>OY720641.1:64822805-70045720 GCA_963169105.1 Ceriagrion tenellum | reverse complement strand
GTTGGTTAAGTTATTTTTCATTTTTCCGTCATGGTCTTTAAACTCTATCCTTCAGCAATTTTTGAGGATACTATAGAAATACCCTTTCTCTCCCAAAATCGTTCCATCTGTCTCATTAAGTGTTGCAATATTCATCTTATTGTCTCATCTGTCGCATTAAATGTCGCATATTCATCTGATTTTTGAGGATACTATAGAAATACCCTTTCTCTCCCAAAATCGTCCCATCTGTCTCATTAAGTGTTGCAATATTCATCTTATTGTCTCATCTGTCGCATTAAATGTCGCAATATTCATCTGATATCTTTCAACTACGGTGACTCTTCCATAGCTCTCGCTAATGTCGACAAAAATCCTTCAGTAAAAGTTATACCACAGCCAGGTTCAAAGAATATTGTGAAATAAAAGCTGTAACTTAGTAGTTCCACATAAACTTGATTAACGGCCTAGGTTTCGACTTATGAAGTCATCATCATTTCATTCCACAATGTTAAGCAAGTTACACAAAGTTTCGCCTGACTCAACCAATTCCAGAATCCAACTAGAATTCCAACCAAAAACATAATATTTATAGAATTTTTCACAATATAAAAATGACCGCTTGCACATATCAGAATTTTCGGAGACACATTTGAAACATAGCACCAAATCACTGCAGAAAACATCATATTGTTGAAATCCACGTAAAACCACCAGTAATATGCGTACAAGAGCCTGTTAATGTACTTAAATGAGAATGATATCATGAAAAACGATTTCGGCACTGTTAAAAGTTAAGTTTTAGAAACAGTAGCTAGGTACGAACGCTCGAAGTTCTTAAAACGTGACCGGAGATTTCAGGAAGGATCCAGAAGGTTCTATATATCCAGGCCAGTAGATGAATCTTAGCCTCTCTCATATGAGTGTAACAGTGGGGTTCAAAGGTACATCTACGTCTTTATAATACCCTTCAAGCCTCCTCAAGGGTGCGTGGCTGAGGGTGATTTATCACCAATATTCTCTTCAATGTACCCCTAACAAACACCCTTGAGGTGACTTGCACGGTAATATATAGTTCAGATGTACCCTAATGCAGTCAATGAAACTATGGTCACTAATCCAGTGACAAAAGCCTGCAAATACTTGTTACAAGTTGACTTTTAACTCTCTACGATAAAATTTAACATTTTCCGCGCTATAGCATCTTGGTAAAATGAAAAAAAAAGCGTAGTGGTGGTAATCCAGTAACACTCAGCAGTGAAATTCACACTACCACTGCGCTATCTAGTGTCTCTTTCCATAAACTATCCGACAATGCAAGATGGCCGCCTACGAAAAGGACGTTTTTAGAATGTAGCACTTCTAATTTCTCTCAACTTTAAGATTCTTAGAAAAGTTGAACAGTGCCAATCACCACTGCCAACCAATTAAAATCATTGTGGGTAAAATGTGCTCATTGATAGCTGAAAAATTATTAAGCTTCCACGTTACAGCTCCTAGCACTGGCCGCAATAGCGAGCGCCTTCTTCATGTACCTCAATGTCTGCCACTCTCCCCCACTGCTGTCGTTACACTTAACCATCTTTTCTCCACTGTTCCCATTTGCTTAGTTTCGTCAATGCAAAATTATTCACCGCTGAAAACACCTAAAAAAAATTTTCCGGAAATCAGCGAGATAAAAAGTATTCACTGATAGCTGAAAGAATTATTAAGTAATACAATATTCGTAAATATTAACCAAATATTAGTGAAGAGCGCATCATGCGATTGTAAGCACGAAGATGTGCGTGACATGGACTGAAAGAAAGATAAATGAATAGCTGAAGAGCAGGATAGAGGCAGAAGAAAGGACGGTAGATGTAGAAAGTAGATACATATGTAAAAAACTCATACGAGGATGCTACAGGAGTAATTTTAATGGATGTATTTTGCAACTACATAAACGCACAAGCGTACAAGAGTCGTGCAGGAACCATGCGAAACGTGATATTAGTACTACGTAGCAAATGAGGGGGAAAGAGCTAGGGAGCGAACGAGCTAATTATGTACACTGCCTGTCGACTAACCAAGTATAAGTTCTCATTTGCAGCTATCATGGTCTCTCATCGTCGGCGGGGATTTTGATTACATCTACGGTTCACAATGGCGACATCATACCAGCAACTGTAGATTCATGTACAAAACTGCTCGGGCTTAGAACCACGGGAGGTACATTGTAAATGAAGTAACTTTGTTATTCCACATATATTTTATTTAAGACTTCGTAGGCTTATTATTTAAGACTGGTTGAGCATGGATATTTAAGCCCGGTTGAGTATAATGACAGCGTAGTGAGCGGTCTTAAAAAAATTATGTGAAATAACAAATTTACTTCATTTATAATGTGTGGTAAATTTCATGAAGTCACGCCCAATACAACTGAGTATACTCTGGAGATACGCTCGTGTTTGGGAAGTTTTAAATTTTTTTGCGGATGCTCACCAGGATGATCGAAATACATACGTATGATTCCAAATTTCTTATCGTTTCATGAAAAATTTATTTCGATCTTTAATTAAAATCGACCTATCGTGTCGCACTGCGTGATCGGTATTCACGCCCGATATTATTCCTACAGAATCCACAGTGCGCGAATCAGACGTCATTAAATTTTTTTCTTCTTTCTTTTCGTTTTCTCAGCAGAAACGTCATCCCCAATATTCTCACCGAGCCACACATTTTTGGGAAGTTTTCTTTTCGTCTGGGGAGAGATTGAAACAGAAAAAAATATGGAAGAAGGACTAAATTTTTTAAGAAATGTATAAAATTTAAGGTCCCAATTCTGCCTCTCCGCTCGAAGGACTGCACCTCCCGAGTTAACTAATTCAACTTAACAGGAAATAGGTGGGCGTGCTCAGAGAGAGAGGGAGAGTGGCAGGGAATGTTGGGAAGGGAGGGTTTCGAGGCAGGGCGAAGTGGAGTTCACGCTGGCGGGAATTAATACGGAACTGAGAGTTGCGTGGGATTGTGTACACCGCGTGTGTTCCGTCTGTGGCCTGTTGGTGGATTTTATGTGAGCTGAGAGGGATAACGGGCTCTCGGAACGCTGGTGGGAGACTATGGACTTTGCAGCAGGAGAGAATTAGAGGCAAATGGGGAAGGAATAATTAAGACGTTCATTTAGGTAAAGATTCACCATTGCTATGAATGGTAAACCTTGCACTTTACATAAAACAACAAGATTCAGTAATATTGGTCGCTAATATTTCCTTCCAATGAGGTAGATGGAGAGGGCACTTTATAATCAAACTGAAGCCAGACAACCATAGTAAAAGTAACGTAAACGCGTAACTTCGCGGAAATATTGTACACCCATATTGGTAACAATGAAATTACTCGATAGTAAAAATCTTTTTTTGCCAAACACTAGAATAGTTTTAGTCATTCTAGCTATTTTGACCTGGATGCTTTACATTTTAATGACAAAGAGCCAAAACTGGATCTCTACGAGAAATATGAAATTGTGAATAGCCCGGACAATATTTGTAATGACGTAGTTTTTATGACTCAGTCACCTCTTTTCAATTTAAGTTTCCCTACACGTCCTGTGATCCACTAGTTTGGTTGTTTTTTGACCTTCAACTCATCCTTTTCTTTTTTTGGTCCCTCATTCATCATTGTTTACTTGTTATTACGTCACCTAGAACCCTCCCACCTCTGTATGTCCCCTCCTTTACTATCTCCTCCGTCAGAACTTAACCCCCCCCCCCCCCACCTGTCTTTGCTCTGGGTAAGGGGATATATAGAATTAAAATGTTATCAGTTGTACCTTGATAATGACATGAGGTGTCCAAACCATGGTCGGATTTCATTAAAACAGTGTGGAAGTTACTATCGAGTTATTTCATTTTTACCAATGTGGATGACAGCATAGCATGAAAATAAGAGTATGCACCATTTGTTTGAAATTTAAGGTAAGGAACTCTTAAAAAATATATTGGCTGCTTAGTTCTATGGATTCTAGTCAATATAACAATAGTTTTCATCGCAATTTATATTCAATTTCATACTATGTTTCACATAATACAGTTACAGTTAGATAGAAACACTCCCAGGGACCCTGGTGGGATAGATTTAACCAAAAAGTGCAATAAAATACGAAATAAATCTGCGCACTTCGTTAACAACTGCTACGAGCGAACATATACTGTTTCAATGGTTAGCGAATTCACTTTGTGGAAATTATTACGATTCATGTTAAGAATGAAACCATTTACACCACACCCAGGTGGGAGCCCCTGGAGACTCGAAGGCTACAAGCTAGGCTTAATTTGCTTGAGAAATTCAGAACTGGCGTGTTTCACAGCGACAGAGAGAATATTGTAAGATTACTGCTCTGAGGACGATGGAAGTGTTATCCGTCGAAACGTTAGCAACAAAAACTCTTACTCGGCTAGAAGCCCGAGAATTTTTTATTCAGAGACAATATTATCATGACGCCTCACTATATCTCTATATCTGACAGGAGCGATAAAATAAGAGAGGTACATTGCCGATCAGAAAGGTACAAAAATTTGTTCATTCCGCGCACAATAAGCGGCCATTATAAAAACTGAGTTCCCTTAAATACACTTAACCACCATATATGTTACCATTTAACCTCTCAAAAACTTTTAGACTTTTAGAGGGAATAAAGTGGGAGCCCCGTAGAGACTTGGAGGCTACACGCTAAGCTTAGGTTGCTTGATAAATTCAAAACTGATATTTTTCAGAGCAACATAGAGAATATCATTATGACCCCTCACTACATTTCTAGGCCTGACAGATGCGATAAAATAAGAGAGATACACTGCCGGACAGATACGTACAAAGACTCGTTCTTTCTGCACACAATAAGCGACCACAATAAAAACAGCTCCACTAAATACACTCCCACAATACACCTCACCATTTCACCTCCCAAAACCTTACATCTTTACACGGCTGGTGTCCTAACAGCGCCTCACACACGCCCACTGGGCAGCTTGCAGGGTAGTATGTAGATGTAGATGCATTGAATTTTGAATTATACGAGGGTAAGTCAATAAATAAGTTGCAAACGTCAGATTTTATTCATCATTACCAGTCGTAAAAATTTCATTGGGAACGCTTGGAACATCTACCGTCCTGTCTCGACTTAGCCCCCAGTGATTTTCATATTTTCGGGCCCCTAGAAAGGTCGTTTGGGTGGCCGGCGTTTTGAAAATGATGATGCTATAGTCCAAGAGGCTACTTGTTGTCTGCGACAGCAACAGAAGACTTCTTTGCTGCCGGCTATCACGGGCTTATAAAGAGATGGGATATGTGTCTAAATGTACAGGTTTAGTACGTAGGAAATTGAAATAAATTTCAGGTGTCCCATGGTTTGAGGTTCAACTAAGTTGATTTTCACAAGTGAAGAAATAACTTGGTTTTTTTCCACCAATTTATTTTCTTGGTACAAGATGCTTCGACACAAAGATGTACCTGATGACGCTGTACCAAGAAAATAAATCAGTGGAAGAAAACGACGTCATTTTTTCATTTGAAAATTTCAGTAAGTTACTTGGATTATTATTGCCTCTATCCAGTGTTGCTAGTTATTTATTGACTTGCCCTCTTACACTGGTACCAATCCATCATAATTTTCTTAGTTTTTAGGTAATAACTGCGGTATCTGAAGTAAAAATGCATTAGGTCAAGGTAAATGGCGCCTGAGTCGATTCATGTGGCTGAAATAAATTATTTATTAATATTAATATCTTCGAATAATCTGCCTGTTTTGTATCTTAATCCTGCTTCCAAAATTTTAAGGACTGTACTCAATAAAAGCGCTGTTTCTTTCGCAGTACGAGTCGGAAAAAGTTCGAATGTTATATTTGTGTTGACTCAAGTGGTGGCAGCGGAGCCTTCTTAAGTTAAAGAGAGAGGGGGACTGAATACGGCGAGATGGGGTTGGAGTGAGGAAGTAACCCCTTCAGCGCCGGAGGAAGATGAGTTGAATAATTGATCTGATTAATTAGTTGAGACTTTGTCGCCGAGGCGACGCAGAGGGGGGTGTAGTGGTCGGGAGAGGTAGGGGAGTTAGAGCCTGGAGGAGGGTAGCGGGAATGGGAGGAATATGGCGTTGAAACAGTTGAACTCTGCTCAGCGTGCGGATGACGGTTGGTGTTCTCTGTGGTGCTCGGTGCCAGCGGTGGTGGTGGTGAACTTCGACTGATTCCCACTGGTAACTACTGAGTCAATAACCCGACCACAGAGAGTAAATACTAACTGAAATAAGACAAAACCAACAATGGGTGTCATATTGAGGTGAATGAAGCGAACACATGTTATTGTGGCCAGTGCTACATGCTGTAACATTAGTTTAAAAAATCGTGTCTACAGTATTAGTTCAACGATACCAGTCTTTGTCTAATTTTTCATGTTGATTTCTCTCCATAGGCGAGTGTTGTCTAGTAAAGGCTGTATTTTTTAAGTTTTATTCTATTTTCAAATCATTTTTAACTGTCTCCTTTTTTATCTACCCACCATTGTTTCCGCAAATTATTTACTAGTAAGCTGATTTAAACAATGTAATCACTACAGAGCAAAGACGTCGGTACGCTCGCGGTAAAGTGGGCATGACCTGCCCGCCATCTTTGGCAATCCCAGTTTTACTTGAGCGCTTACGGGCCGACGCACTAATTTTGCAACTTTACGATATCTTTCGTCGGTACATTACTAGAAATCGGCATGCATTTATTCCTTTAATACATGTTCTCCTGATATTTATTGCTTATATGTTTAATTTTGAGGGCGTCAGAAAATTTACTTACCATGGAGTAATAGTACATAATGAAAGTAAGATTTCTGAGGAGATCACTCAAAGGTAAAGTAATGCAAGGCTTATTGTGCAAATTTACCCCTCCTTAAATCAACTCTTCTGTCCAGGAAAACCAAATTGTGAATTTATAAAACATTGATGAAACCAGTAGTTACACATGGAGCTGAGACATAGGTCCTACCCAAGCAACATGAAGAAATACTTAGAAGATTTGAAAGGAAAATAATGAGGAGAATCTATAGCCCAGTTAAAGAAGGAGAAACGTGGAGAATAAGAATGAACTGTGAAATAAATGAAATACTGGAAGAGAAGGATATGGTTAGATTCTCCAAGCCATTGTGACTGTCATGATTTAGCCACGTGAAAAGGATGTTAAATCGAGGGTTGCGGGCTCGAGTCCCGCCTGGGTGGGTTTTTCACCACCCATGGCATGGGTGTATGTCAAGTTCTTTTGGTCCGGTCTTTGGAAAACCTGATGACAGGCTCAGCAGCCTATAGGGATTCTGGGGACATACGAGCCGACAAAATCGTCCGGCAAGCAAAAAAAAAATTCTGTAGCACTAAGTAGCCCATACATCAGTGGTTCCCAAAGTGGGCGCCACCGCCCCCTGGAGGGCGGTGCTTTCACCTAAGGGGGCGGAAAGGGGGTGCTAGAGTCTGGGCCCTTGCCGAATATACATCTACAGGGATGAGTAAACTGTCTCTTTGTCGGATTTTAAATAAACAAAAGTTTAATCACAATTGTTTTAGCTTTGTTTTTCTAAATATCTTGCTTTGTTCATGTAGTCCATGTCTTTAAAGCTTTTGGTTGGGGGCGCTGGGTAAAGGTTTGTGGAAGAAAGGGGATAAAACAAAAAGATGATAGATATTCTTACCCTACATCCGCTCATTCGTCCATTCCGCCGTGCTATCCAAAGAAAGTAGTAAAAAGCAGGGATGTCAAGATGGTTGTTTACTTACCCTGACGACGATACACGTCCGTTAAAACGTCGACACGGTTCAAAACTGTAACCAGGTGGGGTACCCGAGAATATTTTACTCAATATGGATGTTATTTCGGTTCCCAGGCTAGAGGAGGGTGACGTAATTCCCTTTCCATCTACATTAATCGTTTTCCTAGAAGCACGGAACTAGCCGCGTAGTTATTTCGACGCAGTCACCCGCTAGTCATCACACAATTGTGTGAAATTCACAGTGGATAAATCATTCGCTTGTACGGGGACTTTAACCCAGGTCCCTCGATTTCGCGCCAAGTACTCTTACCAATTAAGCTTATCTGGCGTCCTCTTCCACTGTGAACCTCATGGGGGCTTAAAGGAGCAAGTTACCCTCACAGGTACCGTGCATATGATGCCATCAATGATGATACATCAATGGTGGTTGTCTCGTAGTTTCCCGCGACGTTTTGAATGCGATGATTTCTCCATCTTTCGGGTGTTCGCCGCGTTGCTTGTCATGATTGACGACAGTTTCGCCCGGATTCCACCAGGCGTCTTCAGGTCGAAGTGCCGCTGTCAGCGTTTTGGCCGTGCTTATATAGCTCCTCGAGCTCCCGCGCTGTGAACCCGGACACGATATTCTTTTCGACAAAGCTAGGATAATTGCAAAAGAAAAAAGATATTATCCCAGGCTGATAAGAGAATCAATTGAAATTGCAAAAACGCCTGGAAATTTCAATAGGGACGATGGATACCACCTGACAAACACATGGAAGAGACTTTTCCCAAAACCGACCAATCACAGCACAGCGCGGGAGCTCGAGGAGCTATATAAGCACGGCCAAAACGCTGACAGCGGCACTTCGACCTGAAGACGCCTGGTGGAATCCGGGCGAAACTGTCGTCAATCATGACAAGCAACGCGGCGAATACCCGAAAGATGGAGAAATCATCGCACATCAATGGTGGCTAAGAAAACAATAGGATCGTTAGAAATGAGAAGGATAATTAGGCAATGAGTCAGATAATAAATTACCAATCGGAGATAAGAAAGCTGGTGGAGAGGATAATGTATGTATCTTGTTTGATGTGTATTGTCATTACATATTTTGCTTATTTTAAATTAAATTAATAATCATCCTCATTCCCGATGTAAAGTATTTTAAAATCGAACAGAATGCATAGCACTCAGTAGAAATAGTATGTTTGAACAGCTACTTGCCTTAAATTTCCAACAGAGGGTGGATATTCTTGTCTTACATCCCCTAATTCGTCCACTCCGTCGTGCTATCCGAAGGAAAGAAAGGGAAGAGCTTAGAATACAATGTGGTTTTTATTTACGTTTTTGGGCTAAATTTTATGACGTAATACGTTCTCCATCTACCCCAATGGGCTGTGATAATTCTTAGCGCATTCTGCCATATTCTTATCCAGTTCTTTTCTGCATATTTGGTAGTTTAGTATAGGCAAACAGTGAAATCAAATGGCTTCTGAAAGAGAGGAAACACTCCAAAGTATTTCCCAAAGTAAGTACCACGCCTCGTTTTGATGTTTTCGAATCTATTCCAAAAATATGTGGACTCCTTGCCTTGTGAATTGAAGGAAAATGTGATGCGCTTTGTGGTTGCGTTGATACTTTTCTATGAACTCATGAAATTATTAGACAGTATTATATTAATATTTCCCAAGGGTAGCTAAGATATAAACAATAACATTTTGGAGCAGCCTTAAAATTCTCGGATCTCTTTACTTTCCAATATTCTCTCAAAAAGAAAAATATCAGGCGCGATGAATCGGAATCCCATTACAACCTATAACAAAACTGCAATTTTTATTGTGGAAAAATATTTATTCTGATCCAGGTTTCCATGTACTGCACCATCAGATGACCCCCTAGGAGGGAATAAAAAGGCTGCATCAGTGAGAAATGCGTAACTCAGGTACGAATTTAAGTCATGCAGTGCTATAAATGCTTTCCCCAAGAAATAGATGTTTCCTTGCATTTTGATGCGTTGCCAGGAACAAAGATTTTTATTCCGCTCAGAGCAACAACTGATGCTCAATTAAGGTAGTTTGAGCGAAATGTCATTTCATCTAGAAATCAATAAATTTTGTCTCATTTTAACAAAAAATATCTTACTCATCCAAAGGTACCAAAATATCAGCCCCTTACCAAACTACTTTTCGACATTTTTGACAAATAATACCAGCTCTTTTACATGGGAAATGGAAGTCTCTCTCCAACTAAAGTCTCTCCAGAGAGACTTTAGTTGAAAAATGAGGCATTCATAACACCTAGATATAGTCAAAAAAATTAGCAGGGTGTAGTTTATGTTTTCACGACCGTCTTTTTAAAATATATCATATTGTTACCGCAGAAATTTTTTCAGAATCGCAAAAAAACCTTCAGTTGTGAAGGAGTTTTGAACGTAGCGCGTGAAAAAAATGAGTCAAATCAAAGACTTGTGTGGATATTTTTATTTGATTGCATAGAATTTCGGTCACGTTCAAGTATATTATTGCGCCATTAATAATTCAATTTTTAATTCATGCTTCCTTCCGCTGCTATAGTTAAAATATATAACTCTGTTTAGCTACATATAACTATATATATGGGAGAAAGCGTTAAACCGAAGCTTTTACCTCGTAATGAAAGGCAGTAATTATACTAACTCCAGCATCAATTGCTATTTATGCAGGATCTGATTTCATAATTCGTTAACGGAGAGAAGGGTATAATTATCTTCAGGCTTAAAACATTTAAAAATATATTTCAAATGCCTAATTTTGATATATATTGCCATACAAACTTGTACGAAAATTATTTCGTTTACTGAAGAAATTAATGTACTAAAGGTTAACAGCAGTAGTCTCCCTTGGAAACGTTGCAACATTCATCACAGTGCGTTGGCCATGTGCTCCGAAGAAACACGAAGTCTGTTATTTAAACTTAAATACTCGTGTTATATTATAGATATCCTAAGCTGAAAAAACATATAATCTATTGAATATTATACAAGTTTTCGAACAATATTCTCTGGGCGAAAAATGAGATGAAAAAACTTTTGTAAATAGATACCATCACAATGACATTAAGACAGTCACCACGTTTACCAATCGAAGTCAGATCGATTTGGCCGGTTCAGCTCGGCTTGGTACACGCATCGGGCTAACTCGGCCCGCTGTCTCTACCAGTCTGAGATTTCAAATCGATATGAACCGATTCAAATCGATATTTCAATCGATTTCGCACTTGTAAACCAGGAGATCCGAGTCGGCTGGGTTAGAATGTTTGGATCGGTCCGAGGTAATATCGATCTGAGTTCGATTGGTAAACATAGTAAGTGTCTTTTAGCGTAAAAGTTCATCATTTGTAATCAATATATCTTCGTTAAATGATAAATGTACTGTGATATTTTTACTTCACTCGATAGTGTAATTCTTACTTAATAGTATATGTTAACGGACAAAATAAGAAATGATGAAGTGTACAGAAGAGTAGAAGAGGAAAGGACATTATGGAACACCATACAGAAAAGAAGAACCAGATGGATTGGACACACCCTGAGGCAATATGGGTTTGTGAAGAACGTAGCTGAAGGTAAAATAGCAGGAAAAGTCCCCAGAGGAAGACCCTGGAATAAGTTAATCGACCAAATGAAGAGGCAAGTATATAGGAAGAGATACCAGGATGTAAGGGAACTAGCATTTAAAAGGGAAGGGAGGAGGGTTGCAGTCAAACAATCTTAGGATTGAACGACCAATGATGAATATATGTTAAAATTAAGGTAGGTTATCCTTAAAATAAACGCTTTTCTGTATGTGACTGGCCTAGAATACGGTGGATTCTCACTCTATTTACTTCATAAAATGGCGCACGTAGCATCCAATTTGGTCTATCCGTAGATACTCACCAGCCCGACCCTGTCTCCAAAATTCTGTGCATTGGCGAGTCGCCCTTGGGCGTTGATATAGCGATGCTGTCCCCTCACCTCCCATTGGACACTGGCTCCTCGAATATTGAAGCTGAATTTGAATCCATTAATAACGTAAATCAAGTTCATGTATTCATCCCATGGACATTGATGGGTAATACTCTTTAAAATTCTATCATTCTGAATGATTTATGATTCATGTATGTGCAATGAAATATGCATTTCATTGTCACTTTTGATTTTTGCATGTCAGGAATATTTATGCTCTGGGCAAAAGGGCGGCTTCAGGAATGAAACCCAAATCTGCTGATTAGAGCGTTAACGGTATGAGCATTGATGTAGATAGGATAGGGCGATTTCTATGTTTGTCAATATTGCATGACGTAACATGGGCGTGGCACGTTAGCCATGTTTGTTAACCCCGATCATTTGTTAGAGCTTACGAGTTGAAGCACTAATTTTGCAATTTTACGATGTCATTCATCGATAGCTAACTAGAAATCAGTATACACTTACTTCTTTAATACGGATTCTCCGTGCATATTTTATTTATTTTTATTATTGATGATCGATTTGCGGTGAAAACTATGGTTAAATTGAGTAGAATCTATAATGATAAGTAGCCAATATATTTTTCTGAGCGATACAGAGAATAGTATCGTGACGCCTCACTACATCTCCAAGTCTGGCAGAAGCGATAAAATAAGAGTGATATGTTGCCGACCAGAAAGGCGTAAAAACTCGTTCTTTCCGCGCACAATAAGCGACCACAGTAAAAACTGAGCACCAGCAAATACACTCACATAATAAACGTAAGCATTTCATCTCCCAAAACCTTATCCCTTTCATTATTACCCGGCTGGTGTCCTAACACCCCCTGCCTCACGCCCATGCGGCGGCTCGCAGGTTAGAGTGTAGATGTAAGATTTGAGGCTTTCCCGGCATTATATGTTCAGTAGTTTTATCCGGGAAGTCCACCGAGTGAGTGCCGACGTTTCGATGGCCGAGTCGTCCATCGTCTTCAGGGCTGAATGACTTGCCCTGATTCTGTCTTGAAGACGATGAACAACACGGCCATCGAAACGTCGGCACTCATGGAGTCTCTCACACGGTGGAATTCCCGAATAGAACTTCTAGTGTGTAGATCTACATCTACGTAATACCCTGCTAGCCACCACAAGGGTGTGTGGCAGGGGGTGAAGATCACCAAACATGCACTATTGACATGCAACTAGGATATTTAAGGGAGACTTGCTAGAGAACAGGGTCACATGCAGCAAGATGGTTAGTATCTACATAATAAGAAAGGGATTATTGGTTGTTATTACATGCATCATGCACTACAGACTACTCTAAGTATGTTTCACCTACCTATCCCTTTGCTACGCTGCTTATTGTTCTCTCTTATGGTACGCGGGAAAAATGACATTTTAAATCTATCGGTACGACAATCTATCTCTCTAATCTTGTTGATCTGATCAAACCTAGCGTATTACGCAGGGGTTCTTAATATATATCTAACGTCATCTGTGAACAAATCGGTTTCGAATTTACGAAAAAGGTTTAACCTAAACTTTAACCTGCGTTCTGATAGTAATTCCCATCCTAGTTCTTCTATTAAATTCGTAACACTTATACAATTATCATAACGGCCTTTAACAAATCTAGCGAATCTCCTTTACACACGCTCTAATTCTTTAATCATACCTTCCTCGTACGGATCCCATATACTAGCGGCATATTCTAAATGAGGCCTGATAAGTGTAAAATAGCTTCTTTCTCGTACTCTCTCATCGCATTTGCCTAGAACACTTTTTACGAATCCTAATCTACGGTTTGCTACACTAGTTATTCCCCTGATGTATTTCCCCCATGACATGTCTTCAGTGATGGTGACGCCTAAGTATTGAATATATTCTACGTTAGATGTTGATGTAGATGAGATAATTGCCTTGTATTTGGAAAATATGATGATATCCCTACTTTAGATTCGTTAATTGCTGCATTCCATCGTGCTAGCCTAAGAAAAGTAAGAAAAGAGGAGGAAATACCAATATTGTTTGGTATATCGGTTGCCAGGCAGCAGTATGGTGACGTAATGCCTGATCCATATTCCTCAATGGAATTTGCCGAATATGTTTTTTAAGGCTTGGAATATTTTAGACAGTTCTGCCATTAATCTCTGGCGAGCGATATCTTTTACGCATTTCACGTTACATTTCAGTGAAAAAAACTAGACTCCAAGTATTAATGTACAACCTTAATTGTCTTGCACATCCCCATTGTATTAGACCGGATTTTTTGTGGTTTCTCTCAGATTATAAATCTGGACCCTCTGTAGCCAAGCATTCTGTCAGGTGAGCTTGGTAGTCGCTATATCTTTCTCTAGAACATCACAGTCTTTAACCTTTCCATTATTAGTCTTAGACGCTTCCTGCGCACTCTTTTATCCCGACTGACTTGCGTCTCCTGGCCTGCTAAACGAACATAATACTTATTTCAGGGCTTCAACATCTCTATCCCTCTAATGGCCGGTTGCAAGAGGATTTTTCATGGAATCATTATTGTTATTGTTATGAGATCAATGAAAATATAGATCTCATAAATATATTCGGGTTGGAAGAACACATTTACTAGTTACATTAATAATTTACCGATAGTTAGTAGTTTCGAATATTTGATATAATCTTCTTCCGACGGATGAAATTTATGAAAGTTTAACCTATGAATAATTGCTGATGCACTTAACAATTAGTCAGTTAAAATAAACAAACTGGTCGTGTTTTTTCAAAACAACTCTTTTATCTAATAATGAAGCCTCTATGTGGTACATTTTGCATCCGCCATCTTGGCTGCTAAATTAACTCATAACTCCATGTCATTAGTTATAAAACCAAGAAATTTATCGACTGTTTTTGCAACGCTTATTGAATGGTTGCAATGGCTTATGGGTCACATAACTTTATAGAATACATATGTATCGTCTCTTCAACTGGCCATTAGTACGTCTTTGCGCCGACTATTTCCGACATATCCGTCTTTCCTTTTTCTTCCATGAAAAGCAATTCTCTCTTTCTATCCACCTAATGCGCAACTCCATGTTTCTCGTTCCTCATGCCTTATAGACCTCCATGAAACACTCTTCACTAATATTTTCTTAATATTAACGCATATTGTAACACTTAATTATCTTTTTAGTCGTTTGACTATGAATACTATTTTCCCGCAATGAATTTCGAAAAAAAATTTCTTTCGTTGTTGTCAGCGGCAAAATAATATCACATTGATGGAACAAAGCAAATGGGAACAATGGAGCAAAGATGGTTGAGTATAATGACAGCATGGTGAGAGTGGCAGACATTGAGGTAGATGCAGAGGGCGCTTCCTATGGTGGCCGATGCTAGAAGCTGTAGCGTGGGCGTGGACATCTTTGTCAACCCCGATTTTCCTTTAACGCTTACGAGCTGATGCGCTAATTTAGCAATTTGACGATGTTTTCCATGAATAAATTACTAGCAAGTCAGTAGGCATTTACTTCTTTAGCTTGAATTATCCTTACGGTTATTGCTTATTAATTTAAGATAATAATTCTCCGCCTTCCTGGTGAAAACATTGGTAAAATCGAGTATAATCGCTAATAAGTATAGCTAATCGGCGATAAGTTTAGCACTAAGTAGTCATTATATGTTTCAAGAGTTACTTGGCTTGAATTTCGAAATGATGGCTGATATTCTTGCCCAACATCCACTGATTCGTCCATTCCGTCGTGCTACGAAGGTAAGTAACAAAAAGTAGAGATAACTAATATGGTTATTTACTTATCCTTATGATGATAGACATGTCCCCCGTTGAAACGTCGTCCGTTGAAAAGTCGTTTTTTTAATGTATTCTACTGGTAAAGGTAGGTTTTGATGAAAGTCAGAGAATTTTCTCTCAATTTTTTACACTTTCAGGGTCCTATTTCGGTCTAGTATATCCATTTTCGCCTCTTTTTAAGATCTACCTGGATTATTATTTTTTTTGATCTACCTGATTTATGGATGAATATTTTTAATAAATTTATTCTACCTGTTCAGGTAGGTTTTGCTGAATGCCAGAGAATCTCCTCCCGGTCCTCTACCCATTCAGGGGCCCATCCCCCTCCAGTATTTCCTCTTTCGCCTTAGCATACGATCTACCCTTTTTCATCCTGTCCATTTTCTTTCTCTTCCCCGCTTGCCCAATATCCTTCCCTCTATCACATTCCTGTGCAACCCTTCGCCCTATATTACATCCTTCAGCCACCTACTCTGCCGATCTCGAATTTCATTCGTAAGTTTCCGATCCTCGCGCACCATTTCAAGCATCAACTTGCCACTAAGCCACTACCACGAAATGGGTAAATAAGTGAAACTAGCTCTTGAGCCGAGGTATAGAAACTCGACGGCATCAGGTGTCCCTTCGTTGAAGGACTTAACATTAGTATATATAGTGAAAATAATGCTTGGTACTTTTCAATAGGTAATTATTTATTTTGTTCGACGCGTATCGTGGCTTTCATGCTTCGTCAACACGTGAATGTCAAATTGTAAACGGAAAAGGACAAGTGGGATAGATTATTTGAGTCCGGTATTTACAAAATTCAAGGCAATAATTATTATTTAATTATTCTACCGGTAAAGGTAGGTTTTATTGAATGTCAGAGAGACTCCTCCCGGTTATCTACTTTTTCAGGGGCCTATCTCGCTCTAGTATATCCTTTTTCGCCTCGGAATACGATCTACCCATCTTCATCCTATCCACTAAACCTATTCTCTTTCTTCCCGCTTACTTAACATCCTTCCCTCACATTCTTGAGTAACCAAACCTAGATAATTGCATCCTATCTGTAATGTATTTTACATAGGTCCAACTTATCAAAATTTCATGACTTGCATCAAAGAATTCATCAGACTTTTTATAAATATTGATTCCATCTCTCAATTTGCCAAACATCTGCTTGAAAATAGTCATGTTAGCGATTTTAACCCAGACATTTTCCATATTCTCCCGAAAGATTTCAAGGTGTATGCTTTTGAACAAATCGAAATTATTAGATAGCCGAACAACTTTTGTAATGAACCACTTTTTCCGCAATCCTCCTCTTTCCTTTCTGACATAATTTCTTTGCTAAATGATAATTACCCACCTCACAAGCACTTTATATATGTTCCCTGCCGTCTCTTTCAATATTTATTTTTTCTCCAATCAACATTACCCTATATCACGTTACCATCACAACAAGCAATAAGTAAATACTATACAAACAATTGTACCTGACGACACAGTAGAGTAGTGATACGCGCCTTCCAAATAAAATAGATGTAGATTATTACAATGCATTCTTTTCATTATGGATACAAATGTATAGAGACTTCTTAAGGTCTCGAGTGAGAAGCATAGCTCCAGGTATTAAAAAAGTCCTAACGCGCCTTTTTAGCATATATGTGGTATCCATATGTATATGTTTAAAAATATATATTTCTTGTCTCTCTAACTTCAACTTGTGAATGGAGTACACAAGTCTCTACCGTATAGCAAACAAAAGGTTGATTCTGCTCCTCTTTTAGGCTGAGAATTTCCTTATTTTTTCATGCCTCTGAAAAGATGTGGAGATTCTCAACCTAAAAGAGGAGCAGAATCAACCTTTTGTTTGCTAGACGGTAGAGACCAGTGTACTTCATTCACATTTTGTTGGAGTTTTTGTCGATTCTCACGTGGCTTTTTGACCCGCTTATTTTTTTCGCCTTTGAAGTGTCGGCTCCCGTGGCTGTAGCGCCAGCAAAACGCGGCTGAGTTACTCAAGCGACTCTTCCGCGATATTCCGCGTAGGCTTACTCCGTGCTTGAGTTCCATCTTCTAAGGGTGAGTTTACCGTAACGATTACAGTCGGCTTTCCTCCTTGCTGAAAGTGGTCGACAATCAGACCAGGTGATTGTCGTGTCCGATTCTCGGCTTTTGGGAAGAAAGATTTCCTGCTCTCTTCAAAGTAAAGAGTGCGGGAATAGGTGAAATTTCTAACAAAAGTTGCTGCAAAAAACTGCCAGTATCAGTCCTAGAAGGTAAGCCTAATGCGAACCCTTTGGGGGGTTATCTGTGTGACCTCGGAACACCTGAGTCGTGGCAGTGACAAAATTTTGACGACAGAGCCACAAAAATTTCAAATACGGCCGGTAAAAATGTTGAAATTTGTCGGGGTTGGTGGTGTCACTACCATGGATTTCCCGATGTTCGACCGAGTGGAGTCCTTACTGAGTAAGACCTGTCGATGTCGATAATCGATCAAAATAATATGAAACTTCAAGAACCAGTCATATCAATGGATTGTGGCGTTACGTTGTGGAAATAAGAGAAGGAAATACTCCTAATAAAAACGATGTAACGTTCCACTATATTTTAATGCAGTTTACCGGTTTCGACATCTATAGCGTCATTTTTAAGACAAACTTATACATGCTTGTTTGTCTTGAAAATGACGCTTGAGAGGTCGAAACCGGTAGGCAGCATTAAAACATAGTGGAACAGTTCATCTTTTTATTATATGTTGTTCCTTAGAGTACCGGGCCTGAAATTTTACTGGAATAATAGTCGGTCTCATATTACCTATTCGTTAATATTGCGTATAAGTATGTTTGACCTCCATGATATTTTTTGACGATCGCTTTGTATAAAATAAAATATATTTATTGAGGCTCTTCTATGACTAGGTGATTTTAAACACTAATTACTCCATTTACCTCAATTATTATAATTGATATAATTATTATAATTGAGGTAGATGGAGAGGGCGCTTGCTATGGTGCTTAATGTTAGAAGTTGTGACGTGCCTTCCGCCATATTTGTTAACCCCGATTTTCCTTTAGCACACTCGAGCTCTCGCACTAATTTTGCAATTGTACGATGATGACGTATGATAGCTTGCTGTAAATCGGCATGCACTTGCTTCTTTTATATGCATTCTCCTACTATATTTTTTATATTTATACCCTAAACCACTACTTGGTGAGGGTATATTGATTTTGTCACGCTGAAATGTAACGCAATGAAGGAGGCGTGGCAGGTATGGGAAAGTATATATAGAAATAATCAGCATCACCTCACAAGTCCATCTAGCTATGTCCGTCTTTCTGTTTCTTCGCCCGATAACTTTCGTAAAAATGGAGATATCGAGCTGAAATCTTGGCCATGAGCCTCTAGTAGTCCACAGACGGCATCGTTTTAAAATGGGTTGGATCGGACCAAAACTACGTTTTTTTTTAAAGTGGTCTGGGGTGTTTAAGCTTTGGTGAGACCGAAGACAATTTCTTTACTAATTTGAAATTATTAATAATCCGCATCTCCGGTGGAAGGTATATTAAAATCGAGTCGAATTTGTATCTTAATTTAACCAATGTATGTTAATTTGTGAGTTAATTAGTGATGTATGAGTTAATTTACCTTGAATTACAAACAGATGTTTGATATTCTTGCTTTACGTCCACCAATTCTTCCATTTCTGATGTTCCTGATGACGTCCTGTTATCCATAGGAGAGTGAGGAGAGAGTAAAGTTAAACAATGTGGTTGTTATTTCGGTTGTCAGGCTACAATTTGGTGACGTTATACCCTCTCCATCCACCTCAATGCTTTAAATATTACTGAACTCTACCTCTTCTTCTGTAGAGCTTTAAAAGTTCTACTGATGAAATGTCGCAGCTATTAGAAAACGAAATTAACCTTCAAAATATAAATAACAATGGACGAAGTTTCGTACAATAGTCCCTTATTCCAGTAAAATCATCTGATTGCGGTGCCACTTCTGTTAGACAAACGCATTATCTTTTCAGTTTTTGCAATTTTTCACTGGAAACTGAAAATATTAACGGGATTGATTCTTTTATTTCATCTATGTTCGATTCCTTGGAGAATTGACTTCTTAAAATTAGAATTTTGCAAAAAAAAAGGTAATTATGTTAGAGAGAAAAATATCATGTCCTCCATGTTTCTCTATTTTTCGTCCTTAGCACTTTGTGATTTTATCTTACGTTTGCGCAAAAAACGGCTTGAAAAGGAAGAGTTTCGTTGTTGGTGTAAGTTGCCGGGTATATTTTCCCTTCAATAGCCAGACCATTAATTAAACGACGATGATGTGTTTGAACTCCGGAGTCCCCACTAGCAGCTTGGAAACACTTAAATTTGGAAGCGAGAGCATTTTTTTGGGGATCGTCTAATTGTGATCAATGCCCTATCTCAAGTCAGTCATCGTTATTCTCCTCGGAAGCACAAAATGATGCACACAGATTTTTGATGAAGGGCAGAGAATCTTCATTTGGAATGATATACTTCAAATGCATTTTGTAAACATTCCACTTGTCCAATCCACCTATTTCGAACTTTGATTTAATGTATTTTTCAATCAAAGATAGGCTTAACTTAAGTACACGATAAATATATATTATTAGAGAAGATAATGATGTCTCGATATTAAGACAATACAAATAATGGACCGGTTTGGTCCAGTGGTGACATGTATAACTCCCGTTCTGAGGGTCGCAGATGGCCATCCAACTTATGAACTTTCCTGTCTAGCCAACCGACTTTTACACCCAAAATTGGCCGCACTAATGAGAGGCAGCAGTCTCAGCAGAAGGCATTGATAGCGCAGATCAAGACGATCGGACCGGTATCAATTGTCACAGCTTTGGGCGAGAGTTCACGGAATCGGCCAGGGTACTTCGATGTGGAAGGCAACGGGGAGACCAACACATTAGTCTCCCTTGAAGATGCAGCATGAAGATGTATAAAACTATATGTGGCATGATGGCATTTCTCCCAGTTAAATATTCCGGCGGTAAAATAGTCCCCCAATCGGATCTCCGGGTGGGGACTAATGGGAGGGATATATCAATCAGGAAGGACAAAATAAAGGTAATTTCATCCACTTGGATAATTCAGTTCAAATTTGGATTTTATCGCAACTTTTAGTTATAAAATTCCCTTGCACATGTTGGTTTTTTGGCGGTTTATCTCAGATTGTTGACCTTGACTTTACAGCACTCCAGCAGGCTGATCAAGTATCGTATTGGCAGTAGCTTACTCATAACGTCATCCATTACAGGACGAAATGGTTCCGCAGGCACTAGTATTTTGTCTATTGAAAACCCAAAGATTGAAATCAAAATAGCAAATAGAATGAGGACATTTTACGAAGACGTGACTTAGCATGATTTTCTCAAAACTAGTGGCTCTTTTCACTCCCAATACCAAATCGAACGGAGATATATAAGTGAAGATTTTCACCCGCTGGCGCCGATTTTTCGACTGTCACTTTTTCTTGCTGATTTCATCACTCGATCGCTCATTCTGCTAAGTTAATGTGATGTGCTACCCTCCTTTTTTCTTTCCGAAATGTAATAAATTTGAAACTCTTGAGAGATTGCCGCAGATTGTGCGCGAAAATCACACCTATCTGGTGGGAAGACGAATCGTTGCATTTACAGAGTTTCTGTCGTCGGAAAAGAAAGAATATATGTCTTAACGCGATCAGAGGAGTATATACGTAACAGTTGTCACCATTTATTTGGATGTTTTTGGGGGAAAATACACGAGTTACATGGAATGATTTACACTTACGTTGGGTGGATATAACCTTGAAGATACAAGCATTTGTCAACCTTATCTGGAAATATTAATGGTTGAAAATGTGACGGATGCTTCTTTTTTCTTTCGAAAAAATTCTCTTTTCGTATTGATATCTTACTAAAACTTCGGTTGAAGTTTCAGAATTCGTGGGTTTTGGAACTGAGAGGATGTCGGGTAAATTTCGCTGTGTGGGAGGAGAATTATGGAGAAGTTAGTTGAGAGAAATATTGATGGATGCAACTAATTACATATTTCAACTGCCGATTATGACCTAATCGTTAATTGGAAGTTCGTGTTCTAAAAACTATCTTATTCTCTTGAATTGTGAAACTTAAATATGCTACGCAAACGCGTCAGCGAGATTAAATTATTTTTTCAGTCTTCTTAATGAAGCTTTGCCTTTTTTCCAAATGGTTCAAGAAACGTATGCATCCTGAGATGCTCGGAAAAAATATATTACCTATATGTTTGTTTACTTAAAACTTTAAAAGACCACAGAATATTTCAAAATTCAACACGACCCGGGATTCGATGGTTAAGAATTAGCTTGAGGTGATTATGCATGTATCTCATTCCCTTATGTACTACCAGCAGAGGGAAAGGGGAGGGAGGACATTTGTGTGAGCGAACAAATTTGGGTGAATGGGGAGGGTTATACAATGGCTGATGGGATAGGGGAATTGTGAGGAAACAAATATTCATTTACAAGATTTGCTTCTGGATCCCCACATTATTTCAAAATTTCGAGCTGTTCTAATGCATTTAACTCACGTCGAGTGGCTGTTAAATGCAGAACATTCACTTCAAAATCACCACTGTGGTTACAGGTGAAAAGATGTTTGGCAAAGCTGCTCATTCCGTCATGATTGTTCTCAAAAGTGCTGCGGTGTTCTCATAGCCTTGTCCGGAAGCTTCTCGAAGTCTGTTCCACGTAGATCCCCTTACAATCGTTTCACGAGTGTTCATAAATATCATTTCTGCTCAAAATGGTGACCTTCTCTTCCGAAACCATCAAGAACAATCTAAATATTTTTTTCTAGCTAAAATTATTGTGCTTAAATGCTTTGTAAACTTAATAGACCCATGAGAGCGTAATGATAAGGAATCAAATTTGAGCAGGAAAGTGATTGAAGCTATCTAGTTTTTTTGTTAAAACCGAATCACTCCGAGAAATATTTGCTTACTTGGGCTTATGGTAAGGAAACGGAAAAACAGGCATAGTAGCAAATACACTAAAATAATTTCTCTGGTGAAATAAGCTTACAGAAATATGAGGGAGATGATGACAGGACTTTGTGTTTGAACTCAAAGAAAAGGTTAACGAAGAGATAATCATAAATAGCAGCGTTTTATGGTGAAGAAATGTGGACCGTGCAATGTTCGTAAACGTAACTGCTACCATATTTCGCCACCGCTGTAGACACAGCATTAAAAGATCTGTCTTTCTGCTCTGAATATTAGAAGATTTGAGCGGGGAAGTCACGCGGTCTGCGCACATTTACCTTCCGCATAAAAAAACGCAGATGTACAATTCTCTGAGTGGTGATTACTCAAAGCAACCAAAAATTATTGCTCGGCGATGCGACGAGCGCAAGAGAGGAGAAAAAAAGACTTCAGTTCACAAAGACGCCATCTATCCTCTTGCGTAATGCACGCGTTGTTCTCAGCATAGTCCCACAGGGGGCGTGAATGGGGCCGGAAAATTTTAATTTTTTTTCGTTGGTTTCCACGGCTCATGAATATCGCCTGAGCGCATATCTGCATTTTGGGGGTCACACACTAAGAAGTCGTGGGAGGTCAAACGACGCGTAAGGGCTGGGAAGGGGGACTGGGAGGGGGGCCTAATGGAGAGGTCATCATAAAAACGGAATGAGGCGCCTCCTGGGGGTAGGAGTCGTCGAGCCGTGGGAAGACTTTAGAGAGAGAGAGGGCGGAGATGAGGAAAGAACAGCAGCAAAGGAGCGAAGTTTATGAGCGTAAAATAATCAGCCAACCCCTCCGCGTCCCATGGGGGAAGAGAGAGGCTGGGGTGTGCGGCGGAACGGAGACGGGAAGTGAAAGGCGATGCAGAGTTAATGAGGCCCGCCATTTGTTTTTCTCTTTCTCCAACCTCTTTATCTTTGTCTCCTTCTTTTGGACGCCTCGTGTTCTCCCTCACATTTGCGCCGGATGTGTGAGGAATCGGTGGAAAATTCTCGTTTTGTGGCTAAGAGACAGAATTATTATTAGTACGACGACGTTTCGCGCGCTCTATAAGCGACCTTTTTTCAAAGAGATTCGATAGTAGATTTCGTCGACAGTAGAGTCATCAACTTGTCGCCGCAACTTTCGAGTCACACAATTAAGCCGACGTTTCATTTGAAGTCTCGTTTTGTGGATCAGGGATTAGGCGGGATTATTCGGAACTAGGATGACGTTTTGCTTGCTCAAAAGGCGACCTGCTTTTAAAAAATTTGCGCTAGCGGTTCGTCGAAAGTAGAGTTATCTACCTGTCGTCACAATTTTTATCGACTCACGCTATCTAGATTTTTTATTTTCCAATGATCTTCCGACGTTTCGTTCGCAGTCTCATGTTGTGGAGCAGAAGCGGGATTATTCTGTACTAGGACGAAGTTTCGCACGCTGTAAAATCGATCTTCTTTTTAAAGATGACAATAGTGGTTCGTCGACAGTAGAGTCATCCACCGGTTAACACAATTATGTTCGACTCACGCAATCAAGATTTTTTTATTTTGCAACGCTCTGCCGACGTGTCGCTCGCTATATGTCGGAGACCTCCTTTTAAAAGATTACGTTTGCGGTTCGTTGACGGCAAGGGTCATCTACCAGTCGCCGCAACTTTCATCGAGTGACGTAATCAAGTTTTTTTAAGTTTTCAAAGCTCTGTCGAATATCTCGTCGATCACGCTATGGCTCAAGTAAGTGGCTCAAGTAGGCGGCTCGAGCCGCCGCATGGGGGTGTTAGGATACCAGCCGGGGAAAGGTGTAAAAATAGATGTTTTGCGAGATGAAATGGTGAAGTGTTTTAAATGGTTTTCGGTTTTATAACGGTCACTCATTGTGAGTGGAAAGGATGAATGTTTCCACCAATCTGTTCGGTAATGTTTCCCTCTTATTTCTTATTTTAAATTGTACCAAGACTGTACTCCGGCCGATTCCGTGAACTTTCACTCTCGCCCGAAGCTGAGGCTGTTGATACCGGTCCGATCTTCTCGATCTGCGCCATCAATGCCTTCTGCTGTAAGTGCTGCCTCTCAGTAGTGTGGTCAAATTCGGGTAATGAGCAAAAGTTAGTTGGCCAGACAGGAAAGTTTTTTCTCAAAACTGCGACCATCGGAACGGGAGTCGAACACTCTACCACTTGTCTAAACTGGAAACCAAAATAGTTCAACTGCTTTGTAATGCTTTGGAATAAACTAAAGATGGGTACACTTCAACATAACTTAAAGGTCTTGTAATACGTATTCCAGCTTCCAATAATAATCATGTTCTCTTTTTTTAAATAAATGTAACATAAGTTCCTTTTACTCTTCTCTTTTCGAGAAATGAGCCTTAAATAACGCGGTATTAAATTCAACAATGGGTGAATGGGGAAAAAGCTTTTTTTTCTGTCTCTTATAAATGTCATTTTCTAGGAAAGGTACAAATGATCACGTGGAAAAAAATGTAGTCAAGTGAAGCCAGCATTTCATCGCGAGGTAAAAGTTTTAAGTTTGGGGAAATCAAGTCAAAATGAATGGTTTTATTGAAGTGGTGCTGCAGTTGGTTAATAAGGCCGGAGGATAGAATTCATAAAAAAATGTAATTGTTTTATGATCTGGCCAGATATGTTCTTAATCTTGTTCTCTAATAGTTGAGCGCTGTGATTAGTAAAATTTATATTACTTTCAACTGTATACTGGCGAAAATACAGTGTGTAATTTGACTCATCCAGTCGTATAGTAACCTATAGCAATATTTATTTATTTAGTTGCTCGTATATAGCATTTCTGCCAATTTACAGTGACGCAGTAACATAATAACAATAGACATATATCAATAAACATAAAATTAAGACCTAAACAAATAAACAAATGAAAGGGTACATGATAATAGTAATACAAACAAATAAATCGTAGGAGGAGAGTGGGAGAAGGGAGTGCTAAGTGATTTGCAGAGATATAGGACATGGCAAATTTCTTGGCAATATTATGTTTTTGCCGCCTTTCTGTCCATAATATTGCCAAACAACTCATTTATTGTCTCTGTCACTTAGTTACATTACATGGTGGTGAATGTTTAAAATTGTGCTTCCGGATTGTACATACATAATCAAACAACTCCTCCTTTACGAATAGTCTCGATGTAGGTATTTGTCAGGCGCAAAAAAATGCTATGCTGGAAGCGGTGAGTTATTGCAGGCATTGCATTGTCTTGCGCAGGCTGTGAACCGAAGGAAGCCGTTATTATTTGTGCATTTAAACTCTTTTTCTTTTCTTTGAAAATCACCTTTTGTGCGAGTGTCGATTATTGTAGCAAAAACAGGTATTTTTTTGAAGATTGAACACCGAAATATATTCCTGTGTCTCTTCCCATTATAACATCCATTTTCAATTTCCAACTCTTCCGATATTTTGTGTATCACTTGTAATGATCGTTCTTTCGTATACCACTGTCCTATGTCACTTCCTACGGAAGTAGTAATGCATTTCATTTTCATGGGGTGAAAAATTAATTTATACCATTGAGCTTTAGCCTTACACTTTCGGACCTTATGTCTAGATCAAAGGATCTAAGAGGAATATTCAGCAATTTAGGGACTCTGCATGTTACGTGATGAATCTACGTCACTTTTGGAGGAGGAAGAGAGGTGAATTTAATCATCTTTTTCCCCTATAAGCTCGGGGTAGCAATTTCTTGGTTACTGAGCTATGAAAACGCAAACATTTTTGCTTAGGCCAAGAAAACGACAAAAGGTAACAAGCACTTAGGGAAAAGAAGGAATAAGTGTCTCAATAAATTTTAATGCTTATATCTTTCTTTTTTTGGACAAAGTAATCCAAGCGTTCTAAGTTCTGACATATCTTTCCGTTTTCACTTGCACAGATGACTCTCCATTAGACACCTCATGGATTCGTCGGATTGTGTCCACCTTCTTACTTCGAAGAGGATTCCTGTCCTCTTTCTTTCTCTTCCACGCTTCCCAATGTCCTCCCCTCTATTACTCTCTTTTCACAACATCCTCCCCCCTTCTCTTATCTCTCGCCTCCGAATCTTGGCCACCAGCTTCTTTCCTCTCCAACCTTATCCAATATCTTCTTGTTTGTCCTTCTCGTCACCCAGCTCACCCTCTCCATCCTTCTCCTCCCCCACATCTCAAACGCTTCAACTCTACATGCATCTTCCCTACGCAATGACCAAGTCTCTCTCCAACCCATACAACGCTGCGCTCGTACTGCGAGTTTCCACCAGCCTTTTCTTTACCTCTCTACTCAGAACCCTCGTCATCAATTCTCTCCACTTTAAAAATGCCTCTTTAGCCATGGCAATGCTACATCTTTTGTCCCTGCCACTAAACCCTTTCTCCTCCAAAATATTACCCTGAAATGTAAACTGCTCTACTTGCTCTATTTTGGGCCCTCCCACCTTTAAGCTTCAACCTCTTGCTTATTGAGAATCTCTCCACTTTCGTCTTCTAATGGTTATTCTAAATTTATGCTAAATTACAGCATTTTACCCTATTTATTACATGTATGATCAACTCCTTGCGCTCATTGGTGTATAGAAATTGCAATTCAAAGATCAGGTGTCTATTGAGTCGCTCCTTCTGTGATTCATGAAACAAGTTATATATCTATATGTTTTACAGTGTGACCAGTCTCAGAAAATCTGGAATAACTGACCCTTGGGCCAGAGCCACCTTAGCCATGACTTACTTAACAACCTTATAGTTGAAACCCAAATACAAAATTAGCATGGCTCAGGGGGAAATTAAATAATTAACAAAGAGTAGACGAAAATATTAATTCTAATATTTTAATGAAATGCATCTTCGGACGCCCCTCAGTGTTCTCTCCTCTATTGATCTCTTCAGCATTCCCACTTCTTTCATAACGTCCTCCGTCCATCTCATCTGCCTCCTCGAAACCTCCGCAAATAGCTTCCTCTCCTCTCCAACTATACCCAATACCTCCTAGTTCTTCTTTCTTGCTACCCAGCTACCCCTCTCCATCCTTCTCCAAACCCAGATAAAACGTCTCAAGTTCAAGTATATCCTCCCATCGCAATAACCATGCTCACGACCTATGCAGCGTCACGCTCCGTATAGAATCGATAAAAAATAGAAATTTCCTTGCATATTAACCCTGTAAAGAAATGTACTTTGTCGCTAAAATTTATATTTCCAGTTTATCAATGAAAGAAGACTCATCAAACTACGAAGGTGAGTCAAATAATTTCTCGAAAAACTGGATAGAGGCAGTAATATTAATGAAATTAACTTCCTGAAATTTATTTTACTTTCCTACATATTCACCCTGTTCATTCAGACACTTATCCCATCTTTTTACAAGTCCTAGCTAGGCGGCTGCAAAGATGTCTTTTGTTTGCTGTCGCAACAAACGTGTAACCTCTTGGACTACGGTATCATCATTTTCAAAACGTAGACCATATAAATGATTTTTTAGGGACTTGAAAAAATGGAAATCACTGGTGGATAAGTAAAAACTGTACAATAGATGTTGCGTACGTTCCCAATGAATAATTTACGACTAATGCTGATGATGAATTGCTAATGTTTGCGACTTATTCAATTACTTAACCTCGCATTACAATAAAAAGACAAAATGTCGGTTTCAAAAAATTAGGAATGTACAATTGATGTGTCACATGGACGAGCGCATTAGTCATCCCCTTTGGCGTAAAAATGCAAAATGATTAAAGCAGTCCATTAAAGTGAACAAAAAGAAAATAATCGGAGGGTTTTAATCCAAGATTAAATTAATATGAGTTGCAATAATTTGATTTTTCTTTTATGGTGGAATCACCTTAAATTAAAAGATTAAAAAGTTGTGAAGAGTGCGGTTTGTTTTTGCTTCACTGCATGCTTTTTGAAAAATAAATATTCGATTCTCACAGAGGAGAGTGGGCTGGGTAAGCCATCAGCGGAAGAGATTTGCGGAACCATTGGAATTATTCATTGGGTTAAATCAATTGCCTCGGCCAAATTAATGAAAAACAAGATTAACGTATTAGCTTTTGATTCAAACTGTCCGCATTTGAAAGAAGAATTTTTTCAGTCGTCAAAACAAAATGGCACATCTACATACTACTCTGCGAGCCGCCGCTTGGGCGTGCGGCAGGGGGGTATAAGGACACAAGGCGTGGAAAGTTTTAAGGGATAAGGTTTTGGGAGGTGAAATGGTGACGAGTATTATAGGAGTGCATTTAGTTGATTTCAGATTTCAATATTGTGGTCGCTTATCCTACACGGAAAGAACGAGTTCTTTTACCTATCTCTTCGGCAATGTATCTCTCTTATTTTATCGCTTCTGTCAAGCCTAGAGATATAGTGAGGCGTCATGATAATATTCTCTGTATCGCTCGGAAAAACATCAGTTCTGAATTTCTCAAGCAAACTAAGCCTGGCTTTAAGCTTCTGAGTCTCTAGGAGCTCCCATCTTCACCACCCTAAAATTTGTGAAACGCTAAATGTTTGCTAGTAGCAGCTTTTAACGAAGCGAGCAGCTTTTCTTTGTATTTAATTACTTTTTTCGGCTAATAGTTTTGGCTAGGGCCCGGATTCGTGAGAAAATACATGCATACATACCAATCACGCCGTTCCCTTCCGGGGTAGGCACAGTCACAAAGTTTCACTCATAAATACATATTTATAAACCTAAATCTGCTTCAATAATTTCCTCCATACTGACCTATCCTTGCAAACATCTCTTGCATCATTTACCCCCATACACTGTTTCATACACGCCCTCCTGTTTTTAAGACTCCTAATATTCCTCCTCCTAAGAATTTCCTCAATCACATTATACCACAACTTATTTGGCCTACCTCTACCTCTCACACCATTTATTCTACTCTCATATATCTGTTTCGTTATTCTACTCTCATCCATTCTCTCAATATGGTCAAATCAATGAAGCACACTTCTTTCATATATGTCTATTACTGGAGAATCTAAACCACATTTATGTATTACCCACTCATTCCTGACCCTATCCATCTTACTTTTTCCGCAAACACTCCTCAGACAACTCGTACCCATGGGGTTTAGTCTACTCTTATGTTTATCCTGGCATGCCCATGTTTCACTACCATACAACAAAGTGGGGAGAAGTACAGTTTTGTACACGGAGATTTTCGCTTCCTTAGAGAAGAACTCATTCCTTGATTTGCTCCACATGCTATCAATCACTTTCCTTCCAGAATTCGCACGTCTCTTTATCTCCTCATCTATCTGTCCCTCGTTGACAAACATCTTACCTAAGTACACAAAATCATTCACTTGTTCAATTACTTCACCATTCGCCCTCATAAAACAGTTATTCTTCCCATTCTCCCTATCAAAAGCTACTACTACGCGTGAGAAAATTAACGTGTGATATTTCGTGCTGCGGTATTATTGTAATTTTCCCGTGTTATTTCAACAACCCCTGTGGCAGCGGGCGATATGGTGCAGGCTTTGGCATAACTTTTTGTGTGCGTGGAGTCGAGATCCTAGGAGATAACATTTTTTTCGGTCGAACATGTTTCTGAAACACCTTAAGATGCCTAATTCCGATTACATGCTACAGTAACCACAGTAAGTAAATTTTTTTTAAATCTATTTCCTGGATTTTCAACCTACCATTCACAGAGAGAACTGTAGCATACCTCATACTGAAGTATAACCTCATAGGTCCTCGACCCCAAGCTCGCAAGAAGTTGTTACCAGCCTGCACCTTAACACCCGCGGCCACGGCGGACGTAGAACTCACTTGTGCGAGTTAGAGTATTACCTCGGGAAAAAATATTACATGTAAAGTTTCTCATGAACCCGGGCCTATGGGAGAGAAAGCCGTAATACTTTTCCGGCATATTTTCTCCAGTTTCAGAAAAAAGTTTCGTCAGCACCCTTAACATCCATCACATAATGTCTCCTTGAAAGTATTGCGAAAAAAATTTAGCCTTATGTGCTTCGTTTTTATCTTCTGGGTTCAAAACTGGTGTGTATTCTTTGCGCTTTACTTGAAAAGTGTGGCTCAATGTGTAGGTGTCACTCCATGCTTGCTTCACTTAATTACCATGATACAAATTAATTATATTTTCGTAAATTGGTCAAAATTGCCATGTATTCCAAAAATAGCATTTCATAAAATAACTCATCATCAGGAAGCAATATTGATACACCTATCTACTCGGCGTGTGCTACATAATTTATATTTGGGTAGTGAAGAGTTATAAGCTCTGTGTAAACATCTAATAGTAACTGGGATTCGCGTCTCCGGCGGCTAGCCACCCAATGATGCTAATAAAGGTCGTAGTTGCTATCCGTGGGCTTCCTATTCCGTTAGATCGCTGGATTGGATATTTGAGGAGGCCGACTGCTAAGGTCATTTGCGCCATAGGGGTTAGGTAAGGGAAGGAGGGTGGATAGAGACCCGGCGTCGGCATTAGCATGTTTTTAACGAAAGGCGCCAAGGGGATCATGGTTTGTCTCATCCGACAGGCGGAGTACTGTACTTGAAGTGCCCTTCACAAGACACTCAAATAGAGATCAGGTTTCATCTGAAAAACATCCACCTCTACAGGGATTTGAACCCTGGCCGCCCGTATGGCTAGCCAGTACTCTAGCCACCACACTAACCCGATCCACCTATTAGATCGTCTTGTTAGTTACGGCAAAATAATCCAATTCAGAAGAGAAAATTTTATAATTAAATTAATAAAATCTTATATGTACGTAAAATAATACTTAATATGCATAATATTATATGTTATATGTATAATATAATATTTAATATACTAAGCTGAAAATAAAAGGGACGGACAAAATAAGAAATGAAGTTAACAGAAGAGTAGAAAAGGAAAGGATCACACGGAGCACCGTTCAGAATAGAAGAACTAGATAGATTGGACACACACTAAGGTACAATGATCGAGAGAAGAACATAATTGAAGGTAAAATAGAGAGACATGTCCTGCGAGGAGGACTTAGGAATAAGTTCATGGACCAAATAAAGGGGAAAATACTTAGTAAAAGCTTTCAGGAAATAACAGTCCAGCATTAGAGGGGAAGGGTGGAGGGTTGCAGTCGACCAATCTTAGAATTGCACGACACTTCTTCGAACGACGAACAGAATGTATGTCAAATCAAATATAAGAGAACGATACACTAGCCTTTGAATATTTGTATATTCATGTCAAAGACTAAAGAAGAGCTATCTGTTTTCAATTTAAGAAATATATCTAATGGCTTTACAATTGGGAAGAAAGACATAAAATCGCAATAATTAGCCTCACATGCTTTTTAATAAGTTGGACCATTGGAAAAGCAGACCATAACTGACTAGAAGCCTTCAAAACGTGGTGCTGGAGGAGGATGTTGAAGATAAAATGGGCGGACAAAATATGAAATGATGAGGTTTACAGAAGAGTAGAAGAGAGAAGGACCATACGGCGCACCATTCAGAAAAGAAGAACTAGATAGATTGGACACACTCTGAGACCAAATGGGATAGTGAAGAACATAAATGAAGGTAAAATCGTGGTAAAAGTCCTCAGAGGAAGACCTTAGAATAAACTCATATTCCAAATAAGAGGAAAGTATATAGGAAGAGCTAACAGGAAGTAAGGTAACCGATATTACATAGGGAATGATGGAGGTCTGCAGTCAGCCAATCTTAGGATTGAACGACACTTCTTCGAACGACGAAGAAGCGTATGTCAATTCAAAGATAAGAGAATACGCTATCCTTTGATCATTTCTGTATTCATCTCGAAGACTACAGAAAAGCTATTGGTTTTTTGGTTTTTCAGTTTCGGAAATATATACAAAAGGGAAGAAAGGTACATAAAATCTCAATAATTAGCCTCCCATACTTTTTAATGAATTGGACTATGAAAAACCAGACCAGAACACGCTATAAGCCTTTGAAACCTGGTGTTGGAGGAGGATGCTGAGGATAAAATGGACGAGCAAAATAAGAAATGATGAAATTCACAGGTAAAAGAAGAAAAGCCCATATGGAATACCATAGAAATAAGAAAAACTAGATGGATTTGACACTTCTTGAGACACAATGGGATTGTGAAGAACATCACTAAAGGGGAAAAATAGGGGGAAAAGTCCCCAGACGAAGATCCAGGAATAGGTTCATGGGCAAAATAAGAGGAAAAGACATAAGAAGGTCTGCCAGGAAATTAGGCACTTAGCATTAGCTAGGAAAGGGTATAGGGCTGCGGTCAACCAATCTTAAGATTGAACGACCAATGATGAATATTTAATATACATAATAAACATGGAGTGCATAAATTAATAATGATGCATTAACAAACCCCACGCACCAAATTATCGGCTAATTGTTAGAGTGGGGAAGGTTTGTGTCATTTAACATCATTAAAAATGCACAACAAGAGGGATATCGAGTGAATAACCCCGTCTGGGTTGCGTAATAACGCACTGTACAACCATCCAATTCGCCTGTTCTGTTCATTACAATCTGTAGCCCGAGAGGAAGCCCGCATGTTAATGATTATCCTTTTCCGAACGTGCTCAGAATCCCATCACCCTATTTCGGTAACCCCTGAGCTTTCTCTTCCAAAGATTTTTTTCCATTCAAACAATGCGTACTATGTGCTCCGCGTCACATTTCAATGCTCGAATCCCGTAATATTTTTTTGCTGTTAGTGAGACAACGCTGCCACGTCGGAAGGATCAATTATAGTTAGGGATTGGATTCCCTGGCGTGTTTGTTCGTGTTCTTTGGATGCGAAGAGCAAATAGTGGTGCGTAGGACGTGTAAGGGATGGGCAAAATTTCGCGAACTGTAGCGGAACACACCTCGCTCAGTTGATCTGAAACTGCTGGGGCGCGTAAAGCAGCTGCCAGTATCCCGAAGAACGTCTGAATTTGTAGCGGGGGCGTAACGGGCCCCCGGGAAGGTGCTCTGGGTATCCAGGTTTTTAGATGGGACAGATGAGAGGTTTAACGGCTTTTTTTTAAGGTGGCTCTGACCTTAGGACCACTTATTCCAGATTTTCTCAAGTCTTGATAAAAGCATCTTTGAATTGCATCTCATAAATTGACATGAAAATAAATGATGGGTTCCAGACGGGTTATGCTGTAATTAAGCTTTGAAAGTGGAGGTTTTAACATGTGTTCTTATATATATTTCAAGAGTTACGGCAGAAAAACGTCAATTTGAACGAGAAATCATATTCGAGCTTTTAATTTGAACTGTTAGGTATTAGTTAAATAATAAATAAGAAGCGGAAAGTCCTGGGAAGTCGCATAAAAATAAAATAATGACATGTTGCCACCTTTTTTTTAAGTTATTAGTGAATCACTGCCGTAATTGAAGTCAAAATGCGGTAGTTGTCAATGGGGCTATACTCGACTTCTATGGCTGATCATATATGGTCATTAAAAATATATTCATAGAATAATCTGCGTATATTGTACGCTTATTTTGGTTATCAATGTGCAAACCATTTTATCAGTTAAAGCCGGATTTTTTAAACTGAACATATTAAAATTTGAAACTATTTATTTGTATTGACACATAGTGAATCCTGAGCAACCTAAATTCATTCCATAACCGAACTCTAACCCTATTAGTTAACGAATTACCTCTCGCACTGCAGACATCTACAGGTCAAAGCATTTTCGTTGTGTTTGGGCCGCTGTGTACCCAATAATAGAATGAATCAATTTGCCGAATTTCGCGGGACCATAAAGAGTAATTTCTTTTATTTGTAATTTTTTATGACCGCCAAAGACAGTTCATACGTAATTTTAAGTCGGGTCGATTGCCAAGTAATGAGTGTACACAAGCATGCTCTGTATGGTGACTAATCCGTGCAGGCGGCACTCGAACCCAAGCCTTCCAAGGTTGCAGGCGTGATTTGCCCCACCGCCGCTGCGACCGGTAATTATTTATGGCCAGTAAAGGTATGTTTATGCCAGGCGTCACCAACCTCCAATATATTATTGATCCCCTCTCATCCGTTCTCAACATTTAAAAAATATTATTTTATTGTCACTGAAGGTAGTCTAAATTTATAGAACATTTAATCCTATAGATGTTCCGGTGCCGTATTCATAAAAGGACATTATTTTAAAGGCATTATTAAGCTCCTCAAAAGGAATTTTAATTTAACATTTTTGGTTCTTTATTTCACCAGGGACGTATTTTAGATAAAATAAAATGTATTTGGTGCGATGAGATTTATTTGCACATTCTATTTGAACAAGTTTTACTAAGCATTAAACAAAAAATCAGCAATGAGGAGGTTACAAGAGGCTCAGAATCAAAATCTTGAGAACAAGTTTTTGGAATCGTCGACATGGAGACATTACTGCAACTGTATTTTTGCAATTTTGTTCTTTCTGGTTCTTGGGTGTTTGCTCTAAATCAGCGATTTTAACGTGGATGATACATAATTGATGTAGAATCGCACGCGGATGTAAAAATACCCTCCCGCCAGTGTAGAATGCCGCGAAACTTGGGCGTAAGAAGCGTGCATGTTTTATTATTTGAAGTATTCTACCGGTTAAGATAGGTTTTGTTGAATTGCAGAGAATCTCCTTCCGGTTTTCTTCTCCTTTAGGGGCCTATCTCACTCTAGTATATCCTTTTTCGCCTCAGCATACAATCAACCCTTCTTCATCCTGTCCATGAAACCTATCCTCCTTCCCCTTCCATGCTTGCCTAACATCTTTCTCGCTATCACATTCCTAAGCAATTCATCGCCCCTTAATACATCCTCCAGCCTCCTACTCAGTCGATCTCGAATTTTATTAAGAAGTTTTATTTTCTCGTCCATCATCTCAAACACTTCCTCGTTCGTCTTCCTCTCCGTACACCTAACTTTCTGCATTCTTCTCTTCACTCGTATCTCAAATACCTATTCTATTCTCTTCCTCCTTTCTGAGGGTCCACGTTTCTGCCCCTTACAACGCTACGTTCCATATGAAGCTCTTCACCAGCCTCTACTACTTCACATCCTTACCCAAGATCCCCGTCATCAGCTCCCTTCTATTACTAAATGCCTCCATAGCTAGCGCTATTCTTTTCCGTATGTCTTTGCAACTATGTCCGTGTTACTATGTCCTTTTTCTTCTAGTAGCCCGCATGAGGGCCCATAAAAATTAATTTCATTCTTTAATCAAAAATTACCAATGCATTTTATTAGTATTGCATTGCCAAGGTATTTGACTAGAAAATATCAAAAAATGACCAAAATCGAGGAGGGACAGGTTTTGAGAGAAATGCTTTTGAAGTTTTCAACATAAAAGTTCATGCACAAAAATGCCAACTCTTGAATTAATGAATTCACAGTATTATACGCCATTGCTCTCTCTTTCAAATGAGCATTTTCGCTTTGACATAGATATTTAATGCGAGGAGATATCGAGGACAAACCAGATACAAATTTACGAAAAGCTCAATTTTTCATACTCACGTAACTAGGCAACTTACTCATATTTTATAGAACAATTGGGCGTGGTCAACAGTATGGTAAAACGGAATACGTCCTGAAATATAGTTCAAAATCGGGGAGGCATTCTCTGTCCTTTTTGGTCGTTTTGACATGGTCTTACTCATTATGGATGTGGCCATGATTTAAAAGACTCGTAATTCATCATTGGTCGTTAAATCCTTAGATTGGTTGACTGCTGCTCTCCACCCTTCACTAACTAATGCTGGTTCCCTAACCTTTTATCTCTTCCTATGTGCTTTCCTCTTTATTTGGTCCATGGGCTTATTCCTAGGTCTTCCTCTGGGGACTTAGCCCTCCAGTTTACCCTCAATTATGTTCTTCAGAAACCTCTCTCAGGGTGTCTCCTATCCATCTGGTTCCTCTTTTACCTATGGTGTTCCATATGGTCCTTTTATCTTTTACTCCTCTGTACACTTCATCATTTCTTATGTGGTCCGTCCGTTTTATCTTCAGCATCCTCCTCCAGCAGTAGGTATCGAAGGAGCGTGGTCTTTTCTGGTCAGGTTTTCTAATGTTTCATACTTCCAATCCATAATAGTGTCACGCTCCTCACGAAGGTTTTCACTTACTATTTCTTTAATATACTGATGAAAATATATGTAATTGTCAAAGTTAATTGGTTCTAAGCTGGTCAAATGTGATTGCAGTAATTTAAAGCTATTGTACTCATTATTTGGAATAATATTATTAATCATTAACCACGAGCCCCTGGAGTAATTATTGACCTCTTTGGGGTCGGCAGATCTAAATTGAAGCAGTGGAGGAGTGGTAAAATTGGAGCATTAGAGCTGTCAAAAATGATATGACCTTATGTGTACGCGTTGAATGGACGTGAGGAATTGTGAGGATCTTTTGAATGGGAGACCCCAACAAGAAATTAGTACTGGGTCAGGCAATGAGAGATGTGAGATAGGCCTGTCAGGATATAAGAGAAAGTAAGGCAAGTTAATGGGGGGCGTGAAAAGTGGCGAGAGAATTATGAAGACGGAGATAAAATGAAGGATCTTGGCCAATCAGAGATGAAGGGATAGATAACAGGATGGGACGAAGAGAGGAAGGAAATGTGCCGAGGTTGGGAACAAAGGATGAAGATTTAGATACCTGCGGGTGCTGCCTGGTGCGTGCTCGGATGGGTGTATACGTTCTGCCAAATAACGTTGACCTTCCACATCATTTATTATCCAAGCAAGAATCGAAGCAGGAACCGAGGGAGGGACCTGGACTTTGAAGTAGGAACTGTTTTCTAAAGATACAAAGTATTTGTTGCAATAAGTAAATTTAGGCTTTGTGCAGCCATTTATATTTCTTGAATTTTAAGTAAATAAACCTTCGGGTGAGATCTAAGAGTGCATAGGGTTCAACCGAAGCTTCATCATGTAACGAAAGCCATTAATTATGCTTAGTCCTGCCTCCATTAGTATTCTGTAGGATTTTTTATTATGTTTTTTAATGGACTGAGGGTAGGGCATCATTATCTGCAGGCTTAAAATATTTCACAGTGTATGTTAAACGCCCGATTTAGATATGTATTCAATATTAGGCTGAGTAAACAATAAATAGAATAATAGATTTAGGGCCGTATTCATAGTCGTTACCTGGGTATCTCTCAGGTGTAGGGGAGCCCCTTGTCTCAGAAATGATATTCATGGTCGTTACCCAGGGGACTGTCGTCCGCTAACTCTCCCCCCAGGCCACCGATTGCCTGGGTGAGGCCTGAAGCTTACCCAAAACTCCCCTAACGCAGGACTGCTGCCCCCGCGTGGCTGGAATTGATACTTCTGTGCTAAAGGCGGTACACGATAATATCAACCAGAGTCATATCAACGACTTTCCATAGCAACGTCTTCTGTTTACAAGCACGGGTACTTATTGAACCACCCTCTAATTCCTCACCATTCAAAATATATAACTATTTAAATAATATAATAAACATTCTCTCATATTCCTTCAATATTTTTTCAAACTGTAGTATATTATTGTTTATAGTGCGCTTGGTTTGGGTGAAAAATGAGCATCAGAAACATCGAGAACCGTTCAGCGTTCATTATGTTTTTCCGCGGGATTTTTGCCAAATCTCTTGTCCAGGCGTCCCCTGGCTGTGGGATACCCAGGTGAGGTTTATGAATCGCTCAGCGTAGGAGACCCTTAGGTGTTACCTGGCTAGGGGATTGCCAGGTAACTCCTAGGAATACGACTATGAATACGGGCATTAGTAAACAAAGTCAGCAACAGAAGTTTACTTTGACAACGTTGTCACAGTCACCTCAGTATGTTGGCTAAGTACTGCGACGATAACCGCAAATCATAAATTTTAACCAAAATACTCGTGTTATATTATCGCCAATCTAAGCTGAAAAAATATATTAGTTTCCTCTATATTTAGTGCATAGTTTACAAGGTTTTGAACAGTATTATTTGGGAGGAAATTGAGGTTAAAAAGTTATGTGAATAAATGCACTCGCACCGCTATTAAGGCAGTGTATTTCATCGCTAAAACTCATCATTTTTTAACCAATATATATTGGTTATATGAACAGTAAACTAGTAATATTAGTTCATCATTCGAAAGTAGAAATTTTGCTAAATGATACCTATATATAAAAATCAAGGGAAGCTGTCAGGCATTCCTGAAATAAAGGTCTCTCATCAATAATTTCCACTTTTTAGAAAGTAATAATTTTATTATATATATTTATTTATTTAGTGTTTGTTTATCCAAGGACTTTGCATCATTTGGAACATAGTTAAATTCATTCAAAGAAACTCTGTGACAAAAAAGCAAACTTTTCTCAGGACACTACAGTTTAAAAATATGTACATTCAATAAGCATATGGAACAGGTGCACTCAAAGATATAAATAGGGACCCTTGAATCTCGCAATTAGTTTTTTTGCGATGTTTTCGCGAAATTTGCTACTTTTTTCCATTTGCACGATATTTCCATAAAGTCATAAAATTGTATTATTCTCATGACAACATTAAAATAATGCCGGCTTCATACATGGATCAGCAACAGTGTGGATTTTTTGTTATTTTAAAATTATTATTACTGTACACACTTTTTTTTTACTTTTGATAAACTAAATGAAATAGAATATTTATTATTTAATTTGATTAATTCCTCGTATTGCATCTCTTCTGCCCTCATTTCCTTTCAAAGCCAACTTTTAGTGCGGGAAATGTTATTGTTGCAGATTTTTCCTGGAATTGCAAGGGGCTTCCAAAATCAGAAAATAATTCAACATCACTAAAAGTTGTTAATAAGATTATTATTCAAAGTAAATCACCCGATATGAGAAAATTAATCCTCAGCCTATTATGGGCTATCATATTAATCATATTTTATACAACTTTATTTACCGCTATCAGTATATTTTCACGCCTATTCACCGCCCTTTTTCACCGCTTTATGCAATTTTATTTACCGCCGATCAGGACTTTTATTTGACACAATGTAGGTACCCTAGATATAAGCAATCATACATACATTAATACAATAATATTTGCAAATAGCATAATGCATATTAGTGACATAGAGAGGGATATATATAGAAATAAATAATGAATTAAAGTATAAAATGAAATTCAGAGACTGCAGTACATAGTAGCCTTGTGGGTTCGATCACGCTGGCCGGTAGGTTTGCTGGTGCGAAGGAAAACCCCAGAAGAATGCTGCCCTTATCAGGTAGGTTTGTGTTCCCTTCCAATTAGTGTGCGGGGCCTCAGGGATGTAGAGAGAGGTGGAGTATTGTGCGGCGCGATCTCCAATGGCGGGAAATGATGAACTGGAGGATCTCGGGAAGTAGGAGTCAGATGCGGGACGAGATACGTGAGAACGGGGAAACGCAGTGAAGATGGAGTCGGTTTTGATTTTCCGGGACGGTTTGAAGTGAAGGAAGGGTGAAAGGATGGAGGACATAAGGTTGACGAAACGTGTCGCGATTCGATTCAAAAGCCCTCACGTCGGGGGGCGGGCGGAGACGCAAACGGTTACGTGCGTGCGTGCGTTTGTGTCGGGACGAAAGGAAGCGGAGAGCGACTTCCTCGGGAGGGCTGTAAAACGCGTCGTGTGCGTTCCCCAAGAGTGGGAGGAGGTGGCAGAGGAGAGATATTGCTCGGCGAAGGGAAATCTCTCACTCCTCTTACTCTAAGAGCAAACACAGACAATTTCACACACGGGAACCCGAGGCTAAAACGGAAAGCCCTAAGACTATCTATAGCACTGCGTGACTTAAATTCACACTTAAATCACCCTTTTCCGTGGAAAAAGTAGCCCATTTTTGTACTGCACATGGATGAAGTTGACACTGACTTAATTGTATCTTCTAACGCATCTTAAACAACATTTGTAACTTTGACTTTTTTTTGTAAACAATTCTGGAACTTGCTGGAAGATTGTCTTGCTATAGATAGTTCCAATTATCTCAACAATTGTAAGACAATCTTTTAACACAAAAACAAATCTAAAAATAACTCAAATTCTTCATAGAATAATACTCACAAATATTTCGATAAAACCTGAAAATGAAGAGTTAACTACGGTGACTAATTATAGCTGATTGTAAATTTTGATATATAATATCAATACTCATGACATTCTTATACCGTAGAGTACGAGTAGCGAATTTAAGTCACCAGTTGTAAATAAGTATATGATACTCATGACTTAAGTGGCTCCCATTGCACGGGATGATATCGCCCTCTCTTCGCTAACTTCATGCCGTGTAATAATGAGCGACGTAAGTCACTAGTATCGTAATGTACTATTTCAAGGCTTCATAAGGTATTTTGTCAGCCTTGCCATAGTTTGCCATATGTGGGTCAGAGACTTGGGTAATTAAGGAGGAAGAGAAAAGACTAGAAGCCCTCATCATCATTGGTCATTCTTACCCTAAGAATGGTTGACTGCAGCACTCCACCCATCCCTATCTAATGCTAGTTGTCTTACCTCCTGGCATCTCGTCCTATGTATTTTCTTCTTTATTTGGTCCATGAACATATCCTGGGTCTTTTTCTGGGGAATTTTCCTTCTATTTTACCTTAATCTACGTTCCTCACGAACCCATTGTGTCTCAGGGTGTGTCCAATCCATTTTGTTCTTCGTTTTTGTATGGTGTTCCATATGGTCTTTTCCTTTTCGACTCTTCTGTACACTTTACCATTTCATATTGTGTACTTCAATTTGATACATAACTCCATTTCTGCCCAGTAATTTGGTCGATTGCCTTTTACAAACCGATTTTTGAACTTCTGACGGTATTTTGTTAATTTTCCTATACTTACAATTTGTCAATTTTTTTAAATACAAGGTCACCTTGGTTAAAAATGTAAAGAATAGGTTGGTGAAGAGCTTGAAATGGAGCGTGGCGTTGCATGGTACAGAAACGTGGACCCTCAGAAAGGAAGACGAGAATAGGCTGCAGGAATCCGAGATGTGGGAGTAGAGAAGGATGAAAAAGGTGATGTAGACGGAGAGGAAGACTAACGAGGAAATGCTTGAGATGGTGGGCGTAGAAAGGATACTTCTTAATGAAATTCGAGATTGGCAGAATACGGTGCTGGAGGATGGGTTGCTCACGAATGTGATAGAGGGAAGGATGTTGGGTAAGCGGGGAAGGTAGAGAGAGAGAATAGGCTTTATGGATAGGATGAAGTAGGGTACATCGTATACTGAGGCGAAAAAGGATATGCTTGAGGGAGATAGACTTAGATTTAATTACTTAATTAAAATACTGGATAGGATATTTAAAAAAAAATAAAAAGATCAATCACATACAGCAGGAATCCATTTTTAGTGAACACCTAAAACTAAAAAGGTCAAAAATTCGAAAACAAGACGATGGTTAACGAATATTACTTTAACAGGAAGGGACCGGAAAATTATTCATTTTTTGAGTGGGAATGACTTAGGAATTAGTAAGCAAAAAGGTTTGAAGTAGATGAAGTAAAATGGTCTATGTTTTCAGGGAGGGAATTTAGTGGAGAAAAGAGGCGAACAATGAGAGAGCGCTTGGTGAGTGATAATCTGGTGGTAGGGATATGGAGCAATGAGCGAGTCCTGGTGGGTTGGGTGGGTAAGGAGTTTTAGGAGTTTACATTGGAGGAATATGATACTCACTTTCCCCTCTATAAACTCCTATCCTCTTCACTCAGGGATCAAAAAATGACCGTTTTATGAGATTCATTCTTTGGTCGTTCAGTCCTAAGATTGGTTGACTGCAGACTACCATCCTTCCCTATCTAATATCGGATTCTTGACTTCCTGTTAGCTTTTCCTATGTACTTTCCTCTTTATTTGGTCCATTAATTTATTCCTGGGCCTTCCTCTGCGGACTTTCCCCTCTATTTTGCCTACAATTATGTTTTTCACAAACCCATCGTGTCTTAGGGTGTGTCCAATCCATCTGGATCTCCTTTTCTGTATGGTGTTCATAATGGTCTCTTCTACTGTGGGTGGAGTAAACATAAAATCTAAAAAACAACAGATACAGTTTAATATCTTGTAATTACCTTAACTTCTGATATATCATGGGGAACACGCATAGGAAACAAATGCGGCAGAACATTAAAGAAACTAGGTTTTGTTAAGCGTATAATATGAAGGTCATCGGATGAAAAAGTCGAAGAGAGAGGCTACTTTTCTCTGGTTAGGCCACACCTCGAATGCGTCGTGAGCATTTGGGACCCTGGCCTTAAGGATTTATCCAAAAAAGTTAATAAAATATGAAGAAAATCTGCACGCTTCGTTAAAAAATGTAGTGTTTCACAATTTTAAGAGGGATTAAGGTGGGAGCCCCTAGGGACTCGCAGGCTGCACGCTAGGCTTAAGGTGCTTGAGAAATTGAGAACTGGTGTGTTTCAGAGCGACACAGAGAAAATTATCATGACGCCACACTATGTCTCTAGGTCTGACAGAAGCGATAATATAAGACAGATGCATTGGCGAACAGATTTGTACAAGAATTCGTTCTTTTCGCGCATAATAAGTGATCACCATAAAGACTGACCTCCACTAAATACCCTCCCGTAATACATGTCACCATTTCTCCTCCCAAAACCTTATCCCTCACGCGACTGGTGTCCTAATACGTCCTACCACACGTCCATGTGGCGGTTCACAGGGTAGTATGTAGATGTAGAAGCCCAGGGCCACCAAAATAATTGTTGGCTGGGACCTCAGAAGGCATAGTGGCCTCAGGATCCGCAAGACTTAGCCCTGAGCCTCGCAAGCTCTAGCGGCAGCCTTTTTGGTGGGTGAGGAAAGGAAACTCCTGGGTGAGGTTAGGAGAGGCATGTAAGGTGGTTGGAAGGGGAAATGAAGGGTGAAGGCTCTACAAATCTTGGTCTGAGGGGAGAAATCTGGGTAGGCGTCCAAAGGGAAGAAAGGGAATGGGTTTTGTGGACGAGATGAAGAGTTTAACGCTTGCTGCAATAGTTAAAGAAGTATTATTGGTAGATAGAGACCTGCGCACATAGAAATCCGGAGGGTATTGACTTGATTCCATTTGAACTTACCATAACTGGCGGATCACTCTATGCAAAAGGGCGACGTGATATTTGTCTCTACCACCGAGGTGTACGGAGAGGGCATTACGTCATCAAACTGTTGCCTGGCAACCGAAATAACAAACATATTGTTTAACTCTTCTTATTCCCTACTTTCCTTTGGATAGCAAGATGAGATGGACGATTTGGCGGATGTAAATCAGGAATACCCACCACCTGCTTTAAAATGAAGGCAAGCAACTCTTTGAAATAAATAAGTGCATCTTAGTGCTATAAGTTCTACTCGATTTTTAAACAAATTGCCCCGTGAAAGTGGAGTATTAATTTAAATGACTTAACAACATATATAATATGCGTATTAAAGAAGTAAGTGCATGCTGATTTCTAGTAAGTCATCGTTGGAAAACAATGTAAAATTGGTAAATTTTGCTATGGTTGACACTCCAGAGCATCTTTTTTGTATCCTCAGCGGAATGTAATGCACTGCGTTAGTGCTATAGCAATGACACAGTGATTGGGGCATATGACAGGAAAACTAGTGCTGAAAAAAATACAAGCGACGAATAATGTGCATCTTTTTCAAACATATTCTCGTATCCTATTAGCTAAGAATTGTCTTCCGCGGAATGGTAGGTAATGTATTGTAAATGATAAGAATGACTTAGTTTTTCCAAAAATAGATTCATTATCACAATACGACCAAGGTTTTGACGAAGCTCGTCATCATCAGGTAAGCTTTGAAGCCTACCTGGTGATAGCGAGCTTCGTCGAAACCTAGGTCGTCTTGTTATAATTAATCTATGTGGAAAAACTAATTCATTCTTATCATTTACAATCCTAAGCAAATTCCACGAAGTCACGCCCGATACAACTGTAGGTAATGCGTTCAATAAAAATGAAATGTCAGTCGGGTCGTATGACAGGGAAAATAGTGTTGAAAAAAGTTTAACCAACGAATCATCTGCATCTTTTTCAAATATAATCTCGTGCCGTAATAGCTAAGAACTGCCATCAGAGGAATGATATGTTAGTTCATTATAATTGACAGGTAAGTCGGTTTGGAAGACTTGAAAAATGGTGTTGAAAAACGTATAATCGACGTATAACCTGAATTTTTAAAAATCTTATCTCGTGTCCTAATAGCTAAGGAGTGTCATCAGGGGTGGCAATATTATTTATGAACAGCGCGAGAGAACGTGTGGGATTCTCATACGTATTTTGACCCGCAGCGGAACCTCATACTCCAACATAACCCATTTCAACCCCCACGCGACAACCCTCAGCCATTCCGGATGGCGAATGGAATGGAATAAAGGGGCGGGTTTGGCGGGGAAGGAGGGAAAGACTGACGCATTCACCAAATCCGTCCGCGTATTCGGGGTTTACGAACAGGTCTCCGTGACAAAACTACCAAGCAGTTGCAGTTTATGGGATTACTCTCCGGGAACACGTATGTACTCTTCCCTCCTCCCCCTGTTATTTCCATCCCCTCCGCGAGAGGGCGTCCTTCTTCGTCTCCTCCATCCCTTCCCCTCCGTGTGCCTCCCCCTCCTCTCTCTCTCTCTCTCTCTTCATCCCCCTCCCCACTCTGTTTTCTTGGGTGCTTTTCCGTCCCACACACGTCCACAAAGTCCCGGGGATATCCCTCCATCTTTTCGCCCCTCCCCCACTGCATCCTCTCGGAAAAAAGAGAAGTCTACTTTATTGCTCATTTCCATGCGTTCTTATTATTACTGCCCCGCTGGGGGTTCGGCGTCTCTTTCTCACTCTCCTGGGAGGCTTCAGGCTTATTTATTCCCGCGACGTCCTGGCGACGTGGTTACGGCGGTTCCCCATCGCATCTCCACCAGGTGTCACTACCCTCTCCTCTGGTGCCGAGCTAGTCTGTCGCCGAGCCAAGGAACTTGCCATCTGCGTCACGACTAGATCTTTTATTGACTATTTTCTGTCGCGGGTTGCTTTAATGTACCCCGATTGCCAACCGAAGTGTTTTAAGCTGATCTCGGTGGCAAGAAAAAAGTAAAATTTTAACATTTACTTCAAATAGAGATTCAAATAGACAAGTTTTTATCTAAGTTGGCTATAATAAATAAAATTTATCATAATTTGTCATTAATTTTAATTTTTGTTCAATATAGTCATGTAATAGAATAAGTTTCTTCCAAATTGTATACCGAAGTTATGAAAAGTAAGATTTTAACATTTATGTCAAATAGAGATTCAAATATACAAGTTTTTATCTAAGAAGACTGATTATTATTAAAATTTATTTCTAACTTGTCATTCACTTTAATTTTGTTCAATAGAGTCATCTAAAAGAAGAAGTTTATTCCAAACTGTATACTGGAGGTATTTTATGCAACATAACTCCTTTATTTTAGGTACATACATATGTCCTTACTGCGCGAGTATTCTAGCGTTAAGGTCATTAAAATGCAGAACAGCATTTCAACAATGAATTAATGGCATTTTGCTAGTGACAATTGCTAGTATATTTTAAGTACTTATTCTTTCCTATCAGTAATTTGTACCGATTGCCATCCTCAAGACTATTTTCAATATTAATAGTGCTGTTTGTAAATTTAAGGCAAGAAAACGATCCAGCAGGTTTTTATGAAAAGATTAATAATAATAAAAAATTAAAATATCCCTCATCAAAAGATCTCTTAATTGATAATTTCAGCATTAGCAATCATTGTTGTACAAATTACATTCTTCAGATATTTATAATAACCGAAGATTCCTGCGAACACGTGTGGAATTGGTGAACAAATGAGAAATTAAATGTCCAGTTCACCTTATGATAATATATTAACATTGAAGTAAATTTGTATTTTTTTTTAATTTCGTCGTTATTCCTCCAACACCTGTATCAGTTAACGCTGAGGAATCATATTTCATGAATGAGTTATTAAAATATTTGGAAATGGAAGTCTTCTGGGTATTATGCTTAAGAAACGTAATATTTTAAATAAGCATTCTTCTACAGCTAAAGTCAGTGTGCGCATAATGTGTGCCACTTACAGATAGACGTCGCACATGGATATCATTGGTCTCGCAAACACCCTCGAATGAATCGAAAGATCATTAATACAAACTCAATCAGAGCCCAATTATGTGACTCATCGGAAACCGGTGTTGTTTCCATAGTGATAGATTATTGCCGAAGTATACCTAGGGATAATACATCAACAATAATTTGTTTTATTTTTAATCTATAGTTCATTCCATGGTCATAAAAATTTCCCTTGCTGAAAGGTATAGCCATTACGTATTTCTCTTTAACCTTAAAAGAACGTAAATCATATTTCATTCGTCTCATCTAAGCAGTGTTGATTTTTTTAAATGTTAGGTTGCCATATTTTGTCCCTACATCTAGAAACGTATAAATAGTTACTCAACCACCTCTCGAGGAGACGTGGACCAATATGAATCAATTACAATCCACCGACTTGAAATTCAAATCGTCGGGAGGTGAATATAGCAATTATGAGGATATTCATCTGATTTTATCATAAGTAATGCTATAATATTATTTTCAACGGCATTTCAGTGAATTGAGCGATCCTAAAGGGTTGATTGTAGGAGCCATTTCACTCAGATGTAATTATGTAACTACAGCGAGAGCCGTGAATAAATAAGGATGTGCGACTTGTTTATTTAGCGAAGTTTTTCAAGCCTCAACTGTTTTTTTGCGGCAGAAAATGAAACCTCCTAGCAAAATAATGCGGAAAAAAACTCATTTTCATGCCTCGGTGTATCCAAACAAAACCTTTAACGCCAATATTTGTTCAGTAAAATTTTTAAAGGACTTTTATTTACAGGACTAGAGTTTAATTTTAAGTTTACCAACGGTGTTTCAGTGTCTAATTCTGTTGCTTTATTTTCCTCTCGGCAGCAATCTTCGTGTATTTTATTTACAATAACTTAACCCTTCCAACGTTGAGAGGTAATCGTGTTTGGCGCATCTGTTTTTTAGCTTCATACATCGAAATCGTTGGCCTCCTAAATTGAGTTTATTCTGATAAAATAGTTAATTGATCAGTGAGCACTCGGGGAAAATCAATTTCAACTTGTCTGAATCGCTCAAACAACTATCGAAACTGTCTGAATTTACTCCAAAAGCTTGAATAGGACGAAGACTTAAATTTTACAGATTTCATAATTTCATACGTACATCCGGATGTACAACCAATTAAGGCAAACGTTAAATAAAGCCGTTAATTACCTAAATTGTTGGAACACTTGAGCAAAAAAAAAGTTTTGCGACAGAATTCATTTGTCAAAAGTCGCCAAAAGATCGTTTAAATTGCCGCCGTTTGATTGCCCTGGCTATGCCAATTTTCCTTTGATAGCAGAAATATCATTTCAGTGGCTGCTTGTTAATGAGGACCGTTTTTGATCAATCGTATTGAATTCTCTTTATCAATCCACACCAAAAATTGTCAGTCCGACCGTCCATATTCAACTAAACGACTTTGTGTATCACTTTTCGTTGAATTCATTCCATTTGGTGATTAAAACATTCATTGGCATGGCAGATTAATAGGATATTTAATTTAAATAGCCTCTTCATTCGTTTATATGACAAATGTTATGAAACGTATAGCAAAAAAAGCTGGATTTGGTCATAATTTAATAGTCACTAGTCTAGTTATCTCGTAGTAAATAAATTTCTACAGTAATTTTTATGCCAATGTGCATAAAATGAATTAAATCCTAGAACCAAGGCTTTTTTCTACAGGTTGTTTTGCATCTATATGTACATATTACCCTTAAAGTCACATCAAGGGTGTTTTGTCAGGGTATTAGTTATCACCAACATTCACTGTCAAGTAAAAACTTACTTTCACCAACATGCACTACAATATAAGTATGATACCAATGCAACAGAAGCTATTGGATTTATGTATGATGCAACTACGCAAATGAAATAGAAAGAGTCATGCAGGGATCATGCTGAACGTGATGTTAGTTCTACGTGGCTGACTATGAAACAAGCATTAGGGAGTAAATCAACTAATTGGATACAATACTTGTCGACATGTAAGATTGAAAGTCTCTGCGGCAGCCATTATGTTATTTTATCGGTCGCAGGAAAAACGATATTTTAAACCTGTTCGTTCTGCAGTCGAAAGACCGGTTGCAAGAATATTTTGTTATGGAACCAATAGTTTTGAGATCCATAGGACTACATATCTCATAAATATATTCGGGTTGGAGGAACACATTTACCAGTTGCAATAATAATTTACCAATAGCTAATAGCTTCGAATATTTGATCTAATCTTCTTCCGCCTGAAGAAGGTTAGCCTATGAATAGTTGCTAATAGTGATAATAATTAGTGAGTAAGAGTTGATTAAGTGGTTATTTCTCTCAAAACTATTTTATTTAGTGATTAAGTCTCCAAGCGGTACATTGCGTATCCGCCTTCTTATCTACCTATGGAACTCACAACTCCATGCCAAAAGTTATGAAACCAATAAATCTATCTACTACTTCTGCAACACTTATTGAATGAATGGCATGGCTTATGGGTCTCATAACTTTATCGAATACTTGTGTCGTTTCTGCGTCTGACCATAATACCCTAATTTTATTCTTATTGTTCTATTCTTATTTTATTCTTACATCATACCGTAGTACGTTGAAGTTTGTAAGATACCATTAACTTCTTCAGAAAGTAAATTGGTGTTGAATTTACAGAAATGAGTCAGTCAAAGTTTTATCGGCGGTATTAAAGTAATTCCCATCCCCGTTGTTGTAATGGCCCAGTAACACTAACGAGACGACTACTATGGCGATTAACATACCTTGCTGATCTTTTCTGCACGCGTTATAATACTGTCTGTCTTTAGTCCAACCTCTTGATAATCTCAAATAATGGCAGCGTATTGCAAGTGGGATCTTACAAGGGAGAGGTAGCTGGTTTTTTTCTGATTTCATCGTCGCGCGTACCGAATACCCTTTTAACTAATCCGAATATACGATTAAATTGACCAGTTATTTCGCGAATATGTTCACCCTACGAGAGATCATTAGTTAAACTCCGTGGTATTTAACAAATTCTGCAATCTCTAATTGGGTATACTGGACATAATAGCTGAACGGGAGAGGGTTTTTTCCTTTTCCAGAAGTTCAATGCCTTTCACTTTTTTCAAATTAAATTTTAGCTACTTCGTATCGCACTTCGTTTGATTTGCGTTAGTTAGCGCTTCCCTAAAATTATTGTAACAGATTTCTCTATACAGTACGGCGTCGTTTGCTAATAGTCGAAACTTACAGCCTGCTACTTCGTCAATATTGTTAATTTACCAAAGGAACAGAATTGTGCCTATGACACTCCCCTAAGGAACAAAATGTCATGGGGATTTGGAGTCAGAGTGTATACAAAGAGGCTGGAAACAACAATGGCTCTAACAAATTCAAATGTTGAAGATCTTATATGGTGGAGTCGACATTCTAATAATACGAACATTGTAACGTCGGCAGTTTATTATATAATGCACAACCAGTTTCGGCAGCCACGTCATCTTTAGGTACACATTATATCACAGGTCTTATTACAATGGGTGTAATATTGTTTTTCGCATAACGACAATATCTTTGCAAGTTCAATACCGTTCCCCCCATGGGGAAATCGTGGCGAACTGTCGAAGGAAATGACTTATCAATGAGGTATCAATCCTTGAGGATAATGTACAATGTGAGTATTATAAAAACTTTGATTTTTTAGAGTCTAATGCAATAATCTTTGGCTTGAACTGTTCGTTAGCGAAGCAATTTGGCTCTTAATATTTGATCGACACTTGATATTTGACTGAGTGTTTTGGTATTAACGAACCTAATGGCTTCATGATTCTTCCATCATTTTTTCTCTTACGTTAACAAGATTAATTAAAATTAAGGGAAAAACAAAACTTTCAATTAAACACTTTATTCTCTAAGATTATACCAGTAGTAGTATTTCATGAAATTTTAAAAATAAAAAAGGCAGCTACAAAATATACTCAATACAGCGAAATTTTTATATCTTATGAAAATAGTACTTCGAAGCGCAGGTACTTTCTCAATCGAATAAATTAGAAATTTAGTCCATGTGTTCCTACTCTGCGGCCACGAATTGAGGCCATTGATACCCAAAGGAAATGAGCTGCTCCTCTCAATCTTTCAAATGTCATATTTAGGATTGCGAGGGTAGCATAAATGTGTCCACAAGGTTATAACTCGAGGTGATATGATGGGGATAGGATGCTGAAACGCAGTGGCAGGGAAGGCTTAGCTGGCGAAGGGGCAGGTAATCTAATCATTCCTGAGTGGGTTGGAGGAAATGACTTGAGGCAAGGCTATCTTTAACCCAGAATCAGCTAGTGATAAGATTTCGAAGCAGGCGATTATATTACCGAGGGTATATGCCTGGCGAGGGCGAAGCTATTCGATCTTGCAAGGGGGTTGCTTTCGTGGCCCGCTCACTCCTCAATGAAACATCGCAGATGTTTTATTTCTTCCGAGACCTTACACACTTGGCGGCGTAATTCAAAGAAGATCGGGAGTAGAGAATGTACGGGAGCTGATATATTGTTTGAGATGAATATTACTTAGAGCATCGCATGCACGATTTGCACGTTTGTGCCGACTTTTAGTAAATTCAATGATTTTTTCATTAAAGTATTCTACCAGCTGATTGATAGGTATTTGCACAGTACTTATCTATATCCGTTTGCCTTCCTTTACTTTTTTGTTTTCTGCCAATAGCCGAAACTTATCATCTTCTACTTCACCAATATCGTTAATATACGAAAGTAACAGAAGTGAACCTATGACACTACCCTGTGGGATAAAATATCATGGAGTCGGAGTCAGAGTGTACACAGAGAGGCTGAAAATGACAATGGCTCTGTCAATTTCAAACATTAAGGATCTTATATGGTGGAGTCGATATTGTAATCAGATGAACATTGTAACTTCCACAGTTCATTATAGAATTTACAACCAGTTTAGCCTTGTTTTCTTAAAAAATTGGAGATAGGATTCTCTAATGAATAATCAGATGGTCCGCCAATATATCTTTCTTGAATTCCTTACATCGTCTCTTCCGCTTCTTATTTCGTCCAAAATTCCTATCCTCTTCCTTTCTGGGGATCGAATTGGTGTGGTGGTTAGAGTACTGGCTAACCAAACGGGCGGCCAGGATTCAAATCCCAGCAGATGACGACGTTTTTCAGAGGAAACCCAGTTCCTACTTGAAAGCGTTGTGGAGGGCACTTCAAGTACGGTACTCCGTCTGCCGGATGAGACGTTAAACAGTGGTCCCCTTGGCACCTTTCGTTAAGAACAGGCTAATGTCGACGCCGGGTTTCTACCCACCCTTCCTCCCTTAGCTGTTCCCTATGGTGCAAATGGCCTCAGCTGTCGGTCGCCTCCCTTAAATCTAATCCAATCCTCTTTCTTCCTGGACCGCGCTTCCCCAGTTTCCTCCCCTCTATTACCCCTTTCAACATTCTCTCTCCTTTCAACACGCCCTCCATCCATATCTTCTGCCTCCTCCAAACCTCCGCCATTAGCTTCCTCTACTCTCAATCCATATCCAATACCTCCTCGTTCGTCCTCCTCGCCCACCCAGCTCACCTTCTCCATTCTTCTTTACGTCCACATCTCGAGCGCCAAAATTCTGCGCACATCGTTCTTTCGTAATGAACAAGTCTCCGAACTATATCTCACCGCATTCCATACTAGCGTTTTCACCAGGCTTTTCTGTAAGTATCTACTCAGATCTTCCCTCATCAATTCCTCCTTTTTGAAAATGCTTTTTAACCATGGTAATTTAAAGCGTGGATAATATATACTTTTCCCTTCAAAGGATAAAACTCTACGTGTTTGTGAACGTAATTGATTTGGAATGTTTTGACTACTTGCAAAACATACGACCGAAAGCACTTTGTAATGACTGGCTGAGTATAGAACGCTCTGCGTACAAATTTCATTCCTCATTATCTGTGACAAACCCCTCAGTTTTCTAATTTGTTCTGGTTCGCCGTATTTCATAAAATCGAAAATATTTAGGGTGTACTTCACACATTGAAGTTACATTGAAGATGCGAGTGATAACCCTGAAACCAATACCTGGCATTAGCGCCACCCATTTTCTCATCTCATAGGCCTCAAAACCTGTCAACACAAATTAAAGCGTTCATCATTAGTTTAACTGTTTTTAAACTGTTTAATTTCAGAAAATAATTTAGTGAAAACTGAATAGTTTCTTCTTGCAGTATGAAAAAATGAGCAACTTCCACTGTGATAAGATTTACTACAACCGGTTTCGCTCTTTACAGCATCTTCAGTAGAAGATGCTGTAAAAAGCGAAACCGGTGGTAATAAATATTGCCACGGTGGAGGTTGCTCATTTTTTCAAATTGCAGTTATGTTCCGTTTCCACTCTATCAGGCCTGAAACAGCAGAGTATGTTAGCTCCACTTGGTAGAAAGAAAAATAAGATTATAAATGGGAAATTGGATTCTAATATAAAAGATTAACGAGAGCTGCTCTATTATTTCTTACTCATATAAGTTAAAGCCAAAAATCCCTTGGATATCACCATCCTGGCCAATGCGACCCTGATATTATTGGTCGCTACAATCGCTTTCTACCGTTATTGTGTGAATCATACTTAACCTCTACTTTGATTGCTCTTCGTGAATTTCCTTTTACTGAATTGGCCAAAGGACATTACTTTTCTACTTCTACATGTACGAACTACCCTGCAAGCCACCGCATTGGCGTGTGGGCACCACCATGGACACAAGCCGTGTAAAGATGTAAAGTTTTTCAAGTAAAATGGAAGTGACGTGTATCATGGAAGTGTATTTAGTGGAACTGAGTTAATATTGTGGTCGCTTATTACACGTGAAAAGAAAGAGTTTTTGTACCTATCTGTTTGGCAATGTATCTCTCTTATTTTATCAATTTTTTCGGACCTAAAGATGTAGTGAGGCGTCATGATAATATTCTCTGTATCGCTCTGAAACACGCCAGTTCTGATTTTCTCAAGCAAACTAAGCCTATCGTGTAGTCTACGAGTCTCTAGGGGCTCCCACCTTAATCCTTATAAAAGCTGTGAAACACTATATGTTTGCTCGTAGCAGTTTTTAACGAAGCGTGCTGCTTTTCTTTGTATTTTACTAATTTTCTTGGTTAAATACTTATGACCAGGGTCCCTAATGCTCGCGACGTATTTGATATGTGCCCCTACCAGAGCGAAGTATAATTTCCCCTTTACTATTTCATCCAAGGATCTTCCTATTATACGCTTAAAAACACCTTGTTTCTTTAATGATGTGCCGCATATGTTTTGTATGTCAGTTCCCCTGTAATGAATGGCTTTAAACCCTAAAATTTAGGCTGTGTAGCCATAATAAATTTATTTGTTATTCTTTGATGGTGAGTAATCAGTGTAATAATCAGTGTCCTTGATAATAAATGCGTGATATCTTTTTCTCTTTCATAATTCAATTTTTTCTTTCATTCCAGGTGAGGACTTCAAATAATTCATTTGGTCTTGTGCTTGGCATATTAGGTAAGCTAAGAATAATTTTCTTTTTCTATTCTCTACTTGGTCAAAAATCTAAATTTCAAGTCAGTTTTTACGTTATAACTGTTTTACGCTCATAAAATCCGACTATTCCTGCGATATTGAGTGGAATTAATGCATGACGCAGAAATGAAAAATTTGCAATCATCCGCAGAAATTAATTTTCCTGCAACCTACATTTCGATGTTTTTACATCATCATCAGGTTTTTTTCCTTGCTGTTGTTCACCCTTATTTCCGTGCCACATTTTTCTCCCCTTTACCTCCCTCCAATCACCTCTCCCTTCGGTTTTCCTACTCTCTTTCCTTCTTTACACAACTTCCTTCCTCCCCACTTCTTTTTCAATGGCAATATATTGTGTGCACTTTACTTCGTTTGTCACCTGATGATGATGTAAAAACATCGAAACCTAGGTCGCAGTAGAACATATATATCTGTGGGTAATTGCTAATTTTTTTTCATTTTGCCTCATGTTTTAGGCTTTATTAGAGGACTTGACATGAGAGAATTTTCTTTATGTTACTCTTGTGAAATTGGAGATAAATTACTGAGTCAAGAATCAGTCTCGTTTAACTTTAGTTTTTTTGCGTTCATCGGCATCCTTTTGTGTATGATAAAGACCTCACATTTTGTGTGTCGCTATCATCCAATGATATTGACGATGGAATGGATGAAACGCCTTTAACCACCCTGCAAGAATTTGCACCTTCATTTAACTTTTAGTAGCGAGAAAGCAGTATCAACCCTAGAGCGGTAACAAGGGGTGAAAAAACACCCCACGTGAATTGAAATTTTCAGCCGCAAGAGAACAGCTTACATTATAGACTCGTTTTTGACTAATTTTTGACCTCTTTTGCTAATAATTTTTAACCCACGTGATTTTTGTTAAAAAACGAAGTGAATGAGACCCTATAGGACCCTTATCGATATGATGTACCTGAGAGATGGAATTTACACGATTTGGGTGTTTTTTATACCCCGCCAGTTACCGGAATAGGTAAAAAATAACCTTAACGTTGTAGGACTAATATTCTAATTATTTAAACTGGACTTAAATGCTTTTACTCAAAATGCTACATAGGTGTTTTTTTTCTTTTCGTTTTACCTTTCATCGTTTAATAACCATTTTTTTCATAGCAACATGTTAGTAATTTATAATCTTTACTGTTGCTTGTTTTTTTGGAAAATTTGGTAATGTCCGTCATGAGAATGCAAAATACTTGATACAAATCAAAAATATTCTATAATATTGTTGAAAATGTACTTAGTACTTGACTTACTCTGAATAAGATCGTATGCAATGTTATTCAATAACTACCTTAAGCCCGCGTTTGTATTTTACTCTCAAATAATGGTTCGCTTTCTTTTCCGTTTTCATTACTTCTTCGCTTTTGAATAACCTGATTGCAAGTTGCCTGACTCCCACTTTTTGGCCATCTCACCCTTGCTCGAATTCTAATTCTCAGTGCATAAATCAGGTGTTTCTAGATCTCGGTCACCTGAAACTTTGTACGTGGAATTCCTAAAACCATCCACCTTACAGCTCAAATCTAACATATCTATCAAAAAATGCTATAAACAATGACTCATTCGCTACATCTCAACTCTGCGCACAGCCAACGCCCAAATACTACTATGGGAAATATTTCATCGGCATATAACGGCACATTTCCATTTACTAATACGTTATACATCAACTAAACGAGGCGGTACGGCTAAAGGGAACAATCACTTCGATCAGTATGTATACCAAGTGATTTAAATCACTCGCGCTTATTGATATATTGGACTAATAAATATCGGAAATGTTCAAGGCATACGGATTGCAACGCGACCAAGAATGAAATCGTTCGTCGCCCCAGTTTTGAAATGCAGTCATTTTACAAAATTAATAAGAATCTTTTTCCTGTTAAAGACTAAACGCTGAAACTTACAGCATAAATATAAAACATATTGACTGAAATACGGTTGTCATCGAAGGACTTGTGTTTGAGTTACAAATTATCAAAGTCTTTGCTCGAACACCGTCAAAAAACGGCACCCGTACGTTTACCCGTAGTAAAAAGTATTAAAATGAATTTTAAAAATTTAAGTTTACCATTAAATCACGCAGAATTAAGCAATAAAAATTATTGTGTGATTTGTTTTTCTGTGAGTTTTCTCGTTCTTTTTTTATTTGCTCCCAAACTCGAGTGCACATAATATCTGCGCCGACTGTAGGCTTGATTTCACCCAGAAAATCACCAGTAGTCAATATCAGGTATTGATGGCGGTGATTTAATGAATTGGAGACCGCTTGGCAACTGTAGCTAGCGTGATTGGCCGACTGCTGTTGGACCGGAGCTCGTAATAAAGTGGCAGTCGAACTAGTAGAGCAAACTGCAAACTATAATTGTGCTTTAAAAATAGAGTGATGGTCGACTTGAACTGTATCAAGTATCGTGGGATGCGGGCTTTGCTCGTCGAAACCCCACTTGCAAGCGGCTTACTACGCTGTTGATGTAGAAACTTCCATGTGTAAGAGCCGCCTTTTAAACTTACCGTCAAATGTCACGGACGCTGGGGCGAAAATCGATTTTCGTGTCTTTTCGAACTTTTATAGCTGAATGAAATAGGTACTCGATTGATTGGGGACCGACTGAAATTCACGGAAGCGTGGATATTATTGGAGACTCCCGCGCGTCACTTGACCTCACAGTAAGGGAGGTACGTATCCAGTGAATGCACTTCCAATATCACGGAGCACGTAGCAAAGTGGCGGTACATATTGGCGAAGTGGTGGCCGCGGAAGAGCGATGACGTAGGCGGACATTTTGAACTTCAATCGGACTGCTCGACCGATTCTCCCATTTCCTCCTTGATACCTTTTTTCGTTCGTTTTCCGAAGGATGCGACTTTGAATTGCATTTTTCTCCGCTATTGCCAATTTTTGTCCTCTGCTACGTGGAGAAACGGGTAGAATCACGGACCAGGACTAAGGAATCATTAAAAAGATATTTGACGCATTGTCAAACAATATTTCTTTTTATTTTCTTAAGGCAGTTTGGGAAAAATTCCATATCTCCTGGAGATTTGGTCTGTTATATTAGAAGAGTATCTATTATTATTAACCAGGGCCAAGGAATCTTCAATAAGTGATTTAACCTATTTTCAAATAATATTTATTTTTATTTTCTTGAGGCAGTTTGGGCGAAATATCATTTCACGTATATATCAATACATTTTATCTCATTTTAAATAAAAATATCTCACTCTTCCAAAAAATACCAGAATATTATCCCTTACCGAACTACTTTCCGATATTTTTGACGAAATATACCAGCCCTTTTACAGGGGAAATGTTACGAGTATGCACTTTAAGACAAATTATTAAAAAATGAGGAATTTCTAACTCCCAGATCTAGACAACAAATTAGCAGTTTGTATTTTTGTTTTCTCAAATATTTTTGAAGAAAAAATTTATTGCCTACGCACTACTTTTTTAGATCCACAAAAAACCTTCCGTTGTGAAGGAGATTTAAACGTGCCGCGTGAAAAAAAATTAGTCGAGTTGGTGACTTATGTGCATATTTTTATATAATTACTTAGAATTTCAGTCATGTAAAAGTATATTATTACAGTATATTTTTGCATCATTAATAATACAATATTTATTTCACGCTTCTTACAGCTGCTGATGCTGATAAAACATATGGTTCGTACATGGTCACCATTATGGAATTATCTCGCTCTAACTTAAGTAACCGGTATTATGACGCTTTATTGTAATTCGCTCGGGCACCTAACCTAGGTTAGGTGCCCGAGCTCCTGACGAAGGCTCCCCCAACTAACAATCTAATGTATAAACAAAGTTTACAAATTAACCCTTTTATTTACATTAATATCAAACTCATTTCACTACTACAATTAATATTTCGATTTTACATATTTTTTTATAATCGTGGTTCTGGAAAATCTCTTATAGTTTGTCAGCAGGTTTCAGTGTTGCGAATCAATGGGTTTTTAACTTCTTATTTTAACATAGTCTTCTAATTATAGAGAACTTAAATGATACATAATTTTTTTACATGTTTTGGTGAAATATTTTATGCGTTTAAAGTATAACCAATAATGTCACTTTTACCTTATGCATTGGAATACGCCTTTGCCTTTGAGAATACCATTGAGCAATTGTCCCAGATATTCCTTCAATCTTAACCTTTTTCTCATAATATCTCATATTTTCCGGTGAAAAGTTAAAAAGAGTGGTAACTGGGCCTAAATTTTTGAAATCATTTTATAATTCCATACCATAAACGCTATTCTATTTTGTTACGTAATACAAAGATTTTGTCCTCCCGCTCAGAGTGCTTACTTTCCTCCAATTGTATAACCTTTTAAATGTAGTATAAACAATTGCAAAAAATGTATACAATTCTCTAAATTTAAGTATACGCCTGATTGAAGAGATAGTTTCAAACCTTTGCGCTTGTTTTATCATGTAATATAATTGAAATTTCTCTCAATTATTTATGGATAAGGTAATGCGTATGACGTATTATTCACGCAGGTAGACTAAAACTTTTTTGCCTATAATTCATGTGTTCGAAGTTGAGTGGCCAGTAATAAGTTCTTTAACAACGAAATATGTGGCTTCTGCCTTTGGTAACTATCTACTGAAAGGCTACTTCCTCTGCTATTGTCATCAGCAATCCGAAGGTTAGTTAGCTCTGGCTCTCCCGAAAGCTGCTTATTACATTCCCACGTGTGTCTTCACATTGGTGCATTTCATAATTTACCCTCCCGATATTTCCCGTTCTTTACCCTTGTAAAATATTAACAATGCAACCATACAGCCCCACGTTGTGGGTCGGAAATGGAAACAATCTCTATTATCGTTAACTCAAAATGCCCACGTGGTGAGTATCAAAATGGAAAATAAATGTGAGATAAATTAACCACGGTCTCCTACCTTTTTCAATTGCCCCAGCCTTCTCTGCGGTAGATAACATGAGAAACACAAAACAACATGCGATACGAGATAACTAGCAATTTAATTGATCAGACAAAATCATATCATTGAATCAAGACACACAAAAACAAAGTATATAATATCTTTACCTTTAACTTAAGGTCATGACCCAGACAATTGTAATATTCTGCACCTCATACCGTTACTTCAAATGATTTACTTATCCTTAAACATTTTATGATAATCAACTTCTTTGAATTAAGCCATATATCTTCTTTAAACATTCATTACTCCAATGTAAATAAAACAAAACTTGCATCAACCTCTAATCCGGGTTGTACCCAACTGGGTTGTATGGCTTATTTAAAATACAGAATTAAAGTCCATATTTACGCTCTTGTTGACAATACTGGTTGATACGTGGCTGGTGTCACTCTGGCTTTACAGCCTCCGGAACCCGTAGTCCTGGCGTAATGTGATCACAGCATCTGCACGAATGGTAGTCCTGTATCAGGGTCTCTCTCTCTCTGGCCCCAGTATCGCGGCTGAATGTCCGCTTCCTCCGGAATATGGCACAGAACCCCACCACACGTCCGTTCCCTTCAAGAACTCTCCTGTCACTCCTCGCTCGTGCTTTTCTATGCGTCCCCCTCCCCAATTCTTCATTGTCGGCTATGGCTCTGCCCTCCGTTTCCCTATTGTTTCACCGCGAAAAGTTAAACATGGTGGGTGTTTAATTGTTATTTCTCCCACGCGGTGGGAAAAGAATATGGAGGCCCGCGTTGTGTTACACCCTTCTTGGTTATTCTACCCACTCATCACAATCTCCATGATTTTTTTAATAGACTGTCGTGTTGCAAAAAGTTGCCGGAAAGTTGATCTGCTCTACTTCACAAGAGTCTTCATTAATGTGCGAAATTCCACAGAGAAAAAAATCATCCGCCTTGACCGGGACGAATCATCCGCCATTGCGGGTGACTCCGTAAAAGTGGAACTCCGTGGCTAGTCCCGGATAGCTTTAAATTAGTCTTCATTAAATACTTTATCCCTCCAACTCTTCACGGGATGGCATCATACTAGATTATTGTCGTCCATTTGATCTTCATTGCAAGGCAATATAACCTCTTCTCCATTGATTTCAATATCTTTTGTTTCACGGATGTTATTGTCCAGCTTCAGTGATATTTGAAAGCATGCTCCAAATATGTTCTCATTGATTGTTTCCTTTCTTTCGGGCTAGTATTGCTGGCTTTTGTCGACTCTTCTTCTGGTATAATGTCTCCTTGCTGTTTCTGTTGCCGTACAAATGCCCAGTTTGGCTGCCAATAGTGTAATCACTCTTCTTAGAATCAAGAATATTAGCAAAATAAGTTTGGTTTGGGAAAATGAATATGTTTATATTGCCTTTTATTGTACAAAAACGCTTCCTCATGTTATCATAAATGACTTTTACTACTTACCTACGACTACTTTAGTTTTACTACTTTTAGTGCAGCCACTCAATGATTTTAAGCTCAAATTTTAAAACTTTATGGATGTATATTAGAGGGATGAATGCATAAAACAATAATATTGTATTTGTTGGCTAATAACACCCAGCGTCGTACAACACACAGCTTCGTACAACACGCACCCTCATTCAGAGAAGGATATTTGAACTTAAAAAACTAAAGTTTAAAATAAAAGACTTGGGCATTTTGAATAAATCAATTATCATATTTATTAATATATATGCTATAAATATAAAACCATAAAACACCTAAAAAATACGTTTTACTGAATTAAAAATGAATATGACCTGTATTTATTGAATTTAATATACTGGTATAACATGCCGAAAAGACTTGGAAGCCCTGAGATTTTTGGATAAATCAATGCCCACATTTATTAATATGTACAACAAATATAATATAATAACATGAAATACCTGAAAAAAGACGTTTACTGCATTGAAATGAATGTGACCCTATTTATTTAATGTAATATACGTGTAATAATACATTGGGTGAATTTCAGGCCTAGATTTTCTTAATAAGTGCGTGTTATACGCAGATAAATACAGTTAACTTATAGCTTTTCAATTAAAATAATATTTTTTACCCTTTTTGTTATTTTTTGTAGTTTAAAGGTTTAATTGTCGTTATGAAAGTTTATGCAAAATAAAGATGCCAAGAACAGGAAAATGTTCTGCATGAATAAAATGACATGGGTGAAATGAAATTTGAGGGCATATTTTTTTGATAAGTAAAACGCAAAGGAAGATATCACTTGTGATCCCACTTCCCATATTTCAGAGTGCCTCCACCATGGTTTCTACAGAGAGGATTAACGACTCGGCCAATGAAAGTGTTGCCAGGGCCCGTGCATTTTATTAGTTTCACCAATTCGCCACTCGCGGCGCTGATTCCCTAAGCGATCTAAGAATCTTACGGAACTGCATGCCAGCAGTTCATGAGAGATGTAAAATCATCTAATTAACGGACCAAGCTGGGAATTTTCTACGATTAATAAGCATGTACATGCATAATAAGAAATCATATGACTGTCTAAAGACGTGCGTAATTCAAATTAAACAAATTCACGATTTTTAAATCAGACCTGCACTCGAAGGAATCACCTTCATATTCACTTCAGACGAATATAAATGCGCAATTCATACAATTAGCCGAGGGCACCGAAGGTCGACCTTCTAGTAATTATTCTACTCGTAATTATAGCGACTTGGCAAACCCTACGACAGATATTGGTGTCTTACCGGCCCGCCCCCTCACATTAGACACCTCAGTGTGACAGCTATCTTTCCATTCGTGGTCTAATAACCAAGCGTACACCATTCACACTTGTACATTGCGTTCGGATAGAAAAAAAAATCTTAAATCTGACAGTGGTTCAGAATAGTTATAAATACTAAAGATAGGGCACATCATTTGTCAATTTTATAAAATACAGCTATATACACTACGCCCTGCCAACTCAAACTTACACTCGATAGTGGTACCACGTATATATTTGTCATCTACGTGACATCTGTAGAAATAAACCACAATGCCAAGTAAGAAAAATGCAAGAAGCCACCCGAAGAAAAATGGCGGGCCTTGACCGGGATATGAAATTTACTAAAAATTGTATGGACAAGATTTGAAGTAAATTAATATTTGCCACCCAGCAACTACAGCATAATTCTCAGTTTGCTCACAATTCCACATTATATAAGAAAAGGCTAACGATTCCTCACTAATTAGGTATATTAACCAGAAGATTGAAATGTGAAAAAAACAAAACATTGAAGTCACAGAGCTCTAATAGTGCGCTTATAGAAAGGAAGTTAACTACAGCCACTAGATGTTACAGGAAATAAATTCCCAGGAATTATTCTACAATGACTGGTGGAGAGCTAACGGTAGCATTACATAACAAAGAACATGAACGACAGTGAAAACGAGAGACAGGAAGGGAAAATATGAAATTGGGATCAGATAGACAGTTTCTATATTTAAAGAGTAAAGAAATATACAACAGGTTGTAACAAAGACTTTGTACCTATCACACAAATGCTAATCCATATGAAGGGATGAACAACAGGTAGAAACCTGCAAAAGAAAAAGAGCAGGATCAACTGCGGAAAAAAGATATTGAAAATAAAGTGCCTCACTTCCGATTCAATCTACACAACGCACTACTAATTCCATCTTTAGACATAAAACTGCTTATCTCACCTAAAAAACAACTCGAACCAACTACACAACCTTATCTATGTTTATATCTCTGCTCTTCAACAATTAATACCACATTTAAACAAATTTACAGTGTCCTTGGCCTCCACTTTTCACTAGTTTTTGCTTTCAAAGATTTCACGGCGACTTGGACTTGGAAGTGTTTTCTTTCACGGATCGTAATCTTTATGTCCCTCGCAGTAATTCTCATTATATGATGGAACATGGTACCCGTTTAATTTCAAAATCGATAAAAATGTCCTTTAAAGCGAAACTGCGCTGGATGAAATATTTTTTTCCAAAATGACGTGCCAAATTGCATTTTTATGAAGCAATTATTAACCTCATATGAAGAGTTTAGGATGTTAAACATCCTAACTTAAATCTCGTTGTATTCTGTTACATAGATTATTTTACGTGAACGGCATTAAGTTTCTCGAGGCTAGGTTCCCATCGCAATCCTATGCCCCGGTTTTAAACTTATCTGTGGATAAAATGAAGAAATTGATAATTTTGGAGCAAAAAGTAAAATTTTAGGCCAAGTCGAAGCAATTACGAATATGAAACGCAAGAATCCAAATCCTTGTTCTTTTACTCTTCCGGCATTAACATTTACAAGCCCTCATCACGAGTGAAAGGTATTTAAAAAGTCAGAAGGAGAAACGTGTGCTACACTACCCATATTTGTGGAGGTCATGAGCAATCTTTGTTGCTCATGTTGACACCATACGAGACTTGCAGTGCCATCTGTGAGCCAAAAGTGGAATCTCTCTATAACAGCTTTGTTGTTTCGTTGCTATGAGAAGAAAATAAGATTGAGGGGTATTGAGAGACATAAGCAAGAAACTATTGACTGAGGATGTCATTTTTAATTAACGTGAGTTTGAAATAACGTTTGAAGTTTGTTTGTTTCATTGGCATTAATAATGTATCCTGAAACCCAGCTCTTAGCAATAATAAACCCGGAAATCGTTCATAGGTGAAAGTTAGTTTTTTTTAAATAAGCCCTAAAAGGAGCCTAGATGGCGCATAGGCCTTCTTAATATAGCCTGTGAATCAATCTAAGCCGTAAGAAACAACCACGGTCAATTTTGGGCGAATCAATCTCTCTGTTTCGAAGTCTATAGAGTTAAAGTATAATATTAGTTTTATCTTAGTGTAATTCTCTCGGGTTCGCCACCGGGTAAGAAATTTATAGTCAGCCAAGTTTCGGGTTCCAACTCGTTACCCATTTTCAAGGCTACAGATGCGAGCTTGAAAAGATCGTTTAAATTTGGCGCTAGGGGGGAAGGGATTGGTCGAGTCCCGATTTTCGTGTGTTAGTTTGATAGATTAATTCATATTTTTCCCATCCATTATCGCCTGATCATCCAGTTCTCTGTTAAAGTTCGGCTTTGTGCGCACCAGCAAAAAAGCTTTTTGTGATAAATTCAAGTTCTTTACGAACATTACAGCAACAGAACTCGGTAGTGTAATACATGCGTATTTAGAAAATGTAAAAACCTCACCTGTCTAATGTGTAGTTTCTGAGATATATGCGTTCAACAATAACCAATTTCATGATGTTTTCAAAGAATTTTGACGCCATTTTTCGGGTTTCATCAAAGCTACGGTAGAAGGATACTCATACTAATTTCACCACTATGATATGCCCTTTATTTTCCCAGCCAACAAGATCGCGGTCCTGTGGGTTGACACAGGGGTGCTGGGGTGGGACGGCACGCGGGCTCTAAATGGTAATTTAGAATAGTAAAAATGGCATTTCTAAGAATTCGTGAAACTGTTTTCTTGATTTTTGGAAAGTTGATGGGAGGAAAAGGGAATTTTCGAGCGTGCATGAAGTTTGAAATTCATGTTTTTACGAGTTAGTGGTACGAATACACCTCTAAAATATGCTCTTATTTTCCCTAGCCGACAAAGTTGTGGGCCTGTGGAGTGAAATAGGGTTGCAGGGGTGGGAAAATATTTCGTAATTTTTAGGAAATTGCAAGCAAAGATTAGATCATTTTTGAGTGGGCTTTGAGTTAGAAATTCATGTATTTTCAGTAAAATATCCCTCGAGTAAATTGATGATTACAAGCCTAAATGTTGTATCGACTGAAATGTTGGAACGTGCATTTAAAAAAATATTCCTCGAGTTATTCGGTGATTACATGTCTAATTATGGTACCATTGGCAATGTAGAAGCGTATATTTTTTATAAAAAAATATTCTTCGAGTGAATTGGTGATTACGAGGGTAAATGTTGCACCGGCGGTAATGTAGGAACGTATATTTTTAGAAAAAAATATCCCTCGGGTAAGTTGGAGTGAAAAAATTTTTTTCCGTGGTGCTCAGGAAGCCGCACTTTACCCCGTTCCTCAAATAACTTTCCTTCCTATGCATTATTTCCACGCCATCAGGCATCCCTTAAATCCTTCATTTCCACCGTCTTCCCTCGAGTCGTCCATTCTCTTCTGCACGAAGGAGTCTTTTTTCTCGATATCTTGATCTCGTTCATTGACTGAACCATTCCAAGATCCGCTCAATAAGAGGCGTAGCGTTGCTAATACTCTGCAAAACAAATGAACAATTTACGAGCTTTAGGGTTGGATTTATTGCAAAAATCACGAGAGTAAGTTATTAAATTAGAATAAGTGAGAATATCATTACAGGTAATTGAAAACTAAATAGTCGTTTAACTATTTAGAACATTTAATAGAAAAATAAAACCTTTTTCCTTAAAAAAGGTCTGCGTTTACTCAGTATAATTTTCTTCGCCTTTCTCCTCAGAGAGTTCCTCATCTGCCTTAGAAATAAAAATTCCCTCTTCTTAGAAATACCTCTTCGAAAAAACTCTCTTCTCTTAGAAATAAAAATCTTATGAGCATTTGTTCTCGTGTTTGGAGTGAAGTTTTATGTTTACCACTTTCGAATACGGTAGATTTCTTTGCAAATTACTGGGGCATATAATTTCACTTGCTCTAGCTAACCGTACGTGATGTATATTCACTGGGGAAATAATGGAAAGGAACGTTGCTAGATTAAGATTAAAGGAACAAATAAGGGTGAATTAAGACTGATCTTTGGGAAAGGAGAGAGAGCAAGTGTGAATTCTCTGGGTATAAGAGAGAAAGGGAAGGCTGCATGGGACCTGAATTTTAAGGTATAAAGTCTAAACAACGTTACGAAGTATTGCTTTTGTTGTGGGATTTTAATAACACGCAATTAGGAAATCTGAAGACAAACGAAAAACTTTGTAACCGTGCTGGTTACGACCGTTTGCTTGGTAAAAGACTTATTTATATATGCAGATTTCTCAAAATGAATTTCTCTCCTATTCTCTGGGGATGTTGCGGCGGTCAAGCCGTTTTCGTCGGCTGTAGGTTATTACAATCGTTCCTCAACTTCCAACAGCGACGTTTATACCTTTGATTAAAGGCTAATTAAGAAATGTGTGGTGAAGGAGAGGTTAAAGTAAAGGCAAGACAGATTTATTACATTTTGGTCGATTGTGGGGATGCTGTTACATTAGATGGTGGTAGTCTAGCATTGTAGTCAGGAGTTGAAAATAATGTACACGGCATTCAAGGTGTAGGACTCATTCTTAATGAGAGAGATAAGTTGCTAGTGAGGAAGTACGAGTTAGTAACCCCTAGATTGCTCTGGGTTCGCATGAAAGTAGGTATTAGGAGAGTTATGATTGTGGCATACTATTCACTAGTGGATAGAGAGAGTGACAGTGTGAAAGATGAGTTTTGGGAAAAACTGAGAGAGGTTTTGAATGAATATGATCCTGGTGAGAGAATAATTTTACTAGGTGACATGAATGGGTGGGTTGGTGTGAGGCGGGATGCATCTGACAGAGTGGTTGGGCCTTTTGGTGACCCCCGAGTGAATGATAATGGTGAAAACTTGGTGAGTGTGTGCTTGGAAAAAGGATTGTGTCGAATACATGGTTTAAATATAAGAGAATACATATGTATACTTGGCAAAGGGGTGATTGTAAAAGCATGATTGATTTTATTGTGTATGATGAGAGATTGAGAGAGTTAGTGTGGGACACACGAGTGATGAGGGGTGCTGAATGTGGAACAGACCACTATTTAATATTCTTCAAAGTGAATCTGGGCAGAAAATGGGTACCAAGGAAGAATGCTGCGCGTAAGCAGTTGAGAGTAAAAGTGGGAAGGTTGCTAGACATCGAGGTAAGAATGCGGTATGGTTGCATGCTTGAGGATGCTCTATCGTTGAAACAGAGAGAATGGGAGGAGCATATCAGAAACGAGAACGTAAATGATGCGTGGGAGTGTTTAATAGGAGTGATTGTGGAATGTGCTGAAAGTGTATGTGTAAAAGGAGTGGTAGGAAGAAAGAAAGGTGATGCTTGGTGGAATGAAGAAGTGAAAATTGCCTTCAGAGAAAAGAAAGAGGCATACAAAGATATGATTGCTGCCAAATCTGAGGAAGAGTGTACTAAGGCATTTGAGATTTACAGAATGCAAAATAATGAATGCAAAATCGTTGTGAAGGAGAACAAAGAAAGAATGTGTGCGGACGAAGCTAACAAAATGCAGAGTGATTTTAAAGGTGATAAAAAGTTGTTTTGGAAGTAGGTAAAGAGGGCTAAGATTGGTGGAGGTAGGGGAATGAATGCGGTAAAGAACAAAAGTGGAGAGATCATGTGAGACGAGAGCAATATTAGGGACTGCTGGAAGGAGTATTTTGAAGAATTGTAGAATAATATTGCAGGCGTTGAGGATGAGCCTTGTGAAGTGGTATGTGAGAATGTGATGATGGAAAAGGATATCAGTGAGAAGGAGGTCACAACGGCTGTGAGAATATTGAAAAATGGTAAGGCTGCAGGCATAGATGGGATATCCAGTGGAATGATGAAGGGTGGGTGTAAATTATTAATTTGTAGACTGCGTGAACTATACAATTTATGCTTACAGGTTTCTGTTGTTCCTGCGGATTGGAATCATGGTCTCATTGTTCCGTTGTATAAAGGAAAGGGAGGAAAGACCGAATGTAATAATTATCGGGCCATTAGTTTATTGGGAATTCCGTGAAAAGCGCCCAGTAAAATATTAATCGAAAGAGTGAGGAATATTACTTCCTACAGAATATGGGGTGTGCAGTGTGGGTTTATGCCTGGGAGAGGATGTAGTGACCAGCTGTTTGCACTTCAGCAAGTGATAGAAAAATGTATGAGTGTCCGAAAGAAAGTATACTGTGCGTTTGGCGATTTAGAGAAGGCATATGACAGAGTAAATAGAAAGAAGTTATGGAAGGTTTTGAGAGACTATGGAGTGAATGGGCAGTTATTGAATGTTATGATGGCGATGTATGACAATAAGGCAAGTGTAAGAGTAAACGGGGCTCTGAGTGATTGGTTTGTAATAAATCGGGGTGTAAAGCAAGGATGCGTAATGTCTCCATGGCTGTTTAATGTATTTATGAATGAATGTGTTAAAGACAAGTAGTGAAAACGACAGTGTTTTGATTGGAAATGTAAACGTGCGAGTTCTTCTATATGCGGATGATGCTGTTTTGATCTCAGACAGTCAAAAGGGATTACAGAAGCTCCTAGATAGGTTTTGTGAATCAACCGAGAGAATGGAATTGAAGATAAATGCGTGCAAGACTACAGTAGTAGTTTTTGATAAGGAGAATGGGGAGAATAACTTTATGATGAGGGCGAATGGTGAAGTAATTGAACAGGTGGATGATTTTGTGTACTTAATTAAGATGTATGCGAAATATGGAACAATAGATGAGGAGATCAAGAGACGTGAGAATGCTGGAAGGAAAGTGGTAGGTAGCACGTGGAGCATATCAAGGAATGAGTGCTTGTCTAAGGAAGTGAAAATTGCCGTGTACAAAAGTGTACCTGTCCCCACTTTGTTGTATGGTAGTTAAACATGGGTACGTCAGGATGAACATGTGAGTAGACTAAACGCTGTGGGTATGAGTTATCTGAGGAGTACTTGTGGCAAAAGTAGGATGGATAGGGTCAGGAAGGAGTGGGTCATGAATGAATGTGGGTTAAATGCTCCAATAATGGACATGTATGAAAGGAGTGTGCTTCGTTGGATTGGCCATGTGGAGAGGATGAATGAGAGTTGAGTAACGAAACAGATATATAAGAGTAAATTGAATGGTGTGAGAGGTAGAGGTAGGCCGAGAAAGTTGTGGTTGACTGAGGTTGAGGAAATTCTTAGAAAGAGGAATGTTAGGAGTCTTATAAACAGGAGGGTGTGTATGAAGCAGTGTATGGGGGTAAATGAATCAAGAGATGTTTGCAAGGATAGGTCAGTATGGAGGAAATTGAAGAAGCAGAGTATTGAAGCAGAGTTAGTGGTACAATTATGTATTAATGAGTGAAAAATTTTGACTGTGCCTACCCCGGAAGGGAACGGCGTGATGGGTATGTATGTATGTAACTCCCACAAGGTTATAGGCGCAGACCTACCTTGTGTGGTACAATATTTATTCACTGTGAACTGAATGCTAAATGGACCTAAGAGGTATAAGGAGAGATCGCTTGCTTAACTGCTAGATTGATTGCTAAGCTGCTAGTTCGCCATATTTGTCAACCCTCATTTTTCCTATAACGCTCGTGGACAAACGTACTAATTCTGCAATTTTACTATGTCTTCCATAGATGACTTGCTATAAATCAGCACGCAATAACTTCTTTAATGTAGATTCTCCTTGCATTTATTTTTCTTTTAATTACTTTAATAATCATCCGCATTCCCGAGGAATACTATGGTATATTCCAGTAAAATCAATAGGACTGAGTAACCAGTGAGCGTTTCAAGAGGTGCTTGCCTAAAATCTCAAAGAGATGGTTGATATACTTGTTTTAATGTCGCTAATTATTCCATTCCGTCGCGATATCGGCATGCACCTACTTCTGTAATATGAATTTTCCTAACATTTATTTTGTTTATTTATTAAAATTAATAATTATCCGCATTCGGGATGAAAACTGTAGAATTATCCCATATAATTCATAGTACTTAAGGGAGATTTGGTTGGTGTCATGCCTAGAGTACTGGCTAACCATACAGGCGGCCAGGGTTCAAATCCTTGCAGAGGAGGATGTTTTTCAGAGGACATCCGATCCCTACTCGATTGTTTTGTGGAGGGCGCTTAAAGTGTAGTACTCCGTCTGTCGAATGAGACGTTAAGCCGTCGTACCCTTGCCACCTTTTGTTAAGAGCAGGCTAATGCCGACACCGGGTTTTTATCCACCCTTCCTCCCTTACCTGTTCCCTATGGCGCAAATGACCTTAGCTGTCGGTCGCCTCCCCAAAATTCCAACTCAATTATAGTACTAAGTACGCAATGAATGTGTTAATAGTTACTTGCCTTAAATTTCAAACAGACGGTGGATATTCTTGCGTTACATCCGCTAACTCGTCCATTCCGTCTTGCTACCCATATTAAAGTAAGAAGAGAGCAGGGTTTAACAATAACGTTGTTATTTTGGATGTCGGGCTTCATTTTGATGACGTAATGCCCTCTCCATATACAGTGGAACCCCTCGTAACGATCACTCCTATCAAGCGACCACCCCTCTCAACGCCCATTTTTCAGTGGAACTGTCGGTGGTCGCTTAATTCAGGTTTCACTGTATGTGTACATCAAATTAATATGCATTGAAGTTTCCCAGGAGCAACTAAATTATGACAAAATGCCTGTTGTATAGGTTTTAGAAAAACTGTCGCTTGAAGAATTTTCCATTTTTTTCAAATCAGCCGCCCCTTCTTTTCTTTCTCTTAACAACCATTATTCAGTGGAAACGTCGGTGGTCGCTCAATACAGGTTTCACTGCTCTTCAATGTAGTAAACCAAATGATTGAAGAAACCAGCCGTAAAAGCTGTTAGGTTAGGAAGCTCTTCTATATCTACATCTGCATAAAACTTGCGAGCCGCCGCATAGGCGTGTGGCAGGGGGATTTAGGTCACCAGCCGTGTAAAGATGTAACTTTTTGGGAGGTCAAATGGTGACGTGTATTATGGGAGTGTATTTAGTGGAGCTCAGTTTTTATTGTGGTCGCTTATTGTGGGCGGAGTGAACGAGTTTTTTTACCTATTTGTTCCGTAATGTATCACACTTACTTTATCACTTCTGTCAGACCTAGAAATGTAGTGAGGCGTCATGATAATGTTCTCTCTTTCGCTCTGAAACTTCTCAAGGAACCTAAGCCTAGCTTATTGCCTCCGACTCTCTAGGGGATCTCACCTTAATCCCTCTAAAAGTTGTGAGACACTATATTGCGCTCGTATTAGTTTTTAACGAAACGCGCTGCTTTCCTTTGTATTTGTTCGGCATGGGATGGACCAAATATTATTTTTTTGTATTTACCCTTAAACCTCCCTCCCTTTTAAACTCCCGCCTCGTCTTTTGTGTTTCGTTTGTTTTTTACTCTTTCGTTGAGCGCAAGAGGGAGCTAGTTTTTCTTTTGTACGTGTGTGTGTCTGTGCTTCGCCGGGAGATTGGAGTCTGTAAAAATTTACCGGAGAAGTCAGTCGGAATTCACCGAAGTGCATCAATTCCCGTGGGCAGTGGGCGAGCCGACGCCAATCGGTGAGGGGAGAACGTGGTTTTTTGTTGGTGTGGTGCGGCGGGAGTAAGTCTTCCCTTTTATTTAAATTATTTTCTTTTGCCCTTTTTCCTATTCTAACCTTTATTTCCTGTTCCCTGTTATTTAATTTATTATTTTTTTATTGTTCCTTCACGTAAGGAGTTTCCCGACCTGTTTAATTTATTATGTTTGTTCGGAGTCGGGATGTCAGCCCCGTGAGAGTACAGAATGTTATTAAGGTTTTTGGTTAAATCTTTACGACCAGAATCCCAAATTCTCGCGGCGTATTTGAAGTGTGGCATAACCATAGCGAAGTAGCATCTCTCTTTCACTTTTTCGTCCGAGGAACTTCCTATTATACGTTTATCGAAGCCTAGTGTCTTTCATGCTGTGTCACACGTTTCGTATGAGTAATCCCCGCGATATATCAGTAGTTAAGGTAATTCCAATATATTTTACTGTATCTGAAGATTTTATGTTTACTCCACCCACAGTATAGATATCGCATTTGTGTGATGACTTCCACAGGAAGTGAACTGTTTTGCATTTGCTGATATTAAATTCTAAACCTCACTCCTGGCACTGGGGCTCTTATTATGATAGTCCCTATCATCAGCACAAAATTTTTGATCCGGATGAAGGCTACAAGGATTTCAATAACCATGATGGGTGCCGTTGTTTCCTTGCTAAAATACTTCTTTTTATTTAAGTCCCAAAAGAAATGACTTAATCGGAAAGAACTTGAAATTGAGCGGCAGTGTCGGCAAATTTAACGAGGTCCTGGTGCTTCACCGGAGATCGCGTCTGTGTCTTATCTGGCCTAATCCCACTGCCGTCCCTTCCTCACTTCCCCATGCTCGCACCACCAATAGGAATCCTCATTTCAGTGGTGACGTCGGCGGCCGGGGCTGGAACTAATTGAAAGGACGATTAAATCTGTGAATCCAAAATATATTCTACCCCTTAATGGCCGAAGCGAATGGTAAGGGAAATGGGGAGAACCGGACCTTCGAACACGAATATATGTGAAGTTTACTCGCTTTTTGGGTTAAGTAAGGGAGTGAACTCACTGCTATCAAACCTGGCTTTGAGGGAATGTGTCGTAACTTGCCTCAAAATCATAATACCTGTAAGCATCTTGGTTTAGACCTCTATTAAATGAGACAGTCTATTAAATCCTGGCAGAATTGGATGCGTCTTTACGTCCTTTGATACTATTTCTTGCATTTTTCTTTCATTTAATCTTTTCAGCCCCTTTCTAAAATATTTTTTCTGAAGGAAGAACCTTTTTATAGGCACACCCGATGGCCAACTTTGCTTTTAACATATATTATAAAGAAAGTTGTTAGTTGTTACAAAGGTGATTGTTGATTTAACGAAGACCTATTCGTTATATATATATATATATATATATATAATATTATATATATATATTATTATATATATTATAATTATATATATATATATAGGATTAAATAATAGACTTCGGGTTTTCGTCAGAACACAGAGCCACCATATGTGATGAATGTGGCAACGTTGCCAAGGGAAATTTCTACTATTTACCAAGTTTACCAAATCTATTTTTAAATGTATGTAATGATTTTTCATTGAGTATACATTGTTAAATGTTTTAAGTCTGAAGTTAATTATACCTTTCCCTGAGGTCGTTAAAAATCATTATATCAAATTCTGTCGAAATGGCAATGTAGGTTGGAGTCTGTATAAGTTCTAGTTTTTGTGACGTAGCAAATACTTCGGTTTAACGCTTTGCCGTATGAAGTTTTACCCTGAGGAATGTTTACATGAAATTTAAAAAAATATAATTGGCATCATTTTCGGAATGAAGATAAATCATAAGAAAACAAAAGTAATGCGATTCTCTAGGACAAAGAAAGTTAGGAATGTGATTATAGTTGGAGAGCACAAACTCGAGCAAGTAGAACAATTTAATTTCTTAGTTAGTATACTAGAAGAAAACGAAATAAGTAGCAATGACTAACGGAAGAGAATGACGATAGCAAAGGAGGCGTTTAGTAATAGAAAGAGGGTGATGACGGGGACATTGGGTGTGAAGAAGAAGGCTGGTGAAGAGCTTGATGTACAGCGTAGCGTTGTATGGGGCAGAAACGTGGACCCTGAGAAAGGAGGACGAGAATAGGCTGCAGGCATTTGAGATGTGGGTGTGGAGAATGATGGAGAAGGTGAGGTAGATGGAGGGGAAGACTAACGAGGAAGTGCTTGAGATGGTGGGCGAGGAAAGGAAACATCTTAATGAAATCTGGTATAGGCAGGGTAGATGGCTGAGGGGTGTTATAGAGGGAGAGGGATTGCTCAAGAATGTGAAAGAGGGAAGGATGTTGGGCAAGCGGGGAAGGGGAAGAAGTACTATTGGTTTCATGGAGGGTAAATCGTATGCTGAGGCGGAAAAGGATATACTGGAGGAGGATGGGCCCCTGAATGGGTAGAGGACCGGGAGGAGATTCTCTGACATTCAGCAAAACCTTCCTTAACCGGTTGAATGCTTAAAAAAGTATAAGTAAAGGTAAAAAAAAATCCCAAATTTACAGGGATCGTGGAATTTGGCTATTACCGATTTCCACGAGATATTGCATGATTCATTGTACTTTACAATCTAACATTACTTTCGGGTCCCTATGTATACTTCGGAGAGCGAAACGCTAATCGATGTGTCTCATCTGGTCAATTTTTGAGCTAAAAATTCCCTACTGGACAAATCCTCTCACTTATTGGTCAATATTCAGTCGAGATTTCTTCTTTCCATTGAAAATATTCAACAGCATTATCTTCGGAAACATCTGCCTCCGTTCAGAGCGAGCGGTTTGCTACTTCCGTTCCCGCTTTTATTTTCTGAAGTCGCATATTTGAGAGAGCGGAACGGGGAAAGTGAAAGGACTACTCCTCTCTTCAAGCTCACTTCCCTTCTCTTTCGGACCGAGGGCAATTATGCAAAACAAATCAAGCGCGTGGGACCCCTCGGAAACATGCCCGCCTCAATAGTATTCACGTTGACTCTTTGTTTATCGCTCTTAATTTGTGTGCAGATCAAGTCCATCGTGCTGATATAAACTTACTATTCTGTGGCAGGCCTCACGATTGGCCGTTGGAGATTAGAATGCTCGTAATGAAATGTGGAGTAATCTTCATTAGAGTGTTTTTAAATTTTGAAGAAAAAATTCTTAGGCCCGGTTTCGCAAGCTCTAGTTTTATACATGCTCACGGTATTAACCCCTTAGGGACGCTGACGAGATAACTCGTCCCAACCAGTCAGGTCTGAAGTGGGTAGGCCACCCGCAACACCTCCCCCCCCTCCGCCTATCAGAAATGCATTTCCCTGAGCTATTGATAAAAAATCATGCCCCAAACGCAAGTGCTCTCTGTGCTCAAGGGAAATAGATGCGCGAGGAAAGATTATCCGAAGAGAAAGTAGATATTTTTGCCCAAATTGTGATGTGACGCTATGCGTTACACCATGTTTTAGGGCTTATCATACTAAAACAAACTTGTAAATAGTAATATTTTGTGTTCTATTTGGATAAACATGTGACTTGGATGCATAAGAGGGTTATAAAAATGCTAAAAAATGCATGTATATAATTGTTTCATAGCTATTCTCGCAGAAGAAAAAATGAATTTCTGTCTCGTTAAATTATTGATAATATAAGTATAAACATTGAAATTTTTAATAAAAATAACTCGTGTCTCAAATAAACCTTGTTTTTCCATTATTCCAACCTAAAACTCATTTTAAAATGCAATTTTAAAAATATGATCCTTTTTGGAGCCATTTCCTCAAAATAATGCGTTAGGGAAGGGGTTAAAACGGAAGTAAATACATTCTCCAATTGAAAACGTTCAACACTTCCCATCAATGACAATGCTCATAGTTATCATTATCAGTAAATCCTGTTCTACATTGGATTGAGGTGCTTGGAGAGAGCATTACGTTCACAAACTGTTACCTGACAATCGAAATAACGTCCATATTGTTTCACCCTGATCTTTCCTTACTTTTCATTCGATAGCACAGCGGAAAGAACAAAATAGCGGATATACGAAATGGATAGAGTTGGATAGCGGATCATAGAGTAAGAATATCCACCTTATTTTTGAAATTTATGGCAAGAAACTCTTGAAACTTATTTTGCTACGAATTTTTATGATTTTTGCTTGATTTTACTATAGTTTTTACCGGAAATGCGGACAGATATTAATTTAAATAAACAAAAATGATACATATGGAGAATGCGCATTGAATTAGTAAATATATGCCGATATCTGGTAAGTTGTCGATCGAAAACATCGCATAATTTCCATCTCTCATCAATCATCTGTCTGAACTTTATGACAGCAACTCTCGAGACGTACATTGGTTTTTCAGCCCTATGGATTTTGCTGGAATATACCATAGTTTTCATCGAGAATACTGATAATTATTAATTTAAATAAATAAGCAAAATATGTAAGAATAATGCACATTTAAAAGGAACTGTATGCTGGTTTCTAGTATGTTATCGATGGAAAACATCGTAACATTGCAAAAGTAGTGCCTTAGGTCGCGAGCGCTACAGGGAATTGAGGTTTAACAAAGATGTCACTCTAGCTTCTAGCAAGCACCCTGTCGACCTACTTCAATTATAAAACCACTTCAAAGTGTGATAACCTTGTCCGAAGCGTTACCTGAAGAGCAATCATGCTTGATAAATTGAAATTTTGCCGGTACGTCACTATTGTCAATCCAAGCACCGTGAATCATTCGTTCATTGGGATACCGATTATACCCATTGCTATCTGCCTGCTTTAATCAAACTTTTGGCGCGCGTCCAATGTAACCAAGTATTTTTAATGCATTTCATATCTATAATAGTTGAATAACTTCGCATTTGCCGTAAAATATAACTGTTTTCCGATCTCCGCGAGTCCGTGAATCCCTCCAATAAAGATTAAATATTATTCGACTTCGTAGGGATAACGTTCTAGCCAAATAAAAAAAGTCGAAGCACATGCGACAAAAACTCGGAAATCGCAAAACAAATAACCCAACATTGTTATCCTTGCGATACTAAACTGATTAGTGTACACGCCGAAAGGTTCCATTTTTCAACGAACAGAATATTCACGTTTTTATATTCCACCATTGATTAAAAAATATTTTTTTGGATAAAATCAAGTAAAAACAGATAATATATTTTATTGAAATGCTTTCGTTGGAAATTCTAAAAATGTAATGAAAAATAACGAACTAGCTCTGAAATCTGCTATGCATAATAATAAAGTTAATGGTTGAAGGCGTAAATTCGTGGAAAATTGTCACAGACATGACGAAAAAATATCTTTGTATATTCTAGACTTAATTCATTAAGTTAACACAAACTTGTAAGTGTGGAATATAGTATGATATTTTTTTGTCATAAATGCATAATAATACAAAATGTGAAATTTCTGCCGGAGTAATTTTCTTGAACATGACCTAGAAAATTAAAAACGTAACAATGTATGCATCAATGATATATCTTATTTGATCTTACGCCCTTATATTTTACCTCATATCGCCATTGATGACGTCAACAGTGTGGTGATAAGGTAATCATAAAAATTGTAAATACATAAAAACATAATAAATACATAAGTGACATAGAATATATCAATGATATATCTTATTTGATCTTACGCCCTTATATTTTACCTCATATCGCCATTGATGACGTCAACAGTGTGGTGATAAGGTAATCATAAAAATTGTAAATACATAAAAACATAATAAATACATAAGTGACATAGAATATATCAATGATATATCTTATTTGATCTTACGCCCTTATATTTTACCTCATATCGCCATTGATGACGTCAACAGTGTGGTGATAAGGTAATCATAAAAATTTTAAATACATAAAAACCAAAAATAAGTTCATACAATTCTGTAAGGACTTAAGCTACGTTTTCACGGACGTGTCAGACGCGCACGCGCGCGACAAGACGCGTCATTTCTTCGCGTGAAACGTTCGCATGCGAGCGAACCCGCGCGTAGGCGAACCTACGCGTAGGAGGTACCTACGCGTTATCTACAGCAGAGAAGAAATTTAAAAAATAAAACTTCTGGGCTGCGTTTTGTCCCTCAAATACTTATCCCGAAGGGCTTTCCACCGAGCCGACACATTTTTTGCTGTAAAACAGAATGATATTACCACCAATGCATCAGCACATGTAAGCTTTGAGAATCATCGGAAATAAAACTTGTTCTTACCTACCACTGCAATGGATACTCCCTCCACGCCTTCTCCCTTAGGTTTCTATCCCAGTGTCGATAGTCCTTATAATTGTACAGGTACGTGTACTTCACTCGAATTTCGGATATGATCATTTCATTCATGGAACCTACGCTTCGCCGGTCGGCCATGTTTGTGATTCTACGCGTTCCACGCGTCAAAAGTTGAAAATATTTCAACTCGGGCGACGTGACTGTGCGCGAATATATTCAAACTCACGTGAAGAAATCCGGGCTTCTGATTGGCTGAAGATATCGCTTTCGCGTCTCTTTGTCTGAAACGCGTTCATAAAAACGTACCTTTAATTAAAGAATAAGAAATCAATTTAAATGTTCTATAATCCGAGAATACGGTAAAACACTTTGAAATAACATTTTTGCGAGACCTTAAGCGGCAAGAACACATAGAAAGCAATGAAAAAAATTCGGTAAACTCCGTCAGTTTTATAATGAGGACCTTAAGGTAATTTGAGCCAGATGGAACCCTAATCGTAATGGAGACCATATTCGAATTATTTATGCAGCCGTAATCAATGCAAGTACGAATAAAATATTGAATCATTTATGACGCAATAATATGCTGTAATATGGCTGAAATTCTAGGTAATTATATAAAAATAACCACAAGTCTTTTACTTGACTCATTTTTTTCGCGCGGTACGTTTCAAACTGCTTCCAAACGGAAGGTTTCTTGTGATCTTGAAAAAATTGCATTGGTGACAATATGATTTATTTTCAAAAATAGTTGAGAAAACATTATCACTACACACTATTAGTTTTTGACTAAATGAAAATGTAAGAAATCCTTTATTTTTTTATGTGTACCTCTGTGATGCATACACGTACTTCGCAAGGCCTTCCCATGTAAAAGGCCTTGTATTTTTCGTCAAATACTTCGGAAAATAGTTAGGTAAAGGGCTGATATTTTGATATCTTTGGAAGGGTGAAGTATTTTCCTTTTAAACGAGACGATAAATTCATCGTTAACAACTAATGCAATCAACTTGCTCTGGTGGCCAATGCTGAGAGCTGTAACGTAGGCGTGGCCTGTCCGCCATCTTATTTAACCCCGAGTTTCCTTTAGATCTTAAGAGGCGACGCACTAATTTTGCAATTTTGCAATGTCACCTGTCGATAGCTAATTAGGAATCAGTATTATTTTACTTCTTTAATATGGATTTCCTTATATATGTTATATATTTATTCAAATTTATAATAAGCCGCATTCCCAGATGAAATCTATGGTAGAATCGAGGAGCATCCATAGCACAAGATAAGCAGTGTATGTTTCGAATGTTACTTGCCTTAAATTTCGAACAGTTGGTTGATATTCTTGCTTTGCATGTGCTAATTCGACCATTCTGTTGTGCTATCCTGAAGAAAGTACAAATAAAGGAGGCATCAATATTGTTGTTATTTAAGTTGTCAGGCCGCAGTTTGATGACTCAATTCCCTCTCTATCTACCTCAATGGTTCAGTGACAGTCTGCCTGCTTTGTCCTATGGAGATATAATAGAGAAGACAGCGAGAAAAGTAAGTTATGAAAAATGGGGTAGACTGGAAAAAAAGTGGAAAATCAGCCGACTAGAAGAAGTGTTCATGATATTTACTAGTAAGCCTGCTCAGTCAAACATGGTGACAAGGGCAGATAACCCTCCTCATTATAGAATAAATGTGAGATTGACCCCGCGTACTTAATAAAAGTTGAAGGCAGAGAACGAGTCCTTGTAAATGCAGTTTGAAATTGAGCAATCGCTGACTGCAATGGTTTACCTGGAGAAGTATGAAAAATTCCATTTCACTTTGTTGTATATATCCATTAATTATGTATTTCCATTGATTGAATTGAATGCTTTGGGGATCGTGATACTCTTTGGAATTCATGATTTAAAGTATTTTATTTAATACTATATCACATCCTGGTAAGGTTAGCCAAATTTTATCTTGAATCCATGATTATTATGAATAAAAAAGTTATACATGACTTGTCAGAATAATAAGAGGCCATAAAGGTTCCGTCTAAACGAAACTATTCCACAACATTTTTATGTAAGTAAAATAAACATCATCAGGTAAAAATTAGAGGGTGTGTGGTTGTGTTTGCTGAGATGATCACTGCATTTACCAATAAATAGTTACATTTTACAGATACAATCAGAAATCAGTTCATTTCAAACCTTATGCAAGCGGCAGTGAATGAAGGACTCCAATAGGAACAAAGAAATCCTAGTTTTCTTGCTTACAAACTATGATGATTGTTTTAAAAATGTCACAGAAGCTAGTTTTTTATTTTCACCCGTGAATGACTGTCTTCAATTGGCCGTTGGGGCGAATGATGAACTTTATGCATACCCTGTCGTTATTTTGACTTTTTCCCTGCGAAATTGACTATGAAATGTCTTAGGTTGGCGTTGGGAATAGTGCCTGGATGAGTACGAGGATAGTTATTCGCCAAATAATAAACTTTGTGCTTACAAATTCGTCATTTTGGCAAATGTCAAGCATTGCCACAACAGGACGCCTAGCTGTCATTTATTTAATCGATATAGCATATTATTCTGTTCACGGAAAGCGGCAGCGATAAAAGGTTTCATCTACGTGTACGAAATACCGTGAAAGCCACCTCTAGGGTGAGTGGCACGGGGTGATTCCAGCACCAAATATGCAGTACTCCTCCCAGTTCAAATCAGAACCGTCCTCTTTCCCCCGGCCGCTTGGTGCAGGCCCAAAGTAGTCAGGAAAACAATGTGCGGACAGACTAGAAACAAGGGGAGTGCTACGTAGACGAACATGCTACCATGCAGCACGCTATTTAAGGTACAACTACTGGTTAGTATTATTAGTGCGATTGATAAATAGTGCTACAAGGCATTAAATCATGCAAAGGCTAAATCATGTTGGAAATTTCATGCGGGGTAAGTTGTATTATTGTTTAAAGATTTATCAAGTAATGATGTTAAGATATTCTGCACCAGTGCAGAACCTACTTTGACTAGTGAGGGTAAAAGTATCATAGAACTGATCAATCGCAACTGTTATGGTTTCTTATTTTACGTGGAGAAAATGGCATTCTATTTCTATCGGTTTTGAAGTCTATTTCCTTACTTTTATGCATGTGATCGCTTCTACCATGATAGTTTGGCTCTAGCAAAATATGTTAAGCGTCCAGAAAAAAAATCAATCTACAACAAACTTTTTCTTCAACGTTTTAATCTGTATTTACATATATTATATTTTTATTTATTTTTCGTTTTTGGAATATGAAGGTCCGAATCTGAGGAATAATTCATACCTCTAGAACGACTTTACAACTTAATGTCTCTAGAAGATGTCAGAGTACGACTTAGGGCTATGAAATGGGAAACTACGACGTTATACCTTGTGTGTGTTTCCATATCGTCTCTGAGCGCTCGCCGTGTTTTGGGGCAGAGGGGGAAGGGAAAGGATTGATCCAGCCGAAAGATCTCAAATGCATCTTTGCACCGAGAGCTTGATATTCGCGACTCTTTTAGTGATGGGGCTTGAATTGACGGCTCCCCGAGTCGTATTTGGCTGTCAGATGGAGTGCTCTTGCAGTGAAGTGCATAGCGCGTGGGAGATTTTAAGTTCGGCAGTAGCAATCCCGCATCCGACGTCGTAAGTGGCAGACTTGTTGCCTGCCTTCTCTACTCCTCCCGGGCCCTTAAGTAGAAGCTCCGAACGTCTTTCGCCTCATTTTTTAGGAAAAGGTTTTAAGCTTTCGTTTATTACCTCTACTTTGCATCACTCATCTCTTCGTCACCTTAGAATTTTCTCTGGTGCATGAAACCTAATTACAAACGTCACACATATCAATGTAACGGTTTGAAGTGTTGTTTATGGGAATCGTTCTTGATTTTATAGGATAAGGAGAGAAATTTGTTTGGTTCCACAGGTAATATTCCACGAGAGTTTAAGTTAAAATAGGAGAGTTCCAGTTTTTGCCGAAGCATAGATCCGACATATTTTTACCATGAATATACATATGGATTATTGACTCGTCGCCAAAAACTGTCGCCTAGAATTCCGTAAACAAACAACTTTGTGGATTGTGGCGCCGCCTAGTGATGATAGAAGGCAGTTCAAATGTTAATACAGTTGAAAAACCGTAAATAAACACGTCTTACTGGTTTTACTTACCAGTGATCATAATGCAGTGGATAAAAATGTAGTACCGTACGCGGGATGTAATTACTCACTTTTTGAATATCGTCCGGTCTCCTATTTTGGATCCTCGTAGACGCATACCCTGTTTTGTAGCCTGTTACGAAGCAAGTTCTGTTTAAACAAGGCATTCTAAATTTTTTAATCAAGCCGAAGCCGAATTAATGTATTCAAATTAGAATCAGAGTCTGGCAACCGTCGGTGTCTGCTCACGATGGAAGTTTCATGTGCCTCTTACACACTTCCAGTAATAGATAATCCCTCTCTAATATTTACAAAGTTAGGTCTCAAAAATAGCCAGCTGTTATTCACAGCATCGAGTAGTTCATATCTCCTCGATCGTTATTGAATATCCACCAGTCTCACATTAACAACAATGCACAACGGCCAGTTACGAGTCGACTGAGAAGACTTTTATCTAAGTAGCGCCAAGGAATGGGTGAACTAAATGTGGAAATTTAGGTAACACGTTGCCTAGGCAACCATTCCAAACATTTGAATCCATTATGTATATTCATGATTTTGACTAATGTGGCAAAGCTACCAAGGGAGACTTCTTCTGTTTACCTTGTTTGCCGAATCTGTTATTCAATGTTTGTCGTATGATAATTAGGCATTTAATATATATTGTTAAAAGTCAGAAGCCAGGAGACCCTTCCCTCAGTTTGCTAAAAAAATCACTATATCAAATCCTACCGAAATGGCTGAAGAGACTTGAGTCAGGATAATTACTGGTTTTCGTAACGTAGTAAAAACTTCGGTTCAAGCTTTGAGGAATGCGGAGAGGGCACTTGCTGTTCTGGCCAATGCTAGAGGCTAAAGCCAGTCCGCTATCTTCGTCGACCCTCATTTTCCTTTAGCGCTTGCGGGTTAACGCACTAATATTGCAATTTTACAATGTTTTCCATCGATAACTTACTATAAAAGCATACACTTACTTACTTAATGTGGGTTCTCCTTGCATATCTTGTTTTTTTATTCAAATTAATAATCAGTCGCATTTCCAAATAAAACTACTCTAAAATCGGGGAGAATTCTAAGCACTAATCAGCCTATATACGTTTTAAGAACAGGGTTGAACAATAAGGTCGTTAGGCTTCAGTTTGATGCTTAGTGCCCTCTCTATCTTCCCCAATGGGTTTCAAGGCCGCTTTTTACGGTACATTTTATTGCACAAACAAATGTATATTAGATTGTACAATAAAATTAATGGAATTAGAGCACGTTCTATTTTTCTGTTCAGTCATTCAGGCAATTATACAATTTGCCGCTTTACACTCTGGAACTTATTTTCACTTTCTTAGTATATATTTATTTTTATTCTCTTATTACTTTTTTATTTATTTTTAACTCGTTAGTTATGAATTAATTACCCTTTCATCATTATTTCATGTGTATTTCATGCATTTTTTGTTGGTGTTACATTAGCTTAATCTGTCTGTAGGTTTTTCACACTCCCCTTCAAGTGTGGGTGTTTTCCTGCAGTGGATTTTTTCCTCAAGGATATCACTTCCTTACATCCTTACGTTTTCCCACAAGTGTATATATCTTTCTTCACACTTATTTCATGTATTTTTCTGACGAGGGTTTAAACAGAAGGAGTGACTGCCTTAATCATAATCTCGCCCCAATTAATTATTATCATTATTATTCATTTTTATCTTCAAAGAGTTCATACATTTGTATATACAATAAAATATATCGTGTAAAGCGGAATTCACGCTTTGTCCCGTAATATTTTCTCCGATGGAGTATTTTCATAAAATTTCAAAAATATAAAGGGCAGCACTAAGCTTAAATCTACTCATTATTGCAAATTTTGTTAATCTAAATAAAACAATACTTCGAAGCGCAGTTGTCTCCTTAATACGGTTGGGATGAAGGTGAAATAAAACAATTAGTTGACGCGACTTTTTTGTACGATAAACTTTCCCTGTTTCGCGGTCCGGCGGTGAGAGGGCTCTCCCTCTGTCTCTCTTCCTCTCCCCTCATGGACCAAGCGGAGGCGACTGAATTACCACTGTGGAAGAGAGATAAAGGAATGCTTCCCAGGAGGGGGAGAAAATGGAGGGGGGACCCTGGGGAACTGGGCTTATGGAATGGGAGAGTGTTAGGGGTATTTTTCCAGGATTGCAGTATCAAATGCGGGAAAAGGGAATTAAGGCACCAATGATCTTCATTCTGTTCGGAAACTTTGTCATTGCTGTCTTCAACTATATTACCATTCTAAAGAATTCAAATTCGATATGGTACTTTTTTCACAGTTTTTATTTCAGGTCGACCGGTTTCGTCACATAGGCGACATCATCAGGCCTATGTGACGAAACCGGTCGACCTGAAATAAAAACTGTGAAAAAAGTACCATATCGAATTTGAATTCTTTAGAATGGATTTTCACAAAGTTAAGCCAGAATTAATCGAGTTTAATATATTACCATTATTATTCGATTTCTCGTCGTTGTTTATTCTTTTATTAACTAATGCTTTTGTTTTGCCGTTTCTCCCAATTGGATCAGAAACTTGGTATCGAGGAAATGAGGGTGTTGAGAGCGATAGTAGTTGAAGATTGGTGAAACTAGTGATTTTCTATCATTAAAAATAGTACAGTTGATACTCTCTCCTTGCCCTCTCTTCCATATGGATCTTCTTTTGTTTACTTATGCTTTTGCTTTGCCGTTTCTTCCATTTGGATCAGAAATATGGAATCTAAGAAATGGGGGTGCTTAGAGCGAGAGCTGTTGAAGCCTGGTGAATCTAGTGCTTTTCTATCATTAAAAAAAATACAGTTGATGGTCTCGGTTTACCCTTTCTTCCATCTGGATCAGAAACTTGGAATTCAAGTTGAGAACGAAAGTAGTTAAAATATGGTGAAATTAGTATTTTACTATAATTTAAAAAAATAAGATTAATATTTTCACCTTGTCCTCTCTTCTATTGGATCAGAAACTTGGGCATTAAGAAATGAGGAGAAGAATGAAAATGATGAGAAGAATGAGCTAAGAGTGAGAGCAGTTGAAACACAGGTGTAAAATAGTGCTTTTCTATCAATTTATAATTCAATGTTTGCAAAAAATTCATTTATTAAAATCTAATCATGAAATCTAAAAATTTAACTCTCCCACATAATTATCAGGCAATAAATTTGACTTAATCAATCATAATTTGATTAGTTTTTTACTTTTAGGTGTCTGTGAAGTATTGGTAGTTAAATTAAAGATAATATACTGTTAGTGTTGTATGTTTGAATGAAATGGGCATCATAGGAAAGACATCCAAGGGAGAATTGCTCGAGCGAAAGAGGCGTACAACAATTAAAGGGGGCAAACTTTGAGTTAGATCTTTAGGACCCTTTCAATTGTGGCCGATTAACAAGTATTAAGTTTGCGTGGCCCGTCCACCATCTTTTTTAACCCTCATTTTCTTTTAGCGCTCACGGGCGGACTCGATAATTTTTTAATTTGACGATGACTTCTATCAATGACTTTTGTAAGTAAGCAAAGAAATATTTATTGCTCTAGGACATTTGTCGTCCACTAAGAACATATTAAATAGAGAGGCAAAGAATTATCGTCCATTAGTTCATGGAGTGAATATTTCTCATTGCTCCTTTTCTAGGTCATAAAGATGGTGAAAATTTTTTTTCTTGTAAATACACCGTGAAGTGGAATCTTTTATGTCCTTTGGAAGAACTTATTGGAAATAGGCATGCATTTACTTATTAAATGTGCATCTCTTGTATTTTTTTATTTTTCCGCATCTACTCATTAAATGTGCTTTTTCCTTACGTATTTTATATTCTGCATTCCCGGTAAAAACCATGGAAAAATCGAGTGGAATTCCGCACTCCCGGTAAAAATCTATAGCAAAATCGAGTGGAATTCACGGCACTTAGCACTACATTAACTTATACTCTACGAAATATTATTCCTCAAAGTTGATGAAATTCAGCAAGGTTTCATTAACTGAAGTTGTGCCAACTTTTAAGGAAATCTGGAAAGCTTAAAATTTTAAGCTAGGAAAACTTGCTGAAATTTAACAGATTTTTAATAAAATTTGCTGCATTATGTAAAAAAAGTTTAAAACAGTTTTTACCATAAATCAAATAAAACAGTTACCCTGCATTCTATTTGTAAGAACTATTTTTGTGGAAAATAAATACATTTCATCTAGATATTTAGAGACAAATAAGATATAGTTTTGCTGATGTCTTAGACTAACTGCAAATCAGGCATTTTGCTGAATTGCAGCTTTTTTTACTGAAAAAATCAGGTAAGTTTTATTCCGAGAACTTGCTGAATTTAAGACATTTTGCTGAATATCAGCAAGTTTTATATGAAATGAAAATTTCTAGGTTTTGCAGTTTACGTGTTTCAAGAGTTACTTGCCTTCAATGTCAAACATTCTTGGTGGACATTCTTATTAGTAAATCCGCTAACCATACACTTTTTCGTCTATTGAAACTATTCTATGGTGAACGTATAGCAAACAAAAAAGGACATAAACATAAAAACATAACAAGAAGAAGGCAACAAATATTAATCCAACATGGAGAGATGAGGGAATCGGGTTGGTGTGGTGGCTAGAGTACTGGCTAACCATACGGGCGGCCAGGGTTAAAATCTCTGCAGGGAGGATGTTTTTCAGAGGAAACCCGATCTCTACTTGAGTGTCTTGTGGAGGACATTTCAAGTACAGTAATTCGTGTGTCGGATGAGACGTTAAGCCGTGGTACCCTTGCCACCTTTTGTTAAGAGCAGGCTAATGCCGACGCCGGGTTTTTATCCACCCTTCCTCCCTTACTTGTTCCCTATGGCGCAAATGACCTTAACTGTCGGTCGCCTCCCCAAAATTCCAACTCAGTTATAGTACTAAGTACGCAATGAATATGTTAATAGTTACTTGCCTTAAATTTCAAACAGACGGTGGATATTCTTGCGTTACATTCGCTAATTCGTCCATTCCGTCTTGCTACCCGTATTAAAGTAAGAAGAGAGCAGGGTTTAACAATAACGTTGTTATTTTTGATGTCGAGCTTCAGTTTGATGACGTAATGCCCTCTCCATATACGGTGGAACCCCTCGTAACGATCACGATCAAGCGACCACCCCTCTCAACGCCCATTCTTCAGTGGAACTGTCGGGGATCCTCCCTTCCTCCCTTACCTATACCCCACGGCGCAAATGACCTTAGCTGTTGGTAGCCTCCCCAAAATCCAACCCAATCCAATGGGGAGCTAGTAAAAATTATTTTTTTTTTTGGAATGGGGCATGCCTAGGTTAGCGATGACGAGGTAGAAGATAAGGTGAAAGGGTCTATGTTCACAGGAAGGGAATTTACAAGAGAAGAGTGGCGAAAAATGAGGGAGCGTTAGGTAAATGATAATCTAGGAGTAGGGATATGGAGCTATGAGTGAGTCCTGGTGTCTCGGTTGGGTATTCTGAAATCCATTAAGGAAACAAGGTCGGGGAAGTCAATGGTTGAGTTCAGCATGCAATGGATAAGTTTAAGATCAGTTTTAAAGAAGATAATATCACGTTTATTTACGGGGAGTGAGGACAAGACAGCAACAGAGACAGGGTAGGTCGCGGAGATTGAGCACTCAATATTTTAACAATATGTGCGAAAAAGTTAGCGCTATGTTGCAGAGATTTCACGTTAGTTGGGGCTGACATCGACCATATAGGGGAACAGTAGCAGAGAATAGGAAGATAAATAGATGTTTCATGGGACTGTATCTCTCTGGGATGTCTAATTTCTGTGAAACGGTATAGTATTTAACTTAAAGAGTTTACTCGATTTATTAACTCGTTAAAAATCGATATCACATTGTGTGTTTTCGATGGTTATTTTTATTAAATACTGCTGTAAAGAGCTTCAAAACAAGACAAATATCTTGCTTCTACTACTTTTCATAACCTAGAAAAAGTTGTTTCATAAACTTATTAACAACTTTTTTACGGCACTATCGAGAGAACTAAACGTTTAAAGATACATATTAATATGTTTTTCCTACACAACACTACAGATTCATTTTCAATTAAACTTCAAGTTTCTTCACTATTAAATGTCAAAGAGAGCGCTCCGTTCGAAAACGGCCAAAAACCGGAACTTTTTTTGTTCTCACCGGAATAAAAAATCGAGAGTGTAATGTAAAAATAATCGGCAACCACAGTTAAATGTAAAATAAAACAAGCTAAAATTTAGTGTAACTTGCATTCGTGTGGGTACCACGGCTCATTTTTAATCAGTGTCCAAACTCGAGTCTACATCATTTTTGCACCGACAATAGGTCTCTTTCCCCAACTCCATTGACGCGTCTCTCGTTCATAAACACATTTCTCGCTCAAACCACCAGCTTTTCTTTCCCTTTCCGTCTCCGCGGCTCGGGCCAAAATGCCGGAGGGGACACACCCACCCGCCAGAGAGGCTTTTCACCGCAAAAACCTGACCCGTCAACTCTTGGGTGTCTTTTTCCCCGACCTCGCCGCTCTCGTTCGACCGAGTACCCCTCCCTCTCCTTCGCTTGCTCGTGAGTTAGGAGTGTCGGGGGGCTTAGATTCCCCTTTTGCTTTGGCAATCGTTGATTCCACCGAACCGATCATCAGAACGGCGCGCCGATGAACGCCGGTTTGTAGGAATGTTTGCAATGGGGACGAAGAGGAGGAAATATCTCCCTCGTGGCTCCCATGAATTCATTACCGATGCCCTATCCGCCTTTGCAAATCGATGCTAATTTCCGACCATATCATTTGCCATCTGTGATTAAAACGCCTCATGGTTACTTATTTTATTCTTTTCAAACTTACTATGGATGCTTTTCTCATTGCTAAATTCAAGTTGAAGGAAAGATACGGGATCCTAATGAATTCCATACGCTCACAATGAGCCTAAATTGTCGTTCTTCTGAAAATTGCGTTATATCAGAGGAAGAAAGTTTTTAAATAAATATTAGTGATAATAATGCTTAATAAAATTCATCATTGGTCGTACAAACCTGGATTATTTAACTGCAACCCTACGCCCTTCTCTATCTAATGCAATGTCCCTTGCTTCATGGTGGCTCTTCCTATGTACTCTTCTCTTTATTACTCGTTAGAATCGTTGTTTTTTTAATCCGATGCAAATGCTAAATGTAGATATAATTTCTTTGTAGTAGGTATATGCCATCTTCATAAACATTTTGCGAAACTAAACCATAAATAAATTCTTTACGTTTCGCAGCTATTCCTTAGCTGACTCATCATACTTGGGGTTTTTTGTCTTCTAAATAAACATTTAAGTGAAATTAAACTTATCATAAAATTTTAGTTGAATATGCAAATTATTATTTTTCCTCGTAAAACATTCACCAAACTATAGGTATGACAAATACAAAATAGAGATTTTACCGCTGATTTGTTGGCTTCACGGTGCTTTTTAGTAATTGTCCGTAACCAAACAGGATTACTGCATTCAATATTTTTTTCTAATTACTTTGTCTAACAATAAGTATATAATTATATGTATGAGTATAGGATGTATTTGTGAATTTCTAGGGGAGCTGGAATGCCATACTAGGGCGTGAAGCAGGGGGTTTTAGGGCGCCTGTAATGAGGAAGGGAACGAAAAAGTATCGAAAGGTATTTGATTATGAAAAATACGAAAAGGAAAAATTTTTCATGGATTTCATGGAGTGCCTTATGATAGTGTTTCCGTTTGGTTTAATTGTCTGCGTCAATGGATCGTATGGGAGCAAGAATTGTATCACCTGTCAGTTTGGGATTAGCGCATTTGGTAGGATTATTTTCAACCATATCCATAACAGCTGAAAAATGAAAACGCAAGTTGCATTGTCCGCTCTTAGTAGTGAAAGGAGGATTCGTTCACCTGAAATAATTGGATATTTCCCACATTTTTCAATCTTTTGATAATCTGATCCTGTTACTTACGTTCGCCTTGTTCGTCGTTGACTTTAACATATCTTCTTAATAAACGGTATTTTCTAAAGTTCTTCTCGGCTTTTGTCTCTCGCTCAGCGGAAATGACGTCATACTAATCAGATTTCGTTGCGTTGTCACTTGAAAAAATATGATATTCCGACTATTTTAATCTTCAATATCACTGTAAATACTGAATAAATTTCCAAAAAGTATTTGCATTCCGTAAGTTTGTTAGAGTAAAAGTAACATATTAAGGTCCGTATTCTTACAATTAAAATTTTGGAAAATACCCAATTATATTCATCCTCCAGCTACCCTGCTGTGGCTCAGCAGGGTAGCTGGTGACTAGCCATTAAGAAGGTATCCAGGGATCCAGAAAGCCGATATCATTCGGTATTTTGGAGTGGATGATTACACTGTGCCAGAGGTAAGGATGCTGGAATTATGGAAATCCGGCCCGAAAAGGGAGACGTCTGCCCTAATTATTTCGGTTTTCAATTTAGCGACGCCCGCAAACCTGTTCTCGAATGTATTCAATGAAACCAGATGAAATGGTTGCGCAACGGGATACATTTTTGAGAGAATAGTGCCAATTGACCAATCAGATGGGCACCTGGACTCTCAGAACCGGTGCATATACTCGTATCCTTGCCAATTTTCGATAGAGCGCCATAGATTGGTATCCCACTGAAGTGTCTGAGTGAGCATAGATGGCAAAACATGACCTGGTTAGCAACTCAAGAAGAAATCCTCGACAAGATTTACTGTAGCCAACCGAAGTTTCGTCGATCAAAAGCTGATTGAGGACTATTCGTAGCTTGATGGTTGTTCGCATGTTAGCACGTTGAGTACTATGGATGCAATGGTATGTCCTCATATTTTTTTAGAAGGACGATGGACGTACTAGGAGGTTCATTGAATATCATTTTTGAACGGCAGCCTGACGTAATGGTATGACTGCAGTCTTTCTGGTAGACATATATATGACCACCAAGTGCCAAAATAAATTCTAACAGTAAATAACAGTTCATGAACCTAGATTTAAGAGGTTCTTCTTTCACAATCCTAATTTAAAAAACCTTCAGTTTTTCTCAGAGGACCTTCAATTTAAAGCTCTGCACGCCAAGTCTTAAAAACATATAAACAGAGCACGCTGAGAAAACTTTTTCGGGCTCAAAGTTTATAATAACTCTTATATTCGAGAAAAAACCTTAATTTGATTACCATTAGGCAATATTGATAACCATCAACGTTTGAAAATTAATCGGAGGAAGGTTACAGATCAAGCAATTTATTACCATCACGTCTTACTGTAAATAAGTTTCCATATAATGTGGATAAATTAAGCATGGCGGAAAAATATGTTAGTGTACTCCACGCGTATTAGTTTATTGCTGACCCAGGTGTCGAATACACAGTAATCATTATCAAGGACTTTCTGGAACAATTTGAAATTGTGGATGCTGCTACCAACAAAAATGTGAAACTTCTCAATGAATGTGTTTTTCCTTCCTGTTCCCCTCTATTATCTATACCATCCCCCCCACCACCTTCCATTGACGGAACCTGACCGTGACGCACGTCTCTGATGTCAATTAACAACCCTCAATTCTCCCCCTACCCCTCCCCAGGCTCTTTGCTACACATTGCCTCGCATATGATGTAAATGTACCTTGATAGTATTAACTGTTTTGCAGTCGAAACCTGGGTTGGCAATAAATTATTAAGTATGGAATATACTAAGATATTTTTTCGTCATGTCTGTGACATTTTTCCACATAGTTACGCCTTCAACCATCAGTTGCATTTGTGGATAAATTATTTTAATGCATCTGTTTCCGATAAATCAGTTCTAATTTAATTCATAGTTAAGTATCACATGCCTATATTATTTCTAGCACCTCATTTTACAACCTTTTTAATATCCATACGCCTATATTTATAGCTCTTTGAGAACAATGAATAGAGGTATAGAAATCCGTAATATATTTTTCATTGCCACAAGGCCACGTAAAAGACTCGTTCAATATTCACCCGCCGAGTTTGTATTTCAGGCTTTAAGGTGGTTGGACAGCGAATCGTAAGTCATTGGGCGACCATTTTGATTACTTTTAAAGTAAGTCGGAAAAAAATTCATAGCCCACACTTCGCTGAGTACGTTGGAAATCACTATACATGTCGTAATAAAAATGGTGCAAGAATTATATTTTAAAATTTTCGCTCTCAATCAAAGCATTGTTATGACATTGGTGATGAAGAAGTGATGATCCGTGCATGGATATACCTTAAGACCTTGGAGTAAAAATCTTAGTCATGCAAGATACCTGTATCAACTGAATCTTAAAGGTTCTGCCTACAGAGCTAATTTTGAGCAATGTAGCTTCAATTTACATTCGCTTCTGCAGAAAAAATATCTTTATACGTGATTCACACATATATATGTAAGAGAGCCGCAGTCCCTCTGAGGATAGCAAGTTTCAAGATTCCTTTCGAGATCCCTGGACTGAATAATCTCGTAGAGTGTCTCGGGAATTGCAAAACTAGTTGGTGAAGAGGTGGTCTTTCCCACCCCGTCTCCTGTTCCATCAAGCATCCCTTCTCTAGTTCAAAGAGTCCTTGTTCCGTTCCTCCTCTCTCGGAACAGAATACATTCACTTGAGCTTCTTGGAAATCCAGGTACCGATCGCTTCGAATATATTTTCTGACATTCAAGGGAACCTTCTCTAGGAATACAGATAGAGGAACGCTGAGGGAATAGGCCGCGGAAATGGTTTATCTATGAAACTGAAATTCTGCTTTTGTGAACGCTATTGACTTCCAAACCCCTTCAGGCGGCTCTGGCCCATGTGAGTAAAAATTTATATGAAATTACTCATCTATATGAATTCTGCTTAAAATAATTCTGCCTTCGCTGAAATAATGGATAATACATTGAAAACCAAAATTATGTTACAAATATGCAGAAATTTTCACGGGTCTGTTTTCAATTTTCACATTTCTTCATCCATGTCACATTTCTTCATCAACATATCCGGTACAGAATTAAAGAAAGTAGGTTTTGTTAAGCGTATAATAGGAATTTCTTCGGATGAAATGGTGACGAAATCCATAGAAGCCGCCTTCAGCTCCATTCGTGAGGAAATACCGCGCATTGGCTTCAATTACGGTAGTAATTCGCTTATAACTTTAAGATTTGGTGATATGACTCCTTTATTAATTTTTATTCGATTTTCCAATACTCTCTGGTCTCTTTCAAAAGTTTTAATTTAAACTTTAAACATTCTTTATCGTTCAACTTTACGTTTTCCTGTTGTAATAGTGAGAAATCCTTATTGGAGCCCATGTTAAAATCTCCAATTTCTACGCTGAATTTCAGTTGAAATTAGCCTGAAAACCTTTTCTTAATTTATTTAAAATTAGCCTGAAAATCTTGTGTTCATTTAAAGTTTGAACATGGTTTATCGTTCAACATGACGTAACTTGACTTAACTTGGTTACCCAATTAATTACATTTTTTTTTGAATGAATGAATGCCTTTATTTGCATTAAAAAAACTTGGTCCTTCTAAGCCATAAGGCTTGTCAGAAGGTTCCATTGTTATATTACATAGTGGCATATTACAAGCATAACATTTAATAGTCTAAATAAAAATTACCCTACTGGTATATTGCTTACATTACATTTATATTACATTATAATTTTAATTTCATAAAAATAATTCAATGACAATAACATAACATTTAAATTTATAAGGAATATTGAAGCAAAAATAGGAAAAATTATTATTACTTATAAATATCATGTTGTTATAAGCTATTACATATTCACAATTTCGCTAATTAACCATTGTTTCACTTTTGTTTTAATTTCGGCCAAGGATTTTAGATTATGCAGAGTCTTAGGCATACAATTAAAGGTATGAGGTACAACATACTTTAGCAACCTTTTACCATACGTATTCTTGTAATAATACGTTTCTAACAAAGGACTGTTACGTTTATCCATACAATGTGTATTGTTACATGGTATTTTATGCTCTTTTTTGAAATAGTTCTCTATAATAATAAGCCATTTAAACATTTTATCCACAGTTAATATATTATATTTAGTACACAAGGATTTTAGGTCAGTATTGCAACAATGCTTGGAACCATCCGTATCTATTAATTTCAATATTCTCTTTTGGTTCTTGACAAGTGTGTTTAACAGAGTATTTGATCATAAACAATTTTCATCTATGTGTAAAAAAAGCACTTTTAAGACGCTATTTGTGTTTTTATAATATCTGGAGTAAGCGACCTTGAGGCTATAGACACCTTAATGCACCAGATATACAGACTCGTGAAATTCGAAATCCACCTTCTTAACCCTCAACGACATCTTTTCTCGACCAAGTAGAGTAACTTGGTTACCTAATTAATAATAAAACATATAAATCGTACTATTCAGTACTGATCCTTAATATCAGTTTTAAAAGATCCTTAATACCTCTATTAACGACTAAGAATATTTTTTTCAGTTTTTAACTATATTTCATTTAAAAGATATATAAAAACGATATACATTCCATTCTGAAAGAATCGATACAATACCCCACAGATTAACCATTACAATTATTCAAAAACATTAAACAATTAATTTACCCTATTTCTGGAATCGGTAAATGTTACGAAATAATATTAATTGTGCTGAACGCATATTATGACTTATTTCAATGGATTTACTTATGAAGCTGCTTTGATACGTTTGTTACTAACGAGGGTAATCTCCTGACCCCAATGGCGTTTTCTCCGAACAAATTACTTATAAAATATTTCCTCGTAATTAGCTAGATTTTAAAATCATCCAAGAGCAACACAGGAAGCATCACATAACCAAAACAAAATTCAAAAGTATTACAATTGAAAATGTTGCCTGGGGTAATCTCGTTACCCCCATGGTTATCTGAAGGTTTGCGGATTCAAACGAAATTTGTTCCTAAGGACATTGAACTATAAAGTATGCCATATTAGAAACGCCTAAGGGCCCCAAGGGTCTCTGCGTGGCCCCATTTTCACCAAATTTTATTTGTATAGTGGTCGGTTGCATGAACACTTAGTAATGAAATCAATAGTTATGAAATCTATGAAGTTATATGCTTAATATAAATATTCGCGTTGCAGGAACACATCAACCAGTTTCATAGCTTATCTACCAATAATAAATTGCTCCAAATATTTGATCTAATATTCTACCGCTGGATAAAATGAATGAAAGTTCAACCATCATAATTGCGAATGCACATAAAAAAATTTTCAGTGAGAATAATCAAACTGGTCATTCGTCTCAGAATAACCCTTTTATCAAATAATTAAGTCTCCAAGCGGTTAATCGCGCTTCCCCCATCTTAGCTACTTATGGAACTCATCACTCCATGTCATAAGTTATGAAACCAATAAATTTATTGAATATTTTTTAAACAGTTGCTAATTTGTTGCCATAGCTTATGGGTCCCATAACTTTATGGAATAGATGTGGGGGATCGGGTTGGTGTGGTGGTTAAAGTACTCGCCTACCACATGGGCGGCCAGGGTTCAAATCCCTGCAGAGGCGGATATTTTTCAGAAGAACCCGATCCCTACTTGAATGTCTTGTTGAGGACACTTCAAGTGGAGTACTCCGTCTGTCGGATGAGACGTTAAAAGCCGTGGTCCCTTGGCGCCTTTCGTTAAGAGAAGGCTGATGCCGAAGGGTATCCACCCTTCCTCCCTTACCTATCCCCTATGGCGCAAATGACCTTAGCCGTCGGTCGCCTCCCCAAATATCCAATCCTGGAATACATGTCGTTCCTGCATCTGGCCATAATTCCGTAATTTTATTCTCATGGTCTGATATACAGTAGTGCGTGGGAGTTCGTGAGTTATTTATAACTTCTTCAGAAATAAATTGGTTTTGAATGTACATAAATTAATACATATGTGAATATGTATAGTATGAATATGTAAAAGAATACATATATGTCGTTTCTGCAACTGGCCATGAGAAAAGCATCGGCTCGTGCGCAGAGGTTTATTTGATTTGGCTTGTAAAAACTAGCTGGATTTAACGAAAAAGGAATCTTAAATGTCGGATGACTGAAAAAAATGTCATTGACTCACTAAATATTCGTATTCGCTCTGAGTTTGCCTAAAGTTTTAATTTTGTCTTCAAAATTGTAAATATTTGCCTTATTTCAAAACAAGAAAACGTTTATTTACTTGAGAACCGCGGCTTAGACTTCAAGTAGGTTTGGTCACGAATGAGTTGGTCAAAAGAAATATTGTATTCCAACTTTTTTTAATTTGTTTTAAAAAACCCGGCTTTCATTAATGCCATTATATGCCTAATCATGACTGAAATTAAGTTACGATATATGCAGATTATTTTCACGCAAGTATTGTTGACGAGCTGTTTTTCCAGGCATAGACACCGACTGCTGCGCTATTTCCTTGTAATTACGTGCCATATTTTGACTTCAAATATCGTAGTGTTTAGCTAATAAATATTTTATACGGCAATAGGATGAATTTATTTCATTCTTATCCAATATCTCGGGAGGTCCTGTGTCTTTCAATAGTTCGCGAAATTAGCATCAATTTTTTGTGGAAAAACACTATTTTTGCTCCTGTTTATCCTTTTCTGCAACAATTAACTTTAAATTGAATTTGCAAATAAAATAACTTTGATAGTATTTTGCTGATATCAGAGATAGGGCATGTTTCCTACGGGTACCATGAATACGAATGAAGTGACATTAAAGGCTTTATACGGTGGAGCCATCTGAAATTGGAATTCAGGCCAGGGGTCTCAGGTAAAATGATGAATAGAACAGAATTTTTCTCTATATTATCTCCACGTTTTATTTATTTTTGGTACACATTGAACACATTTTAAATGTCACATCGTAGTGATTTGCAAATAGATGAAAAAATAAGGAGGTTACATTTAGGTGGATGGAGATGGCGCTTGCTATGGTGGCCAATGCTAGAAGCTGTTACGTGGGCGGGGTCTGTCCGTCATCTTTGTTAACCCCGATTTTTTTTCAGCGCTGACTGACTGACGCAGCAATTTTTACTATATTTTCTTCGATAACTTTCTAGAAATCAGCATATACTAACTACATTAATGTGCATTTTTCTAACATACATTTTTATGCCTTGCAATTAATAATAATCCACATTCCCGGTGAAAACTAGAGTTCTATGTATTTCATGGAGGGGAATACATTGCTTTAAGCAATTAATATATCTTTCAAGATTTTCTTGTCTTAAATTTTCAACAGATGGTTGATATTCTTGCAGTACATCCGCTAATTCATTTATTCCGTCGTACCATCCAAGGGAAAGTTTGGAGAGAGCAGGGTTAAACAATATGGGTGTAATTTAGGTTGTATGGTCTCATTTTGATGATGTAGTGCCCTTTTCATCATCCTCAATGGGCAATAAGACGCTTTTGTTCTATTCTCATCCAATTTCTCAGGAGATTTTGCGTCTTTTGATATTTCTCCGCAAAATATACGTTCATGTTTTGTGGAAATTACTATATGTGGTCGAGTTTTTACTAAGCGGCAGATGGAAAATTTGAATTGAAGTTCTTCTGCCGATATCGGATAGAGGATACGTTTTTCTACAGGTAGCTTGAATATCAATGAAGTGACATAAAAGGCATTTGAACGTTGAGCCATCTGAAATGAGAATTTAGGCCCGAGGTCTCAGATTAAATTATGAATAGAATTGAATTGCATAGATGTTAAACATTATAATAAGATTATTGAAGATTCGGTCATTAATATATTTACATATTAATTATTATATATAAGCATAGTTTTGATTTATAAAATGCCCAAATTATTGATTACGAAGCGTGCTTGCAGAAATGACTCTTCAAAGAAATAGTAAAGATCATAAACAACACTAATACATGTAGTAGGTGAACCTACATTGACAAGCTTAGTAGAAATTATATTAGTTAGATAGGTTGAAACCTTATGGGTCATTCCACGTCAGGTCAGCGGTGAGTTGACCCCTGGTGTCACCGATTCGAACCAAAATTTGTGTGTGGGTTCCATCTGGCGTTAAATGAAAAAAAGTAGATTTATAAAAAAGTATATTTTTACTGTTTGAAGTTGTTATATACTTTGTTGCTGTTGAATATTAAGCTCATCGGTAGTTAAATTTTCGATTCTTCAACGTTTGTATTAATATTTGTATAATTACTTGGCTGTGTGTCTCTTTATTTTCTTTTGCAAAGCCCTGAGAACGCCAATGTACATGGCAAATTGTTGGCTGTAAGGTAAATATATTAATGACCAAATATTCAAGAATCTTATTATTATATGTAATACTCGTGGACGATACCCATTGAAATCCAACGGAAGTGAAAAACTTTGAAAACCTATACGAGAGACTCTAGGTTACTTCTAGGTATCATGGGCCCATGGGACTCTGGGATCTTCTAATACAGATTGTCTTTCTACGTGGTATCACGGGAAAATGTCATATTTAATTGCAAAATGCGTGAATATCCTTTGAACATGAAATCTCTGGTCGTCAAGGAACTATGATTTTGTTGATTTCAGAGAAAAATGTGAGATTTTTCTGCAAAAACATTATTTTCAGACAAATGCGTAGCGTAAAATAAAATCAATTGAAAGAATTAGAAATTTCATTTATTTAGTAATGTGATAAAAAAATTTCAGCCCTCTATCTTGAGCTAAAGTACTTTTAAAAAGCAAAATATGAAATCACTACACCGAACCCTATGCTTAGCGTGGATCACCATGGAGGGCCTTAGATGGTCCTGAGGGCTTTTTATTATACCCTGCGTTAAGACCAGATGTATTTTCTATCTACATACCAAATTTAAGCTTAATCGGTTTGGTAGTTTTTGTGTGATGGAGCAACATACAGACACCATTACATTTATATGTATTAGTAAGGAGTAAGGATTGGTCAAGATAGTTATCATTGATACATATTATAGTTGAGGTAGCTGTCATCCCATTCTCTCCATGTTTGGTTGATTTTTACTACAGTTTAAATGTCACATTAGGGGGATATTCTTTGTTTCATACAAGAAATTTTATGTTTTTTTCTTCCCACTGAATTTCAAAAACCACAATCGTCTGATGTATTGAAATGGTACCGCACTAAAACGGAGTGATTTATTTTTCAACATTCCTGGAAGCGGTGGGATATCTTTGATGTTCCCGAGTAAAACTTCGGGAAAAGGGATGCGGACGTCTATACAGTCCTCAAAACTGTTGGGAACGCGAAAATGCACTCCCGGTCTCTCTCGACGCCGTTAACTTTGAAGTAACGGAAGAAGATGGCAACCATGAGTTTATGCGGCCGTCTCGCAAGCACCTGCCCCTGGAACCTCAGAACGCACTACGGCGTGCACGTAATCCAACTAAGTAACACCATAAATCCCAACATACCGGCGGGAAAGTTTCTTTCTCTTTCTTTTTGGTTCGCAGGCACGAATCCCACATTTGGTGTTCACCTCAATGACAGCTCGCGAGCTAAAGGAAGGGTAAAGGCGATACTTTTCAGACTTCTACATCTACATGATGTCCTGCGAGCCGCCGCATGGGCGTGTGGCAAGGGGTGTTAGGTCACCAGCCGTTTATAGATAGTAAGTTTTTGGGAGGTGAAATGGTGACATGAATTATGGCAGTGTATTTAGTGGAGTTCAGTTTTTATTGTGGTAGCTTAATGTGCGCGGAAAGAACGAGTTTTTGTATCTATATGTTCAACAACGTATCTCTCTTATTTTATCGCTTCTGTCAGACCTAGAGATGTAGTGAGGCATCATGATAACATTCTCTGTGTTGTTCTGAGAAATATCAGTTCTGAATATCTCACGCAACCTAAGCCTAGTTTGTAGCCTCGGAGTCTCTAGGGGCTCCCACCTTAATCCCTCTAAAAGTTGCGAGACACTATATGCACGCTCGTAGCAGTTTTTAACAAAACACGCTGCTTTCCTTTGTATTTTATTAATATTTTTGGTGAAATCTTTATTACAAGGGTCCCAAAAGGTCGCGGCGTATTTGAGGTGTGGCCTAACCAGAGCGAAGTAGCATCTCTCTTTAACTTTTTCTTCCGAGGACCTTCCTTTCATACGTTTAGCAAAACCTAGGTTTTTTTAATGCTCTTCCACATATGTTTTGTATGTATAATCCCCACGATATATCAGAAGTTAAGGTAATCCCAAGATATTTTACTGTATGTAAAGATTTTATGACTACTCCACCAACAGAATAGGTGTGGCATATATCTGTAGACTTTCGCAGGTAGTGAACTGTGGTGCATTTGCAGATATTTAATTCTAACCCTCCACTACTGGCACCACGAATGAACGTTGTTAAGGTCAGATGACAGATCGTCAAAGTCCGCATCTTTGCTTATTTCACGGTAGATAAATACATCGTCTGCAAATAAATTAAATTTTCTGCTTACTCGAGAACTTAGGTCATCAATATAAATTACGAATAGAAGAGGGCCGATCACGCTTCCTTGAGGAACACCGGACGAGATTTAGACCATATCAGAGCTAAACCCATCAATAACTATTTGACTTGTAGTCGAAGAATTTATAGATATAAATGCAAGAGAGATATTTTATCATTATTTCATATAATTAGATGGTCTATCTCACTCGTTAATATTACTCAAATTTTGAGGGTTTCGGTAGTTCGAGCGAGATAGTACCCTAGTCATAACGCAGACCAAATTCGAGTTATACGTTTTAATTTCAGCATCTGTAGGAAGCATGGCTTATATGCTTTGTTATGAATGGTGCATTTAAATACTTTCTAAATAATTATAATCAATAAATAATTTCTGAATAATTATAAATATCTATGCAAGTCTTTAACTTGACTCATTTTTTCACGCGGTATGTTTCAAACTCCTGCACAATGGAAGGTTCAAAAATTGCTTGTAAAAATAGTTTAGAAAACATAAAAAACCACACACAGTTACATTTTGTATGAGATCTTGGTATTATAAATTCCTCATTTTTTAAATTAGGTCCCTCTGGAGATCATACACCTACCTATGATGTAAAGATATGCCTTACTTTTGAAGAGAGGAGTATTTTTCTTTAATATGAGACCCAAGTCATTTATTTATAGATGAAATGATACTTCACTCAAATTTCCTTAAGGTAGTTTGAGCGAAAATCAATGAATAGACCAATAAATTTGGTCTCATTTTAAAGAAAAATATATCAACCATCCATTGACACCAAAATTTTAACCCCTTACCACAAAACGTTCCAATATATTTGCAAAAATATACCAGCCCTTTTACATGGGAAATGGTACGACGTCCAGAGAGACCTTATTTAATAAATAAGGATTTTCTAACACCTAGATCTCGTCAAAAAAATCAACAGTGTATAGTTTGTGTTTTCTCGACTTTTTTGAAAATTAATCATATTATCACCGCAGTAAATTCTTCAGGATTACAATAAACCTTTTGCTTTTATGGAGTTTCAAACGTACCGTGTGGAAAAAATTAGTCAAGATGAAGACTTATTTAGATATTTTCATTTGATTACTTACCATTTCTGTCATGTGATACTATATTATTGCACCATTAATAAAGCAAAATTTAATTCGTGTTCCTCACAGATGGTGAAATTAAATCATATAATTCGAATATGGTCTCTATTATGATTACGGAACCATCTCGCTCGTACTACCTTAAGTTGAGTTATTACAGTAGAATTCTAGAGGTCCGTATTCCACAACAGCCTCGAAAACTTATTGATACGAAATTCCAATATTTACTTTTACGCAACTAATTTTTCGGAATTTTTTTAAATGATCAAGGAATAATAAGAAAGAAATTCTATATTAATTTGGTTTCCTAACTGAGCTCATCTCTTGCCCCATGCGTCGAGGTGGAGCTTCAAAAGCTTACTTCAGTGAGTGCGACTAAGGACTGATTTTTATCAGTAAACGCATTTTGAAATTCATGCAATCATTTTCAGAGACTTAAAGAAACTTAGGCTGATTTGAAAAAGTGGCATTTTCGTTCACAAGGGGATTACCCATCTACTCACTGTTGTTTTCGACCCTTGACTTTCCTTTGTTGTTGATGAGCCTTGTCGTCAACACTTGAACTCAAAAGTCTTTTTAGGCTCATTTGATTTTTGGACTCCATAATTTAGTCTATGCCAATCCAGTGCATAAGACTGCTTAGTTGACCATTTTTACGGAATATTTTTTAGTGTACATATCAGTTAATTTAAGTTAAAATGAACCCACGTGCTTAATCATTTTCAGCCTTTTGAATATTATTTTGTTTGAGCTATTATAACTCCAAATGTCTCTTAGTGCTTCGATGGTAGAGCAAGGTGGGGTTACTTTGGCTTTTTATTTTCAGGGCGCCAGGTGATTTTAGAATAATCACCACCAAATTCCACAGGACACTAAGGATGATAAAATTAGGAAAAACAATCAAATTAAAAATCAAACTATATCTTTATAAGTAAGCAAAATTTCTTTTTGGAACAAAACGTCTTCTCTGGACGGGTACGACAATCAAACTCTCCCGCATATAAATAAACAAATCGTTGCCAAGAAAATCATACCGATAAAATCCAGCCAAGGCCTTACAATTTTATTTAATAAATTAAAAGTAAATACAAAATTTAACATTAATCGTTACACTATGTTAAACATTTTATCGCTAAAAAAGTTGTATTTATATGTATTACATGCCTTTTCTATAAGAACTCGAGTTCTTAACATCCATTGTGAAAGTTCCATTGTTGCATCCAGAAATGTTAAGTATTTTTTCCACCCCTATAATTTGTCAGTGTAAATACTTTCCACTCTCCAAGTTCGATTATTTGTATTGTTTCAACGATACAGTAATTTTACTGTTTTGTATATACCTTCTTTCATTGGTCACTCAGCTATAGGGTTGTTTAATTTTCAACGTATATGGCAATAATTTGTGGGAAATGATGATTGATATCATGAGCTCAAAACAGCAGATACTTTGATAACTTCCGTACAATTTTTATTTTAACTCACCTACCTAGGTTTGACACAACTCCTGTCATTCTCAGACATTTGAGTTGTGGGTGTAGAGAAGGATGGAGAAGGCGAGGTGGACGGAAAAGAAGACTAACGAGGAAGTGCTTGAGAGGGTGGGCGAGGAAACTTTTGAATGAAATCCGAGATAGGCAGGATAGGTGGCTGAAGGATGTAATAAAGGGTGATGGGTTGCTGAAGAGTGTGATAGAGGGAAGGATGCTGGGCAAGCGGGTAAGAGTAAGAAAGAGAATAGGTTTCGTGGACAGGATGAAGAAGGGTAGTTCGTATGTCGAGGCGAAAAAGGATATACTAGAGAGAGATAGGTCCCTGATTGGGTAGAAAATCGGGAATGTGTAGAACTTCTCTGACACTCAACAAACCCTACCTTTACCGGAAGAATACATTTTTTAATTTTCATTCTCAAGGTATTCTAGCTGTGTCGAAGCTAAGTATGAAGTGTTAAAATAGAATTTAGCAAATCAGTTATTTTGAGATCAGGATACCTAACATTGGTTGACTGCAGCCCTCCATCCTTCCCTATCGGATGCCTTTCCTCCCTGTTATCTCGCTCTACCCTTTCCTATCTCCCTGGTATGTATACTTTTCTCTTTATTTAGTCCGTGAAGTTATTCCTGGGTATTCAGTTATTCTGGGGTATTCAAGCCCATTGTGCCTCAGGGTGTGTCCAATCCGTCTGGTTCTTCTAATTAGTATAGTGTTCCATATGGTCCATTCCTCTTCCATTCTCCTGAAAACTTCTTCATTGTTATTTTACTGTTGATTTGATCTTTAGCCTCCTCCTCTTGTACCGGGTCAATAATGCTTTAAGCACTACTGATCTTCTCCGGAATGTTTCACTAGTACTGCAATCGTCCTGTTTCGTGCATACCAACACATATCAAAGAATAATGAAGGTTGGAAGAGTAGCCAGTGTTCGGCGCAAGGCCGTAACCGTGCGGAAGCGTAAAGCTTTAGCAACGTGAAGCTATATGACCATGAAAGGGAAATCATGAGAAGGACACGAGGGCTGCATTTTGAATAATGGCTCTTTCGTCTGTGAAAGTAAGGCCTGAAATGGCCTGCTGGCTCGCGGCTCTGGAAGAGGGCTTAAATTTGTTGCGCACGCTAGAATGACCTTGACCCGTACGCTTTGACGAAGCATGGGGAAGTTCTCTTTCTCTCACGGGCGTAGAAAAATCCTCTGTCGCGAACTTCGCGGTGTTCCCAAAGTAAAATTGTTTGAGTTTAAAGTATCCGGTATGATATTAAAATGGTTCCATTGATGAAGAAGTTTACATAAGAGTATAAGAGGAAAGAACCAAATGGAACATTATACATACACAAATAACCAGATGGATTGTACACGTCCAAAGGCGAAATAGGTTTGTGAAGAACTCAGAGGAAGGTAAAATAGATGGAAAATCCCTAGAGGAAATATACCATTGGAATGTGTATCCAACTACACCAAGCGTACTGTAATTACCTTTGGCAAAAAATGGATATTAGATACCTCGAGAGTTCTCAAATCATCTGCCTTTCTATTTGAGGTTTGGTTGGAAGAAGTTTGCTCAAGTTGTTTTTTTTCCAACTCAAGAATAGAATAGATATTGATAATTTATAGTGTATAAATTATATTCGAGGTTACTAATTTTGAAACTCACTTGCGTACTGAGTTTCAAACTCATAAACCTCGACGGAAGTGACAAAGTAGTGGATGTCACGCGAGAGTGGATCACGCTTGCTACCATATATATCCTACGTTTGAAAGTTACGTAGATCATAACATGTTATTATAAATTTCTAAACTCCAAACACTGAGTGGCAGGAGAGTGTAGAATGATTTGCTATATTTGCATGATGTCTTTAACAAAGGCGAGTGTGAGGAATTATTAACTAAGTTAAACTCAATAGTCCTAACGAATAAGGGAAGGCAAATAAGGACCTTTTTATATTAGAAATGTGAAGAGTAACTATAGCAAAAATGCAACCTCAAATAGAATATGTGTTAGTTATAACAACTATAGCAAAGAATTAGATTTGTTCATGATTAAGGAACACTTTCGTAAGGAAATTATGGAAAGTTTGTCCAAAAGCTCACAATGTGTCCATTAATTTAAGATAATTTTTTTGTATATTTATTGTAATTAGTTTTATGATAATGTTTGGGTATATTTCAGCCAGCTTGACTGGTATTTCTGTAATTGTGTCTATTTTGTTCATCCTGTAATTATGGGTTTTATGTTGGGTGAACATTAAACACCATGAATAAATAAATAAAAATGTCAATTACAAATCCATCGAAATATTAGGTGACAATGCAGAAACCTTTATTTGGAAAAATGGTCTTCCCTCACAACTAAGCCCAGGGACTTCAAAAAAAAACACAACTATGCCAAGCATTCTGAAATTAATATAGACATAAGAATAAAAAATGAGATACCTAGAGAGTTCTCTAATTATCTACCTCTCGATTTGATGTTGTGTTGGAAGAAATTAACTAAAGTGAGAAAATGTTGGACGGTATAAGATGTTGCGTGTGTAATTTGTTCCTTTAATGCGTGGCTTCTGCTGTAATCTCTGGGCATTTTTTGTATGCACAGATAGTTAGCCATCTTCAGTACTTTTTTCTTGCCACCACATCTACATACCTGTGAGCCGCCGCATGGGCGTGTGGTAGGGGGTGTCAGGACACCATCCGTGTGAAGATGTAAAGTTTTGGGAGGTGAAATGGTGACGCGTATTATGGGAGTGTATTTAGTACAGCTCAGTATTTATTGTAGTCACTAATTGTGCGCGGGAAGAACGAGTTTTCCTACCACCAGGTTAGAAACACAATAGCAGGGTTGTGTTGAATATATAAATTTAAAATGTACAGTCAAAGTTTTCACTCGAGAGCGATTGCGTGGATACGAAAGTTTCATGCGGATATTAAATATCGATCTTTAATGAGTTGGCATTCCCTTATTTCACAGGGGGCATTGAAAATTGCTACCAAACTGTTCCGAAGCATGGGTGTAACCACGTTCATCATACAAATACACCGAACGCTATTAATTCAATAAGCATGCCATTTATTCAATTGCCCATGTGAGTAGAACTAATGGGTACAATTGGAAAATAAATAAAATTATTATTCGCAATCACCCATGACACGCGGGAAAAATAAGCTCTGCCCGAAGAGATTGCTCTTATTCATTCACCTCTGTCATGCACCATTGAGGTAAATGTGAAGGGAATTGCGACATCATACTGTAGCCTAACAACCGAATTGTTTAACCCATTATGGTAGTTGGAGAGGGCGCTTTCTATGCTGGCCAATGCTAGAACCTGAAGCTAGTCCACTATCTTCGTTAATCCTCATTTTCCTGTAGCGCATACGGGCTAACGCATTAATTTTTCTATTTTTTTACGTTTAACATCGATAACTTAATAGAAATCAGCATGTACTTACTTCTTTACCGTGCGTTCTCCTTAAATTTGTTGTTTACTTACTAAAATTTACAACCACCCGTATTCCTGATGAAAACTATTGTAGTATCGAGTAGAATCCATAGCACTAAGTAGCCAATATATGTTTTAAGAGCTACTTGCACTATCGGCGTCTGTCTTAGTTATTTAGTTTTTGAAATTAATTTATCGTTTTAGTCTACAAATAATGTATATTCTAGCTTTGCAAATAGTTTGTTTCTTAGGCCTCAGTTTGATGACGTAGTATCCCCTCCATCTACCTCATTGATTATAACTTAAGGTGGTCCCGTTGCGACTACGAGAGTCAAAACATATACTCAACTGACTTAGAGATGCGAAGACAGTTCGGGGTGGAAATATCGAGGGATGTATCGGGAATATTATGCATAGTTTTGTTACCGTTGAGGTATAAATAGAGGGCACAACGTCTTCAAACTGAAGCCTGACAACCGAATTACAACCATATTGGTTATCCTTGCTCTTTCCTCACTTTCCCATGGTTAACACGACGTAATAGAGGAATAATCGGATATAAAGCAAGAATATTAACCATCTGTCAGAAATTCAAGGTAAGTAACTCTTGAAATAATAATTGGATTCTTAGTGCTATGAATTCTACTCGATTTTGCAATATAGCAAGTCCTCGGTATGCGTCGTTTCGATTTACATCTGATTTGATGTTACGTCCATGCTGACAAGGGTCGTCGGAAAAATGTTTCCTGTTTAATGCCAATAAAATAGACCTTATATGCATATTCTTGCTTTTTTTGATAACTGAGACATAATTATCGTATCTGAAGTACAGCTGAAGCTATTTTTTCCGGCATAAAGGCAAAAAACAAATTTTGAAATTAACGCCTTGTTTAATCGCGGGATTTAAGTGGCCACGAATATCTGGATCCGTTTTCCGTTGTTTCGACTTACGTCGATCTTCAACGCGCATCTCCGACGCAAATCGTGGACTTACAGTAGTTTTGATTGGGAATTCGGATGCTTGTTAATTTTTATAAATAAATAATACATGTAAGAAAATTCATTATTAAAGAAGTAAATGCATGCTGATTTCTAGTTAGTTATCGATGGAAAAGATTGTAAAACAGCAAAATTAGTGCGTCATTCCGTATGCGCGAAAGGAAAGTCGGGGTTAAGATACATGGCGCACAGACCACGCTCACATGACAGCTTTTAGCATTAGCCTCAATTCATGCGCCCTCTCCAATTATCTCAATGCCACTACCAACAGTGAGTACATTGTTAAGTTAGCTTGCTATTTAATAAATTGTGGAAACTATGGTGGGTGGATAAAAATAGGAGTCGAATGATTGTTTGTGAGTTTGAATTATGAAAATGTAATAAAAACTTAAAATACATAACCTTCACCAGTCAACACTCGCCTAGGGGGAAAAATCGTTTCGAAAAATTTGACTAAGTCTGGCGTTGTTGAACTAATTGCATAGACTCGATTTATCGTACCCTGGAAACACCCGAACGGCTTCAAAATGATCCTACCCTTTGAATCGTGTTTATTGTTTACTCTTGCGATACAGCTTAACTCTGGGAACCACCTATTGTACGTGATCATAAACACAGCACTCACCTTAATCCCATGGTGTAATGGCTAGATTACCCCAAGCATTAACCCAGATTATTTGCTGGGTGAAATTTCTATTATCAGGGAATTCATTAACAGGACTTTTCATCGAAGTTTGACTTTCCAAATGCGCCAATTATCTGGTATGATTGAGCCCTTGGCGACTTTTTTCTACACTATATTAGGCATATGGTTTATAGAAATAATACTTGAGAAAATGCCCTCGGAACTGACGAGGCGCTGGTGCAGCTTATGCAGATTGACATGGTGCTCCTCCACCATCATTTTGACAAACACGATCGAAGGAATATGGAGTTATGGAGAATTTTTCATTTAAAGTCGATCCTTCTCTTAATAAATCAGTAATAAGATTCGTCTACATTTGTTTACAACAACACACATATATTGATTGTGACACAAAGTAAAAGAAAAGCAAAAATGTCATATCACGGATATCTGATTTGATCAGTGCTACCACTGATATCTTCATTTCGTTTTTAGCAGAGAAATCTACTCAGAATTGGCCTACTTTCATTGCATCGGTCTTTCTTCCAGGTCTTCTTCATATCTCCATATTAGGTGGTCTCTTTTTATCCCTTATTCGGTCCTTCCTTTCATTAGCCCCTTTCAGACGATAACGGTTCCAGTTTTAAGTTCTGGGATGCTCGCTTGCATGATAACTCCTCGTGTTCTAGTGATGAAACCTGAGCTCTGCTCTAATCACTACCTTAATACCTTTTACCATTTCACCCCCCAAAACCTTATCTCTTTGTATTTTTACCCGCATGGTGCCCTAACACCCCCAGCCGCACACCCATGTGGCGACTCGCAGGGTAGTATGTAGATACAAGTAAAAGTTTCAAGGTTTACTTTGTGGATAAGCGACACATGAAAGAGAACTCGATTTTTACTTTCCACATTGTTTTATTCTCTCCGACCATGGTTTCGGCAAAGTTTTGTTATTATCAAGGTAAACTAGGCGATCAAGTCGGCTCTCTTGGAATTTTCAGATCGGTCCGAGTTAAGATCGATCTGGGATCAATTGGTAAACGTAGTATTGATAGCCTGGTAGTGATGGTAACCTTGATAATAACAAAACTTTGTCGAAACCATGGTCGGAAAGAATAAAACAGTGTGTAATATACTAAGCGGGTTCTCTTTTATAGTATGTAGATATTTGCCACGTTTACCAATTGATCTCAGATCGATCTGAACACGGACCGATTTGAAAATTCCAAGGAAGCCGACTCAATCGCCTGGTTTACCAACACGGACTAAAAATATCAATATTGAACGATCGAATCAATCAGTTGAAGCACGATTGATTCGTTGAGGAAACAAGTGCACATTTGGAAATAATCAGTCGCATTCCGAGCGAAGAAAATTGCCCAATTGGAGGTAGAAATGCGTTGTGTTACGAGATCATCAATGTCACATCTCTCGCCATTACTGCACTATTCCTTAATTTTTGCGACTGGTTCCAACACAAGCCTCGAATAATAACGATTACATTTTGTTTCCCTACACAGCCACAGTCCCTCTGGATCAGATCGATCATCTGAAATCTCAGACTGACTGAGAAGGCGAGCCGAGTCAGCCCGCTTCTCAGACCGATCCCACTTGCACGTTGCGTTTACCATACCGAACTGATCCAGTCAGATCGATCTGAAATCGATTGGTTAACGTAGTCATAGATGATACTGAACCAGCAGAAAGGCAATCTTACCCGCATAGCTACTATATTTCATGAGTGTTGCGGTAATATTTTTCTACTTGCTCCCATGTGATGTTACCACTATTCCAATCACGTAAGCTTTTGCAGTTGTGCGATTTTCATTTCTTTACATTAGCCTCGTTTACCTCCTTTCGGCTAGTACAGTAAGTCCTCGGAATGCGTCGTTTCGATTTACGTCTGATCCGGTGTTACATCCATGCTGACAAGGGTCGTCGGAAAAATTTTCCCTGTTTTATGCTAATAAAATAGACGCTATGTGCATATTCTTGAGTTTATTGATAACCGAGACATAATCATCCTATGTGAAATAACTACTTTTTCCGGCATATTGGCTCAAAACGAATTTTGAAATTAACGCCTTGATTAATCGCGGGATTAAAGTGGTCACGAATATCTGGATCCGTTCTACGTTGTTTCGACTTACGTCGATCCGTCAATCTTCTTCAACACGCGTCTCCGACGTAAATCGAGGACTTACAGTAGTAACATTCTGGCCGTGGCACTAACAATGTCCGGACGGTAGTTTTGGTCGCCTGCTGCTAAAGATTGGTTAATATAATAGCTGGCACGCGATAAGATATTATTAAAAATGCCGATGATAATATGATTTACAGTACAAACACAATGATCCCTTTCGGCCTCCTAGGACGGCTAAAATCACTCTGAATTCCATCCTCAATTTCATAAGTCGACTAGCACAATCAATAGCAATGGCGCGGATATGAAAGTTTTCGAGGATATTATAGATCGATATTTAATGAGTTGACAGCCTTATTTCATAGGGGGCATTGAAAATTGATCCCAAACTCTTATGAAGCATGGGTGTAGCCACGATCATCATGGAAATACACCAAACACTGTTAATTCAATTAGGATGACATATCAGCTACTCATATAAGTAGAACTAATAGGTTTTATGCGATTAATATTTTGCGCTGGTTTGCGAAGGCATTCCGTGAAACGGGCTTAAGGCGTATTGGTTTCCAGCTTCGTTATCACCACATTCATTAAGAGTCAAATTTCTGATGCTTTTTGAGTGGTTATTCGAAAGGCATCCATCATCATCATCATCATCATTGGTCGTCCAATCCTAAGATTGGTCGACTGCAGCCCTCCACTCTTCCCTATCAAATGCTAATTCCCTTACCTCCTGGTATCTTTCTCTATGTACTGTCTTCTTTATTCGGTCGGTCCATGAACCTATTCCTGGGTCTTCCTCTGGGACTTTCCCTCTATTTTATCTTCAATTATGTTCTTCACAAACCCAATGTGCCTCAGGGTGTGTCCATTTCGTCTGGTTCTTCTATCTGTGTAGTGGTCCAAATGGTTCATTACTCGTCTACTCTTCTGTAAACTTCTTTATTATCATTTTATCTTCAATGTACTCCTCTAACACCAAGTTTTGAAGTCTGTTCTGGTCTGGTTTTTCAATGATCCATGCTTCCGATCCATAGAATGTCCCACTCCTTACGAATGCTTTTATATACTGTTTTCTAATTTTATACCCATCTTCTTTCTACACTGAAGTTGTCCTTTAACCATGTACACTTTCTTAGCTTGGGCTACTCTTAGTTTAATATCCGTTGTACTTCTCCCGTCTCACTCGATGGTACTTCCGAGATATGTGAAGGAATCCACTTGCTCTAATTAATCTCCTCTCAGTGTAATTATTACATTCAAGCATCTAGTCTTTTCTGGTCAGCTTTTCCAATGATAGAGGAATTGCCTAACCAAAATGTGTTGTGAATATTTATTTGCTGCTTTTCATATGTATATATACCGCCCATCGTGTCGTCTGCGTCAGTTCTGCAGTGCTTTTAAGCTCGCAGCCTTTTGACATTCAGAAGGCGAATTTCAACCTGTTGTGACCTGCGGCTTCTAATTAGGCGGCTCTATACATTTTGGGTCTGGTCTTGGATATGTTCTCATCCCTTCGCGGAGTTTATCGAACTCCCGTATGGTGGCACGTGCGAGCTCCGGTCGGGACGTGTTGCGCGAGGGCTCATGGGAGATTCTGTCGACAGCGCGTCGACGCGTCGGGATCCCAAATCCGCGTCTGACCTTTCACCCGGCCTCCCTCTCTCTCTCTCTCTCTCTCTCACTAATCCGCCCTTAATCGCCTCTTCACTCCTGTACCTCTTTCGCTCTCTGACGTCCCTTTCCCTCCTGGCACGCGACTGCCAACCGCGGATTAGTTCGCCGTGACGAAATGAGACGTGGCATTCACCGATATTTTCGTCCAAGGTGTATAGCCAAAAAAAACCATGCCGAAAGAGAGGAGATTAAAAATACGCTAATGCGTTTACGCGATTTTTTGCCAATTTGTAAATATCAGAGAAGAATTGGTGCTATCATTTAGGTACGGTCGGATTCAAATGTATTGCAAAGAATCGAGCTCACTTACGCTTCTCAAGGAATATGAGTTTCACTTGCGGCGCTGTTATTCTTTGCTACGCAACGCTATCTATTCATCTGTTTATTTGCACGTATTCAAATGGTAATAGTTAACCAATTTCCTATATTGTGCTAATTTGTTATTACACTTTCGTTTTGGTTTGGATTTACGATTTGAGCATGGATAATTATTATTTATTAATCACAACTGTTACTCTAAATGATACATTACGTAGTATTTGCCGTAGGTATATTGTATGCCAGGAACGATCTGTGTTTAATAATAAAGTTTGGTATTTCAATTAATCAATACGTCGCAGCATGTCATTGTTATTCGAGCTGATCATATTATGTAATAACAAGTTAGCACAAAACAAGCAATTGCTCAACTGTTACAATTCAAATACGTGCAAATAAACAGCTGAATAGATAGCGTTGCATGGCAAAGAATAACAGCGCCGTAAGTGAAACTCGATTACCTTGAGAAGCATAAGTGGCGCCGCTCGATTCTTTGTAATACAATTGAATCCGACTGTACATGGAGAGAGCACAAAGTCATCAAACAGAATCGCGACAGCCGAAATAACAACCTTATTGTTTAACCCTGCTATCTCTCCTTACTTTCCTTTGGATAGCTCGACGGAATGGACGAATTAGCGGATGTAAAGCAAGAATATCCACCACATGTAAAATACAAAGGAAAGCAGCTCGCTTCGTTAAAAACTGCTACGAACGTACTTATAGTGTCTCACAACTTTTAGTGGGATTAAGGGGGAGCCTCTAGAGACTCGGAGGCTACACGCTAGGCTTAGCTTGCTTGAGAAATTCAGAACTGATGTTTTTCAGAGCGACTCCGAGAGTATTATCATGACTCCTCACTACATCTCTAGGTCTGACAGATGCGATAAAATAAGAGAAATTCGCTGCCGAACTGATAGATACGTAAACTTGTTCTCTCCGCGCACAATAAGCGACCACAATAAGAACTGAGCTCCACGAAATACACTCCCATAATACATCTCACCATTTAATTCCCCAAAAATTTACATCTTTACACAGCTGGTGATCTAACACCCCCTGCTACACGCCCACGTGGCGGCTGAAAGGGTATTATGTAGACTTAGATGTTGTAAATGTAAGGTCAATGCCTCTTCAAATATATTTTTGCTGCTTAATGCTATATATTCTAATCGATTTAACAGTTGTTTTCATCGGAAATGCGGATGATTGTTAATTTTAATTTTTTTAAGTATTCTTCCTGTTAAGTTTGATTTTGATGAAAGTCAGAGAATCTCCTTCTTGCTTTCTACACTTTCAGGGGTTCAACAACCTCTAGTATGTCCTTTTTTGCCTCTTCATTAGATCAACGCTAAATTAAACAAATAGACAATGTAATGTATTCTTTCTATTTATTTATCGGGATTCGGCCGCGTCGTTTTTTTTTTTTCGACAACGTTTCTCCTCCTATCCTGGAGGCGTCTTCAGGTCGAAGATGCAGCGCTTCTCTCTGGTCGAGTTTATGTAGTAGAGTCAGTCGCTTCTGATTGGCTGCCATTTTCTGGGCCAAAACCAATTTTGGCGCCATTTTTCATTTTTCTCTCCCATCTGTGCTTGCACCATCTTCCACGTATTCGCCAGGTCCTCCCTGTTCATGTTGTTTGGACATTTTTTAATTTCGGTCTCTTCCCTAGTCAAGCGTAGGAAGTGTCGATTTTCTCCGTTCAGGACTTCTGTTTCTTCAAAGCAGATCGAGTGGCCAGGTCCAGACCAAGCATGCTCGGCGATAGCTGAGAGGTGGAACTGCATCTTTTCTGTCGCCTTTTGGTGTTCCTTCACTCTGCAGGCAATCGCCCTCCCAGTCTGGCCCACGTGGGTTTCCCGCAAGTGCACTTGATCTTCTAAACTCCCTCCTTCTTGGTGCTGGGAATCCGCTCTTTAGGATTGGGCATAATTTCAGCGATTTTCTTGGTGGTGGAGAACCTGGGTACGACATTGCGGTTTTTTGGGCTTGGCCTGGACCTGCTGGCAAGCAAGGATAGAGCAGAGATAACCAATGTGGTTGTTATTTCGGTTGTTCGGTTAGATGGCGTAATGCTATATCCTTCTATCTCAATAGTCGCTGCTCTCGAGGGCGGGTGTCGTGCTCCGAAGCGGAGTGAGCAAAGTCTCCGCGGTCGTCATCATCCGAAATCCTCGTGAAGCGGCGTCATCGGAGAAGATAAGGAATAGATTGGGGCTAAGGCCCTTCAAGTGTGAAAATCTGGATGATATTTTCTGACTCTCAATAAAACCTACAATTGAAAGGTATATTACTTCAATAATAATTATCTTAACTCTAACTGCCACTATGTTAACTCTCAAACCTTTGAAGCTTACTGAGGTAATTGATAATGGTTTGATTGTAACCGTTCCCGCAAAGGCTCATCTTTGGAAGCTATAATAATCTCACATTTTGAAGAGACATAGTTGTTAGTTATAGCGTCCCCTATTCCTTCATTCATGATCAAATAATGTCTTCGCTTTTGTTTTACGATGGAGCTTGTTCTTGAAACCGACTCCCAATTCATATGACTTTTTCGATTGATTTTGAATGGTCCTAATTCCGCATATTCCTTGATTCAATTCTGGATATATAAGTTGTAGATAAAACGATAGCATTTCTAATAGCTTTTAACTCTACCTTTTATTTGGCGATTTGTGGAACTTCTTGAAATAAATGTGGATTGGTATTATTTCGAAGAGTATTTGACAGATAAGACAAGTAGCCTTGAGAATGGGTAACGAGTCGGAACTCGAAACGTCGGCTGCCTATGAATATCTTACCCGGTGGCGAGCCCGAGAAATTTACACAAATCTGACAGATTACCTAGAATGAGAATTCCTTTTGTCATTTTATTGGCATCTACATATTGGTGAGATATTAAAAAAAATGTTTTTTGCCTTTTTTTTCTAAATTTACACATTCCAGAGTTAAGTCTCGAAATGGTGTAAATACCTGTTCAAATGAGATATATTAGCTATAAAGTCTTTTTAATTAACATATTTAGCATTTTTCTCTAGATTAGCTTACGCTTTAATTTTTGTTTTACATTTTTGTGTAGCAATGTTGATTTCTATAATAAAAAACGTGAAAACAGAAAACTATATAAATTTCAAGTTTTGAAAGATTTTGGGTAAATAGTAGGAATACTGCGTGGTTTGCAAATTCTTTTGTTATATTGCATTCACGCATAGCATATATTGATTTCCTATTATTAGTTGCTCGTATGCTTAGTGCGCTAGTCGATATTTAATGTGATCGATACTACCGTGGTGGGAATACAAAGGCTTGATTCAAAGTTCTCCATAGAGTTGCTCTTCGCACGGAGACTACGAAAAGCCATTGGTACCTTTTACGCTGAGGAATAGTGACTTCCCACGCGGCTCGTTGGAGAGTGTCCTATTACGGGCCGTAAAGGAGGGTTGCTGCCTCCTCTTGCCTACACAGCTGAAAGGTGCTGAGTCGTGCTTCAGATAAGACGAGGGATAATCATCGTTCGAAGCCTCGCCATCAAGAATATCGCGAAACTCGGGAATGGAAAAGTCGGCTCCTCGGGCCTTCGTCGGTTCTGACCCAAAGATTGCCCGCGATGAATACTCCGAAAGTTGGCTGCAACCATGACTTAGGAAATTTTCGTAATTATGCAAACTTTTTTCGCGTTACATTTTTGCATTCTAGATGACAAAACTATTCTACAGGCAAAAATAGTAATAAAGGATCTCATCATCATTGGCCGTTCAATCCTAAGATTGGTTGACTGCATCCCTCCACCCTTCCCTACCTAATAATGGGTTCCTTGATTCCCGGTTGCTCTTTCTCTGTAATTTCAACTTTATTTGGTCCATGTACTTATTCCTGGGTATTCCACGTGGGACTTTCCCCTCTATTTTTCCTTCAATAATGCTCTTCACGAACCCATTGTACCTCAGGGTGTGTCCAATCCATCTGGTTCTTACTCTCTGCATGGGATTCCATAAGGTGCTTCATTAGCCTACTTTTCTGTGAACTTCATCATTTATTTTTTTTCCGTCCATTTTATCTTCTGTATCCTCCTTCAGCACCAGGTTTTGAAGGCTTCTAGTTTGTTCTGGTCAGCTTTTCCAATGGTCCGTGTTTCCAATCTATTGAGTGCCACGCTCCACAGGAATGTTTTCACATACTGTTTCCTAGTTTGTAGCCCCATCTTCTTTGAATAGAGAAGTTGTCTTTTTACCATGAAGCTTAGAAAGGATCTCCATTAGAACAAATACAGATCGCAATTTGAGACACCACTGTGAGCTTCATCATCATAGGTCGTTCATTCCTAAGATTGGTTAACTACAGCCCTCCACCCTTCCCTATATAATCCTAGTTCCCTTATCTCCTGGTATCTCTTCCTATGTACTGGGAAATTTTCCCTCCATTTGGCCTTCTATTATGTTCTTCACTAACCCATTGTGTCTCAGGGTGTGCCCAATCCATCTCGCTCTACTTTTCTGTGTGGTGTACCATATAGTCCTTTCCTCTTCTACTCTTCTGAACACTTCGTCATTTCTTATTTTTTTCGTCCATTTTATCTTCAGCATCCTTCTCCAGCACAAGGTTTCAAAGGCTTCTGGTCTATTCTGGTCAGATTTTTTGATAGCAGTTGACCCTCTTTATAGTATTTTGATACTGCTTGCTTAATAGTAATAATTGATTATGTGTGCCTTTGATTGTAGAGTTTTAATTGAAATTATATCGACATTAAACTTTGGATAAATATTCGCCATTATATGGTTCAAGAGATAATTGCCTTAAATTTCAAATAGATGAGTGATATTCTTGCTTTATATCCGCAAATTTGTCCATTCCGTCATGCTAACCATGGGGAACTAAGGAAATAGCAGAGATAACCAATATGGTTGTAATTCGGGCATCAGGCTTCGGTTTGATGATGTAGTGCCCTCTCCATACACCTCATTGGTTATGATGCTATGCTTAACATTCCCGATGCATCCCTTGATGCAGTGATATATCCACCACGAACTGTCGTCGCATCTCCAAGTAAGTCTCCGAGGTCCATCGTTTGGGCGTATGACGGCCATCCTACGTGAGCTACCCTCTTTGTGAGTAAACGGCTGTAACTTGACTTCCTCACCGAATGAATCCTATTCATTAGTAAGGGTTTTAATTGACCTACAATCTGAATCGTGTGTGTTTCAACTAAAGTTGCTCCCTCCCTTTACATTATCGCACCCAGCATTTCACCAAATAATACTGAAATCAGAATGATCTTACTGAAGCACGGTGTTAAGTATATCTGGTTAAGTTCCTCGTGAATTTGTTTTTCGATCACACACAGTGACTCTTTGCTTGGGCAGCTTTTATTTTTACGTGATAGAAATAATTTTCAAAACCGTTATATTAGTTTCGTCTTGGCCATTTTTTTGTACCAAAATATTACCCAGACAGTCACAATTTTATCGAAAATTTACAATTTATATTGTAATGACAAATAATCATTGCTTTCATTTTTAAAATTCCACAATTATTGAGTTTGAACCGTATTTACAAAAAATGAAACGTATTTTCAAAGAATTGGTACAAACTATAAAAAAAACACCAAAGCCTGTAATGGGAGAGCAGTCATTGATAGAGTTAGTAGAATTTACATTGGTTTAATCCATTGAGGCACGTGGAGATGGCACTACATCAGTGAATTGAAGCCTGACAACCAAAATAACAACCATATTATCTAACCCTGCTCTCTCTCTTTGCTTTCCTTTCGATAGCGCGACGGAATGGACGAATTAGCGGATGCAATGCAAGAATATCCACCATCTACTCGAAATTTAAGGCAATTAACTCTTGAAACATATATTGACTGCTTAGTATTATGGATTCTAATCCATTTATAATAGTTTTCACCGGAAATGCTGGTGATTATTGATATAAATAAATAATCAAAATGAGGAGAATACGTACCAAAGTAGTAAGTGCATGCTGATTTCTAGAAATTAATCCAGGGAAAACAGAAAAATTGCAAAATTAGTTCGATAGCCCGCAAGCGCTATAGGAAAATGAGGATCAACCAAGATGGCGGATTGGCTTTAGATTCTGGCATTGGCCAGCATAGGAAATGTCCTCTCCATATATCTCAATCCCTTTCTCATACCGTCGAGGTGGAGCCTCCTTAAAGAAAGGCACCAAGGGGTCCTCAGTTTCAGCTTCTCTCATTCGGTCAAATCTTATGCATTGAGCCAGAGAGATAAACTGCAGTACGAACAGGTTCAAAAAGTGCATAATTTTGACCGCGGCTTTTATTGCACATGTAGAGATTATACATTCTTCACAATTTTATTCGTCACATCAAAACATAATATCCACAAATCAGAGCAGAGAATTTCTCATTCGCCAATTTGAGCGCCAGTTATTAGTTTTGTCAGGAGATGACAGATCTCGTTTCTCTCATCAATCCATTTTTTAAATAATTTTTTCCTCTTGTCGAAGTTTTAAATATTTGTTTTGCTTCCTCAAGGGCTCGAGGATTTTGTGTTATAAGTCCCTTTTTATGTGAGCGTTTCTTCTTACATTTTTTATTGATAATTTGTTTTTGGTTACCAATTATTGTTTGCTAAGTTGCAAAGCAAGAATATCAACCATCCCTTTAAAATTTTTAACCAACATTTTACGAATAAAAAAATCCATCAGAGAGATTATCACAAAAGCTATTTAATATCCCTCCCCATTACGGGGTGTTGAGGTGGAGTCCAATCTAATTCCCTGATAATGTGGACAAATACCTCTGATTTTAAAATTTCACTCGAAAATATTTGATCTTTTTGAATGAATTTCGACTTTTTATGTTACGCGTGATTTTTTATGTTAAGTAATTTAGTTTTACAGATCAGCCTTGCAGTCTATTACTTAAATTTTATTTTCCTGGAACATTTTTTTCGCTGGAAACTAATCACATCAGGTGATGTAATTGGTGGTGTACTTTTATTTCATTGAAAAGTTTTCATCTGGTCGTTACAGTTTTATATCTACCCATTCTTTCCTGAATTTTCACTGACTTTGGAATTTGTGTAGGAATCTTATTTACAACAGAATACATCGAAGCGTGCCTTGAATGTTTTTTTTGAAGATTTTATCGCGTCTTTTCTACTCTTTCATGAAAGGTGGCGCACTACAATGTACCGTCCTTATCAGAGGACGTGATTAAAGCCAGGACTAGGTGTTAAAAAAATGTCTACCTGCTCTTCTGACTGATGACATATTCATCTCCGTAAATAGTGGGCGGTGGAAAAATCACGTTTTGGTCACAGGTCATCATCATCAACGGGGACTGAATGCTTTCACGAGTTTTATGAATAGCGCGGAACTCATCTACGGAAATGTAACAATTTCATTTACAAAATTCTGTCCCGAGAGAGAAGTAAGAACGGTCGAACCACACTAGTTCACTTATTTTCTCCAAATTTGGGCTTCCCTTTCAATTTAAACGTAACTAATCTGTGACGTTAGCAAGAAAAATTATGTAATTGCGCAATTCATCCCAATTTTTTCCCCTCCAAGATTCCCGGCTCAAATGACTGTAGCACGCCCCCGTGGGAATTTTGGGGATGCGGTTCTTGCTTACGTGGGCTAATTTTTTTATTCCCTCGTGTCGCATGCTATGTTATAATATTTTCTTCCTCCGCGGGTCGTCTCTGAAACCTTCGACCAAGTGTATCTGCATTGAAGGAGGAGGGACCCCAGAAGGCTTCAAAGACGCCGTGGTTACGTAACCCTCGAATCTTAATCGGATAAGGAGGAAACAGAGACTTGAACGAGAATTCTCTTTGCCGCCTCGGCGACCTAATTATATTTTCTCCCCCGCGAGACCTCTTACTCAAGCGGTGCTCCTGCCGCCGCGCTGCACAAAATTACGCGAATGCCTACACTTCTCTTTTGAGACGAGTCCCCAAAGCATCGGCATCCTTAACTATAAAAGCAATGGTAATGTGCCCGAATGAATCCCATTCTCGTTCGAGTAGAATCTAATCGGACTCTTGCTTGACCCATTACTGGGTCTTCCTTTCAGAGAAATCCTTTTCGCACAAGTTTCCAGCAAGCCGATGGTTGCATCTGCTCCCGTCGCCCGTATCTCGAAAGTAATTCTACGAAGGTTTGCTTACAAAGGACTCCAAACGTTGAGGGTGCAAAATAAAATAGCTCTCACTTCTGTAAACGAGGGAGTATCATGTTCAATTTTATCACTGGGAACATCCGCAGTGGTCTTTTTGACCTGCACTCCTCGGATTAGATTTATGGCAAACTGAAGGTTATTGTCACAATCCTTAAGGCCGCTTTACGCGGTACAGTTTTTTACACAAACGACTGTGTCATAGATTGTACAAGAAGATGAATAAAATTAGAGCAGGCTTTATTTCCCATTCTGCCATTCAGACGATTTCCCACTTTACACGGTATAATTTTCCTCATGAAAAAATTTATACATTCGTTTGTACAATAAAATATACCATGTAAAAGGGCCTTTAGAGCTGGAAAACATTCTAGGGCATAACATTTCTCAAGAATAGAATTTTCATTAGTGGAAGGTATATCAAAAGCATCTCACATTTCTTTTGCATTCTCAATAATCTGCCGGTTAAACCTAAGTCAGAAAAATGAAAGTCAGAAAAAAATACTTCAAATTTTTTACTTGTGCAGGGCCCTATCTTTGTCTAGTATTTATTTTTTCATCTCAGCGTATTGCTTTTACTGCGTAAAACCATGGGGGTGTTGATGAACTTTCAACCATTCAGAGAAAAATTTTAATGTGGTTGAGAAAATCACACCAAATGCCGTTAATTTACTTGTGGACTGTAAGTTGTACAATTTATTTTGCTGAGCTGCCCATATTTGCTTATCAAGGGAAACTGTCTCTCAAGATCTCACCATTAGTTGAGGTAGAAAATAGATTAAATAGTCGGTACAAAATCAACTTCTTTATAATACGGAATGAATGCGAAGTATTATATCTCATAGGTTTACGAAAACTATTTGTTTTCGCCACTGCCTTTCTTACTGTAGTTATTACTCCAAGAACAAAGTCATTGGCAGCAGAATTGTCGTGGTTCTTTAATTTTTAAACGAGCAAATTACAATATTGAATTAATTTTAAAATAAAATTGCATCATTCACAAAAAATTCATCATTTTTGGAACAATTTTGTGCGACAGCTTTCCTAGGTGGGCCCTTATACTCCAAAAAAGGCTTTACGTAAAGTCAAAACGCTACTCATTAACTTAATACCCGCTATCTACTCTCCTATATGAGATATGTAATTTATATTATATTTCAGTTATGATGATGATAGAATTTTCATCTCATTGGTTGTTCAATCCAAAGATTGGTTGACTGCAGCCCTCCATCCTCACCAATGCAATGCTAGTTCCCTTACCTTCTTGTATCTCTTTCTATGTGCTGTCCTTTTTATTTGGTCCATAAACTTATTCCTGGGTCTTCCTCCGGGGAAATTTCTCTCTATTTTGCCTTCAATTGTTCTTCACTAACCCATTGTGTCTCAGGGTGTGCCCAATCCATCTGGTTCTTCTTTTCTGCAGTGTTTCATATGGTCGTTTCCTCTTCTACTCCACTGTGCTCTTCATCATTTCTTATTTTTTCCACCCATTTTATCTTCAGCATCATCCTCCAACACCAGGTTTCGAAGTCTTCTAGTCAGTTCTGGTCAGCTTTTCCAATGGTCCATGCTTCCGATCCATTGAGTGCCACGCTGCACACAAATTTTTTTACATACTGTTTCATGGTTTGTTTTCCTATCTTCTTTGAGCACGGCAGTTGTCTTTTCCCGTGAACGACATCTTAGCCCGGTCTATTCTCTGCATGATGTCCGTTTTACTTCTTTCGTCTCACGTGATAGAAATTAAAGACCCAAATATCTTGAAAAATCATTTTTATTTTTTTATTTTTCGGAATATTACACAGGAAAAAATTCTCTAATCGTTGCATTCCTACAATTCTTCGGAAAATGGAGCTTCCCAAGTATAAATATTCAACGTAGGACTTCGTCTAAAAAAGAAACAAAATTTGAGTGGTGATTTTTTTAAAGCGCTTTCCTAATGATGCTCATCACTCCAAAACTCCTGAGGGCTACCCATTAGAAATTTCTCCACTTTCCTTGACTATTCCTTATTCTATCTTACTCTTCAGTTCCTAACATTTCTTTCTATCAGCTCCCAACTTTCTGCTGGACTTCCTGCCTGTCCATTTTTCTGCGCCTCTCCAAGCTCATTTCTCAAAAATCCTCCGAACTAGCCACGCCCACCCTCTTGCCTCACAGAAGAAGACCTCGAAACCTTACGATATTGCGTAGACACTAGGTTTTTTTTTTAATCTGGTCATTCTTTTGAAAAAATATCGTGCATTTAGACTGTGAGCAAAGCTACAGCATAGAAAGCTCTCATATTTTTTCGGTGAAAAGACGAAATCCTTTTGGAAGAATATATTTTCCTTTGAAAAAGTGTCCGCCAGAAGGACTTCTCCCCTAAAATTGCGCAAATCAGGCCTTTGAGAGCAGTCCGGTGGAGTTTTGTGGTCGCGGGTGAATTCCGCCGTGAGTATGTGGGTATGTGGTCGGGGGGGGGGGTGGGAGTGGGGGCAGGCCGATTTTCAGCGGACGGCCGACGAAAGGTTCGTTCGGAAATCGAATGCGATTTATCGCCCCCGAAGAAGGCAATGGATCGACTCGTGGGTCCGCCGACGGGCGGAGTGTTTGCGCGGAGCGGGTCGTCCGCGTCGGCGAGGGTGGAGAAGAAGGGGAGGAGGAGAGGGGGGGGATCCTTACGGGCGGCGGCCACATTAAGTGCACTTTGCGCATTCTCACATTCGGACTGACTTTAACAGCGCTATCCACTTCCAGCCTGCACGACTCCCACAGCATTCTGCGAGTAGACGCTCCTTCGGGCGATTCAGGTCGATATGCAGTAAAAAGCTTATAAGGAGAGTCTTCCCCGGCTCCCTTTGCCTACGCCTTTCTCTCTTATTCCCCAGTTTCTCTTCTTCTCTACCACACAAACACAGCAGTACCTTGAAAATGACACTCAGTTGCTGAAACCCGGGTAGGTTTTAATTTAATAAATTAGAGTGGAGTCCACCAAGTTGTATCTTTTCATCTTGACTATTTTACCTCCGGATTATTTTTACTGGGAGGAACGCCATCATGTTTCATATAGTTAATAACGCAGGGCTGCATCATCTATGGAGACCAATACGGCGGATTCCCCGTTGCCTTCCACATCGCAGTGCCCCCGGCCGATTTCATGAACTTCACTCTCGTCCAAAGCTTTTGATACCGGTCCCATCTTCTTGATCTGCGCCGTCAACGCCTTCTGCTGAGACTGCCGCCTGTCAGTAGTGGATTCAAATTCGAGTAGCGTTCAAAAGTTGGTTTGCTTGCCAAGAAAATGTTTTCCTTCGTTTGGTCTCAAACCGGTTACCCTCGAACTGGGAGTTGAACATGATACTACATTGATGATATGATTCCGAATATGATGGAGTAAACATAATCTTCAGATACAGTTAAATATCTTGGAATTGCCTTAACTTCTGATATAACGTGGGGATTACTCATACAAAACGTATGGGGAACAGCATTAAAAAACTAGGATTTGTTGAGCATGTAATAGGAAAGTCCTCGGATAAAAAGTAAAAGAGAGATGCTACTTCGCTCTGGTTAGGCCACACCTCGAATACCTGCGAGCATTTGGGACCCTGGTCATAAATATTTAACCAAAAAAATCAATAGAATACAAAGGAAAGCTGCACGCTTCGATACAATCTGCTACGAGCGTACATATAGTGTCTCAAAACTTTTATCGGGATTAAACCTATCACAGCGTATCTGGTTTTCAACAAGCGTTTTTAGAAAATGTCATTTTACAATGAAAAAACGAAAGTCATATTCGTTTTACTTTCCTCGTCTTCGTATTCTTCATGCGTTCACTTGGTTCAACTATACCGCATTTGAGATCGCCAATACCGCATTCAAATTCGGGGCCGTAGCATGAGAGACTTCTGGCGTCTGTCGCGGCCAAAGAAAAGGTTTTTTCAGGGTCATGGACTAAAGTCGATCACCGCGGCGAAGTGCAAATATTTGCAGATCGACTTTTGTCAACTATCGCGGTGAAAGGGCTAAGGTGGGAGCCCTTAGAGACTCGTATGCTACACGCTAGGCTTAGTTTACTTGAGAAATTCAGAACTGATGTTTTTTAAAGTGACTCCGAGAATATTATCATGATTCCTCACTACATCTCTTGGTCTGACAGATGCGATAAAATAAGAGATATACACTGCCGAACAGAGAGGTACAAAAACTCGTTCTTTCCGCGAGCAATAAGCGACCACAATAAAAATTCAACTTTACTAAATACTCTCCCATAATGCACGTCACCATTTCACCTCCCAAAACCTTATCCCTAACGTCTATACACGGCTGGTGTCCTAACACCCCTGCCACACGCCCATGCGGCGGCTCACGGTGTATTATGTAGATGTAGATGTACTGATCCAAATAGTATTAGCATAAATACTTTTCATATTTCATATGAAAACTCTACTCAAATACTTTTTAAATTTTATATAAATACTCCTTCAGGTAAATTCTTAGAGGACAAAGCATAAACCAACGTATTTACTCCTTAACAAACACCGTTAATTATACTCACTCCAGCCTCCATTGTTATTTTGGCAGGATTTGATGCCATGATTTTTTGCAAACTGAGGGAAGGGCATAATTATGTACTTTCAAAAATGAAACGTTCAAAAGTGTATACAATATGCCTTATTTTGCAGAAATAAAATGATACATTTTCCAAAAAGATAAATTGTACCACGACCAGGGTTACAATGTTTATGCGTCATCATAAATACTTAATCCCGATTCGTAGAAAATTTCACTTTCTAAGCCTAGTTCCAATTATTCCCACCTGTTAGGCGACACCAAAATTCCATCCTGTTAGATGTTAATGACTAAGCACGTCAGCAAATGCTGCTACTTTTCCAAGTTTTATGGATCACGCATTAGTTACAATAGCTGTTTTTTGCAGTTAACTCAGTTTGATATTCCTTTCCGTATTTCTATAAAGGCTCTATTCGATATCAGATATATTTACAATACGTCTTACCTGCGATGCGATATTTTGGAAGATTATAGTAAATTTAATGGTGAGGTGAGACAGAAAGAAAGACAGGCTGACGGTGGTGAGTTATGTATGCAGAACTATGTCCCTCAAGCTACCTAAAGTGGAAAGTTACCTTTCTGTGGGTTACTTGCGCAATAAAATCGCTGGGGAAAACACCACCTTTACAGTTGGAAAAAACCGTCCAGCACAATTCATTCCGCACAATTTTTTTTCAGAAAGACTTGCAGAATTTCAATTTCACCATGCCCCAGTTCTGAAGCTCCTACATAATCATCCAGATCACCGATTACACGCCTCGTCGATCCGGTGTGGGAACTGATATGGCCGTCGCCAGTTGTCCGGATACCCGGTTGGTGTTTTCCTCCCTCAAAAGTGAACTAAGGACTAAGAACCCAGCTCTCGTTCTCCCATTAATATTCACGTGGTGGTGGAAACATGAAGTAGGCCCCCTGATCATTTTACAAATGACTCTTGCCCATTCGATGGAAATTTGTGGGGCGTGGGAACTTGAAGCATCAATTACAAATTTTCACTGCGTGATTTTTTAAATCAGTCCCTTACACGACTCTTCGTATGTGATAAGTAATAGTTTGAGAAGGAATATAGCCACAAATATCCAGGAATAATATAATATGGATAGGCTGATAGTTTTCGTATGAATAAATTAATCCCACATTTATTTGTAATGCGTCCTGAATAAATTACGCCTTATTTTATCCTACTAATATGGATAATAGGGAGTTACTATATTTCATTGTTTCATCGGCATAGGATTTAAACCACTCAAATTTTTCTGTCTTAAAAATGAGTTTCTAAAGAATTTAAATAATTTCTTCGATTAGTTGACATTGGTTCGACTGTTTGAGGTCTTTTGAGAAGTACCATGGGTGATAACACACTCTAATTACTTGTACGTACTCTATTATCCTAATATTGTTAGTTCAATAGCTAATAGATTCGATTACGTAAATACTTTCAATTCAATCCCGCATTACCCTTATGTTATTCAGTTCAACCCTTTATAGCCCTTAGACAATTTGAAGTGAAAAGTTCTTTAGCTGGGCCTGAATTAACACCTTTTGCGTGGAGAAAAATGACTGACGATAGCATTGAAATGCGTCACGCTTGTTTGTTTGCAGTCTTCTTTTGTTTTGTATATTTAAATAAAAGATAGTGGATGTAATAATCGAGATGAATGCCAAATCAAATAAAATATAATAAAAATTTTTATTCTTTGTATTTGATATCATTTTTCTTCGTGAAATTTTTGAAAAAAAATTGGTAAAACTGTTCGTAATTACATTCTTTTGCTGATCCGTCCCCTTGGTTACCGACAATATTGTTGAAGCAGAGTCTCATGAGGTGAGTTGACAATTTACTTTTTCTGATGGTCCAAATTTATTGATTTAAATGCCTTGAAGATGCCAAAAATATTTGGCAAAACGTCTGCTTTCAGAAAAAAAAAAAATATATATATATATATATATATATATATATATACATATTTTTTTACCGCTACTGAAGATTGTTGTTATGAAAATATCAAACATGTCCCTCCGACCAATCAGGCGTCACCTGAAGGTTGCTGTCAGAATGTAAGCCTAACTTATGTAACTCAACAACATGCACTTACCCTAATGATGATGGACGAGTCGTCAGTTGAAGCGTCCTTACTTTTCAAAAATTTAACCCGATGAGATTCCCGAGAAAACTTAACTCAAATTATCCCATGTATTTTTGGAACTGCACCCGTAATCAAATGAGAGCTAGAATATAGCTCCAGTCGAACCAAGTTTCCTTTGCAATCACTCCCATTAGACTTTCAATCCTCTATGAAAAGTGAGTCCCGATAGCCCATTGAAAAAAGCACTCGTTTTGGAATTCGCATCTGAGTTCTAAAACACCAAGAACGCTGTCGTGGTGAGTTTCTTCTGTCATCCATATTGGTCCTGCTTCCTATTCGCGCAAAAGAATTTTAAGCCGGGCTTCTCTTCAGAAAACGAGCACTTTGAACCATGTGAATCCTCATTCGCTGAGGCACTCGGTGGAAAGAAGTACCCACTAAGTACGCTAGAATTCACTCGAGAGTCAGCAGCTGTTGAACGCGAGATTGGAGCGAAAGAGCAAGTGAAAAAATAAAGAAAAAACAGATCATGAACAATGGGAGGAGGAGAGGTATGTTTTAAAAAAAAAGCTTCTCAGAGTGCCTCCCGACTCTACGAGCAAATTTTAATGAGTCCTCTGTTTGGCTCTTCACAAAATGTGTATTGTGATATCGTTAACCGGCGTTTGCGGTAAGGAGGACCATTGAATAATATACTTACATCTCTTTCACGAATGAAATCTCATGGCAGTATGGATAGCAAATGTAATTGATACAATTGTGGGAACAAAAAAATGTGGTGAGTCTCGTCATGAATATATTTTCAATTCTAAAAGGGATTTGTGTCAGACTCCCAAATTGACATACTTTGGTATAATATACGTATATTTACCTTTGGATAAGGACCTTTTACATTTTAGCCAAATTTACTAGAAATAATACGGTGGCTGGAACGATCTTCATTTATATTCCTACAGATATGTGTAAAACATTTTGCTTACTCATTTGTAATATGTATAAATATATGCAAAAAAAATTCATGTATCCGATTTGATTTCTTGGCAATCAAATGCTATTTTATTACGTAGCCTTATAGCCTTTAGCCAAAACCATCGTCATCAATTTAATTTCATTATCAAATTTTAAGTTTCACTCAGTTTCTTTTATCCCTCTGAGCAGTGTCTGGAAATGGTATCTTTCAATATATATGTTCGTAATCACGAGTGAGGAATTGGTTATGTTTCGTTATGTTTACGTAAGAAGAAGGATAGGTTGAGAGCACTTAAAAAATTACTCTAGGCAGCATAAAATCCGGAAACTGTTCGTGAAGAGAAAAGTATTTGCACAATTCCATATTTTATTATAACTGACCATGGTTTCGGCACGATATTCTATCGTCTGACCCCATGCGTAATGAGCATAAAAATACGGTCCGCAATAATGGTATGAAATAGCCTTACTTTGGCGAAACTCTTGACTTGCATTTAAAAATTAGAACAACACTTTTACACATCCAGACTTATACATATCTGGGTCTGATGATGGTATGAAGTGCCGAAACCATGGTCGGATATAAATATAGGAAGGGTATGTACAAGTGTTTTTTCTCTTTACAAGATGCAAGTTAAGAGTTTTCACAAAAGTAGAACCAGTACCTACTATCACATTGGTTGTGTGCCGGACTTTTATTCTGATTTGGGAATAGCAATTGTGCCAAAATTTCAGCCTACCTTTTTCGTGACTCTTAGCCTCCGAAGTAACTGCCGTAAGTCACTAACTGCCAGGATCTGAGTTCCTCATCGCTTGACCGCGGTTGTTCCAGTGGATCAATTTTATACCTGAGTGCTAGCAAAATTAAAAGATTCTCCAATGGCCGTAAAAATGGCACCACTCGTCAAAAATGCAACCACACAACACTTAATGTGTTGGTTTGCGGGAAAAGAGGATTCCACAGCAGGGACCAACCACAGCCTCTCTACCAGAATACCCTCCTGTGATGGTTTACGGGAATGTTACTTCCTCGCCAGTGACCACCACAGACACACACACTCTCAACCCAGTTGGGAACCTTCTCGAGGGCTAATGGGACCCTGATAAGGATGCCTGGGTTATAACCTAAGATCCTTCATAGGGTTGATGGGACCCTACTAAGGATGCCTGGTCATTACCACAATCACACTCACAAGCACTCAAATCACTCACTCACACACACAGACGGGCCCAACTTCTGGGAGAAATCGATCAAAAAGAGCGTGGTCAAAATATAAACACACCCTCGTTTGTCTTTGTGTTTATATTTTGACCACGCTCTTTTTGATCGATTTCTCCCAGAAGTTGGGCCCGTCTGTGTGTGTGAGTGAGTGATTTGAGTGCTTGTGAGTGTGATTGTGGTAATGACCAGGCATCCTTAGTAGGGTCCCATTAACCCTATGAAGGATCTTAGGTTATAACCCAGGCATCCTTATCAGGGTCCCATTAGCCCTCGAGAAGGTTCCCAACTGGGTTGAGAGTGTGTGTGTCTGTGGTGGTCACTGGCGAGGAAGTAACATTCCCGTAAACCATCACAGGAGGGTATTCTGGTAGAGAGGCTGTGGTTGGTCCCTGCTGTGGAATCCCCTTTTCCCGCAAACCAACACAGTAAGTGTTGTGTGGTTGCATGTTTGACGAGTGGTGCCATTTTTACGGCCATTGGAGAATCTTTTAATTTTGCTATCTTGAGAGGCCGTAGAGCTCAATTTCCTTTGATTTACCTGAGTGCTAGTAAGGCTCCCTATAACTCAGATAAGAATCGTGAACTAGCAACGCTGGGATATCTAAGCCAATCGCCACGGGCAACAGTGCTTCCCTTCTCTTCCCCACCATTCCACTCTCTCCGAGATTTCCCCTGCTTTTCGTGTTCAGACCTGCATGGCGTGAAAGGGGCCTCTCTCTCGCTCCATGACCGGTGTCGACTTCACTAGGGTCCTGCATTTCCCTGGCCACCAAAAGGGACCTCATTGCTGCTCTCATCAAATGAACTTTGTTCAAGAACGCTCCATACGGTATTTCGCCCAAGGGCATGTTTTAATTTCTTATTTTATGCAATATATGCTCCATAGTGAAAGGCGCTATCCATTTCAAAGGATTTTTTTGTCTTCATTTAACTTTTTTTGATCCTGTTTCGCATCAGTCTTTTCAATTCAGTGACTACGAATTCAGTTTCATGCGTCGCACCATGACTTATTCATTGGCCTGAGGATGTCGAGTAAATTTTGGCCTCATTCACGAGAAATTCGTATCAGTCCTGTGATTTCTCTCAGTGAAATACGGCTTTCATTTATTTTCGTCGCTTTGAATCTATCAACACCTGTGTTTGGGCTCGTCTTCTGTGGCCCTCACCTTTGTTCGGCCCGGAGCATTACGTTGTCAAAAGGTTTCCTCGTGGCCTAAAACTCATCTGCTCCAGCATTGTACTAGCGCTTTTAACTCATACGCACGGAATGGACCGTACGTGCTTGCACATGTTCTAAAAAAAGGCGTTAGATTAGAAAATGTAATTTTTAAGATTAAAACTTAGCCTTAGCATTATCAAGCGGACTTTTTTACTGGTCCGCCTTGGTTTGTGAGAAAAAAACTCCTAATTAACTCGACCGAAACTGAAGCATATGAAAGATTGCAGATTTCAGCTTCTAATGGACCATGTAAAAAAACACAAGTCTGATGCCCATTGTGAGCAATGACCCTCTAAATTGTGGAAAAAAAATGTTCTCGCTCTCGACACAAGAATATATCCTGCCTCGTGTCAGTTATCAATAGATTAAATATAATAATTGCCAATATTTACTTGGTTCGTAAGGAGATTGTGGTTATTTAAGAGTTTTTAAAATCTTTTTATGCTATTTTATTGGACAGAATATTGCGATGTACTCTTCAAATTTTGTTAACTTATCAGATCTGTATTTATATTTGCATGCCTAGTAAAATTAATTAAATTAATAATGTTGTAATTAAATCAATAAAAAGTGTTTATTTCAATTTAACATTTAATACAAAATGAAACTCGTGTAAAAGTAAAGATTATATTGCCACTGTTGTTACTAAGCAGTGTTTACAAATTTTTGTGGCGCGCTTCGTTCGAAAAGCGCGAATCTCATTAGTTCCGCCGTATTCCATGGCCCACCAAACAAAAGGGTTGCCGAGTTTTCCAGTCTCTGACAAGAGGGTCTCTAATTTCCCTATGCTGATTTGTAGCTGATGCTGGCAGCGCCTTTGTCTGCCAGTGAGTAAAACCAACTCATAGGGGTATGCGAGGAAGTGTATTGAATTAAATGAAATATTTCTGAAAGATTGCTCATTCTAGTTGAGCGAAAACGACAGTACTTCAAAACAGCTATGGTACAGTGCGTATATTTTGAGTTATTCTTCTGTGATTGGTTTATATATTAGTATTTTCCTTCAGACGTGCCTGGTACAGGATATGATTTTACATGGCACCGTAGTATCTACTTCGAGAAACTCTCATCTCTTGTGAAATGGAGGTTAAATGATGCCTCTTTATGCTCTCGGAAAGATATTTTAGGAGTCATTTGTTTGGAACTATTTGAAATTAGCTTTTACTTACTCACCAACGCACTGCGCTTCTGAGATCCGAGCTGCCAGGGTCGTACGATTCGATATATTCGTAGCTCAATCGATATGGGTCTTTGCAACCATCTCCACCACACGGCCGCGATTGATGTGTTTACTGTGCATATACCACCATTGTACACCCAAGAAAATCTGCGAATATGCGGCCCCAGCCATCATTTCTAACACAAATGCTCTGACAAATCATCAAAAACATTGAACGTCCTATGTTATGCCTAAATAGAATACACTAAAATATGCACATTATTGGCGGACTAGTTCGCGTTGCGATGACCTGTATCGAATGAAGAATTCAATCGATATTGAAAGACCTTGACGAGCTGCAACGTTACCGTTATTGTTGTCGCGACAGTGTATTAATAGACTGTGGTTTTAGTTCGTAACCAACTGCTTAATCCTAGTGGTAGAATTGTTGCTCGTGAGAATTGAAAATAAATGGTTTGGTCATTGAGAATGAAATTTACTTCAAATACACAAGAATAGAATAACCCCACTGCGGAGATTTAGAGGAAGAAGATAGAGAACAGGTGATTAGGCAAATGGGATGACGGGCTGTCTTAATGATGCCATGTTGAAAAATAAGTAAATTATTAATGGGGCTGAGACAGGAATACATGAAGCAATACTCAGACCAATACTGGTTCCTAAGTCAGGGTAACCCGAGACAAATAAAACTAAAAGACCTCTTGCTATCTATTCATTGAAATATTTAGGGATGGATTGAAAAATTATGACGGGACTACCATGTAAAGAATGTCAACGAAAGGGTAACAGATAGAATGAAACATGAAATTGTCGTATAGAATTGTAGACTGAAGAACATTTGAGAACGCCAAAGATAAACTTCCGGAAGGAAGAAGAGATTTTTGGCAGGTCAATGAAATGAGAGTGGGGTAATATAGAGATATTATAATTTGAATATATGCTGAAGGAAGCTTCAGAGGTGCAATCCTTGGCAGAAATTGGTATGAATATTTATCAGGAAGCCATAATTATTTTGCCAATGAATTTTCATGTTTAGACTTAGCTTAATAATGCTTCGCATCGTGTAAGTGCTCCTCTAGGAATCATATCTTTTTTGTACGTTATTGCGCCGTAGGTCGTCAAAACCCGTTTTACGAATAGGAATAAGGTGTTGAAAAGTTCTAGTGTTCTTTCCCCCAACTTTGGCCAAATTATTTCGTGCCCCATGAAAAACACGCGAAAACTCATTATGCGCATCGGATTTCCAAATAAAAGAATCTTCTTGGTCTCGAGGCACCTTCTTTTGCGGGAATATTATTCAGTTAAAAGCTCCGGGAAATGCTTTTTAAGTCAAAAGTGTAGAAATCCGTAGCATAACCACGCGTCCCCAGCAGGTCGCACCTTTATAATAATATGTTAAGGGGTCACCCGCGATATAACTCCGCCCCACAGTCAGGGTAAAGGGCAAAACGGGTGCGGGATAGGAGGCGTCTGTTTCGTGTGTGTATGTAAGTGTGGTGAAGTTTATGTTTTCGTCGAGCCCGCACTCGCGGTGGTCTTTATCGCGCGGTCGCCATATTGCCGGCGCGGTACTCCTTTCATTTTTTTGTCGCATTGTAACGAGCGCCATTAAGACTGGGCGCCTCGCGGTCCCGCGCTTTACATAACAAAAGGTAGATTAATAACAATAATTCTCTCTCTATATATCTCGGTCGAAAATCTTGTTGTTCCCTTCCATTTTCGGAAGAAGCGCCGCTTTCACCTTTGGTGTCGCGTTGCTTTTCCTTTCGGACGCCAGACAGTTGGTGCTTTCCCCACGGCCGCAATCACGAAGAGGAATACAAAGGGTGACAATGAAACTACATTCGCTCATTCCAATGTGATTACGCACTTGGACTCACCGTCCATAATGGGCCATTTTCACGGACATTTCTCGTCCTTAACGAATCCACGGACTTCAATATGAAAGGCATCAAACGCTGGACCGAATCTGTGGATTTTTTCCACCTCTTTAAAATGTTTTAAATTGAACTGGACTCTCCGTAAAGATTGTTCTTGTAATATTCAAGTGCTATATTTTCCCATTGAAAAACGCGCATGGGGTATAGGTTGCTGAGACTAACCATTTGAGCTTCAACTGGAGGATTTTGAAGACCGTTTTTTATTACTAGGCGGCACGCTATGTACAAGATTTGTTTTGACTTGTTTTGTTTCAATCAGATGTTTATTGTCTAATTCAAGGGCTACAGTTTCCCCCTGAAAAACACACTTTGGGGTTGGATTACTGTGCCTTACCCTTTGAGCTTCAAATCGACGATTTTAAAGAGCGTTTTGCTGCTACGAGGCGAAAAGCGATGTATAAGATTTTGTCTTGAGTAACAGGCAATGAGATTTAACTGACCAGTCATCGGTGACGGTAAAAAAAAACATGGCAAACTTGTCTACGCGTTTGATGCGCGTGGTTTCTAACAACTGTGATTCATAATTCTCAATCTCCGGAGGCAACATCTCTTTGACGTTGCTTTTTCCTTAATTTCTACATACTTCCTTGGAAGCCGCGGCATGGGCGTGTGGCAGGGGGCGTAAGGACACCAGCCGTGTAAAGATGTAAGGGATAAGGTTTTTGGAGGTGAAATGGTGACGTGTATTATGGGAATGTATTTGGCGGAGCTCAGCTTTTATTGTGATCATTGGTTGTGCAAGGAAAGAACGAGATTTTGTACCTATTTGTTCGGCAATGTATCATTCTTACTTTATCGCTTCTGTAAGATGTAGTGAGATCCTAGTAAGATCTTCTTCTGTAAGATCCTAGGATGTAGTGAGGCGTCATGATAATATTCTCTATATCGCTCTGGAACACACCAGTTCTGAATTTCTCAAGCAAACTAAGACTAGCGTGTAGCCTCCGGATCTGTAGGGGCTCCCACCTAAATCCCTCTATACTTTGAGAAACACTATATGTTTGCTTGTAGCATATTTTAACGAAGTGTCCAGCTTTTCTGTATATTTTATTAATTTTTTTGGTTCATTCTTTGTGATCAGGGTACCAAATGCTCGCGGCGTATTCGAGGTGTGGCCTAACCAGGCGACCAATTACGAGGTACAACGTGATGGATAAACATTTGTTTTCAGTAACAGTCTGTGAGTTTCAATTTCAAACGAAAACAAAGCAAACATGTCAACGCGTTTGATTCATGTAATTTCAGACAGCTGTGATATTCTTAATTCTCAATTTCCGGAGGCAACTTCTCTTTGGTAGTGCTGTTTCCTTTGTTAAAACAATATTTGTTACAGTTTAATCGGAGATTTGTGAATACCTAAATTGTATGAATCCAAATAGCCAAATAGCCTCCCTGAGAAAAGCGGTGGCACATCATAATGTATCAACTCCTGTGATTTCGTCAAAGTGTATGGAGCCAAATCCTTGATCAGGTGGGTAATTTTTCATTGTGCAAGTTTATGCAGATTAAAAATTACTTGTAATGTGGAATTATTCTTTGGAACTCCCTGGAAAATTTCGATGCTGAAAGTGCACCAATTATTCACTTTCCCGGCTGTGCCATTTTTTATCCTTTTTCGTGGATAGACAAACGGATGATCGCAAAACCTTGAACTCGAAAATTGCCGTGGCCATGGTGCTTATCTTCAAAGGCACGGTCAAAATAATGAAGTGTTCTTTGATAGTAAGTGTCGTTATTTATAGATCAGGTCGTCAGATTTTGACTCTTGTTTAACAAATTTCTCAGTCAGTTTCTTTTAATTTCCTCTGACTTACCTATACACATAAATATGTATTTTTTCAATTTTAAATTTGAAAAATGAGAAACTCAGCCTTGAGGTCATTTTCACCATCATACTTTTCATGGTTTGTCCCGGATATCTTTTATAGTACAAGCATGATCCTTTGACAATTACCCTTGAAGATAAACCTAGCTCAATGCATTTCTTGTATCTAAAACTAATTGATTTCTAATTAGAAACAGTATGTACTTACTTCTTTCATTTGCATTCCCCTTCTATACAATTCTTATTTATTTAAATTATTAATTATAATCCACTTTCCCGATGAAAACAATTGTAAAATCGAATAAAATCCATAGAACTTAGTAACCAATGTATGTTTCGAGAGTTACTTTCCTTAAATTTACAGTGATATGATGGATATTCTTTCTATACATCCGCTAATTTGGATCATGATGGCTTACGGGATTGCTTCCACGTTGTGTCAATTTTTTATAACAACTTCGCGAGCGTTCCTGTTCGCTTCTTCAGGTCGAAGCGAGCTGGAACGATCGCGAAACTATCGTCAAAAAATGACACAACATGGAAGCAATCACGTAAGTCGTCATAATACAAGACCACTCCACGGAAGCTTTTATAACAATATCCGCTAATTCGTCCTTTCCGTCACGTTGTCCAAAGGAAAGTAAGGATCTTCGTTAACCCTACTTTTTCCTATAGCGCTTGCGGGCTGACACACTAATTTTGACATTTTTTAATGTTTTAAATCAATAACTTACTAAAATTCAGCATGCTTTTACTTCTTTGATGGGGATTCTCCTTACGTGTTTTTTATGTATTTAATAATAATTATTGTCCACATTGCCGATGAAAACTATTGTAAAATCGAGTAGAATTGTTAGCTCTAAACAGAAATATATGCTTCAAGGGTTCCTTGGCCTTAACTTCCAACAGATGGTGGATATTCTTGCTATACAACCGCTTATTTTGTCCATTCCTTCGTGCTATTCATGGATAGCTTGCTAGAAACAGTACCTACGAAATTACTTCTTTAATTTCCCCCCCCTTCCATGCAATTTTTATTTATTTAAAGTTATTATAATAATCATGTCAAGGAATGAGTACCTGTCTAAGGAAGCGAAAATCGCCGTGTACATAAGTGTACTTCTCCCCACTTTGTTGTATGGTAGTGAAACATGGGTGTGTCAGGATAGACATAAGAGTAGACTAAACGCCGTGGATATGAGTTATCTGAGGAGTGTTTGCGGCAAAAGTAGGATGGATAGGATCAGGAATGAGTGGGTCATGAATGAATGTGGGTTAGATGCCCCAGTAATGGATGTATATGAAAGGAGTGTGCCTCGTTGGTTGGGCCATGTTGAGAGAGTGGATGAGAGTCGAATAACGAAACAGATATATGAGAGTAGAATGAATGGTGTGAGAGGTAGAGGTAGGCCGAGAAAGTTGTGGTTGAAAGTGGTTGAGGAAGAGCTTAGGAGGAGGAATATTAGGAGTCTTAAAAACAGGAGGGAGTGTATGAAGCAGTGTATGGGGGTAAATGAGGCAAAAGAGGTTTGCAAGGATAGGTCAGTATGGAGGAAATTATTGAAGCAGAGTTAGGTTTACAAATATGTATTTAAAGGTGAATCTTTGTGACTGTGCCTACCCCACAAGGGAACGGTGTGATTGGTTGGATAGGATTAGATTTTCGGGGATGGGTGGATAGAAACCCGGCGTCGGCATTAGCCTGCTCTTAACGAAAGGCGTCAAGGGGACCACGGTTTCACGTCTCATCCGACAGACGGAGCACTGTACTTGAAGTGCCTTCCGCAAGACACTCAAGTAGAGATCGGGTTTCCTCAGAAAAACATCCTCCTCTGCAGGGATTTGAACCCTGGCCGCCCGTATGGTTAGCCAGTACTCTAGTCACCACACCAACCCGATCCCTGCGTGATTGGTATGTATGTATGTATGTTTTGACGACATACTACATTGTAAGATTTTTGACAAATTCGAAGAGTTTTATGCTGATGGGACATAATTGGGTTCCATTTTCTGCAGTCAGTCTGGCTCTCACATATCCTTTATCTAGTGGCTTGTTCAGGTCTAATTAGAATACAGATTGGCGATAATATTTTGGCATGAGTTTTGCTAGGGATCCTTCGTGTGCGCTGGCAATCACTTATGATTTTTCTAAGTACTTATATATATCCGCATGCCGTGTGAAAACTATGGTAAAATCGAGTACAACCCATAGCACTAAGTGTCTTTACGTTATCAATGTATGTTACAAGAGTTACTCGCCTTAAATTTTAAACATTTGTTTTATTTTATTGCTATGCATTCGTTAATTCGTCCGTGCCGTCGTGCTATCCAATGAAAAGTAAATAAAAAGCTGGAATAACAAATATAGTCGTTATTTCGGTTGTTAGGCTACCGTTTTACGACGTAATGCCCTCTCAATCTACCACAATGCGTAACAGTTTTGAAGTTTGAAAAAAAAAACTTAAGCTGAGGTTAATTCACAGCATTATTTGTACTTTGTAATTACCATCATGGAATCAATGCGCAGTTTCTGAACAAGATCTGGAAGCCATATTGATTCAAAATGGAAGAAAGTTGTATTTTGCTGCTGATAAATCAAAAAATATATTGCAAATACCACGGGTACAATATTTATTTCTTTCGACCTCGGCTACGCTTGTTCCGACATCATCACGCTTATTGTCAGTTGTTTTTCCTACTTTTGAGTCGAAGAGCGCCCCGGTCTTCTTTTGGTACCACGTCCACACATGTTTTCTCACTTTTATGCAGTTTGACGCGCTTTGAAGCGTTTTCTTTGGTAGATTTGAGCCCCTCGGTGAACAAGGATCCTCCCGTTCTCCTCCGAGAGAATAATGCAGCCGTGGGGGGTGGTAACGGCTGGCGTTTCGCTCCCCCCTCGCTCTTCCATTGAAGACTCCCACTTCTATCTCGGATGTTGAGTGGGTGCCGAGGGGATGCGCATTTTGAAATGCGTTTATTAAAAATCTCATGCTCCGCTTCTTGGATTTCAATAACTCCCTTGAGTCTGCCGTCATTAATGAGAAAGGACGCGGACTCTTTTTTTTTTGTTACTGCGAGAAGGCATTGAGGTACGAAAAGGATGAGGAGCATGTGTATTTTACGAAAATGCCCTTGGGAATTCAGGCTCTTCTGTTTTCATCTTTTTTTTTTAAAAAGACCTGCAAATGCTTTTCGTGGACAACGAGGTATTTTTGGTGGTGGATTGGAAGCTTAGTTTTTTTATTTAATGGACTCCTCGGCAAGGCTTTTTTTCTTCCTTTTGATTCCTCACGGCTGAATTTTTTTGCCTCTCCGGATGCAGTTCTCTCTTTTTCGACGATGCAGCTCCGAAACTTTTGTGGCTTCGAAGGATTTCGTTATCGCGCTCAGATGTTTTACTAAGAATCGGACGACGCCTTTGTTCTAATTCCCATGCACGAAAACACCGACGCTGCTTGGACTCATTATTGGCTAGTGAAGGGAAAATGCCTACCATAAAGTGTACGCAAATTAAATTTACACAAACTTCAAAGGTTTCAAAACTCGCAGCTGGTTCGTCTTTATGTTGGTCGGTTAATATTTTCCTGAAATAATTTTGAATATAGCGGAGGCTCTTCGAATAGTCTTTACAAATACGAAGCATGACAAGTGTGTCGGTATCCATCGACCAACGTGTCCTCCCTTTGAAATTCTTTTCGGAATGCTCTCAAAGCTTATTTCTGAGGTTTCAAGGCACACTCTCAGCCTGTTTTGTGGAACTTTTTCAGAATTTAACAACAAACACCCAATTAGCAATTTCACTCGGATTCTTTTTAAAAAAAATGAATTTTTTGGCAACGGAGTTACATCTTCAGGTGAAGACGCAGTTACGAAACCCGTTGTTTTTTTTCTAAATCGGTTTGGTATTTCCCAGTGTTTTTACATCGTTACATAATTTAATCTAGTCACGTACATGTTTCATGTTTGTAAAACAATCGGGAAAAAATTTATTTAGTGTCATGTTATTTTCAGGGCCGCAAAGGTTAAGCCTTAGAGCTTGTATACAATAGAGGACACGGGATGAATAACAGAAATGGCAATTTTTCGCTTATATATAATTATATTATACCATGGTTTCGATGCAACTTCGTCTTCCGACCGACCTTTCTATCCATGCCTCCCCACTCCGACACCGACGGGATAGGAGCGACACAATAGACCCAACCCACCCTCACCCAACCCCAGAAATAATCCCTTACAGGTCAAAATTTTTCTTGGAGGGATGATCCTTCTCGTCAAGTAAGTTCCGAAGAAGGTTTCTTTTCCATCCCGTGCGTTTACTGCTTTCCCGCGCAAGGGGGCGTGGTTCGGCGTTCGGTTTCCACAGCGACTTCAACTCGGGACTTCGACATTTTTCGGCTCTGAGATGGTAAGTTTTTTTGGACAGGAGTATACTACATTATCATCAGCTACAAAATCCAAGACAAGGGGAGTATATATACACAAGCTGCAACGGGAGGGAGATGGGGTTAGGAGGAGCGTGGGGGGGGAGAGGTTGAAGGGGAAGGTTAATGTCTCCCCCCTCCCCTCCCTCCCGCTCCTGCTAACCCCACCTCCCTCTTGTCTTGGATTTTGTACCTGATGATGATGTAGTACATCGAAACTATGGTCGAATTTTATTTTATCTGAGTGAAAAATGGTCATTTCTGTTATTAATATAATGAAATTAATTATGACTCCGGATACTTCTCTTTTTGTTTATAACGCTGAGTACACGTTGGGACCGATTATGTAACTCATAACTCCGGAGTTACGGAGAGAATGGAGCTATAATGGCCGCCATAGTTCTTTTAGCAATTACAGAAAGAGCTATGGCGGCCATTATAACTCCATTCTCTCCGTAACTCCGGAGTTATGAGTTACATAATTGCTATCTTTACAATTTGTTGTTAATGTGACCAAAGTAAGCTGGTACGTGAGACGTCAGACATAGCAACCGAGTGATATTCATACACTTGAGTCTGGAGCATGAATATATATTATGGATTCGGATGTTTGGAATTGTTGCTTAGGCTACGCGTTGCCTAAATTTCCACTTATAGTTCACCCAGTCCTTGGCGCCACTTCGATTAGAGTCTTTTCAGTTGTTATTGTAAATAAACGTAGCTAATTGTTGCTAACGTGAGACTGCAGTGAATATTCAATAACGATCGAGGGATATGAATTACTTGATGCTTTGAATAATATCTTGCCATTTTTGTGATCTAAAAGATACTATGTAAATGCTAGAGAGGAAATATCTATTACAGAAAAGGTGTAAGAGGTTTATAAAACGTCCATCTTGTGCCGACGACGATGTTTGCCAGACTCTGATTCTAATTTGAATGCATTAAGCTCGTTCGGCTTAAATAAAGAATTTAGAATGCCTTGTTTAAATAGAACTTGCTTCGTACCAGGCTGCAAAACAGGGTGTGCGTCTACGAGGATCCAAGATAGGAAACGTGGATTGAAAAAGAAGAATCTCTTCAAGGCGGCGCACAGTCGTCCAAAGTCCCCAAAACCTGGCCAAGGTAAGAAAAATAAAGTATCTACATAGAGGATTTTGATTGCTGGATCGGTGAGAGGAAAGGTTACGAAGTCGAAAGTCACAGCAGTTGGGTAAACATTTTCCCACTTGCGCACACTATTCACATGGACAACGAGCGCCCTACGGGTAACAAGTGCATCGAGCGTGCGTCCATAAGAGCAAACTTATTTTTGAAGTGCTGCCAATTCGTTCTTGGAGAAGAGAATTAATTTCTGGAAGATTGTGTCTCCAGTAGAAAGTTAGTACTACAAGTTGATATTATTTAATTTTTCATTTTTAAAATATATTTTTTAAACAAGGCCGTTTAAAAGAATGGTGTTTTTGAGCGAAAATCCGCGCTTCAACTAACCAAAAGTTAATGAATTCCGGATAATTCTGAAATAAACGATACATCACATTGTTAAGAATTTAATAAGCTTAACATTAGCTCGAAGAATAGCATCTACAATCCACTAATTCGATAGTTATTAATAAAATAAAGTTCGATTTTTGTCCCGAAAAACGAGCTTGTCTTGGAGCATGCTGCACTCGACTGTATGAATGATTTTGTGAACTTCCCATAACATTCATTTGTTATATATTATTGAACAAATGCACCATTTTATATTGCAGCTCAATTACAATTGCAGATAATAATTAAAGGAATTGCGAATAATTTGCCCAAAAATTTTTTGGCGTACTCCGACTGGTTTTATATAACCTCAAAAGCACAACTAATTGCATCAAGGCCATTCTTTTTTCAATTAAGAAAAATTTTGCGAAAAGTTTGCAAAAATATATACTTTGCAATTCTGACTGCGGATTTGGTTTGAGCACACTCAAATACATAAGAATGCAAACTTGTATCAAAATTGGAATACTATTTCTCGTGGTGACCAACTTTCGGGGCATATTGACCACTGTGCGGCGGTAAGTGCATTCTTTTTTACCTACACTGATGGCCATTGGGAATACTCATGAAGTCACCTCGCATTATTGTTAAATTTCCGTATTGCAATATTCACGAAGTGCTAAGAAGTTAATTGTCTAATTAAATTTGGAGAGGAGTTAAATGTATCTGTAAACCGGACGATATTAAAAAAGTGTATAATTACGTCCCGCGTGTAGTAATACATTTTTTATCCGCTGCTCATTGCATTATGATTAATTGTAAGTATATCCCATGTATATTCATGGTAAAACCGGTAAGACGTGTTTATTTACAATCTGTCGACTGTATTTACATTTGAACTTCCGTATTCCATCACTAGGTAGCACCACTTTCCCAAAAGTTGTTTGTCTACGGAATTATAGACAACCGTTTTTGGCGTCGAGATAGCAATCCATAATATATATTCATGGTCTGGAGAAAAGGTAAGCATCAATAATTAATTCTAGAACTTTCGTCTTCATCAGGAAATCAGCAATTATCAGTCAGATAGTAAATATTCGTCTTAAATTGCAAATTCGCATAACTCTAGAGGCCAGATTAGTTTAATTTTAAAAAATGGGCACTAATGGCATTAACAGTAGCCTCGCTTTCTTTGACGTCACGCCTTGGTGTTGCTCTGGAGACAATTTCCCTAACCCGCAGTGTCTCTACTGTATACATTTTTTAGCCACTTAAAGGTGGAGAGATCCGTGCTGCCATCTATAGGATGGGGAAGAAGCGAAAGGGAAGGAGTCCCGCATGTGTCCCCTATCGGTGGTAACTGATTTTTAAAACTTTTTCCCCAACAGGAACCCAAGATCGTGGCGGTGAGCCGTGGCCCAATGCCGTCCCTGGTGGACTCGACCTCGCCGGCAAAGGTGACCACCAAGGCGGGGTCAAGGCCAAGGAAGCGGCGTCGGCGGGGTCAACTTTCCGCAACTCCCCGACAGCGGCGGAGCCCGGCAGACCGCGCCACCGGCACCACCATGACGATGACGGCGTCGGGAGGCACCGCCACCGGCAGCAGCACCAACAGCACCACCACGACGTGTCGGGGCGGCCCAACGCAGGGAAGGGACGTTGGGGCCCTTACTTCGAGGACCCGGAGAACGCGACCAGCGTGTCCGTCCCCTTAGGGGGCTCCGTCCACCTCAACTGCCGCGTCGGAATGCTACACGACAAGACGGTGAGTATAACCTGCTAAAATAATCCAAGCCAAAGTAAAGGATGAAGCTTTGACCTAAGGGGCTGTCCATAATCCTCGTAGATAACAAACAGGGTGTGGGGGTACCAGGGTTGTCAACGAATGTCCACGTTGTAGGGTGGGGAGTTGGAGGGATATCTACGCAGACAATGGTCGACACGACGCGTATCTAGTTTACAGTTTATAGTAAATGATTATCATAACTACAAGAGTAGTTGCTTTTTTTACTTACCTTTCCTTAAAACCAGTCTTAAATTACTGATAGTCACGACAGTCAATTAATAACCCGTTTCACCGTTTTTTCCGCCAAAAAATAAAAGTCTACATGGACAACAGGGGGAGACGAGGGGTCTAGATGAAGTCTACGAGTGTTCACGATGGGGGGTGGGGAGGTCAAAAAGTGGCCTATTTTTGTCTACGTGGATTGTGGACAGCCCCTTCAGTGAAAATAAACGTATCATAAAGAAAATAGTTGCTAACCGAGGGGGAGATCAGGATGCGAGGATTATGCTGGACGGAGAATTGTTGAAATATGCGAAAGATCACGAATACTTAGGAAGCAAAATAACTTCTGACGGTAGGAGTGCAAAACAATTACGGAGTGGGCTACTTAAAGCGAAGACTGCCTTTAATAGTAAGAAAAAACTCTTTACGTCCAAATATATCGATGTTTTACTGTGGAAAAAGCTGGCCAAGAACTTTGTGTGGTGTGTATTGATGTATTGCAGCAAGACATGGACTTTGGGACAAACGGAGAGGAAGCATCTTTTTGGAGGCTTTTGAGATAGGATGTTATAGAAGAATGTGTGGGATAAGATGAGCAGAGCGAGTAACGAACCAAGAGGTACTGAAAAAAGCGAGGAACGAATGAAACCTGTGATGTACAGTGAAAAGAAGACGGGATGGATGGATCGGTCACTTACTGCGGCATGAGGGATTGGTGAAGGTGATTTTATTTTATAAGGGGTGATAGAAGAAAGCAAAAGATGTTGAGGAAGGTCTAGGCTGGAGTATTGGAAGCAGATAATTCAGGACGTGGGGTGTTGACGGTTTTTAGGAATAAAGAGGATGGCAGAGGATAGAGAGAGAGGTGGAGGGCTGACGCAAACCAACCCTGAGTTGACAACTAGATAAGAAGAAAAAAATTACTCAGCAAAACTGTACCACTACAGGCTGCACTTCAGAAACGTATGTTCATGATAAAGTGTAAAACGTATTATTTTTTTGTAATATTTTAATGACACGAAGCGCTTCACCAAATTACGGCATCCTCAGGTGTATTGTGTTTGTATATTTCCTTTTTATTGCTGTAGTTACAGGTAGGAGGAGGAGTGTGTTTCTCCTTTGTATTTTATATCCTCCTACCCTCCCCGTAGCTACAAAAACCATTTTCGTAGACGGAGAGTGTATTGCGTCAGCAAAATGTAGCCTGACAACTGAAATAACAACCATATTGTTTAGCCCTGCTCTTTCCTCACTTTCCCATGGACGGCTCGACGGAATGGACGAATAAGCGGATGTATAGCGAGAATATCCACCATCTATTCGAAGTTTAAGGCAAGCTACTCAAGAAATATGCTTTAGTTACTTATTCCTGTGAATTCCACTGAATTTTACAATGATTTTGACCGGTAATTCGGATTATTATTAATTTAAATATATAAATAATACTTGTGAGGAGAATCCACGTTGAAGAAGTAAATACATGCTGATTTCTAGAAAGTCATTGATGGAAAACATCGTAAAATTGCAAAATGCAAGTGCAATTGCAAAAAGTACGTCAGCCTGTGAGCGCCAAAGGAAAATCGGGGTTAACAAAGGCGGCGGACCGGCCACACCCACATTTTAGCTTCAACCACTATCCACTATAGTAGAGGCCCTCTCCATCTACCTCAATGACAACAATAATATGCGGAAAAAGAAACAAGTATCCTGTATCTGACGATGCCGTAAATAGGCGGAACGCGTCGTGTTATTAAAACTTTGTGGAAAAGTGCAAAGTATGTCACTTTACTATGAACACGAATAACTGCAAGCTATATAAATGTGAATCAAATTCAAAGTACAAAAATATTTCGCCCAAAATATGCGATAGAAATAGTTAGGCAGAAGAAAACAACAAAAACAGTAAGGTTTGCTCCGAACGCAAGCAATCTGAGTCCTGAGGGAGACCCTGAGGGACACTTTCCCCCAAACCTCCGAGCATGAGTGGCTCTTGGACTAATCAAGGTCAAATAAGTTATTTTGCGTACAGGCTGCGAGCTTTCAAACAAGCTGTGAGACTGGAAATACCGCTCAGCTTTTGGTATCGTTATGTCTTAAGTCTTAAGTCTGATTCTAAAAGTACTTAACTCAATGAAATTCATAAATTACGTTGTCTGAGCAGCTTTATATACGCATACATACATAATTCCGAAATAGCATAGCTCTCTTTCTAGCAGAGACGATTTCATGTGGAGGTCAAAAGTCCACATTCTCTGCTCGGTTTCTTCTGTGCAGAGTGTTTCGGAAACATTTTTCATTCTCGATACTATTCGGGTTCGAACCCTGGTGAATTTAATATTTTTCGATACTTTTATCGGGATTTTCCATTTTGAAAAGTGCAGTGATTTCTTCTTTCATTCATTTGAACCCTACAATCCAAAAAAAGAACTGGACAAGGCAGCCTCAAAATTATATTTTTGTTAACCAGTTGAAATGTCCGATGGGGCGCCATCCAATCAGTTGGCTAAGGCAGGCGTTTCAAAGAGATATATAAGGTTTTCGGCGCATAATTCCAAATTCAGACGAAATTCTATTGAAATGAAATATTTTCGAATGATGGATTCCTCGTGACACCATAAGAAGACGATAGTGATAAGATTCTCAAGAAGTAAGAAGCTGGGGCCGAAAAAATGGGACGGAGGATATAATATAGGGCGGGTCGAAAAGTTTACATAGCTGGGTAGTATTTGGAGGAGAAGGGGTTAAGTGGTAGGAACATAAGATGTAGAACTTACCTAGCTAAGGAAGCATTTTCAAAGAATAGGGAGATGATGAGAAGGGATCTGATTAGAGATGTAAAGAGAAGGCTAGTGAAAACTTTTGGATGGAGAGGGTGAGCTGAGTAGCGAGAAATACTAAGGAGGAGGTCTTGGATATGGCTAAAGAGGAGAGAAACCTAGTGCTGGAGGTTCGGAGGGGGCAGAAAATGTGTATGGAGGACATTTTGAATGGAAAGGGAGTGCTGAAGAGGGTAATAGAGGGGAGAACACTGGGGAAGAGAGAATGGTGGAGGAAGAGGATAGAAATTCTGGACGATATAAGAAGAGGAGACACTATGACAACTTTAAGCGGGCTCTAATGGCGGGGCATCCCAAGGAACCAAAACTGAACAATGAGCCAGTCGGATGAAAACTGTCCAAAAATCTACCAATCAGCTGGTAGAATACTCAGGTAAATCAATTCACTTATGTAACGAATGAGAACTCCTATGCAAAATTTCTCGCAAGTCCGGATGAATGTTTCTCGAGTATTCCACCGGGGAATTAGGCCCATGAATCCCGACGTTTCGGAGAACGAGTTTCTCTCCATCTTCAGGGGTACTGAATGCCTTTCTTCTCAATTTTGGCTGGTATATTTACTCAATAAGATTCAGCGCATTTTACGGCGCTATGACATCCAGACGATACATTTACCACCACATAAACTAAAAGATACGCTAGTAAAGGCAAAGGATCCGATCGGTCTGAAGATACCAGGGGTCTACCAAATTCTCTGTGAGTCAGGAAACATATACATTGGAGAGACTGGCCGCACAATCGAGACAAGGTTAAAAGAAACTCGGAGGCAATTCTTAGCTCAGCCTCAGAAATCAGCAGTAGTGGAACACAGCATTTGTGAGGACCATGCAATAAAGTGGGAGGGGACCAAACTTCACAGCTGCATGCAAGGTTTTTGGGATCGCGTTGTCAGAGACGCCATTGAGATCCGTTTACAACCTAAAAACCTCAACAGGGACGCTGGTTTCTAATTAACTAATACCTGGAGACCAATTGTCAATACCCTTAAATACGTTAGTGATGGCAGGAAAACGCGCATACGTCATCGATGGCATTTGACCCAAGGTTTGAGCATATATACCGGCATTCAGAATCCCTGAATACGGAGAGCAAGTCGTTCTCAGAAACGTCGGAATTCGTGGACCTGCTTACCCGGTGGAATACCCAAGAAACCAGAAGATACGCCGGGAAAACCCAAGATCTTTCATCACGCAAGTCTACTTGTAATCCAAAATCAACGCGATCATTTGGTTTCTCCGCAGGTGATTTGGCTGAGGCGTCGCGACGACGGCGTCAGTCTGCTGACGGTGGGCGACGCGACATACAGCAGCGACAGTCGCGTGTCCCTCCGCTACCAGTACCCGAACAACTGGCGCCTCCACATCAGCCCCGTGGAAAGGCCGGACGAAGGCACTTACCTCTGTCAGCTGTCCACGCACCCGCCGAGAGCCATTTACACCAACGTCACCGTCCTGGGTGAGTTCATCATCATTGGTCGTTCAATCCTAAGACTGGTTGACTGCAGCTCTCCACCCTTCCCAATCTAATGTTAGTTCCCTTGCCTCCAGTTATCACTTCCTATATATTTTCCTCTTTATTTGGTCGATGAACTTATTCCTGGGTCTTCCCCTGGGGACTCTTCCCTCTATTTTTCCTTTAGCTGTTCTTAATAAATTCATTGTCTCTCAGGGTGTGTCCAATCCATCTAGTTCTTCTTTTTTCTATGGTTTTTATATGGTCCTCTCTTCTTACAATCTTCTGTGCACTTCATCATTTCTTATTTTGTCCGTCCATTTTATCTTCAGCATCCACCTCAAGTACCAGGTTTCGAAGGATTCTATTATTTCCTGGTCAGCTTTTCCAATGGTTCATTCTTCCGATCCAAAGAGTGCCATGCTCCACACGAATGTTTTTTCATACTGTTTCCTGGTTTGTAGTCCTATCTTCTTTGAGCATAGCAGTTATCTTTTTCCCATTATTGCCTTCTTAGCTCGGGCTATTCTCTGTTTGACGTCCGTTGCATTTCTTCCGTCCCACGTGATGGTACTTCAGAGATATGGAAGGAATCCACTTGCTCTGATTGTTATGCGAATAACTTGCTGGGTGAATTTGTCACACATCATTCAATCCTGCAATCCTACTTCTCATCGATTGCCCTTCCGATACTCTCTTATCGCTCCACAATGTGATCTATGTCGACCGACCCAAATCTTGCCACCCGTAACAGAGTCACTACTTTATTCGCTAAAATAGTGATGTAAGGTGTAAAAAACAGAAAAACTATTGAAAATGTTTTTTTATTTTCATATTTTACCTTCGAAATATGAATTCTCTGTTAATAAAACTGACAAATGTTACCTTAAGAAAGTTTGTTGTGCTTCATTGCAATGTTAAAAAGTAAAATAGGAAAAATTGGTACTAAAAGTTTCTAAATATTGAAAATAAAATAAATGTAAAAATAATTTTTCAGTATACTTTTCTAAAAAAATTTTTTTTATCCTAAAAAAAAAGAAATATCTTAACATCGCGCTAAAAAAAAGAGAAAATAATATTTTCTCAAGTGAATGAAAATTTAGCCAAATTCTGGACATAATTTAAGTCAAATCAAAAAGATTATCCACACAATGATAAGATCACAACAAAAAGCAGGGGGTGCTTAACTTAAGTTCTTTTAAAGGTTTTCTAGAAATTGTATATTGATCCTCTCCATTCTATCGAAAACCAAAATTTATTAATACGATGTTAAGATATTTCTGTTTTCAGATTTTTTAATATTTTTTTAGAAGCATGCTTAAAAAGTCTTTTTTCATTTTTTAAATCTTTTTTATTTTTAGTCCTTTTTAATGAAATGTTTAAAAACAACCAATTGTTTTATTAACACTTGATTAACTAAGGCTAAAAAAATAGGGCTGTTTACTAAAAATAAATTCGCCTGGTTGTGGACTCGATGCAACGACTCTGATTTGATATTTTTCTCAGAAAGATTTGGATGCTTTACCACTATTCTAACTCGTTTCGTAAAATGGATTGAACAAAGTGGTGAGTAAGTAGGGTAAAATGAAGTGATCATCATGGACGAGTTGAAGAGTTAAGAGGAAAGCGAGTTAAATAAAAGCTTGTAAAAAGCTTTTCTCTGACTGCCGTGGCGTTTCAAACAGGGAACTGAACCGGTGAAAAAACGAACCGATCCAGAGTTTTTTCTGATCCGGTGCGAATGGCGAACCTCCGCTGCGGTTCGGAGCGGAGCGGGAAAAACTGTGGAGCGCTCCGGTTCGGAGTTCGGAGCGGAGCGATTGTCGGAGCGCCGTCGGAACAGAGCATTAGTACCCGTCTCTCCGCTCCGAACTCCTCATGGAGCCTCATACAGCTATCGCTCCGGAGCGCGTCGTAGCGCTCCAGGTGGCACGGACGGGGATACCATGAGGCATCAGTCAATTCTTGTACAAATTCAAGTCCAAAACAACTCTTGTTGAACCTAAAGATAGTCTTTGGATAGGATATATGTAGTTGAATGGACTGCCCTTTCGTCTGGTGCAGGATGGATTGGTCGGCTAAGCTAGCCCATTAGTTCATGCTTTAAGAGTGCCTAAGACGAGGCTACGCCCGGTTCGTTGCGAAAATATTGTAACATTAATTCTTGGAATTCAGAATATCATTCTTTCAAACACCCTACATAACTATAAATTAATAATCTTCCATAACCCTCGATGATAATGTTCTCTAAAATTTTATTCCGTCATATTCAAATTATCTTCACGTTTCAGCTATTGGACTTGGATTGAAGTTGTATTCATTTTGTGGCGTTCGTAACTTTTATCATCAATGTGATCGTATGTTTTTATGCAAATGGGTCAAAAACTCGTAGTAGAAGTACTTCAGTTTAACTTTCTTCGACATCTAAGGTTATTTCGAGCATAATATTTGTCAGTCGAAATTCAGGAGTGGGTTTTTTTTAAGCTGATGTAATTGATAAATACAAGAAGATTTAAGTGATATATTTGAACCACCTGATGGCCCACCGAGGGGTCTTTAGGTCTCAAGGGCATTTCTAGTGTAGTACAAGTCCTTTCCTGTTGTATTATGGTCAAGTATGCATAATTTTAAGAATGTCGCATGATTAAAAACTTATCGTCGTGAAGTAACATGAAAAGCACCAGTTTGGGAATCCAGGATCGATTAGGGCCCCAATTTTAATTTTGACCTCAAGACCAAATCATGGCATCAGAGGTTCAATTCAAGCATATAGGTTTACGTAATTTTTATGTGAAATTCTAGATTAGCAATTTTCTAAAACCTTCAGAGGACGAACATAAACACTAAGAAAAGGACATGTCAAATACATTTACTCTGCAGCAGCCATTAACCACACATGGAGAGTTTGGGGTGAAATATATTCCCAAATAAAATCTCTATGTAATTCTGATATATTGATTTTTCAAAATGAGCTGTAAAAGCCTCGGAAATAAGTTTCCAATCCATGCCTTTGATGCGGTTTCTAAGTATATTAAATACTCTATTGTTGAAGTAGTACAACACCAAAGCGTTCCTTCAAGCGCTCCGCTCCGCTCCGAACCAGAGATCTCGCCACAACGGTTCGACTCCGGAGCGGAGCGAAAGAATTCAATGTCGCTCCGTTCCGGAGCGGAGCGGTGACCTACGTCGAACCTCTTCGGCTCTCCGGAGCGGAGAGACCACGATACGGGACGCTCCGCTCCGGTTCGACTCCCTGGTTTCAACGGACGTTCGCAAGGTTCGCATTGTTCGTTCGTCACTAAAGTCCGGCCATCGTAATTGGCCACACTGCATTAAGATCAGAAAGCTTCACGAACGCAACCGTTTTTTCCGTCAAGTCGGAAAACGTCGGTCGTGACTTCACTCCCCCTCCCAAAAACGAGGGAGAGAGAGCCTCCATAACCCCGCCCCAAAACAGATATTGCCCGATGATCTGGAATGTGAGATTTTAATATGCCCGTTATGTTGTAGGCTGTATAATTTCAATTCAATTCTCTAAAACATATCTAAATGAATAGAAAAAGATCTATAAGTCAATCATACCATACGAGCATCATTGTGGATCACAATTAAATAAAACGTCCTTGAGAATACTGGTGTTTTTAAGGAACACGATACACATCCAAATGAGCCCATGCAATACTCACGTGTATTTATTTTCGTATGACCCATTTCCCTTCATTTTCATCTTATCTGAAACCCCGAAAACGTTTGCTTTGGATTTGAAACTGAGCTCCACTTAATACACTCCTATAATACATGTCTCTATTTCAACTCCCAAAATCTTACATCTTTACACGGCTGGTGACCTAACACCCCCTGCCACATGCCCATGCGGCGGCTCGCAGGGTATTATGTAGATGTAAATTATTCCTGTACACTACAGAGTCATTTTATGGGGATATGTCTCTTTTGGTGGATTTCTTCGCTCCTTCAGACCACTAAATCTCCTTTTATACCTTACTATAAAGCTTCGAGGTCTGTTAATGGATATTTTGGGCTCTTTCATATCTGTCGTTGAGATGTAGATCTACGAGATGGGAGAGCGTAAAGAGACCACTGCTACAATTTAACGCTTAGACGTCTGATTTTTTTTTTCTTCCCCATGATGAAGAAGAACGTACTTCTCCTAATATTAGTAAGGAATAGTTTATTTGACTTGAATACCTCACGGTTGTAGAAATATGCTTAAACTAGTAGCGGTATATTTTACAAGTACGGTCATACTTACATTTTAAACTATACTTTATTGGGGAAAAATGCCATACCCTCGTGCTCCAAAAATCCTCGAACATCAGTACGTGGCTTAATAAGGTTCCACTGGAACTACGTCAATCAATACAAATTATGAATCCCATCTTTAGGTTTTCATCTTTTTCAATCGCCTTTTTCGCTGTTGATATGCCTTATCTATTAAAGAACAAAAATTATTCCCAAACCATTCCGATTAATTGAAGAATATATCTTTAACGACACTTTTTTTAGTCACTGTATCGACCACAGGAAAATTTTCATTTAAGTACAGCTTTTTTCTTTCAAACCTTCAATTATTACAGTGACTATCTAATAACTCCAAGATCAAAATGGTATGTTTTCACATTTCATTACCACACAAAACACTGTCAAAATTTGTCTCGTATAATCCGTTTTTCGCGAACGTGATGTATAATTTTTTTGCATAAGGCCACATTCTACTTTTACCCATATTTAGCTTTAAAATCAATGTATTTTTATGATCAGGTTCGAAAACAATCCTTGGAAATATGTAATTTTGTTGCCATATCATACAAATGGCACATTATTCTGTGACCCACCTGAATATTAAAAAAAGAACAATTCATTTCACGGCCTAACTACCTTGAGAAAAATTCAACCGTGACTCCAGTAGTTAAGAAAGATCTAAGGCTTTCCCGGCGTATTATGATGTTAAAGGTTACTCAGGTTTTCCACCAGGTCAAACTTTCCATCTTGGCCGACGCACAGTGGGCTCAAATCGAAAATCGCCGGACAAAAGTTCAAAATTACTTTTTCTTTGAGGTAACGTCTTAAAAATTAGCTAATATACACACAAATGATTGGTGATAATAGAATGGAAAGTCATTTCTCATAGGTTTTACCCGGTACTTAGATACAGAGGCTCAAACACGACGAAATTTCCAAAAGCGCCCGCTCTCATTTTTCTTCTAAAATCTTATAAGTTGAGCAGATATAGAAATGGAAGCAGATATTGAAATGGAAGGATTTTTTATTAAATAAAAAACATTACCATTTTTGAACAGGGTACTTACCCTATACTATGCATAAGCTGCAGACATTCTTGCGTATACTTGAGTGCTATTACGTCACAAAATGGCGGGCCCCTTTTTTTAGACAACATTTTACATACAGTAGACATTAAAATCCGTATTCGGAAAATGATCTCTGGAATACTTCATCAGAGTACCTATAAATTGAAGATATGTATAGATTATTCCGTAAAAATATTTGAAAAAATTTTGCAACGCCGAGAATAAACTGGATTTTTTGATCGCGGATCGGGATCAATATCTGCAAAGTGAACTCGCCATCAAATTTATTCATTGACTTTCTTGCGTAGGAATTCTGCAAAATAATTCTACCTATGGTATATATACTTGAAATATATGGTATATATATGTGGGCGCTAGACCAAACCATTAAACCTATCAAAAGCATAATGGCAACGTTTAAATGAGATATCGTAGAGAAAACGCACCGAGCGTCCACTAATTAGCATCTGGCATATTAAATAGAGGTTTGGCCAAGATAAAACAACGAAAAATATATTTTCAAAGCGTTTTTGCAAGGTATAAAACATTTAGTGAAGCCAGTTGTCATTGAATGAAATATCACCAAAATACTGAGAAGATGAGTTGTGTTTCTCTGATATACTCTTCATCTCCTTCAAAATTGTGTTATTTTTAGAATTTATATATTTTTATTTGCATATGTACAAGTATTATTTTACCGTCATCAAGTTATTTTATGCCTATATGTATACAGTCGTGGACCGCGCACAAAATGAGTCTGTTACTTTTTTATAATAATAATAATAATGTTTTATTTGCTCTGGGTACCACACCCCTAAGAGCAATGAGGAGAAATCATGATGTAATGCGCTTACAATACAATTAAAAAGGGAAATAGAGAGAAACATTAAAGAAGTAAATATGCACAGATAGGCTCCTAGGCCTCTGACACAATTTTGACAGAAACATGGAATTAGATTCGGTTATGCTGGCATTTGAAGGTTTTCTGGTCGCTACAAATTATAATGCGTGCGACCGCATATTTGGGAATGGCAGCAATTGTTTTAATTATGGGACGCGTGGTATCACTGCAAATGCATCTGGCCGGTATTATTATTGATAAGTCGTCAGAACGTTCCGCGGAAAAAGAATAGACGATTCGTTAATACAATTGTCGAGGAGTCGGCAGGGGAGTTACGGGGAAAAGCGACGCGTATAAACGAAGTCATGAACGAGTTTACACTCGCCCAGGGAGACTGAACAATTAAGGTTCGGGGTAAGCAAGGACATTCCTTATGTAGAATCCGCGTGGTTTGGACGTGTTTTAAGGGGGCTCTCTACAAAGAACCCAAGAGTTCGGACGTATTTGTGTCAGGTCTGGAGAATCTCCGTAGTTGGGAATTCCAATCCAAGAATTTAATAATTTCGGGAGTGCTTCGAAAGGTCATATCAACATCCGGAATCCGAGGGGCCACCATCAGGAACTACGGCGGTCGACGACCAGCGCGAGCGTGGACCATGACTAGATATCAGCCGTATCCTGAGTGCATGAGCTAGCGACTGCTTGTATTAATTAGAATTATCTATAGACCGCCCATCTGGCAGGGAACGAATAATTAATTGTCATAATTTTAAAATATGTTTTTTATTGAAAACCATTGATTCTTTTTGAGCGTGCTCGCATCAAGACAGATAATATTTTTATTACGTGTAAGGTCAAAAAGGTAATTCAAATTTTGTAAAAGACAAGGTTAAAAGGAAACTTAACTTTTTGAGACTGTTCTTATGGCATAAAACTAGCCGCTAAATATCCTGGAATTTGAGTGCTTGTGTTTTATTTGTATTCCCATTGAACTTATTTTGATGTAACCAGTGCGGTCGAGGTGAGTATCTCCGGGAGCAGCTTATCAGCGTCCACGTCATCGAGAGAGCTTACTGTAATAAACCGAGAAAAAAGGCTACAATATACACTTGAAAAAATGGCGACAGAGGTTTGAGATACACATAAGACTATCTGTACATATGCAACATTCCAAGGAAAATAACAAAGCTGCTTGAAAAGCAAGTGGTGATACAATTTTGTATTTCTTCAATTCACGAATCAATTGGGATTTTCATGCGATATATTTCAGAAGATATCTTTTCCTGAATGAATGCTACCCAATCTTATATCATGTCAATTGAAAGTAAAAAATCCTAACGGTGATATTCTCTGAAGAAAATTCAGTCACTTAACTGAAACTATCGAGCGCGAGCGATAACAGATGGTACACTCGGCGTGCCCTCTGTGGACCAAGCGCTGCGATTGAGATTCGGGATCATTAACGAAGGAGAGAGAGCGTGTTCTAAGAGAGGGACGGAACAGACTGAGGAATGAATCAGTGGAGGTAGTGAAAGGCTTACACAATTTCCTTCGTTGAAATTTTAGGAGTAAGAAGTCGATGGCGTTTCCCAAAACTTTATGCTTTTAGAGTTCGAAAGCGCTGTGGAAGTTGCGGGAGTCTTTCATCGCTCTGAATGTTTACCCAAGTCTTATTGAAAGAAGCGGCTCTTTGAACACAGAGAATACCAGCACCGCCAGCGTGATAACCTGCTATTAAGTTCGTATCCTTCAGCCATTACGAAGTTCCGCGTTGAAGCACTCTAGAATTATCGGATTCCCCTCGGGGAAAATTTTGGATTACGGCTTTTTCACAGTGCCTTTAAACTCTTTAATCTTTAATCTGATCCCCTAGTCTTGGATTTTTCCGCACTTACTTCGTGATTTTCAATCTAAAGAAGAGGAGATTATTTCCCTCATCTAAATTCTGACTGAATTTTGGGCTGGCGATGTAATAATTTGCCTATAAAAATCCGAATCTGTGTGTATACCTCTAATTAGCCCATTTTTTCGGAAATTGGGGTATAAATCTCCGATTCTATTTGCAGTCATCACGTCAATGTATATTTTTTCAACGAAGTCATTCTCAGTATTCTACCTTTAGAATTTCTAAATATTTGTCGTGAAAATGTTTTCTAGAGCTGTAATTATTTCATTTTTTTGACAATATTATTTAGATTTAAGAATAAGAAGTTGCCTATGTGGCCCTCTCTGAAAAACGATGGAATATTGGGTATCTTGCCGAGAAGTATTGATTAACCGATCTAACATACTATTGGTATTTTTTGGGTCCTCCCCGCGTTCCACCGTTATTGTTGACGCCCGTTTCGCCGGCATTCCATTCGGCTTCATCAGGTCTTGTTTCACTTAATAAATTAATAAAATTAATACATATTTCGTATTGTAAGTTATTAATGTGTAACTTGGTAAAGAATCTCGCGAGTGACGAAATATAAAAAATGTCTGCCGAAATGTAGCGCATAAAAAACACAGAAACACAACAGAAAGAACACTCATGTGTTGGCTTCCTATATATCCGATATGGCTTATGGATCTGATAAAGCCGACTGGAATGGCGGCAAAACGGCCATCCACAATATTAGTGCAACGCGGGGAGAACCCGAAAAATGCCAATAAACAAGAAAACCGCCGTAATAATCAAACAATAATAAAATCTTGAATGAACTGAAGGTGGCGCCATGTTTTGAATTTTTTCTGACTACATCAGCAATCAAAATTGCAATTAATCGGCAAAAATCCATTTGCATGTGTTTGTATCTTTAGAAACACGGTTGCTTTCGTGACAGATCTATGTTCCTAGATCTATTAAACCTACCGTACGTAACGGAAATATCCATGTAAAAAGTGTGTTTACTTCGCTGACAACATAGTTATGGTAATTTTATTATTAGCTATCACGCTTCTTCGTGCTAAATAGAACTCTCGCCACGCATGCTATTTTGTGGCCGAAGTCGTCTTTGTGATTGAAACGACCTTGCGCATCATTTATTTTTACATAATTTGAGATAATATGATAGATCTGAATAAATTTTTACTCGCCTCATGGCGCAACTCTTTTTCTTAGGTCAATATTTAAAGTATGTTTTGGTTACTTTAATATTAAGATATTCTGTGGATCATTTTAAATTTCGCTGCAAAATGTGATCCGCCTAGACTTTTTCATTTAACTGAAACTCCTCAATTTCTTCTAAAAATAATACATGTACTTGGTGAAAATATATCTATCAGAAGGTTCCACACATCTTACTTTCAAAATTTAAAAAAAGTATTATCCTGTAAATACTCTCTCTTTGGAAATTTTCCTGAGATGGTGTGTTTTGCCAAAAGAAGGTCATCATTTTCTGGAGTTCTATGTCTAGTTTCGAAGTGCATTTGGCCAGTTTAAGGCGTTTTAATTTTTTTAATTAAATGAGTGATGCACAATTACTTGTATATTCTTGTGCCGTATGTTGTAATCTTTTAAATAATTCAATTTGGTGCAAATACGCACCAGTTGATATCCGCGGCGCCACCACAGAAAACATAGAATGAAGCTAAAAGCGTCAATGACTGTAATGTGACTTTTTGCACAATCCGCCAGAGCAAGAGTTTTTTCCTCCAGACACTAATAAAATGCTCATTTCATCGTTGGATTTCCCGTTATTGATTACTGTTGTCTAGTTTACAGCGACGTAAATGAAGAAGATAACACCACACTACACCGTGCTCTAAATTCATGCATTAGGTTTATTTTTAAACTTCGCAGAGATGTCCAAGTGACCTCCTACTACAATGAACTTAGATGGCTCGATGTTAAAACCCGAAGGAAATATTTCCTCGGATTCTACTTGTATTGCTTATTTCAAGAAAAATCCCCTGAATAATTATTCGACATTTTTTCCGTGAAACCTTCCACTAGGGATATGTGCACTAGATGTGATCCTGAGTATCCTTACTTTCCTAGTCACCGCACAACGAAGTTCCAAAATTCTTTCTTGGTCACTGCGTGTCATCTCTGGAACACCCTGCCCAAAAACATAAAAAATTGTTCTTCTGTTGCTAGTTTTAAGATGAAATATTATAATATGTTACTTTCTGACCACTAAATGTTGTTATTATTTTGCATATTGTTGTAATTTTGCATATTGTTGTAATTAATGTAAATCCAGAAATGTATGCAGATGAATTTGTTATATGATATGATTTCCAAAAAACTTTGCATTCAGCATTGTAAAATGGTATTAATTCATACTTAATTTTTTCATTATGTTACTGTCCAAATTGTTGATTTTGCTCTTTATGTTGCTCAAAAAAATGTAAATTGCTTTTGTTCTTAAGGGGTATATCCCCAGGACAATTAATAAATTATTCATTCATTCACGTTCTATCCCAGGCAGTCGATATTGAGTGGTGACGAATAGTGGAAGAAAGTAGCTTTTTTTAAAAAAAGGGTAAATAACTCGTAAATGATTTCGAACGTGAGCATAATGTCTCATTAGGGATATTTTATGGTCTAATAAAAAATTATAGATTCCACATCAGGCCCGACAAAGGAAAAATGATACGCTAGGTGTCTGAATTTTAGTAGCAGTCTGAGCAGGCTGTGTAGTTTGGCAATAGTGCCTTCTTCTTTCCTTCACTTGAATGTGAGACAAACAATAAAATTATGGGTTTCCTTTAAATTTGTCGTGGTTTCAGATGTTCTTGTACTCTCTCTGATGCTTGAATTCATTTTCTTGCCCGAAAGACATTGTTTTTAGTTGAGTCTGAGTGAATAATTCGCTCAATTTTCTGTCAGTACCTATTCCAAACAAATTCAATAAGTCAAATATCTCCAATTGCGCGGCACTGATTCCAAGCAGCTCTGCGCCGAAGGAACTTGCTAAGAACACGGTTGGTCCTCATTACAGTCATTACATATAATAGTGTATGAATTAACCAATTTCCGCTCTCTTCCGTGGTCTGTGACACAATCATAGATGTTTTTTGTGTAAAATGCTCCCTTGTGAGTGGATATTATGCATGTTTCTGTAAATGTTCGAGAACAGTCCGTTGACAACACTAAGGGTCTCTAAGATTTGAAATTTTGTGCTCTTTCGTCCTCATATTTTTTATGGATCTGTACTCCTGAATTTCTGTGAAAATCTAGTCTCTTAGTTTGGAGATATTTGGACATTGTTTCTGAAAGGTACAAATCTCAATATTTCGAAACTTTTCTGCCCTCAATTATTTTAGCTCAATAAATTTACATACTCCATGGTTTTATCCTGTTAAAAAGTCCATCATCTTTAGCTATCATAAATCCGAAAATTTGTTTGCCATAGCTATTGACTCCTCTCTACTATCAACTAATCGCCTCGTTCATATATAATTCTTCACTTCGACGTTCTTCCTAATTTGCCTGATGTGGCTTGTTCTTGGTTTTTCGCTCTACTGCTTCGAATTCAGTTTTAATTCCATTTACTTCTCCACAAACTGTTTTGTAAACCAAGTGAGCCGGATAAAGTTATTTCTTCTACGTCTCATAGTTTTCAATACACTTCTTTTCTCTTCAGCTCTTCATTGGTCTTTTTCGTTGGTGATTCTTTCTGCACGTTTGATCTTCATCTCTCAATGATAACAAAATGTATCTCCATATCTTTCACCCTCTTTTTATACATCATAGTACTTTCTACATCTACGTGCTACACGTGCTACCCTGCGATCCACCGCATGGGCGAATGTCAGGGGGTGTTTTCATATCAGCCAAGATAAGGATGAAGTTTTGGGAAGTGAAATGGTTAAGTGTTATATGAGGGTTTTTACAGGAGTTTTTAGGTTTTATCATGGTATATAAGACAAGGTTTTATTATGGTCACTTATTGTGCGTGGAAAGAACGAATTTTTGTACTTACCTATTCGGCTATCTATTTCTCTCATTTTATCACTTCTATCGGACCTAGAAGGGTAGTATAGCGTCAAAATTATATTCTTTGAGTCGCTTTGAATTTCTCAAGCAAGCAAAGCAGAACCTGTTTGAAATTTCTCGAGCGAACTTAGCCTAGCGTGTGGCCTCCGAGACTCTAGCGGATCCAAACCTAATTCATCTAAAAGCTGAGAAGCACCTGATGCTCGTTCGTAGAAATTTTTAGCGAAAAATGAAAACTTTCAAATGAATGCGCTCGCGAACTCCTTAACTGACTTTACATAGGCCTTCACAAATTCCACACTGGATGCGGCAAGTGATTTTATACCCACATTTGGCGATATCTTTTTATGTTCCGTGACTTCACCAGTTCCAAGATGGTCATTTTATTTTACTTCTTCAAACTTTCCCTTTTGAATGGTTGATTTTCCGTTGGGGTATCACTCATGCTTTCTGAGTTATGAAGAAATTTTTGACTGTAACAGCTTTTTGTCATCGTCCTCGTTGCCAACCATACCGATTCATAAAACGCTACGTGTCTCAACGGATACCTATTTCTCATTATCCTTGAAAGGTAAGCAAGCTGTAGCCATTGTCGAAGGGGATATTTCGTAAGACCCAAAGAGGGAGGAGGTTCAATATCCTTTGCGTCCAATATCCGAACAAGGGAAGTCTACATCTACATACTGTCCTGCAAGCCGCCGCATGGGCGTGTGGCTGGGGTGTTAGGACATCAGCCGTGTAAAGATATAAGGGATAAAGGTTTGGGAGGTGAAATGGTGACGTGTATTATGGGAATGTATTTAGTGGAGCTCCGTTTTTATTGTGGTCGCTTTTTGTGCGCTGAAAGAGTTATTTTACCTATCTGTTCGGCAATGTATCTCTCTTATTTTATCGCTTCTGTCAGATCTAGAGATGTAGTGAGGTGTTGTGATATTATTCTCGGTGTCGCTCTGAAACACACCAATTCTGAATTTCTTCAGCAAACTAAGTCTAGCGTGTAGCCTCCAAGTCTCTAGGATCTAGGCTCATAAACGGCCACTTTCGTTGACACTTGGTTCGTTAGATTCTCCGTAACTCTCAGGTAACCAAAATGGTCCCTTTCTGGCTTGGTGGCCAGTAGTTTATGAGAAAGAAGTGTTTATAGTGAGCTTCAGATGGTTGATGATATAGTGGCTTCACGTGATGTTAGACTCAGTTCTCGAGTTTAAGCTATATATTCAAAATTTTTCGTCGATATTGGTTTTCATGCGATTAATTTACTGTAATTTTCCATTTCATGAATTTTTTAATTTTTCCGTCCCTCGGATGCGTAATATTTTAGCTCCACATCTATTTTTATTTATGTTTCACATGCATAAACATTTTACAAGCATATTTTATGCGTTTATAAAATAAAAATAATTAAATGTGTTGTTGGTTGAAAGTATTCCGAAAATATTATAGATCTAGTCAAGAAAAGGAGCAAGTGTACATAAATTTACAAAAAATCCGTACAAATAAAGTCTACCAGATAAGTTAGAATGGAAAATCACAAGTGGTATGAGTAAAAAAGGTCATCCACGAAATTAAATGCGTGTAAAGCAAGCCTGGAGTGAATCACTCGCTTGAATGTATACAAGCTAGTCATTCTTGCTGAAATGGGTAAACGAATAAATAGTCTGATACCTATATTAGGCAGAGTATCCATGGTAGCAGGAGAAATGGGAGGCATTTGTTGGAATGGGCACGCTCTAAGATGGAGAAAGGTTAAGGAGTGAAGTGATGGCGCTTTATTCCTTTCGCGGTGCTTGGAGAACAATTTAAACGTTGATCAAGCAAATATTTAGATAGGATTGATCACAAGAAGCAGTTTCGAAAAATGACCGCTGCGCGACGCTACCAGCTGTGCGTGGTTTTTTGGTTCCAAATTCGAATGTTAACATGAATGCGCTGTATAAGAGCCATGATGATTGCTTTGCTACTCTAAAAAAAAGCTCTTTTGACGTTCACTACGTTTACCAATTGATCTCAGATCGATCTGACCGGATTGGCTCGGTATGTTAAACGCAACGGTCTATCGGGATCGATCTGAGAAGTGGACTGACTCGGCTCATTTCTGAGCTAGTCGGAGATTTCAGATCGAATTGAACCAGCGGGTTTGTGACGCTCCTCGTTATTCCTAAGGTTTTCATTGGTAAACAAAATATAAACATTATTATTCAAGGTGAGTTGTAACCAGTTGCAACTATTAAGGAATAGTGCAGTAATGGCGAGAGATGTGACATTGATGATATTGTAGCACATTGCAATTCGATCCCTAATGTGCAATTTCGTTCTCTCGGAATGCGACTGAAAATTTCTAACTCTGGACTTTTTTACACACCGCGTCAATCGTGCTTCAACTGATAAATTCGATTGTTCACTATCGATATTTTCAGTCCGTGTTGGTAAAACAGTCGATCTGAGTCGGCTCGCTTGGAATTTTCAGATCGGTCCGAATTCAGATCGATCTGAGATTGATAAACATAGTGATTGTAAAATAAGGACCCGACCATAGAAGAAATTAAGATTAGGGGTAGCCTTTGGGGTCCGTCGAGGGACAATTAAGGGAAAAGTACTTTGGGAAAAGTTATTTATTCTTGCAAACCATACCCAATATCTTGACACCTCACCTTACACTCGCCTTCCCTAGACTGTCCTAGCACTCTTCCACACATTCTTCTTCGCGACCCAGAGACCATAGCTTAGCGTCCCTATGTGATTACCTAGTGTCAATCTGTTAGGTCACGAACAGCCGCCTCGAAGGATTCTGTATCAACATTTTCCTACTGGTTGCAGATTCCCAAAGGCGACTCCGACACTCAGATCTAAATGAAGCCCAATGAGCCCAGTAATCTTAAGACTCCAGAGAACAGCTCTTCCAAGATGAACACCCACTCTAAGGCCCGAGAAACCAACTGACCTACTTGTCAGTGTTCTAAACGACGCCAGATAATTCTTCCCAAGGTGAAACAATCTACAAATAAATCCAAGAGAAGGAGTCTCGCCAGCCTCGGTCCTAGTTCATTGAGAACATTCACGTGCATTCGGTGTATACGTCGAAATTCTAACTAGTTTGTAATGCAAGGAAAAAAATTGTGCTCCTACTCCTCATGTGCGATAAAGTAATGAAAACCCTTTAAGACGCTTTACATGTGACATTTGTTAAGGATTATTATATGTGGCAAAATAGCTTTAATATCTACGTATGCTGACACAAGAATTCTCAGAAAAGAGCATCGATAGAAAGTTGGTTGTAAGGATAAGTTCACATGGACCGGAAGTCGAACCGCCGACCTTTGGTTTCGTCGGCCAACGTAGATGTGTACCCTTCCCAGGCTGTCTTATTTCTCATGGCAATTCATTGCAGGCATTAGAAAAAATTAATATATATCTTCATCCTGAAACATCTGCAACTTTAAAACCACATGTGTACAGTGTATTGCATAATGCACAAGGATACCACACCATTCCTTTTGTGGCTGGGAGGATTCGAAATGTATTGGCTTTTTAATGCGATATAAGGAAAACTTGTATTTTATCATTTATTTTTCTCATCCTTGTTATGATATTTAGATAAAAGAATGGATATTAATATGCTCTCAGTCTATTATCGCCTCAATTCTGTTAGATTTTGTTAAGGATGATATGAAAATTATACTCATTTTTTTTGTCTTTTCAGCACCTGAACTCAAAGTGGTTGACGAGCATGGCCACGCTGTAAATGATCGCTACTATAAGACAGGGAGCACCATCGAATTGACATGTCGTGTGACAAACATCCTCACTCCATCTCATGTTGTGTGGACCAAGGATGATGGACCGTTGCCAGCCAAAGTCACTACTACAGGAATAAGGTCATTGCAAAAATACCTGACCAGTGTTTAATGAACTCAAACTTTTAAGCAATGAAATATTGTTTGGTGTATTGTGCTCTAATGATAGTTTTGATTTGATTCCATTGGTAATTTGTATTAGAATAAAATTAAATAGTTTGGGAAACCTATGACTTTTCAACTGGGTTTTATGGACAGTACAATTGTCTAATAATTTTTATTGCATACGAATTACGCTTCCATTAGTTATGTCTTATTTCTCAATAGATATTTTGTGGTTATAAATAACTGCATGAACTAAAAACCAAGTATTTTGTTTAACTTTTGAGATTGAGATTCTTGTCATGCATATGCAAAAGTGTCGTTGATAAATTGTTTGTAGTGAGTGAGCAAATTACTTAATTTCCCAAAGTCTAGCTGTCTTCCATGTACAAACTGGATTGATTAGTATGATAATTAATGTTTTTCAAGTAGTATACACCTCTATTAATCTTAACACATTCACTGCTGGACCACAGTTGTTTAACTGACTTCATGGCTAAAATTTTTTTTTTATAAATAAGGTCCTCTTAACATATGCTTACATGATATGAAAAAGTTTTATTTTTTTTAAATTATCTACATGAAAAATGGCATGCATCTCAATGTTGACTAAATGCAAAACATGGTGAATCCACATTGTAGCAGTTCTCTTAGGCCAGTGAAGCAGTATAGTATTACTGACAAAAGAATTATATATCTGTAACCATACCACAGTATGCCACAGTTAGTCGTGAACATGTTAAGCATTTTATTAATGTTATCTGACCCTGATATTGGTCATTTCTTATAGTGATGTGACTGTTGGAGAGACACAGAGCCAGCTGATAGTTCCCCGTGCCACCACTTTAGACAGTGGGGTTTATACATGTGCCATTTCAGTATTCTCCTTTGTGGAGGTCCAGGTGCATGTCTTAAATGGTATGTAATTTCTTCAATTTACCATGTTTTTTATCAATGTTTGACTTACTTGTCTTTGATGTAGACTTTAGTTACTATTGATCAGATTTATTCATGGAAGTTTTGAGACTTTTCCCAGGTTTTTTCTTGCAAACATTAAAAATAATATGATATATGATGATGAGCAATGAGGCAACAGTCAAGTTTTGATTCTTATAAACTCTCAGTTTCTCACCAAAGGAAATATCCAGCCACTATATTTCTTTCAATATTAGAGAACTGGAAACGTTAATTCATAGTTTCTAAGTTTCAAATTTCCCCCTCTTTCCACCTGAAACACCCTTTGTAATGCCTCTTGAAAATAACATGTGAATAAGTGAAGAGGAAAGTAATCAAAATCTATTAAATGCAATTATAAGAAATCATGAGAGAAGGGCTGCAATAAGCTAATCTTTGGATTTTTGACTCTTAACAAGGATGAACTCCGAATTTTCATTTTTAATGACAATTTTATGAATACCCTCCACTCATAAGTCAATAATTAAGAATAAATTTACTATCCTGCAAAGAGTAGTTTGGAAAAAAATACCCCAAAGGGATCATCGTGAGCAGTGGAATTTTCAATTTAAAAATCAAAACGGGCCCGTATACATGTTATTATTTTGGCTTCATGGAACAGGTAACTGAGCATGCCAAATGGTTTAATTCATGACCATAAATACTGAATTGAGTAACCAATGGATAAGTGTGTAAATTAGTTAAATATACTCATTGGTAATGTGGTAACGTAAGGAAAGTCATGTAACTACACACCTATAAATTTAGATTTATGATATATGCATGCACAATCTCTTGGAATATTCTGATAAAATACATTCATCATACTATTGGTGACATTTTTTGATTAAATTTATGAATTTAGATGTCTATAAGACAACTTTAGCAGCATTTACTCATGCCAAAACATAGTAGTCATGCCCATAAAACTATTGCAAAGTGTGAGAGATTCCTCAGAGATATTTCCATCTTAAAAAATTATAATGTCTGTGAGAAAAATTTGCATAATTCAGAGAATTAAATTATTCTTTGATTGTTTGAATCTTTCATTTCAACTTATTTCTCACAATGAGGTACAGATACACTTTTGTTGACATTATTAGTAATCAATGACTTTTCTTTTAATGGCCAGGGGAGAAGCAAGCTGCAGTCCAACATGACTCCTGGGGTGGCAACAATGGACATATTCAACTTCCCTCTGCATGGCTCAATGTGCTTTGTACAATATTTATGAATAGGTGTTGGAGGAAGTTGTGTGACTTTTTACTATGATGCCCATTCATGGCATTAGCTCTCTGTGGATGGTAATGACAGTGAGTACCAAATTGATGCAATGTAGTTATCATCATACATTATTTATCATAATCTTATGTTTCTTTTTTCATAAATAATATGATTTTTTTACATTCTTAATTTAAACTTTCTTTTTCATATGACTACTTGTGTTAGTACTAATTTCATCCTCAGAAAGTGTCAAAATTCTCATGTAGGTCAAGGTCATCACATCTTCACAAATTCCAAGTTATACAAGATTTAAAGCTTTCTGGTGTATTAACCGAGTGAATATTTCTTGGGTTTCACATCAGGTATTATTGTTGACAAATATCAAGATTTCAATGGCTAATTCGGCCATTGCCATCTGGATAGTAATGGGCTGTGTCAGGATTCTGGTGGTTATGTATAGCAGAAAATCCTCATTGTTGCGATAAATTTGAACATTTTATGAGTCGTATTAATGCCGGTTTCCTACTCTTACTTGAGGTTGAGCAGTTATCTCTAATGATGTTATCTTTTCCTATCTGTATCAGTATGGCCTCTTTTCTGATTCTTTCCTCAATATCTGGACTCATTGATTAGTAGCATTGCGATGCTCAAAACTGAATTCATTTTCACTGAATTGAACTGACTACACTGAGGTAAAACAGGATCGACAAAAATTAAATTAAGACAAACATAGCCTTTGAAATGGATAACTTATCTCTAAATGGAGCATATATTGCATTGCATAAGAAATTAAAACATGCCCTTGCGTGAAATACTGTGATACAAGTGTGGAGCGTTCTTGAACAAAGTCCATTTGATGAGAGCTGCAGTGAGGTCCTTTTGGTGGCCAGGGAAATGCAGGGTGTCTTGTAGTGAAGTCGATGCCGGTCATTTAGTGAGAGAGAGGCCCTTTTCTCGCCATGCAGGTCTGAAGACGCAAAACAGGGGAAGTCTTGGAGAGAGGAGGATGGGGAACAGAGGGGAAGTACTGTTGCCTGGGGCAATCGGCTAACAATAAGATATCCCAGTATTGATAGTTCATGATTCACACCGAAGTTATAGTTATATTCACCAACATTTAGGGTATACAAATGATCCACTGGACCACAACCACAGCCAAGCCAAGCAATGAGGAAGTCAGATCCTGGCAGTTTGTGACTTTCGGCAGTTTGTGACTTGAACGCTATAAGTTACTTTGAAAGTTAAGAGTCACAAGAAAACTATGCTGAAATTTAGCTCTGCATGAAATTAAGGAAATCAACATGATGACCAAGGGCAATGGTATGCTCTGCTAATGCAGACTTCTCCATTTGGTGAAGAACATGAAAGAAACAAAAGGCTTTTGAGCAAATGTGTCATAATTGCCAAAATTGGCATATGCTTTAAACCATTGTTGTATCCTAACCCATTATTTCCTTGAGATTAATAATTCCTCTAATTAAATTTCATACAAAATAGCATAATTGCAGAATGTAACCCACACATTAGGTAAAGTTTCACTATACATTTCTCATGCAACTTTTTGTGCATATTTGGAACAACTGTAGGTATATCAACAGCTTTCAGAAAAATCTAATAATCTAATAGGTAAAAAATTTGGTTAACAGGCATTTTATAGTAGCATTCTAAAATTTTGGCTTGATAATTCTTCAAGTCCTCAAGGTAATGGAACAAATAAAAATAATGAATTTTGGATCTTTGAAGAGAGCTTTGGTATGTGACCAACTTATACTTGAGTCCCCATTTCTTCTTGTGTTGAGCTGATCAATACAAATGTTAATAGAGAACCTCTGCTCTTTTGAGTCCTTCTATCCCCCCAAGCAGAGCATACCACAATCAAAAATAATGTGATGCAAACATTATAAGACCCCTGAGGAATCTGTAGAACTTAATGTGTAATTATTTAGTATTTGCTTATAATTATCATAGGCTTCTCTTGCATGATCAATTTTATCACTTTTTTCTAACAATGGGCGGCCCTAGGTAAAAGTATGTTTCCTCTAACTGTTCTGAAACTGGTCTGTAACTGGGCTAAAACTGGTCTGTAAATGCTCTGAAACTGGTCTGTAACTGGTCTGTCACTAGAGATGGGAAAATTACAGTAATTTTCATTTCAGGTTACATACTATTTTCAGCCCAGTTACAAACCAAATATTTTTACCTGGGCTACTCTTTTGGTTCTGAAAATTTCTTTTGATTCATACAGCCACAGATTTTAAAATTAAAGTGTCTCCTTTTTTTCAGGTCAAATGTAAATAGTCAAGGCACAGGGCATCTGAAGGTGGACCAGAACAGGAGGCTTCCGAAAGTATCTTGGTGTTTAAAAGCCATCCCATCTAATATTCAGCAGTGACAGTGTTGTGAGTGTACTATCTGTCAGTGTGATTGTTGGCCTACAATGTTCATGAAATAATAAAGATGAACGATGATTCTTCATTTCACAAATAAGCTAGTTAAATTTGTGTGTGTGCTAACAGCAAAAAGTACAGGTACTTCAATTCGTCATGTGACTATCATGCTATGCAGTATCTTCATGAGAAAACAATATTTTTCTGTTGAAAATTTGCTAGGGACTACAATCTCGATTGGAAACAGTAACTCTTTGATAAAAATTGGTTGTGAATGCACTTAATGAATCTTACTCATCCATCATCATATTAATCATCACAATGTGTCAGATTAAAGTGTAAGTTTTATTTCAATCAATCATTTTATTTGGCTCATTACTTGGTATTATCCCTCTCACTTTGTACACTTTGAAAGAATTGGAGAGGTTTTTTTTGTGGTTGTCAGTGTGTGGTACTAATATGGGCATTAAAATGTCACCATTACAAATAAACAATAAATAGGAAATATAACTAGAAAGAAAGGTTTTTGGGATCCTTTCTGTTTCCCAATGGGAGATGTCTTACATTCTTAACCCCATCTGACCATCTGTGTCAAAATTAGTTGTTAGCCTTTGCTGTTTTGCTATCATGAATGGTAGGTACTTCTAATGGAGAAAGAATTTGAACTTATTGTGAATATTAAGGAGAAATTTCCACATTAGGCATGCCCGATAACTTACCTTGAATTTAACATCTATTATAAAGTAAGACTTCTGATGTCTAATGGTGTAAAAATATTACTAAGTCATTGGTCATTGAATGAAGAAGCATTGGTTTAAAAATGATGAAATTTGAATGCTGAAATACAATGCCTTAATGGCAGTGTGATGACATCTCTTCACACAACTTTCAAATCTCAATTTCCACCAGAATATTACCAACCCAAGTAGCCACCCAATATTGGGCCATTGTCTGCCCAACATTGTTTGCCGATGAGCCAATGTCGGCCCCATTTTGTCAGCCAATATTGATAACATTTTATGCTATTTAGACAATATTGGCTAGATATTGTTAGCCAAGATTCATCCTATAGACCACATGAATTGAAGTTAAGCATTAATCCAGACTTGAATGCTTAACCCTTTACTTTTTTTCTGCTAGCTGACCCCCAGGAGTGAGTTTTTTTGAGAACATAGAGACTAGTATTATAATATAGATGGTAGCACTCTTCAGAGATACTTTATAGTGATAATTATGCTCACCAGACTCCAGCATAGATGGCAACAAGTGCTACTATGCTTCTGAAAAGGAGACATATATATATGCCTTTACTGCTCTAGCTCAAGCTTACAGGACATACATGTACGATTGTACTCCAGATGGCCAGGAGGCCCGAGGACGTACATGTACATTTGTACTACTCAAAGGGTTAAAAAAGTTGCCTTAATGGAGTTTCATCATGAATTATGTAATGTGCATATTTTGGTTTCAGTTAGTAGACTTTCCCTGGTTTCTGCAATCTTTCTGACATGTGGCATGTGTTGGCTCCTGATATTGGGCCAATATTGGCTCCTGATATTGGGCCTATATTGACTCCTGATATTGGGCCTATATTGACTCCTGATATTGGACCAATGTTCGCTAAATAGTGGCAATACCAGGCTGATGTTGCCCATGTTGAACCAACATTGGACCAATATCCAGCCATTATTCATGGCTGCTTGGGATTGTTCAGAATCTTATATAACATGCACTTCATATTGAGACACCTAATATATTTTTTCAGCTTAGGCCATCAATAATATAGTATGAGAGTTTTGGTTTGAATAACAGACTTTCAGTTCTCATTGGAGCATATAGCTGACATATTGCAATGAATGTGTTTAGGTTACCAAGGAAAACTTTGGCTGTTTACCTTGTTTATCAAATGAATTTTTCAATATATATTGTAGTTAGGCATTTAATATATAATGATAAATCTTTTAAGCCTGAAGATAGACCCTTCCCTCAGTTAATTAAAAAATTATCATATCAAATCCTGCTGAAACAGCGATGGAGGCTAAAGTCAGTGTAATTACTACCCCAAGCAGCCACCCACTGTTGGGTCATTATTGGCCCAATATTGTTTGCTGATGAGCCAAAGTCAGCCCAATATTATCAGCCAATATGGACCATATCAACCTGTAAAATTACTTTCTTCATCTCAGTCAACATCGTAACCCTCTGTATCCTGCCCATAACACCCATTCTCTTTCTTTTCCTTGCCCTCTTCTCCAATGCCCTTACCTCTATTATGACCTTAAGTAGAGATGGGTAATTACTGTATTTTTCATTTGAGGTAAATTACCATAGTAAATAATGGTAATTTTCAAAAATTACCATAATTTGCTGAAGTATTTTTTTAATTTTCAACAATTGACTGCTGATAGAGGATTTAATAGGAAAGCCAATAGCAATTGCAAGGGCTTAAAGGCCTCAAAAGCATTGTCATTGGTACATTAATATATCAGAAATCAAGAAAATTTAAAAACAAACATGGCAGCCCACATGCCATTTGGCGTACTGTTTTTGGAATCAGAAATTTTCATTCAATCTATTGAAAATTATATCCCCGCAAATAATCCACAAGTAAAAATATTCCACAAATGAGTTGGGCATGCCTTTATTAATAATTAAGATTTTATTAAACGTGCAGAGACCTAAGTATTTTTGTAATAAATTAGTATGAAAAATATCTGAGACAGAAGTGAAAATTACTGACAATGACAGTAATTTTCAGGAGCTGTGGTAAATTATTTAAAATAACACAGTAATTTTTGAAAAGTATCATTGTAACTTTCAGAACGGTCCATCTCTAGCCTTAAGTTACCCTGTACCCCTAATTACCTCTTCTTATCACCACCTGATTTCCCTTCATCTAACCTCATCTAAAAGTTTTCTCTCCTCACCTGCCATACCAAATACTTCTTGATTTGTCTTCCACTTTATTGACCTCACCTTCAACATCCGTCTCCACACCCACATCTGAAATACCTGTAGCCTGTTCCTGTCTTCTTTCAGATTTCATACGACATTCAAAGCTATGTTCCATATCAAACTCTTCTCCAATCTTTTCTCTATATCCTTACCCTAGATCTCTGTCATCATCTCCCTTCTATTACTGAATACTGCCTTTACTTATACTATTCTCTCCCTAATGTCTTTGCTGCTTTGTGATTTTTGGCTTTGAAACCTTTGCTAGAAGGCCTCTTCAGCTCCAAAGCAGCAGATAACGTACACTCTGCAAACATAAAATTTAAATATTATAACAAATTTCACAAAATGTTACATGAAAATATAATTCCCTGGAAGCAGGAATGCATGGTAGGTATATTATGATTAAGAACAACTTCCCAATATTGCTGTCACGTATTTTTTCTTCACATGAAAGGGTACATATTTCCAAGTCTATAATGGCCTTCAGCAAAACTTCCATGGCTCCTGCCTTATTGTGCCTCAGATGAGTGGCATTTGGAAGATACAAAACTTAGTTTGAAGACCCTGTCTAAATGACAGAAAAAATAACACTCTTCTTGGTGAATAAGTAAAATAAGAAGAGATGAAAACAGTGGTGATGGATCAGGATACCTACTTCAGGTCCAGAGTCCTAGTTACAATGAGAACTCCTTGAATTGAACCTAGATGCGATTTACTCATAACTACAAACTATTTACACTTTATTTTAGGTTTGCATCTTTACATCAGTAATGGCATAAGCATTTCAAGGCATATAGTACATATTGTATGTGATAAGTACACTATTCCTTGCTACATGAAGATAGAAAGAAACTATAAAATTACCCAGGTAAAATATTTGGTCTGTAACTACCCTGCAACTGGTCTGTAACTGATCTGAAATACTGATATCTGCTCTGGACGTAGTCTGTAAGCAGACTGAACAAGTCTGAATTTTGAAGATGTTTCAAATCCAGACAAGTTACAGACCACTTTCAGATCAGATATTAATCTTTCAGAACAGTTACAGACCAGTTTCAGAGGAGGTACAGACCAGTTTCAGAGCAGTTGCAGACCAAATATTTTTCCCTGGGTAGGTACTCAAGAAGTAAAATGTAGTTCATAGAATTTTGTATTCAATACATCTTTACAAAATAAATCTCATTGCCTGGAATCGACTAGTCTTTGGATCATTTATGGTTCAGTACAATTCGTGCTCAGTGCTCTCAAATGGTCATTGCTCTCTCTTTGATTATTAGAAGGACCTACATAAATATATCATATAGGTGTGATAGGCTCCAAATGTTCAAAGTGTAATACAATCAGAACATTCTATTTTAACCTTGTGTTCAGCAACTAAACTGTGAGCATTAGATACACTGCAGAAGTAATTGTTCCAGGCAGCATTGTTGGCCAGGGCTGATTGGTGCCAATGCAAAATGATTGTGGTGTTTGCAGGATTTGGTGTATGCTTCGGGTGAAGTCTTCTGCCATTTCATGAAGGTGAGTGCTTCTGTTGTTGATGGGGTGGTTCATGTGTGCAATTTCAGTTACATGTATTGTTGGCATGCATGACAGACAGGCCTTGGGCAAGTTCTTTGCCAGGTCTGCTCGGTGTCAAGTCAGAGGGAAGGTATTCGTGCCAAGAAGGGGAAGAGGGAGGGGACCTCAATGTACTTTAAAGTGAATATGGCACTTAAGTGCCACGTCGTGAATCAATCCACCCATTTCAGTTTGCCAGGGAGCTTATAGGAAACATAAAGGGATTCTGTCATTGGAGGGGTTGCAAAATCTCCATAGAACAAGCTCAATTAATAGTGATCTAAGGAATAAGTTGCAACCTTCCTGGTTAAGATCATGAAATAATTATTCCTCCCATCTCAATATGCCAATCCCCATGCTGCCCAAAGAAATGAACTTACACCTTTTTATACAATTACCTTTTGCTGCCGGTTGTTTCACGCCACTCAGGATAGCATTGCTTAGTAAGGGAGAAACAGAGAATTCTTTGGCATGCTCACAAAGTACATTTATTTAATCTAAAACACAACATACAAAAGGAGAGCCATGCACTATGCTTGGTCTAAATTGAGATTTTGCATCCGACACAAAAAAATTATTGGGCCCAATTCACATAGATAATGAACAGAATTTTTATCCACTTATCCATCTCTCTGGTTTTATCTCGATCGTGTTATGCCTCTCGTGTTCTCAGTCGGTCATTCAGTTCCTCGTTTCCCTTGCGCCTGGGATATCTCTTTCCCTCTTGGACCCAGGAGTAATTTCCTTTGCCTTCTATGTCCGTGGGCTCCTCCTCGTCTCTGGTCCTTCCAGCTATCTATTTTCCTCATAACTGTATTTCCTCCCATGTGGCATTTGTCCACGACAGTCAAACTGCAACTCCTCTCGCCCATTGTACATTGTTCCTCCTAGCATTGTTTCTCTCTTTTGCTGGAGTCTTTACTCAAACCTGGCATCCCTAGTGATGACTTCCAAAGTTGGCATTTTTTGTGACCCCCTTTGATCATGCCGACCTTGAGAACATAATATATTGTTACAAAGTAAGTATCAAATGATTTGAAATTTTTGATAAAAAGTGGATACTCTCATCAAATTACCGCTCGAGCAGCCCAAATGAGAAAGACTTCTTTATCCATAACAATAATGCCTTTGGTAATGGGAAAATATTTTACTTTGCATTTTTATGATAAGATCCATTTATTATTTTTGAGGATACAGTGAAGTATAATTATTTTCAAATATCTCAGGGACTGAGGGGCAAGACTAAATGGTGAGGCTGTGCATCTCTCAGGAAAGCTTGGAAGAGATCAAAAGTCTCCACTGCCAAGGGGCCCGGAAATTACCAGTGAGAGGGGTGACTCTAACTCAAAAGTAATGAGGTTATCCTTCAACTACTTCAACTGGAAAATTCATGAGGTCAAAGGTGAGACGAGGCCCTAAAGATAACGAGGCTGTCATGGCGCCCTTTATTATGATTGAAGTTTCCCAGCCAATGCCTAGATGAAGAAATATGAGGGAGGGTGATCAATGTATTCATTACATTAGCTTATAGTCTTTACCCTGCACCATTATAGTGGTTCATGCTAGTCGAGATAGGAAGCTTATAAGATGTGTATAGGCTTATGATTTCAGACAAAACTGTAAGGTCACTCAACCAAGATTGAATAGCAACTGAATTTCTGAGAGAGTTGGCCACATCTATTGCATCCCAGGTGGTTTTGGAAAATCATAGTGATGAGCAAATTTCTCTTTGCCTACCCCCAAATATTTAGGCCTGCTATTAGTCCCTATGATATTTGAAAAGAAATATAGCCATGGTGATTCCTTTAGGGCGTCACCCGCAAGTGTGTATAATGGTTAAGGTTCCATAATGGAAAAACCATAGAGTTCAAATAGTCTTGATTTAAGACATTTTTTTGTTTTGCATCCATAACATATTGCATGTTGAGAATTTGAATTTGGTTGCAAAAGTTTTATTGTACATTGTTTACGAATAAATTTGAGCTGGCAAGATCAAAGTGCACATTTAACCAGATCCATTTTGGAGATCGAGCGTCACAAACCACTTGTGTTTCATTTTTTACATTTACTGCACCTTACCACTGAGGATGCCTTCCTTACTAAATATATTTCTACAAAGATGGTAGTCATGACAGCATACTAATGGTTCTTTTGAGTGGTTGATCATGTAATCTTCTGCAGTATTTATTATAGTCCTTGCAGCTGTCTCATACCCTCTTGAGATCATGCTGGCACGTCCATTATGCAAATGTTCCTACGTGTCTATATATTTCTCTGATCATTTTCTGATTTTCATCAAAATTTGATTGAAAGAACTGAGAAAAGAGTGGTTGGATATGCAATATTCAGCGCATAAATTGTATTTTGTGTTTGCTGCTTACTCCTAGCTAATAGGGAAGCACTTGAATGGTATGTATTTATAGTTACTCATTTTGCTTCAACTCAATTACCTTCCAAAGCAATCATGAATAACTTCTTCACTGATAAGCCCTAAGATAGCATTCTGAAACAATTATCACGGATTGTTGATATGAATATCTGTACACTTTCCAAATTGATGTAAATTATTTTAAATCTTACCGCGCCAATTCACAAAAATGGGCATTCTTTTGTTTTGTATGGGAAATTGTGGGAAATTATGAGAAAATTTCAAGTACTACTAACGAAAACCGTCATCATCAACTGCCGAGGTCAGCTTTTCCAAGAATGTTCGCGTTGATTGGAAAAATGAAATTACTTTAATTATTCTCTGCCCACCATTTTTCTCAACCGCTGTGACAGACTGAACGTTAAGTTGGCACTCCCTGGACTGAACAGATCATGAATAATGCATAGGCAGACTGCAATATTTCAAAAATTTCTCATTCCCCGGGTTCCCTGGTGCACCACTGCGACACGCTTCATGAAAATTCCAAGCTCACCGCTGTGAGCGCTGCAGCACGGCGGCGTCAGAAATGGTGGAACGGCAACCGGTAATGTCCGTTCTTAGAATTTAAAGAAATATCTGTAATCGTTGAATTGTGCGTTAATAAGTTGTTAACATAGGTGAGAGAGCTGTTGCAAAATGGTTTCTTGGGAAAATCTCGATTCTTAAGTTCTTCACGTATGGGATTTCAGTGCAAATTATCGGTATCATTAATATGGTGACGACGTTGACAAGCAAAGTAAGTGACGTTAATATTGCATCCGCTTGAGCGATGGGCTTCGAATATGCAACGTTGTCGTCTACAGTTAATTCTAATTGCGGATGTGATCCTTGGGATTTAGAATTGTGAAATTTCCACAAGAAGTTGTTTCCTCTGAAACTATCATGGCGTCCTACGGAATTGAAGTGGGGAATCCTGCGGTTTTGAATAAAATCCAGAGGTAGATTCCGATCACTACGAAATCTGTCATTGTAGTAGCCATATTAGCCGCTTTTCCTTTGCTTATAATTTGTTGAACACCATTGCATGCTTTCGTTTCAGTTTCCTCAACGATTCTACGTACCGTGAAGTGATCGAAAACTCCTCCAATTACAACACACGGCTGTGTGTTGAGCGAAGACTCAGAATGCCTTTCTTAGATTCTCAAACTGGTAATTACCCCCCTTTTTTATAAGTCTTTGACGTAAGTGTATTGCTCTGGTTAGCGAATTTCCATTATTTAGCCTCGAGGACCTGCGCCATGTAATGGATCAATACTGAAGTCCAGGATTAATGCTTTGGGGTTACCTCTCAAGCACCGAAGAATCCGTCGCTTATATATTTAAGTGAGCTTAATGAAGAAAATGTTATGTAACTCATGTATATGCTAATGACCCTTAAAGCTGCAGTAATTCATTCTTTCCTTTTGAAGTGCAACTAATTACGACTAGAGAAATATGAATTGACTATTGACATGAATCGACAACAACAGGGTGATATTATGTATATTAAGCCCCCATTTTGTTCCTGACTCCATTATTTTATTTTTCCTGACTCCATTATTAATATTGGGTCTCTTTCCTCATGTACTTCAACTCGTGTATATGATGGGAAAAAATAAATTCTTAGGTGTGGGTTAAGTATTATAGTTTTGGATTGAGGGTCTTACTTAGTCTTGTGTCTTCGGAATTTTGTATGAGGTGTGAAGATATTCTACATGACCAGTTGCGCCACTGAAAATTCGCTGAAATTAAATGACAGGAGATAAAGACCGATTGTATGGGGTGCGTCTTACAGTCAATGTGTGATCAAATTCTATATTGACTTAAAAAGAGACTTGGAACTCAGCCCAAGTTTACGCTGGTGTGGTAGGGCAAGATATCTGCTGGTAAAGCCATCTCCAAACAACCAACGAGTATTCAAACCAACTGTCCTTTCCAGTTCAATCAAAGAATTGATTTGAATTCATTTGTCAATTCTTGATTGTTGCTTAATTTTGGATTTCCTTTTCTTTTAGAATCCAGTGTCTTACCTTCAAGGAATGACTGTTATATTTTCTGTTTTTATTGTTTTACTCTCAGGGAATTGCTATTAGAGGAGTTTGAAACCATGTTTATGGAGAAAGCTTAGGTTGTGTTTCAGGTTCAATGGGAATTTGAAATATGTAGGTGTTGCCTTTTCTGATTCCTTCTTCGTGGTGTTGCTCTTATATTGTCGGCCGGCGAGGGACCGCCTTGGCATGGGCAAAAAGGGCACACATGCAGTTTATTGCCCTCGGTAATTCCTGGAAATGCACTGGCAGGGTCCGATTTGGAAGGAAAGAAACAACAAGATGGCCAATCTGAATATTTGGAATACGACGCAGGATATCACTTTAAATGCACATTTGAATACGCAGATGTCAGTAAATAAATTAAATAAAAAAGTAACCAAAAATAAAGGAAAAGCAATTGAAATGTTCATCAGTAACTGTAGTTTACTCGTGCATTAGTTTTGCAGTCTCGCTCTCAAAACATTCCTCGAGCTAATTATTACAACTCTGAACAAAACGATCAAGCATCGTAATTTGTTAAAAAAACATTAAAAGATTTACTTAAATATTGTGCTAGTAAAAATTCCATAACTTACCTTTCTTCATCCAATTATTGAGTATGCAATCCTTTCCACGCTGCCTGAAGTGGGCCCTACCAATTCCTTTTTGCCGTGACATCCTTACACCGCCATTCACACGAAGCACTCCTCCCGTCTGTCTTTTCAGGAGTACACAGCGGAATTTCGGAAGACTGCCCCTGACCCCCCCCCCCCCTCTCCCTATGGTGTCTACATCTAGTAGGCAAATGGAAAACTATGTCATTAACTTTCGACACTAGTAGCGCCTCTGGGAACTGTGCGTTGAACTTCTTCCTTGTTTGATTTGAAATAGCCTACCACGTATCCCCATTACAGATGCCCTGGCCTGGTTTCCATCAACCCTTCCTCCCTTACCTATCCCTTGTGGCGCAAATGTCCTTAGCTGTCGGTCGTCTCCCCTAAAATCCAATCCAATCCTTAGGTAGTGGAGTCGTCTTAGGATATCCACCTGGTCATATTCTGCAATCCTGCCTACGTTTTGATGGTCTAAGTATTATCCATCATCTTCAGGACTGAGTGACTCATCTAGTGCCCAAACTGATGAACGTAAAATTGTTATTTTGCTTTTGCAAGAGTATTCTTGGGTCGGTCAGTGCTGGACTCCCAGGTCTGCAACTAATGTTGTTTTTTCTAACAGGCAAGAATGAAATAAACCTAACATTACATTCAACAAACTAAAAATGATTTTAAACTCTGCTACTAGAGATATGGATTTGATTATGTGGAGAAATAAAAATTGGAGCAATTTTAAATCCTTCAGGATATTGAACACCCCAGCGGCCACACTCTAGGGTTAAGGACAAATTTCCATAGGCTAATAATTAAGCATTTTTGATAAGATGAGTTTGGAGTACCGCTATGTAAAAAAAACTGCTGTGTAATCGAAGTATGGTGTATCATTGCATCGTTATGTAAGATGACTCTTCACGACCTCTTCTTTTCAGAATTAGTTTGAAGTCTATGCCCTCTTCTCTAGCCATCATTGCTTTGTTTTCTACTTCCACTTACACCAAACTTCGGGCACTTAGCTAAAGCAATGCGACAATACTTTCTATAAAACTGCTTCCTGCAATGTGTGTTGTGAATATTCTATTACTTGATTTTGGAAACTGCAATTTTATGGAGCCTAAAGCAAAAAATGATCCAAATCCTTGCGCAAATATAACAATAAATTTACGAAAATAATTGGAAAGTTGATAAGGTCTTCTAGATGTCAATATAAAATGCAAGGCACATGAGGTAAGCTCTTAAATGTTCTTAACGTATCATAATACGATGAGAAAATAATCAGAAAAAGATATATGAAGATGGGAGACCAGAGATGGGCATTGAAATGTTAGAGAAAGAATAATAATATCATCTTGGATGGGCATATCCTTTCCCCACCTTCTAGTTTTTGCAAACGAGGCATCTTGGGATTGTCTAACTTTGCAGATCTGCTCCTCTTCCTGCTTCACTAATAAGCTGATGGAAGCCCATAACCAAACTTGACTTATTGTTTAGTTTGAAGTACCAGTGACCGCCTTGTAATCCTATGTTAGCAGTCATTTCATTTTTACTCAAAAGTTATCCAGACAATAGAAGTGTAATTGAATTGAGGGAGGATGGCCATAGAATAGTGAAATTATTTTGATGTAGAATTTTGAGTGGTGAAGTAAATCGAAAGAATCTGTGAATTCAGAAGCAGAGTAAATTTATGAATGAATTTACCCTGTCTTAATCACGTCTTCCTAGAATGACTTGAGTAAAAAAAGGAGGATATTCTCAAAAGAAACTGAATGAGCATCAGGGATAAAGATAAAGGCTGGGCTTTCTGCAACTTCCAGCAGTTGTCGTCAACAAGATGTCTTGGAGCAACCGAAACGAGCCATCCCCCTTTCATTCTTGCCCACACATTAAGCAAACATAAGCCTGGGCTCTTCCCCCAACCCTTAGAAAGTACCCTCCTGGCCTGGCCACCCCCCCACTCCATCCTTTCCTAGATCCAAATTTTCCCTCCATGCATCTTCTCCCTCGTCAACAGTGGGAAGCAAGGCCTTTGTCCCATTCTGTTTATTGCTTTCCCACACAGGGGGCGGGATTCCACTGTGTTGTCACATCAATGCTAACTCTGGATTTAGATATTTATCAACTCCGACGTGGTTAGATTTTTTGGACAGGAGTATACATATTTTGAGTTCTTGGAAGGCTTACAAAAAGTTATTACACATGATGACGAAACTCACTACATAGTATCCCAGTCTTGTGAGACATAACTACTTGTATATCTTTTGAAGGCACTAAGAGGTTCAGTCCTGTTCCAAAAATTTACCACCTCGGGAGCTGAGATGTTTTTTAGTTCCAAGTTGACTCACTTGTGACAATGCAGGTGAACTTCGCCCCCGTTTCAGGCAAGCAATGTAGGAATGGAACAAGACTTTAAAGTATTTAGGCAAAACCCGATTGACCCTATAAATTCATTTCAGGGATGCAATAAACATGCCAAATTAAAGAAATCCTCCCCTCCATTCTGGCTTGAGGAAAGGCTCTACTCTGCTAAAATGTGATCTGAAAGAGACAGCGGTTTCTTTCTTGGTTAGAATCCTTTACAAATACCTTTGCAACTGAGAGGCAGACCTAAGTTTTTTGGGGTTGAGGGAAGACGCACGTAACTTGGTGAAAACTAACCAGAATGCAGTAGGCAGAGCCTAGCCTTTCGGAAATTCAGTCGCTCTCAGACCTCCATCATATACGCTTCACATTTCAGTTAACTATGCTGCCAAACCGACATTGCATTCGTTTGCTCGTTGTGCCGTGATGATCTTCCTTCCATCTAACCTTTTGCCCACATTTTCCTATTAACTTAAGTAATACCTTTCCTTCTTCTCTCCGTCACCCCACTATCTTACCTTCACGTAAGTGGAATTATTTTTGGCAAATATTTTTTCCTTAGCATTCATCGGGCTAAATTTAGCATCATTAAATTTAACATCTTTTAGTAGTTCTTGATTGATTTGAGACCAACCAGCCTACAATTCCATCGTATTTTGGCCAAAATTCGGGCTTTTCTAATGGGCATTGCTTGCTTATGGGAGCCCCAATGTTGGACGAAAAGCTGCGTGTGCGACCCCTACATATAATCTGATTTCAGAAATGTTTTGCACACCTCATTTTCTCATTAAATGTCACCACCTGAGACCCTATGACCCATGGCTTTCAGACATTGATGCAAAATGGGACGTCCTAGGGGAGGGTGTGCTTGTGGGAGGAAGGTTGAAAGGGTGGCCAACAGATTAGGGGTTGTCCACTCAGGGTTAGACGCAGACGTGAATGTAATTTTACAAACGTAAGGGAACAGTAAAAGCAGTGAGGTTGGCAGCGAACACAGGCAATCCGAGGGAAGTTCCCAGGGAGAATGGTCACTGTCACCCGAACCCCCAACAGGAGCTGTAGTTTATTCTTCAAAACATTGGAAAAATGATTATTCAAGCCAAGGAAAAGTATTTTAAAAGAAATGAACCATGGAATAAATGAGAATAAGCTGCAAAATCATCTCACAACATCCCACCCATGGCAGAAGTTAACAGTAATTTAAATAAAAATTAAATTGTTTTGTCATAGTGTGCAAACATTAAAAAATCTTATTTAAATAAAATATACAGCATTATTTTAACTGCTACATACCCTTCATAGACTTCTTGAGTAAAAGAATAATAACGTCCTAAATCACGATATCTTGCTCTCCTACCCATGACAGAATTTTATTGTATCTCAGCAGCAATGTTGTCATGGCTTTTGTTCCATTATGGTGGTTGTGTTTTATTTATAGAAAATGATATCACATTTGTTATTTTTAACTAGTGGGCAATAGTGCCAAGAGCTCTCTTTGAACTGATTCAGTGGCATCATATGTCTGGAAATCTTGAAAATTTTGTTCTTTATAAACCTTTCCTTTTGCTCCTTAAATTTGGGTGAAGGATGCATCAGAAGCTTAACCCTTTGTGTGTGGCATGACATGATAGCAAGTCATGGTTGTGTTTATGCTGATACTGATGACGTTATATCACATCAAGGGTACTGGGAGTGTTCCAGCCTTCACTGGGGAACTTTCACCAGGCCCCCTAGTGAAATCTGGAACACTTATGGTGCCCATGATGTGATAACACATAATTAGAACCAGTATAAAAATACCATGACGTGATGTCATGTCATGCCGCTCTCAAAGGGTTAACTGGCTTGAGGTCTTCTTGTGATATCAAGGGATCTTGGTTACAATCAAGGCAAAAGATATTTCGTCTGTGGAATTTTTGCCCTTGATCTTTCTTTAGAGTTAGATTTTTCCAACTCTGGTTAATAAGATTTTATGTTTTACTGACTGACATTAGTTTACCCTGCATTCCATCTGTCTTGTAAATTCAGCTGTAAGTCCTAACTTTTTATTCATGATTCGAATCCCATTTTCCTGCCATTGCTCGGTCTTGAAGTGGTTAAAGTATCAAACGTTTAACTTTTGAAAGTCCTCTCTATGTTATCATATTTCAAGTTTCCAAATCCTCATTGTAAATTAGTGCCATGAATCATTGTGCTGTAACATGATGTGTATCACTCTTACCTTCTCACTCTTAATCCAAAATTGGGCTATAATTCTATTGATGGAAGCTCATCTTTTCTTCTTATTCCAGGTGTTGCTCAGAATCACTCCAATTTGTTTATGAGTCCAAGGCAAAGGATTCCGGGATTAGTTGAGGGGCAGATATACACATATCCATCAAAACGATGGAGGAAGAAACGGAGACAGTATTTGATGAACTTCTTACAGCCTCGGCGAAAAGAAGTTGATCCTGAAGTGGATCTTCATGTGATAAGCACAGTTGAAAATCCAGCTGCCATAAATGAGGACAGTAAAGATAGTACAAATGTCAAAGAAGAAGCTCCCAAGGTGAGGTGCATTTTGATAATGTTTGTTTTGTATTAAATGTGTTTTAGAGAAATTCTTGTTGTGGGTGACCATAGCAGTGAGTTCACCAAAACAGGGAATGAGAGAATTCTGGGGAAAACAGGGTAAAATTTGAGAAAGTTGAACCATATGTTGTTTTTTATCATTCATATAATTAAGTACAAATTTTATAATTGGTAGTTTTGGGTATAATTTTATGGAATTTATGGTCTGGTTTTTAGTGGTATCACAGAGTTGCTATTTTTATTATCATTTAAGTATTATTTCCCAGCTGCTTTTTATTATCATTTAAGAATTTCCCTGCTAACAGATGTGATGTTTTCATTCCAGTTTGTTCCCCAAGACACATGGTTCTATGATGAGTTAGATATTCAAGATGTGGAAGGGTTTGATGACCCTGATCCGGACTCTGATTATGACTATGAGGAGACGTACAGCAAGAGAAAGAAGAAGAGGGGAGGGAAAGTTGCTAGGGTTAGTACTCGGTGCTATCTTTTTTTCTAAAATTTTGCTAGATGTTCAAATTTGCCTTTCACCAAAATGGAGGTAGTTAGAGTGAAAAATCATTTCACCGAGAAATCAATGTACAGTAAGTTCTCGATTTATGTCGGAGACGCATGTTGAAGAAGAGCGATGCAAGTCAAAACAACATAAAATGGATCCAGATATTGGTACCACTTTAATTCCAAGATAAATCAAGGCGTCAATTTCAAAATTTGTTTTTTGTCTTCATCTAGGAAAATGTAGCTATTTCAGATGGGGTGATTATGTTTCGGTTATAAAAAAACCATGCATATGTACATTTTGTCTATTATATTAGAATTAAAAAGAGAAAAATTTTCTGTCGACCCATGTCAGCATGGACGTAACATCAAGTCAGACGTGAGACTAAACGATGCATACCGAGGACTTATTGTATATGGTCTCATTTTAGGGAAATATTTTTCAACCTTCCAAAGATACAGCAATATTAGCATTTAACTTGCTAATTTTCGAGATATATGCCAACTAACACCAGAAATGGAAATTGTACAGGAATGCACTCCTGAGAGTTAATCAAAAAATAAGGAATTTCTAATCCCTATATCTTTTCAAAAAATTATCGAGGTGTAGTTTGTGTGCTTATTAGTTATTTAAAAAATGAATCATTTGGTCACCGCAGTAATTTTTTCAGAATCACTGAAAAACCTTCCATTGCGGAGGATTTTAAAAAAACTGCATGAAAAATAATGAGTCACGATGAAGACTTGCCTAGATATTTTAATTTTAAAACTGGTAATTTCAATCATATATAAGTATATCATTGCACCATTAATATATCTATTTTATTTTTATTTTATTGTCGTTCTAAAGGATGTCCAATGAGCCCTTGGCTCTATTATGGCAGTACACTCAGTTGTAAAGGTGTTATAAAAGATAGCAAATAATAACAATCATATTGAATAGAAAATTATAAGTACAGGTCGAATGCTAAGAAACAAAATTGTTATGCTCTAAATTTGACTAATAATGTTTTTATGTAGAAAGAAGTTCTTAGCCACAGCCATATTTGTTTCAATAAATAGATATTTAGATAAAAATAATGGCTGCAAATGATTACAAAGGAAAAACATATTAAAATCCACAGTATAAATGCACTCAAAAATATTACGCCAACATGCTAGAAATAGGCATCATTATATTCAATCAACAATAGGATCAACGAGTATCTAAAAATATAAAATAAGATAAGTAAATGAGGAGATAAAATATAGCATCAAAATTATAATAAAAAAATTTTTGTAAGAACAATGCAAGTAAAATATTACAATATTACTTTATGCTCCCTACAGCTGCTGAAATTGAAATAAAGAATTTTTAATATGGTCTCCTCTGTAATTAGGGAAATGTATCCCTCAAACTACCTCAATCCCTCATTAGTTATTACTAACTTATTTTGATTTCTTATCTGGATCCTAATTTTGTCTTTTACTAAATAATTTTTTCATTGATTTGGTTTTAAAAGACCTTTGTTGATAACTCAGCATGTTGAAAACCACATACTTCGAATAATATGTCAATTTAATGCACTTTGTGTTAAATCCTGTTTTTGTTAAATGTATGGAGTCTCGAATTCAATCAGCATTTCCTTGTTTCAGGGTGGAGGGCGGGGACGTAAGAAAGCCAATTATGATGCCGCCACAGATGCTGAGAAGCCCTTTTCCTGTGAACGTAAGTGAATGACAGTCTGCTGCTGATTGAATGATAGATTCAGCTCCCTTGACTGATGAACCTTAGTTGAAAGTTATGAGCAGTCTAATAACATGAACCATGCTTTACTAATCTTTGGATGCCTTGGATATGTTCCTATCCCGCTGCTCTTTATAACTTTTTCCCTTGCACATCAAGCTGATATTGCTTAAACCTTGTTGGCATACATACTAAGAATGTTGCCAATAGTAGTGATGAATATTATTAATGCATATGTCAGTGGTGATGGTTCCTTATTCTTTGTAGAGTATTGTTCTATAACCCTATGCATCTACATGTATTATACCCTGTAGAATGTTTAATACATTTTATGGTCCCTTCTTTACCTCCTGTGTTAGATTATACTTCCTCCTGAGCATAATGTATTTATGCCTATAGAGCGGTTTCCCTCCTGTTTTCCATGTTTGTTTAATGTTGGTTTTTCAACCACAAACAATATTTATTTACATTTGTGTTGCTGTAGATGTTGCTTCTTTGAAGTGCTGAAAGAAGTGTGTTAAAACTGGATTTTGTAAGCAGCTTTGGTTTGCAGCTCAGTATCCAAGGGTTTGATATAAAATGCTTCTAATTCTCTTCAATTATTCATCGGTTGAGGGTCATTACATTGATATTTCAAATGTGGTTAAGCTGATGTCTATAAACCTGGATAGTGTTTTTCATTCAGCTACCTTATTTGCTTACCTGGCTAAGTTAACAGTAAAAATTTTGATAGCTCTAGATTGATAAAAATTTCTTGGTTATATTTTTAAGGCAGGCAATTTTAATTTTACAGGTGGGTGCTGGATTCTTTGTACTTTTTATGTCAAAGTTTAATTGATTTTTGTTCACTGTGTATCTTTATATCCCAAGGAATTTGAATAGCTAGTGTTGTACAGCTACTGATTTTTTTGTGTGAAGATTGTTCCACACAGCTTTCTTATTATCCACCTAGCGTCTTTGGGCCTATATCCACGTGCACGCTAGTTACGCCTCTGCCGCAGCTGCATTATCACTGAGTCGTGACTAACATCTACATTCCTGCATAAAGAGTGTCACATGTTGTGGTGAACTAACCTTGTCTTGGCTTTTTATCATTGCTCCTCGTTCTCCAACCTTAGCCCAACCACCTGCAGCCCCATTGTCTCCTTGGCCCCTTCCCACCGCTCAACCCAACTTGCGCACCTCACGCAAGGCCGCCCTCTCTTCTCCTCATCCAAGTGTACTGTTTCAGTGTGCGGCGCAAGGTACAAGACAAGGCCTGGCCTGACGTACCACTACACCCATTCGCACAAGGATCGGGATGAGGAGGAGGAGAGTGGTGCCACGGCATCGGGGGGTGTGAGTGGCGGCAACGCCAGCACCAGTGGCTCCCCAGGTGCTTCGGTGAGCAGCGTGGAGGGTGCAGCAGGTGGTGGGGGATCCGGAGGTAGTGCCGTGAGTGGTGCCGGGGTGCCAGTGACTGCTGTGACACCGTCGACTCCGAAATCATCTCGGGGTGGCGGGGATATGGCTGGGAGCAGTGGTGCCGACCACGCGGCAGCCGGCACCGGAGGTGGCGGAGCTGCAGGTTCGAAGAAATTCCGGGACCGATTCCTCACCTCCCCAAAGCACCTTGACTTGCGTTGTGTGCTCTCCTTTCAAAGCTGAGCACTGCACGCAACTGCCCTTTGAAAGAGTAAAAATTATTAAACAATAATGGAACTGGACGAGAAATGAGAAAATTATCCCAATTCCTAGTAAAATTACACCCTTTTCTTTTAGACTCCTATTTCAATGCATAAGTATAAGGAAAAGGCGTTGTGTGTTTTTTGAAGTGAAGTATCTTGATAATGTTTGTGAGTAAAATTAACCGCTTCTAATGATGCTTGTATTGCTTGTTACTGTGGTCATGTCTCTGATGTGCTATATATGTTTTATTTTGTTCCTACTTTTGAATATTTTTTCATTTTTTTGTTTTGTTAGTTGTTTGGTATTTATATATTGTTATTTTCTGCATACAAAATAGCATTAATGTGTTTAGACTTCTGATTGTTGCATTAATTATATTTTTCTTTATTAGTGAATAATTTTCTTATGTGGATGAAGAGTGACTACTTGCTGCACCAATTGAAGATGATAAGCTGTTTGTCCTTTGTATATTAATATTTGGAAAAAATTCTTAGGTATTTTTTATGGAATTCACCTATCATTAGTGGCACTTGCTTATTGTATGCTTTTGTGATATTTAATTATGTCTTCTCTGTCCTTGTGCACCTGAGGTTACAAAAAGCCTAATGCCGGAACACATGAATCTGTAGGCACATTGAGTGTAATTTATTTTGCAAATTAGACCATGAGAGTAATTATTTGCAGTTACGGCAATGTGAGTATCCACTTAAAAGGTCTCAGTTTGTTTCTACCAATATGTACATTTCGATTACTGGCCTTCGAAAATTGCATTCTGCACAAGTCCAGTAATTCATTGCTTTGTGTTGCTTCACATTTTTCAGTGTAATTTTTGCTACTTTGATAGCTAAAGCTTAGTCACAGATTACATACAGAGTAGCCACATTGGTTGCTTTGTATGCAGGTGCAAGTAATGATTGTTTGCCCACCCACCATATTAGCCAGTTCCTTAGGTGCAAAAACTCATTACTAATCACTCAGTGATTTTAGACCAATTGTACATTAGTTGGAAAAGGAATATTGCATCAATCGTTCATGCAGATATTATGAATTAGCAATGATCTCAGGGCAAGAATGAGAGGTAAATCCTATTAAAGAAAATGAAATGCAAGGAAATCTATTGAACTGACAATTTTTAAAGATATTGCATAATTTTCATGTCTTACTGATATATGAGAGTCCATCGTCAATTTTACCTACACACACAGGTATTCATTCATCAAATATTTTTACTTGGTTGAACCTGAGTATTTAGTAGAATCCATAAGTTTTTTAATATTTTTAAAGTTTTATTTTTTGGGAAAAATTATGGTGCCTTTTGATGGAACCAAATGTAATTTTCTCAGATGAAGTTGCACTGTGTGTTTTGAATGAAATGAAGTGTTTTGACAATGCATGTTAAGGGACTACAAGTATTTTTATACAAATTGTTTTTGTTTGTGATGACTGTTGCGCCATTAACGAGGTTATGTGGGTGGCATCAATCTTAGGGGATTAAAATCTTCAGAGATGTTCTTACCTCAAAACTCAGCTCAGAAAATCACATCTTGTGTGCAAATTCATTGTGAAATTGTATTGACGTGTCCATCTGCCTTAATACCCTGCATTTGCATACTTGTGTTGACCATTTACACCGGGCAGTCTTTCCCTAACTGAAGTTATAAAATACCTTGTGTGTTCAGTTGAAACTTCTTTTCATCGTTATTAATTGGTCAACATCCTCTTGTACTAAGTTGTGCTGTATCAGTAACATAGACTGATATTCAGCAATTTGTTTCTTCACAGTCGCTAGACATTAAAGCTATTGGTTTTATATTCCATTGATGATGTCAGTGTTTTAGTTGCTGTTTTATGATATATTTCAGACTTAAAAATTCAGCTCACTGTTCATGTCCATGTTGATAGTTGATTTTATGTCATTAATAAATATTTAACATAGCCTTATGACTATCTTGTAGAGCTTTTAAGTTATATGACAATATCCTGGGTAGGGTCTGGTATTAAGCATTGCAAGTTCTTATCCCCAGTCACATTATTGCAAATACCTGCATAAATATTGCTTCTAAGTTCTCATGTGGCTTACCTTCCACTTGGCTTTTACAGTTGCATATTTACCAGGTCTTGAAAATGATCGATTGATTATGTTTATCTGCATTATATAATGAGCACGATGATCAGGAATTAATTATTTAAGGTTTGTAGAGGATTGGAATAAAACGTAAAATTCTTTTTCAACTGAGCAACAACATTTCTGACTGTGATACTTAAAAGTTAATTTTCAGCACTGTATAATTAGGGACTTTTCAGCAGAAATAGTAATGGCTGCAATGGCCTTTTATGGAAAAATGCTGTTGCCAATAAGGATGTAAATTTGTTAAAAAGTTGAATAAGACTTTAAATTCTTGCTAAATTGCTGCTAAAAAAAATGACTGTTGTTAAATTGTGGAATATTTTACATGAGATTTCTTGCATACAGGAGAGTGGTCATGCTAAAGAATCCAAGTAGAATTGTGACCTTGATGGGCAGTGCTTATTACATTTGTGTCTTTTAAGTCATTGCTGAGGGTGGCGTCCATAGTTCCTTGAAAAACCATTAAAGTCCTCGTAAAATCGTATGTTATTGCAAGAGTGTTATGAAAACTACTTTTATTTTTTATGTGGGGTTACACTAGTTATTTGCTTCAATTTTAATATTGATGCAGTGAATTCACTTGCATTCATGTCCAAAATACTTGGGGTTGGTAGAAAAAAATTATAAAACAAGTAGATATACCAACAATCAACCTTGCAACTTCACATCCATGAAAAACTTGATTTTACTCCTGATAAGATGTGAATATTCCTTGATCCTGAACCACTCTCCTCTCACATGTCTAGATAACCTGTGAAATTTTTATAACTTCGTTCATTGAGGTATGCCTCTCAGGCTATTATTATGCGTGGGGAATGTTATTTGATGTCTTTACAATTGATTATTTCAATAGAAATCTCTAGTCCCTGGTTTCTACATAATGTATAGGGTTTAAAGGTTAAGCCTGGGAACAATGTTGTTCAGTTAAACTTTTGCCATTTGAGCTGTCATTGAAAAATGTGGATGCAGACTTAGTGAAATATAGGTATTGCTTTCTCATTCTGCTACACTAATTTACTGCTCTGAGGCTGTAACATTAATGATTGAAATTGGAGTGTGAATTTAATAGTCATCACTTTAAACTGGATTGGAAAAAATCATCTTCGCTGTACCTGGGTACAAGTGCTTATTTTTGTGAGCTAACATGTATGGATGGGTTTTAATGTTTCCCTAACTGAAGGTATAATTGTGACCATCCTCCTCCTCCATGAGATTTAACTGTTTTTTGAGTGACTGTTCAGTTTTTTAGCCTCTTTTGTTTCATCAAAGAGTCCGGTAGAAATTGAAGAGCTAGTTAAAAATCTATTTATATCCTCAAGTTTCTATGTTAACTATTATCTCTAGTAAATGGCTCTTTGGTCAATTATGCAGATTTGAACTGTGGACAAATGATGTTTTTGATTAAGAGTTAAACTGATAATTTGAGTAATCCATTTTTTATCACTTCTCCTAGTGTATATGTGATGATGTTCATGAGTAATGTCTGTAAAGCTCAGACTCCTTATCATTTCATGTTATTCGTGCTTCTATAATGTGTGTAAGCCATATTAATCCTTATTTGTTTTAGGTTTTTATCATGTGCAACTACGAAGCAGCCTCTCCCACAATGGTTTTCAAGCGTGTGTCCATAAGTCTTTGAGAATTTCTATTTTATCCCTTAGATCTGCCATGATCCAATAAGGTTACAGCGTGTGAAGCCTTACCCCATTAATTACTCTGATTCAATGATATATATTTTATGGAGACTGAAATTCTGTTTGTGAGGAATGCCTCTTATGATTTTACACTGCTTTTCTTTTATTGTCTGTGTGACAATAGTTGCATGACATTATCCACATAAACTCATTCTTTGCATCCCCATGTATTATTGTATCCTTAATGAAAATGCATGCAAGTTAAGGTGCTTAGATTGTATTTAATTAGTGTCTTGCATATTTAGTTAATAGAATATTGGTAGTGTAAATGTGCTGTTACTATTAACATGGTGAAGTCCAGTGATGTAAGTTCTCTAAAATGTGTGGTTAACAAGCGTCCAAAATACTACGCAAAAGTGACTAATAGCTTGGGTGAACAGTGAGTTGTTTAGTTATCAGTGCATTGTTGATTCCATAGGTTCCACACGCCGTGGTCGTCATGGGTCCCAAGCCTCTCAGCAACAACTACCGAATTCTGGTTCATCTGGCAGCTCAGCAGGACAGGCATCGAACAGCTCTGCTTCCGGTTCTGAGGAAGCTCCACCCTCTGAGAAGAAGCGGCGGAAAGGTGCGGATGGAGCCTCAGCTGTGGCTTCAACCCCAGTGGGGTCCAACGCATCCGGCACGGGTGGGAATCTCTCGGAAGAGAAGGAGCGTGCACAGCCCTCCCCATACTGTGACTTCTGCCTGGGAGACGCAACGGAGAACAAGAAGACGGGACGTCCTGAGGAGCTGGTTTCATGCTCAGACTGTGGTCGTTCAGGTAAGAGGAAGTACCGCAGGCGGAAAAGGGGTGGATGTGCAGCAGGGAAGAGAGAGGGTGCTTCTATCACAAGGTTACAGGGATCGTTGGCGGCAACTCAATCGACGAGGGGACGGAAGGCTAAAGGACACTGATGATGGAGTGAAGGATATTGTGTGGCTCACGTGCTGCCATCTGTGGGGGTGTTGTTGTTGTGTCATCCTTGGGTGCTCGAATTTCTTCTTGAACCCCTCCGCAAGATATCACCTCCTCATCTCTCATTCGGCTGATGGAGCTTTTCAACGCATTTTGGTGACGCATCTGTCATTGTTTATATTTCATGCACAAAGTTTGCGAAGTTGGTCAATTGTTCCCCTCTTAACTCTTAGAGTACCAAGATTTGAAGATTAAAACTGATGCCTTCAGGCAGTATTCACAAATAATATTTGATTACTGTATCTCAGTGGGACAAGATAAACATTTTAAAATCAGTCTGTTTGCTCCAGTGCTTTTCCAGTTAGTACTCACATTTCTCTTGCTGATTGAATATGATATTTGACAGTAACAGAAGGCTTGCTAATATGAATATTTTTTTAAATTTCACCTCTATCATTAAGTCCGTAATTTGCTTGCATTGTTTTTTGTTGTCATGTGAGTTTAATTGTTTAATCCCTGCAGTGTAGCTTTAAAACAGGTAGTAGCTACTTCGGTCGTCGCAGTCCCTATGAGACTAAAATTGTTTCTCTTTTGTAGGAGTATATTAGGTTTCTTTAAAGGCCTCAAGTAAGGTTCCTTGAAGTTTTTAAAACTCGTTTGAGTGTAGGTTAATGTTATGGTTCAGTTGTTGTTTGAAATGGTATCTTAGTAATCTTAGAGAAATGGAACTTTTTCACCTGATGCATTCATCCTAGGGACCAAAACTTTCAAGAGTATATCAGGAAACTGAAATTCCTGGATTTGTGATGAGTATTAATATCCTCCCCTCACCTAGTGTTCAAGAAATGGAGGAACAGTGCAAGATCAGTCTGGTTATATCTTCCAACTCAAGACCGCTCATGCTCACTTAAATGCCGAATTCAAAATTTATTTATAGTCCCATTTTTTTGGAAAGACATGCATAATGGCATCATAATGCCATTGCCTTTATGTGCCTGTCTGATTTATGAAAAAATGGTTTTGATTTGTTTCTGGGACTATCTCATAGAACCACGTCTAGGTTCTCCAATGGAAATTATTATCTGTACATGCTGAATTGCCAGAAGTTCTGTGTTCTTGTACGCTTCCTCAGTACATTTTATAGGCCAGATAAAAGAAAGTAAATTTAAGAAATGGAATTTTTCTGAGTGAAAGCTCCTTGGAAGGTTTTAGTGTAGGGATATGATACCAAACTCTAATGAGGTACAAAATATACAGTTTTGAATTTAAAAATGATATTGCAGCAATTTGAAAAAAAAACTTACTTGTGAGACTGAACTTAAGGCATATGAGGTTTTTTTATGGACCTAGAAGTACCTTGTGTGCTGTATTTGTTTGGGCCAGTGATTTTTAGCATAGGGCCTGGCATTTGCTGTGGGATTTATCCACTGGTTGACAAAGGAATTTAAATTTGAAAAGTTTAGTTCACTCAACTGTCAAAATCACTGAATATCCAGCCCAGGATTTGTCTTCATGAAATATTTCATCCAGTATGAGCTCATCTGTAAACTTTTCATTAGGTATTGTTATTTGTTAAGATTCATATTATATATATTTAGTTAAAATTACTCTTCAAGTCATGGAATATGCTTGAAAGGTACTTACTGGGATTGCATTTTGTTTACCTTGGTATTCTAAGTGTTAAGATATGTTATTAACCTTGAAATGAGGGATAAATATTTTAGTTAATATTGAAATATGTTCAAGGTAATTTTTTTATCAAGTTGTAAAAGGGAAACACTTTACAACTAGTGTTAATTACGACTTTGAATTTTAGTGAAATGTCTATTTAAGAATTTGATTTACTAGTGGTTCATACTTACAGTTTAGTGTCAAAATTTTGTTGACAATGTTATGGTCTATACTGGCTGTCATGTTAACTCATTTTAGCATTTATTCTAGTCTGTTGTTTCCATTTCTTTCTTGTCCAAAATAAATTTTATCGTAGTTTTGGCATAGTTAAAGTTCCTAGAGAGAAGCATTTTTCCATTTAGTGTTGCCCTGGGTGCTATTTAGACATCATGTGCATTACTGCTAGAGTCATTGGTGGTAAAACGTGGCTTTAAGCACTCTTCTTATCCAGTAAATCTTAATTTATCACTTATCATATCTGCATGCAATCTATTTATAGCATTATGAGCAGTAATTTATGTACTGTGGTTTTTGCTTTTTACGCAGATATTATACTCGAGCAGCATTTAAAATGCCGGAATCATTTTTAGTTAAGATCCCACCTCTTGTCGGTTCGTACAACGTTTAACAACCAAGGAAAATCTGTTCACAGCTCTGCTATTTGGCATTTCTGCTGTTTGGCATGTGGAGATGTTTCTTATTGTAGAAATTTGTTGATTTACCAGAGGGTGCAAAATTTAGAGGATTTAGTCCAATTTGTGCTGGGAAAAAAATTATAGGTTATACCGGAAGTAATAGTGACTTTCAAAGTGCACCTATCAAATGCATTTTTAGAAATCCAGTTTAGTAATAAATATATGAAAAGATAATATATATATCTATATATACACATATATATATTGAAAATCAATGTTGGAATATTGAATTGAAAAATTATGGAAACTATGATAATATTTAACACTTGAGTTTATTGTGTTTATGTTGTTCAAATTTCCATTTAAAACAAGACTGCCTTGGCTGTTTTTGAAAAATTTTGTGACTTTTTTCTAGTCTTTCCTTATAGAGTTAAAAATTATATATTTGGGTTTTTATTGAGTGAAAATACTACGCGTTGACTTTTTTGGGCTACTCTATATAAATCATTGAAAGGTGATATCTATTTTCTGATGGAAAATGGATCTAAAGACTGCCTTTTCTCTGAGAGAAACTGATGACGCATCCAATATTTGGATAACTATTCGATAGCCCTTGAATGACTGCCTGTATTATAGAATCTGATCTAATGGTTCCTTGTCATTCACAAAGTCATTTTTTAAGAAATCATGAAATCCTTCTAAGGCTTCATCTACCATGCAAGAAATTGTAAAATTTGTCAGAAAAGTTAATGAGCCTTTAATTCCATAAATAAGTGTGCTGTGATCATTTGCTAGAGAGTGATAACAACTCATTTTGTCACATTACAAAGGAGTTCCCAAATGTTAAAGGAGTTTTTATGGCAGGATGGCGTTCATCTGTGTTGGGGATGTGCAACTGTACTGTGAAAATAATGATTTTTTAATCCACTCACCAGATCAATGGTCTTTTAACGATGGTGGTTATTTTATTGGCCGCCACAGTTCTGTGTCATTAGTTAATTTTATTGTTGAACTAAATGTGGGAGGCGTTGGTTGACATATGCTACTGTTATAATTGGTTATTTGGGGGAACATGGTGCACTTATTTTTACTACACAAATTGATGGGTGCTGACATGAATCATTGTGCTAATTAGTAGTTCCTGCCAAGGTAATTTTGGCATGAAAGGTTTTTTAGACTGCTTCTTCTCCAGTCTTCCATCATGCTGTTTGCATTTTAAGCAACTCAAAATTTTAGCTCCTTTTTTTGCCTAAAATTTCCCTAGTACAAAATTAGGTTAGAGTTGTTAGGCAGTAGATCATTCGTCATGCTCTTTAAGAGAAAACAAAGTCATCTTTTGGTTAAGTTTTTTTTTGCACATATTTTTCTTGTCCCTAAAGATTTAGGTCTTAGCTTTGTGGGTGCTTAAATATCTAGGAAATCAACTGAACATTAAATTGTATGCTTGGGTCATTGATAAGTTTTTTGAATTCCATACATCAATATAAGTATCAGTTTCCTGATGTTTTATGATTAACGGCTCATTTTCTAGCCCCTGAAGTGTCTCAGGCGTTGACATCATGACACCCACAAATTTCACTTGTGAACTGAGGGAAGACCCAGATTGTGAAGATATTCAGAGAATTAAAAGTTCTCTGAAGTGAGCCCAATTCCTTGTCTGTTTAGTTATGCGTTGCCGATTAACAGAGTTTATCATCATTATTTGAGTAGCTGTAGGTCATCAATAAAATGTATCTCCCTTATTCTCTTACTATTATTATCAGTAAAATTATTAGCAGTATTCATAAATATGAGTGCTATTAATAATATTTCCTATAATTTGGTCTTTCTTGATTTTTATGATTAAAATGTCATATCTTATACTACTCATATCCATACAAGTGCCAGTATCATTCTCGCATGTGTTTTTGGTGGTTGTGTCACTCTGCTTTAGATACATTACTAATCACCTTGTTTTTTTACATCCGAGAAGTGGATATGTTTTCACTGTTTATCTTAAACATGATCCAGTGGAAGCTTTAGCTATTGTAAGTTAAAGAAAAGTCATCCTTGAGTTGACACAGCGCTAAAAGTGTTTGTTGGTAAGGAAAGCTTATGAAACCATGTAACACTGGCATGCAAATGTTGTATATACACATTTTACTCTTTGTATGGGACCTGTTAGAACTTAAGAATTTTTTCTCTGTTATAAGAAATGGAGTGAGTAGTCATACTTTGTCTCGTGATGACTCCAGTTGTATAAGTGAATAATGTTAGGAGAATCACGTTCAAAGATGAGTGATGTGGTTGGCTTGTTATGATGAAGTTATTATGGCCTTAATTTTCATCGCAATGAATGACTTAGCAGCATGTCGGAGTTGTGATTCTTTTTTATTTCACCAAGGGGTAGAAGGAAGTTGTGTAGTTGGAAACCTGTCGAAGTTGATTATATGTGAATAATTCATGTGTGAAACGAACTTTTGTGACCTGGTATTAGGAAAGAATGTCATTCAGGATTGGATATATTGTGTAAGAATCATCCAAAATTATCTACTTTTTTGATATGTTAGAGTGCAGTGAATGCAAGACAAAGGAAGCTTTTTTTCTGAATATGATGAGAGTATTGTATGGGTGTAATTGTGAATACTGGGAAGAGAGGTTTTTATTAATGTTTTGTTTTATCGTGGAAAATGATGAGTGTGAGAATGGAAGTATATTTGTGTCATTGGCATATGGTCAAGCTTTCGAAATAAGTACAAGAATCTTTACTGCCTAGCTGTTGAGTGTGGGCAGTAATAATGCCCGCCTCACCAAAAATTCTTGTCGTATATGTTTTTGTGGCTTTCTTTCTTCCCAGTATAAAGAGTTCTCATGTAGTTCACATTGTCTTGTGAAATGCAGCTTGGTAAGACGAATTTTTTTCATCCATTAATACGGAGTTATGAAATGTCCTATGCAAAATTGTATCTATCGGTGATATCTATCTAAGGTGAAGATTTATTTTCTGTGAATTTCATGCTAGTCCCAAATCTGTAGCATAAATCTGGCTAAATATCTTTTTTGCTTGGAATTTTTAATATTAGCTCACATTACCTCCTCTTTACTGGCTTTTAAGTGTTACTGGGTGTGCAGCTTTTTTGTTTCTATCTTATGACTTATACCGTAATAATCATTCTATAAAAATATTATATTTTCATGCCCCTATGTTGACATTTTCCCCTTTTATTTAAATAATTAGAGCTCAATTTTTTGTTAATTGAATCCTTAAATATAATGTTTTTAATGTTTTAAGACACAAGTACTGGTGTTGATTCACTTCAAAACTTCACTGTCATCCCACGGTTTAAAGCAAGTTTTTCATAGGTTGCATCTAGTTACACGCATTAGCCAGCAATTATTGTTTAATAGCCATGATTATATTTTCACACTTTTTGATGGACATGCTTATGTCAGGACCTATGAAAGAAATTTTAATGCTGCAAATTTGTGTTGGTGAAAGCAGAAATGTTCTTGCTTTGTGTTTTTTGACACATTGTTTATTTTTTGTGATCGGTTTAATGTGATTTTTTGAAGGGGTTTGTCCCCTTGCTCAGTCCCATATCCACACCATGGTGCCAAAAGTGAAAGTGGCGTAACTCTACAAAATGCCGCTGTGATGCAATTATGTGAGAGGCAGTATGAGCGAATTGTTGTATGTATGTATGCATTCAGAGATGTTGCTCCACATGAAGGAGTATGTTGTCATTCCAAGAGTAGGCTATTAATCCATTGCCACATACAATTGACTAAACAACCGACATCCATGTGAAAACAGTCTCTGTGGAAACATTTTGGTGGTGCACGCATACTTGGCTGCTCTTTGCATTGCGTGCTGAAGAACAGTGTTTCCTTTCCAAGTAATCCTGTTAAGCAAATTAGCAGGATGGTGTTCCCTGCCCTATCACTAATTATATATATATAATGAATATATATATAAATATATATAAGCGTACACATAGTTTACCCACCCTACTCACTGGTTTTCAAAATGGGCTGTATTTTGTATAATCAAAGAAATAGTTGTGTGTATCCTTTATATGTTGCACAAAAATAACATTTTTTCAGAGCTGTAGAGAGAGAGAGCATTTAGTATGTTGTAATATTTTTTAAAAAATCTGGAAGGAAACATTTGTTGCTTTTATAAGTTATCCTTTCATTCCAATCATAAAAATTTATGAGATAATCCTTGTAATAAAAAACATTCATTCACTCCAACCCTTGGAATGTCTCATTTATAATGTATTTAATGTGCCGAGGACCAGTGAATGAGAGACAGGTTGGAGTTTGACCAAAATGAACCAGAGAGCTGTTCTTCACATGGAAGTCCAAGTGGCAACTGTTGTGAGCAATTTTTCCAACACTTAAACCTCATAATCTTTTCAAAAGTAATCACGGCCGTTGTTGGTTGGTTTGTCAATGGCTTAATTATGATGTTGTTTTTGTTATCCTGGACAAAAGAATTCACTTGAAACAACTTGGAAAAGTCACTGTTCTTCGGCACAACCCCACTTTGACCAATCCCATTCAGGTGGCTCTTAGATGCCTTTTGAGATACGAAGGAGAAGGTGGGTTAGCATCTACAAAAGCTACGCTTGGCATTTGCAACATGGATGTATTTAATGGTGGCTGCTTGTCTTGTGTACAAGACCGTGCTTTCTGGGTTACTGGAGGTAAAACACACTCGAGTGCAAAATTGTGTGTCTATAAATGGAATGGCTGGTGTAATTGGTCAAGAAATATTCACCACAGATCCTGAGTTGTGATAATTTTGATGAAAATATGGGGTATATGGAAATGTGAAGTAAATTTTTCAGCTTTTGAACTCACATCCCTTAGTTTTTGTGTTGGGTTTTCAAACATCTTGCAAGTTTAAGATATGCTAGCAATTTTTAGTGATTTGCCTCTTATTTACAATGAGGAAGGTGTGTAAATATAGCCCACCCATATGACTTTTCTCTATGGCAGCCATTTTTCTATCAGCTTAAGTATGTAACCCATATGTTAGTGTATTAATTGCCGACAATTCAAGACAATTTTCACCTGGTAAAAATCATGATTATGGCCTAGAATAAATCATTTAATTTCAGGTGTATAGTAACCCTGTTGAAGCATTTGTAACTGCAAATGAGAAATATTTTACTAACAATGTTGTTTGCAGATAAAAATTTGTCATATATATTGGAGATTATTAACTTAAACGTGTAATAGTTCTCATTGTATTGCCATCGTTCTCGGACCGCAAATGTACACAACATTAGGATACTTTTAAATCCTTCAAAGTTGTCAAGAAAATTATGAAGCAAGAGCAATTGTACGTTGGAGTGACAAAGCCAAGGTCCCTGGTTCTATTAAAAGTCTAAATCTATCATCATCCAAAAGTGCATTTAAATTTCAAGTGGTAAGGATATCCAAAACCACAAGTAAATGGTTGGACATCACTGTGACTCATCTCAACTTTACATGTGTTTGAAAAGGAGAAAAAAATTATAGTTTTTATCAAATTAGGATGATCCTTTTGAACGTCGTGTGAAAGTACTATTACTGACAGGGATACTATACAGTAATGTCATTCACTGGATTCCTGATGACCCAAGAATTGAGATGCATAAAACAGGGTCACCTCTAGAGATAGGCCATTCTGAAAATTGTCATAATTTTCAGGTCAATTCACATACATTTTAAATTTTTATTGAGAGAATTGATTATACTTATTTTTATCGAGAAAATATTCCTAACATATAACATAAACCGAGTCTATATATTTCATAGACAGGTATAAATTAAGGCAAGTACAAACCATTAGTGGGGCTATTGTTTGAACGAAAATTTCTCACATCTTGACCAAAGGAAGCCAAATGTTGTGCATGCTGCTGTGATTGTTTTAACATTTTCTTTTATTTCTTGTTCTTAATTGTATCAATAGCAATGGTTTAAATGCAATTAATCCTGTATAACTGCTATTGCCTTTCATATTTCATCCTTCATCAGTTATTAATCCCTGAAAGTTTAAAATTACTGTGAGATTCCAGTAATTTTTTAAATATTACTGTAATTTACGACAGTGATTTTCCTAAAAGTCAAAATTACGGTAATTTACCCATCCCTAGTTGTTACAAGCCTAGAAAATGTTGACAAGTCATGGGGAATGAGGAATTAGCCTGCAAGTTTGATTTCCCTTGTCAAAAAACCTTTCAGACCCTTTGATTTACTCTCATTTAGAGGAAGATGGCACATTTGTTTTTCCTCCAGCAGTATTCGGAAGTTACTTGTCAGCCGCTCACATAAATTACCTTCAGTGTGAGTCAGTATAACCTAAGGGAATATGCATCAGTATTTCTTTTTCATTGAGTGCCCTTCTCTACAGTTTTGGAGGTAAAGTGATTTTAGCTTAGATTGATGCTGAATTGAACTATTGTTATCGCCACTTCATGTTCTAACTTAATGTGTTGCAGTTCTTATCTAGCTCTTCAGTCAAATGCGCACTTTATAAAAAATGAAAATTATGGCCTGGAATAGTTATGAAATTTCATAATTTTTGATCTGTAGTAACCCTAATGAAGCATGTGTAACTGTAAATGAGAAATGTTTTACGAACAATGTTGTTTGCAAATAAAATTAGGTCATATATATTTGAGATTATGAACTTAAATGTGTGATAGTTCTTGTATTGCCATCCATCATGGATCATAAATGCACAACATTTGGACCCTTTTAAATCCTTCCAAGTTGTTAAGAGAATTATGAAGCCAGGGCAGCTGTGCGAAGGTGTGGCAAAGCCAAGGTCCCTGGTTCCATCACTAGTCCACATGGATTTTTTCAGAAAAATATTGTTCACATTACTTGCTGCAAGGTCGGAAACTAATTTATACACATCCTCTAAACTTATCTTTTGCAAAGCAGTCAAGCGTGGCATGGGAAGTTGTTTAAGGTACATCTGTCAGGGAATCAAATGGTTCCTTGTGAGTTCTTTGAGGGCATTATATCATCGCAGATACAAAAATGGAAACCTTGCATAAGAGAATGTATCCTGTACTAAGTGTATTGATAGTAGTCTTTTGGCTCAGCGTAACATTGATTTCTATCTCAAGTGCTAAGCTACATGTCTGAAGAAATTGTCTACTTTCTATGAAGATCTTCGTGCCTGCCACAAATACAGTAATGAAATATGTGGAAATAGATGAGAGAAAAAATTGCCCTGGATTTGGAATCCTACAACAAACCTTTGGCTGGGCGGGCCAGTTCATAGACCTCCATGCTACCCAAGATTCCTAATTCCTACCGTAATCTTTGAGGATGCAAAAGAACCAGAAGTTGAGCACTTGCAGCCGGTTAAAGATAACAATGCAGGGAGTAGAAGAAAAAAAGCCACAGCCCATGTGGTCGCATTGTATATCTGCACTTACAATCCTTAGCTACACGTGAAGATATTCATACCTACCACACACAACACATTTGAATTCTCATGAAAAAATGAACGTGGACCAGTGGACCTTCAGCTTGTTGGGCCAATGCTTAGTCGTGACCAAAAATTTATCATAAATCCTCAGTGTTAAGACCGTATCCCATGAAACTCACATTGTGAAGAGAAAACAATTGTTGAAATGGATTTTTTGGAAGAGGATTTTTGTTTAGTATTCCTCTCATGTTGACAGCCTCTACTGCCATGCCATGGAACGTTATTGAAGTGAGGGACAGACCCAACTTATACCCATAGTTGCCCTCTTTCTTTATTGTGAGGTGGACCCATTTATCAGCCTAGAGTGAACGTATACAGCTGTACTTTATGCACTGTGAATACTTCGAATAAGAATACCAGTTGGTTAGGTGTATAGCAACCACTGGTGAAGTGATAGGTTGGTGGTTTGTAATGCCAAGTCGAGAAATCTACAACCGTTATGTCTATCACTGTTAAATTTTTGAAGTGACCTGTCTCTAGGACACTACAATTCTCTAAAAATAAAAAGAACTCTGATTATGTACTGAAACAACTACAAAAGGTAATCATGATGATAATTTTATTAATATGAACTTTCATTTTGGATTTTTTAATGAAAGAATGATGCTATGTCACATATCATCAAGGAAAGATTGCTTACTCTCTCCGTCAGGGCTTGGAATATATCTATCACATTTAAGTACCTAGCCTTGGGTTTTAATTAGTCCATTTTTGCCTTGGGAATGATTTTTCTGTTGAATGAAATTATAAATAGACATATGATTGTTGTAACATGACTTGGCAAATAACATTGCATTTACTTGAAGCATACATTTACTAAATGTTTCATCCTCTTCAAACTTATTTTCTGATGACATACACCAGCTCTGGTTTTTTAAAATCTTAATAATTTCAAAATTTTTGTCAGTATGCCAGATTATTGGTGACCCCTTGATATTAATTCCATACTTACATTTTTGTGGAGTTTTGTGCATATTTGTGCTTTCATAATTTGTTGACTATCCTTTTTTGTTAATCGAGATGAAAAATATAAATGTGGGTATGTAACGTGACCAGAATTGGTTGGCGTTTCTTCATCTTATTATGGACTTGCATTGCCCTCTATGAAATTACTAAATTACTGCTTCAAGTTTTCTAGCAACAGGATTATGCCATGCTAAGTCACTAGGTGTTTCCATAAATTTAAATCATTGGGAAATCAAAATTGTGTGCTTATAATCTTTTTGATTCTTGATTTTGAACTGACCATTAGGCTATCTACATCTCATTATGCAGTCTCCTCATTTTCTATGCACTAATTTTTTCTCATAAAATGATGCCTAATCAGTACCAAAGTATTTAATCGGAATTTATCAGAATGAATATGAACCTCTGTGAGAAAGATATTTATCTCGTGGCGTATGAGTGGTATGCAGTGATTGATAAGAAAGCTTGCTTGAGTCATCCTTATACCACGAGGTGGTCATAAATTTGGAGGTGCTCAACCAGCTTTGTAGCTCAAAGTTGCAGTGAGTATCGTCACTTGTTCTTCCTGCTATTTTAGGTCACCCGTCTTGTCTTCAGTTTACGACCAACATGATCATCTCTGTGAGAAAGTATCGCTGGCAGTGTATAGAGTGCAAGTGCTGCTCCATCTGTGGCATGTCTGACAATGATGTAAGTCTTGTTTGAATCTCTTGTGTCTACCATTCTCTGTGAATCTTATGCAATGCATTATATAAAGTGACCTTTACTGAATGTTTCGATTTTGCACATTACGATCTACGTTTTATACTCATAGTATGTACAGTAAATTGTCATATACATGTGTATCAGCCGACCTTCTGTTTAGTCTGACCTGGTAAATGTTTACTTGTGTTACACCTACTCAAAAAAAATTTACCCTCTTAGATTTTTTGCTACCATAATACATCCACCTTTCCTGAAAATCACTTGCATCCCAATTTGCATTTTACTATGGTAATTAGGCTATTAATTAGGGGTTAGGAGTGCATCATACCTCAAGTGCATTTTTTTCCTTTTTGCCCTAATTAATAATGAGGCGTTTCTTATTTTCCCTAACAATTGACACATTTTTTGGGCAGTTACTCTGATGAGCTATAACTTTCTCAAAATATATGACACCAACAGCATATGGGGCTGGGTGCTAAGATGGCAGTTTTTTTAGTTTTAGTACGTTCCCAGGCACACAAATACAATGGATTTCAAGGAGTCTCTCTGAATGAAGGGTTGGATCGGGTATTCGTAAACCATCATCCAAAAATTATGTTATCTTATTAATGTTGCATAATTTCTAATAATGGTTCACGAATATATGATCCTGTACTTAATCCAGCCTTTTGTACAAGCCTCAGTTCTTAAGGTCACCACAAGATGTGAAACAGTTAAGCTCTAATCACCTAGCACAAAAAACAGGTTTACATTACCAACAAATCATTTAATAAAAGTTGTGAATGTCAGCTGAAGATGATGTAATGGACTCTTTTTTCCCCACAATTATGTTAGCAGACTCTGAGATTCTTATAGTCCTTTATGAGAGTCCACATTTCTGCCCTGTACAACACTATACTCCATATCAAGCTCTTCACCTGCCTCTTCTTTATGTCCTTACCCTGGGTCTCAGTCATTAGCTCCCTTTTCACTAAATGCTTTCTTCATGGAGGCTATTCTTCTCCTGGCATTTTTGCTACTACAATTTATCCTTGTTGTTACATAAAGGTACCAAAAAGTAGCTGTATTTAAATTCAAACTGTAAAATTAGTTAAGATTAAGGTGCTTGATGTAATAGCATTTTTCAGATCTCTTCATCGTATTTAAAATCAAGCCGCAAGTCATTGATCATTCATTGGTTGTTCTATCCTTAGATTGGCTGACTGCAGCCCACCACCCTTCCCTATCTAATGTTACTGTCCGTTGCAAAATTCCATCACCCGAATTTGAAGACTAATATCTCAAAGACGACTCAATCGATTTTAAAATAAAGTACATCAAATAGAAGCTTGTTTATTCCTGCGTTTAGTAACGGTATACAAAACTTTTTACCGTTTATATTTATTTCAGTGTGTGCTTAAAAACAGAATTTAGTGCATTTTTCTGGGTACCGGACGGATGAATCAGATTTACGGCTTTGTAATAACAACGCGGATCAAGATATCGAAACTTCCTTTTCAAATATTGTAGCAAAGGTCTTTCTTAACAATCATACGACGTTTCAGATTATTTAGTGCATTAGTATTTTAGATATTGATGAAATTGCAAGACTGTGTTATTATCCATTCTGCGCATCCCTGAAAACAACCGTTTGAACCTTCTTCAAGCTATTGAGTTCAACATCATGAATCCACTTATAAAATCTTAAAGGAATTCGTTGGTTAATCAATATCGATTAACATTTATTTTGGAAAAAGAGCATTCTGAACTGCCAGAAGCATGCCTGGAAGAGACAGGGAGAGGCGCGTGCTGTTGCTTAGTCAGAGGGTTGCCCATAAGACACGTGGGGAATTGCCTACAAAACAGGGAAGCCGATGAATCAGAATCGTGGGCGCTGGTTCCATATCTGTGCATGACTCAATTAAATGATCCTTTTCTGAATAATAATCCTCAATACGCCTTGCGTGTATTACTCACTTTTTCCACAGCTCCGAAGATACTGATCCCAGTATCTCCCAGAACAATTCACATGTAATATTTACACTGCTTCCCCTCTCAATAGCGTTAGCCATGTAAATTTTAGTGATACTGTTTTTTACAAATGCCCATGTTAGCCCCATAGCATTGAGCTCGCAATGAGCGACCGGAAGCCAAATCAATTCTACATCAGAGCGTTGTTGCTTCACCAACATATCGAGAATCCCTTGCGGATAACAGAAATGAGGTTTCACATAATTTTTCTCATTTACTACCGCATGTTACTACGAGTGAAGTAGTTTTCCGAGTTGAAGTAGTTTCATCCGCTTTGTCTGGTTTAACCAAAGTTTGGGAAATGGTTCTTCAAAGTCTTATATGGCAACAAGATGACATTCGATCTATTGCGCTTCAATATTGTGGGAGCCATCAAAACATTATGTGTGTGCCTAAGTATGTCCAAGTATGACAGTTGCTCTAAAGTTGGGGTTACCATAGGTCCATCGTAAAAAAGAGGACACTTCTTATAAAAAAGAGGACACTTCTTATTTTGTTATTTTTTCCACCATTTTAATCATAATTATCATTGCATTTATGTATTTCATTACTGTGTTTTTTACTTTTGTGCCATGAATATTCGGAAGATGAAGAAATCTCTGTTAACAGTTTTCGGTTTCCCAGCAAGTATTCATAAAAGCTTAATCAGTCAAAGTGCTTCAAATTCTACTCAACACACACTACACCTTTCATGTTTTCAATTGTAAATCTGGTCCTGTCTTTGGTCCACTGTGTGTTGACAAGAGAAAACATGCGTTCTGCATTAACATTACAACTAGGAATAAAAGAAAAAAATAATTCAGCAATTATTAGAAGTTCAGAATGGTACACATAACTAGATTACTGATTGAAATACATATGCACACCATACTTCACCTGCTGGTTGTTTTATTTTCTTTCATAGTTCTTTAAAAATTTTGTGAAATTACAAAATTTATCAAACACTTAGTGTCATTTAGTCTTACATTTGTTTTTTTCTTTAAGATTTGTGATACAGTTCTCAATGTCCTCCCAATTAAGAGTTCTTGAAGGCATCCATTTGAGTGGTTTGAACAGTTGATATTGAGCCAACCATACTCCATAGTAGTTCTATACACATCTTTTATCTCCATGCAATTGCTATCACACTCTTGTGAGTAACCTTCCTCTTTTTTGTGTGTAATTATTTCCTTTATTTTTAAGGACTTAAAATTATTCTAGTATCTTTCCTCAAGAGTTTCTAAAGTGGATTCCAAAATAGAAATTGTTTCAGTGACACAATTTGATTCACTAAGTTTAATATATACCTAATTGTTGAAAACTAACATTAACGGGTGAACAAACAATAATTTTGCTTCACTTAGTTCATTCTCAAAGAATTTTTAAGTATCATAGGAATTGAACGTTGAGAAGAAAAATAAGATTTCAAAGCTGGAAACATATGAATCAACCTCTCAATATAAGGAAAGTATGATAACCACCTAGTTTTTGAAAGGTATAACAGCTGCTGGTATGTAACCTCCACAAAATCACCGAATTCCCTCAACTCCTCTGTGCGCAAAGTATAAGTGGAAAAATCCTTGAATATTTTCAACACAATTGAATCTATGTCAGTTTTTAACCCAGAATCAAAGCCATTCTGCACACAATTGTGCAGTACATGTGCTGGACATCCCATTCCTACCAATTTAGAATTTAAACACTTTTTCGAGTGACTGAAGACATTATTCCCTGCAGCTCTTCCAATTCCATCAAAATTAACTTGCTTTCCATTTGTTAGAGACCCTGTGCACTTCAAAACAGATCGGGAGCGAAGCGGATGTGCGCTAAACAACTAAAGAACGTAAATAATGGCATCCGCAATTGTTTTCAAGTTTGTTGATTTTCAGTAAAGGCGGCAAACATGCATATTGCAAAGTTTATAAGTAATTAGCAGCATAAAACTAACGTTTTGAAATACTTATTTTGAATAAATTCAACAACTTTAAGTTAAACATGTGGCCATGACGGCTGTGCATCCACGAAAAGCTAACTACCAGCAGGATACAAAACATTTCGACAATGCACATTTTTCCATTCAATGTCGTTCGTGTGCAATTAAGTGCTCGTATTCCGATGTGCGCTTAATTCAACAACTCTAAAGGAAATCCCCAAGAGAATAACCAAATAAGATAATGAATCATAACGATCGTAACTAATACCTGCTGTAATTCCTGCTGAAAACCGTTAGAATGCATTGTTATTACAGTATAGGGACACCTTCTCCAGATGAAAAGATGTTCTTTGGTAATTTATCTGGATTGCATGCTTTAAAAAAAAATATCACCTTGCGTGTCGCGAAAATAAAAAAAGAAATTTAGTAAGACAAGAATGGAATAATTGACGGCATTATCACCGGTGTGGTCTTTGCATTTGTGGTCAAAAGTGCTACAGTTGCAATTTTACGATTTAGTGAATCGACTAAATATTTTCGTGTTTAAAATGAGAATTTTTTTCTCAGAGCTAAAAAAGAAGACATTTCGTGATTTTTCATAAAATCCCCCAGACATTTTTATTTACCTGAAAAAGAGGACGTAAGGTAACCCTACCTAAAGTAATGCCGCACATTTAAAAAAACCCACTTTTAATAGAAATCAGTGAATTAAAACAGTTGTCAAGAGATGCATCTCCATTGGTTGGAAAGTGAAATAAGGTTCTCACTACCCTACCTATCTTACATCTGACCAATTTTGTGGACTCTCCAGAGGACAAACTGCAAGATAAGTCTCGTATATACTAGTCTGACACAAATGAAAGGCCTGAAAGACTGTAAATTGCTTTGTAATTTGTCTTCTTTTCTAAGCTATTTGAATAATGACACTTAGTGCTGTTACATACCATTATGTACGACGATGAAGAGGTGACTAGCACAGTAGAAACTTAGCTCCTTAACCAGAGCAAGGACTGGTATTGACTGGGCGTACACACCCTAGTGAATTGCTGAATGAAAGCAATAGAACTTTAGGGAGATTAGGTGGAAAGGTGGAGTAGATAAAACATTCTTTCACATGAGTTAATTTCATTTTTGTAGACTACAAAGTTTTTGAGAAAAAAGTGGGGATTTAATTTTTGGGCCACCCTTGTATTTCCTAGCATAAAAATATGAAACCACTCTAAAATTCTGAGGCCACTGGTCTAAAATAATGGATAAAAAGTGGTAGTGACGCGCAGTTATAACTCTTGACAGTACATGACAAAACTATATTTTTATGATTTAACTAAAAGTTTCCCCATTATTTCATTAATCTTTCTCCATGTCAACGTTGTAATAGCAATATGGCAACTTGGATAAGATCTAATATAACCCGCAATGCATTGGGTGTCATACACACATTTCTGCTTGAACTGAACAGCTTGTTGAAAATAGACGAGTAACTTCACTCTAATACTCAATATAAGCAGATAAAATGAAATGTAAGGCATAATAATTCAACACATATGACACACTTGTAATAACTTTACTGAGATTGGAGCTGTGGACATATCTCAAAGCATGCTTCAAAGTGATGTGGTGACGTAGAGGAAGTGCCCAAGCCAACTCAGAAAGTCTGCCGTGTCTCTTGCTATTTGATTTTGGCTGGGGTTAGATCCTTCGGACTACTGGCTTCGATATTAGTCAGGTTTCAGCCCACTATTTAAAAGATAAAGTTTGCTCAATGTTATGTTATACTACAGCATGCTTTGTCTCCATGTAGCACCCATTTCAGCCATGGTTAATCTGACGTAATTTGGGAGACCACACATTTAGCGCAGTATATTTATTGCATGTTGCAGAAAAATTAAGTCCGTAGTTAGATATGCTTACTTATATGTTGAGTTTGGCTGTGGTATCCATTAGCATTGCTCTCAATTAGAAAAAAAATTGAAAATCTGTAAAATGATGGTATGTCACGTATCATCAAGGAAAGATTGCCTATTCTCTCCATCTGTGCTTGAAATTTATCCGTCACATTTCATGTGTTTTAATAAGTCATTCATTTTTGTCTTGAAAATGATTTACCTGTGGATTGAAATCGGAAAGTCTGAATTTTTGTAACATGACATGGCTGATAACATGGCATTTACTTGTACCATACATTTACTAAATGTTTTATCCTCTGCATACTTATTTTCTTATATGTTTTTAAGTTCTGGTTGAGTCTCCTGTTTCACCAATCTATTCTCATTTTCCCCAAGTATCTGCATTATTTTTTCCCAATTAACTATGTGAAAAGGCTTTCAAAATCCACAAAACAAGCAGTTAAAAACGTGATTGTTATGTACTTTTTTATCAATGCTTACATTGTGTTGCCCTCCCCTTTCTAAATCCAAACTGATCATTGCCCTAGTTGTAATTTGCTCTACTCTCCAGCCTTTTGTAACTATTCTCAGGAAGTCTTTTTCTATGTGAGAATTTAAAATATTTGTGCTATACTCCACACATTCTGATGCTTAAGTCTTCTACAGGATAGGTATTAGACCATTTCCCTCATTCTTCTGGCGGTACTCCTTCCTCATAGATCCTACACATTAGTTTGAGAAAAGATAGTCTTCCATTATTACCTAGATTCTTAAGTTACTCAGAAGTAATGTTATCTAATTCTTCGGCTTTGTGTATTCATCTCTCATAATTCCTTCTTTTTTTAGCAGTCAAGTAACTCCAGGTTATAATTTTCTGTTATTCTCTCACTCTATATCAAGTTTCACTGCTTTATTTTAACCGTCAAATAGCTCTTACACATATTCTTTCCATCTATCCTGGATATCTTGCTGTTGAGAGAAGATAGAGAATTATGATCAGAGAAAGTGGTGTACTGCAAAGAGGGCAGAGTGGACAAATGCCACCAGCCAACCTACTGAACCCAGAAGACGTGTCTCGTCCAATTTATAGATTGATTACTGCTGATGATAATTGAATGAATGCACTAGTATTCGTCGAATTTTTGTTCTGATTCAGTAATCTTTATGTTAGGAAATATCCCTCTTGGATATCTCACCATTCATGAATACTGAGCAGTACAAATTTTCGACGGAAATATATTAGTGTTGACATCATTATCATTGGTTGTTCAATCCTAAGATTAGTTGACTGCAGCCCTCCACACTTCCCTATATAATGCTAGTTCCCTCACCTCCTGGCATCTCTTCTTATGTACTTTCCTCTTTATTTGGTCCATGAACTTATTCTTGGGTCTTCCTCTGGGGACTTTTCCCTCTAATTTACCTTCAATTAAGGTCTTCACAAACCCATTGTGTCTCAGGGTGTGTCCAATCCATTTGATTCTTCTTTTCTGTATGATGTTCTATATGATCCTTTCCTCTTCTGCTCTTCAGTGAAGTTCATCATTTCTTATTTTCTTCATCCATTTAATCTTCAGTAGCAGTGGTAGGCTTGTTCAATACTCACAGAGGCTGAAATATTGAGGGAAATTAAGGCATTTAGGGCTCTGCTTCATCTCACAATTGAATGTTGACTCTCAAAATATAGGGTCCATTTTATAATGTCCGGTTAAACTTCACGTTAGCATTAACAGCCATTTAAGCTCAAAATCTGGTTTTGTAATTAATGGCTTAGTTGAATCTGGACGTTCGAGTACTCATTACGATGACAACCTATTTGCAATAGTTATCCAAGTTTATGTGAAGTTTAATGTGTTGTATGACGGTACTGTAATTTCTATTATGGTTACATTTTATTTAAAATGTAATCAACTATGTTGATAATGAAGTGGAGAAAATGATTTTTGGGTGTGGGTTACCCAGAATTTTTATCTCTTTGAAATCAGCTATGAGGAATTAATTCCATGAATAGTATTTGCTACTCACTGCTAAAATTTGAGCTCCTCTCTCCATCTGCTTCACATGAATACTCCTCTCCAAGCCATAAACAACTTGAAAATGCCTCCGTTGTAGTATTTTAATTATCATTATTCGTTTGTTCTACTTTTCCCTGAGTGAAAACTGTTGTTGGTATACTCTCCATTCCTTAGAGTTCATGTCAGTTAGCCAAAGGTTTGATTTGCTTTATAAAACCCAACCTCTCGGTAACGTGAATATTAACTTAACATCCACATTACACAATTACCAGTTTAACCAGACATAATAAGACCAACCCTAAATGTTGAAATGAGAGCTGAGTAAGTATAGAATAATTTAAATGTACATTTCCTCAATCTTTTTCAGGATCAGCTGTTGTTTTGCGATGACTGTGACCGTGGCTACCATATGTACTGCTTAACCCCACCACTCTCTTCTCCGCCAGAAGGCTCTTGGAGTTGCCGCCTCTGCATTTCCGAGTTTCATAAGAAATAGAAGGATTTTTATTTTCCTCCCCTTTTGTGTACCTTTATTACCATCGAAGTAGTGTAAATGAACTGTGTATACATAATTATAGTGTGACTATGTGTGTAGGAATTGGTGCAAGCATCCACATTGATACGTGAATGTTGTCTTGCAATGGCACTTTTTCCAGGGTTTATCAGGCCAGCTGGTGTGATTCAGATATTGCTTAATGCACATTGCAAGGCATCTCTTCCAAAGTTATTACTACTCGGGTGACATTAAAAATACCTATTTGTCTAACCAAATACATTAACAACGATGTGTGCAGTATTGCATATTAAGCATTTAAGATGAAGACAACTCTTAACCATGCTTGGTCTCTGGGTTAAATATGAAGCCCTCCAATCAGGAAATGTACAATTCTGCCTGTCTGCTGGCAGAGGTACATGTTTCTTGTGGGTTTTCAGAGAGTAATGTGCCGTGAGATTAAATCAGCAGCCATGTAATTGACATTGAAAAGTCTTTCAGATAAAGTAAACATACCTCATATGCAATCATAACAGTATACATTTCAAATGAAGTAGTTGCTTAAGAATTAGTATGATATAAAGTGAACCTCTTTTAGATAACATTTAAGTATTTTTTATAATTTTGTGTACATTAAATGTGTAAATAATGATCCCCGAGCAACAAAAATGGAAAAGGCACAAGGCTTATAATTTTTCTTCCTCATCAACTGCATTTTTTAAATTGTTTTTTTTTTCTATATACCATATTTTCTGGCTTATAGGGCATATAAGGAACATCCCAGTTATGAGCACCAATTTGGAAAAGAATAACCCTATCTATTATCCTTTAAAAATTATTTACAGTGAAACTGAAAGGCGATCCATATGGTTATGGCAATGTGGTATGGTCAGGTACACCATTATGATTTTTTGAAATATCTGTCTACAAAATTAAAATCTGGATGTGTTTTTCCAAAAAAAATAACGGGTATATGCTGTGTTCCTGATCTGCCTTAGGTTGTAACCACTGCTACAATCCTTGGTAAGTCATCAGAACTTTATTTCAACCGACAGCACTTAAAATATGTGACAGTTTCAGCCATTGTGTTTTTGAAAATTGGTTCATGAAACTGAGAAGCCTTTTTACAAGTATGGCAATATGGAATGGTTGGGTTCTTCAAAATGCTCTTTCTGCTTAAATATGATTTTGTGAATCCTGCTGGTTTTATGAATTTTTGCCAAAAAATTAATGGTATTTATTGTGGCCTGTGGATTGTAACCATTATCACAATCTTAAGTGAATTGTTAAAATGTTATGGTAATAAATAACTCTGGAATATGGGCCAATGTCAAGAGTTAAGTTTTTTGAATTCGGTATACTGACACTATATTACCAAAAACTCTTTGCTGGTTGTGTTTAGGCCAAATATAACTTAGATATTAATTGTGTAAGAAGTAGGGTGGTTTTCTGTGGATTTCTCTGAGGAGAAAGTGTATCTTATAAGCTGGAAAATATGGTGCATGACAGTTATTGTGCACAGTTAAAAGTTATTTGCCTTAGAAGTAATGAAATGTCTGGGGTCTCATTTCCCCGGTTGTGTGCATTTGTGATCTTTTAATGTTTGTGAATTGATTTTAATTGTAACAAATTGTTCTTAAGTACTTAAGAGTTGCTTAACTTCATTGCACGGATGTATTTGATTTATTTCAAATATCAGTGTATTATGATGTGAACACTAAAGCTACCTCTCAACATATCATCTCTAATTTCTTCAGCCTTACCTCTTCTTATGACTTGAGGAATTTCGTAATTTGCGAACGTCAAATTTGGGCCATGTACGCCGTGATGTCTGCTTAACATCATCTTATTGGCATCCGCTGCTGAGTTCACCTCACAGCTATACAACTATTTTTAGTCAGAATTGGCATTGTTTATATTTTCTCATTGTAGAAATTAACCTCTGAAGCAAGGAAAATCTATACAAAATTTCAGAAACCGCAATAGAGCACTAAAGCCATTACAATCAATAGTCTTGTCTGCTCATTGTGCAAACTTGTACCTAGTTTTATCGATAGTCAATTATAGCGATGTCAACTAATATATAAGTGACTTAGTATACCATCCCTAAATATATAACTGCTTAGCCGGTTCGTGCAATTGTCTACCCTCGATAAAATTTGGAGTGGAAGTGTATGTTAGGTATTCCATCATAAGTTTCCATGGTGTTCAGATGAATGCTTCTCCATTTCTTGGGTTTCCACTGCGTAGGTTGTTTTTGAGACCTCTCATTGACAATTTTCTCAAAAACAACCTACGTGGTGAAAACCTGAGAAATGGAGAAGCATTTGTGTATGTTAGGTGACCACAGGCATTTCAAGCTGTGTAATTGTCGACCTATGATAAAAAATTTGACAGAAAATTACATTAGGTGCTCACAGACCTCTTGCGCTAGTAATGTTTGGTTTCGTGTTCAATGTTCGTTCATAAATGGTTACTCTTACACTCAAGGTGCCATTTCAACCATAAGAAAATTAAAAATATGTCATCACTTGTGTAATGAAAAAGTTTTAAAACTGCAAGTTGAGTTCTGTAGTGATGGCCATGTTGTCAAAGAGAGTTTTAGATATGCACCAATGTCCATTTAGACCACATAGGAGATGAGTGGAAGTTGTTGACGATCGACTGAAGTAACAGACTTACCCTCCTGGCTGATAGCCATTTCATTACACTCAAGAAGATATTCAATTCAAAGAAAATATTCAAGAAAATTTCTGTCTGTCCAGAAACCCCCATTAGGAAGCACAGTCGAGTAAAATATGGACTCTCTGGGCAGTGTAATACTGTGCATACAGTAATATTTTAAATGAATAAAGATGAGCAGTGAAGTGAAATAATTTGTTTATTTAAACAAATTTACTTTTATCATTTCAAATAATTCATGAAAGAAACTTTGTACCTTACAATAAAAATCTCAAATCATGTTGGGAAATAACTTCTTAAAACAGCCTCTAAGCTTTTTATTCCTCCACCTCCTGGGTGGCCTTTAACTTCTCTACTCGTCTTGAGTTCATATTATGTGCTTGTAGTCTTTTTTTCTTGCATAATTTAATTAGTATTACTGAGCATACCAAGTTGAGACAAGTGCCAAACAAAAGGAAATGGGTATTATGAAGATTTTTATTTTTTCCTTAGTGTGTTTTGCAGTTTGAAATGGTGTAGTTTTGGAAAAAAACATTGAAAAATTGTTCAAAATTATGTGTATTTGGCAACTGACCACTTGACTAACAAAAGTATTGCTGAAGCGGAGTCTCGTATGAAAATGTAGGGGATAAAGGTCTTTGAAGAATCAATGTTAGGTAGCTTTACACTGCAGATTGAAATTATGAATGGCTTCGTCTTACTGAATTACAGGAAATTGGGGTCATCAGGCCTGGAGCATCAAACAGGGAGCACAAAATGGTAGTTCTTTAAAATTCTTGCATGTCATGATATCATGTTTAGTTGGTTTTATCTTTATTGAACCACCAATTTTCTTCCCTGAAATAGACTTGTAGCTCTGATAAACAGGCCCCAGGTATTCAACATGCACGCAAGTCTTAGAAAATTTGATTTATAGGACTATTTCCCAACATTGTGACTTGACCGGGATACAAACCCAGATCTCCCAATAGCTGGTCAGGTGTGTTGCCAGTTACACTGGCCATCTTCCCTCTAGGGCAATTGCGAGGAGGGTGTATGTGAACTAGATGTCCTCGCCTCAAGTCTACATTGCAGCACATGAGACGAAGGTCGTGCTTACAAAGTCATTGTAATGACGATTCAATAACAACTAATTCCAATCAGTGTATTTACAAATTACATGGTATGAAGTCACTCACAGGGGTGCATTACACCGAGGATTGAAATTCGCTATGGAAAAATCATTTGACTCATGTGTTGCAATGTAGACTTGAGGTGTGAACATATAGTTCTCATGAACCCTCCTCGATATTCACCTCCAAACATAGTGTTAAGCTTGTCTTACTTTTTTGCTGTTTTTTTTTCATTCAATGTTCACCTTAAAGCCTGTAATGGATTACTTATTCAATGGTGAAACAAGGATGTAGAGCAATTTTTTCATCACAACTACTACTTGAGTCACTGATCTAGGTCAATATTTTGGCTTATTAGAATACTTTGACTGGAAGATGTATATTTTTTATTGCTCACATTTGCACTACTTAAATTCAGTATTTATGCAGCATTCCTTTCATGAACAACTTTTAAGGAAAAGGTGATGCAGAAATAGACAAGTAACCTTGGTAGTTAAAGAAGGAGAGCAAAAACTGGTCTCTCATGTATATTACAACTCTATATTATCTCTTGTGCAAAAACTTGTTTCACTCCCCATTTCAGGGAAAACTCATAACCTGATAAATCGAGGATGACAAGTTTTCTCGTGTAAGAATTTTAGTCCATATTTGTTTAGGAAACTGCCATCCTGTTTTTCTTCTGATCTCAATAGGATTCTGCAATATACTTTCCTCCTGTGTTAGTACCCAATTATTATTTATTTGCAATTTTTTCGCTGTCTTTTACTTGTATGGTAAAAATTGTAACGCATCACCACATTTTATGTCAGATGCTATGCATCAGTGGTATGAGATCCTTTAACTATGGTTGTATTCAAGCCAACACAGCAATCATGGCTGTGTTGCTGTGCTGCCTGGGGTCTGTTTCTGAGAATTACAAGATACAAGTCACGTGACTATTTCAGGCAGATGTGTTTCTCAGACATATCAAACCAAAGACTTGAACTAGTAAAAGAAATGGCAGATATAATCAAGATCATAAATCACTCATAATTTGATGATTTCGATACATTTTGAGGGTGTACCTTGCAATATTTCCAATCCAAAAGTTGGTTCCACATTTTTGGGTCAATTCAAATGATTGAATATGTGCAGAAAAGTGCTTTAGTTACGTAACTTACATCACAAGATCCCAAACGAAGGCAAGTTTTCAGGACAACCTAATGTCATAAGATAAAATCATTTATTTCACTGCGATGTGACCCGGTGTGTCAGTGCACTGCATGTACCTCCTAGTGGTGGGTCACGGGCAATGGTATGCTGGCTCTAAAGGTAGTCCTTTCAGAAGGGATCCTAGCTTGAATAGAATAGTAAAAGCGGGCCTACGGTATTACTATGCTTTGGTTTCTCTTGTGGCATACTGGCAAAAATGTGTCAAAACTGACTGGGCGCGTTAACCGTTAGCAGGGAAAGCTGCACGTGGTGCGGGTACTGCAAAGGGTGGTAACCTTGCATACTCTATTACAACTCACTCCTAAGAGTCACGCCTTGGACGGTCAAAGCCACGATGGGCGGCGGAAGCTGAATATGGTTGGCCCATCAAGATACGGACTTAGCGATACGAATTGGACTATCGGTGCTTGGAATGTGAGAGGAGAATATGGAAAGGAGCATGAGTTGTTGAATGCAAGTGACACGAATGGATGTTTTGCGTGTATGTGACACTAAGCGCAAGGGGTGGAATGTTGTTACTATAGATGGCAGTGGTCTAGCACTGTGATCAGGAGTTGACGATAATGTACACGGCAGTCAAGGTGTAGGACTCATTCTTAAGAAGTATGAGTAAGTATCCCCTAGATTGCTCTGGATTCGCATGAAAGTAGGTAGGTAGGAGAGTTGTGATTGCGGCGTGCTATGCACCAGTGGATGGAGAGAGTGACAGTGTGAAAGATGAGTTTTGGGAAAAACTGAGAGAGGTTTTGAATGAATGTGACCCTGGCAAGAGAACCATTGTACTAGGTGACAGGAATGGTGGGTTGGTGTGAGGCAGGATGCATCTGAGAGAGTGGTGGGCCATTTGGTGACCCTCGAGTGAATGATAATGGTGACAACTTGGTGAGTGTGTGCTTGGACAAAGGATTGTTTGTGTTGAATACATATTTTTTTCTCATATCTCATATTTTCTCATTTTTTTTATTTATCCTGGGTTAGATGGGACAGAACCGTCCCCTCTTCCCCCAACCCAGTTTACATACACAGACACCCATGTCCTAGGCATATTCTACCCAGGCGGGACTCGAACCCGCGACCCTTGGGTTAGCAGGCGAGGACTTTACCCCGCCGCCACCGGGGCCGACATGGTTTAAACATAAGAGAATACACATGTATACTTGGCAAAGGGGTGATTGTAAAGGCATGATTGATTTCATTGTTTATGATGAGAGATTGAGGGAGTTAGTGTGGGACACTAGAGCGATGAGGGGTGCTGAATGTGGAACAGACCAATATTTGGTACTCCCCAAGGTGAATCTGGGCAGAAAGTGGGTGACAAGGAAGAATGTTGCACGTAAGCAGTTGAGAGTAAAAGTGGAGAGGATGCTAGACAAGTAAGAATGCACTATGGTTGCATGCTTAAGGATGCTCCAGTATTGGGCCAATAGTTTATTGAGCATTCCGGGAAAAGTGATCTGCAAAATTTTAATCGAAAGAGTGAGGAATATTACTTATGACAATATGGGTTGTGCAATGTAGGTTTATGCCTGGGAGAGAATGTAGTGACCAGTTTTTTGCGCTTCAGTTAGTGATAGAAAAATACCAGAGCATCCGATAAAAAGTGTATTGTGCATTTGTTGATTTAGAGAAGGCATATGACAGAGTAAATAGAAAGAAGTTATGGAAGGTTTTCAGAGACTGTGGAGTGAATGGGCAGTTACTGAATGTAATGATGGCGATGTATGATAATAGTAAGGCAAGTGTGAGAGTTAACGGTGTTCTTAGTGATTGCTTTGTAATAAAAGAGGGCATGAAGCAAACTGTGTGTCTTTCGGACCACCAGTTCTGATGTGATTAGAAATGCATAAAAATGCTTAATGAATAATTCTTAATTTCATTTTTGTCATTATACGGAGTAAAAAGATCATCGCCCCTGTCACATGAATAATCTAGTAATGAGATGGCTATTTATTGTTAAGCATGTGCTACTTGAGGATGGAAAACAAATGGAGGAAGCCTGTGAATTGTGTGACTGACCCTTTTCCCCTAGCTTAAACATCTTATTATCTCTTATTGCTATCCTGTGAGGCTGAGTCTGCCTATGACAATCATTAATCTCCTGTGGTGCTGGCTCGCACAACTTGAGGATTAGAAACTCATGTAAAAAAATTTAAATCTTTCTAATAGTGGTGCTCTGAGGGCAGAATATGGTGCATTTCTCATGGGTGTTTACGATACCAAATCATTGAAGTGTGACTTGTACTTTTTCTTGCCAGAATGTCGAATATGCTGCGAGCATTTGTCGTAACCCTGGACAGAAAGATTCAACCAAAAAAAATAAATAAAATACAAAGGAAAGCTGCGTGCTTCGATAAAAACTGCTACCAGCAGACATATACTGTTTCTCTACCTTTATAGGGATTAGGTTGGGAGCTGTTCTTGACTCGAAAGCTACATCTTAGGCTTAGTTTGTTTGAGAAATTCGGAACAGGTGTATGTTTCAAAGCAACGCAAAGAATATAATTTTGGTGCCAAACTATATTTCTTGGTCTGACTAGCAGTAAAATAAGAGAGATATGGCTGAACAGATAGTTACAAAAAATTCATTCTTTCCATGTACAATAAGTGATTATACAGTGGAGCCCACTTATAACGAACTCACTTATAACTAAGTCCCGCTTTTAACGAAGTGAAAGCCGTTCCCTGTCAAAAAAGGCCCTTTCGCCATAAAAAATCCCACCTTAAACAAAGGCATACTGAAATGAGTCCTGCTTATAACGAAGTTAGTCACGCGGCAAGATATCCTTTATATATTAAACAACTTCTCGGCTGTTGCAAAGCATTATGGCAATATCACCTTTGTGCTCAAACCTCGAGAGCTCTATCAATATCCAATTATTTACATGCACGAATGCTTGTCCAGAATTCTACTCTAAGCACCTGAATTCCTCAGACTAGAAGAACAAGGCAACTCCCACCCCTATCGTGCACTGAGCAAAACCCACCCCAGTCATGTGCCGGGCAATTCCACCCCCTCTCGCTAGTCACCCCTCCCCTTCTCTGCCGTCGGCTCCTCCCGTGCTCGTTGGTTAGTCTCTGGCGGTTTGCTGCTGCGTCTAGTGCCACGTTACACTTATTTTCTCAATCGTATAGACAGTATTGTGACATTGATCACTATGGAGAGCGATAAAATAAGAAGAAAAGTGTTAAGTTTAAATACTAAATTAGAAATTTTTAAGGACAAAGACGACAAAATGACTAAGACCAATGTTGCAAAAAAGTACGAAATTTCACTTAGTACTTTGTCAACAATATTAAAAATTCAGGAGAAAATTGAAAAGCGTGTCTTATTTTCCATTGCGTGACACTATGGAGGCAAACAATGCCGTGACGAATTTATTTCCCCCCTGAGGAACTCCTTCCACTGCCTCTCAAGCACCGTTGAGTCACCCTTCTTTCTCAATTCTAGTATAATGTTAAGTAACAAACCTGCAACACTTCTTAAGCAAATGTAAGATGATCCCAACCCCCTTCACCAAAAACGTCTTACGTAATACTTGGTTGGCCCCTTAGAAGTCCGACTAGAGTGATCTAGGGAGTAGATTACAAAAGTGTCCGGCACGGCCTCCCATTTTTTGTTTCACTCCCCTCCCGTTCCATGTTTCACTCCCCTTCAGTCAAACCTCATCACTTCTTCCCCTCCTTCACCTCTCAGAATCCTTTCCCCTCCCTTGGAATCCCCTCCTCCTCCTCTTGGAATTGAATCGCACACTTATGATTATTTCTGAAGTACAAATGTAATATTGCATAGTTACATTCCTTTGAGTGCGACCTTCAGAAAATATGACTTAAGATTTTATCTAGATTCTGTGACTATGACTGATAGTTGCATTTCTAGGATGAAATATACTGCGTAAAGAAAAAATCCATCTACTGTGTGGCTGACATATTTTCCCAGAGAAAAAAAGATGGTGGAATGAAATTTCCAGCAGTAATCAACACTTATTAACTGGTAGATTAACTGTGACAAACACATTAAATCAATCACATAAGTTATCAGATAACCATATTTATTCTGTTGCCTCCGGTCTGACAATATTATTGCTTTGTGATGCCTATCGGAAAAGTAACAATATTTTTTTAGCCAAGCCTTAGAATCGACTTGAAATGCCCCGCATAGTTCCGTGAAACATAAAGCAAAATCTGGCAGTTTTCAATCCTAGCAACGGGACTCCACTCACCTCGCCAGGTAAAACTCATCCGAGAGTCGGGTGCTTAGCGAGACAAAATTTGACACGGTTTGTTTTCTACGGAGGGAGTTCCCCCACTTCCACATCTCCATTTGCTCACTGACTACCCCCTTCCATGCCAAGGACCTTCCCATTCCACCCAGGTTCCGGAGGGGGGACGCCAGTAAGGAAATTCTGAAATGAAGATTACTGATGTCGCGCATCAGCAGCTAGCCCTGATGCTGATGATTTTAATACGATGCGTGGTTTATATATTGCAAATGATAGATATCATGGAAATTGATACCCTTCAGGAAACATACTCTTTCCTTTCATGAAAATTTTGTCATGTAAATAGGTGAATTTGGTGAATGTATGAATACGAGATGACAAAATAACCCCTCCTCTGTTTACAATCTTTACTGCAGAAAAGATAGTTGAATTAGTATGTTCATTTGAGTGTCTCTGGTAAAACGTTCTTTAGAAGTTGGCGAAGGCGACAGACTCTGAAATGGAGAAAAAAGCAGTTTTTTTTGGTCGATTCAGATGGAAGCCTTTCTCCTAAATGCTTTCGCCTAGTTGCTTCTTTTCCTTTCTTGTGCGAGGTTATAAAATTATAGCCGCGATATTACAGCAGTTTGCTCGGTTCAAAGTTCAATTCTAAATTCACAAGAGCAGGCCCACATATAACGAAGTTCAGATATAACGAAGTAAACTGCCAGCCTTCTCAACTTCGTTACAAGCATTCTTCACAGCTTCATACATACAAACTTCACATACAAACAAAGCTTCACTGTAATACAAACTAATCTCCACATAAAACATTCCCATAATACACTTCATTTCACCTCTCAAAGCCTTATCCTTAACACAGCTAGTCCCCTAACCCCCCTACCACATGCCCATGCTGTGGCTTGCTGGGTAGTATGTAGATGTAGCCTGTGCACTTCATCGCCAAATATTCGACCTTACTCATGCATTTGTTGTTTGTGAATATGTACCTACAATTATGCTCCATACTCCATGCAACCTGCATGTTTGGTGCATAATATTATTGGAAACCTTTTTTTCGATGCCTTAAGACTGCGAAACATGCTTTAAAATGCTGCTATCGAGTGCTTTTATCTGTGAAAGCAATTTTCTTGATCAGCAAGACACTGCTCCCAAGTTTTGTTATTTCAAAAAGTTGTATTTTCTTAATATCACATACCGCTATATGCATTTAAAAAGCCATTTCATCAGAACTGAAGATTTGTTTTAGGAAGAAAAACTTTCATACTTTATCAGATTCTTCAGAACAGAATATCTTGTTTTAAGTGGTATGCCAATTTATAAAACACAAATATTCAATAGTTTGAGCATAGGCATGAAGATGAGAAAAATTGTGACTTAAAATATTAAAGCCAATTATTTTATCAATTTTAAATTATGAGCCTAATCACTTCATTTATTTCCCATATCATGGTTATAAATTGCCTAATAGTAGAATAGACTGTAAGAGATCTCATATGCTTTAAATGGATAATAAGGAATAATATTCTTACTGCAGTCATGGTATCAGTCATTCTTCCCAAAATATTCTATAAATCAATAAAATGTAATCATTTCGTGAGACTTCAAAGTACATAATGATGTCATTACATCAATCAACACACTATTTATTAAGCATAACTTTTTACAGCTAAGGGTCATCCTTCCTGGCTCGTTTCTCCAACAACTAACAAAAAGATGACAAGATATTAGGGCTTGAGTCAGCCCAATATGAGGTGAATATCAAGGTGGAAAAGTATATGACAGTTTTGGGATCAAGTCAGTATGTATCAAGAACAAACAGGTTATCCTAAAATATTTATTTAAGCCTTAATAGACAGGTACATCTTTCCTTTAATTGTCTGTTTAATTGGATTTATTCTCTTCAAAATCTGCGTCATTACATTGACTAGTTGATCGGAAGATAGACCTGTTTTCTTACTCTTAAATTTCTGCAACAGTTCTGTTGTGGTCATTGGTTTTCTCATCAAGTAGCGTCTCACTGCCTCCTCTGTTATACCGGAATCACTACTGCAGAAGAGAAGATAAGGTTAGATGAGCTTCACTTTCTCTTAAGGGCCAAACAGTGTGAATTTTAACTCGCATCAAAAACTCTATTTTTTCAATATAACTCTACCCAAGAGATAAGAGGCACAGATGAGGCTTCATGCTATATTGCAATATAATCAGCATTACACATAGGATTTTCATTAGAATGAACTTCATTCCAGTAATTTTCAGATCTTGCAGATGACTTTCTGTTGTGTAGATATGTTCATTGGTTAACCAACAAATATAGTTGCTCTTCGAATAGTCATACTGAAAAATAACACCTAACCTATGGGCTTTCTGAAGATATTATTCGAGGGAGAGACAATTAAGCTACGACTAATCTCTTGGGTACACATATAGCCTCAGTTTCATAATTTCTGGGCAACATTAACTGTGAGATGGTATAGCCCTTAGGTTAACTTGAAGTTAGCCCAGAGTTCAATTTTTTGTACTACATCAGACTGTCAGTAAGCTGCAGTTAGCATTATCATTGAGAGAACTTATTTCCCAGAAAAATTTTAATTTGATTTTATAGATCTGTCCCCAGTCTTGGTTTTGCAATGTTAACATTATTTGGTGGAGTTGTTAAGAACATTTATGGGGGTACCACATATTAAGGGGGACATCATGGTCACATGAGCTATAGCATAAGACAAAGCCACACTGGAGCAAGAAAAATCTTGATGAAAACAGTAGATTCTTCTTTCAGAAATGCTTAATAAGTATACATTAGCTAAATCATGCTAAAAAAAAGATGCTAGCCTACACAGTACATAGTTAAGGACAGAAGAAGGTGATGAATGCAAAATAGGGTTTAGACTGACCTAAAGGAAGAGGACATATGTCCCTCCATACGAGGCTTCTTGGAAACTGATCCATTTGGTCCATCGGGGTCACCTTTCCTCTTTCCACCCTCACTGCCAGAGGCCATGGGCGTCGACGATGAGGGCTGGATATCCTGAGAGGCACTATTTCCCTTAGTGGGGGTGGCAGACCGTGGTGAATTGGTCCCACTTATGCAATTCAAACAAACATTTAAAGCATTAAATCACTTGCTCCTAAGTCAATACCCGGGAAAAATGGCAAATGCACCACATGTCACAATAATGGAATAATATGAATACACAAAATTAAATTTGAGGATCATTAATGAAAAATCATCTATGATCCTAAATGCAGCAAATGGTCAGGTAAAACTTTGTACTGGATAAGATTTACTGCCCCAATAAAATTACGTATACTAGGTAGTTATCTAGTATACATTTTGAAACATGCGTGAAGTCTATATAATTTTATATTTAGGTAGAATGTCATTATTAATTGCTTAAAAACTACTAAACATCGCCAGAATTGAAATATCAACCACTCAATGACAATATCTGATGAACTAAGAAGTCATTTTTCTTACTAGTACAAGGATTGCCAAGAAAGTAACCTCAGTTTTCGTATAGCCTTTCATATTAACTTAGCCACATTCTGGCCAGCAAACACAAAACCTGCTTTGAGAGTTCGATTGGGGCATTTTCCTGCAGTTATCCTTCGTAAATGATGTACCCCTCCCAGTTGTCCCCACCCGGAGATGCGACTGGGGAACTACTTTACTTCCGGAATATTTTACCAGGAGGAATGCCATTATGTCACACAAGGGATGCAGGGCTGCATCTTCTAGGCGAGCTGATGTCATGGTCACCCCATTGCCTTCCATATCGCTGTACTCCGGCTGATTCTGTGAATTTCACTCGCCTGAAGCTGTGGCTGTCGATACCAGTCCGATCTTCTTGATCAGTGCCATCAATGCCTTCTGCTGAGACTGCTGCATCTCATTAGTGGGGTCAGTTCGGGTAGTGTGCAAAAGATGATGCCCCGGCAGCCAGGAAAATTTTTTTCCATCACATGGTCTCAAACTGGCGACCCTTGAGGCGGGATTCAAGAATGCTACCACTGGTCCAAATGAGACTGGGGCATTTTCCAGCACCCTCCATATAGCCTGGACTTGGCACTAAGTGTTTTTCATCTGTTAATGCAAATGAAAAAGAGGCTTGTCTACAAACACTTTGTTTCTGACTAGGAACTTCAAGATGCCGTCATCAGTTGGCTGAGATCTTAGGCGGCTGAATTTTATGCTGAGGGTATTTCTAAACTAGTTCAGAGATATGAAAAATTTTGAGCATGCATATAGAAAAATGGTTGAGATGTGTAGTTATTAGATGTAAATAATAAATTTTCTGTATCTTTCCCAGAGTTTTTTATAGCCTACCGGAGGTTACTTTCTAGACAGCCCTTGTATGATGAAAATACACTATATCAATAGTTTTTTCTCCAGAGATGCGACAACATGATCTCAAACAGATTTGAAATAAACAACATTTATATATTGCACTCATCACTAGCATGATAGACATCAGTAATTAATTATCAATCCTTTAACCACTGGGCTCTATGGACTTCCAAAAATTTAGAAAACTCAAACTTTTCCAATTAGGTCCTAAGGTCTCATTTGTAATGGCGCTCTGCCATAAGTTAGCCATGAAATTAAATAGAGCGTTAAAAATTATTTTTCAAAGAAAAATATGGTATAGCAAAAAAAACTGTGGAACTGTCCAAGTCAATATTGGTGCTAAAACTTAACAATAGCAATAAGAAGAATTCGATCAAACTCTTGAGCACGGCATGACGTGATATCATGTCATTGTTGTTGTGCATTAATGTGTACATGGACCTTAAGGTAAAATACAGAGAGGTGTTAAGCAATTTTTGATGATAAAAAAATAAGACAGAAATATCTTCTTTTTTGACAAAAGTTTGAGTCATGTTTTCGATTTCATTTCTTCTCATTATTAGTTGAAGTACGCAGTGACATCATAAAACATAAGCTGAGCATGTGCTTCAATTACCTGTTTGTCTCCTTCTTGATAGGCTTCTTCTTAGTTTCTGAATCTGAACTGTCAGAGCTGTAGTTACTGGATGAATCTGCAAGAATGGAAAAGGCTTCATGATAGCAAAAGTCATAACTCATTTTATGAAAACTGGCAGAAAGCATAAAATTACATAATCCTGGAAATAGCACAATTTTTTTTTCTAATTTATCAATCTCTCTTGATAGTGTAGGCCTTTAATTCTGGTGGAACCGCATTTGGGCAATTTCATTACTTAACATAAATTACCCAAACTTGTATACTTAAATCAATTATAAGGTCATGAGAACTTGTAATTAACTAGCTATTCTGTTAAATATGGGAATTATAGATACAGTTAATCTTCTACCATCTTTGCCAACCATGTCACTGCAGTAGCATGTATTTTAATATATGTACAAAGCTTTCTTAGTCACAGCGAGGATGTTAGTAGGCATAGTGGCATGTTCCATACTTGTGAAAAAACTTGTCTATTGGGAACCAATAAAATATTATTACGTAACCGGAGCTAAGCTCATGGATATGTAACTCTGATACACAACTGAGTTCCACCACCTTTTTTCTGGAAAAATACCCAACTCAAACTACATTTATTACATAGTATTTATCTGAAAACCTGAGACTCTGCAAGGTTTTAGCAACAAAAAGAAAAGGTTTTGAAAACTTTACGCTCGGCAATATATTTTGGCAATTCTTCTAGCCAGCAACCACACACTCGCATTATTTTTTTACCCACAACCACACATTACGTATGTGATGTGATTCTGTATGTGACGAAACCTATACAAATGTATTTTTGCCTTTTGGTGAATAATTAATTGAATTGAATTGAATTACACCTGTGTGACAGAGAGAAGCAACTAAATGAGATAGAATTTCACTGTCGAACAGTTCGGTAGAAGCATTCCCTCTTCCTGCACAACAATCCAGACTTCAACATGAGTGGATTGAGAAAAGAAGTTCATCAGCACACACCTCACAAATATAGCTTCACTCTACTTATTCCTTTATCCAAAAACATTTCTTTGAATGGCAGATGTACAAACAACCCTCAATACATTCCCTTCCAGCAGCTCATAGGGTAGTCCACAGATGTAGACCAAACAGAGAATCCTATCACCATTTATGTACTAACATAAGTACCACGCAAACCACCTCCAGGATGCATGGCACAGGATTATACCACACCTGCCTCACTTGAAAACCTGGAAATCTTTCTAAAATAGCAACATACTTCTAAATGCCAGAATTCTCCTCCATTTTGACAGACTGGAAATATACATCCTATTTATCTATTTTCCCAGACTTATCTCATGGCACATTGATATGCAGGGGTAATTTTTGCAAAACATTGATTATTAACATGCAAATTATGCCTTTTAGGCAGAGATAGTCGAATTTGCAATATGGAAATCTTCACTTTGGCCAACAGATGATTTCTTATGTTTTGTACAAACTTCAACTACCATATTATTTTTATTATATCTTCCAAATAGGAACTGTTGTTGGGTTTCCCACTGGGTTAGAGGTGCCATAATAGCCAATGTTTCATGTCAAACTTGGGAATCACCTACAATGGAGCCAAGTGAGGCTGACCATAATGTCTGAATGAGCATTTGAAACACCGGCCATCACAGATCCTCTAACCAGTGTGAAACTTGAGAGCAGCTCCGGCATCCAACTAGCCAGAGAAGTAACAGATCAATACACATATACAATCATTACTACAGATGGACCATTCTGAAAATTATCAATGTAAAATTCATAAATTACCATGGTATTTTACATAATTTACTGCAGCCCCAGATAATTACTGTAATTTTCTATAATCTTCACCTGTCTCAGATATTTTTTATACTCATATATTCCAAGCATATTACTTTAATCAAAGTCTACATATATTTACTGCAATCTTAATTATGAATAAAGGTGCATACAACACATTCATGTAATACTTTCACTTGTGGAATCTTATTGAATGGGCGATCGTATTTAACGTTTGAACAAAAATTTCTCATACCAAACAAACGAATGCCAAATTGTGTGTGGGCTACCATAATAGTTTTCAAATTTTCTTTATTCCTAATAAATTAATCTGATCTACATACTACCCAGTGAGCCGCCACATGGGTGTGTGGCTTCTGACCTTAATCCCTCATAGAAGTTGTGAAACATTAGATGTTCACTTATAGCAGTTTTTAATGAAGCGTGCAGCATTTCTTTGTATTATTTTTTTTTGTTACATCTTTATGACCAGGGTCCCATATGCTCGCGGTGTATTCAAGATGCGGCCTAACCAGAGCAAAGTGGCATCTCTCTTTAACTTTTTTATCCGACCTTCATAATATACCCTTAACAAAACCCAGTTTCTTTAATTCTGTATCGCATATGTTTTGTATGTGTGTTCCTCACCCAGCAAGCCACCAATACCTATGCACATGGTCACAAGCTCTTCCCCTTATCATTCCAAGTCCCTTACCATTAAGGAGCACACTGCTTGGGTCTTTCTTTTTGCTGTCCTTCTTGTTGCTGCTAGCTCCCTTCCCACCTCCCTTCTTTTTCTTGCCACCCTCCCCGTCACTTCCTTCTCCCTTCCCTCCCTCTCCTGCCCCCTCCTTGTCCCTCTCCCCACCCTCCTCGGCTCCATCCTCGCCATCCTCATCCCCCCTACCCTCTCGTTCCTCTTCGTCATCCTCCTCCGAGTCCAGCAGTTTCCGCAGGGCATCTTCTTCTGCCACGCCCTTCATACTGTCCTTAACGTTCTCATCCAGGTCTATCTCACTGCAGGAGGAAGGGGAAGAAACAACAGAGATGCAACTCAGTTAATTTACAACAGCAAATCACCAACACCAAGGGACGAAATTTGCCATGAAAAAATTATTTGACTTGACCAGGATTCAAACACAAATCTCACAATTGCCAGTTAGGTTTGTCAGCCAGGCACACCTAGAGATTCAAAGATGAAAGTATTTGAGATGGCTTTCAGATCTTTCTTTGCAGCAGAGTGTTTTACTTGAAAATTATGAAAGTACATATATTGAACTTGAATACAATACACCATGGGGACAGAAGTGGATAGGAAAACAGTAGTTGATGCCAGTCACTTCCCTAGTCATCTAGCGTAATGGATTTGTAGGGAGAATTATTTTTTAATGATTATGATCATGCGCAAAAATTTCCTCAGTAATTTCCATCTTTACATCTTTTTATGATATTTAGGATTGTGTGAGGTATGCATAGGACATTAACTGAGCTTAACTGGAAATGGGCCATGCTGATAATTACCACGGTAATTACATTAATATTTCATGTTAATTACAACCACTAAAAGATACCTTAATTTTTGGTTATATTCACCTCTGTTTCAGACATTTGTCATACTAATATATTCCAAACACATTTTTTAAGCCAAGTCATATATATTTCTTACAATCTTAATTATGAATTACAGCACTTACAACTCATTTGTGGAATACTTTAAAATTTTTACTTTTGGAATATTTGCTGAGCTATTGTTTGAATGGTTAGAACAAAAACTTCTCATACCACGACAAAAGAAAGCAAAATTGACTGAGGGCAGCCATATTTGTTTCCACATTTTATATAACCGAAAATTATGGTAACTTTGGGGGTTGAGGTAATTTACGAAAAGCACAGCAGTAGTTTTCAGAATAGCCCATCCCTAATTATAACAGAACATTGTGAGGGGAATTTTTTTCATTAAAATGCCCAGAAAGATAAAAACTGACTAATTTTGAGTTAACAGGGACTAGCCATGGATAACTTTATGGGGTTACACTCAATGCACAAATATGCGAAATTCCACAAAGAAAAAAATCATTCCCGGCGGATGTTTGTAGCCATTACCGGATACAACGGAATAGAAGTCAAGATGGTGAATGCGGATGAATTTTTCCTCTGTGGGATTTCACACATTTGTGCGTTTCAGGTGACCCCGTAAAGTTTCCCATGGCTAGTCCCAGAGTACTCAAAATTGTTCAAGAAGAGCTAACACCCATTAGCTCTACTTCTTAGACTGTGATGCTTACAATTAGCACATGACTTGGAATGTTAGTTGTATAGTATGCCCAGCAGTCTATTCCATCTTGTCCTGCAGTGCCCACAAATATCCACATGGGAAGAGGACGCCTCGGTATCTTACCTGGCTAAACCAATCAGCCACAAATCGAGGGATCAGGGCTCAAATCCTGGTCAATGTGGATGATTTTTCCTCTGTGGAATTTCGCACATACATACTGACCTGTCTGAGGAATCTGATATATAGTCCACTTCTCTACCCTCCTCATCTCCATCATCACTCTCTTCCACAGCCTCGTCATTTGAGTCCCTTCGCTTCTTCTTTGCTTTTTCCTTTGCCTTAGCACCTTTTTAAATAGAGAAAAGACATTAGAAAAAATCTAAAGAAGGGCTGAAATAATCAATAGTACGTAATATTTCTTAAGAAGCTAAAATGATCAGTTTAGACTAAAGCAGCACTACATGTGCAAAAGTAATGCATGAATGAAATGTACTGAATTTTCAAATTCTTAATTTTCACTTCTTTTACGAAACCAAACAACACTAGTCTATATGCCCACCTTCCACAGGAAGAGTTGCATACTTTGATCATCGTGTAATACCTTTTTTTTGCTTCTCTTTGGCGTTGTCGTCATCTTTTTCACCCTCTTCTCCCTCAGACTCCTCATCACCCTCATCTGAATCAACCCAATCATCCATTTCAGAAATTTTCAGATCACCTAGGGGAAAAAGAAATAAACTCCATGACAGAGGCACAATGGTGAAAGACTTAAACATGTGAGCCACATAAAACCTAGCCCATGGACTTTGAAATCATCTAGTCCAGAGACTTAATTTATCAGCTGGTTATCTATGAAAATGACACAACAGAGGTCATTAGCCAAATTTAATGTAATACTAAAAAGATATGTTAATATAGTATATGACTGAAGTCATATTTCACCCAGAATGATAATGGGAATACATAAAGCGAGATGAAATAAGGCTGCGAATTCCTATACATTCTTGAATGACCCTTGACAGGAATGCACAACCTTATTAGTATTCCACACTTTTATCTATCATTAACTATTACGTAGGCTGACATCTTTTTGTAGCATGATATAGCTATTGCATACTTAAAAAGCATATCTGAAAGAAGAATTCCTGTTTTCATTGAGAATTACCTCGCTCCATTGAGATGTTGTCTCCTTTGTTAAAGCTCATGAGACCAACCAATCATATGATGTCCCTCTTAAATTTCATATGCCTAGAGCAACCATGAAATGTTCTTAACAACTCCACCAAATAATGTTAACATTGCAAAACCAAGACTTGGGGACAGTTCTATCAACTCAAGTTAAAATTTTGCCAGTAAATATGTTCTCTCAATGAAAATCCTCACATCAGCTCACTGACAGTCTGATGTAAAACAAAGAGTTGAACTCGGGGCTAACATGAACTTAATCTAAGGGCTATGTCATCTTACAGTTAGAGTTGACCAGACATGAGACTGAGCCAAAATGTGTACTCAGGGATAAGTCATAGCTTAATTGCCTCTCCCCCAAGTAATGTCTTCAGAAAACCCTTAGGTTAGCCGTTATTTCTCGGTGAGTCACTATTCCAAGAGAAACTCATATTTATTGGTTAACCAATTATAAAATATACACAAAAGAAAGTCATTAACAAGGTAAGAAAACTACAGGAATGATGTTCACTCACTCTGCTGCGAGTCACCATCAAATGTTCTGGACAATCAAACCAAATAATGTTAATGTTGCAAAACCAAGACTCTGGACAGTTCTATGCACAAAAATAAATTACCTTTGCCTTTGGCTCCTTTGCCACCTCCCTTGCCACCTTTTCTTCCCTCTTCCAATTCATCAAAGTCTCCATCTTCATCATTTCTCAGCCTCTTCCTCAACATCAAGGAGAAGTAATTCATCACCTTGTTCCTCCTGTAATGAGGGAGATAATATAAAATTAGCAAAACCACTCTAATAAAAAACTAAATTGGCTTGCCAAAGACTCAAACAGAATAGGTATTGTGGAGTGAAATTCCACCGAGGAAAAATCTTTGTCCTTGACTGGTATGCGACCCTGGATCCCTCAATTTCACACCAAGTGCCTTTTCTCCAACGGTCTTGAACATCGCGTCCCTTTAGAAGTCACAAATAAATTCCGTGGGAGAGAATGGTGCCTCAGTAGCCTAAATAGCTATTGCACTCTGTGTGATATTCAGGGATCCAGGTTCCTAGGATTATTAGGGATTCATGGGCCAGAATCCACAATAGGAAACCACCATACTGTAACCTTCCTAGTAACAATCGTGAAATAATTATTCCTCCATTCTCAATATGCCAATCCCCACACTGCCCAAACAAATGAACTTACAATTACCTGGGCTTGTTTCATGCCACTCAGGATAGCATTGCTCAGTAAGTGAGAAACGGAGAATTCTTTGGCATACACAAATAAAAAAAGTTATTTAATCTAAAACACAACACACAAAAGGAGAGTCATGCACTAAGCTTGGTCTCAATTGAGATTTCATATCCAATACAAGAAAATTATTTGCATAGATATATCCCTTAGTTTACTTATAATTAGTACAATATATTTATATTTATTATCCCTTATAAACACAATTTTTATCCACTTATCCATCTCTTTGATTTTATCACAATCATGTTACATCTCTCGTGTTCACAGTTTGCCATTTGGTTCCTCAATTCTTGCGTGCCTGGAGTATAGCTTAGGAGTAATTTCCTTCACACTATATGTCCTCCTCGTAGTCTCTGATCCTTCTGATAATTACTTTTCCTCTCTCCTGCTTTTCCTTCCACGCAGGATCCGTCTGCTCACAACAATAGTCAAACAATGATTCCTCTCGCCCATTTTACATTCTTCCTCCTTGCATCCCTAGTTTCTCTCTTATTGAAGGAGTGTTTACTCAAACCTGGCATCTCTAGTGACAACTCCCAAAGTTGGCATTGTTTGTAACCTCCCTTTGGTCACGCTGACCTTAGGAACATAATGTATCGTTACAATACACAATAGTAAAAAATTACACTCTCATTTTATTTCAAAATTAGAGTTGGCTAGATAGTTAATTGGGGAAGCGACTAACAACTGAGGTTACCATTTGCTTCATTGATGGCTCATAGATGGGTTGGAAAGTTATGGGTTATGCAGTGATTGGAGGAAGCATCTAGTGAAACCCAACATTTGAAGTGGCCTGGTTTTAAGGAAAGGCATCTAAAAGACCACAGTTTTAGGTCTCATCCAAATGACAAAGTGCTGTACTTAAGTGCCTTCCTTAACACACCCAAGTAATAATTTCCAACATCACTGGAATTTGGCCCCAAGCCATAAAATTGGCATGATGCTCAACATAAACACAATTTTTGTAGATACATTTCTAAAGCATTAACCATTTTCTCTCATTGTTAATGGCTGCTAATACCCACTGACCATACTGGAACTTGCAACGAGCACAGCATATTGCACAAAAATAACCCACAGCCATTGTCACCTTTGATCTCTAAATGTATAAATGATTACCAGGCTTTATTTTGACAACTTTCAATGCAATATATATAATTTTTCCTGGCACCAAATTTCATTTCTTCCACCTCACCTTCCAAATTCCTGTTCTGCTTCTTCTGCTGACAATGCCTTGTACCGCTGAATGGGCTGGAAGTTGTACCATTCTTTCAAAGGAAAGGCTTCAATGGCACCATCGGGAGCATGTGTGAACACATAATATGCTGCATTTTCACCAACTCCGCCTTCCCTGATTCCTTTGAATCTATTATGTGAGGAAAAACACAGCTTTAAAGGAAAAATATAACCAGCATGATGTTAAGTCTTTCACTGCCAGAGCAGGATGTGCTAAGACTGTCACAGCCACTTCTGTATTTTTGTAGATATGTATATATTTTTTCCAAAAATTCCTTATACACTCTGCTGAGGTTAATTTTCTGGAGAATACACTAGCAAATTACTCTTAAAAAATAAGCATTATGACAAAAAATAATGCAATAAGACCGTATTATGAAAGAAGGAAAAATCATAAAAATATTTATACACCTGTCTAAAACTTCCATGCAGATAAATAAGTCCATCAGTAAGTTTTAAGACATTTAACCTAATAGTAGTAATGTGGATTATTGGGACATGGGTAGAGACATCAGTCTCCTGGACCGCTTAGGACCTTGGAGTTTTTAAAAAGATGATTTAAGTTTTTTCTGGATAGTCTCAAAATAGCAACATTAAAATATGAATTTAAAAATATTTATTCACAATTTTCACAGCAAAAACAGAAGATACTTCAGCTTGTATACAATCTATGCTATATGGTAAAATGAGTAGACTAGAACATTGCTTTTCATCATAAGAGAAAAAGAGCCGTTAATAGGAATTAGTACATAAAAAAGAATTCATTTCCATAATATGTCAGAATCACTTATCCATATTTTTGGCATTCATATTTTATGAAGCACAACAAAATTGGTACTATTTGAAGACAGGAGTGGTGACACACGGTCTGTGGGACTGAAAGTAGTTATAAGTAGCATCATGCTTACACAAAGTGATTTTTTGGCTTGAATATCAGAGTAGCAGTAAACAATAGGAAGCTACTAAAGAGCATGAACCTCAAAATTTCATACTTTGCCTGTGTCACCAGGAAGATTATATTGTCAGTCTGAGGGATCGGGCGTCACCACTCTAGGGCTAATAATGGCCAGCATATCAGCCTAAAGGTGGAAAAAGGGTTTATTATGCCAACTCAAACTACAAAATACGTACTTTTTACCAGTTTTACCTCCCACTTTAAGGATCCAGGGCTGATCTTCTGGTTTGTACTTTTTGGTTATGATACCGAATTTCTTCCGGCGTGCCTCTTCCCTCTGATCCCGACCAAATTCACTGCCAGCACCAAACCTAGCGGTCAAAATCATAGGCTACATTAACCATTTAAGGCACCACTAAATCATAAAAATCCTCATATATCAAAATAGTGCAACAAAACGAGGAGAATGAACATCAAACTTTCCAAAATCAACATTAAAAGGAGTCACATGTTTGGGTTTGTTGTCATCTAAAGAGTGAACTTTGCTTTTCCCAAACATTATTTTGGATTGGAGTAGAGATTTTATTCATCACAGTGTCATCAAGTTGGTTCAACAAGTCTGATTTAGTGCAGACAGTAGCTTAAATTAAATTTTTGGGGAGGGGGTATGGGACCTAGCAGAAGTTAGCCCACTAAATCAAAATGCCCTGTTTCTGAAGGGCTACCAACACTAAGGTTTTTCACATGACACAAAGTCAGAAAAAGTTAATTGATGGCATTTTTGAATGAAAATGACCCTAAAATGTATAAATTATACTTAATAAGACCTTATCCCATAATAATACACCTTAAAAACCTATAAGCACGAAATAGTGGGGCACCTATATCATGACAAACTTAGATTACATCGTCAACCCAAAGACTAAAGTTTAAACCTAAAATTCTCTAAATCCCTGAGGATGTTTTCAATAAAACTTCTCTCAATTGTTAATCGTAACATTAAGTACTACAATTCATACTCAAAACCTCCAAGGATGACCTCATTTAGGAACTAAACAATCACAATATTCAGCAAAATCATCGACATAGACTGGTGGTCCACTAAGTCATGCTTAGAGGTTTTGAAGGTGTATTATTACGGTATGAGGTCTTAATAGGTATAATTTATACTTTTTAGACTCATTTTCAAAGAAAATGTCATCAATTAACTTTTTTTGGCTAACTTCCACTGCATGGGGAGGAGTGTATAACTTATGGAAATTAGAGATGCTGGGCTAGAGGTCTATATCATAGCCAGGCTTGCCCAAAATTTTCATGCATAATGGTTGCAAGTAGGGACATGCAGGATAAATGTAGGCCTGGATTGACTCAATGGTGACTAAACTACATATTTAAGCAAATAAAATCAGTGCCTTCTAACTTGTGCAGTGGCCTTTAGACATCTAGCCCTTTGTCCTAATCTAATAATGAAATAAAAGTGACCTCTCCTTTCCGACTGCTATCCAACAAACATGAAATTATTACAGAAGAACCAACTAATGATGATTAGTGGAGTTATTGTATCTCTTTCATAATAGCTTTTACAACATGAGTATAAATAAGAGGAAGACTAAAATCTTAGCATGCAGTAGAGATAAACAATGTAGAAGTCACCCTGAGAGGAGAGAAATTAGAGCAAGTGGATTCCTTCACCTATCTCAGAAGTACCATCACGTGGGACGGAAGAAGTATACCATGGATATCAAGCGGAGATTAGCCCAGGCTTAGAAGGGGTTCATGGGAAAAAAAGACAGCTGCTATGCTCAAAGAAGATAGGGCTATAAATTAGTAAGCAGTATGCAAAAACGTTTGTGTGGAGCGTGGCACTTTGGATTAGGAGCAAGGACCATTGGAAAAGCTGACCAGAAGAGACTAGAAGCCTTCGAAACTTGGTGCTGGAGGAGGATGCTGAAGATAAAATGGATGGACAAAATAAGAAATAATGAAGTGTACAGAAGAGTAGAAGAGGAAAGGACCTTCTGGGACACCCTGGACACAACCTGAGACACAATGGGTTTGTGAAGAACATAATTCAAGGCAAAATAGAGGGGAAAGTCTCCACAGGAAGACCAAGGAATAAGTTCATGGACCAAATAAAGAGGAAAGTACATAGGAAGAAAAACCAGGATGTAAGGGAGCTAGCATTGGATTGGGAAGGGTGGAGGGCTGCAGTCAACCAATCTTAGTATTGAACAACCAATGAATGAATGAATGATAGCTTTACTTTGAAAAACATGAAACCAAGCAAGACCATACTATATGAAAGTATATCGCCTTTGGTGACTTAAGAACTTTAAGAGAAGTGTTCATCTTAACTTTTACAGGGGTTATTTACCATATTACATTTGTTCACTATCATGCCATGACGTGGGATATTTCTCATGGCAAAAGCTACCCGGTTGTGGTAAAGGTTGTCATTACCAAAGACTATCCTCACAAAAGTTACATGAAATAAGCAAAGAGCGCAGACATAACAAGCCATTGGATCGCCTCATTCAATCTCATGGGTGGATATCCACACACAACCTAGGCAGCAACTTTATCGCCAAAAAGCGAAATGCAGTCATGAAAATTTATTTCATAACAAGTGCATTACCATAGATACGTTGCAAGGATACTTGTTACTGTGTATGGCGATGGAGTTCATGTCTAAAAATATAGATTATCTTATTCTTGGATTTCGACGTTTCATGATGGTAACGAAATTGGAAGAAGGCACTGCTAAAAGTGCTGTTGCACAGATGTATCCAAAATGCCACATTCGGGGTCGCGAATAACGGAAATGGAATACTTTCTTATTTCATGATTAATTAATTCCCTATTTCTCACTTAAAATGCTATTATAATCTCTTACATTTGCTTTAGTTTTATGACTGATGAGGGGCAGTAAGGAATGCAAACTGGTTGGGTGCCATGCTCCCAATTTGAGACCGAACCGAACTACATGGAGTATCAAGCTTCTTACAAGCTAGTCCGGAATATGAGTTTCCAGCGCTGATAAAGCAATATTAACACTACAGCGTACATCTAGCTTTGTATGAAACTCGTTAATTTGACAAAAAATCGCTCTTACTTGGGCATTTCATCATCCATTCCCCGGAACTCCTTCATGTTGTTTTCACGTTCCATTTTTACTTGGTTCCATTTGGAGAAGTCCACGTTAAGTACCGAGTTAAAGCGCATTACATGGTACTTTTTATTGCCATTCCTGAAAAAAAAGTTCATTCAGAATCTCTGACATGAAAAGTAAAACATTCGTCGTGAAAATGTTGTACATACTTTGGTACACGTATGACATATTCTTGGACTGATGACCCAGAAGCCTGCAAATTGAAATTTGAGGAGATTACAAGCGATTGAATTCCACTGAAAATATTTCACCAACGAATTAATTTGAGCTTAGAAGTTACCTGAGCTGAAGCCATCGCACGGAAAGATCTTGGCCCGATTTCTGTCAGTGCTTGCGAGCTGCCTTCGCTGACTTGTTCGGCCGCCCTTCCAGCCCTTTTGTTTTGCAATCGAAAATACCGAAAATCTGCCGTCTACAACAGCAGAATAGCGGGTAACGGGAGCGGGTGAATCAATAGCGGATGAGCGAGTCATTCGCAATATTGTGAGACAAATTGAGGGAAATTCCCAGAATAGAGGTGAAAACTTTCGTATAGGTGACATATTTTGGAGAAAAGAACATTCATGAACGCTAATAATTAAGTAACTCCAAATGGTCGTTATATTTTAGCATCAAACGTGGAGAGACACAAGCACTAACCGGGAGCTATTCCGTGTCAGGGACACCTCCAGACAGCAGGCACACATCCCAGTGATTCTTCGCTGAAGCCTTTTGAGATCCGGAAGAGATGCACTGACGGGAACACACAATGACACGAGACACTCCAGGGAAGGGAGGAAACGTAAGGTGCAAGGCGAAAACGCATATTTCAGTCACAATGTGGCCCACTTGAGAGCACTGAAGGAAGAGTCACTTACGACACTGATGGTTGAATATCCACCTAATTCCGTTTCGGCCTCCTGTCGCAAGATGATTATTATTTCTATTCACACTGAATTGGCATCATGTACTGCATTTTTTCGTCATAGTTATATGACGACCATAAACATCAAAGTCATGAGATGAAATTCAATGAAATAGAGTTACATTCAATCATTTAAATATTCACTTATATCATAGTAGGCTTTACCTGCCAAAAAATTTCTTAATTTGGCCTTGAATAAGGAAGAGGGACAACTTTTTAACTGATGTGGTACTTTAGTCAAAATAATGGCGGGAGTGAGATGAGGAACTTTAAGGGCTAGAATAGATGGTGGCTCTCGAGGTGAACATCACCTTCAGTGAGAGAATAATGTTAATGCCACTCTTCATTCCTTGGAAAATGTTGAGAATGTAATTTCACAAAAGTGGCATAGTTCAAATAAATATGGAAGGAAAAGATAATATTTTTTGGCCCAAAATGATAGATTTACTAGGAGTCCATATAGGGACTTGAACCATGGCTTTTATTGACTACTTCTGTGGAAAAATTAGTTATTTGGCATCGTTTCGAATTCCCCAGAACACGATGCCGTTAGAGATATGAGTGTGAGCATTAGCATGGTAAATACGTTTGATGATAGCAAGAGATAGAAAAAGTGCAAGCCTTATAGAGTGGGAGAGAGAAGCAACTGCGTTTCAATTGGGGAGAGATTAAATGAAGTTGCTTCCCTTTCCATTCTTTTTCACCCAATCCACGGCCCTTGAACAACCACCCTCATCCCCCTCCTTCCTCAAATCACCAGGCTCCTCAATACTCCCTTTTTTTTTCCTCCCCCACCCCTACCCTACTGGCTGTAAAGAACTATAGATATGCAGAGACCCTGTGAAAACAAGTTGATGGAACCCATGTGGGGACCACATGGATATGAAGGTAGAAATTTGGTGGATATGTTATGTGATTATGGTCACCAGATCCACAAAATTTCCAAAGATGCCAAATTTCCATGTGGGATCCACATTCCGCATCATATATCGGTCCCACCAGGATTCCACCAAAATCCTTTAACCCAATAATTTCCACCAGGGATCAACTTAAACTCCATGAGGGTCCACATCAATTCCACACAGGCTCCACTTTGCACACATTAAATGTTTATTTTGTGAACTTTATAGTTATCCAGAAGAACAGACCTCACTTACTTAAATGAGTTTCTATTTCCACATAATTTCCATGCAATTCCATGGTGGGTAATCAGTGGAAATTAAGAAAATTTTCACCTCACCAAATAGCTATGCACTCAGGTGGATTCTATGTGGGACCCATGTGGAAATTTTCTACCAAAAATCACCTGATGATGGCGATCATTCATCGAAACCAATGTTGTGTGTCTTTCATAGCCTATGATATTGTTAAAGTTTGCTAAATAAAATTTTTTAACAATGGAATACCGTTGAGTGACTCAAGACCAAGTTTTATTTACATTCAAATAATTGATCGACTTTACATTCAATGGAAAAGAAGATAGATTAGCAACATTTGAGTTTGAGAAAGATATGAGATAGAGGAATATGATGAATTAATTCCAAGAGTGGTTAAGGATTAAACTAGGGTAGAAATTTAAGATAGATGTAGTAGATAACATGGGGGAAGGGGATACTGAAAACTGTGGTACAGGAATGGATGTGGGGCATGCAAGGAAGAAAAATACAGAAATCATTAAACAGGAAAATACAGGTGTAATGTGAAGGCATTGGTTACCCCCTAAAAATTATGATGGAAAAATTTTGGTGATAGGTAGTACGAATTCAGCAAGATAAATTTAATAGACTCATTATTCATTACACCACTTAATTTATCTCAATGAAGTTATTAAATTAGTGGCTAACATTAACTATGAACAGGAAAATGAGTAATATTATCAATAATTTTATGGCACCCAAAAGGCTTTCAAATCTACCGCTCTTCCCAGCCTCCCCAGTAGTCTCTGTCCCACAGTCAAAATCTTCAATTACACCCATGGAAAAGATGTACATCATTACATATTCCTAGTGGAATAAAGAAATTATCTTACAGGAGATATGATCTTCCAGCTTATTAACAGATTAGATGTGACCCAAATAAATGTATCTTAATCAGCGGATCACCTTTAATGATGAACAGATTAGATCTCCAAATTTAATTTTTTCAATTATTAATTTTCAATGTGAGAAATCATCTCTCATATTCACTATCACTACGTTTACCAATGGACCTCAGATTGATTTGGCTGGTTCAGCTGGTTATGGTAAATGCAACGGGCTAGTAGGTTTGATATGAGAAGCAGGCTAACTCTCCCCGCTTTCTCTGTCAGTCTGATTTCAAATCAATATGAACCGATTCAAATCGGTATTTCAATCAATTTCACATTGGTAAACCAGACAATCCAAGTTGGCAGGCTTTCAATGTTCAGAGCGGTCCGAGCTCATATCAATCTGAGCTCGATTGGTAAACATAGTGAATGAGTCAAGGAATATAAATACTATGTGTTGATTGTTATATATGATACTGAACCAGGAAATTTGCATTGAGCTGGTCGATGAAACAAATATGCAGTAGTACCTACCCATAAGGAAATATAGAATAGAACTTAGAAGACTGAATACAAGGTAGTAAAGCCTAGTAGTTCAGAGGCGTTATTTTAAGAGTGGTTTTGCATCATTGGGATTAAGCAAAATTAAGAATCGTGATGAGGTCTATGAGAAGCAGGGACTGATTCAGGTCTTTCTGGGGGTGTAGCGGAGTTTTTAGTGGGATGGAATATGTCATGACTAACATTTTTCCCATTTTACGAGGAATTCCTAGGGGAGGCCGCACCCCCTTCATTCACTCCTGATGAATAACTGGGAATTACTGTAGTGACCCTTTGATGATAAAATACAAAGAATGTTTTCATTTATGAAACTTGGAAGGGCAGATTAAGTGGGGATGCAGAGGGGCATCCACCCCTCGTAATTCTGAATATACAAAGTATCCTGAGAGACACCGCATGGGCGTGTGGCCAGTTGTTTAGGATACCTGCCGTATTAAGGAATTTCCTGTTAGAATAGAAAAAAATGTATAAATAAAGTATTCCGTATTCCCCAGATCCCCCGAAAAGTATCTTTACCTCTCCCCAAAACAATTACCTCAATCTGCCTCAGTTTGAGGGGGACGTTAAGGGGTGATGCTCGGCTGGATGTCAAGCCCCCCTCCCTTCCCTCCTTCACTGGAGATTATAGAGTTATCTAGAATAGCATTCAGTATTTAACGATCTCTTCAAACTCCTTTGGATAACTGGGGACCTACCGACCGCTACAATGAGAAGTCCATTCGTTCTTCGTTGACCCATGACCTCAAATTTAAGCATTTAAAAATTAGCGGTTCAAATTGTTCAAGTTAATATTCATAGATGACGTTAAAAATTATCAACCGGGATTTGGAACGATTGTGAAGTTGTATCGACTTGTATAGGGAATGGTCCTGGACCAATGATTAGGTCTGTTCTCTTTGTTTAGTAACAGTTTTCAGAAAGGTATATTATAAGCACCAAATTTATTTGTGCGCAATTAAGGCCATGATGATCAATATTCATCTTCTTTAAATCAGTTTGAGGCGAGGTTATCGTGAAATCGCGCATATCGATGTGGTCGTTGCTATCGATGTGTACGAGGAAAGTAGTCTTCTGGACAAAATGGCGTCTCGATTGATTCGAGCGGCAGCGAGCCTCCAAAAGTTTTCTAGTGTATCAACTGCTGTTCAGGTAATTAATCACTAAATTTATTTATAAATTGCTCCTCGGCTGTAGACTGAATGAATTTGGTCATAGTTTAAATTATATGTAAGGAATAATGAGGTAATAATTTCTTATTTCATGATCCGTATTACTTTTATAAAGTCTCGAAAACGTGGCTTGTAGATCTTGTGGTGAACGTTTAAATAGATCGTTTCTAAATTTTTTCTACCCAATAGTGTGTTTTTTTAATGGTGGTAAATCCTTGAGGGTACTAGGGTTTCCCTCAGTATATCATGATTATGCAATATATTTAGCGACGCAAGCCATTGTCTTTTACGCTGGAGTACAAATATCTCCGTGAAGTACCGTACCTTTTTGGAACAGCAATGTTTGTGTGGATACTGCTACTCTTTCTCCCAAACCAACCTCCGTAATGGGTAATCGAAGAGGGTTTCGTAGTTTCGGTATCGATTCTTTGATATTCTGTGGTTCATTATTTTAGTGTTATAGTTTTCTAAGTTCTGTGGTTTTACCATCGAACTGCCTCATTAAATATTGCCGCCTGATAACCGACTTGTGACAACAATAATTTTTAGTCAAGATGGCTGTCGAGCGCCCCGGCTGCTGCGCTCCAGGAAACACTAGTAAACATGCCTCCAACAAGGCTGACCTCCCTAAATCATGGAATGAAGGTAGCGTCGGAAGATAGCGGCGCACCTACTGCTACAGTTGGACTTTGGATAGATGCTGGTTCTCGTTATGAGAATGAGAAGAATAATGGGGTAGCTCACTTTTTGGAGCATATGGCGTTTAAGGTAAGATTCTTAATGCTTGTAATGAGTCTTCGGCCTCAGCTAAATGGGGAAAGTCAATGATGTTGTAATTTGCGCCTGAATATTTATGTCGAGATTTTTTTCTGAGAGTACTTATCAAAGGTATTTTCCATGAAAGCCTTAACATCCTATTCTCACCAGAACTGATGCCCCATTTCCCTATTTAGGGCACATCCAAGCGCTCTCAGACAGATTTGGAACTTGAAGTAGAGAACATGGGTGCTCACCTCAACGCCTACACCTCTCGAGAGCAGACGGTGTTTTATGCTAAGTGTCTATCGTCTGATGTCGGAAAAGCATTGGAAATTTTGGCTGATATCATTCAAAATTCAAAGCTTGGTGCTGCTGAAATCGAACGAGAGCGTGGAGTTATCCTGCGAGAGATGCAGGAAGTCGAGACAAACTTGCAGGTGAGTCGTTTTTCCATTTCCATGTTTATCATCTGTGTCTTTATGTTAGGATTTTTCCTTTTACCAATTGTTTATTGCACATAATTCTTGCTAATGACGTCGTGGCATTGGACTTAAATTTCCTTGAATGTCATCTGAACCTACTTATAGTATTAATTAAGAATGCAATTTGTGAACGCTGTGTTTACAAGCCAGTAAGTCACTCTAAGCCCGTTATTTCAAAAATTAGCGCGTTTTATGGCGAAGAATATCAATGCAATATCTATGCCAGTGAAATTATGGTTCCTGTCAAATGTCTGTAATCCTTTTCGATATTATTTCCATGCATTTCCTCCGAAGCTGTTGCATCACACTCTTTGACCTAGGAAGATCTAATCGCTTTCTTGATTCAAGTAATTGTGGAGGAATTAGCCTTACAGATCCTGTGCTGGATTTTTATAACCGTCTCATCTTTCGAAAGTCTTTAAATGATCCCATTGTAAAGTAACCAAGAGCACGACCCATTTCGTCTCTTTTTCCTTTTTAGTCGTGTAGGTTTTTGTCTTTCAACAGCTGTTTTGCATTTTGTAGCTGGGGAAGTTATTTGTCAATGCTATTAATATTGCTCTTATTTTTACTTCTGTAATGATTTCGTTGGGAATAAAGTTTCTCAGAATTGTGGTTCATGTAAGTTCTAGATAAAGTTGGTGTTAAGTTAACTTTAGTGTTAAGGTGCTATGTAACTGAAAAATTGGAGGTAGAAACAAATCCGGTTCTGTCTTAGCCCCTACAAATATTGTATGATATTTCTGTGTCAATGGCTTCATAGTATCTCCCCATTTTTTCATCTGTAAGTTATTTTTGTCTGATAGATGTATTTTGTAGTGTGTTTCCTGCTGTCACCATGTGAAAAAACAAATTGTATCTAGTATGTTGAGAGGCAATTATCCAGCTTTGGTAGTGAGAAATTGGGAAAAAATCACGTCTTTTAATGCGGTAGATTCATGAGTGACACAATTATTACTCGTTGATTTATACATACTCTTTGAACTTTGCCAAAAGCAAGATCTTTGAGGCATTTCTGTTCATGTGTCTCATGTGGTGCACTCCAAAATTGAGAGGTGGCTGAAAGCCTGCATGACCGAATGGGGTACTGATTGATGAGGAAGGGGGGCAAAAGCTGTGAATAGTGTCAACAATTTGTTTTCAATGAAATTGTATCTAAGTATTCAGGTGTTAAATAGTTATAATAGAAACCCCATAGGAAATTAGGCTGTATATATAATGTAGGATTTAGTGCCCAAAAGCTCCCTGGTCCTGATTTTAAAGATTTAAACGAGTTGCGCTGCTCTCGTACAAGTTATTCATTAGGTATTTTGTTGTAGTAATTAAATTCCTTAAATTATGCCAAGTCATGTTGTGTACTGAAAATGTCACTTTCTAAGATATATGTAAGCTATTCATCTGCCGTTTGGTCATACTATTTTAAAAATTCTTTTGGTCCTTGAAATTACCCACAAGTCCCTTATAAAGGTTGAACAATAACCTATAGGTTTGTAGCATGAAGGAGACTAATCATATTAATTTGAATGCTGTAATTGGCCTTTTCAGGAGGTAGTATTTGATCATTTGCATGCCACGGCATACCAGGGAACTCCTCTTGGCCGCACAATTCTTGGCCCAACCCAAAATATCAAGTGAGTATCATTTGAACTTTTGGGATTGATTTAGTTGTGTTGTAGCTAAGATCTCACTTTTTTAAGCAATATACATACCCATCACACCGCTCTCAATTGGGACAGGGAAAGTCAAAGCACTTTTGTAGTTATTACTGTCTCCTGTAGTTATTACTGTCTCCTGTAGTTATTCCTGCTTCTATTTCTTCCTATCTTGCAAGTTACTCCTCTGTCATGAATCAGCCTTGGGTAATGTCTGCTTTTGCCACACCAGCCTAAGCATCTTTTTTATCCACTGCAAATAAATGCATCACCTTGAAATTCGCATCACATATCATTAGGGATGTGCAAACATCTGATATTCAATTGCAGTCAAGTTTGAGTTGTTCATTGCTAAAGAAATTGAGTTAGGAGTTTTTGTACACCAATACTGTATTTTGTTTTTAAGAGGATTTAAGTACTTCATTTTTTTATATTACACATTACCAACTTGGCATTGATAAAATAAGAACTATGGTGAGATGAATTTTATCTATATTTTATAATTTATTAGCTTCACTTGTAAGGAAATAAATTGTTTACATGCTTTAGCTCCAATTTTATAACTTTTTATGCAAGAATGTATTACTTTATTAATTATATTATAAATGTTAATTAAATCGGGCAAAATTTAATTTGAATGAGAAACGACAAAAATAAATCGATTTGACAATTTTTAGAGATGTAAATTGGCTTACAATTTTCTTTTTCATTTAAACTCAGCACTGCATACACTCATAAGAAAATAAACATCGACTGCAGTATGTTTGTTGTACACATCAACAGTGTATACAAAGAATGAACTTATTCTGAAACACAAGCTAAGTATTTCCTCAATGTTACCAAACCGTTGAAAAATGATAAATATATCGGTGAAACGTGAATTTGCATTGGAAATTAACTCCCCTTCATTTTTAAATGTATGTTAAGTTGTAATCAAGTTGCAATTAGGAGAACAAGTTGTTCGTTATGATCATGATGGAGGTTCCCTCTTCTTCCACGAATAACATATCCTGTTACAGCATTTCACTTGATACATCTGTAGCGTGTATTAACTAATATTGTCATGTCATAAACCTATTCTGAAAAATCACTATAACCTCAAGGGTGTGATTGTTACTGAATTGATATATCTAATCGATGGAAAACTAATGCAAAGGCTTAATGTTGCTCTGAATAAAATGCAATTCACAGTTTGTACTGCATTGATTTTATTTTTACAATCAGATTAAGGTAAATTTATCATAATGGTGTGATCGTTACTGAGTTGATCTATGTAGTCTATGGAGAACTAAGATACAGCTGTAACATCACTCTAAATCCAATGTACTGACATTGTTTCAGTGTATATCATGACAGCATCAATACTTTTTGCAATCTAGTTTAGGTAAATTGTTACCATGAGTCCATGTATACTAGGGTGTGGCTTATTTTTCGAAAATCGGAAAAGCTTAAAGTTCCACCTGCCAAAACTTTAATTTTAATGAGAAAACACATATGTGAACTTTTTGTTGAGTTGCGATTGAATTGAATTGAAAAATGCAGGTCTGAAGTACCCCACTCGAAAAATTGAAATTTTGCTGAACAAGAGCTCCCTCTAAGGTACAATTGTGATTTTACGAAACATTAGGAATGAAATTTCATTATTTTTTATCTATCCTTAACCATTTAAGAGATACATGAGAGTGAACCGAGCTCGCAATGCATAAGGGCGCCGCCTGCATGTGGCGCCGAGTGCACCTGTCCATGGACCCCCACCCCATGGACACCACTACTGTTACGTCGTCGCGTGGTAATTTCTTAGCTCTTGAGCCCTCCTAGTATTGTCTTCGCTAAAAACAGTGTTTTCGTAATTAGGTCAACTTGATACCTAATATAAATTTGCGAAAATGTCATCATCACATCTACTGATAAATCACCTTCTAGGAAAATTCATTGGAGGCCTTGGTCTTAGTGCACTAATAAAAGGGTAAAATAAATACAAGTAGTTTCACATGCCAAAAACTATTTATACGTTTTTATTAAAGTTGTTTTTCTTACATCTGGCACTCTTTTCCTATGTTCTTGAACAAAAAGTAACAAGTCCTGGTATTTTTTCTCATGTTTTGTCAGAGTTCTACAAAAATCTTCTAACAATTTATCTCCTCTCTTGGCATGGTCATTAATCACTTGCAATGGCTTTACTTTCACCGTGGAGGTAACTTGTATTCCTAGCCCAATAGTTGACTTGCAGGTAAAAAAAATGATGTAATTTCCAGAAGCCGAAAAAACTGAGCAGTTTTTTTGTTGCCAAATCAGCGATGCTCACTTCTGGGACATCAGTTAATTGAATATGTCTCTTCCTGGAACATTCTTCAAGTGGTCTGCGAGATTTTATCCCTTCTACTAGCCTACTTCTTTCCTCATGGGGGAGACCGAAGTCTAATATTGATAGACCCACTAACTCCTCACTCGGGTACCACAGGTTTCCCAAGAAATTTTTCTGAGCAACTTTGGCAACGATAATATTTGTCGTCTCGTATTCCTTCAGCTTCTTAAAAAACCAAGTCATTTCTAGGTACTGATGTGGCTAACAGGGGAAGAAACCTGGCATGTATACACTTTTACAATAAATACACATACATCAAAAAGCCCCTTAGCATCAACATCTGTTATTCGCGCTTGCTCTCGAAAAATTCCAATTTTAAGAGCAAAAATAGCTTGCACATCCACCTTGCACAATACATTGGCCCTGGCTGTGAAAAATTTAATGCCTTTTTTTGGTTCTCCCCCAAGGAAAAGTTTGATAGATTTAAATTCTCCAAGTAATCATCCCTCGGTTGGCCAATCTGAAAAAAGCAAAATCGCATGTTAAATCTGTAATATTTCAAGGCAAATGAGCCAAAAAATTGCTGTCACATATATATTGATTTGTTCCTGTGCGAAGTTAATCATTTGTTCCTGTGCGAAGTTAATCATTTTGATATAGAGACAGTTTTGTCTCTATATCAAAAAATTTTCCAGCACCAGGGGTGACTGTCAATGGTGTCATAACTACTTTTATCAATAGATTTATTTTGTGATAAACTCCCTCCAAAACTATTTCAAAGATGTGGTGGCGGCAAGGCAACCAAAGCAATTCCTTTTGTATATAGTGCTCAATTTGTACAGCAGCGCCTTTCTTAAACTCTGCAAAAAAAAATGCAGCTTCAGTATCGCATTTCAATTAAATCATTGTAACTCGAATAAATTCTGGGAAAGGAAAATCTACTAACCTGTGTTAGTGCGAGTTGTATCAAATGAAATGGCTTTTACATTATTTTCAATGTTCCATTGTTTCATAGTATCAAAAACTGCCTCTGCACTGGCTTTCCCGCTTCCTTTTGGAAGCTGTGGGTCTGCAAGCATTTGCTTTGTTTTGACACCCGTGACAACAATTGCCAGTCTCTCAATGGTATCCTTACCGCAAAGAGATGGTAACATTTTACCATCCAAATGCAAAGTCAGTATAGGGTCTGGGAAAAATGACTCCCACTCTCTCCGCTAAATTAGCCCTCAACTTATCACGTTGTCTCCGAATACTGGCTTCATTGATGTTTGCTTAGGATATGTCCCCTCCAAAGGCACGATTGCGGCAGCAAGGATTTTAGAAGCTTATTTGCTGCTCAACTCTGTCATCCAGCGCCTCAGCTGTGTCATTTGTTATGACATTTTTCTACCCCTTTCCTTCGAAGTGGAGGCTGAGGGGTCACTATCAGGAGCACTTTCCTCCCCAGAAGAATCAACATTACAAACATCGCCTGCAGTATGTAAAATAAATGGGTCAGAATCAAAAATTAATTTTCGTCGGTAATGTAAATGTGTTAAAATTAAGACTTACCAGATAGAATGCGTGCAGCGTACTTCTTTTTCTTTTTATTTTCTAAATATTTAGAGTGCTCCTCTCTCCGTTTGTTCTTCTCAGCCTCAGACTTAAATATTTTTCTGAGCGAGAAGTCAACTCCACCAAGTGTTCCGCAGCAAGTACTTTGACGCTGCGCCATGTAAAATTCCAGGTCCTCTTGTATAGCTTGCTTTTCTTCTTCATGCCGAGCCTCTCTTGCGTTCCTTTCCATTGTTTCAATTGCACTGGCAGTTAAAATATCGAAAGTAAGTCCATTCTGGACGTCAATCTTTCCCTCCGACGTTTTTGGGTCCTTGAGTTTCTTTTGTCACTTTTCACTACACCTCGCCACTCGGAGAAAGCGCTTCCAATTTCATTTGAATTTTTATAGGCTGAATGTGAGGTATTTTGGTCCTCTGCCAATATGTGAGAATTTTATTCACAGTCCTACGAGCACTTTCATGGTGACACATCTTATACTCTCTCATGTTGTAAAAAAACACTTAAAACCTGCCGGGCAGTGGGACTGCGAGCACCTTGTATTGTTTGTGAAGGTTGGCCAATCAATAAAATTCCAGTGCACTTCCTAAGCTTGACCACCATACTTTTACACCACTTGAACTTTGGCAAAACATCACTTGAACTAGTAAAAACCATGTTACATCGCTGGACTCGCAAGCTAGAGACTAACTTATAGGAAATTGAGTGTGCACTGATGTAAAGCGGATACATATTGCTACACTTCCCCCAGTACAAAACATGCATTATGTTTGCAAATTAGTCAAAGGAGCAGAAAAGGGATATTGAACACAATGTTTTTGGCAATGACAATGCTATGAGGGCTCAAGAGCTAAGAAATTACCACGCGACGACGTAACAGTAGTGGTGTCATCGTGCGCCAGTAAGGGGGTGGGGGTCCATGGACAGGTGCACTCAGCGCCGCACGCAGGCAGCGCCCTTATGCATTGTGAGCTCGGTGCGCTCTCATGTATCTCTTAGACGGTTAAAGATAGATAATAAATAATGAAATTTTGTTTCTATTCGAAACTGAATTGTATTGAATTTGATGTATAATCATTCTGTTACACTTCGTGAGCGTGGTGAAGAGGCTATTTTTCTTTTTGATGTGTTTATAGTTCACACGGTTAAGTTGGTGAAGTTCCGATTACAACCAGTGCGGGCTTTCCATTGCCAGTGGTTGTGAATGTTCATTCTATGTTTAATCAGCAGAGGGTATCCGTTGAAATTCAGCAAGGGGGGGATAAGATATTGAACATGGAGGATACAACCAATATCCTCTCAAATCTCTGCTCAAAGTATTTAAGCAAGCGTGAAGCAATTCAGGGGACTCTGCAAGACAAATTCAATTTCTGATTAGAACTTGAATGATAAATAAGTTAATGTGAATTCATCATTTTATCTATTTTAAGCTACTTTGTTCAGCACGACAAAGAAATACTGTCCAATGATTCCTTGAAGGCCAAACTGTGTGTTTAATATGTTTTAATCGTCTCAGACGTCAACAATGTGTCAAATAAGAAGTATTAAACTCAAATCAAAACTCTTTTAAGTGTAATAGAATGATTATGCATCCAATTCAACACAATTCAAGCCCTCCGAGCGATAACAATCTGCGATGAATTCCAAGGCAATGGACCCTCTATCATATGTTAGACTATGACTTATTATTTGAAATGTAAGCATAAAAAATGATTTCTAGCTTTGATTTGGCCAGATTCAACCTCTTATCGCGGCGGTAATAGACTTTCATTGGCCTTAACGAGGAAGACTCATCAATTTCAGAGGTTTCCTGTGCGCCAATGAAGACATGAAATGGATATTTGAGTTTTGTCTTTCATTCCTGTAGCTTCCTAAAACAAGGACAATTTTGCAACTTCGTCTTCCGACCGACCTTTCTCTCCATGCCTGCCGACACTGACGGGATAGATCCGACACAATAGACCCAACCTACCATCACACCAGAAATAATCCCTTGCAAGTCAAAACTTTTCGCCGACGGGGGTTCCCTCTCGTCAAGTACGTTCCCAAGAAGGCTCTTTTTCCGTCCCGTGCATTTATTGCTTTCCCGCGCAAGGGGGCGTGGTTCAGTGTTGTCAGATCAACATCAACTCAGGACTTGGAAATTTTCCGGCTCTGATGTGGTGTTTTTTGACTGGAGTATACATTCATGCTACTGGCTAACTACACTCTCATACCCTTAATTGTTTATTATACTTTATTCAGTAGTTGAAAGTCATACTAATTCGATTTATTTTTTATTATTTATTATATTAATATTTATTTTAATTTATTTATTGAAATGAAAATTTACGCCCAGTCCCTCTTGTCTTTTACACTTATAGCACTGAATCCTTTGAATTCAACTTCACTATCCTCTCTTGATTTGAACAGTTCATGCAAAGCACTGACATCACGCTCGCTGGCAGCATATATTGCGTTGCCAAGGACATTGTATATGTCCTCCTCATTTTCCACCTCACATTCTTCATCCTTAAGCAAATCGTTGTTGGACCTACCTATTGCATTCATGAGGTAGTATTTTTTAAAACCTCACTTTGTCACATTATTCAATGGCATCCCAGGACTCTTTAATCCACTGACTAATTAGCGATAACTTCAGTTTCTTTGACTTTCCTGAAGTTGTCAAAGAATGTGGTCTGTAATAAAGCCACTCATTCCACTTTTTACGCATCTGTGTATGTAACATCTTCAAATTACAGAGTAACGTTCTGCCGCCGGTAGATCGGATGGAATCCGACAGGAACAGGGAATTGAATTCAGACATGGGTACTTTTTAGCAACAGTGGTTAGCAATTCTATCATTTATTGACAAATATTTCCTTAGACACGCATGGATATTTTGGAGGGGAAGAACCTACTACAAATAGATCGTCATTTGAGGACCCAAAGGCCAAGTATGTAATAGCGAGGGGGGATTGCTATCCATAGACATCATTACCGCTTGTGCAGTGATCTTTCGGGCATAGACAATGGTGTAGATTGCCGTTCACTAAAAGCCAACTGCGTGTTATACATGGTGATAAGCTAATTCTTACATGAAGCTCATCATAAAGTCTTATAGTGGGTGCATATTGTAATTGGAAAATTACGGTAACCATTATAGAATGTGTAGGTATTTTATTTGAATTTACATTGTTGATTTCTATCCATATGGAATGCATCTAAGCATCTCCCTCTTTCATGGCTTGCTAATCATTGTTACACATTCCACAAATTTCAATAATTATCTCCATTTTTTAGGTTTTTTAATCATTGACCTCTCAGGCAGTATCCCTAAGGAATATTTCCATTTTGCAATGAGACCCATTGTGGTAGTTTGCCTTGCTTCAATAATTAGAAGCCACCTCTGTGATGGTGTAATTTTTGGAAAATAGTGAAAATTTGTTTTCTTTTATGAATTCCTCTTGTGCCTCAGTTTTTTATGGTATTAGAATGTGGAATTGTGCTGATTTTTGAATGGACTTATTTTAGTGTTTTATGTGGTGGTTTTGCTTCTCAAAGTATTGTTATTTTATTGGGTGTGTCTTTTAATTTTAAAAGGTCAATAACCCGAGATGATCTACTAGCATACATTAACAACCATTATAAGCCACCTCGTATTGTCCTTGCTGGTGCTGGTGGTGTGAAGCATCAAGAGTTGGTGAAGCATGCAGAAAGCCTTTTCTCAGGTCTCTCAACTGATTACCAAGGAGAGATTCCTTTAATCACACCTTGCAGGTTTACAGGTTGGTTTTGATGCTCAGTTTTTTGTGTTAGCTGTAAGTGTGCTTTTGCATTAAACTAATTATTATATGGATCATCATAATGGTATTGTGTGTACATTAAGTGACATTCTGATCAGTTGAACTATGTAATCTAATTGGTTACATAAAAAAAATGGAGTATTAAATGTTTGATAATTATTGTTTAAAGAGGTGAAATGTTTTCTTTTTAAGTTAACTGGTATTACTTGATTTGGTGAAATATTTATGCTTATCATAGCTACTCTGTAGTTTTATTCTGGAAGCTGTGATGTTTGAAGGTAATTTGCGCCTGAATGTGCAGTGATGACAGTTCAAAGCTGAGCTTCCTTGACACTTGAAATTTAGTCATATTGATATTTGAAAAACAGGACAAGTTTTAAAAAAAATCATACATAATGTTTGGAGATATTGGGTCTCAATTTGGATTAGGGTGAATTATTCTAGAAAGTAGTTTTTCAAGTGAAAAGGAGAGGGGATAGTGATCTTTAGCATTTAGATGAGGAGGGGTCAGTCTGGTTACAAATGTAAATTATTACTTTTAAGTTCAGGCATTAAAGATTTTTAGAAGATGTTTTTGAATGGACCTTGCCGTCTACCATCTCGAGAAGACTTATATCTGACTTGTATCTATCTGACTTGTGAATGTTTTTTTACTGAAGGTCATCTGTTAACTCAAAGTTAATGATTTCATAGAAAAATGGAAAGTGCATGTTGTGTTTTGCAAACTGGGTGGCAACAGTAAAATTAAATGAAAAAACTTAGTAGTGTCCACTGAATAATTTATTCAGGATTCATTTTGATGTTAAGCCATCATCTACCAGGTGCAGTGATTCAACCTAATGCAATTCTTTTACTTAATACAATGATGGTACCTGATGATGATACCTTAGTGTTGAAATGTGTCATGAATATATTACTCAGTGGACATTACGAAGGTTTTTTATTCGTGTAGAAAGGCGTCTCAGGAATCCATCCAGGTTGGAAGGTCCATGACTGACGTTTCAGCTGCTTACTCTGCAGCTGTCCTCAGGGAAGTGAGATGCCGATGGTTGGAAGTGTCCCAGTATATAGTGTTAGGGAAGTATATAGTGTTAGTGTCCCAGTCCCAGTATATAGTGTTAGGGAAGGGCAGGTGCGAAGCTTTTTTCCCACGCTTTCCTCTGATTGGTCCACGTTGCCTCTATGGACTTCAGTACTGGTTTCCAAGTGTTGCTGAGGTGGAAATCGCTGTCTCTGTTGAGTTTTTTCTTCTCTAGTCCTAAAGGACTTTGACGGCTTACTAAAGAAGCCGCTGAAAGAAGTCTTCTTTGCTTACTCTCTTTGTAAGCAAGCCTCTGAGTTTGGGTGGTTGGTAACCTTGACTTGTGTACTACTAGAGCAGACAGTAAGCACTAAGATATTGGACTCAGAAGCTCTGGATGGGAACCACTAATTTCTTCAGTAGAGACATTAGTTTGGGGTTGAACGAACTGATTCAGGAAAGGTATAGTCTTACAAGTTTGCATCATTTTCTTGACGTGAGTCTAGGAAGTTAAAAAAAACAATAGGCAAATTTTGCTGATCTACTTAATCATATTCCTCAGAATGGGTGTAAAGGCATTTTAACACCATGCACGTACCTTCATAATTATGTTGCTGGACAGATATGTTGAACAAATGCTTTAAATTAGAGCACAGACTATTTAATAGCCATGCATTCATGTGTTTCTCATGCTATTTTACGTGTTTACATGCTGCAATTTTATGTGAATGTGTTCATGCATCTACTCACTCTGGTACATGCATTGTGTAAGCATGGTTTAATATCTTGCAATCATGAATTGAAATACTTATGGGCAAATGTCACTAGTAGATATAGTAATAACGATGATATCTGTAAAGACTGAATCTATTGCATTTCTGAAAATAAGGCTCCCCTCCAGATGCTCTACCAATTGATGGAGCAAATTTATTGCTCATAATCATTATACGTTAGTTATGCCTGCAAAATGTTTCTGATAAATAATTGGAATAATCAAATGCCTGATAAAGGAAATTTTAGTGTAGGAATACAAGTATTTTGTCACAATATGCTTCACTTCATGTAAGTTCTATGTTTTCATATTACTGGAATACACTACATGCTAGGGATGGGCAGAAACCCGAAAATTCTATACTCCATTCTCAATACCAAAATTTTTATGATACTGTATTTTTCGATACGCGATCCTTTCACCCCTTAAGTTAATTAACTCGTATATTGATGGGAATTAGTATACCAGCAATAATATTATTCCATAAATCAAATAATTATAATAAGTAATCCATTTGGGTGGAAACTTTCAACCGTTTCTATTGTCAACAAGTTAGTTAAAGCCTACCTTAACTGGTAGAGACCTAATTATAAAAAATATAATAATTACATAATCACCTGATGAACAATATTCTTTAATGAACAAAAAAATCATTATCATTACAATCCTTGGGTAGATATGCACCTGTATACTTCTACATGGCTGTAGGCAAGGTCTATTTTTTACACTTAATCACTTTAACACACACAACCAAGTTTTTATTTGCAAAAATCAACATGCAGATTTTGTTTGGATCCAGTCTACTTCTCCTTTTATCCACAATGATTCCTGCTGTACTGAACAAACGTTCAGAATGTATGGTTGTGGGGTGAACACACAGATACTTCCTTGCTACCTTCCGTAGCCGAGAATACTGCAAGTTGGTTTTCCAATACAGAAATATATTTGTATTGGCTGGCAGCCTTGGCTCCTGCAGGTACGCTTCCACTTCATTTCGGGCAGAGATATTGGTACAAACTGACTGGCAGGATACATTGCCTTCAGTAATGAGATTGGAGTACATCGACCACATAGGATGCTTAAATTCACTTTGTTTCTTCTCCAGTTTTCCTGCAAAGTAAGTAAAAAAAAAGGTCCTATAGAATTATTCTCCTAGTTTCTCCAGCCGTGGCCGGAGAAACTTTCTGTAATTACACTATGATGCAGCTTAATTTTTATGTATAATCAGTCATTCCCTTTAATTTGAGTTAAGCTTATTACTTGGTAAATTAAATTTTACTCACATGTAATGCATTCTCCACTGAATGGTATAGAAGTCATGCTCCTCTATGGCTTTGAGTAGGATATCCTTGGCCTTAGGAAATGTCCCTGATCTTCGGTAAATGCTTTCCTTCAATGTTGGGTCCAGATGTGTTGCTAAATTGTATTCCTCTTCATCCTCATATCTACCACTGTACTTTTTCAGTTGAAACATAAGTTCATTCTGAAATTGAGTTATTCTGCTTTGCTGACATGGTTTTTCCAACTCCTTCCACAAACTATAATAGCCACTACTTCTGATGCAGTCACAGTTTCTAAACTTAATGCAAATTTCGCGGTATCAAATGTCAAGACTTGTCATTTTCTGCTTCTAAATCCAATCCGAGTTTTTTCTGAAGGTGCTTTTTAAGGTTGGTTGTGTTATGTGACTTACCACTGTGGGAAAAAGAACTTTTACATATTAAACACTTCTCATAGTCTTTCTTGTTGGGATCTATCACAAAAAACTGCCAGACTTCAGATATTGCGAAAGCCTAGTCACACCAACCACTATAGGTTTCACGTAAAACAAACGTACGGTAGCACAGTTGATTTTCTGAGGACACATATGTTTGAAACAGGTAGCTGAAAACTCACAACGTACCACATGCGCCTGATACTACCGTACTCTCCACGATAGGCAGAGGACAATGGAGTGCATGCATATTTATAAGCAGGTTAATGAGTTCTTGAACAAGTGAACTACTTGTGGTGTACAGAATGTTATTTCATGCCACTAACTGAATTGTCATGATGAACTATATTTTCATTAATTTTCCTCGTACCTAAGCTATGTATGTACGAAGTGGACAGTGATGAGACATCGAAAATCATTGGGTATACGTTAATTTTGCGTCTTTAGTCACTGTTTACGCATTCCAGTTTACCTTTCATTCCTGATGCTGCAGGAATACCAGACACATACGTCACATACCAGAGCTTGTTTACACGGTATATTTTTCTTTCCCTCCCATATTGTTGTGGCCACGATCTGCAAAATATAACAGCTCCAGGATTGGCAATATGAATATACAATAAAACTTCTACTGTAAGCTTCTGAAAGACCACTTCTACTTAAATATAAATGTAAAATTGACAAAATCTTAAGATAGTAAGGAATAAAAAATAATTTTTAATTGACATTGGGGCCCAAATAAGTGTTAAGTAATGGAAAATTTAAGATGGAGAAGGTAAAATCGAAGTTTCACTCTATTTTCTCAATAATGTTTGCATAGGTATCGAATTAACAGTATCGTGGAATTAAGTCAATACCCGATACTTCCGATACCACCTAGTATCGAGTGGTATCGAGGGATCGACAGGCATCGAATCCCATCCCTAGTACATACTTTTGTATGGAAAAGTTCTTTAATGAAAAATATGATAAGGTTGGTAGGACAGATGGAGGGTGGCATGGTTTCAGGGTCAGCTTAAGAGTGCGTGGGTCTAATATTTCAGCTGCAGAGTCAAATTCTGATGCCAGTATTTTACTGAGAATACAGCCGGAATGAATGAAGGGAAATACGGGTTTGATTTCACCTTCATCACCTATTTCTGTTTTTCAAAGTCGCCAAATTAATGATAATTGCTTGCTCTCTGTTTATGTAATTAATACTCCCCATCTTTTCAGTTTTTATTATTTTTTACCATCAAATCTCCCATCTCCAGGTTCTGAAATCAGAGTGCGAGATGACTCCATGCCCCTTGCTCACATTGCTGTCGCAGTTGAAGGGTGTGGTTGGGCGGATGCTGACAATGTCCCTCTCATGGTGGCCAATGCTGTGGTTGGTGCTTGGGACAGGTCACAGGGTGGAGGCACTGGCACGGGTGATACTGGGTCCCATTCACATGCCTCACGCCTTGCCTCTGCTGCTGCCCAGGATCACCTTGCACATTCCTTCCAGTCATTCAACACCTGCTACAAGGACACAGGCCTCTGGGGAATCTACTTTGTTTGTGACCCGATGAAGTGTGAGGTATGTGTGAACTGTGAACATCTGCATAATACCATTTATACTTAAGTATTGTCTGACCTCCCATATGGTGGGACCCTTAATTTTTATATACTTGTTTATTTTATACATCTTGTTTATTTTTTCTTACATCTTGATGTAAGATTCAAGTCAGGCAGATGGCAATTGATTTTCCTCGGAAATGAGACTACTTTGTACTGTATTTCAGTTTGCATTTCTGGGTACTGGAGACATGTAAATTTTGGAGTCTGCCTAATGTAAAAATTATGCAAACTTTATCCTCTTCAATTTACAGAATACAGTAGAACCTCGATCTATCATTTTTCAAGGGGATGGGCAAAAAAATGATGGATGCGGGAAAATGAACAATGCGGGAAAAGATTTCCTGGGAGCCAAAACGAGAGGAAAATGCGAGAGTTTTATGGTGACCTTTCACAGTAGAGGGGTATCTTAAAGGAATTTCTCTTAAAAGCGGGAGAATTTTTAAATTTAATGAAAACACTTAGTGCATCTCTAATTTTTCGTTTGACTACTAACTGTTTAAAATATTTTATTAGTATTACATATGCCAATGGTGTCTCTGATGATGAAAGTAAATAAACAAGGTCCATTATCATGTTATTGGATGATCTTCAAGCCCGTGCACCGACCTATCCATGCATAGAAATTTATTCGTTTCAAATATCCTTGAGGGTGAGAAGCGCGCCTAAAATTTATTGGGGAGGATTTAATCTTTTTTCATGCTTTCCCTTGTGCTCCACTGATGGAGGAGTGCCACCCGTTAAAGATGAAGCGAGCTTGACGCTACCAAGTGTACTCTTGTTTATCTGGAGCAATCGCATAACCCACGAGGCATAGAGCTAGAGAGGTGTAGCAGGTTGTCGCCATCTGGTTCAGAGAGGCAAAAGTTAGCGGGCAATTCCGATATCGGCAGTTGGAGTTCGGCTTAGCATTACTAAATGAACATGGATTTCAAAAAAATTAATAATTTTGATGGGCCACGGTGCCTAAAAAAACAAAAAAAAACCATTTCTGGCAATGCAAGCCCACGTCAGACCACGGACGAGAAAGAACTTAGCCCACGCTCACAGGACTTCCACTACGACAAACTAATGGTTGAAACATCTGCGTTACCTTCAGGCATCTTAAAACACCTATTTTGAACAGTTTCGGCCATAGGATCAGAAATAAATATTTTAGGAAAATGAATAGACATAAATACCTACTTTAACTGGCTAAACACAGAAAAAATAAAAAAAGGAAAGAGCACAGAGCACGTAGGGTTTGGCCACACTTACTATAGGCCCGCGAAGTGACCATGACGAAGGTCAGTGAGTGACTGAATTGCCGAGGTTACAAGGCATGCCCGCTGCCCTCTGGTTGGTTCCGCGAGAGTCACATGACGAGAAACCACACCTCCCTCCCTTCCCTCAGCCACTCCCCCATTTAAGTCCATGTGGCCCACGTCATTTGAAATAATGCACTTGTTACGTACAAGAATTGGGTGAGACAGGTAATTGGGGGACCCTGTTTTCCGCCGGGAAGGACAGGGCAGGTGGAAGACCTTGAACCCTCCCACCCTTTCCGCGGAAAGGGCCCCACCCACTGAGGGACGCATTAGTGGAACATCAGTGAATTTTGTTAAAGCTTTTAATTGCATAAAACTACAGAACAAGTATTAAATGAAGTTTGTCCGTTATTTTCGGTTAAATTTGATTCCAAACACCAAGGAAATCCGTTGATATTTTATCCAAATGGGTTATATCATATCTCGATATGGTGCCGAGAGCGAGCGTATGACAACTACTGGTAAGAGAGCATTGAGACGATAATAGGAAGAAGGTTAAAAGCTCATGGCTAAGGAATGCGGCTGCTAAAGAGTGAGGTAGGGACTCATTTGGTTAGGAAAGGAGGAATGCCAATTGTCCTATTGGAAGGAGTTTGGGCCATAAAGATAAGAAGGGACTCGGACGGCAAGGGCTACCCATCGTCCTGTGTGGCGCATCACCTAACTCCCTCCCCCTCCTCCTTTCCTGCTGCGGAGCACTGCAAAACTCCCAAAATCTTACTTCGGTGTAAATTTTTGGTTTCGTCTTTTTCAAACAATGAATGCGGAATTGCGATGTGGGGACCATAATTTGGCAGCGATCGAAGCGGGAAAACGATACTTCGGGGAACAATGGATGCAAGAATAATTACGTTATCAGCATGGAACTACAGACGGGACCAAAGACGGCGAACGATAGAAGGGGGAAAAACGATCAATGCGAGAACGATAGATCGAGGTTCTACTGTACTTTGTTGAATATAATAGTAGAATACAATAGAATAATTTACAGAATGGTATGCCGTTGATAGTTATTCTTTTATAATGGGGCGCATATAAACTAATATGGGTCGCTTAGATGAAAGGAATGGATATATTGGAAACATTTTTGGTTATCTATATGATGCATAAGTTAAAACAGCTGTAGAAAAACCTTGCAAGTTCTCCATTGCATATTATTTTTTGCTCTTTTGCCCTGTATGTTTTACCAAAATTTTTAACCCTAAAATTGTTTAGCCTGCTTATTTATCCATCTCGTTGCATATTTCCAGGATATGATGTACAATATCCAGAGTGAGTGGATGAGGCTGTGCACCACTGTAACAGAGAGTGAAATTGATAGGGCAAAGAATCTTTTGAAAACAAATCTTCTCCTCCAGCTTGATGGCACAACCCCTGTCTGTGAAGATATTGGGCGACAGATGCTGTGCTATGGAAGGAGAATACCCTTGCATGAGATGGAACGAAGGATAGAGGTAACTATGCTGCAATGGCCTTTGGCTATGTGGTGGGCAAGTCTGTTGGCTCAAGTTTTATTATAGAGCCTTAAACTCTGGTTAATGGTCATTAGTTTCTTTTTTTATAAGAACAGGTGGGAAGTATTTGTTTTTGCTTTTGAATGCACATCAATATAATCTTGTTTCCATTGACCCAACCATTTATTAGACAGTGCTCGTGTATTGATGATGAAGATTTTGCAGAATATTTTGCCAGTTGTTGCATAAGCAGGTTTCAATTAGATCATGCAATTTTGTTGAAACAGTGTGCTGGAAAAAGAGTAGTGAAGTTCAGTGGTAGACCATTTTTCTGGTTGATGACAACCTGTAATAAGTGTATCGTAGATTAACGGTGGGATCAACACATGTATGCCTCAACTTTGTTGTTTCAAACAATGTTGATGCCAAAGTTTGGTCTGTAGTTTATGACAATATAATGCATAGTTTCAAGATATTAGGTTATGCCAATATTCCTCCATTTGAATGAAAATATTCAAATAGAGAAAACACAAGTATAAATGTCGATGACTGGACCGATATGCTCAGAAGTAATGATCGGTGATTTTGGGAAGATAGCTAGTAATATTTAGAATATTTTGGCCAAATGTTTTGTGTATAATTAGAGAATTTGTTTAAATTGTATAATGAAAAAATTATGCTTTTTACCTTTGAGTATGGACAAACTTCACAGTATCCATGCATGATGTCTTTACTGAAAATAGAAAAGCAAAAACCATTGTGGATGCATTTATCAAAGTTCTTTTATCAGCCAGTGCTCACTTAAGAGGATGGACCAAGGTAATTACCCCTGTGGGCCCCATATCACTAAGGGAATGCTCATCCATATAGCTGTTACATATAGTTTCTAATGCTGCCAACCCTACATCCGTTGGTGCTGGCTTTGGATTAGACTAACCAGAAGAATGAGTGAACTCAAAAGGATGATAGCTGTTTATCTTAAAAATAGAAATTTCATTTGCATTTGGAATCATGCAGGATATTGCAGAATATATTTTGAATGCCACAATTCTTTTTTTCTTTTGTTCCACCGCAGTGAGGGTTTTGATCTGGTTAAATTGGCAACTGCACCGCATGTGGGTGTATATACTGTAACTGTCCTGGCCGCATGGATTTTGAGCGGAACACATACACAAACACCCTCGTGCTCCCTCTTGCCTGAGACACGCAGGGCGAAAACTGCATCGTCTGTTAAATAAAATATGAGACCTAAACTGACCTCTGCGGGTGGGTCCCCAACCTTGTTGATTTCTCGATCCCTAGCTTTGCCGCTTGGGCTGGGTGGTGTTGGATGTGGGATTGAAGACACTAAATTTCCTTCGCACTGGCCCGCCAAGTAAAAATGAAATGTGGAAACAACTATTCCCATTCAAATAACAACCTTATTATTTCTTATTAGGCATTACAAGGTGATACACAAATAACCCTCTTATATACTAGTGAGAATAATAGAATGTTAATGATTTAACTGAAACCCTTTAAATATGAATTCTGTCTGTATTCATGCCAGCAATTTAGGGCTAACAATTCACAGTGTGCTAACTTAAGAATAGGCATAATTTAGGTAATTGACTGGAAGGCAACTATTAGTCCTCACTTCCTATTGGGAGTGATCACCCTTGGCAATTACACTTGCTTTTAGACTGCTCAATTGACGGAGTTATCACAGGGAATACTAAGAGGCTAGAACAGGGGGGGTTTGTCCGTGGTCAACGACCTTACATGAGCTCAGACTAGATTTCGGCATGGAGCATCAGGAGGGCTGGGTACTTAAGACGTCTGGCTTCACTCCTTCGAGAAGTCAGCGTATCCCGGGCTGTTGTCTCTGTTGACAGCCAGTTATTTAGGTGAAGTGATCCAATCCTTACATGTACTGTATCCTTAGATGTAGAAGTACTGGATGCAGTACTGGAAGCCTCCAGCAATTCTACTTTGTAGGAATCCCTTCTGGATCCATCAGCACATCTGCGTTATAGCGTGTGTGGTGATGTAGTCCTCTCTTGAGCAGCCCCCTCGCCTATATATTATATATATATATATATATATATATATATATATATATATATATATATATATATATATATATATATATATATATATATATATATATATATATATATATATATATACACACACTTATGGCGATATTGGGGGGAATTATATGGAAGGGGGACAGGGATGTGGATGTCGTCGTGAAGTAACTTCGCCACTCAGTCAACAATCCCCACACATGACTGCACTCCATCCTCACTTAATCCACTCTGTTCGAGCGACCTTGGTCACCGGGCACAAAATCCAAGCTCACACATTCACTCATCCACATTTCATCCCCCAGCGAGCTAAATACCAGGGGAAGAGTGGTGAAAAGAAAGGTGTTATGGCCTGAACCATTACCATACAACGTATGCAATCGTTTCAGGCTTAACATGGTGGAAATGCGATATATCCATGATAAAATATAACAACAATAGTAATATCCACACTTTTGAATATCCACACTGTTGAAGTAGTACATTAACGTGTGGATATTACTATTGTTGTTATATTTTATCATGGATATTACAATACAGGCTTGGGATTAAACTATTTATTTCCTATTTCACTGAAGAAGGTGCACATATCTACTTGAAGTATGTGCCAACTGGATGTATGGATTGGTTTAAATATGAGTAACAAATTAGTGGGATGTTTTTGTCACTATTGATTTTTTTGCTTGTAAGAAATTGTTTCGCTTAAGTGATAGGTTCATTGTGATTTGAGTTGAAATTTTCATTATCAGATGATGTATTATGGCAGAATTTTTCTGCAGCCAGTGAAAATTGTTTCTCTCACTTACCTTGTGGTCACTTTTTGTTTGGAGCCTCCATCATGAGATGTTCTCTGGTTCAGATTTAAGGCTTAACCTCATAATTTTTTCATAATGGCCAATTTCAACTTTTGCTTTTAAATCAGCCATATTTGGACAGATCTGTTCCTTTTCGGAAGCCATGATGTTTAATGGTAATTTGCGCCTGAATTAACAATGATGCCAATTGCAGCTGAGCTTCCTTGATAAAAAAGTATCATTGAGTGTGTACTTACAGGAAATTCACCTATTATTAAACATGTTAACAATTCCTTCATCATTATTTTCAGTCTGTTAATGCCCAAATGGTTCGTGATGTTGCAATGAAGTACATTTATGACCGCTGTCCTGCAGTTGCAGCTGTCGGACCTGTTGAAAACCTTCCAGATTACAACAGAATACGATCATCTATGTACTGGTTGAGGTTGTAGCTTCTCTCTCTGCATTTATCTCTGCACCAAAGAGTAGGAGTCTCTGAAACTTCACCGCCTTCTTTTGTAAATAACTATTTAAACTAGTGTAAATTTGTTGGTAAATTAATGTGGCTTGTGGAGGCAAGCTGCCTGTTTCCATATAAATAAAATTTTGTCTACTTATAACTGTTTAATTTCATAAAGCGTAGCCTTATGTTATTTCTCTTTTGATAATTTTTGGGTGTTTACTTGTACCATAACTCTTTTTAGATGTGAATAAGTAGTACTTGTCTACATTTTAATATGAAAGGAAACAACTAAAAAGTCCAAAGGCATGGTTAATGGGTGACACTGCCATGAATGTGGTAATTTTATACATCTCTATTATCTTAACAATAAGAGTGTATCCATATCAGGTTTTACTATTGTAGTTCTTATGCTCTGGAAGGTCAATCATGGCCTTTGGTGACAGTGTGCAGTGAAGCATCTCTAATGCGGCACTGCTCAGACCAAAGTGATGCTGCTTTAGAGATTTTCCTGGTTATGGGTGATTCATGGCACCAGTCTTTTTTTTCATTTTTCATTGCATTTTCGTTTAAGTTGTCTTGAATCTTATGATACTGTGTGTATTTTTTTCACAATTTATTAATATGTGTAGGTACATGAAAGATGATAAATAATGTAATTTGACCTATGTCAATACTTAAGCGATATTAACATACTGTGGTAAAATGATCACATAAGCCTTTCTTCAGTCATATTTTTGGCTTAAGGATAGGGGGAACAATTATCTAATATGAATAATATTTTGCGTTTAATTTCTAAACCCTTGTTATTGTAGTGATTTTGTGATTCTGGCAGGATTGTTGAACCAGTCTCATGCTAATTCACTCATAATCCCCTTTCATTATTCGCGCCATAATAACAGGAGACTTTATAGAAGTAGTTTTAATTGGTGATTTCTTGCTGCACTGGAACATCTCAGAACTGTCACTCTGTCCTGGAAATCCTTCTGCCCAGTGACTGGTCCTTTGTCTTCACAGGCTTGTGTCTTTCTTGGTAAACAATGCAAAAAATTCTGTTACCAGCATTGTGTACCTGCTCAGGACATATCACAATGGAACAACTTATCTGTGAATTCATCTGCAGCTTCCTTACCTGTAGAAAATCTCTCACCAGCCACAGTGAAGAGAGATATTCTGGGCTTTTTCTTGAAATTATATTCCGATCTGTTGAATAGTCTTGCAATAAGGTTCATTTCTGAATGAAACTGTGTGGTTGACTCAATTATCCTTAGTCCAGAATAACTCAGCCCTTCTGCATGAATGACACAAATGCATTAGCACACTGGCTAAATAATTACTCAAACCTCCTTTCATAGTTTTCTTAATTCGCATCCCTATCTTTGTGTCATCTTCAGCAAAAAACTCATAAAGTTTTTTCTGTTTGTTTCCTAATGTCATAAATTGTTGAAGAACCAATTCAAAACATCTCACACAAGTGTTTCACCAATATCAGCCTCTAGTTTTTTTATCACTTACATCTTTTTGGCAATTGGTAAAGTCTTATGACATCACATCACACTAGTGCTATCACTCCGCCTGCCTTGATTGGACTTAATGCAATTTAGCAATCCCTGAGCATACATCACAATTTGAACAGCCGCTGATCCGAGTGCTTGGCAGTGTTCAGTTGGATTTGAGTGAGATCGATCGGGATTAATGGAGTTGGATTCGGAATAAACCAATGCTGTTAATGGTAACAGTCGAACCAAAAATAGCCATGTCTCAGGAGAATTTGTGGCTTTAGCTACCTTTTTCCTTATCACTTAAGGTCGTAACTGATACATGGAAAATGACTGGGTGACAAGCTTTTATGAGAAAAGATTGCCTATCATTCATGAATTCCACTGGTTTGTCATGTAATAAGTCTACATCTGTGGATAGAAATTTGCTGATGCAGGTTTTCACCATGGTTTGTAAAAGCAAATTCCATTTTTTGCATGGGACCATGCATGAGGTTAATAATTTTGTATTTTTTAATAGTGCCATACATTCAGTGTAGTGCCTTTCATCAGGACAGACAATTTTGCTTCATTTTATCGAAACTTTGTATATCTGAGTTTAAAAAGTGTGTTCATGAGCTCCCAAAGCACATTAAATGCCGAAAATATGGTTAGAGCAATTATAGCTTCACACTAAGTAGGTACCTCTCCCTTCTTCATTGTCCTCACTAGAGATTCATTCCTTGTACAGGATTAAATAATCTCACTGAGAAACTGCAGAAAATCGCTGCTGAATGGTTATAAGAGTAGAATAAGATTCTTTGGGATGCACCTTAGTGAGAGGGTTGCACAGTTCACAAGATCAAATAATCTCTTCGAAAAATGTTGGCTACTTGCTACCAGTTGAGGTAAGGTAGTAGTTGGCACACATTACTTCAAAGGAAACAAGACTTCAGTTGTCAAAATTTATGGGCGAATCTTACAGAAGGTAGAATTTCATCTGAACGTGTTGTGCAGGCATCATTGGTTTAGACCTTCAAGCTGCAAGAACTACTTATCAGAGAAAAATTAAAGTTTCATTTTAGGACTTAATAAATTAAACTGCTTCTGTGGGAACTGCTTGTCAGGCTTCAACTCTAATGACCTATTTTTTGCCTTTTAGATGGATAATGGTTTTAATTGTGAACAATATCTAGTTTAAAGTTGATTTTTTTAAATTTTATCCTCCAAATCTGACTTCCTCTTCTTCCTCCCTTACTGAAATCCTCTCTATCCTGAAATACAACAGAAATAGCCCTACCACTATGTATATCATAGCCGAAAATAATGTCATATTAATGCAAATTTGATGCCTTTGTGTGTTTATGGCTCCTCTAGGATATCCTTGCCCAAGCTGTGGTGACTCACATTTCATGTGGGTGACTAGCACAGCATGTGTGTGACAACTCAGTTAGGGGAGCTGGTTTTCTGCTCATTAACATATATTGATTAATTTAGTGAGGGAGAAATTATTATTGTTTTATGAGCTGGGAGACTGGCACCACAATCTGTCAATCTCTCATATCTGGTGTTAATGAAACATTTAAGAGCCTGCTAAATATCTCTAATGTATTTTTATCTCATTTGGTAGTATTTTTTCAGCCTAAGGAAATGAGAAACAAGTTATATCATCATGGTGGAGCCGTGTTTCTAGATTTCTCAATACAGCAGGATCTCTATATCATTTGGAGGAAAACATTTGGGAGGGATTATTTACTTCGTGGTTCATTCTTATTCTCATCAATCGACCATGGCATTTTCATCATTTCTTCATTTGGTATTCTGCATAATATAAAGTAATTACATTATTTTTCAGTGTGTGATTCGTTAAGTTACATTCACAGAAAACTTGACTACTTCAGGGTTGAACTTTGTATCCCAGAAAATTTTACCCCAGCTTGCAGGCAGTTCACATTTAGTTCTCAGATGACAGTCATTTAGTTCACGAGAATTCTTAATCAAAGATATATTTCATACCTGATTGGTTTCTATATTGAAAAGAGATTTTACTTGAATGGTCAACAACATAAAATAATAGGTAAGAAAATCTTATAATTAGTACATGGGCTCATCGTAACATTCAAGTTTTGGTGGTGGACATACATGCCTATCTTTCTGTTCATATGAAGTCCTCTGTCCTTCTTGTTTTTCATTTTGGCATATGAAATAATTGCTACAACTTTGGAAAATTAAGCTGCATTAGCCAGGACTATGGTGTTGCAATATTTAGTTACAGTATCATTAGATGAAAAATTCATTTCCTTCTTTCTTTTGTCCTCATCATTAGGGTCCATCTGACCTATTGTCTCTTGGGATTTTATCTGGTGTAGTATATCTGTCAGCTTAGTTTCCCCACATTGTCCTTGAAATTGCTGTCTCTAAACTTAGTTGTGAGCATATTGTTGTATGAGCTTTGTACAGACAATTTAAGGCTAATTAACTTATTCTAGGTAAAATATTTGGCCTGTAACTGCTCTTGAAGGATTAATATCTGATTTGGAAGTGGTCTATAATTGGACTGGTCTGGATTTTGAAGATGTTTCCTATCCATGCCAGTAACAGACCAAATACAAGGGTAAGTTAATAAATAAGTTGCAAACGTCAGCATTTCATCATCTGCATTAGTCGAAAACATTTTATGGGGAACACTTAGAACATCTCCCGACTTATCCCCCAGTGATTTTCATCAACGCGGGTCCATTCAAAAATCATTTCGGTAGCTGATGTTTTGAAAATTTGGTTGCCATAGTCAAAGAGGTTACTCATCGGCTGTGACAGCAAACAAAAGACAACTTTGCTCCCAGCTATCAAGACTTGTAAAGAGATGGGATGTCTGAATGTACAGGGTGAATTTGTAGAAAAGTTTTTAAAATTTCCAAAGTTTATTTGATTATTATTACCTCTATCCACTTCTGCAAGTTATTTTTTGACTTACCCTCATGTTTTCTCATGGGATTTTATGTGTAGAATAATATCCACCTCGGAAGTTGGAACTTGGGAAAAAAGGAACAAGTATGAAAAAGAGGGGAATAGGATCGAAGACTGCCCTTAGTTGATGGATTGTGTCTATTGGGGTCATTGTTAGATAAAGAGTGGAGTGTGGAAGATTTCAGCAGATGTGGTGGGGAAATGGCTCATCTCTGTGAAATCTTTTCATTTAAATGTTGTAGTTCACCTTTTTTCAATTGATTGTGCATTTTAGTCCTCTTCCTCTAAGTCCATCCTATTAGCCTCGAATGTTGGAGTGGTGTGATCCAAAGAATTTTTGGAGCTTACTCATTTTTGTGTCTTTTGATGTTTTTTCCCTTCCTTGTACTAAAAGTCGTCTCTAATTAAGAAATTGATGCCCTTCAAGTCATCAAGCTGTCGTAATCACAAAATAGCTCCCAAGTGTTGAAACATGAACTCGTCAGTCATTGGCCAAATCATCTTTCTAAGTATTTTCCAGTGAACCTGTCTTTCATATGGAGTACAATTGAAAGTTTTGGCTGAAATGATTACAAATTTATCTCTTCCGAAGAGAATCAGTCTGCTCAATGGTTGAGTATGCTTGTCTCACTGCTTGTTAGATATAATATGTATACACCCTTAACTATTAGATGAGGTGTAGTATCCACACTGAATGACGGTACTCATCATAATTTCTATTCTCTACAGATTCTTTTCTATGTGCTTTCATGATTAATTCTTTTCTCTGCTACCTGTATTTAAAATGCCTCAATTTAATTACAAAATATACATTATATTCACACCTTGTCATTAACTTGGTCTGGGGATCAAGAGCTCTTAGATAACTTATACAGTACTAGTTCAGTATTAGTGTGTACAAGTTTGTTGTTTAAGTGTGTCTGTCGAGGAGCTATATTTGAAAGTTCGTACTCATTACTGTACCAGTTAAAATTCAGGTATTTTGAGCTAAATATTTCCATATTGATAGAAGACAGCATATTAGAAGTTTATGTTTTTATTCAGTAACTGTAGGAAGTTTGAAATAACAGTTGTATTATTAATGGTGAAAAAGTGTAGCTTTATATAGCAGATATTCTCTGCAATTAAATAGATATCAGTTTGGGTTTTTAATGGGTCTCATTTATTTCACTGTATGGTGAAAATGTGTTCACAACAGGTTATTTTTGCAATTGTGTGAACATTTCTGTGGTGAATAATTAATTTACTTTAAAAAGGTGAGGAAATATGAAATTTCACCCTTAAATGCATGACGATATCCAGGCATTACTAATTCCTCATTTTGTAACTCACCTCTTTGCAGTCCATAGTCATACCATTTTCCTTGGATAAAAGCTTTTATCTTTTGGCAAATATCTTGAAAATTATTGTAGTAAAAGGCTAATATTTTGGTATCCTTGAGAAGGTGAGATATTCATTTTTTAATGTGGTAAAATTCATTGAATTCCAGTTGATATGTCTTTCTACCTGAAGGATTATCATTAATTTGTGCCCAAGAGATGAGAATTTACAGAGTTTGACTCAGGTTTATAATTGCTATGAATTATCCTTACTGAACCAGATAATAAATTGGCTTACCTAACTGGTTATTTCTGTTTCAAAATGAAATTATCAGGCTCAGTGTGAAATTATTTAAACACTTACGTCAAACTCCTTTCAGACTGGAAAAATGTCAGAATGCTGATGTATGCTCCAGCAACTGGCATGCACTTGTTTATGGCTAAGTTCCTGAGAGATTTTCTTCAGTAGGATAACAAATAATTGAATTTATGTGATACTGGCAAGTGTCGTACTAAATCGATGTGAAATCTTTCATATCTGTGAACCATGAAGATTTCATGAATTTCTTCAATGTGGACTGATTTTCTAGATAAATATATTATGATTCGTGGGAGATGGATTTCAGCTGTTGTATTTTAAACTTGGAGATAATAGTTTTAAGAGTTAAAACTTGTAATACTAACCTAGATAAATAGACAACTGACTGTAACTGTAACCTATTTTCATGTTGGAAGAGGTGGGGGGGGGGGTTTAAGATCTGGAAATGATTCAAGTGCTATTCTATTTTGCCATGTGTAAAATGGGACAAATAATTGGCTTTCAGTGAATATTAATGGCATGGAAGCAAGTTTGCTGTCATCTAAAAACAGCTGTCACATCGTCACTGTCATTCATTCGAAATTAGTTTTGCTGTGAACTGAATTAATTCACTTAACTGTGTCAAGTGGTCCAGAACGTCGCACAATGGTAGAACTGAAACATATCAAGGAGAATCAAAAGTTCGCGTGTTATAATGAAATATGTTTATTCAATAGTTTGACACAAAAATGTAACAGCAAGATGAAAAAATAATTTTCCAAAAATATTTCCCCCCATGTGACGTGCGCTCCCCCGCGTATGATTCACTTCTTTCCTCCTGAAAAAATAAGACGCTCGGTTTTAAACTGCGTTTTTCCCGGGGAGTGTGGCATGCTAAATCACTGATTTTTTTACAATGAATAATACTAATCGGTAGGTACCTTTCTTTCCGCCGCCCTTCTTAGGCTCCGCGGCCTTCTCGACGCCACCTCCCTTGCCACCGCCACCAGCGGCTGCCTTTTTCTGTGTCGTCGGGAATATAAAAATAAACTTTTTGAGTCCTCTGCCTGCAGAGTGCTCGCTGTACGCATTTCTCCCAACTCCGCAATACTTGAAAGGCGCACAAAATTATCATTGATCAAAAATTAAAACAAAATACGTGTGTTTACCTCTTCTCCCTTGGCTCCTCCACCGCCGCCTCCTGTGAAGAAATTAGCAAAAAAACAGGAAAACCATTAGCGTCGAAACAAGGACGGTGGGTTGATAGCGTGTTTTTGAATTAGGCGTTTTAATTCACTGACCTTTTCCTTTCGCCATTCTCAAAAGGTACTAACGCGCCAAAGTGCAATGCTACCTCTGTCGATATGCCTCGCGGACTGGTTATATTTATTGACAATGTACCAATCCAAGGAACTCCAGCCGCCCCAACTCTAAGAAGCGCCACAGCCGAGCTGATGCTAATTTTGGATCGTCTCCAGATTTTTTTGGCAGTCGTATTCTCAAATCCCCCACCGCTTAACTGCGAAAAGGTTCCACAATTATACCTCGCCACTTTCGGGCGCGGATCCAAAGCAGGTCTTGTGTTTACAAACGCCGATCGCCTTCGCCTGGAATCGATCGCAAGTTCAGCAATTGAAACACGTAAAATACAAAAAAAATAGCGTATTGGATAAGGGACTTTCTCAGTGGTCGAAAACAAAAAGTAATCATTGATGGTTTTAGCTCTGATATGGTCGAATTCACATCCGGCGTTCCTCAAGGTAGCGTGATCGTCCCTCTTTAAATCATTATTTATATTAGTGACCTAAGTTCTCGAGTTTGAAGTCAATTTAGACTATTTGCAGACGATACAGTTATCTACCATGAAATAAGCGAAGACGCGGACTTTGAAGTTCAGTCATCTGACCTTAACAACGTTCATTCGTGGTGCCAGGAGTGGGGGTTAGAATTAAATATCTGCAAATGCACCACAGTTCACTACCTGCGAATGTCACCACACAAATGCCATACATATACTGTGGGTGGAGTAAACTTAAAATCTTCAGATACTGTACTATATCTTGGAATTACCTTAACTTCTGATATATCGTGGGGATTACACATACAAAACATGCGTGGCACAGCATTAAAGAAACTAGGCTTTGATGAGCGTATAATAGGAAGTCCTCGGATGAAAAAGTCAGAGAGATGCTACTTCGCTCTGGTTAGGCCACCCCTCGAATACGCCGTGAGCATTTGGGACCCTGTTCATAGAGATTTAACCAAAAAATTAATAAGATACAAAGAAAAGCAGCACGCTTCGTCAAAAACTCCTACGAGCGAACATATAGTGTCTCACAACTTTTAGAGGGATTATGTTGGGAGCCCCTAGAGACTAGAGATAACACGCTGGGCTTGGGTTGCTTGAGAAATTCAAAACTGGTGTGCTTTGCGAGGGATTCGGGTTCGACTCTCGGCCAAGGCGGGTGATTCTTTCCTGTGTGAAACGTTCGCAATCTTATCCAGTATCTTTCTTCATCTCGTCATACGTCCGAACTCTCTTAATCCCATCCATGAATCATATTCTCTTTATTACTGCATCTACATACTACCCATACAACAGAGAATAATATCACCATGATCCCCCTCTACACCTCTAGGTCAGAGAGGAGCGATAAAATAAGAAAGATACATTGCCGAACAGATAGGTACAATAGATCGTTCTTTCTGCGCACAATAAGTGACCACAATAAAAACTGAGCTTCCCTAAATACATTTACATAATACTCGTCACCATTTCACCTCCCAAAACCTTACATCTTTACACAGCTGGTTACCTAACACCCCCTGCCGCACGCCCACGCGGCGGCTCCAAGGGTAGTGTGTAGATGTAGAAATGGAATGCGACACAACTTGAATTTGTGCATGATTTTATTTGTAAAAATTTTGGGCTTCATCCATTGGCAGTATATCATATATATATTTTTTAACTCGCAATGAGTTCCGTTGGTGATGCGCTGTGGTGGTCGACGTTTTTCAGGGTCGGACCACTAATACTGAATGCTGCGACGAAAACATTGATGATGGTGACCAAAAACACTCCCACCACCACGTAATTGTTCAGCCGGTTGGCGTAGTCGATTTTTGCTTGTCCTCCGAGATCGAATCTTGCCTTAAAAATTAAAGAAACCCCGACGGCAACCTGTGCGGAAAACAATAGCATTTTTTTTCACTGTGAACCAAAAAAAACTTAGTAACTGTAAAAAGTTGAACTATGTATATATTCGCGAAATACCTGAAGAATGAGGCTGATAATGATGAGGAGTACGTTGAGGTAAAACGTCGGAGAGTCCCTGCTGTATTCTAAGATGTACCGCAGCTGGTTAGCGTTCGCCGTCAGCAACGCAATGTCCATCATCCCCTGAGCCACCGTCTTCTTAGCCGCGTAAGTGTTCTGCCCAGTTACCGTCGGTTCAGTTACCTCCACGGTGACCGAAGTTTCCGAATGTTCTGCGTGAACTGCAACCACAGTTTCTGGGGATTCCTCCCTGAAAGCAACCAAAACAAAGAGTACCATATATTGGTCCTGTGCGTAATTAAATATGACACCATGCCAACAGGCCAAGGATTGAGGTTAAGGCTGCAGTCTCGTCATAATTCCAATGAAGTTGAAAAGATTTATCTGGCTCCGAGTCACCTGATGATGACCTGAGTGTCGAAATCTAGGTAGTGAAGGAAAAATAAAAATTGTGGAAAAATCAAGTGTATTCGTTGATAATATACTGGCTCCGAGGAGAAATGTAGGTGTATTTATCGGGATTGTGTATTTTGGAGGCATTTGGAGAGAATAGGAACGACAAAATCTTCATATTCTGCTGACTGAGAAGAAAAAGCGAGTCCTCGCGAGAAAAAAGTCAATTGATGACCGAAAAAACAGTGATTTCTGAGAGATAAGGACGATTACAATTCATTCTTCCCGTTCACAACGCCCTTAAGCTATTAACCAGGGGGACACTGCAAAATATATGTTGCCAGAGGTCAACAAGTGATTATCGCTTGATGGGATGAATGCACACAGGATGGTTTCTTAATTACCCTGGGTTTATTTAAATTAGTTGACAAATTTATAGACGAAATCTCCTATATATTAGAAAATCTATGTCACCGGGAGGAAAAAGCCTGAAAATGACTACCATATCATAAGTATGAAAAGAACCAAAGTATGCGAAGTGTACCAAAAGATAAATTATCAGATCAGTAAAAGCCATTTTTCCGCGTATTCCATTGTTGTGGCTGCCCTAGGTGGGTATTAAAATGATAGCCGAAGTAAGTTTTCGAACGGTTTCTACATTATGTGGGATTTGAGTGAGGCATTCGACCACCGAGGTCACTTTCTCTGTTGAGGACAGTTGGAGACCAACCCAAATTCAGGCGAAAGACGCCCAAGGAGCCTCAGTTTTACGTCCCATCCAACGGACGGGGTACAGCACTTTGAAGATCTCTCCAAATTGCGGTACGGATCCGTTTACCCATTCTCAGGATTTATTTTCTGAATTTCCTATACTTGGAGGTAGTTTGAGCGAAATGTGATTTCACCTAGAAATCAATGAATTTGTCTCATGGGAAAGAAAAATATCTTACCCTTCCAAAGATATCAAAATATCAGCCCCTTACCGAACTACTTTCTTCGACTTTTTACAAAAAAAATACTGCCCTTTAAATCGGAACTGGTGTGACTATGCACTTCAGAGAGACAAAAAAATGAAGACTTCTAACTCCTTGATCTATTTGAAAAATTAACAGTGTATAATTTGTTTGTTTTCTCGTCTATTTTGGAAATAAATCGTATTGTCTCCCAAGTAATTTTTTAGAATCACTAAAAGCCTTCCTTTATGAATGAGTTTTAAACGTACCGCGTGAAAAAAATGAGTCAAGTGAAAGACTTATGTGAATATTTGTATTAAACTTAGAAAATCAGTCACATACAAGTATATTATTCCTCCATCTATAATTCAATATTTAATTCATTCTTCCTGCAGCTGCTGAAATTAAAACGTATAATTCAAGTACGGTCTTCATAATAACTGGGGAACTATCTTACTCAAACTGCCTAATGCCGCTAATATGTACGCCTATGGGAAAATATTACTGTAACCCTGCAACTGCTCGGAAAGACTAATTTACACTCTCCCCCTGGCTGAGGTGCGAACCTGGGACCTCGGAAACGGAAGCCAGTAATGGAGCCGCCCCGCCCAACCGATGCCTCTCTTGATGTTCCGTTGAGGGCGTTGAGAGCAAGGATGGCGAAAGTCACAAATGTCTCGGTAAAAATTTGGTCTGCTACTGCTCTGACACTGGAATGTAAGTTCTTTGAAACTCGTCTGTAACTGCTCTGAAAGATAATATCTGATCTGAAAGTGTTCTGTTGCTGGTCTTGATCTGTTACATCTTTAACCCTCTATGGACGAGCGAGTCAAATTTTTTTCGTTTCAAAATCATTCAAATATCAGCTTTCTGAGAGGCTTTTCCATTTAGTTGCTGCGCTAGACAGAATTTTAACGCTTTGGTTCATGTGTGTGGAAAGTTGCGTCTCTTTCGGCAGTGTGACAAACAATTTGAATAAATAAATGTATGACGCTATTCACTGACGATGGCGTGCCTCGTGGAGCTCTGAAATATATAGTTACGGTTGTCATTTGAAGAAAAAAATGAGGGAAGTTTAAAAAGGTACGTTATGAAGTTAATGTTGAAGTATACTTTGTGTCAATATTATTATGATAAGTGTTATTTTTAATCGGATACATACAATATAAATACGTCACATTTCAAAATAAACGTTATTATCAAATCAATTGCAATTTTTAAAATGCTTAAATAGCACCTTTAAAACAACCAATGTAGTAGCAATATTTTTTTCATGCTGATGTTTTATAATTCTGACCATATGGGGTTAAAATCCATACCAGTTCAGTAAAGTTACAGAGCTTTTACGGTTCAGATATTATTCGTCTTTCATATTTGGAAATTAGGCTTAAAGTAGTAAAGGAAAGAAAATAATTAATCCTGAGAAATGCGTATTGTCTGGGAAAGCATAGGAGTTAGGCTAGCTCCACTCATGCCTATAAAAGAATACAGGTAGTGGAATGCTCCCGTTGCCTAACAGATATGTTTAATGGATAAATTTCAAAACTACTTGGTACTTTTTCACAGTGTTTTATTCTCTGCCGACCGGTTTCGTCGTATAGGTGACGTTATCAGACACAATTGGCGACATCACCCGATGATGTCGCCTATGCGAAGAAACCGGCCGACTAAGAATAAAACACTGTGAAAAAGTACCAAGTAATTTTGAAATATATTCGGAATGGATTTTCACAAAGTGAAGCCTGTCACCATCAAATGCATAGAAATGGTTAATAACGAGAACTCATCCTTTTGTTGTGAACGGCATATTATGTTCATGAGACAACGGAGAAAAGATATCCTACATTAGGGAAAAGTCCATATACGTTCGTTGTGGTGCCTTCAGATTCGCCAAATTCTGTCATTTGTTTCTCAAGCGTGCGAAAAATAAGGAAGTCATTTTATCCCAATTATAAATCGACCCCGGACTAGTGTAACTCCAATATTCCGAAGTGAAATTTACAGAAAAAAGGACAGCAACATTTAATTTACTCTAATTAAATCTGCTATTCATTTTCAGCTCAAGACGCTTTTCCAGTGTATTCATACGAATTCATTGTATAACATGAGCATCCTAATAAGTTAAAATGTGGTGCTAATAAATAGAAGCGCTGAAACGCTCGTACTCAATGGTGGTTTTGAATTCAAAAGTACTGGAATCCTGTACGAATGGTACAGGACGAAAAAATTGCTTTGTTATCAGACTACAACGGTAACGAAGTGTTTGGTGTTCCTACTCTACTCTCTTTTCCTTTAAAACTTGGAGACTCCTCATTGTTAGTCACTATTATTTTCATGAAAAAGTTAAAGCTCGCAAAGGTGTGGGCGGTGATCCGATATTCCCTCCCCTGTCAGAGTTAAAAGGCTTACCGACCTGTCCCTATTTTACTCCTGAAGTGGTTTCCAGAGCCAACTGCGGTAACGGTGCTGGGTGAAACTCTGGGCAGAGCTAGGCAGTATTTCAAATATAAGTATTTTGAAATACCTTTTTGAAATAGATTTGTATTTTTATTTTGTATTTCAGATACTCAACCTGAATGTATCTTGTATTTCAAATACATTTTGAACAGTATTTTGTATTTCAAATACTTCTCGGCCTGTATTTTGCCCAGCCTTGGCTGTAAGTTTAAGTATTAGGATCTATTGGGGCAAGGCAGTATTTCCAATCCAAGTATTTTAAAATACGTATTTGAAATAAACTGTTATTTTGTATTTCAAATACACGACCGGATTGTATCTTGTATTTTGTATCTCAAATACGTTTGGATCAGTATTTTGTATTTCAAAAACTCTTCGGCCTGTATTTTGCCCAGTCCTGGCTGTAAGTTTAAGTATCAGGACCTACAGGGGCTAGACAGTATTTCAAATGTAAGTATTTTAAAATACGTATTTGAAATACGTTTGTATTTAGTATTTCTAATACACGACCTGAATGTATCTTGTATGTTGTATTTCAAATACATTTGGTGCAGTATTTTGTATTTCAAATACTCCTCGGCCTGTATTTTGCCCAGCCCTGACTCTGGGTATGATGTACTGCTTAGGACTTAACGAATCATGGCACAGAATTCGTGGTGGAAGGAGATATAGGACAACCGAGCCCGGTCTAAGGCGGATGCGAAGGGATTTAAAGCATTAACAATCAACTATAGCTTTCGTTGTCTTGTTTTTTTGTCTACATTGTCTTTGTTGTCTTGTTTTTACTGACGCAGTAGGGTCCTGAGCATCCTGCGGTAACTGCTCAGGGTGAGAATCAGGGAAAAATGGTGAAGATGTCCGTAATATATAGTGGTCCCATGCTCCGTCCGTTTGCCATCCACAATTAAGGCTTGTATTCCATGGAATAACCGTTAACCATCTAAATTAGACGTGCGAAAAATTTAGCTGCAATGTGTATCGCTCAAACAAATAATGAATTCCGTATATACGTGTATAATCCTGTAACAATAATGTTTTAGTTGGCAATAAGACTAGTCCATTAAAAAAACTTGATTTAGGCACTACCTATGCAGATTGCTTGGCGATTATCTTTTTAATGGTCACTTATTTCCTGCCGATTGCCCCGATATTTATTTTGAACTATCGTATTTTGACTCCAGATCCTAACGTCCAAATTTGCGACTTATCTTTTCGTTTTCCCTCCTATGAGTGACCCGCCATTAGATCCCTCTTGAATTTCTCATATGGTCTTCCTCTTCTAATTTCGTCCAGGATTCTTATCCTTTTCCTTCCTCTTCCACGCTTCCCCAGTGTTCATCCCTCTCTCACCCTTTGCAAGATTTCCTCTCTTGATAAATTCTAAAGTTGAAGGTTTCACTTGTTGGAAGGTCTCCATAAGTCTAATACTCTGTAGTTGTCTAGTCTATAGCAATATATTGTTGGGCCATAAGGTCGATTTAAATCCAGAAGTTTTGTTCTGCAGCTAGAAAGGTAAACAGCTGGATGCCCAGGAAATAAGAGCGATCAGCCTTCTGAATTATTCGGGTCAGGTTATCTCTTAAATAACATAACCTTTCTAAAGGCCGCTTTACACGGTAGATTTTATTGTACAAACGAATGTGTGAACTCTTGCATGAGAAAAATTGTACCGTGTAAAGCGTCAAATTGTTTGATTGTCTGAATGACTTGACGGGAAATAGAACCTGCTCTATTTCCGTCCAGCTTCCTGTACATTCTATGATACATTTGTTTGTACAATAAAATGCACCGTGTAAAGCGGCCTTAAATCCCTCCCCGCTGCTTTTAGTCACCTTACACCCGACCCAGAAAGACACACCGCCTTTCCACAATAGTCCACCCTCTCCCCCCTCTTATGAAGTTTTCCCTCCCCCTCTTATTTTTAAGTTTTCACGAACGTAGCAAACAAAATAAGCTTCGTCACAGGGTGACAGATAAAACACAGAACATGATAAGAAAGAACACTCAGAATTTTAAATATTTCGGTGGGTCGCCCGCACCTTCATCAGTGATAGAATATGTATATGTATTCCGATCGATGTTATTTCAGTGTACCTGATGAAGGCGTAACTGCCGAAACCGGTCGTACTTATAATAATTAAACTGTGGAAGACACTAAGTTAGACTTACTACAATTCCCTCTCTTTTCAAAACGTCCTCCATCCATTTCATCTGCCTCCTCCGAACCTCCGCCACTAGCTCTTCTTCTTCTCTTTAATCTTCTCTCTAATCATATTCAATACTTCCTCGTTCGTCACTCTGGCCGCCCAGCTCACCCTCTCCACTCACACATCTCAAACGCCTAAAGTCTATATGCATCCTCCCTTCGCAATGACCTAGTCTACGACTCATACATCGCCACGCTCCGTATTAACTAAAAAAAATGAGATCGATTGATACCTTAATTTCATCACCATTCAGTTTACTCGACCATCACGTTCTGGACTTTGACCGGTACAAAAGGAAGAGGAAGCGTGGCGCGTCAATACATCTTTCCCCTCTAAATTAACGCGTAGATTAAATTAAATTAAGTTTTCGCAAGCTATTATCATTCCCATGCTGTGTCATTTTTACAGTGCCTGCTTTCAACAACTCATTCTACGAGCACTTCTACTTCTAAGGGCAAGAGTTCGCACTTTCGTTAGCGTCACATAAAGTGTTTATAGTAATCGTGTAGAATTTCTCAAACCGATGTAAATGAGAAGTGTAATTTCCTGGGCAGTGTCCGTAAAAATCTCGTGATAATCATTTATTGAAAAAATTGATATGGAGAATGCACTATATCTAGCCGTTGCCGATGACTGCGCCTCCTCGGATGAGTTTAATGAAGTTTTACATTCAAGATGAAAGAATCTTTTATCGTCATCAGGATGCAGACAGAGGCTCATGTGAAAAAAATCGGCGACTTATGATTGAAAATATTTTTATGAGATTTTAAAGGACGTTTGCAATGTTTTGATAAAGTCGTAATCCACCTTATTTGGAAGGAGTGCAAAGCATCCAGCGGATGAAGATTCGTTTCTTGCAAGAATATTTAATACTTTCTTATCAGTTCTTTCGTGGAGCGAGGGGAAATTGAATGTCCTAATGAAACTTTTCCTGTAAACATTCCCTAGGACATAGGGAAAATCAAGGGAATAATTGAAATTCCCCTAAAAAATATTTCTTTCGTAAGGAAATTCCCTTTAACTTGAGGGACTTTTAGCCCTATAACTTTGTTCCTTAGAAATGAAGGCCTTAGAAGGAAGGGCGGGAATTTCCCTAGAAGAGATGCTACCTTAGGGAAAACCCTCCGGAATAGGGAGAACAGTTTCAAGGAACATTATGTCTCATACTACTTTTAATAATTTCGAGCAAGGTTATTAAATTAATGAGTAAAAAAATTAAATCCTGAAAAATTAAACCAGTAATTGTTGAGTGCAGTAAATAAAATGAATGACTTTGTAAGAAAAATATATTTTCTTACAGACAAAAATATTATTCTACATATTTTGATTTATACAACTAACAGATATCACAATGCTGTTGAGACTAGAGATGGGCTAAGTCGATCATTTTAGTGACTCAATCATTTTGATTCGAGTCACTTAAAAGATTGAATCAACTGACTCAATCATTTGATTCATTATGACTCGTAAGTCAGATTGATTAGATGAATCACGAGACTCACGTGAATCGAAAGACTCGAATGAATCAAGATTGAAGAGACTCAAAAACTCGAATGGTGCTAATTGATGCCATCAATCTATTTGAATAATTTGAATGATTGATTTCGAATAATTACTATCGTGCTTAGAAATTTAGGAAGACTGATTGATTTCCATATTCCAAAAATTTTGGATCCGCATTAAATTGGAGATTTCCAAGTACTATAGTCACGAGAATATTTAGAGAGGAAAAACTGTCACAGACTCTGAATTCAAGAAGAATAACATCAAACTATGTACATGAAAATTAAATCACTAGCTCAGACTACACAAATTAATGTGCATTACTGTTTTCTGATCTGCAGTATTGAATTACATTCAATTTGGAGCTTTCAACTGAGCAGGTAATTAAAATTTTTATCAAGTTTACCAACTGTAATGATGCGCTGGTATTGTAACAAGGGTTAATTTCATCGTTTTTAAAATGAGCGCCTTGTCTCTAACTATGCTATACAAACATAAACTCACTGACCAAATATTAATGGATTTATGCCCATGAAGATATCTCTCTAAAATTTCATGACTAGACATAACGGATAACGTACATGTGAATGTTTTTCCACATTATATCACATTCAATTACACGGCAGTCGGAAACACAAAATGATTGAATGATCGAATCATTTTCCCGAAATGATTCATAAGTCATTTGACTCACTTGGTGATTCAATCATTTTGAACGAATCCATCATGAACGACCCATCACTAGTTGAGACTGAGATAATATTCATTAACAACAAGACTTTTGCGACTATCATAATAAAATCACCAATCACAGTCAATCATATCTGGTGTACGTTAGGTGGGCGGGGTATAGACCGTCTAATATATCGTTGGGAACTCGCATACAAAACATATGCAGCACAGCATTAAGGAAACTAGGTTTCGTTAAGCGTATAATGGGAAGGTCCTCGGATGAATAAATACAAGAGAGATGCTACTTCGCTCTGGTTAGACCACACATCGAATACGCCGCGAGTATTTGGTACCCTGGTCATAAAGATTTAACCAACAAAATACAACTTACAAATGAAATACAACGCAAAGCAGCGCGCTTTGTTAAAAACTGCTACGAGCGTACACATAGTGTCTCACAACTTTTAGAGGGATTATGTTGGGAGCCCCTGGAGACTAGAGATAAAACGCTAGGCTTAGGTTGCATTAGGAATTCAGAACTGGTGTGCTTTGCGAGGGATTCGGGTTCGACTCTCGGCCAAGGCGGGTGATTCTTTCCTGTGTGAAACTTTCGCAATCTTATCCAATATCTTTCTTCATCTCATCATACGTCCGAACTCTCTTAATCCCATCCATGAATCATATTCTCTTTATTACTACATCTACATACTGCTCTGCGAGCCGCCGATTGGCGTGTGGCAAGGGGTGTTAAGACACCATGCGTGTAAAGGTGTAAGGGACAAGGGTTTTGGAGATGAAATGGTGCGGTGTATTATGGGAGTGTATTTAGTGAAGCTCAGATTTTGTTGTAGTTGCTTATTGTGTTCGGAAAGAACGAGTTTTTGTACCTATCTGTTCGGCAATGTATCTCTCTTATTTTATTGGTTCTGACAGACATAGATATATTGTGAGGCGTCATGATAATATTCTCTGTGTCGCTCTGAAACACACCAATTCTGAGTTTCTCTAGCAAGCTAACCCTAGCGTGTAACCTCCAAGTCTCTTGGGGCTCCCACCTTAATCCCTCTAAAAGTTGTGAGATACCATGTGTACGCTCGTAGCAGTTTTTAACAAAGCGTGATGCTTATCTAGGTATTTTATTAATTTCTATGGTTAAGTCTTTATGACCAGGGTCCCAAATGCTCGCGGTGTATTCGAGGTGTGGCCTAACCAGAGCGAAGTAGCATCTCTCTATGACTTTTTCTTCCGAGGACTTCCTATTATACGCTTAACAAAACCTAGTTTCTTTAATGCTGTGCCGCATACGTTTTGTATGTGTGCTTTCCACGATAATGAAATACACTATCACATGTAGTTGAATATGTAATCACCCGGAACACCACAATCATATCAATGGCAACCGTTACGTAACGGCTGGATAATCTACCCAGGAAAACACGATTACCGGAATAAAAAAATGTCCTCACGAAAACGCCGCAGACTGGTGATATTGTCTCAGATGATATAAATGCCAAGACAACGCTTTCCTGGTGCTTCAGGTTGAAAAGTCGCTACGTCTGGCTGGGAATGAAGCATGACTTCCACTTTCTAACTTCTTGGTGTGGAAGAATCCTCTTTCGTTAGATCCGGAATTGTTGATATGAAGTTTCTTTAACCAACTTTTACTCTCTCTCTCACTTGGCCATAAACACAAGAGCTTGAAAGGTTAGAGATTATATTCCACCTGGAGCGCGACAAAACTAAGACCCCAGGAAAGCGAAATGCGTCCGTTCAAGGAAAAGGGCTGTCCATTTCTTCTACGAGTATTTTGAAGCTTACAGGCGGTTTTATTAATGGAAATTGATTTCAACGGACGTGGCGTCCGGATGCACATCGAGTCTTTTACGGCATCGTTCTGCTCAAGCCTTATGTACTTCCGTTTTTTTTTCTTTCAAAAAATGAATGGCGGAAGTAAACAACGAATTCGGAATTTTCACAAATCGTCCAACTGTGGCTGTCAATGAGTTTTAAAAAAATGCAAACAAGCTCTTCTGTATAAGACAGGAGATTCAACGGAAGTTATCATACTTTGTTATAGGACTAGTTATTTTTAAAAATATTTTTTACTGAACATGAGGGCCTAGTTTATGTTCCGCGGCGATAGTTCAGTAAAATAGGAAGCTTCGAGCAATCATAGGATACTTCCTCTGTAATCTTTAGTGAGTGTTTCCTTGGAGAGTAGTTCATGAAAACCAGTAAAGACGGTCAATTGATTAACAATGATTAAATACGAAATGGTTGTTATGAATGAAGTAGCTAACTTAAGCAAAAAATTGAACTTAAGATTTCCAATAGAACTTTTGAAACCATTTCTATTAAATTTAACTAGGAATTCTGATAAATTGTACCAGGAAAATCTTCAGAAAGTGCTTGGAAATTCAGTACAGATTCTTCAAGAACAGGTTTTTTTTCAGTAAATTTAGGAATGTCTGCGGAAATGCTTGAAGAAATCTATAAAAGTATTTTAAATAAAGTGTTTTTTACGGTCCTTCGGTAAAAGAATGCATTCGGGAATTTGGTATGTTCAATCTGAAACAACTCTGAAATCAATGACAGCAACTCCGAAATTTTCTGATCCATTGAAGGCAAAATCGAAATCCTTAAGAAATTTAACCTAATCGTGACAGCCACGCGAAACTTGGAAAAATACTACTACGTCCGGTAGAGGAATTTTTTACAACATATACGAAAGTGATACCATCCTCCAAAATATAAAAGGAACGTAGAATCCCTCTTTATGGTAATTTTCTACCGTCAAGTGAAGGATTTGATGGATTGTCGTGGGGTAACTTTTTTCCCATTATCAGAAGACTCTTTCCTCGTCCAATGCTTTTTTTTAGTTTAGTTTTCCTCTCACCCTTTCTCATACCGTTAGAAATTTATGTATGCATATTCTCACTCCCTCCTCTCTGCTTTCCCTGCAATTTACCTTCGAAGAGAGCCTTCAGCATCCCCACACCTTTGATTAATTTCCATTTGCACGTTTTTCGTCTTCGACTGTCGGCTTGCAACGATTACAGTTTTGTCCTCTGCCACATCCCGCACTTCTCTGTACTTAATTAGATACGAGATCTCCCACCTTAATATGCAGCCGAAAGAGAAGAACTCTATTGGAGCACGTGAAATTTAACGTATCCAAAGTGGCGAGAAGAATGTTTCGGGGGAATTTTTCCGCTCTTAAAAGCATTCGTCTTTTAAAAGTTTATCTTCTTCCCATATCTCTCGCACTGAACCTCAAGCATATTCATCATAGCATTGCGAGCAAGGAAATGTATTCCATAGTTAAAGTTCATCATTTTTAAACCAACATATCTTTTATAGATTTTCGAAGGCTTAAGTTGATTGAAGCTCTAATCTTGAGTCATTAAGGAGAAACCTTCATTTAAGGTATGCCCGATGACCTACCTTGATTTCAACAATATTATAAAGTAAGACTTCTCATATAAAATAGTATAAAAATACTACTAGATCATCGGTCATTTAAGGAAGATATACCGGTTTAGAAATGATGAGTTTTTAAGCTGAAATACAGTGAGAATACTTACTTGTTGACAGTGCGATGGCATCTCTTCACATAACTTTTTTATATCAATTTCCACCCGAATATTATTGTTCAAAAACCGGTATAACAAGCGCAACAAATTGAGACACCTAATATATTTTTTCAGCCGAGATCATTGATATTTTAACACGAGTATTTTGGTTTCAGTAACAGACTACCGGCGTGAGGCGGAGCGCATAGCCGACATATTCTGATGAATGTGGCAGCGTTGCCAAGGGAAAGGTCTGCTGTTTACCTTGTTTTCCCAAATTATTTTTCAATGTATATCAAAATTAGGCATTTAATTAGCTTGGAGATATTTCTACCCTTCACTCAGTTCGTTAAGAAAACATATATCCAATAGTGCCGAAATAGCAATGGAGGGTGGAGCCAGTATAATTATTGATTTTCATGACGTAGTAAAAGCTTCCGTTTAACGCTCTGCCCTATTATATTTTACCCGAAGGAGTATTTGCATGAAATTTAAAAAATATACAAAAGGCAGCATTTATTAATTGGTTGTTCATTCCTAAGGTGAGTTGACTGCAGCCCTCCGCCCTTCCCTATCTAATGCTAGTTCCCTTACCTCCTGGTATCTCTTCCTATCTACTTTCCCCTCATTTAGTCCATGAACTTATTCCTGGGTCTTCCTCTGGGGACTTTCCCTTCTATTTTACCTTCAATTATGTTCTTCATAAACCCATTGTGTCTCAGGGTGTGTCCAATCCTTCTCGTTCTTCTTTTCAGAATGGTGCTCCTCATTGGTCCTTTCCTCTTCTACTCTTCTGTAAACCTCATCATTTCTTATTTTGTGCGTCCATTTTATCTTCTGCATCCTCCTCCAGCACCAGGTATCGAGGCTTCTAGTCTTTTTTGGTCACCAAATGGCATGACTAAGCCTTAATGTATTCATTACAGCTAATTTTGTACTTCGGATGAACAGTACAGCATTACTAAACAGTACTTAGAAGCGCAGATGCCTCCTTAAACTTTCACGGCTGTTGGGGATCGTATTATCCTTTGGCTACAAAAAAAGTAGTGTTGCAAGCAAGGTGTGGTCACTATAACGGCAAGTTGAATAAGAAAAAAGGCTAGCTTTGTTGAAATTTGTCTTAATCCCCACAAACAGTACCCCACCGTTTACTCGATCCATGTTCACGACGTTTCCACCGAGTTTCTAGTTCATTACCAATGCGACCGCTAGCTGACACTCATCCCATCCTCCTATAATTACCGTGTAATCATCGCAATCATACATTTTTTTGCGGGAAAGCCTGAATATATATCGACGCCGTCACAGCTAATAGGTGTCTTTCAGAACTACTTTCCATTTCCCCGCGGAGAGAAGCCGTTTGAACCCAATTTTCTCCGCCTGCATAAATGATCTGCAATTTACATTTTAGTCAAGTGCCGGGAACGCTGTCGTGTAAGCTGTCATTAAGCGTAATGAATGCGTAAATTTTGCCGCACGTCATGTATTACGTAACAGGGGTGGCGTGAAAAAGCACTAAAGTCTCGCACCACTGGGAAGTATATGAAACTGGTGCTATTAAATTCCTTAAAGACGCGATCGAAGGCGCTGATACTCTGGTTATGCTTGCGGAGCATATGAGGAGGAACGGAAATACGTCGAAAGGTGAAGTCTCCTTGTGTTCTGCCCGTAATAGGATTGTTCCTGTGAACTGTAAAGAGCTAGTTCAAAAAATACGATCCCATTTGAGGATTACACCGTCTGATCGGTAGGTTCTTGAACAGTTCTTATCATAAGCAAGTTTATGGCATGTCGTTCCGTTTTTTCCACTTATAGGCAACCCGCTGTCAGATCCCTCTTCACTTCCTCATATCGTCTTCCTTCCGTTATATCGTCCAGAATTCCTATCCTCTTCCATGGTTCCCCAGTATTCTCCCCTCTATCACCCTTTTCAAGATTCCTTCTCTTTCCAAAACATCCTCCAATCATCTCATCTGCCTCCTCCGAACCTCCTCCACCAGCTTCCTCTCCTCTCCAACCATATCCAATACCTCCTAGTTCGTCCTTCTCGCCACCCAGCTCTCCCTCTCCATTCTTCTCCACGCCCAATCTCAAACACCTCAAGTCTACGTACTTCCTTCGCAATGACTAAGTCTCCGACCCATGCAGCCCCTCGCTCCAAATTAGAGTTTTCTCCAGCCTTTTCTTTACGTCCCCTCTCATCAATTTTCTCCTCTTTGAAGATGCTTATTTAGCCATGACAATTCTACATCTTATTTCATACCATCAAACCCCTTCTCCTCCAAAATACTACCCAGATATGTAAACTGATCGACTTGCTCTATTTTGTGCCCGCCAACTTTTATATTCGTGCCCAACTTCGTCTTTCTAGAGATTCTCATAATTTTCGTATTCCTATGGTTTATCTTCATCCCATACCTCTCGCACTGCACCCCTTATGTATTCATTATTGACTCTCATCCTTTGGATGACTGACCTACCAATGCTTGATCTTTGCAAATCTTACTGAGTCAGATCTTCTCCTACCTTTTTTCCTGCCTCCATCTCCCCCAAACCTCCCTTGGTGTTTCCTCGGAATTTATCGTAAAATTCAGCGGGTATAGTAGGCACCCCTGTCGCACTCCTCGTCCAAGGTCCTTACACTCAGTTCATGACACGATCCCATAATGCACTCTGATTCCTCCATTTTGGATCGTGCTAGACGTGCCGTAGCCCTGCCTTTCTTCATTGAGTAACCAAAAGTGTTAAGCCTCGTTCAGCACAATAAATTATCGTTTAACATTTAGCTGATTTTGGACTTTAGAATATGAAATGAGTATGTAATCTGTACGAGGTATGTTTCGGTCTACATTTAGGATAAAATATTTCTATCGACAAAATAAGAACCATCTCTCACCCCGTGTATTGCGATAACCCTCCTCGGTGTATTTTGGCGAACAGTAATTATCTCTGTATGTCAAAAAGTCACTAACATTGTGCTAAAGCATAATTCAGCGTCAGTTATTGGTAAACGAAGAACTTAACGGACAAACTTCACCCACAAACTTACCAGGCAAGAAGGGAACACCGTCCTTTATTATTTACGATAATTTACGATTTCTGTGCTAGTTTCCTCCCAAAATATGAAGCCAAAATGGATATAAGCAAATAATAACAGTTGTGAGTAAATGGCACCATTGGAAGGAACATATAGATGCTCTTTCTCCAAAAAAACGGGCATCAACAAACTTGGAAGCCTGTCTTGGGTATAAGGACCTTGTCTCTGTCATATCACTGCCCATCCTGATTCTCCATCGTCTACCCCGTCTACCCTAACCTGAGCCCTCTGGTTCATATAAAGATTCCGAATCAGACGTATGTTCATCATATCGACCCATAGTTTCATCAGGCCTTCCATTAGATTCATCCAGTCTAGCCTATCAAGCACCTTTTCGTTATCTACAAAGCAAGCATAAACATCATGCTCATATCCTAGGTATCTTTCTCGTCGCGTCCTTATCACTCCTATAGCGTCCCACGTTCCCATCCCTCTCCTAAACCCTGACTGGTCGACCCTCAGGTATTCGTTAGCATTCATCCTTTCTCTAACTTGTGTCCTCCCACCCTCATATTCAACCCAACCTTCTTACCTCTAGAGAGTATCGTCACTTTCTTCTTCTTACCTATACCGTTTCTACACATATCATTAATTCTAAGTATTAATTTGGCCGTGTGGGGTAATACGCTTATTGTCCTACAGTATTCGTAAGTTTTTGCCTTCCTCTTCTTCGGTATCGGAATAAGTGTTGTCTTCGTGAAGTCCTCCGGCCACACTTCATCCTCAGAAACCTTACGAATTAAGGCCAGTTGCAGGAACGACACGTATGTATTCTATAAAGTTATGGGACCCATAAGCCATGGCAACCATTCAATAAGTGTGTCAGAGGCAATCGATAAATTTATTGGTTCCATAATTTCTGGCATGGAGTTATGAGTTCCATGTGTAGTCAAGATAGCGGATGCGCAATTAACCGCTTGGAGATTTAATTATTAGATAAAAGAGTTGTTTTGAGACAAATAACCAGTTAATTTACTCTAACGGACTAATTATTATGTGCATTAACAATTATTCATAGGGTAAACTTTCATTAATTTTATCCGGCGATGGAAGATTAGATCAAACATTCGAAGCTATTAACTATTGGTAAATAAGTTATGTAACTAGTAGATGTGTTCCGGCAACCCGAATATTTTAATGAGGTCCATAACTTCATAGATCTCATAACTATTGATTCCGTAACTAAACGTTCTTGCAACCAGCCATAATTGAAAAAAAGTTTTCCTGTTTCGTCCTTCCCCATACACCATAGAAACTCTGCAGGTGTGTTCTATATTGCCACCGCCCTATTCCTTTTCATGTCTTGTTGAGCTCTTTTGACTTAATTATCTAGAATATCTGGTTCGATGTCATTTTCTTTTTCTATATCCTACCCATTGGGCCTACTTTCCTCTCCACTGAGCTCTTCCACATATTCCCTCTACCTCTCTTGGATATCTTTTGGTTCTACGAACTTTTCTGACTTGTCTGATATCGTTGCCATTCCCCTTCCATTGCTATCTGGTACTCATTATGCTGTTTTTGAACTTAAGGCACGCCAATAACACCCGTTGATATACGTGTACCAGATTAACAATGCTGTATATGAATGGAAGCTGTATCATACTACTGGTGGGCATAATCAATGTCTCGCGTCACCAGATTTGAGCTTTGAAATCCTTCAGTGTTTTCTTTTAATTTCTACATTCTACCTCGCCTGGCGCCTGTTTCTTACCTAGTGACACCACTCACAATTACTACTCGAATTACCTTGCAGTAACTTTCAAGGGCAGGCTTGGATGAAATAAAAACACTTATTAAATTGCAAGGTCTACCAAAAATACCCACCTATTAGCCAACTTCGCTTCGCCTTCCACCTTGAGAGGCCTTACTGAAACCGATATGCCCAATGAATGTATAATGGTGGGCAGCTGGATGATGGGCAAATTCATCACATGTTTAAGTTATTGACTAAAAGATATAAGTATACTTTTTCAATTAAAGTAATCATAACGCCAAATGCCAGACCCCGCGTGGTTTCATGAGTGAACAGAAAGGGCTATTTCAAGTCACGAATTGTCCACCTTTTTGTGGTCACACGATCTATTTTGACGGGCCTCCCATTCATGAATGAACGTGCGGGTACATTTATCGTGTAACCAGGCTTTTGCTTTGACAAACGGTATATTGCCAGGCGATTAACTAAGATTTTGTAGTCATATCTTAATATTTTTCCAATTTTCTTGTATGATAAATGCTAAAACGTTCTTGAATGCACTTCTTCTTCACGATATTCGGGCATTTCTCGTGTCATTTATTACATTTGGATCAAAGAATAGGATCTCTTTTAAACTCAATGTGCAGTTTTTTATTTAAGGAACGCCAATACCACTCCTTGTCACTCATGTGCTAAATAATCAATATTGTTTATGAATGGAAACTGTGTGATATTACAGGTGGCTATAAACATTTTCTCGCGTAACCTGCCGTGAACTTAAAAATGCTTCCATTTCGTTACTTTCTACATTCTTAGAAGGATGGTACCAATTTCTTCTCCAGTGGCACCACGCATAAATACTACTAAGATACCTCTGCACTATCTTTCAAGGGAAAGTTTAGATGAAATGAAAAAATAACTTGAATAAGTTCGATATCATAGTAAATGCCCACCTATTGCCCAACATCTTTATATTCTTCAGTTCGCATTGCCTATCATCATGGAAACCTCGCTCTAAGCGATATGCCCATTGCATTTAGAATTGGAAGGAGCATTCATGTTTCCGCTTCTCTATTCACTGAAGCTTGCCTAGTTAAATCAAAACGATCTCCGGGACGTGCTAAAATTTACATTCCCCATTCGATTTTACAGCCTTGCAAAGCGCGGCGTGTCTGCCAACCATAATGTTTGGCATTATTTAAGAATCACCTTCACATATACCTATGTACACTGCGTATAATATTTTTATGGATAAATTAAGAGACACCTTAGAATACCCCTACCGATTGAGATATGTGTAAATTCGTGGATATGATCATGTGGCATCTCTTATACTAAAAATCCCCGCAAATGTTACGCACAGAATATTCTGATGGACAACGGAGTATGCTATTGCAGATTTTACACAGTCATGAACGCAATAGTGACAGTTTTAAATGAACTAACTAACTTAACACTAAAAATATGAATAAAAAGAAAACCGACAAAACGTTTTCAAGAATAGCAACAGATAGAGCAAAGGAATTCGGTAAAAAAATTTTGGTGTATTTATAAAAAAATTCTCAACAAACTACTCCAATATTTCAAGAAACGTCTCCGGAAATTCCAAGAAAAATCTGCTAGAAAATACTCTGTACGAAATTATGGAGAATTTTTTTATTAGGGAAGATATTTTGAGTACAGTTGCCACGCTACGATTAACATCGGCACTTTGAATGCTATGCTACACGTTTTCCGACCGTCACACAAACCCGATCCTTATGCAAATAATGATAGTTATAAATAAACTAACTAACTTAACACCAAATATATGTATAAAAGGAATAACGGCAAAACATTTTACGGCATTTTCACTGAATATTTTCAAGAATACCAACAGAAATACGGATATGATTCTGTTATAATATAAATATCTGCATGGAATGTTCTGTAGAACCACAGAGTACGCTATTACGAATTTAACTCACACAAAAACTCATTATTGTTATATGTAAATGTATTGATTACCTTAACCCTAAGTCGTCGTCGTCATCTGATGGCGCAAATCAAATAAAGGTCTGGATGTGTTTCCATCCGCGCTCTGCCAATGAAGTATCTGCGACCATTTTTTCAAAAGCGCCAAAACCGATACACCTCTAAGCAAATCAGCAGAAATGTTCAATTGGAAAGCGCCCTTTTTTAGTTTCATTGGCACGGCAAGAATACATACATGTTTCTATGAACAGTGCAACAGTAGAATCCCCCGTTTCCAGAAACAGCGTGAAGATACAATGCATTGCATTATCAGCCAAAGAATTTCCTGATAACGACATCTTAACTACGGAACTGTACCTCATTCAGCCCATACCCCATCATATAAGTTTCACGTAAATCAGTAAATATCATATACTTAAAGTATTATTTAAATCATCAAGGTAAGATAAGTCAAAATCCACAGCGTGAATGGTTACATTGTATGGTCTAGGACATTAAGGTAGATAAGGGAGTATTGCGTCCTCATACTGCAGCCTGACAACTGAAATAACAACCACTTTGGTTATCCCTGCTCATTCCTTACTTTCCTTTGGATAGCACGACGAAATGGACGATTTAGTGAATGTATATTTTAAGAAAATCCAACATTTGTTCGTAATTTAAGCTAGTAACTCTTGTATCATGACTTAGCTACTTAATACTTTAGATTCGATTCGATGTTTACCTTAGTATTCACCGGGAATGCGGATTATTAATAATTTAAATAAATAAACAATCTATGTTAGAAGGATGCATATTAAAGATGTAAGTGCATGCTGATTTTTAGTGAGTTATCGATGGAAACATCGTAAAATTGAAAAATTGAGCATCAGCCTGTAAGCGTCGAAGGAAAATCGGGGTTAACAAATATGGCGGACAGGCCACGCCTTGGCTTCAGTGTTAAATAGATGGTTTAGTGCTAACGCCATGTTTTGCATGTCCCGTGCTTGACTCTTGTTTCACGTTTACGTAGTTATATAAAAAAATAATTTTGTGGTTTCTGTAGCATTTGTAGAATATCTATTATGTGGATCATGTTGGTGAAAGTAAATTTCTTCACTGTAGTTCTTGTTGGTGATAAGTCACCTCCTGCCAAACACCCCTGTGGTGGCTAGCAGGGTAATAATAATAGATGTGTATGTAGATGTTTATATATTCTTGATTTACATGCGCTAATTTGTGCAACCCGTCGTGCTATCCATCGAAAATTAAGGGAAGAGCTGGGATAAACAAAATGGTTGTTACTTCGGTTGTCAGGCTTCAGTTTGATGACGTAGTGCCCTTTCCATACACCTCAATGGGTCGAACCAACTTTTTTTCCGTCATATTGTCCACCTGCCTGTTGAGTATATTCGTTGCCAAGGGATTCGTGTCATTGAATTTCTTAGACGGCGTCCATTTCTGTCGCCTATATATATAGGGGAAAACGTGTGCGAGAAACTCTTCATCTTCGGGAAAGTGTTCGTTTTTTCATTGCTCTGACATTTCCTCACAACAAGCCGCGTACTCGAGCGTGGTCGTAAAATAAATCGTCAATGCAGAATTAAATTGGATGGCTGATCATTGCCAGTAGTGACCGAGCGCCATCACGGTTCATCAGCGTAATAGTAAGAAACGTTCGCATTTGATTCTGTGCCAAACGTGACTGCCTTTCTGTGTCTGCAAAATGCTGCCGCCATCAAGATGTTTGAAAAGTATTATATTTTTTAATTTATCAATTATTTCTACCTTCGTTTTAAGAAAACTTGGTAAACAGCTTTTAGTCATTTGCATTGCTGTAGTACTGTGTCCGAATGTAGCCTAAAGAAATAGTATATCATTGATCGCGGGGTTCTTTCGATTTTTTGTATTTGTTTGTATTAATAGGTTAACTTTTGTGGTTATTTTAGAGTTAAAAACGTTTAAACAATACTAATTGGAGTCTCAAATCGTTCAAGAACTTTGTCAAAAAGTGTCACGTTTAAACTGGATAAAGTCTTATCGGGTCCCCATTCGGGTGAGAGGTGCCATTTTCTCCAATATTTCGAGGACCTACACGGTCTTCGTCATCTGGGATGGTGACCTCGAAATGTTGGAGACTATTAAACCCCTTACTACGAATGGAGACTCGGGAAGACTTAGTTCGACTTATTTGCTGGGAAAGCATCAGGTTATTCACGTTTCGATTTCGACGACAATTAACGCCAAATAACATTGATAGAGAGGGCAGGTACTCATCCTTGGTGCTTGAAAGACAGTGCTCCGATCAAGAACCAATCAAAAATCAGTAAATTCGAGTGATATCAAATAGAGAGGCGGCCAAAAACTCAACCCGGTATCTTCAGCGACCTGAAGTCGCTGCTACTATCGCGCTGATAGGAATACCAACGAAACTGTGCTCTTCTGAGTCAACTCGCACCTTTGACAATTCGGAAAAATAGTGAGAAGATTCACTGGCCAACACCGCGGAAACTTAGGTCAAATGAGATTGGGGTTAATTTTATTATATTGACTAGGTCGTGCGATTTGATTTCATTCTTCCTTCGATATAGGTTTTCACGACCATTTCCTCCACATGTCCGCCATTGATGTGCTATTTGAGCATTTACTGCCATAACACACCCAAGGAAATCTGCGAATATGCGGCACAAGTTGTCAATTTGAATAAAAACGCACTACCAAATCAATAAAAACGTCGAGCACCCTACACTATGCTTGTAGAGAATACCGAAAAATAAGCACATTGTGGCGGATTTATGTGTGTTGCGAAAGAACTCTATCGAAGGAAGAACACAATCGATATTGAACGACCTTGTTTTATCGATGGAGTGAGGCATCACCTTTTTGGAAGTTCATATTATTAACCATTATTAAAAAAGCATTTAGTGAAATTCCACTTTTTCTATAATTCCCGGTCAGTTTCAACATTTTGCATCATTAAAAAGGTACATAGACTGCGTCTATGTGCACTTGATGAAATCTGACATTATTTTGAAGAAAAACTTAGTATTGGCATCCATATTGGAACGAATAATGTGTGAAAGTGCGGTAAGGTGACGTCATAGTACATTACAAAATTAAATCAATAGCTGTAATACAGCTTACATAGGTCAGACCGGTCAAAATTTCATGACACGCATCAAAGAATGGACCAGAAGTTTTATTAATGTAGATTCCATCTCTCAATTTGCCGAGCATCTGTTTGAAAATAATCATGCGAGTAATTTTAACGTAGACATTTTGAAATCGTTTCAGGCTTAACTTGGTGGAAATCTGATATATCCATGATAAAATATAACACGACAATTATAATATCCACACTTTAATGTACTACTTCAACTCCGACCATGGTTTCGACATACTATGTCATTATCAAGGTGATGGGACAGACACTCTCATAAATACATGTGAGAGTGTCTGTCCCATCACCTTGATAATGACATAGTATGTCGAAACCATGGTCGGTGTTGAAGTAGTACATTAAAGTGTGGATATTACTATTGTCGTGTTATATTCTATCATGGGTAGACATTTTACTTATTCTCCTGAAAGGATTGAAGATGGATTCTTTGGAAAAAATTAAAATTACCGGACGGTCAAGTAACCGTTGAAATGTGCTACATTTTCCCTACCCCCCGCTATCCTTTCCGACAATATTTCTTTGTTTAATAATTACATTTACCTCCTCACAAGTCCGTAATATTTGTTCCCCTGACTTCCCTCCCAAAAGTTAATGTACAAGGTGATTCAAAAGTCTTCTTATGATTACGGAATATCAGAACTTTTTTATTTTTCGACATAGATACATGAAACAAAGATGACAATGTTACTATCGAGCAGATGTGTGCCGTGCTTCAAATGGAGGTCACGTTGAACATTTACATCGATAACAAATAAAACTTGATGTATTTAGTTACACTTTCATCTTTGTTTCATGTACCTGTGTTGAAAACTAAAGAAGTTATGATTTTCCGTAATCATAACAAGACTTTTGAATCCCCCTGTATACTCCAAAACCCGCCACGTCACGTTACCATCATAGAAATTAATAAATCAATATTATTCAAATAATTGTAACAAGGAAAAGAATTTTGCAATTTGAATACGTTTTCCATCGATAATTTACGAGATATCAGCAAGCATTTACTTATTTAATATGCATTTCCTTACGTATTTTGTTTATTTATTTAAATTAATAATCATCCGTAATTCAGATGGAAACTATTTTAAAATTGAGTGGAATCTGTTGCACTAAGCAACCCGTATATGTTTTAAGAGTTGCTTGTAAAAAAATTTCAAAAAGATGGTTGATACTGTTGCTTTAAATCGGCTAATTCGTCCATTCTTTCGAGCTATCCGTGGGAAAGTAATGAGAGAGCAGGGTTAAGAATATGGTTGTTTCGGTTGCCAGGCTTCAGTTTGATGATGGATTACCCTCTCCGTGTACCCCAATGACTGTGAATCACCCTGTGCGTCTGCCGGAGGTTTTCAAACGACCATATCTCACGAAGCATTTCAGACGAATTTTGATATCAATCTGCGAAATATTCTTATCACCTCCGTATTGTGTATCGATCGATGGAACTATTAGTCACACATCAAGAGGTGAAATATTATGAATCCCTTAAGTGAAAATGGCGGCACATACAGGAATCCGACCCGCTTATCATCCGGTGGCGAACTAAGGTGCCATCTGTTTCCGCCGACCAGGCATGGACTGAAAGCTTAAGGTGACTCTGGCCTGACAAGGTGAGTCAAAACAAACACATATTTTTTTTGTTCAAAAAGTCCTGCATTCTCTGATGAAATTGGAAACCTTTTGAAAATCAACATTAATGTACAATATATGCAGATTTTTCCACGAATATATTTTTAATGGTCACATTCTTCCAGCCTTTGGACCCGACTGCAGCGCCATTTATATAGAACTACAGCATTTTGACTTCATATACGGCAGGAATACAATAAAGGAAGTGACAGGTCTATATTTAATTATTATTCAATATCCCAGGACTTTTCGCATCTTAAAAACAGTTTTATTTTAGAGCTGAAGTCTTTTCTCGTTCAAATTGGGGTTTTTTTCTGCTTTAACCTGGGCAACCTTATTAAGAGCCCATGTTAAAATCTCCATTTTCAAGGCTGAATCACAAAAGAACTATCCCGGATATCCTGTTTTTGTTTACTTAAATTCATGAAACACACTTCATAGATTCTATATTTAAGTTTACCGAATTTCTAGAATAAATAACCCTGAGGCTAGAGTCGCCTTAAGGAGGCTGGAGCGGGAATGTTGGGTTATTGAATGACATTTTAATAATGTTTAGATTAAGTCGAAAAATACTTTCTTGGACCCAATTTCATTTGAGTGCATCTGTATCAGTAACAACAACGTGTGATCAAAGCCCCCGTAATTACGAGTAGTCAACGAGTTTCGCAATTTTTTGTACATAGTGACTATCATGTGATTGCCATAGATGAAACCAAGAACAATGCATAAGGACGGGAAACTCCCATCTCGACTCTGTTGCCAATGAAAGCGAAAGAATTGAAATTCCACTTTTGGCCACAGGCTGCGCTGTTTGAGTAATTGATCCTTATAGCAGACGTCTCTGGGCTAACTATTCGTGTTTTTACGTCTCCTTTTTCTCCGCCAGTACAATGATTTATACTGCAAGTAATACTTTAAGGCATTGGATAGTAGATTTATGTACCTAACGTACCGAGCCATCGACGAGAAAACTCTCGAGAGCGTCGCGAAATAAATAAATGACACCGAAGGCGTACAGCATTAGGTGATGTGATCGGTGGATTCGTATACCGGATTCCACCCTAAAATTTCTAATTTATGATGTAAGCTAAGGGAACAGAGTGCATTAAAATAATAATTAATGCAATTAATACGAAAGCTGGTTCATTTCCGGTTATTCGATGCCAATTTACGTAGTTCAAAACCTCCGCTGATGATGGTGAAAGCAGCTGATGTGGTTGGTCAAACTTGCGAATAGAATCTTCGCAAGTTTGTGCTTCCGGCGGGCTAGATATGAAAACAAGGTTATTGTGCCCTATCTCGCCATGAATGCCATTACTTAAATTGACACAGACAACTAATCATTGTGATTCATTTGGCTCCATTAGCTTGGTCTATCTCTTACTTCTATGGGGAACTAGCAAAATATTCCTTTAGGAGTTGAAAAAAAACAATTTTGGAGTTGAAAAAACACAAAAGGCACGTAATTTCTATAATTGGAGCCCTAGGAAAATTAATCTAAGTCTAAAACAACTGGTTACCCGTTATAAACAAACGATCAAATGTGAAATTGAATTGTAGAAGATGCAGGTCAACTGCTAAAATAAAAATACACAACTTCAGTTCAGTAAAGTCTCTGAAACTGGTGACATAAATTTTAATTTTCGTCGTTTTTCCGCACAACGGACGTGCGGAAAAACGACGTAATCACCACCCAAGTCAACTTACATTAGCCTTAAACAAGCTTTTGTTCTTTACGCCGAGAATTTTGTTCCTCCTCATTGTATTCCCGTACCCTGTAGAGCACCCCGACACAAAACAACACCGCAAACCCATTTTTAACCAAATTCTTGTCGTTTTCCCGCACGTATTCACAACGTACCCCCTTCACTACAATGCACTACTCGTTGTCAACAAGGATCCAGTAGGTAACTGAGCCACCTATCGGAGGGTTCTGGAACGCTATTAACCTGCCACAGTAATTTTAGCAAAATACAGTTGAAAGCGCATCTAGAGTCGCGTCCTAATGCAGTGTTCTTGGCTGAAACATTCATTCATTCATTGGTCGTTTAATCATAAGATTGATTGACTGCAGCCATAAACCCTTCCCTATCTAATGCTAGTTCTCTTACCTCCTAGTACCTCTTCCTATGTACTCTCCTCTTTAATTGGTCCATGAACTTATCATTGAGTCTTCCTCTAGGGAATTTTCCCTCTATTTTACCTTCAATTATGTTCTTCACGAGCCAAAGGAACCTTGAGAGTTCTTCACAACCCAAAACTGAGGAAAGGGTAGTTTTATTCGTCAATTTCCATTGATAGGGATCGGTCAATATTCCGCCCACTCACAGCTTCACCCTATAGAAACAGGATTTTACGACAATCATCAGCTTTATCCCTGCGTTGCTCCACTCTTTGCATATCTCCTCTATCACCTAGTTATTTATTTTACACTGTTCTTCTCATCTCAATATTGGGAAGTTTTTGAACGAATGACCGCTCCTCCGACGAACTGTGTTCGTGTATGTTTGCCAAATTCCGCTTTGACGCTATCGACGATATACCAGGAGATATTAGCATAAAAAGCCCGGTATGAGAACAGCTTTCAGAATTATGGCTGATAAGGGACCTCTGTTGCCCCCATAACGATACGAGCGTTTTCAAAAGAAGTCGTTTCATATTCGTGATTTACCACCTCTTCAGCCGTCATATGCTTGGAATTGCTTGGTATCATGCCGAAATAACAAAAACACGCATTTGCACTCGATTTTGTCTTGAATTTCGAATTCCGCAACGTAAAACCAAGTTCTAACAATGCTTCAAGTAAGACGTAAATTATAAATCATCTGAGGTAAATCTTTCATTATTTATATTGCACCATGTGATTGGTTATTCCCTTCGCATAAATGGATGTAAGTGAAGTGTGGTCCAAGAAATTCTTTTCGACTCACTCGAAAAGTAATTTAAATGTGCACTCAACGACCCACGATTCGCGCTTCAACCTCCACAATTGGTAGATTGAGCTATGTACAGTAAGTTCTCGATTTACGACGGAGATGCGTGTTGAAGAAGAGCGACGTAAGTCGAAACAATGCAAAACGGATCCAGATATTCGTGACCGCTTTAATTCCAAGGTAAATCGAGGGTTTAATTTAAAAATTCGTTTTTTGCCTTCATCTGGGAAAAAATAGCTATTTCAGATTAGGAAGATTATATCTCAGTTATCAGAAAACGCATGCATATGCACATTCGGTCTATTTTATTAGAGGTAAACAGGGAAAAGTTTTCCGACGACCCTTGTCAGCGTGGACATCCAGTCAGACGTAAATCGAAACTACGCATACCGAGGACTTACCGTAGTTCCTATGTTATAATGGAGAAAATATTCGAATTATACGTTTTAATCTCAGCAGCTGTAGGAAGCATGAATTTAGCATACATATATACATACCAATCACGCAGTTCCCTTCCGGGATAGGCACTGTCACAAAGTTTCACTCATAAATACATACTTGAACACCTAACTCTGCTTCAATAATTTCCTCCATAGTGACGTATCCTTGCAAACCACTTTTGCCTCATTTACCCCATACACGCCCTCCTATTTTTAAGACTCCTAATATTCTGCCTCCGAAGAATTTCTTCAACCACATTCAACCACAACTTTCTCGACCTACCTCTACCTCTCGCACCATTCATTTCACTCTTTTATATCTGTTTCGTTATTCGACTGCCTGTCTAAGGAAGTGAAAATCGCCGTGTACAAAAGTGTACTTCTCCCCAATTTGTTGTATGGTAGTGCAACATGGGTATGTCAGGATAAGCATAAGAGTAGACTAAACGCTGTGGGTATGAGTTATCTGAGGAGTGTTTGCGGCAAAAGTAGGATGGATAGGGTCAGGAATGAGTGGGTAACAAATGAATGTGGGTTAGATGCTCCAGTAATGGACATTTATGGAAGGAGTGTGCTTCGTTAGTTTGGCCATCTTGAGAGAATGGATGAATTAAATATTATTGATGATGCAATTATATGTATTTATAAGACAGAAATTCTGAGACATTAAATTAAAATATCCATATAATTTTTTTACTTGACTCTTTTTTTTCGCGCGAAACGTTTAAAACTTCTTCACAACGGAAGGTTTTTACAATCCTGAAAAAATGCTTAGGTGACGATATAATATGTTTTTAAAAGTATTTGAGAAAACATAAACACTACATATTGTTAATACTTGACGAGATCTAGGTGTTAGAAATTCCTCATTTAAAAAAAATGAGATCTCTCTGGAGTGCATATGAGTACCATTACCAATTGAAAAGGGCTGGTATTTTTCGTCGAAAATATCGGAGAGAAGCTCATTAAGGGACTGATTGTTTGGTATCTTTGGAAGGGTGAGATATTTTCCTTCAAATGAGGCCTAATCTATTTATTTCTAGGTAAAATGATCCTTCGCTCAAACTACCTGAAGACATTCTTCCTGGTAAAATATCCCGGAAAGAACACATTCTCCCAGTCGGATATCCGGGTGGATATTGTTCGGAGTGGAACATCAGTGAAGGTGGAAGCAATCATCCTTTTCCTTAAACACCTCAGAGTATTTGAGTGTGTGATTTATGAACCCATAAACTTACGTCATTTAACCAATAATCTATCGACTCGCGTGTCTTATCATACGCTAACCTCTCTGATCCAATGTCCTCGACGCCTTTCCTAATCGTTCACAATGCCTAGCCTCTATAGCTATTGCATTCCATGCGTTATTTATGAGCATACAGTTGCAAATAAAAGCTCTAATATCCCATATATAGGGTGAAATTTCAAGTGAGTAATTGTATAGCAGCGCTACAATTTTTTTAACCGCAGTTATAATTTGTTGGCGCCTGACTTAGTTCAGTCGTTAATGACAAAATAATGACTGTTCTGACTTTTTGTCCCGATATTTACGATGATTTTTAAACGTCTATAGCGTCATTATCAAGGTACATACCATTTATTTGGATAGTGAGCGCAGTGCGCCATCAAGCTGTTGCCTGGCAACAGAAATCACAACAGCTTTTTTTGTATAGCAAGACGGAATTGACGAATTAGCGGATTTAATGCAAAAAAGATCCACCGTCTGTTTGATATTCAAGGCAAATAACTCCTGAAGCATACAATGGTTACTTCGTGCAATGGATTCTACTCGATTTTACCATAGTTTTCTCTGGGAATGCGGATTGTTATTAATTTAAATAAATAAACAATATATGTAAGGAAAATGGATATTAGAGAAGTAAGTTCATGCTCATTTCTAGTAAAGGATCGATGGAAAACATCACAGAATTGGAAAATTAGCGCGTCAGCTCGTAAAAGCCATGGAAAAATCGGGGTTAACAAAGATGGCGGACCGATCACGCCCGCATACAGCCTTTAGCATTGGCCGCCATAGCAAGCGCCCTCTCCATCTACCTCAATGCTATATACATACCATCTATTGGGAGAATATGTTACGCTTTTTGTAGTAAACTAATGGATTTCAACGTCTATAGCCAGCGCCTATGAATATACCTTGATAACGAGGCTATAAACATTGAAATCGAATTGGTCACTAAAAAGTGTAGAATTGTAGTACCTTTTTCATTAATGATGGTCAACCAATCGGCAATTTAAATTTCATCTGAATGATAACTTGTAGGTACGTGGACAAACGAGACTACACCAACATCTACTCATTACCCTATTAGCCACCACAATGGTGCGTGACAGGGGCTGACTTATCACTAACATGAACTACAGTGAAGAAATTTACTTTCTCCAACAAGCACCACACTATCGGTATACTACAAATGCTACGGAAACTACTAAAATTATCTATAATGTAACTATGTGAACGTGACACAAGAGTCATACTGAGAACGTGCAAAATATGGTGTTAGCACTACTCGGCAGATTTAGAAACATGCATTAGGGTGCATATGAATTAATCAGCTACACTATCTGTCAACTAACCTACTTCAAAATCTAAACGTAGCCATTATGGTCTTTCAGTTCTACAATCTACTTCCCTTATTTTATTCCAATGATCTGATCTCCCGTAGTATGTTGGAGTTGGTAAAATGTTGATAACTCCGTCAGAAAATAAATCGGTTTTGAATCCACATAAAAGATTGAATCTAATTTTCAATCAACGGTCTGAAAGTGACTCCCGCCCAAGTTGTTGCACGAGGTCATTAACCATAACGAGACTATCATAACGGCCTTTCACGTATCTTGCTGATATTCTCTGCAAGCGTTCTAACCCCTTTTTTAAGCCTACCACACGAGGATCCCAAACACTGGCATTGTATTTTAATTGAGGTATAACAAGGGAGAAGTATCTAATTCTCTAACTTTATCGTCGCACTTTCCAAGTACTCTTTTAACAAATCCTAATTTACGACTAGATGAAACAGAATCCAATTTTGACACGGAGGGAAATTTCCGACCAATTAACCTCCTAAGCAAGCTAAGACATGAAGACAAATATCCCGTGCATACGATATTTGCAAAGCAATATAAATCTACACCTACGAAATACCGTGCAAGTCATGACCTTGGGTGTGTGGCCCGGGGTGATTCCACACCAGTCATGCAGCACTCATCCCAGTTCGAATCAGAACCGCGCACATTCCCCCGGATGCCAGGCGCAGGTCAAAAGCAGTCAGGACAGCAGTGCGCAGTCAGACCAGAAACCAGGAGAGTGATACGTAGAAGAAATGCTACTATGCAGTACACTACCTAAGATACAACTACAGGTTAGTATTATTAATGTGATAGATAAATAGCACTACAAGGTACTAAATCATGCAAGATCATATCATTCCGGAGATTACATGCGAGGATAGTAGTTAATAATGATGTAAAGATTTTTAGCACTACTGAAAAAACCTATTTTACCTAGTCAGAGTGTAAGTATCCTAGAGTTGATCTATCGCAAGTATTATGGTCCCTTATTGTACGCGGAAAAAAATTGTATTTTAAATCTATCGGTTCTGCAGTCTATTTCCTTAATCTTTTTCCTGTGATCCTTTCTAGTTTAATTTTATATTCTAAAACCAGGTAGGTTCTATCCTTCTTTGACGTAGCTTCACCGGCTTCTCCAATGCACGCATTGCGAACGCTTGAAAAAAATACATATCACTTAAGTAAATACGTCAACTCTCACAGTCCAAGCTCACGAGTTGCGTGCGGAAGTAAGGAAATTGCGTCACTTTCTAATCTTAGGTCCCTTTCATTTTTCAAGGCCACACAAACTATTTTCTTTTCATTTTCCTCTCACACAGCTCATAGCTGGAATCCTAGCACCCTCTGCCTTGCCGCGTCTCGTGGGATAATTAGATTTAGAATCTCTCTCTTGTGTAATATAAATAGACGACTTGACAAGATTAATATCGATCCAATAAGAAGTGTTAAAATTAGCACGACACGCCTAAAGGGTAAAGGCTCATGTTTAACGATCGACGTTGCAGCGAAACATCTATTGTGAGGCCATACGTGAGCGAAGCTGTAATGGAAGCATTATGCCGCCGAGTTAAGAATGCATACCAACTGAATTATACCCTTCAAGTTGGTCGCATAATCTTTTTCCAAGGCGGAGAAACTCTTGGAGTTCCTTGGAGTCAGTATTTCCTCTTTCACTCGCCGAGGGTGGTACCCTCTTCGATCGCCATTTGAAAACCCTACGTTCAAATATATTTCTGCACAATACCCTGCAGGCCTCCTGAAGGGTGTTAGGGTAGGAGTGAGTTGTCACCAACATTTCTTACAAAGTTGGATTATTTTCAAAGAACCACGGAACTAGCCTCGCAGTCACTTCAACGGAGTCAACCGCTAATGATCACACAATTGTGTGAAATTCACAGCGGAAAAATCATTCGCCTGGACTGGGAATCGAACCCAGATCCGTCGATTTCGCTCAGAGTGCTCTAACCAATTAAGCTACCCAGGCATCCTCTTCTTCCGTGATTCTCATAAGGGCTTTAAGGAGCAATTTGTCCTCTCGGGTTCCTCTTTCACTCGGCGTGTAATCTAGGGATCTGGGTTCCATTCCCTGTCCAGGCGAATGACTTTTCCAGTGTGAATTTCACACAATTGTGAAGTAGGATTTGTCTCAGATATAGGTCGAATACAGCGGAGGGCAGCTAGCTTTGTTAAAAATTGTTACGATAACGAATATAACGTAGTATGTTGGAGTTCGTAATGTACTAATAACTGTCTAAAAATAAATTGGTTTTGAATTAACGTAAAAGATTGGGTATAATTTTCAAACGAAGACCAGAGAGCAAACCCATTCTTGCCTGATACCATCAGTGGATTATTTGTCGTACCCGGAAAATAGGTACATTCCGATATTACATCACGGAAAGCAAGGAGGAGAATTTTCGCCTCCGTGCCGATGTATCGAAATTTATTCCCTTACGAAGTAGGATTCGTTTCTGATATAGATCCAATAAGGCGGAGGGCAGCTAGATTTTTAAAAAAATTGTTACGATAAACAAAGCAGTGTTACTAAATTGTTGAGAGAATTAGGGTGGGAAACTCTATCCGTTCGAAATCCGTGAAAAATATAGGTTTAATCTTTTACAAAAGTATGAAGTAGACTATTTTCTGCCGGAAGTTCAACATATTTTGCTAGAGCCAAACTATTATGGTAGAAACGATCACAGGCATAATATTTAAAAAATAGACTGCAGAACTGATATATTAATAATTTCTTTTTTTCCACGTACAATAAGGGACCATAATAGTTGCGATAGATCAGTTAGAGGATACTGACTAGGTTAAATAGTTTTTTTGCAATACTAGTGTTTAATATTCTAACAACATTATTAGTTACTAACCTCGCATGAAATTTCCGGCATGATATACCTCTTGCATGATTTAGTTCCTTGTAGAACTATTTATCTGTCGCTGTAATTATAACCATTAGTCGTATCTGAAGTAGTTTACTGCATGGTAGCATATTTTTCCACGTAGCACTCTCCTAGTTTCTGGTCTGACCGCGCACTGATATTCTGACTTCTATTGGCAGCATTCCGGGGAACGTGCACTTTCTCGGCCTACCTCTACCTCTCACACCATACATTCTACTCTCATATATCTGTTTCGTCATTCGACTCTCATCCATTCTCTCCACATGGCCAAACCAACGAAGCACACTCCTTTCATACACGTCCATTACTGGAGAATTTAAACCACATTCCTGACCCTACCCACTCATGACCCACTCATTCCTGACCCTATCCATCCTACTTTTGCCGTAAATACTCCTCAGATAACTCATACCCACGGCGTTTAGTCTACTCTTATGTCTATCCTGACATACCCATGTTTCACTACCATATAGCAAAGTGGGAAGAAGTACACTTTTGTACACGGCAATTTTCTCTTCCTTAGACAAGCACTCATTCCTTGATATCCACATGCTACCTACCACTTTCCTTCCAGCATTCGCACGTCTCTTTATCTGCTCATCTATTTTTCCATATTTCGCATACATCTTACCTAAGTACACAAAATCATCCACCTGTTCAATTACTTCACCATTCGCCCTCATCATACAGTTATTCCCCCCATTCTCCTTATCAAAAACTACTGCTTTAGTCTTGCACGCATTTACCCTCAATTCCATTCTCTTCCTTGATTCACAAAACTTATCTAGGAGCTTCTGTAATCCGTGTTGATTGTCTGAGATCAAAACAGCATCATCCGCATATAGAAGAACTCGCACGTTTACATTTCCAATCAAAACACCATCGTTTTCACTACATGCGTCTCTAACACATTTATCCATAAATACATTAAACAGCCATGGAGACATTACGCGTCCTTGCTTTACACCCCGATTTATTACAAACCAATCACTCAGAGCCCCGTGTACTCTTACACTTGCCTTACTATTGTCATACATCGCCATCATAACATTCAATAACTTCCCATTCACTCCATAGCCTCTCAAAACCTTCTACAACTTCATTTTTTTTACTCTTTCTCATGCCTTCTCTAAATTGACAAATGCACAGTACACTTTCTTTCGGACACTCATACATTTTTCTATCACTTGCTGAAGTGCAAAAAGCTGGTCACTACATCGTCTCCCGGGCATAAACCCGCACTGCACACCCCATATTTTGTCGGAAGTAATATTCCTCACTCTTTCGATTAATATTTTATTGAACAATTTTCCCGGGATACTTAATAAACTAATGGCCCGATAATTATTACATTCGATCTTTCCTCCCTTCTCTTTGTACAACGGAACAATGAGACCACGATTCCAATCTGCTGGAACAACAGAAACCTATAAGCATAAATTGTATAGTTCACGCAGCCTACAAACTAGTAATTAACACCCACACTTCAACATTTCACTGGATATCCCATCTATGACTGCAGCATTCCCATTTTTCAATATTCTCACAGCCGTTGTGACCTCCTTCTCACTGATATCCTTTTCCATCATCACATTCTCACATACCACTTCACAAGGCTCATCCTCAACGCCTGCAATATTATTGTACAATTCTTCAAAATACTCCCTCCAGCAGTCCCTGATATTGCTCTCGTCCCACATGATCTCTCCAATTTTGTTCTTTACCGCATTCATTCCCCTACCTTCACCAATCTTAGCCCTTTTTACCCATTTCCAAAACAGCTTTGTATTACCTTAAAAATCACTCTGCATTTTGTTAGCTTCATCCGCACGCATTCTTTCTTTGCTCTCTTTCACAGCGATTTTGCTTTCATTCTTTTTCTTTCTGTAAATCTCACATGCCTTAGTACGCTCTTCCTCAGATTTGGCAGCAATCATATCCTTGTAAGCCTCTTTCTTTTCTCTGACTGCAATTTTCACTTCTTCTTTCCACCAAGCATCACCTTTTGTTCTTCCTACCACACCTTCTCCACATACACTTTCAGTCTATTCCACAATCACTCCATTTATACACTCCCACGAATCATTTACGTTCTCGTTTCTGATATCCTCGTCCCATTCTCTCTGCTTCAACGATAGAGCATCCTCAAGCATGCAACCATTCCGCATTCTTACCTCGCTGTCTAGCAACCTTTCCACTTTTACTCTCAACTGCTTACGCGCAACATTCTTCCTTGGTACCCACTTTCTGCCGAGATTCACTTTGGAGAGTACCGAAAGTCTGTCCCACATTCTGCACCCCTCATCACTCGCGTGTCCCACACTAACTCTCCCAATCTCTCATCATACACAATAAAATCAATCATGCTTTTACAATCGCCCCTTTGCCAAGTATACATATGTATTCTCTTATGTTTAAACCATGCATTCGATACAAACAATCCCACACATTTCTCATTTTCCAAGCACACACTCACCAAGTTTTCACCATTATCATTCACTCGGGGGTCACCAAAAGGCCCAACCACTCTCTCAGATGCATCACACCAACCCACCCATTCATGCCACTTAGTAAAATTATTCTCTCACCAGGATCACATTCATTCAAAACCTCTGTCAGTTTTTCTCAAAACTCATCTTTCACACTGTCACTCTCTCCATCCACTGGTGCATAGCACGCCACAATCACAACTCTCCTAATACCTACTTTCATGCGAACCCAGAGCAATCTAGGGGATACTAACTCGTACTTCCTTACTAGCAACTTAGCTCTCTCATAAAGAATGAGTCCTACACCTTGACTGCCGTGTACATTATCTTCATCTCCTGACCACAATGCCATACTACCGGCATCTAATGTAACAGCATCCCGCCCCTTACACTTATTTTCACATACACACAAAACATCCATTCGTCTCACTTTCTTTTCATTCAGCAACTCATGCTCCTTTCCATACACTCCTCTCACATTCCAAGTACCGAGAGTCCAGTTCGTTTCCAGTCCGTATCTTGATGGGCCAACCTTATTCAGCTTCCGCCGCCCATCGTGGCTTCGGCTGTCCGAGGCTACATTTTGACGTTTAGCAGTAAGTTGTAATAGAGTATGCAAGGTTACCAGCCTTCGCAGTACCCGCACCACGTGCAGCTTTCCCTGCTAACGGTTACGGCGCTCTACCAGTCAGTTTTGGCACATTTTCGCCAGTATGCCACAAGAGAAACCAAAGCATAGTAATACCCTAGGCCCGCTTTCCCTATTCTGCTCAAGCTAGGATCCCTTCTGAAAGGACTACCTTGAGAGCCAGCATACTGTTGCCCGCGACCCACCACTAGGAGGTATATGCAGTGTACTGACACACCGGGTCGCGACCATTACTAGAATATTTTAATATCCGATATGGAGAGGTTCCACAAAGTCAAGCCTGAATTTATTAGTTATAAGGATCAACTAATCAGATACGCTACCTGTCGACTAACCTATTTCAAATTCTCATTAGCAGTCTTTATGGTTTCTTATAGATCGCGCGAAAAACGACATTTAAAATCTGTCTTGGAGATATCCCGCTAGACGCCTCAATGGTGCGTGGCTGGGGGTAATATTACCCCAGGCATGCACTAACCGTCAAACACACCTTCGCGGTGTTGTTAGCTAAGTTAGTTGAGTTAATTGTAAGAGAGGACTGTACTGGCCTAAATTCGCTCGAAATAAAAGACAAATTATTATTATATTATTATTATTAGCTATTTCACTGGATTTCACTGTATAATTTTACGCTGAAATGAGTGACTAAGGAACTTCGTGTTCAATAAGGCTTCTGACCGCCATTCTATCAATGCGGGATAAACATTGCACAAATATATCACAGGGAGCATTTTTATACCCTAGACCAATACGTGGTGAGGGTATATTGGTTTTGTCACAGCAGAAATGTAAAGCATTGAAGGAGGCGTGGCAGGTATGGAAAAGTATGTATACGATTATTATTATCATGTATTAGACATTAAGTAAGCATTATTACATTGCAATAGTCCTCGTCAAAGATCAAAAAATAACAATTAATCACATCACATAAAATAATCAAATAACAATATCAGCTTACCTCTATCGTCTCAGGCTTAACGTTGTGGAAGTTCATTTTATCGTAAATGAAAAATGAAAAACTTTGTAATATTCCTGAGTATTCCTTTGTAATATTCCTGTAATGCACCTGAAGATGTCGCCGCTGCGACGAAACTAGTTGTACCGTAAAATAAATTGGTGGAATATTACAAAGTTTTTCATTTTTCATTTACGATAAAACAATATCAGGTTTACACTTCTTTAAATCATCAGTAGAGTGAAAGGTTTTTGATACAAGCCAGCTGTGTAAGACATTTTTAAATCTCAAATATGTGAGTTCTGGCCTCTTGAGGTAAAGTGTTAAAAATTTCAACTTCATCACATTTAATTGATTTTGAGTTTTTGATAACCTGCACTGAGGTATGACAAGTTTCTCTTTCATCCTGGTGTCATGATAGTGGACACTATTTACATTTGCAGTCTTTAATAGGTCAATATTTTCTTTGACATTGCATAAACATTTATATACATACAAACTATAAAGGGTCATAATTCCAAGTTTTTTTTAAGATTCCAAGAAATAAGGATGTATAAGATCAGCATCACCTTACGAGTCAACCTAGCCATGTCCGTCTGTCTGTCTCTTTTCACGATAACTGCCGTAAAAATTGAGATGTCGAGCTGAAATTTGGGTCATAAGCCTCTAGTAGTCCACAGACGGCACAGTTCACAAATGGGTTGGATCGGACCAAAATCACTCTTTTTATTAACAAAATGAAAAAGTATGCTCCTGCTTTCTACAGCTGCTGACATATTTTTTTACACATTTCCTTCGCTCTTCCCAGGGCCGCCCACATGTTGGTGGGTTGGCGGTTGATGTATGGCGGAAGTTGGGCCATAGAAAAAATTTTGGGGGGAATATAAAATTTGGGGGGATTTTTAAAATGCATAAAGAAATTCACTAAATGTAAATATTTTTTGCCCGTTTACAGTAATTTATATAGTTATCGAAAGGTTATATCGATAAATGAGTTTTAAGTGTTCAGTGTAATATAGTAAAACATCGACCCGTTATATAATATCCCCGAACGCAACCTAGTAACATAACTGACTCAGCATCCCTCCAGTCTTATTCCCGCCCCCTCCTCCCAACATCTACCAACGGGTCACATCACAGTACAGTCAAAAGACTTTGACTTACGGATCATGCATACACTGCACGTTACCTTTTACGGTGTTTTTTTTACCCCCTCTTACCTTTAGTCGACAACCGCTTGCATTTGTCTAAACCCTTCGTACCCTACTCCCATTCCATAAGTAACTTTGTACATATGAAACTCTATTAAAAATATTTTCTTATTTTTTAGTAAGATTATTTTTAGGGATGGGTTGAAATTAGGCAAAGTAGCAGAAGCTAGATATAATAGAATAACGCTGTTTTTAGTTTTTTAATTGTATAACTATATTAGTTTATCATAAATATTTAGAAATACATATTGACGTCCAGCACTCCCCGCCCTTTACCTTCACGAGCGCACCCGCGTTCCGAGGAGGACGAAGGAAAAGGTAACAGTATGTATGTACTACACACATTCTAAATAAGATCAGAAGTGAAATAAGCGAAATTAAGATCAGAAGTGTTCTTTCAAATCCTTGATTCTCTAAGTCTTCAGCTGAGGGATCGGTTTCCAGAAAGTTCTCTGAATATTGTCCTACAAATGACTTGCTTTTCCCATGAAGGTTTACTCAATGTTGTTAGAAATATGGATAGTACTTTAAGGCCGATTCTCGTCAGGGACTTGTGTAAGTATTACGGAATCGATGGTGAAGAACTTTGTGAAGAAGTGAATGTATTTAGTCAACTGTACGAAGTTAGCTACACGAGCATTGATCTATCAGATGTGCTGAGCTGAGCCAAAATAATGACGAAAGTGACACCCAAGATTCTTGTGACGACAACCCTGATGGTCCAAGTACAGATCATAATATAGTAGAACAAATATTTCTGGATCAATGGGTCACGAAAGGATTCATTGGGTCTTATAGGTGTTTATTAAATATTTCTGGATTTCCTTAACTAACGATGTTATACCAGATACTTCTGGCATTGCTAGTGTGGCGGCACATCGATTTTTGCAATTTGATGTATAATTATCTTTAATTTTTTAACTATTAATTGATTTTTATGTTGTGTGAAGTGTGGATGATAAATAACAAGAAGCCTCCACAACCAACTTGGATTGTTGGTTGTTGAAAAAAATAAATACACCGCCATGTTCTCGCCATCACGCGTTTTCTTCGTGAGTGGAATTCCCGACGCCACACTGGCAACAAGTTGCTTAGCAGAGAGGGTTAAGAGCAGATTAAGAATTGTTAAAAAAAATAGGCTGAGAAGCAGCGTGGGAGATGTCTGGCTCTCCGACTTGCTTGTCCATTCTTCCAAAAAAGACATTTTAAAATCCATTCCTAACAGTGAAGTTAAAGAAAAATATGCTTTGTCAAGTGAGTAAAGAAAAAAACTATTACTGTAAAAAGGACATCGAGGGTAGGGTAGTCAAAATGGTACCACCACCACCAGTACTGATTTTATCCGAATCATTTTATTATTATTATTATTATTGGAGTTTTTAACCAGTATAATTTGTAAATAAGAGTTGTGAATAATGATATAAATGTGTTCCATTTAAAGAAAGACAAATCTTAATTTAATTGGTTTATTTAGATGTCCTTATTATTTGCACATTTCATTGGTACAGCTCTCGCGAAAGCTTATGGCGTTCGGATGCGCAGAAGATGTTGTGGAGGGGGAAAGCTTGGTGGAAGGGGTAGGGAAAAGGGACGTTGGGGAAAGCGAAGACATAGCATTTGTGCCATACATGAGTGTACTTCAAAAAATGGAATTTGTATGACGTGGACAACACAAACGCCGCGCATCCAAACGCCATAAGCTTTCGCATGAGCTGTATAAATTGTTAGGTGTGGTATAAAGAATCATAATAGTGTCTTTGCAGTAAGTTGACCGCCTATTTTGTTAGATACAGGATCCAGCTGTGTAGTTTTAGGAGCACAATATTCAATATATTTCCCATCTTAATTCGAAAAATGAAAGAAGCCTTCAGTAACTTTATTAAGATATAAGAACTAAACGATTCTCATTTTTACACTTTATTCCTTTTTAAGGATGCTATCGTAAAAAATAAACTCTCACATCCTTATGGTTTTTTGAAGCATTGTATTAAGTTTTAATTAGTTCCCCTATACAAGCGCTATAGTTTGCTTAAGATTTTATTTATATTTTTTAGAGATTGTTTTTGAGGGTTTGGTCATACATCATTGTAGCCGAACCCTCGAAACTAACTTAAAATATGGATATCATTGTGGTCGACAACAAGTATGATGATTTAAGATTTTATAGCCAGAAAAGTGTTAAAAACGATTTTGTGAAGCTAATAATTACAAAACATCTCGAATCCTCCGTTCCCCTCGGCGTTACTCCATACCACCTTGGACAGGCTATCAAATTATAACCTGGTTAAGTAGCTATATACCGGCGGGGGGGAGGGTGGAAGGGGTAGGGAGTTGTTGGTTTTGGGGGGGCATGCATTGTGGGGGATGGGCACCCCTGGCTCTTCTGTTGATATTATTGAAAATATTCGATGGAAATGCCCTATAATGATTTGTCGATAATCCTTTTATTCATATAGTTATTGTTAAGTAAGTTCATTTATAACTATCACTATTTGCAGAAGGATCTGGCTTCGGCAATGCTGAAGATAATTTCTTTACTAGTTTTAGATTCATGTCACGATAGAGTGCTAATTGTCTTCTTTTTCCACAAAACTAGAGATGTACAACACTAGCTGATAGTTTGTTTCTGGGACTCATTTCCTTAAAGGTAGTGTGAGCGAAACATTAAATTACCTATAAATCAATGAATTTTGTCTGATTTGAAATAAAAATATCTCACCATACCTAAGCTACAAAAATATTAGCCCCTTATTTCCCTTCTGTCTGAGATATTTGCAATTTTTTCCAAAGGAAATGGCTCCAGAGGGACGATATATAAAATATGAGGAATTTTTAACACCTAGATCTTGTCATAAAATTATTAGTGTATAGTTTGTGTGTTTACTCGACTATTTTAAAAAACAAATCGTCTTGTCGCCACTGATATTTTTTCAGAATCACAAAAAAAGCTTCAATGTGGAGGAGTTAAATACGTACCGCGTGAGAAAAATGAGTCAAGTTAAAGACTATTTTTAAAAAGATTTTTATTTAATCACGGCTAATTTCCGTCATTTTAAAGTATATTATTCAACCATTAATAATGAAATGGCTCAAACAAATACCATTCTATAGATACCTCGGAATTGCTATGACATGGAATGGAAGCTGTACGGAGGAAACAAGAAGTTGAATATCGCAGGGAAAGGCAGCCTTTAGTAAAGTCCACCAACTACTTGCAGTCAAAACAATAAACAAAGGCTTAAGTAAAATATTTGCTAAATGTATTCTTCGGAGTGTTATGCTTTATAGAGCAGTAACATGGACAGTCCGGAGGAAAGAGGAGTAACATCTAGAGAGTTTTGAAATGTGGCTATGGAGAAGAATGGAAAGATTAAAATGGAGTGATAGTGAGAGAAACGAGGAAGTGCTGTCAAGGATGAATGAGAAAAGGAATATTTTGAGGTCAATAAGGAAGAGGAAGGCGAACTGGATGGGACACGTCCTGAGGAAAGATTGCCTGCAGAAAAGAATATTAGATGGAAAGATGGAGGGAAAGAGATGAAGACGAAGAAATAATATGTTGACTGATATTTCGAATGGAAGGAATTACGAAGAGTTGATGGAGGCATCGCAGGATACACGAGCATAGAGGGAGCAGTTCAATGGAAACCTGTCTGAGGACAGATTAACCTTGGAAGAATTATGAAATATTTACATTATGCTTCCTACAGCTGCAGAAATGAAAACGTAAAATTCGAATATGGTCTTTACTATGACTTGAAAATATATCGCTCAAACTGCCTTAAGTCCCATTTATGGTATACATTTTTCGCGTTCTAAAAATCCTTACTTGCTCGCTAACACGTCTCTCTTGAGTTACTCACACTCAGTTTTCTCTTTATGTCGTCCGAAATTCCTACTCTCCTTCTTGTTCTCCCTCGCTTCCTCTTCCAACGTTCTATCCCCTTTTCAGCCATTTCAACTTGCCCTCCTTACTCGCCCTCTACTCGCCTTTATCGTCTAAGATATTACTTTTAAAATTGATTGTCACATTGGAAATCGCGCCCAGAATAAATACGTCAAATTTGCTGAGGAATCAGGTTTGTGTGACGGTCAGAGAACGTGTAAGCATTCTTAGTGCCGTGTTATATCGTATCGTGGAAACTGTACTCAAATTATCTTCCCTGATAAAAAATTCTCCATACATCAATAAAAATATTTTTTTTCAGATTTCTCTTGGAATTTCCGTAGACGCTTCTTAAAATATTGAAACAGTTTGTTGATAAGTTTCTACGGAGTCCCCCAACCTTTTTTCATGGAATTCCATTTAGTCTTTCTGTTGAATTATGGAAAATAGTCGGTAGAAATGCCTTAAAAAGTTTTTTTGGTATTCCTTTTATTCATATTATTGGTGTTGAGTTGGTTAATTCATTTATAACTGACACTATTTCGTTCATGATAGTGTGAAATCTGTAATAGCGTACTCCATCGTACTTCAGAATAGTCTGTGCGTAATTTTTCGGGGTTTTTTATTGTGACAGAAGCCATAAAATCATATGTCTAAATATAAACCTATCTCAGTGGATAGGGATTCTCTAAGGTGTCTCTTTGTTAAATGCATAAAACTATTATTCGAAGTGTCCAAAGGTTAGGGACGCCACATTGACATCGAAGTATCGGACTTCTCGATGTTTTTTGGCTGAGACATCGAAATATCGAGTTGTCAAATAATGGATTGAAAATTAGTGCGGTGATTACTTCCATAAACATCGAAAAATCGACTACTCGATGTTTTTAAGTCGATGTGTCAGACTACTCGATGTTTTTTGGCCGAGACATCGAAAACATTGAGTAGTCAAATAATGCGTCGAAAATTGAGTGAGTGGTGAGTACTTTTATGAACATCGAAATATCGACTACCCGATGTTTTTAGTAGATGTGGCATCCCTAGTGAAGGTAATTCTTAAAGAATGTCCAGTATTATGTTTGGAAGACATGACGCGCTTTGCAAGGTCGTAAAGTCGAATGGGGAATGTAAATTTTAGCACGTCGCGTAGATCGTTTTGATTTGCCTAGGCAGGCTTCAGTGAATAGAGAAGCGGAAACATAAACGCTTATTCCCATGCTATATGCATTGGGTATATCGTTTAGAGAGAGGTTTCCATAGTGATAGGCGAAGGAAAATGAAGCATACAAAGATGTTGGACAATAGGTTGGCATTATCGAATGGTAACGCACGTTTACTAGTTTTTCTTTAATTTCATTTAAACTTTCCCTTGAAAGTTAGGACAAAGTTATCTGAGTAGTAATTGTGAGCAGACTCACTAGGTGAGAAACTGGCGTCATCCTTCGTAGACTGTAGAAATTAACGAAATGGAAGCAGTTCAAGGCAGGTTATATGAGAAAATGATTTAACCCACCTGTAATATCATACAGCTCCCATTCATGAAAAGTACTGATTATAGAGTACACGAGTGATAAAGACGGGCATTGACGTTCTTCGAATTCAATAACAGCAAATTGAGTTCAAAAGAGATCCAATTATTTGACCCAAATGTAATAAATGACTCGAGCCATGCCCGAGTATCTTGAAGAAGAAATTGCATCCAAAAACGTTTTAGCGTTTTTCATGCAAGAAAATTTGAAATATTTTAGGATATGACCATAAAAACCTTAGTTCATCGCCTGGCGATGAACTGTTTTTCACCGTAAAAGCCTGGTCACACGATGCACGTACTCGCACGTTCATTTATGAATGGGCCACCCGTCCAAATACATCGTGTGACCACAAAAACATGGACGAATGCGTGACATGGAATAGCCCGTTCTTATTCTGTTCACTCATGAAACCACGCGGTGTCGTCAATCAGGCATTGAGAATATAGTATTAAAAAAGTATATAAATATCTTTTAATCCAGTAGTTCAGCATTTTGTATATTTGTCCATCACCCAGCTTCTGCGTACCTTTTTATCAAAATCCTCACCCTTATCTTTTCTTTTAATCCTGTCTTTCCAAATAAAACTGTTATCGAATAAATCATCGGGCATATCTCACCTGGTTATGTGGATCCCGATAAAAAATAAACTCATTCAATTCATTCATCTGAGAAAAGAATTCATACATTGAATATAACCACATCGTAATGAGTGGCACAACAAGGTAGCTGGTGAACATAATCTTTATCTTTCCAGACTCTAATAAAAAATAGCATTTCTGCCGAAAATTGTCGTAAATATCATTTTTTCCACAAGCTATGTGGACCCCAAACTTGTTATCGCTAGGGACAGGTCCTCCTCTGGATCTTATTTGAAAAATGTCTGATTCTTGAACGAGATATACTCTGGTCGTAAAGATTTAACCAAAAAAATTAATAACATACAAATAAAAACTTCACGCTTCGTTACAAACGGCTGCGAGCGAACATAGCGTTTCACAACTTTTAGGGGGATTAAGGTGGGAGCCCCTAGAGACTCGGAGGCTACTCGCTAGGCTTAGATTGCTGGGGAAATTCAGAATTGGTGTGTTTCACAGCGACGCCGAGAATAATATCATGACACCTCACTACATCTCTAGATCTGACAGAAGTGATAAAATAAGAGAGATACATCGACGAACGGATAGGTACAAAAACTCGTTTTTTCCGCGCACAATGAGCGATCACATTAAAAACCGAGCTCCAATGCATACACTCCCATAGTACACGTAACCATTTCACCTCTCAAACCTTTTCCCTTTCATCCCTACACCACTGATGCCCTAACACCTCTTGCCACTCGCCCATGCGGCGGCTTGGAGGGTAGTATTTATATGTAGATGTAGAAATTAGAAATGAAGAGGACAGTCAGTGTTTAGCTAAGGATTTAGATGCGATTGATGATTGGTGTGATAGTTGGCAGCTAGAATTAAATTTGAAGAAATGCGCGATAGTGAACTTTTGGAAAAAGAATGGCTTTCCCCGGAATAATTATTGCATCAAAGAAAAGAAAATATCTAGCGTAGAATCTATTAAATACTCAGGCGTCACCATCACTGAAGACATGTCATGGGGGAAACACATCAGGGAAATTACTAGTGAAGCAAACCGTAGATTAGGATTCGTAAAAAGGGTTCTAGGCAAATGCGATGAGAGAATACGAGGAAGAAGCTATTTTACACTTCTCAGGCCTCATTTAGAATATGCCGCAAGTATATGGGATCCGTACGAGGAAGATATGATAAAAGAATTAGAGCGCGTGCAAAGGAGATCCGCTAGGTTTGTTAAAGGCCGTTATGATAAATGTATAAGTGTTACGAGTTTAATAGAAGAACTCGGATGGGAATTACTATCAGAACGCAGGTTAAAATTTAGGTTAAACCTTTAAAGTAAATTCGAAACCGTTTTGTTCACAGATGACGATAGATATACATGTATATTAAGAACCCCTGCGTATTATGCTAGGTTTGATCATCTTAACAAGATTAGAGAGATAGATTGTCGTACCGATAGATTTAAAATGTCATTTTTCCCGCGCACTATAAGAGAAAACAATAGGCAGCGTAGCAAAGGGATGGGTGGGTGAAATATAGTTAGTCTGTAGTGCATGATGCATGTAATAACAACCAATAATCCCTTCCTTATTATGTAGATTCTAACCATCTAGCTCCATGTGACCCTATTTTCTAGCATGTCTCATTTAAATATCCTAGTTGCATGTCAATAGTGCATGTTTGGTGATCTTCACCCTCTGCCACACACCCTCGTGGTGGCTCGCAGGGTATTACGTAGATGTAGATGTAGAGATGCTGCCTGTGTTTCCTGGAAGATAAAGCTAACGTATTATGGACTCATAAAATGAATGTGTGTATCTTTTTTATTTGGTTCGCCATATCAGTCACTTGTTTCGCCCGTTGTACATACATTTTCAATGTAGACTTTTATCTGATTCAGTTCCTTATGTTTGTAAGCAATTGTGGAATGTTCTGCGAATGATTTTTAAAATCATAAATGTACATAGATGAAGATTCTCTAGCGTCATAAAATATCTTGTAAACATTCCTTGGTTACGGGAGAAAAATAATATACTGTCAGAATCGCTTATTTTGCGTCGTTTTATTTTTAGGGCTCGCCGGTGTGGATAGAGTTGAGGGAAATAATGGAGACCATATTCTAAGAATATATTTGAAATTTAGAAGCTGTTGGAAGCATGAATAAAATATAACATAATTGATGTTGCGGAGAAATACTTTTATATGATTGAAATTCCAAATAATTAAATAAAAATATCTATATAAGTATTTAAATTGACTCATTTTTCACGCGGTACGCTTAAAACTCCTTCAAAACGGAAGGTTTTTCTGTGATTCTTAAGGCCGCTTTATACGGTACATTTTATTGTACGAACGAATGTATGAACTCTTTCATGAGGAAAATCGTACCGTGTAAAACGGCAAATTGTATGATTGTCTGAATGACTGAACGGGAAAAAGAACCTGCACAAATTTCATTCATCTTATTGTACAATCTATAATACACTTCTTTGTGCAATAAAATGTGTCGTGTAAATTGGCCTTTAAAAATGACTGCGATGACAGTATGATCAATTTTTTAATATTAGTCGAAAAAATATAAAAATTATACACTTAATTTTTTGACGAGATCTAAGTATTAGAAACACCATATTGAATAATGTCTCTCTGGAGCGCATACACTTAGCATTTCCCATGTGAACGGGCTGGTATTTTTCGTCAAAAATCTCGAAAATTAGATCGGTTAAACGGCTGGTATTTTTGTATCCGTGGAAGAGTGAGACATTGTTCTTTAAAATGAGGCCAAATTCATTGATTTCTACGTGAAATGATATTTCGCTGAAGTTACCTTAAATCCCAAAAGAAGCCCTTCGCATGTCATGAGTGCTGGAGCTCGTTTTAAGCGTTACTCAACGCGTCGACATAGAGCTCGGCCAACGACGCGTGAGCTCAAGGACCCAGCTGCTGCGCGGGGAGAGTCATGCGTAGGAAGGAGGGGGCGGGGAACCTTGAGATTCCACAGCGACAGCTCACAGATGATTCGCAAAAGCAGAAAGTTCATTGCAAAATTCTCAGTCCCGCACTGTGTTGATGGTGCGCGGTGGAGCTATGTAGAATATTCGAAACACATTGATGACTCATCGCGGGCTCCGATAATTTACAGTCACGCGATTCAGTTGAGAAAAGGAAGACAAACGATGAGCGTCATTTTACGGAGAATAAAACGAATCGCGGGTGACTTGAAGTGCATGGAACTATGACACAATGGAAAAAATGAGAATTCAAACTGTTCCATGCTTTTATTACTGCATCCACTACTCCCTTCCGGTTTCGACTGTGTACACCTTTATGTTAATTTCTTAAATACAACGTTAAATTTTCACAATCGATTGAAGTTATCACGGCAAAAAATGTATGTCATTGGCTATTTTCTTCTTAATGTAAATTAAGACCACCCTGTAGTTGACGCTATGCTCACACGTAGTAACAAATATGTATCTTCCATCACAATCAGGATTATTATTATTTTATTATTATTAAAGATTTCAGGCTTTCCCGGTGAATGCTATGGAGGTAGATTTCTCGGGTTTCCATCCGGGTCAAAGGAGTTATCTCCGACATGTCTCAAAACAAGGAGATAACCCCTTTGACCCGGATGGAAACCCGAGAAATCTACCTCCAAGATTATTACTAGGCTCCGACTTCACTTGTCCGCCTAGCTTTTGGTCTTCCAATACTTGTCTTTCCTGACGGCTATTGTCTTCGTTTGCCTTCCATTGAATTATCTTGTAGTCGAAACTCATTGATGAGTCATCGTGGGCATTGACAAATTAAGGTCACGCGAAACAATGGAGAATAAAAGACACACGATGAGCGTCATTATACGGGGAATAAAATGAATCGCGAGTGACTTCAAATGCATGTATCTTTGGCACGATGGTAAACAAGAGAATTCGGATTGTTCGATGCTTGTATTTTTACTATAACAACGATCTTCTACTCCCTTCCGGTTTCGACTGTATACCTTTATGTTAAAATCTGACATATTTCGTGACATTTCCAATATCGATTGAAGGTATCACGGCAGTAAATGCATAACATTGGCTCTCTTTTTCATATAATGAATTAAGCATATCCAATATACGCGATAGTTGGCGAATTAACTTGGTGGTAATTGGACATAATTAAATACAAAAACTTGGTAACAGTCCACACATTTTTACCACTTTAATACGACTGACCGGTTTTGATGCTTACTACACCATCATCAGAGATATTATTATTACGATACATTTATATCTACGAAATACCGTGCAGGCCACCACTTGGGTGTGTGGCCCGGGGTGATTCCACACCAGTCATACAGCACTCATCCCAGTTCAAATCAGAACCGCGCACATTCCCCCGGATCACGGATTAATATATTGTATTTTAATTGAGGTCTAACAAGGGAGAAGTAGCTAATTCTCTAACTTTATCGTCGCACTTTTCAAGTACTCTTTTAACAAATCCCAATTTACGACTACATGAAACAGAATCCAATTTTGACACGGAGGGAAATTTCCGACCAATTAACCGCCTAAGCAAGCTAAGACATAAAGAAAAATATCCCGTGCATACGATATTTGCAAATAAATGTACATCTACATCTACGAAATACCGTGCAAGACACCACTTGATCGTGTGGCACAGGGTGATTCCAACTAGGCATGCAGCACTCATCCCAGTTCAAATTAGAACCGCGCACATTCCCCCGGATGCCAGGCGCAGGTCAAAAGCAGTTAGGACAGCAGTGCTCAATCAGACCAGAAACCAGGAGAGTATTACATAGAAGAACATGCTACTATGCAGTACACTACCTAAGATACAACTACTGGTTAGTATTATTAATGTGACGGATAAATAGCACTACAAGGTACTAAATAATGCAAGATCATATCATTCCGGAGATTACATGCGAGGTTAGTAGTTAATAATCATGTACAGATATTTAGCGCTACTGAAAAAAACCTATTTTACCTAGTCTGACATGAGTCAAAGTCTCCTGCAACTGATCTGTCGCAAGTATTATGGTCCCTTATTGTACGCGAAAAAAATGGCATTTTAAATCTATCGGTTCTGCAGTCTATTTCCTTAATCTTATTCCTGTGATCGTTTCTACCATAATAGTTTGGCTCTGGCAAAATTTGTTGAACCTCCAGCAAAAAATAGTCTACATCAAACTTTTGCGAAAGATTAAACCTATATTTTTCACTTCGAACGGATAGAGGTTCCAACCCTAATTCCCTCAACAATTTAGAGACACTGCTATGTTCATCGTAACAATTGTTAACAAATATAGCTGCCCTCCGCAGTATTCGATAATATCTCTGATGGCAATGTTGTAAGTCATGGTTATAAGCATCGAAACCCGTCAGTTGCGTTGAAGTAATTTAAAAAGTGCTGAATATTACCAAGTTATTTTTTAATTATAAGAATGTCCTGTTGTTGATGCTAGACTCACGCTTCAGTAACAAATATGTCTCTCTCTTCACAACCAGAATTGTTAGTAGGCTCTAAGCCTGTTGCGTCTTCACTTTCACCTTAGTCCTCGTTCTTCCGACTCTTGTCTTTCCTGATGGCTATTATCTTCCTAATGGTAGTGCGAACCTTTGCTTTCCCTCAAATTCTCTCACGAGACATCCTCATTGCATGTTCGTTGCATTACGCTTCACATTTTCCCATTTTACACAGTATGGGTCTTACACCAAGATCTTCTCTCATGGATGTATTACTTCGTCTGTCCTCCTCGGTACACCCTTCTGCTATTCGGAGTAATTAAATTTCCGATGTGTCCTTATCCTATTGGCCATTTTTTCTTGTCCATTATTCTGATCCATACAACGAATTGGGCACCTCCCTCAAACTCTCTCTGGAGGGTGTCATTCCATAAATAGCACATTTTATCATAATTTACTTTCTCGCTTAAACTTTTAAGGTTCTTCTTATCATTCCAGATACCCTATGGTAAAACATAAGATTTATTTGTCATTATCTGTCTCTTTCGTAGGTTTGTTAAATTCTAAATACTGTAAATGAGAAGCCTATTTTATTAGGTTTGTGGTTTTTGAGGACTGTAAACACATGTAAAACTATAAAATCATCAGCGACAATACCTTTGTATCACTATCCGCAGTTGTCTGTTGTCGGCAATTATTATAACTATTATTTATTTGCAGTTATTTGTCGTCCATGCTTGTTTTTGGCCTTCCAAACTATCCATACTCCTCAGAAATGGTTTTGATTTGGTTCAAAAATGAGTCCACCATTTACCGCTCAATTTAAACATTAAGAAAAGTTACACCAATCATCAGGCGCAGACAACTGTAAATGACGAAGAGAAAAGAATAATTTTCGTGTTACACGACGAGGAACGCCAATCCGCCGTCCTCATTCGTCGATCGACCATTGTCGCAAAACAGTGACGTGTGTGTGTGTGTTTGTGTCCCAATGGGTGACGTCGCTCTCTCAGCCCGGAAGCAATCGTCGCTCCTCTGTTTTTTACTCTTGACGGATCCGTAGGAAACCTCCTCGCGTAATCTCTTCGGACGTCACAGCGCCACCACCTATAGCTGTTCCGTCGCTCTTTTAACTGGATTTTCTCATCCGCTTTTCTTCGTCCCGATGCTTTTCTTAACTTTCACCGCACTCCCTACTCTCTCCCCACCCTCCCTTTCTCTTCTTCTCCCCAAATTGCGTTCCTCGTTTGACCTGCTTTGCAGTCGTCAAAGTCGTCAGAGTAAATATATGTACTTACTGTGAGGTCGTCAATAACCGTCGATCTTTCTACCTCACAAACATAGGTTTCACCCGTATGAATTTCCCCACTGCGTATTGGCTGGTTTTTACATGCCACATTTTTTATTTAATTATTCGACCAGCTGATTGGTAGGTTTTTGGACAGTTTTTCTACCACTGGCACATCGTTCCGTGAAGGCTCCAACGGATGACACTCCATTAGATCCCTCTTGAATTCCTTATATCGTCTCCCTCTATTAATTTCTTACAGAATTCCTATCGTCTTTCTTCCTCCTCCCCATTGTTATCTTTTCTATTATCCTCATTATCATTCCCTCTCCTTCGACGTCCTCCATCCATCTCTTCTCTCTCCTCCGATCCTCCGCCAATCGTTAAAAAAATACCCTGCCCGCTACCTGCCTGCCTGCCGCCACTAGGTCAAAACGGTTACGAACGCTGTGCTAATCCTCGTTGCAAGAAAACTGGTCATAAAGATAATTAATGGTATTGGCAGTAACTTGGAGGAATTCCTTCCTAGTGAAATGATGAATAACATATGAATGAAATTATGGAATAACTTACAGTATGTAATAACTAAGTAAAGTTACGAAATAACTGAGTGTTAATAATTTAATTATAGACTAAGTTATTCATCATTTATTTCGCTCATGAACACTTTTTAGGGAAAATTATTTATATAGAGTCCAAATAGCAAGGATTATGAGGGAGAAAAATTCTATTCCACTTGATAATGATTTATATAATACAAAGTTATGTCGGTTTAATAGCTATTACAGAGTATGTTTTTGTAGAAAAATCATTAAATAGTCCTTTTATATTACTCGTAATGTGTCGACACTATAAGTTTTTGGTCATTTTGTCACTCTTGAAATAGGGGTTTTTATATTAATTTTTTTCTTTTTATATCTTTTTTGAATTTCTGATTCACTATGATAAAAGGGTAACAGCCCGTTAGAATGTGCAAGGTTTTGTTTCCTGTGCAATGAATAAATGAACGCGGAACAATGAGCGGCAGTTAAAAAGCATACGGAGAAAATTCCTTCCGGCTTTCATTCATCGCTTTTTTGTGTGTTATGATTATCTCATGAGTGAGAAAAGTAAACTATGTATTGACCGAATCACCGTCCGCCTGTTATGTGGTTCAATCGCTAACAATTCACATTCGTGGCTCGGCTAACACTGCCAGCGACGCAGAATAACGAGCGCTCATGAGCAACCCACCCAAAACTTCTCCAATCGTGATTTTGCCGTTACTTTTTTCCATATTCGCGTATTACTGGCCGAATTCGCGTTTTTCAGATAGGTATACGCGAATGCAATATATATTTCAGATATAGATATGTCGCGCAGATATGTCGCGTATACCTATCTGAAGAACCTTGGGATGAATTTAAAAATTAATTGATTTACTCTTTTACTTTAACACTCTATATCAATGAATAAAGTCCTTCGTTAAATTTGTAACCGAGAAGCTGTGGCCCGAAAGATATGAAAGGAGGATATAGAAGTTGAATCACATGAAAAAAAGAACGAGAGGAAATTTTACGTGTAAGAAATAGTGTAATCTTAGTATAAACGTTGCCTGGCATAGTGTGACCTCACAGAGAATGTCATATTGACGCCTCACTTCATCTCTAGGTCTGACAGAAGCGATAAAATGAGAGAGGTACATTGCCGAACAGATTGATGCAAAAATTCGTTCTTTACGCACACAATAAGCGACCAAAATAAAAACTGAGCTCCACTAAATACACTCCCGTAATACACGTCACCATTTCACCTCCAAAAACCCATCCTTTACATCTGTACGTGGCTCGTGTCCTTATACCTACTGCCACCCACCCATTCGGCGGCTCTCAGGGCAGTATGTGGATGAAGATGCACATGAATAAGGAGAAATTTTGTGACTGAGGTAGGTTTTTGTACAAAAATAAACGCGGATCCTACTAAGGATACTTACTAAGAAGTATATTTCGCTAAAATAAGAGAGTTCTGGGACAGAGGAGATCAAATTTCTTGAACGACGTATAGGAGACTAAATGAAAAGATAAGAGACTAATTTCATTTGGAGATTGCCGTTGAATGAAAACGAGATCTATATTTTTGGGAGAGATAGTGAGAAGATATGGATGAAATTTTAGATGCTTGTGAAGGAAAGGATTGTGAAGCTCGATCAACGGAAAGGGAGACAAACGATGGAGTGTTTGATACAGAATGAGGGAAAGGATAATGCTGGGAATAGCAGGCAGTTGAGTGACATAACCATATATGTTATAATATTTGTCCAGGTTATAATATTTGATCTGTAACTTCTATGAAACTTCTCTGAAAGACTACTCTACATCTACATACTACCCTGCGAGACGCCCTTTGAGCATGTGGCAGGGAGTGTTAGGACACCAGCCATGTAAAGATGTAATAGACAAGGTTTTGGGAGGTTAAATGGTGACGTGTATTATGGCAGTATATTGAGTGGGGCTCAGTGTTTATTGTGGTCACTTATTGTGCGCGGAAATAACGAGTTTTTGTACTTATCTGTTCGGCAATGTATCTCTCATATGTTATCGCTTCTGTCAGAGAGTTGTATGGAGGGGTCATGATAATGTAATTTGTGTCGCTCTGAAACAAGCCAGTTCTGAATTTCTCAAGCAATCTAAGTCCAGCGTATGGCCTCCGAGTCTCTGGGGTTCACACCTAAATCGCTCTTAAAGTTGTGAAACACTATAAGTTCGCTCGAAGCAGTTTTTAACAAAGCATTTTTAATGACTAATATTTGTTCTGGAAGTGGCCTGAATTTGAAACATCTTGAAACATGTTCAAAATGCAGATGTTCAGTACAGTCGCAAAACACCTCAAGAACAGATATTCGTCTTTCAGACCAGTTTCAGAGCGGTTACAGAACAAATATTTTAACCGGATACGTTTTAGACCACAGAACTTGATATGCAAGTGGAACATTAGGACCGCGTGGAGGGCGAACGTAATAAAGGGAAGGCTTTTTAGGCAAGATGTGAGAGGTATGAAAATAAGCAGGACGAAGGATAAAATCCTAGTATGCGGAAGAGAGAAGCTGAATGCAAAAGTCACCCTGAGAGGAGAGAAATTAGAGAAAGCGGATTCCTACGTTTATCTTGCAAGTACCATCACGTGGGACGGAAGAAGTACAACAGATATATAGCGGAGAATAAGCTAAGAAGGCGTTCATGGGAAAAAGACAACTGCTGTGCTCAAAGAAGATAGGACTACAAACCAGGAAACAGTATGTGAAAACATTCGTGTGGAGCGTAGCACTCTTATGTATCGAACGCATGGACCCTTGGAAAAGCTGACAGAACAGACTAGAAGCCTTTGAAACCTGGTGCTGGAGGAGGATGCAGATGATAAAATTGACGGACAAGATAAGAAATGATGACGTGTGCAGAAGAATAGAAAAGGAAAGGACCATATGGAACACCATACAGAATAGAAGAACCCAGATGGATTGGACACACCTTAAGATACAATGGGTTTATGAAGAACTTAATTGAAGGTAAAAAGGGGGAAAAGTCCCCAGCGGAAGACACAGGAAGAAGGTCATGGACCAAATAAAGAGGAAAGTACATAGAAAGAGATACCAGGAGTTAAGGGAACTAGTATTAGATAGGTAAAGGTGGAGGGCTACAGTCAACCAATCTTAGGATTGAACGACCGATGATGAATAAGAGTAGGATGCATGTTTACTAAAATGAAGAGAGAAATGGTGAAAGGAAGGGACGTTTCACGATGGAAAGGAAAGTCCTGCCTACCTTACCCCACCACAACTTGTTCTTCGTTTGTATCTTACGTTCATTGAATAGGAGAATCTATTTGGCTAGCTCTATTTGTAGCTACTCATGAAAATAAAATAAATAGGAATTGCAAAGGCCGGCGAGGTATTTTTCACCGTGACCGAGTATTGTTCGATATTTTCTTTTGGATATCCATATATATGTATCTAGTGATACCGTTCACGTCTCGGGTTGCTTTGTTTACGTTTTCGGAAAGCATTTATCTTTCTCTTGCTCTCATCAGCCATGACTGTGAGATCCTTCAATGAAACTCCAAACCATTGACTTATCACCGCTGAAAACTGTTACCTTCCGCGGAGTTCGTTACGTCTGATGTGGCGTTCAAGTGATGACTGCGTTAACAGATCCACTGTTAAGTTCAGGAAGAATAACATTTTCCTAATAACCTAAAGTTCCTGTATTTAAATCTCTTAGAGAAATCGATGGCTCAAATCCGGACAAAGCACTGACAAACCGATGACGGGTTATCGATATTTTGGTACATACATTCAAGCAATAAATGCAATCATTGAGATTCTTAAGTGTAGAATTTATCTATATCTACGTGCACTTTCCAATTATTGCAAGAACAAATATATCTAAAAAAAACTCATACACTACTTTTACCAATCGAACTCAAATCTATATGAACTCGGACCGCTCTGGACATTGTAAGCCAGCTGACTCGGATCGCCTGTTTTACCAATGCGAAATTGATTGAAATATCGATTTGAATCGGTTCATATCGATTTAAAATCACAGACTGGCAGAGAAAGCTGGTCGAGTTAGGCCACTTCTCATATCGAATCCACTAGCCCGCTGCGTTTACCATACCAAGCTGAACCGGCCAAATCGATCTGAGTTCGATTGGTAAACGTAGTGATTGACTGCTTCAAAAATTCCCCGGGTTGAATCGCAGTCCACGTATTTTTCTCAGAGAACGCGCGGGTTTAACAAAACCGAGTACATACTCAGCAGGAGAGTTCAGATTCGCAACCAAATAACGCATTCTTCAGCCATTGCATTGATTCTGACGTATCTGGGTCGGTAAATATTTATTGCTTAAATGAATTGCATACGGTCGATAAATTGGATACAAATTCCGGGCTGACTGAAAATTCCACCACTCGGTCAGGGTCAAAGAATAGATTCAGAAATGCAAGCCATTAAAAAAAACTCCTCCCCGAGAAATATGGGTTCAAAACATACAATTTGCCAAGTTGTAATGATAAGCTAAATTGCGTACCCTATAAGATCATACTAAATAGTTTTTCGAGAAATATGATTTCGCGAGGTATTGAAAACTGGAATTCTGGAAGTTGATCTTTCTAGCACTCTTCATTAAACTTTGATCTCAGATTGAAGTTCTTGTTCGAGAGAGAGAATGCAATCACCAATGTGGCAGTCCTACACCGCCACTAGAATTTTTGACAAGATAAGGTAACTTTTCAGATCCAGGGCAGTATTCTTTCCGTAGAAGAGATATTGATTTTTCATGAGTTACTAAATGTAAATTTGTCTCATTTACATTACGTTAAAAGTATTTTAAAATTACACTATATATATCGGTATGCTATTTTAAATTATTTATGTTAGCTTTCTCTGAAGTCTGTCTCGGTAAAAGATAAAAAAAAAATACTGTACTCACTCAGCAGAAGGCATTTTTGATGTTCCACCACTCAGTCTGGGTCAAAGAATAGGTAACTTTGCATGAGAACGTAACTTTGGCTGTTTGACAGGAAACGTGCGGCGAAAACCATTTCCTCTCGGAAGAGATAGGAAATGATGAAGCCACTGCCCGGCCATCCACGGAACCCCACCTCTTTTTCCTTTGCCACAAGAAACTATTTAATGAATTTCTCGGTTTGCTATAAATATTACGTGAAAAAGAGATAAATATTTTAGGATGGATGGGTCAAACTTAAGAGAATCGCCGCATTCCCGCAGCTATTCAGTTTGATTAAATTGACAAAGATTCGTTTAGAAATTGTTTTAATAGCTCTAGTAAAGATTAAAAAGGGATCTTATCTCATTGAGTGTGATTCTGACATTTCCATCGCAGAGAAATGAGGTGTTTTAGTATTAAATAATAATGGCAAACCCGCGCTTCATTCAAATGCCTCTTGTCAACTTGTGCTTTGGATCATGGGAAAAATAATCTCGATGACGTTTTCAACTCGTGATTCGAGGAAAACGCCATTTTATCTGTAAGCAGCGAAACTTCGTCGAGGTTAAAGGTAAACTTATTGAAGTGAATTTTAGTAGTTATCCCTCGAGTCAGGCCTATTAATGACACACTGGGATGAATATTTATCGGGATTATTTTAAATGAATGCCAACGTGTCGAAGATAGTTTAATGAGTGTAATTCTAGTGATTTATTTCTTCGTGTAGACAAGTGAATGTTTACGTAATTAGATTTGTTATTTAGAGATATTTAGAGCATTTTACTCGCTCATAGTTTTGTGTGGATACATTTCAACAGTATTTTGGTTGCTTAATTTATAATGATGTCATAGTTGATACCAGTCATGACTGCATGTAATGAGTCAAGTTCTTTTTTGTGTCATTTAGGTGTTGTTCTCCAACGTCGTAAGTTGATTTGGCAGGCGCCTGGAGTAGAATTTGATACCAAGTAAGTCCTTTTGAAGTGTTTGCTTTGAAATGTACAAATGATAGTTCTTTATTGAAGGTTTATTTTTTGGAATTAGGTATGGCGTCTCGCAAGAAGGTTTTGCTGAAAGTAATTATCCTGGGTGATTCTGGTGTAGGAAAAACATCTTTAATGAACCAGTTTGTGAATAAGAAATTCTCTAACCAATACAAAGCAACGATTGGAGCAGATTTCCTCACCAAAGAAGTTCAAGTGGATGATAGAACCGTTACGATGCAGGCAAGGAGATATTAATATATCGCTCTGAGTTATGAACTGTAATTGTGCTGTACTCTTTGGTTTTATGATGTTTGAGAGTAATAGATTTCGGAAATTAATGTATCAGAGAAATGAAAGTTTCCCTAATGTAAGTTGAACCTGGCCTATTGTCGAAGGCGTATGTTGGGTAAATTTTAATCGCGTAACTAGAAGCTAACATCTGCCCTTAAAGATTTCCCTCCGTTTCAGGACTCTTTCCAACAGTCATTTGTATATGAATATATTGCACTCCTCTATTTTCTGTGGAATGAACACTGCTCTTTAAACTCATATTGCACTCCTACTAAGCCTTTGAAGGTAATCCGTATAGCTGTATCTGTCATCTGCCTTTTCTTACCGAATTCCAAGGCATCATGTGGAGAGGAATCGTGGATACATTTTATGGGAGCATACATTTTCCCACATGGCCCTTTGTGCGTAAGAACTACTTCTATCGTATTTATTTAGGAGCATAATCTTCGATTAGTTCCTTATTGCGACCCTTAAAATTTCGTGACTTTATTCGAAAGCGGCCCTCCGTTGTAGTGAGTCGATTTTTAATTTTATTTTTATCATTTCCTGTGCAGAAGAAGATGATAGTAAGAGCGGCGTTTTGCTTCCCTGTGCAATCCTTATATTTCATTATTTAAGGATAAATGAGAACACTATCGATATTGTGCGACTTTTCTTAAGATGCTATATGTATATAACTTCTCACCCCATTTCAACTGATTTGTTATTTTATCTTTATGCCACTATAATTGTTTTGGCATCCTTACCATAAGGCCTAATTTAATTTGTCTGTTTATTGATGCCTTCTGTACCTTCCGATCTCCATGTCCACTCCTTTGTGTGAGGGAACTTTTATTTTTTTTCTTGGTGAGATGCATAGCATTTGTTTCGGCAGTTCTGATATGGTACTGCAAGGAGAATGATAGTGAACATAAAACTATACCGTAGTAGTGGATTTCACACACTGAATGTTGGTGCTCTTAAAATTCTACTTGACTCAAATGTCCAATGCATACATTTATGTGATATGCTTGAGAATATGACAGCTCTTGTCCATTTTTGATGATTTGGAAGGCAGATTGATAGGTAAGGGGCGAACTGCCCTCTGAATAAGCTAATTCATGTGCAAAACTTTCATACTTAGTCTGGGTGGTTAGTTCCTTCTCTTAGGGTGATTTAAGAGTCCTCTGATATCGGAAAGCCCAGAAAAATCACTATGTAAAGTCCTGGTTACACAATACATTGACCCGTACAAGTTAATGTGTGAATGCATGAATGAATGTGAAAGTTCACCATGTAACCACTCCAACTTGTACGAATGCATGAACAGGAAAATAGAACCTGCTCTATTTGGTTCGCGCATTCGTACAATTTGTTCATAAACACGTACGGGGTAATGTATCATGTAACCAGGGTCAGAATCATGGTTCTTTCAGTGCCAGTTACTGCCCACATTATGATGTCAGTGGTGGCTTAATTTATATGCTCCTATTTTTCGTTTCCCACCTGTTACCACTCATATTCCTCCTGCCAATAATTAATGCCACGTGAGATACCTTTGAGCTCTGTGAATGTTTGGGGAAAGGGTTAAAAAAAAAAAGTGGGGGCCCCTATTAGTACGAAATTCAGATTATGTTTTCTAATCTTACTGGTACTCGAAACTTCGTTCTGGATATGCTATTTTTTCATGCCATCAGAAGTACAAAATTAAATCATGAGAAAAGATCAGGCTATTGTAGAGTCATCTGTTCATTGACAAAAGGAAATCATAAGTAATAATGAGAACCTTGAAAAGTTATAGTTTTCATGAAGCATAAACTTGAATAAATAAATGCAAGGGCAGACGGCGGTCGAGAACATCTAGTCCCGTAAAGGTCACAAAAATCCACAGGGGAAGAGGATGCCTCGGTAGCTTAACTGGCTAAAGGGGAAAATTCAGTCCCCTCAAGCATTGTAGAAAAGAACACAGTGATCCCTAGGATAAGAGCCAAAAATTGAAACTTCTGTACCCTCAGTGTTGTACAGAACAACTCAGAGAACCCAAGGCCAAGGAAGGGACTCGGCCGGAAATCGAGGGATCCGGGTTCGAATCCCAGTCAAGGCGGATGATTTTTTTCTCTGTGGAAATTCGCACATGTGTGCATTGCGGGTGACTCCGTAGAAGTGGAACTCCGTGGCTAGTCCCGGATAGCTTGAAATTTGTTCCCTGTAAGTTCAATGTGTTAGCATGGTAACCTCTACAAATGTGCTAACAAGCACAGACAGTGATCCGTGTTCTAATTTTGAGCATTAGTTAACATATCTTATAGCTTCTATGTGATAAGTACATTCCTCATAATAAGGGGCTGTATGCCTTGGCTGAAAACCTTTTCTGGCTTCTACCACAGCCTAGGAGAAATCTTTGCCTTCCCCTTCATTACCCATTCTGGACAACAGTGCCACTGATGGCTCAATGGAAAATGCTTTGTATGGGTTATTAAGAAAGTTCATGATGATGTTATAATATGTAATTATCTACATTTTGATGATCCTCCTTAGAGTTAAAGGACTCCCTCTTACAATAAGTGCCAAGATTTTGAGAATCATGCATTGTTATTGTCATGGTGATCACCTGATTTGTGATCAAATCATGTTTCTTCTGCAGCCAAATAGTTATATGAAAAGTTACGACATGTAATGTAAATATTTGTCCTTATTCTTGGGGCCTGCACAAACAGAATTATTCTTTGTAACATGAAAAGGCCATAAAATAAAAGCTGGTAGACATCTTTAGAAGCATTTTGAGTCATTGTGTTCAGCCCAGTTATGATAAAATTTCTCATTTAGATAGGAATGTACTAATTTATTTCATTGTGAATTTAGGCTAATTGTGATTTCCATTATTTGGCCTTGAGTTGTTCTGTACGACACTGAGGGTACAGAAGTTTCAGTTTTTGGCTCTTATCCTAGGGTTCACTATGTTCTTTTCTACAATGCTTGAGGGGACTGAATTTTCCCCTTTCAATTTGAAACTGCTCTAAATTATTTGAGGCTTCTCAAGTATCCATGAGGCTTGTGACTCTTCAAAGTTGTTTCTGTGTATCATTAGAATAAAAGCCAATTCTCTCTTTTAAGTACTTATGATTGGTATTTGAATTACAATAGAATGAGCAGAGGGTGGGGGGGGGGGGGGAAATCCCCTCTACTTCGTGGATTAGAATTGTTTTACTAATAAGTAAATTGATTCATTATTGGCAGTTTTAGTGTCTTGTGCTGATTCTACTTATCACTGACCCCCTTGTTTGTTTGTTCTTCCAACTTTTCCTCCTCAACCTGCTCTGTATTTCCTGTTGTGCTCTGTGGTAGACCTTGCGTTGGCTGTTTCTCTTATGGGATATAACTTTGTGCATCTTCACCCAGTGTTTGAATAAACCAGGGTGGCATTCTCCTGGGATATGTTCCATCAAAGTGCCCTATCAGCTGATTAAATATTGTTTGCTCTTTAGGATATTGTGTGCTAGGATTTAAGCAAAACCACTGTGCCATAGCATTTAAAAGTTTAGTTAGAAAGCTCATTGCTCATTTTGTTGTCTTTGTATTAAACTATATGATACAGATTGAAATGATAATTAAAGTTTATTATTTAATGGAATTTGATTGTTTCATGAAATAATTCTAGTCAAATTCAAAGACACACAAAACGAAGTCGACAATTTCAAAAGGTGTCTGTGTTGAAAATTCTGTTGTTGATTAATTATACAAACATGAAAGTGTGACTGAAGGAAAGATGAAATCTCATTGTGGAGGTGGAAGGTGCTCATAAGATTTTTAGTTTTATTACATGCAGTGTTTTAATTGATCCAGAAGCCAAGTTAAGCAAGATGAATATTGCATATCAAGTAAGGAAACATGTCTCTTCAGGCTTCGTATGGCTTGTGATGGTATAATTGCTCTAGTTTGGTTCACACCCCTTAGGTTTCTTAACTAATGTCAGTCAGGGAAATCATATTCCATTTTATCAGTATAATAGTGTGATATAGGTTTTGGTTAGTATTAAAAATGTTTTCTTTTGCTGTTGGCCATGACATCAAATGTCATAACTTAGGTTACTTTCAGTTTTTCCTCACTGATTCACCATAGAGTAGTAAAGTGAAGGAGGCAGACTTTTATGTAGCTATGGTATGCATTGTTGACTGGAGTGGATATTTTTCCCTTGTGACGTAGGAATTTTGCATGAAAATGCTGTTCAATTTGAAATTGCCATTTTTCATAGATATGTATTTTTTGTGGATGGTATTTGTGGTACTTGTCTGGTAGATAAATATAATCACTTTCCCTTCTGTGATAGTTGGTGGAATTGATGCAATGGTCCTTCAGGTTTTGATAATTACAGCTTTTTGTGATGCATGTTCTGGCTCTGTTTTTATGATCAAAGTTCTGGCTCATGATTTTCCAATGTTTTTCTTGCATTTCCACCAACGTAACGTGGAAGGCAATGGTGTGTGTGGAAGAAACTAGGTGATCAGTAGGGTGGGCCGAAAAACATGAAAGTGTTCAAATCGTAATAGCATGGAAAAGTTGCTACTCGTCACCTGGATCACAAAGAAAAAAAATTTTTGAAATCGGACCATATCTTCTGGTCGCACATCTTGTTCGAAGTTTCAAAAAATCGTAAAAAATTTGACTATTTTGGGGATTTTTTAAAATGAGTTACAGTGATTGGGTTGCGTTCACAATCGGTATGTTGCCTCTTCTAAAGATCCTTTGTCTTAAACAAATATATAATTCCCCTTCCCCCCACGGAATTTCCTCTATATAAGTTACAGTGATCTGATTAAGTTCAAAATTGGTATGTGGCCTCTTCTTAAGGTCTTTTGTCTTTTAAAAAAGATGTTATTTTCATTCCCCCCTTCTTTTATGGGGAGGGGAGGGGCATGTACAACGAAAAATGAGTGACCTAACTGTCGTTGTTTTCCTCCTGGTAAGTATGCAGCTCTTCGCCCGCTCCTATAAACTTTAGGTGTATAGGAGCGACTCAGAACTCAAATTGTAAATTTAAAAAGAAATATGTTGTGCATACTCCTTTTGTTTTTCCTCATATTTTTTGTCCGTTTAACTTTTTATGTATATAGTAATACTTATCGTGAAGAGTTTTGATAAGGTTTATGATTCTATTGCGACATCTTTTTTAAAAGACAAAAGACATTAAGAAGAGGCCACATACCAATTTTGAACTTAATCAGATCACTGTAACTTATAAAGAGGAAATTCCGAAAAAAAATTATGGTTTTTACGATTTTTCGATAATTTGAACGCGATGAGCGACTCCCCCTCCCCTAAAAGATGGGGGAAGGGGAATTATATATTTTTTTAAGACAAAGGATCTTTAGAAGAGACCACATACCGATTTTGAATGCAACCCTATCACTGTAACTCATTTTAAAAAATCCCAAAAAAGTAATATTTTTTATGCTTTTTGTAAACTTCGAATGAGATGTGCGACTGGAGGATATGGTCTGATTTCAACATTTTTTTAAATTTCTGATCAGGGTGACGAGTAGCAACTTTTCCGCGCTATTATGATTCGATTTGGACACTTTCGTGTTTTTCGGCCCACCATAGTGATCAGTGGTCAGGAGTGGGTACTTCCTCAACTGTGAGCCTCATTCTGCGATGAGACCGTAGAGCATATCAGCTCCTTAAATTAATAATAATAATCTATTTATTCACATGTGTGACCATTTATAATATGCATGATATAGGCCTCGTCACAAAGTACATTTACATCACCACACACCATAGAAACATTGCAATCAATATCTTAGCACATGTTTTGTTACACAATTGAACGAGCTTAATTCTTTACCGAGATGAATTAATCCATCCACAGTTTAAAAAGTATTGATTAGCAATACCATTTTAAGTGGGTTTTTTGTTTTGGATTTTAAATGGTTCAAACATAATGATATTTTTCATCCTAGCAATTATTGGTGGTGGAAGAAGATTAACCAGTTAAATTCCTCTATGAAAAGCACTATCCTCACATCGTTTTGTTTTTCTGGTTAGCATATGTAGGCTATTTTTAGTCCTAGTTACATGCGATTGATAATATTTGTTAGTTAAGAACATGTTTAATTTTTTTTTACATAAATATAATTAGGTTAAAAATATATGGTGATCATAAAGTCAAAAATTTTGAGTGACTCAAATTGGCAGGATTCTCTATTTGGTAATTTTAACAACATAACATATACAACTTTCTTCTGAATTTTAAAAGTTCAGTTCAAAATTCTAGTTCTATGCAGCCAAGACAATTGGCTACCACTTCCTATCATCATGTTTGTTGCTGCTGACATGGTGTAAAAGATATTTGTTTGAAAATCAGAGACATGGAATGCAGGTTACTGCATATTGCATAGGCTAAACCCTAGCATGAGTGAATCTCAAGATTAGTATATATCTTTGTTTGTGGCATCAGTTATTCTTATCTCATTGAAAGGATTGAAACTTCCCTTTCACTCTGGCCTTCTTTTCTCTAAGGAATGTGGTTGGATAAAGTATCAGAACATTGTGCCGCCCATTTTTTGCCAAGATAAATTAATGGGTATATTTGCAGATGAGCATCAACTTTAGACAATTTATGCTGCCAAGCAATTGAAATTGCAACATAAAAAGTTAATGTTGACTGTGACCCTATTTCTGAAGTAGATACCTCAATTTCTTCCTGATGCAACATTCTTAAAGGCTTGGCCTCAAATGTTACTTTTGGCTTATGTTTATCTTATTCATTATATGAATCTAATTATTGTAATTTGACATGCTTATTTTTTAAATGGGCATCCTCTATTGGCCTCTTATGAAGTGCAGTTTATTTTTGTGGTTAATTATCTTCCACAATGTTTGAACAGAAAGTAAAGAGAAATTATTTTTTGCTATTTTGATTCCTTGAAATAGGGTTAGGTCTGCTCATTGTCGTCTGTGTAGATTCATTCATTTGTGGTATAAGATAGTGGAATGTGGTGTAAAGTTTGAGTTGAACCTTGAATAGGGTTTATTTTTTAGGCATTTGTATTTGAGTCATAAAAGATTTTTGGTTTTGGACACAATGTTGCTAGTTTGTTAATTTTAGTATTGAATATCATTGGGGGTAATTAATTATCTTATAGGAAAAAGTATGGAAAATAGGAAAATAGAAAAATAGGAAAAGTGTGTTGTTACATACACATATAACTCTACGTAAGCCATTTGTTGTAGACACTGAAACATGAATCTCGGCTTTTTGATTGGAATGCCACCATTGCTAGAAAAGAGAGCAATTGTTTGTTAATTTTTTAAAGATAACCTGCCAGATATCCAGCAAAGCTTTTAGAGTAATGAAAAAAAGATTCCTCATAGGTGAAATTTATTAATGCTTTTCTCTTAGCTGTTATGAATGGTTAATACTTTGTTCAATTTCCTCATTGCTGAAAGTAGTTAGCTATTAGTTGAATCTTATTGTATTATAAAATTAGATCATATTGGTCAGTTCCCTGTATGTTATGCATTTTTGTCCATAATTTTTAAAAAGAATAATGAGGAAAATAATGCATAACATTTATTTAGCATAAGTTAGGGTTTCTTTAAAAATGGTACTGTGTGTCTAATGAGTGTGATTTATTCTGCAGAATTAAAGTCCTAAAGAAATGTTTTTCCATTGTAGAATGTGGAAAACTGTTGCATTCACCTTTTTCTTCACTTTCTTGATATTTTTTTTGATATCTCACTGAAATTTTTATTAAAGTCACCATGAATTGTATTCTGCACAATTTCTATTTTTTCATCATTACTTTGTTTGCACAGGTTCCTTGTGCCACTTCTCTATGTATTCCACCTCTCTCTTCATTCTCCTCATCAAGGTTGTAACTCACAATCTACCTTTTCCTTCTCCCTCGTATGGGTTTCCCCTCCACACTCCCTTCTAGCCAACATTCCCTTCTCAAAACATGCCCAAACCAATTTTGTTTTCTCTCTTGAATGATGTTCCACAGCTTTCTCTCCTCTCCCACTATCTCCAAGACTTCCTCGACTTCACCCTGTCTGACCTCTTGATATGAAATAATTATCTCTATATCCACATTTCTAGCCTATTTTATTTTTCTTGTATTTCCTTTTCATCTATTCATATTCTGTAGAAGTGTAGTTAAGAGTTGCCTGCGATGCCCCTCCATTCTATCCTTCGATAATTTTATTTTCATGATTCCCTTCTGTAGACACAGCTCCTTATCTTGACACGAATACTTACTCCATTTTATCAGACAGGCTTGTACTAAATTTGGGATTGTTTCCTTGACAAATGGTGATTTGTCTAATGAAAATCATGGTTGGCTGAATAGTATTTAATGTTGGCTTAATTGATGCAAATTTTTATATTTTTATTTGTATTTTTCTTGTTATGTGAACAAATTCTTGACCGTCTGGTATGAGAAGATATGGGACACGGCTGGACAGGAGCGCTTCCAGTCCTTGGGTGTGGCCTTCTACCGTGGCGCTGACTGTTGTGTGTTGGTGTTTGATGTGACAGCTCCAAATACGTTCAAGTCTCTCGATTCATGGCGAGATGAGTTCCTCATCCAAGCATCTCCTAGGGATCCAGACAATTTTCCATTTGTTGTTCTGGGAAATAAAGTGGACTTGGAGCATAGGGCGGTGAGTCAAGAGCCTTTATTTTGAATCTGTATTGAAAACCATCCTTGTACTTTTCCACAGTTATTTATTAACAGTTGAACATATGCGTATCGCAGCTTGCTGCATTTTCAGGTACAATTGTAAAATACATAATAGATATCTATTGTGTTAGACTGCAGTTATGGGATGTGCCGAAGTATGTAATAGGCAATTTTGGATTTAGTTAATTGGAATAATTTCTTGGTGGGGGCTGAATTGATAATTTATTTACAATTTTAATCCCTTATCTAAATTTTTGGAATACTTAATCTTGAATTCTTATTTCAACATTCAATATGGAGTCGTATATAAAATACTTCCATGAAATGACGCCTGAAGGTGTAAAGTTTAGCCTTAATTTCCTTTACTATGGCTGTTTGCTGAAGTATCCTGGAAAGAAACTGGTATCTGTTACCTTTAAGTGTAACAGATGCCCTGGAAACTGATAGTACTTCTATAGCAGCATAGGTTGTTCAGGATCAAAAAGGTTGTGTAGAAAATGTTGATTATTGATTATGAAACTATCATAAGTTAAGTTTGAATGTAATTTTCAGATTATTTTAAAATACATATTAGATACCCATCAAGTTAGACTGCAGGTATGGGATATGCCAAACTACGTAATTTGCAATTTTGGATGTAGTTAGTGGAATAATTTCTAGGGAGGGGTTGAATCAATAATTAATCTATAATTGTAAATCCTAATCTAATTTTTTTTGATGGAATAGTGTATCTTGAATCCTGATTCAATCATTATACATATTAAAACATCCATTTGCTTAATATCTCCGATTATAGAGTAAATGTGGCGGATACATTTTATGATTATGATGCATTGTGGATGCATTAGTCTTATGGAAATTAGGGGTTTCCACTCCAGGATGGAAAAAATACACCTTCAAGACCTTTATTTACATAAGTATGAAGTGTTTGCGCTTAATTATTTTAGAAACTATAGATTGCTCTAACAATTTCTAATATATTATCTTCTATACAAAATCCATTCGGCTCTGATATAGAAACAAAATTTTGAGAGCCAGTTGATTGTCCTCTATGTCGACTCTATTTAAGAGATGTCAACAATATATTTTTGACACCCATAAATACTACTGAGTGTACACTGTAGTAAATTCTTTTCAAAGGACTGGAAAACTGATAATGCAATAATTAAAATAAGAACTCTGCTAGTAACTTGTTGATTTTCACTGATGTTACATGCAACAATCTAGTCCATGTTCCAATCTTGACTGGGTGCTGGATGGTGAGAAGAACTTGATAATAAGGAGCTGTTTCAGCTTTTTTCTACTCTGAGGGGTTCTGCTTAGAGCATTGCATCTCCTTCAAGTCTTGTGAACACCAGGCTTCTTGCAATTGATGGATTGAATTCCCATGATTCTTGCTAAAATTTTCTGCCTGTTTTAGACATTGCTAGAAACAGAACTGTTAACTTGGGTGTTTCAGGCTCTATACCCTCCAAATCACCATGTTCATTTCAGTATACTCTGGAAGACTGGAATAATTCTTCTACCGCACTTTCTTCCTTGTCTTGAAATCTCTTGCCCCTTGCTTGCATGGCAACGTGATTGATTTCCTTTAAGTTCTTATTTTACAGAAAGGAAAACCTTGGAATCATGCACTCTCTGGCCAAAGTTAATTCTAGCTTTGGCCTGCAGTTTCACTTCTCTCTTTATCCAGGATTTTTTTATGGTTTCAATGGGTTTCAAAGGCAATATTTTTTCTTGTGATGGCTCATTGAAAAGGACTGATTTTCCCCTAGCATGCCAAGAATGTGGGCAAAACTTCTTCAGGTGTGGTACAATTTTAAGTCAATGATAACAGGCTGATCTAAAGTCTTAGTTATCAAGGATTAGCTATCTTTATGTACATATATAATTCTTCTGTAGGTGTGTATGTCACTGAACTCCTCCTAAATGGCTGGACTGATTTTGATGAAATTTTTTGTGCTTGAGTGGGTCCCTGGATGGTTGAGATTCACAATTGGACCCGGTAGGTGGTGCTGCAATAGTGTTCTAGGAATTTTTTTGACCAAATTTTTTTATATTTTTTAAAAAGATTTTTTCCATATCAGAACAAATAACCCCAAAATTTCTCCCCCATCCTACCCCCAATATTTTTTTAAATGAAAAAATCATAAGTTCATGAATAATTGACCTTTGAAACCCTCTGAGAAATTCATGAATAATTGACCATCTGAGAATGATTTATAGTTATGTTTGTGTACCATAGGTGATGCTGGTGTCGAATTCTGTGGTATTTGATGTAGGCATCAATACATGCGCAACTCATCGCACTTGCATCGTAGCTTGATGTTGTTTTGACATTTCAATTTATGTTCCCTGTGTTTCGATATTCCATGTATCACAATTGCGTGCATATTGAGTGTTTTATTCATCGACAAAACATATTGAAATAACGTTTTAAATTATAAATGAAGTGTACTTTTATACATATATTGTGCAAATGGACTCTGTCAAATGTCACTTAGTATATAGTTTATTGAAAATTCGAATATCGAAACAGTTTTGACTGAACCCGCTAATAGCAGGTAAGCCAACGTTTGGGCTGGACAATGTCTGTCAGGTCCGCTAGTTTCATCATATGTTTTTATACATAAAAGCCTAAAATTATGGGCACAACCACCTTGTTCAATTTGATACATTGGAAATTTTGCTTTATCATGTTTCACTATAAAGAGACTTCACTATGCGTATGTGAGATTGCATCAACTAGAAACTGTGACATCCAACATAGCAAGACTTAGGTGCTCTTGCAATTTGGGTATATTTTTTGGAAGAAGGCCCATTAATATCTAAATGGCATCTCATCAGATTTTGCAAGGTCATAGTATAGTCATGAATGACAATTACACAATCTTTACAGTTTTGATAAATCCCACATATTATCATCCAAAAATATAGCAGAATACAGTTAAGTTTCCCTAATCATGGTTTCCTACCACATGGATTCCAATTTACTCAGTTTACAAATGAGAACCAAACTTCACCGAATGCTATGGGGGGCTTAAGTTTTTAAAGCAATTTCCATGGGATAGCATTTTCAACATTTTTTTTAGAATATTGAAACATAGTAAATATGACTCACAGATCTTAGCCATTGATTTTACTTCACCATAGATATTCTTCATGTGAGGACTGATGCTGAACCACCCGTAAAAAAGTTACTTTGTATGTTATCTCATTGATTCTTTAGAAATTTCCTTTTCAATGTTGATGCTGGGTCTTCATCAGAATCAAATTGTATGTGTTTCATCATGATTATCATCAATTTCATCAATCCAAGGCATTTTATCTTAACATTTGGTGCTATGACAATTGTTTTGGGAATAAGTGAGTACAGGATTTGGTATACCTAACTGGCTGGATATAAATATGAAGCATTTCCATGCCTGTGTCTCATTCCATTTTGATGTTACGAAAATCCCAGCAGAAGTAACAGAAGATGATTCCTTGTCAATGACATGCTTACAAGCCAGATGGTCAGCATCAGCAGAGATGCATCTTGTTTTGACCTGCTATCATGCGAGAAATACCGAATCAGCAGAGTGCTTCCTCAACCTTCTTACCCTACCTAATATTTTTGGAAAGGATACATCCCCTCCTCTTTACCTTCTCTCATATTAACCCTTTTCTTGCAGCGGGCCGATATATCGGCTTTGGCATCTCAGGCGAAAAGTGCGGAGGGTCGATATATCGGCTCATTGGCAAAATATTGTTTAACTTTTGCACACAAATATAATTACAATTATTTTTTGTACGAAGTATAAGCGTTTTTTATTATTACCTAAGTCAATGCATACGCAATAAGAAAAACTGCATATGGATATTTTAAACAATAACTTTATAATATTTATTTTCCTAGAGTGATACATTTCATTCTAGTTACCCTCTGCATTTCTCACTAGAACCGCCGGCAGGGGTCAGCACTAAGAGGGTTAAAGGAGGGGGCTGATTTGCAAGTTGTATGCTGAATGGTCTGCACTTAGGGAGATATGATTGTTTCGATGTGGTATTTCTCAGGAAACCTTAATTAAACACCATCTTCCTCAGCTGAGGAATTTGCCTGGGGGATTTTGCTGCTTGTAGCTCAGCAATTACTCATGGAAAAGCTTGTGGACAGTATTTTTCTTGTACATTTCAAAGGGTATAAGACCATAACTCTGGTGTTACTTGGTAGGAATTGTTAATATTCTTCATAAAAAATGGTAACTTTATCTGATTCCATACTTATTTTCAGTAACTGACCCGTGGTTCAGGATATATTTCCAAAACCCTTATTAGTCTCCAACTGCTCATTGAATTCTACACAGTGGAATATGAACTTGAAGTTTTTCTCATTTTTTCGCAATGGAGTCCATTAATCATTTAATTTCTTTCTTGATATTCATTGTTAATGGGGTTGCTGCTGGCATATCTGAAAACTATTGCTGCTGGATATGTTCTTGGAGAGATTAGCACAAAAAAATTATAATTAATTATGAAGTTGATGACTATGGCAATTTTGGTTTCCAACCTAATACAGTGAAACCTGTATTAAGCGACCACCGACGGTTCCACTGAATAATGGTCGTTAAGAGGGGTGGTCGTTCGACAGGGGTTCAGTTTCTAGGAGTATTATGCAAATGAACGTGCGGTGGATTTGAAAAAAAATATGGACAAACTTTTGAAGCGACGATTTTGTGAAAACCTATACACATGGTGCTAATTTCCTCACAATTTAGTAGCTCCTGGAAAATTGCAATGCATTTTAATTTGATGTACACAGTGAAACCTGAATTCAGGGACTACCGGCGGTTCCGCTGAGAAATGGTCGCTGAGAGGGGTGGTCGCTTGATAGGGGTGGTCGTTAAGAGGGGTTTCACTGTAATTACTGTTCGAGTCCATCTCAAATAATAGCACAGTTGAAGTGTATTGATTTTGCTTAAAAATATGTGAAAAGTAAGCAATTTGTTAAATAATCTTACAATTAATAAGATTTTTAAATATTACAGGGGCCATCTTTTGCCAAGTGATTAGGATATCAATAGTATTGTTAAAGGAAGAAAAGATATTGTACAGGCTCCATCATTCTCTTATTTTTCCCACTTGATTCCCCTTCCTAGCCCTGCCCTTCCTGAACCTTACAAGATTTCTCCCTAAACCCATTGCCTCCAAAATCTCTAACACAATATATACAAAATTTTGCTAATAGTGCTAGCCAATGAAGCCAAATCAAAATATTTGGAAGTTAAATTCTTTATGAGTGGTAAATTTACATTTAACTTTTATTCAGGCCTCAAATTATACATCTGAAGAGGAATTCCTTGTGAGATATTTAAGATAATTAATTTACTGTTTCCAAAAATGCTGTGGATATTGGTACCTACTAAATTATATTAGCCTCCTGTAATATTCCTGTTTCATAATTATGACTTTAATAATGACATAAATTAAGAGCTGTAGAGCATCCACTGGCAAAATAACGTATGCCCTCACCAAAATCAACTGTAATGGTCAAATTTATGTAGAAATATGTACGATGGGTGTTTTCTACCCGTATTACTATGGGAACCCTGAATTAAATTGTTACCTGTGAAAATAAAATATTCTCATATGATAAGTAAGCAGAGAAAACTGTAATATTCACCATAAAAAGACCATACTGTAGCAGAAAAATTACAAAAACACATCAAAGGTTAAACAAGTTATTATAATATTGATGTTTACGTAATAATAAACTATATACAGTGAAACCGCACAATTTAGACACCTGATATACGGACAACTCCAAGTTGCGGACAGTATTCGAATACTGGTCTGAGTTCAGTGCAACTCTGCTCGGAGAGACACGCTACACACAAGCACTCCCACTTACAGCACGGGCACCCTGACATAAAGGATTTATGTCAAGGATAAAATGAGCAATGAAAGTAATATTGCATTGCAAAAGGCAACAATGACACACCAAGAAGTTTGTTTGATTTACAGTTTGTTGAATTTTGAGAAAATGTTTGCGAGTAAAAAAATAAGCAAACAAAGGCAGGGACTTTTTAAAGTGTGCATTAATCCATCAACATTTACATAAAGTCCTAGATTTTATTTGTTTCTTTTTTAGTAGAAATATGTATCTTATTAATAATTCAAGTAAACCTCTTTTCCATTGCCGTTTGTTCCTTTCTGGTATTTAAAGACCACCTTGATGGATGTAACCGAAAGTTGTGTATCAATGTGGTGGTCTCACCTTTGACTTAGGACACCTGCCACATAAGAACACAATTATAAGGATGACTGCTGTCCGTAAGTGAAAGGTTTTGCTGTATTTCCATACCTTTGGAAAAGGAGCAAAGCACACTCCACAAAGTGCAGGAGAACTATGAGGACACAAGTATGCTGTCACCTTTCTATGCCCTGGGGTACCTTCTCCAAGCTCAATTGGACATATTTACCAAATTAGTTGCATTTCTGTCAACTGTGCTGTTATCTTGAACTCACTCCATGAATTCAAATCCATCCATCTGGTGATGTCGTGTCTTCTGTGAACCTGATGAGTAGTTACATGAAATATGCTGTGATGAAATTGTGCCATTCCTAAAATCAGTCTCCCTGCAGAAAATTTGTTTAGTAAACTGTGTAATTCCTATGTCACATAATAAAATTTTCTATGGCATTTAAGTTAGTGAAACTCAGAAAAACCTTGAGCTGTTTAGTAGTATATAAATGAAGTAGGTTCAGTTGTTTGGTAGTTGGTAGAATTTTTAACCCTTGTAGAAACTGAACTTAACATAATTGGCGGTTTCAGACATAACTTTATGGAATTATTTAACATAATGGTGATAACTTTTAACTTTGTTTTCCACATTTTTTTATTTGAAACTATTGATATATGCGCCTGGTTATGGGTTTCGGTTTAAGTAAAATAATTAAGCAGGAGTAATTGTACTCGATTCATTCACAGTTGTTATTTATGATTGGCGCCTTAGCAACACTTTTAGTACATAGAGTTGGAGCTAGCGCTCCTATCGGAAAACATTAGCACCACATTAAAAATTGTCTCACTAGTGCTGCCACATAGCGGTGGTCATATAATCTACGTGATGCTGAGAAAATGCATATTCCAACAGAAACTACCTGGGTTTTGACGTTGAATGTCAGCCTCCACCTGAAGGTGACTTAGTACATTAAAATTCGGGTCGTTTCTAATAAAAACATGTGGAAAAAGAAAGTTGTAAGTTATCATTTTTATGAACTAATTTTTTATTTATTGATTTTAATTAATTAATTAATTTAATTATTTCATGGTTGTTTATTTGATTTTCTCTTTTGCACAGGTGTCTGCTAAGAGGGCTCAGCAATGGTGTCAAAGCAAGTCCGGAATCCCGTGCTTTGAGACAAGTGCGAAAGAGGCCGTAAATGTGGAGGCAGCATTTAAAACAATAGCTCGCAATGCACTAGCGCAGGAGTCTGAGGTTGAGCTTTATAATGAGTTCCCTGACCAGATAAAGCTCACCAGTGAGGGTGGCCGAGGTGGTGGGTCTGGTGGTGCACGAGGAGGGGCTGATGGCTGTGCATGCTAGTCTCTCTTGACTTGAAAGGCTGCCAAATGTGCTCTGCTGCTGAAGATCGCTCTGCATGACTGGTGAGTAATTGCTGTCACCTCTCTATATGTATCTTATTTTGCAATATTTCATCACTCCTTAAGGAAATTCTTCTTCCGTTGAGGCAGTGAGAGCGAGATTTTTCCCGTGTAATCTGGTGACCTTGTTTGAATTTTATTTAATTTTTTAATTCAGCACCTTTAAGAGGCATGAAGTAGATATTGGAACATTAATGGTGCTGAAATATAATTTTGTACAAAAAATTCCAGTAACTCTAATAAAATATAGAAATTGTCATAAGTCTCTGTTAAATCAAAAAGTAAAGCAAATTCATGAGTAACATATTTATTAATACTTGTTAATTTCTCTAAAACTCATCACTGGCTACACTAAATATTGTACTCGTTGAATATGCTCTATTTTTTGATTCGTCAGTGATGTTTTGGTTCCACAAAATGTGGCCGGAGTGTTCAGAATTTGTCAGTATAGGTCTTTTGCTTGACTAATTTTTTCATGATTTCAAGTTTTTTTGCTATTCTGTAAAAATCACTGAGGGAGTTATTGATTCCTTTTTAAAAAATGTTAAGGCAAAATGCCAACCTCTGTGTAAAATTTTTGATTGATTCTAGGAGTTAAAAAAATCCTCATATTTTAACCCTTCAGTGGGCCTGTGAAATTGAGTTACATGATTTGGCTCGTGGGCCGCACAGGTGGCTCAAATTCCATTTTTTTATTGCCTAAAATTTTCAATTTTATCGTAATAAATTTTTACTGACAATACATTTAGACTAATATCCATTGTTTAGTAAGGTTTTTGTCACTATGGGACATATTTATAGTTATTCATGGGCCAAAACCCAAAGTAACTGAAAAATCACGAAATAATTTGAGCATCGAATATCCATTGTGACAAATCAGGGCTCTTGCCGAGGTAACCAAAAAAAGTAAAATAAATGTCTCGAACAGTATGTTTGTCAAGTGGACAAATATTTGACAAAAATTTGCTGCACAACTCTTAGTGTTGCCGAAAGCAAAAGGGTTCACAGTTAGGTGCGTGGGCCACACTTGTGGCCCAGTTATGCCGGCTTCCTTTCGCATGCTATTTAATGCTTAACCTGCTACAATTAGTAACAAACGACCATGTTAGGCTTTTGAGGACATAATAATGTCCAGCTACTGAAACTTGCATGTATATTTTGCTATCCTATGAGAAATGACACCCAAATTAAAAACTATGGGCCACCCCTGTGGCCCACTGAAGGGTTAAATGAGTCTTCCTGGGGTAGCTTTGCATATTACCATATCCCTTGGTAAATGGCTTCTATTTGGCTTGTATCCTAGAATGTAGTGTGATGAGTGGCTCACCTATATTTCGGTATCCTTGGTAAGGCAAGATTTTTTCTTGAAAATGAGGCTGAATTCATTGAATTTTATGTGAAATAATATCTGTCAAACTACCCCAAGTTCATTGTGAATATTCATTCCTATCATAGCAGACTTTTTTTCATGGTTCCAAGGGGCTCTCCTAATTTTTATTTTATAGTGGTGGTATTTTACTCAGAATACTAGAAAATATATTTATTAAAGTTACAAAATTCTGTTATAGGAATTGAGAGCATAATTCCTCAAAAACAAGAAAAATTATTTCAGATAGCTTGTAAAATTTAAGTATATTGTAGCCTGTGTTGATTAATAGTAAGCTCCTAAGCTCTTTCGTGAAAGCTAAATACTGTGTTTTGGTATAATGAAATTAGGAAAGTGGGCAAAATTTTCTATTTAAGTTTATTAATTTTAGCTATTGCAGTTCTCATATGATAGTACTCACCATTAAAATTCTCCTTTGAGCTATTATTAAAAAACATGTGGAACTTCATTATCTCTTGAACTACACCCCTGAGGAATTAGTAGGTCTTGACTTAAACATTGTGAATTAGCTGTGGACATAAGCATAAGAAGTTTCAGATATTTTATGTTAAAATTTTTGGCAAAACAGTCTCTGAGGAGTCTGAAATATACCTGAAAGAAAAAGCAAATTGAGAACACTGTTGTTTAGTTAGAGGATCTTTTGCAGTGAGTCACTGTATGAATCAGGTGTGCAGATTCCTAAGTAATTTTTTTATGGTTTGTGGATTTCTCTGAAGTCAACATTTCATTGTGTTAGCAATTTTTTTATCCAGTCAGGACATCAAAATTCAGGGCTCTTTTCTGGTGGGGTGCTGAGGATCAGCTTTCTAGCACAGTCTTTAGTTGACATAAATTGCCGAAACTTGTATAAATCAATCAGAAGCTCATTTGAAATTGTTAAGTAACTAGCTTTCTCATTCAATGTTGGAATTGGGAATCCAATTAATCTTTTCCTCTTGGTCAAGTGTATGCAAAGCAGTGTGTGTTCACAGTGAGCTCATAAACAGAGAGTACTGCTGATGGATATGTAACTCCTATGCATGACAGAGTTACTCCTTTTTTCCTTGGAGAAATTCTCTGTTTAAATATTAATCAAGCAATGGTCTTTTATTCTTCTTTCAAATGGTTTTTAATGTCACCTTCTTAAAAATAATTTTTTATTGTTATTTGTGGTTTCAGCACCATACATCTTCATTTGTAAATTCATTATTTGTTGTAATAATTAAGGTAATTCAGGGCTATGAGTACTCATGAATTAAACCAAAATTAAAAGCAGACTTGCATATGTCTGGTGATTTAATATATTACTGCTCTTCAAATAGTGGAGATGGTTGTAAAATCTTTAAGATATTATGTAGTATTGCATTAGATTTATGCTTTTATCCCTGGAAAATGACAGTAAAATCTTGATTTCACACGTATGTAACTTGTTGTTGCAACTACTGTTGTTAACTACTTGTATGTAACTCTTGATATTGCAGAGTGATATTCAGACTTTAGTGGGAAATAGGGAATTCCAGTGGCAAACTCTGGATTTAATGCTGTTTCTTAATTTTACATTTTTGCATAGTCTCTCTTGGTAAAAGGTACAAAGCATTCTTGTTTTTGTATTTTTTTGCTATATTTTTGGTTTATTTCAGCATAACTAATGAATGACACACTGCCTTAAAGGATGTATAGACATCTGTGTATTTTTTGCTATACACAAAATCATCAACTCCTTAACCCCAAATGAATAGATGCTCTGGCTACTTACCCATCATGAAGATTGTTATGTATGATGAAGATCTAATCACCCTAAGGTGTAATATGTAGTTTTTTCATTGAGGACGTGCGTGAACGTTTTTTTTTTTAGAACGTGAAATATTTACTTGAACTTATCGTTACCACTCCTCTGTATTATGAAGTCATGTAATGATCCTGGAGTAGTTAGATACTCTTCTGATGTAAACCTTTCATGTGCATGTGGTGTAGTCAATGCCTTGGCTGCATCTTCAGTATTCTGGAATTGCTACCGTTTTGTTCTATGATGAGGAAAGCTGATAGTCTGTAAATAATGGCTCTCCTTATGGAACAACTCAACATAAATGTCGCAAAGCTAAAGATTCAGCCTAACAATTAGAGATGGACTTGTCTGAAACTTACCAAGGTAATTTTTGTAAATTACCATGGAAATTTTTCAACGGCAACTGTCTGAAAATTACCATAATATTTTGGTAACATTTACTTATGTTTCAGATATATTTCATGCTGATATGTTCCTAATATATTTTTTTAAGCATAATCTATATATATATTCCATTCAGGCTTCATTATGAATAAAGGAACGTACCACTCATTTGTGGAATACTTCTACGATTTTTACTTCTGGAATGTTTTTGGGGATGTTTTTTGAATGGTTTCAACAAAACTTTCTCGTGCCATCACAAAAGAAGCCAAGTTGTGTGTAGTCTGGGGTGTTTTTTCACTGTCTTAAATTCTAGTATATTAATGTAGTAATAATAATAGGTTAAATGTCATTAATCCCTCATTATTGCTATGGGCTTTCCTTTTGAATCCTTCATTTGCTATCAATTGCTGAAAATTAGGTAATTTTCCTCAGTAATTTATCCAAAATGAAAATTACAGTGATTTACCCATCCCTACTGACAACTAGAGATGGATAAATTAATGTAAGTTTCATTTGCAGAAAATTACTGTGGTAAATTATGGTCATTTTTGAAAATCACCATAAGTTTCCAGTAATTTTGAATTTATGCAATTAATAGCTAATAGGGGAGCTAATAGGCTAATTAACCAGGAGAGCCCATGACAATAGCAAGGGGTAAACAGCATCTAAACCATTAATATTGCAACGTTAATGTATTAGAAATATAGAGAATTTGAAAACAAACAGGGCAGCCCACATGCAACTCAGCGTTCTTCGTTTGCATGAGAAATTTTCATTCAAATGACTCAAACCATTGAAAATGATATCCCCACAAATATTCTGTCAGAAAAATATTTCATAAATGAGTTAGCATTTATTAATATAAATGACATGCGTTTATTAATAATTAATATTGTATTAAATATATATAGACTAGTATATAATCCAATTGTTATCAGTGGGGTAACTAGGACTTTGTTTTGGGGGGGGATGGATCAGATTGAATAGCACACCACCAGGGTAATAATAAACAAAATTTTGCTTTATAACATGATGCATTTCAGGAAAACATGGCTACATTTAATATTTGTTACAGAAAATTAAAGTGTACAAAAACATTGAATTACTGTATTTCAAACAAGTAGGATTGCTGTGATATGAATATTTTATTTTTAGGGTTCGGGGGGGGTTATATCCCCCTCACCCCCCCCCCCCCCCCCATAGTTACGCCACTGATTGTTACATATTGGTATGAAAAATGTCTGAGATGGAAATGATTATTACTGAAAATGACGGTTATTTTCTGGATCTGCGGTAAATTACGTACTATGCCACAATAATTTTCAGAATTGTCTGTCTTCACTAACAACCCATTCAGAAACCTTCATGGTTAACTACCTTAGTGTCTTTTATGCTCCCGCTCAGGGAATTTGATTTACTCAGAGGATGATTCCGACTCTTGGTCTGATTGTTATTGGTGTAAAGTTGGCTGTGACATGCAATTTATGATGTGTAATTTGGTTACTGGAAATGAACTGTAGTAAAATTGTGGTATTTTTACATTTTCAGTTCTAATTAGCTCTTCTCTGTTTCAGGTTTCATCAGAAGTGATTGGATGCTTTAGGAGACAACTGATTATGGGGCTGCTCTTCTTGCTCAGTGGTAAATGGATAAAATTATTGGTCCAGGTCACTGGGGGTGTTGTCGTGGGGGATCCTGGAGTGTCATTGTGAAGCAAGCAGTAACTGGCTGTCAGTAGATAATACGGTCGCAATGGACACAAGAACACTGTCTTCTCTCTACTTGTGCCCATATAGGGGGAGGAGGAGGTTTAAGTTACGTGCTGACATAATTTGCATACCTATACATACATAATACATAAATATATATAATATATATTTAAAAAAATTTCCCCAATTGCCTCTTTTAATGAATTCACTCCTCAATAATAGTAATGATAATGATGATAATATTTATAAAGAAATCATATCAAAAAAATGGTTTGGGCGGATGTGTGAATGCTTGTCGATAGCACCCATCAGAGTGGATTGACCTGCTGTGTTCCCGTCATTGCTGTGCTTGCAGATGGTGTGTGAATTTTTGTGTACGTGTGTGCATCAAACAAAATGGGGGAGGGAAGAGAGGGTGGACGGAAGGGTGATAAGTGAATCCTCCATCGAACGCAGTTTGTGAGATTTGGCGAAGAAAAAAATGCTGTTGCAAAGTAGTGAGTGAATGTGTGACTGTGAGTGTAATTGTGATTATTCTGGAAGAATTATGGTGTGACTGTGAGGAAGTCTCTTGCCAGCAATGTTGTTAATTGATGGTATCTGTGGATAATTTGTTTTAGGTTACTTAGGCGTTTTTTGCGATCCCCAAAGCTGTTTATTATGTCACAAATTATAAATACACATGTAAAAAAATATATACATATATATACAAATATAATGAAGTATGTTTTTGCATTTGTTTATTGGCGAGCAAGTTTCTGGCATTTTTAATGCAAGTGAGCACTGAACATCGTGATGTTTTACAGAGAAAATGTAGTTAATTGTTTTAATGCATAATGCTGCAGTTTCCTTTGGCCATCACTCAAATGTGAGCAGCAGCATAGTTGTTTTTCAAGTACTGATTCAAGTTATTATCTTAAATTACCAATTTCCATGATATAAATGTATAATTTAAAACATTTCTGTTATATATAATGAATTATTTTTAGTCCATTCAATCTGTAGGCATAAGAAATAAAAAATTCTTTTGATAGTGCCAAAGGTCTGATTAAGAAGCTGAGAAGGAGTATATCTCTATGTTTTGCGGTGACAACATTTAATGGATATGGAATGTGGCTGCACTACAACATATACCCACCATGTTTATCACATTTGAGGTTAAATTACTCTTCTTTGATGAGCTACTGTTATCCATTTATGACGCCAGTCCATATTTTTTCAATTAAATTTTGTTCTCGGCAGAGAGAAATCATTCCCAAGTTGTTTGAAATTAATTTTGTGGTGTGAACTGAATGAATCATTGTCAGGTTTAATGATACTTGGTGAAGTGAAATTCATGCATTTTATCCTATGTACTGTCTTGAAGCTTGTAATGCTGTATTGCTTGGATTAAGTTATTCAAGGCTTTGGTTAACCAGATTTTGTCATTTTGTAACTTTAATTACATTTTAGATCTTCATCAGGTGGTCATTCCATGAGTAGAATTTGCTGTGAACTTCTTAATCAGACTACTTGTAATGGGAAGGCACACCATTCCTTTTAACCAAGTTGTTATTTATTCTATTTTGAGGTAGTTACGGAACTTTCATAGTTGTTGGATGTTCAGTAATAGAGCAAGGTTGATCAATTGCTGTACTGTGTAAGTTGCATGTTAATAGTTTTTGTATAAAATATTATGTTACCCCTGGGGTATTTGTTCACTTCTTTGAGTTACTGTGCAGTGATTTTATTGGAATGGTTGATGGAGACTGTGTTTTTAGTGTGAGGCATCAGTTGCTCTTCCAGGCTATCGAAGAATAAGTGTGCTCTGATTGCATCGAAGAAGAATGTTGAATGTGGGAAAAATGGACTCTGAGGGAGTGCTGCAAGTGTACACTAGCATGCAGCTAATATCAAGCAACGTAATTCACTTCTCTATTGTTTGTGGTTTTATTGATACCTACAGAAATCCTGGTTTAATTCAAATAAGTGTACATAAAATGCAGAACAATAAATGCTAGTGAGATAATGCTGTTTGCTGAAAAGTTTTTTGATCTAAATCATCTCAATTAAGAATGTAGTTACATCGAAACTTGGGAAAATTATAAGTTGTGCTATTTGATGTACTGAATGAGGCCATGCCTTAAATAGATTTGGAGCAGTAAATTTTTGCAATGCTTGATGTTCATGGTTTCTGTACTAAAAGTGAAATAATTGAGTGTGACAACTCTGGTCCTTTTTCTTTTCCTTGATAACCTTTTAGGCTACTATTAATTAGTTGGATCGAATTTGTTTGCTTTCTCCACTGCTCTTAATGAAGTGTTGTCGCCTCTTGCCTGCTATTGGACGGCTATAATGCATCACACTGAGGGTTTTACCATTGGTTTCTCATGTGTGCATCACTTATGTATTGTTACATGCAATATTGACTGTTGCTCTATCCTTAATCCTGCCGGAAGACTTCTTTTAGTCTTGTTGAAGTAAATAATAAATATGTGCTTCCATTTGGCTTGGTTCTTGCTGGTGCCCTGCAATTTGTCTTGAAGTTTGTAGATGTCTACACGTACAAAAATCTTTTTCTAGTTATCAGCCCATTTGACATAGTTTGTTGTTACATTCGTTTCCAGGAATGATTCTATTTGAGAGTTCTCTCCTCTTGCATTGGTTACTCATACATTTTGATCTTATGATAGTGGTCACAGCCTTGAAAAAAGTTTCTCCCTTGGATGGATTATTGATACTTTCACTCACTGCTACTTGATATTGAACAAAATCCTACTTCCTGCTGTATTGTACGAGGAGGATAGAATCCCATTAAAGATGGATAGACATCCTATTTTTACCCCTTTTACTGGTTGAATCACAGCAGTAACTTGAAGAGTATAAATGATTTTAATTGACCTCAATATTCTTGAGGATGAAAATGGAGAAGAGCTGAAAGTTAAGTAGTGAATCAGAGGAAATATAAGGTCTGTCACTGTGTTTTGTGTAATACAAACATTAAACAGTATGGCATGATGAAAGGATTACTGTGGGAACTTAACCTTTTGAAGTGTAATTACTCACGTGGTGTAACAGTTGGTGACTGAAGTTTCAGCTACTGGGAGCTGTAGTCCAAGTAACACACACGAGATGATTATATGACGGTTTTGATGAGAAAAAATGAATTTTCATAATTTTGTTAACCATCCACAGAATATGTCAGTGTTGGGTCTCAATGGCCATGGACTGCCAACATGGGCTACCCCATGTAACCCCACATTGGTTACCCCATGAAACTCGATATCGGCTACCCCATTAAATTTATAATGGTTAATCATAGAGATTACTAATATTTTATACCTCAGCGCACAAGTTTTCATGATTGCTTTCCCGCTCACATATTCAAGGCTCCCTTAATTATCCGAGTCCAAATGACAACAATTTTTTCATATGCAAAAACATCTATATACTATATATGATTTATCCATATTGGGCCCACGTTGGCTGCCAATGGGCATGCCAATATTGCTATTCATTGGTTCTGATCTCATTCCCAACATATAGCCAATATGGTGAGCCAATGAATAGCCAATATTGGGTGGCTACTGGGGTAATAGCCATGGTAAAAGTGGTAGATGAATACCCAGTACCACCATCTGAGTGAAGTGCGAATACCTAAATGTTAGTGGGGTTTTTAATTTGTAGTCAATTGCCTCTGACACAACAGAGCCATTTCCCTACAGGAGATACAGTTGGTGGTAGATATGTTCGTGTGGGGCCGATACATAAACTGCTATTACGCCTAGGAAAAGACTGCAATTTATTACACTTTATGGCGTAAATTCAAGTTTAAAATAAGCCGAAATGGGAATGAAAGTAATAATGATAATCAATCAATTGAAATATGAAGTATTTATTGAGATGGAATGACCACAAGATTATTTTAAGCTAGTTAGTTTAAATTCTCACCAGGGTGTTGCGAATGCCGAAAAGTCTCATGCCTTAAACTAATACAGCTCACTTATGTCATTTTCGAGGTAACCCTTTCCAAGATTGTGCAAACATCAAAATATTCTGCAATGAACAGACCAGCGAATGCAACTCACGGCCAAGTTTAATATTAGAAGTCGGCCTCGTCTCAAGCTACGGCACAACCATAAATGAACCACGTTGACTGCGTGCTTTCTATACATCTCCTTGCCCCATTAATCATGCGATTCGTGAATCAGTGGTTACATCACAACTGGAGCGTATTCATAAGGGATTTTTTGACGTGCACATGAAGATTTATATTCATGGACGTGCATTTCCATGTAAATATTAACTTATAATAATTCCAATCACTATTAGCTATGCTTAGCTTAATTATTATGGTTTTTGAGCACATTGATACTCCTGATAGGATATCTAGCTATGGCGTATTCAATTATTGATAAGTATGTGAAGAATATAAACATTACAAATTTCCAAAAGCTTCCATATTTGAATTAAATTCGATGCTATTTTGTTTAGCTTCGCACAGCTGAAGTCAGGTGTGTTGTGAAGGTTGTGTATTTCGTGGGGCAGGGAAGCAGTCGAATATAGCGGATAACGCAAGATGGCCAAGGGCATTGATAGTTAAGTCCACGAGGTAAATTTTATTTCTTCTCCTTCATTTTAAAACTTAAATTAACAGTATCAATGGACTCACGGCGGTGCATATTTACCTTTTCCATGTGTAAATTTGATGTCCTCCTTCATGTATTTTCTTTCCCCCTCTTCCGTATTTGACGTCTCGTTGAACCTTTGTAATATTTAAGTTTTCTTGTTGAAGGCAGTCGTGTGATAAACGAAGGCAGTAGATTTGCGTAAGTTGAGCTGAATTTACTGCCTAAAGTATTGCCGGAAACTAGAGGGTATTGCGTCAGTTTATGGGTGATAGCCTATACAGTTGTCATTGCACGAGTGTGATTCGGAGCTATCCACTTCATTTGCATGTAAATAAAGTGGATGGTTGTAAGTACTCGGGTTTTTGAACGGTAGAGTTTGTCAGTGGTGTTTGTTTTTTCCTTTTTACTCGATATTTTTTTCGTATGTAAGTGAGCGGGTGTTAGCCGTCTTATTGTTTTAAGAATTAAGCGTCAAACAGTGAAGAGTGAATGCCTCGTAGTGGAGGGGATTATTAAACCACTTCTGGTAGTGATATATATATAGTTAACTATCATCTCGTGCGTGGGACTTTGGCTGAAAATTAATGGGCTGGTTTGAGTAGGTCAAGCACCTGAGACTATTTTTTCGTCCGAAGGGATTGATGGATGCCGAATAACTCAAATATACCCTTATTCCAGTGCAAAATTCAACGTTTATCCTTTGACTGGTTTCTTCTTCCGGAATAATGTTGTGACTGCAATCCTAAAATTCCAGCCTGTATCTCCTGCCACTCCATTGCCCATTGTAATATGGTTCTCATTTTCAGCAATGATGCTCTCCTCAAATGAGTCATTATCTTTCATGCCTCCTGCTTGTAAAATTTCATACAAAACTGACTAAATTTTTCTCGTAATTCTTCATCCAAGTCATGATTATGACTCCGTGTATGGCATCAACTTTTCAAAATACCAACTCTCCAACATGATTGCCATGGATGAAATTGCCGTGTTCTTGGGACAAAGTCACAAATGACAATGGAACACATTAGTACCTTGACAATCAAATCTACATACTACCCTGCGAGCTGCCGCATGGGGATGTGGCTGGGGTGTTAGGACACCAGCCGTGTAAAGATGTAAGGGAATAGGTTTTGTGAGGTGAAATGGTGATGTGTGATATAGGAGTGTATTTAGTGTAGCACATTTTTAATTGTGGTTGCTTATTGTGCGAGGGAAGAACGAGCTTTTGTACCTATCTGTTCGCCAGTGCATCTCTCTTAATTTATCGCTTCCATCGGACCCAGAGATGTAGTGAGACGTCTAACTGATATATTCTCTGTGTCACTCTGAAACACTCCAGTTCTGAATGTATCTAGCAAACTAAGCCTAGCTTGTTGCCTCTGAGTCTCTAGGGACTCACACCTTAATCCCTCTAAAAGTTATGAGACACTATGTTTTCGCTCGTGGCAGTTTTGAACGAAGGCTGATGATTTTCTTTATATTATATTATTTTTTCTGGTTAAATCTTTATGGTCAGGTCCCAAATGCTCATGGTGTATTTAAGGTGTGGCCTAACCAGAGCGAAGTAGCATCTCTCTTCTACTTTTTCATCCGGGGACCTTCCTATTATACGTTTAACAAAACATACTTTCTTTGATGCTGACCCACATATGTTGAAGGTAGAGGAGGTTGGCAGGAGAGGGGATAAAAGTTGTGGAAGTGGGGGTGAAGGGAAGGGAGGGTGTGTTCAGGAGGACGTTGGATGAGGAATGGAGATCCACCATCCTTCCCCCTCTTCCACCTACCATGAGAGATGGGCCATTTTGAAAATTATCACTGTAACTTTCCTAAATTACTGTGGTATTATTTCGAGTTTACCACAATCCTTGATAATTACCATAATTATTGTAAATATTCACCTGCGTTTAAGATATTTTTAAAATCAATATATATACAGGGATTAAGGTGGGAGCCCCTAAATACTCGGAGGCTACATACTAGGCTTAGTTTTCCTGAGGAATTCAGAACTGGTGTGTTTCAGAGTGACTCAGAGAATATTATCATGATGCCTCATTACATCTACATCTAAAAAATACCCTGCGATCTGCCGCATGGGCATATGGCAGGGGGTGTTAGGTCACCAGCCATGTAAAGATGTAAGTTTTTGGGAGATGAAATCGTGACATGTATTATAGGAGTGTATTTAGTGGAACTCAATTTTTACTGTGGTCGCTTATTGTGTGCGGAAAGAACTAGTTTTCGTACCCATCTGTTTGGCAGTGTCTCTCTCTTATTTTATCGCATCTGTCAGACCTAGAGGTGTAGTGAGGAGTCATGATAATATTCTCTGTGTTGCTCTGAAAAATATTGGTTCTGAATTTTTCAAGCAACCTAAGCCTAGTATGTAGCCATCTAGTAATACATCCCCTAGGTCTGACGGAAGCGATAAAAAAAAAGAGTTACATTGCCGAACAGATATGTACAAAATTGTCCTTTCCACGCACAATAAGAGGTCATATTAAAAACTGGGCTCCACTAAATACACTCCCATAATTCACATCATAATTTGACCTGACAAGACCCTATCCCTTACATCTTTACATGGCTGGTATCCTAACACCCCCTGCCACACGCCCAGGTGGTGGCTCCCAGGATTATGTGTGGATGCCTTTCCCATCCCCCTCTCCTAACTTGTATTTATTCAGTACAGAAAAGAAAAAAATGTACCTAGGGATGTTACCTATGCCATGGAACCAAATATCTGAGAATAAATCATATTGAAAAATTTACAAGGCTATTTTGATGTAGTCAGAATTCTGGCCAATTGCCATTATCATTATGAAAGAGAGAACTTATTAGCACTGATTGTCATACGGAGATAATATTTTGCCAGAGATAATCAAACCATGCCGTGGTCATTCATAGAGACAATAAAGTAATATTTTCTGACATGAACCCCATAACTTATAATAAATCATGTTCATTAAAATGGACTTCAAGTATGAAGAACAGTAGACTAAAAGCCACTGCATTTTAAAAGAGGAGAGTCAGGAAGGTATAATGCTCCTTATCAGCTCCATTACTAAACCAAGTCGAGCCACCGTCATAAATCTAGTGTCTGGTCTGATTGGTTAGAGTACAGCTCTCAAAGTTAACAGGTTGTTTGGGGAGGAGAGCAACATCTGGCAATTGATATAAGATTTATGCTATAAAGTAAAGGTAGCATACATTCCACAATAAAGCCTTTGTATGACTTTGTTGGTAGCTAGTAATATAATATGTTCTACCCCTAATATATGCTGTCATTAAACTCATTGCCAAGATGGACTGATTTGGTTAGTCTGTCTCAGAGAATATTATCATGATGCCTCACTAAATCTCTAGTTCTGACAGAAGCGATAAAATAAGAGATACATTGCCAGACGGATAGGTGCAAAAATTCATTCTTTCCATGCACAATAAGTGACCACAATAAAAACTTATCTCCACTAAATACACTCTCATAAGACACATCACCATTTCTCCTCCAAAAATCTTATCCCTTACATCTTTATATAGCTGGTGACCTAACACCCCCTGCCACATTTCCAGGCTGCAGCTCGCAGGGTAGTGTGTAGATGTACTTCCATCCCCCCCTCTCGTTACCTCCTCTGTCCTTCTAATTAGCGCTTATTCTGTACTGGACTGAAAAAATGTTGCCTGTGCAATGGAGGCAAATATCTGAGAATAAATCATTATGAAAAAGTAACTAAGTCAGTTTCCATTTAGTCAAAATTAATTTTCATCAAGTTACGGCTGATATTATCCAGTTCAGCTGTTATCTGATGTAATACATATAAATAACCCAAACTTGAAGCTAGGTTGAAGTCAATGTAAAGGTCTGAAATAGAAGAATTAGATTGGTTGGCTCCTACGTATTGGATACTGGATATCTGGCAATACATTCTCATGGGTGGCAACTGTTGAGGAAAAGACTGGCATCTTAATAACTGATTAGACTTAGGAAGACATTCCCTGTTATCATTTCAGTCGGAGGGCTATTGTGATACTATACTCAATTTCCCATGCAATAATAAGGCATTTTAAAAAAATCCCCCTCAATAATAGCTCTGAGTTATCCTCTAAATAAATGACAGCCTGGATACATATATTGGTCTGATTACAGATGTCGCACACTTTTATGCAAAGCGATAAATTATACATTAGCTCTAAGTTGGTTGTAATTCTCAAGTGGTACAAGTTTATCAGCCGAATGTAATCATTCAAGCAGTGCTGGTATAACAAATTCATTCTGCCATACATACTCTCAACCCTACGGTTTCTCGGCTGCCTATGTATGTAAATCTTGGTCTGCCTGCAAATCTTTTGTTAATCACATTATATGATTACCATTCCTAGCTCGAGCGGAATATTAGTTTCTTGGATAAGACAAAATTATGCATTGTCATCATATCCGTATTATTCATTCACTATCTTGATGCTGTATTCTTAAGAGTTTTTTCCAGGTTTCCACAGTGAAATCCCTTGTTACTTACTTGCTGGTTAAATAACAGGGAGCTGTGGAATATTTTTACTCTCTGCACCTCTTTGTGAATTGACTGATTATCATAATTTTGACTGGCTTGTATTTATATGAAATTCTTATGACTGGCTTTCACTTAGATTTATGGCAAAGTGATATTAGTACTACGAAAGGTATTATAATTTTAAAAAATTATCGACACTGTTAAATAATTGATTGAATTCGGTGTTTCCTATTGCCTAGGCATTGTATATTGTATGTAGTGAAGCCAAATTGATTCATAACTATCATTCTTTCCAGGGAATAAAAGGAAACGGAAGTTCAAGTGGAAATCAGATGCATTAAAATCCAGAAAGAAATTTCAGAATGATATTAGGATTTTTGTTGACCTATGACAAATACAATAATTAGATAAAGCCTTATCAAGTATACAATAATAATAATATTGATATTGTCGGTTGAAGTGATAGGATTTTTCTAAGCCAATTGATATTCAATGGTTGTATGATTTTACTCACGGTCACCGAGTCTTATTGTGTTAAAAAGGAATATTAGCTATAAAGGAGTTATAAGACTTAAGTTTGTAGATCTTTGGCTCTATGTAAGATTCTCGTTTGTCGGCATTAATCAATTTTCATCCTTCGACTTTGTATACTCAAGGTGGGAATAAAAGTAAAATAATTTGCCAGCTGCAGAAAAACTGCTCACTTTGATGAATCTTGTGAAAGCATAATGTTCTGGTCTCATTTTGCTTAATTTTGACTCTCGTTTAGGGTAAGTCGGTATTGAAAGTTTGCATAGAATTGCATGCAAGTAATTGTTTTGAAGGCTGATACATTAATTTGAATGGCCATGCATCATGCGATATTGCCACCACACCTTGTGCAAACCATGGGTCAGCCACAGCAGCTGCAACAGCACCACCACCACGTAGCATCTCCGGGTGTGGCACCCAGGCAGAGGACATTGATTCGTCGCAACCATGGAGCCATACACCGTGAAGCACCTGTAAATGTATACTTACTCTAATGTTAACTTTACCATCAAAATTAAGCTACTAATCATTGAATGGAAGCTTCAGAAAGTGTGTTGTAATAATAATGTGAGAATGAGTTGTTGAGTGTACAGTGTGATAACTTTTCAAGGAAGTCGAGAGAAAATATTTGGACCACACTTCACTCAAGTAGATCAATATATGCATTGGAAATAACTACGTATACTAATATTAATGATGCATGAATAATATTTCAAATTTTGTCTCCACTATAGCATTGTTATGACCTGGTTTTATGGCGCAGAATTCAAAATTGAAGGGGAAATCACATGTAAATACGTGTTTATTATTGGACATGATGCCTTGATACAGGGTTTGTCCTTAAATTAATGAGACTAGGTCTGGTAAAAATAATTGATCGATCCGATAGGTACATATTGTTAAAATTCTTCAAAATAGTCTCCTTGGGCGTTGATACACCACTGCCAATACAATTCCCATCCTGCAATGGCTCCCTGGAAGTCAGCTGCCGTAATCTCTTTCAGAGACTCGGAGACTTGGATGGTGGGAACATCTTCGTAACGGTGACCTTTCAGACTTCTCTTGAGCTCTGGGAACAGAAAAAAAGTCTGCTGAGCTCACATCGGGGCTGTATGGTGGCTGCGGCAAGGTTGCAACCCCTATCTGGGCCAGATAGGTGGTCACAAGTTGTTACTTGCAATGAAGGTGGTGTGGGCTGGAGCATTGTCATGGTGGAGCTTCCAGCCATCAGCAATCAACAGTCATTTCCGTTTGACGGCTCTGTGCTCAAATTTTCAGAATTAATTTTGTGAACCTTTGTTTTGCACATGTTGAGGTCTTCAGCAATTAATCTTACATTCAAATGATGGTCAGAGTCCAGGAGATTTTTTTCTTTGGCACGTTTTCGTCCAAACCGCTGGTTGAAGGTCGTCCATATTGCTCCATGTCTTCAACGGTCTCCCGTCTATTCTTGAACTCACTGAAACACCAGAAAACGTGGGCACTTGACAGGGCGTCATCTTTGTTAGTCTCCTTAACCAAGGCAAGTATCTTGGAAATGATTTTGCCATGGTGAAAGCAAAGGTTAATTGGGTAGCGCTGCTCCAGCAAATGCTCCATTTTTGATATTTTCTGCTGTGGCAAAAACTCAAAATCAGCTTTTGCACCACGCATGATCCTTACTGCATCAGAACTCCATGACAGCCTTGCGGTGCATCGCTTAGCTCAGACCCCCACCACAAATCCCTCTGCTGGGGAGCGCACTGCTGGCGACTGGAGCACCATGTGGCAGTCAGTCTTCATTACTTTACTGACAAACCCTGTGTGTAATAGGAACCATTACAATAATATGACAGCAATGTGTCTGCGTTTAGGAGAAAATCTGTGCAACTTTCATCAAATTAGTTCAAAATATATGCTCAGTACTGTAAGGCTACGTGTTACAATGTCATTAATTTGCCAAGAAACTAAATCTGTAGCATTCAGTTTTTTTTTCACTTTTATGCATACATTTGACTAATGAGAGCACATAGGAAGAGTTTCTTGCAAATCTATCTATAAACGAAAATTTCTCAAAACACGTTAACTTACCCAAAAAAACCTGAAATATTTTTATTATTTCTAATAAAAAATAGGGCATCAGTCAGTCTTGGAAGTAATTGAAAATGGTCATCCTTTATTTTGTATATTCATTAGAATTGAAAGGAACTCATTTTTCTTATTGGCAGACTTTGAAGTATTGGAATTTATTTTTTATTTAAATATTTTTAAAATGCACATGATTTGTTTGGTTTTTCATGGTCCTTGTTTATGCGTGGATAATGATCTCAAATGAAGAAAACTGTCTACATATTGATACTTATTGTACTTCTAAAGTAGTTGTTGTCTGCTTTAAAGTTTTTGAACATAAATGAAAATTATGTGAAACTAAGTGGAGCAGCATCAGTCCGTCTTAGTTTGGAAGTTTATAGAGTGGTGGAGTAATGGCTGAGCTTTATTATTGTTAATTATATAGTTGCAGAATTTAATTTGATGGTATAGTTAAGCCCTTGGTATGTGACTGAAAATAACACAGTTTATGCCAGGGGATGGTGTTAGTTGAGTTTTTGGCTGTATGCCTCTGGTTAGAAGTTCATTGCTCTATTCCTAGAGGCGCTGTAGTTTGTGAGGGATTCAGAAAGTTTAAATTTTGGTCATTTTTCTCATTATGTCAATGAAATGTGCTACTAATGAATCAGATTTAGAAAATAACCTATTTTTGCAAAAAAAACTGTCAATAATTAATGAAGACCATGCGAAAATTTTACTGATTGAAATACACCTGGAAGTCAATGGTCAGGAAACTGTTTGCCATACTCTTCATAGGTAGCACAGGCATTCCCATTGGAAAACATAACGCAAATAGCATGTCTTCACATTCAGCACTTGTAAGGACCTGTGGCATTGTGTGAAACATGTGCGTCCATCGACAGGTCTCATTTATTTCAGGACATATACTCTTGTAAGCTTTTTATAACTTGCTGGCACATCATAACTGTGTGTGGCTATACCTCAGGATGAATACTCCTGATTACTTGTCAGCTTTTTAAACTTGTGTCTGCATCATAAACGTGCAGCTACTTCACACATCAAATGGCTATAACTCCACATCTATTGAAAGTTGGACACACATTAATGTGCACTCTGTTTTACTCATAATGGTCCATAAAAAACCTCCTGAAATATGTAAGCCCACTGTTTAAAATTCCCAAATTGTTTGTGAAAGAATTAGGCCATATTATCAACTTGTGCCAGACATTGTTTATAATCTCTAACAGTGATTAACATGTTTTAAGCATTATAAATTACTTTGTGTGTTGTTCATTCAGCTAATGAGTGAATTCTCGTATCCCCTCAGGGTCAGCTGAAATGCCCTGCTGAATTCTTGAGGTCAGTGGGGGTGGAGTTACCTGGTGATGGCTCAGCCAATTATCAGCACCACTCGAAAGGAAGTCATAGGGGCAGATCTTCTCCTGGACCAAGGTCAGAGATGCCCCCTCCAATTGCTTTGAATCAGTGGTATGATGGAAGTCATGCTAAGAAAAGTCAATGGAACAGGGATTATCAAGGGTAGGACAGAATCACAATACTGTGAAATGAGAGGAAAATGTAGCGTACATTTCAGATGAATGTCAACTGTCTTTATGAAGTGCATTCTAACACGGCAGTATTCGTGAGATGTGAATAATTCTTGTTGGGTTGTACTTCTTGGTTATACTATTGAATGGCATTTAATGACTACTTTGTGTAGGTTAGTAACGTGATTAACAGTTAATTTGAAGGTAGGATGTACGAGGGCTGTTCAAAATGTAATTATAAAAATGCTCTATGGAAAAAAAAATATTTTTTCAGTCTTCCAAATCTACATGCTCTCTTTTGAAGTAACCCCCCTCGGTTCTCATACACTTCTGCCACTTTTTAAACATGAACGCCAGACCATCTTTCTCGAGCTCATTGTACCATGCCTCCACAGCTTTGATGACCTTGTGATTGGTCTTGAATTTCCGTCCCCTGAGCAAACACTTGACTTCGAGGAACAGCCAAAAGTTGCAAGGGGCCAAATCTGGACTATACAGTGTGTGGGGTGGAGTTGCGATTCCACGAATGTTCAAGAAATCCTCTACAGTGTGAGTGACGTGGGGCCACGCACGCATAACCTAGACACGATGTTGCTTTTGCTCTAGTGTGAGCAGGCGCCATCTGCAAAACATGAGTCACATGGCCGAAGCATCATGCAAAATTGAATATGCACTGCCAACTGAAATGCCTAGATGTGCGGCGAGTTCCCTATCGGTAATTCGTCATTCTTTGCAGACGATGGCAGCAGCTGTGTTTTATACAACCTCCATGCGAGATGTTGGAGGGCGCCCCTCATGCGGCTCATCGGCAATGCTCTCTCTACCTCCTCGAACGCTTTATACCACTTGTAGAAGATCACCTGTTAGTTAATAATTCATACTTATCTTTTTGCTTCTTCCAGAGTTTCACTACAAATTTCATGGTACAACGTTGCTCTAACTTATTATCCATGCTGAATATGGTGGGTGAACCTTAACACATGTTGCGTGAAATAGTCACATACATCCTCTCACTGCACCGTTCAACTTGAAACTGGTCATTATAGATGGCTAAAAGAATGGGCTACATGATGGTATGGAGCATTGCTACCCTTTGATACACTTTTTTACTCTAGGTTGCTATTATCATTACTTTTTGAACAGTCCTTATACATATTTTTGTAGTAACGTAAACTTATTTATCTTGGTTGAGTCTAACTTTTGCTAAAATCTTTTCTCTTAAGTACATTGTAGTAATTGATGATTCTCATACTAAACATTAAATGCATTATCACTTCTAGATTTTTCTAGCTAATTGTGTTAAAATTGTGCTCTTTGGATTTTTATGAGATGTACTGATATTTGTGGTAGCATGTAGGAAATATACTGTTGAAATATCTTTTTTTAAATTATTGCAACTGTGTAAAACTTATTTTGCTGTCATGGATCACAGTTACCTGGGAAGGGAACCTTTGAAGTCAATTTTTCAATTGTGTTTTGATGTGCTCTGTAGATTCTCATCCTACCCTATAGCAAAAGTTGAAATTTTGTCTTTCTTTGCCTCCTAATAAGTTTTTATGATGTTTATCGGGAGAATCTCAAGAAATTAGTTATTATGTTTTAATAACCTATAGGAAATAGAACGGAAAGGTTTGCAGTATTGGTGGAAAGCCAGCATGCATTGTCCTTGATTTTTTCATTTGTGATGTAAAACTTAGTACAGATGTCTATTTGATTTTATATTTTAATATATCTAAAGGTTGGTTTTCTCTGGCAAATTACCATCATGAGAGCTTGCAAGATAGGTTACTGTTACAAATATTTATCACAAGTTAGTGTACAGCGAGATTGGTTGCTGTTTACATGGGCTGCAATATACTTCTGTGTGTAACTTAATGAAACTTCAAAGAGTTGTGCAAGCAGATGTAGAGAGACATGCACTTCTCCAATTTGTTAATATCTCTTGCCGCTGGTAACTTGCACAATTAAATAAACTTGCTAGGGTCAACTCACCTTAAGATAATCTGTCTAGTAAATGACTAGTTTTATCTCTTGTTGGCTTTTTTAATATTTCAAATGAACTTCATTCTGGAGAGTGAAAAACGGTGTTTTAATTAGTGCATTTGGAATATGTGGAAGTAATCAATGGATTTGAAAAAAATATAAGATTTTTAGGAAAATAAAATCTACTTCTATTTATCTCCTGTCGTCTTTGTTTATAGCTATTGGTGACCGAAACTGTCTTAACATTGTAGTAATTTGTCTCCTGTGATACATTGTTAACTTTTGTTTTCCTCCCATCTGGAGTTCATTCAAATGTGTCCCAAAAAGTGATTATTTTACTGGTATTTCCAAAAAATTGATCATCTTTTTTCATGTTTACAGCCATCGAGGTCACCATGAAATGCATTTAAATACAGTGGCAGATAGTAACATGACTGGGAAAAGCCAGAATGAAATTGGGAGTGATGGTAATGGCAATGATGCAGATAAAGGACCCCAAGTTGATGGTAAAAGGGTTAAGTAAGTACTGCTCTACGTAAACCCTTATGTGCACACCCAACTTTTACCACGTTGTTACACACCCACGGTACCCGGGTGCTTACCTCTAGTTTTTCTTTATTTCTGAGTCAGCGTGTGAAGAGAATAATTTCTAATCAATATACTTAACTATATTGACATCAATAGAAAGTATGTAAGCACTTTGACATCCCTAAGCCTTCTACAGCATCCATTGAGGAGACATAAATGAGGCCACGCAAGTTACAAATTAAGGATGAGTCTCATCCAAATGTTGATTCTCAATTCCTCTGATTCTCAGGATTAGAATCCGTATTGAGAATCGATCGCCTAAAGTCCATTCCGATTCCATTAATTCCAGACAGATAAATATTCAAATCAAATTTCATTTATCACATCATATTTGTCTCCGCTATTTTGGGTGTAGGCTATCAATTTGTACTTTTTATCTACCTCAATAAGCTGAGGATACATTTGCTATTTGTTAATAAATATACTTGAGCGACTAAATTGTCTTTGTTATTTTATTTCAGTCAATACTTTATTTAAATAATAGTTGTACGCTACTGGCATATCAATATCCCACCTGTTATTAGGAATAAGAATCGATGGAATCGAGAATCGGGAATCGATTTGAAAGAATCTGAATCGGAATAAAAAAAAGTGGACTCGACTCATCCCTGTTGCAAATGGAGTGTTTTCACCTGTTTGGACTCGTGAAGTGCTAACTAATTTGCCATAAAATTGTTGCAGTTATTTATTTAATAAGCCCTGTGATCTCAAAAACTCATTTAAAGATGTTATTAATCCATTTCCTGATATAAACTTAATGTTTCAGGTAGTTACTGTCATGGAGGAAAGATGAAATCCAATCTAGTGAATTATCAATTATCCCTTGGCACTGAAGTTTGTACTTGAGAACTTCATGATCCACACTGTTAGATGCATTTTTAAAATCAAAAGAAATACCTAAAATATGTTGTTTATTGTGAAGCCCACGAATTACATTATTTAGAAACTGGAAAATAGCAGTGTTAGTAGACCTGCCTACTCTAAAACCGTGTTGAGAATCAGAAATTAAATTAAATGATTGGAGGCACTTAGTTAACCTATGCTGAAAGAGCTTTTCAAAAATCTTAGAAAAGATGGACAGAATAGAGATAGGCCTATAATTAGAAGAATCAGTAGGGCAGCCTTTCTTAGGAATTGGTATTACCCTGGCCTGTTTTAGGGCAGAGGGAAAGAAACCAGTACTGAATGAGAGATTAATGATACCAGCCAAAGGGGGAGTAATTTGTATCAGCCAAAGGGGGAGTATATAAAACATGATAGCTAATGATGGGCTGTGCATTACATATGTAATTATGGGCGATTTACTTCTAATAATTATTTTTTTAACCACTATTAGTGATTTTAAAATGCTATGCTGACCTTGAAAATCCCTTGCAATTCCTGGATAAATCTGCAGTCATGACTTTTTTCACATTTGCAGTTAGCTTTGAAAGTAAATGACAAGGGCAACAGAGTTACAATGCCAGACTTTAGCAAAATAGAATAATAAATAAACAATCATACCCAGGCAAGCATTGAATGAGAATGAAACTGATTTTGTCCTGTGTGATGTCACTTTTTTTTTATTTAACCCTTTTTTTGGACCCAGTCAACTAAAAATTCATTTGTAATTTTCTCAATTTTTCATCCTTTGTCAATTTTATGTTTATTTTTACATGCAGGTGTTCCCTCCAAGATTTAAATGAATGCCATTTCATTGAAGTTGGCCATCCTATTAAATCCTCCATTAGCTATTCATTACTAAAAAGTGTAAATTACTAGAAAATGACCTTAATTTACCATGGTAATTTATGCTAAATGAAAATTATGGCAGTTTACCCATCTCTATTCTGGGTGTAGTAATTTTATGAAATTTCACACCCCTTGCTATGAAATGGTCCGAATTTCTCATGAGATATCTCTTTTGAAGGAGGCAGCACAAGTTGTACACTAAGGTTGGCGGTGCCCAGGGGAGCATGAGTGCACTCGGCAGCCCATGCTATGGGATGGGCCAGTGCATGAATTCCGGTGACAGCAGGGGCTTGGCATATCAGCAAGGTCTGCACTTGCACAAGAGACGATTCCAGGTGGAAAGTCGGCCGTTTGCATTCCACAGTCCGCGAGGACGGAAGATGGGCGCCGATCGAGTCGGGCCCGTGTTGGATTGTGACCCATGGGGTTCGGTCCTGAGGTATCCATTGGGGACGGCCACGGTGCTCAGTGCGCCAGAGAGGTTCCTATCCCGCGCCCACCTTGTGAATGTCAAGTGTCCTCCAAGCAATTTGTGCAGTGGTGGAGAGTGGGACAAGGCAAGTTTTGACTCCTCATTCCTCTAACTAAGGTACTTTGATTTAATTAGTTTCCTAGTCATTATGGGGACCATATTCAAATTATACCTATTAACTCAGCTGTTGTAGGAGGCTTGAAATAAATATCTTTTATCAATGGTGCAGTATTTTGCTGTAATATGTGTGAAATTCTTAGTAATTAAATAAAAATATCTACATAAGTTTAATTTGACTTACTTTTTTCATACAGTACATTTAAAACTCCTATAAAATGGAAGGTTTTTTGCAATTCTGAAAAAATTACTGATGAGATAATATGATTAATGAATAAAACTCTACATATTTTCAATAACTTTGTGGTACCCCATCACAAAGTTATTAACTTTGTAACTATTATTCTCTTGTCTGTAAGAGTTACAAAGTTAAAAATATGATTAATATTCAAAAACAGTAGAGAAAACATACAAACTAAGTTTAACCACACTCATACACACTATTTAAAAAAAGTGTGGAATGTACTAAGTGAAATATTATTTCATGAGTCATGTTCCCACGAAGTTAAACCTAAAACTGTAACTTATATACCTATTGTTCTTCTTGAAATAATTTGATGCATTAAAAACTGTTAGCTCTCTCAGGAATTGTCGCTGTACCTTAGATGTTTGTTGTAATACCTGCTGATCTCTATTCATCGATATCAGTTCATTATTGTCTAAAATTCCTGGCTAAAAATTTAATCAACTCCCTCCTTGAACTTTATGATTTGGTGCAATGGGCGAATGAAATGTGCATGGGAAATTTTGATTAATATAGCTTACCCTATAATTTAATAATCTGCATAACCTTTAAGATTAATACTCGCACTTTGTCACTCTTTAAATTTCTTCAGGGTATATTAAAGAGAGTTTTGAGCAAAAAAATATTACATAATATGAACAGCTATCAAGAGGAAGGTGAAATGTCAGAAGTTTGGGGCTATTACCTCTGTCAAGAGATTGATTTTAATTTTGAGTTAAAATTGCATGCAAAGCCTAAGCATTGATCTTCATATATTTTGCTATGCAATGTTGTCACTTTTGATAGTTAAGGTAAAAAATTCTCAGTATGTTACCTCTTTAAGAAAAGGGTTTAAAAAAAGCTTATGAGTTGAATTTTGGTTGTGGTTTCGATCAGTGACAGTGTGTTAGATGAATTTCATTTGTACGTTAAGGTTGCACCCTTATGATTGACTCGGGGGATAATTTTGTATTTAACCTCATCTTTTGGTGTTAAATCAAACATTTTCTTGTTTGATTCCAGTTATCAGAAGGAATTTGGGATAAGTTCTTTTCCAATCAGCAGTCAGAAGAAACATTTAGGAAGAAAATGCTTCTTTGGAAATGTCTCTATGTGTTGATTAAGGTAAGTTTTTAAATTTTGAATTGCAAATTCCTAAAGGTATGACTTAATAAGAAATACAGTTGATGGCAATGCTGGATTGATAGTTTTGATGCATCTTGAGCGACTTTTGCATTTCATGCAAAATGCCGAATCATTTAGGACATCCTTTCTTTACCCCATAATGTAATTTGAGAGGTTGAACTTAAAAATCTGAGAAAAAATAAAAAAATAGGGCAAACCCTACAACCCGGTATCTGCCTACCTACCAGATAGCATACGAAAGCTTAGGAGATAATTTTTACTGAGAACATGAGTGAAAATGAACACTTTTTTGTGAAAGTTTTATTTTATTCATTGTATTACTACTTTTCAGTTTTATGACGATTGCTAAGTTACCTTAGCAAAGTTTCAGTAATTATAAAGGGTGGGAAAAAATGTTGACGTACAATATTTTGTTTCTATCAAGTAGCTAATTTTAACACAAATGTTTTACTTTATTACAAGAAGACACTGTTGTAAATACTAAAATGAATTGAACCTTCATTCCTCAAATAAAGTAGAACAAACATGTTATATTTATGGAAATAAAAGTCTAGAAAAAGTATTTTGTCCATCCTAATATCAGAAGACTCTAATTATGCTGTACCCAGTTGTCTCCCTAATGTTGATTCGGCTATGTGGCTTCATTGTGGAGTGCAACCCCTGCATTTGCAAAGGTTTCACGGTATCCTCAAGTCCTCAAGGGAAATTATTTTGTGTGCTCTACTTGAATATGAGAAATACATTTTATGGATTATCCCCAATTGTTTCTTGAAATGGAGCTTTAAATATTGATAAAAAGAAGCACTCAGTGAGGGGCTACCCAGTTCATGCAGCAGCTACAGTTGTACTTCCTATGTTGAAGTAAGGAGGCAGGTGTACTGTCATAAGCTTCACAGTTACCTCTCCTCCCAACCCACCAGTAACTGCATGACTGAGTGCAAATACACTGCCTGATTACCATGAGCATAACTAGCCTAACAATGTTCTTTTCTTTAGCCCTGCTGCTGTGGCCAACACATAACCTTGAGCCACTTGCCATTTGGTTCTTATTTCAAGTATTCAAAGGTCAATTGTGGAAAAACTGTTGCCCCCTCACAAAAATTCTCAGACCAATTCATTTTATATTTTATGTAACTATCCATTAGTATTAAATATTACTTTTTAAAGCAATCTTAAATTTTCGAACCTCAGATATGAATATTCTTATGTTATGAACTTGAAATGGTGCATTATTGGACCCATGTGAAGGGTTTACAGTTATGTTGATTGGAAGAAATATACTTAATTAGAAATTGAATCTCATGATCCTTCAGATTGAGATTTAAAATAGTGTGTATTCTGTAGTTGTCTCATTATTTTTCAAAAATTTAATTCTTATGCTAAATCTCAATTTAATGATTTATTTTTTCACAGCGAGTTGACAGTGGCGCATGTGTTGATTTTTTTTTTCAAAAAATCAAAAAACTATATAGAGAGAATAATTTAAAAATTGAGTTTGAGACTATGTTTTGACAGAAATCCATGTATTTACTGATTTCCAGAACAACTTCCCACGGTATGGTCTGTACCTAGTGGGCTCCACCCTGAGTGGCTTTGGGAGCGACAGTAGTGATGTGGACATGTGCCTTTTGGTTCGTTATTCTGAAATGGACCAGCGCAATGAAGCTGTGGGCCATTTGGAGCAGATTCTCCATTATTTGAAGCAATGTGGTGTGTACCATTATTGGAGTTAATTGACTAACTTCCCCACCCATAGCTGTTGTCAAGTCCTTCAATCTCTACTTTTAAGCGGACTGTATACCTAGAAATAGGTAAATCACGGTAATTTTCCTGTAATTTTTAATTTTCAGCAATGAATAGCCAATGCAGGATTTAATAGGAAAGCAATAGCAATACGAAGGGATTAATGACAATTATAAACATTATTATTACAACAACGCTGTAACGATATACATATATTATGTTTCAAATGTCAGCACAAACATAGGTGGTTACAAATAATGTCAAGGGTTCAGGAGTCATCAATAGGGATGCCAGGTTTGAGTAAACACTGACGACAGAGAGAGGTGGAATGGAAAGAGTGGATGCGAGGAGGAACAATGTAAAATGGGGGAGAGGAGTCGTAGTTTGATTGTCATTGTGAGCGGACGGATGCTGCGAGGAAGGAAAAGCAGGAGTGAGGAAAAGTGATTCCCAGAAAGATCGGTAACTAAGAGGTGGAGCCCGTGGACTTTAATTTCAGACCATATTCTTATATATTCACCATCCACTTAATTCCAGACGATATTTCTTAAAAATCTTCTAATTTATTCTGATTGGCTATTCTTCTTCTCCTAGTAAAACCATGATTTTGTCACTTATTTTCTCTTACAACTTCATGCTGAATATCTAGGGCAATGTACCCATCAAGGTCAAACCTCATATACATGGTTGATTTCTACTACCTGTAAAACTGTTCACCAAGAAATTAACATGAATAGGTCGTAAAAGGATGAACAGGACGGGCATGATATGTGTTTTTGGTGCAGTATTTTCAAAAGTTTCATTTTAGAAATGTCTTTATTTGAAGACAAACTTCTATAAATACCACCTTTATAAAATATTTTCACATAGTCTTGGCAATTGATCGTCATCAATAGTTGTCAAAACCCAGTCAATTGAGAAAATGCTGGCCGTGTATTAATTTTTTACTGTGGTGATATTTGTAAAAGATAGTCTTAAAATAAAGACATTGACCATGGAGTTCCAATTAGTTACTGAAGATAGTTTGATGTGGATAGGTATTTTGGAGGAAAAGTCTCTTGTTGTCCTGTCCATATGAAGACCTAAAAAAAAATTCAACCACTCTTAGGTATGACCCTACAAAATACAAGCCATCCGCGTTAACCACTGGACCATATTGCCAGTAGCAAATTTATTAATTGTAACAAATCTACAACATGCAAGGGAAAGACCAAGATTCCTTATCTGCCCTTTTACAATGTTTTATTGAAAAAAGTTTTAAAACTTTTACAACAGTTTGCTTAAAGCTCAGCATATGAGCAATTTTTTTCCTATATTATGTTGGAAACATGATTAACTAACTTATATAAGAATCTCCCATCTCTACGTTCTATATTATGAGAATGGCAGTAACTTATAGTTGGGCCAATCGGATTTTGAGCTCTGAAAAGTATTTTTTCAAATAAAATATGGTAAAAGTCCAGATAAGGATAGGAATAAATTAGAGATGGGTCGAATAGCAGATTTCTCGAACTCGAATATCGAATTTGAATATTAAATCATAGCTCAAATATCTCAAATTTCGAATACTAGAATTGTACACAGCATATTAAATATTATTCTAGTAGGTACTTCATGTGATGTATGTATAAATAAAAAGATATAGGTAATCGATTAAATTTTAAAAATTAACTTTTTTTATTTCAAATGTAATGAAATCAATAATATCACATGCATCAATAATATCATTCAAAACTTATTACCTGCAACAGATTTTTGTTTAGGAAAACAAGCATTATAACTCGTTCAGGATCTAATCTGCTTCTTTTCTTGTCACAAATTAAACCTGAGGTGTTGAAGAGTCGCTACACTAGGTCAGGTAGCTAAAGCACACTAGCTTATAGTAAATACATACTTGCAGTTCTAAAAATAAAAGACGATGATTAGAAAATTTAAAGCTGCCGTAGAAAATTTAATTCAGCAGAAAAAAATATTCCAGTAATGGCTGGCCTTTGGGCAATCGGTCAGGGAAATCGGTAAATCCATCAGGGAAAAGTCAGGGAAAGGTCAGGGAATTTGAAATGGATATCAGTAGCCACCCTGTATATTAAATTTGTCTAGTTGCAGATTTAGTATGTATTGGTTCACGTACATTAATCATAGGTTTACTCAACCACTCAAATGGCAGGGCATATGTTTAAATCAATGTCGTAAGGATTATCTTGGTGGAACTGCTGCATAATTAAAGAGAAATACCCTGTACACTTCATGGATCCCACAAAACAATTAACGCATGAAAATATGGAACAACCAGTTTCACCAGCTCTTATATCCTCACCCAGCTGAAAATATTTGGTAACTGCCCTGATGATGGTCTGTAATTGCTTTAAAACTGGTCTGTAACTGGTCTGTAACTGATCTGAAAGATTAATTTCTGATCTGGATGTGGTTTGTTTCTGGACTGGATTTGTAACATCTTGAGATATCTTTAAAATCCAGACCAGCTCAGTCCAATTACAGACCACTTACCTATCAGATATTAGTTTTTCAGAGCAGTTACAGGCCAAATATTTTTACCTGGGCAAATTGGTATGTGTAAATGGATGACATAGCTCTGATCATATTGTATTTTAATAAATTATTTTGTGGGACCTGCAAAGTGCACTGTGTATTTTTTGTTAATATTGCATATATATTAACATGGTTTATTAGCTAATTTATAATGTTAAATTTTATAATCATGATGGTTGGGTATGTGTGAGTGCATAAGAACATGTGGAATTTAGATACTACCAATAGATGTACATTTTTCAGTGAAATATGCCTCAAAATGTGTTCATTGTTTTCTTGCTTTGAGCTGGGAAAACCAGGAATTATTGGAATTTTTTCACCTCTGTTTGATTAACACCCTATGGTGAAATGGTTCGTAGTTGTGACATTATACAAGCTGGTACTAATCATGAATATATGTGGAATCGTTTGTTTATGTTTGTGTTACTTACTAAAAGTAGTTTTTCCATCCTTTCATTATCCTTATTAATTTATGCATACATATTGAATTGTGCATATTTTGCTGTCGCATGCCATGTAATTATTTCTTTTTTTTTCTTCTCAGATTTTATTAATAAAGTTGAATTGATCCAAGCAAAAGTGCCTATCCTCAAGTTTAGAGAATCCAGGTATGGGCTCGAAGCGGATCTGAACTGCAATAATTCTGTGGGAATCCGAAATACTCACCTCCTCTACTGCTATTCTCAATGTAGGTAATATCATTAGCCAAAGTCATGTAAATGCTTTGGAAATGCTAATTATAATATTTTGAAATGGTAATTACACATTTTGCCATTTTCTATATGGCTTTTATCCACTACAATGGTATCTGATTGTGTTTAATTGTCATGGAAATATGAGAGATATCAAGTTTCCTGAACTGGAAAAAATATACCCAATTATTGATCTAAATCAATTTTTCTCTCTTTCTGTCAATTTTTTGGGAAAATTCATGTATAATTCAAATAGGACATACCTTCATCAACTCGAGCATATCATTATGTCTTAATATTTCTAAGTCTGCATCTTATGTCATAGCATTTTATTTCTGTGGTGCTGGATGCTTTTGCTATCACTGGGTAAATCGGTTAGCCTCAGGTGCCTGCGTGAAAATTTCCTCATGAGTGTATATCAGCTGGAATTTATGCTCATATTTGTGTGAATTTTGTTAAATATGTTTACCTTTAACCCTTTGCACTCGAATGTAATTCTGTCAATTCCCGTACTCTACTCGGTATTTAATTTTTATATATCCCATTTTCATGAGTGGCAGTACCAGAATGAAAGACAATATTTTTCTTCATATAAACCTATTTTTTTTGGAGATTTTTATAATGAAAATGATTTATTGTATGAAACAGATATTCTAATATCTATAATTTTTCATAGTGTGATATTTTTTTAAACCTTTAGCTATGTGAAGACTTGGGGGCTGTTTCTCAGAGCTACAAGTCTACATGTTACAAGTCTCGTGACCACTTTCACAAGGCCGACGGGTTACTCAGTTATACTGATGACTCCTACTTGTCCAAAAAAATGGCGGGCCTAATCAAGACCATACATAACTTGTATTTTGTTGATTACGATACATTTGGGGCTTGCACCTTGCAATATTTCCAATTCAAAAGTTAGTGCAATGTTTTTGAGTCAATACAAACGATTGAATATGGGCTGGAAAGTAATTTTATGTCACAGCTTACCTTAAAAGATCCCAAGCGAATGTGAGTTTTCGGGTTCACCTAACATCATTAGATATAATTGTTTATTTCGACGTATTTCTTATAGGATGAGCTCTAAATGGTAGTTATTAATAAACCTTACATTTCAAGATATATATTGGTTAGTTGATTTTATCTTTATTGAACCACTATTAATGGCTACACAATGTAATATCATAACGAAACTTAAGCTCAAATTACGTGCTAGTTGACTTTCATTTGTTTGTTGACTTGTTTTTGGGGGAAATTCAGGACAACACAGCAGTCGAGAGAAAATAATTAAATATCCTGTTTGTTTCGCACTCTTTAACTTATTAGTAATAAACAACTACTTACCAATTCATTTCTGTTGAGTAATATAATCATTAATAACAGGAAATACGAACTGTAAGTTGCAATAAATGTTATTGTCGCCATCATACGGTATGTTACCATGAAGTTTCGTTATGATATTACATTGTAACGCCATTAATAGTGGTTCAATAAAGATAAAATCAACGAACCAATATATATCTTGAAATGTAATGTTTATTAATAACTACCATTTAGAGCTCATCCTATAAGAAATAGGTCGAAATAAACAATTATATCTAATGATGTTAGGTGAAACCGAAAACTCGCATTCGCTTGGGATCTTTTAAGGTAAGCTGTGACATAAAATTACTTTCCAGCCATATTCAATCACTCAAAAACATTACACTAACTTTTGAAATATTGCAAGGTGCAAGCCCCAAATGTATCGTAATCATCAAAATACAGGTTATGTATGGTCTTGATTAAGCCCGCCATTTTTTTGGACAAGTAGGAGTCATCAGTATAACTGAGTAACCCATCGGCCTTGTGAAAGTGGTCACGTGACTTGTAACATGTAGACTTGAAGCTCTGAGAAACAGCCCCCTGGATTACATTCACATGTCTTGCATTTATAATAGCCTTTCTTCTTCTACCTCTTACTTTCCTATTAGAACAAACAACAAAATCTTTATATTTTTTTATTTGGGTGAGTTTGATTTTTTTTAATTTGAGTGATGATTACTTGGGAGAGTTTTTATTTGAGTGATGATTACTTGGGAGTTTTTCATCTCAGTGCTGATCTGGCTTTTTGGATGATAATCTACCCCTGGGAGTCTGTGTTCCACCTCTAAATTCCCCCATGAAATCATGCACAAGTTTCCAAATGAATTTTACTTGCGATATCAGTTTTTCATTTTTCCTTTTTTTGGCATTCTTTGTACAAAATATGGGAATTCACAAAACTGACCACAAGCCCTCAGAAAAACAACTTATGCCTCCATTGGAGAGTCTTTCTCATAAAACAGTATGTGCTTGAGTAGTGATCAACCAAATCAACTCCCCCCATAAACTTTTTGTAGTTAGTCACCATATTGGGTTTGAAAATCATGTCTTTTCCACCCTCTCTCCAATCATTCCCTGTGGATTGCTGGGATACTCTTTCTGGCTAATTTTATACCAAGTATTCTTGTTTGTCTCAATGGGTATATGAGGACCCCAGAAGTCAAGGGGTCTAAGTAACCAAACCATTGTTTAGAGAAAACTAAAGTAAAAGTTAAAAATGTTTGGTAAAACCCACTAAGTAGTTAAGAGGCATTACCCTAGATAGCAGCACCTGTCAAGAAAATCCCTTGGATCCCTTTACCATCTTAAAGATTAATATTTTCACATCCCATTCCTGTACATAACTTATTTTTTTCAAAAATGTCACTTAGACCCCTTGACTTCTGGGGTCCACATATATTTTATCAAAGTGTTAGTAAAAAACAACTGAAAAACTCCATTGGTGTGGTGCATTCAGTAGGAGCTCGAGGTCCAACATGCATCTGATCAGTTGAGGAGGAGACACTTCTTTGCACTTCTGATTACACGTCTACTCGTGGATAAAGCATTCATCCAACTACAGATAAAGCATCGTTTGAGAACAGAACCCCATGTTGTGAAAACAGCTGTGATATGTTTCTAGGAATATAAGCAAACCTCTGGAAAAAGATGGATGGGTTTGTGAATCCCTTATTGCTGACCAAGTTTCGTGGGAATGTCATTTGTGGATAGGGTAATTGGATATTCCCTTTGTGAGAGTGTATGTTACTTAGGGAAGATGATGGCAGCTAATAAAAATATAAGACTTGTTTCTAGGAACGTATGCTAAATCCTCTTGAGAAAAGATGCTAATTCGTATATCCCTACTTGCCTATCAAGTTTTGTCGGAATCTGATACGTGGTAATTTGATATTTCCTTTGTGAGAGTAATGGTGGTACGGTTATTTACTTGGGGTGATGATGCTGGCACATAAAAACCCGTGATATGCTGCTTAGAACCCAGCAAACACCTCTGAGAGAAGAAGGTGATAGATAAATCTCTTCCTGCCTATCAAGTTTCGTCTGAATTCTGATGAGGGAAACAGCATGACTTATCACACGGACAATCCTTCTCAAGAAAAAGACAAGAAATAATAGGCAGCTGACTGAAGTGAAAAAGCACTAACAAGGCTGTAAACAGATACAGGCAATTATCTGTATTAGTGGCAGTATTGGTTCTTGACGGGATTTATGTGTACATAGTAGGGATGCGTAGATCCAGGTTTTTTTTCGGATCCAAATCCGGATCCTTCATTTCGGATCCCGGATCTCAGTTCTTATTTTCGAATCCTTGGATGTATTCAAGGGTACATACAATTCACAAATGATAACAGAATTTAAGCCTTGGAGACTTTATTGAAAATAAACAACATCGAGTTTAAAAATGTTAAATTTAAATATTAAAATAAAGACAATATCGATGCCACAATAATACTAATCCTTGATTGTTGTCACGTTGATGCAATGACTGTTGTCATACCACATCTTGAGATTTGATTCTTGGGAATTATGAGATGGATAATAAAGGGTGAATTTGATTTACATTCAGCAAAAGCCGGTTGTCGAATGAAGTGCATCAACAGCATTCTATTTGTTTGGCAGAAAGCCGCCGATAGCCGATGATAGCCGGCACTTCAATCGCTTAAAACTCTCTTATGCATATCTGATTTACTGTAGTATTTGGATCCGATATCAGTATCTCATCCCATGTAAAGATCTGCAGATCTTTGGATCCGCAGATGCGATCCGACCATCCCTAGTACATAGTTATATTATCGATACACGTTATTTATTTATAAAAAAATCCATGTATCATTGTCATAATTTGTCTTATCTTTTCATGCTAATGGCAGTAAGAGAATTCATTGAAAAAAACACCAAATCCCCTTATCCCAAGTTTGGCTCGACAAAAGAGCTGTTAGGGCGTTAGCCATATCGAGTCACACTCGACGTCCGAGTGCTATAGGTTAAAGCCCACTGTCTTTACATTATTGTTTGCTTTATAGTTCAAAATGTTTTTATGATATTTTACGAGCTAACCCTTTGGAGTAAATGAATACATATATTCATTGAACATGAGCAATAAAAGCTGTATTTAAATGATTCTGGTAGTCTTATCACTCCCATAATTCGTGAGGAGTGAGCAACTCATTTGTTGGAGAAAGATAAATCCTGCAATATACACAAAGAAAGAACTTATTATAGTTTTAACTCTTCTCCTGCAACCACATTGGTTACAGTTGGAACTCTTATTGTAAAAGTTGGTGTATTAAATTTAATCAAAATAAATGTTGAAAAGCATTTTTTCCCTGATTTCTGTTTCATAGTAGTAATAATCCTTAGCTTTATGCCCTTGGTTGTAAGTGAACCTAGGAATTGAAGATAAGTTGGCTGAAGATGACCTATGATGAGAAATGAAAAATGGTGTAACCTCTTGCCTCCCCTAAGAAGTTCAATGTTTAGAGTCCCAGCGTATGGTAGTTTGCTTTAATTTTTTAAAAATGTATTTTATTTTTATGTTTCTCTGACCTTGAATATAATGGAATTAAACAAACTGATGAATAAATTGACCATCAGCTGCTCTTTCTTTTCCTGTAATGGCATTCATGGGTCTTTCAAGCCAAAGATGAGAGGCCAAAAGTATGTCAGTGGGCTTTTGCTGTATCTCTTATTAGGACTAGTCTGTTATTAGGGGAAAAGCCTTTTGAGGTGGTAATCATATCTGAAAATGTAGCAGTTACTATGTATGTGATAGTTACTCTACAATTAGTCTCCATGCTAAGTCATGTGGTAACTTTATTTCAGTGGATTGGAGGGTCAGGCCATTGGTGCTTGTTGTGAAGCTGTGGGCTCATAAGCACAACATAAATGATGCAAAGAATATGACCATATCCAGTTACTCACTTACTCTAATGGTCATCAACTACTTGCAATGTAAGTAATTGATGGTTTAATTTTGATACACTATTGCTTTTAATGTGGAATAACATCAAGCTTTTAGATGGCATGCTAGTATGACTGTTATACATCAGCAAAAGAATAAAACCTTTATATTCACCTGATTTCTTCGTCATTGTATTGCTTGCTAGAAGGAGATTGAACTATGGGAGTTGAGTCCTAGATAGACTAACTACAAGTGAATTGTGTATGAAGCATATAAACTGCCACAATGAACGGGAGCAATTTTCTGATATTTCCTTCAAACCAATTTACCATTGGACTTAGTAAATCGTTGTATTAGCTACTACCAAGTTGGTCATTTTGTTTGAACTTAATTAGGTGAATATGAACTAGTGGTGGCAGAACATTTGTCTCTCCTTAATTAGCTATTCAGAGCAGTGGTTCCTAACCTGGGGCTAGTGTCATCCCATGTAGCAATGCAGACTTAAATTAAGCTTGATGCTAGTTTGCCCCATAAAGTCTGCAAGTTCTTCTTGTTTTTTAAGGAAAGTCTGTGAGCTTGAAGCAACGAAATGGAAAATTGTGGCAAACCTGTCATGTGAAACTTAGGGCTAACTTGTGAAAAATATGTCTTAAACCTTTTTCTGTGACAAACTTGCCGTAGACTTGGTTTTCCTATGACATGACTGTTAATTGTCAGGGCAAACTTACAGCAAGTTTGACAGAAGTCTGCTGCTGTGTGGTTGCTCTTTGGTATGAGCAGTTTAATGGTAGAAAACTGGGATAATAATTGTTTCAAATTTCATTCACCTCACTGAAAACTCTCTCTTCATTCATGAAAATGTTACCATTCCTTTGCTGCAGTAAACTTACTGCTGATGCCTATCAGTTGGTATTTTGTGTGGATAAGTATTGCATTTACATGTTTACAATGTCCTCTTGTGTTTAAAGTATGTTGTAATTTTTGCTGAGAAAGTAGAATAAACATTGTCGCAGCATTTCATCATATGGCAATCCATGGAGGTCAGGTCTTCATACATTACTTGACATAAATGTGATTAAGGTAATTTGAGCAGGATATTTCCCTGGTTATATTTGAGACCATATTCAAATTACACACTTTAATTTCAGCAAATTTGCAAGCATGAATTATGTTAATGTTGCATATTATCGATGCAATATATTACTTATATATGACTGAAATTCTAAGTAATTAAGTAAAAATATCTACTTAAGTGTACAACGTGATTCATGTTTTTCATGCAGTACATTTAAATCTCCTTCATGACAGAAGATTTTTTGTGATCATGCAAAACTTACTGCAGTAACCATGTGATTTATTGTCATAAATAGTTGGGAAAACATACAAACTATGTACTTGCTGTTACTTTTTTCATGAGATCTATGTGTTTTGAATTCCTTATTTTTCAAATGAGGTCTCTATGGAATACATACTCATTCTATTTTCCATGTGAAAGGGCTGGTATTTTTTGGTAAATATCTCAGAAAGTAGTTTGGTAAGGAGCATATATTTTGGTATCTTTGTAAAAGTTGGATACTTTTGTTTAAAATGACATCACAGTCTTAGATTTCTTGGTGAATTGATATTTTGCCCAAAATACCTTAACCACGACATAGAACATGTATTAACGAAATCATTCATATAGTATGAATTCATAATTGGTTGCAATTAAAATGAAACTAGCTTAGTTACTTGTACAATAGAGTTGGGTACATTGATATTCATGGGACTATTGGAATTGCATAGCATTTTAATTTTTTAATTGTGTCCATTTTCATGAATCCTGTATTGATTTCTCTAGGTGGGGTGAGTCCTCCTGTGTTGCCCTGTTTGCACTCAATGTGCCAGGGTAAATTCTCTCCTCATTCGGACATACACCGAATCAACCTAATGGAGGAAATGGCCCCTTATGACTCGGAAAACTCCATGGCTCTGGGAGAATTGTTTCTAGGATTCCTACGCTACTATGCTCTTGACTTTGAGTAAGTAGATTCATTGCCACTGCTCACAGTTATTTGATTTTGGAATGTTAATCCCAGGTTGATTATTATTTTTAATGCTGGGTTTGCTTAACTTGAAAGCTAAATTCATCTCGTCTTCATTGCTCTGGTAAATCTTTTTTTCTTTCAGGGATATGTGGCTTTGTATATCCCTATAAAATTGCTCTCGGTTGTCATTAGTATTTAATATGCCTGTAATTAAAATGCAACTCTGGCTATACTCTGAATTGCATTCTGTAGTGTCATGCAGTTACTATTTAGGTTTTTTTATTTGGCCTTGTGAAAGACAGAACATAAGGCTAAATGAAATTAAAGTGTTGTATCCGAAAGGATTTAAAACACTCAAGCATGAAATGCATTGCAAATGTACCGTAATCATTTCTTGACCTTTTTCCTTCTTCACCTCCAGGGAGGTGAGTCTGTAACTTATACTGACTGATGACAGACTTAAATTTTGAAACTATTCAGGCAGTCGCCGAGCTCACTGTCTTGACATCTTTCTTACAAATCTCTTTGTTATAGGGAATATTGGCATTATTTTTATTTTTTTACCTCTACTATGAGAGAAAAATCATGAATAGTATCAAAAATCTTGAGTAAAAAACTAACACTTTTAGAGCCTTAAGTCTTTGTGCACCTATTGCACATTTCCACCCAAAATTTTTATTGATGTAAGATAATTCTGGTGATTTTGATTATCATTGAAGGGGCTTTGGACCCCTATATTATGTATATTGTTATTTAGTTAGTGCAGCTTTTGCTTCAGTACCCTTTATAATTGTTTCTTTAAATATCCTAAGTGGTTCTGAGTATGTGACTTACTCCTGCTTCATTCTATGTTCACTCCAAGGCTACATCCTTGGGTTGAAATACTTTAAAACTAGGGATGAGTCAATTCCTCTTTTTTTCGATTCCAATTCTGATTTCGGTTCTTTCAAATTGATTCTCGATTTTGATTCTATCAATTCTTATTCCTAATAACAGGTGGGATATTGATATACCAGTAGCTTCCGACTATTATTTAAATAAGTATTGGCTGAAATTAAATAACAAAGACAATTAAGTCGCTCAAAAAGTATATTTATTAACGAATGGCAAATATATCCTCAGCTTATTGAGGTAGATAAAAAGTACAAATTGATAGCCTATACCCATAATTACTGAGACAAATAAGATAAGATAAGATAAATTTTATTGATCCTCTTGAAATACAAGTACAAATCTCTTAAGTACAAATAAATTGGAGCTTTAGGCAGCCTCAAAGGTACAAGCACCTGTATCGAGGCTGCCCTCCGTAAATAAATATATGCAATTGCTGCTTAATGTAATACATAAAAAAAATTAAAAAAACTAAATTTTTCCGAACATATGTACGAATAAGGACCATATCATTTATGCCAATTTGTTAACAAAGAAAAATACACACTTCTTTTTTACAATACATCCAGCTATATTTTATAAACACTTAACATGGTTAGTTACAATTTGGAACATAATACGAATTACCAATCTAATACAAAACTTTGATTTTATTTATGGATAGTATCCATTCCTTAATGAGCTTTAGATTTTTTCTTTTGATTTTTGAAATTTTTAAATAGTCTGGTATATCATTTAATAGTTTGGGTCCTAAGTAAACAAAGGACCTCTTAAATAATGTTAAGTTTGGTTTTGGAGTAATTGCACATCGCTTCCTTCTTAGATGGTATGATGTAATAAATGAAATTTGATTTGAATATTTATCTATCTGGAATCGATGGAATCTGAATCGACTTTAGGCGATCGATTCTCAATACCGATTCTAATCCTGAGAATCAGTGGAAGCGAGAATCGACATTTGGACTCATCCTTATTTAAAACGTCAGATTGTGCAAGTTTCAGGGTGTATTTTAATTTTAAATAGGCAATATGACCGTAGGTCTGAGAGAATTGAGGAGTGATAGAAATATACTGTGGAACTGATGGGTGTAAAAATTCCCTCTTCTCATTTACCATTGGTGACTTCTAAAAAAAACAGACACGTGGAGACACAATGTTGTCATACATTTCGCTTATTGCCCTTAATGTTTTCCCATTTCTTTTCCATATTTCCTTCTTTTATTCTCAGCTGTTGTCCTCACTCCACCTGCCAATTACCTTAATGATTGGTCACAATGTACATACAATGTAGGTGTAGATGCATTATATTACCTTGATTTCATTGAATTTAATTCATGTCACATTTTGATTCCTCTTCATCTATACATATTCCTAATGGTAATTATGTTATATGCCTATGAATGATTATAATCCTCTGGCACATCTGTAAGTGGGTGGTTACTGAAATTTGAATACCCAGAGCCTAACTCTCGTACTTTTTTTCCTTCTCCTATGCCTTCCAACGTATCTTATACTTCTGTTCTTCTAAAATATGACCAGTTTTTTGGCTGCTGTTATCTGTGAAAAAAGCAAAAGCCTGTTTTAGCAGGATAAATAGCCTTTTGAGGTTTGAGAGAACTGTATACTGATCGTTAGTTGATAAAAAATATCTGAAACAAATTGTTGCTTCAGTTTCAGCCAGGAAGCTGTCTCAGTGAGGCTGGCGTCAAGGATTTCTATAGAAGACTGCAGGCGGGTCAGGAGTTACAAAAATGATCCTCACCAATGGAAATACTTGTGCATTGAAGGTAAACCAATTGCTTTACTCAAAGTAACAACCCTTCAGTGGTAAATGATTAGTACCAGAATGAGTTACTGTGGGGATGTGATGTGATATGGTTCTCTAATTTTAGTTCCTCAGGAGGGATAAGGAATAAAGAATTCAAATGAGATATGGTACTTTTTTCACAGTTTTTTTTTAAATTTCAGGTCGACCGGTTTCGTCACATAGGCGACATCATCAGGTGCATAAGTTTAGAATGCTGCAGAATTTATACAAAAATTTGGAAGGGGGGGGGGAAGAAGGTATGTGAGAGGACGTGGGAACAAGCATTATTTTGGGGGGGGGGGGGGGGGGGGGGGGGGGGGGAGAAAGGGAAGAAGGATGGACTGTTTGGAGGAGCTGGAGATTAGAAAGCAGTTAAAGGAAGGAAAAATTGCTAACGACTATATTTTTGTCAGCCATTCCCCCCTCTTGGATATTCCCCTGAGTCATAATACCTTTTGAGGATGACACCTTCTTCCCCCCCCCCCCCCCCTTCCCCTCACCCCTTTTCCTGCCTCTCCCCCCCCCCACCCCCTCCTTACAAATCTTTGTATAAATTCTGCAGCATTCTAAACTTATGTACCTGATGATGTCACCTATGTGACGAAACCGGTCGACCTGAAATAAAAAAAACTGTGAAAAAAGTACCATATCTCATTTGAATTCTTTAGAATGGATTTTCACAAAGTTAAGCCAGAATTAATCGGGGATAAGGAATGATTATTTTTTATCTGAGATGTTGGGAACTATCTGTTACCATTAATTTTCCCACCAAAGAAATGACTCAGATAAAAATAAGCACTAATCCTTATAAACACATGGGTCAAACTGGGAGATATTTCAGTAACCTTGTGAATGAGCTGTTAAGTGCCTCGCCTATGGAGACTCCTGATCTCATTTTGCATAACACCTCATTTTTCAGACTTTCTAGTGAATATCCTACAATTTCAAAATAAGAGACATTGCCTGGAGGTGTTGGAGCAATGGGAAATTAGAAGAAACTTATATTGTTAAACCACATTGAATTTGAATTCCCTCCCCTTCTTTAATCCCTCGAATGATTAAACCAGAACTTCATGTAGCTACACCTCCTTTCCCTTTCTTATCCCTGCATTTGTTCATTTCTTTCCCCTATTTTGATTTTTGTTGACATTATTTAGTTAAAAAAATGAAAAATTGCCCATTTTTTGCTCTCAAAAACGAGTGCACCATGTTGGGTGCTTCATTATAAGGAAATTAGGGTAGTAGGAATATTTTCCTGTGTGTACTTTGTAGCTAATGTCCTTGCAAGTTCTCATATGAAACTGGATGCCATAAAATTATCTGTGTATCTATTATGAAATAATTTATGCAATTGCATTATATTCTGTACCTCACCCTGGCAAAAATCAGCATTCACACCATTTTCTAGGTCTTTTACATTAGGAATCCACTTTGGCTATAAAAATGGTATAACTAGGATATTTTATAATGTGTAAAATTAAAAGTGATCAGAGGTGTTAATATAGGTGCACTTCACTTCACAAAAATAGAAATTGGTGTTTTCAGTAATCCTTTTGTTTTTGCAACTATGTAAATTGCTCAGAGCCAATTAAAATGTGTAAGACATAATCGAAATGTCATACCATTCATTGCATGTACCCAAAAGAAACTTGATTACTTTAATAACTTCGTTTTATAGCCTGCAATTAAAAATGCACTTGGATCCGAAAATATCCAAGGATCCGACACCTGAAATCAAGGATCCGGTCCGGATCCGAAAAAAATCCTGGATCCGTCCATCCCTAATAGGAACCATACTCAAATAATTTTTAAGTATGTTTATATCACCTACAGTTAAAACTGTCTGGTTTAAAATCTGAGTGTCAGTGAACATGCTATAATGTCTCTTATTATATAATATTTTTAAAATCTTCTGTGGAGACCATTATGTAAGCTTAGTGTCACTTTGAGTTGAAAGAAGTTGATATGTAGTTGACATTTTATAGAAACTTAATTCCATGGCAAGATGTGTTTATGCCGTCATGGCTCTGAGCATATTTCATGAATTACATAATATATTTTGGTAAAATGTGAGTTCATATGATGGTGAAAATTGATGAAATTTAATTACTAAACTGGGGATAAAACCAATGCATGTACTCCAATTTGTTTCTTTTTAGAAGAATGATAGCTGATTGTGAATATAACCAATTAATGCAGAGTAATCATTCCTTTTCAGAGCCTTTTGATCTCACCAACACAGCCAGATCAGTCTATGACAGGGACGTCTTTGAAAGGGTGAAGCATGTTTTCCGAACCTCTTGGCAGAAATTGAATGATTCCAAAACAATTGATTGCCTCTTTGAAGATTAAAATACTTTTTCCTATTTTAATGGGAATGTTCACTATACTGAATAAACCAATGATGCTTGTCTGGCTCTTTGTGGACATGAATGACTGTGCTGATGGTAATCAAACTGTGGCACATGGATGGAAGAAAATGGCTAAAAATGTGCCTCTTGCATCTTTATCGATGTCTGGTGAGGGTGCAATTTTTTTAATATCTCAGACGGTGTTGATGTAGCTATTATTCAGGTGAGAAGACTGAATGAATATGATGTGGTTCCTGCTCACTTTAGATGACCACATCATTTACTGAATGTTTGAGAGTGAGTGTGTGAAAGAGACTGATTTGTTGTATTCCTTGAAGTCATGGTATTGAGAGAACATTAATGATCCTCAACTAGTCACTTAGGAAGCAACTGACTGTGATTAAAACTCGTAGGAAGTGTGGGGGAAAAGGAAGTGATCATTTTTTTAAAATGGGCACTTCAATTAGCCCTGCTGGCGAAAACTGAATCTATATATATCATAAGCATTTAATTTACAATTACCCACAGATGAATAATTTTGAATGTGTGTTCATATATGTAGAAGACCATTATTTATTTTATAACGGAAAGGGGGGGAGGCCAGCTTTTTTGGTGCAATTATTGGTGAAGAATTTACCTCTTCAATTGAGAAATTATGCATTGAGTAGAGAAAAACATAGTGAACTGTCAATTACAGTGCCTCTCATTTTTAGCACTTTAATAAGAAAAATGTTTTATCGTGTGAAATTTTTCCGTAGTAATGATGTGAATTTTGATATTTATTTCACGCGTCAGGAAGAAGAAAAAACTTTTTTGACTCGTATATGTTACTTTAAAAATTGCCCTCCAAATTGTGATTTTGGTCTGCTCTTGTGTGGCAATAATCTTCTCTGTTTCTTTAATTCTTTTGTACCCCGGCAAAGGATTTGAAAGAGTGCATTTTATCAATTCTTCACTCAGGTAACACGTTTCGAGGAGTTGGATTATTTGTGCTCTGAAAGAAAAGCCTTTGTTTGTTAAAAAAGTTTCAGATGCTAGTGTAATCTCTTTAATATAAGTTTCCTTTATTCCTCAACATAGTAGAGGGAAGAAAATATTTATACATCTAATTGTTTTTCTTTGAAGTACCAGTTTTTTGTACGAGAAGCTTGTGGGAGGGCACAAAATTTCACAAAAAAATTGCCATGTGGCGTATGTTTTCTTGTGCATATAATTGTTTCCCACTTATCTTTTGTAATGGTGCTCGGTAATTTTTATTGAATTTTGATATTGACCTCGAGTCTAGTGAGTTGTGTAAATTTATGGCGATGAATGCTTCATCATTTAAAAATACAAAAAAAATCAAAAATACTTGTGATGAACGCATTCAAAAGGAGTGAATTGTTTTTTGAGTACAGATGATTGTGAGAGTAACTGTAAGGAAGGTATCACAATTTTTTTAAGTTGCGTTTGAGGGTCAATTTGGGTGTTCTGTGGTCACTTGGTGCTCAGTTATTGCTCGTCTGATTTGGAATGATTCATCAGTACAAATAGGAAACGAGTCAATTTACACAAGTTATTTTTCATTAGTAGCATGCCACAGGGTATATAGGCATGAGTTCCTGGAAAGAGCTCTTCTGAATGATATGTCTGTTAAATGTATGTATGTATGTATATTGTTCATGTTAAACAAATTCTCATCCATTTCTTATGCATATAGGATGGAAGCAAACAACCAAACCTTTATGTTGAAGTTGTGTTTCTTCTCTTGGAAAGAACAGGTTGACCAAGACTTTCCTTTAAATGTTATTTGAATTGAGCCAGTGAGAGAAACACTTAATAATGTTGGCACTTGTTGAACACATGTGAAATAAAGCTGCAGCGAATGCTATGCCAAGTCTCGGTGCCATATTAAAATGAAATAAATGAATGAATAATTTTTTTCCGTATTATTGTGCACTTGCATCTATTTTGTCATCTCCCTGTCCCAAGGCTCAAGTTTCATTTAGAGAGTATCTAACACTACTACTTTTATGAGGTACCAGCTGGAGACAACCGCTTCACTGGGTTTCTTTTAGGTACCTACATCTGTGCGGTTTTCCCTGTATAATATACAGAAGATGTGTTATGGAAGTCTACTTTTCACATTCTACTCTTCAATTTTTCATGTTTTACTTTTATCCATACACACTTTTATTTATAAAAAGTCAACTGATGCACGCATGTCATGCTTTGCCTTATATTGTGTCAGAAGCCAACCCCAACACCCACACGTAGTGGTCCTTCAACATTTCAGAATACATCTACATAGTACCCTGCGAGCTGCCGCAGGGGGTGTTAGGTCACCAGCCATGTAAAAATGTAAGTTTTTGGGAAATGAAATGGTGACATGTATTATCGGAATGTATTTAGTGGAGCTCAGTTTTTATTGTGGTCACTTATTGTGTGAGGAAAGAACAGGTTTTTGTACCTACTGTTTGGCAGTGTCTCTCTTATTTTATCGCATCTGTCAGACCTAGAGATGTAGTAAGGAGTCATGATAATATTCTCTATATTGCTCTGAAAAATATTAGTTCTGAATTTCTCAAGCAACCTAAGCCTAGTGTGTTGCCTCAGTCTCTAGGGTCTCCCACCTTAATCCCTCGAAAAGTTGCGAGACACTATATGTACGCTTGTAGCAGTTTTTAGTGAAGCGTGCTGCTTTTGTTTGTATTTTATTAATTTTTTGGTTAAATCTTTATGACCAGGGTCCCAAATGTTCGTAGCTTATTCGAGGTGTGGCCTAACCAGAGCTAAATATCATCTCTCTTTGACTTTTTCATCCGAGGACCATCCTATTATTTGTTTAACAAAACCTAGTTTATTTTATGCTGTGCCACATATGTTTTGTATATGTAATCCCCACAATATATCAGATGTTAAGGTAATTCCAAAATATTTTACTGTGTTTGAAGATTTCATGTTAACTCCACCCACAATATATGTATGGCATTTTTGTGATGACTTTTGCAGGAAGTGAACTGTGGTGCATTTTCTGATATTTAATTCTAACCCACACTCCTGGCACCATGAATGAACATTGTTAAGGTCCGGTGACAGAGCTTCGAAGTCCATGTCTTCGCTTATTCCATGGTAGATAACTGTATCATCTGCAAATAGTGTTAATTAACTGCTACCTCTCTATCTTGATAAGATCTCGATTGAATAATGTCGATCCTACTGGTCCAGCTCATTCTAGTACATTCGTGAACATTCTACTACATTCTTACTCATTTTTATAGATGCAGTGACGAAGTCAGTCACTTTCGACCCGCTCATCTCCCACACCACCACAGCTACACACGCACAACCACTAAAGTCAGGGTTTCCGCTGACCGGGAAAATCTGGAATTATTCATGAATTATCAGTGCCGGGGAATGTTCGTGGATTATTGGTGAATTTCTTGTTTGAGTCACGAATTTATAAATTATCATTTCCAGACAAAAAGTTCCTCTCATCTCAAAATCAAACATCTCATTATGAGAATGTAATTTCTTTTATTTTACTGCCACACCTCTAGCATTATATACAGTAGATCACATTGTATAAATTAAATCCATATTAATTTACTTTCGGTCTTAGACAATCATTCATCATTATTATTTTGCTTACATATTTCTTCTCTAGGACTTGAGTAAGCCTTCCTTCTGGTTTACTCCTCTTAAAACCAATATAAAACTAACTACCATTAAAGCTACCTATCTATTTACTTCTTTTTAACACTTATTTCGTATTTAATGATTTTTAATAATTTAATTCCTTTATTCTTTGGTTTTTGGGTTCTTTATTCTTACTTGTCAAGGTTTGATAAGGATAATGGGGAGAATAATTATGTGATGAGGGTGAATGGTGAAGTAATTGAACAAGTGGATTATTTTGTGTACTTAGGTAAGATGTTTACTAAAGATGGACGGATAGATGAGGAGATAAACAGATGAGCGAATGCAGCAAGGAAAGTGGTAGGTAGGGTGTGGAACATATCAAGGAATGAATGCCTGTCTAAGGAATCGAAAATTGCAGAGTACAAAAGTGTACTTCTCCCCACTTTGTTGCTGGTAGTGAAACATGGGTATGTCAGGATAGACATAAGAGCAGACTAAACGCCGTGGTTATGAGTTATCTGAGGAGTGTTTGTGGCAGAAGTAGGATGGATAGGGTCAGGAATGAGTGGGTAATAAATGAATGTGGGTTAGATGCTCCAGTAATGGACATATATGAAAGGAGGGTGCTTTGTTGGTTTGGCCATGTTGAGAGAATGGATGAGACTCGAATAACGAAATAGATATATCAGAGTGAAATGAATGGTGCGAGAAGTAGGCCGAGAAAGTTGTGGTTGAGGGGATTCTTAGGAGGAGGAATATTAGGATTCTTCAAAACAGGAGGGCATGTATGAAGCAGTGTATGGGGGTAAATGAGGCAAAAGAGGTTTGCAAGGATAGGTCAGTATGGGGAAAATTATTGAAGCAGAGTTAGGTGTACAAATATGTATTTATGAGTGAAACTTAGTGACTGTGCCTACCCTGGAAGGGAATGACGTGAATGGTATGTATGTATGTATTCTTGTGGGTTTAGCTAGAAAAATCCATATTCTTCGTAAAACTTGAAAAACATTACTTTGGCTCTTATATAAAACGTGATATTATAACCTGAAATTTGTATAAATTTAGCCTTGAAAACCTGTAATTATGCTTTAATATTTTGACTTAAGTGGACACCATGATAGTGGACAACACGATGGGAGACATGAAGCGACTACCACACACAAACACCAGTGATCTGTGGTGGGTAGTTGTGGCTGCAAGGTGAACTAACATGGGTGAGGATATGAGTTTGAGCCAATCCCAATGATGGCTTACCCCATTTAGGTGGATTGAGAGGGCATTAGGTTAGCAAACTGTTGCCTGACAATAGAAATAACCTCCAGATTGGTTATCCGTGTTCTTTCCTTACTTCCACAACAAAATAGATGAGTTAGGGGTTGCATAGCTAGAGTATCAACAATCTATTTACAATTTTAGGCAAGTAACCTGTGAAACATACTTGCTACGAAGTACTATCGTACATACTCTAATTAGCACAGTTCTCTCTAGGAATGTGAATTATCATTAATTTAAATTAATAAAAAAATATATAAGGGGAATTATTATTAAAGAATTACATGCATGCTGATTTCTAGTAACTTAACAATGGATGATATAGAAAAATTGCTTAACTAGACTCAGATGTATGCCATTGGTTCATCCTTCTGAGGAGCAGGTGACATGGTCACAAGGTTGTTAATCTCGATTGCTGACTCGATGCCACAATTAATATGAATGATCTTGCGAACCATTTGTCAGATGGAGCCACCTGGGACAAGCCATGTGGGTGGTGCCACTCTATTTTCACCTCTTGCCCTCCCTCTTGGGTGGTGCATTAGCTGAGCGGCATTGTTTTTTGGTTGTGTCGGCTCCAAGGAAGAAGAGAGACTGAAAAGCTACTTGTGCTTGCACATATGTACCTTCATTAGAAAAGAAGGGATGATTTTGGGCTCATTTGATGTTAATGGAGGGAAGGTTCTCAAGTTTAATGAATCTGTTTTCTTGTACTCGAGATAATGATGCAAAATTTTTCAATTTTTGCATGAGGTCCCCTAGGGTGTCCCATTTTGCATTGATGTCTGAAAGTCATGGGTCTTAGAGTCTCCGATGGTGACATTTGATGAGAAAAATGAGGTGTACAAAAAATTTTTGAAATCTTATTATATTTAGAGCATGCAGCTTTTCGTTTAACATGGGGCTCCCATAAGCCTGCGCTCCTGGGCCTCCGTGCCGCCCCCACCATTTCTTTCCCCACAAATCGAAGGTTCTGATATATAGGCTTAAATTTTGTCACCACTTTGGGATGGGGGTGATACTAATATGCAAAGAGCAAAGCAATGTATTTAGAATAATTACTAATATAATGGAAATAAGAAGCTACATGGTTGGTATGAGAACTAAATTCTAACACAGTGAAAACTGCCTATAGCGGAATCGCACGGTGCCGAGACAATTTTCCGTTATGGACAAGTTTCCGTCATACACTGGGTAGAAGTACTTCATAGGAAACACATATACTTTAAGAGGAATAAACTGTTGCAGTGGTTTTTGAGACTTTTGTAATGCACAGTAATATCATTGTCAAAATTGCGCTTAGAAATGACATTGTATGTGTGGAGAACATTTTATTCTTCATTTTATAATTCTCACTTACAGGATAAAGGAATGTAAAGTATTAAATGATGAATGCACTGTTTTTAGATATACATATTCACTTTATTAAGTTGAGATTTTTAAGTACTATGAATTGAATTATTTGAGTTCGCTCACACAAAATAATCTTTTACAAAAGACTGCTTAATTTTCTTATTTAACAAATGTTTTGTCTCTGCGTGATTCTTACAATCATTCATCAAACTTAAGGGACCAACATCATTGTTAACTATAGAAAATTTTGTGGTCTCTTCGATTTCACTTCCTTCGATGTCTTCCTCCCCATCATCCTCACCACATTCCTTTTTGCACACTAAAGAATCACTGTTAATATCACTGGAAGTGGTCGATAGGTTTTCATTTATATTCACAAAATCCATTACCTTTGTCACATCACTATCCATAATGGAAGCGAGCTCATTAATATCTGCATTTTCACTACCGCTATCGTCGTTAATTATGTCTTCATCACTGTAAACAAAGCCAGCTCTGAGGAAAAATTACAGACACTTTCTTTTTTCACGCAATTTATTGCTATGGTCAACCAATTTATGGCATCCAAAATGGTTATAGATTTCACTACTTCACTCACTTTGTCAAAAGATTCAACAGCAGTTAAAAGAGACTCCATTAAAAACTTTCTGTAATGCACTTTCACGCAATAAATAACACCCTGATCCATGGGCTGAGTGATGCTGGAGGTATTCGCTGGGAACCACGCAAGTTTCACATTCGTTAGCTCTATGTGAGGATGGCACGTGGCATTGTCCAAAAAAAGAATTAATTCTCGTCCTGCTGTTTTCATTCGCCAGTTAAAAGAAATAAACCAGTCTTCCATTATTTTAGCTGTGTTCAAAGCTTAAGAATTGTGTCGCCAGATCACAGGAAGCTCTCCGATGTTTAAATTTTTTAAGCATCTGGGTCTTGCGGCTTTACCGATTACAAGTGGTTTTTCCATGTTCCCTTCCATGTTTCCACAAATAAAAACAGTAAGCCGCTCTTTGGAGTGTTTACCTCCACAACATTTGTCACCTTTAAGAGACAAAGTTTTTGTTGGGATCGCACGGAAAAATAGCCCCGTTTCATCACCATTAAATGTCTTTTGGATGGTAATCTTTTATTAAGTCTCGAACTTTTACTTTCCAACTGGAAACTACGGCCTTGTCAACATCATTTGCCTCTCCGCAAACACTTCCACAATATTGTGACGCGCTCGAAAACTTTCTAACCAGCCATAAGAAGCTTTAAACTCTGCATTCCCTAATTTGGCCATAAATATTTTCACTTGCGCTTGGACCATTGGTCCCGAAAGCGGGATATTTTTTTCTCTCGTTTGAACTAACCATTCCCAAGTCAATTAGTTTATTTTTTCGTTTCCAGTTTTTCTTATTTTTCTTTTGGAGTTCAAATTTTTTCCTGAAAAGGAAAAAAGATGTAAGTAATGTTTTATGTATTCTTAAGAACTCGTCCCTATATTTTATACCTATCTATATTTTAACCCATCATATCATATCCTGTCATATGCGTTAGAATTAGCGGGTCTTTATGGAAACTCTTTTGGCTTAGTGAAGGCAATTAAATTCATCAAAGTCAATTTCTCGAAAATTGTTTACTCTTAATGAGATATTGTTTCATTCCCAAGAATGTGTTGTATACTTGCGTTTTTCCACACTTGAATTTCAGTTGCACCTCTTTTATGCCACACTGCTTTCTTTTGATGAGGTCAATGATGTCCAATTTTGTCCTGCAAACTCAATGCCTTCCTTTATGACATTTTATAATTCAGCCACTTGCTCTATTAGGGATATTCAATATGAACACCAAGAAATGGAGAGCATCTGCCAAGGATGGGCAAAGATTGCGAACTTACGTGATGCAATGGAAGGGAAAATGTGGGGGAAGGTTAAGGGAAAGGCTTGTCAGCTTGTTGTTATTGCATAGGTGTGCTCAACAGTTGACCAATGAGAACAAGCTTAATGGGAGAGAAAGTGTGGTGGAATAAAAAAGGGTTTGAGAAAACAGGAGGTTATTGAGTAAGATTAGTCATAACTGAGACAATAACAGTGCGGAAAGACCCTTAAGCCCTAAGAACCCCAGTCCAAGAACTACGTCCAGGATTTTGCACCAACCTGGGCGTCCTGTGGCACGTTAAAATAAGAGGGAAAAATGAATAAGCACGAGAAGGAGAAAGAAGGGGAAGGAGGGAACATTTTCGCTATCCGTCGGACCCCTCACCATGTTCCTTTACCACAAGGTGATCCCTTCCATTCAATTCCTCAACACATTCACCTCCTTGCATTTGTCCTTGAAACTGAAACTCCGTGAAGAGCTTGCTTGGAACCTGAATACCCCTGCGCCAAAAGGTGGCGAGTGGAGGGGAGGGTGCACTCAGGGTAGGGAAATAGGAGGAAAAGGCAAACCTCTTCCTTCGGTCAGTTCCCTGGGGTGAAGTCCCGAGGGATAATGGTCGCTTTTTCCGAGTCAAAAATGGTTTTCTGTGCATGGGACACAGAATTTCAAACCAGCTATAAGCATGAGTGTTTGCCAGAAATTTGGAATTCCGTAATACAGAGGGGGCCAAATCATTTCTTTGATCAAAAACCTTTGTTTCTGCGTTCGACCCAGGTCGTTCACAACCCCAAAGTAGTAACCAATCTAAGCCTACGTGTAAGAACCTTCGATAGGTGGGGGAAGAAGTAGTGATGGACGGCACAGAGGCCCGAGAGCACGAGTTCTTCAAACAGGCGGCGTGCGCTTGTGGGAGCCCCCATGTTAAACAAAAAGCTGAATGCACGACCCCTAAATATTATCTGATTTCAGAAATTTTTGCACACCTCATTTTTTCATCGAATGTCACCATCCGAGACCCTAAGACCTATGACTTGCAGACATCGATGCAAAATGGGACACCCCAAGGTTCCCTTTATTGTTTGATGAACTACTGGATGTGTTGAGAAATATGAGGATTGCCCAAGAAGCAATGCCCCACTTTTTTTATCGAAAACTGTTTATTCTATTGAAATGAAATTTACACATAGAAAGCGGGCCTAGGGTAAAGATAAAGAAATGTTTATTGTTCTTGGACCACTTGGTCCACTAAGAACATACAAAAGGTATACATTAGTATCAGAGCTCGAGTACACAGAAAAATTGGATACATGCAATAAATGATATAATAATGGTAACAAAAAATACAAGCATATTGGTGAAATGAATACGGAGGCTTCCGCATTATTTAATGGTAGGGTAGGGTAATAGGGTATTATTATGCTTTGGTTTCTCTTGTGGCATACTGGCAAAAATGCGCCAAAACTGACTGGTAGAGTGCCGTAACTATTAGCAGGGAAATCTGTATGTGGTGCGAGTACTGCAAAGGCTGGTAACCTTGCATACTCTATTACAGCTTACTCATAAGTCACAAATTAGCCTCAGATGGCCGCAGCCACGATGGGAGGTGGAAGCTGAATAAGGTTGACCCATCAAGATACGGACTTAGCGATACAAACTGGACTATTGGTACTTGGAATGTTAGAGGAGTATATGGAAAGGAGCATGAGTTGTTGAATGAAATGCAAGTAAGATGAATGGATATTTTGTGTGTATGTGAAACTAAGCGCAAGGGGCGGGGTGTTATTATGAGTCTTAAAAACAGGAGGGCATGTATGAAGCAGTGTATGGGGGTAAATGTGGCTAAAGAGGCTTGCAAGGATAGGTCAGTATGGGGGAAAATATTGAAGCAGAGTTAGGTGTACAATTATGTATTAATGAGTGAAACTTTTGACTGTGCCTATCCTGGAAGGGAACCGCATGATTGGTATGAATGTAAAGGATTTTTTATCTACCCACTCTATTTTTCCTCATAATCTGCTTCAAGTTCTATTGCCCTTCCATCAGTGATTCACTTGGGCGTGAATGCCATTGGAACCAGTCCTCGCTCTGGTTATGGAGCGAGGTTTTCATTGTGCTAATCACCTCTTCGTTGGTCAAAGTAGTGGTGTGGAAAAGTACTCAAGTGTCATTGAAAATGGATTAAAAAGAAAAAATACAAAGCGACTTACATTCTACCATGACTTAAGTTAGTGTCCAACAGGTATTTGCGAGCATCATCTGCCAGTGTCTTCTGTAGAGTCCACAAAATTGGTCAGAGCACTCAGATATAAGATATGGTAGTGTTGTGATAACCTGATAAGGCTTTGTGACCAATGGGGATATGTCTCTAGATGATCGTTTCTATGCACTGATTTCTGTTGTTGTGGAGTTAAAAGAAAAAAATGTGGACCTTTACTTTTTGGGCTACCCTCATAGTTTAATCTGCCATGAAACTATTATGAGAGCTGCAGTGAATGAAGGATTCATTGTAGAACTCCATTCTGAAGTGGCATCATGCAACTGGCCGAATAATCCCCTGTGGGCATGCTGTTTATAGCAGCGTGCTGACAGAACGAGCCAACCACTAGACAGAGCTTGACAGAGCCAACCACTAGCGGCAAGCTGAGTTGTGGATGATTGACTATATCTTTTGTCTCAGAAAGCGGCACCACCCAGTGTGGCAGGAGGTATTGCAAAGCTTGATTCCACTGTGTTGGGCTACACAACGCTTGCAACCCAGGTGGCCCCTTGTGAGTTCACGTAGTGAAGCTATGTGCGCCTGGTGCAAGTTGGTCTCTGGTATGGGTTTTATTTCCTCCAAACATCTTACTCAAGTATAGGTAGTAGTAGTAGTTGGTGTAGGATTGGAGTCATTTTCGAAAATTACCATAATTTGCAATGGTAATTTACCTCATGAAAATTATGGTAATATACCCATCCCTAGTTGGCTTACTATAAGGTTTTCAGGAAAGACCAACCCCTTAGGAACTTGCAGACAATCATGCTACCCTTCTGCTCTTGCAAAATGTCTCAATTTTTTTTTGTTTGCCATACGATTCTGTTGGCCCGTATGACCTTGGAATCCCGATAGGCTGCTAAGCCTGTCATCAGGTTTTCCAGAGACCGGACCAACAGAACTTGACATACATTCATGCCCTGGGTGGTGAAAAACCCACCCAGGAGGGACTTAAACCCACGACCCTCAGTTTAGCTGGCAAGGATTTTACCCTGCCATCACCGGGGCCATCCGGCCATTAATGTGAATAGGGTGCTAGCACATTACTTTGCTAGGTTGCATAATGAAGCCATAATTTATGAAAATATGAAGTGACAATAATTCTTGAAGTTAAGAATAATCCTGACTGAAGGCATTATCTGCTTCAATTAACCTCTTTTCAATCAGACATGAAAAATTAATTTTTCTAAGCATAGGCCACAGTACAAATAAAAATTTCAAATTTCATTTCAACAAAATAATCACTTTTATTATTATGCATCAACAAACAATAAAATATATTAAGGACAGTGAAATGTCTCAATGTAGTAGATTACTAACTTTGAATCACCATTGCTAAGTAAAAGCAATACCAATTTGTAAAATCTTTTTTAAACCTGAATAGTTTTAAACTCAAATCAAGGAAGGAGAATGAGCCACGATTATCACTAGAGCACACTATTAGAATTTCCTTCACCAATCAGCAGAATATATTGCACTGGACATGGTACTTTTCCATTTAATTAATAACTATATTATTTGAAGGGAAATATAAAATCCATCACACTTCACATATTACCCAGACGTTAAAAAAATACTACAAACGCAAGAGTTAAATATTATACACTTTATTGAGACAATTAGAAACTAGAACAAACAATTGAGTCAAAATTTTGCAGGAAATGAATATAAAGTACACACTGATATAAAGCTCACTGGAATACTAGCATGGGTGACTATCATAACAAAAAAATATTCTCCGAGGACAAATATTGAATAAATGTTAATTAACAATGCCACAAATCCACAAGATAAGCAGTTCTTGATAGACATCCCAATAATATGGTCCATGGTTTAAATGTGAAAAAAGGTATTGAGGAAAAACGCTTTTAAGAAAAAAAAACCAGAAAGAATATCTGGCCACTCATCCCATGCTCCAACTAAGTGACTTATATTTGTGACTAGCTTCCCACGAGTACCAAGCTGTCTGCCAAACCTCATATGACTAATGCCTCAAAAAGATAAATCCTTGAGGGACAATACATATGCATAAAAGAGCATTGATAATAGCCACAGATAATAAGGGAAACTGGAATTTGCCATACCAGCAATGCACATCCATAATCCCTCAATTGTGATAAGTATAAGTTGGCTCTGATGTCTCAAATCTGCAGTTCTTCCACTTAAGTTAACATTTCAAGGGCCTTTTCTTGTGAACCCTTAACCTGTTGAGGTTATTTAACAGATACATTGTTGGTATTGGCAGTAACTTGGAGGAGTTCCTTCGTTATGAAATACTTAGTTTTCCACAAAAGATTTATTACATTCTAACTGGTAATAAGGTAAGTATGTAATAAATATTTTGTGAAATACTAAGTCATTCATCATTTCATTACTTAGAGGTGAAGCCTAAAACAATCTTGGATATTAACCATCACTAATAGCTGTCTAAGGAAGTAGTAAGTAATCCAGATTTTGTACCCAGGGGAATTATACGGGTGAATGGAGTTCAGTGGTAGATCTGAATGCCATAAGGCTGAAGGGAACCATTGTACAGTGACTCTCATTACAAAAGACATTTCAGGAGTGGATTGGAGCTGGGCTCTCCTTCCATTGTTTTACTCCCAGGTTTACAGTTAAGAGGACATCTAAAGTAAGATTTTGGTGCAACTCATGAGCTATCATTTTAAGATCACTATTGAAATTAAAATTTATAAGAAAACGAGAGATAGTTCGGACAGGCGATGCCAAGACAGTCCGGCAAAATTTGACATATTTAACGACCAGTTTCATTTTAAGGTGTCATTATCAAGCAATGTGGACAAGTTTTCAGGTATTGCATAGGTGATACCTAGTATCAAAACCGATAGTCAAATATCTGTGGAACCTAGCTGCTCCTTTGTGAACAATCATGGAGGAGTTTCATCATGTATCAATTGAAACCAGTGAATCACATAATTGTTGGTTTACATAGTAAGTATACGTAGTTTCAGAGTAAATACACAAGCCTCCCCCAACAGTTATCCCTATAAAGCCCCTTCAACAATGATGAGGTAGTTCAAATGAAACCCTCTCATAGGCTGCACTCAACATGCCCATGGTAGCCAAAATAGTGAAGCATTGTTCATGGAAATATGTATTTACGAGAATCTGAAGCTTCTGTAGCATTGTTAAGTAGGGGTTCCCTATTGATTCTCATATCTTGCCCCTAACATAAGGGGTGGCATTCCTTTAAAGATGGGTCTTTGAGTGAACTTTGCCCCTGTTCAAAAAGAAACTCACTGCAGGTGGAACATTCTAGATCAGCTGGGACGCCTAAAGTCAAATGCTAGTGTAATTAGCGAATGAATTTTGCGAAACGAGTAATTAAATGGACGCCATGCTCACAGAGTTAAATTCACGACTAGGATTCCCATAATGATCAACTCAAATCGCTCTATAATTGCAACTCAACGTACATTGCTGACGAAGTCGGGCGTATCTCACGGAATTCAATTTCAACAGAAGTGAGCATGCATTTACAAAAGATCATTTTAAGGTGTCATTATCAAGCAATGTGGACAAGTTTTCAGGTATTGCATAGGTGATACGTAGTATCAAAACTGATAGTCAAATATCTGTGGAACCTAGCTGCTCCTTTGTGAACAATCATGGAGGAGTTTCATCATGTATCAATTGAAACCAGTGAATCACATAATTGTTGGTTTACATAGTAAGTATACGTAGTTTCAGAGTAAATACACAAGCCTCCCCCAACAGTTATCCCTATAAAGCCCCTTCAACAATGATGAGGTAGTTCAAATGAAACCCTCTCATAGGCTGCACTCAACATGCCCATGGTAGCCAAAATAGTGAAGCATTGTTCATGGAAATATGTATTTACGAGAATCTGAAGCTTCTGTAGCATTGTTAAGTAGGGGTTCCCTATTGATTCTCATATCTTGCCCCTAACATAAGGGGTGGCATTCCTTTAAAGATGGGTCTTTGAGTGAACTTTGCCCCTGTTCAAAAAGAAACTCACTGCAGGTGGAACATTCTAGATCAGCTGGGACGCCTAAAGTCAAATGCTAGTGTAATTAGCGAATGAATTTTGCGAAACGAGTAATTAAATGGACGCCATGCTCACCGAGTTAAATTCACGACTAGGATTCCCATAATGATCAACTCAAATCGCTCTATAATTGCAACTCAACGTACATTGCTGACGAAGTCGGGCGTATCTCACGGAATTCAATTTCAACAGAAGTGAGCATGCATTTACAAAAGATCATTTTAAGGTGTCATTATCAAGCAATGTGGACAAGTTTTCAGGTATTGCATAGGTGATACGTAGTATCAAAACTGATAGTCAAATATCTGTGGAACCTAGCTGCTCCTTTGTGAACAATCATGGAGGAGTTTCATCATGTATCAATTGAAACCAGTGAATCACATAATTGTTGGTTTACATAGTAAGTATACGTAGTTTCAGAGTAAATACACAAGCCTCCCCCAACAGTTATCCCTATAAAGCCCCTTCAACAATGATGAGGTAGTTCAAATGAAACCCTCTCATAGGCTGCACTCAACATGCCCATGGTAGCCAAAATAGTGAAGCATTGTTCATGGAAATATGTATTTACGAGAATCTGAAGCTTCTGTAGCATTGTTAAGTAGGGGTTCCCTATTGATTCTCATATCTTGCCCCTAACATAAGGGGTGGCATTCCTTTAAAGATGGGTCTTTGAGTGAACTTTGCCCCTGTTCAAAAAGAAACTCACTGCAGGTGGAACATTCTAGATCAGCTGGGACGCCTAAAGTCAAATGCTAGTGTAATTAGCGAATGAATTTTGCGAAACGAGTAATTAAATGGACGCCATGCTCACCGAGTTAAATTCACGACTAGGATTCCCATAATGATCAACTCAAATCGCTCTATAATTGCAACTCAACGTACATTGCTGACGAAGTCGGGCGTATCTCACGGAATTCAATTTCAACAGAAGTGAGCATGCATTTACAAAAGATCTTTATACTTAAACAGCAAGCTAAAATAAATCTTTTTGGAAATGAACACAATTTGCACATAAAATGAATTGCTCTTGTTTAGGCAATTGGGAGGGGTTTTGGAAGGAATGAGAAGAAATAACCTGAGGAAGTAAGGGAGGTAGTTTAAAAAAATTTTAGTGGCCTTAAAAATTCATATTCATAGATACTGAAAGAGGCAACAATAATTACGTATTTCAATACCTGTTATCCAGATCTCGAAGTCATATTTCACCTTCCTCACAACCAGGCTCTGAGTGGCGAAATAAAAATATGAGAACATATGGCTCACTCAAATAGGCATAGTATTCGTCGGTTTTCAACCGCCAAAAACGCTGATATATACACTTTTGTGATTGGACTCAATAACTTACTCATTGAAAACGGCACGGGAAATTTAATATTTACATTGTTAGCTAAAAGGGGAACAGCTTCACTTGAAGCTGTGTAACAATATTAGAAATCTATAAATATAATTTGGAATGGAAAAATAATAGTTGATTCAATCACTCACTTCACTCAGATTTAACGTGATCAGTATCTACCTCACAGTTTGCAATATTTTCACTAGATTTCACATCACCATTCACAGTGGCTGACTTTATAAGTCCACAATCTCCCACAGCTACAGCATCAGTTTTTAAAGCAGATGGCCGAGGTTTACTATCTTCATCGGATCCTTTTTTAGTATTTGAATCATTTGGCGGAGATTTACCATCTTCAACCTGCTTCCAGGGATTCCAAAATTTAAGAACAATAGGTTGAAAGAAACGATGCCATATGTAGAGGAGGACGGGGATGACTATACATGGGATGCACACCATTATGGCATAAATTAATCACTCTGAAAATATATAAAACAGAGAAGAAATTTAGAGGAAATTGCTCACACATAGACTAATAAATACAACTGGCACAAAATATACCCCATATGATAATCAAAACTAGCTCAAATTATGTGGCAAAGAAAGTATGTTCATGGATATTACTATAAAAATCAGATGAGGATACAATTCAAAATTTATAAATCATCAGCGATGAATTACAGCAGTCACATCAGTGAAAACAACCCAAACCTTCGACAGTACATATCAACAAGCAAATAACGTACATAGGTAGCTCTTCTCTCAAGGTTAGAGCCACAACAAGGAAAACAATTACACTAACTTAATTATGTGCTTACAAACAAACAGTGATAGAAGGTAAAAACATATTTTTTACAATATAGTTGTTTAGGGTTTGAAAAGACCCTACATCCTCTGAGCTACGAAAAACAGCTTCATATATGTTAACAAATCTTCATTTAGCCTATTGATTCAGACATTATTCCACCCATCTAAAATACGCTTAAAAGGGAACTCGAGGCAAACTTGCTACGATACCTTTCATGAATTTGGCGAACTCGTCTAACTAATATTGTCCTCTGCAATATTTTTCCTTAGTGATCACTAATTTGACAAGTCATGGTTGTTTTCTGTAATGTGACGTACAAGATGTGTCCTTGCTTCACCAACACAAATAAATCATACATCGACAAATGATAATGATGACGAATTAAAATAAAACATATCTAAGAAATAATTTATAAATTCATGCAAAAAGTATGTTTTTAACTCACAAATATTTCGGCAGTAAAAATAAACAGAATTTACTCGAAAATACGATCGTTCACCTTCTGCTCGATATATCGCTTATCGACGTTCTCTTGTTCCGACTTCGGTAACAGGTGGCTCTGCTATCACAGCAGAAGAACCATGGAGAGGATGCTGAAGCGGGTGGGCCTGTGCAGTGGAAAACGGAGTTTAGACGGTGACAATTCTGATCAAAAATATCTACCTTCTGGCGAATCGGAGGAAAATAATAAAGCGGACGCGAGCTGTGAGGCTAAATGCGACCGCAAAAGCGTCGCTGTCAAGGAGAATCCCGCGTGCGACGTCCCGAGTTCGAACGACAGTGCTCTACGGCACGGTGTGTCGTCGGCCGTGGGGCCTGTCGATGAGGGACCGTCCACCGCCGACACGAGGGTGATGGTGACTGGAAGCTGGGAGGAGAGGGCGTGTAGTCAACACGAGGAAGATGACGGGAGCAGTACGTGCGGTCAAATGGATAAGCGGTGCTGGAGGAGGTCCCGCGTGTTGTTTCATTTCCAGTTGGACACCAGCCACGTGATGGAGTTCAGGCCGAGAGCTTTGACTAGGAGATTCTGCGGAGGCAAGAAGCCGGACAACGAGCTGTACAGGAGCAACAGCTTCAAGTTCGAGAGGTTCGAAAGGAAGGACAACCCGGGGGCGCTGCAGAAACAGGTGAGTGTTGACTACTGTCTTGCTTCGTCGGTCTCATGGGGTCAACCCTGAACCGCCAATAGCGGTGGACACAGGGGAAGAATGGGCATTTCATTCGGGATTATTGAGTCCATTTGATCGTCGGTTGAGTCGCTCAGAAAATTGCCGTTGAATGACCAACGTGCGGAAAATGTTTATTTCGTGCTCTGAATTCCGCGCTATCTCGTTTAAATTTGCCTATCTGAATCGTGCAGCGATTAAAAAACTTCATTTCTTGACGCCCGAAGGATTTTCGCACGCTGCAGAGATTTTCATCCGAGGACATCCTGTGTGTAAAAAATCTTTAAAAAAGGGGTACTGAATGCTTTATGGAATGGTCCATTCTTGGGGTCTACGGGCGTTTCTCGGAGGCAAAGGTATCATTCCAGCTCCATTGTCAACGATCTTTTTACGGCGAAAAATGTTCATGCCTTCGCGACGGGGATTCCGCCGCCTCGTATTCCTCTCCTCTTCTCTCCTTTAAAAGGGATATCTCCATTCGGCGAAAAGCCTTTAAGGTTCGGATGAAATGTTACGGGGGAGGTGTATAGGATCGCGCTGAACATTACAGTCATTGGAATCGCTGCGATACGGATATTTTCACGAGCGAGCTAACGACCGACGAAAAAAAAACAACGCGAGACGAACCGGCGCATTCGTCTGCCCATAAATTGCACCTTCCCCCCGTAGTATGGGGGTTGTCGGACCTTTGGCACTCCGTGCCCCCCGTGCGGGGGGAGGGGGTTCCACAACCCCCTCGTATCCCTTCACCCCTCATTGCGTACATGCTCTGTCGCGGTCTTCATCTCTTGTTTCGCCGTCTTTCCGAAAAGTTTAAATCGTCAAAAACATCCCTCGAGTGGGCGACGATCGGATGGAATAAATCGGCTCGACTGGAATTCAGACCATGGTCTCTCGAAATTCGCGGTAGAGACTGCCTAGGTAAAAATAGTGGTTCTAAAACTGGTCTGTAACTGCTTTGAAACTGGCGTGTAACTTGGGGGTGTTATAAATAAATAACTACTCTGAAACTGGTCTGTAACTACTCTGAAAGTTGTTTGTAACTGATCCGAAAGACTGAAATGTGATCTGGAAGTGGTCTGTGGCTGGTCTTGATTTGAAACATCTTCGAAATCCAGACCATTTCCGTCAAGTTACAGACCAAATCCAGATCAGATATTAGTATTTCAGAGCAGTTACAGATCAGTTTCAGAGCAGTAACAAACCAAATATTTTACCAGGTATTTATTACATCGTGGGATGAAATCACTTTGTATATACCAGGGTGGGATGACGGTAGTAGTCTGCCTAGTCAAAATAGGCAGCTGTCTTGTGTCTCAACCTAGGAGGGTGCCTCGCCAGTGAAACGAAATAGTACGCAGTGAAGATACGGAGAAAAATGCCAATTTTGGAACGAAATAGAAAAAAATCACCATAATTAATCATTGATATAGTTTGAAAATTAGGTGTGTATTTGTTAAATGAAATATTGGGGCCCCTGAAGTTGCCTAGGTGTACTAAATCTCTTACCTCAATCGCACCGTTAGGTCCGATATTTTACAACTTTTACAACAGCTCGTGTAAAACTCAACATTCATGCATGTTTTTTTTTCTTTTTTATGTTGGGAAAACAAAAGTAATGAGATTCTCCCGTACAAAGAAAGCGAGGCTGTTCATTGAAGTTGGAGCAAGAAGAGCATTAATTACTTAGGTAGCACGCTAGAAGAAAACGGGCATAGTGGCAAAGACATACGGAAGAGAATAGCGCTAGCTAGGGAGGCGTTTAGTAATAGAAGGGAGCTGATGACGGGGACGTTGGGTTGGGATGTGAAGAAGAGGCTGCCAAAGAGCTTGATATGGAGCGTAGCGTTGTATGGGGCAGAAACGTGGACCCTCAGAAAGGAGGACGAGAATAGGCTGCAGAGGAGGGTGTGAAGGATGTGGGTGCGGAGAAGGATGGAGAAGGTGAGGTGGACGGAGAGGAAGACTAACGAGGAAGTGCTTGAGATGGTGGGCGAGGGAAGGAAACTTTTTAAAGAAATTCGATATCGGCAGAGTAGGTGGCTGAAGTATGTGATAAGGAGCGATTGGTTGCACAAGAATGTGATCGAGGGATGGATGTTGGGCAAGCGGGAAGGGGAAGAAAGAGAATAGGTTTCGTGGACAAGATGAAGAAGAGTAGATCGTATGCTGAGACGAAAAAGGATATACTAGAGCGAGATGGACCCCTGAATGTGTAGAAAATCGAGAGGAGATTCTATGACATTCAGCAAAACCAACCCTAACCGGTAGAATACTTTTGAAAAAACTCGAAAAATATTTAGCTAACTTATATCAAGATCGCCTTTCTAGATGTTTAATATTAGGAGAATGGCGATAACTTAAAGTTGGGCCATAGGATTTTAAGCACCGTATACTGCGTCTTTTTTCAAATAAAATTTCGTAGAAGTACTATTAAGGATAGGGAATAATTTCCTTTTAAATCATTAAACGTTGAAATGATTTTTATATCACATGGTATTTATTTCGGCAAAATATCTTGACCTCACTTGAAGATACAACATCCTAAATTCGACGGTTTCGACACTTTTAATGGACAGTAGTCTGGGGCTTCTCAGTTCAGTGAAACCTGTATTAAGCGACCACATAGAGTCAAACCTGAATTAAGCCACCTCCGACGGTTCCGCTGAAAAATGGTCGTTGAGAGGGGTGGTCGCTTGTTAGGAGTTGTCGTAAAGAGGGGATTCACTGTAGTTCAAGTGATTGGCGCGAATTGCGAGTGATCCGGGTTCCAATCCCAATGGAGACAATGAATTTTTCATTTTTTTATTTCTCTCATTCGTGCATAATATTGGTTGGTGACTTCCGCTTCCAGTGATCATCCCAGCAGATCTCGCAGGCAATAAATATACCCAACTGTCTTCTGGATTCTCAGTTAATCTATCATTTTGTGAAGAAGTAGGGTATTCAGGCGTATTCTTGGAGTCTAAAATAAGTCGTTTTGGACAGATTTTTGTAAGGGATTTTTGTTTGAGATAATCTCGACCATGTAACTAAGGAGTCACGCGGTGCAACAACGAATGGTGGGAGATTTTGGTAAAATTTCCCAACACGAATGACTATCATGAGCGTCAGATATGTTGTTTATTGTCTCTGATCGGGATGTGAAAGGCCATTAACAATGTTACCTAGAAACTCTCGCTCGAGAAGGTTGCGTGGAATTTTGGCTCGGGGGTGTCACACAGCCCCATTGTAGGCGAGCCCAGCTCGAGGCCTTATTCAGCCTTTTTAGGGATTGGGTTGGTGCAATAGCTGAAGACTAATAGCTTCCCATCCCGAAGGCCTTGGCTCGAATACAGGCTATGGCGAATACTTTTCAGCGGCTCCCCGATTTACTTGAGTATTTTGAGAATAGCGTTAAAAGTACAAAGTCAATTCTCCGTCCGGCGAATGAGACGTTAAACGGATCCCCCCTTGGCCCTTATGTCAAGAGTAGGCTATATTCAACGATGTGTTTTCTAACCACCGTTCCACAATTCTTCCCATGTCCTTTTCTTCTTCTAATCTTCCTCAGTGGCGCGAATGAGTCGGTCACCTCCCCAAATAACCAATCAAACTTGATATATTTATCTTCGATACGAGTTTTTAAGCTCTACAATTCACCAACATGCCATATGGTTTTAGGTACTTGGAGCATTTTTACATATGCACAAGTTTCGTGAAACTTGTGCATACGTGTTCTCATTTGTGATACCTACCGATAAAAGTGAAAAGAAAATCTGTGGCGAAACGAGTTGTTTATTTTTGGCGCTCCGTTGCCATGGAAACACGTAGCCTAATGCCACGTGCCATATTTCATAGTAATTCGACTACATATATGCACAGATTTTTTTCTAAATACGGAATGATATATTTATCATTATTATAGTTGTTGCTAGCTATAATCAAGGGTCACGCTTAGTTCAATGTTCTAAAAAAACATATCATTGTAATTTTGTCTAAATATCGGGACCATAGCCCTTGTAAAATGGCTTTTTTGTCAAATATCTCAGAAATTAGTGGAGTAAGGGGCTGATAGTTTAGTATCTTTGGAAGGGTGAGATGTTTTTCTTTAAAATGAGACTAAATTCATTGCTTTATAGGTGAAATAATATTTCGATCATGCTACCTTAACTTGGAACTTATGACACCATTGCTGTGGATCCTATCTGCTTTCCGGATTGGTCCCGTGCGGTGAAGTGGCAGTGCTTAAAACTTACTCTCAAAGCTAAAATTAGACCGAGCATAAGCGACGGACGAGCTTTCTTCCACTTGCGTTTGGCTTGGGGTTTGATTTTCGAAACTTGGGCAACATTATTGGGAACGAAAACAACATTTCTCACCATTTCGTTGATTATTTGCATGCTGCCCCACGTTTTGCTGTTTTTGCAACAGTTATTGTATGTGGACCCTAGGTGAGAGCTGGGTACTTTAGAGTCGACGGAACAATGCGATGATATTGCCATTTGCGCATACGATAATTATCACGGCGCTCGATAATTTACTCCCTGGTCTACTGGAGTATCTGCCGTTTTTTTACTACAGTTATCAAACGCGGACTATAGGCGAGAGCTTAGCACTTTTGTATCGATGGAAGAATGCGGTAACATTGTAATTTTCGTATACGATAATTATCACGGCGCTTGATTATGGACTACCGCATCTATTGGAGAAGTGAGTACACAATTTACCGTTTTTTTTGCTATAGTTATTACATGCGGACTATTGGTGAGAGCTTAACACTTATGAATCGACGGAACAGTTGATGACATTGTCGTTTTCGCATACGACAATTATCACGGCGCTCGATAATTGACTCCCTGGTCAACTAGGGCATTGAGTTAATCAGTTTGTGTTTTCTCTAAGTTTTCACCGAATGCAAACCGCGATTCATGTCTTTTTACAAAGTTTAATGCGATCTAACGTCGGGAGAAGTTGGGCCGTTAAAGTTGTTATCGTCTAGCCGACTTAATGGAAGGGCTTTTCCGTGTGTTTCCCCTTCCCCTTATTCCTCCCCTTTCTTAGTCACCCTGACGCCAGTCGGGAAATTTCTGGGAAAGCCACGGAGTTTGAGGGAAGTTGAAATAGAGGGGGCGGCGGGAGTTGAAAGGAGGAATTAAGATAGAGCAACGATCCGGTGACCTGAATGCGTCTACTCTCCCGCATTCCCCTCCCCCACCCACACCCAATCCTGTACTCCCCCACCCCCCACCCCCAATTCAGCACCCCTGCTTCCGCATCCTCTTTGCCCCTCCAAACTTCTCCTCCCCCCCAAACCCATCCCAGAAAATCCCCCTCCACTTCCCTAATATCAAGGGAAAAGAAAAGGGATGAATCTCTGGTGAAAACCCATGTTGAAGCCCAAAATATGAGACATATATTGGAAATATATGGACATATCCGCATTTGTAATTTTTCCTTCTGTTGGTCTTGAATATGGCTCTATAGACGTCGAAACCGGTAGACAGCTTTAAAACATAGTCGAACTGTACACCTTTTTTATTATGAGTTATTCCTATTTTGAATGCAAATTTTTTCATATTGACGTTATTTATTTAGTTATTTCAATACGTTATTTTATTTAGTTATTTAAATACGGATGAATAAAATCAATATTTCATAGTATTATTACTTAATATAGGTATTCTCTGGATTGAGGAAGATTCATGAGTTCCTAACAAAATGAATTCCTCATTGTGCTGAATTTTAAAACATTACTGAGAATAAAAAGCAAAACTTTTAGGGCCTTAAACGCCCTTTACTAATATAATCCATTTCCTATCGTCCTCTTTCCTTGCTGTGGTGGGTATTTTGTTTTTTCTCCCTGCTATGGGAGTGCTGGCTATTTTTTAAATCTCAGTGCTTCTTTTATTTACCTCAGTTAATTTAGAATAATCATTGGCTTATTTAGAGGGTTTTGGTCAAATTTAAAACGTTAGTTTTCCTTCGCAAACGTTTCGAGACGTATGGTTTATTCCATTTTCAGGGCTAGAATGATATCATAAAGGACATGGAGGTCATTCTTAGTAATATCCACTTACATACCAATAATCTATCACACATATCCTCGCATATCTTACCTCGGAAACGGACATTTACAAAACTAATTCCAAAGGGTAAATATTTTTATGGCCTCTCGCAATACAAATGCCACCATTTCACATACACAGCACTCATCATACACTTATGTTTGTATTACAACAATGAAATGAAATTGCTGAGCAAATGAAGCGAAGTTAACCAAGTGTAGAGAACTTTGCGATATTCCACAAAATCATCCGAGGCGTCCTCCTCCCCTGTGGATGTTTGTGGACTTAACGGGACAAGATGGAATAGACTGCCAGACTTGCTATTCAAATAACGAACTAAGTCGTGCGCTAAGCGCCACAGCCTGAGAGGTAACATGAGGTAAGCTCTTAGTGTTCTAAGCTGTGAGTGTTCTAAGTTCGGGATTTACCTCTCGAGCTGTGGCGCATAGCGCACGACTAGTTTTTCGCGGTAGCTTAACTGGCTAAAGCACTCAGTCGGAAATCGAGGGATCCGGGTTCAGGTCCCGGTGAAGGCTGATGATTTTTCCTCGGTGGAATATCGAACATTAGTGCTTGCGGGTGACCCCTTATAGTTATCCGTGGCTAGTCCATCAAAATCGGGATAGCAGTTTGATAAATTTAACACAGTTAGGGCCGTAAAGTTGACTCGTTGATTACATGTGTGAATGTTTTATGCATTTGTGTAAAGCCATTGTCGTTGTTATTGTATTTCAAACATGCGTGTATGAAGAATGCTGTGTACGTGAAATGGTGGCAGTTTTATTGAGTGAGGCCAAAAAATGTGTCCTTTGGTATTAGTTTTGTAAATGTCTGATTCTGAGGTAAATATGCGAACATTTGTGTGGTTAATTACACTGTCCTGCGATGGTTTCATTGCTGCCAACCTGTATTGCTTTTTAGGATGACTTTTGCATCCTGAATCGGGATCCGACGTTAATTTTCCCGCATCACATCACAATCGTATATTACGTTTTTGAATCACATGCACTAATGCACTTTTTACGTTATTAGAAGGAGTGTTGCTTTAATTAAGATATCCAGATTCATTTATTAATTCAATGTTCTGCATCCATCTGGCAACCTTGTATAATCACGCTCACAGTCTAGAGCCGGCAACAATGTACAACACAGCAGGCTTTGGTGAGTGGCCATTCTGTTGTTGTGCTTTGTCCTCAACAGTCCGAGTTGGATCCTATGGATCGGAGGTATTGTACATTGGAAAAGCTGACCAGAAGAGACTAGAAGCCCTCGAAACCTGGCGCTGGAGGAGGATGCTAAAGATAAAATGGACGGACAAAATAAGAAATGATGAAGTGTACAGAAGAGTAGAAGAGGATAGGAACATATGGAACACCATACAGAAAAGAAGAACCAGATGGACTGGACACACCCTCAGACACAATGGGTTTTAGAAGAACATTATTGAGGGTAAATCGAGGGAAGAGTCCCCAGGGGAAGTGCCAGGAATAAGTTCATGGACCAAATAAAGAGAAAAGTACTCAGGAAGGGATACCAGGAGATGAGGGAACTAGCATTAGATAGGGAAGGATGGAGGGCTGCAGTCAACTAATCTTAGGATTGAACGACCAATGATGGATAGAGAGAGATGGGTCGAATGCACCAGAGGGAATCACGAAAGGGGGTAGATGCCCGAGGTTACAATTTACGAGGCACGAGAATTGAATTCCTGGTGATTAATGGTACGACGTATGAGAGGGTATGCAAAAGAGGTTACTGTGATAGAGGAGAGAATGCCGGGTGAGAAAATGGCGAGAAAAAGAATGGGCTTCCTCAGTGAAAAGAAAAGAATTAGGACTTAGGCTAAGATGAAGTAAGAAATCATGTATTGATTTTACGGTCAACGGCTATGAAATATTGGAGGAGGCAGAGCCGTCCCAATGCGTTGATAACGGAGACAGGTTTGCCACACTTTGAACTAATACGTTGTAATGGTTAACTGAGAGGCGGCCAGTTATTGGGGTGGCTAGTCTTGCGACCAATAAAGTTACTTCTTAGCCTTATCTATATGTTCACAAAAATTAATGAAACTATGGTTAATAATATGTTTCATAGATAGAAGTCTCTAAGTTAAATTTTTGATATATTGAACGCAATTGTGTGAAATTCACAGTGGAAAAAGCATTCGCCTGGAGTGGGAATCGAACCCACATCCCTCGATTTCGCGCCGAGTGTTGTTGTACCCCGTGGACTGTAGCGCAGAGCGCTCGCATAAAAGTACCTCAGACATCATATGCACGGGACCTGTGAAGACAACTTGCTCCTTAAAGCCCCCATGAGATTCACAGTGGAAGAGGACGCCTGGGTAGCTTAACTGGTTAGAGCACTCGGCGCGAAATCGAGGGATTTGGATTCGATTCTAAGACCAGACGGATGATTTTTCCACTGTGAATTTCACACAATCGTGTGAACAATATAGAGGGACTCCGTTAAACTTATTGCGCAGTTAGTACCGTAGTTCATTGAAAATATATTAAACGCATACTTGGTGAGGTATTGCCAAATTAAATGGACCGATTTTACCCTAAGTTATAAGGTAAAAAACGAAACACAAGTACTAAATTTTTACAACTAAAGAGTTATATTCTAGATATCTCCAAAAAATACAAAAAAGAGATAATATTTCAATTATATTTAAAGCGAATCTCGCCATTTCTAGGCGAGTGACCGCGTGCTTATTTCGACCGAGTGAATATAAAATTGTTTGCGTAAAATACGTACACAAGTTCGAAATACGACTAAACTGAATGAATCAATCGAAATATTAATGTTTTAAGCTTTCACAAATCGATATATTTCATTAATTTCCACACTGCTTTACACTCTAAAAATGAATAAACTTCTCCATGATTAATAAATTAGATTGATTTTTTTGGCCACTGACATTTGTAGTTAATTATGATTTCGGCGAATGACAGCCGCAGTTGAAGTCAAGATGCGTCAGTTGCCGGCAGTTAGCTGAAGTCATCTCCTATGGCTGGACTGACGAGGTCAATTAAAATGTATTCGTGGAATAATCAGCATATTTTGAGCCTTAATTATGGTTCTGAGTGGGCAACCAATTTCATAAGCTAAAGCAGAATTTATTAAACTAAGAATAAGAGGTGAGCAGAGTGGAAATTTGCCATGCGGTTGAGAAGGAAAGAAGGCTGACTGTTAAAAAAATACTTTGAACTACTAAACTGAAGATATTGCCGGCGAATTTGTATGATTCCAATGAAAGATTTAATGATTTCCTGGCAAATTTCTCACGTGGATTCTCTTCTCGGACTTCCCACCAGGTTGAGGCAGTATGAGCAAGATAGTTCCCTAGTCATAATTGAGACCAAATTCGAATTACACGTTTTACTTTTTAGGAGCTGTAGGAAGCACGAATTAAATATTGTATTATTGATTGTGCGATAATACACTTTTATATGACTTTGCTAATGGAGCAATAATATCCTTTTGTACGATGGAAATTTAAAGTAATCAAAAAATATCTTAAACGTGTCTGAAAGTCTTAAACTTGACTCACTTTTTTACGCTTAACTTTTAAAACTCCATCACAACGTAAGATTTTTTAAGATTTGGAAAAAATTACTGCGGTAACTATGTGACTTAATTTTTAAAATAGTTGAAAAAACATAAATTCCACTCTGTTCATTACTTGACGAGATCTACGCATTGGAAATTCCTCATTGTTTAAATGAGGTGTCTCTGGGGTTTATGCATGTACCATTTCCAATGTTAACGGGCTGGTATTTACCGTCAAAAATCTCGGAAATTAGTTCGGTAAGGGGCTGATATTTTAGTACCTTTGGAATGGTGGGATATTTTCCTTTAAAATGAGACAAAATTCATTGATTTCTGGGTGAAATGATATTTTGCTCAAACTATTTAAGGCATTTATGGTAACTAAACCTTCGTCAGGAGACTGCTCTATTATTTTCAGAGTTTTAGATAATATCGAATAAATTCCATAAGCAAATTATACCAAGAGCATGATTGCTAACCGGTGACATCGAGATTCAATACAAGGCGAGAACTCGCGTTAACGACGTTTTCCAATAGCGCTCAGTAGAGTGTAGTTTCATTCTTCAAATGTTATTCGGGGCCTAAAATCACAAAGAGTGATTAATAGATTATTACTGAGACAGAAAATGTTAGCACTGGAAATAGAAACCACTCCTTCTGGAGTTTTTTCCATTAAAGATATCGACAACTCACAAGAAGGAACCGTGAGCCTTCTCAAGACTTTATTTGAGCGAAAAATAATTCTCCAACATTAATAAAGTCTTCTCGGCCAACAATTACCTAATCTGGTGGAAAACCCGAGAAGACTTTATTAATATCATACGTCGGGAACAAACCAAATCATAATTCCCCAACAATTCACGACTTTTTCCCGGGTGATACAGAACACATCATGAGAGATTGGCGCGAGTGATAAAACCTATGAGGTGTATGAAGAGGGCACTTGCTATGCCGGCCAATGCCAGAAGCTGAAGCCAGTCTGCCATCTTCATAGACCCTCATTACATAGCGCCTGCGGACGAATGCACTAATTTTTGCAATTTTACTGTTTTCCAAAAAAGAGTAACTAGATATCAGCATGCACGCACTTCTCTAATGTGGATTCTCCTGACGTATTTTGTTTATTTATTTAAATAAAATATCATCGGCATTCCCGCTGAAAACTTGCAACATCGAGCAGTACTAAGCACTAAGCAGCCAATATATGTTTCAAGAGTTCTTTGCCCTAAATTTCAAACAGATGGTTGATATTCCTGCTTCACATCCGCTAATTCGTACATTCCATCATGCTATCCAAGGTAAAGTAATGTGAGAGCAGGGTTGAACAATATAGTTGTTATTCCGGTTCTCAGTCTTCAGTTTGATGACCTACTGCCCTCTCCATATACCTCAATGATGTTGGCATTAAGGTGTTTCTGTACTCAGAGTTAACATTTCCAGATTTTCCCAAAAACTGGGATATGCCATTTTTGAAGTGCGTTTTATAAACTGAGATTAAAATAAAATGGAGTATCTAGGATAGTTTTACTTAGTCAATAAATTTTTAATTTACTCACTTAGATAGTTAATTCAGCCTTGAAAGTTGAGATTTTAACATGAACTCTTAAAGGTATGGCTCAGATAACAGCAGAAAAAATACCATTTCTAACGAGATATGATATCCGGCCTTTTAACAGTTGTCGATAGAAAACACCGCAAAATTGCAAAACTAGTTCGTCAACCCGTGAACGGAACAGGAAAATCGGGATAAACAAATATGGCGGAAGGCCACGCCCGCCGAACAGCTTTTAGCAAAGATAAGCGCAATAGCGCTGGCCTAATTGCCATAGCAAGCGCCCTCTCCATCCCAAATCTTTAAACAACCCATCAATCGCCAAAACATTTTCAGAAAACTTCCTATATACATCTTCAAGAAAAACTTTCCAGGTTTTCCTTCATATGCTTAACTTCTTCCTTGCCAATATGCCATCATCTCTTTTCACGTCCAGTCACGAATCACGTATCCTCGAATTTCACATAGGTAGGATCCACTACGAATCCACCTCGTACGAGTCTAAGAATTTCGGGAAGTAACGCACAGTTCATATTGTCCAAGGCGACAAAATGACTCGCCGGATGGACATCACCACCCTCTGCTTATCGTTTCAGGCGAATTACCTGACCGTAGATGATAGGAAATGCAAAAAAAGCCTGAAAGATGACAGGAAAGTCTCCAGTCGAAACTTCGACCATGGTGAAAAAATTAACCCCACAAGAACGCACTCTTCTCAAATATTCACAATTCCCAGTAAGAGATTGTAGAACCTGTAAAATACCTTGTAGTTTTACTAAGACCTCTCGAGGCGAAAAAAAAATATTTGGGAAATAACCAGTCAAGCCAATCGTACATGCGGATTTGTTATACGAGTACTTAGAAAAAGCGACGATAAAAACAGGGAAATAAGCTTTTCTCCCTTGTTGGACCCAACTTTTAATACGCTGCCAATACTTGGGATTCTCATGACGCAGTCTTAAAAACTAAGTTAGAACGCGAGGAGAGAAGATCAGCAAGATACGTGAAAGGTCGTTATGGTAGTCTCGCTAGTGTTACTGACCTCTTACAACAACCTGGATGGGAAACGCTTTCATACCGCCGATCAAAAATTAGACTCAATATTTTATGTAAATTAAAAACCAATTTTTTTTCCGACGAAGCTATTATTATCTTAGGATTTCCAAAATACTTCGGTATACCAGATCATGAGAATAAAATTAAGGATGTACTGCAGAACAGACAGGTTTCAAAGTCATTTTTCACGCGATCGATAAGAGACCATAATGACGGCCAACGAGACTAGGAAGTAGGTTAGTTAACTCTCCCTAATGCTTGCTTCTTAATCTGCCGCGTATTGCTAACGATATCTTTCGTATGCTCCCTGCACGAATCTTAAATCACTTTTAGGTAGTTGCATAACGGATCAATTGAAAAGTTTCTGCGGCAGTGGTAGGAAACCTATAGAGTAAGGCATGTAGGTGAAAGTCAACTTTTACACTATAATGCATATAGGCGATTAATAATCCCCAGCCAAACACCACTGACGTGAATTACAGGGTAATACGTAGGTCTCTTTAATAATTCCCTCCACACGAAACCACATACACCGCTGTTGCTACCCAGGTAACAGCATCTCTCAACTCCTTCCATTTTAAAGGATCGTTTGCCAAAGCAAGAAGAGAGCCGAAATCTCAAATTGAAATCCCGTCCTCATTGTGGACAACTTCTTTGGAGGAAAACGCCATTAAGACTCAAACTACCCCAACTCCACGACAAGGTCGCCACGGCACTGCATATTCATGCGGCCTCCTTATCCGATTTTTTTTTTGGCGACACGGTCCCGTCCGACCTTTATAAACCACTCTCATCTTCTCCCTCTGTACGGTATATATACACCACATATGCACGCCATGTTTATATCGCAGATACACCATATATATTACAGGCATACAAAATGGATAACCAGTATACAGACGTAATTTACATATTATATACGCACCGCATAAACACATAATTTACACATTATATACCTTGTAAACACCGTATATACATATAAAAGTAATGGTTGGAAACGTAACTTTGAAAAAAAGGCACAGACATAACTAAAAAAATATCTCAGTATATTTCACAATTCAAATGTTTACTACCGACCCAGGTTTCGGCTGCACAGCAATCATCATCATGGTAAATGACTTAAATGTATCATTACCTTGATAATGATTGTTGTGCAGTCGAAACTTGGGCCGTCAATAAACATTTAAAGTGTGGAATATACTGAGATATTTTTTTCGTCACGACCGTATACACACGTAAGTTACACATAATATACACCCTGTATACACCATATATACATGTAATTTACACGTTATATACACCTAATAAACACCGTATATACACGTAAGTTACACATTATATACGCCTAGCAAACACGTCTAATTTACCATGTATACATCGCACCATTCCCCTCCAGGGAGTGGAGTTACTTTACGCGAGAGAAAAAAATAAACAAGAAAATATAAATGAGAGGCGAAAGAGTGTGTATCAAAAAAGGCGGGAGGGATAAAAACACGAGGAAAAAAGTAACTGTGGCAGGGCGAGAGAGAGGTTGTTTGAGGAAGGGAAGGTGCGCTGGTTGGTGTTGACGTTGAGTCTTCCTTTGAATCGCATCAGCCCTTGTGACGATGTGAAAAGAGTGCACGCAAGCGGAGGCAAGGAGGGGTTAGGGAAGTTGAGTGGAAGCGCTCTCAAAGCCCACACACATGGCGGGTTTTCGAACAGGGGCACACAGCGGAGGGCACGGATAGGGTGTATAATGTACATAGGTTATGTACCCTCTCGAGAGAGAGACGGGGTTTTTAGGGAGAGGAATAGGCGAAGGCAGGGGATACAAGTGAAGGGACATAAGATGTGCCTAGTCTACACTGTAGGCGCACTTTAGTAAGGTTTACTTAAAAGCTACACTTAGAGTAGTTTGAGCGGTCCACTGACAGAGGAACCCCTTCGCCGGGGTTGTCAATTGTATTTTAAATATCGTTTGTTCCATCTGGATACCGTTTGCTTCACGACTCAACGGCGTTTAGCAATTAAGGTAATTGAGTGAGATAATTCCCTACCCATGATGGAGACCATTTTCGAATTTTACGTTTTAATTTCAGCAGTTACAGATATCATGAAGTAAACACTTAAATATCAATGGTGAAATAATATACTTTAATATGACTGAAATTCTAAGTAATTAAATAAAATATCTGCATACCCCAAAGTCATTCTGCAACGGTTGATACTAAGACGAAAATCTTTCTGTGAGTGCGGGCGTTTAAGTAATAAATTAATCATAGAGGTTTCACGGGTGAATAAGTAAGCAGCAATTCACACATGATCAATTCTTTGTTTTTATTGAGCTTAGTGCATAGCGTTCCAATATTTTTTTCAGCGAATACGATATCTTTCTGCAGCCCTCATTTTCGCTCTGCGACAACGCCGCGCCGTCGCTCGATGTTCTGCTTTGGGGTTTACATAAGTCTTCAACTTGACTCATATATTTCGCGGGGTAAGTTTAAAACTCCCTCACAACACAAGGCGTGTTTATTATTCTGAAAAAAATACTGCAGTGAATTTATGAATTCTTTTCAAAAATAGTCGACAAAACATAAAAAAAACATACTGGTAATTTTGTAAGGAGATCTAGGAGTTCGACATTCCTTATTTTTTAAATGATGTCTCTCCGGAGTGCATATATGCACCATTCCCCATGTGAAAGGCCTGGTATTTTTCGTCAAAACCTTCGGAAAGTAGTTCGGTAAGGGGCAGATACTTTGGTATTTTTGGAAGGGTGAAATGTTTTTCTTTCAAATGAGGCCAAATTCAATGATTACTGGGTGAAATGATATTTCGCTCTAACTACCTAGGCTTGCGTCTATGGACATATATAAAATCTACCACAGCCTCAGCTAGTGTTCATGAAAAGAACTTTTGCATCGCGCGAGAGTTTGGGTTTATTTTGGTGTTTTCTCTACATCTTTATGGTAATTTGAGCGGGATAGATCCCTGGTCATATTGGAGACCGCATTCGAATTATACGTTTTAATTTCAGCACCTCTAGGAAGCAAGAAATAAATATTGCAGCAATAATAGAATATTATACCTCTACACGACTGATGTTCTGAAATATTAAATAAAATATCTCCATAAATTTTTAATTTGACTCAATTTTTCGCGCGGTAGGTTTGAAACTCCTTCAAAACGGAAGAAGACGTGATTCTGAAATGATTACTGCGGTGACAATATGATTTATTTTCAAAAATGGTTGAGAAAACATACGAACAACACATGCTGCTAGTTTTTTGACGACATTTAGAAGCTATATGTGAAGAATTTTTTAAATGAGGTCTCTCTGGAGTGCGTACACGTAACATTTCCCAAGTAAAATAGCGGTTAATTTTTTGGCAAATCTCTCCAAATGTAGAGTGGTAAGGGTTTGACACTTTTGTATCATTGAAAGAGTGAGATATCGTTCATTAAAATGAGACTGAATTCATTGATTCCTAGGTGAAATCATATTTCACTCAAACTACCACAAGGTAGCTTGAGCAAAACATCAATTACCCAAGAAATCGATGAATTTGGTCTCATTTTAGAGAATTCCAAGATTTTCGACGAAAAATACCAGCTCTTTTACATGGAATATGCTGTATGTATGCACTCCCGAGAGACCTTATTTTAAAAATGAGGAATTTATATGACTCCGAGGTCTCGTCAAAAAATAAAGTGAGTAGTTGGTACGTTTTCTAGCCTATTTTTGAAACTAAATCATATTTTCACCGCAGTAATTTCTTCAGGATCACAAAAATCTTCCGTTGCAAAGGAGATTTAAACGTGCCGCGTGAAGAAAATGAGGCCAATTAACGACTGATGTAGATATTTTTATTTTATCACTTAAAATTTAGTCACACTAAATTATATCATTGTACCATTAATAATGCAACACATAATTCATACATTCTACTGTCTTCCTATTATTCTAAAATGCCTCCTTTATGAATGGGGAAATGTCTGGCTCAAGCAACCTTAATAGCAAAAACAAATGCATAAGAAGAATAACACGCCATGTTAGATAATAATGCCGACTGGTAACTTTGTGATTCCACATAACTGTATATGAAATGATCGGGGTTCTGACTCGAACGTCATCTTCAGAGCGTTTCAACGTTCAACGTCGCATGAATATGATGCTGAACGTCCATTTCTTAATCGATTACCCATTCGATCTTGAGCATTCGCATACAAGGGAATGTCTTAAAATGGATTTAATTCCCTTCCAGTCAATTTTTTTTCAGGCCAAATGCTCGAGTCTCTGATTCACTTAGTGCAAAGTATCGTGAAGGTTCAATGTCGAGATGAGTTGAAAAATGAAGAAGTTTACAGAAGAGCAGAAGAGAAACGGTGCATTTTGGAGCGCAACGGGACAACAAAGAACCAGATGGACTGGGCGCACCACCGAACCGAAATGTTAAAAATAGAAGAATTGAGTTTTGATGTGAATCAACATTATTGTCAGCCAAAAAAATTGTGAATAAGTTGAAAAATGAAGTAACTGTAATAAGGAATAACCTTCAATTCGATTCCATGGCAGTAGTATCTTTTAAAGTTAGACTTTAAGTATTTAATTCTCAGGCTTCATCAGGTTACGACGGAAAATATGAACACTAGACAATACTTAACAAAACATTTATAATTACGACCTAGATTACGACATACTCAATCGTTCTTACCATAGAGTTATATACTCTAAGGTTCTTACGGTAATCACCTCCTAATTGCACCACTTTCTTACGAATAGGCAAGCGAGGAACCTCTGTATTACTCAAGAATTTACCGGAGAAACTCGCACGTTATCCTTCTATGCTATATGTATTATTATTGCAATAAAGCATCCGTGACTCTCAATCGGAAACGACAGATGGAGCGAACAATGGATTTTCTGTATTGTTGCGGACAGCTAACGTACCCATCCATGTTCTTATGCGTTTCTGATACTGATATTTCATCATATATATCGTAAGTTCCTATGGATCCAAAAATGCGATTGAGGAATCCATCATTGTGACCTCTTAAAATGAAATGACGTTCACTTCTGCCCATTGAAGCGCGATCACTCATTGGTTGTTTAATCCTAATATTGGCTGACTGCAGCCTGCCACCCTTCTCTATCCAATGCTAGTTCCCTTACCTCTTGGTATCTCTTCCTTGGTACTTTCCTCTTTATTTGGTACAGGAACTTATTCCTGGGTCTTCCTCTGGGGGCTTGTCCCTCTATTTTGCCTTCAATTATGTTCTTCACAAACGCGCGATATGTACATCAATTTTAGAGGTATTAAAATAGATTGGCAACAAAAAGTGTCCGATTCAGTCCACAAGAAATATTGAATTGAACAAAGAGATTATCACATAATGCCAGTACAGGCTCCCCAAAGCAGGTACTCGCCAGTCGTCTGCTGATTCACGTGTCTCGTATCAGCAGGCGGCTCATTGGCCCGTCGCATTATTAGCAGACTGTTCTGAAAATTTTCGTACACTGCGTCGTCGCCCGTGGGCGGCCGTCGAGTCCCCGGCGGAGAATGAGTAACCCCTCCCCCAGCATGCGTAATGGGAAAGAGCGACTTCTGTTTCAGTCCAGTGATGTAACCTTGCTCGACTGTCCCTCTCACACAGAAAGCAGGGGTGCTTTGTGTAACCTGTTCGTAAACCTAACAAAATACTAATCACTTTCAAATCACCACATACTTGCCACTTGTACTTTAGTTTACACAACATCTTCTCAAGATTTCTGTATGTTTCTCGCATAATAACTGAATGAGCAACGGGAACGGATGCAAGTTTGTTTTCATTGTGAAGGACGCACTTCAAACTACGCTTGGAGGCATCGATAAAAAGTCTCCAGTGGATAGGGTCATACTGCGATACTCCTAGTTTCAGCATAACCTCTGAAATGTTGTTGCAGTAAACCAAAGTTCTCTCTTCAGAAAAGAAGGGCGTAAATTCTTGCTCGCGATGTCTGTACCAATAGTACGTCGTCCCTGATGCCAACATGTTCCTTTCACGAAGTCTAGATCCAAGTATCTCGGCTGATTCCTTTGTAAGGCCAAGATCACGAACAAAGTCATTTAATGCACTTTGCTTGAAAAGTTTCTGTTGTTTTTCAATACCTTCAGGCGAGAAATCACAGTCAGAGGTAGGGCCGGCCATTTCTGCGACACATTCAGAAGAGGGGCAATCCTGTAAATGTTCCGGGCGCTGTGGTACTGGTATATCAGGGCTATGAGGAACGGGTAAAATTGCGGATGGAATATTGCTTGGATACACAACGTTACTCTTGCTCTTGCTGTTAAATCCCCTCACATTCACAGAACAGAAGGAGCAATGAGTACTGTGGTCTCTAGGTTCTCGCCACACCATTGGAATTCCGAATGGCAACGCTGCTCGCTTACCATTCACCCATTGCCGTAACTGCTCTATGCAGGTTCTACAAGCCGTATGTGGTGCCCACGGTTTGCCTTGGTCTCCCAGTTTGATGCTGAAGTACGCATATTAAGCTTTTCTCACGAACTCGGTTATATTGCGCCGCTGTCTTATCGACACGAAACTGCCACACACATAGCAGAATGTATTTGGATTGTTCTTGCAGCCACGACGTGGCATGTTGAATAAAGTTCAATATAAAGATTAACACCCTACCATCTTTTTCTTTTCTGTATGGTGTTCCATATGTTCCTATCCTCTTCTACTCTTCTGTACACTTCATCATTTCTTATTTTGTCCGTCCATTTTATCTTTAGCATCCTCCTCCAGCGCCAGGTTTCGAGGGCTTCTAGTCTCTTCTGGTCAGCTTTTCCAATGTACAATACCTCCGATCCATAGAGTGCTACGCTCCACGCTCCACACGAATGTTTTAACATACCGTTTCCTGGTTTGTAGTCCATATCTTCTTTGAGATCAGCAGTCGCCTTTTTCCCATGAACGCCTTCTTAGCTTGGGCTATTCTCCGTTTGATGTTCTCTTCCGTCCGATGACCTCTTCCGTCCCACGTCATAGTACTTCCGAGATAGGTGAAGGAATCCACTTGCTCTGATTTCTCTCCTCTCAGTGATATTTCTGCATTCAGCTTATCTCTTCCGCATACTAGATTTTTCGTCTTTATCTTAGTTATTTCCATGTTGCAATCTTGGCTAACTTGGTCTGTTTCGTTGTGTTACCTTTGAAGATCCCACCTTTCTTCATCCCGTCCTTAAAGCCTATTTTCCTTCTTCCCATCCCCGCTGGACCAATATCCTTCCATGTATATAGGTCGTCAGCATCCCTTGGCTCCTCATTATCGGCTCCAACCGCCATCGATATCTTCTCCAAATGCCACCCTTTCTCGCCCACAATACCGAGCGCTTCGTTAGTTTCGTCTAAAGCGCAGTTCCCATCCTCCTCCGATCCCACATAGCCTAAGCCATTGAGGTAGGTGGAGAGGGAACTACGTCATCAAATTGTAGCCTGACAACCGAAATAACAACCATATTGTTAATCCCTGCTCTTTCCTTACTCTACCATGTATAGCACGTCGAGATGGACGAATCAGCGGATGCATAACAAGAGTACCCAACTTATGTTTGAAATTGAGGGCGAGTAACTCTTGAAACATATATTCATTTTCAATTCAATTCATTTATTATAGTGGGCCATTCTGGCCCATGAGATATTTTACATAGTTATTAAAAAAGTAATAAAAGTATAATAATAAATAAAGAAAGAAGAAATAAAGTAGTAATTATTAAAAAAATAATGGACATTTAAAATCCATTAGTGTTAATTCGCCGGTTTGCAGTTTCGCATTATATATACCTATCAGGAATGTTGAAAACATCCTTATTCGGTACATGTTATTACATTCATAATCACAATAGAGATGACAGTTCGAAAATGTAGCAAAGAACAAAATTAAATCTATACATTCTTTTCCACTTCACGCAAGTTAATACAGCAGCGTTATCAGTTATGCAGGGAACTGCCCTGTGTCATTTAGAAGTAATTTGTACAATTTTCATTTGAATACGCGTATTGATGGTGAGTTTCTTATTTCTAATGGTAATGAGTTCCATATTTTAGCAGCTATCACTATAAATTATTTATTGAGGTGAAGAGTTCTGTGCTGGGGGATATGAATATCAACTTAGTGATTTCTGGTAGATATTGAGTGGATATTTCTTTTCCAAGTGAATCTTTGGAACAGATATGATGGGTTGCCAGAGGATAGTGTCTTAAAAGTAAGGCGAGTGAGGTGATACAGGCGACGTTGTTTATATTTCAACCAGTTTAAGCGGGCATATGAGTTACTTATCCGATCCCATTTTTTGAGGTCAAAAATAAAGCGTATTGTGGAGTGTGTAGTCACTTGCATTTTGTTGTTGTTTTCTTCTTCGACATTTGTCAGCAGTGAAGAGCAGTAATCCAGGTGTGGGAAAATTAATGATTGTGCGAGGGTAGTGCGTATTTTAGGGGGTACAATATTCTTCGATCTACCTATATAGTTGGTGTAATATACCTAGGGTTTTCTGTTTAGTATTTTGTACTTGTTGCTTCCAACTGAGATGCTTATCAAATTTTATACCAAGGTTTTTTATCGTTGCAACGTATGGTATGGTATAGCTTCCTATATGAATGTTGGGCAAAGACGGAATATCTATTTGGGCAAACAGGTGACTTTGCCCAATTATTATTGACTTGGTTTTACACTCATTTAATTGACGATGGTTTTTCTGCGCCCAGATTGCTATTCGCTCAATATCTTCGTTGATCAATGCGATTGTAGATGTCAAATCAGATATTGACAAGTGACAATATATCTGGAAGTCATCCGCGTAAAGATGGTATTTACAGAGTAGTATGACTTCGGGAAGATCATTAATGAACAGTGAGAAAAGAAGAGGGCTAAGGACTGAACCCTGAACTACGCCTCTGGGATTATTTATCCAGTTAGAATGTGTATTATCAGGTCCAACCACAGATTGGGTACGGTTACTGAGGTAAGATCTAAACCACTCTACTGAACTCCTTGAAAGGTTATATTTGATCAGCTTATGAAGGAGCAGCTAATGATCAACCATATTGAAGGCTTTTGAGAAATCAAATAATACCAGGTCACCGGAACGGTGACCTCTCGTATTTCCATTGCTCCTCTTATATCTTCGGTGATGTTCAATAGTGCTGTTTGGGTAGGTACTGTGTCCCATTTGGAAGCCTGATTGCCATGCATTTAGTATGTGGTTTTCGATTACAAATTTGTTTATTTGTTCGAATACCACTCGTTCAAGAATCTTCTTTGGAAGAAAAAAGGCTTGCAAAAGCGCAGATGATACCTGGTGGTCTAAAGTCTGATGGTTTGGTAGGCTCAGAGCATTTCGGGATTGGGCGTATTATAGAACGTTTACATGTCGTGGGATATTGCGTTGTTTGAATGGATGCATCAAAAATATTTAGAAGCACAGGAAGTATGACTGGCAGAGCCTTAATTATTACGGAAATATTTACTTGGTCATGACCTTTTGCGTTTGTGGTGATATCGTTGTATGCTCTCGTAGCTGAAGTGGGAGGAATGTGAGAGATGTAAAACCGGCTTCCAGAGAAATCAGTTTTGTTATGGCTTTCTAAGACGTTGCTCGCGTTGCACCCAGTGCTAGTTTCATGTATAGAGAAATAATTATTAAGCACATCTAGGTTAATATTGATAGCATTTTTATGTTTTGGCTGTTTTATACCAAGATCACGGTTAGTTTTCCACATTGTTGTAGTATTATTCTGTATTCCGATGGAGTTTTTAAAGTGCTCTCTTTTGGCCCTGCGAATCATGCCTTTAACTCGCTTTTGCAGTTCTTTGTACTCTGTGTATACAGCCGGGTCGTTGAAGCGTCTAAACAAAGCCCGAGCCCTATTTATTTCTTTGATTTTTGCCTTTACTTCTGTTGTAAGCCGTGGTTTTGGAGGTTGGGTAACACGAACAGTCCTTATAGGAGCATGAATATCAAGGGTGTTGAGGAGCAAAACATTCAATATCTCCACTTTTTCATCAATTCTTATATTTTCGGTGATGTTCAATAGTGCTGTTTGGGTACTGTGATCCATTCGGAAGCCAGATTGCTATGCATTTTGTATGTGTTTATCGATTACAAATTTGTTTAGTAGTTCGAATACCACTCGTTCAAGAATCTTAGCAAAAGCGCAGATGATACCTATTGGTCTGTAGTCTGATGGTTTGGTAGGCTCAGAGTGTTTCTGGTTTGGGCGTATTATAGAATGTTTCCATGTCGTGGGATATTGTGCTGTTTGAAGGGATGCGCCAAAAATATTTAGAAGCACAGGAAGTATGACTGGCAGAGCCTTATTTATTACGGAAATATTTATATGGTCATGACCTTTTGCGTTTGTGGTGATATCGTAGCATGCTCTCGTAACTGAAGTGGGAGAAATGTTAGAGAAGTAAAACCGGTTTGGTTTGATATATTGGCTGCTTTGTCCCTTGGATTTTACTCAAGTTTACAATAGTTTTCACCGGGACTATGAATCATTATTAATCCAAATAAATAAACAATATGTGAAATGGGAATACTTGGAAAAGAAGTTAGTGTGTGCTAATGTAGAATAAGTTACTGATGGAATCCATTGTAAAAATTTAAATTTTGACCTTCAGCCCATTACCGGTAGAGGAAAATGGGGGTTAACAAAGATGGCGGACAAGCCTTGCCTGTGTTACAGCTTTTAGAATTGGTAACCATTGCGAGGAATATGTGAGGAAAATTCGTATCACAGAAGTAAGTGCTTGCTGATTTATATTGTTTTCGATGGACAACGTCGTTAAGTTGCAAGATTAGCGCAGTAGGCCGTAAGCGCTGAAGGAAAATCAGGGTTAACAAAGATGGTGGACAGGCTATACCCACGTTACAGCCTCTGAATTGCCCACTATAGCAAGAGCCCTCTCAATCTACCTCAATGGGTTGAACACTCTTAACTTCAAACATACCTAAATAAAAATGAGCGTTATATATAGCAGTCGCAAAAGAACCTGGCGCTGTGCCGCGGACGATTTTGGGACATGGACCTCTGAACTTTTCAAACCCTGCCTGGCGGGGGAGGAAGGAGGTTGTAAATTGTGGAGCGTCGGTGAGCGAACCTTTTCTAGTTGCTGCCAAACTTAGCGCCTCGGTGAATTCCATGAGTCACAGCTACCTTGGGCCCGGTTTGCTGCATTTTATTCGTACTACCACTCCTTGCACGTGACAAGGAAGTGCATCTACATCTACATTTACGTGATACCCTGCGAGCCACCACGAGGGTGTGTGGCAGGGGGTGAAGATCACCAAACATGCACTATTGACATGCAAGTAGGATATTTAATGGAGATATGCTAGAAAATAGGGTCACATGGAGCTAGATGGTTAGTATCTACATAATAAGGAAGGGATTATTGATTGTTATTACATGCATCATGCACTATAGACTACTCTAACTTTATTTCACCTACCTATCCCTTTGCTACGCTGCCTATTGTTCTCTCTTATAGTACGAGGGAAACATGACATTTTAAATCTAACGGGTAAAGCATGGCATTGATGAAGCAAAACCACTTGCCTAATAGTCGTGTGTGTATGAGTGTGTCTCTCGTGCAAAATAGTTTGGCTCCCCTGCCTCGTTCTCAGCCGTCCTCTTTCCTACCTTCCCCTCCATCAGTTCACTTCACTCCCTCTACTTTACTTTTGCCCTCCGCCACGCAGAAGTGCGCCAGGATATTTTGCTTTTGCTATACGTTATATTCCACCTTTTTAACTCAACTCTTCACCGACCATGGTTTTACCACATGTGTAGGTACCATTATCAAGGTATCTTGATAATGGTACACGTGTGCTGAAACCAAGGTCGGTAGCTTGAGCCACAAGTGTGGAATATGAGGTCGTTGGTGGTTGAGTGGTATTTAAGGTTGTTGGAGCGCGAATCGTGAGTCGTTGAGTATACGTTTTAATACATTTACGAAAGGTCATTCGAAAAAAAAATTGTACCAAATTTCACTTCAGAACATCAATTTATATGTTGAAAATAACCATACATGTTGTAATATATATGTTGCAAGAACTATATTTTAAAAATTTCCCCTCCATGAAAACATGGTTTATACTGGATTTACGGCGCGGAATTTGAAATTTAAGCGAAAACCGTATATAAATACGTGTTTTGTACTCGGAAAGATACCTTGATATTCAATATGAACCATTATAATAATATGAGAGGTGTATGTTTTCGGGTTTAGGAGGAAATCGATTATTATTTCGAACGATTTTAATCGATTATTATTTTATGCGTTCGAGATATTTCGAAATACGTATCAAGTGCCATAAGGCTACATGTTAAAATGGCATTAATTGACATAATAATATGAGAGGTGTATGTTTTCGCGTTTAAGAGAAAGTCGATTATCATTTCGATCAATTTTAATCAATTATTATTTTATCTGGTCGAGCTATTTCGAAATATGTATCAAGTGCCATAAAGCTATATGTTAAAATGGCATTAATTGACATAATAATATGAGAGGTGTATGTTTTCACGTTGAGGAGAAAGTCGATTATCATTTCGATCGATTTTAATCGATTATTATTTTATGCGGTCGAGTTATTTAGAAATATGTATCAGGTGCCATAAAGCTACATGTTAAAATGGCATTAAATTGACAAGAGACCAAATGGGATGCATGCAGTTTGTTTTCCATTTTATTGACACGTTACTAATACACTTATAGAAAGAAACACTTAGTATAACCAGGACGTTTTTTCGCATTCTGCTTCGAGCATTGGCCAACATCGCAGGCGCCCTCTCGATCTACCTCAGTGGCCTAAAGAAACAGCGTCTTTCTCTCGTTAGGCACGCTTGAGAATGGAATATTTAAAAAAATACAATGTACACAGTTCTCAAAAGTTTCTTCTGCCGGACTACTCTTTTCACTAATCTTTCATGCCAGTTTTTCTTTTTAAGTTTTGAGAAGAGCAATGCCCTGCCTTGCCCTTCCTAAATGGCGCTCTTAGTATTTAGACTCGTTTCTTTTTCCCTGAAAAATTACATGAAAGGGAAAGAGAATTCTTTCCAGCGGAGACGAGATACGAATGGCGAGGCAACAGCGCAAAAGGAGGCGTGAGACAAAAGAGCCACGCGGGAAGACAAAGAAACGCACGGTGGGGGAAGGAATCTGGGATGAGGGCATAAAATCTTTTTGAGAGCGGAATGTTTTTTATTTATGTCTGAAGTGAATGGGAACAAGTCGGGGAAAAATTTCTAAAGAAGGCTTAAGAATTGAAGATATTAAAAGTGATGGCAAGAAGGCTATGATGAAAAACAGGACTTTTAAGATTTTTTTTGGCTGTATTATTGCGTCGAATTACTAAATTAAAGCAAAGTTTTGAACATGGTTCTTCCGTAAAATGACTTTTGTCTTATGATTCACATTCTAGCTGCCCACAAGAAAATATATCTTATCTTGGATTGTAAGAACTAACTCCTAGCTTTCAATGCTTAAAAATAACTATTCTAAAAAGATATAAACTTGAAATTACATGATATGATATTTTTATGACGATGAGATATTTTTATGAGAAAGGGGGAGACGTGGGAAAATATATTTATTTCTGTCTATCCTATTGGCCAATTTTGAAAAAGTTTTGAAAGAAACAATTTTGGAAGCCGCTCGAGAGAGTTTACTTGAGAAATGCAGAATAGGCGTGTTTCAGAGCGACACAGAGAATACCATTTCGATGCCACTTTAAATATCTAGGGAGATCAGGTTAGTCTCCTTGCTAGAATACTAGCTAACCATACGGACGGCCATTTTTCAAATCAGTTCATAGGAGAATGTCTTTCAGAGAAAACCCGATCCCTACTTCAGTGTCTTGTGGAGGGCACTTCAAGTGCAGTACTTCGTCTGTCGCATGCAGTGTAGGCGTGTTTCAAAGCGGCACAGAAAATACCATTTTGACGCCACACTAAATGTGAAGGGAGATCAGGTCGGTCTCCTTGCTAGAATACTAGCTAACCATACGGACGGCCATAGTTCAAATCCCTGCAGAGGAGAATGTCTTTCAGAGAAAACCTGATCCCTACTTCAGTCTATTGTGAAGGGCACTTCAAGTGCAGTACTCCGCCTTTCGGATGAGACGTTAAATCTTGGTCTTCTTGGCTCATTTCGTTAAGAGCAGGGTAATATCCAAACCAATCCAACTCATACATATCTAGGTCCGACAGAAGCGATAAAATAACGAGATATCTTGTGAACAGATAGGGACACAAATTCGTTCTTTCCGTGCACAATAAGCGACCACAATAAAAACTAATCTCCACTTAAAACACACCAATAATACACTTCCCATTAATCCTTCCTATGACCTTCTCCGACACCTTTACACAGCTGGTGTCCTAACACTTCCTGCTATACGCCCCTGCGATGGTTCGCGGGGTAGTATGAAAGATGTAGATGTATAACCGTGTAGCGAATATGCCAAGTAATTGAATAGTAAAACATTGAAGGCACCACCTGCCAATAATTTTTGCCAATTTATTAAAGATATACCACTGTCAGTGATAACAAAAGGCGTTTATTCCATGTTAGGGAATGGCGTTATAGTCAGCTTTCATCGCCAAAAAACTGTTCATTTAGCAATATTTTCGTTAACTATATTTGTTATCTTAATTTGGTTTTTCAATAGCTATGTAATGTCATCAGCGAAAGCGGTATTTGTTGATTTTTTGCAACCGAAAATAAAGGATTCAATAATTGTTTTGACAAGCGCAATCGAGGCGGAATTTTCTTAACAGACGAATTTCGAATATTTTTAGTGTTTTGTTGAAGTTAGGATAGTGAGTAAAAGACAAACGGAAAATAATGCGTAAAAATTTCCGAGTTTTCAAAGAAAGAGGTTTTATTGTTTATAATATGCTCTAAAAATAAAAAATATGTTTTCTTGACACCACCTGCTTTTGCGTTCAACTTAAAATAGCTTTTGATACATGATATATTTCGTGAGAGCTTCCGCGTTGTGTCATTTTTGTGACGACAGTTTCGCGAGCGTTTCAGCTCGCCTCTTCAGGTCTGAAGACTTCAGGTCAGGTCACTTCAGACATGAAGAAGCGAGCTGGAACTCTCGCGAAATTCGTCGTAAAAATAACACAAGGCCAAAGCTATCCCGAAAGCCATCATGTACCAAGACCATTCTTCTGAAGCTTTCACAACAACATAAAAATAACTTTTTGTTCTTAAAAAGAATGATTCTTTCCAATTAGTATTCTGCCGTGTGGATTCCATATTGATTCTTTCAGTACCCGAGGTATATTTATGTACCTATCGATCTTTTTTCAGTGTACCCAAGCCCTTCTTTTGTGTTTGAAATAAAAATCAGAGGTACTTTCCTGGAACACATTAATAGCTATCTAGTTAAAATTCTCCTCAAAGAGTGCCCTGGGCGCAATTATTTCCATTTCAAATTCCGTAGCTACTGTGGAAATTTTGGCCGACAAGCAACCTGTTTAAAAAAATATGTGTTCTCTTTTGCACCTACCATTTATTATGCATTTATATATATTATAATTAACAAATACAAACCTTACTGTCATTGACATTTCATAAAATACATTTCTACCCATTATTTTAAAAGTGTATAAAAGTGTATGTGAGTATAGCAAATGACTTTCTTGAATATTATCGGTGCTGCGAGTAGTTAGTAAGTAGTTACGTGAAACGAATTCCAGCCAATTATCTTAAAATTAAAATAGGGCGGGACCGGAAATTTGTTTTGGTAATCTCGCGGTCACTATTATGACGGGGTAAAACCTCGCTCGAACCACTATTAGTGCGAGCCGAATGTGGCGGCGGGAGAGGAATTCTGACAGCTCCTGGTAAGATATTACGTGCCAGACAGATCGAAGGATCGGTCGGATGAAGCCAGACGAAGCGAAGTTCAAAGCCGCAACACCGTCTGCTCCTCGCGGCGGGCGACGGCGACCGAGAAAGCTTTCGGCCCCGAGTGCGGCAGCCATTCCAACGACGGTGACAACCTCAAAACGCCACGGACGCAAATTACATCGATTATTTATCCCTGTGAACTTTATGAATAATTGTGCACTCCAGGCCGCCTAAACAAAGATGTCGGGTCGGACGAAAATAGGTTCGTTAAATATTGAATCGACGAAATGAACCGACGTTGGGGTTCGTACTACTTGCCCTACCTGGGACACGAAAGTTTAACACAGAGGAGGACGAATTTAAAGGGGATTTGGTAGAGGGCGGGTCTGAATGCATACTGCATATTTCCCTCACTTCCATTTATAGCAATGCCAACGCTATACGTGCTTCGATTCCTCTGGAGTTAGGTTCGCTTTCAGCCGGAAAAATGGAGGCAGCGAAGCTCTGAATGAGTTTTGGATGCGCATTGAGTTGCTATGCTGGCCAATGCTAAAAGCTGAAGCCAGTCCGCCATCTTCGTTCACTCTCATTTTACTATAGCGCTTGCAGGCTAATGCGCTAATTTCCCAATTTTACAATGCCATACCAATACTGTTTGTGGAGTAAACATAAAATCGTAAGACACAGTTAAATATCTTGAAATTACCTTAACTTCTGAGATATCGTTGGGAATACACATACAAAGCATATGCGGAACAGTACTAAAGAAACTAGGTTTTGTGAAGCGTATAAAAGGAAGGTCATCGGATGAAAAAGTAAAAGAGAGATGCTACTTCACTCTGGTTAACCCACACTTCGAATACGCCGCGAGCATTTAGGACCCTGGACCGAAAGATTTAACCAAATAATTAATAAAATACAAAGAAAAGCTGCACGTTTTGTTAAAAATTTCTATGAGCGAACATATAGTGTCTCACAACTTTTAGGTATTAAGGCGGGAGCCCCTAGAGACTCGGGGGCTACACGCTAGGCTTAGAAATTCAGAACTGGTGTGTTTCAGAGCGACGCAGATAATATGAATATGACGCCTCACTACGTGTATAGGTCTGACAGAAGCGACAAAATATGTGAGACTTGCCGAATTTATTTCCGAACATTTTTTTTAGTTAGAACAGTAATTGCCGAACAGATTGGTACACAAACTTGTTCTTTCAGCGAACAATCAGCTACCGCAATAAAAACTGAGCTCCACTTAATACACTCCCATAATACATGTCACCATTTCATCTCCTAATACCTTACATCTTTGAACGGCTGGTGTCCTAACACCCCCTGTCACACGCCCATACGGCGGCTCGGTGGGTATCATGTAGATGTATATGTTTTACCATTTATAACCTACTGAAAATCAGCATGAACTTACTTCTTTAACGTGGATTCTCCTTACGTATTTAAAAAAAAATTATTTAAATTAGAATCTCCCGCATTCCCGTTGAAAACTATAGTAAAATTGAATAGAATCCACGGAATCAAGCCGTCATTTTATGTCTCAAGAGTTACTTGTCATAAATTTTAAACATATGGTCGATATTCTTGCTCTACATCCGCTAATTAATCCATTACGTCGTGCTATACATAGAAAATTAGGGAGAGACTCAAGGCCCGTAGAAAATATAGTAATGTGGGCGTGGCCTGTCCACCATTTTTGTTAACCATGGTATTTTTTCTGAGGTTAAGGGGTGACGCGCTAATTTTGTGATTTTACGATGTTTTCCATTGATAACTACCTTATTACGTTCAATGGTATCAGGCTCAACTATGTGGAAGTTGATATTCACAAATGAAAAAACGACTTCGTTTTCTTCCACTGATTTATTTTTTTGGTACGACATATTTCGACTCATAGAGGTCATTTTCAAGTACTTGAAAATGACCTCTATGTGTCGAAACATGTCGTACCAAAAAAATAAATCAGTGGAAGAAAACGAAGTCGTTTTTTCATTTGTGAACTACCTTATTAATTTGGATTATCCTTACGTATTTTACTTATTTATTTAAATTAATTATCATCTGCATTCCCGATGGAAACTATTGAAAAATCGTGTAGAATTCATTGAACTTGTATATTTCAAAGGTAACTTTCCTTGAATTTCAAACAAATGGTTGATATGCTTGATTTATTTTCGCTAATTCATCTATTCCGTCGAGCTAACCGTAGGAAAGTAAGGAGAGAGCAGGGTTGAACAATATGGTTATTATTTCGGTTGCTAGGCTTCAGTTTGCTGACGTAGTGCCCTCTCCATATACCTCAAACTGAATGCCAAATTGTAAGCCCGCTAGAACGGGTTGAATGCTTTAATGGCCTGCGGGTATCTTCTCGTTAAAATTTATCAGGACCAGGTTCCCCTCTAATGTGAGAGGGAGATGAGTACAGTTGTATATTGTCTATCTCCTCAGTCATTGAAATCTGCCCTGCAGTGCGAGTTATCAAAATTGAGATATAAAATATAGGCCATAGTGAGTGTAATCCGCAATATATTTTCAGCCTGAAGGGGAGTAGTGTAACCCACAACAATCACTACGTTTACCAATCGATCTCAGATCAATATTATAGGATCAGCTCGGTATGATAAACGCAGCGTCCTAGTGGGATCGATCTGAGAAGACTCGGCCCGCTTTCTCAGCCAGTCTGAGATTTCAGATCGATCTGAACCAGCGGGTCTGTGGCGCTTCTCGTTATTCTTTTGGTTGTCATTGGGAAACAAAATATAACCGTTATTATTCAAGGCGTGTGTTGTAACCAGAGTGCAGTCACGGCGAAATAAGTGACATTGGTGATATCGCTGCACATCGGATTCTACCTTCATTTGGATATTTTTGATATAAGGTGAAGTTCCCCTAGGCCGTAATCTTGAGCGGGCACAAGTAAATTAAATGGTAAGAGATGTGGACGTTCTTCTTATTACATTGGATATTTTTGTTCACTAGGAATGTGACTGATAATTTCCAAATGTGTAATGTTTACACACCGGGTCAATCGTGCTTCAATTGATGGATTCGATTGTTCAATATCGATATTTTCAGTTCATGTTGGTAAAGCAGGTGATCTAAGTCGGCTCGCTTGGAATTTTCAGATCGGTCCGTATTCTGATCGATCCGAGATCGATTGGTAAATTTGGTGAATGAGAACCTTGACTGTAGAAAAAGGTTTTATTAAGCATATCTACATGTTACCCTGCAAGTCACCTCGAGTGTTTGGCAGAGGTTGATTTATCACCACCACGCCCAATAATGTACGAGTAACTTTCTTCAACATGTACTTAGACTTCTGTTTTAGACCTCTAATGGCCAGTTGCAGGAACTCATATGTGTTCCATAAAGTTATGAGACCCATAAGCCATGGCAACCATTCAATAAGTGTTGCAGAAACATTCGATAAATTTATTTGTTTCATAACTTATGGCATTGTGTTAGAAGTTCCTTAAGTAGCCAAGATGGCGGATGCGCATTAAACCGCTTGGAGATTTAATCACGAGATAAAAGAGTTGTTTTGAGACAAAAAGCCAGTTTGTTTACTCTGACTGAGTAATGATTATGTGCATTAGCGATTATACGTGGGATAAACCACCATAAATTATATCCAGCAATGGTAGATTAAATTAAACATTCGAAGCAATTAACTATTGGTAAATATGTACATACATACCCATCATGCCGTTCCCTTTCGGGGTAGGCACAGTCAAAATGTTTCACTCATTAATACATTATTGTACACCTGACTCTGCTTCAATAATTTCCTCCATACTGACCTATCCTTGCAAACCTCTTTTGCCTCATTTACCCCCATACACTGTTTCATACACGCCCTCCTGTTTTTAAATCTCCTAATATTCCTCCTCCTAAGAATCTCAACCACATTATACCACAACTTATTCGGCCTACCTCTACCTCTCACACCATTCATTCTACTCTCATATATCTGTTTCGTTATTCAAGTCTCATCCATTCTCTCAACATGGCCAAACCAACGAAGCACACTCCTTTCATACACGTCCATTACTGGAGCATTTAACTCACATTCATTCATGACCCACTCATTCCTGACACTATCCATCCTACTTTTGCCGCAAATACTCCTCAGATAACTCATACCCACGGCATTTAGTCTACTCTTATGTCTATCCTGACATACCCTTGTTTCACTACCATATAGCAAAGTGGGAAGAAGTACACTTTTGAACACGGCAATTTTCGCTTCCTTAGACAAGAACTCATTCCTTGATATGCTCCACATGCTACCTACTACTTTCCTTCCAGCATTCGCATGTCTCTTTATCTCCTCATCTATTCTTCCATATTTCGCATACATCTTACCTAAGTACACAAAATCATCCACCTGATCAATTACTTCACCATTCGCCCTCATTATACAGTCTCCCCATTCTCCTTATCAAAAACTACAACTTTAGTCTTGCACGCATTTACCTTCAATTCAATTCTCTCCGTTGATTCACAAAACTTATCTGGGAGCTTCTGTAATCCCTGTTGACTGAGATCAAAACAGCATCATCCGCATATAGAAGAACTCGCTCGTTTACATTTCCAATCAAAACACCATCGTTTTCACTACATGCGTCTCTAACGCATTTATCCATAAATACATTACACAGCCATGGAGACATTACGCATCCTTGCTTTACACCCCGATTTATTACAAGCCAATCACTCAGAATCCTGTTAACTCTTACTCTTGCCTTAATATTGTCATACATCGCCATCGTAACATTCAATAGCTGTCCATTCACTCCATAGTCTCTCAAAACCTTCCACAACTTCTTTCTATTTACTCTGTCATATGCCTTCTCTAAATCGACAAACGCACAGTACACTTTCTTTCAGACACTCATACATTTTTCTATCACTTGCTGAAGTACAATAAACCCCATATTTTGTCGGAAGTAATATTCCTCACTCTTTCGATTAATATTTTACTGAACACTTTTCCGGGATACTCAACAAACTAATGGCCCGATAATTATTACATTCGGTCTTTCCTCCCTTCCCTTTGTACAACGGAATGATGAGAGCATTCCTCCAATCCGCTGGTTCAAGAGAAACCTGTAAGCATAAATTGTGTAGTTCACGTAGCCTACAAATTAGTAATTTACACCCACACTTCAACATTTCACTGGATATCCCATCTATGCCTGCAGCCTTCCCATTTTTCAATATTCTCACAGCCGTTGTGACCTCCTTCTCACTGATATCCTTTTCCATCATCACATTCTCACATACCTCTTCATTCAGAAAATCATGCTCCTTTCTGTACACTCCTCTCACATTCCAAGTACCGAGAGTCCAGTTCTTTTCTAGTCCGTATCTTGATGGGCCAACCTTATTCAGCTTCCGCCGCCCATCGTGGCTTCGGCTGTCCAAGGCAAAACTATTGGTAAATAAGATATAAAAATGAAGATGTGTTCTTGCAGCCCGAATATTTATATTAGGTCCATTAAGTTCATGGATCTCATAACTATTGATTCCTATACTATATATTATTGCAGCCGGCCATAAGCCAATCGATTAAGTTTATATAATACTTTAAATTTGATTTACAAAAATAACAGTTCTTACTTTCATGTGATAAAGATATAAAACAAGCAGGAGAAAGGGTATGCTAGCTGAGTACCAGGGACTGTTTAAAAGCAATCCTTGTATGCCAAGGTAATGGTGACTTTTTAAAGAGGCGGATGTATCTCAGACGCATTTTTATTTTGCGTTCATGGGCTCCACAGAGTAAATGGGCTCCACAAAGGGATCAATTTGGAGAAAGAGTTATACTTCACTAGAGCACGCGGTAACCTGTTTCGATGTATCTTAGAAGAGGAGGTTAAAATTCAGAGGAAACGGTTAGGTGTGCGTTAAACATGAGCTGGTCTCCTTTGAAATGGAGCTGGGTGCGGTTGAGGTGCAGCTGGTTTTTGTCCGTGGAGTAAGCGAAGCTATGAAAGAGCTTGCGCGGCCTATTTTTTTTATTATTTTACAATTGAGGTATATGGAGAGGTATACACTTGCCATTGAGGTATACACTTGCCATTGAGGTATACACTTTCTATGCCTGTCAATGCTAGAAGCTGAACCCAGTCCACCATCTTCGTCAACCCTCATTTTCCTATATCGTTTGCCCTCGTGCCGTCTAGACTACGTTATCAATCTGAAGCTTGACAACAAACTGAAGCTGAGTGTATGACGCTCTGCGGGAGGATCCGCGAACATTATCGTAATCAACTTGTCAACACTGCGTCGTTCAAGGTCACGATCACCGCAGTGTTTTGCTTGAGTACATTAGGTGACCATATGAGTAATATACTAAAAATTCATCAAAATCGCAAACAAACAATTTTCTGGGCGGAAATGGGCTAATGTTGTTCTTAGTCATATCGATTTATTCCAGAATTCAAGAAATCAATGAAATGAAATAATCAATTATGGTTAAAATTATTTTATATTACTAGAAGTTTGGGAACTGAAGAAACATTAAAGATACTAAGGTTTGTTAAGCATATAATAGGAAAGTCCTTGGATGGGATAGTAAAAGAGAGATGCTACTTCGCTATGGTAAGGCCACACCTCGAATACGCCGTGAGCATTTTGGACCCTGGTCATAAAGAATTAACCAAAAAATAAATGGAATGCAAGAATGAACCTATATTCGCTTCGCCCATGTAGATTTATCCGAGGGATTTCCGTAAAGGGGATCGGTTTAATGTGGTGGCTAGAGTACTGGCAAACCATACGGACGGCCAGGGTTCAAATCCCTGCAGTGGAAGATGTTTTTCAGAGGAACCCGATCCCTACTTGAGTATATTGTGGAGGGCACTTCTAGTACAGTACTCCGTCTGTCGGATGAGACGTTAAACCGTGGTCCCCTCGGCGCCTTTTGTTAAGAGCAGGCTAATTCCGACGCCGGGTTTCTATCCACCCTTCCTCCCTTACCTGTCCCCCATTGCGAAAATCACCTAAGCTGTCGGTCGCCTCCCAAAATTCAATCAATCGATTTCCGTAAATGTTCTCTTACCTCAAATTTTCCTTGCGTTGCAGTTGTATCCAAGAGCCACGCAGGTGTTAGATACATTATGCATTGAATACCTTGCTAGCGCATGAGAACTACTCTTTTTTAAATCATTATTTTACCAGCTGATTAGTAGGGTTTTTGCCAGTTTTTATCCTACTGGTTCATCATTTCGTTATGGCCTCCATGGATGACCCGCCATTGGATCCCACTTTAATTCGTCATGTTGCCTCTCTCTTCTTATGCTGTTCACAATTCCTACCCATGGAAATTTAATTTTCTAAAGAATGTTGAGTTGCTCCTCATTTTGGAGAATGTTTTATATAATATGTTAGTATTTTTCAGAGAAAAAAGCCAGTTTTTGTATTCTGTTAAGGGTTTGCAAAGCCTAAAATCTTGAAATGGGCTCCAACAGTGAGGTATATGGAGAGCGCGTCTGCTATGCTGGCCATGGCTAGCAGCTGAAGCCAATCCACCATCTTCGTTGACCCTCATTTTCCTATAGGGCTTGCGGGTTAACGCACAAATTGTACAATTTGACTGTGTTTTCCATCGATAACTTACTAGAAATCAGATGTTATTTGCCTCTTTAATGTGGATTTCCTCGCATATTTTGTTTGTTTATTTTCAATTAAAAATCATCCATATTTCCGGTGAAAACTATCGTTATATCTACTACAATCCATATCATTAAACAGCGAATATATGTTTCATGAGTTACTTGCCTTAAGGTAGCAGGGATAGAAGGATTAACTTTTCTATCCCTGATATCAAGGAATTCCACCAAGTGAGGTCTGAAACCATCGTTTGCCTTAAGGTAGTTTGACCGAATTATCAATTTACTTAGAAATCAATGAATTTGGTCTCATTTTAAAGAAAAATATCTCACCCTTCTAATGACACCAAAAATTCAACCCCTTACCACATTACTTTCGAAGTTATTTGTCAAAAAATACTAGCCCTTTTACATGGGAAATGTACGTGCATGCACTCCAGAGAGACATTATTTACAAAATGAGGAATTTATAACTCCTTGATGTCAAAAAAGTAACAGCGTGTAGTTTGTATTTTGTCTCAACTATTTTTGAAAATGAATCATATTGTCAACGCAATAGGTTCTTGGGTATCACAAAAAACCTTCCGCTTTGAAGGAGTTTCAAACGCACCACGTGAAAAAAAATTAGACAAGTTAAATACTTATTTAGGTATTTTCATTTAATTACTTACCATTTCTGTCAAATAAAACTATATTATTGCACCATTAATAATGCAATATTTAATTCATGTTTCCCACAGGTGGTGAAATTAAAACGTATAATTTCAATATGGTCTCTGTTATGACTAGGGAACTATCTAGCCCGGACTACCTTAAATTTTAAATAGATGTTGGATATTCTTGCTTTACATCCGCTAATTCGTCCATTCCTTCGCGCTATCCGTGGGAAAGTAAGGAAAAACAGGCCTGATGAATATCGTTGTTATGTCGGTTGTCAGGCTTGATGACATTATGAATCACTTATGGCTTCACAATGAGGACTATTGGAACAGGGTTAATTAAAGTATTTCGGCCGAGAAAAGAAATAAATATAATTTTATTCATGCTAAGTCTACTTATTGACACATGTGGAATGTCTAATATGTAAATAAACAACAATCTTACCTTTCTGTAATATTTTTCTCGCAATTTTAATTTTAAATAACCTGGGTAATAATGGGAGAATTGGAAAAGAACGTGGAAAAATAGTTTTTTCAATATAAAATTCCTAAAAATAGAGTCCTTATGCCATTTTAATGGAAATAATTTTTTGAATAGCAAAAAGTACCATAAAATTGATGTAAAAAATATATATATGCACATTACTGCCTTATTTGTTTTTAGCTATTTGCTAATTACGGCGAGAGTTGAAGTCAAAGTTGTGGCGATTCCTCAGGAATGTCGATAAAAAATGAAACCCTCTGTTCTTGCATGGTGGAGGTAAAATGTTACCTTTTAAAATTCTCGGAATAAATGTACAGTTGAAGTTTTTTAAGTAACTATTTGAAATAAGCTTTTACTTGCTCGCCACCGCATGGCGCCACTGAGCTCAGAGATGCAGGTGTATATGAATTGTTGTCGCGACTGTTATTACTTAACTTACAATAGGGTTGAAACAAATGGCAGACGGGCTACGCACACGTAGAAGCTTCTAGCAATGGCCACAATAGATAGTACCCTCTACGTAGTCATTTCTAGCAATCGCCACAATAGATAGTACCCTCTACTTAGCCCCTACCTTAGTCATTTGGCCCCTTTTAGGTTTTGTTACACCTTTCTCCTCCCTTGTTTGAGCTATGCTTCCACAAGCACAGCTGCGTAGACGATATCGCAAGCACAAGCAATCATTTCGTGACAAAGTTCATTTGGGTGGGACGATTATTCATCCCGAGGTAAGCAAGCTTAAAAATCACCCCGGCAATCGGACACGTAACCAATTTTTCAATTTCCATTCCCCACTCGGCCCCGAAAACGAGACTTTGAAACGCGGAAATTTGAGAGGTGCCTTTTGAGAATAGGGGTCATTTCGTCAGCCTTCGCTATTCCCCCTCGCCCCTCTTGTTGGCTTGGTTTTTTTTTGAAAAACGACCTCTCTCTCCGCCAAAGGACGTGTGGGCGAGTATCGGTTTACATTGATTAGCGGCGGAATGGACGAGGGGAGGCGAAGGCGGTAATCGAGGAGACTTAACGGGGAAGAGGTGAGAAATGGAGTGACGGGTAAGGGGGAGGGGGCGGATGAGACGAGAACGGATGCTTTTAGAAGCTTTGAAGTATGGGGTGTGGTGAGTGGTTGTAATATCGGATTTTATATTGATTGGCGGCGGCTGAGAGAGGTCATTTACTGCATTTGCTTGCATCATTTTCTATTAACAACGATCTGTGCCCGCCTCTTGGCCGTTGCAATGCCTCTTTTTCTCTCTAAATAATAATAATATATAATGCATTGTTCACAGGTTTTACACCAGATTTGATGAATTTATATGTATCACATTTAAGCTCAACATACAGTTAAGTTTAGTACGTAAGGCACCAATTTCAGGAAAGAAAGGGGAAAAAAATTCCAGTTAAGTGAAACAAAAATCCAACATGTCATGTGAATTAATGAACATCGGAAACGAAACACGATAAGTATCGAATACAAAAAGCAAGTTATACTTTGAAGCCGGCCTCGGTGGCGGCGGGGTAAGGTCCTCGCCTGCTAAACCGAGGGTCGGGGTTTCGAATCCCGCCTGGGTGGGTTTTTCACCACCCAGGGCATGGATGTATGTCAAGTTCTGTTGGTCCGGTCCCTAAAAAAACCTGACGACAGGCTCAGAAGTATATCGGGATTCCGGGGACTTACGGGCCAACAGAATCGTCCGGCAGCAAAAAAAAATAAATTTTATCACGATTAAATATTTTGGTATAATAATTTTGAAGTCAATAAAAATGGAAAATATGCAACAGTAATAACACAATATAAAGTATGGAACACAAAAAGCAAGTTTATACATTGAATTAATTGTTCACACATTTTAATATTTTGATATAATAATTTTGAAATCAATAGCAATGGAAAATATAAAACAATAATAAAGCCCATACATGATTATAAATCATTGAAATGAGTAAAGATAGCATATGTGGGGTAAGTTTGGTATTCGTATAATTTATTTTAGAATTTGGGCAGCGATGAGGAGTCTTTGATTGATTTTGGTACCTAGTTCGTTCTATGTTTGAGAGGCGACAACGGTAAATGATTTTTTAAATGTAGAAGATCGATAATGTGAGATATGTAGATAGTAAGGGTCGGCTCTAGTAACCATATTTGGCAATGTGGTTCTCTTGGGATAAATGTCAGTGATGTACTGTGGGTCATCGTGTTTGAGTAGGGAATACATGAAGTAGGCCAATTTGAATTTTCTTCTTGTTTTTATGTCCATCCAGGAGAGCTTGTTTAAATATGGGGTTGTATGCTCATCTTTCCGCAAGTCATGAATGAATCTTACGGAGGAATTCATCAGGCGCTGAAGCTTAATATTAAGTTCTGCTGTGAGATCATATAACAAAAGACAGCAGTAATAAAAGTTTGGGGAAAATAAGGTGAAGACAAGTTGCTTTCTTACTTGGATAGGCAGCAGATTTTTCTGAATTTTCAATTGTTGAAGAATAGCAGTAACTTTATTTGAAACATACAAAATATGATTATTCCACGACAAAGTACTGCTGAAGATGACCATGGCACGGAGTGTATGCGGTGAGATCAATACTGGTGTACATATTTGCATTATAAATTAATACAAATATATTCTGTAGCATTGATAGCCTATCTATAGTGTAGATAGATTGATAGATACAAGTTTACTGATATAGGGCATGCCTTCTAAGACCAAGTATATTTGGTGAAAAAACTATGCTCGGTTTTACAAGAGTTGATACACAAATGAAGCACCAAATTACATGTCAGTATTCGTCAGTGCCATTTAACGTACATATTTTGAATTTATTGATTATATACATAATTTTGGTTGCCTTTAGTGCACATTTTTTCATAATTTTTCGCATTAACAACTGATATTTAGGTGTCATAACCATATACCCAACTGCAAGCGTTCTGTCGTTACATGAGATATTCGTATTATTTGGTTTTAAAGGATTTAACTGATGAACTTTGTTTCAAGGATATAGGGAGGGAGTTGCAATATTTTGCATGATGGTCTAAGTTATTGGTGCATACTCTATGTTGGCGTTGAATCACCATCTAACAAACACCCGTTGAGGTGACAAGTTAGCTTGGAGATGTAAAAACTAAAGGCGGCTTGAGGACCGCAGCATAGGGTAGTTTGAGCGAAATATCATATCTTCTGGAAATCAATGAATTTGGTCTCATTTTAAAGAAAAATATCTCACCCTTCCAAAAATACCTAAATATCAGCCCCTAACTGAACTACTGCCCGAGAATTTTGACGAAAAATACCAGCTGTTTTAGTGAGGAAACAGCACGTAAATGCATCCTAGAGAGACAGTATTTGAAAAATGAGGAATTTATAACTCGTAGATATCGTCAAAAACTTAACAGGGTGTAGTTTGTATGTTTTCTCCACTATTTTTGAAAATGAATCATATTTTCACCGCAGGAATTTTTTCAGAATCGCCGAAAACCTTCAGTTTTGAAGGAATTTCAAACGTACCGCACGAAGAAATAAGTTAAATGAAAGAAATCGTGTATATTTTTATTTGATTGCTCAGATTTTCAGTCATATATAAGTATTTAATTTCACCATTAATGATGCAATATTGAACCCATGCTTCGTACAGCTGCTGAAATTAAAACGTATTATTCGCATATGATTTCAAAAATGACGAGGGGACTATGTCGCTGAAGCTACCTGATCACTATTGAGGTGGCCTGAAGGGTCATCAGTAGATTGGTTTTAAAGTGAAACCCATCTCAACGACCACTCCTATCAAACGACCACCCCTCAAAATGACCAATTTTTCAGCGGAATCGTCGATGGTTGCTTAATTCAGATTTCACTGTATGTGTACATAAAATTAATATCTATGCATTGAAATTTCCCAGGAGCAACAAAATGTGAGGAAATTAACGCAATCTGTGTAGATTATATCAAAAACCGTCGCTTCAAAAGTTTTCCGGTTTTTTTAATCAGCCGCCCATTCATTTGGATAATATGTACTCCTAGAAACTGAACCCCTGTCGAAAGACCAACCCTCATAACGACTATTTTTCAGCGGCACCGTTCGGTTGTCGCTAAAAGTACAGGTTTCACTGTACCGTGCTCATTCCTAGATAGGAGAATAGGTTGGTAGGCGGGGAGGGAGGTGGGAGGATAGGGAGGGGAGCAGAGGTTGGGTTTGAAATTGTTGGGGGAGAGGGGATGACTCCGGAGATGGATTGCCGCGTCCGTGGCTAGGCGCGGAAGGGAAACCTTTGGCCGCGGGAACTCGCTAACGAACCGTGCGCTCTCTTCCGCTCCGAACAGCGCGACGGGATGATTCCGGGGTCGGAATCGGTGCGTGCGTGTGAAATACCCCTCCCTGAGGCCAGGAGGTCACATCTGCGCCCGACTCCCGTCGCAAATTATTATTGCTTTTCCTACCTTCACGGTTGGGATAATGATGTGGTGTATCGCGTTTCGATGAAGATGGGATAAAAAAATAACAGCGTATATGTGTATATATGTGTGTTTGGAACGGAGGCAGGTAAATACAGACGTGCCTTATGGGAATTTCTGAGGAAGGGCTGAAGATCGAGTCGAATGCTTTTAAAGGAGGGATGGAGAATACCCATTATGATCAGGAAAGTCATCATGTTTCGGGATTATCTTTGGCATTATTATAAAATGTAAGATTCATTATACATCATTAGGTTAATTAGATGTCGGAACCTTGCGTATAAAAATTGAAGCTTTGGAAAAATTTTACTATATGGTTCCGCTTACCTTGCTCTGAAATTTATTCCTATCCCAGGTTGTACATTTTTCCGGTGACTAAGGAATAATGGAGATCTGGGGATTTTAGAGTTGGTTTTTTTAGCAAAAATTTGATTTCAATGCTCCTTATATTGGTCTCAGTTATTTAAAAACTATTAATAGCTTATTTTAAAGGTTTAGGTCTTATAAATAACGTTATTTTTCCCTTACGTGTCGGAAAGTAATTTTTTCCATCTTAGTCGCTAGAATCTTACGTAAGTCATGAAAATAAGCTAAACGAATTTTATTAAAAAATATTGTTCTGCTCTATTAGAACAAAATGCAAAATAATAATAAACGGACTTTCAAAAGGATTACAATATTGAAATTGCCCAAAAATAAATCAATCAGTCAATAAGAAAGGAGGAAACAAACGTAACGAAAGCAGGACAATCAAACAAAACAATCAATATTATAACATTTAAATTGCCATCAATATCATTATTATAATACAGCAAACAATTGAATAGATGGATTCAATTAGCGAACATTGTAATAATGATACAATTTATTCTTTACATAGTCAAATAAATAACAATTCACTCCCAAAAATGATTAAACAAAAGAAATAGGGGTGGGGACTTATTTAACCATGTAATACTGCAGATTATGGCATCAATTTTAAGATTTGTATAGCTGACCTCTTTGAGTTTTGCCTCATTGCATTTGCTATCATGGAACTTAGTAATTTCTTCCTATCCCAGGTTTTGTATTTTTCCTGGGAGGCTCATTATTAATTGATCTCGTAAACATTACGTGTAAGTACTGTTATGCCTTTTACGTGAGGTCGTTGGATAAAATTACAAAAAAGGAGGACAGACCCACCATAGCAATCGCCCTCTCCATCTAATTCAATGGTTATAATTTCTACATCTACATAATACCCTGCGAGCCGCAACATGTGAGTGTGGCAGGGGATATTAAGACACCAGTCGAGTAAAGTTGTAAAGGATAATGTTTTGGGAGGGTGAATGGTGACGTGTACTATTGGAGTATATATATTGATGCTCAGTTATTATTGTGGTCGCTTATTGTGTGCGGAAAGAGCGAGTTTTTGTGCCTATCTGTTCGCCAATGTGTCTCTCTTATTTTATTGCTTCTGTCAGACCTAGAGATGTAGTGAAGCTTCACGGTAATATTCTAAGTGTCGCTCTGAAACTCATGGAAATGTGGTTATTGATTGATTTGTTGGACCTATATTTGACCCTTAATGTTATGAGATCCTTTTCGCGACAGTAAATTTGAGGAAGCTTTAGTCGTCCACTCGCCTTTATCGTTTAAATAAAATTGGTTGTGAACCCTGGGTTTTTGAATTGTGGTTTTTGTTCAATAATAATATTACATATTAATGTTTACCGACTTTTCAGATCATTTTTATCCTTCCTCAAGGCATTAAATGCCGTTTATAGTATCATGAAATTACTTGTTGCCAAAAATCATAAAAAAATGTGAAAATTACCGAAATCAAATCAATATGAAACTTAATCAACTTGTAATATTCGAATCAACATATATTGCGTATTTTTCTAGCTCGTCTTCTCTGAAGTCATACGCCTAGGGTCGATCTAAAGATACGTTTCCTCTCCCGCAGCGTCTCTACTGTATACATGCTCTAAAGTCGAGTTTTTTAAGGAGATTTCACTGGCTATACAACTTCCAACTGTAATGATACTTGTGCGGGGTGTACGTTGTATCATACACCATGAGTACCATTAGTTGTAGTTCAGTCATTCTTACTTGGTAAACGTGAAAACTATTAAATTGACATGTATATTAATCAGAGTCTTGCTAACATTAAGAAATTTTTGTTACGGGAATACCGACACGCAAAGCGTCAAAAAACCTGAACTATTAAAATCGTACGTATGAAATCGTTTCAGGCTTTACTTGGTGGAAATGCGATATATCCATGATAAAATATAACACAACAATAGTAATTTCCACACTTTAATATACTACTTCAACACCGACAATGGTTTCGACATACTATGTCATTTTCAAGGTGATGGGACAGACACTCTCACATGTATTTATACCAGAGCAACCAGAGCCAAGTGGTCTTGGCTCTGTCGCTCTGGTATAAATACATGTGAGAGTGTCTGTCCCATCACCTTGAAAATGACATAGTATGTCGAAACCATGGTCGGTGTTGAAGTAGTATATTAAAGTGTGGAAATTACTATTGTTGTGTTATATTTTATCATGGATATTAAAGTCGTGGCTTCAAATTATTTTCCAACTTATATTTTCCTGCATGTTTGGCATCGATTGAGAATTTATTTGGAAAGTAATACCGTGGTCAACAATTTTTGTGCGTCATCCTTTACCAGTCTATTAGTATCCCCGGAAAAAAAGACGAGGGATCAGATTATGACTTTAGCGCCCATGTTCAAATGGGATTTTTAAAAAAATAAAATAAATCTCTTAGTTGGAGTTATTGTTACGAATATTTAATAACTGACTGAGAATTACTGACATACTGACGGAGAAAAGATCAATAGAAGTAAATTATTCATGTTAACTTATAACTTCATCTACAGCTACATATTATCCTGCAAGCCGACGCATGGGCGTGTGGCAGAGGGTGATAGGACACCAGCCGTGTAAAGATGTGAGGCATAAGGTTTCGGGAGGTGAAATGGTGACATGAATTATGGGAGTATATCGAGTTGCGCTGAGTTTTTCACTGTGGTCGCTTATTCTGCGCGGAAAGAATGAGATTTATACATATCTATTCGGCAATGTATCTCTCCTATTTTATCGCTTTTGTCAGACCTAGAGATGTAGTGAGGAGTCATGATAATATTCTCTGTGTCGCTCTGAAACACACCAGTTCTGAATTTATCACTCCGGCTTAGCCTAATGTAAAGCCTCCAAGTTTCTAGGGGCTCTCGCTTTAATTCTTCTAACAGTTGTGTAACACTATGTTCGTGCGTAGCAGTTTTAACGAAGCGTGCAGCTTTTCTATGTATTTTATTAATTATTTTGGTAAAATATTTATGACCAGTGTCCCAAGTGCTCGCGGCGTATTCGAGGTGTGGCCTAACCAGAGCGAAGTAGCATCTCTCTTTTACTTTCTCATCCGAGGACTTTCCTATAATACGCGCTAAATAAAACCTAGTTTCTTAAATGCTGCACCACATGTTTTGTATGTGTGTTTCCCATGATATATCAGAAGTTAAGGTAATTCTAAGATATACTACGGTATCTGAAGATTTTATATTTACTCCACCACCAGTATAGGTATGGCATTTTTGTGAGGATGAACTTATCTCCGAGCTCAAGGGTATGAACATCATTCGGTTGCTATGTTTGACGTCACATATGCCAGCTTGCTCTGGCCATACTCACAATGCATTTGAAGTATAGCCCCCGTGAATATTTAATGGGAAATATGCTATTTAAGAGCATAAAAATTGCGACACTTATCGGTTCTGTCGTTTCCAGCATCTGTCAGAGCTATTGTGGTTTCTATTCGTAGGTACTCAAATATTACAAAATCGGAATTAATTAATTAAAACGAGGATGGAAATTAAAACGCGGATGGAATTCCGGTTTCCGGTATTGATTTTTATAAAATCATTTCTGCGGTTTTCAGCCCGTAGGATTGGAACCCCTTTTTCGGGGTGGGGGACTTAAAAATGAAATGAACCTTGTTTTTCCTTTTTGCACCTTGACATGGGCAGAGGGCGGTGAGTGGGGTCGAAACCTCGGACAAGAGCAAAAAAAAAACAACAAAAACACGCGACGTCATGGAAGCGTTTTAATCCATTAGCGCATCTCCTCGCGCGTCCCGCCATATTTCGGATGTCGGCTGGACCGCCGTCCGTGCGAAAAAATAACAACGAAAAAGAATACATAAATAGGGTACATCTGTGAAATACCCTGTGTATATGTCGGAGAACCAGCTATTCATTAAAGGGGAGGCAAACACATCGTGCGTACGGCGGTAACTTACAATGATGTGAATAAAATGAAGGAAAAAAAGGCGAAATAAGAGGAACTTTTATTCGTTAGATATTAGGGGAGACTACCGAGAGTTACGGTCATTTGCGCATTAGGGTAGAGGTAAGGGAGGAAGGGTGGAGAGTTTCCTGCTATCTCGAATCTAGGCGGCTTTAGCAATAATCGTAGACCATTGAGAATTTGATTAATTTTTCGAGAAAGTCGAAACTACTACGCTGGAAATACATTTAAGTGCATTTGCCTTTGGAATATTTTATTTCGACGAAAGGTTAGACTTCCGTAGCGAACTAGGAGCCGTTGAGCAAATTTGGGCGCAGACTGCCTTCGATGGTGAGACTAGTTACGGGCCTGAATGTACAGGAAAACTGCGACGCGAGAAGAATGTTTACAATCTTTGATATAAGTTTTCCAGGCCCTGTTCACCACTTTTGTAAACCGAAAAATTCGTAAATCGAAAAGTTAGTCAGTCGAAAATTTCTTAAATCGAAAAATTAGTAAATCGAAAAATTCTTAAGTTTAAAAAATTCGTAATTCGTAAGATTCGTGAATCGGAAAATTGGTAAATCTAAATCGTTAGACAAACTATATTCAGATACAGAAACGCAGTATCTATTGGCGATTATGAATGGGTGGTGACGATGTATCTCCTCGTACGTATCATGCAACAGACGGAGTACTTCACTTGAAGTACCCTCCACAAGACACTCAATTAGGATCGGGTTTCCTCTGAAAAATATCCTCCTTTGCAGGGATTTGAACCCTGGCCGTTTTAGAGTATGGTTAGTCAGTACTATAGCCACCACACCTACCCAATCCCCACTTTTATTCGACCTCTAGTTGTTCCTGGTAAATTTCCATTCTTTGCTCGCCAGAGTTACAAATTGTGGTGAAGAAAGAATATAGGAGACTGAATGAATGGTTTTTTGGAGGAAGCAGGGCTTCAGAACCCCTAAAGATGGAGAAAAAGTCGTTCTCCGAAACGTCGAGAGACATGGACTTGCTTACCCGATGCAATTCCGGAGGGACCTTTATCCATGTCTGAGAAATGTCAGGAGCTTGTAATGGATCATAGATGTCCCTAAAAACCGCAAAGGGATTATCTACATGACATACTATGTCCCCATTCGGTTATATGCTCCGGAAACGTGGGCAATGAAGAGAGAGGACGTAAGTAGATTTCAAGCATATAAAATGAAATTCCACGGAACAGAGCAGGAAAAACAAAAATGGACGGGATAAGGAATGGAAGAATCAGGGAGATAATTATTCCTCAGCCGGGACACCGCGTGGCTCAAAATAAGAGAGGCCCTGTGGTGATGAGGTTTGGTAAAACAGTAAGCATGATCACGAAGTTCACACAACGGAGGCCAGGGGGCAACTGAATTTTCGAGGCTGTATACCATGCGTACTGTACCCTGATTGGCTCTGGGACAGTCACGTGACGAGCTACTTTCCTTTGGCTCACCCCCACAAATGTTTGTCCTGCCTCATAGACCCCCAAGACATTTGTGGAAGATGATAGAAATTTCGAAAGTGACTAGTTAGGAGCTCTCTCTTACTAAGTAGGAATTTCTCCGTATTGATAGAGGGCAGGAGTATATTATGTGTTATTGAAGTTTTCTTTCTAGCGGTTTCTTTTTTCATTCGTGGATAGGCAGGGTTCGTTATTGAGGGTGGATCAATGGTAAATGAATTTGACCGATTTTTCACCATGTAATTTCAAGCTCAGTTTGCGAAAAAATAGGTTGTAAATGTATGATTTTGTCGCCCATATCAAAGGACTTATTATTAGGACACATGTCAAACGACATATTTTTCTCTGGGAATCCTGAATTGGAGTGTAATAAAAATTATGTTATTTTGCAATGAAACCGCTGTTAGTAATGCGAAAACAGAGTTTAATGTTCACTCCGAACTTTTTCTATCTATCAGAACCTAGTTATGGTAAGATTGAACTAACGGCCATCTTGAAATACGCTGCCAGTGTTTGGGATCCGCATTATTGAAGTAGGCTTAAAAACAGAGTTTGTACGCGTGCTGAAAAGGTCAGCAAGATAATTGAATGGCCGTTATGATTGCCTCGTTAGTGTTACTGACCTCTTGCAACAACTGGAATGGGAAACGCTTTCAGACTGTTGGTTTAAAATAAGACTCAATCTTTTATGTAAATTCCTATCCAATATCTTTTTCCAACGAAGTTATTGATATCTTGCGGACTCAGATCATGAGAGTAAAATTAGGGAAATAGACTGCAGAACAGATAGGTTTAAAATATCGTTTTCCCCGCGATCGATAGGAGATCATTATGGCTGCCAATGAGACTTAAAAGTTAGTTTATTGACAGGGAGTCCAGCTGATTAGTTGCTTTTCTCCCTAATACTTGTTTCTAAAGCTACAGCGTAGTGATTAAACCGAGTTTGCATCTTCCCTGTAAGACTCTTGTATTACAACTATGTTGTTGCATTATATATTAAATTAATAATTTGTAGCATTCGTAGCTCACCTGTAGTGTGGTGGATGTTGATGAAAGATTATTTCGATGTTGGAGTGCATGTTGGTGATAACTAACCCCCTGCCAGACACTCGTGAGGTGGATGCAGGGTAATCTGTAGTATAGATGTTATTTGTATGCGTTAGTTTTGAAGGTCTGTATTCTATTAGGAAGTAGGACTTGGGAGTATAGTTTAATGAGACATTCGAATCCTCTTCCTCAAACAGACAAACCATCCCAAAGTTTTTATACAGAATTTTGGAAAGCAAAATTTTTAATCATCTTTTAAAAATGTCAGTCAAAAAACCCGTAAACCTGATTCATTTCACCCGATGGAATTCAGACCTTTTTTTTACCTCAGCCACCACACCACCACCTTTCAGAACTCATTACAAATAATCTCAACAAAATTTATGAACTCCCTCCCTATATCCTTGAAACGAAATTCATCAGTCAAACCCTTAAAAACCAAATTATACGAATATTTTATGCTACAACAGAATACTTGGAGTTGGGTATTTGATTGACACACCTAAATATTAGTTATTAATGTAAAACAGTTATGAAAAAATGAGGGCGCGAAAGTCAATCAAAATTGTGTATGTAATCAATAAATCAAAAATAGTATATCAATAGGATTGACGAATACTGACTTGTAATTTTGTACTTAATTTATGTACCTACTTTTCTAAAAACCGAGCATAGTTTTTCACTATATATTCTGGGTTCACAGGGCATGCCCTAGATCAGTGTTTTCCAAACTTTTTCGAGCCACCGCCCCTTTTTTTCGAGCCTCTTTTTTCTACAAACCTTTACCCAGCGCCCCCAACCATAAGCTTTAAAAAAATGGACTGCATGATCAAAGCAAGATGTTTATAAAAATAAAGCTAAAACAGCTTTAATTAAACTATTGTTGTTCCAAATCCAATGGAGAAATAATTAACTCATCCCCGGATATGTATTTAACTCATCTATGGTTAGGACTCAGCCTCCAGGATCCCCTTGCAGCGCCCTTAAGCATGAATGCACCGATGAAGATGAAAGAGGGCGGTAGCGCCCACTTTGGGAACCACTGCCCTAGATCAATAAACGTATATCTATTTCTCTATCCATCCCCTTAACTATGGGAAATATTCGCCGAAACCCCTCTTTTTAAAGGCCGCTTTACAATGAACATTTTATTCCACAAACCAATGTACCCTAGATTGTACAAGAAAGTGAATGGAATTAGATCAAGTCCTATTTCCCGTTCAGTCATTCAGAGATTCATACGATTTTCCGAATTTTCACGATACAATTTTCGTCTTGAAAGAATTCATACATTCGTTTGTAGAATAAAATGTACTGTGTAAAGCCGCTTAAGAGACTTGAAAATTCCGAGGCCAGAATAGGTGAAAGACCCATGAGCGGTGAAAGATCCACACGTAATAATTAAAGGCTTGAATAAATTAGTACTTACTACTTTCAAAGTTACAAATAAGATATTGACACTTTGATCGCTAACGACGCAGTATTACGTTGCCGTAAATCTCCTGAGAGAACTGCCGTCCAAAAAACATAACGTTTCTTTTAACTTAACAAAATAATTGGCTGATATTATATTGGTATCAAAAAGAAAAAAATTGAACTCCTATTCCATGGAAACATTCGACTATGAAGAAATTATAAAAAAGAAGACTATATATTTCGAATTTCCCATAGTTTCCAGGAGTAAAATTTAAAAAAAGTTCCGACTCATTAAAAAAAATAAAAATCATTAGCTTATTTCTAGGGTTTAGGTCAAATATGTGACGTTTGTTTTCCTTCTTCGACGTTTAGAAATATATGCTTTATCCAATTTTCAGGGCTAGAATGCTAACAAACAGGACGTCAAGGTAATGTACTGTGTCAAGCGGACGTAAGATTTGATTGCTTTTCCAGCTTGACTTCAACGCTTCCCGTCGGCGGTTCGTCCATCTACTTTCCTTTTCCGAGGCTTAAAGCTGTTGAAAGAAATGTTAACGAACTTGTCAGTTGGCATTCCCACGCATCCAAAGGTTCAGGGATTCACAAGGGTGGAAAACTCACAAAGGGAACAGTGGCGGCGGCGTGAGGACTAAATAGCTCCCAATCCCCGAAAATCAAATCTCAGCTTTTGTCTTTCTCACACGATTTGATTTTGCCAACGTCTCCGCGACCACGAGATGGAAAAATAATACTCATCCGGCTGGAAGAAGTTGTATAACTAGAACAGCATGGAACAATTAGGATGCATCATACATTTTAAAAGTACATTACGGCACTAGAGACTTTAGTGGCTTCAGAGGACATCATCAAATGCACCACACTATGGGTATGCTACAAATGCTACAGAAACTACAAAACTAATCTGTAATGTAACTATGTAAACGTGACACAAGAGTCATGTAGGGAACATGCAAAAAATGGTGCAAGCACTACTTGGCAGATTTATAAACATTCATTCGGGGGCATATGAATAAATCAGCTACACACTCCCTGTCAACTAACCTACTTTAAATTTTTAACGAAGGCATTACGGTCTCCTATCGATAGCGGGAAAAACGACTTTTTTAAACCTTTCGGTTCTAAAATTTATTTCCCTTTTTTATCCTCATGATCTGATCTAACGTTGTATGTTAGAGTTGGTAGGACACTAATAACTATGTCGGAAAATGAAATGGTTTTTAAATTACATAAAATATTGAGTCTAATTTTCAACCGACAGTCTGAAAGCAATTCCCATCCAAGTTGTCGCAAGAGGTCAGTAACACTAACGATACTATCATACGGGCATTTCACGTGTCTTGCTGATTTTCTCTGCATGCGTTCCAACTCTGTTTTTAACCCCACCTCATGAGGATCCCAAACTCTGGCAGCGTATTTCATGTGGGGTGTAACACAGAAGAAAAAGCGGATTATTGTGACTTAATCGTCGCAAAAAATGCACGGCAAAATCTCTATAAATTTATCGTGGGCCAAAATGCAAGCCCATTCAAAATTTCTATCTTCTTAAGATAGTTTGAGCGAAATATCATTTTACCTAGAAATCAATGAATTTGATCTCATTTTAAAGAAAAATTTATCACCCTTCCATTGAAAAAAAAATTCAACCCCTTAACACATTACTTTCCGAGATATTTGCAAGAAATACCAGCCATTTTATATGGAAAATGTTACGTGTATGCATTCCAGAGAGACCTTATATTAAAAATGAGACATTTCCTACACTAAGATCTCGTAAAAGAATCAGCAGTGTGTAGTTTGTTTGTTTTCTCAACTATTTTTGAAAATTAATCATATTTTCCCCGCAATAGGTTCCTGGGTATCACAAAAAACCTTCCATTTTGAAGGAGTTTCAAACGTACCGCATGAAAAAAATGAGTCAAGTTAAGGACTTATTTAGATATTTTCATTAAATTACTTGTCATTTCTGTCATATGAAACTATATTATTGCACCATAAATAATGCATTTAATTGATGTATCCTACAGCTGGTGAGATTAAATCGTATAATTCGAATATGGTCTCTATTACGATTAGGGTTCTTCCTAACTCGCACTACCTTAAGGTTTAGCTTTGCGTTGGATGTCTCTATTTTTTCGTTCAATGGCGAACGAATATGACTGACACTTATTGATTCTCTAATATTAGTTCACAAATACCCTGTAATTCACCTTTTATTAGTAAGTTTTCTATATCTACTTACTACCCTGCGAGCCACCGAATGGGTGTGTGGCAGGAGGTTACAGGACACCAACCGTGTGAAGATGTAAGGTTTTGGGAGGTGAAGTGGTGACGTGTATTATGAGAGTGTATTTAGTGGAGCTCATTTTGCAATGTGGTCGCTTATTGTGCGTAGGAAGAAGAAGTTTTTACACTTATCTGTTCGGCAATATATCTCTCTCATTTCATCGCTTCTGTCACACCTAGAGATGTAGTGAGAGGTCATGATAATATTCTCCGACTTTCCTGAGTTAAAGGGTATTTCCTTGATTAATGGCCGGCTGCAAGAAAATTTAGTTATGGAATCAATAGTTATGAGATCCATAAAGTTATAGAACTCATAAATATATTCAGGTTGCAGGAACACATCTATTAGTTACTTAACTATTTACCAATAGTTACTAGCTTCGAATATTTGATCTAATCTTCCACCGCCGGACAAAAGTTACGAAAGTTTAGTCTATGAATAATTGATAATGCAAATTATAATTAGTCAGTAAGAGTAAAAAAACTGTTAATTTGTCTTAGAACAACTCTTTAATCAAATAATTAAGTCTCCAAGCGGTTCATTGCGCATCCGCCATCTTGTCTACTTATGGAACTCATAACTCCATGCCATAAGTTATTAGACCAATGAATTTATTGAATGTTTGTGCAACACTCATTGAATGGTTTCCATGGCTTATGGGTCCCATAACTTTATGGAATACATATGTTACGTTCCTGCAACTGGCTATAAGACATTCGTGAATTATAGGTTTCCTTAATTAATGGATAAGAATTTAACAAAACGACTTAGAAAAGAAACGAAAAGTGATCCTCGTGGTCTGGTGGCTAGGTTTGGGGAGAGAGATGCAGTATATTGTATTGCTCCTGCAGTCTACAATGAAAATGCTGCCTCCAAGTTGTTGCTATGGCAACAGTGAGCAGTTGGACGATATGGCGAAGCGAATGTAGCTTGACTGGTCTCCGTACGTCATCTATTCTCTATTTTGAAAACCAATTCCATTAGGAAATATCGCTAAAGTTAATATAACGTCATTGATAACGTTACCGGGTGTGAAATATAAAAAAAAATCACTCAAATTTTGTATTTGCTTAGGTGTTGAACTCCACTATCGCAATTACAAGCGCTCGAATCGGCCCGCTCTCCGTTCATTCGGGAGCAAGCACATGTTTGTTTGTTGACGTTTCCCTCAACCCGCGGGGTCATGTGACGTGGGGCTTTGTCGTTCTCTCCGGTAATTGCTGTGACAGTGGAAGAATTGTATTCTTTCCAGGTCAATAGATTTTTTGTCTATGTCAGTAAATTATCAGGTGTCTATTTTGTCGACCGTCTGAAAATCATCCCATGGGACTAATTGTAGAGAGAGGTAGATTTAAATTGAGGGGTTATTTCCTTTTATAGTGTGATATTTATTTGAATTGAAAGATTTGAAATACTGCACCCACCCAAGTAAAATATATATTTGCGAGGGGGCAATTTTAGGTGCTTTGTTTGAGGGGCATTTGCGTAATGTAAAAACTTTTTTATGTTGCTTTTTTCGTAAGTATTAATAAAACTAGATCATATTAAAATGTAACATGTTTCATGTCGTTTTTGGAAATATACTGGGCTTTAAGTTGTTCCAAAACTTGTGCAACGAGAACTTGTTCTCGTTGCGTGCAAAATGCTTGGAAGTGCTTCTTGTGGAGCAGATGGACATCCCCTATAATGTCCGGTAACCTATATTTATTTTAATATACATAAAAAAAATAATATTTCTACTATCGACTGCTGTATAAATATTACATGGTAATTGGTCATTGAACTTAGGTACATAGGTTTAAAATTTATGAATTTTTACGCTGAAATTCACCGTCTAAATGGAAGTGTGATGGTATCTCTTCACATAACTTTTTAAATGTTGAATGCCGTCCGAATAATATTGTTCAAAAACTTGTACAATATGCCGTAGATATTGAGGCACCTATGCATTTTTTCTACTTAGGTCATCGATAATATAACACGATTTCTTTGGTTTATAAAACAGATTTCCGGTTTTCGTCGGCAATGAGCAGATAATCACCCATGGAAGTTAGCTAAGATGTTAGGTATAAACACGAATAAAAGGCATTTTTGTATGCGTAACCTCAATAAAACGATAAAAATTAATATAAAGTAACTTAGTAAATCTCAAAATTCATTTTAATAAAAATGCCCAACCAATTTCTCCCGGTAGGGCATTATCAGGTACATTGTACCTGATCGAGAAGAATTTTCGGAATTTAAAAAGTTGCTTTCAATTAATTTTTATCAATACATGCACAAAGTTTTGCGGAATCACCAATGCGCGACCGCGTTGGGCGACTACGAATGCAACAAAGCAAGGAAACTACTTCTCTTGTCGCACTGCAGTTCCTCATTCCATACCGGAATAGGAGGTAGGTAGAAGTAGTCCTTCATATAAATGGGCTTCAAGCAAAAGTAAAATAAAACAGTAGGGTTGCAAGATAATAAAGAATCGAGAGCGAAGAACTCGAATATCCGAATGGGAAAATAACAAAAAAAAAGCATGTACTGAGGTCGACCTAGATCAAAATTCGTCGTAGTATATCAGTTGCCGACATCCTATGACGAATGTTGCAACGTTGCCGAGGGAAACTGCTGTTTACCTTGTTTACCAAAGTTATTAGTAAAATTCTTAAAAATTAGGTATTTAATATACACTACTAAATGTTTTAATCCTGAAGATAATTATGCCCTCCCTTAGTTTGGTAAAAAATCATGATGTTAAATCCTATAGAACAGCGATTGAGGCTTCTTCTAAGGTGGATCCGTCCTCAGACAGGTTTCAATTGAACTGCTCCCTCCATGCTCATCTATCATGTGCTGCCTCCCTCAGCTCTTCGTAACTCCTTCCATTCATAATATCCGTCAACATATTATTTCTTCGTCTTCCTCTCTCCCTCTCTTCCCCTCGATCATTCCTTCTGATATTCTTTTCAGTAGGCAATCTTTCCTCAAGACGTATCCCATCCAGTTTGCCTTTCTCTTTCTAATTGATATTAAAATATTCCTTATCTCATTCATCCTTGCCAGCACTTCCTGGTTTGTCACTTTATCACTCCATTTCAATCTTTTCATTCTTCTCCATAGCCACATTTCGAAGTTTTCTAGATATTTCTCCTCTTTCCTCCTCACTGTCCATGTTTCTGCTCCATGAAACACAACAAAACACACAACAAATAAAAATGGCGCGAGTCAGTATTATTCTGGCTTTCTTTACGAGTTAAAAGATTTAACTGTTAAACGCTTTGTCTAACAAGCTTTTACCCAAAGAAGTATTTATATGAAATTTTAAAAATATACAAGGCAACATTGACCCTAAAATTACTTAATACAGCAAATTTTCTTAAATTTATTAACCTTAAGAAAATATTAATTCTAAGCGCAGTTTCCACCATGATGTAGTTTGAGCGAAATTTTATTTCTCCTTGAAGTCAATGAGTTTGGTCTCATTTTAAAGAGAAATTTTTACCTATCCTAAAATACCAACATATCAACCCCTCACCGAACTACTTTCCGAGATTTATAACGTAAAATAACTGTCCTTTTACTTGGGAAATGGTACGTGTATGCACTCCAGAAAGACATTATTTTTTAAAATGATGAATTTAAAACATCTAGATGTCGTAAAAAATTAACAGCTAGCAGTTTATAAGTTTTATCAACCGTTTTTTAAAATTAATCATATTGTCACCGCAGTAAGTTTTTCAGATTCACGAAAAAATCTTCCGTTTCGAAGGAGTTTTAAACGCACCACGTGCATAAAATGAGTCTAGTTAAAGAATTTTACAGGTATTTTAATTTAATTACTTAAGAGTTTCAGTGTTACCAAAGTACACCATTTCACCATTAACAAAGCAACATTTAGTTCATACTCTCTACAGCTGCTGGGATTCAAACGTATAATTCGAATATGATCTCCATTATGTATATAATAGGGAACTTTCTCGCTGTAACTACCTTAAAATATGCACATTTTTAATCAACGATAAATATTTCGAAATAAATTCTACCTACGGAAGTTAGATTTTTTTATGTGTGGCTGATCTCGTGTCGATTTTATACAACCTTGAGGCGTCCGTGTATTTTCTCTCGAGGAAACATTTTACATTCGACTACATTCAAGTTTTTTTCGTCTCCATCTTTGGAAAACACTTTTAAGGAAGTTGTGAGAGTAATTTTTAAAATGATGTTCCATCGTTAAACATGCGTCACCGCCGTAATACTTGAGCAGTGGAAACTTAAGTCTTGTGGCTTGTATCAACTTTCTTTAAGCCTCCGACGGAATTAATCTTTCGTGTAATTTTATCTCCACCCACCCCTCCCCAAGTTTCTCGCGGCGTTTCCTCTGTCCCCCGTATTTCGTGCGTTGAAACGCGGGGACTGTTGAGGGGAAATTGCGACGCGCATACATTATTGAAAAGTTTTTAACGCCGGCACTGGGGTTTTAATTTTTTTCCTGCAGAGGCGACGCTCTTAATGGCTTCTTTCAGCGACCGTAATTCAAAGGGGAAGACTCCAGTTTACTTTGCTTGAAAAAGCGTGTTCTTATTGCCGTGTGTGATTCAATATCTTATCTATTTCCAGAATTAGAAAAATATGGCTTTCATTGGTCGTTTAATCGTAAGATAGGTTGACTGCAGCCCTCTACCCTTTCATATCTAATGCTAGTTCCGTTACCTCCTGGTATCTCTTCCTATGTACTTTCCTCTTTATTTGATCCATGAACTCATTCCTGGGTCTTTCCCCTCTATTATACCTTCAATTTTGTTCTTCATAAAGCCATTGTATTTTGGGAATGGATGGGTTTGTCCAATCCATCTTGTTTTTCTTTTCTCTATGGTGTTCCAAATGGTCCTTTCCTCTTCTACTCCTCTGAAAACTTCATCATCTCTTATTTCATCCTTCCATTTTATCTTCAGCATCCCCTCCAGCACCAGGTTTCGAACGCTTCTAGTCAGTTCTGGTCAGCTTTTCTAATGGTCCATGCTTCCGAACCATAGAGTGCTACGCTCCACTCGAATGTTTTCACATACTGTTTCCTGGTTTGTAGTCCTATCTTCTTTGAGCACAGCAGTTGTCTTTTTCCTATGAACGCCTTCTTAGTTTGGTCTATTCTCCGCTTGATGTCTGCTGTACTTCTTCCGTCCCACGTGATGGTGCTTCCGAGATAGGTGAAGGAAATATGGCAAAAATATATAGCATGATATGCCAAAACCTGCCTCGATGTTGGCATGAAGGTGTGAAATGATATGGCTTATTTCATCATGAAGAATTACTTCGTTGGTTCGGCCATGCTGAGAGAATGGATGAGAGTCTAATAACAGGTATAAAAGAGTGAAATGAATGGTGCGAGAGGTAGAGGTAGGCCGAGAATGTTGTAGTTGAATGTTATTGTGGAAATTCTTAGGAGGAGGAATATTAGGAGTCTTACAAACAGGAGGGCATGCATGAAGCAGTGTATGGGGGTAAATGAATCAAAAGAAGTTTGCAAGGATGGGTCAGTATGGAGGAAATAATTGAATCAGAGTTAGGTGTACAAATATGTATTTATGAGTGAAACTTAGTGACTGTGCCTACCCCGGAAGGGAACGGCGTGATTGGTATGTAGGTATGTATGTAAGAATTACAAATATTTCCACCGATTCGCGCCGCAGGCAGTGTCTTATACCTTCAGTGCTTGTATAGCAGACAAGGGGTATCTATTTTTCAAGAGGTCTTGGAGGTTTGAAAACCTTTGAAAATGATTTGCAAGGCAGTCGAAACCTGGGTCGGGAATTAAAGTTTTAAGTGTGGAAAATACTAAGAGTTCTCTCTTTTTAGTCATGTCAGTAGTGTCATTCCACAAAGTTACGCCTTCAACCATTAAGTTTACTTATTTTATAATGAAGAACGACAAAGATTTTCATTGGCTACAAAATAGAATAAACCTTTATTATACCCTGAGACAGGTCCTCTAGAGCAACAATAACATACGATGAAACATCAGCGAGGCAATGAACAAATTAACAAATGATTTTGTTCAAATCAGATGGAGCTTAATAACAAAGATAAAGAAAGACAAACAACTAATGCCGAAGACGTTGTCGTAGATCCTAAGTGCCAGTATCGCTGACAACACGCATCTATTTTCCAAGCGGTCAAATCACCTTGAAAACGATATGATATACCGCAACTTGGGTAGGTGTTGGTGTACATGTTTGTAATCATACTCCGTTACTTACTTCATTGTGAAGAATATGAAATATATCCGCAAGGTTGCGCGGGAGACAGTGTCTTATTGGTTGAGCAGTTCACCAGAGCCTGTGGGTTCTTTTTTTCGGTTGGGTTCTCCTGTGATTCACCAAAGCGACCCGTTCCTACTGACTTATCTTGACTTTTTGATGGGGATTTGCGGTAAAATGGACGGAGTTGGAAATAATTCGTTACATTTTTTATTATGAAAAATAACTAAGATTTCTTCAAAGTAACGCCGGAGACGTCTTATATCGGTAGTACTAGTATAGTAGACAAGGCGTATCTCTTTTTCAGGCGGTCAAATTTACTGATAATTCGCAAAATAGAGCGGATTCCACAAGTATAATTTTTTATCGCGTAATTTTTATAGTACTCTTGGAATTTGCTCTATTTTGTGATTTATCAGTGACGTGCAAAATATCGCCCTTCTTATCTTCAGAATTTGTACGGACAAAATACCATAAAGATGGTACATCATGCCAAAACCTGGGTTGTTGATGTAAACATAAAAGTGTGGGGTTATAATCAGTTACGTATTTCATTGTGAAGCAAACTACGATTTATTCAAAGTAACGTCGAAGACATTGTCTTTTATCGTTAGCGCTAGTTTAGTTGACAAGACGTATCTATTTTTCTCAAACGGTATAATTTACTGATAAATTGCAAAACAGCAGATTCCTCGAGTATAACTTTTTATTGAGTAATAAATATTGTTCTCCTGGAATTTGTTCTATTTTGTGAGGTATCAGTGATGCTTCGGTTATGCAAAATAATGCCCAAATCTTCAGATCTTGTATTGACAAAATACCATGAAGATGGCATATTATGCCGAAACCTGTGTTGTTGATGTTAGCATCAAAGTGTCGCGTTATAATCAGTTACGAAGGTGTACTAAGATTTCTTTAAAGTAACGCCGACGAGATTATCTTATATCCTTAGTGCTGGTATAGTCGATATTACGTATCTGTTTTTCAAGCGGTCAATTCACCTTGAAAATAGCATGATATGCCGCTAACTGGGTAGGTGTTGGTGTACAAGTTTGAAATCATACTCCGTTACTTATTTTATTGTGAAGAATATCAAAGATTTCCTCAACGTGGAGAAATAAAGAAACAAGGTTTTGTTAAGCGTATAATAGGAGACTCATCGTATGAAAAAGTCTGAGAGAGATGCTACTTCGCTCTGGTTAGGCCATACCTCAAATATGCCGCGAGCGTTTAGGACTCTGGTCATAAAGAGTTAACGAAAATTAATTAATAAAATACGGAGAAAGCTGCACGCGTCGTGAAAAACTGCTACGAGCGAACATATAGTGCTTCACAACTTTTGGAGGGATTAAGATGGGAGCCCCTAGATTCTTGGAGGCTACACGATAGGCTTAGATTGCTTGAGAAATTCATAACTGGTGTGTTTCAGAACGACTCGGAAAATAATATCATGACGCCTCACTGCCTCTCTAAGTCTGACCGAAGTGATGAATTAAGAGAGATACATCGGTGAACAGGTAGGTACAAGAACTCGTTCTTTCCGCGCACAATAAGCTACCACAATAAGAACTGAGCTCCACATAATGCACTCCCATATTACACGTCACCATTTCTCCTCCCAAAACCTTACTCTTGTACACGGCTGGCGTCCTAACACCCCTTGCCACACTACCATGCGGCGGCTCGCAGGGTAGTATGTTAATATAGAAGGTTGCTCGGGAGACAGTGTCATATCGGTTGAGAAGTTCACCAGAGTCTGTGGGACTTTTTTTTCTCGGTGGAGTTCTCCCCTAATTCACCATAAAGTCGCGCTTCTATTGATTTATCTTGACTTTTTGATGGGGATTTGCGGTGATGTGGAGGGAGTCGGAAATAACCGCGACGCACGGTCGGTCCTCCCACGCACTCGGTAAAGCAAACGAGTTTATGGATGCTGAGTCGGCATCTCGCTCCTTAAGCCAACCCAAAATGGAAGCAATTCGAAATGAAAGAAGGATCGATGAAACGGATACCCTTTTAAGGCCGAAAGGAAGTGATTCATTCTCTGCGTTTGGGGGTATTTTCTTCCACGTCAACGAAATACCGTGAAAGCCACCTCTAAGATGTGTGGCCCGGGGTGATTCCACACCAGGCATGCAGTACTCGGCGTATTCGGATGACGGCGTTTTCATTGGTCCGTAATGACTTTATTTTGCAGAATCCGGTCATGGATCTGACTGTGTTTTCCATCTGGTTTTCAACTCCATTGCCAGCTATAAACCATGTTAGCATAGCCATAGTACAGCCATGTACCATATTTTTCTCGCAACGATTATTTTTAATTCTTTACGCACTTCATTATAATACATTTCCTTCCGATTGAATGAATATTTAAGGCTTTCCCGGTGTATGATGCTATTTAAGGTTACTCGTGATTTCCACCTGGTCAAACTCTCCATCTTGGCCGAAGTTTTGACGAACAAGACGTCCATGGACGACTCGTTCATCTAAACGTCGGCCAAGCTGGAGAGTTTGACCCGGTGGAATGGCCGAGTAACCTTTAGCAACTTCTAAAAGAATACTTTTGGTTCGTTACGAGACATTTATCTACATCTACAAAATACCGTGCAACCCATCGCTAGGGCGTGTGGCACGAGGTGATTCCACACCTGACGTGCAGCACTCATCCCAGTTGAAATCAGAACTGCGCTTGTTCCCTCGGATGCCGGGAGCGGGACAAAAGCAGTCAGGATAACAGTGCGCGGTCAGACCAGAATCTGGAAGAGAGCCACGTGGACGAGCATGCTACCATGCAGTATAATAATTATTATAACTAATTAATAATTGTAATATTTTTTTATTGTCCCATCAGGTCATACAAAAGCCATAGAACTCGTCAAACATGAACTTGTCAAACATATCGAAGATGTCATACAAGTACAAAGTCATATACAAAAGTACTAGTCAAAGTGTCTACAATGATCATAGAATTCATCAAGGGAATTAATTGGAGTGTCCAATAGAAAGGATTTTAATTTCATTTTAAAAATACAAATAGATTCGACATTTTTTATTACATTAGGAAGACTATTAAACAATTTCACACCATGATGGTAGGGACCTTTGCTGTTGCGCTCACACCTTCTATGTTCAACATGGATATTACATTTAGTTCTTGTATTATAAGCATGGATAGTATATAATTGGAGATACAACTACCGGTAAGTTTCATTAATGTGATTGATAAATAGTACTACAATCCACTAAATCATGCAGATAGATAAACCTTGCCGGAAATTTCATTCTGGGTGAGTTTTTAATAATGATGGTAAGCCATTAAGCACAAGTGCAAATTTACTCTGCCTAGTGAGGGTCAGAGTTTTATAGAACTGATCCATTGCAACTATTATGTTCCCTTATCGTGTGTAATAATGACTATTCAAATCCATTGGTTTTGCATTGCATTTTCTAAATCTAATGCCTGTGATTGTTTCTACCGTAATCGTTTGGCTTGAGCAAAATATGTTGAACGTCATGCAAAAAATATTCTACGTCAAACTTTCCAGAAAGATTTTATCCGTATATTTTACCGCACCTTCAGACAGATACAGGTTCCCCCCTAATTTCTTCAACAATTCGCTATACTGCTATGTTTATCGTAAATTTTTTAACTGTTCTAGCTGCTCTCTACTATTCGATCTATATCCGCAACGAGTCCTGCTTCGTATGGGTTCCGTATGCTGGCGGCGTGCTTCAAGTGAAGTCTCACGGGAGAAAAATAACTTATCTTGAAACATGTCTGTCGATTTCAATTATTCCAATAGTTTTTTTTATAATTTCTTTATTATATTTTGCTATCAATATGCGACAAATTTATAAATTAAAAACATCATTTACGTTAAGAAATGTTATAGAGGATATTATTAAATACCCGCGACAGTTCTTCTAATTAGAGCGTATAAACTGCGTAATTTGTCCATTCACTATACCTGATTGCGAATTTTTAACGACTATAGTATTCGACTGTTCTGTGGTAACCAATGGGTCAGTCTATTATCTTCTTTAATCAAAGGTTCTGTTTATAATTATGGCCAGAGAATTTAGGTTTACGTGCGTAGTTCTTTTTATTCCTTGGTATAAAATTCTTCGTGAACATGGTCGTGCTCAAAAGGTTGACTGAAGTATTGATGAGGAGAAACGATTGTTTCGATAACTTATTTTTCTTTCTCTTAAGTCATGATTTTAGAGATTTTGGCTTACTTGTATCTCTTGACGTAGCCATCATGATACTGTGCTGTACTGACTGGTGGTTTGGGTTTTAAAATTGTACTATATTGTTCGTTATTATGAGCGGTATCAATGTTTAGGGTTCCTTTATAGATCCATCCATCCATATCCAAATCCTGTTCCACTCGACGTGGGTCTAGGAGTTCACTAAGCGTCGCCATTGCCCTCTAACGTTCCGTAGCACTTGTCGGACAGCTTCATCCCAATGGTGACCTCTTGCCTCCTCGTCCTTACTCACTTCGTCAATCCAACGTCTCCTCGGCCTTCCTCTCGGTCTTTTACCTTCCTCTATTGTGCTCAGCATTACTTTTGGCAATCTTGTTTCTTCTATTCTTTTAACATGTCCCAACCATTTAATCCTCTTTTCTACTATTTTTTGTCTAATACTTTTTATATTTAATTGCACCCTTATGTTGGTATTTCTCGCTCTGTCTAGTTTAGTTTTCCCCAGAATTGGTCTCAAAAACTTCATTTCTCCTGCTGTTACCCTACCCCTCTGTCTTTCCGTCATTGTCCAAGTTTCAGCTTCAGCTCCATATAAAAGTATTCGTAGATAGTACGTCTTGAACATGATCATTTTTGCCTGTTGTGGTATCTTCCTATCCCATACTAGATGCTTAATGCTCTGGTAGAATCTACCTCCTTTACTAAGTCTATTTGAAATTTCATGTTTTAACCTACCATCTTTAATCATTGCAGTGCCTAGGTATGAAAAATTATACACTTCTTTCATTGGTAGACCATCTATTGTAGACTTTTATAGATATCATCTCGATATGTTTAAAAATGTCTAAAGACGTATTTGACGGAGAATATTTAATACCAATGTAGCTCAGCTAAGAGGGCTGAGTCCCTTTTAATCTCATCTGCATTAGCCAATATCGAAAGGTTATAATTTCGGTATAATGTTACGGTATAAATGTTAAAAGCAATCTCGATGCCCACAAGGATTTCAGTACATTTCGGAGGACGACCAGCTTTTATGCATTGTTAAACATCTGCTATAAAAGTGAAAATGTGCTTTAAATCACTAGGTTGATCGATGGGGTGCGGTCTTTGGACTGTATATCTGAGTATTACCCCTGTAAAGCGATTTGTATATTGGAGAACGATGGCGGCGACGCGAGAGAATAAACCGTGATCCAGCCGCTGGTCAAAATATCTGATAGAGGTCGGGTAGTGTATACCCATCAGTCAGTCGTCCAGTCTTGAGTTTTTTATAAATAAACCCTAAAATGGTAATATAAAAAAACAGTAATGCCTTGACTGGCAAATAATTATATTTGTCGGCCAGGTCGGCCGGTGAATAGAATATCATCCAATATAGTCACACAGATGTTGTAAGAGGTCAGTAACACCAACGTGACTATCATAACTGTTTTCACGTATCTTGCTGATCTTCTCTGCACGAGTTTTAACTCTGCTTTTAAGCCTACCTCATGAGGATCCGAAATACTGGCAGGGTATTCATAGTGGGGTGTAACAAGGGATAAGGAGCTGATTTACTGACTTATTTGTCGCATTCTCCAAGTATTCTTTTATCAAATCCCAATTTACGATTAGCTTGACCGGATATTTCCCGAATATGTTTGCTCCACGATAGATTATTAGTTAGTTGTAAACGTAGTTGCAATGTACATTAATTTAGTAGTTGATATAGAATTGGTTGCATACCTGTAATGGAGTGCATATTGGTTAAAGTTAATTGTACATTTGAGTAGAATTTATTTCAAGAACCTAGTCATTCGGGCTCTAGGTTCAACAAAATTACATTTTTAGAAATAAACACACTCTCCCAGTTACTTTTGCATAAATTACAGAAAAGCATTTACAAAAATTTGAGAACATTTACACTGTGGATGATCTACCGAATAAAAAACAACAGAATGGCGAAAAATAAAAAATAATAGTTTCACTCTCTCAAGTGCTACATTACAGAGAAACAGAAATAATTATAATAATACTGGGCGATATAAATAACCAGTACGCATGCATGCCAATACACTTTGGAACTCGATTGAGGTAGACGGTTGGCCAGGGTACCAAAATTGACAATCCTGTTCATCCATCTCCATCGCACCAACCTCCACCCCAGTAAGCATTACTTTACTTATGGATTATTCAATTCAAAAATTTTGTAGGTATTTTATCGTACACTTGATTACTCGCCCCCTGCCAAGCAACCTCGAGGTAGCTTGCGGGGTAATAAGTAGATATAGATTTTAAGTTTTTTTTCTTTTAAGAAGTATGTGTAAATAGTTTCATGTCTCAGAGAATTACCAAACTATTTTAGTGCCTCTTCCTGTTGCTGTTTGATCGACATGTGCAGACATACGAACATGAAACCCTCCATGTGAATTCATTTCGTTCTTCAAATCTATTCTCATCGGACAGATTATAAGGATTTAAGCTCCGACGAAAACCGATGGCAGACCGCCCGCTAATTGGCATTCATGACCAAATCCCAAGCGGATTTCCTTCTCTGCTTAAAATGAGATCGGAAAGAGTCAGCCACGGGGAGAGAGAGTGGAGCTGCCTTCCCTCGCTTTTGTACGTCGTGGGTCGACGGCTCTCGAAAGAGGAACAGATTCAACAGAGAGAGCTTTAAATCTCCGCGATGTGGGCGGAGGGGAATTAGCGCGGTTTTTTTGTTTTGAAATTTTCGAGATTCGCGGTCCCATTCTTCTGCTTTTTGCGATCATATCTCTCTCTTACCACGCTCTACTCCTCGTTTCCCACTCCCTCTATTGCCCCGTTTACATTACTAAGGTTAGAATGATAGCTGAAATAGCAGCTTAACTAACTTTCGTTTACACGGCATTCTTTAACCCAAGTTGTAATGCTGGCGGCCTCCATTGGAGAGTTAAGAAGGTGATGTAGCCCACAGCCCAACAAACATCGCAAGTCGCTTTTCATTTGTTCAAGGGCTGTGGGGTATATTCACGATACTTGTATGGGCGAGAAGAAGGATTGAATATGCAAATGTTTCATACGGTTAGACTTCTCATTTACAAGTATTTATCGATGTACTTATCGTTTCATGTCTAGACATTACTTAAATCATCGAAAGATGAAAATTGAGAGGAAAAATTTTACTTAAAGAACGCTATCTCGATGTACTTTACCATGAACATACCCCGAGAATATTGCGTTTTTATGTCTTTTTCACTCTTTTATGATAGATAGAGACAATTCAAGATGTTATCTTAACATTTAAGATTAATAAATAACTTTCGTTTGCAGTCCTTGTATCGATATATGTAGTGGAACAAACGACTTTTACTTCCAAGTTTTGCCCATGACCCGTCCTCGATTGCGACTTTAAAGCAAATTTTGAACTTAAAATACGGTTTGTCATTCAGTCGTGTATTGCAATTCATCAAGCAACTTGGCACTGACGCTTGGATATGGAAGCCGGCAAGAGAAACTCTCGTAATATATTGTAAGCTTCAAATAAAAGCTACATGTGGACTGGATCACTCAATTACTATACTAACTCAGCTTCGATTACACTAGTTCAAAATGATGGTAACCAGAGCCAATCCTTGTAACTCCAGCGTGGTTAAAATGTTGAGTATGGTAAGCGCCAGCTTGCGTTCATACGTCGAACTTTCACTTGGGTTTTTTATTTATTTATTTATTTATTTATTTTCGTTTATTTATTTTCTCTGCCCCGAATGCAGCACATTAGGCCATAATACGTCGGGGGAACAATAGTAACAACGGACGAGACACTGACACTCATGTCCTAGGGAGATAATATTCCACCCAGGCGGGACTCGAACCCGCGACTCTCCGGTTTGCAGGCGAGGACTTTACCCCGCCGCCACCGGGGCCGCCGTTAGTTAGATAGCTAGTAATGTAAACAGTGCATTACCAAACTACTTCCCGAGATTTTTGACGAGAAATATTAGCATTTTTTTTACTAGGGAATTGTCACGTTTACGCACTCCAGAGGGACGTTATTTGAAAAAGGACGAATTTATTACTAATAGAGCTCTTCAAAAAAGTAACAGTGTGCAGTTTATGTTTTTTAAAAATATCTATGAAAATATATAATTTTATTACCGCTGTATTTTTTTCGGGATCGTAAATAACCTGCGTAAATAAAATGTGGTTCATCATTCACTTATGCATTTAAAAACATCAAGCAACTTGGCACTGATGCATGGATAGGGAATATGAAAAGATAAACTGTCGTAATATCTTGTGCGCTTCAAGTAAAAGATGAAAATGGACTGGGTCACCTGACTACGATTCTAACAAAACCTGCGTTTATACGCGTTAAAAATGATGGTAACCAGTGCCAACCCTAGTAACTCCAGCTTGGTTAAAAAGTTGACTCCAGATTTTCCAAACTACTTTCACAATTTTACAGACTGTTTGATAATATGTATTTTACGGAATATTAACGTATTGACACATGAAAAAATATGATTAAATGATGTTAAAAATTAACTCCAAAATAAAACTAAGTAAAAATATGATATAAAATGTATTTAACAGCAATGGAGCATCATCTTAATGACATATCATAATACATACTCGCAAATATTTGATGAATTTTATGACAAACATATAACTACAAGAAACGAGTTGAAACATTCGAGATGAGAGCTCTTCTAGCACTGCATGCATTTTCTCAAGTTTCACTCCTTCGAGTGAGTGATAAAGCTGAATTTATTACATTTGCACATATTTTTGTGTTACTCTTGTTACACCCACCGGTAAAGCCAGAGCTGAGGCCGGCACTGGTTTCAATGATTCTTAAATGCACACTTGCCCATATGTCTAGTTTTCCGGTGTCGGAAAATAAACAGTTTTGCTATTTCATCCAGTCCTCTCGTTGCTCTATTATCACTACATTTGTAATTAGGGTTAGCGCCAACCTGCGTTTACACGGCGAACTATTGTTAGATATTAGAGGTAACCTGGCTAGGAAGCTATAAATGTATACAGGGCATAACGATGGAGAGTTATGTGAACACGTCCGAAATTAATGTGCTTATTTTAGTGTATTTTTTCACAAGTCTGCCACAGTTATTTTCAACTGTTTGTTTATTTGGCTGTGCATTTTCATTGTAACTGACGACTTGCGCCGTATTGTCGTTGATTTCCTTGGGTGCGCCATCAGGGTGGCCACACTTCTGGAAAACCGGGAAAGTCGGGGAATTTCATTGTGTCTGAAAAGTCGAATGTCAGGGAAAATAAAAAATAAATCTGGAAAAATCCTCTTTGCTGTAAAAGTCTAATGGTGATTTTTCTTCATCCTCTTACGCATAGGTATATCTTCGATATTTGAACATCCCGCTCTTTGCTGATAGCCATTTCAATACACGCAATCATTGAGTTTACTTAGAGCTAGTCCAATCTCAATTCAAGTTGAACAACCATGCATTTGCAGGAAATGCTCCCCTCAACCGAAGAGGTGCATATGGCCTGTTACACACTGGGCGGATTATAACAATGCAACATTTTTGGCATTGCTGTCGATCCAGTAGTGATGTGAAGAAATCAATGGGGGCTTACGTACTATGCAGAAGAAAAAAACAATCGATAGATTTGCTGCCAAGCTAGTGCGAACCACGATTATAGGTATAGCGAAACTTGATGGCCGCTACCTTGTGAGCGTAAATATTTTTACAAATATCCGTCCTAAATGTCAGGAAGAGCAGCTCATTTTCGTTGAATTTACGTTTTTCCACTGCTGAAATAGCATTTAAATGATCCTATTGTTTTCTCTGCTGCTCTTACTTCGCCAGTATTTCTGTCTAGTAGCTCCTGGTATTCTCTACTTTTCATCCTTCCAATGCATCCATGTTCCACTCCTTCATTCCGTTAACGACACGTTACAAAACTCAAAGGAGACATCTATCCTTATTGTAGGCGCTTGCACAAAATAATTTGCTTTAAGTTGCAATGCAGAAACCTGGTAGAAGGCAAAGTAGACGTCCATAGGAGCGTTTTCGGCCGAGGTATACAGCCCCCTTAAGTGGAAATACAGGGGATGTCTTCTGATCCGATTCAAGAAAATCATCTTTCAAAAAGGTATAAACTTGTCTCCATTTCTCTTGCATGCCTATTTGTCTTTTAAACGTATCGTAGTCTTGTTGCATAAAGAAGGCCTACTCTCAAATAATTCAATCGACGTCAACATCATACTTAATACTGCTAATCTTCAGGACTGGAGCAAAGTAGCAACTAGAAGGGATTTTGGCACTGCAAGTAATAGAGCAACGAGAGGACTGGATGAAATAGCAAAACTGTTTATTTTCCGACACCGGAAAACTAGACATATGGGCAAGTGTGCATTTAAGAATCATTGAAACCAGTGCCGGCCTCAGCTCTGGCTTTACCGGTGGGTGTAACAAGAGTAACACAAAAATATGTGCAAATGTAATAAATTCAGCTTTATCACTCACTCGAAGGAGTGAAACTTGAGAAAATGCATGCAGTGCTAGAAGAGCTCTCATCTCGAATGTTTCAACTCGTTTCCTGTAGTTATATGTTTGTCATAAAATTCATCAAATATTTGCGAGTATGTATTATGATATGTCATTAAGATGATGCTCCATTGCTGTTAAATACATTTTATATCATATTTTTACTTAGTTTTATTTTGGAGTTAATTTTTAACATCATTTAATCATATTTTTTCATGTGTCAATACGTTAATATTCCGTAAAATACATATTATCAAACAGTCTGTAAAATTGTGAAAGTAGTTTGGAAAATCTGGAGAAGTCAGGGAATTTCAGCTTGATACTTGAGTGGCCGCCCTGGCCATGTCGGTGCTCAAATGCTCAAATAGCACATTAATGGCGGAAATGTGGTGGAAATGGTTGCGAAGACATGTATCGAAGGAAGAATACAATCGATATCGAACGACCTTGGTAAGTTATTAAGCATCTGAGTCCTCTGCATTGTGCCTACGGCACTAAAAACTTTATAGTGTAGTTGACGCAATATTTAGGGCTATTTTTAACACAAGTACAGTATTCTCTACCTAGTTCGGGTCAAAGTTGCATAGATACTGATCTATCGCGACTATTTCCACTGATCTATCGCGACTATTTCCACTGATCTATCGCGACTATGGTCCCATATTGTACGTGGAAAGAAGACATCTAAAAACTTAGAACGACCTTTCCATTCTTTTCCGTAGCCTCATTTCAAAAGCGTATAGATATTTCCCCTCTTTCCTCCTAACTGTCCATGTTTCGGCTCCATAAAGCAAAATTATCCAAATAAAACATTTAGCAAATCTTTCCCTTAAGCCTACATTGATTGCTTTGGTTAAAAGTAGTTGGCGGACTTCATTTTTTTGAGAATAATAATAATAAATTATTTTCTTTCTAGAATACAATTTTCAAATAAAAATTTCTTGATATATAAAGTAGGAGAGGTTTAGGAGGCCTCTACCCTTTACTTCGCTCTGGCTAGGTTACACCTCGAATTCGCCACGAGTATTTGGGACCTTGGTCATAAAGATTTAATCAAATAATAAATAAAATACAAAGAAAAGTAGAAAAAGTAGCAATTTCGTTAAAAGCTGCTACGAGCTAACATATAGTGTCTCAAAACTATTTGAGGGATTAAGGTGGGAGCCCCTAGAGGTTCGGAGGCAACTCGCTAGACTTAGCTTGAGGAAGTGAGAAACTGATGTTTTTCAGAGCGACGCAGAGAATATTATCATGACTCCTCACTACATCTCTTGATCTGACAGAAGCGATAAAATAAGAGAGGTACACAGCCGAACAGATAGATACAAAAACTCGTTCTTTCGCACACAATAAGCGACCAAAATAAAAGCTGAGCTCCACAAAATACATTCCCATGATAAACGTCACCATTTCACCTCACAAAACCTTACATCTTTACACGGCTGTTGACCTAACACCCTGCTACACGCCCATGCGGCGGCTCGCAGGGTAGTGTGTAGATGTAAGAGAAAACTGAGTGGAGAATACAGTCACACATACAGACACACTAGTAAGGGGTTGACGAGAACTACTGAGAGGTGGGATGTACTCACGCTTTGACCTGAATTGGTCCGAATTGACCCTCCATGGGTCCGGTGATCCCCGCCTCGAGGACGTACTTCGGCAGACCACACGGCGTCAACCCGTAAAGTGAGTCAGAGAGACACCTCATCCCAAGTACTTGGGTAACGGCTCTCTCGGTTCACAGAGATGTGTGGTAGGTTTTTCGCGAAAGCGAAACCGACGGTAACTCGTCTCTGTTGTTTTGGGTAAGCAAACTAATACGAGCACTTCGGGGAGGCGGAGGCCCAATTGAGGTCCTTTTGACCTCAATCCGCCTCATGGTGTCGGCCTCGAAGGGGCTGCGGTTTTTCGCTATCCTTCCCTTCCCATCCCTTCCTTCCACCTCTTCCAAGTCCCTGGGTATAAGCGAGAGCTTGCAAACCGGGGACGGAAGTTGTAATCCTGCGGCGGGAGCCGAAACGCCTGTCACAGTAGTAATAGGCCATTACTGAAATGACTCCAAAGGAATATAATACTCTTAACCTTTACTAATTATCGGCCAAAAATATTAATGACTTTGCTCAATGATATGAAATAAGTTTTCTGCATCTGGCTGAGAATAACCATTGTATAGCCATTTGAATTAATTAATGCTTTTAGATTTTATGTTAAATGGTTGTAGATTGTACACTTTTGGTCACGTATATTAGAAACAACTTCTAAAGAAAATTTTGTTTGGTTATATAAGCGTAAAATTACATGTATATCGTAAAAAATAATGAGTTATTAGCCAAGGTAGAAGCTATTTGTTTCCACTTATAACATAAAATATCTTAAGTACTTTTTTAAAAAGTGTTCTATCGGTTAAGGCAGGTTTTATTGAATGTCAGAGGATCTCCTCCCATTTTATTTTTTCAGGGGCCTATTCGCCCTAGTTTATCCTTTTTCGCCTCAGCATACGATCTTCATCCCGTCAATTAAACTTGTTCTCTTTCTTCCCCTTCCCCGCTTGCCCAACATCCTTCCCTCTATCACCTTCTTGAGCTTTCCATCCCCCCTAATTACATTCTCCAGGCGCTTACTCTGCCGGTCTCGGATTTCATTCAAACGTTTCCTTTCCTCTCCTACCATCTCAAGCACTTCCTCGTTAGTCTTCCTTTCCGTTCACCTTACATTCTCCATCCTACTCCACACCCACATCTCAAATGCCTGCAGCCTATTCTCGTCCTCGGGTTCTGCCCCATACAACGCTACGATCCACATCAAGCTCCTCACCAGCCTCTTCTTCTCAACCTTCTACTATGTCCGTTTTCTTCTAGCGTACTACCTAATTAATTAAAATGCTCTACTTGCTCAAGTTTGTGTTCTCCAACTTTTAATCACCAGCCTCGCTTTTCTTGTCCTAGATAATCTCATTAATTTTCTTTTTGTATGGTTTAAATTCACTCCGAATATCCTGAACTGCATTTCCAAAGCGTCTACCAAAGCTTGCAGTCCCTTCTCAGTTCCACTAACCAACCCCTGATAGTTCGCGAATCTAGATGACTTTATCAGATGCCCTCCGACTTTGATTTCCTCCTCAAGTTCTTCCCATGCCTGTCTTACAATTTCCTCGGCATAAATTTTCAAAAGCAATGACGACACTGGGCACCCTTGCCTTACCCGACAACGTATACTTGCCCACCCTGATTCACCATCAGTCTCCCTCACCTGCGCCCTTTGCGTCATGTATAAGTTTCGGATTAGTCTCCTGTCTCGCCAATCTATTCCCATTTTCCCGAGTATCTCCGTTATATCGTAAACGATAATGTGTTCTTCTCTAATGTGGAAGCAGTTAGTTTCTTTTTCTAACATAAAATAGCCCGAGTACTTTAAAGATACATAAATCTCTTAATACGCTAGAAGAGGTAGTACGCTAGAGAAAAACGGACATATGAGCAAAGCCACACGGAAGAGAATTGCGTTAGCTAGGGAGGCGTTTGGTAATAGAAGAGAACTGATGACTTGCACCTTAGGTAAGGATGTGAAAGATAGCTTGGTATGGAGCGTAGCGTTGTATGGGGAAGAAACGTGGACCCTCAGAAAGGAGGACGAGAATAGGCTGCAGGCATTTAAGATGTGGGTGTAAAGAAGGATGGCGAAGGTTTAGTGGACGGAAAGGAAGACTAACGAGGGAGTGCTTGAGATGGTGGACGAGGAAAGGAAACTGCTGAATTAAATCCGGGATAGGCAGGGTAGATGGCTGAAGGGTGTTATAAAGGGCGATGGGTTGCTGAAGTGTGTGGTAGAGTGAAGGGTGTTGGGCAAGCGGGGTAGGGGAAGAAAGAGAATAGGTTTCATGGACGGAATGAAGAAGGGTAGATCGTATGCTGAGACGAAAAAGGATATACTGGAGGGGAATGGGTCCCTTAATTTGAAGAAAACTTGGAGGAGATTCTCTGACATTCAGCAAAACCTACCTTAACCGGTGGAATACTTTAATAGCTATACCATAATGCTTTTTGCAGAATGAAAATTTCGTGGATTTTCTCGTTTCTCCCCTCTCCCTCCAGTACCTTTCTTTCTCTCTCCGTCTCTCTTCCCCTCCTCCCCACCATCCTCACCGAGAGGGCTCCATGCTACCTGTTGACAGCCGGAGGGCCGTTCGTTGAGCCTGGCCATTCTTCTCTGCTTCGAAGGGGTTGAGGGAACCCCCTTTCGCGACACCTCTCCCCAGCTTCTCCCCCTCTCCCTGAAAATAACCCCTTTCAGCGTACCCTTTAAAACCTTCGAGTACTTGTACATAGAAAGAAGGACGCGTGCACATACGCTTGCAATGTGTTGTTTTTGGGGAACCAGAGCAAGCAGGGTACAGTTTACATCCGATTTTGTGGCTCATTAAGTTGTCTCATCATTCATTCATCGGTCGTTCAACTCTAAGATTGGATGACTACAGCCCTCCGCCCTTCCCTTTGTAATTATTGTTCCTTTACCTCCTGGTATCTATTCCTATGTACTTTCCTCTTCTTTTGGTCCATGAACTTATTCCTGGGTCTTCCTCGGGGGACTTTTCGCACTATATTGCCTTCAATCATGGTCTTCACAAACCTTTTGTGTCTCAGGGTGTATGTCCAATCCAGCTGGTTATTCTTTTCTTTATAGTGTTCCATATGGTACTTTCCTCTTCTTCTCTTCTGTAAACTTCATCATTTATTACTGTGTGCGTCCATTTTTAGTTGTCTCACCTCATCTAAATCTACATATTACTATGCAGGACACCTCGAGGGTAATTAGCAGGGGATGAGTTATCGCGAACGTGGACTATAATGGGTGAGCGTATTACTCTTGCGCGTGGTACAAGGGTGTATGCGGTTTTTTTGCACGTGATAAAAATATTGAATCAATACATATTAATGGTGACATTTCTCACGTTCCAGGCCTCAACCCTATTCGATTAAACAAATTTATTACGTTTCCTGAGCGCACCAGATTATTTATGTCAAATCTGAGCTTTTAGGAAGATTAAAAAAAACAATCCAAAGCAGTGGTATGAATTTTTATCATAATGTATACGAAATGATAATTATTAGTTATTTTATTCTCTTATAAAAAGTTTTGATGTAAAGTTCAACGAGCGAAATGAACAGAATCCATCGACGCGTCCGTACACCGTGAACATATCTACATATATATATTTTCCCTCAAGTGTGTTTGGCAGGGGGTGAGTTATCACCAGCGTGCACTATAATATGCATGTTCCTTTCACCAACGCGCGCCACACTATAGTAATGCCACCAACTCTGCAGAAACTATTGGACACATATATTTCTATATAACTGCTAATGTGACTCCCATGTACACTGCAAGCCATAAATACGTTTTCATCTCTTTTAAATATAATTTAGTGTGATGTATATGTAGTGATTCATCAAGCAACTTGGCACTGACGCTTGGATATGGAAGCCGGCAAGAGAAACTCTCGTAATATATTGTAAGCTTCAAATAAAAGCTACATGTGGACTGGATCACTCAATTACTATACTAACTCAGCTTCGATTACACTAGTTCAAAATGATGGTAACCAGAGCCAATCCTTGTAACTCCAGCGTGGTTAAAATGTTGAGTATGGTAAGCGCCAGCTTGCGTTCATACGTCGAACTTTCACTTGGGTTTTTTATTTATTTATTTATTTATTTATTTTCGTTTATTTATTTTCTCTGCCCCGAATGCAGCACATTAGGCCATAATACGTCGGGGGAACAATAGTAACAACGGACGAGACACTGACACTCATGTCCTAGGGAGATAATATTCCACCCAGGCGGGACTCGAACCCGCGACTCTCCGGTTTGCAGGCGAGGACTTTACCCCGCCGCCACCGGGGCCGCCGTTAGTTAGATAGCTAGTAATGTAAACAGTGCATTACCAAACTACTTCCCGAGATTTTTGACGAGAAATATTAGCATTTTTTTTACTAGGGAATTGTCACGTTTACGCACTCCAGAGGGACGTTATTTGAAAAAGGACGAATTTATTACTAATAGAGCTCTTCAAAAAAGTAACAGTGTGCAGTTTATGTTTTTTAAAAATATCTATGAAAATATATAATTTTATTACCGCTGTATTTTTTTCGGGATCGTAAATAACCTGCGTAAATAAAATGTGGTTCATCATTCACTTATGCATTTAAAAACATCAAGCAACTTGGCACTGATGCATGGATAGGGAATATGAAAAGATAAACTGTCGTAATATCTTGTGCGCTTCAAGTAAAAGATGAAAATGGACTGGGTCACCTGACTACGATTCTAACAAAACCTGCGTTTATACGCGTTAAAAATGATGGTAACCAGTGCCAACCCTAGTAACTCCAGCTTGGTTAAAAAGTTGACTCCAGATTTTCCAAACTACTTTCACAATTTTACAGACTGTTTGATAATATGTATTTTACGGAATATTAACGTATTGACACATGAAAAAATATGATTAAATGATGTTAAAAATTAACTCCAAAATAAAACTAAGTAAAAATATGATATAAAATGTATTTAACAGCAATGGAGCATCATCTTAATGACATATCATAATACATACTCGCAAATATTTGATGAATTTTATGACAAACATATAACTACAAGAAACGAGTTGAAACATTCGAGATGAGAGCTCTTCTAGCACTGCATGCATTTTCTCAAGTTTCACTCCTTCGAGTGAGTGATAAAGCTGAATTTATTACATTTGCACATATTTTTGTGTTACTCTTGTTACACCCACCGGTAAAGCCAGAGCTGAGGCCGGCACTGGTTTCAATGATTCTTAAATGCACACTTGCCCATATGTCTAGTTTTCCGGTGTCGGAAAATAAACAGTTTTGCTATTTCATCCAGTCCTCTCGTTGCTCTATTATCACTACATTTGTAATTAGGGTTAGCGCCAACCTGCGTTTACACGGCGAACTATTGTTAGATATTAGAGGTAACCTGGCTAGGAAGCTATAAATGTATACAGGGCATAACGATGGAGAGTTATGTGAACACGTCCGAAATTAATGTGCTTATTTTAGTGTATTTTTTCACAAGTCTGCCACAGTTATTTTCAACTGTTTGTTTATTTGGCTGTGCATTTTCATTGTAACTGACGACTTGCGCCGTATTGTCGTTGATTTCCTTGGGTGCGCCATCAGGGTGGCCACACTTCTGGAAAACCGGGAAAGTCGGGGAATTTCATTGTGTCTGAAAAGTCGAATGTCAGGGAAAATAAAAAATAAATCTGGAAAAATCCTCTTTGCTGTAAAAGTCTAATGGTGATTTTTCTTCATCCTCTTACGCATAGGTATATCTTCGATATTTGAACATCCCGCTCTTTGCTGATAGCCATTTCAATACACGCAATCATTGAGTTTACTTAGAGCTAGTCCAATCTCAATTCAAGTTGAACAACCATGCATTTGCAGGAAATGCTCCCCTCAACCGAAGAGGTGCATATGGCCTGTTACACACTGGGCGGATTATAACAATGCAACATTTTTGGCATTGCTGTCGATCCAGTAGTGATGTGAAGAAATCAATGGGGGCTTACGTACTATGCAGAAGAAAAAAACAATCGATAGATTTGCTGCCAAGCTAGTGCGAACCACGATTATAGGTATAGCGAAACTTGATGGCCGCTACCTTGTGAGCGTAAATATTTTTACAAATATCCGTCCTAAATGTCAGGAAGAGCAGCTCATTTTCGTTGAATTTACGTTTTTCCACTGCTGAAATAGCATTTAAATGATCCTATTGTTTTCTCTGCTGCTCTTACTTCGCCAGTATTTCTGTCTAGTAGCTCCTGGTATTCTCTACTTTTCATCCTTCCAATGCATCCATGTTCCACTCCTTCATTCCGTTAACGACACGTTACAAAACTCAAAGGAGACATCTATCCTTATTGTAGGCGCTTGCACAAAATAATTTGCTTTAAGTTGCAATGCAGAAACCTGGTAGAAGGCAAAGTAGACGTCCATAGGAGCGTTTTCGGCCGAGGTATACAGCCCCCTTAAGTGGAAATACAGGGGATGTCTTCTGATCCGATTCAAGAAAATCATCTTTCAAAAAGGTATAAACTTGTCTCCATTTCTCTTGCATGCCTATTTGTCTTTTAAACGTATCGTAGTCTTGTTGCATAAAGAAGGCCTACTCTCAAATAATTCAATCGACGTCAACATCATACTTAATACTGCTAATCTTCAGGACTGGAGCAAAGTAGCAACTAGAAGGGATTTTGGCACTGCAAGTAATAGAGCAACGAGAGGACTGGATGAAATAGCAAAACTGTTTATTTTCCGACACCGGAAAACTAGACATATGGGCAAGTGTGCATTTAAGAATCATTGAAACCAGTGCCGGCCTCAGCTCTGGCTTTACCGGTGGGTGTAACAAGAGTAACACAAAAATATGTGCAAATGTAATAAATTCAGCTTTATCACTCACTCGAAGGAGTGAAACTTGAGAAAATGCATGCAGTGCTAGAAGAGCTCTCATCTCGAATGTTTCAACTCGTTTCCTGTAGTTATATGTTTGTCATAAAATTCATCAAATATTTGCGAGTATGTATTATGATATGTCATTAAGATGATGCTCCATTGCTGTTAAATACATTTTATATCATATTTTTACTTAGTTTTATTTTGGAGTTAATTTTTAACATCATTTAATCATATTTTTTCATGTGTCAATACGTTAATATTCCGTAAAATACATATTATCAAACAGTCTGTAAAATTGTGAAAGTAGTTTGGAAAATCTGGAGAAGTCAGGGAATTTCAGCTTGATACTTGAGTGGCCGCCCTGGCCATGTCGGTGCTCAAATGCTCAAATAGCACATTAATGGCGGAAATGTGGTGGAAATGGTTGCGAAGACATGTATCGAAGGAAGAATACAATCGATATCGAACGACCTTGGTAAGTTATTAAGCATCTGAGTCCTCTGCATTGTGCCTACGGCACTAAAAACTTTATAGTGTAGTTGACGCAATATTTAGGGCTATTTTTAACACAAGTACAGTATTCTCTACCTAGTTCGGGTCAAAGTTGCATAGATACTGATCTATCGCGACTATTTCCACTGATCTATCGCGACTATTTCCACTGATCTATCGCGACTATGGTCCCATATTGTACGTGGAAAGAAGACATCTAAAAACTTAGAACGACCTTTCCATTCTTTTCCGTAGCCTCATTTCAAAAGCGTATAGATATTTCCCCTCTTTCCTCCTAACTGTCCATGTTTCGGCTCCATAAAGCAAAATTATCCAAATAAAACATTTAGCAAATCTTTCCCTTAAGCCTACATTGATTGCTTTGGTTAAAAGTAGTTGGCGGACTTCATTTTTTTGAGAATAATAATAATAAATTATTTTCTTTCTAGAATACAATTTTCAAATAAAAATTTCTTGATATATAAAGTAGGAGAGGTTTAGGAGGCCTCTACCCTTTACTTCGCTCTGGCTAGGTTACACCTCGAATTCGCCACGAGTATTTGGGACCTTGGTCATAAAGATTTAATCAAATAATAAATAAAATACAAAGAAAAGTAGAAAAAGTAGCAATTTCGTTAAAAGCTGCTACGAGCTAACATATAGTGTCTCAAAACTATTTGAGGGATTAAGGTGGGAGCCCCTAGAGGTTCGGAGGCAACTCGCTAGACTTAGCTTGAGGAAGTGAGAAACTGATGTTTTTCAGAGCGACGCAGAGAATATTATCATGACTCCTCACTACATCTCTTGATCTGACAGAAGCGATAAAATAAGAGAGGTACACAGCCGAACAGATAGATACAAAAACTCGTTCTTTCGCACACAATAAGCGACCAAAATAAAAGCTGAGCTCCACAAAATACATTCCCATGATAAACGTCACCATTTCACCTCACAAAACCTTACATCTTTACACGGCTGTTGACCTAACACCCTGCTACACGCCCATGCGGCGGCTCGCAGGGTAGTGTGTAGATGTAAGAGAAAACTGAGTGGAGAATACAGTCACACATACAGACACACTAGTAAGGGGTTGACGAGAACTACTGAGAGGTGGGATGTACTCACGCTTTGACCTGAATTGGTCCGAATTGACCCTCCATGGGTCCGGTGATCCCCGCCTCGAGGACGTACTTCGGCAGACCACACGGCGTCAACCCGTAAAGTGAGTCAGAGAGACACCTCATCCCAAGTACTTGGGTAACGGCTCTCTCGGTTCACAGAGATGTGTGGTAGGTTTTTCGCGAAAGCGAAACCGACGGTAACTCGTCTCTGTTGTTTTGGGTAAGCAAACTAATACGAGCACTTCGGGGAGGCGGAGGCCCAATTGAGGTCCTTTTGACCTCAATCCGCCTCATGGTGTCGGCCTCGAAGGGGCTGCGGTTTTTCGCTATCCTTCCCTTCCCATCCCTTCCTTCCACCTCTTCCAAGTCCCTGGGTATAAGCGAGAGCTTGCAAACCGGGGACGGAAGTTGTAATCCTGCGGCGGGAGCCGAAACGCCTGTCACAGTAGTAATAGGCCATTACTGAAATGACTCCAAAGGAATATAATACTCTTAACCTTTACTAATTATCGGCCAAAAATATTAATGACTTTGCTCAATGATATGAAATAAGTTTTCTGCATCTGGCTGAGAATAACCATTGTATAGCCATTTGAATTAATTAATGCTTTTAGATTTTATGTTAAATGGTTGTAGATTGTACACTTTTGGTCACGTATATTAGAAACAACTTCTAAAGAAAATTTTGTTTGGTTATATAAGCGTAAAATTACATGTATATCGTAAAAAATAATGAGTTATTAGCCAAGGTAGAAGCTATTTGTTTCCACTTATAACATAAAATATCTTAAGTACTTTTTTAAAAAGTGTTCTATCGGTTAAGGCAGGTTTTATTGAATGTCAGAGGATCTCCTCCCATTTTATTTTTTCAGGGGCCTATTCGCCCTAGTTTATCCTTTTTCGCCTCAGCATACGATCTTCATCCCGTCAATTAAACTTGTTCTCTTTCTTCCCCTTCCCCGCTTGCCCAACATCCTTCCCTCTATCACCTTCTTGAGCTTTCCATCCCCCCTAATTACATTCTCCAGGCGCTTACTCTGCCGGTCTCGGATTTCATTCAAACGTTTCCTTTCCTCTCCTACCATCTCAAGCACTTCCTCGTTAGTCTTCCTTTCCGTTCACCTTACATTCTCCATCCTACTCCACACCCACATCTCAAATGCCTGCAGCCTATTCTCGTCCTCGGGTTCTGCCCCATACAACGCTACGATCCACATCAAGCTCCTCACCAGCCTCTTCTTCTCAACCTTCTACTATGTCCGTTTTCTTCTAGCGTACTACCTAATTAATTAAAATGCTCTACTTGCTCAAGTTTGTGTTCTCCAACTTTTAATCACCAGCCTCGCTTTTCTTGTCCTAGATAATCTCATTAATTTTCTTTTTGTATGGTTTAAATTCACTCCGAATATCCTGAACTGCATTTCCAAAGCGTCTACCAAAGCTTGCAGTCCCTTCTCAGTTCCACTAACCAACCCCTGATAGTTCGCGAATCTAGATGACTTTATCAGATGCCCTCCGACTTTGATTTCCTCCTCAAGTTCTTCCCATGCCTGTCTTACAATTTCCTCGGCATAAATTTTCAAAAGCAATGACGACACTGGGCACCCTTGCCTTACCCGACAACGTATACTTGCCCACCCTGATTCACCATCAGTCTCCCTCACCTGCGCCCTTTGCGTCATGTATAAGTTTCGGATTAGTCTCCTGTCTCGCCAATCTATTCCCATTTTCCCGAGTATCTCCGTTATATCGTAAACGATAATGTGTTCTTCTCTAATGTGGAAGCAGTTAGTTTCTTTTTCTAACATAAAATAGCCCGAGTACTTTAAAGATACATAAATCTCTTAATACGCTAGAAGAGGTAGTACGCTAGAGAAAAACGGACATATGAGCAAAGCCACACGGAAGAGAATTGCGTTAGCTAGGGAGGCGTTTGGTAATAGAAGAGAACTGATGACTTGCACCTTAGGTAAGGATGTGAAAGATAGCTTGGTATGGAGCGTAGCGTTGTATGGGGAAGAAACGTGGACCCTCAGAAAGGAGGACGAGAATAGGCTGCAGGCATTTAAGATGTGGGTGTAAAGAAGGATGGCGAAGGTTTAGTGGACGGAAAGGAAGACTAACGAGGGAGTGCTTGAGATGGTGGACGAGGAAAGGAAACTGCTGAATTAAATCCGGGATAGGCAGGGTAGATGGCTGAAGGGTGTTATAAAGGGCGATGGGTTGCTGAAGTGTGTGGTAGAGTGAAGGGTGTTGGGCAAGCGGGGTAGGGGAAGAAAGAGAATAGGTTTCATGGACGGAATGAAGAAGGGTAGATCGTATGCTGAGACGAAAAAGGATATACTGGAGGGGAATGGGTCCCTTAATTTGAAGAAAACTTGGAGGAGATTCTCTGACATTCAGCAAAACCTACCTTAACCGGTGGAATACTTTAATAGCTATACCATAATGCTTTTTGCAGAATGAAAATTTCGTGGATTTTCTCGTTTCTCCCCTCTCCCTCCAGTACCTTTCTTTCTCTCTCCGTCTCTCTTCCCCTCCTCCCCACCATCCTCACCGAGAGGGCTCCATGCTACCTGTTGACAGCCGGAGGGCCGTTCGTTGAGCCTGGCCATTCTTCTCTGCTTCGAAGGGGTTGAGGGAACCCCCTTTCGCGACACCTCTCCCCAGCTTCTCCCCCTCTCCCTGAAAATAACCCCTTTCAGCGTACCCTTTAAAACCTTCGAGTACTTGTACATAGAAAGAAGGACGCGTGCACATACGCTTGCAATGTGTTGTTTTTGGGGAACCAGAGCAAGCAGGGTACAGTTTACATCCGATTTTGTGGCTCATTAAGTTGTCTCATCATTCATTCATCGGTCGTTCAACTCTAAGATTGGATGACTACAGCCCTCCGCCCTTCCCTTTGTAATTATTGTTCCTTTACCTCCTGGTATCTATTCCTATGTACTTTCCTCTTCTTTTGGTCCATGAACTTATTCCTGGGTCTTCCTCGGGGGACTTTTCGCACTATATTGCCTTCAATCATGGTCTTCACAAACCTTTTGTGTCTCAGGGTGTATGTCCAATCCAGCTGGTTATTCTTTTCTTTATAGTGTTCCATATGGTACTTTCCTCTTCTTCTCTTCTGTAAACTTCATCATTTATTACTGTGTGCGTCCATTTTTAGTTGTCTCACCTCATCTAAATCTACATATTACTATGCAGGACACCTCGAGGGTAATTAGCAGGGGATGAGTTATCGCGAACGTGGACTATAATGGGTGAGCGTATTACTCTTGCGCGTGGTACAAGGGTGTATGCGGTTTTTTTGCACGTGATAAAAATATTGAATCAATACATATTAATGGTGACATTTCTCACGTTCCAGGCCTCAACCCTATTCGATTAAACAAATTTATTACGTTTCCTGAGCGCACCAGATTATTTATGTCAAATCTGAGCTTTTAGGAAGATTAAAAAAAACAATCCAAAGCAGTGGTATGAATTTTTATCATAATGTATACGAAATGATAATTATTAGTTATTTTATTCTCTTATAAAAAGTTTTGATGTAAAGTTCAACGAGCGAAATGAACAGAATCCATCGACGCGTCCGTACACCGTGAACATATCTACATATATATATTTTCCCTCAAGTGTGTTTGGCAGGGGGTGAGTTATCACCAGCGTGCACTATAATATGCATGTTCCTTTCACCAACGCGCGCCACACTATAGTAATGCCACCAACTCTGCAGAAACTATTGGACACATATATTTCTATATAACTGCTAATGTGACTCCCATGTACACTGCAAGCCATAAATACGTTTTCATCTCTTTTAAATATAATTTAGTGTGATGTGTTAAAGTGTAAATCAACTATAACGATGAATAAATAAAGAATATTGCAGAAAAAAACGATTTTTAAATGGAAAAGGCTTAATTGTGTAATTAAATGCTCTAAAAAGTTAAAAAAAAATTTTTTCAGCAGGTTCTACAGTTCTGGTTAAATTTTGGTTGCCAGATTTGATGCAGAGAACCAGCTCATTCCCAAGAAAACCTTTTAGTAAACGCGTAATTAATTATTTATCGCAAATATTTGTATTGGTTATTGTATTGTCACCGGCTCATATGGCTCAATGAACAGGTTTTCAGACCTGAAATTCATCGGGAAGTTGGTTAAATTATGGTTACCAGATTTGGCCCGGACAAGCACCTCATACTCAAGGAAAACATTTAGTAAATACGTAATTAATTATATATCCCAATAATTTATATTGAATATTGAATTGTCACCGGATGTGGGTCCATGGGCAAAATCTCAGAGCTCTGCGACACAAGGAAGTAGGTCAAATATCAATTACTAGATTTGACCCAGGCAAACTGGAGCCAATAAAACCTTTCAAACACTTCTTAGTAATCAATATTCTGAGGTAGAATGATTGGAAACTTTCTATATCCTGGAGTGTACTCAGAGGAAAGATCACTAAGGTTTCGGAACGCGCCACGAAGAAGCCTCACTGACTCCCTTATGTGGGGCGCGGAGTCACAACGTCCCTATCGACGTCGAATAAAATATTTCCCCAATTTTCATGGAATACGGACTTTGAAGGGATGCCAAGCGTCGAGCGAACGGACGGAAGAAGGCCTCCAAGCGACGCTCAATTTGATCCTGAAGGACCGTTGCGAAGGAGAAAAAATAAAAAAGATTTTTTTTAAATACAGCTGCAAGAAAAAATAAATAAAATCTCTCTCGAGCATAAAATCATCGAACAAAGGACGTGATTCACGCTACGAGATGGAGAAGGAAGGTGAACAAAGTGAAAAAAATGAAGTATGGAGGGCGTTAAATTTTTAATTTTTACCTCGTTGCCATGGCAATGAAGTCTCTGTTTACACTCCTGCGTGGGCTGGAGATCACGATCCACGCTTTCAATCGTTAAACCCGAGGGTGTGAGACGAAGGTGCGGGGGTGGGAGGGGCTAAAGTGGGGGAAGGGGTGAAGAAGAACAAGGAAATATGAGAAGGGGTTAGGAGTGGCAGTGGTGGGGGAGGGGATAGAAGGGTCAAAGGCTTCGAGCCTTGTTTTTTTCTGGTATAATCAAGCGTTTTACATCTCCATACTGCCCTACGATCCGCCGCATGGGCGCGTGGTAGAGGGTTATAGGACATCAGCCGGGTAAAGATGTAAGTGAAATACTGAAGTGTATTATGGTGGTGTTTTGAGCGGAGGAAGACAAACGAAGTGCTTGAGATGGTGAGCGAGGAAAGGGAATTTCTTAATGAAATCCGGGATAGGCAGTGTAGGAGGCTGGAGGATGTAATCCTGGGTTGGGATGGGCTGGGATGAATGGGTTGCTCTAGTGTGTGATAGAGGGAAGGATATTGGGCAAGCGGGGAAGATGATGAAGGAGAACAGATTTCATGGACGGGATGAAGACGGGTTGATCGTATGCGGAGGCGAAAAAGGATATACTGGAGCGAGATAGGCCCCTGAAAGTATAAAAAACCGAGAGGAGATTCTATGACATTCGACAAAACCTACATTTACAGGTAGAATACTTCAATAATAATAAAGATAATAATTTACATAAATTCATATAAACTTTGCTTACATACCCTCTGTTTCCAAGCCATGAGAATCCCAAAGACTGGTAGCATATTCCAAGTGGGGTTTACCAAGGAGAAATAGCTGATTTCTTTGCCTTTATCGTCGCACTTTCCAAGTACTCTTTTAAGGAATCCCAGTTTACGATTAGCTTGGCCAGTTATTGTCCGAATATTTCCCGCACATTTCCCTACGAGAGATGATTAGTTGGTTTAAGTCTGAGATATTTAACACATTCTAAAGTCTCTAATTTCGTTAAGGTGGTGACTGTGGCAATGAATTGGGTTCGATTAGTGGAGGTAATCGTAACACCATATGACTTCCGAGTGCTTATAAGCTGGCCCAATAAGTTTTTTTAATTTTAGATACACAGTCTAATATCTTAAATGTTTTACTTAATGGTGTTTCTTGTCCGACCGCGCATTCTGACTACTTTCGGCCAGCGCCTAGCGACCGGGGATCCCGCGAGGTTATGATTTGAACTGGGATGAGTGGTGCATGCCTTTTGTGGAATCACCCCACGCCACACACCCTATTGGTTGCTTTGACGGTATTTCGGAGATGTTGATAGGTAACTCCAAAACATACATAAAAGTATGGGCATTTTATTCGAGGTACTGCCTTAATTTAAAAGCGTTTCTTGATCTAATGAATCTATTGTATGAATAAAGTAATTAATTGAAAATGGAAGGTTTAAATGGGGGTGAATATTCTTCAGCCCTCCACCCTTCCCTTTGTAATGATTGTTCCTTTACCTCCTGGTATCTATTCCTATGTACTTTCCTCTTCTTTTGGTCCATGAACTTATCCTGGTTCTTCCTCTGGGGACTTTTCTCACTATATTGCCTTCAATCATGGTCTTCACAAACCTTTTGTATCTCAGAGTGTATGTCCAATCCATCTGGTTCTTCTTTTCTTTATGGTGTTCCATATGGTACTTTCCTCTTCTTCTCTTCTGTAAACTTCATCATGTATTATTGTTTGCGTCCATTTTTAGTTGTCTCACCTCATCTAAATCTACATATTACTCTGCAAGACACCTCGAGGGTAATTAGCAGGGGATGAGTTATCGCGAACGTGGACTATAATGGGTGAGCGTATTACTCTATTGCGCGTGGTGCAAGGGTGTATGCGGTTTTTTTGCACGTGATAAAAATATTGAATCAATACATATTAATGGTGACCTTTCTCACGTTCCAGTCCTCAACCCTATTCGATTAAACAAATTTATTACGTTTCCTGAGCGCACCAGATTATTTATGGCAAATCTGAGCTTTTAGGAAGATTAAAAAAACAATCTAAAGCAGTCATCCAATCTTAGAGTTGAACGACCAATGAATGAATGATGAAAGAACTTAATGAGCCACAAAATCTGATGTAAACTGTACCCTGCTTGCTCTGGTTCCCCAAAAACAACACATTGCAAGCGTATGTGCACGCGTCCTTCATTCTATGTACAAGTACTCGAAGGTTTTTAAGGGTACGCTGAAAGGGGTTATTTTCAGGGAGAGGGGGTGAAGCTGGGGAGAGGTGTCGCGAAAGGGGGTTCCCCGAACCCCTTCGAAGCAGAGAAAGGGAAGGGTGAATGGGGGTGGGGGTGATCTTTACCGGTGGTCCATAGAGAATCCCTTTGCACCTCCACAACCCGTTTCAATAACCATCTCTGCCCCTTTTTAATCGCACAAACCAATTGAACTTCGGCCCAAACTAGTAATAAACTACTACTTGAAATACATCCAATTGTTTTCAATTATATTAATCCGAGTAGTTCGGCTTTAGTCGTCACAAGAGGCGTATCGGCGGCAGGAGGGTGTGCGAATTCCGCATCCCGCCAAAAAGTCTCTGGGATTCGAATCCCGATGGCTGCAGAAGGGCAGTCACCGGACCAAATAGCCAGCAAATAGCGCGAAGGAAACAATGCGAGAAGGGGAATGGGTCGGCGCTGTGTCAGTGTAAGGCCTTATGATGATCGTGTTGGACGGCGTGTCAAATTGAAGCTTTTCTGCGGATTGATTGGCTTAATGCCCGCACCATCATAAAGGAATCCTCGCGCGGACCTCCTCTATTTCCCCTAATGCGTCTGACCTTTGGCCCTTGCCGCTCACTAACTGTGAATACCCCTGTTATTTTGTTACTCGCCGTGTAAACGCTCGGAAACAGCAGCCGCTACGATGACATTGGTCGCCTACGTTGGCTGTCAACAAGTACTATTATTGATTTGCGTCCTTTCTCCACCCTAACAACCCTGCTAAAAAAATCCTTAGAAGCTATTCCGTAGAACGCAAGGAACTCTACAGAAATTGACTCTTTTTCTTCAGAACTAGTTCCTTTTCTAAGGATCTGTACGGAACATTAGAGCCTGACTCTACAGAACGTTTGTTCTGTAGAGTTATTTTCTGCAGAGCAAAATAACTCCTTACAAGCTGTCCTATGGAACTTCAGCAACTCTACTGAAATATGTGAGGTTTCCGTTAGCCCAGTTCCTTTTCTAAGGACCTATATGGAGAGTCGTAGGGAATTCCACCGAACTTCCTACGGAATTCTGATGAACGTCCTAAGGTATTCTGCAGAACATTCTCAGGCATTCTGCAGAACGTCGTAGTGAATTCCGTAAAATGGCGTTACAATACTTTAAGGAATATCTATGGAACTTTTGAAGAAATTATGATGAAGTATTTTAAGGAAACTATAAAGAATTTTTTAGCAGGGAAGGTAAAGATTTAAAAAATATTTATTGTCCTTGGACATTATTTGTCCACTAAGAAAGTATATACATAACACAGAGAATATTATGTTAACTCCTCACTACATCTCTAGGTCTGACAGAAGCGATAAAATAAGAGAGATACACTGCCGAACTGATAGGTACAAAAACTCTTCCTTTTCGCGCACAATAAGAGACAACAGTAAAAACTGAGCTCCACTAAATACACTCCCATAATACATGCCACCATTTCACCTCCCAAAAACTTACATCTTTACGGGGACAATTACGAATGGTGACCTAACACCCCCTGCCACACGCCCATGCGGCGGCTCACAGGGTATTATGTAGATGTAGATATAAAAAAACACATTTTAGTAATGGAGCTCATACATTACATATTAAATTATTTTGAAAATGACCTTTGAAGATCATCGCGATTTCCAACTATGACTACGACAACGTCTGCGTTATATGTTTCAACCCACGAGGAAATTCATTACGATTCTGGAACGTACCAAATTCTAAAAATCAAATATGATCTAACATATTTTGCTAGAGCCAATCTAGTTTTGTGGAAACAATCGCAGTCATAATATTAAGGAAATCGACTGCTGAACCAATAGGTTTAGAAGGTCGTTTTTTCCATGCACTGTAAGGGAGCATTATAGTTGGGATAAATCAGTTCTATGAGTATGCTCCCCTAATTAGGTAGTATTTTTACTTGTTCTTAATATCTTACTATCAATACTAGCATTTCACCCTGCATGAAATATCTGGCATGATTTAGCGTCCTGCGTGATTCAATTCCGAGTACTACCAAAGTAGGTGAAGGAAAGCAAGTGGATTCCTTCACCTATCTCGGAAGTACCGTCACGTGGGACGGAAGAAGGAAAACGGGCATGAAGTGGAGAACAGTCCAAGCTGAGAGGGCGTTCACGGGAAAAAGACAACTGCTGCTCAAAGACGATAGGACTACACACAGGAAACAGCATGTGAAAACATTCGCGTGGAGCGTAGCATCAATGAATCGGAAGCATGGGCCATTGGTAAAGCTGACCAGAAAAGATTATAATCCTTGGAAATCTGGTGCTGGAAGAGTGTGCTGAAGATAAATTGGACGGACACAATAAGAAATGATGAAGAGTACGGAGGAATAGAAGAGGAAAGGACATAGAGAAAAGAAAAACCAGATGTATTGGACACACCCTGAAACGCAATGGGTTTATGAAGAACATAATCGAAGGTAAAATATGGGGAAAACCCTCTAGATAAAGACCTAGGAATAAAGTTATGGACCAAATACAGAGGAAGTTATATAGGAAGAGATACCAGGAGGTAAGGGATCTAGTGTTAGATACGAAACTGGGGGCTGCTGTTGGCCAATCTTAGGATTGAACAACCAATAATTATGATTTAATATTTTGTAGCAATATTTATCAATCGCATTAATAATAAAAACAGGAATTTATTATCATATAGTGTACTGCATAATTCGGCAATTAAAACATCAATAAAAACCAATGATACCAATTTTTGTGATAATACATACCCAATGTAATTATTATTTTTATATTCTCTAATGAAAAATTTTAATGTTTAGTGCAAGGTACGACATGAACATAATCGGTCGTCGCGCCATTCCATCCAACTCACGTGTACTTACCAAATGAATATTGTTACGTATCAATAAAATGTTGGGCGGTTCAATATCCTGCATATCCTCTAGCCTCCACCAAGCAGGAGTAGAGCAAAGGTGCGCAATTTTGCAAGAGAGGCAAGTTTCGTGTGCCTACAGGTGCAAAAGGCCTGCCGTTGCTATTTGGTTGGCGCATTCCTTCCGCCTCCCACGCTTCACTTGTCTGCCCGCCTGTCTCTCTTATTCCGCCTCTCGCGCGGGCCATTCACCCTCTCGAGTTCCATGTCCGCAAATTTCGCCTCCTCCGCCACCCTCCGCCTCGCCGCCTCATCGACCACCCGCCCCCTCCCGCCTCTTCCTCCAAAGCGTCTGGTCCGGCTAAGTTTTGGGAGGCATAAAGGAAACCTTCGAAATTCTGCCCTCGTGGTGAGGAGGGCAACCGCTAGACTGAAGCAGATTGGCGGAACATCGAGTACACCTTGTGAATTGAAGGAATTGGGTGGTTTTATAGGTAGTTGCCCGAATGGCGGACGTCTCTGTCGTATCGAAGCGATTATTTACTTTATAATACGTACCACGACGACGTAAAAACATACCATTAACCCCCTCGTACTACGGCAGATTAGATCGCGCCAGTAAAATTAGAGAGCTAGATTGTAGAACCGACAGGTATAAAATGTCATTTTTTCCGCGTACCATTCGGGACCATAACAGCTGTGATCGTCGTCATGAATAGTTCGAATTGTGACAATAGGCAGACAGTAAATCTTTTTCTTTATATTCTCTACGTTCCTATTTATGCATAATGTAAATATTGATGTTCTTATTTATGCATGATATTTTGAATATGTAGTAGTAGTCCTTGTACCTCTTGCACGTTGGAACGATTGGCGATAGAATGTTTCTTGGTTATTAGCTTTTTAATTGGTGCTTTGCATGTGTGGTACGCGGGTTTCAATGTAGTTTCGGTGTTCTACCGTATCATTCATGCATGCCTGGTGTGGAAGCACCCCCTGCCACACACCCTTTGGGTGGCTTGCAGGGTATGACGTAGATGTAGATGTAGATCTACCAATAGTTTTCAATGATACATGCATCTACATCCAATTAAAGAGTTATAAGAGGGATTTAGAGGTCCGGTTTAGACCAGTGGGAGCGTGTTCGACTCCAGTTCCGAGGGTCGAAGGTTGCAAACCAAGTGATAGAAAATAATTTTCCTGGCTTGCCAACGAACTTTTTTACGGTACCCGAAATCGTAAACGGTACCCACTACTTAGAGGTATAGAAGCAATTATTTCTTTATGCTACGTACCAGTAAATACCAATAACAACCTATAGGAAGTTGACACCACTACTGAGAGGCAGCAGTATCAGCAGAAGGCATTGGTGGCGCAGATCAAGGAGATCGGACCGGTATCAATAGCCACAGCTTCTGGCGAGAGTAAACGTTCACGGATTCGGCCGGGGTGCTGCGATGAGGAGGGAAACCACCACAGTAGTCTCCCTAGAAGATGCAGCCTTGTATTATAACTATATATGACGTGATGGCACTCCTCCCAGTAAAATATTCCGGAGGTAAAATAGTCCACCAATCGGATCTCCGGGTTGGGACTACTGGGAGGGGTACATCAATCAGGAGGGAGAAGAGCGGTTACCTTGAAAAATAAATTTCATCACCCACTTCCACTTTTCCGCACTTAAAAAGTTCTAACCTTAAGGTGTTATTATGGATATAAAGTGTTTGAAAACTTTTTTTTGCGTAGTGGGCACTCGAACGGCACATCGCCCTGGTATCATGAGCGGAACTGTCGTTTTCAATTCGATGTTCTACCTCCTAGGCCACATTTGCATTTATTTCAGAGAAATTTTATTTATATTGTCCCCGAAAATCTTTAATCTACTTCCAAGGGCAGTTAAAATGAAAAAAAGGGTCAATTCTTATTTAAATAAGGTTAAAAATGGCTATTTTAACATGAGGATATTGAAATAGTATGTTCAAATTTCCATAAAGTTGTTTATTTGATAGGATATTATTAATGTTTACGTAAATTGTGTATAGTACCGTTTAAAACTGAAATATTTTGTTACGTTCCATTGCAGGGAATTCTTGGTTACCCCCACTCAGGGTTATAATCTTTGAAATAACCTGAAAGTATTAATATTTACGTAAATTGTGTATAGTACCGTTTAAAACTGAAATATTTTGTTATGTTCCATTGCAGGGAATTCTTGGTTACCCCCACGCAGGCTTATTATCTTTGAAATAACCTGAAATTATTAATATTTACGTAAATTGTGTATAGTACCGTTTAAAACTGAAATATTTTGTTATGTTCCATTACAGGGAATTCTTGATTACCCCCACGCAGGCTTATAATCTTTGAAATAACCTTAAATTATTAATATTTACGTAAATTGTGTATAGTACCGTTTAAAACTGAAATATTTTGTTACGTTCCATTGCAGGGAATTCTTGGTTACCCCCACACAGGCTTATAATCTTTGAAATAACCTTAAATTATTAATATTTACGTAAATTGTGTATAGTACCGTTTAAAACTGAAATATTTTGTTACGTTCCATTGCAGGGAATTCTTGGTTACCCCCACGCAGGCTTATAATCTTTGAAATAACCTTAAATTATTAATATTTACGTAAATTGTGTATAGTACCGTTTAAAACTGAAATATTTTGTTACGTTCCATTGCAGGGAATTCTTGGTTACCCCAACGCAGGCTTATAATCTTTGAAATAACCTTAAATTATTAATATTTACGTAAATTGTGTATAGTACCGTTTAAAACTGAAATATTTTGTTATGTTCCATTACAGGAAATTCTTGGTTACCTCCACGCAGGCTTATAATCTTTGAAATAACCTTAAATTATTAATATTTACGTAAATTGTGTATAGTACCGTTTAAAACTGAAATATTTTGTTATGTTCCATTACAGGAAATTCTTGGTTACCTCCACGCAGGCTTATAATCTTTGAAATAACCTTAAATTATTAATATTTACGTAAATTGTGTATAGTACCGTTTAAAACTGAAATATTTTGTTACGTTCCATTGCAGGGAATTCTTGGTTACCCCCACGCAGGCTTATAATCTTTGAAATAACCTTAAATTATTAATATTTACGTAAATTGTGTATAGTACCGTTTAAAACTGAAATATTTTGTTACGTTCCATTGCAGGGAATTCTTGGTTACCCCCACACAGGCTTATAATCTTTGGGATAACCTAAAGCTTCCCCATTTTTTGGCAAATCAGAATGTACTTTGTATATTAGAAGGAAGTAATAAATTATTATGTATTATTCATCCACGAAGTACCATACAAGCCACCACTAGGGTGTGTGGCACGGGGTGGTTACATACCAGGCACTCAGCACGAAATCCTAATTCTGAAGTGGTAGTAGAAGCCGTTAAATGGCAAATAAGGTAATCAGCAGAGGTTTCCCTTGACAAAGTTTAAACATTCATCTCATTGTGTCGTCTATGTGATCCGGTGATTGCCGGAAGTCTCTTATTAAAGATCAGGATGCCCGGATTGTTCGACATTATTCAACTCCCAAATTGCGCCCATTTTGATCCACCCCATTGTGACCCAGAGTCATTAATAAATTGATTCCTCACATTGACGTAGAAGTTAGCAATTTAACAAATTCGCACAACAAACGGAAAAATATTACCTTTCAGTGCTATTTTTCTAACAAGTTCAACTAGAAATTACGTAGTGTTCAATTGGAAAAATGTTTGGAGAAATAATTTTTTTCTATCGTATATACATATACTTCTGCTAAATTCCGTTCCACATAATGGAATCGGGTCGGTGTGGTGGCTAGAGTCCTGGCCAACGAATACGGACGGCCAGGGTTTAATTCCCTGTGTAGGAGGATATTTTTCAGAGGAAACCCGATCCCTACTTGAGTGTTATGTTGAGGACACTTCAAGTACAGTTCTCCGTCTGTCGGATGAGACGATAAACCAGTGTCCCCTTGGGGCCTTTCGTTAAGAGCAGGCTAATGCCGACCCCGGGTTTGTATCCACCCTTCCTCCCTTACCTGTCCTCTATGGCGCAAATGACGCCAATAGTCGTCGGTCACCTCCCCAAATATCCAAACCAAACCGTGCTACCCAACAGTATGGTGTGTGGCAAGGGGCGGCACCAGGTTTGCAGTTCTCTCAATCAATCTCGCACGTCCGCCCGGATGCCAGGCGCAGGCCAAAAGCAGTCAGGATGACAGTTCGCGGTCAGGCCAGAAACTCGGAGAGTGTTACGTGGAAGAACATGCAACCGTCCAGTACCCTAGTTAAGATACAACTACCGGTGAATATTACTAATGCGACTGGTAAATACTACTACAAGATACTTAATCATGCTATCTTATGCAGGAAATCTCAAGCGGGGTTAGTTGCTGCTTAAGATGTTAAGATATTTAGCCCAAGTGCGAAACTTACTTTACCTAGTGAAGGTCAAAGTATCCTAGAACTGATCTATCGCAACTATCATGGTCCCGTACCTTATGTGAAAAGAATGACTTTCTAAATCTATCAGTTCTGCAGTCCCATTTCTTTAATTTTATGCCTGTGATCGTTTTTACCATTATGGTTTTATCTAGCAAAATATGTTGAACGTCCGGCAAAAAATAGTCCAGTTGAAGCTTTTGCAAAAGATTTCATCTATGTTTTTTTCTTCGATCAGGTAGAGGTTCCCACCCTAATATCCCTCATCAGTTTATTAACACTACTTTATATCGCAACAGTTTTTAACAAATCTAGCCACCCTGCGCTGTATTCGATCTATATCTGAAACTAGTCCTCCTTCGTAAGGGTCCCATATGCTAGCGGCGCACTCCAAGTGAAGTCTCACGATGGGAAAGTAACTTTAATGATAGATGTAATATAAATATAAAAGCTATTCTCATGGGAGAATGCTTTCAGGGAGCTAAAAGTTCCGGAAAATTGGTTAAAAATAAAACAGATAAATTATAAATTCTTTCTTTTTGATTTATTAGCCAAGTACGGTAGAAATACAAGTCATAAGATGGTGGTACCAAAGAAATGGCGCTGCGTTCGGCATCTATGGCCAAGGTCCTTATACCCAGGTCATGACACGCACTTGCCTAATGAAATCTGCCATCTTGGATCGAATTTCTGGCGGTGTTCAAATTTTGCATGCAGATGAATGGGTGTTATCGGTACAGAGATCCACAAATATTTCCTTGAATGATTTAGCCTATGCTATGAAATTTTTTGAGTCGATAAGCAATGCTAAGCAGCTTTAGAACCCGTTTGGATTTCAGGCCTGATACCTCCCGTTCGACTCCAGGAAAGTGGTAAACAATGGTTCCGACACCATAATTCAAACGTGGTCATAGGGACAAAGATCCACGTATATTTCCTAGAATAATTTAGATAATCCCATGAAAATGTTTGAGCTACAGACAATACTAAGCAGCTTTAGGATTTATTTCGAATTCTGGTCTAAAGGCTCCAGTTCTACTCCAGGAAAGTGGTAAACAATGGTACCGACACCATAGTTCAAACATGGTCATAGGGACAAAGGTCTATGTATATTTCCCAGAATGATTTTGATAATGCCATGAAAATGTTTGAGCTGACAGACAATACTAAACGGCTTTAGAATTCATTTAGACTTTTGGTTGATGCCTCCCGTTCGACTCCAGGAAAATGGTAAAAAATGGTTCCGACTCCATAATTAAAACATGGTCATAGGGAAATAGATTCACGTATAATTACCTGAATAATCTAGGTTATCCTAAGAATATTTTCTAGTTGATAGAAAAGCAACTTTAGAATTCGTTTGGACTTTTGGCCTGACACCTCCCGTTCGACCCCAGGAAAATGGTAATCAATGCTTACGACTTCATAATTCAAACTTGGGCATAGGCAACTTGATCCACAATTATTTCCATTTATAAATGAGATAATGCAATACATAGTTTGCCGATAATAGGCAAAACTAAGGTGCTTCAGAATTTGTTTAAACTGCCGGAATGGGACCTCCCGTATGACTTCAGTAAAGTTGCAATAATTGCATTCGATGGAATAATTCAAGCATGGACTAAAAAATTTAAGTATACTCAAAGTTGCAATTGATTTATGCATCTAAAATATTAATGTTTAGGAGTCGCATGTAGCAATCAGAAAAACTGAATTAAACTGGTAGGATGAAGATTTTATTCAGCGAAAAATAAGTGCTGCATATTGGAACCGACCTTATGACCATGTTAATGATAAGAACAGACGCTAACCACTACGCCACGCTGAACTTGCCATTCTTATGAGAAATTACATATAGAAGTTAATATGGCTCCAGTGGGCTTCCAAGTTTGTTGCCCATTTTTTGGTAGAAAAGTATCTATATATTCCTTCCGATGGTGTCATTTGTACACGACAGCAATTGGTATTTGTATGTATCCATTTTGGCTTCATATATAGGGTGGAAACTAGCTCAAAATTCGTAAATTACCTTAAATACTAAAGGACGGTGTTCCCTTCTTGCCTTAAGTTTTTGAGTAAAATTTGTCCGTTAAGTTCTTATTTTGCCAACAATTGACGCTTAGCTATAATTAAGCACCATATTAGTGATTAATCAGCATGCATACATAATTACTGTGCGCCAAAATACGCTGAGGAAGGTTATTCTAAAATACGACGTGAGATATAGTTCTAGCTTCGCCGTGAAAAATATTTTAGCCTTAATGAACACAAAATATACCTCTTAGAGCTAACCTTGTCCTTTTATAATTTAAAGATTAAATTCAATTTCATGTTTAAAAGAGAATTTGTAACATTGATCAAGGCTAAACACTTTTGGTTACTCAATGAAGAGTAACAGTGCTATGGAACATCGAGTCCGATTCAAAATGAAGAAATCAGAGTGCATTATGGGATCGTGCCATGACCTGGGTATAAGGACTTTGTCTATGGCCAAAGTCCTTATACTTATGTCATGGCATGATCCCATAATGCTATCTGATTTCTCCATTTTGGATCGGTCTCGACTTTCCGTGGCACTGTCATCTCCATTGAGTGATCATGAGTGTTTAGCCTTGTCCAATTAATGCTCTTATTAGCGTGAGATTGATTTTGAATTTTAAATTATGAAATGAGCGGGTAAGCTTTACGAGGTATATTTTGGTCTGCATTAACGTTAAAATATTTCTAACGACGAAACAAGAACCATCTCTCTCCTCGTATTTTGGGAAAGCCTTTCTCAGAGTATTTTGGGAATTCTCTCTGCATGTCTATAAATATATAGTGTAATATGATGTGATGTAATGTGATGTGATTATTATTATTATCATAGTTTTGTTTTGAACTAGGCAGGTGTTTAATGCTCTCATCGTCACCTTATTTATTAATTCATCGTTCTCTACATTATTTTTTTCATTGATTATCGTGGTCCCCTTGTGTCACGGGAAGCGTCGAGATGGGGCCACCGTTGGAGGCTGGTTATCTCAACCTTGGCCCCTGTACCCCTCCGCTCATGAGCCGCTCTCCCAAAGGTTCCTAGCGTGGTCTTCTCCAGTTATTTTTTCCGAACTGTGCCTCCTTTACACTGTCAAGTTTATATTTTCGTTTTATTCTCTGCGGAGCACGTTGTTTGTCATCCATAGATTTTTGAATCTGTGTTCTGTATTTCACCCTCCGTGGTATGCATATTCTCTCGATGACCTCACTTGTAGATTCCCTCTAAAGGTTTTTAGGTAGTTTGTGTAATTTATATTACCTTTGGAAAGAAGTGTGAATTCCTCATATATGATATGATATAATATACCTATTATAATATAATATAATATAATATAATATAATATAATATAATATAATATAATATAATATAATATAATATAATATAATATAATATAATATAATATAATATAATATAATATAATATAATATAATATAATATAATATAATATAATATAATATAATATAATATAATATAATATAATATAATATAATATAATATAATATAATATAATATAATATAATATAATATAATATAATATAATATAATATAATATAATATAATATAATATAATATAATATAATATAATATAATATAATATAATATAATATAATATAATATATGGCGATCCTGCGTGGAGGGACATATCTGAAAGATTAAAAAAACCTAGTTATCTGGCGAGAAGAGATCACAAATATAAGATAGAGCCTCCAAGGCAGCTCTCAAACACTGAAATATTCCTTCCTGCACCGGGGGATAAGGGATTGGAATGAGTTGCCCAAGAAAGTGCTAGAGCCCTTCCCAAATAAGACACTGACGTTAATGACGATATTGAGGGGCGTTGTACTGTGAGGGTTGTCCCCCATATTTTTCTAAGGTAATAACTTTGTTTTTTTTTGTATTTTTGGTAATGTCATTGTTTTAATTTTTACATGTATGTATAATGGTATTTTCTATATAAGGACCTTGTCGATGGCCATAGAAAAGTGTTAATTTAAAATATTATCGTGGGATAATTGGTTTTATTAATACCATAATTTTGGCTATCATACCTGATGCATTCCATCTGCTAAGGAGAATTTTTGAAACCATTCGAAAAAGGTTGGAATATAGTGTTTGTTTTGACTCAGACAGCCGCGACGAAATCTCTTCAAGGTGATTTACAGACGATGCCGGCTACCGTCATCTTGACGATCCTGCGACACCACGATGGTGCAGACGCGGGGATTAATAAGTCACCGAATGAGTCACGACATTCCGGAATTAAGGATTTAAGTGCCGAGAAAATTTAGAGCACTTTAGGGTTGAGAAGGAGTTTTAAGGGTGGTAATCCCTAGTTTAAACGAAGAGCTGGTTCCCCAAGTTGCCAAGGAGAAGTTTTCTCCGAGAAGAATCTTCAGTGGGCGGGAACTTAACGGTGGAATTTTTAAGTTTTCCTGGACGTAGGAGTTTATGACGAGCCATAACGGTGTTAATTACACTGCGGTGGCTGGTAAAGTTATTTTGCTGAGCGCATGGTCAATAGAGGTGAGAATAGACAGCAGTTTCAAAGTCAGGCGGTATGATGGAGAAGGTTAGGAATAAGTAAGCGACAAATAAAAACATCCATTTGGGTTAAACATCGCAATTTGTTTATTCATCTTGCCGACTCCGCACTTAAACTACGGTTTATTATAATGAAAAGGATTAATGGAGGAAAGTATACGGATAACTATTCTGTGATGGGGCTGAATTCTTAAGTGTCGTAGGAGAGAATCATTGGAAGTGTAAAAAATTATAAATTCAATCAAATAGGATAATTTATAATGTTCAAGAATTAACAAAAGTTTTTAGGTTTTTTACCGAATAGATATTGGACGACCAGTGTCCTCGAATAGTTGACATCATCAGGTTTCGACAATTCGACGTGACCATGACAATGACCCTATGATGTCGGCTATTCGGCGAAACCGGTCGTCCGATAAACATTCTACGTAAAACCAACAAAGTTTTGTTAATGCCTGAACATTATGGAAAGGCTTTTCAAATTTAAGGCTGAAACAATGGAATTTGGGATAATCCATGCCAATTCATCCATTAATGCGTTACCAAAACATCTCTTTGGTCACCTTCGGTGCATAAACTCTAGAACTACACATGAACGACTATACGGTTGCAATTATCGTTGTTCTTTTGTTGTTTTGGGCTCATCAACTCTATTCATCATCCGTTTTGATGTTCGCTGTCCAGTGTGCAGGGTCTTAAGGTAATTTGAGCGAAATATCATTTTCTGTCCATAAACAAATAATGAAATACAAAGGAAAGCAGCGCGCTTCGTTAAAAACTGCTACGTTCGTACATACAGCGTCTCATAACTTTTAGAGGGATTAAGGAGGGAGCCCCTAGAGACTAGAAGGCTACACGCTAGGCTTAGGTTGCTTGAGAAATTCAGAACTGATATTTTCCAGAGCGACACAGAGAATATTATCATGACTCCTCACTACATCTATAGGTCTGACAGATGCGATAAAATAAGAGAGATGCACTGCTGAACAGATAGGTACAAAAACTCGTCCTTTCCGCGCACAATAAGCGACCACAATAAAAACTGATCTCCACTAAATACACTCCTATGTCACATGCCACTATTTCACCTCCCAAAAATTTACATCTTTACACGGCTGGTGACATTACACCTCCTGCCACACATCCATGCGGCGGCTCGCAGGGTATTATGTAGATGTTGGTCATATCACCTAGAAATCAATGTATTTGGTCTAATTTTAAGAAAAATATCCAACCCGTCCAAAGATGCCAAAATGTTAGCTCCTTACCGGACTACTTTTCGAGATTGTTGACGAAAAATATCCGCCATTTTACATGGGGAATGGTGCATGTATGAGCTCCAGAGTGACATTGTTGAAAAAATAGGGAATTTCGAACACCAAAGTCTCGTCAAAAAATTACTGTGTGTTATTAGTGTGTTTTCTCAACTATTTTTGAAAATAAATCATGTAATCGCCGTGGTTTTTTAAAATTCAGAATCGCTAAAAACCTTCCGTTAAGAAGTAGTTTTAAACGTGCTGCGTGAAAAAACAAATGATTCAAGTGAGAGACTTACATGCATATTTTTATTTAATTACTTAGAATTTCACTAATATGAAAGTATATTATTGCAATATTTAATTCATGCTTCCTACAGCTGTTGAAATCAAAACGTATAATTCGGATATGGTCTCCATTGTGACGAGGGAACTATCTCGCCCTAACTGCCCTAAGCGAAAGGAAACCTACTGTAGTCCATACTCTATCACAAAATGAGTAGTGCACTAGAGAGAATGAAATGTTTCAAAGGTGTTATATTTGGTTCTCCTTTACTGAATGGTGTCCCTTTTATTTATAATTAGGGTATAGACTGTTGTAAGGTAGTGCAGCGGCATCAAAATTCATGTTTTTAAATCTTTAAGTTATAGCTCGAAATGAATTCTAATTTTTCGTTGCGCTTTTGTTTTTGCGCCCGTTTTGTTTTTTTCCCCGTTCGTCAATGCAATGAATTGTCAGTCTGGTGTAGTCTGGATCTAACTGTAATAAAGAGAAGTTGTGCCAGAAAGGTTTGCCTCAGTTGACCCTTCCATTTTACCTTAGTAGTACAACATAGGCCATTACGGTCCGGGGAGACCTATTAATTCCGTACGCCACCTTAGCTGCACGCTCTGCTGTTCGACGAATATTTACGAGCAGCTATGTATGCACTTTAACTCTATTGAATATGATGTCAACGCCTCTTTCTGAACAGTGTACTGAAGTTGAACTCTATTGACCATGCTGTTGTTTCTGAACAGCGAGCCGTAGCTGAACTCCGTTGAGCAGTCTGTTCTCTCTGATCAGTGTTCCGTAGTTGAACTCTACTGAGCATTCTGTTCAAGTTCTTTCTTGGAGCTGAAGGACGAGTGTATGCCCCGCCCTCCGCAAGGGGCTATATCTAATGGCTGGGTGGATTGTGGCTCCAACACCCCCCTCCCCTAAATGTCGCGCCTCTAGTCTCGCCGTCTGCTCTTACTCGAAGGACCTCGATGAACACCATTTACAACCCTCCGCTGCTTCGATCATACGATGTAGCACTTGGCTCTAACTTAAAATTACTGTGTGGAAAAGGTAGTGTGTGTGAACCGTTGATTTTCTGATCAGATCATTTCTCTGAGCTATTCCATTTGAACTGCTCAGTTCATTTTGCCCCATCTCTAGACCCCAATACTAACCTTCAACTATTCTAGTTCAACTATTATCAGAGACGTTTTTGGGAGTGCGGGGTTTGGGATTCTCTTACTTTGTCTCATGAAGAGAAGGATTAGGGGGTCTGGAACCAGTTAACGTTCGATTTTTGTCCGTCTTGAAACATTGTATCGTTTCCTTATATCCTTTGTTTTTTTCCCTAATATCCTGTGATTGTTCACAACTTCACCTGCCGTGGTACTTTTTCGCTCTTAATGTTGATGAACGTGGCACTCCAACACTGCATAATTATACGGCAGGGGGCAGCTTAGATGGCTTCTATTGAAAGATGAAACAGCAGAAAATGAGCATTTAACGAAGAGTAGATACAAATATCTAACGTCTTACATAAGACTGAGAGGAAGGGGGGGGATAGGGAAAATCATACATTGCCTTACGTAAAGGGAGGGGGAAGGTCATCAATGGCATTAATCGTCTTGCGTAATATTTGAACGGCCCCTTATGGAGATCGGATCGGTATCAACAGTCACAGTTTCGGGTCCACGGAATCGGTCGGGGCACTGCGATGTGGGAGGCAACGGGGAATCAACCACATTAGTCTCCCTAGAATATGCAGCCCTGCATTCTATGTGTGAGATGATAGCATTTCTCCTGGTAAAATATTCCGGAGGTATTCTCTCTCCAAATCTCCGGGTGGGGGTTACTGGGAGGGGTATATCAGTCATTATAGCCAAGCTTCTGACTACTGTGACTTGTTAAATGTTTAATTTAACTCGTGTTTTCTGTCACCCCTCTCATCTCATAACTCTCTCTCACTCGGCGAGCTTCATGGAGCCGCTTGGAGAGAGCATCTAGTCATGGGGAAGGCCCGAAGAAACCTTTTATGTTTGGGCGAATGGGTGGAAATATTTATCGGGCATGTATACACTTCGATATCCTGTATCCGATATCGATCGGTGAGAGAGATAGAGGTTGGGTATTTCTCCTACCTTCCTCCCCCTCTGCGCCTTCCGAATCTTTCCTCCCCTGCCCCGCCCCCTCTCTATCCCGGCCCTTACTCCGTCTCCCTCCCCTAACTTTAGCACCTCCTACCTCCGCCTCACCCCCGCCTTCTTCTTCAATACTCCTCTCCCTTTATCGTTCCGATCCGGGCCGCAGACATCAGCATCAAGTTCTCACCTTCCCCGTCTCTTTTGTGTAACCTCATCGGCCTCGCCGCGAAAGGTTTCTCGGCTACCGATTCCATGTAATAGGCAGTTTCCGGGAAGAGTTTTTGAGGGCAGGGATTGCTCCGAAAGCCACTGAAACCTTTATTATTTATCGGTAGCTATCAATGAAGAGATGTCTAGCGATCGATATGCATGGCTATGTTTATCTCTTATTGGACAAAACAATTCTAGGACAAAGAAAGCGAGGGTGGTCATTTTATGTGGAAGACGCATACTCGAGCAAGTGGAGCATTTTAATTACTTAGGTATTGCGCTAGAAGTAAGCGAACATAGTAGCAAAGACATACGTATGAGAATGGTGCTAGCTAAGGAGGCGTTTAGTAATAGAAGGAGACTGATGATGGGGACCTTGGGTAAGGATGTGAAGAAGAGGCTGGTGAAGAGCTTGTTTTGGAGCGTAGCGTTATATGGAGCAGAAATGTGGACCCTCAGAAAGGAGGACCAGAATAAGGTGTAGGCATTTGAAATGGGGGTGTGGAGAAGGATGGAGAAGGTGAGGTGGACGGAGAGGAAGACTAACGAGGGAGTGCTTGAGGTGGTGGGCGAGGAAAGCAAACTTCGTTACGAAATTCTAGATCGGCAGATAAATGGCTGGAGGATGTAATAAGAGGGATGGCTCAAGAATGTTATACGTCGTCATTTTATTCTACCGATTCCAGGTAATAGGCAGTTTCGGGGAAGAGATTTTGAGGGTAGGGGTTGCTCCGAAAGCCACTGTACCTTTGATTATCGATCGATTAGTATCGATGAAGAGATTACACAATTGTGTGAAGTTCAAAGTGGAAACATCATTCGCCTGGACTAGTAAACGAATCCAGATCCCTCGATTTCGCGCCGAGTGCTGTAGCCAATTAAGCTACCCAGGCGTCCTCTTCCACTGTGAATCTCTGGGGGCTTTATGGAGCAAGTTGTCCTCACAAGTACCGTGCTTATGATGCCACAGGTACCCGTATGCGAGCGCTAGGCGCCACAGTCCACGGGGTAAAGCCTAACTTTTAGCTCAAAGGCGTTTACTTTGGACGCTTTCAAAGAACCACGGAACTAGTCGCGCAGTTACTTCAACGGAGTCACCCGCTAGTGATCACACTATTGTATGAAATTTACAGAGGAATAATCGTTCGCCTGGACTGGGAATCGAACCCAGATCCCTCGATTTCGTGCCGAACGCTCTAATTATATGTTGTTATATTATGTGATTATGTGTCGTAAGTTATGTGCTATAAGTCATGTGTTATAAGTTGGGCTTTACCCCGTGGACTGTAGCGCTTAGCGCTCGCTTACGGGTACCTGTGGCATCATATGAACGGTACCTGTGAGGAAAACTTGCTCCTTAAAGCCCCCATGAGATTCACAGTGGAAAAAGACGCCTGGATAGCTTAATTGGTTAGAGCACTCGGCGCGAAATCAAGGCATCTGGGTTCGATTCCCAGTCCATGCGAATCATTGTTTCACTGTAAATTCACACAATTGTGTGATCACTAGCGGGTGACTCCATTGAAGAAACTGCGCGGCTAGTTCCGTAGTTCTTCAAAAACGATGAAGAAATGTCTAGCAATGTCGTTATACATCGCCATTTTATTCGCATATTTGTCGATCGATAGGCTTGGATGAAGTGATGTCTTGAGATCGTTAAGCGTCACTATTTAATTCGCAAAGTTATCAATTGATAGGTATCGATGAAGAGATATCTATCGATCGTAGTACATTACTGTTTTATTCTCATATTGGTCTTGAAATTGCATGGTGTTAAATATTCGCCTTTCCCGTCACTTTAGTGTAACCCCATCGGTCTCAACTCGAAATATTTCTTGACGAGATTCCCTTTTCTGATTTGGCCTAACCAGAACAAATTAGCCTCTCCCTTTTACTTTTTTATCCGAGGACCTTCCCATTAAAAGCTTAAAAAATCTAGCCTCTTTAATGCTGTGCCGCATAAGTTTTGAATGAGTGTTCCCCACGATATATATGAAGTTAAGGTAATTCCAAAATTTTTACTGTATCTGATAATTTCATGTTTACTCCTCCCTCAGTGTAGGTATGGTCTTCTTACCAATGCAGGTTCCTCTTAAATCAATATTGTTCGTTTGTCTTAATGTGGACCGATCTCCGCTAACTTCAACACCTGGAATCGAATACTCGCTGTATTGTTTTCGTTCGATAACCATGCGAAGTTTTTTCGATGAAGATAAATCATGGGAGCGTAATTATTTTTGTTGGATCAGTTTGCGTTCGGAAATATCGCGCTTGGAACCGATTACGCCGAGCCTCTATAACACTGTGATGGACGGCTGTAATTTTTTTTATGTGACGATTTGATACCGCGTGAATTACGCAGCGCGACGTATTGGATTTGTATCAAGGGATCAAGGATTGAAATATTCGAAATCGTTTTTTTTTTTCGGCAAACGCGTAAGGGCTCGCTGCGAATTCCCATCAGGTGGTGCGCCAACAATCGATCGAAACCCTTCCAGTAATATACAGTTGCGTTAACAATTCAGCCGTCTTAAGCTGAAAGGCATTAACTGATTAAAATTCACATTTTGAGTTTATATAAAATATTAAGAAATAGCTGGTGAAATAAAAATTCGGCCTGGACTGGGAATCGAATTACGGACCTTTGCTCTGCCGGATCGATTTCCTGGCATCCTAATTCTCGTGGCAATTTAGGTGGATACAAGTTAACTAAATCTTAGGCCCCATGCGTTCAATCCGAGTTGGCAACGATAGGGAGAAAAGGGCTTCAAAGAAGTGACAGTATCCTTCACCAGCACTTATGCCGTGAGTGGTCACGTGAAAATATTCAAACATATGAAGGTGAAAAACGTTGAAATTTCCGCGAGAAAATTCGGCCTGGATCGAGATTCGAACTACGGACCTCTGCTTTCCCAGGCCAATGCGCCGACCACTACACTATCCAGGCTTCTTAATTCCCGTGACAAGTTTTGGCTGATACAAGGGAACTGCATCTTAGGACAAGACAAGGTGATACTAGATAGGGCAGTCAGACAGGGCACTTGCAGTCATTCCTGAAGTTCCCAAATGAGGGCTCTGCTAAATAATTTAATTTATGAATGGATTCTTTATTCTACAGGCTTTCAATTTCATTTTAATGCATTTATTTTGGGTAGATCTTAAATAGCTTGGTTTATTCTTCTAGTAATGCTTCGTAGTTGAAACTAATTGAGTCTTTATTTTTAAAGTTTGACACTATATGAGTGTTGAGGTTCCTCCTGTGTTTAAGAAAGTAGAGAGGCATAAATTAGGCTGTGGACTTAATGAAGTTAATGAATCACGAACATTGTTGGCCCATTAAGTGTGTCAGTTGAAGTTTTATTTTGCTTTATACTAGTGAACAAGTACAGGGTTTTGTGCCGTACATGAACAAGTACAGAGTTTTGCTCATCAAACTATTTCTGTTGGTTATTTTATAAATAATATGGATGTTTATGTTATTTTTGTACAACTCTTTACTCTTTTTTCATGTATTTTATAAGGAATATGAAGAAGGGATGCCACATTGATTAAAAACATCGAGTTGTCGATTTTTCGATGTTTATAAACATACTCACCACTCGATCGATTTTCATCGGTTTATTTTACTACTCGATGTTTTTGATGTCTTGGCCAAAAAACATCGAATAGTCCGATACATCGATGTCGGTGTGGCACCACCACACCGATCAATGTTCGATGTAGGGATGCCACTACGACTAAAAAACATCGAGTAGTCTATTTTTTTATGTTTATGAAATTAATCACCACTCATTCAATTTTCAGTGGATTACTATTTTAGTAGGTACACGATGTTTTCGATCGCGCGGTCGAAAAGCATGGAGTAATCCGATACATCGATGTCGATGTGGCATCCCAACTGTGTTAATTATTTTAATATTTTATGGATATTAATGCTATTTTTTATAATTTTTTAACTTACTTATATGTTATATCATAAATATGGAATCTCGTTATCAATGGCTGGATCGTGTTTTCTCGAAAACTATAAGTTTTTAATATAATAATTTTTTCCCACATTTTTGAGCATAAAGTTCATTTTTCTGCTGCTTTGCGGGAAGAATATGGCGCTTTTTTTCCTCATTACGTGTTTACACGTTTCTTCGTTACGTGTTACGTGTATTCACGTTACATTTTGTTTGGTTATCCTAGCAACGACTTATTTCCAGTACTGAAAGCAAGAATACTGCATAAGGACGCGACTCTTGATGCGCTTTCGATCGTCTTTTGCTAAAATTTCTGTCGCAGGTTAATAGCGTTCCGGGACTTGACGATTGGTGGCACTGATGCGATCTTTGAGCCTTGTTTACGACGAGATTTGTATTGTTGTGAAAGCAGTTTGGAGTGTGAATATGCAGTTAAACGAGACGAATTTGGTTCAAAATGGGTTTACAAAGTTTTTTTGTGTCAGATGCTGTACTGAGTACTTGAATACCTAAATGAGAAACAAGATTCTCGGCGAAAAGAACAAAAGCTTGTTTAAGGTTAATGTAAGTACACGTGGGTGACGATCGTTGCCCTTACCGCAAGGTAGCCATTTCGCGAGAGACGGCGTTCAGTGTATATATTTCCTTGTGCGTAGGTGACAGTGTGATTCCTTTGTTTTGACATTCCCAACCGTATGCTATTCCTTCATTTTCTGGCGAGAGAGACTGCGTTCAGTGTACATATATATTTCCCAGTGCCTCCAACAGTGCGTACATGACAGTGTGATTCCTTTGAATTGACATTCCCAGCGTATGCTATTCCTACATTTTCCGTCATTCCTTCATTTGTTTCCGTGACTTTTCTGAGCTTGAGCTGTTCATTTTCCTTTCAGCAGTTGACCTTCATCTGCTACTGACTATTTTATATTTGACCGTCTGTTTATAACGGGCAACCAATTGTAATAGACATAGATTAATTTTCCAAGGATTATAATAAAGCAAGTAAGTTACTGATACTTGTTTCTTTTTTAACACTTATTGGAATACTTTGCTCGCTTCCCCGCCCGCCCGCTCACCTATTCTTGTTCTTTCAATGTCCATTTTACTTTTCTACGCCCTACGAATTATGAAGGGGAAATGCTTTGTAATTGTCATGGCATCAATAACATCAGCTGATTTTGCTAGCGGCGTATTCAATTTACGTGAATTGGCATCGAATAACCGGAAATGAACTAGCATTCGAATTAATTTCATTAAATATTATTTCAATGCATTCTTTTCCCTTTTATTACATCGTAAATTAGGAGTTGTGGGGTGGAACTTGGAATACGAATCCACCGATCACATTTCCTAATTCTGTACGCTTTCGGTGTCATTGATTTATTTCGCGACGCTCTGGAGAGAATTCTCGTCGATGGCTCGGTACCTTAGGTACATATATCTACTATCCAATGCCTTAAAGTATTACTTGCAGTATAAATCATCGTACTGGCGGAGAAAAGGAGACGTAAGAACACGTATAGTAAGCCCAGAGACGTCTGCTATAAGGATCAATTACTTAAAGAGCGCAGTCTGTGGCCAAAAGTGGAACTTCAATTCTTTCTCTTCGATTGGCAACAGAGTCAAGATGGGAGTTTTCCGTCCTTATGCAGTGTTCTTGACTGAAAGTCTTACCAGGGAAGAATAATTGGAAGAACAACTTACTAAAGGCCCTATAGTATAGGTATCTTTTGAATATCCCCGGAGTCGCTTGGTGGCCGTATAGAGTAGGTTTCTGTTGAATATCCCCTGAGCCGCTTGGTGACTCAGGGGATATTCAAATTAAAGTCAGCAGTTGTTATAAATTTGTACACGAAATTTCTCTTTCCATTGATATTTCCCCATTAAATTCTTGATTTTCGCCGACCAAGTTCGCATCTGACCCAAAATCGGGCTGAAAATAATGTGTTCCGTTACGAAATAGCTTAGTTATGATGCGTTCTATGATAAGTTGGAAATTCCTGGGATTGAGTCATTGTCTTCACTGTAATTTTTTTCTGCGAGAATATTCCATTATACGCTAATCCCTGCAGGATTTCGTTCTTTCACGAAGTCACATTTTTCTTTCTCTCTTATCTTTGATTACCTGATAATCTCTCATATTTCTCCGATAAGTGCCACCTTTCTCCCCCTTGAGTCACTCCGTTCTTGAATTTTTTGAAATAAAAAAAACGTCCATCATATGACGCATCATGTGGACCAGTTAAAGGGAGATTCGGTCGAATTCTTTGCCTAATGTTCAGACCCCCGCCGCTGCCGATCCAGAGGCGCTGTTTTTCAATTATCTTCAGAGTCCTCTGGATTGCATTGTCAGCACTTCTCTCTCACCAAGTAGATTCGTCGCATACACTTCTACTGTGTGAATTATGAAGTCCGCCGTCTTCAGTTTGGTCTTCCCATTATATCATATAGGGATATGGGCAGAGTTCTTTGTTTCCAAGGAAAATGTGATTTATGAAGCATATCGGGTGTGCATACGTTTTTAAGATGTTGCCTAGAGCTTGGAGGCACTTTATACATCTACATCTAGTAATACTCTGCGAGCCACCACGAGGGTGTGTGGCAGGGGGTGAAGATCACCAAACATGCACTATTGCCATGCAAGTAGGATATTTAAGGGAGACATGCTAGAGAACAGGGTCACATGCAGCTAGGTGGTTAGTATCTACATAATATATAAGGGATTATTGGTTGTTATTACATGCATCATGCACTACAGACTACTCGAACTATATTTCACCTACCTATCCCTTTGCTACGCTGCCTATTGTTCTCTCTTATGGTACGCGGGAAACATGACATTTTAAATCTATCGGTACGACAATCTATCTCTCTAATCTTGTTAATCTGATCAAACCTAGCATAATACGCAGGGGTTCTTAATATATATCTAACGTCATCTGTGAACAAATCGGTTTCGAATTTACTTAAAGGTTTGACCTAAATTTTTACCTGCGTTCTGATAGTTATTCCCATCCTAGTTCTTCTATTAAATTCGTAACACTTATACAATTATCATAACGGCCTTTAACGTATGTAGCGGATCTCCTTTGCACATGCTCTAATTCTTTTATCAAACCTTCCTCGTACGGATCCCTTCATACTGACCATTCAAAGCATGACAGCTATGGAAACGACGGAGATTATGGATAAAACGACGATTAATAATTAATATTTTATAGAATGATGATAGAACGAAAAGGAATCCTCCTCTTGATAGGACAGTCGTAAAATCGTTACCAATTCACCAAATTCTAGTGTAATACATATGCTATCAAATTCAACTCATAATACACGGTTTATAAGCAGAAATTACTAAAATGTTGGCGATGTCTCCGTAGGCATTCATATGACAACTATGCAATCGGACATATACCCTGTGAACTCGGTTTTTCGATAGCGCGGCGTGGTCCAGCCTTACGCGCCAGATAATGGGAATACAGTGATGTGGCGAGAATCATCTCACGCTATTCAGCCATTAACGTTATTATGCCAATATTCTAACTGTATGTAGAGTAAAGGACCGCCGGAGGTGCTGTAATAGTCGTTTGAAAAGAAAATCCATCCTTTTTCACATTGTCCGATAGCCCTAGTTTTCTCTCTTCAGATACACTCAAGGAGCTGAACCAGGCAGGCATTTCGCGTTAAAATTGAAGTCTGTGGAAGATAAGTTCAGCTTTTGTGGGCAACATGCAAAGCCCATTGAACATACCCACTTTTTCCGTCGGCTAGAAGATGGTGTCGTACGACCATTCTTGCGCCTCCCCTCCCCAACTTAATCCCTCCGTACCGCCCAGTGTGACTGTTCGCAGGACGCGCGTTTTATGATATCGCATTGCATTTTCTGCTTTATTTTGCAGTCCCATATTAAATTTTTTGTTCGTTTAAATGAATATCAATCCGCTTCCCCGCTGAATACTGTGGTTAAGTGTGTAATGTAATGTTCTAGGTAGCCAAAGACTGTTTCTATAGTTTCTTGCATGAATATACTAATGGATTGTTGACTCGTTGCCAAAAACTGTTGCTTAGAATTCCGTAAACAAACAGCTTTGTGGATTTTGGCGCCGCCTAGTGATGAAAGGCGGCAGTTCAAATGTAAATACAGTCGACAGATCATAAATAAACACGTCTTACCGGTTTTACTTACCAGGAATCATAATGCAGTGGATAAAAATGTAGTATCATGCGCGGGGTGTAATTACACACTTTTTGAAAATCGTCCGGTCTCCTATTTTGGGTCCTCGTAGACGCATACCCTGTTTTGCAGCCTGGCACGAAGCAAGTTCTGTTTAAACAAGGCATTCTAAATTATTTAATTAAGCCGAACGGGCCTAATGCATTCAAATTAGAATCAGTCTTGCAACCGTCGGCGTCTGCTCACGATGGAAGTTTCATATGCCTCTTACACACTACCTGTAGTAGATATTTCCTCTCTAGCATTTACTAAGTAACTGTTAGGTCTCAAAAATAGCCAGCTATTATTCACAGCATCGAGTAGTTCATATTTCCTCGATCGTTATTGAATATCCACCAGTCTCATGTTAACATCAATTAACAATGGCCATTTACGAGTCGGCTGAAAAGACTTGTTTTCTAAGTAGCGCCAAGGACTGGGTGAACTAAATGTGGAAATTTAGGCAACACGTTGCCTAGGAAACAATTCCAAACATTTGAATCCATTATGTATAGTCATGGTTTCTTGCCTCATATTTCAAACAGATTGTGGATATTCTTACTTTACATCCACTGATTTGCCCATTCAGTCGTACTGTCCATAGGGAAGTGAGGAAAGTGCAGGGATAACCAATATGGTTGTGATTTCGGTTGACAGGATACAGTTCAATGATGTTTTAAAAAGTTCTTTGGTTCCCTGTGGGAATATACTTTCGTATTCCTTGAGCAATGGGCGATGCATGACTCTTTCGCGTGCCTCTGATTCATAATAACCAAGTAGCCAATATACATTTTTTAAGAAGTATATTCTTCCCCTTTGGGCATGTATTTTCATATGCCTTGTGCAATGGGCGGTGTTACACTTTCGCGTTCCAATGAATGTACTCGTTCAAACACAGAGGGTAGTGCTGAATGCAAGAAAATACTCTCGCTTTATTCTTCTTTATGAACCTTGCTGAAAATGAATCGACTCATAAATTAGACTAAGATAACCCGCTGCAACATTTGAATAGAAACAATTGCCATTTTAACTATAAAATGTGTACATCATAATAAATTGCTGTCATGAATATTGAGGTTTGTTGAGAGGGCGCTATCTGCTGTGGCCAATGGTCGAAGCCGTAACCTGGGCGTACGTGTCCGCCATATTTGTTAATGCCAATGCTCCTTTAGCGTTTATGGGCTGACGCACAAATTTTGTAATTTTACAGTAGTTTTCGTCACTAAATTATTATAAATCAGCATACATTTATTTCTTAAACACGTATCCTCCTCCTATATATTATTTTATTTATTTAAATTAATAATAATCCTCATTCCCGCTGGAAGCTAGGGTAAAATCAAATAGAATCCATTGCACTAAGTAACCAATGTATGATTGATAAGTTAATTGCCTTTAATTGCAAACAGATGGTTGATATTCTGGCTTTAAGTCCGCTAATTCGTCCATTCCGTCGTGATATCCATAGGAAAGTAAGGAGAGAGAAGAGTAAAACAAAATGGCTCTTATTTCGGTTGTCAGGCATCAGTTTAATGACGTAGTGCCCTCTCCATTCACCACAATGGTTCAAACCTAGAGGGAGTGCTGAACGCAAGAGAATGCTCTCGTACTATTCTTCTTCGTGAACCTTACTGAATATTAATCGACCCATAAATTTTTGTGTCACGGTCATACTCCTGTCCTGGCGCAATGGCCTCCCTCTACATCTCTCATAGGAAAGTCGGCATTCATATGGAATGAACCCTAACGCCATAAAAATCGCATGTAGTCCGCAGAAAAATCTCCTCTCATATATCCAATACTAGAAAGAGCGTAATAATTGCATATCCATCGTCATTCATTGGTCGTTCAATCCTAAGGTTGGTTGACTGTAGCCCTCCACCCTTCCCTTTCTAATGCTAGTTCCTTTACCTCCTGGTGTCTCTCCCTATGTAATTTCCTCTTTATTTGGTCCATGAACTTATTCCAGGGTCTTCCTCTGGAGAATTTTCCCTCTATTTTATCTTCTATCGTATTCTTCACAAACCCATCGTGTCTCAGGATGTGTCCACTCCATCTGGCTCTTTGTTTCTGCAATCTGCTACGAATGGTCTTCTCCTTTTCTGCTCTTCGGTAAACTTCATCATTTCTTATTTTATTCGTCCGTTTATCTTCAGCATCCTCCTACAGCATCAGGTTGTGAAGGCTTCTAGTCTTTTCTGGTCAGCTTTCCCAATGGTCCTTGCTTACTGAATTTCCATGATGGTAAGAATAAAATAATAAAAGTAACTTCCACACTGTTTTTACTGAAAACCGACCATGGTTTAGACGTTTTTTATTTTGTTTATAGTACCTTCAAGGAAAATAATTACCTTGAAAATGACGAAGTGTCGAAACAATGGTCGTTTATCATCAAAAAAAGTGTGGAAATAACTATTTTATTTTTTTCTTACCATAATGGATAGTGAATATGTCCATTAAGTTAGGCCTGAAAACGATAATAATTTTATATGCATATCTACATCTACATACTACCCCGCGAACCGCCACATGGGCGTGTGGCAGGGGGTGGTAGGACACCATCCGTGTAAAGATGTAAGTTTTTGGTAGGTGCAATGGTGACAATATTATGGGAGTGTATGTATTTAGAGGAGCTCAGTTTTTATTGTGGGCGCTTATCATGCGCGTAAAGAACGAGTTTTTGTACCTATCTGTTTTATCGCATCTGTCAGACCTAGAAATGTAGTGAGGCGTCATGATAGTATTCCCTGTTTCGCTCTGAAACACACCAGTTCTGAATTTCTCAAGTGCAGCCTTCGAGCATCTAAGGGCTCCCACCTTAATCCCTCTAACAGTTGTGAAACACAATATGTTCGTTTGTTGCTGTTTATTCATAGCTTTTTGTCCATCTCTTGATTTATTTTTCTCTCTCCTCATTCGCCATTTAATATTTTTTCTCGATTGTAGGTATCATTTTTTTAATATCACTCCTTTGTTATTAAAGCATGTTTTAATATTCAAATTAAATGTTTTTTTGTCTTTTTATGTAATCTTGTTTTTATTGTAAGTTTTTTTTTATTTTTATGAAAGCTTACAATTGTTTTGATTATTTCAACTTCTGTAGCGTTTTATTGTAGCGGTCAATTGTTTATAAACCCTTATGTTTATTTTTTTCCAAATTATTGCTTATTTTGTGTTTTTCCCATGTTTGTACCACCATTTTGGGTTTTAACATATATATATATATTTTTTTGTCTTGCTTTTTTTAGTTATTATTTTTACCTTTTGTTTATTATTTTCACCTTTTTGGTTCTTCTGCCTTTTTAGTTTTACCAATGGTGAGGGCTGGGAAGCTGGAAAATATCACACGGGAAATGGATGGAGGGAAAATGGATGCCATGTGGCTGTGCGAGGTGAGATGGAAGGTCAGCGGGGACTACTGGAGTGATAGTTACAGGGTAACCTATAGTGGTGGGGTTGAGAGTCAACGTGGGGTAAGCATAGTATTGAACGCAACGTTAGGTAGGAGGGTAGTAAATATTGAACAGGTGAGCGACACGATACTAGTGGTAGAAATAGAATTATATAAATATATATACATAAATATAAATTTCGTATTGGTCCAAGTGTACATACCGACAAGCAATCATAGGTAGGAAGAGGTGGATGGAGTGTATGAACAGATAGAGAAGATAATCAGATTGGTGTCGGGAAAGATAAAATCTAATAGTAATATAGTAATGGGCTACTGGAACGGAGTAGTGGGGGAAGGGAGAGATGGGTATAAAGTGGGAGGCTTTGGATTAGGAATGAGAAATGATCGCGGAGAGAAGGCAGTTGAATTTTGTAGGAGAAATCAATTAATAGTTACAAACACTTGGTTTAAACGCCATCGCAGGAGGAGGTACACATGGAAAATGCCGGAGGACACAGGGAGATATCAAATTGACTATATCATGATTAGACAAAGATTTAGGAACAATGTGAAGAACTCGCGGAGCTATCGAGGGGCTGATGCAGACTTGGATCATAATTTAGTAATATTGAATTCTGAGGTTAGATTCAAAAAGCTAAATAAAAGCAGGAGGATGAAGAAGTAGAACTTGGGATGGTTGAAAGAGGAGAAAAGGAGGGAATACCAAGAAATGGTAGATGAGAACATGTGGGAATCCAAAGAAGCATCAATCTGCGAGGAAAAGTGGGAGAATATAAAAACAAGCATTGTAAGAGCGGCCAAGAAAAAAATAGGAGCAGTAGAAATGAGGAGGGTAAAGAAGCAGTGGGTTACGGAATAAATCATTAGTAAAATGGAGGAGAGAAGGAATTGGGAAAATGTCAACACCGACAAAGGTAAGACGAAATACAAGGAGCTAAATAATCAGCTACTGCGAATTACTAATCGAGCGAAGGAAAATTGGTGGAAAAGGCAATGCGATAAAATTGAGAAACTGCAAAAAGAAAGGGAAGTGGGTGCGTTATATGCTAGGGTAAAATTGCTATCGGAAGGCAAGCGAGGGCAAACGGTACCAAAGATTAAGGACAAGAGAGGTGGGGTATTAATCGAGCAGGAAGACATTCAAGATCGGTGGAGAGAATACGTGGAGGAGCTCTATGACAGCGATAGTGGACCAACTTCTTTAGATATAGAGGATGAGGAAACCCTAGATGCAGATTACCTCGGGCCAAAGATTCTCGACAGTGAAAAAGAGAAAGCAGATTAGAGGTTGAAAGAGAAAAAGGCAAGAAAAGCTGTAGTAGTAGATAAAATACCCTCGGAATTCCTAAGAGTTTAGGAAGTAAAGGTAGGCAAGCTTTTTTCGAACTTATACGTAGGACTTACGAGGAAGGAGTATGGCCAGAGGACTTCCTGAAAACACTATTGATTCCTATCCCGAAAAAGAAGAATGAATCAGTATGCTAGGACTACAGAACAATTAGTTAGAGTTCACTTGCAGCCAAAGCTTTACTTCGAATAATCAATAGAAGGTTTTTTAAGAAGGAATTGAGGAGTAAGGCCAAACACAACTTAGGCGATGACCAATTTGGGTTCCGGAAAGGAAGGTCAACCCAGGATGCGATTGCGGTGAGAACGCTAATAAAGAGGAACATAGAGTATAACCAGGACGTTTTCGCATGCTTTCTTGATTTTGAAAAAGCTTTCGACTGGGTAAATTGTAATGAGTAACAGAAATACTAGAGAAAATAGGAATAGATTGGGGAGACAAGAGACTAATCCAAGACTTAAATATGACTCAAAGGGCGCAGGTGAGGGTGGCTGATAGTGAATCGGGGTGAGCAACTCTAGGTCGAGGGGGAAGGCAAGGGTGCCCGTTGTCGCCATTGCTTATCAACATTTATGCTGAGGAAATGGTAAGACAGGCATGGGAAGAACTTGAGGTTGTAGTCAAAAGTGGGAGGGCATCATATAAAATCGGTTAGATTCGCGGACGATCAGGCATTGGTTAGTGGGTCTTCGAAAGGACTGCAAGCTTTGGTAGACGCTTTAGAGATGCAGTGCGGGTTTGTCGGATTGAAGATAAATCATGAGAAAAGAAAAGTGATGAGATTATCTTGGACAGAGGAAGCGAGGTTGTGATTAAATTTGGAGGACATAAACTGGAGCAAGTAGAACAATTTAATTACTTAGGTAGCACGCTAGAGGAAAACGGACATAGCAGCAAAGACATACGGAAGAGAATAGCGCTAGCTAAGGCGTTTAGCAATAGAAGTGGGTTGATGACGGGGACATTACAGAGGGAGGTGAAGAAGAGGCTATTGAAGAGCTTAATATGGAGCGTAGAGTTGTATGGGGCAGAAACGTGGACCCTGAGAAAGGAGGACGAGAATAGGCTGCAGGTATTTGAGATGCGGGTGTGGAGAAGGATGGAGAAGATGAGGTGGACGGAGAGGAAGACTAACGAGGGAGTGCTTGAGTTGGTGGGCGAGGAAGGAAGCTTTTGAATTGAATACAGGATATGCAGGGTAGATGGCTGAAGGATGTAATAAAGGGCGAATGTTGGGCAAGCGGGGAAGGGGAAGAAAGAGAATAGGTTTCATGGACCGGATGGAGAAGGGTAGATCGTATGCGGAGGCGAAGAAAGATATAATAGGGGAAAATGGCCCCTGAGTACGTAGAAAACTGGGAGAAGATTCTCTAACATTCCACAAAACCTACCTTTTCCGGTAGAATATATTTAAGAAAATGTATTGGGCTCTACCCATTTCAACATTAATCCTGTTTTTCCTTTAATTTTTACCCGATAGCAGGTCTTAGTCTTCTAATATCACTTCCTTGTTTTTAAATAACGTTGTAATGTTCAGCTATATTTTAAATGAGTTTTCCATAATGTATAACCTTACGCGAGTTATGAAAATTCAATTTTAATTTTGTCATGGATAATTATTGTTCTGTTAATGTTATTTTTTGTATGTTAATTTTCAATAAATAGTGGAATAAGTATGCGTAGATACCTTTGGATTTTTTTTTCAAACATTTTTCATCTTTTTGTTTGCACCATATGTTACCACAATATTGCGTTTGCACATATATATTTTCTATTTCATTTTAAATAATTATCGCTATATTTGTTTATTATTCATATATTTTGGCCATTCTCTTTTTTTATTTTTGTATTTATTTTTCATGTTTTATTATTAAGTTAAATTAACCTTATTTTTGTTGATGTTGATTTTTAAATAACGTAGTAGCTTCAGTTTTTACAGAAATGCTTATATTCATTTTTTTTCAAAAATGTTTATAGTTTTGCTGGTACCATCATTTTGTTTTAAACTTTTTTTTTGACACCATATTCTTTTGAGAATATATTTATTATTTTTTTGTGTTGATTTTTTTCTTTATTACTTATTATTTATATCTTTTGGTCTTTATCTCTCTCCTATTTTATTTATCTCTCTCCCAATTCACTACTCTCTGTTTTTTCAGTTTTACGAGTTTACAGATCATACTTTTTTTTTAAATTTATTTTTTAAGGCATGTTGTAATATTAAACTATTTCATTTGTAATATTGTATAATTTATTTGCTTATGCGTGTTTTTTTATTTTCCTTTAATTTTTTTGCACGCACAATAATTATTTTCTATTAATTTTATTTTATATTTATTTGTTGTTAAATAATGTAGTAGCTTTAGATCTTAAGAAACCCGTGTATTTATTTTTTTCGAAAATTTTTATAATTTTGTGTGCATTTATCATAGGTTATGTTGTTAAATAACCCAGTAGCTTTGTTTTGTTCAGAAACCCTTTACTTAGCTTTTTTTCCAATTTTATTGTCACTATGTGTTTGTTCTTTTTTTGTGTAAGAAATATACCTATATTTATATTTTTAAAATGTTTTTTCTTAATTACTTCATTTTACTTAATTCTAGTCGTTGTGCATTATTATTGTGTTGTAATAACTTTGTTCTTGTTTTTGTTGCTGTAAAGTAAAAGAGAAGTTTTAGTATGTTAAAAACCCTTATATTCATATTTTTTTCAAACTTTTCTCATCATTTTGTGTTCGTCCCGTGTTTGTACCGCCGTTTAAATTTTGAACTCCTCCTTTTTGATTTTTCTTCCTCCCAATTCACCTTCTTCTCTCACATATTCCCTATCCTTCTAAACTCCCTAATCGTGACTTGGTGTTTAGTTTTTTGGTGAGAGAAACTACCACCAACTATGGCTCGAGCTTATATGTGTTTGTAAATTTTATTTTTATTTATTTGAAGGCATTATTGTTATGTTCTATTAAGTTTATTTATGTTGTTGTTAAATAACGCAGTAATTTTTATTTGTTCAGAAATCCGTGTATTTATTTTTTTTATTTTGTGCAAAAATGAGAAATGTGACTAAATGACTAAAAATTTTCATTTTGTGTCATTTATTTCAAAAATGTTTACCATTTTTTGGGTATTTTTTTGTATATTTTTTGCTTAGTGGCATAGTGGCTGTAGTATGCTTAGAAAGCCTTAAATATATATTTTAAAAATTATTTCCAATATTTCGTGTTTTTACCACTTTTGTTCCACCATTTTGTGTTTTAACGTGTATGTATATTTTTTATGTTGCGTAATTCTTAATTATGTTTTTTTGGCCTTTTTCCTTTCTCTCTCTCAGTTCACCACTATCCCTGATTTTCTTTTATTTTTTTACGCGATTACACATGTCATTTTCCTTATATCAACTCCTTGTTCTTGAACCCTGTTGTAGTATTGAACTTCATTTGTTTTTGTGATAATATACATAGTAGTTTATGTGTGTTTTTAAATTTTCCTTTTATTTTTTCGCTTAAATTATCATCATGTTAAATTAGCTTAATTTTATTTTATGTATTAATGAGTAGCCTTAGTTAGTTTAGAAACCTGTGTATTTATTTTTTTCAAATATTTTTATCATGTTGTGTGAAAATTTTTTTTGTTTATGTTGGTGTTAAATAACATAGTTGCTTGAGTTTATTTAGAAAGCCTATAACTTGTTTTTTTTTGTTAATTGCTCCTTAGTTTTGTGTTTGTACCACGTTTGTTCCATCATTTTTTGTTTGAACGCATATGTTAATAATTTGCGTAGCTTTTTACTTAATTACTCATGTATTATTTTTTGGTCTCTATCCTTTTTATTTTTCTCCCTCTTCCAATTCACCATCTCAGTTCAGATATTTCTTATCCTTCTAACTCCCTAATCATAATTTAGAGTTTAATTCTGGGGAGAGAAACTACTCCCAACTATGGCTCGAGCGCAGGTGACGAGGCACCGGGTCTGGCGGAAACTTCCCGAGAGTTGAGCGCCTTCTCCTTGCCTCGGGAGTCTCGCGGCTAAAAAAACAGCAGCGGCGGTAAATCAGCGGAATGGTTGGCCTTTAATCGCGGAGACTTTTGACGGTGGAGTATCTCAAAGGGGTCCAGGTGGAGAGATGCCTTTGTACATCATCTCTCCCGTGGTGGGGGAGACAGTCCGTTGTCGTGGTGGTAAATCACCCCCACATGGTGAGAAGGAAGTGGAGAAAACTGTTACGTTTGTTAAAGTCGATTGGTATGCGAACTATTGAAGACAGAAAACTTAAAAAACGAAGGTTTTTCAAAGATATGAGAGGAAACACGGTTGAAAGTCATAAGTAAGGAGTTAATTTCTATATCTGCAGGTGTTGCTGAGCAGAAGCGTTTCAGAAAGTTTCTTCACTCGTAAGGAGAAGTTTTAGCGTGGAAGTAATGGGGATGATTGATAAGTCTTTTGAGAATTATGTAGGTACCAACGTTGCGTATTGTTGCACTGTGGAGGTACCGGTCGCCGCCACTGGAGCAATATGGCGCTATCTCTGACGAATACATAATAAGGTCCTTATTTTTTCACTTTGTAACCCAAACCTTTTGTCCAGAAGCCCATATATATTTCTTGGCATTAATGTGCTGTCTTCAAATTGGTATGAGTGAAATATCATTTCACTCAGATAGCAATATTGTTCCGTAGAAATTACGTTACTTAGTTACAAGTAATCGAATTTAAATGCTAATTCGAAATAAGTACCATGTTGTTCATGTTGTTTATCCCTGCTTTCTCCTTACTTTCCTATGTATTGCACGACGGAATGGACGAATTATCGATGTAAAGTACGAATATCATTCATTTGTTTGAAATTCAAGGCAACTAAGTCTAGAAATGTATTTTAGCTAATTAGTGCTATGGATTCTACTCGATTTTTCCGTAGTTTTCATCGGGAAATGCGGATAATTAGTAATTTTAATAAGTAAACTATATATTTTAGGAACTATGCATGTTAAAGAAGTAAGTGCACACTGATTTCTGATCAGTAATCGATGGAAAACATCGAAAAATTACAAAATTTCTGCGTCAGCGCGTAGGTGCTAGGGGTAAATCAGGGTTAAAAAAGATGGCGGACAGGCCACGCCTACTTTACAGCTTCAAGCATTGGCCACCAGAGCATACGCACTCTCCATTCACCTCAATCGGGTTAGCCAATGTGGTTGTTATTAAGGTTGTCAGGCTACAGTTTAGTGACGTAATGCCCCCTCCATGCACCTCAATGTATCGGATAGGTACCCTCGACGTCACACATGGAGCTCCATTCAACATAAAGTACACAATATATTTCGTGTAAGCTTTTTTCTCCATTGCTCGGTAATGTAGGCCATGGTATGTGGGTCGGGAGGGCTAATGCGTGGCTTGGATGGAGTCTAATTTTTTATCCCGTTCACCTCCGCACGTGGATAACCTTAAATCGAAATCTTTTTTTCTCTCCTCCTGCATCCCGTGACCCATATTAGAGATGCCGCAAAATTTTGTGCAGAATTCATCAAATGGCGTTTCTTTTTTTGAATTTGGATAGTAAATGATCGTTTTATAAACAAAATATCCATTAATCAATCATAAAGGCCTTTCATATATCTTTCTGATCTTCTCTACACGAGTTCTTACTCTGTTTTTAAGCCTACTACCTCATGAGGATCCCAAACACTGGCAGCGTATTCCAAGTGGGGTCTTAACTAGGAAGAAGTATCCGATTTTCCTAACTTTATTGTCGCACTTTTAAGTACTCTTTTAACAAATCCCAATTAACAATTAGCTTGACCAGTAGTTTCCCGAATATGTCCTCTCCACGAAACATAATTAGTTAGTTTAACTCGGAGGTATTTTACAGATTCAACGGAAGTGTATTGAGAGTTTATCAATTGTGGCCGATACTCGATTCTGAAGTGTGCACGTGGCCTGTCCGCCATATTTATTTACCCCGATTTTCCTTCAGTAATAACAAGCTGACGCACTAATTTTACAATTTTACCATATTTTCCATCTATAACTTACTAGAAATTAGCATTAATTTTTATTCTTTAGTTTGAATCCTCCTTACATGTTTATTTATTTAAATTAATAGTAATCCGCATTCCCGGCGAAATCTATGGTAAAATCAATTAGTATCACCAGCTCCATGTAGCCAATATATATTCCAAGAAGTATATTTGTCCCTTGTGGGCATGTACTCTTTTATTCCTTGGGTAATGGGCGGTGCAAGACACTTTCGCGCGTATATGAATCCATTCGTTTAAATCTAGTGGGAGTGCTGAATGCAAGAAAATACTCGCGAACTCTTCTTCTTCATTAACAATACTGAAAATGAATCGATTCATAAATTTTTGTTCCGTGGTAATACTCCTTTTCTTGCATAACGGCCTCCCTCTATTCTCCTTCGTGTACAGCTTACGAAGAGATGTACAGTCACTTCATAAAGTATCGTGACACTTTATGCTAGCGGTTTGTATAGGTTGGCTTTCGAAGCTGGAAGTACGTTGGCTATCCTGAGCCATCTCAGTTGACTTTGAGCATTTCCAGATACAGTATGATATTTATTGAAAGTCAAGAGGGACATAGCCACCAGAGATAGTTCAGGATAGCCAACTTATTTCGAGCTACGACATCCGACCTATACGAACCGCTAGTGTAGTGTTTCGCGATACTTTATGAAGTGACTGTACATGTATCGTGATACCTTAAGGAAATCGGATGGCTGACCACCAAAAGCCGACGAAAATGTTTCCTACCCTCATTCCTCTATTTCATAATACGTAAAAATGAATGTTTGTTTGTTCGTCTTCTATGCGTTCCAATAGTATTCATAAGATTACGATGAAACTATGGTGAGTTGTTGTGCGCGCGTCCGCGAAGGTTTCTGAATTATTAAATCAATTGTACAATTGGTGGAGCGCAAGTCGTTTCAACAAACGAGTGTTGGCACGCGAGCTTCTCAAACAAGCGAGGAACGATAAGCAAGCAACGAAGCGGATCGTTTACGAGTCGCTCAATCACGTGCATCATAATCGTATCCGTGAGACATAATATCTTGTGCATCATAATCATTTCAGTGAGTCATAATTTGTGTTGAAAGGTAATTTATTTTATGTAGAATAAATTTTGGTGCAGTGGTCTTTTTGTTTGCTTTTTTTCCAAATTCTTTCATTCGATTTTCGTATACGCTTCGCTTTTTCCAACAATTAGAGTTTTAAGCACGAAAATCTTAAATTTTTGCATTAAATCAGCAATAGAATATTATTTTTACTTGGAGACCGCGGCATAGGCATTGAGTGGAAGCTCATGCCGCCATTTGTGTATAACAAATTCATGTGTAGGTACGAGGAATTCATTGGATTAGGTCTCAAATGGTTTAGGGACCGATTTTGAAGCCAGAATGGCAGAGCCCAGAAGCCGGTATTGCAACGCATGCCGGGCACAGCTAGTATCTTAATAAAAAATGTTCGAATATTGATGTTTTCTCCTGAAAATGTCTAAAACCACCAATATCATAACGAGAACTGATGTAAATTTTCTTTACTATTCATCTCATCGGATAAACTGCCTCATAATTTTTGTGCCACTTTATCAAATGTATCTTTCTTTATATATTTTTTCCATTTATTGAATTTTTGCTATTGTTTATTGACCATAGCCTTTAAACCTATCGTTTGTTACGGTCTCCATTTATTTTTTTGTTCTTTGTTGTATTTGTTTATTGATACCTTTACAATTGTTTCCTAGCTGTATTTTATATTTATAGGATAATCAATTACAAGGTGTAATTATTCATATAATGAAGGGACTCATTCATATAATGAAGGGACTGTGTTCATTTGGTGATCCCTCACAACTGTGTTAAGTGTTTATAGTGTTGTTTTTTACGATTTACATATTATGTTATTTGTTTCCTGATCTCAGAGGACATCATGTCCTAGATCAATAAATTCATTTTCATTCATTCATTCAATGTCTCTCATAGGAGAATCGTTATATTGTTTGGAATGCGAATGAATGCGATACACATCATATATAGTCCGCTGCAAAATCTCCTCTCATTTATCCCATTTTAGAAAGCGCGTAATTATTGTGTATATGCATGTGCTATGTAATAATTTGATCGGAATAGGGTTTTACTACTTAGCCGAGTGTAGTCATTATTTATATATCCACACATATTTGTATTTGGGCGTTGGCTGTGCGCTGACTTTAGATATAGCGAATGAGTCAATGTTAATGGTATTTTTTTGATAGATGCGTTAGTTTGGAGCCGGAAGGTGGACGACTTTTGGAATTTCGCATACTTATTTGCAGGTGAACGAGATCTAGCAACACTTAATTTAGAAGTCAAGCAAGAGTGCGATGGCCAGAGCGTGGGTGGCGGAGTGGTTAGTGTGATTGCGTTGGAGCATGTGAGTCCAGGGTTCGATCCCCGCCCGATTGCTTTTGACTCTCGAGGCTTTGGATATTGGTTTAGCATATTTTTAGTATTTCAAAGTGAAGATTATGCCTTGTGAGTAGAGTTACAGGTCTTGATGTGTTCAATTGTTTGGTGTTTAAACGAGAAAATTCGACTGAATTTGTTGTTCTAAGCTGTTGTTGTTTAGACGGAAAGTCAACCCGTTGTTATGTTGGGTACGCTGTTTTATAAACACATTTAACATCCCGTTATTGTTGTTACGCTGGGTAGAAGTTTGGGAAAGTGGAGACCGAACGACTGAATTTTTCGTTTTGGTGTTTAAATGAAGATGTGGCATAAAATTTATAAGGAAAAGAATGTTTGTGGTAGCTCAAAAATGCTTGTTGGATTATGATGATGGAAGATGTAAATTGGGGATCGGATTGGTGTGGTGGCTAGAGTACTGGCTAATTATACGGGCGGTCAGGGTTCAAGTCCCTGCAGAGGAAACCCGATCCCTACTTGAGTGTCTTGTGGAGGGAACTTCAAGTACAGTACTCCGTCTGTCGGATGAGCCGTTAAACCGTGGTCCCCTCAGCGAGCAGGCTAATGCCGACGCCGAGTTTTCCTCCACCCTTCCTCCCTTACCTATCCCCTATGGTGAAAATGACGTTAGCTGTCTGTTGCCTCCCCAAAAATCCAATCATATCCAAGATGTAAATTGGGCATCCGTTTCAATTAGGCAAATTGCAATCAGGTTATTCGAATGTGAGGATGTAGTGAAAAGGGAAAAGAAAGCGAACTTTTATTTGAGAGTAAAATGAAAACGCGGGCTTAACTGCCACCGAAGGTGGCAGCTTAAGCTAGTATTGATAGTATTAGCGTAATGCATACATTAGCATAGGCATAATTAGGAGAAGAGAAAGTCGTGGAATGGATAGAGATGAGACGTATGTGAAGCATCAGAGGGGAGCACAAGAACGGAGCAAACCTTTGTATATTCGTACGTTTCGGAACTTTGCAGTCTTCCGAAAAGAGAATGTAAGCGAAACAGTAGTCTTTTGTAACGTGCGTGTGGAATGGAGGAGGACTCACAAAAAGAGCGGCACACAAAGGAAGACAAAACCCTGCGGAACGTAAGAGACGGTTGTGGGGAGTGAATTTGGCAGATGGAATCCTTTTGAAAATGGGGAAAAAAGAGGATTGAGGAGGCATATAACGGAATGCGAAGGGATGTTGACGGCAGCGATGCGACGGGAGAAAGAATTTCAGTCTCATTGGAAAGGGAAAGGAACGGGATGAGCAGAGATGGGAAAATCAAACAGAGGAAGCAACGAGGAGAGAAGTTTCATAGACTATAACCATGATTTCGGTCAACAAGTCGCTCGGTGCCAAGAGCCCCATAGGGGAGGGTTTTGGCTTTGATTCTCTCGGATGAATGGGAGATTTCCATTTCTGACGTTAAAGCATTCCAGAAGTGGAAGTAAATCGGAACGCATCACCTCAATCGGTCGACGACACATGGAACGCCGAGCGCAGATCTAACGTTCGCTACTTGCTTATCAATACATACCAAAGGCACCAGCAGATGAGCTCTCGAACTCGCAAGAATTATAGAGAAATTCTTGGGAGACAGAGCATGATGCGACTCCGTTGGAAAAAAATCATACTTTTCCGATCGCATAGAGAAAAAACGTAACAATCATTGATTAATTCAGGGCTTAATTAACTAATGCCGCCAATCGTTATTTATTGTCTGCTGAATAAAAGGCTAGGCGTAGGTACGTATGATTTTCTTTTAGGTGTAGTAAATCAGATATGCGCCAACAGATGGCAAGCGAGCTTGCTAATACCAGAGTCATCTATATTGCGCCAACTATACGGCAAAGTACTGCTACACTTTGTAGTTTTGTTGGCGTTATGTAGAGTACTCTGTCATGTACGATTTTAACAACTGGCATATGACGCGGGCGTATACATTTTTCAAAGCACAGTTATCTCAAGGGAGACTGCTCAGTAACAGCTTAGCTAACTAAAGCCGCAAAATAGTCGTTAATCATCTACTAAATAAAAGGCTAGGCGTTGGTACGTATGATTCACATGCTAAGCTAAGTAATTCAGATGTGCGCCAACAGATGGAAAACGAGCTCGCCAATACCAGAGTCATCTACATAGCTCCAACTATACTACAAAGTTCTGGTACACTTTGTATTGTTGTTGGTGCTATGTAGAGTAATCTGCCGCATACGTTTTCCACTGACTGGCACATGGCGCAGGCTTATACATTTTTCAAAGTGCATGTATCACAAGGGAGACTCCTTAGTAACAGTCCCTAGGCAGTAACAAGGGAGACTGCTTAGTAACCTCCACTGCTTGCCCAGAAATGTTGTACCTTTACTGCGAATTCTTTGACATTTAGATATCATGCACTGACCAAGGAATAGACAATTAAAGTGTAATCTGTACAGGCTTAGAGCGTAATCCTGGAGTGAATTAAACAAATCAATACGGTGTCTAGAGCTTATTTTAACCATGAGCATGGTAACATTAAACTTATAGTACGTGTTCTTATCTTTGATATTAATAGATAATAGAGAATTATAGTACGTGTTCTTATCTTTGATATTAATAGATAATAGAGAAGGTAGATGAATTATACTGGTTTGGTTATTTTAGAATGTCAATGCTCTTTTACCATGTAGACTACATCTACATACTACCGTGCGAGCCGCCGCATGGGTGTATTGCTAGGGGTGTTAGGGCACCAGCCGTGTGAAGACGTAAGGTTTTGGGAGGTGAAATGGTGACGTGTATTATGGAAGTGTATTTAGTTGAGCTCAGCTTTTTTTGTGGTCGCTTATTGTGCGCGGCAAGAAAGAGATTTTGTACCTGTCTATTCGGCAATGTATTTCTCTCATTTTATCGCTACAGTCAGACCTAGAGATGTCGTGAGGCGTCATGATAATATTCTGCGTCGCTCTGAAACACACCAGTTCTTAATTTCTCAAGCAAACTAAGCCTATCGTGTAGTCTCCGAGTCTCTTGGGACTCTCACCTTAATCCCTCTAAAAGTTGTGAAACTCTAAATAATCTCTCGTAGCAGTTTTTAGCGTAGCGTGTAGCTTTTCTTGATATTTTATTATATTATTTTTTGGTTAAATTTTTACTACCAGGGTCCCAAATGCTCGCAGCGTATTCGAGATGTGGCCTTACACAAGGGTACATGGGAAGAGATATCAGTAAGTAAGGGAACTAGCATTAGATAGGGAAGGATGGAGGGCTGCAGTCTACCAATATTAGGATTGAACGACCAATGGATGAATTATTAAATCAAATATATGATCTGGAGGAAAACAATAGGTAATGGAGTTGAGGGATATACAAGATCAGGGTCTTAGAGCATGTTTAAAATGACGCTGAGGGCGTAGAAAATTGTCTCCAGGGAAATACGGATTATCATTTTACAAGTGTAATGAAGTTGGGCGTGTGACGTCAGAGAAGGTGAGACTGCCGATAAGGCTTGTAGCGCCTATTTAAATGTGGCATTAAGGAAAATGAATTTAATTTTGAATTTGGAGTCACCGATGCGAATGATACATTAAGGAGATCATTCTTAAAAGAATATGTGTCATATATCCTCTGCACGGTCCGTAAATGCATACGTGTAAAATAATAAGCCGTTTTTCGTCAATATATCCGGGCATATGAATACCAAACATTGAAAAATCATTACTAAATGTCTTTAAAACTCTAATTTTCAATGATATGAGTGATTGCTTATGCCTAACTATGCGTGCGTGACATTTTTTTTTGTGTATCCGAGAGCGGCTTAGCGTGAGGTAGCAAGCCATTTAAGTCATTGGTATTGAAGTCAGTCATTGGTTGGAAGATGAGGGCTTATGCTTGTAAACACCAATCGGTTGCTATGTCTGACGTCACATGTGTAAGCTTGCTCCGGCCCCACTAATAATACATTGCAAGGATATCACACGCGTCCTCTAATGGATACATGCCCTAACGTCATGGTTACCCATTACCGTCAGCGCTCTTCTGAATAAATGCGAAGAACAATGCCCCGAAGCCGGAGGACCTTAAAGTAGGGGTATAGGAAGAGAGTAAACATTTTTTTTGTGTATCCGAGAGCGGCTTAGCGTGAGGTAGCAAGCCATTTAAGTCATTGGTATTGAAGTCAGTCATTGGTTGGAAGATGAGGGTTAACGAAGAATGCGGACTGGCTTCAGGCTCTAGTATTGGCCAGCATAGCAAACACCCTCTCTCCCTACCTCTTTGACCTGCCCGGATATCTAATCACGAAACGTCGACTTTCTGGGGCAATGGAAGACATTTTGGTATTTTTGACTCGTTCTCGAAAACTTGACAAAAGTATGTAATTTTATTTAAAGTACTCCTCTTAATACGGATACTAATTTAAATTCTTGTACGAAGTTACGCCTGATGTCTTCCAGTTGAAAAGGCAAAGAGTCTTATACACACCCTTGCGCAGTACGAGAAATCGCTGGAGAAGAATCGCTGGCCATAGGAAAAGGTGAAAGGGAGTTGCTGGAGGATATCACATGGAAGCGGAGCAGACGGATTATGGAAGCTGGCTTACGGAGACTGCGATTATTAAAGGGCTGCTATAGAGGGTAGAATGCTAGCTATGTGAGGAAAAGGGGGAGTATATATGGGCCATTTGGATGTGCGGATGGAATGGGACTATGATGGGACCTTAAGAACGAAATTGAGGGAAGAAATGGTTGTTTGAAGGAGCATCGGTGCCCGAGTAAGTACTAGACCATCCATAAAAAACAGCTTGTAATATTTATAGCACCCATAATAAAATCTTATTGACATCGGGGGAGGCTAAAGACTGGTATGGGGCCGAAATCCTCCTAGTACTTTGCCTTTTAATGGAAAATGCGGAGAAATGAAGCTGGCTAACCCCGTCTTCCAGTTACACTCCACCTTTAGCTATATTCCATTCCTGAGGTTTTGATGTTCGATGTAGGATATATTCTTAATGCTGAACCGAAGCCGTGGAGTAAAATTCATAGTGAATGAGAGTTTTTTGTTAATGCCGTCTACAACGCTGCCCTGTTAAGCTAAAAGACAGTAACTGACAAAATTACACATTTTGAGGTTAAAGTTGTTTTTATTATTTTCAATCTCGAGGATTTCGAACAACTGAACGAAAAAACCGTATTTATAGCGGCTTACCCGATATCACGTTCTGCTTTATCCGTCTCTACAGTATACATGTCAGTTTTCTAGGCCCAGATCTAGGAATGGCACACGAGGAAGTTTGTTAGATTATCAGTTGAATTTTGAGAAAGTGTTCGTGCATAAAAAATAGGTAAACACAATTCAACGAATTTTTAAAAATGTGCATTAATGCACTAGCATTTGTATTAAGTCCTAAGTTTAACTTTTTCCATTTTAGCAGAAATATGTATCTAAATAATTATTATATGAAACGACTTTTCCACTGCCGTTGAATCCTTTCTGGTATTAAAAGACCACTTAAATGTATGAAACGGAAAGTTTTATATCAAAAGAAACTGTTTCAGGCGTTACTTTGTGGAAGTTTTGGATATTCATGATGAAAAGATACTACTTTTTGTCCTCTCCCCTCTATTCCTCTCTCTCCCTCCACCTTTACTGCATATATACTCAGACGTTCAACTCAATTGTACCTTGAAAATAGCACTCAGTTGCTGAAACCCGGGTCGGTTTCAATAAACTACATACATACATGCCAATCACGCCGTTCCTTCCGGGGTAGGCACAGTCACAAAGTTTCACTCACAAATACATATTTGCACACCTAATTCTGCTTCAATAATTTCTTCCATGCTGACCTATCCTTACATACCTCTTTTGCCTCATTTACCCCCATACACGGCCTCCTGTTTTTAAGACTCCTAATATTCCTCCTCCCAAGAATTTCCTCAACCACATTCAACCAAAACTTTCTCGGCCTACCTCTCGCACCATTCATTTCACTCTTATATATCTGTTTTTCATTCGACTCTCATCAATTCTCTCCACATGGACAAACCAACGAAGCACTCTCCTTTCATATATATCCATTACTGGAGCATCTAACCCACATTCATGTATTACCCACTCATTCCTGACCCTATCCATCCTACTTCTGCCGCGAACACTCCTCAGATAACTCATACCAATACCACTACCCACGGCTTCTAGTCTACTCTTATGTCTATCCTGGCATACCCATGTTTCCAGATATAAATACCACCTAGAGTCGTTGTATAATTTTAGAAAAATGTGTACCTAGTATAATAACGAGATTTCAGTACATTGAAAGCAGTGCTTCTATGCGTTTGTGCTACTATAATGCATTTTAAAAACTTAATGCCACAAAATAAATCTGGGTTAAGGAAATATTCTGGCCAAAATCTACCTACCCTCCCCCCGTTCTAGACAAGTGTGACGAAATAAGGAGTGATTTCTGACAAAGAGATCGAATAATTCATTTTTTCCTTCTCCTCATGACGACTATCGCGCCCAAACGGGGAAATATAACAGCCAAACTCATCGCTTATTTTTTCAGGCTTCATCCTTTAACATCGTCTAAAATGAAGTGTTGCATAAATTCTCCAACCTAACATTCACGTGGCATCTCGCCCGGAATCGAGCACACGAGTGGACTACGCTCATTCATTGCAGGGTTGATATTGCGAGAGATTCACTGAGCGGCGGCGGGCGAGGGATTTTTGTCGCAAGATATTGTCATACCTATTACGAAGGTTTGGAGAAGGATGGAGAAGGTGAGGTGGACGGAAAGGAAGATTAACGAGGAAGTTCTTGAGATGGTGGGCGAGGAAAGGAAACTTCTGAATGAAATCCTTGATAGGCAGGGTTGGTGGCTGAAGGATGTATTAAAGGGTTATGGCACCAGGGTTGAAATTCGCTATGAAAAAATCATTTGACTTGACCTGGATTCGAACCCGGTTCTCCCAATTGTCGGTCAGGTGTGTTAGCCAGTTACAACACCAAGCCATCCTCCTTCAAGGCGAATTTCGTGGGGGGTTTATGCGAACTAGACGTTCTGTCCTCAAGTCTACATTGTAGCACATGAGACGAAGTCGTGCTAACAAAGCCACCGTCGCGGTGGATAAACCCAACATTGTCGTTATTAAAACGACGAAATTGACAAATTTCCAAACATTGCATGTAACAAATGATGTGGTACGAAGTCACTCGCACGGGTGCATGTACAGCAGGGTTGAAATTCGCTATGAAAAAAAATGATTTTTTCATAGCGAATTTCAACCCTGGTGTATATGCACCCGTGCGAGTGACTTCGTACCGCATCATTTGTTACATGCAATGTTTGGAAAAAAGGATAATGGGTAGCTCAAGAGTGTGATAGAGTGAAGGATGCTGGGCAAGCGGGGAAGGGGAAGAAAGGAGTATGTTTCATGGACGGAATGAAGAAAGGGTAGATCGTATGCAGAGGCGAAATAGGATATACTAGCGGGAGATAGACCCCTGAATGTGTAGAAAACCGGGAGGAGGTTCTCTGGCATTCAAAAAAACCTACCTTTACCGGTAGAATACACAAAAATATTACGAAGGTTAAGTTTCACCACCATCATTTTTATCATCTTTCATAATTTTGCATTGAATGAGGTTCAACCAACTTTAATTATCTGATGTGGAATATTAAGCAACATTAGTTAGGAGCCGCGCCACTTCCCAATAGTTGGCTTGCGTCTAGAGTATTTTATTTGCGTGTACATAATTTTCAAAGCGATCGATTAAATTTACCTTATAGTGTTTAGTGCTTGTGATATAAAATTAATTGAAAGTTCGAAAGTCCGGAAAAATTGTATATAATTGACAATACATTAATTTATGATCAAAATTAAATGTCTATATTTGAAAATTAACACTGGTATAATTTCCACACTTTTATTTTGTCTCCGACCTTGGTTTAAGCACATTATTCCATGATCAGGGTACATAACTCCAAATGTCTTAGCTTATGTATCAGTCTCAACATGATGGCATAATGTGCTGAAAACATGGTCGGTGACGAAAATAAAATTGTGGAAATTGTACCAGTGTTTAGTTTCAAATATAAAAATCCATAGTTTCCGCAAGATCGGTGCCAATACGCTCTCTTAAGATGCAAATTATTACACTTAGATACATTTTCATGCTCCACGTGAACCTAATGTTAACACGAAATCACAACGTGCTGTAAGACCCGTAGGTGTTGGAGAACAAATGATGAAAGCTAAGTGTATTTTTCAGTGTTTAAAAAGAGCCATTTATTTGAATAATTTTTGATAGAATGACGGATCTGGTGTGACTACTTGAGTTAAGACAAATACGGAGTTACAGATATTTATTTATTCAGTTAAAATTAATCCTATTTTAGCTGATGTAATGTGTGGAAAAAAGAATGGGAAATTGGGAACCAAATATCAGCCACAGAAATTCAGATAATCCACAAAAGTATTTTCAATGACCACATATGGTGTTAAACAACTTTAAGGGGCATTAAGGTGGAAGCTCCTAGAGACTCTGAGGCTACACGCTAGGCTTAGCTGTCTTGAGAAATTGAGAACTGGTGTGTTTCAGAGCGGCACAGAGAATATTATCATGACGCCTCACTACATCTCTAGGTCTGACTGATGCGATAAAATAAGAGAGATACGCTGCCGAACAAATGGAAACAAAAACTCGTTCTTTCCGCGCATAATAAGCGACCACTACAAAAACGGAGCTCCATTCAATGCATTCCCATAATACACGTTACCATTTCACCTACAAAAACCTTACATCTTTACATAGCTGGTGTCCTGACACCCTTTGCCACACGCCCATGCAGCGGCTCGTTGCATCATGCAGCGGTAAGCTATGTGTTATTTTTATTCCTTTTCTCAGGACTCTTCCTCTTTTAAAAGATTTTAATTTAAAGCACGAGTTATCTTCGTATTCAAAAGGAAGTTTACTCGCTGTAATTTGAGCTATCTCCATAGGAATCCATGTTATAATCGACTCTTTTAAGGCTAAAATTTTAGTAAAAATAATTCGGACACGCTATTTTTTTCATCTAAGTTAAAAAACGCACTTCAAGGTGGCTAAATTAGGAAAATTTTCATAATCTAGAATTAGTGACCCTGAGGCCTGAGCCACCTTAAGAGGGCAGTTTGAAACGGTAGCTGGTTAAATAAGATGGTTCGGAACAGGAGATTGATTTCCTAAAAGCTGAGAAATACTGCATCTATTTGGTAATCGGAGTCAGTAGTGTTGTACACTCACATTTACAGTTAGAATATATGTCATAACTCGAGATTTATTACCGAAACTGTACACACTTCAAGAGTAGATCTCAATTCATTCATTCATATATTTTTTCCACCTTTCTCACCGCTCAAATTGTAATAGTTCCGCTGAAAAATGACATAAATATCAGTTAATTCATATTCTGAATACAGATGGGGAAACATATCGTCTACCGTATTTGAACAACAAAAAAGTTAACTTTTTGCGCCATTTTTCTCGCAAATAAAGTCTGAAACTACGTGATATTCAACGGAAGAATTGGAAATACACGTGAAAATAGTATTTTTAAACTTTTGTTAGTTCCATTTTTATAAAAAAAACTGTTTATAAGAAGCAAAAACTCCAGATAGATGAATAAAAATGGTAGAGATGTATCTTACCGCCTTATTTACGTAACGTTCAGCAGGAGAATTGGAAAAATACGTGACTAAATAGTATTTTCCTGCTGTTGTTAGTGCCATTTCCTTGAATATTCTATATGAGAGGCGAACGCTCCCGGTTAATTCATAAAAAATCATATAGATACTTCTTAGGCTTTGCTAACATGGTATTCAACGGAAGAATTGGAAAAACACGGGGATTAATTTTATTTTCCATATATTTTTAATGCATTTTCATTAAACTGGTCATGTGAAGCAAACCACCGGCAAATTAATTAAATATGTAATGGATACGTATTTCAGCCATATTTTTAAAGTTATTAGCTTATAACTACAACAATTGAAATCAAAGTGAAGTACCTCCATAGGAATGGCGCTGCAGTCAGCGCCTGTGATCGGTCCTTAAATATCGATTGTATTCTTCCTTCCATCTTGGTCTTCGCAATGTAAACAAGTCCGCCATTAATATGCTTGTTTTTGCGTATTCTTCACAAGTATACCATCGTTTTTTTCAGTCCTTTATTTATTAGGCAGTGCATTTGTTTTCGAATTCACGACTTTCACTTTATTGTCGTTGATTTCCTTGTGTGTTCCATGGCAGTAAATACTCAGTGAGCACATAAATGGCGAACATGTGGTGGAAATGGTTGCGGAGACCTGTATCGAAGGAAGAAAACTGGTTATATCGAACGACATCGGCGTCTGTGTACACTAAAAGGTATTCATTAAAAATATATTCGTGGAATAATTGGCGTTTTTTGCCCCAATTGAGGATTTTAATAGCCTACTCATTTCGTCAGCGACGCCGTTATTAAAAAAAAATGAATAAAGTTAGAATTTAGTCTGTGCTTTGACTCACATTGTCAACATGTGGTTACAACTCAGAAATGGCGCTGCAGTTGGCGTTTTTGGATATAAACAGGCATTCATTAAAATACAATCGTGGAATTATTGGTATTTATTGTTCCAATAGTGCGAGGGAAAAATGCTTTAAACTCGAAAGACAAATATACAAGGTTGGACAAAAGTGGAGTGTATAAACTCAAATGTAATGACTGTGGAATCTCATACATCGGTCATACAGAACGGAAAGTTAAAGACGGAGTGAAAGAACTCTGGAACCACTTTGTTAATGGTGGTGAAAATTCAAAGTTTAGTGAAAATTTATGCACAGATAACCATTTTAGTGATTTTTGAGATTTTACATGTCGCTGACAAGGGTCCTAAGTTGGATTTTTTTAGAACAATTTGAAAGTTAAATAGTCTGCATATTTTATGCTATGACCACCTGTTCCCCACCCATTCCCCCCTCCTTAACATAAAACTTCCCTCTTTTCGCAACAGACAACCGTACTAGTCATCCTTTCTGTTCCTGTTTATCTACAAATTACTCAGTTTGCACCCAATTGTACTCATCCTTTCCGCCGCCTTTACGTCACCTCTACCAGCATACCTCCACCCCCCCCCCCCTTATCCTCTCCCCTCTTTTCCTCCCCCTCCCTCCACCTTTACTGTTTTTATACTCAGCCACTTAAGTAAGATTTACCTTGAAAATGGCACTCAGTCGCTTAAACCCGGGTCGGCTTTAATAAATTAGTGTGGAGTTAACCAAGTTGTATCTTTTCATCATAAATATTCAAACCTTCCAAAAAGTAACGCCTGAAGCAGTTTCGTTTGTTCGTAATTTAGTATTTGTTTTGACTCACGTAATGCCAAAATGTGGCATTTTCGTAGTAATGGCGCTGCAGGCGGCATTTTTGGACAAGGAAGAGCATTCATGAAAACTATATTCGTGGAATATTTGGCATTTTATGTGTATTGAATGAGGTTTTTAAATGCAAACCCAATTCATCACCGGAAGCTGGATTTTTTATAAAATATTTGAACAAAAAAAGTTTGTATTTATTTTTTATTTTGACTCACACAGTCGCGGTGGAATGCCTTAAGGACGATGAGTCCTTAACTTCTTCTCCTACAGCACTTCTCACTCCTTTCAGTTTTACTTCTGTAAGTGGGGCTCAAGACACCCATCGGCAGCCAAATAAGATTTCAGAGGGAATTAATTGCAATGCGCCATTCTTACGGCACATTAACCGCCAACAGTCCTCTTTTTATTACTTCTACGGTCATAAAAACGAAATTCTATTACGCTCGAGGGAGAAGCTCTCTCATTTTATTGCCTCTGATTATTTCAAGCGAAAACATTTTTACTTTACTGAGAGATAGGAAACTGTTCTAAACTATGCCCTCCAAATGGCACCAATGACTACGTATAGATTCCATTCCTGTTTCTGTTTTACCCGCCGCTACATCACCCTTCATCTATTTCTTTCTCTTATACCTGACTATTCTTTACAACATTCTCCATTGGACTTGAATAACCCTTAAGTATACACATCTCCTAATTTTTGTTTGTGAATATAGCATATTTGTATACGAGGCACATCCAGAAAGTAAGTTCCGTTTTACAAGTCTAAGAAAAAAGTTCATATTTAGAAAAAAAAATTATTGTGAAAACAATTTTGGACCTTAGAATATTTTTCTACACAGCTCCCATCATTTTGTAGGCACTTGTCATAGTGCGGCACAACATTTTGTAATGTCTTGAGGTCCGGGCTGTATGGAGGCTGGTTGAATTGTTCCCATCTAAGTTTGGTAAATGTTGTCGTGGCACATTAGCATGGTGAGGGCGGGCATTGTCATGAATCAAAACAATACCGCTGGTAAGCATCCCCCGGCGGCGAGATTTCAATTCGCCATTTCAAACATGCACCACGAAGCGTACACCACATTCAGCTAACTCATGATGGCGTCCTCTCCTTCTCTATAGATCAATGTATGTACGGCGCATGTTCCTAACTGAGGTCGCAGCGCTGCGGTAGCAAGAAACACAAACGGAACTTACTTTCTGGATGAGCTTCGTGTATATCTGTATTCAAAAGTACTCTTATTTTTTTTTCTAAATATTGGCGGCAAAGCTCAAGTATTATTTAATCATTATGGTTGTTCAATCCTTAGATTGGTTGACTACAGCCCTCCACCCTTCCCTATCTAATGCTAGTTCCCTTACCTCCAGGTATCTCTTTCTATGTCCTTTCGTCTGTATTTGGTCGTCGAACTTATTCCCTTCCTCTGGGGACTTTTCCCTCAGTTTTACCTTCAACTTCTTTTTCACAAATACATCGTGCCTCAAGGCGTGTCCAACCCATCTCGTTCTTCTTTTCTGTGTTGTGTTCCATATGGTCCTCTTCTCTTCTGCTCTTCTGTACACTTCATTATTTTTTATTTTGTCAGTCCATTTTATCTTCAGCATCATCCTCCAGCTTCTAGTCAGTTCTGGTCAGCTTTTCCTATGCTTCCAATCCATGGAGTACCACGTTGTAAATGAATATCTTCAAATAATATTCCCTATTTCTCGGTTAATCTTCTTCTAACACAGCAGTTATATTTTTACCATTACCAACACCTTAGCTTGGGCGGTTCTTCGCTTGATGTCCGTTGTACTACCCACGAGATGGTACATCCGAGATCGGGGAAGGAATCCGCTTGCTCTAATTTATTTCCTCCTAGTTTAACTTTCACATTCAGGTTTTCACGTATTTAATAATGATATAATAATAATTATAGCTGATATGTTGAGACCGATCCAATTACTTAACTATGTCAGTGCGTACATAGAGAACAATTTAAAACTAATAGCTTTTCCAAACACAGCTATAAAAATGTATCCTCTACACTTTCTTCTGTGAGAAACCATGGCTGTACATTTTTTTATAATATTTTTCCAGACTTCGATTTTATACGAGAATCGGGTAGTATGTTGTACACTTGTGGTCCTACTTACAAAAAACATCGTTCAAATACTGTAAAATTTACGAAAAAGCTTATTTTTGTCGGCAAATATTTTTTCTCTTTTATAATTTTCAATATCGAGTTTTTTTTCTTTAATTGGTGTATAATTTCTTACGTGGTAGAAATGGTAAATGATGGTATTCCCATGACAATTCTATCTTAGGGACTAGCCAATAATTCCTTACCACTATTTTTTTCAGTATTTTGACTTTAAAAGTGAACGTATTTATCATTAACTCACAAAATAAGGTTGTCAGATTTTTTAAATTTATTTACATCAAATTTCTCGGATATTTATTCGTTTTCATGTACATTTTTCCGTGGAGATTGATTTTATATTACTTATTTGAAAAAATTCTATTTCCTCCTGTGTTCCTCCTTTCTTCCTTTGAACCTATGAAGTACGAAGTCAAAGGTTAATTAGAGACTAAATCAGCGTGGTAACGTAACATTTTGTTGCTCAATCCACGTAAGAGGCGAGTAAGTTGAGGGTTTAAAGGATGCATACCAGCCGTTTGAGGAGAAGGAATAGGAAAAATAAGGGGGAAGTGGTTAGAGACGAATTGTGATGTTCTGCTCTTTTTTAGAACAGAGTAGAATAAACCTTTATTATACTCTGGGACAGGTCACATAGGGCAGCAATAAGAAATAATACAACAATGAAATAGCAGCGAGGTTATTTACAGATTAAAAAATGATTGTGTTCAAATCAGAAAGTAAATGGAGCTTAATAACAAAGAAAAAGTATGACAAAATCAACTACCCCCAGTGAAAGACAATGCGCAACCGTACATGTGTAGCGATTGAATTCAAAGATGGGTATCGATATAATACAAAACTAGATGACCCGAGCGAATATTTCGCACAGTATGCAGCTTCTTCCTGTTTCATCCTTCTTTCTTCCTCTTCTTTTACCTGTTTCTTCCTATGGACAATTATATGTTATTTATGTTTATGTTAGAGATACATAACATAAATAGTAAATGGTCACGCTGATTGCATGTAGAATGTTATCAATCTATCTGAACGATGTGTTAATAGATGCCGCCTCCTACATTCTTTTAAGCATGTAAGCATTGCCAACATATTAGTTGATAATATTGTCAACAGATGGCATTGTATCTTTTTTTAACAAAAACGTCAATTTAAAAAAATTGTCTATTTGTCATCAATATCGGGGAACATAAGCTTTAAAACGATGTTTGAATCATTAATTTTGATGTATAATTATGGGAGTTATGGCGTTGCGACAAAAAAAACACCTTTTAGAAATAATATATACGGATGTGTGGAGTCGATATACCTCGAGCGAGTAATCGACATGGAAAAATCGAAACTTTTAAGTTAAATTAATGGGTAAATAGTAAAATTTGAGATTGAGATTGTATTTTTCGTCAGAAGCCGGTGCTTCAACGTTTAAAATGATACCTCATTTATCACTGTAGGTGCAGTATTAACGGAGCATATGCGAAATGACAGAAAAAGACCTTTCTGTAATATTATATATGATAATGGAAAGGCAATAAATCTTAAGGTTACAATACGAATGAGATATAAAAAATATTATATTGTATATATCTACTATATAAAACAAGAAACATGAATAACCATAAAAAACAGTTTTTATCTAGAAAAATTAGTAATGAGAATTTAATACTGAAAACATAACTGTTCAGGAAAGAAAATTATTCTTTTTGGGATAGAAGTTAGAGCGAGTTAATTCCTTCCCCCATCTCGGAAGTTCGAACCATCACATGGGACGGAAGAAGTACAAGGGTAATCATTGGAGAATAGCCCAAGCTTAGAAGACGTGCTCGGTAAAAAGACAACTGCTGCATTCAAAGGAGATAGGACTACAGCATAGGAAACAGAATGTGAAAACATTCCTGTTGAGCGTGTCTCTCAAAAGGTCGGAAGCGTGGACCATTGGAAACGCAGACCCGAACAGACGAGATAGTTATGAAACCTGATGCTGGATGAGGATCCTGAAAATAAAATGGACGGACAAACTAAAATATGATGACGTTTGTAGAAGAGAAAAGGACAATATGTAACACTTTATAGAAAATAAGAACCAGATGGATTGGACACGCCTTGATGCAGAATGGATTTGTGAAGAAAATAAATGAAGGTAAAATACAGGGAAATGTCCGGTGGGGGAGACCCAGGAATAAGTTCATGGACCAAATAAAGAGGAAAATATATAGGAAGAGCCACCAGGAAGTAAGGGAACTAGCATTAGATTGGAAAGGGCGGAGGACTGTAGTCAACCATTATTAGGATTGATCGACGAATGACGAATAGGTAAGTGGACAAGTTTTTGTACAAGGAAACGCAATATGAAAAAAATACACGTAAGGTATTGTACGGTACGGAGTCATCTTTTAGGGGGACGTGCCTCAAGGGCATTCGATTCGCGGGATTTTAAGTCGGAATCGAATCGGCCGGCAGATGGAACTCTCTCCATGCAAATACGCGACTACGCCCTAGAGCAAGAGATACGCTCTGCAACAGGGAGAGGGGTTGGAGACGCTCTTTGGGATGGGAATCGCTAGGGGAACTTCAAGTCGGTTTGCGAAGCCGAAGGAATGCGGAAGGGACCTCGCCGCACACACACACACCCATACTAGATACTCAGGGATGCATACCTTCGCGTACGACCGTGAACTCGGCCCATGAGAGGTGATCAGTCATGCGGAAGGCGAAATATCCCCCGGAGCAAGGGGCATATTGCGCCTCCATTGAAGACGAGTGCGCTCCGCAGACGAGACGTGCCTGCCGCCTCGCGGGGAAAAGACCCCCCAGGAAAAATTTAAATTTGCCGCATACCCACCCGTGTACGAAAATTTTGCGCATTCATGGGTGACCGAAAAAATAAATGGAAGATTTAAAAAAAATCTACTACTCTAAAAAGTCTCGACATTTTTTGGAAAAAATCTTTTTCGACCTTTTCCCACAGCATAATCCCAAAAGGGTATTATCTCCATTTAAAAAGAGTGAACTTGCGCACAAGATGCACGGGATTCCTAAGCCGATTTCAGCCGAATTAAGAGGATAGGTCGCAAAAATTTATCGCCAGAGAAGTTTTCGTGGAATTTATCTTTCTCTAAGCGGGAAAAGTTTTCCATTGATGAAATGTTTCCTTGCTTGTCTTCAAAGAAAGTTCTCCCAATGGTTTTTTTCCCTATTTCTCGTTGAAATATTTGCTGCAAAATTATCGGCAGCTGAAAAGAAAGTCTTATCAGCAGGTTTACCAAACCGTAAGTACTTCCTTAAATCTTTCTCTGTCATGCAAAAGTTACTTCAAGCGGGGAAATATTTTCATTCATGACGAACTTACGAGGATGACTTTTGTGGCCTAAAGATCATCAACAAGCACCAACAGAATGCGATCTTTCTAAGAACAGCCAGTATTTCGCATACAAGTTGGAGACCGAGCTTAAAAAGTAGGAGAAACATGGCAGTATTTAAATGAACGGAGATCTAACCGTAAATTTGTCTTACCAAACAAAAAAGCAGCCTGTGCTCTTGCTCGGAATTCGATTGATAACAAAGCATAGCTTTGATTTTGACTGTGCTGCCATTGTAGACTACGAAACCAAAATGAAAAATTCGGTAAATTGAAGAGATGATACACATAGATATAAATTCCCGTATGTGCAATAGAAAAACTGTAGTAGCAAAGGTAAGCAAATTGTGTTGCAATTTAAAGTGTATCTCTCTTATTTTTTCGATTCTGTCAGACTTAGAGATGTAGTGAGGCGTCATGAATATATTTTCTGAGTCGCTCTGAAACGCACCAGTACTGAATTTCTCTAATTTCAATCTGAGCCTAGCGTTAGTTAGGGCTGTTAAACTGATGCGTCGATCTTGTTTATTTATTATATATCGAAGTATAGTCAGCATTGTTATTGTAATCATTTTTTTATCATCATATTGCAGTCATTGTTATTGTAATTCTAACGCGCGTGAATGATAATTGCTGTATACGTGAAATGGTGACATTTTTTCGCGGCCCTACTCTATAGTAAGGCCGCGAAAATATGTGGCCTTAAGAATTTTTGTGGATATCTATTTCCGAGGTAATTTATGCGAGGATATGTGTGGTAGATTATTGGTCATAAAAGGATTTTGTTAAGAATAACCTTCATGTCCAGTATGTTTACGCTATAGCCCTGGAGAACGACCTAAATCCTCGAAATCAACTAATATTAATTAATTAATAACTGAGGTCAATAATAGGGGCATAAAAACTAAAAAGTATCTTCCGCCTTCTTCTACACGAGATAGCTATTTATGCACAAAATACCGAGAAAAGACTCCCTGTTTATGTGAAAGAAACCATTGATAAAATGAAAATGCTCAATTTGAGGTGGCCTTTCAGGGTTCAAATAACTTCTGCAGCTCTGATAGAGGCATTCGTAAACCGGAAGACTGAAAGCAAAAACTTTTGAGTACCCAAAGTTTGATATTGTTTACACAACTTCTGGAGTTTGAGGAACTTGATCGTCCACAGTTCTTTAGCGTAATTAGGTGTCACAAGTTCCTTAAAAATAGGCTTTTCGTCGTGAAAAGAATTTAAGAATATGAATTATGTAATCGTTCATTTTGCTTTCTTCGCTCGCACGTAAAGATTTTTTTAACCTTTTTTATCGATAATCAAAATAAACTTGGTAATCGCTGAAGACGTTTCTTAAGAATTTACTTCATTGTTATAATTTTGTCTTTCCTGGGATAAGTTCGTCAGACTTTCTTTGTACATATAAGAAGTTGATCGTTCATTTCTCACTCGTTTTAAAACGAAATCGACAATTTTTTTTCAGAAACTTAAAAATATGAAAAATTGTATGATATAAAAAAATATGAAAAGTTACCATTAATCAACCATTTATCCTTATTCGTGCTGAAAGATTTTCTCCAGATTATAAAAAAATGAGGGTCGCGAATTTGGATTATAAATTCTCAGAAATTAGATTCATAGAAAACCAAAACCAGAAAAAATTAGAAATTTGAGAACCAGAAAACCAGAAAAACTTAGTGTTAAAATTTTGACAAATTTTTGGGGAGTATTTGAAGAATCCCTAAAATTCATCAACATAAAAGATTCATAAAATCCCCTTTTTCCATGAATTTCCTTCTTATATAATATAGCCTACAGAGAATATAGCCTACATTCTCTCTTTTGTTTTGGCTAAAAGTATTATGGGTTGGTGTTATATGGTGGTTAGGCCGCTAGATACCCAACCCAAAAGGCCTGGGATCAAATACCGCCGGAATCAGAGATTATTCAGCGGAATTTTGAACCTTAAATGGGCGCTAAATAGAGAGAAATGGACTAGCAGAATGCAACATTCACTTCGAGAGGAGAGAATTTAGAACAAGTTTCAACATTCACCTATCTTGGAAACACAATCACGTGGGATGGAATAAGTACAACGGACACCAAGTGAAGAATTGCCAGAGGTCGGAAAGCGCTCATGGTAAAAAGACCACTGCATTGTTTTAGAGAAGATAGGACTATATACTAGGAAACTGTGTTAAAAAAATTGTGTGGAGCCTGTCCCTGTATGGATCGGAAGCATGGACCATTCGAAAAGTAGACCAGAACAAACTACAAGCTAACTAAACCTGGTGCTGAGGAGCATTTTGAATATAAAATGGACTCTCAAAATAAGAGTCTCAAGTGGTTGTATTTTTCTGTAGCAGTGAACTAAGTTCAGCTTAGATGAGTGCTGCATGCCTCATAAAATCAGAACCGCGCATGTACCCCCGAATGCCAGGCCTGGCAAAAATCCGTCAGGTTGACTATGCGCGGTCGGACCAGAGACCAGGAGAGTGCTATGTCTGCGAAACTAGTAGAGTGCTATCCGCTTTGGATATACTTTGGTCCCATACAATACTATACAACATGGATATTGCCATTGCCCTTTTTCCTTGCTAATTTCTTCCTTTAATTGCATCATCCAGGTTTCCATTTTGAGTTATTTTAACACCCAAGTATTTTTGTTCTTGGCAGTATTGTATTTTCTGTCCATCTTCCAGCACTATGTTCTATTGTGCTCCTCAAATGCACAGTTTTCGAGTCTTTCTGGTATTAGTCTCCAGACCCCATTTTTTGTATTCTTCAATTAGCTTACGCTAATACGCTGAAGCTCTAAATTTAACTAAAAAACTCGGTCATGTTTTCATTTTTATTTGAAAGGTTATAACAGCTATCGTGGGGAAAAATTAGTAATAGAATAAATATCTTCATTCCTGATAAACTATGGGTATAAATTGAAAGGTACGTTTTCTGTAGCTTATTACTCTTTGAGTTGAATGATGTCGTTAGATACCCAACGGGTAGAATTGCTTCCAGAATGGCTCCAGTTTTCGTCCGGGCAAAATTGGTTTTCTCCTGAGGATATTTCCGCCAATTTTATGTCTCTCAGGAGAATTTTAACGACCTCGCAGTAATACTGAACGTTTCGCATTTCGACTCTCGCATTGCAAATCCTAGAATCTTCCGTCTCCATTTAAGGACAATCAATTTCTTCTGGAAGTCTATTATAAATTTTCCTGTCCAATGAACGTCACAGATCAATTTGTAAAATCTCTTTTAGATCTTCTTTCCAGCCTCTTTTTCCATTCTCATGGGGTTTATTCGGTTCCTGGGGTATATTTTTCCCGCTCTCTTTATATCCTTAACTTAAAAAAAATAATTCTTTTGTCCGTAAGGATTCCCTCATCCTGTCTTCACGAGCTTCTCTTTCTCCTCTCCTGCATTCTGTTATTCAAAAATAAATGTCTCATCCTAGATTTCTTCCTCGAATAACAATATTATCTCTCCTATTTTCTTATGGTACAGTCAGACAGTTGTCCTCTGAATTTTGAATTACACTGCTTAGGAGAAGTTTCAATGCCATAAGGTAGCTTGAGCGAGATAGTTACTTTGTCATAATGGAGATAATATTCGAACTATACGTTTTGTTTTCAGCAGCTGTAGGAAATATGAATCAAATATTTCATTATTAGTGGAGCATCACTATACTTCTATTTGACTGATTTTCTCTGTCATTTGATAAACATATCTTTATAAGTCTTTCACTTGACTCATTTCTTCACGCTGTGCGTTTGCTTTTACGTTTAAAACTTTACAACGGAAGGTATGTTTACGATCCAGAAAAAATGTCTCCTGTAACTATATGATTTATTTTCAAATTTCCAAACATTGCATGTGACAAATGATGTGGTACGAAGTCACTCGCACGGGTGCATATACACCAGGGTTGAAATTCGCTATGAAAAAATCACTTGACTTGACCGGGATTCGAACCCGGATCTCCCAATTGCCGGTCAGGTGTGTTAGCCAGTTACACGACCAAGCCATCTTCCTTCAAGATGAAACTGGCTAACACTAGTGTAACTGGCTAACACACCTGACCGGCAATTGGGAGATCCGGGTTCGAATCCCGGTCAAGTCAAGTGATTTTTTCATAGCGAATTTCAACCCTGGTGATTTTATTTCTTAAGTAGACGAGAATACTTACCAATTACCTTAAAATATTTCATGAATATTTTTAAGTACTGTGAGCGAGAGATAGTTCCCTCGAGAAAATGGGGATGATATCCGAATTAAATGTTTTAATTTCTGAAGCTGTTGGAAACATGAGTCAAATATTGCAATATTAATGGTACAATAATATTCTTTTACACAACTTAAATTCTAAGTTATTAAATAAAAATATCACTCTTCATTCTGTAATTCAGAAATAAATTTCTCATCCTAAATTTCCTCCTCGAACAACTGTTCTATCTCTCCTATTCTCTTATCATACTGTCTTTAACTTGACTCATTTTCGTTTTGCAGTACACTGAAAACTCCTAAACGAGGGAAGATTTTTTTTAACCCTGAAAAAATTACTGCGGTAACTATATGATTTATTCTCAATTATAATCGAGAAAACATACAAACTTCAAACTCAGTTTTTTGACGAGATCTGGTCGTTAAAAATTCCTCAATGTTTAAATAAGGTCTCTCTGGAGTAAGGTCTTCCTCGTTTTTTATACCTTGTGGATACCATATTAAAATTTTCATAGGTATACTCTCGTTTGTCCTACGTTGTAAGTAACCATACCACACAAGTTATTTTTTTTAAATGTCATCGAGTATTGTTTGGGGAATTCCCATCATATTACTTATTTTCTCATCGGCATTTCTTTGCCGTCTTGATATCCCCGCATATTTTCACTCCATAGCTGAAAGCGATATCATCTGTAAATTATCTCACCATGCGGAAAACGCGAAACGTGAATTGATTATTGAACAAGTTAATATGGTTGTCCACGAGGATATTCATCATAAAAGAAATGGTTCATATGAAAACAGCAGACAATGAATATAGGCCCCGGTGGCTGCTGGATAAAGTCATCGCCAGCTAAACTGAGGGTCGCGGGATCGAGTCCCGACTGAGTGGGTTTTTCACCACCCAGGGCATGGATGTATGTCTAGTTCTGTTGGTCAGGTCCCTGGAAATCCTGATGACAGGCTTATCAGCCTCTTGGGATTCCACGGGAATACGGGCTAACAAAATCGTCCGGCAAACAAAAAAAACTCACGATGTTTTAACATATGTTGGTGAAGTACACAGACCAACATGGGTATGATTTTTTGTTGTTGGAGGACCTTTTTGACGTACTTTTGTGCGCTGAATCTGAACTACTAACGAAAATAAACTGTCACGTCAGGATTTTGAGATATTATAACCTTCTTCTTTTTCGGTTATCAACCCATGGGTTGGTTGGCAATAGCACGCCATTCTGCTCTTTGCTCAGCGTTCCTCTTCATTTCAACATATGAGACGCTTCCAGAGTCATTGATGATCTGCTTCATATAGCTTAATCTAGGACGTTCTGTACGATTTGTCCCCTCAATAAAACCTTCAGCTATTGATTTTATAAAATCATTGCATCGTAGAATGTGACCTATTAGTTTAAGTCTCCTTGTCTGTATCTGTCTCCAGAGACTTCTATTTTCTTGTACTCTTCTCAGCACTTCCTCATTGGTGATTCTGTCTCGCCAGCTGATTTTCTGCACCCTTCGATAGCACCACATTTCTAGGGCCTCTAATCTGCTCTTTTCATGTTTCCCGATAGTCCAACTTTCGCACCCGTAAAGGGCCACACTCCAAACATAAGCTTTCATAACCCTCTTTCTTACTTCCAAACTAACATTTTTACAAGTCGGTAGAGTTTTTTTTATCATTGAAAGCTATTTTTGCTAGTTGTATTCTATTCACAATTTCTCGTTTACCTCTTCCATCTTCTGTTACCTTACTGTCCAAGTAGCTGCATTATGTAACTTGTCCTAGTTCTTCATCATTTATTCTTATCCATACAGGTTCACAGCAGTCTTGACCATTATAACCTTAAAAGGGTCAAAATGGCAATTTTTGTCTTTTTGAGCTTGAATGTCTCAGAAACCAAAGGTGATAAGAATAATTCTGCAAACGGATTGAATATATCTATGAAACCTAGAACAACTGTTGTTACCATAACCCGAATTCACTTGGCAAATATCAACAATTTAATTTTAATTCAACTATGCTATAATTTTGAGTGCACAAATTTGAAATATATGATCCAGGTTATGGAAACAGTAGATTTTATAGGCCTCATAGTCGTATCATATATATTTTTTAACGCAGGCTTTGAATCCGTTTGCAAAATTACTCTATCACATTTGGTTTATGAGATACTGAAGCTCAAAAAGACCTAAAAATTGCAAAATGTCCCTTTATGGTTAGAATATCTCAAAATCCTTAGGTGATATCCAATTTTCGTGAGTAGATTAGAATTCAGCGAAAAAAATGCGTCTAAAGGGCTCCCCACATCAAAAATTCATTCCCTTAAAAATTTCCAGGCCTGTGTTATTTTACTTAAAGTGGGTACATTTGAAGAGGAATAAGTGAAGATTTTCTGTTGCAGAGAGTCTGTTAAAACTGGGCTTGGTAGCAAGCACGCCGCTCCTGAAACTTTAGGAGGAACTTCTATTCTAGGCATTCCCGATAACTTTCATTGATTTGGACATATATTATAAAGTAAGATTTCTACTGTAGAATGGTTTCAAAATATAACTTGGTCTCTTGTCATTAAATAAGATGTAATGTTTAAAAAAGGTATATATTTATGCTGAAATGCACCGTATTAACGGCCGTGAGATGGCAGTTCTTCACATAACTTAAGTTATCTCGATTTCCACCTGAATAATATTGTTCAAAAACTTGTACAATATGTATTACATATTTAGACACCTAATATATTTATTCAGTTTGGGTAATAGATAATATAACACTGTGGGGAATGTTGCAACGTTGCCAAGGGAAATGTATGCTGTTAACTTTGTTTACGAAATATGTTTCAATTTATATCAAAACTAGGCTTATAATATATGCTGTTAAATGTATTTTGGCCTGAAGGTAATTGTACACTTCCCTCAGTAAGTTAAAAAATATGATATCTGCCCCTGCCGAAATACTATCGTATTCTTGTTCATAAATTCAGAAGTCATCTGAATTTATGAACAAGTAGTGAATACATTAACATAAGTATCTAATGTCTCCCGATAGTTTTAATGTTTTTGAATAAGTGGTAGAAAGAATATAAATCTTTTGTAAATTGCCATAACTTAGTAGAGAATTGGTAATGACAATGTGTTTGAACTTGTTTTGGGTTAGCTATGGTTAAAAATACTGTGATTTACTCTATTTGTGATTTTATCATTTTCTTATGATGTGATTATTTTATGGAAGGACGATATTAGAAAAGGATTTCATGTATTTTCAATTCTTAGACGTGCACACCATACCTTGATTCTTCGTTTATTTTTTGTGATGGGAAAGAATGTTTTTTTTTCCTACGCCTCAGATTTGGTTGCATTCGAATACTGCTGGATGCTGCGGAAGTGTTGATCAAATTAAGGAATCAGGAAGTAGTGTGAAAGTTAACAGTTGAGGTGTCTAGTGCATGCAACGTAATATTTATCATCAACTGAACGTGTACAGAAAAAATCATTCCTCGCTTTTCATTCATTGTTGTAGCGAGAAAATGAAAATGTTTTAAAAAACTGTATGCATTTTTAAGTTTTAACGCACGCGAGAAATAGAGTTGGAAACAATGGGGAATCGTTAAAGATTTTTTGAAATTTTATTTTCGATTTTCTTTATTATCACGGCCGCAATTAAAATAATTAATGTCTCCGAGCCCGGGGACCGCTATTGAGTCCTGCTTCATTTCTCCAGAACGATCGAAGCCTCTTCATCTTTCATTCACTCTCCGAGAAGACTGAGGCGGTGTAGGAAGAGGCGAATAAAAAATTTTGAAAAAAAACAAAATAATTCCAAGATTTTTTTGAAAGGAAATGTAAAAAATACGGCGAATGGTTTCTCCTTTTCGAGTGGTTTCTTCATTGTTCATTGAACCGGACGTCCAATTTTTCTCTCTCTCGTGGGAATAAAATATAGGGTAGAAAATATTATAATAAAAAATGAAGGATACACCGCGCTTGAGATTTTCAGCGCGGGCGAGAGAGCCAGGGGGAGGAGGTAAATGTGCCGCTGTCGGAGGACGTTGTAATAATGCACCAGGAACCCATTCTGGGGTGCATTTTGCACCCTTCCTGAGTGTTTATGCCAGGGTTTCTCTCTTGTATACTATCTCTCCTCTCTCATCTCTACTGCTCATGTCCCTTTCATCATCTCCCGACGTCAGTAAAGGGAGCGGCGGCTTCATCATCAACTGCACCCAAGCCCCAACATCTCTACCCCCTCCCCACACCCTCATCCCCCTAATCTACACGCACACCCTCGAGACGAATTCTTCGCCTCCTTGACTAGTCTCGGTATGCGAAATAATGCCCGTGTATCGATTTTTATACGATACGGTTTACCAGGCAGTTTGGTCGGGTTTACACATTATTGCATAATTCAAACTGAAGCACTTAGACTATTTCCTATCAACATTTACATCGTAAAATTAGTTATAAGTGCAGTTTTAAGGCTTTTTAGCAGAAAAATGAAAGTATGTTTCAAGACATTACTTGGAGGATCTCATTCAGGATGATTGACAATTTGATGAATAAAAATTTAGTTGGTGGAAAATTATATTTATTTATAACCGCGACTTTGAGGGAAACATTAAGGCTGGTTTACACATGGAAGTTGACTTCTATGGAAGTAGCGAGTGTAGAGATATCTCGAATCGTATTGCCACTCCAGGTCATCGTTCTGCGTAAACATAAATTTCGGTTCTTTCTACACAAACGGATGACGGAGAAAACAATGAACATGGTAATTAGGAAAATTGCCCAAATTTGACATTAATGGCGTCTGTATACAGTTGTTTGAGCCCCATACGCATTCGTGGGTGTAATAAATATGAACTCAATGGTTGAAGGCGTGACTTTGTGGAATGTTACCGTAGACATGACGAAAAAGAAAAATGTCTTCGTAGATTCCACACTTAAACTTTTATTACCGATCTAGGTTTCGATTGCCTTGCAATCCTTTGAAAATGAATGCAAGGCGATCTAAACCTAGGTCGACAATAAATGTTTTAAGTGTGGAATTTACTAAGACATTTTTATTTTTCGTCATGTCTTAATAAATATGTATGAATTACAATAATTTTACATTATGATGTCGAATCAAGTGTGTCCATCGTGATAATAATAATTATTATCTAATAAGAGATTAGTTACAAAGCTTACCTTAAGGACTCTCTTGCATTTAAAATATTTTCAAATACAAATAAATAATAACATGTGCAATAAGAAGTTATTTTCCTTCTAATTTATTAGTTGCTTGCATTTATAATCTTCGTTTGCAGTCATGTGATGAAGATTTTTACCGGAAACGTTACGATTTTATCGCAGAATCGATATGCTACTTGCAGGCAAAATAGAATCCATCCTATTTACTTTTCAAGTAGCTATCGCGGTCCATTACCGCCACTATTGACCACTACTGCCATGGAAGTGTGTGCTTACACATCGAAAAGTTCACTTTTTGCGACTTCCAAGGCTACCGTCATAGAAGTAGCGAGTGTTGCGATATCTTATATCGTATTGCTAAATTTCAGGGCATTCTTCTTAACTTTCCGGCTTTTCCGAAATAAATAGATGACGGAAGTGAACAATAAATACGGTAATTACGAAAATCGCCAAAATGTGGTGATAATGCCATCTCACGGCCATTAAGACGGTGCATTTCAGCGTAAATAGTTTTCTTTTTTAAACCATTTAATCTTCGTTAAATGATAAATGACCAAGTAATGTTTTGAAACATAGTATATACTAGAAATCTTACTTCTCTACTACTAGTAGATTTCATGACAAAATGTTTTTGCAGACGACCATTAGTGGATGTACAGCAAGAATATCAAACAATTGTTTAATATTGATGGCTAGTAACTTATCAAACATACATTGGTTACTCAGTCATATGAATTCTACTGTATTTTGCCCTATCTTCAGGGGGAATGTGGACTATATTTTATTTAAATGAATTGACACACGACGCTAGGAGAATGCATATTGTAGAAGCAAGTGCATGCTGATTTCTAGTAAGTTATCGAAGGAAAACATTGTAAAGTTGCATAATTAGTGCGTTAGCCCGCAAGCGATTTAGAAAAGAGAAAGTCTGGGAAAATGGCGGAATGGCTTCCGCTTCTAACACTGGCCAGTATACCAAGTGCCTTCTCCATATAACTCAATCGGTAGGACCAATGCTGAGACGAAGAAAGAAAACGTGTAAGATGATCGATGTGTGTGCCCGTGAATATCTTGAAGATATTTTCCCTCGTCCATTTAGCTATGCTATAATAGATAGACAGTTTTTATTATAATTATAAATAATGACACAAACTGCAGCAGTTACAGAAGACTTGACAGAAGCCGGGATAATACCACTGGAAGTTCAGCATGGGCAAATTTTTCGCCAAAAAATTAACGATTGGATGATTGCCGATCCAGAAAAACGTGAGAGGACGGGAACCACCTGGGTCGTGTTTTTACGACGTATGTCGTATCTTTGGGAAGCGCCTAGTATGATTATTGCTGTAGACAAACATCGCGGGTTGAATCGCTTTTTGTTTGTTATCCCAAATGAAGGCGTCTTGCGAGTTTCTTGTGCCGGGTATATTGGTTTTTGGGATAAATTCACGACGTCACAATGTACGATAGGAAATACTTAAATATTCAGATGTTTCACACCCTTGAAGCTATTAATTATGAACAATGCATGTATCGTTTCATTTATAATAACTAATTTAATCGTTAATAACTGGAATTTGAAGCATTGGCTTTGATAACAAATGTAAAAGTCAATACGGCACCATGAAATTCCGTTAGAATAATATGTTATAAATGCGTTAATAGTGGTTCAATAAAGATACAACCAACTCAGTATGGTATTTGACATGTTACCTTTATAAATAATTACCATTTCGAGCTCATCCTTGTAGAAATTCCTCGAAATAAACGACTTTTTCATATGATGTTAGGTTTCCCCGAAAAATCGTCTTCGTTTGGGACCTTTTTCAGGTCAATTACGAATAACTATAGTGGAACTATTTTCTGGATTTTATTATGAGTTATCCCTAACCGTCGTTCCACAACGTAACGGCAGAATAAATTGTTTTTATTTGGTTCATTACGAAATAAAAATGTTTCAGCTTATATTCAGTCATTTGTATTTACCCAGAAACGTGGTACTGGCTCTTGGATTTGAAAAATGGCCTAGTACACTCCCGAAATATATCGTAAGCATAAAATAGAAATGAAGTAAGGACTATTTTATGTTCTCTATTTTCACTTGTTGACTATTTACAAGTTTTCTTTTATCTAAGATTCACCTTGTAATTCAGCCTTGTGAAATCCGAATGGTGACGTACTGTTAAATTGCAGACTTGTGACTTTTTGTCTTGTAACTCTGAGAAACAGTCCCCCGGTTGGATAAAAGAAGGAAAGCCCATGCAGAAATAATGGGAAAAAAAGACAAAACCGGCAATTGGTACTAAGTTTGCGCTGAATTACCTTAGGATTTGAACACTTAAGAACGAAATGCTACGAATACACGCCTCGGTTTCCGAGACTAGGAGATTTTCATAACAGCATAATACTCATTGCTTTATTCTATCTTTCGTTATTTTGATAAACTAGAAGTAATGAGTTAGTAGCTATATTCTTTAGAGGTTGTAATACACATGGAGATACCGCCACAGTCACAACTTCCAAATAAGTCAAAATTGACGTGCAAAAAGCCGTCTTTATTTTTTTCATCGTGATGCATATCGATCTGATGTTTCCGATTGGCACTTTGTATTTTTTATTTAATTGCGAGTTTTCCCCGACCATTCGGCGGAGTCTTCGCCAGGCAATAAATACAATTCGTTCCATGAAAATGCTATCAGTGTGAAGCTAAATCACATTCATTCATTTTCGGTTGCTTGGGTAATTTCGAAGGCGAACGACATCCTTGGTCTCTTCCGGCCCTGATATTACTTCGCCAGAATCTACTGGTAAGTGTGAGGTTGGATTGAAGTAGGAAAAAACCGGCTCAGAGTTTTTTACTGCTGGAGGTCCCTAGTCTATCAGAAGCATGGACCATTGGAAAAGCTGACCAAAAAAGACTAGAAGCCTACGAAACCTTGTGTTGGAGGAGTATGCCGAAGACAAAAAGGACGGACAAAATAAGAAATGATAAAGTTTACAGGAGAGAAAAAGATGAGAGGACTATATGGAACACCGTAGAGAAAAGAAAAACAAGATCTATTGGACACTCCCTGAGACACCGTGGGTTTGTGAAGAACATAATTGAAGGCAAAATAGAGGGAAAGGTCACCACAGGAAGACCTAGGAATAAGTTCATGGACCAAATAAAGAGGAAATTACATAGGAAGAGATTCCAGTTGGTAAGGAAACTGGCATAATATAGGGAAGGGTGGACGGCTGCAGTCAACCAATCTTAGGATTGAACAACTAATGAATGCCCCTGGTCTGTTACGTGATTTCATTCATCACCTCGGTATACCTAGTACCTCTCATGTTCACATTCATAAATGTATCACTTCCCCTCTCCACTCACAAGAGGATCACATTATTGATTGAATTTTAAAATCCGTGACTTTTTCCTAAAATTTTGAGAATGAGAAAAAAATTTAACTTCTTTACTATTATAATTACCAAGTTCAAATTTGGAAGGCTAACTATTACTTTTAACCTCTATAAATACCCAGAATATCGGGGGATCTGAATCTATTGTTGCGGAGAATTTTCAGTAATATTTTTGAAAATTATGAGTTTTTAAACGCCGATTACCGGGAGCGTTGAAAAATAATGCTTTATTATTTTTTGCGCGAAATTTCCGCGAGAAAAAATCGGCCCGGATCGGATATCGGCCGAATCACGGACCTCAGGCTAGACGGCCCATCCCGTGGCAAATTTGTGTGGAAACTAGGGAAATAAGTGTTTACCTAATAGGTGTTACCCTAAATATTTTGTACCGAGATATTGCAATAACTATGGGAAACATAGGTTAAATGAAAAAATACCCATGCTGCTTAATAGTTTACCAGCAAACATAAAAGAGCTAAAACATATTAGCTGAACGAAATGGAGATTAAGAGAGTATCTTAATCCTATATCTTAATCGTTACACTGAAAGAAAATTACTATATGCCAAGCAAGAAATGGCATTTTATTTATGAATGTCTTCTATTATTTCACATATGTCTTGTGTTTGTGCGTCTAGAATAATGCTGTGTGTCTTGTATTGTACCATAAGATTATACTTGTGACATTGCCCATCATTGTATCTTCAGGTGGTTAATGAACATATTAATTGAAATCCTATTAATATATATGCTATTTGATTTTGAAATTCCGTTATATGACGGTAACTATTTGCATATTAGATGCATAGATATTTTATAAAGTGTGCGGCCAATTAATGAGTAATGACGGCTCAAAGGTACCTGTCGACAAACTCATTGAATTTTGGGAGGACCGGATTGTGTATGAAATATTGTATTACCCAATGTATTGATTTCGAGATTTTTTCAACTTTACACCTTCATGCGTCACTTCGTGGAAGTATTTTATATTCGAATCCATATATTTAGCTGGATATAAATCACATTTGTGATTTTATCCCCGAAATTTTGCACGTTCTACCAAAAGGTTTAAAGGATAGGTTGGATAGGATATCAGAGGTGGCGACCGACTGCTTAGGTCATTTGCGCCACAGGAGAAATGTAAGAGAGGAAAAGTGAATGGAAATCCGGCGTAGGCATTAACCTGCTCATAGCGAAAGGCACCAAGGGGACCACGGCTTAACGTTTCATCCGACAGACGGATTATTGCACTTGAAGTGCCCTCCACAAGACACTCAAGTAGGGATCGGGTTTCCCCTGAAAAACATCTTCCTCTGCAGGGATTTGAACCCTGGCCGTTCGAATGGTTAGCCAGTACTCTAGCCACCACAGTAGTGACCACACCAACCCGATCCCCAAAGGTTTAATGATAGATGCTTTGGATCAGATGGAATAATCTGAAAGTCAATCAATCGTTTGCAACGAGCTACTTTTCCCGCTCCCCTCCCTGACGTTTCCCTGCCTCTCCACCCAAAAATTAGTTTGTTCTCCAAATCTCCCCTTCTTAGCGGTGGTTACTATCGTAACAATCAATAAATAAAATATAAACATTGGACCTGAAGATCAGAAAGCTGCGAAACGCGTTGTACGTTTCAATACATAACTGTGGAGAAGTACAGGCTTATTTTCAATATGGATTCGAGCTCTAAATGTTTTGTTTTTTGTTAATAAAAACTTTATCGTGAAATTTATAGTTATATTGTTTAGGCCAGGCTACAAAACCCAGGAAAAATACGTGAAATAAAAACTTTTTGCCGCTCTTGAGTTAAGCCGGTTCAACAGATTCGACCGATGTTCTATATTCGAGTATCGCGCGCGGCTGGAGTCGACAAGACATTTCCACCCCTCCAGTAGCACAGCTCCCCCCTACGTAATGGTCTGTCTTCCCTTCCTGACCCCTCACACCACTCCCTCCCTTGAACGGAATTCTTTCAACCCCCTCCCCGAACCCATTTCCTTCCCTTATCCCACCCCCCTCACACACCCCTACCATCCCCCGCCCACACCCTATGCTCTCGCCCTATTGATCCCCTAACCGCCGGTCGTCGTCGGCGCTTCATTCTTGAGAGAGTTGAGTCTGGGGGGTGGGCGTTGGGCGCAGGGGTGGATGGGAAATAGGGAATGGGCCGTGGGGGTGGGTTTTTTTGGATGTATCAAATAAGTGTGCGGCGTGGAGGGGGAGCGGAGGGTACCCAGAGTGCATCTGGAGTGCGCATACCCGATAGCGATCTTCTTCTGTGTCGCGCGATGGAGTAGTAGATGAGGAAGAGATGTGTAGAGGGAGAAAAGATAAAAAAGATTTTAGTTTTCTTTTTATTTTCAAATCTTCCTTCCGTGAAGGTGGGTATGTAGCACATTGCGCTAGTGCCGGTTGCTATGCGTCACGCTCTTCCACATAGCGACCGTAACTTTGAAGTAGAATCGATTCGAATCGACTCGACTTTTTAAATCGATTCGACTCGAATTAGGCTTAATTTTATTCGATCCACCGGCGAATCAGGATGCTTGGAAACCGAATGACTCGAAATATTTGAATCTGATGGATTCATCTTCGAATCGTTGCATGCATTCAAGCACGGCGCTTAATCCTAAATGGCGCGCCGTCCGTTTAGAGGATGTTTTCCTCTCGCGATACGAAAATTTAAAAATATTCTGTGCAATTCTTTGTTCCACTACAGATTTATAAGACAATGTAAGGCCCTGAGATATTGTTAAAGTCTCTATTACTATAACTTTATTACGTAAGCTTTTCTATTTATTTATATTCTAATTCGATTCGAAAGCGAATTTTAGGGTGATTGGATTCACTACCAAAATTTAAAAAAATATTCGATTCGAAATTTTCTTTTTGGAGATTCGATTTGGTTCGATTTGAAATGAAAATTCCTGATTCGCTTAGCACTATTTAATAAGCAGAATTCTTTCCTCTGCGTCATTGTTCAGGTATTCCGTTGCTATTAATATTGGCACTATTATGACGTGCTGCGTGTTTTTGGTAGTTTGAGCAAGATAATTCCCTTGTCATAATGGAGACCATATTCAAATGACACATACTAACTTCAACAGCTGTAGGATGCATGAAGTAAACATTGTGATATTAATGGTACAATAATGTACTTTTATAAGACTGAAGTTTTGAGTGATTAAATATTAATATCTATATAAGCCTTTAATTTGACTCATATTTTCACGCGGTATGTTTGAAACTCCTTCACAGCGCAAGTTGTTTTCCGATTTTTAAAAAGTTACTATAGTAACAATATGTTTCCTTTCAAAAATAGTTGAGAAAACAAACAAACTACTTACTGTTTCTTTTTTGACGAGATTGAGGTGTTAGAAATTCCTCCCTTTTTAAATGAAGTCACCCTGGAGTGCATACAGGTAGCATTTCCCATGTAAAATGGCTGGAATATTTCCTCAAAATCACGGAAAGTAGTTCGGTAAGGGCCTGATGGTTTAGTATCTTTGGAAGGGTGAGATATTTTTCTTTAAAACGAGATCAAACTAATTGATTTCTTGGTGAAAGAATATTTTGCTCAGACTACCACAGACCCAAATCTCTATTATATTAATATTTAAACGAAACAAGGGCCATTTAATGTATTGGTGTGCAGATCGTTATAACTGCTTACATTTAAGAACAAACTTAGTCCCTGAAATATATTAGGAGGTAAGTTACCCATCCAAAACCACTTCTTTTTTAACGCGAGGAGAACTTTTAATTGAAAAGGAGGTATTTAATTATTTAAAAATGTGTCTCCCTTGAATGTATGTAGCACTTGACACTTTCGCTATGCGTCATACCCTTTTTTATAGCGTCCGCTACTTTTGGTAAATATTATTTCCTTATCGTACTTTTTTATTCATCCTGTCACTCTGAAATGTATGTTTAATGTGAAATACTCGTTAATGTACAGTTAATTTTTTACAGTCAATTGAAAAGTATCCTTAATCTTTTATGTAAATTCAAAACCGAAGTCTTTTCCGACGGAGTTATTAATGCCTTGAGAAAACATGCTACGTTAGATCAGATCGTGACAGTAAATTTAGGGATGGATACTGCAGAACAGACTGTTTAAAATGTCGTATTTCCCGCGGTAAATGTGAGGCCGTGATGACTACTTTAATACCTTGAAGTACGTTAGTTGACAGGTAGTGTGTCTGATTAATTGCTGTGCTCCCTTATGCTTATTTTATAATTTGCCGCGTAAGATTAACGTAATGTTTTTGTATATTCTCTGCTTGACTAATGTCTATCGTCAACGTAGTCGCGTAGTGGTATTATTAATTCAATTGTGTCTGTGGCAGTGGTAACCTATAGCGTATAGCGTTGTGCTTGCTAGTGTAAGTTAATTCATACCCTGTAGTGCATGTTGGTGATAAGTCAACTCGTGTCAAGCACCCTTTAGGTAGATCGCAGGATTCATATAGTGTACTTATGTTATTTTGTTCATTTCAGTAAAACTCCGTTGTCTTTGGCGTGTCATTGTGAAATAAACTGAAAACTTATTCCATGAAAATGTATTAAATTTTTCTTTAATTTTTTGAAATTTATTTCAATTTATTCAATTTTATGTGGAATGACCAAGTCATTGTTCATTCACAGTTTCAATGAAATGCTACTTCAACTCCGCTCTAAGCCTATTATCGTGTTAGTCTAAACGTAATTTTCGGTCCAGTTTGGAATTATGTAGCGCTGAAAGATATGCTTTTGCTAAAAAAATCAAATGAACCTTACGTTTGTGCATAAATAGATATTCTCGCTCCGGCCAAAATTCTATTAGAAAATTATGTAATACCGTACGAAGGAACGGCAAAAAATCTTGGAATAATATTTGATAAGGAACTCAAATGGAAGAAACAAGTTCCCGTCACAAAACAGAAATGTCTGAGCATACTACATCAATTATGTAGAACCAAGAACATAGTACCGCCCAAAATTCGAACCACCCTGGTGCAGTCGTTAATTTTTCCACACCTAGACTACTGCTCTTCTCTGTTTACTAATCTCAGCGAAGAAAGTAACAACAAATTGCAAGTGACATCTCTTTCTAACTAAATCACAGCACTCGTTTTACTTCACCGATCACTTCGCTTATTACACTTACAAAGAAAAACTTTATTTAACTCTCACTCAAAATGTCTTTCGGCCCTCACTCGTGACCGTCTCCCTCTCTCTTCTTTATTTATCTTTCTCCCGCGTCCCTGGTTACCCATTGTTGAGCCACGGCTCACACCTTCAATTCACTAATAAACCGCTAATAAAGTACTTTGTTGATAAATAACCAATTAATCACCTGGCAGTATAGTCGTTATGTTACAACCTAATTTAAAAAATGAGGAATTCATAACACCTTGATCTCGTCAAAATATTTATATTGGTTAGTTGGTATGTTTCCTCAGCTTTTTTTTGAAAATAAATCATAATTTCACAGCAGTAGTTTTTTTCAGATTCAGAAACCAACCTTTAGTTGTGAGGGAGTTTTAAACGTACCGCGCGAAAAAAATGAGTCAAGTTAAAGACTAATGTAGATGTTTTAATTTGATTAATTAGAATTTAAGTCATATAAATATATAGTAACTTTCAATTATTATTACAATGTTTAATTTTGCAAATTTATTATTTTATTAAATTATAACAGTAGATATAATCACTCATGTCTGGAGAAGGCAATAAACCTATGAAACACAATATGGTGATTTTATTTTTTATTTGAGAACCTTATAATAAACCATAAATAGGCTCAAGAGACCTATAATTATCTTTACCTGGTTTAAAAAAATGTCCGCATTCTAAACTGTTTTTTTTGTGCTAACTGTTAGCATTGGCATCATATTTCTGTGAAATACTCAAATGATAAAACACATTGTAATGTTATGCACAGATTTTGTGATTTAACTGCATACTTGCGCATTTTTTCCTGACTTATGTATCTATTTCAAATGCTCAATAAAATAATTTCCATATGTTAAAAAAATATTAATGCGTCCTAGAGCTGCTGAAATTTGAACGTAAAATTCAATGGTCTCCGTTATGACTAGTGAACTATCTCGCTCCAACTACCATAAGCGAGTGAGTCATCCATCGCTTTCTAAAGTTGACTTTCAGTTGTCCCCAGAACTTATTACATCCTCGAAGCCGAGGAATTCTCATTCGAGACTTCCTCGCCTCCGATGCTGTGACTTTCTTTCGCTCTCATTAAGTTCTTCATTTCGGCGGAGAGACGGTACTTAAACCCCGCTCCGAGCCACTCCGGTTATTGCATGCGGCGTGAAATGACGTCCGTCTTGAAGTTTCTGTCAGACCTCTTTCAAATGCCCCGTCTGTGTCGCAACTCATTTCATTAAGTTTCGCTTTTCAACTCTTCGTTTTGTACTTTTAAATATATGACCCCCCCACGTTTCGCTGCGTCTGTTCGAGTCGAACCGAAAATTGAATTCAACCTTTCTGCTTCAACGGTTATTTAAAAAACTTTATTGTGTACACATTTTTAGTTCTAATATTACATCGTTGCTCTTTATGGATGGTATTACGATTACGATGGTCTTATAATACATCAGGGAAACCTATCTTAACATCGCCCAGGTCGATGGATACAGTTACGCTTTAGGAAGCTATGGATTATTATGTGTGTCTTCACTCTTGTCATCCAGTTGACGAAGTATGTATGCAAAGTCATTAATAACTAATCGAGAGATGCATAGTTGACGTAAATAAAGGACAATACAATGTAAATCGGAAGTTTCTACCTATCTATGATCGCAACCTGGCACGATATCCCAGCATATCAAACTAAACTATTTTTTGGGAAAATTATGAGGACATTCATGGATAAATTTTTCCAATCTTCAGTAAAATTCACTATAGAAAAATAATTCTCCTGGACTGGGAATCGAACCTAGATTCCTTCAGATTCACGCCGAGTGCTCTAACCAATAAGGTCATACGTGCTCTAACCATTTAGTGCTTACGGGTAACTCTGGCATTGCATGCACGGTACCTGTGGGGGACTTGCTCCTCAAAGTCCCCATGAGATCCACAGAGGAAAAGGACGCCTGGGTAGCTGACTTGGTTAGAGCACACGGCGCGAAATCGAGGGATCTGGGTTCGATTCCTATTCCAGGCGAATGTGCTAATTTCACACAATTGTGTGATCAATAGCGGGTGACCTCGTTAAAATACTGCGCGGCTAGTTCCGTAGTTCTTTGCAAATGGCTAAGTGTTTCAGTTTCGTGGAGAGAAGATTCCGTGTGATTTGAAAATAAGTTATCACTATGGCAACAAAATGTATTTTTCAGCTCATAGTTCAATTTTGCGCTTCCCTGAATTCATGTTATGCTTTCAAGGCCGTGTGGTTATATCGTAATCAGCGGGAAGTCATTTTATATACACATGATATGTCGAGTTGAAGGAGCTATAGCTGATACTTTGTAACAGTTGCTTCTCTGTATGCATCATCATCATCAGACAACAATCTTGATATTGGCTTGACGCAGCCCTCCACTTCTCCTATCAGCTGTAAACTGTCGCCACCGATTGCGACGGAAAGGGTAGTGGCAGTAAGAAGGAAAATAAAAATTGCAGAGTAACTAAGGACACCCTTTTTATTTAACGAAAAAAAAACAAAATGATTAACTCGCACTGCGTCACAACGGGGGAGATGAGGGGAGCAAAATGGTGGAACGAGGGGGTAATGGGAATACAGGATCCCAAGCTTACTTGTGGAGGCGATGAAGCTGACCAGGAGCGCCGTCGAGGAGTGGAGCGGCACCAACTTCCCATACGGGAACCACCAAGGAAAAAAGCCGACCTCTTTCTTAGGGCCGGATATATATATACACCTTCCAGGGGGGGACAGTTGACTGCTGACGTCCCTCTCTCTCTGACGTCCTCTCTCTCTCAGCTCGAACCTTGAGCCTCTCATGCACGGCTCAGCTGATTTCTTCAAATTCACGTATTTCTTCTCTTTCATACCTTTCATCACTTGTTCTATATGAATCTCAGACGAGGCCTTCCTCTGCCATTCTTCCCGTTGACCTGTCCCTCGACAGTTGTCTTCATCAGGCCATCATGTCTCATGACGTGGTCAATTAAGTCTTCTTCATTGGGTTTTCAGTAGTCTTCTATTTTTCCCGCTCAAATGAGGACTTCATAGTTACTCACTCGGTCTATCCATTTCATTTTCACCATTCTTCTGTAGCACCACGTTTCGAATGCCTCCACTCTTTTCTTCTCTGCAGCAGTCGTCGTTCACGTCTCAATGCCCATAAAGAAACATGCTCCAGATGTGAGTTCTGATAAATTGCTTCCTTACTTCCACGCTTGTTTCCTGTTGTAAGTAGATTCCTCGTTTGGTATTGGTTTGTGAATGCAGAGATCTGGCTGATGGAAACGACATTGGCCAGACTCAGTTCTAAGTGTCAAACATAATTATCAATTCTATAAATCGAACATATTACTCCTCTTAAGTTCGCACAAGTTTGTAATCAGTAGTTCACCATAAGTGCTTAGGGGCCGTTACTAACGTGGTAATCGACACGAGGGTTATTGATGCGGTTCATTGGTAACGCATTTTCTACTGGTTATAATATGTTGCGGTGGATTGTCTTCTAACCTTCCTCTTATCTGATAAATGATCAGGAGAGAGACTATTAGATAACTTTCCCTTCATTCTTTTGACGAATTAGAAAGATAACGACATAGATAACGACATCCTGATTTCTTTGATGTGCACTTTTGACCACCCCTGATTCTTGAAGACATTTACGCATTGTTTACTTCAAAAACGGTGACTTTCACAGCGTTTTGTACGAAGCTTAATTTTCTTTTCTCATAAAGTTTTTAGCTTTAACAATGAATCTTTATTTTATATGATAAAAATTGTCTTTGTTTACTTCCGTTTATGATTCAGACCGATTTAGCTAATGAAACCAGCGCATTCGTGTGGCCCGATATACAAGGCCTAGCAAAATAGGTTGAACGTCCAGCGAAAGATATTCTACATCCAACGTTTGTAAAAGATTAAATCTATATTTTCACCTCCAATTAGATCCTCCGACTTTCAAGGAGACTTAGTTTCGGACAGGGCTGACGATCCTCAGCAAAATAGACACGATTAATGTGGCGCATTCAATGTTTCATGAAACGCTTCCCGCATCATATGAAATGTGTGGTATGGTACCACACAAATACCGTCGCACACGCGTGGGTAGGGCTTAATCTTTGAACGAAAATGAATTTACGAGCTTTTCCGCATCTGCCGGGGAGGGGAAAAGGGGGAAGCGGGGGGCAGTTCCCTTTCATTTATGGCATGGGTCATTACGGTAAGCGACCATAAGCCTCCACATCCCCTTCTCTTGCTTAAAATTACCCTTAATTGCCGCTATTTGCGCGTGCCATTGGACCAGGGGGACAATTGCAATGTGTGAGTACTTTTGAGCGCGTCTCAAAAATATGTATTTTTCAAGAGGCAATCGTTGAAAAAGAGTTCGGGAAGCATTCGCCTTTCTTAATCCCCATTGTTGAACCACCCCTGGAGAATTTGACCAGACACGCGTAGAGCGCCTATTTTTTTTAACCCTCTATGGACGAGACAAATTTGTTGCTTTTAAAATCATTAAAATATCTGATTTCTGAGAGGTTTTTCCATTTAGTTGCTGCGCTAGACAGAATTGTAATGCTTCGGATTAAGTACAAGGAGAGTTGCGTCTCTTTCGGTGGTTTGTCAAACGATTTGTATAGATGAATGGGTGACGCTATTCGCTGACGATTGAGTGCCTAGTGGAGCTCTGAAATCAATAGTTCCAGCTGTCATGTTTTTTTAAATAATATTAATAATTTTATTACAAAGTTTACAAGTTTGACAAAAGTTATAACAAATATATAAGGAATAAGACGGTTTGGTCCTGCTAAGCCTTTAAAGGCTTGTCAGAGAGTGCCATATTTTAAATTCAGTGATCGGATATAAGTTCAACGAAATGAATAACATGAAATAACGTTCATAACATTTTTTAACAATAGATATCCAAAAGAAACTCAGAAATAGTTTACAATACAAAAGTTGGTTTACAATCCAAAATATACAAAGTGTAATGTATTTTTTTTAAAATTGTCATTTGTTTTTGTATTTTTTTTGGTACAATACAATAAGATTTTACAGTAGTTCATTACAAGAAAAAAAAGTATACCTTAAACTAACAGACAAGAATTAAGAATAGAATGTGAAGTAAATGTTGTGAAAGTTCAAAAAGGTACGTTATGAAGGTTATGTTGAAGTATACCTTGTGTAAGTATTGTCATGTAAAGTATTATTTTCAATTAAATACATAATTACGCTACAAATACGTCACATTTTCAAATAAATTTTATTTTCAAGTCAACTGCAAATATTTTTTTTGAAAAGTACTTCAATAGCACTATTAAAAACTAATATAGTAGCACTAATAGCATATTTTTTATGTTGATGTATCATAATTCTGTCCATAGAGGGTTAAGATGGCAGCCCCCGCACTAAGGGATGGTCCCCTTCTTATTTTTCTCCTTTATTTTAATGCGTTCACGGCTCTGGACGAAATTACGTGAGACAGACAAGGGCTTCACTTCCCCCTCTTCACTCAGCAGAGATGTCAATTGCCGTGAAATATTAGCGCTGCGGGGTGGGGGAGAAGGAGCGAAGAGGTAATTGGCTCCGCTTGAATGTATGCGTTGAGGTTGTGGGGCACTAATAAATCCAACGAAATATTTCAAGGGGTGTACGACGCATAGGTTGAACGCGTGTCGCGACATATGTGTCCCGTTTAGTTTCACAACCCCTCCGTCTTCAGCATTTGTTATATACCTAAGCGGGATCTTATAATATTTAGTTATTCATTTTTCTCACAGGAGATGGATTCCATCATCGCTGATCGAAAAATAACACATTTTTACATACATACATACCAATCACGCCATTCCCTTCCGGGTTAGACACAGTCACAAAGTTTCACTCATACATACATATTTGAACACCTAACGCTGCTTCAATAATTTCCTCCATACTGACCTATCCTTGCAAACCTCTTTTGCCTCATTTACTCCCATACACTGCTTCATACACGTCATCTTGTTTTTAAGATTCCTATGTAATATTCCTCTTCCTAAGAATTTCCTCTACCAAATTCAACCACAACTTATTCGGCCTACCTCTACCTCTCGCACCATTCATTTCACTCGTATATATCAGTTTCGTTATTCGACTCTCATCCATTCTCTCAGCGTGGCCAAACCAACGAAGCACACTCCTTTCATACACGTCCATTACTGAAGTATCTAACCCCCATTCATTCATAACCCACTCATTTCTGACCCTATCCATCCTACTTTTGCCGCAAATACTCCTCAGATAACTCATACCAATACAATCCACATGTATATTTAATGTCATAATATAGGACTTGTGCCTTGTCTGCACCCGAGGCTACTGGCGGCTTGTGGTAAGAGAGATGATGGAACCGAATTTGGATTCGCAGTTACCGGTGAAATTTTTGGCGTTCGAAGTTTGCTGAGGCGTGTTTTTCGTGGTTATTTTTTATTTATTTACAATAGCAATTAAATTGACGTGGAGTTACGTTATTTGCTGGCCCTAGTTTAATTTTTTCTTACATTAGCCATTTGATTAAAACTTTGTGTAGGTGGTACTATAGAAAATACGCCTTTCAATTATAGACCTTGCCGTGTTTAATCGGGTTTTGATGAAAATAAACGTTTCGTAAAAATATTTATCCCCTCAGAAATATGCTCAGGCATTGTGGTGTCATGTATGCCTTGTAATTCTGTCAAAGTTAATGCCTTAATCACTTTTACGTAATGAATCGGGTCAATTTTTTTGGGAAATTAAAAAAAAGTTGAACGATCCACTGAATTATTTTTTTGAAACATACTCATGTTCTGTGGCGGTATTGATTTTTAGTAGTAGCGTCATATTTGAAGTTCTAATTAGCTGCTATCAAAGCAATGTATGGTTCATTAACGATGTCCATATAATCCGCCATGACAACGTACGTAGAAAGGCATTTTGTGAACTGGCTATTGGTTAAATCTAGTCAAAAGCGTGTACCAAAAGCAGTGATCTCCCGCATTGCATTACGGTTTGGAAACACTACATTAATTACATTTACCTGAGGGGTATAAGCCATCTGACTTGGAAAGTTTGTAATCAGCATTTCACTATAAGTGCTTAGTATTCGACACGAGAGTAATTGATACGGTGCATTGGTAACGCATTCTCGGCTGGTTATTAATTGGTGGATTGGCTTCTAAGCTTCCTCTTATGTGATCGCTAATCAGGCGAGAGACTATTTTTCCCTTCATTCTCTTGACGAATTAAATATCAACCTTCGGGATCGGGTTGGTGAGGTGGCCAAGGTACTGGCCAACCATACGGACGGCCAGGGTTCAAGTCCCTGCAGGGGAGGATTTTTTTCAGAGGAAACCCGATCCCTACTTGGATGTCTTGTGGCAGGCACTTCGAAAGGATTGTTTCGATCCTGAAAAAATTAAGGCGGTAACTACATTATTTATTTTCAAAAATAGTTGGGAAAACATGCAAACTACGCACTGCAAATTTTCTTTTACGAGATATAGGTGTTATAAATTCCTCATTAAAAAAAAATTATGTCTCAAGAGTGCGTACACGTACGAATTTCCCATAATAAAAGCTCTGGCTTTTATCGCCAAAAATATCGGAAAGTAGTTCGGTAAGGGGCTGATACTTTGGTATCTTTGGAAGGGTGAGATATTTTTCTTTACAATTAGACCTTACTCATTGGTGTCTAGGTAAAACGATATTTCGCTGAAAGTACCTTAATTTGCGTAATGCCTAAAAGTATCACCGAGATAAATTAGCAGTGGAAATACAACCGATTTGACCTGATTATACTAGGTTAGAATCGCTGTCATTGAAATAGGCTGAATCTGATAGCCTTGGGAAGCAAAGATTAATATTGCATCATTAATCATTGGTTGTTCAATCCTAAGATTTGTTTGTTGCAGCCTTCCTCCCTTCCCTATATTACGCTAGTTCCCTTACCTCTTAGTATCTCTCCCTATGTACTTTTCTCTTTATTTGGTCCATTTCATTATTCATGGGTCTTCCTCTGGGAACTATTCCCTCGATTGTTCTTTCAATTATGTTCTTGACAAACCCATTGTGTCTCAGATTGTGTCCAATCCATCTTTTTCTTCTTTTCTGTATTTTGTTTCATATGGTCCTTTCCTCTTCTACTCTTCTGTACTCTTTATCCATCGCGTATTTTTTCCGTCCATTTAATCCTCAGCATCATCCTCCAGCAGCAGGTTTCGAAAGCCCCTAGTCTATTCTGGTTTGTTTATCCATTGGTGCATGCTTCCGATCCATAGAGTGCTACGCTCTACCCGAATACTTTCGCATACTGTTTCTTAGTTTGTAGTTATATCTTCTTTGCACACGGAAGTTGTATTTTGACCACGAACGCCGTCTTACCTTGTGCTAGTCTTTGCTTTCTCTCCGTTGTACTTCTTCCGTTTCATGTGATGATACATCTGAGATAGGTGAAGGAATCCACTCGCTCTAGTTTCACCATTGCCAGTGTGATTTCTGCATTCATCAGTTCTCTTCCGCATGCCAGGATTTTCGTTTTTGTCGTATTTGTTTTCATGTTGTATTCTTGGAGAACTACGTCCATTGCGTTTGGTGGCCTTTGAAGATCTACGCCATTTATTGCTATGACTACGGTGTCGTCTTCGAAGCGGAGCGTGCTTGTTTATTCCTCGTTAATCTTTAGTATTGTCCATCGCTATCAACTAGTGACAATCGTCGTGCATGGTAATTAGCTGGGATAAATATGCCCGATGATGCAGTGAATTCGTTCCGATTGCAATGACTTTTCCATGGATGATTGATTTGCTTACAAATTGCCAAAATACATCTTTCTTCTTTGGTGGCGCATTATGCTAGCCAGATACGTGAAAAACGGATAATTTACCACAGTATTTGCAACTCCATGCATATCTTATGATCGAAAAAAAAACTCATTCGATTTGAATGTCCTGCATGCGGGAAGAAATCGATAAATGAATATTTAGGTCGCATTTTTAATTACCGTAATTGGGATCCTCATTCATCACGAGGTGTGTGAGGCCGAGTTTGGAATTGAATGAATCGGGAACGTCGTTTGTACTGGATAATAATTTCCCATCGGTTGGATTAGATTATCGTTTGATTTTTGGATTATATTAGACGAGCGTGATGCGCCCGCTCCCAGCGGGCTTCCTCCGTGGAAATATTTAAGTGAAATAGTACTTCATGGCGGCCCTGTCAAAGTAAAGGAAACATTTAGACCGTCGAAACACCAAGGTTAGACGCACATGATGACTCATACTTACGTATCAACAGGAGACTTGAATGTGGAATCAGCCGCATTTTGATAAAAGTTATTTAAAGAATGCGAGATATTGTTGCAAATGAACAAATGTATCAGTTTGTGCGCCGTTAACGTCAGGAATATTTACCGGTTTACCTCTCGAACATTCCACCATAACCAAGACACGAAAACAAAGAAAAGAGGGTGCCAGAGAAAGAGAGACAGAAAATGGTTCGCCATAGACTGAGTACGTGTTGAGTCCAAGACCTTTCTGTGTTAACTTGAAATAATATGTTGAAAGCGCGTTATATTGCAAAAAATATAATAATATGTATCTGAAACTAAATTGGTATCAATTAAATATCCTGAAATAAAGGTTTGCTCTGCACCATGGAGCAAGTGCGTGACGTCAAGATGGCGGATCGCCTCATCCCCTAAGAGAAATATCAAGGGCCATTTTTTAAAACCAATTTTAGGAAACAATAGCAATATTTAGGAAGTAAGATATGCCGTCGCATGTTCTCTGATAAATTCTGTGCATTTTGGTACCTCATTTGTAGAGTTTGGTTGCGTATAAGTTGAGAAAAAGGTATCTATACAGTAGAAATAATATAGGAGATGGTTTTCTGCAATAAAGTGCCTTTTGTAAATCGGCCCTAGCGCCCTTAAAACGACATAAATGTCATTTATTTTGACTTATGTGTATGTATAGGAAAAAAGTCCTTTATCCGATATGTACGACAAAATGCCACCTTCTCACGCTATTTATCTGCTCTGGCGCTGCGCTGCGGAGGCAAGAAACGCAATCGGAACGGAACTTACTTTCTAGATGAACCTGGTATTTAATTTGAGCGACATTTTTTTTACAGCTTTATTGCATCATCAAATTTACTGACACTAGGTACATTGGCCAAACTGGACGGAAATTGCAAATAGAACTATGGATCATAGTAAAAGTTTTTATTAACTGTCGTTTCTTCTATGTTTGCAAAACATTTATTAGATTGTAATAATTCAAGTGATTTTCAACCTGAAATTTTGCATGTACAGGATAAGGGTGAAAAATTAGATTTTATGGAACAATATGAAATCGTAGATGCTTTAAACAAAATTCAAATCTATTAAATGACCTCACTCTTGGCTTTTCAAAGCTGGTAAATGACCTCACTGATGTTGATAAACTTTTAATATTCGTTCTTAACTTATGTCATATACTCTACCTGTCCATTGTTTGTTTATCCCCTAACCCTCCCCATTGACGTCAATCTCCTTTCAACCAACCTTTTATTCCCCTCCCCCCCTCTCTTCCCCACCATCTCTCCCTCGTCTCCCCCACCCACCCTCAGTTTTGGTATATATGGGCAACTGAAAAGTGATATTGTACCTTGACAATGACAAAAATTGTCGAAACCATTGTCAAAAAAAATTAAACCGTGTGGAAAGTGAGTTCTCTTTTCATGTATCGCTTTACTGCATCTTCAAGTACAATTGTTTACATAATATTTATTTATTGAATGTTGTGATTGCAACATGGTTTGGAGAAAAACTAACTTTTGTAAGAAAGGCAGGGGAATATACAGTAAGGGCTTGCGAGGTGGGAAAGGTTATTATTCAATTAAGAAATTTTTTCGGAAGGGGTGAGAAGGGGCGCGGAAAAATTAGCTCACGAAAAAGATTGATTGACTGTATATCAATTTCAATTTGTTCCGTAGCGTCCATCTTTAAACCTTTCGGGAGAACATGTAAAGTTTCTGGGAATCTGGTACTGTTTTCATTGCCACTGTCGCGGAAGAACTTCCTTTTGAATCTCTCTTAAATTGAGGAAGTTTCTTAGGATTCTTTTGAAAGGAGAGGCGACTTTTAGATAAATGTTCCGCCCTGGCTCCTCTTTTCTCCGCAAGGAGGCACTCTTTATCCCTCCGCACTCCGCTGCCGTAAAAAGAGTTACATTACTTCAGTTGCGCCTGCCTCTCTTCTTCCTTCTTCTTAGCGCCACGAAATACGAAACTTCGCCGTCTTCCCAGGACGGCCGATGCAATTTGCGAACGGAGATGAGGATGGGTCGGATTCGTTTTTCCGCATGGCGTCATCTCATCTCGTTCTGCCGGAAAAATTGCGGGTAACGCGATACGTCGTTCTCCTTCCGTCTCGCGACGTTCCGCTGGATTCTTAAATTGGCGCAGGCTCGCCACTCAGAGCGTCTCTTTGCACGGCGCGGAGAATTGTTGCAGTCATCGAGGTGGATGGAGAGGGCGCTTCGCTACTGTGGCCAATGCTAGATGCTGTTGACGCGGGCTTGGCCTAACCGCCATCTTTGTCAACACCGTTTTTCTCGTAGCGCTCACGGGATGACGCAATAATTTGGCAGTTTTATGATGTTTGTCATCGATAGCTTACTATAAATCAGCATGCATTTACTTCTTAAATACGATTTTTCCTTACATAAAGCTTTCTATTTATTAAAATTAATGTTCATTCTCGGTGAAGGCTGTTGTGAAATCGAGTCGCACTAATTGTAAGTAGTCAATATGTATATATTCGGGGTAAATACCTTCTTTATTTGGCTTTAAAAACCGCTACGAGCGAACATATTGTTTCTAAGCTTCTAAACGGATCAGATTAGAGATTTACCTCATTATATAATACACCTCTAGGTCTGACGGAAGCGATACATTAAGAGAGATACATTACCGAACAGATGGGTACAAGAATTAGTTCTTTACGCACACAATAAGCGACCACAATAAGAGCTGAGCTCTACTAAATACACTCCCATAATACACGTCACCATTTCACCCCCAAAAACCTTATCCCTTACATCTTTACACAGTTGGTATCCTAACACCTCATGCCACACGCCCACGCGTCAGCTCTGAGGGTAGTATGTCGATGAAGATGGGTTCCATTGAGGGAAATTTCTACCTTGATACCAGTCATCTGATAATGCTGATCTGAAACATGGAAACGCTTCGTAATTTTAAACATTTGTGGAAAAGTATCGTATTTTTTATTTTAATTCCAGCACAGGAGACGTTGGTAAGCCACCTTTACGAAGTGTTATAACAACTTTTTCGCTTGGTAACTGGATACCTATAATGCTAATATCTATGCGAAGTGGTCAAATGACTTGTGGATTATTTTTTAACCCGCATCATTTCATCGCTTTTGGTGTTTCCCCCCTCTCCTCGAGTAAGCATCATCTCTGAAACATTCGATAACAATCCTGAAAAAAGAAAAGGATGGCTCCCCATTCGGTTATTTACGACATTCCGAGGATTCCAAAGCACAAGCGTCACCGCGACAGCCGAGGGGCGTGCCACCCAATGCGGAGGACGCCAATTTTGGGTCGCATTCTTTTTTTTTATCGTTAGAAATTATCAGGATACTTTCAGGGGAAAAAATTGACCAATATATCACGAAAATGCAATATGCTCCCTTCTAATTACCCTTTTATGGAAAAACGTGGCCGTTATTGGATACCAAAATGTGTAATATTTATGTCGGACCAGTTGTAACCGCTGTGGGAAAGTAGTCTGGGTGCAGGTGTAGGAATAATAATTATAGATGGACTAAAACTAATGATATTAAAAACCGACCATTCTAATTATAGCTTATTTTGCTCGTGCGCTGCACGTAGCGTCTTGGCGTACGGAAGTAAACTTTTTTGCCTACTGTATCCGTCCAACATGGCTTTCATGCGAAATTTTTCCATGAATTTTATGAGTGATGAAATGGTTTTCTTGAAAATTGTTTTAGTTTTGTATATAATAGATGAATTATAACGACCCTGCGATTGTTTTACTACCTATAGCATTGTTTTCGGCGAATTAGCTGCAAAACCAATCCACTCGATATGGCCGATAGTGCATTTATTGGCTTCGATATTTCTCTATTCTATATACCCAATGATATTGATTGTGACGTAACTTTGCCGCAACAATCGCTCCAAGTTTGCGGCAATATCTGGTGACGATACATCCGGTTTTTTTAACGAACAATCTGTGGAAAGTTCTGTGATTCTTTCTCATACAAAATAATAGAAAAACGTTCCAAGCTCTTTCAATTACGTTCAATTAATTAATACAATTCTACGTTTCAATTAACAGCCTTAATTGCCTCGTCTAAATTGATTCAGTTGTAAAAAAGGAAAGAGTGCTGAAAAGTTCAGCTATGTGATTTGCTGTGTGAACGCTTCTCTGATTTTATTCCATTTACAATACATTAAATAGTTACACATGCAATCATCCCATGATTAAGGTCTGCAAATACTGGTGAATCACAGAAAGTTTAACTGAATGAACTTGGCTTGATTGAGTGTATCAATGACGGCATGCGTGCTGAATAAGTGGGAAGTGTAGTAATGTTTTATGTCTGGCTCATGAAAAACGTTTTAAACTATTTTAATTAAGCTTAATCGAGTGATTAAAGTTTATATTTCAATTAACAGCCTTAATAGTTGGTATCCATATTGAAAAGCATACATTGTACTTTTCTACAATTGTTAAATTAATGCGACGCGTTTAACAGTTATACTGCATCGTTAGGTACAATTCTTTCTAATATATTTATTTAGTATTTGTTGTGACGGTATCGCGTTGTGGGGAGGTGGGTGCAGAGAAAAACTAGCTTTTGGGGGGAAAGTCAAGGAAACATAGAGTAAAGGCTTGTGACGTGGGAATGGTTAAACAAAGGAATTTTGTCGGAAATGAGTGGGGAGTGGTACGGAAAATTTAGCTCACTACAAAGGTTGCTTGATTGTCTAATAATTTCAATTCGTTCCAAAGCATCCATATTTAATTATTGCGGGAGAATCTGTAAAATGTCTCGGTTAACCCTAATTGGTCACACGGTGTTAAATAAATTTCTACCATTTTTATATTAAATTAGTATAGTAAAACGTATTTTGCATAATATTTTTGTGTTATAATGATTATTACTCATTTCATTTTAATCATTCTTGCAAAATAAAGGCCTTTTATTTTTTGACATTTTTCCTTCTTCAAAATAAATGTACTTTTTTGAGCGAAGAGTATTGAATTTTTTAAATTAATGTGTAATATATCAGGAATTGATTCTTATAGTTTTTTCTGCTGAAAATCAATTCGTAAAAAACAATTTTTTGCCATAAAAAACACGATTTTTCTCAACCTTAATTTTGGCGATTAGTTTTAAAATATTTTAACTATTAATTTTGTTTGGAAAAGCATTACACCTTTTTCTGAGATCCTTAAGCAATATCTAAATATCATTTTTAGACTATTAGAACTTTTTATTGTAGCAGGATATCACTTTTTCGGTGCTGGGGTGAATTTAAACCAGTGTGACCGTTATGCGGTTCTACTGAAGTGTGACCAATTACGGTTAAAATCCCTGACATGATTGTTTTCAAGCATATGTTTAGCACATTGAGAGATTTAATCCATTTTTTAAAAACTTCTGGATTGTCCTTTAATGCACAGAATGAAAGATCAATCAGTTTGACCTATGTAAGGTGTATTATGCAATAGAATTCCAATTAATTTTGTACATACCCGACTTGTAAACCTATCGTATACTATTGTCTTTTCCGTGCACTATAAATTACGAAAGGGTTTTGGGAGTGCAGAGCGCTACTTTAAGTGAATTTGGAAGGCGGTTTGAAATCCTGTGAGAAATTTTGCCCAGTCAATAGAATTGAAATTCGATTGCCTTTCGGTTTGAGGGGTGGAGATCTCTTTTATGGCTAAGGACTTATGTTTTTTACGACGAATTTTTGCCGACTAAATGTGGATTGTAACCATTGTTAGGGGCTTTGGACTTGTTTGTCAAGAGTTCATTTTTGAAGTTTCCCTATGGAATGTCGCATGGACCAGACCACAGAAATTAGTCACGGTAAATACATTCTCCGTCATCATCTTCGCTGCGGTGGAGGTACCCTCTTAATTTCACGTCTCGAAAAATTTGGAGTTGAAGAAGTCCGCGAGCCAAGTTCATGGAGCCAGAGAACTTCGGCATCGACCAAGATTAACTAGCTCGCAACCCTATTAGGTTGATCTGGGTCAGCAATCACGTTGTGGGTGATTTTTTATCTTCTCTGTGAACTCCACAAATGAGGAAGAATGGCGATGAGCTGAAACTTTCTAAGAAATAAGAAATCAGATCAAAGACGCTGTATCGAAACCCAACGTAAAAACTTGTATGATAAAGTTACTGATGCTCTAGCCTAAAACCACCAATCACCTCGATTAAATCCACGTAATTACTCAACGCATAAGAAAATAACATTGGGGTTTCAGGTCACTTTTATTGACACTTCTCTCTAGATTTAGTAAAACCACAGTCAACTTAAAGCACTTTGACAAGTTCCTATCAACATTTACGCTATAAAATTAGTTATAATACCATTTTTAAGGCCTCTTTATTAGAAATATAAAAGTATAGTTTGAGACATCACTCGAAGAGACTCTTTCAGGATGATTGACAATTGGAATTAGAATTTAGCTGGTTGGAAAAATTAATTATATTTTTTCATCGCGACATTGAGAGAAACATTCAGGCGGGTTTACCCATGGAAGTTTACTTCTATTGAAGTAGCGAGCGTAGCGATATCTCGAATCGTATCGCCCCTCGCTCGATATCGTTCTGTGTACACATTACTTTCGGCTTTTACCAGACAAATGGATGACGAAATTTAACATTGAATATAGTAATTACGAAAATCACCTAAATTTAACAATTATGGCGTTTGTATACAGCCTATAAGTCCCATATATACTCGTGGATTCAATAAATTTGTATAAAATACGTTTATTGTGCATTATTTCATCGTATCAAGTATGAGAATTGTGAAAATGATTATAAATATGGAATAAGAGATAAGTCATTATGCTTACCTTGGGGGTTCTTTAGCATTTAAAAAATTTAAAGTAGGTACAAATAAATATTTACACGCGCAACAATAAGTCCTCCACTTTCTAAGTTATTCGTTGTTTACATTTTAACTCTCCGTTTACTCTCATGCAACCAAGTTTCCACCGAATGCGGTGCAATTTTATTGCAGAATCGATATGGTACTTGCAGGCACATTCGAAGCCTGCCTATTTTCCTTGCAAGTAGCAACCACAAGTCGATGACCCCCACTATCGACCACCACTGCCATGGAAGTGCGTGCGTACACATCAAAATGTCGACAAAAAAAACGACGTGCAAGTCTACTGTCATGGAAGTGACTTTCATGTGTAAGCCGACCTTTATCTGAGGAAGAGCTTACTGAGGCATGTGAGATTTACAGAAAGAAAAAGAATGAATGCAAAATCGTTGTGAAACAGAGCAACGAGAGAATGCGTGCGGATGAAGGCAGTAAGATGCAGAGCGGTTTTGAAAGCTATAAAAAACTGTTTTGGAAGTGGGTAAAAAGGGCTAAGATTGGGTGGATAGGGTCAGGAATGAGTGGGTCATGAATAAATGTGGGTTAAATGCTCCAGTAATGGACGTGTATGTAAGGAGTGTGCTTCGTTGGTCCGGCCATGTTAAGATAATGGATGAGAGTCGATTAACGAAACAGATATATGAGAGTAGAATGAATGGTGTGAGAGGTAGAGGTAGGCCGAGAAAGTTGTGGCTGGGGAAATTCTTAGGAGGAGGAATATTAGGAGTTTTAAAAACAGGAGGGCGTGTATGAAACAGTGTATGGGGGTAAATGAGGCGAAGGAGGTTTGCAAGGATAGGTCAGTATGCAGGAAATTATTGAAGCAGAGTTAGGTGTTCAAATGTATATACTTGAGTTAAACTTTGTGACTGTACCTATCCTGGCAGGGAAAGGCGTGATTGATATGCATGTATTTATGTGTGGTAGGGTCGATGAAAAACAGACAAAAGTCAAGAATGTTGACTCTCCACGCGCATTCTGAATTATCTTTCATCATCCAAAAGCAATAAACCAGCTGTCTCGGCCGCTACGCTTTCCAATCGGTGAAAAATGAAATGATGCCGAAGCACTCAGTGGTTTCCCACCAGTCTTTCGTTTTACGACTCAAGTTCCCGCGAAGAACGCCAATGTCGTTCGGCGATAACTTTTGGTCGTAATAATAGAGCCAACGTTTCATTTTATTAAAAAAAGAAGTTTTAATGAAGTCCTGGGCGTCATCACTTTCATTTGGCACGACATTTTCTCTCCTGCTGTTCCTCTTTGTTTTCCCTTCAGTCACATTCCAAATGTCCAGATTGCAAAAAAGCCGTCTTGCGGCAAATATTACGCCTAGGCGCTAACTATTAAGTAAAAAGATAACACATAGTAAACTGAATTTTTTTAAACAAAAAACTATGAATTTTTTAAACACTTTCAGTGCTATGAACGTAATTGTAGGTCCTCCTATATTTTCTGAGAAGGACCATGGACGTACTAGGACGTCCATGGTCCTTCTCAGAAAATATAGGAGGCATGTGAGATTTACTGAAAGGAAAGAGTGAATGCAAAATCGTTGTGAAACAGAGCAAGGAGAGAATGTGTGCGGATGAAGGCAGCGACGACGTGTAGCATACGACCATGGACGTACTAGGACGTCCATGGCATATCATTATGGAACGGCAGCTGGACGTAATGGTATGGCTGCAGTATTTCTGGTAGAAATTTATATGACCACACAGTGGCAACATAAATGTTAATAGTGGATAAAAGTTCATTATCCTAGATTTACGAGAGTCTTCTTTCACCATCGAGGTAAGTGTCTGAGATCCTCAATTTTTTCTCAGAGTACCTTCAGTTTCAATAGCTAAATACTTAATACTCGAAATACTTCCTCTGCGATTATTTTTGACCATTGAGGTAGTTAAATGTACGTATTTCTGCTTTACTGTGAATTAGGGTGGGCTAAAATTTCAAAATGTCGAAAATATAAAGTATTGAAGATTATTTTTTTTCCTCTTGATGCTAATATAACGTATACACAATTTGGAGTTAATCAATCCCCGGTGAGCCGTGGCGCAGGGGTGCCCAACTTTCAATTTTTAAGGGTGATAATTGTATTTTTTCTTTCTAATCCGATAGAAACGGTAAATGTTGATATATTTTCTCTGTTGTAGGTACCCATGGAACAAAGTAAGCTGTAATCAAAGCTTGATTTTAGCGTAACAAGAAAAATTACCAAGCTATAATCCAGCTTGACAATTAAATCTATTAAGCTTATTTGAAGCTTGAATCAAATAAGCCTGTCTCCACTAGTCATGCTTTCTGCAACCTTAACAGAGCGGCTTACATTAAGCTTGATTTTTCAGTTTGATTGAAGCATAAGTTTAAGCTTGAATCAGGGTTGATTTCCCTCGCCATCAAATCTGAAGTATTTATGCTTCCTTTATGAACGTTTTGCGATACTAAATGACTAGTAAATTGCCGTTAATATGACATAAGTATTGGTTATAAACACAGTGGGCTGCTCATGATGGATAAGTAGTACGCGGGGCACGTTCACTAATTTCTCTAATTTCGCTGGTATTCCTTTAATTACTCAATATGATTATTACTCACTGTTTAGTGTGCATAAAGTATTTACAAACCATGGTTCTCTTTCACTATCTGGAGGTAAATATCCCATAGTTATATGTTTGTGGAAATTCTGAATGAATGCTTAAAAATTTGGATAATATATCTCTGTGTTAGTACATATATGCTTCTTCAGATTTAGTTATGCTTTGCACGCATATGCAATATGTTATCAATTAACCTTGTGCGTATTGTTTTACAGTGGCAAAAATTGATAACAATGGCTCAAATTGAATGGAAATATGTCCTCACAAAGTACCATGTAAATGTATATATATTTTATGTTTTTTTATCTTTAAGTTTTCATTCTTTCCTAATCAAATTTTTCCTATCATTCCAACCAGGTAAGGGAGAACATCCCCAGTGAAAAAAGAGGCAGCTGGCGATTCTTGGCGCTTATTTTGACCAGCGTTAAGGGACCACCGTGTCTTTGTCCTTGGCTGCTCACAACTGCAAGGTAGTATTACCGTTTTTGAGGTGATTTAAGTCTAATACTTCGGAAGATTAATTTATATTATCGACGTTAATTAACAAAAATCAATTAGGCGTGTCGTCTTTACCCTTAAAGCTACTTCCAAAATAATTAAAAATTACTCATTAATGCGGGTTAATGCCGTGTCTTATAATCTACGTAATTTCATCCTTTTTTGTTTAATTTTTTAACTCCCGAAATCTCAAGAATTCACGAGGAATAGCGGAACTGGAAAAGTCTCATGTTAACTACGCAAAAACTTCGTACGGTATAATGCAATTTCTGCCCCGTTCGTGGCTAATGACTCGCCAGCATAAAATTTTCCATTGAAATGTTTAATTTGTTCTTCATCATCATATATTTTCAAAGCGATTAACGAAAGTTTTGCATCTCGGCAACGTTGTTCAATACTTGCTGATGGCATCAGCGACGTATTGGGTTGTGTTATTGTCACATTATAGTAATAGTCACATCGTAGTATAGTATTCCATTCCTTATTTCTTTCGTTCTCCTTTCGTCAGAAGTTATTTTGATAAATTATATCTCACCAATCTTTTTGCGTACGCAATATCAAGCTATACCATTTTTTTTCCTCCCGGAACCGCAAATCTTTCGGTACTAATTGTTCATTGACGTCACACTCTGAGGTATAAAGTTGCGTAGCATTCTTACATGTTTACTGTGTTAAATATATATTTCTCTTTTGCACATATGTCATAGTAATTTGTGATTTAGACTTTTTGGGTGCACACAGAATCGTAGCGTCGAATGTCACTTAGTGTGCCTCTATACTTGACCCGCGGTTTAAAATTTTTTCCGTCAAAAACTCCAATAATCAAGTCTCATGATGAATACTTTTTCAACCGCGCTTTTTACTTGCCGCAGCGAATATAAAAAATGTTATCCTCCCATCATTAGTGGACACTCCGCTGCCACCTGCGCACGTTATTTACATAATGTGTTACATTTTCCTCCTGCGTGCCCCCGCGGGCACGAGCCTAAAATGCGGCCTTCCCTCTTGCGCACTCGCGCCCAAAATGTGACGGGGCGATTGATTAATCATCACGTCTCTTCTTGATCGTTCCATCATCCTCCCTCACCCCTTCCAAAAACCATCACCGCACCCTTCGAAAACCCTTCCAGCCCCCAGGGGGGAAGCGCCGCATAGGGAGGCGGCCGCTTTAGCTGGGGTTCGCGAAATTAACCCTTTGCGGAACACGGGGAGGGTTGGTTGATTTGGCGTCGCATTCCAGCAATATACCTTCGCAATTGTCGGGGATCGCGTTGGTGTAGTGGATAGTATACTGGCTAACCATACCAGGGTTCAAATTCCTGCAGAAGAGGGTATATTTCAGAGGAAAACCCGATCCTTATTTTGGATATGCGTCATAGTACAGTGTGCGGCATTATAACTTCCTTTTTTCAGAACGCAATAAAACTCATTATATGAATCAGAAATATTTTATTTTTTATAATGTAGGTACATATATAAATTTTTGTTTTACACATTTTTGAAAATCGTATCAGGTAGGTGACGCCCCCCATTGTCCATACACCGAATAAGCCGATTTCTGGCGTTTGTCATGACCCTTACAAGCATAGCAGCGGGTGTGTTGGCAATTTCGGCCAGGATGTTGGCCTTCAGGTTTTTTGTGGTTTTTTTTTTTAATCTCGTGTTCAAGGCAACCGTCCAAGGACCCTAAAAGGCCTGAAGGCCAACATCCGGACTGAAATTACCAACATACCCGCTGCTATGCTGGTGTCATGACAAACGCCAGAAATCGGCTTATTCAGTGTATGGACAAGAGGGGCATCACTAACCTGATATGATTTTTGAAACTGAGTAAAACAAAACTTTATATATGTACCTACATTATAAAAAAAATAAAAAAATTTTGGATTCTTAAAATGAGTTTTATTGCGTTTTGAAAAAGGGAAGTTATACTGCTGCTCACTCTATTATAGTTTGCTTTACATTTTGGTTTGTTTGGTGCATAAAAAATCGTAACATCGACTTTCGCTAAGTGTCCAGATTGAAAATGGCCGTCTGGCAGCATATATTACGCCTAGGCGCAAACTATTAAGTAAAAAGATAACACATAGTAAACTGAATTTTTCAAACAAAAAACCATGAATTTTTTCACACTTTCAGTGCTATGAACGTAATTGTAGGTCCTCCTATATTTTCTGAGAAGGACCATGGACGTACTAGGACGTCCATGGAATATCATTATGGAACGGCAGCTGGACGTAATGGTATGGCTGCAGTATTTCTGGTACTAGACCCACGGTGTAAGACTTGTCCGTCAGAAAACTCCATTTATAAATTCAACCGCAATTTTCAAACGATAAAGTGAATAAAAAAATATTATTCTCCCATCATTTGTGGACAGGGTGTCTTGTGGAGGGCACTCCAAGTAAATTAGTCCGCCTGTCGGGCGAGATGTTAAACTAGATCTCGAGTCGATCATCGAAACATCGGCCAACATGGACCAACTCAATCGGATGGAAGCCCGAGAAAATTTTGAGAAAATCGCACGTCGAGGAAGCATCTTCTTATTTCACACTGCATTCGTTTACGTTAACAGTGACATATAAGGGAACATTACTTCTTAGGTTTAGTACGTTTATTGGATCATTAGTGACTACCTCGACCAACTCCTTTACTTTGGACCTCTGACACATCCTTGATGTGTGTCCGACAGCATTGCAGACAAAACATCACCAGTTTGCTGCAGGACAAGTAGATGGGTTGTGTTGCCTCCCGCAGCAATTACGCAGTTTAGTTGATTTCGGCCTCGGTCGCCGACTCCGTCACTTTGATTCAACCGGAACACCCAAGGAGCGATTCCATGGGTTGCGATGACTCGGTTGATATCAAACTAGGACCAAACTTTGGTGCATCCCGATCCATGTTCATTTTTTCAGTAAAATCGTTATGGTATGGCTCAATCGATGTTTCAAACTCTTCAGCAAGTTCTCTGGCCGTAAGGCGACGGTTGGTGCGCTAATGATCCTTGATTTTCTGCAAGTTACTGCCATCAGTAGACGTCGAAGGCCTTCTTAGTCGGGTATCGCATTGCGCTGACTGGCGACCAATTTTTAATCGGGAAAGCCATTCACAACACTGGGTCCGAATAATGGGATTATCTTTGTAAGCCTTCAATAATTCGGAGGTTTCCATAAAAGATTTCCTAAGTTTCACGCAAAAGTTTGAGTTGCAACGTTATTCCTGGATATCGAACATTTAAAAAATCGCTGAGACAACTAAAACACCGGCCCACACATTTAGTTACCGATATTAAGGAAACCAAACAAAATGTCGAAAACCAGAAAACAGTGATTACTCTCGTGGTTTTATAGAATCCAGCGCCGTCAATTAGACTTCGATAGGACTAACCGTTGCCTCGCAACTAAGAAAATGCCTTTAATTTTGTAACACACCTCGTATTTTGTGCAGCTCTTCCATTATTTATTATCATAACGGTAAAATTTAAATTAGTTTACCATTAGAGATGTCAAAGATATGGGTAAAATATGATCGAGAATGTGATGGGTCTAGCAAAAGAGTAAAGGCTGGGACACAACCAACGTGTACGTGTGACGCGAGACATTAACGGGACAACGGGAGACGGGGAACGCAAGTCAGCGGTCACAATCGACGTCAACGCGGCCCGGAGTAACTGTTGACTAACGCAGGCGCAGCTATATAAGAGATCAGGTGTAAACAAGTGTGGAAGTAAAAAAGTTGTCTTCGCCATGAGCAATCTTCAACTGTCGGATGTATCTGCCGACAAATGGCTCCCATTCCCGGATTCTCAGGACTGTTCTGATTGGTTTTCCGTGTACGGAACACGGGAAGAGATGAAAGTTGCCCATCTTTCGCGCACACTTACTCCCCGTACACGTTGATTGTGTCCGTTCGCTAAACTTCCCATCAGCCATCTTTTCGCGTATTCCTGTTAACGGCTCACGTTACACCTACACGTTGATTGTGTCCCAGCCTTAAGGAGGTAGATAACGTAACGTCTGGACCTTTACTTTATCGGCCCCGGTGGCGGCGGGGTAGGTCCTCGCTTGCCAATCCGAGGGTCGCGGGTTCGAGTCCCGCCTGAGTGGTTTTTCACCACTCAGGACATGGGTGTTGTGGTTCGCCTTAACTTGTTAATGTAAATCACCCGATGTAAAAGGCCATTTATGTGCTGTTTTCGGGATTGTGAGAATAGATAAATAAATAATGTAAAGCTTAATAGGTGTCATGGATAAATAATACAAGTTCCTTGGTATCTTTGTGGTGTTCCTAATTTTTTCATAGGATTTAATGGTTACATTTACAAAAACACATGCTTAAAAACACACACGACCCGGGTTTCAACGCTTAAGCGGATTATATATGTGGATTAAATTATTATTTAAACATTAGCGGTGGATTAAATTATTATATTAAATAAGTAGGTATTTATTTAATCCACTATTACGTCAGGCGTTTGTGGATATAGAATTTGATGGACATTCTAGGACTAATTTATCAAACTTTTTCTTTATATTTGTTTCAAATAACTCGGTAAAATTGTGCTAACTCTTTCCTATTGCATATGCATATGTGAATTAAAATAAGATCCTGAAAATGTGGCGTATGGTTTGACAAAATAGGTTAACTTTTTGGAACCACACCGTAAAATATTCACTGCAAGCGAATATTCCGTGTTTTTTAGTAAAGCTACATTCTGGAAGGAAAGACTTTTATGAGAGCCTCATCTAAACTTAGCAGTGATACGAAAAACAGTCGCCTTCCCCTTTCTATTGTAATGGGTATCATATCCTATGACTTCCCGAATGCCAGTCGTTTGCGATAGGCTGGAAGATTTTGGGTTGGCAGCCCTTGGAGTGGTTCGATCGGTTGGCGGCTCATCAGGAAAGGTTTAACTGAAAGTATTGTTGATATTTGAGCATGGAGTGGCGGGGGATCGACAGGGGGTAGTATTAACAATGAGCTAGCAACGATGAGGTTGTTTTGAAAAAGAGTAACGTGGGGAGAGAGTATCGAGAGAGGATGTAAAAGAAGTGGTTGTGAAATTACGTGTAATAAAAAAATACGCGAAAGCGTGTGTGAAGGAGGTGGCGTTCCTGCAAGTATGATTCAGTATTGTGCTGGTGTATAAGCATTGGTGCTGCCAGGAATTTCTCTGAGGGATGCTGAATTTGTGTATGGGGCCCCAGAGAGTCCACAGTCAGCGGGTACCACGTATTATTGTTGGTCCATGTGAGTTGTAGAAACATATATGTATATGAAATCATGCTTGATGTAATGTGATAAAAAGGGTATTATTATAATATAAATTATGTATATATTTTGACGAATTTGAGATTAATTTGTAACTTGTATGCCAATACCCGGGTGGAAATTGGACTGCTCAACATATAAACTATAACAGTCACACTATTAATGATGAAATGCTCTGCAGTGTAGCGTCATTTCATAATCGCCTCTCCATCGCACCTTCACTTTCGTTCTCTACTCTGAGGTTGATTGTACTGGGATATTCTACGATGCAACACGCCTTCACGCCTGCATGAGTCATGAACGTTACCGTGTCCAACGTAGCAAAACGGTTAGCTCTTGCTCCATGAGCAATGCATTACACAGAAAGCGCGCGACCCCTCTAGCGTGCACAAACACGAGGATCATCGCCGTGGCGAAAATTGAACGATTTTGCCCGGGGATAATTTAAGGTGGATAGTTGGGAATATGAGCGATGTGGTGTTGAGGATCGGGTAGGGGGAGACGAGAAAGTTCCGGGGGTAAAGTCGACATACTGGTCGGAAATGTAAGGCATTAAAATCAAAATGGGGATAAGTTTATTGAAGTCAGTGATGGCAAGGTAATCATCACTCGTGATAGGAAAGAAAGGAATTTAAATGCTTGTAGAATAATAAATAGTTAAGATGGACTTTTTAAGAAAAGATTTTATCAGTTTATAACTCTTTAGTTTTTAATTAGAGATGGGCAAACCCGTTCAACATTTTTTGGGACTCGTTCACTCTGGACCGGTCCTTTTTGGGATCCGTTGCTTTTCACGCGTCACTGTTCCTTTTCACTCGTCACCGTTCCTTTTCTCGCGTCACCGTTCCTTTTTTTATGATGGTCGAGTATTTTTATTTTTAACATGTTCTTGGTGTTTGAAGAATGTAAATAAAACTAGAAGTAGGTACTTTGTATACAGTAATGGCAGAGTTTGAGAATGTTTGATAAAATAAATGATGAAAGGTAATATTACCAACATTTTACGTGGTTTAAAAAAATAGGTGTAATTTATAACAAGAAAATAAAGTGCTGCTAATTACACAGCCAGCATCGGGTTTTTAGGGTGTGACAAAGAACTCTTAAAATTAGGACCGAAGGAGCGAAAGTAATGACGGACCGAAAGGAACGATGGACGGAAAAGAACAATGGATGGAAGGACCGACAGACTGAAGGGACCGAAAGGAACGGTCGTTCCATAGAAGTCGGTCCGTCGGTCCTCGGACCTCCCGTTCGGTCCATGTACCTGTTCATTCACGAACGATTCACCTCTATTTTCAAAGGCTTATAATCAAAATCTACATACATACATACCAATCGCGCCGTTCCCTTCCGGGGTAGGCACAGTCACAAAGTTTTACTCATTAATACATATTTGTGCACCTAACTTTGCTTCAATAATTTCCTCCATACTGACCTATCCTTGCAAACCTCTTTTAGTCTCATTTACCCCCATACACTGTTTCATACGCGCCCTCCTGTTTTTAAGACTCCTAATATTCCTCCTCCTAAGAATTTCCCCAGCCACAACTTTCTCGGCCTACCTCTACCTCTCACACCATTCATTCTACTCTCATATATCTGTTTCGTTCTTCGACTCTCATCCATTCTCTCAACATGGCCGGACTAACGAAGCACACTCCTTTCATACTCGTCCATTACTGGAGCATTTAACTCACATTCATTCATGACCCACTCATTCCTGACCCTATCCATCCTACTTTTGCCGCAAATACTCCTCAGATAACTCATACCCACGGCATTTAGTCTATTCTTATGTCTATCCTGACATACCCATGTTTCACTACCATACAACAAAGTGGGGAGACGTACACTTTTGTCCACGGCGATTTCCGCTACCTTAGATAGACACTCATTCCTTGATACGCTCCACATACTACCTACGACTTTCCTTCCAGCATTCGCACGTCTCTTTATCTCCTCATCTATCAGTCCATCTTTCACAAACATCTTTCTGCTTCGCAAATATCTTCATCAAAATTTAACTTTATAAATTACATCTGTGGCTTTTGTAATGCATCCAAAACCCAGTTCTTGTTAATAGTTTATTTTTTTTGGGCGTGTTATTAACGCTACGCAATTTTTTTGAGCGGATGAGCGGATCTTGGAACGGATCGTTGTGTGAACGAGAGCAAGCACCGAGGAGAACGACTCCAACGTGGTAACTGACGGTTCGTCACTTGGATATAAACGCGCAATTTATTAAGGTAGCTGGATCGAAATATTATTTCACTTAGAAATCAATGAAGTTGTTCTCCTTTTAAACAAAAGTATCATACCCTTCCGAAAATATCAAAATATCCGCCCCTTTGTGGACCATTTTCAAAGATTTTTGACGACAAATTCCAGCTCTTTTACTTGGGAATGCTACGTTTATACACTGCATAGAGAAATTATTAAAAAAATAAAGAATTCATGACACCTATATGTCGTCAAAAATTAACAATTAGTAATTTGTATGCCTACTCAACTTTTAAGAAAATAAATCATATCGTCACCGAAATAATTTTTTCAAGATCACAAGAAACCTTTCGTTGTGAAGCAGTTTTTAACGTACTGCGCGAAATAAATGAGTCAAGTTTAAGAGTTATGTAGTATTTTATATTTAATTAATTATAATTTCATTCATGTCAAACTATTTCATTCCACCATTAATAATACAATATTATTTTCATGCCTCCTATAGCTTCGGAAATTATAATGTATAATTCGAATATGGTCTCCATTATGACTAAAGTGTTTTATCGCTGAAACTGCCTTAAGTAGCGTCAGTACTTATTAAATACTGTATCGTCATCGGAAGTGGGTCTGTGGAAAAATTTCAATGCACTTTGTGATCGGGAAGTAGATTAAATTTAATTAAAATATTTGACGCAGACATACAGCTGTTACTTAAGACAACTATATAGTTAATGCGAAGTGAATAAACTATCGTCGTTTTCCTAATTGATTACTATTTTGTCACCGGAGTTGGGTCTATGGACAAAATTTCTGGGCTCTACATCATCGGGAAGGAGAATAAGCTTTTATATCAAGATTTGATCCAGAAAAACGGGTGAAACTCAAAAAACCGTTTCAACAAAATTAAGACAAAAACTCCTAATAACACACGCGTTTAGAAAAAAAACGTACTTTCAGTGGCTCTTGCTTGATCATTATCAAACCTTATTTCACTGATAAACGACCTACGAATATTTTGGTATTTTTAGAGCACTTCCATCCTATCCTCACTCAAAAAGAGGTCGACGCTGGAAAACTTTGAGGGAACCTGGAACCGTTAACCATGGCACAAAGCCATAACCCTGTATTCCGCGGTTGGAGTCGTAAATGCAGTTCCCTAAGCCTCAGTTAATAACCTAAGCCTCAGTTAACTAATGTGAGATGTAGGCCAGGTATATATTTTTTCTTTTTTTTCGTTATAAGCAGTATTTTGTATGTATTTTCTTTTCTGCTTATGGGGAAACCCAGAGCATAATAAATCTTATTCTATTCTATTCTATTCTACATCATACCTCACACTGTCCGCTTCAAATTTGCCGGAAACTTCCCTCCTACGGTGACACGCATCACCGCTTGCCTATTTTTACCCTGAAACTGCGCGGAATGCACATCGCTACGCGTTATTTCGACAGAGAGAACATGCTTGGCTTTTGGCACTTGTTACATTTGTGACTGATTTGGACTTTGAAGTCAGAACACAGGATGGCTCTCCCTTTAATTCATTATCTCCTGAATTCCTGTTTAATTTGGTTTTCAATGGGAACACTTTGTAGTGATCCGGAGAACACGACAAATTGCTGGAATCTTCGAGCGGTTGCGTCTGAATTCCCGTGAGTAGCTTAGGAGTTATACTCAGATTAGACTTAATCAGGAGTTTATTACAAACGTGTAGAAGAATACAAATAGTGAAACTAAGTTGTACTGTACAAAGGAGATCGCATCGCCGAGCATCCCATGGCTACTCAGACGACCGTGTCTCAGCGTTTCGTTTCAATTATGCCTCCGAATACAGATTCTTGGGAAGGTTTAAATACACATGTTTTTAAGTTATGTGAAAACCGTCGTGTGGAGCGTGGCACTCTATGGATCGGAAGCATGGGCCATTGGAAAATCTGACCAGAACTGACAAGAAGCCTTAGAAACCTAGTGCTGGAGGAGGATTCTGAAGATGAAATGAACGGAAAAAATGAGAAATAAAGAAGTTTATAGAAGGGTAGAAGAGGAAAGGACCCTATGGAACACCATACAGAAAAGAAGAACCAGATGGATTGGACACACCCTGAGACACAATGGGTTTGTGAGGAACATAATTGAAGGTAAAATAGAGGGATGAGTCCCCAGAGGAAGACCCAGGAATAAGTTTTTGGACCAAATAAAGAGGAAAGTATATAGGAAGAGATACCAGGAGGCAAGGGAACTTGCATTAGATAGGGAAGGGTGGAGAACTGTAGTCAACCAATCTTAGGATTGATCGACCAATGATAATGATGTTTTCAAGTGAAACTAACCCGTGACGTTAGTAAAAATGAGTAAGTCCTCGGTATGGGTCGTTTCGATATACGTCTGATTCGATGTTACGTCGATCCTGACAAGGGTCGTCAAAACATTTTTCCCTCTTCAATGATGATAAAATGGACCGCATGTACAACGCGCTTACGGTCTATTTTATCTAATTTATTTTATTTTATTTTTTTTAATTTAAATTTTTTTTAAATTTTTTATTTTATTTATTTTATCTATTTTTTAAATTTATTTTCTCTTTTTTATTTATATATTTTATCTATTTATTATATCTACTTCATTGATTTTATCTATTTTTTAATTTTTATGTAATATTTAAATTCATTTTATTTTTTAAATTTAATCTATTCTATCTAATCTGCATTGCAATTACGGTCTATAGAATTAATATAGTACCAATGTGTTGTGCATATGCTTGGGGTTTATTGATAACTGAAACGTAATGATCATATCAGAAATAGCTATTTTTTCTGGGATAAAGGCAAAAAACGAATTTTGAAATTAACGCCTTGATTTATCTTGGGATTACAGTGGTCACGAATATCTGGATTGTTTGACGTTGTTTCGACTTACGTTGATCTTCTTCAACACAAATCTCCGACGTAAATCGAGGACATACTGTAATTAACACTTGCTGTGAGCTATATAGATACAATTTCACGCATATTTATGGTAGAGTTGATAAATAATCAATAGCAACTAACCATTTTTTTACACTTGTACAATATTTACATTAATTTTTTGCTATAGCAATAACTTAATATGTAATTCTAAGATTTCTCTCTCATACTCTCCCTTCTTATATTTTACATTCCATCTAATATTCCATCGATTCCAGGAATACAACTACAAAAATATGAATGCTGCAGAGTACTCCTCCCAAAAAAATGCAATTCCAGTTACAGAAAGAAATAAAGTGAATCAGGTAGCATATAGCTTCAATAAAAATACCCCGCTATCGAAGACTCTTCACCTTCATTATCTAATCACACATCCACAGGTACGCGAGAGATGACTACCTTTTCTTCAAGCACAGCACAGATTCCGCATTAGACAGTTTTCATTTTGCCTTTAAACCCTCCGATTTGGTTCCCCAAACTTCTGATATGATTCTCTGAGATATGTGATAGCGGAATGGAATTTGATCTCGATAAAAAATGTTGAAATGCTTGGCCTATGAGGAAACGGACATTCTAGTTTTTATTATTGTCTTCTTCTTTCTTTCGGGTAACACAGGGGACTGTTTTATCTCTGCGTTTATGTCCTCCGTTTTTACGAGGGAGACCTTCCTGAACAATAACTCCACTCCAATCAATGAAAACTATCCATTCGAGTGCAAGATAAAGAAGGCAAGGCCACCAGTCATCCGGATCAATTTTAAAACTGCAGACGGAAGGGTTGTTTCAAGATTTTTGGTAAATTTCAGACACGGGAGTAATTAAAATCCATCTATTCAATTTGAGCTGTTATTTTGATTCCGGAAAATGCGATGCGATGCGTTTTTTTCAATACAAGTCTTTTCGACAATCCAATATTAAGAGATGTATATTATTACTAGTGGAAAGTACTCGTTGAAATTCAAACGGTGTGAAAATCATTAAACGTATTTTATAAGCAAACCACAAAGCCTGAAGAATATTCAGTGTGGTCATTTGGGATTTATCGATTACCCCCCGAAGTAATCTGTCATGGGGCCCTAGGGACTCAGGACCTTTCTTATAAAGATTTTCTTTCTACGTACTATAATGGGTCTGCAGGAAAACGTGATATTTAAATGCTAGGTACGTGAAAATCTTTTGAAAATCAAATCTCTGGTTGTCAAGGATATATTTTATTGTTGATTTCAGGGAGAAGTGTGAGATTTTTCAGCTAAAACCAAACTTTTCCGAGAAATATGAAGCGTAAAAGAAAATCGATGGAAATAATTAAAAACTTCATTTATTTAGACACCCAATAAAAAAATTCCAGCCCTCTATCTTGAGTGAAAGTACTTTAAAAAAAGCAAAAAGTGAAACTACTGGACCGAACCCAATGCATACCATGGACTACCGGGGGGGGGGGGGCTTTCATGAGCCTTGAGAGCTTTGTAATACAGCTTACGTTACAACCAGGTATATTTTCTATCTACATGCTAAATTTCAGCCTAATTGGTCCAGTAGTTTTTGCGTGATGGAGCAACAGACAGACAGGCAGACACCATTACATTTTGATATTTTAGTATTTTCGTAAAAGCATTAAAATATTACGTACTAGCGGAAGGTACACGTTGAAATTCAACGGGTATGAAAAACATTCAACGTTGAAGAATACTGCCAGCGCGAATATCCTTTGAAAATCAAATCTCGGATAGTCAAGGAAATATACTATTGTTGAATTCAGAAAAAAAGTGTGAGATTTTTCGGCTAAAAACATGATTTTCAGGCAAATTCGAAACGTATAAGAAAATCGAACGAAAGAACTAAACATTTCATTCATTTAGCCATCCGATTAAAAACATTCCAGCCCTCTATCTTGAGTGAAAGTATTTAAAAAAACAAAAATGAAACCACTGCACCGAACCCAATGCTTAGCATGAACCCGAGAGGGCCCTATGGGGGCCCTGAGGCATTTTTTAAGTGACCTCTTTTACGACCAGATATATTTTCTATCTACATGCCAAATTTCAGGTCAATCGGTTCCGTAGTTTTTGCGTGATGGAGCAACATACAGACAGACAGACACCATTACATTTTATATATTAGTAATTATTACCTTGGAATATTTCATAATAGTGTTACAACTACCTTAGGATTGACCAAAAATATTTCGTGATTTTATCCTCCGGCGTAAAAAGGATAAATGGTTCTCCTGTTCCATATTGCTCAACTCGTATAGTAAGTACCCAACATTCTGACTAGTAAGACTCATACGTGAGACGGGCATACGTAAGACGGGCCCAACTTTTAGGAAATATTCGAAGCGAATATTGAGACAAATAAATAACTTACCTATTTTAGCTTCCATATTTTTGCATTAAAATTTATAAGAAATTTTTAGCCCATTGATGCGAACAGACAAGCAAAAGGCATGACTGAATGCAGTAAAACCTTCCTCGGCGGCCACCTCCCTTGAGCGATCACCTCTGTCGGCGGCTTATTTTTCAGAAATGAATTTTTCATGTCACCAACGTAAATTTTTCCTCCATCCAGCGGCTACTTACTCAGGCGGTCATTATTCCATGGGTAGGGTGGTGGCCGCTCAATACTGGTTTTACTGCCCTACTAAACTTTCACCTTCAACAGTGCAATTAACCCTCTATGGACAAGCGAGTCCAATTTGTTACGTTTCAAAATCATTTAAATATCTGCTTTCTAAGAGGAGTTTCCATTTAGTTGCTGGGGTAGATAGAATTGCTACTTTTCGGATTGAGTGCGTGGAAATTTTGCATATCTTTCGGCGGTTTGTCTAACAATTTGAGTAGTTGAGTGTGTGACGCTATTCACTGACGATGGTGTGCCTGGTGGAGCTCTGAAATAAATAGTTTCAGCTGTCAAATGAAGAAACAATTGTGGAAGTTTATGAAAGGAACGTTATGAAGATAATATTGAAGTATGCTCTGTGTAAATATTATTATGTAAAGTGTTACTTTAAATTAAATTTATTCGTCACAAATACGTCACGTTTTTAAATAAAAGTTATTATTAAATAAAGTGCAATATTTAACACAATGATTAAATAGAACTTTAAAACACTAATGTAGTAGCAGTATTTGTTTCATTCTGATGCTTCATAATTCCCTCCGTAGAGGGTTGATCTCACCACTCATCGCAATGCTCAAAGATGAGACGTAACAAAATTTAGCCACATCTCACATCGATCTCAATTATGTCATCTCATACTGAAAGGGTGGAATTGAAATAAGCAATCCAAAGATATTGGGGGTCGTAAAATGCAAGAAAGTAAGTATGGGTTTTTATTTTACGGCCCGGAAAAGATCGAAGCGAAAAAGGGACAGAAAGGGCCTTAAAGGATTAAAAGGGGGAGTGGCGGTTCAGGGGACGTGGGCCGGGAGAAAGGACGGAGAAAGTGAGTTGGCGCGAGAGGAAGGAGTGGTAGGAGGGCAGTGATGGAGTGTTTCATTTTGTGAAATGGGAGAGGAAAGAGGAGTAGCTTTGTGGAGTGACTGCGAGTGGACAGCAGAGAAGGGACGAGAGTAGGGGGAGTAAGTCGGGCAAAAGTGTGAAGAGAGGTATTCCGAAGGACGTGCTGGAATGAAGGGCGGATTTACACAGGAGGAAGAAGGCGAGATACGGAGGATATCGGCTGTCAGCGTTGGAAAACATTTGTGTGTTTAACACGGAGGGGAGGAAAGACAACAAAACACTAAATGTGTCTCCTACAACTGATTTTAACGACGGAAGAATAATCTACCGTCTGTACAAGAAGGACTGAGAATTTCGGCTCTCTGAGTTATTCAACATTTGTGCGTTTAATATGTGGTGGAGGAAAGCCAACAAAACACTAAATATATGTCTCTTTCAACTGATTTAAACGAAAAAAGTATAGTGTACCAACTTTACAGGATGGTCAAAGAATGTCGGCTCTCTGAGTTGAGAAACATTTGTGCGTTTAATACGTGGCGGAGAAAAGAAAAAATAACACTAAAAAAAGAAAAACCGAAATAAAAGATCTTGGATTATGTTTTGATACAAATATGACTTTTAACAATCATATTTCATGAAATACCAGGTCGGCATATAAATAATAGGTTTTCTGTATCGTGTTTCCAAATATTTTACTGATGAGAAAGTGCTAAAAATGTTGTACTTTTCATGTGTCAGAAGCAAATTGGAATATTTTTCTGTGATTTGAAATCCTTACTTGAAGAAGTCTGATGTAATTATTGAGAGAGTCCCAAGAGATTTTTGAGGAACTTGTATTATGTACGCTACAATATATAACCTATTTTGAAAATTATGTTGTAAAAATTCATCATAAAATAGAATATGTGCTTCTTACAATACGCATTGTAAAGAGATAAATATGAACTCGTCAAAAGAAAGGTTATGCAAGGATATACTGTCAGTGTTATCAAAATTGTAAAATGGTTCCTAAGAAAAAAATGATCCCTTTTTGTTTTCAACGGTATTTTTGTGTAAAGCTTTATGTAATATTCAGCCAGCCTTGACTGTTGTGTTTTATTTAAGGATTCAGCTGTGTATTAGTTTACCCTATTATTATGTATATGTATCTTTCGACTGATTTAAACGACAGAAGAATTATCCACTAACTATCGTATAATCTCGTGTAAGAGGCGCACCTTTTTTCCCAGAAATCGCAGCCGAAAATGAGGGTGCGCCACTTACGCGAATTTTTTGTCTTCCTGCCTTACTCTTAAGTCCCCGGAGAGCCGTTCATTTTTTACGCGGCTGACGCTTGGGTTTTTTGCATTTAACGTGTTCGCATTCCCGTTCGTCATCGCTTACAGCAAAATAAAATTTGTAAAAGTTAAATACAGTTAAAAAGACCCATACTCACAGCGACTACGACTTGTGAATTAGGAAAATGGTGGGGAGAAAACGGCATTAAAAATCAGAGCTCGATGTGGCTGTCCCGAAGGATTTGATAATAGCCGAAAGTTATAAGTTAGGTCCGCTAAACCTCGTGATCGGAGAAATACAGCCCCAAAATATTTTCTCCAACTTAAACGCTTAAAAAGAGGGATGAGCCTCTTAGATGGGTGCGCCTCTTACACGTGTGTATACTATAAGAAGGAGAGAGAATATCGGCAATCTAAGTTGAGAAACATGTGTGCGTTTAAGACGGGAGGGAGGAAAGACAACAAAACACCAAATATGTAAGTCTCTATCAACTGATTTAAACGACAGAAGAATGATCTACCAACTATGAAAGAAAAAAGTCGTAACAATGCGAATGAGAAACGGAAGATAAATAGAAGCTTAAATTAATAAAGGAGTAAGACAAGGATACAATACCTCTTCAGAACTGTTCAACATATACCTGAAGGAGGCCATAATAGATGCACACAAAACTGCACTGAACAGAATTAAAATTAAGGCAGAATAAATAAACGTGTTCCGCTTCGCAGATGATATCGCAGTCAGAGTCGGAAATCGCGATAATCTTCAAATGTCACTGAACGCAATGGACCAAATTCTACAATGATACGAAATGGACATGTTAATACAAGTACTAAAATTCTAGAATGCAGAAGTCGTACTGAGACGAGATGAATTAGAGCAAGTGGATTCCTTCACGTGCAAGTGGAAGTACCGTCACTTGGGACGGAAGAAGTTCAGCGGACATCAAGCGAAGAATTGCCCAAGATAAGGAAGCGCTCATGGGGCAAAGGCAACTGCTGTGCTCAAAGGAGATAGGACTTCAAAATAGGAAATAGTACGTAAAAACATAGAGCGTAACACTCTGTGGGTCGGAAGCAAGGACCGTTGGAAAAGCAGACCAGAACAGACTAAAAGCCTTCGAAACCGGATGCTGCAGGAGGATGCTGAAGATCAAATGGACGGGTAAAATACGAAATGACGAAGTTTACAGGAGAGTAGAAGAGGAATCGACCATGTGGTAAACGTAACAGAGAAGAAGAACCAGATGGTACACTTAACAGAGAAGAAGAACCAGATGGATTGGACAACATGGGTTTGTGAAGAACATAAATGAAGGTACCTTTTATTGGAGGGAAAAGTCCCTTGAGTAAGACCCAGGAATGAGTTCATGGCCCAAAGGAAGAGGAAAGTGCATAAGACTGAACTACCGGGAAGTAAGGGAACAAACATTAGATAGGGAAGGGTGGAGGACTGCAGTTAACCAATCTTAGGATTGAGCAACAAATGATGGCATTATATTAGGGAACCTAATCCCGAGAAATGACAAAAAAAGCACAGTAAGTAGCAAGAGAAAGGAATCTCGTAACAGAAAATTATAGATATTCCTCCTACATTTCACTGATACGACACTCATTTCTTGCGACTATAGTGTCAGATTTTTGTTTTGCTAAAGACTCTTTGGATTTATCTTATTTTCACGACTACAGGGATAAAACGGCTGTCAATAAAAACGGGATAGCTAGGAAGTAGAAAAAAAATTTTTAAGGAACAATTAGAATCTATTTCCTAAAAATTTTAGATATCCCAATGATATTGATCTCCCACGACTCAAAGACTCATTTTTACGCCTATTTACTTATGAGTTATATTCATTAATTGACAAAGCGTTTTCTTAATTCCTTGACAATTGATCAATTAATTACTGCAGATAAGACAATCTTAAAGTAGAAGTCAAGTTCAAAACTCACTCTTTCCAACATAAAAATATTTTTTGACCTGGGCTCTAGTGAAAACGGTGAAATCTTTTTGAGTTTCTCACCGGGTTATCTTTTTTATCCTGGCCGACGTTCCTGGAGGAGACAGTTATCTCTCTCAATTTTTCTTTCTTTTTCTTTCTCAATCTTTCTCAAGAGACAATTTTTCTCTGTGGAAATTCGCACATGTGTGCATTGCGGGTGACTCCGTAATAGTGGAACTCCGTGGCTAGTCCCGGATAGCTTGAAGTTTGTCAGTTATCTAGTTGTAAGCAGAGCATACGGAAACGCACTTTCCCCGCCTCTGAGGAATAGGCAAGGGTAAAAATTAGTTTTTCTTCCAGAAATACTACTGCACCTTTCACCTTTTCTTTGCTTTCTCCATTTTCTCTTTAGTATACAAATTTCCCTTGATGGCTGCGTACTATCTGAATTTATACTTGATGCATCGAGAATATACCTTGTTTCGAAAACTTGTTATCTCCATTTCATCTCTCCACTGAATCATTCATTGCAAAATTGGATCGACTGCTGAGTTCCAAGTAACTTTTCCCCATGCTCATGCTGATTGTGAGAGGTCACGACCTTGTGATTTTGCTGCTGTTTCATGTACCGTTTTAGTTGTCCTGTACATTTGTCCCTTCGTCTCCCACGTGGGTATTACCCTACTCGCTTTCATCATTACATAATCCTTATTAATTCGTTGCTACTCATGGTGTGGCTTATCCATTTTAACCTTTTCTTCAATATAGTGCTCCATACGGTTTCTTCTTCTTCAATCGTTCTGATGCACTTCCACGTTTCTTTTACCGTTGGTAAATTTGGTATAATGATTCCGCCTTAAGCGTCTACTTTTGAAAGCCTCTCTTCTCTTCTTTTCCAGCTTAAAAAATGTCTGTCTCTGAGTCAATCTGAGCTGCATTCTACGCGGTTTCTTTTATTACTACTAACTTGGCTTGCTACCCTATTTTCTTTGAACACAGCAGTGGTTTTTAATAGTTTTTATTGAATTTTACTTGTTTGTCTGGGTCTTATCTTGTTTTTTTTTTTCAAATTAAGTTTACTCCCTGGTGACGTAATGCTCTGAGAATTTGTCTTTAGACCCACTTCCGATGAAAATTCAGTAATCAATTTACGACATTAATCAATCATTTTCACGTAAACTGAAAGGATTTTTATTGAGTACGAGCTGTTTTTGTGTCAACGTTGTAATAAAAATTTAGCCAACTTCTAAATCTACATCCATGTACTCCCCCGCGAGCCGCTGCCTGGGGTTGTGGCAGGGGGTGGTAGGTCACCGGCCGTGTAATGATGTAAGTTTTTTGGAGGTGAAATTGTGACATGTATTGTGAGAGTGTATGTGGAGGAGCTCAGTTTTTATTGTGGTCGCTTATTGTGCGCGGAAAGAACGAGTTTTTGTACCTATATGTTCGACAAAGTATCTTTCTTATTTTATCGCATCTGTCAGACCTAGAAATGTTGTGAGGCGTCATGATAATATTCTGTGTGTCGCTCTGAAACACACCAGTTCTGAATATCTCAAGCAGCCTAAGCCTAGCGTGCAGCCTCAGAGTCTCTAGGGGCTCCCACTTTAATCCCTCTTACAGTTGTGTAACACTATATGTTCGCTCGCAGCAGTCTTTAACGAAGCGTGCTGCTTTTCTTTGAATTTTCTTAATTTTTTGGTTAAATCTATTTGACCAGGGTCCCAAATTCTCGTGGCGTATTCGAGGTGTGGCCTAACCAGAGCGAAGTAGCATCTCTCTTTTACTTTTTCATGCAAGGTCCTTCCTATTATACACTTAACAAAACCTAGTTTCTCTAATACTGTGCCGCATATGTTTTGTATGTGTGTTCCCCACGATATATCTGAAGTTAAGGTAATGCCAAGATATTTTACTGTATTTGAAGATTTTATGTTTACTCCACGCGCAGTGTAGGTATAGCATTTGTGTGATGGCTTTTGGATCACCTAGAGCTCTGAAATTTTGTCCACTTCCGGTGACAATATAGTAATCTATCAACCTACTAACACCTTATTAATTAACTACGCACTTATATCCGAGAAATGAACTGTCAATGACGGCGCCCCTCTTCTCTGCTTAGTGCTTCTCCTCGATTCCGTTCCAAGTTCCGCTCATCCGCATAAAGAGAAGGCGTAGAGTTACTACCACTCCCGGAAACAAATTTTACAAGCATTGTGGTTGGACGCAATACAAGATTCAGTTTTAACATAATTTTTTACTAATTATAAAGTTAGAATTTTATTAGAAGCAACTGAAAACTAAAATGTTATGAAACCATAAACCTTTTACCTTAAAAAGTATATTTTTACTACGCATTATTTCATCATGAACCCTTTCTTGGCGTGGACAATTCTTCGATTTATGTCCGTGGAACTTTCTCCATCTCTTGCCTTTCAACTTCCCTGGTAGGTGAAGTATTCCACTTGCTCTAGCACTCCTTCTTGTACGGTAAATTTTTGGCCTCTGCTTATATCCAAACTCTAGGATTGTTTCTCCCCCTAAATATTGTTGATAATTATACTTTGCCAAACATTACCGAATTTTATTTAATGTATATAAATATGCAATTCATTTTGCTATCGATGTTTTTTATGATGTGCAAAATATGTAAGTTTCTTAATTTGTGATTCTTGGACAATAAGTTTTAGGATGGAAATATATATTTAATAAGAAAGAAAAAACTTTGTAATGTCCTCTCAGTTATTTTTACAACGCGTTTCGGTGCTTAAAGCGTTAGAATCAGGTACAATGAATTTTTGTTGCGGAAGACAGCATTATGTATCTTTCGGGGAGGTAGGGGAGTGGGATATAGGGGAGGGTAGGGTAGGTGGTTGGATAGGTTTAGGTCAAGGTTTCAGGGTGGGAGGGAGAGAGTATAGGGGAATGACTTTGAAATACAATGTCATTTAATAGAGCGGTTCCTCTTCTACTTCTGCGGACTCTCTTCCACTGTTTGATTGCATCCAAACGCTTTCCTTTGTCTTTCAACGCGCGACGCCAGAATTTAGGGGTGAAACCATATTCGTGGACTTCAGTGTTGAGATGCTCGTGGATAAGAGATCTCGTGTCCTTATTTAGAAAGCATCTCTTGTGTTCTTCGGTCTGCTTCTTGAAGTTTCTACCTGTTGGCTAAAAAAGGTAGAGTCTTCAGGGTGCGGGCCGAAGAACATCAGAGATGCTTACTGAATAAGGGCATGGAAAAATATAAGATATTCCTGGAACTTACCATGTTGCAATAATGTCCAACACCATTGTTATGCCCTTGGACATTATAATAGTATTGGAGGGGGATGCTGAAGATAAAATGGATGGGCAAAATGAGATATAATGATGTGTACAGAAGAGTAGAAGAGGAGAGGACCATATGGAATACCATACAGAAAAGTAGAACTAGATGGATTGGACACGCCCTGAGACACAATGGGTTTGTGAAGATCATAATTTACGGAAAAATATAAGAGAATGTTCTCAGAATAATTTTATGGACCAAATAAAGAAGAGTGTACATAGAAAGAGATACTAGGAGGTAAGGGGACTGGAATTAGATTGGGAAGGGCGATGGGCTGCTGTCAACCAATCTTGGGATTGAATGACCGCTGATAATAGTTGTATGATTGGTTATTTGAGGGAAACAACCAATGATGAGGGTGGTTCGGGCCGCTAGGAAATCGAGGTAGGGTGAAGAGAAACGCGTTACCGGTGATATTAATGTAAGGCGCCGAGGGATCCACGGTTGAACGTCCCATTTGGTGGACGGAGTTTTTCATTTGGGTTTCTCTCCACATGACTCCCACGAGAGATTCCACCGAAAATTCTCAGGCACAACCGGAACTCGACCTAGCCAAGAGGAACTTAGTAAGAGTCACCAGGAAATGAGGGAACTAGTATCAGATGGGGAAGGGTGGAAGGCTGCTGTCTACATTTAATCTTAGGAATGAACGACAAATGATGATGATTCTAAATTACCCTGATAACGACGCAAGTACTTGGGACCCTACATGAAAAGACTCATTTAAGCGGTTTGAGTGCCAAAATTCAACTAGATCATTCCTGAAACGATACTTTGCCAGAATAGGAGATCTTAGAGGATTAGATATAGATATATCACAAAAATTTATTACTCCGTCTACGTCGGCAGAATTTTTTTTCACTGCATCGGGATCGCGATTTCTGAGCGTCACAATTTTTTAAAAGAGCACATATAGATGGTCGGTTGGAGAAAGAGGACCAACGGACACATGAACGAAAGGTTCAGAAAGTCACGCTCCAGCGGAAGCGCGCAGTTTTTTTTTTTTTTTTACAAATACATACTTTTCCGTCGACCGCAAATATTAAATAAAAAAACTCGGAAGCCTTCCGCATCCTACCTCACGCTTGCACGTCGACGTGAAGGGAAGTAATAAAAAAAATTATATGTATAATCCGCCCGCCTTAATTAAGTGACTCTTGAGCGACGCTACGAGAGGGGGGTGGACTATTGAAGGACGGGCAAAGGGTGGATTTAGGGCGCGCGAGGGGGGGAGATGGGATGAAGAGGGATAGGAGGCGAGGGTACGAGTGCGTTAAGGGTTTGGGGGTACCCTTGAAAGGTAGGAAGAAGGAAGGAAGAGCATTGGGGGTTGTAACGATGAGAGGAGGACAGGATAAGGGGAGTGCGCCCAAATGGCCCTCGAGGCTGCCACTCAAGCGACGACAGCGCCGCCGCCGGCTGACAATTGAAGGGAGGGAAGCGAAAGGGCAAAATGGAGCGAGGGGAGGAGAATAGTAGGAATGAAGCGACCAAAAAAATATCCCACGGGCCTTCCCACGAGGTGGCGCGGCATTACGGTTTTAATCTCAGGGGAGGATTTAGGGGTAGCTTGCGGTGCCACATGATCATAAGATGCTCTCAAACTACATCAAGGGAATGTCTTCGAAATCGAATCTACCGTTTTTGTGCTCACTGATCGGTGTAATGAGGCGGAATTTGGGCATAATCTGACAATCCCGAACTTTCCCTGAATTGGATTATGCCAGACAGCCATTAGTGGAGATTATTCAATCTAATTATGAAAGATATCATTTAAAAGTCCAAAAGTTGATTGGTTTGTTCGGGAAGGGGAAAACTAAGGACAAGGTCGTCCTCAAGGAGATCCCACCGCAACTTAGCTTGTCAAAATAACGAATTCAACCTTTGTCTTTACTTTATTCAAAAATTTTGCTTCAAACTGATGACTTGCCTTAGGTATTGCATAGAATAAAACACATTTTATTCATAATTAGTCATTCACCCGTTTACTGACCCATCCTTACATTTCAACTATCGCAGCTATTAGCTAATAGCTAAACAAACTATTACGCAAATTGCCAAAATATTATTTTTATTCGATTTTCTGGAAATTTTCATATCTCGTGGACAGTTTATTTTGCGAAAATTGCATTTATATGTGATATAAATATTTCCCCATGTTTTGCCAATTGTTTCATTGAGCGCCATTCATTTTCTGGTTCGATTCGTAAAAGCGTCAGCGCGAAGAGGTAGAATTTTGTTTTCATAACAATTACAGAACATATTTTTCTATTAGTTACCGGAATATAAGTAAAATGCTGGTACTATCTTAAGGAGAATTTGGCTCTTTGGAGAACTTATTTTTGGGATTAGAGGATGGAGAAAAAACCTGATGCCAGTTTTAGCTTACATCTAAATACTACCCCGCGAGCTGTCGCATGGGCGTGTGGCAGGGGGTGGTAGGTTGCCAGCCGTGTAAGATTTAAAAGTTTTGGAGGTGAAACGGTGACATGTCCAATGAGAGTGTATTTGGAGGAGCTCAGTTTTTATTGTGGTCGCTTATTGTGCGCGGAAAGAACGAGTTTTTGTACCTATATGTTCGACAAAGTATCTCTCTTATTTTATCGCATCTGTCAGACCTAGAAATGTTGTGAGGCGTCAGGATAATATTCTCTGTGTCGCTCTGAAACACACCAGTTCTGAATATCTCAAGCAGTCTAAGCCTAGCGTGCAGCCTCCGAGTCTCTAGGGGCTCCCACTTTAATCCCTTTTCAGTTGTGTAACACTATATGTTCGCTCGCAGCAGTCTTTAACGAAGCGTGCTGCTTTTCTTTGTATTTTGTTAATTTTTTGGGTTAAATCTGTATGACCTCTGTCCCAAATTCTCGCGGCGTATTCGAGGTGTGGCCTAACCAGAGCGAAGTAGCATCTCTCTTTTACTTTTTCATCCAAGGTCCTTCCTATTATACACTTAACAAAACCTAGTTTCTCTAATGCTGTGCTGAATATGTTTTGTATGTTTGTTCCCCACGATATATCTGAAGTTAAGGTAATGCCAAGATATTTTACTGTATTTGAAGATTTTATGTTTACTCCACCCACGGTGTAGGCTTTTGTGCGATACTTTCGCAGGAAGTGAACTGTGGTGCATTTACTAATATTTAGTGCTAAACCCCACTCCTAGCATCGCGGATGAACGTTGTTAAGGTCAGATGACATTGCTTCAAAGTCCGCGTCTTCGCTTATTTCACGGTAGAATACTATATCGTCTGCAAATAATCTTATTGCTAATTCGAGGACACTTAAAGGGTATTTTGATGCAGCATATAGTCGTTTAACGAGCTGTTGATTTTTTACATCCATTTCAGTTCTAGCACCATCATGTTGGCAGCCTTGCCCTCCATGTGTTGTCTTCTCACCTCCTTTCCTTTGACAGTTTTTCCAAACTTTCCTCGCGTGCCTTATCCTCATTGACGTCACGCTTCTCCCTAACAACTATAATCAAGGATCGCACTTGGCCATAGCGCATCATCATCAGCTTTTCACCTCGGGGTGGGCGTTGGCTTGGTCTCTATTATATGCCTCTATTTTAATCTTACTTTTGACTTCTCTTTCCATCTTGCAAATCCTATTGCCCTCGGATCTACTTCAAGATCCTGCAGACACCGTTTCCGCAGTCTTCCTCTCCTCCTGACCCCTTCTATCTCCGTATACAGCAGTCGTTTGGGCATTCTATGTTCACCCATTCTCTCTGAGTGGCCCTGCCATGCCAGCCGCAGCAAACTGGAGAACCTTACTACATCTTCACCTCCTAATATATCCTTTATCTCTCAGTTCATTCTGATTCTCTGAAACTGTCCCTCTTTTACTGCTCCAGAAATTCTCCTCATAATTTTTATTTCGATTATTGGCTATAGCTACTACTTGGCTGTAGCCACCACTGAGAAAATCCTCTCCCAGCAATTTCAGTCGATAGCATTTTACCATGTAACACTCCTTTCGTCTCTGGACTAGCTTAAATTTGCACTCGCTTAAGGATGAGATTGTGCGAAATATGAGGATGTATTTCAAATGATATGAGGATAAATAACCAATGGAAAACTGACCAGAACATCCTAGAAGCCTTCGAAACCTGGTACTGGAGGAGGATGCTGTAGATAAAGCAAATGACGAACAAAATAAGAAATGGTGGAGTGCAAATAGGAGTAGAAGAGGGAAGGACCACACGGAACGCTATACAGAAAAGAACAGCCAGATGAATTGGACACGCCATGAGGCGCAAAGGGTTTGTGGAGAACATAGTTGAAGGTCAAATAATTATAATGTTTAAGTTGCTCTGGGTACAAAACTCATTAGGGCAATAAGGTGAACAAATAATAATATTCACTTGCACTCAATAAAAGTAAAGAAAAAGAGAAAGACAAAATAAATAGTGATACGTAGAAAAGCTCCTAGGCCTCAGACAGAATTTTGACACAAATCAAAGAACACGGCAAGGCAGTAATTTGAAGGTTTTCTGGTAATTACGTTTTCCATTATAAAAATGCCAACAGAGGTATGATATACACATAAGGCAATCTATATATATATGCAGCAATGGAGGGAAAAGTCCCCTGGGGTAGACCCATATATGTTTAAGTATACGGACCGTATAATGAGGAAAGTAGGTATATATGATGAGCTACCAGGAAGTAAGGGAACTAACATTAGATAGGGAAGGGTGAAAGGCTGCAGCCAACCAATCTTAAGATTGAACAATCCTTGACGATGAGAATAAATAATTAATATAAATTGGCTAGATAAGAAAATTTAGCTCATTTTTGTCAAAAGTAGACCAGATGGGCTGTTTTCAACGTTTAGAGTGGTTCCTGGCGTCGCAATACAGTGTTACAGCCTCATAAGACGGGTCTCTAATATCGGGTTCTTGAAGTAAGACCGTACCAGAATTTAAGTATGTTACATACAGGCTCCATCTATTCAACTTTAAAAGTATTGAGAGAATTCATTTCCTCGTTGACATATTTCAAATTTCCAAACATTTCATTTAACAAATGATGTGGAACGAAGTCACTCGCACGGGTGCATAAACACCAGGGTTGAAATTCGCTATGAAAAAATCATTTGACTTGACCGGGATTCGAACCCGGATTTCCCAATTGCCGGTCAGGTGTGTTAGCCAGTTACACCACCAAGCCATCATCCTTCAAGGCGAATTTCAATTTGTTAAATGCAATGTTTGGAAATTCGTCAATTTCGTCGTTTTAATAACGACAATGTTGGGTTTATCCACCGCGATAGTGGCTTTGTAAGCACGACTTCGTCTCATGTGCTACTATGTAGGCTTGAGGCCGATAGATTTAAAATGTCATTTTTCCCGCGTACTATAAGAGAAAACAATAGGCAGCGTAGTAAAGGGATAGGTAGGTGAAATATAGTTAGAGTAGTCTGTAGTGCATGATGCATGTAATAACAACCAATTATCCCTTCCTCATTATGTAGATACTAACCATCTAGCTCCATGTGACTCTATTTTCTAGCATGTCTCATTTAAATATCCTAGTTGCATGTCAATAGTGCATGTTTGGTGATCTTCACTCCCTGCCACACACCCTCGTGGTGGCTCGCAGGGTATAACGTAGATGTAGATGTAGATGAGGCCTGAACATCTAGTTCGCATAAACCCCCCTCGAAATTTGCCTTGAAGGAAGATGGCTTGGTGGTGTAAGTGGCTAACAGTTTTTTTTATCTGAGATGTTTAATGGAAAACTAAATACGTAACATTGAAATCTGTAACGTTGAATGTCTCGTTGCCGTTTCTGACTCTTATTTTTAAATGCATTTTTATTACTTTTAATGAGTAAACACTTTCTTTGTATCTGCAATTTTTTCGGCCGGTTGTTCGCGAAGGGTTTGTTGACGAAGGAGAGGAGAATTTATCGTTAAAATGATTGAGAGTGAGATGGGATGTGCTGCAGTGTCCCGTAAGAAGTTTCTTTGTTTAAAAAAAAAAATATATATATAGAGTTCGCTACGTTGAGAGTTTCAGGATTCGTTGAAAGTGGTCTGATTTTACAGATGAAAAAAATCCATTTGAAATACCCTTGTAGATGCTCGTGGTCATTATTTTATAATTAATTTTGTAAAAGAAACAAACCCTTCCAGTGATAAAAGTTATTTTGATAAGCATTTTATTGTGATTGGTCTATTTCCGGCGCAGAAATTATGTGCACTCGAGTTTGGGAACAAATAAAAAAATGATAAGAAGGCCTACAGGAAAAAGTTTTCAAATGCAATCATTTTACAAAATTAATAACAACCTTTTTCCTGTTAAAGGTGCAACGATGAAACTAACAACATGTATTGAAACATGTTTCAGTCAAACATATTAATCGACCATAGACTGAAATGCGGTAGTCATAAAAGTGCTTGTGTTTGAGTAACGAGTTATCCAAGTTGGAGCTTTGCTCGAAAACCGTCAAAAACCGGTAATTTTTACGTTACACCCGTAGTAAAAAATATTAAAATTCATTTAAAAATTTTAATTAACCATTAGGTAACGTAGAAATTAATGAGGAAAATTATGATGTGATTATTTTTTCTGTAGGTCTTCTCGTTATTATTTTATTTGTTCCTGAACTCGAGTGCACATAATTTCTGTGCCGACGGTAGAGTCAAGTCTTAAGCTGTGTTCGCACGATGCATCTGCCCGCGCGGGTGGAATCATAAACACATCTATCGTTAAAAATGCACCGTATGAACACCAAAATTTGCGCAAATATAGGACGCACGGCCATAAAATAACCCTCTGTTGTAATCTGGAGCATTTGTCCATGCATCCGTCCAGCCACTTACTTCATGCATCGTGTAAACACACCCTTAAGATGTGCAAATTTGGGCGTATTATCACCGGAGTGGTAACATTTAAAAATGGGTCCTACACCACTACGTGGGTAGGGTGTACTGATTTTGTCACAGCAGAAATGTAACACATTGAAGGAGGCGTGGCAGGTATGGAAAAGTATATATGGAAATGATCAGCATCACCTTTAGAGTCAATCTATGTCCGTCAGTCTGTCTGCCTTTCCGTCTGCCCGTCTCTGCCCACGATAACTACCGTAAAATTGAGATATCGAGCAGAAATTTGGGTCATTAGTCCACCGACGGAACAGTTCTCAAATGGGTTGGATCGGACCAAAACCATGTTTTAAAAATTAAAATTAAATGTAGTGTAGGGTATTTAAGCTTCGGCAAGGCCGAAGATAATTTATTTACTAGTTTTTTATTTAACCTTGCGCGCATAATGTGATATTTTTATTTTTATTTTTTATTTTAACCTCACTACCCCGAATACAGCACGATGTGCCAATTTACGTCGGGTGGATAACAGTAACAACGGACGAGACACAAACACCCATGTCCTGGGCAGAAAATATTTTACCCAGGCGGGACTCGAACCCGCGACCCTCGGGTTGGCAGGCGCGGACTTTACCCCGCAGCCACCGGGGCCGACAATGATATAGGTACCATAATATGGCTTATGATGAAAATCATTGCGCCCCCTTAACAACCAACTCATGGAAGTGCTCTTTGATTCGTTCGCAACAATATAGTTTCGGGGAGAAAGTCTCAGGATGATGGGCAACGTTGTTCCGATCATTGAGGTATATGGAGAGGGCACTGTGTCATCAAACTGAAGCCCGACAACGGAAAAAAGTGCCAATATTGTTTAACCTTGCTCTCTCCTTACTATCCTATGGATAGCACGACGGAATGGACGAATTAGTGGATGTAAAGCAAGAATTTCAGAAATTTTAGGCATATTCCTTTTGAAACATATATTGGCTGTACACCAATAGTTGAAATATTGCCACAAGAATATCATTTGATTTGACCGGAATTCGAACCCGAATCTCCGAATTGCCGGTCAGGTGTGTTAGCCAGTTACAGCTTTCTTCTTGTCGAATTACGAGGGGTGTTTTTGCGAACTAGATGTTCACGCCTCAAGTCTGCATATATCCACCCCTGCGAGTGACTTATTACCATACCTTTTGTAAATGCAATTATTGGATATATTGGCTGCTCAGTGCTATGGAATGTACTCTATTTTACCATAGTTTTCGTCGGGAATGCGGATGATTATTAATTTAAATAAATAGACAATATATTTAAGGAGAATTCACATGAAAGAAGCAAGTGCATACTGATTTCTGTTAAGTTATCCTTGGAAAATGTAGTAAATTTGCGAAATTAGTACGTTAGCCCGTAAGCACTATTGGAAAAAAATGAGGGTTAACGAAGATGGCGCACTGGCTTTCAGCTTCAGAATATCAAGCGCCTTCTTCCAACTACCTCAATGGTTCCGATTCATCAGGGCGACTCTGTTTGAAAATACTTCCCTGGCGACAGCCTGTCCGGGGGGTTAAGGAAACCCTTAAGTTCCGACCCTGATTCCGTCAACCTCCACCTCCTCTTCAAAAACCCCCAAAAATCCCCTTCTCACTCTCATTCTCTCTCTCTCTCTCCGACGCGGAATCTCTCCAAGACCCTCTCTTCCAAAACACAAGACTCCATTCACTCACCCTGACTCATCGTCGTCCCCAGCAAAAAAAACCCTCTTCTCTCCCTCTCTCACCTTGTCCCACAGAACTTAATGGAATTGGACATCCCTACCTCTCTCCCTCGGTCGTAAAAAGGACGGGGAAGGAGGGACGGAGGAGGGATGGAGGAAGACGGAAAAGGACGAGAAAGAAGTCTAAAGTCTCTTCCTTCTCCAGAGAGAGCACCACCCGTTTATACACTGTCCCCACCCTTACTGCACCACTGCTCGCTCCACCCTACCCAAGCCGTGGAACGCTTTCCACTCGGCTAATGAAAGCGCAAGGTCACAAACCTCCTCTTTCTCTCCCCTACACACAACTCGTCTCTCCCTCTCTCCTCATCCTTTCCAACTTCTTCTTCAAGGGTGGGAAGTGTCTCTCAGCCTTGGATTTTCACGGCGTCTCGCATTTGAGACGGATAAAAAAGAAAGAAAGAGCTTATTGAATGAGTTCCCCGCCGCGATTTCAAACGTTTTTCATGCCTCGATTTAAAAACTTATAAAGGAACAGGTATATGACATACGTACAGGTATATATGTCTCTGGCGAAAGTTCCTTGGGCTGCGTAGAGGACGATTTTGGGATATGGGTTACGGAACTTTCAAAATCCTTCGAAACTAGGGAGAAGGAAGGTTGTTTAGTGTGGAGGGTTAATCACAAAACCTTTCTAATTGCTTTGAGAAGCTGTACCACTCGCATTCATCCTGCGCAGTACACAATTTTGGGATATGGGCCGCGAAACTTTCTAAATCCGCCGAAATGGGAAAGGAAGGTTATTTTGTGCGGAGGGCTTATCAGGAAGCCTTACTCACAGCGGCAAACATAAGCACTTCGAGAAGCTGGATCACTCACATCTATCCTGAGTGGTGAACAAGTTTGGGAAATGGGCTGCGAAACTTTTAAAATCCTTCGAAACGGCGGAGGAAGGTTGTTTAGTGCGTAGGGCGATCAGGAAACCTTTCTAAGAGATACCAACGTAAGCTGGGTCACTCACCTCCACCCGTTGTCCCATTTCGGCTAGACATAAGACAGTTTTCCACGAGGGTCTTTATCACACTACCTTATATACGTGCGTTCAAAACTACGTCCTGCAAACGATAAATTGAAAGTAGGCAGTCGCAAACGCATAAAAGACACATGGGAAAATTTACCGAGCCGTAATTCTGTGCCCGAGCCCTTGCAATTTCAGGGCATCAAATTGTACAGTTAACACTTTCAGCGGGGTTGAACTTTTCACTTTTATCTCATATGACGGATGGGTCTCAGGATATTAAAATGCGTACTTGTAAATTTTATGCCTATAATTATCCCATCTTTTATTTGTTTTATATTTGACCAAAAAAATAAGTCACATACTAAGGAATATGTCATCCGTCTCCGGCGACGAAAAGTGCATTTAACCCGCAGAATACTTTCGTAGTCTTTACGATATGTAGAGCTGTATTTTTCCTGACCGGATATAATTTATTTTTTCAAGTCCACCCTCATTTCTTACAAAATTATATTTAAAGGATTATTTTACCTCGAAATGAATCTATTTTCTCTGAATTTTTTGTCTACTTTTTTATTGGACAAATTTTTCCAATTTTTGCAAAATGGACAAAGGTAGCCACGAGGCAGTCACGGCAGTATTTTTACATATTCATCCACAGGGGTAAATTTTAATGAAACAATTCAACTGTAAAAATATCTATCACCTGTGAGGATTCGCACCAGGAGAGTGGATTCAAGTATCTGTCATGGCCAATGATTTTCCGCTCCATTTTTTATTTTTATTTTAGCACCTTGCATGAAAACCCATTCGTAAGAAGAAAGAGTTGAATCCTTTATTTCGAGAAAAGGAGAGAGACTTTTCATTAACTTCTTGGGTTTTTTTATTCAATACAAAAACTGAGTTTAGATATATATTTATTAGTGAACCAATGTCATTTGAGTCGCCATAACGTTTTCCTAGCAGCCTAGACTTACTCTTATATCATCTTTCAATAGTTTTCTGTTTTTCTAATTTGTGATAATTTCGAGGAGATTACAAGCTTTAGTAGATGCTTTAAATTTTCTGTGCGGGGAATACGGAATGATGTTAAATCATTAGAAGACAAAAGTAATGAGATTCTCTAGGACACAGAAAATGAGGCTGGTAATAACATTTAGAGGAAACAAATTACAGCAAAGGAAGCATTTTAATTACTTGGGTAGTGCGCCAGAAGAAAATGACCATAGTATCAAAGACATAAGGAGGAGAATAGCGTTAGCTAATGAGGCGTTTGGTAATAGAATGGAGCTGAAGATAGGGACCTTGGGCAAGGATATGAAGAAAAGGGCTGTGAAGAGCTTTATATGGAGCGTAGTGTTGTATGCAGCAGAAACAAGGATCCTGAGAAAGGTGGACGTGAATTGGCTGTAGTCGTTTGAGATATGTGTGGAGGAGTACGAAGAAGGTTAGGTGGACGGAAAGGAAGACGAATGTGGAAGTGTGTGGTCTCGCCCACCACAAAGGTGTGGCAGGAGAGGAAAGAAACTTCTGAACGAAATCCGTGATAGGCTGAGGAGGTGGCTAGAGGATTTAATAAGGGGCGATGGGTTTCTCAAGAGTGATAGAGGGAAGGACGTTGGGCAAGAGGAGAAGGGGAAGAGGGAGAATAGGTTTTATGAATGGGATGGAGAAGGGTGGATCATAAGAAGAGGTGTAAAAGGAAATAGCAGGCGTAGATAGGACCCTGAAAGTGTGGGAAACCGGGAGAAAATTCATTGACTTTCAACAAAACCTACCTTTACTAGTAGAATTCTTAAAAAAAAGATAACCCGCATGTAGGCGCATAATGCCTGTTTATGGGTGTCGACCCTCAAAATTGTCGACCGCGATTAATATGGTAACCCCTCCGCTCATATCCTTCTTTTGTAACTCATCCAGGAAGTCATTAATTTTCGCTGTTTGGCTGTAACGTTGGCTTCACTTACGGAGGTGGTAAACGCGTCGGTTTTCCCTGATTTAGTGCAAATGGAGGCGCTGCCGATTCGGCATAAATCTTGATCTCGACCCGGATGATTTCTCTTGTCGAGAAAACCCACGGGTAGTGGGGACTCGCTCTTGTATATTCCTCCGGCCATATCTCGGGGCTATAAATTCTGCGGCGATGATTTCCCGTGGCCAAACAACGTACGCCCTGACCCCAGGAGTGGCTTGTGGGAAGAGTGAATGGGGCCGAAGACGCACGTGTTCGTGCTCGGGCACATTCAATCGACGAGAGTGCGCAAGCGCGGAGCCACCTGCGTCGCGCGCCCGCGTCCGTTGGTGATTTGTTTGCACTCTTCCTGATTTGAATCCGATCCACGGGAAACTGCCATGGATGTTTTTGATATGATGGAAAAGTTCTTCCGTTTGAGAACCGTCTTCGCGTCCTCGCGCTGGGCATTTCGTGCGCTGGGATTGCTACATTTTTGGAGATAAATATTTGGTCGAATTTTGTTGATTGTGTAAACGCTTCGCTCAAAACGCTTGTCAAATCGATGGTGTTTTGCGTGTCTGTTGTGTGTGTTGTGTGTCGGTTGTGTCGAAAATGTGTATGTATATTTGGAACTTGGAGAGACAGAAATGTGGAATGATATTTATGTGACAGGCCGTATGGACGGGGACATTCCATCTGAGTAATCTAGCTAATGGAATTACTCCCCAGGGATACCCTAAGTATATTAGTATATTAATGCCAATAGCGGGGTAAGTTCTACTAATTTTACGAGTAAATATAGTCTACTCTACTCTACAATGCTCCACTAAAAATGACGTCCAATTACAATACGGTGAAAACCGTGATCCGTGAATGAACCGTTCCGAAATTGTTTGGGTAACACAAGGAAGCGAAATGAGCCCACCGCTATTTCCCATTCATGTCATCGACATTTGTTCTATGGAACAGTATTAGAATGCTCTCCGACTATGTGGCCTATTACCGCAAAACGGCCAGCTGTGCAAATCTTTCATCTGATATTCTCTTCTTAAACTTGAGGTGTCCTTGGTGGAAAGGGCTCGAACTTAAATTGGACAAAAAAGTACTGAGGTACACTTCTTGTAAAATATATAAAGAGAACGCCATAAATGTAAAGTAGGAGGAGTTGATGTAAAGGAAAAATGTGACCTAACTTATTTGGAAACACACAAGAAGCATTTTCGGGGCTGATATGTGGAAACTAGTGTTGATCAGGCAATGATTAGGTAGGTCATACGATAGAAAAGTGAAAGAAGTGGAGGGCAAACAGTAACAATAATTGAGGACTAAACAGTAAGGATATTAATCGAGCAAGAAGATATTGAAAATATTTGGAGAGAATGCATGATGGAGTTACTTGCCAGAAATGATAGACCAGATTATCTCATTGAAGTAATTGAAATTATTAGAAAGAAAATTAAACGGAAATTGGCAGTATCAGAACATTAAAGGGATATAGATTGTCAAGGCACTCAACACCATCAGGTTCAATGAAGATTGCTGTGGTTTTTAGAATCGGCCAACGCTGTGCTGTGGAGAATTAAATATGACAGATAGTTGGTAAAGCCTTTCCCTAATGCATAGAATTGTTTGATGTTCGAGCATAAACTAACGCGGTAAAGTTGAAATAGAAGTCACTGTCTACTGGATCCTAACGATAAACTTTGGTGTACCATCTTCACCTCACTACGCTGGGTATAGGTAGTTAAAGTTTAACTCTTTTTCTGAGCCTTTAGCGGTTTAGTGGTATAGTGGTGGTGATAGTGATGTCTACATACGTAAATCGATTTGTTTAAAGACTGCGTTTCCTAAGTAACAATTTCATTGAAAAAGTAAGAGAGGTTGTTTCACTTGGTAAAGAAACTTGAAAATCTGCAAGATAAAATGGACGGACAAAATAAAAAATGATGAAGTGTTCAGAAAAGGAGGAGAGGAAAGGACCTTATGGAACACCACATGGAAAGAAGAATCAAATAGATAGGACACACCCTGACACACAATGGTGAAGTGTGAATAGTAGTACATAATAGATGGCTAAATAGAGGGAAAAGTCCCCAGGAAGACCCAGGAATAGTTCATGGACCAAATAAAAAGGAAAGTACATTGGAAGACATACAAGGAGGTAAGGGAACAAGCATTCGATAGGGATGGGTGGAGGAATGCAGTCAATCAATATTAGGATTGAACTACCAATGATAAACAACAAAATGTGACCTTTATATGATATTTTTCTCGCAAATCGTTCTTTCAATTTTGCCTTGTAAAATATGATAATGGGAAAAAGCAGGGAAAATAGAATTTTACATCTGAAATAGATGCCAGTTTCATGGCAAACAATTTTTGAGAAGCATAAAGTTCCCAAAATTTGATGAAAAATAAAAAAATGCGATTTACTGTCTTATTTTTTGAGTCGTTAGCTAATTGCTTTGAGAATTGAAGTCTAAATGTATTGGTTCTACATAAATGACGCTCAAGTCGCCTGTCACGGCCATAGGAAAGTTATAGTTAAAAATGTACTCGCGGAAAAATTAGTGTTTTCTAAGTTATTTGGTAATTACGTCGAATATTGAAGATTAAATGCGCTGATTTCACCGGCATGGCGCTCTATTCGGCGGACATGGCTATAAAAAAAGTATTAGTTAAAAATTTACACATGAAAAAGTCAATGTTTTTCTTAACTTAGTTTTGGCTTTCAATAGTTAACGCGTTCTACCATTGGAATTGGTTTTTTTTTAACGATTTGATAAAAGTTAGACTTCAGTTTTCGTTTCGACTCACACAGCCACGAGGAAACCCTCTTAACGGTGGCAGAATCCAGGATATCTCCAAATGTTTAATGCGAAGCTCAACGCTACGAATGGGCTCACACAGGCATTTACCACGCTAGAGTTCTTTCAGCGCTGCAGATACCTTCGCAATTCAAACGCTCGAATGATTCAGCCTGCTTGGTCTGAATGCGGGGTTGTTTGTTCCGCGCAGTTTTCCTGCCCCTTTGGCGTGAGATCGCGAGTTCACATCCCCTATTCTTGTGTGGATCCGTAGTAATATGTCGTGTGCCCCTTTCCATTGACATTACCGACGCGGACTAGTTATGGGAGCGCGGTAATGGAAAAAAACTAAAGTTGTGTTCGGTTTCTGGAGCGTGAGTAATTAGAATGCCTCCTCCGACCCCTATTTGGATTGGATGCTATGGAAAATATTCCGCAACGCTCCTGTTTCGAGAGCTTCTCGTTCTCTGCTTCTTGACACGTGCGTTGGAACACCCTCTGGGAATTAATAGCAATTGAAATGAGTGCTAACATTTATATTTTAGAAATTTCACGTGTCTATTCGATGCAGGATTTATTAATGTGGGGATTTATTAATGCGTTCTGCACGTTGAAGTTGCGTCAACATGTAATTAGGAATTAATATCTACATATTACCCTGCTAATCATCTCAAGGGTGCTTGGCACGGGGTGAATTTCCATCAAAATACCCCACAGGGAAGACATTAACTTTCACCAATGTGCACCGCACTATAGGTATATTACAAATCCTTCAGAAACTGTTGAAATAACGTATAATGCAACTATTTGAACGACATACAAGAGTCATGCAGGAATAACGCAAATCTTATTATTAGCACTACGTGGCAGATTAAAATAAAACAAGCATTAGGAAGAAAAACAACTGAGCAGCTGCGCGACCTGTCGACTTACTCACTTCTAAGTGTCATTAGCCGCTTAAATGATCTCTTGTCGATCACGGGAAAAATATATATTTTTAACCTGTCTGTTATGCAGTCTATTTCCTCTACCGTTGTTTGTAGGAGTGCGTTAGCTATTAACAACTCCGTTGGAAAATAAATTGGTTTTGAATTTACTTAAAATATTAAGTCTAATATTCAATCCTAGTTTTTGCGAGAGGTCAGTAACACTAACGAGACTATCATAACGACCTTTCACGTATCTTGCTGATCTTCTCTGCGCGCGTTCTCTGCTTTTAAGCCAACCTCACGGTCCCACGGATCCCAAAAATTATGTGGGCGCAGGTAGTGGAAAAATACAAAATTGGTATTAGGTCCTGGAGCGTGAGCTTAGAAGCAGAGAATTATGTTAAAGGATTACCTGAATTTAAACATTTAGGGCTTCGTGTCGTTAATATGATTGCTGCTTTACGATGTACTAGTTGTCATGATTTTTCAGCAGTTTTTTTTCCCAAACACGAGCTATAAGACCCATCTCTTGTTTACAGAATCATCAGGAAACTAGTACGTCCTTAATCTTGATCGATCAATATCATAACTTTTTAAAAGGTGCATTACTGTTAAAAGGCTTGATTAATCAAACAATTATAAAAATTCTTGGCTATGTACCTCGATCGTTACATATTCTATTGATGCACATTTCTCGAGATTAGCGACAGTTTTGAATATTGACTTTCAAGTCGTAGTGCTTTGATAGGCGTGTTAGCTTGTGTGCTATCATGGGAGTACTTGGCTTCTTTATAATAAATATTTAACCAAATTCACTCATCCCTTTAGAAATTTTAGGCACCCGCTGTAAATTTTGATTCATCAAAGATGTTATTAGCAACTGCCGCAAAAGAAGCTTCGTCGCATCTTCGGCAAAAAAAGAAAAAAAACTACATTCCGTTTTACAGATTAATTTTCCTCTTTCTTCGTGTCTGGTGACCTGAAATCCCTTTTTGAGACTAATACAGTGTGTGATGGCGGTCCATAAAGTGCTAGGATGTAATGAGAACGCTTGCAAATGCTTCATCTTCTCTTCGCATTTCTCTTTACGGTTTTAGCATGCCATCTTGAGCAGTGCTGTATCAGAAAAAAGGATGCATATAAATTAAGGCAAGATGAGCAGCTGTACAAGGAGGAAACGAAGTGGAAGACAGAACTTTCTATGGCACGGCAGTCTTATACTAATGCCTGCAGTGAATGTCTAGCTCCAATGAAAGGAGTAAAAAGTATGAATAGACATGATTTCCGAGATTTTATGAATAAATCTGTTAATACTTCTTGACGTGCCGTTGCGTTTAAGAGTTAGAGATTTTTATGAATTGACCGAAAATAGCGCGTCAGAAATCGCGCCCGAGGCGCCATCTTTGTCGGGCTGTATCTCGGGCCAGGAATTTTTTTGGACCAAAAAAAATGGCATACGTTATGTACTTTGTCTTAAATTTTAATATATGCGAAATTCAATAACTTCAGAGACTATGAAGGTAACCCCCCTGCCTGAATCGATATGGACTATGCCAGATGTACCTGTGAGTTGAAAAGCGTAGTACGGAATAAATACCCTGTGGAAAAATGCAATTTTTGTTTCTATTTTAATATGAGGGATTTAGTTCGAGAGTCACCTGTTGTGTTGTGGAAATATATTTCTAAATAAATTTTAACGGTCTATTTAGAACAGAAATTCCCATCTTTACTTCCACAGTACATGCGAGGTAACTTTGATGGGGAACACATTTTTTGGTGCCTTAATTCTTCCCTAATTGTTTTAATTGGTTTACATTTTTTTATCTGCCACTCATTATTATCATTATAGTTGATTAAATCTTAGACTTCTATGTAAACTATGTACCACTTTTTTCACTGATGAGCTTATTAACTTGACCTCCAGCTTACTACATTAGATCAGATCGTGGGAATAAAAGTAGGTAAATTGAACATGATCTGTGATTTCAGGCCTTATTGGGGGGAAATGGAACTTAATTTAACTTTGAAAAAATGAGCAACTTCCACTGTGATAGGATTTATTACGACCGTTTTCAATTTTTACAGCATCTTCAGGAGCTGAAAATCCAGTTACAGTGAACTCAAAATAGCACCTAAAGATCCTGTAGGATGCAAAACCGGTCGTAATAGATCCTATTATATTGGAAGTTGCTCATTTTTCAAAGTACAGGTGGGTAAAGAACATACAGAACAGACAGGTTTAAATTGTCGTTTTTCCGCAATAGAAGTGAGACCGTAATTGCTGAATTAAGACTTTGAAGTAGGTTACTTAATAAGTTTGTAGCCGTTTAGTTGATTACTCCATATTGCCTCTTTTTTTAAATCAGCCACTTAGTAAAAACATTAAGTTTCGCGTGATCCCTGCAAGACCCTTGTATCTCATTTACATTGTTGCAATTTTTTTAATAATAATAATAATTTTGTTACAAAGTTTACAAGTTTAACAAAAGTAATAACAAATATATAAGGAATAAGACGGTTTGGTCCTGCTAAGCCTTTAAAGGCTTGTCAGCAGGTGCCACATTTTAAATTCAGTGATCGGATATAAGTTCAACGAAATGAATAACATGAAATAACGTTCATAACATTTTTTAACAATAGATATCCAAAAGCAACTCAAAAACAGTTTACAATACAAAAGTTGGTTTACAATCCAAAATATACAAAGTGTAATGTATTTTTTTTTTAATTGTAATTTGTTTTTGTACTTTTTTTTGGTACAATACAATAAGATTTTACAGTAGTTCATTACAAGAAAAAAAAGTATACCTTAAACTAACAGACAAGAACAAAGAATACAAAAAAAGGAGAAAAAAGAAACTTGAAACATGAAAAAGGGGAAAATACACTTAATGAAGGCATGAATGTTAAAATTAATTTTGAATTATAATTTTGTAATATATACATATACCTACATAAGCAAATATACCCTTACATACATATATTCATACGCACTTAAGTACATATACACAAAAAGATTCACATTTTTCAATGTATTCATTCATTGTACATCAATTCATTAGTTTATGTAGAATTATTAGCATAATTACAGTGTAGCTCATGTAGATGAAAGTTACTTGTATATAATTTAATGTTTTTTTGTGATAACTCACCCCCTGTCTCACACACTTGAGGTGGCTTGCAGGGTAATATGTAGATGTAGATTATAAGAGGCGTCGAAAATCGTGTATCATCTTTCATGTACATACGTCAACGTGGATGTGATTGGAATGACGCTGTACACTTTTCCACCGACATTTTATCAAATTTTCCAAGTGCTCATCCATTTTCAGCTCGCGTTTTCTGTTGATTCTCCGAAGAGTATTAGATACTGCGCGCATTTCTATGCTTTGAGCTCTTCCTTCCTGTATATTCATGTGTACTTCAATTAAAGTGTTCCTTTTCATCCATCTTACCGTGCAGCTATGCTCATGAATGCCTTTTGTCGCCAAACATACGTCGGATGGAAGGATGCACGTACTCGCCCGGCATCGATTTCGATTATTGGAAATCGGTAATCGGATATCGCAGTGACGAAGTGGAGCGACAAGAATTTCTGAAGCGATGCATACGGGAGACGAAGCAATGCATCAATTGGATGGGGATTCCATGCAGTTATGAAATATGCAGGCGTGAGCTCAAAAGACACGGTGTCGTGCTGAATTTTTATTTTTCGCTCATTAACGAGAAACAAATTACGAGCTTCCCGCGTCGCAATCTGTGCGATATCATGTTCATGGGGGACGGCGTTACGGAGACAAATGCATTGTATTTGGTTACACGTTGGAGCCTGTAAAACGTTCGGGATTTTAGGGTTAGAGAACTACAGAAATTCTTTTAGTTTCTCAACGTTGGGTGTGATAAAACGTATCTCATGTGTACGCGTCCCCATTCGCGCGTGCACGATTGATTTAATTCAGAATTAAATTGATTTAATCGGATTATAAAGCATGTAAAACTGTCATTCATAATCGTTCAATTATTTAAGAAACTTTCTCGCATCAGTATGTGATATCGGATTACTGAAAAAAACAAACTTTTAAATGACAGTTTAAATAAGAAAACAAACTTTGATCGAGTAATATTCCATTATGATTGGTTGATTGCAGTCCTCCATCCTTCCCTATGTAATGATTGTTCCCTTACTTCGTGGTATCTTTTCCCTTTTGCTTTCCTCTTTATTTGGTCTATTCTATTCCTGGGTCTTCCTCTGGGGACTTTGCCCTCTTTTTTACCTTCAATTATGTTCTTCAATTACCCATTGTGTCTCAGGGTGTGTCTAATTCTTCTGGCTCTTCATATCTCTATGATATTTCATATGATCCTTTCCTATTCTACTCTTTCGTAAACCTCATCATCTCTCGTATTTTCCGTCCATTCTATCTCCATTATCCTTCTCCACAACTCTATTTTCTATATATTCAACAATAATCCTTCTCTACAAATGAAACAACTCTGCATTCCTAATTATCATCATTCAGTCCTAAGATAGGTTGACTGCAGCCCTCCATCCTTCCCTATCTAATGCTAGTTCCCTTACCTCCTGGTATCTTTCCCTATGTACAGTCTTCTTTATTTGGTCGATGAACTTATTCCTGTGTCTTCCTCTGGGGACCTTTCCTCTATTTTACCTTCAATCATGGTCTTCACGTACCCATTGTGTCTGAGGGTGTGTCCAATCCATGCTGTTTTTCTTTTCTCTATGGTGTTCCATATGGTTCGTTCCTCTTCTACTCTTGTGTACACTTCAACAAAAGAACAGTTTTAATTCTCAAATTCAAATTTCATATTCGTTAGGTTTTTGCCAAATATTTGAATTGCCAAAGATTTGAATTTGATAAAGGATTATTGCAAATTTAATAAGAGTAAGAGACGTTTCTTGTAAGGGACATTACAATTTATTGCGCGGTGATGGTTCTATTCCAATTAAAATAAATATGACTCGGAGGCATGAAGAAAAACAAGAAAATGAAAAGTACTTCGTGAATTTGGTCCTGTTTCCTCTGAATCAAGGGTCAAATGTTTTGCAAATCACTTGGAAATCCCACGTCGGCTTTGAATGGGAAATTTAAGTCGATGTATTATGCATTATGAAATATGATCGATGAAATGGAATTATGATGAGAATTAATTCGGGGTATTTTTCACTCCAACCCTTCGACGTGTGGTCAATGTCTGCCATTGAGTATATGAATTTCATTTATGGAATATTCTTTCAATCCTATGTGACAAATTTAGTTTTTCTTATTTCATACTTTGTGCATTAATCTTGTAGTAGAATATATTTTCTTTCAATAAAATTCGGAAGGTTTATACATTGTTAAATTTTCCACCTTGTTGATCTTCATAATGATACGTCATAATCCTATTAATATATTAATATATAAGTAATTAATTCACTGATCTTATTACCGCCCTCTGATTTTCAGCCACATGCTCAGATATTTGTTATTTAAACATCTTAAAAAGAATATGCTCGATTATTCGCAAACTTGATCAAGCCGAGCATTTTAATTACTTAGGCAATATTCTTGAAGAAAATGGGCATAGAAGTAAAGACACTAGGAGCAGAATAGCGTTAGCAAAGGAGGCGTATAGCAATAGAAGGGAGCTGATGACGGAGACCTTGAGTAAGGATGTGAAGAAGAGGCTGGTAAAGAGCTGATATGGAGCGTAGCGTTGTGTGGGGCAGAAAAGTGGACCCGAGGACGAGAATAGGCTGCTAGCTTTCGAGATGTGAGTGTAGAGAAGGATTGAGAAGGTGCGGTGGACGGATGGAGGACTAACGAGGAAGTGCTTGAGATGGTGGGCGAGGAAAGGAAACTTCTGAATGAAATCCGGGTAAGGCAGGGTAGGTGGCTGAAGGATGTAATAAGAGGAGATGGGTAGCTTAAGAATGTGATAGAGGGAAGGATGTTGGGCAAGCGGGGAAGAGGAGAAAAGGTAACAGGTTTTATGGACAGGATGAAGGAGCATCGATCGTATGCATAGGCGTAAAAGGAGGTAGATAAGACCATGAAATGTAAGTAAAATACTTGAGATAGATAGGACTACGAGCTTGCTCTACCGCAAATGGGAAACAGAGTCAATTGCCAACGTCTCGCGGATGAATTGCTAACGTTTTGGATATGCACTGATGAAAAAGGTTTTATTGACGGGTTGAAGAAGGTCATACCTTAATGGCGAGGCGAAAAATGAAATACTAGAGGTGGAAAGTACCCTGAAAGTGTAGAAAATCGGGAGGAGATTATATGACTTTCAGCAAAACCTGCATCTACCGGTAGAATGCTAAAAACTTGATATCAAATAGTCAAAACCGTCATGCTTGGTAATTAGCTAGGATAATTATGCCTGTTGACGATGTAAATTCGTTCCGATTGGAATGACGTTTCTATGGCGGATTAATTTGCTTGCTAACAGTCAACATGTTGAGTTCTTCTTTGGTGGCGCATTATGCGCACCAGATACGTGAAAAACGGATAATGGTCCACTGTATTTGAAACTACATGCATGTATTGCGATCTGAAAAAACTCATTCGATTTGAATCTGCTGCATGCGGGAAGAAATCGATAAATGAATATTAAGGTCGCAATCTTCATTACCTTAATTGGCTGCTTAATTCATCATGAGGTGTGGAAAGCCGTATTCGGAATTAAATGAATTGGGAATGGCGTTTGTACTGGATAATGATTTCCTATCGGTTGGATTAGATTATCGCTCAAATTTTGGATTAGATTAGGTGAATGATTGCAATGGAGTGCCTCGTGTGAATTGATCTTTTTTTTACCTGACCTGATGATGACGTAAATCGTCAAAACTATGGCCGTAAGTCATTAAAATTCATTGTGGAAAAACAAAGTTTACCCTATTCATTCAAAATGTTTAGCAAATTCCATAAAGTATCGCCGGCAACCACCTACTGAATTGGTCTTTACGTGGTTACACCTTTAAACGACATTGACATAATGACACGAGTGTCATTAATTTCATACTATGGGTTTGCAGGACCCGGTGGCGACGGGGTAATTAAGTCCTCGCCTGCTAAACCGAGGCTCGCGTGACATGACTAAAAAGAGAGAACTCTTAGTATTTTCCACACTTAAAACTTTAATTCCCGACCCAGGTTTCGACTGCCTTGCAATAATTTTCAAAGGTACATTATACATGGTATGCGAGTTAATATATAGATCTGGGGAGGGGTAGGAGTGGGGGAAGAAGTGGTTGGTTGACGTCAGAGACGTGCGTCACGGTCAGTGGGAGGTGGTGGGGGGAAAGGTATGGATAATAGGGGAGAGTGGGAGGGAAAAACACATTCATTTAGGAGATTCTCACTTATGTTTTAGGCAGCACTCAAAATTTCGAAATGTTCTAAGTAGTCCAATTTGGCTCCTTTCTTCTCAGGCAGTCGAAACCTGGGTCGGGAATTAAAGTTTTAAGTGTGGAAAATACTAAGAGTTCTCTCTTTTTAGTCATGTCAGTAGTGTCATTCCACAAAGTTACGCCTTCAACCATTAAGTTTATTCGAGGCTCGCGTGTTCGAATACAGCAATTATCACCACCCAGGGTAGAATTATCACCACCCAGGGCATGGGTGATTGTGTTTGTATGTTGCTGTTATTCATTCGATATAAATTGGCCAAAGGGAATGCGTTCGGGGTAGTGAAGATAAAATAAGTAAATAAATAAAAATTATGGGAAACAACCCTTTATCTGATATGTACGTCAAAGTGTCACTTTTCCCCGCTAAATTTACCCAAAATGTGTTATGTGACATGATTTGAATTGCAAAAAATTGGCTAAATGCGGAAAAATGGCATTTTTCTCTCTAATTCATATGTAGTAGGTACATACCAATCACGCCGTTCCCTTCCGGGGTAGGCACAGTCACAAAATTTCACTCATAAATACATATTTGTACACCTAACTTTGTTTCAATAATTTTCTCCATACTGACCTATCCTTGTAAACCTCCTTTAGTCTCATTTACCCCCATAAACTGCTTCATACACGCCTTCCTGTTTTTAAGACTCCTAATATTCCTCCTCCTAAGAGTCTCTTCAACCACATTAAACCACAACTTTCTCGGCATGCTTCTACTTCTCGCACCATTCATTTGACTCTTATATACCTGTTTTGTTATTCGACTCTCATCCATTCTCTCCACACGGACTAACCGACGAAGCACACTCCTTTCATATATATCAATTACTGGAGCATGTAACCCATCATTCATTTATTACTCACTCATTCCTGATCCTATCCATCCTACTTTGCCGCAAACACTCCTCAGGTAACTCATACCGACGTTGTTTAGTCTACTCTTATGTCTATCCTGACATACCCATGTTTCACTACCATGCAACGAAGTGGGGAGAAGTACACTTTTGTACCCGGCGATTTTCACTTCCTTAGACAGGCACTCATTCCTTGATATGCTCCACATGCTACCTACCGCTTTCCTTCCAGCATTCACATGTCTCTTTATCAAGTGTCATTTTCACTAAAACCCTTAATATGATACGGAAAAATACAACAAAAAACTATTATTCGGCGATCGAATCACTTCGTTTTACTTCACACGTGCACGACCCAGCGAAGATGTGCTCCTGAGAAACCATTAGGAAATGAACCTATTTTTTTGTCGAACGCGGCACGTACGTTTAACGTGTTCCGGGTGCGAGGCTCGACAATGCACTCGCGAAGCCTTCCATTGGATCCTCCCCTCTCCGAATGGAAAGGTGGTGGGAATTCCCAACGGTTGGGAAATATGTGTACCCGAAACGGGGGATGGGTGGGGTACACAATTCAATCCCGCGACCTTCGCTGTGTGCTATATAACGGACTTGATGTCGATAGAATGAACAGAATTGCCTTTAAAATTCCCTCGTCATACTGGAGACCATATTTGAATGATAAGTTTTAATTTCAACAGCTGTATGAAGCATGATTATACTTATGGTTTCATAATATACTTTTATGTGATTAAATTCTCTACAATCGAATAAAAATAACTACAGAAGTCTGTAACTTGACTCATTTTCTTCACGCTCTACGTTTAAGACTTCTTAACAACGGACGGTTTTTTTACAGCTCTGAAAATATTAATAAAGTGACTATATGATTTATTTTCAAAAATAGTTGAAAAAAATACAATTTACGCAGTTATAAACTCGGTAAGTTCAGGCGTGACTTCGTCGAAATTAACCATGATCCAAGGAACACTCGTTATTTTTCCACAATTTATTATTAAAGGTATAACTAGTTTCGACGCAAAGGCGTCATCCGAAGTTACGTGCATGAGGAGTTAGTTCCTGGATATCACGCATTTCCGTTGAAACTAGTTGTATCTTTAATAATAAATTGTAGAAAAATACCCAGTGTTCCTTGTATCATACTCAATATTAATGTTTTTATGAGATTAAGCCGTTATAAATTCCTCTCTTATTTATATAATATCTCTCTAGAAAGCATACACTTCCCATTTCCCATGTAAAAGGGGAGGTATTTTTCGTCAAAAATCTCGGAAATTAACCCTCATAGGGGATGAAAATTTGGCATTATTGTAACAAGATTTGTTTTTTCCACGTACAATAAGGGAATATAATAAAAACTGAGCTCTACTTAAAACACTTCCTTTGCACACGACACCATTTCACCTCAAAATACCTTATCATTAACACGACCCGCCCATGACACGCCCTTGCGGCGGCTCGCTGGGAAGTACGAGATTTTGTATTTAGATGTCGTCATTGGTTGTTTGATCCTAAGATTGGTTGACTGCAGCCCTCCAACCTTCCCTATCTAATGCTAGTTCTCTTACGTCCTGTTATCTGTTGCTATGTACTTTCCTCTTTATTTGGTCCATGAACTTATTCCTGAATCTTCCTCTGGAGTATTTTCCCTCTATTTCGCAGTCAATATTCTTCACACATCCATTGTGTCTTAGGGTGTGTCCAATTCATCTCTTGTCTTTTCTGGCCTGCTTTCCCTATGGTCTATGCTTCCGATCCATAGAGTGCTATGCTCCACACGAATATTTTATAATACTGTTTCCTGGTGTGTAGTCCTATCTTCTTTGAGCACAGCAGTTTTCTTTTTCCCATGAACGCCTTCTTAGCTTGGGCTATTCTCTGCTTGATGCCCTTTGTACTTCCCCCTTCTCACGTGATGCTACTTCCGAGACAGGTGAAGGAATCCAATTGATCTAGTTTCTCTCCTCTCAGGGCGACTTCTACATTCAGCTTCTCTCTTCCGCATACTAGGATTTTGGCCTTCTTCTAACTTATCTTCATGTTGTATTCCTGGAGAACTTGGTCCATTAAGTTTAGTGTCCTTTGAAGATCATCGCGATTTCCAGCTATGACTTCGATATCATCTGCGAAGCGGAGCATATTTATTTCTTCGTCGTTTATCTTAACTCCGCTCCGCACCGCTAAATGCCATATTACACGTCAGCATTTCACCTCCCAAAACCTTACATCTTTACACAGCTGGTGTTCTAGCACTTCCTTCCACACGCCCATGCGGCGGCTCGCAGTGTAGCATTTAGATGTAGATTTCATGCACTTATCGAACGGATCGTAGCGGCTTTTTTAAAGATTCATTTTCGATGTCCGCCTGGATCCAGGTTCGCGTGGTGTGTTTTGTCATTTTAATCAACGCGAAAGTCGTCGGCTCATAAATTACCCCCTCGCTCCATCCTCATTCAAAGCGGATGCATTTGTCGTGGATTTTTTGGAGGGGGTTGGAGAGAAAGTCATTTCAGGGGGAGCGAGGAAGGGCTTAATGGATGCTGTTTCGATTGGGTCAGTGTAAAGTGCGGCGCAGGAGAGCGGGGAGGATGAAGGGTGGGGAACAAGGGGGAAGAGTGCATGACGACCCAATTGCTTCTCGTATTTCCCTTTCATCTCCATTCTTCCATCTTCTACCACTGCAATCCCTCAAAATCAGACTGTGCACGCTGCTAATGCCACAAATCAGAATATTCCAAGCACTGCCACATAAGTCGATGACAACCACTTAGCAGATATCGATTGAAATTTTCAGTGAATTAATTATACATGATCATCATTGGTCATTCAATCCTTCGATTGGTTTACTTTAGCCCTCCATCCTACCCTATCCAATGCTCGTTTCATTACCTCCTGGTAAGGTAACTGTAGGGAAGATAAATGGTTGTAAATATTGCTTTAAAAGAACGAACATCTACATATGTACGTTTTAGGCGTACCGCTGGTTTAATGTTTTTTTAGGTTATTTCTCTTATAATATCTTACGATACAATTCGATATCGAATGCAGTATATGATTCGATATTATATACAAATGAAACTACTTTCCATTCCTAATTATCATAATTCAATCCTATGGTAGGTTGACTGCAGCTCTCCATACTTCCCTATCTAATACTAGTTCCCCTACCTATTGGTATCTTTCCTTATGCACTGTCTTCTTTATTTGGTCCATGAACTTATTCCTGTGTCTTCTTCTGGGGAATTTTCCCTCTATTTGGCCATCAATTATGTTCTTCTCAAACCCATTGTGTCTCAGGGTGTGTCCAATTCATTTGATTCTTCTTATCTCTATGGTGTTTCATATGGTCCTTTCCTATTCTACTCTTTCGTAATCCTCATCATCTTTCGTGTTGTCCGACCATTTTATCTTTACCATCCTTCTCCAGCACTAGGTTTGGAAGGGTTCTAGTATGTTCTGCTCAGCTTTTTCAAAGGTCTATGCCTCCGATCCACAGAGTGCCACGCTCCCCACGAATGTTTTTACATACTGTTTTCTGGTTTGTAGGCCTATCATCTTTGAGCACAGCAGCTGTCTTTTTCCCATGAACGCCTTCTTAGCTTGGGCTTTTCTCCGCTTGATGTCCGCGTTCTTCATTACGTACAGTATACGTCACGTACTGTACGTTGTACTACGTAAACATGATATTAAAAAAAAATATTCTACGGGTTAAGGTAGGTTTTGTTGAATTTCAGAGAATCTCTTCCCATTTTCTACTATTTCAGGGGCCTATCTCGCTCTAGTATATCCTTTTACGCCTCAGCAAACGGTCTACCCTTATTCATCCCGTCCATGAAACCTTTTCTCTTTCTTCCTTTTCCCCGTTTGCCCAACATCCTTCCCTCTATCACACTCTTGAACAACCCCTCACCCTTTATAACACCCTTCAACCGTCTACCCAGCCTATCCCGGATTTTATTCAGACGTTTCTTTTCCTCGCCCACCATCTCAATCACTTCCTCGTTAGTCTTCCTTTCCGTCTCCTTCCTTCTCCACACCCACATCTCAAATACCTGCAGCCTATCCTCGTCCTCCTCCTGAGAGAAGTTTCTGCCAAGTAAACATGATAATGGAGTTTAAATTTTTTTCGAGCGTGACCTAATGGAATGGTTTTATTAGGGTCTTGTACGTTTATATGTAGGAAGCGGACATTCAATATTATTTCTGCACTTGCCTTCTCTCTTCACTCTGTCAAACTGGTAAAACCCTCGCCCAGACCTAACCTTACGTTATTTCTACGATTTTTTTTGTATTGTGGACCAAAGGTGTGACTTTTATTACCCGCTTCTCGTGTTTCCCTCTCATCTCCCTTCTGCCATCTTCTACCTCTCCAAACCCCCAAAATCAGACTATGTATGCTGAAGGTCCCAAATCAGAATATTTCAATACTGCCACTTAAGTCGGTGACAAGCACATTACAGATATTGATAGAAATGTTAAGTGAATGAATTGAACATGATAATACCGTTTGGTTTGTTTAGTGCTTGGCCCAATGGAATAGTTTTACTAGGGTCTACGACGTTTTTATGTAGGAAGTGGAACTTCGATATTATTGCTGTACTTGCCTTCTCCCTTCACTCTTCGTAAAACGGGCCTAACCTTGCGTTATTACCTGCGACCAAAATCCTTGATTTCTCAGTTAAAAAATTCTCGGCTCCTACTAAATAGAATGAGTATGCTGAAATACTCGCAAAATAGGTGGTTAGTTACTAAATCTGGTCGATTTACTCAGCCCCTTGCCTGGTATTTTGGGCGACGGTAGTTGTTATTCCTGGAATGTTAAAAGACACATCACCACTATTTGCTCCTATGACAAGGCAAACTTTGGAAAGGATCTCTGACAGTAATGAAGACGTTGAGGTAAGACTATTCAGGAAGCGCTGTTGTCACGACATGAATTTGAAATCGGAACATTGACGGAGGATAATGACAATGTACTCCATTGATATTGATGGATATGGTGCTTGCTGTACTGGCCAATGCTTGAAGCTGAAGGCAGTCCGCCATCTTCGTTGACCCTCAATTTCTTTTAACTAATGAACTAATTTTGCAAATTTTCTGCTTTCCCTGGATTAATTTATGGAAATCAGCATGTACTTACTTTTTTAGTACGTATTCTCCACACTTATTTTGATTATTTATGTACAACGATAATCCCCATTTCCGGTGAAAACTATTGTGAAATGGATTAGAATCCATAGTACTAAGCAGTCAATATATGTTTCAAGAGTTAATTGCCTTAATTTCAAGCAGATGGTTCATATTCATGCTTTATATTCGCAAATTTGTCAATTCCGTCGCGCTTTCCATAGAAAAAGTAAGGAGAGAGACCTATTATTTTGGTTATTTTTGTTTGTCGGGCTTCAGGTCGAGGACGTGGTGCCATCTCTATGTACCTCAATGGATTCAACCAATGTAAATGCTACTGACTCTATCAATGTCTGCTCTCCTAGTGCAGGTATTACTTACTTATTCCTTACTCCTGTGGCCATTGAAAACCTAAGTGGTCTTTGGCCTCGCCAACCAAGCGCCTCTCTGCTCTCATCTTCCCTAGGTCCTTCCTAACTTCATCAGTCCAGCACATCCTTGGTCTTCCCACGGGTCTCTCACCTTCTGGTGTCCCTTTTGCTACTTGTTTTATCATGGTGTCTTCGCTTCTGCGTTGGACATGACCCATCCACCTCAATCTCCTGCTCTTGATTACACCTACGATATCTGGATCTTGGTATAATTCTCTTAATTCTTTGTTTTTTCTTACTATCCATGTGTCTCCTTCTTTGACTGGTCCGAAAATTCTTCTTAATACTTTATTCTCAAAAGCAATGTCTTTTTTGTGACTTTTTTGTAAAAGACCATGTCTCAGAACCATATAGTATCACAGGTTTGACTATTGTTTTATAAATCCTTACTTTCGTATTTTTTGATAAACGTTTGTTTTTGAAGAGTTTTATAAGGCTCTAATATGATCTCTCTGCTGCTGTCAGTCTATTTTGTATTTCAGCCTCTTCTTAGTTATTGCTAGTCACTGTAACTCCTAGGTATTTAAATTGATTTGTTTTTTTAATTTATAACTGTTTCCTGCTAAGTGGTTCTCTTCATTTTCGCGTTTGCTTATCTTCATGTAATTGGTTTTACTTTCATTAATTAGTAGTCCTACATTTTTTGATTCTCTCAAAAGTATTTTCGTCAGTCTCTTGAGATCCTCTTTACTTTCAGCCACAATGGCTTCGTCGTCAGCAAAAGCCAGCAGATTGATTTTTTCAGTAATTCTGACCCCACCTTGCGCTCTTCTTGTGCCACTTCTAGCGCAATGTTGGAAAGAAGTAGTGATTGGCTATCTCCTTGTCTGATATAATTGTTTATTTCAAAGGTGTCCGTGTACTCTTTTCCTCCTTTAATTTTCCCCTTCGATCCATGTACAACCATCTTTGTCTGTTGAATTATTTTCTTAGAGGTGCCATTCTTTTCTATAGCTGTTCATAATTTTTCATATGTTTCTATTCATCAAGTTGTAGGCTTTGCTAAAATAAATAAGTATGATTAAGAGATCTTTGTTGTACTCCCAGTATTTGAGGACAGCTCTTTTAAGATAAATACTTGGTCTATTGTTGATCTCTCCTTCATGAACCCCGCTTGGTGGTCTCCTATGATTTCTTCTGCTTTATCTTTAAGTCCGTTTAGCACGAGCTTTGACAGTATTTTATAAGTTGAATTAATTAAGGATATGCCTCTATAATTTTTGCAGCCCCGCTTATCTCCTTTCTTATGTATTGGTATTATAACTGCTTCAGTCCATTCTTTGGGCATCTTTTCAGTCCTCCACACTTTAAATATTGGTCTATGTACATAGGTTATCTTCACTTCCATTACTTATAAACTCTATTGGGATAGCATCCTCACCTAGTGCTTTGCCATTTTTTAAGTTCTTTAGCGCCGCCTTTATTTCCTGATTTGTGGGCTCAGGACATGGATCACCCCTATCTCTTGTATCTGCTTCATGTCCTTCGGCTTGACCTTCATCTTCCTCTCCTATCGTGATGCTTTCATTACCATTCAGAAGCCAACAAAAGCATTCTTTCCAAGTCTTTAAAACTTCAGTTGGGTCACTGGTTATTGCTCCATATGTGTCCTTCACTCCCACTACATTAGGTTTAAAACCTTTCTGAAAAAAATCTTACTCTTCTGTTGAAGTCTCCAGTGTTTTTTTTTAGTACAGTCCAGCTCTGCTCTAATTAGTTTGTAGTTTATGTATTTCCTTTTCGCTGTTCTAAGTTCCTTGTTCACGTCTCTGTTTAAAAATTGATATCTTTCTTTTGTTTCTTGTGTTTTTTCGGCAATTGTCTTCTTTTTGGCTTATTTTCTTTCTTCTACCAGCTTCCTGCATTTCTCATTAAATCAGGGTTTTTTCGGGGTTTTCTTCGTCACAGCAACTTTCTTTGCTGATTCTTTTATGCTACTTTTAACATTTCCCCACATTCCTTCTACTTCTTCTTCATTATTATTCATCAAAGGTTCCTATTCCTCAATTCAACTTGAAATTCTTCCCTCTTGTCTCTTTCAAAGACTATTCTGTCTTCAACTTTATTTCTGTTCCTCTTTTCCATTTTTAGCCTTTGATGTATTTTTTTCAATATAAAATAGTGATCGGTTCCGCATTCTGCTCCTCTAAGGATTTTCACCTGCGTCACTGAGCTAAAATGTCTTTTGTCTATTAAAACATTGTCAATTTGGTTAACAGGGCGACCATCTGGTGAAACCCAAGTCCCTTTATATATATTTTTCCCAGGAAACTTCGTACTTACAACATATAAATTCGATGAGTTTGCAAAGCTTAGTAACCTCATGCCGTTATCATTGGATTCTTTGTGCACACTTTCTTCTCCGGCTACTGTGTCCATGTATCCTCTCTACATATTTTGGCATTTGCATCTTCCAACATTAAACACGTATCATGTTCGGGAATGTCTGATACTACTTCTTCCAATTGTGCGTAAAACGTATCTTTTTCTTCATCAGCACTCTGCTCTGTTGGCGCATAGAAACTTATCACTGATATATTATTAAATTTTCCTTTAAACCTAATATAACAGATTCTCTCATTTAAAGATTTATAACAGATCACATTTTTTAATAACCGTTTTCTAATGGCAAAACCTACGCCTGCGTAGTGTTTCCCATCATCACAGCCTCTATTCAGTATTTGGTAACTATTTGAGTTTAGTTTGCCACAAAATGGCCATTTGGTTTCTTGTAAAGCTAACAAGTCAATGTTGTAGGCTTCTAGTTCTTTCCTTAGAATATCAATATTCCCTGGCAAAACCAAGGTTCTAACATTCAATGTTCCAAATCGTAATTCCGTTGGTCTAAGCTGGGGTCTTTTTTCAAAGGTTCCGTCCTGTTCCGAGGCTTGGTGTTGGCGTTTCTTAACAATTAGTTTTTTTTCCGGGGTGAGGTTGTTAGCCTCAGGACCAACCCCCGACTTGGAGGACCAGGCCATTGATATCCAATGGCAGATGATCCTAAGATACCCATACAGGTCTTTAATGGAGTAATTTCTCAGGCTGGCTTTCCCCATCTCCATATCGTTGGCCAATACTGGCTCATCCGCTTTTAGGAGGGGTTTCCTAGGGCAAGGGGTTGCTCTGTACCTCTACCCGCTCATCCGCCCTCCGTTGGAGGTCGTTGGCACTTGGTTGAGGGCAAACACTTATTATACCGGTGTTCATTCGGTCTCCGGAGCCGCGTTAGCCGCATGAAGCGTTGCCCATCCCCTACCACGGGGAGGTGCGGTTGGATATTCCCATTCATTGAGATGTGAGACCAATTGGCATTCTTCAGTCTCTCTAGTACTTTAGGGGACTTATTGCAGGTATTGGTGTTTTTTTATTAACCGTGCCATTTATTTGAAATTACGGTTTCTTGGAATACGGCTAATATTTTTGTAAATACGGTTCAAAATCACTAACTATGCAATTTTACTGTTTTTTCGATGATAACTCACTATAAATTAGCATGCGATTATTCCTTTAATGTGGATTCTCCTGACGTATTTTTTTTATCAAATTAAATTTAAAAACATCCGCATTCCCGATGAAAACTATTGAAAAACCGAGTAAAATCTCTAGCATTAAGTAGCTAATGTGTGTTTAAAGAGATACTTGCCTAAAATATCAAACAGATGGTTGTTATTCTTGCTTTACATCCGCTAATTCTTCCATTCCGTCGCGCTATCCTTAGGAAAGTAAGGAAACAGCAGGGTTAGACAAAATGGTTGTTATTTTGGTTGTCAGGTCATCTGTTTGATGACATTTTGCCCTCTACATCAACCTCATTGGTGCACTCAATGTGATTGAGACACTCCTTTGAAAATGATAGGAATAATACCAGAAGGAAGAAAGAAAAGATTCCAAAGTTCTGGGCGTTGAAGCTTAATTTAATCTCGGTCGCCGTGGCGTCGGGATAAAGCCTCCATCCGCCAGCTTCGGGGTACCATTTTCAACTTCCACCTCGATGTGATAATCATCACACAGGGCATAGCTGAGTTGTAGTGTAAAATGTGTTTTATGTAACGTAGGACTTTATATAACTAATTTTCCTCGTAATAAGTCTCATGGTTATTAATTGTTTATATCGCAGTGGAGTCATTGTATCCGTGAAGAGTTTTTTTCGGATGCAGTTCTCCATTTTTCAGTTTTTCAATTTAACGATTGTCCGCAATTTGTTTATGCCAAGAATATCTGCAATTGAGCTTAATAAAATAAGTTATCTTTACGTAAGAAATATGATACTTAATATTTACTTTAGAGTTTTCTATCCTTTATTATAAATCATTGCAAATAATATTATTAACTTAACAATATCACCATGCTATTCAGATCTATATTGAAAATAAGCCTTTTATTCTTCCACAGTTATTTATTGTAAGCGTTCGAGATGTTTTGCTGCTTGCTGAATCTTAAGGTTTGTCTGTTTTTATATGTAATATTAAAAAATGAATACTTGTTTGTTCGTCTTCTATGCGTTCCAATAATATTCATAAGATGAAACGATGAAACTTAGGTGAGTTGTCCGCGCGTCCACGAAGGTTTCTAAATTATTAAATCCATTGTACACAGGTGGAGTGCGAGTCGTTTCAACAAGTTAGTATTGGCACGCGAGCTTCTCAAGCAAGCGAGGAACAACAAGCACCGAACGAAGTAGATCTTTTACGAGTTGCTCAATCATGTGTATCAGAATCGTATCAGTGAGACATGGTATCACGTGCGTCAGAATCTTATCAGTGAGGCATAATTTGTGTTTAAAAGGTACGTAATTTATTTGCATGTAGGATATGATTTGGTGCAGTGGTCTTGTTGTATCCTTATTTTTTAATTCTTGCATTCGATATTCGTATACGCTTCGCTTTTTCCTAAAATTGGATGCTTAAGCTCGAAAGAAAAAATTTAATAAATCTTAAATGTTTGCACTACTTCAATAATAGAATACACATATAATTTACTTGGAAACCGCAGAATAGTCAACTTATGCCATCATTTGTTCGTTACGAATTCCTGTGCAGTTACGAGGAAAGGAAAAAGCGACCATGAAAGGAAATGGAAGTTGGGGAAGTTATTTTTCATGCTTCATTAACCTAATACGCTATGGAATAAGGAGAGATCGTACTTTGCTCTAGTTTGGTACTCCGCGAGACTTTGGCCAACCACAAGGAAAGTTTTAATGCGCTAAAGAAGCAAACTGTGATTTATCAACACCGTATCGAAAGACTTGGTTAAGAGCCGCTATAAACTCGGAGGTTACTTGCTTAACTAGGATAACTTGAAAACTTGAGATAAAAGGAGTTTCAGGATAGCATGGAGGGTATATTTTAACCCCGCACTCTATTTCTGCAACTATTAGAAATGGAAAAATCAGAGAGGTACTTAACCGTACTTGTGGGCGCAGAGATTCCTTTGTGGCAAAAATTTCGAGACACTAAGAGACTTCTTTTGTGGTGAATTTATTTTCGTAACTTTCCTCTACAATTTATTTTCCCTCCTATCTTCGTTCTCCATGGTGGTGTCTAAACAACCCCTGCTACTTGCCCCTTCAGCAGATTGCTGGATTGTAAGTAGATCTGTATTGTATAGGGTTGATTTTCGTTGTCTGTGTCATAAGTTGGTTTGAAATGGAGAATTATAATTGACAAATATTATGTCTATCTTGGAAGTACCATCACGTGGGACGGAAGATATACAAAGGATATCAGGTGAAGAAAAGGCCCAATCTAAGAAAGCGATCATGGCTAAAAACAGCTTCTGTGACTTATGTAAATAGGATTACAAATTAGGAAACAATCTGAAGACATTAGTGTGGACGGTAACACACTGTAGATTGTAAATAAGGAAAATTGGAAAAGTTGACCTGAAAAGACTAGAGGCTTTCAAAACCTGGTGCTGGAGGAGAATGCGGAAGATAAAATGTATGGACGAAATAATAAACGATGAAGTGTATGGAAGAGTATCTATATGAGAAATGGACCATTTGGAACTTACTTACTTACTCCTCGGCGCTACAGCCCTTGTAGAGCATTGGCCTCTCCGACGATGTTAGCCCAGACATCACGATTCCCGGCATGCGTTCTCCATCTTTTAATTCCCATCTTTCTCAGATCATCCTCTACATCATCCAACCATCTTTTCCGGGGTCTCCCTCTCAATCTTCTACCACCAGGATGACCACGAAATATCTTTTTCACCATCCTATCCTCAGGCATTCTCTCGACATGTCCTAACCACCTTAATCTATTGCTCTTAATTTCTGTCACTATGTTAGGATGTTTGTGGAGTTCTTCGAGTTCTCTGTTTCTCCGTCTTTTCCACTGTCCACCTTCCTTTGTAGCACCATAAATCTTTCTTATTACTTTCCTTTCCCATCTTTTAAGTAGCTCTTCTTCTGCCGTGGTCATGGTCCACGTTTCTGAACCATATATGACCACAGGTCTAATCACTGTTCGGTAAATCTTTGTTTTCAAGTTCCGACTGAGGTTGCGTGACTTGAGCACTTTCAATAAAGCTCGATAATCCCTATTGCCTGCTGCAATCCTGGCTTTTATTTCTTCATGTATTTTATTATCTTTTGTCACCAGCACTCCCAAATACTTGAAGTTGTTACATCTCTCATACTTATTCCCATTTAATATTATAGATTTATCTCGAACAGTAGTACATTTCCTGGAAGAGAACAAGTACTGTGTTTTGGCAGAGTTCACTTTTAGCCCAACTTTTCCTGCCTCCTTCTCCAATATCTCCAGTCCTTCCTCGAGATCTTTTAGTCTTCTTGATATCATATTGACATCATCAGCATAGGCTAGATTTTGCGATATACGGTTGAAAAATGTACCACTTGGATTGCTGACTTCTGTTTCCCTCATCACCCGTTCCAGTACCACATTGAAAAAAATGGTGGATAGCACGTCGAATTGTCGCAAGCACTGATTAATTTCAAATTCCCTGGTGAGGTTCCCTTCTATTTTGACCTTACATGTTGTATTCTTTAAGGTAATTTGTACCAGTCTGATTAGTTTAGTTGGAAATTCCATATTCACCATAGTCTGGAACAGCTTATTTCTCTTTATACTATCGTACGCTTGCCGAAAATCCACAAACAATTGATGCACATCCACATTATATTCATAGCACTTTTCCATTATGAACCATAGAGACCATTTGGAACACCATAGAGAAAAGAAGAACGAGATGGATTGGACGCACCCTGAGACACTATGGGATTGTGAAGAACATAACTGAAGGTAAAATGGAGAGAAAAGTCCCCAGAAGACGACCTATGAAAAGTTCATGACAAATAAAGATCGCATTTTATAGGAAGAACCTTGGGCAAATCTTCAATCAGTAAGAAAATGTTATGTTATTTCGTTCTCATCAGGCCTCCTCAGTTTTCCTCGAATATGCGAGATCAAGCGCAGATGGACTGCGATAGATTGTAACAAAGTCAGTCGAATTTGTGAGTTTTACGAGGGGTATTGTACTGAGTGGAATCACTTGCTGTAGATCTACATAATACCCTGTGAGCCGCCGCATGGGCATGTGGCAAGGGGTGTTAGGTCACCAGCCGTGTATAGATGTAAGTTTTTTAGAGTTAAAATGGTGACATGTATTTTAGGAGTGTATTTAGTGGAGCTCAAATTTTATTTTGGTCACTTATTGTGCGCGGAAAGAACGAGTTTTTGTTCCTATATGTCCGGCAGTGTATCTCTCTTATTTGGTCGCATCTATCAGACCTAGAGATGTAGTGAGGAGTCATGACAATATTCTCTGTGTCGCTCTGAAACATACCAGTTCTGAATTTCTGGAGCCGTCTAAGCCTAGCGTGCAGCCTCCGAGTATCTAGGGGCTTTTTTTTGTTTTTTTGTCATATTATTTTGTATGTGTAATCCCGACGATATATCAGAAGTTAGATGTAGCCCTCAAATGTCATTGCATAGAGACGCAACCAAAAATATTTCCGCTCTTCGGCCTCTCTAAAAATTGGCAGAGCATTAAGGTTAAAATATTGACGCCTCAGTTGGTGAAGAATTTACGGCTCACGAAAAATGTAGGCTTCGGCATTACCATCCTACAGGAAATCAATCTCGCAAAATTGCTGCTTGGAAAACGATTTTCCCGGAAATCATTTTCTCGATGCTGGTTTTTTTCGTCTAAAATCACTTTCCGGCGAGGTGATAACGTAGCGATCCCAAAGTGCCCTTGTGTTTGGGGAAGATTGGACGTTTTTCATCTTTGGGAAGAACAGGAAAGTGCGGACGGATGACACTGTGCAGTTGGCTGATGGGATATCGCCCCGGAGATAGCCAAGTCTAAGTCGACGACGTATTTGCCGGCGTTCATACTTTTTTATCGCGTATTTAATGTTATATGAATTTATTTTGCCTTACTTGTTCTTAATGCAGCTTACTTAGAGCATGTATACATTATATACGCTTCACCAGAGGATAAAGTGTCTCCTAGGCGTCCCCCTAGCATGTGACGTCATAGAAGGTGAGGCTGCCGATAGCGCCCGTGATAAAATGGCATTTTTAAAACAAAAATAAATCTAGAAACTGGATATATGGATGCAAATTTGCAATTTGAAACCAACATTAAATTTATGACTGAGAATTACTGACATTTCTGACGGAGAAGGCTTCACTATGAATAAATTGTTCATGTTTACTTTTGCCTGTTCTTCAGGCTCAACTTATAAACATTAATTGGTTTTTATGTCTGACGCCACATGTGACAGCTTGCTATGACACCACTAAAAATCCATTCCAAGGATAGCCATAGGGTCCTCTGTTGAATACATGCTCTTTCTAACACTCGATTCTAACTCGATTCTAAGGTACATCATAATTGCTATCTAAATTTTATTTTTGAGGCTCAACTTTCTCTTTAATAGGTTTTCTATCATTCCGGAACGCATGCCTCGTTCTGATTTAACTGGTAACTTGGTGATTCAGTATTCTGTTAGTTGACAAAAGTCTGACAGATGAATGTCAGTATGAAAATTTAAAGTAGTCTTTATCTACTTTAACGAATGCGACTATTGCTTTGATACATAAGGTTTTTCTTTTTCTCTTCTTCATCTATTCTATCTTCAGATACAGTAAAATATCTTGGAATTACGTTAACATCTGATATATCGTGGGGATTACACGTACAGAACATATGTGGCGCAACATTAAAGAAACTAGGTTTTGTTAAACGTATAATAGGAAGGTCCTCGGATGGAATAGTCAAAAAGAGATGCTACTTCGCTCTGGTTAGGCCACACCTCGAATACGCCGGGAGCATTTGGGATCCTGGTCAAATAGATTTAACCAAAAAAATTAATAAAATACAAAGAAAAGCAGCGCGCTTTGTTAAAAACTACTACGAACGAACATATAGTGTTACACGACTGTAAGAGGGATTAAAGTGGGAGCCCCTAGATACTCTGAGGCTGCACGCTAGGCTTAGACGGCTCCAGAAATTCAGAACTGGTATGTTTCAGAGCGACACAGAGAATATTATCATGACTCCTCACTTTACTTCTAGGCCTGACAGATGCGATTAAATAAGAGAGATACACTGCCGAACATATAGGTACAAAAATCGTTCTTTCCGCGCACAATAAGTGACCACGATAAAATTTGAGCTCCACTTAATACACTCCCATAAAACAAGTAACCATTTCATCTCCCGAATCTTACATCTTTATACGGCTAGTGACCTAGCACCCCCTGCTACATGCCCATGCGGTGACTCGCAGGGTATTATGTAGATGTAGATATGCTTAGTTGTGAATTTTTTGACACATCTCCAGTGAAATTAGTTCGAGCGAAATATTATTTAACCTAGAAATCAGTGATTTTGGTCTCATTTTAAAGAAAAATGTCTCACCCTTCTAGGAACACCAAAATATTAGCCCCTTACGGAAGTACTTTCCGAGATTTTTGCGGAAAAATACCAGCCATTTTCAATTGAAAACGGTATGCGTATCCACTCCAGAGAAATCTTTTCCAAAAATGAGGAATTTATAACGTCTAGATCTCGTTCAAAAATTACAGTGTGGGTACAGTTTGTAAGTTTTCTCGGCTATTTTTGAAAATAAAACATATTGTCACCGAAATATATCAAATAGAGGACTTTTTTTCCAATGCGCAGCTATATTATGATTCACGTGAGATAGAAATCATTTTACGATGAAATTATCTTAGTCAGCTGAATTTATTACTAACTGGAAAACCTATCCATATTTTGTAGAAAAAATGGGTGTTATGTTAGTTTTCAATATTCTTTACTTGCTGGATAACAATTGGACTGGATAATGATGATGTGCCAGTAAACCTTATGCGTAATCATTTGCGTAGTCCTCTTAGCCATTGAGCTATCAATGTTGATAATTTAGAATAGGTTTATGGAATATTAATTTCTCAGTCTTCCGCTATAATACAGATAATGTCACGTTTTTTGCCTTCCCTTATCTTACAGCTTTTCATCTCTTCAAAAGAAAAATGCGTATAAGTCTGTGCGTCAAATGTTTTAAAAACCGAGCTGATGTAATTTTTCATGTTAAATAATACTATTCGAGGAATATGACACAGTGTACTGTAAATTGATTTTAATTTTGCCGGTTCATATAACAATTTTGTGAAAAAGTCTCATCTCCGTTCTCGCAACTAACTTAAACTACTGATAAATTAAGAAATTTACAATGATTAAGCGTAACTGGTATTCATAATAAAGAATAAATACTCGGGAGTGTAATCCTCGCTAATTCGTTCTCGGACTGATCCACTCCAAGATTCGGTCATCCGCTCAAAAAAATGGCGTTGGGTTAGTAAACTCCCGAAAACAAATATACATACAATGTACAAGAATCGGAGGTGGATACATTATAACTCCAAAGATGTAATTTATTAAGCTAGTTTGATGTCAAGTAATTGAATACTTAGCAATGGATTAAGCAATTATTTTTTTTAAGAATTCGGTTTTTCCTATGTATTATATTTTTACTTAGCAGTTTGCACCTAGGTGTAATATTTTCTTGAGGACGTTCATTCACTATCCGGGCACCTGAAATGTGACCGAAGTAAAAGGAAAGAGGAACAGCTGGAGAGAAAATATCGTGTCAAATGAAAATGACGACTCCAGGATTTCATTTAATCTTTTTTTTCGATTACATGAAATGTGGCTCTATCATTACGACCAAAAGTTATAAAACGCCATCACCGAACAGCAATGGCATTCTTCGAGGAAATTCGGATCGTAAAAACTCCCGAAAGCAAATATTTATGTGCATTGGGGTTGGATACATATTCCACTGCTATAATTTGTAAAGCTGGAATTTAGTATTAATCATTTGAAAACTGAGAATTAGATTAAACAATAGAACCTTTTTCCTCAATGAGTTACTTTTACTAGGTATATTTCTTAACTGCGCTTGAACTGCGCATTTCACCCGATTAGAAGTACATCGCCTGCAGGTTCAAAGTTAGATGTGAATTAAGATTATCTTACGTGCATTTTACGCTGCAAATTTTCCGAACTACATACATTCATAACTGATTATGCTTAAAGTCGGCGGCAAGCGTTGTAAAAAATAAAATATATGCATTCTTAAGCATCATTTAAAACATCTGACCATATTCATGGTGAACAATGAAACTTGTGCTACTTTCCAACTTTTTTATTATTCACAGGCCAGGTTTCAATTCTCTTGAACATTGAAAGTGGCCTTAGTAAAGATAGTATGTGTTGTAACCAGGTAGGTGGTTAATAAAAGAGTGTGAAAATAGTATAATTTTTATTGTTAATCTTGAACATGACAAATTTTCTCAAAGTGACGCCTGATGATACTTCTTAGATCCGAACATAGTGTTGATCTTCAGATCATAGTTAAGAACTGAAAATCAGAAGGAAAGACCATTTTAAAGGTTTTCCATGTGTGGCAGAAATACTTTTTGATGCTGAGTAAAGTTTTGGTGAAGCATTGATGGAGTGTTCAAGCTATATGTTGTCGTAAACAGCTTAGCGGAAAACAATTTGCGGATACTTCCGCTCTAACGCGAAACAAATGGTCGCCGACATTTTCTGCTTTTTTTAATTTTGCACAGCACGTTTTCCGAATTACTCATCTTCATACCTGATGATGCTGAAAGTCGACGACAAGCGCTGAAAAAAATTAAGTAAATGCATTACTAAAAATGAGTTTTAAGATCTGACCACATTTTATATCTTTAGATTTTATTTTAGAACTGAAAGTCAGAGAGGAATGTAATTTCAAAGGATTTCCATGTCTAGCAGAAGTGCTTTCCGATGCGGAGTAAAGTTGTGGTAATGTATTGATCAAGTGACGAAGCACTTTGTTGCCGTAAACTGCTTATTGGGAAACAATTTTCAGATACTTCCTCTCTGACGCGAAACAAATGGCCGCCGACATTTTCAGCTTTTTTGATCCATGTCCCCCCCGTCGGTTATTTTCAATTTGTGGCGGGCCAAAATGTTTCCCTCGGCGATTTCCGAAGCATTGGCTGCGAGGAAATGGTTTTCCGAGAAGTACGCCGTGCGAAAGGTCCATTCTGGGGGGAAAAGTTTCTTTTTTCTTCCAGTTCCGATTTGTAAGGGCAATTTTCAGCGTCGAGCATTTATTGTTCTCAGCGTTGCTGTTTCGAGGAAGAGTCGTTGGCAGCTGCATTCCTTTCCCCGAAAGCGGCCGGAAAGCAACCCCTGTTACAGGGAGTCCGATATCGTCAATACGGACTGGTATTGGCGAATGGTCTTTCCAACTCTCCATTTTAACGTGCCTGTTCCTAATGGCCTCTTCTTTGAAGCTGCTCGCTTCGTTTGTTTCTATTGTGTTTCCGAAATTGTATATCACTTACATCTCGTATTCGGCACTTAATACAACTGTTGGAAATAGTGGTCCTAATAACTGAAGCATCTGGAAGAAGGTCTCTACCCGGGATAGTTGATATTTGGCTAGGTTGATGTAACATCGGATAGATGATCTGATTTTGAATCTGGCAGATATCTGGGGAGCATGCTGACGGAAGATTGGAAGAGTGAGGGAGAGATTAAGTCAAGAATAGTTGTGGGAATGGAAGCTTTTAATAAGAAGAGAAATGTGTTATGCAGTGGTATGGACATAGAACTGAAGAAGAGACTGTTGGAATGTTATGTTTGGATTGTTATGTTATATGGATGTGAAACGTGGGCCTTGGGAAGAAGAGAGACGGCTTGGATCAATGCTTTTGAGATGTGGGTGTGGAGGAGGCCAGAGAGAGTGAAATGGGTGGATAGAATAAGAAACGAGGAGATGCTGGAAAGAGTTAGGGAGGAAAGAACACGACTGAAAACAATACAGAAGTGAAAGGGAAACTGGATCGGACATATTTTAGGAGGGATGAGGATTTTGAATACAACTAGAATTCTTTAAATTAGAATTCTTCATGTCAATGAAACTCTTCTGTAAGCTTCATCATTTCTAACTCTGTCGATCCATTTGATCTTCAGCATACTTTACCATTGCCAGGTTTCAAAAGCTTCTGGTCTGTTCTGGTCAACTTTGGTTTCCAATGGTTCATGCTTCCAATTCATAGGGTACCTCGCTCCATGCGATTGATTTCACAATGGAAATGCTACTTTTCTTATTAAGCGCGATCCATATTATAAATATTGGCTCAATCAACTTTCAGCATACAAAATGATCGATATTCTTTTATTTACTAAATTGGGCGTTTGAATTTAACTCTCAGTTGTCTCCCCAGATATATAACTAAGTAGAGGAACAAAATGTTATGGGAATTCTGATCGGAACTAAACCAAACTTATAGAAATACAATCGATAGACTAATGCTTATTTTCGTTTTAGTATTTTACCAGCTGATTGGTAGGTTGTTGTACAGTACTTATCCTTATCCGTTTTTGTTACTACGGATGGTCCGCCATGCGGTCGCTCTTGAGTACCTCATATTGCCTCCTTTATCTTATTTTGTCAGGAATTCCAATCCTCTTCCTTCCTCTCCCGAGATTCCCGGTGTTCTCCCCTCTAGTACCCTCCTTAGCATTCCCTCACCTTACACTACATCCTCTATCCGTCGATGCCTCCTACGAACCTCCGCCATTAGCTTCCTCTCCTCTCCAACCATATCCAATACCTCCTCGCCTATCCTTCTCACCACCCAAGTCATATACTCGATCCTTCTCCACTCCCATAATCTCAAACGTCTCAAGTCAACGTACATCCTCCCTTCTCAATAACCATGTCTCCGACCCATATAGCGCCACGCTCTATATTTGAATTTACACCAGCCTTTTCGTTGCGTCTCTACTCAAACTCATCAATTTTCTCCTCTTTGAAAATGCTTCTTAAGCCATGGCAACTTGACATTATATGTCCATTCCACTAGAATAACGCAAATAACTTAATAACAACGAAGTTTCTGGTGCTGTTTTTGTTGGCTGAATTGCATGAGTTGATTATTCTTGGTTTTGCAAGCAAACTAGGAGTTTAAGTACCTATTTTTCGAAGGGGTGTAGAAAACGATGGCAGAATTGGCCATGAAACGTTGGTGCCTGAACTCATCAGTCCTGAGCCGGTTGGAAATCCAAGAAGAATTTACTCAACACGTTTAATGGTTTTTTGGATGAAGTACAGCAGGCAAAGACACTGCTGAACTTGGTGTGGAAAAGGAACTAATAGAGGAATTTTCTATCTGAAGAATGAAAACTACGTCAACTACGGAAACTACGTCATACTACCCTACGAGCCGCCGCATAGCCGTAAGGCAGGGGGTGTTATGTCACCAGCCGTATAAAGATTTAAGGGATATAGGTTTGGGAGGTGAAATGGTGACGTATAGTATGGGAGTGTATAGAGTGAGGCTCATTTTTATTGTAGTCGCTTATTGTGTATGGAAAGAATGTAATTTTGTACATATCTGTTCGTAAGTGTATCTCTCTTATATTATCGCTTCTGTCAGATCTAGAGATGTAGTGAGGCGTCATGATAATATTTTTTTGTGTCGCTATGAAACACACCAGCTCTGAATTTCTCAAGCAACCTAAGCCTAGCGGGTAGCTTCCGAGTCTCTAGAGGCTCCCACCTTAATCCCTCTAAAAGTTGAGACACTATATGTACTCTCATAGCTGTTTTTAACGAAGTGTACTGCTTTCCTTTGTATTTCATTAATTGTTTTGGTTAAATCTTTATGATCAGGATCCCAAATACTCGCGGTGTATTCTAGGTGTGAATAATTAGAGCGAAGCAGCATCTCTTTTGTACACATTCATCCGCGGACCTTCCTATGATACGCTTAACATATCCTACTTTCTTTAATGCTGTGCCGCATATGTTTTGTATGTTGTGTTCCCCTACGATGAATTACTGTTAACCCTAAAGCTAATGCTGTGTAGCCATAAGTTATATATTTGTTATTCTTTGGTGGTCATTGTGATCAGTATCCTCGAGAAAATATGCATTTAGATCGTGTTCTGTTTCATAATGTAATATTTCCTTTTATTCCAGGTGAGGACTTGAAATAATTCATTTGGTCTTGTGCTCGGCGTATGCGGTAAGCTAAAAATCATTTTATTTTTACGGTGCTCTTCTTGGTCAACAATCAAAATTCCAAGTAATTTTTACGTAAATACTGTTTGCTCGTAGATTAGTGATAGAACAAGTGCGTAATGGGAAGACCCTTGCGGTAGTCTTGCTGATGTGAAGCGAATTATAACAGATTGTTATAACCATGAGGTATGGCGGCAGAGATTAAAAATTAGGAGGGCGTAGCACCCGGATTGTAGGATCTTATTATGACGATTGACTATATTTATTAGCTAGCCGTGCCTCTATAACCCTTTTAGTGCGGCGGGCCGATATATCGGCTTTGGCATCTCCAGCGTAAAGTGCGGAGGGCCGATATATCGCCTCATAGGCAAAATATTGTTTAACTTTTGCACACAAATATAATTACAATTATTTTTTGTACAAAGTATAAGCATTTTTTATTATTACCTAATTCAATGCATACAAAATAAGAAAAACTGCATATAGATATTTTAAACAATAACTTTATAATATCTATTTTCCTAGAGTGATACATTTCATTCTAGTCACCCTCCGCATTTCTCAGTAGAACCGCTGGCAGGGGTCACCACTAAGAGGGTTAAGGCGTAATACGAACATTACGTAGTACCTCGATCGAACAAAGGCTACTTTATTTCTGGTGGCTACCAAATTTTGGTGGCCATTATGACTTCTAACGACCATGGACTACAAAAAAAGGGTTTTTATATGTTTTCCTCAGAATGTATTCGACCACTATTATAAATTTTGGTTGAAAATTCCAACTCATAAAGTGACTTTTTTTCACTTGTAGTATTACCGTAAACTTTGGCGTAGATAAAGTTTTCGACCAATAGTTTTTATTTTGGTAGTATATGTTGAATAGTGTCGTATTTTGTTTTCTTTGCCAGTGTTATCGAAAACTTTGACGTAGATTGTTTTAATCTTTATTTTTGCTATGTCTTTTACTTAGTGTAAAAATACCGCTCTTAGATTTTGTTTCTGACGTGTTCAAGTTTCATATGCAACGATGGATTTTTTCATCAATGAAAAAATAACTTGGTCTCTTCCACTGATTTATTTTCTATTGGTAAATCTCTATTACTGTTTCTAAATTTTTAAAATTCTATTTGTATTCGATAAAATAAATCCGTGGAAGAAACCAAGTTATTTTTTCATTGATGAAAATCAACTTCATTATTCTTGAGCCTCAAACTATGAAACGGATTTTTTTTTCATATTCTTCGAAGAAGCGGTCCTAGTTCAGAATAATACGAAAAACTGGTGCCTGGTTATTTTAAGCTCCATTTGGTCCTCAATGTTTGGTACATATTATGACTGATTTTTCTGGTTTTTCCAATACGTATCATAAAACAGAGATATACAAAATGTATACATGCATATGTTGTAATGTTATCACCTCTGTATGTTCATTGCAAATAAGTCCGATAAGTGGAATACTTTCGGTGTAAAGATGTAACATACTAGCCTTTAACGTCTTATGTAGTTGCTCATTATAATACACTCTGCTCCGCATAAATTAGACCTCACCCTTCCTCAAAGCATTTTGGGAACCAACGGAGAAAAATTTCAATTTCAGAATTCAATAACGTGGCAAAAAACAAAACGCGCGATTCGTTAAAAGTTTTAATGAGAGAATAGACATTTTTAATTCTCCCTGCGTGAAAATTAATGATTCTATCGCGGTAGATATACTGATACCGGGAAAAGTATTTTTTTTCTTTCTTTCAGAAGAAGTGTGGGGGATCGATTCATTACAGTTATTTTTCAATGTAGGACGCTTGTCACCCCATTTTTCAATTTTCGAGTAATTTTTAACGGAACCTTCTCTCACATCATCCTCAACTTTTTCCCCACCTAATGGCATTTATGTCAAAGGGATGCCATATCTTAGATCCTTTTTTTTTCACAGAAATGTTCAAATCTCGTTACTCTGTCCCCAGAGGAAGACACGTTAACTCATTTCTGGGTCTTCCTCTGGGCTTTTACCTCTATTTTTTCCTTCAAATATGTTCTTCACAAACTCATTGTGTTTCAGGATTGGTACAATCATTCTTGTTCTTCTTCTATGTATGATGTTCCATATGGTCCGCTCCTCTTTTAATCTTCTGTAAACTTCATCATTTCTTATTTTGTCCGTCCATTTTCTCTTCAGCTTCCTCCTCCAGCTCCATGTTTCGAAGGCTTCTAGTCTGTTCTGGTCAACCTTTCCAATGGTCCATGCTTCCAATCCATAGAGTGCCACGCTCCACATGAATGTTTTCATATACTGTTTCACAGTTTGTAGTCCTATCTTCTTAGAGCACAGCAGTTGTCTTTTTCCCGTGATAGCCTTCTTAGCTTGGGCTAAGTTATTGGTACAGTGTCACTTCAATGTCCAGCTTCTCTCTTTTGCATGCTAGAATTTTATTCTGCGTCTTACTTATTCGAAGTTCTATTCTTGTATAACTAGTTCCATTGCGATTAGTGACCTTTGAAGATGAATGCGATTCGCTGCTATGACTGCGATATCGTCTGCGATGCGTAGGATGTTTATTTTTTTCCGTTTATCTTTATTCCGTTCAATCCAATTTCTTGTGCTTCTCCAATTGCCTACTCTAAGTAAATGCTGGACAGTACTGGTGATAGGTTGCATCCCTGTCATACTCCTTTGTTATTTTTTAGCTTCTATTTTTACGTCCGTCTATCTTAAGCATCGTGGCGACTTGCTTCCTATGCGGTTGGTAGATTGTTCTTCTGTCGTATTCCATTCCGAATCACTCAGCATTGTCGTAGGCTTTCTCCAGGTCAACTAATGCGATAAACAATTGCAAACTATGTTGTTATTCAGTGCACACGTTTTAAATTTTGTTGTATCATGGCCTTTTATGCGTTATAACTAAGTGTACAGGCAGTAATGCATACGATTCATGAATTGTATATATTCCCCAATTAAAATAATTTTGTGTATGTTTCCTACGGAGTATTTGGAATTTTAGGCAAAATATATTTAAATAGGTTGTTTTCAAATATTGTACTCAGCTTGACACCTTCTTATTTGTTAGCCACAATGATATTGATGAGAAAGTATTAATTCTCGTTAAGAAGGTTATCTGTACGGATGTAATCGAATGATTGCAAAATACATCACGTATGCCGATAAGCTTTGTAATAAAAAACAAGAATCCTGATTTGTGCTCACTTGATTTCTATTTATTTTTAAAGAAAACAAATATAACCAATACTAATGTTAACTTGGTATTAATATTTGTTTTATATGTGTAAAAAATTGGTGAAGTAATTGAATAAGTGGATGGTTTTGTGTACTTAGGTAAGATGTATGCGAAGGATGGAAGAATAGATGAGGAAATAAAGAGACGTGCAAATGCTGGAAGGAAAGTGGTAGGTAGCATGTGGAGCATATCAAGGAACGAGGGCTTGTCTAAGGAAGCGAAGATTGCCGTGTACAAAAGTGTACTTCTCCCCACTTTGCTATATGGTAGTGAAACATGGGTATGTCTGGATAGACATAACAGTAGACTAAACGCCGTGAGTATGAGTTATCAAAGGAGTATTTGCGGCAAAAGTAGGATGGATAGGGTCAGGAATGAGTGGGTCATGAATGAATGTGGGTTAGATGCCTCAGTAATGGACATATATGAAAGGAGTGTGCTTTGTTGGTTTGGCTATGTTGAGAGAATGGATGAGAATCGAATAATGAAATATAAGAATCGATATATAAGAGTGAAATGAATGGTGCGAGAGGTAGAGGTAGGCCGAGAAAGTTGTGGTTGAACGTGGTTGAGGAAATTCTTAAGAGGAGGAATAATAGGAGTCTTAAAATCAGGAGGGCGTGTATGAAACAGTGTATGGGGGTAAATGAGGCCAAAAAGGTTTGCAAGGATAGGTCAGTATGGAGGAAATTATTGAAGCAGAGTAAGATGTACAATAATGTATTAATGAGTGAAACGTTTTGACTGTGCCTACTACGGATGGGAACGGCGTGATTGGTATGTATGTATGTATATAAATTTTAGGCAGATGATGATTACACTACTACACTAGATAAAAGCATCATTTTCATTTTCTCTTGAAGAAATTCATATTTCACTTCTCGTGTTCAATTTTCTATGGAATCACCCAGGTCTTGAAATAGTTGGTTGGACTTTAAATGATTTTCTCAAATTTTATTTATCTTTTAGAATTTCATTTCTCTTTCAAAAGTAGTTTTCTGTAGAAAACTTTGCTGCCAAGGAATAGACCTAATGACTAAGTTATTCGCCGAAGTCGTTTGTATTTCACTACGAGTTTTTCGTTCTATTATTTGGGGTAGGAAGCGAATAAATCGAATTTTTATCTTTGATTTGTCGCTGGTGTCGATCGAATGGTCGATTTTCTCGCGTTGGGAACGTTGCGGTACCTCGGCACTCAACAATTGTCGTCCCTCTCGCCGTTTCTTTCAGTGTCCTTCCTCCTCATTGTTTTTTCGGCAGCCGCTCCAGTTTCTCAAAACTTCGTCATTGCACCGCCGGCTGACGCAACAAAGGCTGCTCCATATGAATTCCGAGCGGAAAATTTTATTCGTTCTTTTATTTTTTTGGGGGGAACTGTTTTCGAGAAAAGAAAATTCCGCTTCTAGAAACTGGGTGTTCCGCCTCCTCATCCACTACTCGTAGAATTGAAGTTTTTATTTTTCAATTTTTTGAAAATTATTTCTGCGGGCTGAATTATCTGCGTGAAAAGTAATTTGATTGGAACGATCGTCACTGTGGAAAAAGTTAGGTGGTGTGGAACCATTAATCTAATTTATTTTTCGGCCTTGGAAGGGAACTTGGTGAAATTCTTCTTCCAGTTTTGGGAGATACTCAACGCCCGAAGCGTTTTTTTATTTCGTGTGCGTCTCGTAGCAGATGCCGCATTGGTGGTGCCTTATGATGGAGGGCGAGCTGTGGACTGCTTTGCTGCATTACATGCCCGGCATCCTTCAACATCTTGTTCCTTCAAAACCCACCAATCCACAAGAAAATCCCAAAAAAAAACCACAGGAAGGACACCTCGAAACGTCCTTCTATTCCCCCTACAAAACTATTCTCGCTGTACGATAAATGTAATATTAAACAGTTGCAACCCTAATAATTGTGTAACACCAATATAGTTCAATATCGAATTTGTTCTTCCATCGATATAGGTCTTCGCAGCGTACATTTATCCGCCATTAATGTGCTTTTTTATCTGAATTCTCCAAAAGCATAGTTCGATATTTTAGTTGATTTGTCAGTGCATTTGTGTTTGAAATGACTACTTGTGCCGCATATATGCAGATTTCCTTGGGTGTGTTATGGCAGTAAATGCTCAAACAGCACATTAATGGCGGACATGTGGTGGAAATGGTTATGAAGACCTATATCGAAGGAAGAATACAATCGATAACGAACGACCGTGGTGTAACCAGCTGGAAACGACATTGACGACGACACTAGAAATATTGCATGACTTGGTAATTCAAAAGAATTCAACATTAAACTCTAATAGAATTTATCATCTCTGATGGCCAGTTGTTGGACGTCAACATATCTATTCTATAAAGTTATGGGACCCATAAGCCTTAGTAACCGTTCAACAAGTGCTGCATAAATATTCGATAAATTTATTGGTTTGGTACCTTATGACATGGAGTTATGATTTGCGTAAGAAGCCAGATGGCGGATGCGCAATGAACCGCTTGGAGACTTAATTACATGATAAAAGAGTTCTTTTGAGATATATAACAATTTTTTAAACTCTTATTGACTAGTTATTATGTGCATTAGCAATTATTCATTGGCTAAACTTTGAGAAATTTCATCCGGCGGTAGAAGATTAGATCGAAAATTTGAAGCTACTAACAATTAGTAAATAAGTTAAGTAACTAGTAGATAAGTTCCTGTAACCCGAGTATGTTTATGAGATCTATTAATTTATGGATATCAAAACTATTGATTCCATAACTAAATATTGTTGCAAGCGGTCTTACATTTATTTATTTGTTTTAATGCAGTACTTTTTTTTAAATTCTTTAAATGCACATTTCGTTGTCGAACGCAGCTTGGTCACCCGGTGCGTACTCATAATTACGCCAGTGTGTATAGCAATTTTGTGAAAAATTCTCCTCCCAATATTCCCGAAATTCTCTTCCATTAAGGTATTACCTTAATAATAACTTGAAATTAATTAAGGCGAAGACCAAAATCCTAGTATGTAGAAGAGAGAACTGAATGCAGAAGTCACGCTGAGAGGAGAGAAATAAGAGGAGGTGGATTCCTTCCCCTATCTCGGAAGAACCATCACGTGGGACGGAAGAAGCACGACGGACATCAAGCGGAGAAGCTAATAATAGCCCAAGCTAAGAAGGCGTTCATGGGAAAAAGACGACTGCTGTGCTCAAAGAAGATAGGACCACGAACCATGTAACAGTTTGTGAAGAAATTCGTGTTGAGCGTGGCACAACACTGATCGGAAACATGGACCTTTGGAAAAGCTGACCAGAACTGACAAGAAGCCTTCGACACCTGGAGGAGGATGCTGAAGATAAAATGGATGGACAAAATAAGAAATGAAGTTAACAGAACTTTGTAGAAAAGAAGATGGGTTGACTAGATGGATTGGACGCACTCTAAGGCATAAGTTAATGAAGGACATAACTGAAGGTAAAATGGAGGGAAAAGTCCCCAGAGGAAGACCCAGGAATAAGTTCATGGACCAAATTAAGAGGAAAGTACATAGGAAGAGATACCAGGGGGTGAGGGAACTAGCATTAGATAGGGAAGGCTGGAGGGCTGCAGTCAACCAATCTTAGGATTGGATGACCAATTATGATGAATCGATGACTTATATTGCCGCTAAAAATACCTTAAGATTAGACGATCGGCGATGCAGCGTTTCTTTTAACCCTTCCTTTATGCTGGTGGTTTCATTCGCTAGTTTCCTTTATGAAATTCCAGCCGTATTATGTATAAAATTCTATTTAAGGTTATTAACTTGGCCTAAAATTTTCTCTTTCTTGTTTGTAAAAATTTCTTAGCTTTTTTATGGTGTACACACGCATCAGGTTATTCCATTCGATTTTTTGGAAGCTATGAAGAATGTTAAACTCCACAACTCCTTACGATTTCCTGTGTTGTTAGATATTGATTTCAACTAGCATCTACATCTACATATATCCTTGAGAGCCTCCGCATGGGTGAGTGGCAGGGAAGGTTCGGACGCAAGTCGTGTAAAGTTGCGGAGGATAAGGTTTGAGGAGGTGAAGTGTATTATGCAAGTGTATAGAGTGGAGCTCAGTTTTTATTATAGTCGCTCCGAATTTTTGATCTTTTCTGTTTGGCAATGTATCTTTCGTATGTACTCGCTTCCGTCGGATCTAGAGATGTAGTATGGCGTTAATATGATATTCCTCGTGCCGATGTGATCCGTACCTTTTCTAAATTTCTCAATCAAACTTAGCCTAGCGTGTACCCTTCGAGTCTCTAGGGGCTCCCAACCTAATCCCTGTAAAAGCTGTGAAGCAATATATGTTCGTTCGTAGCAGTTTTTAACGAAGCGCGCGACTTCCCTTAGTATTTTATTTATTGTTTTCAGGTAAATCTTTCTGTCCAGGTTCCCAAATGCTTGCGGCGTGCGTCGAGGTGTGCCCTGACCAGAGCAAAGAAGCCTGGGTTATTTTAGGGTTACCTCAAAGTATTAAATTTGGGTGACAAATAAATTATAATCGATCTTTATTGAAGAATGGATATTATTGACTCCATTTATTAAAAAATAAACACTCGTACAATTTTCTTACTTTTATTTTCGTCACCGACTATGGTTTCTGCCCATTTTCCAATCATCAGGGTCTGATGGCACCTTGATTATGGCAATAATTACCTGTGTTGCATGCAAGTTCTGAACGAGTTTCGGGGTTACGATGGAATTTTGGGCTTATATTTCCAAGAAGAGTTTGGTCGTTCCATAGACGCCTTTTTCTATAAGGAATGAGACTTGGCGTTTCGAGAACGGGCGTGAAGAAGATTTGGACATTGGAGTGTTAGGGTAAAAAATTTTATATTCTTGAATGCAGATAAATAAAAAAATTTGGCCCTGCAACCGTTTCCGCAAATGTGGGCTTTTTTGCGTTATTATGCTGTGTTATCAAGGTCTCAGTCGTATGCTCTTACCATTAAAAAATTGTATCTGCCTTTACTGATGAATATTTGTGAATGATTTGTGCTTGAAGGCTTCTCCGCCAAGGTAGTCAATTGCAAGCTAATATACTATGTAAAATGGTCTCAATCACATATTCATACGATTAAAAATACATGATTGCAGATGAATGCTTAAATGTGGGCCTGCAACCTTTTCCGAAAATGTAGTCATTTGTGGGTTAATATGCAATGCAATATCTAGGTCTCAATCACATGTTCATACGATTTGTAAATTTTTAAAATGTATAATTGCGGATGAATGTTTAAATTTGGCGGAAAAGAACTTTAAAATAAAACTTTGTCATCCGCAAGAAGATATGTTTGAGACCTAGATAACATAGAATATTAATCCACAAATGACTATCTTTGCGGAAAAGAACTTTTAAAGTTCTTTTCCGCGAAGATAGTCATTTGTGGATTAATATTCTATGTTATCTAGGTCTCAAACATATCTTCTTGCGGATGACAAAGTTTTATCTATGATGGCTGATGAATGTTTACGTTTGGGCTTGCTACCTTATCCGCAAATGTAGTCATTTGTGGGTTAATATGCAATGTTATCAAGGTCTCTCTCGCGTGCGGCACGCGTCGGAATTGAATTGACGTCGTCAAGCTAAACAGCACTGCACCATTGTTGCGCTCGGCGCGTGTCCCGACCGTTTCCGCTTCCGCCCCTGAGTCGCCTCCATCCCCCGCCCCTCCAGAATAGAGTCGGCACATTTATTCTCGCCTTAGAGCGCGCCACTCCAATCGCAGAGGGCATTAACGCTACAAGGAGCGGAGGGCGCGCGTCTTTTTATGTGCGTGCTTTCCCGAGACGCCGCAGCGCCCCGCATGTGGCAAATCTTCACGTGCCGCTGGTCGATCGGGTGAATACCCCCCGTCGGTCCACTCTCTGAAAAGGGTCTCTCTCTCACTCCCCCCACCCCCCCAACCGGTCTCACACCCTAGGGTTTCCCATCGATCCCTTTAAACCTTCCCCCACCTCATGACTTCTCTTCGTTCCCCCTCCCATCCCCCCCCCCCTGTTTGAGAGTGCGTAGAGGTCCATGCCGCCCCGCCCCCCCTCTGCCTCTTGCTCATCTCCTTCGCGACAGACGGGCTGCCGACCCCTTCTCCTTCCCCCCCTCTCTCCCTTCCTTCCCTTTTATCCCTAAATGCCCAACTCGTCTCCTTGGTGGAGAGAGTGGGGGGTGGGGGTAACATCTACTGCGCGCACACTTCAAACGCGTGCTGCCTCCCGGCGGCCTTTTGGCGAACCCACCGGAATACCTCAAGTGGTTCGCGCGAACGAGCGCTGGTGTGCTGAGGGGGTCTGCCGGACGCGACTCCACGAGGCGGGCGACAGTTGTGCCGACCGCGTGGGGCATGAATGGAAGGAAATCTCTGTCGTTGAGGGTTCCAAGCCTAAGGCAGTTAGAGCGGGATATTTCCCCTGTCATATTGGAGTACGTATTCAAATTTTAAGTTTTATGTTCAGCATCTCCGACCTGCTAAGCTAATAGACTGACAAAGTACACATTTTGAGGTTCGAGTTTATTTATTTATTTATTTATTTATTTATCTTCACTATCCCGAATACAGCACAATGTGCCAATTTACGCCGGGTGGATAACAGTAACAACGGACGAGACACCAACACCCATGTCCTGGGCAGATAATTTTCTTCCCAGGCGGGACTCGAACCCGCGATCCTCAGGGTAGCAGGCGAGGACTTTATCCCGCCGGGGCGGACGGGGAGTTGCTTTGTTATTGATATATAACCTCGAGGGTTTAAATAAACTAAACAAAACCCGTATCTCTAGCGGTTTTTCTGATATCATGCACTGATTTCACCGTCTCTACAGTATAGATATCAGTTTTCTATTATTACCCATCCACTAATTACGCTGGTGACTATTGGATATAAGTTCAACTGTATTTATTTATTCTGTTGTTCAACTAAAGATGTGAAGCATTAAGTCAAGTATCTTTATTTTTTAACAATGACTGTATATTTCCACTCTTATAAATGCTTCATTTTTATTGATTAAAGTAGAAGGACACATACTAGAGCAAGTAGAGCAGTTTAATTACTTACGTAATATGCTAGATGAAAACGGATATCGCAGCAATGACATACGGAAGGGAATAGAGCTAGCTAGGAGGGGTTTAGTAATAGAAGGGAGCTGATGACGGGGACATTGGGTAAGGATGTGAAGCAGGGGCTGGTGAAAAGGCTGACATGTAGCGTAGCGCTGTATGGGGCAGAAACGTGGACCCTCGGAAATGTGGACGAGAATAGGCTTCAGGCATTTGAGATGTGGGTGTGGAGAAGGATGGAGAAGGTTAGGTGGACGGAAAGAAAGACTAACGAGTAAGTGCTTGAGATGGTGGGCGAGGAAAGGAAACTTCTGAATGAAATCCCGGATAGGCAGGGTAGATGGCTGAGGGGTGTTATAAAGAGCGATGGGTTGCTCTAGAGTGTGAAAGAGGGAAGAATGTTGGGCAAGCGGGGAAGGGGAAGAAAGAGAAAAGGTTTCATGGACGGGGAATAAGGGTAGGTCGTTTGCTGAGGCGAAAAAGGATATGTTGGAGGGGGATTGGTCCCTGAACGGGTAGAGGACCGGGAGGAGATTCTATGATATTCAGCAAAACCTACCTTAACCGGTAGAATACTTAAAAAAATGTTTGTTTTTTTTGTTTGTATTTATTTATTAAATAAATCTGAACTTACATGATTATTGTACTTAGCTTTTATTTTTGTGTCTTTTGTTGATTTTACATGTATCAAGCAAACAAGCATGTCTTGTTCGTATGTATTTGATAAAGGAAAAACTGCCATAACTTAAGCAGTCGCCTTTATTATTCCTAAGTGAGCATCATCTTCATTTTGTGCGCTGGGCCTCGTCTGCATTTGTTTCTACGTTTCACTTGATACCAATTGCCTTTTGGCCGTCATACACAGCTGCTGTACCCGTTTTGAGTTGGAAAATGCAATTTTCCGGCAATAGTTTTCCGTCCAAGTGTTTTCCTCGTTTATATTACGCTCGTTTCCGCCATAATTTTCTCCATGGGAACATGTTTATTTTTAGCTGTTTTACTTGCTTGCCTTCTCTTCGCGTGATGATATTGCTAATAAAATAAGCTCAAGAGGAAAATTATGCGGGACGGTGAACGAAAAACCGTATCCCTAGGAGTAAGAATGAACGCCGTATCGTTGGAAAGAGTTCAAATAACATTGTGTGCAACATGACGCGTGGAAAATGGTAATTTTTGATAAAAAAAATGCGGCGACCAACTCTAAACAACAGTAATTTTAAATTACTGTGATTATCAATTTCAATCAATTTGTTTTGTGATTGAGATTTTTTCGAGTTCCTGAACGGAAGAGCTAGTACCTGAATCCAAATGAATTCGAATCACAGAATTAATTTTTGAGTAATTAGGTAATCACTGCAGAGACATACGTCTGAGTGCTGTTATTCCACGGAAATGGCGCTGAACTCGGCGTCTATGGCCACTAAAAAGGACTTATTAAAAATATTGAGCCTTAATTATGGTGTTCAAATGGCTAACGCCTTCCGTCAGGGAAAGTAGGATTTTAAAAATCATTTTAGTAAATATGGAATTTAGTGTTTCCGCATACGCAATTGTTATTAATGTTTTTGCTAATTTTTAGTTAAGATTCCTCATCTTCTATATCTAAATCAGTTGGTCTACTATCGCTGTCATATAGCTCCTCCACGTATTCTCTCCACCTATTCTCAATATCATCTTGCTAGATTTATATTCTGTTTTGTTACCGTTTGATACCGTTAGCTCTCTTTCACTGCTCGATAGCAGTTTTTTGTAGCTTTTAACACACTCAATGTGTTCCCCTTCTTTTTGTGGCTTTTCTATTCCTCGAATTGCCATTTCCACCAGTTGTGCTTCGTTCGATTGGCTATTTACTAATCTATATTTATAATCATCCTTATTGCCGATGAAAACTGTTGTAAAATCGAGTATTAAAATAGTAAAATTAAAAAAATCTTACTATAAACTGCATGCACTTCTTCATTAATATAAAATTATTATTATCTATGTGATCGATACCAATGTGTGCGTCTACAAAATTACTATAGTGAAAAGATCCAACTTACCTGTGGGGTACCACAGGGTTCTGTGTTAGGCCCCATACTATTTTTAATTTACGTAAATAGTTTATGTGGTGGCAGGTTTAAAGGTGAACTAACGTCCTTTGCAGACGATACTGCACTAAGCTATTCTGCTAACTGTATCGACGATTTATATGAACAGATGCAAAGTGACCTCAAAACTCTTAGGGTATGGTTCTCAGCAAACTGTATGCTACTGAGTTCAAAAACGAAATATGTCGTATTTAGCACGAGTAAAACTATTTTAAATAAAAATAAACTATATTATCAATGTGTAAATTGTGTAAAAAGAGATGTTATTTTCTGTGACAAATGTATTTTGATAGAACAGGTTAGTCAAATTAAGTACTTGGGCTTATACATTGATCAAAATTGTAAATGGAAGATTCATATAAATAAGTTAAAATCAGAAATGATTTCTATGGTAAGAAAATTCTACTTCCTCAGATACATTTGCCCTGAAAAAGTATTGAGGATGGTGTATTATGCTCTTGTCAACTCTAGACTTCAATATGGAATTACTTGCTGGGGTGGAGCATACTTTACCACCATTAAACCTTTACTGGTGGCACAAAAAAGGGTTGTCAGGGTTATTACGCGGTCGTCAAGAAAAAGCCACGCATTCCCTCTTTTTAGAAAACTAAATATTCTGCCATTAAGGCACTTATTCATTTATAAAGTGCTAAGAGTCTTTTATAATCGTGGCGGAGAAAAGGCCAAACCTAAAAAATATTTCATTAGACTTGAGACAGGCTTTAAAATACCTAGGCCAAAGAACGAAATTTTTCGTCATTCATATCTATATCTGGGGCCAAAACTTTTTCGTACTCTGCCAAAGGATGTGGCAAAGAAAGACACAGAATCGGGATTTGCTTCAGCTGTTAAAAAATGGTTAATGTGTCACGAGGAAGTAGAGACTTTGTTTCAAAAGATTGTATAAAAATGTATTAGGAATGTTAATAACTAAAATTGGGTTTGTGTTTGATTTGAGATTGTTTACTGTCAACTTAATTCATCTATTATATGTGGTTTATGCATTTTTTGTTTCCTAAATATAAGTTTTCGTTGAACTGTGTAAATGGTTGATATTGCTCAAGTTATTGTAAAACCTTAAGTTAAAGTGAACGTGTAATAACTTGAATTTTTCATTTTTTTATATATGAATGCACATTAAGGTATAGAAGCACTAGAAAATTTTTTGAGAAAATGTGTTTGATAACTGAACAGCACCAGCTCTGCCACAAAAACTTTCAGATGATGGTAACCCCAAATCAGGTAGTTCCTCTGGGGTACCTATGTTCCTATATTTGTATAAATAACCAAATGTACACACATATGTATGGAATAAAGAATTATTATTATTATTATTATTTAAAATCTCTTAAATTAAACTTGAAACTACGTCTATCACATATGTGGACCCCCGAAGTTAAGGGGTCTAAGTGACATTTTTGAAAAAAATAAGTTATGTACAGGAATGGGATGTCAAAGTACAAATATTTTAGGTGGTAAAGGGATCCAAGGGATTTTCTTGACAGGTGCTGCTATCTAGGGTAATGCCTCATGACTACTTAGTGGGTTGTACCAAACATTTTCAACTTTGACTTAAGTTTTCTCTAAACAATGATTTTGTTACTTAGACTCCTTGACTTCTGAGGTCCTCATATGCCCTCCCTCAATGTATAACATGAAGGTCCTCGGATGAAAAAGTAGAAGAGGGATGCTACTTCGCTCTGGGGGTCATTCTGTATTTCGTCGGTTCCGTACCGATCGGTAGCCTACCGACAGCATGAATTCCGTACCGAAAGGGTCTCCCTCTGGTTCCCCTCACCGACGGAGCTTTCTCGGGCGATTCTATAAGCAAGTCGGGCGCTGTTTCAGTCGGTTTGATAACTCCTCCTTCTCTCGAAGCAATGGGTCACATGGTCCATTTCAACCAATGGAGACGATAGAACAAACAAATGACTAAATGAAGCCGCATAGTGCTCTCGCAGTTATCAACCAAAACAACACCCAGTAACAAAGATTGTAATACACAGGCACAGTAATGTCGAAAGTAAAGTCATTCACACACAGTAATGTCGTAAGGAGGAGGATATTAAGGTCTGTGAATTGAGTTCGTGATAATGTATATTTGTGCAATAAAAAAGTGCTCCATATTTCAAGTACATTGCAAGTAGCTTATTTATGAACGTGAAGTTTTCCAAAGAGATGTTGGGTGCAACGAGAACTAGTGTGTTATGATTGTATGTACGTAGAAATATGATTTGTCAAGTATACCAATTTATTCATTGTATGACTGTGCAAATTAACGCGTGTGATGGAAAGCAGACAGTTTACCGCGTTGTATATATTTCGTCTTTCTAGCCTCAGAAGTGGTCTCCGTGTGGAGTATAAACCTTCGGAAGATGGCTCGAATTAATGGTTGAAACTGATTGAACAGTATTATCATGAATATAGATTGGCCATATTGTCCATATTTGTGGGGGTGATTATGAAATATTCGCATATATATGCTTTATTCGTGTGTGTAGCAATGGTATTGCTGCGCGCTCTTGCCATGAAACATTCATTTCGTGTTTTCGTGGAACGACGTTGAATGTAAAATGACTTGAATGAGTAGTATTAAAAATTATGATGAGAGAAAATGAAGTGGAGGTGCCGCTGAGTATATCGTCGAATACTTCTTTGTTTTGCTGTTGTAGCACGTATATCATTGTAAGTACCAATATATATTAATTAATGTCAAGAGCCCTTAAGTTTCGCTGAAGCTTGCTTCACTCCTTAACAACCTAATTCCTAGTTATTAGCATGTTACGTCGTGCAGGAACGTTTCTCGTGGTTTAAGTGCAAAATTTTTCGTTCGAGTGTGTTACACTATTGGCAGTATTTACGTATTAATCCGAATATAATTGAGGCATAGTGGTAATTGATAGTCCAGTTTAAAAGGTCCTTCTAGCTGTTTTGTCTAGTTGTGAAAACAGGGACTGAAGCGCAAAAATACTCACTAAAGCACAGGTCTCACAACGGCACGATATAGTCTATTTCTCAAATAATAAACTACTGTAGTGTGTATAAGTGGGTTTTATGCGTGTTTAAATAAACAAAATTAGACCATATGAGTAAAATTTCAAATTTGAGAGTATATTATGCCGCAATAATTACTGACATTTGTCGCGGAGTATTTTCAGGGAATTAATTGGACATAATATAATAAGGTGATCCAACATGCTTCACAGACATAATATGGGCCTATATATGTGTGTGATAGCCCCAAATACTAAAACATTTTGAGGAGCCAAGCGATCAGTACAATGCTAAACATCGGAATCCTAGTTGTTTTGAGGTTTTTCTTTTAGGGCGTCACTTCTATTATCATAACTTCAACTTGTGCATTACATACAATATCTCTATTCCTGTAAATAAATTATATCACTATTACAAGCCTCAAATAAACCTATTGCAGACAGAAGTCTAAATTCCTTGTCCATTTGTTACGGTGTCTCTCAAGCAAACCGACTGATTCCCCACGGTACCGACAGCTCTTCCGTGTCGGTAGGATCTTCCGACGGAAGCTCGTCGGCACACCGATCGGCTTCAAACAGAATACCACGGTAGTCGGTGTGACGTCCCACCCGACGAATAGGCCCCCATACCGATCGGTTCGGAGTTACAGAATGACCAGAACTGGTTAGGCCACACCTCGAATACGCCGCGAACATTTGGGACCCTGGTCGTAAAGGTTTAACCACAGAAATTTTAAAAATTACGAAGAAAAGCTACGATTTTCGTTAAAAACTACTACGAACGAACATATAGTGTCTTATAACTTTTAGAGGGATTAGAGGGAGGGAGGGAAGCTGGGAGCCCATAGAGACTCGGAGGCTACACGCTAGGCTTCATTTTCTCGAGAAATTCAGAACTGGTGTGTTTCACAGCGACACAGAGAATATTATCATGACGCCTCACTACATCTCTAGATCTGACCGATGCGATAAAATGAGAGAGATACACTGCCGAACAGATAGGCACAAGAACTCGTTCTTTCCGCGCACAGTAAGCGACCACAATAAAAACTGAGCTCTTCTAAATACACTCATGAATTACACGTGGCCAATACATCTCCCGAAACCTTACATCTTTACTTTTTTACACGGCTGGTGACCTAACACCGCCTGCCACATGTCCAAGCGGGGGCTCGAAGGGTAGTACGTGGATGTATATATGTTACTTTTCATATTATGGATACTTTTAGAATGTCTCCTCTATTAGTTGTCGACAAAAAATTGATACTTTTCAATCCTATTCTTCTCCTATATTAAATATTATTGAATTTTCAAGGCGTTTAATGAGTGAATGGGTGAAACGTGTGAAAATAGAATTCTTCTATCTATTCCATAAATGTCATTGTCATGGAAAACGACATTTTTTTCAAGCTAAAACTCACGACTAATTGATTTAAAATAAAATTGACTCGACTCTCCATCTGTCTTTTTTTGGTTTTGAGCTTTTTTTGCTAATTACTACGGAAATAGATGTCAGAAAAGTGATAATTCCGATTAAATTGCAATCGGCATCTTTGGACATAAAAATAGCGTTCATCAAAAATATATTAGTGCGATTTTTGTCATTTTTGTGTAATCTTTTTGTTTTCACGAGCTAACGCATTCATTAAGCGAAAGAGGGATTAAAAAAAATGTATTTGAAATAAAGGTGAATTTTAGAATAGGTTTTGACTCACACAGCCGATGTGGAACTTCCTTTATGACGTGAAACATCGTTGATTGAAGTTTTTCATTTCTCTGCGGTAAATAATAGCTCGAGTATTTGAACGTAACTTGGACGAATTCAGTGATTGCGCGTAATTCATTAATGCGCGACCAACTGTGTATGTGTGTCTATGGAATGCTGCCTATGGGGAGATATCTGAACATTCAGCCAGAGCCATTGAGGTAGATGTAGAGGGCGCTTGTTCGTATGCTGGCTAATGCTAGAAGCTGAAGTCAGTCCGCTAAAGTTATGTGATGAATGCAGTCTGAAATTATTTACTAGTTATTTAATTAACAAAAGTCTTCTTTGACTGGCTGCACATAGATTCTTATATTAATCTTCAATTAATTAATTCACTGTAATCATTTTTTTTTGTTCATTTTAAAGGGATGGATTGTAAGGTAAGTCAAAGTTATTCACTAGGATGATGGTTTAACTTTTAATTAACAAAATTTTAATGAACAAAAAATTAATTAGACATAATCTTCAATTCTTCCTTCTTGATTTATAAAATCGGTTCTTCTCCTCTCTTCTTTTCTTGCGTAACATTGGATCTTTTCTTTCTTCCTTCGTTGGATCTCCTCTTTTCTTTACTGGTGAAATAATATTTCGCTCAGTCTACCTTAACCCATCAGAATTATCGGATACCAGCTACCTTTACAGTTTTCAAAATCTTCCGATTCATGGCCGCTGTTGAAGAGGGAGGATATAGGACTGAAAAATTATAGAAATCTAATTGTTATCTCCAAATGGAACAGCCCCATTTTTAAGAGAAATTTTCTAGCTCGTTTATTTTAATGTTTTATGCTTTGCCGATTTTTTTTTAAATTTGCCATGATTATTTTAATTGTACCTAATTCTTTCAGTTTGTTTCTATGACGCTTTTCCTATAAAACTCTCATAATCAGTAGTCTATTCGAGGAAGGAGGTTGCAGTTTTTAACCTTTATTCGCTCCGCCAACTAATTATATATATCGCACTAATTAAGGTACCGGGACTCGGTAATGTTGAGTGCTTCTCCAAATAGTCGCAGTATTTCACCATGGGAAGAGGTTAGCTGCATTAAATTACTGAACGCTCCCGTGCTTGCTCAGAAATATGCATTTCAGCTGAGGGAGGATAAATATCAACGTTTATCCCCGCGTGTGGGGATTGGGAAGCTAGCATCAGCGGGGGAAGCTTTGGGTTGGAGTTCTAAAGCGGCCTGTAAAACACACTGAATCGACCTTTTCATTGAAAGGGTTGTGCTTTTTGATATTTCCCTGCCTCTTTCTCGGAAACTAGGTGAGATATTCTAGGACGGAAATGCAATGCTATATTTAAATTTTTTTATGGCAATCATTCTTATTTATTATCGAGGGAATCCACTTCTGTGGAGTAAATTACGCTCATCTCTCGGAGTCTTTTAACGCTTAGGCTTGAGCTTGAAAAATGTATTAATTTTTCCATATTTATTTGACTAGTTCATTTTATATTTAAAAAAAATCGGGACTTCCGTGAGTTTAGAAAAAAAATGTGAGTGCTTTTATGTGTATTTTTATATTACGTTTCCCTAATTATTTCACCAACTTTGGAAATTTTATTTTGATATCTCCCCTGCTAAGTTAAACCATCATCCTAGTGAATAACTTTGACTTACCTTACAATCCATCCCTTTAAAATGAACAAAAAAATGATTACAGTGAAACCCGCATCAAGCGACCACCGTCGCAGAGTTGCTTTAGAACCCACTTTAGCGGTCAAAAATCGATTTTTTTATAAGTTGAATTTATGTTGCAGATGTTCTTTTAAGAAATATAACTGATTAATTCCTTATAAACCTAATGAAATTTTATCCTATGATGCTCAGATGGAGCAAGAGAATGAGCATCTAGCGGCAGCACCGCTGCCCGCACTTCTGGATAAAAGTGCCATTAGCTTCAAAAATGGCTCTTAAAAGCACATAACTTTTGTTCCTTCCTTTATTAAAAGGCTTTCACTCGCCCTAGCTTATTGTCTTACCACTAGATCATGCAAGATTTTTTCAACACCTAGATGATGCCGGTAAAATGCGTGGCGCGGCACCATTTAAGCATATCTTGTCATTGTCACTTATAAACGATTAAAAGAGACGATTCGGTGGAGTATAAACGTATTATAGGATTAAAACGAGTAATTTGTACTTTTATGGCGGAAAAGTACCTTTGTAGAGTTATATTTGCCTTCATTTTCGAGCGGGAGAAAATGATTTTCAACCGGTGGCGCCGATCCCCCAGATGTCCGTTTGTACTAGTCGGACATAGGTCATCATAAGATAAAACTTCATTTGGTTAATAATACATTGATACTTATGTAAATTTCTCGGGCTCGCCACCGGGTAAGATATTCATAGGCAGCCGACGTTTCGGGTTCCGACTCGATACCCATTCTCAAGGCTACTGATGCGAGCTTGAAAAGACCGTTTAATTTGGCGCTAGGCGGGGCGGGATTGGTCGAGCCCCGATTGTCGTGGTGGAGGACCGTTGACCAGTTGGGACTTAGCTCTGGCGTTCTGAATTCTTCTCAGAATTCTATTCTAAGAGCTGCTGATCAAGAGCCACGATCAGCAGCTCTTGGAATAGAATTCTGAGAAGAATTCAGAACGCCAGAGCTAAGTTCCCGCTGGTCACTAGTCCTTCACCACAACAATCGGGGCTCGACCAATCCCGCCCCGCCTAGCGCCAAATTAAACGGTCTTTTCAAGCTCGCATCAGTAGCCTTGAGAATGGGCAACGAGTCGGAACCCGAAACGTCGGCTGCCTGTTAATATCTTACCCGGTGGCGAGCCCGAGAAATTTACGCAAATTTTATTCGCCGGAAAGTGTAAAATCATACATTGATATTTATCCTTACTCTAAGAATATCTACAACAAAAATTCTTCTTTTTGGAAAAATAGATTTTTGACCGCTGAAGTGGGTTCTCAGACCACTGAGCGACGGTGACTGGTGAATCGAATTTTTGTGTATGTATTCATTTAATCTTTGTCGTTGCTAAGAAGTATTCGCTGCCCGATAAAGTCACAAGAATATGAAATAAGCTGAATTACGTTGCGCGAAAAATATTTCCGTTCTGGTTCCGGTTCCGCCGAAAAATTGTCGTTAAGAGGGGTGGTCGTTCGAAAGGGGTTCAGTTTCTTGGACCACATATTATGCAAATGAATGGGGGGCTGATTTGGAAAAAATTGGAAAAACTTTTGAAGCGACGGTTTTGTTAAAACCTACAAAGAAAGCGTTTATTTCGTCGTAATCTGGAAAATTTCAATGCATATTAATTTGATGTACACATACTCTGAAACCTGAATTAAGTATGCTAGGCTGGTATGAGTGAATGCAAACTCGACCAATACGTTATTGGAGAGATCTTACTGTGAGATCTCACATGGATTTGAGACCTTACAGAACCCGGAATTTCCAGGTCCGAAGACCTGTGCGCTTTACCTAACCCTGCTTTTTTTCAACATTGTTCAAATCAACATTTTTGATTTTCCTGATATTACCATTTTGTATTCCAATATGTTGATAGCTTTAATTGAACTATGACAGAATTTGCAAGCTTAGATTTTTTAGCCATTTTGATAATACTTCTACATCTACGTACTACCCTAGCATAGGCTTAGGACACCAGCCGTGTAAAGGATGAGGTTTTGGGAGGTGAAATGGTGGGGTGTATTATGGGTGTTATTTGAGTGTCAACTTTTATCTGAGTCACTTTTTGTGCGTGGAATGAACGAATTTTTTGTACCTCTCTGTTCGACTATGCATCTCTCTTATTTTATCGCTTTTGTCAGATCTAGTGATGTGTTGTGGCGACAAAATGATATTCTCTCTGTCGTTCCGAAACACACCAGTTCTGAATTTCTTAAGAAAGCTAAGCCTAGCGTGTAGCCTCCCAGTCTCTGGTGGCTCCCAACCTACTCCCTCAAAAGCTGTTAAACACTATAGCTCACCCATGGCAGTTTTTTTACCATGCGTGCAGCTTTTCTATGCATTTATTCAATTTTTTTGGTTAAATCTTTATGACCAGGGTCCCAAACGCTCGCGGCGTATACGAGGTGTGGCCTAACTAGAGCGAAGTAGCATCTCTCTTTGGCTTTCGATTCCGAGGACCTTCGTATTTCACGCTTGACTCCGTGCCGTAAATGGTTTTTTTTGTGTGTTCTCCACGATATAGCTAAAATTTGTGATTCAAACACCTGATAAACATTTTGAGAAATGTGATCAGGTTGCCGCTCTCATGATTGCCCTGCTCAATGTTTGATACTAGTGACAAAGTTTTACCGTTCAACGCTTTTTTTCTCGCTTGCATTGCCTTTGAGATTAAAAACTAAGCCTTGCGTGTAGCCGCCAAGTCTGTAGCGGATCCCCATTAATCCCCCTAAAAGCTGAGGAACACTATTATGTTCGCGCGCAGCAGTTTTTAACGAAGCGCCCGTCTTTCCTTTGTATTTTATTTCTTTTTGGTTTGATCCTCTTGTCCAGGGTCCGAAATGCTCTCGGCGTATTCGAGGCGTGGCCTAATCAGAGCAAAATAGCGCCTCTATTTGATCATCTCATCCGAGGACGTTACATGTGCACAAATGCGCGAAAACACCCTTGGACGTATTTTCGCGAAGAAAGGAAAGAGGGAGATGTTTTAATATGCTTCACATTTTCCTGTGCTCCGATTTCTTGAATCCAATTCCGCATGAATCTTTGGAAGTTGTCCGCGCTTATTTACGAACGTCATCCGCAGGGGCAGGAAACTTTGAGGGAACGTTCTTTTGAGGGAAAAGAAAACAAACAGACACTTTCCACGGACTTGTCCTCTGGACGAAGCCATTTCCAATTCCCTTTTCCAAGGAAAATCCTTTGATCGCTTTGCGGAAGTCTCTGTGGTACCATTTGAGACTGTTCTGGCCTACGTGAATCAAAATAAATACTAACTTACAAATTTTTATTTATGTTGCTAAAAAATATACTTTCGCTAATAAAATGGGATAACTATTGAAAACCCAAATGAAGGCAAAAGTATGCAGATATTACCTCAAATAAGTTTAAATTACCACATTTGTCCAACACATGTAGGGTAGGTGGAGAGGGCGCTTGCCATGGTGGCCAATGGTAGAAGCAGTGTGTGTGGGCTCGGCCTGTCCGCCATCTTTCTTAACCCCGATTTTCCTCAAGCGCCCACGGTCTTGCGCTCTATTTTAACAATTTGACGATGTTTTCCTACGATAGCTTACTAAAATACAGCCTGATTTTACTCCTTTAATATGAATTCTCCGTATAGATTTTGTTTATTAAATTAAATTCAAAATCCTCAGCATTACATGCTAAAACTATTGTAAAATCGAATGGAATCCACGATAATAATCAGCCAGTATTTGTACAAGAGTTAATTGCCTTCAATTTCAAACTGATAGTTGATATTATTGCTTACATCCGCTAATTCGTCAAATCCGTTGTGCTACCCAAAGGAAAGTAAGAAAAGAGTAGAAATAACCAATATGGTTGATGTTTCTGTTGTCAGGCTACAGTTTGATGACATGTTAACCTCTCAATCTACCGCAATGGGTGCTGTAGAGTAGCGATGCTATCTGAAGTATTGGAAATGCATGTATATCTTTCTCCTATTCTGTAGAATGTGCAGTTTTTAGTTTAATTGTTTCAATTTAGCAGAATTCCACAAAGTGTCGAATCCATCCATCGTTCAACTACGGTTCACCTTTACATAGGCATGCTAATATTGTGGTAACAGGGTGATTATTATCTTAAAATCTCCAGAAAAAAAAAATTTCTTGCTTTACTTTTAAACCTGCTCATGACCTCTTCTGATTTTGAAAACGTGGGCTATCCGCCATCTTTGTCGACCCCGATTTCCCTTTAGCGCTGACGAGCTGACGTACTAGTTAATTTTACGACGTTTTCCGTCAATAACTCGCAATAAATCAGCATGGAGTATCTTCTACAATATTCCTCCTCCTAAGTGATATTTTTTAAATTTATTTAAATGACTAATAATCCGCATTTCTGGTGTAAACTATTGTAACATCGTGTCGAATTCAAAGTAATAAGTAGTCAATAAATTTTCAAAGAACTGCGGAGCTAGCCGCGCAGTAACTTTAACGTCACCTGCTAGTGATCACACAATTGTGTAGAAATCACAGGGAAAAATCACTCGTCTGAACTGGGAATCGAACCAAGATCCTTCGATTTCGCGCCGAGTGCTCTAACCAGTTAAGCTATTCATTCAATTATGTTCTTCACAGATCCATTGTATCACAGGGTGTGTTCAATCCATCTGGTTTTCGTTTTCTGTATGGTGTTCCGTATGGTACTTTCTACATCAAATCTTCTCTAAACTTCATCATTTCCTACTTTTTCCTCCATTTTATCTTCAGCATCCTCCTCTACATTCAGGTTTCGAACGCTTATAGTCTGCTATGGTCTGGTTATCCAATGGTCCAATATTTCTGACCCCAGCGTTTCCTTGTTTGTAAGTAGTCCTATCTTCTTTTAACACCACAGTTTTCATTTTGCCATGAACGCTTTTTAAGGTAATTTTATTCGCTTTATGCCCATTTTACTTCTTCCGCCCGAAGTATCAATGCATCCGAGATAGGCGAAGGAATACACTTGCTGTAATTTCTCTCCTCTCAATGTGGCAGTTCTCTTTGAGTGATGGAGCATTTCATTAAGTGCTGAAGAATTCCTACGAGCTTGCTGAGTAAATAGCCGAAAACTTCACTCGGGAAGAGAGCAGTCGCCCTTTCATCATTAAATTAGTGGAACTTTGGCGGAATATTCGCAGTTTCTGGAGCAAGTGACCTTGATGCCGAAGCCTCGTGAAAGGGATGGATAAGGAGAGGAGGGTTGTGCAGGAGGGAACACGGTGGAGGTGAAGTGGGGTTTCTTTGGGAGTTGCAGGACGCGAGAGGGGTTTGTCCCTTGTAAACTTCGCTTCTTGTGCCATTTGAGGGGGGCAACGTGGCGCCAATTCATGGCTACGGGCGCCGGGGGGAGGGGGGTAGGTAAGGGAGGGTATGAATTGAAGAGGGATCCAAGACAACCGTGTGTTTGTGAGGAGGTTTGCCGCTCAGGCGACGCCGGCTCCGGGGCGATAAGCGGTCGACCATTCCCAGAGGACGGAAATTCCAATTAAGTCGCTTTCATTAGTTGGGCGGGTGGTCCTTGTTCGGTTTGCGATTCCGTTGCGAGCCCCCCCCCCCACTACCTCCGTAAAACCTCCCCATACCCAGACGCCTATATCTTTGATCCGTTCTCCTTGGTCTCGTTGGTTATCTGCTCCGCACGGTGGGGAGAATCGTGCGACGGTGCTCATATGTGACCACAGCAGGGGGGGCCTTGCGAGCGCAGAGAGTAGAGAACTTGTTAAATTTCTTTTCTCGTCGTTCCACCGGAAAATACCCCTGAGATGTTTGATGGGCTTCTCTATTGTGGTGGCAAAATAAGGTGGCATTTACGCAGAAGGCAATTTTGGGAGCGAATGAGTCAAATCCATTGTGGTATATTGATAGGGCACTATGCCATCAAACTGTAGCCTGGCTTCCGAAGTAACAATCATAGTGGCTATCCCTGCTCTTTCCTTACTTTTCTATGGATAGCACGACGGAGTGGACGAATTAGCGGATGTATAGGAAAATATCCACCTTCTGTTTGAAATTTATGGCATATATTTACTTCTAATATGCGTTCTTCTTATGACTTTTATTTATTTAATTATAATCTCCATTTCTGGTGAAAAAATGGTAAAATTGAGTAGAATCCATTGCAACAAGTAACCAATACATATTTCTAGAGCTACTTGCATTAAATTTCAAACAAATTGCGGATATTCTTGTTTATAATATCTAATTCGTCGACTCTGACGTTGTATTATTAAGAAACTGCCATAAGCTGCCACCTTTGGTGGCTGTTAAACCCGCGTTTGTATTTTACTCTCTAATAAAGTTTCGCTTTCTTTACCCTTTTCATTAGTCTTTCGCGTTTGAAAAACCTGATTGCAAGTTGCCTGATTGAAACAGTTGCCTAATTAACGTCTTCCTTCATCATAATTCAGCAAGAATATTTGAGCTCTACCACAAATATTCTTTTCATAATAGCTTTTATGCAACATTTTCATTTTAAAAACCGGAACGCAAATCTCACTCTTGCTTGAATTCTAATTCTCTATGCATAAATCAGGTGTAGCTAGATCTCGGTCACCTACAACTTTATATATGAAATTCCAAAAATCGTCCACCCTACGGCTCAAAACTAACACATCTATAAAATAATGCTATTTACATTGATTCATCCGCTACATCCTAAGTCTGTGCACAGCCAACGCCCAAATATGTATGGATAGTTCAGTTAAATAGAATGGTTGGATAAAGGTTTCTCGGGTTTTCCACCGGGTGAGCAGGTCCATGGGGCCCAACGTTTCGGAGAACGACTTGTCCTCCATCATCAGGGGGGTATCAGCTTTCGAATACCCCCATACACAAATACACAAATAATCAGTGACGTAAACACGGTGTTTCACGTATTATATCAGCTCATATCTGTTTATGTTGTATTAGGCTTGCCTGAGGATGACTGTTGTTCAGTTGAAACACGTGTAGCAAGAGGTGAAATAAAAACTAGTAGACAGTACGAAATCGTTTGAGATTTTACTCATTAAGGTAGAAATTTTGCAAAATATTACACTTGTAAATATTATTAACGACTACTACATTTTCTCTGTCATGGGTACCGACTGTAGCGTCTTTTGCATATAATTACCACATTTTGACTTCAGCTGCGGCATTGATTTCTTAATCGCTATACAAAATTGGTCCTATGATGCATATATTTTATTTTCATCCAGTTTTCCAGTACTTTTGAAACCGTTCTAACTAAAAACTAGAATATGCTTTCTCGTTCAAAATGACGACTTTCTGCTGTAATCTGAGCGATCTCCATGAGAACCCATATTCAAATCTCCCCTTCTGAGGCTGAATTACAGTGAAACTAGTCATGAATCCCAATTTTTCATTCAATATCGGTTTTTTTAAAATGCACTTCCAATATTCCATTCTCAAGTTTTAAGAAAATCTGGAGTAAGCGACCAATCGGCCAGGGTCATCCTGAGTGAAATTCAGCTGTGCTGCCTATCATTTTCTGTTCTCTCCTTTTAGCCGATCCCTGCCCCGAGAGCTTCCCCATTAAATTATTTCTTACTGTACAGGACTGCCACAATGTTTCCCTACCGTGATGCTGTAATTGAAAAAAGTGTAGAAACATGAGTTTGTGATTTCGAATTTTGATAGTGGATTGCATAAAATGCTAATGAGAGATGGTTACTTCCCTATTTTATTTAAATGAATTTTTAAGTTATTATTGCAATTGCCCAATTCTATAAAATTGTAAAATTGCTGAAGGGGGCCGGATCCATTTTGACATTCTAAACTCATTTCTGATTATGACATGTATTCCAGGAGTGCGTTTCGATATGGCTCCTGAGATCAGCTGGACGACATATTGGTATTCATTATATTTTTATTGAGTGGATTCTTGAAAAAAGTGAACACGTTTGAATTTTGACCGGTTGGCTACAATAATCAGTCGTTTTTACGATAAATAACTGCAAATTAATGGATGATAATATTCATAAAATATTCCTAAAATGGTTTTTTCATCTCTAACTTCCCTCTATAGGGTGCAGCTTACTCTTCAACATGGTTGCGATTAGCTGCTAATAACATGCCCATTATGTGCAAATATTTTTTCATCAAATTTGATTGATTTTTTTACTCTTGGGCCCAATAATTACCCGTTGGAGCTTCTATTGTTGTCTGTATCCTTGGATAATGTATGATTGAAAATGTATTGATTCGTCATTAAAGTGCTATTCCAGGATAAAATGATAAAATTTGAAAGACACTTTAGCATAGCTTTGAGCCCAGATATCGCTCTATTTTTTTGTTAAAAATTAAAATTAACTTCTCTTTTCCATGAGTTGCTGTTCTTATTGCTTTAATTGCATTTCCTAAGTATTGAGAACTTTCCTCCAATAAAATTACCTTTGTTGTGCTGAAGGGAATGTATTATTTTGAAAATGCCCTTTATTTAAGTGATAATACATTCTATGTCTACCGTTAAAACATATAATTTGGTAAGCTGTTTTAAGAAGAAACTTGCTATTCGAAGTCCGCCTTATATACATTTAAAAATTTCAGTTAAGTACTCGTTCAAGTAAATTTTTAAACGAGAAAATGTTAAACCGAAGCTTTTACCTCGTAACGAAAGCCAGTAACTGACTCCAGCTTCCTTCGCTTTTCTGCAGGATTTGCTATCGTGATTTCGTAACAAACTGAGGGAAGAATATAATTATTAACTTTTTTTGTTTCCCGGACGATTCCGTTGGCCCGTATATCCCTTGAATCCCAATAGTCTACTAAGCCTGTCATCAGGTTTTCCAGGGACCGGACCAACAGAACTTGACACACATCCATGCCCTGGGTGGTGAAAAACCCACCCAGACGGGACTCAAACCCGTGACCGTCAGTTTAGCTGGCAAGAACTTTACCCCGCCGCCATCGGGGCCGGCAGTCCCGGGTTTAAAACACGTAATGTATATTGATTGCCTAATACTGAAGAAGTTTTTGGATAAATTTGGTTAACTAGGTAAACGACAGAAGTTTCCCTTGGCAACATTTATTTTGAAGTTTGACGTATTTGTATTGGATATATTTGATTGAAAATAATACTTAATATAATAATATTTACACATTTCAATATATAGCGTACCTTTTATGGCATAACGTACCTTTTTTAAACATTCCCAATTTTTTCTTCATATGACAGCTGAAACTATTTATTTCAGAGCTTCACCAGGCACGCCATCGTCAGTCACACATTTATGTATTAAAATTGCTTGAAAAACCGCTGAAAGGGACGCAACTTTCCACACTCTTAATCCGAAGCATTAAAAATCTGTCTAGCGAGCCAACTAAATAGAAAAGCCTTTCAGAAAGCAGATATTTCAATGATTTTGAAACGTAACAAATTTGACTCGCTCGTCCATAGAGGGTTAGTGTTATTAAAATCGCACTTGTGTCCCGTATCTATGAGGTGCTTGGCGAAATGCGACTTCAAGTCTTCAACTTTCGCACTCCTTTTATCTTCATCAATACGAGTCCTTAATTTTCGGCCCGTCTGGCCCACATACACCATCCCTAACTTGAGTTACTATAAATAAGTTGGCATTTGTAATTTTTTCCCTCTGTTTGTTTTGAAAATGACGTTATTGACGTTGAAACCGATTGACGGCATTTAAAACATATTGGAACTCTACACCATTTTTATTATGAGTTATACCTTCTCATCGTTCCACAACGTAACGCCACAATCAATTGATTTGATTTTTAAATTATGACCAAGCAGTTTATTTTCTAAGCCGTTTTTTACGAAGGGACCAAAACTTCATCTTTGCTTTGCCTCGTAGGTAGTGTTTATTAATGATTAATGTCAGTGATTAAGTTTACATCCCAGGAATTCCTCTCATGCGAGGATAGGTTCATCCGTCATCATTTGACCTTGGTAAATCGATTATTTTAATCGATTCGGTGTTCCGCTAATGGCTAATTAATTTTTGATTGCTCACATCATATCTTTCACGCGAAAAAACAACTAATTAAGGGCGTACACTCGCCGCAAATAATGGACGTGATTCACGAGGGTAAATAGTTCGTAACAGTTGGGGACGGTCTGAAGTTGATTGATGTGCTTTTCCTCTCGACGGGCGCTTCCCTTCCTACTTTGTGATGACGGTGAGTCACCCATTACGTCTTTTGCAAAATGTCGCCGCTGGAAAAACAAGCCCCAGGAAAGCATGAATATCGCCGCAGCCGCTATATCATGAGGTGTTATTATCATTGAGGTAGATGGAGAGGGCACTACGTCATCAAACTGAAGCTTGACAACCGAAATAACAACTATTTTGTTTAACCATGCTGTCTCTTTGACAGCACGAGGGAATGGACGAATTATTCGAGGTAAAGAAGGAATATCAACAATATGATTGAAATTTAAAGCAATTAACTCTTGAAACATATATTGGCTGCTTATTGCTCTGATTTCTACTCCATTATATGGGCAATGCGGATGATTATTAATTTAATCAAATAACCTTTACTTATCAGGAGAATACGTTTAAAAGAAACAAGTGCATTCTGATTTCTAGTCGAGGAAAGGAAAGCCCACTAGATGCGCACGAAAGAGCCTCATAGTTACAGCATTCATTTTTTAAGAAGATCAAAAAAATCTGCAAAGGAGTTTTAACAGTACCGAGTGAAAAAATGGGTCCAGTTCAGCACTTTTATAGATAGTGTTATTTAATTACTGAGAATTTCAGTTACATGAAAGTAAATTTTTCCACCACTAATGGCCGGTTGCAAGATCGTTTAGTTATGGGAAGTTCTGAGATCCATGAAGTTATGGACCTAATAAAAATATTTGGGTTGCAACGCATAAATCAGTTTCACATCGCATCCATGAAGTTATGGACCTAATCAAAATGTTTGGGTTACAGGAACGCAGCAATCAGTTTCATAACTTATCTAAATATAGTTAATTGCTTCGAATATTTTTATCGGATTTTCCTTCGCTAGAATAAATTTATAACAGTTTATCTTAAGTACAATTGCTAAAGCACTAAATAATTATTCTGTTACAGTAAAAATGCTGGATGTTCGTCTCAAAACAGCTATTTTTATCAATTAATTAGAACTCCAAGCGGTTGTCGCGCGTCTGGCATCTTGGCTACTTATTAGTTTCATGCTCATAACTTTATTCCATAAGTTATGAAGCCATTTGTTTAACCAATAAATTTATCAAATGTTTCTGCAACGCTTTTTGAATGGTTTCCACGGCTTATGGGTCCTATTACTCTATGGAATACATATATGTTGTTCCTGCCACTGGCCGTAAATATCCATATTGGTAAAAATGAAATAACTTGATAGTAATTTCCATACTGTTTTCATGAAAACCGACCATAGTTTCGACACTTTATGTCATTATTAAGGTACTCTCGAGTTATTTCATTATGTACCACTATGGATATATAATATTTCCACGAAGTTACGCCTGAAACTCATTCGTATGGCCATAAATATGACAATGTTTACTTCATGCTCCCTTCGGCTGCTGTAGTTAAAACGTGGTCTCCATTAAGACCAGGGAATCATCTCGCTCAAACCACCTTAATTGAATTTCTCCTTTCCTAATGCTGTGATCAATCTTGTTTACCTTCTCGTGATGGGCATCGGATAGTCCACACTTTCCTCGCGCTAATTGGGCGCACGGGCGCGCGCTCGTGCCACGTTTTCCATTCCCAGCCCGCCGTGCATCGCGTGCGGGTTTGCGATCGCTTATTAAGATTGTCGCCAGTTTGAAAGAGTGAGGGGAAAAAAAGCGCGGGAGTTTTTATTCCCTCTTTCCTCCATTTCCACCTTGGGATGTTTACTCTCGCGGGGGGCTGAATGAGGGGAGCGGGGAGGGGGGGGGGTGCAAGGAGGCGACCGGTATACGGATGCCCCCTGGCCTTTTTCTCGGGAGTGGGCGAACTTTTCGGACGTCAGAGCGGAACTTACAAATATTATGCGACAAACTGTGGCAAATTTTTACTTAATCAGGAATAAATATCTTTTAAATTTCCTGAGGGAAATATATGACGCTTTAGTTCATTCCCGGCTAAGTTATGGTGTCTTTTGTTGGGGTTACTCTTATTTGCATTCCTTAAAACCTACCTTTCATTTACAAAAAAGAATTATTCGGGTAATTTTGAAAAAGATCCGATCTGACAGATCCTTCTTACCCTTTCTTCATCTAGGGTTGCTTCCATTGAGGCATTTATACATAGGTTATACGGCGTTTTTACATTAGATGTGGTAACTCCGGAATATTTCTTCGCCTACCCTATCCCTTTACCCTATGTAAAAACAGTATACCCTTACCCAGACCAAATTTGACGATATGTAGACAAAGTGTTTTGTTTGTAGGACCAAAAGTGTTCAATTTGGGTAGGAATTCAATTTTCGATAATATTTTTACAAATTTAGAATCGATGCACGATTCTAAATTTGTAAAAATATTATCGCAAAATGTACAGTCTTGGCTTCTCGCCAAAGAGAGTGTAGAGAAAATATCATTGTAAATTTGGGTAGGAATTCAATTTTTGATAATATTTTTACACATTTAGAATCGTGCATCGATTCTAAATTTGTAAAAATATTATAAATATATGTTTGGAATAACTCTATAAACTGTCAATTCGTTGCTTATTAAGGTACGCACTTACATTGTTAAGTAATTGTCTTGGTCTCGCTACAGGAGATATATGCATGTTTAAGTGTTAGCATAACATGTTATCATTTGATGGTAGCCTTAAACTGGTTCTCCTTCAAGGCTACCTAAAGTTACTCGACACTTGCCATTGTGCAATATATTTTGTGTTGCGTTAATAAACATTATTATTATTATAACTTGCCGCTCGCCCTCGTCGCCGCATCCCCGCTGCGGGCGGCCTTGCCTTCCGTGTGGGCGACTTTCCCCCGCCCTTGGTCAATAGCGCGGCGACGGGAACCGCCGAGATCGTTGCGGTCCGCGTAAACGAGTGGGTCAGAAGGTGAAAGCAAAACTCGTCGCAGGAGTTGTTTGAACCGACTCGAGATAACCCAGATCACGTGATTTAAACGGAGTAATGGGCTCTCGGAGACTTTGAGAAGTTTTACCCATTCGGATGCCTAGTTTAAGGTGGTTGGAAAGCGAATCGTGTATAGTTGATTGCGCAATCTAATAACTTTTCAGATTTGTCGAAAAAATTCTTGGTCCGCACCTGACTTACGTACTTCAATTCCAACGTGGAGAAAGGGATCGGGTTGGTGTGGTGGCTAGAGTACTGGTCAACCATACGGGAGGCCAGGGTTCAAATCTGCATCTGTAATCTGCATTTAGGTGCCATCTGTGAACAATTAGTGAAATACCAGCATCTAAGAGTGACATTGCTGGAGGAGCGCGAAATGTATACACAACTTGATAATGACAGGGTTTCGGAGTGGCGCGATGTATATGGCTTTGAATTTAAAGGCATATGGTCACATATAAGCACCAGGTCTGATTGATATAATTGATGGATACCCTCAGGTTTACTTGCGTACCTGCTCAATGAGAGACAGAACTCCAATGCTCGTGAAAAGTTTCTCCACCAAAAGAGGTGACTTACACAGAGGTACATGGGGAGGCAAAAGTATATGTAAATCATCCACCCCCAGTTCAGGTCCACTTGATATGAAACCTAGAAAAGTTACTTATTATGGAACGTCCTTCAAGTCAATGTAAGTGTCGCGTTAAAGATCGCCAACTTAGGAGTATTTCGACTTAAGGCTGGGACACAATCAACGTGTACGTGTAACGTGAGCCGTCAACGGGAATACACGGAAAGATGGCTGACGGGAAAGTATAGCGAACGGACACAATCAACGTGTACGGGGAGTACGTGTACGCGAGAGATGGGCAACTTTCATCTCTTCCCGTGTCCCGTACACGGAAAACCAATCACAATAGTCCTGAGAATCCGGGAATGGGAGCCATCTGTCGGCAGATTCATCCAACTGCTGAAGATAGCTCTTGGCGAAGACAACTTATTTACTTTCACACTTGTTTACACCTGATCCCTTAGCTGCGCCTGCGTTAGTCAATTGTTACTCCGGGCCGCGTTAACGTCGATTGTGTCCGCTGACTTGGGTTCCCCGTCTCCCGTTGTCCCGTTAACGTCTCGCGTCACACGTACACGTTGATTGTGTCCCTGCCTTAAACCGTGGTCCCCTTGGCGCCTTTCGTTAAGAGCAAGCTGATGCCGAGGTCGGGATTCTATCCACCCTTCATCCCTTACCTTATATCCAATATCCAATAAGGCGCAAATGACCTTAGCTGTCGGTCGCCTCCCCAAAATCCAATCCAAACGTGGAAAAGTAGTGAAATGGAATAGTAGGTAGGAAGTGGGTGGTGAGTGGAAGGAACAAGGGGGTTAAAGGAATGCCAACTCGGGTGTTTATAAACGCCAGGAAAGGTGGAGGGAATTTTATCCTGCAATCTTAGAAAAATCCATTGATCGTGAGAAACCGTTTTGTACCAATTATTTCATACCAGATTACATACTCGGCATCAAATAACGGCTGGCATAGTAGGTTTTTTTCTGCATCAAGTGTCGTGTGGAACAATCTTAATATTTTTAATTCATTTGCTACTGGACTTGTAGTCTCTCTTTTGGTAACAATCCTATGATTAAATCAAGGGAGATGAGCTCTACTGCCTCTTAAGATAACAAATTAAAACGTCTCCAATTCGTTATGTTAATCCTATGATTGGTTTGGCCGCAGCGATTCTTCTCCATTCATCTCTGTCCTGGGCCAACTCCTTCATTAGATGGTATGAGGCACATCCCAGCTCTTCCAAAATCTATGCAGTGTATTCCAGTCTAGGCCTGCCTCTATTTGTCGGCCCCGGTGGCGGCGGGGTTAAGTCCTCGCTTGCCAGTCCGAGGGTCGCGGGTTCGAGTCCCGCCTGAGAGGTGTTGCATCACTCAGGACATGGATGTTGTTGTTCGTGTGTTGTTGATATTAATCACCCGATGTAAAAGGCCTTTGTTGTGCTATTTTCGGTATTGTCAGAATAAATAAATCGTTCCTCCCTTCCATTTTGCCCTCCAGTATGTATAGCAATTAGCGATATACCCTGCATGTCGGAGAGGATGGCCGATCCATGTTGCATTCCATCTTTTAATTGACTCGAGGAAACATGGCGCCTCCCCAATTCTTCTTATCTCCTCGCTGTTGGTGACTGTCTACCCAGGGAATCTCCAGAATCACACGGTAGCACCACATTTCTAATGCAGCCAACCCTCTCCTCTCTGATTCCACGAACGTCCACGTTTCACAGCCACAGAGCAACACACTCTACACAAACGTCTTGAGAAGGTTTTTTCTCAATTTCAAACGGATGTTGGTGGAGGTGAGAAGTTTGTTTTTCTTGTAAAAAGCTGTCTTTGCCTGGCTGATACGACTCGCAATCTCTTGCACCGTCCATCTGCTGTTATCTTGCTACCAAGGTACATAAACTCCTCTCCTCTCTCTAATGTAATATCTCCCAGTTTCAGGTCGGCCGACGTGCCATCTCTGCTCACCACCAACACTTTGGTCTTGTAGTATGAAATGGCTATTCCACGCTAAACTACCTAGTTTTAACTGATCGCAACTTATGGATTTAAAATTATAGTGAAAATGATATCGAATCGAACTGGATTCCGTTCTCAAACCATAGTAGTGGCTAGTATACTGGGTCTTGTGCTGGATCGTTCATTGCGTGAAACGGGCTTTAGCTTTCATTTTATGTTATGTTTTTACCGGCTTTCAACCTCGTATTTCCATTATTTAACAATATTGCCTGTGCCACTTCGCGGGGTTATTCAGATCCGCTGGATGATGATAAAATTTATGCGGATACTATGCGAACCTTATCCATAAACTGCTTCTGCGTTCAGCCCGGAAAACAGAAAATATATTCCCAAGGCCCGTGAAAACCTAAATAACAATAAGTCTTCATTTTTTTGTTGTTCAAAACTTGCTTAATTTTTTACATTCTTTGCCCGACTCGGTGATTCATGCCCTTTGTTTCTCCTTCTACCACTGTTTTCAAGAGGCTTTTGAAAAAAAGATTGTGTCCAGTAAGTTTGGCTCTCCCAATTTGCAGGGTTATCTTTAAATTTATTTTTTCTCCGACTCTTTGTAACACATAAACTTTGAAAAAAACTTTTTAATCTGTTGAACCTCTAACAATTAGTGTCGGTTTTATTGTCTCTGGTAAACTATTTTATCATTATGATACACAAAGTTAAAACGTTGTCGCGTTGATAATTCTCACACTAACTCGCCGGAAGTCTAATAAAATTCCTATAGAAAATCTCAGCTGTCTGTTAATATCATGTTCACGAATAAGCCACGCTACCTCATGGTTACAGTTTATCAGACATTGTGTAATTGAGCCATAGTGTTGCAATCCTATACGTAGGCATCAGATTTTTAATCGAAACTTGCTGAAGGCCGATTTATTCGCTTATGAATATGACAGTAACTCAAACTTAAGTATGTTTTGCTATTGTTTTGCTAATAATACTGATGTATGGATAAACTGAGTGAAAATTTCCACTATTAATTTTGACTTTTATTACGATTATTCTTTCAATGTAGTTACATTTTCTTATTACTCGGCAAGCCACCCCAAGGGTTTTAGGCAGGGTTTTACATTGTTTTCTGATGATTAATAGATTACCTGATGTTTCAATAACAATGAAACGTAACTCGTTGTAAAATTTTTATTTACCCCTGGAAAAAACACTGGGTTCGTCCTTGTACTGTGGTCAAATTTCAGGTCATTTTGTCGGAGTATTGTAAATTTTTACCGGTGATAGAAGGTTTTGTATGGTTGTTTCTTCTGAGCCATTCATTCCTCAAACGTCTCCTTCCACGTATCATTTCTGTCTTCAACCGAACATGTTTCTGCCCACTCTGAATCTCCTGTATCTTTCTCCGCCCACCTCCCTGCCTACATAAATATCCGTCCTCAAAACTCAACATACTTTCAAATCCTTAAATAAACACCTACCTGATGCTATTTCCTTGGTGCATTTAAAAGACTAGATACCTCCTCTGCGTATAAAGTTGTCTCCACAGCAACTGCGAGAAGCGTGATGTCAGACAAGAGATATCACCTAGGGATGAGATTTGACTTGACCGGAATGAAAATAAAAAGAAAATTGGTGAATTTAATTCGATACCAGCTTACTATGGAAAATGACTTCCCACAAAAATTTTTTCCGTCAGCCCCTTTAGTAAATTCTCAAATTTTTAATCACCCTTATCAAATTTTACGTAATTATTTTAGGTAAATATCAGATATATCTATGTAAAACTAATAAATATAGGCTTCAAATAAATATTAGTGGACCATTACTTGAATATTTTGATTTCTGATATATCTCTGTAGTTTGCATCTTGTCAATACCAGAGTCCTCTACATTGCGCCGACTACACGTGTAGTGTAGATGGCGAAATGTTGAGGACTCTGCTATATACACTCGAATGTGATGTCTTCCTTCTACCTGCTCTGCCTCTTCCATCTCATTCAGCATCTTTTTCGTTCGGTGATCTACTTGCTCGTGCGTCTTCCTTTCCGTTCATCCTTCTTCATAATCACCTCTTAAAACCCTATCATATATCCTCATTATCTTTCCCTCATGGGTCCATGTTTGCCCCCCATTAATGCGCTCCACATCAAACGCTCCACTGGCATTTTCTTGGCACCTTTGCTCAAGAGTTTCCGTCATCAGTTTTTCTCGCTTTAGTGTACGCGACGGAGGCGGCGTAAAATCTTCGCCTTCTAAACTAATGTTGCATTTCAACTCCTCCCGGTGGCTTTTCACCATGGCGAAGTTGTGGGCATTTATATAAAATATAAAGACAAAGATCAGGAATTTTCCACAAAGATTTTTGTGGAGAATTTCTAATTTTATTTCAGCATTATGGGCATTTGTCTTAGTTTTTGTATATATATGTCGCTTAATCATTGGTGAAAATGATAAAAACATAGATTGTATGTCTGTTCTGACTCTAATTTGAAATTATTATGATGAAATTTAGAGGTTTTTTTATCGTACTTCTTGGGAAATTACGAGACCTCCGTTCAATTCTTTAACAGTAAAATTTGCAAAGGCAGATAATGAAAAAAAACAGGCTCAATATTCTGAATAGAAATTTTATGAGAGCCAAGATTCCTTCCCAGTTAATTCATTTTCTTTGCCTTATTTTCAACTATGACACTACTGCCGAGTCGATAGATAATTTATTAACGTTACATAGCATAACGTTGATGCACCAAAGCAATAATATCAAAATGTTTTATATCATTCTGGTATTCTAAAGTATTCATGATGAAAAAACTACTGTTATGTTCTAAGAAAACAGGATTATCATCGATGAAGCGGCGCCTAAGAATTAGTGCGTGGTGTTTAAATAAGCTGTAACATGATAGCAGAGAATTTTGAAACTTTGTGCCTTTTGCAGATTCAGAATGATCCACTGGTAAAAATAAATATTTTTGCTGTTTCGTTATCATTAACAATAGGCACAGAAATGTTCCAAATGAACCTAGAATGATTAGGAAACCCCTTAGATTCGGTGCGATTTAATAAAAGAGGAGATCGATGAATTTGTATTCAATATCACTCCACTACGGAAAACAGAACTCCCAAAAGTTTTTTCCAGTTATCCCATCAATCGAGTCTCAAATTTTTTGTTAAACCCACTCAGATATTACGTGATCATTATTAGCTAAAAACAAAAAAACAGACTTGTGCGATTTTTAGATTGCATATTTTACAGTTTGTATTTTTTGCCTGCGTATATTTTTGATAGGTGGTTGGTAGTTGATAGGCTGTTTTAAGAAAATAGGATTACCGTGAAGGGAGCGGAACCTACAAATATATGCGCGGAGTTAAATAAGCTGTCACATATGAGATACTTAAGAATTTTGAAACTTGCTGCCTATTGCGGATACAGAATGATCAAGTGAGCAATAGACATATTTTTGCTGTTTCGTTAACATTAAATGTAAGTCCAGAAATGTGTCATAAATTTAGTATGATAAGATGCCCCTTAGATTTAGTGCGATTTATAAAAAGAGAAGTTTGGCGAACTTCTATTCAATACCACCTCGATACGAAAAACTGTACCCCCAAAACATTTTTCCCGTCGACCCCAACAATTGATTCTCAAATTTTTAGTCAAATTCCCTCAACTAATACGTTATCATTATTTGCTAAGCAAAAAAAGCATTGCGATTTTTGATTGCTTATTTTACAATGTGAATTTTTTTCTCTTGGTAAAATGTTAATAGGCACGTTTGTTTTGGGTTGAGCATTGTTGAAAGTTGCCCCATTTGGCTGTAAAAGCCTCAGGATTCGTACCGTGATGACATTTATTCTCGCTGAGTTTTGCTTGGCCTCGAAATTCATGCTCAATAGAATGACCTCAGCGTGCTTTCAAAGGCCATTGCAGTCGCCAAAACTCGTTATCCAGTGACAACAAAATTGTTCCAATGCCAGGCATTGTTAAAAGTTGTGTGCGGAGTGCCGTAGAATTATGGCGCATAACTTCTGTACTTTAGTTCCTGAGCGCGTAGTCCAAATCAAGTGTTGTGAGATATGAATACAAACTCGGGGTGCGAATATCAAATTGTTGAATTTATGCTGGGCATGGGGAAATGAATCGTTTTCTACGGCAACCAGCTCTTGTCCATGGTGCCCACAAAGTAATAAATATAATGCCATCCTTTCTGCTCTGAGAGGCTGTATTTTGACGGGATTTACGACTTGCAGTCATCCGCGTGCCTGTGTGAAATTTGAATTTTGACGCCTCGAAGAAGTGCGCGCGAATTTCCATAACTCGGCGTTGTAATTTTTTTTACCGCATATAGGGCGCAATCCAATGATTATTTTTGTTGTACCCTCGTAGACGATTTTGTAGTCCGAGCGATGAGCTGAAAAACAAAAGTATTTGCTTAATTTTACCCTGCGGGAATGGAGCTCCGAATCTTAAGAGGATTCCTAGTTAGTTTACCTTACCAAATTATGTTCATTGCGAAAATCATTCTCATAATATGTTTCGCCTTCAAGCTCACTGGCTCGTTAATTTACAGGAGAGTGAGGAAATTCACCAAATTCACCTTGATAACATTTTTTAGAAATAAACTTCTTTTGGCCCTTTCGGTTTGCTGACAATTTGACGCTTATTTAACATGCAGTCTTATGGCACTTGATATACATTTCGAAATAATTTAATTCTATGTTTACAGATTTTCCTGTAAACGCGAAATAGTAGGTTTCCTATCCTTACAATGGTGGCTAACAAGTATCAAGGTATCATTCCGGGTGAAAAACATGTATTTACACCGTCTTTTAGCGTTAATTTCGGATTCCGCACAGTAAAAGCAAGTCAAATTATGCTTTAATTAAGACAAATTAAGTAAGTAAAATTCTTGTATAAGTTACATTGCTACTTGTCTGGTGATTTCCCTCGTTTTACAGACGAACCATAGTAAAGGTAGGTCCATGAATTTTTTCCGATTTACTTGAAAAATCAATGAAATGTGCACGCAATCACTCACGGTTTGCGCCCAAAGCACCTCAAGCCTTCGTTTTATGTATTTATCCTATCTCATTTTCGTCGTTTAGGTTTCTTTGTGTTTGAATGAATGCAGAAAAGCGGACTTAGAAATTAACGCCTTGCTAAATAATGGAATCAAAGAGGTCACGAGTATCTGATTGAGTTTTATGTCGTTTTGATTTACGTCGCACTTCTTCAGTACGCATCTCTGACGTAATTCGAGGACTTGCCGTAACATAAACTCCAATTTAAATCGGTGAAAAAAATTGCGTGTTTTTTAAACCTAGAATTATTTCGTTTTATGTCAAAATACATTCTGTGTAATTTTTAATCATTTTTACGGCTCCAATTAATATAAAAGATCTTCCTCAAGTCCGCACTGTAAATAAAATGTTCTGCCGCATTGAAAAACCCTTTCGTGTGGATCTGAATCTAGACAGTCACTTGTTCCTTCTTGGAGAGAAAGAGATTTTTTTTTAAATATTCGAATTAATTAACTCCTCTCCACCTGGAGTTGCGGAAATGTAATTAAGATGCCGGAAATTTGTTCCAATTATCGCCGGCGCTCCTATTTTCGCCACGCGCCCTGGAAGGCAGACAGTTTCGCGGCCCCCGTGTGTATGCGGAGGAAGTTATAAATTATTTCGTCTTCTTATTTCCCGGGAAGAGCTAGCAAAGCAATAGGAAACCTTTTGTTGCCGAATCGAGCCAAGGCCCCACCCCCCACAGCGTTGGGACCCGTTCTCCTTATGAAAAACTAAACGTGGTCCCTCTTTGACGTCATCGTATCCTCTTCTTCTGCGGAGAGAGAGGTCTTGGATAGGAGTAGGTGGCGTTTATCCTCGAGACGGAGAAGTAGAGTTATACGTTCGTCTTCCGACTCAACTCCCTCCCGAACAAAAGAATAGACGTCGCTTTTCTTTTTTCTCCGCTCCTCCTCGATCCTTCTCCACCCATGCGCCGCCTGGACCCTTCGACCCTCCTGCCAACTACAGACTCCGTCTCCCACGCATCCGTGGAACCCCAAAAGTCCCCAATCCGGCTTCCCTATCTCATCCGTGTTCTCTTCTCATGGACGTCTCTCTTTGACATTTCAGTCCCTCGAATTAAAAAGTCCGATTTCTCACCCTTGAGTTCTCGCGGAGGCCTCTCTTTTTCTATTCTCCACTTTTGGGTGAAAATTTTGGCTTCTTTTTATCTTCTTCATCTTCCTCTTCACTGCATGGGTTAGGCTGCGCTGCCTTTTCTTCAAACCATCTTTATTTACGTGCACACATTATCCTGCAAGCCACTTCAGGGTGTTTGACCGGGGGTGACTTCTCACGAACATGCTTTACTGTGTAGAAATTAACTTTCAGCAACACCAACCAAAAGAACTCACAGGTATTACAGGTGTAGTTGTCCTGGATGAAGACATATCTATATAATTTTTATAACTTCAGTATGCCTTGATATTTATACATAACTTCTATGTTTACACTTGTTTTATCTTTTTTATCATACAAGGCTTTAACGAATTTATTTTGTTTTTATTTAATAATTTATGGTACATACTATTACAAAACTGCTGGATATACTAATGCTGAGAATATTCGGGGAAATAAGCTCGGTTAAGCAACTGGATTTTCTTCTTGCAAATGCTCTGAACTTAAAAGATCTCTTCGCTTTTATGAAGAAGAAATTTTCTCTTACTTTACCAATCAATACATGTATGATTAGATCAGAATTATGGATTGTCAAGCACGGAAACTATTAAATTAATCTATTATGCAACTACTTAAACGTGATGCAAGAGTAATGCAGGGAACATGCACCACATTATAGGTATGGTACAAATGCTACAGAAATGCTATCAGATTATCTATAATACTACTACGTTAGTGTGATACAAGAGTCATGTAGAGAACTTGCAAAACATGGTGTTAGCACTATGCGACAGATTTAGAAACTTTCCTCTGGGAGTACATCAATTAATTAGCTACAGTACCTGTCAACCAACCTACTTAAAAGTCTTAAGGCAGCCACTATAACCTCTTATCGATCACAGGAAAAAAGATATTTTTAACCTGCCGGTTCTACATTATCCAAATTTTATTCTCAAGATCTGAGCTTCCGTAGTTTTTTGAAGTTCGTAAGATATTAATGACTTCGTCGGAATATAAATTGGTTTGAATTTACATTAAAGGTTGAGTCTAATTTTCAATCGGTGGTCTTCAAGCGTTTTCCATCCTTGTTGTTGCAAGAGTTAGTAACACTAACAAAACTATTATTACTTAATGCCTTTTACGTATCTTGCTGATCTCCTGTGCACGTTCACCTTCTCTGCACATCTTTGCGTTGGCCAACCCGCATTACGATGGCCTCCAAGGCGTATATTATAAGGTAATTCTAAAGATATACCGTTTTGCATTCCTTCTAAATGGTAGGAGCTTTTGTATTTGTGATATTCATTCAGTTTTGAATGGTAATATACACAATTTCCATGAATTTCAATAATCTCCTTTCAAGCCAACAATTTCATGGACATTCACAAATAGTATTATATTATCATCATGTTCGAATAGCCATTTTTTAACTTGCTTTTTATAAGAATTGACTTTGTTTTCAATTTTAACTGCCATTGGAAATAGATTAAAGATTCTGGAGCAAAGTAAATAAACTCTCTCTGAAATAAATTCAAAAGTGGCCTAGGGGATAGAGCATCAAATTGAAAGCGATGGTTCCGCTTGTTATGTGAGGGCGATATGCCGTTCAAGTTCCCACTACGTAAAAATAAGTTTTTTTAACACTTTATATACATAGATATATTATGAGTAGAACTTGTTAAGTACGGAAAAGTGGAAGTGTGTGGCTTTATTCTCTAAGTGACATTGTTGAAAAATGAGGGATGGGAAAGCTTCGAATCGCTCAGTCTTTTTGTAAAACCACTTAGTATATTAATAGGAGTCATGCATATTGGTGTAAAAATGGGCAAAAAGGGATATTCTGAGGTACATGAGCACTCATTTGCTTTTAATTAACTCAAGAAGGGTCCATCCATACAGAAAATGTCGTTCTGGGTTTTTTAGACTCTCACTTTAAATAATCTACATCTACATATTACCCTGCGGGCCACCTTAATTATGTTTGGCATGGGTTGAGTTATCATCAACTTTCATTGCAGTGTTCATGTAACTTCCACCAATTTCACCACACTGAAATTATGATACCAATGCTACAGAAACCATTTGTGTGATTGTAAATTGCAATTAGGCCAAGTAGATACAAGAGTCATGTAGGGGTCGTGAGAAACGCGATGTTAGTATTACGCGGCAGATTAAGAAACATCAAGCATTAGGGAGAAAATCAAATAATCAGCTACACTACCTGTCGACAAACCTACTCCAAAGTCTTAATGCAGACAATATGATATGGGCAAGTGTTACAGAAGCTACTAAACTAATCTATAATGCAAAAACGTAAACGTGACACAAGATTTACGCAGGGAACATGCAAAACATGGTGTTATTACTACGCGACAGATTTAGGAACATGCATTAGGAGGCATATGATTAAATCAGATACACTACTTGTCAAATAATGTCTTAATGCGGCCATTATAGTCTCTTATCGGTCGCGGGAAAAATTAATGTAAGTTATAGATTAAGTCAAATTTTTAATCGAAAAGTGATGGACTAATAGTTTTTAATCGACAAAAATCTAGTTAAGAGAAAGCATTTGTTTACTAGATACATATTAATTCAAACTACCTAACCATTTCGGCCCCGCTAAGTTCCAAGGAATTCTCAGCAGGTTACTCGACACATAAAAATATAGAAACTGCTTTTTTTTCTAAGATTACATGCCCTATTTGTACATATACACATTCTTACCTATTGTATGTATACACACATATATGCATGCAAACGCCTACCTACATATCTATATATATCGAGTATATTTTTCAAATTTATGGTAAACAATACAATGAAAGATTATATGGCTTCTTTTACCCATCATTTTCATTCTTCTTTTTTATTTAAGCGTTCTACTGGTTAAGATAGAATTTATTGAATTTCAGAGGATCTCCTCCCATTTTCTCATTTTTGAGGGCCCTATCTCGCTCTAGTATAACCTTTTTCGCCTCAGCATACGATCTACCCTTCTCCATCACCTCCATGAAACCTATCTATTTCTTCCCATTCCCCGCTTGCCCAACATCCTTCCCTCTATCACAATTTAAGCAACTCATCGCCCCTTAATGCATCCTCCAGCCTCCTACTCTGCTAATCTCGAATTTCATTATTTTTCCTATTGAAAACTACAAGTCGAATGCTAGTCCATTACTTGTCGATTGAAAATTTGACTTATTCCATCGCTAAAATTCAAGACCAATAACTTTTCCTGCTATCTAACCAATATCTTAGGAATTCCAAACATACTACGGTAGATATTCATGGGAATAAAAGTACGGAAGTAGTTCATAAGAAGTTTTATTTTCTCGTCCTCCATCTCAAGCACTTCCTCGTTAGTCTTCCTCTCCGTCCACCTAACCTTCACACCCACATCTCAAATGCTTGTAGCCTATTCTCGTCCTCCTTTCTGATAGTCCACGTTTCTGCCCCATACAACGCTACGCTCCATATCAAACTCTTCGCTAGCCTCTTCTTCACATCCTAGCCCTAGGTCCCCGTCATCAGCTCCCTTCTATTACTAAATGCCTCTTCAGCTATCACTATTCTCTTCCGTATGTCTTAGCTACTATGTCCGTTTTCTTCTAGTGTACCACCTAAGTAATTAAAATGCTCCACTTGCTCGAGTTTGAGTCCTCCAACTTTAATGGCCAGCCTCGCTTTCTTGATCCTAAAGAATCACATTTTACGACCATTTTTTAAAATTTTTACCTTAACTTCATTTCTTGTTGTTGAGGTAATTATACAATATGGTATCTGATTATATTGTTCTATTACAACAACTTTAAATGAATTTTTATCATGCTTTGTGTATTGCAGAGGTACGATTTAATTTCTTACAAATAGGAAAATTTCAATTTTTTTTAAAAGGATGTGTTTTTTTCATAAGTATTACAGGAGTAGTTGTCCTGGATGATGACATATCTATATAATTTTTATAACTTCAGTATGCATAAATATTTATACATAACTTCAATGTTTACGCTTGTTTTATCTATTGTATCACACAAAGCTTTAACGAAGTTTTTTTTAAAATTTATAATTCATGGTGCATACTATTATAAAACTGCTGGATATACTAGTGTTGATAATATTCGGGGAAATAAGCTCGGTGAAGCAAGTGGATTTTCTTCTTGCAAATGCACAGAACTTAAAAGATCTCTTCGCTTTTATGAAATAGCTTGATAACGCCTGTGTTTTCTTTAGATTCGCTCAACGCCTCAATTAAATGTTCCCATGTCTCATGGAGCGCCACAATCAACCGTTATTTCCCTACTTTCTAGTCACGTTCACCTTGGCCATTGTGATGCTACGCGTTAATGAGTCCAGAGAGGAAAGCACGGTATTAACTGCGTCGTATTTTTGCCCTCACAATTCTCCCTGTTCGTAATGCCAAGTGTCCCCTATCTGTTCATTACATTTTAAAGTAATCTCGACACCATTCACGTCAAATGAAAAATGCATGAGCTGGAAAAATCTTAATTTTTTCGTTGAATTTACAGCTGTACGAGTTACTTTCAAAGCGTCTCCCTTATAGGCAAAACTTCTTTTCCATGAATGCGGAGAAACTTTGGCTTCAATCCCGTCGCAGATAAGGGAGTGGAGAGAAAAAAAAGAAAGGTCTTCTCCATCCACTCTGACCTTTATATAGCCTTTGCGTCTCCTTATATATATACATGTTTCTCTCACTAGAGTGAAATATCCCTTTGATTGTGTACTGAGAAAGAGGGAGTCGGACGACAAAATCCGCGTCTCTCTAATGTAACATGGACATGAAAAATGGGAATAAAAGTCACATTCAGCTTACTTGTACATGGTTATTTTCCCATTACCCTCATTTATAATTTCATGCGTATGTTTTAGCTTGTAACAAAAAAATTGATGGTTAATTTTCTATGTTACATTTAATAACGTGGTATTCACGTTATCTCAAAAATTTAACATTTATAGTTTGTCGCCAAAATTTGACAAAATATCTTTTTCTATTTTGTATTTTTTTAATTCTCGGTTTTATGCATTAACAAAAACCTTTTATTCTTTTGCGCGATTACTTCCCTTCCACGTACTCGCCTCGGTGGTATTAATTTCATTACCTCATTTCTCCTTGCTCTGGCTAGTCGGTGAATAAGCGTAATATCAACGTATAACTTTCCTTGTACCACAGTAATATGAAATATTAAATCACAGAATTTCAATGGTTACTATTTAAAAACTTCAATAAGTTACTCTTTTACTCCGTATTGAGAATCCTCATGCCATTACCCTTGACCTTAGTAAAACAGGTTAACAAAACAGGATAATAGACATCTGTGATTATGTAAATGAATTTACTTTTAATCCTCTCGTGCACGAATTGAATAAATTTGACCGTGCATGTATTGCAAGTTATAAATTATTAAGATCACCCTTGAATGAACATAAAAGGTCGTGAAATTTAGTTTCAAGTATCCCTTTTGGGCCATACAGTACGTGGAACTGGATTTGGTGTCACAGTGGAAGGTGGTCTTTATAAGATATTTGCCGAGTCCTCGTGTCCCTGACTCCAGGCAAACACCGATACCCTGGAACCTATTCTTCTCAGTGGTCACTGTACAATCCAATTGCACCTTGAAAATGACTTGCTCTCTCCGCCTCCTTTGCATGTCAGGGAAAGAGCCCCTTATTTTGTCTGGTTCCTTCTGACGTCTCACACGTCTGTCTACTTCATCCGCACGAGAGAGATTGTCTTCTCTCTCCTTTTAAGGTAGTTGGGTAAGATGATTATCGTTTCACCTATAAATCAATATATTTGGTCTCATTTTAATGGAAAATATCTTACTCTTCCATTGATACCAAAATATCAACCCCTTACCGAACTGTTTGCCGAGATTTTTGGCAAAGAATGCCCGACCTTTTACATAGGAAACGGCAGAATACGCTCCCCAGAGTGACCTTATTAAAAAAATGAGGCACTTCTAACTCCTGTATCTCGTAAAAATTTACAGGGTGGATATTCTTGCTTTACATTCGACAATTCGTTCATTCTGTTATGCTGCTATAAGGATTGTAAGGAAAGATCAAGAAAAAACAATATGGTTGTTTTTTTTGGTTGTTAGGCTTCAGCTTAATGACGTAATGTCCTCTCATTCTACCTCAATGAATGTTACAGAGTAGCGAAGGTAGCGTGCTTGTATATGTTATGAGTATTCTGTAGAATGTGTTATTTTTTCTTAAATTATTTTAAAATTTCGAACGGTATTCCACAAAGTTTTGGTTCCATCCATCGTTCGCTTACGGTTTTTCTTGGCGTAGGCATCGTAATATAGTGGTAACAGGGTGGTTATTATCCTCAAATATCCTGAAAAATAACAACTTCCTCGATTTTTTAACCTGCTCTTGACTTTCTCTGATTTGGAACCTTCATCTAACATTTAATTAGCTAAACTATCCCTTTATCTTCATGTAATCAATTTTAAACTCCTCATACCTTTTGCATTTTTCAATTTGCATCCTGACATGTCAACGCTTGGACTTCATGTTATCTGTGAGTACTAAATTCTGTGGTTCTCTCTTTATAGGGACCGTTTAGCATTGTAGTGATATATTATTTTCTTCTAATCTAACTTTACTACAATACCCAATCGCCTACCTCTTATGGCAGCTATTATTTCCGTAACAACGGAAGATTTATATAGTTTCTTTCATGAAAAGTCCCATTTTTCCTAAATACTAGCTGACTCGTGCGAATATTTCGCACAGTATGCAGCTTCTTCCTGTTTCTTCCTTCTTTCTTCCTGTTCTTCTACCGGTGGAATATTTCGCACAGTATACAGCTTCTTCCTGTTTCTTCCTTCTTTCTTCCTGTTCTTCTACCTGTTTCTTCCCATGGACAATTATATGTTATTTATGTTTGTGTTGAAGATGCATGACGTAAACGGTCACACTGATTGCATGTAGAATGTAAACAATCTAACTAAACGATGTGTTAATAGATGGCGCCTTCCACAGTCTTTTAAGCACTTAACCATAGCCAAAATATTAGTTGATTATATTGTCAACAGATGGCACTGTTAATTTTTGATCATTGTTTTAAATTTTTTAACAAAAACTTTAATGTCAAACAATTTGTATATTTTTCGTCAATAGCGGGGAACATAAGCTTTAAAACGATGTTTGAATCATTAATTTTGATGAAGAACTATGGGAGTTATGTGGGATGAAGAATTATGGGAGCGACAAAAAAACACCTTTTAGAAATGATATATATGATAATCCCTTTTTTAACTCATTGCACTTTTTCATTCCATCACACCCGATATATTTACGTTTCCTTTTCGCGCTTTCTGCAAGTTTTTGGTTCATTCCTCTTCATGCCAAACTAATACTGTGGTGTTTGTCTAATAATTTCAGCGACTACGTGAATGCATCACAGTGTGCCCATCTTCCTAGTTTTGTCATAGTTATGTGTTTAAGCTCTTAACGTAATATTTATGAACAAAAGCTGTTTTATGAAAATTGCTATCTGTCAATCTACAATGGCAGTAATTAGGTAGCTTTACCACCAAAGTAGTACATTTTAGGGCATACCTGTAAGAACCAACTGAGGTCAATTTGACCCCTTAGAAATACTTTGTTTTCTACAGGACAGTTGACTTTTTATTTGAAACAATTTGCAAATCGTTTCAAAAATACCTTTCTTTATATTGCACATTATTTTTCAAGAGAAAAGGTTAAAATAAACTCGCTAAAATTCGCTGTTAGAACAATTATTATTGCGACCAAAGGGGACTTGGACTCGGGACTTCTGGCTCAGCTTCCAAGCACTTGTCCTGTCCTGTAATACTAATCAGTAATAAGTCTGTCGGATCTTATGCGCCGAGTCACTCTTGGGTACCAACTTTCGAGTGCCGAATCTCTAATCTTACAAAGATAGATCGTAAAAATCTATTCAATAATGACAAAACCAGAATAAAAAAGGGGAGAGATAGCCCGGCGTCAGAATGACTCCTGTGGTACTAATAGTTACAAGGTAAGATAATTTAAAAACTAATACTGCAATGTGGTTCGTGTTTTCACAATGTATTTTCCTGCTAAAAAAATTAGAGCCTATAATATGTAAGAGCTGGGACGATGCAGACAGGAGTAATGTATTTTCAAAAATGTTAGGGGTTCAAAATTACCCCAACGGTATTCCTAGCGTTAATTCGATGCGCGAGTGACTGAATTATCCTCTCATGAGGGCGCCCCTAGAGACTCGGAGGCTACACGATTGGCTTAGCTTGCTTGAGATATTCAGAACTGGTGTGTTTCAGAGCATTACAGCAAATGTTATCACGACGCCTAATTACATCTCTAGGTCTGACAGAAGCAATAAAATAAAAGAGGTACATTTCCGAAGAGATAGGTACAAAAACTCGTTTTTCCGCGTAAGATAAGCGACCACCATAAAAACTGAGCTCCTTCAAGTACAGTCCCATAATACACGTCTCCATTTCACCTCCCAAAACCTTACATCTTTATACGGCTAGTGACCTAACACCGCCTGCAACACGCCAGTGCGGTGGCTCGCAGGGTAGTTTGTAGAAGTAGATGTGTAGTCATATAATTTATCATTATACGGGCTGATCATATTCACTTAACTGTGACAAAGTTACCCATGCATGTAGCCTAACTTCGTGACTGTCAGATTTTCCTCAACTGTAACCTATACTTTAGCATGTGTGACAAATTTTAAGCTATCCGGGACTAGCCACGGAGTTCCAATTTTACGGAGTCACCCGCAATGCACAAATGTGCGAATTTCCACAGAGAAAAAAATCATCCGCCTTGACCGGGATTCGAACCCGGATCCCTCGATTTCCGGCCGAGTGCTTTACTTTACTTTACTTACCGAGTACTTTTTTTTCAAATCCACAAGGGAAAAGGACGCCACGATAGCTTAACTGGCTAAATCACTCGGAAGGAAATCGAGGGATTCGGGTTCGAATCCCGGTCAAGGCGGATGATTTTTTTCTCTGTGGAAATTCGCACATGAGTGACAAAGTTGAACTTTCATGTGGATAAATTAGGACTCTGAAGGACTAAAGAAGTGAAATTCCTTGTAGTTGCGGCAGAATTTCGGTTTATTACCCCTTCTTTCCTTAGGAGTAGCGCATTGTTGTCTATTTATATGTCTTTCTGCACACTATTTCTTTGCCTTGGTTCTACATTTCGTCCCTGTTATTTGGCCATACACGTCTCTATTTCAACTCCCAAAACCTTATCCCTTACACCTTTACTTGGCTGGTGTACTAACACACCCTGCCACACGCCAATGCGGTGGCTCGCAGTGTAGTATGTAGATGTAGATGATATTTTTAGAAATTACGCGTTTAACTCGGTTTACAGAATTTGGAAAGGAATGGTCGTCCCCTTTTGACACAGGACGAGTCCTTCACGTACCAGTTAGCACGCCACTATCGCTGACCATTTCCCAGGCCAGTTTCGTTCACCACACCACCCCTCTAACCACGTTAGTGGACTGATGCAATCTCTCTCCGGGTCGAAGGATTCGCTTTCGCCCGCAGCCTCGGGCGGTGTCGTGGGGGCGGAGGGAGGGAGAGATTTTTCGCCTTTAGAGGGGGATGGAAAATGAAATTGTGAGACGGGACCTCATCTCCGGAATTAGGGCGACGCTGCACGATTTTCTCTCATTTGGAAATGTCATCCCCATGTAAGCACCGTAATCCTCCCCCCCACCAGAAGCTAGATCCTCACTCATTCGGTTTCTCTAACCTTGGGATGAGGTCAAGGATCAAATTTAGGCAGGCTCATTTCCTTATTTTTCCCTTACACTGCGCATTTTTGATTGACACTAACTGAATGAAATGTCGGTCATTGGTTGTTCAATCCTAAGATTGGTTGACTGCAGCCCTCTATCCTTCCCTATCTAATGCTAGTTTTGTTACTTCCTGGTAGTTCATCCTTTGTACTTTCCTTTTTATTTGGTCCATGCTTATTCCTGGGTCTTACTCTGGGGACTTTTCCATCTATTTTTAGGTCTAACGTACTATAATAACCTACCACTGCTTGCGGAAAACCTACTGCTTGAGGAATCAGTTCGTTATTAATATAAATTCTGTGAAACTTACAAAGGTTTTGCTCTTTACCGGCCATGAAATTTCAGAAAGTGTAACCTGAAACTATTGATTAAGGTTCAGGAAGTAACATTAGGAAATTGGTGGCTGCGAAGCGACGTTTTTATCCAGTCTTCCCTTTCAACAGTCATTGGTTGTTCAATCCTAAGATTAGTTTACTGCAGCCCTCCACTTCCTTATCAAATGCCTGTTCCCTTACATCCTGGTATCTCTTTCTATGAACTTTCCACTTCATTTTGTCCATGAACTTATTCATTGGGGACTCTTCCCTTTATTTTACCTTCGATTATGTTCTTCACAAACCCTCTGTGTCTCACGGTGTGTCCAATGCATCTAGTTCCTTTTCTCAGTATGATATTCCATATGGTCCTTTCCTCTTCTACTCTTCTGTGCACTTCATCATTTTCTATGTTGTCCGTCCATTTTATCTTCAGTAACTTCTTCTAGCTTCTATTCTTTTCTAGTCAGCTATTCCAATGGTCCATGCTTCTGATCTGCAGAGCACCACGCTCCACGTGAAGGTTTTCGCATGCTGTTTCCTGGTTTGCTCTTCCGAATGAAACGTATCTGTGTACTATTTTGGAGAAGAACGTGTTCTACATCTACATCTACATACTACCCCGCAAGCCGCTTCAAAAGGCGTGTGGCGGGGGGCGTTAGGACAACAGCCGTCAAAAAAAATCAAAGTTCCGCCTAGCATTTATTAAAGTCCTTAATTGTTCGGGGGAAAAGCGAATTCCCATACCTATCCGTTCGGCAAAATATCTCTCTTAATTTATCGATTCTGTCGGACCTGGAAATATAATGTTCTAATATGATGTTCTCCGTGTCGCTCTGAAAGATATTCATTCTCAATTGCTCAAGCAATCTAAGCCTAGCGCGTAGCCTCCGAGTCTCTAGCGGCTCCCACCCTAAATCGTTCAAAATCTGTGTAACGCTTTCTGTACGGCCGTAGCAGTTTTTGACGAATCGCACAGCTTTCCTTTGTATTTTATTAAGTTCATGGACTAGGTCTTTCTCCGCCGGATCCCATATGCTCGCTGCATATTCAAGTTGAGAGGTAGTGAAATAAGACGTAGAATTTCCTTGGCTAAAGAAGCATTCTCAAAGCGGAGGAAATCAATGAGGGGGATAGGGTCCGAGAGGAAACGTAAAGAAAAGGAATGACTTATTTGGAGCGTGGCGCTGTATGGGTCGGAGACATGGTCATTGCAAAGGGAGGATTTACGTAGACTGGAGGCGTTTGAGTTGTGTGTGTGGAGAAGGATGAAGAGGGTGAGCTGAGTGGCGAGAAGAACGAACGAGGAGGTATTGGATATGGTTGGAGAGGAGAGGAAGCAGGTGGCGTTGGTTTGGAGGAGAGAAAAGATGTATGGAGGACATATTGAAAGAAGAGGGAAAGTTGAATAGGGTAATATAGGGGAGAACACTGGGGTGGGGCGGTAGCGGAAGGAAGAGTGGAGGAATTCTGGACGAAATAAGAGGAGGGGGCGATATGGGGAATTCTAGTGGCGTTCTGGCGCGTAGGGATCTAGTGGCGTTAATTCATGGGAGTGAAAACGGATTAGGATAAGTACCCCTCCAAAAACCTACCAATTAGCTGGAAGAATACTTAATAATTATGGTGTTGATGATGATGATGAACAGAATGAAAATAGTCGTGATTGCTTTGATGGATATTTCTTTATAAAGATGGAGTTTTCTGAGTCAGGAGTGGGGGTTGGACATAAATATGAGCGAATGCACCAATAGTTCACTTCCTGCAAAAGTCATCACTCGACTGCCATACCTATACTGTGGGTGAAGTAAGGATAAAATATTCAGATACAGTAAAATATCTTGGAATTACCGTAACTTCTGATTTATCGTGGGGTACTCACATGCAAAACATATGCGGCACAGAATTAAAGAAACTAGGTTTTGTTCGGCGTATAATAGGAAGGTCCTCGGGTGAATAAGTCAAAGAAAGATGCAACTTTGCTCTGGTTAGGCCACACCTCAATACGCTGCGAGCATTTGGGACTGGTCACAAAGATTGAACCAAATAAAAATTGATAAAATACAAAGAAAAGCTGCACGCTTCGTTAAAAGCAGCTACGAGCGAACATATAGAGTACCACAACTTTCATAGGGATGAAGGTGGGAGCCCCTAGAGACTCGGAGGCTACACGCTAGGCTTAGGTTGCTTGAGAAATTCAGAACCGATGGTTTTCAGAGCGACCCAGAGAATATTATCATGACGCCATGCCACATCTCTAGGTCTGACAGATGTGATAAAATAAGAGAGGTACATTGCCGAACAGATAGGTACAATAAATCGTTCTTTCCGCGCAGAATAATTGACTACAATAAAAACTGATGTCCACTAAATGCACCCCCATAATACATGCCACCATTCCACCTTACATCTATAGACGGCCGGTGACCTAACACCCCATGCCACACGCCCATTCGGCAGCTCGTACGGTATTATGTAGACCTAGATGTGATAGCCTGCAAGGTTGCTATTGTCCTGGAAAACCTGGAATACTTAGAAAAGTCATGTAAATAGGAAATGGGGCTGGAAAACTTGGAAAAGTCAATGGATTTGGGATGTTTGCCCGTGAATTTGTTATTCCAATACAAAATTTGATATTTTTTACGGTGGCCTTGTACCACGGCCGATAACGCTTCCCCAGAGATGCATTTACATGCTTTTGTTTCACGGCAATTACTTGCCCCGTAAGCGAACTTCCAGATCGTATTCACTGCATCCATGCTGAGAAAGATGGAATACTATTTTTCTTCGGATTTTGTTCGGGTAATTTTCCTCATAGGGGCCGATGCCTACAAATAATAAGGTTACAGGATGGGAGATGTGTTTCCTTTTGGGCATTAGCGGAGGTACCTTCTATCATTTGTCGGGAAATTTTATTTCTCCGAAGAGTGTGTAGTTATATGTGGCGCTCCTATACTCGTGTTTCCTTTAAAATTCACACTAAAGTTAGGATACTTAACCTTTCTTTGGTGCAAATTCCAATTTCTCTGGCGAGATGTTGTAGAACAGCATTTTCAAATGACACTCAAAAGATCTGTCTACTTTGTTTACCGTGTTACTTTGTTTTGCGTGTACTACACGTGTTTCGACTGAATATCACTCATCATCAGGTACGACCATCGTGCCTGAGGAAGTTTGATATTCAATCGATACCTGATATTCAGGTCGTACCTGCTGAACACTGATATTCAGTCGAAACACATGAAGTATGAGTTTGTAAATAAAGTAGACAGTACGATATCATTTGTGTATCATTTTATTTGGTGCGTATTTTAAAGCAGACGAATAAGTACTAACCTTTACCCGTTTTATGTATAATGGAGACTTTTGGCCTATAATACCGGACAACGTACCGGAAGTTCATAATTTTTGTCTGTAGCTACCCTGAGTGGTATAAATTTTTTAACGGACCAAGGGTTAAAACGCGTGGGGAAAGAATAACTACTCAGTGGTTACTAGGTATTAGGGGACGACGACCTAATATCTAATCATAGCAGCTAAGGTCATTTGCGCCAAAGGGGACAGGTAAGGGAGGAAAGATCGATAGAAAACCGGCGTCGGAATTAGCCTGCTCTTAACAAAAGGCGTCAAGGAGACCACGGTTTAACGTTTCATCCGACAGACGGAGTACTGTACTTGAAGTGCCCTCCACAGGACACTCAAGTAGAGATCGAGTTTCCTCTGAAAAACATCCTCCTCTGCAGGGATTTGAACCCTGGCCCCCCCGTATGGTTAACCAGTACTCCAGCCACCACAACAACCCGATCCCCGGTTACTTGAGTTATCAGATTCCAAGCTTTCATTGAATTTCAGTATTTCTGGGCAAATTATCGAAGAAATCACACGATACAAATTATTCAGGCCTGCCGCGAATGCGGTGGTGAAATACAATGAAATTGCTATGAGAAAAAATTGGTCTAGACCGGGAAACGAACCACGAACCTATGGCTTTCCACACCGCGCATTGGCCCGTGGTTCGATTTCCAGTCCAGTGTAAATTTTTCTAAAGGCGGTTTCATCGGAAATCTCACGAGTTGATGAAAGTATTTTTCGAACTACGTTGAAAATATCATATTAAATATATAAAGTTGTAAGCCAATAAATCGCTCATCTCGTCTTTATTTGTGAAAAAACATGCATAAATACAAAACTTCGGTCGCAAAATTCCTGTTACTATGTTCCTAATTTTCAAATTGGATAATTTATATACCCAAATAATTTAATTAATACATCCAAACATATTTTTATCTTTTGTCTCCAAAATAGTGTTTGACAGTCAACAGTTTAATATTTATACCAGCAAGAGGATGACGCATTAAAGTAAAACTTATACTTTCTAGGGTATTGGGTACCTATTGGTGCTTTTGTCCAAGGACATATCATTCATAGTCTAAAGTTTATTATGTCTTGTTTCAAAGTCGTAAATAAGATACTCGTTGTTAGCGTGAATTCATTCGGTTAGTAAGACCTCATGACTGTCCAAATATTTCAGAGAATCTAGTTCCCCGGTTTATTTTTTAAAAAACTCTGCATTCTTCCATTGTACAATACCTCCATTTTCTTGATCACAATATCAATAAATTTCCAAGTGATATGAGAGGTTGATCTCTGAAAAAATACGTAATTGGACTCCGATAAGACTCGGTAATTTATCTTCCAATGTTATCGATCTGCAGAAAATTGAGAATTGGAAGAAAAAGTGAATTTTATGCTTATGAACATCAAATTGTTCCACATTTGGTAGTTGAAATTAAAAAAAAAAATATTCGTGTGAGGTGAGTGCAGTATAAATCTACAGGAAATGTTTTTCTGTTGTTTCGCGTCGTTTGAAAAAATGTTTTTTCGTCTCGTCGAGTGATGCGCTTCATACTCTGATTCACATTAGGCCTCGAATGTTTTCTCACTCTATTCAAAGTCATTTCAAGCCGATGAAGAAAAAATAGCGAATCGACTAACGCATTTTCCCATTAGCGGTCTTGTATACCTGTCATGACCCACTTTATGCGCCCGTTGTGTGTCTGCATAGCCTATTTTTCTGACTTCCTAGCTCCCAAACCTTCCGCTTTTCATACTTTGCGTGAAAAACCTAGAATTCGATCGTTAATTCGACCTACGCTCCATTCTCGAATGTTGTCGACGCTCTAAAAAGAGCCTCATTTAGCTTGAAAACCTGTTAAATCTCTTTTGCTCACATTTTTAATGTTAACTCTGTATAAGATTCCCGGAATAGTTATCAAAGTATGATCAAAATGAGTTCCGACTCTTGGTAACTTCATAGAAATGCCATAGTCTTGGTTTTATATACAGACATTTTCAATTTGGAATCTTAACATTTCAGATTTTATTTCTTGACTGCCAATAGTAATTGATCTCTATTTTCTTGTATTATGACTTGGGCATCGGCAAATATCATTTAGATAAAAAATTCGTAATGTCTTCATTCTCTTCGTAAGTGATATCACATCCCAGATATTTTAAGTTTCATACCTTAATCTTTCCTATGATCTAAAATTATTTTGCAATTCATGAAATGCCACCAGCACCATTTCGTAAAAAAAGCCATGTTTTTTCCGTAATTTTTTATCGCAGAAAGACGCAGCCTTTTCAGGAAAAATTGAGCCAAGAGCATTCACTTGCGTCGGTTTTTTAAGTACTTGCTTTTTGACATCCTGTCGCTTATGGTTAAAAATCTAACACCTTAAGTCCAACAAAAGCTGAAGAAATATTGATATAAAAACAAGCGCTTACACGCCATTATCGAATGTTGTCGATGATATTTCAAGTCTTATTTGAATTGAAAGCCTGTCAAATCTCTTTTGCTTACGTTTTTAACGTTTATTCACGAAACAATTCCTGGAAAAATTATACATCCCGGAATAATTGCACATCCAGGAATAATCACAGTATGATCAAAATCTGCTCCGGAATTGGTTTTTTAAAGGAAGTGGCTTACATAACAAACTTCCGTGAGAATGTTTGACAAACTCTATTGGTAAAACACCTTCTTATAGCCTTCCAGATCTAGATATGTTGTCTGTTCCGGTTTGCGGTGGTTGGATCGATTTTTGTCTCCTTGATAGTCTCCGTATTAATATCAATATTTCTGCACTTTTGTGGAACTTTAGGTCCAAGATTTTCAGTCATGAGCAGACAAGATATTAAAAAGGTGGCACTTAAAAATCCGACGCAAGTGAATGTTCGTGGCAGATATTTCGGAAGTGGTGCAGTAGTGTTTTTTTTATCTCGCACTCTTCGAGAAAACGCGTTTTCTTGTACGGGAATGGTGGTAAAATATTTCGTCCCTCTGAAAGCATTCTTCAACCCTGCGCCCTTTCATCGGGAGAGTAGAAAGTTTTGGAAAAGTTGGCCCCGGAGAAAAAACTGATGACACTTCTTTTTCTCGCACGAGAAATATTGAATGGAAAAGGAATGAATGGTGGCGGGCCTTTTTAGAAAACACTCTTTTGGATGGATAGCGCGTGAGGACCTGCAGTTGAGCGCGGTGTCACTGTCTTTTTTTTTTAATCCCCCGCACGCCGTTCGTCGTGACATTTTCCTCCTCCATTATAGGAGGACCTACTTTTTGAAATCAAAACATCCATCAAATTCCGAAAAAGAATAAGCTTAATCTGTAGGTTTCCTCACGGTCTTCACCCCTTCTCTACTCTTCTCTGAGCCAATCGCTTCATTTTCACGTATTTTCCATCCACTTTGATATCTCTCAACATTTGCTTTCTTTTCCTTCCCCTTTTCCGCTCTCTCTCCACCATTTCTTCCATTCCCGTCGTCAGCCAACGATCTTTTCTCAGACAATGTCCCATCCGGTTCTTCTAATCGTCTCCATCTTAGTTTTTTCCTTGCCTTCTCTCCTCAGTTCTCGATTTATCTTTACAACTCACTCTTCCATCTTCCTACATTGCCACGTCTGTAAGACTTCTAGTTTTTTCATCTTTCTTTCTAATTGCATCAGCATCATACTTATCCGCAGCTATTATCATATATATTATTACAGAAAGGTCTTTTTCTGTCATATCATACTTATCCGCAGCTATTATCATATATATTATTACAGAAAGGTCTTTTTCTGTCATTCCGTATATGCTCCGTTAATACTGCATCTACAGTGATAAATGAGGTGTCATTTTAAACTTTGAATCACCGGCTTCTGACGAAAAATACAATCTCAAATTTCACTATTTACCCATTAATTTGACTTAAAAGTTTCGATTTTTCCATGCCGATTTCTCGCTCGAGGTATATCGACTCCACACATTTTTTAAATTCTATACTTCAAAAAAAGGTTTAAAATGAAAATAGTACGAAATGCATATAGTGATTGTACATGGGTGAATGGTCATCTGGTAAGTCAATGCAATTAAAACTTTTTGATTTCATATTTATATGATATATTCGCTCTTGAATTCATTAAATCCTTCAGGTCTCCCACCTCATAAGTTGTTGGTAAAGAAAAATGCCATAGTAATGTTGATCCGCAACCTCAACGCCAAGCAAGGGTTGATTAACGGTGCCAGGTTAATAATTACTAATTTAGGCGAATACACAATCATTACTCATCCTCAATCACAATTAATTAATTGACTCGGGTAGAACAGTCATAATTCCGAGAATTAAACTTACCCCTTCGGATCCGACCATGCCTTTCCAAATGACAAGAAAACAATTCCCAATCAAAGTGGCCTTTGCAATGACAATTAATAAAGCACAGGGTCAGACTCTTCAGAGAGCCGGATTGTACTTGCCAGAACCCGCTTTTTCGCATGGACAGTTGTATGTAGCATTTTCTAGAGTTCGCATTTTCCGTGATATTTATGATTTTGTTAAAGAAACTCATAATCAAAAAGTTACAGACGACAACATTGCTACTTCTAATATTGTCTTTAAAGAATTTTTGTAAATTGCGTGCCATTATTCAGTAACAGACGTCATGATTGTTCCTACTGGTACCAAACTCTCTTGTCTGTATTGTATTCATATGTTTTGTATATTTTGCAAGAAAACAAGTATAAAGAAAGTACTTTATGATACACCTTCTTCTCTATTAAAACCCAATTACACCGTTTCCTTAACATACTTATTCCCTGATAGCGTGAAAGTGCGAAATTTTCTCACGGGTTACCTAGCATATAAGTATGATGAGGAGTATATGATGAAGAAACTGGTTGAAGTATACGAAAATGCTGGATTTTAACAAAAATAAGTGTATGGTTATCAACGAGGATGCCACCAGCTTGGATATAGAAGGGAAAGCCATTGAAGTCTGCTGTGATTCTAAATACTGAAGAGTAATAATTGGAAAAGAGGGAGGGAGGGAGTATATTATGGTCAAAAGGCATTCAAATGAAGAAAAAGTACAGAATATATCAAAAAACTATTCAAAGCTTATTTCTCTATGGATCAGAATCGTGGGAAATGAACCAGAGACTAAGACAGTGACTGGAGGCCGTAGAAATGGATTATTTTTGGAGAATCTTCGGCATATCAAAGTTATAAAGGATTACCAATCAAAATATACGGGGAGTCGAAGAATGAAAAAATAGAGAGGCTTGGAGTAGAGGAAGCGAGAGACGGCCAGCAGCAGTATCAAGCTCGCTTATATATATTCTTCTTAATTGTCCTGGTCTCTGATCCATATAATGCCACGCTCCATATAGCTGTAACGCTTTGCTACCCACTTCCTCAGATCTTTGTTCATCGGTCTACGTAGTAGCTTCCTTTTCCTTTGAAATCCTTCTTTTATCATGGCAATTCGTCTTCTTATCTCCGTCTCTCCCTTCTCAGGCATTGTCATATCCAGTTCGTTTTCCTTCTAGTCGTTTCCGTCACAGTCTTTTCCTCGCCTCTTCTCCTCAATACCTCCAAATTTCTCACTTCATTTTCCCGACTCACCCGACTCACATTTTCCACCTTCCTCCATATCCACATTTTCTAATCTTTTTCCAATTTCCATCTTATTGCCCTAGTTTCTCATCCAAACAATTTCACACTCCGCTTGGACATGGTACTTTGGTCACAAAGATTTTACCAAAAAAGTTAATTATATACAATGGAAATCAGCGCGCTTCGTTAAAAACTGCTACGAGTGTACTAATAGTGTCTCGCAAATTTTTCAGGGATTAAGGTGAGAGCCCCTGGAGATTCGGAGGCTTAGGTTGCTTGGAGAAATTCTGAACTGATTTTTTTCAGAGCGACACACAGAATATAATCATGACGTCTCGCTACATCTCGAGGTCTGACAGAAGCAATAAATATGAGAGACACATTACCGAACAGATAGGTACATAAACTCGTTCTTTCCGCGCAATATACGCTACCAAAATTAAAACTGAGCTCCGCTAAATACACTCCCATAATACACGTCACCGTTTCACCTCCCAAATCCTAATCCCTTACATTTTTACTCGACTGGTGTCCTAACACCCATTAGTTAGGCCCATCGTTAGGCCCATTTGGTGGCTCGCAGGGTATTATGTAGATGTAGATGTAGACATGTAATATTTTGCTAGCCTCTTCCTCAGTTCTTTGTTCACCGGTCCACAGAGTTGCTACTTTTTCACCTTCCCTCTCAATATTCCAAGTTTCTGATCCGTTTAAGGCCACTCTCCATATATAACACTTTGTTAGCTTCTTCCCCAGGTCTTTGTTCATCGGTTCACAGAGTAACTTCCATTTCTTTTGAAATCCTTCTTTAGTCATTACTTCTTATCGTCTTATCTCCGTTGAACAATACATATTTTTAATTATCAAACCACCTAAATACTTGAAACTCTCCACTTTTCCAATCCATTCTTCTTCAAAAAGTATATAAATATGTTAAATAACCGTTTAAAATAACATACATGGGCACTTCATGCTAAAGAAATATTTACAAATCCAGGCCCTCGGTAGTAGTATTTAAAATGCCACGGAGGTGTTTTTGAATTCCTCAGTTTTTATTATATTGTACTGTTTGACCAACGTGAAATGTTTCACTTTAACAACATTTTAGCCTAAAAATGACTGGACTTCGCTGTGGGTATTTTTTTTATCCAGTCGATTAGTGATGAGGCTTTGCGGATATTTTTGCGTTATAAAAGAACGACCATACCTATATTCAATTATGTACACCTACATCTACATAATACACCGCGAGCCGCCGCATGGGCGTGTGGCAGGGGGGTAATAAGTCACCAGCCTTTTAAAGATATAAGTTTTTGGGAGATGAAATGGTGATATGTATTATAGGAGTGTATTTAGTGGAGCTCAATTTTTACTGTGGTCACTTATTGCGCGCGGAAAGAACGAGTTTTTGTACCTATCTGTTCGGCAGTGTACCTCTCTCATTTTGTCGCATCTGTCAGACCTAGAGATGTAGTGAGGAGTCATGATATTACTCTCTGTGTCGCTCTGAAACACACCAGATCTAAATTTCTCGAGAAAATTAAGCCTAGCGTGTAGCCTCCGAGTCTCTGGGGGTTCCCACCTTAATCCCTATAAAAGGTGTGAGGCACCATATCTACGCTTGTAGCTGTTTTTAACGAAATACGCTGCTTTCCTTTGTATTTTATTATTTTTAGTTAAATTTTCATGACCAGGGTCCCAAATGCTCGCAGCGTATTCGAGGTTTGGCCTAACAGGGCCAAAGTAGCATGTCTCTTTGACTTTTTATCCGAGGTCCTTCCTATTATACATTTAACTACAGTTGTTATGCTACCTAGATACTTGAAACTCTCCACTTGTTCAAACATTCTTCTTCAAGTTTGATCTTAATTATCTCTCCTTTTCCCTCAACTATCCATACACTTCATTTTCTTCCTGGTCATCCTCATTCGAAAAAGAATACAAAACAATAACAACCGAGCATTCTGCTCGCGCAATGAGGAATTTGTTTTCTTTAAATATCGACACGTCGAGGTTTTCTTTCTCATTTGTGACACTTTACGGATGGCAGATCACTTCCACTCTCTCCTCGCTCCCTCAAGAAGAGAGTTCAAGGGCTCTCCGGATGTTCGGGCGCGTCAACGAGAGATATCGTTCGCTTCGAATATTCTCCCGTCATTGATCGCTTCACACGGTGAGCGTCAGGGGTTGAGCTGGCCCGGTGCCGTGGACTGCCGAGAATCCGCGGCATCGAACGGATAAATATTCTGCAAAATAAGGAAATTTTTCAATTTGAATGTATCATCAAAAAAAGTGGCAGTGGCCAAGTGACCTTTATTGAAGATGACTCTAAATTGCCAATAGAAAAGCAAGGGAAATTGACTCCTTGCAATGCCTACAATTTATGCATTGCAAGTAGCCAGTCACTGCATTCTACCATTTTAGAACATCTTTCGCGAGAAAATGTCCATCATTTGTCATTATCATTAGTCGTTCGATCCTGATATTGGTTGAGTGCAGCTCTTCACCCTTCCCTATCTAATGCTAGTTTCCTTACCTCCTGGTTTCTCTTCCTATGTCCTTTCCTCTTTATTTTTTCTATGAACTTATTCCTGGGCCTTCCTCTGGGGACGTATCCCTCCATTTTCTTCATTGGCAGTTCAATCCTAAGATTGATTAACTGCAGCCATCCACCCTTCCTTATCTAATGTTAGTTCCCTTACCTCCTGGTGTCGCTTCTAATAAACTTTCCACTTCATTTTGTCCATGAACTGGGTCTTCCTCTGGGGACTCTTCCCATTTATTTTACTTCCAATTATGTTCTTCACAAACCCACTGTGTCTCATGGTGTGTACAATACATCTAGTTCTTTTTCCAGTATGATATTTCATATGGTTCTGTCCTCTTCTACTCTTCTGTACACCTTATAATTTTCTGTTTTTTCCGTCCATTTTATCTTCAGTAACTTCCTCTGGAACCAGATTTCGAAGAATTCTAATCTTTTCTGGACGGCTTTTCCAATGGTCCATGCTTCCGATCCATAGATTTATACGCCTCACACGAATCTTTTTCCTGGTTTGTAGTCCTATCTTCTTTGAGCATGGTTGTTGTCTTTTCACCAGGAACGCCTCCTTAGCTTGGGCTATTCTCCGCATGATGTCCGTTATTACTTATTCCGTCCCAAGTGATGGTACTTCAGCGATCGGTGAAGGAATCAATCCTCTTGCTCTTATTTCTCTCCTCTCAGGGTGACTTCTCTACTCTTCATCTGTCTTCCACATAGTAGGATTTTTATATTTGTCTTATTTATTATCATGTTATATTCTTGGAGAACTTGATCCATCATTTTTCATATTGCTCTTGGTATATCAGGAGACCCCTTAACATCAAACAGTCTATATATCTTGAAATTTATATTTTTTCATTCTCACGAATAGAAATGGTTAGCTACGTAATTGGAAGTCCATACACAGTGGTATTATGTTTGTACATAGTTACTGTGCCATTTTGTTATGTATGTTGGTTGTCACTAGAAAAAATAGTAGTATTAGAGTTGCATTGTAATAGAGGTGACACTTTGTATTACGAAAACTTCTCTGGTATTCTGAAATAAAGAGATCATAACATGAAATAGACCCTCGCATGATCTTATACCCATGAATATAAATGACCATGTTTATGTGAGAAAACTAAATATCTCCCTGGTTCATGGTAGGATTACGAAAGTTTGTCACACGCTAAGAACATTCGAAATCGAATTGAAAATCAATAGGACAATAGAAAGGAATAGAAACACCTGTTTGGTCCAGTAAACCATGACATAAATGACAGTGAAGTTGTTCGCAAGGTCATACTCTCAAATCCAAAAATTCCTGAAAATGAAATGGGTGACAAAGGTGGCGGTACAAAGAATATAAATACTCTGCCTAATGGTGACATTACAGATGAAGGTTCAGTTCTTAACTCAAACGGTATGAATGTGCAAACCCGGTCTGGAAGAACAGTAAGACCTCCTAGTCATCCGAATGATTATGTCAGTGGAGTACTCTCGGTGGAAGTATAGAGAAACTGTGATTGGAAAAATTAAAATATGTGCCTATGATTATAAAAGAAATATTTTTGTAAATAAAAAGGATGTCATAATTGTTATTATGTATTTACTTTAGTTACTATCCAATATTGTTGTTTGTTTGTTGTCGGTAGGCAAAATAGCTAGACGTGATAGAATAGATAGAAGTGACATTATGCATTACTGACACTTCTCTGGTATTCGGAAATAAAGAGATCACAACACTTATGGGTTGATATTGTTGAATTTTCCGTTTATGCCCCTGAGTAATTGAATAAAAATGGAGAAAATATTTTGTTCTAGCGCGTATGATGGTAATTCTCTGATATTATGGTTACACTAAGAAGCGATGAAAGCTATAGGTGTAATTTTTTCAATCATAGGAAGATTAATAGGATTTGAAGAGAGTTTTTGAAACTTACGGGGTTATACTGGTGTATTGAATTTGTCTATGTGTGTTATGAAAATTTAAATCAATATTTTACTCTTTCCGGTCATATTTGGACATATGTATTATTGTTTTAACAGATTGATAAGATAATTGTTATATTATTGCTACAAGGACAACTTCCCATTTAAAATCTATAGATAGCACTCAAATGTGAATTCCATTTCATACAGAATAATGTGAACATGGTAAGATTTTTATCCTATTTAAGAAAGCTTTGTGTGTCAATGATTTGTCGCTGTTGTCGAGAAAAAAATTCCCAAGTTTTACACTTTGTAATGATTATGAATTAGTCATTCACCTAAATATAACGTGTACCTACTGAACTAGTGAAATCCGAAATATCTAATTAAGTCTTAATAATGTAGTAGTAACATAAAATGTGGAATAGATACGTTCATAACCATTTGAAAAATCAACAATAATTGTTTTGTTGATGTTGCTTACCACCATACGCTCTCTGGTGGATGAAAAATTACACATTCTGAAAAATTCAGCGTTTTATTTAAGACATTGGTTGCACTAAGTCTTTTCCTCCTTCCGTAATTCACTGACATGATAATATTCGCTAGTATTACTTATTTTACTGCTATTAAAGTGAGAATGGAGAGAGGATTAGCTTAGCCAATGCAAAAACTATGCCTCTAAGCCTATGGACGGACAAAATTAGAAATGATGACGTGTACAGAAGGAGTAGAAGAGGTAAAGACCATATGGAACACCATACAAAAAATAAGAACCAGGTGGGTTGGACACACCCTGGGACACGGTTGTTTACTGTGACTAAGTGAGGCGATAGGGCGATAGTGGCCGCGGTTTAAACCAACCCACATGCAAGCTCGCGAATCGGCGGCCTTTGAAACGCAATTTAGTCCGCGGGGAGGCAGAAACCTGGTTCTTGCAAGCTAAAAATCGCGGTTGTAGAATCTTTCTATGTCTGCGGTTCAACACGCAGTTTAAACTCCGTTCCAGCAATCCACCAAATTGGTTTGCGAAGAATCAAATTGAAGGTAAAACAGAGGGAAATGTCCCCAGAGGATGGCCCAGGGATAAGTTAATGGACCAAATAAAGAGAAAAACTAGATAGGAAAACATAGGAAGAGATACCAGGAGGTAAGGCAACTAGCATTAGATAGGGAAGGGTGGAGGGCTTCAGTCAACCAATCTTAGCTATTGAACGACCAATGATGGCGAATGCCATCATATCTCCTTTAAGAAAATATTGTACCTTTAATTTTCTTCTTGCTTCAAACGTAAATTTTTGTTTTATGATACTAGTATTAGAAGTATGGCTTCTTATGTATCTGTTTAAATTCTAAGGTATAATTAGTGTGAACCCCAGGAAATTCTATTGGTTTTTTAATAGTTTATATAATGGTGTGAGTAGAATTACGGGCCATGTTATATTTAATGAATTGATCAACTCTGCATTATTAGCTTGTGTGAGTAAAATATATTTTGCCGCAGTTTTTTACGTAGCAGTGGTAAAATTAAAAAATATATAATTTTAAATACTCGGTATATACTCGCGAGACAGGTCCGTCGATAAACATATTTTTACCCTTAAATATCGCTGTTTTTCAACTAAAATAGGGAGAAGTAATGTGGACAATATACAATTTTTTGCACATTTATATGTTTATGGGTGTGTAATGAACATATATATAAATATATATAATTATTAAAATAATAAGGTGTTCCTCTGGTGGATGGTTGAAACTTGGCAAGATGGCGAGCAGCTCAGTGAAAATACGCGAGAGAAACGTGATTTACCAACGGTTTTAAACGTTATAATTGTAAAAGTACGGTAATGAAAGAGATATGCTAAGGAAATGCATAGTAAAAAGTTTAAATAAAAGAATAAGTGGCATCTGTTGAACGTCTGGGAACCGAGTTATGAAATAAAATCGACGGACCTGTCTAACGAATATTTACCACGTCCATACATCTACTCATTACCCAGCAAGCCACCCCAAAAGTGTTTGGAAGGGTGTGACTTATCACCAACTTGAACTACAGTGAAGAAATTCACATTCACCAACAAGCACCCCACTATCGATATGCTACAAATACTACAGAAACTACTAAAATGTTAAACATTATAACTTTGAAAACGTGACACAAGTGTAATGCAGGGAACATGCAAATCAAGGTGGTAGCACTACTCGGCCGATTTTGAAACATGCATTAGGGTGCATATGAATTAATCAGCTACACTACCTGTCGACAAACCTATTTTATGTCTAAACGCAGCCATTATGATCTCTTATCGATCGCGGGAAAAACGACATTTTAAACCTTTCTGTTCTACAATCTACTTCCCTTATTTTATTCTCATGATCTGATCTATCGTAGTATGCTGGAGTTCGTAGGATATCGAATATTTTGGTTTTTAATTTACATAAAAGATTGAGTCTACTTTTCAATCGGCGGTCTGAAAGCGATTTCCATTCAAGCTGTTGCAGGAGGTCAGTAACACTAACGAGACTATCATAGCGGCCTTTCACGTATCTTACTGAAACATTAATGTAAAATTCTTATTTCCGTGTCTTTGGAGTAGAATGTCAAATACAATAATATCGGAAAGTATTTTATCAGTATCGGATTGTATCGAATGTACTGGTATCGGTAAAGCTGTATTATAGATTTTCGTTAATTGTTTTTTTGCTTCGCTCGCTATAACAGACGAGCGGCCTGCATCACGATGGGCGATGGGAATCTCTTGCGGTTTGGAATATTAATTGTCGAGGCGATGACGTCCGGACTCCGTTCTTCCTCCGCCTAATGCGTCTCCCCGGGAAACCGTTGCGTGACCACTGGGGCGACGAATTAAGCCGCCGGGCGGCGGCGCCTCGCTCGTCTTCTGTCCTTCCGCGGACGTGCGTGAGTGAAGCGCCTGGTGCATCACGAAGGAATCGTGACACGGAAGTGTCGTGTTTTTGTACGTGGTGTGTCGTGTTCATCAGCAATTCTTCTGACTCACTATGAAGGGTGTGTGCTCCTACCCATTATGGATTGGTGCTACCATGTGGCAACTGTTGTAATCCAAACTTCAAAGGATTTCTCCAGCTTTAGTATTCGGCTCCAATACTCCAAAATTTCGGCTCCAATGACTCCACGAAAAATGTTGACACATTAGAAATAAATAAGCGAATCGACGCAGATAACCGCACTTTCTTCTCCCTACTCCCAATTATAAAATCTAAAAATGTGCCCTGGAAAACCAAGATTCGATTACATAAAACAGTCATCCGTGCAGTACTGTCTTACTGCTGTGAATCATGGACAATGACAGTCAAATCTGCGGAGTTGTTGGACAGATCTGAGAGAAAATTTCTGCGGAGAATTTACGGGCCTGTGAACAGAGAGGTAGCAAGGAGAATCCGGCACAACAAAGAAACATATAGCCTGTATAAAGAAGCCAGCATTTCCACCTACTGGAAACCAATGGTATTCCAATGGGCAGGGCATGTCCTGCGAATGTCGGAGGAGAGGGCAGCTAAGAGTGTGTTCACTGGACAGATGGGAGGGATGTTATCGGCGGGAAAACCCAGAGCTCGGTGGGAAGATAACGTCAGCAAGGATGCACATGATCTGCTAGGGGTGGGGAATTGGAGAAGAGTGGCAGAGGATAGAGAGGAATGGGGGAAGAAAATTTAGGAGGCGAAGGCCCGATTTGGGCTGTAACGCCATTAAAATAAATAGTATTCGGTCGGATAAAGCCTTAAGGCTGGGACACAATCAACGTGTACGTGTAACGTGAGCCGTTTACGGGAATGCGCGAAAAGATGGCTGACGGGAAAGTTTAGCGAACGGACACAATCAACGTGTACGGGGAGTACGTGTACGCGAGAGATGGGCAACTTTCATCTCTTCGCGTGTCCCGTACACGGGAAACCAATCAGAATAGCCCTGAGAATCCGGGAATGGGAGCCATCTATCGGGAGATATATCCAACTGCTGAAGATAGCTTTTGGCGAAGACAACTTATTTACTTTCACACTTGTTTACACCGTGATCTCTTAGCTGCGCCTGCGTTAGTCAATTGTTACTGTGGGCCGCGTAAACGTCAATTGTGACCGCTGACTTGCTTTCCCCGTCTCCCGTTGTCCCGTTAACGTCTCGCGTCACACGTGCACGTTGATTGTGTCCCAGCCTTTAGTAGCTAACAGAGGAGGAGATTAAGGTGCGAGAGGTATGCTGGACAGAGAATTGCTGAAACATGTGAAAATATTTGGATACTTGGGAAGCAAAGCAACTTCCGATGGATGGAGCGAAAATGAAATACGGCTTAGAGTACTTTGAGAAAAAATTCCTGTTAACACTTAGAAAGCACTCTTCACGTCCACGTCACGCCCGGAGCTGGTGCTAGTTGTGTCAAAGACAACCCCGGAAATCTTATCCTGGACGCCCCCGGGGGGCGTCGCCCCCCCACTGCACGACAAGCTCTCTTTTGTTCTCAACCTCTCAACGACCCTCAAGTTGATAAGAGCTCAAGGACTTTGTCACTAGACAATCCAATAAATTTTTCAATGTAACTGGTATTTCACCGAGCTTTATAGATACAGACCCGAACTTGTGGAGGCTTGATCAGGATTTCCACAAAGGACTTACAATTAGTGTTGTGAAAAACATCGAAATTTTTAATGATTCAGCGGAAAGAGTTGTACAATTAGTAAATAAATTTTTAAAGGGCAATAACTTGACTGATGATGAAGAGGGACGTCAATCGCTCCTCTTAAAATTCGCAAATGATGGAAAAGTAAATAAATGTTGATCTTGTTTCTGCTGTGAATTACCTTCGAAAAATTGTATTTGCCCCTTTAAAAGTGGCAATGCATTTATTTCTAATTTTACTTCATTTTATTTATTTTTTATGGGATACGCACTTGGTTTATTTTTTCCCTCCTTAAATAGACTATTATGCACACTTACTGTTTCATGAAATTTTCTGTCCGACCGATATTTCGATCCCTGACATCGCATCATCGATCTCATTTGTATGATTAATTAGGCTAAATATTCAAGCGCTCTGCGAGACCTTTTCCCGCGGTCCTATCGGGTCGACCCGGGTATCAAAATTCTTGTCTCGCGCCGTAGCACCGAATAAGACCAACCCGACTCGAAAATTATGACTTTCACTTTTTTGGTCCACTCTAACGGCTGGTGGCCTAAAATCCCATGCCACACGCCAATGCGGAGGCTCGCAGGGTATTATGTAGATGTAGATTTCCAAATATGTAAATCCATAGGTTCCACAATGTTTGTGCCTATACGCTCTCTCTTGTACGACAGTTATCTGAGCGGGACATAACTCGCTCGTTAGAGGTGTGTCGTTCATGAATGAATCGTTCAGAATGAACGATTCAATGGCATGAACCGAATGAATTGAATCTGCGCTTTCCACTCGAATCGCTCAAAATGAACGATTTGATGGAAGATTCAAATCCGCCGAATCCAAATCGTTCAATATGAACGATTTGTATGGAAGATTCTGCTAGCAAATCCCCGTATCCGCCAGATCCAACTAGTTCAATAAGAACCCTGTAAATACCCTTGAAACACCTTGTCAAATGTCTTGTGTTTCCGAATTGGAGCATCACATTTTACCTTTTTGTTTGTTATTTCGCACACTAATATTTGAAATGCAGTAAGTCGACAGATTCACATGGATTTAAGATTCAGTTGGATTCGAGATTCAGTTGGATTCGAGGTTCACATGGATTCGAGATTTACTCGTGGATTTGGTTCATTCGGTTCATTATGAACGATTTAAAGAACCGAATCATTGCCACGAATCAAATCCCATGAACCGAATCCACAAAATGAACCGAAATTCCCACCACTATCGCTCGTTTGGCATTTAGATTTTGTCGCATGTCGCATTTCGGTTTTTCCGTGACGTTGCCACTCGAATTTCCGGCCGCAGACCACCAAATATCCGGTTCAGGCAACCGTCGAGCGTACCATCGCAGTCGGTCTGCAATCATGTACACTGCACATCATTAAGCTGAGTTGGGGGAAGATGTGGTGTTGTCGCCTCATTCAGTTCAGGATACATATAGTCAAGTCCATTGAGGTAGATGGAGAGCGCATTGCGTCATCAAACTGTAGCCTGGCAACCGAACCAACCATATTGGTTATCCCTACTCATCCCATTCTATCCTTTGGATAGCTCACCGGTACGGACAATTTAGCGGATGTATAGTTGGATCCAAGACCGCGACACTCCCCTTCCCTCAACGGTAATGCTTTACTAGCAGAGCACTCTAGCGGCCAGGCGCTTCCCAACCACGATAACCCCGCCAAATTTTAACCGAAGCACTGAAACCTTGAGCGATAGCTTATAACATGACCTCTGCATTCTTCCGATATTGGTTCAAATTATGAAAATTCACGAGGTCTCCTGATATTTGATATTGTTTCTTAGGTTTGGTACATAATTTCCAATGAAAGGAAACCAAATGAAATTCACTTAAACTTTATCGTGAATAATGATACTGAAGACACAATTTACATTATTACAAAAACTTCAACCTAACATTTGAAACAATGAAGTGGAATTCATTTTCAAACTTGGCATTATATCACATAAATCCTCGCACAGCCATACTATAGGACCATAGGCCAAATTAATTAATTAGATGTCAAGACAAAAGTAAGAGCAGGCTTCGGTCATAACTGTAAAACATCTAACCATCTTATTCACACCGTACTTACCTCGCTAAATCACTCTGGAAGCTGCAGATTAAACAAAAAAAAGCAATTTTTTGTTTAATCTGCAGCCAGAAAAATTATTGCACCAACTGGCTGAGCAATAATGCCGCCCGGGTCGCTTCTCACATTCACGACTTGCCGCCATGTTTGTTATTTTGATACGGACCATGCAGGCCATGTGACTTTTTCCCAACGAAATCATAACATAGTTTTTTGTTAACAAATTCACTGAGTATAAACAATTAAAATAATTATTAATAAATTAATAACCTATTATCGTCTTATTTAAAGATCTTTTTTAATTTGCGCCTGAAATAGGTGACGCTAAAGTCACTACGTACGATATATCGCAGCAAGCGACGTAGCCTTGGTTGGATCTGCCCGAAATCTGCTCGACATGTCAAGGAAGTAACTGTTGATACATGTCAAATCAATTGACCGTGGCGTTACGTTGTGGAACGACGGAAACGTTGCAACGGTGCGTATGTGGGCCAAATGGGCCGAAAATTCAAAACTCGAATTGAAGAACATAAAAGGAGTGCTAAACGCTCAACGCTGAAATCCCAACGCTCTCTTTTCTACAGGCTACACTCCATGTTCAATTCCCTTGCAGCGAATAATCCCTCCGTCGACCTTTTCACCTCCCTGCTTTAACTCCGTTGTTTTGTGAATGCACTTTGTTCCCCAAGCACCTTATCTGTTAATATTTGTGTGACTTATTTTTGTTGATCCTGTAAATATTTAACATTTACATATTATATCAACTAATTTAAAAGGCCATTTTGCTGTTATTGGGATTATAATAAATTAATAAACTTAATGATAACAAGTCGCATTTCGCAAAGCACCTCAGAGATACGGGACGCAAGCGTGATTTCAATAATAGTAATTTTTTTACATAAATTTGACAAAGGTTTTAAGTTGGATGTGTTAGAAAACCTAGACATGGCTAACTTTTCTCTTTCACCTGATTTTTTACTGCTTTAAATGAAATGAAGCAATGTGAATGTTCTCCAACTTTGACCACATTTTTAAAAACCTTACTTCTTTCTCGCTCAAGCCCCCTCCCTCTCTTGATGTTATCATCATCTGGCCTTCCTTCCGCTTCCATCATTGTCCTTCTCTAATCGCCCCTAAACTTCCATTACTCTTCTCCTCCTCTCTCGTGTTTCCCCTTCTCCCACCCCCTCTCTCTTGAGTTAGTATAAAAACGTTCCCATTTGTAATTTTCCATCTGTCTTGAAAATGACATTATTGACATCGAAACCGGTGGACAGCATTGAAAAATATGGGAACTGTACATCGTTTTCATTATGTGTACTTCCTTGATACATGTTTTGGCTACTTATTAGTATTGGGTCTACACGATTTTTCTGTAGTTTTCTTCGAGAATACGAATCACTATTGATTTGACTAAATAAAAAATGAAAGATAAGGAGAATTCACATTTAAGAAGCAAGTGATTGCTGATTTCTAGTAAGAAATTGATGGATAACATTAAAAAATTGTAATTCGTGCGTTAGCCCGGTGAGGAAAATGAGATTAACAAAGATGGTGGATTTCTAGCGTTGGCCAGCATAGCAAGCGCCCTCTACGTCTTCCTCAGTAGTATTACAGAAAACATTTAAGGCCTGTACACACGAATAGATTTCTGTTGCCGGGCATTGCTTACGATACTGTCGGCGACAGATATCGCCGTGTGTACGCCCATATCGCAAGACATCTGGTGGCATGCAAGGCAATCGCAAGCAAGTTGCCAGCGATAGAGCGTGTACCATTTTCCCTGCCATATCGCTACCTTAATCCATAGCAACCACCACTTGAAAAAGTAAACAGCCGCGAGAGAAAGCAAAATACCAGCGATTTTCATCCACCTGAACAAATTATTTACAGCCAGAGAGTGAATATATGTCTAAATATGCTTTGTAATTTGTCTAAATATACTTATAATTTGGCGGATTCTCTTGAAAGAGTAACCAATATCGAAACCGGTCGTGACAGTGCAACTATAAACAGCGAGCAGTCGTGTCGGATCTCTAGAACTAGAAGTGTGTGATTTTGTTTAGAAAAGTTTTAGCTACCGTATTGGGTTTATGACATTGGTGAAGTATATTTAGAAAGGAGCAGAGTAGTAGATTTTGGATATGATTTTCTGGTTTTGATGAATTATTTAAATATACTCTCAGTGAGTCATGGGTGATTTCATTTCATTTTCGAACGTATACTTTCGTTCAATTGTTTCAACACCGTCTCGTGGCACCGTGTGTACACAGAAGCGAAAGATATTGCTACCATAAATGCCGCCGTCCAATCATACCGGATCTGGGGCCAGAATATTCGCCACAGACCACACAATCTAAGGCGCCGTGTGTACAGGCCTTTACTTAGCAACCGCTTACAATTTCTTTGGTGAAAACGATCGACAAATGGCGTTAATACTCCCATAAGCCGTTAATCAGTCCGCTCTAGCGGGAAGACGACGGGAAACTGTGAACCATCGTCTGTTTACGCCTGTTCAGAAAATGTTGATCGTTGCCCCTCAGTGAAAAGGTATTGTAAGTATTATTATTATTAAAGTATTCTACTGGTTAGGGGAGGTTTTGCTGAATGTCAGAGAATCTCCTCCCGGTCCTCTACACTTTCAGGGGCCCATTCCCCTCCAGTATATCCTTTTACGCCTCAACATACGATCTACCATTCTTCATCACGTCCATGAAACCTATTCTCTTACTTCCCCTCTCCCGCTTGCGCAACATCCTTCCCTCTATCACACACTAGAGCAACTCATCGCCCTTTATAACACCCTTCAGCCATCTACCCTGCCTATCCTGGATTTCATTCAGAAGTTTCTTTTCCTCGCCCACCATCACAAACACTTCCTCGTTCGTCTTCCTCTCCGTCCACCTAACCTTCGCACCCACATCTCAAATATTTGTAGCCTATTCTCGTCCTCCTTTCTGAGGGTCCACGTTTCTGCCCCATACAACGCTACGCTCCATATCAAGCTCTTCACCAGCCTCCTCTTCACATCCTTACCCAATGTCCCCGTCATCAACTCCCTTCCATTACTAAACGCCTCCTTAGCTAACGCTATGCTCCTCCGTATATTTTTGCTACTATGTCCGTTTTCTTCTAGCGTACTACCTAAATAATGAAATTGCTCTACTTGGTCGAGTTTGAGTCCTCCAACTTTAATCACAAGCCTAGCTTTCTTTATCCTAGAGAATCTCATTACTTTTAACACTTCTATAAGCCATTAATCAGTCCGCTATAGTGGAAAGACGACGGGAAACAGTGAACCATCGTCTATTAACACCACGTCTGAAAATGTTGATCGTTACCCCTCATTGAATAAGTATTGTAAGTGCATTATCAGTAGTGTAACTGTAAGTATTATCAGTAGTATTTTTATTTCACCTTCAATTCATTTCCGTTGCCAATGGGAATTTTAATGGTAATTGCGAAAAATGGAGAGATATTCTGGGTTCCGTGCGATGCATATGACTTTTTGTAATGCCCAAGCTTCCACTGAGTAACTATTTCAAAGAATATGTATGTATCCGTGTGGGATTTGTATCGGGTGCGTCTCTAAATGCGTCTGTAAATTTTTTTCTACTCGATACCTTTTACAAGATACACGACGACTCGCCTGCCTCTTCTGAATTAACCCGCCCTCCCTCCTGGATGATGAACTTGGAACCCGTACATTCCATCAGATAAATATATGAAATTGTATGTGAGATCCATATCGTCCTTTTCGCGCCCATCACCGCCGCCGAAGTGCGAGTCAGACAAGCAAGATACGGACATGATGGAGGGAACCGATTAAGGTGAGAAATGGCTCCCGGCGAACGCGGCAAAAAATATGAGGATTTCTACACGTTTTATTCAACCGTGAAGCGCGCACTATTTTTTTATATCGCGCGTCGTTCCGTTGGAGCAGAGAAAGGGAAAATTCCACGCTACAAACCCAAGAGAGTGTTCATTGTAAAACGTAAGCATTTCTAGATTATATATAAAAAAAACTGTCGCACTGCACAAAAAATTTATACTGAAGGACGTAACACGTTCCCTGAAAGAAAAGAAAAAGGCATAACGAGTGGATTAAACCCCCGAGTTTTTCGAATTATTTCTTTTGTTTTTTTTAGAAAAAAGAGGAAAGCTTGAGGAATCGTGGATTGCTCGAAAAAGGGCAAATGTTTATTCAGTATGAAAGCTGTCGGATGTAACACAATCGGCAGAGATGCCAAAACAAATTCCCCAAGTTTTATGGATAAAGGAGTAATTTATCTTTTTTTTGTACCCGGACTCGATCACACCAAAAAATACAACGCACCTTTTGGGATGCATGTTTGAAAAAACACTCAAGAGGATGCATGGGCAGTTTACGAAGCGATATACGATGGACCACAGGTGAATAAAAGAGAGTGTGGTATAGGCAATAAAGTAACAGACGCGAGATGATTTTGCGCAAGGAATAAGCAATCCTTCGTTGAAAAGGATTCCACTCCCGCTACTCAGCGGAATATCTTAAATACTTCAACATGGTGTCCACTGACCGGGAAAATCGGGAATTATTCTCGAATTTTCAGCACCGGGAAATGTTCATGGATTATTCGCGTAATTCTTGAGTCGGGAATTTTAACAATTATCATTTCCAGACAAAGGAATCCTTATTTTAATAAATAAAATCAACAACTGTGACTTTAAAAATATGTTATTTGATGACTGTGCATGATGTAATGTATTTACAGTTGGTATGAAAAAATAAATCAAAGACGAAAACTTAGTGGAGAAAGTAAAGTAGAAAAAGCATAATAGAAAAACTTAGAGCAAGCCTACTTCTGGTTTAGTCTTCTTAAAACCAATATAAAACTTACAACCAGTGAAACTACATGTTTGATTACTTTATTGTAAAACTTATTGCTTATTTATAATTAATTAATTGGATTATTCTTGATTTGGGGTTCTTTATTCTTACTTGCGGGTTAAGCTAGAAAAATCCATATTCTACGTAATACTATTAAAACATCACTTTGGCTCATATGAAAACGGCAATATTATAACCTGGAATTTTGTATGAATTTAGCCTCGAAAACCTGGAATTTTGCTTGATTTTAATACTTTGACTTTTGTGGACACCATGTTCAACGTTCAAAATTTTGAAGGCACTTATTCTCATCGAGTAATTTTCATCAAATATCTCTCGATACCATACTTTCCTTCGGTTAGTACGATGGAACGGACAAATTAATGGATGTAAAGCAAGAATTTACGCCATCTATTTGAAATTTATGGCAATCAACTCTTGAAACATATGTATTGGCTACTTAGTGGTATGGATTATTCTCAATTTAACCGTGGTTTTCTCCGGAAATACGGGTTATCATGAATTTAGGTATATAAAAATATATCTGTACGTAGAAAGCGTATTAAAATGGTAAATTCATGCTGAATTATTGTAAGTTATCGATGGAAAACATCGTAAAATTGTAAAGTAAGCCCGTCAGCCTGTAAGCTCTGAAGGAAAATCGGAGTTATCAAAGATGCCGGATATGCCATACCCACGTTACATATATAATTGCCACAGGAGGGCAGACAAAAAATACAGTAACACGAAAAACACAGGAAGCTACTTAATATTTCGGCGCGCCGCGCGCCTTGTTCGCAAGGACGTAGATGAAAGAGAAGGAAGGGAGGACTGAGGTGGATGGGAGGAAAAGAGAGGAAGGGGAGGAGGGGGAGGGAGAGGAAGGTAGGGGGCGGGATAGCGGGAAGTAGACAAAATTTTAAAGGAAGAGTTTGGTCTGAGTAGAGGTGATGGAGGAGGTTAGTGAGATTTATTGAGTCCTGGTGGAGAGAAAGCTTGGAAAAAGTAAATACAGGAGGACTCAAGATCTTTAAGTTTGAGGGGGTAGGAGGAGGAGGTAAGGGAGGCAAGAATACCCACCTGAATAATATCATTGAAAGTAGAGTTGTGGGAAGGATAGTGGGTGGCGACTGGGAGGGAAACGGATAGGGAAGGAAGATCATCACAACTAGAGCGGTGGCCATTCGTACGGATATTAAGAGCAGTCACAGTTAAACCTATGTAGAATCTGGGGTATAGTTGACAAAGGAAGATATAGACAACATTATGGAGGATGCAAGAAAGTGTGGGGATGGAAGAAAGTGTGGGGATGGAAGAAAGATGAACGGTAGGAATTTATCAGGCAGAGGCTGGGTGATGAGGATGCCACAAGTTTTGCAACGCGGGACATTGCACGGCGTCGGAAGGGATTTAGTGGTGCTGAGAATTAACCTCGAAAGAGGTTTAGTGATTTTAAAGAGGGTGGAGAGGTTAGGGGGCGTCTAAAGGTGAGAGAAGGACAGCGGGGGAAAATTTCGGAAGTAATGAGGTTGTCAGAGAGGATGGGGTAGAGGTTTTTGATGATACGACAGATGGAGTGAACTCCAGGGAAATGGGTAGTATAGAGGGAGATTTGGTAACGAGGACACTTATTAAGAGAGAGATTTAGAAGAAGAGGGTCGTTGTAGGATTTTTTTCTGAAGGATACGCTCAGGGTAGCCTCTGCGAAGGAGGGATTGGTGGAGATTAGAGATAAAAAGGTCAAGAGGGTCGAGGTTGTTGCATATGCGGTCCCCACGGATAGAGAGAGTTTAGGGGAGGTACCGTTTAGTATGGGAAGGGTGGCTGCTGTTAAAATGGAGATAGTGTTGCTTGGTGGTAGGCTCGAGATGGACGGAAGTGTGAAATTTTAGGTTACTTAGGGAGATGTCCACATCCAGAAAGGTGAAGTTAGAGGCAGAGATGTTAGAAGTGAAAGAGACAGAGGAGGACGAGTTTAGGGAGGAGATGAAAGAATTGAGGGAATCAAGGCCATGTGGCCACAGAAGGAAAATGCCGTCAATGTAACGAAGCCAAAGAAGAGGTCTAGGAGTGCAAGAAGAGAGAAAAGATTGCTCAAAGGTTGGTCACATGAAATCAGAGGTCAAACTCTGTCCGAGGGCCCCCCTTGAAGTTTCCAACGACGAGGTATGCCAATGATTCAGAAAATATTCAATGGAAATAGCATTCCATGGTACATTTTCATATTGCCCCTGCAATCCCTAACGCAAGTGATTAACGCCAACGCTTGTCATTAAAATCGATTTTCGTCGTGATATTTGGAGGCCAAGAGGTAAGCAAACTTTCGCGCTACGCTCCCACCGATGGGGATGGTTACAAATCATCCCCATCTAATAACGCCACGGCTCAATAAAGTATTCGAGAGCCAATCAAGAGGCGCGGCGATTTAATTAAGCATTGAAGTGTGAACGGTTCGCTCTCCGTCGTGATTTGCAGGATTCGGAATCTGCCGAGTTGCTGAAAGGTTGAAATAATGCGACCGTGGCACATTGAAAGCCAGCATCGATAACATTCTACTCTTTAATTAAAATTATCCGAGAACCTACGATCTGAAATCAATCCCGTAACTTGCTTTTCAAAATGGGAACATTTCTCTCTCCAAAGTTGAAAGCCTTCTCCGAAATGCCATGGATAATTGACCCGATCACTGTAAACTTGATCTAGGCTAAAAAATGGGGTAATTCGAACATTAACTAGAGCGGAAGGTGAATGACTATATGGTTGCTTTACCATTTTTCAGTTAACTAACTTATAACATCCTATTAAGGTTAAATTGAGGTATGGATCCTTTATTAACCATTTTTTTTAGAGTGGTCACATGAAATCAGTGGTCGAACTCTGTCCGAGGGCCCCCACTTGAAGTTGCCAAAGACTAGCGATCATTTTCGACCATGCAAGCGGGGGAAATCAAGATAGGTGGAAATTCAGGAAAGTGAGTTATCTTTCTGGGTCCGATTGTGTTAACTTCCCTGCTTGTGCAGAGATCGATCGAAGGGTTGGGAGGTAAGCAAAGCGGTATTATATAATTTAGGAAGCCAGTTTCATGGTAGTTTTGTTGCTAAGGTTGCTACAGGGTGCAGAAATATGATTCCAGCTCGAGAGAGTTCGAGACCATAATCCTTACATTTCCACAAGCTCAGAGACGTAATCTATGCCCTTACTCGACGAGCCACGGAGCGGAACCCTGGGTAGAAGCAACTACAAACAGTGTCTCATAAATTTGAGCCTTATATCTAAGACATAGCACTACAAAGTATAACTATAACAAACTATAACAAAACTAACAATATATATATCAAACTATCAGGCTTCACTTGGTGGAACCACATTGCGATGGTTTGTAAATAAATTCACTTACTATTGTGGAACATTACAAAGTGAATTTATTTACAAGCCATCTTAATGACATCATCGTTAAGGTGGGGCAAAGCTCCGAGATTTTTGTTTCCATTAGCCAAGTTAACTGGTTTTAAGGTAGTGCGAGCGAGATAGTTCCCAAATCATAATAGAGACCATATTCGATATATACGTTTTAATTTTACCAACTGTGTGACACACGAATTAAATATTGCTTTATTAATGGTGCAATAATATAGTTTTACATGACAGATATTTTAAGCAATCAAATGAAAATATCTAAATAAGTCTTCAACTTGACTCATTTTTTTCACGCGGTACGTTTGAAACTCCATTAAAAGGGAAGGTTTATTGTGATCCCAAATAATTTACTGCGTTGAATATATGATAAATTTTCAAAAATAGTTGAGAAAACACACAAACTACACACTATTGGTTTTTTGATGAGATTTAAGTGTAGGGAATGCCTCATTTTTAGTGTAAGGTCTCTTTGGAGTGTATTGAAGTATTTATTTTGACTCGCATAGTCGCGGTGCAACCCTCTAAATAACGCATGAAAGAGTTTCAGGCGTAACTTGGTGGAAATATTCAATATCCATACTGGTAAGAATGAAAGCACGATAGTAAATTTCCACATTGTTTAATAACTACCGACCATGGTTTCGACACTTTATGTCCTTCTCAAGGTGACCTTGAGACCTTGAGAAACCCAAGGTGACCTCGAGACTGACACAAAGTATCGTAACCATGGTCGGTACCTATTAAACAGTGTGGAAATCGTCTTTTCATTCTCACCAGTATGGACCTCTTAACAAAGGCTAAACGTGGTCTGACCATAAAGTGTGCGATCTTTTTGCAATCGATTAATGTTAATTTTCAATAGCTGACGCCATCCCTCTGCGAAAGTAGGATTTTTAAAGAACTATTCGAAAACATTTGGAATTTAATATTTTTTGACTCAATCAGTCGCGGTGTAACCTTAACAAACGCTAAAACGAAGTCTGACTGGGAAGTACGCGATCTTTTGCCAATTAATTAATTTCAGTGTTCAATAGCTTACGAATTTCTTCAGCATAGGCAGGGTTTTTGAAAACCATTGGAACAAAGTTGGAGCTGAGTATTTACTTTCACTGACATAGTCGCAGTGAAACTCCCTTTACAATTGCGAAAACGAGGTCTGACTATAATATGTGCGATCTTTTTGAAATTATTTAATTTTAGTTTGCATTATATGACGCATTCCATCAGCGAAGGCAGGCTTTTAGAAAATCATTTTAAAAAAGTTGGAGCTACGTTTTTATTTTGACTCACATAGTCGCAGTGAAACCTCCTTAACAAACGCGAGTACGAGGTCTGACTATAATGTGTGCGATCTTTTTGCGATAACGTTTTTCCATGCCCTGCAGGTTACGCTCTGCACCGTTCCCTTTAAAGCAATCTCATTGGAAACTACGCACCAATTTTGGATTGAAGCAGCCTAAAAAAACTACAGTCTTTTTTAACGTCAAAGGCTTTGTAGCTGCTTTAGGACAGCTGTTAATGTCATTATTATATCCAAAATGGAAGCCTTTCAGTGCTTTGTCACTCTTTGACGTTGAAAAATATAATTTGGGGATTTTAAATGGCTTAAAGGGGGAACATGCTTTGAATCACTGATTTGTTTTTCCACCATAGGAAAAAGGACCGTATACACAGTACATACCAACGAGTGGGCAGGATTGACACCAAGCTAAAAAAATACGTGGTCAATAGGGAAAAGTTTGACGAGTTTTTATCAGTCTTTATTTCATTAATTCCGCTCACAACTTCCAGAAAAGATGGCAGCTGAGAAAAAAAAGACAGCCAGGTGCATGTTGGGTAAGCTTAGTAGGCTCGAGGGGAGCGTGACAGAAATTCTAAAGATTCTGGGTCGGAAATCTTGACAACTCGGGGGAAAAAGAAGCATTCTCAGAGGAATGTCTCACGTAGCGAGGCAAAAGGAGGAGGGAGGATGACTGTGCAAAAACTTGAGGAGGATCCTTAATTTTTGGCATGCCCGATAACTTACATTGATTTTCACATATGTAATGAAGTTTGAAGCATAAAAATATCTCGCTGTGATATCCTCATTTTTATGCTGAAAAAAGCTGTTATTTCTAGCCGTCGCTCAATCTTATGTGCCACTTAACTTTGGCAAAAATTTTTATTCAATTAGGAAGCATTATGGAGGATCTTGAGGCTTTATTTTCCTCGCATAATTGTTCAATAAGTAATACCAGACACAAAATTTGAATCAAGATGGAGATTATTTTGAACAGTGGAGGTAAGAAAGATTATGATGATTCACTATGACTCCACTGCTCTTGGTACTCTAAGCTCTCCGTAGAGACGGTACTTGTCAATTTCTATGTCTGTAGCTAATTTTCATCTAGTATTCTTGTTTAAGTCCCATTCTCCTTAACATACCCCACTGCTGTTTGTATAATACTAAAGCAGATCTTTACTTGATAGGTATATAAACCAGATACATCTCCCAAAAGCCTCATAACTTGCAATATGCGTTCTGTGTTCCTTTATTTTGTGATAAACTAGCCGTCAAGGAGGAACCTTTATTTTAGGCTTAGCTGATACCTTACCATGGTATAAAAACTTGGAATAAAGTAAGATTTCTTTTATCGGATGGTGTAAATATATTTCTAGGTCACTGGTTATTTAACAAAGATATATTGGTTTAAAAACAATGAATTCTCAATCCGAAATACTCTCTCTAAATGGCAGTGCGATGGCGTGTTTTCACATAACTTTGTTTATCTTCGTGTTCACTAAAATAATACTGTTCAAAAACTTATACAACATGTACTAGATATTGATGCTCTTTATATATTTTTTCAGCTTAGGTAAACAATAATATAACACAAGTAATTATGTTAAAATAACAGACTTCCCTTTTTCATCGAGGCACATAGCCGACATATTTTGATGAATAAAGCCCAGCGCACACTTAAGGCCAGCGCTCACCTATCCTCCCGCCTTTGTCCGGCTTCGGTCTGCTTCCTCCCATTTTTTCCGAGGTGTGTGCGTACTACACCGTCCGTCTCCGTCCGCCAATACCGAACGACAATGGACTTGGGCCCGCAGTCTCCGGGAGGAGACGGACAAAAGCCAGAGCACACTATTCCTCCCGGCCTCCGTCCGCCTCCGACCTCCCGTCCGCATCCGCCAAATATTCTCGACCGAGAAAACCGGGCGGAGCAGACGGAGACGGACAGTGGCGGACGGAGGCCGGGAGGAATAGTATGCGCCAACTCGCGGAGTAACCTGTATTACAGTTAGCCATATATTTTGGGAGGGAGGAAGCGGACGGAGACGGGAGGATAAGTGTGCGCTGGCCTTATCCTAATATAAATGTTTTTCATAATAATTTTTTTCTGAATAGGTATTTCTATTCATAAACCTGTCCAACAGAACTTCTAATCTCTAAGGTGTCTGGAGCGGTAATCATAAGTCATTGAGTGAGAATTTTAATGTCTATTTATTTCGATTTAGTCGAAAATATTCTAGGGCCGCATTCGCATCCGTTGATCATCAAGCACTATACTGTGGACTGTAGAGCGGGAAAATTATTTCTTTGCATATGGATACGGGATGTCAAGAAAGGCTGCTTAGTGTTAAACGTGGCTCAGTGGCTTAAACTGTGATTAGGTGGCTGCTGGAAATATGGTATCAAGATTAATCATATAAATATTGGAATTCAGATAAATCATAAGAAATAAATGGTAATGAGCTTTTCTAGGACAAGGTAAACGAGGCTGGTAATAAAAGTAAGAGGACCCAAATTAGAGCAAGTGGAGAATTTTAATTACTTGGGGGGGATCGGGTTGGTGGGTTGGCTAGAGTACTGGCTAACCATGCGGACGGCCAGGGTTCAAATCCCTGCAGAGGAGGATGTTTTTAAGAGAAAACCCGATTCCTACCCGAGAGTCTTATGTAGGGCACTTCAAGTGCAGTACTTTGTTAGATGAGACGTTAAACTGTGGTCCTCTTGGCGCCTTTCCTTAAGAGCAGGCTAATGCCAACACCTAGTTTCCATCCACCCTTCCTCCCTTACCTGTCCCTAATGGCGAAAATAACCTTAGCTGTCGATCGCCTCACCAAATATCAAATACTATCCAATAAATTACTTTGGCAGTAAGCTAGAATAAAATGGGAATTGTGGCAAAGACATATTGACAGCAGCTGGGCTCGCTCGGGGGAAGCGAACACCGCTGTCTCGTCGATAACATATTTAACGCCCTCTGTTGTGACGGGCGGGTCTGCATGAGGCCCTCAATGACACCTCCTGAGTCATTACGGTCTTGTGCCATTGAACATGAAGGGTCTCTAATTTATATCTGATTGTGTGTGTAATGCTGTAAGCCATCAAGATTTTGGTAAATGGTTCTGTCAAGTTGGGACAGAGATGTATTGTTTTTCCTTTCCTTTTCAGGTAAGGGAGCAGTTAACCGCCAGCCCTTTTCGAACTACCCCTTTACAGCTGAAGATTCTCTGTGAGTTGCCAGTTTAATCCTTTATTGTTACGCTTTTTTGAGTTTCCCTTTCAATGTGGTTGGCTTAAAGCGATTGAGTGAACAGTCACTTCAAAAAGTATCGCGACTCACTGCGCTAGCGGTTTGTATAGATAGGCTGTCGAAGCTCGAAGTACGTTGGCTATCCTGGGTCGTCTTTGGTGACTATGAGAAACGTCGGGTACACTGCGATATATATTCTAAGTCAAGTGGGATTAAACTCCGACAAAGCTTTCGACTTCGTTCGCGTTTGAGGGCTAACACTGAAATGAATTCACAGCGATAAGCTAGGGTATTCGTAACTCAGAGGCATCATAATCATACTCGGCAATTTTCGTTCGAAGAAGAAAATATAAAGAGCTCCTCTTTGCGAAACAGCACGACCCAGCGCGCTCTGATGGTGGCCTTGTTGAGAGGCGGGCGCTCGGCGTCCGAAGTGGCTGCCGAGTTAGGAGTCCATCTTAGCCTTCTTCACAGGTGGCTAAGAAGGGAAAACGAGGATGAGACATCCCAAAGTCGCTGTCGAACTGGAAGGCCCCGCTGTACCACACGAGACGTGGATGAGTCAGTATTTGCCTCAATGATAGATTCTCCTTTGATGGTTGGTTGCAAACCAACTCTTAAAAGGGATTTAAGACTCGAGTTTAGTTCAAAAAACAGTGCTTAATATATTTCACGGAGCAGGCCTGCGACACAATCGTCCGGCCTGGAAGCCAAAATTGACCAAGGACCAGAGGGCCACCCGTTTGGATTCTTTCGCAAAAAATATCACCAATGATTAATCCTTTTGGGACCTCACCATGTTCAGCGATGAATAGTTTTTCCAGAGTGATGGAGACGGAAAAATTAGCCTGTGGCTTCCAAGAGAAACTCGGTAACTAAAATCACTGATAATTTTAATCACCTTTTCACTTGAGAATGAATTACATATGAATGGTCACGTTTTTTTTTTAACAATTACCTACGCTATTACTTAGTTTTGACTTAATGGCGATATGTGTCCAACAGTTGAGCTGCTGGTATTTAAAGGAGTAAAAATGGTACTTTATCCTTTTCAATATACTACCTCAAAATTGTTTTTCGGGCAGGTTTTCGTCTTCTCATATCGTCGAACAAATTATATATCTGGGAGCTTATTAAATAGGTTTTTGAGACGCAATATCGGCAGCAGAGCCTGGACCATTGACCAGAACAGCTGCATGAATGATATCGTATTGTTGCATGTATTTGTTCGAGGAAAATCTTCTGCCATACGTTTACATTACGTTTCCGAAAGGTGAAGAGGTTACCCTCGAACGGGACAATTCATCGGTCCACACGGCAATGGTGTGTCGTGAACATTTTGAGAACTACTCCAAAATAAATCTATTACCGTGGCCAGAGAATTCATCAGACTTGAACCCAACAGAAAAAAAATATGGGGACTAATGGGTTAAGAGTGGCATGGAGAGGATGATGCTTTGACAGAGGTGACTTAAGAAAATAAGGTGAGAGAAATTTGGACCTCCTTTCAAGGCAGGCCGCTTTTGTGTCAAAGTCTTGTGCGGTCGATGTTCATGATAATGAAGGTGGACCCACAACATATTGAATCAAGGAATAAATCCCTCAAAACTGTATCGTGCTCCTATTTACCTATTACTTAAAACCCCCCTGTCAAACATGACAAAACTTGATTAAAATTAAACTCTCCGCTGGTAATGAATGAATATTTTTTTACTCCAATGTATTTTTTATGAATAATCACGAAAATGGTTTCACAACTGTAGGATACTATGCTTGAAACAATAATACTGTCCAATGGCTTTAGCCAATATATCTCATAGTTGTTAAATAGGCGGTAAACTTAAAATATCAGCCTTTGATGCCAGAAAGGCTCTCTGGTTCGCTGAGCTAAGACGATAGCAGTCCCCATTCCCCTTCATACATAGGTTGGAGCTCGTTTTCCCGTGCATTCGTCTCTTCTTCGTTTTACCTCCGTGCGACATCACTCGTACAATCACTCAGTCATAAACTCCATTCAATATTTCCTTTTCACCACATTTTCCTTCTTACTTCTTTCACCGAATACATCCTCAAGGCCGAGTCAAGGAGGAACTCAGTCCTCCCCTCTGAACAAAAGCACTCCCATAAGCAGTCCCCTTTAACCAGGTGCTTTGTCGGATGGAAAATGGGAAGTGTACCTGCAAATTCTCATTGCTGCCAGAGACGACCCAGGGTAGCCAACGTACTTCGAGCTTCGACAGACGACCTATACGAGCCGCTAGTCTAGCGTGTCGCGATACTCTATGAAGTGACTGTACGTGGAGACCCATTGGTTGAAGATTGGCGTTAGCCAAGGCAGCGTTTAGTAATTGGTGGGAGCCAATGACAGGGACTTTAGATAAGAATGTAAAGAGGATGAGGAAGAGCTTGATATGTAGCGTAGCGATTTATGGGGTAGAAGCGTGGACGTGACTTGGCTACAGGTATTTGAGATATGGGTGTGGAGAGGGATGGAGAAGGTAAGGTGGACGGAATAGAAGAGGAACAAAGAAGCTCTAATTATAGCAGGCGAGGAAACGAAACTGCTGCATGGAATACGGGATAGGCAGGCTAGGTGTATGGAGGAAGTAATAATGGGCGATAGGTTACCCAATACTGTGATAGAGGGATGTTAGGCAAGCGGGGAAGGGGGAGAAAGGTAATAGGTTTCATTGATGGAATGAAGAAGGGTATATCGTTTGCAAAGGTAAATAAGGAAATACTAGAGGTAGGTCTCTGGGTCTTACCGGTGGAATACTTATAAAAATGGCTTAAACGACTTTGAAAAAAGTAAAAATATTAAATAATGTTATGGAATTTAAAAGATGTGTGGTATACAACACACATCATTTGATAATAAGTTTGAAAGCAGAAGTTTCCACCGTAGAAAAACACCCGAAGGTTGCTTGGTTATCCTTCCCTTTCTATTAATATCAAAATTTTATTGACAATGTTCCCGAGTATGTATCGTGGGGAACGGGCGCATTGAGTACGCCAGTATTTCTTTATTATCAGTCATTATTTCGAAATATATAACAAGTGCGGTAAGGCTGCGTGCTAAAATGGCATTTAATTGCCAAGAAACCAAATGGGTATCGCACAATTTACTCACTTTTATCTGTACGTATTTTTAGCCAGGAAACGCGTTGAAAATTTCACGAAAATCTGTACATGAACGGAAATTGAGGATATTTGAGCGAGGTATATGACTGAAATTATAAAAAATTAATTATAAATATCTTTATTATTCTTTTACTTGACAATATTTTTTTCTCGCGGTACGTATACATTTCCTTAAAAAAGGAAGTCTTTTGGTGATTCTAAAAAAAATGGCTGCAGAGACAAGGTAATATATTTTCAAAAATGATTGATAAAGCATAAAAACTACACCGTGATAATTTTTTTACGTCCAGGTTCGAGAAATACGTGATTGTTTAATTAGATCGGGTTGGTGTGGTGGCTAAATTACTGGCTAACCATAAGGGCGGCCGGGGATCAAATCTCTGTTGAGGAGGATACATTTCGGAGGATACCTGACCCCACGAACTGTCTTGTGGAGGATACTTCAACTACAGTACTCCGTCTGTCGGATCAGACGTTAAACTGTTGCCCCCGTAATGTCGACGCCAGATTTCTATCCACCCTTCCTCCCCATGGCGCAAAGGACCCTAGCTGTTAGTCGCTTCTCCAAAAGTTAATGCAGTCTTGAGTGAATACACGCCCTTTTTCTATATAGAAGGAAATAGTTCGTGAAATATCAGCCTATGTCAAATCCAAAATCCCGTCAAAATTCTCGGAAACTACTTCGGTGAGGGGCTGATATTTTTTTATCTTTGGCAGGGTGATACATTTTTCTTTAAAATGGGACCAAATTGATTGATTTCTAGAAAGGATATTTCTAGAAAGGATATTGACACAAAAAATTCAACCCATTACCACATTACTTTCCGAGTTATTTGCCAGAAAATACCAGCCCCTTTGCATAGGAAATGGTACGTGTATGCACTCCAGTGAGACCTTATTTAACAAATGAAGAATTTCTAACATCTAGATCTCGTTAAAAAAATCAGTGGTGTATAGTTTGTTTGTTTTCTCAACTGTTTCTGAAAATTAATCATACTGTCACCGCAGTAAGTTCTTCGGGATCACAATAAACCTACCGTTTTGATGGATTTTCAAACGTACCGCGTGATAAAAATGAGTCAAGTTCAAGTCTTATTTAGATATTTTTATTTGATTACTTACAATTTCTTCTATGTAAAACTATATTATTGCACCAATAATAATGCAATATTTAATTCGTGCGTCTCACAGCTGGTGAAGTCAAAACGTATAATTCGAATATGATCTCTATTATCATTAGGGAACTATGTCGCTCGCACTACCTTAAGGTAAAGGTATGTGGAAGAGGGCGTTAGAGGGGAGAACGCTTGGGAATTGTGGAAGAGGAAGGAAGAAATAAGGGTATTCCACGCAGTCAAACCTCAGAAAATCCTTGGACGTGACGTCAAAGTCCCCGACGACAGCTCTCAACTTTTAAATGGCACTATTTGAACTTTTTGCGGTTATCACGGCAAAACTCTGCGCTGTCGAGACTCGAAAATGCCGAGGCCATACAGAGTAGCTGCTCCCCTTCCCCCCCAAGATTAAGATCAAATGATATGCAGTTAAGCAGAAACGTGCCCAAAAAATGGCAATTAGGAAAAGAACTGGCCAAATTTTTACCAACCAGCTGATAAAATACGGAATGACGATGAGGCAGAAAGTGTTAAAAGTTTGGTTACTTTGCCCATACAATGATTTCTGCGTAATGGTCGTCAGTACGAATGTCAACGCAAGTAGGCCCGATTGCCATCCAGCTAAATACTGATGGAATTCAGCGTTTTAACCCCTTGAGTGGAACGGTATTTTATGCGTACGCTGCTGGTAATGCCTCGTAAATTTTACGTCTCATGGTTCAGGCGTGTAAATAACATGAAAAATACGTTCAATGGTATCAGGCTCAACTATGTGGAAGTTGATATTCACAAATGAAAAAACGACTTCGTTTTCTTCCACTGATTTATTTCTTTGGTACGACATGTTTCGACACATAGAGGTCTTATGTTTATATATGGTCTTATACAACATGTTTCGACACATAGGTACTTGTAAATGACCTCTATGTGTCGAAACATGTTGTACCAAAGAAATAAATCAGTGGAAGAAAACGGAGTCGTTTTTTCATTTGTGAACATGAAAAATGCCCGGACGTGGTTCAGATATGTTTATTTACGTTTAAGGTAGTGCGAGTGAGATCTCTCATATTCTCTAATCATAATAGAGACCTTATTCGAATTATACGTTCTAATTTCACAAGCTGTGAGATACACGAATTAAATAGTGCATTATTAATGGTGCAATAATATATATCTACATCTACATAATACCCTGCAAGCTGCCGCATGGGGAAACGGCAGGTGTAACAGGGGGTGTTTGGTCACCAGCTGTGTAAAGATGTAAGTTTCTGGGAGATGAAATGGTGACATGTATCATAGGAGTGTTATTTAGTGGAGCCCAATCGAGATTTTCTTCAGTAGCCTGTCGTGGAATACGACTCAAATTTCACTGTTGAATTCGTTCTACAATGCATGGGTCCGTCAAATTGTTCTCCAACTCCTTCATAATGTCTTGCCTAGAAGTTCCTCTTCGGTTGCTCTGTACACGATTGAAGTTCAATTCAATCCAAGAATGGATCGTGGCGATATTGTGTATATACATAGTTTTACATGACAGATGCTGTAAGTAATCAAATGAAAATATCTAAATTAGTCTTTAACTTGACTCATTTTTTTCACGCGGTGCGTTTGAAACTCCATCAAAACGGAAGGTTTACTGCGATCCCGAAGAATTTACTGCGGTGACAATATGATTAATTTTTCAAAAGTAGTTGAGAAAACATATAAACTACACACTTAGTTTTTTGGTGTCAGAAATCCTTATTTTTTTAATCATGCATCTCTGGAGTAAAAGTGTAAAAAAGCTGGTGTTTGTGGCAAATATCTCGGAAAGTAATGTGGTTAGGAGTTGAATTTTTGGTGTCAATGGAAGAGTGATATATTTTTCTTTAAAATAAAAGCTGGTGTTTTGTGGCAAATATCTCGGAAAGTAATGTGGTAAGGAGTTGAATTTTTGGTGTCAATGGAAGAGTGATATATTTTTCTTTAAAATAAAAGCTGGTGTTTTGTTGCAAATATCTCGGAAAGTAATGTGGTAAGGAGTTGAATTTTTTGTGTCAATGGAAGAGTGATATATTTTTCTTTAAAATAAGACCAAATTCATTGATATATAGGTAAAATGATATGTCGCTCAAACTACCTTAAAAACATATATACTTGTACACAACCCTTCTTTCGCATTGTGAATAAATATTTCCCTTATGTTCTCCTCAGTAGGCAGCAATGCATCTCCCACAATAGCTCATTGTTATTCTTCTCTTCATCGTTGGACATATGGCTCATATGGTCCTCTTGCTTTTGCGTTGGGATGAAATATAACTTACAGAATTTCCAAACCTGATATTATCGGGAAGATTTGCTTCAGTTGCCTGTCACAGAATACGACTCAAATTTGACTGTTGAATTCGTACTGCAATCCTTGGGTCCGTCAACAACTTGTTCTCTAACTCTTTCATTAAGTCTTGCCCAGAAATTCCTCATTAGTTGCTCTGTACACGATTGTTGTTCAATACAATCCAAGAATTGATCGTGGCGATATTGTATCATTGGTCGTTGAATCATCAAATTGGTTTCCTGCAGCCCTCCACCCTTCCCTATCTAATGCTAGTTCTCTTACCTCCTGGTATCTCCTCCTATCTACTTTTCTCTTTATTTCGTCCATGAAATTATTCCTGGGTCTTCCTCTGGGGACTTTTCCCTCTATCTTACGCACAATTATGTTCTCCACAAACACATTGTGTCTCTGGGTGTGTCCAATACATCTGGTTCTTTTTTCTGCGTGGTGTTCCACACGTTCCTTTCCGCTTCTACTCTTCTGTACACTTTATCATTTCTTATTTTTTCTGTCCATTTGATCTTTAGCATCCTCCTCCAGCACCAGGTTTCGAAGGCTTCTTGTCTGTTCTCGTCACCTTTTCAAATGGTCCAAACTTCCGATCCATAGAGTGCTATGCTCCACGCGGATGTTGAGAGAACGTTTCCGACGAGAAAGCCTTCGACGATGCTGAGTGGAACAAGATGTTTAGACTGCTCGAAAAACTCGGAATTAATTACGTGGACAGGAGAATTATCGACCAACTATACAGAAAGCAAGTCGTCGTAATGCAAATGGGAGACGGGAGTCAGATAGAAGCTAAAATCAACAAATTCGATATTGATAATGTTAAAAAAACGCAAATAAGCCACCTTTTAGTATTACGGGAACATGGGTACTTCCAAGCTGAGTAGTTCTTTTAGTGAAATACCAGTGATATGAATTGACAAGAAGTTCAATCCACTCATTTATTGTTTGTAATCCGTCCTGAAAAGTGATATTTTGTTGAAGGTGACTCAGAATAAATGGACTACAATTTTGCAATGTATAGAATACCAATCCTTTAAAGGTAAAATGTATAAACACAGGGAGTGCTCTCAGGACAATGAGGAAATAAAATAGTCAGGAACTGGTAACATGTCGTAAATTTTACGACGATGATTCCCTACAAAGTAATACATGGTAGAAACTAAAGCCACATGGATTCTAATCTCAAAGTCTGGTATTGGTAGGAAGGTAGGCAGAAGGTGGTTTTATTATAAACACGGTTTTTCATGTATTATTTAAGTATTCTACCGGTAATGATAGATTTTGTAATAACATCCCGAGTTGACTTTCCCTTCCGGAACCCAAACTGATCATCGCCTAAATAGTACTTAGCCTTGCTCTCCTACCTTGTATTGATTATTCGAAGTAAAACTTTAGCTGCGTGTTAAATGAAATTGATTGTTCTATAATCCTCGCATTTTGACGCATTCTCCATTTTTGGGATAAGAATCAGGACTGTTTTCACGAAGTCCTGTGGCCATACGTCTTCCTCGTAGATCCTACGTATAAGTTCAAAAAAAGCTTGCCTGCCTTTATTTCCTAAACTCTTGAGCAGCTTCGAAGGTATGTCCTCTACTCCTACAGCTTTTCTTGCCTCTAAAGACACGGTAAAACGGTAAAAAAGACATAAAAAGCACCCTAACCTAGATATTTATTAAAGATACAAATATGCATATGTGATTGGGAATCGTTTCCAGTACCGGTGATGGCAGCCCCCTGCCATTGCCGTCGCGTGAGAAGTTATTGCCATGGCAACCGCTTTCATTTGAAAAAATAAATCAATCCATCGGCAGTTATTCGATCGGATTCGATTGCTCAGATGTCTCGCGCGTGATATAAATGCATTTTCCTTTTCGTGGTTATGCATCCCGTCACGAATTAAAAACTCATTGTCAAAAGTACTCAGAAAATTTTTTTCTTTTTGTTCTTTTACCAACGTTAAATTGACATTCGTCTGTCCGTACCTTTCCATAAAATTGCGGAAATTGGGTGTAATTTTTATTATTCGAAATCGCTTTTCATTTTTTTCTCCCGACAATATCGTCATTCCTTTTCATGCGTGCGTCATTCATCATGGCTCGATGATTTATTTGCATGACATTAATCATCAATGCAATTATGCTGTTGATTTACAATTGTCAATAAGACTGACGACTTCCGTGGAACGCTTTTAGATATTTTATTTTTAATATGAAAAAAGCCGAAGTTGAATGGCGGGAGGTTTCGAAGTAAAGGTATCCTTTTTTTCATTCAGACAAGGCATTTGTAAAAGAAAATATTTTCTCAAATTCTCGGGTTTGTTACTTTAAACAAAAACAGGCATTGAAAAAACAATTTTTTTACTGTATGATATTTCCAAAAGCTAAATGAATCAACGATTTTTATAGGATTCAGTGTTATTTCCATCACTCCAAAGGACAGAAACCTATAACAAACCTTGTCACTCTCCGTTGTGCAATCTATATCCTAAACTATCTGCTGATTTTTTTTCAGGTGCCTGAAGAAACTTTTGTTTACGTACAGATTTGAGTGAAAAATTGCATACGAGTATCTATCAGCACTGAGTAACTATTAGTAATATGTTTAGTTAAATGCGGAAAAATTACGTACTATCAATTTGGTTTCTTGGCAATTAAATGGTATTTAAAGACAGTGTATTGTCACTTGACATATATTTTATCCTAAACGAGAAAAAAAAATGTTTCATATAATTATAATGGTTTCGAATACATATTAAGGTATCCTGTCTATTAAAAAAACGTATATTTACGTAGTATTTTCGCCTTTATTTCGAATTCCCCGCGTGAATTCAGATCCTGAAACCTGGTTCAGGTGAAATGAAATGAAGAAGTCCTGGGAAATAGAATAAAAATATAATAACGCCCTCATGCCTCGTATTTATCAAAGTTATGACTGCCGTATTTGAAGTCAAAATGCGGTAGTTTCATTCAATTGGCGCTGCAGTCGGCTCCTAAGGCTGGACAAATGCGACTATTAAAAATATAGTCGTGGAATTATCTGGATATTATGTATCTGAATTTTGGTTTTTAATACGTTGACCATTTCATCAGCCGAAGCAGGATTTTTTTAACTGAATTAATGAAAATTGAAAAATAAGTTCATTACTCTTGGACCATTTGTCCTCAAAGAACAAAATCAATTTACATCAAATACAATAGTCTCGAAAATACACTATGTACAGGTTTTCGCTGCGAGTGAAGACTCAAACCATAAAAAACAATAAAAAGATATTTAAAAAATATTTTGAGTAATTTTTACCTGGGTTTACCATGGTAAAAACAAATATATTATAGCAGCATTTTACATATAAATAATCGGTAAATTACAAATAATAATATTCAAAATATTGGCATTCAAAAAATAATATTCACAACAGGTTCTTTATGTATGAGTTATTAGAACAGTTTAAAATGTTATAGGAACAGTTACAACGGCAGAAGAGATACGAGAAAAAACAAAACCTCTGTGCACATGAAAAATGACTCATAATGAGTTGCCAAATAGTAGACAAGAAACAAAAATGTGTAAATTAGAATTTGTCTTGACTCACCTAGGCTGGAGGCCAAGGCGCGCGACCAATGCAACCGCCGTAATATCCACATCTGTCGAGACAAGCGAGCAGAACTACTTCGCGAAAGAGGCTCGAGACAAGTGGTTAAAATCACCCATCGCCATGGATTTACGTGAAATGAGTGGAAATGGGACGAAGGGTACCCAAGGGTAGTGTGGAACAAGAATTTTTTTTCCGACCCACTCGAAAAAAGTCATTTAAATGTGCACTCAATGACGCACAATTACCGCTCCTGGCACTTTAAGGCCGGCACTTTTAAACCAACTCCCGAGGAAAAAATAGGCGCCGTGGGACAGAGGTGGACAACTCCATAGTAACTGACGTAAAATTTTTGCATATTTTTTTGAAATATTAATTTCATTTAATCCTTTCCTATAAGTACTGGAGATACGTAAATGCAAGTAGAGACTGACAACAGTCCAAGAGATATTTTGTATCAATTTATATATTTGAACAATTCCTGTTTTCCGTACACTACTGAGTTACCACGGTAACAGACGTAACATAACATAGACATCCATGTATATACAACGCTGGAACTAACAACATGCATAGCAGACATATTTATCTGCCAACGGCTGAATTACGGATATCATGAATATACTTGTGTTTGAGTCACGAATTATCAAAGCCAGAGCTTTTCTCGAACACCGTTAAAAACCCGTTCTTTTAACGTTACACACGTAGTAATTTAGCGTCCTTACGTGGATAGCTAAGATGTTGTCGGCGATATGCTGGGCGCCAGTGATTCCGCCCGCACACGGAAGGGGGAAAAGGTTGAAGGTGGAAATAATTTTAATAAAACTTTAGTAATTCTCTCAGAGCAGGTAGTATCGGTCATCGACTCGTTGACTCGAGCACCTGTTCATCATCGACAATAGAAACGGGTAAGAAAAAAGAACAGGGTGAAGGAAAAGAAAGAAAACAAGGAAATGGAAAGTACAAGCTTGCTTAGGCTATCACCGATTTTAGATCCTAACGAAACCCAAAAGACCCTAGATATATCGTGGGGAACAAAACATAAAAAACATGCGGCACAGCATCAAAGAAATTAAATTTTGTTAAGCGCATAATAGGAAGGTCTCCGGATGAAAAAGTAAAAGAGAGATGCTACTTCGCTGTGGTCAGGCCACACCTCGAATACGCCGTGAGCATTTGGGACCCTGGTCATAAAGATTAAAACCCAAAAAAATTAATTAAATACAAAGGAAAGCAGCGCGCTTCGTTAAAAACTGCTACGAGCGAACATATACTGTCTCACACCTTTTAGAGGGAATCAGGTGGGAGCCCCTAGCGACTTGGAGGCTACACGCTAGGCTTATATTGCTTGAGAAATAGTGTCTTTAGAACTGGTGTGTTTCAGAGAGTCACGGAGAATATTATCATGGTGCATCATTACATCTCTGACAGAAGCGATAAAATAAGAGTATATATTGCCGAACAGATAGGTGCGAACTTTTTCTCGTTCTTTTTGCGCACAACAAGCGAACACAATGAACACCAAGCTTCACTAAATACACTCCCATATTAAATCTCACCATTTCACCTCCTAAAACCTTACACCTTAACACTGCCGGTGACCGAACTCTCCCGGCCACACGCCCAAGCGGAGGCTCGCAGGATATTATGTAGATGTAGAAAAGACGAAATTCTAACGAGATTCGAAAGAAAACAGCCCCAAAAGAGCTAACCGACGAACTGCCGTTCATAACGCGAGCCAGAGGTGCCTGGGCACACCTCCCCCCTTTCACTGGAGGGGAGGCTTCCTCCCATTTCCATCAACAGCAGTTTCAATGGCTGTGGCTGTTTGCTCAAACAAAGCAAAAGAAAATAAGCAGTTGGCGCGCCAGAATGCCAGCATTTAAACGTTACAGTAAAAATATTTTTTTTAATTTTAAATGTTATTGAAAAAAAATTTTTTATTGAAAAAATAAAATGAAAATAACATAAGTTTACCATTAAATAACGTAAAATAAAAAAAAATATTATGTACTCAGGCTTTCTGTTGGTCTTCTCGTTTTTTTTTTAATTATTCCAAAACTAGAGTGCGCATAATTTCTGCGACGACTCAGGGAACTATCTTCCCCAAACTACCTCAAATGTTAGACGGATGATGATTACTGGTTAAAAACACCTTTATCATATTCTCATGGAGGAATTTATATTTCCATTTTCATGTTATATTTTCTACGGAATTGCCTCAGTCATGAGGGAGTGGAGAAACAAGGAGAGGCATGGAGATGGTGGCGCAGGTGAAAGGCCAGGAGACGTCGGACAAACGCTCGGAAAAAGAAAAGGAAGGAACCGGTATGAGAAATATGAGCGGGGTTACCCTTGCGCGTATGAAAAGATGGGATTGAAAAAGAGAGGACACTGGATTGAGGGGGAATCGACGGGGGGGAGGGTGAAGGGAGGAAGAGGGCTTTCTATTACGCGTCCTTTGCAAAATGTAAAGAAGTTCATGGGAAATGGTACGTGCATGCACTCCAGAGAAAACTTTTTTTTAAATGAGGAATTTCTGACTCATGGATATCGTCAAAATATTAGCAATGTGTAGTATGTATGTCCTTTCATTTTGAAAATAAATCATGTGTTCACTGCAGTAAGTTTTTCGGGATCACAAAAAGCCATCCGTTGTGAAGGAGCTTTAAACATACTGCGTCAAATAATTGAGTCATGTTAAAGACTTATGAAGGTATTTCAGCTTAATTTTTTAGACGCTCAGTCGTTTAAAACAATATATTATTGCACCATTAACAATGCAATATTTTATTTATGCTTCCTACAGCTGGTGAAATTAGAACGTATACTTCGAATATGGTCTCCATTATGACCAAGGGTATATCTTCATCTTCTTAGTGGAATCTGTCTTCTGACAGGTTTCAACTGGATGCCCTCCATCGCAGTCGGTCCTGAGCATCTTCTTTCATTTGCCTTTAACTTCGGCCATTTTTTATGCCATCGAGTATTCCCATTCTTCTTCTTCCCCTTTCTCGCTTTCCTTCTATTTTTCCTTCAAGAATTCTTCTAAAAAGACAATTTTGGCGTAATTTATGTCCCATCCAAGCTGTCTTCCTCTTTTTGATTTCCCTCTGCAATTTTCTCTCTTCTACTATTGTGATTAGTACTTCCTCTTTTTTCATTCTATCCGTCCACTTCTACTTAAGCATTTTTCTCCACAACCACATTTCGTAACTTTCTAAGTACTTTTCATCTTTCTTTTTGACTGTCCATGTGTTTCGCTGCCGTAAGTCACCACTCTCCGTATAAAACTTTTAGCAAATATCTAGGTCAAATTAAATGTTAGGCAGATGATGGTTGCTATTTTTGAACGCCAATATCATTTTCTCATGGAGGAATTTATTATTCGCTTTTCATGGTCAATATTCTATGGAATTGCCCAGGTCTTAAGAGAGGGGAGAGGCAAGGAGATGGTGGCGCAGGAGAAAGGGCAGGAGACGTTGGACAAACGCTCGGAAAAAGAAACGGAGGGAAGCGATATGGGAAATGTGAGCGCGCGCATAAAAAGATGGGATTGAAAAAGAGAGGAGACGGGATTGAGGGGAAGTGAGGGGAGAGAGGGGGGGTAGGAAGGAGGGGTAAGGAGGCTTCCTATTAGGCGTCCTTTGCAAAAGGTAAACAGGGTCGGGAAGGCCCGTGTGCTTTCTTTGAGACTCGGGACGGAGAGTACACACGCAAAAAGGGTCCGGGAATAAAAAGGAGGGGAGCGGGGTGGGGGGAAGGTTGGAGGGAGGCCCGGGAGGAACGAGCGGTCTCTCCCGCCCTTCTTCGACCTACCCGCTCGGAAACTTATACCGATCCTGGGACAGCTAACTCTGAAACTTGTCACGTTTTCATCAGAGGGACTTGAGCGTCTCACAAGGTGGAGGTTGAGGAGGGCTGAAAACTCTTCCGGAGCGGTCAAGCGCGTCGCGTAAATATTTGATCCTCCGGTTTTAAATTTATGGACTCCTTTTTGAAAACTGTCCCGTGCGATTCCTTCATCCGTTGCGTATCTTAGGGGCCATTCAAGTGAGACGCAAGACAAATTTCGGAGCTTTTTAACCCTCCCCTATCCACCCTGCATGTGAGACAAATCTATTGTTCCTAGGTCAGGACTAATTTTGGGCGAGGCTGCGCAAATTTGATTAATATATAAATTTATCCTTTATTTGTCCTTCATCCATTGCGTATCATAGCGTATCCATTCAAGTGAGAGGCAAGATGACTTTGAAAGCTTTTTAACCTACCCGTATCCACCCTGCATGTGAGACAAATCTATAGTTCCTAGGTCAGGACTAATTTTGGGCGAGGCTGCGCAAATTTGATTAATATATAAATTTATCCACTATTTGTCCTTTATCCATTGCGTATGATAGCGTATCCATTCAAGTGAGAGGCAAGATGACTTTAAAAGCTTTTTAACCCAACCGTATCCACCCTGCATGTGAGACAAATCTATAGTTCCTAGGTCAGAACTAATATTGGGCCAGGCTGTGCAAACACGATTAATTTACGAATGTATCCGTTATTTATCCTTTATCCGTTGCGTATCTCAGCGTATCCATTCAAGTGAGAGGCAAGATGACTTTGAAAGCTTTTTAACCTACCCGTATCCACCCTGCATGTGAGACAAATCTATAGTTCCTAGGTCAGGACTAATTTTGGGCGAGGCTGCGCAAATTTGATTAATATATAAATTTATCCACTATTTGTCCTTTATCCGTTGCGTATCATAGCGTATCCATTCAAGTGAGAGGCAAGATGACTTTGAAAGCTTTTTTACCCGACCGTATCCACCCTGCATGTGAGACAAATCTATAGTTCCTAGGTCAGAACTAATATTGGGCCAGGGCTGCGCAAACACGATTTATTTATGGATTTATCCGTTATTTATCCTTCATCCGTTGCGTATCTCAGCGTATCCATTCAAGTGAGAGGCAAGATGACTTTGAAAGCTTTTTAACCCACCCGTATCCACACTGTATGTGAGACAAAGCTATAGTTCCTAGGCCAGAACTAATGTTGGGAAAGCCTTCGCAAATACGAATGTTTTATGAATTCCTCCTCAAGAACAACACGGTACCCCATCTCCACCCGCTCATTCGCCCTTCATGGAGGCTGTTGGCACTTGGTGGAGGGGTTTTCCTTATCTCGGTAGAAACTCGGTCGCCATGTCCTCGTCAGTTATAACAGGGTGCTCCACGTGAAGGTGAGGCATTTGAGAGAGAGAGGGTGTCGGAGACACATCTCGCACCTAGCGCCCTAACAGGAATGAACATCCATTATTAAGAGCTCCAATTGCTAAAGTCATACTGTATCGAGTAACCAAAGATTCAAATCATAAAAGAAACTCAGAACCTATGCCAAAAACGGAGAGAACCAGCGTTCTTTGGATTGATAACCAACCTGGTTAACAGCTAAACAAGTAAAAGTCACCTAAAACTGTTCTGAACGCTTTAAAAGCTCACCCTCTTTCCTCAATATTAGAGAACGCAAGAATTCATAAGCCCCACTTCTCCCATCCCATTTAAAAATTACGATATATTTGACAGTTATTTGGAGCCCTACGCGTGGCCGAAGTTTTCCATGAACGATGATTTGGGCAACAAAGCCCACTCATAGAGATACTGAGCGCAAGATATTGAAGGGGTGGCGATTAAAATGGTTTCCGTTTGCCGGTATCTACATCTACGTACTACCCTGCAAGCCGCTATATGGGCGTGTGGCAGGGTGCGTTAGGATACCAGTCGTGTAAAGTTGTAAGGGATAAGCTTTCGAGAGGTGAAATTGTGACGTGTAGTATGGGAATGTATTTAGTGGACCTCAGTTTTTATTGTGATTGCTTATTATGCGCGGAAAGAACAAGTTCTTGTACCTATCTGATTGAAAATGCATTTCTCTTATTTTATCGCTTCTGTCAGATGTAGATATGTAGTATAGCGTCGTGATAACGTACTCTTTGTTCCTGTGAAACGCACCATTTCTGAACTTCTCAAGCAGCCAAGCCTAGCGTGTACCCTCCGAGTCTCTAGGGTCTCCCAACTTAATCCTCCTAAAAGTTGTGAGACAGTATTTGTCCGCCTGTAGCAGTTTTTAACGAAGCGTGCAGCTTTTCTTTGTATTTATTAAATTTTTTGTTTAATATTTATGACCAGGGTCCCAAATTCTCACGATTTATTCGAGGTGTGGCCTAACCAGAGCGAAGTAGCATCTCTCTTTTACTTTATCATCCGATTGCACGAGTGGCGCTTGATATGCTTTTCCTTTGCCAACATGAAAAACTTGGCGGCCGGAAGAATGCAGATAACCACGCGATACTGACGGACGCGGAAATTGGTCTAGGGGTACTCTTCAAAATATACTGGAAATTTCTTTAAATCTATATGGAAAAATAATCCAATGGGTTTTTTTTTCAATATCGATTTGGCCCTAGCATGGAAATAATGCGCAATCATGGAACGCTGTGAATAAACCAGGAATGGATAATTTTTGGTACTATAAGTGCGCCACTTTTTCTTGCTCCTCTTCTCCTCTCCCTCCACTCCCTCTGAAGGAAGTCATACTGCGACCGTGTGCGTCAAAACTAAATTACTCATTTATGTTCTAATGCTTCAAAGAAATAATAAACAATTTCAGTGATGACATGCTTTTACTGTCAGAGGGAAAAATTTTTCTCGAAATATCCATATTGTTCGATCGTTATATTTAAAATAAGACTTATTACCGGTATAAAAGCTGGTTGCAGAGATATTTCTCGAAAACCAGCGTTTTTTATCGTTGATTGCATCAGTAACATACCTGTACCTTCTGGCTATGGGTACATTTTGGAGATAATTCCAATTGTTTGTAATTTGAAAAGAACAGTATGTGTGATTACCAGAATCGACACGGGTTAAATGTGAGTGCAGACATTAACTGCTGAGTTTTCATAGGATATATAACCTTCATTGAGATTCAGTAGCTGTACCTAACGGGAGATTCTTTCGGAAGCAGCTGAATTCATGAGAAGCAGTTATATACCTTATGTTAATATCTTTTCTCAAATGCCTTGGGGGCTAAGAGGCCGGATTAACAAAGAAGCAGCATACCTTATGTTAGAACCGTTTTCTTATGTTTTGGGGGCTAGGAGTCGGGACTAAAATTTGTGGCGGTGAACGAAGAGAAATTTACTCCTCAACTGAGTTTCCCAGAGCTAATCATGGTAAAGCACGCGTGGCATAGAATCTCGAAAATTCAGTCGCCTTCAGACCTCCGTCGAGTGAACTTCCTGATTCCGCTTGCTGTGTTGCCAAAATTCTTCACCACATGGCTTCTCTTTGTAGGCCTCGCGATTTTCCCGGCTGATGGATGATAATCTCGGCAAGGTAGAGTTAGAAACACCCCATTCTCGATGGCAGCTCCCCACCCCGTGGCAGCGGAGGCCTTCGAACAGTTCCGGACTCGCGCGAAAGGCACCCACCTCAACAAATTTTAAGCCTGTCTCCTAGCCCCAATGACATTTGAAAGCAATAATAGGTATAAAAAAACATTATTTGAAGACCACTGCTGTTGTCCTCCTGATTTATTTGCATGGAAAACACTCATATGAATGACGCCCGCCCTTACAGATTTTTGGCCTGCCTCCTAGCCCCAAAGACATTTGTTAAAGATGATAGTCATAAAAAACACCATTTTGAAGACATCCGCTGTTGTCTTTTAGATTTTCTCGCATGGCAGACACTCGCACGAAAGGCGCCCACCCCAAAAATTTTTAGCCCCGCCTCCTAGCCCCAAAGATATTTGTTTGAGGTAACTAAGCTTCTTCTGGTTATTGCAAATAGTACTGAAATTTAGTATCTGTTTTGAGTCACACAGTCGCGGTGGAACCTCCTTATAAGTCTCTTCATCCACGTTGATCGATGAGTTTTGCAATTTATTTTTTCCTCTCACGTAATATTACTATACTCTCTGCACGATATCGCAATTAAAATTTTACATATTCCAATATATGACATTTTCAACCAAAATGTTAGTTAAATGGATACAATTTGTATTGGAATTATCAAAAAGAATGATACTCTTGTTTATATGGCTGCTAACCGGTAACGGATTAGTTGACACATCACAATGATGTTTCTCGTTTCTTACCACGGAAACAAAACTTCCGGTAACTATAGCTGTATACGTAAGTTACTTGTTGAATTGGATATTTGGAAAGGCGACCAATAGCTAAGGCCATTTGCGCCATAGAGTAAGGGAGGAAGGGTGGATAGAAACCCGGCATCGGCATTAGCCTGCTGTTAACGAAAGATACTAAGGGCATCACGGTTAAACGTCTCCTTCATCTGACGGAGTACTGCACTTGAAGTACCCTCCACAAAACACTCAAGTAGGGATCGGGATTTCTCTGAAAAACATCCTCCTCTGCAGGGATTTGAACCCTGGCCGTTCGTATGGTTTGCCAATGCTCTAACAACCACAGCAACCCAATCCCCTGAGTTACTCATTTCGAAAAACATTTTAATGAATTATCTTTAGTTACCATACTGTTTTTATGTTCGATTGATGGTCTTCAGTATTACAATAGAGCGCGGTGTACTTTTATTGATAGAGTAATATAAATTGTCTTTAATTATCCTAACAATGTGACTTTTTTATCTGGCTATTAACTGGTAACTGATCAGCTGACACATCACAATAATGCTACCCGCCAGAATCAGGACTACCGGTAGCTATAGCTAGATCATTTACTCGTTTCGAAAAAAGTAATAATGAATTACCATCGGTTACTATGCTGTTTTTATGTTCAATTGAATGTCTTCAGTTAATTTATGGACACCTTTTTATGTGTAATTGGAGATGGTTGGAAAGGAGATGTATAGTCTTTCTTTGCACTTCGAAGATTAAACCTCAAGTCCGCCTTTCGCTATTCTTCTTAAGTCTTTCCGGTTCAACCCTTCCCTCTTCATTCGCCTTATCTTCGTCACCTGCTTGCTTTTCCCGTATTCACGATTAACATTTTGCATATTCCAATAGAGTACGATGTCGGCCAAGATGTTATTTAAATTGATGCAAAGTGTCTTTGATTTAACCACATTATGTTCCAAATGTTTACATAACATGATCTCAAGGAAAGAACTATGGCCACTATATCCACAAAACTCATTCAAACTCAAAGGCCTTGGTTTGGGCCATACTTATGTCATTATCAAATTCATAAGGTACATGAGTATTGTCTAAACCTAGCTCTGTGTGTGTGTGTTTGAATAAATTGTGTGGAAATTTTACAAAGCTCTTTTCGTGAGATCGTGTTATCTATTTCTAATTTCGACAAGATATCTCCTGATTCTTTAAGCCTTGTCCTGTTGTTTACATGGATGCTAAGCAGCAACTGATCAGCTGACTCATCTCAATTATGTCAACCGCTACTTCCATTGGAAACAAAACTGCCGGTAACTGTGCATGGATGAGTTCCTCGTTTCTAAATTTTTTTTACACAAATTATCATCGGCTACTAAGCTGTTTTTATGTTCGATTGAAGGCCTTCGATTAATTTATGGGCTCCTTTTATTGCTTAAAAGGTGTCCATAATACATGGACGATGAAGACGATGCAATATTAAATAATTGTTAGATTAATGCAGAGTGTCCTTGAATTATCCTAACAATGTGGCCGTTGTTTTCATAGCTACTAATTAGTACATGATCAGCTGACGCATGACAACAATGCTACCCGCTACTCACGCCGGAATAAAAACTTACGGCAACTTACAGCTAGATGAGTTACTCGTTTCGAAAAACGTTTTTATGAATTATCGTTGGTTACTTTGCTACTTTTATGTCCCTTTGAAGCTCTTCAATTAATTTCTGGACACCCTTTAATGTGTAATTTGTGATGATTGGATTTACACTTAGACGATGATGACGATGATATCTCAAATGATAGTTAAATTAATGCAGTGTGTCCTTGAATTATTCAAACAATGTTTCTGATGCTTACATGGCTACTCACTAGTAATCAATGAGATGACACATCATAGAAATGCTACCCGCTACTCACACCGGAGTTAAATCTTCCGGTAACTAAAGTTACTTGTTTCGAAAAAAGTTTTATTGAATTATCGTCGGTTACTATGCTGTTTTCATTTTCGATAGAAGCTCTTCAACTAATGTAGGGACACCCTTTAATGTGTTATTGGTGATGGTTGGAATAGGGGTACATTATCTTTCTTTACACTTGGAAGATTAAACCTCAAGTCCGCCTTTCGCCTAAGTCTTTCCGGTTCGACCCTTTCCTCTCCATTCGCCTTATCTTCGCCGTCCCCCGCAAGCTTTCCCCGAAACCCTGTCCCCCCGACATCCTGGACCCTTTTTTTTGTACCCTCTCTCTCTCCCGCACAGGATTTCTCTCTCTCTCTCTCTCTCTCCACCCCCGCCGTAGTTCCCCCAGCCGCCGCCAGGGGGGATTAAATCGCCGAGGCAGCGAAAGAGAGAGGGGCGGTAGGGGTGGGAAGGGAGCGGTAGGGGAACATACTATGATCATCATCCCTGCTTCGCTATCCGCTCACTCTACCCCTTATCGATCGCCTGGGCTCGCCCTTCCCACCCCTCCCCCCGCCGTACCCTGACGACCTTCCTACCCCCACTCCTACCCTGTAACCCTCCCCCAACACTAGCACGTGAGACCTCTCCCCTCCCGTACAGCGCCTCACCCTCCCGCAAGCAAACCCTCCCCTTTTGGTATGCGACCTGAGAGTCCGATGACGTATTCCATCCCTCAGGGCGCCGGCGCTTGACTGAGCCACCTCATTGGCCCCCGATGACATCACCGTCTCTCCCAGAATTCCGCGCAGTCGGTCGGGGGTGGGGGAGGGGTTGAAAACCCCCCTCCGGAAAAAAATCCCTCCGTCTCCGTATCTTTCTTGTAGTCTTCCTCATCCTCCTGCAGTCGGTCGGATGCTGTGTCTCCTCATACCACCCGCTTCCCTCTCTCTCGTGTGCACCCTGTCGTGGGGATATATAGAAAGAGAGAAGGGTGTAACGCGAGGGGAGGGAGGGGGAGTGGCGAGGGTGCGAGGGGAAGCCGCACAGGGTACGGAGAGCGAGTAAGGGTAAAGGGGAGAAGGGACCGACGTACAGACAAGCACGAGAAAGGGGACGGTGAAGACTGTTTCGAGAGTTCCCGCCCGAGTTTCGCATGGCGTTCCAAAACACTCCTCAGGACGAGCGACTTTGTAAACGTGCCCCGGCCGCATTTTCTCGACGTCCGCCCTCGTTGTGTTTTGTGGTGTGTGCTAGCGTTCTTCGAGACGACAGGTGTCGACAGAAACCCCAGTTTTCCACAGGACAGCGTGAAGAGAAGTGTGAAGGGAGAGGAGAGCTGTAACGCGAGCGACAAGGTTCAAATTTTTTTATACCCGTGGACATGTGTGGTTGTCTTCTCGTGCCGCCATCCTTGTTTTATTTTTGAGAGTGTGTTTTGGCGAGTGTTTTCTGCGAGTCGTGTCTTGTCTCCGCTCCGTCCACGTCTTGTCGTGTCGTGGTTTTTGTCTCTCTCATCGTGTCTCGTCTCGCCGGACCGGACCGGATATGAGACGCCTCCTCGGAACGAGTTTTTTTCGTGATTTTTTTCTCGTGATGAATGATAACTGAAAAAAATCTGTAGTGGGTGGTAGGTGGTGGTGTTGGCTGTCTGGAGGTTTCCCCCCGGGTTTCCCCCCGGGTTTCCCTAGAGACGCGTGCGAGGGGGAAGTTAAAACACACGCAGCTCGACCCCGCACCCACCCGCTACAGGGTTCGATCTCATCTCCCACCCCCACACCACCCCCCATCGTCTCCGGAGCAACGCGTTCTGATCTCACGTCTGGACCAGTGGGTAGAAAGAGGAGGAGGAGGAGGATAGAGAGGGAAGGGATCTCCCTACCTTCTCCATCACGCCGATTTTCCTCCCCGATTCCACCCCCATGCTTCTTCACCTACCTAACAACCAAAGCGATCTCCGCCGGACCGCCAGTCGTGTTTGGGAACTCCCACCGAGCAGTGAGAGTCGCGGCCCACTCGTTTTGAGGTAAGTGCGCCCCGCCTGCCCACGTTTAGCGGTCCCGAGTTTAAAGACGCCCAGTGTGCGGTGATGCTTTCACTAGTTTACTCCCCTCCTCCCATGCCCTGACTGTATCCTGTAACCCCCCGCCCCCGTTCCCGCCGCCCATTTCCACCAAACAACAACGGGTGCATCCCCCCTGACTATCGGATTCCAGCGCGGCGTTCTTCTCATGAGGGGAATCTTCCCTTGTTCTGTTTTTTATTTTTTACACGTTGGGGGGAGGGATTAGTTTGGAGGAGGGCGGCGCACGATCCCCCTACCGGCTTCGGTTTGAAAGAGAATGGGACTCTGAGTAACGTATGTGTACCCAAATACAGTATCACTCGTTCGTAAGTACGGGAACGTAAGGGTGTTCCCTTTCAGTGTTTGGGAGTCCCGATGTGTTTTGCTTTGTATTCAAGAAAATGATTTCTATGTGAGGGAATTTAGATTGATATTTTTAACAATCATCATTCAGGGAAGTGTTTTCGTGTTCTCGAAATGATTCTAACGGTCGTCTCGAAAGAAAAGCTTTGCCATTTTTACTGGTAAGGATAATTTTATTTCACTATCTGTACTGCTTTCTTCACTCATAAACATCAGGTGATTGTAAAAGAAGCTACCAAGATTACTTCTACTAGTACATATCACTCTGCAAGCCACCTCAGATTTGTTTGGCAGGGGGTGACTCATCACCAATATGCACTAAAATGTTGAAATGTTAACTTTCACCAACATGTACCACACTATGGGTATCCTACAAGTGCTACAGATACTGTGAAATTTATCTACAATGCAACTGCAAAATGATTCTAACCAACGGTCGTTTTAAATGAATACTTAGCCATTTTTATTGGTGAGGATGGTTTAATTTCATCATCTGTGCTGCTTTTTTCACTATTAAACGGCAAATGATTGTAAAATAAACCGCCAAGAATACTTCTACATCTACATCTACATATTACTTTGCAAGCCACCTCAGTTATTTTGGTAGGGGGTTACTAATCACCAACATGCACTAGAGTGTAGAAATTAACATTCACCAACATGCACCACACTACGGGTATGCTACAAATGCAAAGGAAACTATTAAATTAATCTATTATGTAACTGCGTAAACGTGATACAAGAGCCATGCAGGGATCATGCAAAATATGGTGTTAGCCCAACGCTGCAGATTCTGAAACATGCATTAGGAGGCGCATCAATTAATCAGCTGTTCGACCTGACAACCACTGTCTACCTTCTTTTGCCACTACCCTTACCTTCTATTGTCGTGTGCAAGCTCCAACACAACTGTCCTATGACAACATTATTAATAAGTAATTTGGGGTCATTTATTTTCAAAAAGAGCCGCTAAAAACATCAAGATGGAAGTAAACACGGATACAATATTTTTGGGAATTACATTTTGGCTATTAAATAAGCTCCTAAAGTCTACGAAAGGTTTAACTTATTTGAAAATTCGTCGGTGAACCCATCACACTTATCCCTGTTACGTAGGAATTTCAAACATAACGTCGCAAGAAGATCCCTCGTGTACTCAAATGTCGTCTCTCCAGTAACGAATTGTACCCTTGGCAGCCAGAGAGACAGGAGGAAATAATTCCTTTCTGAGAGTGCTTGTACGTGAATCGCATTGAAATTGCTCCTCTTGGTAACCGATTCTAAGGGCATCCCCCTGAGACGTGCACCTGTAATTAAACTCGTGAAGGTTTCGTGCTTGATTTTCCGTTGGCTGTGTTCTAGGTTGTTTACACGCGATATTGAATTTTCGGTAACATATTTTTAGCCGTATATTAAAGCGTCAGGATATATATTTTATAAAAGGCCATACAATTTATTACGATAGCCACAAAATGTTTACGCCGATGAATCTAAACTGAGCCATGCGTTATCAGATAAAACATGACAGAACGAATACTCGAACGAATATATGCAGTAATAATTTTTTCGGTCGTAAATTTCAAATTTCACCTCTTGAACAAACAGAAGTCACCTGATTGTTGTGGTCAGGATTTAAACCTGACGTACGTAACCTCGACGACATTTTCTTACCCTTATAATGATGGACGAGTCGTCAGTTGAAACGTCCGTACTTTTCAAAATTTTATCCCAGTGGAGCACTGGAGACGAGTTTACTCAAAGCATTCACCAGAAAAGCATTTAGTATTTTTTTTGAACCATGTGTTTTTTCACTCACTTTCATTCTCATCTCGTGAAAGCAACGCATTTTGCCGAGCAAGAGATATGGCGTCCTTGGGCCTCAGTTTGAGTCCCAGTAGCACCGGAGATACTGCAGGTTAAAGTCCCTCCTTAAGTACTATCTGGTTAGTATTTCAAGTGCATTAACCTGCCTGACGGTACAATGCCTACGCATCGCCGGTCTCCACCATTGCTATATTCCCAAGAAATATTTACTTGATTATTTACTAACTTTTCTTGCGTTTACTCATTAGTAGTATGCATAGATAAAAGCGAAAAAAATACTTGTTACTGATTTGGTTTCTTGGCAATTTAATGTTATTTTAACACGTAGCTTTGTGGCTCTAGGCATATATTTTGAAATTATTCGATGGCATATTTACATATTTTCTTCTAAATGCAACATAAGGCATTTCATATTACTATAATGGTTCCTATGAAATACCAAGTTAACATGCCGAATTAAAAAAACGTATTATTATGTACGGTCTTCGTTTAAATTTCGAACTCCGCGCCGTAAACCTTTATCATAACAATGCTTTGATTGAGACGAAACGTAAAAATATATAATTCTTGTATCACTTATATCAAAACATGTATGATTATTCCCGACGTATAAATTGAGGTACTTGGCTGAAGTCTGGTCCATGGTTTTCGACTTACTTGAAAAGTTATGAAAATATGCGCTCAGCGACTCACGATTCGTGCTCCAACCACCTTAAGGCATGGGTTGTCCTCATCGGTATCGTGCATACAATGCCATGAAATACCTACACAATTATGTGACCAGCAGTGGCTGACACCGTTAAAGTTACTCCGCGGCCAGTTTGGCAGTTCTTGGAACCTTTCATCCTGTTTTTATATGAATCTCCTACAACAAAATTACCCATGACGTTCCATCCCTTTCTCTCACAACATTCATTGCTGTATCATTAACCTGTTCCACTTTTTGCCTCTGATTTATTCTCTCGACAAGGCCGAGCCAACTGACGAGCGCGTTGTGCTTCCTGCATGTTTCTTACCGGAGTCCTGGCCGTACACTCATTCCATATACTTTCATCACCCTTTCATGGCTAACCTTCAGCTTTTACCGCAAACCTTCCTCAGATCTTCTTCTGTAGTTGTCAGCCCATCAGGATTGGTTTACGACTGCCCTCCACCTCTCTCCCTATCCTATGCCTTGGTATAACTGCATGGCAGCTAACTTCACGGATTTCATTGCTATTCCTTCCATAAGTAAATGTTCTTGCAACCCGCCAATAGTCTCCCTTGTAATCCTTACTTACTTCTTTACCTTCTCTTTTTGAGCATATTTAGACATTTTATGTGAAAAGTTGCCCACATTCAAGAAGTTCTCAGCGTATAATTTTTCAATTTCTACCACTGTTATCGCAATTAGTATATAAGTTTTTACTAGTTGTAAGATCTGTCAAACTTCTTATTCACTAGTTGCCAATACGTCTGGGTTGGTTTGCTACAGCCCTCCACCTGTCTCTATCCTCTGCCGTAGTCTTCATTTCTAAAAACAGTCCACGTCCCATGTCCTCCTATATCTGCTTCCCGTACTCCAGGCTAGGTTTTCCTCTACACCTTTTTCCTTCTATCGTCCCATCTAAAATCACTTCATGCCGCAGTACGTGACCGAACCGTCCGACCGGTCTTCTTTTTACTGTTTTCCCCAGGCTCCTTCCCTCCTTCACTGTTCTCAGTACCTCTTGGTTCGTTACACGCTCTGTCCAGCTTATCGTACACAATCTTCTCTAACACCACATCTCTTATGCCTCTAGTGGGCAGATTGATTGGGAAAATCAGAACCAGTGTGTTTCATAATGACACGGAAAATATTATCACGACGCCTCACTGCATCTCTATGTTTGACAGAAGCGATGAAATAATAGAGAGACATGGCTGAACAGATAGGTACAAGTTTTAATTCCTTCCACGCGTAATAATTGACCACCATGAAAATTGAGCTCCACTCAATTCACTACTCTATCACATGTCACCATTTCTCCTCCCAAAACCTTATTCCTTACACCTTTACATGGCTGGTGTCCTATCACCTCCTGTCACACTCCCATGCAGTGGCTCGCATGGTAGTATGTAGGCGTAGAGAATAATTAGTTAGCAGTCACAAAGGATCCTGCTCTTTTACTCATCCATTAAAAGAAAAAATCACAGAAACAAACCCCCCAATGCCCGTTGAGTGTGGCAGAACAACTCCCAAGAAAATTGTGGCGGCAACTGCTGCATCCACAGAGGGAGCCCCTAGTGACTCGGAGGCAAAACGCAAGGCTTAGCTTGCTTGAGAAATTCATAACTGGTGTGTTTCAGAGCGACACAAGGAATATTATCACGACATCTCACTACATCTCTCACTCTGACAGAAGCGATGAAATAAGAGAGATTATTTTCCGAACAGTTAGGTACAAAAACTCGTTTTTCCGTGAACAATGAGTGACCACAATAGAAACTGAGCTTCAATAAACACACTCCCATAATACACGTCACCATTTCACCTCCCAAAACCTTATCCCTTACATCTTTACTCGGCTGGTGTCCTAGCTCCCCCTGTCACACGCCCATGTGACGGCTCGCAGGATAGTATATAGGTTTCTTCTCCGTTTGTTTCACAGTCCATGTCTCGCCTTCATTTAACAATACACTCCACACAAAGGTCTTGACTAGCTTTTTACTCAGCAAAATTCTGAAGAAGTTGGACGTGGAGAGTTTTTTCTTACTGTTGAGGCAATATTTGCTCTTAGTACTCTGCTCCTAATTCTCAGATGACTGTGAAATTTACAGAGGAAAAATCATTCGCCTGGACTGGGATCTTAGTTTCGTCTTAGGGCTTATTCCCTCCAAGCCTCCAAGATATTCTCTGCGCAGGAGAACTCCAGCGTAGCTTGATCGGTTAGCGCGAAGTTGAGGGGTCTGGGTTCTATCCCAGTCCTGGCAAATGATTTTTCAGCTGTGAATTTCACACAATTGTGTGACCACCTGCGGTTGACACCGTTTTAGTTACAGTGCGGCCATTTCCGCAGTTCTTTGAAAATGAATATGAATAAATATAATTTATTTCAATCAAATAATTACGCACATGTAGGATCTTAGTCTTTCCCGGCGAATGCTTAGAATGAAGAGTTCTCGGGTTTCCCTGAAGACGATGGCAGACTACGTCGTCGAAACGTCGGTGCAGTTTAACACCATTACCCAGCTATAATTCCGAGAGCTCTTCATTCTAAATACGCACATGTGTCAACAAATCAGAAATGGGAGTGAAATTAAGCACCCCAGAAGAAATACTTTCTTGTTTTGGGGTTGCCATTCCTTGAATAAATTGGCTGTAGTTCAGAAGCTAGCATTCACGAAAATAATTATAAAATACATTCTGGCTATTATATAACATTTATGTGTTCCATTACTACAGTTTTGAGTTGAAATTAAAATAAAGTACAAGATTCACGCAATACAATAAAATGAGCACACATACCATGCACGAATCACATCATGGTTTTTAGCAGATTTTCCACAACATTTTTCTGTAGCAACCAAAGTTAAATTTTCTGGGGAAAGTAGTTTCATTCCTAATTGATGAAATGTCATTTGGAATTTTTTGATAAATAGAAGGGGTAATGAAATATAGAAATGCTTCTAAGATACCCCGTAGCTACAGCAAATGCCGAGCTAATATGTTCATATTGTCACCTTCTTATGTTTTTCACAGCAGATTCTGGTTAGAATAATTCTTTCATCACCGGATCATCCTCCCACCCTCTTGCGGTTGAGACTTCGTGAGCATTTGGGTCCATGCATATAAATACCTACTTTGTAGAATAAACAAAAAATGCTAAGGGAATCAACTATCTTTGGTTAAGACGACCTCAAGCAAGTAGCGAAAATATCACGAATGATCTGAGGTCTGGGTTGGGAGTGGATAGAGGCTCCCAAGGTTACACATGTGGCTAAGTTTATATGAAAAACTATGATCATGGTGACAGGATTAATTTAGCATTATCACCGCACGACATGTCTTGAGCTGAAAGTTGCGATGGCGGTTCAAAAACTCATCCTTTTCACGCGCCATTAGTCATGAAAACGACAAACTGAGCGAGATTATGTAAACACTCCTTTTACACATACTTAATTATCATTATTTTTCTCTTCCAAATCTAATTTCCTTCTCAAATCTATTTCATTTCTAATCTTCTAACATCACCTTCCAAGGCCCTGCGCAGATTTGTGGTGCCATATGTAGTAATAACTGGGATTGTTTTGATCGTTAGTCTTCTCTCTTCTTGACCAGTCATCAACTCACAGCATTGCGATTTCAAATACTGCGCTTTTTATGACGTTTTTTGAACTGATCTTCAAAAAATGTGCTGAAAATATTATGCTAAAGTCATATATTAACTTCATTATCGCTCTTCTCTCTTATGTAACAGCCAACCACGATGCAAATTCTTGAATTGGGCGCGTGTCTTAGAGCCTATAGAATTCTCAATTACAGGGTTGTAGGTCACAGGATTCCAAAGCTTATCTGTTGTAATGACTAGGATTATTTTGATCTTCCATTTTCTTTGCACTTGACCAGACGTCAACTCACAGGATTGCACTCTCAAATGCTTTTTTATGACGTTCCTCGAACTGATCTGTTGAAAATTGAACTGAAAATATTAAGCTTAAGGCATCGATTAACATAGTTGTCTTTCTCATCCGCTAAATAACAGTCAACCTATGTGAAAATATGTGGATTACGCGGGTCTTAAATTTACTTCCCGGATATTATAGAGTAATGACAAGGATTACTTTGGCCTTTCGCCCTCTCTCATTTTGACCAGTCATCATGTCGCGGGGTTACAAATTCAGAAGCTTTTTTAAAACGTTTCTCAGACTAATCTGTCAAAAGTCGGGCCTAAGATAATATTGTAAAGACACAGGTAAGCTTAGTTGTCGCTCTCCACCCGTAAAATGACAGCCAATCTAGATGGTAATGCATGCTGTCTAACATTTTCTTCCCTTCGGGCGGTGAACGGTACTTGGTGAGGAGCTCTTGCTTTCGAAACGATTAAAAGAAAAAAAAAGAAACGGTGTCCCGACAGTTTTCGGAAAGAGGCACTGAGTGATACAATTTTAATTTTTCTTTCACTTATTTTTTTGCAAAGTTTTAAATCCCTTAAATATTTACGTAACGGATGAAAAAAAATACGCTCCTCATTTTCGCATGAATAGCTCAGGTTGGCAAGTCACGATCCGCGTTATTATTTTGGACCCAAACACGGGGAGGAGTCCTGCCCCGCCCCCCTTTTTCCTTCCTCTGAAGTGAGTGGTGACGTCGTTGGAAGAGCGGGGGGTAGAAGAGGGGGGGGGGTTTGCGGGGAGAGAGACACGGCTGGCTCCTTGAAAACGTTGACTTCGCTTGCTTACATAACCGTGTGAGACAGAGAGGAGGAGGATGAAAAGAAAGAGAGGAAGGAAGAGGAAGCAAGCTAAGAGAAGAGGGAAAAAATATGGGTTATAAAAAAGAAAAATTTGCCTTCCGCTTTCCGTCCTCTCCTCTGGCCTGACGTGACGTGCACTTTCCCGCGGGAAAATCGATCGGGAGGAGGGCGGACGCTTGTAATGTGCAAACACACACTCTTTGATGAGCGGTTGATATCCGCTGCTGCAGCGGGTGGAGTGAAATGTCAGACAGTCTTGCGGTACAGTGGGGTAATTTTTAATTTCCGCGTGAGGGATCTTTACGGCGAGAATAGCTAGAGTACTAGGTTCCTATCTCTTAGGGCACTGTTTCGAATCCTCGCTGCGTCGGAGATTTTTCTCTGAATTCCCAATTCCTTCTCAAACGATGTTTGTACTAGATTGGCTATTTTGTGAAAACTTTGAAACTGCTTTGTGAAAATATTCGTGTGGAGTGCCTGGAGATGGATAACATGAGAAATGGTGAAATTTACAGAAGATTGGAAGAGGAAAGGACTATTAGGAATTATAAACAGCAAACAAAAACCAGATAGATTTCACACAGCACGGTACACAATGGGTTTCTGAAGAACATACCTAATTGGAGGAAAACTAGTGGAATTAGTCCCCAGAGGAAGACTCAGGAATAAGTTCATGGACCACATAAAGAGGAAAGTACATAGGAAGACGTACCAGGAAGTAGGGGAACTAGCATAAGATTGAGAAATGAGGAGGGCTGCAGTCGACCAATCTTAGGATTGAGCGGTCAATGATGAAAATAGAGGGAAAAGTCCCCAGAGGAAGACCCAGGAATAACTTCATGGACCAAATAAAGTGGAAAATGCATTGGAAGAGATACCAGGAATTAAGGAAACTAGCATTGAATGGGGAAAGGTGGAGAGCTGCAGTCAACCAATCTTAGGGTTGAACGACCGATGATGACTCAAAACATTGTGCTAAATTCCAAGGCGGATGATTTTTCCTCTGTGGAATTTCGCACAATTGTGCATTTCGGGTGACTCCGTAAGGTTTAATACGTAGCTAGTACCGAGTGACTAAAAATCAGTCAAAAGATTTTAACAAAAGTAGTGCGACGAGGTTAAGGAGAGAATTGGTGTGAGAATCGCCGGTACAGTTTAGGATAAATATTACCTCAATTTCCTACCCCTAACCGTGACCACTTTTTCACAGTTTTTTATGTTTTTGCAAAGTTTCTAGGTGATTATGTGAATATTTTTTTGTTTTGTCATTTGTAAAAATCATAACTCATCTTTTAATTATTTATGAGTAATATAACTATACATAATTTGGATTAATAATATATCACTCAAGAACTGTTACAAAGTTGCACATGCATGTAGTACAACTTTGTGACAGATTTTCCTCTGCTATAATCTATATTTTGGCATATGTGACAGAGTTGAACTTATATGTGGCTGTATTGGGACTCTGTAAGGACAAAAGTAAACAAAGTTTTCATAATTTTGGCAGAATTTGGATTTCTTTTCCCCTCATTGCTTATGAGCACACTGTTCTCTCTTTATATGTCTATCTGCACACAATTTCTTTGTTTTGGTTCCATTATTCGTCCCATTCATTTCGCCATCTCCTGTGCTTGCCAGATCACTTCATTACATTTACTGAAGTAATTTGTTTATCAATTTTAGTTATCATTTCTGGATAGTATTTACCCTCACAAACACAATAACATAGACCCATATTTACATAGACCCATATTTTTACTTTCATCCATGATCGCGGAAATGGCACTGGCTTCCGATGCGGAGCTTCTTGTATACCAATTGCTACAGGATTCTTTCTAGCAGTAGTATTAGGGTGATTAGGGTGCTTCGACGACTAAGGTCATTCGCACCACGTCAACCTAACATCACCATGTCAAGTTATTTAAAATAAATAATTAAATAGACAAATAAAAGCAACACAACTCACATTAATATGGGCGTGAGATAAAACACCAAATAATGGTTGGTCACAAACAGTTAAAAAGCCCAGACTCTTTTAAAAATAACATTATCCGACAGACACAATCAGGATCGTCTCCTAGGACGTGTCCTAGGTCTCCCCTGATGTTCAGCCGGATGCGCAGAGCACGGTACCTATCACACACCGTCAGAAGGTGTCTCACAGTAATGGGAGAGTCGCAATCCTCACAGTAGGGCGGGATCTTCTCTTCGGTGATGAGGTAAGAGTGAGTGAGGGCACAGTGCCCTATCCTCAACCGTGTGATTGCGACCTCTTCCCTGCGAGTCCTCCCGACTGATGTGGGCCACACTGATACGACCGGCTTTATGGTGCGCAACTTATTTTCTGTCAGGGAATGCCAGGTTTCCTTCCACTTCCACTACGTTTCTCAACGTAGCCTTTAAGTCTTCGTACGGTACCAATACTGACGAAGGATTCTTTCTTCCATAGAAAGAATCAGATATTTGAATCTTCTCCTGAGTATTCTTTTTGGCTCTAATTTTGCAAGGTAGTTCGTATAGTTGCAATATGAATGCGATACAATCTTCTTTCCATTTATTTTAGGCATTCTTAACGTAAAATTACAAAAGAACATGGCAAGATATCATGGGGTGTTGTTGAGACAGGGACATACACTGCCACAAAGTTCAACCACACTTCTGCATGTCACATATGTTTTGTTAAAATATGCGAACAAATAATTTCATTTTTCAAATAATTAAAAAAAAAATAATCGAAACAGTGCTTTTTTCACTGAATTGCTTTTATAATTAGTATAGTCAAATAAGTTCACTTTGAAATTCATAGCTGCTCTGTATTTTGTTCACTAGCACAAAGTTTTAACGCTTCCCTGAAAATTCCTCTGGGTGCACTACCTCAAATGGCTAAAAAGAACTGTTCCTACTTCTTTGCGTGTCTTTCTAAGAGTCACCACCAAATAGCAGAAGCTTTCGGAAACAAACTGCTGAAATATTTTCTTCATTGACCGCTTTGGAAAGTCCGGACAATGTACAATTGTGGGCACATCTGTTACAAAGTTGTAACTACTATCAAAATGTAGCCCCGGTTGACGATACGCAAGTTAAATGCGACTTAATTCTCCGAAGGGATAAGGAAGATACTAAAAACACCGTGGTAAAATAAATCTGCCTGGGGTAAATCAGTTCTTTTGTGTAAGATTTGAGAGGTAAATTTTGTAACGTTTAGATTCAAAATTTCATTTATTCATTGCATTTAGGTGGGGTTGATTTTAGGACCTTTATTATTTAAGTAATGTACTGGTTAATGTAGGCTTGGTTGAATGTCAGAGAATCTCCTTCCAGTATTCTACACTTTCATGGGCCTATCTTGCTCTATTATATCCTTTTACGCCTCATCATACGATCTGCCTTCTTCATCCTGTCCATGAAACCTATTCTCTTTCTTCCCCTTTCCCCGCTTGCCCAACATCCTTCCCTCGATCACATTCTTGAGCAACCCATCGCCCCTTATAACTTCATCCCCCCACCTACTCTGCCGATCTCGAATTTCATTCAGAAGTTTCCTTTCCTCGCCCACCATCTCAAACACTTCCTCGTTAGTCTTCCTCTCCATCCACCTCACCTTCTCCATCCTTCTCCACACCCACATCTCAAATGCCTGCAGCCTATTCTCGTCCTCCTTTCTGAGGGTCCACGTTTCTGCACCATACAACGCTACGGTCCATGTCAAACTCTTCCCCTAATATTTATAAATATACCCTAAATTTACATTTAAATAGTTACCCAAAGTTTTTATCATCAGCTGCCTTATGTTACTGATTATTTCATTTTTAATTTCCGATGTCTGCATGTAATGCTAAGGAATTTCCCATCTTTAATGTGTAATTTTGCGTTTATCTTTGCATTTACGCTTGAATTTTGTTGTCAGATCCGTGATTTTGCCACCATTTTGTAAGCTAACTTTACCGTGCCCGAACTAATGTTCGGGTACAGCGTTCTCCCCGGAAAGAAATATTAGAAGCTTTATTGCTTATGAAATATCCTCACAAATTCGTTCGTGCCAGTACAAATAATGAATATGATAGTGAATAGCATGATGGCACTATGCTTCACGGTTGGTGCAGATCTGTTGAGGAGTAACCTCCAGTCACACGTGGGACATTTAAGTGGCTATCAGTGCATTTTGTATACGTAGATGTCAAATAATTTAATCTTGATTGCTGTATGGTGTCTTACTAGTTGAGTCCTCTGCCCGTCGGATGGGACGCTAAACTTCGCACCTATATTGGCTCATTTCGTTAACAATTGACTCAATGTTTATGCCGAGTTTCCCTCCTCACTTTCATACTTTCTCCAAATAATTCTTCCTTCGCCAATCTATCCTCTTTGGTTGCAAAAAACCTATGTTTTATGCCTCCTTTCGTAAAACACCGACCTCAATTTCGTGGCTTCATTTGGATTTGGATTGGATTCATTTGGATTTGGATAATTTTTTCTCCATATGTACAGTTTTCGTGGTAAAATATTTCTTTGGTAAATTATGTCTTTTCGCAATTATATAGTAATACGTTTTATAAATTAAAATGGGAATGGAATGTATAGACATAATCATATTTATATGACCATTTTTATCAGCCATTATCAATCCAAAAATTGGTTTGCTCCAGCCTTTCACTCAATACTCGTATCATCTGGCTCCTCAATTCACGAGTCGTCATTTTGACATTTCTCTCTATTTGTCTGTTAGCTACCATCCTTTGCCTTCGTCATTTATTGCTCCAATCTATTCCCCCCAGTTTCTGTTTTTAATAGGCTTCATGCTTCATGGAACGTCCTTGAAAAGAAGTTGTCCTTGCATGAAATTTTACTCTGGAATGTTTTTATGTAGGTAATTCTAGACTAGAGAGAAAACTGAAGGGAGAGTAAACAGACTTTCTTGAACGTTTCTGTCTCTTTTAATGAGGAAAAGTACTTGATTGATGTGGTTTTCTGTCTATTACGAAGCTACCATATTAAGGTAATGTGCAAGATGTATTAAAACGAATCCGCGCAACTTCTAGTTGTGAAATTGGACACTACTTCAAGGTTATTTGGCCTTCGTCTTTGTAAGGAAAATAATTGAAAGAAATCCTACGCGAGGAAGACCTTAGGACAAATTCATAGGCCAGTAAGGGCTTTATATGAATGAGAAGATATACAGGGACTTATAGGAGATATTTGGTAAAAGAGTTAAGTGGAGGGGTGAAATGAACATATCTTTGGATTATTGAATGGCTAAGGAATTGTGCGATGAATGATGCACAAAATGCCGGCCCTAATCCAATGATTTTTGAGGTTTCATCGTAACTTATGGAGGTTTTAATTTATGTGGTTTCAAGTCTTTTTTGTCTGGCAGACATGAGGTCGTGACACTTTACATATGGGGCCATGGCAACGCTAATGTAGTATTCTTTCCGTCACCTTTTGCATTTCCAATGAAAACCCCGGAGACACCCCTGGCCATTCACCCTACCGACGGCTCTCATGAATATACGATGAAAGGTCAATGAAAAAACTTTGTAATTCCCACTGGGAGTTCTCTGACAACGAGATATTTCGACGATATAGCGTCATCATCAGGCTGGAACAGTGACTGTTCTTGATGGTGACGCTATCGCGTCGAAACGCGTCGCTGTAGTAAATAGCCCTTAAAGGCATACAAGAGTGCTTTCATGGAAGCATTGTACCCATACAATTAGTGTTCCTGATAATGTCGCTATAGAGTCCAAACGCGTTGTTGTAATTTAAGTACCTACTGGACATCTTAAAGTTTTTTATTGAAGCATTGTACCAATACAATCAGGGTACCTGGTGATGATGTCATGGGGTTGAAACGCGTCCTTGTACTAAAGTGTCCAGAGGACTTGACTGAGCTTTTTTTTATTAAAGCGTTGTACCTAAACAATTATTATACCCATACAATCATTGTGCTCATACAATTATTCGACGTGATGATGACGCTAATGCGTCAAAATGCGTCGTTGTATTAAAGTACAGGGTGATTCAAAAGTCTTGTTATGATTACGGAAAATTAGAACATGGAACTTGATACTGCCAGATACTTGGAACTAAGATGAAAATGTTGCTAAATGCATCATGTTTTATTTGTTATCGCCACAAATGTTCGACATGACCTCCATTTGAAACACGGCACACATCTACACGAAAGGAGAATATTTAGTAACATTTTCATCTTTGTTTCATATATGTATCTATGTTGAAAAATAAGAAAGTTCCGATTTTCCGATATCGTGACAAGACTTTTGAATCACCCTGTATTTAGTGAACATTACTGAGTTTCTCCATTGAAATATAATACATTGATGTTTATCCATGTTTATTCCTTTAGTTGACGCCATGCTTCTCACCATTCTACCTTTCCAGCGTACGCCACTATCCTTCGCAATGACCTCGGTTTTCGGTCCCCTCCACTAATCACCGGCCATATATACTTTCAAATGCACACGTTTATATACGCATATATGTATATGTTCGCCCATATGTGTGCATATATCTTTTTATCTCTCTCACTTGGTTTGGTATGCAAACCATGCGCGGGAGTCATCGTGCCGGCCCATCCTTTCCCCTATCCCCCCCCAACAGTTTCTCTACAACCCCGCCCCTCTGTGAAGGGATGCTTGCCTTCATATTTATTTGTATACGCTTGCGTGGCAAGGGTTGTGGGGGTATGTGTGTCGGTGTGTGGGACACGAAGCACGGGCGGGATACACCGAGAGAGAGAGTAAGAGGGATAAGGAAAAGAGATGAGAAGGGTAAAGGGAGCTATATATATCTCCCGTGTCGCCGTTTAATGCTCCAAAACGATGGCGCAGAGCGGGAGTTTTGGGCCCCTGCGTGGCTGATGCGTGAGTTGGGGGGAAGAGGGAATTGAGGGTTTTTGCCGCCCCTCACACCCTCCCGTCAATGGCGGGGCAATATGTCCCCCGTGGGGCTTCGGGGGTGCACCCGGGGGGACCCATAATCCAGAGAGCTATCCCATCTCCTCGAACCCCTTGCAGCGCTCTCTCGCAAACTAACCGATGATTCCAACACCGCTTCCTCTCTCCACGCGGATCAGACATATGATCCACTCAACCGTAAAAGGCGTGTTTCGTTACGGACGTGTTTCCGTTTCCGTCTTGTTTCGCGAACCACCTACATCTACACCCCAGTATTGCACCCCTATATTTTTCTCCCCTTTGGAGAAATACGAACACCGCGAATTTTCGTGTGTCCGTTTAACATTTCCTCTTTTGTGAGCTACTTTTTGATGCCTCAAGCAACGTCACAACCCTTCTTTTTACCCCTTGGACACTGTGACTTTCAAAAGCACCTTTCCTTTTGCGTGAGCTACCGATATCTCTACCGACATACAACTCTTGTTTCTCCCCTAGTGCTATCCTAACTTCGCGACGAACATGTTTCCATATTGCTTCGAGAGCTACCTATATCTCCACCCAAACATTGCACCCCTTCTCTTTACTCCCCCTTGGAGATACTCTAACACCGCGACTATCCGATTGGCCGTTTTACATTTTCTGTTTTGTGAGCTACTCATTCCTCAAGCAATGTTGTAACCCTTTTTTTCTCCCATTGGAACTATGCTAACACCGTGACTTTTAAGAGCATCTTTCCTGTTTTATGAGCTACCCATATCTCTACCTTTTTGGCTCCCATTTTTTTCTCCCCTGGTGCTATTCTAACTTTACGAGGAACGCGTTTCCGTCTTGTAACGAGAGATACCTATATCTCCACCCCAGCATAGTACCCCTTTTCTTTGGTCCCCCTTGGAGTTATCCTGACACCGTGACTTTCTGCAGGGCCGTTAAACCTATCCTGTTCGGTGAACTATACTTAAAATAACACCGCAACCCTTTGTTTCTTCTTTTTGAGCTACTTTAATGCTCTGACTTTCCAAAGTGTCTTTGCTGTTTCGTGTGCCGCCTATATCTCTACCAACATAGCTCCCATTTTTTCCTCCCCTGGTGATATCCTAACCCCTCGACGAGCCCATTTCCATCTTGTTTCATCTTCACCCCAACATTTCTCCCCTTTTTCTTGTTATCCATGGAGTTATCCTGACACAGTGACTTTTCGTAATGCCGCTTAATATTTCCTGTTTTGTAAACTACCTATATCTAAAACAACATCGCAACCTTTTATTTCTTATTTTTTAGCTTCTTAAACAGTCTGACTTTCCACAGTGCTTTTCGTGTGCTGTGAATATTTCTACAAACATAGCTCCCCTTTTCTTCTCCCATGATGCTATCCCGACTCCGTAACTTTCAGAAAGGCTGTTTAATCCTCCCTCAATTGTTTACTTCCTATATCTCCGTCAACATATCTATGATTTTTGGTGAAATCCTGACACAAGCAAATTTCTGAAGATGTGTTTTATCTTTTTCTTTTCTTCCATTTATTGTTTTCCTATTTCTCCGCTATGATAGTACTCTTATTTTTCTTACATGGCATCCAGCTATCATGGCACTATGGCTTTATCTCTCGTCCTTATTCCAAACGCCATTTTACCTCTCGTGTTTCTCTATTTCTCCAAAAACGTATCATCCCCAGTTTCTCCCGTGGATCAATGCCAACACTATTGACTTTAGGTCTCACCCAACTCCAAGGGCTGCTTAATCCTCTCCCAAGATGCTACTTGCTATAACAATATGCTATCCCTTTTTTATATTAGAACTTCCCTAGCGTTTTGACGTCGACTCCCGCGTGATTCAATGCGCCTGTAAATCCTCACTCTTTTGCAATCTTCCTGTATCGCCGCCAATATTCTACCCTTTTTATCACAAAAAGGGATACTATATTGGCGAAAACAATTCTTTACTTCTTATCTTTGCTCTCTCTCTGTGTCCTTCCTGGACGTGTCGTGAAAAAATTTACGTGTTCGGCTTCCAGCGCTGCCACTCATCGCAAATTTTATGATTTTTCGAGCTTTACTTTTTACGATCACCCTAGCTTCCTCTGTGTGGGTGAAAGAATGAGACTTTATTTGACTTATTGAAGGTATTTTGTGCGAGATACTTTCTTAGTCATAATGGAGACCATATTCAAACATACATTTTAATTTCAGAAGAAGATAATTCCATACCGACCCTAAGCTCCGTTAAATCTCTCACGTTTTACGAGCTCGCTATACTTGACCGAGGAATTACTCATTATTCTGCCAGAGTGCTATAGCTCCATGGTGTTATCACTTGCCCAGTTTAAAGTGCCATTTACCCTCATCTGCTTTTCAATCTTCCTATATATCCTTCAAAATACCACACGCAATTTTCACCCCTGGAACTTACTTTAACCCCGCAATTTTCAGAAGAACCGTGTAGCTTTTCCTGTTTTGTGAGCTTCTTGTGCTACCTTGAATATGGCACCACTTGTATTTCCGTGGGAGCTATCATAGGATCGTGGTTTCATCTCCCGCCCAATTAAGTGTACCGTTTTACTCGCACAGGTTTGCAGTCCTCCTGTATGGATACCGACGGAGAAATGTTTTCGCCTGCCTTTGAGTCATCCTAACTACATAGCTTTTCATCCTTCCCGATTCAGAGCATCGATAACCTCACTTATTTTTCAATATTTCTTTATCTCCACTGATATAGCACCCCTGTTTTCTACTTTGGAGAAATAATACACCCTTTTTTTCAACTATGAAGAAATGTAGCACCATTGTTTTCTACTTTGGAGAAATATAGCACCCTTGTTTTCTACTTTGGAAAAATATACCTACCTTCTTTTATACTCTGGAGAAATTTAGAACCCTTCTTTTGTACTTGGAGAAATAAAGCACCTTTGTTTTCTACTTTGGAGAAATGTAGCTCCCCTCTTTTCTACTAGAGAGAAATATATCACCGCTCTTCCCTTCCGAAAATGCTGTCTTAGAACCATACAATTTTTTTTCACTAACCTTAAACGCTGTTTTAACCTTTCCTGTTTTCCTAGCGTCCAATGTCTCCTCCACTAAACCATCCGTTTTTTCTCCCGTGGAGCTATGCCAATACCACGAATTTTCAAGTCGCTGTTCAACCTCTCCTGTTACGTTCTCTCTGCCCCCATCCCCAAGAGTAGATCTCAAGGCCTCTCGTCACTTTTATCGACAATTTCGATATATCGCTGCACCCTCGCTCCACTATGCGACTGTTCCTTTCGAACGGGTGAATCAAAAAGGTCCGTGTTTTTTAACGTGCCAGCCCCATGTATATATTTTTTTCTCCTTTCAACGTTTTTATATATATTTTTTTACCCCATCATAAGGTTCAAAGGTCGAGCTTCTTTCCACTCCGACATCCCAGAGTGGTCGTTTACGGACGGCATGGTTCACCGTGGCGTAAATGCGCGATGCTCTAAATTAAAAAATATAAAAAAATAAGTGCTAGAAAACGGTTGCTCTCCCGTTTTTTTTATGCATTCCGTCGTTCCGTGGCACTTTTCCCCACGTAAAAAGGCCGCTTTATGGGAGAATAACTCGCTGGATTTTCGCGTTTACTCATTCCGGGGTGTATTTTTTTTCTTCATCTTCCCCCCGGATGGTTTTGCGTGGTTTGGGGGGTGTCCAGGAAATAATTTTAGTAGTTTTCTTCCTCCCCCATCACCACCCTCTACGGAATGGAACGAAATAAAAACGGAGAAGCAATCCGGAAGTTTGTGAGGTTTTTTTTCCTTCATGCTGAACGTCAACCGAAGCGGTATGCGTTAGTGTTTTACTCGAAAGCTCGGGCGATAACAGGTTAGCGCTTCCAAATAAAATAAATAAGAGGGAAGAAAATGAGGCCTAAAATCTTTGAAGTGCAGCCTCTTTCGGACGAAAACAATTTTGTCCTTCTTATCGTTCGTTCTCTCTCAGTATCCTTCCTGGACATGTCGTGAAAAAAATACGTGTTTGGCTTCCAGCGCTGCCAAGTCATCGCGAATTTTATGATTTTTCGAGCTTTATTTTTACGATCATCCTTACTTTCCCTGTGTGGGTTAAACGATTAGATTTTATTCGACATAGTTAAGGTATTTTGAGCGAGATATTTCCTAGTCGTAATGGAGACTATATTCGAAGTAAACATTTTAATTTCAGAAGCTGTAGGAAGCGTGAATTAAATATTGCATAATTAATGGTGAAATAATATACTCATATATAACTGAAATTCTCTGCAATGAAATAGAAGTTCCGTATAAGTCTTTAACTTGACTCATTTTTTTCGCGCGGTATGTTTAAAATTCCTTCACTACGGAATAGCTTAGGAAAGTGGAGAAAAGTCGAGGGAAAGAAAGTAACAATACTCTATTGTTTCACCAAAAATTTCTAATGGGTAACCCTCAGGGGTTTTGGAGTGGTGAGCCTCATGCAGGTAGCGCTTTTTAAAAAAAATCGCCGGTCAACATTTTTTTTATCTTTTCAGGCAAAGTGCTAGCTTGAAAATATATACTTGGGAAGCACTAGTAAGTAGAAAAAATGTAGAAATGTAACGATTAGGGTTTTTCTGTCTGTGTAATATTCCAAAAAAACGAAAGTGAAAAACTGATTTTGCAAGATATTTGGATCTTTAATTTCTATCACGTGGGTCGGAATGAGTACAATGGACATCAAGGAGAGAATAGACCAGGCTAAGAAGCAGTTCATGGGAAAATGTCAACTGCTGCGCTCAAGTAAGATAGGACTACAAACCAGGAAACAATATGTGCAATCATTCGTGTGGAGCGTAGCACTCCATGGATCGGAATCATGGACCATTGGAAAAGATGACCAGAAAAGAGTAGAATCCTGCGAAACCTGGTGCTGGAGGAGAATGCTGAAGATAAAATTGACGGACAAAATACGAAATGATGAATTGTACAGAAGAGGTGAAGAAGAAAGGGCCATATGAAACACCATACAGAAAATTAGAACAAGATGGATTGGACACACCCTGAGACAGAATGGATTTGTAAATAACATCATTGAAGGCAAAATAGAGGGAAAAGCCCAGAGAGGAAGGCCAAGGAACAAGTTCATGTACCAAATAAGGAGAAAAGTACATAGGAAGAGATACCAGGAGGTAAAGGAACTAGCATTAGATAGGGGAAGGTGGGGGACTGTGGTCAACCAATCCTAGGATTGAAAGACCAATGAATGAAGCCACATTTAGGAGCTTGGCATTCTGCTATTTTCAATCACACTAAATTTTGACTTAAGAAGGAGTAATGTCATGTTTATTCTTTGAAGTATGTCGGCAAAAAAGTGTTTTTATATCGAAAAGTACGCAAGTTGTTGTCTCATGAGTGATAATTTGCTCTCTCAGAAGCGTATAACTCAATGGAGACTTAAAAGGGACCGTTGTGTTCTCTTCAAATGTCAAAATCAGGGATAGTTATAAGAAAATAATTGGACGTAACCGGTGCTATTAATTTTAATTTTTATCAATATAAGTTTCTTCCTGTTGAATAGTTGGAAAAATTTAGTTTTTCCTTTTAAGATTTGTCGAGGATGGCTTGTCTTAATTTGTCGAGGGATGATGCATGAGAACGGTCTTTGAAAAAAGGACATTAACGGCAGAAATGTGAATGAGGAAGAGCGAAAATGGTTGGAGGAAGATTGAATGTGGATATTGACATGCATCGTGATGTTGGAGTGGGCGATAAGAGGGAAGATTTCTCCAAAATTATGGAAGTAGAAGAACGGAATAAGATTTAGGGAGTGAACCATCATTGGTCGTTCAATCCTAAGATTGGTTGACTGCATCCCTCCACCCTACCCTATCTAATGCTAGGTCCCTCATCTCCTGGTATCTCTTCCTATGTACTTTCCTCTTTATTTGGTCCATGAACTTATTCCTGGATCTTCCTCTGGGGACTTTTCCCTCCATTTTACCTTCAATTATGTTCTTCACTAACCCATTATGTCTCAGGGTGTGTCCAATCTATCTAGTTCTTTTCTGTATGGCGCTCCATATGGTCATTTCCTCTTCTATTCTTCTGTACGCTTTATTATTTACTATTTTGTCCGTCCATTTATCTTCAGCATCCTCCTCCAGCACCAGGTTTCGAAGGCTTCTTTTCTGCTCTGGTCAGCTTTTCGAATGGTCCTTGCATCCGTTCCATAGAGTGCTACGCTCCACAAGAATGTTTTCACATATTGTTGACTGGTTTGTAGTCCTATCTTCTTTTAGTACAGCTGTTGTCTTTTTCCCATGAACGGTTTCTTTTCCTTCTGATGAATTTGTGGAATTCTAATGCTGAGATCGAGGTAGAAATGGAGCAATGATTTCGATTAAGAGAGGAGGTTGTTAAAAAGTAGGAGTATGACTATGATAATTAATTATATCTATTTCAAAAGAACTACTAACCTTGTGCCAAATTTGTGGCAGGGGTTGGTTGGTATTTTTTCCATATACTTTCCTCATTATTCGGTCCATGATATCATTCCTGGGTCTACTTCTCCTGTGGACTTTACCCCTTTAATTAGCCTAAAATTATGTTCTTCTCAAACTCATTGTGTCTCAGGATCAGTCCAATCCCTCTGGTGCTACATTTCTGTGTAACGTTCCATAAAGTCCTTTCCGCTTCTACTTTTCTGTAAGCATCTTCATTTATTTTTTATCAGTTCATTTTATCTTCAGCATCCACCTCTAGCTTCAAGTCTGTTCTGGTGCTATTCCAATAGTCCATGCTTCCGATCCATAGAGTGCCACGCCCCACACGAATTTTTTCACGTGCTTTTTCCTAGCTTATAGCCCTATCTTCTTTGCACACAGCAGTTGTCTTTTAACGATGAACGCTTTCTTAGCTTTGGTCATTCCTCGTTTGATGTCGGCTGTGATTTTCCCGTCCCACGTGATGGTGCTTTCAAGACACGTGAAGGAATCCACTTGCTCTAGTTTCTCTCCTCTCAGTGTCACTTCTACATCCAGCTTTTCTCTTCCGCACACGAGGATTTTAGTATTCGTCTTATTTATTGTCATGTTGTATTCTTGAAGAACTTTGCTCATTGCTTTCACTCACCTTTGAAGATAGTCGTGATTTTCAGCTATATATGGGACTGTATATAAGTACAACATTTGAAGATCATAACCGAGTAACCCTAATGATGAAGAAGTTGATTCGTCTTCAGGAGGTTTAAGAGATTATTACAGAATATATGCAGAGGGGCCGAATGGATTTCTCTGTATTCTAATTAAGGTTGCACTAGCCTTGGAGTCACTTATTGGATTGGATTGGATATTTGGGGAGGCGACCGACGGCTAAGGTCATTTGCGCCATAGGGGTTAGGTAAGGGAGGAAGGGTGGATAGAAACCCGGCGTCGGCCTTAGCCTGCTCTTAACGAAAGGCGCCAATGGGGACCACGGCTTAACGTCTCATCCGACAGACGGAGTACTCCACCTGAAGGGCCCTCCACAAGACACTCAAGTAGGGATGGGGTTTCTCTGAAAAACATCCGCTTCTACAGGGATTTGAACCCTGGCCGCCCGTGTGGTAGGCGAGTACTCTAGCCACCACACCAACCCGATCCCCGCTCACTTATTTCAGGTGTTCTGAAACCTTAAATATAACATCTTTGATGTGCGTCTTATAAACTGAGATATAAACTGAGATGAAGAAAAACTAAGGTTTCTGGGCCAGCTTTGCCGTAATTTAGCATTGAAAGTGGAGATTTTATCGTGGGCTCTTATTGAGATAGCTCAGATTACAGCCGGAGAAAGTTCCTTTGAACGAGAAAGCGTATTAAGGCTTTTAATTAAAACTGTTTTAAAGAAGCGCAAAGTTCTGGGAATTTAGGTAAAAATATAATATAGACATCTTACCGCCTATTTTTTAACCTTAATTTTTTCAATTAATACGGAAATCGAGGTCAAAATATGTTAGTTACTTGCAAATGGCGCTGCAATCGTCTCCATTGGGGGAAAAATGTGGTCATCAAATTCGTGGAATAATTGACGTTTTCTTTGCCTTAATTTTGGTTTTCAGTAGAAATAATACTCCATCAGCGAAAGAAGTGATTTTTGAAACCATTTTAAAAAAAATTAGAATTAGTTTTATTATTTGTTGTTTTGACCAACGCAGTCGCGGTGAAACTTCATTAAGGTAGTTCGATCGAAATATCGTTTATCCAATAAATCAAAGAATTTGGTCTCATTTTCAAGAAAATGAGCTCACCCTTCCTAAGATGTAAAGATACCAACCCCTTACCGAACGATTTTCCGAGACATTAGTCGAAAATTTCTAGCCATTTTACAAGAGAATTGTTACATGAATGCTCTCCAAAGAGAGCCTATATAAATAATGGGGTATTTTAACAACTACATCCCGTAAAAAATTAACGTTGTGCAGTTCGTACGTTATTTCAACTATTAAAAAGAAATTAATCATGACGTCAGTGTGGTAATTTTTTAATAATCGCAGCAAACCTTCTGTTGTGAAGGAGTTTTGATCGTACTGCGTGAAAAATCAGTCAAATTCCAGACTTATGCACATCTGGGAGAGGAGGGGTGAGGGGGTGTAGGAGGCGGGCGTGGGGGCTTGGAGGGTAGCGATGCTTGGAGGTGGGAAAGGGTTAGGGGGTGGAGAGGGGAAAACATCTTAGTTTGTGTTTTGGGAAAGTCAACTACAATTTACACTGTGGAAGGTATGGTTTGGGTATATGGTGAGGAGCCATGATCACATTTACAAAGTAGTTTACTGTGACTGCTTGAAGGATTCGAGACATTCGACTTCTTGCTTGTGCATGGGTCCAGACCGCGTGGTCTTCCCCTAATGCGGAATGAGATCATGGACGCTACGGTTTTTTTTAACGGATTGCATTAGCGCGCCTAACCTAGTATGTGAAGGGTTCTCGCCTTTTCTAAAAAAAAAAATTGCAGTACTCTAAAACCGTGTCCCTCGTCACCTTTTCCTTTCCTCAATTGCCTCATTAGTGCCCGTTGAGTTACGGAAGCATCCGTATCCTGTGTTTCGTTTGGGCTCATCAGAGGATTCACATGACCTTGTCTCCTTGTTTCTCTTTTCCTTTCACGCGGATCTCATGTGGTGTTCGGAATTCCTTATTTTTTTAGTGGTGAAGTCGACACTGCGGCTTTCGGTCGAGACTTGGTAGATGTTTGCTGAATTGCTAGGCTTCATAACATTCGTGCTTGGGCAGTTATGGAAGCAGTTTTTAGGAAAAAAGATCCCAATTTCTAGGAGACATGGTGAACTGTGTTTAGTAAACTTCGGCTTAGTCATCGCAGGTCTTTGAATGTTCAGATTTAAGGTGGCCCTGACCACTTTTTCCAGATTTTCTATAAACTGGTACGTAGCATCTTTGATGTGCGACTTATGAACTGAGTTAAAAATAAAATGGTGTTCTCGGGCCTGTTTTACTGAAATAATGTCATAAAAGTGGAGATTTTAGCGAGGGCTCTTATGGAAATGACTCAGATTACAGCGGAAAAACTTAAATTTATCGTGAAAGCACGTTCAAGGTTATAATTGTAACAAGTGTACAAGATGCTAAAAATTCTGGGAGATTGAATAAAAATAAAATACGGGCATATTATCCCCCAATTTTTGTAAAACGTTTGTAACTAATGACTGCCGTCGTTGTGGTAGTTCCATGCGATTGGAGCTCCAGTCAGCTCCTTCGGCTGGAAAAATGTCATTTAAAATTTATTCGTGGAATAAACTTCATATTTTGTACCTTAATTTTGGTTTCAATAGGTAACCGCTTCATCAGCAAGAGGAGGATACTTTAAACGGAATGAACAAAAATAAGTAACGTAGTATTTAATTTGACTCCTGTAGTTATGCCAGCGACACATAATTAAATTCGCATCTAGTTGACTTTCTCACCGGGGCTCCTGGAGAGCAAATACCTTTTCATTAATTACATTTACAAATCAATCTCAGATCGATCTGAAAATTCCGAGATAGCCGACTCGGATCGCCTGTTTTGTCATCACGGGTTGAAAATATCGATAGTGTACAATCGAATCTATCTGTTGAAGCACGATTCACCCGGTGTGTAAGTGTAAACAGGTGCATAGTTAGAAATTTTCAGTCACATTTCGAGTGAACAAAATTGTCCAATTACAGATAGAATTTCGATGTGCTACGACGTCAACGCCACTCCACTCGCCATGACTGCACTCTTGCTACAACTGATTACAACACACACCTTGCATAACAACGTTAATATTTTGTTTCCCTCCTTATGATAACCAAAAGAATTACGTGGAGCGCCATAAAACAGATCCCCTGGTTCAGATCGATCTGAAATCTCAGACTGACTGAGAAAGCAGGCCGAGTCAGCCCGCTTCTCAGTTCGACTGCGTTTGCGTTTACCATACCGAGCTCATCCGGTCAGAACTCATCGATCTGAGAAGGGTAAACATAGTGATTGATGGAAACAGTTGTAACTGCATTCATTGCATTCATGCTCTATAATTACCAGAGTTTGCTTTTTATATGTTTTATGTTTAGTGTCACCCTGTGATGAAGTTTTATATTGTTTGCCACGTTCGTGGAATCTTCGCAAGAACTATATATATATATTCACTCATTTCACTCATTCACTCAGACCGCACAGCGGCAAATACTCACATAAATATTTATACAGAAAGGTAGAAAGAAAGTGGATAGGAACACATAAAATGAACGAACACAGTGGTGGTGTGAAGATGTAAAGATGGCCGATTCCAAGCAGAAAAAATTCGACTGGACCGGGAATCGAACCACGGACCTTTGGATGTCGCGTCCACTGCTCACCGAGCTACCCAGTCTTCAAAGAATCCACTGGAATCGGCGGGGGTTTATAGGAACAAACACTCCCCAAGGCATGACCCATGAGAGCGGCCAGTAGATGGCGCGCGGGCAGCTTTTCACCCACCGGCAGAGAGAGAATGACATACACAGAAGGCGAAATGAAAGAATAACTCAAGCACACAGACAGTGGTGAAAGATATAGAACAGGCGTTTCGGGGTACGCTAACCCAAGTAGGAAATGACCCGTTCAGGGCATACAATCGTTCACTCATTCACTCAGACCGCACAGCGGCAAATACATAAATATTTATACAGAAAGGTAGAAAGAAAGTGGATAGGAACACATAAAATGAACGAACACAGTGGTAACACGAACTCCCCAATGGGGGAGAATACGTATATATATATATATATATATATATATATATATATATATATATATATATATATATATATATATATATATATATATATATATATGTATTATAAATGGCATTGATGAATACTGAATCGTAAATTTATGCTAGTAAAGCCAAGCATAGTCTTTTCACTAAATGTACTTGGTCTCATTGGGCATGCTCTAGATAAATTAACTTGTATCCATCTATCTAGCAGACAAAATCTTCGGGTGGCAGGATGTCATTCCTAGTCACTTTCAGCAAGGGCGCTAGTTCAGGAGCGCCCTGATAGCGCCTCAGGTACATTTTATTCGATATGTAAGTTATTTCTCAATTTGAGCTGTTTATTTGATTTAGTTTCATTATTGTGAGAGTTACCAGACGTTTGAATTCCAAAGCCATCGTGTTCATGAGTTGAGACAAGAGATCAAGGGGAATCTTTCATTGTTAGGATTGAGGTTGGTTCAAATAGTTGCAATCCTTGAATGAGTCGCATTTTTGTGATGTCACTTAATTTTTCAAAAGAAGGGTTGCACACGATTTGATAGCCGTAAATGGCGATATTAAATAATATTCAAGAGAAAAAAATGAGAGCAAAATAGAAGCACTCCGGGAGTACCGACAGAAGTGAAAACTTGAAATAACGTGAGCATTTTTGAATGTAGGGAATAATTTCTAATGAAGTGTTTTATTAATCAGTAGAAAGTAGTTTCATATATATAATAAATTAAATATTCATTTATTGCGCTTTGTACACAAATATTTTACATAAAAATTGTACACTTCAGAATAATCAACTTTCATCCATTATTTCAACAACTCTTTCATCATCACCGCCATCATCATCGGCAATATCTAAAACTGATACAATAGGCTTATGGTAACTAAAGTAAGAAACGAATAATTTGGATTCGAATTTGCTTAAATGTCTTGTAAATACTGCATCAATAGTAGTCTTATATTTCGTTGTGCCAAGATTGCGATCATTAGACATCGTTAAACCAAACTCACTATTTAAAAATTCAATCAATGGTAGATTTTTATCGTCTGCAAAGTTTATGCTGAAATCTCCACTCAAAATCATTGGCAAATCATCAAATATTTTCCCAATTTTTTGTTCAAGCAATGCAGATGCATCATGAGAATAAATGAATAAATTTTCATACAAGAAGTCTCGTATCGCCCTCAATGACTTATCCGGAGAAATATAAATGGCAACCATAATAATGAACTGGTTATTCTCAGAGTGGCAACGACATATACACATATCGCCAATATCAGAAGCAGTAGTATTAAACATGCTGGTGAATTTCGCATGCACATCCATATAATTTGAGCAATAATGAACTGGGTTCATATTTTGATAAATAGCTACTCCTCCTGCTGGACGATTATTTCTTCTGAAACTTGCAACAAAGTTAAAATTAGGAATGTCAATTATTTAATCCCTTCACCGTCACTCATATGGGTATGGGTGACGGTGACGCGAGTCCAATGGTTTGTACCCATCCACAAGTACTGTGTATATAGCGAGTATACTGTGTATATACAGAATATACAATTATACATATATTTAGCAGCAGTGACGGTGACGGTGACGCGAGTCCAATGGCTTTTACCCATCCACAAAAGTGTATATACAGAATATACAATTACACATATATTTAGTAGCGGTGATGGTGACGGTGACAGTGATGCGAGTCCAATGGTTTGTACCCATCCACAAGTACTGTGTTTATAGCGAGTATACTGTTATACAGAATATACATAATTATACATGTATGTAGTAGCGGTGACGGTGACGGTGACGCGAGTCCAATGTCTTTTACCCATCTACAAAAGTGCTCAACGCGACATAAGAAGTTTTCACTTCAAAAATTCTGAAGTGGAATGAAATATTTATCTGAAATATAAAAAATTAAATATTTTTCAAAACCAAACCCTCTGGTGGGCACTTGTCATTAGTACGGAAATGTCATCTTGTGTGACATCACATCACGTGTCTTGAAAGGTGCTTTCAGATGAGGGTTGAATTTTATCTTCTCATTTATCTTCGACGCGGTAGTTAATTACTGATGATTGCGTTTCTGTTTCCCCTGCAGCTGCGGACTCGACGAAATTTTCTTTCGCCGGAAAACTAAGAGAAACAGTTTCCATGACACAAGTGTGCACCACGTCCTCCTTTTTGAAGAAGGCATTCAACGCACACGATGCTGCGCACCGCGGCTTCGCAACCCTCGACTCTTTTTTTTCTTTTAAATGCCCCGATGGTTCGCCTCTCTCTCTCTCCCAACTCACGTGAGACTGAAAATGTTTTCAGACCGAGAAAAAATTCTAGTCACAGCAACTCCTGTGGGGGGAGTTAACTTGTTTAAGAGGTGAAGCGTGCAGTCGTTTTCGTGTTACCTTAGGATGGATTCGAGGAAATTTTTCCTCGACGTCACGTTTGGAGCAGCCTTGTACGTGAATTACCTTTCGTTACACTCGCTCGTTTACAGGTCTGTACGTGTTCCAACAATCGCATATGGTTGCCAATCATGGAATTTGAATGAAAAAATCAGAAGCAAATTTAAAGCTGCGGGGATGAGGTTTCTCAGAAGCCTTGGGAACAAAGCAAAAAAGAAACGTCACTTGACGTAAGAACCTCAAAGTAACACCACTCTCTAACAATATACAGACGCGACACCCATTGTTAATTTTCCCAAGTTACAGCTGATGCTTACTGCGACTCTATCCGCCAACTAGTAAAAATAACCCCCTTATTTTATGGGTATGCTTAGAAAATAGATTGGATTTAGCGAGATATTTGTCAGAAATTATTAATTTTAGTTGAGCGAGAAATACACTTCTTCAACATAGCAACATTAGGGTAGTTATATCATGAATTATTCTGCTGTAAATGATTTTATTTCTCCAAGATATAAGTATTTTACTTCAGGCGCACTCAGTGCAGGATATGATTTTACAAAGCACTGCAATATCCAACTCCAGGAACTCTCATTTATTTCGCAATTGAGGTAAAATCACATTTCTAAATCTTCTCGGACTTTAGTATCTCGTGTAAATAGTTGGAATATACATTAATTCACATTTTTGTGAAATTCAAAGTGGCGAAATCATTCACGTGGACTGGGAATCGAACATAGATCCCTGATTTCGCGGCGAGTGCTCTTTCCAACTAAGCTGTCTAGGCGCCCTCTTTCTTTGTAAATCTCAAGAGGGCTTTACGAACAAGTTATCCTAAGCGATTCCGTGCATGTTATTATGCTAGAGGTACCCGTATGCTCAGAACTACAGTCCACGGCGTGAATCCCAGCTTAAAATTCAAAGATGTGTACTTTGGGCGTTTTCAAAGAACCACGGAACTAGTCGCGCAGTAACTTAAGCGATGTCACCCGCTAATGATCACACAATTGTGTGAAATTGGTTCGAGCACTCAGCGCGAAATCAAGGGATCTAAGTTTGACTCCCAGTCCAGGTGAATGATATCTCCACTGTGAATTTTAAACAATTTTGTGAACAGTAACGGGTGACTCTGTTGAAGTTACTGCTCGGCTAGTTCCGTGATTTTTTGAAAATACATTAATTTCATTGTTTCTGTGTTTTTGGTTGCTTACCGATAGTGTACGACATGTTGGTGACAGTTGGAAATACAATGTAGTCTATCTTGATGATAACTCACCCCCTGACAATCCTGTCTGCCTTGAGGTGGCTTGTAGTGTAGTATTTAGAAGTAAATACCGTTTCTTTCGTTCTATGGAGAAACTGTCTCAAGAGTTGAATCGTTCAGTTCTTTTTCTTATCCGCCGCGAGTTACCGGTATATTTTATGAGTTCACATGCGAGGCGCGTGAATTTACACCCTTATTCCCATCTCGACGCTCAAGAATTGGATTTAAACAAGCGGAGTTTTGACGTCCTTACCGAATCGCGGATGAAATGCCGCGCGTCGGAGGCGCTCGGCGCTCGTCTCTTATTCGAAAAAAAAGTTTGCGTAACCAATAGATACGATCTTGGGGAATTGGAGATGCCGGAGGGAAGGCCGTTGGGGGAAAAAGGTTGGTACAGAGGTGAGGTTCATATTATTTTATTTCGAGAAAAATAAATATTTAAAAAAAACAAGAAGTAGTTGGAAGAGCTGAAAAGAAACCAAGCCACCGTTTTGGGAAGCCGTAAAGTTTCTCGAAATGTTTCCTCGCGCTCGAGGTGGCGGCAGCATCGGGGCGGGAGAGAAGAAAAAAATGAAGGGAGAAATGGAATGAGCGAAATGAAATAAAATATCCATGAACGTTTTCGTTGAGCATACAAACTCAAGAGATGTCGAATCTTATACCTTGCGTACAATACTGCTTTATTTTGAGCCACACTTAATTTAAGTGAAGCCGTGGCCTAGATCTGTACTTCAAATTGATGGCAGCATCTCCGTGAAAAAATGCCAAAACAAATGAGTAGCGACAAGCACGTGACCAACTGCATTTTGAAAATAAGTGTTCAAGAAACGCTAAATGTGTGTATGTAATTTGGCATTGATTTCTATATCTTATTCCTAAAATTTCCACAAAAAGGCCGATTCTGGAGAAAATTTTAAGCGTTGGGGTGGGATGGCAGAAAAAAGAAAATACCTAAAAAGCTTATCTCTACTACGATAGCGAATAACAGCGTCGTAAGTTCTCATTCGCAGAATATGAACGCGAAATACGCTCGGCGATTATATTAAGGAGAAAAAATAGCTGTCCTCACTTTAGCTACGGGTTTTCCTCGCAATTCAAAGTATACACCGTCGCCCAAAATGCCCTTGCATCTTCTACCTCAGTAACATCATCGCTTGTGGAGTCGATTTAAGCTCTATTTAAGTGGCTTAAGTGAATAACGTCTCTGGTAACGGCGTAAGGGGAATTTTGTGTCCACAGAATCGGTAAGGCATGGCGGATGTTACTTGTTTACAGAACATAGACCAATTTAGCTGCTTCATATTCTCATTTACTTCAAAATTTTTACGGGCATTCACCATATTGCTAGTCAGTTCCTTCGTAGTGAGGCCAAAAATCACTGGCGTGTGTTCAATTATTTTTGATGAATTGCCTTTTGCAAGTATTTCTGAAGGGGAATTGCGTAAGATTCTCATTCAGACCTAACGAAAAGCTATAATTTATTGATATTGGGAAGAAGATGAGGTGATTCCAGTGTAAAGTATATTCAGGAAATGCTATAATCCGTCAAATGGCGGCCTTCTCAGCTAAATTGGTGCATAGTATTTCGGCGTTTGACAGCAATCGAGGCAGATACACAGCCAGCCAGACATACCAAGGGTTCATAATTTTTTTAGTTTAATTTTTTATGCATTTATAAAGGACAAAATTTTAAGTATTAGGCCAGATGTGTTGGAATTAAATACTTTCTCTATCCATAGTTTGATCAGAAGTTTGGAACTCATTTTAAATGAATATTTTTAAGGATTGTCTACAATTTCTATCGTCCTATGTTCATATTTCTGTATATTTCGGTTTATTATTTTCGTGTTGATTTCTTGAAGAATATGGCCAATTGCGTTTAGTGACATTTGAATATCATCTCGATTTCCAGCTACGAATGCGATGTTATCTGCATAGCGGAGCATGTTTATTTCTTCTCCGTTTAAATGTATTCCTCTCAGTCCAATTTCCTGTGCTTCTCTTATTGCCTTCTCCAAGTAAATGTTGAACGTTGCTGGTGAATAGCTGGTGAATTACTCATTTGTTAATATTGGCTTATGTCTGACTTCCGTATCTCATTCATATACTAACGACTTATTTGCTGTATAGGTGGTAGATTATTTCTCTGTCGTTGTATTCCATTCCGAGTTTTTCCAGCAGTTAGAACACCTAGTTCCACTCTACGTTGTGAATTCTATCTCCATGTCCACGAATGGGACATTTAATGTTTATTTTTACATGTATTGTTTTCTTTAACATTTCTCTTAGGCAGAGTGTGGCCTCTCTGGTACCTTTGTTTTTCCTAAATCCAAAGTGGTTATCTGAGAGGTTGCCTTCAGATTTCTTGGCCGGCTGGCCACACCTAAGACGACCGGCAGCCATCGTATTTTGCGCACTTAGCCGACGCCTTTCACCGGTTTTGTTTCCATGGATTCTCATCCATTAGAAAAGAGAAACATCTTCATTCCTTTTCCCCCACTGCTAAGAGTGCTTTTTTCAATTTGGCGAAACAGCCTGCTGTTGGTGGCTGATCTCTTCGAGGCGAGGTGAAAAAATGAAGAACACCATGCGCAGATTGAGTTGAACGACGCGTCATGAAAACACGAATAGTGGCGTTCATATCAATCAATATACCTTTATTGAAGTAGAAACGGCGTGATATCAGGTTGAATTGATGTTAAATTGACGCTTGGCTTTGTTGCTACGTTTCTGTTTACCAACGCCCATACGAAATCCGCTTTCGGCTGCATTTCATGTCACGTCTCCACCTGACGATCACAGGCTGCTGCGTTTGATTTACTACGTTTACCAATTGACCTCAGATTGATTTGGCCGGTTCAGCTTGGTATGGCAAACGCAACGGGCTAGTGGGTTCGACGTGAGAAGAGGGCTAACTGTGCCCGCTTTCTCCGCCAGTCCGTGATTTCAAATCGATATGAACCGATTCAAATCGATATTTGAATCAATTTCGCATTGGTAAACTAGGCGATCCGAGTCGGCTGGCTTAAAATGTTCAGAGAGGTTGGAGTCCATATAGATTTGAGTTCGATTGGTATACGTAGTGATAGTTGGCTATCGTCGGCTATTGCCTCGTCTAAGTCGATATCACACTACGCTATCTGCTGGCCGGAATTTGACGTTGCCAGGAAAGAAGCGGATTGGGCTGAAAATTTACAGCCATCATCGCTTTTGCGTTCATTTTATATTTTAAATTTGTCATCTACGTTTACTTTGGGGATGAAGTGAGCCGATTGTTTTGACGTCTGAATCGGTGATAGTTTGTAGTTTCTCCATTAGTAGAGGCCGAAAACGTGGAGCGATATTCGTAAAAGTCATTCTCATAGTTCAAGAAATTCGGTCGTGAAGTCCATTTTTTTAGCGTCCCCACATTAATCTTCCCTTACGGAGTAGGCAGTTGTAGGATAATTTTGATTATTGCCGTAGGAAATAAAAATCTGGGTATTTATAAGGTGGTTGGAGCGCTAGTCGTGACGCGAAGCGTGCACATTATAATAACTTTTCTAGTTGTTTGAAATAAAAATGTCAAATTTTCACTTAACTTCACCTATTTATACGTAGTAAATAATCGTACATGTTGTAATATGAATACTTTTAGAATTATATTTAAATTTTTTGACTCAATCAAATCATTTTTATGACTAAGTTTATGGCACGGAAATCGAATTTTAAGGTTGTTTGAGAGAAATATCATTTCACCTAGAAATCAATGAATTCAGTCTCATTTTAATGAAACGTATCTCACCCATCCAATGATACCAAAATATCTGTCCCTTAGCTAAGTACTTTCTGATTATTTGGCTAATAATTCCAGCTATTTTACACGGGAAAGGGTACGTGTGTACACTACAGAGACCCTTATTTAGAAAATGAGGAATTTTTAACACCAAGATGTCGTCAAAAAACTGAAAGCGTGTTTTTCGTATGTTTTTTCAACCATTTTTGAAAATAAATCATATTAAATTGAATTTTTCCAGAATCGCAAAAGAAACCTTCCGTTGTGAGGGAGTTTAAACTTACCGCATTAGAAAAATGAGTCAAGTTAAATATTTAATCGATATTTTTATTTAATTTATCAAAACATATTCGTGTATAAGAATATTAGAAAAACTAAGTGAACCCGCAAACCTTTTGCTCGCACAGTTAAACCTCTCTATACGGGTAACTGTGATGTACGGACACCTCCAAATTACGGACAGTATTCGGGTCCCAATCTAGTCGCATACAACCCTGCTAGGACAGTTCCTGTCACATTCGGACACTCCTACTCAAAAACGCGGGCACTCCGACTTAAAGGATTTGTGTCATGTCGATAATTTATTGAAAGATTGCATTGCAAAACGCAATAATGGAAAGTATAGTCATTTGTTTTATTTACAGTTAAAGTTTAGAGTTTTTGTGTAAAAAAAATAAGATCGCAAAAGTAATTGACTTTAAAATGAACATTAATGCACAAACATTTGCATTAAGACCGAGAATTTCTTTTTATAAAAAAATAATTTGTGTGTTGAAATATATGTCTTATTAATTATTCAATGAAACACCTTTTCCTCTGCCGGTAATTCCTTTCTGATATTAAAAGACCACCTTGATGCATGAAGCAGAAAGTTTATATCGTTGTGCTGGTCGCATCTCATACAAACGGACACCTCCCACGTACGTATTGTGGACGACTGCCCTTCCCTGTCCAGCCGAAAGACATTGACAAAATTGCACATTTTGAGGTTAGAGTTGATTTTGTTATTTTCTATCTCGAGGATTTTTAAAAAACTAAACGAAAATACATATCTGTAGCGGTTTGCCTGATAATACGTTCTGCTTTCACCGTATCTTCAATATGAATGTCAGTTTTCTGGGCCAGATAACAGTAACTACAAGTTTTTCTTTCAGTGAATCTTATTACTTTTGTTCCCTTATTATTTATCTTCATTCCATACTTCCCGCACTGACAATCTTAGTATTAATTAAAGCTTGTATTCTCTTCGAAGATGGACCAGATGAAAAATGGAAAAAAACTGAAAATGAAAACTTTAGCATACATTAACTCAGCACCTAGAATTTAGCTTTTAGCTAATACTGCCTTTTAGCTTGGTAAGGCAGTGTGCAAGTGAGAGGTTTCACCGAATATAATTTAATTGGGTACGTTCCCTAATTAAATGCATCCGATATGGAATTCAAAACGTTAATGATGGGTTCACCATGGATATGTGTTATGCTCATTGTGCCCACATTTTCCTGGTATATGATGGATTTGGAATGGGAATTTTGGGAGGTGACCGAAAGCTAAGATCATTTGCGCCATGGAGGACAGGTTGGGGAGGAAGGGTGAAGAGAAACCCGGCGTCAGCATTAGCCTGCTCTTAACGGAAGGTGCCAAAGGAACACGGTTTAACGTCTCATCCGACAGACGGAGTACTGTACTTGAAATGCCCTCCACAAGACTCAAGTTGGGATCGGATAATCTCTGAAAAACATCCTCCTCTGCAAGAATTTGAAACCTGGCCGTCTGTACGGTTAGCCAGTACTCGAGCCACCATGCCAAACCAATCCCGTCCTGGAATGTAAATTATATTCCTCGAATGCAGGTGTCATCACTAAGCTGAGAACATTTAGGCACTAAAAATGAAGTAGTTAGCCTAAATAGGCACTTAAAATAGGCGCTTAAAATATTTTTTTCACTTCGGACGATTCTTATGGCCCTGGAATCCCAAATAGACTAAGCCTGTAATTAGGTTTTCCAGGGAGCATACAAACAGAATTTGACAAACATCTATGCCATATGTGGTGAAATACCCAGCCAGGTGGGACTCGAACCCGTAATTCCAAGATTAGCAGGCGAAAATTTCACCCCGCTACCACCGTGGCCGGCTAGAAACATAATGCGGCTTATTGCCGCAAAGAAGCATCTGAAATTTTAAGCTTGGGCTAAAATACACGATTACTTTTTGGTAAAACTGATGGAGAGGAAAGAGGATAAAACTCCAAATAAAATTAGCTTATAAATTGAAGAAACATAAAATACAAAAGGTTTACTTATTTGAAGTTAATTTCAATTTCCAACGACATATTTCTCTAAATGTTTTCCTGTAAACTGATGCCAGAAGTGTCAGGATATTTCTATAGTATTAAAATGAACTCTCAACCTCACACGAGGTGACAGGGCAGTAGTTAAATGATGCAAGGTTTTCTGCTTTCGTCTTTGGTCCTGGAGCAACCGAAGTCCCTGATAAAATGCATGCAATTTTCTGGATATCTTCCCTACCAGGGTTCCATTGCATAACTTTTCCTTTTGTAGACGCGGTGATAAAGATTTTTTTCGTTATAAATTGCCCTGAATTGACTTCTAGTTTCGTAAAATTTATTTCCCTGATTGAAATTGAGATTAGTTTTTATTGCTCTTGGAACGTTCGTCCCCAAAGAACAAAATCATTGTACATCAAATAAAAATCTGTTAACAACTTATACAGTTGTTCGCTGTGAGCGAAGATACAAAACGTCAAAAACAACAAAGGAGAGAAAAAAAACAGCAGAAATATTATAGGTTTTACCAAAGTTGCGACAATGAATATCGTAACAGCATGTCACATTTACACAAGCGATTAATTAAAGATCATAATGTTCATGTCAGTGACATTCAAAAACAACAAAAATAACATTAAAAATAAGTATCCAATGTATAAATTATAAGAAAATTTGAGATGCTATAACAAAAATCGTAGCAATGGAAAAGTAACGAAAAACGAACCACCTTTGTGCACTCGACAAATGACTCATAATGAGTCGGTAAGTAGTTAACAATACATCTTTGTTTTAAAGCAACGTGGAGGTGGAGGTGGAGCAAGGGGGAAACGCTTTTTAGCTCCTCAGTGATAGAATTCCAAAGTTTCGAACCTACTGCTTGGAAGGAGTTATGGAAGCAGGTGGTCCAATGAGCGGGGTAATAAATGAAATTGACATCTATTCTGGTTGTAATATGGGTTGTTTTAGGCATAGTTTGAAGACACTAAAAAGATATTCAGGCTTATTTAGATGAAATAATACATAAAGGAATGTAGCTAGGAAATATTTACGTCGTTGTTTTGTAGTGATCCATCCGATTTCCTTAGGGTATGGCGATATATGGACCTCTTTTCGTAGACCGAAGACAAATCTTACACAACAATTTAATGAGCGCTGAAGTTTTAAATCAAGCTCATCTGGGATATCATTGTAAACCAAGCAGCAGTAATCGAAATTGGGGAAAATTATGGATGATACTAACAGTTTCCTGGTATCAACAGGCATAAGCTCCTTGCTTAATTTTAATTGATAGAGAATTTTGATAACTTTATTCGAGATTTCATGAACATGATTTTTCTAGCAAAGGTTGGTTGACAATGTTGGTTGACGAACAAACAACTGATAAGAAAAATTTAAAATTTTTGGTAATATATCTCAGCAATAATGACAGTTCATATGGACTCGTCTTTAGTATTAGAGCAATATAATTTGCTCATAAAATGTCTTCATCTTACTAATGTATTCACATCCAGGGTTTTTCTGTATAGCATCTTAAATTCTTGAGCAATGGATTTTTCCACATCTCTCAGCATATCAAAAAGGTCACCCTCCACAGTTCAGATTTTCTCTGTAGCTGTTTCAAGGAGTACTTCTCTTGCCTCCAGCGATGACATGATTGATGGTAGTTAGCCAAAATTGAATCTGATAAGTGTAGGATCTGCGTCGACATCGAGATTCAACTCTACAGCTTCGGATTCGAGAATGGAGTTTGCTTCTTCTTCATTTAGATATTCTGTTTCCTACAGAAATCCTACTCATGTGCCATGATGGCTTAATATTCTTATAGACAGAATTGACACGTAGTATAAAAGATGAGCAAAATTGGTTACAATAGTGTACCTTTAAGTGGGTGAAAAAGTCGTTCGAACTGATGTATCGGAGGCGCACATTATTCCTGTCAATTACCTCACGTATTTCACTAATTTTATCTGCAGAGTATAATGCAGTGTTTAGCCACGTTCCCCACAATATCAGTAATGGCTGTGAAGGCAGAGCAACTTCGGGCAGCATCTCTTTATACTCAGCAATACTGAGTTGTGCCTTCAAAAACAATTTTTGGCAATTGAAACCATCGCATGTACACATCACGCAAAATTACAATAGTTTTTTTTCTACTTTATATAATAATACTTAGAATGATTTTTCTTTATGCATGTTTATTGACATCAGTTCAACCTTGATAGATTTAAAAGGAAACTGAAATAACAGACTAGCTCTGAACTAAAGAGAAGTTTGATGACGTTGAGAAGAATATTGTATTTTTGGCCCTTAAATAGGCGATATCAGCAGAAAAAGGCATAAACAGGTAAAATAGGCATTAACAAATTGCCTTAATTTCGCCATAAATGATCCTAAAAGAACTTATAACTTCATAAAATTGATTTCCTGAGTTAAAGAAAGAAAAGGCATCTTAGGCAATGTCCTCAGCTTAGTCATCACATTAACATTCAAATGGCATGCCAAAGTGGATGTTCCGATAGCGGTATCCGTCGAGATAGGCTGCCATCATTGCGTAGATGCACGTGTCCGTTGCCTATGTTCACGGACTGGTTGGTCAGTGAAGGACCCACTTTTGTGTCCTTGGGGCCTGTTTTTCATATATAGGCCTCTTTTATAAAGCTCATTGCGCTCTAATACCGGTGTGCTAAATTTAAAAATAATCCGTCAACCGGTTTTACCATGAAAAGCGGACAGTTGGCGTAACAGACGGAAAATGTGCTCTTAATTCATAAATATGGATGACGTTTAAGTTATTTCGCGGTGGATCCACCTTAAAACCAGATGTGGCTTTGTGCATTTTTAATATCGGGAGTGGTTCTTTTTATAGGGAGCAAGTTTTTTCGTCACCCTTCTCTTGCGAGTTTTCTTTTCGTAAGTTTAATGCTGTGGGAGAGACGAAAAAAAATGCTGGATGCTTAACGTAGGGGAGGTGAAAATAGGAGATGGGCGGGGTGGGGGAGGTATCTGACTTATTCTTTCTTCCCTTCCTCCTGGTTTCCATCCTCCCACCCCCGTCCCCCGGCCTCCAGTAACCACCCGCTGCCTATCCAGCTGAAACAAAGGAAGCCTTGTGTGTGTACGACCCGTCAGACTGGCCTTCGCAGTGAGGCAGACAGAGGGCAAACGACGCCATAGGACTGCCTTCTTCTCCGCCACCCACTGACGCCGTCGACAGCCCCGTCCCCTTTACTCCCTCCCTCTATTCTCATCTCTCCCACCCACCCCTTACTATTACACTCATTCTCTGCTCTCATCCCAAATAACAGCGCCAACGCACCACCCTACTCGTTTTCACAAACCACACAGAGCCACCCCTTTCTTTCTTCTCATTTCTCTTACCCCACATACATTTCAAACACCCTCCCCTGCTTCCCCCTCCCCTGCTTCCCCCTCCCCTCGCTGCCGTTTGGCGAGCCTCTCCCGGTCGAATGGGGCAATTAAAAAGAATGGGGCCTGGCGTATTGAGTGACCGGCTGTTTGATTTCTGGGCGCTGCTCCCCACTCCCCCTCCCTCTCTCCCCCTAGGGTTCATTCAACGCCCAACCGTGATGGGTCGACGAGAGAGCAGTTTTTAGGGCGATGGCTACCAGTTTGTCCCCGTCTGTCTCCCAGCATGAGGAGGAGGGCTGGCTTTGTTTGTCGCTCTGGGAGAGGAAATAATTGCTAAAAAAAACTCGATCGTGAATATCAAATTGGTAAGAATGCCATGGAAATTTTTACTTTGAAACATTGAGCAAATATTCAATTAAAACAATTTACTTTGAACATTTTGTATGGTTAGAATAAGCGTTTTAAGTAGTCCTAAAATATTTTTTCTTGGTACATTATTAAGCCTGTTCTAATCTTATTTAATAAGTGAAGAAGAAGTATGGTAAATTATTTGTGAAGAAAACTCTAAAAAATCGATTGTGAATATCAAAAATGTCAGAATTGAATGGAAATGGAAAAATGGAAAAATGAAAAATTATAAAAAAATTAACAATGACCTTTCTGTATGTTTAAAATAAGCGTTCAAAGTAGTCCTGGTCCTATTTTTCCAGGGCCCATGATGGAGACAGTTCTAATTTTATTTTACAATTAAAGAAGACGTATGAGAAATAGTCGGTAGAAAAGGCTAAAATTTCGATTGCAAATATCAAATTGGTCTGAATTGCATGGAAATGTTTACTTTTGAAAAATGAACACTGAACTTCTTGTATGTTGAGAATGGGCGCTTGATCATTATTTTTCTCTATCCGTAATGGAGATTTTGTTCTGAATTTATTTAGAAATTGAACCGATAAAATAGTTGGAGAAATGGTAATTAGAAGAAATAAAATAAATCGATTGCGATGAGGAAATTGATCTTAATTTCATGTAAAAATTCACTCTAAACAATTAACATTGAACTTTTTGTATGTTTAGAATAAGCGTTTGAAGAAGTTTCAGTTTTATATTTCGCTATTCAGTAGGGAGGCTCTGTTTAAATTTTCTTTTTAATAATTGAAGAAGAGAAGAAATAGGGAATGATGTTGATAGGAATGGAAAATAAATGTCATGAACAATAAATAACTAAATATTAAATAAAAAACAGTTAACGACAAATATAAATATGTAAAAAATAGAAGCATGAAGAAATATTTTAAAATAAACAAAAATTTTGAATATCAATCTGGTTTAACTTGCGTGGAAATATTGAACGTAAAAATAAATTAACATTTTACTTCTTGTATGTTTAGAGTAAGCGTTTGAAGTAGTTCCAGTAATAGTTTTTTTTCCATTCATTATGGAGGCCCTGATCCAATTTTATTTTAAAACTGAAGAAGGAGAAGTGGTAGGGGAAATGATAATTTGATAAAGGCATAAAAATCGGTTCTCAATATTAAATTTGTTCGAATCACATTGAATATTTTAGTGAAAAAAATTAACACTGGATTTCTTGTATGTAAAGAACAAGCCTTTAAAATATTCTGAGCAGGATTTTTCTCCATCCGTAACACAGGCAGTATACATATTTGACTTCAAAATCAAAATCAAAAACAAAATGAGTTTTTTAAATAAGTATGAAGGTTGTTTAGTATTTTTAGCAATACACTAGTCCTTGCTTTGTGACTGACGTTCGCGGTTGTTGGTTAAATATACACATTTCAGGCTTAACGTAGATTCGCTATGTTCTTCACGGTACCCTGGAATGTCCCTCAGGAACGAAGATTTTTTCCGTTTTTTAAATTCCTATTGTTGGGAATAAATTTATTTTTTTTCTAAAATAATCCAGAAATCATACGAGCTTCACGCATAAACATTTATGACGCGAACTCTGCGTCAAAAATTTCTCGATGTTTTTACTCTCCCCCAATCTCTCTGGGGTTCTCAAACTCGCCCCAATCTCTCTTGGGGTTCACAGTCGCACCGGGCTCTCTTGGAAATACGGCCTCTGTTTTTTAGCTAAAATATCGAAATGTAGTAAAATAATCAGCTTTTACATTATGCAATTGAAAGCGTAATTTTTTGTTAAAAATGCTTCTAAAATATTTTTTGTGAATTTATATGTCACTAACACTATCAAAAGTGGAGGTAATTGTGCCCAAAATATTGAAAGTAGTATTTTTTGTCATGGAATATTTTATATTTGGACAATGCTTAGTTTATATTCCATCGATTGACATGAAGCTAAGATTATACAGCGATATCTCCTTAGGAAAATAATATTTTCTACTGATAATACTAATCTTCCATTGATGATAAAAAGTGTGTTGACTTCAGTGCAACGTTTAATTTCTTATATTTCGAATCGCACTTTATAGCTTTGGCACTTGAGATAAAGTTATTAGAAGTTATATTCTATGGATTGTAAATACTTTTAAGTTTGTTACTTAAAATATATTGCACTGTCTAAACTTAGTTCTCGGTTCCGATATGGATGCTACCTCTGGTACGTAATAGGAAAGGATTTCTGTATAAATGTCGATATAATTTATCAAACATTTAGTTTCAAATTCTATATTCTAATCTTACGATTCTATTTGAACTAGGACTGAAAATTGGACACAGTAGTGTATGTATGCGTTCAATCGAGCTATTTTTTTGTCACTCGTGTACCGAATTGCTTACGTCCGTCTCCTAAAAGAAACTCCTAGGGAAACTGGTGGTATGAGACCTGGACTCAACTCATCTAGATTCATTTTTTACGATAGAATTAATGTTTAACAATCCATTTTCTTTTAAGCCTTTAAAACATTTTTCAAGGGTTTTTATTGTCTTTCTGTTGGATTCAACTTATTTTGTTTACATAATTATTTTTTCGATATTCTTAGAAACATACACATCTCTTAGTCGTAAAGTAATGCCCATGTAACTTAATGGAGTTTTCTGTTAAAGTTTTGCCCAGTTCTGAATTCATCTTTCTCAAAAACTTCATTTATTTTCTGTTTTTTATTCTTATTACTTATCTGCTTTGTATGTAGTCCATTCAAAGATAACCAATATGCTAAAATGAACGGTTAAAATACTGTTAGAATAATTTCCAAAATATTACTCAGTTAAGTTTGGGCGTCACATATTTTAACCTTTAGTTTAGTTATTCCAATATTGCAAAGGTTTTTTTTAAAGACCTTTCGTGCTTGTGTCACCGAATGTCCCTGCAAAGATTTATGTAGGTGATAAAGGAAAAATTCAAGAAACACTTTTAAAAATTCAATTCGTGCTTGTCATGAGCCACTTTCTCTGGGTAAAAATAAGAAAAATCATATTCGAATTTCGACTCAATGTTTAAAAATCTCATCCAGTGTATATAGGTAGATAACATGGATTCTGTGAATCGACTTTAGTTCATATTCATGCCGCTACTCGATTTCCTGGTGACAACCGATTAAGTAAGTGAAAAACTGAAGAAAAATCGTCGTAACGAAACTTATTTATCTGGAAAAATCTCCAGAAGTAAACTTCGTACAGGAAGATTTGGCTACGCAAATATTGCGCACACACATATTATGAAATACATAAAGATAGAATTACAATTTATGCTACAGAATGCTAATGCCAACAGTGAAAAAAGTCCGCGTGTGCTAGGAGCGTACCTATGTCCTTGATTTGTTCTTTATGTATTTTCTACCCGTGTTCTTTATATTTTTAATGGAAATTCATTGGATTTTCAATTTTAACACCTTGCTGCGTGGTAGCGCTATTTATAAAGATAGCTGGTACTCTATTTTTTTGATACAATTTTTCCTGACCGAGGAGTAGAAATTTCAGTACACACACTTGGACTCATTACGCGTCTCTTTCAATTTGTTTAACCATTAATCTCCACTAATCCAAAAACTTAAACTAACCCTTTACGACGTCAAAATAAATAAATAAAAACCATCAACTCTTGAATATAATTCAAACAAAGATACATTTTCGGTAAATGCAACCAACAAATAAATAAAATAATAAATAATTTAAAACGAACGCATAAACAATGATTAACAGGAGCAAAATAACAAGATCGCAGCGTTACATAATTTAATTGAATGTCCCTTTAAGGAGATTCCACCGTAACTGTGCGAGTCAAAACAAATACTACTAAACTGCTACTTTTTTTCGAATATATTATTTAAAAATAATTCTGTCGCTGGTGGAATGCGCTAGCAATCGAAGACCAAAATGAGGGCCCAAAAAATGCCAATTATTTAGAGAATGTATTTTAATGGACACTTTTTTATAGCCATCAACGCTGATTTTAGGGCCATTTCTTTGGAATTACCATTTCCGCCCTCCATTTTCACAGTAATTAGCATATGACTCAAAAAAATAACTCGGCAAGATGACTCCTTTTAATTTTAAATCAAATATTCGAACTTTTTGCTATGTAAAAAGTTCGTATTTATGTGGTAGAAAAATACCATTCTTCCACATGTGCTTTTCCTATTCTTCCATTAAACGCCATGTAGTCATATGTTCAATGTGCTACTGAAATAACAGAGAAAGGTAACATTTTGTTGACATATCTGGTAAAAGATGTATTTTTATACATGTCCGCAGACTATGAATAAAATGTATTTATGTTCTTTCTATATGTTCTTATATATATTCTTATGTTCGTTCGTATATATGTTCTTATGTTCTATAAAATGTTCTTTCTCAGTGGAACCACCTTTAATTAGAAGAATTAACAGAGTTAAATAAAAAAATAATTAGATTAGCAAACATTGTTATTCTTGTTTTGTTCCTCAATTGACTATGATTTTGTGAACTAACAGTGAAGAGTCATTTCTTTGAAAGCTTTTACTGTAATGCTTGACGATACACGATGTTTATAGTTTTCCCATCTGGACCATAGACAAAAAAAATATCTGGCGTATCGACTCTGTAGTGGAGCAAGCTACATATAGTTAGTTACTTCAGTTCAAGCCGGCTCGAAATAGCTCTTTTTCCTCGTTGGATGGCTACATTCCTTTTTTGTTTATTGGTTGCTCTTACCCGTAGTTTGTTTTCTATGTGATACATTGATTTCCTCTTATTTGAGCAAATATTTAGCATAGTTTGAGCTAGATAGTTTTCTAGTCATGATGGATACCATATTCGAATCATATATTTTAATTTCAGCAGCCGTTGTAAACATGAATTTTATATTGCATTATCAATGGTGCTATAATATACATTTACAAGCTGAATGACCCGGTGTTGCTCGGGATCATACTTTCTTCTTAACTTATCTTATTGGAGAAGTGGGGTTAGTTAGTGGTTGTGAAAACAGACTACCGTTTAATTAATTATTCTATTTATTTGAATTATTTGTTTCTGCGGAGATCCTACATAATTGTGAGACAGTTGCAAGTAAACAGTATGACAAAATCTTCCATGAACAACATTAATAAAAAGTCATATGACTCATAAATGGATCGAATTAGAAAAATTGACAGTAAAATATGAAAACAACGAAATTAGCAAACATTATTATCCTTATTTCGTTCCAAAATCGAGGAATATTCTGATTATGAACTGTAAAGAGTAATTTCTTTGAAAGCTTTTACTGCAATGCTTGACGATCCATTTTGTTTTTAGTCTGTCCATCTGGACCATAGGCAAATAAATTATCTGGCGTACCGACTCTGCCCTGGAGCAAGCTGCATACAGTTGGCCGTGCGAAAAACATGGCCTTTCTAAGTTAATTCCAACCACGAAATGATTGCTCCTGTGCCTTGTTGAATGATTATTTTTGTTTGTGAATTTGGTTGTCAAGTATAATCTGTAAATTAAATCGATTATGTTAGCTATTCCGATTCAAGTGTGGGCTAGAGGTTCAGTGAGCAACTTTATTCCTTCGGGCATGGTACTACTAATATTAGTAGTGCCATGCTTTCGGGAATCTGATATAAATAAATTTTTGCTTTCTATTTTGAGTGAAAGTAGTTTTATAAGCAAAAAAATTAACCGCTGAATATAACCCGATGCTTAGCATTCCTAATCAGCTTTACTAAGCAAAATGAATTTTAAATGCGAAAAAGACCGAAATATGGTTGTCAAGCGTATATGGTATTGTTTAATTCAGAGAACAATGTGCGATTTAGCAGCTCAAAACGCTTTTTTCAGAAAATCACGAAGAGGGAAAGGTAATTGATTGTAAGAATTAAAAACTTCATTCTTTCAGACCATTGAGAAAAAAATTCCAACCCTATATCTTGAGCTAATGTAATTTTAAAAAGCTAAAATATGAAACCACTGCTTAAAACCCAATACGTAGTGTAGACCACCAAAGAGTGCAATCTTTGGACCTTTAGAGGACCTAAATTCTTTTTGAAATAGCCTAAACCTTTCCTCCTGTCTTGAAATATTTGTCTACAAAATTTCAGGACGATTAGAAAAAAAACTGTAGATTTGTATGAAATTCCGAAGCATAGGCAACTTTCATATTCACATATATAGATATGACTGAAGTTATAAGTGATTAAGCAAATATTACAATGTAAGTCTTTAATTTGACTCATTTTCTTCTCGCGGAACGTTTAAAACTCCGTCTTAATGGAAGGTTATTCGTGATCCTGTAAAAATTACTCAGGTTAATTGTCTATTTTATGTTTTTTCTGCAAAAAAGCTGAAGCATGGTGCAAAAGCAGCAAAAATCGCTGTGTACAAAAGTGTACGTCTCTCCACTCTATTGTATGTTAGTGAAACATGGGTATGTCAGGATAGACATAAGAGTAGACTAAACGCCGTGGGTATGAGTTATCTGAGGAGTGTTTGCAGCAAAGGTTGGGCGGACAGGGTACGGAATGATTGGGTAATAAATAAATGTGGGTTAGATGCTCTAGTAATAGACATATATGAAAGGAGTGCGCTTCGTTAGTACTGTACTTCGTTGAAACTTAATTTCTGAGCGCACGTTATTGAGTAAGTACGTTCCCATTTGGTTCTGGTAATTGGTGGTTGGTTTATAACCACCGGAGACGACTTGCTACGTATTATGTGGGTGCAGAGATAGCCGGCATCGAGTTAACAGGCTGACTGAACCGCAGCCTAGTTTACCCACACCCCATATTGGTCTTTAGTGCACAATTTCGCGAATGCCCTTCAATACCAGCTTTAGCAGACTATCTTGCTTTCTCTTTCATGCCTCGTTAACCGCTTGTTTGGGAGTGCATTTGACGAATGCGCCCCTATTTCCCTTTACTAGATGTATTCCTAGAAATACCTGCAGTTTGATGCCAATGCAGGTGGCGGTTTGGAGTAGGCACAGGGAAAGAACTTATTTAGTGTCATTCAGGTAGATAGAGTGGGCTAGAGGCTTAAGCCAGTCCGCCATCTCCGTTAACCCCATTTTCCTAATAGGCCTGCGGGATAACGCACTAACTATGAAATTCTACTATAGATATATAGATAGATATTTTATGCTCAATTTTAGGCGTAGAAAATGGGAATTGAATTGGATTTAGCTGATTGGAATTGGAATAAGCAATGAGCTTTAGGTAGTTTCAAGGACTTCCTGCGGGAAGTTACCATCATGATATCGGTGCACAATACACACTAAAATCCTCACTTTAAAGACAACACATACTACAAGTATAAATGATTTTACGTGCAACTAATCATCAAATTTAGGTCTAATTTACCGGATTCAAGAATTAAACGATGAATAACTTTTAAAATTAAAAAATAAGATATAAGCTTTTTTTCAAATTTGAAGACAAAAAATCATTATATGTTTATTTTTCTTTTACCTAAAATCAAAGTCTAAACTTTAGCCGTTCTTAGACTTTTTTTTAAGAATGTAATCTCATTTGTGTAACCTTGTAGAGTAGGTGGTAACACATTGTATAGTTTAGCTCCAATGTGAGCATAACATCTTTTTAATATAGATAGGGGAACCTTTTGTAGAGGAAACAGCACATTTATATGACCACCTCCTATTTGTGGTTTATCAAACCAGGTAGAAGTGTTGCCACTTGTCAAGAAGAACGTTTGTAGTACCTTATAAACGTGTAAATCTCTTCGGGGGAGTACATTTAGGCCGCAGAATAAGGGAAAACTATGTTTTCCGCTGATAAATTACTAGAAGTCAGCATGCAATTACTCCTTAATCCCTTAGAGTAGTGAGTTTTTTCGTATTCCCTCACTCAAGGAGGGAGGGAATACGAAATTGTAGGGACATTAGATGTAGAATTGTCATGGCTAATGAAGCATTTCCAAAGAGGATGGAATTGATGGTGCAGGGTAAGAGTAGAGACGCAAAGAAAAATGGCTAGTGGAAACTCAAATATGGTGTGTGGCGCTGTAAGGGTCGGAGGCTTGCTCATTGCGATGGGAGGATGTACGTAGACTCGAAGCGTTTGGGACGTGGGAGTGGAGAAGGATGGAGAGGGTGAGGTGGTTGGCGAGAAGGACGAACGAGGAGGTATTGGATGCAGTTGGAGAGGAGAGGAAGCTAGTAGCGGATATTCGAAGAAGGGAGAAGAGAAAGATGGAGGACGTATTGAACGGAGAGGGAATTTTGAAGAGAATAATGTAGAAGCGTGGAATAAGAGGAAAGAGAATAGGAATTCTGGACTACATAGGAAGAGGTAGATTGTCTGAGGATTTCAAGAGGGATCTAATGGTGGATGACATATAGGAAGGATAGCAGAACCATGTGCCAGATATTAGGACATTAGAATAAGTATGGTCCATAATCCTACCAATCAGCCAGAAGAAAACCGAAATGCATTCAAAACATTGTACCTGCCGATAAAATGAAGCTGTGAAACGCGTCTTACAAATTAAAAAAAATTAGACAAGTGCTAATATTTCTTTTCAATGTAGATTCTACTGTTGAGTACTGCTACGCAGTGACGGCTGATGGTGTAAATTTGTTGAATATTTGTTGTATTAATTCCATATGGAAGCTTTTCCTGGCTTTATTTTTCCACGCTAGACTAGGATTGTCTTGGCATACAAATAGCTTCCCTTTAAACTCCACTTTCTCCGGCGAGATATTGTAGAACAGCATATTTAACAATGATACTCAAACGATATCGTACTGTCTACCAGATTTATTTCAAACTCTTAAAACACGTGTTTCGACTGTCTAGCACTCTTCATCAGGTAAGACTAATTTTATACATAATACACTAAATACAATGATACTCAAACGATATCGTACTGTCTACGAAATTCAGGTAGACAGTCGAAACACGTGTTGTAAGAGTTTGAAATAAATTTGATAGACAGTACGATATCGTTTGAGTATCATTGTTAGCTTCACTTTGGAGTATATGTGGACCCCAGAAGTCAAGGGGTCTAAGTGACATTTTTGAAAAAAATAAGTTAGGTACAGGAATGGGATGTGAAATTATACATATATCTTTTAGGTGGTAAAGGGATCCAAGTGATTTTCTTAACAGGTGCTGCTATCTAGGGTAATGCCTCTTAACTACTTAGTGGGTTGTACCAAACATTTTCAACTTTGACTTAAGTTTTCTCTTAACAATGGTTTTGTTACTTAGACCCCTTGACTTCTGGGGTCCTCATATAATATAGGATGTTGAGTCATCCTAAAAGCCGTGGCTTCTGTGACTTCTTTCTGAAATATCATGTATAGTTGAGTAGAAAACTTACTATCAAGTATAAATTCTCATGAGATCGTATTAAAAAGCCTTATTTTCTCATAAAAGTGAGTTTTAGGACGAAAGTAATGCAATTTTGACTCCTTAAACAAAGAAAGAAACGCGTCGTGAACGGAAAAGGACTTCTCGACAAGGACTCATGAAACAACGAGGGCGGAGTTTGTAGGAAATGCCCTTGTTATCTCAAAGTAATGAGCTGGTCGAGAAAAAAGAAACTCTGAAAAATAAAATAAAGTGACCGGAAAATAGGAGGCTGGGCGGAGTAATTATTTTTTACAAAGGCTTTGAAGACTTGTCATCTCTTCCTTTCAACTGCACAAAGTAGCTACTCCGGATATCTCGTGCAAAGCCTTGATTTTTCATTGAATGCAAACTGAAATTGGACGCGTTACAATTAGCAAAATAACCTGGTCTAACTTTTGTAAAAATAAAAGTAAAATTCTCTTGGGAGTAGGTACTACTTCTCTTGGGAGTAGGTAGGTACTTCATCTCTCGACTGGCGTGGAAATATCTCGTCGAAGGAAAGTTGGAAATGTCACAAGCCAATGAGAAAAAAGTGCTACCGAAAAGTCGCGATATATATTTGAAGGCATGCATATATATACATTTTTTCCGCCCACTCAAGCCTTTTTCTCATCCTTTCCTTGGGGGTGACATGGGATGGAAATCTCATATCTTCCATTGTCGTCCCTCAAGGCGAGTTGTATCTCTTCGGGAATATTTCAGACCTTTTTCTCCCCTCGGCTATTTTCTCCCTATTCTGTCAAAATATGCTTGGCCCTCACGATTCATATGGAGCATTGAGAGAATTTATTTTTATCTGCGTGGGATTCAGCCAGGGAAAGCGTATCGAAAGTCAGGAATATTTGCCAGTCGTTGAAATTTTGTTATTTTCATGGACGACGATTGGCTCTTTAAGGTGTTCAGTGATTTATACAAAAGTTATTCCATTTTTTATAGCCCACATATTATTTCGAAAATCTTTTAAATGCTCGCATTGAAATTATTTTACCTGCTATAAAATGCATAGTTCACTTGACTGAAGTAGAATTGTAGACTATTATTGGTGCCGTAGCTATATTTCAGTTACCATTCTGGTAGATGGTGTGGAAATTACGTCGTCAAACTGTATCCTGGCAACCAATAAAACAATCATATTGGAAATTCAAAAACATACAAGGCAAAACTAAGCCTAAATTTTCACATTACAACAAACATTTTTGCATCTTAAGTAAACCGTACTTCGAAGGGCAGGTTACTCCGTGCGATGACTTTAATTTTCAATTTAACTGTCTCGAAAATGGAAATATGGGAATTTTTTCTGATGTGACTGATGCTATACGAAAAAATTACACAAAATACAACAGTTCAGCCGATTTCTCTATCATTAAAATCTTCTCCCCCACCCTTCCCCCAAGGTTTTACCTCTCATTGGTATAAACCACTTTCTCCTTAACAACGAGAATTCTAGCGTTATTTTACGTGCATTAATGTTTGAGTGGTTTCTATGCCCTATTTTTACGTGCCTCTTTGTTGCGTAAGGCTCGTGGCATCGATTCCCTTGAAGTACGATATAGCTCATTTAGATTTCAGGTAATGGTTTCATTAGTCTAATATTATTTAGGCAGGCACTGGCGCTGGAAAAAGAGTTTAAAAAACTTTGTTGTTTTCGAGCTTGAGATAATTATTTGCAGATGATTTTTCTCTCGTAATTTGAAACTCGTTTTGGTAGCTCTAAATTGCGGTGCCGCATCGGTGGCAGCGGCTCCGGCTCTTTTGTGGGAATTTTGGGGCGCGGTATGTTTCTCCCAATTATCCATCTCATTACACACCGAATAAAATTTCCTTGTTAATACGCGCTACTGAAAGATTTTTCTCTCCTCCTCCCCTCTCTTTAATCTTCCATTTAACTACGTCACGTCACGAGCACTGCCTTGATTGTCCCCCTTAACCATTTTTGAAGAGAGCCACGCCCCTTTTACATCACTACGACAAATGAAAGGCAATCACGCCGGCTAGAATTTCGAGGACCGACAAAATCCCGTTAATCCTCTCGGCTCTAGAGGGACGTTATGCGTAAGAACGCTCTGTTGCCCGAGAGATTTATGGAGAGTGGTTGTGCGGTATCTTTGGAGAGCGGGGTGTAAGAGAATTCAAGTTGATCCAAAATTCCCAAGGAGGGTCTTTCTTCCGATTTCTATTTACTCATGATATATATGCACTCCACGTCTTTCAAGGTCTTTTTTCTCCTATCTCTGTCTACAAAGATTCTTATGTAAACGTAGTAATATTGATCCTGATAAAAATCCAACTACCTCTCATCCGCGTGGTATTTTGCAGGGGTCTTCTCAATTCATCAATCCGTAGATTGGTTTGCAGCAGTTATTTTCTGTCCTTATTCCTCTGTATCTTACGCCTTCCTGAGAGCTTGTGATATATCGTGGGGAAGATACAAAACATAGTCGGAATAGTATTAAAGAAACTAGGTTTTGTTAAGCGTAAAATACGAAGGTCCTTGGATGAAAAAGTCAAAGAGAAATTCTAAGTCGCTCTAGTTAGGCCACACCGCGAATATGTTGCGAGCATTTTGGATCCTGGTCAAAAAGATTTAACCGACAAAATTAATAAAATACAAAGTAAAGTAGCTTCGATGAAGTATTCTTCGATTCGAATATAGGCCGTGAACGATAATTCGCTGAAAAAAAACTAAATCTCATGACCTTTCATCTTCTTATCTTCCTTCTTCCATCTTCTTCCAAATCTTAGAATCTTCCGAGATTTTTGTTGAAAATTATCAGCCCTTTTACCTGGGAAATGGTACGTATTCACTCCAGAGAGACCTTATTTAAAACAAAATGAGGAATTTCTGACTCCTAGATCATGTCAAAAAATTTGCATTGTGTAGTTTGTATCTTTTTTCGACTATTTTTGAGCATAAATAATATTTTTTTTTAATAAAAAAAACTCAGAAAATTTTTTAGGATCACAAAAAAACCTTCCGTTGTGAAGGAATTTTAAACGTGCCACAAGAGAAAAATGTATCAGTTAGAGACTTAAATAGTTATTTTTATTTATTTCGCGAGAACTTCAGTCAAAGAAAAGTATTTTATTGAACCGTTATTATTTGTGCAATGTATAATTCACGCTACGTAGATCTGCTGAAGTGAACCCGTTATGACACAAATATGGTCTAAATTATGACGGGGGAACTTTCACGCTCAAACTACCAAAAAAGGGTGTTCATGCGATGAGATATGTTTTGTTTTATCTGTGGTCCTTGCTAAATTTTTAGCTGTTATTCTATTCGTGTCCCCCACCCACCTTGGGTGTGACCCTCGTGAATTGCCTCGGCGAGGAACTATTCCCATGGCAGCAAAGGGTGGTGATTTGTCCCCGTTGTCGAACAGATGAAATCCATTCGCAGCAATCATTTCTGATTCACCGCGGACAAACAGAGGAGGAGGAATTTTATTGCCTGCGTTTTAAGATAGTGATTATACATCATTTAATTTATAAGGCCGCTTGTTAAGGTGTTTGGATCGATTGTCATTTATGGAAAAATTTGCTCGAAACCTTACATGCGAGTACTCAATAGCTATGCGCACAGATGAAAGCGAAAATATTTCATGGTTCGGAATTGGTTACTTGACAATTCAATGCCGTTTTTCAAGGTAGCCTTATGGCATTTGACATGTACTTCGTAATAATTCGATGGCATATGTACAGAATTTATACGCGATGCGCGATTCACGCGAAATGCTTTCGCATTTTTTTTCATTTCATGCAGTAATTTTCCTTTGGATGGGTTACAAAATAAAGATTGCAATTTGCATAGTACTATTCATCTTTTTCTGGACTTTATAGATGATTTTATCCAGTATAGTCCTGCTACTCAGTTAGTATTAATACGTACCTTTAATATTATTACGTTCCCTGTTGAATATCAAGGTATTATTTCCAATTTAAAAATTTCGTATTTTTATACGGTTTTTACTGTTTTTTCGAATTTCGAACTATAAATCAAAGTCAAAACAATACTATAATTTAGACGAAAATGTTAAAAATTTTAATCTTGCATCTAGTATTCAATAACATACTATGTTATTTCCAACGTATTAATAGATCTATTTAATTGAAGTGTGGTCCAAGTTTGTTTTGTCTTACTTGAAGAGTTTTTAAAATGTGCTCTCAACGACTCTTATTCGCGTTCCAACCACCTTAATGTGAGAGATTTTGGCGGAGAGATTTTTTTCGAGTCTCTAGGGGCTCCCACCTTAATGCCTCTAAAAACTGTGAAATACTGCATGGTCGCTCTTCGCAGTTTTTAACAAAGCGCGAAGCTTTTCTTTGTATTATATCAATTTTTTTGGTTAAATATTTCTGTCCAGCTCCTAAATGCTCGTTGCGTATTTGAGGTGTGGCCTAACCATAGCGAAGTAGAACCTCTCTTTTACTTTTAAGTTTCGTGCATGTGTTCCCCACGATACGTCTCAAGTTAGCTAATTTCAAGATATTTTACTTTCTTACCCATGTTAACCAGAGTTACCTGTTTTTATTTACAGTAAGTCCTCGGTATGCGTCGTTTCGATTCACGTCTGATTCGATCTTACGTCCATGCTGACAAGGGTCGTCGGAAATATTTTCCCTGTTTAATTCTGGTAAAATCGACCTTATATGAATATGCTTGCGGTTTTTGATAACTGAGACAATCATCTCATCTGAAATATCTATTTATTCCTGGATAAAGGCAAAAAACGAATTTTGGAGTTAACACCTTGATTTATCGCTGCATTTAAGTGGTCACGAATATCTGGATCCGTTTTACGTTGTTTCCAATTACGTTGCTCTTCTTCAACACGCATCTCCGACGTTAATTGAGGACTTGCTGCGCTTGTTTTAATTGATGCTCCTTGTATTAAATTCTATTTAGAATAGAATAGACTTTTTATTGATTGTTCTGTAGTCATGCCCCTTAAGAACAAAAAAAATATACATAGTGATGTGAAATTAAATTTAGAATAGAATAGAAGTTTTATTGATTGTTCTGTAGTCATACCCTTAAGAACAAAAGAATATATACATAGTGATGTGAAATAGTGAACCAAATTTGAAAAAATAGAGATTATAAAATGACAAAGACGAAAAGATGTATGATACATTACATTTTTACATAGAAATTAAACAGTTATAATAAGACACAGTTAACAAGAATGCACATTAAACTGCGAAGTGTTACATATAATGAATTCAAAATTCAGCAAACAAGTTCAAGATATAAGGAGACAAAAACAACATTAAGAATCAGAAAATAATACATTATAATAATTCATTTCGACAGTTGAGAGAGAGGGACTACGTTTTATATATTTAGGTATATTTTCCATAGATGACACGCTGTTACGTTTGAAATTTACCTGTGATAAAACGTATAGTCATGCACATGAAGTACTTGCGTAGAAAATATTGATTATATTCACATTCTGAAGCTTTGCGAAAGATTTCTATCAATAAGATCATTTTATTTCCTTCCGCGAAGACATCTTAAATGAAAAATTGTCCCTCATTATTCCAAAGCGCTTTTATTCCAAAACTATTTTCTTGGAAAGGGCTATTCACGACAGATGTCTACGGGGCTAGTTATGTAAATGGCCCGCGTCCGACTCTGGTTGCCGGGAAGAACGCATTAAAAATGAAAAAGGATGCGAAATTAGGTTATTCGCTCTCCGGAATACGAAAGTATGGAGGAGAAAATGGGAGGTACTCATCGTTAAGGGTAACGCGTCGTGAAACATAACCAGTTATCATTCCCTCTACCATGGAAGAATGCTAAGTAGTGTTGTTGGCCAGAATTTTCTAGTCGTTACGTTTCTCGAAGAGTGTTCTCTGAAATTTCGGAAATGAACGTATGGGACGATTGCTGCGGGATGCAATTATATGAATTGCTATATCACTTTTTTCTGCCTAATGGCCATTGCTTGAACGTATAGTCATGGCATCAATAATTAAGAGCAGCATACCCTTGATCATATTGATAGGTATTCCAGTTGTCAGGATATCAGCATTCAGTAGTGATAGAAAAAATAATATAAAATAAAGTTGAGTGGCATGAGGACACATTCTCAGGGGTAATATTCTCGAAGATTAAGAAAATTGGTTAACGATATATTGAAAATAGATATGCTGCCGATGTAACCAATATCCTGATCTAACAAACATTTGACGCTTGAAGACTTTATTACTTGATTAAAGGCTATTAAATGACGAATGAAGAGTTTGTTTAAGATTGTGGAATAATTATTATGCGCATTGGAAAATATAGATAAAATTAAATATTTATTAGTTCATATTTAGATATATATATTTCATATTACAATAAAGTAAAGTCTTACTTACCTCATTAGTTATCTTACAAAAAGAGTAGAACAAGCATTTAAAGTAATTAACTATTTCATACAATTGATTATAATTTCTGACCGAGACATAGGTAGCATCGACAGTATAACTATTTTCAATGTACCGTAAACCAAGTTTCTTTTTCTTTGAGAGTACTATTCCAAAGATTGTGTCCTACGTGCCACTCTACTTTATTTTATGTTACTGAATTCTATAACTACTTAATCCTGATATCCTGACTATTGAAATGCCTATCAATATGATCAAGGGTATGCTGTTCTCCTATGAGATTAGTGAGAGACCTTATGGACTTCATAGAAATATTTCGGGTTGTTGGAACACGTTTACCGGCTTCATAACTTATCTGAAAATATTTATTTACTTTTGTTATTATACAATTATTTTCCACACTGCATTTATACTTCCACACGTAAAGTTACTTAAAATTTCATAAGTTCGAGCAATTGTAAATGTAATTTCAGGATTGGTATATTTAGCATATAAACCAAATTCAAGTATAGGGTTTTTTAGTCTAACGAATTGCGCTATTTTCTAAAAGAGTAAAAACAACATTATAAAGCACCTTTGTATAATATGGTTCTTTGTAACTCTTTTACTGTAAGATGAAATGTATTGTATAAATTTATAAATATTTAATCTTGTTTATAATTACTAAAGCGCATAATAATTCTCCCACAAACGTGAACAAACTCTTTATTCGTCATACAATAACTCTTATATCAATTAATTAAATCCCAAAGCGGTTATTGCGCTTTCGGCATCTTGGCTAATTAAGTTATGAAGCCAATTCATCATTGGTTGTTCAGTTCTTAAGATTGGTTGACTGCAGCCCACCATCCTTCTCTATCTTTTAATACTGAATAAACCATCCCGAGATTTAATCCTAACCTCCCCAAGAATTAATTAATTCATTGTCCAATCTTTAGATTGGTTGACTGCTGCTCTCCACTCTTCCCTGTCTAATGCTAGGTCCCTTACTTCCTGGTCGATCTTCTTATAAAATCTCCTCTTTATTTGGTCCATGAATGAATTTCTAAGTCTTCCAATGGGGACTTTTCCCTAAATTTTACCTTCAATTATGTTTTTCACAGACCCATTGTGTCTCAGGGTGTCCAATCTATCTGGTTCTTTTTTCTGCATAGTGTTTTCCTCCGCAAATATTGTTAAAACTTCATCAATTTATATTTTTTTCGTCCTTTTTATCTTCAACATCCTCCTTCAGCACCAGGTTTTGAAGGCTTCAGGACTTTTCTGGTCAACTTTTCGGAGCTATTTATTTTACTTTTAATACTTTTGCGTCTCCTAATGAACATTTTTTAAAGTCATTTTAACTCCTTGGTCAGTTAATTTGATACTTTTTTCGAGAAAATCTTAATCGGGAATATTTCCCGTTATAACAGTAATTAGTTTGATAGTGTTGTTACGTTTTTATTTATTTATGCCTATGGTTGGTACTTGACCTTGTATCATGCACTGAATTCCATCAAGACTAAATCCAAATGTCAGCGCGAAATGGAAAATCAGTTCAAACCAAAATATGTGTTGAGCCTTCTCTCGTGTTGTTTTAAATGCAGCAGTGTTGTGGCAAGCTAGCATTCACTCCGATGCCAAACAAGGTGGGATTCTACGGTGCCACCCTGGGATGGGAATGAATATGCAAGAGTTGTAGAACCGAACGATGAAAAAAATGCATATTCATCCTCTCGTGTGAATAGCGAACCGCGCTGTTGTGAACCCTGTATATCCGTAGGCGAGTTGCTTTCTGATGGTTTTTCGGGTTGAGTGGCAAAGTAAACAGTTCCTCCTTTGCATCATCTATCGGCGAAAAAAGTTAGTAATTCATGACTGCTTCCTTTCCTCCCCATACATAGGTGGCGAGAATTTACTTGTTTTAGTCCTTCCTACCCGAAGCGTTCCGCTATTACCCCATATCCTGTCGCCTACGTAATCACAAGTTCATTTCCCCCGGTATAGGTGTATATACCACCTCGAGCCCCTGGGAGGAACGCTCCTTCCCTTCATTAATCCTTCCATTGTTGACACGGTGTCGGAGGACTTTGGGGATGAATTAACGCAAGGAAACTCGAATGCCGTTAGCCATTGTGGAACAACGGCAGTGCAAGCCATTCCCAATCCGGATCATCACCAGCATTTAATATTCAACCAATCGATCGAAAGGTTTTATGGACATTCTGTGCGTCAACTAACCAATTTCCTGCTCGGCTTGGACGCCATAACTCATTCATACCAACGCCATATCTACCCTGTGGGTGGATTAAACATTAAGTCTTCATGTAAAATCTGATGCCTTGGAATTACCTTAACTTCAGACGTAGTGGAGGGAAAGTTCTTACAAAACATATCCGGCACAGCATTAAAGAAATTTGCATGGATTTATAAGGCGTGCCACCGATTTACCAAGCAGAAGGTCCTCGGAAGATAAAGTGAATGAGTGATGATAGTTGACCCTGATTAGGCCACACCTTGATATAACTGTGAGCAATTGTGACCTTGGACAGAAAGATTTCACCTAAAACGTCTGCGAAAAGCGTCTTGAAAAACTGCTGCGAGTGAACATATATGTGGACCCCAGTCTTATCAGTCTCAGTCACCAGATAGTTTGGTGATAACTTTTGACAACTGCTGTGTAAATAGTTGAATAAGCCATATTATGTTTGCTATTCTATAAACATATACTCGACTAATTACGCACAATTACATCAAGTATAAGAAATGTGATTTTACTTCTTTTATTTATAACAAAAGAAACAATTAAAAATCAATTTCACTACCTTTTCGTATTCATTTCAATACAAATCATTCCAAATATCGTATTTCGTATTTCATTTCCAATAATCAATATGACGCTACCATAAAATTGTATTCAGTTTGTTAGTTGATATTACTTCGATATCATAGAATGGTTTCTAAATTATTATTTCCGTATCATTCAGCCAGCAAAAATCGTACCAATATATATAATATCGTCTGTATTCGCGCGACGTAATCATTTTATCTAAAGCTGGCCATCCGATCCACCCAAATGATGACATTGAGTAGTTTTATGGTGAAAGGAATCGACATGTGAAAGTCCCATGTCTGCGAAAAGGCTCTTTCTATTTCCAGAATTAAAAGTTCGATGACTTTTGTTTGGCTCAGCACCCACAATCTATTTATTTAATTATTTATTTCTTTTATTATAATTTATAATATTATTAAATGATCACTCAAAAACTTGAACCACTACTGTTGAGATTTTTATATTTATGATGTAAAATTGATGATGGTTTGTTTATCATGGTCCCTTATGGAGTCAGCTAGATTACAGCAGGAAAACGTCAATTTAAACGAGACAAAATACATATGAGGACCCCAGAAGTCAAGGGGTCTAAGTAACAAAATCGTTGTTTAGAGAAAACTTAAGTAAAAGTTGAAAATGTTTGGTACAACCCACTAAGTAGTTAAGAGCCATTACCCTAGATAGCATCACCTGTCAAGAAAATCACTTGTATCCCTTTACTACCTCAAAGATTTATATTTTCACTTCCCATTCCTGTACCTAACTTTTTTTTTAACGTCACTTAGACCCCTTGACTTCTGTGGTTCACATAATGTTTTACAGCTTTAAGGGGGGTTAGATCGGGAGCCGCTAGAGACCCTGAGATTACACGCGAGACTTATTTTTCTTAAGAAGTCCAGAACACTCGGAGAATATCATTTTCACAACACACAACATTTATAGGGCTGAGAGTAGCGATAAAATAAGATGGATATATTGCCAAATAGATGCCAATTTGTTCTTTCCACGCACAAGAAATGACCATAAAACTCCACTTAAAACGCAATAATACTCTTCACTAATACACCTCTCTAACCTCATTCTTCACACTTTAAAAAAATTCGTTCTTTCCATGCACAATCAGTGACCATAATAAAAACTGAACTCCACTCAAGCACTTCCGTAATACCCTTGACCATTTGATCTCTCTAAACCTTATCCTTCACACCTTTATACGGCTAGTGTCCTAACACCCCATCCTCTTGCCCATGAGGTGGTTTTCAGGTAGTGTAGATTGCATGTACAACCTGCACGCCATTAAGTTTATCTCATCATAAAACAACGAAAGTGATGAGATTTTTCAGGACAAGGAAAACAAGGCTGGTCATTAAAGCCGGAAGAAACATATTTGGAGGATGAAGAACGGCGTGGGTTATTAGTTGGAAAAAATTGAAAATAGTTGAGCACATCTTATAGCAGCCAGTTATGGTAAAAATTATAATATATGGGGTCACATTTTTCTTGATTATATATTTTCATGTTTTTGAGCATTTTTGAATTATGCTACTTGAGATTTTTTGATTAGTTTTGATGCTTCTTTTCCATGAAAACACTCGGCCATGTTTTTGCACAAGGAATGATTTCATTCTCTTATTTCTCTTTGTATATCCCAGTTATTCTTCGCAGAGCCAACCAGTCGTACAGCCTTCTCTTTGATATCCATGTTGGAATTCAGGGAAAGATCCGTCGGCCGTTTTTTTTTATATTTCTCTTGATTATAATCTGTGGTATTCATTTCGGCCCTTGCCGAGTTGTGTGATTTGCATCGCAATTTTTTTCATTATTCAAAGGAAGTTTGCGTATAGCTTCGCTGATTATTTGTTGTTTTTTCAATTTTTCCTGCTGTAATTTCTGCTCACAGAATGCACGATGTTAATGTCCGCTCGCAGATCACCAATAATCAAAAGGAATTCATTTCCATGGCAAGTCATGAATTTGAGCTCGGTTTTCGTGATTATCTGGCTTTTATGTGCGTTTCCAATCCATATTTAATGGCTAAATGGGCAATTAGAATCCCGTGTGCAACTCAAAAGGTTGCATAAATCACACCGCAAAGATCAATTTATGTTCGTGTGAATGTATGCATTGATGCGTTGAAATATTTTGCCTAGATTGATTGGTTATTTATCTTGGACTTGGTTATCTATCTATCTATCTTGGTTATGTTATCTAATGGTTATCTATCAACGACGTTTTTTTACTTCATTTTAAAATGGTTGTATATTTTGTTTTTAATTGACGAAAAATTATAATAATTATCCCACTGCGTCTTCCACCGCGTTATAATAGTTGTAATGCATCATAAAATCAATAATTTTCGGCAAAACTTGATCGAATCGAGTCATGTTTATAAAAAAATTAATACGACTTTGTTAATTCCTTCAAATCTTGAAACAACTCTGCAGAAACGGTTTAATCCATCAGAGTTGGTGACACGGAAGAATTATTGGATTGGATATTTGGGGCGGTAACCGACAGCTAAGGTCATTTGCGCCATAGAGGACATGTAGGGGGGGAAAGGTGGATAGAAACCCGGCGTCGACATTAGCCTGCTCTAAACGAAAGGCGCCAAGGGGATCACAGTTTGATGTCTCGTTCGACGGGCGGAGTGCTGTACTAGAAGTGCCCTCCACAAGACACTCAAGTAGGGACCGGGCACCAACCCGATCCCCCAGTTGATGATACTCTGACGGATGAAACCAGTATTGCAGACTTATTAAATGATTTTGTGGAATTTAAGAAGTTACTTTAATTTTTGTCAGTGTTGTGTGATATAAATGTGCGGATTTTCAACTTTATCTTAATACTATGAATATTAGTCGATGGTAATCTAACGTTTTGCTGGTGGTTGAAGTTAAATGCCAAGTTTAAAGTATTTAACGCTTCAAAGGCTATACGTCATAACTGATCGACATTCAGTTATTTTTATAATGTACAGAGTACCAATGTAATTTGATAAATATACCCTTTTTATATACAACAATATAATTTGAACAATGTGTCCATGTTTTTATGTATATTATAATAATAAGAAAGGATATCCATTTTCTTAAGATGGTGAACTTGAACCTCTGCGTAGGTCTGAATAGTATTAGTCTGTGTCCAAGTCGAGAAATACTTTTATTTGATAGCATTAAAAATAAACAATTATAACTTTCACAACCAATATGGTAAAGATGATAATCAGATCTTTGAATAAATTTGAGTTTATATTTGTTTAAGTGTTGAAAGTTGTTAAATATTAATTTTATCTCAATTTATTTATTTATCTATATTTTTTCTTATTCAAAATATGTAAATGGTTTACGTTTATTTAATTGTTGGTTGTGCACATATTTCTTTTTCTGTTTGTAGCTGGTATTTATTTTGTTATTGTCCGGTATTAAGCTCAATGGTAGGTAAATTTTCGATTCCTCAACTTTGGTATAAATCTTTGTGTAGTTACCTGACTGTATGTCTCTTTGTTGTGTATTGCAAAGCCCTGAGAATGTCATTATATTTGGCGTAACGTTGGTTGTGAGATAAATATATTAATGGCCGTATATTTAAAAATCTCATCATTATCTATTAAAAATAAAGATAACTTGTAATGCATTCTTATAGCGTAAGCAATCTTCAGTGCACAGGTTGGCTGTTCGTGACTTTTTTTAAATCACAGATCACCTCCTCTGATTTGTTTTATTATTTTTGTTGATTCCTTTCACTTCGTGGCGTCATGGATGGAAGAATCTATGGATGTCTAGGGGGAAAATATAGCATGATTTTAATTTGTCGGAACGGCCAGCAATATTTTACCCGTCAATCCTTTTTTGAGTTCTCGCCGTATATTTTCCTGAATGGGAATACCAGCTTCTTGATTAATGACGGCAGCTGGACTCGCTCGGCTGAAGCAAACTCCGCTGTCTCGTCGATAGTAAATTTAACGCCCTTTGTAGTGACGGGTGCGGGTCTGCATGAGGCCCAAATGACACCCCTTGAGTCATTACGGCCTTGTGCCATTGAACAAGAAGTATCTCTAATTTATAACCGATTGTGTGTGCTGCTTTTTGCCATCAAGCTTTTGCTAAATGGTTCTGTCGATTTGGGACAGAGATTTATTGTTTTTCCTTTCCTTTTCAGGTAAGGGAGCAGTTAACCGCCAGCCCTTTTCGAACTACCCCCTTTACAGCCGAAGATTCTCTGTGAGTTGCTAGTTTAAACCTTATACTACTTTTTTTGTGAGTTCCCGTTCCAGTGTAGCTGGCTTAAAGCAATTAGGTGTACGTGTAAACCCAGTGATCATGTGTGGAATCGCTGATAGCAAATTGATTCCGTTCTTGCAAAGGCTGCATTTCCGAGTTTTGCTTCGTGTCTACTGTTCATTACTGACTGGGCTGGAGTAAAAAAATCTGGCCAAAAATCCCATCTTCCATAGTTTTTATTTTAACACGACGAAATATTCTCAGTTCATTATGTGCAGACTCCCAAGCATATATTTCGTGATGTTTTGCCAAAAGTTTGATCCTAGGTCTTTTATTAAACAAAATGGCGGAAGAGGTAAAAAAACAAAAATCGATTCCATCCTCCTCATCAGTTGCAAAAACTAATATTACTTAAAGAGTTGTGGTTTAATTGCAAGTGTAGTTCTTTCAAATAACTTTTTAATGATGAAAACATGGTAAATAAGATTAAATACATGAAATAATCTATCATAATTAATACGAATGCACTGAACGATTGACAGTATTCATCAAAATTGCTTCTATCACTATCTCCATCTGAAAAGGTTAATATCTCTATCAAGAGGCGAACTCGAGCTTCTTATGATACGTTCATTACAATAATTTTACCAACACCTGCGGGGCCCGATGCGTTGGGATCCGCAGTCTGGCCTACAGAAAGTGCGTCATTAACTCTTTGGTACTCGTCATGATAAAGCTTTGTTAACTTTTTGACCGATAGCTCCAGAAATGTGAAACTTTCGTGGAAAGATGTGTCCTACGAAAATCATAGGAGAGCATGTATTTTATGGGCAACCACGGAATAAGTATATGTATATTTTGGTATTGAAGTAATTTTTAAGCTCCAAATGTTCATAGACTTTTCTTGCAGCCATTTGAAATCAGGCATTTTATCAGACAGTCAGATTAATGTATCGATTTGCATTGAAAATTGCATCGTATAAAGAGGTAATTACTTGAATGCATGAGTAAATGCATGAACGAGATATTATGAATTAGACTCTACTCTATCCCCTTGCTCGCGTTCTTTGAAAACAGTTGATACTTGAAACAGCGCAATCTTCATATACATCCACGAAATACCGTTTGATCCATCGTTAGGGTTTGTGGTATCGAGTGAATCCACACCAGGCATGAAGTACTCATCCCAGTTCAAATCAACCGCGCACGTTCCCGAGGTCTCTAGACGCAGGCCAAATGCAGTCGGAATAACAAAGTGCGGTCATACCAGAGACTATGAGAGTGCTACGTAGACTAACAAGCTACCTTGCAGTACACTATGTTAGAAACAGCTACTGATTATTATAATCAATGCGACTGTTAAATAGTGTTTCAAAGTACTTAATCATGCAAAAGCTAGTTCATTCAGGAAATTTTATTCGGGGTTAGTTGTTGACAATGATATTCAAATATTTAGCACAGGTGCTAAACCTGCTTTACCTAGTGAGAGTCAAATAATCATGGAATTTAAGTATCGCAGCTATAATGATCCCTTATGCGTGGAAAAAATGACATTCTAAATCTGCTGGTTCTTCAGTGTTTCCTTAAATGTCTGCCTTTTATCTTTTTGCTTCAAGAGAATTTAAGTATTGCAACTGTAATGATCCCTTATACGTGGAAAAATGACATTCTAAATCTGCTGGTTCTTCAGTGTTTCCTTAAATGTCTGCCTTTTATCTTTTTGCTTCAAGAGCCTATCTTAATAGCAAACTATGTGATTTCAAATGAAAATATCTTATGTGAAACGGTAGTCTTATACGGAATGGATATTGGTTAGAATATCCTATACTTCCTACAGTAAACGAAAGAGAAATAAACATGCTCCGCTTCGCAGATGATATCGCAGTCATAGCTGGAAATCGCGATGGTCTTCAAAGTTCACTAAACGTGATGGACCAAGTGCTTCAAAAACACAAAATGAAAATAAATAACAAGAAGACTAACATTCTAGTATGTGGAAGGGAGAAGCTGAATGCAGAAGTCACCCTGAGGGGAGAGAAATTAGAGCAAGTGGATTCCTTCACCTATCTCGGAAGTACCATCACGTGGGATGGAAGAAATACAACGGACATCAAACAGGGAATAGCCCAAGCTATGAAGAAGTTCATGGGAAAATGTCAACTGCTGTGCTCAAAGAGGATGGGACTACAAACCAGGAAACAGTATGCGAAAACTTCGTGCGTAGCGTAGCACTCTATGAATTGGAAGCATGGACCATTGGAAAAGCTGACCAGGGGGTTTGTGTTTGAATCGTTCGAGATGATCCCGATTACGTAACTAAGGAGGCACGTGGTACAACAACGAATGGTTGGAGATTTTGATGAATTTTACGTACTCGAATGGCTATATTTATCATCTAATAAGTCATTTATTGTGGCAAAAATCAGGATATAAAAATCCATTTACGATATAACTGCGAGAAAAATCGATTGGGAAGGTTAATTGAGATTTTTACGAGAGTTTTGAAGACACCAAAATCTCGAACCCTTCGTGATTGTACCACGTGACTCCTTAGTTACGTGGTCGAGATTATCTCGAGTGGTTCAAACACAACCCCCCAGGAAAGACAGGAAGACTTCGAAACCTGGTGCAGGAGGAGGATACTGAAGATAAAATGGACGGAAAAAATAAGGAATGATAGGTGTACAGAAGATTAGAAGAGAAAAGGTCCATGTGGAATACCGTAGAGAAAAGAAGAACCAGATCCATTGGACACACCCTGAAACACATTGGGTTCGTAAACGACATAATTGAAGGCAAAATAGAGGGAAAATTCCCCTGAAGAAGACCAAAGGATAAGTTCATGGACCAAATAAAGATGAAGGTATATAGGATAAGATACCAGGAGGTAAGGGAACTAGCATTTGATAGGGAAGGGTGGAGGGCTTCAGTGAGAAAATCTAAGGATTTAACGATCAATGATTATCCTCTACTGCCAAAGAGTATGTTTCTTTCCATATGGCTGAACCACGGGACCGGGCGCCACATCTTTTTTAGAGTATACCCTCGGAAGTTTGCCGAATTTTTGCCCGCGCGTCGACGTGAGGAGGGTGTTTAAATTTATAATACACTTCATCACCACGAACAGGTGGCTCCTCGTAGCTCGTAAAGTGATGCACTAGTGCGTCATAAGGGCTTCGGCCTATTCTCGGCCGAAGCAAAGGAGAAATGAGAGGGCTCTTCAGGGGGGAACCATTGGGGGAGGGGGAGGATGAAAGGCTGTCTCCTTCCTCAACCAACCCCCCCTCTTCATTATTCTCCCGAGAGAGCATCCCCCGGGACACCTGCCTCCTTTCCTCGGATCGAATCAGGGGGCCTTCCTTGATAATACGAAACCCGGCCTTGAGTAGGCGGTGCTGATAAGTAGATCTTTTCAATACATCTGCATACTACCCTGGAACCCGTCGCATTGGCGTGTGGCAGGGAGTCGCTAGGACTCCAGCCTTGTAAAGGTGTAAAATATGAGATTTTGGTTGGTAATGTCTTTGGCGATAATTATTTTATGGACTCATTCCGCTTCCTTATTTAGTTCTAAATTGCCCATTTTTTAGTGTTACTGCATCTAGATCTATAAATTATCCTGCGAGCCGCCTTTTTGGCGTGTTGGCAGAGTGTGTTCGGGCACCAGGCGTGTAAAAAAGTTAGGGATAAGATTCTGGGAGGTGAAATGGTCAAGTGTATTATGGGGGTGTTTTAAGTGGAGCTATTATTATAATCTTTTATTGTGTATGGAGCAAACAAGTGTTTTTGTACTCCTTTGTTCGGTAATGTATCTCTCTTATTTTATCGCTTTTGTAGAACCCAGAGATGTAGTGTGGCGTCAAGGTAATATCCTCTATGTCGCCTTGAAATACACCAGTTCTGATTTTATCTTGCAAACTAAGTCTAGCGCGCAGTCTCCGAGTCTCTAGCAGCCCCCAACCTAATCCCTCTAAAAATTGAGGAACACTATATGTTAGCTCGTGGTAATTTTTAACGAAGCGCAGATTTCCTTTATATTTTCAAATTTTCTCTTTTTTAGCACTTTTCCGACTACATAAACAATTTTTCCCGCTTTCTCAGCTGAGTTCCCATCATCAATTAGGATCGGCATTTCCTTCTTGCCGACGAAGGTTTTGCTTTCTGAAAGTATTATTACAACCATCATCGTTCCTCCTTAAGGTTATTTGAGCGAAATATCATTTTACCTAGGAATCAATGAATCTGGTCTCATTTTAAAGATTAATATATTACCCTTCCATTGACATCATAAATTCAACCCCTTATTACATTACTTTCCGAGATATTTGCTAAAAATACCAGCCCTTTTACATGGAAAATGGTACATGTATGCACTCCAAAGAGACCTTATTTAACAAATGAGGCATTTCCTACACTTAGATCTCGTCAAAAATCAACAGTGTGTAGTTTGTGTGTTTTTTCAACTATTTTTTAAAATCAATCATATTGTCACCGCAGTAAATTCTTCGGGATCACAATAACCCTTCCGTTTTAATGGAGTTTCAAACGTACCGCGTGAATAAAATGAGACAAGTTAAAGACTTTAATAAATATTTTCATTTGATTACTTACAATTTCTGTCATGTAAACTAGTTTATTGCGCCATTAACGATACGATATTTAATTAGTGTGTCTCACAGTTGGTGAAATTAAAACGTATATATCGAATATGGTCTGTATTATGATTAAGGAATTATCTCGCTCGCACTACCTTAAATATGTCTTCTACCACAAATAGACGTTTTATGCCGTATTCCAATGAATCTGAGTAAGAACTCATTTATTTACGCTGAATTACAGTAGAACTAGCCTGGGAATCATACTTTCTCTTCATATCAGTTTAGTAAACATTTCAAAGATGCTACAGTTAAAATTCTACCATTTCTGGAATTATGACCCTGAATCCAGAGCTACCTTACTATTTATTGACTTCAAAGTCTTTCAAAGATTCGATATTTCCAGTTAATATGTCACGACTAATGTGTTTTTTTTTTAATTTTCCAGTCATAGCATGTACAAATGAAATCTTACGAAGTCACTCGCGCGGGTGCATATACACAATGGGTCGAAAGTCGCCATGAAAAAATCACTTGACTTGAACAGGTTCCCGGTCAAGTGATTTTTTCATTGCGAATTCCAACCATTGATGTTGTTTTCTATTTATTTTCCATGTTTTTCTTAAAGTATTCCTCCAGGCCTAGCGCTTGATGAACTTTTATATCAAATTCTGGTCATCTGATTATCATAAAAACTGATACCCCACACGTTGTCACGATGCTTTTCAGTTGAATACAGTCATGATGGTCTTTCTTTTAATGAGCAGGGTATTAATTTGGCTGAACACAACCGTATTGTCTGATTAGTTTGCGGTTTTAATTCCATCGTTTACTGGGAAGTGATTTCCTTGGTAACTCGAATGCTAATGAACGCTATGCCTAATGACTAATTTCCGTGGAATGGATTAATTATATCTTACGCTGCAAGTCGTTACTCGCCGTATTTTTAATCGACAGTTTTTTTCTGAAAAAGTAATTACGCTAATGGAGTTACATGCGAAGTTGCAGTGAGAATGGTTGGTGATAATTATTACGTGACCATCACTTGCAGTGCTCGTGGGAGATAATTTATTTTACTGTCCAAAAGTTCACTTATCCCTCGAATGGGCATTTCGGAATCAATTTAATCCGTTCAATTGAAATTTGCGTATTTCTGGGTCCGTTTTGCCGTGTCGGGCAAAAGTTACTCGAGTCCGAGAACTGATAGCGGTCCCGTAGGTGGTACATTGGTGACGGGGGAAGAAAAAAAAATTCGCGGGAGAGATTTATGGAATTCATGCCACGCATCTTTCCCCGAAGGAAATATAAGGGTCCTCCTTTTGGGTCAGAAGGTTTTATGGCGAACAGAATGATTTACAGGTTGATGACCACTAGGGGGGAGGGGGAGAGGACACTTGCGTATTTATGGGCGCCTAAAAGTTTCGTGCTCGGCAAAGTTGTTTTGGTCGTGACGGGATGAAACCGCAGTATCTCTAGTGACTCTCAGTGTTCACCTTGAACGTGTTTAAATATGTCCTTAAGGTTCTTACTCCGCCACTGCTCGAGTCAAAATAAGAACTAAATTCCTTCTTATTTTTGTTCTGATAATAAATACTGCATTAACTGAGTACATGCCCTTATTGTTATAATAGGAAGATTTTCGGATGAAAAAGTATAAGAGAGATGCTACATCGCTCTGGTTCGGTCAAACCTCGAATATCCGCGAGCATTTTGGACCCTGGTCATAAAAATTTAACCAATACATTAATAAAATACAAAAAAGCTGTACTTTTCGTTGAATTCAGTTTTGATCAAACATTCAGTGTTTCCTAACTTTAAGAGGGATTAACGTGGGAGCCCCTAGAGCATCGGAGGCTACACGCTAGGCTTAGGTTGCTTGAAAAATTCAGAACTGGTGTGTTTCAGAGCAACACAGAGAATATACTCTCGACGCCTAATTTCATCTTTAGGTCTGACAGAAGCGATAACATAAGAGAGATGCATAACCGAACATATCATCATCAAGTAGCAACTCCAGTTTCCCGGGTGTAGTCTATCAGCCTTTTCCAACTTCTCTTATCTTGGTGTGTTTGTTGATATTGAACTTCCTTCCAAGAGCTCCCTCTCAGTTAGATGTCTTGTTTCAGTTGGTCGATCCACTTCCTTCTTGGTCTGCCCACTCTTATCTTCCCTGGTATTTCCTTTTCCAACCATACCTTAGCTACTCTTCTCTGTTCCATCCTCATCACATGACCATACCATCCCAGTCTGGATCTCTTGACTTATTCGATTAATGATATTTTGCATCCAACCTGTTTTCTAATGCCTTCTTTTTTTTTGCCTGTCAAGTCTTGTCTTCTGTACCATCGTCCTTATGAATTTCATTTCGTTGGCTTGTATTCTGCCGATATCGCTACTTGATAGTGTACAAGTTTCAAGGCTATACAATATGATAGGTACGAAGTAAGACTTAAAATTGATCATTTTTGCAGCTCTTGGTATTTTTTGTCCAAAAGAAGACTCCTTACTTGGTGGTAAAAACTTGGCGCTTTATTCAACCTGTCAGTAATTTCCCAGGAATCTAAACCAGCCTGTGAAATTACACTACCTAGGCAAGGGAACTGTTCCACTCTTTGCAATATTTCATTCTCGAGATTTAAGTTACATTATTCTGTACTTCGCCAATAGTCAGTATCATTGTCTTACTCTTATTGACTTTCAGGTGTAAGTTTTTGAAATTTTTGTTAGCTAAAACCGAACAGATAGTTACCAAAACTCGTTCTTTCCGCAAGCAATAAGCGTCCAAACTGAAAGCTGAGCTCCACTTAATTCACTCTCATAACACACATCCCTATTTAACCCCCAAAAACCTTATCCTTTACATATTTACTCGGCTGGTGTAATATCACTCTCTGCCACATGCCCATCCTACGGCTCGCTGGGTAGTATGTAAATGTATCGTTAAATCACGAAATTAAGGTACCCAAAATGCGGATCGTACTATTTTTCATTTATTATTATTGTTCTCTCGGTCACAAAGGCATAGGACATGATAAATTTGGTACACAAAATAAACGTGTATGCACTAGGTGGACATACGACGTTTGTCCAAAAATAAATGCCCCACATGATTTCTCTCACGAATTATTTATTCGACTAAAATGAAATTTTTACGTAAGAAAGAGTGATGATTTATCTCATCTTTTTTTCAAATAATCTCCTTCAAGTTTTTATTCACTTTCTCGTGCAGTTTACTCGGACGTGTATGCCCTGTCGGTAAAAGTCCTCGCTGCAGTTTTCCCTGCGCTTATCACCTCTTTGTCGACCAAAGTATTTGAGTGGGTACCTAGTGTCATTATTCAACGTGGTTTGGAAATGAAGAGAAAATAAGAAGCAATTTGCATTGTTCAACTTCTTAAGTTTTTACCAGACTGATATTTTCAAGCTTAATCTTACATTCTGTCCTCTTTAGAGTCCATAAACTTTGTCCGAGCAGAAGTAAGAAAAAATTACGTCATGGTAACCAGATGAGGCTTTGCGACCAATGGAGATATGTGTCTTGATGACCGTTTCAACGCACAGATTTCTGTAATTTGGGAGTTAAAAAATGTGGGCTTTACTTATTGAACAACCCCTGTAGAGAAGTGGTACAGGGTTACAATCAATATGCTGACAACGAACCACATAAATTAGGAAAAGTATTACAATTTTTCCTTTAATAACTCTTTCACGAAATAATTTGCTATATAATAGAATAAATCACATAGTTTCCTCGTGAACATTGAAGAAAAAGTACTGGATATAATGAGGCAAGGCAGTTTATTGTAAATTATGAAGGCAGAATGGTGAGGACCTTGTTTTGAATAGGTCAGGTTATGGCTTTTTATGTGAATATTGCTTTTACTCCGTGTTAAGTGATTATGACTACTGCTTGTGGAGAAAAGAGACGGGTTATTTTTTCAATCGTGGCTCATTGTAGAAAGATACAGGGAAGTGAAAGGATTCTTAGAGATCTAAATATTGGCTGGCCTTTGATGAATATATTTAAAAATAAACATTTCAACCATAGTAGCCCACTCCAGCGCCATTTCTCTTGAACTAGCGAATATCAACTCCAATCATTTCAGTAGTTTGCTATTAGCTTTGGCAATAAGCTCCTGATCAGACTAAAGTTTACTTATATGTAAATTCATGACATTTTTAAAAATTCTTTTGAACTGGTTTTCGCATAATTGGCAGTTATAGTAGATGAAGTTATTCTATATTTCACGTAATTTATCCATTATCGGATTTAACAGTATGTTGCTATAATGTCAGTTTGAGAATGGCTTTGCGATAAAAGGTGTGTCAAACAGGGAACGTTTGAATTTGTTCAACTCAAGACGCTCAATTTAATGTATCTGGTTGTCGCAAGCACATTCCATTTAAAAATACATAAAAATAATTTTTAATGCGCATGTATTTTTGCAAAAGCTCTTTACATCTTAAAAATGCTCTCCCATTTCCCATTCATTGTAACATTTCAGCTTTCGCCATTCTCCTGTCCATAATTTTTATAATTTTCTCGGGAGAAACATAAAAAGATTATCGGATATCTTTCTTCCATCGTCTAAGTGTCCGGCCTTTAGGTAAGTGTAGGTCTCCGAAAGAAATTTCATTTCCGAATTTATTTTGGCGCAATGATAAGGCATTAGGAAATATTTTTTTTTCATTAGAGAGGTCCAACAATCAGGTAATCTAAAAAAGGAAATCAGAGGTTTTTATAGCGTACTTTCGTCGCCAATGGCCAAATTCTCTCGGAACATTTAATTTTTCAAACAACTCGAAAACGAAAAATAATATCGTAGAACATGCATTGAGGTGATTTGAATTCCCCCAACGTTTCTCTTGTCTCCAGGACTACCGATCATCCAGTGGAGGTAGATGGAGAGGGCATTAAGTCATCAAAATGTGGCCCTACAACCATGTTGCATAACCCTGCTCTCTCCTTACTTTCCTATTAATAGCACAACTGAATGGACAAATTAGCGGATGTAAAGTTAGAATATCAACCATCTGTTTGAAATTTAAGGTAAATAACTCTTGAAACATATATTGGCTGCTTAGTGTTACGAAATCTACTCAACTATGCAATAGTTTTCATCGAGAATGTGGATGATTTTTTTCACTAAAATAAACAAAATACGTAAGGAGAATTCACACTTTGGTAGTTTTTGCGTGCTGATTTCTAGTACATTGTCGATGAAAAACATTGTAGAATTGCAAATTTTTAGCGTTAGACCGCAAGTTCTACAGTCAATTGATGGTCTACGAAGATGGCAGATTGGCTTCAGCTCAGAGCATTGGACACCATAGTAAGCACCCTCTTCATACACCTCTATGGTCGCGCGTCTCGACTCACAGCATTCTTTGGCACCTTGGATGTACACAAACCTGCAGTCCATTGTCACCCTGCTGAGCTAAAACAGTGGAACGGAAAAAATTACACAATTTGAGAATAGAGTTGATTTTACTATTTTTAACCTTAATGATTTCAAATAGTTGAACAACAAATCCTTAACTGTAGTAGGTTGCGAGATATTAAGTCCAGATTTCACTGTATCTAAAGTATAGATAATAGCACGACGTGGTGGGCGAATAAGCTGATACATAGCTAGAATATCCACCATATGTTTGAAATTTAAGGCAAAAAACCCTTGAAACATATATGTTACTTAGAGCCATACATTCCTCTCTATTTCATCATAGTTTTTACGAGAAAGGCACATTAACATTAATTTTAATAAATAAAAGATGTATTCAGGAGAAATCATGCTGAAATAGAAAATACATGCTGATTTCTAGTAAGTTATCTACGGAAAAAGACGTAAAATTGCCAGAGTTAGTACATCATCTTGTAGGCGCTAAACTAAAGTCGGGGCTAACAATGATGGCGGAGAGTCCACGTCCATGTTACATCTTCTAGCGATGGCTACAATATTAAGTGCCCTCTCCATTTATCTCAATATTCAGGGAATCTCTATTCCCTGGGATACCCTTCATACGGGCAGATTAAGTGGATAGTATGTTGACTTGAGATAGAAATCGTGTGTTGAGATATGCAACTTCGCCTGGAGGATTTTTATTCTCGTCTTTTCAAACCTATGTTTAAAGGCAAATTACCCTAGTTATAATGATGCTCCATATGGAAATAGCGATATGAGTTCCTCCACGTCGGACATTTTCTCAGGGTTATGACACTAGATGCGCTCTTTATTAAAATACTCGTCAGAGCCTCGACGTGAAAATGCAGGAATAGTATTGGATCTCGGCTGTGAAAGGTGCTTCAGCACTTGGCTCATCTTGATCGATGGGTTCCAACGTGTGACGACAAAGAGTCGGAGCCCGGCCAATCATGATCTCACCTTTGTTGTCGTCACTTTAGGGATAAGGCCAGCCCTCGAGATTACTCTCGTGAGATTCGACGCTTCTCGTACCTTGGAGTTCGGCTTTTATGGGATAGAAGATGACTGAGTCCTCTCGGACTCAATGGCATTGAAACCGAGGGGGAATTTTGTTTTGCGCACTAAGAGTGCCTATTTTTGCGCCACGGTCATTCCATTGTTGGCGGCAACCGCCTTTGAATTGCAAATCAATTTCATTGATGTGCAAATGAATTTCGCCCCGCAATTTTCCGTTCCCAAAAAAAGTACGCGAAGCCCTTTGATGCCCATTTTGGTAAATTGAGCCGAATATTTTCTCATTTATATTTCTGCATACTCAAAAATACCCACTTGATTTAATAGTTTTATACGACAAAAGTTATTTTTTATTGACAAATGACTTACTCTCTTCAATAAATTGTTCAGGAGGTAGTATCATGTTTCGCTCATATTATAGTACGCTGCAGAATGTCACTGGGGCTGATTTTGCCTTGTTATTTAGTTTGAATATAAAAATTATTATTAATTGAATTATTTATAATTTAATGCCGAAGTAAGTTGTTTAATGTATAGTTGTAAAATTTTGCTCTATCTAAACGGCGGGTTATCGTACCGATTCGTGCATGCCTAGTTCGTTTAAAGTAACCGGAAGATGAGAATGGTTTTCCGGGTCTCCTTCCGCGTTTATTCATTTTTGATGGACAATGTTTCGTAACCTGAAGATGCTGTAAAAAGCAAAAACGGTTGTAATAAACATTATCACAGTGGAAGTTTCTCATTTTTTCATACTGCAGATAAGTGAACTGCTTGTAGTTTTGTGATTCGTTCGTCTCGCGATTCGTTCGTTTTGTGGTTCATTCGTTTTGTGATTGTCATTTGCACCTTTATCATGTTTCATCTGTTTCAAATTTATTAAGGTTTGCTCATAAAACTGCTCCTTTTAAATTCATTTATCAACCCATATAATGCTGATGAAATTTGTGGATTGCATTGCCGTGGAGGGAAGCACCAAGTCATACAACACTGCACATTGAGTCAACAGCGTAAAAGATAAGACCTCAATTTTATGGCGAGGCATCAGGAAAGGGCATGACGGTGTGAATATATAGGAGGCGCATTATCTGAAGATTGCAATCTTCCAGAAGTGCCATCTTAAATTCTTGCCGGGTAAGGTTGTGACATTCCTCGGTGCCAAATTCATCCGCCCATCCTCCATTGGAGTGAGGATCTCGGATTAAACTGGAGCGTCTCTCATCTCACCTCCTAAGTCGAAAAAGGACCGCATTCGACACGTTTGCTCGCGTTGGCATTCCCATCATTCGTCGTTGACCCGGCGGGAGTACGGGATGGAAGAAAAAAACACTGCTTAACCCCTTTTTGAAGGCAGATTCACGTAGAACACTAAAGCATAACTTAAAGATCATGTCATAGCTCTCGGCCGGTTTGTGTAAAATGTAACTGCGTAATATAATTACATAACGTAGAGTAATTTTAAGATGGGCACTTGGATTGCCTTCATCTACATCCATATCTGCGTACTACCCTACGAGCCGCCGCATGTGCGTTTGGCAGGGGGTATTAGGACACCAGCCGTGTAAAGATGTAAGGTTATGGGAGGTAAAATGGTGACGTTTATTATGGGAGTGTAGTTCGTTTAGTATGGGAGCTCAATTTTTATTGTGGTCGCTTATTGCGCTGAAAAGGAGAAGTGGAAATAACTATTCATTCATTCATTCATTGCTCAATCCTAAGATTGGTTGACTGCACCCCACAGCCTTACCTATCTAATGCTAGTTCTCTTACTTCCTGGTAGCTTTTCCTGTGTACTTTCCTCTTTATTTGGTCCATGAACTTATTCCTGGGTCTTCCTCTATGGGCTTTTACCTCTATTTACTTCCCCACTAACACATTGTGTCTCAGGGTGTGTCCAATCCATCCTGTTCTTCTTTTTTCTATGGTGTTCCATATGGTCCTTTCCTCTTCTACTCTTCTGACAACTTCATCATTTCTTCTTTTGCCCGCCCATTTCATATTTAGCATCCTCCCTCAGCACCAGGTTTCGAAGGCATCTAGTTTGTTCTGGTCAGCTCTTCCAATTCTTTATGCTCTTCATTCATAGAGTGCAGCGCTCCACACGAATTTTTAATGTATAAAACGCTGATGTATGAAACGCAAAATTCAAAGATGCTGATTCAAGTCTATAAAAAAATCTGAAATTTGAAAATCTGACAAGTTCCTCTGAGGCCAGAGCCACCTTAAATAAAGATAGACACAGCTTTTGAAATGGATATATACTCCTTTAAATAGGATATATACTCCTTTAGTATATATTGCATTTAGTACAAAATAACAACACTTCCTTTGGCTAAATACCGTGATACAATTATACCGCGTTCTTGAACAAAGTCTATTTTATGAGAGCGGCAGCGTGGTCCTTTCAATAGCCAGGGAATAGAGAAAGAGAGAGCCTTTGAGTTTTGTCAACTTCTAGACCTACATACTACCCTGCGAGCCGCCGCAGACCGTGTGGCACGAGGTGTTAGGATACCAGTCATGTAAAGACGTAAGGGATGAGGTTTTGGGAGGTAAAATTGTGACATGTATAATGGGAGTGTATTTAGTGAAGCTCAGTTTATATTGTAGTCGCTTATTGTGCGCGAAAAGAGCGAGTTTTTGTACCTATCTGTTTGGCGGTGTATCTCTCTTATTTCATCGCTTCTGCCAGATCTAGAGATGTAGTGAGGCGTCATGAAAATATTCTCGCTCTGAAACACACCACTTCTGAATTTCTCAAGCAAGCTAAGCCTCACGTGAAGCCTCCAAGTCTCTAGGGGCTCCCACCTTAATCCCTCTAAAAACTGTGAAGCACTATATGTTCGCTTTTAGCAGTTTTTTACGAAACGTGAAGATTTTCTTTGTATTTTATTAATTTTTATGGTTAACTCTTTATGACAAGGGCCCCAAATGCTCCGCAATGTACGTATCTCTCTTATTTAATCGCTTCAGTCAGACCAAGAGATGTAGTGACGTGTCATGATAATATTCTCTGTGTCGCTCTGAAACATATACCTCTCCCTTTATAGAGTATATATTGCATTTAATCGAATTTAACAAGACATTTCCTCTGACTAAATACAGTTTTACAGTTATGCTCCACCGTTAACCAAAGTCAATTTGATGAGAGCTGTAGCGAGGTCCTTTTGGCAGCCAGGTAATATAGTGAGAGAGCATTGGTGTGCTGTCAGCGACGGTCAGGGAGGAAGAGAAGGTCTCTAGTTGTCAAGAAAGTAGAAACACGCACGGCGTGGGTGTCCCGTAGGGAGGAGGATGAAAATGAGAGGGGAAAAGTGCCGCTTCAGAGAGTAGTCGGCGGGGATAGCTCAGTGTACCTAAATTCACGATTCACACCGAGGCTGTAGGAGCCCAAGGTATCGTTCACTGGAGAAAGGCAATCACTCAAGCCAACCGTTGCCCAGCGATGACAGGGCCAGACATTGGCCGTTCGTGCTTTCTCGACTAATGAGTGTCTTCCAGGCGATGGAGTATCGAAAGGGGATCATTTCAAAATTTTTGGAACTGGCTTTTCCAAGTCCACGAGTGCTACATACAGCTATTTACATTATACATATTATACATACACAGAGGCTTGCTTTCAGTATACCCTTCACCACTAAGTGAGTAGGGTATATTGATATTGTCACAGCAGAAATATAACGCATTGAAGGAGGCGTGGCAGGTATGGAAATGTATGCAAATAAATGATCAGCATCACCTTACGAGTCGATCTAGCTATGTCCGTCTGTTTATCTGTCTGTGTCTTCACACGGAAACTGCTGTAAGAATTGAGATATGGAGCTGAAATTTCGGTCATAAGCCTCTTAGTAGTCCACAGACGGCACAGTTCTCAAATGGGTTCGATCAGACCAAAACCACGCTTTTTTCAAAACAAAATTGAAAGTGGTATAGCGTATTTAAGCTTCGGCAAGGCCGAAGATAATTTATTTATTAGTTTTATATTAATCAGAGATATATTTTTTCACCCATTCTCACCTTGAGCGTCTAGAAATATCGAGATTTGCCAGAGCCAGTCAATATTACCAAAACTCTTCAGTTGAGACAGCAACGGATGAATTCCTCGAGTAGATACAAGGGGAAATATAGTGCGAGGAAGAAGGATCGCCATGTTTCGAGTCGCTGATGATATCATGGTTAGGCGTAAAGTAAAATAGAATAAAAAAAGAAACTGGTGTTCTAATACTCTGTGCCCATGTGGCGATTCGCAGGGTAGTGCGTAAAGACAGTTCACCTCAATATAAATAAAATGACTCTTTGAGTCATTTTGCGATGGAACCAGTCTTAAAAAAGGTTGCGGATCTTCTCGGAGGCGCATAAATTTTGCGACTTTCCTATGCGACACCGCCGCCTTCTCCGCTGCAGTAGAAAAGAGGAGAGGTGAGAGTCGCTCGCTCGCTTGCCTCGGAAATTACGGGTAGGCGAGGAGGCGACCTGGGAAACGTATTAAATCCCGCATCGACTTGACAAGATACCTCCCTCCCCCCTCCTCACCTCGTTTTTCATATGCGGGCGATACATATATCCTCTCCGCTGGAGAAGTCATATGAAACTGTCGTTGCCTTTAGGGGGGCGTGTCCTCAGAAAAATTCGCCACTTCCAATGTTGGGTATTTGGATTGAGGTGGATGGAGAGGGCATTACGTCATCAAACTGTAGCCTGACAACCAAAATAACAACCGCTTTGGTCATCCATGCTCTCACTCAGTTTCCTATGGATAGCACGATGGAATGGACTAATTGGAATGGAATAGAAAATAAAATTTATCATTCCTGGACAAATTGTGTTCCTTTGGAAAATATATCATAATACATATCTTTTTAGTCATACTTAAATTACAATAGCATAATATACAAGATGTATTAACATCACAGAATCCGACATAAAATTTAATAAAACGGCATAATTATAAAAAAATCAGATTTTGTCCAATGTTTTTTTCCAAAATTTATTTATATATAAAATTTAATAAAACGGCATAGTTATAAAAATAAATCAGATTTTGTCCAATGTTTTTTCCAATATTTATTTATGTATAAAATTTAATAAAACGGCATAATTATAAAAATAAATCAGATTTTCTCCAATGTTTTGTCCAAATTACAATAGCATAATATACAAGATGTATTAACATCACAGAATCTGACATAAAATTTAATAAAACGGCATAATTATAAAAATAAATCAGATTTTGTCCAATGTCGCACAATATTTAGTTCACCTACGATATTAAGTTCACTGGAAGTAGTACTTCATGGTATTTCTTTTTTTAATTTATTTGCATTTTCAGTTTTTTTTTTCACGTCTTCTGACAATTGATTCCATACCACGCAAGAGCTAATGGAAAGACCTAGTGTATGCAGATGTTCGATAGTGTGGTATATAAAGTTCTTCCGTGTGGCGTGTGGGACGTTTATTTGTTTCTAGCATTGTGTTGTTCATCCTGGAGTAAATATGTGGGAAGTTCTGTTGTTATTAACTTGTGCATGAATGTTGCCTTAGCGGATGCTACCGGAGCGGATGCGAAAGCTTAGAATTAGCTGATGTATATTATATGATGAGTATCCATCAGTTATGTGAGATTTATGACTAGTGATTGTTTAAACATACATTAGTTACTTGGTACCTTGAAATCTACTTGATTTTACAATAGTTTTCATCAAGAACGCGCATTATTACTATACGAATTAATAAAACACATATATATGAGGAATGTATGCTGAAGAAGTAAGCACATGCTGATATAGTTTATTGAATTATTGTATTTAATGTTTACCCAGCATATCAATATAATTACAGGGTAAACAATCAGTAATCGAACAAAAAATACTTATTTTATTAACATTGATCATTGCTGTTCGGCTACAATCAAACGATTAAGTACATATATACTTTATTTATACTACGCATCAACTATATTATCTCGCTATTTTTGAAATTACTTTTTTAAAAAAATTTGTTTCTATCTAGATACATATTAAGGTCGTTACCATATTTCTTATATGTAATACACAATCTGTTTACCGGTGAACTTTTACAGCATTAACTATTAACATTCATTACATTTGAAGTCATCGTATTTCTACCTTTTCTCAACGGAATGTGAAATTTAATCTATTCCACAGCGTACCACATTCTCCTTTATTTATTACATTTTGTAAAAATAGAAGATCATTCTCCGATCAACTAATTAATGGAAATTTAAATTTTCCAAGAAATCGTTGTATTTTATATGATTCTCCATTATGGGATGAACCTGATACCGAATATAATACATATACCTTACAAAACCTTTTCTTTAATTCTTTCAATAATTTCACTGTACTTTTATGCAAAAGGATTCCAAATTACAGAGCAGTATTCTACTTTGCTCCTTACAAGAGAAAAATACAACAATTTTTGAACGTATGTATTCCGGAAATACTTTGACTTACGGTATAAAAAACCCAACAGCTTACAAGCAGACATGGTAATATACAATATATGATTTGCACATTATATTCTAAAGTCAAAAATAATTCTCAAATCTTTTTTCATGTTTGCTCATACTTTTCTTACTTATAAATATCGTAAATAATTTTAGCACTCATTTATTCCGGAAATACTTTGACATACGGTATAGAAAGCCCCGCAGCTTACAAGCCGGCATAGTAAAATGCAATGTATGATTTACAAAGGTCTTTTCACTGTCGGTAATAATTTCTAAATTTTTCGTGTCTATTTATTTCGTGTCTAAATATTTCGTGTCTAACCTTACTTATAAATATTGTAAGTTTTCAATGGAAAACATGGTAAACTTGCAAAAATAGTGCGTCAGCTAGTAATGGCTGAATGTAAATCAGGGTAACATAGATGTTGGATTAGCCACGCCCACCTTACAGCTCTTACCATTGGTCACAATAGCAACCGCCACGCTGCCTTCAACTACCTCTGCGGGTACATACGTGGTGGTTTGTGTACAATTGGGCGTGTCGGTAAGCGCGTGCAAAAATAAAATAAAGAAACAACCTGGGGAGATTTTCCTAACAACCCAACGGCACCACGTCCCGGTTAATTTATTAGTGGTCCTTTCTCGACCCTTTCTGACTCCAATGCTGGGCGGTCGCATTTCAAGTACCCTAGGATTTATGGAGAGGAGCCCGCTTTTGTGTCTGACTTCTTGTTTTCTTTATTTTTATTCAACCTGAAAAGGTAGTGGAAATGGCTGTACAATATGCTATGTTCTCGCTTGACAGGCGCAGAATACGAATAGAGACGCCAAAAACTACAATTCCTGAAATACTGGGAGATCTTAAACTTATCCATAGCCCACTGAACTCAACCATTGACTGCCCCGACCTTGTTTCCTTGATAAATTTCAGAATACCCACCCGACACACCAAAACTCTCTCATTGCTCCTTATCCCTATTCCCAGATTATCACTTAACCAAGCGCTCCCATGTTTTTCCCCTCTATTCTTGTTGTAATTCCCTTCCTGAGAACATTGACCCTTTCTTCTTATCTTCCAGCGTCTTCGCTAGCCTAGCCAAATGTCATTCCCAAAAAAAGTAATTTTTACTCTCTCCCCATGTTGGATTAATATTTGCTACGTTCTTCTTGTTATGTTATTACGTTTGTGTCCTTTTTTGTTTGTTATACGTTCACTATAAAATGGCTTCATGTAGTATGTGATCGTTCTCTGAAATAAATATATATCCATTGAGTTAGATGGAGAGGGCTTTTGCAATTCTGGCTAATTCTAGAAGCTGAAGCCAGTCCACCATCTTCGTTAACCATAATTTTCCTGTAGCGTTTGCGCACTAACACACTAATTTAGCAATTTTTCTATTTTTTCCATCGATAACTTACTAGAAATCAGCACGCGCTTACTTCTTTAATTGCATTCTTTATATATATATATATATATTTAGTTAATTTATTTTAATTAAAAATCATCCACATTCCCGATTAAGACTATTGTACAATCGAGTGGAATCGATAAAAATGAGTAATCATTGTATGTTCCTAATGGTTATTATCTCAAACTTCAAACAGATAGTTGATATTCTTGCTTAACATCCGCAAATTCGTCCTTTCCGTAGTGCTATCAAAAGGAAATAATGGGAAGATTTCTAACCCGATATGAATGGTAAATGTATATATCTTTCACTGTGATAGACCTATGTTCCCTCTATGATAATTTGGTCTAAAACGTTCACAAAATGCCGTTTATATTACAAAAAAATGTTATAATTACTTAGGGCCGACCATGGGGAATATGCAGCACTTATGGAACGTTTATATGATCCTAAAATTTCGCCTCTTTTCCCTAACTCATTAATTATACTTTGGGTTTTCCGTATTTTCAATTGGTCAATCGCTTCAAGTGTGTGGATTAAATCTGTAAAATCCACGCTTTTCACATGGTCAATTATGTGTTGATTGCTCACGAGTGGGGCAGCCGAAAAATTTATTTGTTTTTGTAGAGGGCGGTAAGAGCAAAAATATATTGTACACCCCAAGGCACTTGAATAAATTTTAAATTTAATTTCAAACTAAATTTTAAAAGAATCACTGTCTTTGTGTAAATGTCGGTGCTTTGTATATGTGTGCCTACTTTGAAAGAAAATGAGGCATTGCAACCCATGCCGGGTACAGCTAGTTATTTATAACATTTTTCTCCCAAAAATAGTGACCAAATTTTGTGTGAAAGAAAGGTTGTAGACAGATTTCAACGTAGATTTGTTGGCATCAGAATGCTTTATATGTAACTATCCGTTACCTGACTGTATTACTGCATGAACACTATACAGGGTACAGGGTGCATGCACGTCTGGTTTCTTGGGACAGAATCTCTGCGAGTAAAGTGCGAAATTTCCTCAATTTCCCGCCCTCTGAGGTTTTCAATGAAAAGAACGCGTCAAACTCAGGAAAGAGACACGTTGTCGTCGTGATGACTTCGTCTATACATCGTCGGTAGCGTTACAAGCTCAATCGAGGCCAATACTATTGGAAACTGTCGCACCCTTCACTTTACTTGTCCGCCTGTCAATTTGTGAACCTGTCAACGTGTCGAACTCTTGGAAACGAAAATCACGCATCTCACAAAGGGATATGTCGTATGCTAGGATCAGAAAGGTGAACTAGGAAGCGTCTATATACCTGGATACGTTTGATCTTGATTTTTCAATCAGAATTTAAGTTACTTTTAACGAAATGCTATTTTACTCAGAAATAAAATGATTTGGTCTTGTTTTTACAGAAAAATATTTTACCCTTTCTGCACTACTTTACGAGTTTTTATCCGCAAATTCCAGCCATTTTACTTGGGAAATAAAACCTGTATGCACCACAGAGAGACACTTTTTTTAAATCGGAAGTTACGTAGGTATAGATCTCGTCAAAAAATAATTATGTTTCCTCAAATATTTTTAAAAGTTAATCATCAGGTCACCACAGAAATAATTTCAGGGTCACAAAGAAGCCTTTCGAAAACTATGTTGGTTGCTCTTATAGTACATATGAGCAACCAACCAATAGTACAAATCCTGTATGAGGAAGGGAGAATCTGAATGTAGAAGTCACCATGAAAAGAAAGAAAATAGAGCAAGTGGATTCCATCATCTATCTCGGAAGTACCATCACGTGAGATGGAAGAAGTACAAAGGACATCAAACGAATAATAGCCCAAGCTAAGAAGGCATTCATGGGAGAAAGACAACTACTTTGCTCAAAAGAGGATAGGACTACAAACCAGGAAACAGTATGTGAGAACATTCTTGCTGGGCGTGGCACTCAATGGATCGGAAGCATGGGCCATTGGAAAAGTTGACCAGAAAAGACTGGAAGTCTTCAAAACATGGTGCTGGAGGAGGATGCTGAAGATCAAATATTCGTACAAAATAAGAAATGATGAAGTGTACAGAAGAGTAGAAGAGGAAAGAACCATGTGGAACAACATACAGAAACGAAGAAACAGATGAATTGGACATAGAGACACAATGGGTTTTTGAAGAACATAATTGAATGCAAAATAGAGGAAAGAGTCCCCAGAGGAAGACCCGAGAGTGAGTTCATGGACCAAATGAAGAGGAAAGTATATAGGAAAAGAGACCAAGAGGCAAGGGAACTAATATTAGATGGGGAAGGGTGGAGGGCTGCCGTCAACCATTCTTGGATTGAACAACCTTTCAATGAACCAAAGATTGAACAACCAGTGAGAAAGAAACTCTTCGTCATGATGGGGTTTCAATCGTACCTCACGAAAAAATGAGTCAATTCAAGAGTCGTTTAGATATTTTCACTTATTTACTTAGACTTTCAGTCTTATAAAAGTTTACAATTTCACCAGTATTGATGCAATATTTAATTTATGGTTTCTTTAGCTGATGAAATTGAAGCAAAACATTCGAAAACGGTCTCCATCATGACTAGGTAAATATCTCGTTCTAACTACCTTATAAAAATACCAATTGCAGTAGAAATTACAAATTTTAAGACCAAATGGAAATACTGAGCAAATTTTCAGTATTTTTAGATTTTTTTAAAAGGAAAACTCTTATACCTCCAAGAAGCATATACGCATGCTTATTGTATGTTTTTCGATTCATTTCAATGGCCAGTATAGCAAGCGCCCTCTTCGACTACCTTAATCGGATTCCCAGTTTTCAATATATTACATGGTTCATACATATGTGAAGTTCATCCATTTCTCGGATGGGATTTATAGAATAGGAATTGGTTATTTTTAGAATGGGATTTCCGGAATGAAAGACGAAAACCTGACACTTTGACTACCTATCCTCTCTCTCGTCGTCCAATTACCCCGCGTATCCTTCCCCTTCGCTACTCAATTAACCCTTTCAAAGTTTTTTTCCTCTCCTTTTTCCACGTCTCCCGACCCATCCTTGACTTCAATGCGGGCCCGGATCAACCTCGAACCCCTCAATCAGCAATCAACTTAGCCGCGCCCACTATTTCGAGTGGCGGAAAGGGGAAAGGTCAAGGGGAAGAGAGGGGACAACGGAAAACATACCGGCCTTCAAAAGGGACGTAATTGAAGCGCGAAAGAGTTTGTGCTGTCGGGAAAGTTTCAAGACCATCCTTCTACATTGAAAATTAAGGTAGGGTCCGTCGGTAGACCTACTGATCAATTAATCAATTGGTTAGAAAAGGAAACGAATGAGGGCAAAGTTCGAGTAGCATAATTATTTTCCCCCATGGAGAAACGAACCCGTCAAGGCATGTCGTAGTTTATTTCGGTATCGATTTCGATATCGATTGTTGTACTCTCGAGCTAGATGAAGAGGGTACTACGTCATCAAACTGTAGCGGACCGAAACTATCTCCGTACTGGTTCTCCCTGCTTTTTTCTGTTTCCTTTGAATAGTACGACGCAATGGACTAATTAGCGGTTATAGAGCAAGAATATCCCCAATCTGCTTGTGATTTCAGGCATATTACTCTCGAAACATTCCATGGCTACTTATTGCTATGGATTCTACTCAATTTTACCATTGTTCTCACGAAAAATTCGGATGATTTTTAATTTAAATAAATAAAAAAATACAATAAACAATAAAAATTGCACTGGCAACCGAAATAACGGCCATATTGCTTAACTAAGCAAGAATATCCGTGATATGTTTGTAATTTAAGCCAAGTAGCTCTTGAAACTTAAATTATGTACTTAGTGCTATTAATTCTACTCGAGTTTATGTAGTTCTTTGTCATAATTCAAAATATGATCAATTTAAATAAATAAAAATATATATATTTAAAAAGAATGCACATAAAAGAAGCAGGCGCATCCTGATTTATAGTATGTTCTCGATGGAACAAATCATTAAAATCACAATAATCAGTGCGTCAGCCTGTTAGCGCTGAAGGGCAATCGGGGTGTACAGTGATGGCGGGCAGGCCACGCCCACGTCACAGCTTATAGCGTTGGCCACCATTTCAAGCGTCTTTTATATAATTATCTCAATGCTTGCACTTGACAAATAAAACGTAATTTTTCCGTTCGTATGTAATTTGATGCATTTTAGATCATGCATACCTACGTTCTCATTACGCCGTTTCCTTTCACGTGTTGTTCTAACAAAAGATAACATGTAATGAACACAGTAGTGTGTAGAACGTCAGAGGCGTGACCAGCACAGACTTAGAAACAAAAGAAAATGAGACAACTCACTGGTTTTAATATTTCAGCAGCACACAACCGTCGTCCTCAGAGTTATATGTGGCGATGGTGATTACTTTTGCTTTCATTGGCATTTTGGGCTTGTATATATATGAATTGAATTTCTTTTAAATATCCAAATAATGAATAAACTAGACTCCTCACGCATCTTCAATTTTAGCTTGGCTCACGTCCTTCCTCCATTTATTCCAGCGATACACACAGCCTTTTCTCAAACTTCCTGCCTATGATTTAAGGAGTAACCTACGCTCCGAAGTATTGTTTTCTTAAGGTATCCAAGTTTTGCTGGAATGAGTAAATTTTGAGGCAGTAAAGTGTACCGCGGTGGATGCGACCTATTAATTAAGGTAGTTCGGCCGGGATTCGTTCCACTTGAAGGAGAGTTTTTGATATTGCTTTTACTCTTATATTTCATTTCCAAAACATACGATTTATCAAAGCTTTAATGTAAAGGGGAAAAAATAGTCTTGTAAATTGTGAAAAATTACAACAAATAATAAATTAAAAATAATTTACAACAGTTATTAAGTCGCCAATTTGAATGGGTATCGACGTGGCTCAAACCTATTCGTGATCAGGTAAAACCATTGAGGTAGAATTTTCTACTCTGGCCAATGCTCAAAGCTGTAAATTGGGTGTGGCTTGTTTGCCATCTTTGTTAACCCCGATTCTCTTTTAGCACTTACGAGATGATGCAATAATTTTGCAATTTTTACGATGTTTTCCCTGGATAACTCGCTAGAAATCAGCATGAAAGCACTTTTTAAACGCGCACCCTCCTTACACATATTTTTTACTTATTTAAATTGGCATTTATCTGAATTCCTGGCGAATAGAGTAAAATTGAAAAAGTGGAATCCATGGCTCTAAGTTAACTTATATATGTTTCAAGGGTTACATGCCTTAAATTTCTAACAGATGGTGGATATTCTAGCTATACATCAGCTTATTCGTCCACCCCGTCGTGCAGTTATCTTTATACTTTATTTAAATTTATATATAAGTTATACTTTAGATACGGTGACAGCTGGATATAATATCCTGCAACCCACTACTGTTAAGGATTTGTTGTTCAGCTTTTTGAAATCATCAAGGTTAAAAATAAATTTTGGCAACTTTACGTCTTTTTCCATAGATAACTTACTAGAAATCAGCATGTATTTTCTATTTCAGCATGTTTTCTCCTGAATACATCTTTTATTTATTAAAATTAATGTTAATCTGCCTTTCTCGTTAAAACTATGATAAAATGGAGTGGAATGCATGGCTCTAAGTAACTGATATATGTTTCAAGGGTTATTTGCCTTAAATTTCAAACATATGGTGGATATTCTAGCTATGCATCAGCTTATTCGCCCACCCCGTCGTGCTGTTATCTATACTTTAGATACAATGAAATCTGGACGTAATATCTCGCAACCTACTACAGTTAAGGATTTGTTGTTCAACTATTTGAAATCATTAAGGTTAAAAATAGTAAAGTCAACTCTATTCTCAAAGTGGGTAATTTTTTCCGTTCCACTGTTTTAGCTTAGCAGGGTGACAGTGGGCTGGAGGTTTGTGTGCATGCAGGGCGCCATGCAATGCTGTGATTCGAGACACGCGACCCTCGAGGTGTATGAGGAGGGTGCTTACTATGGTGTCCAATGCTCTAAACTGAAGCCAATCTGCCATCTTCGTGGACCATCAATTAACTATAGCTCTTGCGGTCTAACGCTAAAAATTTGCAATTTTACAATGTTTTTCATCGACAATGTACTAGAAATCAGCATGCAAAAACTTCCAAAATGTGAATCCTCCTTACGTATTTTGTTCATTTTAGTGAAAAAAATCATCCACATTCTCGATGAAAACTATTGCATAGTTGAGTAGATTTCGTAACACTAAGCAGCCAATATATGTTTCAAGAATTGCTTACCTTAAATTTCAAACAGTTAGTTGATATTCTGACTTTAAATCCGCTAATTCGTCCATTCCGTCGCGCTATGCGTAGGAAAGTAAGGAGAGAGCAGGGATAACCAAATATGGTTGTTATTTTGGTTGTCGGGCAGTAATTTTGATGATGTAATGCCCTCTCCATCTACTTTCATAAGAATACCTAACAATGAGTTCACGTTGATGATTAAGCATTTGTCTTTGGGAGTTTTTTTTAGTTGCAAAAAAACTGATACACAGAGCGGGAAAGAAAATTCACTGTAAATATAATGTTGTTTCAAGAACCAAATGTTAAAATGTAAGTCTTGAAAGGGTTAAATGTATAGCTTTTACGCCTCAGTGCATCATGCGTAAAACGTTAACGTCGTTTGAAGTCACCTAAATGTTGAGTATTAGAAAAGATGGATGATGCACGAGGGCTTGCCCTAAGAAAAAATTTTGAAAACGACAAATTTTTCCGAGTTCGGCATAACCATTATTTCTGTCATCTACCTCAATTAGTTATATTCGTCCTCGTTATTCGAAGATAACTTCCAACTACCCTCTGTAACTGCTTATCCGACGAGAAACTGTAATGAAAAACGAAAATAAATTACATTTATCTCTCTTCTTTCATCCCTTCATCTCTTGATTAGTCGGCCCGGACGTCAAGTATTCCGCGGTGGTTGGAGGTGTGAGATGTCCTCTAAGGGGAAGAGTTCAAGGGCAAAAACATGTCGGCAACCGCTCACCATCCGTGTGTCTCTCTCTCCGCTAATTTATTTTTCCTTTGACCTCATTTTCAGTCCCCTGGGGCTCACGCCGGAGCACTTCGAACCCCACATCCTCCCCTTTGATCCAGGTGAAGAAGCAGGTGATTCTCACGCCCTCTCTGAAGCAAGACTTCTTCCCTTGGCAATCCAGCCTGCGTCACAAGAACATGGCAGCCCGTCAAGTGCTCCGACTTTACTTACCGCTTCCCTGTGTGCTTTTTCCTGCTCGCTTACTTCGCAGGCACGAGGGAAAGTTCGACCAAGTTCGCGAGAGAGTCGTGATGTGGTTCCCAAACTTAGCTTTCTGCCTTTAGGTATGTTGTGCTCGTCGTCCTTATTGCGTTTGACACCGGCAATAACGACTGGAATGCTCTTCATTCTTCTTTGCAACTTTTGGATTCTCAGAACTTCAGTCTTGTGCGTGTTACTTGCGTTAAATCTCTTTTGTCTCCGCTCCGGCTGAATGAATACTTTGGATACTGCTGTCTTGAGCATCTAGCGCATGAGTCATGAGTAGGAGATGCATTGTTGTTCAAAAATTTATGATTTATACCGTTTACATCATATGGCTGCTGCCAATCAACGGTTAGATATGCTACGTAATTTTTTAGTTAGTTGGGCGTTACTTTTTAGTTTATAATGCGAGTTAGGAAAAAAAGCTCCAGCCCCCGCGAAAATTTCTTTAAAATCTGTATTATTTGCAAATTTCCCCGAAAAGCATTTATGCGTTGTACACAAATTGACTTAAGTTTTTCATTTTTCATAGTATTTATAGCTTTAGCGATATTTTATGGCAATAAAAAAGAAAATCAACCCATTTAGTTCAAAAATAAGTAGTTACCTTTTGGTTGGATCTCATATTTCGGCCTATTTTATACGGTCTGTTTCATATTATACGTAAAAGTTTGGTAAATAAAATTTTTTTGTATAAAAAACATGTGAAATGTTGAAATAGATGATGGGTAACCATCTAATAGGTGTTTCGCCCGTCTGCTGAAAGGCGAGGAAGACCTGAGGTATGCGGGTGCTTGCCCAGCGTCGCGGGGCAGTCACGCGAAGTCATCTCGTTCAAGCGTCTTTCTCTCCTCGTGTGGGGCTTCATTCCGGTCGCAGCATTCGAAAGTGAATGGCGGCCTTCCTTTCCTCCCTTTTGATAAAAAAGAGACCGCGGACGCCCGACATTGGACTCTCGTCTCTTCTTAAAGATCCCCGCGTCTTTACTTTGCCGCCCGAACAAACCCGGCGACTTTAGCTGTTGTTGAGATCCCTCTGGCGTGTACCGGCGTTGGGGGAGGGAAGGCGGTTACATAACCTTGAGTGTACTGGATGATGCCCTAGAGAGCCTTTTCTCCTTTTTCTGCCTCCTCCTTCCCTCTCCACCTTCTCATGATTGAATTAATCGTCCCAGCAAGCGCTCTCCGCGGTCTGCATTTTGCGGCATACAACTCCTTCGGCCGCCTAGCCTGGCTGGCATCATTCCAGGGTCGGCGAGAGCTTGCTTCTATTTGCTGAGGCGTCGAAGATGGCTTCTTCTCGTCTCAATACAATCCTCCTTTACCGTCTGTCATGCGGTCGCCTTCCTTTAAGACGCTGAATGCTCACTAGATGACGTTCCAGAACAATCAATGCCTTAGGCCTGGTCTACACGCTACACTCTGTCGTCAGTCTTGCATGAAGGACAGACTTTTTCCATGCCACTTGGTAATTCTAATTATTTCAGTCCGTTGATTAAAAATTTAACGTAATCTTTTACGTAAATTTAAAATCAATTTAGTCTATGACGAGGTTATTAATGTCTTACGACCTCCTACCTTCTACAATAGATCAGATCCTGGGAATAAAATTAGGGAAATAGACTGCAAAACAGACAGATGCCGAAAATCTGAACTTATTATATCTCTCTACTCATAGAAGCCATATTGTAAATCTTTTCCTATATCCTGTAATAAACAATTACTTAAAATCATCAGATTTACTTTCTCTCGTTACAATCAGGGTCCTTAAAGTCAACTCCACGAATTCTTCCCTTTTTAATATTCCTCTTCCTTCCATCCAATTATGCCAGATACTTGATTTTATATCGCGCAATGATGGACTACAATGAATACTGAAAACATTTTGACTTCTTTAGCTCCTCCTCGAATGATTTCAAGAGGTTTCTGTTGAGTGATTTGACTTTATGAAATGTGAGTCATCGCTAGATTTTGCTTTGGTTTCATTATACTTGGTGTTTTGAAATATGTATCATGGTTTTAAGGCTTTGTAGTATTTATAGCATTTTACTTATAATTATAAATGATCCATCAAATGAAATAACAACTCAAATTGTTTTCTTTTTACCTACAAGTGTTCAATGTGAGCTCCATTCGTCACACGGCACTCAATCAGTCGATTCATTGTCCATCCAAGCGAGTTCTTCCCATACCTTCATTAGTGAGTCTGGAGTAATTAACGCAGCAACTGATACAATCCTGTTTCCTTAGTCGGGTAGGTCAGCTGGTAGCGGAGGCACATACATGATTCTTTATGAACCACCAACGATAAAAATCGCATGGAATCAGAACAGTTGAACGTGGAGGTCATGCGAAAAAAGCCCTGTCATCTGGCCCCTGGCGGCCAATCCAGCGGTTGGGTACAACGTCGTTTAACCAATCGCGTACTGAGTTATGCCAGTAGTGAGGCGGCGCACCATCTTGTTGCCAAATGAAGTTCTCTGGTTCATCATCTTGCAGTTGAGGAAAATGTTGTAGCGCATCAAAATAAGAAACGCCAGTTACATTTACGTAATTATAAGTCAAATATAGTATAAAAGTATAAATAGTGCAAAACCTTAAAACCCCGATATTCATTTTGAAACACCCTCTAATACGTGTGAAAATTTTAATTAAACTCGAATTGTATTACCTGGAATTGTGAATGATTTTCTTATTGGTCCTATGACCTATTGTCCATTTCAATATTTTTGTGTGAATTTTTCCATTCATTTTATTAATAGGGCTGATGGCCGTAGAATGAAATATAATTATTATTTAAAATGTCGTTTTCCCACAATCGGTAATAGACTGACTGTCATTGAGACTTTGAAATAGGTCAGTGGACAGGTAGTGTAGCTGATTTGTTGATTTGCTCCCTAATGCTTGTTTCTTAATCTGCCTTGCAGTAATGACGTCTTGTTTTGCATGGCCCCTGCATTACTTGTATCTTAATTACGTGGTTGCTCTGTACATAAATATAAATATTTTCTGTAGCATTTGTATGTATAATGTATGCTTTCGATTTGATGAAACAGCTGGGTGTGGGTGGCTGCTCTTTGTGAGATGAGCCAAACAAATGAGTGGAAATATACGGAGTTTGACTCGACGAAGTCACTTCATGAAAACATAGATGGTGGCGTATCAATATTAATATCAATCAAAATGTCTTGGATGAAGTAAAAATAGCAAGATATCAGGCTGAATTGATGTAAAATTGACTCCAAGCTTTGCAGTTATCGTTTCTACATTTCTGTTGACTGCGAACGTCCGTACAAAATCCGCTTTCGGCTGCAGTTCATGTCATTTATCAACCATAATATCGTCGGTTGCTGCTGTCGGTAGTTCGCTATCCTCGACTATTAACACGGCTAAATCGAAAACACCAAGTGTGGTGCATGTTGATGAAAGTTACTTTTACGTTATAGTGCATTTTGGTGATAACTCACCACCTGTCAAATTCCCCTGAGGTGGCTTGCCGAGTTATATGTAGATGGAGATAGATGTAGATGATCAGGCCAGATTTGTTATGAAAAACTCTACTTGAGGACGGCAAGTCGGACGTTTTGTATGAACCGAATGAGATGTGACAAATATACGATTGGCAAATACGCCCTTCTTAGCTAAAAGGCAGTAACTGCATCATTGTTGGTTCTGAGTTATTTCATTTTTTTTTAAGTTTTACCTCCAACTTTCACAAAGTCAAGGTATTTTGGGTATGCCTACTATATATTTTCATCCTTAAGTTGCCATGAGCGCGTGTATGGCAGTCCCGGTTTCTCCGTTTTAAAATATGCTAATAAAATAGGCACGGAAAAGTATCATTACCTAAATCACCACGTAGGGGTAAAATTTTATGTAAAGGTGAAATATTCTCTTTCTCTGTTACGGCAAATATTTTATGTATTTTAAGTGACGCTTAACTGAGCAGATGGACACCATTAATACATTCACTGCCTTAATGGGAAGAATATTACTGGCTGGTGCACAATCATATAATCCATCACTACATTTACCAATCGAACTCAGATCGATTTGGCCGATTCAGCTCGCTATGGTAAATGCAACGGGCTAGTGTAATTGATATGATAAGCGGGATGACTAGTAACGCTTTCCCTGCCAGTCTGAGATTTCAAATCGATATGAACCGATTTAAATTGATATTTAAATAGATTTCGCATTGGTTAGCCAGGCGATCCGAGTTGGCTTGCTTAGTATGCTCAGATTGGTCCGAGTTCATATCGATCTGAGTTCGATTAGTAACCGTAGTGCATGATGGTAAGAATAAAATAACTCTAATCAATTCCACACTCATTTCAATGCAAACCGACCATGGTTTTGACGCATCATGTCATTTTCAAAGTACTTTCAGTAACATTCCGCATGTATATATATACCCATGAGCCATTAGAAATGGAAGGGGAGTGTAGGAGATAACGTTTGAGAGGGTTTGGGGAGGGGACTTACAAAGGCGTGGATTCATAATGAAGCAAAAATAAGTGGGGGGAACATAACCAGAATAGAATAGGAGGAGTTAAGGGTCCAAATAGGAAAGAAAAGTTGATTGCAGGACATGAAGGGAGGCTTAAAATAAAAAAACGGCTTTTGAGACGTAAAGACTACGTCGTAACAAATTTTGTCCGGGCTACTCGCTGTAGCAAATTTCGCGTAGAAATCCAGTTTAGGCCCTTCGTCATAAAAATCTAGAATTTCAGCGTCCAAATTGCTAAAATGAATGAAACTCTTCAAATGTTTGGTAAAACAAAATTTTTCATCACTATTTAGGAAGTTTTCTTTGTGTTACAGAACAGTCACGGCACTGGAACATATTAAAATATATGCTTTAACTCCGGTCTAAAAATCTCTAAAATTTCGGCCTTGTTGACCGATATGCGTAAGATCACAGTCCTCATATTTTATGAAGAAAAGAGAGTGGAAAATACTACTGATTTATTTGATTATTACCATCGTGGGTGTAGAATATTTCCACCAAGTAACGCCTAAAACTCTTTCTTAAATCCTGTAATCCTTTATGTGCAGGTTAAAAATTTTACAATACGTGAGGGGATGTCGTATCTACTTCGACTGGATGGTTGAGTGCTCTGCTGCGGACATGGAGCTCCCAGGTTCAAATCCGAATGGAACCTCAGGGACTGAATAGCGGAATATCGTGGGAACTCGCAGTTGTTTGTAGGTAAGCTGCAAGCTCCCGAAACTGAATGGGGGAATTGTACACACCGTTGAACTCGGAACGAGAGAACAACCATTGGGGTAAATTGTAGAGGGCGCTTGCTATGATGGACAGCGCTAAAGACTGTAACGTGGGCGTGGTCTCTCCGCCATCTTAGTTTACCCCGATTTTCCTTTGGCGCTTTGCGGTAAATTAGCGAACTTGGCAACTTATGATACTTTTAATCTATATTTTACTAGAAATTAGCAACCACTTACTTATTTAACATATATTTTTTATTTATTCAAATACACAATAATCCATATTGCCGGTGAACATCTTTGTGCAATCGAGTGGCATCCATGGAACTAATAGCCAGTTGCAGGAACGACACATCTGTATTTTATGAAGCTATGGGATCCATAAGCCATGGCAACCATTCAATAAGTGTTGCCGAAACATTCGATAAATATATTGGTTTCATAACATATGGCATATTGTTATGAGTTCCAGAAGTAGCCAAGATGGCTGTTGCGCAATAAACCGCTTGGAGACTCAATTTCTTGATAAAATAGTTGTTTTGGAGCACATAAGCATTTTGTTTTCTGAAACTGACTAATTATTATGTATATTAGCAATTATATATAGGCTAATCTTTCATAAATTTTATCCGGCGCTGGAAGATTAGATCGAATATTCTAAGCTGCCGACTATAGGTAAATAAGTTGTGTAGCTAGCAAATATGTTCCTGTAACCCGAATTTTTTTATGAGATCTATAACTTTATGGATCTCATAACTATTTATTTCATGGCTAAATTTTCTTGCAACCGGCCATAAGTAACTCATCTGTTTCAAGAGTTAATTGCCTTAATTTTCAAACAAATGGTTGACATTCTTGCTATTCATTAGCTAAGTCGTCCATTCTGTCCCGCTATCCAAAGGAAAGAAAGGAAATTTCAGATATACCTAGAGACCCTCAAGTCAGAGAAAGAAACCTTGGTTCCACTTTTGAATGGTGGGCCACGAAATATGGCCGAACAAATGAGAAACGCCCATTTTGAACGAAGAGCGGTACAAATGTTTGTAAACATTGCTTAGTAACAACATAACCTCTACTTCTATGCGAGTTTTATTTATTATAAAACATTAAATGGAATATTAAATAATTTAAAGTTATTTGTTACTAAAATTAGTAAGTTAATAATCAAATATTCAAGTGATTCATTAACTATTTACTTAAATTATGCACCCAGAGCGGGCCATCCATATGGTCGGTTTCTAGTTTCTGAATTCAGGGTCTCTAGGTTTAACCAATGTGGTTCTTATTTCGGTTGTCAGGTTACAGTTTGACGACGTAATGCCCTCTCTATTTACCTCAATGGACATTACTCTCGATACATCAAGAGCCACTGCATACACTGAGACACTGATAAGTATACGGGCAATGAGACTTTCCTCTGGAGTCAATATACATGCTCGTTCTTCTGTCGTTTTTATGCTACATAATTTTTCGCCGTGTAGTAATGTCCGGACGTGCAGGGTGTTACTTTTGTGGATACTAGGCGATAAAATATGGGGATTGGCTTTGTAAACTTTGAATCGTTTTTTGTCTGTCCATTTTGTCTTTTCCAGCATTCTCCTCCAGCACTAGGTTTCGAAGTCTTCTAGTCTGTTCTGGCCAGAGAAGTATTAAAATGAAATCGAAAAAATATACAATAGTATTTAACTTAAATCTACTAATTAAAGCAAATATAATTTATCTTAAGATAACAGTACTTCAAAGCGCATCCTGAGGCATTATTTAAACCGACCAATTACGACTCTTAATATTTCTTAAAGAAAATTTTCGGAGCTAACCTAGTCCTACCTACCTTAATGTCCTGCTCTTGAGTTTTTCCCTCTTTGTTTCCGAAGGGAATTGGCAATTTTTGGCCAACTATTTGAAAGCAGATTGAAGGCAAGTGTCCCTCCCTTACAATCAAACTTTGGGTGTTCAAGCCTATGCATTTCGGAGACCGTGTGCAATTATAGCAGGTTGTGTTGTCAAAGGGACTTGTTGTTCTCTTTGTACCCAATGAATTACGCGATGGAATCACTTTATTTTTGCTGCGAGTCTGTCGGTCAATAAAGGGTCTTAATTTACGGTCCCACAACGGTAATCCACTCACGATTGGAAGCACCCGTTGTATCTAATCACTGTCGCAAGGGACGTACCTCAATTGTTTAAATCACGATTGATTGAAACCCTGATACTGCCCTGAGTTCAGTTCGTTGTTTTAGTCCATCAAAGCGAAAAATAGAGGAATAAACGCCGTCAATATTTATTCTTTTTTTCCAATGGGATTTCCTACTGTTCAGACATCCAGGCCGTCGTGTTCTTGCTATCCCTTTTTTATCCGATTGCGGACGGCTGGTACATGTTAAAAGGTACTTTTCCTGTGATGGAAGGCTGTTTCTGCCACTGTGCTACGTTGGAAATGCTCCAACATTGAGAAATTATGGATATAATCCCTCTGAAATCGTAGACGAGTGTAGCAGTTAAGGATAAAACATGGCCAGCTGCGATTCCAAGCCGATAGCTCGAATACAAATGTTTTATGTTCGTGGGTCATGCGTTGCAGTTGATCTAGTTAGATACTCAGAGCAAAATAAGTAAATTTTTTATAACAATGTAAGACTTTTCTTGAAGAAAATGACTGTTACGTAAAATATCATGGCCGTTTAAGGTGACTGCAGCGAAATGAATTCATAAAGAATGAGAGTGTGGCAATTTTCCGCTTAGATAAATTTTATCACCTAGGTTTTGATGTACTGATCATCATGAGGCCTGATGACGATGTATTTGAAAATAGCCGCACTCTCATTCTTTATTATATATTATTTCCACCATATCAAGCCTTATTCTTTTCTCTTTGAGCAAACGAAGTTTTTATATAGTAGACCAGAGAATACGAATATATGATACAGTAAACAATTTATGATTAACTGAACGAAATGCCTGAACTGAGTTAAATATCATGGAAAAGTTTCTCATAATCTTTCATATTTTCCTAGTTTCCTCGCATTTGCGTGACAGACTTTGTTATGTATATTATTTGGCATTAAAAATCTTCCAAGTAGCTGCCTTTCAAATCTATTTTCAGCAGAAATAAAAAAAAAAAATGTACAAATAAATAAATAAATATATATATATATTTATATATACTTATATATATTAATAGATAAAAATTGCTACAGGAAGGCAGACGATACACACAGAATCATAAAAAAATTATAACACTTACGAAAGTGTTTTCTTTTTTTGTGATTCTGTGTGTATCGTCCACCTTCCTGTGGCAATTTTTATCTATTCATCACACGAGTGATCCTCAGTGAAGTTATATATATAAATTTCTTCTGTGTGTATCGTCTGCCTTCCTGTGGCAATTTTTATCTATTAATATATATATAAAAGTTTGCCAGAGGAAGGCAGACGACAAACACAGAAAACAAAGAAATGATGAACACACAAAGTTTCTTGATATTTCGGTGCCACTAGCACCTTGGTCGCAAGAGCGAAGCGAGTGAGTCTTCGCTCTTGCGACCAAGGTGCTAGTGGCACCGAAATATCAAGAAACTTTGTGTGTTCATCATTTTTTTGTTTTCTGTGTTTGTCGTCTGCCTTATATATATATGTTCGTATTGAGGGAAAAGAATAAATTTATTTATCTTTGAAGAACAAATACGTATTTCAATAAAAATGGTAGAGCTTGTCATTATTAGAGATAAATGGGAAAAAGAATCAGTATCGAGGGAAAATTTTATGCGAAGTGTAACTGTGCAAGAGTTCTACTCAGACTCAAACGAAGTGTCAATAATCCAATTAAGAGTGTTCATTCTTATTCCAAGCTTCTGATAGAACTTGAATAAAGTGTCGAAGTTAAAGAATGCATAATTAATGTCTAACTTTGCAATAGGTTTGGCGGATCTTGACTTTTTTTAACTTTTCTTCTTTTATCTGGAAGTTGTCACTACCACAGAGGGCTGCATATCGCAACCATAATGAGCAGACTTACTCGCTACAGAGATCCAATTCAACCGCTCGACATCACTGGTTTGTGCTCTCCAAACCGTGCTCTCTTTTGTTCCCAAGCCTAGTTCCTGACGAGAGGAAAAGATCATTCATTCCTTTCTTGCGTGGCAGACAACCATGTTGGGGAGTGTCCTAAACCACTAGGGCGCAGGCCAAGGATTCAAACGCCCTAGTTTGGCAAGGATACATGTTTGCATCCACTCGATCCTTGAGTTGCTAGATTCATGAGTTCTCCGAAATTCATTTGTTTTTCTTGCTAGTTGCATCAATGACCTCAGGTTTTCTGTATTGAATTTTAGTGAGTACTAAAAAATCAGTGGTGACATTTTTATGCATCATCAACTTATGTCTGTTCCAATCGAAGAATTCAATGTATATCTTTTCAGAATCAGCCCCAATTTGTTTTGTATTTAACTGTTCCGACTGATCGGATTTTACTGAATAGCTCAGATTAAAAAAGAAGAGAATTTATTAATATTGTTCACAGTTTTTGTGTCCATTTTTACAATTTGATTTATCGCTGCATATTTTCCAAATTCAATTATTTTCTCAACCAAATTGTTGGCATCGAGAATTGGATATTTCTTTTACCTAAATTTTGAACTCATCAAATGGTTCAAAACATTTTCTATTTTGCGCGCAGTTTATTTACGTTAGGCATTATAAAGGGAATTTTTAATGTCGCTGGTGACTGTGGAAAAATCGAGAAAAATATGCAGCGAATCCTGGACACAATTAGTGTCCCAAAAGCTTTGATTCTTCAGTTATGTTTTTTTAGAGAATGATATGCCGGGAATTCACTTTGGACATCTTCTTCCCTGTCATGACGATCAGTCACCCATGTTTAATGAAAGACTTGTCGGAAAATATGTCGTTGAATTTTTGTATCTATCAGTCAAGTAATTCTGGTACGTGAGGGGCATGGCTGAGTTTCTAACAGCGGCTAGGACAAATGTTTGAGTATTCATGATGAATGCGGTGTTTAGTCCAAATTTAGATGCCATATTTGACCTGCTGTCAATATTTTTCTATTAAATAGAACAAGTAATGATTACTCACAGTTTGTAAAACAATACCCGATTGCATCGTTGCGGTATTCATTAAATATTCTGTAATTTCGTTTGCGATGCGATGTGTTTTTTAGAAACAAAAATTTAGGTAGCCTGTCCATACTGATTGGCATTCTTATGTAAGAAATTCTGCGAAATAATTGAACCTGAGAGAACCACTGTCGCATTCCTGCGTATAAGGGAGAAACCAGATTTTAAAGATAAAGAGAAGGAGGTTATGAAGAATTTCTTGTTTTCGATGCTAATATTATAAAACGGTTTTAGTGGTTGAAATATATCTGTTTGAACTAATGAGTTAATTAAACACACTGATTGAATTAAACAATTAGTGTTCTTTCATTAAATTATCTCAAAACATTTTAGAGCTGTGCATAAGAAAGAAATGTCAACCTTATGGCATTTATACCAGACTGTTTTATGGTAGAAAAAATCAAATTAAAGGTAAACAGTAGAGTTCTTCAACAATAATGTGTTGAGTCGTTAAAAACGAAAACATAATCTTGTTGATTTCCAACGATAATCTCTTATTGGCAAATAAACATTGCTCCTTTCTTGCTATGTGATCATTGTTAACGTTCTAATGTCAAATGTTTATTACAGACAAAATGGAATCCTGGTGTGAATGTCCGTCCTTGTTAGATGGTTCATAAATTTCCGTGATATACAGCTATTGCTGAAGTAGTTGGCTTATGCCTTCCACAAAGCCTTCTTTATTTAAGATATAATTGGTTTCATAGTTACTGGGCATTTTACTTACCTAATTATTCTTGAAATGCGCCTATGACAACAGGCGGAATAATCCTCGTATACCAAAATATCAGCCCCTTACTGAATTACCTCTTAGAGACATTTGCCAGAAAACACCAGTCAGTTTACCTGGAAAATGGTAAGCAAGCGCATTCCGGAGAAAAATTAATTATATAAATAATAAGGCTTTTTTATCACTACGCGTCAAAAAAAATAAAATCGTGTAGTTTGTATGTTTCATCAACTATACTTGAAAAAAATTATTGTCACCGCAGTAATTTTTTCAGGAATTAAAAAAAAAAAACCTTCCATTTTGATGGAGTCTTGAACGTACCGCTTGATGAAAATGATTCATGTTAAATACCTATCTAAAAATTTTATTTAATTACTTACATTTTTAGTCCTGTTAAAGTATATTATTGTACAAAAAATAATGTAATATTTTATCTCGTGCTTCCTTCAGCGGCTGAAATAAATAGATATAATTAGAATGTGATATCTGTTATGATTTGGAAACGGTCTCCCTTGAATTACCTTAAGGATTTTATTCATTAAAGATGCTTAACTACGACTTAAGAGCAGTTTGAAATAGTTTTCTCTTTCACCGAGAGTACTCAAAAGCTGAAAGTATTGATTTCTAACGGAAGACTTTGACTTATCCGCAGAATACCTTGATGCGGTAGTGCGAATTGAATCGTATAACAGGATCATCTTCTCGTTCTTCTTACCACCAAAAAAGGCCTTGGCCTATTTCACATCGTTCTTGAGAGCATCTTTGAACTTCCGTATCTGAGAAGAACTCACTTTTACCCATGACATTTTTTATGAAGGCTATCTGCTTGAACTTCCTTTCTGTCTTATTACCGGTATCTTTCCTTTAAAAATATTCTGGGTAAAGTTTCCTCTTTTATAACGTGTGGCAACGGAACATAAAATGAAATGGCGCCGGTATGCAATATCAGTAAACGCGTCGTACAGGAATGTTCCCGGAGCGTAAGTAAGTTTTTTATAAGTAAGTGAAGAAATTAATTCACAATACTTTGAACTTTTTGTCAACATATTGCTGATCTGATAATTTTGTTGGCTGCGGGAGATCTTACATCAAAATCTATAGAAAACGTGTATTTCTAAGGGAATTTCAAAAATTTGCTTTATCGTGACACAGAAACTCGGGCCTTAAAATCTACTGGGAGGAAAAAAGTTATATTTCTTCTAAAACATCCGATAGAGGGCTGCTTTTTTTGCCTAAAAATATCAATGTGGTAGTTATCATTCGAATCCTATTTCTTGACGTTATTTTCTCCTTTTCATTACCCAATCTCTCCCGATTATTTGAGAAATTAACCCAGTTAAAATGAGTTTAGGCATGTATTTTCACTAATTAAAAGTAATTAACACTAAAAAGAATCCTGAAACGCCCAAGGAAATCTTCTCTAAGTGGCTGTGCGTAATCCACGTAGACACAAAACGGGCGGGGCGGTACGATGGTTATCAACGAAGGTCCATGTTGGGAGGGTTGGAGGGATGTCTACGCAGATGATGATTGTAGTAAATGACGGATTATCCTAGATATAAAAGTAATTTTTCCTTTACTTACCATAAATTACAGATTGTCCATGAAAATCAATTTATAACCCTTTTCACCGCTTTTTCCGCAAAAAAAGAAAAGTCCACCAGGAAAATATTGGGGACTAAGGGGTCCGTATGAAGTCTACGATGGGAGTTGGGGGGGCTCAAAAAGAGACCTAATTTTGTCTACGTGGATTATGGATAGCCCCTTAGCCGACCTATAATTTGCCTTCTCTAGAAAGTGTTAATTTAAAATTTTAAAAATGTTCGTTCAATCCGTCTCTATCGATAGACTGTTTTCCCAGGAGTGCCCTGGTCATTTGCCCAAAGTCAAAGTAAGATAGATGCCGTCTTCTTATCCGTGGGTACAGAAAGCCTTTTCCTCTCTGAAGGATTGCTTCTGTCTTCGACCAGTCAAAAAAATCGAGTGACATCCACGATAGATTTTTCCTTTACGCGTGCACCCCGTGAATACACGCAACACGCGGCACGGGTGTGCGTCATGGATGGAGGACCATCAAGGCGACCCCATATCCTCTTTTCTTCCATTCGTGACCATCCTTTGAGATCCTCGACCCGTCCGGGGACCTATCCCATGCATAAATAAGCAAAAATCCAGCCGAGGGCGGCACTGGGAAAATCGCATTTGCCTCGTAAGCGAGAGGGAGAAGTGGAGATGGTAGGCCTTCTGCCCTGTACGGCTCTGAATAGGAGAGTACAAATACCCTCCAAGAAGGGTTGTGGATTAGAGTCCGAGTTAATGGCTCGGTGTAAACACTGATTTGGCGATTTTTAAATTGTTTAAATTATAAATAAACAATGCCTTTAATGGTAGAACAGACATTGATAAATTCAGTAGAATATAAATTGGCTTAATATAATTAAGCCTTATCGAATTATGTGTGTTTTTCTTTTTTTTTTAAGAAAACAAATATAACCAATACAAATATTAACCTGATTTTAATATATTTATTATATGTGTAACATTGTGGTTTTTTAACTTTATTGCTATTTATTTATTTTTTCAAAGTTTGTAAATGAAATTAATGTTAACTTACTTATTGTCAACCGGAACTGTTTACAGATTTCATTACTGCTTAGAGGTTTTGATTTCTTTGTTTATGTTTCAATAGTACAAATCTCAATGGTACATTTATTCTGTATGCCACAAATTTTGTGTTGAAATTTGTGCAAATTCCTAGTTTTTATCTTCTTATTGCAAATCCCTGATGATGACAAACAATTTCGTGGAACGTTGGCTACGAGAGGAATGCATTGGTGGCCATATTTCAAGAATCATGTTCTTACGCGTAAAATTTAAAGTAAGGCCACCATAATGGCTTCTTTGTTCACTAGAGTCCCTTCCCCAAACGGAATACGAAGTGTTATCTGATTGCCTGCATTTTCAACTATAAACGGCGATACTATATTTGACAAACTTAAACCTTTCATTCACAGAAGGTCCGCGGGCAATAAAAATGAACTTTACATGAAAGTCTTATGAAAACGTTTGTGTAAATTTCTCGGGCTCACCACCGGGTAAGAACTTCATAGGCAGCCGACGTTTCGAATTCCGACTCGTTACCCATTCTCAAAACGCTTCTCTTATGAAAACGCTTTTACTCGTCTGGGGTCAAACCGGAGACATTAGTTGCACGAATGGTATCATATTATCCTAAAGACATTTAATAATCCTTAAAATTTGAAAGTTTTACTGCATTTTTTTTCAAGGATTAGGTGTATATACATATAGATAAACATATATCCTACTTTATATATAAGAAGATGAGCACTTTTTCTATTACGAGCTATTATCTCAGCCCCGTGGTGCATCTCTTTTATCAAAACAACTCTCTCATTGAAAGTTTTTGGCGTGAAAACCGTCAGAAACACCTCAGGCTGTATATGATACACCATTTTCTATGAATTTGATAAAATTCAGTCGTCGTCTGCATTATCTGCTGGCCCATGCACAGGTGCTTTCAATTTCTCTGTTCAGTGTCTTTAAGGCACAGATTAACCCTAAAATAATGACCCTATTAAGCTGGGGCCTCCCCTCTAATCCTGCTTCGATATATTTGGGTACGTAAGAGTACACTCCCCTTGATTTACGTAAATATTCTGAATAAATCAATCCAGAATGTCGAGGGTCCGATATATCGTAAATCTCTTCATTCTTGTCCATGTAAATTGGGAGATTATATCTGTAGTTGCTGGGATTGATTTTTTTGTTAACACGATCCGTCTTCGTGTTAATCCTCGGGTCCTTAAGTGGGCTTTGGGCAAGGTTGTAAAAATGTAACATAAACTCTTGGGAAAATTTATGAGCCTTTTAAGCGATTTCAGTTAGTAATTTGTGCGGAAACATTTTTTGTATCTGATAATGGATACATTTGTCTGGTTATCTCGGCTTCTCTGGTATAAGCGTTGATGTCGGCGAAATAAAAGAATGAGATATCAATAATTTTATATATTGCTTTTCAGATATTCTCGTCGCGTGTTTAGTTTTTGTGACCTGAAAATAGCTATATAAACAAGTATATATGAGTCACGGAAGCCTTCAAAGAAATGTCAATAATGTTCAATGGTATATAAAATCTTGCTACGTGTCCTATGCGATATAGATATTATGATCTCATAATGAAAGATGTTGTTCACTTTCCACAGAGTTTTATTCACACCGACCAAGGTGTGAAAATGGCATAGATAGTGTTGAAACGGTGGTTGGTGGGAATATAACTCTGTGAAAAGTGAACAACATCTTTCATTATGAGATCATGCCATCTGTACTCCATTTCCGCAGAATATCGCCTGATACGATAACAGAACTATCCGATATAGCTTGACAATAGTTTTTTACAAAATTACTGATACAATAATTGTCTGAAACCATTTTGCCTCTAATTAAAAGTAATGAGATGAATTAATGAATTATAATTGAATGTTACCTGAGACTATTGAAAGGCTTTTGAGGTCGTAATTGACATTCGCCTGGCTCTGAGGTCTTTGTAAAGTTGATTGTGTACTCAGTTGTCTGCAAGTGTGGCTCAATGTGCACGAAATATTTACTCAGGGGTAAACTTACTTTAGCATTGCATTCACGGGATAGGAAATACACTGAATTCACCACTTTAGAGCTCGTATTTTGTCGATAGGGGTATTCTTGAACTAAAGTTGTGTCATGTTAGTTTTTTTTAACACTTGTTTTTTCCATCCTGTGAGCTTTTTCATGCAAATGTTACCAGAGCCACAATAAGAGCATTACATATTCATTACGTGCTACGAATGCCATGTTGATATTTTCCTTGGGTACACCAGTTCCTTTCCTTTCGTTTACGGCAACATTTGTTGAGCAAACTCTCTGACTAAATCGACGCGTAATGTATACGGGAACTCTTTAAGAGATCTCTCTCTACTTGGAAGCACTTGAGCACTTAATTAGGAAATTCGAACACGTCTGCAGGTTCCGTCATTTAAATATCAAAAGCTGGAATTTCCTTAGGCATATTAATATTTTGTTAGTGCAGAGCTAAGTTAACAAAGTGTATCTGTTGACGAATTATAAGTACTCGTATATATTTTTTTGAGGAATGAGTTTACATTTGTAATTATTATAATAGTTTTCCCTTTTTAGTTCTTCAGTAATTACTAACATTTTTGTTGGATTTTTCCCTAAGAAAAAAAATCTTTTCAGCGGAAATTATTTGTGCATCTACCTCTTTAAAATCAAATAGTCAAAGCCATTAGTCCCGATCAACTTCTAGGAAGTAGTCTATATTTTTCATAGGTTCCTACAATCGTTCTATTGTTTAGAATAATTTAATTTTCTCCTATCTTCAGATAGTAAACTTCAATTTAATATTTTCCATTGTGATTTAATTTATTTTACTTATCAGTAATTGATTTGTAGACCATTTAAAGAACTTTTTCAGCCGAAATCTTAGCCGACCGGAAGATGTTCTTTTTCCCACGATTTTCCCCCTTGAGATCCTCTTACCTTTTCATGTTCCGTTATCTAACTCTCAAATATTTTCTCAATTTCAGCTTTCTTTTCTTGGACTAGTTTTTTCATCTATTAATTTTTATAGAGTCTGCCACCAAGTATTGGCTCACAGAAGAAAATAAACTTAAATAAAAAGTTTCAGGTTCAGCGAGTGCATTTTTTGAACTACTTTTCTTGAGCAAAATTAGCGAATTTCACAAACACGGTTGAATAAATTCGTTAAACTTCCCGATATTTTATTTAGTTTACGTTGTTCCTATGTTTTTCTACGATACTGCATATCACAAAAATATTACAACATATTTTACGTCCTTTCAAAGATGTTTTGCCCCTACTGTTGTTATACCGCCAGGCAAATGTATGTAGGAGCATAATACGTTGTCACCAAAATCGTTAAAAAAGTTTTACTTTGCTATAATTTCCTAGAAACATCCCTAAATAGATGTTCCTTTAAGATTTTATTTATGCTGTGTAGAAGGCAGGAATAGCTTCTACAAATTAACTTTTACGCTGCGGTTGGCACGTCAAAAGTAAACTGGAAACCGGAACAAAACGACCATCAAATCCAGGCGGCAACGTGGTGCAACTGTTGCGTGAAATTTACCCTTTTTGAAACCCGGATAATGAGCTTTTTATCACACGTGGAAAGCAGCGGTAAAGTAGCCATACATTTTACGTAAGTTTCACGTTCTCTACGGTTACTACGGCTTGATGATAATGAAAGCAGGAAGAAAACTCCTTTTTTTGGAATTCCACGCGAGTATTTTACAATATTGAAAGTAATTCACCTTTCAGCATACTCTTCTACTTCCTCCGTGCAACCTAATAGATATTTGTACTCCGTGTGTCTAAAAACTGCATATTTATCATTATTTACACTTCTTGTAAGGTTTCCATGGTGATGGAGTAAACAGATCCCCCGATCTGTAATCAGGAAAATGTTTTTTTCAGTTTTTTAAGATATCGAAGTGGCTTCCTATGAACTTTCCTCTTTATAAGGTCCATGAAATTATAACTTGGTCTTCCTCTGATGATTTTTCCCTTTATTTTACCCTCTATTACGTTCTTTACAAACCCATTCTGTGTGAGGATGTGTCCAATTTATCTGGTGCTTCTTTTCTGTATAGTGTTCCACATGGTCCTTTTCTCATCTACATTTTGTAAAGTAAATCATTTCTTACTTTGTCCGTCCATTTGATCTTCAGCATCCTCCTCCAGTATTAGGTTTGGGAAGCTCCCAGCCTGTTCTGGTCAGCCTTTCCAATGGTTCATCCTTCCAATCCAGAGAGTGCCGCGCCCCTCACCAATGTTATCAAATACTGTTTCTTCTTTTTTTGTCCTATCTTTACTGAACAGAGCAGTAAAAGAGAAATATTGAAAGTCATATAGGTGATTAAATATGAAGAAATGCATGTGTTTGAGAAAAGTGAAAGAGATATGAAATGATGGATCAATAAGGAGGAAATTAAAAAATAGAGCTGAAGGAAATTTCTTTCTATTGACTGATTAACGTGATGGTTGGACGAAGTTACTCTGTGAAACTGTGGCATGACTAAAAACTGAGGTTTATATGAATTGCTCTAACTTTGGCTCTATAGAATGAGCCTGCCCGGAAAGGTGTGTGTTTACTCATTGTGATAGCCTTATTGTGTGTTCTTTTTATCGCGCTCAGAAGACTCGAGTATGTTTTAGGTTGAACATATTGTTATAGCTGCCTTTTTAAGTAATTTTATCGTCGGGTAACGAGGCGCAAATATGGTTTTAAGATTCAACTTTACATCTTCAGGCGTCGCTTCGTGGAAAGCATTTTTTAATTCGAGTCAAAAGAAATTTATCTCTTGACTGATTAATATGATGATTGGGTGGGTTGGGATTACTCTGTGAAATTGTGGCACGGTTTAAGAATGAGGTTTATGTAATCGCTCTAACTTTGGCTCTATTGACTCAGCCTGCCCGGAAAGGGGCATGTGTATTCTCATGGTGATAGCCTCATTGTGTGTTCTTTTTGTCGCGTTCAGTAGACACAAGTATGTTTTACGTTGTACACACACCGTTTTAGCAGTCTTTCAAAGACATTTTATCGTCGGAGAACGAGGCGCAAATAAGGTTTTACGATATTTACACCGGTGCTCCACGGTTGCCGTGGGATATGGGCTAAACGGAAGCCGGAACAAAACGCCTATCGTGTTGCGACGCGTTCGAGATGACGTAATGCGGGGATCGCTGGGAAATCCAACAACCCAACGCCTTCCCACGCTCCATCTCTGGGTGGGAAGGGGGACCCCCAGCCCCCCACACCGGGTGGTAGGGGCGTGGGGAGGTTACATAGAGGGACAGAAGTGGGGGGGGGGGACGATAGGGGAAAGGCAATAAATGAAGCACCCCAGAACGCTCACGCATCTCGCGAAGGGAGGCGTTACAAGCGATCATTTTCACAGCGAACCTGCTCTCTCTGCGGAGGAGGAGGAGGCATAGGCGTAGGCAACGCGAGTTTTCCGTGGGGTGGTGGGGGGGAAATGCCTCCGAGGTCCTCATCCACTGAAGCCGGTTCGCCCTCTCCCAACATCTCAACATCCATGAAACTCACATCCCCCACACACTCGTGGAGGAGAAAAAAATCCATTCCGATCCCGAAAATACCAATCTCCTCCGTTCCGTGGGCGCGTTAACCCCCACCCCTTGCCAGACACCCTGATACCCTCCTCTCCATCTCCGCTGCACATCGCTCACTCCCCTACTTGAGCTATTTCTATCCCGGAATATCCGACCACGCTGGGTCTCTCGCTCGAGGGCTAAGTGAAGTACTCGGGCGGTAGGGGTTCGGAGGCGATGTATCGAGGAGGGGTGGGGTGTTTTCTCACGTCGTATAATCTCGAGACGCGATAATTTCTCTCCATCCTCTTAACGTAAAGAAAAGAACGCTCTGAATTAATCCTCAGGGTGTTCCGTGTACTGTGGGGCTCCTCTGAGCGTGAATTAAGGCAGTTTAGCTCGATAGTTACGTAATCTCAGTGAAGAAAGTAACAACAAATTGCAAGTGACAATGAACTCTTCAATGCGCTACATATATGACCCCAAAAAATGGGATAGGATATCTGACACTTACGTCCAATTACACTGGTTGAAACTAAAACAGCGTCGTTTATACCATGTTATTCTGCTTACTTCTAAAATTTTATCCACTCGCAATCCCCTTTACCTATCTGCTAGATTTACCTGGAAAAAAGATCTACATACAGTGCCCACTAGGAATTATCCCGTAGACCTTCACATCCCTCAACATAGCACACTTCACGTCACTAAATCCTTCACCGTCACCGCTTCTAGAGTATGGAACTCTCTACCATCTAAAGTTAGAAATATTAAATCCATCCATGCTTTCAAGTCCAAGGTGTATGATATCCTAATAAATAATCCTAAAATGTTGTCTGTCTAAAATTGAAACGAAGTAAAATTAAACAAATGTAAAATTGGATGCCTTATACATATTGAAGAAGAATTAATCATTGAACATGAATGTATTCAACTTAATACTTATGATTATTACTGTTATCATTAATTACCTTTTTCCTCACGGTTTATATGCTTAATCATGTATTTAAATGTTATCCTAGTAATGCTCTGTGCAGTAATATGTACGGCTATATTACGAATTCCAAGCTTACAATGAGTTTTTTTATTTTTTATTTTGCCTGTCATCATTGTATAATAAATTCGATTTTGTATATTGAGTTTCATCACTGTATTATTAATCTAATTTTTGAATTTCAAAATTGTATTAATTTGAAAAATTGTACTTCATTATTTCAGGGGCTAAGAGTAGCCCACGATAATAAATGTTGTTATTATTATTATTATAATATACATACCAATCACGCCGTTCCCTTCCGGGGTAGGTACAGTCACAAAGGTTCACTCTTGATTACATATTTTTCACCTAACTCTGCTTCAATAATTTCCTCCATGCTGACCTATCCTTGCAAACTTCTTTTGCCTCATTTCCCCCCCATTTACTGATTCATACACGCCCTCCTGTTTTTAAGACTCCTAATATTCCTCCTCCTAAGAATTTCCTCAGCCACAACTTTCTCGGCCTACCTCTACCTCTCACACCATTCATTCTACTCTCATATATCTGTTTCGTTATTCGACTCTCATCCGTTTTCTCAACATGGCCAAACCAGCGAAGGACATATATACGTCCATTAATGGGGTATCTAACCCACATTCATTTATTACCCAGTCATTTCTGACCCTATCCATCCTACTTTTTCCGCAAATACTCCTAAGATATATCATACCCACGGCGTTTAGTCTACTCTTATGTCAAGACAGTTTTCTAGTCTTATTGGAAATCATATCACAGGCGTGCTTATTTGAGGGTCTTGAATGCTTTTCTGACGCAAAGAGCTCTATCCGACGTAGTTTTGTGCGCTGAATCCGAATCTACTCACAAAAATTGGCTATCTCGCCCGAATCTTGAGTTATTATAAGTTTAAAGGGTCAAAATGGCAATTTTTATGCCTTTTTGAGCTTTAATATCTCATAAACCAAAGGCGATAGAGTTTCTCTGCAAACGATTTCGAAGTCTGCATTAAAAAAATGCATAGAATACATCATTAAATCTAGAAAAACGATTGTTATCATTACCGGTATTACCTTGGTAGCTATCAACAATTTTATTAAAATGAAGAGCACTAAATGTTGTTCTGTCTACTATTTTTAATACATAAAACTTAACAACACGTGTTTCGCCACTTTATTGGCCGTCATCAGATACAGTGTATGTAGGTATGTCTATGTACAGTACAGGTGTTATGATGGCCAATAAAGTGCCGATACACGTAATGTAAAGTTTTATGTATTAAAAATAGTGCACAGTACAACATTTACTGCTCTTCATTTTAATAATGCAGTTCCACAATATCTCGCCCGAAACTGTTGACTTCAACTTTATTTATACTCAAACTATACTATTATTTGATCGTACAAATTTGAAATATAAGATACAGGTTATGCTAACAATAGTTTTTCTAGGGTTCATAGTTGGATTCTATACATTTTTTGATGCAGACATGGAAACCGTTTGCAGAATGACTCTAACACCTTTGGTTTATGACATATTCACGGTCATATAGACCAAAAAAATTGCCATTTTGACCCTTTAAGGTTAGAATGTCTCAATATTCTGACGTGATAGCCAATTTTCGTGAGTAGATTCGGATTCAGCGCACAAAATTACGTTGGAAATGGCCCTGAGCTTAAAAAAATCATTCCCTTGCTGGTCTGCGTAATCGATGAATTTTATATTTCAATTTCAGCAGCTGTAGGAAGTATGAATTATATAATGCATTATTAATGGTGCAATAATGTACTTTTATAGGACTGAAATTCCTAAGAAATTAAATGAAAATCTCTTGAATATAATGATAAATATCCATACAAATCGTCAACTTTACTCACAGTACCTTAAAAACGTGACTTTCCTAAAACTTGCATGTAGCAACTTTGTAGTGCGTTTTATAAACGGAATAGAAAATGAAATGATGTTGCCAAGCTAGTTATACTGTATTTCAGCCTTGAAAGTGGAGATGTTTTCATGGGTTGTTATGGAGATTACTCGGTTTACAGAAAAAGATGTCAATTAGAAAAAAAGGTGTAACCATTTAACTTAAGGCTACACTTAACAGAGGCTAGCTTAAGTTATTTTGAGCGAGATGATTCTCCTGTCATACTGTGGACGCCATATTCGAAGTATACGTTTCCAGAAAAACAGCTGTAGGGAGCGTGAATTGTACCAAATGTATCAATTATGGTGAAATTATATCAATATTGGTGGAATTTAATACTTATATATGACTGAATATCAGTGTAATTAAGTAAAAATATGTCTTTCAGTTGACTCATTTTTTTCGAGCGGTACATTCAAAACTCCACAACGGAAGTTTTTTACGATCATGAAAAAATTTATACGGTGTCTTTATGTTTTCTTTCCAAAAATAGTTGAGGAAACATACAATCTACACACTGTAAATTTTTTTATGAGATCTAGGTGTCACAAATTCCTCATTTTTAAAATATGAGGTCTCTCTATAGTACCATTTCCTATAAAAATGCATGTAGTAAGTTCTCCTGTCATAATACATTTGCTAACTATAGCATTATTTACGGTTTAATAATGTAATTCTTAAGTACATACATACAAATCACGCCGTTTCCTTCCGGGGTAGGCACAGTCACAAAGGTTCACTCATGATTACATATTTTTCACCTAACTCTGCTTCAAAAGTTTCCTCCATACTGACCGATCCCCGCAAACATCCTTTGCCTCATTTACCCCCATACACTGCTACATGCACGCCCTCTTGTTTTTAAGACTCCTAATATTTCTTCTCCTAAGAATTTCCTCAACCACATTCAACCACAACTTTCTCGGTCTACCTCTACCTCTCGCACCATTCATTTCACTCTTATGTATCTGTTTCATTATACGACTCTAATCCATTCTTTCAACATGTCCAAACCAACGATGCACTCTCCTTTCATGTACGTCCATTACTGGAGCATCTAACCCACATTAATTTATTACCCACTCATTCCTGGTGTAATTTTTAATGACGGAAATTACAAGTAATTAAATAAAAATATCTGTATAAGTCTTTAACTCGACTCATTTTCTTCTTGCGTTACGGCCTGAACTTCTACACATTGTAAAGTTTATTTGTGATCTAGGGTTTGGAAATACCTGATTTTTAAAATAAAAGCTCTCTAAAGTGCATGAATTACCATTTTCAATGTAAAATGGCGGGTGTTTTTCGTGAATATCCCGGAAAGTTTTTCGGTAAGGGTCTGATCATTTGGTATTTTTGGAAGGGTTACTTTTCCTTAAAATGAAACACATTGATTGATTTTTGGTGATATAAAATTTCGCTACTTTACACTAACTTAATTAGATGTTAGGATATGTATGCTATAAGAAGTAATGTAGACTTATGGGACTGTATACCACAGCCAAAAATGTCCTCTTAGTTCTGTCTTCCGCCGCAGTCTAGGAGAGATATTCGCCCTCACCTCTATTCTTCGCCCCGAGAAACAACGCCACTAATGACATAGAGGAATATGCGTGGCAAGGGTTCAGGAGAATGTTAACAGTTACGTTATAAAACACAGTTTTCCACATTTTGATAATCCTTCATAAAGATGAGTGGTTCCTACTTTCATTAAGTGCAAAGATTTTTAAGAAATATTCTTCTGACGTGTCATGTCAATCACCTGGTTTTCGGAAAAATAGCGTTTCTTCCGCATTCGGAAGTTATGTAGATAGCCAAAAGCGAAAATTTACTACACTTTTTTGGAGTGTTTGTCCTTTTTCTAGAGGCCTGCGTGAACAGAATAGCTTTAGATTGCAGAGCATGGTCGTAAGCAAATAGCGTGTAGACGTCTGCGGAAGTTTTTTCGGCCGTTGCATACAACCCTCTCAAATGATACGTCTCTAAGAGTGATAAAATAGCGTTTGGCGAAAAAACTAACTTTTGTTCTTTTTAAATGTGATATAATTAGAAAATCATATTATTGGGTGATAACCATTAAATGTTATATAATTAGCAAATTATATCATTGGATGATAGTATTTTTTCAGCGGCGGACCTATTCTTACTGTATATCAAAGAACGCTCTGGTTTTAACCTCCACTTGTGCCATTGACTGTTGGGCTTCTCTATTTTTGAATTAACCGGATGACTGGAAATTCATACTATTAGAAACATAGTAGACATAAAAGAGACGTTTCTATAAGCGATAAAATAGTTTATGGCGAGAAAAATCCCTCGTAAATATAATATTGTTCTTTTTAAACGTGATGTAGTTAGAGAATTATAGTATTGGGTGATGAATTTTTTCTAAATAGCCGAGCTACACTTAATATGTTTTAGTGAAGGCTCTAATTTAATCCTCAGCGTGTTTCGTTGACTCCAGGCATCTCCTGTGCGTGAATTAACCGAACGGTTGGAAATCTGAGCTATGAAACTATGTGACTTAATGGGACGCTTCTATGAGATATGAAATAGCGTCAATTTACGAGTTATTATTATTATGTTGACAAATTCCACCAAGTTACGCCTGAAACTACCAATTAAACTACATTCTATTTCCTGAACATCTATATTTTACCCACTTTAACTTTTTTAGCAAAGCACACTCCGAATCAATTGACTAAAAAACAACAATAGTTTATTATTTTCAACAAATAATTTCGCCATTCGAGAATGTCACATATATTATCGGGACTGACGAGGATTTGGGAATACTGGACCGCACTCCCTGCAATATACTCGTCTCCCAACTTTCTTCATAACCACTGAGCCATTGCATTCCTTCCCAGCCATTCTGCCTAATATTCCTCCTCTCTGTCACAGCATTTCTCTCATAGAAGTAATCATTATAATTGTGAATATTTGTTTGTAGTTTCCATTTATTATTGATTGAGTGCAGAATCAAATTCCGTGAACATGTATGCGCTTAGCCTCATTTAAAATAGTCAAATTTCTATATCTCCTGAGTACCGTCGAAAAAAGTTCTCAGGAAGAGTTTTTCAGTCCTCCTTCAGAGAATTTTTACAACCACTATCAGAAATATTTTGTCTCAAAATTAACTTTTCTCAATATTTCTTAATTTTTTGGTTATTCTCTCCGTGTACGTTACTCTAGTAACCGTACCACCTTGAACCCACCATATCTATCGCAAGTAATGTTTTATTGGCAAAATGTAAAGGAAATGAATTAAAGCTGAAAACAGTAGAAGATCGATAACTTAGAATATGCTAGACCAGATGCGTTAAACACAATATTTCCAGTATTGTGATCACTTTCGTTTTTGTGAGCAGTTTGACTGTAAAAGTTTTGTAAATCATCGTATATGATACTATAATCAATAAAGAGGTAATTAATGTAAAAGGTAACATACGTTTATGCCACCATATTTTTTTATTATATTTTTTTAACAAATTCTAATCCTCACCTCATAAGTCATGGCCAGACAATATATTCACTGCAAGAATTGATATACTCTTCTTGGAATGAAATGAGCGATTACTTTCCTTAAAAAGCTCCCGTGGGGTTTACATAAAGCCAAAAATTGCTCTTATGTGGCTTTTTTTAACCGTGAAACAGTCATTATTGCCACGGTCAAACATAAAATGGGATTTGCCGAATTTTCGAAAACTTTCGTTATTTAGATACTTCCGTTGATTAGGATTATATATATAAATCTTCTAATGTGTTGTTTTCTGCCAACAAATATGTCCATCTTTTCGCAAAGTCCATAAACCTCATCCTCTTAGCTGAATTTTTTTTCCAATGTGGAATTGTTGGTGCACCCCTTAAATCCTCGTGGAGTCCTGGTGCTTAATCTACCCATTTCCAACGAAATTACCCTCGTCACCCAGACCTCGTGTAGAGAGGCTGGTTAGGCAAAACAAGGACTCGAAATAGGGTCGAGACAGCGTGGATTTTTTTCCCTCTCTCGCGCCTTCCTTCTTTTTTTTTTATTTCCAATCTCATCGACACCTAAACCGAAACATCCCTCCTTCCTCTTTCCCCTCCCCAACCCTCACGCGGAAAAAAACTCACCCCCTTACGCCTCCTACCCTCACCCATTTTTTTCATTTGGTCCCGCGTGTTCCGCCGCGCCCTCTGTACTCCTGGAGAGAGAGAGAGAGCCAGACTCGCCCTCTCATCGGGGCCTTACCCTTACCCCACACCCCCTTCCATCCCTGTAAAACCCATAAATCAGAACCCCATCGGGATTGGGGGATGGAGAGTAGTAAGAGGGGGACGTCGATGGAAAACCTTCCCTCTTTTTCTCTTCCCTCCATACCTCTCTCATCCTCCCCCTACCGCCTTCTATCCGCACAGATTCGACTAGAACCCTGGAATCCCATTTCCACACCCTCACCCGCCCTGGTTTTCCTCTCCTCCTCCTCCTCCGCGCCTTTAAAAACCGTCCGTCCGTCTGACGGTGGCGCATGAATAATGCAGGAGGCCGTGGAGGTTTTTCAGGCTGCTTCTTTCGGGTGAAAAACCCTCTACCACTGACAAGATCCGTGCGACACCATCATGTGTTAGTCTGTGGCCTCGTGTACATACGTCGGCGACGGCATCGGCCCTCCACCCCCTCTTGACCGTGCCATGGCGACCGCGACAGACCGGACGCATCACGTGTTTGTGTGCTAGTTCACCGCCACCCTTACCCCCACCCTTGTCGATTCTCTCTCTCGACACATATTTTATCGATACATGCCTCGAATGCATGAATACATGTACATACGAGTGTCCCTTCATTGGTTAGGGACACGATACGCTATCGACTATCGGGCTCTCTCCCTCTCGTTCGCACCCGGCCTCCTCGCTTTAAATGGATAAGGGTTATGCGTTGGAAACCGAACCCTAATCAATGTAATTTCCATGGTTATGGCGTCGGCCAAAACTCCTAAATAACGGTCAGTTCTCTCGATTTTTTTCAAGGTTGTACGGAATTAAAAATGACTCTCATGGCGAAATGTCTGTTTCGATAGGCAATTTGGCCATAGTTGTGTTTCTTTAGGTTCAAAAGAATGGCTTTTCAAAATAATTTCTGTATGTTAGATCATAGTACGATGTGTTCAAAGACGATAGGACAACGAACTAGGAAACGTTACGTGAAAACATCCATGTGGAACGTGGCACGCTCTGGACTGAAAGCATGGATCATTGGAAAAGCAGTCCGGAACAGACTGGAAGCCGTCGAAATCTGGTGCAGGAGGAGGATGCTGAAGATAAAATGGGCGGACAAAGTAGGGAATGGTGAACCTAAGAGAGGTGTAGAAGAGGAAAGGACCGTGTGGAAAACTATACAGATAAGAAGAACCAGATGGATGGAACCACACCCTGAGGCACAATGGGTTTGTGAAGAATACAATATAAAATTAAATTGAGGGGAAAGTCCCCAGAGGAAGACTAAGGAATTAGTTCATGGACCAAATATAGAGGAATGTACATACAAAAAGCTACTAGGAAGTAGGGGGACTTGCATTAGATAGGGAAGGGTAGAGGGCTGCTGTCAACCAATCTTAGGATTGAACGGCGAACGACAATGATGATGAGACCTAAGTATTTTTATTTAATTTTGAGAGATCGAATCACTGTAAAATTTTGCTCTTAAAGGTGAAAAAACTTGGGGAGAATCAGAGAAACGTTCAAGTCAAATTTTGTTCATGTCTGGCGAAATTTATTTCTACCCAAGATTGTGCTGATAATCGATCTCTTGGGATATAACTTGTAGAGGTTTCTTTACGGACAAAACTTAGTTCAAGGATTTGGTAGTGATTTATCTAGGAAGGCTTTGGGTGTGATTTTAAAACAGATGCAAATTACCCAGGCTCGAAACTGTTTCGATTGGGTTCCATCAAAAGCTAGACAGAGAATATAAAGCCAATCATGATACATATTTATTAATAAAACTATGAATTTAAGTCTATACAAGAAGATAAAGTTAGGAATTTTTTCATAAAAAATACTCATTTTAATCGAGTTCTTTACTATGCAATAAAAAGCCACCGAAGATTGATCACCTAATTCAAAAACTGAACAAAAAATACCAAAGTAGCCTTTACACGAGAAAGAAATCAAATGATAAAGTTTCTTACGTAAATTGAAGCAAAGAAGCTTAAAGACAGCTGATAGGAGAAATACTTAGCTAATTAATCTAGCGAAAGAGTGACATCCTTTGCTGGGTACCAATGACACAATGTGTATAAATAAAACGGTCTCCTCATTTTCTTCCAAAATTCGACAGAAATTATAATGGCACTAAGCTAATGGCGTGGATAATGACGAATTTCAATTATCTATAAATTGGGCTCTGACAGCTGTGAATTTTAACACACGAGGAATAACGACAGCCTTTCAAGGGAAGTATTCTTCGCAAATCACAAAAATGTGTCCATAATGACTGGTAATGGAAAACCTCTAGACACGGGAGAGGAGTAGAAGTACATATTTTTATTGAAATAAAGTTAATTATTTCAGCAAATGCACTCCAACAACACGAAAATGTGTGCGTGTCAATAGCCCCGTGTTGTTATGTACACGACCGATCTAATATTTCTTGTGAGCCCATTCACCTCTTCCCAACCCAACATCACCCTGGTCGACTCTGGACTCATGTTTTATCGATACATACCTCGTACGCATGGATGGGTGTTCATGCGTGTTCCCTCTCAGCTGGGGACACGATATCCCCTCGGCTATCGGCCAGCATTCCGGGATCAGCTCCATCACTTTCCATGAAGGGGAGGTGTGCATACTTGAAAAACCGATTCCCAATCGGAATAAAGTCCATCGATTTTACATCGGCGAAATTCTAAACTGGGATTCCATCTTTTGACTTTCGCTTGGCTTGTTGTTGGCATGAGGAAGACTTGAAACGACATTGTATCCGTTTGTTTCAACCTCAATATTGGCTATGGGTTCTTAATATTTATTTTGAAAAATCTATTCGATCAAAATTAATTATACCAGTTCGATCGAAATTGTTTTTATCAGTGCTATTGTAATGGTATCTATCAGTGTGATCAACGTTATGTGATAGCGGCTCTTGGAAAGCATCACTATGTACGATATAAAATGGTGTGTTAGAATATTAAACATCAGTGGTTGTATCTTCTTCTAAATTCCATGCAAGAATCTGTTTTTAAGTATTTGAAAGTGTGCTGAGATTAGGTGTAAACATCTGGGTGATCGCATTATCTTTTCTTTCGTCTTCTTAGTTACCAAATTTCCTCAAAGCGATTAAGAGCCCATGATCGTAATAATTACGATCGGAATATTACAATTACTCAATTTGGTGATCGTGTGTCAAGTGTTAGGTGACCTTTCAACTGTAACATTTCCTAACATCACTTATAATAATCTTTTGTTTCATCAACTTTGTTTTTACAATACTTCAGCGCGATCTAAATACCAATGATCGAAATAATTCCGATCATGGTGGTTTTGTGGAACCGTTCGAGATAATCCCGATTGCGTAACTAAGGAGTCAGATGGAACAACAGCAAACGGTTCGAGAGTTTGGCGAGTGTTACCCACAGTAATAGATAACCTAAGTGTTCTTTATGTCGTTAATTGCGTCTCTCAGCGTGATATAAAACTCCATCGAGAATGTTCCGTTGAGAAAAACTCAATGGGGAAAGCCGCGTGAGATTTTTATTAGTGGTTTAAATAAACAAAATCTTGGAAACTTCATGAGCGTACCATGTGATTCCTTAGTTGCGTGATACGATTAGATTATCTCGTACGGTTTAAACACAAACCTCTAGATCATTCTTACTCGATGTAAGGATTTTGTACTATTTAGACGCCCTTGAACTATGTTATTTACTGATTTCAACCATAGATTGCCGCGGCACGTTCTTGTATAACCCCCAGGTGCACGGTTGGTTTCTACTTCGCCAACCGCGAACGACAGGGAATTTTGTGTCTTAACCGATTTACGCCTGGGAGTTATTTCTGTGGTAATTGCCTTTATGAGTCTCTCTCAAGAAGTATTTCGACAAGTAAGCCCAGACATATGTGACCCTAGGGTAGGAGACACTATTGTTTTTTGTACACTATTGTATTGTATTGTATTGTATTGTAATTTGTACACTATTGAATTTTTTTATGATTTCTACCAGCTGCATGGTAGGTTTATCGACAGTACTTATTGTTATCCGTTTTCTCCTTTAATGATTGTCCGCTATTAGATCTCTCGTGAATTCCTCATGTCGTCGCCCTCTTCTTATTTAGCCCAGAATTCCTATCCTCTTCCTTCCTCTGCCGCGCTTACCCAGTGTTCTCCCCTCTATTGCCCACTTCAACATTTCCTCTCCTTTCAGTTCGTATTCAATCCATTTCTTCTGCCTCCTCCAAAAATCCTGTACTATCTTTCTCTCCTCTCAAACCAATTCCAACACCTCCTTGTTCGTCGTTCTCGCTATCCAGCTCACCCTCTCCATCCTTCTCCAAAGCCACATCTCAAGTCTACGTCCATCCTCCCTTTGTAATGACCAAGTCTCCAAACTATGCAGCGCCACGCTCCATATTTGGATTTCCAACTGCCGTTTTTTACGCCTCTACTCAGACCCACCTCGCATCAATTCCCTCCTTTTTTAAAAACGCTTCTTTTGAAATGACAACTCTACATCTCTTGTAGCTGCCACTAAACCCATTCTCTTCCAAAGTACTAGCCAGACACATTCCACAACGACACAAAATAAAGTTTGACTCATTTTTTACTTTGAATTTTCTTATCGATTCTGCGATAAAATCGCATTGCGTCTGGCGAAATTCTGATCACATGGCTGCAAGTCAGTATCGAATATCTAAATAACAAATTTATTTGCTAGAGAAGGACCAGTGGTCATGAATGTAAATATTTATTTATACCAGTGTTTGTATTTTGCTGATTGCACCTCACCTATTCTTTTGATTTATTTATTTTATGCAAACTTCAACTTTTTTAAATCAACTGGAGATATTTGGTGCTGCTCGAGTGCCTTTAGATCAATAAAGCAAAATATATCTTGAATTCAGAATTCGCTTTAGAGATGCATATAAATGTATTGGAATTATTTACGAAGGTGGAAACGAAGGGTACTTACCTTCCAGTTTATAAAATGTTTTAAGGGCACTTAGAGTCGCTTCTTGAGGTTAAGGGTTTATATATAAAAAATAACTGACTTAATTCCATAATTTTTGGTGAATGCGCCATAGTATACAGTACACGAACAATATATCTACACTGTGAGTGGAGTAAATATAAAGTCTTCGGATAAAATCCAATATCTTGGGATTACCATGACTATCGTGGGGAACACAAATAAAAAAACATATGCGGCACAATTTTAAAGAAACCATCATTCATCAATGGAATAGGAATAGGAAAGGTATAATAGGAAGGTCCTAGGATTAGATAGTAAACGAGTGGTGCTACCTCGCTCAGGTTAGGGTACGCCTCGAATACGCCGCGAGCATTTGGAAACTTGGACTGAAAGATTTAACAAAAGAATGAAAAAAGACAAAGGGAAGCTGCGCGCTGCGTTAAAAACTGCTACGAGCGTACATACAGTGTCTCACAACTTTAGAGGGATTAAGGTGGGAGTCCCTAGAGACTCGGAGGCTACACGCTAGGCTTAGATTTCTTGAGAAATTCATAACTGATATTTTTCAGAGCGACACAGAATATTATCATGACTCCTCACTACATCTCTAGCTCTGACAGATGTGACAAAATAAGAGGGATACATATCGGAACAGATAGGTATATGCATAAGTTCGTACTTTTCTCCCACAATAAGCGATCATAATAAAAACTGAGTTGCACTCAAAGCACTCCCGTAATGCTCTTTACCATTTCATCACCCGAAACCTTATTATTTACACCTTTACACGACTTGCGTCTTATCACAACCTGCCACACGCTTATGCGGGGCTCGCAGGGTATTACGTAAGTGTAGGTACTTCAAAATGAGCTGGGAAATGCGGGTTTGATGTTATAATTTTCACAAATGTCCTGGATTCCCAATAGGTTGAAACAATACCCTATCACAAATAGTCAGAGCCACACAAAAAATTCTGGTTACCCCCGGTTACATTTAATGTAATCCCTTTTATTTATAAATATCTGCAAAACCCTGTGAAGCTCAAAGAGTGCGTTGTACAAAATAAATATTTTTCGAAAATTGGTGACTTCCTGTATTACTAATGTCATTGTTTACTTTCGTCATCCATTTATTGTGGAAAATTTGTGAAATTTTTATAAGCAGAATGATGCCTTGGAGTAATTGTAATGAAAATAATTAATTTTTATTCCACCATTTGTGGCTTAACTTTACCCATACATCATTTTACCAATTTTCAAATTTTTAAATGAGTTACGCCAATGCGTGTAATCTGATTTTGGTGTTACCACCATAGCTTATTTCAAATGGCAGACTCTTTTTCTTTTCTCATCATTACAATTCGTACACGTCCCAGCAAATCACCGACTTACGATTTGTGTGTGTCCATCCAATCATCAAAAAATGTTCAAGGATTAAAAAAATGCATAAATAAAAGACAATACTTTACAATTGTTTATAAAAACTTGTACAATATTGCAGCATGAATGAATGCACTCATAAAAGTCAAATTTTTATATAATCGCGTGTGATATTTTAATAAGTTTTCAAAGTTTTGATTATAAAATAACTATAGTGTTATGTTTCTTAAAAATGTATCTACATTTGTATGAATTTTTTATCCATAGTATAGAGAATAGAACAATTTGAGGGCAAGGTACCTGTAAGAATGTTATAAATTTTGGTTGTTAGGTTTTTGTCTAGCAATACCAAATTTTCCTCATAATTTTCCTACATATTTACTCGACTCTATTCTCTTTCCTGCCAATTATTAAAATGTTTTCAAACCTTATAAACAGAAATGAATGTCTCAAGGGTAATATATCGAGTTCATTAAAAAGGGTAAAGGAATGTACTGATTTTTCTGTGTGCAACATTACTCTAATTGGATATTGACGTCGAGAGGTTGCTACACTATTCATTAGCGCCTCTATCATTTGTTAACATGTAACTCCCATGTGATAAAGCCGCCTTCTGTTATGGCGGGTTTACACATGGAAGTCACTTCAATGACAGAAGCCTTGGAAGTCGCTTGTAAGCGACACTTCGATGTGTGAGCACGCACTTCCATAGCAGTTGGTTTCAATAGTGGTGGTAATTGACCGCGGTTGCTTCTCGCGTGTAAAATAGACTGGCTTCTATTTTGCTTGCAAGTAGCATATATTCTGCGATAAAATTGCATCGTATCCGGTGGAATCTTGATCACAGGAAGGCAAACGGATATTTAAAATGTAAACAAGAATAACTTAGTGGAGGAGGACTCGTTGTTGCTTATATAAATTTTTATTTGCACTTGAAAATATTTTAAATGATAAAGAACCCTTAAGGTAAGCTTAATGACTTATCTCTTATTAGATAATAATTTTTACTGTCACAATTAACGCTTTCGATTTGACTTTATAATGCATATTTGTTGTAATTCATGTAAATTTATTAAACCCACGTATGCCTATGGAACTAGTACAGCGATATACTAACGCCATTATTGTCAAACTTGGGCGATTTTCCTAATTACCATATTAATTGTTTACTTTCATCATCCATTTGTTCGGAAAAAGTCGGAAGTTATGTGTAAGCAGAACGAATTCCTGCGAGTGGCGAAACGATTCGAGATACTTTACTTATAATACACTCGCTACTCCCATAGAAGTCAACTTCCATGTGAAAAAACCCGCATTTATTGTTTCCCCCACCTCTTGGGTCGACTTTCGAGATACATTTATTTTATCGATACATGCCGCGCACGCATGTATACTTCTTCAATGCGTGTGCGTGTTCCGTCTCGCACGTTCGAAACCATTCACGCGCGGTAGGGCGTGGGGGGGGGGGAGCATATTCGACTGTCGACCTTTTCCAACTCCGACACGGCTTCCTCCCCAACTTTCCCGTGGAGGGTGGTGGGTTGTAAGTGCTTGAAACTGATCCCTGATCGGAATAATTTCGATGGTTATGTGCGCCGACAGAATTCCAAACGTTAAATCTACTTCTGGAGTATGGAAAGTTTGCTAGTTATGGCCTTGACTCTAGAAAAAAGTCATCATAACCTAATATTCAATGACAATTTTTGTTGCTAATCTTTTTATTTGACTGACACTGAGTGTCTTTCGGTCGAAATTATTTTCCCTTGTCATTTTGAGCATTTGCGTCTAGTTTCATTTGTACAGGTATTTGGAACTTTTAAGAATTAAGAAGGAATTATTCTAGTTAATATATTTTTAAGGTTTGTGGTCAATATTTAATTTCAATTAAACACGCTTTGCTGACGTTTCCGAATACTAATAAACTATCCTCAAGGCTTGAAAATAAGAGATCAAAATACATCACAGACCACATCACAAAACACATAACTCTTGCATACATGACTAATAGGTTTGCACAGCCCACCACTTACGGTTTCCATTACATTGGAATGTTAATGTACCTAAAAATTCAAATCTTTTGTGGTCGAAAAACTAAATGAATGGAATAATTCTTATGGGGTTTCTCACATACGGTGTGCCAAGTAAATCTCCTTTCTGAGTTTTTTAACTGTTTGCTGAGGATAGTATGAATCCTGATGATAAAATGTTTCCTTTGTTACCATCATGACTTTTTTAATGGGTTAGTTTTTGCACAAGTTGAAGTTTATTTGTTTAGGACTCAATACAATTAGGAAATCGAATGTTCATTAGCGTACCAATAGTATTTTTGAGGTGGAAATTTATTTGTCCTTAAGGTGGTTTGAGCGAAATATAATATCTCCGAGAAATCTATGAATTTTGTCACATGTGAAAGAATAAGTTTCACCCTATTCTATTTTATGTGCTAATTTTTGCTAATTCCTCAATATTCTTAAGAATTTATTAGCCTCTGAGACATTTTTTATTGGAATATGTGAAAAACTTAATATCCTTTTCGTGAGGGCTGTCATTTTTCGCAAATGGTTTTTTTCTTATATTTGTAAAAGGGCTAAAAAGAAAAATTGCTTATACTGTTCGGTATGACAATAATGTAAAGCAATTATTTACTTGTACAATAAGGGTTCATTCCGATTGCAAGCAAATTTCACCATCAAACGTGCTATCCCATAAATTTTCAAGGAGCCACGCATAGTTCCATCAATCTTTCAATCAATAACTCAGAAATTAGAAAATATGGCCACCTCGAACATGTATGTATTAAGTCATCATTTTTCTTCAAAGAAAAGAGACTTCTTTATTCGCTAACTCTTGGCCACAGGCCGGTTACGAACTTGCTAAGAAAATGGCGCATTGCGCAAAAAATAATCACTGCCATTGTTACCAGCCTCTCCGTATCAGAGTCCTCTATATTGCGACTCTTCAACTACTTTGCTGTGCAACGTCAATCCAATCCTATGGTACAAACTCTGCGAAGCTGCTGATTAGCAGCAGAACACAAGATTACACTCATACAATACGATGGTGAGGATTTCTAGATCTTGTCTAATCTCTCCGGCTTTCGTAAAAATAGGCGTGCGAATGCAGGTGGACAAAATTTCGTTCTTTATGCGTGACATTCCAAAGCAACAGTAAATATATCTTAGAATTATTTACCAGTGATTTGTTACTTTTTTAAAAAACCATGTTTGAATGCTTGGATAGGATGAAAGGAAAATTGTAGATAACCTCTCCGAAAACCACCCACCTGTGTATAGTTTCCAGAGTCCTCTGAAATATCATACAGCTTCTACGAAGTGGTGAGGTAGTAATGTTTAGAATGCAATCCAGAGGACGCTGCTTGCGTTTAAAGGATGTAAACAATCTTTGAGGTATATGGAGAGGGCGTTACGTAATCAAACTGTAGCCTGATAACCGGAATATCAACCATATTATCTACCCCTAATATTTCCTTACTTTCGTTTGGATAACACGAAAGAAAGGCAAATAATCGGATGTAAAGCAAAAATATCCTCCGTGATTGAAATTTTACCTCTAGAGACCCGGGGGAAAATTGGTTCTACACATAAGCGCATAGCTAGTCTCACATATTTATTTTTATTTTAGTTTTTCATATTTTTTATTAAAATACAATTGTAATTAAAAATAAATTCACGCCTACAAAATATGAAACAAAATTTCCAAACATTGCATGTAACTAATGATATGGTACGAAGTCACTCGCACGGGTGCATATACACCAGGGTTGAAATTAACTGTCAGTGTAACTGGCTAACACACCTGACCGGAAATTGGGAGATCCGGGTTCGGATCCCGGTCAAGTCAAATGATTTTTTCATAGCAAATTTCAACCCTGGTGTATGAAACAAAAGTTTGGGTTTCAAGGGTAGTATAACTATGCCCTCTTTGAAGGACTTTTGGAGTCTATCAGTAAATCTAACGATATCTTTTACAGGACACAAATGTAGTGACATATTAAGTCCCTCTGTATGGACATCAGGTCTCAGGAGATTTAGATAAGTAACTCTTGAAAAGTACATTGGTTACTGTTTGCCGTAGATTCTACTCAATTTTACCATAGTTTTCACCAGAAATGTGGGTTATTAAAATTTGAAATTAATATATAATATAAATGTATGGAGAATGGTTATTCAAGAAGTAAATGCATGCTGATTTCCAGTCAGTTACCGATGGAAAACATCGTAAAATTGCAAAATTAGAGCGTCAAACCATGAACACTAAAGCAAAGTCGGGGTTAACAAAGATGGCTAACGGGCGAACGCCCGCGTTAAAGCTTCCAGCGATGACCACTTCAACAAGCGCCCTGTTCACCTACCTCAATGCTGACTCCTCGACTACTTTACTGTTTAGTTGTCGTTATTTAGATGACCCACCTGGGTATTGCGCCCAGAGTCCTCTAGATCGCCACATGTTAACTGCGAAGTGGTGAGGGAGTAACGTTGAGAACCAAATCCAGGACTCTGATTTCTTGAAAAGGTGGAATTTCGATGCATATCTCGGTCGCTTGTGTTTGCAGTTGAGGTGGGTCGTTCGCGAACGAACGGATCCAAAGGACCGGGTCCATGGATTGAACGGGAGGACCGAGGACCGACTTCTATGGAACGACCGTTCCTTTCATCTACGTGATATCTACGTGATACCCGGCGAGCCACCACGAGGGTGTGTGGCAGGGGGTGAAGATCACCAAACATGCACTATTGACATGCAACTAGGATATTTAATGGAGACATGCTAGATAATATGGTCACATGCAGCTAGATGGTTAGTATCTACATAATATGAAATGGATTATTGGTTGTTATTACATGCATCATGCACTACAGACTACTCGAACTATATTTCACCTACCTATCCCTTTGCTACGCTGCCTATTGTTCTCTCTTATAGTATGAGGGAAAATGACATTTCAAATCTATCGGTACGACAATCTATCTCTCTAATTTTGTTAATATGATCAAACCTAGCATAATACGCAGGGGTTCTCAATATATATCTAACGTCATCTGTGAAAAACCCTGTTTCGAATTTACTTAAAAGGTTTAACCTAAATTTTAACCTGCGTTCTGATAGTAATACCCATCCTAGTTCTTCTATTAACCTCCTAACACTAATACAATTATCATAACGGCCTTTAACAAACCTATCAGATCCTTCATTCCTTTCCTCCTTCACATTCCTTTAGGTCCGACATTCCTTTAGGTCTGTCGGTCCTTTTGCTCGTACGTAACTTTAGGTCAGTCGGTTTTTTCAGTCCGTCGTTCCTTTCGGCCCGTCATTACTTTCGCTCCTTCGCTCCTATCTTTGTGAGGTGGGACGTTATTGATAATACCACAAACATTCTTCTGCTGATGATAGCGGTGTAATTAGCAGTGCTTTTTTCTTAATATAAATTAAACCAATGAACGAAACCATGTAAAAAGTTGGTAATTACACCTTCCATCTTTTATTTCATCCATTATTCTTAAGCGCCGTCATCATGATATACCAATTATTATAGGTTTTTCTACATTATTTAAACAACGATAACATATTAAAAATGAAAAATATATGATCGCCAATAAATAAGGAACGGTGAACGAGTGAAATGGAACCGGTCCCTAAAATAACCGGTCCAGAGTGAACGAGTTCCATAAAATGAACGGGTTTGCCCATCTCTAGTGTGCAGCGGTTTGAAATCTGCGAATGACAGCGAGTTCTGAAATACAGAGAGAGGGAGAGAGAGGGCTTATATGCTGAGTAGCGCAGTCGAAAATTCGCGCTCGCACGCGCTGGGCGAGGGGCGTGAACTAAGTATGCCCGGCAAGTCCGCGTGGATCTCCCCGCGCCGTCGGATTACTCCGCGGGCGGACGGCCGGTCGGAATAATGCCGACGTAAGCCTTTCCCCCCCATCTCCGCCTCCTCTCGTCTCGTCACCCCGAATATATTAAGTCCTCGAAGCCCCGTTTGCGATGACGCGGACTGCTATTCTCTCTCCCTCCCTCTGTCGATCGCTTGATGAAGTCGACGCTGTTGTGTGTTATAGTCAGTCCATTGTCGCCGAATCGGTCGTATGCCCGGATTTGGCGTTCATTTTATTTTATTTTTTCAATTTTTTTCCCGGCCCTCATGTCGATTGCAATAAATCTCGGCGCCATAGGTTTGCTTTTTCGAATATAGGTGTGCAGCACGGGTTGATCAAGTCCCTAATCCTGTGCCGTGCGCACAGTATCACCCGTTGAGCCGGGAAAACGGGGCAACTGCAACGGGCTCCACGCCTCTGACGGCCCCGCATTTTTGAGTATTTCGTTCATCACAAGACGGCAAAATATAACGGTGAAAATATGGAGTGACCGCCAGATTACAATGACTGATATTGGTCACTGTTTACTCAAATCGTTTCTCCTTGCTTCTAGATGAGGAAATTTGAGTGCTAATGAAAACATGCACTCTATTTTTTAGAATTTAAATTTTTTGTTTATATAGAAAAGTAATGTAGATATGTCTTTCCTTAAAAACCGTATTTTTCGGCGTAAAACGCACTTTTTTTCCTAAAATCTAGGTGTGAAATTCACCCTGCGTATTATACGCGTATATTACAATTTTTGTTTAAACTTTATTAAATAAAAAGGGTCATATTCATTTTTAATTCAGTTTAACGTCTTTTTTTAGGTATTTTATTTTTTATTTATAGTACATATTAATAATTTTAAGCATTGATTTATCCAAATCATTCAGAGCATCTGCGTCTTTTATTTTTAATTTAATTTTTTTACTCAAATTTCCTTCTTAAACTAAGGGTGCGTGATACACGACGATGCGTATTATACACCGATAAATACGTTAAATTGAAAATAACAATCAATCGTATTACGAATTAGTTTCTGGAAATACGGCTCGATCACCTGTATTTTTAAGATCTCTGAGGATAAATTATGATTTTCTCGACCATTTGTAATGAATGCTTTCGATTTAGACATGGACAGCCGGCGATAGCCAACCATTCAACAAAACAGTCGACGATCGCCAGGTTGATAAATGATATGACGCACAGTCGAAAGCGGCTTTCTCATGGACGTTGACGGTAAATACGAAGGTAACTCAATAAATACGTCGCAAACGTCAGCATTTCATCATCAGCGTCAGTCTTAAACATTTCATTGGGAATGCTTGGAACATCCACCGTACAGTCTCAGCTTAGCCCCCAGTGATTCTCATTTGTTTGGGCCCCTAAAAAATCATTTGGTTGGCCGACGTTTGGAAAATGATGCTGTCGTAGTCCAAGAGGTTACTCGTTGGCTGCGACAGCAAACAAAGGACTACTTTGCTTCCGGCTATCAAAAGCTTGCAAAGAGATGAATATGTAGGAAAGTGAAATAAATTTCAGGAAGTCACTTTGATTATCATTGCCTCTATCCACTTTTACGAGTTATTTATTGTCTTACCCTCGTAGAAACGTGACAACGATAACAACACAGATGAGTGTCAATTAAGCATTTATTCAACCTAATATTAGGCAGTTTTATTAACTTAACTTAAATAATAATTCTTTATTAATCTCATATTGAAGTACATTGGTCACAAAATAAAAGAAATAAAAAGACAGTAAAGACATACGGACTATCCATTGTACAAAAGATGTAATACACTTCACTCTATACGACAAATACACCTTTGCAGTAAAACACATGAAAAAAAGAAGAAAACCTCAAGCAGAGTAGATAGTTTCATGAATATTTTTAAACCTTAGGAGACCCTCTGAGCCACAACAGGCTCATCAGAAGGTACTCTCTAATGTCAATATAAAAAATTAAAATAATACAAATAAAACAATAAAACGCTCACATTGCCATATTCGCACCGAGCGGTATAAATATGTGGCCACACAATCAGTCTCTCAACCTCCCTAGATATCAGTCCTCCAACAAATACTCCCAAAGTTTCCGTTTAACCTCTGTATACGTATTTAATCCATGCATGTCCCTTGGTAATTGAGTAATTAAAACGAGTAATTCTAATTGTTGTTAACGGTGCAATTTTTTTTTCATAACGTGACGTCGCAAAAGCTAACTATGCATACAGTTCCTCATTTGATGGGCTTGCCTCGCAGAGAACAGCCACCGAGAGGCCGACAACCGCCGGAGGTTTCACTAAATCGAAAGCACCACGGCCATCACCATCTACATCGGCCATCGCCGTTATACGAAAGCACCCATTACTCTCTACAACAGTTGAATAGTCAAATTATCGAATCCACCTTATCTTATCGAATTCTATGAGTTTTTTTGCTTTTTTAAGAAAACAAGTATAATCAATTCTAATGATATCTAGGTTTGTATATTTGTTTTTGATGTGTACAATTGTGATAGCTTGTCTTTTTTAGTGCGTTATTTTGCAAACTTTGTACTGTTATTTTAATTTAATTGTTGGAATTTGGAACAGTTTACGTATTTATTTACTGCTTAGAGTTGCCGTTTACTTTATTGATGTTTCAATGTTACTAATCTATATGGTATGTGAGAGTGAGAGACCTATGCTACAACTTTTGTGTTGACACATTTTTGTAAATATCTGGTTGTAAATCTAATTTTTCTTATTGTAAAAACCAAAAACACTGCATAAGGACTCGACTCTTGATGCGCTTTCGACCTCTCTTTTGCTAAAATTACTGTCGCAGGTTAATGGCGTTCCAGAACCCTCCCATTGGTGGCTCAGTTACCAAATGGATCCGAGTAGTGCATTGTAGTTAAGGGAGTCCGTAGTGTATACGTGCGGAAAAACGACGAGAATTTGTTTAAAAATGGGTTTGCGGTGTTGTTTTGAGCCGGGGTGCTCTACAGGGTACGGGAATACAATGAGGAGGAGCAAGATTCTCGGCGTAAAGAACAAAAGCTTGTTTAAGGCTAATGTAAGTTGACTTGGGTGGCGATTATTGCCCTTACCGCATGGTAGCCATTAGGGTAACATGGAATAGTGAATTTATAGCACTATTTAACTCATGCAAGTATTTCAATTGTGATGTTTTTCTATTTATTCGAAATTATTCATCAGTCGGAGTATCAGCTTCAAAAATGGAGGAAGGCTATTCCTCGAAAGGATAAAGTCCTAGGGAAGGAGGATCGGGTGTGTGAGGTACATTTTCCTCCCCAGGACATACAATAACCCGCCGGAAGCACAAACTTGCGAATATTCTATTCGCAAGTTTGACCAACCACATCAGCTGATTTCGCCATCATCAGCTGATTTCCCTAGCGGAGGTTTCGAAATACGTCAATTGGCATCGAATTACCGGAAATGAACCAGCTTTCGTATTAATTGCATTAATTATTATTTCAATGCACTCTGTTCCCTTATCTTACATCATAAATTAGAAATTTTAGGGTGGAATTCGGCATACGAATCCACCGATCACATCACCTAATGCTGTACGCCTTCGGTGTCATTTATTTATTTCGCGACGCTCTCGAGAGTTTTCTCGTCGATGGCTCGGTATGTTAGGTACATAAATCTACTATCCAATGCCTTAAAGTATTACTTGTAGTATAAATCATTGTACTGGTGGAGGAAAAGGAGACGTAAAAACACGTATAGTTAGCCCAGAGACGTCTGCTATAAGGATCAATTACTCAAACAGCGCAGCCTATCCAGCTTAAAGTGGAACTTCAATTCTTTCGCTTCCATTGGCAACAGAGTCGAGATGGGAGTTCTTGGTAAAAACCCTAATGATGCCACTCATTTTGGCGAAACGCTGGCAATAAAAAATATATTAGTGACTAAAATTCAATAATTATGTTGTTACATGCATTTTTAGGTCCTGTAAGCCATAGTTGCACGAGGTCGCACATAGTTGCCTGGGGCATAGTTGCCCGGGGCCTCGCAATCCCTAAAATATCTGCATTAGTCTTTAACTTAACTCATTTCTTTCACGCGGTATGTTTAAAACTCCCTCACGATTGAAGGTATGTTTAGGAATCTGAAAATATTACTGCAGTAACAGTGTGATTTATTTTCAAAATAGTTGAGAAGGCATACAAACTACGCACTGTTAATTTTTTGACCAGATCTAGGTGTTAAAAACTCCTCATTTTTTAAATAAGGTCTCTCTGGAGTGCATACACGTACAATTTCCCTTGTACAATACCAGGGATTTTCCGTCAAAAATGTTGGAAAGTTATTCGGTAAGGGGTAGACATTTTAGTGTCTTTGGAAGGGTGAGATGTTTTTCTCTGAAATGATACCAAATTCATTGATTTCTAGGTGAAATATTATTTTGCTAAAACTACCTTAACTTCGCCTTTTGTGGTGGAAATAGAGTTACTGCTGAATAAATGCTGTGAAGGAGAAAATGTGATAAGACCGGCATCCAATTATTCGGCAAAAAACATCTATTACTTTTTTATGGCGTAGGCAAGACGAGAAAGACGGCTAAAGAGCAGGTGGCTAATTATTCACGCATTAGATACCGGCGAAATGGGAGAAGGAAATTGCTCGTGAAACCTTCCACAGGAACTCCATTAGTGGTCTAGATGCTAATGAGTCAACGAGGCGGAGATGTATTCTCTCTGCCCTAGACGGTGCATTTCTCATCTCAAACTTGGACGTGAAAATGTCCCCGACGATGATATTAAACAAAGCTTTTTTCGCATTTCGTAACCGAGCTAGTTAAACTCAGTACCCGTATTGGAAATAATATTATATATTTTTTCTCAATTATTTAATTTTTGCGACACCTTTCACGGATTTGTTGGGTGCAATTGTTTCTATAATACTTCTTTATTGATCAATTTGATGATAATTGAATGTGGTGGGGAATGTGTGGAGAAAAACTAACTTTTCAGAGGGAAGGCTGGAGGACATTGATCAAGGATTTGTGAGGCACGAAAGGTTATCATTTTACAAAGTAATTTTGGGTAAACGTTTGTAACTCGCTTCCCAGAGGTTGATCAGATGTCATTTATACTTCGTTTTACACCTAAAACTTTTACAATTTTACATTTTTATAATTATGGCGTTCAAAACCGTTTGTAATGCACGTTTCACTCATATTTGAACTGCGTTTCGCGCCATATTTCCGAGTTTCAGCTCTATCCTCCAGAGGGATTCCTTATTATTTCATTTTTTGTATATTATGCACCCGTAAATATACGTGTGTAAACGTGTACACGTAATATAAAATATCAACTGGCGGGCTCACCCGGGAGAGGCTGGTTGTGTAACGAGGGGGGAAAGGGTTTCTTTTGCTAAGTTAAATTTCACATCGCCCACACAATAAAAACGTCAAGAAAATAAAAAAAATATCGCGTTTCGTGGTCCAAGACAAAAACATTAAGATGTGAAATTCACACCGTTACTGCGCCATCTGGTGTCCATTTACGTGAACTGCAAGATGGCCGTCGTGGAAAAAAGCGTTTTCCGGAATGTAACATCTAATAACCGTCATTTTTAAGGTGTGTCGGAATTTTATTTATCAAAAGAATTAGCATTTTATGCATATTATTCTTATTTTAGTTGAAAAACAGCGATATTTAAGGGTGGAAAAAAATGCTTGTCGATGGACCAGTCTCACGAATATTTACCAGTTTTTTCTGAATGGTGTTAGAGGGGGGGTGCGGTAAAAGTAGCTCATCACAAAGGCTGCTTGACTGTCTAATAATTTCAATTTCCTCGAAAGCATCCATATTTAAACCTTCTTAATGTTAACTTCATCTACGAAGTGAATATCCTGGCGTCGTTAAGTTTATTTGAGTTATTTAAATTGAACTGTAACTTTTAATTTCTTTTAACTATGTTATCTCAAAATTTGAGATTCTTTGAAAGCATTCCCGTTGGTATTACCGGCACACATACCTACTGAAAAGTTTTCTCTGCCACGAAAGTTTTGGGGGAAAACAGTTTGGAAAGAAATTAACTCCACTAAAATCGCTATCGAATCTCTCCTCCAAAATATTGATCTGCTTACGGTTCCAGGGTGTGGTCGCCCTTTTTCAAAACTCTGACAATCAAATTACGATATAACTTTGAGTTTTCCTCTCAGTAATGGAGTTCTAGCTTCTTTGAAACTGTTGAGATTGAATTCCGTCATTTTGAAGTAATCCATAGTTTGATCTTGTTGTGGTTTATTTTAAGACTGTAGTTTTATTATTCTTTTACTTTTCGATAACTTAGAATTTGTTTGCGCTGACTTATTTTGGCTAGAGGTTTTATTTGTGACAACATTGTTTTAGAAGTGTCTAATAGTGATGACTCTTGTGCTATTTATAAAGGATTAGTGATTATGGGGATCAGGTTGGTGTGGTGGCTAGAATACTGGCTGACCATACGTGTGGCCAGGGTTCAAATTCCTGCAGATGAGGATGTTTTTCATCGGAAACCAGATCCCTACTTAAGTGTCTTGTAGTGGGCACTTCAATTACAGTACTCCGTGTACTCCTTGGCGCCTTTCATAACGAGCAGGTAGGTTTCCATCCACCCTTCCTCCCCTACCTGTTCCCTAAGGCGCAAATGACCTCAGCTGTCGGTCACCTCACCAAAATCCATCTGTCTATTTGTGGGTACAGGATGGACTTAGATGAGACTGAAAGCGTCGTATAAAAAGTTAGATGGAAAGAAAGTTGTGATTAAGTATACAAAGTACTTTTGTTGGAGTTTTCTCATTCATTTTATTTGAGAATTGGCAATTTTTTTGGACATTGCTTATTTTAACGTCATAATATGCGGGATACCTTGCCGTTTTCTTCCTTCAGAAAATTTTCCGCCATTAGGTTCTTCTCAAATTTCTCATTTCTTTCACTTGTTATTTCGTCCAGAATTCCTATCCTCTACCTTCCTCTTCCACGCATCCCCAGTGTGTTTCCCTCTAACACCATCTTTAACATTCCCTCTCCTTTCAAAACGTCTTTCATCCATCTCTTCTGCCTCCTCCGAATCTCCATTACTAGCTTCCTCTTTTCTCCAACCATATCCAACACCTACTCGTTTGTTCCTCTCGCCACCCTGCTCAATCTCTCCATCTTTCCTCAAATCTACTTCTCTAACGTCTCAAGTCTACGTACATCCTCCCTTCTCAAGGGCCAAGTTTCCGACCCATATAGTGCCACGCTTTATATTTTAGCTATCTTCTCATTATATCTCTTTAATCCGCAAATTTTGTTGGTCGCTTATGTACGCAACCATCTTATTTGAATGAAGGGAAATACATTGTAGGAAAAAATAGGTACATCTTCCCTCCCGCTTGACACTATCCGTTTGTCTTCTCCGCTTACCAGCCCACTCATCAAATACAGTAGCCAATCTTCGTCTTTTTTATCTAGAATTGGCTGATCCTAATGCGAGGACATTCTGCTGTATGTATGGGGACGAATTCGCCCATTTCGATCTTCTGGCACGCGATTCTTCTTTTTCCTTCTGCCGCCCGAGAGAACTGGAACAATTTCATCCATTTCGTTCAGCGGTGCACTCAACTCAATGGCGTTATCATCCGCCCATTCCGGCCGCGAGGAGGAGTTCCACAATGCTCGGGCCTCGGTTCCATTATGTGAAGCGATGCCATCGCATCCATCCCACAGTTTTGTGAGGTGAACTCTTCCCGATCATCACTGAGCGGGTGCGCGAACATCATACTCGAGGACTGAAAATTGCAAAAAAAATACGTCTTTTTATTTTGCCTCGATCACTCTTTTAAAAATGAAGTGAAGAAACGTTAAAAGGGTATTCCGGAATATTCTTCCGTAAAAAACTCCTTTATTCCGTAGCAAAAAGAAAGTACTTTGACCAATGATCGGATAAAAGAAATTCATAAGATAAAAGTGATTTTTTAGAATGCTTTCATTCTTAGATGGACACAAATTTGTGTTTTTCTCACGTTCATAAATTGAATAGGGGATTTCAATCCGATAGAAAACAGGACTTGAAAAGGAAAATATAAATTGCCTCATGAGAAAATGATAACGGTGTTTTTAACTAGTAATCATCATCTGCCTAACATTTAAGCACATTTATCTCTACTCCGGCCGTCTGGTGATAAATAATAAGTAATATGTACATTATCCGTTTTATATCGTATTTAAATGGTTCAAAGAGGTTACGTCAGTTATCCATGGCTGCTTTGTCAGTTATTATTCATTTACTTTACTGCTCAGGTTGTGGTGTAGTATGTGTTGCGTCAGTTCTAAGTAATAATGCTGTTTATTTTTTGAAATAAGCACATTTCACAACAAATACTTTACATGTCTCAGATATTGTTCTAATATTGCTCATGGGTTCAGAGAGATTTTACTTCGTTAATGATGGTCATACATGGATGTCATTTTTTTGTTACGTCAGTTTCCCTCATAACTCAACATGGTATTGAGTCAAGGCATTGTTCAACATGATCCAAATTCATTCAAAATATCACCCGGAATATTGTCAGCCTCCTGATATGACGAGAGCGTGGACTATTGGTAACTTAAATGGCTTAAGCACTCGGCTGGAAATCGAGGGATCCGGGTTCAAGTTCCAGTCAAGGCGGATGATTTTTCCTCTGTGTAATTTTGCACGTTTTTGCATAGCGGGTGACCACATCAAATTATTCGAGGCTTGTTTCGGTGTACCTAGAATCGGTAAAATTGGACAGTTCAGTTCTCAGTTCAGTTCGGTAAAATTGGACGGTGAAAGTTCTCCATAGAAAAAAATCAGATCAGCTGAAATGAAACTGGAAGGGCAGTATTAAGTTATTCCTGTTAAGTTGTTTCATTAGGATATGAAACTAAACCATTTGAGTATTATGTCTTAAAAGGCGTTATTATTGTTTTTTATTAAGTTTCGTTCTTTCTCATTTACAAAAATGTGACATTTTAATCCGCCGTCCCTCCTTCATCGGTCTTTTAATTCCAAGATTTTTAAGAGCCCTTATTAAAATCTCCACTCTCAGTGCTGAATTACAGTGAAATGAGCCTGAAAACCCTATTGTATTTTATTATCCCTTCCTAATACCCTTATCCTTTTGCCCTCAAGCACTTTTACGGTGCTATATTCAAGTATACAGAAAATCTGGAATAAGTCACTCTGAGTCCAGGGGTACTTGAAGTAGTTCATGAACGGACGACTCCTTTACGTCTTTTCCAACAACTGTTATACCTCGAATCCCCATTTGGTGATGTCTTGCATTTCTCTTTTCTTCAAATCCGCTAGTCTTGCACAGTCAACCTAGATCTTTATTGTGATTCAAATATTCTACCAGCGTGAGGTAGGTTTAGTTGAAAGTCAGATATACTCCTCCCGGTTTTCCGCGCGCTCAGGGTCCAATATACCTCTTTCTCTTCTAAGGTGAATCTGTATTCAGACAGGTTTCAAATGAACTTCTCTATCCATGCTCGTCTATCCTATGCTGCCTCCCTCAGCTCTTCGTAACTTCTTCCATTCATAATATCCGTCAACATATTATTTCTTCGTCTTCCTCTCCCTCTCTTTTCCTCAATCTTTTCTTCTATTATTATTTTCAGAAGGTAATCTTTCCTCAGGACGTGTCCCATCCAGTTTGCCTTCCTCATTCTTATTGAACTTAAATTATTAAGTATCTCATTCATCCTTGCCAGCACTTCCTCGTTTCTCACTTTATCTCTCCATTTTATTCTTTCCATTCCTCTCCATAGCCACATTTCAAACCGTCTAGTTATTTCTCCTCTTTCCTCCGAACTGTCCATGTTTCTGCTCCGTAAAGCACAACGGTCCAAATTAAATTTTCAGCAATTCTTTTCCTTTTGCCAATTTTATTGCTGTGGCTGAAAGTAGTTAGTTGACTTTACTGAAGGCTTCCTTTCCCTGTGATATTCTACCTCTTATTTCCTCCGTACAGCTTCCATTCTATGTTATAACACTTTCGAGGTAACTAAAGGCTAGAAAATTGATGGAAAAAGGCTCAAGGCTAGAACATTGATGAAATAAAGGCTAACAATACCTCTAGTATTTCCTTTTTCGCCTCTGCATACGATCTAAATATCATGACACTCGTTTTACATTTCAGTATGTTCTACAGCTAAACAGTAAGATCTAAATGTCTTGAATGTTTGCGCGAAAATTAAACCAATCCATGTGTGGTAGTGTCCTGTCGAAATGTCGGCCAATATGGAGAATTTAACCCAGTAGGAAGCCGAGAAGAATTCTTTAGTATCATTCACTGGGAAAACGAAATCTTACGACGCCCATCTCATTTCAGCTGTTGAGGTATGATGCTCATTACAGTCCTGGCACGATAATTAAGATATTTTATGGATTTTATAAAGTATTCCACCGATAAAAAGTAGGTTTTGTTGAAAGTTAGAGAAACCTCTCCCGATTTTCTACAATTTTTACGTCCTATCTCAGGTATTTCTTTTTAGCCTCAGCATATGATCTACCCTTCTTCATCCCGGTCATAAAACCTATTCTCTTTCTTCCCCTTTCCCGCTTGCCTATCAGCCTTCCCTCTATTACATTCTTGAGCAATTCATCGCTTCTCATTTTATCCCCCAGCCACCTACCCTGCCCATCCCAGATTTCATTCGGAAGTTTTCTTTCCTCGCCCACCATCTCAAGCACTTCCTCGTTCATCTTCCTTTCTGTCCCCCGCCCTTCTCCATACTTCTCCACACCCATATCTTAAACGCCTACTGCCTTTTCACGTCCGCCATCCTGAGGGTCCACGTTTCCCAACGCTAAGCTCCATGTCAAGCTCTTCACCAGCCTCTGCTTTACATCCTTACCCTAGGTCCCCGTCATCAGCTCCGTTATCTTACTGAACGCTTCTTTTGCTAACGCTATTCTCCTCCACAAGCTGTGTTACTGTACTCTTTTTTTTTGTAGTGCACCATCCAAGCACTAGATATGTTCTAATTGCTCCAAATTATGCCCTCCTTCTTGTATGACCAGTTTTTTTAGGTATGTTCAATGGCAGTACATGGTTAAATCCTGGGTCAAGTTTGACTACTGTTTCGTCGAAGTACTCTAATGCTTGTATGCGCCTTTGCATGACGATGGATTCATATCACTACGAACTTTTGTTATGGCTCGTGTATATTCACAAATAATTAGGTTTACTCTAAACAGAGTTCGTGGATTATATTAATTTATTCATATATATCCTGGCACACATGTGATCCTTTAGCTGTTGACTCCAAAAATATCCCTCACGTTTCCCGTGTCCCTATGCGCTAGTGTCTCATGTCGCTGAACTACATGTTGGAGGAGATGGGAGAAAGGTTAGGTTCCAGGCCAGGCCCTGGGTCTGGGTTCGAAACCCACTAAAGGCGGATAATTGTTTCATTGAGGTACGAGTCGTATTCCAATACTTGCGTTCACATCAGTGGGGTCTTCTCTTTTGATAGTAAGCGTGGCGGCATTTCCAGCCGCTCTTTGTGTTTTTCCCTTACGCGCACGACGTCTTTAAACATCGCGAGACGAAGTCTCGGAGGGTGGGGGCGAAGTGTGTACAGAAGTGAGACGCACCCGTCTTTATCCTTCCGCCCCCTCCGTCGGGAAATCTCCGAGATTGCTTTCCCCCATCTACAGGAGAACCGGTGGACTCACTTTTTTGAAGGCGTCTCGACGGGTAATCTCTTCTTCTTTTCTCTCTTCCCACCCCTATTTTCGTCTTAGCCACGTCAAATCCACCGAAAAATCCTCCTCTGGGGGTAACCTGTACGGAGATGAAGAAGGAATGAGGGGTGGCTGGAGTAAGGGGGGGGAGGATAAGAAGGGAGAGAATGGGAAGAAAGAGATGAGGAAGAATGGAAGAGAGGAGGTTCTTTTTTTGTAATGAGAGACGGACGGTCTGCAAGAGTTTGAAGGAGGAAGGGTGGAGGAAATAAGAAGAGGGGTTTTGTTGAGAAAAGCGGGGAAGAAAGGAAGGTGTTAATGCGGGGATATATAGAGAGGGAGAGGCCATTGTGTCCGACCATTCAAGAGGAGGGAGAAAGCGGGGAACTAAAGGGAAGATTGAAGGAGTGAGAGAAAAAATCTCTCATTTTTTTCTTTCTTTCTCCTCTCTTCTCTCTCTCTCTCTCTCGGGTTTGAAAAGGCGCGGGCGACAATGGTCGGCTGAGAGGAAGATGGAGTTGGATTGAAGAGAGGGGGGGCGGGGCCCAGGAAGGAGAAGGAAAGAATTGGATTGCATTGCGCTTAAAAATCTCACGGATTTAGCGAAGGAACCCCTCCATTTGCGAAGCACAATGGACGTTTCCATCCTTTTTTCATCCGTCTTATTTTTTTAGCTTCTTTCCTGTCTTACTCTTCAACCTCCTTGTCCGTGGAAACTTATGATAATCGCCTTACATTACGACGAGTTGTGTTGCAGAAGTTTTTTCATCCTCGGATTTCTGTAAAATAGTAGCGGTACTACGGAGTATTATTCAACGAGAAGAAGAATTGGAGGAAAAGGATTAATTATTTGCTCAATTAATGTGTATAATCGCCTTATGTCTCGACAAATTGCGTTTTTTTAGTTTTTTTCTTGGGTTTCTGTAATGTTTGTACAATGTTACCGAATATAATAGCCCAGGAATAACAATAAGAGAAGAAAAGGATCTTGAATTACTGGCTCAACTAACTGGTGTAATGACGTTGCATTGACGCGAAATTTAAGGCAGAGGTTTTTTTCTTGAATTTAGTTAAAATGGTCGCAATATTACAGAGTATGAAGCAAAATGAGGAAGCATTAGAGAATATGGGATTAATTATTTGCTCTGTTAAAATTATAATTGATGCATTTTAAATAATATTTTTGCGCTATAACCCTTCCGAATTCTTGTTTTCTTACCGTCGTGGGATGCCTTTTACAAGTGTGTATTTAATTGCACGAACTTAATTGTAAAAAATGTCTTTTAAAGTATTCTGTTCATTTTATACATCCCAAACAAGAGAATTGTAAGGGAACAGATTAATTTTGAGTTGTTGCATTTCATAGTAGATTCAATAAACTTTTCTTCCATTCATTTTCCTGTACTAATATTACAATTATTGTTTTAGAAATTAAAGTAAATCGTAAAATACAATCCTTCAATCAGTGTTAGGGCTCGATGTATAATTTTCATAAGGATAGAACTTGTCATTCCGTATACTGCTGGCAGTTTTATGTCATTTTTTAGGTGTTTTATTTATCTATTCGGCTTAAATTACTGTAGTACTTTTAGTAGAATTATTAAGTGTTGCGGCAGCCATGTTAGCCTCTTGTGCGGCTGCCGCCTGCAGAAAGTTGATTTCATGCCTTCGTGAAGCTGGAGTAATTTAAATGTTGCAATGTTTTTGAGAGTTTATTTATCATAATTTTGTATTTTACTCTTACGGAGTAGTTGCTATAGAACGATAAAAGTTTTGTTCAATGTTTAAAAAAAAATGGCCCGCGGTTTTTCTCTCGTGGCTTAGCTCGTAGCCACCTTGGTCTTGATATATTGAGGACGTGAGTCAGTGAGTTTGGAGGTGTCATCGGGGCATTCACTCCGTGATTGAACTCTTGCCTTCGAGGAAGCCGTATCATCATTCATACTGTGGCTCTCACGTGAAAAGATAGATGATGCTCCGAAACTTAGACGTCTGGTACCCGCACCTGACGTAATTAGGGGTATGATCGTGCGAAACCTTAAAATTTAGGACATAAAATTTTCACCACGGGCAAGCATAGGCGCAAGTTAAGTTTTTTTTAATCGAAGATAAGACTTGGAGCTCCACCTTTAAAAATATATAAATCATCTGTATTTATGAAAACTTTAGAAAAGTATTTTTATGACCATTCCAAATTCTTGTTTTTCTCCTTGGATGCCTTAATAGGACGACGACACAAGTAAAATGCACAAATGTATCATTTTAATATTGAAAACTGTCTGGTTATGTATTCTACGGTAAAAATCACCATATTGTCTTTTTAAATGTCTTATTTTCGTTGACCTTACTGTACGAAAAATACAATCATCTACTGTTCGAGAAATCATAATGACTAACCCCACCATAGTAATTAACTCATTTCATTTAGTATAATATATTTTCTGGCTTTACTTGGTGGAACAACATTGCGATGATTTTTAAATGAATTCACTTTGTAATATTCCACAATGGTTTTTAATAATTCCATTATGGAGTGTTACAAAGTGAATTGATTTAAAAATCATCATTTTATATAATCATCTATCAACAACATGAAATACTCGGAGGACAATGAATTTGTTCCTAAATAGCTGCATTACCAAAGAACACGAAAGTAGTGTTCAGCGTGTTGTCCAGTCTCCCAGTCAGGGACCAACAAATCTCTTGTAACCATTGATTAGCTAATGATTACGGAAATTCACTAATTTTTAAGCTTTAATAGTGTGCACCTCAAAAGTGTGTAGTACCTTATGTATGGAAAATATTGCAACACATGCAGTGTTTTCCAGATACAAACAATTTCTTTCTCCCTCCAAAGTTCCAAACTTGCCCCTACGCCCTTAATAAAGCGGTTGTAAATGCTAGATTGTCTCCAAATTTCGTACTCATTATGTTTGCATTAAAAGGAATATATTGAGCCTGCCCGGAAATTTTCGAATCCCTCTTACGAAATTCCCGAGCAAGAACATATGCTTAGAGTTCATCTTTAAGTGATACGCGCAACGCACCTAGCAACTGTAGACCCTTATTACGAGACCAACCCAGTTACCAGACACCCGAAAGGAGATTAAAATCAGCGATATTTATGCTACATACAAAGCTGGTTGGGGGGCATTTAAGCATTTCATTAGATGGATTCACACGTTTTCTGAACTTCCCATTGTGAGAAGACGTAAGATTTCATGGGCATGATAGACTTAGATAACTATCATTATGTCTAATGGTGGTCATTATGCTATAATGCTGATCTTTTATCCTCACGAGTAACCTCGAATATTTTAAGTTGCAGGTATGCCAAACGATTTATCATAAATTCAATGGTGGCAGGCTTTACGTTATGAAAATCCATTTTTAATAAATGTAAAAATTACTTTGTACTTTTTCACAGTGTTTTATTCTTAGTGGACCAGTTTCGTCGAATAGGTGATATCATAAGGTGTAACAGCTGGTGATGTCGCCTAAGCGACGCTGGTATGTCGCCGATGCCTATGCGAAGAAACCGGTCGTCTGCACAGCATAAGATACTCTGAAAAAGTCCAAAGTAATTTTGAAATACATCAAAAGTGTTTTTTTAATGTCTAGGGTATTGTTTGTTTTTCCGTAATGAATTTAATGACTTACAACCATTGTTTCGACGGTTAACGTCATCATCAGGTGAAGATACATTTTGGTGCAACAACTTATATACTAGAGAGAGTGGGGAGTGGACTGTATGTGTAAGGGAGGAAGGTGGAGGGTGGAAGGGAGGGTGGAGTGGTGAGTAGGGTTAGGTGGGGGCTTCCCAAGATTAACCCTATTCATTCAAAATGTTTAGCAAATTCCACAAGTATCGCCGGAAACCACCAACCTCATTAAAAGTGATTTATCGGTAGGAATATTAATTTTTAGTTATACAAAATCATATAAATTGAACGTAGATTTAAGGTTTCGGATATGAGGATAAGATTTTTCCACGTTTTGTTTGTTAAAATCTTTTCATATGACATATTGCAATAGTTATAAGTCTACACCTTTGATATCCAGCACTCTATGGTAGTAACTAAAACTTTTAAATGCGTTATATTTGTGTAAAAATCTTGAAATTCTCTAACTTGAATGTTTGTCATGGATATAATTCAATAATTGTGATTTCAAATGTGATTCGTGTAATTTATGCGCATTTAAAATTTTTTTATGACAATTAGAGCCCTCATAGTGGACTTTTTTGGCCTTTTGTGTGTGGCCTTTTGACCTATTAATTTATATAATGAGAATAATTCGTGATTAGAATATGCTCATTCAATGTTTTGTATGCTAATGATCTTTTTGTGTGACGTATTGTGATAATCATGTGTCTATGCTCTTGATAGGCAGTAACTTGTCTGTGGTTAAAATAGCAAGCTTAATAATACCTAGTTAAAACAGAATTTATAAGGAATAAAGTTTTATCTCTTCACAACATTTTTGTGTCTCCATGTATGGTTTGCGTAGTGTGTCCAACCGCAATGCCTGTAAATTGCTTATTTGTTTTCGGGTGAGTCAGTAACCTTTTATTGAGCCTTATTAAGTGAGCCATTTATTGAGCGGATCTTGGAACGAATCAGTTCATGAACGAAAGCAACAATCGAGGAGATACGACTCCTTTGTGGAGAAGAGGGGCGCTGTAATTGACGGCTCATCCCTCTAATATAAACCTTAAGTTAAATAGTTATTGCGGGTATTAATTGAATAAGGTATTTTCACCGGAATTGGGTCGTTGGACAACGCTCAACTACAAAGTCATGGGGCAGTTGGTCAAATTTTGGTTATCAGATTCGACGCAGACAAACAGCTCATTCTCAAAAAACCTTTTAGTGAAGCCATAATTAAATAATTATCGTGATTATTTAAAGTGATTACCTCCGGAGCTGTTATTACCACAGGAGCGGACCGGTTGTTTTAACCACAGACAAGTTGCTGCATATCAAGAGCATAGACACATGATTATCATATTATTGTCACCGGAATTGGGTCTTTGGATAGAATTTCAGAGCTGTACGCCATCATGAAAGAGGATGATAGGGTATAGATTTCAATTTAAATATTTGACCCAGGCAAGTAGGTGAAACTCAATAAAATCTTTTAATAATAAAAATGGGTATTTGTTACATTTACATCTACATACTACCCTTCGTGCCGCAGAACGGGCGTATGGGAGATGGTGATAGGACACCATCCGTGTAAAGATGTTAGGGATAGGGTTTTGGGAGGAGAAATGATGACGTGTATTATAGGAGTGTATTTAGTGAAGGTCAGTTTTTTTTATCCACTTATTGTCCGCGGAAAGAACCAGTTTTGTACCTATCTGTTCGGCAATGCATTCGTTTACAAATCTTGAAATTCTTCAGCTTAAATGTTCATCATGGATATAATTTGAACATTTTGATTTCAAATGTCATGTATAAAATCAGTGCATATGCATATATCAAATGTTTTTGCGTAACAGTCAGGCCCCTCTTAGTGGCCCTGAGCCTAATTATCTATTTCATTACCCATCATTCAACAGCCATTGCGGTACGCGCAGCGATATGAGGAATTCCTGGAGGCTGCCTTTCCCTTACCCTCAGTGAGAAGGAGGTCACTGCTCGTTGACCTTGACCCGACTCGATTGACGACCCTGCAGCTGGCCATCAACTGCCCGCATAACGATCGCCGCGCATCAGTTGACAATGCGACCAATTCTCGCGGGGATTCCTCTGCGGGAAGAATAGGAGACGATGCTTTTCACTTGTGTGACCGATGCGCTGATGAATGCCTATCAGAACCAATGGCGTTCCTGTAATATGTCAGTTTCTTCTTGAATTATATTGGAATAGAATGAAAATGTTTATTTTTTATTAAGATGGAGATGCCTAGAAATTAATGAAGTACGCCACCCTGCCCGTAAGAAATTTGTATGAAAAATTCTGAACTTAATTATAGCACAGACAAAAGACAGAAATAATAATTCCATACCACTGTTATCCATTATCAATATTGAATCTGAATTCCTGACAGGACTACACGTACGATTGAACATGGTTAAATTTTGGACTAATCTTGTTACAATCTTGTTTCCGACTTTGGAAGTGAATATAACGGAGTAACTTTTTTCCATGTTGGTATTTATGCATATTATGTCACGTTACATTGCTGTACCTATTGCATACCTATATGCTATTGGCATTTTTTTTGGAAGCGAAAGAAACATTGTCGAGCTAGATCAACATTTCTACGTCAGAACTACTTACACTGTTTACAATTATTCACACATTGGTCGTTCTATGCCAAGATTGGTTGACTGCAGCCCTCTATCCTCCCCTAATGCTTTTTCCCTTACTTCCTGATTGCCTGTCCAATGTTCTTCCCACTTTGTTTGGTCCATGAACTCATTCCTGGCTCTTCAGACTCAAGCATCATTCTCGTTTAGCTTCAGTTATTAGCTTTTATTGGCATCGGTTTGCGTATTAAGAAGTCATCTTATTCTGTGTGCTGCTGCCATCCATTGATTCATTCATTGGTCTTTCAATCCTAGGATCGGTTGAAAGCAGCCCTCCAACCTTCCCTGTCCAATATTAGTAGCCTTACCTCCTGGTATATCTTCCTATGAACTTTCCTCTTTATTTGGTCCATGAACTTATTCCTGGGTTTTTCTCTGGGGACTTTTCCCTCTGTTTTTCCTTCAATTATATTCTTCATTGTCTCATGGTGACATTGTCATTGTCTCATGGTGTGTCCGACTAATCTGGTTCGTCTTTTCTGTTTGCTGTTTCGTTTGGTCCTTTCCTCTTCTACTCTTCTGAAATCGTCGTCATTTCTGTGTTCGTCAATTTTATCTTCATTATCCTCCACTAGCATCAGTTTTCTAAAGGCATCTAGTAGCTTCTGGTCTACTTTTTCCAATGGCCCATGCTTCCGGTCCATATAATGCCATGCTTCTCGCAATTACTTTCCCGTAGTGTTTCCTAATTTGTAGTCCTATCTTCTTTGGACTCAGATGTTGTCTTTTTAGCATGTGTACTCACAAATTAACCTATTTTTATTGGAATGAGCCTCTCACTATATTTGGCTTTTTTATTCCTCTGACTGCAAAGCGCATGTCGACTCGTTTATCCGTGGGCTATAGGAAAAATGTCTCCCTCTTTGTTGAAAATGACTGTACTTCTGTTGGGTGAAAGTTTTAGGGCCATGAAAAGGTAATTGGATACTTCAGCATGAAAATTTAGAACATATGCTGATAAACTTGATGAGAAGGGAATTGCGGTAGTGCGAGCGAGATAGTCCCCTAGTCATAATAGAGACCATATTTGAATTATACCTTTTAATTTCACCGGTTGTAAGACGCACGAATTAAATATTGCATTATTATAGCATAATTTGACATGACAGAATTTAGTGTAATAATATAGTTTTACATGACAGAAGTTGTAAGCAATCAAATGAAAATATCAAATTACTTTTACTTTTTGATACTTTTTGAACTAATATGGAGTTAATTTATCTGAAAAAGTTGATCTCTACGGCCTGTAAATGTAACAAGCTGAAGAATTGTCTCCGGTGGTCATAATATTCTCTATATACACGCAATATAGTATAATTTTACGGCCATTAGAGATTTTTCTTCAACTTGTCACAGTTACTGAGTAATTTTTTAAGAATCATCTTGTTTTCATTCGTATGAATCTAAAAATATAAATTTCTCCCATTTCAACAATCACATATGGAAAGGTCACATCCGAACGTTTGTACCTCCCGCACTACCTATTGTGGCTCAACTCCACCTCAGTCAAGTTATGGATTCACTAGATGGAGCGGCATCAAATAGCAAAATTGCGACTATGAACGCTAAAGTGTTTTAGAGTGTTTGGCATAGAGCGTGTCTTGTGACTATAGCAAGACACTTAAATTACGTGGGAACATGATTGACTGAACTGTAAGGCTTCTCGGTCTGTTCTGTTCAGCTTTTCCAATGGTCCAATGCTTCCAAACCATAGAGTGCCACGCTTCACCACATGGTTTCATATATTGTTTTCTAGTTTGCAGCCCTATTCTCTTTGAGTACAGCGGTTGTCTTTTTCCCATGAACGCCTTCTTAGCTTGGGCTATTCCTCGCTTGGTGTCCGTTGTACTTCTTCCGTCCCATGTGTTGGTACTTCAGAGATAGGTGAAGGAATCCACTTGTTCTAATTTCTCTCCTCTCAGGGTGACTTCTGAATTCATCTTCTGTCTTCCACATACTTGGATTTTAGTCTTTGTCTAAATTATTTTCATTTTGTACTCTTGGAGTACTTATTTTATTACGTTTAGTGACTTTTAAAGATAATCGAGGTTCCCAGCAATGACTACGATATCACATGCGAAATGGAGCATGTTTATTTCTTCTCCGTTTATCTTTATTCCGCTCAGTCCTATTTCTTCTGCTTCTCTTATGGCCTCCTCCAACTACATGTTGAACAGCACCGGTGAGAGGTTGCATCCTTGTCTTACTCCTTTTTTTAAATTGTATTCCGTTAATCTTTCGCATTGTGACGACTTGCTTTCTGTATGGTTGGTATATTATTCTTCTGCTGGCTTTTTTATACGTGTTGAAATAAATGTCTTTGAAATCCAATTGCTTCTTTTATAATCACCCTATTGTTTGACTGATCCGTTAATTACATCTTGAATGACACATCATCGAAGCATCGCGCTAGAGGAGAAGGTTGAAGATAAAATGGACGGACAAAATAAGAAATGAAGTTTACATACGAGTAGAAGATTGAAGGGCCATATGGAACATTATAGAAAAAAGAAAATCCAGATGGACTAGGTACATCCTAAGACACAATGGGCTTGTGAAGAACATAATTGAAGGAATAATGGAAGGAAAATCCTCCTCCTCTTCCTCTGAGAATGACCAAGGAAGGAGCACTTGGACCAAATAAAAAAGAAAGTATATAGGAAGAGTACCTAGGACGTAAGAGAACTAACATTAGAATTTATGGATTTTAAATAGGGTATTTTATACCTGAAGTACCATTATATGAGACGGGAGAAGTACTTCAGGAGACGGACATCAGGAGAAGAATAGCCCAAGCTAAGACGGTGTTCATGGTTAAAATACAACTGCTGTGCTCAACAAAGATAGGACTACAAACTAGTAAACAGTATGTGTATAAATTCTTGAGGAACTTGGCCCTTAATGGATCGATAGCATGGACTGATGCAAGAGCAGACTAGATGGTCTCGAAACCTGGTGTTGGAGGAGAATGCAGATGATAAAATGGACGGAAAAAGAAGAAAAGTTGAAGTTTAACAAAGAATAGAAGAGGATATGACCATATGAAACACGATACAGAAAACGATGGAATCGACAAACCCTCATGCACAATGGATTTGTGAAGAACATAATTGTAGGTAAAATAGAGGTGAAAGTCCCCAGAGGAAGGCCCAAGAATAAGTTCATGGACCAAAAAAAGAGGAAAGTAGGTACATAGAAAGAGATAAAGAGGAGGTTAGCGAACTAGCATTAGATAGGGAATGGGTGGAGGGCTGCAGGCAACCAATCTCCGGATTGAACATCCAACGATGATTATGACACAGCTGGCCGTTGGTTCATGGTCTAGCACATCGCCGATCTTAATCGGTTACGCTAAAAGGTTTAGAGACCACGCGAGGGAGTGTTTATGAGAAGGACAGATGCTTATCGAGCTCCTGTCCCGAGATTTAATGGCTTCCCCACGTGCTAAGAAGCAAGAACAGAAGAAGAGGGGTTCTCCCACGCGCGTGGATCACATACAGACACCGAAATCGGAGACAAATGGCGCCATTTTGCGGCTTTATGGCGCGAGCAACGCAACCCTGCATCTTCGGCATGATTCCAGCGAAACGACTCCTGCCAGCCCTCTCTTCCCCACCTCTGTGCTACCCCTTCTTCCACATCGTCAATCAAATAGAAATCTCGCGCCATTGGTTTTGTCAAGTTCAGGTAGTCACCTATAACGTCTTCCTACTCTCTTTCACCAACCCCATCCCACGTCTCCACGCCTCTCCCTCCTTAAAAATCCTCTTAAGAAATGAAAGGAGGCGTTTTTGGGAAGAGTTAAGGGTTTGGTCGTCTCAGAATTATTGTTCTCCGGTGCCAAAAAAATTCTCTCCTGGAGGAACCGGCGGAGTTCTCTCGCTGTCTCGTGTTTGGAAGGGGAACAAAAGAATGGGGTCGATTGAAATATTGGCCGGGGCCGCAAAGAATCGAGGAGCCGGTCGGCCGGGCCTCCCCCATAGGACGCCTCCTGGAGAACAAGACCCCACAATTCATCCCTTTTTACTTCTCGCAACGGAACCCCCGTCTCGCTGAAGTGCCGTTCACGGTTCACGCTCCCGTGTGTCGGAAACCATAGGCACGTCTCCTGGATCCGTATACTTGTTGCTTCGGCTCTCTGACGACATGATTTCTTGTAGTAGCGAAACATCTACATCCATATATGTATTACACGTTACCCTGCGAGCCACCTCAAGGGTGATTGGCAGGGGGTGAGTTATCACGGACATGCAACGTAATGGAAAGGTAACTTCCAAACACATGCGCAACATGATAGGTTTGCTACCAGTGCTACAGAAACTATTTGTTAATATTATTGGTTGTCCAATCCTAAGATTGGTTGCTGCAGTCCTCCACCCTTCCCTATCTCCCTAGGTCCCTTACCTCCTGATATCTTTATCTATGTAATTTCCTTTTTATTTGGTCCATGAACTTATTCCCGGATCTTCCTCTGGGGAATTTTCCCTATATTTTGCATTAAATTATGTTCTTCACAAACCCACTGTGCCTCAAGGTGTGACCAATCCATCTTGTTCTTCTTTTCGTTGTGATATTCCGTATGGTTTTTATTTCTCCTCAACTCTTCTGTACGCTTCATTTGTTATTTTTTATTTACTATTAGTATTAATGTATATTGCAGTAGGGTGGTCCTTATTTTGCTTTGTAATGTACCTTTGAAGTACTAATGACTAACTTACCGAAGAAACGTATGTAGCTCCGGTAAGGAGTAACCCAAGTACTTATCAAGTTACGGATGATTATGAACAAATATGGTATTGATATATAAGTTAAATAACCTATAATATCTACCAAAAAATTAAACCTTCAATTTCTTATACGAATACTCAGTCGCTAAATACTATGGTATAAGTGGCAGCGGACTTGTGCAGCATTGCAGCCACTCCATTATGCAACTTCAGTTAGGTTGCAAGCAGGTGAAGCAAAGAGTCGCCAGTGAAAGTTAACGTGATAAATAACCCTTAGTTAAGCCGTGGGAAAGAGATCGACTCCGAAATGGAACGTAAGCATTGTGGGCTCCAAAGTTTCGTCTTTGAGAGAAGATTATGTGCGTAGATGGGAGCTTTTTGAGACTTGGTTTCGGAGAATAATGGAGAGAGGGGGATGAATGGAAAGAAAAGGAAACTGAAAAGTTTTGGAGCTGAAGAGAAAAGAAGAAAAGTATTGATGGGGGAAAAAATCGGAAATTGTATAAGGGTAAGGTAGGCAGAAGAGGTATCGGAAGATGCATAATGGGACATTTCAGGCTGTGACGGAAGGAAAAGTTAGGAGATCGAAGAGGACGGAGGGGGAATTTAGATTTTTTTATTTGACTTTATCTTACGAGGTGATCCGCCGGCCGTATTCCTTGACGGCCATTTTTTCCGCCAATAAAATTTATAGGGTTGGAAAAACATTACAAAAAACTAATTGATGTATCAAAAGGAGACTATGAATGGTTTTTTATCAAATTCCAGCATTTTTCGTAAAGTATCTTAATACGTGTAACTTAATTTTTAGTATACTTTGTTACGATTAAAAAAACATTTTCGTCAAAAAATTTCGGAAAGTTGTAATTATTTTGTTAAATAACGACTTATATTTCTCTAAGTTATGAATAACAAAATATAATTAGTTGATTTTGAAAGTGTGAACAATAATCTCATGATACATCTTCTGAAAAAATTACCAACATTCAAAACTGGCGGCAGCCTTTCTCATCTAAATGCTTTGTATGAAAAATGTTCAATCAAATTTTTATGGCGTTTTTTCATCATAAATAACTTTGGGGAGTTTAAGCGAGATATTATTCTTGTCGTAATGGAGACCATATTGGAATTCGTTTTAATTTCAGCAGCTGTAGGCATGTATTAAATATTGCATTATTAATGGTGCAATATTTTACTTTTATATGACTGAAATACTAAGAAATTAAGTAAAATTATCTAATAATTTCTTAACTTTACTCATTTTTTAGCGCGGAACGTTTACAACTCCTTCACAATGGATGGTTTTTTTGTAATTCTGAAATATTTGCTGCCGTGATAATGTGATTTCTTTTCAAAAATAGTTGGGAAACCATTCAAAATACACACTATTACTTTTTTTTCCGTGATCTAGTTGTTAGAAATTCCTCATTTTTTTCAAGGTCTGTCTGGAGTGCACGCGCGTTTTCCTATTGATATGGCCAGTATTTTTTTGGCCAATATTACGGAAAGAAGTGAGGTAAGGGGCTGCCATCTTGATAACTTTATATGAGTATGATATTTTTCTTTAAAATGAGACCAAATTCATTGATTTCTCGGGAATGATGAATGACTTTTAACCCTAAAGTTAATGCTGTGTAGCCATAAGTTATATATTTGTTATTCTTTGGTGGTCATAGTGATCAGTATACTCGAGAATACATGCGTTTACATCGCGTTCTGTTTTGTAATGTAATTTTTTCTTTTATTCCAGGTGAGGACTTCAAATAATTCATTCGGTCTTGTGCTTGGCGTATTAGGTAAGCTAAGGATCATTTTATTTTTACTGTGCTCTTCTCGCTCAACAGTCTAAATTTCAAGTCAGTTTTAACGTAAATACTGTTATGTGCGTTATTTTAAAACATGACTAGAGAGAATTCTATTATGTATCTCTATTAAAATTGAAGTTAAATTACAGCTCAAGTATCAGTCTCATTTAGCTTCAGTTATTAGCGTTTATCGGCATCGGTTTGTGTATTAAACAGTCATCTTTTTCTGTGTGCTGCTCTCATTCATTGATGCATTCATTGGTCTTTAAACCCTTAGATTGGTTGACTGCAGCCCTCCACCCTTTCCTATCTAATGCTAGTTCCCTTATCTCCTGGTCCCCCTTCCTATGTACTTTCCTCTTTATTTGGTCCAAGAACTTATTCCTGGGTCTTCTTCTGGGGACTTTTCACTCTGTTTTTCCTTCAATTATGTTCTTTACAATCCCATTGTGCCTTAGGGTGTGTCCAATCCACCTGGTTTTTCTTTTCTGTATGGTGTTCCATGTGGTTCTTCCTATTCCACTCTTCCGTAAACTTCATCATTTTTATTTTGTTCATCCATTTTTTTCTCCAGCATCCTCCTCCATCACCAGGTTTCCAATGCTTCTAGTCTGTTCTGGTCTAATTTTACTATAGGCATGCTTCCAATCCATAGAGTACTACGCTCTACACCAATGCCTTCACATACTATCTTCTAGTTTGTGGTCCTATATTTTTTTAATTATAGTTTAAAGAAAGCAATGTTGTTGGAAGATATTGGTGTGGGAAACAACAGAGGAAGACCGAAAATGGAATTCATCAGGAAAATTATGATCAAAATTGGAGTAAATAATTATTCAGGAATGAAGTGACAGTTGAAGAGAAAACAAAAGACCTGCAGCAAACCAATCCTTGGACTGAAGCAGTTGGCTTCCCGGTATGTCTTCTCGTGGAATTATCTTACTTGTCAGGATTTTTGGTGGCATTCCAGTAGGCATCGTCGTAACTGAAGCGATCCTCAATCTCCGGATTGATGATAGCCGACTGTTATTAATTAATGGACTATGACAGACTCAAAAGCGTTCCTATCATCAACCAGAAATCTTCCAAACCTATCTGACTCTCCGTTTCGCCTTAAGTACTTATCCGTTGGTTTTTTTAAAGGACCTTTTCATGTTTTTTTCCTTCCATCGTCTACTTGAAACTTACAGAAGAGTCGAAGAATTGTATTTTTGAAAGAAATATTCGTTATGAACTGTTGTATTTTAAACAAAAATTCTCATGCGTTGTACTGATCATGACATGAGCCTTTTTATATCCTACACCACTACGTGGGTGAGGTATATTGATTTTGTCGCAGCAGAAATGTAACGCGTTGAAGAAGGCGTGGCAGGTATGGATAAGTAAATATAGAAATGATCATCATCACATTAAGAGTCAATCTAGTCTATGTCCGTCTGTCTGTCTGTCTCTTCGCACGATAACTGCCGTAGGAATTGAGATATCGAGCTGAAAATTGGGTCATAAGCCTCTAATAGTCCATATACGACACAGTTTAAAAATGGGTTAGATCTAACCAAAACTACGTTTATATTTATATTTTTCATTTTTTTTCAAAGTGGTGTAGGGTATTTATGCTTCGGCAAGGCCAAAGACAATTTCTTTACTAGTTTTCTCTTCTGTACACATCCTTTTCCCATCATGTGCCTGAAAACTAAAATGTTATTGTGAAAAGGAGTTATCGTTATGAACATGTGTGTGCATAACATAAAGTTCTTATTTGATGTACTGCTTGCGAAATGGACCTTTGATCCTCTTCTGTGCACACCTTCGTTCAAAATTTCGCCCTTTCGTTCTACCTTCAGCTTCCGAATCCAACGGTTATGTTCGAAAGCTTCCAATCATCTGCAGCCGGCCTGTCCAGTGGTCCATGTCCACGCTTTGATGTTCTATCTCTCTCTCTCCCTCACAAGGTCCGTGTGCCGGAAAAATTCCCTCTCCCCACCATAACCAATGACCACAGATACATGCACCCGGAAACCAAAAGGCCTGCGGTTATTCCACATTCCTTTTTTTATTCCAACACCCCAAAAATGCTGTTTTCGACGCACACATCCTTTATCTTTTCAGCCGCCTGATCTAGGTCACCGCATCCAAATATTTTTGCGTTTCGGTCCGGAGTGCACGTTACTCGACATGGGAAGCCAGAAAAAAGAACAAGGCAATGCGAGCAACAGGAACGACGGCGAACGCTTTGCGTACAAGACTCTTGGCAGTTCCGCTCCCCCGGACTGTATTTGACCGCGGGTTCGAACAGAATGGAATACATAATCCATTAAAAATGGGCGAGGGTGGTCACCGTCGAGAGATGGAGTTGACTGAAACGTCAGTAGACCACGTGGTGTCGTGGAATGATTAATCGCTACTAAAAAAAAACAATATTTTGGATGATACCCTCACCCTTACACGTCCGGAGTGGGAAAATGCGCGGTAGACAATATAGGTCCCCAAAACATGATTTATTAAACCGGCATATTTATCAAAATTTCTCGGCACCTTTTAACTTTTTGTAACTCTTTCGAGTATGGTGACGCTATATTCGGCCAAAGTAGTGGTAAAGTATCAATACACTGTGTTTGATTATACTGTGTACTTGTAATTTCCCTGTACTAAACTAATTTGTATGCTTAAGGTATCGTATCTCAGACAGATACCGATAGCAGACACTTTATCAGGAGATCTCTACCATTATTTAATCCTCTTCATTTATTTGTCTTCTCGCAATTCATTGAACATTTTTGTGTGTCATTTTAAGTAAACTCAAATTATTATTGCATTGAAATTAATTACAGCCCCATAATTGCCGAATGCTGCGAAATTGCACATTGTGTCGGTATTTGGTTGAGGTAATGAGTTGATTTTGACAGCTTTATACGTATGCGCAGTTGTTCGGGGGGTTGGTCTCTGTTATATAAATGAATGTAAACATCTCTTTTCGCCAAAGTTTTTCACATGTATTTCTGCACCCTTTAGGTGTATGGTAAAAAATATAATAAAATATTTATGATACTTATGAGTGATCCAACATTTTTTTAACGTGAAGAAATTTAAAAACAATATTTTTACCTTGATATGGATGTAGAGCTGATAACTATTTGATAAATGGATGAAAAATGCTTAATTGTTGCTAAAAAAAGATCGATAACATGAAATTTTAAAAAAGTAGAATTTTTAATGATATCCTATAGCTAAAAACTATTTATTTTTATAAACTTTGAATAAATTTCAAAAAAGTTATTACCTTGATATGGATATCAGGCTGATCACAAATTAATAAATGGATAACAACAGTTTTAATTGTTGCAGCACAAAAATATCAACAAGATATATCAATTTTTAAACTAAATAAATAACGAAGAATTATTTTGATGTCCTAAAACTAAGTATTATTTATTTTTATAAACTATGAAGGAAAAAATGTTTTTACCTTACATATCAGACTGATTACAATTCTATAAATGGATGACAACAGTTTTAATTGTTGCATCACAAAAAAAATCAAGATGAATTAATTTTTAAAATGCATAATTAACAAAGAATTTTTATTGTGTCCTAAAACTAAAACATTATTTACTTTTATAAACTCTGAAGGAAAAATATATTTTTACCTTCAGAGTTTATAAAAATTTACCTTAAAAACCCTTTTATCCATTTACCTTAAAAAGCAGAATTTTTAATGATATCCCATGGCTACAAATTACTTATTTTTATAAACTTTGAATAAAATTAATAAAAAAAGTTTTTACCTTGATATCAGGCTATCAGATATCAGGTAACAGGTGGATATCAGGCTGATTTAAATTTAATAAGTGGATTTCTACAGTTTTAATTGTTGCTGTACAAAAGATCAGGAAGATGTAATTTTTTAAAATATAATAAAATAACGAAGAATGTTTTATGACTTCCAAAAACTAAAAACTTCCTCCAGAACAATATAACGAAAAATGTTTTATGACGTCCAAAAACTACAAACTTCCTCCAGAACAATATAACGAAAAATGTTTTATGACGTCCAAAAACTACAAACTTCCTCCAGAACAATATAACGAAAAATGTTTTATGACGTCCAAAAACTAAAAACTTCCTCCAGAACAATTTGCGTGTAGGTATTAATTTCCAAATTTATTAGCTAAAATGGGCTTTCTTCGTGCGGATTTCCTCGAATTAATGGGACATTGTGGCCCTGCCTTTTGAACCGCCCACGCCGAACGCGTCCTCTGCGGCCGGGCCACGCGTGAACCCTTGACATTTTGAGAGGGTCAAAAACGTGGGACGCTGTGTGCCTCTATTGGGCAGGCCCTGGGGTAACGTGACCCGGACAGCGAGAAGCCCTGTCTTTTCATGGCGGGAGAGGGGGTGGAGATAAGAGGCGAACTAGGAAGCCAAACGCTAAAAAGAGATACACCCCCCATGTCCTCCTTACCTTACCTTTTCATTCATCTCGCGCCGTGACTGCCGAGACTGAAACCCATCCCGGAAAAGCGTTATTCAATTTTTTGGCGTAGTTCTGTGGGAGGGAGTGTTAGGACGACGGGGGCACCTTCGTGCGAAAATTGAAAATATATATATATATGTCGGGACCGAAAGAGCGGGAGGAGCTCATTCAAATTTCACCGTTCCGGCCCCCAGGGGCTCAATCTCTCTCCCTCACTCTCTTGTGAGAGATATCCTTTCGCCTCAGAGGGATTTCAATTCTGCATCGGGGATAGCGGTAGGCAGGGAGGAAAAGAAATTGACGGTGTCAAGGCTTAGCTCGCTGGCTCTGAAAGTAATCTTGGGTCATCTCGTGCCGTGATTTTCCCCTCTTGACTATAACTCCAAATCTAATACAAAATTACATGCTCCGCGGTCAAATTATCTCATCATTATCCGTAGTTGAGAATATGCCATTCAAGTACCGATTTAAATTCTATAGTGACAGGATTGCATTCATTCATTATTTATTCAATCCAGGGCGCTCTTTGGCGTCTTCCGAATGACAATCTCCACCTTTCTATGTACTTCCACAGGTTTTCCTCCTGATCCAACTCCTCAAGCTCTTTTAATGGCATTTATCTAGCCTCTTTTTGGCCTGCTTAGCTTTTTCCTTTAGTTCGTGAGTTGCTCAATCCTAAGATTAGTTGACTGCAGCCCTCCTCCCTTCCCTATCAAATGCTAGTTCCCTTACCACCTGGTATCTCTTCCTATGTACTCTCTCTTTATTTGATCCATGGACCTATTCCTGGGTCTTCCTCTGGGGACTTTTCCCTCTATTTTTCTTTCAATTATGTTCTTCACAAACTCATTGTGTCTCAGGGTGTGTCCAATCCATCTTATTCTTCATTTCTTTATGGTGTTCCATATGATACTTTTCTCATTTTCTCTTCTATACACAATATTTACGCTTCTTATCACCAATGTATTACAGGGATTCTATTCTAAAAAGAAAAATTACGTTTGTGCATCGCCGCAGCCATAACGTTTACGCTTCTAATCACCAATGTACTACAGAGATTCCATTCTAAAGAGAAACTTACGTTTCTACGTTGTTGCGGCCACAATATTTACGCTTCTATTCACTAATGTGACTACATTTCTTATCACCAACTTGTGACTACGTTTGTCCTAGGAGTCATTCTCCATTCGTGTATGTTGTCACTGCGGTCGGCGTTGATTGAAATTCATTACCCGTGTAGACATTTACAACAGCGTTTACTTTAAAAATTATGGATGTTTAAAGTTTCCCCCAAATTACGCCCGAAACTCTTTCTTGCATAAATGGTGATATTTCCTTTCCTTAGGCCACCTGGGATTCGTAAAATCTTTTAGTACCCAGAGAACATCACCGCGAGACTTTTAGGAGAGCCTGTTAAAACGTTTCTCATCCGGATTTTGAACCTAGCGCACTCCATTTGGTGGGATACCAATATGGCCGATAAAATCAACTGGAAGGTTGGATTTTATGGCTGAGGGGGGGCGCATCGCGTCGTAACCAACCCTTCTACGCGTTGAATTCCCACTTTAGGGTTTGGGAAACTGCTTTCCCCAGAAGCATGTGTGTCCTTCTTATTTTGAAAATGTGATACTGCTAGATGTTATCCGCAGGCTACTAGAAGTCCCAAGTTGTAACTTTACAACCAAAATAACAAACATATTGGTTATCCCTGCCCTTTCCATACTTTCCATTGAACTTCACGACAGATTGGACGAATTAGCGGATATAAAGCAATAATATCCATCGTCCTTACGAAATTTAAGGCAAGTGACTGATGAAACATATATTGGCCATTTAGTACCATTCATTGTGCTCGATTATACTTCAATATTTACCGGGAATGCGGGTTAATTAATTAATTTAAATAAATAAAAATTTAACGAACAAAATGAGATCCTAATCTACCCTAATTATTTGTCTTGGGAAATACGAAATTGAAATATGTGGATAAATCAGTTCCGGGCGCTCTTCAGCGTCTTGTGACTGCTAATCTCCACCTGTTTTATACTTCCACAGATTTCCCTTCTGATCCAACTCCTCAAGCTCTTTTTTTATGCCATTTATCTAGCTTCCTCTTGGCCTGCCTGGTTTCTCCTGCAGTTCGTTAGTTGCTCAATCCTAAGATTGGTTGACTGCAGTCCTCCACTCTTCCCTATCTAATACTAGTTCCCTTACTCCTGGTATCTCTTCGTATGTACTCGCCTCTGTATTTGGCACATGACTTATTCCTGGGTCTTACTATGAGGACTTTTCCCTCTATTTTCACTTCAATTGTCCTCTTTACATACCCATTGTGTCTCATGTTATGTACAATCCATCTTGCTCTTGTGTTCTGCCTGGAGTTCCATATGGTTTTTTCCTCTTCTACTCTTCTGTACACTTCATTGTTTCTTATTTTGTCCGACCATGTTATCTTCAGCATGCTCCTCCAGCACCAGATTTCAAAGGATTCTAGTCTGTTCTAGTCAGCTTATCCAATGGTCTATGCTTCCGTTCCTTTGACATTTGGAGAAGCTGACCAAAACAGACTAGAAGCCTTTAAATTCTGATGCTGGAGGAAGGATATATTTTTTTATTCTCTCAAATGTGTAAACATTTCAGATAGCGAGGTAAAAATGGTATAGCGAGGTCATATGTTCATGACATGTTTTCTTCTCTCTTTTTACTGTTTTTCTGGATGCAAAAAACTTGCAAAAAAATAAGTTTTAATGTATTTTTCGACATTTTAGATAATTACAAAATATAATCCTCCTTCAGCACCAGGTTTCCAGGTTTCTAAGGCTTCTAGTCTTTTCTGGTCAGCTTTTCCAATACTCTATGCTTCCGATCCATAGAGGGCTACGCTCCACACGAATGTTTTCACACGTTTCCTAATTTGCACCCCTATCTCCTTTGAGCATACCAGTTGTTTTTTATCCATGAACGCTTTCTTGGCATGGACTATTCTCCGCATGATGTCCGTTGTACTCCTTCCGTCTCACGTGATAGTGCTTCCAAGATAGTTGTAGGGATCCACTTGCTCTGATTTCTTTCCTCTCAGGGTGACTTCTACATTCAATTTTTCTCTTCCGCATACTAGGTCTTAAGTCTTCGTCTTCTTTATTTTCATTTTGCTCATGTATAGTTAATTTTAATTAATACTGATCCGCATTTCCCAGTAACTAGCGTCCACTTTAGTCTGCCCTTAACGACAAGCGCTAAATTTGTACTCTTAAGTGCTAACCTTATGGCATCCATAAAAGTCCAGGATGTGTCCAATCTACCTTGATCTTCTTTTCTGTATGGTTTTCCATGTGGGCCTTTCCTCTTTTTTTCTGTGCACTTCATCATTTCTTATCTTTTCTGCCCAATTTATCATCAGCATTCTCCTCTAGAACAAGGTTTCGAAGGCTTCTAATCACTTCTTGTCAGCTTTTCCTATGGTCCATTCCTCCAATCCTAAGAATGCCACGCTCCCCACGAATTTTTTCACGTACTCTTTCATGGTTTGGAGTCCTATCTTCTTTGAGCTCAGAATTGTCTTTTTTCCATTAACGCCTTCTTACCTTGGGCTATTCTCCGCTTGATGTCCGTCGAACCCCACCGTGACTCCTCTTCCGTTTGGTTCCCTAATTTGGGTCTGTTTAGTGAGCCTACCGTTGTTTATACGCTGGTCATGGCCAAACTGTGTAAGCTATATTTTCTTTTTTTTGTCTGCCAATGTGCTTGTTATTCCTATAACGTCCCTTATTATGTAATTGGTTACTCATTCTATCTTGACTTTCCTACCCCTCGTCTCCAATTATCCATTCATGTAGTATTCAACATTTTTTCACTTCTCCTTTTCATCCCCAATACTTCACAGCTGTATGTATGTTGTAATGTTTTTCACTATGCTGTTTCAAGTAGGTAGCTTTATGAAAATGATGGTTTCACGCGTAACTTTGTGTAATAACTTCATGATTATAGATTGAAACTCTTTGTAATTTTCTCATGAGATTTTTATTTTCACGACCTAATTTTCGCCCCTGTCCGACATCATCAGGTAATTTACGTGTTTGTATCATTATAGCATTTGGGACAGCTTCCGCGTCCTCTCATCTTGATGACAACAGTTTCGGATTGATAAGGGAGTCAGTTGAATCATTCTGGTTATTGGACCAAATTGATAAGGGAGGAAATAGAAATATCCCAAAAACAGAATAATGTCAACAGAGACGATGGTTTCACGTTATCCACCAATTGGAAGCGGGTCTTCCAAAATAGGCGGGAAATAATGGAATGAAAGGCGAGAAAAAAAATCGCGCTTGACCCCCCGCCGGACGGCCGAAACGCATCGTGAGAACTTCAGACCAGAAGATGCGAGATGGAATGCTGGCGAAACTGTCGTCATAAGAATTACACAACGTGGAAGCTATTTCGAAAGTTATCATGATCAATTCAAGACCACTCCACGGAAGCTTACACAACAATTTACATGTTTGTCTATAGAACATATTTGTATACATTTGTACATATTTCTATGTACAAACTTGTAAATGACCTGATGATGTCGCACCGCAATGAAACCAAGGTCGAGGCAATAAAAATCTCATGTGGAAATTATAAAGTGTTTCCATCTACAATTAGGTGGTTTTTTTGTTACTCGAGGTGTTCTGTCCTGGACAAAATGGAAAGAGCTTCCTAAAAAACTGCTTTATTCATCAAATTAATGTAACATTGAGCGTGATGGCCGCATTAGGTGAGCCATTTTTCGCAAAAGAGCAATCTTCGCGACTTTGCGCCAAGACACATTATCTGCTCTCTTCTGTTATCTTTGGAGGTGAAGGTTTCCATTAGTGTTACTAATTGAAAGCCTAATGAAAGACGCCAACCTAAGCGGCTGGCTGGCAGAAACCCTGACGAACGGAAAAGTATAGAGGCTGAATTGGATGTCGCCTTGCAGAGCAAAAAATTTCCTCGAATTTTTTCGAGACTTAAACGAGTCTAATTAAGCCGGAAGCTCGGTCGTTAGCGCAGAAGATCGATGGAATAGCTGGCTCATGTGGCTCACGCTGAGGAAAAGGTGACGCGCGCGTAGAAGGGAAAATTAAACTGCGGAGCAATTTTCAGTTGCAATTTGTAACCGACACTTTTTGAGCACTATGTTGCCTATTTTTCTATTATTTTTAATGAGGGAAGCATTCAATTGTATTGAACCTATTAGTTTCCCATTTTGTTTCATATGTTTCATGTACTCAGTTCGATTACACGAATGCTGCGGCTTTTAGAGATTGCCTTCCGTCTTTTTGGTCTATGGCTTTTGGCCGGCCCTGGTGGCGACGAGGTAGGGTCTTCGCTAGCTAAATTGAGGATTCGAGTTACGCCTGGTTGGAACTATCACCACTCAGGGCATCGATATTTGTGTTCCAATAGGAACCTGCTGACACACTATATATAAATGGCTTAGCAAGGACCTATTCTGGACTGATATGTCGTGTAGAAAAATAAAGTTAATGAGTGAATTTCACAGAACTTTAAATGACCCTCCATAATTTTATCATTTTATTATATATCCAAGTCTTTTATTGATGATTATGGTATATCATCCTTGGCAATATCATAATGTGTCGGAGCCAACATCATTAATAAAGCTTTGTGTGAGAAATTTCTACTTGGTGGCTTAATATAAATATCCTTATATTTTTCTCTCGGAAAGTTACTGCTAATACACTCAGTCAATTTTATCACCGAAAAAAATATTGGAACATTATTTGCTAACCTCACTAAAGACTAAGAATTAATCATATGTGAATTGCTTACTTATTCATCTATAAAACGTCTATGGTTATTTTTTTACCAAAACGGCCGCAAATGCAGAAAATTTTCCGTCTTGGCATCAATCAGGTCCTGCGAAACACAGCTTGCGCTCTTCCTTCAAGATATCCTAAAATCAGGTGAATCGATTAAGCAAGTCGACGCGATATTCCTTGATTTCAAGAAGGCCTTCAACAAGGTTCCTCATAAATAACTCATTTATAAATTGCAATCATGCGAAGTTAATAGAAAAATAGTGAATTGGATAAGTGACTTTCTCAGTGATCGTAAACAAAAATTAGTTATTGGTGGTTTTAACTCTGATATGATCGAAGTCTCGTCCAGTATTCCTCAAAGAAAAGTGATCGGCCCTCTTTATGTTCATTTTTTATATTTATGACCTAAGTTATAAAGTTGGCAGTAAATTTAGAGTATTTGCAGACGATACAGTTATCTACCGTGAAGTGAGCGAAGACGCGGACTTTGAAGCCCTGTCATCGGACCTTATCAACGTTCATTCGTGGTGCTAGGAGTGGGGGGTTAGAATTAAATATCTGCAAATGCACCACAGTTCGCTTCCTCGCAAAGTATTCACACAAATGCCATACCTATACTGTGGGTGGAGTAAACATAAGACCTTCAGTTACAGTAAAATAACTTGGAAATTTCTAAACTTCTGATAACGTGCGGATTACACATAAAAAATATATGTGGCAAAGCATTAAAAAACTATGTTTTGTTAAATGTATAATAGGAAGGTCTTCGGATGAAAGTCAGAGAAATGCTACTTCGCCCTGGTTAGGCCACACTTCGAATACGCCGCGAGCATTTGGAGCCCTGGTCATAAAGATTTAACCAAAAAAATTAATAAAATACAAAAGGAAAACAGCGCGCTTCGTTAAAAACTGCTACGAGCGTACATATAAAGTAACACAACTTTTAAAGGGATTAAGTTGGGAGCCTCTAGAGACTCGGAGGGCTAGGGGGCTACACGCTAGGCTTAGGTTGCTTGAGAAATTCAGAACTGATATTTTTCAGAGCGACACAAAAAATATCATGACTCCTCACGACATCTCTAGGTCTGAAAGATGCGATAAAATAAGAGAGATACTCTGCCGAACAGATAGGTTCAAAAACTCGTTCTTTCCGCGCACAATAAGCGATTACAATAAAAATTGAGCTCAAATAAATACACTCCTATAATAAATGTGACCATTTCATCACCCCCAAAAACTTAAATATTTACACGGCTGGTGACCTAATACCCCCTGCCACACACACACACACATGCTGCGGCTCGCAAGGTTTTATGTAGATTTAGATGTAGAACCGTTGCGGGAAGATAAAACACATTCTGCTTTGGGAGTTTGAGCGAAATATCATTTCGCCTAGAAATCACTGAATTTGGTCTTATGTAAAATAAAATATCTCACTCTTCCGAAGATACCATAATATCAGCCCCTTACCGAACTACATTTTGAGATATTTAAAAACAACCAGCTATTAAGTATGGAAATGAATTTGGTCTCATTTAAAATAAAATATCTCTCTTCCGAAGATACCAAAATATCAGCCCCTTACCGAACTACATTTGGAGATATTAAAAAAAACAACTATTTATTATGGAAATGGTACGTATATGCACTCCAGAGAGACCTTATTTGAAAATGACGAATCTCTAACACCTTGATCTCGTCAAAAATGTGTATTCGTAAGTTTTATGAACTATTTTTGAAAGGAATCACATTGTCACAGCAAAAATTTCAGGATTACAAAAAAAACCCTCCGTTGTGAAGGGATTTTAAACGTACTGCGTGAAAAAATTGCGCCAAGTTGAAGATTTTTGTCTATATTCTCATTAAATTATTTAGGATTTCAGTGGCATTAAACTATATTATTCCTCCTATAATGACGCAATATTTAATTTATGCTTTCTACAGCTGCTAAAATCAAAACCTTTAATTCGAATATGGTGTCCATTGTGACTAGGGAACTATCTCGCTCAAACTATATTTAGGTCCAATGATGTAGAGTCGACCTCTATCTCCAGAATTAAGGAATAACGTAGATGCGAAATACCCTTTGCCATGATCCGTTTTGCGCTGACAAGCATTAATGGCTGCCATTGGATTTCGCGTAATCGGGCTGAATTGGTGACTGGACGGACTTGACGAATCTAAGGGTGGAGCATTAATGCCGTTCGCGAAAATATTGATTAGACCTTAGGTGAAATAGGTTGCTAATGGCCAGTTGCAGGAACGACACATATGTATTCTATGTCGTTATGGGACCCATAAGCCTTGGAAATCATTCAGTAAGTGTTGCAGAAACATTCGATAAATTAATTGGTTTCATAACATATGGCATGTTGCTATGAGTTCCATAAGTAGCCAATATGGTGGATGCGCAATGAACCGCTTGGAGACTTCATTAATAGATAAAAAGAATTTTTTGAGACAAATGACCAGTTTTTTAATCTTACTGGCAAATTATTATGTGCAATCGCAATTATTCATAGGCTAAACTTTCTTACATTTCATCCGGCGCTGGAAGATTAGATCAAACATTCGGAACTATAACCTATTGGTAAATTAGTTATGTAATTGGTAGATGTGTTCCTGCAACATGAATACTTTTATGTGGTACATAACTTCATGGATCTCATAACTATTGATCCCACAACTTAATATTCTTGCAACCTGCCATTATTAAATTTTTAGAATGGGTAATTAAGAGCATCATTACGATGGACAGAAAATCATCTGCAATTGAAAGTTTTAAGGCTTTTCCCGAAAAGATTTTGAGTCAGGCTTTCACAAATTTACTTTACTAGGTCAGATTGTGAGAATCTAGCGTTTCGAATCCCTAGGATTGAACTTTGTGAAATGTAACGTCAGGTCGGACCTTATTATGTATCCTTGTGTATGTAACCGTCGTCTATATAATTTCACAGGACTTTTGGCAAAGTTTTTTATCTGGTGTTTACCGATGAGATTCCACAAAGTTGAACCTTTCTCTATATTGAATTCATTAAGTTAATGCTGTTGATTCTAAGCTATTCTGGTTGACCTGAGTATGGTCATTGTTGTATGAAACCATTTGATTATTGAAAATCGGTCAAAGATATTTTAGCTTTTGATTAACCAACATTTCAATAGCCATCTGAGCCATTTGAATGGGTATTGGCTGAGTTTACAGTGGACAAGTTCCTAAAGATGATTGTTGAATTAGACGTTGAAACGTTGGTTCTGTGTGATGGTAGAAGCCGTGAAAAGTATACACCATGTTTTATGTGTTTCTACCACAAAAAAGATGTTAATGTAATTTTATTCCTATTCTTCATGGCATGGAAAAATTGTCATTTATTTAACATGAGTGATGACCTCACCGCGCTAGGTTTTTTTGGAATTACTTTTTACCTCATGAATTAACTCCGGGGGTTGTATATTATAATCTTGCTGATTCTGGTGTATTAAATTAGTGAGAAAATTGGAAAAGAATGCATCACCATTCTTATCGATAATCCCAGTCCATAAAAATATATGTGGATTGGATTTGTATCGAGAAACGCTTAGAGTAAATTGACAAACGAAGGAGACCTTCAACGTCGCGCTTTGGCCAGTTATTCATATAAAAATAAAAGCATTTTCTCAATTTTTTCGTCGTTATCTTTCTGTGCCGCGTCTGATCGTGGAAGCGTGAGAGTAATCTGGCACTTAGTTGAGACATTCAGTAAAATGATGTCTCTGTGAGGCGGTAAAACAAAGAGAACAACTGCGGCAGGTCTTAGAGGTTTAAAAGCAAGGTAAATCTGGTGATACAGATGAACTATGAAGATAACTTGGACATAGAGAATCACCAAGGATTTCTTAGGATTTTCAGCGTTCTAAAATGCATTCATTTTCCTCGCCATACTTTGTATCCTCGCGAAATACCATTTCTTCCCGTATATAAATCCTCAGTTGCTTAAATTTGTAATATGCCTTTGCGTTGATCACCTTCTTTTTATTTGTCCATTTTTTAATAAAAATTAAATAAAGTTTTCGTGGAAAACTATTTGCGTGACGATATTTATGCATCGAAGGTTGGTAATGATATGAACATAGTTAATTCTTATTTGAATCAAGGTAAAAATGGTGGCTATCTTGAACACGATAATAGTGATATACTATTTGCTAACTGTCGATGAAATTTTTTGTTTGAAAGAATATTATTAAAATTTATGATAATTGTGTATAGAACCATTTATGACTGAAATATTTTGCAATGTTTCTTTGCACGAAAGTATTAGTTATCCCCTGACATGTTTATAATCTTTGGGGTTACCATAAAGCTTCCCAATTTTTTGTTAAATTGGAACGTACTTTGTATTTAAGAAGAAATTCATTTTAAACAAATATTTTCAATCATAATTTGGTTTGAATTCGTCATGATCATTGCCTTTTTAGACAAACTTGCATATTTTTCTAAATTTTAAATTACCGGGGCGTGAAAAGAGGACTGAAGTTGGTAATTACCAGTTAAAAATAGTGCAATTGTTCAAAAGCGAGTTAAACTGTAATGGCGGCGTTATTAACTCCATTTGACATGTATGCGAACAAGGCCGTAGGATAATAATTAAATAATTTCCACAAGTTGCGAGAAAACTCCTATCACGTAAGCTATATTTCCCTTTTCTCTATCTACTCCCTTACTATCTCCCTTTTATCTGAAACATGGTGCATGGGAAAATTGAGAACGGCTGTTGCAGTTCATGCCTTTTCGTTGATATATACTGTTAAGCCGTTAAGAGCTCGACGTCAATTTTTCACAGTGCATTGAGTGCAATTGAAGATTTTTTTCCTATATGAACGCCGCTTCGCGCCGTATTGATCCTCGGTTTCGAAGAAAAAAATCACCAATCGTTCGTTTATTTGACTATTTGCGCCATCGAAAGGCGTAGGTCAGAGAGAATATTTTTCCTCATGGGATCTATGCGTGCGGGTAAACTTTGTTGGCTGGGAGGGGTCAATGCCTTTGAGTGAGTGGATTCTTTTTTTTTTTATTTGTATCCTGCAGGATATCCTGACGGAGCCAACAAATGGAGTATTTAGCGACGAACCGTTCTCGTTGTATTTACCCATCATCCCTCGGTTTAATCAAGAAAGGAAGAGTGCAGGCGCGGGAAAAAAAAGACTGCTGATAAATTTCCCGCGTAAATATCGGTCTGTGATATTGGGATTTTATTAAAAGGCAATCGCCTTCTACTGCTAAACGAGGAGTGAGAATGTTTACCAATTATTTCGCTTTGGCTTGTGCGAGCGTTTTCCTGCTGTGGGTGTTTTGCAAGTATACGTACGAAAAAACCTAATTTTTTTCCGAAGCACTGAAATCTCAAAGTACGGTACATTTTTTATTTTAATCTTTTTATTACAATCAATTGACTATCGGTCATATTAAATTTCATATGTATATAAAAGCTGTATGAATTCATGCACCCATTTTTATTGATATATTTTTGTATTCGTTTTTATCCGTCTGTGACCCAACATCTTGTGACTCAGTGGCCCTACATCCTCTCTTCAACTCTATTTATTATTTGTCGTTTGTAAATGTTTATTTGTATAAATTTATATTCATTTGTATACATAAGATAAAATGATGTCGCAGACGTGACTGGCAAAAACAGGAAAACATAAAAAAAAAGAAAACACGATTTTTTGAGACTTCTGCGGCTCAAGACAACCGCCGTCTACATCTACATATTACCCAGCTCACCGTATGCGCGTCTGGAAGGGGGTGTTAGGTCACCAGCCGTGTAAAGATGCAAGTTTTTAGGAGATTAAATGGTGATATGTATTATGGGAGTGTATTTAGTGGAGGTCAATTTTTATTGTGGTCGCTTATTGTACGCAGAAAAAACGAGTGTTTGTACCTATCTGTTCGGCAGTGTATCTCTCTTATTTTGTCGCATCTGTCAGACTTAGAGATGTAGTTAGGAGTCATGATAATATTCTGTGTGTTTCCCTGAAAAATATCAGCTCTGAATTTCTCAACTAACCTAAGCCTTGCGTGTAGCTTCCGAGTCGCTAGGGGCTCCCACTATGGTTTCTCTAAAAGTTGGGAGACACTATATGAGGCTTCTTCGGAATACTAGGAGGTAGTCACCGACTAGTATTACTACCTCCTAGTTTTGATTACCTCCTAGTATTCTGGAGAAGGTAGTTGTGTACAGCCACCGAAATATAAAAAAGTCGTGTGATTCTTCTTTTTTTTTGTGTTTTTCTGTGTTTTTGCCAGTCACGCATGTGGTATCTTTTTATCTTATAATACACCACGCGTGTCTTATCATTGTTTAGACATATATGTGTATGTATGTGCATATTCCTATGTATATTTATATTATTGTGACAAAAGGTTTAGTGGAAAAGTGGGCAGAAAATTATCAAACTCGCCCCCAAATCATAAAAGACATTATTCCAGTCGTTTATCTTTAGGTGCAAGCCATGGGCTTAAGCTTATGAAAGGAAATGTAATTTGCAGAATCATTACAATTGAACAAATTGGTGACTCTTTAATTATAACACATGCGAAAGGTCGTCTATGATATTTTGGTTTAAAAACCGAACGCACGGCGGGTTTACACTTGGAAGTTACTTCCATGACTGTACCCTAGGAAGTCGCTAGTAAGCGACACTTGGATACGTAAGCATGCACTTCCATGGCAGTAGGGGGGTCGATAGTGGTGGCAATCGACCACGGTTGCCACTTGCAAGGAAAATTGGCTGGTTTATATTCTATATATCTAGACAACACAGAAACTACTCATTTTATAAGAGATCTAGGTGTTAGAATTTCCTCATTTTTTTATATAACGTCTCTCTCTGAAGTGCGTAGACGCACCATTTCCTATAAAATTTTTAAAAAGTAATCTATCGGTTAAGATAGGTTTTGTTGAATGTTAGAGAATCTCCTCCCGGTTTTCTCCACTTTCTTGGGCCTATCTCGCTCTAGTATATCCTTTTTCTCCTCAGCATACGATTCAACCTCCTTTATCCCGTCCATTTAACCTATTCTCCTTCTGCCCCTTCCCCGCTTGCCCAACATCCTTCCCTCGATCATAGTCTTGAGCAACCCACCACCCCCTTATCACATCCTCCAGCCACCTACTCATCCGATATCGAATTTCATCGAGAAGTTTCCTTTTCTCGCCCACTATCTCAAGCACTTTCTCGTTAGTCTTCCTTTCCATCCTCCTCGCCTTCTTAAATCTTCTCCACACCCACGTCTCAAATGCCTGCTGCCTATTCGTGTCCTCCTTTCTGAGGGTACATGTTTCTGCACCACACAACGCTACGCTCCATATCAAGCTCTTCACCAGCCTCTTCTTCACATCCTTAATCAAGGCTCTCGTCATCAGCTCCTTTCTATTACTAAACTCCTCCCTAGCTACCGCTATTCTCTTCCTTATATCTTTGCTACTATGTCCTTTTTTTCCTCTTGCGTACAACCAAAGGAATTTAAATGCTCTACTTGCTCGAAGTTTATGTCCAGCTTTAATGACCAGCCTCGCTTTCTTTGTCCCAGGGAAGCACCTTACTTTTGTTTTCTTATGGTTCCTATTTGATGCGTCTTGTATATTTTGGCAAATGAGTGTGTCGGGAATTATTGAGAAAGCTGCCGATATTATGGTAATTTTGAGAGAGTGACATATTTTTTATTAAAATGAGGGCATATTGATTGATTTGTATGCGAAAAAAACGCCTCACCAAATCCCAAAGAAGTATGTGGAACGCACATTTATTTTCGCTGATATTAAATGAGGGTTTATATTTTATGTTTTCCCACTTTTATTTCTAAATAAAAATATTTCATAGTTTCTCGTGATATTTTGCTCTAATTCCCTCAACTGGCATCGCGTCGAAGCGTGAATTTAAATTATATCTGATCAGGTTAGAATTTTTGGTCGCCACGTGCGAATTAGTCTCATTTCCCTCTCCGAAAGAGTCCATTGTCTTCCTTCAAGTTACTTGGCTACGTATATACTTTCGTTTCCTGATTTCTTCTAGTCTTAGTTCCCAAGTTCCCTATCGCTGAATCCACACGAATGACTTCGGTAAAGTTAATTGGCCGCCCCCTATTTTTTTCCTCCTCTCAATCCGGATCCCGCCTTTCCGTGATAGTCTGCGTTTACACCGCGAGGTGCGCTGCATTGTCGGGGCGGGGGAGTGGAACGCTATCCGACCATTAATCCCCATTCTCATTTTCTCCCGACCGCCGTCGGGCGGCGCTGCGTGCCAGCCCGATTGGACCGCGTTGAGAGAGGGAGAGGGTTAAAGGGGGGACGGGGGTAAACCCAATGGGTGCGGTTGTTCGTTGCGCGTATATATACGGCGGGGCGTCGCGTGATGGAAGGGGTCTAGATCGCAGGAGGGTCCTCTGGCCAGGAGAGCCGTTCCGCCAAATTAGGTTCGTCCCACACACACCCCCGCTCTCATCCTCACGCCCTCCCGTCTTTCTTGCCACCTTTCTTTCTCCGTGCGGGGTCGTCGCCGATTGGTCGAGGGCCAATCACTCTGGAAACGCGAGCCCTGCCAGTGCTTAGGCGTCATTAAAGTTTGGCCATCGACCAAATAGCCTCATATTCCCCTTCAGCCACTCCCCTTCACTCAGCGCAAAGTCACACACACGGCGTGGCTCGTTGAGAACTCCATGGCTACCACCTCGTGGTTAGTCTTTTGTCGTTCCGTTTGGGCGATTTACAAAACCAGATGGCAGTGGTGAAATAATTGTTACCATGGTCGTTCAATATCGCTAGTATTTCACTTCCTGCGAAAGTCATCACACAAATGCCATACCTACACTAGGGATGGAGTAAACATAAAATCTTTAGGTACAATGAAGTATCTTGGAATTTTCTTAACTTCTGATTGATCGTGGGGGATATATCAGTTGGTAAGACACATACAAAAAATAAGCGGAACAGCATTAAAGAAACTAGTTTTTTAAGCGTATAATAGGAAGGTCCTCGGATGAAAAAGTAAAAGAGAGAGGCTACTTCGCTCTGGTTAGACCACATCTCGAATACATCGCGAGTATTTTGTACCCTGGTCAAAGAGATTTAACCATAAAAATTAATAAATTACAAAGGAAAGCTTCACGCTTCGTTAAAAACTGCTAAGAGCATGCGTATAGTGTCTCCCAACTTTTAGAGGGATTAAGGTGGAAGCCCCTAGAGACTCGGAGGCTACACGATTACACGAGGCTAGGATTAGTTCGCTTGAGAAATTCAGAACTAGTGTCTTTCAGAGTGACAAAGAGATTATTATCATAAAACCTTACTGCATCTCTTGGTCTGACAGAAGCGATGAAATAAGAGTGCTACATTTCCGAACAGATAGGTACAAAGACTCGCTCTTTCCGCACACAATAAGCGATCTCAATAAAAACTGAGCTTCACTAAATCCACTCCTATAATTCACGTCACCATTTCACCTCCCAAAACCTTACATCTCTACACAGCTGGTGACCTAACACCCCCTGCTACACTCCCATGCGGCGGCTGGCAGGGTAGTATGTAGATGTAGATGTATTTTTTCTTCGATTTAGGTTTCGCAACCATTTCTACCACACAGTCGCCATTAATGTGCCCTCTAAGCATTTACTGTCATGGCGCATCCAAGGAAATCAACAAAAATACGGCTTAAGTAGTTCTTTCGAATACAAATACACTGTCGAATAAAAAAAGTTGAAAAACCGATGCTATGCTTTTGAATTAATATACTGAAATAAGTACTTTATTGGCGGGCTTGTACATTCCGCACAGATAGGTACAAAATACATTACATCTGCATAATTATGATAAAAACTGTGCTCCACTTAATACGCTCCCATAATACACTTCACCATTTCTCCTCCCAAAACCTTATCCCTTACATATTTACTCGGCTGCTGTCCTAACACAGCCATGCCACACACCCATGTGGCGGCTCGCTGGGTATTACCTATGTAGATGTAAATGTCATACTTGTTGCGTTACATTTGCCTGCTACTGTACATGCGTTCTCGTCAATGCCCATGTCTGGATTCTCGAATGCCCACTCCGCCACCAATCATCTCTCTCTACCTAAGTGCTCTCATCGTTCCGGCCAATCTCCTTTCATTTCTCCATCGGTACCGTTCCAATCACCGTATTGGACGAATTTTGCCACTCAAACCTCGCTCTCGGCTCCTGAAGAGTCCTTTTCATTCCCAATCCTGTAGCCAGTGATATGCTCCTCAGTGCGTGCTGGCGTTTGCCCTTTTACCACGTTGTCCTCGAATCCAGTTCTAATTACTCTCTCTCGGAGAATCATTGGCTTCCGGGACTTTAAAATTATTGAAATAAATTTTTTTTTAAGCAACCACGTTTTAAAACGAACTTAGAAGTATAAAATTATTTCTTGGTTTTAGATTTATAACCCCATAAGATTCCTATCCACATATGGATTGTCCTGAAACTTTGTGATTGTGAATTTTAATAGCTATGAAATTACTCGTGAGATTTCAAACGAAAATCGTGGGGCGTATGCAATAGATAATAGTAAGGAGTGTAGGGTGTAGGTGTCATCGAGAAAAGTCACACAACAGTTCATATCCTTTGGAGTACAATAAATCGTTAGTGACTTAGGTGAACTATTCATGCATCAAATATCTATTTCATGCGCACCACGTTTCACTTTTTAAATCTTACAAGTACTTTCATAGCTTTGAAAATTCACAGTCATGAATTTTCAGGACAATCCGTACGGGGTTAGGAATCTGTATAGGGTAATAAATCTACATTAGGCTATGAGAAATTATTTTATACTTCTTAGACCGTTTCAAAAAACGTGATTGTTTAAATTTTTTATGTTAGTAATTTATTTCTGCGTTTTAGTCTTGTGTAACCATATCTGAAATGTGCAATTGTTATATTTATCTACCAATAGAATTTCCCAGTTCAGCGGATAATACGAATTAATTCGTAATGGTATCGCATTCGATGACACAGGCTTTTCCATTTTGTGCTCCGCTATTTCCCCTGGTGCTAACTTTTATCTTTATTATTTTAATTATATTGTAATTTATTTTTACTGCGGTAAAATTCCCCTTCGAGTCCTCGGCAAGCATTGTGTTTCATTGCCATCATAATGGCCGAGTATAATGGCATAACTCGAGAGGGGTTGGGCAGCACTCGCAGCCACGTCCGACGCCCATCGGATGTGTGGCTACGCTGCGGTTGGGTCGTGCGTACGGAGTAGATGGAGGGAGCTAACACTACCACGCCATCGTCGATGAATAGCGAAGTAACAAAATATTCATTAATAATTATATTATATAATCATATTATTTAATTTTATTTATATTTTATTATATTATCTTAATTTTATATAATTATTATTATTGCATATTATTTCATTGCCATCCAGTTCTGAACCATGCTTCAAGTTTCAAGTCTCCAGCTTATCGATAGGTTATTTAAAGACGATTGCAAAATTTTTACCGGGCAGACAAACAGACAGGCTAGAAAGTGAGTTTATACAAACATGGTAATAAAAAATGACCTTCGTTTGAGGACCATCCCGTCGTGACATGCCCCCAAAAACCCTCCGAATCTTCGTTCGTCTTCCATATTTCTCCACGGCCGTGAAGGAAACCGTATATAATAGAACGTCGATTGTCCGGAATTATGAATAACGAAATTGTCCAAATAAAGGAAGGTTTTCAAGAATTTTCCAAACCTCATTTTTTTATGTCACGCTATGGCAATGACGGTTGTTTAGCCGGTAAAAATGCCGCCTTAACCCTCTATAGGCTGAATTATGAAAACATCAGCTTGAAAATAATTTTGCTACTAAATTAGTCGTTTGAAGGTGCTATTTAAGCATTTTCAAATAAAATTTGCAATTGATTTGAAAATAAAATGTATTTGGAAATGTGACGTATTTCTATCGTACGTATTTAATTTAAAATAATGCTTTACATAATAATATTTACACGAGGTATACTTCAACATTATCTTATTAACGTACCTTTTTTTAAACTTTCCCAATTTTTTCTTCATTTGACAGCTGAAAGTATTTATTTCAGAGCTCCACCAGGCATCTTTAGTGAATTGCTTCACACATCTATTCTATATTATATATATTATACATATATATTATCTATTCAAATATATAGTATTATATACTATACATACATATGTATAATATATATGTTATCTAGTCAAATTGTTTGACAAACCGCCGAAAGAGACGCAACTTTCCACGCACTTAATCCGAAGCGTTACAATTCTGTCTAGCGCAGCAAATAAATGGAAAGGCCTCTAAAGAAAGCAGATATTTCAATGATTTTGAAACGTAACAAATTTGACTCGCTCATCCATAGAGGGTTAATGCAATACTTGGTTTCTTGTATCAACATAACGGGCGCCAGCCATAGGAAAAAATATAGATGTTAATGGTTTCAGGCTCAACTTTGTGGGAGTTCATTGTAAGTAATGAAAAAAGAAAACACTGTTTTATTTCACCAATTTCTTTTCAGGTGCTTCTAATTTCGATGCAGCGGCGTCAACTTCGGGTATAATTGGTCTGTGTCGAAACTAGTTGTACCTGAAAAGATATTGGTGGAATATAACAAAGTTTTCTCATTACTTGAAATAAATTTATATTCCTTCGTAATTTCCCTTCCCTGAGCCTGATTCATTTCACCCGATCGAATCCAGACCTTTTTTTTTAATTAACTCAGCTACCGCACCACCACCTGTCAGAACTCATTCCAAATAACCTCAACAAAATTTTAGAACTCCTTCCTTATATCCTCGAAACGAAATTCATCAGTAAAATCCATTAAAACCAAATTATACGAATATCTTATGCAGCAACAGAACACTTGCAGTTGGGTATTTGGTTATTACACCTAAACATTAGTTATTAATGTAAAACAGTCGTGAAAAAATGTCCCCAAAAGTAAGTCAAAACTATTTATGTTGCCAATGAAAAAAATATGTATGTTAATTGACATTGGCTGACATGTAATTTTATACATAGTTTATGTAAAAAAAACTTGTAAAAACCGAGCATTGTATTTTCGGTAAATGTACTTGGTCTTACAGGGCATGCCCTTGATCATTATACTTGTATCTATCTATCGATCTCCTTTTCTAAACCATTATGAATAAACACTAAGTGCTTTTCCGCACAACTACTTTAGATGACGAAGAGGTGATTGACGTAGTGTAAACCTGACTCCATAGCCAAGGCGAGGACTGCTACCGACAGGGCATTCGCGCCCTAGTGAATCACTGGAGGAATGCAATAGAATTTGAAGGATACTATGTGGAAAAATGAAGTGAATTGAAAAAACATCACTCTTTCGTATGGGGTAGGGGGTATCAGGAGTCGATAATATCTGGTAATATTGAATTTAATATTTGAATATAAGATGTAAACCGATACGCATTTTATTCGAGCTCTGCAGTTGTTACATCTACACCCCACCTTGCGAGCCGCCGCATGGGCGTGTGGGAGGAGGTGTTAGGTCACCAGTAGTGTAAAGATGTAAGGTTTTGGGAGGTGAAATGGTGACATGTATTATGGCAGTGTATTTAGTGGAGCTCAGTTTTTGTGATCGCTTATTGTGCGCGGAAAGAACGATTTTGTGTACCTATCTGTTCGGCAATGTATCTCTATTACTTTATCGCTTCTGTCAGACCTAGAAATGTAGTGAAGCGTCATGATATTATTCTCTGTGTCGCTCTGAGACACACCGGCGAGGACCTTCCTATAATTTCCTATTACCTTTCTTCTTCTTAAGTGAATCCGTCCTCAGACAGGTTCACTTTAGCTGCTTCCTCCATGATCGTCTATCCTGTGCTGCCTCCCTCAGCTATTCGTAACTCCTTCCATTCATAATAACTGTCAACATTTTATTTCTTCGTCTTCCTCTCCCTCTCTTTCCCTCGATCTTTCCATCTAATATTCTTTTCAGCAGGCAGTCTTTCCTCAGTACGTGTTCCATCCAGTTCGCCTTCCTCTTTCTTATTGAACTCAAAATATTCCTATTCTCATTCATCCTTGCCAGGAATTCCTCATTGCTCACTTAATCACTCCATTTTTATATTTCCATTCTTCCCCATAGCCAAATTTCGAATCCTTCTAGATATTTCTCCTCTTTCCTCCTCCGGACTGTCCGTGTTTCTGCTCCATAAAGGACAACGGTCCAAATCAAACTTTTTGCAAATCTTTTCCTTAAGCCTAGGTGGGAATCGGGTTGGTGTGGTGGTTAGAGTACTCGCTTATCCTTGCAGTGGCGGATGTTTTTCAGAGGAACCTGATCCCTACTTGAGTGTCTTGTGGAGGGCACTTTAAGTGGAGCCCTCCGTCAGTCGGAAGAGATGTAAAGCCGTGGTCCCCTTGGCTCCATTCGTTAAGAGTAGGCTAATGCCGACGCCGGGTTTCTATCTACCCTTCATTCCTTACCTATCCCCGATAGCGCAAATGACCTTAGCCGTCAGTCGCCTCCCCAAAAATCCAATCCTTAAGCCTAGGTTTATTGCGTTGGCTGAAAGTAGTTGGTAGTACTGAAGCCCGCCTTTCCCTGTGATATTCTACTTCTTATTTCCTCCGTACAACTTCCATTCCATGTTATAATACTTCCGAGATATCTGAAGGATGGAATTTGTTCTAGCCTTTTTCCACCCAAGGTCATATTTAAAACTCCTTCCCCCTTTCCTGCCTTCATAACTTTAGTTTTCCCGATGTTTACCTATTTTGCAAACTTTTCTTTCCCTCTCGATTGGTTATCAGCATTGTTTGTTGGCTTGTAAAAATTTCGAAAATTTCTTCCCTAGGTTCGTTTTTTTAAAGTTTTGGTTATCATAGTCTATGTCGTCTGCATGTTTTTCGACCTGGACGCAAATGTTTTTCAGTTAAGATACTTCTATTGCTTTATATATCTTGTTTTTTCACTTTCATGCTTGCACTGCTTTTAGATTTAACTCATGGTGCCTTAAAAACAGGCCATTGGCCTTCTAGGATAACTAACTTCCAAATTTATTAATTTTATGCATGTATATTTGTCTTTAAGAATTAATTATTATTATTACTACATATGTTTACAAACAAGGCGTAAATATGTTTGTCTAATAGTCTGTAGCATTTGAGACTTGTGAAGGATTCAATCTTTCTCAAATTTAATGATGAACGAATCAGTATGTCATCTACCGCGGATTAATTTAAATAGCATGCCGCGTTTCGTCTCTCTGTGTCTTGTTTGTTATTATTTGAATAGCTTTTGTATAAATCCGTGGATGATTGCAGATAGTTTTCATTCATCATACATATCGACAACTTCCTAAAAGCCCACCGCGTAACGGTTATACTGTCTTTTGATTTATCTCACAAGCGATTCGCCGGAAATCGGTTTTTAATGTTGGAACCTATGTTGGGTGGGGAAGTGGTCGCTTCTCCTGCCTGCTTTGCTTTATGTACACAGCGGCTTGAGCTCTCATCTCTATGGCGACCGCTCTCCAAAATGAGTCCGCCCGCACAGTGTTTGACTAAATCCCTTCCTCTTCTCTTTCTCTCCTTTATAGGCTTCCCTCTGCGACGACTACTCCATCCCTGTGGACTTTGTGAACAAACGCCCGCTCAGCATCGCCGTGGGATTGACCAACTGGACCACTCCAAGCCCCAGCGGGGAGCGGGTGAGTCGAACGGGAAGACCGGATCATTGGGCTGAGCCAATAAAGGGCCCCGGGAATGGGAACGGGCGTTCATTTTGGGAGATCCATATTTCACATCCGCCGTCGCCTCTCGATCTTTGAAATGGCAATGAAGGGAGGAGACACGCCCCCTTTCCCGGATGCTAACCCTAGCCCTGAGGGAGTACCACTGGGCTGCTTGTTGACCCAAACCTTCTTCCACATATCCTTTCGAGTTAAACTGATCTCATATTAATCCTGAGGTATCCTTTTCGAAATGGCTTACCTCAACAGTTTTTCTCGGATTAAATCAGTTTGAGCGAAATATTTCGTTTAAAAATCAATGAATTTGGTTTCATTTCAAAGAAAAACATCTCACCCTGTTGTAAACTATTTTCAAACGAATGATTTAAGGTAAATAATTCCATTTTGCACCTCTGTTGGCAGTCCCGCGACTGCCAACTTTTCTAAATTCAACCTCTCCGGATTTCATACGCTTACCACTTCCAATGGAAGACGGCTCCTATCCTTTGGCAAATATCCCCAAAATTAGAACGTTTAGTGGATGATATTTCGGTATCTTTGAAAAGGTGAGGCCTTTGACTTTGAAATGAGGACAAGTTATTGAACGCCATAAATTATGGCATCTCGCTCCTTAAATAAATAAGTGAATCTGCCACTTGTTGAGTATTTATTGGCTTGTGAAAAAAAAACTTATCGTTGGCTCTTTATCACCAATCTTTGATACATTTTATATTTCCAATCGTTCGTGTTTCGATGCCCTGCAGGCTACCTCAATGGTGCGCGGCAGGGTGTAATTTTATACCAGGCTCGCGCCAGCCGTGAAACGTAATAATAATTACTTGTCTTTAATATGCGAATTTAGGACTGTAAAGCCCTCTCTAATAATTGACTCGTTTGTTTGTTTCGTAGTTTGTTACAAGTTTGACGAACACTAATATCCATGTCCTGGGCAGTGAATAATTTACCCAGGCGGGATTCGAACCTGCAACCCTCGGATTGGCAGGCGAGGCCTTTACCCTGCCGCCACTATGCCTACATTGTGCCACTGTTACTGGCTATTTTATACCGAACTTGGCGTTAAATTTTAAGTATACGTGGAGGTAGGCTTCGCGTTTAATACCAGTTCATAGCAATCATTCTACTCATGTGGCACATCACGGGTATCATTTTTTTGATATCAATCATTGTAGCATGCAAAAAGTACTGCAGTATTACTGGATTGTAAAGCATAAAATTAATTTGCACCTCATGTAGAAATTGAAGTTTGAAAAAGGAAATATTAAAGAGCGTTAAAATAACTCCGGTAGATGCAATTAATTCTAGTTTTGAGTTTACAGAATACCCTACATGACGGCGTATAAGACACCTTTTTTTTGCATAATTATCATTTTAAAAATCACCCCAGTGTCTTCTATGCAGAAGCGAGTTCTCACGTAGGCTTATGTCATTTCCTAGCGCTTTCTACCTTGGATAAATTTAACGTAAAGGCACTGCCGGTCACTCGCCATAGCATTATTGACTTTAATTCGGCGGTGGTTGTCATTATGATAGCCGGTATTATAGCTGCAAACGGCACTTGGGTCGATATTTATTCACTGTGCTACGAGTTGAGCATCGCTACTAATAGCTCACGCGGGCGGCGCGCCGGCACTCGCTTTGATATATTATACAAAGGACTCGTCATTTCTGACCATGGATATACATAATGGATTCAAATATTTGGAATCGTTGCCTAGGCAACGTGTTGCCTAAATTTCCACATTTAGTTCACCCAGTCCTTGGCGCTACTTAGAAAACAAGTCTTCTCAGTTGACTCTTAAATAGCCGTTATTAATTGTTGTTAACGTGAGACTGGTGGATATTCAATAACGTTCGAGGAGATATGAACTGCTTGATGCTGTGAGTAATAGCTGGCTATTTTTGAGACCTAACAGTTACTTAGTAAATGCTAGAGAGGAAATATCTACTACAGGTAGTGTGTAAGAGGCATATGAAACTTCCATCGTGAGAAGACGCCAACGGTTGCCAGACTCTGATTCTAATTTGAATGCATTAGGCCCGTTTGACTTAATTAAATAATTTAGAATGTCTTGTTTAAACAGAACTTGCTTCGTACCAGGCTGCAAAACAGGGTATGCGTCTACGAGGACCCAAAATAGGAGTCTTGGTTTAAACAATAAAAACCAGTTCAAGGCGGCATAAGGTGCATTAACTGATTCACCTCGCATTATTATTAAATTGCCGTAGAGCGATATTCACGAAGTGCAAAGAAGTTAATTGTGCATTAGTGTAATAAAATTTGGAGAGGAATTAAATATATATCTATAAACAGGACAATATTGAATAAGTGTGTAATTACATCCTGCGTATGGTACTTCATTTTTATCCTCCGTATTATGATTACCGTTGTCGTTGTCGAAATGAGCGCTCTTTTTGACATTTAATTGTGAAGAAACTTGAAGTTTAATCGTAATGAACCTGTAGTATTGTGTAGAAAAAACATATTTAAATGTATATTTTAACGTTCAGTTCTTTCTATTGTGCCATAAAAAAGTTATTAAAAAGTTTATGAAATAACTTTTTCTTGGTTATGAAAAGTAGCAGAAGCAAGATCTTGGTCTTGCTTTGAAGCTCTTTACATCAGTATTTAATAGCAATTACCATCGTAAACTCTCATTATGATATTGATTTTTAAGGAGTTAATAAACAACCGAGCATATTAGCGGGCTCAAGCCAGCGGTAAGGCGGCCGTTTTCGCGAGAGGGTTGGTGAAAGTTTGAGCCCTGTTGCCACTTGCGGGTTGCGGGCCGAACCCGTTACTTATACTGTGCATTGCCTCGAAGGGCGAAAACAATCGCTGCACACGCTCTTTTCGTGAATTTTATTTCAGGTAGCAATTGTGCTCTTTTTAGCATCCAGCCATGTTCCATCACCTTTTACTCATAAGGGCCTTTTCTCGATGCACTGAATTTCTTCAATGCGCCCAAAGAGATTCCAATACATGGACGGCCCGCAACCCGCAAATTGCAACAGCGCTCGACAATGGCGAAAAACCGGCATTTTTTTTGTTCTCACAGGAATAAAAAATTAAGAGTGTAATGTAAAAATAATAGGCAATCACAGTTAAACGTAAAATAAAACAAGCTAAAATTTGATGTAACTCGCATTCATGTGGGTACCACGACTTATTTGTAATCAGTGTCCAAACTCGAGTCTACATAATTTTTCCACCGACAGTAGAGATGTAGTGAGGAGTCGTGATAATAATCTCTATGTCGCTAGTTGAAATCTGAGAAAAATTGATAATTTGTTCATTGAAAACGTATTGCTTAAACTAAAACGAAGTTTATCACTAAATTGTTGAAGAAATTAAAAACTTTATTCTTTCCTCCATCCGTACGGTAACAAAATAATGCCCTTAAGTCATAATTGGCCATTTAACATTCGGAAAATCCTCACGCGCTTTGGCATTTTCCCGGTACGCGTGATAAAAAATCATGTGTGGCCACATCGTACTGATAGCTTTAGCGGAGAGTAGAGTAGTTTATGGAACGTCAAAACTCTACCGCATGTGACTTAAAAATACAATCGTTCTGATACTGAATATGACGTACTTGTAATTAATTTGCCCGTGCAGTATTATCAATACGTATTTCGGTCATCATTAACGGTCGTTCAACCTAAGATTGATTGACTGCAGCCCTCTATACTTCCCTATCGAATGCTAGATCCAAATATTTCAAGAATGGTGCGAAAATATTTTCTCACCGATGCTGATCTTTTAACCCTTTGACAGCGGTATGACGTGATATCACGTCAAGGGTACCGTGAGTGTTCCAGCTTTCATTAGGGAACTTTTGCTAGGCCCCCTAGTGAAATCTGGTACACTTACAGTACCCTTGACGTGATATCACGTCATCAGCACGAGCGTAAAGACAACCATGACGTGATAATCCGTCATGCTGCACACAAACGGTTAAATGGACCGTTGTTGTTCCAAAATCTTAGCTGCGATTTTTATTTCAGGGTCGTGCTTTCGCGTGTTTGTTTGTTTTTTCAACGCGGGGATCATTTGTTTGATATCAGTCATTGTAGCATGCAAAAAATACTGCAGAATAACGGGCATATAAAACATAAAATTAATTTGTATCTCATGCAGAAATTGAAGTTTGAAAAAGTAAAGATTTTTTTCTTCGCAGCAACATCGCAGATTATGTACTTACGATTTTGGGGATAATCTAAGAATTTCAGGCCAATGTTCTTGACGAATAAACTCTTTAGACCAAAGGCTTCTCTCCCAGTCTTCATAACTCTTAACTTTTGTGCCCATGTATTTTTGTCACCATGTGTGAAACAGTCTGAAGAAAATATGCTCGATGACTCCTAACTCGAAGGAGAGTCGTGATGGAAAGTTTCCATTTTGGCGAACGAGAAAAAGTTGCCTAGGTTTGATGGTGAAACTTTTGGCCTCGGGAGACGAGGAAAAAACTGGGGAACGCTTCCTTCAAAAAATGATATTCACGGGAATTCCACGAGCAATACGTGGACACGCGGCCGGCTCGTACATAGACGTGAGATTCAGTTAAAAAGAGTGCGCTTGCGGGGAAGATGGAAACGCGAAGCTATTCTGAATTTTTGAAAAGCCCTGGCCACGTTTGGGTTGTGCATTCAAATTTCGCCGAGAGAATTTCCGGCCCCGGAGTTTTTTAAAATTTTTTTGGTTCTTACCATACATGTACACACCGAGTCTGCTGTAATCCTATACACTGACGTTGTTTTCACCGTAGTTACCACGACAAAGAGACTCCAGGCAAGAGATGAGCTCCTCGAGAAACGCAAGTTTCCTCTTTCCACTCCAGACTTCGCCACACGTGCGCTGCTTCTAATTAGACCTACTTCCTGGTGCTCGTTAGACGCGCTCTTATTTCGACGATGACGTTCGAATAAACCGTTTTTGTGCGGTAAAACCTCTCATCATCGGCCATTCAATCCTAAGATTGAGTGACTTCTGGCCTCCACACTTCCCTACCTAATGTTAGCTCCCTTACCTCCTGGTATTTCTTTCTATGCACTTTCCTCTTTATTTTGTCCATGAACTTATTCCTGGGTCTTCCTCTGGGGACTTTTTCATCTATTTTACCTTCAATTATGTTCTTCACAAACACATCGTATCTCAGGAGGTGTCCAATTCATCGTGGCTTCCTTTTTGGCTGTGTAAATATCTCGCCAAAACTGCTTAAAGGTACGAAACTGAAGTCTGTTTATTTGCGACAGAATGATCTACTTTACAATGGCTACCGCGAGCGAAGTGTCTTCTTTTCCATAAAGTGTTCCGTATTGTCCCTTCCTCTTCTACAAACGTCATCATTTCTTATTTTTCCGTCCATTTTATCTTAAGCATTCTCCTCCAGCTCCAGATTTTGAAGGCTTCAAGTGTGTTCTGCCTGCTTTTCCAATGGACCATTCCAATTAAAAGCAGGGGAGACTAATTACTGCAATTTTGCGTGCCATCTTCCTTTTGTATATCCATTATATGTATACATCTTAAATTTTAAACCACTTACCATTCCTTCCCCCCTCTCCCTCTCGTTCCCTCCAACGTTCTTTTCAGAGGGCAGTGTCTTCTCGGAAAGTGTCCCGTCCAGTTCGCTTTCCTCTTCCCCAACGTTCTTTTCTCGTATATTCTTTCCAGCGCCTCTTCATTTCCAATTTTTCTCTCTCCATTTTATCCCTTCTTAAGATGATAAAACTTCACATTCAACAAAAGAAAACTTGAGAGTACTTACTGCGTAATACAAACCGCACACTTTTAACTATATTTTCGTATATTTTCTAGTTAGTACTCATCGAGCATTTTCTGTTGACTATTTCCAGAGGTCAAAAAATTTGTGGGCACAAAAGTTAAGAATTAAGACGACTAATAGCCGGTTGCAAGAACATTTAGATATGCAATCAATAGTTATGAGATCTATTAAGGTATAGATCTCATAAAAATATTCAGGTTGCAGGAACACATCTACTAGCTACATAAGTTATTTTTCAGTAGTTATATAACTTAATGACCAATAATCGATCTAATTTTCCTCCGCCGGATAAAATTTATTTACGTAATGCCTAAGAACACTTGCCAATGTACATAATAATTAATTAGTAATAGCAAATCATCTTGTCAACTGTCTCAAAACAACTCTTTTATTTAGCAATTTTGTCTCCAAGCGGTTCATTGCTCACCCACCATCTTGGCTACTTATGGAACTCATAACATCAGGCCTAAAGTTATTGAATGGCAATAAATTCATCAAATGTTTCTGCAACACTTATTGAACGGTTGCCATGGCTCATGGATCCCATAACTTTATAGAATACATGTCTTTGCCATAAGATAAGCTTCTTAAGGCATTACGTTCATTTTTTTAAAACACCTTAGAACCATTACTGCGAAATAAAATACAATTTTCACCATTTTTTTGTATAATTTAATTCATTCCATTGGTTTTTTTCTAATCGTTTCTTTTCTCTGTTCTCTATAAGCTCTGTTATTGATATGCTTATTTTTCACGTAATTTTTTTTCTTCTCTCTTCAACGCTAATTTACATATATATTACTTTGTTACGCTGAAACATTAGTCGTTGTATGATAAAGTTGTTCTCAGCCCCTTTCATGTGCAGGTGTTTTTCTCTTGTAAATTTATTCGACAAGTACATTTACCTAAAATTCTTTAGGTTAACCCCAAAAACGTTGGCATATGTACATGCAATGAATTTTATACTTTTTCTCGGATCATATTTAATGTTCAAATTCTCCAAAAGTGTTGTATTTTGTGACTACGCTCCCGTTATAAAATTTTGCACCTACTCTTTTACCAGTAAAAAACCGTATTTAAATAATAACGCTCATGTAATATGAGTATTGTCGAGGTATTGAATAGAGAGAGGGATCATCTTAGTCTCAACATCCCCTATGTATACGATACGAATTATTAAGATCCACCTGCTCTAAATCGAAAAGCCTTTGCCTTTATCTTTCTTCCCCGTCTCCCGGCCATTTTCCTCTGGATATCTGCTTCCAGCATCTCGTTACCGTCTAATAATCTGCTCCATCTCATGCTCTGTCCGCTCTTCATTTCCTCTTGGAGCCTATTTTCTTCCTTTACCATGCCTAGCATCCGTTCGTTCGCTCTCCTGAAATGATCACGTTACTCCGATATTCTCCAAACGCACATCTCAAATGCTCCGAGGCTAATCTCATCCTGACGCCCGGTCTCGCAAACCGACAGTATAGTTATTCTAATGACGCCGGTAAAGCATAAAAATTTGAAGTTCATGCTTCCCAATAAACAATATAAAAACTTTTGGAGCAACGGCTGATAAACCTTGAAGATACCCAATGGTTACTTAACGACGTTGAATTCCCCAACCCATCTCCTCTGTTACGTATCACTTTGCCTCCCTACTAGCCTTATGAACACCCTCCCAGTACCTTCAAATTCCCTTTTCATACCATATGATTCATCCCACAGCTCACCTTCACCTTGTCCCACCAACTAGTATGCACCCCTCTCCACCACCCCCTACCCCCCATCCAAACTGAATGGAATGTTCACTATGATCCTCTTTAATGTATACAAAGAACTAGAGAGCTTTGTACCTGATGATGGCGTGACAGCCGAAACCGGCCGCTAGTATTCGATAAATTGTTGAAGTCACAAATTTTGATCTTATTTATTATGATGTCCTTCCATCACGTGAAAGCTTCAAGTTTCCATTTCATGCTTCCTGTTTCATAATGGTCCTCCGATGTACGGGCCCAAAAATCACTTCGCGTAATCATATAGCCACATGAAGCCACTTTCGATGCAATGGACCGTGCATCACCACTTCGGGCTTCGTATACTCTGTAATGTAATGTACTTGGTCGCTTTGTGTAAAAAGGTGATATACTAAAAATTCGGATAAGTATTTTCTCATATTTGATGTAAATTAATCCTCTTTTCTTACACCAATATATTGCGATGGCTATTTTGATCTAATGTAGACAAGCAATGCTTTTTTAACACTTTTTGTATATATTTTGCACGACAACATAAATAGATGAATAGCTTAGGTATTTTCTCTTATTTAAGTAAAAATGTTGAATTCACAATTGATTGCTGTTATCATAGCTAATTCTAGGAAAAAATGATATCACCTTTTTTAAAAATACCGAAGTCCTAATCGGTCCAGGAGACCGACGTCACTGCTCATGCCCCAATAATCCACGTCACTACATAAGGGTTAATGTTACATTCATGCGGATGTGCTGCCGTGGAAAACCGGTTATCCCTATCAAATTTTCGCTTATATTTTGATCATTAACACCACTTAGGTATATGGAGAGGGCGCTTGAAATTGTAGCCAATGCTAAAAACTGTACTGTGGTCGTAGCCTGTCCGCCATCTTTGTCAACCCTGATTTTCCTATAGCGACTATGGGCTGAAGCACTATTTTTGCAATTTTACGATGTTTTCCGTTGATAACTCACCGGAAATCAGAATGCATTTACCCGTTTAATATGTATTGTCCTTTCATATATTATTTATTTATTTGAATTACCGTACAAACTCGTGTAAGAGGCACACCTTTTTTCCCTGAAATCGCAGCCGAAAATGAGGGTGCGCCTCTTAAACAAATTCCCGCTCGTCATTGCTTACAGCAAAATATAATATGTAAAAGTTAAATACAGTTAAAAGACCCCTACTCATAGCGACTACGACTTGTGCATAAGGAAAATGGTGGGGGAAAACTGCATTTAAAAAAAGGTGTGATTGTCCGGAAGGCTTTGATAATGGCCGAAAGTTCGAAGTTAGGTCCGCAAAACCTCGCGATAGGAGGAAAAAAAGCCCCAAAATTTTGTCTTCAACTTCGACGCTTAGAAAGAGGGGTGCGCCTCTTACACGCGTTTATACGGTAATTATAATCCGCATTCACTATCACCCTAGTCGGCATTAGTCTGCCCTCAACGACAAGCGCAAAATGGTCCACAGTCTAACATCCAAATCGACAAACTCAGTACTGTAATTTAAGCTACCCATTCATTCATTCATTAGTCGTTCAATCCTAAGATTATTGGGCTGCAGCCCTCCACCCTTCCCTATCTAATGCTAGCTCCCTTACCTCACGGTATCTCTTCCTATGAACTTTTCTCTTTTTTTAGTCCATGAAGTAATTCGTTGGACTTTCCCCTTCAGTTTACCTTCAATCATGATCTCCACAAACACATTGTGTCTCTGGGTGTGTCCAATCCATTTGGTTCTTCATTTCTGTATGCTGTTCCATATGGTCCTTTCCTCTTCTAATCTTCTCTACACTTTATCATTTCTTATCTTGTCTGTCCATTTTATCTTCAGCATCCTCCTCTAGCACCAGGTTTCAAAGGCCTCTAGTCTGCTTTGGTCATCTTTTCCAATGGTCCATGATTCCGATCCATAGAGTGCTACGCTCCACACGAATGCTTTCACATACTATTTCCTGGATTGTAGTTCTATCTTCTTTGAGCTTCTTGTTCCATACTTCCTATCCATAGAGTGCTACGCTCCACACGAATGCTTTCACATACTATTTCCTGGATTTTAGTCCTATCTTCTTTGAGCACAGCAGTTGTCTTTTTCTCATGAACGCTTTCTTAGCTTGTACTATTCTCCGCTTGATATCCTTTGTTCTTCTTCCGTCCCACGTGATGGTACTTCGGAGATGGATAACGGAATCTACTTGCTCCAGTTTCTCTCCTCTCGAGATGACTTTCTACATTCAGTTTCTCACTTCCGCATGCTGAGATTGTTGGCTTTGTCTTATTTATTTTCATGTTGATCATAAATGATTTATTTATTTGAATTTAATCCGCTATCCATAGCATATAGAGTCGAAATTGGTCTGCCCCGTCTGCCCTTAACGACCGGCGCCAAATGGTCCTCAGTCTGGTATCAATATCGACAAACTCAGTACTCTAATTTAGGTGCTAACCATATGGTATCCATAAACGGACCAAAACTTTACAGAGCAATCTACGCCTCTTCCGGGATTTGAACCCAGGTCCTTGGGGAGGAATGACAGTGTCCCAGCAGCTATAAAACAATCCGATCCCTGCGCTTTCGTATACTAAGTCCTCGCGTGTCCCTTAAGTTTGGGGAATGCATGGGCCTTAAAGGTTCAACGTAGCATGGCAAGTGTCACCCTCTTCCGGGAAGAAAATATATCGCTGCGCCGTGACGCAGAAGGAAGCCGTACAAGATCAGGTCATAGCTCGTGCATTGTGGGAATGATGATGGCCATATACTTCCACAATTAACCGGGAAGAAAGGGCGAATACTGGATGTGTGAGAAACTCATGTAAATCCGCGAGGTGAAAATCAAATGCCCTTGATGTTAGCTCAATAGAATATTTTTAATTCCACGGGGTTTTCGGGTTATTTAGAATTTTTCGGGTTCTTCCTGCGTTACAACATATAAGTGGGCAATCGCTTCGCCGGCATTCCAGTCGGCATCATGAGACCCGAATGTTCAGATTTTTCAGCCGCTAAATGCAGGGTTCAGGGGTGGGATTCTGTTTTTTTTTTATCTTCACTGCCCAGAATTCAGCGCATTTGGCCAATTTATATCGGGTGAATAACAACAACAACATACTAACACAAAAATTCATTCCCCGAGTGGTGATAATATCACCCAGGCGGGATTCTAACCCACGATCCTCGATTTAGCAGGCGCGGACTTTACCCCGCCTCCTCCGGGGCCGGCAAATCTCTTTATTACGCTGTAGCGCCGCGGCCAAACGGTAAAATAGTGAATAGCTTCGCGATAATGCAATTCTGTTTTTGCGAATCTCGCGAATTAAATGGTTTTTCCTTCGAAAAACCATTTAATTATTAATATAATGAGTTTATATGTCTATAACTTAAATTTTTATCCTATTATTGAATTTATGATTTACAAAATTATCTGAGAAATAATTGTTTGTTTCATCTCTCTCTGAATGATATTATATTTTCCATTTTGTGTAAAGCGTTAATTATCTGTGGCTGTGAAATTTAGCATACCCAGCTCTTTTATTTATCGTATTGTCGCAATGGTCGTAAATTCATAAGGTTCAGAATCGTGCTTGGCGATTCGCTAGCATTAGCAAGCGTTATTATATCATCGCATTATGGTGGCTTGTATAGAAACAGAATAGCTCCCGTGGTCCGTTAAATATCCCTTATTGATCTAGTCCGGAGCGCTCTGATTGGCTGAGGATTTGGACGATCTTGAATTGTTGCAACTCCGTTTGAAAATGGAGGACAGCGGGTAGTCGTCTACCCATTTGAAGTTATTCAGATGCTTAGCGATTTAGATCGCCTTCAGTATCAGCCGAGGAAGTATTTATTTTCCTTGGCGATGATTTTACGTTCTTTAATATTTTTTTCCATGGTCGGGTGCTGTCCAGGCGTGTTTAGCTACAACGAAATGACAAAATTGCTTATTTTTGGTCCACTACTATCCGAGGAGAACCCGAAGAATACTAAATTAAATAGAGTATGTTTTAGAACCACTAGATATGACCCCTCCTACCTCTTACCTCGGACAAATACCTTAAATCTTGTCTCATCTCCGGTTCTAAACTCTGGAATTCCTTGCCTTTATCTATATAAAAAATTCTTCCTCTCTGTCTATTTTTAAGGAAAAACCATTTAATTATTAATATAATGAGTTTATATGTTTATAACTTAAATTTTTATCCTATTATTTAAGTTATGATTTAAAAAATTATCTGAGAAATTATTTTTATTATTTGTTTCATATCTCTCTCTGAATGATATTATATTTTCCATTTTGTGTAAATCTGTGAATGAAAAAAAAAAATTATCTGTGGCTGTGAAATTTATGTTTTTCATCACTGTGAGATGTTGGCCAGGTATATTTTTGTTATTTTTTGTGTTGAAAGCAGAATTTGATGCGTATTTTATGTTTTGCTCTTATGGTGAAACCCAGAGCATATTAAAGCTTATTTTATTCTATTCTAGACGTTTGCATTTAAGAGAGCTTCAAATTTTGTACAGTAAATAGCGTTTATATAACATTGGGTTTGAGTCCACGGCAACTTTCCCACCTGCGGGGCAAACTCGATAGGCTCTCAAAATCAAACGATAAATATATTTCACCAAGGGGATGGAATTCGCCATAAAAAAACGTTTGAACTGCATTTGTTATGGAGTTAAAATCATTTAGGTAGAAAGAGAGGGCGCTTGCTATGGTCACCATTGTTAGAAGCTCAAACAATGGCTTTGCCTGTCCGCCATCTTTGTTACCTCCGATGTTCCGTTAGCGCTTACGAATGTACAAATTTCGCAACTTAATGATATTTTCCTTCGATAACTGACTAGAAATCAGTATGTACTTTCTTATTTAATATGCATTCTCCTAATATACAGGGCGATCCAGGAGGAAAGTTCGAAACTGGATTGGATTGGATATTTTTAGGGAGGCTACCGACGGCTAAGGTCATTTGCTCCATCGGGGATAGGTAAGGGAGGAAGGGTGGATAGAAACCTGGCGTCGGCATTAGCCTACTCTTAACGAAAGGCGCCAAGGGGACCACGGCTTAACGTAACTCCTGGAGGAGGTAGGAGAGGTGGTTTTAAGTGTTTTGTCCTATCAACATTTGGTCTGAAATCTCAGATTGGCTGAACAAGCGGGCCGAGTCGGTCCGCTTTTCAGATCGATCCCACTTTCCCGTTGCGTTTACCATACCGAGCTGATGCGGTGAGATCGATCTGAGATCGATTGGTAAAGGTAGTGATATTTGTAGGTAAAATAGTTGAGTGAGCTAAGTATTACAATTTAAAGATGTGTTGCAGAAGCATGAAAAGTATTATTATGCGAAATATTACAGAGTGTAATGGAGGTAAGTTTTGGTAGTTGTGACCGTTAACAAGGTTGCCAAAACTTGCATTCTCTTTCCATGTTCAGAAAATCCTGCCTTGTTCAACTTCCTTGTACGGATTATTAGCAGAATTATCAAAAATATTGCACGAAATACTGCAGAGTATGATGGAGGTAAGTTTTGTTAGTTGTGGCCGCTACCAAGATTGCCAAAATTTGCATTCTCTTTCCATGTTAACAAAATCCTGCCTTGTACAACTTCCTTGTAAGGATTATTAGCGGAATTATCAAAAATATTACACGAAATATTACAGTGTATCTTGGGTGAAAGGTTTGGTAGTTGTGAATGCTACCAAGATTTTCCAAATTTGCATTTTTTTTCTGAATTCACAAAAGCCTGCCTAGTGCAACTTCCTTATAAGGATTATTAGCAGAATTATCAAAATTATTACGCAAAATATTTGAGAGTGTAATGCAGGTAAGATTTGGTAGCTGTGACCGCTACCAAGATTTTCCAAATTTGCATTCTCTTTCCATGTTCACAAACTCCTGCCTTGTACAACTTCCTTATACCGCGTCGCTCGGTAATATCTTTTGGCGACCCGGAAGAGGATGACATTTGACCGCGTCTCTGGGCTCCTTTTAACTCCATTCACTCTCCGAATTTAAGGGGACACCAGAGGACTCGGGATATGAAAGCGCTCGGGCCTAATAAATTTCCTCTCCCCTCCGTGCTTTTTTACAGATTGAGGTCCTCGAGACTTACTGCGACCCCAGGGATTCCAAGGCTTACCTGCGACCCGGGGACGAGCCGAGCGGCGCCAAACTTTACACGAGCCCGGACCGGGATTACTCGCAGCCTTACCCCGTGGGGCCGCCCCTGCCGCTCCTGCCGCACGAAGCGGCTGCGGCCGCCGCTGGCGTCGGAGGCCAAACAGCGTCCGGTTCTCAGCCGTGTTCCTCGTCGCAAGTAGACGACCTCGCTGGTGAGTGATTGATGGCCGACGTTAAGGCAATCAATTTTTGCAAACAAATCCTCTGTAACGCCTCGCTCCTTGAGATATCTGCGTTTTAATGTTTTATAAGTTTATTGTTTATTTTGTGTTTTCTCTTATTTCTTATTTCTGTGTTTTAATGTTTAATTTGTTTATTTTGTATGGTCGTTGTTGGTTTTTACGGAGTTGTTGAATTTTGGAGAGGGGGGATTGTTTGAGTGGAGAGAGAAGAGATAGGAGGTGTACTAGAAAACAAAAAATAAAGGGCTACCAAACGAAAACACCAAGGCGTTACACCTCCATTTAGGTGTCTCTTGCCTCATGGGTCACTTATTCCAGATTTTCTGGAAACGTGAATATAGCATATTTGAAGCACGTTTTCATAACTGAGATGAAACTAAAATATATATTTCCAGGCTAATTTTACTGTAATTAGCCCTTGAAAGTGCACTCCAATGCGGATTGCTCAGATTACAGCAATAATAAAATTAATGGTTGCAGGCGTAACTTTATGGAAGGTTTTCGCAGACATGAGGAAAAAATTTCTTAATAAATTCTACACTTGAAATTTGATTACCGTTGATTGCGTGGCCATCGAAACATAGTAGGTAACCCTCGAAAATGATCGTTAGACAATCGAAACCTAGTTCGGTAGGAAAATTTTAAGTGTGGAATTTACTAAGAAATTTTTTCGTCTTAGAGAAATAACGTCAGTTTTAATGAGAAAGAGTATTCAAGATTTCAATTAAAACAGTTTGTGAGAAGCGAAAAGTCGTAGACAATGAAAAAAAATAAAATATAGACATCTTACCACCAATTTTTAATAAAAAAATTAGCACATCAGACCGTAAGCGCTAAATATTAATTGCGGTTAACAATAATGGCAAATTGGCCTCGCCCTCGTAACAGCTTTTAGCATTGGCCACAATAGAACGCGCCCTCTTCATCTATCTCAATGGTTTTGTCATTAGAAATTTGGGAAATAATAGTGGCCTCGTATGACGTGCAAGGGAAAATATCCTCATCCTCCAACTCTAAACTCATTCATAGTTTTAACTGAACGTAATCTGTTTTCACTTAACGTCAAACTGCGAAGAACTGGCACAAGTAATATTCTAACAGGCTTCTTCACGTAAATTATGTAATGTAAAATGAAGTATGTCCTTACGTAAAGGTGATCTAAAAAATGACGGGAAATCTTATCCATATTAAAAGAAGAGCTTTTCTCCTTCTTTTCCCCGATAAACGGCTTCAAGGGTCGGGGTTCAAGGGTACCGATGCTCCTCAAAAGCTTTAGGGCAGACCCCCCCTAAATTTCGCTTATTCCTTCGGGCTTCCTTGTTTTAAATTTGAATGATAAATATATTAAAATAGTAGTATCATTAAAGGTAATATTTTTAAAAAATGAAAGGGATTATAAGTTAGAACAAAAATATTTATTATTATCCCAGCAAGCCTATCCTTTACCTTTTTATGTATAGTATTTTATTTATCTCCTTCTTTCATGAAATTTTTCCAAATATGACCATCCGTCCTGCCCCTAACACAATATTTTGAATGCCTGAGATAACGGTTGTTACCCTCGTCATCGAGGTGTGTAAATTTTGGTTTTTTTCCGCCTATGTGATTAAAATAATTTCTCAAAATTTTCACCCCAAACAATTTTAAAGGCGCGACTTGCGCAATGTATCCCCCGGGTAGGCACCCCTACTAAGAGTCACTACCCAGAACTAATCCCCGAATAAAAATACTTGTATAACCTTGGAAAACGACGTTTTTCAGACTCATATCGCGGTAAGGACATTTTAAGCCTCTCTATGTAAAAAGATGAAAGTAGGCACGGAAATTTTACGCTAAAATTATTTTGTTATTTCGCGTTATTTATTGGTTTTCGTCCGTATCAGTTGCTGACTGTCGTATTCGGTGGAAAATTACTATGCAGTGATATCCAAACACGTTAATTGTGAAATATTCGAAGAGTAAATTTATTTTGAAGTCGATTAATTAAAGTTGCAATAAGTTCCATTACACATGGTTGGAAATTATTAATTTTATTTTAATCTCCTAAACATTGGAACCATGCGCTTCGTTATGTAACCGGGTGATGTGAAAATACTCGTTTGTGTTTTCCCAATACCGTTAATTATCCTTTTACTGCAGAAAAGCTGGTTCAAACAAGGGAAGGATATCATTTCCATCTAATCAGAAAATTTCTCTTCCCTGTTTTCATATATCTATTAGTCAGGTGTATGGGCAAAGTTTTGTAGATATACTATGTAGAATATAGAACGTAGAAAAAAAAGAGTTAAATTCTAAGAAATGAGATACAGTGTTTTTCGTATAACTTGTAAATATGAGGCAGTGAGATAATAAATTTATTTCGGAAACATTTTGCGACCACAAGAGATGCTTGCGAATATAGATTTTGGTATCGTTGTTATTTTTCCATTGCCATAAATTTCCAACATCCTGCGTGACATGAAAAAATACCCTTGTCATTTCACACGATTAATTTGGTACAAATACATTCTGGTGAGTTTGTTTTAATTTCATGTTTCATTTTTATGGTTTATGATGTATTTTTGATTTTTATTTCTCTCTTTAAAGCTTCAACTGTTACCTTAATTTACCGCACAATCGGCTTTAAAACTAACTGCATTTCATTTTGTATATTCTAACTGATATCATATTGTCCATAAGATTTTACCCAAGAACCTCCCTGAGCTTGTTCATTAGATGTAAAGAATATTGCTCGTGGAGAGGACGTTATTATGTTTTCCATTCAGAGCATAATGGCTCCATGTCGTTTGCTTCTTTTACTGTATTTTTATTCTGCTTCAATTCCAGAAAGGAAGAAGTAGAAGTAATGGAGAAGTATTCTGTCTTCCCGCCTACGGTATAAATTGTATTGATAGACCCATAAAAGCTAAACTTAGCCCGTTTGCGTGTACGCTACAAGTTAAGCATATCTACCCGAGCATCCTTTGTACGTCCTCAACGTATTCAGCTCTCGTATTGAGGATAAGTAATTCAAGTGACTCATTGTGGAGGATTGCAGCTAAAAATTACTTTATAGGAGCTGTAACCCTCATTCATAGGGCCGTGCTTTGGAATTTCAAATGCTTTGCCGCCAAAATAAAAAAGTTTTAGCCTCAGAACTCCAGGACTAGTGATGGAAATGAAACTTTTCCCTCCTGATACTCTTAATCGTCAGTAGCGACGTCATAATCATATCTTTTTAAATGTTTATTTTTAAACTATTTTCTATTTCATTGAAATTAATTTTCTCAGACTCAGTGGTTCAGTTAAATATATACTTTAGGTGAAAATGTTGCCTTTCATTGTCTTTGGAAATTTTTTAGAATAGAGATTTAATATATTGTGACATTTTCCGTGGTGGAAAGTTCGAATTAGATGTTCTAAGGCGACTGGAGCGTGAATCGTGAGTCGCTGAGTGCACTTTTTAATAACCTTTGAAGATGGTCGGAAAAATTTTTTGGACCGCACTCCACTTATTTTAAAATAAAAACCGCTAAGGTTTACAATCCCCGCATCTCAGACCGGAAAACTTTGAACCCGTCTCTAATCAATTGATTTAAACTATGTCATTTAACCTCAGCCATCTGTTCAATGCCACTCACTCCGTCGTGAATACGCCATTAATCGCTACAAGCTATCAGAGATGCTTCCTATTAGTTGAACCCTTTGGGCATGATTATAGATGCCTTTGAGGTACAGTCGGATTCAAATGTATAGCAAAGAATCGAGCTTCTCAAGGAAATCGAGTTTCACTTACGGCACTGTTATTCTTTGCTATGCAACTCTATCTATTCAGCTGTTTATTTGCACGTATTTAAATAGTAAGAGTTGAGCAATTGTTTGTTTTGTGCTTACTTGTTATTACATAATATGATCGGCTCGAATAACAATGCCATGCTGCAACGTATTGATTAATTGAAATATCAAACTTTATATTAAACACAGACCGTTCCTGGCATACAATATACCTACGGCAAATACTACTTAATGTATAATTTAGAGTGACATTTGTGATTAATAAATAATTATTATTCATACTCAAATCGTAAATCCAAACCGAAACGAAAAAGAAATGACAAATTAGCACAAAATAGGCAATTGCTCAACTATTACCATTTGAATACGTGCAAATAAACAGATGAATAGATAGCGTTGCATAGCAAAGATTGACAGCGCCGTAAGTGAAACTCAATTCCCTTGAGAAGCGTATGTGGCTCCGCTTGATTCTTTGCAATACATTTGAATCCGACCGTACATGGAGATGGCTGGAAAAAGGTGGTATAAGAAATATTGCCTTTCGAATATGTTTTGCAGCGAAAAAATACAGAGCAATTTCGCTTATTAGTTTGAATGTTCGTAGAAATGTTTGAAAACAAATTTCATCTGAGTGTGTTTATTTATCCGTTGCCAAGCAACGGTGAATATTCGCTAATTTTTGCGATGGACGAGAGAAAACGAGCCTTTTACGAGTTGCAAATTAATTATAATAATAATAAGTTTATGATTAATGCACACTGCTTTTATCTAAAACAGAATAATCATTTTTCATTCAAATGTATATTTAACGCAAATGAAACTAATTCCATTAACTGAGCGCATGGTGGTCGCCTTTCTCAATGTAACTAAATGTATAAATCGCATTTTTCATGCTTTTATTATTGTTGAATATTGGAAGCGGTTTTTCTGAGCATTTCAAACGTTCCTTTATTTTCTTCTGTGCCTTTCACTGTTGAAAACCAATGGAGGAACTGTATTGTTTCTCTCCGTTTTGTGCAGCTTTGTAGTGATCGTATTTCCTTACACTTTGATTTATGGCGATTTAATTTTTTTCTACTGAGGAAGAATTTAACTATTTTCTCTCACTTACAGGTTTTTTTTGCTTTTTTCTCCGTAGATCGTATAAAAATTCAAATTAAAATACTGGCTTTGTGTTTATAACTTCCCCATTGCGGAATTTTTCCACAAATCGCAGTTAATGTTTTTAATATGATGGAGGTGGTGCGCTGGGTGGCGAGAAGGACAAACGATGAGGTATTTGATATGGTTTGAGAGCAGAGGAAGCCAGCAGCGGAGGTTCGTAATAAGTGATGGTTGGAGGGCACATTTCAACGACTGGATTACGTTCTGAGGAGTTTTGGGAATATTTACGGTAACATAATCGAACCTTGTCAACCCTCGAAGTGCTAATAAACTTGCTCTGAAAATCTTCTTCGTTTCAGAAAACCTTGTGACACATGTGGTAGTGTTTATGTCGGTCAAACTGGGAGAAATTTTTTAACCAGGGTGTCGGAACACAAAGGTGTTTGGTGAACAGAGACCCTAAGTCTTATTTCGCCAAACATCTAATGGAAGAATCTCACCACTCCACATTTAATGTGAAAATCCTCCGTTCCCAGGAGAAAGGACACCGTCTAGATGTTGCGGAACAGTGGAAAATAGTTAAAAGGAAACGAAAGAAAATGAACTTATTAAACGAGAATGAATTTGTTTGTCATTCTCCTATTTTTGACTCCATTGTTAAATAACTTTACCTCCTCCAACAAACCACCCTCTCTCCTCACACCAACTTTTTTTTCCCTTTCCTTTCTTTTTTTTTCCACACCCCCTTTTTCCATTTCCTCCCACTTGTCCTTCTATCCTTTCACAGTGTGACGTAAGCACGGTGTTTCACGTATTATATAATCTCATATCTGTTTATGTTGTATTAGTCTTGCCTGAGGATGACTGTTGTTCAGTTGAAACACGTGTAGCAAGAGGTGAAATAAAAACTAGTAGACAGTACGAAATCGTTTGAGCTTTTACTCATTATGCTGTTCTACAATATCTCACCTGAGAAAGTGGAGCTTTTTCATAAGTTTCATTATCCCGCGTCACGCGCTCGATTTGTTAACATAACGATCTCAGCAACGACAACCATGAGATATGTTAACATACAGTTTCATGCTGCTAATTGTGAGATAATTAGGAACGTCAACTTTGCCAGTAACTTCAGATTTTCCCAATTTTAAGTGGAAAATAGATGTAATGAATTATTGCTATAGGCACTTGTTTTTCGTAAAAAGCGATATCGCGCGAAACATTTGCTAAATTTGACTCATTTGGCTCGAAACGCGAAACTATTTACCTTTGAGGTAGTCCGAGCGAGATAGTTCCCTGGTCATAATAGAGACCATATTCCAATTACACGTTTTAATTTCACCAGCTGTAGGACACATGAATTAAATATTGCATTATTAATGGTGCAATAATATAATTTTATATGACAGAAATGGTAATAAGTAACTAAATGAAAATATCTAAATAAGTCTTTAACTTGATTCATTTTTTTCGCGCGGTGCGTTTGAAACTCCTTCAAATGGAAGGTTTTTTTGTGATCCTGAAGAATTTACTGCGGTGACCATATAATTTATTTTCAAAAATAGTTGAGATAACATACAAACTACACGCTGTTAGTTTTTTACGACATCTAAGTGTTATAAATTACTCATTTTTTAAATAATGTGACTCTGGAGGGCATACACGTACCATTTCCCATGTAAAAGGGCTGGTATTTTTTGGCAAATATCTCGTAAAGTAATGTGAGAAGGGGTTGAATTTTTGGTGTCAATAGAAGGGTGAGATATTTTTCTTTTAAATGAGACCAAATTCATTCATTTTTTGGTACAATGATATTTCGCTCATACTACCTTAAGCAAAATTGCGAAATAATCGACGAAATTGTGTGAAATCATATCATTTGAAGTTAACGGCGGAAATTCGATTTGAGTTCTGGTAATAAAATCCGACAATCGATCCTATACCTCTTCGATATATGTCAATGTGCGGCGGTGTATTGCGTGTTAGGAATTGCTGCTGGTCGGTGCATTGTCTTAATTTTGTGAGTTATTTTTGTGCTGCAGTTTATTAATATGGTAATGACAGTACGTGTTTTCATCAAATGCATAATTTTCAGGTTTCTTATACGTATGTAAAATTAAAAGATGATGTTTGACTGCAAATATGCTAACAATTCACTTTTGCTATGGCTTTTATTGCTGAAAAGTGGAAATAAAATTTAGCGAAGTTATTTACGAAATGAAATTAATATCGCAAAATATGTACCGTATTAACTTTTTTTAAATGGCAAAATCAGGCAAAAGTTTTCACTACAGGTGCCTATAGTTATTACTACCCAAGCTGAATACAACGCTTTTTCAAATGTGTTTTCCCTTTTTTGCGGAAAAAATATTTAATTTTCTTCTCCTTTGCGGGAGGGGGAAAAAATTAGTTGCTGGGTACAGACAGCATTGAAATTGTATTTAACGACCTACATGTTGTTTGTCATATGTTGAAGGGAAATGGATTTATGTGTCTTCATGAGTGCTCGACTGTTCAAGTTTTGAACATATTCTACGTATTAATTAGGTATAGGCGATGTTGGACTTAATTTAAACATCTGTGTACTGTTTGTCTTATTCTGTATGGAGGTGTCTTTAATTAATTATTTTTATGTTAACAATTTGTTGTGGTAGCTTAATTGTTCATAACATCCTAGATGTTAATACAGTGCGTATATATTGCATGGTTTAACTGTTGGTAGCCGCAAAAACAAGTGCACCTTTGGAGCCACCTAAATGCTTCTTTTGCTGTCAAATATTTTTCGAATAATTATGTTTTTGGAAGCGTTAAATTCTTTCTATTACTACTCATGGTCCGCTGTAAGTCCTTTATGTTCATGGAAGAAATTGTTGTAGGTTTTTTTCTGGGCAGATGATTTAAAACCTTGTTCCGGATCTCACGAATTTCCGTTAGTTCTCGTTGTAGCATGCGAGTTGGGTGTGGGTTAACTTCTAGTACGCAATATTTCACCCTTCTCACGGTGCGTTGAACCGAGTTGACCCCTTTGTGCTCTTTCATAAAAGTGGTCCATTGCCAGGATGCGCGCCGTTTTTCTCATGCGTCGTAGAAACCATACCTGTCTGAAAATTGCCCATTGTTTGGCGCCAAAGACCCCCGTGGATGTCGGACAGTGCCTCCCTTAATGACACTTGCCACCCAAAGCAGTGCCCCAAATGGCCTCGAGTAATAGTTTCCCCTATATGAGGATCGTATCAGTATAGTCAGTAAATCTATTAAGGTGGCTCCACTGAGAAAGTACATGTATGTCATTTCAGTCATATCCTTCATGCCGGTAGAAAAGTATGTACTCTATTCGATATATTCAACAAAATATTACCTTTTCGTGCCATGTACGAGGTACATCCAGAAAGTTAGTTCCGTTTGTATTTCCTGCCACAGTAGCGCTGTCGTGGCAGACCTGAGTTATATGATGAAATGGGTTGCCCAGTGAAAACCAAAATTAATGTACAAAATATGAAGTTTATTCCACGAATATATATTTTAATGACTACATATGTCCAGCCATGGGACGCCTGCAGCGCCATTTGCGTGGAACTACCGCATTTAACTTCAATTACGGCAGTAATACACCAATAACAAATATAGTCGGCGATTAGTTGGCTATATTTTATTTGTATTCAGTTTTCCAGGACCTTTTGCTTCTCATGAACAGTTTTAATTAAAAGCTTGAATATGCCTCCTTGTTTATATTTTTGCTTTTCTTCTGTAATCTGAGGAATCTCCATACGAGTCTATGTTAAAATCTCCATTTTCAAGGCTGAATTACACAGTAACATTAGCCTGGAAACCATATTCTATTTTCATCTCAGTATACAAAACGCACTTCAAAGATGTTATGCACAAGTTCTCAGAAAATCTGGAATATTTAACCCTGACGCCGGAGCCACCTGAAGTTAAATCTATCTGCAACTATTTAAACGAGGTACATCCAAAGAGTAAGTCCCGTTTGTATTTCTCGCCGCCGTAGCGCTGTGATCGCGGTTTCGCGCATGCGCGGTATACACCCTGACCTATTGAAAAGGAGCTGACGCCATATTGACTTTGCTGATTTTTGTATGCGCTTCGTGAATTTTGTTTGAGATGGTGGATAAAATTGAAAATCCCACCGTCGAGGGATACACACCAATGGTATTGTTTTGATTCATGGCATTGACCGCCCGATGTTTGGGACTTCCTTTTTTTGTACCTGTAATCGAGCATTTGAGGCAAAAGGTTCAGCAATGACGACGGGATCAAAGAACATGTTGCTACTTGGTTGACATCACTGGCGGCACCTTTTCAAGAAGAGGGATTGCAAAATATTGTGCCACACTATGACAATTACTTACAAAATGGTAGGAGTTGTGTAGAAAAACAGTTTAAAGTCTAAAGATTTTCTCACAATAATTTTTTCTGAATATTTACTTGTTTTCTTTGACTTGTCAAACAACTTACTATCTGGATATTTCTCTCATATCGAAAAATAGATCTTGAAATGACTTGGTATTATTAGGAACAGTTTTAAGTAAAATCATATGTTTCCCTTCTCGTTTAAATTGACATTTTTCCGTTGTAATCTAGCAATCTCCTTGGACCCTTTGATCAAACCTCTTTCGAGGCAGTATTACTAGCTAGAAACTAGCTTGAGAACGCTATTTTATCATCTAATTTCACAAAACGCGCATCAAAGAATCTGTATTTGACTTTTCAGAATTCTTGGAATAAGTCCATCTGGTTACTTCGAGGAAGGACATAGATGTAATTTAATCCATATTATGGATTCATAGAGAAAAAAATATCCTCTAGTAGAAATTAGCTAGAAAATGTCACCTTTCCGTACTATTTCTCTCGCAATTTTGGTTAAAAATTACATGGTGTCCAATGGTTGTAAGAGAAAAACATGTTTTAAAAACTAGTTTGTTTTCTGTTTTATACAAATGGCATTTTCATGAAAATCGGTGTTTAAGTAGCGAAAAGTTCCGGAAAATTGACCAAAAATATAATTTAGGTATCTTACCGTCTTATTTTATAATTTTTAGCTAATTACAGTGAAAATTGAAGTCGAGATGTGGTATTTCTACAGAAATGGCGCTGCGGTCAGCGTCTATAGCTACTAAATTCATCATGTAAAATATTATCGTAAAATAATTGACGTTAATTTTTCCTTAATTATGGTTTTCAATTGACGTTCCATTGGCAATAAGGCATTTCACCAGCGAAATCTTAATTTTTTTAAACACCTAAAAAGAAGGTGGAACGTAGAATATGTTTTGACTCACACACTCGTGGTGGACACTCCTTATGGAGGAACCTGTGCTTCGCATGACTATTTTCTCGAGATAGATTGTTGTGTTCGTTGTAATGAGTAAATTTGGGCTTAGTGTTGCCTTGTATGTTTTTCAAATTTCGGTAAATGCTGTTTCTGGTAAAATCTTGTACGACAAAGCGTTAAACCGTTGGTTTTATCTTGTAACGACACCCAGTAATTACGCTGAATACAGCCTCCATTTCTATTCTGTAGGATTTTATACCATGATTTGTTGACTAACTCAGGGAAGGATATAATTATCTTGAATGTAAAAGCAATGTTCTGCGATGAAATACAAAGGAAAGACGCGCGCTTCGTTAAGAACTGCTACGAGCGTACATATAGTCTCTCACAACTTTTAAAGGGGCTAAGGTGGGAGCCCCTACAGACTCGGAGGCTACACGCTATGCTTAGGTAGCTTGAGAAATTCAATACTGATGTTTTTCGGAGCGACACAGACGATATTATCATGACTCCTCACTACGTATCTAAGTCTGACAGATGCGAAAAAATAAGAGAGATACACTGCCGAACAGATAGGTACAAAAACTCATTCTTTCCGCGAACAATAAGCGACTACAGTAAAAATTGAGCTCCACTAAGTACAGTCCTACAATGCATGTCTCCATTTCATCTCCCCCAAAAACTTAAATCTTTATTCTGCTGGTGACCTAACACGCCCTGTCAGACGCCCATGCGGCGGCTCGCAGGGTATTATGTAGATGTACATGAAAACCAGAAGTCTATCTTTAAACATGAATACATGTGTTTATAATCGATGACCTAAGTTGAACAAATATATTAGGTGCCTCAATATCTTATTCATGTTGTACAAGTTTTTAAACAATTTAATTCGGGTAGAAATTGAGGTAGAAAGAGTGATGCGAAAAGATGGCGTCGCACAGCCATTTAGTGAGTGTATTTCATCGTTAAAATACATCATTTTCAAACTTATATATCTTCGTTAAATGACCGATGGCCTTGTATTGTATTTACACCACCCGATTGTGGAAATTGTGGAAATCTTACACTATAATATTTATTAAAATCAAGCTAGGTTTTCGGGAATGCCTAAAATCAAGGTCCTTCCTTATCGCCAGTTAATACCATGCGTGTCCTCGCGCGGGGTCATCGCTGCTCATTCATGGTCTGTCGCGTTAACGTAACAGCTCGCGCTAATGCATGGAAACGCACCCAACCCCTGTTCTTTTACGGCGAATGTGTTCGCGCATGAACCCTCCCCATGTGTATTCATCGTTTAAAAAGATCTTTATCTACAAATACATACTACTCTGCGAGTGGTCACTAATTGCGCGCGGAATGATTTTTTGTACCTAACTGTTCGGCAGTGTATCTCTCCTATTTTATCGCTTCCGTCAGACCTAGAGATGTAGTGTGGCGTCAAAATGATTTTCTCTATGTCGCTCTGAAACACACCAGTTCTGAATTTCACAAGCAAAATTAGTCTTGTGTGTAGCCTCCGGTTCACGAGCCGCATTCTAATTACTCTGGCCATGAGTTAAAGAAAAATACAATAATTAACATTCTTTATTTTAAAAACTTTCATGAAAAATGCAATTGTGAAATTTCATAAATTACCTTCTGTATGAAAATCATTCGTCTTAGATAATCAGAACTAAATGAACGATGGAGGACGTACCTTCAGCTTGCAGCCACAGGGAAGTCTGCGGTGAAAGTGGAGACTTAAGACAAAAACGCGAAAACGCGGAAAATTATATATATTTTTCGGGCCTTAAGACGGAGACCGGTGTAAAATTAAGGCCGTTTTGTATCCCTAGAAATACCGTACTCTCTTATTTAATCTCAGGAATATGAGTATGGGTTTTCTAAGTACTATGTCTTCTCTGATTTTCCTCCTTAAGAGCAGCTATTTCCTAAAGCTATTTAATTCCTCGCTGCGCCTGTATATTTCCTGTCTGCCTCCATTCCGTCTAAAGTGCCAATTTTCTTCTGACGTCCTTCTCCTGCCCCCCTTGCTACTAGTTTTCCCCTCTATGGTGGGCGTAAATGTCCTATTTCCTCTCATTATCTCCTCCATTATTAAACTTTACACCCTCAGGCGTTTCTTCGTGGAGGTAATTTACACCTGAATCCACATTGAAACAATCCTTGTACTTTTCCACTAATATTTATGAATATACTGTGCATTTCGCAGCTTACTGCATCCTCATATACAATTGTTTATGTTATTTATTGATATTTACGATAGTAACCAACGCCAATTAGCTGGGGAGAGGGGAGGTTTGGAGAACAAACTAATTTTTGGGAGGAAAGGCAGAGGAACATAGGCTAGGGGCTTGTAGAAAGGGAAATTTTTTTCAAGCAACCTTTGCAACGAGCTTCTTTTTCCGCACCCCTCCCCACTCCTTTCCGAAAAAAACCAGCATATTCCAGCAAAAATTTCCCCCAGCTTATTGGCGTTGGTTACTATCGTAACTATCAATAAATAACATTTTAACGGTTGTACCTGAGGATGTAGCAAGCTGCGAAACCCGTAGTACATTAATAAATATTAGAGGAAAAGTATAAGGATTGTTTTAATATGGATTCAAGTCCTCCATTGATTTTATCCATTAATATTTTATCTGCGAATTTCTTCCAGCTTTTCCTATGCTTTTTCTCTTCTCTGCCTCGCTTCTTTTTAACAATTGTTTCACCCATGCAGGTAGATGGAGAAGGCGTTTGCTATTAAGGCCAATGCTATAAACTGTAATGTGGGCGTGGTCTGTCTACCATATTTGTTAACCCCGATTTTCCTTTAGCGCTTATGGGCAGACGCGCTAATTCAGCAATTTTACGATGTTCTCCATCGATAACTTGCAAGAAATCAGCATGCAGTAACTAACTTAATATGCGTTCTCTTTGCATACATTATTTATTTCTTTAAATTAGTAATAATCCCCATTCTCGGGAAAAATTATGGTAAAATCAAGTGAAATCCAAAATACTAAGTAGCGAATAAATGTTTCAAGAGTTTTTAAAAAGTATTTACCGGTTAATGTAAGTTTTGCAGAATGTCAGATAATCATCTCCCGGTTGTCTACACTTTCCGGGGCTTATCTATCTCTAGTATATCCTTTTTCGCCTCAACATAGATCTGCCCTTCTCCATCCTGTCCATGAAACCTAATCTCTTTCTTCCTCTTCCCCGGTTACCCAGCATCCTTCCATCGATCACATTCTTGAGCAACCCATCCATTATTACTTCATCCACCCACCTACTCTACCAATCTCGCATTTCATTCAGAACTTTCCTTCCTTCAACCACCATCTGAAGGACTTCTTCGTTTGTCTTCCTCTCCGTCCACCTCTCCTTCTCCATCCTTCTTTACACCCACATCTCAAATGCCTGCAGCCTATTCTCGTCCTCCTCTCTGAGTGTCCTCGTTTCCGCTCCATACAACGCTACGCTCTATATCAAGCTCTTCACCAGCCTCCTCTTCACATCCTTACCCAATGTCCCCGTCATCAGCTCCCTTCTACTACTAAACGCCTCCTTAGCTAGCGCTATTCTCTTACGTGTGTCTTTGCTACTATGTCCGTTTCCTTCCAGCGTACTACTGAAGGCGTTTGTTGAACTCCTGTATGAGATTCATCTTTAATCTACGGCGAGATGAACACATTACCCCTTATTTTAAAAGGCTCTCCTGGCTTGATCTTAAATCAAGAAGAAAATATCACATGGCCTGTTTCATGTTCAACCTCCTCAAACATGGGAGCCCTCAGTACATAATGGATCTTTTTCTCCCAAGTAGTAAAAACACTAATGTTGTTATTAGACAAGACCCCTGCTTTTTGTATCCCCCCCAGTTCCGGACAGCTACAGTCCAGAAATCGTTTACAGTTGTTGCCTCAAAGCTGTGGAATGACTTGCCTAAACTGGTAAAAGACAGTGCATCACTGGTAATATTTAGGAGAAAGATTATCACACACTTACTTTCTGAATGCTGACCATGTAACTCATTTATCAGTTCATTGATGTGATTAATGTCCATTGTTGCGTAAGAAGAAGCAATTCAGTTCCTTTTTTTCTTTTCATTTGTTAAGCTAAATTTTCTTTTTAAAAGTTGTGTTATTTGTTTATTGATATGTTTAATGTTCGTTTTTCTGTTAGACGGAGAAATTCAGTTCTTTTTCTACATTGCTAAATGACAATGTTGTATATGTCTATTGTTAGCAATTTGTATGATAACTTCCCTTTTTTGTTTCCTGATTGGATTATTCACATATTAATTGTCTTGTTTTGTACCATTGCACACCATTGTATTTCATTTCTATGTTCCAAAGGAGTTCACTCCTAGAACAATAAACGAGTTTATTATTATTATTATTACTACCAAAGTAATTTAAATGCTGCACCTGCTCCAGTTTCTGTCCTCCAACTTTAATCACCAGCCTCTCTTTGTCCAAGAGAATCTCATTTCTTTCGTTTTCTTATGATTTATCTTGATTCCGAACATCCCGCCCTGCATTTCTAAAGCATCTATCCTAGCTTGCAGTCCCTTTGAAGATCCACTAACCAACGCCTGATCGCTCGTGAATCTAACCGACTTTATCAGATGTCCTCCCCCTTTGATTCCCACCTAAGTTCTTCCCATGCCTGTGTTACCATTTTTCTGTGTTACCATTTTTTTTGCATAAATGATGAAAAACAACAACAACAACAACAACAACAAAAAAAAAAAAAAAAAAAATGGCGACAACGGGCACCCTTGCCTTACCCGACGTCCTATACTTGCCAATGCTGATTCGCCCTCACCCACCCTCACTTCGCCCTTTGAGTCATGTATAAGTTTCGGATTAGTCTCCTATCTCGCCAATCTATTCCCACTTTCCCTAGTATCTCCATTTGTTCATTCAAATTTACCCTGACAAAAGCTTTTTCAAAATCAATGAAGAATGCGAAAACGTCCTGGTTATATTCTGTTTCTTTCTATAATTGTTCTCATCAGCGCAATCGCATCCCGTGTTGACCGTCCCTTCCGGATTCCTAACTGGTCGTCGCCCAACTAGCTTTTGGTCTTACTCTCCAACATTCGATTCCTTATTAGAAGTAAAACTTTGGCTGCCTGTAAACTCAAACTGATTGTTCTACTTTCCTCGCATTCTTCATTTTCAGGATAGGATTCAAGACTGCCTTCACAAAGTCCTCTGGTCGTACTCCCTCCTCATAGATCCTACGTATAAGTTCGAAAAAACTTTCCTACCTTTATTTCCTAAGCTCTTTAGCAGCACCGAAGGTATATTGTCCACTCTTACAGCTTTTCTTGCCTTCATCTCTTTCAATGATTTCTCTATTTCACTGTCGAGTATCATTGGCACGAGGTTATCTTCACCCAGTGTTCCCTCATCTTCTATATATAAATTATCTGGTCTACTATCGCTGTCATATAGCCTCTCCACATATTCTCGCCATCTTTCTTGTACACCTTCCTGCTCGATTAATAATCTACCTCTCTCGTCCTTAATCTTTGATACCGTTTCCCCTCGCTTACCTCCCGATAGCAATCCCGGTGTAATGCCCTCTCCATCTACCTCAATTGACTCTCCTTGTATCATGGCCGGCTGCAAGAACATTTCCTTATTTAATCAATAGTTATGAGATCCATAAAGTTATAGATCTCATAAATATATTTGGGTTGCAGGAACACATCTACTTGGTAAATATCTTATTTACCAAGAGTCAATAGCTTCGAATATTCGATGTAATCTTCCACCGCCGGATAAAATTTATGAAAGTTCGGTGCATTAATAATTACTAATGCACATAATAATTAGTCTTTTAGAGTAAATTTTACTGGTCATTTTTCACAAAACCATTCTTTTTATCTAGTAATTAAGTTTCCAAGCGGTCCATTGAGTATCCGTTATCTTGGCTACATATGAAACTCATAACTCCATGCCATAAGTTATGAAATCAATAACTTTATCGAAGGTGTCTGCAACACTTATTGAATGGTTGTCATGGCTTATGTGTCCCATAACTTTGTAGAATACATGTGTGTCGTTCCTGTAACTGGCCAATAGTCAGTCGGAGTAAACAAACTTGGGATTCGTCACATATTTATTCTTTCATCAAGTAATTAAGTCTCCAAGCGGTTCATTGCGCGTCCACCATCTCTGCAATGTATGGAGCTTATAACTACAAGTTATGAAGCCGTTTATGAAACCGATAACTTATCCAAAAGTTTCTGGAACACCTATTGACTACTTGCCGCGGCTTGTGAGCCCCATATCTTGAACACATATGTGTCGTGATTGACGAGTAATTTATCTTATTCGTCGTGAATAATAAAAGTGTTGTTCAAAAAAGAAGGGCTGAAAAGCTGCCTAACCGGGAAGTGGACTTTTTTTTGTTGTACTTAATCTTACTGAATGGCTGAATGTCTTCGGTTCCATAGCCCTTCCCTAGCGTGGCACGGAATCTATTAGCCCCTCCCCCCCTCGGGACGAAATTCTAAGCGGCGACCCCTCCTGTTTGCCCTCTCGACAGGGTATTATCACTCTCCAGTCTGCCCTAGCCCCATTCTCTGGGCCCCCTTCTACCTCCCGGAAACGCCGCTGAAGAATGATGCTATCCCCCGCGCCACCCTCTTGAGAGGCAGGCGAGCCAAAACGACTACCTTAAGGTGGCTTCGGCACTAATGTGTATGTCAAAACAAACACTAAATTACTAGTTTTTATTTCTTTGTTTAAAAAACCTTACTTTCATGGATGAAATGGGCTACTTTTTGAAAAACTAAATTAAGATACAAATATGCACATTGCTCCACGAAAATATTTGTAATTACCACATTTGGCAAGCCATAGGTGCCGATTTCGGCGTCATCTGCATGGACATGTTGAATTTTGACTTCAATTTCGGAAGGAATTCGCTAATATCTTTTTTTAAATAATAGGCGGTAAATTCCTATATTTTACTTTCATCTACATCTACATACTACCCCGCAAGCCGCCGCAAAAGGCGTGTGGCGGGGGGTGTTAGGACACCAGCCGTCAACAAAAAAAAACTTCCGCCTAGCATTTATTAAAGTCCTTAATTGTTCGAATTTCGAAAGTTCGAATTGTTCGAAAAACGAATTTCCATACCTATCCGTTCGGCAAAATATCTCTCTTAATTTATCGAATCTGTCGGACCTGGAAATATAATGTTCTTAAATGATGTTCTCCGTGTCGCTCTGAAAGATATCCATTCTCAATTCTTTCGTTCGATATCTCAGGACTTATCGCTTATTATAAACAGGTTTTGTTGCAAAGATATGTGGACCCCAGAAGTCAAGGGATCTGGGTGACATTTTTGAAAAAAATAAGTTAGGTACAGGAATGGGATGTGAAATTATATATCTTATAGGTGGTAAAGGGATCTAAGTGATTTTCTTGACAGGTGCTGCTATCTTGGGTAATGACTCTTAACTACTTAGTAGGTTGTACTAACCATTTTCAACTTTGACTTTGACAAGTTTTCTCAAAACAACGATTTTGTTACTTAGACCCCATGACTTCTGGGGTCCTCATATGTATTCTTTCTCGTTTAAACTGACATTTTCCTGCTGTAATCTAGCTGTCTCCATAAGGGACCATGATAAATAAACCATCATCAATTTTACATCATAAATATAAAAATATCAACAGTAGTGGTTCAAGTACTTGAGTGGTCATTTAACAATATTATAAATTATTATAAAAGAAATAAATAATTAAATAAATAGATCGTGGGTGCTGAGCCAAACAAAAGTCATCGAACTTTTAATTCTGGAAATAGAAAGAGCTTTTTCGCAGACATGGGACTTACACATGTCGATTCCTTTCACCACAAAACTATTCAATGTCATCATTTGGGTGGATCGGATGGCCAGCTTTAGATAAAATGATTACGTCGCGCGAAAACAGACGATATTATATATATTGGTACGATTTTTGCTGGCTGAATGATACGGAAATAATTATCTAGAAACCATTCTATGATATCGAAGTAATATCAACTAACAAACTGAATACAATTTTATGGTAGCGTCATATTGATTATTGGAAATGAAATACGAAATACGATATTTGGAATGATTTGTATTGAAATGAATACGAAAAGGTAGTGAAATTGATTTTTAATTGTTTCTTTTGTTATAAATAAAAGAAGTAAAATCACATTTCTTATACTTGATGTAATTGTGCGTAATTAGTCGAGTATCTGTTTATAGAATAGCAAACATAATATGGCTTATTCAACTATTTACACAGCAGTTGTCAAGTGTTATCACCAAACTATCGACAGATGTTGGAGAAAGTGAATAAGTTTACCAGTGAGCTCCTTGGAAGCCTAAGATCGTGTTTTTGACTTAAGAGTTTTGATATTGATAATTCTAAGATCTGGTGAGAACGTCATGTAATGCAATTCATTTTATTTAAAGTTCGTAAATTCTCATTGTAAGCTCTTTGCTTATTATTACGTAGACTGGTTTTCTTGCGTATAAACAACCTCCTTAGGAGAAATAAAAATGAGTTCGTTGATGTAAGAGGAACACCTCGTTTGACGAATTATTTCATTTCACTGTCTTTACTTCTACACACTATTTCAGTTCTTTTACAGTCTTGCTTCTGCACGCTCTTTTCGACAACATTCCTTGAGTATAATAATTGTGGAAACATGATGAAGGTTTTCTGTTATTAACATGTCAAAAATACATGTAAAGAATGGAAAGGAAAGGATGATGAAAAGAATGATGGAAATGTCCGTCAGCTATTTTTACAATGACTGCTATCATATTTTTATATACCATTTAAATTTTTCCAACTATAATAGTTTTGTAAATTTTTATTAACCAATTCAATTATAATGATTAAAACATTTTTTTTAAGTCTATAAATCACGAAATACATCACTTTATCTTTGACAGTCCGAATTGATGTCGAGCCAAGCGACGCGATGCAGTGCCCCTAGTGAGTAGACCTTAAAGCCTAGGAACTTGTGTTCGAAATTTGTTGTCGCTCTTACATTACTTCCTCCGTGTATGAATAGCTGTAAAATTTAGTGGTCAAAATATCTTGATTATTATAGTAACAGTTGTATATGTCGTGGAAATATCGGGGTTCTCGGGCTTTTACGATATGGTAATCGTTGATCGTAGGAATTATGTTAGTTAGATCAAATGGACGGACAATATAAGAAACGATGAAGTGATCAGAAGAGGAGAGGAGGAAATAAATATATGGAGCACCCTATAGAAAAGAAAAACGAGATGGATTGGATACACCCTGAGACACAATGGGTTTGTGAAAAACATGATTGAAAGCAATATAGTGGGAAAAGTCCCCAGAGGAAGACCCAGGAATAAGTTCATGGACCAGATAAAGAGGAAAGTACATAGGAAGTGATACCAGGGGGTGAGGGAACTAGCATTAGATTGGGAAGGGTGGAGGGCTGCAGTTAACCAATCTTAGGATTGCTCGACAAATGAATTGAAGGAATTAAACATGAGGATGCTGATGATAAAATGGACGAACGAACTAAGAAATGATGCAGTTTGTAGAAGAGGAAAGGACAATGGAGAACAGTTTACAGAAAAAAGAAGAGCAAGATGGATTAGACACACTCTGAGACACAATCCCCCAGAAGAAGACCCAGGAATAAGTTCATGGACCAGATAAAGAGGAAAGTACATAGGAAGAGATACCAGGGGGTGAGGGAACTAGTATTATATAGGGAAGTGTGGAGGGCTGGAGTCATCCAATCTTAGGATTGACCGACCAATGAATTAAAGGAATTTAAAGTGAAGAGGCTGAAGATAAAATGGGAAAACGAACTAAGATATGATGAAGTCTTTTAGAGGTGGGAAGGACAATATGGAACACTTTATTGAAAAGAACAAGATGGTTTGCAGGCACCTTGAGACAAAATGGGTTTGTTAAGAACATAGTTGAACACAAAATTGAGGGAAAAGTCCCCAGAGGAAGTCCCAGGAATAAGGTCATGGACCAAATTAAGATAAAAGTACGTAGGAAGAGATACCAGGAAGTAAGAGAAATACCAATAGATGGGAAGGCTGTGGGCTAATTACCTTCTTGACTTTCCACCGGAGGCCACCAGCATGTTAACAAGGGTTAAAGAATGTCATATAAACGCAACTTAGTTAAGCCGCCATATTAACTACCATTCTAACTCTAGTAATTTAAACGGGGCATAAGGGGCTGATATTTTGGTATCTTTGGAAGAGAATGATATTTTTCTTTAAAATGAGACCAAATTCATCGATTTCAAGGTGAAATGATATTTCACTCAAACTACCTTAATTCCGAAAACCGCAATTCCGTCGATTTTTTTATCGCATTTTTCGGAAAAGTTCTGTTTTTTATACCGCACGACTTGAGCAGTACATCACTTCACCTTCGGCCGTCCGAATTGATGCCGCATAAAATGACGCGGCGGAATTCCCCTCGGCGTGAGACGTCCTTTAAAAGGATGGGATACATCAAGTGGCATAATGGAAGGAGAGAGGGTATAAAAAAATGGCGTGAGTCCGAGAAATTAGGGGGTGAATCCGAGAAATGTATCCGCGACGTCCAAAAGGGGGCATGGTGGGAGGAAGAGGAGAGAGGGAGGGGGAGAGGTCGGGCGAGAATGGGAAACCCGTCCCATCTCTTGCCGCAGTGAACCAATCCGAAGACTGATGGCACTTGATGACTCGGCTGCCACCGTGGAGACGGCGAGGAATGAAAAAAAATCGAGGGACGGCGCCCGTGCGGAAAAGGAGCGGGACAGTTGAAGGAGCATTGCGATGGAGAGACCGGGAGGATAGGAGGCGAAGAGAGGGTGAGGAGGAAAAAAAACTATGCGGGGTGAAAAAGATTTTTTTTAATCCATCCACCTTCGCTTTTGTGCTCCCGATGTCCTTGCGGGTCTGTTTGTTGGGGCGAACACGTTCGCATATTCCCCCGGTCTTCTCCCACCCTCGCGCCACACCCCCCCCCCCCCCTGCTGTAAAAACGCGTTCCGTTGGTAAGGGAATGAGAAGGAGGGGAAGGGAGGGGTGTAGAAGATGAAGAGGGCGGAGAATGTGGGGGAAAAGCGAATGAGGAATGCTCCACATGCGGCCAAAGCATTTACTGCGCACAGTAGGTGTTAGGTGCTGATATAGAAACGGGAGGGGGGGCATAGCAGGCGGCTTTGGCTTCCATTCTCCCCCTCAACAATCAACGCGCAACCCCCACGGTGGTTGCCATGACGACGCAGCCTCCCCCCCCCACCCTCGACAACCACCGCCTAACACTCCCCCTACTTTTCCCCGCTCCCCTCTCTGAAGGATCACGTGGTCGGCCAGCGTCGTAGAGGGGGCGCGCGAACGGGGAAATGGTTCCCCGAATGGCCACTCGGGGCGCCACTCTCTAACGGACCTTCAATTCTCACTCTTTTTTCCACCCTCCTTATTTCTTCTCAAGCAGGTGTTCTCTCTTCTCTCGGATGGTAAGAGAAGAAGATCGTGAGGGGTGGGAGAGAGTTATTACGAAGTGGACCCTAAAAATCGATCGTGTCTAAGCGAGTGCCGTCAAAGGAGGAGAAACGCTTACGGAATGAGATGGGAGCCATGTGTTCCGATTTGCAGGGGAACTACTGCCGCCACTGCCTTGTCTCGAGAAGGGGAGAGAGAGAGAGGCAATCCTAGCAGTGCTATCCTCTCTTTTTTTCCTGCTATTTCCCTCCCCCCTCCTGCTTGCCGCTTTGCCGTCTTGTTGCCCGCTGGGGGAGTAATATATTCTCTCTCTTACCCCAAGCTATGAGCGAAATGACGACGCCCTGCGGCTGCCGTGCGTGGGATGAAACGGAACCGGGAACGCTACTACTACCATCACCGCCAGTATCACTTGTCCGTTCTTTCCCTCCTCCTCCCCCTATCCCTTTGTAGTTCTCACGCAGGCCTCCTGGCTGTTAGCGCCACTTTTGGAAAGTTTTTTATCATCATTTCTTTATGGATGCCGTTTTCCTCTCCCGTGCGTGATTTCAATTTCGGTTCCCCGCTCGGTATTTTCGTGAGCGATGCAAAAATTCGAAGCGTATTATTGTGTCTTGTTTACTTTTCAGGGTAATATGTATTTTCGTAGATATCCGTCACAGGAAACGCTCTCTCAGCTCTCGTCGCGAGAGTATAATGATTGTTAAGCATTTTCCCGTTGTTCAGGAGAATTGTTGGGGAGATTCTTTTGTTTTACTGCGTATTGCATTTTGAATACAATAATTTAACTTATACGTACACTGACTTTTATTGAAAAAGCACTTTTATTTGTTCTACCAAATTTTTTGTATAAATATTTATAGTTAACCCTTGCCTAATCTTAAAATTTGAATTGTCAACTTCTCACTAGTTGTAAGTAAAATATTTTATTTAGGCTACGTTGCTATCACATAAATATTTCTAACAGATTAAAAAAGCTAATTTCTTTGTTTGTTCTGCCAAAGGTTTAGTGTAATTTCGTGCATTTTATCAAGAATACGTTACTTTCACATTAATCAGTTGAACTATTTTGAAAAAGAATTTTTGTTTATTTGTTCTGCCAAATTTTTTGTATAAATGTTTATACTTTACTCATGCATAGTCATAAAATTATTATTTTCAACTTCGCATGGAATTGTAAATGAAAACATTTCATCAATAATACGTTACTGTAACATTTATCTTTCATATTGATATCCTTGGTGTCGATGGGCTTCCTTGGAGATTCTGTTTACATTTATTTTTGGGAAGGTTCTTACAAAAATCTCCCAGTTGTAAAATAATTCAGTAATGAAGTTCCGAGTTATTTATCCTCTCTAGCATTCTTTACTGTCTCCACATTCCTAATGCAAATATTCTAATTCAATAATCTGAATCAAATTGCATTTAATACGTGGATAACAAACTTATTCGTTTCTAACAAACATTCATTCGTGCTTTTCGGAAATTCATTCCTTCACTACGAACTTTCATTGAATGATATAATGCCCGTCATATACTTGAGTTATGCTCGCATATGCGTAGCTTCATCTCAACTACGGTTGCATTAGCTCTTCACGAGTTTTTGTTCACTATTTCAGTGTTAGGTACAGAAACATTCGATAAATTTATTGGTTTCATTACTTATGGCATGTTTTTATGAGTTCCATAAGTAGCCAAGATGGCGGATGAGCAACGAACCGCTTAGAGACTTAAATACTATATAAAAGAGTTGTTTTGAGACAGATGACCAGTTAATTTACTTTTACTGACTAATTATTATATACATTAGTCATTATTCTTAGGCTTAACTTTCATAAAGTTAATCCGACGGTGGAAGATTAGATCGAATATTGGAACCTGTTGACTATTGGTAAATAAGTAGATTTGTCCCTGCAAACCGAATATTTGTTTTAGATCTATAACTTAATGGATCTCGTAATAGTGATTCCATAACTAAATGTTCTTGCAACAGGCCATTATAGTTAAAAAAGCACTCTTTTTAATCTGACTTCCACACGCCGATTGGATGGCCGTCTGACATGTTGTGAAAAAATCTAGCTCACAGGTTGAAAATACACGGTCAGACGTTCAGTTTATCCTCCTACATAATGAAGGCATTGTTCTGGTCACTGAATTAACTCATCGCGAGGGACCGCATGAAAGAACCCGCTTCGTATATGGCCGAGCGTGTATGACGGATGCCCCGACGGTAATTTTAATTAACACATCCAAAGCGCCATTGTTCACTCGTTCATTAATGAATTAAATGCGAGTCTGAATAGCTTTTCCCTCCCTTCTTGGCGAGTCAGTCTTTTCCACTCCGGGAAAAGAGAAAGATAAAAGAGGAAGGGCGGCGTTAAGGTCATTGATTCCGGACGTGAAATAGACAGCAGCGCAGAGCCATTCCCTCACTCACGTAATATACATATATATTTATTTAGCGTAGAGATCCCTTTGAGATACGACTTTCACCCATGAACAGGGATGGATTTAATGGATCGTGTGTATTTATTTAATTCCCCCGCCCCCAAAGTTGGGTTTTGGCGGGAATCCTAAGCCAGATTTGCGGATAATTGTGCTTACACTATTTATTCCAGTAAAGGAATTAAAGTCACCGTTCTAGAGATTAGCAAACTAAACAAACTCCATCAATGGAGAGATCTTTTTTGAAGAATTGAATTTCGCTAGCTTTCGAGATTCAAGAAGAGCCTGAGTACATTCAGCGGAGTTGCGTGAATTAAGGAGTCTCCAACGCCACTGAGTGAATCTGAACAAACACTAAACTCCATTTTTTTCAATTAGTTTTAAAAATCCTTCTTTCGCTGATGGAATACATCAGCTGTTGAAAACTAAAGTTGAAGCCCAAAAAAAAACAATTTTTCACGAATGTATTTTTAATTGAATTTCACTTTTTTGAAGTCATAAACGCCGATTGCTCCGCCACTTCTGTGGAATCACCGCATTTTGTCTCCAATTTTCTAATCAATGAAAAGGTATTTTTTGATCTTAAATAATTTATTTATCTAGCTTTTGAGATAAAAGAAGAGCTTCTGAACGTCCAGCGGTGTTGCGTGGATTAAGGAGTTTCCACCGCGACTGCGTGAAAAAAACTAACTCTTAATTTCAACTATCTTCTAGTTTTATGAATTATTCCGCTGATTAAATGCGTCAGCTATTGAAAACCAAAGTTGAGACACAAAATATGCCAGTTTTTCCAAAAATATATTTTTAATGATAACTTTTTTATAGTCATGAGCGCCAATTGGCCGAGTGGGGAATTCACAAGAAAAACAAATGCGGCACAGCATTAAACAATGAATAATCGTTTACATTATTATACGTATTCAACAGTATCCGGTGAAATGTTGTGGAGCATCATCTTGAATATAAATTAAAGAAACTTAGGAATGTCCGTTCTGTAATTTATTATAATAATAAATGCAAAATATAACTATGAATAACAGAGTGCACATTTCCATGTTTCTATATCTTAAATATCTTTTATATGCATTCTCCTTAGATTTGCTATACATTTAAATTATTAATTACCATCATTTCCGGTGAAAACTATGGTACAATCAAGTAGATCCATAGAACTAAGTAGCTAATATAGGTGTCATGAGTTACTTGCCTTAACTCTCTATACATTCATTTTTTTGTCCACTATGTGCAGTTATTTCACATGTTACCCCACTCGTGGGAGAATCAGAGACTAAAAGTTACGAATGAGAGATATTTTCGTTGCCAAGCCGTAAAATTAGAAAGGCATATTGACGTGAAGAAACCTAATCAGATATAAAAGAAAACTCTTCTGTATGTTACCCCTAGGTCACTCAGCGTGATAGAGGGTTAAATTTCAAACAGATGGTTGATATTCTTGCTTTACATCCGCTAATTCGTCCACTTTGTCGAGCTGTCAGAAGGAAAGTGAGGAAAAAGGGCAGTTTGGTTGTTATTTCGGTTGCCAGGCTACAGTTTGATGACGTAGTGTTCTCTCTATCTACCTCAGTCGTATTTACTCAAGTAGTTCTCAACAACGCAATATTGTGTTTTGCTTCCCCCCATTAATCACCTCAATTAGTTCAACTTCGCCGCCCTCTTGGACATCTGCCCGAAAGTTTGTTCTCCGTCCGCGAGGATAGAACTCAATCTATAACAATAAACAAAGCTTAATTGCTTAAACTCGAAAGCTCGGAAGAGGGCTTCGCTGGTCACTTTGTGCCTCTCACTTTTCCCCCCTTCCGTTTCGTCCGGCCGAGCTTTCGGGGGATTTTCCCCGACGAGAACGGGGGTCTGAGCACTCGAGCTTTAAGGGTCCGCCGTAATAGGGTTCTGGACATGTTAGGGTGCGCCTGGTTCCCCTCCTAATGGGGTTCCGGTGGGTCCAAATTTGGTGCCATCCTTCAAAATCGACACGCGCCATATTTTTTTCCCTCCCGTTGAGCCTTCCCATTCAAAGCATCTTCTCTATTCAGCCTCCCTGAATCTCTCTGGTCCATTCAATCTCCGCTCACACAACGATATAGCGATTTTGATACTCTCACCAACTATTTGGTCCACTTAACGTTTTTGCTTCTAACAGTGGATTGCATGATTAGTATCCAAATTAGTCGGACGGTACAACTATCACCGCATTTCTCGTGAATTCTCGTGGTCTACGAAATCACTCTAGTTTTTATTTCCAAGGTATGGGAGCCATCTTCTTGTCCTTCATCATCATCATTGGTCGTTCAATCCTAAGATTGGTAACTGCAGCCTTCTACCCTTCCGTATCTAATAGTTCCCATCCCTCCTAGTATCTATTTTGTACTGTCCTCTTTATTTGGTGCGTGAACTTATTCTGGGGTCTTCCTCTGAGGACTTTTCCCTCCGTTTTACCTTCAATTACGTTCTCCACAAACCCATTGTCTCCGTATGTTTCCAATCCATCTCGTTCTTCTTTTGTGCATGGTGTTCCATTTTGTCCTTTCCTCTTCTACCCTTCTGTACATTTCATCGTTTCTTATTTTTTCCGTCCATTTTATCTTCAGCATCCTCCTCCAGCACCAGGTTTCGAAGACTTCCAGTCTTTCCTGGTCAGTTGTTCCAATGGACCATTCTTCCGATCCATAGAGTGTCACGCTCCACACGAATGTTTTATTATTCTGTTTCCTGGTTTCTAGTCCTATCTTCTTTGAGTACAGTGGTTGTCTCTGTCCTAAATACGCCTTGTTAGCTTGGGCTATTCTCCGCTTGATATCCATTGTGCTTGAACTTCTTGTCCTACTGATTCTAAATACCTGAAGTGTAAAACGTTTTTGATTCTTTGAATATCAGAAGCGATAACGTAGGTTCACAGCGTAACCAAGTGGCTCCCATTTCCTCTGATTCTTGATCTTATGAGATTTTTTTGGAGGGCCTCGTGCCCTTGTCATTTGACTGTGAAGAATATAATGACGGCGTGCATATTTTTACGAATTTGCGGTTCATGAAAAAACGCACAACTTGGCGATAAAACGAACCACTCCATCTGCTCTGTAATTTTCCTTCTACATTCAAAAACGACGGTTTAAATGAAAAATATTCCACCAACCACATAGTTAACCGATCCCACATAGCTCTGAGATTTATAATTCAATGAAATACTTTTTACCCAAGGTTTAATTAATTTTTTTGAGTAAATTGACCTGACTAATGGCCGGTTGCAGGAGCGCCAATATGTATTCTATAAACGTATGGGACCGTTGATGGCACCCATAAGCCATGGTAACCATTCAATAAGTGTTGCAGAAACCATAAATATATATTATGGATTCGGATGTTTGGCATTGTTGCCTAGGCTACGTGTTGCCTAAATTTCCACTTTTAGTTCACCCAGTCCTTGGCGCCACTTCGATTTGAGTCTTTTCTGTTTTTCTTGTAAATAGACGTAGTTAATTGTTGCAAACGTGAGACTGTGGTGAATATTCAATAACGATCGAGTAGATATGAATTAATTGATGCTTAGAATATATTTTGCTATCTAAAATTTACATTTTAAATGCTAGAGAGGAAATATCTTTACAGGAAATCAGTAATAGGTTAATTTAGCGTTCATGGTGTGCCGACTACGTTGTTTGCCAGAATCAGATTATAATTGGAAGGCATTTACCCTGTTTTGCCTAAATAAAGAATTCAAAATGCCTTGTTTGAACAGAACTTGCTTCGTGCCAGGCTGCAAAACAGGGTATGCGTCTACGAGGATCCAAAATAGGAGACTTGTATTGAAAAAAAAATCTGTTCATGGCGGCGGTAAGTGCATTCCTTTTACCTACACTGCAATGATGGCCATTGGGATTATCCATGAAGTCACTTCGCATTTTTATTAAATTTCCGTATAGCGATATTCACGAAGTGCTAAGAAGTTGTGCATTTGTGTAATTAAATTTGGAGAGGTTAAATATATCTGTAGAACGGACGATATTAAAAAAGTGTAAATTACGTCCCGCGTGTAGTACTACATTTTTTATCCACTACATTATGATTACTTGTAAGTAAAAACCAATTCATCTAAATAATAATGTGGAAAATTTGAAATTCATGGCAAAACCGGAAAGACATGTTTGTTTACTGTCTGTCGACTGTATTTACATTTGAACTTCCGTCTTTCATCACTAGGCGGCACCACTTTCCATAAAGTTATTTGTTTACATAATTCTAGACAACAGTTTTTGGCAAAGAGATCCCAATCCATAATATATATTCATGGTAGAAACATTCAATAAATTTATTGGTTTCATAACCTATGGCATGGAGTTATGAGTTCCATAAGTAGCAAAGATGGCGGATGCAAAATGAACCGCTTAGTGACTTATAACTTGATAAATGGGTAGTTTTGATACAGACAACCAGTTAATTTATTCTTACTGACTAATTGTTAAGTGTATTAGCTAATATTCATCGGCTAAACTTTCATGAATGTTATCTAGCGGTATAGGATAAGATCAAACTTTTGAAGCTATTAACTATTAGTAAATAAGTTATGTATCTAATAGGTGTGTTCCTGGAACCCAAATTTTTTATGAGATCTACCTATAAAATCATGGCGCTCATAGCTATTAATTCCATAACTAAATGCAAAAACTTCTTTCAACCGGCCCTAAGAAGTACATTAAGGAGGCTGGTCCGAAAACTATAGTCCATGTCATTTTCTTCAACTAGCTAGCATTTTCTTCAGCCCCCGCATAATATACGTTAGCCCTTAAAGTGCGGCATGACGTGATGTCACGTCATGCCGCTCTCAAAGGGCTAAGAGGCTTGCTAAGAAAATGTCGAGATTTATTGAAAATCGCGAGGCTGGGTGAGTTCACCTACGTCGTTTTAACCCCTGACCTCCGGTGACGAGGGCTGCGGCGTAAAAATAGCCGGTCGATGCCGCGCACTCACTTCCGTTAAACACTGGCGCTATTAAATAATTTTATTCTTACGCGAGAAAAAATTATCGGTTGGTATTTGGCCGATGCAGGTTTATCACTCCCATTTGTCATTACATACCTGCCGAGGTTTTGTCTTTTTGTAAACATTCCAACAAGAAACTGTAGAAGTTTACTCGTGTCTATCAGCAAGTTGTAAAGCGTACATGTATTGTGCTTACCGAAGTTTTGAAGCCAACTCGACTTGAGAATTGTCTTAAGGTGGTTAGAGCGATTTTCGTATTTCTACTGATTTGTTTGGAATTTTGCATACGTGTACTTATTTGTAATATGCTCAGATTAAAGCGAAAAACAATTGCATGTCTTCGATTTGGTTGCTTGGCAACTTAATGCTATTTTAACACCTAGCCTTATGGCCATTGACTTATATTTCGAAATAATTTCGAAACGATTCGAGATATCGCTACACTCGCTTCTTCGGTAGCAGTCCACTTTCATGTGTAAACCCGCATGGAGTAAGAGATGGATAATCAGGGTGTCCACGGGCCCTTGAAAACCGGGAATTATTCGGGAATTTTCCGATCCGGGAAATTTCCGTGAATTATTCGGGAATTTCTGGTGAATTCGGGAATTTTTAAAATTATCATTTCAAAGCGAAAAATATCCTTATTTTATATATTAATTCAACCGCGAAAGCCATAAAATACATGTTGTAATGGGCTTAGCGTTGGTATTAATATGTAAATCGAGGACCTGAGCTTGGTTAGGCTCATTGTAACGTCAGTGTCACGTGTCCATTCACTCTCGTCAATAAGACGCTGTAGTATTCGTCAGTGTCGGCGTCGTTGCGTATTTTTTTGCGGCGTGTGACGGTGCTCCGGCGAGGTGTCCATGCCGTTGATATCTACGGTGCTAATTGATCTATGACGACTGACTCCATGAAATACGAGGTTCAAAACAATGATTGAGTATGCATCCTAATGCTGAGTAAAATTTGTGAGCTTCACAATCTGAATTTGACTGTGAAAGCGCAGTGGCAGTTACCCCGACAAGCAGACTCGGTGGCGCAGCGGCGCACAGTCTAAAATCGGGCTGAGGCACGGACACAATTCATAAACAAGTACCTTAAGCCGTATTAAAACCTATACATGTACCCATTATTTTACGGACCGTGTTGTTTTTTCCTCCCATTTCATTAATTTCTCCAAAGCATTCCGCCATCCAACATTAATTTTTATTTATTACGGGGAGTAAAAATGCTCTCAATTTATGGAACAATCGGAGGTGACCCTTATTCACAGATGCACAATGCGTTCCGTTCCAATGCATTCCCGCAAATATTATTACATCAACTTGTGGTATTTGAACGTCATTTCTGTTCAGTTGCCATTTCAGTTCAGTTGCCATAAGCATTTAAATTCAAGATCGAAACACATCGAGCGGTGTTTACTCGATGCATATCTCCGCTCGTGTTGAAGCGTGAACGTATTCACCTTTAACATTTTCGGGGGTCGCGAGGTTGCGGTAAGAGCCCCTTCGGGGTAAACCTACTGATGCTTGTCTCCCTCTCGACCTGGGTTGTCGGTGTCCGACGCCAGTAGAAGAACTGCCCTGGGAACAATGAATTTCTAGGGACGACGTGAGCGAAAAAATTGAATTATCTTTAAAAAATGAAATAATATGGTGAATGAAAAAATGAGGTGACGAAGAGAGAAAAGAGTAGCCTTTAAACTTCTCTCAACAATAATAAAATCCAAATTTATCATTATGTAAACATTAAAAGTAAGTAAAACATGAAAGCGCGCCCGTGAAAGAGCCCGTGCTCTAATTTGTTGCATTTATTCACAAATATGTACAGCCACGTAAGTGCGCGATTACGTGCATATTGTAAACATACCTTCCACTCATTGTGAGGAATACGACCATGCAGATCGCCAACATTTGCTTCACGTTTTATCAACTTTCGAGACTCTCTTCAAGATTGCTGGCGTGCATCAATTATTCAGCAATTAGAGGTCGCACCTCAAGAGTCCCATTACTTTACGCTAAGCCTGCTCTCTAAGTATCAACCAGGTCACCGGACCAGACCAAGCTACAAAATATCTTTCAGTCGGGAATGCCATCGCGTGAATTTTGGCTCACACCGTTTCGTTTCCGGAAAATCATTGCGTCCTTATACGGTGTATTGAGGGAGTCGAACCGCACGAAACAGTATTCAGACTGGTCCTTAGTATGGTCCTTAGTGAGGATTGAATGAAAGATGGGGTTTAGAAGACACCCTTGCAGCATCCAGACAGGGTGGCCAAGAATTAAGGGGACCCCTGAACAATCCGATGATCAATCAGAAATATATAATTTTCATTTCTAGTCTTACATTTTACAGCAATGTGATAATAAAAATAGGCCGATTATCAAAGCCGATTAATCGGCCAAATATCCGCTTCCGATGCATCGGCAAAATGACCGATTAATTGGTATCGGAATTATCGTCTACTTGCCGATTAATCGGTGCAACCGTACTCAAGACGCGCTACCGAGTGGTCGATTGTGAGGGAGGACGGGAGGGTAGGGTGGGCCCAAAAAAACTTTCTCTGAAAGTTGGAGGGGCGGATACATTTTGTGGTGTAATTTTATTAATAATAAACTATAGAAAATTTTAGCTAGATTGCACAATATTTGACACTGCTGGAACAGAAAACTTACTAATGATGAACGTGAGAAATTGAACTTGTCATTTGTAATACAGACATGAGCAATTTTTGATAGGTGTGGAAATGTTAAGGATATGGAGAGTTTAAAGTTAATTTAAACCTTTTTCAACCCATTAAAAATTAAGATTCGGGTGTTTCAACCTGTGTATAGGTAGAGCTCACCTCAGGATAAGCCAGACAGGTGTGTGAATTTCACAAATTCAGGGTAGGGGGGGCAGTTCCTTTCCATGGACCACCTCGCACTTGGAGGATTTTTGTTTGGGGGTGTCCGAAGGCTTCACCCGGATTTGAATATGAGACCCTCTGATACGTAGCAAAGCGCTCTACCCACTAGTCCACCACGCTCCCAAAAATTAATAAATACATAAAATAATAACATTTATCATCAAGGGTTGTTTTTTTTCGTTTAACCCTTATTTCTGCGGTAGAATCCCGAAAAACAGGAGAATTGCCTCTGTAAATTAAGCATATTGAGCCTGAAATGTTTAAACATGATTCGGCAGGGTCAAATATTGTGCAATCAAGCTGAAATTTTCTATGGCTTGTTCATTTATGAAATTGCACCTGAAAATGCATCCGCCCCCTCAACTAAAAAAAAAGTTTTTTGGCCACCCTAATGGTGGCCAAAGTGGGGGGTCCGATGTCCGGAGGGGTTCAGGTGTCTGGAGGGGGAGGATAGGCGTCCGGAGGATGACTCCGACGGGGGCTAGCTACCGCAACCTCGCCACCCCGAAAAGGTGATCGCTTGCCCGGTCGCGCTTTCACAGGAGTGGATTTATTGTCAATAAAACAATATATTTTATTGCACTATTTTTTTTCTCTTTTAATTATTTATATTTATTTGATATCTATATTTTTATGATGTCGTGAATAGCTAGGAAAATCCATATTATTTGTAAAACATCACTTATATAAACTTTATAAAATGGCTCTTATATAAATTGCGATAATATAGCCTGGAAATTTTTAAAAATTTAGCCTTAAAAACCTAGAATTATGCTTGAATTTTTTATTGTGACTTTTGTGGACACCCTGATAATACTTGTTGCTCACGAGTTACGAGAAACACACCAAATAGACACGAGTAAAACTGGAACGGTGCTCTTTGGGTTGGGGATATTTTGGAACCAACCTCTTCTAGTTCCTCTCTATATTCATCTCGTTAATATCCATGTTTCCTTTCTCCTGCGAAAGATCGATGTGGAATATTCCATAATTTTTTGGCAGTCAAATTATAATTGAAACTTTTGCGGTCCGTGCATGTCAAGCACGGTTTTGGGTAACCGCATGTTGTTTTTTTGGGTAACTTGCGTCAGGAATTTTCCGAGCCAACGTTTCTTCTCCTTTGCCGGAGATAGGATTAACATATATTATTATTTTAACATTTTATGTCATTCAGCCCTGACGAGGTCTCCAGCAAAGGGGAAGAAACTTTGGCGTGGAAAATTCCAGACGCGGGTTACCCAAAAAGAACTAGTGCTTTGTAGCCGTTGTTTTTTATACGTTTTTAATATTTTACCATGCCTTTTCATTTTATCCAGTTTACCTAGCTTCTGAACGCCTATTCCTGTTGTTAAAATTCGCATTTTCCTGCTCTTATAAAAATATGAATCAGTAGACTAAAAGTTGCCTGAATATTTTAATCTTACTCGAATTAATTTGATGTTTCCTCCTCCTCTTGTTTATTTTTCTTCCAGAAGAAATTCGTTCTCGGGAAAAATTTTGCCAAGTTTCATCTTGCCACTTGAAGAGCCATTTTGGCCGCGAATTGGGAGAATAAATTTCATTTTCATATTGGCTCTTGATATCCACTCTTAACCTTGTTCTCGACAAATTGCAATGTATACCAAGTGGAATTATATTATACAGTAAGATGAATAATGAAAGACAGGTCCGTCTATTTTCCTTAACGACCTGCTTCCCGGATGTTTTACACATATCATTTATACTCTGTTTTATACCTTAAACTTTTCATTTCCTTGGCATACCTCTTTGATTTCAGTACTTCTACAATCATTAGCTTTACGAGCTCGGGTTTACGAGGACAGACAATGCTTAAGGTGGTTCTCAGAGAAAGGACATAAATGTCAGTTTATTTTATTCTAGATACTTTTAGAAAGATATGTCCTCTACCGGTTTTGAACAACAAAACGTTGTATGCCTGCGATATTTTTCTCGCGTAATGAACGTGAAATTTCATGGCGTTCCATGGGAAGAACATGAGGAAAAATTGTACCTTTCTTTCTAATAAACATGCCATTTTTTAACTTTTCAAGTAGCGAAAACTCCCGGTGAATTGATAAAAAAGATGCATCTTACTGCATAATTTGTTGAAATATTTGCTGGTCTCGGGGAAAACTGGAGTCAAAATGTGGTTTTGCCATAGATATGGCGCTCTAGTCGGCGTTTTTAGTTATGTATAATTTTATTAAAAATATATTCGTGGAATAATTGGTATTTACTTGTGTCTTGAATTTAGTTTTCAATGGTAAATGCATTCCACCTTCGAAAGCAGGATTTAATCCCACTCGAAAAAAGTCAGAAGTTTGTATTTGTTTTGACTCACTCCGTTGCGATGGGACTTCCTTAAGCAATGTTATTAACATAGCTAGTTTCCCTGGCCTAACACTAAATAATTAAGCTCCTTTGACTGTTTCCTGGCGTTTGCATGGTGTTTGACTGTCGCGAGGGAACAGCTTAATGGGAATGTATGCTTAGCCTCTGTCGTTAAAGTGACCCCTCAACCTCGCGTTTCAGTTGTTTTATTTATATATGACGTAAATTTTCCTGTTTATACTTAAGTTCTTTACTAGGTAAATATTTTCTGTGAAACCATTTTCAAAATGCCTGGCTCTCAGACTGCCAAACTTATTCAGTCAATATCGCTTTTTTGTATCCTGGTATGTGGAAAAGCGAAGCTGAATGTACAAGTCACCCTGATAGGAGAGAAATTAGAGCAAGTGGATTCCTTCACCTATCTCGGAAGAACCATCACGTGGGATTCAAGAAGTACAACGGACTTCAAGCGGAGAATAGCCTAAGCTAAGAAGGCGTTTATGGGAGAAAGACAACTGATGTTCTCAAAGAAGACAGGACAACAAACCAGGATTTAGTATGTGAAAACATTCATGAGGAGCGTGGAAGTCCACGGATAAGAAGAATGGACCATTGGAAAATCTGACGAGAAATTACTAGAAGCCTTCGTACCCTGGAGCTGGAGGAGGATGCTGGAGATAAAATGGACGGATAAAATAAGAAATGATGAACTGTACTGAAGACTAGAGGAGAAGAGGGCCATATGAAACACCAGAAAAAATAAGAACCAGATGGATTGGACACACTCGGAGACACAATGAGTTCGTGAATAACATATTTGAAGGCAAAATGGAGGGAAAAATCCCCCAGAAGAACACCCAGGAATAAGTTTATGGACCAAATGAAGAGAACTGTGCATACGGAGAGATACCAGTAGACAAGGGAACTAGCATTAGATAGAGAAGGGTGGAGATCTGCAGTCAACCAATCTTAGGATTGACCGACCAATGAATTGAATCCTTTTTTTAGCGTTAGATTAGCTAGATGTTGTCATTTTAATTCTACGTCGGTTATAGCGTCATTTTTTCTTGCTTTAGAGCAGTTTATTTGAGAAAAAATTTAGTTCTTCATAACTGTTTTTTTTAAGCGTTCCGACCTAAGTGTTTGCTCAATTTTTTATTCATCCTATTTCCAAGGACTATTTATCGGAATTAAACTATTCCCGGAATATATGTTCTTTTGTTACTTACACCTGGTGGTTTGCTCTTACTTATGTATTTCTATCGTTATTTTATTTATATCGAATTCTCTATTTCTACTTTGTAACCACAATACTAATCAGCGTAGGAGTGTAGCTATTCATTATTCTCTTTGGTGTGTGGTCTCGCTCTAGCCATTGTAAAGTTCCGGAATCGCTTCATAAATGGAGGGAAGAATCATCACCGAAATGTGACTGCGGAGCAGGACAGAAGAGTCGGTACATAAGGATGCCAGACGAGGGCATAGAATGGAATCTTTACGATAAAATGATGGCGGCTGACGCAATAAAAGACTGCATTGTTGATTTATATATTTCTACATGACTGTTATAGAGGAACCTGCTCTTCGAAATACTGTTCTCCCGAGATGTAAAAAATTTTCTGTAACGAGTAAATTTAGTCTTAGTGCTGCCATTTATATTTTCTTAATTTCATGAAAGTACTCCTTCGGGTATTATCTTAAAGGACAATGCTTTTACCACGTCGCGAAAACCAGTAATTATAAGGAGTCCAGCATCCATTGATATTTTGGTAGGATTTGATATCATGATTTTTTATAGAACAGAGTGAAAGGTATAACTATCTTCGGGCTAAAAGCATTTGACAATGTATATTTATTGTCTGTTGTGATAAAAATTGAAAAGTAGATTTGGTAAACAAGGTAAACAGCAGAATTTCCCTGGCAACGCTTTCACATTCACCAAAACATGTCACCTATGTGCAGCAAAAACCGACGAAAACCGAAAGTCTTATTTATATCAAAATACTAGCGTTATATTACCAGTGGCCAAAGCTGAAAAAATATATTAGGTGTCTCAATATGTATTACATCTTATACAAGTTCTGGAACAATAATATTTGGGCGGAAATCGAGATAAAAAAAGTCATGTGAAGGGATGTCATTTCACTGCCTTTAGGATTGTGCCAGTCAGCGTTAAAATTAATCATTTTTAAACAAATATATCTTCGTTAAATGACGGATTAGCGGGTTATATTTTCACACCAATTGATGGTAAAAGTTTTACTTTATAATATATGCTAAAATCATGGTAGATTATCGGGCATGTCTTAAATGAATGTTCCTCCTTAATCAATATCTCTCTGGTACACTTAATGTAACACTTTTTTCTCTTTAAACTGTGAATAAATTTTACTTTCATGGCGAGCTTTTCTCCAAAGGTGAATATATTGCTCCCGTGCGCATGACTGCATACCGTAACATATGTTCATGTAATGATTGGAAATTCTTTTAAATCGAATTTATTCTGGTATGTAAGACCCATTGAGGTAGATGGAGAGGGTTCTTGCTATACAGGCTCATTCTAGAAGCTGAATACAGTCCGCTATCTTCATTAACCCTCATTTTCCTATGGCGCTTGCGGGCGAACGCACAATTTTTGAAATTTTACGACGTTTTCCTTCGATAACTCACTGTAAATAAGCATACACTTACTTATTTATTACACAGTATCCTTGTGTAATTGCTTATTTATTTAAATGAATAATCATCCGCATTCCAGGTGAAAACTATTGGAAAAATCAGTAGAATCCACAGTACTAAGCAGCCAATGTATGTTTTAAGAGTTACTTGCCATTAATTTTAAACGTGTTGGATATTCTTGCTTTACATCCACTAATTCGACCATTCCGTCGTGCTGTCCAAAGGAAAGTAAGGAAAGATCAGGAATATCCAATGTGGTTGTTACGTATTTCGGTTGTCGGGCTAAAGTTTGATGACAAAGCGCCCTCTCCATACACCTCAATGATTTCAACCAAATACGAACGCTCTTCTATATATATAAAATAGAATGTTTGTCTGTCTTGTATACAAATCTACGGCTTGATTCCCATCATACTGAAATTTTGCAGACTAATAGTTCAAGGCAGGAGAAAAATGTTAGGATATTTAAAAAAATCTTAGGGCCCCAAAAGGTCCCAAAAAGAGGCCCTTTGGTAGTACGTTTTGGGTTTTATGCAGTGGTTTCATTTTTTGCTTTTTAAAATTACTTTCGCTCAATATAGAGGGCTGGAATTTTTTATCAAATGGCTAAAATAATGATGTTTTTAATTCTTTCTATCAATTATATTTTTTACTTCGTGATTGCCTGAAAATCGCGTTTTTAGTTGCAAAAACGCTCATTTTTCTCTCAAATCAACAATGCCATATTCGCTTGACAAACAGATTTCGGTCTTAAATGCATTTAAATTGTCTTTTACCTGATGATGGCTCTGTCAGCCGAAACGCATTGTACGCATTAAACCAATTTGTGGAAAAGTGCAATTGTTTCTCTTACATTATTTAAAATTCAATTTGCTTAGTTAAGCGGATTAGGAATGCTAAGCATTAGGTTTTGTGCAGCGTTTTTTTTTGCTTTTTAAGACTACTTTCACTCAATGATAGTTAAAATTTATTTTGTCAGATACCCGAAAGCAAAATTTTTTCACGGAAATTCAATCCATGAGTACTAACTAACCCATCACCTCTTATATGAGGAGTCATGAAGGAGGTATGATCCCGAGCAACGCCGGGTAATACAGCTAGTTAGTAATAGTTAACCGTGCTAAAGCAAATGCTCGTAATCAATAGTTTGAAATAAATTCATTTTAAAAGTCAAAACGTGGGCTCTATGAAACAAGAAGTTGAAAAATTATGAGCCACATTTACATATTATTACGATTGAGTGAATCTGTGAGGAAAGAGGTGGGATAACCAGTGTGGTTGTTATTTCGGTTGCCAGGCTACAGTTTGATGACGTAATTCCCTCTCCGTCTACCTCAATGGTAAGACCTTATGATATATTTATCTGCTGTCAAATCTTTTCTAATTATTCATTTATTGTGTTTTCTATTGTTGCCGGTGCTACTCGCAGCATCTCTCGCGGCGGCCTGGGCGAGGAAATTCGCGGCGACAGCGAACTCCTCGACGCCTTACGAGTCTTTGGGTGGTTCAGCGTCGTCCTCCGCGGGGGAGCATAGCGAGGGAGGGGAGGAGGACAGAGGAGGGGACGGCAGGGGTCCATACCCCCCCACCCGGCATCGGGGCGCCCACAGGGCAGCGGTCGTCCCCCAGGCAGGAGGAGGACTTTCACCGAGCTCTTGCCAGCCGACGCAAGGGGCGGGCCCCCATCGGCACCCTTCCCCTTACTACTACGCCGACCTCTTCAAGGAGCGGCAGCAAGAGGGGGGCCTTGAAGAGCAGGTAAGGGTTCCAAGCGGCGGCGAAGCTGCCCTTCCATCTCTGTTCCGAAAAAGCGCGTGCAAACATGAATTTTTTCCTGTGACTTTGTGTTGAGCATGCAAGGCTACCGACTTTTACAGTTAACGCGTCCATTGTGGCTACCCATGATGACGGTTTTCGTGTACTTGTTTTGTACCTGTCTTATAAATAGAATCATTGAGTATTTATATAGAGGTCTTACCTCCGTGCTGAAGAGCGTTGCGTTGTAAAGAAGTTCTGGAACTGTCGAACGGCATCTCTGTAGTCGACTGGTTCCATGGTAGCGCGGCCAGTTTGAATTCATTTCGAGCCGTAATCTACTCTCACTTGGCGTGGGAGAATTTGGCAATTCGAAGTCGGGATTGCCGACGTTTGCCGAGCGCGGGTGGGAGAGGGAAGTGCGCTTGTCCTCAAGAGAATCAGTGGAAGGCTTTTAGGAACATCAACGCCATCTAGCGGAGAATAGTAGAAAGAAAAAAGCCGTAGCATATCTACCATAAAAACAAGACCTATGTCTACTCTGTGTTGGAATACTCTCACTGTTTCTGAGAGTTTTATGTTTCTCTATTTGACTGCCATCCATCCCTACCTATGTAACCAACTGAACAGAAAATACTCTGTAATATTTTCTCTAAACTAAACCTCAATAGACATCATCTAATTACGCCTCCATCTCATTTCCTGTGATTGCATCAAATCCCATGAGTCTGATTCCCTTGGCCTTTATTTTGTTTTTCTTGTAAAACCCATGAATTAAATAATTTGGTTAAACACTACTTTCATTCATGAAATATTTATTGAAGCACTACTACTTCAGTGATTCTCACTTTTTAAACATGGAGGTGTGCATAAAAAAATGTTTGCTGAGATCTATGACAGCAGGTCAGTTATAGACCACAGAACATATTTTTTTTGGAGAAAAGTCCAATTTACAGGAAAAAATTCAGGAGAATGCTTTATGCCTTGGTAGGAATCACTGAGCAAGAATCTCAGTAATCTAAACTTGTTCTGATAGATAAGTATATGGTTTACTGTGCAATGCAGGCTTTAAAGAGGTGCTATCTTTCTTTTCTTAGATCGACAGTCTTTTTTCTTCAACTGCAGTTTCACATTTCAGAATTGATGAATGGGAAAATAGAGCTGTGGGTAACATGGAACATATTAACTCTTTTTTTCCTTGTAACCCTCATGGAATCCATAACAGGATATCATGGCCTTTGTGGTATCAGATCTTCAGAAAATGATAGTCATTTCCCTTAAAGAAATAGGGAATAGATCATTTGATTGCCTGAAAATAAGTTTGTTATGGCCTGGTCATATCCTCATCCAAATGACATAATTAGCCTTCTCATTAAAATATAAAAATTATTTTGGCACATTATTGTGATCCTTTGGTCGAAATTAAATCAAATATTGGATCGACAGATGTCATTTATTGCCATAAAAACTAGCGTTGTATGTGCAAATTTAAAATAGCTCAAGTATTTAGTACCCATTATCATTGTCAAAGTTGTCTTAAAAGCTTATTTTTACTGTTGAGGATGCTCATCATTTTTGTTGGGCGTACAGATTTTACAGTTTCCAAGACAACCAGCTAATAATGAGAAAAGAGTAAATGATGATTTCCTTCGTGGACATTTTGGTTACTGAATCATTGAATTCAATATAGACCTAATCTCTTCATTGTAATTACATTTAGAAATACTTTTGCTGTGGTGCATATTTACCTTTTGCGGTGCAACTAGTTACAGGTTGTATTGAAGAGTTGAGTGTGATATTTTGAAACTGAGGCTCTAGTCTTAAATTTTTTTTTTTAATTATTTAACGCAGCCAGGCTCAAAGAACTCAGGCATGGCCATTCGGTTGCCTGCCCTCCAGGATGTCTACCTTCCATCCCAGTAGAGTACAGTAGTGAGTAGACACCCAAGTTCATACATAATATTACTGAAACCCCTATCCACCAATCCATGCATTATTTTGCCAAACAAAACTTTTCAAGAAGATATTTCACTCTGCTGAAGGGTGTTGAAAACTGTCGATGTTATTCTTGCTGTGTACATACTTACCTTAAACTGACCATGACTTACTCTTGTCGTGCCCCTTGGGCACCTTGTAAATATAGGACTGAAGATATCCTTTCATGCCTCCTCTTAACTTTAAGTCATATTTTCAAATATTATACTCACTACAAGGTATAAAGAGTTGATACAGCCTGAATTTTGAATTTAATCGCATATCACTCATAAATCTACCAACTGTGTATTGTATTCTCTGATTCAAGTATAGTTTGACTTGAATTTTTTTCTATATCGTTGATAAATGTCATCAGGGCCTTTAATGGTAATGATATAGTGTTTTATCAGAAAGATGGCAGAGATTAATATGGAGCACCTAACTGAGACAGAAGCCAGAGAAGAATTGACTTCATTGCAATGATTAGTTGAACTTTGAAGGGATTACAAGGTTTAGTATATGCTTTAGAATTTCAATGCAGGAAATGTGGAATGAAGTTATAAGAAAACAAAAGTAATGAGATTCTCTATGAAAGTGAGGTTGGTAATAAAAGTGGCAGGACACAAATTAGAGCAAGTAGAGCAAATGAATTACTTGGGTAGCACACTAGAAGAAAATCGGCATTGTAGTGATGACATAGGAAAGAGGGTAGTGTTAGCCTAGTCACTGTTTATTAATAGGAGGGAGCTGATGATTGGGACTTTGGGTAAGGATGTGAATAAGAGGCTGGTGAAGAGTTTGATATAGAGTGTAGCGTTGTATGGAACAGAAACGTGGACCCTCAGAAAGGAAGACAAAAATAGGCTCTAGGCATTTGAGATGTGGGTGCAGAGAAGGATGGAGAAAGTGAACTGGATAGAAAGGACCTCAAATGAGGAAGTGCTTGAGATGGTGAGCAAGGATAGGAAACTTCTAAATGATATCCAGGATAGGCAGGGTATGTTTCTTGAGGAAGTAATAAGGGATGATGGGTTACTCAAGACTGTAATAGAGGGAAGGATGATGGGTAAGTGGGGAAAGGGAAGAAAGAGAGTACCTAGGTTTCATAGATGGAATAAATAAGGGTTTATTAGTGCAGAGGCGAAAAAATAAATACCAGAGATAGATAGGACCGAGAAAGTAGAAAACCAGGGGGTTTTTTCTGACTTTGAGTAAAACCTACCTTTCACTGGTAGAGTAGGTACATTAAAAAATTCATGAATTTTGGTTAGAGGACCATGATTTGCTGTTAGCAATGGTAAACTTAGAGATGGGTGAATTACTGTGGTCAATTGTATTAACTCTTGAAAATTACTATAATTTTGTGGTAATTTTTTATTTTCTACAATTAACAGCAACTACAGCATTTAATAGGAAAGTCAATAGCAATAGCAAGGGTCTACGGCATTTAAACCATAACTATTAATTACATTAATTTATTCAAAATGAAGAATGTTTAAAAGAAATATGGCAGCCTACATGCAATGATTTCTTTTGTTTGGTATGAGAAATTTTTGTTCACACCATTAAAAATTATAGCTCCTCAAAATTTCCACAGTTAATAAATTACACAATGACCTGTACATGCCTATATTCATTATCAAGATTGTATTAAATGCATATAGACTTGCCTTAAAAAAATTTTTTTGGTGGAAAGTATCTGTGATGGAAGTGAATATTACCAAAAATTAAGGTAATTTTCAGAGGCTGCGGTATATTATGTAAAATACCATGGTAATTTTTAGAATACCCTATTCCTAGGGGAAACATGCTTAGCCATGCAAGTAACAAACCAATCAAATATTCTCCCCTTAGGGATACCAGCCGAGTCCATCCCGGGAGGAGGCTGAGGAGGAGGAAGGGGCAGGTGAGTACGAGGAGGCAAGAGGTGGGGACCAAGGGGACAGGGGTCATCACCACAATCACCAGCACGTTCCGCATCACCACCATCACCATAAGCACGTGCGCCACCACCATCACCACCACCACCACCATCGGCAGCACCGGCACCACCACCACCACCGGCACAAACACCGCCGGAAGTCGAGGGAAGACGACGGCTGTCAGAGAGGCCTACCAAGTGGCACCAACTGCTCTAGTCACCACCGTGGACACCACTGTGCCCATCATCAACATTACCATCATAGAGCCAGTGCAGAACCGGAATTTGGGGACCAAGGCTTTGAGTGAGTCCTTGATACAATCAATGATTGTTGGTTATTCAATCCTAAGTTTGGTTGACTGCAGCCCTCCACCTTCCCTATCCACTGCTACTTCCTTTTTATCCTGGTATCTCTTCCTATGTACTTTCCTCTCTATTTGGTCTATGAACTTATTCTTGGGTCTTCCTCTGGGGAATTTTCATGTATTTTACCTTCAGTTATGTTCTTCACAAACCCATTGTGTCTGAGGGTGTGTCCAATCCATCTGGTTCTTCTTATATGAATAGTGTTCCATATGGTCTGCTCCTCTTATACTCTTCTGTACCCGTCATCATTTCTTAATTTGTCCGTCCATTTTATCTACAGTATCCTCCTCCAACACCAGGTTTCAAAGGCTTCTATTCTGTTCTGGTCAGACAATAAATGGTATTGGCTCTAACTTGGTGGAATTCCTTCATCATGAAGTGATGATTACTTATTTTTTCACAAAAGATTTAAATTGACACACTTATGTAAGATTTTTTAAGATTCACGCTTTTCCAGTGAATGCTTAGAATGTAAAGTTCCCAGGTTTCTCACTGGGTGATAGTAGTTTGTTGTACCGATGTTCCAATGGGATAGTTTGCCATGGTCCTCAAGGTGCCAATGAAATGTTGGTACCACAAACTATGTATAACAGGGTGACTGTAGTTTGTGGTACCAATGTTTTGATGGCATAGTCTGCCATAGTCCTCATCGAGACTTTGGTACCACAAACAACCATCTCCCAGTTGGAAACCTGAGAGCTTTTCATTCTAAGACGAACTTAGTTTCTTTTGCGGGAAACAAAGTAATTCATCATTTCACTTGATACAATTAAAAAAAAAAAGATAAACCTTCAACATGTCAATGTAATCACCTAGGACATTGCGTTCAAGGTAGTTTGGGTGTGATATTTGCCTAGTTATTAAGGAGACCATTTTCAAATTTTAAGTTTGAATTTAAGAAGCTTCCCTGGTAGCAATTGATATCCATACAATATCCGTAGAAGGTTACCAATATCCATAAAGTGTTATATTTAAAAGTAGTATTGTGGGGATATTGTAGGGATATTATGTCGGGAGTTGACTGAGTGACAGTTTTTTGTTTTGACTTGAGTAGTACGTAGAGCAACTTAGTGATGAGTTGTTTATCATTGTTTATCTTGTGTGTGTCTCTATAAATGTTTAAGTAAAGAACAGTAATTGAAAGTAAGTCTATCATTTCACTACCCCTTTTCACTACTGAGTATTAAGAAGTACAACATATTAATGTACCGAAAATATTTTAATATTGAAATTTAAAATCATTTTTAAAATTGATTTTAAGTTACAATATTAAAATATCTCTTTGTAAGTGGCATTTGATATTTTTTGAAAATATTCTATAGTTACTTGTTTATTTACATTGCTTGTTGTAAAATGCTTTTGAAAAATAAATGCTATAGCCGTTTAACTTTGGGTGTTGAGATCCAGTAGAAAATAAATATATTTATGATATTACATGAATGTATCAAAATACTAAATTTATTTTTCTATTGCAACAGAATGAGAGTGAATTTTTTTTCCAATTTTTGTAATTAAATGAATCATTTAAAATTCACCATGCCAGTTTTAATGACTTTTTCAATGAAATTAGTCATCATTCTCTCATTGGGTCCATTACTTTCTTCAAGTAATCAGTGAATTTGCAATCAGGATTCAATCGTACTAATTGTGCAATTCATTGCTTTAGGTACTTAATGTTTCCAGTCAAATTCTTTACAATGGAGGGTGAAATACGTTTTCATTCACCAACTTGAAAATGTATTTCACTCTCATTGTAAAGAACTAGACTTGAAAAATTAGGTACAGCCATTAGAGGCGAATATAGTATGGTTGAGTCCTGATTACAAATTCACCTAAGAGGAGGAGGGGCACTCCTTCCTAATTAATGTACAATATAGATCTTCCTAAGTACTTTCCTCTTTATTTGATCCGTTCACATGGATTTTTCTCTGGGGACATTTTCCACTATTTTACCTTCAATTATGTTCTTCACAAACCCATTGTCTCAGGCTGCATCCAATCCATCTGGTTCTTTTATTCTGAATGGTTTTTGATGTGGTCGTTTCCTCTTCTACCTTTCTGTAAAGTTTATCATTTTTTATTTTGTCCGTCCATTTTATATTCAGTATCCTCCTCCATTACTTACCAGGTTTTTAAGGCTTCTTGTCTACTCAATTATCTTAGGCATGACTTCATGAAATTTACTGCACATTTTAAATGAAGTAACTTTCTTATTCCACAAATATTTTATTTAAGACAACCCGAATTTTGATGTGGCACATCATCATCAGGTGTCACTTGTCAGGTGAAGTAACTTTGTTATTCCGTGGAAATTTTATTTAAGATTAACCAGGTTCTAACACCCCTGGGTTTCGCCATATCAAAGCTGGGGTCACCTGATGATGACAAGCCACATCAAAACCATGGTCATCTAAAATAAAATTTAATAATAATAATGTTTATTTGATAATGTAAATCATACAAAATATAGGACATGTCAAGTTCAAAAAATACAGTACAAATGACATCAAAACCAACACAAACAAAGGAAATAACACTTAATACACACATACCACTCTCCAAGAGGTCATGGATAGTGTAAAATAGGGAGTCTTGAAGAAAGGATTTAAGTTTATTCTTAAAAGTTGGTAAATTATCAATTGATTTCAGTTTATCACTTAATTTATTATATAATATTAACCCCATTGAATTAGGACCTATTGCAGTTGCTCAAGTGCGTACAAAAGGTCTGTGGAAATCATCTCAGTGTCTGGTATTATATGTATGAATTGTAGAGTTTTTTTACATTGAGAGACAGATTTTCCTTCATATTAAGTATACAAACATAAATAGATAAACAAGGCATCATTAACAAATTAAATTTTTTTAATAGAGGAAGACAGAGGGCATCGATATGCTCATTGGCTATCAGTCTTATTCCCTTTTTTTTTAATTTTAAAAATAATTTCGGACTGAGCAGAAGTACCCCCGAACAAAATGCTATACATATTTTGAGCATAAAATTCCCCGTAGTACAAGGAAAGTGAGATATCCAAAGACACTGTGGAATGAATATTCCTTAGGAGATAGCAAAAGCAGTTTAGACGGCTGCTCAGAGATCTGATGTGCTCTCTCCAGGTGAACTGACTATCAACTACTATTCCCAGGAATTTGGTAGCTGATATCTGTGGGATCAATTTACCTTCAAGATTAACATGAATATCAACACTTTCTTTTATTTTTGTTGGCAAAGTAAATAAGCTGAGACTTATCAGCATTCAGATTTAAGTGGAGTAACAAAATTTATGTGGAGTAACAAAGTTACTTCGTTTACCAGGCTTCTTGTCTGTTCTGGTCAGATTTTCCAATGGTCCATGCTTCCGATTCATAGAGTGGTAAGCTCCACACGATCATTACGACATTACAATTATTACGACAGGATTATAGTGTTCCTAATTCTGCTTGTAATCCATCTGCATGTCTGCAGGGGTGCAAGGGAGGCATCTTCCGGTGAGGAGGACGTCGCCGATGAACGCGAAGGTGCCTGGGACCCAGAGGAAGAGGGCCATTGCGGCGGCTTCTTGAGCGGAGCCGGCGGTGTCCCCCAGGCAGTCGGCGGCGGCGGCTGTGGAGTCGCCGCCTTTGACCCATCCTCGCCGGGAGGTGACGTGGCCCACGGGGTCTGCACCTGCCTGCGGGACAGCAGCGTGGTCCCGGAGGTAGGGGCAGCTGAGGGCGGAGGGGGCGGAGCGGGGGCCTTGGGCGGCGGGGGCGCGGCGCCCCCCGCCTTCCTGGCCGCCTGCATCTTGCGCCACTGGGACCTCGTGTTCGCCACGCCGGCAGAAGCGGCGGCCCGCCACTCCGCGGCTGAAGCGGCGGTGGCCCCTTGTGGGGGGCCCAGAGGCGTGGCTAAAGGCCTGAGGGCCTCGTGCTCCTGCCGGCCCGGAGGCGGGAGCTGCATCGGGCGGGGGGACGAGGGAGAGGAGGACGAGGAGGAGGCCGAGGGGGGCGAGGAGGCGGAGTGCGGGGGCAGTGGGGGGCAGGAGGATGGGTGGGTAGCCGCTGCCGCATCTGCGGGTGTTGTCCGCCAGGAGACGCCCTCGTCTTTGGGCGGAGAGTTGGAGGAGGGTGAGGAAGACGAGGACGGGGAGGAAATGAGCGGACGCCAGAGGCACCTCTATGAGACGGCCTTCGACTGCAAGGTACGTAATTTACTTCGTAATGCCCTCATAGCAGCTTCAAAGGTGTGCGTCACGGGTGTGAATTATCAGCGACATACTTACGCATATACCTACCTTGACCTCTATTCCTCACTCATCAAATTCTTACCCTTAATCAAACGGCTCTTGGGTGGTATATCCACGACTTAGCGTCAATTTTTTTTTGTTTTGGTGAACGACAGCTGTGACGTTGCGCGTATAACTTCCAAAATGGCGCGCAAAAAACTGCGTTTGAAATGCTATTCACTTTTCAATTCACTGTAGTTAAATGAATATGGGATACTCATATGAAAGGAAAGTTTATGTATGAAACGATTTTGTTTATATACATGATGCGTCAGTTGAATTTGCTGTAATAAATTCTTGCAAGTTCTCCATTGTGATTTTATTGTATTCTTCTTTTTATTATCTTCATTAAGGAGAGTACTTCGTGCTTTTCTGCGATTCTTTTATTTTTACCACGTGTTTCACAGCTTTACTGCATCGTCAGGTACAAGTGTTTGAACTTAACATTAGTATTCTTACGGAGTACTTTATATGTCAAGTACAATTGTATGTACAAACAATTGTACTTTGTCCAAAATTTGAACACAGCATATTGTGGAACAGAATAATTTATACATCAAGTACAATCGTTTGAGCAAACAGTTGTACTTGACGATGCAGTAAAGTTGAACCGGACATATTATTGAACAGAGTAGGTACTTTAAACGTCACTTTTATATACTTTATAACAGAACATATGATCAATTGTACAAACAACTAAATGCAGTAAAGCTGTAATACGTGTTGTACAAATTAAATAATTGTAAGTATTAAGTACCCTTTTCAACATGAATACTAACGTTAAGTTATTCTACGCAAGGACACCGGATATCGTCAATTTTTTTCTTGTTATTCTTTATTCTTGTTTGATGTTATATTTATTTTATTCCATCGACCAATGCAATTAGCGATAGTGCCTTTTTTGGTTGTGTAGAATAATTGACAAATGAATGAGGCGTATGGTTGATTGTCATATTACCTCCTGAATGATTTTCATCCCTTAGGTCCGCCGTTCCCAAGATGATCTGGACGAGATTGACCGGGTCTCCAACCATCCCCTCCTCCGGATGGCCCCCGCGACGCTGTCCCGGGCGACGTCCACCTCGAGCCCCAAGTCGATCCGGTCCTCTCTGCCGCCGAGGGAAGTCTCCACGCCTCCCCCGACCTCTTCCCGCGAGAGGAGGAGGTCGGGGAAAGGCGTCGCGGACGGGAAAGGGGGGGACAACACCCCGGAGCGGAGGCCTTCTCCCGCACCCTCGACGTCCGCACTTGACCCTTCCAGTTTCCCACAATGTCACGACGACCTCAAACACAAGGACAGGCACCCTGCCTTCCAGACACCTCCGTCCGCAAAGGGTCCCATCGGAGTGGGCGGCGCACCCTCGCCCCCGCCCCTGAGGGGCTACGCTCCTTCCCCCCCGTCCACGGCCCCCTTGCCCGCCAAATTCCACAATACCCGGGAGCTCCTGCAGATGAACAGCGCCCCGGACCTGCCCGCCAAGGGTATGCTCCAGGGAGCCTCGCCCGAACGGACGAGGGACCCTCGACTTCCTGTGAAAGCTTGCTCGTCTTCCCGGAGGGGTCCGGACGGTCCCATCCTCGAGTTCAAGGGCAGGCCGGGGGCGGCGGACGAGGGCGTTCGGTACGAAGGAGACGCCATCGCCGCCGGGGACGGCACGGTGATCAACGTGGGTCGGGTGCATAAACACCGGGAGGCGGCGGTTCGTTCCTCCGGTGCTCGACCCAAGTACTCCAGCACCGAGAGCATGGCGACAAGCAGCAGCGCAATGTCCAGCCTTGAATCCCTCCGGAGCAGCACCAGCGAGGGCAACCGGAGCACCAGCAGCTCCGGAAGCCGACGAAGCAGCTCCCTAAGCTCGCACAGTTCCGACTCTGGGTCCACCCGTCTCCTGGACCTGCATCGCCTCCACCTCCACCATTATCACCACCACCACTCGTACCACCACCAGATGGCGTCTCAATCGGCCGGGCACCCGTCCGGACAGCTGCACATCCTCTCTCCGATATCGGACAAGTCTCAGGAGCCCGCGTCGGAGACTTCCGATAACAATCGCAACAACAATTCGTCACAGGGGGCGTCCCCGGAGGAGAGGCTCTGTTCGGAGGGCGTCGACAACAATCCTGCCAACAGTACCGTAACGTCCGCCACTTCCGAAGCTTCCGTCCAGCAGGCGACGGTGGCGACGTCGTCGAGCAAGACGAACACCACCACGACCACCCCACCCGACCCCGTCCACCAGAAACAGTCTCCGCCGAGGCAGGAGCCTCCCCCAACGTCTTCCTCGTCAACGCAGACCCTTCTGGCCCCCACGCCTTGGGAGTCGGCGCCCAAGCTGAAACGCAGGGTCCTCGTGCTGCAGAACAAGAACCTGCTGAACCGCGCCCTCGTTCAGGCGGCCGCGGCTGCAGCTGCGGCCGCCACCTCGTCTTCCGGAGAGGCGGAGATCCAGGGATCAGACAGTGGGATATCAGTGGAGTCGTCCTCCCGCCAGTCTGGTGGTCAGAGCGGGAGCACAGGCGAGGGCAATGCCCCTGCAACGGGGCAGCAGGACCTCAGAGCACTCCCATTTGACATGCCCAAGCTGAGGAGGAGGCTGACAGCAGACGCTTCCGGTAGCAGTTCCACCTCCGTGGCCAGCAGTTCAAGGCCTGAGGACCTCAGGGCTCTACCCTTTGATATGCCCAAGCTTAGGCGGAGACTGAGGTTGCAGCAGTCGGGGGATGATGGACCGGAGCCTGATGCTTCCAGTGGAGTGTCTCAGGCATCATCCAGCCAGAGTGTCCTGGAGTTGGATGCGCATCCTCGGAGTGGTATGGGTCTGTATCGATGATGAGAGTATACATATTGGAGTTTAAGGCAGTTTGAGGGAAATATCATTCCGCCTACAAATCAATGACTTTGGTCTCATTATAAAGAAAAATATACGTATCACCCTTCCAAAGATACCAAAATATCAGCCCTTTACTGCACTTTTATCTGTGATATTTTCCATAAAACACCAGTTACTTTCACATTGGAAATCATATGTGTATGCACTCCAGAGAGTCCTTTTTCTAAAAAATTAGGAAGTTGTAACACCTAGATCTTGTCAAAAAATTAACGGTGTATTTTTTGTATGTTGACTCAAGTATTTTTTTTAATAAATCATATTGTCAATCCAGTAACTTTTCAGGATTACAGAAAATCTTCCATTGCAATGTAGTTTTCTAAGAACTGCGGAAAGAAATAAGTCAAAGAATTACATATGTAGATATTCTTATTCAGTTTCTTTTATTTTTGGTCATATAAATGTGTATCATTGAACCATTAATAATGCAATATACTTGATTCAAGCTTTCCATATTTGCTGAAATGAAATTATTTCCGTTATGACTAGTGGGTTATCTCAATCAAAATACCTTGACTCATATTCTCATCTGTAATCACTGTGCCCACGAAGTATGATATCAGTAAGTTGAAAACCTCTTCCCACCAAAATATCTTGTTTACCACCAGGCTTATTTCTGCCCCTTTTTCCCTATTAGGATTGCTCTCCTATATCCTACTCGGTGACTGTGCCAGCCCAAACTTTTTTAATCATTGGCTAAATATTATGTGGCAACCCTTAACAAAGAATTTCTTTATCAATTGTTATTTATTGAAACGCATGTAAATGTGAGGGATACTCAGTGGATTCATAACAATCTACTCCACATTTTCAATTCCCTTCCTGCCAAAACTCAATTTTAAATCTATAAAGTGTCCCAAAGCTTACAGCTTCAATGAGGAAAAGTTTTTACTCATACGTTTTGAAGGTGGGTGCAATTACCACCGCAGTTCCTTCCAATTGGTTGTCGACAAGAATGCTAATAAATAAAATCGTTAGTCTTTTGGTGGTTGCTTATTGGTGAAGGTGTTAATGAGTGTCAGTCTTTTTGATGATTTTTTACTCTTTCATCTTTATTCTTACCTATGATTATCTGAGGTGGCTATACTGAGAGAAATTATAATTTATCCCAACAACTCTGCCTACTGTCCTTAGGTGTGCTAATTTGATCATATCATCTAGGCTGGAGACTACCCTCGTTAAAATATTTGGTCTTTAACAGCTCTGAAACACGAATTTCTGATAATAATAATATTTTTTATTACACCGTTGGCAATTACATGCATGGTTTTGTCAAGAATTTAGGACAGGACATATACGTACGAAATGTCAATGTCATCATTACAATATTAAAGGAAGATATACTATGTACAAAGTTGTTAAAATACAATCACCTTGAAATTCTCTTTCTTCATAGTAGCATTTCTTGGATAGAAATTCTTTAACTCTCCATTTGAAAATCACTGGAGAGGTAATGATTTTAATGTTGTTTGGCAATTTATTGTACAGTAGTGAGACTGAGTTTGCAAAAAGGGAGTAAGAATACTAACTGGCATGTGCATTAGTGTTAGAGTGGGTTGAGTAGTCATGATGTATGGAGTTCATTGGGAATTTATCAGGATTTTCTTTAACAAAGCAAACACATGACAAGATGTGAATAGAGGGCAATGATTATATATTTGCTTCAGTGTATAGTGTTTTTCCAGGGGTATGGATAGGGACTTGGAACATGGCTTTAACTTCTTGTTTTTGGGCAGAGCAGGCTTAACTAGCTATGCTTGAATTTCCCCAGAATATAATTCTATAAGAAATGTATGTATGCACTTTGGTATAATATATCATTTTTAGAATGTCAATGGATACAACAGGAGTTAGCTTTCTAATCAATGATCTGGAGGTGGTCTGTAACTAGACTGAACAGCTCTGGAATTTAAAGATGTTTCGAGATACTTTGAATCCATCCCAATAACAGACAAATTCTATGTATGATAGTTGTCTTTCAGAGTACTTACAGACCAGTTTTGAACAGTTACAGTCCAGTTTCAGAGCCATTACAGATCAAATATTTTTACCTGGGTATTCTTTGGGAATTCTTTCTCATATTCTCTGTTTAATAATGAAGTACCGGGGGACCGAGCTTTGTTTAGTACACTGACTGTAATAATAATTATTAAAGTATAATAATCATGTTATGCAATTCAATAGTATAACCTTTTTTATATATAATGAGAATGAAAAATATCATCTATAATTGCTGACATAGGCTTTTCTGGAACATAATAAGTTTCGAGAGTTCCCGCTCTGAAACCCCTAAATACCTACTCTCAGAAGAAGAATTTCCCTAATTATTGAAAAAATGTTTGCATACCCATACCCTCATTTATAAGATATAGCATGAAATACCTAGGCCAAATTTCTTGTTTATAGCCATTGCTCAGGTTGCCAAGGAAATATGCTATTATTGAAATCGGAGAAAAATTTGCCATTTGGTCATTAAAAATGTAATTTTTAAGTGAAAACGAAGTGTATAATGAAATCAATTACAAGAATTAAATGCTTAATTCTTTTTGCCATCTGATAGGGAAAATTTAAACCCTATATATTGATTGCAAGTAAATTGAAAAACCAAAAAAAGAAACCTCTGCATTGATTCTGAGTAAAATAGGGGCCTATTTTGGGGGCCTTGGGGCGTTTGCAGCCCTGTGGACTTTAGTCCAATGGATTCCTTATTCTTGAAAACCCTTTATTTACTGACTTTCAGGAGAATCAGTAGTTTACAGGGAAATATTTACATGCCTAAATGCATATATACATATAAATATACAAGAATTGCTCATTTAATAGTATAAGATATATCATTCAAAAGGACAAAAATTTATGCTGAAAATTTCTTAACTTCAGGGAGGTTACTGAAATATCGGTTTTGCAATTAATCTACTCTTTTGGGTTGACAGGGCAAACACTTTTGCTTGGCCCACCAGTCATTCAGCAGCCTCAAATAGTGCGGCCAAAACTGACCCTGAATCTCTGTGGTCCAAATCCTTGGGGGTCCTCCTTAGGGCCACCCACCTCATCCGCCCATTCATCGAGGAAGAAGAGGCCAGGCCTCAGCCTTGAGCTTGGATGCTCAGCCTTTTCTGCTACTGGTGAGCCGGTAGACTTGACAATCCCTCTTGAGAGGCAGGGGTAAGTACCTTTGGTGTTATTGGGGCTGGGAGCAATTGGTATCTATGCCAACCTAATACTTATGCTGTAAAAATCCCATTATTTGGCCATGATTGGTGTGAACCATTGTCCTAATTATTGAAGGGCCTTAGTAATCATAGTGAGAAGAATACTTGGACTTTTCAGAAATTATTAAATTTGTACCATGCATTTCGCAGCATTACTGCATCATTAGGAACAAATAAATAGGCTAATATACATGACCACGCAGTACAAAGTATTCTTTTCAATACAGTAGAAGTACAAAGTATTCTTTTCAGTATGGTACTAATGTTAAGTTCTTAATCCAGAAAAACATGAAATAACATCTCAAGATAAAAAATTAAATTATTACTGTAAAATGCATTTTGTCAGAAATATTTTTATTTTTAAAGCTAAACAAAGTAAAATATGGATGTAGTTTCCAAATATTTATTACGTTTATATTGTTTTTAAATTGTTTGAATAATAAGCTCTGGGAAATCAAATGCTGTAACATTTTTATTACTTCATTTTTCTGAAGTTACAAGTGGATAGTACATCCTACTTGACTTTTTCCATACACATCTCAAGTGACAATTAAGTTTGAGAATATTGTCTCAAGCAATGGATTTGAGTGTTCTAGCATCTCTGTGAAAGACTTAATTGTGCTCAGTTAGGAGATCTTAAAGCATAATGTGTTTCATATTTGATGGTGATTAAATGCTCATTTTCATATGCTAAAATGTAAAATATCTGATCTTTGATTAGAAAATCAAAACCAAAACTGTTTAAATTGAATTCTTACCCTTGAAGATGATTGCTCAGTTTTTCTTACGCTGTATTTGGCCATAGAATGGAATGCTTGGTAGTAATGAAGGTAGTTTGGTAAACTTTTCTTTTCTTACAATGCTGCATAGGTGGTATCATGGAGCAATTACAAGGGTGGAAGCAGAGAGTATCCTGAGATTAAGGAAAGAGGGGAGTTACCTTGTGAGGAATAGTGAGTCCACTCGCCAAGACTTCTCCTTGTCACTCAAGTAAGTTACTGGAGCAATTTATTTGTACCTCATGACTTTCATGAGCCCTTTACTTCATTTAATTCATTATTTTGAGAACAAAACTGTGAGCAGATTCATTCATATCAAAATTCTATTGACATAAAGACTACCAATTGATTATCTTTGAAACAAAAAATATATAGAGTGCAATAGAGAATGTTTTTAATGCTGTTTTTGACTACCATATCAATACATTTGCCACACACTTAGGGGAGAGTGAAGTTCACAGAATCAGCCAAGGTACTGAGGTGTGAACGGCAACAGGAAACCATCACATTACCTGCCCAAGAATATGTAGCCCTGCATTTATACTTCATATGATGTGATGGCATTCCTCACCACAAATATTCCAGAGGTAAAAATGTCCCCCAATCTTGGTGGGGGCCACGTGGAGGGGTATGTCATACATGGAAGGATAAATGCAGGATAGGGACTTGGAATGAAAGATCTTAAGGGTTGAGAATAAAGTGGGAGATTGCCAAGATGGAGAGATTAGGGATAGATATACTGGGAGTCAGCAAGATCAAGTGGATGGGGGCAGATGACTACTGAAGTGATAGATATTGAGTGATTATTGAGTGATTGAGTGATTACCATTAGAATTCACAGTTGTTGGAATCATACAGAAGAGAGAATTGGGCAAAAGAGTGAAGTCAGTCTGGCAGTACAGTGAGAGGATTCTGATGGTGTAGCTGGAAGGAGAGCCTACAGACACCTTGATCAGGGAGGATCCCAGGACTTTATTTCGGAGGGGGGAGGATACCATTAAATTATGGAAATTTTCAGACATCCTAAAAAAACTATAAAACTGTTACATCATTATATCTATATAATAACGAGCATAATAATAACTATTATACTTTTCATTTCAGTGATTGGAGTGTTTAATCTTGTATTTGATAGCTACGTCTAGTTGTTAAAATTGTTTTGTAAAACCCAAAATTTTCGGGGGGATGTATCTCCTATATCCCCCCCCTAGGATCGCCCCTGACCTTGATATTAATAATAATTATAAATATAATATTTATTCATCCCACATCATCATATACACACATGATAGTATAAGTCAAGTAATATAAAAATAGAAAAAGAACACACTCAAAAATAATTCAGCACAATAATATCACAAGTTACTACCATTAAGATGGTCATTTACAGAATAATCAAGTTTGCCTAAAAGGAATTTTTTCAAGTTACATTTCAATGTGGACATATATTTAACATCTTTAAGCAACTGCAGAAGTTTGTTAAATAGTTGTATGCCCATTTCCTTATGGCCAAGTGCTGTATTTTTCAACTTGATTGGAAGAAGATGTAAATTATCTTTGGTTTTGGTTGCATGATTATGTACAGAACAGTTTTTGTGAGAGAGTCACTGTGTTCCCTTTCAAGTGTAATGGTACACAAGATATATACATGCATGTTAGAGGCAGAAGGTTGAGTGATTCAAATATGGGTTGACAACACATTATTAATCTTAACACTTTGGGTACACTTGGACAAATAGCTATTAAACCATTTCTGTTTGAGGCTTTCGCAGTGCTGAATTGCAGTTCTCTCCATTGTTTTCGGGTTAGCTGCATCAAGTTTTATTCAGATGACGTTTTGTGGCCTATGCTGGCCACATCTTCAGATCAGGTCTGAGTGCCGACAAATGGAAATGGCCCTGTATATATACCATCCTCAGGTTGGCCTACCAGTGGCGTGACCAATCAGCGTCGAGGACCCTGATTTTGGCATGCTTTTGCATATGAGTCTTGGAAAGACACCGCTTGGAAAAGACTCATACGCAAAAGCACGCCAAAATTGGGGTCCTCGACGCTGATTGGTCGCGCCACTGGTAGGCCAACCTGAGGATGGTATATATACAGGGCCATTTCCATCTGGCGGCACTCAGACCTGATCTGAAGATGTGGCCAGCATAGGCCACGAAACGTCATCTGAATCAAACTTGACGCAGCTAACCTGAAAACAATGGAGAGAACAGCTATAACCAATTTAGTAGAGCACCACCAATACCTTGTGCTTTTAACTTTGCCAATAAATGGGGATGGCTAACCTTATCGAAGGCTTTACTGAAATCTGGGTATACAACATCCACTTGACTGCCTGAATGAACAGAGGAAAGTGCAAAAGTTTGAAATGTGAGCAGGTTGGTAGCTGTGGATCTGCCTTCAAGAAAACCATGTTGATCTGGGCTGATGTTCAGCCTCAATGCAGGAACTAAAATATCAAGAATGCAGCTTTCAAATAGTTTAGCCAAAGTTGACTCAATTGTGGCAGGTCTATAATTCTGATATCATTTCAATTACCACTCTTAAATATAGTTGTTATGAATGAGAGTTTTAGAGCATTTGGAAAGATGCCAACAGAAAGAGACAGATTAAAAATAATTTCGAGAGGAGCAGCCAAAAATGAGTCAAATGATTCTGCTGTTAAGGTGCTGCTACTCTGTTTACCCTACTACCATATGGAAGTTTCAATTCTACTGCTCATGAGTACTGAGCAGGCTGAATGTGGCATAGTATTTAGGTGTCCAGATGACATGAACTGTGGCTCCAAATTAACTGAGAGGTATCGAATTACAGTGAAGTAAGAGTGTTGCCTACATACAAGGATGTGTTAAAGTTGCGTACATGTTAGGATAATTGATTCATCTGGTTGAATCATCACATTTATTTGAGTTAATATCACGAAATTTTTTGCTAGTTTCCACTGATGAAAACCTACCTTCTACTTATAATACAGTCACTAAATTACATAACTTTTTCAGGGCCAATATTTCTGCATAATAGTGACTTAGAAATTAATTTTACATTTATCCTTTACAAATGGGCCAAAAACTGTCCCAAAGAAAAATCCTAAATTTACGTCTGAAATTCCTTATAATTGCCTATCAATGCCAGATACGCTTGATTCCTCCTATTTTTTAAATGTAATTCGTTCCCTTTTGCCCATTGAATTGTAAGAAGAACCCAAAAACTCTGATATTTTTTCCCTATAAATTTTGGGCCTTATAAATCTATTCTTACCATCTTATTGGAGAGTCAGACATTTTTATAAGCTGTCCAATGAAGCAACTTTTAGAAAAATAGTATTTTATATGATGAATGATAAAATTATGATGGAGATAAAATTAAAACATTACACTTCTTTTTGTAAAATTCTTGTAGTGGAAATACTCTAATATCTACTATTTACATATCTAAATATACATATTTTACTCCACATTTAACATTATATATAGTGGAAAAGCCTTCTGAATATTGCATGATTATCTCTTGCTGCCAGGGTGAATATTCTGCAGCTTTTTATGTTAGTGGCTTCTTTACCCCACTTTCCTCCAAAGGTAGAGATAGGCAAATGGTGGTTATTTGCATTTGCTTTAAATTACTGAGGTAAATTTTTAATTTGAAGCTATTGATGATAAACGAAGGATAGAGTAGGAAAGGCAATAGCAATTGAAATGAATAAATTATATTTTAAATATTACCTTTGCTAAATTAACATAACGAAAATTATTAAAAACGTATGAATAAATGTGGCAGCCACACAAATCTAGGCTTTATTTTGTCATTGTATGAGAAATTTTCTTTTAACTGTTCAATGAAATCCCTACAAATATTCTATGAGAAAAGTATTCCACAGTGAGTTTTACCTACCTTAGTTTATAATTGAGAATTAAACCCTGTATGGAAAGACTTGGTTTAACAGAATATGTTTGGAATATATCATTATGAATAATATTCGAAACATATGTAATTTTTTTAAGAAAGTTACTGAATTTGCCATAATTTTTAGGGGTTGTGGTCAATTACAAAAAAACATGGTAATTTGTGTAATTTAGCTGGATAATTTTCAAAATGGCCCATTTCTATCCAAAACCTTTCTGTTTTAGTGATCATAATGAATGTCCTTTCAGGAGTGCACGGGGATTCATGCACATGAGAATCCAGCAGGACAAGGAGAGTGGGAGATTTGTTCTTGGGCAGTTCAGTCAACCCTTTTGCAGCATTCCTGACATGATACAGTACTACTCGGCTAACAGACTTCCCATCAAGGGAGCAGAGCATATGTGCCTCCTCCATCCAGTCATTGAGCAGCTGCTCTAGTCACACCATTGAAAATTTCTCCCATCCCAGCTTTCCCATCCCCTCCCTGTCTCTTGAGACCCTACGGGTGTCTTTTCTAAAAGCAAACCTCAGAAATACACTTTGAAAAAGGTGTGCTGAAAATAATTCCAGGAAGAAAAGAAATCTACTTTTCTGTTTTTAAGCCAAAGAAAAGCTGTGAAATATTGTACATATAAATATATATATAAATATATATATAAATGTATACATATATATTAATGTATGCGCAAAAATAGTATTTGTGCCTCCTTTCGGAGGCTGGTGGTATTGATTGGCCAAAGACTCATTCGTAGCATTGAATATATGTATTCAAGGCTTAAATAAAGTGCATGTGAATGACTTTGAACTTGAATAACTCTGTGTGAATATTTTCTACTAGGTAGAAGCAAACTGTTTATTCTTTGATGATTTACCTATAAAGGGAACTGAATCTCTTGGCTGATGAATTGAGGCTACATAAATTTATTATCTGATGTACCTAATGACTTCTTCCAAAATTCAATGGTGTATATGGATAAGAGATTAATTTGATGAATTCTAATTTCCTTAATCATTTTTTGTGTCTTCCCCAGACTATTTATAATTTGATGCAGGTTGGAAGTAGTTCCTAACTTCAAGCTTTTTTACTGTTCAGAGTGAGAAGGTAGCTGTTGAATTCCTTAGCTGTTTAAGTTAAAAATAATGGTTGAACTGTGGGTCAAGGTTTTTTCTTTGTTCTGGATTGGGCTTCCCTTCATTAACAGGGCTAATAATCTCCCTTCAATCCTTCACACTATCTGTTTCTGACTAAACTGTGCACAAGATTTCATTTTTTAATCATCATAGGGAAAAAAATTAAGTTTTATTTTATACTTCATCCTCATGAGGAGAGACAAAGTATGGATGTTATGTGGAGAAAGTTTTTCACGTATCTATTTAATCATATTCCGAATTCTTGTACAGTTTACATCTATATATTCAGTGCACACACAGAGTTATTAAAGATTCAGAGTGCACAAAGACTTTATAATCAGATTGTCTGATGTGATGTGTACATTAAATAGAAGCCTTCCATGCTCCACTTAAATTATCATGGAGGGAACTATTCATCAATTTTTATGGAATAGAATATTGAACTAGACTCCTTTTTTTAAACCATGTGCCAACATGGTTGGCATTTGCAGGAAAATTTGGATTCAATACAAAGAATTGAGCATAACCTGATTACCTCACTTTTTTCCACATTTTTCACACACCTACTACTGCAAATTTTATCATGATTATCTAATTGTTGGAATCTTTTGTTGAAAAGTATGTTAAAGCTCTTCCCTTTGCTAAACTTAATGATTCAACTTTTTAAAAATGAAATATTGCTTCTGTTTGTTATTACATAGATTTTATCACAGTGTTATTATGCTTAGGAGTTTTTTATACTTTCATCCTAAGTTTCAGCACGCTCCATCCTTTTCTTTGCCAGTATTTTCAATGAATATAGTCGTGAATGTTGAATAGGAAGAGGATTCAATGCGGTTGAATTTGTGTTTGATTTGACTGCATAGCTCAAAAGTCAGTGGAAATTTTTGTTCAAAAGAAAGGCAGGGAAAATTGGACAAATTTTATGGAACTTAGTATTACATTGAGTGGTTAACTTTTTGTTTCATGTTATCAAAAGCCTCATTAGTTCAGTATTGGAAGCAGATAAATCAAATTGGTGCAAAAGCTGGGTGAGGGTTGGTGTGCTTTGGTGCATGTGATTTCAAATGATAAGCAACTCTGTCAGTTATTGGTCTTGAGGCCATCAATGCAGACTCTGTTTCTTGTCGGATTCCATATTGACATCACTGGAAATGAGGATATTTTTTCACAGGAAGGGGGAATCATTTAAATGGTCAGAATACTTGAATCCACTTAAACGAAATATTGCCTTCTATTGGGCACAACCTTACAACCTGTAAATGAATCAATAGCCTTATTTTACTCTGCCCTTTCTATAAGTTGGTTCAAGTTTCTTTCAACATAAATTTTGTCAGTCAATTGCCTTAGCTAAGCACATAATTTTCTGATTTACTCAAAAAACTTCTGGAAATTTGGGCTCCAGCCCATGGTTTAATTTCCAGTCCTAGTAAACCTTTTCTTTTGACTAATATTTGAATTTTAGGGCCATTATATCCTGCTTTCTCCTTATTCTTGAAGACAATTGATCCGACTCTTTAAGACTGATTTATCTAATGGGTTCCATGAGATCAATTTTGTCATGAGTTAAGTAAACTCAACATCATGTAAGCAGGTATTTATGTACTTTTAACTTTAGGTATTCTTTCATCAAACAAATATCAGTTTCTTCAAATGATTTTATCTCTGATAGTTGGCATACATAACCGGAGAGATACATGTTATTAAATTTCTTTAAATGACTGAGTAGATACCTTACCATGGGTATGAATATCTTGAACAATGAAAATACTTTTACTGGATCCGCATAACCCTTTCGGATGTTATCTCGTACTTCCTGGGTAACTACCCATCTTTCTGAGTGTAGGGAAATCTACAACAGCCAAAAAACGTGTTTCTTTTTCATGTGATAATTATTCAAGCAATCACAAAGTTAAATGAAAATCCTCTTTCTCCTCCTTCCTCAAAGAAATAATGATTATTTATACTAAACCAAAGGTTTGAAATTTTGTTCTCAAAAACACAATTTCGAGAAGAGACAGAGATATTGATGTTAATGGAAAGGTTTGTTCTGTGATGGCGTAACTTGAGATTTTTTTTGTTTTCTGAATATGTGCATGTTGAATCATTTATTGTATGAATTTTCCCTGTCTAAGAGCATATCCCTTCCCTACTTTTTAACTCCATGACCAAATGAGATCTTGTGCAATTCAGGTATTATGAAAAATTGTTTTCAAGACTGTTTACCTAATTGCAAGCAGAAAGGAAAAATGTAAAAATGATATGAATGAAGTTGTTCAAGAATTATTATTCAAACAATGTTTTTATAATTTGCTGACATTAACCATTGTTTTATTTGGGCTTCGGTGCCTCTTAATGGAAAAATTTGATTTTGTCGAAAAATATTTTGAGAGTTTTCAAAATTCCATTTTACTTGCTGGTAATATTAGGAAACATCGGTGAACAGAGCCTATGACACTCCAATCAGTTTTGTATCTCATTACACTTCCTTGGGATGAGGAGATACAACCAGTAGATAAAGGCTTTCTCTTTTATAAACTGAATTAAGATCCTTGTTGCTGCCTTTCTAAGCCTACAAGTCCAAAATCATGGAATTAAAACATGTAGGAATTAAAAATTAGGCAGTGGGAGTTCACATATGAATTATTGTCCGCAACTGTTGCCAGAAGTAATGTCCTGCTCAAAATGATGGCTGTAAATAATTTAGGTCTGGAATTTTTGTGGAGATGAATATGTGTATGATATGCACATGAAACATATTATTTTAACTTTTGTTGCTAGAGTGAATGAATGATTCATTGTTGATGGATAATTTGTGGGAAATGCATCAGCATCACTCTAGAAATTGTCATGAGAGTGACCTGGTAAATTTCACTTCACTATAGATATTTTAAACTTACCACATATGTGTATGTTTTATTGTCTTCTGGAATACATAGCTCTCCTATTGTTTCAAAACTATCCTTTCAGATGTTTGCTGGTAGAAATTTTCTATTCATGTCTTCCAATGTAAACTAATGAGGTTTTCTTAGTATAATCACTCGTTTGCCGTTAATATCGTGGTTGGTTGACTTCTCTTGTTGCTTAGGTACCTGTACATCCTGTGCATTCTGTTTGAGTGGTTAATTTCTGCTTACTGTTTCCTACAGTAATTATTCGTAATTGATTTGGTGACTTTTATCCTATTACTCAATCTAAAGACCAAAAACAGTGTAATATTTTGGCATACTGAGAGTTACTACCTATTAGTCACCAGTAGGTAGGTGGGCACCGAACTCATGGTCCATATATGTATGCATATATTATTTTTATGCCATAGCTGAAAATGCAAGTGCAGTGCATTCAATTAATGAGGAAAAGGGATCATGAGCATCATAATATAATTATGCGTACCAATTCTTTGAGATCTAGTGTTTGTGGTGGATTGATTCAAGAATTTACTTTCCCAAATACCTATAGGAATGCTAAGGTATATCTAAAGGCACTGTGAGATGGTTGAAAAGTATACATATTCCTATCTCTTTGAATTAGGTAGGTACCTAGTCACTGCTTATTTATTCTTCAACAACTAAAGGAAGCTTATTTCAGCATTACAACAAGGGTGTTGTTTAAAAGCATTTTAAATGCACAGGTGGGGTGCCTATATTTTAATTAAACACAAATTGTAGTGATTACACTGGTGATAGAATTAATGTATTATATTTGCTCTATATTTGAACAGCCTAGGTATTTTTTTAAACTCAGGAAAAATGGAATATGCAGATGAGAAGTGCATTAATGTACCTATCTCGAATGTAAATGAAAACCTTCATACTTAAGCCGAATCACAGTGCTTTAACATTTTGCAAGTTTATAAGGTATTTGGCAAAATTCATTCTTTGCATGCTGTAGCAGTACTTTTATTTTTGCATAAGTTAGTAATCTTCTACGTAATTTTTAGTATTGGTGATCCTTTAATCTCAGTACAATAGTGATTCCCTGATAATTCAGGTGAATTAGGATTGAAAATTTCTCTTATCGCAAAACTTGAACTTTAGTAAATAAACTCCTTTGGCAATTGTAAGTTCAATGTACCTTTTCTGCCTTTGCATACTTTCATCTATCAATCTCAAATTTGGAGATGTCGCATACATAAGGATGTTATTGTTTTGACTGAGATTGTTATTAGTTTTTTATGGAAAGTGATATCTTTTTAGTTGAACTGCAACCTATTTCGTATGTTAAATTGTGCCTGTAAAAATTATTTTGATAATATTTCATAATTATATATGCCTATTGTTCCTTATTACCATGTTCTCTCTGAAAAAGCCTTCACAATTGGTATCTCTTGATTTGTCATTGTCTTTGTGCCAAATTTATGACATTAAATATGAAAAATATTTATGGGAATATATTATTTCAATGATTTCCTAATTCTTTCTCTTGTACATATTCATGAAGTATCTGAACAAGAGAAATGAGCTACCAATAGCTCATCTAGATATTTACACATGTACTGTTACTTTTCTCATTCATTCTTCCATCTGATCGTTGATAATTGTTAGTTTAGCATTATTGCTCATATTTTGCATTGGAGCCACCACATCAAAACTAACCATTGATTTATTGGATTCCAATCCAATTTTGCTCCAGATTTCAACAAATTTCGAGATGAATTCATGATATGATGCTTGCACGTACCCACTTTTTGCACCAAAATTCTGGTGAGATATTGTACCAAGTGGTAGATTGGAGATTCAATTGCACTAGCAAAAGGTCTTACAATTAGTGGGATATCTTCCATTTGGATTTTCAGTTGGTAATCAATATACCCTAGGTGGAGCTGGGGTCTTAGGATGACTGTTCTTGGTGGCTTCTGTGGGTGTGTTCAATTCCTTTAGCAGGGTAATAGCTTGTAATAGTATCTGTAGGGTCAAACTCATAATATAGGTATATGTAAGTACCTACATCAACTTTAAGATGATATATGTAGCATTTTCACCAACATTTTATGAAAGCATATACATTTCCTCTCAGTCCTTGTTTCTCAATGTAATGCATTCCATTAAAAGTCTAAAAAAATATGCTACAATGCTATTTTAGAGCTCCCATGGAGGTCCCTTCTGTACTATGCAATGCCTCTGTGTGAGTGCCCACTGGAGCAGACATTGGAAATCCTAGGCAGGTCAATTGGAGCTCCCTGGGACGTAATGAGATTTCCCAGGCAGTTTGCTGGTATTAGTCCTGGACCAGGGCTACGTCCTGGCAGGTGGGTTGGTACTAATGGAGGTATTGAGGTTGAGAGAAACTATCAACGATCAAATAGACTGGAAAGTAATGCGCTAGCTCACTATTTCCCCAAGTTTTTCAAGCCACATCCCCATTTTCCCACAAACTCTATGATACCATAAGTAATAAATTCATTGAGAACATGACACATTAGAGAAACTATCAAAGTAAAATTAAAACAATTGCAATCAGAATAATGTTTATTAAAAATTCAATAGATAGACAGTTTATTCATCTCTTAGCCTGTTTGTATAATAGCTTTCGGTGAGGATCCTACCTCCAGCACCCTCATGCTTATTATTCCACTCCTTCAATTAAACTATACTTTCTCCCAATTGGATGGTATCCCTCACTATGGGAACCACTGCATTGGTTCTCCCATGCCCATTGTGACAAATTGTTGAGCCTTGGAGGAATGCCACCCTTTGGATTTTATGCCCTGGAGCAAATACGAAGAGGGCCCCAGCAACAAAACCTATTTAAACCAAATCTCTAGGATATTTAATTACATAATAAATGAAATATAATGTTTTTATATTCTATTTTCTAAAGATTGACCAATTATACTTATTACTGTAAATTTAAACTCTCACATTGGGCTAGAAAAAGCTCTATGTGAGTTTAGTGTTACCCCTACACTCATGGGTGTAGCCATCAAGGGGAGGCTGCCCCCTGAATGAGAAATTTTATTCCTAATCTGCTTTATGGAGCCAGATAGGATGATGTCCTGCCCCCATATTATAAATCTACAGCTACAGGTAGGTCTCCTGCCTGCATAAGATAAATCCTGGATTTATCCATGCATTTCTACGAGCAATTTTTTTTCCTCTGTATGATGAGGGGTCATTTCTTGATAAAAGTAGATTAATTTTCTAAAGAAATCCTGATGTTATTTAAAGAAAATGCAAAAATTCCAATTTTAAGTTAATTCGGTGATATTCCTGAAAATATTGTAAAAGATATACTCTGGAATGGAGATTATTTTTACTTAGCCATGGGCAGAGCCAGAGGGAAGATGGGGGGGAGGGGGAACTAGAGACCTACATATGGTCGGAAAACCTGGGCAACTTCTGCCTGTCTCTATTTATTGCCCATGCCCGTGTTCATGCCCGCCAGTGTGGCATAGATGCCAATTGCCCAGTCACCTGTTCACCAGCCAGGCGCCCGCCTTGCACGTTGTCACCGTGAGAGAATGGAAGCAGGGATACTTCGGAAAGAGGCCTGCATAGTTGGTGGTATAGCCTCAGGAAATCAGTGGTGGAAGGGTCCGTTTCTGAAATGTGGAAGACGGTCACTCACCAATGGTATGGTCGCCTATCCACCCAATGAACAATTAAAAATATTTACTCTGTAACTGCCCTGAAAGTCTAATATCTGATCTGGAAGTGGTCTGTTACTGTGAGATAGTCTGGATTTTAAATTTTTCTCATCCAGACCAATAGCAGGCCACTTCCACAACAGATTTCATTCTTTAGGACCAATTACAGACTAATTTCAGAGCAGTTACAGACCAGTTTTAGAGGAGCTACAGACCAAATATTATTTTACCTGGGATTGGCTCAATAGTGGTGTATTCTCTTCTTCCCATTCTACCCTTTCAACTACATAGAGGGGGAGAGGGAAAAGAATGTCTACCTCTACCTCGCGCACACTGCCGGGTGACGGTAGTTCGGATTTGCCGCCCGCCTGCAGGTTTCTACTGGCAGCTGCACCCCCCCTCCCCTCCCTGGAACGAGACATTTCATTCCACTAAATGGGGCCAGGATGATGCCCTGCCCCCCTTACAATAAACCCATCCTGCTCTGCCCATGGCAGGATTCCGGACACACGTTTTCCGATGGGAGGGCTACTGTACACCCTTATCCTGATTGTGCTCGCATCAGACTTATTAAAGACGATATGGATTATTCACATCGAGAGTTATAAATTCTTAGGTAGCCATGGAAGATCTATCTTCATCTAACTATTCGGTTTTTCACTACTTGAGTATTAATGATGATAGAATGTTAACCTCTCTGGAATCTTTCGACACATCCTGATGAATAGTTTTCCACCCAGTAAGGCCTGATTATACGAGACATTAACCCGTGCGAGGTAATGTTCAAGTTCATGAACGTAATAGAGCAGGTTATTTTTTTCTGTATATACATTCGCACAGGTTGGTGTGGTTACACGGTGAATATTCGCATTCACGCATTTACTCGTACGGGTTATATCGTGTAAACAAGCCTTTACACCTTTTAAATCTCACGAAACAGGCGCCAACGGCGCCAACGGCCCTAACTTCGCCACCACATAACGGAGAGCGCAACAGGTGGTAGCAGGTGTTACATCGGCCAAGTGGCAAGCTTGCTCGTTATCGTCTGGTAGGGAAAGTTGACGTGGTGAGAGCAGGGGTATGTGTTATATGCACGAGTGGATTAGGAATTTCCCTTTTCCTTGGCTTATTTCATTAATTGATGAAAGTAAGCGCGGCTGAATGAGCCTTGTTGGGAGATATTTGCGTGTCCATGTAATTGAGGGAAATGAATCAAAACGAAGCAGGGCCGTTACCTCGAAGTGGTATTATAACCTATTACTATCCATTTGTAGTGTGCAGTGTCTGTATTCTAATAATGCGTTTGAAATCCTTAATTTATTTCATCTTATTCTTCAAAGGTGCCACCACCGAAATTCCTGGCCCATATCTCAGTCCGGAGCAAACTGAATCTTTTCCCTTGCAATCAAAACCTAGTTCTGGAAAATTAGGAGGATGTACCCTGTGTTGTTTTTGGCCGTGCTGCCCTGCATCAAAACATGGGATCAACACGAATAGCGGCCTAAGACCAGTGATAGCCTGTTTTTTCACGTTCTCACTCGCACTTACCGTTGCCCTAGTGCTGCAAATACGACTGGGAGAGCCGCAAGTGAGTTTGACTGCTTTGAATTACAATTTTTTGCTCACGTGCGGGCAAGAATAATTTCTGCTCGTATCTAACTCGTAGGTATGTAGTGGTGGTGTACTCACACCAATTTTTTCAAGTCTTCAACCTCACAAAACGTAGCAAAATCCTAGTGTAATGGCTAAAGCATTGAATTGTTAGTACGAGAGTTTCACCTAGACAACTGCGCATTATCTATGGAGGAATATTTCTTTAAATTGCAAAGTACAGGGACAAGGTTGTTTTAAGAAGTGCATGTATGGATTTAATAATGTAATCCTTGAAGTATTATTTAATATTTATCAGATATACGCCCTCTATCACGGTAAATATTTGACAATGTCAGTTCTTTCTTTGTCTTGGGTTGCGTTTAAGTATACTGTGTTGCCAAAGCCGACGCTTACCAATGGTAGTAACCATACCATTTGTGAGTAATATTAGGGAACTTTGCCTCCTGCTAACAGGGCTGGTGGAACTTAATCCTAACGTACCATAATTTTTGTGTCATTCTAATATGGAAGGCAACCATAGATAATCTCAAAGGAACATAGAGGTGCAGAAACACTGTAGTTCTAATTCAATTTCATTTTTATGGCCATGGTTTTGAATTTATGATAGTTATTGACTTTGTGTTGTCTTTTGTTTCCTCAGTATTTTATTTTACCTGGGATATGGATGTATGCCAGTGTGTATGCACAATTTAAACTTAATATTATCATTGTTTAATATTTGCCTTTAAGGTGATTCCCCATGGAAGTGTTGCCAGTGACAGCCGAGAATGTTCTCAAATTGGTGCATCAATTTTGAAGAAGGGAGGAAATGCTGTGGATGCAGCAGTTGCCACCACAATTTGCTTGGGAGTTGTGCTTCCGCACTCAACGGGCATTGGAGGGTTTGTTTCTGTGTTTTTTTCTTTTAATAGATGTAGGAAAGAGCAGGGTCCTTTGTGACTGCTGTTTAATTATTCTCTAAATCTACATACTACCCTGCAAGCCACTGCATGGGGGTGTGATGGGGGTGTTAGGACACCAGCCATGTAAAGATGTAAGGAATAAGGTTTTGGGGTGTGAAATGGTGGCATGTGTTACGGTAGTGTATTGAGTGGAGCTCAGTTTTTATGATGGTCACTTATTAATAATAATAATAATAATAACAATAATTCATTTTTCCCCTGTTGCCGAGTACAATATATGGTACAAAATATCATAAATCATGTAATCGTATCGTATAGGATACGTCAAGAGTATTAGCAAAAAAAAGGATATTACAAAGGATATTACGTGTTACAAAGGATATTACAAAAAAAAGGATATTACGTGTGGAAGGAATGAAAACTTGTACCTATCTGTTCAGCCGTGTGTCTCTATTATTTTATCACTTCTGTTAGACTTAGAGATGTAGTAAGGCATCATAATAATATTCTCTGCGCCACTCTGAAACACACCAGCTCTGAATTTCTCAAGCAAGCTAAGCCTAATGTGTAGCCTCCAAGTCTCTATGGGCTCCCACATTAACTCCTCGAAATGATGTGATATACTACACGTTCACTAGTTGCAGTTTTTAACGAAGTGTGCAGCTTTCCTTTGTTTTGTTTGGTTAAATCTTTCTGTCCTGGGTCTTAAATGCTCATGGCATATTAGATTTATGGCCAAACCTGAGCGAAGTACACCCCTCTTTAACTTTTTCATCCAAGGACCTTCCTACTATTCGCTTCACAAATCTTAGTTTATTTAATGCTGTGCTGCATGTCTTGTATGTGTGTTCCCCACAATGTGTGTGGAGTTAATTCCAAGGTATTTTACTTTATGTGAAGGCTTTGTTTACTCCACCCACAATGTAGATGTGACATTTGTGTAATGACTTTTGCAAGAAGTGTACTGGGGTGAATTTATTAAGATTTAGTTCTAGCCTCTACTCCTGGTACCACGAATGTGTTATGTCAAGGTCTGATGATACAACTTCTAAGTCTGCATCTTTTTGCTAATTTTGTAGTAGATGACCAAATCATCCGCAAATAATCATAATTTTCTGCTAACTCGAGAACTTAGGACTTAATTTATATGAATATAGGATTAGAGAACTTGATTTATATGAATGATGAATAAAAGAGGGCTGATCACGCTTCCTTGGGAAACACCAGATGTGACTTACCATATCAGAGCTAATATTGTCAATAACTAATTTTTTTTCAATCACAGAGAAGGTCCAGTATCCAATTCACTATTTTTTTATTTACTCCACATGATTGCAATTTGTACAAAGTTTTTTGTGGGGAACCTTGGGAGGAACCTTGCCAAATCCTCAATTGAAATCAAGGAATATTGTATCAACTTGATTTTTCGATTCACTTGATTTTAGGATGACATGAAGGATGAGCACAAGCTGTGTCCTACTATCATGTTTCAAGTTATGAAGGATCTTAGATTTTCCCGCGTATCTGATGGATAAAGGTTTCTCGGGTCTTCCACCAGGTGAGCAGGTCCATGGGGCCCAACGTTTCGGAGAACGACTTGTCCTCCATCATCAGGGGGGGTTTCAGCTTCCGAATGAAGTTTTGGAAGCTGAACCCCCCTGATGATGGAGGACAAGTCGTTCTCCAAAACGTTGGGCCCCATGGACCTGCTCACCTGGTGGACGACCCAAGAAACCTTTATCCATGCTTCAAGGTAGTTTATAAGTCTCCGAAGGGGATCGGGTTGGTGTGGTGGCTAGAGTACTGGATGACCATATGGGTGGCCAGGGTTCAAATCGCTACAGAGGAGGATGTTTTTCAGAGGAAACCCGATGCCTATATGAGTATCTTGTGGAGGCTACTTCAAGTACATTACTCCGTCTGTCAGATGAGATGTTAAACCATGGTATCCTTGGCGGGTATCGTTGACAGCAGGCTAATGCCGATGCCGGGTTTCTATCCACCTTTTCTCCCTTATGCCTGAATCACACGATCATTTTTTCCGTCCCCTTTAAGGGATAGCTCTAATGATAGCTCAAATGATCGCTCGAAAATGATCGTGTGACTCAAACAAAGTCAGGGATGGCTCCAGCAATAGGGATCTCTATAGCTTTTTCCATCCCTGGGCACGTCCCTTTTTCTGTCCGTGGAGGCATCGCTGACTCCACCATTTTGCCGATCAGAGTGCTCGGCCGCAAAGAGTGACTCTAACGCCACGTTCGGCTTTCAATGGAATGAGAGTAGTAAACATAGAAATGATGCGAAAAGGGATGGAAAAAATGATGGAATAAGGGACGGCCAAAATGACCGTGTGATTCAGAAAATGATAGCTCGAGCTATCATTGTCACGGTCCCTAAAAAGCTATCATTGGAGCTGTCCCTTACAAGGGATGGAAAAAATGATTGTGTGATTCAGGCTTTACCTATCCCCTAGGGTGCAAATGACCTTAGCTGTCAGTCGCCTCCCAACATCCAGTCCAATAAGTCTCTGAAATATCCTCATATGGCATGTTTTAATACATTAATGTAAGTACTGTCTTGTGCCATATAGACCGGAGCATCCTTGGTATGAATTGTGTGATGAGTGGAACCATATCAAGATGCTGTATCTACTCAAAGAAAAGGTTGGACCTAAGTCATGTCCTTCTGTGATGACTTAAGTGCAAGTTTTTCTTTTATTAGGTTTCAGCATTTTAGTGTTGTTCTGCTCATGTTGGGATTAATTCCACAGATGTTCAGGTCCATATTAATCTACATCTACATACTACCCTGCCAGCCACCGCCTGGGCATGTGGCAGGAGGTGTTGGGACACCAGCTGTGTAAAGGTTTTTGGTGGTGAAATGGTGAAGTGTATTTGGGATTTTTTGAGTGGACTTCAGTTTTTATTATGGTCACTTATTGTGCGTGGAAAGAATGAATTTTTGTACCTGTCTGATGGAAAATTTTTTCTATCTTATTTTTTCGCTTCTGTCAGACCTATAAATGTAGTGTGGCTTCAAAATGATTTTCTTTCTGTAGCTTTGAAACACACCTGTCCTGAATTTCTTTTGCCAACTAAACCTAGTGTATAGCATTTGTGTAAATTTTTCGGGCTCACCACCGGGTAAGAAATTCACAGGCAGCCGACGTTTCGGGTTCCGACTCGTTACCCATTCTCAAGGCTGCCAATGCAAGCTTGAAAAGACTGTTTAATTTGGTGCTAGGCGGGGCGGGATTGGTCGAGCCCCGATTGTTGTGGTGTAGGACCGTTGGCCAGCGGGGACTTAGCTCTGGCGTTCTGAATTCTGCTCAGAATTCTATTCCAAGAGCTGCTGATCGTGTAACAAGTATCCCGGTTGAAATTCTTCCTCTCCAACCTTATCTCTATCGCCTCTTTGGTTAAGCGATCCCAAAATTGGCTGGATCGCCAAAGAACAGTCGTGTCATCCCAAATGAATCATACATAACTAGTGTATAGCCTCTGAGTCCCTTGTCGCTCACAACTTTAAGTACTGTATATGAGTGGTTGATCAACATTTTCACCTAATTTACGCCAGAAATTAATTTTGGAAAAATCTGTTGCCTTTGCCAGCAACATGACGATTTGATACAGCCGAAATTCCATTAGCGAGATATGAAGTGGGCAAGTATAAGATTGGCTACGGATGCCAAATGTATTTTTCCTCTTGTTATATGAATTTGACCTCCAGCCTAATGGTGGTCTCTAGCCAAAAAGTGGTGGCCAAATGGAGCACTCCAGAGAACTCCACCTCCTCCACATTTTGCGGACACTCTTTCTGAATTGGCTTGCCCATGCCTGAGGTTCTCATTTATATTTCCCTTGGTAAGGTTCTAGAATCCTTTTCAAATATCTTTGAGACTGAGAGACAGACCCAAGTTTTTTTGGGGGCGAGGGAAGAGGGCACGTGACTTCGCAAAAACCAACCAGAATGCAGTAGGCGGAGCCTAGCCTCTTTGAAATTCAGTCCATCTCAGACCTCTGTCGTGTACGCTTTGCAAGTCATTTAGCTGTGTTGACAAACTTCCATTGCATTCGTTTGCTAGGTGTGCCATAGTAATCTTCCTTTGATCTAACCGTTTGCCCACATTTTTCTATTAACTAACAAATCAAATATCTTTCCTTCTTTTCTCTGTCACCCCACAATCTTTCCTTCACATACGTGGACTTGTAAATAGAATTATTTTTGGTAAACTAATTATTCTTAACATTCATTGGGCACTTTTTTAACTTTAACATCCATTTTAGTAGTTTCTAATTAATTTGAGACCATATAGCAAACAATTCATCGTATTTTAGCCAAAGAGCATGACAAAACGTGTAAAAAAGATTTCATTCAATCACGGCAATAGTCAGAAATCAACTTTGTGTTTCGACTTGTTTTAATTGGTTTGATCCACAGAAATTGAGTATAATGTTTGTGTGTCGGAGTAATTTAACAAATAAAAGCTATGATTTTTGTTTTCAAGAGTCCACTTATGAGTCACCGACCGAGCAATCACGCATGATCCTTTCCACAACCCTTGTGAGTGGGAAAAATAGGGAATCTGAGTGGGGAGTGAAACGATATGAAAGGGTTAATCCCTTCAGCCACAGCGCCAGCAGAGTCTCTTATAATAGTAATACTAATAATAATAATTTATTTAACACACAGGTAACCGCAATTACATGTGTTTTAATAAAAATACAATAAAATAAATAAATGCGTACATCAATCAATCAGGAAAAAGAAATACAACTGTTTAGGTTCTATTAAAAAAAAAATTTTTCTTTTTTAGGGACACTAAAGAGTCAGAAATAAAATCAGCATCTTTATAATTATTCAAGAATTCATTAGCCGTGCGCATCATCCTAGTTAGCGGTTCATATTTACAGACATCCACCCGATTAAAGTGGCATCTGAAGAGTGGAGTGTGCTTAGTCCTCCTTGGAGGCACATTCAGGTTGATTAAGCCAAGTAGATGGCTGGAATCCACATCACCCATCATAATTTTACGCAGGAAGATTGCATCTGAAACCCTCCTTCTGACTCGAAGTGGAGTGAGCATAAAAAATTTACATAAATTGGGGTATTCGGATGCTGTATAGACAGGACCATTATCCAGAGAACACAGCCATTTCACAAATCGCATCTGTATTTTTTCAAGTGTCCTCTCTAACGTGACATGGTGTGGATTCCAGATCATACTACCGTATTAAAATATCTTGCCTATCCCAGTGGGTCTTGTGGTTGCTTGTGGAATGTTACAAATGTCTTTTGTTTCCATTCGCACACAAAGTCTGAAGAGAAAACATGGCAATGTCCACCTTCATCGCTCCCCACCCTACCATCCTAGTGTTCAAGGCTCCACCTCCTGCCAGGGTGTGTTCGAACCCTGCCAAGCTCGCACAAAAGCCCAGTCACAAAGATATTTGAAAAGGATAATGGAGCATTCTCGTACAGACAAAAGAAATTAATAACAAAAACATAGGAGCCAATGGAACGAAAAATAAACCAAACAAAAAAATTAAGAAACACTGAAATGAGCCAAATCTTCAACACATACTATTCCATAGTTTCCATTATTCTTCAGCTATTCTTTTATCTGAGTCATTTCCTTTACAGGGGTGGATTCATTGCTATATACGATCATCGTCACCATCGAGTTGTGGATGCTATTGATTTTCGAGAGCAAGCAGCACCCATTGTGAAATCTACTCCAGGCAATGTTAGTACCATAACAGAGACTCCTAAGAGAGGAGGAAGTACAGTTGGCATTCCAGGATTCCTGAAGGGTTTGGGGCTAGCGCATGAACTGCATGGCCGTCTGTCATGGGCTGAAGTCATACAACCTGCCATCAATCTCTGCAGGTTGGTTAAAAACAGTAATGGTGTCTGGCATAGGTTTGCAGTTAGATGTTACTGTAATTTGGTTTGAATTAATTACATATGAATGTAAAGTGGGGGATTTAAAGCACTTTAGGTGAGTTTTCATTCTTAATTACTGGTATGTAAACTCTCATTTTCTCCATCGCTTGGTGGTAGAATAATAGCCTTTATTTTAGCCTTTTTCCTCATTTGTTTTCCATGAGAAATTTCCAAGTTTCCCCTGAGAAAAACATACATACAGGCCTTATTTTATGTCAAAGTGCCTTTCATCATCTCAGTCTTAAATAAGGACATACATTTGTGCATTTGTGATTACTTGAATTTTTATGTAATTTCTACGGCTTTTACCCATATTCAAGGTATTTGAGCTTAATAGTTCCATGGTCAAAATGAAGATCATATTTAAATTATACTCTTTAATAGTAGCAGCTATAGCAAGCATGAATTTAATATTGCATTACCAATGCATATGTATTATACTTTTATATGACTGAAATTGTAAGTAATTAAATTAAAATATCTATAAATGCCTTCAACTTGACTCATTTTCTTCTCATGGGACTTCAAAAATTCCTTCACAATGGAAGGTTATTCATGATCCTGAAAAAATGATATGACAATATGATATATTTACAAAAATAGTTGAGGAAATGTACAAAGTACACACTGTTAATGTTTTGCCAAGATCTAGGTGTTAGAAGTTTCTCATTTAAAAAAAATTAGGTCTCTCTATGGAGAGCATACACGTAATTCTACGTCATATCTTTTTTAAGTGTTTAATTTTATATGAAAAAATTTTTTTTGAAGTATATCTTGACTCATTTTCTTTATGCAGTGTATTTACAACTCTTTTGCAATGGAATGCTTTTTACAATCCTGAAAAAATTACTGAGGTGAAAGTATGATTTATTTTAACAAATAATTGAAAAACATACAAACTACTCACTGTTAATTTTTTAATGAGACAATTGTTTAAAATTCCTCATTTTTTTAAAATGTCTCTCTGGAGTGTATACATGTACCTTTAACCGTGTAAAAGGGCTGATATATTTCATCAAAAATCTCAGAAAGTTGTTTAGTATGGGGCTGATGTTTTGGTATTTTTGGGAGGTTGAGATATTTTTATTTGGAATGAGACCAATTGATTTTTAGGTGAAATGATATTTTGCTCAAATTACCACAATGCTAATTTTGGCATATATGCGTCAACTACAATGAAAGATTATCCGACAGCTGTGACTGACAATTGACTGCATAATGCTCCAGCTTTAGATTTTTAGTTTTTAGGTCCATATATGTGTCTTTGATGAGGAAATAGGTCTCAGGACCATGAGTGTGTCCTTTTCCACTGTATGGAAACATTACTCCTTCTAGCTGTTTATTTTGCATGGTGCTCAGCCTTCATTTATCTGGGTGGAATGGAGGATGCATTGGTGAGAGAGAGTTTCATGAGGAAAATGGAGCCCTTATGCAAAGGGTTGTACCCATGGTTTATGCTCTGATCACTGTCGGCTCTTTCTTTATTCTGAAAACACAGTCATTGCTATTATATGTAATGCTGCAATTACTACATTTCTCAAAGCCATGCACAATGGATTGTGGTGATTGAGGTGGCTGTGGTCCAGGGTCGTTTATTCAAGATTTTCTGAAAACGTGAATATAGCATCTTTGAAGTGCGTTTTATAAACTGAGATAAAAATAAACTGGGACCTCCTAGCTAGTTTTATTGCAATTCAGTCGTGAAAGTGGAGATTTTAACATGGGCTCTTGTGCAGATAGCACAGATTGCAATGGAACATGTCAATTTGAGCAAGATAGCATATTCAAGCTTTTAATCAAAGCTGATTATTGGAAGTGAAAAGTCCTGGGGAATCAAATAAAAATAAAGTATTGGGTCTTAGCACCTAGTTTCAAAGTTATTAGCGAATTACTGCCAAATCTGTAGTCAAAATGTGATAGTTCCTTGAAAATGGCACTGCAGTCAGCTCATATGGCAAGGTCGTTCGATATCTCGATTCTTTGCCTCTTCGAGTCGATATTGATATCGATGGTGCTACATATCAAATAAATCGACCCTACTCATATGGTAGGTAAAATGTGATACTTAAGAAATATATTTGTGGAATTATATGCATATTTTTTGTCATATTGCTGGTTTTCAATAGGTAATCCATTTCTGCAGAAAAAGCAGGATTTATAAAAGTGAATAAATAAAACTGTATGTAAATAGAATGTGTAACTTTGTATTTGTTTTGACTCACATATTCAAGCCAGAGCCACCTTAAGTCCCAGATTATTTTGATCTTTTCCCCTAATATCATGACCGATAGTTTCTTTATCTTTGGCAAGTTTTGTAATCAAAGCATCTCAACCTTGCAATTTTGATGTTATTGTTCGGGTAATGAGTACTAAGCCTTAGTGCATTTTAGCCATTCAATTCATTGCATTTTTTTCAGTTGAATCTTGACAGTGTCAAATGCAAGCATTCACCTTTGTTATAGTTTTGGACCTGGGTGCTTACCATATATTACATCAAGATTATTATACTGAGTTTCAACTTCTGCCTTTTTCTGATCACAAAATACTACCCATTAGGATAGGTTTTCCTTTGCTGTTGTTTGAAGCCTTGAAATTACATAACAGATCAGTTTTCATCCTTAGACTGTGGCTGCTACCATTTTGAACGAATGTACGATGGATGACAAAGAGTTTCCAGCAACACACAGTGGTGGGAAATTGAAAGACTGATAGCTCCTTTGTCTGTGCATATTACACAAGTGACTCATTGGCCAATCATTGCAATCCTAGGTATCACTGCGCAAAGTTCAAAATTACTGTTTGCTGACTAATGTGCGCAAGTCCAAATTTAGCTTTTGAAAGTCGAGTAATAGGTGTTGTTTTGGAATGTATGATAGTGCAAATTGTACTAAAGTCGAGGACTGTCTGTTCATGGAATAAATTCTTCAGCTTGTGGTATTTTTTTCGCTTTATTGGAGAAAATTCTGGCTAGTACATATTTTAGTGACAATAATATGTCACACCTTCCAACTTTCGACCTCATGATTGGTAATCATAATTTTTCAATGCTTTGGTGATGGGTGTTGCCTTGATACGTCATTGTATGTTGTGTGGGCTGTGTAATGAGAATTGGTGTTGTCAATCTACTTCTAACAGGTCAGGATTTTTGGTACCATCAAGCTTGATTACTGCCAGGAGTCAACTGCCTGCTAGCACTCATAAAATCTTGAGAGACACCAATCCCTTGTTTTGGGACCGCTTCGGCAGTTTAGAAGCAGGTCGCGACATGACGGATTTGAAAATGGCTTCAACGTTGGAAGCTGTAGCTGAAGAAGGACCTCAAGGTTTGTGACATAGCATCTAGCTTTACCAATTACTATTTCTGTAAGATTTCATGCTAGCTTGATGTCATTATGTAATCGTTTATTGTCACAGAAATTCTAGATTTACAGCAATCTTAATGTAATATTTTGACTAAGAAAACTGGGAAGTATAGGCCCCAATTGTCATTAGTATCCATGTAGAAAAGAATACTTTTACTCTTCTAGAATTAATTAATTTATGCGTATATTTCACAGCTTTACTGCACCGTCAGGCACGAGTGTTTGTGTAATATTTATTTACTAATTGTTGTGATACTAACATGGTGGGAGGGTGGGGAGAAAAACTAACATTTGGGAGGGAAGGCAGGGGAGCATAGGTCAAGGGTTTGTGTGGTGGGAAAGGTTGTTATTCTACAAAGAAATTTTGTTGAAAAGTAGTGGGGAGGGGTGCAAAAAAAGTAACTCATTACAAAGGTTGCTTGACTGTCTAATATTTTCAATTTGTTCATAAGTATCCATCTTGAAATATTTTGGGAGAATATGAAAAATCTCTAGGTTAAAGTCACTACATGATAAGTTTCAAGCAGATACTTGGCAAATTGAGAGGTGAAATCCATATCTATAAAAATTTTGGTGTATTTTTTCATGCTTGTCATGAAATTTTGACCAGTTTGACCTATGCAAGATGAATTACAGCCATTGGATTTAATTGCATTTGACCTATGTAACATGACTTACAGCTATTGAATTGAAATCAATTTTGTAAATACCAAACTTGAATTATCTATCCTGATTGTCTTTTCCATTTACCATAAATTTCAAAAGCAGCATTCTACACTCCCCTTACCATTTTGATGCATTCTTTTCAATTTGGATACTAATGTTAAGTTCTTTCTACGGATTGATGCCTGATGTTGTCAAGTTTATTTGTACTAATTTTCCTTGAATTGTCTAAATTTTCATGTTATGTGTGTGTAGTTCTTCATTTTCTTGTGCTTCCCATTCAAAGTACACAGCATTGGACTTATTGTGAGTACAAGGTACGCATTGTCAAGTCTGGCATGATTATGAGTCATCAGAATTAGAATGAGAACCTTGTTTTATACATAAGAATCATTCAATGTATATCTTTTATGAGTGGCTTTGATAAATTTTCCTCATATCCTTATGAACTCAGATCTGTTTGCTGAAATTGCAAAAAATGACAGAAAAGGCTTCACTGAGTTAAATGAAACAGCATTTTTAAGTTCATAACCTCTTCTTTTGTAAGCTAACAGATTTTTCATTTATTGTTATTTATTCAATTGAATTTCAAATACAAGCATCCCATGCATCAAGTTTGATTATCAAGATTTACTGCATAAGGAGGAGGCTGTCTCATACTACTGTCAGTGGGATGCTCTGTAGGAAGTTCCATTTTCTTAAGCCTGTTTTTCATGGAGCATTAACTTGCATAATTTTAAATTGTGTGTTTTTCTCAATCTGGCATGCAATATCAATTGAATTTGAGCAGGCACTATTTTGCCATCTCACGTTCATATATTTGTACATGCATTCATATAATTAATTCACCCCTTTACCCAATGCAATTTGAAATGCCCCTCAGTACATACATCAGATTGTGCAGTTATGTGCCCTGTGTAAAATAGGTATTGCAAAAACTGCTAGCTGCCTGAATTGCTCTCCCCCCTCCACCACCTTCATGGCACCTTTGCAAATTCCCTTTGCATTTTGGCAAATTACCATTTGCATTTTATAAGTTGTCCACTCCCCTTAACACCTATGAAGGTGGTGTGGAAGGGAAAGAAATGATTAATGATATGTTTGCCTGGCTTTAAGTGTCAAACGAGATCACCTTCCAGGGGAAAAACATGTTATTTAGGCGGTTTGAGTAAGTTTTTTACCAAGATATAATAAAGACTTTATTAAAATTTTATATTAAAATTTTAATTTTGATTCAACAGCCATATGAAGCGAGGGGTAAATTTTGAAATATTTATGGCACTAAAATATTGTAGTGCTTGACTGAAATTCTCAGTGGTTAATTAAATATACATGTGTAAGGTTTTAACTTGTCTCATTTTTTTCATGCCTTACACTTACAAGGCCTTCGCGACCAAAGATGTTTTACGTTTGTGCAAAGGTGGGTATTTGATTTGTTCTAAAAAAACTATTTTTGAGAGTTAATGCATTCTACACATTATTAAAGTTTAGATGTGATCTCTGTGTTAAAAGTTCCTTATTTTTCAAATTAAATCTCTCTGGAATGCATACCTGCATCATTTTCCATAGAAAAATGCTTCTATGTTTTGAAAAATATCTGGAAAATTTGTCTGGTGCATGGTTGATGTTTATGTCTCATTGGAAAGGTGAGATGTTTTTCTTCATGATGAGGTCAAGTCCATTGAATTTTATGTGAATGATATCCTGCTTGAGCTACCTTGGTGCCATGTTAGAGTTTTACTATTCTTTTGTGCCTGATATTAATATTTTGTTTTTATTTTTGATTGTTAATATTTTGCATCATTTTCCATGTCAGTCTTATAAATTAAGTAGACAACTTAGAAGTTGAAAGGATTATGAAATGTCTTTCCTGCAAGGCTTATTTTGCAATATTTTTCCATGTCAGTCTTATAAATTAAGTAGACAACTTACAAGTTTTAAGTATTATGAAATGTCTTTCCTGCAAGGTAATTGGCTGCTAGTGCTACTAGTTGTCTCCAATTCAATCCCAGACCATTAGTAGCATTTAAAAAAGCCATAAATTTCATTTTTTTGCTTGCACAACTTTTTTTCTTTTGCATATTTAAATTAGAAAAAAATAGGTGCTCACAGTTTCAATAAAAACCATTGGAAAGATAATTGAATACACAATTCTTGCAATCAATTTCTGTTTTCCACCTGATTAAATGTAAATTTTGAAAAAAAAACACTCATAAAACTGCTGAAAATCCAGCGTTTTTGGTTCACTGCCCCTAGATGACTGAGGTCATTGTTGAAGCTGACAGACATACGGATATATGGAGGAAAAAATACCCATAACATATCATTTGAAATGTTGAGTATTTTTTTGCATTGGGAAATAATAGGTAAGGGCAAAGACCTGAGAAAAACCAAAAGACCTGTACCAAAAACTTAATGATAGAATGTACTGGTTCAAAAAAATAAATACCATTAAAATGGCTTAATGATATACATCATTTCATGAATAAACAGGCAAATTCCATGTGGTGAAAAAACCTTAAGGTGAGAGCAGAAATATTATATTACATTTTCTTTTATCCCTCCCATGACTTAATCTAAATGGACCCTATTACAGTCCAGTTCAATTTAGATTTCCACTATTTAATACTCGCAGTAATGAATTATTTTATGAAAATTTTTTCCCTTCTATTTATATCATTGTCCCATGGCTATAATGATGTGTGGGCCAAATGAAATTCCCCTTGAGATTGATCTATTTAATGTAGCTATGAGACAACTGAAGAGATACTTGATGAGTGTAATCAACATAAGACTGAAATCCACTTGGTTAAATCCGGTTTTACTGCTATGTTATTTAATAACTGTTTTTGGAACTAGTCTAATAGAATTCTTTGTAATTCAGCCATAGTTTTTAAACCTGTTCAAACAGATTTCATTGTACATTTATTTCTGTGACATTTATTTTAATCATTTTGTAGTTTTTATGTTGTTTATGTTTTTTGTGTATGGACATTTTTCATTTTTATACAATTGAGGAGCTGCCCATAATTGCATGAATGTGTTCTTATGTGCAATAAATAAATGAATAAATCATAATTTCGAGCTATCTTCTTTGTTACAGCCCTGTATAATGGATCCTTGACCAGGGATCTCTTAGAATCCATTGCTGCTTTGGGAGGCACTGTCACCCAGCAAGATCTTTTGGGATACAAAGCCATTAGACGCTCATTGATCAGAGTCCCATTCGGTCCATCCTCATGGGTCTACTCTATGGGATCTCCCACTGGCGGTCCACTCCTCCTTTCTGCCCTCAGTCTCATCGATGCCACCTACCAACAGTCAGGAGATGGAACCAGCCCTGTACCAGATACCACGACTAATGATACAGTGTCTGAGTCTCTTGTGGGCAGTAACGTGTCTGATGCCAGCCAGCAAGACAGTGGGTACACCACAAAGGAGCCTGCAATGTTGAAAAAGAAGGGTAACTTGAGTGGAGATGTGCCAGATGGAGGAAAGTCTGTTAAGACTGCTGTTGGTGATGTGGAGGACTTGTCGAAAGAGATTGCAGTGAGTGATGCACCCAAGGAGAAGAGTGGGAAAATTGTTCCCGAGGCTAAGAATCCTTTCCTTACTTATTCACAAGGCCCAAAAGAGATTAGACCTCCCAAATTTCAGAAGGGCGTGGGGAAAGTTGGTGTCGAAAAGGATAGTTTGGTTGCTGTGGGCAAAGCAACAATAGTGCCATATGAGCTGAGAAAGAAGAGGAGGCGGCGGAGGAGGCAAGTGGATTCTTCAGAAGATGTTGGTCTAGGATTTGACCATGCTGTCAAAGGGGCCACTGAGGAGAGTGCTGAAGAGATAGAATCACTCCTGAAGGCATTAAAGGATGCATCTTTGTTGCACTCCCTCCAGGGTAAGAAGGAAGTGACTATTAGAGTTGTAAACAGTATGTTAGATTTTTTTAAAATATCTGTATTAGCTGTCTAAAGGGTATTAAGTACCAAAATGGACAAAAATGAATTATCATCTTTGGAAGGTTTGGAAAATGAAGAGACGCTGGATGGTAGAGTAATCATTCCAGACATATTAGAAAAATAAAGAGCTAATGGATGGTACAGAGTTATCATCTCAGACATGTGAGAAAGATGAAGAATTCCAAAATGAGACTGATAAACTAAGAGCTTTGTATCATCTACTTATTTGCTACTACACATCCATATAGCTGTTTAAATTATCTATTATGTTTATTTAATAGTGATGGGATGACCGGTACCACGGTTCTTTGGTTCCACCGGTTCTTAAAGGAACCGAGAGAACCAGAACTGGCCTATAAAACCGGTTCTTCAGTTCCATTTTGTGTATTATTAATCTTTGAAATGAACAATAACTGAAGCGTACATTAGTGCTGTTTTCTCAATCAGGAACGTGTAATTAATAATGCTGAAGATGATTTGACGATAATCATGGTAAGGGTAATGAAAATGTGCTCCATGTCAAACACCACCAAGTTGAGAGGGTTAAGAGAGTGGATTGAAGCTAGAGCGGTCGCATCGCACAGTGAAAACGTACTGCTAAAAATTGTTCTTGTTCATTATTTAAGTCCCGTGGTTAAGTCGGCCCACGGTGGAGTGTTTTTTAAGTTTCCGGTCAAAGGCCGGAACGAGACTTGTGTACCGTAGGCATAGTTGAAGAGGAAATACAGTGTAAACAAATACATACGACTTTTAAAGCTCTTTGACTCACTGGCTAGCTAGAAAAAAGAAAAGAGAGCCGTAACCGGGAAAATGTGGAACCGTCCCATCCCTAATATTTAATATTAAGTTTAAATTTAAGCAATTAAAAAGTTTAATTGTATTGGAAAAATGAAGAGATACTGGATGGTACAGAGCTCTCTGTACCGTCCGTTTCATTTTTCTAACCTGCCCAAGATTTCTCACTCTAGGTCATTTTGGCCCGTTTTGGACTTAACACTCATTGCACAGCCAACACGAATATGTTAAGAAGTATTGTTTTAAAACCATCTATGATAGGTTTAATAATTTTATATGTTACTTTGTTTTCCTTTATTCTAGAAAAATGAGGTAAACTGTGTACAGTTCTCAAGGAATACAATTTGATAAGAATAGAATAGATTTTTACATAAGCTGGGCCCCATTTAACATTAATATTTCTTTCATCAATTTTCTGCATGCCGTCCATAGAACCTATTCTCTTTCTTCCCCTTCCCTGCTTGTCCAACATCCATGCCTATATAATGGCTTTGAGAAATCCATTACCCCTCATTACCTCTTCCCGCTGCCTTCCTTGCCTTCCCCTGATCCTATCCAAAAGTTTACTTTCCCACCACACTAAGCACTTCCTCGTTCACTTTCCTTTGTCCACCTTACCTTCTCTGGCCTCATCACCCACATCTCGATTGCCTGCAGCCTAATCCTGACTACTTCTGTCACAGTCCATGTTTCTGCCCCATCTGATTTGACATTCTACATCAAGATATTTGCCATCCTCTTCTTTTTATCCTAACTCAAGGCCCGTGTGATCATCTCCTTGAGCTGTGTTAATGGGAGATTTTCATCTCAAATCAAGTGGAAAATTAACCTCCCGATCAACTTTTCGAAGCTATCTTATCAAGTTTGTTTATGAATAAAATTGAATTTTAAACAAAATACGAAAGACTAACTTGGGATAAAGTAATAAAAATTTTCAAATGAGCCCCATGTTAGTATGCCTACCATAGAAGCAAATCATGCGGATTTGAATCTTTTGGTATCAAGGCAGCTGATTCTCTAACCAATTGAATAAGCCTGATTTAATATGTATGATTCTGTTGGATTTCAAAGCATTCACACACCTCTTATCACTTCCCTTCTATATTGAATTCTTCTTTCATTTAGGCTATTCTACTCTTTCTTTCTTTGGCCATTCTTTTCTAGCCAAGTAATTGCCCAAGTAATTTAATTCTCCTCTTGTTCCAGTTTGTGCCCTTCTAGCTTTACCATCTGCCTTGCTTTCTCTGTTTTTAAGAAGTTCATTACTTTTCATTTCTTCTAATTTTAAATTTGAAGTAGATAGAATTTAAATGTGTATTTGATAATTTCTTATTTATTACATGCATCGGTAACAACTAGGGATGGTCGGATTGGATCTGTGGATCCAAAGATCTGCAGATCTTTACATGGGATGAGATACTGATATTGGATCCAAATACTACAGTAAATCAGATATCCATCAGAGAGTTTTAAGCAATTGAAGTGCCGGCTGTCGTCGGCTATCGGTGGCTTTCTGCTGAACAAATTGAATGCTGTTGATGTACTTCATTCGACAACTGGCTTTTGCTGATTGTAAATCAAATTCACCCTTTATTATCCATCTCACTGTTCTCAAGAATTAAATGTCAAGATGTGTTATAACAACAGTCTCTGAATAAACGTGACAACAATCAAGGATTAGTATTATTGTGGCATCGACATTGTCTTTATTTTAATATTAAAGTTAAACATTTTTAAACTTGATGTTGTTTATTTTCAATAAATTCTCCAAGGCTTAAATTCTATTATCACTTGTGAATTGTATATACCCTTAAATACATCCAAGGATCCGAAAATAAGAACTGAGATCCGGGATCCGAAATGAAGGATCCGGATTTGGATCCGAAAAAAAACCTGGATCTGCTCATCTGTAGTAAAAACCCAATTGAATGATTATTCAACAACGAGAAATTGTACACATCAGTTTATGAATATAAGGAGTGCAAAAGTGAATATAAATGTATACAAAAGTATATACATACATACAAGTGCATACATATGAAAATACAAAATATGTGGGAAAGCATAATGATATGCCAGACATTGGGACAATAGAATAAGTACTGTCCAAAAACCTATCTATCAGCTGATAGTGTACTTAAATGAAATGAATTTGTTATGGGTGATGAGTGATTCATCAAGGTGATGTTTGTTCATGTGATTTGATTGCTTAATTGGCAAGATAACTTTTTCAGCTTATTTTTACTTGTTTTAATTAGAATATCAGTCTTTAGATTATTAATTAGAATATATGTCTGTTTTTAGGTGATCCAAGTGACCCTGGATGTGCAAATGATGACTATGGAACAGCTACAAACCCCATGGAAAAATTGAAAAAGTTGCGAACGAAATTGTCTCCCAGTGATGAGAGTTTACTGCTGCAAAACAGTCAGGAGCCATTGAGGCCTGCAGGATCTAATGTTGCTGTGGTTGATGCTGATGAGTTATATGTTTCAGTTGTCAGGTAAATAAAAATTTAATATCTTGTAGCATTCTATACCTAAATATTTTTTTTTAAGTGTGGAAATCACTATGTGTAGATGCATCATATCAAACTGTGTGCATTCACGAATGAATGAACCTGAATGTCAGACTGCTGATGACCTCATTTTGGTAGAGTTTATTGAAATATTATTTTATAATTTATGTTTGCCTTCATGAAGTGAAACCTGAAGTATAATCAGGCCAAGAGATTTGAAAGAAATTACTTATAAGTAAAACAAAAATATTTGAATTCTCCCATTATGTACCTTAAAATATGCAATAGAAAATTTTAACTACTTTATTGTGACCCTCCCTTTTCCCCTCATTGTGTCTTTTCCTCTCTCTTCTTGCCTCGAGGGATCTGAAGGAGGACTTAAGAGGGGGGAGGCATCACTTTGAGTGGACTTTGGGAGGGGGAGGGAAGTGGTGGGGAGAAAAATGCAGGGATTTTGGGCTCTAAGCCCGTCGCAGGTGGTAACAACAGTGACGTGCTACATGGGGAGAAGGGAAAAGGAGGGGAGGGGAATGCTCCAATCGGTAGATAAGCTTGAGTTTCTCCTGGGTTGGAATCTAGCTGAAGAACGCGGTCAACTAGGACACGTGATCGAATGGATTCGCAAAACTGGGCGACATTAGTGTGGCCGTGGGGTGAGGCAGCGAGACAATACACAGACAACCTTGTCTTATGACATAACATTTAATTTAAAAAAAAAACTAACACAATAAATTTAAACCCTTAATTGACACTTACAAACTAAACAACAAAGAAAAAAATACATGCAATCATCAAGAACTGGGCCTTAAACAAGACAATTGAAAAAGAAACTCGAGGAATAGTCTCGAGCCAACTAGTACACTTGAGAATTGAGCAACAAAAAGAGAACAATGAATCCTAATCCTATCTAATTCTAAATACTTAGAAAATAAAGTGGGGAACAAGATCGCTGAATGCTGAGGTGTTAAACAGAATGGTTAAATTTTAAGCATGGCAAATTGTCTTAACGAGCATTCATGGAGGGTAGTTAAGGTAGGAGGGCTAAGGTAGGAGGGTTAAGGTAGGAGGACAGTTAAGGTAGGAGGGCTTATTAAGTGCAGCTTCATAAGTCGGTACTGACTCACTCTGGGGGTTTACAATCACAATTACAGCACTTTCACTCTGGGAATGGGGCAACAAGATCAAAACTGGGGAAAATAAATGATACTGGTGAGGCTTCACTGGGCACTAATTCCTCAGAGATTTCTTCTGGGGATTGGGGTTTGGGAGATACGTGGGTGGGACATGGACAGTACTTATCAGAACTGGTTGGATGATGAAAATAATAGTGATGGTAATGATGGTGGGTTACGACAGCGATATCTTCATCTCCTTGGTGCGTTGCGGCATCTGCTTCTCTGGATGACACGCCAACCAGAGAGAGGGGGCAATTGGGGACACTGATTTCTCAGGACTTCTTTCTGGGTCACAGCTATTCATTTCCATTCACCTGCACTGACCGACTCCCTTCCTTTCCTTGGATGCACGCAATCTCCTCTCTGCTTCACGACGTCTGCCGAGCACGACCAGCTTTTGCCCGTAGATCGCTGTCAATCCAACCCCCGGGCATGGTGGCAGTGACTTTTATATGCCCGGAGCGAGTAGGTGGGAGGGGGTGGGACACTTTGACTTAGGTGATGATCCACTTGACTCTGGTGACATCTTCGCCGGTGGACGGTGGGGTGGAGTGGTGTGGGGAACACGTCACTGGATTATATGCCCGCACTCAGCCTCACAATGGGTATAGAGAGGGATGGGGGGGTGAAACACATCACTGGCCCTTTTGCCTTCACTTCACAGCGGGTGCATGGGGGTTGGGAGGAAAAGAAATGGGTGGGGGAATGCATTCACACAGCTCGTTAACACTAAAATGCTTGCCCTATTCACATATCTAGCTTGTCTTGTCACCCTGCCACTCATTCTTGATAATTTTGGAAATCGGTCCAATCGGGACCAGTTACAATATATGCAATAGAAAATTTAAACAACTATAAACATATGTAGTAGAAATTAGCTGAATTGGTAAGCTAAGGTTTTACACATGATCTAATACATGTCAGTATGGCTAGCCTATGAATGAATGAAGTTTTACTAAAGCATAGTTCGTACAGTAAAATTTTTACTGAATAAAGATATAAGTTGTGAAGAAAAATCCATCCTCCTCCAGGATTGCTCTGAAGTATCTGCATTTCCACCTTGCCCATAGGTGTCCCCTTGTAGTCCCCCTGAGGCATCCTCTGGCTGATTGTTGGCCACCATATCCTTGGTTTTTGTCCTACTGATTGTCATCCTCTGTCTTCTAAATCCTTTCTCCATTCCTCTAATTTCTGCTGTAACCTTGCTTGGCTGTTTTCATGTTGAACAATGCTATTGGCAAGCATCATATACCATGGTGCATCACTTTGGATGCCTCTAGTCATTACGTCCATTACCAGCTTTAGCAAGTATGGTTTGTATGTCGACCCTTAACCCTTTGAGTAGTGAGTTTTTTTCTGCTGGCTGACCCCCAGGAGTGAGTTTTTTTGAGAACATAGTGACTAGAATCATAATATAGATGGTAGCACTCTTCAGAGATACTTTATAGTGATAATTATGCTCACCAGACTCCGGCATAGATGGGGACAAGTGCCACTATGCTTCTGAAAAGGAGACATATATGTACGCCTTGCGATGAACGTCACGGAAAAACGAATTGACACAGTGGGGAAGGAGTCAAAAATGACCAATACGGAATGATTTCCAACAGTCACACTATATTTAATATACTAAATTACAATTATGATTACACGACAATGAGGCCCGCGGGCTAGCTGCCGAAACTTGACGAACGATGCCTGCTGACGAGGTATGCACTTCGGTGACTGGCAGAGGAGAGTCGCTGAGATGAAACATCCGGTCAGCGCAGTCAAAGGAGGGGATGTAGCTCTGGATCATTGGAGAAGGGGGAAGTAGGGGAACTGCTCGTCCAGCCATTGGTTGAGACGGCGGCGTAGAGGAGCACTATTGCCACAAAGTTCCGAAATGAGGCCACCAGATGCGAATTCACTATAAAAGTAGGGCACCTTGTTCTTGTCGCCCAATATCGCCAACAACGTGCAATACCGCCAACAGTGCACACTTTGAAATCTCCCTACCGCACTTAGAACATCTCGCGTTATGTCTGGCTCATGACGATGTCCACGAGCGAAAATGTCCGCGGCGAAATTATGGCCAAATTTGTGCCGAAAATTCGGCACAGCCTTTACTGCTCTAGCTCAAGCTTACAGGACGTACATGTATGATCGTACTCCAGATGGCCAGGAGGCCCGAGGACGTACATGTAGGTATTTTTGTACTACTGAAAGGGTTTATGCGGTCCAACTTTCATGTTAAAGCCCTCTGCAATACCAACACTACTACATATTTGCATCTACAAGAAAGTCCTGACATAAAAAATAGATTGTTCTGGTTCATGACCATAAATTACATCCATAAAATAGAGTAATTAAAAATGAAAAACAAATTTATCAAATAAATTACATTGAATGAGGAAGATTTGGTATTTAAACCCTGGTGTCAGCAAATATTCAGAGACGGAATGCACTTATAAAAATTGCTTTCTCAAGAGAATAAAATGATTGGGAAAAATCAATCAATCAATCAACACCTATTTGACACCTTTCCTACAGAGCCCACTGCAGACTACTCTTCAAAAGCCTTGCCTTATTAACAATCCCCTGTGTTTATATATGATTCAGTAATTTTTGTAAATAAGAACATGGCTTTATTCCTATCAAATAATGGCATACACATCCATGAGACTAGGATGAGAAATCATCCATGTGTAGTATCTGCTAACATGACAATGGTGTTCAAAGGACTCTGCTCTCTTTGCATCAAAATGTACAACAAGCTTCCCATAAGTTTAAAATATGAGAAATCACTCTTTAATTTTAGAAAGAAAGTGTGCATGTACTTAAATGAAAAATGTCTTTACTGTGTGAATGGCTACATCAATTCTGGGTAATTTTTAATTTTATATTGTGTACTTAAGTGTACATGTTGGTGTAATGTTCTCTTTTTTGGCAAGTAATTATTAAGTAGGTAACTGTATTTTTTGACATACCCTATACAGCTACATAATGTATGATATTCTGCATTGTACTTTGTATTTGTTGACTGGGGAAAAATAAATTATCATTATTAATTATTATTAATAACCTTTGGAAATTTTCTTTATATTTTTACCTGATCTTGCATTGGTCACATAGCTCCACGGGATCATGTGCCTTCATCTGTTTTGTTGCTATGAAATCTTTACTTTTGGTATCCCTTACTTTGATTATTCTTATCTACTTCCTTTCTCCATGTTTCTTCTTAAAATCCTTAAATGCCACTCAAAGAGCTTTGGCCATTGTTTGGACTGCAGCCCATTTGGCCTTTAATTTTGCTACCCTGTATACTTCCTTATCTTCCTGTTACCCTTTTCTATCCTTTCTTTTCTCGTCTATTCCTTCTATCTTATTTTTCATAGTCTACTTTCTATAATCCTTCTCCATAACTTCATAGAATCTGACTTTAGTTAGATCTCCCTATTGTTACTACAGTCTTGCACATCTCCTTTTCCTTTAAATATTGGTACCATTATACTGATTTTCCTTTCTTTTGGAATCTTTGCTTGTCTCCATAATTTATTCATATTTTGATGACTAGTAACTTTGTGATGCCACATATCCTTATTTGAAATGACCCGGGTTTCAGCATTCAACATCAGCTTTAGGCAAAGAACATGTTCACCTGTTCCATTGATGATGTTGAACATTGAACCCCGGGTCATTTCAAATGAAGATACGTGGAATCACAAAGTTACCGGTTATCATTGTTATGTTAATAAATTCCATAAAGTAGTGCAAAATTCCACAGAGAAAAAATCATTTGCCTTGACTGGGATTCAACTCGGATCCCTTGATTTCTGGTCGAGTGCTTTTAAAATCCACAGGGGAAGAGGACGCCTCGGTAGCTTAACTGGCTAAAGCACTCTGCCGGAAATCGAGGGATTCAGGTTCGAATCCCGGTCAAGGCGGATGATTTTTTTCTCTGTGGAATTTTTGCACAATTGTGCATTGCGGGTGACTCCGTAAAAGTGGAACTCCATAGCTAGTCCCTGATAGCTTAAAATCTGTCCATAAAGCTGCACTTGAAACCACCATTCATACAATTTTCTATTTGATATGAGTTTATTCAATAAAATTTACATAAAATGTTTTGAAAAATGGCAAAAGCCACATGTGCCACTACTTCTAGCCAAATTTAGTAAATTTTTAGCCACTCTGATCTAGCCAGATGGTGTCGCCATGCACTATTAAACACCTTCTGCACCTATTGAACATGGAGAGCTTACAAATAATACCTGGCAAATCATTTGCCACATTGCCTTTTTTATAGATGTATGTATCTCGGTTAATCCTGAACTCAGTGAATGCTTTATTGCCTATTTTTTTAATGTATGTATTTCCATTAATCCTGAGCTCGCTTAACTGGGACTTGGGGAACCACAGCTCTACTGTATGTGGATCACTCATCGGCTTATTGTTGGTAATGTTTCAGTGGCCTCAGTTCATGGTTTGGGTCTCAGATTTTAACGTCCCGAGGATACCTTCTGAATGATGCCCTGACTGACTTTTACTATGAAGATGGAAAGCCAGCACTTCTGCAGTCATCTGGTTTTGTTGCTGCACCATCTCCTGGAGCTTTAAGTCAACAGCTGCCTTCCCTCCCACCCATTTTCCCCTCTCTCAAGAGCAAAATGGCTGCCACACCAAACCACAAAGCTGGCGATTCATTGCGGCAGGAGAGAATTGCTAAGAGGAGTGCTGATGTGAATAGTTCTGCACTCACGTGCAATGTCTATGGCAGTGGTAAACGGCCTCTATCTTCATCTGTGGTGGCATTTGTGGTTCCAAGGAGAGGAGTTGTGAATGAGTTGTCCGATACTGGTTCTGAACAAGCTGTGGGAGCGTGTGGGCAGAGGATAGTCCTTGGTTCAGCTGATGCACTCTCTGTGGCCCAGGTTCTGGTGCAAATTCTTTCTAAAGGTAAGGACTGTTACATTGCCTTAGGGACCAATCAAGTATTTAAGTACATATTATGCTGAAGCATCAACAGGAGATGGGTAGAGGTCTCTCTTAGATAATGCCCTCTAAACGAATTCTCTCCAAAAAAAAATACAAGTGAGATAAAGGGAGGAACTCGGGAACAAACAAATGTATTGAGTAAACCACAGATGAAATACGTTTATTTCACCAGCTTATTAATTACTAAATATTGCAAGGGTCTGCCAAACTGTGTTCTGACATCTAAAGCTCAACAATCAGTCACCAATTTTAAATAAGTGCCCAAAATGCCAGACAAACAGCTGAGCAATATGCACTCTATGGCGATCCCCAGTAAAAGAGAGCGAGCAGTCCAGTGTACCATAGGAGGGGAGATTTTTGGCAAGGTTTAAGGTGGAACGGGTGAGCCATGGAAGAGTAACCTCTTAGAGGAGGTTTCGGCAAGGTCAAAGAGTGGAATTTGGCGAGGGGGTGTGTAGAATACAGGTGATTGGTAGTCTTGGAGGGGAGGAAGGTAGTGGAATGAGTACACACATGCTGTGTAGGATTTCAATTAGAGCTTAGGGAACTGTTTTTCGTCTCCAACCGCAGAATGCAGGATTTTGCCTTTGTGGCATGATTTTCTACCTTAGAACGTCCTCATGGACTACTGACCTACTGTTATTTAAGTGAGAGAGGACCTGGTGAGGGAAAGGTTGCAGCTGAAGTTGCTGGCAGGAGACGCTGAGTCTTGGAGATCACTGGAATTTTCACGTCATCGTTTGCTCAACAAATATTGCTAGTTTGGTAGTGTTGGAACACGCATCTCGTGCTTGCCTCAGGCAAGTCCTTCAGCTAAGTCCGGAGGGTAAACAGTTCACAGAGGGGAAACTGCCCAAGGAGGGGAAATCTAAAAAAAAGGGGGAGGGTATGCCAAAAAAATGCTAGATATTTTGGGGATGAGGGAGGTTGGGTTCTTTGTGAATTTTCTGGCATTGGTAGTTCAGGTATTGAAGAACATCTTTTGCAAGATTTTAGTCACTCATGAGATTCATCGGATGAGGTTTATCAGTCACCCCAGGATTTACAGTTTATGATGAATACATTAGAGATGCTGTGCAAAAGATATAGAATGAAGATAAATTACAAGAGAATGAAAGTAATGAGGTTTTTTTGAAGTAAAAAGGTGGAGTTGAGTGTGAGGCCAATTAATTGGGTTGATAGGGCTAAATAACAATTGTCACAATGAAAATGGTATTATTATGAATTTAAGGGTGAAATTTGAAGTCTTTCTGAACCGTGAGCCAGTTTTTTTATGGTACCAATAAAAAAATAGAAAAGGAGAGATGTTACAAGCTGAAGGCTGACAGTATTTTTCAGAGAAAAGGGATTGAACCTGTGGAATCCTTTTTCTACTTAAGAAAAACTCCATGAATTGGAATGGAAAAGGCATTCGGGGAATAATGTAAAGATAATCTCAAGCAATGGAAGCATTCACGATGAAAAATAACTGCCATGTTTAAAAAACAATTAGATCATCAATAATTAAAGTATGAGTACCTGGAAACATTTGCATTGGTTGTTACACTGTGTCTGAGAGGAGAACAGTGGCATTCCCTTTGTCAGCAGAGAGTATAAAGATACTCTAGTCCATTTTCAAATTTCTCAGGGCCTGTCGTTCTGGTCTGGTGATATTGGATACAGGGGGCTTTGCTCATCAGAGAATTCCTGCAGTCTCTTTTTTCAACTTCAATAGAGACGACGGCCTCAGGCTCCACAACACATGGAAAAGACTATTGAGGAAAAACGCGCCAAAATCAGAGTCCTCGACACTGATTGGACGCAATACCGGAAAGCCACCGTGAGGATGGTATATATATTCATGCCCAATTCCACCAGTCGGCATTTGGACCTGATCTCAAGATGTGGCCAGCATTGATCATGAAATGTCATCTCCAAGATAACGCAATGCAGCGAAACCTGAAAGAAATGGAATCACCCACACTACAGTGCTGTGAAAGCCTCAAGAAGAAATAGACATCATTACATTCAATCAACAATAGGATCACTGTAGAAATAGACCTCATTATATTCAATGAATAATTGGATCAATAACAAATAAGTAAATGAGAAGATCAAATATAGCATCGAAATTATAATGATAAAATACCAATTTGGAAAATAAGAATGCAAAAATAGAGGTATCTACGAAAGATGGATAAAAAGGAAGAAAGAGTACAGACATACTAAAACAATTAAGTTATACATCATAATATGTATTTGGATTATTTTGCCACAGCTATTTTTTAGTCTTTTACAGAATATGTCCAGTGATTGTTTGAGGTCCACTGGTAGACGATTGTAAAGTGATTGGGAAAGATATTTTAGACTATTTAAATCAAAGGTGGAGGATGATGTATCTGCTTGGTACAGATTTAAGGAGGATCTAGCATTATATTTATGTATTTCAGAAATAAATCATATATAATCATATGATATGATGTAGATCAGATGTACTTAAGAAGTATATCTGAACCTAACTTAAGTCAGTGAACCTCTTACAAAATGTAATGATAATCTGGAACGTATCCTGTTCCTTTCCCAGAGATTTCAGTGGGTAAAAGATGTTCATTTTCTCATCCAATTTTGTTTTATTTTTGTGATGAAAATTTTTAAATGGTGGTATTAATGCAAGTATTTTTTGTTCTAGGTTCAAGTTTGGTGGAAGGCATTGAACACACTAGAGTGAAACCCCTCGCCTCTTCAATTAATTTTGGAATTGAAGGTAATGCCATTTTTTGGTTTATTTTAATGTTTGCTAATTATCATTATATTCCTTTTAATTTATTCAAGTCCTTTATGTTTATTTCCTGTGTGGAAAATCTTAAATTTGGAAATCTTGGGTGTACCTATAGTTATTAGTGTGTATAAAAAATTTATGACAAGCTAGGAATGAAAGCTAGGAATGAATGGTCATCACCATATGCAAGCCACTTTGATTCTTATTGCGAAACACTAAAAAAAACCCACATTATTTATAAATCACTTAATACAAGTTATGAATGTCTATTGACAGTGGTAAATATATGGAACTCATTGTGTATTCACTCATAGAAAAAAAAGTGTACTTATGCTCTTCTTTTGTTCTGTAAATGATTTTGGCAGATTTGGAGATCGATATATTGCAATGTGGTGAAGTCCTGTGGCCTTGGGAAAATTTACCACACTCTTTATGTCCCAATATTGAAGCCATCCAAAGTCCTTACTTGTGTATAGTCTGAACTACCAATTTTCTATACCAAAAACTTGGTATTAAAAAGTTGGTTTATATGTATACAGACTGAGTTGGTATATCTCAAAAGCTTCTTATGTGGTGTATACTTGCAAAGATACTTTTTATTGCTGACTTGCCTTAGAAGTGAACATTTGGTCTGTTGTGGATATATGTTTTGTAATTTTTGTCTTTTACGAGTTCTTCTGTTCAACTGATTAATTTTGGTTAAACCTTGAGTTCTGTTACAGAAAGCTATGTCTTCCTGTAATCTCCATACCCTGGTATGAGTTGAATTATTGCATTGTGATGGGTTCGCTCTACAAGAAAAATCTTAATTGCCGCTTAGCAGTTGCTAGCTGATCCAGGTGCTTGCTTATTAATGAATCTGCAATGAGCATGGAATAGCTTTCTGATTTATATGTATAGGATCTGCATGTAGTGATTCCACTCATTGGTTTTCTGTTGGAAAATATTTCCTGTAAAAAACTTCCATAGAAGCAAAAACTACTGAAATAGATGATACTCGACTTATTTAAAGGATAGCATAAAAGACCTCTGTTTGAGTGCGTATCATTGGTATGAAAACCTCAAAACAGTTTGACTGCAAGAGTGAGAGAAACCAGAATCCTTACTCAGGAGATGCACGAAGGTCACGTAATATTTGAATTAGAAAGTCCAGTTACAGAAGAGGATGCAATACCACGAGATTGTCACACCAAGCCAACCATAACTCCCATTTTTCCATAAACTGTGATGCTTTGTTAGAAATATCCTGAGGTAAGTTGAGTGATATCCATCCAGTAGTTTAGCATTTTTCAGTTTCTGTAGTTTTAGCACTTAGCTCTTCTCCATCAATGCTATTATTGTTTCCAGATTTTACAAACTAGAGTTCCAAGAGCTTGTCTTATTTTCCCGTTTGGAGATACCATCATGAAGAGTGCGTAAGGGCACCTGGAGCCCTATCCAAGTTGAGGTGGATGTCCAAATTTGTGAATCTATTTAACTTTTAGATGTTCTGTAATGTGTCAAGCCAACTGTGAAATATCTCTTGAGGAGGAAAATGGCCTTTGTGAAGGGTGTATTTTCAATATGATAAATTACAAAGCCCCAGCGTTTCTTTACACCTACTAATGGTAAGTACTGCGTTTGCTCAAAAACGATTTGGAATGGCCAAAGGAACTTCTTTCCTATGAATCTGGCCGTACAGAAATTACTGAAGAAGGTATGAACAAGTTTGTGGGGCATTTGTGGCTCCTGTATGAGGATCTAGTGGCTTGGCATTCCATGACAATCATGTTCCTCTGATGAGAAGCATAAAATGTTGCAAGAGTTAACAAACAGTGAGGGGGAGTATTTGGGGATAGTTTACCTGATGATTGGCTAACTAAGTACAGTAAAAATTTGTCTCTCAATTATGCTGTGGGTCAAAGAATTTGTCTCGACTAAGTATTCCAAGTGAATTGTTAAAGGTTGATTGTAAAGATTGGGATCCAGGATAGAATTACTGGGAGAGGATGACAAAAATGTCATAGTTGCCCGTAGTGAAGGACGGGGCCGAACACACTCTGAAACTGGTGCAAGATATCCTTAATTCATTCATGGGTCATTCAATCCTAAGATTGGTTGACTGTAGCCCTCCACCCTTCCCTATCTAATTCCCTTAGTTATGCTAGTTCCCTTACATCCTGGTATCTCTTCATACATACTTTCCTCTTTATCTGGTCCATGAACTTATTCCTGGGTCTTCCTCTGTGGAATTTTCCCTCTATTTTACCTTAAGTTATGATCTTCACAAACCCATTGTGTCTCAGGGTGTCTCTCATCCATTGTGTTCTTCTTTTCTGAAGGGTGTTCCATATGGTCCTTTCCTCTTGTGTAAACTTCATCATTTTCTTATTTTGTCCATCCATTTTATCTTCAGCATCCTCCTTCAGCACCAGGTTTCAAAGGCTTCTAATCTGCTTTTCTAATGGTTTATCCTTATTATATACCCTATAAATGAAGACGAAAATAAAGGAGTTTTATAAGTTCTTCAAAATAAAAAGAAACTGAAAAAACTTCTTACTGAAAAAAATACCCTTCACGTAGCGTTGGAGAACTTAGAAAACAGTATTGATCTCTCATGTGGCATCTGAGATAGATTTGTGTGTAAATGACAAAAATTACTTTATATACATCCACAATGGGCTAAGTGTTTGTTTCTGAGGTTAGTATACAATAGAAAGAATCTTTGCAAGTAAACTGCCCGATCCCAACCCACATGAGGAGCCTCCAAGGTATAGGAGATAATTTCCTCTCGTCTATGTTGCCACCCTTTATGATTTGAGGGTGTTCACCCCCAAACATAGTGTGTGGGACACAGTTTCTGGTTATTATACTGAGCAATTAATGGGTACAAAGTGTTTTTTTAATAATTTGGAATTGAATTAGTTGAGGAGGTAGTGAAAAATTTGTAGACTTCCATTTTTTTAAATAACCACAGTGCTTCATATACTACAAAGGGCAACCATTAATCCTTATGGTAGAGCTACCCATGGTGTCAACCAGAGAAATCTGTGTATTTTTTAGGTATTGAATCAATCCATGATTAGTCGCTCTAACTGCTGTGCCACACTCCAAGAGGTCTGGTTCTTCATTCAATTTCAAATGATTGCATGTCAATCAGGTCAGCAACAGGTAATCCTTCCATAACCACAGAAGGGTTTTCTGGTCGAGAGGTTGTGGCTGGTCGCTGACGTGGACTTTGTCACCTTTTTTCCATTAAACCAACACAGCAAAAATTATTTTTTTCTCTCTTTTGACGAACGTTTATTACTGCTACTAGATATTTTTCCCAAATTTGTTACTTTGGCTTAAGGTAGTATGAGCAAAATATCATTTTACCTAGAAATCAATGAATTTGGTCTCATTTTAAAGAAATATATCTCGCCCTTCTAATGACACTAAAAAGTCAACCCCTTACCACATCACTTTTGGAGTTATCTGCCAAAAAATACCAGCCCATTTACATGGGAAATGGTCCGTGTATGCACTCCAGAGAGACATTATATTAAAAATGAAGCATTCTCTACACTTAGATGTCATAAAAAAACTAACAGCTTGTATTTTGCATTCTCAACTATTTTTGAAAATAAATCATATTGTCACCGCAATAGGTTCTTGGGTACCACAAAAAACCTTCTATTTTGAAGGAGTTTCAAACGTACCATGCGAAAAAAATTAGTTAAGTTAAAGGCTTAGTTAGATATTTGCATTTAATTGCTTACCATTTCTCTCATATAAAACTATACTATTTCACCATTAATAATGCAATATTTAATCCATGTGTCCTACAGCTGGTGAAATCAAAACGTATAGTTCGAATATGGTCTCTGTTATGACTAGGGAACTATCTCGCGTGGACTACCTTTAGCATGATATTTCCTTAGCTGTTATGGAGACAAGTTTCAAACTATAGAATTTACTTTCAGCAGCTGGAGGAAATATTATTGGTGCAATATATAACAATTAAATTGTTATATCAATGGTACAATAATATACTTCTAAATGAGTCAAATCCTTGGTAATTAAATAAAGAATATGTATGTAAACCTTTAACTTGACTCATTTTGTTCTTAAAACTCATCTACAACTGAGGGTTTTTTGTGCTTCTGAAACAGTTACAGTGGTACTATCTATCTAATTTATAAAAAAAAGTTGAAGAAACATACTAATTACACCCTTGTAATTTTTCGACAAGATCTAGGCGTTAGAAACTCCTCATTTTTTCAATTGTGTCTCTTGGGAGTGCATACATATATACTATTTCCCTTGTAAAATGGCTGGTATTTTTTGGAAAATATCTCAGGAAGTATTGTAGTATGGGGCTAATATTTTGCTATCTTTGGAAGAGGCAGGATATTTTTCTTTAAAACAAGTTGTGGGGCATTTGTGGCTCTTGAATGAGGATATAGTGGCTTGGCATTCCATGACAATCATGTTCCTCTTGATGAGAAGCATAAAGTGTTGCAAGTGTTAACAAACAATGAGGGGGAGTATGTTGGGATAGTTTACCTGATGATTGGCTAACTAAGTACAGTTAGAATTTGTCTCTCAATTATGCTGTGGGTCAAAGAATTTGGCTCGACCAAGTATTTTTACTTTCTAGAAAAATTCTTTGATGTCTAGGTGAAATGATATTCCTCTCAAACTATCGCAACATGATTTAGAAAATGTCTTTAGGGAATAGGGAATTGTGAGTTTTGCTATGAAAAAACCTAGTCTTCAAAATCTTTTGTCATGAGAGAGCTATGCTATTTGGTACTAGCTCTTATGTTTTGAATGGTCTCTCTGGATTACTCAATCAATATTATGTGCTTATTTATTTCATTATCATTCGGGCAGTGGGACCTGAATCAATCAAGTGGGGAGATGATGTGACTAAAGATTCTGCGGCTCAGAAAGGGATTCCTCTCCCCCAGCCATATGCCAGCGTGAATGGAATTGAAGAAATTGTTGACACATTGGCATCTCACGCTGACTCAAGGGGTGGAGGTGTTGCAGCCAGGTTTTGATTATGAAAATACCATGATGTGGCCTTTTAACTCATTGTTGTGACAGTTCTGTGATAGCGGTCAGGCTATATTTAAGGTAGCACGTGTGAATCTCGATGGTTTTATTTATTTTTAGCACTAAAATGGGTTGTTTTAATTTGTTTGGGAAGAAGTCTGGGATAGCCTTACTGTGATTCAGAGAATAATTTTGTTCAGTGATATTATTATGTATGAGAGATTTAAGTTTTTCTGGGGAATGCTCTTAATATTTAACAATGTTCTGATTATGTGGAGACATTCTTGTTTAATTATGCTGAACTAAAAGAAAAATGAAGGAAATTGTACTTAATTGGAATGGTTGTTTAAGTTGTTGTATGTGTATATTGTTGGAATATGACCGGTATTAACAGAGGTTAATTTCAAGTGCAGGATGTAAAACGTTGTAAGAAGTGTTGACAGCTTATTTTCTAAAAGTTGGCTTCTTACTTTGGCTGTTCAGTCAATGCTGTTTGAAGTATCAAGTGATTTTTTTAATACAAAGAAGTAGGACTGCATATTGGGCTACTTTTTATTAATAAGTATAGCTTTTTGACTTGGTTTTTATCTTGGACACATTTTTTTGAATGGTGGGAGTAGAGTGAATCTCTTATTTTTAATCCGGCAGAATAGTGGAGCTCATGAGTTTGATAGAGTTGAAGGTTTTTTGTTGTCACAATTTTAATTTATATTACTTATATATTGTATAATCATTTATTGGTGTAACTGCCCATCGAAGATTCTCTTCTCCCAGGTTTTTTCTTGTAGCCTTTCTCAAGTTATATTAGATCATATCATTCATAAATCTCTACGATGGGATAGAGTCAGACCCGCCTTCTTTCTAGTTAAATATGTTGTTTGGCTAAAAATTCAGTTCCCTCTTTACTATCCACTTTTCCTCAAGGATAATTCCCAATCGATGTCCAATATGGGTAAGGTCATTGGCAATTAACTTGTCTTTTGCCTGACCTGCAATTTTCAATTAAGTAACTTAAAAAACCACAAAAGCCACTGAGGTACACGAATCAGAAGCAACTTCAATACTGCTGATGTTTTCTCTTCTCTTTTCTAAATCCCCATCCAAGGATTGTGCATTAGTGAACTGGCCTTACGCAGCAGTAATGTGGTGAAATTTAGTTTGCTTCATTATGAGCAATTTCTCTTAATTTATAATGTTCTAAGACAATAGAGAAGAGTAGAGGGTAGGTCAGAGTGTGGCTTAACATGGCTCTGGCCTTAGAATCACCTATTCCAGATTTTCTGAAAACTTGATTGTAGCATCTTTGAAGTACATTTTATAAACTTAACACCCTCAGACGTCACTTCATGGAAGTATTTTATATTCGAGTCCATATTGAAAATAAGTATTTTACTTTTCCACAGTTATTTATTGTAATCATGCAATGCATTTTGCAGTTTACTGCATCATCATCTACAGTTATATATCTTTTATTTGTCGATTGCTACGATAGTAACCTTACGCTAAGAGGAAGGGGTTTGGAGGGAGGGAGGGTTTTTTGTGAGGGAAGGGAGGGGAACATAGATTAGGGGCTTGCGAGAAGGAAAATTTTGTTGGAATCGGGAGGGGTGTAGTAAAAGTAGCTCATTGCAAAGATTGTTCGAGTGTCTGGTAATTTCCTTCTGTTCCCAAGCATCCATATTTATGCCTTTCAGTGGAACATATAAAATTTTGGGGATAAAATCACTTACGTGGTTATAATCAAGCAGATGCTTGGCAAATTGAGAGTGGGAATTCGTATTAAAGTAACTTAGTGAGTGTTCTTTGATGCCTGTCTTGAAATTTCATCCAGTTTGACATAAGTAAGCTACATTACAACTATTGCATTTGGTTTTTTAAATATGTGACATGAATAATCTATCCACTTAGTCTTTTCCATATGCTAAAAATTTCGAATTTTTGTTTTATAAATTGCGGTGAAAATAAAATAGGGTTCTTAGGTTAGTTTTACTTTAACCCAGCCTTGAAAGTGAAGATATTAACATAGGCTCTAGTGGAGATAGCTTTGATTACAGCAGAAAAATTTCAATTTGAACAAGAAAGGGTATTAAAGCTTTTGATTAAAACTGTTTATAGTGAACGAAAAGTCTGAGGAATAGGATAAATGTAAAATCCATGCATTATACTGCCTATTTTTATAGGTTATCAGCGAATTTTTACCATAATTGAAACCAGAGTACTGGTAATTAAAAATATATTAATGGAATTATTTACATATTTTGTGTCTTAATGTTGGTTTTTAATAGGTATTAACCCATGTCATCAAAGAGATAGGGATTTTTTAACTGAATAAATCAAAATTTGTTGGTTAATATTTTACTTGACTAACATATTCGAGCCAGAGCCACCACCACCGCACACTCTTAAATTTTTCTTCTTCATTTATTGGACTTCCTTGTGTCACTGCTTCCTCCTCCTCAAGTACAATACTCTATCCATTGCTTAGAAGCATTAATTGTGGTCCTCTTGGTTCTTTTTATTGTGTAGTAGGCTGATGCTGATGTTGGGTGTCTCTCCACCCTTTCTCCAATAAGTCATTTCTCAATAACTTCCAGTATCTACTCACCCCTTTGTCCTTCATCGTCCTTGGTTGTTCAATCCTGAGATTAGTTGACTGCAGCCCTCCACCTTTCCGTATCTAATACTATTTCTGATATTTCCTGGTTGCTTTTCCTTTATACTTTCCTCTTTATTAGAGCCTTACTTGAACTTATTCCTAGGTCATCATCTGGGGAATTTTCCCTCTATTTTGCCTTCAAGTATGCTCTTCACAATTCAGTGATCTTGTTGATCTTTCTTTCTCTTTGTTTAATGGAGTCCTAAATGTTGATTTCAAAGGGCAAATCTTTATGCAGTTTTCTACCCATATTAGGGTGGAATTTAGTGCCTTCCTGGGGAGGAGAAATTAACAACTGGATTGATTATTTTACGTCGACATTCACCTTATAATAACAATTTTAATGTAGCATTACAAATTGCATACTCATTAGCCCTAGCTGTGTCCCACCATGTGGTTACCCATGCAAGCAGCACTCATTATTCTCCTCATTTCTTTGTATCTTCTACTGGGAAAATAAAAGACATTTCCAGAGTCACCACTTGCATTTGGTTTTGCAAATGGCAAAATATTCGTTTCCCACTCATCTTAGAGTGAGATTTTGTGGCAGTTTCTTCCTAGGGAGGAAAAATTAGCTAGTGGATAGATTATTTTACACTGAAATTCATCTAGAAATAACTTTTTTATTTTAGCATTAGAAATCATGTTCTCATTAACCCTGGCTTTGTCCAACCCTGTGGTTACCCATGTAATCAGCACTCATTATTCTCCTAATTTCCTTTATTCTTCCACTAGGTAAATAAATGACACTTCTAGTGTCAACAGTTGCACTTAATTTTTAGTGTCCTCTCACTCCTTGAGGTTGTCACTTTCCCTTGCTCACCAATTTAAGTGTTCACCGATTCACTATTTAAAGGGGTTTTATTTAACCCATGACTCACTGGCAAGGTAGCAATGCTACAGCGCTCATGCTTCAGCAGAGTTGTCACTGTATTGTTGTGTCACTGTGAAATGTGCAAAAGACTAGCCATACAGTCACACTCAAGGGTGCAAAGGGATGAAATGTGCCGTAAAAGATAATTGGACTCTACCTGGATTTAATACTGGATATTCCAGTTTCCATGCAGGTAGCCAGTTGCATCTGCCAGCCATAATTGGTCAAGGTAGGAGACTTGGGAATGGAAGATTCAGGTTCATGTCCTGGGGGTTATGCTTTAAATTTTAAGCTGTATACAACTTCACAATTGAGTGCAAGTCATGTGGTACAGAGTTGATTGCTTGACTGATTTGGTTGATTGCTTGACTGATTTGGTTTTCACGATCTCAGTGGGATCACTCGTGTTGGACTTGTGTGTGACTTCAGCCCTCATTAGTTGCTTGAGTGGTAGATAGATGCCTGCTGACCCTATGAGTCCAAATAATATGGCAGACAATATGCATCCTTTGCTGGTCATTGATATTTTCACCCACTTCCAGTAAATTTATTGCCTTGAAATTCACGTCACATATAGTGCTATTGTTGCACATTTCTGCAGTATTTTTAGTTTAGCTATGACTTGATTCAACTAGAAATAGGAAACCGTGAAACCTGTGAAGTGCATGTTTTCCCTCTCCACCATTACACTGTATTGCCTTCTGCCCTGTAGATGGCAGAGAGATCAAGTGGTAGCAACTCTACCCACACTAAGCTGTTGTTTATTTCTCAGTTTGTTTCTGTATTTATTGTTGAGCAAGAATGCATCCTGCCTTTCATTTGTTGTTCTAGTTGACAATGTTTGAAATCGGTGACACTTTCGCACTTGAACAACATTGCCATTCATTCATCTAGTTACATGAGTGGTCATAGTTTCAATCACTTGAAACTGTAGCTACCTTTTTCCTCTTGACTTGAGTTATTCTTCAAATTGATTGCTCGCAATCATGCACTGCTGTCCAAGAAGTGGAGCAGTTTAAACCATAACCCCTGTGGTTCAGTTTATTGAATAGCATGTTTTATGGGCACGTGCCTCAGTAATTACCTCCTAGTTATTTCTGGGAGAATATTGACTTCATTATGACTTTTACTCTTATTATTGGAGTTCAAGTGTAGTCAAAATACCGTGGTTTGTTGGCAAAAGCAAAAAGCTTCATTTATTGGCTGAAGGATATAACTTGCTTCCTCCTAATATATAAGGGAAGTGATTGACATCCCAAATGCACCTCTATCTGCTCCAAACATGAATCTGTGCTGCATCAATTTTAGATGGTCAGATATTTGCCAATATGTTTGCTGTAGCTTAAAATGCCCTGGTTGTTACCTAATGGAAAATTGATTGATCAGCTTCTTATTAGGTATTAGAAGTGGATATTTCTAAGATTTTCATGAGAATGAATATGATGTGTTCATTACATATTTATATCCTTGTTTGAGGAAGCAGAATTCTGTGATATTTAGCATGTGCAATTCATTCATGGTACAGAGTGATTGGGTGAAGTTCATTCCATAATTGTTCATTTGTAACAAATTTTTGAATTTGTGAAATATTATAATTCATCAAAATGTCACTCAACAGTCTTGCACATCTTTTAAAGTTGTTCTTCCATTGATTATTTAACATTCCATCTGGTTTTTTTAATTTCACATGTTTTGGAAGAAATATGTACTTAATTTTTTGAGTAATTATTTGAATCACAAAGTGTTTATATTTATTTACTATTTAATTAAGCCCTTGATAATGTTTTATGCATAATTTTGAGATCTGAGATGCACCTGTAAGTAGTGAACTTGTTACGGAGGAGATATCTTTTATCTGTGTTTGGAGTTATAACAGCTGGCTCCCAAGGTATGCTGTATTTTTAGCTACTTCATGTAGCTTGAAAAAGACAATAAAGTGCACTGTCAATCTATCATTATATTTTATTTATCTCTAACATCCTTTTCTCATGGAAAATCAATATTTATGACAACAATGAATTTATGCTGGTCTTAATCGAACTCCCATTGTTTTAACAGAGAAAATATTCTCTTTTTATCATGCCCTTATCCTTGTTCAAATTTTAATATTTTGTACATTATTTAACCAGTATTCTGGGCTTGGCTCATATTTTTGGCATTTGTATTTTATTAAATATGATGATGCTAAATTTCATCAAATTTTCATTTTATGCTGTATCAATATATCATATGCATCCGTCTCAATCTGAGAAATCAAGTTGGATGGTTGATGTAGGTTGGCTATTACTAATACTTTATAGTGATTTAATTGTGAAATTTTCAATTATTTTGAAAGTTTAATCTCTTTTTCCGAGTTTTACTTCCGATTCTGAGTTTTACTTCCAGTTGGTTCCACCATCTTTGTCTTCAGTGCTATCATGTTATCACTAAAACATCGCCAAACCTCGGTGCTTGTGTTATCCTGGTTAATAAAATTTTGGTTTATTTTTCCTCTCTCAAGAAACTATTGAAGAGTAATAATATGTTGAGAAAACTTAAACTTATGTTTTTTACTTTCTTAAATGTCAAAAAAGTGGGAGTTAGCAGGATGAATATGGTTTATCACAGTTTTATACTTATTACATGTTTTCTTTATTCCAGTTCTGTTTTTCTGTATGCCTCAGACTTACCAAAGAAAATAAGTTTAATGTAACTGGCGATACCTAGTGGAAATGAAGTGTTAATGACATTATCACAAAATGAAAGGTGCTTTGTAAATTTCCTCATAGTTTTATTACACCGACCTAGGTATCACTAACTTCAGTTATTTTCCAGTTCATTTTTGCATGCTTAGGTTTATATGTTTAAACATAGAACTTTTCACTAATTAATATACACATATGTATCTATAAGTTCGCAAAATGAACATGCGCTCCTGGATTGTCATAAAATTTTAAAACCTAGGCTGGTGTAAAAAACTATGGGAATTGATAAAATATCTTTCATTTCTTGAAATTGATATTACTGATGAAAATTTGGAAATTTTAAAAGGCAGTCAATGCAATCACCACCAAATGATGCAACGAAGATTGCAATGGTTTTGAGAATTGGTTAACACTTTGCTATGGAAAATCTGAGAAGCACAGAGGGCTAATGAGGGGTTTCCCCAGAGCAGAGTGTGTAGGAGTCCAAGCATGAGACTAATTGGGTGAATTTGAAATAGAAACCAATGTCTATGAATATTCAATGAAAATCGTTGGTGTACCATTTTCTCCCCATTTCAATGGGTGAAATAGTACAAAGTTAGCTTTTTCTTGTTAGCTTTTTCTTGTGAGCTTAGAGTGGTTGGATTTCTAAAATACAAAGTAAAATGTAATTTGATTGATAAATTTTCCTCCTCAAATATTTCATTGAATATATAAATGGAAGGAGAGTACAGGAGACAAACACCTTAAAAACTGTGCCGGATTCACGCCGGTTTACGGTATTCTAAGTCCTGAATCTTAACAGAAAGTCGACTGACAAATATTGTTGCTCCATTCAGACCACGGTCATAGAGAAATACAATTTTGGCTAGCACTGAACCATGCATAGGACCGCTTCCAGCGAAAGTTGCTATTGGTTGGTGAAAGTTGACAGCTAATGTTTGGAATATGACTACTAATGTATGGTTTGCCTTGGAATTGGAACTTTTTGTCCCTGGTCCATTATCGCCAAAGTTTGTCAACCCTTGGTGTGTGAGTGTGCTGGAGCAGACAGGCACACTCTCCCATAGATGAATCTTGTCCAAAGACAAAATTCCATGCTTTCCAAAAGGTGCATGTCCTGCAGCCACAGCTGCCACCAGGGATGTTAAACTAAACCGGAACCAAGCATATAGTTTCGCTCCATAACGAAACTATACTTTCTTTTTGACTATAGTTTTGGTTCGGAATGATACTTTATGTATGGCTTGACTTACCTGCATGCTTAGGAGCTTACACCACCTCCCCTTGCATTAGTGACAATTGGAACGAACAAGGTAATGCAGTTTTGTGAACGGAACAAAAGTATAATTTTGAACGACATATAATGTTCCGGAACCATTCCTTCTTGTGAATAGTTTCAGTTCAAGTGAAGTGGCGGATGGACTTTCGGTTCGCGCTCATGGTTCCGGGTTACATATAATAAAATCAGAGATGGCAACGAGTGTAATATTTGAAATTAAAACTTTTTGGAATATTCATAATCGGAGAAATATGGTATATTTTAAAATAATTTGTTTTAACTGAAAATTATTAATGCCATTAATAATATCACAATTTCAAGATATCCATCCATCATATATCTAGCCTGCTTCATAATTAGTTTATCAAATACTTCATGTGTAAAAACGTGCCCTCTTTGCTCACTTGTGTCAGGCAGACCTAGAAAATTGTAGGATTAATCTCCCATTTATATGTGAATACTACTGGAAAAGTATTTTGTGTAGAAACTCCTACTTATTGTGTGAGAGAGGAGATTGAACCTCCAAAAGGCTGCATGAATTATTGTAGTAATTTGATAAGCTATGCTAGGTTTTGCTTCTGAACATGAAACAATGCTTTTATATCATTCATTAAATTGTTCCCAGCAATATCAAGATGTCACAATGAGACCAATTTTTCTAAATTAACATGTTTCAATGTAATTTCGCCTAAATTTCGAGTACCACGCCTAAATCTTTTGTCACAACGTGCTCCTAAGGAATAACTTCAAAGTAAAAATTTTGTATCATTTCCCTAGATGTATTCACGGTGAGATCCAACCATTAATAAATGCACTTAAATGAAATGGGGCTCAAGACTTTCTTTTGTGCTTACTAGAAAAATTATTAAAATATGCAATCAATTACCCACGATTACCATTCCAGCCAATTTACGAACAAGCTAATGCAGACCACAGGGTTCACTTAACCATTTATGTATTCCTTCCATAACCGAACCCTCACCTATTTGTATACCGATGATCTGTGGCACAAAGAACGTCAGTTATCAGTGGCCTCCCTCGAATGACGGACCGTCTGAATAGATATGGACTTTCCTGACTCACTAGAACAATAATTTTCGAGAGAAGTGTATCCATGGAAGAAGGAGGATCCTCCTCCTTCCACGGTGTATCGCCTTGGATTGGTGGCCAGTGTGGTTTCCCATTCTGATGGGGCGTGCTTCGAATCCTCGGGTCAGGACAGGTATTTGAAAATGTGTCTAAGAAAACAGCTCTGTGGAATTGTGATGGTTGCAGATAGCCGAAGTACAAGCGAGTTTCCAGGTCACCGGAGGATGCTATTTTACCCTCGCCCTTTATCTCTAAATGTAAGAGCTAATAGAAGAGACAAAATAATTTCGCTGAACTCATGTGTACAAATATTGAATCAACCTTATCTGTACAAGTAAATGCAAAAAAAAACAAAGTAAGACGCTAAGAAACTCCGTCAACATAAATTTTCCTTTCGTCCCATCTCTCTTCCATTTCCTTGTTGCTGTTCCCATCTATTTTCATGGTCTGTCCCATTTTCCCAGCACCACCTCCCCTTGCATTAGTGACAAGTGGTCGGGTGAACGGGGGTTAAAGATTTCATGTTCACGTTGGTGTCACCCTGCACATTTTTCAATGGGACATAGGTATTGGGGGGCTAGTGGGATCGATATGAGAAGCGGGCTACCTCGGCCTGCTTTCTCTGCCAGTCTGAGATCTCAAGTCGATATGAACCGATTCAAATCGATATTTCAATCGAATGATAAACCAGGCGATCCGAGTCGGCTGGCTTAGAATGTTCCGGTCGGTCCGAGTTCATATCGATCTGAGTTCGATTGGTAAACGTAGTGATAGCTTCATTTACGTTCAAACGCGAAGTGGTTAAAAACTGTCGCCATTCTCAAAAGAAAGACTATCTCCTAAAATACTCCAGATAGTACATCAGTAATCGCGATAAAAGTGAAACCAGTTGCAATTAATTGCATGGGTCAGAATTTGTTGGTGAATAAATTATCACAGAATCCTTACATCATGAATAAGTCATTCCTGCAGTTAAAATTTATTCTGTTGTGTTTTATAAATAATATAAGCCAATAAAGTTGCACTTTTTTCGCATCGATATCCAGCAAGGCAAAACGCGCGCTGATTGGCTATCGGATTCTTACGTCATCTTCCTTACTTTCCCGGCTCGTGTTTACGATTTTACCTGCCCACGGTGGATGCATGGATGGTACTACTGCACTACTCAAGATACAACTACTGCTTATAATTACTGCGATAGATTAATAGTTCTACAAGGTACTAAAACATGCAAAAGCCTTATCATGCCGGAAATTGCAAGCGAGGTTAGTAGTTAATTAATAATGATATAAAGATATTTAGCGCAAGTGGAAAAACCTATTTTACCTTATCAGGGTCAAAGTATCCTAGAACTGATCTATCGGTTTTATGACTACGAACATGCTACTGACGGAGAGTTTGGTCTCATCAAACGAATCTGGACCTCATCAGCATCTAAGTAAATGCGTGCAATAAATTTTAGTATTACTGTGAGAAGAAGCAACGACCTTTGCTGTATTCCACGTCCTAATAATCAATAGAATGCGTTTTAACTCCTAATGGTTGAGCCTACAACGGAGGGACCATTTTCTCTATGCCCGAGTTCAAAATAAAACATAATTCGATTTGATGGAAAAGGTTAAAAGGTAGTTTAATAATCGCAGTGCTCTCATTGCTCTCAGAAAAGTTAACAATTTTAGCTGAGATTATACGAATTAATTGACGGAATAAGGGGAGATATGCTGTTTTGGGGTCACCTTCACAAGATTAAATTTACTAAGGCTACAGCTGATGGAAATTCATGGTTTTCCTTATATTCATAATGAATCCTTTTTTGGGATTTGTAATTTTTGTGCTTCCATAGTCCAAACTAAATGACTAACATATCCCCAAGAACATTTGACGTCTACTTCCACTTATTACCCTGCAAGTCACCGCAAGGTTGGTTGGCAGGGGGTGACTTATCACCAACATGAACTACAGTGAAGAAATTTACTTTCACCAACAAGCACCACACACTCGCTGTACTTCAAATGCTACAGAAAATACTAAAATAATCTATAATGTAACTATGAAAACGTGACACAAAAATCATGCAGTGGACTTGTAAACATGGTTTTAGGACTACTAGGAAGATTTAAAAATATGCATTAGGGTGTATATGAATTAATCAGCTACGCTACCTGTCAACTAACCTACTTCAAAGTCCCAACATAGCCATTATGGTCTCATATCGATCTCGGGGAAAACGACATTTTAAACCTTTCCGTTCTACAATCTACTTCCCTTATTTAATTCTTATGATCTGATTTACCGTAGTATGTTGGAGTTCGTAAGATATTGATAACTTCTTCTGGAAATTAATCGTTTTTGAATTTACAAGATTGAGTCTAATTTTCTATCTACGGTCTGAAAGCGATTCCCATCCTAGTTTTTGCAATATGTCAGCAACTCTAACGAGTCTATCATAAGGGCCTTTCACGGATCTTGCTGATTTTCTCTGCACGCGTTCTAACTCTGTTTTTAAACCTACCTCATGTGGATCCCAAACACTGGCAGCGTATTATAAGTGGGGTCTAACAAGGGAGAGACAGCTGATTTCTGTGACTTTATCGTCGTACTTTCTAAGTGCTCTTTTAGCAAATTACAATTTACGATTACCTTGGTCAGTTATTTCCCGAATATGTTTGACTATCACCAATGGCGAGTGTTTTGGGGAAGTTTGGTTCATTAACCAGACAGACTACAGTTGCGAGCTCTTCGTGTTGGTGATAAAAGGAAACGTGTTTTTTCAGCAGTGCTCTTTGAGAGGACATGAAGGATGATAAGATATTCTAAGTAGAGAGTATGACGAATTTAACCATCGTCTAGATGTTGTCCGTGCTGCGACTGGTTGACATGTAGAACATTCGTAATACCTAGCTGAAACTTTTAGATCTAGTGAGTATTTTTGAAATTTTACAGTTTTGTGGTATGTTTCCAACAATAAATATAAAGTTTAAAAATCAGGTAATTTTTTTATAGACTCAGTATTGCCGTGGTTCAATTAAATGCTAAGTAACTAGCCGCACACTCACAGAAATAAAATCTACGTTACTATTTAAAGGAACATACAGGCCCCTTTGTTACGAAACCTCTGTAAAGTGCAAGTTTGCGGAATATTAAAGTAAAAATGCAACCTCTTTATGACGCATTAGCCATTTTTTTTTACTTACTTAAAAAGTAAGTTTTGTCGCATAAAGCCTCAGATTAGCCAAAACTCTGGTTTTGTCTCTGTTGGTACATACATCATAGCCGAAATTATTGCATTACAGTATCTATACACCATGGCCCGGTATCTTAAGGCCTTGCAGATACCAATCGCTGGACAGGCGCGTAGCCAGACTACGATTTCGGGGAGGGGGGGGGGGGGTTCCGAAGAGTAAACATGTTGATGGTTGCCTCCCAAGCAAGGGCAAGTTGATTTCGCGTAATTACATTGAGCAGATGAATGGTAAGATCTTTCCAACGAATAGAAACAAGTAAGAAAATGAAGTAGCGGCGAATAACGAGATACTAAAAGGTGCGGTTGTTCATAAATGATTGCAAGTTTTTTTATTGTATCCTGTTTCAATGGATAGCTGTCTTATATAAGAGAAACTGCGATATAAGAAAAACCATGACAAAAACATCGAGGATTATGTCAGGTGTACAGGGATTGTCCAAGTGAATGTACTGGAGTGTAAGACCATTAAGTCTGTTCAGCGCACAGCAAGTTCTTAAATAATTCTTCAAATATCTGAGTGTTGAAAAAAATGTTCTGCTGTTGCAGTTTTTACTGGCAGGACACTTAAAAATCTCCAGCATTTGTCGAACCGCTTGGAAGATGTCGTTAAGACAAACCTACAGAACAAAGGGGCCGAGAGCCAGAAAGAAGGCAAATTTAACATACAGTCGGCCAACGAAGGATTATAAAATAACAATGACAACAGCCAATGAACGAAAATATCGACGAAATCGCTATTAATTAAGAAATGTGTAATGATATGCTTTCAGAAAAAAGAAGAGTACCATGAGTCTAAAGCATTTCTTGGTGGGTCTGCAAATTTCGACAAATGCCGATGGTGCAGTGACATTTCACCAAGAAACTTGTCTTCTCAACCCAAAGTAATCTGAATACGGTGCAAGCAGGATTTTGACCCGCTTCGAGGCATCAGAATTAAAGCCCTGGCTGTAGGACTATTTATTAGGTAAAAAATAGCTGAAGCACGACAGGAGATTACGATGTGCCTGCAGTCTTTCATCAATCTGATCAAGAAAGAAGTCCAAGAAAGGAATAAATACTGCCTGCCTGACATATACCCCAAGGATTGAGGCAGGGGTATCAACCCTGTATAGTTGACGGGCACATCGGCGAAGGACTTTAATTTCCAGTTCCAGTCCTGTCAAAGCAATGGCATGGCAACGGACGTCACGTGCTATCAGAGACAAAAGAAACGAACCTGGCGTGCCAGATGACGAGTGTTGTCCAGGTTCGTTCTTTTATCCCTGATAGTACATTAAGGAGGCAACAACAGTGAATGCGGACCTTTGGATTTCAAAGATCCGTTTTCTCCGCGTTGCTGCGAAAAGCGAAGTATAATAACGAAAGCACATAACTGTGAGAGTTATCTATAAAAGCAAGGAAAAACTAGAGACGAGTAGGTCCATGTAACTTCTTGCTGAACTCTGGTGAAAACCTTGAGAAAGTGCTGAGTAGAATCGACTAGCATTTCCTGCGAAACACCTTGGGCATTGTCAGCTAGAGACATTGCCTGAGCAATATCCATGAGTTTGGTCTGAAGTTTGTGACTCAAGGGGAGGCTTATAACAAAAACTTCGGCAATAACATGCAGAGAAACGAGAAACCTTCCGTCTTGAATAAACCTTTGCAGCGTACTTGAAGTCGAGATGGAATCCTTGTCATTTCAGTTTGATAGGACCTGATCTGGAGCTTGTAGGACAGAGCTGAGAATTTCAATGAAGGAGAGTACTGAATTGTGTCTCTCAACCCAACGAGTGGCACAAAGTTTCATCAAGCGAGGGGCTGTAGTTTGAGGCTTCAACCCTTCTATTACTTTCTGCAATTCGTTGTTTCTCTTAGGATACCTGACGAAGTCGTACGCAGACGCCACAACAGCCATGCAATTCTTAATGACTAGGAAATCACATGCATCAGAAACTGCAAGATTGAAGCTGTGAGAACTGCAGTGTACATAAATGGCTAGAGGGTTCTTAGCTCGCATGTAAGCTTGTATACCCTGAAAGTGAAAGCTCATTCAACTAGCACCGTCGTAGTCCTGCCCAAACACGTATTTTATGTCTATGCCCATGCTGATTAGATTATTGACTATGGCGTCAGCTAATGTTCCTTCCTTAAATCTGTTACAGGAACAAAGATTAGGAAGACCTCCTTCACCTCATAATTGTTCGAGTAACGTATGCATATCAAGATATGCATATCACAATCCTCTATCATTGATTTGACACTTCTTCTATTCTCTTCGATCTGAAAGGAGTAAGACCGCGGTAAAGTATTTCTTAGCCATTTCAAGACATAAAAATCATATCAGTTCAGAGCATTGATAATCTTCACATTATCTCTCGCTTGAGGGCGGAATCGATTTGGGCAGAGATTGTCGCAACAGTCTTGAAATGAGCCGCAGATATCCTTGCGTCATTGTGGAGCTGACAGTTCTGGTGACGTTTAAACATTTCCTTAGCATCTTTCCGCTTGCAGAATTTTGAATTGACCAGTTGGCTCCCTCGTTCATGACTTCTCTTCCCACGCCCAGTGTTGGCCGCAAATAAGGAGCACCAGAGAGCATCGCCACAGCACAACAGTCAATCGTTCATTCGTGGATTTGTGACCTGGATCATGACTTTCTCGCACAAATGCATGGGTTCTTGACGGCAAACATTTCCAATACAACTGATCTCGTTGGCATTGTAGATCTGATGGGAGCCATAATGCTCCTCTATCATAAATTATTGAAATTCCTCCCGAAATGTATTAACAGCGGCAGTGTTGGCACTAATTCATTCTTCTTGAATACTAAGTTCACGAATGCAATGCCTTTCTTGAAATCTAGTGAACCATTAAGCTCACCTTCCAATCCCAATTCCTTTGGAAAAACTTCGCTGTCTCTGTTACAACAGCCCCAGAAAGAGGTGTGCCTTCACCTCGTCTCTAGGTAAACCAGTGAAGAGGGGTGGGGTCTACCTCTTCGTATTAAGGTTTTTGATGGATTTGCGCTTTGAAAGTCCTGCAGCATGGTCATAATTCCTAGCATATTCTATGAATTTGGTTTTACATTTTTTAATGACGCGCACCGTTCAAATTTTAACGCCATAATCTCTGAATAGTTTTATCCCCGGTTCTCATTTCTCGAGTCTGTCAATTCGTTTAAGTTTCTGTTTCACTGTCAGCACAATTTTCATGCGTTTATCGGCTATGATATCCAGCTACGGGTTGGCGACTTATTTATTGGCCAAATGAAATAACAGCGGTACATGGATGAAGACACCTCTATGGATACGATGTGATCAGGAAAGCTCTTCCCTGATGTGACTGACAATGAGTGAAGCTGGGTTCGAAGGACGGAAAACTTCGCGGAAGAGGAAAAGCCAATCACAGACCGGCAGAGAGGAGCCGAGGAATTTTGCTTTTTGAGAGCGAAATGTGACGTCAAAACATAGAAGAAAGAAGGAAACAAAATAAATAAAGCGGGAAATAAACGAAACGAGAAAAAATTTACCATTTCGTATTTGGAAGACGTTAAGTCCGACATTAAGAAACCTCCTTTGACGCTACTTAACTGATTTTGACCTCGCTTTCTTGACATCACTCTCTCAGCCCTTAAATGTAATCAGTTTCGTGCGGTGTGTATATTCGACCCTGATCTTTATTTGATAATATAGTCATCCGGAGTTTATTTTTGTACCCTTGTCCTTTCATCGAGACGAAGTCTCCCTTTTATCAGACAGAAAGAGGGCTGCAGTTGAAGCGTTTCCCACACAGCAGGCGGCGGGTCCGCCCCTTAACCGGCCAGTCGACTTGTGATCGGCTGGATGCTTTTCCGTTTTCCTCGCCCTTTTTCCATCAACTTAAGAAGCAGTCACTTCATCGAAACATTGTCGCCTACGTCTGCTCAGTTATGTCGAAAAAAGTAACCAAGTTCAAAAGGTTGCAGTTGAAGACGAGACCTCTCATGTTTGATTGTAGGTGAAGAAAATCCCAGTTCTCCTATGGCCCCGTCCACCGCAAGAAGCTACCACTCAATACCAACCACGATACGCGACACGTGGCAGCGCCGCAACGCTTGGACGTATGACAGGGCTATAAACTAAAAGACGCGCTATATAGCGAAGAATATTTTACTATTCCACACTCTCTCAGTTTACAGTATCGGTTATAGTAGTTTGCTCGAGCGAACTTTGAAGTGAAAGATAAAATTATTACGGTCAACAGAAAGAAAGTGTTTAATGTTTGTGTTAAAGCATATTCTCTCTCTCTTTCTCCCCCCTTCTCTTCTTTTCTCTTCCTCTATTATTCTCCTTTTCCCTTCCTCTCTTGTTTTCTCTTTTTCATCACCGTCGAAAAATTTCGGGTGGGGGGGTTTAACCCCCAAACCTCCCCCCTGGCTACGCGCCTGTCGCTAGATGACTGGCCTGCACCTTTACTAAGCGTAAACAGCGAATTTAGAGTTTGTATAGATCGTTATGCACGCGGCTACAGCTACATACTACACTGCGAGCCGCCGCATGGCCGTGTGGCATGGGGTGTTATGAAACCAGCCCTGAAAAAATGTAAGGGATTTTAAGTTTTGGGAGGTGAAATGGTAATGTGTATTACGGGAGTGTATTTATTGGAGCTCAGTTTTTATCGTGGTCGCTTATTGTGCGCAAAAAGAACCAGTTTTTGTACCTATCTGTTCGGCAATGTATCTCTCTTATTTTATCGCTTCTGTCCTTGAGATGTAGTGAGGCGTCATGATTATCTTCTCTGTGTCGCTCTGAAAAAATCAATTCTGAATTTCCCAAGCAACCCAAGCCTAGCGTGTAGCCTCCGAGTCTCTAGGGGCTCCTACCTTTTTCTCTCTAAAAAGTTGTGATACACGATATGTTCGATCGTAGCTGTTTTTAACGAAGCGTGCTGCTTTTCTTTGTAGTTTATTAATTTTTTTGATTAAATTTTCATGACCAGGGTCCCAAATTCTCCCGGCGTATTCTAGGTGTGGCCTAACCAGAGCGAAGTAGCATCTCTCTTTCACTTTTTCATCCGAGGACCTTCCTATTATACGCTTTCAAAACCTTGCTTCTTTAATACTGCACCACATATGTTTTGTATGTGTGTTCCCCACGATGTATCAAAAGTTTAGAAGTTAATTGACATAAGTGTTTTTGATAGGTGAACATATAATTATAGATTGTTACCCCGAGAAAATACAGACCCAGAGGCTATAAATGGGAACATGATCTGTCCCTCTTGTTTTATTTTTAGTGTCTTTGAATTTATTACACAGATACATCCAAATTTTTTCAATATTATAAAATAATAATGATACATTTATTTATCCATTGAATCAACCTTACATGCGCACCTTAACATTTCAAAGAAAAAATGGATAAATTAGGAATTCCTTTTAGGCATTGCCTGTGCTTGGGATACCTCAAAAACAATTTACATTTCTAATAATTGAGAAATGAATGTACTGAGACCAGATACGTAGCAGTAAAAATACATGAAAATGATAACATTTTTTTATTTAATGTCAACCTGCCGTACATACAGTTTATAGTGAGTGTTAACAATTGACAAAGTACGCCACATTGACATTACTGTCGACGAAAATAACAATCTAGGTTTTCTACGCTAAAAAACTTTTTTTACCCCGTTCAAAAATTATATTAAAGTTATTGTACCTCTTATAGTATAATTTGACAATCTAAGAAATAATGTTGGTCCTATACCTATATATAAATACACGGACCTTTGGATGCGAAATCCATTCGAATTTTTTCTGCTTGGAATCGGCCATCTTTACATCTTCACACCACCACTGTGTCTGTCAATTTTATGTGTTCTTATCCACTTTATTTCTAAATTCTGTATAAACATTTTTTTTTTAACATAAACATTAATTTTTAAAGGCACCTCCCCAGCAGATTATCCCGTAGTTTAGACTGCAGTAAAGTATAATAAATTGTTAAAATAATTGTTGATTGAGTTTTTTAAAATATTTTTTATTGAGGGTTGTTTAAGTAACTGTTTAAATAATTGTTTAATTATAGTCTCCTTAATTGATTATCTTAATCGGTTTCGCTTCCAATGACAGAAAAAGCGCACAGCTTGTAAGTGGAGTACATTGTAAGCGACGGAAAAGGAAATTGGAGTTTATCACGTTTGTTTGAAATTCGCATATTCGAGAGAACAATTCCTCAGTATCCTTATTTTTTTTCTCTACGAGTCCGGGGAGACGTGGAAGTTATAGCCAAGAGGCAAATCTCTTTTACTCGCCTTAAGTGCGGCTGTCAAAATTATATGCGAAGATAAGTTTCGAAACGAGTCCCGGAAACCTTGCTTTTTCTTTATCGCGTAAACGTTTGATAATCGGGCACGGTGAGTTGACGTCATTTGTTTCGTCCAAATGCACGTGCGGAGTGCACGTTCAGAAATATCTAGTTTCCCTCAGAGTGCACTGTCGAGGAAATACGTCTTTTTTTCATTTTGTGTCTGGCTGTGCACTGCCTCCTAGTTGAGGAATGTTGTCTTTCGAGTTTACGACATTAATTCTCATCAGTTTAACCTGCTATTCCCATCCGGAGAAACATCAACAGTCTTTACAACGTAAAGCCGATAGAAGTCAGCTTTTTTCCTGATCACCTCTGGAATCTAGAAAGGAATTCTGATCAATAGCGGGTACGCTCCATTTTGTGCCAATGTCTCCACCTTATTTCCCTGACAATATTTTAAATAATTCATGTATCTCATGCTGTTACCCTGAATTTTCGTCCCCTCATGTGTATACCTTCATCTCATATCAGTCACATTTATCGAGGTGAATGGAGAGAGCGTATGCTATTTGGGCCAATGCTAGAAGCTATAACGTGGGCGTGACTTGTCCGCCATCTTTGTTAACCCCGATTTTACTTAAGCGTATTCGAGCTGTAGCACCAATTTTGGAATTTAATGGTATTTTCCCATCTATAAGTTACTAGAACCCAGTATGCATTTACTTCTTAAATATGCATTCCACTCATATTAATTTGTTTTCTTTAAATCAGTAATATTCCACAGTCCCAGTTCTTTCTGGTTTTTCGCCTCCTTGGTCTCCACTCATGGGGTTCCTTCAGGTAGTGCCCTTGGTCCTTGCCCAATTCATTTATGCATCGATGATCTTGTGTACCTAATACACTATTCCCAAGCTCAAACCCCACATTATGCCGAAGATTATAAACTTTTCAAGAACATTAATAGCCCTCCAATTGCCATGAACAATAGGATGCCTTACGCCAGACCTAAAATTGGTCCAATGTTTGGAAGCTAAAGTTAAACCCGGACAAATGCAGTGTGATGTGTATCTCCCTAAAGAATGCCCCCCGTGAATTTGATTACACCGTGACTAATCATTCGCTAAAACGTGTTTCAACATCTAAGGACCTTGGAATTCATACAGACAACAAATTAAGTATTCCCCACGTACACATAATAATAATCAAGTCTAAAGCAATGTCCCTCATAGATCTCCCCTATCGTTTTACCGAAATTACTGACCCCCGAGCGCTTCGAACTTTCTTGTCTTCCATCATTCTTCCAATTCTTACCTATTCCCGTCCCATCTGGCCTCTCTCTCCTCAAAGTAATCTTTCATCGCTCGATTGTGTCTGTAATTTCTTTACTAAAATAGTTAATAACTAGCTTAAGCTTCCACCTTCGGTGACAGTTGAGCCCGGGTTTGCATTTGACTCTCAAATAAAGGATCGCTTTCTTTTCCCTTTTCATTAATTCTTCGCTTTCAAATAACCTGATTGTAAGTTGCCTAATTGAAACAGTTTTCCAATTTACATCTTCCGTCATCATAATTCAGCAAACATTTTTGGGTTATACCACAAACATCCGTTTCCTAGTAGCTATCATCCTCGAGAGTCAAAGGCAATCGGGCGGGGATCGAACCCTCGATGCACATACTCCAGTGCAATCACAATAACCACTCCGCCACCCACGCTTTGGCCATCTCACTCTTGCTCAAATTCTAATTCTCAATGCATAAATCAGGTGTTGCTAGATCTCGGTCATCTGCAACTTTGTATGTGAAATATCAAAAATCGTCCACCCTGTGGCTCACAACCAACACAATGTCGTGATATGTTCTCCAAGGCTATTCTTTCCTATCACTCTATTCCTAGTCTCACCACCCATAGACTCACAGCAGACTTAAAATTTATTTATAGTATTCTAAATTCCGCCATCGACTGCAATTAGATCAAATTAATTTATTTCTAGGTGAAATGGTATTTCGCTCAAACTACCTCAAGTTTATGGAGGAAGTCTCCTCGGGTCTTCCACCGGGATAAGTTTTGTACTGCCGACGTTTCGGAGTCCGTCTCGTACTCCATTCTCAAGGCAAAATAATCATTCTCCGGGAAAAAACTAAATCATACTTCATGTATCTCAAGTTTGTGTATTGTTACATGGCCACTGTGAAATGACAACTTTGCTCTTTGTTGTTTTCTTTCTTTAAAATTAAATGATAAAACTGGGGTAAAATCAAGATCAATCTGAAGTACAAAGTGGTCAATGTATGTTTTATAAGTTGCTTGCCTTAATTTGCAAACATGTGGTGAAATTTATTGCTATGCTTCAAATGATTCGTCCATTTTTTCGTGCTATCTTTTTGCCCTGTTCTCATTACTTGCTTTCTAACCACGTTAGCTCTAGCCCAAGTAAAAGTACGTCGTGTATATGCAGGCTGGCGCTAAGCGTAGTCAAATTTTCAACCACGCTGCAGTTACTAGGGTTAGCGCTGGTTACCATCATTTTTATCGCGTGTTAACGCAGGTTTGTTAGAATGGTAGTTGAGTGATCGAGTTCACGTGTAGCTTTTACTGGAAGCGTACCATGTATTACGAGAGTTTATCGTGTCATATTCCGTATCCATGCGTCAGTGCCAAGTTTCTTGATGAATTTAAATGCATGAGTGAATGATGAACCGTTTTTTAAGTTCAAAAGTTACCTCAAAAGCGCAAGCGAGGACGGATCACGGGCAGAACTTGGAAGAAAAAGTCGTTTATTCTGCAGCATATATTGATGCAAGCACTCGGAATGGAAGTTATTTATAATTCTTGTATGTCAAGTTGACATCTTGAATTGTTTTTGTCTATCATAATAGAATGCGAACGACATGATTACGTAATATTCTCGAGGTAAACGTTCAAACGTAATATCTCGAGATAACTTTTTGCGTGGGCGTGAGTATCTTTCGGACAATCCGTACGATGGGGCGTTTACTGCGGGGCATATTTGACTCCAGTTACGCTGGCCCATTCGTTCCTCTCCTTTCCTCGTCCCACGGCGGCGTTAAGGTATTCCAGCAAAGGTCGCAGCCAGCCATAAGTAATATCTACAGTGGGTCCGTAGAATACACAGGTTGCCTCAATCGGAGTTCTTTACAGGTTACAGAAATGGTTGCTAGCACCAGCACTGCTGTTGTGACGTCAATGACGTCTTCAACAGATAGGTCCGTATAGAAGTGCATTGAAATATGGATTATAAACAATATTGTATTTTAATCAGTTCGGTGATTATCTTTTGTACTACAATTCTTGTAATATTTTAACATTTATGAAAGTGATAATTTCATTAACTCTCTATAATAGACTTATCGTAAATAAAATCGTCTCTTGACGTCAGTGAAGTCACGCCAAAGGAGAGCGGCACGGATCGGGAGATGGCATTGTTTGCATGTTTTTTTGGCGAAATGTATATTCTAAGGACTTATTAACTACCCGACTCAGTCCCATTCAATCGTATCAGTAAAATAGGGCTCGATGGGTATACATATATTTTTGAAAGTAGTAGTGCGTACACAATTAATCAATAAATTTTAAAGTCAGTAGGCTATTGATCTCAAAACAGCATAAAACTGTGGTGACCATGCACTGTTCATCAGTGTGCGGTAGAGCTCGTTTGGAGTCAGAACAAAAATTCTGCTGGAATGTAATGAAACAAGTAAATATCTAAGGTAGTTTGAGCGAGATAGGGGATCGGGTTGGTGTGGTGGCTAGAGTACTGGCTAACCACACGGACCCTGGAGTGGAGGATGTTTTTCAGAGAAAACCCGATCCCTACGTGAGTGTCTTGTGTAGGGCGTTTAAGTGCAGTACTCAGTCTGTCGGACGGGACGTTATACCGTGGTCCCCTTGGCGCCTTTCGTTAAGAGCAGGCTAATTCCGACGCCGGGTTTCTATCCACCCTTCCCCCCTTACCTATCCCCTATGGCGCAAATGACCTTAGCCGTCGGTCGCCTCCCCAAATATCCAATCCAATCCTTGAGCGAGATAGTTCCCTAGTTGTAATGGAGACCGATTCGAATTATACGTTTTAATTTCTGCTGCTGTAGGAAGCATGAATTAAATATTGCATTATTAATGGTGCAATAATATACTTTTATGCGACTGAGAGACTAATAAATTAATTAAAAACATGTATTTAATTTGACTAATTTTTTCGCGCAGTACGTTTAAAACCCCACAACGGATGCTTTTCTGTGATTCTGAAAAAATTTCTGCGGTGAAATGTGAATTATTTTAAAAAATAGTCGAGCAAACATAAAAACTACGCTGCTTAATTTTTTGACGAGGTAGAAACTCCTCATTTTTGCAAATAGTACATACACGTACCTCTATGGAGTGCATACACGTACCATTTCCCATGTAAAAGGGATGGTATTTTTTGGCAAATATATCGGAAAGTAGAGTGGTGTGGGTCTTATATTTTGATATCTTTGGAAGGGAGGCATATTTTTCTTTAAAATTAGAACAAATTCATTTATTTCTAGGTGAAGCGATATTCCGCTCTAGCTACCGTAAATAGGGGTGGTAGAAATGATGAAATTAAGCTCCGAGTTTTGTCGGATCTCCACGAGGTAGCACTGACCTTCGCGATTGATATCAATGGCATATGATTTATTTATGTAACAGCTCAACAGAGAGTGTTACTTGACTCATAATAAACGTGCTAACATTTTTACAAAATGGGCAAGATGGAGACATTTATGAAAAGGAGATCTCTATATTCTTTCATGTTTAATTTTATCACTCTTTGAACCGGCGCACAGTGGAGTCATCGACCTCAAATGCTGGACAAAAGTAAAAAAATCAAAATACCTGTAAAGTTATTTTAAAAGGTATTTTCAGTTAACTATGAAGGTAATGCAACCCATGAATGCTATTACTACCACCTCGGTCACTTCCAAGGCAGCCGCAAGTCATTCGAAACTCTTCTATATAATTAGTCTAGTAAAATTTTCACAATTGCAAATTATGTTTAATAAATTTTTTTAAAGAATAAAAAACACCTAATAGTTGCTATATTAGGTGATTTGACTAAAATTCGTGTGTGTTCTACTATTGCATTCGTTTTAAATGAAATTATACCGTATGATATAGCTTTTTTGTGCATGAATATTTGAAAATAAATTTTAAAAATCTAAAAATAATTATAAAGCACAGTTTTTAAAAAGGTGTCGGGCCTTGTCGGGAAAAAAATGATCCAGCTTCATATTAAGCAGTATTTACCTTATATGTTTGAAACAAAAAAAATCTTGCCCCTTTTTGCCCTTTCAAGAAAAAATCAATTTTACATCAGGGACAAATTTTATAAATTTGGACACCATATTGGGTACCCCATTTTGAATTTCGTGATTTTGACATCAACTTTGAATTAAGCGCACCGAGAAACCCTTGAGTAGCAGGTTTCATAAAAATCAGTGTGTTGTTTTTTTTATTTTTGGACGCCATATTGGATACCCATTTTGAATTTCGTCGTTTTGACATCAGATTTGAAATTAGCGTAACCAGAAACCTTCAAGAACCACGTTTGAAACACATTCAATGAGATCCTTAATTTTAGCCAGCTTTTGAGGTCAAGTACTCCACTGTGCAAGGATTTCAATGTTAATGGGCAATCAGTCACAATTTCGTTATCATTTCCTGGTCATTTTCTTAATCATTTTCCTTGCTTGAGGCATTTTACTCGTTTCTTAAATGCTATCAAGGCACGGAGCTGACGTAAATGTTATCAAGGGCGTTATTGTACGTGGAACATTTATAAGTTGCTCCTGACGTAAAAATGTTTTTTTATTTTTCACGACACCATTAGCAACCAGTTTATCCCGTTTGTTTGAAACTCGTATATTTGAGAGAACAATTCCTCAGTATCATTATTTTTTTCTCTACGAGTCCGGGGAGACGTGGAAGTTATAGCCAAGAGGCATATCTCTTTTACGCGCCTTAAGTACGGCTGTCAAAATTATATACGAAGATAAGTTTCGAAACGTTTTTTTCCTATAGTTTCATTTCTTCTCATTTGGTTTCAACCGCTCATATTGGCTGTGTCAACTTCCAAGAGATACTTCGGGGTATGTAATAGGTATAGCTGAGAGCAAAGGTTCCTTCATTTGTTTTTTTGGTTGATTTTTAGACCGCACTTTTTCACGTGCACTTTCCGATCTGCTTACCGGAGTACCTATGAATAATCCTGCGAAATTTAACCTCGAGAAATTAATGAGAAATAATTTGTTTGATAAAAAGGAATACTTTTTACCACCCCCATATTGTGGTAGTGTAGACTTGAACCGTGAAAGTGATTCCTGTTTTTTTGCAAAAATTGTCCACCTAACATAGCTACCGCGCGCAATTAGCTCGTAAATTTTATGAATGATACAATGCTTTTTTTATGCTCAACCGATCCATTCAATGTGGCCAATTGTGCATTCCAGTGGCTTCAATATCCTGGCTTTCAATTACATCTCCATCTATCTACTGCCCTGCAAGCAGCCACGAGGGCGAGTGGCAGGAGGTGTCAGGACACCGGCCGTATAATGATGTAAGGAATAAGGTTTTGAGAGGTGAAATGGTGACGTGTATTATGGAAGTGTATTTAGTGGAGCTCAGTTTTTAATGTGGTTGCTTTTTGTGCATGGAAAGAACGAGTTTTTGTACCTATCTGTTCGGCTATGTATCTCTCTTATTTCCTCGCCTATGTCAGTCCTTGATATGTAGTAAGGCATCGTGATAATTACCTCTATGTCGCTCTGAACACACCAGGTCTGAAATTCTCAAGCGAGCTAAGCCTAGCGTGAAGCCTCTGAGTCTCTAGGGGTTCCCACCTTAATCCTTCTCAAAATTGTGAAACACATTATGTTCGCTCGTACCAGTTTTTAACGAAGCGGCCACATTTTCTTTGTATTTTAATTAATTTTTTGGTTAAATCTTTATGATCAAGGTCTCAAATGTTTGCGGCGTACTCGAGGTGTGGCCTAACCAGAAGCGAAGTAGCATCTCTTTTTTACTTTTTCATCCAAGGACCTTCCTAATTTACTTCGCTTAACAAAACCTAGTTTCTTTAATTCTTTGCCGTACATGTTTTGTATGTGTGTTCCCCACGATGTATGAGAAGTTAAGGTAATTCCATGGTATTTAACTGTATCTGAAGATTTTATGTTTACTCCATCCACATAGCAGTGTAGGCATGGCATCTGTGTGATGATTTTCGGAGGAAGTTAACTGTGGTGGATTTACTGAGATTGAATTCTAGCCCGCACTCCTGGCACCACGAATGAACAATGATACTCAAACGATATCGTACTGTCTACCAAATTTATTTCAAACTCTTACAACACGTGTTTCGACTGTCTAGCAGTCAGCATCAGGCAAGACACCTGATGATGACTGCTAGACAGTCGAAACACGTGTTGTAAGAGTTTGAAATAAATTTGGTAGACAGTACGATATCGTTTGAGTATCATTGTTTAAATATGCTGTTCTACAATATCTCGCCGGAGAAAGTGGAGTTAACCACGAATGAACGTTGTAATGGCCCGATGACAGAACTTCAAAGTCCATATCCTCGTTTATTTCACGGCAATACTTTAACCCTGTGACTTCGTACCCTAAGATCCAATCTATTATCTTATTTAGCCTATGTTCACATAAATTTGTGCGATAGTCCCATTGTAGTGAGTATCCTGTTATCGTCTATTATTCGATGCTTTTTCTCGATATTTTGGTTAGTCACGGCGAGCATCGAAGTTCATATGCACATAGCACATCAAATTATTTTGTCGTCGTAATAAAGTCGTCAACCCTTACATTGGTTTGCTGAAGATCTTCAATCAGTCCCTATACCTTCCAGATAAATGCTTTATCCTTCGTGATTTTCCATTTTAACTTCATGTTAAATAGTATAATACAGTGGTCGGAACGTTTTTTTCAAGTAGGTCATTTTTCAATTTTTTTCTCAACATTTTTTGCTGCTGGGTCACATCACTTCCATTTTAGATTACGCATTATCTTAGAATACAGAAAATAAAAACATTATACAGATGGGATAATCCAAAATGGGTCACTAAAATTTTCCCAGTGGGTCACTAGATGACCCGTGGGTCATAGGTTGCCGACCACTGGTATAATAAGATTTGCCTGTCCGTACCCCTTTTCAGAACGAAATCGGTTTGCCATGGAGGTATGAAGTAAACTATGTTGGGTTTCTTTGGATTGGGCCAAAAAATCAATCTAATTTATCAGTTATTATATGATATACCTATTGTTTTTTTAAAAATGTGATACAGTTTCGAAATTAATGAAATAATCCGATTTATTAAAACTTTTAAAAATAATTTTTTGATTGATTCATGCAAATTAGCTGAATTTTTCTGACTGTACTTTGAAGCGCAGGTTCCTCCGTATGCAATGATTTGATCTCTTAACCTCATTGGCTACCCTTATCATTTTAATTTATGTTATTTTGAAGATGTCCTAGTCGTTTGTTGAGCACAATTTAGGAATGGACTTCAGACTTTTATCTCCTTGATTTCAAATTCGTATTTAATTTCCCTGATTTGCAAGCCGTGCTGGGGGGCACAGAATTGGATCGGCTTGATGAATATCTGTTAGCTTATATTTTGGATTTCATCTGACGTTGCGACGTTCTTTAGCATGGGTGATAGAATTTCCCGATATCCAATTGTTTTGTTCGTGATATCTTGTAAATTTCTTCGAAAATAAAGCTTTATATCTAGGAAAACCGCAAGGTGTATGGCTGATTCCTACCTGTCGGCTGTAATTTAATCCATAGGCACTGACAAATGAGACTTTATATTCTTGGTCAAATAAATATTGCGGTTTGTATCTTATTAGTGTGCATTTTTATCAGTCATTCTTCGTTCTTTTTTAACTTCGCTGAGTGCCTCTTGTGCGAGTTTATTCCCCAGTTTTGCTCTTCTCATTTTTGTCAAAATTGCCCCGTCAAGTGCGTAGAGTGAACTTAAATTAGAAGAACTAGGCAGGTTAAAATTTAGGTTAAACCTTTTAAGTAAATTCGAAACAGAGTTGTTCACAGATGACGTTAGATACATATTGAGATCCCCTGCGTATTATGCTAGGTTTGATCATATTAACAAGATTAGAGAGATAGATTGTCGTACCGATAGATTTAAAATGTCATTTTTCCCTCGTACTATAAGAGAGAGCAATAGGCAGCGTAGCAAAGGGATAGGTAGGTGAAATATAGTTAGAGTAGTCTGTAGTGCATGACGCATGTTATAACAACCAGTAACCCCTTTCTTTATATGTAGATACTAACCATCTAGCTGCATGTGACCCCATTATCTAGCATGCCTTCATTAAATATCCTAGTTGCATGTCAATAGTGCATGTTTGGTGATCTTCACCCCCTGCCACACACCCTCGTGGTGGCTCGCAGGGTATCACGTAGATGTAGATGTAAATTCCAGTAGTATCCACGACATATCTTGGGGAAAACATATTCGGTAAATATGCGGTCAAGCATACAGGAAGCTAGGCTTTATCAAGAGAGTACTCGGAAAATGTGATTAGGAAGTGAAAGAACGTTGTTATTTCTCAATCGTTAGGCCTCATCTGGAATATGCCGCCAGTATATGGGACCCATACGAAGTGGGGTTGATATCAGAGTTAGATAGCGTGCTGCGAAGAGGAGCTAGGTTTGTGAAACGATGCTACGATAAGTTGGCTAGTGTGTCTGGACTGTTAGAAGAATTAGGATGGGAATCGCTATCACAGCGTAGATTAAATTATAGGCTTAACCTCCTAACTAAATTTCAGGAAAATCATTTCTCTGACGACGTAAAAAAACATACTATTAACCCCCTCGTACTACGGCAGATTAGATCGCGCCAATAAAATTAGAGCGCTAGATTGTACAACCGATAGGTATAAAATGACATTTTTTCCGCGTACCATTCCGGACCACAACTGCTGTGATCGTAGTCATGAATAGTTCGTTTTGTGACAATAGGCAGACAGTAAATCTTTCTCTTTATATCCTCTACGTTCTTATTTATGCATGATGTATATATTGATGTTCTTATTTATGCATGATATTTTGAATATGCAGTAGTGCTTGTATCCCTTGCATATTGGAACGATTGAAGATAGAATGTTTCTTGGTTATTAGATTTTTAATTGGCGCTTTGCATGTGTGGTACGCGGGTTTCAATGTAATTTCGGTGTTCTACCGTATCATTCATGCATGACTGGTGTGGAAGCACCCCCTGCCACACACCATTTGGGTGGCTTGCAGGGTATGACGTAGATGTACATGTAGTATTTTTCCGTCTTTTGAGAAGTCTGCCATGTTGATATTATTTAGTAGTGACTCGTAAATCGGCCCTGGGGGCACTCCAGCCACAGTCTGATATAATGAATTCGCGACAGCAATAGCAATAAACTTGCAGCTCGGAGCTCATTGTCGCCGTGCGGTAACGAGCAAGTAAAATCTGATTTCAAATAGTTACTAAAAATAACTATTACTAAAGTCATTGCAAGTCGCCACGGCGAAAGAAGTCCGATGACAGCTAGAAGGGCCGAGAGAGGAGGAGGGGGCACCGTTGCCAAGTCATTTAGGGAGAGAGCCATCGCTACGGCTACTGTCCTCGCATGGAGCCGAGTTACCGGAATTTGAGATATTTGATCTTTATAACCATGAAACAATTCCAAGAAAACATACCGAAAATAAGAGATAATATATTTTTACGTTCCCTGATTTTACTTCGCTTCCTTGATTAATACTTCGATATTCAGCAAGAAGAAAAGAACCGATTTTACCCAATTTTTCTCCAGGAATGTAGAATAATTTTCTTTAAATAAATAAATTAATGAATTTACGGAGGATGGTTGTTATAGAAGTAAGTACTTGCTGATTTATAGTACGTTATCAATAGAGAATATCGGTAAACTGCAAAATTAGTACGCCAGCCCGTAAGTAATGAAGGAAAATCGGGGTAAAAAAAGATGGCGGCCAGGCCACGCCCCGAAACAGCTTTTAGCATTGACCACCGTAGCGAGCGCCCTCGCCTTATGTCTCCATGATCTATTCCATTCCTCACCCCTTAACTCAGCTGGAAAATTAAAACTCCCCTTTCGCGCCCACCCCCCTTTCACCGTTGAATTTTATACGGACACTAGAAAAGTTGAAATACCTTGATGATAAAGTTGAAAGTTGAAATTCTGGGTGGGGAAAAATGTCGACATTTATAAAGAGATAAATAATTGCGCGCTAACCTCAAAGTTTTCAGCTTTAATCTCTCTTTGGTTGCGCATACAATCACATATGGCCCCTCCATACCATCATTCCGGTATCGCAAATGATTTCGGAGAGACTATGATAGCAGGATGATGCAAAGTTAGGGATTTACGCAATATTCTTCTCACTGATAAGAAAAGATTTATTATTACCACGTTTTTATTATCTCGCTTTCTTGTCTGTCCGTCTCTTCGGTGCAAATTTTACAATTTATTTTAATCTAACTTCTCCATGAGCTAGAGACTTGAACCTTTAAACATGGATAGGACTTGAAAATATTCAAACATGGTGGGAGAATTTTTTGAAAAAATTAAGTTGCCACGAGAAAAATTCGGCCTGGTCCGGGAATCGAACCACAGATCTTTGGTTTGCCGGACCAATGCGCAGACCACTACGCTATCCAGGCTTCCTAATTCCCGTGGGAAAGGTCCGTGGTTGGATTCCCGGTCCAGGCCGAATTTTTCTAATGGAAATTTATTTTTAAAAAATGGATAGGACTGTATGACAATGCAAAAATGATACATATGTAGTATAATAATAAATAATAATAATAGTACATAATGATAAATGTTAGCACCTGGGAAAAAACGGGACACAAAAAGTTAGCTCCAGGGGAAAATGAGGAAAGGATGGAAATGCCTGTGTCATCGAATGCGATACGATTGACGAATCCATTCGTATTATCCGCTGAACTGTTAATTTCTATTGGTAATTAGGTATAACAATTTTCTATTTCCGATATGATCTCACTAGACTAAAATGCAAAAAATAATTTTATTAAATAAAAAAGTTTATAGACAACCACGCTTTTTAAATTCACTAAGAAGTATAAAATAATTTTTCCCAGCGCCATACAGATTTATAACCCCTTACAGACACCTAACCCCATACGGATTGTCCTGAAAATTGGCGATTGTGAATATTAATAGCTATGAAAATACTTGGAAGATTTAAAACGAAAAAAAGTGAGGCGTGAGATAGCGAAGAGTAAGCAGTGTGGGTGCAGGTGTCGTAGAGAAAAGTCACACAACAGTTCATATCATTTGCAGTGCAATAAAATTGTGACTTAGGTCAACTATTCATGCTTCATTATCTATTCCATTCGCCCCACGTTTAATATTAGTCCCAAAGTATTTGAATATACTAAAGAAATGGAACAATATAATTCCCAGGAGAGATACTTATCTTATACTAGACTTCTACTAGTCTTATACCAGACAAATACCAGTCTTATGCCAGACTTAGACTAGTACTTCTAGGGCTGCGGTCTAGGCTAGGACTTAGGACTAGGCTAGGACTTAGACTAATACTTCTAGGGCTGCGGTCTAGGCTAGGACTTAGGACTAGGCTAGGACTTAGACTAGTACTTCTACGGCTGCGGCCTAATTTCTGAAATATCGTTATGTTATACCTCCTATAGGTTATCCTCCATTATATCCCTCTTAAAATCCTCACATCGCCTCCCTCTTCTTATTTCGTTTAAAATTCCTGTCCTCTTCCTTCCTCTACCTCGCTTCCCCAGTGTTCTCCCTTGTATTACCCTCTTCAACATTCTTTCATCTTTTAAAATGTCCGCCATCCATCTCTTCTGCCTCCTTCGAATCTCCGCCACTAGCTTACTCTTCTCTCCAACCATGCGCAAATCCCCGGCTCACCCTCTACATCCTTCTCTTCATCCGCATCTCAAACACCTTAATCTCACCTACCTCCTCCCTTCGCATTGATATGTAGAAAATGATAGGTAATTGTTTATGACTAATAAATTAGAGGGTGTAATATCAGGATATTTAATCATTTCCTCCGCCATGTCCATTTAATTCTTCATTCAACAATGATAAGTTATACATGATTCTTGTAGGTCGCAGGTCATTTTTCATTTGTTATTCAAATGAAAGTCAAATTTCGAGTTTTTTGCGCTTGGTAACTTGGTTTTCTGGCGACATTCACGACAACACAGCAGTCGAGAGAAAATAATTAAATACCCAGATGTTACACTCTCTTTAATTATTAGTAATAAACAAATACTTGTCAATTCGTTTCTATTAAGGAATATAATCATTAATAACTGGAAATACGAACTGTAAGTTTCAATAAATATTCTTACATACATACATACATACCTATCACGCCGTTCCCTTCCGGGGTAGGCAAAGTCAAAATGTTTCACTCATTAATACATAATTATACACCTAACTCTGCTTCAATAATTTCCTCTATACTGACATATCCTTGCAAACCTCTTTTGCCTCATTTACCCCCATACACTGTTTCATACACGCCCTCCTGTTTTTAAAACTCATAATATTCCTCCTCCTAAGGATTTCCTTAACCACTTTCAACCACAACTTTCTCGGCCTACCTCTACCTCTCACATCATTCGTTCTCTTCTCATATACCTGTTTCGTTATTCGACTCTCATCCATTGTCTCAACATGGCCAAACCAACGAAGCGCACTCCTTTCATACACGTTCATTATTGGAGCATTTAACCCACATTCATTCATGGTCCACTCATTCCTGACCCTATCCATCCTACTTTTGCCGCAAATACTCCTCAGATAACTCATACCCACGGCGTTTAGTCTACTCTCATGTCTATCCTGACATACCCATGTTTCACAACCAAATAGCAAAGTGGGAAGAAGTACACTTTTGTACCCCGCAATTTTTGTTTCCTTAGACAAGCATTCATTCCTTGATATGCTTCACATGCTAACTACTACTTTCTTTCCAGCATTTTCTCGTCTCTTGATCTCCTCATTTATTCTTCCATCTTTCGCATACATCTTACCTAAGTACACAAAATCATCCACCTGTTCAATTACTTCATCATTCGCCCTCATCCTACAGTTATTCTCCCCATTCTCCTTATCAAAAAGAACTTCTTTAGTCTTGCACGCATTTACCTTCAATTCCATTCTCTCCGTTGATTCACAAAACTTATCTAGGAGCTTCTGTAATCCCTGTTGACTGTCTGAGATCAAAACAGCATCATCCGCATATAGAAGAACTCGCACGTTTACATTTCCAATCATAACACCGTCGTTTTTACTACATGCGTCTCTAACACATTTATCCATAAATACATAAAACAGCTATGGAGACATTACGCATCCTTGCTTTACACCCCGATTTATTACACACCAATCACTCAGAACCTCGCTAACTCTTAAATTTGCCTAAATATTGTCATACATCGCCATCATAACATTCAATAACTGCCCATTCACTCCATAGTTTCTCAAAACCTTCCACAATTTCTTTCTATTTACTCTGCCATATGCCTTTTCTAAATCGACAAACGCACAGTACACTTTCTTTCGGACACTCATACATTTTTCTATCACTTGCTTAAGTGCAAAAAGCTGGTCATTACGTCCTCTCCCAGGCATGAACCCGCACTGCACACCCCATATTCTGTCCGAAGTAATATTCCTCACACTTTCAATTAATACTTTACTGAACAATTTTCCCGGGATACTCAATTAACTAATGGCCCGATAATTATTACATTCGGTCTTTCCTCCCTTTCCTTTGTACAACGGAACGATGATAGCATTCTTCCAATCCGCTGGAACAACAGAAACCTGTAAGCATAAATTGTATAGTTCACGCAACCTACAAATTAGTAATTTGCACCCACACTTCAACATTTCACTGGATACCCCATCTATGCCTGCAGCCTTCCCATTTGTCAATATTCTCACAGCCGTTGTGACCTCCTCACTGATATCCTTTTCCATCACCACATTTGCACATACCACTTCACAAGGCTCATCCTCAACGCCTGAAATATTATTGTACAATTCCTCAAAATACTCCCTCCAGCAGTCTCTCATATTCCTCTCGTCCCACATGATCTCTCCACTTTTGTTCTTTACCGCATTCATTCCCCTACCTTCACCAATCTTAGCCCTTTTTACCCACTTCCAAAACAGCTTCTTATTACCTTCAAAATCACTCTGCGTTATGTTAGCTTCACCCGCACGATTTCTTTCTTTGCTCTCTTTCACTACGAGTTTGCATTCATTCTTTTTCTTTCTGTTAGTCTTACATGCCTTGGCACGCTCTTCCTCAGATTTGGCAGCAATCATATCCTTGTAAGCCTCTTTCTTTTCTCTGACTGCAATTTTCACTTCTTCATTCCACCAAGCATCACCTTTAGTTCTTCCTACCACACCTTCTCCACATACACTTTCAGTCTATTCCACAATCACTCCATTTATACACTCCCACGCATCATTTACGTTCTCGTTTTTGATATGCTCGTCCCATTCTCTCTGCTTCAACGATAGAGAATCCTCATGCATGCAACCATACCACATTCTTACCTCGCTGTCTATCAACCTTTCCACTTTTACTCTCAACTGCTTACGCGCAACATTCTTCCTTGGCACCCACTTTCTGCCGAGATTCACTTTGGAGAGTACCAAAAGTCTGTCCCACATTCAGCACCCCTCATCACTCGCGTGTCCCACACTAACTCTCCCAATCTCTCATCATACACAATAAAATCAATCATGCTTTTACAATCGCCCCTTTGCTAAGTATACATATGTATTCTCTTATGTTTAAACCATACATTCGACACAAACAATCCCTTTTCCAAGCACACACTCACCAAGTTTTCACCATTATCATTCACTCGGGGGTCACCAAAAGGCCCAACCACTCTCTCAGATGCATCCCGCCTCACACCAACCCACCTATTCATGTCACCTAGTAAAATTATTCTCTCACCAGGATCACAATCATTCAAAACCGCTCTCAGTTTTTCCCAAAACTCATCTTTCACACAGTCACTCTCTCCATCCACTGGTGCATAGCACGCCACAATCACAACTCTCCTAATACTTACTTTCATGCGAATCCAGAGCAATCTAGGGGATACTAACTCGTACTTCCTTACTAGCTACTTAGCTCTCTCATTAAGAATGAGTCCTACACCTTGACTGCCGTGTACATTATCTTCAACTCCTGACCACAATGCCAGACTACCGCCATCTAATGTAACAGCATCCCGCCCCTTACGCTTAGTTTCACATACACACAAAAAATCCATTCGTCTCACTTTCATTTCATTCAGAAAATCATGCTCCTTTCCATACACTCCTCTCACATTCCAAGTACCGAGAGTCCATTTCGTTTCTAGTCCATATCTTGATGGGCCAACCTTATTCAGCTTCCGCCGCCCATCGTGGCTTCGGCTGCCGAGGCATCATTTTGACGTTAAGCAGTAAGTTGTAATAGAGTTTGCAAGGTTACCAGCCTTCGCAGTACCCGCACCACGTGCAGCTTTCCCTGCTAACGGTTACGGCGCTCTACCGGTCAGTTTTGGCACATTTTCGCCAGTATGCCACAAGAGAAACCAAAGCATAGTAATAACCTAGGCCCGCTTTCCCTATTCTGCTCAAACTTGGATCCCTTCTGAAAGGACTACCTTGAGAGCCAGCATACTGTTGCCCGCGACCCACCACTAGGAGGTATATGCGGTGTACTGACACACCGGGTCACATAACGTCAAAATACGGTGTATTACCATTATGTTTCGTATAATATTACGTTATGAAGCCGTCAATAGTGGTTCTTTAAAGATAAACCAACTAAACATGTAATGTTTTGAAGTAACTACCATTTAGTGCTCCTTCAAGAAAGACGGCGAGATAAACGATTTTATCTTATGATATTAGGTCTCCCCGAAAACTTGCATTCGCGTCTGATCTTTTAAGGTAAGATACGACATTTAAATATTTTTCTGCACATATTCAATCATTTTTATTTTCCCAAAAACGTTGCACCAACTTTTGAATTGGAAATATTGCAAGGCACACACCCAGAATATACCGTAATCATCAAAATGCGAGTTATATGCCGTCTTGATTAGGTCCGCCATTTTTTTGGACTAGTACAAGTCTTCAGTGTAGCCGAGTAACACATCTGCCTTGTGAAATAGTCACGTGACTTGTAACTTGTAGAATTGTTACTCTGGGAATAGACCCCAGGTCTCAGGTATGCAGCTCCGCCAGGTTCACCAGCCAACGCACTCAGGAGGCCTCAAATCCGCAAATTTGGAGAAACCAATCTTTAAATTAGGATTTTGCTCTTTAAAAGCTTCATAGGCTTCCCTCAAATTACAAAGAATTAACCATTTCTGCTTAATTACACTCAAATTTCCCTCCTTCACACTCTAACACTCTTTTTTACCCGCCATTTCTCTACTAATATGGTTCACGGTAGAACTCTATCACCTTCAGTTTAGTGTCATTCGAGAGGTATTTGCTTCTTCTCGCGTTCGCAGAGCACAGAATTCCTTGCTCAGATACGTATTTTTTCATCTTTTTGACCAAATACGTCGATGTTTGAAACTCCTGCTTTATCTTTGAAACACTCCAAGATTTAGGTTGGACAGATAAGATTAAAATTTTTTCACTCATTTTCGTAGCGTTGAGGAACTTATTCTTCAGCTGCATAATCATTTCCTTGCCAGCTTGGTGGAAGTGATCTTCTTGTTCAGGAATATCTTCTTGATTGTCCACCTCCCCACCAGTAACCCTTTGAAGAAATCTACATCTACGTCATACCCTGCAAGCCACTCAAAGTGTGTGTGGCAGGGGGTGCTTCCACACCAGGCATGCATGAATGATACGGTAGAACACCGAAATTACATTGAAACCCGCGTACCACACATGCAAAGCGCCAATTAAAAATCTAATAACCAAGAAACATCCTATCGTCAATCGTTCCAACATGCAAGGGATACAAAGACTACTACTTATTCAAAATATCATGCATAAATAGGAACATCAATATTTACATCATGCATAAATAAGAAAGTAGAGAATATTAAGAGAAAGATTTACTGTCTGCCTATTGTCACAAATCGAACTATTCATGACGACGCTCACAGCTGTTATGGTCCCGCATGGTACGCGGAAAAATGACATTTTATGTCTATCGGTTCTACAATCTAGCTCTCTAATTTTATTGGCGGGATCTAATCTGCCGTAGTACGAGGGGGTTAGTAGTATGTTTTTTACGTCGTCAGAGAAATGATTTTCCTGAAATTTAGTTAGGAGGTTAAGCCTATAATTTAATCTACGCTGTGATAGCGATTCCCATCCTAATTCTTCTAACAGTCCAGACACACTAGCCAACTTATCATAGCATCGTTTCTCAAACCTAGCTCCTCTTCGCTGCACGCGATCTAACTCTGATATCAACCCCGCTTCGTATCGATCCCATATACTGGCGGCATATTCCAGATGAGGCCTAACGATTGAAAAATAACAAGTTCTTTCACTTCGTCATCACATTTTCCGAGTACTCTCTTGATAAAGCCTAGTTTCCTGTATGCTTGACCGCATATTTCCCGAATATGTTTTCCTCAAGATATGTCGTGAGTAATTGTGGCCCTTAAATACTTAACAGTCTCGGCGTGAATAATTTCCGTACTATTAATTCTGTAAGCCCTACCTGGCCTATTTTTCTTTTTCCAAAAGCTGACTGCTACGCAATTTAGTATGTTTAGTTCCATCTGCCACTGATATAATCATATGAGATAATCTCATAGCAGTGGTGGCTACTTTAAATTTCTTCGCCGGATATTTGCTTGATCTGCCATTTTTTCATTGTTACAGGTGTTTGATCCAGGGATTTTAAGGTCTCGTTCAGTTTTCCCCAGCGAATTTCTTTTCCTGGAGTGTACTGACTTCCATTCGTGTCATTAGTCCCGCTATCTATCATGGAACTAACCGATGACTCTAACTGAGAACCTTGAGATTTAATGGTGAATGTAGCACTGGTAGAAGGTCCTGCTGCATCATAAACCCTACTCAGATAATCGTCAGTTGTCGCGTGCTCAGAGTGACTTTCTGGCTCATGTTGAGAGCAACCTGGACTGTTCTTTTCGGCAACATTTTCTAGGTTGTTGAATTTTTTCACACCCACTTTACATTGAACACAGACTTTCCTACCCTCTATTACAACAGGCACTGTGTCATGATAGGAATTTTGGAACTCGCTTGTAATTGTCCACAAATTAATCGAGCGAATGTTTCTCTGCAAATTCAAGGGATTGCAGCACTGCTTTTGACGAACCTCGTAGAACAGAAAATAATCCTTACAATGCCGGTTGCACACACTGAGGACAGTATCCACACCACTTCTCAATTTAATTAGCTCGATTTCACGAGTAGAATAGCTGCAAAAACTTCTCAATACTGTGTCACTCGAACATTTCTGGTTTAACGCATCACCAACGGAACACTTAATAATCAACGGCTACAGTCCGAAGAACGTTTACTCGCACTGAAACACGCGCACTTAGCCTCGGTAAAGCGAGACCAAGGAGTGTTTTGAAATGTCACTGACGGAGGACAGACGACAACTGACGAATTGCTTGCAAATGCGATAGTTTGTGACGGAAAAAACATTTTCATGTTTTTTCCGTCGTGGTGGTCGAGGCTACCCGCATTTACCGTTGTTTTTAACTAGGGGTTAATATGTGAATGTGTGAGGGTGGGCGACGGCTACTGGGCGCAATGCTTGCAAAGATGTTTCTCAAAACATAATAAAGGGTATGCGAGGAAAATGGGATAGGGGAAGAGAGGAAAGTAGCATTGGAGGTCTAAGACGGAGCGAGGTTTGTCTATTGTTCTCTGAGCACGGCCGCTGGTGGGCCCATGGTCGCCCCCGCTGTTAAGCATGTTGTCGCTAATCCTGGATTCTAAAGCGGCGGTCACTTCAGTGGGAAGCAAATGGCGAATGACATGGGTAAAGGGAATCAAAGGGTCGGTATACAGTTAAAATTGGCAAAAAGAAGATGGAAAAGGAAGCGCGCTGATGAGATCTGGAGAACCGACTACTGAACGTTTGGGGCGAGAGCCGGACGCCGCCGCGGCGGGAGGCCAGCGTTACGCCTTCACTCAGAATTTTTATTCTTTCTTAAATTAAATATTACCCCTACCAAATTTGTTTAACTTGTAGAGGAGGGTTATATCTACAAAATATAAAAAATGAGGAAAATCGAAGACAAAGTTACATCGTCAAAAATCGATTTGAAAATTTGAATTTGTTATAAACTTTATTTAATTGTTTAAATTTTATAAAAGAATCAATTAATTATATTTCTCAATTCAAGACCTTCAAAATGAGTCATTGCATGTATTTTTATCTTCCTTATTTCCGGAGATACGCCGTCAAACGCGAAGACGCTTTTGTAAAATTCTTGTTTTACAACATTACAATATCTCGTAAACCGTTGCATGTATTACAAAATGGCTTCGGGATTTTTGTTTTGTAATCAAATTAAGACGATATACCAAATTTGGTCGAAATCGGTCTCCCCAAGGGTCAATTTTGCCAAATTTCTGGTCGAATTGGGGTGGAATGACTCTATACTAATTTAATGTACATATTTGCAATACTGGCGTTATTGCGGTTATAAAGGTATAACTATACCCCTATCGCATCGTAAGTTTCGGAATAGTCGATGTTTACAACTTTTGCAACAGCTCGCATAAAAATGAATAAATAAACATTTTATTTCCTTTATTATGTTAAAAACATACTTAGCTAACTTATGTCTGAATCTCCTATTTGTGTCCTAAATATTAAGAGAAAGCCGGGATAGGGCTAAGAAATACAGACGACATTATTATTATTATTAACACTATACCTATCCTACTCTAAGACACGGCCCAAATGCGTAAACTTCTCGAATTCCTTTACTACGGCGTGTAAAATTAGTATAATTAAAAATCGTTTTTGAAGATACCTGCCTGCTATATTAATTTTTATTTGTATATTTGCAATACTGGCGTCATTGCGGTTACAACGGTATAACTCAAACATCTATCGCATCGCAAGTTTCGGAATCGGCCGGGGTTTACATCTTTTACAACACCTTGTGTTAAAATGATCATACAAACAATATTCTTTCCTTTATTATGTTAATAACATCCTACGCTAACTTTAGTCCGAATCTCCAATTTATGTCCAAAATATTAAGAGAACAGCCGTATCATAAAGTCGGGCCATCGGATTTTGAGCGCCGAAAACAGGGCCATTTTTCAAATAAAATACCGAAAAAGTGCGTATAGGGATTGTAAAAATTACCTAAATGCATCAATTAACGTATAAATAATTAACAAGACGAACAATAGCAGGGGTAACTTTGTGAAATTTCTCCATGATGGAAAAAGAACAAACTTTGCGAATTTCACCTGTAAGTTTTTAATACACGACCCGGGTTTTGACAGCTCATGTCATCTTCAGGTGACCTGAACATGATCTGAACGTGACATGAAACTGACCTGAGAGAACCTGAAGATGACATAAACTATCGAAACCCGGGACGTGAATAAAAAAAACTTACTGAAGAAAACCGCGAAGTTTGCTCTTTGTCCAGCGTAGAAATGATTATTCTGCCTAATGAATTTTGTTTCGTTAAAATCGGTTGACCCTAGTTGAAGATATAGCTTCCTAAACTGAACGGGATCGACCTTTTTAATGGACAGTCAATAGTTCGTACCCTCCCTCCCCCCTTATCTCTATCCCTACCTACTTAGAAAGCCGCCTTTATAGATGAAATTTCCACTCGTATATCCCCGTACAGATCTAAAAAAACGTTGTTATCAGTCGAGAGGAATGATCGATACTGGCTCGGGCAATGGAATTCACAACCTGTCGTCCCCATTATCCGTGCGCCCTCCTCATAAGCCGGACGTGTGGGAGATGGTCGCTCCTTGCGACCGCAGATAACAGCTTTCTCTACACTCCGGCCCCTTGTTTGGAATGTTTTCTCTACTGTGACAGTGAGGAGTGAGTCGCATAGCGTCCACGGCCAGGTGTCTCGCGTCGAGGTGTGAGCAGTGAAAGGAAGCATTCAATGCTGGCGGATCTGAACCCGACCTTGCTGCCAACAGTTTGGCAGAGATAACAGTATCTTCCTGTCAGACCTCCCGCAAGAACAATCAGAGGCTTTTCTGGCGAAGTGACAGTTGCTCTGGACACGACGCGAAAAAAGGTAACGGCAGATATTGCGTATGAATTCAAGTGTGTCGGATATTTTTTGTTATTTTTTTTGGAGCGGAAGGTGAGTATTAAACATTTTAATTCCCATGTATTCGATGTTTTCATGCTAAACGATGTGGGAATCAAATGTCAATGTTATCGTAATTGGTTTTTCAATCCTAAGATTGGTTGACTGCAGCCCTCCACCCTTCTCTATCTAATGCTAGTTCCCATACTTCTGGTATCTCTTCTTATGTGATTGCCTCTTTATTTGCCCCATGGGCTGATTCGTGGGAAAAATTGAATAAAACATTTTCCAGGGAATTATTTCGCTAAAGGATATTTTAAATTAAAATTAGAAGTGAACGCTTCAGGGTTATAGCTGTTTTCGACAGACTTGCTTATGCTGCAAAGTTTAGAACAATCGAGGCGTCAATAGAGGACTGAGCGTCGTATTTATCTTTTGAAAATTGTCATCATCGGACGTTCAATCCTATAATTGGATAACTGCAGCCATAAGACCTTCCCTATCTAATGCTAGTGCTCTTACTTCCTGGTATCTCTTCCTGTGTGCTTTCCTCTTTATCTGGTCCATTAACTTATTCCAGGATCTTCCTCTGGAGACTTTTCCCCCTATTTACCTTCAATTATGTTCCATCAAACCCGTCGTGTTCAGGGTGTGTCCAATGCGTCTGGTTCTTCTTTTCTGTATGGTTTTCTACGTACTTTCCTGAACTTATTCGTGGGAAAAATGGAAAGAACGTTTTCCATAACATTAATTTGCATCATGATATTTTAAATTCAAATTAGAAGTGAACGCCTCAGGGTTATAGTTGTTTTGGACAAACTTGCATATACTGCAAAGTTTAGAGTGCCGAGTAGTTACAAGAGGACTGAGCATGGTAATTATGAATAATGAAAACGGAAACTTTGTTTTATTCCACCAATTTATTTTATTGTAAGGCGCTAATAGTTTCGACGCTGCGGCTTCATCTTCAGGTATCTAGTACCTTAAAATAAATTGGTGGCATAAAACAAAGTTTTGTTTTTCAACATTGATAATGAACTTCCACACAGTTGAGTCTGAAACAGTGGAGATGATGGTGATTATCGTTTTAAACTAGTCATCATGGGACGTTCAGTTCTAAGATTGGATGACTACAGCCGTTAAACCTCTCCTATCGGATGCTAGTTCCCTTACTACTTAGTAGCTCTTCCTGTGTACTTCCCTTTTTATTTGGTTCATGAACTTATTCCTGGGTCTTCATCTGGAGACTTTTCCCTCTGTTTTGCCTTTAAGTATGCATAACCCCCTCGTGCTACGGCAGATTATATCGCGCCAATAAAATTAGAGAGCTAGATTGTAGAACCGATAAGTATAAAATGTCATTTTTTCCGCGTACCATACGGGACCATAACAGCTGTGGGCGTCGTCATGAATAGTTCGAATTGTGACAATAGGCAGACAGTAAAGTGAAAGAACGTTGTTATTTTTCAATCGTTAGGCCTCATCTGGAATATGCTGTTAGTGTATGGGATCCATACGAAACAGGGTTGATATCAGAGTTAGATCGCGTACAGCGAAGAGGAGCTAGGTTTGTGAAACAATGCTACGATATATTGGCTAGTGTGTCTGGACTGTGAGAATAATTAGGATGGGAATCACTATCACAGCGTAGATTAAATTATAGGCTTAACCTCCTAACTAAATTTCAAGAAAATCATTTCTCTGACGACGTAAAACACATACTATTAACCCCCTCGTACTACGGCAGATTAGATCGCGCCAATAAAATTAGAGAGCTAGATTGTAGAACCGATAGGTATAAAATGTCATTTTTTCCGCGTACCATACGGGACCATAACAGCTGTGAGCGTCGTCATGAATAGTTCGATTTGTGACAATAGGCAGATAGTAAATCTTTTTCTTTATGTTCTCTACGTTCTTATTTATGCATGATGTATATATTGATGTTCTTATTTATGCATGATATTTTGAATATGCAGTAGTGCTTGTATCCCTTGCATATTGGAACGATTGAAGATAGAATGTTTCTTGGGTATTAGATTTTTAATTGGCGCTTTGTATATGTGGCACGCGGTTTCAATGTAATTTCGGTGTTCTACCGTATCATTCATGCATGCCGTGTGGAAGCACCCCCTGCCACACACCCTTTGGGTGGCTTGCAGGGTATGACGTAGATGTAGATGCAAGTATATTTCTCACAAACTCATTGTGTCTCAGGGTGTGTCCAATCTATCTGGTTCTTCTTTTCTGCGTGGTGTTCCATATGGTCCTTTCCTCTCGCACTCTTTTGTATCCTTCATTTCTTATTTTGTCCGTCCATTTTATCTTCAGCATCCTCCTCCAGCACCAGGTTTTGAGGGACTCTAAGACTGTTCTGGTCTGCTTTTTCAATGGTCCATCCATGGTTCCGATCCATAGAGTGCCACGCTCCACATGAATGTTTCAACCTGCTATTTCCTAGTTTGTAGTCCTATCTTATCCTATCTTGAACAGAGCGGTTGTCCTTTTATTATGAGCGCGTTCTTAGAATGGGTTCTCCTTCGCTCGATGTCACTGTAGTATAGACGAAGTGTGTTTTTCCACCAGAATCTATTTTTGGTACAGCATTTTTCAATGCAACCTGTTGTTTACACCGTTGCGTTGCAACATTTTGTACCATAAAGAAATTCTGGTGGAAAAATACATTTTGTCTTCAAGACAGGGACTGTAATTCCTGCCAACTATGTATTGCAAACCACTTATGTCCTATAAACTGATGCTGTTCATAAGCAAGCAAACCATGATCGTCCATTATATTGTAGCTGTTGTAAACTATCGTGTCACAAGTTCACCTTTCCTTCCACATATTAAATAATTTCACACAAGTACGCCATAGTTTGATAACTATTTTATTATTGCTGACCCTCTAACTGCGAAAGTTTAAGCAGATACGTACACACCCTCCACACTATTCCCTTCCAGGGTTGGGAAAATCAAAGAATTTTTCCTTGAAGCCCGTTTTACACGGGGCACGTAATTGCACAATCTGATGTATGAACTAACGTGCGTTTCAAAATACGCTGTGTAAAGCATGAATTGCAGAAACGCATGCACGAATGCATGATTGCGAGATGGCAAAATAGCCCCTGCTCTAGTTCAATCAATACTGCATGCCAGATTGAGAAAAAAATGCTGTTCTAAATTGTGCAATTTCGTAAAATGAAAGAGCCATTGTGGCCTATGAAATTGTCTCCTTTTTATGATTCACTTTATGCTGCTCCATACTTGTAAACCTCCTTTGCCTCTACCACTTTTTTGCGTTGCTTTACGTTCGCTTTCCTGTTTCTGACTTGACTATGTGAGTCAAGGCAAATACTAAATTACACATTTTATTAATACAGTTTTAAAAAATCCTGGTTCCTCTGGCGCAAGATTTTACCTATTGAAAACCAAAATTAAGGTGCAAAATACGCGAATTATTCCGCGAATATATTGTTAATAACAATATTTTTGCAGCTATAGGAGCCGACTGCAGCGCCATTTGCATGAAACCACCGTGTTTTGACTTCAACTACGGCAGTAATTCTCTAATAACTTAAATATGTACGTTAACGCTGTTTACTCTCACTGTGTCTTCGCCGTCTGGATTCGTGGCGAAAACCAATGACGCCCGGCGTAGTCTTCCTATTCCGGATAAATAAGGACTCACGTTAACGTTCACCACTCGTTTCGGGGTCACCACTTTGGTGAGCGAGAGTGAATAAGAAAACGAAGTTAGATGAAAACGATTTATTCCGAAGGTAAGAAATGGTGCGCCCTAAGTTCATTAACAATCGTGTCGTGTGCCTTGTTTATTTACGTCGTTCCCTGGTGATCTCTGCCAGCTTCCTCAGTTCGATCCTATCTCGTGGCGCTCCAACCATCTAGCAGCAGTTACCACAAATACTTAGTAAGATGCCGGTATACATTTTTTTCAATATCCCAGGATTTTGTGCTTCGTATCAAAAGTTTTAATAAAAAGCCTGAATATGCTTTCTCGTTTCCATTTTGTAGGCTGAATTACAGTAAAACTAGACTGGAAACCTAATTTTATTTATATTACAGTTAATAAGAGGCAGTTAAAAGATGCTAAATTCAAGTTTTTAGATTATGAAATGAGTAACCCTGATGCCAGATCCACCGTAAGGATAAAGAACACTGACTCATTGGACAACTATTTTTACATTTCCTTTTCCTTTCGGATGGAACTCGTAAACTCTCCCATACAATGCTAGTTCGCTTTACTTGTGTTTTATGGGTGTTTGACTTTATGCGCGGCGCCTAATTTTAAAAGAAGAAACTCGATAAGACCCAGAGAAGTCACTATCTTTATAATACCTAATGTATTGCGCTATGTCCTGTTGGGCTAACTGGCCCGCCCACTCATTCAGCAACGCCCTGCGCAAAGAATGGAAGTGGAAGACGCGAAATCCTGAGGATAGGTTCATTTTTTCTCTAACTCACACGTGATTACTGGATTCAAATTTTAATTTGAATCTGTTAATTAGACTAAAAAAAGTATTATTATGCCTCCATTCCCTCAATTAAGGAAGTCCGAGCGACATAGTTCCCTAGTCATAATAGAGACCATATTCGAACTATACGTTTTGATTTCACTAGCTGTAGGACACGTAAATTAAATATTGCATTATAAATGGTGCAATAATATAGCTTTATATGACAAATGGTAAGTAATTAAATTAAAATATTGAAATAAGTCTTTAACTTGACTCATTTTTTTCACGCGGTGCGTTTGAAACTCCATCCAAACTGAAGGTGGTTTGTGATCCAGACGAATTAGGTGCGGTGACAATATGATTTTTTTTTCAAAAATAGTTGAGAAAACATACAAACTACACGCTGTTTGTTTTTTGCGATATCTAAGTGTTATAAATTCCTCATTTTGTGAATTATTTCTCTTTGGAGTTCATACACGTACCATATCCCTTGTAAAAGGGCTGGTATATTTTGGCAAATATCTTCGAAAGTAATGTGGTAAGGGGTAGAATTTATGATGTCATTGGAAGGGTGATATAAATTTCTTTAAAATGAGACCAAATTCATTGATTTCTAGGTAAAATGAAGTATCATTTCACTCAGCAATCAATGAATATGGTCTCATTTTAAATAAATTTATCTCACCCTTCCAAAGATACCAAAATATAAATACTTACTACACTAATTTCCGAGATTTTTGACGACAAATACCAATCCTTTTACATGGGAAATGTAACATATATGCACTCCAGAGAGATCAGATGTAAAAAGTGGGGAATTTATAACACCTAGAATTCGTCAAAAAATCAACAGTGAGTAGTTGATATGTTTTGTTCACTAATTTTGAAAATGAGTCACATTTTCCCCATTGTAATTTTTTCAGGATCACAAAAAAACCTTCCGTTTTGAAGGAATTTTTAACGTATCGCGTGAAGAAAATGAGTTGATTACCTTAATATTTTAATTTAATTGCTGCAAATTCTTGTCATATAATTGTATACTAGTGTCAGCGTTTCAAAGTACGCGGAACATCCACTGTAGACGATGCCAAGCCTTGACGGCAATCAAAATCGAGTGATGGCATTCACGTTGTGAATTACGCGCTGGAGCACGAGATTATCGTTACTTGTCTTTTCGTGAAACAGTAAGTAGTGCAATTTTTCAAAAGCTAATGCCGTCCGATTTTAACTGACAATAGATGAGACGAAAGAAATTGTCTGGCTCTCGAATTTGATCTTAGTAAATGCTCATCAGAACGCCTCTTGCGAAAGAGGTCACACCCACGCCATATCTCTCAAGTGGAGGGGTAAATATATAAGTTTATCCGGCGAAGTCTAATATCTAGGAATCATCAAGCCTTCGGATCTAACGTGGGAAAAAATATATACTGATGGATTGACAAAAACCTGCGAAATCTTCTGTGTAAGGTTTCCGCGGCGAGCAGGTATCCTTTCCATTTCTTCTTTCGGGATTCGGCCGCGTCGTTTTTTATCCGATGTTTCTCCTCCTCTCCTGGAGGCGTCTTCAGGTCGAAGATGCGAGCGCTTCTTTTGGTCGGGTTTATATGACCATGCCAGTGGGGTCGGTCGCTCCTGATTGGCTGCCATTTTTGGGGCCAAAACCACTTTTGGCACCATTTTTCTTCCTCAGATTTGTAACTTCGAAAGCTTTCCTGATTAATCGAGGGAAGTATCGATTTTCCCCGCTTAGGACTTCGGTTTTTTCAAAGAAAATTGTGTGGCAGGGTCCAAACCTTGCATGCTCGACAACTACTGAGAGGTGGAACTGTTTCTTTGCTGTCGCCTTTTGGTGTTCCTTCACTCTGAATGCGATCGCTATCCCAGTCTGGTCCACGTAGGATTTCCCACAAGTGCAGTTTATCTTGTAAAATCCCTCTTTCACGGCACTGGGAATCCGCTGTTTTGGCTTGGGCTTGTCACCGATTTTTTCTTTCAGAGGATTTAATGGTTTACATTTACAAAACCACAACTTAAAAACACATGCGACCCGGATTTCAACGCTTAAGCGTCATCTTCAGGTGCTTTTTCCGGGTTTACAAAGTCTTATATATATGCTTGGTAGGAGGGGGGTGGAGGTGAGTGATTAGGGTGGTGTGGATGCGGGTTGGTCAGGACCAGTGATTGGCGGGGAGTTTAGCGGGGGGAGGGGTGAGGGAAATTCGGGAGGCGGCTGTGAGGATGGGAGATGAGGACGGGTACAAATTCTCATTTAAAATCTTCGAGTCAGGGTCATGTAATGTCTTTAAAATTTCGAGCTGCTCAAGTGAGTCAAGCACACGTCTATGGGTTGCAAAACATGAAATATCAAGATTAAAATCACTGTGGTGGTCATGGTTTAAAAGGTGTTTGGAAAAATTGCTCTTAAGTTCACAATTATCAAAATAGGCTAACTGGTGCTCTTTGACTCTTATAGTCTTAAAGTTGCTTACTTAGTGACTTAAAGTTACGGGCAGTTTGCCCCACATACACACCTTGGCAGTCACCACACTTTAAAGCATATATGCCTCTTCTCTTCTTAGGATTGAACGGGTCTTTGCTTTTGTCGAATAGAGTTTTTAAGTTTCTTGGGGTTCTAAATGACACACGATATTTTTCTCGTGGGAAAACTTTAGCGATCTTTTCACTGATCGGACCTAAATATCTCAGAGAACACCATTTTTGAACTGTTTTGGAAGAAAGATCACCGGAGAATATTAGATTTATCGCCGCTTTTTTGGACTTTTTAATCACTAGTTTATCTATAAGGTGAGATGGGTATCCATTGCTCTGCGCTATTTGTTTAATAATTCGGACTTCTTCGTTGAACTCGAGGTGACTGAGAGGGACATTGAATAGGCGATGAATAAGGGAGTGGAAGGCCATCAGCTTTTGGGAGTGAAAATGCCTGGAATCTGCCGGAATGATATGGTCAGTGTAGGTCGGTTTTCGGTAGATGGAAAAATGGTGCTGGTCATCGGTGATGGAAATACAGAGGTCAAGAGTTTTAAGTTGTGGTTTTGTAAATGTAAACCATTAAATCCTCTGAAAGAAAAAATATGGAACACCACAAAGTTACCAAAGAACTTGTATTATTTATGTCACCGATTTTCTGACAAAAGAATTCCAAACATACTTATACTGTGGGTGGAGTACCTATGCGGTGGATGGAGTACCTATACTGTGGGTGGGGTAAACAAAATCTTCAGATACAGTACAATAACTTGGAATTACTTCAACTACTGATTTATCCAAAATCTAAACTTGTGACTTGTGGTCCAAAATCGAAAAAAAGCTGCCCGGAAGTCATTTTTAAACTTTCTACCAGAAAGTTCGGTGAGTTTTATTCGTATTCTGTGCCATATGGCCCACAATATAGGCAACCAAAACTGTCATTGCTCTGCTCATAGTAGTCAGTGGAACCAGTCAAACATGGGTCATACTGGGAAAATACGCCGTTCGCCGGAATACGTCATTATTAGAGAATTTTAACTTCTTGAAAGAAAATGGTTGGCCACTTTAGGCTTCTCAAAAGTTACTGAACGTTAATTTGTACTTTAAAGTATCAATGCTGATGATTTTGTTTCCATGAAAATGTTTTTAATGAAAATAAAAATGTTTAAATTTTATGATCATTTTACTTGTATTTTGAATTACAAGAGCAAGCACGCCAGGGTTCCTCCCCCTACGCCCTCTGGATATTTCATCATGGATTGAAAGAGCATAGTGTATAAAATACATAAAAAAGAAATGACTTGCATTCGTTTGCGAATTTGACTTCTAGATGGTTTTGTGTCGAGTGGTGCCGTGCTCTGCCACGGGGAGCGGCAGGTGGTGTAATCCGAGGATATCCTATTTTCGTGGTTTCTGGGTTTTTGTGGACAATTTTTCCGTGAATTTGAAGGCGTTGATTCGTTTGCCTCACTGTACACTTGTTTGATAAATTGTGTTCTTGTCTCGTACACAAAGGATATTCCAATTACTTGATATTCCAATTACATGTTACTAGTACGTGAAGTAAACATAAAATCTTCAGATACAGTTAAATATCTTGGAATTACCTTAACTTCTGATGTATCGCGGAGAACACACATACAAAACATATGCAGCACAGCATTAATAAAACTAGGTTTTGCTAAGCATATAATAGGAAGATCCTTGGATGAAAAAGTAAAAGAGAGGCTACTTCGCTCTGGTTACGCCACACCTAGTAGACGCCGCGAGCATTTGGGAACCTGGCCATGAAGATTCAACCAAAAAACATTAATAAAATACAAAGATGAACTTCACGCTTCGTTAAAAACTTCTAAGAGCGAACGTATAGTGTTTCGCCGCTTTTGGAGGAATTCAGGTGGGAGCCCCTAGAGACTCGGAGGTTATACGCCAGGCTTAGCTTGCTTGAGGAATTCAGAAGTAGTGTGTTTCAGAGCGACACAGAGAATATAATCTTGATGCCTTACTACATCTCTAGGACTGACAGAAGCGATAAAATAGGAGAGATACATTGCGCAACAGATAAACACAAACACTCGTTCTTTTCGCGCACAAAAAGCCACCATATCAAAAACTGAGCTCCACTAAATACACTCCCATAATACACGTCACTATATCTCCTCCCAAAATTTTATCCCGTACATCGTTACACGGCTGGTGTCCTAACACCTCTTGCCACACGCCCATGCGGCAGCTAGCAGGGCTGCATGTAGATGTTGATGTAGATTGTGGAGCATGGATGCTATCCAAAGAGTTTTTAAGAATCACTGGATTGCTAAGTTCCTTTGATAACGAGACCGCCCTTTCGACCGAATCCGTCTGGGAAAAGGACTGATCATAGTCCTCTGGTAGAAACACTGGTTCATAAATACCTTGGTGGCCGCCGATCGGTCCGGAATTAATACAGAAAGCAAAAATTGCGAAAGAAAGAATGAAAAAAATAATAGAGGACCTGTTTAGAATGAGGATGGGGCTCAAAGTATACTATCCTAAACAAGTCGACGGGTTATCAAGTGCGGAAATGCGGCAAGACGGTTTTTACAGATGCGAAGTTGGCAGCTCAAACTGCTAACATGTTTGGCGTTATACGTAGCTTGTCGATCTTCGCTGCTCGCATTTTAGCCATGTTTCACGGCCTACCTCCGCTACGCCAAAAGCTGGTAACCTCTTTAGTTTTACCACACATATATTACTGCTCGCTGGTGTTCACGAATATATCAAAAGAACAAATTGCCATTCTACAAAGATTACAGAACTGTTGTATACGATATATATATATATATATATATATATATATATATATATATATATATATATATATATTTGGTTAAAAGTTGAAGAAAGACGTATGCTGCAAATGGGTGTATTTATTTTTAAATTATTAAATGTAAAGATTCCATTGTATTTATATGACCAGTAAGTATATAATAAGGACTAACAAAGCGAATGACTAGAAATAATTCGAACTTAATAATACCATGCCATAGAACAACTACTTATAATAAATCATTTTATGTATCATCGTGTAAATTATGGAATTCTCTTCCTCAAAATATAAAGACGTTGACATCAGTGTATGCATTCAATAGAGCTCTGAAAGAGTATTTATGTTCTAAATATTAGTATATAAAATGTAGTATTTACTTATTTCTTTGTTTTATTTTTTGTAAATTGTGTAATATTAGTGGCTGTTTATACAAAGCATTGTAAGTGTTATGACTTTAATCTTTTTATGTAATTTTTCCAGAGACAATACCAACCTCTAATATTATGTTTCCTACATGTCATTCTGTAGCTATTACTTTATTACTTTACGTTGTTTGTAAATCTTAACAGCAGCTTAAAATATAAACAAATGTAAATGCCATGTACTTGTGCTCCATGGGATTATATGGTCCCAGAGTAAATAAACTCTGTCTTATCTTATCTTACCTCATAAGGATCCCAATGCTAGCAGCGTATTCCACGTGGGATCTAACCAGAGAGATTTAACTTTATCGTCGCATTCGTCAAGTACGCCTTTCGACTTATCCCAATTTACGATTGGCCTGCCTGGTTATTGTCCGAATCCGTTTGCCCGATGAGGGACCGTTAATCAGTTTAACTCTGAGGTATTTAACAAGTCTCTAGTCAACTATACTACTCGCAATAGCTGTAATTTCACGCTTGTATTGGAGCAGCTTGAATGGTAGAAAGAAATATAGACGTACTGATTTTACCCTAAGCTCAATTGACAATTACAAGTATCTAGTGCCTTATATTGAATCTTTTCTTGTTCGATTATTTTCATATCTGTTTCAATTACTCAAGGAAGGGACACAATTGAGGCCAGGCGGAAATACGGATTGGATTGGATTTTTGGGGAGGCGATCGACGGCTAAGGTCATTTGCGCCATAGGGGAGAGGTAAGGGAGGAAGGGAGGATAGAAACCTGGCGTCGGCATTAGCCTGCTCTTAACGAAAGGCGCCAAGGGGACCACGGCTTAACGTCTCATCCGATAGACGGAGTACTCCACTTGAAGTGCCCTCCACAAGACACTCAAGTAGGGATCGGGTTCCTCTGAAAAACATCCGCCACTGCAGGGATTTGAACCCTGGCCGCCCGTGTGGTAGGCGAGTACTCTAACCACCACACCAACTCGATCCCCGCGGAAATACGGCAAGAACTCTTTTGCTGATGCGATGCCATTTGTCGATTGGCGAAGAAGAATTAAAACTATTTCAACTGAAGTGACGTATAAAAATAGATACCAGCCGCTAGAGGACTAGAGGTGGGTCGTTCGCGAAGGATCGGGTCCAGGGGTTGAACGGAAGGAGCGAGGACCGTCTTCTATGGAACTATCGTTCCTTACGGTCTTTCGTCCCTTTCGGTCCGTCGTTTCTTTCGGTCCTTCGCACATTTCACTCCATCGGTCCTTTCGATCCTTCGTTCCTTTCGGTCCATCGGTCATTTCAGTCCTTCTTTTCTTTCGGTCCGTCAGTCATTTCGTTCCTTCGGTCATTTCGGTCCTTTCGTTCCATCGGTCCTTTCGGTCCTTAATTCCTTCCGGTCCGTCGGTCCTTTCGGTCCGTCATCACCTTCGCTCCAACGCTTTTTTTCTTTCAGAGACACGATGTTTATTATAACGACCCAAAAAAAGCAGTGTAATTAGCAGTATTTTTTCCTTCATATAAATGAAACCTTTTCACGAAACCATGTAAAAAGTTGGTAATATTACCTTCCACCTTTTATTTTATCCAGTATTCTTAAACGCCGCCCTTATAGTATACCAAATATTTCCTGGAGTTTTTACATTCTTTGAATACCAAGAACATATACAAAATAAACATACAAGGTCACCAATAAAAAAAGGAACGCTGAACGAGTGAAAAGGAACGGGTCCCAAAAAGTCAAGAGTGAACGAGTTCCCAAAAATGAACGGGTGTACCCTTCTCTAAAGGGACTCTACACCCACTTACACCCCTCCCCCCCCTACACATCCATAAGGATGTATTGATGCACAATAAAGGCATAAAGGTCATTCATCCCTGACAAAGTCTCCTGCAAAGGAGATGGGGACCGATTTTATAACTTGGCTTACGTTCCAAAGTTAGGGATCCGCTCACCTTCGATCGAGCTCACTTAATTCGAGTGAAGTCTTTCGAGCGATTGTATATGGGCGATCGTACAGCATACCGTCGAACGTTACCCTGTTGTCACATGTATAGCATATTTCTCACTTGTTATTCTTGAACGCATGCGCAATGAGCCTATTTTTGAATGATAGTACTTGTTTTGAATTATTTTATTAGCCATTAATAGGAGTTTTAAAATTTTCAATGCATACGAAGTCGATTTATACTTTCTCACGAGTTATATAAATTGCCCTCAATGCCTTCATTTGATAATTACAGTCCTAATAATTTGTCAATGTAAGTCTTTAGTGGATAAAAAACTATTTCTCTGGCTTCAATTGCCTGTTAGCTATGTTTTATTCAAACTATAATCTTTTTGCAAAGTTAAAAGCAGAAAAATTTGATTCATCAGTGTTGCTGTACCTTAACCTTCTTTAGTGATAAACTAACTTGATCAAACCGGCGAACATAATGAATGAAGTTCTCACCGGTAACAGTCAATGAAGATTATGTATTCGAAGAGAATTATATTCTTTTTCCGTTCTTTTCACATCATATTCTACTCCAAAAACAATCTTTTTAATAAATAAAGTTTTCTGCAAATAAAAATATCCAAAGCATTCTTCTGGATAAAGAAAATAGATATATCAGATGACTAATGACATACCCACGAACTTTACTTATTGAAAAGAGCAAACTTTTTCTCATTAAGATGCGATATCCCCACATCCTTCCCGACATTTCATTGTCTAAATACAGCTAAAGCTAGACGGATCTCTTAAAATGTCAATGCTCAAATCTTACGCTTGCTTCCATTTACATTATCTTGGACATAATATGAAATGTAATTTCCGACATCAATGATTTATAGGACATTCATCGATACTCATATACTATCCTCCTAAAATCCCCTACCCCAAAGCATTCGTATATAAATCCACCTACAAGGCTATATTCAAGGATGACCCGTGTATCATCAAGTGAAATTGAAAAGTGCTTGGTAATCACTTTCACAAGTGTATTTCTTGCAGCATATATCATATCTTCCACTAGATTTTGAGGGCATCTTTTTCATCATAAATGCCACAATTACAACAAGCTCACACTCCAACATTAAATTGGGTAGAAGGCAAAAAACTGAATCTTGGCTCGGAAAAAACTGTAGGAAACGGACGGAAGCCGGATGGAGGCGGGGAGGATAGGTGTGCGCTGGCCTTTATAGGTGTGTTTCGAGTGGAGCTCAGGTCTTAATGTGGTCTCTTATGGAGCGTGGAAATACCGAATTTTTGTACCTATCTGTTCGGCAATATATCTCTTATTTTATCGCATCTGTCAGACCTATATATGTAGTGTGGCGTCATGATAATATTCTCAGTATCACTCTGAAACACACCTGTTCTGAATTTCTCAAGCAAACTACGCCAATCGTGTATCCTGCGAGTCTCTAGGGGCCCCCACCTTGATCCCTCTAAAAGTTGTTAAACACTATACGTTTGCTCGTGGCAGTTTTTAACGAAGCGTGCAGCTTTCCTTTGCATTATATCAATTTTTTGTTATAACTGTCTGTCCAAGGTCCCAGATGCTCGCAGTGTGTTTGAGGTGTGGCTTAACCAGGTCGATCTAAGAAGCTGACCGCGCCAATATCTAATAGGTTTGAGTGCAAGACTAATCAGATACGAGACAGAAAATTGAATTTTATTTATTTCTGTATCATCATTTTGGTATTGTTTATATTCCATTCATGCTTGATAACAATAATAATGCGTCTTTATTGGTGTGAAATTGAAACTAAGGCAGTCCCTTTTTCCATCTAATTCTCCATCACAGAAATACCTTAAATAAGTTTAAAGAAAGATGCATACATTTGTGGGAAAAACTTAAGGAAGTAAGGAGGTGATATCCTTGACGAAAATACCCACTGCAGGAAAACACCCACACATACAGGGGAATGCAAAAAAACTGCGAAGACCTACAGACAGATATTTAAATTTAGAAAATGTGAAAAACTCACCTCTCAAACGTGTGGTTTATGAGATATTTGCGTTCAAAATGACCAAGTTCGTGATTTTTTCGAAGAATTTAGACTCCATTCTTCGAGTTTCACCAGAGCTACGGTAGAGTAATTTCACCTCAGACCTCTCTGACAGTAATGTCACCTCAGGGGTACTCAGTTATTTCACCTCTACAATATACCCCTCATTCCCCCAGCCAACAAGGCCGCTGGCCTGTGGAGTGAAACAGGGGTGCTGTGGGGTGGGACGGTATGCGGGGTCAAATTGGCCATTTTGAATAGTAAAAATGGTATTTCTAAGAATTGGTGAAACTGTTTTCGTTATTTTTACAAAGTTGATTGAGAGGAAAAGGGCATTTTCGAGTGTACATGAAGTTTGATGTTTTTACGAGTAAGTGGTACGAATTCACCTGTAAATTATGCCCTTAGTATCTCCGGCCGACAAGGTTGCGGGCCTGTGAGGAAAAACGGGTGCTGGGGTGGGACGGCACGCGGGCCCAAAATGACCATTTTGAATAGCAAATATGCCATTTATTACATTTGGGAAAGCCTATTTCCTGATTTTTTGGAAATTGCAAACGAAAATTAGGCAAGTTTAGAGTGAGCTCTAAGTACATTTTCATGTTTTTCCATTGAAATATCACTCGAGTTGGTTGTTGATTATCACTGATAATAAAAATAAATTTTTGGTATCCAACATGCTTACTAAGACAATTGATGCATGCTAATTCATAATTTGCAAACCGTTTGTCTCGATCACCCATAGTTCTCGAGATATTTGACATTAACCTTTAATGTATTTTTAGCATTGCACCGAGGCAAACAACTCACTAAACGAAGTTTTACTCGAGCCATTATTTATTGTATTCAATTAAATACATATATAAACTACATATATAAGTGAAATACTTCCTTAATTTAAGGATTGTTTGGCTTGATTTTCTTGGATTTCGTCTTGCGTTTGTACTGAATATTTTGAATGTCGCACTGAAGCGACAAGCAGTAGTCAGCCAACATGGCTGCACTCCATCGAACCTGATAGCGTTACTCCATCACTGAGATGTCCTGATGAAATCGTTCACCATGTTCGTCACTGACTGAGCCTAGGTTTTCAGGGAATAAGTCTAGATGCAAGACTAGGGGATCAATTTTGAGGGATATGTTGCAACCCATCAGTCTGTACAAACTAATACACTTATGCACAACATTCATATGGCCATCACATTTATAACTTCCAAGAAAATTGACTACAACTGACTTGAATGCCACCCATGCATCTCTTTCAGTACCACCCAGTAAGTCTATGAAATGGCTGTCAGCAATGATCTTTCTCATTTGTGGACCTATGAACACTCCTTTCACTTTCGCATAGCTCAACTCCGGAAACTTGTTGCGCAGGTACAGAAATGAATGAGTCGCTGTCCAGAGCCTTCAAGAAATTCTTCATGAGCTCCAACTTAATATGAAGAGGTGGCATGATAACTTTGTCACATTCCACCGACTGCAAACGAGCGACCTTTTTACTACCTTGCTGCAGAATCTCTCTGATTGGCCAATTCCTCTTTATGTAGTGGTGCTTCCTATCTCTGCTGTCCCACTCACAGCTTGCTGTAGCAGCTGAAGCAACAGTATTTGGTGTACATTGTCTGCATTCCCATGAGGATAGCGATTACTTTTAGATCATTGCAAATACGCCAATTGTACTCACGATAGTGTATTTTTTCTGGGAGCAGCGACATGGTTTCGTAAGTCTCTTTAAGGTAGCCAGAATATCCAATTGGAAATGACGCATACCGATTTCCGTTGTGCCATAGTACTGCCTTCAAACTTGTCTTAGATGAATCTATAAACAGTCGCTACGCTTCAGTGCTGTGTTCAACCCCAAAGCTTGGGGTTGAACACAGCACTGAAGCGTAGGTCGTGCAATAGCAAAAAGTATCGCTCATTGTAAAGAACTTTTCAAGCTCTTTATGTCTCTGCCGAAAATGTGACCCTATTATGGACCCTACGTACTCTTCGATGAAAGCCCAATTAGCATGGATTTAATTTTTATTGCAACAAAGAGAGGGTAAGGTTATCAACAACAGGTAACCGGGCCCGTAAATGTTTAGCCGCGGCAATGTAGAAACTTGTATTTTTTTAAAAATGTCTATCGAGTAAGTTGACGATTACGAGCGTAAATGCTATACCAGCGGCAATTTAGAAGCGTACATTTCTTCGAAAAAAATATCCCTCGAAAGAGTTGGTGATTATTAGCCTAAATGATGTACCGGCGGCAATGTATGAACATATAGTTTTTTATAAAAAATCATGCGAGTAACTTGGTGATTATGAGTCCAAATGTTTTAACGGCGGAAATGTAGAAACATATTTTTTTAATAGCCTTAGAGTGAATTGGTAATTAAAAGCCTAATGTTGTACCGGTGGCAATGTATGAACGTCAATTTTTTAGAAAAGACAATACTCCTCGAGTAAGTTGGCAATTACGACTGTATATGCTGTTCCAGTGGCAATGTAGAAGTGCATATTTCTTAGAAGATAATATCCCTGAGTAAGTTGGTGATTATTAGCCTAATGTTGTACCGGCGGACATTTATGAACGTATATTTTTTATAAAAAAATCATTGGAGTAATTTGGTGATTATGAGTCTAAATATTTTACCGGCGGCAGTGTAGAAGCGTATTTTTTTAAATAGCCCTTGAGTGAATTGGTAACTACAAGCCTAACGTTGTACCAGCGGCAATGTACGAGAGTGTATTTTTTTGAAAAATATTCCTCGAGTAAGTTGGCAATTTCGAGCGTAAATGTTGTACCAGCGGCAATGCATAAGTCTATATTTTTTTAGATAAAAATATCTCTCGAGTAAAATGGCGATTATAAGCGTGTTCTACCGGCAGAAATGTATGAACGTACATTTTTTAAAAGATTAATATCCCTCGAATAAGTAAATGATTTCAAGGGTATATGTTGTAGTTGCAGAAACTTAGAAACGTATATTACTTAGAAAAAAATCCCTCGAGTAAGTTGTTGATTACAACCGTAAATATTATACCGGAGGCAAAGAAGAAGCGTATGTCTTTGAAAAAAATATCCCTCGAGTAAGTTGGTGATTACAAGCGTAAATGTTGTACCGGCGGAAATGTGGTAGCGTATTATTCTTAGAGAAAAATATCCCTCGAGTGAGATACAAGCGTAAATTTTATACCGACGGCATTGTATGAGTGAATATTTTTAGAGAAAATATCCCTCGATTAAATAGGTGATTACTTGCGTAAATTTTATATCGGTGGCAAAGTAGAAACTTATATTTTTTGAAAAAAATGTCCGTTGAATAAGTCTGTGATTAAAAGCGTAAATGTTGTATCAGTGGCAATGTAGACGCGTATATTCCTAATAAAAAACAGCCCTCGAGTGATTTGGTGATGACAAGCGCAAACATTGTGCCGGCGACCATGTAGAAAGATATACGCATGTAGAAAGGCTGCCACAACATTTACGATTGTAATCACCGCCTTACTTGAGGGATCTTTTTAAAAAATACACGTTTCTACATTTCCGCAGCTACAACATTTACGCTTGTTATCACCAACTTACTCGACTAATAGTTTTTTGTAAAAAATATACGTTTCTAAATTTCCGCCAATACAACATTTACGCTTGAAATCACCTACTTACTCGAGGGATATGTTTTTCTTGAAAAAATTAAACGTTCAACATGCTCGCTGGATTTTCTTTACCCTCCCAATCACCTGTATTTTTCACGGGATTTATTTTTCTTAAAAAATTAACCTTCGATACATATTCGTGACAACGACTTTTCCCCGTAATAGACACAACGTAAACTGGTGAGTGGGAGATGAAGTAATGCTTTTTTAATCATGGAAATGTTACTTATATCAACGGCGGTGTTAGGCCATTTAGAGAAAATTTAATGAAAGCAAACCAATAATACAAAGGAGAAGGACGTAGATTTAGGTACTGTTGTTGTGTTAATTTTCACCTTGGTAGTGTAGAAACAACATTGGAAAAATTAATTTTAATGTCTCACGCATTTGTTATAATTTGGAAGAATGCTAAACAATAGCAACAATGTAGTACGTTTATACGGTGAACTAAGGTGGCCTGAGGGAGGCATGGTTCATGGTCGGATACATTTATATTGTTTGTAAGTAAGGCTCATTACTTCTTCCAATTAGAAGTAATGGGTTGACAATGAATCGACAGTTATGGTATCAGAGGGGAGGTAGGACGCGTTGTTGATCTTCTGAGCTTCGTGGTGGATGAACCCCATGGTCTGCGAAGGTTGCAATTTTTCGCGTGTCAGCGGTGTCAGGCCTTCAGTTTCTTGAAAGGCACGGGTGTTCGTTATCCAGGGATAGCATGTTACCCGTGTTGAAAGTGTTGATAAGTGTATGAAAATGACGTAGCAGGATCATTCATAGTTGTGAAATACTGAGGAAAGAGTAAAGTGTCATTACAATTGTGGTGTATAACACAGAATTCTGAGAAAAGGTACCTTCAAAGTGCATTGAAAATAGTCCTCTAACTGGGAAATGTTTACGCGGGAATTAAATGTGCATTGTGGATATCGTAGATACGCCACCGGTCGATCGCAGTGGCACGTAGATGGCGGAAAAGGGAAAGGTGTATTGCGGACCGGGAAAACGCACTTCTCAGGTTTTAATGCTTCCTATTTCAATTAGAAATTAGATATTAGCAAAGTAAAAATATTTTACAAATTTGCAAGGTGTGCATTTTATGTGACGTTAATTTCGTGGAGATACTACGATTAGAAGTGGGCGAAATAATTATTTTCGCAGGAGTGCAGGAAGACGCACTTTGTCATTTAAGTCAATATTTTTATTTGGTGTAGTGCGGCTTTGAAAGGATTTATTTTGAATAAAATTTAAGTGTATCTGTGAAGGGAGATAGTAGTGCCAATAAGATCGACCGGCCGACTGAGGTTATTCCACTCGCGGCAGGCCATAATAGTGAATGATATACATATTGTAAATAACTGTTCGTTGATGAGGTATAACCAATTTTTTATTCCCTCGCGTATTCGTTTCGTGGACTTGTTCCAGTGTTTTGAAATAGTCCGTCAAGTAGTAAGAAGTACATGTGTTTATAATTTGATACAGTAGAGAGAGTGTATGATTTTTCGTTTGTCTCTAAGCTTTAGCCAAGATAAAATAATACAAGTTCACCTGAAGATGACGCTTAAGCGTTGAAACCCGGGTCGTGTGTGTTTTTAAGTTGTGGTTTTGTAAATGTGACCATTAAATCCTCTTTAGCCAAGATAGTTTGTTTACATTGTGTGTGAAAAGGTCTGATTTCTGTTGATTAAATAGGAATCTGACACACGCGTCGATCTAGTTCTGAAGCTTCAACGATAACTCTTGAGATAAATCTAGATCCACATATTGGCGTAATCTAAATGTGGCATGGTTAGCGTGGATACTAATTGTTCCTTTTAGGATGAGGGGTTGAATAATTTCAGTTTGAGGGTAGGAAATAGTAACTTATGTTTAGTTTTGAAAACCTTATTCTCATGAGAGGACCACGAAAGGTTTTGGTCAATCAATACCCCTAGATTTTAACAGCCTCGCAATATGGTGTAGGGTCACCGCTAATCCGTAAAGCATCCTAATCATTTGTCTGAATGATAGCAAGAATTCTTGGGTATACCCAATTACAATGGCTGGTGACTTGTTTGGATTTATATTTAAAAATTGATTATGTTCCGAGTGTAAAGTCTAGCGAGATCATTGTTGTTACACTTCATGTTGTCAGGTAAACAGTCAACAGTTGAATGTAAACAGATCTGTGGATCGTCAGCGTTTAGATATTACTTGAAATTTTTTAGTGCTGATGGCCAACTGTTGATGTACAGAGGAGCGAGTATTGAGCCTTGAGGGACACCACGTGATACGTTGGCCCATCGGGAGGATGTCTCATTAGTAATGGAATTCTGTTTTCCATCTAAAAGGTAAGACACATGCCAGTCGATCGCGGACGAGGAAAAACCCATGTCCCTCACTTTTTAGACACATTTTTAAAATAACCTTTGGACTTGTGTAATCGCTAGAGTTAAAAAAAGGCCGTATTTTTTATTGCATCGGCAGCATTTATAACTGCAAAACAAAAATTCGTCAAAACCTGATGAAGAAATTGCACCATAATGTGATTAAGGCCTTTATTATTACGCTTGTGTGTTTTGAGTGGAGCTCAGTTTTTACTGTACGAGGAAAGAATAAAATTTTGTACCCATCTATTCGGAAATGTATCTCTTATTTTATCGCTTATATCAGGCCTAGAAATATAGTGTGGCGTCAAAACGATATTCTCTGTGTCACTTTGAAACACATCTGTTCTGTATTTTTCAAGCAATTAAAGCCTAGCGTGTAGCCTCCAAGTATCTAGTGCCTCCCACCATAGCCCTCTAAAAGTTGTGAAACAGTATATGTTCTCCTGTAGCAGTTATAAACGGAGCGCGCAGCTTCCCTTTGTATTTTATTCATTTTTGTTGGCTAAATCCTTCTGACCGGGGCCATCGTAATGCTCGCGGCGCATTCGAGGTGTGGCCCAACCAGAGCGAAGTAGCGCCTTTCTTTTAATTTTTCATCCTTCAGGGGACCTTCCTGTTATTCGCTAGATGATTATAACATTTGTCAATATATTGTGCAGTTCAATTTTAAACGTACGTTTTATCGGCAACTATGCATCATGGCGCCTTGAGGCTAAAACTGCTGACTTCCTCTTTGAATTTCCAGAGCGAATCAGATGTCATCTTTCTGCTGAAGTGAGCACCACATTTTATATCGAATTATTTCTATTAAGATAGTTTGAGCGAGATAGTTTCCTAGTCATAATGGAGACCATAATCGAATTATACGTTTAAATTTCTATAGATGTAAGTGTCGTGTGCACGCGACGTGGACCGACGAGTCACTCCATGAAGCGGCACATTTTGGGGTTCTTGCCAGGTTGTCAGCCGACCAGAGACCAAGAGCACTCTTCTTAAGTCTTTAAAACAGGTTTTATTGCTCAAAGCACAGCTTACACAAATTCTCAATCTCCAACAACTCCCACAATCTCAACTCACTCCTCTCTGTAATGGCGACTCCCCCAACAATCCCCTCCATCCAAACAAACCCCGTTTCTAGACAACCAGTAATCATCAATAAACCCTTCTCCTACTGCAGAGCCTCCTCCATCCCACAACTCAGATGCACCACCCCTTGTGTTCACAACATAAGAAGCATGAATTTAAAATTGAATTATAAATGCCGCAATAATATGCTTAAATATGAAAGACATTCTTGGTAATTAAATTAAAATAACCACATAAGTCTTCCACTCGACTCATTTTTTCGCGAGGTACGTTTAAATCTCTTTCACAACGGATGGTTTCCAGTGATGTTGAGAAAATTTTGGCGGTGACAATTTGATTTATTTTCAATAGTATTTGAGAAAACATATTAATTACATACTGTTAGTTTTTTACGAGATCTAGGCGTTAGAAATTCCTTATTTTTTAAATAATGTAGTACGTACTCGTACCATTTCCATTGTAAAAGGTCATGTATTTTTCGTCAACTATCTCAGAAAGTGCAGTAAGGGGCTGATATTATGATATCTTCGAAAGGCTGAGGTATTTTTCTTTGAAACGAGACCAACGTCATTGATTTCTAGGTGAGATGATATTTCGCTCAAACTACCTTTAATGAATTAGCGCCTTTTGTAATCTTTATAAAAGGGTATGGCAAAGGAAACCAACTACTTCGGCTTATTATCGAAACAGATCATTCATATTCAAGTAAATAATGAACGGGAAATATTTCCAAATGGAAATGGTTGGATAGACATACCTCAACAATTACTGGTTTTATTTACACAAGTCATTGATTCATTCGTCATGCCTTTCCGATAACATGTGATTTCTTGTTGCTTGACTTTTTTAGTAATGATGTTATGATGTCTCTATTTTATTTCTCACGAAAATCCTTGAAATCGACCAAACAGCCTTTACACTAAATCCCTACGGTTGAAAGTAACTTGATGTCACTTATTTGACAATGAAGTGCCGTAAATACTATCTTCAGTTCACTTAATTAGTGAGGTCAGCCTACACTCCATTATACAATATCAGTTGTGTTGAGGCAACATCCTGTCGACCCCATATATACATTTCTTGGGGAGAAATAAACATTCCTTACAGAAGAAAGCCCTTCCCACAACCCTGGATTGTGAAAAGGCTCCACTTTTCTGGAAGTGACGTAAACAGGGCTGAGGTTTCTTTCTCAGCTGGGCGTGGGAATATCGGAGAAGTGTTGTTTATGAGCTGTTTCCAATCATTCGGGTTGTTTTGGACTTCTGTTTCCTTAATAGTGAAGGAGAAAGGGGGAAGATCTGCTAAGTTAGACAATGTCAAGATGACTCATTCGCAACTTGTAGCTCAGTGTGAAGGCGCTGAGAGGATATGTCCATTCTAGGTGATAGAATACTGCTATGAGCTATGAGCTGGCTATCTCTGGTCTCCATATTCGTATATCTTTCTGTGATAATTTTCTCATCGTATTCTTAAACGTGAAAAAGTATTTATGAGCTGATGTAATACGTATTGTATTTTATTTTGATATCTGAAAGACCTCCAGCACACCACCAAAAGCACCAACAAAAGCGCTCTGAATATGGATAGCGTTGATCACACTGACATCTCTGACAGGATCTCAGCGGATAGGTGGAAAACCTTGAAAATTGGCGTATTTCTTATCCAGTCCTATTTTTCAAATGAATAAAACCGTCAAGGTTCGTTTATGCAATGCTGCTTGAGTTTTTAGGAGACAATTATAAAAATTACTTGGCCCCAACGTTTCATGTTCTCTGCTGGAAACTTCGGTAGGCTGTGCTTATGCCGCCCTTTGTTACTTTACCATTGATGCAGGAAACTCCAAAGAAAAAGCTGGAAATTTTATATTCAATAATTTCAAGTATATCTCCATAAAAATCATCTAATTAGGACTTTCTCATGACCATAGTATATCAACACTAAATGCGAAGTGTTATATTTCTCTCGGAGAACGGTAATGACGCGACAAAGGCTCTACGCGATGCAGATGATAATGATGAACATTGAATTGGGGTCTACAGCATCTTCTTATCTCTGCTTATCTAAGAATTCCACTTTGGTACGCCAGAGGCAATACTGAGAGCCACAAACCTCGGTCCCCCGAGGGAACCCTCGCCATCACGAATCTTGGGTGAAAGAGCCTGACCGACCACTAGACCGCTCCTTCTTCCCCCCTCCAATCTGAAAACAATGTCGCTGCCTCTCCTTGCAATTCTTATGCAGGCCTCGCTAGGAAGACAAGCGAAGGTGGTGAAGAGGCTTTCTTTCGTTTTGGTGGGTTTACAGTTCACGCGGTTATGTTGGTGAATGTGCGATTACAACCAGCGCGGGCTTTCCACCACCGGTGGTCGTGCATGTTCATTCTATGTTTAATCAGCAGAGGGTACCCGTTGAAATTCAGTGAGGGGGGATTAAACATTGAACATCACTTGAAGGATACAACCAATATCCTCTCAATTCCCTGCTCAAAGCTTATAAGTAGACGTGAAGCAATTCATGGGACTCTGCAAGGCAAATTCATTTGCTGATTAGAACTTGAATGATAAATAAATTAATGTGAATACATAATTGTATCTATTTTAAGCTGCATTCTTATTTACAAAAACTTTGTCCAGTACGGCAAAGAAATACTGTCAAATGATTTCGTTGAGGGCCACACTGTGTGGTTAACATATTTATATCGTCTCAGATGTCAGCGATGTGTTATATAAAATATTAAATTCAAATCAAAACTCTTTAAGTGTCATAGAATGATTGTGAATCCAATTCAACACGATTCAAACCCTCCGAGCGATAAAAATCTGCGATTAATGCATAGATAATGGAACCTCTATTGTATGTTAGACAACGACTTGTTATCAGAAATGTAAGCGTAAAAAATGATTTCCTCATTCGATTTGACCAGGTTCTCTCTTATCGCGACGGTAATAGACCTTCTGCGGCCTAATACGAGGAAGACCCATCAATTTCAGAGGTTTTCTGTGCGGCAATGAAGACATGAAATAGATAATTGAGTTCTGTCTTTCATTCCTGTAGCTTCCGAAAACAAGGACGATTTTGCAACTTCGTCTTCCGACCGACCTTTCTCTCCATGCCTCCCCACCCCAACACCGACGGGATAGGACCGACACAATAGACCCAACTCGCCCTCACCCCACCCCAGAAGTAATCCCTTGCAGGTCAAAAATTTTCGCCGAGGGGTGTTCCCTCTCGTCGAGTACGTTCAGAAGAAAGCTTCTTTTCCGTCCCGTGCGTTTATTGCTTTCCGCGCAAGGGGGCGTGGTTCAGCGTTGTTACATCGACGTCAACTCGGGACTTAAAAATTTTTCGGCTCCGAGGTGGTAAGTTTTTTTGGACAGGAGTTACAAAAAGTCGCATTATTTGTTATGTTTTATTTTTGGGGCATTCCACCCCAATTCGTCCAGAAAATTGGCAAAATTTTTTATATGTCGTATACACATATGCTGCGAGAGGTTTGTCTATTGTTCTCCGAGCACGGCCGCTGAAGGGCCCATGTCCACCCCCGCTGTTAAGAATGTTGTCGCTAATCCTGTATTCTGCAGCGGCGGTCACTTCAGTGGGAAGCAAATGGCGAATGACATGGGTAAAGGGAATCAAAAGGTCGGTCTATGGTTGTAATTGGCGAAAAGAAGATGGAAATGGAAGCGCGCTGATGAGATCTGGAGAACCGACTACTGAACGTTCGGCGCGACGCCGCCGCGGCGGGAGGCCAACGTTACGCCTTCACTCAAATATTTTTTTCTTTCTTAAATGAAATATGACACCTACCAAATTTTTTTAACTAGTAGAGGAGGGTTGTGTATACAACATATAAAAAAAATGAAGCAAATCAAAGGCAATAATACATCGTCAAAATAGATTTGAAAATTTGAATTTGTTATAAACTTTGTTTAATTGTTTAGTTTTTATAAAACAACCCACCAATTATCTTTCTCAGTTTAAGAACTTCAAAATGAGTCATTGCGTGTATTTTTATCTTGCTTATTTCCGGAGATATGCCGTCAAATGCGAAGAAACTTGTAAAATTCTAGTTTTACAACATTGCAATATCTCGTAAACCGTTGCATGTATTACAAAATGGCATCGGGGTTATCGTTTAGTAATCGAATGAAGATGATCTGCCAAATTTGGTCGAAATCGGTTACCCCAAGGGCAATCACCTCGTCGAATTGGGATGGAATGACCCTTCTACACCTGAATTCACAAAATGTGGGTATCTATATCATTTGCTTGAAATAGAAACCCACCTGGGTGAATAATTTTAGATCGGATTCCAAGAAAACGATTAGGAATTATTTTGCTACAGCTACTTTGGATTGCTCTATAGATTTAATTTGTTCTTCATCTTACTCCTACCTCTCACAAAATGTTTCTGTTATTTATTTAGAAACTACATTTAGAGTACAGTTATTGTTTTAATCTCAAATAATGCATTTTGCCTCTAATGGGATATATTGTCTCTCAAGGTTCCTAAGACAAACCATGATACGAAAGAGGACAGCTATCTTGGGAACTGCAGTGCTCTTTTTATGTGCAGTTTTATACGTCACATACTTTCATGATGATGATTATAATATCAGATATTTGTCCTGGGGAGATGATGCAGATGAACCTGTAGCAGAGAACCAAGGAGGTAAGTTAAGTTAAATTTGTTATGGCATTAAAATTCACAAACTTTATCTATTAGAGTAGTTACTAGTAATAGTACAGTTGTCAAGCACAGTATGAATCTCAATGCATGTGATTGAAATAATAGTGGTAATAATCCCTGCAAGAGGATATAGTTGCCACTGAATAATTTGCTTTTTATTGCCCACAAAAAGACCTCAATGGGTTTCCATTGTTGATCTCTCTTTACAATGCATGTAGAAAGGCAAAATTCATTTTAGATTTTTAATTTTATTGTCTTCTCCATTAAATAGAAGGGACATTGCATCAAGAACCAAGGGTAGTTCTAGATGGCACTAGTTCAGATGCAAATAAAGTCACATCCGGTGTACCCCAGGGAAGTGTCATTGGTCCCTTATTATTCCCTATGTATATCAATGATGTCACTACTATTGGTATGAGCACAATTTGCCTCTTTGCGGACAACACCGTATTGTGCAAGAATATTTACACTGACAAGGGGAGTGTCAGATAGCCGAGTCTCAGATTTTATTCAAACTTAGTAGTTGTACAGACCGCTATATGTGGTTCATGAATAACCCCACATATAGGGTTATATAACCAATAGTTTAAACAAAAAAGGCCTTTAAAAATTTCAAAATTCCCTTCAGACAGGCCATCCACATAACTGACAAGCTGGTCGGGTGGCTGAGTTTTTCTTTAACGGCATCCTACAATGCGCTCAATATTTTTTTATTTTTACTCGAAATATTATTTTTGCTGCCTTCTAATTATGTCTCTTCCTTATCATTTCACGACGTATTTTCATTATTCCTTCATGCACATGATTTCCATTTTCTATAATTACTTTATAATATTGTCTTCATATTTTTACAATTCAAGCATAATTCTTAACCCCTGTATTGGTATCGAACCCGAGTCTCTAGACTGGAGACGAGCACGTCAGCCACCCGTCCAGCTGGTAAGTTATGTGGGTGGCCCGTCTGAAGGGAATTTTGAAAATTTTAAAGGCATTTTTTGTTTAAACTATTGGTTATATAACCTTATATGTGGGGTTATTCATGAACCACATATAGTGGTCTGTACAACTACTAAGTTTGAATAATATCTGAGACCCGGCTATCTGACGCTCCCCTTGTGAGTCTAGAAGAATTGCATTGAAAAAGACCTAGGTATGTGCCATACACAAATTTTGCAATACTTGACATTTCCCTCCTCTTTGAAAATGCTTCTTTTGCTATAGCCACTCCTCATCTCATGTTCATACCACTCAACCTATTCTCCTCCAGATGTGTACACTCAACTGATAACACTGCACCATAAATCTACTTGGATTAACTGGACAAAGATTCTCATGAGGTTCAGACATTTTCATGAGTTATCTTAATTTGAAGGTAGCCTGTTTCTATATCAGTAATTCCTCATGACACATACGATGTCTCCATTGGGAAAGAGTTGTTTTCAGAAGATAGAGTGGAATAAATTAGATTTTGGGTTATAGGAATAAGAATTTTGCGTTGTGTTGCCCATATTGGCACTGTTTCCCCTACTGTTTGGGACACTACCTTCCCATATAGGCTGGATTATGAGTGTGAAAGAATTCAGCTTCTCATTGGACTATTCCATCATGTAATCAGCCATTAGACATGATACTAGTTGTGATAACCTGCTGCCTTTCATAAGAAATTTTCTAACAGGCTACCATTGCTCATCCAACTGGGGTCTAATGCTTTTTTGTAGCCATCTCTCTGTGGAGCACTTACCACCTAGGCTGTCTTTCTTCAGTTTGTAAGATCTACGGTATACATAACAGGTTCCGATAGACCCAAGTGCTATTTAATCTGCTTTTTGGGAGTAATTACAGTGAGAAAGCCCATCCACCATATCAGCATTGAAACTTTTAGGCACAAATGAGTTGAGAAAATCTTACCTTTTATGAGAACAAATTAAATTATTTGACTCAACAATTGTGACACCTGTATGCATGAATGTGCCTTCCTACTTTTCTTTTTTTTTGACCTGGGGATATAGAGACAGCCCTCAAAGTCCATCACTGACAGAGGTCTGTCTGACACCCTTAAAGCTGCAAAGACAAACTAGAAGACCTATCTTAAGAATCATCGATTTCCCTAATTATTTTACTATTAGTCACGCTTGGGCTTTGTTGGACCATGCAAAGTATATACAAACTTATAAGCCGTATGCTGGTTTTGCCTTTTTCTGAACCCATATGTCCTTCATTCTTTTTGAATGGGCTTTCCTTCATCCGACTAGGGGTCTGTTTCTTAGAGCTACAAGTCTACGAGTTACAGGTCATGTGACTAGTTCACAGAGTAGATGCATTACTCAGTTATACCAAACCAAAGACTTGTACTAGTTCAAAAAAATGGCGGACCTAATTAAGACAATATATAACTCGTATTTTGACATTTACGATATATTAACAGCGTGTACCTCCCAATATTTCCAATTCAGAAGTTGGTGCTACATTTTTGGGTAAATACAAATAATATAAGAATATAATATATATAAATATAAGAATATGTGCTGAAAAATATATTAATGTCATAACTTACCTTAATATATCCCAAGCAAATGTGAGTTTTCAGGAGAACCTAACGTCATGAGATTAAATCGTTTATTTTGCTGTATTTTATGAAGGATGAGCTCTAAATGGTAGTTATTTATAAATTTTACATGTCAAGATATTATGTTGAGTTGGTTTTATCATTATTGAACCACAATTAATGGCTTTATAACGTAATATTTTTAAAAAACTTCATGGTAATATATCATATGTTGACAGTTAGAATATTTATCGGAACTTACAGTTCGTATTTCAAGTTATTAATGATCATATTACTAAATTAACAAGTCTTCGGCTTGTTATATCTGCGTATCACATCCGCCTTGTGAAATAGTCATGTGAATTGTAACTTGTAGACTTGTAGCTCTGAGAAACAGATTCCAGGTGGTTTTGGCTATCTTAGATATTTCTGGTTAGGCAACCATCCAATCTCTAATTTATTTGTGAAAAATTTTTCTATCCTGAACTTTCTCTGGTGTTATCCCTGCCTATTTCTGATCTTCTTTAATTGCAACAATATATTTCATTATTTCAGATTTTGCCTTGCTTTTGGATTTCATAAATTTTTGCAATTTGTCTTGTTTATCTTGTTGCTTCAATTCTTTTAATTAGTCAGTAAAATTTTAGCCTAGGTATGTCTTCTCATATTGAAATGTATGTCTGTATATTTTCTAATTTCTTCATTTCCTCTTAATTTGAATGTGTGTCAGTCATTCCATCTTGGTCTTAAAATTGTCCTCATATTTTTCTTTCCTTCTTTTCCCTATTACTTTCTTACATCATCCTACATACTCATTCTATTTTATTCTCTAATAACAATTGAGATTCCAAAAATGAGCACTCATAGAAAGCATGTTGCACACAAAGGGGTCTCCTTTTTTGATATTTTGTAAGTTAGAAATTTTCTCTTACCCCTAGAGAGATAATGGTATTTTATGTATATAGTACTAGTAATACCTGGTAAATTTTATGACTCATGGTTCAGGTTTATAAACAACATGAATTAATGCCCGGACATGGTTCAGGTATGTTTATTTACATTTAAAAACAAATTGACTTGTACACTAACCTTCATCCGCATTGTGAACTAATATTTCCCTTACGTTCTCCACATTGGGCAACACTGCATCTCCCACAATAGCTCATTGTCGTTCTTCTGTTTGTTATTGGACATATGGTTCTCTTGTTTCCACATTGGGAAGAAGTAAAATGTGTGGATGAACTGACAAGCAGTTCTATCCACACATACATAAATTGTGATCTGTTCGGAAAAGTGATATTTTGTTAGAGGTAGCCAAGAGTAAATGGACTACAATGTCACAATGCATAGAATGCTAGTCCTTCAAATCGCTTTTAATGAGCAATATCTTGCCAATCCTACTCCGTGGTTCAGGTTTTGCATGCCTGATCATCCAGGAAGATTTCAAGTCACAGACTACGGCTCAAATTTGACTGCTGAATCCGCTTTGTAAGCCATGGCTCCATCAAATTGTTTGCTAACTCCTTGATAGAGTCTTGCCTATACATTTCTTTTTGGTTGCTCTGTGCATGATTGCAGTTCAATTCAATCCAAGAATTGATCATGACAATATTGATTATGTTAAATAAACTGAAAGAAGCCACCTATTAGTTTTATGGGAGCATGGGGCCTTCCAAGCTGAGTGGTCCTTCTACTGGAATACCAGTGAAATGAACTGACAAGAAGTTCTATCCACACATACATAAATTGTGATCTGTTCGGAAAAGTGATATTTTGTTAGAGGTAGCCAAGAGTAAATGGACTACAATGTCACAATGCATAGATTGCTAGTCCTTCAAATCTAGAAGGTATTTACACAGGGAATCCTCTTAAGACAATGAGGAAATTATATATTTGTTTGGGAAAGGGAAACTAGTCATAAATTTTTGATGACAATTCTCTACAAAGTAATACAATGTAGAAACTAAAGCCAAATGAACTGTATTCTCAGAGTCTGGTATAGGTAGAAAGGTCGGCAGAAGATGGTTTTATTAATGAAATGGTAAAAAAGGCATTACGAAAAGTATAGTTGTAAATTTTACAAGCATTACCACTTAAGGGTTAAGTTATTTTTCAGCCGACTATGCTAATCATAATTAACTGATTGTATCAGTAGCCAAAATATCAATATAATTTATGTACATATTATAAAAAATCGACACATTTTCAGAGTGTAAAATGTTCTGGAAATCAATTAAACATATTGATTTATTAGGTATAAATTAGAAATATATAATTTTGATCGATTCATGCAGTACAGCCAAATTTTGAACTAGCTAGGTAAGTATTTTTATGGTAGTACAAAATTACATACTCACATGTCTAAAGTAAGTATATAATCAATCACCCAGAAATTGCCAGCTCTGCTTTAAATGTTTTCAATCTATTTTTTATAGTTTTGTGAAGGTATCTTGAATGCATCTCTTTAGCCATAAGAAATTCAGTACTTGTATTTCATTCTATCCAATGTAACTAAGCGTGAAAATGGTCGCTTTTAATGAGCAATATCTTGCCAACCATACTGTAAATCGATCCAAAATTTAACTCAGAGTTTTACTTATAAAATATGGTTTTACCCTCAGTTTAATGAATCTATCTATAGAAATATAAGTGTAACTGATTTTTAAGTATTCTACCGGTAAAAGTAGGTTTTGATGAAAGTCAGAAAGTCTTCTCCTGGTTTTCTACTTGCTCAAGGACCTAACTAACTCTAGCATTTCCTTTTTTGCCTAGGCATACGATCTAACCCTCCTCATCCTGTCCATGAAACCTATTCTCTTTCTTCCTCGACCCTGCTTGCCCAACATCCTTCCTTCTATCACACTCTAGAGCAACCCATCGCCCTTTATAACACCCTTCAGCCATCTACCCTGCCTAGCCCAGATTTCATTCAGAAGTTTCCTTTCCTCACCCACCATCTTAAGCACTTCTTTGTTAATCTTCCTTTCCATCCACCTCACCTTCTCCATCCTTCTTTACACCCTTCAAATGCCTGCAGCCTATTCTTGTCCTCCTTTCTGAGGGTCCACTTTTCTGCTCCATACAACACTATACTCCATATCAAACTCTTCACCAGCCTCCTGTTTCCATCCTTGCCCAAGGTCCCTGTCATCAGCTCCTTCCTATTACTAAACACCTCCTTAGCCAATGCTATTCTCCTCATGTCTTTGCTCCTATGCCCATTATCTTCAAGCATACTTCGTAAGTAATTAAAATGTTCCACTTGCTTGAGCTTGTGCCCTCCAACTTTAATGACCAGCCTCGCTTTCTCTGTCCTAGAAAGTGTAGCTATGGGTGGCATACTTATTCTATTTGTGAAAACTCTCCTAGGACATTGAAATAAATAATTATTGATATGATTTTCATTTCAGTCATTTTTAATTTTGATGGCCCAGCAGTCAAAATGGATGACCCATTGCTGTTACTTGGTATACGCCAGCATTATTTAGTCCCACCAGCTGAAGCATCTCTCCCTTACAAGCTGAAGAATCCTGAGAAAAAAGATCCATCAATGGGACAGTCGAAAAAGATTCTGGAAGTTCTGAAAAATATGGTATGCACATATGTGTTATTATGGTTGAGATCACAAAGCCACTGTTTGAACCGTGTTTGAGCAAAAACTTGAAAATTTATTTCAAAAATTTTAGTAGAATCTGGTGGCGTAAATATTGCATACAGTGAAATGTAACCTTAATAGTTGGGAATAAATCCAGCATTGCTAACTAATAGGGTTAGCCAAGATTATTCTTGGCTTATTCAACTAAAAATAGCATTTTTGTCTTCCCATCAAACCCCACTGGACTCAATTCTAATGGCACATGATTTTACAACTTAAGGCAAGTGTTACAAATTTGCCCTGGTAAAATCCCCTTACATTTCTCTAAAAAGTATAATGTGTATAAGATGAATCAGGTATTGTATGATACAGATGCCAGATTATTTGTGGCATATTCAAGGTGTGGCCTTACCAGAGCAAAGAAGCATCTCTCTTTTACTTTTTCATTTGAGAACCTTCCTATTATATGCTTAACAAATCCTAGTTTCTTTAATGCTGTGCCGCATATGTTCTTTATGAGTTTTCCCCACAATTTATCATAAGTTAAGTTAGTTGTGAGATATTTAACTTTATCTGAAGATTTTATGTTTACTCCACCCACACCCACATACCAATATAAGCCAGGAGTGTAACCAATGATTTAGATAGATTGACTTAGAATTATCCTGTTCATTAGGTAATTGGTTTTATGTATCATTTTGGTATATTTTCTGTGTTTATTTGGATGACATTTTTGAAACTTGATGGGTATTACATAGCAGTAATTATAATATGTTATGTGCTCCAATGCACCTCACTCTTTGAAGGTATTTACATTTTTTCTCATTAGTTGTTTGTTGGTATACAATGTTTTTGTAAGCTTTAATGTTTTACATTCACTTTCACCAAAAATTGCTCTGCATAAACTCATTTATTTATATTACTATCCCGCTCTTACAGTGTGGTACGTATTTGTTGTGAAGATCAATTTCAATACCACAGCTCCTTAAGTTATTTCCATAGATTTTTATTTACACCAATAATTCCATATATTAAGGATTTCAAATACTGTCATTGTTAAAATGTAGAGGCATTTATCTTCTCAGAGTACTAATAATAGTGACTACAGAATGTCCATATTTTGTTGACAGTACAGTCCCGATGGTGAAGGCTGTTGTTAAGTCTACCACATATATAATCATCTCTGACTCATATAAGGAGTCAATTCCAACATTGCTAAAAATCTAAGATAACTCATAGGAAAATAATATTTCCATTTTGAAATACTCCTTATTGTGCAGGTAGTTAACTGAATAGCTCTATTTAAATTTTCCTAATTCTGCTGGCAAAATTATTTCCCCAGCCTTAGGATTATTTGCGTAGGTAAGTGATCTCCAAATGAGCCCATACTGTCAACTGTCAATGAAATGTCCTTTAGAGTGTTAAATGCAATGTGATTTAATGTAAATAATGAGAAAAATGCTGTGGTGAGAACGAATTACATTGGAACCGCAGTTGAATTCTGTACAGTTGTAAAACTGATGACAATTTTGGAGATTGCATGGGGGACGGACATGAATGTTATGTTATTAGATGAAAAGTAGATATGTGTTGTGTGAATATTATCATTGGAGCATGGGGATATCATCAGAGATTGTAGAGATGCTGTAATGTATGAAAATGAATGAATGAATGTAATGTATGAAAAATAAATAAATATGATTGGCTAACATTCGCGCCACTTCCTCGGGTATCAAGACCCTGGATGTACAAGGCAGTCTGGGAAACCGGCTGAGTCGTGGCAGTCAATGTGTTCCTCTCACGTAATGCAGTTTGCTGATGTTTTTAATTAACTGATTCCTCAATGCCTGTACGTTACAGATGCCATTTTGATTTTGAGGAATGATTGGATTATTTAATTCTTCAGTATCTTTACTGTTCATATACCTATCTATACTGTATCTACATGTGAGATGTAGATATATATGATATCTAGAGGAGAGTGATATGTAGATATATATGTGCTGTTTATATATATATACTGTTCTATACATTCTATAAGAGTCAGTAAGCACCTGATGATGATGCCAGGCATCAAAATCCATTGTGTAATCAATTGATTTGTGAACTGACCAGTGGAGTGCAAAAGTTGTTTTTACTATTTAATAAAATTCTTTTCAAGTATCTTGGAGGATGAGAAGCAGGACTGAAATATGTGAGGTCAAAGGGAAAGAAAGTTTGTGACTTCCCCAGAGGCAGGTAGGCTGCTGTTGGCATGGCCTAGCCTCTCAGAAATTTAGTCTCTTTCAAAATGATGCAAATCTACTTGCTGTGTTGCCAAATTTCAAGAGCCCTCAGAACTTCTCTCACTATGGGTCACGCCTTTATTCCGGTCGAAGGTGTGAGGGATAAACTAGGTAATGTTGAGCTCTAGCTGCCTCTCTTACAGCTTGTACTCCTTGGCCCTCCCCAGCCGTCCAGTAGTTATGAGACCTTCAAGTTATTTCCCTTTCTTCTGAAAAACACCCGCCCCCACAAGTCCTTAATCTCAGCCATGGAGATAGATTGAGATGGTGCTAACTTTTTGGCTTATGCTAGAACAGGCCACATAGGTGAGCCCTGCCCACCATATTTGTTAACCCCAATTGTCCTACATATCTTATGGGAGGCTACTCTACTTTTACGACGCTTTCCATTGATAACCTACTACAAATCAGAATACACTCACTTCTTAAGCATGCTTTCTCCTCATATTATTTATTTATTAAAATTGATAATAATCAGCAATTCTGGTGAAAACTGTGATTCGATTAAATAGAATCCATTAGACTAATGGCCATTTGCATGAAACATTTAGCTATGAAATCAATACATAGTTATGAGATCCAAGAAGTTATGGACCTCATCAAAATATTCAAGTTGCAGAAACACATTCACCAATTTCGTAACTTATCTTACTCTTACTCCTGTGGCTATTGAAAACCTAAGTAGTTTTTTGGCCTAGCCAACCAAGCGCCTCCATGCTTTTCTGTCTTCTGCCAGCTCGATCTCTGCTCCCATCTTCTCTAGGACCTTCTTAACTTCATCAGTCCAGCACATTCTCCGTCTCCCCATGGGTCTTTTACTTTCTGGTGTTCCTTTTGCTACTTGTTTTTTCATGGTATGCTATGCATGGTATGTATATGGCTTCGCTTCTGCGTTGAACCCAGCCACCTCAATCTCCTGCTCTTGACTACACCCACTATGGCTGGTTCTTTGTATATTTCTCTTTATTCTCTGTTTTTTCTTACTATCCATGTGTCTCCTTCTCTCCTGGTCCAAAAATTCTTCTTAATACTTTTTTCTCAAAAGTAATGTCTTTTTTGTGACTTTTTTGTAAAATACCATGTCTCAGAACCTTATAGTATCACAGGTTGGACTATTGTTTTATAAATCCTTACTTTACCGTTTTTTTATATAAGTTTGTTTTTGAAGAGTTGTTTTAATGCTCCAATATGATCTCTCTGCTTCTGTAAGTCTATTTTGTATAGTCTCTTCTTTGTCATTGCTAGTCACTGTAACTTCTAGGTATTTAGATTGATTTGTTTTTTTTTTCTAATTTATAACTGTCTACGGCTAAGTGGTTCTCTTCATCTTTGCATCTGCTTATCGTCATGCAATTGGTTTCATTTTTCATTGATTTGTAGTAAAACTTTTTTTGATACCCTCAAAAGTATTTTCGTCAGCCTTTTGAGATCCTATTTACTTTCAGCCACAATGGCTACCTCGTCAGCAAAAGCCAGTAGATTAATTTTTTCAGTAATTCTGGCTCCACCTTGCGCTCTTTTTGTCTCATTAAGTGCCTCTTCTAGCGCTGTGTTGAAAAGGAGTGGTTATAGGCCATCTCCTTGTCTCACCCCAGTGTTCATTTCAAATGTGTCCGTGTACTCTTTTTATACTTTATCTTTCCCCTTAGATCCATTGACACACATCTTTGTCAGTTGCATTATTTTCTTAGAGATTACATTCTTATTCATTCATAACTTATCTACATTTAGTTAATTGCTTCAAATGTGTGCTCTAATCTTCTGCTGCAAGAAAAAATTACCAAACCTTATCCTATGTACAATTGCTGATGCACATAAACATTATTCAGTAAGACTAAACAAACTAATTATTCACCTCAAAACAACTCTTTTAATAAGTAACTGGTGGACCTGTTGGTATCCGTAAATGGTACCCATTGAAATTCAACAGGTGTCAAAAATATTGAACTTATTTTATAGGAAAACCACAAGGCCTGAAGAATACTGTCAGTGTGGTCATTTGAGGAGTTTGTAACCTATCTTGTACGTTGTGTTCATTTGATCACTTTGGCCTATGAATGACAAAGTTTCTTCTATGGATAATTATGCCTACATGCTAATGGTGTGACAAGAGTTCGAGCCAAATCGAGCTTATGGCTGGTGTGTAATGAATCTTTGTAGTCATTTGAGGTTGTGTAGCTTACATAATAAGAGTCCTCAATGATTGAGTGAATGCAAGTTAACTGCACTTTAACATTTTTACGACCAAATATATTTTCTATCTACATACTAAAGTAATGTTTGCGTGATGGAGCAACAGACAGAAAGACACCATTACATTTTTATATATAGGTAAGGATTTAAACTCCAAATGGTCCATCGTGCGTTGGCCATCTTGGCTACTTATAGAGCTCATAACTCCATTCCTTAAGTTATATAGCCATTTGTTAAACCAATAAATTAATAGAATGGTACTGCAACACTTACTGAATGATTGCCATTACTAATGGGTCCCATAACTCTATGGAATATATATGAGTCGTTCCTGCTACTGGCCATAAGTAGCCAATGTATGTTTCAAGAGCTACTTGCAATAAATTTCAGACTTCACTTACTTTACATCGACTAATTTGTCCATTCCATCATTCAGTCAAAGGAAAGTAAGGAAAGAGTTACTGTAGTTACTTCTGGGGCTGTATGATGCTTATTTTTTTTCAGAGGAATGGCTTCTTTGTGGAGGCTGGGGCATTGGATGGAGAAACTCGTTCCAATACGCTGTACATGGAGAAGGAGTTGGGTTGGAGCGGACTGCTTGTTGAAGCGGATCCCTTGAACTTTGCCGACTTGTCAACTCACAACCGTCGAGCCTGGTCCACTCCCACTTGCCTCAGTACCAAACCATACCCTCTGAAGGTGAACTATCTGAATTTTTCTCTGTTGCCAATAGACCTTGATTTCAGAGGGTGTGCCCCAGCTGATAGCGGGCTTACTGTTAAGTCCATATGACTTGTCCTAATTTATTCGTAAATTACCATGGCAAACAACATTAATTTTTTAAAATTACCATATAGTAAGCGGTCACCTTCAGGGTCCATCGAGGGTCAATTAAGGGAACGACACTTCCTAGGAAAAAAGGCGTTTATTCTTCCCTTATTCACAATTACCACCTTCACAACCACATCTCCAACTCACCTCCTCCAGACTGTCGCTCATCGGCCTCTTTGTCTTCCTCGTGACCCAGAAACCATGGCTTGGCATCCCCATGTGACCATCCTGTGTCCATCTCATTGGTCACCAACTGCATATTGCCAAAGGCTCCAAGACCCCTATCTAAATGAAGCCCAGTGAGCTCAGCTATATTAAAAACTAGATAACAGCCTCCATAAGTGAGCACCACACCCACAACACGAGGAACCCACTGAGCTCATTTCACTAATCTAAATGACCTCATGTCATTCCTTCCTTGGGGAGCAAATTAGCAGATAAATCTAATGGAATGGCTCAGCCCAGCCATGGTCTCAGTTCACTCAGAAGTTTCACTTACAATATTTTCTGGAACACAATTTTTAATTTTGTGCAATAGCTATTAGAGGATTAAATAGGAAAGCCAATAGAAATAGCAAGGGGTTTGAGGCATTTAAACCATTGTTATTGCTGCATTAATGCTAAATAATGCATTATAAATAAAGAAAATTTAAAAACAAACATGGCAGCCCACATGTAGTTTGGCATTCTTTCTTGGCATGAGAAATTTTCCTTCAAACCATTGAAAATGATACCCCCACAAATGATATAATTAAATATATTACCATGTACTTATAATATTGTATAAGTATATGTTACAGTTCTGGTCATCAATTTTATTATCTTTCTTATAGGTGTCTTTTAAGCAGCATTCAAATGTGGGAAAAATATCAGATCGTGAGGTTGGATCTCCAATACCTGGTTATGCTGATGTGCAATGTCTACCCTTATACTCTTTGCTGTTGGCACTCAATGTGTCTACTGTTAACTACTTCAGTTTGGATGTGGAAGGATTTGAACTTGAAGTTCTCCAGACAATTCCATTTGATAAGTTGGATATACAGGTAGGTACAACTATCTCATCATCATTTTTGGTGGATGGTCGGTTGCAAGAATATTTAGTCATATGTACCATACATTGTTGAGAGGTATATAAAGCAATGGGTTTCATAAAAATATTCAGGATGCAGGAACACATTTACCAGTTTCATAACGTATCAAGAATGCCACATACGCCATTAGATCTGTTTTAAATTCCCCATATCGTCTCCCTCATCATAATTCATCCAGAATTCCTATCCTCTTCCATCTATCATCTCATATCCGCTTCTCCAGTGTTCTCCCCTCTATTATTCTTTTAAACATTTCCTCTTCTTTCAATATGTCCTCTATCCATTTCTTCTGCCTCCTCTGAACCTCTGCCACCAGTCTCTACTCGAACCATGTCCAACACTGCCTTGTTTGTCGGTCTCACCACCCAGCTCACCTTCTCTACAGCCATAATATCTCAAACACCTCAAGTTTACATACCCCTTTGCTTTACATGGTAAATTTGTGATTCCACATATATTAAAACAATAATAATTACTGGTTATCTTGTGACTACCAGTGATTACCAGTTATCATTATTATATCAACATATTCCTCACAGTTACACCTGAAACCACCATGCTCCAATGAAATCGCATCTGTCTGACAAGAGAGAGTCTTCAAATTTAATTTCTTTCTTTAATTCTTTAAGTCTTTAATTCTGTCTGTCACGCATCGCACCAATTTTGGATTGCATCGAGGTGTTTCGTTCAAGCTTCCTATTTATTATGGCTACCAATATCTCTGTACACCACAGCATCACTAGCAAGTAATCAGAGCTTATGGTTAACTACTTCACTTATATCGTTCAATCGAAAAAGGAACAGAAGTGGGCCTGAAATACGTCTGAATTTTTTTATTTCTTAATTGTGCATTTTTAAAGATGTGTTATGAGCATGTCGACATAACCAGACCCGTCGTTTCTTTGGCGTGAATCATTCTCATATTACAATGCCAGCCAAACTGTTCCACAAGTTGGTTTCCGTGCTTCTAATTGGCTCTGGATTCCATTTTTACCTTTGCTCACCTGCACCGCATTCGTGAAAACATACCTGTACTCTTCATAGTGGCAGAGGAACTATTTTATGTCCATTAGCTAACATTAAGAGGCGAAAGAACTGTATTCAAATTTCTACTTGTAAGAAATTTCTCGTTCAAGCAAACTAATGCCATGACTGTGTGTCACTTTGGTAGTTGGAGCGAAAGATTATTTCACTTATAGATCAATGAATTCAGTCTCATTTTAATGAAAAATATCTCACCCTTCCTGAGACAACAAAATATAAGCCCCTAACTATACTTTCACTAACTATAACACTACTTTCTGAGATATTTGCCAAAGACACCAGCCATTTTACATGGGAAACGGTACATATATGCAGTCCAGCGTGACATTATGTATTTTTAAAATTTCTAACACCTAAATGTAGTCAAAAAAACTAACAGTGTGTGGTTTTTATGTTTTCTCAACCACTTCAGAAAATAAATCGTATTGTCACCACAGTAAATTTTTCTGAATCTCAAAAAACCTTCCATTCTGGAGGAGTTTTAAACAAACCAAGCGAAAAGAATGAGTCAAGTTTAAGACGTACTATATTAATTTTTAATTGATTTGAATTTCAGTCATGTAAAAGTGTAATACTGCACCATTAATAATTCAATATGTACTTCCTGCTACCTACAGCTGCTGAAATTAACACGTATAATTCGAATATGGTTTCCTTTATGACTGGAAAACTGTCTCAATGCAACTACCTTAAGGTAGTCGGAGAGATTTACGTTTTACGTCAGTTTTACGTCGTTTCAACGTCATATTGATATCACCAACATATTTTAACGTCGAGAGATTTTGCCGATATAAAACTGAAGTATATTTGTTATCTCTCCACGATGTAAAATTGATATCGTCGGACCGATGTTAAGCCGATATTTAATTAATGTTGTTCTCCGATGTAAAAATGATGTCAGCGGAGCTGATTGATAAAGGATATAAAAAAGATCTTATTTTTGTGGACGTTATACATATCGTATTACTTTGAATGTGAGAGGGATAATTACAAGAATTCTGAGATGGTGTAAACGAGAAAACGACCAAATTACAACCACTCATAGAGGTATACTTGCATGAGGAAAAAATCTAATTGCAGAAGGGTACGCCAGTCCGATGATCGCCCCCCCTTCACCCCCTCCCCACCCTTCACCCCCCCCCCCCTCAGCTCCACCCCGCCTCATCTCCATCCCAAACCTCCCGACATACATTCGATGACCGCCCCCCAATCTTGCGCTGCCTGGATCCCTGCCGGTGAGAAACTTAGGAAAACCTGCTACGCAAGTACACCTGACCCCGGCCTCCATAGCCGCGGATCCGTCGGGGGTGGTAGGTGGGGAGGGGGGGGGGGGAAGGAGGTCGGCCGACCCCTCCTAAAGCACCGGCAGAAATTATCGCAAACGTTCGCGGAATGTTGTCAGAACGTTAGTTCAGAACCCAGGGAACGTTACGGAAACTAGCCCCACGAACGTTCCCAAACGGTTGCAATGTCGCTCGGCCCGAACGTTTCATAGACGTTCGCGTGGTTCGCGGCGAGAACGGAACGAAAACTGCTCTGCGCATGTGCGCGGTTGGAAGTGAAATTACCGTCCGGGGAGGTAAATACATAGACATATAAATTCATGAATTCAAACAAATAATTAGACCACTCTGTCCAAGGAGAGATATTTTAATAAAAAAGCTATAAATAACGATGGACTACCTATATAATGGAACGACAAAAAATCACATGGTTAACACAAGAGTATAAAAAAGACGTCACAGATATGACCAGCCCAAATTTTAATACTAGAAAAAGAGAAAACTCATTGGTTTTAATACTTCGGCGTCACACAACCGCCTTGCATCTTACACAATGCAAGAACTATACGTTATTGCAACGAGTCACTTGCATGTGTTCACGGGAGAATTAGAAATAATCTCGATTCCGTTTTTTCACTGCAACTGCCAGCTTAGAAACTTTGCACGCCTGTAACATTCTGGTTCAACAACAGTAAGCTTTTGCAATGAGCCACTTCTGTGAGTTCACGCAGGAGAGTTGATATCCTTGATTCCTCGCGAATACTGCCGTTGCTTACTAGGAAACAAATCAAAGATTATAAAAATAACTTCATCAGGCTTCAGAAACTACCCATGGTATCCCTCAACAGTATTCTCTTTTTTGTTGCGATAGATGGGTCTGGAATTCCAAAGCTAGGTTCGAAACGTAAGTGCCACGGGTGGCCAGCAACCGTTCTGCGAACGTTAACGTGCTGCGTGCTGCATATTTCTTAAGTGCGAAAATATGTTATTCACATTATTATAATGGCCCCTAATAAATATCAACGTATCACGCCAAATAAATAAGGTATTTATATGTGTTTTTTATTCGTTAAAAGTCATAAAAATGCTTTGAATGAGACGAAAATTTTAAAATATAATTCTTGCATCATTTACATTACTACGTGAATGGGTATTTCCTACGCATTGATTGTATACTTAACCCTTTCGCGCCGAGCGTCGGCTACGGCCGACGTGAACTTTCCTACGCAAACGAACGACTTTCGGCTATGGCCGATGGAGAAAGACCAACGCAAAAGACCTAATGTCGGGTATAGCGCTATAGCCGACGCGAGGCCCAGACTCTTTCCTCGGCATGTGAGCTCGACCCTCCGCGTCGCCCTCCTTACTGCATGAATCCGCGGTTAATTTATTGTATTTGCTATGGATTTTCGAGGCAATAATTTTTTTCACTACAAAATTTTTAACTTTATGAAGTGAATTATTTGTTTTTTGTTGAGTCTTAGCATATTTCAAACGAAATTCTAGCGTTGATACTAAAGGAGTTCTTGTGTGGAACTCTCAATAGTTTGAGCTCTAAATAAAACTCTAAGTTTGTTAATATTAACGCTAGAATTTCGTTTAAAATTGTAAAACGCTCAGAATAACATTAGAAATCCATTTAAATGTATAGTTATTTGAAATATACAGCAAAGAATTAATTTAAAAAAAAGCAACGTTAAAGAACAAACTTACAGCGGCCTCCTGCTGAGGGAGGGAAGCTGCCCGGGGGAAGGGCACGGTGTCCCTCTCAGTGGGGTTCCAAAACGGGAAAAAGGCATACCTGAGCGATTCGTCGCTACGAGAGAACTCCGTAGAGAGGAGTACAGAAAATCCTCATGCTACTCGTAGCAGGGAAAGCATTTCCCTTCGAGAGACTGTGGCACGAAAGGGTTAAGTGAAGTGTGGTCCAAGAATATTTTTTCGACGTGCTTGTAAAGGTATTAAATTTTGCACGATTCACATAAATGATTCACGATTCGCGCTCCGACCACATTCATCATCAGTTTTGGATAGAATCATAGCTGAATACCTAGATTTGAACGCACGTGTTGGATAATTCATCAAAATCAATTGTCATCCATTACCGCTAAGGAAAAGAGTAAAATACTACAAAGATGCTTGATATTTTACTTTCCCTTACAAATCGTATTAACTTCTTCTAATTTTTATATTTTTAAAGGAATACATATATTGAGTGTCGAACAATGGTTTGGTAATTATTATGTAACATGGGACTAATGAATGCCATTTTGCATAGCTGCTGTAATATTTTTTCTCATATTGCAGACACTTTCAGTGGAATTCTTACATGGCCGCACTGGTAAGCCTGAGCAGAGAAAATGGATGGAAAACAAGGGATACCGTGTGTATGCAGAAGTAACACACCCCCAGAATCTTGCAAATGACTTTATATTTGTCAAGGAGAGCCTCTTTCCAAAGTGACAACGAAATTTAAACGATGAATGGTGACTATTGTTAAGTTATTTCTACTCAAAGATGTAGATATTTGTGCCTCTTCAAGAGCATCTTGTTGTTTGTTACCGAGTGAGCGATTTATGGCCAGTTGCAAGAACATTTAGTTATGGAATCAATAGTTATGAGATCCATGAAGTTATGGACCTCATCAAAATATTCGGCTTGCACTAACACAGTTACCAGTTTCACTTCTCGACCCATAGCTAACTGCTTCGACTGTTTGGTCTAATCTCCTACCGCTGGATAAAATTGACCAAACCTTGGCCTATGTACAATTGCTGATGCACATAAAAATTATTCATTAGGAGTAAACCAACTGATCATTGTCTCAAAACTCTTTTATCAAGAAATTAAGAGGCTAAGCGGTTCCTTGTGCTTCCGCCATCCTGGCTACTTACGGAGAACTCCAGTTCATAAGTTATAAAGCCATTTAATAAACCAATAAGTTTAATTAATGTTTTCGCAACTCTTATTGAATTAGTTAAATGGTTAGCCCATCGATCCCATAACTCTATGGAATAATTATGTGTTGTTCCTGCAACTGGCCATGTGTGTTTCTGGTGTATATACGTTGAGCCAGTTTAATGCAGCGATTTCAGCTCACATCAATTTACTGACAAGAAGTACGCATCATAGTGAGTGGGATACTCTAAACTTTGAAGATGTGCATATGTGAAGATTGGACCAATGATCATCCTTATTACGAAATGTAAGGCAGTTTATACTTGTGATTTGGATGAGGTGGGCATGGTGAAAACGGAGACATTAAGTGAATCTTTACCGTAATTTCTGTAAAGTATGCCCTAAGTATAAACCGCAACGTTTGTTACATACCATACCTTATTGTGCAATTTTAATTGATCCTGATTCATATTGAATGCATTGTTGTCATACTGTTGATGTGCCATTTTCAATTTGTTTTTCTTTCATTCGTGCAGTCACATATCTGATATCCTCAGGCAAATATTACTGAAATACAATTAAACAGCTTCTTGATTAAGTTACTTTCAATAGATCGCATATATTTTATTTGTCAAATGGTAACACATCAGTCTAGTTAGGTGAGGTTGGCTCGATAAACCAACACTAACAGTATAAAATATTTGTGAGATACAGGAAACTTCTGCACATTCTATCTGAGAAACATCTCGTAATCAATTGTATATGTACTCTGGACATCAGTGGGTATTTGAATGCCTGTTTTTCCTATGTCGAACAAATATTTCTATGGGATATTTTTAGGCATGAAAATACTCATATGACCTGATAAGGACTATAGATATATCTAGTTGAACTGCTACTTTCCACACTTTCATTGGTATAGACTGAATATCAGCTATCTTTAAGGTGGCTGGAGCACTAATCGTGAGTCATCAGCATCGGTCATTCAATCCTAAGATGGGTTGACTGCAGCCCTCCACCCTTCTCTATCTAATGCTAGTTCCCGTTCCTCCTGGTCTGTCTTCCTATGTACTTTCTTCTTTATTTGGTCATGAACTTATTCCTGGTTCTTCCTGTAGGGACTTTTCCCTCTATTTTACCCTCAATTATGTTCTTCACAAACCCACGGTGTCTCAGGGTGTGTCCAATCTATCTTGTTCTCCTTTTCTCTATGGTGATCCATATGGTCCTTTCCTCTTCTACTATTCTGTGCACTTCATTATTTATTGTTTAGGACGTCCATTTTATCTTCATCATACTCCTCCACCACCAGGTTTCTTAGGCTTCTAGTCTTTTCTCATCAGGTTTTCCAATGGTCCATGCTTTCGATCCGTAGAGTGCCATGCTTCACACAAATATTTTCACATACTGTTTCCTGGTTCGTTGTCCCATCTTCTTTTTGCTGAACAGTTGTCTTTTTCCCATTTATGCCTTCTTAGCTTGGTCTATATTCCGCTTGAAGTCTGTTGTACTTCTTCCGTCCAACGTGATAGTACTTTCGAGATAGGTGAAGGAATCCACTTGCTCTAATGTCTCTCCTATCAGGGGGCCTTCTATTAAATTATCTGAGTTATTAACTCCCAATGTTCAGATGTCGTCTCCCAAATGCAGAAAAAATACATACGTGAAATAAACTACGCCATCATGGAGTATGATATTCTACTCCGTGTACGCCATGCTCTGATACAGCTGGGGACGCTACTCCTTCTTTTATTTTTATCTTACAGATTCCTACCACCAGGGGCAGCACATCGCTGACAACCCCGCCAACTACAATTATCTTGCACATTTAACTCCTTTCCTTGAGACAACTGTCCACACAGTTCATACAAAAATATTCGAACATATGCTGAAAATAAAACACAACTTCTCAAGAATAGTAGCAATCAAAATCATAAATATGGCAAATTAAAACATCCCTTTAAATACATCAATAAATGCCAATCTTGTAAGAGAATTCTTTTACCCTTGGTCCAGTAAGAGGCTCAGTCAACAGATCTGCTACATTCTCCTTTGGCTTGACAAACTCAAATACAACCTCTCCATTTTCAAGAACTTCTCGAACATAATGATACTTAACTCTAATAGACTTACATCTGTCTGAAATACACTTTGAGTTTGCAATACACATAGCACTGTTATTATCAGCTCGAGTGACTCAGGGTTTCGTGAAAATTTTACTTTGTTTAATCTCATGTAAAAAAAACACTTAATCCACTGAAACTCTATCACACATTCACACATTGCCATGTATTCAGCGTAAGTAGATGAACCTGCAATATGTCTTTGCTTCTTACTCCGCCACGAGACTGCTGCTCCTGCCAAAACAAACACATATCCAGATATTTACCTAGTGTTTTTTTAATTGTTTGTCCAGTCTGAATCTGTAAACACTTGTAATGGCTCACCAGTCTTATGGAAATTCAGGCTGTAATTATTTGTAGCCTTTAAATACTGAAAAATATGCTTTATATTAACCCAGTCTGCAACTACTGGTTTTTCACAAAACTGACTCCTTAGACACACAGCATTTGCAACGTCTGCTCTCGTTGTTCCTGCGAGTTACAACAAGCTTCCTAAAGCCCTCCAGTAAGTGTTGGTAGACAACTGATCACAATCTTTGTCAATGTTCATGCTTCCTACTTCCAGTGGGGCACTTACTCCACTACAATCAGACATTGAAAAATTGTTTAGCACTTCCTCAATGTATGGGTTTTGAGTGATAATCAATCTGTCTTTGCTTGACGTGCTGACCATCATTGAAAAAAATTGGACACATCTCCTAGATCTTTAATGTCCAGACAATCACACAGTTTTCCTTTGATTTCTGCAACTTTTCCCCCTTTACCAATCAGTAAGATATCATCGACATAAACACTAACAATTACATCATGATTGACATACACACAGGGATCAAATTTGCATTGTGTGAAACCTGCTTTAATCAAAATATTGTCAAGGTCAGTATTCCAATTCCTGCCCGCCTGTTTCAGTCCATATATACTTTTCACAAGTTTAGAATCATACGTAATGGCATCATGAGAAGGAAAACCGGGAGGTTGTTCCATATAGATAGGAAAATCTTGATTGCTATTAAGGTAAGCACGTACTACATCGTAGTGAACCATTTCCTATTCATTCTCTATTCCAATGGCCATTAAGATTCTCAATGTCTTACGATGCACCACAGGGCATCATCTTATTTATTTTCATGTTGTATTCTTGGAGAACTTGGTTCATTATGTTTAGTGACCTTTGAAGATCATCCCGATTTCGTGTTATGACTGCGGTATCATTGGTATCATCTGCGAAGCGGAGCCTATTTATGTTTTCTCCGTTTGTCATAATTCCATTCAGTCCAATTTCTTCTGTTTCTCTTATTACTTCCTCCAAGTACATGTTGAACAGTGCTGGTGAGAGGTTGCACTTTTGTGTTACTCCTTAGTGAATTTTAGCTTCTATCTGACTTTCGTATCTCATTCGCATTGTGATGACTAGCTTCCTGCATGGTTGGTAGATTATTCTACTGCCGTTCTAATACATACGGATTTTTTTCCGCAGTCTGAACATCTTGCTCCACTCAACATTGTCGAAAGTTTACTCTAGGTCCACGAATGTGACATACAATGGGCGCCTTCCATTTGTCATTAGTGCGCTACGCAGTACGTTACAACGGCGCACACACCTTCCATTCGTGTCAGAGTCAGCGCACAAGGTAGCGCACTTCAAAACAGCTCGGAGTGAGCTACAGTGCGCTAGAAAAAAAGTTCGGTAGCCGCTTATTTAGCCCGTCCCGCCATTTAGTTCTGCACAGTGAGCAGATCGTTTTCAAAAAGGATAAAGGGAATTCTTCATTTGTGGTACTATTTTTAATTGACAAATATGTTTAATTTTTGTATCCTCAATTTATCATTCGTGTATGAGTAATTTACAATTAATTGAGAGTGATTTTTACGTACCGTAAAGCCATGGTTATTGGAGGCATGAATTTAAAGTAGAGAAAATCGTTGATTTCTGAAATAGGTGAACGTATGCTCGGATAACAGCATTCTACGTCTGTGCCAGCGGGCCCGCATTTATTTGTGAGAGTGGATGCTTAGTTAAACACCTTAAATGAAAGGCGTACATTATTTTCTTCGTTCGCCATGATTCACTTGGTTATTTAAGTGCTTTAGTTTTATCCGTACGTTTGCATGTCCTTTATATTTTTGAGACACGGGTTTCGTCTTCAGAGTAATATAAAAGATATTAAGTGCCGAAAGTGCAAGGAAATGGTTGATGTCTAACAGTTGGGGCGGCATCCATGCCTTGCGGGTGCCAAAATCGAATTAGTTTTTAAATTTATCATTCATGTAAACAAAGTAGATTCGCATGAGATTCGGAAATACCATATATTCATGTCATTACCTATAACGCTTTCAAATGGTAAAAAAATATGACGGAATATTTGAATTTCCAAAGCCACCACAAAACGTAAAACGCTCGTTATCAGAAAGTTCACCTGGTTCACCCATGGAAGAAGGAGTTCTTCCATGGTTCACCCCTTTTAGCTAATAAAATAAACTGCAACAGACCGGACGGTTATTCTTTTGTTTCCTCCCCGTGTTGAACTATTTTTTATCACAGAGTACACTTGCCTGAGTTTCGAGAATCTTCTAGCGCACATCATTCCATTCGTCTACATTCGTGTGCGCTAGAGTGAGCTGATCTGCGCTAAGCCATGGCCGTCTTTATAGTGGCTAATTATGTTTCAGAATACCTCTGCAACAATAACGGGACCATCATTAATTCGTTTCTTTCGCACCACCCTCAAGTAACTCACGATTCCTTTTGCCAAAACGCTATGAGAAATTTAAAAAGCCGGCCGGCATGCTACGTTGCCAGATTTCAGCACTCCGGCCTTCTATGAACACGGCCGTGGCGCATTCGCGCAGAATGGAAGGCGCCCAATGGCAATACTGTGAGTCATTGAGTGTTGAGTTTCATAACTTTTCAAGAAAGTCGGAAAAAATTATTGGGCTATGCGCCAAGGAGGTAAATCTATGTATACATGGGAAATAACCATACATGTTGTTTTATTATATACTAAGAATTATATTGTTAACTTTTCTTCTCAATTACAGAATTGTTGTGACTTGGGTAACTCGCAATTTCAGCGAAAACCATACGTAAATGCGTGTTTTTTTATTCGGCATGAAACGTTGATATTTATAAGGTACCATTTTAATAATGTGAAGGGTATGTTTTCGCCTTAAGGGCTGTACATATCTCATCGAATTATTTCGGATCGCATTTCAAATGTCATAAACCTCCGCGCCAATGCAGCATTAAATTGCCCAAAATAAATCGGTAACGTGCAACTTTTTCGTTTTTATTGGTAAGTATCACTAATAAAATACACGTATGCAAAGTTTCACACAAATATGTACATTAACGGAAATCGCTGCTACCATTTTAAGCAATCTTTTTGGCATTCAGGTGCTCTCTTGTACAAATGAGAATATTGTTCGATTGACTCAAATAGATATAGATCACCATTTTGCTTTTATGCGTGAGTTAAAAAATTAATATTTTGTGCGCTCTAGTATCAAGTTACAATTTTAGAATGTCAAGTATCACCGGTATAACTGAAGGTATGAAAAGAGAACTTTAATTCTGTATGGTATGAAGCACTTTATCAAATGCCTTTTTAAAGTCTTTTTTCAAATAATTTTTCATACGATATATCAATGTTTTTAAAAGATCCGCCTATCCTCGAGTGCTGCACAATATGGGAAATCAAGCAAGAGGTTTCTTTTGGCAAAAAATCACTTGCATCTATCTTAGATCTCGGGCTGGTTTCCTAAGTACTCCTGGTTAGGACACTCCCCATCAAGCACAAAATATTAAGAAATGCACACTGAATTGCTTTCGTTCATCTTGGTTAGAATGAGCTGCACTTATTTATAGCTTATGGAAGCATAAATGTGTAAATCGAGGAAAGCGGTCTACAAATATGTGGGAAGAAGACTCAGTACCTGTGATTTAGTGTAGAAGGAATAGCACGAGAGGTAAGATTACAGGGAGTAGAGTAGATTACAGGTTGACGAGGACACAGGACTTTAAGTACCTTAGGTCGTACATCACAGAAAGCGAAGATCTCGATAGGGAGATTAACCACAGGGCTCAGTCAGGATGAATGAACTGGTGAAAGACAACCGGGGTGTTATGCGATAAGCGGATCGGAAGGCGTATTTTAAGGAGAAGGAGTAGAAGGAGAAAGGAAAGAATTTTTTAATCAGTTGTGAGACCAGCCATAATCTACGGCTGTGAGAATGGCTCATGAAGAAGAGGCAAGAAAAGATAATGGACGCGGTGGAAATGAGGATGTTGAAATGGACTATGGGAAAGACAAGGAGATACAGGGTGAGGAATGAGTGGTTTAGAGAGTAGGGAGGGGTATTTGAGGCTTCGAAGAAATTTCGAAAAAGACGAGAGCGAAAATTACGGTCGTATGGTCATGTGATGAGAAGAGAAGAGGGGCGTGTCTTGAGGGGAATGGTGGACCTGCAGGTGAACGGCAAGCGACCCAGAGGAAGACCTAGGAGGAGATGGATAGATTGCACCATGGAAGTAGGCCTGGGCGATATTGATAACTATTTACTTCCCTGAAAAATGAATGTCAATCTAAGATAAATAAATCCTGGCAACTACGGGACGCCGCCCTCTGGGGCGGGTGTGAGGCCCGGCATCGGGGAGAGACAACTGGGGCTGTCGCCCCGAGGTCGTCATCTTACGAAATTCTTGCACAATGGAGCATTCATAGTATACAAGGATATCGTGATACGATATGTTTAGCATATCGATAATATGCGATAACGATAACTCATATCACGACGGTAAATATCATCTTATCGCGCCTCGATAAAATATCACGATAAATATCGCGGTAAAATATTGTGATACCGCACCCCGATAAAATGTCATGATAAATATCACGATATAATATGGTGATATTGTGCTCCAGAAAATATCACTTAATCCCCCCGGATGAATTATCGTGATATCGCCCCGGTAAATCGTGTCGGAAAAAGACAGCCGTTGGGTTGGCCTTCGTGCTAGAGCAAGCAGGTACATTTGAAAACTTACCATTTTGCTATCTTCTGATGCTAATTCTCAGCAGTTCTTTCTCACTCTCTCTCCCTCTCTTTCTATCTCAGTGGTCTGAGAGTTAAAATTGCCATCATATTCAAATTCCGACACGATTTACCGGCGCGATATCACGATAATTCATCGAGCGCGATTACGTGATATTTTATCGAGCGCAATATCACGATATTCGATCGTGATATTGGGCCCGTATCGTGATTGTGATATTTTATCGTGATATTTATCATGATATATTATTTGGGCGCGATATTGCGATTTTTTTATCGGGTGATATATCATCATATTTATCGAACAACAATGTATCGTGAATTATCGAAAATCAACAATACTGTTCGCGATGTATTAAACGAAGTATTAAAATATCACGATATTTTACGATACATCGATATATCGACCAGGTCTACATGGAAGACCTGAGAGAGAAGGAGCGAACACCTGAAGACACGAAGGACCGGACAATGGAGGAGAGTGAGGAACAGCGACCCCTAGTCTCTAGGGATATAGCTGAAGAGAAGGAAGAAGGAGAAGCATTTGTCGAAGTTTTTACGGCCTTTTTCTCTACCACGCTTGCGTGATCGCGAAAAATTCCAGCCTTCCCCTAAATGTTGGCGCGACTCCTTCTATTGAATTCTATTGCGGGGAAACAGACAAACATTTATGCTTATCTTGTAAGATAGTGACGGAAGCTAGGTGCGATAGTGTCGTGAGGGGGGGTGGGAGGGGAACTCTTGGAAATTGCGATTTATATCGCGGCTAATTAGGAAGTAGCCCTATATCACTGGAAAAAACTTCCGCAGATAAAGATGAGGAAAAAGGAAGCACTGAAGACGCTCGTAACTCTCAGCGAATACAGCTGTGGCGAAAAGCTTTCTTCGGGCCTGCCACCGAAAAATGAACGAGGTGAAGACGGGACTACGAAAAAGAACGATTACACACCTAAGCCACGACTCATTGTAGCCGTTTTGGAAACATTATCACCTCCCTCACACGAAAAACTTGGATAAATATTTTGTCAATTTGAAATAATATAAGCTGCTCGTATTCAGTTTGTTTTCTTTGGCAATATTTGCGATGGTTAACCACCGCGTAACATCTATTTGTTTTCGAAGTGCACGTCGGATCTCACTTCAACAAAGCTCTGTTTATAGCACTGGGTAACTTAAATTTCACACTTAAGTAACGCTTTTCCATGGCATAAGTAGCCCATATTTACTCTGAACCATGCTGACGGCAGATTCGTTATTAAGGCCGCTTTACACGATACCTTTTATTGTACAAACGATTGTATCATAGAATATACAAGAAACTGAATGGAAATAGAGCGAGTTCTATTTCCCGTTCAGTCATTGAGACAATCATACAATTTGCCGCTTTATACGGTGCAATTTTCCTCATGCAAGAGTTCATACATTCGTTTGTACAATAAAATGTACCGTGTAAAGCGGCCTTTACACGCGACTTAACTTTAGCACGCGCAAGTCATTGAAAAATATTGATTACCAGAAGTATAATTTATTAAAATCACTGTTAATTTCATAGTTCAAGTTATATGTATGCATCTGAATATAAATTGAATCTTAGCGAACTTGAATTAAAGCTAGTTATTAAAATTCAATCTGTTAACTTTAAATCCTTAGACTCATTCCTTATCATCTGTCTACACAGCTTTTTATCAGAATATTTAAATATTAATTTATGTGAACCTCTATCTATTTTAGCACTATATTTATGGAACATAAGAGACTTATTTGAATTTACTTATATTGTATCTTGTAATTACAAGCCAATATCTGGATTTTTAGAAAAAATGGACATATATGTTCTGGTGATATTACTCTTTGAATTTGATAAGAATTAAATGCAGTTTCAACGATGGAATTCCTAGTGATGGCTATATTTTTATTGGGTTTATTTAATAGGGTGCAAATAATTCGATCAAATGTAGATGAAGTTGACACTGGCTTAATTGTATCTTCGAACACATATTAAAAAACATTTGTAATTTTAACATGTTTATTTAAATAATTCCGGAACTTTTTGTAAGATTGTCTTGCAATATATAGCTCAAATTATCTCATCCTTTGTAAGACAATCTTTTACCGCAAACACAAAGTGATTGCTCAAATTCTTCATAGACTAATACTCATAAAGCTCTCGAAAAACCTGGAAATGAAGAATAAAAAACGGTAACCATGTATAGCTGACTCTAAATTTTGATCTATAATACCATAGAGTAAGTACCTACATATAGAGTGGCAAAGAGATAGGGGAATTCGGATATGAGTTATTCAATAATACTTTGGCCGATAGATGGAACAGATGTATCGGAGTTGTACGACAAGCCTTAACAAATGAGCCTTGGCACACGGCCACTTCATTTAGTGTCGCATAACTCACATGATGCTCTTATGATGATTCTGGTCCCTAGATGTTTACTAATCAACCCATAGCAACGGAAACTAATCTTATTGAGCCCTCGAGACCAAATTAAGCATGTATTTTAATGTGCCCTTAATGAGCATCGTCTATAATGAATCGAATTCACGTCTATATCATATGACACGCGATTACCAAACACGGAGTAAACGGTTTACCGATGTATCATAAGAACTACAAAGCAATTGATACTCGATTAAAACCACACAACAACCATGGTAAATCCACTCTTCTGTATGTTGATGCAAAATCACCGAGTACCACTAGCGCCTCCTAGTAGCCTTCTCCGTAACCCAAAATTCTTCCTCCCCTAAGGTGGTGGCACCTGAGAAATTCTTCCCAAAGCTCTCAAAAATTTGTCTAGTTTTGATTGCTTTGCCACTCTATATATACTTACTCTATATGATCCTAAAACTGGTCAACTGCATCCTTCCCTACGTAATGCTTTTACCCTTTACTCCATTTATCTTGACTCTTCTTCTGTACATCTTTATCTATTTTTCCTATTTATTGACCTAATTCCCCTCCTCTGGGGACTTTTCCCTCTATTGTACATTTCTATCTCGTTCTTCACAAACCAATTGTGCCTCAGAATGTGTCCATTCCATCCGGTTCTTCTTCTCTGTTGCATGCATGCATTGTGTTAGATATTTACTCATTTCCTCTTCCACTCTTCTATAAACTTCGTCGTTTGTTATATTGTCTGTCCATTTTTTCTTCAGCACCCTCCTCCAGCATCAGGTTGCGAAGGCTTCTCGTCTGATCTGATCAGCTTTTCCAATGGTACATGCCTATAATCCACCCTCCACACGAATGTTATCACATAATACTGTTCTCTCGTTCGTAGTCCTATCTACACTTTGAACACGGTAGTCTCCTATTTATCATTGGCGCTCTCTTTAATTCTTTGCTTGATACCGGCGGTACTTCTTCTGCCCCACGTGATCCCAGATAGCAAAACAAGCCTGCTACAAGCCTGCAGCAAGGTTGTCAGGACAAGGCTGAATGCTTGCAGTAAGCTTGCAATTGAAAGCTTAAACCTTACTGCAAGCCTGCTGCAAGCTCACTAATACCCATGAATCAAGCTTGCTGCAAGGTTGCACTGCAAGTTTCATGCTAGTTCTGTACAAGTTTCCTGCAAGGTTGAACTTTGCAGAAAGCTTGCCTAAACTTGTCATGACAATATTGAAACTTGCTTCCAGATAGGAAAACAAGCCTGCAGCAGGCTTGTCCTGACAACCTTGCTGCAAGCCATAGCAAGCTTGCTGCAAGACTGGTAATATTGGCAAGCTCTATGCAAGAATTATGCAATATTGCAGCAACCTTACATGCTATAATATGGTACTTCAAGGATAAGAGAAGGGATCCACTCGTTCTAATCTTTTTCATTTCAACATGGGCGTAGCGTTCAGGGGGACAGCTCCCCCGCCTGAACGAGACATTTCATTCCTAATCAGCTATTAAGGTGCCAGACAGGATGATGTCCTGTCCCCCTCCCCCAACCCTCCAACTCTCTCCAACACAAATTCTGCCTACGCCTATCAGCGTGAGTTCCACATTCAGATTCTCCTCCACGTACTTCTGGTATTTCATTCATCGACTTGTTTATTTTCGTGCTGTATCCTTGGAGAATTTTTGTAAATTGTTTTTAGTGACTTTTGAAGACTATCGCGAAGACAATCGCGCGCGATTTCCTGTATAATGACTGCGATAATTGCGATATTGTATGCAAAGAGGAGCATGTTTAATTCTTCTCCGTTAGTCTTTACTCCGTTCTGTCCTACTTGTTTGGGCTCTTTTATTGCCTTCTCCGAACATGTTTAAATAGTGCTGGTGAGAGGTTGAATCCTTGTCTCACTCCTTTGTTGATTTTGCTTCTATTAGTCTCCTTCTTTCATTCGCATTGTGACGACCTCATTCTTGTTTAGAAGTTAGGTTATTCTTCCGTCTTCATAATCCATTCCGAGATTTTCGAGCGGCCTGAACATCTTGTTCATGAATATACATTATGGATTGTGATCTCGTCGCCAAAAACTGTTGTCTAGAATTCCATAAACAAACAACTTTTTGGACAGTGGTGCCGCCAAGTGCTGAAAGACGGAAGTTCCAATGTAAATACAGTCGACAGATTGTAAATAAACATGTCTTATCGGTTTTACCATGAATATACATGGGTTTTACTAACAATTATTCATAATGCTGAGGATAAAAAAATGTAGCCATCGTCGGCACACGATGGACGTTTCATAAACCTGTTACACATCTCCTGGAATAGATATTTCCTCTCTAGCATTTATAAAGTAACTTTTAGATCACAAAAATAGCCAGATATTATTCAAAGCAACAAGTAATTTATATCTCCTCGATCGTTATTGAATATTCACAACAGTCTCACGTTAGCAACAATTAACTACGTCTATTTACTATAACTGAAAAGACTCTAATCGAAGTGGCGTCAAGGACTGGGTGAACTAAAAGTGGAAATTTAGACAACACGTAGCCTAGGCAACAATTCCAAACATCCGAATCCATTTAAAAAAATTTTAAGATGTCAACTTTTACTAAAACCACTCGATTTATTAAAACAACGACCCAGTTTTCGATGTGCATTCACATCATCTTCAGGTAAATGGAGGCCGATGTGCAGGCCTTATATAGTAAACATTATTATATATTATAAACGGTTACACTCAAACAAACTTTATTTAAAATTTAATAACGAATTTTATGAACAAACCGGGGGGCTGGCCATTGGGTCACCCCTTTCCCCTTTGCTAGCTGAAATGTTTTTAGATAACTTAGAGACGAACCTTTTTAATGTTGGCAAGAATTTTACATCGCAGGTCATTTATTGGTTTACGTATGTGGACGACGTTTTAATTTTATGGAACGGAACCGACAGACAACTGGACATCCTTTTTAACATTATTAATAATTTGCATCCAGCCATAGCTTTTACTCGTGATTTGGAGTGTAACCGTTCAATCAATTTCTAGAATTGACTATCTCCCTTGAAGAAGGGAGGCACCATTTTTCAATTTTCCGCAAACCCACCTATACCGACCATGTCATACCTGCTGATTCCAGACACCCTTACTCTGTGAGGTCACCGACGGATTTTCCCAAACCACCACTTCATTACGAATCTTCCACACGTTTTCTCATCATGAAGCCCACCTTGCTTGTCAATTAGACATCCGATGGCTCGGATATGCATAAGATCGTAGATGAGTTTTGACCATAAGATAAGCAAACCATCACACAATGTCTCGCTCAACTTCAACAACTCGGAAAACTCATCAAAAAAGTACTTGTAAAACACAGGTAGTACGAGCGAGATAGTTCCCTAGTCATAATGGAGACCATATTCGAATTATACATGAAAATTTCACCAGCTGTAGGACACATCAATTAAATATTGCATTATTGTAATTTTTCAATTTTTTAGTTTTGTATGACAGAAATTGTAAGTAATTAAATGAAAATATCTAAATAAGCCTTTAACTCGACTCATTTTTTTCGTGGGGTGCGTTTGAAACTCCTTCAAAACGGAAGGCTTTTGTGATACCCAAGAACCTACTGCGGTGACATTATGATTAATTCTCAAATAAAGTTGAGAAAACATACTAACTACACCTGTTAGTTTTTTCGACATCTAAGTGTTAAAAATACCTCATTTTGTAAATAATGTCTCCCTGGAGTGCACACACGTACCATGTCCTATGTAAAAGGGCTGGTATTTTCTGGCAAATATCTCGGAAGGTAGTATGGTAAAGGGAGGAATATTTGGTGTCATTGGATAGGTGAGATATTTTTCTTTTTCATTTTATACCTATCGGTTCTACAATCTAGCTCTCTAATTTTATTGGCGCGATCTAATCTGCCGTAGTACGAGGGTGTTAATAGTATGTTTTTCACGTCGTCAGAGAAATGATTTTCCTGAAATTTAGTTAGGAGGTTAAGCCTATAATTTAATCTACGCTGTGATAGCGATTCCCATCCTAATTCTTCTAACAGTCCAGACACACTAGGCAACTTATCGTAGCATCGTTTCACAAACCTAGCTCCTCTTCGCTGCACGCGATCTAACTCTGATATCAACCCCGCTTCGTGTGTATCCCATACACTAACAGCAGATTCCAGATGCGGCCTAACGATTGAAAAAAAACGTTCTTTCACTTTCTCATCACCTTTTCCGAGTACTCTCTTGATAAAGCCTAGCTTCCTGTATGCTTGACCGCATATTTCCCGAATATATTTTCCCCAAGATATATCGTGAGTAATTGGGACCCCTGAGTACTTAAAAATTTTGGAGGCGCCGGGGTAGCGATCCCGGTACCTCTCGCATGCTAAGCGAGCGCTCTACCATCTGAGCTACGCCCCCGAGGTACTGACCTGAGGTGTAACAGCAGAGGTCAGTCAGGTTTCTGGGTGGGGCAAGTAATTATTGTAGCATTTAAACGTTGCTAGCAATTGCGTGGTGGCCTGAGAATACACCTTAACATTGTGTTGGTGAAGAACATGGTAGGTACACCTATACAGCCGTAAAAGATGGCTGAACGCAGTTACGATTCAATTTCTACGGAATTCGAGATAGGAAGCTTTTCCTCCTCTTGTTCCTTGGTCTTTCTGCTGAAATTCGTTATCAGTTCCCCGAAATTTGAGAGCTTTTAGCATTCCCAGCAGGTTTCTCATTTTATCAGTCGATGCTCCTTTGGGGCGGAAAATGTTGCTTTTAGTGGCGTATTTTTCATATTTAGTGTCGTTGCGTTTGTTTAAAAACTTTAACTTTGCTCTACATATTAGAAATTGTATCCCTTGACGTCGCGAAATTAGGAGAGTTGGGAATCCGAAGCAACTTTCTGCCGGGCGAATCAAGGCCATAGATACTTAGGTAAGGTACATAAGTATCTATGGCCTTGGGGCGAATGAATGGTCAGCGCTCGACGGCCGACGTGAGAACTAATCGGACAGTAAGGGAACCTTCTTCTAGCTGCAGACGCCGAGGGCTGGGCACTGCGTTTAAGAGACCAAAGGGTATTCTGGTGGAGAGGCTGGGGTTGGTCTATGCTGTGGAAGTCCTTACGCAGAAAACCGACACAGCAAGGTTGGTGATTTCTTACGAGTGGTGCCAATTGTTTACGGCCATTAGAGATTCCCTTAATTTTGTTATAACCACTCTGATTAGCTACAAGAATGTCGTCGACACAGATATTTATTCGTATCGAGAGAATACTGATCAAAATCTATTGAATGCAACATTAAATTCACTTGTAGTCACTATGGACAAGTTTTTTTCCACTCCTAAATAGATTCTTAACCTCCTCGGTCCTGGTGTATTGTATACAATACACAGACGTTTGAATTTTTTCCAGCTCAGCAACGCAAAATATTGGCAACGCCACTTGCTGATAAGTGGCAGCATCATTAAGAAGCTCGTTTCACAGAAATCGCCCGTCGCGTGGCAGAGATATTAACTCTGCAAAAATGGCTTACAACGCAAAATGTAAGCATGAAGAATTTTCCAAAAATAATGCTGGATATGTCTCGGGACTGAGGAAGCTATACAATCAAACCTGTCGCATTCTTCTGGAAGCTTCTCAGATATCCTAAAGCAGTGGAAAATCAGTAATAGCCTATGGGACTGGCATTATTAACCTCGCTTATAAAGGCTTTCACTCAGGTGGTTTTATATCTACAATGGTTCGGGAAAGTTTTCTCTCACTTAATGCTGCTATTCACGATGCAATTTATTGCCTCTTTGCGTCTTAGAAGTGCGTATTATAAATTTAGATTGAAAATTATTATTTTCTCCTGGCCAGTTTTACTGTGAAGAAAAATACGTGAATACACTAATCCAGTTTCAAAATATTACAGATTGTTGGATTTGCTTTCATAACAGTGAATCACTGGTCAAATGGTACATCTTACAGATGTAAAATCATTCTAATAATTTGCAAGCAGGTCATTGATATTGACATTTATCCGATTCGGGAAAATGCAAAGGGAAATCATTTTCATGCAACATTAATAACCCTCGATGGACCTGCAAGTCAAATTTCTTACGTTTCAAAATCATTGACATATCTTCTTTCTATGAGGCTTTTTCCAATAAAGTTGCTGGGCTATCCAGAATTTTAACGCATAGAGGATTAAGTGTGTGGAAATTTTCGCCTCTTTCAGCGGTTTGTCAAACAATTTGAACAGATGAATATATTGCAGGCGTTGAGGATGAGCCTTGTGAAGTGGAATGTGATGATGGAAAAGGATATCAGTGAGAAGGAGGTCACAACGGCGGTGAGAATATTGAAAAATGGGAAGGCTGCAGGCATAGATGGGATATCCAGTGAAATGTTGAAGTGTGGGTGTAAATTACTATTTTGTAGGCTGCGTGAACTATACAATTGATGCTTACAGGTTTCTGTTGTTCCAGCGGATTGGAAGAATGCTATCATCGTTCCGTTATACAAAGGGAAGAGAGTAAAGACCGAATGTAATAATTACCGGGCCATTAGTTTATTGAGTATCCCGGGAAAAGTATTCAGTAAAATATTAATTGAAAGAGTGAGGAATATTACTTCGGACAGAATATAGGGTGTGCAGTGTGGGTTTATGCCTGGGAAAGGATGTAGTGACCAACTTTTTTCACTTCAGCAAATGATAGAAAAATGTATGAGTGTCCAAAAGAAAGTGTACTGTGCGTTTGTCGATTTAGAGAAGGCGTATGACAGAGTAAATAGAAAGAAGTTGTGGAAGGTTTTGAGAGACTATGGAGTGAATGGGCAGTTATTGAATGTTATGATGGCGATGCATGGGAATAATAAGGCAAGTGTAAGAGTTAGCGGGGTTCTGAGTGATTGATATGTAATAAATCGGGGTGTAAAGCAAGGATGCGTAATGTCTCCATGGCTGTTTAATGTATTTATGGATAAATGTGTTGGAGACCCATGTAGTGAAAACGACGGTGTTTTGATTGGAAATTTAACTGTGCGAGTTCTTTTATGTGCGGATGACGCTGTTTTGATCTCAGACAGTCAACAGGGATTACAGAAGCTCCTAGATAAGTTTTTTGAACCAACGGAGAGAATGGAATTGAAGGTAAATGCGTGCAAGACTAAAGTAGTAGTTTTTGATAAGGAGAATGGGGAGAATAACTGTATGATGAGGGCGAATGGTGAAGTAATTGAACAGGCGAATGATTTTGTGTACTTAGGTAAGATGTATGCGAAAGATGGAAGAATAGATAAGGAGATAAAGAGACGTGCGAATGCTGGAAGGAAAGTGGTAGTTAGCATGTGGAGCATATCAAGGAATGAACGCTTGTCTAAGGAAGCGAAAATTGCCGTGTACAAAAGTGTACTTCTTCCCACTTTGCTATTTGGTAGTGAAACATGGGTGTGTCAGGATAGTTATAAGAGTAGACTAAACGCCGTGGGTATGAGTGATCTGAGTAGTATTTGCGGCAAAAGTAGGATGGATAGGGTCAGGAATGAGTGGATCATGAATGAATGTGGGTTAAAGTCTCCAATAATGGACGTGTATGAAAGGAGTGTGCTTCGTTGGTTTGGCCATGTTGAGACAATGGATGAGAGTCGAATAACGAAACAGATATATGAGAGTAAAATGAATGGTGTGAGAGGTAGAGGTAGGCTGAGAAAGTTGTGGTTGAGGAAATCCTTAGGGGGAGGAATATTAGGAGTTTTAAAAACAGGAGGGCGTGTATGGAGGTAAATGAGGCAAAAGAGGTTTGCAAGGATAGGTCAGTATGGAGGAAATTATTGACGCAGAGTTAGGTGTACAATTATGTATTAATGAGTGAAACATTTTGACTGTGCCTACCCCGGAAGGGAACGACGTGATGGGTATGTATGATGATGAATGAGTGACGACATCCACTGATAATGGCGTGCTTGGATGAGCTCTGAAATAAATAGTTTCAGCTGTCTAATATGAAGAAAAAATAGGGAAAGTTTAAATAAGGTACGTTATGAAGGTAATTTAGAAGTATATCATTCATAAATATAGTTATGAATTCAGTATTATATTTTCAATAATGCGGAAAATACGAGTCTTCTGGTATCCAAAGCGTATATATTCCTCAAAAAAGGAATTGCAAAACACTAAAAATTAATTTCAGCAATTTCTGAGAATTCAGTAAGGCAGTGCATATGTTTATTTCATTTATATTCTTCTGGAAAAAACACACTGTTGATTTTTGACGAGATCTAAGTGTAGGAGATGCCCCTTTATTTATAATATAAGGTCTTTATATATAATATAAGAATTTTTGACATAAGGTTTCTATGGAGTGCATACACATACTATTTCCCATATAAAAGGACTGGTATTTCATGGAAAATATCTCGGAAAGTAATGTGGTACGGGGTTGAATTTTTGATGTCAATGGGAAGGTGATCTATTTTTCTTTAAATGAGACCAAAGTTTTTGATTTCTAGGTTAAATGATATTTCGCTCAAACTACCTTAAAGCAATCTATCTCAGCGTTAAAATATATAGTGTTAAAGCTAATATAACTTCGTTAAATAACCAATGACCTAGGAATATTTTAAAACCATTCGATAGTAAAATTCTCATATATGAATATTTCCGGGATTTCTTCCGCGTAAGTTGTTATTGGGACAACAGTTTCGCTGGCTGTCCTGCCAGCGGTGTCAGGTCGAAGTGTTGTGAAGCATTTTTGCCGTGCTTACATGTCGTTTTTCGCTGACTGTCTCTGATTCGCTGAGGTATTCTTCTCCAGGCGTTATGTAGAGGATATCCATCCTCTCTGTACAAGTTGTTTGGCTCCCTCATGATTTCTATTGCCTCTCGCATTTGTCTCTGGAAGTATCTGCTCTTCGTGGCTGAATATCTGGCGTCTTCGAATTTATTGGTTCAGGACACTTCGACCTGGAGACGCTGGCGGGACAGCCATATGTCTTTTTGGTATTAGTAGTATCATGCTTTCGGGTATCTGATAAAATAAGTTTTGGCTCTCTATCTTGAGTGAAAGTAGTTTTCAAAAGCAAAAAAATAAATCGCTGAACAAAGCCTAATGATCAGCATTCCTAATCAGCTCAACTAAGCAAAATGAATTTCAAATGCATTAAAAACTGAAATCTGACTGTCAAGTGAATAGGGAATTGTTTATTTCAGATAAAAGTGTGCATTTTTGCAGCTAAAAACGCCATTTTCAGACAATTACGAAATGGAAAAGATAATTTATTGAAAAAGTTCAAAACTTCATTCTTTCAGCTTTTTGATGAAAAAATTCCAACCCTATATCTTGAGCGGAAGTAATTTTAAAGAGAAAAAAATGAAACCACTGCACGAAACCCAATCCGTGGCGTAGACCACCAAAAGGGCCCTTTTAGGACCTTTTGGGGCCCTGATATCTTTTTAAAATAGCCTACAATTTTCATCCTGCCTAGAAATATTAGTCTTCAAAATTGCAGATGGGAGTAAAACTGTAGATTTGTATTCAAGACACACACAGACAAACATTATTTTGTATATATAAATATTAAAATCAAGGCCGGTTATCGGACATGTATAAAATAAATGTTCCTTCTTAAGACGGGGTTTCACTGGTGCGTCTCGCGGCTACATCCAGATCCTGCGGTAGGACGCATGTTACTGCCAATAAGAATTATCATTAGAGCGGTTTCTGTGGTGCGTCTCAGACTCAGCGTCTCTCAGATGGCTGTCTTGAGTTTCCGGATCAACTGCTTCGAGTGCAGTCGGGACTCAGACGCAGGGCTTGTTTCACGGTGTCTCCTCGTACTGTTGTATTTCACTCGCGAATCAGGACGGAAGCCGACTCATTTCAAAGATAACCACACCACGTTGTGTCAACTCAGCTTTATTCCCGCCATACTGTGCGTTAGATAAGTGAAGAATGGAGACCGGAAGATATGCATTCTCGGATAGAAAGTCACGTCCACAGCACAGCAACCGGACACATGCCTTTCCACACGGCAGATTTAAGCAATAATGTCCCCGACAATATTCTGCAAAAATAGTATAATCAAAACGAGTTTTAAGAAAGTTGAAAAAATACCTTTCTCCCGCCTTTTTTGGGATCCGGACAACTGTGCCATTTCTCATGTAAGTGCATTCTTTTTGGCTATGCGGTGCTTAATATTCTATATTTTTATATATTCACCCTCCTCCCCTGCAACATCGGAATACGGTCCATTTTTGAGGTGGAATACACTGTGATGAGGTGAAAAACCGACAGTACAAGACAATCTTAGACAGCCTCGAAACACATTTGTTTTCGAAGTGGTTGTCGGATCTCAAACCTCAGATCTAACTTCAATTAAACATATTTTGAGTTGTAAGAAAATACAAAGGAATCATCATCTCTGAAACTATTTTTCACTCATTTCCGTGATAGTTTTGATATCTATTCTGTATTTCCCGTGGGACCACCCCAGTAATGTAATTGTGCCAATTGCAAGGCTCGCGATTACGATATTTGCATTTGATTATCATCAAATCTCCACCGACGTCACTAGTCAACTTTATGTTGTGCGTCTATCGCAGTATTTTTTAGCGATATGTCATTTCACCTAGAAATCAATTTATTTGGTCCCATTTTAAAGAAAAATATCTCAGCCCCTTACTGAAAAAATTTACAAGATATTTGCAAAGAAATTCCAGCCCTTTCACATAGGAAATGGTACGTGTATGCACTCCACAGTGATGTTATTTGAAAAAAGTGGAATTTCTTGAGCCTTGAACTCGTAAAAAATTAACATTGTGTAGTTTTTGTTTTCTCGTCTATTTTTTTAAATAAATCATATTGTCACCGAGTAATTATTTCAGGATTATAAAAAACCTTCCGCCGTGAAGAAGTTTTCAACGAACCACGTGAAAAAAAAGAGTCAAGTTAAAGACTTTAATATATATATTGCTTTAATTATGTAGAATTTCAGTCGCACAAAAGTGTTTAATTGCACCATTAATTATGGAATACTTAATTCATTCTTTCTCTTCTGGTTACATCCTAGGATTGGTTTACAGCAGCAATTCTCCTCCATTCATCTCTGTTCTAGGCCAACTCCTTCATTAGGTGATATGAGGTACATCCCAGCTCTTCCTAAATCTATCCAGTGTATTCCAGTCTAGGCGTAGCCCTATAGTTTCTTCCTTTCACTGTGCCCTCCAGTATGTTAGCGATATACCTTTCATGTCGGAGAGTATGGCCGATCCATGTTGCTTTTCTTCTTTTAATTGTCACGAGCAAACATGGCGCCTCCCCTATCCTTCTTATCACCTCACTGTTGGTGACTGTCCACCCAGGGAATCTCCACCATTCTACGGCAGCACCATATTTCTAATGCAGCGAACCTTCTCCTCTCTAATTCCATAAACGTCCACGTTTCACAGCCATAGAGCAGCACACTCCATACAAACGTCTTGAGAAGGTTTTTTTTGCAATTACAAACGGATGTTGGTGAAGGTAAGAAGTTTTTTTTTCTTGTTAAAAGCTGTCTTTGTCTGGCTGATACGACTCACAATCTCTCCCTTGCACAGTCCTTCTGCTGTTACCTTGCTACCAAGGTACATAAACTCCTCTACGCTCTCCCATGTGATATCGTCCAGTTTCAGGTTCGCCGACGTGCCATCTCTGCTCACCACCATCACTTTGGTCTTTTTCCTGTTTATTGTCATGCTCTCAACAGCTGCTGAAATTATAACGCATAATTCGAATATGGTCTCAATAACGACTAGGGAACTATCTCGCTCAAACTACCTTAAGGGCTCAAACTACCCGCGCGCACCCGCATAAACACGCACCCCGCTTTTATAAGCATCGGAAAAAAATCGGCGCCTTTCTTCATTCTCCTAGCGCTAGTTTTACTCGTTTTACCTAAGTACTTCCGACTGATGCCAAAGCTTCCCGTTGGCGTTCTTACGATTTGTTGTTTTTTGTTTACTATGTTTTGTTTTTCGAGTGCCTTTTCAGGTACCGACCATGGTACCGAGGTCCAATTTTGAGTTTCTATCAGCTACCCTATCGTAGGGGTTTCCAGGAAAGGCACAGGCACAGACACAGTCACAGTTAAATAAACAGTCGCCTCGCTCCTATTAGCCCCATGGGAAATCGCTTACCGCAGCCACGCCCACCTCCAGCAGTGCTTCCACGTTGCCATGGCATTGAAGATGACGGCTTAACCATCAAAATGTCCCAGGCATTGGTTCTGATTACTCTTCTTATCGTTCGTTCGTTCTTATTAACCATTCTCTCTCATCTTGGCCACAGTCTAAATATTTGTTTAGACTGTCTTAGCTTTAATCTCTTCAAATAGCTGGTTAACCAGCTAATCCTGTGCCATCCTCTTTTCCGTATCAGTTTACATTGCTTTTGACATTTTTTCATCTCTTAAATTAAAAAATTATTATTTACATGTTCACTTAGTTGCATAATGTTATTTTATGAATAATAATTTCCCAGTAGCATTCCATACGTAATGGTATTCACATTGGTTGCGAATTCATAATGCCTCCATTACGTACAGCCATGAATATCGTTACTCATTTGTTATTAAAACAGACGAGTCCGGTGAAATCATGAATGCTTAGTAGTATTATGCCTTGCACGATGAATTTTATATTATGAGTGTTTTGGATGTACAGGATACCCACCGATCCAAATGTTTGATTATTTAATTCGCAGGGAAAATAAAGGTGATTTGAGCGATTACCATGAGAGTATCAATCCACGTATAGTCTCAAACAGATGGTGCTAAGTCTCCCGCTGCGATTTGTACTTATCGTACGTTCGCTGCTTTGCAATTTTAAGTCTTTATGATATATTTTGTCTCTCAGGGCTCCAGGAGCAGCTATGGTCCGAAGAAAATTAGTTGTCGGTGGAGTGGTGCTGCTATTTTTATCCGCAATTTTGTATATACAGTATCTACTTGGCGATGGAGACCTTCTCGATTCTTTTTCCTGGAAGGCGGATCCATTGGCCAAATACCGAACGAAAGAATATAAAGAAAGTGAGTGAATTTCAATAGTGCTTTTTGCCTTAAATTCCCAGTATTGGGTGAATGTTTTCAGCAATTGTTACCCTATGCAGAATCCGCCTGTTTGACCTCTATATAGCCAGTAATACCATCGTGCAGGATTCCTTCTAACCTCAATTTTTCGAATTTTATGTTAAGTAGCGGATGCAGGCATTTTCAGCGTAATCAAATAATTCGCGGTTGAAAGACAGTTGCATTGCTTCTGCAGTAAACTAATTGTTCATGCTTTGTGGAAAGTTGTGAAACTCTTGTTGGTATTCATATGAGCTCCATATTTTGCAGGCCTCTTGAAGTGGTTCAGCTATTCCGAGGGTGAGTGTGGTTTTTTAGGGTGACTCTTCAACTAAAAAAATTAAAAAACCATATTTTTTTAGTGGGCGCATGTTAACATTTACTAACTCAATGTGACCAGGGCTTATACACCTTTGCTCTCTTCAATATATTCCTGATATATGTTCATAAATTTCAGTGCTTGTAATTAAATTTGCAATAATAGGGCTTTGACAGTTCTATGATGGATATTTACATCAGATGTCTGTGCACCTACTTAGAGGAGTTAGTGATAGTAGATGAGAATGAACCAAATTTGAATGTTTACGTAGTTAACTGAAATGTCCATTTAATGAGCAGTCACAGATTAAAAATGGTCCATGATGGTGACTGCATTAGCGTTTGCTCTCAATATCTGGAACTTTTCATTTATATTTAACACCGCGTTTTTATTTATTCTGGTACTCTTACTAATTACATTTATGCCTTGTTTTCAAACCACAGGTGTATATCGCTAGTGAGATAATTGTAGTTTAGCTCACACATGTAATTTATGGACTCTTCCTTCATCTATTCTAGTTTTGCATGAAATTGCGTTGATGGTTAGTTCTGGGTACTAGGTGTGGATTTCATATGTTGGAATTTTGGTGACTAATTCTAGGTTTAACTAGAGAAAATTACATTCAATGCCCTTAGGGTGTATACTAGCATATTGCACATACCTTTTATTTTCTGGTTAAACTCATCAAAATTTACTATGTTTTTTCACTAATGGTGTTTTCTATTTTGAAATAACTGGAGTATTCCCTGTGTCTGTGTGTAACAGCTTCGCCATTTCGTTCTTGACCACGGAATGACATCAGGTTTTAAGGTAATTTCTCATCATGCTCATATGTTCACGAACCAAGTGCAGAACTTTGTTTGTGTTTAGCATTGTTTACCAATTAGCCCAAACTTAGGTGCATGACTGGAAAGAACCTTGATTGCCTCAATTAAAAAAAATAAATTGTCCCAAATGATGACAAACAGAATCACTTAAATCCTTTGAATATGTGAACAATTGAGAAGCTTGGGATTTTTTGTCCAAACACTTTTTCTTCTTCTAACCACTGTAAACACTGAAACTGATATGTGCTGTTGTAGCACAATTTCTTTGAAAATGTGTGGCCCATGAAGATTGTAGTAGGGAGGGTAAGGAGTGACTTTCTGCTGTAGAGAATGTGATTGTGTGAACTTGTGGGTTTGTATATATGTTTGTAACATGTGTAAGAGAAAGGAAGCGTAAGATTTACCAGTGAGAAGTTTTGAATTGTGCTAAGAGAGACAGTTTAGTGTTTGGGAAGGTTAGGATGAAGCTAACTGTAGCCCCTCTATCTCCTCAGTTGTCATCAACATTGTTTTTTAAATGATAACTGATAACTTTGTGATTCCATTACGTGGACCTGGGTTTTGACATTCAATATTATCTTCTGGTAAAGATTCTGTTGGAGTCCTTCACTGTCCATGCGAATGAACACTACAGGGTCTTCCTCACCCCATGGCTAATTTTCTGAGATATCCTCCATGTCGATTTTATCTTCATACAACAGTTTCGCCAGCATTTCAGCAGGTGTCACCAGGTTTGAAGTGTGGATGCAGGTTTCTGCCCTTCTGATATAGGCCTTGGTTTTTCCTTTGCTGTGCCCTGATTGGCTGATCGGTGAAAGAGTCACTTCCAGGCATTTGAGAGCAGATAGCCATCCTCCCTGTTGAATATTGGTGTTTTTGCTATCTTGTGGCTGCTCGAATGAGTCTTGTATGGTACTTCTTCTCTTTGGCGATGAGTCTAACATTCTCAAAGTCAATGTTGTGTGTAGGCCCTTCCCATATGTGTTTGGTGATAGCAGATGTGCGAAGCTGCCTGTTCTTGGCGGCCCTTTGGTGTCATTGATTCGGCATTTAATGGCTCTTGATGTTTTGCCGATGTACGATTCTTCGCAACAGCACTTGACTTTGTAGAAGCCACCTTGAAACTGTCATACGAAGGTGAATCAATGTGGAGGATATCCAAAAAAATTGCCATGCCTACTCCACAACTCCGTGCAAGCCTTCATCAATATCTTCCTCACCCCTTTTCTTACCATTTCCCCTTCATGTATTACCTCTCTGACTTCTTCCTACCACCCATCCTTCCGTCCTCCCTGCCCCTACCTGACTGACAAATTTCAAGCTATCCGGGACTAGCCACTGAGTTCCACTTTTACGGAGTCACCCGCAATGCACACATGTGCGAATTTCCACCGAGAAAAAATCATCCGCATCGACTGAGATCCCGGTCAAGGCAGATGATTTTTTCTCTGTGGAAATTCGCACCTACCTGACTGTGTATCTGTATTGATAATAATAATAATAACAATAATTTTATTTGTCTAAAGATCATATGTCAAAGAGATCAATGCATAGATATAAGACACGTCGAAGTTATTGAACAAAGAATTACATGTTTCCATCAATGTACAAGATACATTGCACTCAAAATTGATGACAAAAAACAATCAAGATAGAACAATACAAAATACAATGATAATACAAAAACAACAACTAAACTTTGTTAAAGCACTCATGTACGCTGTAATAACATTTATTTACGAGTTATTTATTTAGTTCAGCCTTGAACTTTTTTCTGGGGTAGTACATCTTAAATATGGGGGGAGTAAATTAAACATTTTAGTGGATGGATATATGTCTCTTTACCTGAAGATGACATTGAACTTTGAAACCCTGGTCGTTGCAAATTAAGATATGTGGAATCGCGAAGTTATCACTATTTTGCCAACAAATTCCATAAAGTTATGCCTGAAACCACCAATTATATCTTGTATTTTTATCTTAACAAACATCGGTGGTGAAGAAAATTTTGAGCATTGTTGGGAGAGAGGGAAACAAGCTGCTTAGAAAAGAAAATTGTGACTTCTTAAAGGCAATGTGATATGACCGAAGGATGTCAATGAGCTTGTAAATACTCGAATGGTTATCGGTACCCTTATAAGTAGGCCCATATCTGGGCATATTTTATCTTATAACTACTTGTTTGCTGATGGGTAACTGTATAGTTGTGCTCATATAAGGGTGAACAGATTACTTGTTTGCTTAGGAGTACCCAAATATAGATGATACATGAGTAAAATTATATGCATGCTAAGAGCTCAAAATGTAAACAATAATTTGATTTTCTTATTTGATAGTTTGGCTTTAGAATGTGGACATACTGTGAATAGAAACCTTACCCTATGTATTTTATGCAAAATTGTTTTAGGATAGAATGATTTATATCCCATTATAGTCCTTAAGAAATTGCCATACCATCAAAAATATTATTTAGTTAATAAAAATTTCGTTGTGAATTAAAGTACCAAAAGTATGTATTCTACGAAAAAAGGGTATGCATGATAGTCTTCTTGGTTCTGAGACAGTTTTTGTTTATTTCTTGTGAAAACATCGGCCATCAATGTTCAATTGTTTTTGACATCATAGTTGATTGTAATATAAAAGAGAAACAAATACCAAGTAACAACTCAAAACTGAATACTTAGTCCTTGAGGAAGAAAAAAAGGAAATTACTGTAAAAAAAGAGAAGTATCAGGCGTGATGTTGTGGAAGGAATTCATCATTAAGAATGAGAGTAAGGCAATTTTCCACTTAAAAAAGTTTTATTTGACCTAGGTTTCAATGTACTACATCATCACCAGGCCTATTATTATCAGGAATATTACTGATTGCTGAGAAGAAACTACAAATCCAATCACTAGTGTGTCACCTTACGCATATCCCATGTACACACATAATTTTGCATAAGCTTCCATTCTGGTATCACCAAGCTAATCACCAAGTAAATTGGGCAGAGCTCTCCTTTCTCTGAAATGATGAATGCAATGAATCTTACAACACAAGGTTGTTAAAAGCACAGCTGTGAACATGCCCGGTAAATCACTGAAGTGTTGGAGGGGCATGTATGACAAGGTCTGGGGTGTATCAAAGTGGTGTCGTTTTGCTCACATTTTTTGGTTTCAAGAGTTTGGCACCTGTGGTGATACTCCGTGGTCACACCTCAAAGGGAAAATGCAGAAGTGGCACATACCACATGGTCTGTGTCGACCTACTGACTGGTTGTTCATGTGTGTTCAAGAAATCAAAATTAGAATAAACTAAATGACCCGAACGAATATTTCGCACAGTATGCAGCTTCTTCCTGTTTCTTCCTTCTTTCTTCCTGTTCTTTTACCTGTTTCTTCCCATGGATAATTATATTTTATTTATGTTTGTGTTAGAGATACATAACGTAAACAGTAAATGGTCACACTGATTGCTTGTAGAATGTAAACAATCTAACTGAACGATGTGTTAATAGATGGCGCCTCCTACATTCTTTTAAGCACGTAACAATTGCCAACATATTAGTTGATTATATTGTCAGCAGATGGCGTTGTATCTTTCTTTAACAAAAACTTTAATTTTAAACAATTTGTCTATTTTTCATCAATATCAGGGAACATAAGCTTTAAAATGATGTTTGAATCATTAATTTTCATGAATAATTATGGGAGTTTTGGCATTGCGACAAAAAAACACCCTTGAGAAATAATATACAACCACTCCCCGATCAATGCTCTTAATTCATTCCATGAAAAGCGAGCGCTAATCGAAACAGCGCTATTCGAATCATCAAGTTCCATAACGCCTAATGCTATGAAACTTAATTCATCCCCGAGATGCTGCTTTCACCGTATAAATTTTGTAAAATATACTGTGAAAATAATAAACAGCGGTTAAAATTGCTTTCAAATTGATTTAAAGTTAAATAATCATTGTTTTTATCACATTTGTTTTAAATTTTACAGGTAAAAATGGATAAATAATTACTGAAATTGAGAACTTTTGGCTTTTCCTCAAACTTAAAGAAGATATTCCGTATTCACTCTTATGCACACTATAACAATACATAATAACTTAAAATTGTGATACAACAATCCAATAGTTTCTTTAAATGCTTTTAAAAAAACAAACTTGAAGAAAAAACAATTTATCACGGATAGAACTATAAATAAAGTGCAGAAAATGAAACACAAGGAACAGCTGAAGGCACATCACCGCCATCGTCACGTTAACGAAAGTTCTTCTGGTTCTTGCAGTTGATCCACCTCGACATCGTCAGAACGACCATTTCTGCTGCTGTCTTGGGTTAAGGTGGAGGATTTGCTTTGAGTTTTAGAGAAATAACTCTAAAGAGAGCTGTTTTTTCTTTTTGTTTCTTTCTAGTAATAGTTCCTTGTAACAACTCACAGAATCTGTTAAACTTCTTGCAACTAGCGAGCTTCTTTCGAAATCAGGATCTCTTTCTTTTATGAGAGTGCATGCACAGTCGACAAGATTTAAGATTTCACTAATATTTGATGTAGCTAAAACTTTACTTTTGTTGCTGATTTCTTCGTCATTACACACATCTTCGCTCCGCTCTTCCATTTTCCAATGCTGTTGCATTTCTAATAGTTCTACATCAGTTAACTTTTCTTTATTAGTCTCAATCAGGTTCTGAATGTCTTCAGTCTCCACTTCGTCTAAACTGATGATGTGTGCTAGGTCAACTGTTTCATTAATTATGTCCTCGGGTATATCAAAACCAAGGAAGTCAATCGCACAGTTGTCCCAAAGATTTTTCCAAACTGCATTCATAGTTTTTTCGGAGACCTCTCCCCAAGATTTTGATGTTTTCAATGGCCTGCTGGATATTATAACAGCGCCAAAATTCCTTCAAGCTCATGCCGGCTTCACCTTCAGTTGCCCTTACAGCTTGGTTTAAAGTCTCTTTTAAATGTATGCCTTGAACGTTGATATTACGCCCTGGTCCATTGGCTGTAGAATCGATGTAGTGTTTGGAGGTAAGTAAACAACCTTTACCTCCGAACATAAATCACTCAAAGTTCTTGAATGCCCAGGAGCGTTATCTAATACCAACAGTGCTTTGAAGTCTAAATTTTTTTTGGTGCAGTACTCTCATACAGTTGGGCAGAAATAGGTTGTAAAAACCACTTTTCAAAGATGACAGTGGTTACCCATGCCTTCTTATTAGCTTCCCATTGGACTGGTAAGCTTTGCTTATGGCAACCTTAAGAGCCCTAGGGTTTTCCGAATGATAGAAAATCATTGGTTTAAGCTTAAAATCCCCAGCAGCATTTCCACCGAGCAATAATGTAAGTCTATCCTTTGAAACTTTGAACCCTGGCATTGATTTTTCCTCAACAGAAAAATATGTTCTGGATGGCATTCTTTTCCAGAGCAATCCAGTCTCATCGGCTTTGAAAATCTGATGAGGTGAATATCCTTCCTTTTCTGTCATGGCCGCTAATTCAACGATAAATGCGGCTGCTGTGCTTTCATCCGCACTAGCTGACACTCCACGAACAGTTACATTATGCACTAGCATACTGCGGGCATAGTTGGGAAGCCGGTCGTGATATAGTCGTGATGTAGGTCGTGATTTAGGTCGTGATGTGATGTCGTGATGAAGATTGCAACACTCAGGAGGCCAGGATATAGTTCGTGAAGAATAACTTCCATTCGTAAATAATAAATTCCAACATCTAAGGCATGGAAGACCTGTCACTGTCAGAATCACCAATCCTACATTGATGACCAGCACGAGACACATTTATAACGAACAGAAATCAAACCGTATGGAAATGCATACCGAACACCGCCTGTGTTCAAGCCCACTAGACCCTACCAAGAATAGGTAAGCTATTGAGTTCACTACTATCCCACACAATTACCATTAATCTAAATACAGCAGTGGGTATTGCTAACCCATCTTAGGAGCGAGTTTTTACCAGGAAAAAGGAAGGGGCATTAAACTTTGGCCTCATGCATTCTGCAGCAGGAACGAAGTTCGCTCAACAGTGTGAAATGCTTGAGGGATGAGGCTGACATTTCTCCAACTTGGGAAGAGGGAGGCAATTCTCCCCTCGGGAACTGCAGCTCTCTGCTTCCTCCTACCCGAGGTTTGTCACCTCCTCCCGTCATACTGGCCAGCAATCTGCTCTGTGTCTTGGGTTCTGGTCAAGACATCCATACTTTCTCCTTGCCTTTTGTCAAGAGAGGTCTTTCTCGGTCGTCTGCAAATACCTGAGTTCTTCACCTCTCTCCCCTCTTCTCCTTCTCTCCCTCCTTCCACCTTTGGCAAGCCAAAGTTTGGGAATGGGTCTAAGGATAAGGTTTAACGTACCCATTGCTATGCCTTCCTTGCCCTCTCTTTACCCCATAAACCAAGATCAGTTTGTTTCCTCCTCGTTGCCTCACCTTTATACAGGGCGAGTCAAAAAGGACTTTACAACTTTGGAATCATATAGAAATTCTTTGAGATAACTTATAGAATCAGTAGATGTGTCATTTTGTATTAAACAACCTCAAGTTTTACATCAAAGTGTCAAGTGTCAAATTTTGGTTCAATGTGACTACCATTTGTGATGTGGCTAACATCCCACCGGTAATCAATTTCTTCCCACACTTGTTGCAGCAAATTGGGCGTAACTTCTGCGATGGCAGCGTAGATTCGATTTTTCAGGTCGGCTAAACTGTTTGGAAGGGGAGGAACATGCACACAGTCTTTAATGAAACCCCAGAGAAAGAAATCCAGTGGTGTCAAGGTAGGGGAGCGAGGTGGCCATGTAATTGGCCCTTCATGGACAATCCACCGACCTGGAAAATGATTATTGAGGAAAGCTCAAACTTCTGTGAGGAAATGAGGTGATGCACCTTCTTGCTGGTAGTAAAACGTCACATCTCGTTCATCTTCATCGAAATGTGGAATTAAAAAATGTTCAAGCATATCCAGATTCACAATACCAGTGACAGTTTTCTCCATGAAGAAGAAAGGGCCGTACACTTTCAATTTGCTAGGGGCACAAAATATTAACTTTTGGGCTGTCACGAACGTGTTCCAGGGTTTCATGAGGATCTTCGCTGCCCCATATTCTGTAGTTGTGGGCGTTCACCTTGCCACTGATATGAAATGTAGACTCATCGCTGAAGATTATTGTGTTCAGGAATGTCTCGTCATCCTCTATCCGATGCAACATTTCCACTCAGAATTCCCCACGAGCAACCTTATCTGCATCATTAATGTGCTGTACCATTGTGATACTATATGGTTTCAGGTGTAAACGTTTACGCTGTACTCACCAAATAGTCTTTTGTGGAATGCCAGTCTCACGAGACGCACATAGCGTTGATTTCCGTGGACTGCAGGCAAAGCTCTCCCTAGCCTGTTCGACGACAAAATCAACAACACGCGGGCGACCTGGCGATTTATCATGTCGCTGTGAACAACCCGTCTCAACAAAGTTCTTGTGCTAACAGTAAATTGTAGGCCTACTTGGAGGTTCTTTAGCGTATTCGGTGTGAAATTAACACTGAACTGTTGTTGCAGAGTTCGTTTCTTGAAGCCAAAACACACAGCAAGCACGCTCCGCACCAGTGAATTTAGCCATTTTTACCTGTGTACTACGCTGGCGCTGCTGGTGGCGGAATGGGGTACTGATGCACTACGTGAATCAAACTTGAGGTTGTTTGCCACAAAATGACTCATCTACCAACTCTGTGAGTTATCTCAATAAATTTCTATATGATTCCAAAGTTGTAAAGTCCTTTTTCACTCACCCTGTATAAAACCTGTGGAGTTACGATATTGGTTTTCAAGAAACGAACAAAGCACCTCTTACTTGGTAAAGCTTACTTTTGTATTGCTGAGTTCATCAAGCCTGACTGTAACTGCTGTAAACATGAATTTTTATTTTGTATGCTGTGTCCTGTGGTTTTTTTATTTTCTTAGCCATTGATGTCTGTTTTTCTTATTTTATTAATTGTAATTGTTGTCCCAAAGTATCATTTGACAATTCCTTTGTTACTTGGAGACCACCAGAAATAAAATTATATTTATTTATAAACTCCAAGTGGCTGTGAAGTTTTAGCACCACATATGGGGAGATGAACACTCACCGGGAGTTATTCCACGTCAGGTGTTCACCTCCAGATGGCAGGCACACATCCCAGTGGTTTTTGCTGGAATTGTTGGGAATCCAGAAGAGGTGTACTGACAGGAATACACAATCACATTATACACAAGGGATTATGCAATACACAATCACATTATACACAAGGGATTATGCCAAGAAACATGAGGTTCAAGGCATTTTTATTGGGATCCAGGAGAGATTCAGTGATAGGAAGACACAAACACATGGTACACTCAAAAGCAAGGAAAGGGGGAAACGTGAGGTGCAATTCGAATATGAGTATTTCTGCCACAAGGTGGCTCTCTTCAGTCCACTGAAGGAAGAAGTCACCAGCAATGATTATGGTTGCTGTTTCTTGATTATTAACAGTGTTGCTGTTCACTCCATCAATCGATTGAAGTCCCGGCTTTCCTTTACTTCTTCTTTCCTCTGGCTGTACTGTCAATACTCTACAGAGAATGTCAGCATCATACATTTTGATCACATGCCCAGCCCAATATAATCTGGCTAATTTGATACACATTTGTCACTTCATCAAGTTCTTGATACAGCTGAGGCCACTCAAGATTGTATTATCTTCACCATTCAGTATCTTCATTTATGTGGCCATGTATTTTCTCTTTTGATACTTCTTTGGATCTTTGTGATCTTTTGTGTTTGTTTTGGTTCACATTTCTGCTCCATCTATCATTACTGGATAGATTTATGTTTTATAGAGCAACATGATTGTTTGCCTTGGTAATTTATGGCTTTCCATGTGTATCTTTAGTCCATAGTAGCATGTGAGAGCTGATATAATCCTTTGATGGACCTCTCCATTTATTAATGGCTGTTATGATTGCTCTTAGGTACTTAAATTATTCAATATTTTCAAATCTTAAGTCCCTTATCTTGAAATGTGCTGTTGTAAATGTGTAGATACAGTAAAACCTCGACCTATTGAACATCTTTATTTCGTAAACCTCTTGATATAGAAATGATGGCAAAGTCCCGGCCATATGCAATGTATTATAATATGGAAAACCTCTACTCAGTACCTCTTTTATTCATAATACTTTTTATATAGAATGGGTAACCGGACCCCATGGTGAACCATTACCTTGCTACTTCTAAATAGTGATCTTTTCTCATGATGAAACTTGCAACATAGAACTTTTCGAAGTGATAGTATTCCAATTCCAAAAAAAACGGAGGTTCAGGAGGCTTTAAGAACCTTGGAGTGTTTTTTCCTAAGCAGCAAAAACAGTAATGATAATTTAAGCCTCCTTAATGAAGGAGAGAAAGCTGTTGGAGCAGATTATATTTCAAAAATGAAAGAGAGAGACATTGCAACATATTTTGACAAAATGTTAACATAAGGGTTATAATAAATAAACTAAATATTTACCTGAATGGAATTTACTTGCTTTTGCCCTGTGGACTCTAGGAATACTGATATGAATGTATTGTTACAAGGTGATGGCACCTGTGACTATTGAGTCTTAGATCTCCGGCCCCAAGTTCAATTCCAGTTGAGGCCTCAGGTGTATAGTGGAAGGAACTGGTCCTCCCTGATCATCTTCATCATCTATTACCATTTCCAGCCACTGGCTGTGTATGCTTCATATGCCAGCCTCTCCACCCTTTCTATGCTCCTACCATTTCTCTTCTCTCACTGCTTTCCAATCCTCCTTAGGTTTCTGTGTGCCCTCTTCCCAGGGTTGGCAAAAACCTGGGTTTTTTCGAAAAAAAAACCCAGCTCAGAGGGTTTTTTCAGGTTTTTACGGGTTTTAGACAAAAAATTGTTAAATTGGTATTTTTGTCTTGTGGTACTTAAAGCTTTGTTTTCCATGAATTGTAAATATTGTACCAAATAAATCTACCATCTATTGTCTACCATACTATCCTCATATCTACTTCATATCAACCATGCAGGTAGATTAGAGACCCAAGATATTTGCAGACTGCATATCCATTTCAGTTACTCATTTTCTGTGCAGATACGTGAACACATTTCTGTGCAGATGTGTGAACATGTAGTTTAATTAACCAAATTGAGTTCGAGTACAAAAAATTATCAGTTTTTGAGGTTAAATTCAAATTTTAGTACACAATGAAGCAGTGAAATAATAGAATGGTGATGGATATGTATGTAAAAGATTTAAGTTTCTCCTGGTGAATAGTATTAATAAACTCTTCTCGGGCTCTGCACCAGGTGATTGGCTTCATGTTTGCCAACGTTTCGGAAAACGACTTGTTTTCCATTTTCAAGGCGTGTTACTCTGTCCGTGTTAGATTGTAAACTGAATTGAAATATGCCTTAATCCAATAAATTTCAATCGTGACTCTGGCTTTCATCTGAGCAATACATGGACACCTGTAATAAATTGCATTAAAAACATAAGGAAAAATCAGAAAATAATTCAAGGGCAAACTCCAAACCTCAGCCAATCAATGGCACCTGAGCTCAATTGTTGTGCCCAACCAACGGTCAATTCAATTCAGTTTACAATCTGACACGGACAGAGTAACACGCCTTGAAAATGGAAAACAAGTCATTTTCCGAAACGTCGGCAAACATGAAGCCAATCACCTGGTGCAGAGCCCGTGAAGAGTTTCTTGATATGTATGTAGATCAGCTGGTTTAATAAAATATTATAATTCTGATCATTAACTTAAAGGGCTGTTTTGTTAGTGTAAGTGCATGGTGCATGAGTGAGCACATCTAGCCCTAGGCAATATCTCATATTAGACCTCACAGTCCCATAATTTTAATTAAAATCATGATAATCGTGAAATATTGTGATATTACTGCGATTATCTTGATAATAGCAAAATGTCGTCAATTTTCAAAACTGAAAATCGTGTTCGCGATATTATACATACATCAACGTATATATTATTTAAATTTGAATCGATTAAATTAATTATACTAAATAAATGTTCAGCCGGAGATATTCCGTTTTTCTGTGTAAGACGGCATGAAGAGCAAATGCAGCAAATTGTCCGTGACCCAATGAAAGAAGAAAGATACACATAAAAGTCATGCCAAAATTTTTAAATAAATATTTTTTGAAGATAGTTCATTAATCCAACCAAATTGCCATTTACAAATAAGAAATTTGTCGTTCAATAAATCATTTACATATGTACTCGTATTAACACTGTGGAATACACAGGATTAATGAACTCTCTTCAGTGAAATATTTATTTAAAAACTTGAGCACGACTATTATGTGTATCTTTCATTGGGTCAGGGACAATTCGCCACATTTGCTCTTCATGCCATCTCTCTCAAAAAGAAAAACTAAATTTACGAAAACTTGGTAGTCAACAAAGGTTGCACCTTTCATTCAACGAACAACGCGAATGGTTAGCGAGGACCTGAAAGTGAAAAAGCTAATCACAAAATAAGTTTATGGCGGCATAATCAGCGGACAAGGTCTCCATGGCCTGCTTCTTTGATTTTTGTCTTTAATTCAGAGGCACAAAAATAATTTTCCTGTATAGTCTTCACATTTCCATTTTGCCTCCATCTTTATTTATTGAGAACTCATAGAAACCGACGACCCAAGGTGCGTGTGTTTATGTCCGTGGGAAAATGGTGCACCTATTGTGAACAAATGAAACGTAAATGAGATACTGCCACCTCTATCATCTCATCTATCTCATCAGTTCTGCCAACTAACTTGTGGAAGATTGTTGCGCAGAAATCTGAAAAGTTGAAAACGTTGCCTTATGGTTTCTGTCAGTTATTCTCCTCTCTCCACACTTGTCCAGCCAGTTCTGCGTTGATTGAGAGACTATATTGGGTGTTGAAAAAGCTCAGAAGCTTGTAACAGTTCATAGATATCTTCGAGACAAAAACCATTGCAACTGGGACTGGTGATTTCAAACAGACAGAAAAGAAAATAATATAAAAATAGTGCCTATAAATATCATAAACTGTTTAATTAGGCACCAATATAACATATTTGAAAAAACCCACTTTTTGTCTAAAGCCCGTGGGTTTTTTCAGGTGGGTTTTACCCATAAAACCCACCTAAATAAACCCCTAAAAAACGTTTTACCCACCGGGTTTTTTCGGGTTGGGTAAAATCATGCCAACCCTGCCTCTTCCACACCTTTCAACCTGACATCCTGTAATAATAAGGGTGAAACTCTAAAATTGGCAAACAAAAACCTTTCAGGGATCAAAATTTGGGGGAAGGAGGATAGTCACCATTTCTTATGCCTGCTATCTACTAACATCCTTTCTCTTCACTGTCACTGATAGTTTATAGACATAGTATATCCTGTAGATAATCCCTTTGCTACTTTGTGGGATATATCTGCTCTATACCAAACTCCTGACAATGCTCAGAAATGCTTCTGCTTGCATACCCCCTTACATTAATTTCTTCCATTGTACTTCCTTAGTATTTAAAACTTTCTACCTTTTCTAGTGTCTCGCCTGAAATTAAGGGTTCAGTGGTTTTTCTACCTTTTTTCTTGCTTGGTTATTAACTCTTCTTTTCAATATACTTCATTCCATATATTCCGGCCACCTCTGCCCATGCATCTAATTTTACCTGTACTTCCTCCTCAATATTGCTCCAAATCATCAGGTCATCTTCGAAGGGTATCACTCTTATCCTTTCTTCACGAATTATTTCTGCCACCACCCCTAGCCATCTGATACATATTCGTTAGAATTAGTGGATTTAATGAGCTGATTTGCTAAGTTTTGCTGCTGAAAAAGTTTAATATAGGTGTACATTGAACTACATATTTTTGGTTTGAATGCTCTATGTGAAACTTAAGGTTAATGAGTGCACAGAAGGATTTGTACTAAAAAATACCTATATTGTTGGAAGAGTTGATAGAAGGTCATTATTTCTGTGCTGTTCAGGGGTGCCTATCCCCCTTTAAAAACTATAGAGCAAAACCCTCATAAATTCCTATTTCCCACCCTAAAATTTTGTATTGTTTCAAAATCTTGCATACTCCCCTTCTTCCCGCCTCCCCCCCCAAATATTTTGAATGTTTCTAATAAACTTTTCTTTCTCACTTGTCAAGTGTAACACACACAATCAAATCATAATGCGTGCATCACCCTCAGTATCAAGTTCACAAGAATATATTTAATTTCAAAAAGTTATCGGGCCCAATCCACTCACCATTACATACACAGGCACACACACACAGCCCAAGGTCAACTCCAACACTCCCTCAGCGTGCACCCAGTCTGCTGCAATCCCACACCGTGCCAAGGTCAGTCTCCCCCAGGCTCACAGCACTCCGGCTCCAATACTCTCCCTTACTCCCGCACATGACATGCCTCGCGCGTCCGCTTGCCACCGCAGGTTCCTTCTTACTCCCCATTTCTATTGTTAACCTCCTTTTTCCTCGGCGTCCCTAGCGACAGCCCCCCATGACGATATTGTTGTTGATATTGTTGTGATCTGGAGTTGTTGACCTTGGGTCTATGTTTACAATGTTACACAAGAAAACAATATATCTTTTTATGTATTATTTTATTTATTTCCTTCTTTCATGAAAAATATTTTCAAATCTTACCCCCCCCTCCTCCCCCTTGACCCAAAAATAATATTTAGAATGCCTCATATTACATTTTTCACTCTTGTTATCCAGATTTTTTAGATATTATTTTATTTTTCTGCCTTGTTATTAAAATTATTTTACTAAATTTTACCCCTCCCCCCAAATTTCAATGATGCAACTCGCACCATGTAACCCCCACATAGGCACCCCTGGTGCAGATAACAGTTGGCCAATTGTATTGGAAAAGACCTCCAACCAATGGTCCACGTTTTTATTTGCACCTTAAACACTCAAGTTTTAGTTTCAGTCACGAATAAATAATGAAGTAGATCAGAGCACCCGTATTAGTGGGCATTTTCAGAAATATGACTCGTCCATCGCTTTGCTACTGTGGCCGGGAAATATGGAATTTGATCCATGTACATATCTGATCTGCCTGTAACATTTGTGGGATCACCATAAATGGAAGAAGCAAGGATGAAATAGTGAGTGGTGAAGCCCAGGATGAAAGATATTTCTTTGGAAGAAGAGACTACTAACAGCTAACAACACTCCATTGAATGTTGGGAAGCCGTTGATTAAAACATTTGGTGTGGTCATGCCATTATGAGGCACTGAAGTCTAAACAATGACTGCAACTGAACCAAGGAGATTGGAAGCATCAGAAAAATGATGCTAGCAATTAATCTTGAAGATCAAATGGATGGAAAGACCTGCCAATGCACTTTGTGCCTGGTACCTCCATATATTTGATACTGCTCATTGAGACTGAGACTGAGACATTGAGACACTACTGAGACAAGAACTGGGGAACATAAAATAATCTAGCAGTAAAGCCATGCCAGATCTTGATCAACATCAGATTCTCTTTTATTGTAGTTGTTTTATAGTCTGACTTGGGTATCTGAGATTCCAGGGTTTTGTAATGTTATCAGGCTCTTTTCAACTACTAGATGAAGTTATTAAATTCAGAAAAAGGTGTGCTAAAGCATTCAACAATACCTGTCTGAACACATTGCTAATGACCTATTCATTATGTGTTAGAGATATATTTTTATCCAAAAGAATCTATCCTTAAATAGCTGCTGCCGAAAGGATGCCCATAGAAATTTTATTTTTATTATTTTTTTCATAAATCTCATATTTAAAGGTGTTTTCTCTGTATATGGCTAGTTTTAAATTGAAAAACTTTCCATAATTTATATCTTCCTTGTATCTATGTAAGTATTTATTTTTAGTTGCTTAATATGTATGATGTTAAGTGTGTGCGTATGTAGCATTTGTGTCAGGGAGATATGGGTGATATATGTTGGAAAATAGGTTTTATGAAATTAGTCACTTTTTGTGGAAGTTGGAGCATCTATTACATAAAGTGTTTTTTCTACTTAATGGCTAGACTTCATAACTCCAGTGACCTCTCACTCCAAGAAGTGGACAATTTGTGGCTTATGAATTGACGATTAGATCTTAGTTTGTATTATTCTCAAATTGGGAAGTAAGGAAATATAGCTCTCTTAGAGGCTGAAAGCTGTGGCTTGAGTGCAGTGTAAACTAGTAGCACCTAGATACCTACCAGTCCAAAGTGGTCTAAATACCGCACTGAGATGAAATGGCCAATGCCCAAGTATAATAAAGTATATGTTATCTTATTTTCATCAGTTGAAACAAGCCCTATAATTTCTATGATATCTATCTGGAAATGCTTTCAATGGGAAACATTTATATCTCTAGTAGGATCCACAGTTTTTTGGTATATTTTTGGTTCTCCCTGCATTGTATCATTTTTGTTGACGATCCTTTCACCGGCTTTCCAGTTGGCTTCATCAGGTCCTCAAGGTTTTGGAATTTGTCGGCTGCTCAACTTTATAAATATCATGAGTAAATATCGGAAATAAACAATGTGAAACGTGCTCACTTAGTTGATTTAATAAACCACTCAGGGTTGCTTTTAAACTTTTTAATGAAGTCTATCACAGAATATGGCACTGAGGAATAATAATTTTTGGCAAAAACAAGAAAACGATGAAGTCTTTGTGACAAGAATCCTAAGCTTTTTTGGTCTCCTGGATTATGGTCTGGCGTAGAGTATATCCTTATTTAATGTAGTTCAAATTTGTTGATATTATAGAATCTGGGAAACTTACCATGTATAGGAGTGCTGAAAGCTGTGGTGTTGGTACATATTATAATGGCATGAAATCCTTTTTAAGAAATGAAAAGTTAGTTCCTTCTTTAATTTACTTAAGGTCTTGGTTTCTTAATTTACATACTATCCCATTTGGGATATTGAGGTTGGAATAAATGTTTATATAGCCATGAAAAAAGCAAATTATTCTTCGCCTAAAAACGATGAAGTCTTTGTGACAAGAATCCTAAGCTTTTTTGGTCTCCTGGATTATGGTCTGGCGTAGAGTATATCCTTATTTAATGTAGTTCTACTTGGAAGTTTTCATGAATGTGCATTTTATTTGCATTCCTTTAAGTCAATTTTAAATCATTTGTATGTGGTGTTCAGCATTAATCAATGTGCTTTAGATTATTATTTTCCTAATTATTGAAAGTTGATGTATAAAATAAATTGAAAGTGGAAATTTGTTGATATTATAGAATCTGGGAAACTTACCATGTATAGGAGTGCTGCAAGCTGTGGTGTTGGTACATATTATAATGGCATGAAATCCTTTTTAAGAAATGAAAAGTTAGTTCCTTCTTTATTTACTTAAGGTCTTGGTTTCTTAATTTACATACTATCCCATATGGGATATTGAGGTTGGAATAAATGTTTATATAGCCATGAAAAAAGCAAATTATTTTTCGCCTAATTTTTTGTATCTTGAAAAATCATGCATTTTCAAATCATTCTTATGCATAAGAAGTTTTGCAGATGAAGTCTTGCTGTTATCTTTTATTGTGAAGAACATACGGTTAATGGTAAATATGAAACATGTGATTCAGTTCTGGATTAAGGGAACATTTGTAAAGCAATTTTGCTGTGAACAGAACGCTGCAAGTTTATGAAAGCCACTGAATTCGGGATTCTTCTCACTTTGCCCCATTTCCCTGGACAAACCCATGAGATGGTTCAAGTTACCCTTTATTCAGCATTTAAGTTATAATTAAGTCCAGTATTGCCTAAGCACAATTTTGATATTTGTTTTTATAACCCGGTGACCTTTAGAAAATCATAAGATGACTATTATAATCTGGATAGAAGTGGGTGTACTCACTAAAATGATTCTCAATGATGTAATTGTTTCTACATTGGCCAAACTGGCTGGAAATTCAAGACGTGAATGGCTGAATGTTTAATAAGTTTGATTGTTTGATAAAAAAATAAGTCTTCTTTATATATATGAATATATCATCTTCTGTACTTGACTGAGTATTTTGATCTCTGATGATGATGTTAGGCACATCGAAACTGGTTTGGCGTATAGTAATAAAAGTGGGGAAAATAACAATGTTATTTTTCTCAAACTCATTATTGACGATTTCAGAGCATAAATTTAAACTATCATGTTTAAAAGTGTCGTTGCATTATGTGATACTATGAGATCTTTTATTTGATAATTTTTCACCATATCAAATAAATAGGTGTAATGCTGTTGTATGTTGGCTTGGCTATTTTTACTTGATTCGTGTTCTTCAGATGCTCCCTGATAACTGCAGATGAGGGGTTGGCACTGACATTATCACCATCTGTTTTCAGTTTGAAAAGAATCATAAATTCTCTGCCTCTTTTGTTAAACTAAGCACAAGGAATATGATCAGTACTGGTCCCTCTCACTTGATGAGGCCAGTGGGATGAGCACTGACTCTGTCTTGTCATGGGTGATGGCATCGAGGTCTGTCACAGAACAGTTAGTATTGATGGATTTTGCCAAAAATTATTATTTCTCAGTGCCATATGCTGCGATGGACTTCATTAGGAAGTTTAAAAGCAACCCTGTGTGGTTTATTAAATCAACAAAGTGAGCACGTACCAAGTTGTTTATTTCTGATATATCTCCTCTTTATATTTATACAGTTGAGCTGGCAACAACTTCCAAATTGCATTGTTGGGAGGATTTTGCAAAAACAGTGCTTGTAGGATTGCTTACATCACACCTGGGAAGAACCCCGCACTTGTCCCTGGCATGTGTAGTTAATAGGGTATCATCCTTGCCTCAGCGGATGCATGCTGATTGTGCCTCACCCTCAGACATCCTTGCACCACTTGCACCGTGCTGTGCCTGCATTAGTTAATTAGTCACTTTTTAAAGACTTCAAAAAATACTCTTAACTAATGGGATAGATTTTAGGAATTTTTCTTAGATTATTTTGTACTTAAACAGGCTGAAAACACCGTTCACCATTTTTTTACAGAAGTTGTTACCTTCAAATGTGCTTTTCCAATCTACCAACAATGCTAGGTGTTTGAAATGGTGCAATGAAAAGTTGGTGGTCTAAAACATTGTAGACAGGACTAAATATCCCTTAGATAATTATTGAAGGAGTTATAGCTAGCTAAAAGTAGAATTTCTTTTGGAGAACTAATTTTTTGGCTGATTATGCAGAAACTTATCCACTGTGATTGGCATAGTTTAATATTACCATTATTTCAAACATATAGAGTTACATGTTTTGTACGAGATAGCTGCGAATAATTTGTTTTGAAATTAAATCTTTTAATATGTATATTACACATCAAGGTGCCCAAATTTCAGTCGTCTTGCACAAGGTCTTGGCTTTGGGTCACAAGTGGATATATCTCCAAAAGTATTCCATCATTGGATGGAAAAAATTGACACAAAGTCGTTGGAGACAAGTGTAGCTCAACTTAAAAAAATTAATAAAAATCCAAGATGGTTAAATGGTGAGCCCTAGACCACTTTACATTGAATCACCCATTTTATAAGTGGAATAGATATTGTATATTTTTTCTGCTACATGGTGGTGACATTCACAGTTGTTGTTTAGTAATTAAAGGTGATAAAATATTAAAATTGTACTCTCAAAAAAATAAATGCTTAAGCTGCATAGCTATTACTGTTTGAGACACTGAAATGTGATGAACTTAGTGACAAATAGAAAAGCGTTTTCCTGTGGTACAGATAAATCATCTAAGGTTTATAGGGTCATGTCCCATCTTGTATCTGCACCTGATGCTATTGATATTATGCTGTAGGTATCTCAGAATTTGTCGGCACTCACCAGAAGACAACTTCAGTTCAGAGAGAGTGACATAAGTGTGCGTTACTGAATTCTTAGTTACTCAAGGTGTCTCATGTAGGTGTATCTAGAAATGGGCCATTCTAAAAATTACCATGGTATTTTTCCTAATTTTCCACAACCCATGAAAATTTCTGTAATTTTTGGTAATATTCACCTCTTGTTTCTTAACTTTTTATTCCTGTATATTCCAAACTTATTATTTTAAACCAAGTCCATGTGTATTTCATACAATTTAACTGTAAATTAAAGTGCATACAAGTCATTTGTGCATTGTTTTTACTTGTGGAATATTTGTGGGACTTAAGTTTGAACGGTTTAAGCACAAATTTCATATACCTTGGCACAAGAAAGCCAAATTGTGTATGTGCTGCCTTATTTGTTTTTATATTTTCTTTATTTCTAACGCATTCTCGTGAAAATAATAAGAGTTTAAATGCCATTTACCCCTTTGCTATTGCTATCGGTTTTCCTGTCAAATCATCTGCTAGCTATTAACTGCTGAAAATTACAAATTACTGGAAAATTATGGTAAAATACCCATCTGTATATATATGTATATGTATAACTGTGGAGGCACTCTTGGTGCCTATGTCTCACCACTGTTTCATACTTGCCTATCCTTGATATTACTTTTTGCTCCCCAGCGCCTCCAAATTCTGAAACTTATATTTTTCTTGTCATGTGAAAAATGTTCTTGCTGTTTGTGTACATTTCTTTCATAATACCATCAGTGAACCCTCTGTATCTATTGTACTAATTCTACATGGCTGTCATGGTTGGGACAAACATCTGTGAAGTTTTCATGTGTGGGATATGTGAAAAGAACTTCCCTAGCTCATAAGGAAACTGTATACCTTTGCCAAACATACCCTTTTAGTTCTGCCTTCTTTGGGGAGATCTTCGCCTTCCCCTCCAATGCCCACCCTATACGACTGCACCACCAATGGTACAGTGTATGATATGTTGCATTGGTTCTTGAGAGGATGTTAACTGTGATTTCATAGTACTCAATATGCAACAATATGATGGTCTCACATGGAGATGAAGGTTTCCCATGCAGAAAAAGTGCTAAGATTTCTTCAAAATATCGTTGGCATTGTGGTGATCATCTGATTTTATGACTAATATATGTTTTTCCTTGGGTCTAAATAATTATGTAGAAAGTGACAGACAAAAAGGTATAACACTTGCGTAACATATTAATCCTTATTCCAGTGGCCCAGGCAAACATATTTGTAGTAGCAATGCAAGTTAAAAAATTAAAGTATGTAGATACCTGGATAAGAATTTTTGTCCATCGTATCCTCAAAATTGTTTTTTCTGAGTAATTTTCTTGCCTTGAAGCCATATTTTTAAACAATAGTAAGCCTTATTGAATTAAAAATAATACAGACCTGTCTAAACTCAAGTATTTTAGAGCCTTGGAATTATTAATTGTGATCTTTGTCCTTTTCAGACAGTATCATTTTCAATGGCCCAACAGTCCATATGGATGATCCCTTGTTCATTGCCAGTATTCGAAGGCACTTCCTTGTTCCACCAGCCATTTCATCACAGCCGTATCAGCTGAAAAAACCCAGCATCATTGATCCATCCATGGGGCAGGCATCCTTAATTCGCCAAATTTTAAAAAATAAGGTATGGGTAGTAGAAAAGTAGAAAATCATTGAAAATTATGGGGCTAAAATTCATTTCCATTCGTTTATTTATTGATTTGTTTGATTAGTATACAGTAGAAGGCATCCTTAATTCACCAAATACTAAAAAATGAGGTATGGGTAGTAGAAGAGTGGAAAATCATTGAAAATAATGGGGCTAAAATTCATTTCCATTCATTTGTTTATTTGTTGAGTTATTTGATTAGTATACAGTAGAAAGCCATTATTACGAGGGCTGCTTATAGCAAGAAGGCCATTATAGCGAGAGATGATTTGGCCATTGTTGGTCTCAATGTTAAATGTATACAGAATTAGTTGGTTATTACGAGTGGCCATTTCTGCTGGATCGCCATAACAAGTCCGTTTCAATGTCATTGTCATCCGGGATGCATAATCTGCGGGGGTCATTTGTCGCTCGTGACACTAGGACAGGTATGATAAGTTTCAGTGATTTGTGACAATCTTTCACTCGCATTGGAAAAACAAACTTGAATGGAAGAACTCCTAAGTGTTTTTTGCTTGGGCTCGTGAGTAATGTTATCGTGCCTCCTGGGTCTTCAAGGGGGAGAATTAGTAAGAGGGAAATAGTAGAAAAAAGGTGATTTTGCTGCATGCCATTGCGATGCACTTCCAGCCGAAAACATGGCTGGAAGTGCATCGCAACAGTTATTTAAGTACACTTGATCCTGATCTACTTCCTGAGGTTCGCTGTTTTTTATTATGAGTGTTACAATGGACAAGGAAAGAAAGTAATTGGAAATCATTCAGGAATGTGAAAGGAAAAACTCCAGTTAAATTGAAATCAGTCGAAGTACAGTTTAACTTCTTCCACCCTGTTTACGATTTTCGAAAACAAAAGCAAAATTACTACTGCACATAAACTTGGAAATGCCGCAGGGAGTAGTAAGAAATTGCGACCGGCTGAAAATGTTTCATTGGAGTCAGTGTTGCATATTCGAATGGCTCACCCAGCAAAGACGTACTGGAGTTCCCATCAGCAGCCCAATTCTAAAAGTAAAAGCTGAAGAGTTTGCACAATGGACAGTTTTAACGCTACTGATGGTGACTGTTAATCAATTAATAGGAAGAAGAGGCATTTCTCTTCACCATATTAGTGGCGAAAGTACTCATGTGAGTGCTCAAGCTGTGGGGGATTGAATGCCCATGATGAATTTGATACTGGTGACATAGTAGCCAAAGGTAATTCATTATTGGAGAACTTTGGTCAAGCACTGGTTTCCCTTGTTTTTCATTTATACCTTTGGAACATGTATACTAATTGTTTCCACCTATTGGGATGTTTACTATGCAGATGAGATGGCTCTATTATGTAATTTTTCTTCCAGAAAGTAAGGGCGACCAGTGCAACAAAATGAAACCATTTATAATCAGTAAGTTGATCGGTCATTTTACAGACATTGAACTATTCCCTGTACCTATGAGTCTAATACCAAAGCACAGATGACATTTCCAATTATTAGCCATGACTTTGGGCGTTTGATGCAAGAATCGAAGGAAGAAATCAGAATGTCATGCTTTTGTATTTCATCCTTCAATTCTTGCATTTTATTCCTTCAATGCTTTGTATTTGCTTGTGGATCGCTGTCCCACACATCCAATCATTATCAGCACTCTCACACAAAACCAGCGACAATGCTGCTTCCCATTCAGTTCAAAGTCTTCATCTTCATGGATTAACTCACTCTTAACCTCACCCCTGTCAACACCTGATACTTCTTCTCGGGTTCCCCTTGCAGTACCGTTGGTCCTAAATCATTCCATGATAAGCAGAGGCTGATATTTTCTTCCCTGTCTCTGTTCGTATTTGCTTTGGGTGCTTCTTTGACACCACCCGGGATCATCCAAGGGCTATGACTCTAAGGCTCGCAGACTTTAAATGGCGTCTTGGATGGGGCAACTTGGATGATGATGTTGGTAATTCAAAACTTGTGAGACATTTTAAAGTGTGGAAAGTTCCTTACCATTGGTGATTGAGTCTTCTACTGTGTCATGATTCTACAAAGTTACTTCACCTACCTTGTAATCAAGCCAAAAGGAAAATCTGTCACCTACTTATCTCTCTCGTACAAATGATTGCCGGAAAAAGTTAAACTGTCATATATGTGAATTTGACAGTTAAAGTGGCCCTACTTCGGGTACAAAAATTGAAGCCAAACACCCTGCACACTCGAGAGTGGAATGATCTCACTGCTTGTTCCAGAATGCGGTGAAATTCAACTCCGTGAGACTCATTTCGCCAGGAAGAGATGGGTGTAATCTGATAGTTATCACTCCCACTTTACTCCGTCTTCATCTTATTTACCCTCAACCAGCTTATCTTCCATCCAGGAGCCCTTCATAGGAGAGGGAAGGGTGTGGGCCTCTGAGCCGGGGAGAGTTGCACGAAATGTAGTTAGAGCATCATGTTACCTATTGAAATAAGTATTCGTAATGGTTTTGAAAGCAAATAACTCCTTTCTCATCAGTTAAAAGAGTAACCCTGAAGTCCTCTTGTTTCTCTTATTGCAGAGTGTCATATTTATGGTTTTGATGCAAAAAAACATCATTAGGACTACGTTTTACAGGTGTGGTGCATTCACGCCACGATTTCCGCCTACTGTCATGAAGGATGATCTTCCGCATGGTAAACAATTGACATCCTATGTGCGATATATCATATAAATTCTATCGATTCTCTATCTGAAAACCCTGTAGTACAGTAGGTTGTGGTTTTATTGCTAAATTACCGCTAGAGGTGCTGTTGTGACCCATTTCTGTCATACATTTTCATTTTGCGATCAACTGACCGTGATCTTGTAATTTTTATGAGAGTAATGATATATCACTACTTACGAGTTCATTAGTTACACTTTTCTAATTCAATGTTCACTTCCAGTATATCAATCACTTCTATGTGGCACCTTTGACCATTATGTATATATATATGTACAAAACCATTTAACCACAATATGCCTTATTTTTCCAGCGATAGTGCATTGCAGTGCGTGGAACATTCAGAATACAAATTAATCGGTCACTTGCTGACAGATATTTTCCCTCAAACTTTGAAATTTCATAAATTCATCGGAACGATGACTTAACTAAAATATTGCCCCAAATGCCCATTAGTTCAGCATCACCCAAACTTAATGCAAGGTTTCAAGGGGTTAGCATTGCAAAAAATTGCTAGGCGGCCATAACAAGGGTGGCTTATAACGAGCGATTTTTCGAATTTTTTGCGAACTCGCTATATTGGCCTTCTGCTGTATCTGAATGAAACTAAGTTTGTGCCATCACATAGGCCTACCTTGACCATTCAGCTCCATTGATTATTGGGGAGTACACTGCATAACAAATTGTTAAAGGGAAAATATTGAGATAAGGTATTAATTGTTGTGTTGTTTTAAGAGTTGGTTTTCCATTCAAAGGGCTTTGATTTGTATTCTAGCATCAGTGAAGATTTTTAGTGGAATTTGTTAGATCCCTACTTCAATGCTTGATGCGTGGTGTGCAGGTAAAGTGTCTTACTGAATCCATTAGGTAGGACTGTGGGCCATCAGGAGCTTTTTGTTAAGAATAAGCTAATACCAATGTCAGAGTTCTATCCACCCTTCTATTCCATGTGAAATCTTTCCCTTAACAAACTACTATCCCGTCCTGAACTGTGTTAAAACTTTGAATTGATATATAAATAGGCTCCAGCTTCTCAGGGGATAAGTTCTGAATTATAGAGAAAAATTTATCCATCTTGTAATTTCAGTGAAGAAATGTCAAAATAAAGAAACCAAAAGGAAGAAAATCGCATTGCAGTGCATAATTATTGCCTCAGAAACTCATTAACAGAGTAGTGAACATTTTACTTCTTCTATATAAAATCTGTCCATGTTTTTTTTCATTATCTTGTTGATGGCATTACCCTCCTTGAATTCATTGAAAGCCATGAAATCTTCTTGTGTCACCATCTTTTGGATAGATTCTGGTATTCTCCTTGGTTTTGATGGAATTTTGGAATTTCTCCTTGATTTTCCATGCATTAATTATGGCCTGGATTGTTGCGAGATGGTGAATATAAATAAATTTAAAGAAGGGAATTCAGCGTAAAATGCCAAGAATGTCCTTGCATGGAGTAATTATATTGTCCTAACAGAGACTTACAGTTTAACAATTACAATGAATAAGGTACAAAAAAATCATGAACTTAGTCAATAGAAGCCTTATTGAGGGTTAGCAATAGTTTTTAAATATATTTTCGCATCTTTTTGTAAAAATATCCAATCTCTCAATTTTTTTGAACAGTATATGCTTGGTGTGTACAAAAGTAAGGTTCTTGAGGTATCTGAGTTCATGTATATTTTTCATGGTAGAAAACTATAAACATTTGTGTATTTATCAAAATAAGGTGTAGGAATTGAGGTACATCGATTCCTTCCCAGCTTTGAAGTTAGAGGACAAGGTTTATTTTTCTGTCCTCTGCATTTATAACTTTATTCATATTCATACTTTAATATTTATAGCTTTAATCACATATAATGAATAAATTTTTGAAAAAAAAAATTGTGTAATGCAGTAAGTTGTTCCTCAGGTATACATATGTGGAACTTGTAAGTGATGATAATTTTTAAAATGTGTTTTTCAGAGGAATGGCTTCTTTGTGGAGGCTGGAGCAATGGATGGAGAAACTCGATCCAACACACTTTACCTTGAGAAGGAGCTTGGCTGGAGGGGATTGCTTGTTGAGGCAGATCCTTACAATTTTGCCAATATGATATCACGCAACCGGCGTGCCTGGTCCTCCCCAACTTGTTTAAGCACCAAGCCATATCCTATTACGGTAAGATATTTAACTCATAGTTGATATTTAACTAATGGTAGATGGAATTGAAATAATCTATTATTTTAAAAACTTAGGCGGCAAAATTTACAGTAGCACTGGGTAGATTTAATGATTTGTTGATTTTACTGAAAATATTCTGTTCTATTCAATGTTCAATGAAAAGAAAAGAAATGTGCGTGTAAATTTAATGGAATGCTTTATGCGAGCTACAGTTAAAATTTAGAGGTTGATAGACTAGTTATGTGTTTTGTATGTCATAATATTGTGAAATTGTATATTGCCATTACCTGTCAAAAAAGTTAACGTTTCTGTGGTTAACTCCTTTGCAATTCCCCAGCCAGAGACATGTCAGATAGTGAGAATTGTGTTACATTTTGGGATAACTGGACTAACTTTAATGATTCATATATTTTGGGAGAGATGAAGCAGATAGAGACAGGAGCACAAGTGTGTACTGACCTGCACTCATTGGATTAACCTTTACATAACTTAGTTTTTCTCTAGTCGTAAGCCTTGCTGGCCGGGGTTTTTTAAATGACCAGTGTTTTTGAAATGTCCATCAATGTGCCAAACGAACATGCTCGGCAGTTTAGGGACACAATTTTTGTGCCGGAGAGATACACTCTGAAGATAGAGGTTAATGAATGACCCTTGATAATATTCCACTCTATGTTTTAGTGCAATAATCGTTGGCAAAATCATCGTCAGTCAAACTTATTGATCAACATTTAATCAATCATTTCCAGCTAATTTCAAACCTTCATACTTAAGCTATTCATATTTGTGACAAAGGTATAAGGCTGGATTGCTTAGACACTTTTGAAATTGTTAATGTATAAAAAATGTTTAGCAGTATACTTTAAAATGACATAGACTGTAAAACCTTGTCTGTTCTCTTAACCGTTCTAATTCTCTTTATCTCCGTCTTGCAATTGATGTTGTGTACCATTTAAACTCTTGTACCATATGCACCCATGTAAGACATGCATCCCACTTTTACAAGTGTTGAAATTTAAAAAATTGGTGGCTTTCATAATTCGCCTATTGGGGGTTGTTGGGATCATAGTACTGTCAGGCAGTAACAAGGCCCTCCATTTGCGATTCTCTATCATGATGTATGTTTCATTTCTATATGTATGGTGAAGCTCAGAGGTAAGCATATTCACGTATAGGCACCATACAACTCTTTTCTTACATCTTTTCCTTGATAAATTGATTAATTTATTGATTTTCTTTAAAAGACTAAATGTACCCGACCTTTTTGCGATGTTTATTTGATGATTTAGCCTGGACTGATGAACCATTCTCCAATTTTGAGTGTCTTTACTCCACCTCCTGCAATCTTAATTTGAATCCTTTAGTCTTATACCAATACTAATAGTGGCGCATAACTTGACATATGCAGTGGATATCGCATTTTTTGCTCTTTCAAACCATTTATAACTTTTGCTTACTGCTTCTAGCAATTTCTTGTGGAATGCCAAAACATAACACACAGTTTTGTTAATGTGAAAACCATATAAATACGATCAGGAAGATCAAAATGCTGATGTCAGAATCTGAAAAGTAATCGATCAAAATCTTGCACATACTCAGTGTGGTCGCATTGTTCTAGAGATCATGGTAATGATGGCCTTGAACAAAAAAAGCAAGGGAGCAATACAATCCCTTCACTCTTTCATGTAGAGGTTGGCTCTGCTTCCATAGGGGTTTACGGGAAGGTGAGAAAGATGAGGAACTCTTACAAGACATGCACCTGCTTTCGCAGCTTTGATATTGGGGAACATTAGTGCATGTGGTACACAGGCAAGTGATTTGAGTCTCCCCGCAAGGTCTAAAAACCCCCCACCAGGTCTGCAAGCATTCGCTTATACCCTAGTGGGAAAAGGAAAGGGGAAGGGATGGGAAGGTTAGCGAACCACAACCCTTGTGAGGCCGACACCATGAGGCGGATTGATGTCAATAGGACGTCAATGGGCCACCGCCTCCCTGCAGTGCTCGTATCTGTTGGGCTCCCCCAACAACGTGAGACGAGTCCCCGTCAGTCTCGCTTTTGCAAAAACTTACTGCACATCTAATGAGAACTGGAGGAGCCATTTGCCCAAAAAATTGGGATTAGGTATCTTCCCTTTATGGGTAAAAACCGTACGGTGTGCCGGAATACATCATCGAATCAGGGACCCATAGAGGGTCAATTCGGACCAATTCTGGTTAAAGCATGGGTACATCCATCATCTCAATACTCCTCGTCTACCCATTGGTACACAGACAGGTGTTTCGGCTCATGCCGCAGGATTACAACTTCCGCCCTGGTTTGCAAGCTCTCGCTTATACCCGGGGCAAGGAAGAGGTGGGAGGAAGGGATGGGAAGGGAAGGTTAGCAAAACCACAACCCCTTCGAGGCCGACACCAATTAGGCGGATTGAGGTCAAAAGGACCTCTAGGTCCTCCGCCTCCCCGAAGTGCTCGTATAAGTTTGGTTACCCCAAACAACTGAGACGAGTGACCGTCGGTCTCGCTGTGCCTCGCACCTTTTAGAGGGATTAAGGTGGGAGCCCCTAGAGACTCGGAGGCTACATGCTAGGCTTAGGTTGCTTGATAAATTCAGAACTAATATTTTTCAGAGCGGCATAGAAAATATTGTCATGACTCCTCACTACATCTCTAGGCCTGACAGATGCGATAAAATAAGAGAGATACACTGCTGAACAGATAGGTACAAAAACTCGTTCTTTCCGTAAACAATAAGCGACCACAATAAAAATTGAGCTCCACTAAATACACTTCCTATGATACATGCCACCATTTCATCTCCAAAAGACTTACACCTTTACATGGCTGGTGACCTACCACTCCCTGCCACATGCCCATGCGGCGGCTCGCAGGGTAATATGTAGATGTAAACACCCAGGCGACCGTACTCAAGGGTTAATAAAAGTTTGTTCCTTCAGCATAAGCTATTTCTCAGATAAAAGGCAGGTGTTTTTCCTGTAATAAAGTCATGTCTTACGTTATCAGGCTCGCCATGAGGCCAAACTCTGAATTCCATTCAATACATCAAAGGACAATGTATCTTTCATCAGCCCTTGAGGTAATGGGCAATTTGTGGTTTGAAACATTGGCTGAGGTGAAGAATAAACTCCACTTTCTCTGGCGAGATATTGTAGAACAGCATATTTAACAATGATACTCAAATGATATTGTACTGTCTACCAAATTTATTTCAAACTCTTACTACACTTTAACACTTTCCCGGCGAATAACATTAGTGTACATTTCTCAAGGCTAAGGTAGCCTTGAGAATGGGTAACGAGTCGGAACCCGAAACGTCGGCTGCCTATGACTATCTTACCCGGTGGCGAGCCCGAGAAATGTACACTAATCTTACAACACTGTTTCAACTATCTAGCTGTCTTAACAGATTAGTCTTACCTGATGATGACTGCTAGACAGTTGAAACACGTGTTGTAAGAGTTTGAAATAAATTTGGTAGACAGTACGATATCGTTTGAGTATCATTGAGGTGAAGAGTTTATTTGACAAAATGAAGCACCTGAGAAAAGACCTCCATGAAGTTACTCTTTTAAATTTTCTGATGCTAACATTTTACTGTGAGTGTATTCAAGATATGATATTAATATTAAGTGTTGGGGTCTGAAATAGCAGTCGATAGTTCCAGTAGAACATCAGCTTGAAGCTGGAATGTCAAAATTGTGTGGTTTCATGTGTAAAATGAAATAAAATTGGTTGTTGACATGCATTTCTCTTCTCACAGGTGTCATTTAAGCAAGAAGAAAACCTAGGTAAAATATCTGACCGTGAAGTTGGATCCCCAATCCCTGGATATGTTGACGTACAATGCCTTCCCTTATACTCTCTTCTGTTGGCACTCAATGTGACTACTGTTCATTACTTTAGCCTGGATGTTGAGGGAGCTGAACTCGATGTACTCAAGACTATACCATTTGATAAAGTGGACATTCAGGTAGGCATGGCAATCTCATAGCCTTTGTTATGGACTTAAATTTTCATCAACTCATTTAGGGATTAGGAGAGGGTTAGCTTGAATGACTATTCCATCTGCTTTGTGTGTTACCTTACCCGTATTTATGAGTCTCCTGTCTTTACACTGATATATTGATCATATTGAATTTCTGTGAAATAATCATCTAAATATAACATTTTTACTTCTTTCTGCTTATGGAAAACATGAAAGATAATTAGGGAATGGAGATATCTAAAATTATCAAACTGCTTTTGTATTTTAAAACCCATTTTTGGTGGTTGACTCGTGTATAGAGTATGAAACTACTTATTTTTATTGAAAATCTGCTGCAACTTTCATTAAAATTCTGTTTTCATAATCCATTTTATAAATCATCCATTTATGTGATAGCATTTCCAAGTACATAGTTATTTTGTTCTGGCCAGTGGTAATTCATCTGAATGAAGAGAAGTATATGTGATGGTGTTGAATAGCCTTGTAATGGTGAAGTTTGAAAGTTAGCATTAGTAGATGGTAATACATTCACACTTCGATACTCTCATATTGGGTTCTTGCAGCACGTTGTGTAGAGCATTTGCAAAGGTATTTGGTTCTTTTGCATTTTGAATTTGGTGTTTGAGAAATGGTAGATTACCCTATTTATTTTCTATGGCATAATGTGAACAAAAATGGAATGTGGTACAGTACACTTTAGGTCTTACGAACAACATTGTTGCGAAGTTTCCGTTTTTACGAAGGAAATCGTTGGTCCCGCTCAATGGGGTATCTAAATGTATAGTTAAAGAAACAATATTATGAAATTTCTGATATTACAAAATTACGAATCTTAGTCCCGGTCCTCATTGAGGCAAAATATACTTTCTTAAGAATTTTGATGCATATGCATGGGCACTCATGCGGGCATCCTCAACATTGCACTATAAATCGTGAAGGTTTGCTACCCCTACTGTGGCCAAGAACTTGAGAATTACCTCGTAAACAATGGATACATGGCATTTGCTATTAAGGTGAGTTGGGGGTACAGAACTCACACCGGGTAAGTGAACTTCCGAGAGACTGTTTAAGCATGAGAGGTTGAGGAGGGGTGAAAGGGAAGAGAGGAAAAGTAAGAACTGACTTCTCTCATTTCACCCCTCCCTAATGTCTCCTGTATCTTTTGTCCTTCCCAAGGTCACTAACGTAATGGGTCCTGTTAACTCAACCTGGCTAATCCTCCTGCCCCCACCAACCACCTGGCCTGGCACCCCTCTCCCACCCACTCCCCTTTTCCCACCCCTAGCTCCCAAAGCCCTTTCCAATTTCCCACCCCACTAGAATCCTTTTCAAATATCTTTGCAAATGAGGGGCAGACCTAAGTTATTTTGGGAGTGAGGGAAGAGGACACGTGACTTCACAGAAACCAACCAGAATGCAGTAGGCGGAGCCTAGCCCTCCGGAAATGCAGTCACTCTCAGACCTCTGTTGCATACGCTTTGCAATTCAGTTATATGTGTTGCTAAACCTCCATTGCATTCGTTCGCTTGGTGATATTCCTTCGAGCTGACCTTTTACCCACATTTTCCTATTAACCTAATACCATTCTTTCTTTTCTCCGTCACCCCACCATCTTTCCTTCATATAAGTGGACTCATAATTGGAAATTTTTTTGACAGTTATATTTTCCTTAACATTCATTGGGCATATTTTTAAATTTAACATCTATTTTAGTAGTTCTGATTGATTTGAGACTGAATGGCATACAATGCCATCGTATGCGACGTGCATGCAATGAACCTGATGAAAACTTGTAAAAAAAACTCTTCATTCGTCAGAAATTGATGAAACTACTTTTTTGTTTGGACTCATTTTAATCGGCTTGATTCACAGGAAATGAGTAACATTTGTTTTTCATAGTAATTAAACAAATAATAGTTATGACTTTTGTTTTCTAAAGTCCACTTCTGTGTCACTGACCGAGCAATCACGCATGATCCTTTCTAAGACCCTTGAGACTGGTCAAGGTAAAGAGTGGGGAAAGAAAGGAATGAAAATGGTTTTATCTCTTCGACTGCATTGCCAGCCGATCCTCCTGGTCTTCCCAATGGGTCTCATGGTGGCTTTTGGAATGTTAAAAGAGGTGGTCTTTTGTTTCCATTTGCGTACTAAGTCTTGAGAGAAAACATGGCAACATCCACCTCTCTCCCTCCACATCCCACTTCCTTGGTGTTGAAGGCCCCTCCTCTTACTGCAATGCTGCTCGAACCGTTCCGAGCACACACAAATGGCCAGTTGCAAAGATATTTGAAGAGGATAATACATGAGACTAACAAAAAATTTCTGTGTGTGTTTACAGCAGTAGGCTTGGAGTTTTTGGCTGGTTTTATCTGGGAATAGGTCAAAGTTCAGACCATGCACTCCCTGGAAGTTGTTGACGTGAAAATAAAGTACTTGCAAGAGGGCTTGGAGGCCGGCTTAAAGTTTGTAGGGGTGGGTGCCTTTAGTGTGAGTCTGGAATTCTTCAAAGGCATCTGCTGCCTAGGGGGGTGGGGAACTTCCACCAAGAGGGGGGAGGGTTCGAGCTCGAGGTTGCCAAGATTATTATTCCTTGCCTGGGAAAACTGCATGATCCACAATGAGAGAAGCCATGTGGTGATGAAGTTTGGCAACATAGCTATTACAAAGTTTGCTTGACGGAGGTCTGGAAGCAACTGAATTTTTGAGGCTGTACTCCAAGCTCAAATGTACTCTGATTGGCTGCGGAAAAGTCACATAATGAGCAGCTCTCTCTTCGCTTACCCTCACAAATGTTAGTCCTGCCTACTAGCCCCCAAGACGTTGAAAAATATGATAGTAGCAATAATTCTATTCTTTGACTCCAAAAGGGAATGGTGTGATGGGTATGTATGTAGCATGTATTTATATGTAGCTGTATCAGTAAGGTGTGTTATATGCCCTATGGTAATAGGTAAATCATGATATATTTTTCTAACCACACAGACTCTCTCAGTGGAATTCATCCATGGACCATTGGGTAAGGATGCCCTTAGAGACTGGATGGAAGGCAAGGGGTATAGAGTGGTGGCACAGGTGACTCATCCGGACTGGCTCGCAAATGACTTCATATTTGTGAAAGAGAGCCTTTTCTCTACCTCTGATATTTGGAGTATAAAGGTTGATGAAGTCTGAAGGTAGCTGTGGGGCTATGGAGCTCCATATGACATCTGTTGGTGCTTTTGCAAGTGAATCTTGTTGATTATTGCCATGTGACGTGGCAATTCTGATGTACATATATTTTTGAAGCCAGTGTTGCCTATTATCATGATATTTATCCTAGAGCACATGATGTATGGAACCTACCACATTTCATGGAGTGTGAGATGGCCATGTTTCTGCTGATGTAGTTTGAATAAGAATGGACAAGTGTTCACCCTATTTATATGATGCTAGACATTTGACTATTGTGTTTTTTTAAATGAGGTTGCCAAGATCTGATATAGGAAGAAGAAATTTTGAAGATTTCCACCAAGCCTCGCCTGGGACATTCCCAAGTTTATAAACAGATTAATATCTTTCATCTCATGAATACTAGTTTTGATGCAGTGTGTTGAGCATATGGACCCAGTTTTTTTCCTCTGAATTAGTTTTTATAAATCATTGTGGAGTTATAGGGATCTTACTGCTTCTCGTCAATAACCGGCTATTTCCTTTCACCTTACCATTTTCATCTAAATATTCTTTGTATATATCTGTGATCTATAGGAGAGCTATTTTCTGTTCATTCATTAAATGAATGGGCTAAATCCTATAAAGAATGTGTGTAAATAACTATCCTTTGATGAAGGATGTACGTATACCTAAGCTATTGGCCACCAAATGTGTATTGTGGATTTCCTGATCTTGCTGAATTGTGATTAACCTGTGACCACAGAATCACGTCTTAATGATAACACTAGTTGAGATTTCAAAGGCTGAAAGATTGTGCTGAAGTGTCATATGAAGTAGAATTTTGACGTGAAGTTATACCTCACTTAATTTAGTGTTCAAATTGTACATTAGATATTCATTTTGTTATGTTTTATCTCGGGTTCATTTAGTGATTCTGCTGCAATCCATCTAATTTCTAGTGTCTTAAAGTTGTAAATGGAAAGCAATCATGAATTCTCATAATGAGAAGTCATTTCTATGATAATACAGTGAATTCTCGCTTTTACATTCGTTGCCTTCATATTTTTCCTTGAAATATGTAATTTTCACGAGATGGACGCCTTTTGTTTTGAGTTTCCGTCAATTTCCTGCAAATTAAGATTACTCTTGGTTAACATTTTCCTGCAATTTAAACCTTCACAGATGTGAAAGTTGAAATTGCAGGAAAATGTAAACTGAGTGGATTCATAATTCGCAGGACAGTGAAACAAACTCAAAACTAAAGGTGTCAATCTCATGAAAATGACGTCAATCAAGGGAAACATGAAGGCCAGGAATGTAAAAGCGAGAATTCGCTGCATTACATTCAAAAAAGTGTAAAAGAGGAGTTCCACTCTATCTCTTCAGTTCTCAATATCCCCGGTACATATTCAGTTACTATAGAGATTATTTTTTGCAGTTGCAAATTTTTGCTCTGTGTAAGTGCACATAATCGATGAGTTCATCTGTGCTCTTGGCATGGATAGTATATCTTTACTTTTTCTAATTTCTAGGAATTTATTTAGTGATGCAGCTGTGTGTTTTTTCGCACATTGACTGGTTATGTGTTTTTCAGACTTCACCATATGTGGTTAAAGAGACATTGGTTGAGTATTCATGATATTAAGGAGACAAAAATCTTTCAGATGTTGTATAAAATCTTGACTGGTTAAGCAATAATTACCCAATTTTTCATCTGATGCATTTTATCAGTACATTCATTATCATCAAAAGTCATGGTCAGTATGCCTGTGTACTTTTTTCCTTGTTCTTTTATTTCATGCTGTCATCTCATGTTCTTCTTTTAAGGAAGGCCTTTACACAGTTTATACTCTTATGAATCTCAAAAGAATACTCTTGGTGCATCTCATGGAATACATTTTTAGGAAAAAATGATATTGAAGTGTACTACAGTTTATTAATTTTGAAGCATCATTTGCATCAAACTTGTCTGCCGAGTGTTAAATCCATGATTGCTTGACAGAAGTGTCACTCATGTGGTATGTGAAAAGCAAATTAGGCGCGTGATGTAATGCAAGATTATTGTTACACTTTGCAATATAATGGTTGATGAATGTTGAAGTGTGAATATCTCGTGTAATTAAGGCAATATTTTTGATTTTCAAGCTTTATATATATTTTATTATTTTAAAAAAGTATTAATAAGAATCTTCTATGCTTATGTGGATATGTTGATGGTGTTTGCATATTCTATTTATGCCTCTCTCAGTTGCAATACTCTGTACCCTTTTTCATAATTATCAATGAGGTGTTTTGAAAGCGTTTATTAGTAATATCTTGAAATCTAATGTATTTGGTTCTGGTTTTTCCGTGAGTTTATGGTAGATTTTCTGCTGAAAATTTTTTTTATGGGGATATAACTTGGCTTTGTAAATAATTTCAGGACTTATTTTGCAATTGAAAGCATCCGAAGTTGATATATTTAATCATATGTATTCTTTGAGTATATAGGTGATTGTTACAGTATATATTGATCTGTCATCAGTTTGTTGTTGAGTAAATTATATTGAAACATCTGACAGAAAAAACGATTTTATAACTATTATTAAAAAGTGATGCCTTGCTGGGTATATGAGCATTGATAGTGAATTACTCTTCATAGTATGGTTATTACATAGTGAAATACTAATAATATGGTTTGGGTGAATATTTTTTTTTGCTTCACCCAGAGATCTCTTCAACTCCAGAGGTTGTACGTAAAAATCTCTAATGAGATTGTAAATGTAGCTGCACTCTCAGCTGAAATGTACTTGATAATTCCTTCCAAAGTGATATTTCTTTGATACTTGTAGATATCACTAAATTATTATATAATTATAAAGAGTAAAAATATTTCTGCTTGTGCAATGAATTGTGAGATAAAAGAAATTGGAGGAAATCCTGTTGTTTGAATGGTTGTGAATCTAAGGCTTTGTAAAAAATTATGAAAACCAATGTTATTAATAAAAGTTATTTGAAAGCTTATGGAGTGAGATTCTATCTATGTATCCATACTTATAAAAGTTAATCCCTGGTGAAATCTGGCATTGAATTATTGAGTGGTTACAGGATGACCTTTGGAATGGGCACAATGGCCATATTCATCTGGGATGTCCAATTCTAATGACGGAGAAAATGCTGTATGAATTTGGATAGCTTTGGGGTCATCTTTTTTGCATGACATTACATTTTTCTGGAAATCTTTATTTTTCATCCTCTACATGATAGTTGGGAAAACTTAGCTGGTTTGTACTTGGAAAGAGGATTGTTTGGTTTAAGGTGGATATATACCTTGGCCAAGAATGCCCTTTCGTTCTGGACTCTGCCAAAGCCTTGAAGAGATCTTTGACTTCTCCATTCTCTGTCCTGGTGGATCTGTGGAGAATTAATTGCTTGGGTTCACAAAGATGTTAACTGTGACATAATAATATGCAATACCCAACAAGATGTGTTTTGTTGATTTCCTGATCTGGCTGAATTTTGATTATCCTATCACCACAGAATCATGTCTTAATGATTACGCTATGTGTGATGTGATCATATAGGATGAAGGCAACTTCATGGACTTTTCGAAGAAGTACTGATTTTGGAGAATTATTCTGTTGTTGTGTAGGTGGTTGGGATGAGCCTTGCAATTTAGTATGCAAGAATTTTAGCATTGAAATTAGTGAAATTGAGGTGGTAACGGCAGGAGAATACTGAAAAATATTAATAATAATTATGTGTCTTCATTGGGGCAAGATTGAGACTAAGGCAGTCCCTTCTTTCATCTAACCCCTTGTCAGAAAAATGCATGAAATAAGTATGAAGAGAGATTTATACATTTGTGGGAAAAACTTAATCAAATGACAAGGTGATATCCTTGACGAAAAACAACCTGCTACAGGAGAACACCCACACATGAAGGGGAGTGTGAAAAGCCTACAGACACATTAAGCTAATGTAGCAACAACAAAAAACATTGCATGAAATAATGATGAAAGGGTAATTTATGCATAGCTGCAAAGTTAAAAATAAATAATAAGAAAAAAATAATAAATGGAACAGCTGTGGATGTAATTGGGATATCCAGTGAAATGCAGAAGTGAGGGAGTGAATTACATATATTTCACTTTATGAGTTTTTTAAAATTCATGTTTTTAAGCTTACATTTGTGCAAATGGACTGAAAAGTGCAATAATGGTTCCTTTACATAGGGGCAAGGGGGCACAGGGTGAGGAGACTGAACATCAAACTATAAAACAATAATTTCTTGAGTATTCCAGAAAAAGTGTTCTTTATAATATCAATTGAAGGAGTGAGGGAGACTACTATTGACAGAATAAGGGACTGTAAACTGGGAATATGTCTGGTAGGGTATGTGGTGATGGTACCTGTACCAGTTTAATGCTTTAAAGAAATGTTATCCATTAAAAGTATCTCACTGCATTTATCACAATACTAAAACATGATGATTCAAACCTATTTAGAAAATGATTTATATCTTCATGAAAAATATAGTAATTAATTTTGATCATTAACTCCAAATTTCACTGAAAAATAGGGGTGAGTGATAATCCCTGGAGTTGGAGTTTTCAAGATATTTAAAACAATATATTAAAAAAGTTATCCTTTATCTTTATGTATTCTATCAGCAAATTGATAGGGTTTTGGGCAGTCTATCTTGATATGCACTCTCCTGGCTCATCTCATACATTCTTATGCATTGCTTATCCACCAGCAAGTCTCTTTATCTTTTTCATACCCTTTGTTTTCTCATTTCACCAAAAATTTCTATCCTTTTCCATGTTTGTCCAGCTTTTTTATTTCTATAACCCTGTTGAACACATCCCCATCTCTCATTATGCAATTCTTAATTCTCTTTTCTCTGAAACCCCAAGATAAAATTTCATCTCCTCCACTTCCTTAGATTATGGTTGTCTGTAATGACTTGGGTTAGCCCTGAAATCAGTGTCTAAAACTTGGAATTATATTTGAAACTTAAATTGTTTTGTTGTCTCAGAGCCTGCATTTACAAGTCCAAAAAATTCAAGTGATGACATGAAGAATTTCAAAATTATCGTTGAATAAATAATTACAATTTTCCACAGATACAAAATACTTTGATTATTACCTAGGTTTCAGTGAGAGAATTTATAATTATTTTACATGTATGAGTTATATTTTATCATTCAAAAGATTACAGAGTAGCAGTGTTAAACATCAATATGATGGAGTAATATAGAAACTTAGGATGCAATTAGTTTTCTTTTATGGAAATCTTTATTTATTTATTCAGTGATTCGAATCATGGACATCACAATGGTGATCACCAGCACTGTTGCTGAACTACACTAGTAGTAGAATTAGATATTAAGAAAAATAACTATTTATTTCCTAATATTTACAGTATTGGCAATTTTTTCAAGGTGATTTTCTTGGAGTAATCTGTAAAAATATGTTTTCTATAATATTTCATGATTTTAGGTCGCTTTTCTCAATTTATGGTAGCTTTAGTATTCTTGTTTGAATAAATATTCTGGTTGGGAACCCAAAATAACCTTGTCCAGCCCATTTTAGGATAGAACTTTGTCAATATAATGCTGGAATATTGCTAAGCTGATGTATGCAGCCACATCATGCTCTTCATACTCCAGGGTTAGGGCATATTTTTCCTTTACTCTTCTTTTTGCTTAGTGGCTGGTGAGCGCTTGTACTTGAGATTAAATGTTTTTCAACTCCTCCATGTTTCATAATTAATTGGGGAGTTATACATGATCTTTTGCTATGTAATGTACCACTGTATATCCCAGTCTTCAAGGCTTCATGGTTGTTGCCACTAAAGTATTGTTGTCATAGGCATATGTTGATGTTGCTACCATGCTTGACTTCCTAGATTCGTAAAGAGCTGTCTGGAACTGCACCAGGATTACCAAGTTTGTGGTAACGGTGGCTACCATCTGTATTTGGACAGGTCACAAGAAGTAAATATGTAAAAAACACAAGAAACCTCCAATCATGATCTTAGAAACTAATTTCTGAAATGTGAGTAATATTTTATTATTCAATAGACTTATATATAATTAAATGGATTATTATTTAAAGTATATAATCTCTTCAATGGTATACATGCATGTTGAACAAAAAATTTTCTAGAAGAGTTTCAGAACCATATATCCCTCCTACATTGCTAGGGAATTTAATCTTCTGTGAAATTTTCCACTTTGCAGTTTTTATCCAACAAGGGTCATTTTTTTTAAACTAATCCCCAGGGTTGGGGGTGATACAGTAGGGTAGCCAGGGGTGGCTGGGGGGGCGAATGCCCTCCCAGCTCTTCTGGCTCTCCTAAGTCTGTGAATGTTTCCGCTCCAAAGTCACAAATACGTGTGTGAATCAATTTCATAACTTAATTATCAAAAATAAATTCTACAAGTTCTACAAGTTTGGATAGTATATTACGAGAAAAATAATACTGTAAAAGTATGTAACAGTATGTTTAGTAAACTGGTGAGTTTATGACTCGGCACCCCCTAAAAATTTTGCACCCCCTAGACCCGAAATCTGGTTGTGCCAATGGGGTGATACTGAACTCTCCAATAAAAGGGATGAAGAGTTAAAAAAATAAGCTTTGCCTAAGTTCAGCCATTTGTCTCCCTTTCTCTGGGAATTCATATCAAACCTTCTTTGACACTAATGGCAAATTAGGTTTCACGGAAAAAACTCTAATTTTATGTATTTAAAACAAAAATGATTCCTTTTTGTGTTTTTAAATATAAACTTAACATTAAATCTTTGATGATACCGTCAAAATTATTTTATTTGTCATTTGGTGCTCCACGGGTATTTTAGAAAGATTCTATAATCATTACCTGCAATTAATAGCAATTTTTAACTCTTGGGAAAGGTGATGGTTTGACTATTACCAATAATATTTAATTTAATAATTATTTTATAATTATAATAGTTTAATAATAATATTTAACATTGAAATATAATGTCTCAAGAAGATTTTACTGAGGGCAGATAGCCCACACTTATCTACATCACTGAGTATTCAGGAATAAATCAGTAATGTTGGAAAATGGCTCACTGGACCAATTGAACTAAGAGCTATAAAACTTGTACTGAAAATTTTGATGTATAATCTAATCAACTCTGTGGGCCATTTCTATATTTTCTTGATAATAATAATTTGGCCTGCCTGATAATTAAAAATGGCTCATGGGTTATTTTTGGGCTGTCTGAGAAGTCCCTTCAGCTCCATTATTTATCCTTATCATCTCCTGCAATAATGTAATATTCAACCATACACCTATTCAAAGAAAAGGGGAAAGTATTTACTCCAAAAATATTTGACCCATGGATGAGAAGAAGTTATTCAATATACTGGGCTCAGAATAATGATTGCCCAGGTCTTGGCTTTTTTATAATGCTATCTCTGCCAATAAATCTTAAATAAATTCACATTTGATAAGCAGTTTATGGATATCTCCAACAAATGTTGAGTAAATAAGATTACGATTAATTATTGAGTAAAGCTGATATCTCTATTCAAGAGTCTCAAAATAATTTGAAGATAAACTAAAATGAACCACGTACAGAAGTCAGTATTGAAGGATCCATCGGGAAAAAGCCACAGGCTGTGAAAGTCACCCTCTTCTGTAGGAGTTGAGTTGAGAACAGCTCTAGCTGTAAAAATTGAGACCAATTATTCTTGATTTTCCCATTTCCTTATGGATGTGAATCTGAGTAATAAGATTTTTAGTAAAAATTTTTATTCAGCCAAAAACCAAGACTATTAGAATAATTACAGTAAGTTCTGATCAAAATACACTGGGATATAGGACAAAACTTTTTTATCTTCATTGCAATATTCTGCTTTTTGCATGTGTACTTATAATTTTACTGAAACAATGTCATGAATCAAATTTATGCAACTTGGGTGTATCAACATAACCAATTTTCTATGGTCTCTAATCAATTTTTCTATGGTTGTTCAAAAACTGGACTACCGTGAACCCCGTTGTCTCACCAGCAGTCAAAGACAATTGACTGAATAATTGTAAGTTTAGCACTCTATGGATCAGAAGCATGAACCATTGGAAAAGCTGACCTGAACAGACTAGAAGCCTTTGAAAACTGGTGGTAGAGGAGGATGCTGAAGATAAAATGAATCGCAAGCATGGACCATTGGAAAAGTTAACCAGAAAAGACTAGAAGCCTTCAAAATCTGGTGCTGGAGGAGGATGCTGAAGAATAAATGGACGGACCAAATAAGAAATGATGAAGTGTATAGAAGAGTTGAAGAGGAAAGGACCATATGGAACACCACACAGAAAAGAAGAACCAGATGGATTGGACTCACCTTAAGATACAATGGGTATGTGAGGAACATTATTGAAGGCAAAAATAGAGGGAAAAGTCTCCAGAGGAAGACCCAGGAATAAGTTCATGGACCAAATAAAGAGGAAAAAAGTACATAGGAAGAGATACCAGGAGGTAAGGCATTAGATAGGGAAGGGTGGAGGGCTGCAGTCAACCAATCTTTGGATTGAACAACCAATGAATGTTCCCCTGCCAAGGATCTGCAACTCTTCAACGTTCCATTTCGTGTATCCGAAGGTATAACAGCTGTGTCAGAATGGCGAACATATTACTGGTAAGAACCTTTATTAATGTCTTATATAATTCGTCCATACAATTGACAGCATCCATCCAGCACCTGGTTTCTAATGCTTCTAATCTTTTCCGATCTGTTTCTACAATAGTCTATGCTTCCGATTCATAGAGTGCTGTGCTCCATAAGAATGTTTTCACGTTCTGTTTCCTAGTTTGTAGTCCTATCTCCTTTGAGTACAGCAGTTGTCTTTTTTACCATCAACTCTTTCTTAGCATGGACTATTATTCATTTGATTTCCGTAGTACTTCTTCCGTCCCACGTGATGGTACTTCCAAGATAAGTGAAGGGATTCACTTGCTCTAATTTCTCTCCTCTCAGGGTGACTTCTACATTCAGCGACTCTCTCCCATATACTAAGAATTTTCATCTTCATCTTTATTTTCGTCTTAGTCTTTTCATCTTTATTCATCTCCATATTGCACTGCAAGCCACCTCAAGTGTGTTTGGCAGGGGGTGATTTATCACTAACATACACAATGGTGAAAAAGTAACATTCACCAGCATACACTACACTATGGTATGCTACGTATTATCATACTGTATTCTTGGACAGCTTTGTCCATTGCGTTTTGTAGCCTCTAAAGATCATCGTGATTTCCTGCTATGACTGTGATATCATCTGCGAAGTGGATCATGTTTATTTTTTCTCCATTAATCTTAAACCTCTCAGTCCAATTTCTTGTACTTCTCTTATTGCCTCCTTCCAAGACATGTTGAACAGTACCGGGGAGAGGTTGTATGATTGTCTTGTTTTTTGTTTCTTTTTAGTTCTTATTTGTCTTCACTTAATGTTGGTTGAACTTCTTCCGTTCTGCGTCATGGTACTTCCGACAGAGGTTAAAGAATCCACTTTCTCTAATTTCTTGTGCCACTTTCTCTAAGTGACTTCTGAATTCTCGCCCTCTCAATTTTCGCATATTTAAGACGGTGATTATAATACAGCAACACTCACATGGCCACTTGAAATGCTCACCACAATGCAAGAGAAACGTCGAGCCAAGTAATCTAAAAATGCAGTCACATTCGAAAGCCACTTCAGCATATATCAACGGCTGCAAAAGCCAGCACTTGTGGTTATCAGTATAGAAAATTGAAATTATAGGCCAGGAAATCATATTTTAGAAAGACTGGACAAATTAGAGAATCGTTTTATTTTACTCTTTTGTCCTTCCTTAGTTATTTCTTGCATTAGGTGATTTTTAGCTTGTTCGGATCACCATTGGTTGTTCAATCCTAAAATGAGTAGACTGCAGCCCTCCACCCTTCCCTATCTAATGCTAGTTCCCTTACCTCCTAGTATCTCTTCCTTTGTACTTTTCCCTTTTTTGGTCCATGAACTTATTCCTTGGTCTTCCTCTGGGGACTTTTCACTCTATTTTTCCTCCAGTTATGTTCTTCACAAACCCATTGTGTCTCAGGGTGTGTCCAATCTATCGTGTTCTTCTTTTCTCTACAGAATTCCATGTGGTCCTCGGAATACCACAGAGAAAAAAAGAACAAGATGGATTGGACACACCCTCTTAGGATACTGATTAGTCAAACATGTGGTAAATAACTATTTCTCACCTCTTTCTGTGATCGTTTATCCCATGTAGAATGAGCTAATGCTTTCGAGACGAGTTCTCCACTGCGTTCAGCCTGCAAAAGAGCTAATGTGATTATTTTATGAAAAAAGAAGGGGTTCGGTGAGAATTAGGGGGAAGTTTAATACGAAACGGCCAGTTGCAGGAACGACACATATGTATTCTATAAACTTATGGGACCCATAAGCCATGGAAACCATTCAATAAGTGTTGGAGAAACATTTGATGAATTTTTGAATTCATAACTTAAGTATGGAGTTATGTGTTCCATAAGTAGCCAAGATGGCAGAAGTGTAATGAACCGTTTGGAAATTTATTTACTTGATAAAAGAGCTGTTTTGAGACAAATGACCAGTTTGTTCACTCTTACTGACCAATTATTATATGCGTTAGTAATTTTTCATAGGCTTAAATTTCATAAATTTTACCCTGCGGAAGGAGATTAGATCTATTTAAATAGAATTGTAAACGATTGGTAAATAAGTTACGTAACAAGTAGATGTGTTCCTGCAACCTGAATATTTTTGTGAGATCTATAACTTCATGGATCTCTTAACTATTGATTCCATAACTAAATGTTCTTGCAACTGACAGTTAAACGCAAATCATTGCAGACACTGGCTCACCTTAGCGAGAGGCATAGACACAAAAATAGGATTAAAGAAGCAACATTTACAGAATTATGTATCTGGAAAATAACAATCGGAGATAATCTATTTCTGAGTTTAACAGTGACCATAATTGGGATCATAGAAAGCTGAAAAAATAGTTATCGTGGATTTCAAAATGAGGGGAAGTTATTCATCGAAAATGGGAATGAAAATTTATTCAATGGCCATTGACGGGTTACAGGAACGATATACATTTATCTAATCATTCAAGTTGTGGGAATCATAACCTATGGCCTCCACTCAATAATTATTGCGCTGGCATTCGATTAATTTATTGATTTCGTACTTGGCTAAATAGTGGATTTAAGAGTTACTTTTGTAGCCAAGGTGGCGGACGCGCGATGATCCGTGTGGACACTAAATTACTTGATGAAGAAGTAAATATGTAACGACTGACGATTTTGTTTACCCTTACCGACTAATTATTACGCGCATTAGCTACCATGTACTGGATAAACCTATGGAACTGTAATCCAGCGGTGGAAGAGTGGAACAAACATAGGAAGCAATTATCTAATGGAAGATAGTTATAAAACTGGTTGATGTGTTCCTGCAACCCAAATATTTTTATGAGACCAATATTTTAATGGATTTCATTACTATTGTTTTCTTCGCTGATAATTCTTCCAACAGGCCACAAGATGACTAAATGGAAGGCGGCCCAGTCAGGTCTCTTATTCTGGCTCGCGGATCGGGCTGATTGAGTCAGTTTGAAGTCGATCTTTGGAGGGCTACCCAATAGCTAAAAGAAATCGAACTTTGTTGCTCAATACGCGCCTTGACTTCAGGTATTTGCTAGAGAATGGATGTATTAAGCGATAGAAAGAATTATTTCTTTTGCTTTCCGACGATTTTTGTTGACCCCTATGTCCCTGGAATCCCAAAAGGCTGCTAAGCCTGTCATCAGGTTTTCCAGGGACCGGGCCAACAGAACTTTAGGTACATCCATGCCCTGGGTAGTGAAAAACTCGAACCCGCGACCCCAAGAATAGCAGTCGAGGAGTGTACCCCTCCGCCACCGGGGCCGGCAAAAATTAAAGCAAATCGGAAGTAATTGCAATCAGAAATACTTTATAGTAATATATTGCCAAGTTTAGGGTGTGTAATCAATAAAATAATAGATTCGAGCTTGGACCCCGCATCCTTGAGTAAAATTTCCTACGACCCTTTTTCTCAACTAGAGACGTATTGTGGAAGGCTTTGGGAAGAAAATTCTCGAAAGATAGCTTAAAAAAATGGTTGGATTCTCAAGATGCATATACCTTGCCCAAACCAATCAGGAAAAATTTTCTCGGAATTATTATGACGTGTCTTACATCGATGAAACTTGGCAGTGCGACCTTAATGATATGGGAAATTTGAAGAAATGTAATAATGGTTATCAATATCTCTTAACAGCCATCGACCTATTTTCGAAATATGCCTGGGCTGCACCTTTGAAGAATGAGACAGTTGAAGATGTCATCGAGGCTTTTCGCACGAATCTAAAAGAAAGAAAACCATTGAATGCTCAAAGCGACAAAGGAACTGAGTTTGCTAATGAAAATTTTAAGAAATTTCTCGAGAAAAGAGGAATAAAATATTACACTACGAACCAGCCAGTCGTCAAAGAAGCCGTCGTGGAAAGATTCAATAAGACATTAAAAAGTGAAGTGTACAAATATTTCACCAAGTACAATACGTTTAATTACTTGCGAGTGCTTCCGAAACTGCTCCAAAGTAATAACGATCGGGTGCATTCTAGAATTGCATTCACGGTGGCAAAAAGACTTATAGACAGAAGAAAATATAAAAAAGAAACTATATTGGCCGTGGGTGATCACGTCCGCAATTCCGACCGCCACATTTCCGGTCCTGAAGCGAAGAAATGTCCACTACTAATGTGAAGTTGGGGCATTTTGATTGCGTATGTACTCGATAACATTCACCCGTCAAATAATTGCTCTCGGTCAAATGATCCCCGCCCTTTGGTCATGGTTAAAAACAAGAGAACTATCCAACAAGTTTGGAAATTTTCGTAACATCTCATATCGCTAATGGGTTTCTTTATCGAGCGATGGCGAGGGAAAAGAATTTTTTGTGTGCTTTTTGACGGATTGATTTTCCAGTAGCGATTTCCTTATTAGCACATAGCCTTACGCAATGATGACCGTATTCTCTTCGGGTTTTTGCCGCGTCGATCCATTTTTTGGGGGACAACAGTTTCGCCTGCCTTCCAGCTGGCTTCGTCAGGTTCGTGCTTACGCAGTGATAATTGGTAGTCACTTAGCCACCCTACCGTTTATTTAATTGGTTATTCCTTTTGCGCATTCCAATTTGTTAAAATAATTTTCCTAACTGCATAAGAATACTTTTGAGGAGTTGAGGTCTCGAGTGTAAAAGAGGCTGTTTGTCTCTGGTTGATGTTCCGGTTTTAATAGAAGGAAAATATTTCTATTGCTTTCCATGTCGTGAAAGAAAACTGAAAGGGTATATTTCCCTCCGTTTATAGTCTCATTTTTCAAGAATTTAGCGTGAAAAATCTCGCTGAGGGTCGGGGGTTCATATCCCGCCTGGGTGGAATTTTAAATAATTTTTATAATGAATGTAAATGAGCACGTCGTACAATGGTCCGTTTCCATTCGGAAAAAAAGGCGGGCAAAATTTTTTTTTTTTACTCTCTTGAAACAAGATATGAAGATGTGGCGCAAGTAATGCCTGGGTAATAATGTCATATTGATAAGTTTGGCAGATTATAAACTATTAAATTCAGAAAATTACCTTAAAGTGATACCATATTTTATGAAAGGCATTTTTCAATTGTTTTGAAAAAAAAGAATAATTTTAAATATTTATTTTACTGTATTGCGTAGAAAAAATAGAAAAAAATTGACTTATTCCATATTAGTATGGACATTTGACGACATGAGAAAGTTCATGACAGATTTTCTCTGTCTGTGGTGTTCATTGAAGGGGATTGCGAAGAGCAATCAATATTTCTAATAAATTTTGTACGACTTTTGCATGACAAAAAAGTGACACCGGGTGACTAGGAGATTCGTTTGGTTTGATGAGAGAACTGTACGGTAAAGACACTAATGCAAAAATAATTCGCCTATTCTTTCCTAAACGCGATTGTCTACGACTCACTGCCACATGCGTCAGCTACGTCTCTAAAGAGTAATTGTGGAAATGTGTGGAAACTTTTGCTTATTTTTCATTTTATCTGGATCATTCTTCCAAGAAGATTAATGCTTACGGATATAGGAGTCATAGCCTTTATTTTCTATTCTGTGAAGCCGCAATTTACCATCAATGTTTTCTTATTTGTGGAACTGTGTCTCAGGAGTCGTATTTTAAAATGAAACGAAAGGCGATCTAAACGATTATATACTATAATATTATAATAGATTTAATAAGATAAAAATAGAATATACTGTTTATAATATATTAATTAGTCAAACGAAAACCTTAATTGAGTGGTAATTTTTGCGTCGGAATGTAAGATGGGACCCTAATGAAGTAGGACTAGTTTCAGATATAGATCGAATTCAGCGGAGGGCAGCTAGATTTGTTTAAAATTGTTATGATAAGCATAGTAGTGTTACTGAATTGTTGAGGGAATGAGGGTGGGGACCTTTATACGATCGAAGGGAAAAATAGAGGTTAAATCTTTTTGGAAAGTTTGATGCTGACAATTTTTTGCCGGACGTCCAACATATTTTGCTAGTGTCGAAATATTATGGTAAACATGCTCACAGGGATAAGATTAAGGAAATAGCCTGCAGAACCGATAGATTTAAAATGTCATGTTTTCCACGTACAATAAGGGGCCATGATAGTAGCGATATCTCAGTTCCAGGATACTGACTAGATTAAATAGGTTTTTTTCGGTAGTGCTAAATATCTTAACATGATTATTAGCTACTAATCTTGCATGCAATATCCGGAGTGATATACTCTTGCATGATTTAGTACCTTAAGTGCCATTCATCTATCGCATTAATAATACTAGCTAGTAGTTGTATCTTGAGTAGTGTACTGTATGGTAGCATGTTCTTCTACGTATCACTCTCCTAGTTTCTGGTCTAATTGCGCACTGTTGTCCTGACTGCTTTTGGCCAGCGCCTGACATTCCTGGGGAACGTGCGCGTTTCTGATTTAGACTGGGATGAGTGCTGGTGTTGAATCACTCCGTGCCACACACCCTAGTGGTGGCTTACACAGTAATTTGTAGATGTAAACATGCTGTTTACAACTACTGGTTAGTATTATTAATGAGACTCATGAATAGTAATACCAAGTACTAAATCTTGAAAGATCTATATCTTGCTGGATATTTCATGCGGAGTTAGTGGCTAATAATGACGTTCAGACATTAAGCACAAGAGCAAAACCTAATTTACGTAATGAAGGTCAAAATATCCTTGAACTAAACTGTCGCAACTGTCATGGCCCCTCACTGTGCGTGCAAAAATGACATTTTAAATCTATTGATTCTGCAGTGTTTTTCCTTGATCTTATGCCTGTGATCAATTCTACCACAACAGTTTGGTTTTGGAAAAATATGTTGAACGGATGGCAAAAAAATGTTTTACGCTAAACCTTCGTAAAATATGTAATCGATATTTTATAGTTAATCAATCTCCCGGAGCGTTTTGCTTCTTGAAAACAGGTTTACATAAATATGGCATTCATGTTAGATAAAGAAGTACTATTTTTTCACGTTCTTCCGATTCTCATTCTGAACAATACGTAATATCTAGTTCAGTTTGCAATAAAAGTTGCAGAGAAACTTAGCTTTTTGTTGATTACATCGAAAAGAGTAAGGATTACATCGAAAAAAGTAAGTATCCACAAGGTTCCAACCAAAACATTCCGCCAATGATCTTAAACTTACGTACATTATAAACAAAATTCACGCCGACTGCGGGAATCAAAATCCCTGGGCTTATAAGGGTGTTCCACTAAGACTACGTGAGTCGAAGCAAACACTAAATTCCAAATATTATCCCAATGCTTTCTAAAGTTTTGACTTTAGAAAGCATTGGGAAATGCAAAAGGTCGACTGAGTATTCACATATTCATTTGAGTAATAAAATGAATACTCGGTGTCCAAGTAGTCATTTGAGAACCGAAAATTTCATCTGAGTAGGTACTCGTGCACTCGTCTGGGCACTCAAGTATCCATTCGGGTACTTGCTTACCAGAGAATGAATACATTTGTCCCATCCCTAGTAAGATGTATCTATTTTATTTTTAAAAATCTCCCGGTACTTTTAGCTTCTTGAAAACAGTTTTCCATGAATATGGTATTAAATTATATAAAAAAGTACAATCTTTTCACATGTTTTTTCCCATTCGCCCATTTAACACCACGTAATTTAAAGTTCAAAGTTCAAGGAAAAGTAGCACAGAAATGTATAAGAGCGTTGATGATATATAATGGAGTATTTTTTTCTCGGAGTAGCTAATAAACCTACAAGATACATTCAGTAGGTAAGTCCCGTTTGTATTTCTTGCCACTGCAGCGCCAACCTCACAGTTTAGTTCATGCGCGGTACTTACATTGAACTATTGAAAAGGAGCTGACGCCATTATAGGTAAGCTCATTGTTGTTTACGCTGCGAAGAGTATGTTTGAAATTGCGATTTACATTGAAAATCCCGCCGCCGAAGGATGCTCACCATTGTTTTGGTACATGATAATGCACGCCCTCACACTGCTACTATGCCACAACAAATAACTCAGATTAGGCACAATTCAACCACATTCCATACAGCCCGGACCTCTCCCTTAGCGACTTCCATCAATTTTTGCCCCTGAAATCTCGCATTGGTGGCCAGAGGCTCAACAATGACGACGATATCAAAGGACATGTTGCTACTTGGTTGACATCACAAGTGGCACATTTTTATAAAGAGGGAATACAAAAGCTGGTGCCGCAATGTGACCTGCAAAATAGCGGGAGTTGTGTAGAAAAATAGTTTAAGGCCCAAAGATTTTTTGATGCTAAATATTATTCCTCATTATCATCTAGCTTTCTTTGAACTGCATAAGGGAACTTACTTTCTGAATGTATTTCATGCATACAAAATGACATTAATGTCCTTTCTAGGTGAAACCACCTTATAGTGCAAAGTCGATCAGCAAAAATTAAGGCTACATTTATCAGACCCTTGCGAAATAACTAAGTAAAAATATTACCTGATGCTTTGTCTCCCAAGCCGTCCCAACGTTCAACACTATGGTAGCCATGTGAATTATGGACCAGGTAAATCGAGACGCAACATTAGCGACTCGATTTTTTACGAACCCATCACGGAGGATGATAACGGAGGTCAATAAAACGAACAGGGAAAACGTCGCTTCCAAGAGCCTTATCAGAGTCATCAAGAGGGCAAACGGTCCAGATGCTGAATTCAGAGCTGAGCATGCGATGCACAGTGAATCGTGCGATGACGCCAGCCGGCGAATCCGTTGGCTCTTGGCTTTTTGAGGCGATATTTCTGTGATCATCCTGTTTACGGCGACATATCTTCCGCGTAATAGGAGGAGTGAGGCCAGGTAGTGAATGTCCATCATTAGGGACGACAAGAACCAATATCGCTCTATTAAAAAGTCGTTGGAAAACGTCGCCCTGCCAATCGATATTTCTGCAATTCCGTCAGCAACAGCAAACAGGAAGCCAGCACCGCATATGACGTGGAGGTATTTGAAGGCTTTTTCGTCCATTTCCTTGGAATATCCCAGTGTGTAGTCAATGGATGGCATGTACTCCGACACGGTGATCAGCCCCGCTCTCTTGGTAACTTGGAAGGCAATCATCTTGGTGTAGTGTAAAGCGACCATTACATTGTAAACGAAGACAAATATTGTTTCATCAGAGTTGTCATAATCCTGGAAAACCTTGTACGTTCTGACGGATGTTGAAACGGTGATTATCGTCAAATTAACCGCTGTGTAAAGTCTGCCGAAGATATTCATCAGTCTATTCCTTAAATCTTGACCCGTAACTGACAATGTTTGAGTTATTGGAATGATGCTGTCGAAGTTATATGCATAAAACGGATATAAGCCGAGTATGAAGCTTAGGATAGACAAAATACTAGACATTTTCGACGGAACCAGACTCGAATAATCGAACCTATATCGCCTTTGCCACCGCGTTCGTCCGCGAGGCTCAGTATTCCGGCGGCCTCCATTATTCTCACGAATGCAAATGGATTCAAAGTCATGGTGATAAATTATTCACGGTGCTACGCCGAGACATGTTATTTTGAACTATTATTTTGGGGTTGAAAAGGCGATCAATAAACTTACAGGTTCGATGGCAGCAATTTTTGTCAGTTTATTGTGATAAACATCACTCTCCGAATATGCATCTCAGTAATACATTGTAAACACCTGTCACTCAAATCGCCCGTCCAAGTGTTGAATGGTAAAATTTTAATGCACGGTCACGAAATTTTTTAAAGCTATAATGTGAGAGCTGTCACTCCACAGTTTGTGCCTGTATATCTTGGTTTTTTAATAAATGCTTAAAAGATCGGGCTGTCAATCGGTCCGTGTATAAAAATTAGGGGTAACGCGACGCTATATCATGGGCTACTTCCAATAACTGTTTATTTATCTATAATATATTGGGACGATTGAAAATAAATAAATAAAATAAAAATTATTGAGTTTTAAAAAGTGGTGTATGGAAGTTTGCATGTTATAAGCGTACAAGTTTTTATAATGGCTATACTGAGAAGTTTTTAAAAATAAGAACGGAAGATCATTAAATGTGCCTGAAAAACAAAACAATTTGTCGGGTTTTGCCTGGTAGATGCAGTTTTGTACTACCGTTACTGCAACTCAGTACTAAGACCATGTTTCGCATGATTCCTGTGTGACTCTTGTATCTCGTTTATGTGGTTGCATTAATCATTAACCATTAATCCTCGTCACTATGTATCAGTGTTTTTAGTACTATCCTTGTGTGTGTATAAATCCGAAGAACCGGCGACTCAATCTGTCCTAGCTTCTGGTGATTCGTTGCGGAGAAGTACACTGGATAAGTAGACGCTCCCAGCATTTTTCCCCTGTATTCTCAACGTATTCCTTTATTCTATTGCGTTTATCTGTTGATCTTCCGCTGTATTTATCTTTCTTTGGAAGTGCTTATTTTATTTTACTACATTATACATTTTTTCATCTATTACTTAATCTTACTAGTGTATTGGGGTAAATTCCTAACCTCTCGCCGCTAATATTTACATTCCAACTCTTCCTACACGCTACATTCACTTTTCCCCTCATCTTTTCCTCCACCCTCTACTGCGAGGGTTCACTTGCTCACTCAACCGTTTCCATTGACGTCATAACCACATCGTGCAAGTTCGCTTAGACCTCCGTATAGGATACATGTGCCATTTGACTTCTTTTAATAAACTCATCCGTACAAAAAAAATGTCGTAGTTTTTGCAAAGCCAGTAGCTTAGTATGGCTTACCGCGGGTCTGTGTCTAGCCTCAAGAGCAGGGCGAAGAACGACCTCCTGGAGGCCCGCGTCGCCGAGCTGGAGAGGATGGTTGCTGAAATCCACTCTCTTAGGACGGATTGTGCGGGCGTCTCGGGCGTCGGGGTCGCTTTAGCGCTTCCCCGAGGACCCTTCAGAGGACCAAGGTGGTGCCTTGGGCGTGATCGGGCGCGAATGCAGGTGGGGCGGACGGGGGGTGGCGGTGAACCCCCTGAGCCTGGGGACGAAGCCCATCTCGAAGCCGGAGGGGAGAGAGGTGCCCCAAGGTCGGGGGATAGCGTCGCGGCCGAAGCGGGGAGAGGCGGGAGTGGAGGCTGCTCTCATCTCCGTTTCCAACTGCTTCGCGGTGCTGTCGGAGAATGGCCCCGTGACGACTGTTGGCGAGGACGTGAGCGCACCTCCTGACTCGAGGGACGCTGATCCCGAGGTTAGCCGGGCAGGGAGAGCGGGAATTTTATTGATAGGAAGTTCGAACGTCCGGCGGATTATGCCCTCATTGCGGAGGAGGGCAAGGAGAGACGGAGCGGACCAACGGGTGTATACCAGGAGGATTAGTACCCAACACCACGGCTGCGATACGCACGACGCGAGCGGTGAGAGATTCGGGCTGCTTCAGCCTGCGGGTGGTGGCCCACGTCGACAACAATGATGCGTCCGTGCGTGGAGCTGAAGAGATTTAAAATTCCTTCAGGGATTTTAACTCAGGGGTGGAACGCGTCCGGAGGGCATCTGGTGTCGATTTGCGGCTGACCATTTGTAGTGTTGTTCCGCGCAGCGACCGCGGTTATTATGTTTGGAGCAGGATTGACTGCCTGAACAGAAGGCTGTGGGAATTCTGTGTTAGCATAGGAGCAGAATTCGTAGATCTTCGACCGGTGCTCGGATCACGCCGGGCTCCTCTCAACCGTTCTGGGGCGCATTATTCCGCCCAGGCGTCAGAACAGGAGGCTCGTAGTATTTTCAAGTGTTGTAAGTATTTTTTAGGCTAGAGAGTAGGTCATTCAGTGGGATTCGAAAGCATACATCTGATAACAGCCTCCAAGTAAGTGAGTATAACGTAGGCCTTCATTGCCTAAATAACCTAGGGGAAGCACAAATAAATATATGTTACTTATATAGCGAAAACAATTCCTACACGTGCTCTCAAGGTAACTGCGAAACTTCTAGGAAAAACTCGCTTTAAAAGTAAAAAACTTCGAAAGTATTCGGACCGGCCTCGAGTCATGCGCAAAATAACATCCACAATTTTGCGAGTTCACTGATTTGGCGGGTATATTGACTCCATCAGTGTCGTGCACGGATAAGTATTTGCAACACGAGACTTACTATGTAAAAAGATGAAGGGTCAACGTGATATATTTTAAAAATCCAGTGCGCAATGTCATATTTTACGATTAGCGTCAGTATATTAAGACGTAATCAGTACATTAAGATGTAATTTTTAGAAATATCTCCGAGTGCATGTTAGGTTTTGGAGGATTTGAGTGATAATAACTGCAGGGAAATCAAATTCTTAAATGGTTTAAATTCGCATTTCTAGCTACTTCTATTGGCAGCCATAAAATGAAATCGTGGATTAATGGGACTCTCCGTCTAGGCAAGTTAGTGGAGGAAGGGCACATAATAAAGTAACATTTGAGCATGCTCTTGGAAAGACTCAAATCTCGCTTTGAAGGTACCACGGCTGAAAAAGTATTCTTTCTTCAAATAATTAATGAGAATCAATTCTAACCATGCGGCCTCGCAGTGAAGAAGGGCCAGGAGGGAGGGAGATGATGTACGTGAGATGCCCTATATTTATCAGGATGAAAGGTGCCTTGAGGCGACGAAGGCAATGTAGTGGGCGGTCAGGATCAAGAACTACTCCAAGTTGCATGTGGATTCTCATGAGAAGAGATTTTCGGAAATTCATAGGAACACAAATTATGTCAAAATTTTAGCTACCACGAATTGCAAGCTGCCAAGCATTGCTCCACTTTTGAATCGCCTCATATTCAGTGCTTCCTTATCAGAAACGAAAGACTCTTAAAAACGAGCCACGCTTAGCGTGTAGACAGGGTCACGGTTGTAGTTTTTAGTATTCATTGTGGAATGATATCTGTAACTTAGTAATTTCACATAAACTTCGTAAGCGACCTAGGTTTCGAATAAGAAAATCATCATCAGGTGATCACCTGAATTGTAAAATTACTAAGTAACAGCTTTCAGTTCACAATGTTAAGCAAGTTCCAAGCAGGTTTGTGTTAGTGATCACTCGGATCCCAATAGCCTCCTTCCTCAAAATCTTAAAAAAAAGGAAAAAAAACCAAATAAAAGAACAATGATACTGACTACGTGCTAAGCGAGGCTTGGAAATCCACGCTCTCAAAAATTACATCTACATCTACGTCATACCCTGCAAGCCACCCAAAGGGTGTGTGGCAGGGGGTGCTTCCACACCAGGCATGCATGAATGATACGGTAGAACACCGAAATTACATTGAAACCCGCGTACCACACATGCAAAGCGCCAATTAAAAACCTAATACCCGAGAAACATTCTATCTTCAATCGCTCCAACATGCAAGGGATACAAAGAGTACTACTAAAGATTCAAAATATCATGCAAAAATGAGAACATCAATATTTACATCATGCATAAATAAGAGAGTAGAGAATATAATGAGAAAGATTAAATGTTGCCTATTGTCACTACTCGAACTATTCATGACGACGTTCACAGCTGTTATGGTCCCGAATGGTACGCGGAAAAAATGACATTTTATATCTTTCGGTTCTACAATCTAGCTCTCTAATTTTATTAGCGCGATCTAATCTGCCGTAGTACGAGGGGGTTAATAGTATGTTTTTTACGTCGTCAGTGAAATGATTTTCCTGAAATTTACTTAGGAGGTTAAGCCTATAATTTAATCTACGCTGTGATAGCGATTCCCATCCTAATTCTTCTAACAGTCCAGACACACTAGCCAACTTATCGTAGCATCGTTTCACAAACCTAGCTCCTCTTCGCTGTACGCGATCTAACTCTGATATCAACCCCGTTTCGTATGGATCCCATACACTAACAGCATATTCCAGATGAGGCCTAACGATTGAAAAATAACAACGTTCTTTCACTTTCTCATCACATTTTCCGAGTACTCTCTTGATAAAGCCTAGCTTCCTATATGCTTGACCGCATATTTCCCTAATATGCTTTCCCCAAGATAGGTCGTGAGTAATTGTGACCCCTAAGTACTTAACAGACTCGGCGTGAATAATTTCCGTATTTTTAATTCTGTAAGCCCTACCTGGCCTATTTTTCTTTTTCCAAAAGCTGACTGCTACGCACTTTTTTATGTTTAGTTCCATCTGCCACTTTTCGCACCAAGCATGAATAGCAAGTAGGTCGATTGTTAACGAGTCGCTATCTTCGGAATTGTTAATATCCCTATACACAACCGCGTCGTCTGCGAAGGTTCTAAGCTTACTTTTAACGACGTTGCTAATATCATTTATGTACAAGAGAAATAAAAGTGGACCAATTACACTTCCCTGAGGAACACCCGATGTAACGCTAACTGTGTTTGACATGATACCGTCTATGACAACCCTTTGTTCCCGCCCATGTAAGAATTGATTAATCCAACTAATAATGTTTTTATCTATTCCATATGCTTCTAGTTTTGAGAGCAACTTAACGTGAGGTACCTTATCGAAAGCTTTCTTAAAATCGAGGAATATCGCGTCAACTTGAACATTATTTTCACCCGAGAGTAAGATGTCATGAACGAAGAGGGCCAATTGGGTTTCGCAAAATCTACCCTTTCGAAATCCGTGTTGGTTATTTATTAATAATCCCTCCCTATCTAAATGACTCATAAATTAAAGCGAAATGAATTTAAATTGGCACCCGATAATCAGATTTGACCTAAACAAAGGGTGTATGGGTATATATGGATACAAAATTTATCCAATTGACATGCGGTGCGGTTTCCAACAGACAAATACCTCGGTAGTCTGAGGGTTAACGATAGAAAAAATGGTGCCCGTGATTACATCTATATCTACATACTACCCTGCGAGCCGGTGGTAGGGCATGTTAGGTCACCAGCCGTGTTAATATGTAAGGTTTGGGGGTTGAATTGGAGACTTGAAATATGGGAGTGTATTAATAGAGCTTAGTTTTTGATGTGGTCGCTTTTTGTGCGCGGAAAGAACGAGTTTTTGTGCCTATCTGTTTGTTAGTGTATCTCTCTTATTTTGTCGCATCTGTTAGACCTTGAGATGTATTGAGGCGTCATGATAATATTCTTTCTGTCGCTCTGAAACACACCAGTTCTGAATTTCTTAAGCCACCTAAGCCCCGCGTGTAGCCTCCGAGTCCTTAGGGGCCCCCACCTTAATCTCTCTCAAAGTTGTGAGGCACTATCTGTTCGCTCATTGCAGCATTTAACGAAGCGTGTTGCTTTTATTAGTAGTTTATTAATTTTGTTTTTAACCCTTTATGACCAGGATCCAAAATGCTCGCAGCGTATTCAAGGTGTGGCCTAACCAGAGCAAATTAGCATCTCCCATTTACTTTTTCATCCGAGGATCTTCCTATTATACGCTTCATAAAACCTAGTCTCTTTAATGGTGAGCCGCATATGTTTTGTAAATGTGTTCCCCTCGATTTATCAGAAGTAGGGTAATTCCAAGATATTTTGCTGTATCTGAAGGTTTATTTTTACTCCACCCACAGTATAGGTAATATAGAATTTGTGTGACGACTTTCGCAGGAAGTTAATTGTGGTGCATCTACTGATTCTAACCCCCACTCCTGGCAACACGAATAAACGTTGTTTTAACATCGGACCTTTTAATGTCCGATGACAGAACTTCAAAGTCTGCGTCTTCGCGTATTTCACGGTAGGTAACTTTATCGTCTGCAAATAATCCTAATATACTGCTAACTGGAGAACATAGGTCATAAATATAAATAATGAATAAACGAGGGCCTCTTCCTTGAGAAACACAGGATGTGACTTCAACCATATCCAAGCTAAAACCATCAATAACTACTTTTTTTCGATCACTGAGACAGTCCTTTATCCAATTCACTATTTTTTATTAACTCCGCATAAATATAATTTATAAATGAGTATTTTTGCGAGGAACCTTTGTAAATGCCTTCTTGAAATCAAGGAATATCGCGTCGACTTGCTAATTGGAATCACCTGGTTTTAGGATATCATGAAGGAAGAGCGCAAGCTATCTTTCGTAGGACCTGCCCTTATGGAAGCCATGATGACTGCAGTGTAAGAAGGTACGATTATCCAGGAATGTCATAATATTGCTAACGGCAATGTGTTCGAGGATTTTACGTACAAGAAATGTTAACGATATAGGCCGGTAATTTCATGGGTCACTTCTATTTCCTTTTTGTAATATCGGAGTGACGTTGACGATTTTCCAGTCTTGGGGCACCTTGCTTACGGATAATTATTTGCTGAATTTTTAAATTTCGAAGAATTGTGCAATCCGTGGCGCCAACTCCTTGAGCAGGCGTGCAGGTATTCCTTTTGGACCTGGGAGCTTGTTAATGTTAATCGAATTCAGTTGTTTATTTATTCCATCACGTTGAATTATTAAGTCAGCCACCGGCTCGCTAAAGTCAGGAATGTCCAAATTGTGTATTGTGTCATCCTTAATGAATACACTTTCGAAGTAGTGGTTTAATAAATTGGCTTCGTCGATACTGTTGGTGACCACTTTGCCGTTTGTATCCAGTAAAGACTCTACTGTCGAAGATTCGCCCTGGAGCATCAGGGTAGACGAGGAGTATTTAGTTGACGGATTTGCCCACGCTTTGACTAGAATTGGTCCGAATTGACCCTCCATGGGCCCGGTGGCCCCTGATTCGATCATAATTGGTCAGTCAAAACTAGCGTCAGTCGACAGCCGCCCTCCAGCCGGCCTATTCAACTAACGCTTCAACCTCCCCGTTGTTTTCGTCTTCTGCCGGACAAACCACCCTCCCTCCCGCCTCTATTGATTTTGAAAGGGATCGCTCGGCGCGCAACCACTGTGATTTTCGGAGTATCTTTCATTCGAGAGGCAAATTAGCGTGGATGCACATTACAGTTTGTGTGTTTAGTGCATTGGAGAAGTAAGTACTAACTGAAGGTAATCATGTCTCACTCTCAGAAATTACTAGATTTTATCGGACATTAATTGCTTATAAATCTTTGTTTCCCCGCAACTTCTCTTAAACGCATATTAGTGAAAATTTTTATATGAGTTATTTTGTGGAAATTCATTTCCTCTTCCCTGTTGAGGTGATAATTTTCCTATTTTGACGTACAAGAGGGATACGATTGTATTATCTCACTAGATGATATTTATATTACAATTAATCACTAGATTGCAACTTCAATGTTCGAGAAAAGTAGTACAAAAAGGAAACATTTTGTTGATTATATCTAATATGGTACACATTTTCCTCTAAATAGCTATAATACAGAGTATATCCAGAAATTAAGTTCCGTTTGACAGCTCAAAGAAAACGGCTATTTATTCTGAAAAAAAATCATCGTAAAAATGTTTTTCGCCGTACATAATTTATACTCAACTCCCGCCAGTTTGTAGGCATTTGTCAAGGCGTGGCACAACCTTTTACATTCCGTGTTCATAAAAATGTGCAGCCTGTGTTGTCAACCAAGTGACAACATATTCTATCATATCATTGTCATTGTTAGACATCTTGTCACCAATGCTCGATTACAGCTGCAAAAAAAGTCGGAGTTCACCAGGAGAGGGATGCAGGCTGTATGGAGGGTGGTTGAATTGTACTCGACCTAAGTTCTGTAAAATCTGTTGTGGCTCATGCACAGTGTGAGGACGGGCATTGTCATATATCAAAACAATACCGCTGGTGAGCATCCCTTAGCAGCGGGATTTTCAATTTAATTCGCCATTTCGAACAAAAACCACGCCAAAGTGTACTCAACATTTAGCAAATTCATAATGGCTTCATCTTCTTCTAGATAGGTCCATGTAAATACCGCGCATGCGCGAAACTGCGATCGCAGCGCTGCTTTGGCGCTAAATAAACACGGTACTTACTTTATGGATGTACCTCGTATGTATGAGATAATATTAATATCCTTTCTAGACGAAACTACTTTAATACGTAAGGTCGGTTAGTAAAAGTTAAGGATAGCTTTATAAGATACTTGCGGAATAAATTATCAAAGTATTACCTGGTGCTTTGTCTCCCAGGCTGCCCCAACGTTCATCACAATGGTGGCCATATGGATTATTGACCAGGTAAATCGCGACGCGACATAAACGTCTCGGTATTGCATGAAGATATCACTGTAGACGATTACGATTGCCAATCCGTCGAACAGGTGAGACATCGCTTCCAAGAGCCTCATTAGAGTGGTCAAGAGGGCAAACGGTCCAGCTGCTGAATTCAGAGCTGAGCATGCGATGCACAGTGAATCGTGTGAGGACGCAATCCGGCGAATCCGTTGGCTCTGGGATTTGTAAGGCGATATTTCTGTGATCATCCTGTTTACGGCTACATATCTTCCGCGCAAAAGGAGAAGTGAGGCCAAGTAATGAATGTCCATCATTAGAGACGACAAAAACCAATATCGCCGTATCAAAAAATCGTAGGACACCTTTGTCCAGCCAACCGATATAGCTATGATTCCATCGGCAACTGCAAACACAAAGCCAGCAATAACTATAACGTGGAGGTATTTTAAGGCTTTGCTGTCAATTTTCTTCGTATACTGAAGTGTGTAATCGATTGATGGCATGTGCTGTGACACGGTGATCATCCCCGCTCTCTTGGTAACTTGGAAGGTAATCAAGTTGATGTAGTGTAAAACAACAATTAGATAATAAACAAAGATAAATATTGTTTCATCAGATTTGGCATGATCTCGGGAAATCTGGTACATTCTGATGGACGTTGAAGATGTGATTATCGTCAAACTAACAGCTGTGTAAAGTCTACCAAAGATCTTCATAAGTCTATTCCTCAAGTCTTGATCTGTAACAGACAATGAGTTAATTCTTGGAATGATGCTGTCGAAGTTATACGCATAAAATGGATATAATCCGAGTATGAAACTTGAGATAGACAAAAAGCTAGACATTTTTAACGGAACCAGACTCAAGGAATGAAACCTTCTTCGCCTTTTCCACCCTGTTCGTCAATTTTTCAGGCACAGGGTTCTGGAGGCCTCCATTTTTCTCACGAATACAAACGGGGTCAAAGTTGGGGTACTTAATTATTCACGGTGCTGTGTGTAGACACGTTTGTTGAGCCATTCTAATGGGGTTGAAAAGGCGATCAGTATACTTAATGGGTCTATAGCTGCAATTTTTGTCAGTTTTTTTTATACACATCACTCTCCGAATAATCATTTCAGTAATGCATTCTAAACTCCTGTCACTCTAAATGCCCTCCCCAGTGTTCAATGATCAACTTTTAATGCGAAACGATAAGTAACGAAATATAATAATGGAAAAGTTTTGGCTATATTGTAAGAGCTTTCACTCGCAGCGTCCTTTCCGACAGTTCGTGGCAGTATATATTGCTTTTATAATGAATGCTTAAAAGGTCGGGCTTTCAATGGGTACATTAACGCGACGCTTTCCATGCTTTCAATAAATGCTTTTAAGGGTATTGCCAACTTCAGCCTATTGAATTCTTCTGCCTAATGCAGTCATAATTGCAATGGATATGGTTTTACTGTCATCACTCCTATACTCTTTTAATTGAGTAAGAAGCCTCAAATAATTTATTGGTGTCTTTGAAGCGTTAGTAGCCATTGTCATGAAAACAGCATCTGATGAATGGACGGAATTAAGGTGTATTTCCATAGTGGAATGTTTAATTAGTAAAAAGGGATATACTGCCCTTTTGACTATTTGCTATGACTGCCATTAGCTATACTAGGGCTGACATTTTCGACATGATTAGGCACAACTTTCGTGAAATCCCCTCGTCGTGTATGGAGTGCTCGAGGAAGGTATTTATGACCGGTTGCAACGCCCCTATACGATGTCGGACAACAGCAAGCAGAAAGTCCGAAGTTTGCTCTTTGAGTTTCAGCGTAGATGACAACGCTCTGGACGATCGGAGAAACATTTCCTGAGCGTTAATGAAGGATGGCTGCAGGAGCAATTGGTTTTATCTTCTGACACCGCTCAAGCTATATCAACGCCAGTCTCCGTGCCTGCAAAAAGACGCCCACTATCGGATTTCAATTCGATTTACGACTGGTCCAAATGAAGGCGAACTGCTTCGTTGCGTTCGAACTCAAGCCCCGAGGAGTTGGCGTACGAAACACAGATGAGTTTGCGAGCAGATGGGAGGACTGATGATGCGGCCGTTGTTAAGGATGTCACCTCGACAACACCTACGAGAAGTAAGAAATACCGCAAGAACTTCAAAGCATATCCGGCCCAAATCTTGAACGCGGAAACTGCGTTGGCTACTTTTATAGCTTCAAGAGTGTCTAGAGCGGGATACCAGGTCTTCCGAAATGCCCTCATGAGTATTGACGTTAAAGCCTTGCCATCTTATAAAACCATAAGGAAAGCAAAAGCAGCTGCTAGTCCGGGCAAAGTGAACATAAATATCGGACCCTACTGCGCAGAGATTACCCTATAAGCGTTGTTTGACCATACTACCGACAGGATTTTGCTGATGCAGCAGCCAGTCCTGGAAACGCTGTCATCCAAAAAAATTGGCAATTTAATATTGATCTGCAAATGGGGCTGTGACGGGATTTCTGGTCACAGCAACTACAAACAGAAGTTTGTCGATGACAATGGGGAATTGGTGGACGATTCCAGCATATTGATAACATCGCTGGTGCCGCTGCAGCTTTGCTCATCTGATGGAGAAATAATTATTTGGCGAAATCTGTGCCCTTCATCTCGAAGGTTTTGTCGACCAATTAAACTGGATTTTTGTAATGAAACTCCAGAGACAATCAGCGCGCAGATTAAGAACGTCCGGCTGCAGGAAAAAGATTTGGTGCCCCCCGAAGGCTTTATTGGCGGGAATAGGCTTAGTGTCAGCTACAAACTTCGATTGACTATGATCAATGGAAAGGTTAGTAACACCATCACCAATACATCATCTATCCAGAGATGTCATTTATGCCTGGGGACATCAAAAGAATTTAATAGCATCGATGAAGTCATGGGAGCACCATCAGCTTGGGTTGTCGACATGCCTGAATTCGTATGCTAGAATGCTGCCTGCGTGTCGCGTACAGACTCGAAGCTCAGACCTGGGTGATCCGAGATGAGACGTCAAAATTAAAAATAGAAAGCAGGAAAAAAATCCGAGATGGTTTTAAAATAGGGCTTGGATTGATAGTCGACCAGCCAAAGCAGATGCATGGTAGCACCAATGACGGCAACATAGCTCGCCGTTTATTCGAAAATGCTGGAGTGTCGGCATTGATCACCGGGCTGGATGCTGACCGCCTCAGGCAATTCCAGTCCATTCTGCAAGCGCTAACGTGCGGGCAAGAAACAGATGTGGATTTGTACGAGGAGTACGCTTTGCAGACAGCAAGGCGGATCGTGCAACTGTACCCATGGTACCACATGCCAACAGCCGTGCATAGGAAACTCCTACACGGAAAACAAGTGATTAACGAGAGCCTGCTGCCTATCGGGGTAATGTCCGAGGAAGCGCAGGAGTCAGTTAATAAATAAGAAGACGGTTACAAGTTGAGTGGCAGTCTAAAAGGAATTTTTTCAAATTTAAATTCCGGCAACAATGGTAGTCCAGACTCATATATATAAAGACTAGCGAGACTAAGAAGTCAGTTCAGTTAACGTGATGAAGCTGGCGGGAGAACCAGCGAAATATTGTTGTTTTCTTAAAGCATAAATCGCGGATTGAATCCCGAAAAAATGAACAGTCAACACTGCATCCGCGGAAACCAACGAGCTAAGTTAATAAATTGGTCAGAAGTTACAGGCGTGATTTATCAAGGAAAAACTCGAGGCAAGCCACCATGGAAGATGTAATTGGAAGGCTAATAGTTCACTCGGATCCACTTATATCAAGTAAATGGCAACTTTAAAAAAAAAACGTCGATCGCTGACTAGTGATGCCTTAAGCATGCTTGTTTGCCCAACTCCCAATCTTGACGCTGACGAAAGCGAATCTGACGGTACGGACCATACCGAGTCTACCAACTCGTCCAGTCAAGACGAATTGTAAATTTATTCTGTATAGTTTGTATTAAGTAAATTAGGACCCGCAACAATTATGAATAGGTTGTGTACTTTATTACATTATGGTTGTTTCTACACATGTTTAATTTACTATTAATACTAATAATTTTCTAGCTGAGAGAAGCATAAAAATTCAAATAAACTGCAAGTAAATATTTTGTTCAAAAATAATTAATTGTAACTTGTGTTTGTGTACCTTTCATTGTATTATTACTTATCAATTTCCAATAATTATTTTAATGCGTGTGTAAAATCTGTTTTTGAATACAGTAGATAATTATCGAAAATTACATGTTTGCAGCCATCTTTCGGACAATATAAGTTCAATTACTATAAAAATATAGTACTATATACTCACAGATAGGTCAAATTTAATAATTTTTCATTTGGAACCGATCAGAACGTTTAATAATTTAAATTTAGTGTACGCGTCCTTACCCCTCTCCTCACTATTCGTGCTAATTTCAACTGTCCGGCGCGCGATATCTCAGGTGGGCGAATTAATACACACTTTATACAGGATGAACAATAATTTTACACCGTTTTCACTTATTTTGATGAAAGATTAGTCATCAGCGGCATCAAAAACATGTATGTAAATAATTTCAGCCCTATTTGAGCTCTGGATTATCATTTATTTATTTTATCTGCCTTTGGTAGCGTTTGGCCCCACTGTACGGCGTGGGGGGGGGGGATGGAGGAGGGGAGAATTAAAGCCGGCGGCGGCGGCGCGGCGTAGTCGGCGTGGCGTGTTAACATCTGCTCGTATACGAGAGGAAAGTAGTGAAAACTGGAAAATCTCAGAGCATTTTATTACAACCGGCAATAATATTAAGGGCTTTCTTAAATACTGCGTCGTCAAGAGGTTAATTTACAATCATAACTACTTTGAAGGATTTTATACATATATGTGTTACGGGGTAACTCAATGTATGCAAATCCAAAAATGTTAATTTCTCTCGTAATTTATGGAACCATCGCGTAAAAATGCATTCAATTTTCTGAAAAATAGGAAGGTGCTCAAATTGTTTTGTACGGCGCCAATTTTCCTATTGATAGACGCCACACTGACTCTTTTCGTGTTTTGCCGACAGCGAATATGATACGCGAGGAATCTCCCGAAGTGAGTGACGGTGACAATGAGGAACAGCATGACTCAGTGTATTACACCGAGAGACATGGGCCCAGGAAGATGTGCGTTTTGCTAATAAGAAAGAATGGGAAAGCAGGTCAATCAGTGAAATATTTTCAAAATGTATTTGCAGACAGCACACCGTCAACACTTTTGAGACTTTAAGAGCAAAATAATTACACCTGATTTCTTTATAATTTACGATATCTGTACAAACTACCTCCAAAAATATGAAGCTCGACCGGATCCAAGTAAATTATAATAGTTTACGCGTATAAATACGACCATTGGGTGTAATATAAAGAATAATACGGGTAAAAATATCTATAATCTGAGGAAAGTATCAGCAGGTCATATCATGAGTTGAGAACCTCAGGTCATGTTTTTCGAAATGTTTCTAAATGAATGGTGGTCTGGTGAGGAGCGCGCTCGCCTTGCGTGTTAAGGATCGCCGTCTCGATTCTCCATTGGAGACATTTTTGGTGAACGAATTTTTTTGAGTCACAACATTGTTAAAAAATTCTATTATTGTAATATTTTCTTACACAGTGATGGATAGTATTATCAGATCGTTATTTCTATCTCTAGTTTAGGACTTTTTCTACGGTGAAGATAGTTTCGGCGACGGGCTGGGGAACTCCTACATAGGGATTCTGACGTGTTCTATCGTGAGTAAGCATGCTTGTTCTTGCAATTCGGTTTATTCGTATGGCTTAAGTAAATCTCGGGTAATTACAGCAATGGGTGTGTGCTATTCCATATACTGCCTCGTAGGTCCCGCAAAAGTATCTTCACTGCTTGTTCTTTTCGTACAGAGAATACAATGTTGATGGCAGCACAAAAATTTCTCTTCTCGGCCGTCAGCCGATCAGCGCCCAATTAATAAATTTTTGCTGCTCGTGAAACATGGGCTTCAACAGTTCACAATACTCTATTCATGAATATGAAATTCATGGATAAATTTACGAAAAAAATTACCGTGGGACACCGGCTTAATGCATTTTACATTATAAAAATTTTGCGCTTTCTACTTTTAATTTTCAATTATTTTAATAGCGTAAATTTTTAAATCATAAAAATAAGCGCGAGCAGGAAAAATTATTAAGAATTTTTCCTGCTCGGGTGACAAGGGGTTCAATATAGAGGTGTGTCATACTGTTCTTTTTGGTGAACAGTTCATTTAGATCCAGTTTAGGTGTCAGAGCAGTTCAAAAGAACAGATCCAAAAGAACATGTATTGCATTCTGAATGAAGATTTAGTTATCAGAATTGTATACGACGGTCGTGTATGCACTTCTGAAATGAAGTTAAATGGAGATTTTCATCCACTCCTACTGCATCAGGTTCTATGTGATCACTCATAGTATGTAAATTAAAATAACGATAATAAAATCAAAATTTTTACAACATAATTATAAAGTAAAATAATATTTCATGAACACCATTTCCATATGCTTTTATAATCAATGTATTCTTATCGACCTCATCGTATTAGATGATTGAACTTCGAAATAGAAAAAGATTGGATATAATGACTCCAACTAAAGTAAAAATGAACAGTTAAAAAGTAAATGATGTAAACAATGAGGCAACAAATTTGAAAACTGCCCTCTACCGCAAAGCTATATACATTAAGGTCCAGAAATGACACTTGCGGCAGTTTTCTCTCCACTGAAATTTCTTCACGGAAGAAATGCCTCGCGTTGTGTTTTTCTAACTCCATAACTCGTTTTGTCTTGGTAAATTGTTTCGTGTCTTATTTCTTCTTGTATTACCAGGAATGATGGTTCTTGTAATATTGCTACGAAATCAAATTTTGCTATTTGAATATTAAATTGCAAAATCAAGCTCCTCATTTAAATCTGTTTATCACTATGTGTTTAGGAAAAATTGAGGGATGATTGTTGCGAAAAAAGTTCTGCAGTGGAGTAGTCGTGAAGCGAACCACTCACAGTTAAGCATTGGTCCGAAACACGGAGTAGTATCCTACTCCGTGGGCCGAATTAAGGCACTGTATTATCAATAAAGGGCCTCCAGTCCGAATGCCCTGATTCACAGACAAAAAGCTGTGAATCAGGGCATGGGTTAAATATGGTTTTCTGTAGCTAATTCAACCGCTAACCGCTAGAGGTCGACCCAGCATCTGTAACGAGGTGGAATCATTCGGTAGTGGCAAGATAACCCGGAGATAGCGGCACCATGAGTTTTAGTGGTTGATTTAAAGTTTTATTTTTGCAATTTTTGTGATTCTTGGCTGATATTTATTCCAGCCCTCTATTTTGGTCCATCATCCCTGTACTAGCTTCGGGCAAACCATAGTATCTTTTGATCTCCCATTTCTTTCGTTTCTATTCTCGTCTTTTTCTAAACCTGTCGACATTTTACTGCACCGCGTAGTCTCTTTCGTATTCACTGGGGTGTAAGTTGTCATAGAAGTAGCGAAAATATCAGCATCCATTTCAGTTTCATCTCCCTGAAAAAATTTCCTCCCCGCGGCTACATTTGTTTTTATTTCGTCTGCGGATAAAATGAACCGTTTCACGTTTAAATAGTAATTCCCTAGTGTCCGAAAGTGGTGAAAAAGACAAGGCATAGCGAGATAAATGTTTGTCTCGCTATGCCTTTGTTTGAAATCAACGAGAATGCCTTATCGAGAATCAAGGTGTGGATTGTTATCATGTCCATCCGGAAGAAAGTGGTATCTTTTGTAAGTGGATCGAGGCTTCACACGGATATCTTGCTTACGTAGATATGCATAATGCAATATTTCACCATTCCTAAAATTAAACTGAGCACATAAATTTGAATCTTTGGTAACAACGCTTTCACTACACATCGCAAATACCTCACCATACACACAAGTCAATCTTCTCAACACTAAGTCTTCGCGCGACTGGACTCGTGAGGGGCCACTATGTTTGCAGATGGTTGAAGCACACGCGTTTCTCCGGCTTGCTCGAGGATTGCTATTTTAATCCCGCTATATATTCGTTAAAGCTACGTGACAGGCCGTTATCATAGTCTCCTTAGTGTTACTGGCCTCTTGCAAAAACTTGGATGGGAATCGCCTTCAGACCGTTGATTGAAAATTAGACTCAATCTTTTATGTAAATTCAAAACCAATTCATTTTCCCACGAAGTTATCAATATCTTACGAACGCCAATATACTACGGTAGACCGATCCACGATCTGCATGGTCCGACCTGATCATGAGCATAAAATAAGGGGAATGATTGTAGAACAGAAAGGTTTAAAATGTCATTTTTCCAGCGATCGATATATACCATAATGGCTCCGTTAAGACTCTGAAGTAGGCTAGGTTAGTTCAGTTTAGTAAGACAGGTAGTGTCGCTGATTTATTCAAATGCCCCCTAATGCATGTTTCTAAATCTGCTGAGTGGTGCAAACACCATGTTTTGCATATTCCCTGCATGACTCTTGTACCACGTTGGCATCGTTACATTATATATTACATTAGTAATTTCTGTAGCATTTGTATCATACCCGTAGTGTGGTGCATGTTGGTGAAAGTTAAGTTCTTCACTTTAGTTCATGTTGGTGATTAGTCACCCCCTGCCAAACACCCTTGTGGTGGCTTGCTGGGTAATAAGTAGATGTAGATGTATTTATAAATGTAAGAGCTAATGGCGGAGACGAAGTAATTTGGCTGAGGATATGTCTGTAAATCTTAAATCAACCTTATCTCTATAATTAAATGCAAAATAAAACGTAGCGAAACGCTAAGTCACTCCATCAACATAAATTATTCTTTCGATCCCCTCTCTCTAACATTTACATTACCCTGTTCCCATCTTCTTTCATGTTCGGTTATAGTCCCAACACCTCCCCTTGCTTAGGTAGAAATTGGTTGGGTAAACAGGGGTTAGAAATTTCCGGTTCGTGTTGGTTTCATTCTGCTATTTTTCCAATGCGCTATCGGTATCGGGGTGCCTTTCGTAGCTTTCCTTATTTTCAAATTTCCGGCCCGGCCGTTAATTTCTCTCGCCCCATCGCTGTGTAGAAACTCCTTCAAACTGTCCAAGATAATATGGAACCGAGGCCGTAGCCATATGACTCGCGTACGCCAAGAGAGGCCCCTGCGGTCCGCCCAGGAGAGTGACGCAAGACAACTAAGGGCATTAGTTAAGTCTATATTCGCGTGAAGTTCGTGGCCCGTCACGAGTGCAGTCGCGCGAAGACTTTGTGTTGAGAAGATTGACTTGTGTGTATGGTTAGGTATTTGCGATGTGTAGTGAAAGCGTTGTTACCGAAGATTCAAATTTATGTGCTCAGTTTAATTTTGGGAATGGTGAAGGATTGCATTATGCATATCTATGTAAGCAAGATATCCGTGTGAAGCCTCGATCCACTTACAAAAAAACGAGGCAGTTCTATCATTCTGAAAAAGGTTTATGCAGTTTCCCGCCCTCTACAGTGCCAAATTGTGTGTGCACAACGGATTGTGCGGTACGGAGTGCCTTTTAGGTTAAGATTGTTCGTGTTATATTCTGAGTGCGCCCAACAGTTACGAATGATATTTAATTTCCAAGTGATCAGGCAACATATTGTCACAGCCCCTGGTCTTCTTTCGTGCCACGGTAGGCTATATAATACCCTGCAAGTCACCTCAAGGGGGTATCGCAGTGAGGTCCGGAGTAATTTAAAATCAACAAGCAATTACGAATAGCAATGCATATATCAGGTATGTATTTATGCTAATCAGTGACTGTTATTTCTAATGGGAGTATCCTTTGTTATCTAGCTATATTTTTGTTGATCAGGTTAATGTTAGTAGTCGAAATAATTCATACAATTTAGTACACGATTACATTTCATTTCTAGAACTAGATAGACAAAAAGTTTGACTCGAAGATTCCCTCACTATTCGGGTGTTCACCTTGTTGCTTGCATCCGCTAACAACACTTGAGCCCTCCGCACTGATCTGTTCAGTCCCGAAGGGAACGCGAGAGAATCTGTTGTCTGCAGAAACAACCAACGTGGTGAACATCCAAAAAATGCAGGAAACTTTGAAACAGGACACCAACATTTGAAAAGGTGAGAAAAGTTTAGGTGGATTGCATGTCTCACTCAGTATTTGTCGTTCATGTTGTCAAACTTTAGGGAAGAATGCATTCTTGTTCCTTTCTTCGTCCTGTAATATTTGATATGCTTTTCTTCAGTCGATTACCGTGAACTTGAGTTTAAACCGTGACTACTGACTGTCAGTGTTGCAAAAGTAATTATGGTGTTAACTTGCTGCTGGTTATTTCTCGTTGATTTTCTGAGTGCAGCAGATGTAGCGAGGGTGTCAAATAAAAGCCTTCAAGACAACTCCCAACTCGTGAGATCTGAAGTATTCTGATAATCGTAGGCTTTCATTAAACCTCATAAATTCTAGCCTGTTCAAATTTAGTCCTGCTAATAGCTATTCAACATTTTCAATCCGATTGATGTTAGTAACGGGCGTGGCTTTTTATTTACTCTATATATATTTTATATAGTCAAATTCACGATCTAGATCTTTCCGACACTAAAATCCTTAATGCATGCTCCAAAAGTGGCTGTAGGAAGATCCTTGCATATCTAGTTTCACTTCTTACCAGGCGATATGGGTTTTCACCAGTCTATTCCAACCTGATAGGTTAACAGGCTTGTATTTTATGATTTTCCTTTATATGTCGGCCCATACCTATCCTGATGTTCCCACTGTAAAAATTTCTCAAGAAGATAACTACACAAAGGTAACTTATATTGGTGCATCTATCTCATATTTAACACTCCCACTGAAGTATTCTGCTAATCGTATTCTTCAATAAAACCTCATAAATTATAGTCTGTTTAAATGCTGTCCTGCTAGTGGTTATTCAACACTTTCTATTCGATCGATTTTAGTAAAGCGTGGGTTTCGTTTTCATATGGTGTCAAATTCGCGATGTAAATATTTCTGACGCCAAAATTCTTCATGCGTCCTCTAAAAGTGGCTAAAGAAAGATTCAGTAGGCTTGTCACGTTTGCTTCATCCTGAAATTATTCATAAATCGTATAACTCTGGTTTATACTTCGTCTTGTGAAATTTTTTAATGTCTGCTTTGGAATTAAAAGGACGTCATTGACTGTGGAAATATCCACCAGAATATGACAATAAAGTGCTAATTCCTTGGTATCCGCAAAAATATTTCAACACCATTTTGTTGAATGATTGCTGCGATCGAGAATATAAAAGTGTGGCGTATTTAGTAGGCCAACTAAAAGCGCAGGCAGTGACCTTCGTATGACGAGGATCGAAAAAGTTTTCGCGTCTTGTCATAGGAGCCTTTGGCGAGACTCTTAACATACCGTATATTAAATATTAAAATATTAAACCTAAAATATTAAAAACTGGTTTTAATATTTTAGTAATCACATTCCTGACCGAGGAACATGACAACTAGCCAAAATGTATAGAATAATTAGATTGTTTGACAAAAAATAACCAAAGAGATGACGCTGCTTATATCAGCTTCTGTTAGTTAAGTGATCTAAGCCTATAAGAGAATCGAGAAGGTTTTGGTAGGAAACAGGTCAAGTTGATGCTTTAATTTACAAATGCTATTTTGAATGTTTGTTTCGGACTTCATCCGTAAGTCATTCGTACGTCAAAACGTTCAACTTATTTTTATTATAAAATAAGTTGAACGTTTTTCATACCTTTTGAATTTAAACAGGTACCTTTTGCTAGTAAGCAATATTTAATTTATTAACTGATCATTCGCTGTACTCATTATAGGAATGTTACTCCTACGTAAGATGAAGCTGTTGATGAGTGTCACCTTTCATAGAAGCACACTGAAGGAGAACTACTTGGACGATCTGGGTGACCACTCTTCTCTACACCTGAAAAATTAAAGAGGTGATCATGCTATCATTATAATGTTTTGGCCCTCAAAAGGTAGATGAGTCGAAGGTAGGGCTGGGCGGTATTTTAATCCCAAAATCAATATCTAATATCTTAAAATATTAAAAATAAACCAATATCGATAACCTGTGTTGGACTATTGAATATTGGAAAACATTGGCATATTGGAATTTGGAAATAAGGATTGATGAAATGCTGAAAGTACCAAACATAGCAATATAAATGGGTAAAAAACAAATAATGGTAGCAGAAGCATATTAGAACCGAGGGGGATTACTTTGAAAAAGGGACTTTATTAATTATGTAAAAGTCTGTCAATGAAACTAGAGAACCAATGTTAACTTCTTATACCCAGTTATTGCTATGAATAATGGTGGAAAAAGAAGTGCTGAACCGAGTGCCACGCAAGTCGTGTTTTCAAAGATTATGGCGCTCTCTGACTACCCTCCTCGCTGGGTTCCAATATTTAATATTCCAATTGCAAATATTGGTTCTTCAATATACATATTTTTATTTAAAATACTGGTTTTTTAAGACACCAATATCTAATACAGGATATTGGTATTGATCGTTCCAAAATTGTGATTTTGGAATCCGAATATTAAAACATATTGATATTGGAAGCAATATATTGGAAAACTGCCCAGCCCTCACCCAGGGTCTGGCTTGCTTTCTCAGCAAGGGCTGTGTATCGGGCACAAAATTGGCACCATTTGGTGATGAAGGGCATTATTCTACTTGAGCAGTCCAATTTTCATGTTGATGTTGTGACCTGTGATGAAGCTCAGTGGAATAGGAGGATGTGGAGGATGATTGGCATTGATGGGAAAAATGTCAGCTTATGGTCACCCCATCAGTCCTTCCAGGTGGCTATGGTAAACATCAGAATTTCCATACCTGGTGAAGAACATGAGAAACTTTTTGACCTTCTCTAGGGAAAACTGGGTTTTTAGCAATACATAAAAAAAATTGTACATCTACCTTCGCTACTCTTTTGTAATTATTTCTTTGTTTTTCCTTTCAGACCCCGAATGGTATGATAAAACTTAGGCACTGGAATGCTGTGATCGCAATGGATAGCAAAAATATATAATAGCTGAAGGCTTGTCCAAAGCTGATGAGGGACCACATTCATTCGAAACCATATCAAAAAGTGAATGCAGTGTGGTATAGGTTCAATCACCTAAGTGGTTAGTGTGTATTAGTAGTTTATCTAAAATAGTATACTGCATGATAGTATGTTATTTTACATAGCACACTCCTAGAGTTTGGTCTGACTATGTTTTGTCATCCTGACTGCTTTTGAACTGTGCCTGGCATCCAGGCAAGCTCAAATTACCATGTGTGCAGAGTATGTGCCACCTTTGTATAGAGGCAGCAAACAGATTGTATATAAATTGTATGATTGGGAAGAATGAAATACCTCTGTCAGTGCAATTTGCCATATCTCCCAACTATAAATTAAGGTTATGACAAGCACATGGTGTATAAAATGCCCTAGGGTTTTCTCGAGAGAGTCTTGCATGACCACCTTGTTCTTTGCCCGTCATATTACTGCCATTATCATAACCTTGGCCTCTGCAGTTTACAATATCAAGACTTATATTTCTTAGTTCAGTTTTGATAGCATCTGATAAGCTTAAGCCAGTTGATGAAAGCACATTAATGAATCCCATAAATATTCCTTGATTTCAACTACACCGCTATTTAGAAGCGCTGATTTCAATTCAATACACATCTGTTCTTTTTTCGATAAATCAGGAGTGCAATCAAGAATTATTGAATAGTACTTACATTTTTATATTTTGTCTGACTTTATCAGCCAGCAAATGTATTATCTCATTTTGTACTCTTGGACCTAAATTATGGTCATGGATATTACAATTTAAAATTCTATTGACATGTTCAAGGGCAACACCATCAAATTTGGCAAAAGGTTCAATCAATCTTAAGAAGTTTCCATTATTTCCCTGAAACATTTTTTCATTTTTCCCTCAGAATTCTAGATTTTTTTAGTGAGAAAAATAATGGCACAGACAGTTCTGTCAAAAATTGCAGCCCATTGATTTTTTTCCTGGTTGATTGATGTCAGTAGGATACTATCAAGTGCCTGGCCACTCCTAATTCTTTTGCTCAGTTCTAACCATGTTGCTAAATTATTCATATGGTCAGGTAATGCATCATGATCTTTAAGTTTATGAGACAAGTGTCTCCTATCATTAGTCCCCTCAGAGGGCCATTCTTTCCTATACTTTGAGCTGAAGAGTTTACAACAGAAACAATATGCCATATTTTTATATTTTCAATATACCAACCACATGCGATTTACTTCCTCACCACTCCACATCTTTCTGTTGTAGTACAATGCTGAAAACTTTCTCTTCTTTTCATGGCATGGAAAATAGAAATCTTCAACCACTTGTGAAGGACCAATCTCAGCCAAATGGTCAATTTGATGAGCACAGAGAATCAATGGCCAAGTGCCAAGGTCAGTGTAGTTGACATTCAGATATTGCTCTAAAAATAAAAAAGGTAGTGCCATGGAATTGGAATATAATAATCTACTTGTTCTACAGTGCTCTCTTCCACTAATCTTATCCCTCACCCAGCACTAAATAGGTACCTTTTTCTTTTTCTACGTAAATGTTTATGTAACTTGGAAAGCATAACAAGAGCAGCCTCCACCTATTGTGTCTCAGGCATAATGGCTGCAACCACTCTCAGGTTGAACAGACAGGAAAGTTTTCAGCTGCAGTGGAAACGGTCTGGCAATTTTTACTCTCTACTCTTGGAGAATGAAAACTCTCCAACCAGAATCAGTCACTCTCCGAGAGAGGTTTTGTCGGTTAGTGGGGCCCTAGTACTACTCTGCCTCATGAGTTAGTGCTCTCATGATTTTAAACTCTCATAGTAGACACCTAGCTTTAGGCTATGAATGTCAAAAGCACCGATAGGTTGGCAAATGTATGGGGTAATTGGTATATCCTGAATGGTTGAAATTTCTTCCATTAGGAATTAAAAACATCCAAGTTAGGCACGATATGAATTTTTTATTTCACACTTTTAATTTTTTGTTGTTCTCTTTCACTCTTATGACGACTATAAATGCACCTTACGATTGGTTGTATCATTAAAAAATCTCCAATACTTTTTAATGGTAATCTTTAAAAACATTTCCTCTACACAGGAGTCATGTCAAAGTAAGGTGGAACTCATTATTCTCATGCTGGGTGATATGGGATAATGCAAGATGAAAGGAATATCTCTTGTTGGCATTAAATCATTTTATTTTCTAGTAAAATTATTATTTAAATAAAAAATTAAAATAAATGACGTTTTTAAAACAAATTAAAAAGAAGAATATAATTTCTTCAAGGCCCATTAAGATTTATAACACCATACAGATTCCCAACCCCACAGGAGATTACCCTGAAATTTTGTGATTGTGAATTTTAATAGCTATGAAAATACTTGTAAGATTTAAAACTAACAAAATGGGGTGCATGCAATAGATAATTATGGCATGAATAGTTCATCTAAGTCACTTACAATTTTATTGTACAGTAAATATGTGTGAGTTTTCTCTATGACAGCTACTCCCTACACTCCTTACTATTGTTTCAGGACATTTTTCATGGGTTTGGGAATCTGTATGGGGTTATAAATCTGTATGGGGATAGGAGAAATTATTTTTATACTTTTTGGACCGTTTTAAAAACATGGTTTAAAAATTTTTATTTAAGTAATTGTTTTTACATGGGGTTATTCTCCATGTGGTTGCTGTAACCATTTGCTTTATTGTTAATGTTGTGTATATTCTTATGCATCAAGAATATTAAACTTTACTGTTTTTTTAGTAATTGATTGCTCTTTGTTACTGTATGTTTCTCGCCACTTCTCTCCACAATGTTTTCCATCTTCTCCCTAGGGTAACGCTATAATCATTGAACCAATTTCACTATAGACATATGACCAGACTTATTCCCTTTCATGTTGGCTATTTTTCCATCCTTTTTTTAATAATAATTATATGAAGCAGTCTTATCTTCTTAAGTACAACTACATTTACAATTCTAACTTAAATTCATCTTGCACTGAATATTAACATGTTTCATACTTCCCCCATTATTCTTGCATAGGGTTCTTAATATTCTTAGGTCCCATGTCGTCTTCACGAAGACTTTCTGTGGCGTTCATGTTCGTATTTTGATTAATGGATGTGCGTACGTATGTCATTGAAAAGGATTTTATCTTCTAAAAAATAAGCATTCGAAACAACCACTTTCTAATCCTGGCGTTTAGGCAACCCTTCGTGCATAAACGCCTTTGAATTGCATAGTATTAAGGATACTTGCATGATCAAGCTAAAAGAACAAAAAACTCATTGTATTACATTTATATTATGTATTATGAATTGCATATTATTGGATTGTCAACCAGTTCTGAGATGTGTTTAAAGTTTCAAATATCTAGCTAATCGGGAAGTTAGTTTAAAGTCGAATGCAACATTTGTACCAAACAGACAGACAGCCGGACAACAAGAAGTTATAAAATAATATAATTATACATACATACATGGCAATCATGCCATTCCCTTCTGGGGTAGGCAGAGTCACTAAGGTTCACTCATAAATACATATTTGTACACCTAACTCTGCTTCAATAATTTCCTCCATACTGACCTATCTTTGCCAACTTCTTTTGCTTCATTTACCCCCGTACACTGTTCCATACATGCCATCCTGTTTATATGACTCCTAACATTCCTGTTTCAAAGAATTTCCTCAATATCAGTCAACCACAACTTTCTCGGCCTACCTCTACCTCTCGTACCATTTATTTCACTCTCATATATTTGTTTCGTTATTCGACTCTCATCCATTCTCTCAACATGGCCAAACCAACGAAGCACACTCCTTTCATATATGTCCATTACTGAGTATCTAACCTGAACTCATTAATTACCCACTCATTCCTGACTCTATCCATTCTACTTTTGCCGCAAACACTCCTCACATAACTCATACCAACGGCATTTAGTCTACTCTTATGTCTATCCTGACGTACCCATGTTTCACTACCATACAACAAAGTGGGGAGAAGTACACTTTTGTACACAGCAATTTTCGCTTCCTTAGATTGCACTCATTCCTTGATATGCTCCACATGCTAACTACCACTTTCTTTCCAGCATTCGCACGTCTTTTTATCTCCTCATCTATCCATCCATCTTTTGCAATCATCTTACCTAAATACACAAAATCATTTGCCTGTTCAATTACTTCACCATTCACCCTCATCACACAGTTTTTCTCCCCATATTCCTTATCAAAAACTACTACTTTAGTCTTGAGCGGATTTACCTTCAATTCCATTCTCTCTGTTGATTCACAAAACTTATCTAGGAGCTTCAGTAATCCCTCTTGGATCTCTGAGATCAGAACAGCATCATCTGCGTATAGGAGGACTCGCACGTTTACATTTCCAATCAGAACACAGTCATTTTCACTACATGTATTTCTAACACATTTATCCATAAGTACATTAAACTGCCATGGTGACATTATGTGTCCTTGCTTTACTCCCTGTTTTATTGCAAACCAATCACTCAGAACCCTGTTTACTCTCATGCTTGCCTTACTATTATCATACATCGCCATTATAACATTCAATAACTGTCCATTCACTCCTTAGTCCTTCAAAAGCTCCCATAACTTCTTTCTATTTACCCTATCATATGCCTTCTCTAAATCAACAAATGCACAATACACTTTCTTTCGGACTTTTTCTATCACTTGCTGAAGCATGAAAAGCTGGTCACTACATCCTCTCCCATGCGTAAACCCACACTGTACACCCCATATTCTGTCAGATGTAATAATTCCTCACTCTTTTGATAAAAATTTTTCTGAATACTTTTCCCGGAATACTCAATAAACTAATGGCCCTATAATTATTATATTGTCTTTCCTCCCTTCCCAGTGCAGTGGAACGATGACTGCATTCTTCCTATCCACTGGAACAACAGATGTCTGTAAGCATAAATTGTATAGTTCACACAGCTGACTAATGAGTAAATTACACCGACACTTCAACATCTCACTGTGTATCCCATTTACGCCAGTTACCAGACCTACTGGTTTCCTGGCAGATGTTACTTATTACTATGTCAATTTTTGTCATTGGCCTTTTGTTATCCTAGTTGGACCATTGTTTTTAATTTGAAACCCAGCCATGTTGATCATTTCTACTAATTTTTTTGGGTAATTTTTACTCAGGTGTATGTTAAAATCTCCAATGATGAGAACATCCCCTTTATTTACAAGAACGTGATCTTCTATATAATTATCGAAAAATTTCATGAATGCACTCACTGAGCTGCTAGGCGATTGATACCATGCATTAAGTGCTAACGTTTTAGTAAGATATAATGTTTCCAGACTTGATTATTTTAGTTTTATTATCCGCATTCATTATTTATTATTATTTTGTATTATTATTATGTTATTGAATGATTGTTTGGCATTATTTAGGATGGCTCTATATTCCTTCTTGATAAAGGAGAATTCATGGCGACTGGCAGTCAGGTTTATTTCTTTAATTGACTGCCATATCGTTTATGTATCTTGAGAGGTTCGGGATTTCATCTGTAACCCAAGGTCTTGGCTAGTGGCTTGAGGTTGAAGTTTTGATCCTAATTGGTACAATAGGAAAACAATACTGAAAATATTCAAGGTAGGTGGAGTAAATATTGAGGTAGTTGTCATCAAAACAGCTGTAAAAACTTGACCAATCATGGGAGCTCAGTAGCTCCTGGAAATTAGAAATATTTTCATTAGTAAATTTTCTCTTATATATAGATTTGTTGTTGCTGGCAGCATTCAATGCAAAAGTAGAGAGAAGGGGAAAGTGGTCAGAGATATGAGACTTAATGGTGACTGTTTCAGAAAACAATTCAGTATTATTTGTGAGAACTATATCAAGAAAGGTTGCTGCGGTGGAACAAACTCTTGTGGCTTCCATATTGGTGACAGACAGGTCAAAGGAAGAAAGAAGGTCAAGCAGGTCATACTTAGCCTTAGAACATTTAAGAAGGTTGCAGTTAAAGTCACCAGTAATAATTAACATAGGATTTGGTGCTACATTATAGATTGATGCAAATAGTTCACTAAATTTAGTTAAAAACACTTTGACATTGCTGGCAGGAGAGCGATAAATAGAAACAATAATGCAGTCAAAGTCATTCACTTGGATTCTGGTCATGCTAGATTCATTCCGGTGATCTTCGTTCAAAGAGCCACAGGTAAATGGAACTGATGAGTGCGACAGTCTCACAGACACAAGGATTAAAACTCCACCGTTTGTATGTGAGGAGCGGCAGTAGGCATTGACGATATCATAACCGGTGAATCAGAAAGACAATAATTCACTCGTCATAAGCCAATGTTCGTTTACACAAATCACATCAGGATTGTACTCACTCGCAAGTACCTCAAGGTCGATGAGTTTGTTACGCAAATGATGCATGAATTCAAGTCTTGTTGAACCTTAGTGTTATCTTCTTGGTTTAAGTCACTGTACACCAGGCAGCAGTAATCAAACATAGGAAAAACTAACATATAAATAAGCATTTTCCTTGTGTGTTGAGGAAGAAGTTTTGAGTGTACCTTGAGTTGGTGTAAAGTGAAATTGACTTAGCTAGAAATGTTATTCACAAGGTTGTTCCATGACAGGGTAGCGTTAATTGTAATCCCCAGATATCTAATAGAGTTTGAGTAAGGTATGAAGAGCGTCAACTATGATTTGCAGTGTATTATCTAAGTGGATGCGATTTGTTATATTCGTGCTTCCAACAATCATTAATTTGGTTTTGTGTTTAGAACAAATTTATTGAGTTATTCAGTGGTCAATTTATTGAAATATTAACAGTGAAATGTGTTTGACCTAAAAATATTTGTAGGATATCAATGAGACTTAACGAATTGAAATGGCTTCCATAGCATTAACCTTATGTGTATGTGCATTTAGGCAATTACCCCAAAGTTGAATGAATGAGATGTAGTCGACTCCCGCTAATTTTTTCCATATTCAAGCCACCTATAAGCCAATTTAATTTAATGTCAAATTTCCAATAATTCCTGAGTGTTCTCGCAGATGAAATATTCCATTGTCTTTCCGGAATGTTTCTAGTCCATTTAATGATGGCTTTTGGAGGTACAAGACCTTGCACTTGATGGCTCTGTGAGATGAAACGCATCGTACTCATTAAAATATTCTGTGCAGAAGTGCAATTGTTGTTTCGGTTATAATGGTAAATTTAGCTTGGCTAAAGAATTATGAGATTAAACCTTTGATGGTTTCCCTTAAGCATGTGTATTCTTTCATTCCTTCACTCTTGAGAAAGGCAGCCCACCTCAGCCACAGAAATTGTGTGAAAATGAAACAGTTTGATGGTGCTTTGTGAATGTATTCACAGTATGCATGTCATATAATAACAGAAATCATGTTATATGAGTTTCTGTTAAGTGGGCTGTACCTGCTCATCAAAATCTGTGTCTTGATTCAAGTTATAATTTTTTGAAAATCGTGTTCCCTTTTTATGATGCATCCAAAAAGTCTGAACATATTTCCATTTTGAGAACTTAGAATTTTCTCATTAATTAAATGCATTTCTGCTAATATTTTCCAATTTCATGGCTGGTGGGATGACTTATTTAAAAAAAAGACTCCCCCTATAGTGCTTATCAATATTAGTTTTGTGGTAATTAAGTATTTTGCCTTTCAGAAATATGTTCCTGAAGTGACCACTGGAATTTTATGCCTACTTATGATACAAGGGATAGATTGAAAATATCATCTTCAACATTGAAAATGTATAGAGTGGTTTGATTTCCATGCACCTTAAATAAATACAAGATGCATATGATACTATTTGTGAAATTCCTTACAGTTTAATTTAATTAAGATAAATTATCAACAAATGATGTGTGTGATGATGCCATGGCTGTAAAAATCAGTGGAACATATCTAATAAGGTTGTAAAAAATTTCTGAAGCATGTTTCACATAATGAATGACTATCAATGTATATTAAAATAAAATTTGTATAATGAATATCTGTTAAACAAGTTTTCCTTTTGTATTTGACTCCTTCCAAATACTGGTCCGTCCAAAAATCTACAAGTAAAATACGTTAGGCTATAATATAGGTAAAAAAGTACCCTTGCATCATAACTCATTTGCCAAAATAATTTGAAGTTAGGATATTGCAAAATTTTATTTTTTCATCACCATAAAAGTGTAACTTTTGAAGTTTTTGTTATTTTCAAGATCAATTATCTCTGGTGGGCTGTTTTGTAAGAATTTAAAAGTGAACAAAATGTAGAGCTCTGAAATATGTATCTATGGTGAGTAGTTTGAATTGGTGACATGTAGGCAAAAAGTTACAGCCTCGTAAAAGGTGCAAAAATGTCCTATGAAATCAACCATAGAAATTTGTGCACCTTTTACCTGGCTGTAACTTTTTAGCTTCATGTCACTAATTTAAACTACTTACTATAAGTACGTACTTCAGAACTCTTAGTTTTGTAAGTTTTAAAATTTTTTCAGAACAGCCCTCCAAATTTGTTAGGGAAAATTATGAAAAATTTAATTACAAGGGGAGATTTGAATGCTTGATTTTCTCAAACAAAAAAAGTTTTAAAAAGGACCTGAGATCTCCCCTGTTCCCTGGTCTGGGTAACGCACCACCAGGGAACCCCCTCCCTCCAAAATCCGACCGCGTGAGGTATATATACCAAACCGCCGGGTCTCCGCGTGAACGGAGTCTCCCCCACAATCCCAGGTCCTCCCGGTTATACAACCGGTACCCATGGCTCACAGCTTGGGTCAGCCGGACGCGCCCAGTTTCTTGCACGGGAATCGAACCCGCGCATACTGGTTCCAACCACAACCTCTCCCGGCAGCCCAGAGCGTTACCCACTAGGCCACCACGCGTCGATTGAAAAACGGGGAAAATTCTGTATTTGAAGTTGAAATTAGAAGATTTCAAATAAGTGCCAGGGACTAAGGGCCAAAAATTTGAATTTTTATAACTCGAAGGTTTATGCATTTTTTTTGGGATCTTCATCGCCCAGAGGAGACACCGGGAATTGAACCCGCACTACTCAGCTAGTAGCCGAACACCTTACCCCTAGGCCACTTCGCTTCGTCAGAATTTACGGAAAAAATTAGTATTTGAAGTTCATATGAGAAGTCTAAAGAAAGTGAGCCAGACAGAAATATTCTAAAGCTCCATAAAGTATTTGGGTTCTACATTCATTGGTTCTTCGATTGCGGGCATTTTTTCCTCGATCTCCATTTTGTATTTATAACTGCATCCACATGCGACCACTTATACGACATATTTTTACTTGAATTTTTTTCTCGGCGATGTACTTACGATTCGGCGCTTTTTGGTGGAACATCCCTTTTAAGGTGAACCAGGCAATTTACACGGTGCATTTTGATGGGTATTTAAGGAATGATGACAGATTTCGTAATGTAAAGCTTATTTATTTATGACTCGTTTTTACATGCTTAAGAGCTATGAAAGTAAATAATGCCTACATTTATTATTCGAAATGACGACATTGAATTTTTTTAAATAATCAAGTTGAAACTGATCGATATGCATTAATATCTTCTGACTGTTAATAATTAGCTATTTAAAAAGAGGATCATAACACTTGATCACACTTATTTCAAGTCTGCTGCTCTGAAGAGTATGTGACGATCGATGAAAACACTGCCATAGGAGATCGCAGGACTCAGTGCATCACTAGTAACGGCCGTGTGGGTGCAGAACTCCAAGTGACGACCCGAGAGGACACTACCAAGACGACAGTGTTCGATGACCTGCACGAAAAGAAATTATGAATACAAAGGAATTATTTCGAAACATTTCTAGCCCAATTATCAAATATTCGTGATTTTTCCCATGCATGTAGTCACTTATAGCTACCGGCTGGAATGTATGTGTATGTCTTCTTGGCTTCCATAAACCAGAAATTTTATCGTGACGTGGATGGGTAGATATTCATTGCGCAATTTTAGGTATACAAACATGAATTAAAAAAAAAACAATGAGCATTAGCTAGCTTCAGGGACTTCCTGTGGGAAGCTACTATCATGACATGAGTACCTAAATACAAGAATAGACAAATTACAAGTATGAATTATATAAAGTATGACTAATCATCTAACTTAGATGAATATTCCCGATTCAAGAACTAAACAATGAATAACCTAAAAAAATTCAAAAATCAAGTAATAATGAATAAAAATAATGGGGGTGATGTCGCAACGAATTTGAGATATCAATGGAACTATTTATTTAAATTAGCGGTACATATTCAATATCCAAATTCAATGCAAAATATGGTTAATAATTGATGTGACGGCTGTAATTGAAGCTACTGAAAGGAGAATAGGAATGGTACCTAAATACTAGAAGGACGACTAAGCATTGGAAGGATACATGGTAAAAGTCGCTATGTGAGAATAGACAGAAACCCTGAAGACAGGGAGAAGTAGGTGAACTTCATCATGAAGTGAGGGAGTATATTCCGGATGTGAGAAAGGAAATATAATATCAAATAATAAGAGGAAATAGAGAAAATTTAAGATCAAACCAGAGAAAATCAGGTAGAAGGAAAGACTTTACGGGGGAATTTTATGACCAAGAGATTTGATCAAATTGCTTAGTTCAAGAAATGAGATGATGTGGAGGGTTGCTACTTACTTATGAGCAATCTTTTCTTTCTTGCTACTCTCTCAAATCTCTCCTCTGGCTATGTTACATCGGCGATACCCTCGTTCTGTGGCAAAATGGTTTGAATTTTTTCATCTCCTGTCTTTACTCCTCCGTCTCCTATACTTGCAATATTTCTGCCTCAAATGTCGCCTATCCAGGTGTCAATGTTGCCCTTTTGAACCAAAAATTAAACAGCTGCCATCTCTCTCATACTAAACGATCCCTCCCCTAATCTCTTTCTATCCGAGGCCACCGTATCTGTAACAACTCTGACTATCTCTTCACCTTTTCCTCTCTAACCTCCAACAGTCTCTCCTTCACCGAGGGCATCTTGTGAGCCTCCAGAATATAATTCTAACCCTTTTCTCCCAAAGAGCCCCCTAACAATAGAAGTCATCGTGACAAAATCTCCCGATGGAAAACCTATTTCCCATCGAGACCAAAATGGCATTAAGTTATCTTCCAAAGTCTCACCTAATATTTTACTTTTTCATTCCATTAAAGAGACCGCTTTAGCTGTTCTTTTAGCTCTCTTATATTTTTCACAAATTCTTTCATGTCCCAAATCGGGCAGATCCAAATGGGCGTTTTTCACTTCTGCGTGCAAGTTTCGTTGCTGCTGGAGAGATTTCCGGACGTCCGCCTCATACCACCTACTGTACTGATCTTTTTCAGTTTACTTGGTGTTGCGTTATTGATGGCTTTTCGTGTGATGCTACGAAAAGTATTCTGTGTGTCGTCAGTGGTATGATTTTTGCTTACATCATTAAACTTTTTATAAGAGGTCGATAATTCCTCTTTTAAACCTTTAAAATCCGCCTAGTGGTATAAGTACACTTTTCTCTTTGTGGCTACCCTTTTGTCAATATATGAAATTTAGCACTTACAGCTTTGTGGTTACTAATTCCGTTCACTTTTACAACATTAAGTACGCTTTCAGGTATGTTAATCGCCAAAAGATCTAGAATGTTCTTTCCTCTCGTCGGAGTTGTTACAAATTGATGGAAAGAGTTTGATGTAAAAGTTTAGAAACGAGTTTCGCACTACCCCTTTTCTTTTCCGCCATTTTTGAAACTAATGTTTTCCAGTCTATCGAGGGAACGTTAAAATCAAACCGATAGTAATATTTCGTTCTTTTTTTTTAATTTATGAAGTGCTTTACCTGTATTGATAACTGCGATAATGAGTCCGGTGGCCTATAAGTTGCGCATATGAAAATTATTTTTGACGAGCACCTGATGGAACTTCACTCCCTATCTACGTCATTTTCAGGAAATATCTCGGCTCTGCTAACGATATTGCCTTTAGCAGCAATAAAAACCCCTCCTCACGTTCCCGATTCTCGGTCTTTTCTGTTTATTACATATGATTTTAGAAAGATCTTGTCATCTGCATGTCACTCGACAACCAACTTTCGGTTCCTATAAGTACATACATCAGCGTCCGTGCTTAAAATGAGATTGTGAACACCAGCTATTATATACTACGTCTATTGACGACCACTATGGAAAGTGATGCCCGCGGAGACAACTTACAGTTCCCTTGCTTAGAGTAACTGAGGACATTAATCGCAGTCAACTTTGATGTACCTAAGCCACTTCTATTTCGCTCAGGTACTAGGCTAGTCTGATTTTTAAAAGAGTTCCCTTTGCTACCATCACTTAGTGAGACTCCTTTATTCAATGTGATCTCATAATTCATAATGTGATCTACTCCCTTTCATATTCTCTACCCTAAAAAAAACCTGCAGAGCACGAATAAGCTACTCGCTACCCAACCTGCTGCCTCGGTCGAGTAATTGACACCCGAACGGTTCAGAAGGTTTCGACACATCTACTTCTACTAATTACCCTGCAACCCACCACAAGGGTATTTGGCAGGGGGTGACTTGTCACCAATAAGAACTATAGTGAAGAATTTAACTTTCACCAACACACACCACACTATCGGTATACTACAAATGCTACAGAAACTGCTAACATGATCCATAATGTAACTATGAAAACTTGACAAAAGAGTCATTCAGGAAACATGCAAAAATGGTATTAGCACTACTCGGCATATTTAGAAACATGCATTAGGGTGCATATGAATTAATCAAGTACGCTACCTGTCAACTAACCTACTTCAAAGTCTCAACGCTGCCATTATGGTCCCTTATCGATAGCGGGAATAACGACATTTTAAACCTTTCTGTTCCACAATCCATTCCCTTATTTAATTCTCACGATCTGATCTACCGTAATATGTTGGAGGTCGTAGGATATTGGAAACTTCGTCTGAAAATAAGTCGGTTTTAAATTTACATATAAGATTGAGTCCACTTTTCAATCGATGGTCTGCAAGCGATTCCCGACACGATCGGATTGCCGGCCTAAAGTCAAAGAAGGAGGCTCCGATGTCCGTGCAGAAGCGATGCAGTCTCTGGTTTATGCCTTCCACTCGGCTCCAAACCAGTGGTCCACGATCGGTCCACGGGACAAGACTACGGATTGCCAGCGTCATATCAACCCCTCGTCACCACCTATCCGCCTCATCTCAGAGTCCAGTTCCCTGATGGAACGCAGGATCTCCTCGAATCCACGGTTCATGGCGTTTTTGACACCAACATGGGCCACAACCTGCAGTCTAGAGCAATCCGTATCACGAACCGCCGCCCCAACTGCCTGCGTCACCTGCGGAACTCCGCTTCTCGGAATGCACCATGACTTAACACGGTGGCTTCATCTACATCTACCAAATACCGTTCAAGCCATCACTAGGGTGTGTGGCATGGGGTGATTCCATACCAGGCATGCAGCACTCAGCCCAGTTAAAATCAGAACCGCGCACGTTCCCCCGGATGCCAGGCGGACCCCAATAGCAGTCAGGAAGACAATACGCGGTCAGACCAGAAACTAGGAGAGTGCTGCAATGACGAACATGCTACCATGCAGTACACTACTCAAGATACAACTACTGGTTAGTATAATTAATGCGACAGATTGATAACCCTACACGGAACTAAATCATACAAGAGTATATCATGCCGGAATTCTCATGCGAGGTTAGTAGCTAATAATCATGTTAAGAAGATGAAGAATCATGAAGAAAAAACCTATTTAACCTAGTCAGTATCCTAGAACTGATCTATCGTAACTATTTTGGTCCCTTAATAAATATTGTACGTGGACAAAATGACATTAAAAATCTCTTTGGTTCTGCGTTCTATTTCCTTAATCTTATTCCTGTGATATTTTCTACCATAATAGTGTCGCTCTAACAAAATATGTTGAGCGTCCGGCAAAAAATAGTCTACATCAAACTTTTGTAAAAGATTTAATCTATATTTTTCCCTTCGATCGGGTAGAAGTTCCCACCTTTACACCCTCACGGCCTGCCCTTTCCTGCAGAGGGATTATCACACGGCGGACGTTGCTGCTACCTGGTCACTACAATCCACCCCTTCTCACTCTGTCGCCTCTGCGGTAGAGTGAGAATACCAGAACCTAGGCAGCGTCTCTGCCTAGGTTCTGGTCTCGGAGTGAGAGTCTGATACCTCGGAGTTCCCATCCGAAATCGACGAGTATCTATCGTAAACGAGAATGGAAGATGCCGTAGCATTTCTATAACCACGTTTAAGAGTGACCTTACCTCTACTCCTCCGTGGCACGACCCTCCAAACCTCAGGTTTACGGAGTGGCAATGCACCTTCATCGGTAGAAGGACCTCCAGGCAACTCTCGATCTTCCAGCTGCTGTTTGCAATAAAGCCAACCTGTGCAGCTCGTAGGGCCCGGCGAACTTAGAGGAGCTACCCAATTTCCAATCCACCTTAGGGACGCGTACCACTCTTTTGACCTTGGAGTGGACTTCCCGCAGGATTCTCTCCTACTCGGCTATGCGGGCTCTGAGAGCCGCACACTCGCCGGCGTTTATGATCATCGCAACGGGTGACCTATTTGAAGGCATCCTAACACTACTCGCAATGAACCCCCAAAAAGGAAGCTAAACTACAGAAAGGTGGCTAAACTCTGAATAACTCAGCGATCTTATACTCGGTAGCAATGAATTAGTCCTTATCTTAAAGGAGTAAACTGATGGAAAAAAGAAATAGCCAAGATTAATGATGACTTATTATATCCGTTATTTAAGTTTAACGAACTCAGACCCTAACAATCTAGACTATCGCTTTCTACTGTGATCTAGTTGCTACAACGGAAATTCGAATAAAGTAAGGAGTTATTACAACTAAGAAATAGTTAAAATATTTTATTTAGTTTAAAAAAGTCAATAGTTAAAACACTGACCACACACCAGGCATAGCACTAACAAAAAAACAAGATTAGTAAAAACACAAACTCCCTATTACGAAGAGAAATATAACCAAAACAGTCTACTTATCACTCCACAGAACAAGGAACTAAGGCACGGCAAAGCAGGAGCACAGCACTGGTAGAAAAATGGGGCTGCTTTGCTGAGGAGATAAACCAGTTCCAGGCCAGGTCTGGCGGGCACGTCCGCTCGCTCCTAAGGTCAGGATAAGAAATGACTTTTTGTCATATTTGTTACGTCTTCCATTATCTTCCACATCTAAAGTACGAATTACCAATAAACTCATCACTAGTGTGTCACGGGGCGATTCCATACCAGCCAAACTGCCCTTGTCCCAGTTCAAATCAGTCCCTCGATCGCTCCTCCGGTACCTTGGCACTGACCAAGAGCACAACAGAGAATAAGGCGATGTCAAATTAGACATTTTGAGAGTCCCAAGCAGACGATAATGCTGACATGCTCGTCTAGCCTTGCTAAGATAAAACTACCACTGCTTATTATTATAATTGCTTTTAATATAAATATTTACTATAAGATACTAAATCATGCCGAAATTTTCAATGGGAAGAGTTATAATTAATGATAAGTTATAGAAACAAGAATAATGTATGCATTATAAACAATTAAAGACAGGGGCTCCATGGTATTAATTCATCTAATTATGGTCCCTTGGAGATAATGACTTTAAATCAATATGTTCATCAATTTCATTTATCTTGTGTTTGATCATGTCAAACGTACTGGTGAGGATAAGGAAACATGTTAAACGTCCGGCATAAAATCGTCTGCTTCGAAGTTTAGCAAGAGATTTAACATGTATTTTGCCCTTTGATCAATTAAAGAATCCAAAGCTAATTCCTTGAACAATTCGGTATCTCCGATAAGTTCATAGAAACAAGTTTACAGATCTTTCTGCTCCCCGCCACTTTCGCACAATTACGGAGACTAGACCATCTAGATAAGAAATTCGTAGGGGTCCCATATGCTAGCGGCAAATTTCAAAGCGAGGTCTTACGAGAGTAAGGTCATTAAATTACTTTCCTTTAGTGATTACCATTTGAATTTTCACCCAGAATGGCTGATATTTCGCTCGCAGTTGATTATTTCCTTCGCATTTACAACATTTTCATCTTCGAACTCTCTCCTGAATAGAGCGGGTAATTCAAGTAAGTTGCGAGCCAAGGAAGAAGACCCAGGGCGATGGTCAAAATTTTCCGTATTTTTTTTAAGTTATCCTAGGTAATACGAATGATATACGAATTAAACATTAGGCGTTGTTAATCCCTGATCTTACCAAAATTATTATTGCTAGATCTCTTTATCATCGACGGCGGCATCAGGTATCCTGATATATTTTAACGAAAATACGTTCCTTTGACTCAATCACTCATGAATATGTCTCCCTCATACTGCAAAAATTACCTCTATCTCCATCCACATGATATTTCTATAACCCATGAGCACATATCTACCTTAAAGTGGCACGGGAAACAGATGTTTATCAAAGTAAATTTGTATCTTTGACTTTGGCAAATTCCAAGAGGTTCCCCAAGGGCTTCAAGCGCAAGAAAGTGCACAAATGACCACCACAATTTGTCGAGAATTACTATTTGTCTATCTATTGCCCGAGGGCCCAGTAATATGACACTCAATAGCCCACATCACGTACAATGAATAGGGAAGCCCGGATATATCAACCGAGTTGAATTCCCACATTCAGTTAAAAATTATTCCCCTGACACCGGAATATTTTATTCAGTATTCGCATAGCGCATTTGTTGATAGTGCATGACTGTGACTCGGTGCTGTCATTGTCAAAATAGAAGAGGCACCCGTATGGACTCTGCGCCGTCCTGTATATTGTTTCATAAGGGAATTTTTGTATTTGCAATAGCCCCTTTATTAGCGAAAAAAGCGTCAAGCATTTTTTTGGGGACAGTGAGGAATATCAATTAGTATGTCAGTTTTAAAATGTCACTATTCTTGAACTGTAAACCAATTACCTGTTACATTTTGTTACATACGCTGCCCTCCAAGGACTAATTATACTAACGTAGGGTATTTCCATGATAAGAAAATATTTTCAGCAGTTAGCAGGACTGTGAGGTAATTTTACCGTGGCAGAAGAATCCCATTCTTCTCATGTATCTTGAGAGAATCTGTGGTACCCAGAGGAAGATGAGAATTCCTACAAAAACACCTCAAAATTTCAATCACAATATACATCGAGTGAGATGCCACTACAGAAAATAGAAGATTTTCACCTTATGGAAGTGTTCACGCTGTATACACGTTCATGTTACAACAGTTTGACACTTGCCATCTCTTTATATTATTACTATTGGATGGTTGGCATCTTTTCTAAAATGTAAATCCAGGTTTACATGGGTATATTTTTTAAATTAAATACTGAGAGGATTTGCAACATGTTTTAAGCGACTTCGTATAAAAATGATGTATATTTTAGTTATCATTAAAACAATTATTTCTCTTATAAAGAACAATAAACACTTGACTGTAAAAAAGTAGCGGTTCGCCACCTTACCCTTTTCATTACTCTCACAGTACAAATGCTTAGCATGCTTTTAAAAACAAGTTTTACTGCACCAAAATATGGCATTTTAACGTAAAATATCCTTTTAGGTTAAGAAGCCTTGAAAGTTAAAGAATGGCAACCAGGGAAAATAAGCTTATACAATAAATGATAGAAAAAGATTAATTGCTATTAATTGAGTGTTCGCATGAAATAAAAAAATGTATTAATACTTCAGAACAATTAACAGTTATTACATAGAATATAATAGCCAAGGATTTTCAGGTGTAATGTGTTTTACATGAAGAAAACAAATGTATCCATCTGAACCAACTGCATTAGCCAAGGGAAAGACATCAGCACTTAAATAAAAAATTGATATTTTGATTTTCACATCAATAATGTCTGACAAAGTGTCAGCAAGCTTTGACTTGGTGTCAGCGAAGTCAAAAATAACATTTTGCAATGACCTTCCCCTGTTCCATCCCCTCGCCACGATGAGGCCGCAGTTTGGATTTGAGGGGGGCATACACTACAGCAACGTCCACATTTACATCAATTGCAAATGCAGTATCTACAGGAATGATTAGCAGACGAAGGAGCAAAATTAATACCTCTAACATACCCTAAGATTACGTTGCAATGGAAAACTATTATACTTAGACAAAGAAAAAAAACATTTTGCCAACTACTGAACCACTTCATTCACACTCCACATTCACTAAATCGTACTGGTCGCGTTACCTTATATTTCGCCAACAAAAACTCCTTTTCATCTTGTACTAAGAAGTTCCTAACGCTATGAAGAACTAAACGTTCGTATAGTTGAGTCTACGCTTCACAAAACCTAGTGTCTTTAATGCTGTGCCTCATATGTGTTGTATGTGTGTTCCCCACGATATAGCAGAATTTAAGGTAATTCCAAGATATTTAATTATAATACTGCATAATATCTATTGTATTATAAAATGCATGTTGTGTAATAAATAATACTGTGAGGAGAACCCATAATAAAGAAGTTATTTCATAAATAATGATATTACAAATATGAGTGCATTTATGTTTATTTCAAATCCAATACAGAGTTTTTTTTACTCAAATTCCAAACGTATGTGTGGTATTGTTGTGTTAGGACCGTGCCTTCAGCACACCCATGCTGCCCCCTGGTCTCTTACTGCTCTCCTTTAGTTCAAAGCAGCTCCCTCCAAGGGGTGGTAGCAGCGACTTTGGGAACCGCTAGGACAAGATCTAGAATCATAAAATAGGTCACATTAATGAAGCCATATGTGATGCTATAAGAACATATCAACTTTTGCATTATGATTATGAAAATTTTTGAGGCGCAATTGGTGAATTTCAATTTATCGCTAGCTAGGAGTGTAAATTATAGGATATGAATGAAGAAAGACTTCCTGGAGTATATACTCCGGCTAAAAAAAGGGTAGCACAGTAAATTCTCCAAACTTTGTCAAAAAAGCTAAAATTCAACGGGTTAAACTGACAAAGCATATTAACATAATCGTAAGTCAGGACAGCCTCTATGGATTGAAAACATCGATGCAGTATAAATCTTCTAAATAAGTAAATAAAAGCCATCAATCAACGCGCACCATTGCTTTAGCCATTGGTTAAGGAACCACGATCTTTTAATAGTCTTCACAGAATCAATAATTTGATTGACACTAAGCACCAGAGAAAGCCAACGTAAAGATATCTTCCCACGAGATGTGTCTCATAGATCCAGGTGAATGGCAACTCAGTTTCTATTTATTTACAATTGTGTAGCATGTCTCAGATAACGAAATTGGTTGTCATTCTAATGCGTTTGAAATTATGAAAGCGCTAAAATACTCAAAGAATTTATAAATACTTACTGTTGTTTCGATCAGGGTCCCCTGCAAACAGCTCACTAGATTTTCGGAAAACCGTCACACAATAACCAGAACAAGTTCCTCCTTAAAACATGTCATTGGCCAAAGCCGGCATCTCCTGAAATGTAATAATTAACAAATTATATTAGAATTTTATTTTTCAAATTCAAAAATAAGTACCAATGAATTCAAGTGATAAAGTCTGGGATGGGTGTGGTAAAAACGTAATACCCGTAACAACAGCACCAGTGAAATTTTGGCTAATGAAATTGACTTTCATTAAAAACGGTCATGATTATATTTTTTTTAAATCATCATGATTTTTTTCACTGTCCATAAGTTTTTAGTTTATTCTTCCCCGAAACTTTCATTTAACCGCAAGTATGAACTAGAAAAAAAATTAATGATCACACTCCGATGATTAAATGCTCCGAAGTCGAGTTATTGAAGACTAACGCCGACGGAAATGAACCAGCAAAGTAGTCACGGAAAAAACGAGGTCACAGAAGTGTGGAGTTAGATGAAAAACGCCGAAGTTAATTTGTGTATAAAAGAAAAAAGTACACACAAATTGCCCTAAAAACATTAGAATCCAATGCATGCCTCGCCTTGGATTCAAAACACAATCATTTCCCTACCATTCCTTCATAAAAGACCCAGGACTTGACATAACTTTTAAGAACGCCGATCACCTGAATGTATTCGCAACAGAGATCATCCTACTGTAATGGAATCGACAAAAACTACGGAGAACAGTGTCATCTTTGTCATTGCATAAGTGCGAAAATATACAGAGGAGAAACACACTCCTAAGGATTATTAAGATCAAAAAATGACTAATTACCACAAGAATACACTCCACATGAATAATACCGCATAAGTTTGGACTCAATGTAGGAAGTATTTCAGGAAGGGATAGCGAACTTGCAAATGGAGCACAACGATCGGCTTTTATTTCCATTCCGGTTGGCATTACATTGATTTCGCGAACGATGATAACCGAACTACTCTTAAGGAAAACTCTCAGTAAATAAATATTTGAAAAATTTGTAACGAAAGAAATAAAGGATTTGAAACAAAAGAAATTTATCCATGGTCGAAATTCACATTTTCAAAGTACATTCGCGATAATTTACCGATCCTTCCCTTAAAAAGAACACGAGAATACAGGAAATTCATTTCGGAGTTATGATCTAACAATTGAAATATTCTCGAAATTCCTTATCGCTAGCGGCATTACTCACCTCTCACTCCACCGACTGCTTGGCGGCAAACTAATGAAAAAGGCGAGAGGAAAAAACAATTTATATCTATAAGGGAGAGCCACGTGACCTCAACGCCTGTGACATCATTCAAATTTTTAATTGAATATTCTCTCAAAACGCTAGACAGCCTATAAAAATATTAAATTTCTTCACGAAACTCTTTCTACAAATTCTAAAACGAATTTCACCATAATTCGGAAAATTTTGTTGTTAGCTACGTATGAGGAGTTCGCTGTTCCAAAATGCTCCATTTACTATGAAGATGTTACGCATATTCCTGGGATAAATATACTGCTTGGATACCTTCCCTTAATTTTAATTTCAAAGCCATGCTTAATTTAAATAATCCTTCTGAGAGCCAATGTTTGTCGCATACAAAGCCAAATATGAGCTCTTATCCCTCGTGAATACGATTTTCCTGTCCATGGAAAAATTATTTACACACGAGTTTAGATAAGTACTGGTGAAAAATGAACCGTAGTATTTACATTAATTCGCATTACATCGAAATTGATCTTAATTAACTTTTGCGTATACCTATGGGTATCAATTATTTTTTAAATTTATTTGTGATTTTTTATCATGATAAGAACATAAAAAGTGCCGTTTATTTCCGTTTTCTTATGGAATGATCTTTTGAATATCTTAAAATAAGGAAACTTGACGCTTAATCGTGGTGAAATATTTATATTTTCTCGAGAAAACATGTTTTAATGTATAAAAAAAGTTGAGTTATTTCTATTTTGCCAAAAAAAGTTGTTATAAATTTTATAGAACGACTTTTTCTTGGCAATGAATAGTACTGGAAGCAAGATCATGCTCTTTTTTTGAAGCTCTTCACATTTGTTTTCCACTACAATTACAATCATTAATCACATTTCGTAATCGATTTTTAACGCGTCAATAAAACCGAGTATATAAACGGGCTGAAGCTGACGGTGAACCAGCCGTCTTCGTGAGTGGGGGATGAAAGTTAATTTGTTGTTACCACTTAGTGATTGCGGGCGGAACGAGTGAGCCATGGTTCTCTTCACTTCAATGCTACAAATCGGCACCAAGCGTCGCCGAACGCGGTGTGAAGCTTCAATGTTAAGCATATTCCACAGAAGGTCGCTCACTTAATTTTTCCTGGTATGATCGAAACCTGATAAAAATGTCTCACCGATCTTAGCCATTGATTTTAAACTTTAATGTTGCTGGCTCCTCCTCGTATTAGTTCTCGTAGTATTTTCATAAATAAGTAAAATACTTTGCACTTTTCCTCAGTCTTTTAATATCACGACTAGTTTCGCTGATTCGCGTTTGCAGAATTTCTCTTCTCTATAGAGTTCCACTTATGCAGACTCCAAATCTGTAATGAAATCAAATTAAATCAGAAAAAAGTAATTAGTCGGCAAGATGCTTCAGTATTTCCATGAGTCCATAGACGATAGCTTCGTGGAAAGATGAATGAAGAATTTGATATTTGGTTGGATAAAAATATGGAGTACATCACCGCGCTAAGATTTCATTGCCACATAATCTTTATAACATCACAGCGGGGGTTGCCAAAGATGAATGAATCTTTATCATTGGCGAGATACATGTCAAACGGTCAGCATCCGCTGAGATATATCTTGTTTTGACCTGCTATTATTCGAGTCGGCAAACTTCACCCGGGTATCCCCGTTATTTTAACCCTCCCACCTATTCAGCCTAATCAAGGAAAGGATTGATTTACGAGATGTGTGCTAGGTCAGTCAGAATATCGGAGACATGCTCTGTTGACGTGGTATTATTTGGGTAACATTATGTAAGCTCAAAACCAGCCTCACCCTCCCGACGGATACGCTTATTCAACGCAGTGACTCGTGATACATCGTGGTATTATCGGCTAATTATTTTAATGTCTTTCACGAAGTGTGTGCTTTCCACTTTTTGGGTTCGAAAAGACCAGTTGAAAGAACTGCTGATGATCTAAGGAAGTAAATAGGGGGACTTAGCTTTTATAGGAGTTACAACATTAATTAACACGCGATGGAAGCTCAACTGCTCCGCATATTGTGCCAGGCCAGACAATATTTCGTTGATTAAGGTTGCAGTGAAAAGAATGTGGAGTTCTTACCACCTAATAGTTGTTCTCGTCGCGTTGCTTACGGTGAGCAATTTCAGAAAAAAATACTATATTAAAAGCCATTCATTCATTCATTGGTCGATTGGTTAACTAAAGCCCTCCGCCCTTCCCTATCTAATGCTAGTTCCTTTATCACCTCGTATCTCTTCCTATGAACTCTCCTCTTTATTTGGTCCATGAAATTATTCCTGGGTCTTCCTCCGAGGGCATTTCCCTCTATTTTACCTTCAATTATGTTCTTAACAAACCCAGCGTGCCTCAAGAGTATGCCCAATCCATCTTGTTCTTCTTTTCTCTATGTTGTTCCATATGGGCCTTTCCTCTTCTACTCTTCTGTATACTTCATCATTTTTTAAATTGTCCGTCAAGTTTATCTTCAGCATCCTCCTCCTGCACCAGATTTCGAACGCTTCTAGTCTTTTCTGGTCAGCTTTTCCATTGGTTCATGCTTTTGATTCATAGAGTGCTACGCTCTACACGAATGTTTTTACATACTGTTTCTTGTTTGGTTGTCATATCTTCTTTGAGCACTGCAGTTGTCTTTTTCCCATGAACGACTTCTGAGCTTGGTATTCTTCGCTTGGTGTCCGTTGTCCTTGTTCCCCCTCACGTGATGATACTTCCGAGATAGTTGAATGAATCCACTCACTCTAATTTCTCTCCTCTCTGGGTGACTTCCACAATCAGCTTCCCTCTTCCGAATACCAGGATTTTAGTCTTTGTTTTCTATATTTCCATGTTGTATTCTTGGAGAACTTGGTCCATTACGTTTAGTGACCTTTGACGATCATCGTGAGTTCCAGCTATGACTGCGATATCATCTGCGAATCAGGGCATGTTTAAAAGCCATTATAAGTGATAAAATAAGTGTGACATGAAGTGAATCTGTAAAAAAATTGCTGGAAAAAACTTTAGCCTGATGTTTTTTGCGTCTCCCAAAGTTTTTCCGGATAATGCCAAGGACTTAGGAGAAATAATTAATAATGTCGGGAAATTGGATGCGAGGGATATTAAGACTTAGAGGGAAGTGCGGTTAAAATTTACTATGGTCTAACGGAGAGGAACCAAACATAGATGAATTGGATATGCTGGAAGTCTTCGAGTGAAGATGAAAATGAAGATGGTGATTCGGAGCCTGAGGAGCCGAAGTTAACAGATTCTGGCAATATTTTTACAACTCTCATAACATTTTAAACAAGAACACGATTCATCGATTGAAAGAAGAGTGGAGTTCTTGATGTGTATCAATGCATCTGCACTGCCATTTGTGCAACTCCTCAGGGAGTAGAGGAAGTCCAAGCAGCAGATACGGACTCAACGAAATCCCCAGATCAGGAGTAAATCATTGTCAAAAAAAGTGTTTTATTTTAGCTTCATTAAAAACCAATAAAATGAAGAAATAAGGAAGAACGAATAAATATATCCAAAAAAGAATTATTATCAGGAACTAATTCAGTAATTGCAAACCAACTGCCGGTATCTACCAGCCTGACGGCATATGGAACCTTTGGAGCCGATCTATAGATGAAGCGTTCGTGAAAATCACCAATTTCTTAAAAGGAATCCTTATTTAACTTGATGTATTAATATCTTTTTGTTAAATGGAGAGAATTGAGCTTGATATGGCGTATGCTAATAAAAATTTATGAGTGGAAAAAAATCTCGCTCGTGAGCAAAAAATTGCATATGTACCTATACGTAGTGTAAAATCACATCAACTCCCTAAGTTTTTATTCCATTTTATTGCTATAGGTTTTCCAGCACGAGAAGAAATTGTTGAATTAGTTTAAGCGGTGAATTATCTCCTCTTAAAATCATAATAGTAAACACGTCATATCGTGGTAAAAAAATAGGTCCTTAAAAGAGTTTTATTTACTCTACCGTGGAACGTAGACCCCTAATTTCCATAGGACTAATGCTTCCTCCAACGTGGATTCGCGTTACATGGAATAATCACGGAACTAAGCCCCCGAGATCCAATAAAGTTGCAGTCTGTACTGGGTTTACATAATTGAATATATATTTCTTTTATTCTGCAACTTCAAATCTCTCATTTTAACTGTCTTCCCCTCGTCTTCGTCTACATCGATTTTGACTGACTCTGATGAGCCCTCATTTATTAATATTACGCGTTTCTGAATTAATTCCTTTCTGAATTTTCCGATTAATTAATGTGAATTAATGTGAGTTTGTCGCGTAACTTCTTCGCTAACTTCCTGATGAATTCTCTTCATCTTGGACTTCCGTCTGCGACTTTCCTGTAAGACGTATAAAATTATCGCGTGTGATGTGGATCTCCCATCTTCGTGTGAAGGTAAATACTAAAGAATTAAGAATACTCTTACAATGCCCAATGGCAGAATGCAGCCTATTTTAAAATCACGAATAACCTCAACCACACATAATTGATGATAGCAAAAGAGATGAGCACATTTTTGTGTGGGATATAGGGAGCGGGATGAATGAGCGTGAGAATCAGGGTGATAGAAAGGATGTATATGCATTGATTTACACCCTGAGGAATATGGCGGAGTCAATCATCGAAACATCGGTGGTCTTAACTCTTTTCCGGCGGAAAATCAGAGAAGAATTGATACAATACTCAGGGAAATCACCAAATCCGTCATGATATGTGGAATTCTTACGGTTTATGGTGCTGGGTAAATCCCAGCCATACCTAACCTTAAACTACGGCTTATTTCGACAATCGACCCATTTCTTGAAAACCATTGGCTGCTAATTAATGGAATGGATGAAAGTTACTTGGTTTACTTCACATTACCCTGAGTGCAAATCGCTTCCAATTATAACCAGGTGTATGGCAAATGAGGATTTCAGAGGCATAGCTCGGTCGAAAGCTCATTTTCATCGAAGTGGCGTGTCGACATTTAGAATGGCTGAGTGAGCAGTAGATAGTGCATCGGGGGAGGTAGTTCAGAGGGTGCATTCCTCATGGTAGAATGGCTCAGTCTCTCGGGGAAAATTCAAGGTTGAAAGCCCCCAGGTGCCAGGAACTCACAGCCGAAATTTTGTTTACAAGGATCCGTATGCTTCCGCCTCTCGCTTACCCCTCCTTCCTTTGCATCTACCATTCCAATTGGGGTTACCCCCTCCGTGACGTGACCACCAGTTTTCGAGAGCGTTGTAAGCCTCTTTGGATATGAATATAGCGTGAGGTGAACTCCGTCCAGATAGCCGCAGACCGTTGCCTTTTTCGGTGATCTTGGCTTCATCTTATCCCATTCAACTCCCAATTGAAGTAACCTCGGCCGTCGTCCTCTCCCAAGAATTCCTGAGCGCTCCCAGTGCATAAGCCGTCCTATTTCCACGTTGTGCATTTAGCATAGTGACTTTGTATTCGGTGGTAATTTTAAATTATGCGGCTGATTTTAACGTTCTCTGGTATTTTTATCTGTTACAAAATCTTACTTCTTCCCCACATATATTTTCCCTCAACACTTTTGTATTCCTCAGACATCACTACCAAATCATGCGTGATTGAAATAATCCTTTTAAAGGCTCATGTTTAAGACGTTCTAAGTCAGATGTCAGCGCTTTTATCTGCAAATGCACGTAATAGGTAGGTATGCATACATCTATATATCTACATATTACCCTGCAAGGCACCTCCAGAGTGTGTGGTAGGGGGTTATTTATCACCAAAATGCTCCATAAAGTACCATAATAAAGTTAACGAGACTACAACAATTAATTTATACATTTACAAAAAATTTGTCGAAAGGGCTTCACCAACATGTACACGTCTACAGGTATGCTACGAACGCTAGAAAAAAGCATTAATATAGCAATTAGGCTCGAGGGAGCACAGTGAAATGCAGTTTCACAAGTCAACAGACTGATAATGTGGTAGGACAACGCCGTCTCTCCTCCAGAGGAAAACTGACTCCTAAGCACGGAGTCAATTTTCCCTCAAATCTGCCACGAAATCCAATGATAGTGGGCTTAAAGAGATCGTTAGTGGCGGCATTTGCTTGGGACATGTAATTTGAAATCACCAGGAACGAAATTCGTCCAATTGATTTCCTTAAAAATGTCCTTAAATTTGCGCGGGATATAATTTTTTTTCGTGTTTACTCATTGATAAAAATGTGAAAGCGAATTGAGTTATTGATAGAATTGCGTGCTGCAAGTCCGCTATCATCGGATAATATGACACATATTCTTTTAAAGGGAATGAATTCCTGCTCATGATGTATGAAACTGAGCTAGGCTGGATAGGAGCTAGGATATGACCCTCAATCAGGACTTGTCCTGGGGGAAGCATACGATATGGGAAATTAGCGGACAGGCATATAGGAATTGCAGTAATTGGGATTTAAAAAAGGAATTTTAGGAAACTCTGACGATAAATTGTAGGAGCGATGCAATCTTCGTTCGTGAGACCTCAATTGGAGTACGCCGCTAGCGTATGGGGCCCTTACGAAGTAAGAATATATTGAGATATAGATCGAATACGGCGTAGGGGAGCAAGATTTGTTAAAAATTGCTTCGATAGACTTAGCAGTATTACTGAATTTTTGAAGAAAATAGGGTGGGAACCTCTAGCTGATTGAAGGGAAAAAATAGATAAAATCTTTTACGAAAGATTAATGTAGTCTATTTTTTCCCGGAAGTACAACATATTTTGCTAGATCCAAACTTATATAGTAGAAACGATCACAGACGTAAAAGTAAGGAAAGAGATTGCAGAACCCGAAGATTTAGAATGTCATTTTTTTCCACGTACTATATGGGACCATAATAGTGGCGATGTATCAGTTCTATGAAAATTTGACCCTCACTAGGTAGAATAGCTTGTGTACCCCTGCTAAATAACTAACCATCACATTAACAACTCACCCCAAATGAAATTTCCGGCTTGATGTATTACCTTGTAGAACTATTAATGAATCGCATTAATAATACTATTCACCAATTGTATCATAACTAGTGTGCATGGTAATTTTTTAGCGCTCTCCTGTTTTCTAGTCTAACCGCGATCTGTTGTCCTGCCTGCTTTTGGCCTGCGACTATTGGCCGGTGGGAGGTGAGCGGTTATGATTTGAACTGAAATAAGTGCTGCAGTCCTGTTGTGGGATCACCCCGTGCCACTCCCCCAAGTGATAGCTTGCACGGTATTTCGTAGATCTAAATGAAAACAGCTGCCTCCACTTGTGAATTGAATGTTTTGACTGGTTACGCTGTCGTCAGGTATTACGTGTAACAATCACAAAAACATTTATCTCATGAATTATTTTCTCCTTTTTTTAATAACTATAATTTACGGCCTCAGTGTCATTGCTGATGATCTTCGAATGTGAATCATGAGAGCCTCCACGATTGCAGAGAGCACGGAAAGGTTCCTTTTTTAGAAGGTCTTTCAGTTTCATCGTCACGAGGCTTTATGTGAACATTTTCTTCTTTTTCCGCCGGAGAAGTGCAAGTCATGTGAGTGACCGGTGATAAAGCTCTTGTTGTTTCCCTCAGAATCCACTGCTTAAGTTAAAAGGACGACTCGCTGACTTATCTCCTCAATCGCCTGGGCATTATCAGACCATCGGTTTGTTCGAAGAATTATTTACAGCCCCCGAAAAAAAGGAGTTGAGCATCGGTGAATGTCCTTCGCCTTATGCCAACCAGGTGGTTCTCATTGAAAACAGGGGTTTAGTTAAATGTGTTAGGATTTTCGGGCTTTGAAACCACTATCCGGCGACGGACGCTTATGCGTCACCGCGACCTTCTTGACAGTATCTATGGCAGCGGGATTTGGCTCTGAAAGGTGAAGTCGAATCTCGTCTGGGAGAATAAGCACCGGCCGTAAAATGAGTGTTTTCGTGATGTGTAATGAACTAAGGGGTAATTCAAGTATTACTTAAGAAATTGCTGGGATCATCTTACTCTGTCTCTTGCAGAGGGGGGCGGAGGGTCTTGAACCAATTTACTTAAGATTTTCATCCATTTGAAACATCGTATCGCTCTCAAATATCCTGTATTTGTTCAACTTCATCAGTTGTGGCACTGTTTCGCTGAGTTAATGAGTGTGGTACTCAAACAATGCATAATTATACAATATCCATTGCTCAAAGCTGTACGATGGCTTCCATGGAAAGATGAAACAGCAGAAAGCGAGCATTTAACGAACAGTAGATACAAATATGTAACGTATTACGTAAGACTGAGAGGTAGGGAGGCGGGGTTGGGAAAATCTTGCATTGTCTTACATTGGGAGGTCAAAAATGGCATAAATCGTCTTACGTAATACTCGAACGGCCCCTAATGCAAGAGAGTTGTGTTGGGTTTTTATTCCACTAAAATAAATACGGTGTAGTTATTATTATTAGCCTTCTGACTATAGGTCGACAGTACCACCTCGTCTGCTCACTCACTTTAGAAAAAAAAGCTTTTTGACACGAGTCGTATTAACTTTGCAGTTACTTGCGCAAGGCAAAATTTATATTCAATAATGTATCGCAATAGACCTGCGAGTAAACGGTAAACGGCTTTAAAAACAATATACACGTAGTTGATGTTGCAATTAGACTGTTGGCCTTTCGATCAAGGGACCCCGAGTACTGTTTCCCAGCGGTGAGAGGTAAGTTTTTCTATCTCGGGTTGGAAGTTATGTGGTAGCGTGGCCGGCCAACTACGAGTACCTATCAGATCAATCATCGGTGCCTATTATTTTTGCGATTTGGAAAATTGGCTTATGCTAAAATATTGGGAGTGTAGGTATTATCTGGGAATAAAGGACTAATTATTCATCTATAGCAGTGTAATTAAGTCAATATCTACGATGCGTTACTTAATGCCCCGAATTGTACGTCGGAAAATTACTTCCTAATGTCTGTAATATTGCGGCCTTAAAAAGTTGATGATATTGCATATTGCATAAGCGATTACTTATTTCATAAGGTTACGCTTCAAACGTAAGAAGTCGAGAGGGAATCTAAAACGCAAATTTCGACGTCTATTGACAATGTAATAATTTATCACTCTAACCGCCGGCATTCTCCTTTCACCTCCGACTGATAAGGGGTCATTTTGACACCTTCTCATATTTTACCAAAGCCTAATGGCCGTAATACAGAAAGCGAAATTGGCTTCGTTAACAGTTTAAATAATTAATAAATCTGGTATAGCTATGAGTTGGTAATTTATTAACAAAACAATGATTGCAACCTTTAAAGCAATGATAAGCACCATTAATATACTCGGTGGTTCAGGCGAGACTTCGTGGAAATTAATCATGATGTAAAGAACACTTCGTATTTTTCCACAATTTATTTTCAATCGTACAACTAGTTTCGACGCAAAGGCGTCATCCCCAGGTACCAGAATACATGAATTGTGGAAAAATACAACGTGTCCTTTACATAATAATCATCATTACCTAAATGGGGTTTTAGTATGGTTTTCTGCAGTTGCAAGCTATTAGTGCATACTATGACGCTCAAAATTTGATAATCAGTGATAAAATTATAACTATTGTTTAAAAAATTAAAAACTTACTCGCGTACACAATTAAAGAGTATGTCCCCATGAAATTCAAGGACGTTTTCCTTATTTGACCAAACACATTATCCATGCACGTATATTTTTTGCATGATCGTAATATATTTGCTATTTTGTTTCTTCTTCAGCCTCCAATCAGACGTGTTTTACGGGCCCAACGCTGCCGCCTCTTCTTCCTCAACTCTGTCATTTGATCCTGAGGAGTTCTTTTTTATGTAATATTAATGTGAATGCTTTTGTCGCGTAACTTCTCCTCTTACTTCCCGATCAATTCTCTGCGTCTCTGACCTTCTGCTACGATAAGTTGGCTAGTGTGTCTGGACTGTTAGAAGAATTAGGATGGGAATCGCTATCACAGCGTAGATTAAATTATAGGCTTAACCTCCTAAATAAATTTCAGGAAAATCATTTCACTGACGACGTAAAAAACATACTATTAACCCCCTCGTACTACGGCAGATTAGATCGCGCCAATAAAATTAGAGAGCTAGATTGTAGAACCGATAGGTATAAAATGTCATTTTTCCGCGTACCATTCGGGACCATAACAGGTGTGATCGTCGTCATGAATAGTTCGAGTATTAACAATAGGCAGGCAGTAAATCTTTCTCATTATGTTCTCTACTCTCTTATTTATGCATGATGTAAATATTGATGTTCTTATTTATGCATGATATTTTGAATCTGTAGTAGTAGTCTTTGTATCCCTTGCATGTTGGAACGGTTGAAGATAGAATGTTTCTTGGGTATTAGATTTGTAATTGGCGCTTTGCATGTGTGGTACGCATGCATGGGTTTTTAATGTAATGTCGGTGTTCTACCATATCATTCATGCATGCCTGGTGCGAAAGCACCCCCTGCCACACACCCTTTGGGTGGCTTGCAGGGTATGACGTAGATGTAGATGTAGATGAACCGTTTTCCATCGGGCTTACCCGTGACGTGACGTGGACAACAGGTTTCGCCATAGCTGTAAGCCACCTCGGATTTGCGTATAACGTGAACTCCGACCAGGACACCGCGATCCGTCGTATATCTCGATGATCTTGGCTCAATCAGATCGCATTAAACCACCTATTGAATCAACAGCGGCCGTTTTCATCTCCAGAGATTTCTTGAGTGCACCCAGTGTGTATGCCACTCTATTTCCATGTTTTGCATTTAGCATGGCGAAAAGGTACAACTTTGATTCCGGTGCTCATTTCAATGATGTGTCTGAATTTAAACGTTCAGATTTGGTTTTAACTGTTTTAAAATCTTACTTATTTCCTCCACTCCCATTTTCTCCCAACACTTGTACCTTCAACAGACTTGACACTTGACCCTGAATCCAAAACAAAACTCCCTCCCCACTACTATCGTGATACCTTTTCCTTCTCAAGACACTTCCATTGTATATAAAGGACATGGATATTGGTTTAAATGTCAATGTTAACTTGAAAATGACACTTAGACGTTGAAATAAAATTGTCATGTATATACATACTGGGAAAATAATTGGGCAAATTGTAAATAATGTCTCTCTGGAGTGCATACACGTACCATTCCCATGTAAAAGGGCTGGTACTTTTTGGCAAATAACTCCGAAAGTAACGTAGTGAGGGGTTGAATTTTTAGGATCATTAGAAGGGTGAGATATTTTTCTTTAAAATGAGACCAAATTCATTGATTTCTAGGTTGAATGATATTTCGCTCAAACTACCTTAAGTGGGAGAGGACTCGGTGATTTATTTTCGCTCATTGCGTTGCGAAATTCCACCAAGTCTCACCTTCCTCCATCTGTTAAATCCTTGTTTTTCAACCGTTTTATCCGAGGGGATTTTATGCATCAATATCCTTTTTATTACTGCTTCTTTTTTCCATGTCTTCCCGTTGACTCTCAAGCGTGTTACCTTATTCTTCTCCAATACCCTCGGGACTTAGGCCATCAATAATGAAGAACGCATATCGTTTTCGAAACGACATACCAAGCGGTTAGAGTCAAATGGCGATCTTGTTGCCACCTTCTACGTTTCTGGGGTGGCGAATGGGTCGGTAGGTCGACGTCTATGGCTTCCATTTAGCGAAAAAATGCGTCATTTTTCTCTCGTTGCCTAGCTGTAAAAGCTATGAAAACCAAGGATATGCTTGAGAATGGAAAGTGCCGGTTCTCTGATTTCCGCTTGGCGGGATGAATGCTTAGGACTGGGTAATACTCCTCTTTCCCCTTATTCTTCCACGATGACGGAGAAACTTCTCGAATCAACGAATGCTGATGGCAACTATCGGAGCTGAAAGAGGAGGGTCATTGCATTTAATCCTCAAGTTGACGATGGCATAGTTCACTTAGCCTTTGGATAGAAATAATAAAATCTCTGTTACGAAGGCTTCCGCGGTTTTCTTGTCTATTGCTATTTTTCGGGTTCACCCCCGTGTTGTACCATTTTTGTGGACGACCGTTTCGCCGGAATTCGAGTCGGCATCATCAGATCCTAAAAAAATGCCCGAAAATCCGAAAAATACCAATAAATAAAATCTCTGATTTGAGGAGTAGTACCACAAGAAAAAGTCACATGAATGAATGCGGTAACAACTAGGCCACTTGCAAGAAAATGCGGCACGGGGTGATTCATGTTCTTCAATAATCCCTTATCAGTATTACGTAGTAGCCTCAAGGGTGTATGGCAGTGTGTGATTTTTTACCAACATTCATTTCTAACTATTCTAATAAAGCTAATGATACTGAGCTATTAATGCATTAGCAAACACCGACAAACATCTGATAGGATGTGACAGATTGTCAATATATGGCACACTACAGATATGCTACAAATATGTCGTAACTCCGACTATTAATTTAACTTGCAACTTCATAAATGCACAAAGATGCAAAATCTACGCACAGACCTTTCGAGACTCCCTGTCAATTCAACGAAGCAAATTTAACTCGCCTTCTCTTACCCGTATCTGCATTCTAAACCTCTCCTAACCTCTTTTTACGGCAACAGAATGTATCAATCACAATTATCCACGATAATTTTTGTCCTACGTAGTTTTCAAGCTGTCCTTACCCGTCAAAACCTGGGCCGGTTAAATAACATTCAATTGTTTAGGGACAATTTACAGTTTATTTCATCTAGAAAATGAAATATTTTCCAGTAAAAGGTTAAGCCTGGAACGATTGTTTTATCCCTGATAACTGCTACAGAAAATGTAATTTTTGTGCAACGATAATTTTTTCGTTACGTGTAGATTTAAGGACAACGCATTCAGTGTTGAAGGTTTGATTGAAGCTGCCTATTTCTCGGAAGATATTCAGCAAACCAACGCATTACGTTGGAAACAATCGGAAGTGTAAGATATAGAAAAGAGATTGCGGAACAGGGAGGTTTAAAATGCCATTTTTTTGCGGAAAATTAGGGACATTTAAAGTTTCAATTTACATTTTCAATGAATTGCTGCTCTTCTTATATAGATAGACCAGAATTGGTACCTGTATTTAAATATTTACTGCACATATTATACTTGCAACTCACTCCGCATGATTTGATTTCCCACAAGAAATATTAAACATTATTTAACACCATTAGCATCAGAATTAGTCTAACACTTTCGTCCTTTTCCTCAGATTCACTGAATAACACCGTGTTCCGTTGGCTTGTAATATCATGTTGAAGTAATTATCGTCGTAGTACAATAAGAATTAACTGATGGTGATGATATAAGACATCAAAACACGTTGTTATTCAATAAACCTGTTGAAAAAACAGTAAGTTTTACATTCAATCTACCATGAGCTTCCGCAATTGAACGCCTGAATCCGTGTATTGTAACCATAAGTAGACCCCTGGGTAGAATTTAAGACCACCCCTGGGTAGAATTTAAGTATATATGATAGCAAACCACTATCCTAGATATATGATTTGCCCTAGAATTGTTCTCTCGAGTGCGTTGTGGTCCTCTCTTACCGGTCACGGAAGCATTTGGGGCTCGATTATGAAACGGAACATGCCTTGCGTGATTTCTACCCATGACACACACCCTAGACTCGGCTCACTTGGTAGTTCGTAGATGAAGATGATATGGGTACTTGAAGACGCACCGCCCACTACAAATTGATAAATTCAGTCTAATAACGCGATAAAAGTTTTAATTCAGGCTCATTCTCAATTGATTGTCGACTTTCGATACCGTTACTTCTTGTATGGTTTAAAGTGGCTGGAGGAGTAATCGTGGGTGGGTCCTAGAGGGTGTATTTTCATAATATGTTTAAGCAAGTCGAAAAAATATACCTTGTCCACATTTCATTCAAGTGTATCCGGGAAAGAATGGATGAAACAACGGCCACGACGCAACGGGAATGAATGTTCCGACCCCTGTCGAGATCCCTTCAACTTTTCTTGGCTTCAAAAAAACCATTCGAGAAAGTGTCCCATTGAAAGTTACATACAAAACTAAAACCTCACGGCTTATACGGCTTACGTAATGTCCTGAATTAGTGAAATCCTAAGCGATTAAGGTCACTTCGGGTGTTCTGCAGGGTCTTAGGGACTTGTTCCTTTTGCGTATTAAGGTAGTAGTTTGAGCGAAACATCATTTTACTTAGAAATCGATGAATTTTGTCTCATTTTAAAGAAAATTATCTCACCCTTCCAATGACACTAAAAATTCAACCCCTTATTACGTTACTTTTGGAGTTATTTTCCAAAAAATACCAGCCCTTTTACATGGGAAATGGTACGTGTATGCACTCCAGAGAGACATTATTTACAAAATGCGGAATTTCTAACTCTTAGATGTCGTAAAAAAACTAACAGCGAGTAGTTTGTATATTTGCTCAACTTTTTTTGGAAAATTAATCAAATTGTCACCGTAATAGGTTCTTGGGTATGACAAAAAACCTTCCGTTTCGAAGGAGTTTCAAACGCACCGCGTGAAGAAAATGAGTCAAATGAAAGACTTATTTAGATATATCCATTTAATTGTATACCATTTCTATCATATAAAACTATATTATTGCACCATTAATAATGTAACAGTTAATTCATGTGCCCTACAGCTGGTGAAATTAAAAAGTATAATTCGAATATGGTCTCTATTATGACTAGGGAACTATCTCGCTAGGACTAACTTAAACATACTGGCAGAGTGGTAGACAGTTAAGTTTCAACTATTGGCAGACGACACGTCGCGACGCAGTGTTGCACAGAGAAATCCGTATTAATAATGGTGATGAAGCGCTAACGAAGGACCTCAAGGCAATTCGAACGTGGTGCCATGCGAGGCAGCTAGAATGAAATTTGAAAAAAATGTGTTGCAATGAACATCTGCATTTGATGCCCTCGGGATAGTATCAATCTTATTTTATTGTATCTTTTTTTAGTAATTTTCAGGAAGAATGTGAAGTAAATTTATTTTCATCAAAATCTTTGTCAACAACCGCGATGTGAAACCGAATTAGATTGAAAAAGGAGATAATTTAACTCGAATAAGAAATTATGTCGACTTTCTTTTTTCTCATTTTTAAATAATTTGATGGAGAAGGAAAAAGCTCTCCTCTTTACGATAATTGGATACGACAGAGCCAATTAATGGCCGTATAATCAGTCAAATATTTCATAGTTAAACTAACTAATGAATCTCGTGGGGAAAAATGATTCGGAAAATTACTGGTCAAGTTAATCGTAGATTGGAATTTGTTAAAAGAGTATTTGGCATATGCGAAAGTAACGGAAAACTTCTCCATTGTTAGACACCACTACGCTGCCAGTATTTGGGATCCTCATGATGTAGGGTTAAAAACAGTGTCAGAATGCGGACATATAAGATCGGTGAGATACTACGCGAAAGGCCGTTATGATAGTCTCGTTGGTGTTTCCGACCTCTTGCAACGACCGCGAGGGGAGTCGCTTTCAGACCGTCGATTAAAAATTAGACTTAATCTTTTATGTAAATTCAAAACCAAGTCAATTTCTGGCGAAGTTATTAATATCTTACGATCTTCGACAGATTGCGATATATCAAATCATTTGGGAAATCACAATTTGGGAAATGGACTGCATAAGAGGCAGGTTTAAAATGTCGTTTTACCCGTGATAGATAACTGACGATAGCTGCTGCCAATGAGACATTGAAGTAGATTAGTCGACAAGTAGTGTAGCTGATTAGTGATTTGGTCCCTAATGCCTGTTCCTTAATCTGCCACATTTCGCACGATCCCTACATGAATCTTGTATCTCTTTGACGCAGTTGCATTGTGCATTCATACAGTTAGTCTCTGTAGCATTGATAACAAACCCATAATTCAGTGTATGCTGGTGAATGTTAATGGTACATCATGTTGCATGTTGGTGACAACACACCCCCTGCCTCACACCCTTGAGGGGGCTTGCAGGGTGAGACTTGAGCTCAAGAAATCTTTCCGGGCGAAACATACCGTATCTGAGCGTGCAGAACACTCGTTATGTTCCCAAAAATAGCTAATCAAAATTTAAAAAATCTGCTGCGCATCATACGAGAAGTTATAAGTGAAATATTTGTGAGGAACATGCAAAGGTACGGTTGATTAAAAATAGTTTAAACTATTTTGACTTGAATGCACCAAGGCAGAACTTTAAATTCGCTACCAGATTCTTGAGATGAATCGCCACTTTTCTCGGACTACTGGGTAATCATACGGGCGGCCAGGGTTCAAATCCCTGCAGAGGATGTTTTTCTGAGGAAACCCGATCCCTATTCGAGTGTCTTGTGGAGGGCACTTCAAGTACAGTAATTCGTCTGTCCGCCGATGAGACGTTAAACCGTGGTCCCCTTTCGTTAAGAGCAGGCTAATGCTGACGCGGGGTTTCTCCCCACACTTTCTCCCTTACATATACCTCATAGCGCAAATGACCTTAGCTGTCGGTCGCCTCCCCAAAAATCCAATCCAATTGGACTACAGTTGATCGGTTGAGGTCGTTGGAACGGTTTGACTGTTACCCTCCCCCCTTTCCCACTCCAAATCCAGCATTCCCCTCACCTTCCCACACCATTTCCACTCGGCATGCTCCAATATTCACCCATCCTGTTAAACAACGCTGACGTGCGAAGAAGCAGACGACGCTATTCTCCTACCAACCAATCGTATCCTCCGTTAGAAATTGGACTCCGACCAATGGAGGAGACCGTTTCATAAGAAGGCTCTCCTCTTCATCTTCCTCGTAGCAATGAGACAAGTGGTCGGTCACTTGAATCTCCGAGACCAACGAATACGGATCACTCGACGGGAAGAGTAAATTCGTCCAGGGCGTGCAAATTTCTCTATCAATCGAGGAAAAGAAGTCAAGAGTCTCCAGCCATGAAGAGGTATTGTGAGTGCTGTCCTTTATCTACTTCCAATCGTACCAAATTACAGGCTATTCATATCTTCAATGACTTTCCTCGTTTGCGAGGTGAAACTCCTCAAATTTCCGAGGGCGAAGAAATAGAATTCTCAATGCGAGTTCATATACTTCCACGGACAATAATTCTCGCTCTCGAGTTTGGATTCGCTTAATTATCCTTTGACTGCGCGAATATTTTTATATTTCTTGAGCTGAACTAGTATGTGTGGATAGTTCAATAGATCTCTCGTCAAGTTGTTCGGCGAAGAACGATCCGATACTATCCCGGCGTATGATGTTATTGAAGACTGGGGCCATTCAACTGATCGTGTGTTTCGATTTTGAGTCTTCTATCTTCATCTGGGAATGTGGTTAACTGGCCCGGTTTTGATACTTGCCCTGGGGTCGGGTGCTGTCGGAATGCTTGGTTACGTCAATCTTTTCCCGTCTGGTTTCTAGTTTCCTGGAAATGCCGAGAGTACGCGGTGTCATGTTTGGTATTATTTTCTAGCCCGATTTGACTGCCTCCTTTGTTCGTGATTAGTTGCCGGGAGAAAATATTGTCTTGAGTAGTCTCACCTAGAGATAGGAATTTCAGTGAGCTGGTCATTCAATCACGGAAATAATCATTACGTGTCCAAATCCTCCGGCCGTTATGCGTGGTAACTTGTTTTCCGAAACTCTCCGAAATATTTTCACTTTTCATGTTGAAGAGTCAGTCGTTGAATAGATTTTATCATTTTAGTGACCATATTTTACAACTTGCCATTAGGTTAACTCCTCTTAATAAGCAGTTTCCCGTGATACCGCGATAACCTAATGAGATCTTAAATTCTGATAGGGTTTTTGGCTTTTATGTGGCTGTTGCGGGCTGCCCAGCGCGTCAAATATCAGGCGAAGCGATCCCCATTGCTCTACTTCACCCGGGATCATCGGAGAAAAATCTAGAAGCAGGCAGGGTATAAATACCGGGGCTAAGGATTGTGGTGGCACACTCGCCGTGTTTTGAATCTTATGACGAACCCACCGACAAAGAGAATTTCTGTAACTTATGTTACTATTTTTCAATCTCGTAAAGATACAATCGCGTACTTTCTTACAATTTGGTGGGGTTATTTTCTCATTAAAATTTGAGGTGAATAAGTAAAACTACTTTTTGTGAGAAGGAATGAATATTCGGAATCTTAATGTATTCCTACAATTCTTAAAATTGTGTTGACTAGTTAGGTTTTAATCATCGCGCATTAATGTCTCACAAATATAGTTTAGAAATATCCTACTCCTTTATTTTTTCGTTTTTGTTTATAGTGTTCTGCAGGCAGCTAGTGATATCCCAACCAGCTAAGGATCACAGATACCGAGCGTCGATGTAATCATCCACGACGTTATAGAAGGCTGCACTGAAGTTTGAAAACTACTAGACTACTGCTGATAATTCTTTCAACGGATAGCAACGGGCACGATGGAAATCTGAAGTCATGGAGCATTCTCATCTCGTACACCGCGGAAGCCTTCGTACGAGCGTCGCACTGAACTCCTTGAAGATACTTCAAGACGACCGGCGCTGCGGTGAGGGATGAATTCACGATTAAGTCGGGGTGATCAGCGCCTGCTATGTCAGTCTTCGTGAATTGCATAATGTCTTCGCAGATTTTTCGACCGTCAAATTCTGTAAGTAGCAAATAACACGCCGTGCGTTCTGAGCAAATTATTTTCTAAAGTTAAATTGTTATTTCATGTTGTTTCAAGGGTAGATTAGGATCTTACGGAGGCTTAAGTTACCAGCTCCCTTAACAATGCCAGAGTTACATCCCTGAAAGTGGATTTTTTGTGAAATATCGATCCCTCCATGTACCGTGTGGTGTTCTAGTCTAGTTCGGAGGTAGCGAAACGGGGTGGAAAGTACGCAGAAGATTATCTGGGGAATTCATTTCTCTAAAAATCGACTGCACGGGTCTTTACATTTTACTAAAGGGGCCTCAAGGGAGTAGACCTTAGTTGCTTAATTCAAAATGCATAATCCAGTATTGGCATGAACTTTTTAGCTCGTTGGCTCTTAATGCAATTGTTTAGATGGGCTTTTCCAATGAGATATTAACATGGTCATAGTATTGATCTAGATTTGTGAGTTGACGATGAACAAAAAGATAATTACCGCGAATTGTTGACTCCGTTCAAAGAGATGTAGTTATGTTGACAGTTTCCTTACATGTGCAGTCGTCTCCTCAGTTTCGCTAACCCCTTCCACACGACCCTTTCCTTTATCAACATCGCGTACCGCGCAGGCTACTGCTGCAGTTCGCTACCACAAGGCTATTATCTAATGGGACGTTGAGCTTTGAGCGCCTTGGCGGCTCCTGAGGATTAAGCAAACGAAAAGAATCTCTTTACTCACCCTCCATTCCCTAAATAGTCTTATCTTAAACCATCTCACCCTCCTATCCTTCATGGCTCAAATGAGCTGTTGTCAGTCGCCTTCCAGAATAATCAAATTCAGGTGTCTTACGAGCTTTTTGAAATTTATCGCTTTTTCTTTCATGTTTATTTAAGTTCCTATCCTGGATAAGTTTTTTTTCAAAAGTACAATTGTGATGGATTCATTGCTTGTCGATTCATACTTTACCCATATTCCCTTTTTCAGCGACAACTCTGCCTGGCTGTGCCCCAGGTTGGCTGCAATGCATGGAGACTTCTTCTTCGGAGCTGACGGAGAAGGAAACACCACTCAGAATCTTCGCCCTAGAAATGTGACCAGCAGCCAAAGTGAGTTGTTTACCTATTACTATGAAAGCGTGGTGGAGATATTTTTGTCATCGCTCGTCTGCATTCACCTCATCCCTACGCCCTAATGGAGATTCCAGTGGGAGTAATTATATTAGTCGATCTATCAAACTAGGCAGTCTTTTTGTCTACAAATTTTTACCCTCCCCAAGGCATTGCGAGTAACGTGATGCATTAAGGTTTCGAAAATTTCGGATAATTTCAAGGTTTGCATGGCTGACGCTCAAATATACTAAGTTTCAACGAATAGTTAAGTTGGACGGGTTACACGTCAGATTTATTCAGTGCATTGCAGTTAAAAGTTTCTATAAGTACTTTTTTCAATTTTCTGATAGTATCGCAGTTGTTGAAATAATGTTTGATAACTTTGGAAGTTTTTTAGTTAAATTAATTTGTGAAGACTATCGCAAATGTTCATGGCTTAATGTCCAATAAAATTTATTCAAATCTCTAGCATTCTATGCTTTCGGAGATGCCACAAGAAATCAACTATCTTGATTCAGCATAATGGACTAAACAAATGTCTTTAATAATGTGCATACGTTAATTTATATCGTTGCCAATTTAATGTCATCTGGCTATTTGCTTTGTGTAATTTTCGATGTTGTTTTTAGGGTATGTGAAGTGTATTATTCAGCTCGGCAATATCATGGTTTCATTTCGCGTTGTCGAAAATTTAGCCATTTCAATGGGGATATTATAGTTATGTAACTTGAGGCTTAAATTAAAAAATTCTCTTAGGTACTAAATGGCTAAATATTCCTATTATGTATTCACTTATGGAATTTCAGAAAATGTTCACTGGGGTGCGTAGGGAGGTTAAGCCCTAATTAGGATATTGCGAATGTGGACTGGACTTTAATATGCCTTTTTGCAAACAGTGAATTACCTTGGAATTTGGCTAAATTGTAGTTTTCCTTCATATAGCTCTTTAATTTATTTAAATGCTGTGCTGAAGTACATTAACGAGTATTCACCCCTTTGTGTTCCGTTGATGCGACTTGTTGGGAGAGGAGCATTCATAGGCTGGTTTCAGATTGTGTGGATTTTCACCCTTGGTTTTTATGAAATCATTTGTCTTATCAACCTCCCTTAATTATTTGAAGTTTGCTAAACACTCGATGCGTTTTCCCAAAAACTATACATAAGGTTTTCAATGACTGCATACTCAGAAAATTGCAATTGGCTGGACTAAAAATTTACTTTTAATGAGCCTCAAAGTAAGAACAAATACTCTGTGAAAGTCAAGCATTTATTTGTGTTGAAAACATGATTTCAGTAAACCCTCAAATAGTCTGGATTCATATGCGTTTTCCATTAGATGGGGTAAGTTGTGCACATGATTTTATAAGATGCGATAAGTCTTCTTGCTAAGACACTGATTTAATGTTGCATCTGGAACAAAATTTTAGGTCACATGTCATCAACATAGCAAGCAACATAGCAAGCAACATAGCATTTAAGTAGCCAACTTGACAAATAAAAATCAAGCAGTGAATAAATATGTCTATTAAAGGTACAGCAAATCAATCTTTTAATCCAATCAACTTGTTAACATCACCAATCCAAAGCTCTTTACCTTTGGCTCTATTGGTGATGGCTTCTGAATTACCTGCATTTGACATTACTTTGTGCTTATTCCGTGAGCCTTTTGAAGGAAAGACAGGTGTGGGGCAGCATTGTTTTAAATTTCTCTCGTTCTTAACAAGAAAGCCATTTTTTCAGGGCTTTGTCACAGCATTCTTCCAGTTCTTGTTCAGAATAAACTCTTTTCTTTATATTTGAAACATTAGGAGTATTCTATTTAAGACTATAAGTTCCAAATTTGTCTTGTTAGGAGGGATGAGGATTTTCACTTTAGTTGCCGCTGCCTTATGAAAGACAAGTGTTAATTGTTCAATAGATAATAGTGAGTGAAGGGATTAGCTGTTGTAGATAAAACTCTAAAAACAGTTAACATAATTTGCAGTATGTACAATAAAATTGTAAGCGACATAGGTTAACTATTCGTGCATGAATTTTCTATTGCATGTGCCCCAAGTTCTTTGTTTTAAATCTTAAGTTTTTTCATAGCTATTAAAATCCACAATAACAAATTTTTGGATGATCTGTATGGGGTAAGAAATCTGTATGGGGCTAGGAGAAATAATTGTTTTAGTCCAGTTTGCTATAAGTTTGAGTCAGTTTTAAAAACATGGTATAAAATGTTTTTATAATTGAAATAATTATTTTCAATCACTTTGATGCAACTATAATACTTCCATGCCTTCCTTGACTTCTTTTTTCCAGTTAATTGTAGGTTTTTTGCACTAACTAGAAGGGTTACAATGAATTTGTTCTCCAACATTCCAAGTGACCATACCACATCAAGAAAATTATCCCATTTCCTAGTTGTCTTTTATGCAGTATCGTTTTCATATTTTGCATCTTGAGAAAGTATCACACTTAGGTATGTGAAAGCAATTTTTTATGGCTTTTGTTTCCAAGACTAGGTCTGGTTTTTAATCTCCCACTATCACCTTTTGTCATCATAGTGCTAATTATTAGTCCACTTAATACTAGTTTTTCGTAATCCAGAAAAATGTTTTGTTGTAGCAAACTAAATTATGTAGAAGACAGGAAAATTGTTTCTTATCAATAATGTTTGTTAAATAGAAGTGACCCATGGTAGCGTGTAGGGAATTAAGCAAGATGATCATTGTTCATTTCTGCTTCTTTGGAAAATATTTTGATTGTCTCACAGAGTGAATAAGACCCCCAGTGACCCCAAACTAAATGCAGACTTGCTGGCAAAGCACGTATGGATGTAGGAGTAGTAACCTATAAGGATACATTATCGTAATATTTTGACATTATTATTTAGTATTCATATTTGTAATATTTAGTATTTTCTGCTTTTCCAATTGCTAATAGCCGAAGAAGCTCCAGTCCTGCTTGAGCACAGCAGTGTGTCACTCTTTCAATGCTATCCAACCTGAGCAACATTCAGATTTTAGGGTGGAAGTTATGTTATGCAAAGCCCTTTAAAACAATCCCAATTCATCTGCACTTTAACATCCTTGGGTGTGAAATTTTCCAGCGATTCAGAAAATCTCTCAGCCCTGGCAGTAACATCTTGAACTGCTACAGCTCACTCCCCCACTGCTTTCAGCATGTTGTTGTCCTCTAAATTTTTGGAGCCACCTGTTTGAGGCCTTGAAATCCTCAATTATAAGTTATGTGGCAATTTCTGGGGCTTTGTTGTGTTAAGAAGCCTGATACAGGTAAATTTTTCACTACCTTAAACCGCTAGAAAAGAGTAATTAATGTTAGAAGGGTAGTTATTGTAAGAATTATTATTGTTAGCAACCACTTCCTTCACATTCTTCATTGTTTGCAATTAGTCTTACACACATTAGCCCAGTCAATTTCAGTATATCACCTTTATCTAGCTCATTCTCTCACCTGCACAAACTTCTGGAGTGTATGGTTTGTATTCTAGGGCATGGTCAAATAGGTTCTAGAACACTAAGTATCCTCGCATGTTCACTACTCTAATGGCACTATGGAATTAACAAGGAGAATTTCCTCTAGTGTTTTGTGCTATTGCTTGTTAGACCTATCTAGGAAAAACTTATGTTGAGAGGAAAACAAACTAAAAAAGTGTCCCTTTTGCTCCCTTGTTCATGGAAAATGCACCATCAGGTCATGCCAAGATAACATTGTGCATTGCAGAATTAGGGATTCTGAGAAAATCCCTATCACTTGTCACTGATCACCTAGGCTTCCCATTCTTAAAGGATAAAAATTTTCTTAATATACAAAAACAATTTACTTGGAAGGACCCAAGTATCTGATATTGCTCACCTAAAAATTTCCATCCAGGGAACAATCGTTCAAAGGGTGTCCGAATCCATAGGCAGTGGCAGTGTCCTATTGTGGGAGTGTCTGAATTGCAAGAGGGTCTGTCTAAAAAGACTTCTGTACAACCGAGTCCAGGATTCTAATATTGTCCACAAGTTGGTGACCCTGTATTAGATTTGTGTAGTTTCATTGTAATTTGCATATCTCGAGATTTCATGGCAGAAAGATCCAGAGGGAGAAAAATTCCCAGAGGAACCTAAACCCTTAATGTGTAATACTATCATGTCTCTACCCATGATTTTTTTCATATCTGTGCATAACCTTTGTATTAGGTTCTAAAATTTGTAGTTCCCTAAAACTTGAAATTACATGTTAAACTGGCTGCTAGAATTTTAAGTCAAAAATTGCTTAATGAATGATAATTGGAGGGGTTAAAAACTTATAAAAAGAGGTTAAAAATTTAATTTCATATTTTAATTTGTTCTATGATGTGAACTTCTAGGTGTGGTATTTCTTTTTCAGGGAGACTCCAAATAATGCTGTCTTTTGAGTGAAATATTCTTTTTACCAGTGTAAATTTTGGAGAATTAATAAAATTAATGAGTTAAGCATATTCATAATTATTTTTCATATTTTTTACACCCACTATTCCAATGAGGCAGTCCTTGCTTTTTCCTTTGGTGAAGGTAACACAGGCAATGCTTGGTGGAATAAAATTGCTCTTCAAGGTTCTCTATGGGGTTTGAGTGGTGTGGAACCTTTTCGTACAATAAGCTATGAAGCCTGTTCTTGGTGTTTTGACTAATGATATGGTTAGCTTGTATCTTTAGTATGCCCAATTTGGAGTTAAGGAATAATTTTAAACAAAAAATTCATTTCTGGGATAACTTCACATAATATATTACATTATGGGTTATTTATTCTCATTTTAGTATCTTTGGGAATGAGCTAAAAACTTCAATAATTGGCTTGAATGAACTCTTTTCAAAATTTTGACTTGTATAGAGACTGAAAGTTGTCTTCTTATATAGTCGGTTTTTATATAAATAGCTCATAAAAATCCCAATGCTAGACCATACATTAACATAAAGTTGTATTTAAATGGGCAAGAAGACTTGAGGATAAGGAGGAATACAAAGGCTCTTTCAAGTCTTTTATTTAGTCTAATAAAATTTTCAATACATTTGAAGAAAACTCTGCAGTAATTTCATTTAGTTACTGGAATTGATGGCCCCATGGCAGTTTGATGATTTGCTCTTGTGTGGATTATGCTGGGCATGACATGCATTCATCATATTTAAATTGCTCCGCATTAAGGAATATCCTCCAAATTATACAATGAGATTTAGTGCAGAGTTCACACATGCACATGAGATTTTTTTTGTCCATTAAATATTTTATGATGTTAGTTGAAGTGACAATAAATTTTGTTAACATTTATTACCTCAATTTGAATTGTTCTTGTTGACTTTCTTGGTCTACCCTACACCTTGGTCCAACATCCTTTGGATACTGATATCATTGCCTAGAGAAATTCAGCCTCCTAACTAAGCCTTGCTTCAAAATAGTTAATGCATGCATCACAGTTGAAGTTGGTATAGTATGCTCCCATAGATAACCAGAAATGTCTTGTTAGTCCAAATTAGCTCTTAAATTCTACCCATCATTTTTTGTCAAACCAAAATTAATAAATGTAAAAGTTAGGATTGGAATTGGACGTTACCAATATTTTTTAAGATTAATTACATTTTGACTCCACATTTTTTTGAGTTGATTGTGAAACTTGCTAAAACAATCCATAAATGTCAATGATTTGAGATGCTTAAGTTAAAATTAAGGTCTTCCAGATGACTAGGTTTGAAGCCAAATGCCTTGGTATCTTACACATGTAGAGGATCACTTACTGCAGGCCTTTGGTTGCTTTGTCTCCAAATGAACCTTTTTCATGCTATAATTAAGTACTCTAACTTCAGAGGTGAAAAGGCTTCTGCCAAAGACTAAGTATAGGTGCAAATCACATTCCCTGAATGGTTCAAAATTTCATTATAATCTGTCATCGAGTTTGATATTGCTTCACCCAGCCATAATTTATTGGGAATCAAATGAAGGCAAGAGTGTCTTAGAATTCTCACTTATTAAATGCAGTATTTTTAAGTGAGCCCTTTCAATGAGTTTTTATTAAAGGGTGTTGCTGTTAATTTTTCTAACTGGTGCCCATGTCATTGTCATTAAAACACTATCTTTCCATGAATTCATGTCCAATAGTAACAAAGTTCATCAAGATACAATTATTACAACAGTTTCATGCTCAAGTAATAATAATTTTCTATTTTTCAGGTGCAGAATCAGCTCACAATGTGTATATGCATTATCATCAAAGCCTGAATCTCGATCTATGCCGCTGGCTCAAGCTCTATATAATCAAAGCCCTTATGTGTACTGCAAACATTGTAATTATTTGTCAAAAAATGTTTGATATTAAATTTTGTCTTCCAGAAATGTTTGCCTCATTTTTCATGTTCTGTATGCAGTCACCAATTGACTTTTGTATAATTGTAACCATTTGTAATTTGATTTTGTAAAATTTGTACAATTTGATTTTGTCCATGCAAATGGGAAACTAATTTGCTACTGTAATGATTGTAACCTGCCAATTTTCTACAAATATACTTTTTGATCTGAAACAGTTACATTTATACTTTGTTCAAGTTTCATCCATTACCTATATCCTTCACCTCTATTTACTGTTTACGTTCTGGACTTAGAATGATTTTTGAATGTTTACACTTTGGACTTAGAATCATTTTTCAACTTCCTCAGTCCAGTAAATCAATACAAAACAATTTCTGAGAAATAAGAAAATAATGAATAAAAATTCAGAAAATCTATAAAAATTGAATAAAATTTCAAAAATACTAGCATTTTTAGATAAAATTTGCCTAATTTTGTTGAAATTATTCGAAATTTGGGCCAAAATTTTCCGAAAATACTATTATAAGTCCAACTCAATATTTAGGGTTTTCTGTTCAACGTCGAAACTTTGGTAATTAAAATTTGGGTAGGGTCTTAGTAAAATTTTATTTTTTGTACTTAATTGATACATGTTTTTAAAAAAATTTTACTCCATGTATGGCAGCTACTGGGTGTTCAGTGTGATGTGGAGTACAAGTTTCTCATAGCAGCGAGGAAAGAGATAGGTTTATCCCTTTCCTCACTGCTATGAGAGACTTGTACTCCAAATCACACTGAACACCCAGTAGCTGCCATACATGGAGTAGAGTTGACATTGTAGGAGAAATTTCATGCTGGATGGTCCACAATTTGGTTTCTGGTCTGTGCATCTGCAGATTGCTTGAATCCCGCCACTTTATGACAGCATGGAGAGGAGGCATCTTGCAGGAGTTATGTGGTTGGTGTCTAGGCACTCATCCCAGCAATGATCTTGGCAGGAATATCTTCTGATTAAAGTGAGGTCCTCTCCAATATTGAGCATCTGAAAATAAATCAATATAAAAATAATGTGAGTGAAGGAAGTTTTACCCAGAGGCATGTCTTATATGGAAAAGTCTGGCCTGGGTGGTATTAATTTTTGGCTTTTCTTAGTGATCAAAAATAAAACTTTAATTGGTAAATTTAACAGTATGATGATTCTTGTGCTTCGAAATAAATATTTCGCATATTCATTCCTCTCTGAAAAAATATTCAATTTTAAAATGAAAGCCCTTGTGAAATTGGTATCATTTTTAAAAGTTCTATTAAAAAATTGGTACTGAAATGATTTTTAAACATTCAAGATTATCCACATCAGTTACCTATAATAACAATTTACCATGAACCATCATAAATAATCAGAGTAGTTAACTGAGGTCAGCAAAGGAAATACAATCTTGACAATCTACGTAACCTCTCCATGGCTGACCAATGTTGACAATTTTTCACTACTTGTCATTAAATTTTATATTGAAATGTTCATACATTTTGGTAGAGTGATCGAGGACTGCCTCAAGGGGCTCAAACTGTAGCCACACCACTGGCTAGATCATTAGAAAAACTAAGTCATCCCAACCTTAAATGACAATTAAAATGGAAAAGTAGGAAAAAAGGAAATAAATAGCTGTAACACAGTCAATGTCAATTAATAAGACACTCTAGTCATATGAATGAAGGGCAAGGTCAGCTAACTATTAAAATGTGAGATTGATCAGAGGCCCTATGTTGGAATTTAACATCCTACGAAAACAGTGCTATTCATTAGGAAATGGCTGTATTTAGATGTGCCAACTTCAGTCTAAACTTAGCAGAAGATGGCTGTGTCATTGGTTATGTTGGTACTACAATGTAAATCTGTTAAGGTGGTATGCAAAATAAAGGAAGCTGTTCAAGAAGGTTCGAGAGAACGGACGTGTTCGTACCATGTGCATTTTTACTTCCCAATTGTCCTGAACCGATGTACGTAATGCCGGTCAGTGCACCTCCAAACCCAAGTTTAAACATGGCGCAGTCATTAGACAAGTTGGGAGGAATAAATAAGTAATAGTAACTGGTGTAACAGTCAAAGATATCATCATGGACGCGTTGTTGGCATCGTCGGTGAAACTTCCACCAGATTTCAACCTCCAGGGTCCCAATGCTGCTACTAAATTTCCTGCATGGTTGGATGCATTTGAAGATTACTCGATTGCCATAGGACAAGATGAATTGAATGATAAAATCAAACTATCACTATTGCAAAATATTATGGGGGAGGAAGCCCGCAGTGTTCTGTCAACGATCCCAATGACTGGTGAAGAATGCAAATCTTATGAAACTGTGACCAAAAGACTTGGTGAAGCCCCAAACAAATGAGTGTTACGAATTATACTTGTTTATGGATCAGAAGCAAAATGACGGTGAGACGCTTGGCCAGTTTATGACAGCATGCAGGAAGTTAATTAAATCTTGCAATTATAACGATACAACGGATGAAGAAACCGTTGAGGAGAAAATTATGAGCGATAAAATAGTGCATGGTATTAGGGATAAAGTTATCCGTGAAGGTCTGTTAAGAGTAGATAACTTAACATTGAGGGAGGCAGAAACTTATTGTCGAGCGACGGAACAGAGCAGACAACAGGCAAACAAGATGGAAGAAATAGGCGACACAGCAGGTACAATAGTGGATGCTGTAAAATCCAGAGACGGACAAAGCAAGTCAAAACCCCAAGGTAAAGTGTTTCAGAAGACAATATTTAAATGTACAAGATGCCAAACAGAGCATGGTATTCGTCAATGTCCAGCTTACGGGAAGACATGTCGAAAGTGTGTGTTGAAAAATCATTTTGCCGTCTTGTGTAAGGTAAAAGCTGTGAAAAGTGTAAGAAAAGACAATGAGAATGAGTCTGATTCATCTCTATTATTTTGTGAAAATGTAAATGTTGTTTATAATGTGACAAAGGGTATTCAAAGGGTGAAAAGTGTTGAAAATATTACTCAAAATGTTACTGAGAGGTTTGCTATTCTAAATGTGGAAGGTAAGAAAGTTAAGATGAAGCTAGACCCAGGATCGGAAGTTAATATAATGCCTTAGTGTATTTTTGAGAAACTTGACAAACCAGTACAGCTACGTAAAATAATGTCCAGTTAGAAGGTTAGATGGTAGTAAGAAAAAACCTTTGGGTGTTGTAAATTTATATTTCAAATCAGCTAAAAATCAGTCATGTCTTGATTTTATGATTGTTGAGTGGAAATGAAAAGTTTTATTGGGTTTACCAGGGTGTTGTGCGTTCAATCTTGTACAAAGAGTTACTTAAACTAACGGAAAGGTGCACCAGATTAAAGCTAAGGAACAATAGTGCCAGATATGTTAAATTTTAATGCTGAAAGTAAATTTATTTCAGAGAATAAAGAAATCTTCCAAGGTCATGGGCAATTTCCAGACAGGTGTTCACTAAGTATCAGAGACAAAGTAGGAGAAATATTGTATCCTCCTTCCAGAATTCCGCATGCCCTCATGGATCAGTTTAAGTGTGAATTGGATAATTAGAAAAAAGAGGTGCTACATCTGAAGTTGAGACCATGAGTAATAATGCATGTGTTAATAGAATTGTCTTGATTGAGAAAACAAACAAGAAGTTGAGACTATGTTTGGATCCGTCAGATCTAAATAAAATAATTGTTAGAAAACCTATGATTCCATACAAATTGGAGGATGTTGCCATGAAATGTAGAGGGAAAAAAGTTTTTACAACCCTTGATCTGTCAGAAGGTTTTCATCAATTACTATTAGATGATGAATCATCTTGGTTATGCTGTTTTGCTACACCAATTATTTTTTCTTTATTTATTTTATTTTTTTTTTATTTTTTTTGTTTGTATTTAGTGTTTATCGGTATAAAGTGTTACCTTATGGGTTAAGTAACTCAGGCGATTTATTTGATGAGAAAGTGTTAAAATATTTTGGTAGCATACCAAATGTCATTGTTTGTAGGGATGATTTACTTGTCATGGGAAGGTCTGAAGAGGAACATGACCAAGCCCTACAAAATGTGATCAATACTGCCAAATCGGTTAATGCCAAATTTAATGGACACAAAATGCAATTTAAGAAATCTAAGGTCAAATTTATGGGACAAATAATTTCTGAACAAGGAATGCAAATTGATCCTCAAAGAGTAGAAGCTCCTAAGTCAATTAAGAGTCCAAAAAATAAAAAAGAATTGCAACGACTTTTAGGCTCATTTTTTCATGTAAGACGGTATGTACCAGATATGAATCAGGTCATGAAACCATTATTTCATTTATTGAAGGAAAATTCTGAATTTAAATGGTTGCCTAATAATGATAAGGTCCTTGACAATCTTAAAGATAAAGTTTCACAAACATCGTCCTTAGTTCCCTTTGATCCAAGTAAGCCAATAATTTGGCAATGTGATGCATCTAAGTATGGACTAGGATATTGTCTCTTTATTAAATGTGGAAATGAGAATAAATTAGTAGCATGTGTTTCGAGAACAATGAGTGATTGTGAAGTGAATTACAGTCAATTTGAAAAGGAATTACTTAGTAGGTATATGTTATGGAGCAAAGAAATTCCATGAATTCATTTATGGTCTACATGTTATGGTTCAAACAGATAATAAACCTTTGTTGTCTGTGATGAAAAAACCAATTTGTAAGATCGGTTCAGTAAGGTTACAAAGACTTAGGCTGAAGTTACTGAAATATGATCTTGAATTAACCTATGTACCTGGTAAATATTTGCACTTTGCAGATATGTTATCACGAGCTACTCATGACAAACCTGAAATTGACCCTGAAATGTGTGAAATGGTTCATTCAATTAGCTAACACCTTCCAATGTCAAATGAGCGTCAACGTTCATTTAGACAAGCTATGTCCAAAGATCCAATGTTAATATCTCTAAATATTGCCAGGAGGGTGGGCCCAAATATGAGAAGGTTGGTAATGAGTGTAAACCTTATTATAACAAACAATGTGATGTATTTGTTGAAGCAGGAATGCTTTATCTAGGTGATAAAATCATTGTTCCTAAATCAATGAGGCAATATGTATTGGATATTGTACACAAGGGACATACAGGGGTAAAAAAGTGTATTGCCAAAGCAAATCAATTATTTTGGTGACCTGGCATGTCAAGTCAGATTGCTGAGTATATTAAAAAACGCAGACCCTGTGAAAAGTTTAAGCCATTTAAAACCAAAGAGAAATTGACTCCACACACTATGCCTAAATTTAGATTTGAAAAGGTAGGAGCAGATTTATTTCAATTTGGGAACAAGTCTTTTTTAGTCATTGTAGATTATTTTTCACAATGGTTAGAAGTATATCTATTATCCCAGATCAGTCAGCACAGTCAGTAATCAATGCTATGCAACAAATATTCAAATGGACAGGTTTTCCAAAGACTGTTATAGCTGACAATGTGCCTTCCACGTCACAATTGTGTCAAAGTTATTTCCATGAAAGAGATATAACTCTTAGAACATGTACCCCTCATTATCATCAAAGTAATGGTAGAGCTGAGCAAGGAGTAAGTGTTGGCAAGAAGTTGTTAAAAAAGTGTTTTGAAGATGGTTCTAATTTTCAGAAGAATGGAGTATAATAAGTCCAATCATTAGCTTAGGAGCCTCACCCTCTCAAATACTAAATAGTCGCATTATGAGATCTAGGTTGCCAATATCACTATACCACTTAGAACCGGAAATACAAATGGATGTGTATGAGAAACTGTGTGCAAGACAAAGTAAGATGGAGGGATGGTATAACTAGAAAGCTCATAGGAAGGAAGAGGAATTATTTAAGGGAGAGAAGGTAGTGGTTAGATGTGCAAAAGACAATTGTTGGGAAAAAGCAACTATCACAAATAAGACAGATGAACCAAAATCCTATTGGATTAAAGTAGATAAAACTGGATCAGTGGTTAGACGTAATAGTTCTCAATTGAAAAAGTCATTAGTCAGTATGATACTGTAAAGGAGAATTTTATTATTCCTAAACATGTCAATGTACCTAATGTTAGGGGAAAAATGCATGAAAATGTCAATTGCATGGCTCATGAGAGTGGAGCAACTAATAAGAATATTGTACTAACTAGGAGTGGAAGAACGGTTAAACCAGTGCAAAGAATCAATTTATAATTGTTCATCCTGTAATGACATTGTAATGTTAAAAAAGAAATCTAAAGGTGTGAAAGATTTCGGAGGGAGGTGTGTCATTGGTTATGTTGGTACTACAATGTAAATCTGTTAAGGTGGTATGCAAAATAAAGGAAGCCGTTCTAGAAGGTTCGAGAGAGCGGACGTGTTCTTACCATTTGCATTTTTACTTCCCAATTGTCCTGAACCTATGTACGTAATGTCGGTCAGTGCACCTCCAAACCCAAGTTAAAACAATGGCTATCTTTGCCATACAGTTAAAACCAAGGAATCTCCAATATAAAACCAATGCTGGGAAGCAACAGATCCAAGTAGTAGTGACAAGGAACTAAACTACAGTTTAACGGCAGATAGTTCAGAAGGCTCCATCCTTCCCATTCATCACGTGAGATGTCAATTTAGATGATATCCAGAATACTGTGACTGCAAAAGATTAGAGGGAATAGTTGACCTTGCACACCAGGTATGAAATCCTACATACCAAGCTAATTCTCATAGATATCTCCATTTTGGCATCATTTTTTCTTTTACCATGAGAGAGTTGGTATGATTCAAATAATTTCCTGGGTGGTCATCCATTGGGGAGTGAGCCACAATAATAAAAGATATGCAATGTTAATCCTTTTTCCTTTTGCAATTTATGAATCTTGCTTCTGGATGACAGTGAGGGCTTTGTCAGAAGCTTTGGGAAGAAAGAGGATTTAAGTGTAAAAGCAGTAAGGATGTGATCTTCAAGAGAACAAGAGGATTGGATAGAGTAACAGACTGTTCAAGTCCTTTGGTATTACCCATTTCTAGATTATGTAATACCAATATTTCTACTCCCTGGCCAGACACACCCTTGGGGTGATTCTTCTTCTCCCAGGAGAAGAAGAATTGGCATGTTAAAATCCAGACATGGCTAATCCCATCACACAGAGCAGACCTTTCTGAATATGGACTGTGAAATATTGAACAATTTGCAGTGGTAGTATGTTCAATTGAAGTTATAGCAGTTGGCAGAGATCAAAAATCATTATCCTAGCATGTATTATGGACAACACCACTTTGGGGATATATATGAAAACATGATCAGAATAGGATAAATTATCTTAGAAGTCAACAAAGAAGTGACAATACTTGAAACAACTGTCAAGGATGATGCTGCATAGCTAAAAACAACTATAAACCAAGAAGTGAGAATTTACGTAGAAATGTGCGTAGAGATAATAGATGTCCAAAAGCAGAAGAGAAAAGGAAAGAAAATAAATATGGTGCTATTTAAGAATTATATAATGCCACATGTGATAAGTGGAGGTTCAAGGGAGTGATGGTGTCTTCATTCAGGTTCCACCAATCATGTGTATCCCTGAATAAAATTGTTTGGCAATTTTATTGAGGCCATAAATGAGGCTGAAGTTTCAAATGGAGTATCAGAAAAAGTCAATGGATCCGGAACACTCAAGATGCAACTAAAGGATAATTCAGAGGTACCACTGTTATAGTGACTGAATTTCTAAATGCATCAGACCTTCCATATCATGTGTTAATAAGAGCTCTGTATGATCAGATGTTTCATGCCAGCTTTAAAAGCCATCAGGTCACCATATAAAATGACAAAGGATAGGCACAGAGAGGAGGCTTTAAGGTTAACAGTATGTATAGACTTGAGATGAACATTTTTCACAAAAACCAGATGTTGAATAATAATAATAGATGTTAAGAGGAAAGTGTGGAATAGCACATTGCATGGCATTTTTATAAATCTCTGTATTTTCTAAGGATTTAAATAGGAGAATGACAGCTGAATTTTGGGAAAGTTGAAAAATAACAAATTTCCTGAGAGATTTGATGAGAAAAGAACAATAAAAACACCAGTGCTGGTTCAATCAGATGTAGTTGGCACACTTAAGTCAAAATTTTTGGGTGAAAATTAATGTTTTGTTGCCTAAAGTCACTGATTTCTAAAGAAATTAGTTAGTTCACTTGTTAGGGAAAAAGATTGATGCTCTTCATCAGTTCAAGTTTGACATAATCATCACATTAAGTTTGACCCCCTCCCTACTGAAGTTTAAATGCCTCGTTCTCCGCTCCTTCATAAACCGGCCGAAACCAGCCGCTACCATTTACGTCGCTCCTTCTTAACCCAGCCGACCTGCCCTGCTATACTTGGGGCAGTCTTTTGAGCTTCATAGGTATCTGTTTCATCTTGAGTGTGTTTATCTTTGCTAACACAGGCATCCTTCTTTTCTCGCATTTCATTAAGATAAAGCTGAACGTCGTAATATCTGTCACTGTAAGTTAAAAGCCTGAGACAATAAGGTGCTTTGTTCCAGCTCGGTATATCAACAGAGAAGTGATGAGAGCAGATTCTAGAGTCATTTCGAAGGACTTTTTAGGTGGGTCTTTTTTGAAATGAGGTGATAAGCGATAACTTCTAGTGTCTAGACAGAGTTCTCGTTCTTGGGGTGCAGATTAAATTTGAAAACCCAAGGCCTGCCCTGTATTGTTCAGAATGACTGTCATATCTAATAGAGATATTTCTTCGTGAGTGGTCACTATCAAGAGCTCATACTTTCCTATCTCGTATGGCAAGAAGGTGAAGCACAGCTTAAATGAAAAGAAAACCAACTTCCCAAATGCCCCTCAGTTCTGACCATGGCTTCTTAGAGTGAGAATACTATCGCAGAAGAAGTGAACAAAGTGATTTTTTGAGTAATTCAGATAGTTCTAGTTTTTTAAATGGAGAAAAAGGATAAGTGACAGAGACAATTCTAGTGAAGTGGAACTGGAGGATGAAGTTACCCCAACTATGAGTGATTATCACAGTGATATTCAGATGCGAGACTCATGGAGAGACGCCCTGATTTTTAAAAAACCACCTGAGTTCAAAGAAGACAGATTGATTTAGCAGATTGTACATGATTTAGCAAAAGGTGGCAATGAATTTTTCTTCCTAAAATATATGCTAGGGGGTAAGATTTTTTTGTGGTATCGTCAAGAATACTAACAAATACGCAGAAGATTTCCAACGTTCCACAGGAAAGGTTGACAAAGACTGGGTAGATGTTACGTACGATGAAATGCTACCATTTCATCGTACACAAACAGGGAACAAACACACTATGGTCTCCTGTCCACAGTCAATTGCATTGTACACCAAATACATGGGTGGTGTTGACAGAGCTGATCAGAGAAGGTGCTACTACGACTTAGGTAGGAAAACGAAAAAAAAAGCAAGCATACATTGGAGTGCTTGTATAGATGGGAATATTCCATTTACCTGAAAGTAGAAATTACTGGCATAGTCAAGGTATTGACTGCTCAATTGTTCGAACCTGTATGACCTTTGGTAGATTCACCAAAATTTCGAAATATTTCCACATGAGTGATATAACTCAGGAAAAAAAGCAGGGAGACGAGGGTTTTGGTGTATTGGAAAAAAATTACGCCGGTTCTTGAGGTAATGGAAACTTTCCATCTTAAGTATAAACCAGGTCAGGAGTTAAGTGTTGACAAAGCAATGGTGGCTTTTAAAGGACGTCACTGCATTAAACAATACATCCAAGGAAAGCCAACGAAGTGGGGATTTAAAGTTTGGGTTTTAGCAAGCTCCTATGGTTATGCCCTTCAGGGAAATGTATACTTAGGTAAAAAGGAAACAAGAAATCGTGAAATGTTTATCGGGACGCAAGTTGTAATGAATTTAATGAAAAACTATTTAGGAAAAACTCATCACGTGTATTTTGATAGCTTTTTTTCAAGTGTGACACTCATGGAATTATTACTTACGAATAACACATATGCATGTGCTACTACAAGACCATCTCGTCAAGAATGGCCTGCAGAATTAAAATATCCGAAAAAACTTAAACTCTAAAGAGGAGAGAGTCAAAATTTACAGAGCAGAAAAGTTACTGCCATAGTTTGGCATGATAATCGGGATATTTGTGTCCTTCAAACCATTTGCCATCCCAAGAATAAAGTCTATGTACCAAGAAAAACAGGAACAGGGAACTGTAACGTCAGACGTTTGTTTTGTTCCAAATCCTCTTTACTTTCTTAAAGATACAGTTTCTTTTTGCCTCACTACTTCGAGCCACTTTCCCTTTTCTTCTCCCTCTCAACAATCCTCCCTCTCCTCTCATCAACAACTCCCTAAGAACATACACATCAATAATTATCATCATCAAGTATCACACGTTACAGAACAAACAAACTATGGTCTCCTGTCCACAGTCAATTGCATTGTACACCAAATACATGGGTGGTGTTGACAGAGCTGATCAGAGAAGGTGTTACTACGACTTAGGTAGGAAAACGAAAAAGTGGTGGAAATATTTATTTGCCATTGTGGTGAAAATGGCTAACGTGAACAGTTTTATACTGTATGAAGAAACCAATTCACCCTCAAATAGTAGGCATGGAGTAACACAGAAGAATTTTCGTCTAGCACTTTATAGGCAGATGATAGGGAAATTCTCCTCCCACTAAATAATAGGGCGTAAAAGAATCCTTCCGGTGGGCACATTTTCACCGATACAGCAGCACACTCTTACAAAGATCAAGGGGAGGAAAAAAAGTGTGTGCCTACTGCAGCCCAAAGAAAAGAAGAACTCCTGAAAAAAAACTCCTGAGAAAAGAAAAATGAAAGCACCAGCCCTGGTTCAATCCGATGTAGTTGGCAGAGTTCAGTCAAAATTGTTGGGTGAAAATTAATGTTTTGTAGTCTAAAGTCCCTGATTTCTAAAGAAATTAGTCAGTTCACTTGTTAAGGAAAAAGATTGATGCTCTCCATCAGTAGAAGAAAATCACATCAAGTTTAATATTGTTAATAAAATAGAGGAAGAGATTTTTCATTCAGGGGCATGATAAGAACAGTGCCTTCAGGGTGCAGAATAGCAGATAACAAGAAAATCAGACAGAGAGACAAGAATAACCATAAGGAATAAAAGGAACACATGAGTCAGCAGGGGTTTCAAAGCCCGCAAAATATAACCAACCTTGCCACAGAATTAGCTGATTATTTGCAAAAAAAACTGTGAAATAAAGACATTCGAAGAGGCTATACATTACAAGTCTAACTCGATAGGTCCTCTAAGCTCAAGAAATGGGAATAAAAGGATTTAAGGTGGATGGAGATGAAAACAAAGAGCTTATACTGTCTGAGGACATCGCAGTTGTGGTGTAAAAGCTAGTAAACCAGCAAGAATCCTTTAACATAGAAGATTAAGTACAAGAAGGACTCACCATGAAGCAGGAAGAAAAAGTAAAGCCATGCACATACATGGAAGATAGAAGCTGAAGACAGTTTTTCCACAACTAGGAGAAGTGTTTGAAGAGATGGAATCCTTCACCCACCTTTTAAGCCGAATAAAATGAATGGAAAATGTATGACAGACATCAAGCAAAGATTAGCTCAGGTAATGAGGGCATTCAGATAGAAAAAGCAACTACTCTGTTAAAATAAGGAAACTATCCCTCAAAATTTTTGTAGGATGTTACACTATATTGCTCAGAGGATATCTTGAATATATTCCCAAGTTTACTCTTCTCCTAACTCTTCCCCATCTTCCCAGATACCCAATCCTTGGCAGGTAGACAACGTCCTTCTTCTGAAGAAGACCAGACAGACTACCAGAGAACTTTCAGCGGATTGTAGTGACTCTGATATCAAAGAAGATATAATGGGGTAATGAGAGGAGCACCTTGAGTCCGATATCACATGCACCAAAAAATAGTCCTGCTAAATGTAAGCCAAAGGATGGAAAAGAAAATTGACGGCAACTTCTCAGTAAACAAATTCTGACTTATGAAGAACAGAGGCACCAGGAAGTCACATTCTGCCTGAGTGAAATGGTAGAGAATAGGGATGGGCAAAACTACAGATATTTGGTGCAAACAGATAAATTTTTTTTTCTATTTTGCTAATACTGGGTACTATATGAAATCTGTATTTATGGAGGTACCAGTACTGAAAGTAAAAATACTCCAAGAGCACAACCATCTCGTACACAAGCATTCAACTGTTAAGGAAAATAAATTGAATGATGATAATGCTAATTACTGGGATGTATTTAAATAAATGGATATTTACCGAGACTGTAAAAAAAACTTAAATGTCCACTGTCCTTAAGGAATAGTATTGCAAACTTCCACAAGATTTAATGACAAGAATCAGTATTCAACATCCAACTTCAGAATTAATAATAAAAAGTAGTTTGAATAATCGAATTGAACAAGCAAATAGCTTCTAGGTCAAGTGGAACCAGCATTAACCAGCACATTGAGCACATGCAGCACCTGTAATTGATAATTGTAAGTGCATTCGAAGAAAAAGGCTAAAATGAATTTACTTGCAAAGGAGATAGAGGTGGATGGGGTGTGAGAAGCCAAGCCAATGAGAGCAGTGATGTAGAATTATAAACCTTCAAGTGGGCCAAGAGTGCACGTCTTCAGTCGAAGGCCAGCTTGTGGGTGGGTCACAATTTGAAGATTGGGGAAGGTTGGAGGATGAGCAAGGTATTAGTTTTGGTCACGCAGTCTTACGTAAATAAAAGTCTGATACCAGCGGTAAAGGATATATGTTGGTAACTTATGCCATCTTACGTCTTAGACGTCTTACATAAAAACCAGACTGAGGTGGAACAATGACAAAAAGGCGGGAACAAAAACAACACAAACTTAGGGTGGTAAAAAAAATTGCCAACGCAAACTGCGTATACTTACACAAGGAAGAGTCGGTGAATCAGAGGAAGAAACAGTCAATGAGAAGTGTAGAATTAATGTTGGACTGCAATTTATCGTACACACTTTCCTTCTCCCATCCTTGCTTCCATGGTAATGAAGGCCCTGGTAGAAAAAAAATTACAGAGAACAGAAAAAAAGTAGACCTCCATTATCTCCAACAGACAAAAGTGCAATTGATTCATTTGGACATAGACATGCCATAAAAATAATTGCCCCACATAATGCACAAGATAAACTCTCTCATGGCACAGTTGCTATAAAATGTCTCAGCTGACGCTAACCCCACGCACAATCTTCTAGGGAGGAACGAACATCCTAGAAGTTTTGGGCGGAAAATAAATTATATTCCCTAATTAGAACAAAAAAATATTCTGCACCATTTGAGCAACAGAGCACACCAGCCATGGCTGAAACGGGTGCTTGGCGGAGACAAAGAGCCCATTCAAGTAACCTGATCGGCTCCAAGGACCAGTTGGCTGGGCAGCGAATCTAAAGTCATGACATAATGGATAATGACATAAGTCAACAAAGAGAATGACACTAAATAAACTAGTCATTACATTGTCATTCACCAGTAGATGTAATTCAATCATCAGAGTATTACTTTATATCAAAATAGTGACATTGCTTTCAAAAGTAAAAAAGATTGAATAAAAGGATTTCTGGAGAACTTTAGGCCCTTTGTGTGTACAAAAAAAATACCAATATGAAATATTGACTAGTTTTCTTTAGTTTTGGGAACTAAAATAAGTTCAATAGTTTCAGCATTAACTTTATAAAACTTTTCCATTATGTTCAGGAATTAACAAAAGCTTTGTAAATTTTACATAGAATATTTATGGGGCTGTCCAATAAATATTCTACGTAAAACTTACAAAGCATTTGTGTTTGCATAAAAAAGAATTGTTTGTATACAAATACATCACTAAATTTTTATACTTAACATTTTTACAACATTAAAAATTTTTTTTGTATTTTTTTAACTTCAGGATCTACGTGCATTCTTGAGATGTATAGTGATATTTAAAAAATTAATTTTCTGAAATTTAGACGAAAAAGACGTTAACTCCTTTTCCATCTGAAGACCGAAAGGAATGATGGACCGAAAGGAATGATGGACCGAAAGGATTGATGGACCGAAAGGAATGAGGGACCGAAAGGAACAAGTGACCGAGAGGATCGAGGAACCGAAAGGAATGAAACGACTGGTTGGAACTAAAGGACAGGTGGATCCGTAGAAGTCAGTCCTCGGTCCTTCCATTCAATCCAAGGACCTGTTCGTTTGCGAATGACCCACCTTTAAACAAAAACAGTCAAATGCAGAAACAGAATCCATTCCTGATCATGTGAACCTAGGTTAAGGGGAATTGTAAAAAAAATTTCATGCACAATTTTTACCATAAGTAAAACCCTAAAATATTTTTTCATGCCCTCCCCCTAACAAAAAACCCCTAAGAACAGAACCAGTCAGAGATGTCGTTAGAAAACTAAGGTCTACCTCATTATTGACTGACTTCTTGTCGCGGGAGAGACTCAGGACAATGTGGCATTGACCTTGACCAAAACATACATCTCCCTAATCCTAACGTTAACCCCCAGTGGCTAGTATCTTGCTTAAGTTCCATTTCATAGACATTGTGCTACATTTTCAACAGCACTCCCCCCTCTACCTACCGATCACCACCTTTCTCTTCCTTGACTATTGCACCAACCCATGCTCGCACACTTTCCTCCCCTCCAACTCGCAGAACCCTCTCTCCTCTATGCAGAGAGTACAGTAACATTGTTGCATAGCCTTGCTTGCAACTGAAATCAAATCATTTTCCTAGATGCTGCAGACAGGTTGAGACCACAGCAGAGAATGTTAGGGACCTTAGGGCAACTGCTGATTGATTTCCACAATGTCATACAATGTATTAACACTGAAAATTAAACTGGAATAGATCCAGTGCTTTGAACGAGAAAAGCTTTCCATGAAGCAGATACAAGAGATGTAAAAAAGTAGAAAGATGCAAGTTTACGGAGCAATGAAGGACAACATTTAGAAAGAGTTTCAAAGTGGTAGGTCCTATTGTACAGGAATTGTATTGTAAGGAAAAATAGGAAAAACAGACAAAAATTAAAGATTTCATGTGTATTTTATAGATTGCTTTTTATATTAATATATTTTTTTTTAATTTACCACAATGTGATACTGTTTCATTTTTTAATAATAATTTGATCTACATATAGAATTTGAGTCAACCAAACCATGTACATACATGTAATGGGCATGATATGGCTTTCAAGGTCTTTTTTGAAATGTCTGACCCTGGATTAAGTGGAAACCTGTCTTATATGGAAAAAAATAATGGCCCCAAGAGATTCCGCTAAAGACAGGTTTCACTGTATACCAAATCTTAGCTGTACAAAATAGAAAAAATTCACGAATTTAACTGTGTATTTCCAAATTATTTTCATGAAATATGTGTGTATGACTAGCTAGGAGATTGTGCCAGGTTTTGACCATAGTTTGGTAAAATTGAACTATTCCATTGTATTGCCTATATCTACCACATTGCTAATAATTTAAAATCAATGAAACCAAACATTATAATTCTTCAATTAGATATCAAGAGCAAACAGACATGATTATTCACTGCATTCTTAACTGTGACTGTGTCCAGCAACCTGAGAAATATTAAATGGTGCTGTGGAATACAATTAAGCGCAGCACATTCCAGGATGGATAGTGATGAACTTCTATCAGAAAGTAATTTGAATTGATCCATATGGCATTATGCAACCACCTTAAATATATTATCCATTATTGAACAAGTTACTTGGAGAAAGCCTCTGAAAATGTTCAATGGAACTAACATTCAGGCAGAATAAAAAACACTGAATGTATTACATCAATGGAATTATTATCTACCAGCTATACACAAAGAAAGTTACTACAGTGAGTATAAAAATGTATAAAAATACAAGCCCAAATTAAAAAAGGAGTTCAAAAAAGAAGCAACCTCTGTCACAGTAATGTCAAGCATATACTTGGAGTAGGCAATAGAAGAAGTTCAGAAATTGGATTGAAAGTAGTTCAGGTTAGAAGAGAAGAAATAAACATGATCCTTTTTGCAAACAACAAGTCAGGCATAGCAGGAAATTTCTATGATCCCCTAAGATCATTGTTCAAGAACTTAGCTAAACAAATAAAAATACTAATATCCTAGTCCATGGCAGAGAGGAAGAGAATTTAAAGCAAGTGGCCCTCTTAAATGTGGCAACATAGTAAGTCCTACAGGTGGTAAGTCAACCAGAAATGCTGGAAGAGGATCTCCATGCTCTTGCCCACTTCTGCAAGGAACAGCAGAAGTCATGGTTTGGTGGCTAGCCCAGTAGCTCATGCAAGGTCCAGCAAGGTCCAGTAGCCACCTCACAAGTGAAACGAGGCTCCAGCTAGTGGGAGGCAACATGGAACATATCGCCAAGATTGTGCAGATGTGTTACGATGGTTGAAGGCAGATGTATTAAGAAGCCTTCCAAGATACTTTTGCTAACCATCCAAGAGTTAACAAAGTAGGGGGATAGAGTCTGTAATATACGCATGCAAGGGAAGTTATGCAAGATGAAATCCCCCATGAGGAGTGAAAGTGGGGATGATGAGCTACCTGGTCTCATACACAGTAACATCAAGGGCCCCATTATTCCTCCATCCAGGGGAGGAGCTAGGTTTGTCCTGACATTCTTGGATGACTACTTGAAGTATGTTAATATGCAATTTCTTGTGCAGAAAAGTGAAGCTTTTGTTGAGTTCTATACATTCCAAATTCTGGGACTTTGCATCAGGGTAAAATTAAGAGACTTAGGACAGATAATGGATTAGAATTTTGCTGCAGTGAGCCTTAGGAGTACTTATCAAAGAATGGTATAGAACATTTGAAGTCGAGCCCCAGATGCCAGCAGCAGAACGGAGGTGCAGAGAGATTCATTTAAACCCCAATAGAGATGGCCAGATGCCATAAGTTTGACTCCAGTATACAAAAGAACTTTTGTGATGATGCTGTCAACACTGCTTGCATCACCTACAATCAGCGGCCCAGCCGAGCCATGAATGACATCCCTGCTCATCTATGGAATACTATCAAGAAGTGTGGAAGGGGTTGACAAATCTATAATTCTTTGGATGCCAGACTTCGACTCTACTTCAAGGAGGAGGTATGCTAGATCCAAGAGCTGAGGTATGTGCATTACTTGGTGGTACTGAGGGAGTTAAGGGGGCTTCCATCTCTGGTCTTTTTGAAGAAGGTCTGCAATTGTAAGGACAAATGAATTTGATGAGACCAAATTCCCATTATTTAGGCATCATGAGGAATATGACAGGAGCCCATGACCAGTACCTAACCCAAATACAGTAGAGGAAACTGATGCAAGCAAAATCTCTGATGTTGATGAAGAAGTAAGTGAACCACAGATGATAGATCTTGCACTGGCTTCTGCCACCCCTATTCTACTGGATATGGATGCTGTCTTACCTGATATTAGCACGAGAGATCCAGAGGAGATGGAGAAGCATGGGAGATAAAATAAATGAGAAAGTCCCAGCCATCAGAAGAGTGATTAGGCTCAGATAAAAGAAGGTTCGTGATTGTTTGAGCATTTTAGTGCGTTAATCCAGAGAACCTAGAGATCAGTATCCAAACTCTATTGCATTAGCCTAGAATGAACAGCACATTTGCAATGGGGGGGCAGTAATGAAAGATGAATTTCAAAAGTTAAAAAAACATGTGTACATGGGAAATAGTACATGGGTCAGCACACAGAAAATTCATTCGGTCTGCATGGATAGTTAAGATGAAACTCAATCCTGACAGGTGTGTTTTCAGGTTTAAAGTACGTCTTGAAGCACAGGGATTTTTACAGGAATGAAGTCATGATTAAGAAGACAAAACTTAAACCAAGATGTGACACAAAAATACTGGTAGAGGACACAGAAAGATTTGACACAGGCATTGTTGAGAAACTAAAAAATGAAGGTGAAATGGTCACTGAAGAAAATGGGATAAGCAGAAGAGGACAATCACAGAAGTAGAAGAGGAGCAACTGGTGAGCAAGAGGGCCTAAATGAAGAAGCCACAGATGATGAAGATAAGGGAAACTAACAGATGAAAGAAGAAAATACAACAACCTCAGAAGCAATGTTAATGCCACCCTCTGCAAGATGCTAAGGAACCAAGTCTATTGAGAATTCAAGAAAGCCAGGGACGAAAACATATTAAAGAGAGAAAAACAAAAAGTAAGAACATCAGGGATGCTATTAGGAATACACTGAGATAGGATGAAGACACTAGGAATATATGGATGAAGTACATTGAATAACTCTACCAAGTGCCAAAGCCACTGGAAGAAAACCTGATGAAGGACGAGTGGGATGTCAACGAGGAAGCCTGGGGCCCACACATACTGAGGAACAAATTTGATAGAGCAATAAAAGACTTCAAGAAAAAGCCCATGGAGCAGACAACATTAACAGAATAATCATCAAAGCACTAGGAAGTAAAGGAAAGGACAACCTAGGTAAAATAATCAAAGATACATACCAAAGTAGAAGACTCACAGAGGACTTTCAAAGTAGTGTAATGACCACGACACCAAAGAAGACAAGGCCTGAGAAATGTGAGGAGTGCTGAACCTTGAGTCTAGTGTAACATGCATCCAAAATGCTAACACGTATAATAGGTCAAAGGATGGAAAGGAAAATTAAAGACAAACTCTTGGAAAACGAATTTGAATTTAGAAGAACAGAGGTACCAGAAAAGCCATACTCTGCCTGAGGTTAATGTCAGAGAAAACAACACATGTGAATTAGCCACTGTAGGTGGCATTCACAGACCTGGAGAAAGCCTTCAACTTTGTTGAGTGGAACGAAATGTTCCAGCAGACGGTTAACTTGAAATGGATTACAGCAACAGAAGCTACACAAGCAAGTTTCCACAACACAATCAAGAGATGGAAGATGAAGAGAAGCTAAAATTAACAAAGAAGCAAGACAAGGATACAACCTCTTACCACCAAAGTTCAACATATGTTTGGAGGAGGCTATTGGAGACTTAAAAGAAATTGGACTGAACAGAATTAATTGTAAGATAAACAGAGAAAAAATAAACATGATCCACTTTGCAGATGACATCTCAGTCTCGTCAAATTTGATGATCTTCAAAGGTTAATAAATGTCATGTACCAAGTTCTTCAAAAATAGAACACGAAAATAAATATGCCAAAAATGAAAATCCAAGTATGCTGAAGAGAAAAACTGAAATCAGAAGTCACATTAAGAGGAGAGAAATCAGAGTAAGTACCAACACATGGAATGGAAGAAGTACAACAGACATCAAGAGGAGAATATCCCTCACTACTGCTGTGTTCAGAGAAGATAGGACTACAAGGTAGGAAAAAGTAAGTGAAAACAATCACGTGGAATGTGGCACTCTATGGATCGGAAGCATGGACCAGTGGAGAAGCAGACCTGAACAGACTAGAAGCATTCCAAACCTGGTGAAAGAGGAAGATGCAGAAGATAAGATGGACAGGCAAAATAATAAATAAATAAATTTACTGAGGAGTAGAGAGGAAGGAGCCATATGGAACTCTCTACAGAAAAGAAGAAAAAGATGGATTGGACACACCTTGAGACACAATGTGTTTGTTAACCCTTTAATGCCTAGCATGACCATTTGGTTACGGAAAGAACTTACTTTGTAATCTCGAAACAATTAAAACGTCGCAGGGCCGCCGTTTTGTCTACACAGTTTTACATTTCCCCCAAGGGTTTTTGGAAGCACTAGTGGCAGTTTTCAGACCAATATCATAACGTTCGGTGCTGCCAAGCTCGTGAGACCATTCTGGTGCCATTGCTACTCTTCATGGATTTTCGACTTGTGTAAGTATGGTACCTACTAAAATACTTTTAGTAAATGTATGTATTTTAATTAATGATATTAGTATATGTAGGTTCATTTTAATGTATTTATATATTATTTTATATGTATTTGCTAAAGTAAATAATTTATAAGTAGTTTGTCACAGGTGTGACCATATGAATAGACCACAGGGGTGACCATTGAGTTTTGATTTATGCGCGTGAATCTCAGTTCCCTGACTGTTCCTTATCAAGAATTGATTGAAGAATGAACTATTGAATGCAGTGTCTGCTGTATATCCCTAACTGTTGGTCTCGACTTGCACATATTATCATTCCATAGGTTACCACTTGGTAATTTTGGTGTTTTTTTTTGGATAAATTTGATCACCTGTTGGACAAAATGAACAAGAGCAAATATGATCCCCTTTTAGTAATTACAGGTGATTTTAACTGTGACCTACTAAAAGACAGTGCAGACAAAAAAGCTTTTAAGTGTTTACATAACTCTTATAACCTCCATCTTGGGGTCTGTTCTGAACCTACTCATAGTGCAAGTAATACCAGATCTTTGATTGATAATGTTACATCTAATGTTGATGTAATGTATTTTGACACTGCTGTCCTTGAACGTGCTGTATCTGATTATTTGCCCCTACTGTCAATATTTCAATTCCACTCCTCTCCTACCTAATATTAGTGTCATTTACAAACGAGATTTTTGTGACTACAGTGTGTGTTAATTTAAAAATAAGATTGCTTCCATTGATTGGCATACTGTTTTTCAACTGATTACAATTGATGAAAGTTTTCAAATCTTCCATGATCATCTTTTGCACTGGTTTAATATTGCCTTCCCCCTAGTTATTACTAAGGATAAATGTAGACATGAGAGAACACCATGGCTTACTAAGGAAACTAGACATATTTCTTCCTATCTGAAAGCCCTTGGAATAGCTAGCAGATTCTCTAACTCTGTTGAAGCAATTGAGGAATACAAAATATTGAAAAAATATTACAAAAAGAGTCCAGCACAGGCAAAAAAACATATGATGACACTAAAATTACCTCTTCCAGCAATAAATCCAAAACCTCCTGGGAAATTATAAATACATGTCAAGAAATCTTTAAAGCACACTCTACCAGATGCAACAAAATTAGTAAATAAGTCAATAGGAAGTTATGATGAATTAAGTAACATCTTTAACCAACTGTTTACAACTGAACCCTCTCCACTAACACACACAGATACCTTCTCAGTAACTGCTAATTCCTCTTCAGTGTCTTTTTTGTTCAACCCTGCACTGACCATGAATTTAACAAAATCATTTCAAAACTTGGTAAAAAACATTGTACGGGTCCTGATGACTTGCCTGTAATTTTTAGTGTGTATGAATTTGTAAAGAAACCTTTGCTATATTGGATTAATGAATCGTTATCACAAGGTGTTTTTCCCTCCGCTCTGAAGCACTCTAAAATAGCACCTAGTTACAAAAATAAAGGAAGTCCTAATGATATGAATAATTATCGACCTATTACATTGCAGAACACACTGGCTAAGGTGTTTGAAATGGTTTTTCCTACTAGGCTTTTTCCTTCTTGGAAAAAAATTCACTTCTCATTCCAAACCAGCATGGTTTTAGGAAGGGTAGATCTACAACCACAGCCATTTATGAAGCTATAGACTTCATCCTCACCTCACTTGACAACAAGCAGAAAACGGTCACGCTAGGCACATATGAGGTCAATTGTTTTCAAATTCGGGGGATTTTCTTACTGCTTTCTGCATATAGAAATATAATTGTCCTATTTTGAATGTATGTATTTAAATCCTTGAGCAAGTGTTAACCTTATTTTTAATAGAATAAGTTTATAGTTTTGAAGAGACTAGACATTACAAGAAGCTCTTGACATTTTGGAGTATGAGGATGTTGATAAAATATACATCGAGCCTCCAGATGTAAACAACCTCATGGACGAAAATTCTGTCGATGAGGATGAAGGTGGTCTAGTGGATAATCTAAGCAGCCGACAGCTCCAGTGCCCTACAGAAGTAGTACTGTCCAAAGCATATATGACAGAAGCCTTTCCAGATCAGAAGGTGGTTTTTGGATTGAAGCAGTACTAACTACTGTTTATTTGTTGAACAGGTCCTCAATTCAGGCTATTGATGAGAAGAAGGTCCCTTATCAACTATGGTATGGAGAGAGGCCCTAAGTATCTCACCTTAGAGTGTTTGGCTGCATAGCCTTTGTTAAAAAGAGTAAGGAATAATTACAAGGAAATTTTGACTCTAGAAGTAAGAAATGTATTATGCTAGGATATTGCGATAATGGGTACAGGTTATGGTCAATGGAGGATAGGAAAGTTATCAATGTGAGGAAAGTTATTTTTGATGAGAGTAGGACCAGGTTTAATTCTGAGGATGATTGGGTTCATAGTACTGATGGGGAAAAGAATCTAGAAATTATGTTAGAAGAAGAAAATCCAGACACAGAGGAGCCAATTTCATGAGGGGGAGAAGAAGAGGTAATTCCACTAGTGGAGCCAGGTGAGGTGGATAATGGAGTCCAATTAGAAGAGTATGAAGAGGAGGAAATGCAGGGTGTAAGACGGGGTACTAGAGTAAGGGTTCACCCTCAATATTTTTAAGAGTATGTAACAATGGCATTCCTTTCAGAATTCGTCGATAAGTATGATGTTCAAGATGTAGTGAGTGAGGGGTTTCAGGACAGTTTTAACCGTTTCACGTCGGAGCCATGCGGAGGAAAATGCTATCCCCGTTACGAGCATCAAACGAACTTTTTTCACTTCTCCGTACATAGCTCTCTGGTGGCGATGAACCGCGCAGGTATGCTCATCACCCGACCTAGGACCCAACTCAAGTGGGACGCCGGTCCCTTTCCCGTCCATTGGTGTCAACCCTCCATGGATTAGCAGCCCTTTTCACAGTATGAATAGGTGTAAAACTTAAAGCATTAGGGTTTTTTTTAAACAAAAATTTGTTGTACTCTCCAAAAATTTAAGTTTAAATATGAGGTCCTTGAGTTTTGCTGGGCTATTGAGTTTTTTAAATGAAATTCTAGCATTAATATCAACTGATTAAAGACTTTCCTATTATAATTGCAAATCCAATTAAACAGCAAAAGCATATTTCCCCAGCATGAATGCACCTGAGATACCATCGTACTTGGGGACATATTTTTCTTTAGAATCACTTTTTGAAGAAACTTGAGGGGAAGTGGAAATTCAGTGAAAATGCTATTAGAGCTCGAGACAACCTTGAATGCATATGGAAATTCCCAGTGGAAGTGGATTGCATTCACTTTCTGTTATCTGAGACACTGTTGGGGACCTAGCCATTCAGCTGAGGTGCTATTCCGAAATAATGCTTTCAAGAATACACATGGGGGACCACCGTACGAACAGAAGTAATAGATATTTAATGAAGTTTTTGAGGAAATCGTAAAGGAATACAGGATAATTTTCCTATGAAAACCAAAAATATTGGAACTAATTTTTAAGAAAAATACGAAAATACGAAAAAACATGATAAATAAGAAAAGTGAAACAAGAATACTCCAAAGGGTTAGTTACAAGACAACTTTTCTCACATTGCATTTAAAACACAGTGGATATAAGTACCATTCGGTCATGTGGAGTTCAATGTTATAACTCTGCTAGTATTAATGCTAAAATTTCAGCTGAAAATTGCAGGGGCTCAGTAAAAAACAGATAATGCAGTTCTGTTTAAATGATTTGAATTATGCAACTAATATTTGTTCATTAAACAGTGGGAATACTTTTAGCTAACCACATATTTATTCCTTGAGAGGTATCAAAAATGAGTCGGAGGGGCGACACCAGTCCCCGAAGAGAGGGCCTAATCCCTTGCTAAGCTGGGTCTCGAAGGGTAACAGCATACCTGAATTTATTGCTTGGGCGGTGGTCACTTCCCATCCCCTCCATCGGCTATAGCCGACATTCGTTTGTTTACGAAGGAAAATCCACGTAGGGTATAGCCAACATTCATTCTTTTGCTTATGAAAAACTGCGTCGGCTACAGACGACATTCGGCGCGAAAGGGATAATACTGCTTTCTCAGCCCTTAATTATTGTAATAACGTTCCTTTGGAATAAAGTGAACTAAATGGGAGGGAAGATGAGAAATTATGGAAACAGGCACTTCAATAGGAATTAATTTCTCACACAGATAATAATACTCGGGAACTAGTGACTCTCCCAAAGGGAAAAGTTCCCTTAAATAGTAAGTGGGTTTTTACCGTTAAGGAAAAAGGAGACTGGAAAATAGATAGGTATAAGGCTAGGTTAGTAATAAAGGGGTGCTCACAAAAACAGGGATAGATTACCATGAGGCCTATGCTCCAGTAGCTAAATTAATAACAGTTAGAATTTTATTGTGCTTGTCCATCCAGAGTAATATGAGTGTAGTTCAGTTAGATGTCAAGAATGCATTTCTCCATGGTGATTTACTGGAAGAAATTTACATGTGACCACCAGAGGGTTTGCTTGTCAGAGATTACTCTAAGGTTTGCAGGCAGAAGAAGACTCTTTATGGGCTGAAGCAAGCCCCTATGGAGTGGAACAAAAAGTTTCATGAGTTTGTATTATCTTTAGGTTTCAGGCAGTGTGAAGCAGACCAATGCTTACATGTATATATTAATGGTAATGATAAAAGGTACTTGTTATTGAATGTTGATGATTTTCATTTAGGTAGTACTAATGAAATATTGATGAGTAAAACCAAGGAAAATTTAATGCCCATATTCAAGATGCACGATTTGGGTGAAATGTCATATTTCTTGGGAATTAAAATCACAAATATTTATGAAGGATTATTTTTTAGTCAAGAAAGTTATATTAACCCTTTCGCTGCGGTAAAACTGCAGAGACGTTCCAGCCCCTGCGCGGCGAAAAAGTGAACAGTAACCTACGTTGGCACAGAAAGTATGCCTCTCTTTGCACCTGCAACTCAATAGTCACTCATACTCCCGGGATGGGATTAGTACAATGTATTACAATGAACTTGGTGAATGGCATTCGCGGAAAAAGAAAGTTTGGTAGCGTGAGTATGGACGACCAATTGCCATAGGAACGTAGGAGCTACGTTCATAGCAGTCAACCGGGTGAACGTAACTGCTATGTTCGTAGCAGCGAAAGGGTGAAAAAGTTTTTGTCTAAATTCAATATCGATATCGATAAATGTACCAGTATTAATACTCTGATGGAGACAAAACCTCCTCAGATTTGTGATAATAGACAGACTGTTATTGGGCAGAAACCATACAGAGAATCAATTGGCAGTTTAATTTACTGTTGTATGGCCACTCGGCCTGACATCTGTGCAGCTGTAAATCATTTCAGTCAGTTTCAGACGAATGCAGCAAGTGAACATTGGAAGGGTTTGAAACGTATTCTCAGATATTTAAAGGGGACTTTGGTTTAAAGAAAGGTTATACAGTCCTCTCACCCTGCATGTAGATTCAGACTTTGCTAATGAGCCAGAGAGGAAATCCATCTCTGGATTCATTGTAGAGATGTGTGGTGACAGTGTTGCCTGGTCAACATGGAAACAAACATCAGTAGCCTTGTCTTCAACTGAGGCAGAATATATTGCATTAGCAACAGGAGTGAGAGAGCTGCTTTGGCTAAAACAACTTTTTAAATGAATTAGGATTTTAGGTTAAAGTAAACCGATAAATTTTTATGAAGATAATCAGGCTTGTATACACGCCTTGAAGACATAGGATATGAAAAGTCTGAAACATGTAGATATAGAGTATAATTTTGTAAAAGATTTAAATAAGAATGGAGTTATCTCAGTTGTGTATAGACCAACAGGGGAACAGGTAGCAGATATTATGACAAAAGGTTTGAACGACATGGAACAGGAATGGGGATGACTGAATTATAAATTTGTGAATAAAATTAAAATGATCTGAAATTGTTTTGTATAATTGTTAACCTATCATAAGTGTATGTAACCTGTAAATTCAAATGGAATTGTTCACTTGAGGAGGGGTGTGGAAATAGCAAGTTCACCCAATTTGAAATTTCCCGCATTCACAGCCCTCTCCAAAATTCACTGTGATTTCGATGTTCTTTTGTTTATGTACTCGTCTCCGGCAACTGTGCATGTTCCCAGGTTTGAGAGCTCTCTCTTGTGCGCTGACTGTGGTGGAGTGAGGACGATTAGAATAAATCTCTTAATTTCAAAGTCTTTCACATTTTTCTCCTGAGCCCCTTCAACCCGAAACTTCAACACAACGTGATATTTTGAAACACAAATAGTTGCTCTTATTTTTTGTAAGCACCACCATCAAGGAATACCACGCTCAAATTGCTGTTAGAGAGGAAGCAGTAAAAGGCAGTATAACGAATCACTCGCTCTACTTAAATTATAACAAAAATATTCCATTCAAACTCCTGCCCACATCCACATTATTCCTCCTTTCCCCATTGAGTCATCATCAAATCCATATCAATACCAAAAGGAAATAATACAAAAAGTTTTACAACTTTCGATTCCTAAGTAAAAAAAGTAGGCCATGTCAGATTAACATTTTTTGTACCAGGAATATTGATGCAGAGAAATGCTAAGAAGCCTTGAGGCTCTAAGTGCTGTGCACTAAATTGAGCCTGCCAGATAATAGTCATCGCAATGATTCTGAGGGGTGTGGGATAGAAATCTGAGAACATGGCACTAAGAAAAGAATAAAGTATGCCGCTAAGATTCTACAAAACTTCCCAGTGAAGTACACCATCATCATGGCCATCCTTGGTTTTTCACCTTGTCTCAACAACACAACTCCACTATACCGGTGGCAAACCCAGGACCTGTCTTTTAATCGACAGGAAGGAGGAGTCAGAGGAGTAACAACCTAGAAAAAAAACCAGAGTCCATCTGACCTGGATGGTACCACCCCATAAGGGTCCCTAGCCAGGGTCATGGTGAAGCCCCCAATGGCAGTGAAGACAGAGAAGATGGACTTTGGTACAGCTGAACTGGCAGAAGAGGCAACCCGACTGACAAGGATATAACAGGACAGAGGCCTTTGCCTTGTGGTTTGAAAAGGGATCTTTGAAGGCTAGGGGAGACAACCCTGACAGAAAACAGCCAGTCGCTAAGTTCAGGAGGCAGCACCTCTGACCAGCCAGCTTGGTAGAGCCAATAATCCACTTGAGTCAAAGGACATTATTTTCGGTACACAGAACATAACATCACTTACTGGAAAAGAGAGAGGATGAAAAAATACAAACAGGATTCTGGGCATAAGCGAGACAAAAAGGAAAGGGTTTGGATAAGTAGCGTTGAAAGATGGATATCACATTTTACTCTGGGGTAGAACACTGCAGCAGAGCAAAAGAAGGAGTGGGCATAGTAATGGAGGGTAGATATAGAGACACAGTTATGGAATGGGAGCCAATGAATTCAAGAATAATAAAAAGTGAATCTGGAGATGCAGGAGAAAACATCATTGATTCAGGTATATGCCCCAACACAAGACGCTGGACAGTTTGAGAAGGATCTTTTCTACACTCAGTTGCAGGAAACCATGGACAAGGCAAAGAGAACAGACCAGACATGCTGTGATAATGGGAGATTGGAACTCCGGAATAGGGAGAAACCTAGAATGAGGACATGGATCAATTGGGCAGCATGGAGGAGAGCAAGTTCTCAAACAGAGAGATGATGATTGATTTTTGCATAGATAACCATCTGCTGATTGGCAACACTTTTTTCCCTCATAGCATAAAACCAAGAGTCAGCATAAACCAGCATTAAAACAGCCAGCATGCAACGCATAAAATCACTTCTGAGTCTGAGAACAGAGGAGCAAGAAGCGTGATGGATTTTTTCCATTGCACAAGAAGTATGAGGTATGCTGCAAATGATGTGTACTTGGTCTTAAACCGTGGTGTGTTGGTAATTACATAGATACAACATCGCATAAGTTGGCACCCTTCTCTGTACCATCTATATGTGTTTTTTATTGGATTGTTGCGATGTTTTATTTTCCATTTTTTATTCTTGTCATTGTCACACGAATTTGCTTCTTGTAAGATGGTGTACTGATTAAATGCTCGCATCTTAAATCGGCCTGAGTTGAGTTCTATTAACCTTAAAACTCGTACAGGTTATGGGCCCAATTTGCTAGCGTATTAGACATGGCAATTGTTTTGGCGGTGTGGAAAAATATTAGTTTGAACTTCATGATTTTGAGAAGGTGTCAGTGGAGGCGATAACTGACATTATGGCGGAACAAGGAGGTGAATCTTGCAGTTCCCCATTGAAACTCACGAAGGACAACTATTATCAGTGGAGAGTTGTAGCAGAGGCCGATTTGATTGAGAGAAACTGTTGGAGCACTATTGACCCTAGTTAAGCTGGAGAAGAGAAACTTAATGCAGAGCAAGCGAGATTGAACCGAAAGGCATGAGCTTACTTGGTCAAGCATGTGAGTCCAGAGTATATTGAGGACATAAGCCATCAAGAAAGAGCGAAAGATGTGTGGGATATGCTTAATGAGATACACACAACCTTCACGATGATCCATCGATGTATGCTGCTGAAAGAATTGGCTTCTTTCGTAAAGCCTGATAATATTGGGATGCAGCAGTTCACCGCTAAAATTCAAAATACTGCAAGAAAGTTGTCAGACGGTGGATTTGTACTCTCAGATAACCAGCTTGCTATGATGATGGTGGCTAGTCTTCCACTTCCTAAATATGACTCATTCGTCAGAAGTATAGAGTACAATGCTCATCTCACCACAAGATCTGTAAAAAGCACACTTTACATGGAAGAAACGAGAATGAGTCGAGCAGAAGACGAAAAAGATAACGAAGCTGCCACCTTCGCTGCTTTCAAAAGGAAGCAGATGTTGGAGCAGTCGTCTGATTTCAACCCCAACCTGAACAAGCATCATCAGCAGAGGAACATGCAGCAGACGACAGCAGTGAAGGTAGAGAGGAATGGTGGGGATCAGTCCGCCAATAGGGGTCCTACATCATAAAAGTGCTATGCATGCGGTAAGTGGGGCCACATAGCACGATTCTGCCAAGAAGTATGCTGGACAGAAAAACAAGACCAGCTTCAGCACCAATGCTGCAAGTGTCTTCATGGAGCAAGAAGCTCCAGAGAAGGGCCATCAAGAGGTTAAGTTTAAGACATATGTGAGTGCAACCGGATTGGTAAGTAGGCGAGAAATAGGTGTTTGGTATCTTGATTCCGGTGCCACAGACTTTATGACACCAGATACGAGCATTATTTGGGACTTTAAGCCAGCATCTGGTAGTGTAATGTTGGGTAAAGGCAGGATTGTTGTACAGGGAAAGGGAACTGTAGTCCTGAAGTTGAAAAAGGAATGTGGTGGTTACACATTGAAATTGACTGATGTATTGTACGTGCCTGAATTACAAATGAACTTCATGTCTGAAAAAGATTCACAAATAAGGGTATGCACGATGACCTTTAATGATAATTATGCTGAGGGTATTGACGTTGGAGAGGTTGTACTTAAAGCAATTGCATCTGGTGGTTTGTATATGGTGGAAACTTGAGTATGTTAACCAATGTTCTAATGAGGTTACAGGTGTACTTGCAGAACAAGTGGAGAGTGAAGGTGAATATCATGAGAGCATTGCATTGAGAGCAGCAGTAATATGGCATCAGAGACTAGGCCATGTTCATGAAGCAGCTATCCATAAAATCCCTGTATTTTCTGAGGTTAAAAATGAGAAGTTAGGTGCTTGCTCAGTCTGTGTTCAAGGCAAAATGACCAAGAAGGGTTTCCCAACCAACAGCACCAGGCAAACGCATCATCCCCTTGAACTAGTGCACAGCGATGTGATGGGAATAATACAACCAGCATCTATTGGAGGAGCTCAGTACGTATTGACCTTTATAGATGATCACACAATGTACATAACAACCAGGTTCCTTGTAAAGAAGAATGAAGTGTTTGATGCATTTGTCAAGTTTAAGTCAGTCTGAAAATGTGTTAGGTTTCAAAATTAAAAAAGTACAAAGCGACAATGGAGGTGAATATTGCAATAATGAATTCCACATGTACTTAAGTCACAATGGTATTGTACACAGAAGAACTGTACCACATTGCCTCCGGCAAAATGGCATTGCAGAAAGACAAAATCGAACTCTCAGTGAAATGGCTGCTTGTAGGCTAATCCAGTCAGGAATGCCGAAAAAGTTCTGGGCTGAGGCAGTAAACACTGCCTGTTACATTAGAAACAGGTGTCCAAATTCAGCCATCCAGTTCAAAATTCCAATAGAAATGTGGAGAGGGCAAAAGTTAAAAGCTTGAGGATTATGAGCATATGAGAGTTTTCGGGTGTAGGGCATGGGTTTCTGTGAATGATGGGAAATTTGATCCTAAGGCAGAGGAATGTGTTTTCTTAGGCTATAGTGATAATGTAAAGGGCTATAGGTTATGGCACTTCAGAAAGCAGAAGGTAATTGTAGCTCACAGTGTTACATTTGAAGAAGACAAATTTCCATTCACGCAGGTTTGCACTATTAGGTCATAAATAGTGAAGCAGTTATGTGCCAGTGATGTTACTACTCTTGTAGAATTTGATGGCAGGTGTGAGAATGTATATCATGCAGAGGAGGATATGTTTAATGATAATGATGAGGTACATTTGAATGATATCTATGTTTCAGGGGAAATGGAGAATATGAACAATGTGTAGTCTTCTATATTTGTGTGTTGGCAACACTGCGATATTTCGATATGAGTTACAAAGTGTAACAAAAGGAGGTTCAATAACGATGGCGAGATGTCATGTCTTAACTGGGTATAACTGTGAAGTTATTGAGTGAGGATCGCTACACAATGTAAGTGAATATATTCAAGGATAGTCAATATAGTCAAGGATAGAAACAAATAATGTTATTTCAACTGTGAACCCTTGTGTTACTGAACCAGAGGTTCAATTGAGACGTTCAGAGAAGATTAAGAACCGCACGGAAAACTATAGTGAATGTGTAAGTTGTCCAGGATGTAATTTTTCACAGTGTTTAAATGTTCCAGATGAGCCAAGTGTGAATGAGGCATTAAACAGTGATAATGCAGAGCAATGGTTAAAGGCAAAGGAGGAAGAAATGGTAAGCCTATGTGAGAAAAATACCTGGGTAGTTTTACAGAGACCACAAAGTAAGAATGGGATCGGTAGTAATTACTACCGATCCCATTCTGGATCCCTTTTCACTTTAAGCACCCACTTAAGTGGGTGCTTAAAGTGAAAAGGAAGCCAGATGGATCTATTGACCAATTCAAGGCTAGAGCAGTTGCCAGGGGTTTCACTCAAGTTCCCGGAATAGATTTCAAGGAAACTTTTAGTCCAGTAGTTGAGCCACCAACCACCAAGAGTTCTTTTTGCATTAGCAGTAAAAAGAGGTTGGCACCAAGAGCACATAGACATGAAATCAGCTTATCTTAACAGTGCTCTAACTGAGGATATTATATATGGAGCAACCATTATACTTCGAGGAACAAGGGAAAGATAGAGTGTGCTATGTATGCAAATTACTCAAAGGCCTATATGGTCTTAAGTAGGCGGGAAGAGAGTGGTATTTTTGTATTGACTAAATTCTGAGAGATTTTGATTTGTTACTTTTAGTCAGTGATCCCTGTGTAATAATAATAAAGAGAATAAGAGAAAAGAAGTGTGTAATACTAATAAAGAGAATGGCATAATAGTAGCACTTTATGAGGATGATATAGCAGTATGGGGGAGTAAGCGCAAAATAGCTTGTTATAAGGATTATTTGGCAAAGCACTTGGATGTTAGGAAACTCGGTGATATCTCACAACTTCTGCCTCTAAATGTGTTAAGACAGCAGTTTGAAGTGTTAACAATTGACCAACAGGGCCTTACTTACTTAGAAACAGGGACTTACTTAGAAACTTTTATCTGAATTTGGTATGCAGGATGCCAAGGGTGTTTCAACACCATTGCCCCTGAAGGTGATCCAGTGTGATGATGATGATGAAACATGTGACACACATCTTTACAGAAAAGCTGTTGGTAATTTACTCTATCTGTCTGATAACACCAGACCTGATTTATCATTTACCACCTATAAATTAAGTCAAGCTTGTGCAAATCCTTATAAAAAGAATTGGAGAGATTTGCAACATGTTATGAGATATATTAAGAGAACAGAGAATTATGGCATGTGCTATACTGGAACAAATCAGCCTGCTATAGTGTATGTTGATGCTAACTGGGGAAATGATCACACAGATCGCAAATCAGTCTCAGGATTTGTGATAATTTTAGCAAACACACCTGTAATCTGGAAGTCCAAGAAACAGCAGAGAATAGCTTGTAGCACAGTGGAGGCCGAATTAATTGCTATGAAGGAAGTGATCAAGGAGCTAAAATGGCTTAGAACTTTCCTTAGTGAAATAAATTGTTCTGAATTTATATCCACCCCATGTATTGTAAATGGTGATAATCAAGGTGCAATGGCTTTATCTATAAATAACTCGCATTCCCAACACACTAAACATGCTGATATTGATGTTGAATTTGAAAGAGAACCTGTGAGAAAAAAAGATGTTGAATTTGTGTATGTGGCATCTCAACACAATATAGCCGATATTTTCACTAAAATTTTGCCTGGACCTCAAACCAGGAAACTTGTGTCACAGTTAGGGTTAACGCAGGGTAATAGTTTTTTTGTGAGTTAAAAGTTAATTCCCAACAAGGGGAAGTGTTCGTGGTCTTAAACCGTGGTGTGTTGGTTGGCGTGGTGTAAACATAGACACAACATAGCATAAGTTGACACCACTGTCTGTACCATCTTGATGTTTAGTTTATTGGATTGTTGCAACGTTTTATTTATCCCTTTTTTATTCTTGTTGTTGCAACATTTTATTTATCCCTTTTTTATTCTTGTTGTTGCAACATTTTATTTATCCCTTTTTTATTCTTGTTGTTGTCACATGAATTTGTTTCTTGTAAGATGGTGTACTGATTAAATGCTCGCATCTTAAATCGGCCTGAGATGAGTTCTTTTAACTTTAAAACTCTTACATGATGTATGTCTACACAGACGCACTGAACTAAGCACAGAACATACACCACTAATAATAAAGCTGTGGCTACACCCTGTGAAGCCTAGAGAGGAATTGCCTTACGAGAGGTTGAAGGTTGGACAGCTGAGAGATGAACGAAAATATGGAATATCGAGACCTAGTAACAGCAGAGTTACAAAATAAAATAGAAGTAACAAGTGTTGAAAGTGATGGAGATCAAATGGAATTAGGCTGGAGGGTATTGAAAGAAACCCATTTAAATAAAACCAGAGAACTCTGTGGAGTACAAATAGCCAAGATGGAGGTGAAAAGGATGAAGTGGTGGAATGATCATGCTAAAGGAAAAATTAAGGATAAAATGGTTACTTGGAAACCTTAGATTAGAGATAAAATAGAAGAGGCTTGGAGAGAGTATGTACAGAAGAGAAATGAGTCAAAGCAAGCAGTGAGACAAGCAAAGAAAGAATAATGGGATGAGCTTGGAAATGAAGTGGAAGAAAATTATCATCATAAACACCGAATTTGCAAACGGTGAAAAGCCGAAAGGAAAAGTTCAGAAAAAGAGTAAAAAGTGTAGCAGATGAAACAGGGAAGATAGTGACTGATGAGATAGGTGTTGAGAGTATGGCATAATCACTTTGCTGTAACTATTGGACAGCAGGAGCAAGTAGAAATAATGGAAGTTGAACCAAACCCACAAATAGGAGGATAGAATGGGGAAGAAATAACACACGTCAAAGTGGAGGATTCAATAAAAAGGATAAAAGTTGGTAAAGCTGCAGGCGCTGATGGCATGGCGCCGGAAATGAATAAGTTTGGAGGAAATAGAGTGATTGATTGGATGTGGGAGACATGTAGAAGAGAATGGAAAGTGAAAAATATCCTTCCTAATTGGAAACTGAATATTTTAGCAATTTACAAGAAGGGAAATAATATGCAATGCTGCAACTATAGGCCCATGTGTCTGTCCTCTGTTGCTTTGAAGGTGTACACCAGAATTCTTGAAATAAAACTCAGAAATGAGATTGAGGAAGACCTAGAAGAGGAATAATGTGCCTTCAGAAAAATCGCCAAACCCAGAATCACATTTTACAGTATGCCAAGTTTTGGACAAATATATCAACAGAAATGGATCAGTCTGTCTGGCCTTTTTACATTTACAGGCAGCTTTTGACAATGTTCCAAGATGCAGCTTATGAGAAGCACTGCAAAACATAGGGGTATCTGCAGACTTAACTGAAAGAATTAAAAGGCTGTGGCAACCCCATCTACCGGTGCACCTCCACACTGCCTGTGCGCCAGTGAAACAAGTAGTGCTCTCACTTCCTGCCTGGCCGACCGGCACGGTGGCTCAGGGCTAGCATGCTCGCCTGTCAAGCCCAGGTTTGATTCCTGGTCCCAGAGTTTACTATTTGTAAATGCATTTTTCTTGCACTTTTTCGACTATTCTAGAACATTGTTCTGGCAATTTTCCAGTGTATAGCATATTCTAGAATGGTTGCTCAACACTCCTTAACAAAGTATTCCTTATACAAATGAGGGCAATAAGAATCATTATGGGGAAATCAAAAACACACTCCTGTAGACCGCTATTTGTGGAATTAAGGCTCCTCACAGTGCCATGCCTATATAATTATAAATTATGTGCTTTAATTAAGGTTAACCTTCACAAATTACAGGTTAATAGTGATGTTCATAATCACTTGACAAGATCCCATTCAAGTTTGCATGTCACCCTCCATAAACAAAAAATAGCCTCTAGGAGCCCCATTGCTGTTGCCACTAAAATGTTTAATTTACTCCCTCCATATTTAAGGTGTACTACCCCAGAAAAAAAGTTCAAGGCTGAACTAAAAAAATATCTAGTAAATAAATGTTATTACAGCGTACATGAGTTTTATAACAAAGTTTAGTTGTTGTTTTTGTATTATCATTGTATTTTGTATTGTTCTATCTCAATTGTTTGTTGTTTTTTTGTCATCAATTTTGAGTGCAGTGTATCTTGTATATCAATGGAAACATGTAATTCTATGTTCAATAACTTTGACATGTCTTATATCTATGCATTGATCTCTTTGACATGTGATCTTTAGACAAATAAAATTATTATTATTATTATAAATACTGAAGCCCTTGGCCCTGCGAGCCAGTCTTGTACCGACATCAGACCAATAAACAACAATGAAACTTCACACAAGTCTCTTCAATCCCTAGCTGACCTAACCAACCAACAGCTACAAGTCTATACATTAATGTGAAAGGAGCAGTGAGAATAGCTGGGAAAACGTTGACAGAGTTTGCTACGAGGAAGGGTGTCTAACAAGGAGACAGCCTTAGTCCTCTACTATTCATCATTTTGATGGACCAGATACATAACCAATGCAAAAGAAGAACACCAAGGTGAAAGATAGGAAATTAGAGGTTAAGGCCCATATATGTTCAGTCACTGGTATATGCAGAGACATTGCATTGATTGCTAGGAATAAGAGAGAATTGCAACCAGCAGTGGAAGAATGGACAAATGCAATTAGAGACCGTGGAATGAGAATGAATGTAGGGAAAAGCAAGGCTATTGCAGTGTCAAAAAATGAGGCTCAGGAAAGGCTGAACATTATGTGGGAAGAGCAAGATCTAGAACAGGTTGACAAGTTCATGGGGTATATAAGTATACCTAGGGCACAAATTACAAGGGATGGAAGGTCAGACACTGACATTAGCCACAGAATCCATAAAGCAAACCAGGTGTATTGTCAGCTTAGCAGATCACTTGTGGGCTAGAGGAAAATATTGGAGAAGACATATATGAGGGTGTACAAGACCATTTTCCAGGCAGAACTGTTGTATCGAACAGAGAGCCTAACCCGACTAGACAAGCACAGGAGTAGATTCCAAAGCTGTGAGATGAGATACCTAAGATGAGCAGCAGGACTCACTAAAAGAGATCAAGTAAGAAATACTACAATCAGAGCCCAATTCCAGCAAGACCGATAGTGGAATCGATGGAAAGAAAACTTTTAAGATAGTATGGACATATGGTTAGGAAGAATGAGGAAAGAAAGCCAAGAGTGGTGATGGAGGCAAGACCAGAAGGAAGACGAGGAAGAGGATGACCCAGGCTGGAATGGGAATATTATGTGGAGAGATTGACAGCCAGGCACAGATAGAGAATGAATGAAGTGAAGCATCTCGTTCAAAACAGGACCTAATTCAGAAAGTGGCTGATGCCCTGTTTACACTAGGTACTAGTTATGTAACCAGGTTATCTCTAACCCTAGTAGAAGTTCGTCGTGTCAATGCAGGTTGGCACTAACCGTAGTCAACATTTTAATCAGACTGGAGTTAATACGGTTGGCGCTGGTTACCATCATTTTTAACTCGTGTGAATGCAGGTTAGTTAGAATAGTAGTTAAGTAATCCAGTCCACCTCTAGCTTTTACTTGAAGCGTACAATATATTATGAGAGTTTATCTTGTCATATTCCATATCCTAGAGTCAGTGCAAAGTTGCTGAATAAATTCAAATGGATGAGTGAATGATGAACCATATTTTAAGTTCAAAATTTATCTTAAAAATGCAAGCGAGGACAGGTCATGGGCAGAACTTGGAAGAAAAAGTTTATTTCACTGCAAATATTGAGGCATTAAGATTCACTGGGGAATCATCATTGTCCCAGATACAATGGGCTAAAAAATAAAGAAGGAAAATATGTGTACAACCACCAAGAACTGGTAACTGTTTGAGAAGATTACATTGGAAAACAATATAAAGGAAATGTGGATGAATGCACAACCATCCCACAAATGTTAGAAACAGAGTTTAAAAATAGCATTGTGGAGAGTGACAATGGAATAATGAGGGAAGAATTTGATATGGCCTTAAAGAAAATCAAAGAAAAAAAGGGCAGTGGGAGTGGATGGAATTACAGCAGAAATCTTATAAGGATTGGGTGAAGAACTAAATAAGGCACTCTTTAGATTGACTTGGGCCATATACGATAAGGGTATACTTCCCTCAGACTTCCAGAAATGAGGATTGGTTCCCTTACCCAAGAAGACTTCAGCAAATGAATGTGAGCAGCATCGCACGATTAGTATTTTATCTTATGCCTCAAAAATATTGAATATCATCATTTTGCATAGGATAGAAAAGAAGACAGAGGAACAATGAACAGAAGACCAGTTTGGGTTCAGACGTGGAAGAGGCACAAGAGAAGTGACACTGCAAAAAATTTACACACACGCTGGACAGGCATTATAACAGAAACGATAGCCGATGGTTTGATCTCGAAGTTTTTGAAGATTGGTTTCTGAAGTTATGCCTTCCTTACATGAGAAGATTGCCTTAAAGGAAGATCATAATCGGGGATAATCTTTCCAGTCATTTTTCTCTGGAGGTAATTATACTGTGTTAGAGCAACAACATTGGATCTGTCCTACTCCCAAACTCGACACACCTCACCCAACCTATCGACATTGCTCTTTTCTGCCCCATAAAAGTTGCATGGAGAAAGGCACTCGATGAGTGGAAAAAGAAGAACTGGGCTGCGCTGCCTAAAACAGAATTTCCTCTGACATTAAAGACAGCAGTTGAAAGTATTGGTGGAGAAAAAATAGAAAAAATTTGAAATCTGGATTCCAATCAGCAGGGATCTCTTCTGTAAATAGGGAGGCTGTGCTGAAAAAATTTCCAGATTCTCAAAAGAACCAGTCTAAAGAAATTTTGGAGTGACTCATTCACGAAACTACCTTCTCAAAACTGCACACATGGGGGGGAAGAACAATTGGAAATCCAAGAGTAAGTGAATCAGTGGAAAACTGGGAAGGAGTGTGTCTGTTAAAGAAGTGTCCTGGAAGGAGTGTGTTCTCACTGTGTTGTGTGATTAAGTGCCATCGAAAAAATGCAGGGAGAAATCTCTTCTTTACCTTTCCTGACATCAAGGATGTGTCCTCAATTAAGAGAAACGAAATACTGGTGAGAAAACTCCAAATGCAGTTTCCGATAAGGCGTGGAAGATACATTTTTCCAAAACTTAAAAGGACAGTATGGACATATTTGAAGTATAAGTGCTACCTATCCCTATTTGTGCCTAATGTTAAAAGGAAGTAATTTCACTGATAAGCTTGTAATAAAAACATGTTATACGATGTTTAAAAATTTTTGTTCTATCTTACTATTTCAAAAAAATTAGCTATTAAATCATTTATTTGTATATTTTTCACGAAAAGTTATATCCAAAACAATTTACAAATATTCCTATTCATTATTTAGTGGCCTAAGTAGAGACAGGTATATGTAACTTCGTCCTCGAATAAAATTTCGTTGGCGGCCAAAGTTAATTCATTTCTACTCGATTAATAATATTTTAATTAAAATTTAATATAGCGAACTAAATGTTACATAACAGTTATAACTTCATGGGATTATTCATACAAGGCCACGGAGAATGCTCTCTTTTTTATTCTGGAGATTAATTACTATCTTCACCTTTTAATTAATATGTAGTACGACTATGTAAGTGTGATGCAGTTGGTACCTCATGTGGGTTGGTACCACTGTGAGAGCATGGAGACCGTCGTGTTGATTGCTAAGATGGTGAGAGACATGCACGTGGTTTAATAAAGTTGTACTTAAAGATAACTGGTGAGTTTCATTAAGATACAACGTAACATGGCACAGTCGAATTAAGGACCATGGATGGTTTGCTGTAACCAGTGAAGAAACTTCGTAGGTATGGTGACATCGGTGAAAACTGGAAGAGATGGCACCAGAAATTTGAATTTTATTTCGAGGCAATTGGCGGTACAAACCTCTCACCCAAGCGACAGATTGCTCTACTCATTCATTCTATGGGCCATGATGCAGATGAGATATACACTACCAACACGTTCCCGCCTGGTGAGAAGATATCATTGCAGTCCGTGTATGAGAAAATTGATTCTTATTTTCTCCCACAAAGGAATCTGACGTATGAACGGCATAAATTCTTTACCTCAAATCAAAGGGAGGGACAACCTTTTGATAAATATTTAGCAGACTTACAAAAAAAGGCCGAGTGTTGTGAATTTGGCCCTATGAAAGACGAGTTAATCAATGATCGCATAGTTTGTGACATCAAGAGCAATGGTGTGAGAGAACGTCTCCTAAAAAACCATGACTTGACGCTTCCCGTGGCAATGGACATTTGCCGCAATGCTGAGCTCACGGCCAAACGACTAGAGGTATTTCAACATGAAGAAGATGCCAATGTCCACACTGTGTCGGCTACCAGGATGATCCACAGGAGGAAGCAGTCAAGTAGAAATCCAGATGATGACACCACTCAAACGAAGGAGACATGCACCCCAAAGGAACCACGGAGATTCCAATGCTCTAAATGTGGTAAGAAGCATGATCGTGGCAAGTGTCCTGCCTATGGTGAGTGTTGTAGTAGGTGCAAGAAAAATAATCACTTCACAAATATGAGTCGTGCGTACAATAAACGCATTCAGGAAGTGAAGTGTCGAAACGAAGTGTGAGGTAGTGATTAGGCGTCATCTCCATCCAGTGATGAGGATGACCTGAGTGGGAGTGGGTTAACCACTAATATAAGCAATAATGATACGTCTGACCTGAAGGCAGTCCATGGACGTGTGTGCTTCCATTGATCATAATGTGCAAAAAAATGTATGGAATGCCAAGGTGAAAGTGATGGGCAGTCATTTCATGACTTTCAAACTGGATACAGGTGCCCAAACAAATTGCATGCCTAGGTCTATATTTGAACGGCTTAAGCTTAGTCCAGAAAGGTTGTTGAAGAGTAAGGTTAAGCTGGTAGATTACCAGGGTGATCACATTCCTTTCCTGGGAAAATGTTTTTTTAAAATGTGAGCACAATAATAAAATTCATGCATTGGAATTTTATGTTATAGATTGCAATAGGGCATCTCCTGTCTTGAGTCTAACAGCATGTGAACTTTTGAACCTGATCTGTAGAGTAAATGCTGTAGAAACCAAGGCAGAGGCTCTTCTCTCGCAATTGAAAATTAAGTACCCTGAATGCTACACTGGCATAGGAGAACTGCCAGGAGAATATAACATTCTCCTTAAGCCAGATGCTAAACCTCTGGTACATGCTCCTTGCAAGGTTCCAGTGGCTCTAAGGGTTTCTTTAAAAAAGGAGTTGGACTCATTGGTGAGACTTAAAATTATACAAAAAATAAAACACCCTACTGAACGGGTTAATTCTTTAGTATTTGTCCACAAAGCAAATGGTAGCCTCAGATTATGCCTAGATTCACAGGATTTGAATCAGGCCATTAGGAGAGAACATTATCCCCTTCCAACCTTGGATGAAATAACATCCCGGATGCCCAACGCCAAATATTTTAGTGTACTAGATGCTTCATAAGGGTTTTGTAGTACTTTTAGTAGTAGTTTTAGTGTACTAGATGCTTCATAAGGGTTTTGGCAAATTAAGCTTAGTGAGACAAGTTCCGAATTCTGCACCTTCAATACACCTCGGGGTCGCTACAAATTTTTACATTTGCCGTATGGTATATGCTCTGCACCGGAAGTATTTCATCGCAAATTCGCATAAATATTTGAAGGGTTGGAAGGAGTTACCATGTATGTGGATGACATAATTTATTGGGGTAGCACTAAACATGAACATGATATGAGGCTGCATTCCCTGATGAGAAGGGCTAGAGAAAATAATGTGAAATTTAACGAAAAGAAATGTAAAATCAGAGTGGGTTACGTGCAATACATGGGGCATGTATTCTCAAAGAAAGGAATTACACCTGATGATGACAAGGTCAGGGTCATTAAAGAAATGGATGTACCAAAGTGCAAAAAGAGGTAGTACATTTCCTTGGAATGGTAACATATTTATCAAACTTTATTCTCAATATGTCCGATGTAACTGCTCCACTGCGTACGTTATTAAAGAAAGACGTGCAATGGCATTGGGAGAATGAACAGTGGGTTGCATTCAATGAGCTGAAAGGAAAACTATGTGAATGTCCAGTGCTCAAGTTCTATGATGTAAATAAACCTGTAACTTTATCTGTTGACTCTTCCCAAGTTGGCTTGGGGGCAGTACTACTTCAGGATGGCCAGCCAGTTGCATATGCATTTAAGCTTTGACAAGTACAGAGCAGAATTATGCACAGATAGAAAAGGAGATGCATGCCATTGTTTTTGGCACTGAAAGATTTTATCAATATCTTCACAACAAAGAGGTGGTCGTAGAAACAGATCACAAACCTTTAGTGATGATATGCAGAAAGTCACTGGCAGGGTGTCCCATTAGGTTGCAGCACATGTTGATAAGGCTACAACGATTTTCTCTCAATGTTATATATAAGCCAGGTAAGCAAATGTTTGAAGCAGACACATTATCACATGCTTGTCAACATGTGAAACTAAATGAAAAACAAAAAGGTCCTGTGTCAGATAATGAGCTTGATATACAAGTGTGTTCAGTAATTCTGTCTCAAAACATATCAGATGTGAAATTGTTAGATTTACAATATCAGACTGCAAACAATACTTAATTGCAAATCTTGATGAAAATAATATTGGAGGGATGGCCAAAAAATGTTAGCAACTTGGCTCCTGAGTGGACAGGTTATTTGACCTTTAAGGAGGACTTGACTTATGCTTATGGTTTAATTTTGAAAGGTTCTGCTATTGTTGTCCCTAAAAAAAGGAGAATAGAAATGTTGCTGCAAATTCATGTAGCCCACCAAGCCATTGATAAGTGTAAACAGAATGCCAGGGATATTTTATTCTGGCCTGGGATGTCAACCAATATCACCAAATTTGTGGAGGCATGTGATGTGTGTGCAGAATTTCAGGCCGGCAACCACTTATGCCTCGTGAAATTCCTGACAGACCAAGGCAAAAAGAGGGAATAGATGTTTTTTTCTGGATCAATACCCCCTTTCTACTTATGGTTGATTATTACAGTAGATGGGTTGAGATTAAAAAGCTCCACAGGGAAACTACTTCTTGCATAATCTGTCATTTGAAATCCATTTTTGCTAGGCTGGGTGTCCCAGCAATGGTGGTGTCAGATGGTGGGAGTAATGTGACTTCTGCTTTGTTCAAAAAGTTTGCGAAGGTTTGGAATTTTATTCATGATATATCCAGTCCCTGGTATCTCCAATCCAATGGGATGTCAGAAAGTCACATTCAGACCATCAAAAAAGCCATCAAGAAGGCAAACAAGGCAGGAAAGGATTTGAATTTAGTTGTACTGGAGCTTCTAAATACCCCCATTATAAGTGGCTATTCCCCAGCACAATTGTTAATGGGGAGGAGACTTAGGGGAGTGCTTCCCATCCTACCAAGTCTCCTTGACCCTGTAACTTGTGACCATGTCATGTCAGGTCATCCCTTATAGCAAGGCAGGAGGAGCAAAAACTACAATATGATAAGAGGGCAGTGAAAATAAAGAATTGCAATTATCAGGGGCAGTTAGAGTTAAAACTAGCAAAGGCTGGCTCAAGGGTGCCTTAGTACTAGGTCCAGCTAATCGGCCATGCTCAATAGTAATTAAGATGCCCAATGGAAAGGTACTGAGAAGTCAGCAATGGAGCTTAGACCAGACAGAGCTGGTAAGGGTTGCAGACACTTCCCAGGGGGCTATGATAGAGAGGAGTACAATTGCCATGTTACAAAAAGGGGTGATAGACAGTTGCAGGCGAATAGTCCACAGCAAGAAGATATCACAGCTGATGATAGAACTCCGACAGGTAATGGGAATCCATGTATCACACCACTTCAGGAATCTCAAGTATCAGGGGAAGCTACAGAGGTAGTGGCTAAGTCCTGTTTTGGCCGGCCACTCAAACCGTCATGCTTGTTTACAACAGAAGAGAATGTACTATGATTGTTGTTGGGTTTTAAATGACATGTGAGCTCATTCGTGTCATTCGTTGAAAGAAGGGAGATGTAGTATATGTCTATGTAAGTGTGATGCGGTTGGTACCACATGTGGGTTGGTACCACTGTGAGAGCACAGAGACAGTCGTGTTGATTGCTAAGATGAGATGTGCAGAGACGTGCACATGGTTTAATAAAGTTGAACTCAAAGATAACTGATGACTTTCATTAAGATACAATGTAACATAATAGAAAACCTTAAAAAGCGGCCGAAGTATGTCCGTTTTACGATAATACATATATATCGTCAAGCATCAAGCGACGCATACTTTTATTAGCAAAACTTCATGCTAAACGTTATGAACAGAACAGTTTTTACTACTCTTCACACATTGGATATTACAATAATCTATTGAAAACATTAGGTTGAATTGCACTTCCTATGACCCATCCTTAGGAGAGTCGAAAGGTAACAACAGCCACGGGCCAGGTCAAACGGATCGAATAAAAAGGTCGGAGCAGTGGACTCACAGTGAACCCTCCGAAGTTGCCAGGAAAGGCGAAGCTATGGCTTTGCACGTGAATCACAACGTTGGAGGGAGGAGGTGAGGAGTGGGACGATCATCCCAAACTATTTCACGAAGGATGAGTTTTCCGAGCAATATTGGCACTCTCGTGCCGAGTCAAATGGCACTGACTCGTCCGAATGTTCAAGTACGAAGGAGATGCGATTCAACAGGGCTCGTCTTGAGGCTAGGAAGTAATTGCGTAAGGATTGAGATCAAGCAATGGCTCAACTCGGGTCTTGAGAGGGTGTAGGCAGGGAGGACACGGAGGAAAAGACACGAGTAAAAAGGACAAGATGATAAAAGAATTACACAATGCGTCGTAATATACAGTGTAGGAGGTGTAGAGGCAAGGATGGTAGCAAAGGCTGTTTCATTTATAGCTGGCATCTAATGGAAATATTTGACCAGACTTTTAAGGGCTCTCGAAAAACAAAAACTTTGCGAGAAGGAAATAATGGAAGAAATCATGGCCACACAATGTTCCAACTAGAAGTTACTTGTTCCGGGAGTCGAGCACTTCGGTAGCCGCATGCGGAAAAGAATTTGTTAGCTAAGGGATCATTACCTACAAAGCTGCAAGTCACACACTATGATTGAAGAAAAGACGAAAAGGTGTAATTCTGAGTCTTAGAGGGACATATACTCGAATCGTAGCCTGTTATGGTAATAACAGTCATTGCAAAAATGGCATGCGAGTTACCTGAAGATGTTAGAGAACAAGAATACTAGGTAAGAAAAAAGTAATACTAGAGTTCAAGACGAAGATTTAAACATGTAAACGAAGGCTATGGTATGATGAATGGCTTTTTAAGGTCAGGAAGAATAGGAAATGCCGGTTAAAACGGACAAAAATTAAAAAGCATACGGGTAATTTAGCAGGGGAGTCAAAACTATGGTCAAATTTGAGACAAAATTTTGCTGTTTAAGCATTAATCAGGTATGAGTTAAGAGTCCACGGGTCCAAAGAGGAATTATACCTTTCTCAAAACTTGTCAATAAATCTCTTTGTCGGGATCGGAAAATTATCCACATTAATCGGAGCTACTCAACCGACGATAAATAAAAACATTCGTTACGGCTTTCAAAATGTGGTCGGAACAGTAAAGTCGCTCCGAATGCCACGAAGTTTTAATTTAATGCTTGACTAGGTAAAATTTACAAAATTAGGAGTAGGTAATACCAATCGCTATTTGCCTCCAGTTTGCATTACGCGACCACCATGAGAATTTCCCTCATTACTCATAAAATGACCAATATACAAATTCATCTCCCACTAAAAGTATAGTGCTCCCATACCCCTTTTTCTGACTTACCACAGCTGCAATCCCGCAAGATCCACGTTAATTCACCTCTGGGCTGAGAGATAGCAGGTCATCGTTCTCCTGCTAGGACTCCCTGAGAATCAACGAGGAAAATTAACGGTAAGAATTATTGTAAGACACGATGAAATTACCATCTATTGTGATAATACAATCCTATCCCTCTTGTACGGCAAAAACAGGGACAATATAAGTTTGCTCTCGAGTCACGTTTAGAAGAAGTGGTGAAGAAACAAATATCGATTCGTAATACGTCTCTTTTAAAACATTTCTATTTCTCCTAATTACATTCACAACAAAGACGAATATTCTTAAAAGACGCGATTACCTTCAGTAAATCCTTTCCAACCAAACACTCCACCGCAACTCTGCTCCGATCTCACGCGAAAACAGCATTCGACTGATTGATTCCTCGAAAGTCATTGTGGCGGCGCGCCGATCGTTTCCACGCCAAGTAAATGGTAGGAGAGGTAATTTGGTCCCAAAAAAAGAGGTAGGGTTGTCTCATTCCCGATTTCTTGGTTATAAAGAACTAATAAGACTTAATTTGAAGCAGTTAAAAAAGAATTAAAAAGCAGCGAAAAAATTACCAGCTGCTAGCCTCGACCCCGGGGAAACTTCGAACGGCGAGGACGCCAATACTAGGAAGTAGGGACCAAGGAGTATAGAGTGGTATAGAGTACAGGAGAGCTAACGGAATAGGCGCGGAGGGGGAAAAGTGAGGCGGAATCGGGAGCAAGGAATCCTGGCGGGAAGAGGTTAACGCTTCCACCAAGTGCGGCGCTGTAACTGTTAGACTCGCGTGAGTAATTGCGGCGGCTCGCTCTTTCTCGTGTTTGGGGCTGACGAGTGAAGGTGTGGAAGAACTTCGTTCCGTGATTTGGTGAAAGAAGAAGAATTTATGGTTAAAACATGTCTTCTAGTTGCTTTGTTCCTGGGTGTGCCAGTGGCTACACGTCAACATATCGACGGGATAAGGAAAAAGGCTTGAAAAATCCGAGTCTTTTCAAGGCAGCTAAGCTAAGTTCAAATTTCAATGCGTGGAGTATCTTTTCTTTTGTTGGTGCTGACTCTTTGTTGTGTACTTTAATGTAAGGCTAATCGAAATTCGTGATAATATTTCAGCATGATTGTATTCAATGTGAAAAGCATTTCCTGTCAAAGGTTGTTTCCCGCCCGTAAAAAATCCTTCTATCCGGAGAAATCCTTCTAAACTTTGAATGAAAGAGTGATTGCTGATTGAATCGGACACTATGCTGATTGAATCTGGAGTGTAGATTAGTTTCCCATTACGTATTTGTCCAGGTGGGGGGTCCCTTGCATAGGAGCCTGCTTTCTGAACCCTGAGTGCTGTTGAAGAAAGTCACTTTCTTGGAACGCATCGGTCTTAAAGATTCAAAGTGTGCATTTTTGTTTAATTTTTCACTTTGTGACTGACGGTTCACCATAGACATCCTTCTTAACCCTGAGTATGAATGAGGTTTATGTGGATCACTGTTTCTTGAGTGATTCAAGAATTCTGAGGATGAATTTTCTTTTAAGCTTAGTTTTTTTTTAAATGCTGGGTTGCTGACAGGAGAAATCCTACAAACTCTGAGTGTGAATGAATAATTACTGAGCTGATGATAGAGATACTGTGCCTTTTTCTGAAATGTATATTTGTTCTCCATTTCAGACTGACGTCAATCCATCCACCCTCTTGCATTCATAGAAATATTTTGTTTGGATGGAAAAGTTACAAATGGAGGAGGTGAGATTCAAAGTGGCGATTGAAAGATTGTGTTCACTGTCAACATTTTTTATCAGTGCAATCCTGCTCTTCAGTTAGTAATGGGACCAGGGTGATCTTCATCTGTAGAGTACACAATGGAACAGCCTTTATCACCTGAAATAATTGTGTTTTAGAATTATCTTTGTAATTTTTTTAACGTATAGCCTTGTGTTCATTTGTACATCAATTTGTGAACAGTGCTGATTTTGATAGTGAAATATATTTGACATGTCTTTATAAAATAACTGACTCCTTTTATTTCATATCGTTCTTATAGCTCTTGGTATACTTTCAGCCTGTTATCCGTTGACTACCATTGGGTTGTGGACCTTTGTTTAACATTTCTGCTCTAAGCTAGTAATCCTTGGGTGACCACCACTGCATTTCATTAAAATTTTTGTCAGTAGAGATGGTGCTACCTTCGCTTTCATGCTCAAAACCATTTCTCTTGGGGTTCTCATAGACTCCTATGTATGCCGGTTTCGCATTCCGTAATGCTTGCACTAAATGTGCAAGCTACTTGTGACTGGAATTCTATTTATGTATTCGTCTCCATGAACTGCAGGCATGAGGATCTTAATGTGCGTGTAGTTAACAACACAAATAGCACTGGGAAAAGAGAATTCAGCTTGCCATAGATGTTTCATCTTCGGCGTTCTGGGAAGAGGGAAACTTAATCCATATGTGGGCCTTTGCAACAATTTTTTCCATTACCATTGCCACAGTTTTTCAAACGGTTGTCTGGTGCACCCCAACCTCTTCTCCAATCCCTCTTTGGAAACCTGGGTCGGTAATATATCTCAGGAGTATTTTCATTCGGTGCTCCGATGAAAGGGCACCACATCGAGTCTCTGAGTTCTCCGATAAAATGGTTGGCAATCCATTGCAAGTTGTCTTCATTGAAGCGACATAACGCTTTAAAATTATCGGTGAATGGAGAAACACGAGTTTTATAACGTTTTTCATGTTGTACATTTGGAATGTACTCCGCCATTACGGAAAAGTTTTATGGTACATCTTGTCCGGAGGAGATGCATTTATAACTGAGCAAATGCTCACTCGCAGAAGCATTTGCTACACTTTATTCATACAAAGTGCTAGAAAATTGAACATATGCTCATGCTCCGCAATCAGAGTTAGCACTTGCTCATGCTCCTCCCCGAAAAAGCTGAGCAAATGCTTATGCTCCCGATTTTTATTTATATTAAATGAAACAAATGCTCCAAATTCTGCGAGTATAAGCTTATGCTCACTTTTATTCATCCGGACCATTGACTAGTGACTATATGCTCAGAAGGAAGAAACAACAAAATATTCCATCGTCTTTGCAACCCCGACTACTGGGAATGTTCAGTCTTTCTGAAACTTTCGAATAAGCCAATCTTTCTATTGGCAGTAGATGTGCAAACTGCCCATTTAAAATAATGAGAAAGCAAAGACTGTGTGCAATACCTGTCATAGACTTATATGCCGTGAGCACTCTGTATTCACTTGAATTTCAGGTGGCCATAAAGGAAATTGAGACCATGAGTAATCAACAATACATCGCAATAAAAATCTGAAAATGTTGTTTATTATATCATCAACATGACACAGTGTGTAACTTTGTTACTTCAGTTTAAGCAGAGTTTTTTGGTTGAAAGTTTTTTATGGCAAAAGTGTCAAATTAAGATTCCTTGATTATTAATTACTGCTTGTCCAGCTGCATACCACTCATTGGTCTTTTCCCCGCCCCACGTGCTATCACGTAACAAAAAAAGCGCCTGCCATCGCGGGTTAAAATACTTATGGGACTTGCCCATGCATTTTCTCTTTTCATTCACCCATCCCTTACGTGTATACATCCCGATAACTTGACTTTTAACAATAGCAAATATCATTTTTTGGTCTTATTTACTTAGCGTGATGTTGCGACGCATAACTGTACTCATTTTTGGTTATGACAAAAGAATGCACAACTGTTTCAAGAATAAAACATGACAATCTGCATGATACGTCGATGGACTCTGGTAACTCACAGGGTATTTGTGGTTCACAGCTGAATAAAAAATGAATGCTGACACACTAAGTATTTTGATGTCAGAAAAATGTTAATGGTGAATAATGAAACTGTATCTATTGCTGATGTTTTGAGATGTTATATAAACTATTTTACGTAATTCATTACATTTTACATTACATTTTTTCCTTCTCTGTCTCATTATTACTCGAAAAATCAAATGATTTATCAATGAACGGAAAAAATATTATATAAATGTTAACTGAAAATTGCTTTCCAGAGCATTTTTAAATATGAGATTGTGTGATGCTAGGTGAAAAGAATTCCGGCATTGCCATTCGACAGATAATCCTAGTTCCTCGGAGCCAGAGTCATTACGAAGAGCTTAGGAGAATTAGTAAAACTACTGAATCATTGATTGATGATTATATTATGATTGATATCATTGATTGATGAATATATTATACCTTGGAAATATCTACCAAAAGATGGAGCGGGACAACGAAATGTAAAAACTCTGCAAAATCCGACCATTGGGACATTGAATATTTGGCAAAAAGTTTCAACGGAGCTACATTTTGGGAGGCATATTGTCAGTGAAAAAATTATTTCCTCTTGGCTACGAGGCCTATTGACAGAACCTTTGATAAACGAAAGTTTCCAAGGGCTATCAGAACTATTTGGACTCGGATAAATCAAAACAAGGGGTGTTTGCATAAACAAATAATTATACCTGTATTGTTACGGAGCATTTTGTTTGCATTTCAACGAAACGTCCTGGTGATATGTCTATTGAAGGCTTACTTTAATAAAATAATCTACGGAGTTATTATATTTCATCCTTCACTGTTACTTGTGTGACATCTTAAGTATCAAAAATATTGTTTGATTTTAAAAAATCTACAGGAAGGATTGATTGGGACTCTTCAAATCAAGCCATTACTTATTAAATTTACGGAAATTTTCAAATGAGGTGTTTCTTCATTGGCCTGATGTAAGTGAATGAGAGTTTTCTACAAGGATGGATCACTTAAGGTTTAGCGTCTACATTCCCAACGTGATCACGCATCGCCACTCAGGAATGAACTATTGAAAAAGAGATTACTGTTGAGGGAATATGCGAGCTTGTTGAATTTTGCATAAAATATTACTAGAGTGATTCATGATAAACCGCTTTTGAGCCGGAGGCTATGTGGTAATAATTGAGAGGCTAAGTACTTTATTTGTGTTTAGTTGTGTCCCGGTATTTATGACAAAATGGTACACCCCAACTTATTAGACCTTCGGTCAAGTTACTATTCCCTGTGATACACAAACTTTCCGAACTTAGCCTTTAAAGTTGAACAACGAGACAAAGTTCCCCATTATTGCATGCATGAAGCAATGAATTATCAGATTGGAGCGCTAAATACTTTTAAGTAAGCGGTAAAATAATCAATGCTACGACATCTTTTGCCAAACGATGGGCATCTGTGTCGCCATTGGGATATGAAATGGTTCTTTTCAATCGCATGTAAGAGTTCAATTGTATATAACTTTAATTTTCTGGCTTCGTAGGATTTACTCGAAATAAGAGCGAGTCATTTTGTCATTGAAGAGTTACTGCGTATCCTATTAAGTATTTTTCGATAATTTGAAGATGTTCAATTATTAGGAAAAAAATGTGGAATTAATATAACAACTGCTTTGCTGATTAAACATAATTTCATATATTCCACACTCGTTACCTTATTGAGTTAACAAAATTCGTAATGCGTCATATTTTTACTACTTTATCTTATAATGCGTTATACTATGCAAAGTTTTGTCGTTTCTGCGTGTAAAGGTTTAAACGTTAGATACACTTCTGCTCTTTGGCCTGTCAATGGGAATGTCTTTAATTAAACGCAAAAGTAACCAGATTCAGTCGAGTATAATGTCGTCTCCACTGAGAGCCATGAATATATTTTTTCAGCCTGGCCGTGACCGTAGGGAGAATAAAATAAAATCCTCTAAATGGGCACTGATATGTAAATATAACTACAACATTGTGCCATATATCTTCTGGAGCGTCATCTGTTCCTAATGTAACTAATTCCTCATGTAAACGTTTTCTTATAACTAAACGAGAAAACGTTCATTACGTATGCGTGCATTTATTTCACATATGTTTGACAGACTTGGTATAAAACCAGTCGCCATCGAGGTGAGTACACCGAAGACTGACTTACACTAATTTAAAGGTGAAATATCCTTTGAAAAATTAAAGGATAGCAAGTTTAAAAAATGTGGAGGGAACCTACTTCTGGTCGACAAACATGCAAATAGCCCGGGACGCGAGAAAGTCTTTTAACTGCGGCTGGCATTATTCCAAAGTGAGGAAAATTTTCAATTTGTACATTTCTATGGTACTAATTAAGAGCTAAACCATTGAGGATCAAATATGAAAAACACGAATTTAAACAAAACAAACAAACAGTGACATTAAGGCCAAGAATTAAAACAATCGCTATTCTTTCAAGAAACTGTAGTACAAATGGCAAAATACCTTGCGTTCGCTCTGCAAAAATGTAATCTAACGACTATACTAACCGGCCAGAAACTATAAAAGGCATTCAACAAGAGAGTACGCTTTCATGAACGGTAAAATTTTGATGTATTACAACACTTTTCTTTAAAAAATATTTTCATGCACAGTATAAAAGAAAACTAAAAAATGACTGAACAAATTATCTTAACACAGAGAAGGAAGGACGAAATATGTCCTTGTATTCAGTATAAACATCACACTTTTATTTAAGTAAGCGTAACTACGAGAACTTTTAAGGGTTGAAAAATATTACAATCATTTACGACTTCAAAGGCATTTCGTATATTATTTGCGTTGAGACGTAAAAATGAATATATATATATATATATATATATATATATATATATATATATATATATATATATATATATATATATATATATATATATATATATATATATATATGTATATATATATAATTTCGTCGTAGAGAGCAAATCCTCGCTAGACAGGTATTTTCACATCGATGAAATGCTATTGGATCATTCTGCGTCAGATCAGCAGTGTGTTGACCCATGGTGTCTGTGATTCGAACGAAAATTTTTGTGTTGGTTCCTAATGGTATTATTAGAAGCGTTTTTGAAAGTATGTCTTTTGGCAGATCTAGAGACGACCAGTTTCGACCAATTTGCGCTTAGACTTTTTTCTCTTCTCTATATCTCCCAAACGATGATAGCTAGAGAAAAAGTTGACGTTTTATTTTGTTTGCAAAAGATTGTCCTATAAGTATGTGTGATCAATTTGGAAAAAAAACTTTAAATTTGTAGAAATTGTTTAAATATTAAAAGTTTACATTTTAACAATTAAAATACAGCCATTTTAAAAATATTTTTCTAGTTTGACACGTTAGTCTTTTGTCTTATCTCATAAACAAGTTTGGTCGTGAGCAGTGCACAAACAACCGAGATATTTAACTTCAAAATTTGGACTACGCACTCGTTTGCCACGCGTGAAGGACCCGCTGTCAGCGTCATAATGATGTGCCACTGTACTTTAAGTGTTTTAAAATTTATGTGTTGGTCCAACAAATGCTATTGCAACACTGTAAAGAAAATGTTATTTTAATTTCAGCAATATTTTTTATTATATGAAATAACCAAAAAATGAGGACATGTTCTCGCAACCTTTGGTGAAAAGTCAATGCTGTAGATAACGCAGTTTTTCCTAGGCTGAGAAACGAAGTTCATCAAGTTGACAAAACTGCAAAATTTAGGGTGCGTGGAGTCAATTATTGCATTAACCTCTCTCCATTTTTTACTGAGTCATATAATTAAAAATAATGCTGAAATTGAAATAAAATTATCATTAAAGTGGTGCATAAAATATTGCTCTAGTATTTACACGGATCAAGATATAATTTCTCAAAATACAGTGGTACATCATTTTGACGCCAACTATGGGTCCTGCAGTCATGGCGAACGAGGGCGTAGTCCAATCTTTGAAGTTAAATTACTCGGTTGTTTTTGCTCTGCCTACGACCGAACTTGTTTTTGAGGTAAGTAAAAGGCTAACATGTCAAACTAGAACAAAAATTCAAATTTAAATAAGGCTGTATTTTTGTTGTTGAAATTCAAACATTTAAAATTTACACAATTTCAACCAATTTAAGGTAATTTACCAAATTGATCACAAATGGTTGCTGTTCAATCTTTTGCAAACAAAATAGGACGTTAACTTTATCTGTGGCTATTTTTATTTAGGAGATATAGCAAAGAGAAAGAAAGGTCTAAGCGCAAAATTGTGGAAACTTTGATCGTCTCTAGATGTGCGAAAAGCTTTTTTCCAAGAATACTTCAACACTATTTCATATAATGCTTGAAAGAACCCACACAAAAATTTTGGTCCGAATCGCCGACACCGACGGTCAACTCACTGCTGACCTGACGTGGAATGACCCATCTGTTGCTAAATTAATGAAAAAAGATTGATAAAAAATATTCTAAGGTATTCTTGTGTGATATAAAATTCATAATACAGTAAACCCAATTTAGAGTTAACTCAGATAAGTTATTGGCCACCCTCACTTTGGGCGACTCAATTAAGCAAGTTGCATTAATGGTAATTAACTACTATTGCATTACTCAGTACTGAGCTCTCAAATGGCATAAAAATTACTTTTTGTCTGAAAGCGCCGCAGTGATGTCTTCATGTTTCATCTTTCTTGACTTAAATGATAAGAAATCCCTCCTCAAAAGCACTTGCTCGTAAAAATGTATTCATTTTGAGATATGTGACATGTGGTACTCATTGCAAGTATTCCACTGGGACAGATATGTAAGTTCATCACATGAAGCGTGGTTATTATATTGAACGATTAGGCACAACAATGGTCTCAATGTTCGCATCGAAATTCCGAATGGACAATGTCAATTAAGAGGTGAATCACTATACAAAGCATTAAGTTAAATAATGTTCACCGACCTCCGAGTAAAGGGGAGGGCTGCTCTAATACTGAGATGAAACAATTTATTCCAGTAAATTGTAAATGAGTATTTAAACTGTTACGCATTTGCTCAAATAAAAAAACAATTACTAAAATAGCACCATTTCAAGAACGCAATACGGTCGCATTATTTTGGGCCAGCCTTTCATTACATAAGCTTTTCCGTACTCTTCTTATCTCTTTAAGGAAGTTTTTCCGCGCGAAATTATTATCGGCGGCGCACTGGTTCCCCTTAGCAGATTAGTACAATCGGCCGGTCACCCAGAAAGGAAGAGGATGAGTGAGGAAATCGAATGAGGAAATTCTTATACGGATTGCGTTATCTTCCGACAATTCGCTGTTCCTTATATAATTCCAGAAATTTCTCGACTGCGCTGTTCACCCGTCCCACCCTCTCCACTGCGACCGTTTAAGGTCTTTAATTGATCGTGAGCTATACAAGGAAAAAAAAGGTCCCCATCCTCCTGCTTCGTCATCTGCCCGTCGGCTGACATAAAAAGGCGGCGCTCGAGAAGCCAGGCATTCAAATCGACTCGACTCGAACACCGAGAAGGACAGGACAGGAGAGAAAACTCTGACCATTCAGCCATTCTCAGACAACGACTCCGTGCTTCGCTCTCAAGAAATCAACGCCAATCAGATCATTCTCTACTCAAACGGTATGAACCGTTTCATTTTAAATTTTTTAACTTTAATTTTTCGAAAAATTTAGATTAATTCTCAGTCATGGAAATCTTGGGAGAAAAGCTCCTCTGTAGATTTGACCTGCATTAGAAATAGAATACATTTTTTATTTAAATTTAATCCATAGCTAAAGAATTGAATAAATATTGCTTTTAGTTTAAACTATGCCCTACGGTTCAGATCATTTTGTTACAATATTTTTATGATTACATTTTCCAAACTTTGCTTTAGTGAGAATTTCAAATATATTCGTCAAAACCTTGAATATTTTGTGTATAGATGTCTCAAAGAACTTGTTGTTTGAATAAAACGCTTTGATGTATCTCAATGTCACTTGCATGTCAGATTTTTCTTAAGATATGTTTTGAGTTTATACCAAATATATGGTAAAATGAAACTATGTTTTTCTTTCTTTCAGTTTAAGACGTTGTGCGACTTGCAGAGCATACCTTGTGCCTTATAAGAAAGAGAAGGAATCTTCCACCTTTCAACACTGGAAAGGAAGTAACCGTTGATTTCAAAGAAGCCAAGAATCTACTCCTTGCTCTGATCTAACTGCACACGAAGTTCTCAAATAAGAAACGCTGCTAAAGGACGAGGCGATATTCACAAGGTAAGCCACTCTCATTCGTGTTTTAATTGTTCTTTGTTTCTGCCTCTATAACATGCGTGACTAGCACCGTAAATAGTAGTCTTTTTTAGGAAGAATTTAAGTTCTCATTTCATGAGATTGTGACCAATATTGATTTGCATCAACTTGAATGTCAGTTTTATAAAAAAGCGGTAAGCAAAATGGATTTCTCGCTTAGTTTCTTACGATAATATTGTGCATGGATTTAAATTACACAAGCGAAAGCAAATACTAGAGGTCTTTTCAATTTTTTGGTGATATATTTTGCAAGTTCGAGGAAATAGTTATTTTGCATCAACTAGGTGTTGTAGTAAATTCGAAAAAAAATATTCATAATTCATCGTGAAAAATACCTTGTTCCTGGATACAATGTTATTGAGCCATTGCATATTTTCATATCATCTACAGCTACATAACATTCTCAACAGTGTCTTGCTTTTAGGCAACGTGGAAATACTCGCGAGATACGCCGCACTCATTTGTTTTTTCATTGATGATTGAATCTGCTTCCATATTAGGCAAGATTTGGTCTCTAAAATGTTCCTTGGCTTTCTTTTTTGGCAAAATAAACATTTATAATGTGATTTTTGCCCAAAAACAACATACTTTACTTTGAATGCCAAATTCTCAGAGGAAAATCAATTAAATTTGCATAGATTGCTTGGATCTCTTTTGCTAACATTGAACATGAATGAACATTACATTAATGTAATCAAACTCATGAGGATTTTTTGGATTAACTTGGTTTAATCTCTTTGAGCCCTTTATATTGTAGGACGCGTATATAATTGTTTAACTTATGTTCAATTTTTGTCATTTCGTACTTTCGAAAATAATGTATGATAGTCCCTAGAAAAGCAACAGTTTTCCATATTATTGAGTTACGGATAGATAAATTTTACGACAATAAGAATATTTTCAGAAATGCTTTTTGCGATTCATTTTTACGTCTCAACGCAAATAATATACGAAATGCCTTTGAAGTCGTAAATGATTGTAATATTTTTCAACCCTTAAAAGTTCTCGTAGTTACGCTTACTTAAATAAAAGTGTGATGTTTATATTGAATACAAGGACATATTTCGTCCTTCCTTCTCTGTGTTAAGATAATTTGTTCAGTCATTTTTTAGTTTTCTTTTATACTGTGCATGAAAAGATTTTTTAAAGAAAAGTGTTGTAATACATCAAAATTTTACCGTTCATGAAAGCGTACTCTCTGGTTGAATGCCTTTTATAGTTTCTGGCCGGTTAGTATAGTCGTTAGATTACATTTTTGCAGAGCGAACGCAAGGTATTTTGCCATTTGTACTACAGTTTCTTGAAAGAATAGCGATTGTTTTAATTCTTGGCCTTAATGTCACTGTGATTTGCTTTCACTATTGAATAAATCCATTCCTTTACTTGCTGAAGAAATAACGTGGAAACAGTCAGAGTCACATTTAAACAAAATCAATACTTTGTCATTGAATGGAAAAGCATCTCCTCAAAAAGCTCCAGCAACATTATGCATTTTATGTTAGCGTCGCAAACCCCATGAGTTGTCAAAACCATGGACCACCTCTGGGGCCGGGCAAAGAATGATTATTAGTGACATTGTTGGACCAAAATATTGGCTAAAAATAACATTGCGTTAAGTGCAAAATTCCGCTTACTTAAGACCATCGCTTTGACTGGGGCTCAAACCCGGTTCTCTCGATTTCACACATTATCCTTTAATCAGTTCAGTTACTGAGGCGTCCTCATCCACTTAGGATTACTTTCGGCTGTAGAGAAACTTTATATTCAATACTATGTTCAATATTGTAGGACATACTCTTTATTGTAACATATATATAATTGCGTCGCACTAAACACGTTATGTTAAGTCCTAAGGAGCAGTTTTGAAGGGCAATCAACGGCCTTCAATGCTATTGTATTTATAACCTTTTTCTCGCTCTAAACTACCTAATAGGAATTCTCGTCGCGTGTTTAGTTTTTCTGACTACAGTTTCTCCCCTCTTCCTGGGGGCGTCTTCAGGTCCGTTGGACATTTTGCAATTACAAAATATCCAACGGACCTGAAGACGCCCCCAGGAAGAGGGGAGAAACTGTAGTCAGAAAAACTAAACACGCGACGAGAATTCCTGAAAACAGCAATGTTAACAAGTATATGAGTCGCGGAAGCCTTCCAAGAAAAATACCTAAAAGGAAGTTGAAAATGATTTTTAGTATAATTATTCGATTGTTTTAGATGATGAATCTTTTCTGTCACGGTTTGGTCTAAGCAATCTGCGCTATGTCGAGTGATCCATGTTCGAGACCCGCTCAATTTGCAAGATTATTTCCCATCTTATATTCCTCAGTATGTTTGCGTAGGGCATTATAAAATGTAACACTATGTTTAGTCTTGGTATTATTAAGATTTATATTGCGTGAGAAAACTCTACTTAAATATTCGTTCATTCTCATGAAATATCCTAAAATGAATATTTATTCTTCTTTAGTGATTCATGTATTGCGTGGATGCTTTATAATTAGATTTTTTTCAAGCAGCCCATATTTTTATACCAATAAAACTTAAAAACCTGCTAAAAACATTTTTAGATTTAAAAAAATAATAAAAACCTGTAACTTTAATAAAATTGCATTTTGAATCTTATAGGAAGAAATATATAAGATTATCACTGTTTTCTGTTTTAATTAATTCCAAATAAACATTGAAAAGACATATTAGGAGACAAAGTATTTTTTTACGTAGTTGTACTTCACAATACAATGCATTGCACAATCATCTATTCAAATGCCTTGGAGTCACTCAAAAGTTGGTTATAAAACTTTGATTATCAATCAATTTTTTAACACTTGAGGGCAGTAAATTTTTATTCAATTTTTCATAGACATTTTTTTCATTTATTAATTTTGAATTTCGTTTTCTATTTGTTTTACTATTATTTTTACGCTTGCTGTAATGGACTTGGATCACCATAATATTTTTGCACAAAAACACTTGTGGCTATTTTATATTTTCATATATTCAAGTCTATTTGTTTTGTTTAAATTCGTGTTTTTCATATTTAATCCTCAATCGTTTAGCTCTTAATTAGTACCATAGAAATGTACAAATTGGAAATTTTCCTCACTTTGGAATAATGCCAGCCGCAGTTAAAAGACTTTCTCGCGTCCGGGGCTATTTGCATGTTTGTCGACCAGAAGTAGGTTCCCTCCACATTTTTTAAACTTGCTATCCTTTAATTTTTCAAAGGATATTTCACCTTTAAATTAGTGTAAGTCGGTATTTGGTGTACTCACTTCGATGGCGACTGGTTTCATACCAAGTCTGTCAAACATATGTGAAATAAATGCACGCATACGTAATGAACGTTTTCTCGTTTAGTTATAAGAAAACGTTTACATGAGGAATTAGTTACATTAGGAACAGATGACGCTCCAGAAGATATATGGCACAATGTTGTAGTTATATTTACATATCAGTGCCCATTTAGAGGATTTTATTTTATTCTCCCTACGGTCACGGCCAGGCTGAAAAAATATATTCATGGCTCTCAGTGGAGACGACATTATACTCGACTGAATCTGGTTACTTTTGCGTTTAATTAAAGACATTCCCATTGACAGGCCAAAGAGCAGAAGTGTATCTAACGTTTAAACCTTTACACGCAGAAACGACAAAACTTTGCATAGTATAACGCATTATAAGATAAAGTAGTAAAAATATGACGCATTACGAATTTTGTTAACTCAATAAGGTAACGAGTGTGGAATATATGAAATTATGTTTAATCAGCAAAGCAGTTGTTATATTAATTCCACATTTTTTTCCTAATAATTGAACATCTTCAAATTATCGAAAAATACTTAATAGGATACGCAGTAACTCTTCAATGACAAAATGACTCGCTCTTATTTCGAGTAAATCCTACGAAGCCAGAAAATTAAAGTTATATACAATTGAACTCTTACATGCGATTGAAAAGAACCATTTCATATCCCAATGGCGACACAGATGCCCATCGTTTGGCAAAAGATGTCGTAGCATTGATTATTTTACCGCTTACTTAAAAGTATTTAGCGCTCCAATCTGATAATTCATTGCTTCATGCATGCAATAATGGGGAACTTTGTCTCGTTGTTCAACTTTAAAGGCTAAGTTCGGAAAGTTTGTGTATCACAGGGAATAGTAACTTGACCGAAGGTCTAATAAGTTGGGGTGTACCATTTTGTCATAAATACCGGGACACAACTAAACACAAATAAAGTACTTAGCCTCTCAATTATTACCACATAGCCTCCGGCTCAAAAGCGGTTTATCATGAATCACTCTAGTAATATTTTATGCAAAATTCAACAAGCTCGCATATTCCCTCAACAGTAATCTCTTTTTCAATAGTTCATTCCTGAGTGGCGATGCGTGATCACGTTGGGAATGTAGACGCTAAACCTTAAGTGATCCATCCTTGTAGAAAACTCTCATTCACTTACATCAAGCCAATGAAGAAACAGCTCATTTGAAAATTTCCGTAAATTTAATAAGTAATGGCTTGATTTGAAGAGTCCCAATCAATCCTTCCTGCAGATTTTTAAAAATATTTTTGATACTTAAGATGTCATACAAGTAACAGTGAAGGATGAAATATAATAACTCCGTAGATTATTTTACTAAAGTAAGCCTTCAATAGGCATATCACCAGGACGTTTCGTTGAAATGCAAACAAAATGCTTCGTAATAATACAGGTATAATTATTTGTTTATGCAAACACCCCTTGTTTTGATTTATCCGAGTCCAAATAGTTCTGATAGCCCTTGGAAACTTTCGTTTATCAAAGGTTCTGTCAATAGGCCTCGTAGCCAAGAGGAAACAATTTTTTCACTGACAATATGCCTCCCAAAATGTAGCTCCGTTGAAACTTTTTGCCAAATATTCAATGTCCCAAATGTCGGATTTTGCAGAGTTTTTACATGTCGTTGTCCTGCTCCATCTTTTGGTAGATATTTCCAAGGTATAATATATTCATCAATCAATGATATCATTCATAATATAATCATCAATCAATGATTCAGTAGTTTTACTAATTCTCCTAAGCTCTTCGTAATGACTCTGGCTCCGAGGAACTAGGATTATCTGTCGAATGGCAATGCCGGAATTCTTTTCACCTAGCATCACACAATCTCATATTTAAAAATGCTCTGGAAAGCAATTTTCAGTTAACATTTATATAATATTTTTTCCGTTCATTGATAAATCATTTGATTTTTCGAGTAATAATGAGACAGAGAAGGAAAAAATGTAATGTAAAATGTAATGAATTACGTAAAATAGTTTATATAACATCTCAAAACATCAGCAATAGATACAGTTTCATTATTCACCATTAACATTTTTCTGACATCAAAATACTTAGTGTGTCAGCATTCATTTTTTATTCAGCTGTGAACCACAAATACCCTGTGAGTTACCAGAGTCCATCGACGTATCATGCAGATTGTCATGTTTTATTCTTGAAACAGTTGTGCATTCTTTTGTCATAACCAAAAATGAGTACAGTTATGCGTCGCAACATCACGCTAAGTAAATAAGACCAAAAAATGATATTTGCTATTGTTAAAAGTCAAGTTATCGGGATGTATACACGTAAGGGATGGGTGAATGAAAAGAGAAAATGCATGGGCAAGTCCCATAAGTATTTTAACCCGCGATGGCAGGCGCTTTTTTTGTTACGTGATAGCACGTGGGGCGGGGAAAAGACCAATGAGTGGTATGCAGCTGGACAAGCAGTAATTAATAATCAAGGAATCTTAATTTGACACTTTTGCCATAAAAAACTTTCAACCAAAAAACTCTGCTTAAACTGAAGTAACAAAGTTACACACTGTGTCATGTTGATGATATAATAAACAACATTTTCAGATTTTTATTGCGATGTATTGTTGATTACTCATGGTCTCAATTTCCTTTATGGCCACCTGAAATTCAAGTGAATACAGAGTGCTCACGGCATATAAGTCTATGACAGGTATTGCACACAGTCTTTGCTTTCTCATTATTTTAAATGGGCAGTTTGCACATCTACTGCCAATAGAAAGATTGGCTTATTCGAAAGTTTCAGAAAGACTGAACATTCCCAGTAGTCGGGGTTGCAAAGACGATGGAATATTTTGTTGTTTCTTCCTTCTGAGCATATAGTCACTAGTCAATGGTCCGGATGAATAAAAGTGAGCATAAGCTTATACTCGCAGAATTTGGAGCATTTGCTTCATTTAATATAAATAAAAATCGGGAGCATAAGCATTTGCTCAGCTTTTTCGGGGCGGAGCATGAGCAAGTGCTAACTCTGATTGCGGAGCATGAGCATATGTTCAATTTTCTAGCACTTTGTATGAATAAAGTGTAGCAAATGCTTCTGCGAGTGAGCATTTGCTCAGTTATAAATGCATCTCCTCCGGACAAGATGTACCATAAAACTTTTCCGTAATGGCGGAGTACATTCCAAATGTACAACATGAAAAACGTTATAAAACTCGTGTTTCTCCATTCACCGATAATTTTAAAGCGTTATGTCGCTTCAATGAAGACAACTTGCAATGGATTGCCAACCATTTTATCGGAGAACTCAGAGACTCGATGTGGTGCCCTTTCATCGGAGCACCGAATGAAAATACTCCTGAGATATATTACCGACCCAGGTTTCCAAAGAGGGATTGGAGAAGAGGTTGGGGTGCACCAGACAACCGTTTGAAAAACTGTGGCAATGGTAATGGAAAAAATTGTTGCAAAGGCCCACATATGGATTAAGTTTCCCTCTTCCCAGAACGCCGAAGATGAAACATCTATGGCAAGCTGAATTCTCTTTTCCCAGTGCTATTTGTGTTGTTAACTACACGCACATTAAGATCCTCAAGCCTGCAGTTCATGGAGACGAATACATAAATAGAAAGGGTTATTCCAGTCACAAGTAGCTTGCACATTTAGTGCAAGCTACTTGTGACGCGAGGGAGATGTTCACGAGTGTTGACGTGAGCTGGCTTGGATCGGTACAAGATAGTAGAATATGGAAAAATTCTGATGCTCGTACTACCTTACGTCAATGAATGACGCTGTGCTACTGGGAGATGACGGATATGGCATAGAACCGTGGCTGATGACCCCCTATGGAACTTATGCAGAGAGCATGCAATCGACTTTTCAAGAAGGAACGGGTTATAATCGAGAGATGTTTCGGCCAACTAAAGAGGAGATTTCCCATTCTGCAGTACGTCTGCCGAGTACTTCCTCAACGAATACCTTCCATTATAGTTTGTTTTATTGTGCTGCATATTACTAACTGCATATATACTATAATTTGAGTTACATTAGCTCGGAAATAATTGGATGCCTGCCTGCAAAATATGTGTTCACGAGCGCCTTTTTCAAAATTCAATGGCCGTACTTTTTAAATTTTTATCAGGGGTATCAAGATTATGGAATTTAAGGCGTCATTATTTTAGAATAATGAGAGACTATCATTATATTATAAACATTTGAATGAAATTTTAACTTACCCGAGATTTTGCTGACTGCTGGGTTGATGTTGCCCTCCATCGCCGTGTACAGCATAGCTTCCCATTCTTGAAGTCGGATAGGCTTATTCCCGGTCCTGTTTAAGTCCGTTTTTTGGCAAAGCCTCGTCTTCATGTTGTTGACTTTTTTTTGAAGCTGACCCACAGAAAGCACTTCACCAAAGTGTTTCTCATAATTAGCTGAAGCAATCTTCAGCGCTTCCTCTGTCTTTATTTTCATTCGCGGAAGTTGAGATTTTTCGAGTATCTCCGGATATTTTACAATTTGCTGCGAAATGAACGTCAATTTTGACGTTTTTTCCTCCACATGGCAATCGTCTACGTCACTTTCGTGCTTGTCTTTCATTTTTTAATGCTGAACTAGCGTGTGCTCACTACACCTGTCACTTTTCGACTGTTGCATTGTACGGTCCCAAACGAGCCTGCACCGCGAAGCGGGACACATCTAATGTTATCGCGAGGACCTTGGGCGGAATGTTGAGCAAAAGGTATTTAAACTGTAGCAAATGCTCCGAAGCATAAGGTAAAGCTTATTCATACGAAACTGAGCAAATGCTAATGCTCCGACCTTTTGCTCCGAGCAAATGCTTATACTCCATGCTCATGCTCATAAGCATTTGCACAACTTTAATTCATCCGGCCCAATATTTTAGCCATATCACTCAGACACTCCATGCGATTGGATTTGCATGAGTTTGCTTTGCAAATAACGATACTGTTGATTGCACCAATATTCTTCAGGGTAAAAAAATAGCAAGGGGCCGTCGATAAGAAATACAAGAGATGTTTATAAGCGGATTTAAAACGATCTGAAACATCTACCCCACCCCACGAAGTTATAAAACATTAAAATTTCTGGATTTTTCGTCTGAGGGTACAAATTATCATGTCAATGCATTGATGACAAAAGTAAGTCAATCTTATTATCTTTAGTTTCATACAATACAAGCGTAATTTTGTATTGGAAACCAAAAATTCTGTTTTCTATTACCATGACTATCGACTTGGTGATAAACAAAGGTAATATTTAAAAAAAACATATTTTTCCAATGCTCCCACTGCTCTTAGACCGATTCTTAAAAGTTCAAATGCTAACGGAGAGGACATAAACCAGTTATCAAAGGTGAAATTTCTTCCATTAATCTGCTGAAACAATCTTTTAGCTATGGAATCTGGCTCGTAATCAACTCATATGGACTGTAATTTTGCTTTCCAACATTGACTTCCATATTGCCGATTTAAAAAGTTTTCACATCAATGCAGGGAAATATATTGCAATCCCATATCTTGCGGGCTTGTTAGGCACGTAAACATGAAAACTGCATTTTCGACGGAATTGTGGGAGCATCTCACCTACTGTAACTATCTCGCTCAAGCTGTAATTTCTCCAGCATTTTCTAATTCAGTGAAGATAACCCTAATCGGAGAAAATTGGTCTATTCTGTCGTGAATGTTGTCAAATCTCAACATTCAAAGCAAAGATTTGAACCTGGTTATGCTCGTGACAAATATCAAATATTCAGTCCCGATACCTTTTGCTTTCCAGAGATCAAAAAATTTTGACTACCGGTTTTTGCACCCCAGCTACTGTTACTGCTACTAGGTAATGTAATCACAATAACACCTTCAATTCCGTTAGGTCAGTTTCTTTAGCATCCCAATAACGCTGAAAACTACACTGCACCATTAATTATTTTTATATTTGTGAAAGATACAATATATGGCGAAAGAAAATCAGAGAAAAATGTTGCCGAGAACCCAAAACATCCGTAACTTTAGTGTATTGCATTTTTCAATCCGAGATTTTTTTATGGTTTTACAGCAGACCACTGCGTTATTTTCAATAAATGATCTGATTATTTCCAATTGCTCATCCTCCCTTTCTTCAGTATGTGTGTCGTGATTGAATACGTTTTAGCGTTGCATTCCTCTTCGTCACTCTCACTCAAATCCTTAATATCCTCTTCACTCACACCTTCTAACACACTTTAGAATTTGCTGTCTTTCAGGTTCACTCATAGTCGACATTTCTAGGCTCACCTTGGATTTTCAATTCCAAATCGAAATTAGATCAATCATAGCAAAGCCATAAACCATCTTAATGAGGCAAAAATACTTTAGGTATTATAATCAGAATGCATACCAATATAAAACATTTATTGGTACTCACAGAGATATTGACTGGCGAATGCGCAGGGCGGAGAAGAAAACGAAGCAGTTACCAAAGCAAACGAGCATATTCTTTCCTTCACAGCGTTTTGCAACTGGGTCAGAAAGAAAATTGCGTTCAAGAACTAAAAAATATAAAATGTAGCAAACAATAAAAAGTAGCGAAGAAATTATCTAAACGGTGCAACGTCAGCAAGCCAAGTGTCCAAAAACTCCGTTGAGTTGAAAATGTAACACGATAAAACGCGTGGGCAAGGAATCACCGAAGTGAAATAAAATGTAGCACATGTATTCTTGTTCCACTGCGTGAGCTGTAACAAAGGTAGAGTTTAGATATAGTAGACTAGAAGGAGTATCAAATTTAAAATGTTGCAGAATAATAGGAAAAAGTTTTTTTTGGTCGGGCGAGGCGCGTGCGCCTTAGCGCGTGCTATCGCCGGTTAACGCCCAAAAAACTATAGAACCATATATTGTCGCCCAAAAGATTAAAAGTATAAGGGTTTGAAGTTCCGGTGCGCAAACACTAAGAACATAAAGCGATATCTAAGGATGTACTATGGTTCCATCATTTAAAAGAATTGGACCGCAATTTCCGAGAAGTATGGAAAATGTAGAACATTTTTTCAAATAATAGTAAATCATGATTTATGCATTTAAAAGTGAAATTGGGTTTTTTATTACTCAGCCATTGTACATTTTTTGAATCCAGTCATCGTTACATTCGCCTTTCAGTGTCAATTAACGCTTTTTTAGCCGGGTTTAAGTCTCATTAAAATTTACTTCCTTTTTTAATTATTATGTTTTAATGTGATTCCCTCTTCCTTTCCTATGAGGCATTCACTATGTGCTAGTCTTGTTCCTTACCGACAGGTGTTGGTGTATTTGACTTTGTATTTTAAACATTCTCTGGATGGACACAAAATCATATTCTCTCATATATTTGCACTGTAGCCATCAGTCGCATATGAATTCAACCGACAACAACAAATTCATCTTCGGACCCAGAAGAGAAGCCGAAGAAACATTTGCACTGATAATTAATTGATGGCTTTCCTTACTGCGTCCCTAATCATTTCATACCTATCTCACTTTTTTTCTTTCCGTCTTGCGACTTACCAATTCCCCCTTTTTATTTCCACGAATAGAATGAGTCCCGCGGTCGAATAGTCTCCACTAGCAAATGTAAACAAAGTGTCCGTCGCATCACATTATAGCCAAATCACAAAAGATTAAAAGTATAAGGGTTTGAAGTTCCGGTGCGCAAACACTAAGAACATAAAGCGATATCTAAGGATGTACTATGGTTCCATCATTTAAAAGAATTGGACCGCAATTTCCGAGAAGTATGGAAAATGTAGAACATTTTTCAAATAATAGTAAATCATGATTTATGCATTTAAAAGTGAAATTGGGTTTTTTATTACTCAGCCATTGTACATTTTTTGAATCCAGTCATCGTTACATTCGCCTTTCAGTGTCAATTAACGCTTTTTTAGCCGGGTTTAAGTCTCATTAAAATTTACTTCCTTTTTTAATTATTATGTTTTAATGTGATTCCCTCTTCCTTTCCTATGAGGCATTCACTATGTGCTAGTCTTGTTCCTTATCGACAGGTGTTGGTGTATTTGACTTTGTATTTTAAACATTCTCTGGATGGACACAAAATCATATTCTCTCATATATTTGCACTGTAGCCATCAGTCGCATATGAATTCAACCGACAACAACAAATTCATCTTTGGACCCAGAAGAGAAGCCGAAGAAACATTTGCACTGATAATTAATTGATGGCTTTCCTTACTGCGTCCCTAATCATTTCATACCTATCTCACTTTTTTTCTTTCCGTCTTGCGACTTACCAATTCCCCCTTTTTATTTCCACGAATAGAATGAGTCCCGCGGTCGAATAGTCTCCACTAGCAAATGTAAACAAAGTGTCCGTCGCATCACATTATAGCCAAATCACAGCCTTTTTACGTTCGTTTTAAAGTTAGATTACTGTTTTTCTCTGTTCACAGGTGCAAACTAAAGGTGATCGACTTCAATTGTCGTGGAAGTCGAGGCTGCAGAGGAAAAATCTTGGTCGATTAAAGAAGATCTGCGATCCCAGAGCAGTTCACCACATTCAAACTCTCTCTTCATTAACTCCGTTTATATCACAGGGATGGCCAACAGCCAAGTGACACAAATTACAGACATCAACGCGACTCCGCGATTGCTGCTTCTACAGTCGATTAGGATAGGCAATCCGAGATGGGTTCGAAAGGCCATGATTTTAGGGTCCGACCCTTCGACGAAGGGAAAGGAGGGCTGCAATGCGATACAGTTTGCCGAGGAGATGAGCAGAAAACACCCAGGCGATTTGAACCGCGAGAGAATACTACAGCTCCTGATTTCAGCTAGAGACAGAATGAACCCAAGTGACCGTAAACCTGTGGAATGCAAGAGTGCTGCAGCAGGATCACTCGGATCTGATCCGTGTAGCGAGGATTTCGTGAAGAGTATCTTAAAAATTGAGTTGGATACTGTGAATGACGCCATAAGCACTATAAGATCAGATGTGACCACCTTGATTCCTGAGCTATCAGCAAATGTTGTTGCTCTCAATCAACAGGCTAACAATCAACAAGCTAACTCGGCATCCATGATGAACACTGTGATGCAATCCATCATAAAAATAAGGGATGAACAGGATAACCAACGCTTATTGTTAAACAGCGTCGAGACGTCAATGAATGCTATGAAAATGTCAACAATAGATCTGGAGGTGTTAAAGAAAGACTTGCAAAAATGTGCTCTAAATACAGATTTGACTAAAATTAAGCAGTCTCTCACTGATATCACTAGCAAACAGCAAAATGTTTTCTCCATTGCGTCCGAGCTCAAAACTTCTCAAGATGAATACAAGAGAGAATTGGATGAAACCAAAGCTTTGATGTCCACAGAAGTCACTTCTCTGAAAGAATCTATTGAAAAGCAGAAGAAAGACATTGCCGATGGGAATGAGATTTTAAAAGAACTAGAATCTCAGATAAAGAAGGTTGCAAAGGAAGTTAGGAATTACTCGATTCCGCCGATAAAAATTCCAGCTAGTGCAGCAGAATTGAAAGAGCAATGCATAGATGCTATGATGCAGAAGACTGAAGTGAAGCCAAAGAACAAAGGGAACATTTCGAAAATGGAGAGAATATACGAAATGTTGTACGACGATGATCACATTACGGCGTCCATTCTAAAATTCCTTCAATTCCAATCGAGATTCAAAGTTTTTATGGATATTGGAACTTGGAACATCGGAGGAATGAAACCGACGTATAGAGACCTCGACGGGAGAGAACGAAGTGGATCGGAATTTTCTTCATTCGCCGACTTTGAAGAGCAAAAGGCGTATGTGGGTTGGAAGAGCTGGGACGAGAGATCTGCTATTGCACATTTTGCCTCTACATTGTCCCAGCTGGCAGTATATTTTGCATTCAAAAACAAAGGGCTTCCGTATTTGGGCGATGGAGAGCGATTCAAGAGAATCTTCGAGGAGGTGGAGAGGAAGAAGAGAGACGGAGTGGAAATGAATTGGTGGATCACATATGCACTGAATTATTGGAAGACTAAACAGTGCAAGGAGATATATTTGGCATCGGCTGTTCCTTCGATGATCGCTGAATATCGATCGAGCGGAAGGAGGAAATTAAATGAACAACTCCCGTTGCTCCTCGAATACTACGAAGGACACGTGGTGGCGACCCTCGACAGTGAGACCAGGGTGAGTTTGAGAGGAAACATAATTTCACTCCAATTAATCGTCCATTCGAGAACAATTACACAGAATTAATTCACAGGCGACCACTTTACAAATGGAAAATTGTCGCAAACTATTTCATGGGACGAGATAATGTGCGACGCGGCCATCACGAAGGAGTATGGCAGTGCGTGCACAATACATTAAACAAACGAATTCATCGCGTGAAGGCTTTCATTTGTTATTTAATTTACAAATTATAATTCCATTTACTCGTTTGTATGAAATATAAATTGATTTTGAATGACGTCACGCCGAAAAAAACACGAGGAATTACAAAACGATCGTTTAATGACATTGCATTCATGTAGTGATAATTAAATAGTTTAAGGACAGCCCTTAAGGCTATTATATTTTATATAACAATAACGCCATTGAAGTAAACTTCTGTACGATTGATTTAAAAATTTTATACGCCTTATATGTTTATTTAATTGACACATTTTCGCGATAAAACTCTTGAAAACAAACTTATTTCAATTTATATAACTTTTATCCATGAATGTGAGATTCACGAGAAATGTAGACTTTTACCAACTGCAACCACGTTTAAAGAGAAACACAAGCCTTAACAAACAAACACTACCGGATAAGTAATTTAAATATTACACAAGGTGCCAGTTTGCGTATTTATTAACAATAATTATTGCAAATATAAAACCCTGCAATAGTCTGCCAATTTTGAATTCATAATTATTTTAGTTGCTAGGGACTTTTCGTCTAAAATTGGGGTTACCAGCAGTTGTTAAACTAAATGTAAGTACAATTATTTCTATTAACTTACAAATGGGATAGAAAAGACATTTTATTGAAGAGTGGAAAAACACATTGATGCAAATTCAAAGCTTTCGCACGTTGGTCAATCCTTCACTGTATTAAATTCAACTTTCATGGATAAGTGTGATTATTTGGACTACTTTTTTATTGGGTTGTTACAAAGAGATCAATTTTTTTCTGGTTAAAATTCACTAAAATACAATAAGGCATTAAAAAAAAACAAAATTTAATTTTAATGCTATTACAAAACGTTAGATTGTTTTGTTCAACAAAGGCCTCTCAAATATAGAGTTGTAATTGTTTTCCGGATTATTGCTAATAGTTCAAGATGTTCTATTAAGAATGGGGAACTTATGTGTATTTCGTTCTCATGAAAATCTTCAAATGTATGCTAAACTACGTGAATAGAAGAAATTACTGCTTTTCTCTTCAGTAATTAAAAGAATGAAGAAGTGCGTCCGCGGTAATATTGACCGTTAAATTTTAATAGGAGGGTTGCTTTAACTATCCAAAATACACTTTTTGTGATCTAATACTTCTTTTTTCACTTCCAAACTTAGAAGATGCTGGGAAATCCCCAAGGATAGCAGCAAATCATGTGGCATGATGGCGAAATAACTGGCTTGGTGGAGGGGGCGACAAGGAACTTCACTGGAAAACCACCAGAGTTCCTGGAAAATTACAAAAATATTTAATCCACCAAACGGCTGTCGTATATTGTCAGAAATTAACATTTGGCTCTATGTTCTTTGCTTTTAGTTTATATCTCTCAATATTTTTCAATGTGCTTTATTAGTATATTTTTCAATGTTACACTATTCACTTTCAAAGTAAATTTATTCCTTAAGAAAATGCATTGTATCCACGTATATTTGGCCTACATCAATAAAAATAATTATGAATTATGAAAAAATGAATTATGAATAAAAAAATGAATTAAACATAATTTTGATGTTTTTGTGGTGGATACTGATAATAGGAAACTTGTAACTGTATCTATTTCAAAATTTATTGAATAAATAAACAATGACTGCAATATATGTGTTATTGAGAAGTTGTAGCAAATGACTTAAACTAATACGGATGAAACATGATTTCCATTTTTATTTAAATTGGTTAAAATAAAAAACAATTAGTTAATGCCAGGAATTAAAATACCTTATACAAACAATAGATGCAGTAGACATCAATGAGCTATTCCCCCCAAAAGAGAAAATAAAATGCACACTAACAGAAAAAACTTTCCCACAAGAATAGACAGATTCTACATAAAAAAGAACTCCAACATAAATATCCTGGGACAAACAGCACAACCAGTAACAACCTCCGACCACCTATTAGTGACAATTACAGTTGAACAAGAAACAACAAAGCAAACTCAACTCAGCAACAAAGCAAAGCACAGATACGAACACAACAAAAGAAACAGAAATTTACCAGAAGACGAAGAAACATGCAAACTTTTTAGAGAAGCATGGAAAAATTGGGAACAGAGACTGAAAAACAAACAACACAGAGAAAAATGGGAAATATTTAAAAAATGGACGAAAAAATTCTTAATAGAAGTTGAGAAAGAAAAAATAAGAGATGTACAGTTTTTCTCAATTCTACGGCAGGTCTTGATCGAAAAAATTCAAGTCAGCACCAACATACAGGAAATTTACAGTTTAAAAAATTGTTTACTAGAAAAGGAAAGAGAATTAAGAGGACCTAAAAGCCCAAAACAACTACAAATATTAAACGGAGAAAGAAAAAATATCAATATACCAATTAGGAAAGGCCGCTATACAAAGACAACAAACAACAATTAATAGTATCATAACACGACAGAATACTCACCTGATATCACCCGAGGAAATCCAAAAGTACGTATATGAATATTTAAACACAAGCAGAGGACACGCACCGGATGGTATCTCCGCATCAGATATTGATTGCAGCTACAGCCTAGATGAAAACAGTAAAAAGGACTTAATGGAAAATTTTAAAATAGAGGAATTAGAATACGTACTAATAGAAAATACGAATAATAAGAGGGCCCCGGGGGGAGATGGGATACCCTATGAATTTTATAAAGTATTCAAAAACACAATTAAAAGACCCCTCTCCGAGGCTTTCCTAGAGGCTACAAAAACAGGAAAATTGTCAGACACCCAATATGAAGGCTCCACCGTATTCATACCAAAGGCACAGGACACGGAAAAAAATATAAAATTTTAGGCCAATAACCGTACTTAATATAGATTACAAAATGTTTGCAAAATTAATAACTAACACATTAATGAAGTACGCATCCAACGTGATCAGTCCATGCCAATTAAATATACGTAATATATGCCATGCGTAATACAAATGTAAATATATGCCATACGTAAAGGAAATACAAATATTATAGACGCAATACAGATGATAAGAGGCATTACAGCAACAGGAACGAAAAACAATCTGAAATACCTAAAACTATCAATAGATTTCGAAAAGGCTTTCGTTAACGTCAACATAGACCATAGTTGAGATTAACGATTTAAAAAATACATGCATACATACCCATCACGCCGTTCCCTTCCGGGGTAGGCACAGTCAAAATGTTTCACTCGTTGATACATAATTGTACACCTAACTCTGCTTCAATAATTTCCTCCATTCTGACCTATCCTTGCAAACCTCTTTTGCCTCATTCACCCCCATACACTGTTTCATACACGCCCTCCTGTTTTTAAGACTCCTAATATTCCTCCTCTTAAGAATTTCCTCAATCACATTCAACCACAACTTTCTCGGCCTACCTCTACCTCTCACACCATTCGTTCTACTCTCATATATCTGTTTCGTTATTCTACTCTCATCCATTCTCTCAATATGGCCAAACCAACGAAGCACACTCCTTTCATACACGTCCAGTACTGGAGCATTTAACCCACATTCATTCATGACCCACTCATTCCTGACCCTATCCATCCTACTTTTGCCGCAAATACTCCTCAGATAACTCATACCCACGGCGTTTAGTCTACTCTTATGTTTATCCTGACATACCCATGTTTCACTACCATATAGCAAAGTGGAACCATATAGCAAAGTTAACGATTAAAATTAATCGTTAAAAATGTAGTTAACTATTTAATTTAATCACATAACTTTTTTTGACCCAGCAGTCAGAAATATGAGAAGAGGAGGGAATAAACGGAAGAGACTCGACCAAAAATTGAAACAATGCGATTGAATTGAAGGTCCTACTTGTAGAGACAATGTAACTTGTCCAAGGAGGGAGATTTAGGGTAATATTTGCCTACGAAGGGGGTGGAAGGGTATAAAAATGAAGAGCATTCGTAGCAATGTTGAGTTGTGACTGTTTCATGTGAGGTCAATCCTTAGACTGCTTCCTTCTACAAAGAGTGAACTTCCACCTACTGCGAAGAGCGGACCTCCTCCTGCTTCGAAGAGCCGATCTCCACCTTTTATAAAGAGCGGACCTTCACCTCCAACGAAGTGCGGATGTATTTCGTCGTCCTTCAGTTATTACCATTTAGTTAATTAAATATTACTTCGGTTTTTACGTTTAAAATGCCTTTGTTGTGGCCCGGTATTTCAAATATTTTTAAACAAATTGATTCGGATGGAAAATAACAATATTGTCAGTTTTCAGTGTTTGCGTTGTTTACCACAGCATCCAATTTGCGAACCCATGTCAAGGTAAGATAATTTTAGAATACTTTTTGTCTTTTATGCTAAATTTGTTTTTTATTTGAGTAAATTTATTTAGGTATATCCAACGTAACAAAGAAAACTTAATTTTAACAGAATGCTCATCCGTCCAAGCTATCGGATTTCAACAATACCATGCAAAAAAGGAGTCGCAAAATCTTGTACGAGGTTGATGACGGAGGAACTTCCGCTAAACAAATAACAATGGAAGCAGCTTTTTCTGGAGAGGGATCCAAGCGGCCGGCAATTGAACAAAACAATGCTGTTCTGCAGTTTGTGGTCGGGACTGGATCCCCCTTCTCTATCGTTGATCATACTTCATCATTCAAAAATGTATTGAAAGTTTGTGGAGGAACTGCCCCTCCGAATAGAAAAATTTTGATGGATAACTTGAAATCATCATTTGATTTGATGGTAAAGGAGTTGGCGGAGACGCTGAAGAATGTATCAGCAGTATGCACAACTGCAGATTGCTGGTCAGTCTTTAAACGGTAAGGTACTAATTTGCATCAATACTGTGAACTTACAACTGGTGTCAGCAAGAATTCATTTTGCAATTGTAGTCTAGCAATTTAAAAGTGATAATAACACATTCCCGTTAAGGTTTCAAGGAAACTTTATACATAACAAACTCAGCGATAACAGCTTGCAAACTAAATTGCATTGCACAGTGATGGGCACAGAAATAAATTGCAATGCAATTTATTTCTGTGCCCATCACTTAACTCCACCAACATTTGAATTGAATTAACATTTAGTGTTTAAATGTATTTTGAACATAATTTAAAATTTTAGGTCTTATCTGGGGATGACGATTCACTGGTTGGATTCAACTACTCTGTAACGCCAATCAAAAGGGCTCTGCTGTAGACGGTTCCATGGTCCACATACATACGATGTTTTGGCTGATATGATAGAAGCTGTTTTGGATGATTTTGGCATAAATTATAAAGCTATCTTGATGGTGGCTGATAACGGTTCAAATTTAGAATGGAAATCCTAAGAGCTAGCACTAACAAAAGTTCACCTCCATCCAGCAGTGACACGAAAAACGAAAGGTTTTATGAAAGTAAGTAAGAAGGAAAGGAAAGGTCTAAGATGGATGCATTTTTTTCAAAATTTAAGCATCAACCAACTTCTATCAGCCAGGAGGCACTTTCAATCGCAGATGCGGAAGCAGTTAGATATTTTCACGAGTGTAGCACTGTCGACGAACTCTCAAGCTATATTAGAAATATCTTTATCAAGTATAATACTGGTATTCCTTCATCAGCACAATGTGAAAGAATGTCTAGTGCTGCAGGACTTCTTTTTTCGGACAGGAGAGAACGGATGTCCGATACCAATTTTGGAATAATAATGTTATTAAAGTTAAATGACTATTTAAGTTAAAGTTAAATAAATTATTCTTCAACTATAAGTTTGCATTTATTTTATCGTAATTGCGAAAAAATAGATGTTAAAGGTTATTTTATGATTTTTTAAAAAGTAACTGGAAAACATAACTTTTAACGTAAAAGTTACTTTTATTTAACTTTAACTTTATTCAGTTACTTTTTCAGAAAAGTAACTTTTACCTTTAAATGGTTACTTTTTACCAAGATTAACTTTAACTTTAATCAGTTAATTTTTTTTGGTAACTTTCCCAGCTCTGGTTTTTATAACCAAATAATACCTTTGATTACAGAATACCTTCCTTTTTTTACCTACCTTCACTTTATGAATAGAAGAAACAGCGGAGGTGTCCAATACATATATACATACCTATCACGCCGTTCCCTTTCGGAGTAGGCACAGTCCAAATGTTTCACTCGTTAATACATAATTGTACACCTAACTCTGCTTCAATAATTTCCTCCATACTGACCTTTCTTTGCAAACCTCTTTTGCCTCATTTACCCCCATACACTGTTTCATACACGCCCTCCAGTTTTTAAGACTCCTAATATTCCTCCTCCTAAGAATTTCCTCAACCACAACTTTCTGGGCCTACCTCTACCTCTCACACCATTCATTCTACTCTCATATATCTGTTTCGTTATTCTACTCTCATCCATTCTCTCAACAAGGCCAAACTCCTTTCATACACGTCCATTACTGGATTATTTTAACCCACATTTATTCATGACCCACTCATTACTGACCCTATACATCCTACTTTTGCCACAAATACTCCTCTTGTAATTTACCTTGAATACAAAAGGAGTATATTTTTAATTTTAACGTCCAGTGTGTCAATACCTACCCTCTGGCTATGGAGATAGCAATGATGAAATCATTTGGAGTTCTTAGGTCTAGCCAACAGTTTGAAATAAATACGTCTGGGTGTAGAAATACTTGCGCTCCATCCCCAGTACTCTCAATTTAATAATAGGAGAGGCTTGTTCGGTTAGAAAACTCGAAGCAATGTGCTAGTCATAATATTGAGAGTGAGATTCATTATCAAATAAATATGGTGGTTACTTTGGGTGGAAAAATGATGAGAGCGGAATGGGTTTCCTCTGGATCGGAGGGTAGGATTTCTAAGTTTAGGAACCTCATTTTTACGCGTCTATGACAATATCCATTAAAGAAAATGAGAAGAAAAATTAGAGGTAGTAATTCAATATTGTATATGCAGCGGTTGGAGCTGACTGAAACGAAGGGATCCGAAGTCGGCCGACGCCCCCGGAAATCCCTCTTTGAACGAAGGGTATGGGGAGCTCCGAGAGGTGGTGGACCTCTGCGGAGAAAACTTTTTGTAAAAGAAGGGAATAAAGGCAGTCTCGCATGAGCTTCCTTGCGAACAAGTTGTTTTCCTTACCAACCCTTGACTTCTCCCGCGAACCGGTGCTACATATACTATGAAAAGGAACATATGCATAAAATATCCTAAACGATCCATAATTTGACTATTTCCTAACAAGGATTATGTATTTATAAAATTATATTTAATCTTCTTGGTCAAATTACAAATGGATAATTTAAAATTGTAAGGATCTCTGGAAACGAAGCTAACTTCGTTTAATTATTCACTTCTAATGAGACAAAAGTACCTACCAAATCAGTGCTATTTGCAGTTACCTCTAATGTGAAACAATGTCACCTTGCTTCAATGATACTCCTATTTCTCAGAATGGAACTGTTTGAATGATGGCCAATCCAATTCCTTGGCAATATGCGTTGTGGTCGGATTAGTACTCAATGCATCTCAGATTGTGCTGGGAACGGAGCGGCTGTTTTCGGAGCGAGTGCTTTCAATCGGAGACTCCAATTTAATGCAATTGTCGCAGGAACTTTCACTGTTTATTCATATTCCGCTTATGCGTTATATAGTCAAGTTGAAGTATTAATAACTTTTAAACATAAGCCTGAGACTATATGATAGGAATTATAAATAAAAGTATAATCAATGATTTGTTTTTTACAAAAAATTCTTTATTGTAAAACAGTGTTAACAGTTAACATCATACAACTTCATCAACTTTACGCGAGCTAGTTATAATCACAATATAAATAATTCTATCGCAAAATATTTCATTGGTGTATGTAATAAATAAATTTGACTTTTAACACGGTAGATATTCTTAATATACATTCTGAAAAATCAAAGTTTTTCTATGTCTGAATGTTTACCTGTTCGCTAATTACTTGACCCGGGGCAGTGAACATCTTCTCAGCAGGTAAAGAAGTCGCTGGCACTAGACAATATCTTTGAGCGATATCAAAGATTTCACCAGGTTTGTAGTATTACAGCCAATATTCTCAGCCAATATCAAATACGCCGGATTCGTATGCTCTGATATTTTAGGTATCACCACGTTATATACTACGTTACTTAAAGGAAAATTCCTGAAATTATCGGCCAAAAAAAAAGGTTGGACGTATTCGCCGTACCAGGAACATGAGGAAAATTTAGCTTTTATGTGGCGGTGACCATTTTTTCGGCTCTGTTGGTAACAATGGCTTTCACCTTTCCGGTGATTACTCACGCATCAATTATTTGTTTCAACATTTCTGAAGTATGGTCTGCTCTGTGATGACCATTGACTAAACAACAACCAAGGGTAGAGTAGCCAACATTATCATCTTTGGCATAATTAGCCATCACCGACAGGTAATAATCCTGCTTATCAGACGGCCAGGTGTGCTTGATTAGAGCCATAGATTTTATTGCTCAAAGGTCTTCGAGAAACGTAACTTTTGCTGTATTATATTATGTCAAACACTGAGGAAAAATTTGTCCTCGTGAATTAAAGACTTTTACGTAAAATACGACTGAGGAATGTTATCAGCATTAATTAAACATTGTAAACCATGTCAAAGTCAATACGAAGTGTAAAATATTTACAAAATACATCTATCATATTCAAATTTGAGGGTGAAATTTCGCTTTATTTTGTGGTTGTAATTACAAGGATTGTCGGAAATTTGGCTTCTTATGTCAAAAATGTTATGCCAGTAAATATTATTTTTCATTTCTTAATGCACATGATGATGTACGCTTAAAATTATTTTTTACTTCAATATGTTTCGAAAAGAAATCACGGAGATTTCGATGAAAATTCGATGAAAAGTCAAGTTTTACTCGTAGCTCCAAGAACTTTCGATTCCTCCGATTTCCTCGTTTCCCTTACCTTACCACCGATTAATCATTAAACCATTATTCATTAAAGCAGTAATCTCTGAGAAATTTTTATTCAGGCCACATTTGCGACCCTCATAAAAGGAAGTCACTGAGTGCAACGCTAACCCTCAAATTCTATACTGCTTAAGGACTTAATCCATTTAATCGCGATGCGTTCGGTCATGGCCGATGCCTTGGTGCACTTGACTCAGAGAGTGATTTAAGCAAAATTGATGACATTATAGAGCACTACACATTTCGTATTATCTTTTGGGAAGAAATAAAGAAATGGTTCATCTTATAATGATTTAATATTAATTTGATTGCCCCACGGAACCATACCTTGTCATTTCCGAACATGATGAGAATCTTTCTCTCATTTCAAGAGAAATAAATATAGATTTTACAATGGTGCCAGATAGAAAAACTTAAAATTAATGACAAGAATTGGGCCTCGGAATCTTGGAATTCAAAAGACAGTTCTTCCTTATTATTATAACCACTAAAGGGGGAAATATATAAGATCAGAGGAATCACCGGTAACTATGAACTGCAGAAGTTATTTTACAATGTAATACCTGCTAAATTTTACAAACTTCGGATGATATCTGAGAAGAAACGCTTGGCCAGGAATGATGAATTTTTCCGTGAAGGCTTCCGCGGAGTTTTTTTGTTGAAGAAAAGAGAAGTCGTTTATCAAAATTCGTTTTTTACTTTTTCCCTGGAATCATACGGGAATCAATGGAGATAGCGAAAACACCGCAAACTTTCGACCGAGAGGACGGCGACAGCCTCGCCACCGCTTGGAAACGGCTCTTCAACTGTACGGACCAATCACGATACACCTCCACCCGAAGGCGCGAAAACGAGATAACATAAAAAGAACGGACCAACCCTTCATCAGCACTTCAGCGGACCTGAAGAAGCCAGCTGGAACGCTGGCGAAATATTGTCCATCAAAAATGGATAAACGCGGAAGGAGACCCGGAAAATCATTCTCTTCAGGAATGATGGATTTTAGGAGAAAAAAGTATCGTTTTCAGAAAACATAGTAATAGTAAACCATGTCATTTTCAGTAGATGAATTGGTAAAATGACGGATCATTAATACATTGACATATACTTAGAGGTAACCGGACAAGACACATGAACGTAATATATTTGAGTGATCGAAAGATCTTTCATGAATTCATCGCCCCAACACATCGCAAAAAACATGTACCTTGCTGATCTCTATGGTAGTTGACCTATAAATATAACAATAGGCATTGACACCGAAGGGAAATATATGATTCAAATACCTACAAAAATATTTTATGTGAAATTCGTTCTTTAGTAATGTTACGGGAGACAATTATGATTTAATTCAGGTTTTCAAATAAATAAAGCTATTTGATATTTTTATTTTAAAGTGACATTTCATATTAAATATTTTCCTACGTGGCGCGTATTAGTTCATTCCTTATCCTACATAATTATTTGTGTAATATAATTAAAATCTAATCAAGGTGGGTCGTATTTCAAAATAAACTATTATATTTATCAATTCAGTACATTCAACTGCGAGAGAGCGAATGATTTAGCATGTACATAGCTACTATTGGGAGTTGGTAACGTGCCGTGCTTTGAAGTTCGATATGTAGTCATTTTCACTGGACTGTATTTTATACAAAATATTTATAGCATTCAATGTTTGTGACTGCTCATAGATCTCAATGCATTCATAAAAAGTATAAAAAGCTTTAAATAAACGATTTCTTCAGCATTGTCATTAAAGGGTTTTAAAGAAATACAGTTCCATCAAATATTTTATCAGATTTAATAAAAAAATGACTTAAGTTGCAGATATTCCAATAACTTTTAAATAATGCAATGTTGTGTCATATATTTGAAGAAGTAAAGAGTAAGTTGAATACTATTTCCTTAGTGATACAAAGTTGTTCCCTGAATAAAAGTCCATTTGCTGTAAGCCGTATGTCATTTTCAATTAAAGTATTCTGATATTAATTAATATACGCAGAATTTATACGATAAGTAGAGTCATTGAGTGCGTCCTACTTACTCGCGTTTGTAACTGAGAACGGGATGACAAATAGTGCTTTCCGAACTTTTTGTTTGATTGGAAATTCGTAGGATGTCTTTTTGCAAAAGATATCAATGTAGAAAAATCATCTGAAAACGGTAATGCAATTTTTAAGGAAAATAAGTTTAAAAAATAACTCGGGGAGAATTACGACTAACGCATACAAAACGCATCTGACAGTGAGGAAGAAGTATCAGAAGAAGATAATCATACAAGTGATGATTACATTCAGCCTAACTCATAGTCAAACTATGATACTACAGACATTGAGATTGAAAGGGACGGGCTTACTCAAAAGACGGATATATTATTTGGAGGGCTGAACCTTATCCGAAGTTGGAAGAGCATCATTTGCCACTATAAGCAAATCAACACCTGAACCAACGAAATATGCAACGTTCAGGTCAATGATGTAAGATATTCAATCCTACATCTACATTCTACCCCGCGATCCGCCGCATGGGCGTGTGGCAAGGAGTGGTAGGTCACCAGGCGTGTAAAGATGTAAATTTTTTGGACGCGAAATGGTGACATGTACTATGGGAGTGTATTCAGAGAGGCACATTTTTTATTTTGGTCGCTTTTTGTGCGCGGAAAGAACGAGTTTTTGTACCTACCTGTTCGGCTGTATACTTCTCTGATTTTATCGCATCTGTCAGACCTAGAGATGCAGTGAGGAGTCTTGATAATATTCTCTATAACGCTCTGAAACACACCAGTTCTGAATATCCCTAGCAGCCTATGCCTAGCGTACAGCCTCCGAGTCACCACGGGCTCCCACCTTAATCCCTCTGACAATTGTGTAACACTATATGTTCGTTCGTAGCAGTTTTTAACGAAGCGTGCTGCTTTTCTTTGTATTTTGTTAATTTTTTGGTTAAATCTTTATCACTAGGGCCCCAAATGCTCGCGGCGTATTCGAGGTGTGGCCTAACCAGAGCGAAGTAGCATCTCTCTTTTACTTTTTCATCCGAGGACCTATTTTTATTACACGCTTAAAAAAACCAAGTTTCTTCAATGATGTGCCGCACATGTTTTGTATGAGTGTTCCCCACGAAGTTAAGGTGATTCGAATTTATTTTACTGAATTTGGAGATTTTAAGTTGAAATAATTGAACTAGAACTAGAATTTAACTAGGGACTGTAACTAGAATTTTTTTAAACATATCAAACATCGATGATCGAAGAATTCATGGTGGCAACTGGAAAGATACGGATGCAATTACATTCGATGCATACGTTGGTATTCTATTACTCACTGGTGTTTGAAGGTGTCAAGGGGAATCAATCAGGAGTCTGTGGAATCCAGAAAAAGGTTGGCCCATTTTTCTTTTTACATTGCCACTAAAAACTTTCAATTGCATCTCTTATGTGTTATGAACCAGCAGAAGGCCCGATTGATGAGCGAGAAAAGGAGATGACCAACTAGCGGCCATCAGAGATTTCTGGAAGCTTAGGGTAAAAAAAATCCACATTTTTACAGGCCTTTTGCTAATGGTACTGCTGATGAGATGCTTGCTGGTTTCCATTCAAGCAATATATTAATTACAAACTGAAAAAAATATGGGATCAAAATATGGGCTCTGAGTATTATTGATTGCTTCCACTGTTCGAAGGTGCAGGTCTATAAAGAGAAACCACCAGTTCAGCAAGTGAGAACAATTAGGGCAAATGTTAATGGATCTGAACTGCGAGCTGAGGGGCCAGAGTTTTGCATGTGACTATTATTTCACTTCATATATATTAGGTCAAAATCTTCTCAAATGAATTATCACAATGTTTTGGACAATGAGAAAGAAGAAAACTGAACTCCATTGTCTGTCAAATAAAGAAGCCGTTCTGAGATCAAAATTCAATTTTACAAAAGAAAATTCAGCAGTTGTATCCTATATCCAAAAGAAGGACAAAAAAATTATTCAAATAGCATGTTGCATCACAGCAAGGAAGTGAGCAACTGAGTAGATAAGATTCCAAAGACAATACTTGACTACAATAGTACAAAGGGGCCCTTGACACGCTGGATAAGCTTTTTGCCACTTATGCATGCAAGTGGAAAACTAATTGTAGGCCCGTAACTGTATTTTGCAATATTGTTGATAAAACAGCATACAATACATTCGCCCTGTGGATTGAAATAAATCCCCTATGGAACAAAAACCTTATCAACCAGAGAATAATATTTCTTGAGGACTACCCGTACATTAAAATTAGAAAGCGGCTGCCACAAAATGAACAACAAATGACTAATGTTAGGAAGATACAGGCTGCACATTCTTCTACAAAACTTCTTAGCGGTTTCAAAAGAGCTAAAAATAAGGCTAGAAGCAAAGTTCGTCCCTTAACCGTTTACAGTCCAATGTTCCCATTTGGGAACAGATTTATAAAAATTCATAAAAATTATATTTCGCATCTGTGATTAATTTTATAGCTTTTGTTATGTGAATAAAGTATGGAAGGATTTTTTAAAGTGTATCGTATGACTTGTTCATACATTTTTCGTTAATTATACATTTTCAAAGTTGGTTATTTTCATTACCTCTGATGTGAGTATGCGGTTTATCCAATATTTTTCTCTACACTCGCTCTCAAGTAATAAATACTCATTTATTCAAAAGATCAATACACATTACATTGATAAACTTAGTTTTTTGGTCAAGTTTGTATTTATTTACCAAGCAATAACAAAATTTTGAGGTGTGTTCCCATTTGGGAACATTGGACTGTCGGCATATCTAAGTCAGTTGCTGTTTTTTGCCTCCGATGAGATATCTCTAAACTCTTGTGGTTTTATTTTTTTCGTCCCATACAAAGGAGTTTTGAAACATTGTCGCTTCTTTGGCCTAATTATATCTGAATTCGCCACCTCAGCCTGCTTGCAGCTTTATAAATACATTGTAGTTTCTTGTTGGACATTGTGGTATGAAATAGACCCGGTCAACCCAAGTGAGTTGGAACAGTCTTCTTCTAAATGCTTGATTGAGGTTAGTTCTTCGATGTGCCTTGTTCCTTCAGGTTGTGACGTCCAGTGTGTGCTCCTCTGTTGAGTCATTCTGAGAGTCGGTTTTGTGATCACAATTTTTGAAGAACATACTTTTTTTAGACACTTTTGATAAAATGAGCTCAAAGGAGTTTCTTACTTTGGAAGAAGTAGTCGAATATTTAGACGTTTTAAGTGACGATGAACTGTCGGAATACGAGTTGTGCCAGCTTCCTCCTGAAGAAGACCACCGTTTGACGGATGAAGAAGATGTCAATGAAAATGATCTAGGGGAAATAATTCCGGCTGACACATGTGGGAAAATCAGCCTCACTCTACCAAACAGAGATGATGATGGAGAGAAAGAGAAAGGCAGTCTACCTAGAAGGAAAGGAGTAAAACAGAAAAGCAGTACTATGGGAAAAGGTCAGTAAAATAAATTTTCCTCTTACTTCGTTGCGGAGTTATGTTCTTTTTAAAATTACATTTCAGCATCTTTTAAGACTTCAAAACTTTTCATTTTTTTCAATTTATATATTCCAAAGCCATGAAGTAATTGAATGATTGCATCATTCACAGGCAATGCTTGGAAGAAGCTGAATCAATTTGAAAAAGAAATTCCGTCAGAACCAATGCGGGGGCTAGATAATCATCTGGAGGAACTGGTTGCCTTGGAGCCGATTGAACTCTTCTTCAAGTATTTACCACAGTAGTACTTGAGTCATGTTGCAAACATGTCCTCTCTTTATGCTCAACAAAAGGGCTCATATCTTGATGTTACGTGGGAAGAGATTGGTCAGTTCTTCGGAATACTTTTGTTTAGTGGATACCACACGGTCCCCCAAGAAAATTTGTATTGGTGTTCTGCAGAGGATATGTCGATTCCAATTATTCCATCAGTGATGCCCAGGAATCGTTTCAAAGACATAAAAAGATACTTTCACTTGTCCGATAACAACATGTTGCAAAAGGGTGACAAATAAGGAAAAATTTCTCCTTTGTATAGAGAGTTGGGAAAAAACGTCGTGCAATTTGGAATCTTCCATAAGGAACTAAGCCTTGACGAATCTATGGTTCCATACTACGGCCATCACTCGAGCAAAATGTTTATAAAAGGAAAACCAATTCGTTTTGGGTACAAAATCTGGATGCTATGTTCATCATCAGGATATCCCTTTGCGATGCAAATATATGCAGGAAAAGAAAAAAATTCTACTGGACCACTGGGAAGTAGGGTAGTATGCGATCTTTTGGCTGTTGTAGAGCACCCTAAGCAAATTGAGTTATACTTCGATAATTTCTTTTCATCCCACTCACTGCTAGTAGAACTGGCAGATAGAAACATAAAGGCAACAGGTACAATTCGCGAAGGAAGGATAGCCAAATTCCCGCTAAAACCATCAAAAGTGATGGCAAAATCTCGCCGAGGGGATTTTGATTTCCTTTGTGATGGAGTGGTATTTTTCTGTTGATGGAATGATAATTCAGTGGTTACATTAGGGTCCAACTGCTACACTAATGAGCCATTGGGTTCTGTAAAGAGATTTTCTAGGAAGGAAGGGAAAAGGATAGAAATTACACAACCGCAATTGATAAAAAAATATAACTTGGGAATGGGGGGAGTTGATGTATTGGACAAACTTCTGAGTAGCTACCGACCAAAACTTCGAAGCAAGAAATGGTGGTGGAATCTTTCTTCAAATGCTTTGAATATGAGTGCCGTCAGTGCATGGCTTTTGCATAGGGAAATCTATGGAAAAGGGTCGAAAACACACTTGGAGTTTCTCCGCGATGTAGCGACAAGTCTCATGCGACTACGACCAAAAATAATCTCTCATCCTGGACCTAAGACGCACTCTTCCGTGAAACGAAGAAAAACTGGGGGGCACATTCTAAATAAATCTTCACAGGGAAGATGCGTAGTCTGCAAAAAAAACACTCGCCTCCAATGCACCGAATGTGAAAAAAAATGCATCTTCACTGTTTTTCAATGTATCATGAGTAATCCAGAAATGCAATTTATACACTGTATAATGAGAATGATGTCATTATAACATGTATTTTTTACCACATTTATGATATTTTCGAAAAATATACATGCTCAAAAAAAAAGTAAAACCTTGAAATTTTATTCACTGGAGTGTCCAATGTTCCCATTTGGGAACATGCTTGAAAACGCATTTAAAAATTTTTGTTCGGGTTTTCTTTCGTAACATCTCTTAATTAGCTGTAAAATAAATAGAATATGCAAAAAAAATAATAAAAATCAGTTGGTAAGTTAGTTCGGTCTTTAAAGGGTTAAAATGCGACAACTAAACACCTACAATTAGTTTTAATTGTGGAAAGCGTATTTCCAGGGTCCGCGTTTTATATCAATGTCTAGAATGTTTGAAGAAATGCCCGATCAATAATTTTTATTCAACATATTTTTGACATTAGTGCTAACTGTAATGCATTATTAGTGTTATGATGTAACATATTACTGCCCATTAAGACAAAAGTGAAGTATTACCATTAATACTAATTCAAATTTTCTTTTCCAGCATGATGAATGCAACACTTTACTAGATTTTTGAGTCCGATCAAAAGATTAGTGCAATAATATTCATGTTTAATGATAAGTTAATAATAATTGAACGAAAAGAAGTTTAGCGAAGGCATAATTGTTCATATAACGATTAAATGCATGATAACTAGAAAAAACATTTACCATTTTTTATTGTCACAAGTTCCAAAACTTAGCATACTAGGTCATTTTGTCCCGTAGGAACACGAATTTAGAGTAGTTTTAAAAGAAGAAGAGAGTAAAATGTTATTTTTTTAGTTTCGGAAGCCTTGTATTCTCTTGCCATATATTGTAAACAGTCTCTCAGAGACCAATATTGTTGTACAGTTCTTTGGTTAATTTGATATTCCCAAGGTGGTCGATAATTTACATATAGTGTGATTTTTGAAGAGAAAAATTATATGATTTAAGCTCTCAATTGGAAGAATGCCTAATTCAATATTTCAAATTAGCATATACCCTCTATTTCTATTTTTAAATAATTCATTTATACTATAGAAAGCTCTTATTAACAGAAAACGCACAGACAGGCTGAGAAATCACTTTTGTGAAAATATAAAGGGATGTGGATATCTCATCTTAATGTTTTTTGTTTAGATTTGTAAACCTTGTAATCTCTAGTCTTTTAACGTTAACAGTGTCTTAGAGACTAATTTTGTTGTACAATTTTTTAGATTTATATAATTATCACAGGGATGGCGATATTTAACAGAGAGAGTAGATTTTTTTAAGATGGAAAAAATCTAATTTAAGCTCATAAATGGGAGCATGCTTAATTAAATATATCTAATTAGCATACATCACACAACTACTCATTTTGAAAACAATCATTCATTTGGCTTAAATCCGTTTGCTGGGGCCACATAAAATTTCACCTGCCCGCGAGGACCCGTGGAAATGGACCCGTGTATCCCAACTCCAAAGCCGAGCCTCGCTGTCGACCCCTGCCGCGGATGGGTAATGACTCCTGACCATCCGCAATGTAGTTATACCTTTTGACTGTTAACAATTAATCCAAATGTTGTTTACTTATTTCAATTGCAATAGTCACGCTGAAGAAAATGGTTTTTTAACCGCTGCTGTAAGATAAATATTAATCATTTTACGTGCTCTAAAAATCAAGCCGCATACACGTACGTACCCACGTAACTTAACGAGATTTCTTGGGGAAATAACAAACGGATATAACTTCTACTACATCAAAAGCTAATTTTCCTGCTATTCATGGGAGTTTTGAAATAAATACTAAAAGTTTTACGTGGATATATTTGCGTGGAAGTTATTTAGATTTTATATTATGTATGTAACATTAAAATGATATCTTCCTTGTTTGTTATCGGAACTCAGCGACAAATGTAAAATATTTCACGTTTCAATAGTGCGCTCATCAAGAGCAAACAACTGTAAATTCTAAAAGTTAACTTCTACGTAATTTAATGGAGTAGTCCAAAAAATATTAACACTTCCTAGTTTTTTTATCGGCATGCAGAGACATATGTAAGACATTGACCGTGTTTTTGCGCTTACATCAAGAAGAAGCGACTGCGACTTCTAAAAGGTACCTTCCATATTTGCTATAGGAGTTGTGCAATAAATAATAAAAAATGTGCACGCATGTAACAAATAATAGTCCACTTCTTGATTTTTTATGTGAATTGAGCCATATATATGAGATGCATCACGTGTCTGTTGCGCGTCCATCAAGGGCAAACGGATGTCTTCTTTAACTATCTCCCATGTTTTCCATCGAAGGTGAGCAAGAAAAATTATCAACTTTCTGCGTAGAACATTTAATATGTATCTTACTTGTTTGTTATTGGAATTGAGCAATAGGCATAAACATGGTACGAGTTTTGCCACGTATATCAAGCACGTACTTTACTTAATGCATTTAACAGGAGGTCGAGAACCAACAGTTTCTGTGTCTTTCGCGCGTACGTCAAGAGCATATCACTAAGACATTTAAAGCCAACTTCCGTGCCTTTCACCTGATGAATATGTCTAAAGCTATCGATTAGTGAAAACACCATGATTGGCATGTTTCTTGCATAACTCTTGTGTCACGTTCTCAAAGTAGAATAGGTAGTCGGTTTTTTTACCATTATTGAGGGACAGATAGAAGCAAATGTACGTGTTAGTTAATATAAAGTAGGGTGAGGAACGATATTTCAGATATTAATGTCTTCCCAAAATTGTTCACCGTTTAAAGAAAAGGTAGAATTAACCGAGCCTGTGGTGGAGTACTTGTGGCTGTAAAAAATACAATCGTCAGCCAAGTGGAATTTGTTCCAAAGACCAGCCTTGAATCTGTATAGTTTTCAATTCAATGCCCTAAAAACTTAAACAATATTTGTGTGCTCGTAAAGACCACCAAATACTGACCTCAATTCAGTTTCTGAACTAAAAATGCAGATAAATAGAATCACATCCAGGAATCCCGAAAGAAATTCAATAATAAGTGGAGATTTTAATTTTCTCTTTATAGATTGAAAAACCTACAGTTTCAAATCCGGGGGATAGAGCGGACCAAAAAAAGTAAATTCAAAATTTTTGAGTCGGGTGATACGATGCGAGACAAGAATTTTGACACCCTGGTCGACCCGATCAGACCGCGGGAATAGGTCCCGCACAGCGCTTGAATATTTAACCTAGTTAATCATAGAAATAAGACCGATGATGCGATGTCAGGGACCGATATATCGGTCGGACAGAAAATTTCATGGAACAAAATGTGTGCAGAATGGTCTATTTAAGGAGGGAATAAATAAACCATGGGCTTTTCTTATAAACAATAAATAATACCAAGTAAAAATAAAAAAGGCATTGCATATTTGACTGGGGCAAATACAATTTTTCGCAGGTAATTCACAGCAAACACAACATTAACGTTTATTTTCTTTTCCATCATTTTCAAATGTTAGGAGGAGCAATTGACGTCGCTCACCATCATCAGTCAAATTATTGCCCTTTAGAAATTTAGTTACTAATTGCACAGCTCTTTTCGCTGTATCATTAACAATTTTGATGTTTTTCACAACGCTAAGTTCTCTGAGGAAATCCTGATCAAGCCTCCACTAGTTCGGGTCTTTATCTATAAAGAACAGTGAAATACCAGTTATATTGAACATTTTTTTAGATTGTTTTCTGACGAAGTCCTTGAGCTCTAACTGGAGAACAGAATCATCAAGTATGACCTGGTCTCGATTTATTACTTATTTCTCTCCAGCCCTATCATGAAGAGGCTCGACCATACCCAATTTTTGCTCCAAAGGCACTTCATCATCAAACAAGGAGAAGCAGACCAGTTTTGGTGATAAATACCGTAAGTGAAAAGTAAAATTCTCCAAAGCTGCCTGCCAATGCGACCCTAATCTGCGGTTCATGTACCGAGTCTGGAGGAAGAGCAGGTCGTTTCGTGGAGCCTGAGGCATAAGGGTATTGCGAAACCATTTATAGACATACACTCTACAGACGAAGATATTCAGCATTAGCAGCAGGCTGTCATCCTAGGTGGATAACGTTAGCTGTCGTCCGAACATCCACGTCTTAAAGGCGTAAATAGCACGCGCCATCCAACGTGTCTTGCTGAGGGCCCCCGAATTCTTGAAACTGTAAGACTGCTTGTCTGGTACCAAGCCACCAAGGAAAACTAAGGTCAGCTCCAGAAGTTCGCGGTAGTCACCGCATGGTTGATAAATCTGTTCAAACAGAAAAACCAGAAATAGCCACTTTGCTGGTGGACAAACGTTGATATCGCCCGAATGAAACCAATTAAATTACCTTGAGCTGTCGATTGCAGAAAGTCAATATTTCATCAGTCGAATGGATCGCAGTTTTCTACGGGTAGCAGCGATTCGGTAATTCTCTGTAAAATGCGTGCCATAGTTAAGCTTCAGGATCTTACAAATACTGCATAAATAAGGCATTTTCCGTGGGCGCTGATTCTCACCCTTATCAATCTGCGGCCATGCGTTGTCCAGCTTGGCAAAAAAAGGCAGCCATGAGTCGCCAGATTCGCCCAGCAGGGAAATAGTCGCCACCTCCAGTGCGAGCTCGTCGACGTGGTGGCGACAGGCACACTGTAGCAATTCCTTGCCAAGCATTTCTCACAAGAGCTTTCAGCATCCCTTGATAACCCCGAGTTGGTGTTAGTCATGTCAAAGACAACACCGGAAATATTATCCTGGACGCCCCACTGCACGACCAGCTGATAAGACCCTCAAGCTGATAAGAGCTCAAGGACTTTGTACAAATTTTTCAATGTAACTGGTATTTCACTGTTCTTTATAGATAAAGACCCGAACTAGTGGAGGCTTGATCAGGATTTCCTCAGAGAACTTAGTGTTGTGAAAAACATCAAAATTGTTAATGATACAGCGGAAAGAGCTGTGCAATTAGTAACTAAATTTCTAAAGGGCAATAATTTGACTGATGATGATGAGCGACATCAATTGCTCCTCCTAACAGTTGAAAATGATGGAAAAGAAAATAAACGTTAATGTTGTGTTTGCTGTGAATTACCTGTGAAAAATTGTAATTGCCCCAGTCAAATATGCAATGCCTTTGTTATTTTACTTCTTTTTATTTATTTTTTATTAGAAAAGCCCTTGGTTTATTTATTCCCTCCTTAAATAGACCATTCTGCACACATTCTGTTCCATGAAATTTTCTGTCCGACCGATATATCGGTCCCTGACATCGCATCATCGCTCTTATTTCTATGATTAACTAGGTTAAATATTCAAGCACTGTGCGGGACCTATTCCCGTGGTCTGATCGGATCGACCAGGGTATCAAAATTCTTGTCTCGTGCCGTAGCACCGAATGAGATTTACCCGACTCGAAAATTTTGAGTTTTACTTTTTATGGCCCACTCTACCGGGGGGTGATATAAAAACATATGTGAGTCCCTGCTGCACACTTTCTCAACCAACGCACAAACCAAGAGATTGATACGTAGAAAAACATGCTACCATGCAATACACTACTCAAGAAAAACAAATGATTAGTTTTATTAATGCGACAGATAAATAGCACTACAAAGTACTAAATAATTTCAAGAGTATATCATGCCGGAGATTGCATGCTAGCCTCGGTGGCGGCGGGGTAAAGTCCTCGCCTGCCAAACCGAAGGTCGCGGGTTCCGCCTGGGTAGGATATTTACACATCTCTGGGCATGGTTGTGTTTGTTCGTCCATATATTAATTTTCTAGTAATTGGCTTCGGCTGTTAGATACAAAAAAATTATTATTATTATTATCAGTACCATAGAACTGATCTGTCGCAGCTATTATTGTTCCTTATTGTACGTGGAAAAATGACATTTCAAATTCTTCGATTCTGCAGTCTATTCCCTTAATCTTATTCCTGTGATCGAAGCTGCCATAATAGTTTGGCTCTGGCAAAACATGTTGAGCTTCCAACTAAAATAGAATAAATCAAACTTTCGTAAAGGATTTAACCTATATATTTCCCTTCCATCGAATAGAAGTTCCCACCCTAATCGTAATGGTCTTATGTACTAGCGGCGTACTCCGAAAGAGGTCTCACGAGAGAAAGATTACATCGCTCCTTTACTATCTCACTATATTTTCCTTGTATTCTTTTAGTTTATCCTAATTTACGGTTTGCCTGTTCAAAAATTTTACGTATATACTTCCCACACGACAAGTCTTGATTAAGGGTCACTTCTAAGGACTAAACTTACTCTACACTTATAATTTCGGCTAGAATAAATATGTAGGTCTCGTTGGTTAAGCTACTCTTCCGGCAAAAATTCATAACAACGCACTTTTATAACTGCCAAGTGTCGTAACATTCCTTTATAGCATCTAGGTCTTTCTTCAACTCAATTCTATCAGACTCCGTGTTAATATTGCTGTACAATACTGCGTCGTCCGCGAAAAGATGAATTTCACTCGTAAGGACAGTGGTGATATCATTAATAAACAAATGAATAATTAGAAACCAATGGCACCTCCCTGTGGTACACCGAGTGGACTTTAACTGTATATGAACTAACGCCATCTAGAACTACACTCTGTTCGTGGTTACTTAAGAAACCTTCAATCCAACATATTATATCGTGATGTATTCTATACGCTTTTAACTTGACAAGTAATTTTGAATGTGGAATTTTATCGAAAGCTTTTATGAAATTTAAAAATATCGCGTCTTCCTGGCTGAGCATTTCTCCAGAGGAAAGAACATCGTGAAGAAAAATGGGCACGCCGAGTTTCGCAAGACCTGCATTTTCGGAATCCATGGTGGTATAGAGTTAAAAAGTTCTGACTATCTCAATACCTCATAATTGTGCTGAAGATAGAATGTTCAAATATTTTTCATGAGACGGACGTGAGAAAGATAGGTCTATAGTTACTAGGATCTGCATTTTCGCCGCTCTTAAAGAAAGGAGTAACGTTTGCGATTTTCCAATCGTAAGGGACACTATGTTCCGCTAGCAATTTTTCATATATTGTTTTCAAGTACGGTGCTATTTCTGACGATAACTCTTTATAAACACGGGCGGGAATTTCATCAGGATCAGATGATTTTTTGGGGTTAATGGATTTCAGTAACTTTCTATGCCGCGACAATAAATTTTTATAGACTGTATTGGGTTTTTGTATCAGCAAGGCAAAGTAGCTGCGTTATCATGAGGGCATGAAATGTAGAGACTTTGAAAAAATGAGTTAAGGGTATTTGATATTTTTAAACTATCGCTAACTCTTTCTCCCTTACCGTTTCTCAGTGAAGTTACTGCGGATTTATTTCCTTGACACTTCATCACGTAAGACCAAAACTTCTTACGGTTACGGCTACGAAAAGTATTCCATGCGTCGACTATATCAGGGTTTTGACTTAGATTACTAAACTTATTATAATAGGCAGATAATTCCTGTTATAAGCCATCGAAATCCACATTGTGGTGTAAGTACACTTTTCGTCTTGCGGCAAATCTTTTGTCAGTATTTATATTAAATTTAGCACAAACTGCTTCGTGGTCACTAATTCCGTTCACCGTTTTAACATCAAGGACGCTTTCAGGTATGATTGTCACCAAAAGATCTAAAAAGTTCTATCCTCTCGTAGGTATTGTTACCAATTGATGCAATGAGTTTGATGTAAAAGTTTAGGGATGGGTGTCGCACAGCTCCTTACCTTTTCCACCAGTTTTGAAACTACGTCTTCCAGTATATAGAGGGAACGTTGAAACCACCACTAATTCATAAATGGGAGCTCAAACATTTCATTCGTTATTTTGATAAATGCAATGCTTCACATGTCTCTCTAACTGCAAAACTGTGTTTCGACTTGAATTAGGCGACCTGTAAAATGGGCATTTAAAAATTCTTTTCGACGAGCACTTGATGGAACACCACAGACTTTCTCCATCATTTTCTGGAACTATTTCGGCTGTACCTACTATCTTATCTTTTACAGCTATAACCACACCTCCTCCTGCTATCCCTAATCGGTCTTTTCTATACATTTAATAAGATTTTGGAAATATCCTGCTCCACAAAATTTCACTCGACAACCAGATTTTAAATAAAACACATCAAGTGATACGGGCGGACACTGCCGAGGGAACTTGTGACTATGGTGTAGTGACAGCTATGTTTTTCTTACATGTCAATAACAACTATAACGAACAGTAAATTTTAATTTTTTCAAGGAGCTGATTTCTAAGGGTTTATATTTCATATAAAAATTCCTTTCCCGTCTTCCAAGATTCAATGATTAAGTTGGACGCGGAGGGTGCTTGGAAAGCTTTTCTTTCGGTTGTACATTCAGGAATTAAAAAATATATCCCAAGTAAAGTAAAAAAGAGAGCAGCGAACGGAGATAGTACAACGCGGAAGTGAGAAAATTGTTGAGGCAACAGAGAGCATGACAGGCTAGGGTGAAAAATCCATGCAGATTCATCCGCTGATGATTGTGAGTTCATTATTGTAAAATATAAGTTGTCTAGAGCCGAAAGAAAGAAAGCGTTTAGGAATGCCATCATAAATTTCAAGAGGGATACACTTTTAAAACAGTTGCAGGATAACCCAAAATCATTTTGGCCATACGTACGTAAGGGGTATTCAAGGCAGAATATCTACAGTAAATCCACTGAGAAAACATAATGGCAAAGTACTAAGAAACAGCTCGGACTAGCTAACCTATTAAGCTCCTACTTACAAAGTGTGTTCACCAAGTCTTCGCAGAATACATTTGCGACGCTCAACGATCGTTACCTTTAAACGATGCCGCCTATTAATATTTATGCTCGCAGAATAGAACATACGATCGTATGTTATAATCGTTCAGTCCAAATATGTCACCCGGTCCTTGAAGAATTCCTCCTCGTGAGTATAAAGGACTATCTTCAGATATAGCTCCCTACTTGCAGAAAATATATAGTAAATCAATCAAGAAACACGTAATACCCAAAGAATGGAAAATTTTCAATGTAGCGCCCATATTTTATAGTGATGATAAGGAATAGCAATCGAATCGCAGACGAATATCGCTAACATCCATCTCCTGCAAGGTTCTTGAACATCAAATTGTAAGCTCTAGATACCTCTAGATACGCAGAACTCGCTGATACAAGCACAACAACGATTTATGGAAAGGATGATCCTGCGAAACATAATTACCACTGTTTGCCCACGAAATTTTAGTCTCCGGTTAAGATAACGCTCCAGTAGACGCGATTTTTCATAGCTTTAAAAAAGCATTTGATTAAGTGTCCCACATAAAATTATTAATTACACTAAAATCTTACGGCTTGGACAAAGATGTAATTTCCTGGATTAGAGAATACTTAGCCGATCGTGTTCAGAGAGTAGTATTAGACGGTGCTATGTCCAATGGCGTTAAAGTTACTTTGAGTGTCCAATAGGTGAGTGCCATAGGCCCAATCTATTCCTTCTGTATATTAACGGTACAGATGAGGTGGTAGACAGTAAATTCGGACTATTTGCAGATCCGACAAGACAGTGTGGACGTATTCCGCTGAAATAATGATCAAACCACCTAGCATTTATTCGCACTTTACTTCAGGGAGGAAAATGTCGTAAAACCGACGAATATTGTCATTATTTCCGAAAACCTGTCCCACCAAACATTTGCTCTCCACTTATTCAACAGAAAGCTTGTCAGCTTAAAAGGATACATTCTTTACCTGAGAAATATGTTTTACTATTCTAATGGCACAAGCAGGCAGTAGAAATTCGATAGAACTTGTTAAACTTATGATTTCATTAAAGAAGGATTGTGGTGTGCATACTTATACAATGGGCAAAGACAAACATCTCAGGAATGAACTTTGAATTTGTTACTAATCAAGAAACGAAATATAAAAGTAATCTACTAGCAAAGGCAGTTAGCGAGGCACGACAAGTACAAGGTATCAGGTCTGTTCATGCTGAAGTTCTTCATTCAAAACTCATACTCATTACATCTACATCTACGTAATACCCTGCGGCAGGCAAACTATCACTCACTGATTCCTTAGTCTTAGGATTATTAATAAATAACCAACACGGATTTCGAAAGGGTAGATCTTGCGAAACCCAATTGGCCCTCTTCGTTCATGACAACTTGCTCTCAGGTGAAAATAATGTTCAAGTTGACGCGGTATTCCTCGATTTTAAGAAAGCTTTCTACAAGGTACCTCGCATTAAGTTACTCTCAAAACTAGAAGCATATGGAATAGATAAAAACTATTAGTTGTATTAATCAGTTCTTACATGGGCGGGAAAAAAGGGTTGTCATAGACGGTATCATGTCAAACACAGCGTTACATCGGGTGTTCCTCAGGGAAGTGCCGTTGGTCCACTTTAATTTCTCTTGTATATAAATGATATTAGCAACGTCGTTAAAAGTAAGCTTAGACTCTTCGCAGACGACGCGGTTGTGTATAGGGATATTAACAATTCCGAAGATAGCGACTCGTTGACAATCGACCTATTTGCTATTCATGCTTGGTGCGAAAAGTGGCAGATGGAACTAAACATAAAAAAGTGCGTAGCAGTCAGCTTTTGGAAAAAGAAAAATAGGCCAGGTAGGGCTTACAGAATTAATAATACGAAAATTATTCACGCCGAGTCTGTTAAGTACTTAGGGGTCACAATTACTCACGATATATCTTGGGGAAAACATATTCGGGAAATATGCGGTCAAGCATACAGGAAATTAGGCTTTATCAAGAGAGTACTTGGAAAATGTGATGAGAAAGTAAAAGAACGTTGTTATTTTTCAATCGCTAGGCCTCATCTGGAATATGCTGTTAGCGTATGGGATCCATACGAAACGGGGTTGATATCAGAGTTAGATCGTGTGCAGCGAAGAGGAGCTAGGTTTGTGAAACGATGCTACGATAAGTTGGCTAGTGTGTCTGTACTGTTAGAAGAATCAGGATGGGAATCGCTATCACAGCGTAGATTAAATTATAGGCTTAACCTCCTAACTAAATTTCAGGAAAATCATTTCTCTGACGACGTAAAAAACATACTATTAACCCCCTCGTACTATGGCAGATTAGATCGCGCCAATAAAATTAGAGAGCTAGATTGAAGAACCGATAGGTATAAAATGTCATTTTTTCCGCGTACCATTCGGGACCATAACAGCTGTGATCGTCGTCATGAATAGTTCGAGTATTGACAATAGGCAGGCAGTAAATCTTTCTCATTATATGTATTCTCTACTCTCTTATTTATGCATGATGTAAATATTGATGTTCTTATTTATGCATGATATTTTGAATATGATTTGAATATTGTAGTCTTTGTATCCCTTGCATGTTGGAACGATTGACGATAGAATGTTTCTGTAACATTTATGTATAATGTTATAACTTATGAAAGGTGTTTGTTTTCGTCCAAAATTGACTTTTCTTTGAAGTACTCCCAGTCATTTCCTTACAAGAATTATGTGTTCTTTCTCTCTGTGAAATGATTTAATGCGATGAGTAAAGAATGGAATAGAAATGCAAATCGCCGCCATATTGTCACAGGCGAGCCACCTGGTGGCTGGGGAGTTAAACAAAGAAACCTATACTATAGGGCCTTAATGAAGTGGGCCTTCCCATTCCCTTCCCTGGTTTCACCGGCTGCTGCTAAAAGGCAAGAGGCATATTTTTCAATGAGACATTGGGATCGGGGTATGGGGTTTCTTTCGCTCTTTATTTTCAAATTTCGGTCTCTCCGTCACTACATGTCGCTCCCTCGCAGTGTAGAAATTTCGTCAACCTTTCCAAAATAATTTGAAATCGAGGCTATAGCCATATGACTTGAGAGTGACAATAGATTATTCTACGACCAGCTCAGTAGAGTGACTCAAGTCGACCTGAGCCTATTCAAGGGCATTTGTTCATTTCTAGATTTACGGGAAGTTAGTCGCTCGAAAAGTCCAGCCGCGCGATGACCTGGTAATGAGAAGATTGACTGTAAGGTATTTTCAATGCGAGTTGAGAGTTTTACTTTCTAGTTTCCGAAGTTTCAAGTTTACGTGCTCAGATTTAGTTTATGCATGGTGAAGGATTGCATGATGCATGTCGATGTCAGCAAATTACACTGACGCTGTGACACTGACGGCGATGGCACGTCTTAATTACTGCATAATTTAAAATTATGATAAATGAATGAATGTTCCCGCACCTGCAAGCTTGGGTGAATGGCAAAGGATTTTTCGCGTCGCAAGTCCGGCTCAAGCCGGTGAATGATGTATACCTTGCCACTTCCTTCGAGGCACGAAAATACGAAATAAATACTTCATCCCTCAATTCGAAGGGATTCGTGGTATCCCTCATTCTCCTCCTCTCAACCCTTAACCTTCCTCGGCCTTCTTCTAGCTCGTAAGCAATTAAAAATCTCCTGAAATTCAAAAAGAGAGGTCCCGCCATTTCTCTTGATGAGCAGAGTAAAGAGTGGAAAGTCGTTTTGCGTAAGGCGCAACCCAAATAGCCCGGCATTCAGGATCGCGCAATTTTATAGCGACTCGGCGGGTCGCTATGCGCCGTTCAGCATACTGAATTGCGACCGCGCTTATAATTTCGACTTCCGGTGGCCATTATAAATATTCAGAATACCGAATTGCGACTGGGTCGCTATTACCATGGAAACAGCGCGTTGGGTCGAAGTTCTGGCATATAGCGCTGTCACAATTCCGTTCAGAATAAGGCCCAAGGTCACTTTTTGTTGTGTTCTTTAATCGAGATGCAACATTTTTGTTTTTTGGCGGTCTCAACGCCACCTACCATTTGTATCAATTTCAGTGTTGGAAATAAATGACTGACTTTCAGCGCTTCGGGTGTTTTTCAAAACCAAGATGTGGACCATGTGGACGTCGTTTCATTTGGCTCCGTGAGCATAAAAAGTAAATCCCGCGTAATCCTAACAGGTTATGGGCCCAGATCGTCGCGAACGTTAATATGAGCTACAGAATACATAAATGTCCGTTTAGTTTTTTTTGTTTCGCGTGTATATTGTAAAATTGGCGAACTTTAACGTCAACGTCGTGAAACCACGTTTCTTTGGTATTTCTGATATTTCGTGTTTTTACGTCAAAAATGGCTGATGGAAGTAATTTATCAATTACGAATATACACAACGGTGCTAGTTCGTTGCCGCAGATAGAAAAGCTTAAAGGTGCCGCGAATTATGTGTCTTGGGCAATGGACATGGAAATGTATCTGATACATGAGGACATGTGGGAATATGTATATGTTGACAAGAGCTAAGATTTATATGCTCTTAGAGCAGGGGTCGCCAACCCGCGGCCCGCCTTGAACATATTTCCTACCCGCGAGATTCATCACATTTTAATACAATAACTTTAACACAATAATAATTACTCATTATATTTCAATTTCACTCAAAATAAATGTTATTAATATGTATAAATTGGTTGAGAAAAGTCCACATTGATTATTTAAAAAGTTAGTTGACAAAATTTGCATATAAATGATAGGCCAATAGGATGGGAATGACAAAAAATGTATAATTTTCTTAATAATTTTTACATAGTTTCCTTTTATAAAGCACGAATGAAGTTTAGTTCTATGCCTCCATATACTTCAACTGATATCATCCTCCTAGAGTTCACAGAAGAACGGCCATGGTCCATGCTTATCACACCATAAGTCATTTAAGCCTCCATGGCGATAAAAAGACCCACAGTCTTCATTCCCCTCCAAGTTATTAGGCTCGCCTGGCATCCATGTTGTAAATCCTGTTTCCTCCAAGGGTTTACCTGGAAATGAAAAAATATTTAGATCAAGCTAATTAGTTGGGAATGCATTAACTTTTTTGATAGCGTATTTTTATAATATGTGTTATGAAGGACTAATAAGTGAACAAGTAACTCTTAATTCTAAATCCTGTCATTTCTATTAAAAACTTTCAACCACATGAATGCATCTATTGAGATTGTTTTGCCACTCTTGGTACGCACACATTTATTTTCCCAGTGTATGTTGCAAGTATTTAATTGTTCATATTACATTCATGCATTTCTCAAAGACAAACATCTTTGATTAGAATCTAATTGGAGTATCTCCATAGCATAGTCATTGTTGATTCAAGATGCATTGCCATCGGCATTTGTTGTGGGAGGCATCTCTCACTCCATATCCAGGAAGGAGACGTAAAACTTGCGCTATCAACAAAGGTTACCCAGAAAAACTACTTGATGCACTATATTTTAGTAACAACTCATAAGTAGTGAGAGCACCTATGTTTTTACATTGACCAACAACCCAATGACACCAATGCACATTGGGGCACTTCTCGTTTGGGGGAACTAATTCCATGATACCTCATTGTAGGTACAACAAATGCAACCTGCATAACCTCCTATGCAATAATTAGGACCTGCTTAAGTCACTTCGTCTGAGTAGCCTCTATCAATTAGCCTGCTGAAGCAATATGTGTTGGACAAACTGGTGAAAGTTAAGAGAGCAGAATCAAAGAACAACAAGCCTGCTTCATGAACAGCCCCACATCCATCTTCACCAAGAATTCCTAAAAGGCCATCACAACAGATAACCCTAAGATTTTACATTGGGATGCGATAGGCATGACACCCTGGAGAATCTGGAAATTTTTCTAAACCTGGCTTTCGTAACCCTTTCGCACTGCACGATGAGTATGCGAGGTAAAAATATTTGGTCTAACTGCTCAGAAACTGGTTTGTAACTGCTGTGAAATAGTCTGAAACTGTTCTGATGATGGCTTCCGCGGAGCTTGGATGTAAGTCGAATTCGTTTTCTGGGGTTTCCACCGCGTTGATTCGTGATGAGGACGACATTTCGCAAATTATCCTCAGGTCACTGGACCTGAGGAATCCTGCTGGATAGCCGGCGAGATATAGTACTCATCATGAATCAGCGCGGTGGAAACCCCGGAAAACGGATTCGACTTGGTCTGAAACTGCTCTGCAACTCCTCCGAAACTAACATCTGATCTGGAAGTAGTCTGTTACCAGTCTGGATTTGACACATTTTGGAGCATCAAAATCCAGACCAGTTCAGTCTTGTAACATAGCACGGCCAGATCAGATATCAGTCTTTCAAAGTAGAAATTGCAAAAGTAGCAAAGTTTCAAAGCAGTTTTAGACCAAATATTTTTACCTGGAATGTCTCGTCATTGGTTTTACTGAGGTTCTTCGTCTCTCTGTAGACAGGAATAAAAATCCAGCTCAGAGAAAGGGTTGGATTAATTTCAAATACTGGCCTTGCTAAGCCATCACAAGGAGATAAATGATCAAACGATACAAAAGACGTTTCTTTTATGGAGGGGGACAGAAAAGGAAATGACTACAGAATATTAAAGAAGACTCAAGAAAAATGAGGGTTGCAAGATGGTGGGAGAAGATGCAGAATAGAGATGAATTAAGGCAATCCTTGGCTTCAGCACCTAAAGAGACAAAGATGAGAATAAAGACCATCATTAATTGATTAATTTAACGTTAATATTACTGAGGACGCCATAGTAATATGTTGTCCTTTAAGGGAAATGTATCCTCTCAATTTTAATGTTTCTATGCATAAAGTAATGTTTACATCTACATCTACATACTACCCTGCGATCCGCCACATGGGCGTGTGGCATGGGGTGTTAGGTCACCAGCCGCGTAAAGATGTGAGGTTTTGGTAGGTGAAATGGTGACGTAAATTATGAGAGTGTATTTAGTGAAGCCAAATTTTATTGTGGTCGCTTATTGTGCGCAAAAAGAACGAGTTTTTGCACCTATCTGTCCGGCTATGTATATCTCTTATTTTATCGCTTCTGTCAGACCTAGAAATGTAGTGAGGAGTCATGATAATATTCTCTGTATCGCTTTGAAACACACCAGTTCTGAATTTCTCAAGCAAGCTAAGCCTAGCGTGTAGCCTCCTAGTCTCTAGGGGCTCCCACCTTAATCCCCCTAAAAGTTGTAAAACACTATATGTTCGCCAATATATCCACCATTGAATGGCAGAAAGAGTGGATTATTTAATTCTTGAAATCTATTTTGTTATATTATTCATTTTTGCCCAAAAATTATATTTTCAATTCCAAAATTATTTATATTTCTTTGATTTCAATCATAGCGTAATTATTAGGCAACCTGAAGGATGGCTATGGATGGGAAAATTCACCCACAACTTTAATCGATTACATTAAAGTAAATGGTTAATAATTGGAAATTGCAGTGTGATTTCAGTGAAGGTATTTTGTACCCTAGCCTCTATCTCTGTGCGCTTTGTGGATTTAATTAATATCAGCACACCACGTTGATTCTTACACCTGGGGCCCATTGGCTATATAATATATTGCTTGCTATGTAGAATTTTGCTCACTGCTCGAGACCTGAATGTCGCACCTATTAAAACATGATACAGACGTAGAGCTCAAAAGATATGGTTTCAATGGGCTCTAATTCCCCAAATCCTAGGTGAATTACTATATGAAAACCCCAAGTTATTCTGGTCTTACGCGAGAGAGCTCCAGGGTGAATCTTTGACAGCATTGTCCGTATTGGATACAAACGGCAAAATGGTCACGAACATTATCGATAGAGCCAACTTATTAAACCACTCTTTCGAAAGTGTATTTACTAAAGATGACACAGTACACAATTTAGACAATTCGGACATTAACGAGCCGATGGCAGACATAATAATTCAACGCGATGGAATAATTAAATAACTGCGTTCGATTAAAAGTAACAAGTCCCCAGGTCCAGAAGGAATACCTGAACGTTTTCTCAAGGAGTTTGCGCCACAGATTGCACCATTCTTAGAAATTATATTTAGCAAATCATTATCCGAGGGCAAGGTGCCATAAAACTGGAAAATAGCCAATGTCACACCGATATATAAATAATGAAAAAGAAGTCACCCATAAAATTATAGGTCTAGATCTCGTTAACATGAATTTTAAGCAACTTCCTCGAACACATTGTCAAAAGCAATATTATGGCATTCCTAGATTACCGTAACCTCTTACATAGCAGTCAGCATGGCTTCCGTAAAGGTAGGTCCTGCGAAACACAGCTTGCTCTCTTCGTTCATGATATCCTAAAATCACGCAAATCGATTAAGCAGATCGACGCGTTATTCCTCGATTTCAAGAAGGCATTCAACAAGGTTCCTCACAAAAAAATTATGTATAAATTGCAATCATACGGAGTTAATAAAAAAAAGTGAATTGGATTAGGGTCTTTCTACGTAATCGAAAACAAAAAGTAGTCATTGACAGTTTTAGCTCTGATATGGTCGAAGTCATATCCGGTGTTCCTCAAGGAAGTGTGATTGGCCCTCTTTTATTCATTATTTATATTAATGACCTAAGTTCTTGAGTTAGCAGAAAATTAAGATTATTTGCAGACGATAGAGTTATCTACTGTGAAATAAGCAAAGACGCGGACTTTGAAATTCTGTCACCTTATCTTAACAACATTCATTTTTGGTGCTAGTAGTGAGGGTTAGAACTAAATATTAGTAAATGCACCACACTTCACTTCCTGCGAAAGTCTTCACACGAATGCCATACCAATACTGTAGGTGGAGTAAACATTTAATCTTCAAATACAGTAAAATATCTTGGAGTTACCGTAACTTATTATTGATGCATGCCTGATGTGGAAGCACCTCCTGCCACAAACCCTTTGGGTGGTTTGCAGGGTATGACATAGATGTAGATGTAGATGTAACTTCAGATATATCTCAGGGGACACACATATAAAACATAAGCGGCACAGCATTAAAGGAACAAGGTTTTGTTAAACGTATAATAGGGGAGGTCCTCGGATGAAAAAGTAAAAGAGAGATGATACATCGCTCTGGTTAGGCCACACCTCGAATACGCCGCGAGCATTCGGGATCTTGGTCATGAAGATTTCACCGAAAAAATTAACAAAATACAAAGAATAACAGAACGCATCGTTAAAAACTGCTACGGACGAGAATATAGGGTTACACAACTGTTAGAGGGATTAAGGTGGGAGCCCTTAGAGACTCGGAGGCTGCACGTTAGGCTTAGGCTTCTTGAGTTATTCAGAACTGATATTTTTCAGAGCGACACAGGAAATATTATCATGACGCCTCACTGTATCTCTAGGTCTGACACAAGCGATAAAATAAGAGATATACATTGCCGAACAGATAGGTACAGAAATTCGTTCTTTCCGCGCACAATAAGCGACCACAGTAAAAACTGAGCTCCACTAACTACAGTTCCATAATACGCATCACCATTTCACCTCTCAAAACCTTACATCTTTACACGGCTGGTCTACCACCCCCTGCCACACGCCCAATCGGCTGCTAGCGGGGTAGTTGATGTATCACTACTTTCTTTTTAGCCTTGGAATGAATGAAGTAGCAAGCCATTATAGGTGTGCTCAACTCAACCTTTCTGCCAGTCATAGGACAAATGTTGCCATATCAAATTTAGTTACGTACCTTTTGGTTTCCTGTGCCAATGCTTATACTACTTCACTTCACTATACTACTTTCCCTCCTGTTTTCAAAGGTAATTAGGTTCTTAGAGTATCGTTTCCCTATCTCTATTAGGCACCTCAAATAATTTCTATACCACTTGTAAAATATTTTATTTCTTTCTCATTGATATACTCACCGAATATTGTGATGTATTTTCCCTCTCGCTTCCTATCGCTGAAACCCAAGTATGCTGCATTTCTGGCCGAGGGGTACCTTGCAAAAATTTTCTTCAATACATCTTGTTCTGCGTGAGAGTTCACAATGGCTAGATGAGCTCCATCATTTTTGCAAATCTTCTCTGCTTTGGAGAAAGTCATTGCCCTATTTGAATAGAATTTGTAGTGTCCTACTCCTGGGAAATGCTCATATCCAGCTGGTGGCTTGATTATTCGTGCTGAAAATAGGAAATTCAAGATAATTGTATCCTGTTAAGGATTATTTAGTAAATTGTAAATAATTTTTTTAAGACACTTATCACCTTTTTAAACATATATTTATCCAAAATTTTCTCCATAACATCTATAACAGTATCTTTCAAAATATTTTAGATATGGAATTTGACTTATTATTGATACCATAGATGACAGAAAACTATTCGAAGCATCTCTACTAATTAGTTTTTATAAAGTAGTATTAGGTGTATGATAAATATTTTTCTACTCCATGATGATCACATCAGATATGTTTAATTGAAGAAAAACTAAATTGATTAAATGTTTGTATGGGTGGTGTGCATCATGGAATTACTATTAATATTGTACTGGAGGAATGATTTACTGATAAAACATGGATATGAATTATGTTCAGGTCAGCGGTACAAGGAGAATTGTCCTTTGCCATGGAAGGCACTGGTTGCAAATGTTCAGGCTCAGTCTTCTCATTGTGGTGACTTTCAGAACTGCCAATGAAGAGCGTCCAATATGAATGGCACAGTTCCTCTACACGTACTATCACTTTCAAAAGTCAGCCCAAATGACAGGCGCAGCCGTCTCCGTGCTTTCGCAAAATCAAACTTCGCGTATTGCTTATGCGTTCCATGTCTACCGAGAGTCAATTTGACTTTATCGGCTTGTGTAACTGGTGCAACTTGACTAATTTGCCCACGCCGAGAGATTCAAGCATGATTTCTGAACTAGAAAGCCCTCGTAAACTCCCTCCCACAGCCAAAACAGGCCACCTTTGAAGAAAGCCAAGAACCATTTCAGGTTTAGCTGGGAGTTCTGTATTACGCGAGGAAGATGGAGAAACATTTTCTGAGTCATCATAAGGTCACCGGAAGGCCGAGTCCAGCACACATGAGAAAAATAGAAATTCCAGCATATTGGGAAAATAGCGTTCTAATATTTTTGAAATCATCATCCTCTGGTGAAAAATACGTAAATAAAGACGTCAATGTAAATATTATTATCCTCAGCATTGATATAAGTGCGGATACTTTCCGTATTCGGTTTCACCTGTTTCGGCGACAAAGAATATCAAGTCATTTCCCAATATCAGTAAGTGAAATTTTAGGAAATCCTTCAGAAAGAGTTTAGTTGTACTACAAGTAGTACCAACACTTTGAAAATCACCCCTTGACTCCCATCCTAAAAATAGAAAAAAAAAAAATTGCTTTTGAAATAAATTTTGATTTTTTTATCAGGCAATGCTGGCAAGGCAATGATTTGAGAAGAGAAATGAGAAAAATTTCCTCTCAGATAATTATTATTTTTCAGATAAATATAGAAAATCTTCTCTAGAATGAACACAACAAGCTGAAGAGGGTAGATTTCTAAGAGCGGTGGGGCGAAATTTTGTCGCTGAAGCTGTGGGACCAGTAGTGAGAGAAAAAATTACGTCTTTTGTCATTTGTGGCATTTCTTTTCTTAGGAGCGTAGCAAGCAAGTATATTTTTTCTCGTGAAAAAAACACTAGTTTCTTCCACCCTTACCCGTTGGTATTTCGCGAATTGTGTACGGACAAATGATCACTTGATATACTTTTTTTTAAATAGCAAAAAAAATGGTATTCAGCTGAAAAAATTCTAGCTGTTTATGTACAGCTCATTGTTTTCAGATGGAATTGATAATTTCAACAATTGATTCCCTCAATACCTCAAGGTATTTGCTACTTTTAGCTGTAAAAATGTTTTATGTTCGTGATTTAGTGGTGTACTTATAAATGCATACATTATATACAAATAGCTACATCAGATGTTGTAAAGATACTATCTGAGCCACTTCGCAGTACGAAAAGATATATAACGATGGTAAAACCTAAACCAAGCCGACTACCATTGGTGCATTACAAAAAAGTGCAAAGTGCGAAATCCTTGAATGCCTCTCAAAGCAAATGTCATAGTCATGATGATGATGTCTGCGGTATTTTTACTTCTAATTAGATGCTCTTGGTTATATCTGCAAATAAAATGACCAACATGAAAATATACATATTTTCATGCTGGTCATTTAAGGGGGTAGAGGTTCTGCCGAATCATCTCCCTCATGTTCTCATTTTGCTGCCTATTGGTGCATCTTGGGCGTCCGCTTTTCACATTAGTCTCTAATGAATCGTCACCATCAAGATTCCTTTTCAGCCACTTAGAGACGGTTTTTCAGTCGTTTAATTCCGCCGCTATTTGCTGCAGTTTTCTCACTGTCAAAATATAAGGAAATTATTTGTCCTGCGTATTTGGACTGCGCTGAAATGTGCATTACCACGTCGATCCATTGCCTCGGTATTTTGGAGGTAGCACCAGACTACTTCTCAGAGTGAAAATCACCGAACTGGGAACTTCTTCTTTGCCTTGTAGCCTTCCCTCGGGGGGCGGGGAAGATAGCGGGGCATTTAGAGATAGTGGAAGAATGCCATGGTAAGGCCTTCGTGAATAGTGAGAATGAGTCAAACTGGCCCTTTGAAGTCATAGAGGGCATAGGCAATACCCGAAGTTCGAGCCCAGTGGAAAATATAGTTGCTCGCGCTGGCCGTGGGGACCCACTTTTGAAAGTGACAGTACATTACCTTCCTGCAGAATGGGCTTTACGTCATCTGGTGCTTTGAAAGTTCAGATTCTCTTCATTTATACATTATTATATTCAATGAGGAATATAATTCATATTCAGTTGAAAAACGTTAAGGCTAAACATCTTCTATAAAACTCAATGGTAATTTCCTTGTCAAAACATTAAAGCCGATTTTTCCGATAAACAAATCTTGCTGATGGGTTTGTATTATTAGCTACACAATCTATGTCACCCTCTGCACTTTTAACTTTTTTGCACTTTAAAATTAAGCAAATAATGAGTATTTAGCGAACAGGTTTACGATAAATCATTTTGAAATTTTAATTGTATAAATGTTTACGAATGAAATAAGTTAAATTTAATGAATTAAATAATATGATAAACTTGAGCATTTCAAATAAATGCTGCAGCAACAAATTTAACTTGAATAGATTAATTATATGCGAATAAATTCGAAATAAAATTATAATATTGACTTGGAATAAGTATATTTTAGAGTAATCAATTATAAGTTTATAACTGACGATAAAATTAGATTATTTACATAACTTGTACGATTTTTTAATGAATTTAAATATCGACGCTAGGTTTTAGCAAGATTTGATCCGGATAGATGTGCATAATTAATCCATACAGCTCCAATGCATGAACTAAACGATTGCTCGGGGGATGTCCTACCGCGACGGCAATCGCAAATGAAACCCAAGAGGAAGTGAAGGAACATTTTGAATCGATGAAGTCATTCGCTCATTTAAAGTGACTCCTCCGCATCGAAATCGGTCGGGCAATTAGCAAAAACAACAGTAAAGTATAAGCACTTTAGGACACTAGTATAACTGCTGGTAAAAATGTACGTTGACCCTCATCAAGTTTCTTGCGCTGCGGTCTTGATGGCTCACTTGGGGCAGTTTGAGGTAGTATTTCAACATTATCAGTGACATCTGAATTCCTCCCTGCGTTAGGTCACGGCATTCCATCACATTGGTAATGCATGCAGTGAGAACATGTTATCGCAGAAGACGCAGAAATAGTGGAAAGGAGAAATAATCCCAAATTTACCCATGTTACTCTGGACGCAAAGAGTATCATTAAAAGACTTCTGCTTTGTAGCCGTTTGCTTCGGAGCCCGGTTTACGGAACGTGTTCTCATTAGTTATATCTATAAGTTTTCACATTTTTGCTCCCTAAATATAAGTGATATATTTGATGAAATTGCCATGAGAAAAAAATCCCGGTCCAGGCCGAATTGCTCTCATGGCAATGTCATCGAATTTCACCTGCATGTTTGAATATTTTCATATGTGATATAATTGCATTTTACCGATTAAAAAAATTAATTGATATTTTGACACGAAGTCTTATGGCACATCCCACACAGCACGCGAGCGTCTGCGGAACGTTACTGCGCTCGTTCATGGGCGTAGCCAGGATTTATGCAGTGGGTGGGGGGGGGGGAGGCCGGGTCAGGACTGGACATCATCCGTATAGCAGATTAGCCCCCTGCCTCCCCCTGGCTACACCCACGCTCTCGTTCAAAACCCAGGGAATGTTACGGAGGCTAATCTCACGACTGTTCCCAAACGGTTGCAATGGCCCGAACGCTGCATAACGCTTGCGCGATTCGCGGCGCGAACGGAAGTAAAACTGCTCTGCGCATGCGTGTGGTTCGGAGTAAAATTACTGTCCGTGGAGGTAAATAAATAGACGCATAAATGCGTAAATTCAAACAAATAATTAGATCACATTATCAAAAAATAAATATGAAAAAAATAACTATATGACGATGGAATGTCTACCTAACGAATCGATTAAAAATAACACAATAATATAAAAAAGACGTCACAGATGTGACCAGCAAGAACATTGAAGCACAAGGAAAGGAGAAAACTGACTACTTTTAATACTCCTATGGTAAAAAACCACCTTACATATACACATGGCAAGAACTATAAGTTTTTGCGATTAGTCACTTCCTTGTGTTCACGGGAGAGTTATAAATAATCTCGACTCCGTTCGATCACTTCAACTGCTTGCTTAGAAACTTAGAACGCTTGAAACATACTAGTTCGCCAACGAAAAGCTCTTGCGGCCATCTCACTTCCATGCGTTCAAAGTCACGTGACGAGCGACTCTCTCTTCGCCCACCCAATTTATTCCAGCCTCCTAGCGCCCAAGATATTTGCAAAAGATAATAGTCGAAAGAAATAGGGAGTCTAACAGTCCAGCAGCTAGCGGGAATAACGTAGAATTTGCGTTTATTTACGGCTACTAAAATGTTATTGACATCAAGCCCTAAGCAAATGGTCAAAAGAAAATTTAGTGCAGCGATGCGTTTATGATAAATATTTAAAACGTATTCAGGAATCTAACTTCGTATTTTTCGATACCTATCATTTTAATTCTTACACAATTACTACTCAGGGAGCGCAAATGCTAAAATTTCAGTTAATTCTCATTTTTCATCATAGAATCGTCAATTAACTCTCTGTACTACATGCATTAAAAATTCGAGTCTGAACACCGTAAAAATAGTGGTTATAGTTGGAGTGAAAATGTTAAGTATGAAAACCTGCAACGAATCCATCGATGTCGTTGGGATGTTTTCCGTGGATTGTACATCGCTCGCGGGTAAGTGAGCCACTGAATCGTGCTTCTCCAGTCACTGATGACCAATAGAAAGTGAGGAGGAGAAGAAAGCCCAAACGAGCGTCCATCGTGACCATCGTAGACGCAGAGTCAAGAAGACATTCACAAAATATGTGCAGAGGTGTACTCGAAGTGGCTTCTTTTTATGCTCGAGAACTTCCTCGTGAGAAGGAATGCTACGGAACAAATAATTGTTCCCCTTTCTTAATCTCATTTAAACTTCCGTTGTGTGTCAAGATAGCAGTTAAAACTGTCAAAACAAATTAAATCCACCAGATACAGCTCGTGCAGATGCGGTGAGCTGATTCGTTACATGAAGTTTGGTTCAATCAAAAAAATTCTGAAACCCTAAGATTGAAATGCGAAAGGTTTGTGATTCTCGTAAATTGGTTGGCGTGAAACGGGCTTTTGTGAGATTAAATTAGCAATAAGAGAAATGGATACGGAGAAATGAGTTGAAGAAATAACCCGTGTAAAGTAGAAGCAAAGGGTTTTGGCGCTACGCAGCGGAGGAGTTTAAAAAATGGGCTACAGCACTTGGAAAATATTTCGCAACGGTGGAGAAAGGTTTTGCAGTGTGGTGGGTTGGTAAGAAAACCTTTCTAATTGCTGCCCACACAAGCGCTTTGAGGAAGAGGATGACTCACCACTACCTGCCATCCTATTTCGACTCTTCTAGCAAATATATATCTATATTCCAGTTTTAGGGGGATCGAGTTGGTAAGGTGGCTAGAGTATTGGCTAACCATCAGGACGGCCAGGGTTCAAATCCCTGCAGAGGAGGACGTATTGCAGAGGATTCCCAATCCCTATTTGAGTATCTTGCGGAGGGCACTTTAGGCCCTCCGCAACGAACTTGACAAATCAAGCAATCTTGGCTTGAAACCTAGTACGCATCGAGCGCTATGACGTCATGGACGCGTCATCACCATGCGCTTGTTCACTATCTATCGAGGAAAGATACCAAGTCAACGAAAAAGGAGACTTGTTATGCTTGCTAGGTTTTAAGTTAGAACTCGGGGTGTGATAATATGGGCTTGTATGGAAAATAGAAGTGAAGAAACTTTCAAATGGATACTATTTTATCATTACTGCGTATAATTGTGGGATATTTATAATTTATTTTGCGGAAAAATTGATGGATTCGCTATATTTAAAGGCTTTTCAAATGTGAATATACCTAATGATAAAAGATTTGGTTCCTAATAGTTGTGTGAATAATTCCATACATTGTAGATGTACCGTCCTTGTTTACTTCATTAAACCTACAAATTCTATCTTCCTTACTCTGGAAGGAAAAGCAATGAAATGAAAAAAATGATGAAAGAAATCATATGAAAGAATTATGGTCCGATGGAAAGTACTCTCAGGTAGCCATAATTTCATTGGCAGCATTATTTTTAGCTAACGAACATCATAATTGTTAATAACGTTGACATTGGAGAGGTTTTCACTGCATTCATCAAAGAAAGGGTACAATAAACCATTAGGGTAAATGTAATTTGTTTTCAACTTTATTGACTATGTTAGTTACAACGCGCGTATTTATCAGTTATCAGTCGAAGATCATTGGTGGTTTGTTCGGAGTGTAATACATTAACATATTGTTACCTGTTTTTTCATGTAGAAAAGAAATATTATAATGCCTTTTTGTGCATAAGGACGTTGTCTGTGGTGAAATACAGTGAGTTATGCTCGTCCACTTCAGCAGACCCTAGCAATCGAAGCATAATAGTTATTCGCCATATAATGGTATATGAGAATTATTTTATTCATAAGTAATAAGATTTTAAAAATTATATTCCCTTTTAATTTTTCGCATACGTATGGGAAGCATTTTAAAGAAGCAATCGACTTCCATCAACCACAAAAATTATGGACACGGATGGCTCTTTTCGTCTGTTTTACGAGATGAAGGCCGCATGGTGTCTCTTTCATCGTAAAAGGGCTTACGAAAGTGTCAAGTAAAGATTTCACTTTGCTTGCCTAGATATCAAGATATCTTGATATCAAGTTAACTACCTATGCGTTTGCCAAGTTCGAAAACGGCCGTAGGTACAGTACTCCGTCTGTCGGATGAGACGTTAAACCGTGGTCGTCTTGGCGCCTATCATTAGAGCAGCCGGGTTTCTATCCACCCTTCCTCCCTTACCTATCCCCTATGGCACAAATGACCTTAACTGTCGGTCGCCTTCCCAAAAAATCCAATCCAGTCTCAGGGAAAGTCTCAAGTCCGTTTTAAACTATCAAATTCATCTCACTCCCCACAATTTAACCTCCCATCCATGCATCGCAGGTCGGCGCCACGAACTTTTGCGGGTGCGATTCAAGGAAATTGTAGACTGTTCATAAAAACTCTCAACAATATTTAATATACAATACAACACCGCATGATGTATCCGGCAAGATATAGCTCCTGCATGATTTAGTACCTTGTATTCATTAGTCGCATTAGTAATACTAACCTGTAGTTTTATCTATAATAGTATACTGCAAGGTAGCATTATCATTTACATTACAAGCACTATCGTAGTTTCTGGTTTGGCCGCGTATTGTCGTCCCGACTGCTTTGGGTCTGTGCCTGGCATTCGGGCGAAAGTACATGGTTCTGATTCCAGTTTTGACGAGTGTTGTATGCCTGGTGTAGAATCTCCTCGTGCCACACACCCTAGTGGTGGTTTACACGGTATTTCGTTGATGTAGATGCCACATATCGTTTGGTGCACGCTCATTTAGCAGGCAGTGGAGTCCACTTTCTCTTTACGAATGAAAGAAAAACAATTAGGTCTATGCACGGGGAAAGGAGGAGCAGAATTGGGAGTTTGAACGGTTTATTGGATTTTTTTAAACAGAGAAAGTTAATAGTAATCCATTATAACAGGATAACAGTTTTCAATGTTGCTGGTTAACATGAAAATCATTCTGTGGTTAAGCTAGAAACACTTAAATCACAGTCTTTACAATTGCCTCGTTATTCTTTACGCCAAATCCTAATCAATATATTTCTTATTAACTAAATGGGTAGTAAATTGTGGAAGTCTAGAGTTAGGAAAGTCCCCGTTCACTAATCTGGAGGCCGGGGGTTCGAGTCCTGGGTGGTTTTTCAAAACCCCACTAATGGACATATATCATTTGTGATTGATTAATTGAATTTAGTAAAATGAGAAAAATTAGTTCTACACATGTGAGTGTGAAATAAATTATTAATAGAGTTCGCCCAAGATATTGCCACTGTTGAAATATGCTAATTTGCTTTAGAAATAAATATAGAAAGGTTTAGAAGGAAAGTAAACATTTTGACTCAATCATATAATTTAAACACAGGCCACCATTACTAATTTTTCGCTACGTTATTCCCTTTCCCAAACGGCATTGAACGTGTTTCTTGGTTTTATGAATTTCTTACTGTCGGCTACGCTATTATTTTGGACAAAGCATATTAACTTTTTTTTAAACTTATTTTTGTCCGGTTTGGACCAGTGGTAGCATGTTCCGAGGGACGTAGGTTCGAGACCCGGCCTCAGAAAAATATTTTTCCAGTTCCTGGAATTCAATAGTTACATGCTACCGTGACCTCACTACTGAGAGGCTTAGCAGAAGGAATTGATGGCACATATAAAGAAGATCGAACCGGTGTCTACAGTCACAGCCTCGGGCGAGAGTGAAGTTCACGGAATCGGCCGGGACAGTGCGATGTGGAAGGCTACGGGGAAACCACCACATTCATAATCCCTATAAGATGTAACAATAAGCTATGTACTCTACATATGATAGGATGGCATTCCTCCTGGTGAAATATTCTGGAAGTAAAATAGTTTCCCGATCGAATATCCGGATGAGGTACATGAGTGAGAAAGGACAGATATAAACCTATATTGCATACACTTTTCTTGCAAAGATTTTCAATTTTCAATGCTATTTATTCTCTAATAGTAATGTGCGTCAATGATTGCTGCGAGGTTGATTCCTTTCTCATTTAAATGATTGATTTTATTTACCCGGGTGAATACGAGAGAGGAAATATATTCTTTTCCCCTTCACGTTCTTTTGCCACTTCATAATATAAAATTTGCACCACAAGATGACAAAAGTCTGTGACAATAACTGTGATTTTTTTCTGGGAAGAGGAAGCGCGCGGACCACACCCATTTACTTATTGTCATGAAAATAATCTGTGGTATCCAAGACTCTAATTAAATAAAGTTCTCAGAACATGGGCATCCTCATTTTTGTGTCTCAATAGTAAAGAGTCTAAATTATGGTTTCTTAACGTCATTTGGAGCGGTTATCCTTATTCAGACATAACCTCTTAGGCGTCTCAAGATTCCTAGAATAATTTAGGTTTTTCCCCCAAGAAGGTAGGACGCTTTGCATGACTTCGCAAATCAAGGAACGGGATATTCTCTCATTTTATTTCAGCTGTGGGTTCCTGTGGTAAACATTTTTATCTTAATATTACAATTCGTCTTTCCTTTTCTTAGAGGCTGTCATTCTGGCAAGACACTTTTTCAATACCGTGATTGAATCTATGACAATCAATCGAAAGGGTAGATTGTGCATCACAGTTCTAGTAGTTCTTTTAATCGCTATTTTTTATGTCTAAAAGAAGTAAAGCGTTTCGCAAGACACTCTGTTTTTCTCTCTGACAACTTGAACGTACAATTGGAAAAAATTACATGGAAAAATGTGATTATTCAGAGCATTGCAGACCAACGACGTGCAAAGGCTAGTTGGAACATCAATCAAATATCTTTAAATTTTATATTACCATTAATCACTCAAAAGAAGCATGCATAATTTTTACGACAAATCTGAAACTTTTTTTTCAAATAATATTTTCTTCTTAGAAGATTTAGAATTATCTACCTCATGGAGTTAGACTATACCTTTCCAGCTTCACCTTTTGTCAAAATTGAAACTGTAAGCTTGAAATAGATACCTGAGTCAACGACTTTGAAGAATAACGTATCTGTCTTTCATTTGTTTCGCATTTCTCTCAAAAAAAGATTACTCGGAAAATATTCAAGATATTATATGGTCATTTTGTAACTCATGATGAGAAGCCATTATTTCCTGGTCCAAAGTTAAAAAATTGCTATAAATCTCTTTCTATTTTTGCTGTCTAAAGGGTGTGGATCGGGAGCAGTGACATGGGATACTTTATGACCTCGTCCCGTCCACTCACGTTCTTATCCCTCCAACCCCGATTTTCCGAATAAATTCAAGGGGTCCAATCGAGGGTTCTATCTTCAACCTAACACTTTGACTTGTGTGACAACGAAAGATCAGCTTCATACCCTATCCAATGCTGGTCATCGTGAACGCAGCGCTAGCGAACACGTAGTTGGAAGTTGTACGGAGGAAATAGTAGAATAGAGGTAATGATAAATAGTAGAATATCTCAGGCCAAGGCAGCTTTCAGTAAAGTCAAGCAAGTTTTGTAATCTTTATGAGTCTAATTGGTTAAATGATACCAATTATATTCGCTGGAAATAGTTGCCTGTGCCCATATTCTTTGTTAATCATATTTAAGAATTATCAGTGAGGATGTTTTTGCCCCGCTGGTTGTTATCTTTCGACGCCTCGAGACCGGAAGAATATTTCACAAGTGACTTTAGGACCTTACGCATGTTTCATAACCGGAAAGTAGTCTCCAAAGATATTTTTTCCCGGCAAAATTCTCAATTATTTTCACCATGATCCCTAACCACATTGCATCGCTTTCATATGCTGTACGGACGATTGAAAGGAAATTAAAAGTTTGGTTTTTTCCGATCGAACTTAAAGTACTCTGAGAGAGTGTAGGTGAGGTTCTTATCCTCAGAGAATCGGAGCAACCCCGAATTTGCAATCGAAGTGTATGAATTAGAAAAAAATGGCTGAGAATATTGAAAAAATAGCCAGCTCTGCATATTGCAAATAATTTTTTTAATCATTGCCCACTGATTCAATTTTGTGGCGGACACAACGTCAAGTTATCAAAGAACATATTAAGGATATGTTTGATCAGGGTATCATTAAACAATCTACTTCACCGTGGTCATCCCCGGTTGTGTTAGTGGCTAAAAAAGGCAATGATGGAGAAAATAAGCTTCGGTTTTGCGCGGATTTTCGGGCTTTAAACAAAGTAACGGTTAGAGATTACTATCCACTCCCTAATATTCAAGAAACTTTAGAGGAATTAGGTGGCTCAAAATACTTTTCAACTTTAGATATGGTACAAGGGTTTTGGCAAATCGCAATGGATCCTCAGAGTAGAGAATTAAGGGTTTTTCTACACCCGATGGGCACTACGAGTATTTGAGACTTCCAATGGGTTTAGTTAATAGCCCTTCAACCTTCCAGAGGCTTATGGATGCAACGCTTTCGGGATTGAAAGGTCCGAAGTGTCAAGTATATCTAGATGATATCTGTGTTCTTGGTCACAACTTGCACGGCCATATTCAGAATTTAGAGGAAGTTTTTCAAAGATTGAAAAGTGCCGGATTAAAATTAAAACCTTGAAAATGCCATTTTTTCCGCACCGAAATCGAGTATTTGGGGCATATTATTTCAGCCGATGGAATTAAACCAGATCGAAAGAAAGTAAAGGCAATTCAGGATTTCCCCCTCCCTAGTAACTTAAAAACTCTTCGCGGGTTTTTGGGTCTCGTGGGGTATTACGGGTGATTCATTGCTAACTTTTCCAAAATTGCTAAGCCGTTGACCGAGATGACGCGTAAAGATACCGCTATCACATGGGATGAGAAACAGAAGGAAGCCTTTAATGCATTAAAAGATGCTTTGTGTAATTATCCTGCTCTTAGATTCCCCGACTTTAACAAGTCTTTTCTCGTGTATACGGACGCTTCAGGCGAAGGTTTAGGGGCTATACTGTCTCAAAAAGGTGACGATGGAGAGTATGTAGGAGCTTACGCCAGTCGGCAACTAAATAAAGCTGAGGGTAATTACAGTGCCACCGAAAGAGAATGCTTGGGTATCGTGTGGGCCGTCAAATACTTTAGATGTTATCTATATGGCAGGAAATTTACCGTTGTCACTGACCACCGACCACTTAAATGGTTATTTTTCATTAAGGGACCTTCCTCCCGCCTACCTCGTTGGTCTCTATTGCTAAGTGAATATGATTTTGATATCATTCACAGACCTGGTAAAAATGACCAAAATGTAGACACTCTTTCCCGTGCCATTATTCCAATTGTAAATAATGCATATGAACCTGTGTGGGATAGGGAACTGATAAAAGTGGAACAGGCAGGGGATGACGACTGTCGACGAGCTAAAGACGATAAGGACGTGTGGTTGGATGACGATAATGTGATGTACAAAGGAAAATCACAAATCGTAGCTCCTAAAGCGATGCGCGCTCGAATAATGTCTGCATTTCATTCTACTCCGTGGGCCGGGCATTTCGGTGTTCGAGGGACATTGCTTTCAATTAAGCGCAGGTTTTGGTGGCCTGGAATGAATAGAGACATTAAAAATTATTGCCGGCAATGTAAGTCATGCCAGGAAAGGAAAAATCCTAAAAACAATATTCGGGCACCTCTTCAGAAATTTCAAGAGGTGAACGCTCCACTTCAAAGAACTTCTATGGACATGGTAGGACCGCTACCGACGACATACAGTGGGAATAAATACATATTAACTTTTCAAGACTCATTTACTAAGTATCCTGAAGCGATTGCTTTGCCAGATCAAAAAGCCATTGCGAAAGCTTTTGTGCAGAACATTATTTTAAAACAAGGTGTCCCGCAATAGTTGCTAACCGATAGGGGAGCAAATTTTACATCTAATATCATGAAAGAAGTGTGTCGTCAATTAGGAGTAAAAAAGTTGCAGACTAGTCCGTATAATCCACAATGCAATGGGATGGTTGAAAGGAGCCATCAGACGCTTATGTCTATTTTGAGTCACTTTGTGGACAGAACTCAGAGAGACTGGGATGAATGGCTGCCATATGCCCTAGTGGCTCACCGAAGTACTCCCCATTCAAGAACTGGAGAAACTCCTTTTTTCCTCATGCATGGGAGAGACATTGAGTTGCCCTTTGACGACATTTTGAGCCCGCTTAAAATTAATTATGCCGCGGACTCTAACTATGCCGCTGAAATGAACGCTAGGTTAAATATTGCCTTAAAGGAAATGACAGATAGACTTAAAGTAAGTGCAGACAATAGTGTAAAATATTATAATAAACGGTCGAGAGAGCCTGTATTTAAAATAAGTGATTTAGTGTATTTACATACGCCAGTGGTGGGGACAGGTAGAACCAAGAAACTAATCCGGCCATGGCAAGGGCCGTATCGAGTGCTAGCATATCGAGGACCTGTTAATGTATGTATTCAAGATGTGAATAATTAAAAGAAAAGGTTATTTGTGCATGTAAATAGGTTAAAATTAGCAGCCGACCAAACTCCTTCCCCAACCGCTGTCCCTCAGGCATCCCCAAGCCCGCAAGAAAAGAAGACCGAGCCTCGATTAATCTGCCCTCCACCCCACTCGCCCCAGGATATAAAGGTGCTGAAACCGGTCAATAACAGTTTGGGATCCCTTTCCCCCTTTTTCTTTCACGATGAAGTCCTTCCCCCGCCACCAACGCCTTTCCCCTCTTCCCCTCCCTCGTCATGCAGGACACATCATGAGCATCAAGACATCACATTGGGACACCCGCCTCACCGTTACCAATTAAGAAGTCGCGGCCCAGTGATACCTATTGGGTCAGTGCTGTGAATCCCTAACGAGTCCATTACCCACCACTTTTACGGTTCCCAGGGTAAATTATGAGTGTGAACATTATTTTTGAGCCAAAGATCACAATAGCTTAGATTGAGAATAAGTGATTTTGGTGGATGAATGGTAAATCGATCAGTTATTTTAATGATAGAACAGGAATAAATTATTTCTGAACAAATTATATTAATTCTGTTGCAATTAACATACATTCCAAGTACATATGTCACTTATTTCAATGTTTCACATTTTGTGATGGGTTTAATAAGTTTACTCACGCTTTCTGCCCTTGATTGATTAAATTTTATATTCTGGGTTGAGGACTCATGATTCACGTTGTATTTATTTGATGATTTATTTTTATTGTCTGTTACATTTGATGTTTTGTTCCGTGAACTTGGTTGATGACTTGTGTCGCTATTTAGTTTTGGATTCACGGTTTTTATCAAGTTGTTTTGTTGTTTTATTTAATGTTTTTGTTTTATTGTTTTCCGGGTTGTTAAATGTGTACCGTCTCGTGGAAGACAGTACAATTTTGGTAGGGAGGGGAGCAATGTTGTGAACACAAGGGGGGGGGGTGCATCTGAGTTGTGGGATGGAGGAGGCTCTGCAGTAGGAGAAGGGTTTATTGATGATTACTGGTTGTCTAGAAACGGGGTTTGTTTGGATGGAGGGGATTGTTGGGGGAGTCGCCATTACAGAAAGGGGTGAGTTTGAGATTGTGGGAGTTGTTGGAGATTGAGAATTTGTGTAAGCTGTGCTTTGAGCAATAAAACCTGTTTTAAAGACTTATGAAGAGTGCTCTTGGTCTCTGGTCGGCTGACAACCTGGTAAGAACCCCAAAATGTGCCGCTTTATGGAGTGAAATGGAGGTGGAAGTTTTCGTGCAGTAAGACGGTCACTGGCTTGAGAGTAATCTCCGTAAACCTGTGTGTGTGTCAGACTAGTGTTTCTCTTGAACGAAGTATCGTCTCCCCGTCAGAGAAATGTTAGCGGGTAGAATGAGTGAGTACTGTTTAGGTATTGCGTGTGTGTATCATACTCGTTGAGTAAATCCCTGACACGGGTTAATCTCCCCGTAAACCACTCAACGACAAGCCCTTTCTCCCATTATTATCCCTGAAATGTTTTTGTTAACGGTTTTTGGAGTTTCTCCTTTAATTCATGTGAAAAGAACGGATTGGTTCTCTGCGATTTCGCTTCCCTAGACAAATACCTATATATGCTCCGCATACCACTTACGACTTTTCTTACCGGCATTCGCGCGCATTAAAATCTCTCCACCTGTCCTCTCATCTTTCACCACTTTCGGCGAAGTTAAACTAATTTGTGTATTTGTCATTAATTCAATGGTCTGCATACTGCACAATTATTCTCATCGCTCTCCTCAGAAAACACAAATAGTTTGGTATACGTAGAATATAACCTCGATTATAGTTTCCAGGGTTACTTGTAGGAGGTAATTTAAGAGCCCTTGCATTTACTGCAGGCTATCAGACGGCAACACTGCATCATCTGCGTAGAAAAGAACACATTTATATTGCGACCATTGCACGTCATACCACGCCAATGAACGCACGTTATCCCTGCATGCAGCCCATTCACATCTTCCACAAAAACATAGTATAGCCATAGTGAAATTACGTATTCCTGTTTAATGCCCTGTTTAACTCAAACTAACAACTCAATACCCTATTTACTCTTACAAACGCCATATCATTCAATTAAGTCGCCGTTATAAAATTCGATACTTTCGGTTTTAGACGATACAAACCTATCAATTATAGCTTGGTAAGCCAACTCTTGACAGGTGACACGTGTGTATCCGAGACCCAAAAGGAATTTTAATAGTTTTACGCTGGCGTTCCAAATGAAGGGAGGAATTCTCAGGGAGGCACCAAACCGACCTACCCGTATGGGAAGCAAGAAACGGGCAAAGCCACCCTTAGCCTCTCTTATTCTCTAGATCCCTAACGAGAGAACCCTCCCGGTTGCTCTGAGAGTGCTAGGAGGTTCACTCCGAAGAGGCCCTCTTCCCAGGGTGTCCGGACGTGACGACCTCAGGGACGTAGCAAGGCACCACCCTAAGGTAAGGGTCTATGTTAACCTCCCCCGCCAGGCGCCCTCGCTAAGTAATCCGAGGACTTCGCCGATATGCCCTGTCACACGACACTCGCTGATTTCCCCCCCAGTAGTAGTACAAATGCCGTAACATAGCATGAAATAACGCCGTCATAGTTGGCCGCTCCTTCTCACTTATAGTGAAGTATAGTTTTCTGTATTATTAAGAATGAATGTCTAGTGTTATCAAGAAAAGCACGAAGAGTTTTTAACTTACGCCAAAAGCGACGTATTCCTCGTCTTTCCTTCGCGCTTTCGTCCACATGCTGTCGCGGATAGGTGGAAGAAAGAGAAAGTTGTCATTGAACTATAGTCTTCCTTTCACACTGACTGGTCAGAAATTATGCCCATATGAATTTCTTACTCGTTTACCAAATTCGTGACTCATTAGAGTAAGCATTGTCAATATGCTTTTATTTTTTGAGTTACGAATGGGGACAAGTTTCATAAGGATGCTTGCCATAGTCAATCATAGTATTTAGTCCCTAAGATTTAAGAAAAAGAAGTCATCCTTACGTACCACAGCAGTTGCCCATTTTTAAGGTTTTTACACTGTTGCGCGTTGCTATGATTCTGTGGCAACCGTTCTCAGCATTCATTGTTGACTTTCCTAATGCAAGAAGTATTTTTTAAATTTCATGTAACATTTATGTCTTATCGAAACGCTTTTTTATTTGTGCATCTCTCAGCGCTATTGAAAACGCAATGCCTGAGAGAGTTTTAACTTAGTTTGCCGGAATTTACTCCCCTTATTATTTAAAAATATGATTATTTCGCCTGTAAGCACTCCTTACATCATGAATTTAAGATGTGACGCTAATCGGCAAAATTTTCCCTTATGCATCTACATCTACATCTACATCTACGTCATACCCTGCAAGCCACCCAAAGGGTGTGTGGCAGGGGGTGCTTTCGCACCAGGCATGCATGAATGATATGGTAGAATACCGACATTACATTAAAGCCCGCGTACCACACATGCAAAGCGCCAATTACAAATCTAATACCCAAGAAACATTCTATCTCCAATCGTTCTAACATGCAAGGGATACAAAGACTACTACTACAGATTCAAAATATCATGCATAAATAAGAACACCAATATTTACATCATGCATAAATAAGAAAGAGGAGAATATAATGAGAAAGATTAACTGCCTGCCTATTGTCAATACTCGAACTATTCATGACGACGATCACAGCTGTTATGGTCCCGAATGGTACGCGGAAAAAATGACATTTTATACCTATCGGTTCTACAATCTAGCTCTCTAATTTTATTGGCGCGATCTAATCTGCCGTAGTACGAAGGGGTTAATAGTATGTTTTTTACGTCGTCAGTAAAATGATTTTCCTGAAATTTATTTAGGAGGTTAAGCCTATAATTTAATCTACGCTGTGATAGCGATTCCCATCCTAATTCTTCTAACAGTCCAGACACACTAGCCAACTTATCGTAGCATCGTTTCACAAACCTAGCTCCTCTTCGCTGGACGCGATCTAACTCTGATATCAACCCCGTTTCGTATGGATCCCATACACTAACAGCATATTCCAGATGAGGCCTAACGATTGAAAAATAACAACGTTCTTTCACTTTCTCATCACATTTTCCGAGTACTCTCTTGATAAAGCCTAGCTTCCTATATGCTTGACCGCATATTTCCCTAATATGTTTTCCCCAAGATAGGTCGTGACTAATTGTGACTCCTAAGTACTTAACAGACTCGGCGTGAATAATTTCTGTATTTTTAATTCTGTAAGCCCTAACTGGCCAATTTTTCTTTTTCCAAAAGCTGACTGCTACGCACTTTTTTATGTTTAGTTCCATCTGCCACTTTTCGCACCAAGCATGAATAGCAAGTAGGTCGATTGTTAACGAGTCGCTATCTTCGGAATTGTTAATATCCCTATACACAACCGCGTCGTCTGCGAAGAGTCTAAGCTTACTTTTAACGACGTTACTAATATCATTAATGTACAAGAGAAATAAAAGTGGACCAATTACACTTCCCTGAGGAACACCCGATGTAACGCTAACTGTGTTTGACATGATACCGTCTATGACAACCCTTTGTTCCCGCCCATGTAAGAATTGATTAATCCAACTAATAATGTTTTTATCTATTCCATATGCTTCTAGTTTTGAGAGCAACTTAACATGAGGTACCTTGTAGAAAGCTTTCCTAAAATCGAGGAATATCGCGTCAACTTGGACATTATTTTCACCCGAGAGCAAGATGTCATGAACGAAGAGGGCCAATTGGGTTTCGCAAGATCTACCCTTTCGAAATCCGTGTTGGTTATTTATTAACAATTCCTCCCTATCTAAATGACTCATAATGGAGCTTACGATTATGTGTTCGAATACCTTACAGGAAATGGATGTGAGAGAAATAGGCCTATAGTTACTAGGGTCTTCCCTGTCGCCGCTTTTGAATATAGGTGTGACATTTGCTACTCTCCAGTCCTTAGGCACTACATGATCTACTAAAGATTTGGTAAATATTAATTCTAAGTAAGGCGCTATGTCTGATGCCATTGTTTTATATACGCGAGCAGGTATTTGATCTGGACCGGGGGATTTGTTGGGGTTAATATTTTTTAGCTGCTGTTCTATGCCGCGACAATTTATAATAATTTCAGGCATACATGTTTGGGAACGAACTGGCTGCGGATCGAAAAGATGTGGTGTATAAGTACTGAAAATGCTTTTGAAGAATGAGTTTAACGAATTGGCTTTTTGTAGACTGTTGGTTATCTTTTCCCCTTTGATATTCTTAAGCGTGTGTACTGTTGATTTATTTCCTTGAGTGTCCCTAACATACGACCAAAATGCCTTGGGATTATCGTTCAATTGTTCTCCCAGTAATTTACTTTTGAAATCAGCTAACGCCCTTCGGCACGCTTTTTTTGCTAAGAGTTTAGATATTTTGTAATTTTCGGTGACTGTGTATAGTTCTTCGGAGGATTTGTTAATTTTTGCCCTTTTTAACCTAGCATGACATGTTCTTTGGTGCTTTAATGTTTTTCTAACCTCCGCGTTATACCACCTAGGCTCTGCATTGGCTCTTTTCCATTTACTTGGTATGTATTTGCTAACTACTGATCGTGTAACGTTGAGGAAAGTATTCCACAAAACCTCAGTATTACTGTTGATACTTATTTTTTGAAAATTAGTAAATGACTTTTGGAACTCTCGTTTCATACCTTCGTAGTCAGCCTTATTATATAAGTAGATTTTTCTTTGTGGATTATGTTTCTTGATCATGCTCACGGAAAAATTAGCTTTAACTATCCGGTGGTCGCTTATTCCCTTATCCGTACCTATGTTTATGTAAGTAGTGCCCACCGTTGCTGGATGGTGCATATCCTCTACGTAAGACATATTAAATATTTTGGCGCGGCGTGTAAATTAATTTACATCAAGCTGCGAAGCGTTACCAGTAGGTGCGCCGCCTACTGCCAGGAGCCATACCATGGATGTCACATAACGGCAGGCTACGACACAGGTCGCCTCAGAATCTTAATTCAAGACAAAGGAACCATGGAACCACCATTAAATGCCATTTTGATTAATATAGCACGCACGAATTTTGATTAAAATAGCAGTAAAAGCACGCTTGGAAAATGTAGTTTCCAAATGATTTATCTTTCATTGATGAACTTCTTAAAGCCATTTTTAAGAATCAGTTAATGTCGATGACTGGTTTCACTCACCCATTTCTTCAATAAAACATCTTTACCTATCGAACTAACAATCATCCATGGCGCAAAGAACGTTAGTTGTCAGTGGCATCCCTCGGATGACAGACCGACAGAAGTTAGAGGCTTTCTCTGATTCAATGTTAGCAGAACTTTTGAAATAAGTGTATTGGCTTGGATTTCTGGGTAGTGTGCCGTGATTTCACATTCCGTTGGGGCCTGTTTCGAATCCTTGGGTCTGGGCAGCGATTTGAAAATGAGTCAAAGAAATCTGTCCATAGCTCCATTGCGTTTTGATGTATGCAGATAGTTAAAGCACACGCGTTTCACCGGCTTGCCGGAGGATTGCTATTTAAATCCCGCTATATATTCGTTAAAGCAACAGCAATATACGTGAAAGGCCGTTATGATAGTCTCGTTAGTGATACTGACCTCTTGCAAAAACTTGGATGGGAATCGCCTTCAGACCGTTGATGTAAAATTAGACTCAATCCTTTATGTAAATTCAAAACCAATCCATTTTCCCACGAAGTTATCAATATCTTACGAACTCCAACATACTACAGTAGATCGATTCACAATATGCATGATCAGATCTGATTATGAGCATAAAATAACGGAAATGATTGTAGAACAGAAAGGTTTGAAATGTCATTTTTCCAGCGATCGATAGGATACCAAAATGGCTGCGTTAAGACTCTGAAGTAGGCTAGGTTAGTTTAATTTAGTAAGACAAGTATTGTAGCTGATTTATTCTAATGCCCCCTAATGCATGTTTCTAAATCTGCCGAGTAGTGCAAACACCATGTTTTGCATATTCCCAGTATGACTCTTGTACCACGTTGACATCGTTACATTATATATTATATTAGTAATTTCTGTAGCATTTGTATCATACCCGTAGTGTGGTGCATGTTGGTGAAAGTTAAGTTCTTCACTTTAGTTCATGTTGGTGATAAGTCACCCCCTGCCAAACACCCTTGTGGTGGCTTGCTGGGTAATAAGTAGATGTAGATGTATTTATAAATGTAAGAGCTAATGGCGGAGACGAAGTAATTAGGCTGAGGTTATGTCTGTAAATCTTACATCAACCTTATCTCTATAATTAAATGCAAAATAAAACGTAGCGAAACGCTTAGTCACTCCATCAACATAAATCATTCTTTCGATCCCCTCTCTCTACCATTTACATTACTCTGTTCCCATCTTCTTTCATGTTCGGTTATAGTCCCAACACCTCCCCTTGCTTAGGTAAAAATTGGTTGGGTAAACAGGAGTTAGAAATTTCCGGTTCATGTTGGTTTCATCTTGCTATTTTTTCCAATGCACCATCGCTATGGGGTGCCTTTCGTACATTTCCTTATTTTCAAATTTCGACCCGGCCGTTACTTTCTCTCGCCCCATCGCTGTGTAGAAACTCCTTCAAACTGTCCAAAATAATATGGACCCGAGGCCGTAGCCATATGACTCGAGTGCGCCAAGAGAGGGCCCTGCGGTCCGCCCAGGAGAGTGACGCAAGACAACTAGTTCAGTCTACATTCGCGTGAAGTTTATGGCCTCTCACGAGTCCAGTCGCGCGAAGACTTGTTGTTGAGAAGATTGACTAGTGTTTATGGTGAGGTATTTGCGATGTGTAGTGAGAGTATTGTTACCGAAGATTCAAATTTACGTGCTCAGTTTTATTTTGCGAATGGTGAAGGATTGTATTATGCATATCTATGTAAGCAAGATATCCGTGTGTAGCCTCGATCCACTTACAAAAAACGAGGCAGTCCTATCATTCTGAAAAATGTTTACAGTTTCCCGCCCTCTACACTGCCGAATTGTATGTGTACAACGGAGTGTGCGGTACGAAGTGCCTATTAGGTTAAGATTTTTCGTGTTATATTCTAAGTGAGCCAAACAGTTACGAATGATACTTAATTTCCAAGTGATCAGGCAACATACTGTCACAGCCCCTGAGCTTCTTTCGTGCCACGGTAGGCTATATATACCCTGCAAGCCACCTCAAGGGGGTGTTGCAGTGTAGTCCGGAGTGATTTAAAATCAACAAGCTATGACGAATAGCAATGCATATGTCAGGTATGTATATATGCTAATCAGTGATTGCTGTTTCTAATGCGAGTATCCTGTGTTATCTAGCTATATTTTTGTTGATCAGGTTATTGTTAGTAGGTATTCGAAATAATTCGTACAATTTATTGCACAATTATATTTCATTTCTAGAACTAGATAGACAAAAAGTTTGATTCGAAGATTCCCGCACTATTCGGGTGTTCACCTTGTTGCTTGCTTCCGCTAACAACAATTGAGCCCTCCACACTGATCTGTTCAGTCCCGAAGGGAACGCCAGAGAATCTGTTGTCTGCAGAAACAACCAACGTGGTGAACGTCCAAAGAATGCAGGAAACTTTGAAACAGGACACCAACGTTTGAAAAGGTGAGAAAAGTTTATGTGGATTGCATGTCTCACTCAGTACTTGTCGTTCATGTTATCAAACTTTAGGGAAGAATGCATCCTTGTACCTTTCTTCGTCCTCTAATATTAGTTATGTTTTTCTTCAGTCGATTATCATGAAATTAAGTTTAAACCGTGACAACTGACTGTCAGTGTTGCAAAAGTAATTATGGTGTTAACTTGCTGCTGGTTATTTCTCATTGATTTTCTGAGTGCAGCAGGTGTAGCGAGGGTGTCAAATAAATGCCTTCGAGACAACCCTCAACTCGTGAGATCTGAAGTACTCTGATAATCGTAGGCTTTCATTAAACCTCATAAATTCTAGCCTGTTCAAATTTAGTCCTGCTAATAGCTATTCAACATTTTCTATCCGATTGATGTTAGTAACGGGCGTGGCTTTTTATTTAGTCTATATATATATATTATATAGTCAAATTCACGATCTAGATCTTTCCGACATTAAAATCATTAATGCATGCTCCAAAAGTGGCTGAATAAAGATGCTTGCATCTCTTTTACTTTTTAACAGGTGATCTAAGTTTTTACCAGTCTATTCCAACCTGATAGGTTAACAGGCTTGTATTTTATGATTTTCCTTTAAATGTCGGCCCATACCTGGCCCATACCTATCCTGATGTTCCCACTGTAAAAATGTCTCAAGATGATAACTACACAAAGGTAACTATTGGTGCATCTATCGTTAGGATGCAAGCAATGATTTGTATACAAATAAACAACGAAGAAATATTTGTACATATTTCTTCGTTGTTTATTTATATACAAATCATTGCTTGCGTCCAAATGATAGATACACCAATATAAGTGGAAGTTGCGCAGGCAAGATAGGTGAAAGTAACGATTTTTTTTCTGCTATTGAAATCATAACTTAATCATTAAGACTATCTTTCATAAAATATTTTACCAATAAGAGGTCCTTTCGGGAATTTTCCAAATTTTATTTCGTATGGTATTTTCCTTCTGACTTTTTTCAAGTGTGATTTTTATCCTTGCCCTCGAAAGCTACCATTGCCATCCCGATGCTACATTTTTATATATTTAACACTCCCACTGAAGTATTCTGCTTATCGTATTCTTACATAAAACCTCATAAATTGTAGTCTGTTTAAATGCTGTCCTGCTAGTAGTTATTCAACACTTCCTATCCGTTCGATTTTAGTAAAGCGAGGGTTTCCTTTTCATATGGTGTCAATTTCGCGATCTAAATATTTCTGACGCCAAAATCCTTCATGCGTCCTTTAAAAGTAGGTAAAGAAAGATTCAGTCGGCATGGCACATTTATTTCAACCTGAAAGTATTCGTAAAACGTATAACTCCGGTATTATACTTCGTCTTGAGTAAACTTTTTAACGACTGCCTCGGAATTAAAAGGACTGAATTGACTGTGGAAATCTTCACCAGAATATGACAATATTGTGCGATATCCTTGGTATCCGTAAAAATGTTTCAACACCATTTTGTTGAATGATTGATGTGATTGAGGATATACAAGTGTGGCGTATTTAGTATGCCAACTAAAAGCGCAGGCAGTGACCTTAGTATGACTAGGATCGAAAAAGTTTTCGCGTCTTGTCTTAGGAGCCTTTAGCGAGACTCTTAACATCATTATATTAAAAACTGGTTTTAATATTTTAGTAATCACATTCTTGACCGATCAACATGACAACTAGCCAAAATGTATAGAATAATAAGATTGTTTGACAAAAAATAACCAAAGAGATGACGCTGATTTATATCCACTCTGTTAGTTAAGTGATATAAACCTTTAAGAGAATGGAGAAGGCTTTGGTTGGAAACAGTTCAAGTTAATGCTTTATATTACAAATGCTATTTTAAATGTTTGTTTCGGACTTCGTCCGTAAGTCATGACAAGCACGTTGTAATTTATTTGCGAGTAGATTGCATAAATAGCCAATTAAAATTTTAAACTATGCTTCCTTAGATTTCATTTCCTCATTTTGCCATATCATCCAGTGGAATAGTTTCGCAATAACTGCTCCCGTAATAACACATAAGGAAAACTTCTATGTAAGAATGTTGACAAGGGTTTCAGTCCTACCTTCGGTGATTTTGCACTATTCAGGACATGGGTATTTGCGACGCTATGAATCGATGTGTAAGATTAAGATTTATTTAAAGAATATAAGGGCTAAAATAGATAAAAGCGGATGACAGTGACTATTCGACTGTTCAATCCAGCATACATGGGAGGCTACGGTTAATATATGCGGCGTACTTGTGATTCGTATTGACGGAAGTGAAACTGTGTATAGTGGTTATTATAATGCTAAGTAGCTACTCCATACCAAACGCAGTACATGTTCAGTGGCAGAGGTTTATACCCTATGTAAATAGTTATTTCGTATTTGCTGGTAGTTTCATGATTCTTGTCACGGACGTGAATAGGGATGAACGGGGTGGATAATTCACCCTTATAGGGCGCCAACAGCCATTCTAAACATGTCGGCACCTTTTTCACATAATATATCGGAGGCAAAAGCAATTTACAGGGGGCCTGCAGGACGCTTGTTTGTTCAAATATTTTCCACTTGCTCTTTCAAATAGTATTCATTAGTTGTATCGATATCTATACATCGTTTAACGATAAAGCGTAATTAAGGAGAGACTTTTGCAGTAATTACCATAAAAGTTACTCCCAATGAGAGCGCTCCTGAAGAATTTTTCGGCTTTGCTATCCTAGTTTACTAATCACAAGGCTGCGGTATTCCGATAATTACACGTCATCAAACTGCGTTGTTTACACACTGGTATGGAACTATTTTTCTCTACTCTACCTCACGGCTGAGTGATTTTATGTAGATTTATCAATTCTACTTTCAAAGAGCTATTCAGAAACCAGACTTCATCAACTGTCCGCATGGATTTTATGGGGCATTTTTGTATAAATCTTTGATTCAAAGACGCATCATGTAAGAAACGGAACTTACCAGAGGCAGTTATACGCTTTCAGTTCAATAAACGCAAAATGCTTGAATCATTCAGATGGATAATAGGTATTGAAGAACGAAGATATGCAATTGCAGTAAGTGGAGAAAGTCGTAGTACAGTGGCGGAAAAAATTAACGCAAAATTATTCGCGCGCCAGAATGGGAATGGGAACTTCTAAGAGCAGCACACACTTCGAAAGACTGGCAACACTGAGTAGGACATCGTCTACCGCAAATATTTGACATTCGCAATGGGACTTACATTCGCCATAGCCTAGAACTTGCTCATCAATCGCCTTTTTTCGAGCTTTCTTCTGATATTATTCGCGCCTTCAGTCGCGGTGTATCGAAGTATTCATTTCAGCATGTTTCTTACGTCGAATAATAACATTTTCACAGAAAGATTAATTATAAAAAAATTAACTATCCCAGCCAACTCGGCGTTTATGCTGAAATCTTCATCTGCTACCACCAAGGGATATTTATTGTGGTCGAATTTCCGAGGATCTTTTTGAATGACCCGTCCTATGTATCTTTCACCGAAATAATATAAAGGAAGATTGATTTGCACCAATGTTTAATACAAAAATGATTTAATTAAAATAAGTTTAGTCTACGTGATGCATTTTTTCATGATATTTATTTAGTAGATTGATTAAGTTCCAATCTTAAAACGGATATACTATATTATTAAACGGATATTACTGAATCGCTCATGATTCAATATAAATCCGTTCTTAGTTCGTCAGAATGGGATTAAACTTTGAAAAAATTCGTAAGTACATATATGATTTCATGAATTAAAAATAAATGTACTCGCATCGATACCGAATAATCTAGGCATATTTTTCCGACGTGTCTTTCATCTTATCATAGGAAGCTTGGTGACGAGCTGTTCACTGTGAAGCTTTATCTAGTAAATGTAGAACATACGAACAAAGATTCAAAAAAATTACAACCAAAGAAGGTGTAGTTATGGATAAGCATTTTTTTACGCCTTACTGCATAATATGTTCTTATATGTCTCAGCAAAAATATCACCGCTAATATTACATTAGAAGAAAGGCATTTTAATGACTTCAGTTCGGAGTAAAATGCCATGAATGAAATAAATTAATAGGTAACGGTTTATGTTCACGTTACTCTCTGTGACTGAAAGAGGTCCATCCACTTCATGTAGGTGGCAGTCGAAAACTTTTTAAAGAGGTTAATGGCCGGTGTGTCTCCGTTGAATGGCTTCGACGTTCCATAGATATCCTTCCAGAAACGTTCCACCTCTTGGATGGCTGGCGGAGAGTCGACGACAGACTGTGGTGGTCGAAAGAGACGGGACGGGTGAAGGAGGAAGGTTGAGTTCTCCCTCATGGCCTCTCCTCTTGAGGAGCTTTTTCCAGGCCGTAGTGAGTGCCCGAACTCTATCAACCGCGTGCTGCTTAATGGTAAGCAGAACGTTCTTGCTCAGTGTGTGATGATGAAATCTGAGGCTATGAGCTATGCGCCGGACTTTGAGTGTAAAATCCCACCCAGATGTGGTGTATTCCATCACCCACTGAATCCTCGAAGCCAGCCGTCTCGCCAGTGTGATCTTGGCCTCCAACTGTTCCAGCCGTTTTGCCGCTTTTTCCTCTCAAGAGGTGGGCTTTGGGGAGTTGGCTATTATTTTGGCAGCAGCGTAGACCACGGAGTTGACCGCCCAGAGGTCCGAAGTCTCCGTAAGGATTTCGTCGATAAAGCCATTAAACCTGGTCAGGACGTTAGTCCGCAGAGAGATCTTCCTATTGATATCTCTCATCCTGGATTGTCCTACATCATATGTGATTTCATTTAACAACCGCGTTCGGAGTTCAGAGTCGGCCTCATCTACTTCCTCCCTTCTTGTTGGCGGTACCGACGGTGCAGTGGCTGTCAAAACAGCCGGTGGAGAGACTGCTTGTGTCGGGGAGGGTGGTCTGGCTGGTCGTGTATTTCTCTGAACACGCGGTTGTTTCCTTTTTTCGCAGGTGGTTGGCAAGGTCGCGCAGATTCTGCTGCGACAGGTGGTTATGTTCAGGATGCATCTCACACCAAAAAGAGTGCATCCTTGTCATATACCCCCTGCGATTGGGCTCGCTGGCAGCATAGCATGCGAGGAGGTCGCCCCTTAGGGTATCCGTCCACTCCGTACGAGCTCCCTTCATGGTCTTATTTGTGTCATTGCCACACCCAACTCCACTAGGGCCCCCATCCGAGAGGGGCCGGTTGTGGGTGGCACTTCTTGTCGCCATTCTCAGAACCAAGTAAATCTGCATGTAGGGTGGTTATCCCCACATGAAGAAATCCACCATTGGCCAGCGGAGCCATTACCAGGTACGCCACAAGGAGGTGGTCCGCCACAAGGTGGTCCGCTTTCGTACTCTTATTATTATCTATATCTACATACTACCCAGCGATCCGCCGCATAGGCATTTGGCAGGGGGTGTTAGGTCACCAGCCATGTAAAGATGTAAGGTTTTGGGAGATGAAATGGTGATGTAAGTAATGGAGCTCAGTTTTTATTGTGGTTTCTTGTTGTGCGCGGAAAGAACAAGTTTTTGTACCAGTTCAGCAATGTATCTCTCCTATTTTATCGCTTCTGTCAGACCAATAGATGTAGTGAGGCATCATGATAATATTCTCTGTGTTGCTCTGAACACATCAGTTCTGAATCTCTCAAGCAACGTAAGCCTAGCGTGAAGCCTCCCGAGTTGCTAGGGGCTCAAACCTTATTACCTCTAAAAGTTGTGAGACACTGTATGTTAGTTCGTGGCAGTTTTTAATGAAATGTGCAGCTTTTATTTGTATTAAATGAATATTTTTGGTTAAATCTTTATGACCAGGGTCCCAAATCCTCACGGCGTATTCGAGGTGTCGCCTAATCAGAGCAAAGTAGCATTTCTCTTTGACTTTTTCATATGAGGACCTTCCTATTATACGCTTAACAAAACCTAGTTTGTCGCATATGTTTTGTGTGTTCCCCACAATATATTAGAAGTTAAGGTAATTCCAAGATAATTTACTGTATCTATTGATTTAAGGTTTTCTCCACCCACAATATAGGAATGGCAATTTTGTGACGACTTTCGCAGGAAGTGAACTGTGGTGCATTTGCCGATATATTTAATTCTAACCTCCCAATCCTGGCACCACGAATGAACGTAATTAAGGTCCGATGATAGAACTTCAAAGTCCACATCTTCGCTTATATCACGGTAGATAAATGTTTAATCTGCAAATAATCGTAATTTACTGATAACTCAAGAACTGAGGCCATTTATATAAATAATGAATGAAAGAGGACCAATCACACTTATTTGGGGAACACCGGATGTGACTTCGACCATAGAGCTAAAACCATCAATAACTACTTTTTGTTTTCGATGACTGAGAAAGTCCCTTATCCAATTCACAATTTTTTTATTAACTCTGCATGAGTTCAGTTTATAAATGAGTTTATTAATTTAAAAATGAGTACAGCATAAACAATAATCTACTAATGTTGCTTGACTTGTCATGAGTTATGAAAGATACAGTGGCAGCACTCTCTAAAGTTCTTCTTGTTCACTATACCAACAATCATTTTCAATGTGGCATTCATTTACAGGGAGAGTAGGAAGAGAAATGTGATCAGCAAATGGAACTTTAAATATAAATGTGTTATTTCATCTTTGTGGCTATAATCTCATTGTATTTTTCAGGTCATCTTTTACAAGATAGAAGTGAGTCTAGGGTTTGAGTTAGTGAAGAATCTGGAGGAGGCGGTTTAGGTTCTACAGCAAGTTGATAGGTTGAAGTTCTGTGCAGGAGTTTCTACTTTTGGAAGGTATTATGCAAGAAATTTTTGCATTCTAAATGATAGCTTGTTCAATGCACATATTTATTCACAGACTTCAAATTGATAAGGGTACATGCATTATGAATATTGAAACAATTTCTTTCTCAGTGGGAAAACCACATGCTTAGGGATACCTGCCTGAAACGTCTGCAGAGAGCAGTGGAATGAGATGCCATACAATGAGCAGATGCTCAGAATGTAAGGCTGTTAGGATATGGATGGAATACTGTGAGTGTAATAAAAAGGCACCACCCAAGCCCAAGCATGTGACAGCTTTGAAAATATTTAGAATGAAAAACAAGCATCTACCAGAACAGCTGTGAAAACCCGTGCGTTTGAATGCCAATAGTCAAAATGCGTTGCATTCAGTATTCAATATTGTCTTTCCTATTTCAGATCCGGAATGTAAAGGCTAAGGTACATGAATTGCAGGAGACATGTGCCGATATTTCTAAAGAGGTTCTGGAGAATAAAGTCAAGGGTTTGCCGGCTCTACAGGAGGAGGCAGTGAGGGTGTGATTCTGCCACCAGGGTGAAGAGCCCAAAAGGTAGGCGCTACCTGCTCAACTTCATGTATGAGTACCAACTCTTGAAGGTTAAAGAGCAGAAGGTTTAAGAGCTGAAAAACATATGAGCACATTTGAGCTCATCATATCTTTCCTCTGCCTAGTGTCAGCACTCTTAGTTGTTAAATTCGGCTATCAAAGGGAGCATATGGCTTTCATGTGGTCACCTTTGACTGCTTGAAAAAAATCTGAAAACTCAGCCCCGGAGGACCATAAAGGTAACAGTTAATTGCTTGATGGAAACACTATAGATATTCCTTACTAATATATAAGAATGTAATGGTGTCTGTCTGTCGGTCTGTTGTTCCATCATGCAAAAACTATGGGACTGATTGAGCTGAAATTTGATATGTAAATATAAAATATATTTGGTCGTAAAGCAGGCTATATTAAAAAGCCACCAGGGCCCCCAAAGGCCTCATGCTAAGCATTGGGTTCGGTGCAGTGGTTTCATTTTTTGATTTGCAAAAGTAAAGTACACTCACTCAAGAGAGAGGGCTGGGATTTTTATATCAGTTGGGTGAAAATAATTAAGTTATTAATTCTTTCAATCAATTTTCTTTTACACTTTGTATTTGTCTAATAATCATATTTTTAGCTGATAAATTTCACATTTCTCTCTGTAAACAACAATAGCCTATTTTCTTGACAACCAGAAATTTGATTTTCACAGGATATTCTCGCCTCTAGCATTTAAATATCATATTTCCTGCAGGCCCATGATGGCAGGTAGAAAGAAAATCTGGATGTTTAGTGCCCAGAGTCCCAAGGGGCCCAATGACAGATTGCTTTGGGGGCAATCGATAAATTCAATGCATATTTACCACAAGTATACTCTTCAATGACTATTCTCAAAGTATCTCTCATAGGGGCACTGCATGTAAGTGAGAGAACACTTATGTAGTAAACTATACACATAAATGAACTAAATAGACTACACATGTAACTAAATGTGCAAGAATGCTTACATAGTAATGGTAATATGTAATACAACTAGGAAAGAGTCAGCCTGTCTACTGCAATGAACACAATGTACATGATAGGTTACGAAATCCTCAAATGACCACGCTGACAGTATTCTTTAGGTTTTGTGGTTTATTATAAAATAAGCTTAATGTTTTTCATAACCTTTGGATTTCAACAGGTAACTTCTGCTAGTAAGCAATATTTACTTTATTATCTGAACATTTGCTGTACTCATTATAGGAATGTTACTCCTACATCAGCTGAAGCTGTCGATGAGTGTCACCTTTCATAGAAGCACACTGAAGGAGAACTGCTTGGTCGATCTGGGTGACCACTCTCCTCTACACAGGGAAAATTAAAGAGGTGGTCATGCTATTGTTATAATATTTTGACCCTCAAAAGGTAGATTGGTCCAGGTTAGGGCTGGGCGGTATTTCAATCCCAAAATCAATATCCGATATCTTAAAATATTGAAAATAAACCAATATTGATAACCTGTATTGGACTATTGAATATTGGAAAACATTGGCATAATGGAATATTGGAAATAAGGATAGATGAAATGCTGAAAGTACCAAACATAGCAATATAAATGGGTAAAAAACAAATAATGGAAGCAAAAGCGTATTAGAACCGAGGGGGATTACTTTGAAAAAGGGACTTTACTAACTATTTAAAAGTCTGTCAATAAAACTAGAGAACCAATGTTAACTTCTTATACCCAGTTATTGCAATGAATAATGGTGGAAAATAAAGTGCTGCACCGAGTGCCACGCAAGTCGTGTTTTCAAAGATTATGGCGCTCTCTGACTACCCTCCTCGCCAGGTTCCAATATTCAATACTTGAATTTTTAATATTGGTAATCCAATATTCAATATTCCAATTGCAAATATCGGTTCTTCAATATACATTATTTTTATTAAAAATACTGGTTTTTTAAGACACCAATATCTAATACAGGATATTGGTATTGGTCGTTCCAAAATTGAGATTTTGGAATCCCAATATTTAAACATATTGATATTGGAAGCAATATATTGGAAAACTGCCCAGCCCTCACCCAGGGTCTGGCTTGCTTTCTCAGCAAGGGCTGTGTGTTGGGCACAAAATTGGCACCATTTGGTGATGGAGGGCATTATTCTACTTGAGCAGTCCAATTTTCATGTTGATGTTGTGACCTGTGATGAAGCTCAGTGGAATAGGAGGATGTGGAGGATGATTGGCATTGATGGGGAAAATGTCAGCTGATGGTCACCCCTTCAGTCCTTCCAGGTGGCTATGGTAAACATCAGAATTTCCATACCTGATGAAGAACATGAGAAACTTTTTGACCTCCTCTAGGGAAAACTGGGTTTTTAGCAATGCAGAAAAACAATTGTACAACTTGCATTGCTACTCTTTTATAATTATTTCTTTGTTTTTCCTTTCAGCCCCGAATGGTGTGATAAAACTTAGGTACTGGAATGCTGTGGTCGCAATGGATAGCAAAAATATATAATAGCTGAAGGCTTGTCCAAAGCTGACGAGGGACCACATTCATTCGAAACCATACCAAAAAGTGAATGCAGTGTGGTATAGGTTCAATCACCTAACTGGTTAGTGTATATTAGTAGTTTATCTAAAATTGTATACTGCATGATAGCATGTTAGTTTACATAGCACACTCCTAGAGTTTGGTCTGACTACGTTTTTTCATCCTGACTGCTTTTGAACTGTGCCTGGCATCCAGGCAAGAGTGCATGGTTATGATTTCAACTGGGATAAGAGTTGCATGCCTGGTGTGAAACCATCCCGTGCCACACACCCTAGTGGTGGCTTGCCCGGTATTTCATAGATGTAGATAATAACATCCATAGCTTAGTAACCAAATCGGTAAATTGCAATTTTTTCACATTTATCTATACATATTACAAATGAGTACACACATGAAAAGCATGGTACAAATGTGTACAAAAATCAATACTGCTCCAACCATCTTAAGAAACTTTTATTATTATTAAGGATCAGAAAGACTTGGTTTGTGAAATAATATACCCATTAAGAAAGGCTACACAATTTTGTGGCTACTTGGAACAAGAAATGTACATAATGCAGGTGATGGATGAATTAGTTTGGTTGTATCAAGAGCAGTTTTCCCTACATTATTAGCTCAGTATCTGTTTCACCCCACCATAGAAACTACCTGTTTCACCACAGTTCAGATTATCCTTGACCCATTCCAATAAAAACTCTTAAATTACAATTCCATTCAGCAAATGAAAATAATGTCCATTTCTATGAGCCGTATTTCCCAGCCCATAAGATACACTTTTTTTACTCCAAAATGTGCTCTAAAATCAGCCTACGTCTTATGGGCCGAGGGTATAACTTTGTGCTATAAGATGCGAGCTGATTCACCGGGAAAGATGTTAAATATTTTTCACGCATCAGGCATAAAATCAGGCATAGAAAATGGTTGCCTTCATTAAAAACGTTGATAATGACACCGTTTTTAGCCTGTCGAAATCAATAGCGTTTGACAGAATCCTTGACAGTACATCCTAAAAAATTCCTAAATAAATCATACGATTGTAGGCAGAAAGTTAAAAGGGAGACAATCATAAAGTCTTTTAAAAAGAGTGGAATTAGCAATGCGCTAGATGGAAGTGAATATGACTTTATGTATAAGGAAAGTGACAACTCCAGCGAAAATAACTGGGTATGTGATTTTAGCAGTAGTACTGACAAATTTCTGGATTTGCAATATTAAATGTGACAGTTTTATTTTCTTAGTATAAAGTATTATCATTAAAATAATTTGATCCTTTTCTGTCTGATCGAAGTGTTTTTTGTAAATCCCAACCTGATAAATCACGGTGCTTCTTATAGGAGTATTTTTCGTAAATTCTAATTTGATAAATCGCAGGGCGTCTTATGCGCTGGGAAATACGGTATATATTTTAATTTAGTGCATTCACCAAACCTTACTTTAAGTCTGAAAACAAATTTCAAAAAAACAATCTCTTTTATTTTTAGGATTTTTTAAAAGTATTCTACCGGTTAAAGTAGGTTTTGCTGAATGTCAGAGAATCTCTTAAAGTAAGAGTAATAAAAATGCTCTACTTGCTCGATTTTGTCTCTTTCAACTTAAATCACCAGCCTCGCTTCCTTTCTCCTAGAGTTTATCATTAGGTACTTTTGTTTTCGTATGGTTTATCTTCATTCCGGATATCCTGCATTGCATCTCTAAAGCATCTACCAAGGCTTGCAGTCCCTCCAAATTTCCACCTACCAGCGCCTGATTGTCCACAAATATAACAGACTTTATCAGATTCCCTCCTACTTTGATTCTGACCTCAAGTTCTTCCCATGCCTGTATTACCATTTTCTCAGCATAATGGCAACAATGGGCACCTTGTCTCACCCCGAGAATTATAGTTGCCCACCCTGATTCAATGTCAGCCACCCTCACATGCATCTTTTGAGTCGTATATAAGTTTCTGAATTGTCTCCTGTCTCGCCAATCTATTCCCATTTTTCAGAGTATCTCCCTTTGTTTATTCCAATTTACTCTGTCAAAAGCTTTTTCAAAATCAATCAAGTATGGAAAAATGTCCTGGTTATACTCTGTTTCTTTCTACAAGTGTTCTCATCTCTGCAATCACACCCCGAGTTGACTTTCCCTTCCCGAACCAAAACTGGTCATAATCCAAGCTTTGAATTGGCCTTACTCTCCAACATTCTATTGATTATTTGGAGTAAAACTTTGGCTGCATGTGAAATCAAACTGATTGTTCTATAGTCCTCACAATTTGATGCATTCTTCATTTTTGTGATAGGAATCAAGACTACCTTTACGATGTCCTCTGACCATACTCCTTCCTCATAGATCCTACTTATAAGTTCGAAAAAAAACTTGCCTACCTACATTCCTAAATTCTTTAGCAACTCCAAAGGTATGTTATTTACTCCAACAGATTTTCTTGCCTTCATTTCTTTTAATACCTTCTCTGTTTCAATATCGAGTATCATTGGCCCAAGGATATCTTCACCTAGTGTTCCCTCACCTTCAATATCTAAATTAGTTGGTCTACTTTTCTTCAAATTTCCTTTTCTTTCTTCAGCCTATGATTTGCATGAGTATTTTTGATGCATGTGACACTAAACTCAAGGTTCAATGCTCCTCACATCTCTCAATTCTTGTCTTCTTCAGTATCGCAATTATTACACTCCTTTGAAAGTCCTGTGAATGTGTTCTGCTTTGATAGCTATTTCTGATAACCTCGTACAATTTACCCTTGGCTTTACTTCCTAGTGCTTTGATGATTTCTTCATTGATGTTGTCCTCTCCAGGTACTTTGTTTTTCTTGAGGTCTTCTACTGCTTTTTCAAATTCACTCCTCAGTATGAATGGGCCCCAATCTTCCTCGTCAACCTTGCTCTTGTCATTCACTATGTTTTCTTCCAGCAGCATCAGCTCTTGGTGGAGTTCTTCGATGTATAGCCTCCAGCTACTCCTGATCTCTTCATCCTCTATCAATATATTCCTGTTTGCATCTCTGAAGTTGTTGCTTCTTGTTTTCCTCTCTCCAAAGTGTTTCTTCACTAGGTAGTATGCTGTCATGATGTTTCCCTTCTTCATGTTTTGGTAGACTTCCTCACAGTAGCTTCTGATCCAATCCTCCCTAGCCTTCTTGCATTCTCTATTGATTAGCTTCCTTAGCTTCTTGTAGAGGGTTGCCTTTGCTTCGTTTCTGGGGCTCTTGTATATTCTTCTGTCTTCTCTGTGTTGGCCATATTACTTACCAGTTGCTCCTCTGCTACTTCTGTGATTGTCCTCTTCAGCTCATCCCATTTTTATTTGATGCCCAGTTCATCCTCATTTACTAGTTTCCTGTCAATGGCTGCGGCGAATCTCTCTGTTCCCTTCTTCAGCCAGTATTTTTGGGTCTCATCTTATTCACCAATTATGATTTTTTAAATCACGTGCTACTTTGACTTTTACTCTTGAATTTCCTATCGATTCTCTCAACTCTGTAGTTTGCCTTTCCTCTGTGGCGCATTATCCGCCACAACATGGATTGCTGTAGCGGATTGCTACACTGAATAATACACTTGTGAGGTTTCTGCAGAGGAGCTTTTATTGCCACTTCAAAGTACAGACTGCCTTGGTAGCCGAGATGGCTTGCTTATATATTGGCGGCGAACTCTCTCGAACGCTGCACCGGAACTTCCTCGAACATTCTGGATTTTTTCTGGAAAGAGGTAGAAAAAATTCCGGCCGGCGCCGGGAATTGAACGTGGGCCGTCCGATTGGTAGTCGAACACCTATCCACCGGTCCAACTCCATGTTGTGGCAGATAATGGGCCACACCTCTTTTACCAGTGATGATTCCAAGGGGTATGGGATTAGTGCTCGAGTCCTTCTGTAATACAGTGCCTCTAGTGCAGAATGCCCCCTCACCCAGAAATTTGAAACTGTCAAAAAGCTTGCTATGGGATAGAGTTACCTTGTTTTTCTAATAACTTATTGTAATAAAGCTGATTTTATTAATTATTTAGTCTGAAGACTTTTTCCATAAAATCGATTCCTTGGACCCAATTATTAAGAAATATTAATGATATGAATACCCAAAAAATATACTTTTAGCCCTTTCCAAAGGCCTATTTTCACAATACTTAAAAGGGTACAATTAATCATTAAAAAGGTGAATAAGATGGTATTATATTAAATAATACCAAGCTACAAACTTTGAAAGAGATGTCTAAATTGGAGGATTTTGATGGAATTCTCTTAGGAGGAGTTTCACAAGGGATATGAAATTGTCCAAAATAGAGTTTGCAGTGCTTTTTCCAAATAGCACCAAACATGGCCTTGAAGTGCGCATTGGCAGTGGAGGTCGACATCCCTTCCTTGTTATGGAAGAGCTCGGTGAAAAGGGAATGCAACCTTTATTATAGCTTTTTCGTAGGATTTACTAGGAAGGAATGTGCCTAGGGACTTTATAGAAGAGACCTAATAAATATCCTGTAGAAAAAGAACACACTATTCTACATGAAGTTTGAAACAATTCTAATTATGTTTGCAATTCTAATAAGAATAAATAATAAAAGTTAGAAAATAGGGCTCGTTGACACTTGAGTGATGACTATATTTTCTTTTCAGGAAGGGAAGGGCTACTCTGGATGTAAATACAGTGGTAAAGAACTTCATAAAAGAAAAATAGAGTGTGGTCGGGAGGTTTACGTTAGATACAGAATAAAATACACTGAGTGATTGCTTCTAGGATTTTGAAAAAATATTTGACATTGTATATAAGGAATAATTAATAGAAATAATATGGAAAATAACAATAGAATGGCAAGATAGGAGACTTTTTTACAGCTTTTTTTATGTCCCAGAGTGCACAGGTGAGGGTGGCTGAAGGTGAATTGGGATGGGCAGTTAAATGTTCCTGGGTAAGGTAAGAATGCCCCACCTTTGCTTGTTGCCTTTGCATTTTAACTTTTAGGGTACATTTTGCCAGGAACAACTGTAGCTATCTTTTCTGGGTGATCATCGCTCAGTATTCACCATGATGGTTTCCATATATCTTCCCATAATCACCTCTCTACAATGCTCATTGTCCCTCACTTCACCACAGAAATGTGTACCCATAAGACAATTTATGAACTTAAGTACTTGTTTTCATAAAAGTTTATGAAGTTGCAAGCTCATGTTATTTGCAATATGACTCTCAAGCAATTATGTTTTGGTTGCCTCTTTGAAAAATTTATCATGAAATACAGTTTTCTGAACAAAATACCTGAATTCCATGATGTAAAAACCCTAAAATGGAGCTTATTGCTTTGTTTCTGTTGCTTTTTTGTTGTCTAATAGATAGAGTGTAGGAGTTGTCTAATAGATAGAATTGTCAAATAAGAAGAGCATCCCCCATTTGTGTGATGCTCTTCCTATTTGAATAACAATAGCTGTCATACACTGGCAGCTACAGTTTGACAAGTTGGGGATGCAAGTTTGTTATGTTTAAGGTTGGGACCAGGGCTGTCCTTAGGGATTGAGGGGCCCTGTGCAAATGAAAGTCGGGGCTCACCATTCCATTTCTGATGTAGTATCACGCTTCAAGCATGTTTCATGGAAAGAAGGACATTATCTAACGAACTTTTTAGTGAGTTCAAGAAATTTACATATGGTCTTACCATGCTTAATGAGATAAGCAGAATGAAAGGATAGTGATTTTATCCTGATGAAATTTGCATAGGTATCTACATTTTAATGGCCCAGATAAAATGTTAACATTAACACTTTCGCTGCTAATCCCGTCATTTGACGTGTTTCCTTAGCTGCTGAGAAACATATTCAAACCAACTTACAATTAAAAATGGTAGAAGAATCAAGCTTTAAGCAATATAAACAGCATTTTCTAAGTAATACAGATATTTTTCTGTGATAGCATGAATAAAACTTAAAATACGCAGCATTCTACCTATCCGGCAGCGAGACGGGCCCAGCAGCGAGAGTGTTAAATAGTAATGAAGAACAAACATTTTACAACATGATATTCTTGATGATAAAATACATATATAGTTAGAAAGATAAACAAAGTACACATTGTGTAAAATCTACTTTTATGGCTTTCATTGAAGCAAATTGCTGCCTTATATCATTTAAATCTAAATTATCAGTTATATTTTTATGTGCAGAGATGATTGCAAGATCTGTAAGGCGGTCCTGGGATATAGCAGATCTCAAATATGTTTTTATTAATTGTAAAGCTGAGATGCTTCTTTCAGCACTTGTAACACTAATGGGAATAGTTAATATGATTCTCAATGCTATACAAGTATTAGGTAAAGAACCATTTTTTTAATGCATGAAATAAGGCTTCTCTGGCTGATACATTTTCTGACAAAATCCATCTAAATATTTTTAACTCATCAAATAACTCTTTCCCATCAATGTCTTTGGAATCCCTGAAGGCTAAATGTTTCTCAAAATTTTTACAGTAGCTTAACAATTCATTGTCATTTAAAGATTTCAATTCCCACCCAATATCTGCCTCATTTGATCCAGATTTCTTATGAACTTGGAAAAACTCTCAATGTACTACTTGCATACTGAGCTTGCATACTGAGAATGTTATGTCAGTTACAGCCTGATTCTGGTGTTTGCATGATTTTTACCTGATGCTCCTTGAGTTTTGATTTCAAGATACATATCTAAAATTGCAGCTCATCTTCTGAGGAATGTCATTCAGATCTGATATTTAGATGTGTGTTGACATTGATGATACTATCAGCCAAATGAAACTGTAAAAATAAGTGAGGTCCCATGCATTGAAACAACATGTCCCTAGGAATCACAAGCTATACACATTTTACTGTCGTTGATTATTCTCTTATGTTTTTATTAAGGGTTTAAGGGGCAATTACATCACATTCTGAATACATTATTGAAAAGGTTCTAGGGTATGCTATTCATCAAGGATATATTTTTCAACTGAGTAAATATGTATTGATGAACATTTTTATTATTGCAATTCTTACAGAAGTTAAAAAGGTGAAATAAAATTGACATAATGCAACACTTTATTGTCCAACGAAAACCAAAACCATATGGGTTTTTTCCAATGGGTTTCCAAAATTTAGGTTTCTTGTCCAATGCATTAGCAAATATTGAACAAGGCACCTGGAATGCTGTAAGAATCAAAACAGTTTAGTATCTTTTGGGGTGATTTAATGAGACCACAAACTAAAGTATCGATTAACAGTTAGCTTTATTGGGATTTCTGATGTACATGATGCACTTGGCTAAGTGATGGCTAAGGATAACTCTATGTCCGCACAAAGATTGTTTTCCAGCACAATGCACTATGGCATCCCAGGTCCTACTGCCTGGCCCTGCCGGTTGGTGGCGCTCTTATTGTCTCAGCCTTCCCCCAGTCGGCAGCCTCTCCAATTACTAACAGGTGACGACCCGTTCGCACTAAGGGTACCACAATCTAGTCACTAGTGAAATTCTCTGAACTGCTTTTGATGGAATTAGTTTTACCTCATAATTTAAATTTAAGAGGGAAAGGTAGTGGTAGTTTACAGTTTTTCCTGCATTTGTTTCTAAAAGAAAAGGGCATTGGTTTCAGATGCCTAGGAGTAGATCATCGATGTAGATGCTCAAGGATTGTATGGATTATATCAATTTGAATGAGGGTGTACACTGTGGAAAAATGCAAATGCAAAAAAAAACCCCAGCCAGCAAGGCTTACGACCACGGAAAAACTCAGTAAGGTAAAGGTTAATACAACCAGGGACTTTACTTGACATGTATATGTAAATCCTAATCACTTTTGCATTATGGCCAAGTTCATATTAAATAGCTGTGCGATGGTTTTTTTTCAAATTATGCTATACATCGACCCGAAAGTGAAATTATGTAGGTATGAATTTAAAAGATATGTTACGGTTATGGGAAATATCCTTAAATGCTTTGCTGTTGAAATAAAAATATAGGTCTAATGAGACATATTAGAAAACTTAGAAATTAATCTCCTCGAAAAACAGTCGTAGTGAACATCCTTTTTGGTGATAGCTTCGTTAGATACTCTCTAAGTTGAAGGCATTAAATTTTGCTAAAATAACAAGTGAGACTGAGATTGAAAAAAGGCTATGTTGAAATTCAAAGCAGCCTGCGAGACTGCATGTCAGTGGTCATGGGTTAGGGCATCATCTAATGATGTAGGAAGTATCTGAAATAACATGCTAAGGGAAACATGGCAATTCTGTGTCTGGTTGATTAAATTATGTGTTCAACATTTTTCTGCTGTCACTCTCATGACGTTGCTACGCTACAATGCGTTTTTCACAAGAAGGTCCTGGGTTATCCCTCTACTTGTTCTGCAGTGCTCTCTTTTACTAATGTAATCCCTCACCCAGCACTAAATGGGTACCTTTTTCTTTTTCTACTTAAATGTTTATGAAACTTGGAAAGCATAACAAGAGCAGCCTCCACCTATTGTGTCTCAGGCATAATGGCTGCTACCACTCTCAGGTTGAACAGACAGGAAAGTTTTCAGCTGCAGTGGAAACGGTCTGGCAATTTTTACTCTCAACTCTTGGAGAATGAAAACTCTCCAACCGGAATCTATCACTCTCCAAGGGAGGTTTTGTTGGTTAGTGGGGCTCTAATAGTACTCTGCCTCATGAGTTAGTGCTCTCAAGATTTTAAACTCTCATAGTAGACACCTAGCTTTAGGCTATGAATGACAAATGCACCAGTAGGTTGGCAAATGTATGGGGTAATTGGTATATACTGAATGATTGATATTTCTTCAATTAGGAATTAAAAACATCCAAGTATGCCACGATATAAATTATTTATTTCATTCTTTCATTTTTTGATTGTTCTCTTTCACTCTTACGATGACTATAAATGCACCTTACGATTGACTGTATCATTAAAAAATCTCCAATATTTTTAATGACTATCTTTAAAAACCTTTCCTCTACACAGGAGTGATATCGAGGTAAGGTGGAACTTATTCACATGCTGGGTGATATGGGATAATGCAAGTTGAAACGAATATCTCTTGTTGCCATTAAATCATTTTATTTTCTAGCAAAATTATTATTTAAATAAAAAATTAAAATAAATGACGTTTTTAAAACAAACTAAAAAGAAGAATATAATTTCTTCAAGGCCCATTAAGATTTATAACACCATACAGATTCCCAACCCCATAGAGATTGCCCTGAAATTTTGTGATTGTGAATTTTAATAGCTGTGAAAATACTTGTAAGATTTAAAACGAACGAAATGGGGTGCATGCAATAGATAATTATGGCATGAATAGTTCATCTAAGTCACTTACAATTTTATTTTACAGCAAATTTGTGTGACTTTTCTCTATGACAGCTACTCCCTACACTCCTTACTATTGTTTCAGGACATTTTTCATGGGTTTGGGAATCTGCATGGGGTTATAAATCTGTATGTGGATAGGAGAAATAATTTTTATACTGTTTGGCCCATTTTAAAAACGTGGTTTAAAAAAAAAATTATTTAAATTATTGTTTTTACATGGGGTTATTCTCCTTGTGGTTGCTGTAACCATTTGCTTTATTGTTAATGTTGTGGATATTCTTATGCATCAAGAATATTAAACTTTACTGTTGTTTAGTAATTGATTGCTCTGTGTTACTGTATGTTTCTCACCACTTCTCTCCACAATGTTTTCCATCTTCTCCCTAGGGTAACGCTATTATCATTGAACAAATTTCACTATAGACATATGACCAGACTTATTCCCTTTCATGTCATTCCCTTATTTTTCCTTCCTTTTTTTTAATAATAATTATATGAAGTAGTCTTATCTTCTTAAGTACAACTACATTTACAATCCTAACTTAAATTCATCTTGCACTGAATATTAACATGTTTCATACTTCCCCATTATTCTTGCATAGGGTTCTTAATATTCTTAGGTCCCATGTCGTCTTCACGAAGACTTTCTGTGGCGTTCATGTTCGTATTTTGATTAATGGATGTGCGTACGTATGTCATTGAAAAGGATTTTATCTTCTAAAAAATAAGCATTCGAAACAACCACCTTTCTAATCCTGGCGTTTAGGCAACCCTTCGTGCATAAACGCCTTTGAATTGCATAGTATTAAGGATACTTGCATGATCAAGCTAAAAGAAGAAAAAACTCATTGTATTACATTTATATTATGTATTATGAATTACATATTATTGCATTGTCAACAAGTTCTGAGCTGTGTTTTAAGTTTCAAATATCTAGCTAATCGGGAAGTTAGTTTAAAATCGAATGCAACATTGGTACCAAACAGACAAACAGCCGGACAACAAGAAGTTATAAAATAATATAATTATTAGGGATGGGCAAGTCGAATAGTCGAAGACTCGAATACCACGAATAATAGTGTATTTGTGATATTCGATAATCGAGGAAGAAAATAAAATGTTGCCTCGAATATATGGTTTTGAAATTTTTGCGATAATTGGCATTAATACTAGCTTTGCTGGAATCTAGATTCAGTTATTGATGATATTTTTTATATTTTCACTAAAATTTACTCTAATGACTTAACAAGTTTGAATTATTTAAACTCATCACATTATATAAGGTTACCGAAAATAAATTGTACGATCTGAAGCGAATTGTTTCAGTTCAATACAGTTGAACAGGCAATCGAGTTGTCGTACTCCATCAATGTCTCTAAATATATCTCTCGTATGTATGTACGGAATGAAATAATTCAATAGCTAGAAAAATGGGAAGAATATTTTTATCAAGCGTTTCGAGATGATGTAAGAATTTTTGTAGATAATAGTTTTATTTAGTCGTTAGTAATAATGTAGTCAAAACAAGGGAAACTAACAAATGAATAACGTTTAGCACCTCGACGTTCTGAACATGTTTTTTGTGAGAAAAAGTACCATCACAAGTTTCAGAATTCTTGTTAGTGTGATAAATAAGCGATTTTTGTAAACATTGACTTATTTAAAATGGCAAGTGAAGTCTGGGACTGTTTCTGCATTTGCGAAAGTGATGAAAATTACACTGAGTGCGAGTTTTGCTATGCAAAAATATCTCGAGGAGGAATAGCCCATGCAACAACTGGCATGAAAAAGCATTTTGGAGATATCATGAAAATAAATTGGAAGAGAACTTGACCCGGAGCATCGAGTTACCTTCTAAACTTCAACTGGAAAATGAGTCCGAGCCAGTATCACTATGTTTACCAATCGAACTCCGATCGATTTTGCCGGTTTAGCTCGGTATGGTAAAATCAATGGGCTATCGAGATCGATATGAGAAGCGGGCTAACTCGGCCCGCTTTCTCTGCCAGTCTGAGATTTCAAATGGCTATGAACCGATTCAAATCAATATTTCAATGGATTTCGCATTGGCAAACCAGGCGATACAAGTCAGCTGGCTTAGAATGTTCAGATCGGTCTGAGATCATATCGATCTGAGTTCGATTGGCAAGCGTAGTGTATGAGACATCTTTGTCACTGACATCCTCATTGCCTTCTTCACCACCAAGCTCATTAATATCAACAACAACTATATGAGCATGACAGCTCATTTTGTGACTCCAGAATTTGAGCATTAACGTGCATGCCTTGAAGTAGCACCGTTTTTGGTATTGAGCCATTCAGGAGAAAACATTCGTAAATTCATCAATGAAACAGTTAAGAATTGGGGAATTTCAATAGAGATCTTGGTGATAGTCAGGGACAACGCGAGGAATATATTTGCTGCCCTTGTAGCTTCAAGATACTCCCATTTTCCATGCTTGGTGCACATGCTGCAGTTAGTGATTCGTGATTGGCTTTTGAGCTAGAAGGAGGTATCTAATCTCACCAGTAATTTTCATCGGATTGTAGGACACTTTAAGCATTCAACCCAGGCCTCTAAAATTTTAAAACCTGGCCAATATACCATCAACGTTAAGTCGCACCACCTAGTGCAAATGAACCAACGTGGTGGAATTTGACTTTGCACATGATGGCTCGTTTAAAGGAGCAATGGAACACTATTCTTTTGGTGGGCACAGAGATAAATTTACCAGTGGAGCTAACCAGTGACCAATGGAATTCGCTCGACTCAGTTGTAGATATTTTAGAAATTTTCAAACATGCAACGCTGGCAGTCAGCACAAAATCAGTCATGATTTCAGAGGTCCTGCCAATGGTAAATAGCACTTTGGAGGAATTGAAAAGACCCTTGCCTCATGGGGCACACTTGCAAAGTGTAAAGAAAGGATTGCACTTTTGTCAAATAATTAAAACTCTCGCGGTTCATGTTCGTCAAGCCGTGAAGGTTTTGGGATAACTCACGTCAAGATTTAAAGAAGCCAACGTTTCTTCTCCTTTGCCGGAGACCTCATCAGGGCTGAATGACCAAATTGCCTTTATTGTGCATCAATTTATATCATCACGATGATGCAAGAGGGGGATAGGGTGGGAGTGGGTGTTGGCGGAGAGTCTTCTGGATGTCACTCTTCTTTCTGGAAATTACTGGAAGCCATAATTCACTTATTCTTTGTCCCTGGTCTCTATTGAAATTCTTGCTATGCTTTTTAATTTCCAAGGCCTCTGGAAGATTCTTGTCTTGAAATGTTGTTCTCTATCGAGAATTTTTGGGTTAGTTACATCAATGGTGTGGCCTAGGGCGGCATGTTCTGCAACTGCTGATTTATCGGCATAGCCCATTTGAATTGCTATGCTTTGCTCCTTGATTCTTGTCTTTATTGTCTGACCAGTTTCACCAACGTACAATTGGTCACATGTGCTACAGTTCAATTGGTATACTCCCTCTGTTTCCAATTTATCTTTTTCCTTTACGTTTCTGATAATATCCCTTATTTGTGTGCGTGGCTTAAAGATGGTACTTATTTGATGCCTTAGTAATATTCGGGATATTATATCCGTGACTCCCCTGATATATGGCAGGAAGCCTTTTTTTCCCCTCCTCGGTCTTCTCTCCATCAAGTTGTCTCAATTCTTGTCGTCTTAATTTATGGGAGATAGTCATCCTGATTTCTCTTCTTCCATATCCATTCTTCATATCAATTCTTTATATTCACTCATAAAACTATGATATGATTTGAATATTTAGTTTGAATAGATGGTTGGTTCTTTTAATTTGTAATCTCTCCTCAAATTACCCTAACAATTTTCATCTAAAGCCTTATATGTGGGTACTGGGAAGGGGATGATATTTTCTGTGTATTTTTGTGAAGATAGACCCTTGATTTATAAGTAGCATGAAATAGCAAAAAATATGAATTGCTTGAGTGAGTTCTAAAAAACCTAGTGTTTCTGAAGTTTTTTGCAGAATTATTATGGATGTGTTAAATTTTTATTATGAGTTGCTTGGTGCAAATATAAGCGCCTGGATTTTAATTTCAAATGTATTTTGCCTGACCATTTCTTTTTACATTTATATTATTCTCAATACCATTTCCCTAGCTTGCTGTAATTTGCATGTCCTAATTCTAATTTAAAGTTTATTTATACAAAATGAAAATTTTTACCTGTGGAATTCTCAATATGCCACAATTCCCAAAATGTGCTCGTCATTAGATACTTTTTTGCTGCAGGAAACATACTGCTACTACTCTTGGTACTTGGGTCTTGGTACCCCAGGTAGTACTTTGCCTCGCCAACACATTGCCTCCAGATATCCTGATGTGTTGCATCTGCTTCTCTTCCAACCTGGTCCCGCCATCGTAGTTTGGGTCTTCCTGGTAGTCTTCTACCCCCAGGGTTGTTCATTAAAATGTTTTTCGTTATGGAGGTGTCTTCTTTCCTCAGAATATGGCCGGTCCATTTCATTCTTCTACTTCGCATCTCAGCCACAATATCTGGGTCCACATACAGCCTCAGTTCCCTGTTGTGCTTCACCCTCCATTCTCCATTTTCAAAGGATGGTCCATAGATTTTTCTTAATATTTAGTTTTAAAAAACTACATATTAATCTTTTTTCTGTTCGTTTACTTAGTGCCCAATTTTCAGAACCATTGAGTAAAACTGGTCTTATAATAGTTTTATATTTACAGATTTTTGTTTTGTGGGATAGTAACTTAGGGCATACTGAGAAACTTTAATGTGCTGCATTCAATCTTCGTTGTATTTCTGCATCTTCCTTGTTATTATTGGTCAGTGTCACTCTAATAGGTGAAGTAAATAAGTAAAAAAGTAAATAACTTCACCTAAATAGATGAAGTTATTTACCTTTTGGAATTTATATCCTTCAATCTCTATGTGCTTATGGCTGCTGGAAACATACCTTACGATAATTGTCATTTGTTAAAGCCATGTTCATCTGGAGGGCCATCTATTATGGTAGAAAAATAAAAGTCCAGCATTGCAGCAGGATCAATGTTATATTTAAATCGAATTAATTCACTCAGTGATTTGACAGAAATTAAAGGTCCATATATTCTTTCAGTTTCCTATCTATATAGTTTCATCTTAACCTATTCAAGTTTGTGGTAATTCTTACAAATCAATAATAGTGGTAGCAGTACTAGCACTTTTGATTTTGGTTTGAGATTATTTGAAGTATCAGATGAGAATTTAAAATAATAAAACAATGCAATACTTCAAGACGCAAAGACTCCTGAAAAAATCCATATCATACATGATTAGGTTGGCATGGAGATATGATTTCGGCCACTCATGACATCTTGGTAGAGCTTACAGAAGCTACAAATTGATAGCGATGCACTGTCAAGCCCATAGAACAGAAATTCTTTCCTCACATTCACCATTAATGACTGAAGGAAAAATGAGGCAGTATTATTCCTTTCAAATATGTTGGGGGTACACTTGGGAGGACCTAAATTAATTTTTGAGGTTAGTGAATGTTGCTCGTCATGGTACTTAGCCAACTGGGTTTGAATAGGTATGGCCTAGCCTCTCTGAAATGTAGTTATTCACTCAGAAATGTAGTCTTTGTTGTGTCATTGTTGTGAATCTGCTATCTGCGATGCCAAACCTCCACCGTCTTTGTAAGAACAGTGATCTCATTGTGCTCTTCATTTCCATCTTTCCCTACCATCCAATTGCCTTCTCTACATTTACCCCTCCAATCTGGTTGAAATGTCATGACACACATCAAAGAACTTATCAGAAGTTTATAAATATGGATTCCATCTCTCAATTTTCCATGAATCTGCTTCAAAGTAATGATTGAAATGATTTTAACCCAAAAATTTTACAAATTAACCCTAAATATTTAAAGAGGATGCTTTGGAGCATATTGAAATTATTAAAGCAAGGCTTCTTCTCCCACACTCATATCCACTCTTTTCTGACAAAATTTCTTTTGTTTAATATGTAATAACCATTTCCCCCTCACAAGCCCTTAATCTTTCCTCTCCTGCCTTCCCTTCCAAAGGTAGCTTTTCTCCTTAGCCCCCGATATCACATAACTATCACAGCTCTAACTAAATAAATATTTACAAACTATTGTTCTGGATGGTGCAGAGTAGCTGTGATACACATCATAAAAATTAAATAACTGTAGGAAAGTTCAAAATATTCTCTTCAATGTAGATACATAATTACATTTACCCCTTTCTTCATTTGTATTATACCATCTTTTCCATTGTGTTACTATTCCGATAAAAAGTGTATTTTAGGATTTGGATTATCTAGCAGTGAATAATATTGTTTGACCCTTGCCTGCTTTTGTCTCTCTCCTTTTGATTACATTCTCTTTTTTGCATTCATGTTTGCTCTTTTCCCTTCAAATCAGCCTGTGAATAAACCAGTTTCCTTGTCCTACCCTTTCCAAAAATGAACTATGATGCTGTGGAGAATACTCCATATCTCTAATGAAGGGAAGCGTGCCTTGATCACCCACCCAACGTAGGCTTTGCCCAAGCTACTCTCATCATGACACCCAGAGAGATAAATCACCTTTAGGGTCTCTCACTCATTGTGGGTCATGTAGGTTTTCTAGCTGAAAGGGTTGAGGGATAATCCTGGAAATGTCATGCTGGAGTCCCTCCTCTCAGAGGCAGTTCCCAAACTCATCAAACAGTGGTAGAAATCTTCAAATAGTTATGTGCTTTCATATTAAACATGCTCCTACATATGTTATACTACCCTCCTAGGCCCAATTATTTGAAAAGGTTATAGTCCATCAAGGTACATCTAACTCTATGACCTTTCCTTCTCCAAATTACGTTTCACGCCTCCTTCCTTTCTTAATATCTGACGTCCCAAACCCTCCCATCACACATTTCTGCAATGTAGTGTAATATGTTGTAACCTACTTTGTTCCCCTGCCCTTTTTGAATGTTAATATATATATGTATACCTTGTTCGTTACCCTCTTGATGATGGACAGTGGTCCTGCACAAATTTGCCCACTCATTGGTCCACTTTTCCACGGGATATTTTAATGAGTACAACACATTTCAGCTCACAAGACCTTGTACCTGATGATGGCTCTGTGGGCTGAAACACGTCATACTCATTAAAATATCCTGTGCGGAAGTGCAATTGTTATTTCTTTTATGATGATGGCTCTTGGAGGTACAAGACCTTGTACTTGATGTTGGCTCTGTGAGGTGAAACGCATCGTACTCATTAAAATATCCTGTGCGGAAGTGCAATAATTGTTTCTGTTAGAATGGTGAATTTAGCTTGGCTAAAGAATTATGAGATTAAAACCTTTGATGGTTTCCCTTAAGCATGTGTATTCTTTCATTCCTTCACTATTGAGAAGGGCAGCCCACCTCAGCCACAGAAATTGTGTGAAAATTAAACAATTTGATGGTGCTTTGTGAATTATTCGCAATATGCATGTCATATAATAACAGAAATCATGGTTTACGAGTTTCTGTTAAGTGGGCTGTACCTGCTCATCAAAATCTGTGTCTTGATTCAAGTTCTAATTTTTCTGAAATCGTGTTCCTTTTTATGATGCATCCAAGAAGTCTGAACATATTTCCATTTTGAGAACTTAAAATTTTCACATTAATTAAATGCATTTATGCTAATATTTTCCAATTTCATGGCTGGTGGGACGACTTATTTAAAAAAAGACTGCCCCTCATAGTGCTTATTAGTTTCATAGTAATTGAGTATTTTGCCTTTCAGAAAAATGTTGCTGAAGTGACCACTGGAATTTTATGCCTACCTATTATACAAGGGATACATTGAAAATATCATCTTCAACATTGAAAATGTATAGAGTGGTTTGATTTCCATGCATCTTAAATAAATACAAGATGCATAAGATACTATTTGTGAAATTCCTTACAGTTTAATTTAATTAAGATAAATTATCAACAAATGATGTGTGTGATGATGCCATGGCTGTGAAAATCAGTGGAACATATGTAATAAAGTTGTCAAAAATTTCTGAAGCATGTTTCATATAATAAATTACTATCAATGTATATTAAAATAAAATTTGTATTATGAATATCTGTTAAACAAGTTTTCCAATTGTATGTTACTCCTTCCAAATACTGGTCCATCCAAAAATCTACAAGTAAGTAAAATACGTTAGGCTATAACATAGGTCGAAAAGTACCCTTGCGTCATAACTCATGTGCCAAAATAATTTGATGTTAGGATATTATAAAATTTTATATTTTCATCACCATAAAAGTGTAACTTTTGAAGTCTTTATTATTTTCAAGATCAAATATCTCTGGTGGGCTGTTCTGTAAGAATTTAAAAGTGAACAAAATGTAGAGCTCTGAAATATGTATCTATGGTGAGTAGTTTGAATTGGTGACATGTAGGCAAAAAGTTACAGCCTCATAAAAGGTGCAAAAATGTCCAATGAAATCAACCATAGAATATTGTACACCTTTTACATGGCTGCAACTTTTTAGCTTCATGTCACTAATTGAAACTATTTACTTTAAGTACGTACTTCGGAACTCTTAGTTTTGTAAGTTTTAAAATTTTTTTAAGAACACCCCACCAAATTTATGCTAGGGAAAATTATGAAAAATTTAATTACAAGGGGAGATTTGAATGCTTGATTTTCTCAAACAAAAAAAGTTTTAAAAAGGACCTGAGATCTCCCCTGTTTCCTGGTCTGGGTAACGCACCACCAGGGAACCCCCTCCCTCCAAAATCCGACCGCGTGAGGTATATATACCAAACCGCCGGGTCTCCGCGCGAACGGAGTCTCCCCCAAAATCCCAGGTCCTCCCGGTTATACAACCGGTACCCATGGCTCACAGCTTGGGTCAGCCGGACGCGCCCAGTTTCTTGCACGGGAATCGAACCCGCGCATACTGGTTCACACCACAACCTCTCCCGGCAGCCCAGAGCGTTACCCACTAGGCCACCACGCGTCGATTGAAAAATGGGGAAAATTCTTTATTTGAAGTTGAAATTAGATGATTTCAAATAAGTACCACGGACTAAGGGCCAAAAATTTGGGATTTAATGGTGGGTTTGCTCGAATGCAAGAAATGCATTTTTCATGTGGAATGTTTATCGCCAAGAGGAGCGCACGGGAATTGAACCCGCGCCACTCAGCTAGCAGCTTAACACCTTACCCCTGGGCCACTTCGCTTCGACAGGAATCCGGAAAAAATTAGTATTTGAATTTCATATGAGAAGTCTAAAGAAAGTGAGCCAGACCAGAAATATTCGAAAGCTCCAAAAAGTATTCGGGTACTACATTATTTTGTTCTTCAATTGCGGGCATTTTTTCCTCGATCTCCATTTTGTATTTATAACTGCATCCACATGCGACCACTTACATGACATAGCTTGGACTTGAATTTTTTTCTCGGCGATATACTTACGATTTGGCGCTTTTTGGCGGAACATCCCTTTTGAGGTGAACCAGGCAATTTACACGGCGCATTTTGATGAGTATTTAAGGAATGATGACAGATTTCGTAATATAAAGCCTATTTATTTAATATGACTCGTTGTTACATGCTTAAGAGCTATGAAAGTAAATTATGCCTGCATTTATTATTCGAAATGACGACATTTAATTGTTTTAAATAATCAAGTTGAAACTGATCGATATGCATTAATATCTTCAGACTATTAATAATTAGCTATTAAAAAAGAGGATCATAGCACTTGATCACACTTATTTCAAGTCTGCTGCTCTGAAGAGTATGTGACGATCGATGAAAACACTGCCATAGGAGATCGCAGGACTCAGAGCATCACTAGTAACGGCCGTGTGGGTGCAGAACTCCAAGTGACGACCCGAGAGGACACTACCAAGACTACAGTGTTCGATGACCTGCACAAAAAGAAATTATGAATACCAGGGAATTATTTCGAAACATTTCTTGCCCAATTATCAAATATTCGTGATTTTTCCCATGCATGTAGTCACTTATAGCTACCGGCTGCAATGTATGTGTATGTCTTCTTGGCTTCCACGAACCAGAAATTTTATCTTGACATGGATAGATAAATATTTATTGCTTAATTTGACCTCAAACAAGAATTAAAAAAATATACAAGAATACAAACAAGAATTAAAAAAAAACAATGAGCTTTAGCTAGCTTCAGGGACTTCCTGTGGGAAGCTACTATCATCACTTGAGTACCTAAATGCAAGAATAGACAGATTACAAGTATGAATTATATAAAGTATGACTAATCATCTAACTTAGACGAATATGCCGGATTCAAGAATTAAACAATGAATAACCTAAAAAAATTCAAAAATTAAGTAATAATGAATAAAAATAATGGGGGTGATGTCGCAACGAATTTGAGATATCAATGGAACTATTTATTTAAATTAGCGGTACATATTCAATATCCAAATTCAATGCAAAATATGGTTAATAATTGATGTGACGGCTGTAATTGAAGCTACTGAAAGGAGAATAGGAATGGTACCTAAATACTGGAAGGACGACTAAGCATTGGAAGGATGCATAGTAAAAGTCGCTATGTGAGAATAGAGAGAAACCCTGAAGATAGGGAGAAGTAGGTGAACTTCATCATGAAGTGAGGGTGTATTTTCTTGATGTGAGAAAGGAAATATAATATCAAATAATTAGAGGAAATAGAGAAAATTTAAGTACAAACCAGAGAAAATCAGGTGGATGGAAAGAACTCACGGGGGAATTTTATGACCAAGAGATTGAATCAAATTGCTTAGTTCAAGAAATGAGATGATGTGGAGGGTTTCTAGGTACCTTTGAGCAATCTTTTCTTTCTTGCTACTCTCTTAAATCTCTCCTCTGGCTATGTTACATCGGCGATACCCTCGTTCTGTGGCAAAATGGTATGAATTTATTTCATCTCCCGTCTTAACTCCTCCTCCGTCTCCTATACTTCCAATATTTCTGCATCAAATGTCGCCAATCCAGGTGTAAACGTTTCCCTTTTAAACAAAAAATTTAACAGCTGCCATCTCTCTCATACTAAACGATCCCTCCCCTACTCTCTTTCTATCCGAGGCCACCATATATGTAACAAATCTGACTCTCATGACCTTCTCCTCTCCAATCTCTCCTTCACAAAGGGCATCCTGTGCTCCTCCAGAATATAATTCTAACCCTATTTCCCCAAACCGCTCCCTAACAATAGAAGTCCTCGTGACCAAATCTCTCAATGCAACACCTATTTCCCATTGAGACCATTGAAATGTAGACACCCACTCGCCCCATTTTACCGATTTCATTGAATGGGGTTGGGTCGGAAAAGTGGGGTTGGACGGTTGGCACACATGTCTAGCTACGGCCTTTGCCTTTACGTCGCCGAGAGCCGACGAGGACGGACGCGGATGCGACAGGGCTAGCGAAATTAGAGTCAAATAAATTTCGACAGCTTAAGCCCTAGCGGAAGGAATGCACTGAGGAAACTCACGTCCACGCACACGTTGGGCCGATCGGAGTCTTTTCCTTCGGGCTCCGTCGCGACGAAACTACTGAAATGATCCATAATGTAACTATGAAAACGTGACAAAAGAGTCATTCGGGAAACATGCAAAAATGCCATTAGCACTACTCGGCATATTTAGAAACATGCATTAGGGTGCATATGAATTAATCAGCTACGCTACCTATCAACTAACCTACTTCAAAGTCTCAACGCTGCCATTATGGTCCCTTATCGATAGCGGGAATAACGACATTTTAAACCTTTCTGTTCCACAATCCATTCCCTTATTTAATTCTCACGATCTGATCCACCGTAATATGTTGGAGGTCGTAGGATATTGAAAACTTCGTCTGAAAATAAGTCGGTTTTAAATTTACATAAAATATTGAGTCTACTTTTTAATCGACGATGTCCGTGCAGAAGCGATGCAGTCTTTAGTTTATGCCATCCACTAGGCTCCAATCCAGGGGTCCACGATCGATCCACGGGACAAGACTACGGATTGCCAGCGTCATATCAACCCCTCGTCACCACCTATCCGCCTCATCTCAGAGTCCAGTTCCCTGAAGGAATGTAGGATCTCCTCGAATCCACGGTTCATGGCGTTTTTGACGCCAACATGGGCCACAACCTGCAATCTAGAGCAATCCGTATCACGAACCGCCGCCCCAACTGCCTGCGTCACCTGCGGAACTCCGCTTCTCGGAATACAACATGACTTAACACGGTGGCTTCATCTACATCTACCAAATACCGTTCAAGCCACCACTAGGGTGTGTGGCATGGGGTTATTTCATACCAGGCATGCAGCACTCATCCCAGTTAAAATCAGAACCGCGCAAGCCAATAGTAGTCAGGAAGACAATACGCGGTCAGACCAGAAACTAGAGGAGTGCTGCAATGACGAACATGCTACCATGCAGTACACTACTCAAGACACATCTAATGGTTAAAATCATTAATGCGACAGATTGATAACCCTACACGGAACTAAATCATACAAGAGTATATCATGCCGGAATTGTCATGCGAGGTTAGTAGCTAATAATCATGTTAAGAAGATGAAGAATCATGAAGAAAAAACCTATTTAACCTAGTCAGAATCCTAGAACTGATCTATCGTAACTATTTTGGTCTCTTAACAAATATTGTACGTGGACAAAATGACATTAAAAATCTCTTTGGTTCTGCATTCTATTTCCTTCATCTTATTCCTGTGATATTTTCTACCATAATAGTTTCGCTCTAACAAAATATGTTGAGCGTCCGGCAAAAAATAGTCTACATCAAACTTTCGTAAAAGATTTAATCTATATTTTTCCCTTCGATCGGATAGAAGTTCTCACCTTTACATTCTCACGGCCTGCCCTTTCCTGCAGAGGGATCATCACACGGCGGACGTTGCTGCTACCTGTCACTACAATCCACCCCTTCTCACTCTGTCGACCCTGCTGCAGAGTAAGTGCGGCGGAGTGAGAGTCTGATACCTCGGAGTTCCCATCCGACAGCGACGAGTATCTATCGGAAACGAGAATGGAAGATGCCGTAGCATTTCTATAACCACGTTTAAGAGTGACCATACCTCTACTCCTCCGTGGCACGACCCTCCAAACCTCAGGTTTACGGAGTGGCAATGCCCCTTCATCGGTAGAAGGACCTCCAGGCAACTCTCGATCTCCCAGCCACTGTTTGCAATGAAGCCAATCCGTGCAGCACGTAGGGCCCGGCGAACTTAGAGGAGCTACCCAATTTCCAATCCACCATAGGAACGCGTACCACTCTTTTGACCTTGGAGTGGAGTTCCCGCAGGATTCTCTCCTACTCGGCTATGCGGGCTGTGAGAGCCGCACACCTGCCGGCGGTTATGATCATCGTAACGGGTGACCTATTCGAAGGCATCATAACACTACTCGCAATGAATCCCCCAAAAGGAAGCTAAACTACAGAAAGGTGGCTATACTCTGAATACCTCAGCGATCTTAAACTCGGTAACAATGAACTAGTCCTTATCTTCAAGGAGTAAACTGATGGAAAAAAGAAGCAGCCAAGATTAATGATGACTTATTATATCGGTTATTTAAGTTTAACGAACTCAGACCCTAACAATCTAGACTATCGCTTTCTACTGTGATCTAGTTGCTACAACGGAAATTCGAATAAATTAAGGAGTTATTACAGCTAAGAAATAGTTAAAATATTTTATTTAGTTTAAAAATAGTTAATAATTTTACCACTCTTCTCACACCAGGCAAAGCGCTAACAAAAAAACAAGATTATTAAGAACACAAACTCCTTATTACGAAGAGAAATATAACAAAAACTGTCTACTTATCACTCCACAGAATAAGGAACTAAGGCACGGCAAAACAAGAACATAGCACTGGTAGAAAAATTGGGCTGCTTTGCTGAGGAGATAAGTAGGTTCCAGGCCAGGTCTCGCAGGTACGTCCGCTCGCTCCTAAGGTCAGGATAAGAAATGACATTTTGTCATATTTGTTATGTCTTCCATTATCTTCTACATCTAAAGTACGAATTACCAAGAAACCCATCACTGGGGTGTCACGGGGCGATTCCATACCAGCCAAACTGCTCTTGTCCCTGTTCAAATCAGTCCCTCGATCGCTCCTCCGGTAGCTTGGCACTGACCCAAAGCACAACAGAGAATAATGCGATGTCAAATTAGACATTTTGAGAGTGCCAAGCAGACGATAATGCTGACATGCTCGTCTAGACTTGCTAAGATAAAGCTACCACTGGTTATTATTATAATTGCTTTTAATATAAATATTTACTATAAGATACTAAATAGTGTCAAATTTTTCAACTGGGAAGAGTTATAATTAATGATAAGTTATAGAAATAATGACTATAAATCAATATGTTCATCAATTTCATTTATCTTGTGTTTTTATCGTATCTAACGTACTGGTGAGCTTAAGAAAAAATGTTGAACGTCCGGTATAAAATCGTCTGCTTCAAAGTTTAGCAAGAGATTTAACATGTATTTTGCCCTTTGATCAATTAAAGAATCCAAAGCTAATTCCTTGAACAATTTGGTATCGACGATAAGTTTATAAAAACAAGTTTACAGATCTTTCTGCTCCCCGCTGCTTTAGACAAATTACAGAGACTAGACCTTCTAGATAAGAAATTCGTAAGGGTCCCATATGCTAGCGGCATATTCCAAAGCGAAGTCTCACGAGAGTAAGATCATTAAATTACTTTCCTTTAGTGATTACCATATGAATTTTCACCCAGAATGGCTGATATTTCGCTCGCAGTTGATTATTTCCTTCGCATTTACAACATTTTCATCTTCGAAATCTCTCCTGAATAGAGCGGGTAATTCAAGTAAGTTGCGAGACAAGAAAGAAGACCCAGGGCGATGGTCACAATTTTTCGTATTTTTTTAAAGTTATCCCAGGTAATACAAATGCTATACGAAATAAACAATAGGCGTTGTTAATTCCCGACCTTACCAAAATTATTATTGCTGGTTCTCTTTATCCCCAGCCTGCAATGCTTCCTGAAGGCGGAATCAGGTATCCTGATATATTTTTACGAAAATACGTCCCTTTGACTCAATCATTCATGAATATATCTCCCTCATACTACAAAAATTACCTCTATCTCCATCCACATGATATCTCTATAAGCCATGAGCACATATCTACCTTAAAGTGGCACGGGAAACAGATGTTTATCAAAGTAAATTTGTATCTTTGACTTTGGCAGAGTCCAAGAGGTTCCTCAAGGGCTTCAAGCGTAAGAAAGCGCACAAATGACCACCTGAATTTGTCGAGAATTACTATTTGTCTTTCTATTGCCCGAGGGCCCAGTAATATGACACTCAATAGCCCACATCACGTACAATGAACAGGAAAGCCCGGATATATCAACCGAGTTAAAAGCCCACATTCAGTTAAAAATTATTCCCCTGATCTCGGAATATTTTATTAAGTATTCGCATAGTGCATGACTGTGACTCGGTGCTGTCATCGTCCAAATAGAAGCGCCACCCGTATGGACTCTGGCTCGTCCTGTATATTTTTTCACAAGGGAATTTTCGTATTTGCAATAGCCCCTTTATTAGCGAAAAAAAGTGTCAAGCATTTTTTTGGGGACAACAAGGAATATCAATTAGTATGTCAGTTTTACAATGTCACTATTATTGGACTGTTAACCAATTAAGTAATTTTTTACATACGTTGCCCTCCAAGGACTAATTATATTAACGTAGGGTATTAATATGATAAGAAAATATTTTCAGCCGTTAGCAGGATTGTGGGGTAATTTTACCGTGGAAGAAGAATCCTATTCTTCTCATGTGTCTAGTGAGAATCTGTGGTATCCAGAGGAAGATGAGAATTCCTACAAAAACACCTCAAAATTTTAATCACAATATACATCAAGTTACATGCCACTACAGAAAATAGGAGACTTTCACCTTATGGAAGCGTTCACGCTGTATACACGTTCATGTTACAACAGTTTGACACTTGGTTGGCATCTTTTTTAAAATATAAATCCAAGTTTACATGAGTATATTTTTTTTATTAAACACTGAGTGGATTTGCAACATGTTTTAAGCGACTTCGTATAAAAATTATGTATATTTTAGTTATCACTAAAACAATTATTTCTCTTATTAAGAACAATAAATACTTGACTGCAAAAAAAGAGCGGTGCGCCGCCTTACCCTTTTCATTACTCTCACAGTGCAAATGCTTAGCATGCTTTCAAAAACAAGTTTTACTGCACCAAAATATGGAATTGTTATGTAAAATGTCCTTTTAGATTAAGAAGCCTTGAAAGTTTGTAAAAAGAAAGAAAAATGAATGACATCCGGAGAAAATAAGCTTATTACAATACATGATAGAAAAAGATTAATTACTATTAATTGACTGTTCACATGAAATAAAAAAATATATTAATACTTCAGAACAATTAATATTTATTTCAGAGAGTATAATACCCAAAGATTTTCAGGTGTAATGTGTTTTACATGAAGAAAACAAATGTATCCATCTGAACCAACTGCATTAGCCAAGGGAAAGTCATCTGTACTAAAATAGAAATTGACCTTTTTATTTTCACATCAATAATGTCTGACAATGTGTCAGCAAGCTTTGACTTGGTTTCAGCGCAGTTAAAAATAAAATTTTGCTATGACCTTCCCTTCTTCCACCCCCTCCCCACGATGAGGGCGCAGTTTGGATTTGAGGGGGGCATACACTACAACTACGTCCACATTTACATCAATTGCAAATGCAGTATCTACAGGAATGATTAGCAGACGAAGGAGCAAAATTAGTACCTCTAACATACCCTAAGATTACGTTGCAATGGAAAACTATTATACTTAGACAAAGAAAAAAGATTTTGTCAACTACTGAACCACTTCATTCACACTCCACATTCACTCAATTGTACTGGTCGCGTTACCTTATATTTCACCTACAAAAACTCCTATTAATCTTGTACTAAGAAGTTCCTAAAGTTCCTATGATGAACTAAACGTTCGTACAGTTGAGTCTAACTTGTGTCGTGCGTGATACCTGGCCTTTTGATTCTTCAACTCTTGCCTACCAACCTAATCCATGATCTTAGAATGCCTACCCAGTGCGCTAGTGTCCATATATCTCGCAGAATGTGTACCTGCGTATTTTCGAACTACCTGACCTGCCACAGTGCCTACAGTTAAAGAACACAGTACAAATATTACATGTAAAATATCCTTTACAAAAGGATATACAGATTACTCTGGTTCAAAATAGTTCATTTATCACACATGAAGCACACAGTGAACTTCTTCAGCTCTCTTCACCGTTGGCAGCTTCATCTCTTCATTTCCTCCACGTCACGGCTGTGCGTACATCCTGTAGTCGGTCCATAGGCTTCATCAAACCTAAAATTCACAACGTACACGACCTTAATTCTAGAACTTACACGGGTGAACACAATTCACTTCATTAAAGTGGTTGCGTAGAGGAATGGAAGAGTCATTTGATACGCATCTGTGTTATTTCAGTCGCTAATTATGTATTTATATTTATATGAAATATTATTTTAATTTTAATAAATATTTTCTAATTTGTTCAAAGGCCTCATTTCACAATAAAGAGCTCTTAACATTTTTAGCAAATATTTTCTAATGAGAAATAAAACGAATTTAGAATTGATATGACAAACTGTACTCATGTGAGCGCAAATATATTTTTAGGCTCATGATTAAGAGAAAGCATTTTGCAAATTCATTAGGAGTAAATTATGTCCTTACTTATAATATCTACCGCGACATTTAGGTTCCAATTTAATCAGCAAAAAATAACACAAAAACAATTATATTTGAAAAAGTGTACATGAATATCTAAGAAATAAATGACTATAGTAGGGTATTGTTTAATATAATTTCTATGCAAATTTTTGGTGATTTTCGAAATGTTGGGAGCAATACATTTGAAAAGGTTTTATAGTTTTCGGAACTCAGAAATTGAAAATATCCCAAATACTATTTATCGTGAATTAACGGTACTGAAGTAATAAGAGAAAAGACTTGCATGGGGAGAGAAAAGAAGGGTATAAAGAGAAGACTCTCCGAATCCTTGCCCGTAAAATGTGAGGCCAGTTAAGAAATGCCATACTTTCAGCGAGCTCTTCCACTTCAGTGATCAGGCCATCCAAGTGTATGATGAAGCGCTGTTGATTCTTCAACTGAAGTCTTCATGCCGATGTTGCCGTGCTGGCTTCCTGTGGTTGTGAGCCTGTATAGAGAGCGGGTTAATCAACAAAATAACAACCCCCAAAATTATGTGGATACACATGCTCTTATAATGCAGGCAAGCTTTCAAAATGTTGTGATATTACAGGACGGAGACGTGACACCTTTCCACCCCTTTATCTGGCCAATAAATTTACACCCATGCGAATCCACTTAGCCATATGAATTAAAGACTTAGCACGACGCACAACGCCTATCATTACTAAACTATTTAAGTATTTCATGGCCCTAATGGCCCAAACCTAAACGAACTATCCGGTGTTCTAAGTTGGTCCACTTCGATGAAGTCTTCCCTATTCTGTTCGTGTTCTCTAACGGTGATAATGGACTGTGAATAGAGTAAACAGAGCAAGAAAACAAGCATAAAAAAATAAATTAAATGACACCAAGTCTTAGTCTACGGACACTTATTCACGGCTATTGTGGCCCAAAACTAATCACTATATAATCCTCCTACGCACTGACTGTTCTACTGAGATGAATCTTCGATGGCGTCAAATTACTTCATCTTCTCATTCGCTGATGGTTCTGCAGTTTGTCTCCCTGGGTAGAGAACGGGATATTTCTCGAACAATAGCATTTATGATACTAACTATACGTGAGCATTTGCAAGAAAGATGTACCATGGCACGGCTTTCATCTTACCTAATTAGATTATTCTCTGTACTTCGAGTGCATGTAATTATTTGTTTACGTAAACACCTGTGCCATGAACTTTTTTTACCACCATGTCGTTTGCATTTATGCAAAGAATTTTCTTGGCATTCATTTGTTGTGAATCTTATTCAAACCACACCAATCGACGTGCACATCAAATTACCTCAGTGAGCTCACATCAAATACTATGATGGAGTTATCTCAACTCTCATCAGCATCGGTCAGACCATTTTTTCTGGTGTTTATTCCCAAAACTGATTTATTGGAAATACCAGTATTATTGCACACCTTATTTCTCGCCATGGCCGTGGGTTTACCTGTCTATATGTACAGTTATACCAGAATGTGGAACACACAACACACAGCAAGTAACTTCACATTAAAGCAAAGCATTGAAATAAACGTAATTTTATTAGTCATTCAACCACCTTCAACTGATCCGTTTACCCACATCCCTTTATCCACGATTGGATAGTGCGTTCGGACATTTTCAAAAATATTCACTAGAGAAATCCGTTCATTCTTTCCTTGTGAATGGTTTTGTTCCATATCCCGTTTTACTTTTTTAGTTGACGGTTAATCGAAGAATTTACCGTCACATACGCTTTGAACTCCATCTAGCGATATTCATCCTGCAATCAACATAACGTGAAAAAGTCATAAATATAAACCTATCAACTTTCTTCAAATTTTTCAAAATGTATTATAAACCATGTATACATACTTAACGATCCGGAATATATTAAAATTGTACGATCTTGCTTAAAGGAAATATATCAAATAAAATTAAAAAAAGGAAAAAACAACATCAGGGGAAAACTAATATAATTGCATATCATAAAATATGAGCGAAATATGCAACAGACGATTTATCTGGTTGATGAAGTAGTTTTTCATTAGAGTAACGATAAATGCTAAGCCTTGAAAGTGATTTTTCAATTTATTTGTTATGTTTTTACGTTCGCAATTTTCAGTTTTGCTACTGAAGATGAATTTGCAACGGCGATTTTAACAATTGTATTAATTATTTGGTGAAATCTTTCTGTTCAGGGTCCTAAATGATCGCGGCATATTTGAGGTGTGTGCTAACCAGAGCGAAGTAGCACCTCTCTTACTTTTTCATCCGGGGACCTTCCTATTAAACGCTGAACAAAACCTATTTTCTTCAATGCTGTACCGCATATGTTTTGTATGTGCGTTCCCCACAATATACCTGAAGTTTAGGTAATTCCAAGATATTTCACTTTACCCAGAGATTTTATGCTTACTCCACCCGCAGTGTAGGTACGGCATTTGTGTGACGACTTTCGTAGGAAGTGAACTGTGATGCATTTACTAAGATTTAGTTCTCCTGGCTCCTGGACTAGACTCCTGGCTCTAGGCTCTGGCCAGGAGTCTAGGCTCCTCCTAGACTCCTGGCAACACGAATTAGCGTTCTTTAGGTCCGGTGACAGTACTTCTAAGTCTGTGTCTTCACTTATTTCATGACCGTATTCTCTACAAATAATCTTAATTTACCGCTATCTCGAAAATTTAGGTCATTACTGTAAATAATGAATAAAAGTGGGCCAATCACGCTTCCTTGAGGAACACGGTATGTGACTCCAACCATATCAGAGCTAAAACCATCAATAACTACTTTGTATTTTCGATCACTGAGAAAGTCCCTTTTCTAATTTACTATTTTTTAATTAACTCCGCATGATTATAATTTATATAAGTTTTTCTTGAGGAACCTTGGCGAATGCTTTCTTGAAATCAATTAATACCGTGTCGACTTGCTTTTTCGGTTCTCCTGATTTAAGGATGTCATGATGGAAAAGCACAAATGTGATACTGAAAATTATCGGCGGAAATCATGCGGATCCAGTTCAAAATTGGATACATTTCTTTTTCATTTAGCCATGTATTTTGATGGTACTAGCGATATTTATTTCAATTTTGACTGTCCATAAATAAACGACAGATGTATTTGACAAGGACTTTGGATGATGCCTCGTGCTATACGTGGTATATGTCGTAGGAATGTAATTAAAAAAGGAGATATTGATTCACGAATGACAGTTAAAATATCAGTAAACATCCCGAGAATTCATATTCCCTTCCATCAAAACGAGGATGCAACAAATTGCGTCGGACATAAATCACCAATTCCATATAATTTTGATGAAGCAAATACACACAACATTAGCTATCTTACGTAGCGGTATTCACCTCCCATCCGAGTGATTTCTTGGTGCGAGGGGCGGAAGAAATAGCTGTTTATCGGAGAAGCTCAACGCGGATCAACGCGACCTAAACGGCTTTGACGCCACTGACCTATTTTGTTCAAATTCTCTAAGAAAAACCCAGTAAGGATTTTGAATTACTGCGATAAATTCCCTTCGCTACTTTTTCTTAAAAAGCGACACACTCCAAAGGTTGGCTATTTTTTCTGTTATCAAAGCAGAAACAAGTTCAATTATTTATGTCGCTTCACCAATGTCAAGCTCTTTGTAATGTTATATCGATTTATCTGACGCCTTTAGAAGTGATCTGTATATCTCTACAAATTGAACCTGATAGTAGCTTTTTGAATGGATGAATTAAGTTCATTGAACCCGAGACAAAATATAAGGATGCGGACACATTAAAATTTCTCTTTAACCCATGATTTGACTAAAACATATTTACCACAATGAATATGATGCAGAAGCGTCTAAGTAAATAATCCCCGACCGATTTATGATAAAAGTAAGGGGATTCAAGCCATCGAAGAATATCCTTCGTGAGTATAATAATTAATATGTGATACCTTATTATAAGGAATTGTACGCACATATTTTCCCTTTCCCCGTCTTTTTATGTGTGAATCCAGTTTTACTGCCCGTTACGCCGACTTTGGCTTCTTCTCGGCCTACTCGTGATTGCCTGGACGCTTTGCCGTCCATGTGAAACCCAGTTATATAACTCAAATTGATGTGGCTAAGTCGAAGAAGCATTCCTCTCCAAATTCGGGCAGCAATGTCGTATAATGTTCTTCGGAAATATGAAAGAGCCAACAGCGGGACTGTCAAATATTTGGGCAACGGGCTCTCTCGGTACGCAGAGATGTGCGGTAGGCTCTAGCGAAAGCGGAGCCGACGGCTACTCGTCTCAGTTGTTTGGGGGAACCAAACTAGTACGAGCACTTCGGGGAGGCGGAGGCCCCATGGAGGTCCTTTTGACCTCCATCCGCCTCATTGGTGTCAAGGGGTTGTGGCTTCGCTAACCTTCCCTTTCCCAATCCCTTCCTTCCCCCTCTTCCTAGTCCCTAGGTATAAGCGAAAGCTTGCAGGCCTGGGGACGGAGGTTGTAATCCCTGCGGCGAGAGCCGAAACTCCTGTTCCACGGTATGAACCCTCACAAATTCCTATCGCCTGCGATCCCGGTTATATGACACCCGACTGTTATAATTTCTCGTACCGCATCGGTCTGACTGTAATTCTACCTCGTCGAAGTATATTTTGACTCAAAACATGAGATGTCAGAAACAGGATCGCCCTCCTATTATTCAATTACTCGTCAACACCGTAAAGTGTATTGGAATATCTGCAACACCGGAAATATTGTTATAATTATCCCCGACGACTTTACGTCCTACGTCTTTGTAGCAACATATGAATAACCAATAGTGTGTTTGGTTCGGGACGATTCCTCACCAGGCGTACAGCTCTCGTTCTATTTGAAAACCACGCACGGTTGATTCAGACCAAATTCAGAGCGGAGAAGAATGCTAGAGCAGACCACAAACTAGGATTAGGCGTACTTGTAACATCCGGTGCTCCTGTTAAGAACAACCATCGGATATTTTTTCCATAAAATTATATGCATACTCCAACAAAAGTCGTAAAATTAACCATTGATTTAAGATCGGAAGCGGGTTGGTACTTCGTCAAGTCGGACCGTTTCAAATTTTAGAAAAATATCTGTCTATAATATACGCTCGAAGACTAGCTAGCGCGATAGTTATCTAGCACCTTCTCACAGAAATATTCACGAATAAAACCACCTCAACAGTGTAAATCAGCAAAGGAACTGCAGAGCCTAGTCGAGGCAAACATTCTAGTAAAAAATTTAAAAAAATAAGTAACTGTAGTACTCACCCTGTCCAGACAGTTTACCATGCAAATATTTCTAGAAGTCTCCAGCTGATTGAAGTTAACAGCAGGCAGGTACTCACTGCTGTTAACTTCCGGGACTTAATTGGCACGTCTGTCCCGCTTCATGTGATCTTATTGCTGTCTAGAGGTAATGCATTATTAGTGAATCTATATATTATCTGGGAGTACACTGCTAACTATCAATCCGGATGAATTGGCAGGTCTACTCCCAGTGTATCGCCATAAGCAGGAACTCATGAATTTCTCACATAGGCCTTCTAAGAGCATGCTAGAAGTCGAGGTTTCCACGACGAAAAACAAATTTGGGACTGTCAACATCGCTCGAGAGGAATTAATGGCCCATCGCTTCCCAAGATTCGCCTGTAAATAGAGAATTCGGAGAAGACAACAAAGGAAACTTTTGCAATCCACTCTCATGGAAAATCCGCATTAATCTTAGATAGGGACACTTTAAAGCACATTAATTACTGAGAGTTTATAATGAATTCAGCGTTCAAATCACTCACCGCTAGCAAATACTGCGAATCTCTCTTCACTGCTTAAAGCGAAAAAGAAATATTCCATTAGACTTGCTGTCCTCCTTCGTGTGTGTCCAATTCTCCGTTCATCTTATTAATAAGTCCAATGAGTAGAAGCTTCCCTTTACGTATGGTTTGCCACTTAGGAGGGAGGGTCGTGAAGGGGCGGTGACACGGAGAGGGTGAGTTCACGGAAGGGACCCCAGGGAAGGGGAGGGAGGAGAGATATAAGGAGGGAAAGAGAAGGAGGCGAGATTCGACCAAAACCAGGGGGGGGATTTATTTCGTACAGCCTTAAGATTCCCTCGGCAGTGACGCAATGTAGACGTCACAGCCACGAGATGTGCAAATAGGGCCATTCAAAAGTTGATATTAGTCGGGGGATGATACGTCTCATCCATGGATTCTCCAAGGTTAAACCTTGAGGAGTATTTCCTGAATAGGGTCCCAGAGGAGGAGGGTAGGACACCACGGCAAGCCGCGTGGAGGACAGAATGCCACGAGGCCACCCCTTGAGACTTGAATGGATGAAGAGGGGCGTTTGGTAGAGGCGTGCGAAGAAGAATCTAAGGCTTTCCCGTCGTATGATGTCGTTAAAGGATACTCGGGCTTTCCACCGGATCAAACTCTCCATCTTGGCCTGACGACGATGGACGACTAGTTCATCGAAACGTCGGCCAAGATGGAGAGTTTGACCCGGAGAAAAGCCCGAGTAACCTTTAACGAGTAGTATTAAAGTTTCACTCCAGATCGTTCCCGTCTCAGGAGCCCCACCTTGGGCAATATTACTCCAGGGGGTCACCGCTCCATGGAACGGGGGCTCGTCTCTCGAGGTGTAACACGGTGTTGCTCAGGTTGCTATGTGAGTTGTATTCTTTAATAGTCATTGTTTCTAGTTGCCACGCGTTCCCGTTGCTAAAGCTGGTGAGGTAAGTATTCACTGCTAAGAGCGGTTGGATGCTCGCTTTTAAGACATACGAGAGTCCCATTATTTCTATACTTCGAGGCATCTCTATATGATAACCTCTAGGATTCATATTTTTAACTGCGTTGCTATGCTTAAAGGGAATAAGAAGGAGGAATCATAACCATAAATGTCTATGTCCAAAATGAATTTTTACTAAGGTTGCGACCTATCTTTCCTTAGGTGTAGGAAGACTATTAGTATTGATTTGTAATTTATTATTTTATTCCTTTGCATAGTCACTTATACATGGGCCAAAACTATCTGGTATTTATCCCATCCACTCTGCTTTTGAGGATAAACTTAAACTGGGTGCAAAGGAGTTTAATTTGGTTCCCTGAGTAGTTTCGTCCAGAGATAAAACTAAACCCCCTTTCGCATTTAATTTCGTTCCCGAACAAAATTTAACTCCCGCATCCTATTTTAGTTTCCCTCCTGGTCAAAACTATATGTATTAAATTTCGTTTCGATCGCCATCCCCGGTAACACCCATGGCGACGGCTAATCCGAATACTCGGAAATGCGGGAGACCTAATGTGGCGATGCAATGTATGCGCGTTGACTCCGCTTGCAAGGAGTTTATGCGTCTCTTCTGCTCTTTCTGAAGTACGATGATCAATACGACGATAGGTTAAATTCGTAATGTAAATTCACGTCCGTGTCATTATAATTTAAAGTTAATAACGCTGTCACTTTACAGTGGTATCGCGAGTAGTGTGTTAACAAGATGAATGACGATAGTGAAAAATAGCCAATAAAGTGAAGCAGATGATGTTACTTAAGGTAGTCTAAGTGAAATATCATGTTACCTAGAAATCAATGAATTTGGTTTCATTAAAAAAAATATATCACTCTTCCATTGACATAAAAAATTCAACCCCTTACTACATTACTTTCCGAGATATTTGCCAAAAAAATGCCAGCCCTTTTATATGGGAAATGGTACGTGTATGCACTTCAGAGAGACCTTATATTAAAAATGAGGCATTCCCTACACTTAAATCTCGTCAAAAATCAGCAGCATGTAGTTTTTATTTTCTCAACTGTTTTTGAAAATTAGTCTTGTTGTCACCGCAGTAAATTCATCGAGATCACAATAAGCCTTCCGTTTTGATGGAGTTTCATACGTACCGCGTGAAAAAAATGAGTCAAGTTACTTATTTAGATATTTTCATTTGATTACTTACAATTTCTGTAATGTAAAACTATTTTATTGCACCATTAATAATGCAATATTTAATTCGTGTCTCTCACAGTTGGGGAAAATAAAACGTATATATCGAATATGGTCTCTCTTATGATTAGGGAACTATCTCGCTCGCACAAACTTCAATGGATAAGCATAGAAATTTACCATTACCTTAAAATAATTATTTCTAAAGCCCCAAAACGCGACAGGAATATAGTATTCTTATATAGAATAGTGACCAAACATTCATGAAATATATATTGTGTGGAGTCACTGACTTAGACATGGAGCATATAAACAAATCCATTAATGAAAAAGAAATTCAGGGTAACTTGCACACATTTTTTAGATTTTAAATACAATTGTTTCCAAAATGCTTACATTACATACGCATCAGGGATGAGTGTAAACTTTTTGCGAAAGAAAAACAATATCTTTAGCTATTTTCATGTGAATCACAATTCTCTTCCACAGAGCTAGATTTCACATTTGTAGCGCAAAATTATCAAGCTGTACGTGCTGGAATATTCCATTGCATTATATACCTACATTAGTAGTTATGGAATATTTTCGTGAAATTGCAGTCATTGCATTTACAATGGAAATTTTCAGTATCAACCCTCGATTTGATATACATCAGATTAATTTCATAAAAGGCAAAGCGTGGCTACTTGACAATATTCAGACTTTAATCTACATCTACATACTACCTTGCGAGTCGCCACATAGGCGTGATAGTTTCTTGTGCGCGGAAAGAACGAGCTATTGTAACTATCTGCTCGGCAGTGTATCTCTCTTATTTCATCGCTTCCGTCAGACCTAGAGATGTAATGAGGCGTCATGATAACATTGTCTGTGTCGCTCTGCAACACACCAGTTCTAAATTTCTCAAGAAGTCTAAGCCTAGCGTGCAGCCTCCGAGTATCTAGGGGCTACCACCTTAATCCCTCTAATATTTATGAAACACTATATGTTAGTTCGTAGCAGTTTTTAACGAAGCGTGCTGCTTTTCTTTGTATTTTATTAATTTTTTTGGTTAAATCTTTATGACCAGGGTCCCAAGTGCTCGAGGTGTGGCCTAACCAGAGCGAAGTAGCACCACTCTTTTACTTGTTCATCCGAGGACCTTCCTATTATACGCTTCACAGAACCTAGTTTCTTTAATGCTGTGCCTCATATGTTTTTTTTGTGTGTTCCCCGCGATGTAGCAGAATTTAAGGCAATTCCAAGATATTTAATTATAATACTGTATAATATCTATCGTATTATAAAATGTATGTTGTGTAATAAATAATATTGTGAGTAGAACCCATACTATTATTAAAGAAGTTATTTCATAAATATAGGTTTAACAATTATGAGTGCATTTACGTTTATTTTAAATCCAATACCGAGTTTTTTTATTCAAATTCCAAACGTATGTGTGGTATTGTTGTGTTATAGGACCGTGCCGTGTTCTGCAGAACCATGCTGCCCCTTGGTCTCTTACTGCTCTCCTTAGTTCAAAGAAGCGCCCTCCAAGGGGTGGAAAGAGCAACTTCGGGAACTGCTAGGACAAGATCTAGAAACATAAAAAAGGTTACATTAATGAAGACATATGTGATGTTGCAAGAACATATCAACTTTTGCATTATGACTATAAAAATTTTTTAGGCGCAATTGGTGAATTTCAATTTATCGCTAGCTATGAGTGTAAATTATAGGATATGAATGAAGAAAGACTTCCTGGAGTATATACTCCGGCAAAAAAAAGGGTAGCACAGTACATTCTCCAAACTTTGTCAAAAAAAGCTAAAATTCAACGAGTTAAACTGACAAAGCATATTGACATAATCGTAAGTCAGGACGGCCTCTATGAACTGAAAACATCGGCGCAGTATAAATCTTCTAAATAAGTAAATAAAAGCCATCAATCAAGGCGCAACATTTTTTTAGCCATTCGTAAAATGAATCGCGATCTTTTAATAGTCTTCACAGAATCAATAATTTGATTGACACTAAGCACCGGAGAAAGCCAACGTAAAGATATCTTCCCACGAGATGTGTCTCATAGATCCAGGTGAATGGCAACTCAGTTTCTATTTATTTACAATTGTGTAGCATGTCTCAGATAACGAAATTGGTTGTCATTCTAATGCGTTTGAAATGATGAAAGCGCTAAAATACTCAAAGAATTTATAAATACTTACTGTTGTTTCGATCAGGGTCCCCTGCAAACAGCTCACTAGATTTTCGGAAAACCGTCACACAATAACCAGAACAAGTCCATCCTTAAAACATGTCATTGGCCAAAGCCGGCATCACCTGAAATGTAATAATTAACAAATTACATTAGAATTTTATTTTCAAAATTCAAAAATAAGTACCAATGAATTAAAGTGATTAAGTCTGGGGTGGGTTTGGTAAAAACATAATACCCATGACAACAGCACCAGTGAAATTTTGGCTAATGAAATGGACTTTCATTAAAAACGGTCATGATTATATTTTTTTTAAATCATCATGATTTTTTTCACTGTCCATAAGTTGTGAGTTTATTCTTCCCCGAAACTTTCATTCAACCGAAAGTATGCACTAGAAAAAAATTCATGATCACACTCCGATGATTAAATGCTCCGAAGTCGAGTTATTGAAAACTAACGCAGACAGAAATGAACCAGCAAAGTAGTCACGGAAAAAACGAGGTCACAGAAGCATGGAGTAAAATGAAAAACGCCAAAGTTAATTTGTGGATAAAAGAAAAAAGTACACGCAAACTGTCCTAAAAACATTAGAATCCAATGCATGCCTCGCTATGGATTCAAAACACAATCATTTCCCTACCATTCCTTCATAAAAGACCCAGGAGTTGACATGACTTTTAAGAATTCCGATCACCTGAATGTATTCGCAATAGAGATCATCCGACTGTAATGGAATCGACAAAAACTACGGAGAACAGTTTCATCTTTATCATTGCAAAAGTGCGAAAATATACAGAAGAGGAACACACTCCTTAGGATCATTAAGATCAAAAAATGACTAATTACCACAAGAATACACTCCACATGAATTATACCGCAGAAGTTTGGACTCAATGTAGGAAGTATTTCAGGATGAGATAGCGAACTTGCAAATGGAGCACAACGATCGGCTTTTATTTCCATTCCGGTTGGCATTACATTGATTTCGCGAGCGATGATAACCGAACTAATCTTAAGGAAAACTCGCAGTAAATAACTATTTTTTAAATTTGTAACGAAAGTAACTAAATGTAACGAAAGAACTAAGGGATTTAAACGAAATAAATTCATCTATGGTCGAAATTCACAATTTCAAAGCACATTCGCGGTAATTTACCGATCCTTCCCTTGAAAAGAACACGAGGATACAGGAAATTGATTTCGGTGTTAAGATCTAACAATTGAAATATTCTCGAAATTTCTCATCACTAACGGCATTACTCACCTCTCACTTAACGGACTGCTTGGCGGCAAACTAATGAAAAAGGCGGGAGGAAAAAACAATTTATATTAGGGGGAGCCACGTGAACTCAACGCCTGTGACATCATTCAAATTTTTAATAGAATATAATATTCTCTCAAAACGCTAGACAACCTATAAAAATATTAAATTTCTTCACAAAACTCTTTCTACAAATTTTAAAACGAATTTAACCATAATTCAGAAAAGTTTGCTGTTAGCAAAGTAAGCTGTACGAGGAGTTCGCTGCTCCAAAATGCTTCATTTACTATGAAGATGGCGCATAGAGAAGCGACATACGAATATCATCCGATGAAACACGTAAGTAGGTATTTTAAAGTAAATATTACTCATTGCAACCTTGCATTATTCAAATGGAAAGTTTTAGGAGTTTCCTTAAATCATCAATCGTAGGAATACGTTTATATTTAGCAAAATACGGTATTGTCACTATTGACAAAATTATCTGCAATCAACTATACGTTATACAAGGACAGTATGTCCATTAAACAATAGCTTGCATGTTTCAAATTATAAGTACACCCCACCTTAATGTTAGGAATAGTAGGTCATGTTCCCTCTCCATATTTTGATCGCTTAGGAATTATACCTGTTTACGTCGACTCTAGCCGCAGTTTCATTCCGATCAGTATAATTTTGACGGAGGTAGCGGTATTGATTAAATTAATTACATTAAATTAAATTAATTAAATTAAACAGAAACTCTCAGTTTATAAATATCAATCATATATCTCGCGATATCATAAAGAGTGATGATTACATTAATTGATTTATGGACTAGCTCGCGAAGATCCGCCCGCTCGGCTGTCAGATCATCATTCGGTAAAATGCCTTCTCTTTTTTTTCCTTGTGAGTGGTGAGAACAACTTAAATTCATGTAGTAATAATTACACAATGATAAATTCATTCGGACATCATTCTAATCACATTGTGTTGCACTATGAATTGCATTCATGCAACGTGTATCTTAGTCGCCTACGATAACATCAGCATGAGTTTTAGAATATTTTCGTACAAGCATTTACTTAACCACCACAATGAATTTCACGAAAGATCACTGTATCGGTGTTAAAATCTAAAATTTGAAATGTTCTCGAAATGTCTTATCGCTTGCAGCATTACTTACCTCTCACTGTTTTTTTTATTGTTTTTGATTTTGACATTGACTGTTTTGAAATCTTTCGTCTCCACGTTCACTATACCACCACGATGAAGTTTGCCATATTAGAACAGTGTTGGATGTTAAGCACCCCAATACTAATAGGAAACTGCATTCATCGCGGGTTCAATCCAATTTCATCATGTAACAACATAGGTATTCACTGAATTTTGTACGTGAGCGTAAAGCTTGTGATGGGGCAGAACAACTCAACATTCCGGGTGAAGACTGCTTCGATTTCATTCTTCACGAAAATTGTAAGCGCAAACTGTTTAGAATTCCCCACGACTCCTCACTTACATCAACCAATGATACTTCTTAGGGCATGGAATACTTCTGCACCGGTTGGAATAGCTGAATCTCGCGCACAATTATTAGGACACCTCTCAAAGTCAGAGGAGTGCACTCCACTAATTTCGAGCACCAAGGATCTTCGTTTCTTTGAGGGCGCCAGTCGTATATAAGAAAGAGCAGGCTACCCGCCGACTTCACAGGATGAGCCATTCCACATTCCTTGTGTCCGGGGCCCCGTAACATGACGCACGATAGAATGTGATTCATTGTACATTTCACATATCCCATTGCCACGCACGGATATTTTCCACCTGAGTGCGAGTGTATTTCAGCTAAAAAAACATGAGATCATTGTGAACAGAATGTCCCTTTATAATCATTAAGGGCTCGGTAGTATTGAGAAATTTGAGTTGCAGTGGATCCGCGATATCTCCACAAATCCATTGAACAGCATTAGGAATCGAAAAGACCGGTGACCCTGGATTGTCCTGTTTTTATGTTGTTAATGCCAATTTTGGTTTGTCTTCCGTTCAGTTGTATAACAACTTGTAATCAGTAATTACCGAGTAAATAAAGCGCATAACAGTTATCACTGTCGCTCATACATGTTAGGGTATAATAGTATTTTAAGAAGAGATACCAGGAGGTAGTAAAACTAGCATTAGATAGGGATGGGTGGAGGGCTCCAGTCAACCAATCTTAGGAGTGAACAACCTATGAAGTATTTTACGTTTGGTAGTATCTGGGCTTAAATGATTTCATGAAGAATTACAGTAGGCCCAGGGCCGCAGTTACGCACAGGCAGGCTTCACCCCAACTTTAAAAAATCCTTTGGAATAGAAATACAGTGGATCCTGCCTAAATCGAAACCTGAGTTAAACGGAAACCTGTCTTATACGGAAGAAATTGGTTCCGGCGATCGTAATACGGTTGTACACGCATTTGTACCCTGTGTTAAACGGAAATTGCCAAACGCGGAAACGGAATCCATTCCCGGTCACGTGAACCTAAGTTAAGCGGAATTGCAAATAAAATTTGAACTACGCATGAAAAAGAATTAAACAAGTCAGCTTGGGAGTTGTTTGTGCGAACTATATCCAGAAATATTCCGTTGTCAGGTCCAATGGTGCAAGAAAAGGCGAACTACTTCGCAGTTTCTTAAGAAACTTAAATTTAGGAAAACTAGATATTAAGTCTCGAATGATAAATTCATCTACATGTAGAATTTGAGTCATACCAGCCTTTAAGGCAATGCATGTAATGGGCGTCATATGGCTTTCAAGGTCTTTTTTGAAATGTCCGACCCTGGGTTAAGCGGAAACCTGTCTTATCCTGAAAACATTAATGGCCCCGAGAGATTCCGCTAGTGACAGGTTTCACTGTAATATGTTTTTGGATTGTGGTGCGATCCTCTGAGAAAATACATCAACGCAGATAATGTGTGTTGGCTAATTTGACAGAACTCAAGCAGCAGCGGCAGTGCGAATGACTGACTCACTGACCGGTGACAACTCCAGAGACAGCTAGAGACTATAATTTTTGGAGGTCTCTGTCTCAGATATTATTTAGTCATTGTGTAAAACGTTACAAACGATTATTTTATCTATCTATTGTAAGCTGACCTTTCTCTACGATTTCTTGTGCTCAGAAATAACCACTTGGCTTTGTATCAGCGTCAAAAAAGGTAGGAATTTTTTACTGGTTTGTAACCAGGCTTGTACTGGCCAGGGAGGGCTTAGGGACCTGTGCCCAAGCTCAAAACATACATGGATTGGAAAAAAATAGCATCATTTCTTTTTTTCATTTGGCGTGAGTTATTTGGCACGAGATAGCAAGCTACGAGTCTTTTAATGTTGGTTTGCAAAATTATGTTTAACTCAAGCGTTGATTAATTTTTCTAATATACTAAGTTGGCCACTTATGCTATAGTATTCTTTTTTCTGCAGTGATATTGGTTTACTATGTGTAAGCATAGTGTGTCTTGATAGGCTCGCAACACTGCCCAGAGGGGATAACGGTGGGCGGGGACTACCGAGGAGAAGGGTCTTATAATTGACCAGAATTGGTCCGAATAGACCATCAATTGCTCCGGTAAGACCCCAATCCAATGAAGTACTCCGACAGACCGCACTACGACCACCGTTTAAAGGAATCGGCAGACACCCTATCCCAAGAATTTGGGTAATGGGCTTCGCCCGTTTTCGTTAGATGTGCGGTAAGTCTTCGCGTAAGCGAGACTGACGGAGACTCGTCCAACGTTGTTGGGGGAACCCAACAGCTACGAGGACTGTGCAGAGGCGGGGGCCCATTGTCGTCCTTTTGACGTCAATCCGCCTTATAGTGCCGGCCTCACAGTGGTTGTGCTTCGCTAACCCTTCCCTTTCCTTTTCCCTTTTCCCACTACTTCCCATCCTGGGCAATAAGCGAGAGCTTGAGGCCGAGAGGGAGGTTTTTAGCCCGGAGGAGAGACCCGAAACACCTGCCCAGAGGTGATATTGTCTAGTAGTCTAGATAATGGCTGATAGGTAGATTTTTGGACAGCACTCATTCTACCATCCTAATTTCTGACAAATCGTTCTGCTTTCCGTCCTGTATGTTATCAGCAATTAAATCCTTCTTAAATGTTCTCATGTCGTCTTACTCCTCTTATTTTGTCCAGAATTCCTAACCTCTTCTCTTTCTCGTCTCCCCAATGTTTTCTCCTCTATTCCACTCTTTAGCATTCCCTCAAATTTTCTGTATATCCCTAATGTACCTCTTCTGCCTCCTCCAAACCTCCAAGCTTCCTCCCTTCCCCAACCATATCCTACACCTCATCATTCGTCATTCTCACCACTCAGCTAATCTTCTCCATCCAACTCTGCTTCCTTCATCTGAAAACCATAAAACCAGTGTCTCTTTGCTTGTCCTCACATGGCATTGCAAACTTCACATTGAAAAAAGGGTGGGATTCATAGATAAACCTTTCTGAAAATTTGGAAGGCTTTCCCTAACTTGAGAAACTAAATGAGGAAGAAATTCACTAAATGTAATTATTTTTACCTGTTTGCAGTACTTTATATACGTATCGAAAGTAAATAACGATATATAAATGTTAAGTGTAAAGTGTAGCATAGTAAAACATCGTGCAGTTATAGAGATCAATCAGCTAGCCAAAAGCTTCATTTATTTCGGTCGGGACTCTCCATTCTCTTCCTTGGCTTCTGCACCGCATCATCGTCAAGGCCACCATAAGATTCCCGAAGGCAACCCAGGAGCATAATTGACTCAGCATCCCTCCAGTCTTATTCCTGCCCCCTCCTCCCAACATCTGCCAACGGGTCACATCACAGTACAGCCAAAAGGCTTAGACTTATGGATCGTGCATACACTGCACATTACCTTTTACAGTGATTTTTTACCCCCACTCCCCTTTAGTCGACAACGATAGCATTTGTCTCAACCCCTCGTACACTCCTCCCCTTCGATAAGTAACTTTGTCTCTACATATGAAACTTTCAATTCAAAATATTTTCTTATATTTTTTTGTAAGTTAATTTTTAGGGATGGGTTGGAATCAGGCAAAGTAGCATAGCTAGACACAATAGAATTACACTATTTTCAGTTTTTTATTGTAAAACTATCTTAATTTATCATAAATATTTGATAATACTGACGTCCATCACCCCCAACCCTTTCCCTTCACCAGTGCACCCACGTTCCGAGGAGGATGAATGAAAAGGTTACAATATATATGTACACCAATTCTAAATAAGATCAGAATTGAAATAAGCCAAAATAAGGTCAGAAGTGAACTTTCAAATCCTTGATTCCCTAAGTCTTCATCTGCAGGATCGGTCTCCTTAAAGTTCTCTGAATATTGTCAAACATATGACTTGCTTTTCCCATGAAGGTTTACTCAATGCTGTTAAAAATATGGATAGTACTCTAAGGCCGATTCTCGTCAGTAACATGTGAGGTAGAAGAGGAGAGGAGCAGCTGGAAGAGGAGCGATGGCTTCACTGAATGCACTGCAGTCCCATATGTGGTCTGTAATTGGGGTGCAACTCAGGTGGAGCTAGTGCCACTTAATTCCCAGCTACACCTCAGTCACACCCCAGCTACACCCCTATCACATAGGTTGTGCTGATCAGATATACCCAAAAAACTTCTACCCAGGAAGTAGCCTAACTGCAAGCATCAGGCATTGTGTTTGACTGTTATACAGATCTTGCTTTTAACCTAAAAATGATCATAGTCAAAGTTACATTTTAGTGCCCAAGATTGGAAGGGCGAAGAGGAGGTGGGAACCTGCATTAGCCTGCTCTTCAAGCAATACTTCAAGAAAGCCATCATGTGTCACATTCAAAGGTGGGATGCATTACTGAATACACATTAATGTTCTCCTAATACCATCAAATTTTGAGTTGAAATGTTCATATGATTTCCACCAAGCCAACTCTTCATCCACTATGTGTCACTTTAAACTCCATTGCATATATTATGGACTTGTGAAACTTAAGAGACTGAAAATTCTTAACTTATTAGTGAAGCATAGAGTAATTTTCAGTAAAATGTCTAATATTGCATGCTAAATCAACATTTAAGTCTTTTCTGTTGAGTTAATATGTCTTACCCAAAACTGGTTTATATTTTAAATTGTTGTTTCGGATTAAATTGTTGGTGCAATCTAATTATAATTTTTGTCACAAAAGTACTCTAATCCGTTAAGCCATTCTCAAAATTATTAATTGAGGAAGAGAATAACCGTTTCTTTTAGTGATGCTAGGAGTTTTGTTCCTAGAATCTCCAATTTTTCTGAAAAGAAATTTTAAAATCCCCTGGCCTTCAAAATTTCCCAAAATTTTACTAATAGCACCCGTTTCTGCCCTCACCATTTAATGAATACTGTTGCTTTCTTAGTCCTAGAAAATGTTATTACTCTGTTATTAGAAATACATGGAATTCATTTGCAGATCTCTAATACATATTCACTGCTTATCATTGGATGGGAATATTTGATGGGAATGGGCAAGATGAGGGTATTTGAATTTTTTGTGAAATGCATGGGGGTGTTGGACAATGGGGTGGGACATATTTGAGGGATGATGGTACTTGATGTGGGTGCTCAATAGATGTGGATACCCTGTAAAAGCGAAAAGTTGCAGAAGCGCTGCATAGGGGTTTCATAGCTGCAAGTTCGTTTCGGTTTGAATGAAGCTCGATAATAGAGCTTCTGCAGTGCTTATTCGCAGCACGCTGGCACAACATGCTATTGAAGCGCATCATCAGGGTATGCACGAAGCATGCCTGCAGCACGCTGCTGGGACGAGGCTAATGCGAGTTCCAGCAACCCTCGTTCACTCTTTTGTCAACTCGGAGCTGGAACAGTTTGGTGAGAGATAAAGATCCTTGCGGAGCTGTTGACTGTCATTGGTATCCAACGTTGCTGACTTTGGTCGTGGAGTATCATTAGGTAAGAATTTTTATCTTCATGTTCTTAAAAATATAATTACAGGTACTTAAAATTTAATTAAAATTATTAAAATTAAATTAAACTTTAAGGTGGCATAGATTGGGATAGTCAATGTTATACTATGACTCGTGATTTATAGCGTATGTCACATAAATAGTTCACTTTCTGCAGTGGCTTTTTATGTTCACTCCCGCGTAAGAACTCCTGTGGTACACAATGGAGAGAGAATTCAACTTCTGTTGAGTGAATTTTTTCGTTAGGTGATTACAAATACCTATTGGGATTACTACCTACTCAGTTGTTTCATTTTTAGCTTGCATGCATCTCTACCTACTTTGGGAAGTTTGCTCAGTATGACCACATGGTTGATATGGAAAGAGTTCGTAATAGGAGTACTTTCTCATATTAATTCTCTGTAGTTCATGGCAGTATGACCATGCTGTGGGTTTCAAATGTTTCACCAAGGAAAGAAAGTGAAAAAACGACACTAGTAATGCATGTTTGGGACAGGGTTGAAGTACTGTTCAATTTGTATTGTTTGATGTTTTATGTGTATTTTTTGGTTTTTCTTTAGATGCTGGTAAGAAGCCTGCACTGGCTCATGTAGGTGTTGATAAGATGATGTTTGAGGTTTTATATGTATTCTTTGGTTTTTCTTTAGATGCTGGTAAGAAGCCTACACTGGCTCATGTAGGTGTTGATAAGAATAATAAAAAAATAGGAGAGTGGTTCCAGCAGACTGGTACGAGAATGAGAAGATCCCTTGGATGCAGTGATAGTTAGTGTGATGATAAATTAATTTATGTATGTTCTGTGCCATGTTATGTAAATGGAATTAAAATGACTTTCACTTGAGATGGCATTTTGAATATTCATTACCTTGCTGTATGTTATGAGGAAGCTAGTTAGGTAGCATTGTCCTATTACCTTATGCATGGGTTCTTTAATGATCTAAGTTAGTCTTATGCAATGTCCTTGTGATGAAAACTGTTTGAATGCCATGTAGCTATCTCCTTTACTTCTACTTTATAGTAAGCAGGGGTGGCTCCAGGATTTTTTGGAGAGACTTACTTGTGACTGTACCCTAAGTTTGATATGCACTGTCTTTTTTTAACAAGGTCTTGTATTACATTTCATATTTCTGGATAGCTCCGGGCCTACTTATGAGAGCCGCCACTGATATTAAGTACTATGTATCATTATAATATCCTAGGGTAGGTATGGTCACTTCCTTCTTAAGACTTGCAATAATTAATTCATGAGCTTGTTTGATATTTTGTTCCTTTCTCCTTTAACTTCAAGTTGTAGTAAGGACAATTGAATCAAGTGACAATGGTGGGAGTATGTACCTGCACTTAAAAGATGGATTAGTTTGCTTTGAAATTTTGCTTACACTTCCTATGGACAGCATGTTAGAAATTTTTCAAGCAGAATTGTTTTGGTGTTTTAGGAGCTGATACTTATTTGGTTATGTGAAGTGGAGGTCCGACTGGTGTAAACGAATGGAGATACAGTTGGGATACTATGCAATAGGAGCAGATGTAAATGAAAATTGGACCTGTGCCTATGACTTATTTGCAAGGTCCATCCATCAGTTTTGTTCTCTTCCCCGTGGCCGTAATTATGCCGTATGATCAAGGCCTTTTCATTTATTTGGTTATTCATACTTACAGATTTGATACCTAATATTTATTTCAGGACATTCAGGTAAATAATTAAACTGCTGCTGGGCATAAGATCTGAAAGTAAACCCAAACAAATGAAAGGGTCTTGATGAAACGGCATAATCATGGTCACTGGGAAGTAAAAGAAACTGATGGATGGGCTTTGCATATAAGTCCTAAGTACAGGTCCGATTTTCATTTACATCTGTTGCAGTCACCGCAACGCAATTAACTCATAATGTACATGCCACAAGGGCGCTGGTGAGGTGCTGCTGCATCTGTTTTGTAGCGCTGGTGTTGCTGTTCTGCAGCACTGTTGCAGCTATTATGCAACACTGCCATGGCAACTGCATGGCTGCCTGGGCAACATGCCTGACATGCTAAAAATGGAAATTTGAATGTTGCTAGCACACATCAGTGGTGTGTGCGCAGCATCTGCAGCGCAACGAAGAAGCACTACTGATGCGTGTCAGCAGCTGTTTGTGTTTACAGGGTATGGAACAAAGGTTTAGCACAGCTTGGAAGAGAAATGTGGGAGCAGGATGGCGCTATGAGACTCACCCAGGTAAAAATATTTGGTCTGTAAATGGATTTTGAATGTTTTGGATTTTAAAGATGTTTCACATCCAGACCAGTAACAGACCACTTCCAGTTAAGATATTAGTCTTTCAGAACTGTTACAGATCAAATATTGTTACCTGGGTGGATATATGGAGCAGGTATGGGACATGACAGTATGAGAAGCAAGTATATGGGATGTGATTGAAGGATGCAGCTAAAAATAAACAGTGTAGGCTTGAGTTCATGACACAGTTGAAAGACATGGGTGTAAGGCATGTAGGTGCTATGAGTAGATGCAGCACCTGGTCAAGGGTCTATTGTATGGTATGAGGGTGGCACAATGAGTGGCATCCATTTATGGAGCCCAATGACTTGTATTATCAGTGGTAACCTTGTTATCATCCATGGGATTAATATGATTCCAGATATGATGCCAGCTATGGTTTTGAGGTTATATATTTGTCAAATATAACATGTTAATTGATCTAGCTGCAGCTGTAATTCAAAGCTGGTACCATTGTGAAATTTCCAGAGATTAGAGGGGTAATTGCTGATTTACGATGGAATACCCAGTGAGAACAAGTTGGTGGAACCCATGCGGGAACCACATGGATATGGAGGTGAAAATTTGGTGGAATTCACATGAATATTGTCATCAGATCCGCAAAATTTCCACTAACATGCCAAATTTCCATGTGGGATCCACATAGGTCCTGCATGGATTCCACATCATACCCGCATGGATTCCACCAAAATTCTTTGACCAACTAATTTCCACCTGGGATCCACTTAAACTCCACGTGGGTCCCACATCACTGCCACACGGATCTTCTTCACACACATTAAATGTTTATTTTGTGATCTCTATAGTTATCCAGAAGGATAAACCTTGCTTACTTAATTAAGGTTTTACGCAATTCCAGGAATTCCTATTTCCAAATAATGTCCATGTAATTTCCACGGTGGGCAATTGGTGAAAATTAAGAAAATTTCCACCTCTACCGAATGACCACTCACTCAGATTGATTCCATGTGGGCCCCACGAGGATCCGCGGACCTATTCTTCCTGGGATAAATATACTGCTTGGATACCTACCCTTAATTTTAATTTCAAAGCCATGCTTAATTTAAATAATCCTTCTGAGAGCCAATGTTTGTCGCATACAAAGCCAAATATGAGCTCTTATCCCTCGTGAATACGATTTTCCTGTCCATGGAAAAATTATTTACACACGAGTTTAGATAAGTACTGGTGAAAAATGAACCGTAGTATTTACATTAATTCGCATTACATCGAAATTGATCTTAATTAACTTTTGCGTATACTTATGGATATCAATTATTTTTTAAATTTATTTGTGATTTTTTATCATGATAAGAACATAAAAAGTGCCGTTTATTTCCGTTTTCTTACGGAACGCTCTTTAGAATATCTTATAATAAAGAAACTTGACGTTTAATCGTGGTGAAATATTTATATTTTCTCGAGAAAACATGTTTTGATGTATCGAAAAAGTTGAGTTATTTCTATTTTGCCAAAAAAAGTTGTTATAAATTATATAGAATGACTTTTTCTTGGCAATGAATAGTACTGGAAGCAAGATCATGCTCTTTTTTTTAAAGGTCTTCACATTTGTGTTCCACTACAATTACAATCATTAATCCACATTTTGTAATCGATTTTTAACGCGTCAATAAAAACCGAGTATATAAACGGGCTGAAGCTGACGGTGAACCAGCCGTCTTCGTGAGTGGGGGATGAAAGTTAATTTGTTGTTGCCACTTAGTGATTGCGGGCGGAACGAGTGAGCCATGGTTCTCTTCACTTCAATGCTACAAATCGGCACCAAGCGTCGCCGAACGCGGTGTGCAGCTTCAATGTTAAGCATATTCCACAGAAGGTCGCTCACTTAATTTTTCCTGGTATGATCGAAACCTGATAAAAATGTCTCACCGATCTTAGCCATTGATTTTAAACTTTAATGTTGCTGGCTCCTCCTCGTATTAGTTCTCGTAGTATTTTCATAAATAAGTAAAATACTTTGCACTTTTCCTCAGTCTTTTAATATCACGACTAGTTTCGCCGATTCGCGTTTGCAGAATTTCTCTTCTCTATAGAGTTCCACTTATGCAGACTCCAAATCTGTAATGAAATCAAATGAAATCAGTAAAAAGTAATTAGTCGGCAAGATGCTTCAGTATTTCCATGAGTCCATAGACGATAGCTTCGTGGAAAGATGAATGAAGAATTTTATATTTGGTTGGATAAAAATATGGAGTACATCACCGCGCTAAGAGTTTACTGCCACATAATCTTTAGAACATCACAGCGGGGGTAGCCAAAGATGAATGAATCTTTATCATTGGCGAGATACATGCCAAACGGTCAGCATCCGCTGAGATATATCTTGTTCCGATCTGCTATTATTCGAGTCGGCAAACTTCACCCGGGTAACCCCGTTATTTTAACCCTCCCACCTCTTCCAAGAAGGGATCCCGTGCACTACATCCATCATCCTAATCAAGGAGAGGATTGATTGACGAGATGTGTGCAAGGTCAGTCAGAATGTCGGAGACATGCTCTTTTGACGTGGTATTATTTGGGTAACATTATGTAAGCTCAAAACCAGCCTCACCCTCCCGACGGATACGCTTATTCAACGCAGGGACTCGTGAAACGTGGTATTATCGGCTAATTATTTTAATGTCTTTCACGAAGTGTGTTCTTTCCACTTTTTGGGTTCGACAATACCAGTTGAAAGAACTGCTGATGATCCAAGGAAGTAAATGAGGGGACCTAGCTTTTATAGGAGTTACAACATTAATGCACGCGATACAGTACAACACGCGATGGAAGCTCAGCTGCTCCGCATATTGCGCCAGGCCAGCCAATATTTCCTTGATTAAGGTTACGGTGAAAAGAATGTGGAGTTCTTACCACCTAATAGTTGTTCTCTTCTGCTGCTCTTAGAGCAGGAAGTCATTGCTGACTAAAGTAGACCTATATCTACCCGTTGGAGTTTTTCCGACTTGCGAACCCGTCGCGTTGCTTACGGTGAGCAATTTCAGAAAAAAATACTATATTAAAAGCCATTCATTCATTCATTGGTCGATTGGTTAACTAAAGCCCTCCGCCCTTCCCTATCTAATGCTAGTTCCTTTATCACCTCGTATCTCTTCCTATGAACTCTCCTCTTTATTTGGTCCATGAACTTATTCCTGGGTCTTCCTCTGAGGGCTTTTCCCTCTATTTTACCTTCAATTATGTTCTTAACAAACCCAGCGTGCCTCAAGAGTATGCCCAATCCATCTTGTTCTTCTTTTCTCTATGTTGTTCCATATGGTCCTTTCCTCTTCTGCTCTTCTGTACACTTCATCATTTTTAATTTTGTCCGTCAAGTTTATCTTCAGCATCCTCCTCCTGCACCAGATTTCGAACGCTTCTAGTCTTTTCTGGTCAGCTTTTCCATTGGTTCATGCTTCTGATGCATAGAGTGCTACGCTCTACACGAATGTTTTTACATACTGTTTCTTGTTTGGTTGTCATATCTTCTTTGAGCACAGCAGTTGTCTTTTTCCCATGAACGACTTCTGAGCTTGGTATTCTTCGCTTGGTGTTCGTCGTCCTTGTTCCCCCTCACGTGATGGTACGTCCGAGATAGTTGAATGAATCCACTCGCTCTAATTTCTCTCCTCTCTGGGTGACTTCCACAATCAGCTTCTCTCTTCCGAATACCAGGATTGTAGTCTTCGTCTTCTATATTTCCATGTTGTATTCTTGGAGAACTTGGTCCATTACGTTTAGTGACCTTTGACGATCATCGTGATTTCCAGCTATGACTGCGATATCATCTGCGAAGCGGAGCATGTTTAAAAGTCATTATACGTGATAAAATAAGTGTGACATGAAGTGAATCTGTAAATAATTGTTGGAAAAAACTTTAGCCTGATGTTTTTTGCGTCTCCCAAAGTTTTTCTTGATAAATCCAAGGACTTGGGGAAATAGTTAAAAATGTCGGGAAATCGGATGCGAGGGATATTAAGACTTAGAGGGAAGTGCGGTTAAAAATTACTATGTTCTAAGGGAGAGGAATTAACATAGATGAATTGGATATGCTGGAAGTCTTCGAGTGGAGATGAAAATGAAGATGGTGGTCGGAGCCTAAGGAGCCGATGTTAACGGCTTCTAGCAATTGTTTACAACTCTTATAACATTTTAAGCAAAAACACGATCATTCGATTGAAAGAATGTATATGAATATACGTGTATCGATGCATCTGCACTGCCCTTTGTGCAACTCCTCAGGGAGTGGAGGAAGTCTAAGCAGAAGATACGGATTCGACGAAATCCCCAGATCAGGAGTAGATAATTTTAAAAAGGCGTGTTTCATTTTAGCTTCATTAAAAACCAATGAAATGTAGAAATATGGAAGAACGAAAAAATGTCTCCAAAAAAGAATTACTATCACGAACTAATTTAGTAATAGCAAACCAACTGCCGGTATCTACCAGCCTGACAGCATACGGAACCTCAGGAGCCGATCTTTAGATGAAGCATTCGTGAAAATCACCAATTTCTTTAGAGGAATCCTTATTTAATTTGATGTATTAATATCTTTTTGTTAAATGGAGAGAATTGAGCTTGATATGGCGTATGCTAATAAGCATTTATGAGTGGAAAAATATCTCGCTCGTGCGCATAAAATTGCATATGTACCTATACGTAGTGTAAAATCACATCAACTCTCTAAGTTTTTATTCCATTTTATTGCTATAGGTATGTATTCCATGACGAGAATAAATTGTTGAACTAGTTTAAGCGGTGAATTATCTCCTCTTAAAATCATAATAGTAAACACGTCATATCATGGAAAAAATAGGTCCTGAAAAGAGTTTTATTTACTCTACCGTGGAACGTAGCCCCCTAATTTCCATAGGATAAATGCTTCCTCCAACGCGGATTCGCTTCACATGGAATAATCCCGGAACTTAGCCCCCGAGATCTAATGAAGTTACACTCTGTACTGGGTTTACATGATTGGATATATATGATATTTCTTTTATTCTGCAACTTCAAATCTCTCATTTTTACTGTCTTCCCCTCGTCTTCGTCTACATCGACTATGACTGACTCTGATGAGCCCTCATTTATTAATATTATGCGTTTCTGAATTAATTACTTTCTGAATTTTCCGATTAATTAATTTGAATGTGTTTTTCACGTACCATCTCCAATAACTTCCTGATGAATTCTCTTCATCTTGGACTTCCGTCTGCGACTTTCCTGTAAGACGTATAAAATTATCGCGTGTGATGTGGATCTCCCATCTTCGTGTGAAGGTAAATACCAAAGAATTAAGAATACTCCTACAATGCCCAATGACAGAATGCAGCCTAATTCAAAATAATGAGTAACCTCAACCGCACATAATTGATGGTAGCAAAAGAAATGAGCTCATTTTTAGTGGGATATCGCGAGCGGGATGAATGAGCGTGAGAATCAGGGTGATAGAAAGGATGTATATGCATTGATTTACACCCTGAGGAATATGGCGGAGTCAATCATCGAAACATCGGTGGTCTTAACTCTTTTCCGGCGGAAAATCAGAGAAGAATTGATACAATACTCAGGGAAATCACCAAATCCGTCATGATATGTGGAATTCTTACGGTTTATGGTGCTGGGTAAATCCCAGCCATACCTAACCTTAAACTACGGCTTATTTCGACAATCGACCCATTTCTTGAAAACCATTGGCTGCTAATTAATGGAATGGATGAAAGTTACTTGGTTTACTTCACATTACCCGGCGGTCGGATGATAAGTGAAAGAGAGGTGCTATTTCGCACTCGTCCGGCCACACCTTGAATATGCAGCGAGCATATGGGATCCGGCGGAGAAAGACCTAGTCCATGAACTTAATAAAATACAAAGGAAAGCTGCGCGATTAGTCAAAAACTGCTACAGCCGTACAGAAAGCGTTACACAGATTTTGAACGATTTAGGTTGGGAGCCGCTAGAGACTCGGAGGCTTCGCGCTAGGCTTAGTTTGCTTGAGCAATTGAGAATGGATATCTTTCAGAGCGACACGGAGAACATCATATTAGAACCACATTATATTTCCAGGTCCGACAGAATCGATAAATTAAGAGAGATATTTTGCCGAACGGATAGGTTTGGGAATTTGTTTTTCCCCCGAACAATTAAGGACTTTAATAAATGCTAGGCGGAACTTTTATTTTATTTCTTTTTGTTGACGGCTGGTGTCCTAACACCCCACGCCACACGCCTTTTGAGGCGGCTTGCGGGGTATTATGTAGATGTAGATGTAGATGTACCCTGAGTGCAAGTCGCTTCCAATTATAACCAGGCGTATGGAAAATAAGGATTTCAGAGGCATACCTCGGTTGAAAGCTCATTTTCATTGAAGTGGCATGTCGGCATTTAGAATGGCTGAATAGTAATTAGTGCATCGGGGGAGATAGTTCAGAAGGTGCATTCCTCATGGTAGAATGGCTCAGTCTCTCGGGGAAAATTCAAGGTTGAAAGCCTATGCCCCAGGTGCCAGGAACTCACAGCCGAAATTTTGTTTACAAGGATCCGTATGCTTCCGCCTCTCGCTTACCCCTCCTTCCTTTCCATCTACCCTTCCAATTGGGGTTACCCCCTCCGTGACGTGACCACCAGTTTTCGAGATATCTGTCAGCCTCTTTGGATATGAATAGAGCGTGAGGTGAACTCCGTCCAGATAGCCGCGAACCGTTGTCTTTTTGGGCGATCTTGGCTTCGTCTTATCCCATTCAACCCCCAATTGAAGTAACCTCGGCCGTCGTCCTCTCCCAAGAATTCCTGCGCGCTCCCAGTGCAAAAGCCGTCCTATTTTCACGTCGTGCATTTAGCATAGTGACTTTGTATTCGGTGCTAATTTTAAATTATGTGGCTGATTTTAAAATTTTCTGTTTTTTTTATCTGTTACAGAATCTGACTTCTTCCACACATATATTTTCCCCCAACACTTTTTTTTCCTCAGACAGCACTACCAAATCATGAGTGATTGAAATAATCCTTTTAAAGGCTCATGTTTAAGACGTTCTAAGTCAGATGTCAGCGCTTTCATCTGCAAATGCACGTAATAGGTAGGTATGCATACATCTATATATCTACATATTACCCTGCAAGGCACCTCCAGAGTGTGTGGTAGGGGGTTATTTATCACCAAAATGCTCCATAAAGTACCATAATAAAGTTAACGAGACTACAACAATTAATTTATACATTTACAAAAAATTTGTCGAAAGGGCTTCACCAACATGTACACGTCTACAGGTATGCTACGAACGCTAGAAAAAAGCATTAATATAGAAATTAGGCTCGAGGGAGCACAGTGAAATGCAGTTTCACAAGTCAACAGACTGATAATGTGGTAGGACAACGCCGTCTCTCCTCCAGAGGAAAAATGACTCCTAAGCACGGAGTCAATTTTCCCTCAAATCTGCCACGAAATCCAATGATAGTGGGCTTAAAGAGATCGTTAGTGGCGGCATTTGCTTGGGACATGTCATTTGAAATCACCACGAACGAAATTCGTCCAATTGATTTCCTTAAAAATGTCCTTAAATTTGCGCGGGATATAATTTTTTTTCGTGTTTACTCATTGATAAAAATGGGAAAGCGAATTAAGGTATTGAAAGAATTGCGTGCTGCAAGTCCGCTATCATCGGATAATATGACACCTATTCTTTTAAAGGGAATGAATTCCTGCTCGTGATGTATGAAACTGAGCTAGGCTGGATAGGAGCTAGGATATGACCCTCAATCAGGACTTGTCCTGGGGGAAGCATACGATATGGGAAATTAGCGGACAGGCATATAGGAATTGCAGTAATTGGGATTTAAAAAAGGAATTTTAGGAAACTCTGACGATAAATTGTAGGAGCGATGCAATCTTCGTTCGTGAGACCTCAATTGGAGTACGCCGCTAGCGTATGGGGCCCTTACGAAGTAAGAATATATTGAGATATAGATCGAATACGGCGTAGGGGAGCAAGATTTGTTAAAAATTGCTTCGATAGACTTAGCAGTATTACTGAATTTTTGAAGAAAATAGGGTGGGAACCTCTATCTGATCGGAGGGAAAAAATAGATAAAATCTTTTACGAAAGATTAATGTAGTCTATTTTTTCCCGGAAGTACAACATATTTTGCTAGATCCAAACTTATATAGTAGAAACGATCACAGACGTAAAAGTAAGGAAAGAGATTGCAGAACCCGAAGATTTAGAATGTCATTTTTTTCCACGTACTATATGGGATCATAATAGTGGCGATGTATCAGTTCTATGAAAATTTGACCCTCACTAGGTAGAATAGCTTGTGTACCCCTGCTAAATAACTAAACATCACATTAACAACTCACCCCAAATGAAATTTCCGGCTTGAGTTTATTACCTTGTAGAACTATTAATGAATCGCATTAATAATACTATTCACCAATTGTATCATAACTAGTGTGCATGGTAATTTTTTAGCACTCTCCTGTTTTCTAGTCTTACCGCGATCTGTTGTCCTGCCTGCTTTTGGCCTGCGACTATTGGCCGGTGGGAGGTGAGCGGTTATGATTTGAACTGAAATAAGTGCTGCAGTCCTGTTGTGGGATCACCCCGTGCCACTCCCCCAAGTGATAGCTTGCACGGTATTTCGTAGATCTAAATGAAAACAGCTGCCTCCACTTGTGAATTGAATGTTTTGACTGGTTACGCTGACGTCAGGTATTACGTGTAACAATCACAAAAACATTTATCTCATGAATAATTTTCTCCTTTTTTATTACTATAATTTACGGCCTCAGTGTCATTGCTAATGATCTTCGAATGTGAATCATGAGAACCTCCACGATTGCAGAGAGCACGGAAAGGTTCCTTTTTTAGAAGGTCTTTCAGTTTCATGGTCACGAGGCTTGACGTGAACATTTCCTTCTTTTTCCGCTGGAGAAGTGCCAAGCCGTGTGAGTGATCGGTGATAAAGCTCGGGTTGTTGTTGTAAAGCGAGGAAGACTCGCTGACTTATTTCCGCAATCGCCTGGGCATTATCAGATCATCGGTTTGTTCGAAGAATTGTTTACAGCCCCCGAAAAAAAAGGAGTTGAGAATCCGTGAATGCCCATCGTCTTATGCCAACCAGGTGGTTCACATTGAGAAAAGGGGCTGTGTTGAATACGTGAGGATTTTCGGGCGTTGAAACCACTATCCGGCGACGGACGCTTGTGCGTCACCGCGACCTTCTAGTCGGTATCTATGGCAGAGGGGTTAGTTTCTGAAAGGTGAAGTCGAATCCCGTCTGGGAAAATAAGCACCGGCCGTAAAAGGAGTGTTTACGTGATGTGTAATGAGCTAAAGGGTAATTCAAGTATTACTTAAGACGTTGTTGGGATCGTATTACTCTGTCTCATGAAGAGGAGGGAGTAGGGTTTCTGGTCGACAGGACCACCTCGTCTGCTCGCTCACCTTAGAAGAAAAAAAGCTTTTTGACACGAGTCGCATTAACTTTTCAGTCACTTGCGTAAGGCAAAATTTATATCCATTAATGTATCGCAATGGACCTGCGAGTTTAAAAAGAGTATACACGTAGTAGACGCTGCGGTTAAATTGGTGGCCTTTCGATCAGGGGACCCCGAGTGCTGTTTCCCAGCGGTGAGAGGATATTACGGAAGTTTTTCTATCCCGGGTTGGAAGTTATGTGGTAGCGTGGCCGGTCACCCACGAGTACCTATCTGATCGATCATCGGTGCCTATCATTTTTGCGATTTGTAAAATATGCTAATGCTAAAATATTGGGAGTGTAGGTAGTTAATCTATAGCAGTGTAATTAAGTCAATTTCTACGATGCGTTACTTAATGCCCCGAGTTGTATGTTGGAAAATTACTTCCCAATGTGTATAATATTGTAATACGGCCTTAAAAAGTTGATGATATTGCATATGTGAATTAATTTTGCCATACTTCTCTAAGCGTTTACTTATTTCATAAGGTTACGCTTTAAACGTAAGAAGTCCAGAAGGAATCTAAAACGAAAATTTCGACGTCCATTGACGACGTAATGATTTATCACTATAACCGCCGGCATTCTCCCTTCACCTCCGACTGATAAGGGGTCATTTTGAAACCTTCTCATATTTTACTAAAGCCTAATGGCCGTAATACAGAAAGCGAAGTTGGTATCGTTAACAGTTTAAATAATTAATAAAGCTGGTATAGCTATGATTTTGTAATTTATAAACAAAACAATGATTGTAACCTTTAAAGCAATGATAAGCACCATTAATATACTCGGTGAGTTCAGGCGTGACTTCATGGAAGTTAATCATGATGAAAAGAACACTTCGTATTTTTTCACAATTTATTTTCAATCGTACAACTAGTTTCGACGGAAAAGCGTCATCCTCAGGTACCAGAATATATGAATTGTGGAAAAATACAAAGTGTCCTTTACATAATGATCATCATTTCCTAAATGGGGTTTTGGTATGATTTTCTACAGTTGCAACCTACTATTGCATATTCTGACGTTAAAATTTTATAATCAGTGATGAAACTATTATAATTATCGTTTAAAAAATTAAAAACTTACTCGCGAACAACAATTAAAGACTATTTCCACATACATTTCAAGGACGTTTTCCTTATTTGACCAAACACATTATTCATGTGCGTATATTTTTTGCATGATCCTAATATATTTGCTATTTTGTTTCTTCTTCAGCCTCCAATCAGACATGTTTTATGGGCCCGACGCTCCCGCCTCTTCTTTCTCTACTCTGTCATTTGATCCTAAGGAGTTCTTCCTTTATGTAATCTGAATGTGAATGCTTTTGTCGCGTAGCTTCTCTAACTTCCCGATCAATTATCTGCGTCTCTGACCTTCACCTGTTACTTTCCTGTACGAGGCGTGCGAATCTATCGCGACCAAATCCAGAATGTTATGAAATGTGTGGATCGTGTGTGGCCACCTTCGTGTGAAGGTAAATACTAAAGAATTACTAATACTCTTAGTTAGCGAATACAATGCTCAATGGCAGAAGGCAGCCTATGAGTAATTTATGAATCTTATGAGTAACCTCAACCGCACATAATTGATGATAGCAAAAGGTAAAAGCCCTTTTTATGTGAAATATTGCAAGCGGGATGAATGTGCATGGGAATCTCAGTGATGATAGAAAGGATGTATATGTGTTGATTGACGCCCTGAGGAATATGGCGGAGTCAGTCATCGAAACGTCGGTGATCCTAACTCTTGCCTGGCGGATAAATCAGTGAAGAACCGACACAATGCTCAGGGAAATTACCAAATCCCTCGAAATATATAGCATTCTTGCGCCTAATGGGTTGGTTTATGGAACGGTGTAAACCCCACCCTTACTTATCCTATAAGTCGGGCTTTTTTTTCCATAAATGAAGGTCTCAATTTCCTGAAAATCATTCGCTGTTCCTTAATGGTATGGATGAATGTGACTTGGTTTACTTCACAATACCCTGCATCCAATTCGCCTTCAATTATAACCAGGTGTAAGACATATCATGATTTCAGATGCATAGCTCTGTTGAAAGTTTAGAATGGCTGAGTGTGTAGTAGATAGAGCCATGGGGGAGGTTGTTCAGAGTGTGATTTGCACTTTGGAAAATGACTCGGTCTCTGGTTGAAAATTCTAGGTTGAAAGTCTCTGGCCCGGGTTCCAGGAACTTATATCCGGAAATTTTTTCATAAGGACTCATTTCTTTCCACCTCTCGCCTTCCTCTACCTCAACCGTTTTCCATCGGGATTACCCGTGACGTGACGTGGCCAACAGTTTTCCCCATAGCTATAAGCCTCCTCGGATTTGCGTATAACGTGAACTCCGACCAGGACACCGCGATCCGTCGTATATCTCGATGATCTTGCTCAATCCGATCGCATTAAACCACCAATTGAATCAACAGCGGCCGTTTTCATCTCCCTAGATTTCTTGAGTGTACCCAGTGTATATGCCGCTCTATTTCATTGCTTTGCATTTAGCATGGCGAAAAGATACAACTTTGACTTGGGTGCTGATTTCAAATGATGTGCTTCGGTGCTGATTTCAAATCTTCCTCCACTCCCGTTTTCTCCCAACACTTGTATGTACCTTCAACAGACATCACCACTTGACCCTAAATCCAAAACAAAACTCCCTCCCCACTACTATCGTGATAGATACCTTTTCCTCCTCAAGACACTTCCATTGTATATAAAGGACATGGAAATAGGTTTACATGTCAATGTTACCTTGGAAATGACGCTTATTGTTAGACGAAATGAAATTGCAATGTATGTATATATTGGGCAAATTAAGGTAGTCCGAGCGAGATAGTTCCCTAGTCATAATAGAGACCATATTAGAGCTTTACGTTTAAATTTCACCAGCTGTAGGACACTTGAAATAAATATTGCATTATTAATGGTGCAATAATATAGTTTTATATGATAGAAATGGTAAGTAATTAAATGAAAATATCTAAATAAGTCTTTGATCTCTTTTTTTGCGCGGTGCGTTAGAAACTCCTTCAAAACGGAAGGTTTTTTGTTATACCCAAAAACTTATTGCGGTGACAATATGATAATTTTCAAAAATAGTTGAGAAAACAAACAATTTACACGCTGTTAGTTTTTTTACGACATCTAAGTGTTAGAAATTCCTCATTTTGTAAATTATGTCTCTACGGAGTGCATGCTCGTACCATTTCCCCATGTAAAAGGGCTGGTACTTTTTGGCAAATAACTCCCAAAGTAATGTGGTAAGGGGTTAAATTTTTGGTGTCATTAGAAGGGTGAGATATTTTTCTTTAAGATGAGACCAAATTTATTGGTTTCTAGGTAGAATGATATTTCGCTCAAACTACCTTAAGAGGGAGAGGACTCGGTGATTTATTTTCGCTCATTGAGTTGCGAAATTCTACCAAGTCTCACCTTCCTCCATCTGCTAAATCCTTGTTTTTCCACCGTTTATCCGACGGGATTTTATGCTTTTTTATCCTGTCTATTGCCGCTTCTTTCTTTCCATGCCTTCCCGTTGACTCTCAAGCGTGTTACCTTATTCTTCTCCAATACCCTCGGGACTTAGGCCATCAAAAATGAACGCATATCGTTTTCGAAATGACATACCAAGCGGTTAGAGTCAAATGGCGATCTTGTTGCCACATTCTACGTTTCTGGGGTGCCGAATGGATCGGTATATCGGCGTCTACGGCTTCAGTTTAGCGAAAAAACGCGTCATTATTCTCTCGTCACTTAGCTGTAAAAGCTATGAAAACCAAGGTCTGCTCGAGAATGGAAAGTGCCAGGTGTTCTGGTTTGGTGATTTCCGCTGAGCGGGATGGATGCTTAGGACTGGGGGATACTCCTCTTTCCCCTTATTCTTCCACGACGACGGAAAAACTTCTCGAATCAACGAATGCTGATGGCAACTATCGGAGCTGAAAGACGAGGGTCATTGCATTTAATCCCCAAGTTGACGTTGGCATAGTTCACTTAGCCTTTGGATAGAAATGATAAAAATCTCTGTTACGAAGGCTTCCGCGGTTTTCTTGTTTATTGGTATTTTTCGGGTTCTCACCCCGTTGCACCATTTTTGTGGACAACTGTTTCGCCGGAATTCCAGTCGGAATCATCAGGTCCTAAAAAATTCCCGAAAATCCGAAAAATACCAATAAATAAAATCTCTGATTTGAGGAGTAGTACCACAATAAAAAGTCACATGAATGAATGCGGTAACAACTAAGCTAATCGCAAGAAAATGCGGCAGGGGGTGATTCATGCTCTTGAATAATCCCTTATCAGCACTATGTAGTAGCCTGCAGGCCGCCTCAAGGGTGTATAGCAGTGTGTGATTTTTTTTACCAACATTCATTACAAAATATTCTAATAAAGTTAAAGAAATTTAGACTATTCATGCATTAGCAAAAACCGAAAAAACATCTGATATGATGTAATAGATTGCCAAAATATGGCACACTATAGGTATGCTACAAATATGATGAAACTCAGACTATTAATTTAACTAGCAACTTCATAAATGCATAAAGATGCAAAATCCACTCACAGACCGTTCGAGACTCGCTGTTAATTCAATTAAGCAAATTAAAGTATACCTTGTCTTACCCCAATCTGCTATCTAAACCTCTCCTAACCTCTTTTTGCGGTAACAGAATGTATCAATCATAATCATCCTCGATAATTTTTGTTCAACGTAGTTTTCAAGATGTCCTTACCCGTCGAAACCTGGGCCGGTAAAACAACATTTAATTTCTCAGGGACAATTTACAGTTTATTTCATCTAGGAAATGAAATATTTTCCAGTAAAAGGTTAAGCCTGGAACGATTGTTTTATCCCTGATAACTGCTACAGAAAATATCATTTTTGTACAACGATAATTTTTTCGTTAAGTGTTGATTTAAGGAAAACGTATTCCGTGTTGAAGGTTTGATTGAAGCTGCCTATTTCTCGGAAGATATTCAGCAAATCAACGCATTACGGTGGAAACAATCGGAAGTGTAAGATATAAAAAAGATTTTACGGAAAGGGGAGGTTTAAAATGTCACTTTTCCGCGGAAAATTAGGGGGATTTAAAGTTGCAATTTATGTTTTCAATGAATTGCTGCTCTTCTTAGGTAGGTAGACCAGAATTGGTACCTGCGTTTAAATATTTACTGCACATATTATACTTGCAACTCTCTCCGCATGATTTGACTTCCCGCATGAATTAGTAACCATTATTAAACACCATTAGCATTAGAATTAATGTAACACATTCGTCCTATTCCTCAGATTCACCGAATAACACCGTGTTCCTTTGTCTTGTAATATCATCTTGAAGTAATTATCATCGTAGTACAATAAGAATTAACTAATGATGATTATACAAGACATATATAAGACACGTTGTTATTCAATAAACCTGTGGAAAAGTTCGAAAGTTTTACATTCTTTCTAACATGAGCTTCCGCAATTAAACGCCTGAATCCGTGCATTGTAACCATAAGAATCCCCACCCCTGGGTAGAATTGAAGTATATATGACAGCGAACCACTACCCTAGTTATATGATTTACCCTAGAATTGTTCTCTCGAGTGCGTTGTGGTCCTCTCTTACCGGCCACGCAAGCATTTGGGGCTCGATCAAGAAACGGAACATTTGCATGCCTTGCGTGATTTCTCCTCATGCCATACACCCTAGACACGGCTCACTTGGTAGTTCGTAGATGAAGATGATTTGAGTACTTGAAGACGGACCCACTACAAATTGGTAAAGTCAGTCTAAAAACGTGGCAAAAGTTTTCAATCAGGCTCATTCTCAATTGATTGTCAACTTTCGATACAGTTACTTCTTCTAAGGTTTAAATTAGCTGGAGCATTAATCGTGGGTGGGCTCCAGAGGACGTATTTTCATAATTTATTTAAGCAAGTCGAAAAAATATTACTTGTCCACATTTCATTCAAGAGTAAACGGGAATGAATGGATGAAACAACGGCCACGACGCAACGGGAATGAATGACCGACCCCTTTCGAGATCCCTTCAATTTTTCTTGGCTTCAAAAAAACCATTCGAGAAAGTGTCCCATTGAAAGTACATACAAAACTAAAATCTCACGGCTTATATGAAGACGTAATGTCCTGCATTAGAGAAATCCTAAGCAATTAAGGTCACTTCGGATGTTCTGCAGGGTCTTAGGGACTTGTTCCTTTTGCGTATTAAGGTAGTAGTTTGAGCGGAATATCATTTTGCTTAGAAATTTATGAATTTGGTCTCATTTTAAAGAGAAATATCTCACCCTTCTGACACCAAAAATTCAACCCCTTATCTTACTTTCGGAGCTATTTTTAAAAAAATACCAGCCCTTTACCATGGGAAATGGTACGTGTATGCACTCCAGAGAGACATTATTTACAAAATGCGGAATTTTTAACACTTAGATGTCGTAAAAAAACAAATAGCGTTTAGTTTGTTTATTTGCTCAACCTTATTTTTTTAATTGATCAATTTTTCACCGCCATAGGTTCTTGGTTGTCACAAAAAACCTTTCCTTTTGAAGGAGTTTCAAACGCACCGCGTGAAAAAAATTAGTCAAATTGAAGACTTATTTAGATATATCTATTTAATTGCATTCCATTTCTATCATATAAAACTATATTATTGCACCATTATATAATGATTTAACATTTAATTCAAGTGTTCTACAGCTGGTGAAATTAAAAAGTATAATTCGAATATGGTCTCTATTATGACTAGGGAACTATCTCGCTAGGACTAACTTAAACATACTGGCAGAGTGGTAGACAGTTAAGTTTCAACTGTTGGCAGACGACACGTCGCGACGCAGTGTTGCACAGAGAAATCCGTAGCAATAATGGTGATGAAGCGCTAACGAAGGACCTCAAGGCAATTCGAACGTGGTGCCATGCGAGGCAGCTAGAATGAAATTTGAAAAAAATGTGCTGTAATGAATATCTACATTTGATTGATGCCCTCGGGATGGTATCAATCATATGTTATCGTATCTTTTTTTGGTAATTTTTAGGATGAACGTGAAGTAAATTTATTTTCATCAAAATCTTTGTCAACAACCGCGATGTGAAACCGAATTAGATCGAAAAAGGAGATAATTTAACTCGAATAAGGAATTATGTCGACTTTTATTTTTGTCATTTTTAAATGATTTGATGGAGAAGGAAAAAGCTTTCCTCTTTACGACTATTGGATACGGCATAGCCAATTAGAGGCCGTAGAATCAGTCAAATATTTCATAGTTAAACTAACTAATGAATCTCGTGGGGAAAAATGATTCGAAAAATTACTGGTCAAGTTATTCGTAAATTGGAATTTGTTAAAAGAGTATTTGGCGTATGCGAAAGTAATGGAAAACTTCTCCCATGTTAGACACCACTTGTAATACGCTGCCAGTATTTGGGATCCTGATGATGTAGGGTTAAAAACAGTGTCAGAATGCGGACAAATAAGATCGATGAGATACTACGTGAAAGACCGTTATGATAGTCTCGTTGGTGTTTCTGACCTCTTGCAACAACAGGGAGGGGAGTCGCTTTCAGACCGTCGATTAAAGATTAGACTTAATCTCTTATGTAAATTCAAAACCAAGTCAATTTCTGGCGAAGTTATTAATATCTTACGAACTCCGACATATTGCGATATATCAGATCATGGGCATAAAATTAGGGAAATAGACGGCTAAATAAGTAGGTTTAAAATGTCGTTTTACCCGTGATAGATAACTGACGATAATTGCTGCCAATGAGACATTGAAGTAGATTACTCGACAAGTAGTGTAGCTGATTAGTGATTTGCTCCTTAATGCCTGATTCTTAATCTGCCACGCAATGCTATCATCACATTTCGCATGATCCTACATGAATCTTGTATCTCTTTGACGCAGTTGCATTGTGCATTTATACAGTTAGTTTCTGTAGCATTTATAGCAAACCCATAATTCAGTGCATGTAAGAAATGTGCAATGAAAGAGCTAATCAAAATTTTAAAAATCTGCCGCGCGTCATACGAGAAGTTATGTGTGAAATATTTGTGAGGAATACGCAAAAGTACGGTTGATTAAAAATAGTTAAAACTACTTTGACTTGAATGCACTGAGGCAGAACTTCAAAATTCGCCCCCAGATTCTTGTGATAAATCACCAATTTTCTCGGACTACTGGCTAACCATACGGGCGGCCAGGGTTCAAATCCCTGCAGAGGAGGATGTTTTTCTGAGGAAACCCGATGCCTACTTCAATGTCTTGTGGAGGGCACTTCAAGTACAGTAATCCGTTTGCCGGATGAGACGTTAAACCGTGGCTCCCTTTCGAGAAGAGCAGGCTAATGCTGACGCGGAGTTTCTCTCCACCCTTACCAATACTCTATGGCGCAAATGACCTTGGCTGTCGGTCGCCTCCCCAAAAATCCAATCCAATCGGACTACAGTTGATCGGTTGAGGTCGTTGGAACATTTTGACTGTTACCCTCCCCCCTTTCCCACTCCAAATCCAGCCTTCCCCTCACCTGCCCACACCATTTCCACTCGGCATGTTCCAATATTCACTCATCCTGTTAAACAACGTTGACGTGCGAAGAAGCAGACGACGCTATTCTCCTACCAACCAATCGTATTCTCCGTTAGAAATTGGACTCCGACCAATGGAGGAGACCGTTTGAAGAGAAGGCTCTCTTCTTCACTTTCCTCTTAGCAATGAGACAAGTGGTCGGTCACTTGAATCTCCGAGACCAACGAATACGGACGTTTCGGCTGGAAGAGCAAATTCGTCCAGGGCGTGCAAGTTTCTCCATCAATCGAGGAAAAGAAGTCAGTCTCTCCAGTCATAAAGAGGTATTGTGAGTGCTGTCCTTTATCTACTTCCAATCGTACCAAATTACAGGCCGTTCACATCTTCAATGACTTTCATCGATAGCGAGGTGAAACTCCTCTCAAATTTTCGCGGGCGAAGAAATAGAATTCTCAACGCCAGCTCCTATACATCAACGGACAATAATTCTCACTCTGCGTTTGGATTCGCTTAATTTTCCGTTGACTGCGCTAATATTTTTAGATTTCTTGAGCTGAACTAGCATGTGTGGATAGTTAAATAGATCTCTCGTCGAGTTGTTCGTCGAAGAACGATCCGATACTATCCCGGCGTATGATGTTATTGAAGACTGGGGCCATTCAACTGATCGTGTATTTCGATTTTGAGTCTTCTATCATCTGGGAATGTGGTTAACTGGCCCGGTTTAGATACTTGCCCTGGGGTCGGGTGCTGTCGGAATGCTTGGTTACGTCCACGTTTTCCCGTCTGGGTTCTAGTTTCCTAGAAATGTCGAGAGTACACTGTGCCATGTTAGGTATTCTTTTCGGGCCCGGGTGGACTGCCTCCGTTGTTCGTGATTAGTTGCCATGGGAAAATATCGTCTTGAGTAGTCCCACGTAGAATAGGAATTTCAGTGAGCTGGCCAGTTACGGAAATTATCATTGTGTGTGCTCATCATCCTTCGGCCGTTATGCGTGGTAACTTGTTTTCCGATACTCTCTAAAATATTTCCACTTTTCATGTTGAAGAGTCTGTTCAAAATGGCGCGATAACCTAATGAGATCTTAAATTCTGCTAGGGTTTTTGGTTTTGATGAGACTATTGCGGGCTGTCCAGCGCGTCGAATATCAGACGAAGCAATCCCCATTGCCCTACTTCACCCGGGAACATTTGAGAAAAATCTAGAAGCAGGCAGGGTAAAAATACCGAGGTTAAGGATTGTGGTGGCAGTCTCTCGCCGTGTTTTGGCTCTTGGGACGAACTCGCCGATAAAGAGCATTTCTGTAACTTATGTTACCGTTTTTCAATCTCGTAAAGATACAATCTCGAAATTTCTTACCATTTCGTAGGGTTATTTTATTCTTACGTAAATTTATTGAGTTGAATTATTAAAACTTTTTGCGAAAAGGAATGAAGATTGAATCTTAATTTATTTCTACAATCCTTAAAATTCTGTGGGCTAGTTTGGTTTTAATCATCGCGCATTGTCTTACAAAGAAAATTTTGAAATATCCTAATCTTTTACTTTTTCTGGATTTTTGTTTATAGCGTTCTGCAGTCAGCTAGTGAAATCCTAACCAGCTAAGGATCACAGATGCATCGAGTCGATGTAATCATCCACGACGTTATAGAAGGCTGCACTGAAGTTTGAAAACTACCAGACTGTAGCTGATACTACTTTCAACGGATAGCAACGGGCACGATGGAAATCTGAAGTCATGGAGCATTCTCATCTCGTGCACCGCGGAAGCCTTCGTACGAGCGTCGCACTGAACTCCTTGAAGATACTTCAAGACGACCGGCGATGCGGTGAGGGATGAATTCACGATTTAGTCGGGGTGATCAGCGCCTGCTATGTCAGTCTTCGTGAATTGCATAATGTCTTCGCAGATTTTTCGACTGTCAAATTCTGTAAGTAGCAATTAACACGCCGTGCGTTCTGTGCAAATTATTTTCTAAAGTTAGTGTTATTTCATATTGTTTAAAGGGTAGATTAGGATCTTACGAAGGCTTACGTTACCAGCTCCCTTCACAATGCCCGAGTAACATCCCTGACGGTGGATTTTTTGTGAAATATCGATCCCTCCATATGCCGTGTGGTGTTCTAGTGTAGTTCGGTGGTAGCGAAACAGGGTGGAAAGTACGTAGAAGATTTTTTTGGGAATTCATTTCTCTAAAAATTGACGCTGTACGTGTATTTACATTTTCCTGAAGGGATCTTAAGGGAGCAGCCTCAGTCACGTAATTCAGAATGCTTAATCAGTATTCGCATGAACTTTTTAGCACGTTGGCTCTTAATCCAATTGCTCAGATGGGCTTTTCCAATGAGATACCAAGGCCGTTTTCGAACTTGGCAAACGCCTAGTTAACTTGATATCAAGTTAACTTGATCCCAAGACCGACCGGGTAGAATCTTGACTTGACACTTTCGTAGCCCTTTTACGGTGGAAGAGACACCATGCGGCCTTCATTTCATAAAACATACGAAAAGCGCTATCCGTGTCCATAATTATTGTGGGTGATGGAAGTGGATTACTTCTTTAAAATGCTTCCCAACCTTATACGGCAAAGTAACATAGAATATTATTTTTAAAATCTTATTGATTATGCATAAAATAATTCTCTTATACCATAATATGGTGATTAACTAATATGCTTCGATTACTTGGGGCTGCGAAAGTGGACGACATATCGCTCACTGTATTTCACCACAATCAACGTCTTTGTGCAAAAAAAGGCATCATAATATTTTTTGCCTGTATGAAAAAACACGGAACAATATATTAATGCATTACACTCCGAACTAACTACCTATGATCTCTGACTGTTGACTGATAAATACGCGCGTTGTAACTAACATAATTAAGCTGAAAACAAATTACATTTACTCTATACAGTCCCATTTCTTTGATGAATGCTGTGAAAACATCTCCAATGTTAACGTTATTAACAATTATTATGTTCGTTAGCTAACAATAATGCTGCCAATGAAATTATGGCTACCTTAGAGTACTTTCCATTGGACCATAATTCTTTCATCATTATTTCATTTCTTTTCCTTCCACAGTAAGGAAAATAGATTTTGTAGGTTCAATGAAGTAAACAAGGACGGTACATTTACAATGTATGGAATTATTCACACAACTATTAGGTCTTACTACAACACACATAAACAACTATCTTTTATCAGTATATTCACATTTGAAAAGTCTTTAAATATAACAAATTCATCAATTTTTCCGCAAAAAAATAATAAATATCACACAATTATACGTAGTAATGATAAAATAGTATCCATTTGAAAGTTTCTTCACTTCTATCTTCCGTACAAGCCCATATTATCACACCCCGAGTTCGAACTTAAAACCTAGCAAGCATAGCAAGTCTCCTTTTTCGTTGACTTGGTATCTTTCCTCGATAGCTAGTGAACAAGCGCTTCGTGATGTCGCGTCCATGACGTCATAGCTTTCGATGCGTACTAGGTTTCAAGGCAAGATGCTAGATTTGCCAAGTTCGAAAACGGCCTAACATTGTCAGCGTATTGATCCAGATCTGATTTTTGACGATGAACAAAAAGATAATTACCGCGAAATGTTTACTCCCTTCAAAGAGATGCAGTTATGTTGGCAGTTTCCTTACATGTGCGGTCGTCTCCTCTGTTTAACTAACCCCTTCCACACGACCCCTTCCTTAATCAACATCGCGTACCGCGCAGGCTACTGCCGCAGCTTGCTACCACAGTTCTACTCTCTAATGGGACGTTGAGCTTTGAGCACCTTGGCGGCTCCTGAGGATTAGTCAAATGTAAGAGTATCTCTCTACTCCCCCTCCATTCCCTAAATAGTTAATCTTAAACCATCTCACCCTCCTATCCTTCATGGCTCAAATGAGCTGTTGGCAGTCTCCTTACAGAATGATCAAGTTCAGGTGTCTTTCGAGTTTTTTTTAAATTATCTATTTTCCTTTGTTTATCTTAGTTCCTATACTGGCGAAAAGTTTTTTCAAAACCACAACTGTGACTGATTCATTGCTTGTCGATTCATACTTAACCCATATTTCCTTTTCAGCAACAACTCTGCCTGGCTGTGCCCCAGGTTGACGGCAATGCATGGAGACTTCCTCTTCTTCGGAGCTGACAGAGAAGGAAACACCACTCGGAATTTTCGCCCTAGAAATGTGACCAGAAGCCAAAGTGAGTTACTTACCTATTATTATGAAAACGAGGTGGAGATATTTTTGTCATCGCTCGTCTGCATTTACCCCATCCCTACGCTCCATTGGATATTCCAATGGGAGTAATTATATTAGTCTATCAAACTATGCCGTCTTTTTGTCTGCTAATTTTTACACTCCCCAAGCCATTGCGAGTAACTTTATGCGTTAAGGTTTCGAAAATTTCGGATAGTTACAAGGTTTTCATGGCTGACGCTCAAATATACTCAATTTCTACGAATAGTTAATTTGGACGTGTTAAACGTAAGATTTATTCAGTACGCTGCAGTTAAAAATTTCTATAAGTCCTTTTTTTTTAATTTTGGATAGTATCGCAGTTGTTGAAATTGTGTTATAACTTCGGAAGTTTTTTAGCCGAATTAGTTAAATTAGTTAGTGGAGACTATTGCAAATGTACATTGCTTAATGTCTAATAAAATTTATCTCTATTATTATTTACATCTCTAGCATTATATTCTTTCGGAGATGCGACAAGAAATTAACGATCTTGATTCAGCATCATGGACTAAGCAAATGTCTTTAATAATGTACATACGTTAATTTATATCGGATCCAATTTAATGTCATCTAGCTATTTTCCTTCGTGTAATTTGCGATGTTGTTTTCAGGGTATGTGAAGCGAATTATTTAGCTCGGAAATGTCAGTTTCATTTCCGTCGAAAATTTAGCCATTTCAATGGGGATCTTGGTCATTTTTATTTGACCATCACACATCATGTTATATACTTAGCACTAGTAGCTCTATTGGACGTCTTGCATTTTTTTCTTTCGCCACGGCATTCTTATGCACAATATGTGCGTCATTTATGGCATTCCGTAGCAGCTTTTACCATTGGAAGTACTTCACTCAGGTAATCGTCAATTTAAAACTAAATAATGCATAACTATTTTTACCATTCTGAACTAGGTTTATGCTTTGAAAAGCTTGTTTTCACAAAATACTTCATCCCGAACACACAACAATTTATCACACGCTAATGTTATATCTAACTATAGTATCGTGGACCTTGCCATATTTTAGTTTTCCGCCACCATTTAAGACCATGAATTTTCTTGTCTGTATTAATTTTACTTAAAATCTACATATTTCGCGATCGTCATGAAGTGAGTGTGGCTGGAGGATTCTATAAATACTTAGAAATATAGGAGTAATTTTTTATTCATGTGTAAGTAGTTTTGTATGGATAATATTTTATGGTTGGTATGGTTCTGTTGTAGTCCCTGAAAGTGATCTCCTAATTGAAAAGTTAAGCGTTTAAAGTGATTTAGTGTTCGAGAATGTGATCCGGTTGGTTATGGTTAGCGAGGTTGAGTGAGCGAGAGCGACGACCGGCAGCACTCTAGGAACAATAGAAAAGCTGGTCAGTCAACTTTCAGACCAGTCTAAAATCTTCAATGAAACGATGCGCTGATAAAGCAACTTAGCACTGTGACTTGGCATTTTTTCTAAGTTTACATTATACGTCGGCATCTCTTTTTAATTTCAAACTACTTTTGAAGACAAGAGGGCCACTCGAAAAATAAGTTGGGTAATACTTCAATTATTTAGTGAAAAAATTAGTTTTAAGTCTGGGATATGATGGTTATGTAACTTTTTGCAAACAGTGGATCAACTTAGAATTTGGTTAAATTATAGTTTTCCTTCATATAGTACTTCAATTTATTCAAATGCTGTGCTGAAGTACATACTAACGAGTATTCTTCTTCTTCCGTTGATGCAACTTGTTGGGAGAGGTGTTCATACTGCTGGTTTGTTTCAGATTGTATGGATTTTAACACTAAGTTTTTTATAAAACCATTTGTATTATCAACGACGCTCAATTATCTAGTTTGCTAAACACTCGATGCATTTTTTCAAAAACTCCATAAGGTTTTCAATCACTGCATACTCAGAGAATAGCAATTGGTTGGATAAAAAATTTACTTTTAATGAACCTCAATGTAAGAACAAATTCTTGGAGAAAGTGGAGCATTTATTTTTGTTGAAAACAGTATTACAGTGAACCCTCAAATAGTGTGGATTCATACGTGTTTTCCATTAGATGGGGTCAGTTGTGCACATGATTTTATAAGATGCGATATGTATTCTCGCTCACACTGATTTAATTTTGCATTCGGAACAAAATTGTAGCTCACATGCCATCAACAGCAGCAACATAGCCATATTTAAGTAGCTAACTTGTCAGATTAATATCAGTGAATAAATATAATAGTGTATTAAAGGTACAGCAAATCAATATTTTAATGCAATCAATCAAATAGTTACCTTTGGCTCTATATGTGATGGCTTCTGAATGACATGCATTTGACATTACTTCGTGCTTATTCTGTGAGCCTTTTGAAGGAAAGACAGGTTTGGGGCAGCATTCTTCCAGTTCTTGTTTAGAATAAACTATTCTTTTCTTTATATTCTAAACATTAGCAGTACTCTATTTAAGAATTTAAGTTCTGAATCTGTCTCGTTATGAGGGATGAGTATTTTCACTTTTCTTGCCGCTGCCCTATGAAAGTCAAATTAGTGTGAATTGTTGAATAGATAATAGTAAGGAGTGCAGGGATTAGCTGTTGTAGAGAACTCACACAGCAGTTCATATAGTTTGCAGTACAATAAAATTGCTAGTGACTTAGGTGAACTATTCGTGCATCAATAGCAAAATTCTTAGTTTTAAATCTTATAAGTCTTTTCATAGCTATTAACATCCACAATACCAAATTTTTGGGGCGATGTGTATGGGGTAAGAAATCTGTTTGGGGCTAGGAGAAATAATTTTGTTTTTGAGTCCAGTTTGCTGCAATTTTTAGTCAGTTTTAAAAATGTGGTATAAATTATTTATTTATTTAAATAATTCTTTTCAATCACTTTGATGCAACAGTATTCTTCCAGGGCTTCCTCGACTTCCTTTTTCCAGTTAATTATACGTTTGTTGCACTTACCCTTTTCAGAAGGGTTACAAAGGATTTGTTCTCTAACATTCAAAGCGACCACACCACATGAAGAAAATTAAGTACCTATTTCTTTGTTGTCGTATATGCAGTATCGTTTTCATATTTTGAATCTTGAGAAAGTATCACACTTAGGTATGTGAAAGAGTAATTTTTTGACTTTTGTTTCCAAGACTAGGTCTGGTTTTTCATCTCCCACTATCACGTTTTGTCATCATAGTCATTATTAGTCCACTTAATACTTGCTACTCATAATCCAGAAAAATGTTTTGTTGTAGTAAACTAAATTACGTAGAATTCACAGGAAAAGAAATTGTTTCTTATCAATCATTTTTGTTAAATAAAAGTGAAACATGGTAGTGTGTAGGGATTTAAGCAAGATGGTCATGGTTAATTTCTACTTCTCTTTGGAAAATATTTTTGGATTGTCTCACTCAGAGTGAACAAGACCCCCAGTTACCCCAAACTAAATGCAGACTTCCTGGCAAAACACGTATGGATGTAGGGGTAGTAACCTATAAGGATACATTAGTTAAATTTTTGACATAATTATTTAGTATTATACAGTAGATTCAGGTTAATTGGGACACATCGGGACTAGTGCACTTTGCCCCAATTTAGCGACTGGCCTGATTAAGCGAAGTATCCCATTAAATAATGCATAAACAAATGTAAGAATGAAAACTCATCAAAATTCTGGAGTAACGTGGACAGTCAGTTCGATTTCCACTCCTCTGCACTCACATCATCAGTGCTATATATTTTCTCCACGAGCTCTCTTGAATTTGGTTTCTGGTCTACCATCGAGACAGCTATTTGTTGGCTTAAAATCATCATGACCAAGTGTCATAGCTAGTTCCTCACTTCTTTTTTCAATTGGGACCACTGACAAAAACCCCTCATTCACTGACAATGGAAAACCACTGATTTAAAGCGTCCTCGACGTCTGGGTCCTTACCTTGACTCGCATTTCAGGGGAGGATCTTGCTTTCCATTGAGACTCATTCTTCTGTTAATCCTGATGCTGCATTAACTGAGCTACTGTCGATTTTGGCACCCTGAAAACTGATATGGATTCCCTTGTTCATGGACAATTACTCCATCAGGTCATGCCAAGATAGCATTGTGCATTGCTGGATCAAGAATTTTGAGGAAATCCTCATCACTTGTCACTGATCACCATATTTATCTTCTACCTAGGCTTCCCATTCTTAAAGGATAAGAATTATCTTAATGTCCTAAAACAATTTACTTGGAAAGACCAAGTATCTGATATTGCTCACCTAAAAGATTTCCATACAGGGAACAATCTTTCAAAGGGTGTCCGAATTCATAGGTCGTGGCAGTGTCCTTTTGTGGGAGTGTCTGAATTGCAAGAGGGTCTGTCTAAAAAGACTTCTGTGTAACTGAGTCCAGGATTCGAATATTGTCCACAAGTTGGTGTCCCTGTATTAGATCTGTGTAGTTTCATTGTAGTTTGCATATCTCAATATTTCATTGCAGAAAGATTCGGAGTGAGAAAAATTCCCAGAGGAACCAAACCCACAATGTGTAATATCATGTCTCTACCCATGATTGTCATATCTATGCATAACCTTTATATTAGGTTTTAAAACTTCTAGTTCCCTAGAACTTGAAATGACATGTTAAACTAGCTGCTTAAATTTTTTTAACAGTTAAAAATTGCTTAACCCTTTTACTGCTGGCAGGCTGATATATTGGCCCTCGCTGGAAGTGTGAAAACTGCCATAGGCCAATTAATCGGCCCAACTTTTTTGACTTTTTTACTTTGTGATATGAGTCTATTTAATAGCCCTCCTAATAGAATAGGCCTCCATTCTTGTGGTTTTAAGCCCCAAATATAGCTTCAGCATTGGAAAAAAATCTAGATGTTAAAAAATAAAATTTAAGTACTAGAAACAATTAAAATATGTGAACTCTTGCGAACTTCCTGAGAACAGCCTTGGCAGTCTTCCACACATCCCACTCAAGCTGGCTGGCAGTATAAGGGTTAATGAATAATAAATGGAGAGTTTAGAAACTATTTAATTTCATACTTTGTTAATATGTTCTACGATGTAAATTTCTAGGTATGGTGTTTCTTTTTCAGGGAGACTTCAAATATGCTGTCTTTTGAGTGAAATAAGAAACTTTTTACCATTGTAAATTTTGAAAAATTTAATAAAATTAATGAGAGCTAAGCATATTCATTATAATTTTTCCATTTTTTTTACACCCACACTATTCCAATGAGGCAGTCCTTGCTTATTCCTTAGGTGAAGGTAACACAGGGCAATACTTAAGAGGAATAAAATTGCTCTTGAAGGTTCTCTACGGGGTATGAGCGGTGTGGAAGCCTTTTGTATGTTAAGCTATGAAGCCTCTTCTTGGTCTTATGACTGTAATGATATGGTTAGCTTGTATCTTTACTATGCCCAATTTGGAGTTAAGGAATAATTTTAAACAAGAAATTCATTTCGGGGTTAACTTACCATAATATATTACCTTTTGGGTTATTTATTCTCATTTTAGTATCTTTGGGAATGAGCTAAAAACTTCTATAATTTGCTTGAATGAACTCTCTTCAAAATTCTTTCACTTGTATAAAGACTTAAGTTGTCTTCTTGTATAGTCATTTTTATGCAAATAGCTCATAAAAATCCTGCATGCTAGACCATACATTTTCATGAAGTTGTATTTAAATGGGCTAATGGGCAAGAAGACTTTAATTTTTCTGAGGATAAGAAAGAATACCAAGGTTTGTCTTTTTTATTTAGTCTATTCAAATTTTCAATACATTTGAAGAAAGCTCTGCAGTACTGTCATTCAGTTATTGGAATTGATGGCCCCAAGGCAGTTTGATTTGCTCTTGTGTGGATTATGCTGGGCAAGGCATGCATTCACCATATTAAAATTGCTCTGAATTAAGGAATAACCTCCCAATTATGCAATGAGATTTGGTGCAGAGTTCCAACATATGCATGTGCATTTTTTGTTCTCTATAGGGTTTGAACAGTATGGAACCCTTTTTTATATTAAGCTATGAAGCCTTTTCTTGGTGTTCTGACTGTAATGATATGGTTAGCTTGTATCTAATCTATGCCCTATTTGGAGTTAGAATAATTTTAAACAAATTTATTTTGTAGTTAACTTGCAATATTCTCTTACCTTTTGGGTTATTTATTCTCATTTTAGTATCTTTGGGAATGAGCTAAAAATTTCAATAATTAGCTTAAATGAACTCTCTTCAAAATTCTTTGAATTGCATTGAGACTGAAAGTTGTCTTATATATTCATTGTTTTTATGCAAATAGCTCATAAAAAGCTCACATGCTAGACCATATATTTACATAGTTGTATTTAAATGGGCTAATTGGCAAGAAGACTTCTTGAGGATAAGGCATACAAAGGCTATTTCAAGTCTTTTTTTTATTTAGTCTATACAAATTTTCAATACATTTGAAGAAAACTCTGCAGTAATTTCATTCAGTTACTGGAATTGATGGCCCCATGGCAGTTCGATGATTTGCTCTATGTGGATTATGCTGGGCAAGGCATGCATTCATCATATTTAAATTGCTCTGCATTAAGGAATATCCTCCCAATTATGCAATGAGATTTAGTGCCAAGTTCACACATGCACATGAGTTTTTTTTTGTCCATTAAATATTTTATGATGTTAGTTGAAGTGAAATAAATTTTGTTAACATTTATTACCTCAATTTGAATTGTTCTTGTTGACTTGGTCTACCTTACACCTTGGTCCAACATCCTTTGGATACTGATATCATTGCCTAGAGAAATTCAGCCTCCTAAGCCTTGCTTCAAAATAGTTAATGCATGCATCACAGTTGAAGTTGGTATAGTATGCTCCCATAGATAACCAGAAATGTCTTGTTAGTCCAAATTAGCTCTTAAATTCTACCCATCATTTTTTGTCAAACCAAAATTAATAAATGTAAAAGTTAGGATTTGAATTGGACGTTACCAATATTTTTTAAGATTAATTAAATTTTGACTCCACATTTTTTTGAGTTGATTGTGAAACTTGCTAAAATCAATCCATAAATGTCAATGACTTGAGATGCTCAAGTTAAAATTAAGGTCTTCCAGATGACTAGGTTTGAAGCCAAATGCCTTGGTATCTTACTTATGTAGAGGATCACTTACTGCAGGCCTTTGGTTGCTTTGTCTCCAAATGAACATTTTTCATGCTATAATTAAGTAAACTCTAACTTCAGAGGTGATAAGGCTTCTGCCAAAGACTAAGTATAGGTGCAAATACATCCCCTGAATGGTTCAAAATTTCATTATAATCTGTCATTGAGTTTGATATTGCTTCACCCAGCCATAATTTATTGGGAATCAAATGAAGGCAAGTGTGTCTTAGAATTCTCACTTATTAAATGCAACATTTTTAAGCGAGCCCTTTCAATGAGTTTTTATTAAAGGGTGTTGCTGTTAATTTTTCTAACTGGTGCCCATGTCATTGTCATTAAAACACTATCTTTCCATGAATTCATGTACATTAGTATCCAAGTTCATCAAGATACAATTATTACAACAGTTTCATGCTCAAGTAATAATAATTTTCTATTTTTCAGGTGCAGAATCAGCTCACAATGTGTATATACATTATCATCAAAGCCTGAATCTCGATCTATGCCGCTGGCTCAAGTTCTACATAATCAAAGCCCTTATGTGTACTGCAAACATTGTAATTATTTGTCAAAAAATGTTTATTAAATTTTGTCTTCCAGAAATGTTTGCCTCATTTTTCATGTTCTGTATGCAGTCACCAATTGACTTTTGTATAATTGTAACCATTTGTAATTTGACTTTGTAAAATTTGTACAATTTGATTTTGTCCATGCAAATGGGAAACTAATTTGCTACTGTAATGATTGTAACCTGCCAATTTTCTACAAATATACTTTTTGATCTGAAACAGTTGCATTTATACTTTGTTCAAGTTTCATCCATTACCTAAATCCTTCACCTCTATTTACTGTTTACGTTCTGGACTTAGAATGATTTTTGAATGTTTACACTTTGGACTTAGAATCATTTTTCAACTTCCTCAGTCCAGTAAATCAATACAAAACAATTTCTGAGAAATAAGAAAATAATGAATAAAAATTCAGAAAAACTATAAAAATTGAATAAAATTTCAAAAATACTAGCAATTTTGGATAAAATTTGGCTAATTTTCTTGAAATTTTTCAAAATTTGGGCCAAAATTTCCCGAAAATACTATTATAAGTCCAACTCAATATTTAGGGTTTTCTGTTCAACGTCGAAACTTTGGTAATTAAAATTTGGGTAGGGTCTTAGTAAAATTTTATTTTTTGTACTTAATTGATACAAGTGCTTAAAAAATTGAACTCTATCGTGTATGGCAGCTACTGGGTGTTCAGTGTGATGTGGAGTACAAGTTTCTCATAGCAGTGAGAAAAGAGAAATAGGGTTATCCCTTTCCCCACTGCTATGAGAGACTTGTACTCCACATCACACTGAACACCCAGTAGCTGCCATACATGATGGAGTAGAGTTGACATTGTAGGAGAAATTTCAGAAAATTCATGCTGGATGGTCCACAATTTGGTCTGTGCATCTGCAGATTGCTGGAATCCTGCCACTTTATGACAGCATGGAGAAGAGGCATCTTGCAGGAGTGCTGTGGTTGGTGTCTAGGCATTCATCCCAGCAATGATCCTGACAGGAATATCTTCTGATTAAAGTGAGGTCCTCTAGTATTGAGCATCTGAAAATAAATCAATATAAAAATAATGTGAGTGAAGGAAGTTTTACCCAGAGGCATGTCTAATATAGAAAAGTCTGGCCTGGGTGGTATTAATTTTTGGCTTTTCTTAGTGATCAAAAATAAAACTTAAATTGGTAAATTTAACAGTATGATGATTCTTGTGCTTCGAAATAAAAATTTCGCATATTCATTCCTCTCTGAAAAAATTTTAAATTTTAAAATGAAGGCCCTTGTGAAATTGGCATCATTTTTAAAAGTTCTATTCAAAAATTGATACTGAAATGATTATTAAACATAAAAGCTTATCCACATCAGTTACCTATAATAACAATTTACAATGAACCATCATAAATAATCAGAGTAGTTAACTGAGGTCAGCAAAGGAAATACAATCTTGACAATCTACGTAACCTCTCCATGGCTGACCAATGTTGACAATTTTTCACTACTTGTCATTAAATTTTATATTGAAATGAGTTAACATGTTCATAAATTTTGGTAGAGTGATCGAGGACTGCCTCAAGGGGCTCAAACTGTAGCCACACCACTAGCTAGACCATTAGAAAAACAAAGTCATCCCAACCTTAAATAACAATTAAAATGGAAAAGTGAGAAAAAAGGAAATAAATAGCTGTAACACAGTCAATGTTAATTAATAAGACACACTAGTCATATGAATGCAAGGGCAAGGTCAGCTAACTAGTAAAATGCGAGATTGATCAGAGGCCCTATGCTGGAATTTAACATCCTACGAAAACAGTGTTATTCAAGAGGAAATGGCTGTATTTAGATGTGCCAACTTCAGTCTAAACTTAGCAGAAGATGGCTGTGTCATTGGTTATGTTGGTACTACAATGTAAATCTGTTAAGGTGGTATGCAAAATAAAGGAAGACGTTCTAGAAGGTTCGAGAGAATGGACGTGTTTGTACCATGTGCATTTTTACTTCCCAATTGTCCTGAACCTATGTACGTAATGTCGGTCAGTGTACCTCCAAACCCAAGTTTAAACATGGCGCAGTCATTAGACAAGTTGGGAGGAATAAATAAAAATAGTAACTAGTGTAACAGTCAAAGATATCATCATGGACGCCTTGTTGGCATTGTCGGTGAAACTTCCACCAGATCTTGACCTCCAGGGTCCCAATGCTGCTACTGTATTTCCTACGTGGTTGGATGCATTTGAAGATTACTTGATTGCCATAGGACATGATGAATCGAATGATAAAATCAAACTATCACTAATGCAAAATATTATGGGGGAGGAAGCCCACAGAGTTCTGTCAATGATCCCAATGACCGGTGAAGAACGCAAATCTTATTTAACTGTGACCAAAAGACTTGGTGAATATGTGAAGCCCCGAACGAATTAGTGTCACAAACGATACTTGTTTATGGAACGGAAGCAAAATGAAGATGAGACGTTTGGCCAGTTTATGACAGCATGCAGGAAGTTAGTTAAATCTTGCAATTATAACGATACAACGGATGAAGAAACCGTTGAGGAGAAAATTTTGAGGGATAAAATAGTGCATGGTATTAGGGATAAAGTTATCCGTGAAGGTCTGTTAAGAGTAGATAACTTTACATTGAGGGAGGCAGAAACTTATTGTCGAGCGACGGAACAGAGCAGACAACAGGCAAACAAGATGGAAGAAATAGGCAACACAGCAGGTACAGAACTGGATGCTGTAAAATCCAGAGACAGGCAAAGCAAGTCAAAACCCCAAGGTAAAGTGTTTCAGAGGAAAATATTTAAATGTACAACATGTCAAACAGAGCATGATATTCGTCAATGTCCAGCTTACAGGAAGACTTGTCAAAAGTGTGTGTTGAAAAATCATTTTGCCGTCTTGTGTGAGGTAAAAGCTGTGAAAAGTGTAAGAAAAGACGATGAGAATGAGTCTGATTCATCTCTATTATTTTGTGAAAATGTAAATGTTGTTTATAATGTGACAAAGGATATTAAAAGGGTGAAAAGTGTTGAAAATATTACTCAAAATGTTACTGAGAGGTTTGCTATTCTAAATGTGGAAGGTAAGAAAGTTAAGATGAAGCTAGACCCAGGATCGGAAGTTAATATAATGCCTTTCAGCATTTTTGAGAAACTTGACAAACCAGTAAGCCTACGTAAAACAAATGTCCAGTAAGAAGGTTTTGATGGTAGTAAGAAAAAACCTTTGGGTGTTGTAAATTTATATAGCAAATCAGCTAACAATCAGTCATGTCTTGATTTAATGATTGTTGAGTGGAAATGAAAAGTTTTATTGGGTTTACCAGGGTGTTGTGAGTTAAATCTTGTTCAAAGGGTTACTCAAACTAAAGGAAAGGTGCACCAGATTAAAGCTAAGGAAGCAATAGTGCCAGATAAGTTAAATTTCAATGCTGAAAGTAAATTTATTTCAGAGAATAAAGAAATCTTCCAAGGTCATGGGCAATTTCCCGACAAGTGTTCACTAAGTATCAGAGACAAGGTAGGAGAAATATTGTATCCTCCTTCCAGAGTCCCGCATGACCTCATGGATCAGTTTAAGTGTGAATTGGATAGAATTGAAAAAAGAGGTGCTACATGTAAAGTTGAGACCATGAGTAATAATGCATGTGTTAATAGAATTGTCCTGATTGAGAAAACAAACAAGAAGTTGAGACTATGTTTGGATCCGTCAGATCTAAATAAAATTATTGTTAGAAAACCTATGATTCCATACAAATTGGAGGATGTTGCCATGAAATGTAGAGGGAAACAAATTTTACAACCCTTGATCTGTCAGAAGGTTTTCATCAATTACTATTAGATGATGGATCATATTGGTTATGTAGTTTTACTACACCATTTGGTGTTTATCGGTATAAAGTGTTACCTTATGGGTTAAGTAACTCAGGTGATATATTTGATGAGAAAGTGTTAAAATACTTTGGTAGCATACCCAATGTCATTGTGTGTAGAGATGATTTACTTGTCATGGGAAGGTCTGAAGAGAAACATGACCAAGCCCTATAAAATGTGATCAATACTGCCAAATCGGTTAATGCCAAATTTAATGGAGACAAAATGCAATTTAAGAAATCTAAGGTCACATTTATGGGACAAATAATTTCTGAACAAGGAATGCAAATTGATCCTCAAAGAGTCGAAGCTCTAAAGCCAATTAAGAGTCCAAAAAATAAAAAAGAATTGCAATGACTTTTAGGCTCCTTTAATTATGTAAGACTGTATGTACCAGATATGAATCAGGTCATGAAACCATTATTTCATTTATTGAAGGAAAATTCTGAATTTAAATGGTTGCCTAATAATGATAAGGTCCTTGACAATCTTAAAGATAAAGTTTCACAAACATCGTCCTTAGTTCCCTTTGATCCAAGTAAGCCAATAATTATGCAATGTGATGCATCTAAGGATGGACTAGGATGTTGTCTCTTTATTAAATGTGGAAATGAGAATAAATTAGTAGCATGTGTTTCGAGAACAATGAGTGATTGTGAAGTGAATTACAGTCAATTTGAAAAGGAATTACTTAGTAGGTATATGTTATGGAGCAAAGAAATTCCATGAATTCATTTATGGTCTACATGTTACGGTTCAAACAGATCATAAACCTTTGTCATCTGTGATGAAAAAAACAATTTGTAAGATCGGTTCAGTAAGGTTACAAAGACTTAGGCTGAAGTTACTGAAATATGATCTTGAATTAACCTATGTACGTGGTAAATATTTGCACTTTGCAGATATGTTATCACAAGCTACTCATGACAAACCTGAAATTGACCCTGAAATGTGTGAAATGGTTCATTCAATTAGCAAACACCTAATGTCAGATGAGCGTCAACATTCATTTAGACAAGCTACGTCCAAAGATCCAACGTTAATGTTGATCTCTAAATATTGCCAGGAGGATTGGTCCAAATATGAGAAGGTTGGTAATGAGTATAAACCTTATTATAACAAACAATGTGATGTATTTGTTGAAGCAGGAATGCTTTATCTAGGTGATAAAATCAATGTTCCTAAATCAATGAGACAATATGTATTGGATATTCTACACAAGGGACATACAGGGGTAAACAAGTGTATTGCCAAAGCAAATCAATTATTTTGGTGGCCTGGCATGACAAGTCAGATTGCTGAGTATATTCGGAAATGCAGACCCTGTGAAAAGTTTAGGCCATTTAAAACCAAAGAGAAATTGACCCCTCACTCTGTGCCTAAATTTAGATTTGAAAAGGTAGGAGCAGATTTATTTCAATTTGGGAACAAGTCTTTTTAGTCATTGTAGAATATTTTTCACAATGGTTAGAAGTATATCTATTATCCCAAATCAGTCAGCACAGTCAGTAATCAATGCTATGCAACAAATATTCAAATGGACAGGTTTTCCAAAGACTGTTATAGCTGACAATGTGCCTTTCACGTCACAATTGTGTCAAAGTTATTTCCATGAGAGAGATATAACTCTTAGAACATGTACCCCTCATTATCATCAAAGTAATGGTAGAGCTGAGCAAGGAGTAAGTGTTGGCAAAAAGTTGTTAAAAAAGTGTTTTGAAGATGGTTCTAATTTTCAGAAGAATGGAGTATAATAAGTCCAATCATTAGCTTAGGAGCCTCACCCTCTCAAATACTAAAAAGTCGCATTATGAGATCTAGGTTGCCAATATCACTATACCACTTAGAACCGGAAAAACAAATGGATGTGTATGAGAAACTGTGCAACGCAAAGTAAGATGGAGGGATGGTATAACGAGAAAGCTCATAGGAAGGAAGAGGAATTTTTTAAGGGAGAGAAGGTAGTGGTTATAAGTGCAAAGACAATTGTTGGGAAAAAGCAACTATCACAAATAAGGCAGACGAACCAAAATCCTATTGGATTAAAGTAGATAAAACTGGATCAGTGGTTAGACGTAATAGTTCTCAATTGAAAAAGTCAAAAACCTCAAGTGATGAGAGATTTTATTTCCATTGTATGAAGATTTTTCTAAAATAAACCATATTGTGAATGATACTGTAAAGGAGAATTTTTTTATTCCAAAACATATCAATGTACCTAATGTTAGTGGAAAAATGCAGGAAAATGTTAATTGTATGGCTCATGAGAGTTGAGCAACTAATAAGAATGTTGTACTTACTAGGAGTGGAAGAACAGTTAAACCAGTGCAAAGAATCAATTTATAATTGTTCATCCTGTAGTGATATTGTAATGTTAAAAAAGAAATCTAAAGGTGTGAAAGATTTCGGAGGGAGGTGTGTCATTGGTTATGTTGGTACTACAATGTAAATCTGTTAAGGTGGTATGCAAAATAAAGGAAGCCGTTCTAGAAGGTTCGAGAGAACGGACGTGTTCGTACCATGTGCATTTTTACTTCCCAATTGTCCTGAACCTATGTACGTAATGTCGGTCAGTGCACCTCCAAACCCAAGTTTAAACATTGGCTATCTTTGCCATACGGTTACAGCCAAGGAATCTCCCATATAAAACCAATGCTGGGAAGCAAGAGATCCAAGTAGCAGTGACAAGGAACTAAACAACAGTTTAACGGCAGATAGTTCAGAAGGCTCCATCCTTCCTATTCATCGCGTGAGAGGTTAATTTAGATGATATCCAAAATACTGTGACTGCAAAAGATTAGAGGGAATAGTTTACCTTGCACACCAGGTATGAAATCCTACATACCAAGCTAATTCTCATAGATATCTCCATTTTGGCAAAATTTTTTCCTTAACCATGAGAGAGTTAAGTAGGTATGATTCAAAAAATTTCCTGGGTGGTCATCCATGGCGGAGTGAGCCACAATAATAAAAGATTTGCAATGTTAATCCTTTTTCCTTTTGCAATTTATTAATCTTGCTTCTGGATGACAGTGAGGGCTTTGTTTGAAACTTTGGGAAGAAAGAGGATTTAAGTGTAAAAGCAGTAAGGATGTGATCTTCAAGAGAAAAAGAGGATTGGATAGAGTAAAGGACTGTACAGTCCATTGGTATTACCCATTTCTGGATTACGTAATGCCAATATTTCTCCTCCCTGGCCAGACACACCCTTGGGGTGCTTTTTCTTCTCCAAGGAGAAGAAGAATTGGCATGTTAAAATCCAGACATGGCTAATCCCATTAGATAGAGCAGACCTTTCTGAATATGGACAGTGAAATATTGAACAATTTGCAGTGGTAGTATGTTCAATTGAAGTTATAGCAGTTGGCAGAGATAAAAAATCATTATCCTAGCACGTATTACGGACAACAGAACTTTAGGGATAAATTAAAACATGATCAGAATAGGATAAATTATCTTAGAAGTCAACGAAGAAGTGACAATACTTGAAACAACTGTCAAGGATGATGCTGCATAGTTAAAAACAGCTGTAAACCAAGAAGTGAGAATTTACGTGGAAATGTGCGTAGAGATGAGAGATGTCCAAAAGCAGAAGAGAAAAGGAAAGCAAATAAATATGGTGCTATTTAAGAATTATATAATGCCACATGTGATAAGTGGAGGTTAAAGGGAAGTGATGATGTCTTCATTCAGGTTCCACCAATCATGTGTATTCCTGAGTACAATTGTTTGGCAATTTTATTGAGGCCATAGATGAGGCTGGAGTTTCAAATGTAGTATCAGAAAAAGTCAATGGATCCAGAACACTCAAGATGCAACTAAAGGATAATTCAGACGTACCACTGTTATAGTGACTGATTTTCTAAATGTATCAGACCTTCCATATCACCTGAGTTAATAAGAGCTCTGTATGATCAGATGTTTCATGCCAGCTTTAAAAGCCATCAGGTCACCATATAAAATGACAAAGGATAGGCACAGAGAGGAGGCTTTAAGGTTAACAGTATGTATAGACTTGAGATGAACATTTTTCACAAAAACCAGATGTTGAATAATAATAATAGATGTTAAGAGGAAAGTGTGGAATAGCACATTGCATGGCATTTTTATAAATCTCTGTATTTTCTAAGGATTTAAATAGGAGAATGACAGCTGAATTTTGAGAAAGTTGAAAAATAACAAATTTCCTGAGAGATTTGATGAGAAAATAACAATAAAAACACCAGTCCTGGTTCAATCAGATGTAGTTGGCAGACTTAAGTCAAAATTTTTGGGTGAAAATTAATGTTTTGTTACCTAAAGTCACTGATATCTAAAGAAATTAGTCAGTTCACTTGTGAAGGAAAAAGATTGATGCTCTTCATCAGTAGAAGAAAATCACATCAAGTTTAAGATTGTTAATGTAATAGAGGAAGAGATTTTTCATTCAGGGGCATGATAAGAACATCACATTCAGGATGGAGAATAGCAGATAACAAGAAAATCAGACAGAGAGACAAGAATAATCATAAGGAATAAAAGGAACACATGAGTCAGCAGGGGTTCTAAAGCTTGCAAAATATAACCAACCTTTATAACCAGCCACAGAATTAGCTGATTATTTGCAAAAAACACTGTGAGATAAAGACATTGGAAAAGGCTATACATCGCAAGTCCAACTCTCTAAGCTCAAGACATGGGAATAAACGGATTTAAGGTGGATGGAGATGAAAACAAAGAGCTTAGGCTGTCTGAGGACATCGCAGTTGCGGTGTAGAAGCTAGCAAACCAGCAAGCATCCTTGAACACAGAAGATTAAGTACAAGAAGGACCCACCATGAAGCAGGAAGAAATAGTAAAGCCTTGTACATATACGGAAGAGAGAAGCTGAAGACAGTTATTCCACAACTAGGAGAAGTGTTTGAAGAGATGGAATCCTTCCCCCACCTTTTAAGCTGAATAAAATGAATGCAAAAAGTATGACATACATCAAGCAAAGATTAGCTCAGGTAATGAGGGCATTCAGATAGAAAAAGCAACTACTCTGTTAAAATAAGGAAATGGTCCCTCAAAATGTTTGTAGGATGTTACACTATATTACTCAGAGAATATCTTGAATATATTCCCAAGTTTACTCTTCTCCTAACTCTTCCCCATCTTCCCAGTTACCCATTCCTTGGCAGATGGACAACGTCCTTCTACTGAAGAAGACCAGACTGACTACCAGAGAACTTTCAGCGGATTGTAGTGATTTTGATAATAAAAAAGATATGAAGGGGTAATATAAGGAGCACCTTGAGCCTGATATCACATGCATCAAAAAATAGACCTGCTAATTGTAAGCCAAAGGATGGAAAAGAAAATTGACGACAACTTCTCAGTAAACAAATTCAGACTTATGAAGAACAGAGGCACCAGGAAGCCACATGCTGCTTGAGTGTAATGGTAAAAAGTAGGGAGGGACAAAACTACAGATATTTGGTGCAAACTGATAACATTTTTTTTTCTATTTTGCTAATACTGGGTACTATAAGAAATCTGTATTGATGGAGGTACCAGTACTGAAGGTAAAAATACTCAAACAGCACAACCATCTGGTACACAAGCATTCAACCGCTAAGGAAAATAAATTGAATTTTGATAATGCTAATTACTGGGATGTTTTGAAATAAATGGATATTTAAAGAGACTAAAAAAAACTTTAATGGCCACTGACCTTAAGTTATAGTATTGCAAACTTCCACAAGATTTAATGACAAGAATCAGTATTCAACATCCAACTTCAGAATTAATAATAAAAAAGTAGTTGGAATAATCAATCATATGAGTAGCAAATAGCTTTTAGGTCAAGTGTAACCAGCATTAACCAGTGCATGCAGCACCTAATTGAATTCCTGGATCTCTGTCCAAAGTATGAAAACTAAATGCCTAATTTTATAAAGGAGCTATAAGCTTTTTGAGTTCATAATCACAAGGTTCTCTATAATCAGTAATGTTAATTGGTGGCTAAAATTTGCCATAGGGATGGCACATTTCCATTGTCTCTTTCAATAGGAGCAGAAATGGTCTTGAAGGTAGTTTTCATGCTAAATTTTCATTCAATCGACAAACTTGATATTGAATAATGGAATGGAATAACACAATTCATTAAATTCATGTGCACTAGGACTACCAACCCTACCTGATCAATTTCAATAAGGGATGTGATCCTGAATGGAAATATCCAATATTTTAACATTTTTAGAGGTAATTCACAGAAAGCCATGAATATGAAATGGTTTGTAGTGATCACTCACAAAAGAGTATGGAACATTATCCTGTTTCAAAAGACACAATATCATTAAGCAACCAATCTGGGAAAGTAAGAGATGCATACTGTGTATGAAATCTTGGCAACATTTGAAGCTCACGTAAATTTGAGGGGGCTAGGTAAACCTCCCAGGAAGTGAGCCATAGTCCCTTGAGCTGTGCACAGGAAGTGACCCATAGTCCCTTGAGCTGTGCACTGGAGAGAATTGAATTGGGAGCACATGGGCTCCTGTGTTGCAGAGGGAACCTTAAGTATGGAGATAACAGGAATTGGACACACTTTTCTGCTTCTATTGGATACCCTCTGGTCACCCACCCACCACTGTGATGACTATAAGAGTGTATTGGAAGAAAAAGGCTAATATGAATTTACTTGCAAAGGATACAGAGGTGGATGGGGTGTGAGAAGCCATGAGCGAGCGAGAAGATAAGAGCAGTGATAAACCTTCAAGTGGGCCAAGAATGCACGTCATCAGTGGAAGGCCTAAGGGCAGCTTGTGGGTGGGTCACAACATGAAGATTGGGGAAGGTTGGAGGAAGAGCAAGGTATTAGTTTAGGTCACGCAGTCTTACGTAAATAAAAGTCTGATACCAGCGGTAAAGGATATATGTTGTTTACTAATGTCATCTTACGTCTTAGACGTCTTACATAAAAACCAGACTGAGGTGGAACAATGACAAAAAGGCGGGAACAAAAACACAAACTCAGGGAGGTAAAAAAATTGCCAACAAACTGTGTATACTTACACAAGGAACAGTCAATGAGAAGTGTAGTATTATTCTTGGACTGCGAATTTAAGGACCAATCACTTTCCTTCCCCCATCCTTGCTTCCATGGTAATGAAGGCCCTGGTAGAAAAAAATTAGAGAACAGAAAAAAAGTAGACCTCCATTATCTCCAACAGACAAAAGTGCAATTGATTCATTTGGACATAGACATGCCATAAAAATAATTGCCCCAAATAATGCACAAGATAAACTCTCTCATGGCACAGTTGTTATAAAATGTCTCAGCGGACGCTAACCTCACGCACAATCTTCTAGGGAGGAACGAACACCCTAGAAGTTTTGGGCAGAAAATAAATTATATTCCCTCTGTATTTCCTTCCTAAAAAAATATTCTGCACCATTTGAGCAACAGAGCACACTAGCTGTGGCCAAAACAGGTGCTTGGTGGAGACAAAGAACCCATTCAAATACCCTGATCGGCTGCAAGGACCAGTTGGCGGGGCAGCAAACCTAAAGTACACCCTGGAGAATTATAGAAAAGAAAAATTTTTCTGTTACAGTAATCCCGGGATTTTCCTGGGGCTGTTTGACTTGGATATGGGTCCCATCGATTATTCCTATACTTCAATGGATGCCCCTCATGGCCTCAAAACCCTGTTCAGTTGCTATTATTCTATTACCCTGCGGCCATTTAATTTGGCCTGACTAAAGTTACTATCTGACTAATTATTTTCACAGGACCACATACACACCAAGCCCAGCCACACGTTCCTGATGAAAAATTTTCTTCAAAAAGGACAATTTCATGGTGATAGAAGATTTCATATGATAATTTAATAGTAGTTATTTTATATTTAATTTTATGAAAGGGTAGATGATATTAACTTTTCCTAAGTGTTCCTATTGAATGAAATATTAAAATTTCTGTGCATCTGATTAAAAACAATTTAATAAATATTAATAAATTACTTACAATTCAAAATTATATTGCTCTAGATATTTTGTGAAAGAAGAATAAACCTCCAAATAATAAATGAAAACTTTTTCATTTGGAAATAAATTGACCACATAACCGCCTAGCGTGACCATATGGTCATGCCCCATAACTCGGCCATTGAATCCGATTCAGCTAAAACTTTGTGATATTAATATTTAAGTGCTCTAAATAGTCATATATATAAAAATCAAGAAGATCGGACAAAAAATTTTTTTCTTGGCGTTAAAGGGTTAAGAACTTTGAAGGAAATACAGAGGGAAGAGTCCCCACAGGAAGACACAGAAATAAGTTCATGAACCAAATAAAGGGGGATTCACATTGGAAGAGCTACCAGGAAGTAAGGGAACTAGCGTTAGATAGGGAAGGATGTAGGGCCACAGTCAACCAATCTTGGGATTGAATGACCAATGACGATGATGGACAAAAATGAGTGCATGGAGAACAACACATTATAATAGAACAAAGGGTAGCAATCTCAACCACTTTCTCCACATATGATGAACAGCTGAACAATGTAAACAAGTATAAAAACCACCAATCAACCAACAGGATAGCAACATGATATTTTTAAACACAAATAGTTGCTCTTATTTTTTGAAAGCACCACCATCAAGGAATACCATGCTTAAATTGCTGTTAGAGAGGAAGCAGTGAAAGACAGTGTAATGAATCACTCACTTTACTTGAATTATAACAAAAAAATTCCATTCAAACTCCTGCACACACCCACATTATTCCTCCTTTCCCCATTGAGTTCATCATATCCCCATATCAATACCCAAAGGAAATAATAAAAAAAGTTTAACAACTTTCGATTCCTAAGCAAAAATAGTAGGCCATGTCAGATTAACATTCTTCGTACCAGGTATTGATGCAGAGAAATGTTAAGAAGCCTTGAGGCTCTAAGTGCTGTGCACTGAAGAATTGAGCCTGCTCAATAATTGTCATCGCAATGATTCTGAGGGCTGTGGGATAGAAAGCTGAGAACAAGGCACTAAGAAAAGAATAAAGCATGCCACTTAGATTCTACAAAACTTCTCTGTGAAGTACACTAGCATCATGGCCATCCTTGGTTCTTCACCTTGTCTCAACAACACAACTCCACTACACCCGTGGCAAACCCAGGGCCTGTCTTTTAATTGATAGGAAGGAGGAGTCAGAGGAGTAACAACCTAGTAAAAAAAACCAGGGTCCATCTGACCTGGATGGTACCACCCCATAAGGGTCCCTAGCCAGGGTCATGGTGAAGCCCCCAATGGCAGTGAAGACAGAGAAGGTGGACTTCAGTACAGCTGAACTGGCGGAATAGGCAACCTGACTGACAGGAGTATAACAGGACACAGGCCATTGCCTTGTGATTTCAAGAGGGATCTTTGAAGGCTAAGGGAGACAACCCTGACAGAAAACAGCCAGCCGTTAGGCTCAGGATGCAGCACCTCTGACCGGCTAGCTTGGAAGAGCCAATAACCCACTTGAGTGAAACAAATTATTCAAAGTTAAATAGAGAGAGAGCCGGATGGATTAAACAGGAATCAACTGAGGGATTGAAAGGACACGATTTTCGGTACATGGAACATAACATCACTTACTGGAAAGGAGAAAGGATGAAAAGATACAAACCGAGGATTCTGGGCATAAGCAAGATGAAAAAGAAAGGGTTTGGAGAAGTAGCGTCAAAAGATGGATATCACATGTTTGACTCTGGGGTAGAACACTGCAGCAGAGCAAAAGAAGGAGTGGGCATAGTAATGGAGGGTAGATATAGAGACAGAGTTATGGAATGGAAGCCAATTAATTCAAGAATAATAAAAGTGAATCTGGAAATGCAGGAGAAAATATCATTGATTCAGGTATATGCCCCAACACAAGACGCTGAACAGTTTGAGAAGAACTTTTCTACACTCAGTTGCAGGAAACCATGGACAAGACAAAGAGAACAGACCAGACATGCTGTGATAATGGGAGATTGAAACTCCAGAATAGGGAGAATCCTAGAATCATGAGGACATGGATCAATTGGGCAGCATGGTGGAGAGCAAGTTATCAAACAGAGAGAAGATGATTTATTTTCGCATAGATAACCATCTGCTGATTGGCAACACTTTTTTCCCTCATAGCATAAAACCAGGAGTCAGCATAAATCAGCATAAAACCAGCCGGCATGAAACACATAAAATCACTTTTGAGTCTGAGAACAGAGGAGCAAGAAGTGTGATAGATTATTACCCATACACAAGAAGTATGAGATATGCTACAAATGATGTATGTGTACACAGATGCACTGAACTAAGCACAGAACATAGACCACTAATCATAAAGCTGTGGCTGCGCCCTATGAAGCCTAGAAAGGAATTGACTTATGAGAGGTTGAAGGTTGGACAGCTGAGAGATGAACAAAAATATGGAATATCGAGACCTAGTGACAGCAGAGTTACAAAAGAAAATAGAAGTAACAAGTGTTGAAAGTGATGGAGGTCAAATGGAATTAGGCTGGAGGGTATTGAAAGAAACCCATTTAAATAAAACCAGAGAACTCTGTGGAGTATAAATAGCCAAGATGGAGGTGAAAAGGATGAAGTGGTGGAATGATCATGCTAAAGGAAAAATTAAGGATAAAAAGTTCACTTGGAAACCTTGGATTAGAGATAAAACAGTAGAGGCTTGGAGAGAGTATGTAAGGAAGAGAAATAAGTCAAAGCAAGCAGTGAGACACGCAAAGAAAGAATGTTGGGATGAGCTTGGAAATGAAGTGGAAGAAAACTAGCATCATAAACACCGAATTTGGCAAACGGTGAAAAGCCGAAAAGAAAAGTTCAGAAAGAGAGTAAAAAGTATAGCAGATGAAAGAGGGAAGATAGTGACTGATGAGAGAGGTGTTGCCAGTATGGCATAATCACTATGCTGTAACTTTTGGACACCAGAAGCAAGTAGAAATAATGGAAGTTGAACCAAACCCACAAATAGGAGAATAGAATGGGGAAAAAATAACACACGTCGAAGTGGAGGATTCATTAAAAAGGATAAAAGTTGGTAAAGCTGCAGGTGCTGATGGCATGGCGCTGGAAATGATTAAGTTTCGAGGAAATGCAGCGATTGATTGGATGTGGGAGACATGTAAAAGAGAATGGAAAGTGAAAAAATATCCTTACTAATCGGGAACTGAATATTTTAGCAATCAACAAGAAGGGAAATACTACGCAATACAGCAACTACAGGCCCATCTGACTGTCCTCCATTGCTTTGAGGGTGTACAACAGAATTCTTGAAATAAGACTCAGAAATGAGGTTGAGGAAGACCAAGAAGAGGAACAATGTGCCTTTAGAAAAATCACCAAACCCAGTAACACATTTTACAGTATGCAAAGTTTTGGACAAATATATCAACAGAAATGGGTCAGTCTGTCTGGCCTTTTTACATTTACAGGCAGCTTTTGACAATGTTCCAAGATGCAGCTTATGAGAAGCACTGTGAAAAATAGGGGCATCTGCAGACTTAACTGAAAGAATTAAAAGTCTGTGGCAACCCTGTCTACCAGTGCACCTCCACACCTCCTGCGCACCAGCGAAACACGTAATGCTCTCGCTTTCTGCCTGGCCGACCGGCACGGTGACTCAGAGCTAGCATGCTCGCCTGTCAAGCCCGGGTTTGATTCCTGGTCCCAGAGTTTACTATTTGTTAATGCTTTTTTCTTGCACTTTTTTAACTATTCTAGAACATTGTTCTGGCATTTTCCCAGTGTATAGCATATTCTAGAATGGTAGCTCTCAGTATAAATAATGAAGACCTTGGCCCTACGAGCCAGTCTTGTATCGACATCAGAACAATAAACAACAGTGAAACTTAACACAAGTCTCTTCAATCGCTACTGACCTAACCAACCATCAGCTACAAGTCTATACATTAATGTGAAAGGAGTGGTAAGAATAGCTGGGAAAATGTCGACCGAGTTTGCTAAGAGGAAAGGTGTCTAACAAGGAGACAGCCTTAGTCCTCTACCATTCATCATTTTGATGGACCAGATACATAAACAATTCAAAAGAAAAACACCAAGGTGCAAGATAGGAAATTAGAGGTTAAGGCCTATATATATTCAGTCACTGGTATAAGCAGAGACATTGTATTGATTGCCAAGAATAAGAGAGAATTGCAACCAGCAGTGGAAGAATGGACAAATGCAATTAGAGATCATGGAATGAGAATGAATGCAGGGAAAAGCAAGGCTATTGCAGTGTCAAAAAATGAGGTGCAGAAAAGGCTGAAAATTATGTGGGAAGAGCAAGAACTAGAACAGGTATACAAGTTTATGGGGTACATAAGTATACCTGGGGCACAAATTACAAGTGATGGAAGGTCAGACACTGACATCCACAGATTGTTAGTTACAGTCACAGGTTGTTAGCCACAGAATCCATAAAGCAAACCAGGCGTATTGTCAGCTTAGCAGATTAATTGTGGGCTAGAGAGAAATATTGGTTAAGACAAAGATGGTGTAAAAAACCATTTTCCAGCCAGTACTGTTGTATCGAACAGAGAGCCTAACCCAACTACACAAGCACAGGAGTAGATTCCAAAGCTGTGAGATGAGATACCTAAGATGAGCAGCAGGACCCACTAAAAGAGATCAAGTGAGAAATACTTCAATCAGAGCCAAATTCCAGCAAGACCCTATAGTGGAATCGATGGAAAGAAAACTTTTAAGATGGTATGGACATTAGGGCGGGCTGAAAAAAAGTTTTTCTTCCGGATCAAATATGCCCTGTGCGGGAAAGTTGTTTACTGATATCAGGATCTCACATGCAAAATTTTTTTGAAATCGGATAATAGTAACCACTGCCGCCCGAGCTCTGAAGTTTAAAATTTTGCGGAAATTCAGGCGGAAATGGGAAACAAACTGTTATGGAGAATAATATGTAGCATATACTGGAATATTGGTAACAATAAACAATAGATACATGTTTCCAAATTACAACACTGAAATTTGAAGTTTATTTGACGAAATCTATGGCTTATACGATGCCTAAGAATAAACAACAAATTTATAGTGCAGGCAATCCGCACAGCCCAAAAAAATTTCCGCTTCCGAGCATCACTTCAAATAGATCACTTTTGGGAGCCGTATTTGGAATAAATTAATATTTGTTTCCAATGCATTTCCTTTAGTAATGTCTCATTCTTCATTTAGATATAGATAATACTTTAAAACAGACGGAAAAGCGGTACGCTTTGAAATTAACTTAAATTATGGCGAAGAATCACGGCCCTGATATTCATCACAAAGATGATTCAAATATTTATTCTCCTCGACATATGCTGCAATATCCAATTACTGGTTCTTGCTCCACCTGAGCTGCGGATTTTTTTCGCAAATCCAACGAATTTGTGAGTCGAAAATGCTCTTGAATTAGATTGCAAAAGGAGTGGGTGTTCATTCAGAGACAAAGCGGGCTGTGCGCTGGGAAAGATACTATGTATCAGACATTTTAATGCACTAGTGGAGTCCAAATGAATTCTTTTGTAACAAAAGGCTGATATGGCTACGATCTACTCATCAGAAGATAGTAGCATTTTCTAAGAATTTTGATAAATTGTAGTGGTTCATTGTAGGAAAAGATAAACCGAAAAGTCCAGTTGTCGGAAATAGGCAAATTGTGAGACGAATTATTCAATACCATGGAAAATATCGCAATATTCTTCGATCAGTCAACAAGAAGACTTTCGTTGATCTCAAGCAAGACTTTCTTTGTCACCCGTGTCAGCTTTTTGATGTTGTGGCATGTAAATGCTCTAGTGGAACTGATTGTGTTTGTGATAATACCACCAAAGTGCCATTTTTAGAACGTGAATTCCTTCAGGACCATAGAAGTGATAGAAAAATGATTGTCGGTGCCATGATGTCCAGGAAACTAACAAGAGGACGTGAAATCGGTGAGAAAGAAAAAGATAATCAGAATGTTCCACGCTAACTAAACAATAAGTTTCTGAGAATTGGGAAGACTCAAGTGAAGAAACGTCTGCAGATGAAGAATTACGAGACGCAAGTGATACTGATGATTTTTTGGAAAAAAAGGTGGGAGTAAATAATTTAAATTTGTCTAGATTTACGTCTTCCAGTGAAAGATTCTGTATATCAAACCAAGCTGCTGCAGCACTCGCATCCGCGCTTCTAGTTGATATCGGGATGGTTTCTCAAGGAGACCATGTCCTGGTTGTAGACAAGAACAAGGTTAGGAGGGAACGAGAAAAATTGCGTTCTCTCTTCGGAGGAACGTGGGAGATGTTACGCTGCAAGCGCTTTACTTCGACGGGAGAAAAGACTCTGATCATATACAATCAATCACAGGGAAAAACTGTTGTAGAGGAGCATGTAACTCTCGATTGAAGAGCCTGGTTCACATTACTTAGGGCATGCCACTCCAAGCATAAGCAAAGCTGGTGGGCTGAAGGATGTGATCATATATTTGCTCACAGAAAAAAGGATCGATCAAAATGAACTGCGAGCAATGGGATGTGATGGGGCCGCGGTAAACACCGGCAGGCATACTGGAGTAATTAGGAGAATATAAATGGCACTAGGAAGGCCTTTGCATTGGTTTATTTGCCTACTACATTACAATGAACTTCCATTAAGACACTTGCTTAATATGTTTGACGGCCCAACTGTTGGCCCTAAAGCTTACTCTGGCGTGATTGGCCAATCGTTGAGCAAATGCAACGGCAGGCCAGTTGTAAAATTCACAAAAATTAGTTCCCTGATTCCTACCATTATTACAGACGACTTAAGTAGCGACCAAAATACCTGTATGATATGGCATGTGCTTTTTCATATATTATAATATATTAAAATTACATAAAATATTAAAATCAGAAGATGAAATTGAGGAAATTGGAACTTTCAACTTTGAATTTTGACGCACAAGATTTCGTCGACTTAGTTGACTGGGAAACCATTGAAGTAACTCAACCACCTTTAATTGCTGATATCACAAGAAAAACATTTGAGAGACATTCTGAAGGAACAGGCTTAGTTTAAAGTACCCCCACTTCCATGTCACACACAAGCAGTTGAAAGGATGGTACAAATGATTACGGTGGCATCAAAATCCGTGTGTAGTCCAGACAGCAGGCATGGATGGACATTATCATACATCAAAGACCGAAAACTTCAACCAAATTTTGAAAATAAAGCACAGTATAAGGTATAATAAGAAGGAGTGATAGCCATATATCTGCAAACGTGTCCTATGGAAGGGTGGTTGGGGGGCACGGGTGGAACTCGATAGTAGCCACTTCCTCGTGGTGTGATCTGAGTAATTTCTCCACGAAACTAGCAAAGAGCTACTTAAATAAATACTTGGTGATCAGGCTGTGCCTTTATCCTACTTTGATTAACTGATTTTTTTGTGGTAATAGCTCAACACGCATAAAATTCTTCATCATAATTGAGGTTAGTTTTAAAAAGTTTAACTTTCCCATCTGTTTTAAAGCATTATCTGTATCCAAATGAAGGATGAGACATTAATAAAGGAAATGTATTCGAAAAAAATATTAATTTATCCCAAATACGGCTCCCAAAAGTGATGCTCGGAGGCAGAAATTTTTTTGTGTTGTGTGGATTCCCTATACTATAAAGTTGTTGTTTATTCTTAGGCATCGTATAAGCCATAGATTTCGTCAAATAAACTTCAAATTTCAGTGTTGTAATTTGGAAACATGTATCTATTGTTGATGGTTACCAATATTCCAGCATATGCTACATATTATTCTCCATAACCGTTTGTTTCCCATTTCCGCCTGAATTTTCGCAATATTTTAAACTTTAGAGCTCGGGCGGCAGTGGTTATCCGATTTAGAAAAAATTTTGCATGCGAGATCCTGATATCAGTACACAACTTTCCCGCACAGGGCAAATTTGATCTGGAAGAAAAACTTTTTATTGACAGCCAGGCACAGAAAGAGCATGAATGAAGTGAAGCGTCTCGCTCAAAACAGGACCGAATTCAGAAAGTGGCTGATGCCCTGTTTACATTACTAGCTTTCTAACCAGGTTATCTCTAACCCTAGTAGAAGTTCACCAAGTAAATGCAGGTTGGCACTAACCATAGTCAATATTTTAACCAGACTGGCATTACTAAGGTTGGCGCTGGTTACCATGGGCGTCGCTGCCATAGGGGACATGGGGGACGCGTCCCCCCCCCAATATTTGAAAAGTCAGTTTTGTCCCCCCCCTAAATTGTATAAAAAAATGTAATATAAATCGTAATATTTTTGTTTAATTGCATACATAACACAGTAGGCGCGCAAGCCCGCCCGATCGGCCGCTGTCAGCAAGCACGGTGCTGGCCTTTCTCCTCGCCGCTCCACACTACCCCTACCTCCCCTCTCACCGCCACCCTACCACCCCTACTGCTCATGCGTTGGTTATTTTTGTCTCAGAGACACGAGTCATCGGTCACTGCACCTGCAGTTCCAGCGGCCACGTGGCTCGGTCTTCTTGTGTGTGTTTAGTCGACAATGGTTCATACTATTTAGATGTATGTTAAACTGTTTTTCATTATGTGTTGTATCCAACAGTTATAGTTGTTTTAGTTGATACTTTTTGGAAGTATGTTGAAGTGTTTCTTGACAAAATGAAGCGAGCAGAGGGACAACGAAATTTGTTGTCATTTTTTAAAAAACAAAAAAAGGACAATGGTAAGTAAAGCTTATATATTTTTGTGAGAGATAAAGCGAATTTGTAGATAGTAATTGATTTCATGTGGGGAGAGTAAAAGAAACAAATTGTCCCTTCGATGATGATGGGTTTACTGACCTGAAATGGCCATAGTGTATTAAAGTTTATTTTAAAAGAGATCTTGGTGTTGTTATTTGTTATTCTAACAATTATTAAACAATTGAACGCGTTGGTATGTATAAGTTGCACATTATAAATCCAACTCTGACCTTGCAGCTATTAACTGCCTTGCATACTATGCTAAGACAATCTATAAACTCTCGACTCATGTTATCTTATTACCAAACAGCTACATTTAATTTGAGTTATAATATAGGCTAAATGTTTTCGGATGAGCATTTTTTCAATCCCCGCTTCCCCTCTCGCCTTCACTCCCAGCTCTTAGACCAGAGCCAGATTTATAATGCGCGACTTATTTAATAATCCCGAGTTCTGAAGCTGTATCATCATCGGTTTGCTCTCCTTCAACTGAAGCACAGCAAGATGGAAGAAACAACCAAGACGTAGTGGCATCAGGGGACTGCTCTGTTCGTCACACTTCTCATCAACCTCAGATTCTACCAGGGGATTTTCCAGTGCAAAAACTTCCAGGCAGAGTGCTGAAATTCCAGACCAGTTGGTACGAGAGATTTCCTTGGCTACATGTGGCTGGAGCTGAAGGGGTAAGCTGTTTTTACTGTGCAAGATATGCTCAATTGTGCCCAGGCAAAACGCTAGCTACCAAAGCAGATAAGGCTTTTAGTGAAAAAGGGTTCAACAACTGGAAAAAAGCATTTGAAAAGTTTGGAAACTACCAAACGAGTGATGCGCATTCCCAAGCTGTTTTAAGCTACTCTCAGTTACAAGCACCTATTGAGTCACAACTGTCACATGTTAAACTCGAACAACAAGAACTTGCTTTAGAATCTCTTATGACTATAATAAGTAGTGTAAAGTATCTCGTTAGACAAGGTCTGGCAGTAAGAGGTCACAAAAATGATGAAGGTAACCTAATGGAACTATTGAAAGTTCGGTGTGAGGACAAACCGTCTTTGAAACGGTGGCTAGAAAAAGATGTTACCTATACTCACCCTACCATACAAAACGAAATCATACAGATATTGGGAAACGAAATTGTGTCCAGTATAGTTCAGAGCATTAAGTTAAGCAACCCTTTGGTGTACTCTGTCATTTGTGATGGGATGCAAGATATTGCTGGCAATGAACAGGTCAGTGTTTGTGTCAGGTGGGTTGATGCTGATCTCCAGCCTTACGAAAGTTTTTTGGGCGTTTATGAATCGGCAAATACTTGTGGAACAGATATAGCAGCTCTTATTTTTGACGTGTTGCTTAGATTGCAGCTCCCTTTGTCCAATCTTCGTGGGCAAACTTACGATGGAGCTGGTAACATGAGTGGTATCCATAAGGGAACTCAGTCAGTAGTAATAGACAAACAACCACTCGCTGACTACATTCATTATGGTGCTCACTGTGTCAATCTAGTAATGAAAGCAAGCTGTGAGACTTCAAGAACTGTCAAAAATGCCATGGATTGGGCACATCAGCTAGGAGTATTGTTTTCGAACACAAAAGCTAAAGATGAATACAAACATATAGTTGAAGATGCAGCTCAAGGTCCAGTCAGTAACATTGCAAAAATAAAACCTCTTTGTCCCACAAGATGGATATACCGGAAAGGACAAATCAATGAAATTTTGCACAAGTATCCATTGATTTTGAAAACTTTGAATGAACTCACAGAACGCAAGTACGAAGGAGCCAGTGGTTTGTTGAGTGTGTTTGAAGATGGGACCACATACTTAGGCCTGATTATGGGTAGGAAAGTTGTTGAACTTTTGGAACTACTGAACAAAAGTCTCAAGGCGAGAATAAAACAGTGGCTGGGTTATGTGAATCTGTTAAACACATTGTTGATGGCCTACAAAATCTCAGAACCAACCAGCAGTTTTCTTCTGTGTTCGAAGAGTGTAACAAGTACATAGCTGAGTTGGGCCTAGAAGAGCTAAGACTCCCAAGACAAAAAAAAAGTGCCTAAAAAGATATCTGAGGGAAATGCTGATGGCTACAAGTTTACTTCAACAGAAGAACACTTTAGACGGGAGTATTTTGAAGTCATTGACACGGCTGTGCATGGTCTCAAAACTCGTATACTTGAACAGGCTGGAATGAAAAAACAAATACAGCTTGAGAAAGTCCTGCTAAAAAGAGAAGGTTATGATGTCAATGTGCTAGCGCCATATCCGGAAATCAACGGTCAAATGTTGAAGTCAGAACTTGAGCTTTTCCACCAAAGATACAAGATAAAGAATTTAAAAGATGCCAAGGACGTGTTGACCTCTATGATGAAAGAGGTCAGGGAGATGTTCTCCAATGTTGAAGTCCTGGTGAGACTAATGCTTGTATGTCCAGCTTCAAGTTGTGAAGCAGAGCGAAGTTTTAGTGCTCTGCGTAAACTGAAGACCTACCTAAGATCAACCATGACTCAAAAAAGGTTGAATCATGTTGCTGTTTGTTACGTTCACAAAGAAATATTGGACAAGGTAGAAGCAAAAAATGTGGCAAAACTGTTTATTTCAAAATGTGAAATTAGGAGAGGTGATTTTGGTTACGTAAAGGATAATAAATAAACCACTTTGGGGTCGTTTCAGTTCCAGTATACATCTGTTTAGCAAGAGGTCAATTTGAATTTTTATAATGTACTGTAAAGAGAAACAAGTCTAAGATTTTAAAGTTAATGTTTACATTGTAATGTGATAGACCGTATGTAATAACAGTAGTGTGTGTAAAATAAAGCATATTAAACCTGACCTGATTTGAGTGAATCATCATTTGGGTGAACCTGAGTTTTTATTTGATACCTATATACTATATACATTTTAGAATGAGTTTTCAATTGTATGTTAATAGTTTGTTTTTTGAACGATTGGACTTGGAATCAAGCGTGTGGTATAGGACGTTCCATTGTTGTCAAGTCCAATGGTTCAAAACACGAACTATAGACATGTTTTCAGGTTACATACAAATTGTTTCAATGAAAAACCTGCTTGTAAAAATGTAAGATTTTGGGTTTAAATTAGTGTTCAAACGTCATTTCAAGGTCACAATTTTTCTAAAATTTCCCGGACCCCCCGTCCTGTCCCAGGGGGGTGACCCCCCCATTCGTCCCCCCCAAAGTGTTGATGCTGACGACGCCAATGCTGGTTACCATCATTTTTAACTCGTGTGAATGCAGGTTAGCTAGAATAGTAGTTAAGTAATCCAGTCCACCTCTAGCTTTTACTTGAAGCGTACAATATATTATGAGAGTTTATCTTGTCATATTCCATATCCATGAGTCAGTGCAAAGTTGCTGAATAAATTCAAATGCATGAGTGAATGATGAACCATATTTTAAGTTCAAAATTTATCTTAAAAATGCAAGCGAGGACAGGTCATGGGCAGAACTTGGAAGAAAAAGTTTATTTCACTGCAAATATTGAGGCATTAAGATTCACTGGGGAATCATCATTGTCCCAGATACAATGGGCTAAAAAATAAAGAAGGAAAATATGTGTACAACCACCAAGAACTGGTAACTGTTTGAGAAGATTACATTGGAAAACAATATAAAGGAAATGTGGATGAATGCAAAACCATTGAACAAATGTTAGAGACAGAGTTTAAAAATAGCATTGTGGAGAGTGACAATGGAATAATGAGGGAGGAATTTGATATGGCCCTAAAGAAAATGAAAGAAAAAAAGGGCAGTGGGAGTGGATGGAATTCCAGCAGAAGTCTTAAAAGGATTGGGTGAAGAACTAAATAAGGCACTCAATACATTGACTTGGGCCATATACAATAAGGGTATAATCCCCTTGGACTTCAAGAAATGTGAATTGGTTCCCTTGCCCAAGAAGGCTTCAACAAATGAATGTGAGCAGCATCGCACGATTAGTATTTTATCTAATGCCTCAAAAATATTGAATATCATCATTTTGCATAGGATAGAAAAGAAGATAGAGGAACAATTAACAGAAGACCAGTTTGGGTTCAGACGTGGAAGAGGCACAAGAGAAGCGATACTGGCATTGAGACTCACCCTAGGAAAAAATGACTACAAAAAGGTGAAGAAACATTTATAGCCTTCATTGATATTGAGAAAGCCTTTGACAATGTGCAATGGAAAAAACTCTTCAGAATATTACAGGAGGTGGGGATAGACCACAAAGACAGACGAATTTTCTGGGGGATGTACAAAGAAGAGAAATCTGTGATTAGATGTGGAGACTGCAGGGGAGAGGCTTCAATCAGAAAATAAGTGAGGCAGGGTTGCTGTCTATCGACGCAGCTATTCAATTTGTATATTCAAAAAGGGCTAGATGAAGTGAGAGCATCTTGGGAAGCCCAGCAAGGAAATGAGAGCGGCATAAAGATCCAGGATAAGTGGATATACTACGTTTTGCTGATGATATAGCCGTGACTGCTAGAAACAAAGATGAGCTTACACTCATGCTAAATCAAATGGAAACTATACTCAATGGTCAATATAAAACGAAACTAAACAAAAAGAAGACCAAAATTCACAGAGTGGGGAAAAACTGTGATGCAGATAGGAGAGTTTCCATTCATGGGGTACAACTGGAGAGTGTACAAGAATTTACATATCTAGGCAGTAAAAAAACAGCTGATTGGGCAAGCAAATGAGAACTAATTAACAGGATGAAAATGGCAAAAGTAGCATTCAACAAGAAGAAGAGGTACCTAACATCTAGCAATATTAGTCTAAGCCTCAGGAAAAGAATGCTTCAAGTTTGTGTGTGGAGTGTCCTAATGTATTGCTCTGAAACCTGGAAAATTAGGAAGGCTGAGCGAAAAAGGCTGGAAGCATTTCAGTTATGGTGTTATAGAAGGATACTGTAAATTCATTGGACAGATAAGATCTCCAACAACAAATCTTCCAGAAAATAATTGAACATGATACACTTTGGGAGAGCTTGAAACCGAGGAGGGATAATGGATTGGACACATCCTACGACACAAAAACTTGCTTAGACAGATAATAGAGGGTAACAGTCCCGGAAAAAATTGTAGACTTCGACCCAGAATGACTTACATCAAACAGATAATGGAAGACATTGATTATAAATCATATACCGAAATGAAATGACTAACAGAAAAGAGAAATGAATTGAGGAAAGCGGTAGCTGCCAACCAGCCTGAGGGCTGATAACCTAAGAAGAAGATTGAGGCAAGGACTCTAAATGGAAGTTAATTATAATTCTTGCACGTCAAGGTAACATCTTGAACTGTTTTTATCTATCATAAAAGAGTGCAAATGACATAATAACGTAATATTCTCGGGGTATCTTAATGATAAAGTATAGCATAGTGACAAATCGTTCTATTTTGGAAATTTATTCTCTCAAATCTTCATCTTTCAATGCATAAAGTAATGTTTAGAAATTAAATGCTAAGGGCATAGTTAACTACTAATGAATGAGAAGTCTAACTGTGCAAAACATTTGCACATTCAATCCTTTTTCTCGCCCATACAAGTTCCAAGAAGATAGCCCACAGCCCAGGAAACAAATGAAAAGCGACTTGCATTGTTTGTTGGGCTGTAGGCTACATACAAGTTAGTTAAGCCGCCATATTAACTAACATTTTAACCGTAGTAATGTAAAAGGGGCATGAGGGACCCTGATGCCTAACAGCAAAAGGGGATTTGAGAAAGAAGAAGAAGACTCAACAACCGTAAGGGTGGCAAGAGGCCTAAACTCATTCAAATCAGGGAACAGGGAAAATCCATACACATTTGCCAGACAAGTAAAGAGGAAGGTTGTTTCTCAATGCAAGGGAGCCACTGAGTAGGGAAGTTCATTGGCGTAGCCTGCGTTCAAGGGGGGTGTATCTACCTTCCCCCACTCCCCCAAATGAAAGATTTAATTTCAAATCTGACAGAGCTAGGAAGGAAGATTCCCTCTCCCCTTCCCCCAACATAGACCTACACCAAAGGTTACACCCCAGGTAAATTTTTAATCCAAAGCAATCCCTAAATATCTTCAGAATGTCTGCATTTCAGGTCATTCAAAGATGAGACAATTCCAATTCAGAAATTATAGCCATTGGAATAAAGGAGCTGACTCAAGTTTCCACCTAAAAAAGCAACTTCTTGTGTCCGCAATGAAGGCATACATTTTTCAAATTAACCAATGGCACAAAAAATGCAGGTGTAACATTACTCTACCTTGCTCCAAATTGTAATCTCAAAGACAGACGAATGATTTGAAAATTGGAGTTGGAATTCTAACAGTTAAATCCAACTCTCCTAGGATTCAAACACCGGCCTTCAGAACAGGAAGTCAGTGCTCCTGGCAACGGACATGTAATTCCACTAAAACGACCAATGTCTAAAAACGTGAAGTGAATAATGAAGAGTTATCACTCAGTGGTGAGAACAGGAGCTAAATCAGCTCACAGTAATAATCCAACAAAGTATATTTTAAAATTCAATTCATTGAATGACTAAAACTACTTAAATATTGGCTATCGTGGGTAATGAAAAACAGTTAAATTTCACTCCATGACATTAAATCTTCCGCCATTTGTGCTGTACAAGGAAAAAAATTTACAGGCATTATAACAGAAACGATAGCCGATGGTTTGATCTCGTAGTTTCTGAAGATTAGTTTCTGAAGTTATGCCTTCCGTACATGAGAAGATTGCCTTGAAGGAAGATCATAATCGAGGATAATCTTTTCAATCATTTTTCTCTGGAGGTAATTATGCTGTGTGAGGGCAACAACATTGGATCTGTCCTTCTACTCCCAAACTCGAAACACCTCACCCAACCTTTCGACATTGCTCTTTTCCGCCCCATAAAAGTTGCATGGAGAAAGGCACTCGAGGAGTGGAAAAAAAAGAACCGGGTTACGCTGCCTAAAACAGAATTTCGTCTGTTATTAAAGACAGCAGTTGAAAGTATTGGTGGAGAAAAAAAAGAAAAAATTTGAAATCTGGATTCCAATCAGCAGGGATCTCTTCTGTAAACAGGGAGGCTGTGCTGAAAAAACTTCAAGATTCTCTAAAGAACGAGTCTAGAGAAATTTTGGAGTGACTCATTCACGGAACTACCTTCTCAAAACTGCACACATGGGGGAGAAGAACAATTGGAAATCCAAGGGTAAGTGAATCAGTGGAAAACCGGGAAGGAGTGTGTCTGTTGAAGAAGTGTACGGGAAGGAGTGTGTTCTCACAGTGTTGTGTGATTAAGTGCCTTCGAACAAATGCGGGGAGAAATCTCTTCTTTACCTTTCTTCTTCCATGGCCTAAGTTTATGAACAAAACAGTTTTTACTACTCTTCACATATTGGATATTACAATAATGTAATGAAAACATTATGTCGAATTGCACTTCCTATGACTCATCCTTAAGAAATTCGAAGGGTAACAAAAGCCACGGGCCAGGTCACACTCGGATCAAATAAAAAGTTCGAAGCAGTGGATTCACAGTGAACCCTCCGAAGTTGCCAGGAAAGGCGAAACTTTATGGCTTTGCACATGAATCACAACGTTGGAGGGAGGAGGTGAGGAGTGGGACGATCATCCCAAACTATTTCACAAAGGATGAGTTTTCCGAGCAATATTGGCAATCTCGTGCCAAGTCAAATGGCACTGACTCGTCCGAATGCTCAAGTACGAAGGAGATGCGATTCAACAGCGCTCTCCTTGAGGCTAGGAAGTAATTGCGGAAGGATTGAGATCAAGTAATGGCTCAACTCGGGTCTTGAGAGGGTGGAGGCAGGGAGGACACGGAGGAAAAGACACGAGTAAAAAGGACAAGATGATAAAAGAATTGCACAATGCGTCGTAATATAGTGTTACAAAATTAGGAGTAATAACCCTTTCTGCCTCCAGTTTACGTTACGCGACCAGCATGAGAATTTCCCTCATTACTCATAAAATGACCAATATACAAATTCATCTCCCACTAAAAGTATAGTGCCCCCATACCCCTTTTTCTGACTTACCACAGCTGCAATCCCGCAAGATCCACGTATCCACCTCTGGGCTGAGAAATAGCAGGTCAGCGTTCTCCTGCTAGGGCTCCCTGAGAATCAAAGAGGAAAATTGACGATAAGAATTATTGTAAGACACGATGAAATTACCATCTACTGTAATAATACAATCCTATCTCTCTTTTACGGCAAAAACAGGGACAATATAAGTTTGCTCTCTTGCGTTTAGAAGATGTGAATAAACAAATATCGATTCATAATACGTCTCTCTTAAAATATTTCTCCGAATTACATTCACGACAAAGACGAATATTCATAAAAGACGCGATTACCTTCAGTAAATCCTTCCCAACCAAACACTCCACCAGGACTCTACTCCGACCTCACGCGAATACGGCATTCGACTGATTGATACCTCGAAAGTCATTGTGGCGGCGCGCCGATCGTTTCCACGCCAAGTCAATGGTGGGAGAGGTAATTTGGTCCCAAAAAAAGAGGTAGGGTTGTCTCATTCCCAAATAGGGCTTCGATTTCTTAGGCATAAAGAACTAATAGAACGTAATTTGAAGTAGTTAAAAAAGGAGTAAAAAGCAGCGAAAAAATTTCCGCCTGCTAGCCTCGAACCCGGGGAAACTTCGAACGGCGAGGACGCCAATACCAACTTCTCTGATTATGTAACTGTGAGAAGAGTGAGAGTGACGTGATTGCCAAGGGCAACGTCATACGTATGACGGAGGGTGATAGCAGCGATTATGTATCCGTGATAGCACTTTTTTCACCTTCACGCGGTCATAGGGTATCACGGTCGAAATTGATGGCGATAGGCGTCATAAGGTATCGGATATACTTGCGAATACGTTGAAAAAACTAATTACAGTAGTCCATGCCCAATTAACTAACTTTTAGTTTATGAATGACTTTCATAAAGCACTACGATTAATTATTACAGGAGAGATTATTGTCTTAGTCCTTTAAAAAAAATAAATTCGACTATTAAATAATATTTTCACTGTTTAAAGCATTAATTGGTTTTTTCTCGCACTCGAATGTTATATTAATTCTAAAAGACAGTTAATTCCACGGTTACCAAGGAAATATACTATTGTTAACAGAGGTATAAAATTCATGATTTAGAGGTTGAATCCTTTTTTCGGGTTTTCCGCCGCGTTGGTTCATGTTGATATTGACGGCAATATTTCGCCGGCTGTCCTGCTGGCTTCCTCAGGTCAATGTAACAATTCGGTTTGGGAGGCGTCGTATTATGTAGGGTCGTTGTCGCGCCTTTTTTGTGGTCCCCTTCTCTGATTGGTCGGAATCGTTTCTTCTTCTAAATAACTAAACATCACATTAACAACTCACCCCAAATGAAATTTCCGGCTTGATGTATTACCTTGTAGCACTATTAATGAATCGCATTAATAATACTTTTCATTAGTTGTATCATAACAAGTGTGAATGGTAATGTTTTAGTCTGCTCAGCGCTCTCCTGTTTTCTAGTCTTACCGCGATCTGTTGTCCTGTCTGTTTTTGGCCTGCGCCTAATGGCCGGGGGAAGGTGAGCGGTTCTGTTTTGAACTGGAATGAGTGCTGCAGTCCTGTGGTGGAATCACCTCGTGCCGCTCCCCTAAGTGATAGCTTGCACGGTATTTCGTAGATATAAATGAAAACAGATGCCTCCACTTGTAAATTGAATGTTTTGACCGATTACGCTGACGTCAGTTATTACGTGTAACAATCACAAAAACATTTATCTCACGAGTAATTTTCATCTATTTTTTTTAATAACTAAAATTTACGACCTCAGTGTCATTGCTGATGATCTTCGAATGTGAATCATGAGAGCCTCCACGATTGCAGAGAGCACGGAAAGGTTCCTTTTTTAGGTCTTTCAGTTTCATGGTCACGAGGCTTTACGTGAACATTTCCTTCTTTTTCCGCCGGAGAAGTGCAAGTCATGTAAGTGACCGGTGATAAAGCCCCTGATGTTACCCTTGGAATCCACTGCTAGAGTTTAAAGGAAGACTCTTTGACTTATCTCCGCAATCGCCTGGGCATTATCAGATCATCTGTTTGTTCGAAGGATTATTTACAGCCCCCGAACAAGAGGGGTTGAGCATCCGTGAATGCCCTTCATCTTATGCCAACCAGGTGGTTCACATTGAGAAAAGGGGCTTTGTTGAATGCGTGAGGATTTTCGGGCGTTGAAACCACTATCCGGCGACGGACGCTTGAGCGTCACCGCGACCTTCTAGTCAGTTTTTATGGCAGAGGGGTTAGTTTCTGAATGGTGAAGTCGAATCTCGTCTGGGAGAATAAGCACCGGCCGTAAAATGAGTGTTTACGTGATGTGTAATGAGCTAAGGGGTCATTCAAGTATTACTTAAGACGTTGTTTGGATCATCTTACTGTCTCATGAAGAGGGGAGCGGAGGGTCTGGAACCAATTTACTTAAGATTTTCATCCGTTTGAAACATTGTATCGTTCCCAAATATCCTGCGTTTCTTCAACTTCATCAGCTGTGGCACTGTTTCGCTGTGTGAATGAATGTGGTACTCCAAAACTGCATAATTATACAATACCCAGTGCTCAATGCTGTACGATTGCTTCCATGGGAAGATGAAACAGCAGAAAGCGAGCATTTAACGAACAGTAGATACAAATATCTAACGTATTACGTAAGACTGTGAGGTAGAGGGGGGGTGGAAAATTCTTACATAGGGTGAGGGGGGAGGTCAAAAATGGCATAAATCGTCTTACGTAATACTCCAACGGCCCCTAATACAAGAGAGTTGCGTTGGGTTTTTATTCCACTAAAATAAATAAGTTGTAATTTCCATTATTAGTCTTCCGACAGATAGGCTTCTGGTCGACAGTATCACCTCGTCTGCTCGCTCACCTTAGAAGATAAAAGCTTTTTGACACGGATCGCATTACCTTTGCAGTTACTTGCGCAAGGCAAAATTTATATTCAATAATGTATCGCAATAGACCTGCGAGTTTAAAATGAGTATACACGTAGTTGATGCTGTGGTTAAACCGTTGGCCTTTCGATCAGGGGACCCCGAGTGCTGTTTCCCAGCGGTGAGAGGATATTACGTAAGTTTTTCTATCCCGGGGTGTAAGTTATGTGGTAGCGTTGCCGGTCAACTACGAGTACCTATCAGATCGATCATCGGTGCCTATCATTTTTGCGATTTGGAAAATTTGCTAATGCTAAAATATTGGGAGTGTAGGTATTATCTGGGAATCAAGGACTAATTATTCATCGATAGCAGTGTAATTAAGTCAATTTCTACGATGCGTTACTTAATGCCCCGAGTTGTATGTTTTAAAATTACTTCCCAATGTCTGTAATATTGTAGTGCGGCCTTAAAAAGTTGATGATATTTCATATGTGTATTAATTTTGTCATACTTCTCTAAGCGTTTACTTACTTCATAAGGTTACGCTTCAAACGTAAGAAGTCCAGAAGGAATCTAAAACGAAAATTTCGTCGTCCATTGACGACGTAATGATTTATCACTATAACCGCCGGCATTCTCCCTTCACCTCCGACTGATAAGGGGTCATTTTGAAACCTTCTCATATTTCATGAAAGACCAATGGCCGTAATACAGAAAGCGAAGTTGGTATCATTAACAGTTTAAATAATTAATAAAGCTGGCATAGCTATGATTTTGTAATTTATAAACAAAACAATGATTGTAACCTTTAAAGCAATGATAAGCACCATTAATATACTCGGTGAATTCAGGCGTGACTTCATGGAAGTTAATCATGATGAAAAGAACACTTCGTATTTTTCCACAATTTATTTTCAATCGTACAATTAGTTTCGACGGAAAAGTGTCATCCTCAGTACCAGAATATATGAATTGTGGAAAAATACAGTGTTCTTTACATAATAATCATCGTTACCTAAATGGGGTTTTGGTATGATTTTCTACAGTTGCAAGCTATTAGTGCATACTATGACGCTAAAAATTTGATAATCAGTGATAAAACTATTATTATTATCGTTTAAAAAATTAAAAACTTACTCGCGAACAACAATTAAAGACTATGTCCACATACATTTCAAGGACGTTTTCCTTATTTGACCAAACACATTATTCATGTGCGTATATTTTTTGCATGATCCTAATATATATTCTATTTTGCTCCTTCTTCAGTCTCCAATCAGACATTTTTTGTCTGAAAATTATGACATGAAAATTTGACAAATGTCGACCAGGGGTGGGATCGCGGTTTTTTCCTTCTCATCGTCGTTATCGTAATCTATAAGGCATGTCGCATTGAAAGGGCAATGCTAAAAGTCCTGGGAGCGCACTTCACTGCAATTTCACCTGCACCTGCTCTGCACCTGCTCAAAAAGCACCTGCTCTTTCTTGATGACGATCTCGATTTTGAATTCATGAGCGTAACTGAACAATAGTATTCATCTACATCTACATCTACGTCATACCCTGCCAGCCACCCAAAGGGTGTGTGGCAGGGGGTGCTTTCGCACCAGGCATGCATGAATGATATGGTAGAACACCGACATTACATTTAAACCCGCGTACCAAACATGCAAAGCGCCAATTAAAAATCTAATACCCAAGAAACATTCTATCTTCAATCGTTCCAACATGCAAGGGATACAAAGACTACTACTACAGATTCAAAATATCATGCATAAATAAGAACATCAACATTTACATCATGCATAAATAAGAGAGTAGAGAATACATATAATGAGAAAGATTTACTGCCTGCCTATTGTCAATACTCGAACTATTCATGACGACGATCACAGCTGTTATGGTCCCGAATGGTACGCGGAAAAAATGACATTTTATACCTATCGGTTCTACAATCTAGCTCTCTAATTTTATTGGCGCGATCTAATCTGCCGTAGTACGAAGGGGTTAATAGTATGTTTTTTACGTCGTCAGTAAAATGATTTTCCTGAAATTTATTTAGGAGGTTAAGCCTATAATTTAATCTACGCTGTGATAGCGATTCCCATCCTAATTCTTCTAACAGTCCAGACACACTAGCCAACTTATCGTAGCATCGTTTCACAAACCTAACTCCTCTTCGCTGTACGCGATCTAACTCTGATATCAACATTATGAAGAACCGTGATCGCGAATTCAAGTTTATTACCCAGTTACAACTACCGAGCATTCAAATTTCAAGGAGAATTTCAGGTGAAGTTTCGTCTCCTTTTGGATTATTTATTAGAGTTCGTATGCGTTACCGTGAACTGAGTTACTTTTACAATGCGTGGTGTTATTTTCTGCAAACGTTTAATGGAAATATAAGGAAATGAAAAGGCATACTATTCTCACTGGCATACAAATAGAAAGCAGTAGTTCTCGGAATTCACTTCATCAGTCCAGACTATTCCAATTAAACGCCATTAGTTCCCATCGTGCATGGGTGTTGAGGCCAGCTCACGCAAGTCTGAGTTAAAGTAACGAATGACATTGTGAGACTCTTGGGGATCCCAAAAGATTTCCCCGTGTCGATACGAAGCTCCGCCATTACTAATCCAATCAAACTCGGAATGTATGAAGGGCGCATATTTATTTGGGACGCAGTATGCCTTTAATAAGAGCTTATTTCCCCCTTATGTTGCGGGCGATACATTTTCTGCCAAAGTGTCGGACGCCAGTCGTTTAACCTACAGGAAAGAAGTGGCATTTGACTTCTTTCACCCCCTCAAAAGTACTCGACGGGTGCCTCCGTATTTTTCGAAGCGCGACGAGCCTTTTCTTTGCGGCGCAGCAAGTATTTGAAACCTGTGCGTCATTCACAACAACAAACCACCCCGACCACCACCACCCCGAACTTTGCAAGAGATATTTGCCAAAGTTTACAGCAGCCTCTCCGTGGATTCTTGGAGGAAAAAAGATCTTATTAGCCTTTAAGTATCTCAACAGCTCAATATTAGGACTACAGAGTCAACTCAGTAAATTAACCAATCAAAAAAAAGACTGCCATATTATAATCGGTGGGTATTTCAATCTTTCGTCCATAGACTAGGACATGTACAGTTTTATCACTGGGGGGAAAGACGAAGACCTTTGTGAGTCACTTCTGTATACATTCACATCTCACTCACTGCATCAATTAGTCACTGCTCCAACCAGAGGGAAAAATACACTTGATCTTTTAGCGACAAAAATTTCACACATGGTTGTAAACATAGGTACTGATAAGGGAATAAGCGACCACAAGATTGTTAAAGCTAATTTTCTGTGAGCATGATCCACTTGTTTGATAGGAAGAAAAATCTACTTGTTTCTTAAGGCTGACTATGAAGGTATGAAACGAGAGTTGCAAAATTCATTTACTAATTTAAAAAAAAATAAGTATCAACAGTAATACTGAGGTTTTGTGGAATACTTTCCTCAATGTTACACGATCAGTAGTTAGCAAATACATACCCAGTAAATGGAAAAGAGCCAATGCAGAGCCTAGGTGGTATAACGCTGAGGTTAGGAAAGCATTAAAGCACCAGAGAACATGGCATGTTAGGTTAAAAAGGGCAAAAATAAACAAATCCTCCGAAGAGCTATACACAGTCACCGAAAATTACAAAATATCTAAACTCTTAGCAATAAAAAGTGTGCCGAAGGGCGTTAGCTGATTACATTACTGGGAGAACACTTGAACGATAATCCCAAGGCATTTTGGTCATATGTTAGGGACACTCAAGGAAATAAATCAACAGTACACACGCTTAAGAACATCAAAGGGGAAAATCTAACCAGCAGTCTACAAAAAGCCAAATTGTTAAACTCATTCTTCCAAAGCATTTTCACTACTTGCACACCACATTTTTTCGATCCGCAGCCAGTTCGTTCCCAAACATTTATGCCTGAAATTATTATAAATTGTCGCGGCATAGAACATCAGCTAAAAAATATCAACCCCAACAAATCCCCCGGTCCAGATGAAATTTCTGCTCGAGTATATAAAAAACTGGCATCAGTCATAGCGCCTTTCTTAAAATTAATGTTTAACAAATATTTAGTAGATCACGTAGTGTTAAGGACTGGAGAGTAGCAAATGTCACACCTATATTCAAAAGCGGCGACAGGGAAGACCCAAGTAACTATAGGCCTATTTCTCTCACGTCCATTTCCTGTAAGGTATTTGAACACATAATCGTAAGCTCCATTATGAGTCATTTAGGTAGGGAGGAATTATTTATAAATAACCAACACGGATTTCGAAAGGGTAGATCTTGCGAAACCCAATTGGCCCTCTTCGTTCATGACATCTTACTCTCAGGTGAAAATAATGTTCAATTTGACGCGATATTCCTAGATTTTAAGAAAGCTTTCGATAAGGTACCTCACGTTAAGTTACTCTCAAAACTAGAAGCATATGGAATAGATAAAAACATTATAAGTAAGATTGATCAGTTCTCACATGGGCGGGAACGAAGTGTTGTCATAGATGGTATCATGTGAAACACAGCGTCACGTCGGGTGTTCCTCAGGGAAGTGCCATTGGTCCACTTTTATTTCTCTTAAATATGAATGATATTAGCAATGTCGTTAAAAGTAAGCTTAGACTCTTCGCAGACGACGCGGTTGTGTATAGGGATATTACCAATTCCGAAGATAGCTACTCGTTAACAATTGACCTACTTGCTATTCATGCTTGGTGCGAAAAGTGGCAGATGGAACTAAACATAAAAAAGTGCGTAGCAGTCAGCTTTTGGAAAAAGAAAAATAGGGCTTACAGAATTAATAATACGGAAATTATTCACGCCGAGTCTGTTAAGTACTTAGGGGTCACAATTACTCACGACAAATCTTGGGGAAAACATATTCGGGAAATATGCGGTCAAGCATACAGGAAGCTAGGCTTTATCAAGAGAATACTCAGAAAATGTGATGAGAAAGTGAAAGAACGTTGTTATTTTACAATCGTTAGGCCTCATCTGGAATATGCTGTTAGTGTATGGGATCCATACGAAGCGGGGTTGATATCAGAGTTAGATCGCGTGCAGCGAAGAGGAGCTAGGTTTGTGAAACGATGCTACGATAACTACGTTCTTATTTATGCATGATGTAAATATTGATGTTCTTATTTATGCATGATATTTTGAATATGTAGTAGTAGTCCTTGTACACCTAGCATGTTGGAACGATTGACGATAGAATGTTTCTTGGTTAGTAGATTTTAATGGGCGCGGTGCATGTGTGGTACGCTGGTTCCAATGTAGTTTCGGTGTTCTGCCGTATTATTGATGCATGCCTGGTGTGGAAGCACCCCCTGCCACACACTTTGAGTGGCTTGCAGGGTATGACGTAGATGTAGATGTAAGTATGCCTCATCTTTCTCCCAGGAGGAGGAATTGGGTAGTGGGTTTGTTAAAGGCAAATATATCTGTCGAAAAATTATCCGAATAGGTGTTGGGCCTTCGACTTGCACCCACGGAACTTTTATTCGGAGTTTAAATGAAAATAATCTTATTTATCAATACCATTATACGGAATTCATCAAATTTTCCGCTGTAATGAAAACTATGTTTATTCAAATGTCTATCAATGGGTATACATTTTTTATCCGCTACTATACTATTTGCGAGTTCACAAATGTCTAAATTGTAGACGATTGTTCAATAAAACCTGTAACACATATGGAGTGAGCTCCACGGTGACTATGCCTCAACACTATGTTAATCTTTTGGGCATTCATTATGAAGAAAATGCGAGAAACAATCGTTTTTCGACGCCCTCAAACGAAACGACCCCAAATTTAGATGAAATATGGAAAATGGTGGAAGAAGAATGGGAAATGGACCCAGTAAGATGATGCCAAAACGTGGACAACTCCATGTCACAGAAACTTGTTCAGGAAATCGAGAATTAAGGGGTATGGTTTGATTATTAGGCTAATAAACATACTCATCCTTAATTTAATTTCCATCTTAATTCTCGATGATCAATTACTCTGGTCATGTGCACACGTGACTCAGGTTGTGAGAATTACAAGAACTTTAAAACCTTTTCCACTCGTTCTAAATAAAGCTTCATTGTAAGCCTTTCCAAAATCCATGAAAATTCATTTTTATTAAATCATCAAATTACCATGATGATGAAGAGATGAAATTTATGACCCTGTAAACATTCTGTTAATATCTTCATATAGGGCATACACAACTTAATCCTACGTAGAAGCAATAATATTTTGACGTATTTGAAGAGGAATGGGTTCTTTAGGGACGTAGCAATCGTATTATCTTTGATGGTGCACATTCCTAATTTATACTCCCTTGACTACTCAGCGGATTTATGAGTAGTATACAAATGAGCATAGGGACAATATGTAATTACTGCTTTTTCGCTACATGAAAAAGATGTTTGGTAGTATTTTTTTAACTTTCAAAGGCATAAGCGAGGCATTGTTGTCGGAGTAATACTCAAGCGTGAGTGTAAAAACTGAGACTGCGAATATCTCAAAAGGTATTAAGATGATTGAACAATTCGCCCTATCATCTAATTATTATCCTCCATCCTCGAAGTTGAGCTGTTGAACCACATGGCCAATGTATTGCTCATAGCAAACCCAGAAAATTATGCGGGGAAAACTTCAAAAAGCGTTTCAATGTTCTTTTCAAGAAAACCCCACACTTATTTGGACCCTCACTCAGATAAGTATTCGGTTTTTACAAATTTGGCAGATGGAACCAAATTCTAATTCCTAATAAAAATAATTATCCTCTTCACTAAATCATTTAAAAGTAATTAAAAAGTGAAAGTAGCCTCAGGTAAGTTCACTAAATCGAGTAATTGACACAATCAACGAGATCCAGTCTATTCCCTCGTTCATGAATAGCTTTTCATTGATTGATGACTGGGCGAGTGAGTGGATATCCGCATCAGATAACAGGCAGGACGTAGAAATCAACAGGGGCCGAGTGCCTGAGAATGGGAAGTAAACATCTCATTTTACGATCAAGGAGACCGCTCTGATTACTTTGCAAAGCCCGAATATGCGTAAAAATCAAACACTCACGGTTGAGGTTAATGTCCATTCGCAGGGCCTTCCGCAGATTCCTGCGAAATTTTGGCAACAATAAAGTCACATCGCATAGATTAGTTTGAGGGCAATAGAGGAGGCATTTCCAAGATTCGTACCTCAAGACTTCTATCCGCAGACGAACCCTCTAGTCCGCACCCAGTGGTTCTTACTATGAATCGATAAAAGGGAATTCCAACGTTTCCTTTAAAAACTGGACCAAATAAGATGTACTGGACTTTTGAAAGTAGTTTTCAGGAAGTAAATAATATTACGTTAGGAGAAGTTAAGAAATGTATTTGAGACGACCTGAATGCACGAGGGTGGAATTTTACGTAGGGTATTGAGGTGTCGGAAATATTACTAATGAAAAATTTTCTTCTCATGAAAACCATTCAATTGCACCGGGTTTCCATTATTTTAACGTAAAATCCACAGGATATTTCGCATAAATGTTAATTTTAATGTATAATTTATCTCGGAAGTAGTTTGAGGCCTATTAAAACGACGCTCATCCACAGCTATTTCCAACACTCGGAAAAAGTTTTTATTGTAAGTGGATTTGATTTGGTGGAGAAAAGCATTTGGTGTCCCAACTTAAATTTTAAAAATTCTTTCATAGCAACTTTTCTTTTGTTCCAATCAAGAAAAATTATCTTAAAGGGTCCAAAGCTCTAAAATAAATATGGTAAGTATCTCTACATAATTGACTAAGACTTCGGAACATCGACTGCCTGCGGGGCGAAGCACACTCATCACGTTTCTAACTCCACGACGATCTCGCGAACGTGAACCTTATTAGTATTCCTATTTACGTGACACCTAGAATCGATATCTATTCATACGGAGTTTGAATATTCCCGGTTTCCATTGGCTGTCTCAGTGTTGTCATGTTGTCGAAGGAAAAGCGATTTTAATTAGTTCCCACGTACGCCGCATTCAGACGCAATGCGTTTCGCGGTAATTTATTCCGCCCCTGTGCATAAGAAGAGATACCAGGAGGTTAGGGAACTAGCATTAGATAGGGAAGGGTGGAGGGCAGCAGTCAACCATTTCTAGGTTTGAACGACCAATGAATGAATAAAAGCAAGATATGCTGCCACGAACTGTGTCACGCACGCTGCGAGTGACAGCTCTTACATTATAGACAAAACTTTTTAGTGATTGTGCATTAAAATTTTACCATTCAACACTGAATAGAACCATTAGAGCGACAGGTGTTTAGAATAAATTACTGAAATTGATATTCGGAGAGTAAAGTTGATCAAAAAAACTGACAAAAATTGCAAACATCGAACCAGTACGTTTGTTGATCGCCTTTTCATCCCCGATAGAATAGCTCAAAATAACATGCCTCGACATGGCACCGTGAATAATTTAGCCCTACAACTTTGAACCCGTTTGCATTCGTGAGAATAATGGAGGCCGCCAGAACCCTGTACCTGAAAAGTTGACGAACGTGGTGGGAAAGGTGAAGAAGGTTTCATTCCTCGAGTCTGGTTCCGTTGAAAATGTCTAGAATTTCGTCAATCCTAAGTTTCACACGCGGACTATATCCAGTAAACACATAATTTTGACAGCATCATTCCAACTCATTATCAGTTACAGGTCAAAACTTAAGGAATAGACTGATGAAGATCTTTGGTAGAATTTTCATAGCTGTTAGTTTGACGATAATCACCGCTTCAACATCCGTCAGAATGTACAAGGTTTTCCGGAATTTTTAACGACGAAAACAACATTTCTCTTAGTTTATAATCTAATGGTCGTTTTACACAACTCCAAGATGATTGTCTTCCGAGTAAACAAGATCACCGTGTCATAGTACATGTCATCAACTGACTAATCACTCGGGTGTTCGAAGGAAATTGACCGGAAAGCCTTCAAATACCTGCACGTTATATGTGGTGCTGGCTTCCTATTTGCCCTTGCCGATGGAATCACAGTAATATCGATTGGCTGGGCAACGGTGTCAACGTTTTTTTTAATAGAGCGATATAGGTTCTTGTCGTGTCTAATGATGGACATATATTACCTGGTCTCACTCCAATTACGGGGAAGATATGTCGCCGTAAATAGGATGATCACTGAAATATCGCCTTATAAATCCCAGAACTGACGGATTCGCCAGATTACATCCCTGCACGATTCACTGTGCGACGCAAGCTCAGCTCTGAACACGACATCTGGATCTTTTGGCCTCTTGACGACTATGATAAGCCTGTCGGAAGCGAATATTTTACCTGTTCACTGGAGTGGCCTATGCTATCGTCTACAGCTATGTGTTCATACCAAAGGGAGAAGTTTATCTCGTGACGAGAATAAGACGGTCAATAATCCATATGGCAACCATAGTGTTGTGCGTTGGGACAGCTGGGGAGACCAAGCAGCAGGTAATATTTTCAATTAGCTATTTCGCAAGTATCTGATAAAGGTAGCCTTAATTTTTACCAGTCGACCTTGTACATTATGGTGGTTTCACCGAGATGGACACAAATGTCATTTTATACATACGAGGTACATCTAGAAAGTAAGTTCCGTTAGGCAGGTCAAAGAAAACTAGCACATAATCAGGAAATATATTTAGTGCCTAGAAATGGGACTGAGCGGAATAAAGATAAACGGAGAAGAAATAAACATGCTCCGCTTCGAAAATGATATCGCAGTCATAGCGGAAAATCGCGATGATCTTCAAAGGTCACTAAATGTAATGGACCAAGTTCTCCAAGAATACAACATGAAAATAAAAACACAAAGACTAAAACCTAGTACGCGGAAGAGAGAAGCTGTATGTAGACATCACCCTGAGAGGAGAGAAATTAGAGCACGTGGATTCCTTCACCTATCTCGGAGGTACCATAGCGTGTGACGGAAGAAGTACAACGGGCATCAAATGGAGAGTAGGCCAAGTTAAGAAAGCGTTCATGGGAAAAAGACAGCTGCTGTGCCCAAAGAAGATAGGACTACAAACCAGGAAACAGTATGTGAAAACCTTCGTGTGGAGCATCTCACTCTATGGATCAGAAGAATGGACCATTGGAAAAGCTGACCAGAACAGACTAGAAGCCTTTGAAACCTAGTACTGGTGGAGGATGCTGAAGATAAAATGGACGGAAAAAATAAGGACTGATGAATTCTACAGAAAAGTATAGGAGAGATAGGACCAGAAGAGGATAGGACCATATGGAATACCATACAGAAAAGAAGAACCAGATGGATTGGACACACCCTGAGATTCAATGGGTCTGTAAAGAACATTATTGAAGGCAAAATAGAGGAAAAGATCCCCAGAGGAAGGCCCACGAATAAGTTCATGGACCAAATGAAGAGGAAAGTACATAGAAAGAAATACCAGGAGGTAAGGGAATCAGCATCAGATAGGGAAGGGTGGAAGGTTGCAGTCCCAATCTTAGGATTGAACGACCAATGATGATATCCAGTTTTGCAAGTTATTTATTGACTTACCCTCGTATGTAGATAATTGCCATTTCTATTGGATTACAAGAAAAATACCGATACCACCCTTATAAATTGGTAGTTTTCAAGTGCAAGACGCTACTATAAACTGGGTGCGATAGCACATTTTTGGCCCCAGTGCGATGTTGCGCGAACGGATTTTTGTGAAATTTTTCAATCATCAACAACACGATGCTTCGCGGCATATTCAATTATGAGCCTCAATTTCACTTACATGTATAGTTATTCATTAAATAAGAAAGTTACGGTCTGAACACCGCCCGCGCGATCACCCGAAGGTTAAGAAGTAGTATGTACCATCTGGCTGGATAAAGTTTTTATGCTACAAGATTTCATCGGTGATGATAAAAACATGCCATACTGGAAGTTATTCTTATAAATGCAAGCGTAACTCCTGTTACAAATCACAGAAAAAAAAAAAAATTTCAAAATTTCACAACAATATTCGGCATGATGGAAGTGACCTCAGAAGTGTTCACACCCGTCACGAATTGATTTGTATAGTTCGATATAAAAGAAAACGAATGTCGACAAATTTTATCGGCAAGGAATAGGTGAACCATCTCAACTACTTTTTTCCGTGCATGAAGGACAAGGGAAATAAGAAAATAAATATTTTAAAAACCATCAAATTACTTGCAAATTACTGAAATCGCGTTTTTCCGCACAAATATTTTTCCTCTTTCCTGAAGTGCCATTATCAAGGATTGCCCTAAGAGGGAAGAGGATTTCAAATACCTACAGCAGTCAAAGGAACAGTGGAGGGAGAATAGAGAAGAGTGAGAAGAAGGCTGAAAATGAGAGACGAAGTAAAGATATAAAGAAGTTACAAGGAGACCATGGAAGAGGCCCAGGACAGGATGAATTGTAGACAGCTTTGTTGTTTGGGACCTGCCAGTAGGCAGAATACCAGTTGGTGATGATCCTTGAATGAGTCGAAGGGTAACAAAATCCACGGACTGTCTCTCGCCTGCTCTTGAAGGGTACGGACGTGTTCTCGGAGCGCTCCCTAATCCGGTTCCCTGCTGCCTACCTGCTCGCTGTGCACCTGCTGCTCAGTGCCTTGAAGCTGCAACCTTAGTGTAGTGATTTATATATTAGCCGTAGTCCAATCTATTTCTCCTAGCTATATATTCCAAGTTATTCACTTATCGTCTAGTTATTAAAAGTTAGTATTAGCTAATGAGTGAGTGGTGTTTAAGTGAAGAGGCCTGTGCCTCATGTGTGTCTGCGTGTGCCTGTGTGTCTGCCGAGAGTGTCTGCTGCAGTGATAAGTAGAAGCCACCCCTTTTATTTTATTATTTTCGCCTATCGTGTAGTTAGTAGTTTCTGTGGTATATCTTACTAGATATATTAAAACCAAGTAGAGCTTTATGCTGTAGCTTTCCAATCATTCACATTGTGTAGTGTACTCGTTAACTAAGGGTTGAGGATATCCTGGGTCTACATAGTTATTAATCACAAGGTGAGGAGTCACTTCCTCGTAGCATTTTCATTAACAATACCTTGCACTAACTTAACACCTAACTAACCCGTACATCACTCGTTTTACAATTCTGTTGTTCTGGTTTAAATAGAGTCCTAAGCCAATTTAGGATATCTACATCCTCAGTGGTAGACTAATTGCATATCTCACTCTACCTTAATTATCTATATTGTTGTAATCCTTGCATTTACTTTGAGTTAGACAATCTCCCGGCGCGGTTAAAATCCTAGTAGTCTAATTTTACACACTTTTTCTATCTTATATATAGTTTATACTCCGTTGTATTCTTACGATATATTTTATAAGTTATTTTTATATATGTAGACTATACCTTTATTACATAGCTGTCTTTACAAGTATAGTATATTCATAGTTAATACTTTTGTGTTTACTTATTTTACCTTGATTTTCTTATATTCTATATTTAGGTTTATTCAGGTTATACGTTCCTAGCTTCAAGAAAGGCTATCCAATCCTTACTTTTTTAGTCCCTAACTAATATATTACTAGTGCTTCATAGCTTACTGCTTTAACCGCGTGTAGAAGCTAGCGTTTCGCTCGTTAGTCGCTTCACACTTCGTAAACAATTCACTAGTGTCATAACTGCCCGTCCAACCCCCATAACAACAGCCCTCCCTGAAGTGGAAGTCCGTTACCCCCCGCGGTCAGTCCATTTACTCAACCCACCTCAGCAGGGAATAAATCTGTTAGGCTTATCTGAGGAAAAAAAGATTCTATAGACTAGGATGACTCCCTTTAGGTCTGCTCTTAACCTCACCAAGAGTTCACCCGACTGCGAGTCCTTACGGTCTCGGATCGCTGAGCTTGAGAGGACGGTGGACGAGCTCCGTGCTTTGGTGGAGCGGTTGGATGCAAGTCCTGGTAGGTTGCGGTGGAATGAGGAGGGCTCGAAGCGCACCAAACGCGTCAGGGCCAGGGAAAGCTCAGGCACTGTCGCAGAATGGAGGTTAGAGGACCTTTCTCTGACCTCCATGCCTCCGGAGGAGTTTCCCTCCGCTTCTTCAAAGTCATGGATAGTGACATCCTGGCGTAGCCGTGTGGTCACCCTCCGAAAACGGGGAACGGCAAGTGTGGAGGCTGAGCCGATCCCCGTCAGCAATAGGTTCGATGTTCTGGCGGAGGCTAGACCATCGGAGCTAGCGCTGGGAGGTGGGTTGTCGAGAGGGAGTGACGAGGGAAGGGAGGGAATCTTAGTATAGGTAGTTCGAATGTGCGGCGTATAGTGGCTCCACTGTGTGTAAAGGCCCGCAAGGAGAGAGGAGATGCACGGGTCACCTCCTGGTGTATACCGGGAGGAATGGTGCCACAGGCGACGAAGGCGATGAAGGCGGCGGTCGGGGACAAGGGCTGCTCCTAGTTGGATGTGGTAGCCCATGTTGGGACCAATGACGCTGTGGATATGGGGTCAGAGGAGATTTTAGACTCTGTGAGAGATCTATGCTCCGAGTTCCGCCGTATTCGCGGAGGGTCGAGTCGCAATATGAGGCTTACCATATGCAGCTTGGTACCTAGGACGGATCGGGGTTCGATGGTTTGGAGCCGAGTGGAAGGCATAAACCAGAGACTCCGTAAAGTCTGTGGGAGCGAGGGAGCGGAGTTCTTAGATCTCAGGCCGGTGCTGAATTCGTGTCGGGTGCCACTAAATCGTTCAGGTGTCCAATATACGTATGAGGCATCGCAGGAGGTACCGAGCAGGATATTGGAGCATACTCGTAGGCCTTTTTTAGGACAGAGAGTAGGGTAGTGAGTAGGTCAAATAGTGGGCCATTAAATAACTTGCCATTCACCAGGATAGCAAAGAATAACGAGTTGATCAGACAACACAGTATAGGTTTAGCGGGACGGAAGAAAGCACAGAAAAAGGAAAAACATAAAAATCAAAAGAACACCCATGAATCTCCAAACGGTAACTTTCCCAATAACTTAGAAAACAGAAACCCCACAAATACAATAAGCAGACGTATTAAAATAGAGGAATTTTCAGTTGTGGTAGTTAATTGTCGTAGTTTCAGAAGCAAGATACCTGAATTCCATCACCTTATAGAGGGTACTAATTCTGACATAATTATAGGAACCAAAAGTTGGTTAACAAGCGATATTGCTGATAGTGAAATTTTTCGAGTAAATTTTAGGGTATACAGGAGAGATCGAGAGGGTCGACCGGGATGCGGAGTATTTATCGCAGTTAAGAACACACAAGTCACCAAAATAGAAGTGATTCCTGATAATATAATAGAAAAAGTATGGTGTTCCATTTAATGTGCTAATTCGAAAGTAATATAAGTTTGTGCCTACTATAGACCACCCCATTCCGATGTACACTCAGTATTAGAACTCGAGAAACAGATCAGGTCCATTAATTCCCATAGTAACGAATGACAGATTATTGTAGGTGGAGATTTCAATACACCATCGATAGATTAGAAATCATGTAGTCATAAGTCTGGGGGTAGGGGACAAAGAAATCTGCGAGTCATTGCTTAACCAGTTCGCATAATACGCACTACATTAAATAGTAAATTTGCCTAATACAGAAGAGAATGTTCTCGATTTACTTGCCACAAACATCCCTGAAAAAGTTATTAAAGTTGAAAATGTCGATGGAATAAGCGACCACAAGGTAGTGCACGTAAAATGCAAAGCTGCAACGTAAAATGCAATGCTGAAAAAAATTTTAAATTAAAAAGAAAGATTTACCTTTTTAGTAAAGCAGATTTTAACGGATTTAGGCGTGACTTAAAGACTTCTTTAGAAAAATTCTTGAACATCAGCAAAAATAGTGATACAGACAATACATGGAAAGAGTTCATCCAAATTACGCGGTCACTTGTGAACAGATATATACCACATAAGTATAAGAGTGAGAATAGGGAACCAAAGTGGTACAACGCGGAGGTTAGAAAATGTTTAAAACGCCAACGAGTTAACCAAGCGAAATTAAGAAAAATGAAGCTAATAGCGATTTAAAAAATACTATCAAACATTATACAATTTGTAAAGCAGCCGCAAAAACATCCCTTAGAAAAGCGTTTAGTGAATTCAAGAGAGAAGTACTCGGAGAACAACTAGAGGGAAATACGAAAGCATTTTGGTCATATGTTAGGGAAGTACAGGGAACTAAAAAGTCGAACAGTAAATTCCTTGAAAAACGTTAGAGGCGAAATAGCAACTTCCAATTTAGATAAGGCTAATTTGTTGAATTATTTTTTTCAGAGCGTTTTTAATCAATCTAAGCGTAGTTTGCACGAAACCATACCAAATCGATTTCAGCAACCAATGCCCCCGATCGATATATCTTGTAGTAGAATTGTATCCTTACTAATTAACATTAGCCCGAACAAGTTCTCAGGTCCTGATGAAATTCCAGCTCGTGTGTATAAAGAATTAGCTCACGAAATTGCTCCGTATCTTAAAGAAATATTTAATAAATCCCTCGAAGAACACGCGGTTCCTAAAGACTGGAAGATAGCAAACGTGACCCCAATTTTTAAAAGCGGCGATAGGGAACAGCCAAGTAATTATAGGCCAATATCATTAACGTCACTATCATGTAAAATTATAGAGCATATAATAGTTACATCAATAATGGGAAACCTCGACAGCCAGGATTTATTGATAACAAACCAGCATTTGGTCAGAAAGGGATGGTCTTGCGAAACTCAATTAGGCCTTTTTGTTCATGATATTTTAGTTTCCGGAGAAGGTAACGTACAGATAGACGCAAGGCTTCTTGACTTTAGAAAAGCGTTTGACAAGGTTCCCCACTGTAAGTTACTCGTGAAGTTATAATCATACGGGATAGACAGTAATATAGTAGGCTGGATAGAAGACTTCTTACATTAACGCGTTCAAAGGGTGGTATTACATGGTGCCAGCTCAGGCGAAGTAAAAGTTAATGCAAATGACTTGAATACAGTAGTAAAAAATAGCAAGCTCCGTCTTTTTGCCGATGATGCAGTAGTGTATAAGAAAATTAGAAATAAAGAGGACAGTCAGTCTTTAGCTATGGATTTAGATGCGATTGATGATTGGTGTGATAGTTGGCAGCTAGAATTAAATTTGAAGAAATGCGCGATAATGGACCTTTGGAAAAAGAATTGCTTTCCCCGGAATAATTTAGCACCAAAGAAAAGAAAATATCTAACGTAGAATCTATTAAATACTTAAGCGTCACCATTACTGAAGACATGTCATGGGGGAAACACATCAGGGAAATAACTAGTGTAGCAAACCATAGATTAGGATTCGTAAAAAGGGTTCTAGGTAAATGCGATGAGAGAGTACGAGAAAGAAGCTATTTTACACTTGTCAGTCCCCATTTAGAATATGTCGCTAGTATAGTATATGGGACCCGTACGAGGAAGGTTTGGTAAAAGAATTAGAGCGTGTGCAAAGGAGATCCGTTAGATTTGTTAAAGGCCGTTATGATAATTGTATAAGTGTTACGAGTTTCATAGAAGAACTAGGATGGGAATTACTATCAGAACGCAGGTTAAAATTTAGGTAAAACCTCTTAAGCAAATACGAAACCGATTTGTGCACAGATGACGTTAGATATATATTGAGAACCCCTGCGTATTATGCTAGGTTTGATCATATTAACAAGATTAGGGAGATAGATTGTCGTACCGATAGATTTAAAATTCCATTTTTCCCGCGTACCATAAGAGAGAATAATAGGCAGCGTAGCAAAGGGATAGGTAGGTGAAATATAGTTCGAGTAGTCTGTAGAGCATGATGCACGTAATAACAACCAATAATCCCTTTCTTATTTTGTAGATACTAACCATCTAGCTGCATGTGACCCTGTTCTCTGGCATGTCCCCCTTAAATATCCTAATGGCAAATAAATGGCATTAGTGCATGTTTGGTGATCTTCATTCCCTACCACACACCCTCGTGGTGTCTCGCAGGGTATTACGTAGATGTAGATGACAAGGGAGGTTTACTCGCATAACAAAGAGAGTAGGCTTTCCGAGAGATCTAGGCTTTCAATTAGAAACTCAGCATCAGCTATTTTTGGATTTCAGTTTTTTCGTTGATGAAGCTATTTAGGTTATTCTAATTTCAGTATACAAAGTTATGCTGAAGCACTACATATGGCAAAAACTTCAAGTTTGAAATTCGAGCCGTAAGATATTTATGTCAGTAGTTAAGTACCACGATATTGTATGCAAGTTTTATTCTGTAACTACAGTTTTCGTTACCATCTTCATTTCTATAATTATTGGAATCCCCTAGAAACACTCGAAAATCGCTGACCCAACATGATGTTTTCAGAAGGCCAGAGAAGAGAGCAATGAAAAAATCCAGTAATTGTTGTCAAGGCAAAAAAATCAAAAGCAAATCATAAATTAGGAAGTCGAGCTTGTCAAACGTGAATCGATTAAACGAATTATTTTTGCATCAAATTAAATTCACTGCCTGACTAGCCCTCCCGGCATTAATGACCTCTGTGAAAAAATAGACAGGTACACGAAAGGCTAGGATAGCCCAGTTAATTAATTCATGACCAATTTCATATTTCTATTACCAGCTGAATGAGTCAGAGGATTTTCTATGCGTGGCATGATTGTCAAGAAAGAATAAATACCAACGAAAGCAAGAGGTAAACAATGAATTTGTACAGGCATTCCGGGATGTCCAAAATGAAGCAGATTTCTAAAGTAAATACAAATAGCTGAATCATGAGCGAACAAACCAAATTCCAGAAGTAAACGAAAAAGAGTGAAATACGATCGCAACTTGTACGAACACGTTATTACAGGTTCTATTTTATTATTACAGGTTATATTTACAGTTTACATGGTGAATTTTCGCGTTCATGCATTTGAATCGTACGGGTTATTGTATCGTGCAACCAAGCATTTAGGAATATTTCCTCTAAGTACTATGCAATATAGAAATGACTACAAAAAAATGAAAACTCAAGCTACAACGAGTTCGAAGGATCTTTATAATCGCTTCCGGGAAAGAAAACTTTAAAGCCTTCAACGATAACAGCATAAAAGGAACGCATTCGTGCATCATCAAAATACAGGGGAAATACAATTACCTACTGCGTATAAAATTCACTGAGGAGACAAAGGCGACTTGTATTCACCAGTGCCTTAAAGATTTTATCGATCGACGTGAGTAAAAGGAAATTTAAAAGAAATCATTCCACTCACCCAAGATTTTGAAGCATACGTCTCTCCCTCACTGCCTCCGTCTTTGATCGAAACATAAGTGCCCTCACATGGAGCGACGAACTGGCTATGCACGGCTGTTGAACACTTTCATCACCATAGACATCACCGAGATGGTAACTTTCTTCCGAGTTACAGTTCCATTCTTTCCTTCGAGTTAGCTCCAGAACGACCTGCCACTCACACTTGCAGTTACTTGTAAGGATCCATGTACACGTGAAGAACTCAAGTTCAGGACACATTCACCAGCGTGAAGCTATGAGTTGGCTGAGCTCGAACGGTCACGCTCGAAAACGCTTTCACAAAAGACGTGCGTTGCTTAGCAACGAAAGTCGAGAATCGCGAAAGCGAGTCGACGAGTATACAAGTCTAGGTGGAAGTTCTGTTTACTGACTGGGGAGGGGAATCGAGGGAGGGCGAAGAGAGTTGTCGGACGGAAAGTTGAATTGGGGGACTTCTTGAGCCGCTCCATTTGATGAATTCTCCGCTCGCGCAGTTGTGAGTACCGACGCGAAGCTCCGGAGTTAAGCATGAAGTTGTGCCATTCTGAATATGACCGCAGTCCCTGTAAACTACCGTAATTTTCGATGATATACACTTATCTTTCAGGTTTTTTAAAACGAAAATTACAAACATCCCTCTAAGCCAAGTATTGTCGTCGTATGCGCTGAATGGAGAGGAGAGGGTTATGAGGGGAGGTAAGCTTGGAGAGGTGGGGAAGGGGAAGGAGTTTTTCCTTCTGGTTGCTTGGGGGCCGGAGGTTGAGGTAAAGGAACATTGAGGTAAAGGAACTTTGCAAAAGGGAATTCTTACCCGTTCGTGTCAGGGCGGAAAAGAGGGAAAGGGCCGTAGTGAAATTCCGAAGTGAGGTGGTAAACAGAACCTAAAGGGAAACTTAGCGGAACTGCGAGAGAGGGAAGAATTTATGGGCTTCGTTTAACCGACGCGGCATACGATCTTAGTACCCAGATTAACGCTTGCTCCTTTTTGCGTACTTCAATTGACGGCGGGTCGAGGGATAAGGGAAGCAGGATTGACACGAAGAAACATTTGCCAAAAGACAAACCATTTTTCCGCACATGGGTAGGGACGGGGAATGAGGACGGGTCTTTACATGTGCACCGATGGTTGTTCACTTCAAGTTTTAATTTTTGCATTCGCCGAAAATAATATAAATACATATTATTTTCATTCAAGCTTAAGGCACGTAGATTTCATTTGGGGAATACCTACTTTACGACTTTAATTAATCGAATATTTTTGTGGCAATCGCTACGACGGTTTTTAACGTAAATTTCTAATTTCTTGACAAAAGAAAGCCAAATCGCGTGAGGGCTGCCGTGTTTGTTTTTATATTTTCTTTTATTCTATTACATTTATGTAGGAACAGTGATAGTTTGAATGTCGTTAATCCCTAAATCTTGCTATTGGGTTTTCTATTAATTCCTACATTGGCTATAATTGCTGAAAATTTAAAATTACCACGGTAATTTACCTTAAATGAAACTTCCGTTAAATTTTCCATCTCTAGTGGGGTAAACAGTAGGTACACGCATGAAAAGTAGCAAAGGTAATGGGCTGACAACATCCCAATATTAGAGTACTTGAATAATGTCACAATCAGTTATTTGTATAAAATGTAGGTATGTGAAGACACTGATGGGATAGGTCTGTCGGAGGAAGATCAAGAGACATCGAAACCAGCTTAATCAGTTCTTCGTCCCTCTGACAATGAGCCAATCATGGGCATAGAAATATCACAGCAGATAGTTGATCTACATATTGATGGCAGAAGAGTTGAAAGCGTAAGGAATGACGTACGTCAGCACAGTTAAAAAAAATCAAAATACCAAGTGAGGTCAGGCCATCCAAAGAGCAAGCAATGGGCTCTTGACCGTACAGATTTACAACCAGCATGACTCTAATTATCCATGTTCCCTAGAGAAACAGGGCTGTTAGTTTGGTTTTCCTCAATAATCCACAGGGAGAGCAACAAGACTGAGACAGGGAAATCAGAAATTAGTGTAGCAGGACATCATCCTGTCTGGCTCCATATAGCAGATTTGGTGTGAAATGTCTAGTCCAGGAGGGCAGCCCTGTCCTTCCTCCCCTCACCCCCTACCTACGTCCCCTGGCTATGCCAATGGAATCATGGGTGGCTTATATACATCTGCTAAAATTTAGAGTAGCTACTCATCCAGCTGAAAGACAAGGAGAGCAATGTCAGGGTTCTTTTAGGACATCAGTAATTTCATCTCAACATTTTCCAACTCTTTGGTGCTTCAGCAGTCAGGGAAAGCAAAATAGATGTGACGAAATTGAATATTATAAAATCAGTAGGTGCAGAGCTATTAAGGCCTCATATTAGAAGAAGAATGCCAAATGCAGGACTACCATGAAAGGTAAAAAAAAATTGAAAACCTATTTCTGATGATTCTAATGCTGAAAACCAGTGTGCGTAGAAGCACAAAAATATTAGTAAAGGCTGTGTCAAGATGGAGGTGATAGAGGTTTCATAAAAATATTTTATTTTGATCAGTCAAAAATTCTATCAAAAAAGGCAATTTTTTTGCTTTTTGACACTTTTTTATACGGTTATATTATTCATTTCCACTTATATAGTCAAGGCCTCATTTTCAATTCTTGCAGAATGTAATTGATTTAACACACAAAAAAAAGCTACTTTTGTTAAAACTTTTGACCCTCTTTTCAAATAGTAATTTATATTGAAAATTTATTGCTGCACCTGCAAATACAAATTGAATGTGAGATGGACACTTAGTGCTGATAGGCAAAAAATTTCCATGATTCAATAAAAATATCATGCTGCCATTTTATTGATACTTAATATACTGCAGTCCTCAAGACTACACCTCACTGGTCAAGAGATGAAAGTAGTGAGTGTGAATCCATTCATTCAAGGCACAATAAATGAATGCTTTCACTCATTGCTTTAATAGCTCTATGGGATTCATATGTAATGATAAAAAGGCTGTGGACTTCCTTGTTGGATGCTATGAATGAAGTCTAAATGAACACCAGACTAAGATATACCTATATAGTGTACGCAAAGCTACAGAAAGCCTAACCCAATGCCACACCTATGAAGACTTCATTCATATACATGTAGAGATCCTGCTTCCAGCATGATACTGGCACAATAATAGTATCCACAATATGCATTCAATCTACCAAAAATCTACAACTTCACATTATCCCCCAAGCCACCACCAGGGTGAGTTGGGGTGCTGCCTATAAAAACAGAGGGCAAAATGGATATGGAAGAGGGATATGGAGATATTGAAATGAATTGTGAGACATAAGACTTTCTCTTTTCTTTCTCATAAGACTCTTAAGTTACTGAGAACTGAGCAACAGAACTGACTCATCCATAGTGAACATCCTGACATTCTCTCCCTTCTTCCTCAGTGAATCTTTCATACCTGAAATGAGTCTGATGATGTAATGTAGATACAAATGAGTTAATATCACACAATGGTACTCAGTAATTGTTTTATTGACACATTCCATCATTTAAGGGTTTCACCATCAAAGAAGCACCATTAGGGAATGGAAGGCATATTATCGAGTTTAACTGACTCGAGTATTTTACCAGAACACAACAAACATTTAAAAAATTATATCATGCATTCTGCAAACAAAAAAATTGATTCTCATGAATTCAAAAAATCCACAAGCTTGCCTTAAAAGATAAGATGAGATCAATATATAAGATGTAATATTCATGTAAAAGTGTGTCCGTAGAGCTTACTCTTCCTCTTTCAGTTTATAAAAATGGCCCATTAGAAAAGCCCAGTTAAGTGGTCCACATTTACAATGGAAAAAGTTGATTGATATGGAACACATCAAACTGCTTAAGAAAATGTATCTAAAAGCTCTAAAATTTTCAAAAGACATAATTCATTGCTTTTTATTATTAAAAAAAACACCAAATTCAGTAAAAATTTAATGTAAGTAAATTGTTCTCATAACTCTGTAAGAGAACAACAAAAAATTCTCCAAACGAAATACCTTCATCAACAAAATTTGAGCCAAGTTTCACTATCTCTTTCACTAAAAGAAACTGATAGTAAAATCAGACTTCAAACACACACATTTACTCATATCTGATCATTTCATCAAACCATCTGTCAGCATATTGCAATTTTGGGCACCATTCACATTTTTCATTTCAAGTTTGAAAGGTGATTCCTCAAAAACAGCACATTTCACGATTGCCAAAATGATAAAAGTACAAACAGAGCCAAGCATGAAATATGGAAAATATTTACTGTACAACAAATACATATTCTCACAAAATAATTTACAAAGTACAAAGGGCAAGTCTGTGAGGACTAATAATAAAGAGTTCATACTTTAGCACAAAGTCACAATTATTACTTGTGACATGCCATTTTTATAATTGCTCAGTAATGGAGTGACATTTTACAGTAATCACTGTGGAACACTTCAACTACACCGGAGGACATGACAAGCTCATTAAAAGGAAATGGCTTTCTCTCCTTCTGCATCACTGCTCTCAACATCCTCGTCTCCAACAAGAACTTCCTCAAGAGCTGTAATAAAAAGTTGGGATTCCTAATTAGACAGTTTCTCATACGACTGCCTACATTCTTCTATACATGATTATAAATAAATTGTAATAAATCCAAATTTTTGCAAGTGAAATATGGTGTGCCCCAAGGATCTGAATTTGGTCCTTTATTGTTTCTCCTGATGATCAATGACCTTCCAAATAGCATAACTGCAGATTGTATCTTATATGCTAATGATACTTCTTATATGAATAAGTTTGTGAACCCTGAACCCTGATGGCTCATGAAGGACGGAAAGTTAAGCAACAACAAGTAAGTGACTGGTTTTCATGCAACAAATTACTAGTGAAGTGTGAAAAAATGCTATACCTGAAGGGTAATATTAATAATTCTAGTAAAATTACAACATCTGTTAAGCGACTAGGTTTTAATATTGATAGCAAGCTTACCCAAAATAGTCTTGTTACTAGTATTGGTAAAATACTGTCAAAGTCACTGTTCCTTCTAAGGAGACATAAACTGTGTTCCTGAGGAGTATTTGAAGCTGGCCAACTATACTTTCTTTCAAAGTCACTTAGCCTATGTCCTAAGGCTTTAGGGGCATACAAGTGAAACCAAAGCTCTGCTTATGTTACAAAAGAAAGCAATGAGGTTGATAACCAGCTCTAGCACCTGAGATCACTGCCGTCCACTATTATGCAAGTTAAAATTGATGACAGTATTTAATCAGCACATTTTGCAATGTCTAATTTATGTTAGAAATAATTTAAATAAAATTATATTTAGATCTCAGGTTCATGACCTCAACACCAGGCCAAAAAATAAACTTCATATTTCTCAGTGCAGACTGACAAAAATCTTCTATCAGTCAGACAAACTTTCAATAAAACTTTTAATAAAGTACTGGCTTAGGCAGGTTTCGAAATACTTTTGAGGGCTGGCTAATGTTAAACCCCTTTTACTCACTGGAGAAATCTTTTGAACTTGACTTTTCAAGGGTGAATCTGTAGTCTTTGGCCTTATTCTGAATCTGGGTCGCTATACGAAGCTCGCGCTATTCCAAGGCTCAGAACAGCACAGATCGGTATTCTGAATGGAGGTGGGCAATATATTGCCCAGTTCAGAGTCGCTATAATAAAGCCCGCCCCTTCCTGTATGACAACTTCTTCAGTCATATTCAACTTCAAATTCAGCAGCCAATTAGATGCAAGCTTGTGGTTATTTCTCTCTCCCTTTGATGAAATATTATTTCCCGATTGTAATTTAGGACTTTTTTCAACTCATAAATACATTAAATTATAACTACAATACTGATTACGTATTATAAGCTGTAAAATATGCATGAATGCACCAAGTCATATATTCTGATAAATGACTAATGAAATTAATATTGCGGAACGGTGAATGTAAACATCAAGGTAAACATGCAAGCGTGAGTCCATTGATGGTGTGAGATTTGCATTAAAATATATGTTTTGAAAATGTTAATTATGCCTGCTATCCTTATGATTAAATAACATGTGAAGTGATCCTTTCCTGTGTCAGTTTTGGGAAAGCAGTGTCCCTTATTGAATACTTTTATTAGCGTCGACGTATGCACTATCCACTGACACTGTTCTACATGCAAATTTGTCAGTTTTCCTTCCATAGAGGACTACCAGTATTGCAAAGTAGGTACATTATTCCACTCAGTGACGATGTTTTGTGTTGGCAGTAATGGGCTGGGAGGTCTCAACAGTCTAACTGCATATTATTAAAGCTTATAATGGGATGACCACTAGACGTCAATGAGAGCGAGAGGTGGGCATAGAAAGTGTTTATCTTTGGCCTCATTTAGAATGGGAGAAAAACTAATATACGGCATTTTTAACTGTAAGAGATTGGCTACTTAGTAAATTCCAAAAGTGTTCGTATTGGATGACACTATGATTCATATGACATTACAGGTAACGTTATTTTTCGTGACTTTCATACGTCTCGCAGGGCTTCATTGTACTTGTTACGTGTTGTTTTTACTCACCGTTATCATTAAAATACGTTGTTAGCACAGCAAGTTCATCTGAATTGGAGTACTCCTTGAAATTCAACCCTTGTGTATTTATTGTGGGTACATACGTGCTTGCAAATATCTAGCATATAGCCAAGATCCAAGAATTGTAGCTATTTACTTTTATGACTAGCGATGTTATACTTGCCCCTTGCAAGCGAATTTCATAAGAGTATGAAATAATTACTTTTCTAAGTGATAGTATCCAGTGGCCAGAGGAAAATAATAGATATAGTTCATTTTTTGTATAATACGCATCTAACTGGCATATAAACTATTGTGATCTCAATTACATATCATTATGGCGCCATTATAGAAGCGATTTTGAGTCCTTAATTAACTGAAAGTTTTTCATTTAAACACTGAAAAATGCTTGAAATCATTACGAAATGCGGATATTCTGCCGAGTGCAAGAGAACTAGCCGTGGCTATTCAGAATAGCCCGATCTCTGTGACCGCACTATACAATTGCGACCCGGCCGGTCGCTATTCACCATTCAGAATACCGAATTTCGACCGCGCTTTAAATTTCGACTTCCGGTGGCCATTATAAACATTCAGAATACCGAATAGCCACTGGGTCGCAATTACCATGGAAACAGTGCGCTGGGTCGAAATTCTGGCGTATAGCGCGGTCGCAATTCCGTTCAGAATAAGGCCCTTTGTCTACGGTAATTTTTTAATGTGTGTATTTTTTGTTTTATATTCTTTTTGGTGACATCTATAGTAGCATGTATTATTCTAATGATTAATAAAGGATACTATTATTATTAGTAGAGAGAATGACAAGCAAGGAGATAGTACGTGAAGATATTCATTTTAGCATGGCACTCTATGGATCAGAAACATGGACAACTAAAAAAACAGACCAGAAGAGATAAGGATCTGGTGAATGAAGTGAATATTAAATGGTTTGCAAAAATAAGACATGAAGAATTATACAGAAGAGTAGAAGAGGACTGAATCATATGAAAAATTATATCGAATAAAAGAACTAGATGGATTGGGCTAGAGATAAATTACCATGGTAATTTTGTAAATCACCGTATTTTTTTATATTTAAGTGTAACCCCTGAAAATTACCATAATTTTAGGCAATATTCAGCTTGATTTTCAGTCACCTGGGACTAGCCACCAATTAAACTTTAGGCAGTCACCTGCAATGCACAATTGTGCAAAATTCCACAGAGGAAAAATCATCTGCCTTGACTGGGATCCGAACCCAAATCAGATCCGATCCTGGTCAAGGCAGATGATTTTTCATCTGTGGAATTTTGCATAATACTCAGCAAAGTTTCAAATACTTTTGATACCGATATTTTTTATTTTTTACACTCTCCCCTTCCCAAAAAACTTACCTACAGCTATTCTGACTATACTGCACTTTGCACAGAGTGTAACAACTTTTTTCATGTCTATGAAATGGAGGCACAAGCTTTCAGTTCCCATAAAATATGATAAATACAAATACTTTGCAGTAACATTGCCATGTTTGAAAAATACCTAGGGAATACACTACCTAACACTTGACCTACCTGCAAACACATTTTCCAATTTCTTGAGATTCTTCAGAGTACCAGAGAGTTCCTTAGAAGGACTTTTACTGGGAGAAGAAACACTGGACGTGTCACCTTCCTCAAGTAAATTTATCACCTCGCTTAAAACTTCGCATTTCTCGACATCACCATCATATAACCTCCTAGAAAGCAAAAATCACATTGTGAGATCAGAATGCTAAATTGTACTAAAACAACTTTGGAGTGAGGGTTGATGAGGTTGAAAAACTTCAAAAATTCACACATGTATCCAAAGTTTGTTCATCCATAAGGAAGTCTGAGTGAGATAGTTCCCTAGTCATAATGGAGACCATATTCCAATTATACATTTTCATTTACGCAGCTGTAAGAAGCGTGAATAAAAGAGTATTATTTAGAGTGATATTATATACTTTTATTTGTCTGAAATTCTAGTTTATCAAAAAAATATACACATAAATCATTGATTTGACTCATTTTTTTCACATGGTTTGTTCAAAACTCCTTCCAACTGGAATTTCTTTTTTACAATTCTGAAAAAAATTACTACGATGACAAAATTATATATTTTCAAAAGTACAGTGGAACCTCGCTTAACGAGCATAATTCGTTCCAGTCTCTTATTCGTAATGCAAAACACTCATTAAGCGAAAGTTTTTCCCATACATATTAATATAAAATTCGATAATGCGTTCCATGTCGCAAAAATTCTCAAAATAATGTATGTACAGTAGACCCTCCCTTTACGATATTAATCCGTTCCGGAAGACTGATCATAAAGCGAATTCCATTGCATGTTGAATCGGCTTCTTGTCACTCCCTCTGAAGCATCTATCTCCTTAATCTTGTCCTTGCTCTTGAGGATAGTGAAAATCGTTGATGTAGACCGATTGTATGTGCATGCTGGATCAGCCACGCTCACACCTCGTTCTCGCTTTTCAATGGCTTTAAGTTTCATTTCTACCGTTATTTTTATTCTCTTATAGCTATCTCCTTGCGACTTTTTCTTCCGGGACATTTTTGCATGAGTTATTAAACTTAGCCCAAAAAAATCACAAAAAATATGTCTGAACATAATTTTGGAAAAATGTGTGACCACAAGCGACACTAAGATCCAAGCGGAACGAGTGCTTAACACAGACTGATCAGCAGCAGGCTTGCAGCTAATGCATCCGTTCCTCGGATTGACTGATTTCGAGACGTCAGGCGTCTGCAGCGCTCTGCGGTGCTGGACCCATATAGAGCCTCCCTCACTGCTCTGACCCCCTTGCCTTCCGACCCTTGCTGTTGCAGGCGCACAATCCGGGACTTCCCCTCTCCTCATCACTCGTTTTGCGAAACGTCCCTCATTAAGCGAATCACTTTTTTACAATTTATTTTGCTCATTATACGAATTAATCGTTATACGAGGTGCTCGTTAAGCGAGGTTCCACTGTAGTTGAGAAAACATGTAAACTACACACTGTTAATTTTTTGACAAGATCTAGGAGTTAGAAATGCCTCATATTTTAAATATGGTCTCTCTTGAGAGCGTACACCTACCATTTCCCATGTAAAAGGGCTGGTATTGTTCATCAATGATCTCGGAAAGTAGTACGGTAAGGGTGTGATAATTTGGTTTCTTTGGAAGAGTAAGATATTTTTCTTTAACATGAGACCAAATTCATTGAATTCTAGGTAAAATGATATTTTGCTCAAACTACATTAAGCTAAATTAAATGCTGAAAATATAAAGTAAACTTCTACATGTTGAACAAAAAATATCTATCACTGATAGTGTATTTCAGTAAATTACAAGAACACGCTGAAAACAACAATATTTCACAAAATTAATATCAATGCTCAGCTGTGATCTTGTTGGAGGGTCAAGGGATGAAAATGTTGAGAAAAACATTATAAGTTTTTAAAAAATTTGGAAATGAGGAGACTCACAAGCAAATAAAAGCAAAATTGCAGCCTTGTCAACATTTTACTATAGACAATAAAAAAATGAGACTAACCTTAGCTTCTTGAGCAGGTTGTATGAGCTTCCCTTTATTTTATTAGAAAAACCATAAATGGCAGCTATCACCAAGTTATCTAATGCCTGAAACACAGAAGAGCAACAGTCAGTTAATCCTTAGAGAAATTCATCGCAAACAAAACTTGCATAAAAAAGTGATCACTTGAATACCTCTAGTTTTGCTCTCCCTCTAATGGAAGAATTTGGAGTTGTGCTACGTAGAAATGATAATCCCAGATCCAGAGTTTCATCAAGGGACGACTGGAAGAATAAAAGCAAGAATTCACTTAGCATTAATACGTAAAGTAATTACACTTAGACACAAATCACAACCAACAAGGACATTTGGAAATCAACCTCTGTTTGACTATATATAAATATAATGCACACATAGATAAGGATAATTTATAATTAATGTCTTAGAACAACAGCTTTCCTTTATTTATCTTTATAATCCCCATTTAAATGTAAGTATTTATCAGAGCATTCAACCATTTTAGAAATCCCTCATTCATAAAATTCTGCAGCCTTGTATCGGAGCCAGCTAATAACAGTAACTAGAAGAGCTCCATCACAGCAATGGGAAGCTAGCCCCTTCTTCATGCGTAGGAAGAGGCAATTAGTACTGTGACCCAAATCTAGAGAGGCGAGGAATCTACAAATCTAGGCTATAAAACAGATGATCAAATATGTCCCATTTGAATTGACATTATTCAATGCATCCCAATTGACATGTGACCATCCGATGTTTTGTGGTTTTCAAAAAGCATCTTGGGTGCCCATCAATCTATGAGGACAGATCTTCCAGAACCCCAACACTTCTGCAACTACCTCAAGATAAACAGTGTAATGTAGATGAACAGATGTGATAAAATCATTGTTCCACACATTTATTTTGGTGGATTTGGAGTTTGGTAGAATGCTCAGTGCCCTGTGCTCTGGGAGAGATTGACCATATTTTTTCACCCCAAGACCCCCCATCAAAAGAATGACTCATGCATAGTTCAACCCCACAATGTTCAGGCTAAACATATGATCGAAAAAAGTTAGCTTCCACACGAGTATAGACAGTATTTTGAATTACCCTCTTAGTGATGACTCCTGCCAGCTGTACCAGCGAGAAATGCAGAGGGTAATTTAATGAAATGTATCATTTTAGGAAAAAAAATTATGAGGTTACTGTTTGAAAAAATCCATTCACAGTTTTGTATAGCATATAAAATGAATTAGGTAATAATCATAAAAGATTTTTTCATTGTCTAAAAAATAATTGTAATTGTATTAGTGTACTAAGCTGAACAATATTTGCACATGAGTCAAAATATTGACCCACTGCACTCTTTGCCCAAGACACAAAAGCTGATATAACGGCCTGCCGCACTAAGAGGGTTAACTGATTCTTAGTTACATGGTGTATCACTTTTTCTAGGTAAAGAAATTTGATAGGCATCAAACTACATGGAATGTAACTTCTGGAAACAAATACTAAAAATGTGAGAAAAATTAGGAATTTCCCAACCAATTCAATTTCCTAGCCAAATCTCTACCATGTAGGCTTATTAACTAATGCCACTGTATAAACTATTCTGTCCATCCACCTCTTTTACAGAGGAAGTATGCATTATTTCAAACAACACTTCCATAAAGTTGGCATTATGTTGGGGCATTTGACAGTCGTTTTCATAACTCAAATCCCTTCCCTACCTTTCTCGATGATGAGAGTACGAGGTCTGGTGAAGGGGCAGTTGCCGCCCTCTGGCTGAGTGCTGCCTTGGTCCTGTGGTAAGCCATTGAGCGGCTCATGAGACGGGCGGATGCCGCGGCAGAGGTGGGTGACATGATGACCGGTGAGTCCTCGCCCTCCTCCATCGAGAGGGTTGGGTCCTCATCCTCCATCTCCTCATCCTCCTCCTCCACCTCGTCTTCTTCTTCCTCTTCATCTTCCTCAGATGTCACTCCCTCAGAACCAGGTGTGCCGTGGAAGGAAGCCGAGCGAAGGAGAGGGTTGGGTGGGCTGCAAATCAATGAACGAGGATAAAATAAACACCAAGTCCAAGCCCATGACAGTTTTGCCTGGTGCACCACAATGATCTGTATTAAACCACAGAGTATACACAGAATATTAAATTAAAAAGTCTACTAGTTCAATATTATTCATCACACAATGCTCTTTGAAAAGATACAGTGTTACTGCCAATTATATTCTCACATCAAGTTAAAAACCAAAGTACTTATTAGAAACCTTTTATTCTGGATTCACGTAGCCATATCAATGGCGACACCATACTGGCTCTCATACCCTCCCTACCTTGGCCATTCCACAAATTTCCTCTCTCGCACCAGAGTAAGCAGGTGCTCATGAGAACAGCTGAATTCTCACATGCCAAGTCATTAGAGAAGAACTTATATAGGTTACAGCTCAGAAGGAATTCAATCTGGCTGCGAAATAATGGAACTAGTTGGCCACAGAGACACTGTTTGACAGTGTAAGAAATTCTTCAAATATTTGCAAACAAAACAAAACGTACGTTCTTTAGCATGGGGGCAAGCCCTCTATATTATTACTCTATAACTAATCCCACAAATTTTCAATTGGAATATCAAATTAAGCACTACACTGTACAATACTGCCACTAAAAGATTTCAGATCAGCCACAAATCACTTTTTCCCCAGGTGAAGAAATGTGATACAATTAGAATCATCTGAATTCAATAGAATACAAAGTTTATTGAGAAATAATTTATGAAAATTTGTTGCAGGACTTAAAGGTTTTGTATTGTATGTAATATGATATATATTATAATTTTATTGTATGTTTTTCTTACTCACACTATCTTTTTATTTTTTATTTCTGTTTTTCTTTTGCATTTTATGTTAAAAGGGTAACTGCCCGTACTATGTACATGGTTTTTCTTATCCTGTGGATTAAATTAAAAAATAAATGTAACTTCTGGTAACTAAAAAGACCCATTAAGAAACTAAGAAAAATTTAGAAAGCATTAATTGACTCAACCATTTAGGCTTTTAAACTATTGTCATATGTTGTAGGTACATATTTTTATCGAGGCAGCTAACACACTTACAAACAACACAAATGCAAAATTTAGGTTAAATTAATATCAACAGTCAAATTATCTCGTTGTTCAGTTCAATACTGTGAAATCTGTGCAAAACTGTGCAATAAGATTTGCCTCTCCTATGTTAGATATATATATGTTAGATAGGGCATATGTTACTCGAAGGAAATTTATAATCATGAGTCTACCCTAATTCAACTTCATAGGCATTAATGTTAAAGAAAAAACAGATTTTTTGTAGCACTTTGCATGAAATTGATCAGAAAACATAACGGAAGTTAAAAAAGAGTATTCATTAAGAATGCTAAATCAAATGAGGGCATTTCTAGTACTTGCCTCTCTACTGGTGCCTCTTTTCTGCATAACAAGGAGAGAAAATGCCCCTACTTTTTTCCTGCACTGTTTTCTTTTGTAAGGATTCATTACAAATAACGATATGAACAACAAGAAAATACACATACAACTCATTTGTGGAATGCTTTCACAATTTTTACTCCTGGGAAATTTGCAGGGCTATTGTTTGAATGGCTTGAACAAAAATTTCTCAAACCATGACAAAAGAAATCCTAATGCATGTGGCCTGCTGTATTTGTCTATACATTTTCTTTAATTCAAATACATTACTGTACCCATAGCAATCATTTTAATTTCAATAAACCCTTACTATTGGTGGTGGCTTTCCTATTAAATCTTCCATTACCTATTAATTGCAGATTTTTATAAATTACTGGAAACTTACAGTTATATTTTTGAAAATACCATAATTCACCATGATAATTTACCTCAAATGAGAATTATGGTCATTTACCCTCCTCCAGTAATTGAAGGGGATATGAAGGATGAAAAAGCATATTCTTACAGTCACATATAATTTTCCAGTACCTCGAATTTCGTGAGGAAGCTTCAGAAATGATCACAGTTCGGTTGAGAGGTTGACCAGAGCTTGGAGAGGTAGGTGATTGTGGGGCTTGGACAGCTGACACACCAGTGGCTGCTTTCCTCGCTTCTTCCCTCTTCTTCTTCCCTTCAGCAGCTGCCTACTCAAAAATAAGGGGAATTGTTACATGGTCCAAATCCTAAATGCCCATAAGTATAGAAAAATAAGCATGGTTGGAAAAAGTAAGATTCTCCAGCCAATACCAATTGTAGAAATTATAATTCTATGTTAGCTCTGTAAAGAGTATCAAGTCAAAAATGAGCTAAAATGAGTTATCATCTTTGGCGTGTCAGGAAAATGAAGAGCCAATGGATGGTACAGAAATATCATCTAGGGTATGTTAGAAGAATGAAGATCACCTGTACCATCCAGTTAGTCTCCATATTTATAGCATGCTTAAGATGATGACTCATTTACGTCGATAGTAACATTTATGTCTATAAGATCTTGTATCGTACAATCCATTCTACTCTAGATTATGCCTCCATTGTATGGGGCCATATTGCATCAAAGCTATTGAGTGTTTTGTGATTATGTTCAACATAGATTCATTAGGCTAGTATCTTACAAACTTGATCTCCATCTCATTAACTATGATTTGACTAAGTCCATTCTAAATTTGTTACCTTTGGCTACCCATCGATTACATTAGGACATCACATTCTTACATCATCTGTTACATGAAGACATCGGCTCCAGCCATCTACTTGCATTGATTTCATTCTCAATCCCAACTGTGAACACTAGACACACATTTATATTTTCATTTGTAATATTTTCTTTTTTAAATTTATTTATCTTCACTACCCCGAATACAGCACAATGGGCCAATTTTCGTCGGGTGAATAACAGTAGCAACGGGCGATACACAGACACCCATGTCCTGAGCAGAAAATATTCTACCCAGGCAGGACTCGAGCCAGTGACCCTCAGGTTGGCAGGCGAGGACTTAACCCCGCCACCACCGGGGCCCACAGTATTTCATGAAGCTAGAAACTACACTTTTAACTCACCTTTAAATGGGACAATGCACAACATTAATTATGAATGCAGTCACATAGATGTATTTTATATTAAACCAGCATATTTGAAAAGAAAATTGCCTTTGTATCTCCATTGAATCTGCTTATCGTAATTTTCCCATTATAATACACACCCACTATAACACCTTAATGGCAAGGGATCCACTTTATGGCAAGCTCAATGTAATAATTTACTTATCACATGTATTAAACGCAGTCGGCTTTTAGAGAATGACATTCTATGCCATTGTCTGCCACACCACTTAGTGCCCGAAAGATCACTGCGCAAGTGGTAATGCTGCCTGTATATGGCTTTTCTCCTTGCTCTTACATACCCCTTTGGTTTCTGAATGTGACGATCTATTTGTAAAAGGTTCTTCCCCTCCAAAACTTCCATGCGTGTCTTTGGAAATATTTGTCAATAAATGATAGAGCTGCTACACTGTCGCTAAAAAGTACCTGCCTGTATTCAATTCGCCTCACTTTACATCCGTTCATGTCGGATTCCATTCGATCCACTAGCGGAAGATACATTACTCTGTAGTTTGAAGATATTACATTTCTGTGAAATATTTAAAAGAAAAACTCTTCCTAAGAATGTTATATGGCCGCAGAATATGCTGGTATGTGCACATAAAAAGGCTGGATGGATGAAAATTCAACCAAAGATTAGCCACAAAATGTGTGGTGCAAAGATGCAGTTTGTGGACATCATATGCTGGTTCTAGATAAATTAAAATGCCATCAAATGCCATGCATCAAGAATATATTGTACGAGAATGGCACAGATTTTGTCATTATTCCTGGAGGGATGACAAGTTAGTCGCAGATGATGGATGTCAGCTGCAAACACCCATTTAAGACACAGATGTGTAAAAAGTGTAATTAGTGACTTTATTTCGGACCACATTCTTTGACAACTTCAGGAAAGTCAAAGAAATCAAAGTTATTGCTAATTAGTCAGTGGATTAAAGTCCTGGGATGCCATTGATTCATCTATGATCCAGTGAGGTTTAAAAAAATGCTGCCTCACAAATGCAATAGATGTCTTTACAAATGCAATAGATTACTGCGTGACGATGATGCTTTTATGCATGCTTTTATGAGGACGATGACGAGGACAAAGATGTCCTTGGCGACGCAATATATGCTGCCAGCAAGCGTGATGTCAGTGCTTCGCACGGACTGTTCAAATCAAGAGAGGATAGTGATTTTGAATTCAAGAATTTAGTGCTAACAGTGCTAAAGACAAGAGGGACTGCAAGTAAATTTTCATTTTTATAAATAAATTAAATTGATTCATTGCATTATTTTTTATTAAAAATTGAAAAAATACCTAAATACCTATGAGTACGTTGAGATTACTCCAATGTGATCTACAGCTCCAATAAAAATGCTATAAGTTTGTAACCATGCATAATACCTACCCTACATGACGAATTTTCGTGGAAAAAATGTGGACTATATACAGAAAATTACTGCGTTTATTTTTCAATATCAATATTAAAATTTATATGTAACATTTCTATTTGTCACCTTATACGTCAAAGTGCTTCAATTATATTTTGTTATTGCTGTAAAAATATGCATACCAATTATATCTTTGTAAATGGTTTTTTTACCTGTAAATAAAATTATTATTGTTAAGCCCATTTTGGATTGAACACCCTTTACGTAGCTAACATACAATTATTTCTAGGTATTCCATGCATTAATCTTCATCACAGTGTGAAGGGATTTACAAAACTTACATTCAGTGAAAGGAACTAATAAACTACAATCAGTACATCATTTTATAATATTGGAAGTTCCTTTAATTTTCTTTAAAAATTGTAAATTGCATATTTTATGAGATGTATATATCAGCATTTTAGCAAATAAGAGAAACTACTTAACATGAAAAAAAAATAGTTGAGGAAAAAAACAAGGAATGACTTGGCCTTACCACAGATCATCCCTCTTCCACATGAAAAATCAACAATGATTCCCCATACGGATTCACTTTTTTGAATTACATATATTTTTTTAAAATGACATTATCATAAGGTGGAAAATTCATATTTTTCCCACGAAGTACATACATTATCCCCTTCAACCCATTTAATCCAACGTCATTATAAGTTCAATTTATGAAACAAATAATGTGAAAGGTAGAATTACATAAAAAATTATAAACAGAAGACACATTAATCAATAAGTGACATGGATATAAAATAAATATGAGATAAAATCCACATGATGACAGAACCACTAAAAATCCATACACACCTTCATGGGATCATAACTCTTTCTCCTCTTCCAGTTCTGGAACTCTACTTCACGAGAAGATAGAGTGGAATTGCTGCGACCAGAAGGATTACCCGATCCTCTTCCTCTCTTCGAAACACCGACAGCCGGAGGCCCACCAATGCCAGGGCCTTCCCCTCTCGTCTTGGCACTGGTTGGCCGAGACTTTGGTGGCAGTCCTGTTGCCTGAGAGATGGGGAAACAAACACTTGAGACATCGGATCATCCATGGATTTTAACAAATTAACTTAATCTTTGACTCCCTGGGCATTTACTTTAAAACTCCAAAAAACCTCAAAACTAATCTCTGATAATTAATTATAAAATCAAATAAATAAAAATAAAAATTGGACATAAATTATTTCATAGTTTGATTTATAAAATTTTATTAAAATTGAATTCCAATTACCAAAGAGGTAACTATAATCATGCTGATCACACCAGAAAAAAAGTACTCAGTTTCACTAATTGATTTTCATTTTAATAAATTTACAATTAATAATGAAAATATAATTACAATAAATAACGATTATGTTTTTTCATAAATTTTAATTTTTTACCATGCCTTCCACATTTATTAACACCTTTAGCACTTAAAGACAACCTGAGGAAGCTGGTATATACATCAGCACATAGATTGTCAAAGGGTTACGATACATCTGATGTATTTTATTAACACAATTAAAGAAAAATTATGGAAATGTAGAGTATGGAAGGTATGTAGGTTATTTGGAGAAGTGACCAACAACTTAGGACATTAGCACATTGAAGGGTAAGAGGGTAGCTCGCAAAGATTACATGGGGAGTGGTGAAGGAAAACTTGATGCTGTCTATACTTAGTGTACAACAAAAGGCACCAAGGAACACTTAAACACTATTTTGACAACAAACAGCACCAAGGGACACAAAATTATTCTGACGGATGTAATGCTGCACTGCAAGAACTCTCCACGTATCATCTATGCAGGGATCCATATTCTACTGAACAATCTCTGCCTCCATCATTACAATAAAATTATTGTCCAATAAAAGTGAAAAACAATACCTAAAGGATGATTGATGGCAGAATAATGTAGAGAGCAATTCTAGAAGAGAGGTTTTTAAATAAATTGGGCAAAGGAATTGAAAAGAGGCATTTAAGAATGAAAGAATAGAGGTCACATTTAATTTCAGATTAAATATCAAATTTTAGACAAGTTTGAATGATTAATTTGACATTTCATACCAAAGCACAAATTGACATTATATGGGTAATTATTTGTTGCTTGAAAATAAGCAAAGGCACTGGATAAATAATTTTTCCATCAACTTTGGGAAGCAAGTTTTTGACACAGTTATGGTCAATAGCGGGAACGACACATATGTATTCCATAAAGTTATGGGACCTATAGACCATAGCAACCATTCAATAAGTGTTCCAGAAACAGTTGATAAATTAATTGGTATCATTAATTGCTTCATAACTTGAGGAATGGAGTTAAGAGCGCCATAAGTAACCGAGATGACAGAAGTGTCATGAATCACTCAGTTTTCATTACTTCATAAAAGAGTTGTTTTTAGATGAATTGCCAGTTTGTTTATTATAACTGAATAATTATAATGTGCATAAGCATTAACACAGATTAAGCCTCTATACTTTTTATCAAGCAATAGAGGATACGGCCAAACATTCAAAGCATTAACTATTGGTATATAAGTTATACAACTGGTTGATGTGTTCCTGAAACCTGCAAATTTTTAGGAGGTCCTTAACTTCATAGATCTCATAGCTATTCTATCATTAAATTTTCTAGCAACTGGCCATAAGCCCATTAAATTAACACTGTTCCTCAGATGTCACACTTGCAATATTAAAATAGAAACCAGAAAACAGGGCCAAAAATAGTAACATTTGGTTGCACGCTAATGCCAATATAAATGTCCAATCTTTCTTCAGGAATCTGGTGCTGAGTGTGACATTGACTAAAACTCTGATTATCACTAGAAAAACATTGTTTGGAGCAGAGATTTTGAGGATATGAGTCCCTTATCACCCTTGGATAATTTTCAGGTCCTAACTCTCAAACATCTTCCACCTTCTTTCAGGGATAGGGCTGAGTGGTTGGCAATATCAAATACTCACAGATATAACTCAAAATGATTAGTACCTGTGTGGTACCCTTTGGAACACGAAGACTAAACCTTCCTCCATCAGCACGGTTGAATGCTGATGAGGTGGAGCTCGACCTCGCGAGAGCAGCAGACATCGTCGCACCTCTGCCCCTCGCGGGAGTCCGAGAGTTGGTGAGCGAAGGGGTGGGAAGGGCTGAGGGTTTCTTCCTAGGGGCAGTCACTGAGGAGGGCAGTTCCTCCATGCCTAGACGGCCTCTTCGTAAGCTGATAAAACAAGGCAAAATCTCTCCACATTAACTTTAAAAAATCATGCAAGAGGATTCTCATCTACATACACATATCTAATCTAGAATGATGATGTTATCTACAAGTGCAACTCAATTTTTGTATGTTTTTGTGCACTATGTGAACATGTATGTTAGAGTGCAGAATTTATATGCATGTAATGCACCAGCAGGAGAGTTAGCCAATGCAATCAAGAAAACGAAATGTGCACTAGTCGATGAAGTGCAGAAATAATACCAGATAAAAACATAAGCAATCAAATTCCCTGAACTAATTATGCTTACGTGGTCAAATGCGCAGCTTCAAAAACAATGTGTTTTACAGGAAAATAGTAACGGTTAGCACCTGAGCCTTTTTTTAAACTACAGACATTTTTTGTGATAAGTAAAGTACATAAACCAAAAGAAAATGGCAAGCATTAGTGAAGACAGCAGATTATTCACGATAAAGTAAACTTTCCCGGAATTAAAAACCTCTCGTACCAATCATTATCAGTCATCACATATTTATGTGCTGATTAATAGGGCAATCACTAAAACTATAGGTTTGTATGATGCATAATGTAAAAAAATTAGTTAATTTAAGCAAAAAGCCATACCTCCTAATTACAGGCTATTTTTTTCTAAAAAAATAGACAGACAATGATGGCTTAACACTAGGAGAGCATTGCCACCTGCACTTCAGGATAAACATGTACCGTGAACACCATGCTAGAGAATGTCTTAAGATACTGCTGACTAAAACAAGATCTTATGGCAAATTATGGAAATAAATAACCTCAATTTTGAATGAAACAATGCAATAGTTATTATATGAAATACTTGTTTTAATGACAGCATTTAAAAAATACCCCATTGGAATCTAAATCAATTTACACATTCTTCAGAGGATTTTCTTATAAGTGATATTTATTAATCTATGCATGAAAATAGAAAATTAAGCATGATTTGTTTAAATTTACTTCAGATCCAGTCAGCTTCCATACGATTGCTACAAAAACCTGAGGGTATATCACTATACAGTAATTCTGTCACTGTATACACAATGGCAAAAGACTTCCCCTAAATTCATAAAACACTAGGACACTTAACTACAAATATTTAAGATTACTGACAAAAACTTTTCATCATTTCAATTCACTGCAACATATTTGAAACAAATATTCATTTTTTTATACTAATTTTCCTTCCATTATTACAATCCTAAATCAATGAGTAGTCATTCTAATTCTTTCGTCACATCGTCTCACATTACAAATGAGCAAAAATATGACATTGATATATCAGGCCAACTCACTCATGGAGCATTAAAAATCTGAATACTTTACCTTGTGTTCAAGTAGAAGTCTTAGACAACTCACAAAAGCAAACTGGGATGCAAGAAAATTATTATAAAAAGCACACCAATAGAAGGGAAGCCTTACCCTGTGATTGCTTGCCTTCTCATGCAATCTGATTGTGAGTCCACAGCGGGTGACCTTACTTGATTCAAATCCTCCATGCATCTCATATCAAAGTCGTTTGCAGGCATACACCTGAGTTGCAATCAAAGACAAATTGAACTTTCACAAAAGAAAATATAAACAAAAAGCAAAATAGAGAGGGGGGATTAGTGACCAGGAAATGATGAACAGAGGATCATAAAAAAAGCTATATACACATTCTTCTTGTAGCTTACAGGAATATATATGTATAGACTGGTGCATGCCACAAGATCCACAATACATTCTGGTCGTGGACCACGTGTATTCAAGTACACGAAAAAAATACAATACTAATCACATAAAAAGAGGACACAAAATTATCAACAAACATTAGCTAAAATACCGTACATACCCAAATATGAGATAGTATTATCCTCCTCAAAAGACCAAAATACAAATGTAATTGATGATAATGCAGACTTAACATGAAACATTTTGCTGCAACCAAATTTCAGGCAGGAAGTAACTTAACAGTCAATACAATTTTACAGTACATTATGGTGGTAAATTTTTAGGAAGCAATTTATTTAATACTTAGATATGTAATCTGAACAAGCTAACTTTTTGCAGTTCATTAGGAAACTTAGTGAACTGCAAAAATATTGCTTTTACCGCATTACATTTTGAATTGAAATAAAACTAACAAATTTATTTTTAACACTAACAAAAATGTCAACTAAAATTCATCAGCTAACGGTAGTTTTCACAAAAGCACCAGAATAGCTGAGAGTAGAGGGTCCTAAAGTCTCACTTAACTTGTGATGCAACGAGAAATACCCATGATTTTAGGTTCAACTACATGCGTCAGAAATTGATTGGCAATATTTATTCTCTGTTACAGGGTGTCCCTTCAGGTCAACTTCAACTTGACCTACTTTAAGCTGACACATGCAGTTGAACCTAAAATCATGGGTTCCAGTTCAAGCCATTGCAGAAGCTATTATTCCAAGAGACACCAAATTCTACAGAATCGATCACAAGATATTTAAAAATAAAAGTGCATTACACAAATGACAAATTTCAAAAGCACAACAATTTTTTTGACTAAGTACACTTTTCAGTTCTCAAAAGTAAGCAAAATTGCTAAACTTTAGGCCAAAATTATTTTTGTCTAATGCATTTAGGGTATTGAAAGGGCTTAAGCCAATTAGCATGAGATACTACCTCAGATTTGGGCAAATAAAGTACTTTTATGACTTCATCTTCACTGTAAGCTTTACTTACTTCACAAGAACTAAATGTAACCATTCACTGAGGGAGGCACATTATGCAACTATTACAAAACTAATTAGGAATAATAGATAAGATTATTCAAGTCTATATTGCAATTCATGACCAAACATTATGAGTTATACTCACCCATTTACAAGGTTTCAGGTGAAACTTATGTAATAACTCCACAGAACTGATGACTAAAATTTTAGAACAAGAAAAGCTCAGGCAATGTAAATTAAATAAGATGCATTAGCCTGAGGGTATTTTATTATATAAACTGATGGTGCCTGGTGTCACTATTAGCAGGTAAAAGCTAAATGAGCCAATAATATCCAACTGGGCTAGCACTGGTTATAAAGCTTCCAAGCAAAATGATTTGATGTTATGATATACTGAAAAATGATAATAGCCCAAAAATAGATATTCAGGGGCTCCATATTAAAAAAATATACATAGCTAGCTACGATGATGAGTTACATAGGATCAAATAACATCATCAATAATAAAATGCTGAAATTTATGGAGGACATCCTTTTTTTGCTCTCAGGTATCCATGCTATCCTATCAATTTATATTCTATTATCTAATACAGTGGTTCCTGGGATCTTTCAACTTGTAGCCCAGTTCCCTCAAATGTGCCCTTATCACATGGGAACCGCATATTGATTCCCTGATGAAAAAACTTAGCTCTGTCTGTTATCTTGTGAGATTCATACGCTGTACTGTGAGTCTAGATGTCCTTAAAATACTCTACTATGTTATCTTCTTCTCACATATGACCTACAATATAATATTCTGGGGCTCTTCCACCCATGTCATAAAGATTTTTAAAATGCAAAAACGACTAATTAGAATTATTGCACGGAAATCATATCGCTCTCCGTCCAAACCAATTTTCACAAATCTAAATATTCTCCCTTTCCCTTGAGTGTATATTATGTTTTCAGTTGTGCATGTCCGACAGTTCTCTACAAAATTTACGATTAATTTGGACTTCCATCAATATGGGACACGAAGTTCAAAAAATCTTCACCAAGGTGTTGTCCGAACTAGTGCTTCTAGTTCTGGCCCTAGGGAATTGGGAATCAAATTGTTTAATAATCTACCCAATTGGGTAAAAACCAATAAAACATTGAATGCCTTTTCGCAAAATGCTCTTAGTTTTTTACAAGGTAAATTATATTACTCTATACATGAATACTTAAATGATTGTTGATAACTTGATTGGATTTTGTTTTGTAAGTGCTGTGTTTGTACATTTCTATTGATTGACCTGTCTTACATCCATATTTATAATGTGATCCTTGGACAAATAAAGTTATCTATCCATCTATCTATCAGCTAGATCCCTGCAGTATGGGATTATAACCATAATTGTACAAAAAACACAACAGTAATTTAAAACAACACTTTTTTTGGAGACATTCCATTCCCAATCTGCTAGATTGAGTCAGACAGGATGATTTCAGGTGGGTATCCTCCACCCCCAATAACATAAAAGCTAGCCATGCCCATGGCCACTACAATCATTAATCCATCCCTTCATGCTTGCTCTTTTCAAAGGAGATATCATTTCATGAATTTTTATTAAGGGTATACAGTAATGAACTCATGAACGGTACAGTCACTTTAAAAAGTATCGTAACACACTATGCTAGTGGTTCTTTTACATCAGCTGCTGAGGCTCAAAATATATTATCTATCCTGGACCATCTCTGCAGACTGAGAAAATGAGGGTAATTTTTTCAATACCCGTGAGGTATTTAATCACATCAAGTGCAACTGGATTCTGTTAGTTATCTCATTCAGAAGCAAGGACAGACTTGCACCCAGAAACAGCCTTGAGGATTGATTTGGGTTGAAATAAAGAGTAACATGGGGTGTGTTACAAAAAGAGCAATATTAATTGGATTAAATGAGCATGTGACATTGTGAGTACACTGGTAAATAAATGGTAAATAAAGATGACCTTCTACCAAAGCATGAAGGAGCATAAAGACTGCTATCAGCTAGACTCAGGGAAAATTTGAGCCATCCACATGAATCACAGTTTGATATGATAAGAGGTATGTCATTTGGAAAATAGTAAGGTACACTGACTTAAGCCACTGGACAGTTGAATTACACTGAAATATATGATCCATTTTAGACACCAAGCACCCACCCTGTTAATGCCATGTCAATACTCATGAACTTACATCATGTTGCTTATTAGCTAGGCATTTGCTCTACAGCCCTCTATCAACATGCCAGTAGATAAATTTTCTGCACTCTGTTAACCCAGATGTTTTTCTACAGCTGTATACTTTAAACCACAACATTTAGGTACTATGTTTCATGTTTCATGAGTCATTATTCACAGAATTTTGTATTCTAATCAAACAGGGTACTATTTGATTTTCCTTACAACATTTTCACTACATAGAGAAACAAAAAACTCACTATGGAGGTTTTCAAAGCTCAATAAGTTATTGATGAGGTTAATCCTAAACTACAATCAGGGACTACGATCAAGATGGTGGACCGAAAGGTAAACACAGCGGTACCTGTTTGAAAAGTCTTCAAGAAAGTATGGATATAGTTACATGCAAGTTTTTCTGCTAATCGCAATTTCATCTTGAATGTTCCAACATTAGTAAAACGGTGTGGAATGGTTTTAAATGGAAGGAATTAGTCTACAGATGCAAAAACTGCCAGGTGCTTCCTTACCGCCAATTTCAGCAGGTGCAAAATGTTCTGGAAAATTCTGTTGTCAAAACACAATGATCTGTGTGAGACCATGAAAAATCTTGGCACAGAAAAGTGTTTGAGTCTCTGAAGGAGCAGTTTCGTATTGTAAAAACTCCTGGTGCTGACTTACGTGAATTAAGACGCTCAACAACAGCTCACTCGTAACATGTCAAAGATATGGGCATGTTAAAGAATCAGGATGGTACTGTGGCTCAAGTCACCTGTGACAAAGTGGCTTCCCCTGTATTTAATTCCGATACTAGTCTTGGAAAAACGTACTCAGGAATGGTGCATTGTGATTATTTACCAGGTGCTGCGAGTATAAGTGTCAAAGGTGCATTAAAACATGTATAATTGGTGGATCTAAATCCTGAAGCGAAGTTACTTTGAGTGACCATGAAATAAATGACAATAATGCTGACATTAAGGATTGTACGGATGTAGAGCGAAGTTATACAGCTCCCGATGAGTGGATTACGGTGAAGAATACAAAGAAAGTGAAGTTCTTGGAGAATGACCCTGGTAAGATCTAGATGTAAGTCAATTCTCTATTGAAATTAATTGTGAAATGTGTGCTATGATCATAAGGGAGTACAATGTAATTGTTGTATGCATATATCAATCTCCGTCGGGTGACTTTAAAATCTTCTGTGATCAGCTGGAGCAGAGTCTTATTATGTTCTCTAGTTTAGGTTTTGAAATCATTTTGTGTGGTCATTTTTATGTTGATGTACGCAATTCTTCTAGTGACTCCATTGCTCTCACACCTCTATCACAGTCATTTAACTTACACTGTGCTAATATGAAACCAACCACACTTGACTCCTGTCTGGACAATATCATTACTGGCCTCAACATGTTAAAGAATCAGGATGGTACTGTGGCTCAAGTAACCTGTGCCAAAGTGGCTTCCCCTGTATTTAATTCCGATACTAGTCTTGGAAAAATGTACTCAGGAATGGTGCGTTGCGAACAGTACACTCTCAGTGTCATTGATCTTGGTCTATCAGATCATCTTGCACTTGAATTCCAGTTCACTAGTAAAAGTGTAATAATAAGACAATGATTAAGAATACCCACACTTGGAGCCATCCTATTACCCCTGAGGGGATTTGTGAATTACAGTCACTCCTATCAAATATTTCTTGGCATTCGATGCTTACCTTTACGGATGGTAATGACAATTTTGCAACTTTTTTTAAAACTATTTCATTATTTTTCCAACACTTTCCCAAAGAAACTTGTAAGGCAATCACTTAATAGTAAACAGTCACCTAAATGGTTCACACCTGTGCTTTCTCAATTGAGATCACAGGCAATTCAACTACGCCTAAGGTACACTAATACCAGGAATGTGGAAGATAAAAAAGCAGGGCGACAGCTTAAATCGTTGTAGAACAGTCTTGTAATTGAGTCAAAATGCAGTAATAATTCCAATTTTATAAGCAATTCCTCCAACCAAAATAAGGCAGCTTGGCAGGTCATTAATAAGGAACTTGGTCATTCAGGAGGTGATTCCGACCTGCCTTTTACGTCAGATAATCTGAATAAGTTCTTCATTGAAGCAATTGTTGACCTTGTGTCGAAGGTTGACCAAACTTACAGCAATGCCGTGCCTCTTCTGCAAAAATATCCAGTAACCACCCATCCCTTCAAATGGAAGTGGGTTAACCACATGGAATTAGACACATTATCAGAAACTTGAAATATTCCATGTGCACTGATGTTTACGGGTTATCAGTCAACTTAATTAAAGATCTCGTAAACACTATAGATGAACCACTTGTGTTAATTCTAAACTCATGCTTCCAATCAGGCGTCTTCCCTGATACATTGAAAATATCGAAAACCATACCTATTTACAAAAAAGGAGATAAAACCTCACCTTCTAACTACAGGCAAATTTCTATAATTCCAGTATTTGGTAAAATTTTTGAAAAGCCAATTAAGGCACGTGTATAAGAGCAATTTCAAATTCATAACCTATTCTCTCCTGTACAATTTGGATTTCGCAAAGGCCATTCCACCACTTCAGCTGTTGAGTCTGTCGTGGATTAAATTCTAAATGCTTTTCAAGATAAATCCTCAAATCCTCAAAAAAAAAAAAAAAATGCCATAACAGCACGTGATCTATCAAAAGCATTAGATTGTGTTGCTCATCTAATTCTTCTGCAAAAACTTATAAGTATTATGGCTTCAATAATCTTGAACTACAACTCTTTGACTCATATCTTACAGATCGATCCCAGTGTGTATTCATTAATAATAATCTTTCTTCGCCCCTTAGAATAAATTATGGAGTTCCTCAAGGCTCAGTTCTGGGGCCTCTTTTCTTATTGTTATCAATGTCTTACCTTCTAATGTCTCCTGTAAATCCTTACTCTACACTGATGATACCACTCTTATTCACAAAATTGATAACCTGAACAACAACAGCACTACTTCAAACTTGTACTTGTCTGAAGCATCTAACTGGTTTTCTGTCAATGGACTGGTTTTAAATAATGATAAAACCCAGTCATTAGCCTTCTCTTTAAGCATCTCAACAAGTCCACCTACCACCATCAAGTTACTTGGCTTTGATTTGGATCAAAAATTGACTTGGGAGCCACAAGCATTATGCACGCTAGGAAAACTATCTAAGGCAGTGTACATGTAACATGAACTTATATTTTTGATTCCTAAAGAGTACCTTACTCATACATACTTTGCCTTATTTCACTGCCATATCAATTACGGTATTGAACTATGGGGCCATTCTGTATCCACCAAAAGTGTATTTAGGATGCAAAAAAAGGCTGTCAGAGTGATATCATTTTCTCACCCAAGGTACCACTGTAAGCCTTTGTTCACTGAGATGGATATTTTGACTCTGCACAGCCTTTATATCTACAAATGCCTATGCAATGTTGAGGAAAATCTAACCTCCCTTGATACAAGAGCAAATAAACATTCTTATTTCACCAGAAACAGGGATACCCTTGATTTGACACCCTCCCATATTGTCGCCTGTCCAAAAATAGCAACACCTTTAACATTCTAAAATTGCATCTTTTGAACAGATTGCCCCCAGAGGCTAGGCTTGTGAGTGTACCAAAATTAAAAAGTGCAATACATACATGGCTTCTGCAAAAAGCCTTCTATTCTTTAAACGAATATTTTGAGTGTGACAAAATTGTTTTGTCTTTTTGAGTTTGGGAGTAATCCTTGTGTTTTTTACTTGTATATCATGTGATTAATTTAATTTGAAGATTTGTAACCCTGATGAGGACCATTGCAAATTGTATTTGTTTAACGTCCAATAAAAAAAAAACAGGTGAACACCTAGTAAGATTTATCATATTTTGATTAGATATGATTTGAGAAATAAATAGCCAGCAAAACCTTCCTGAAGATACCCCTATTTTTTCCCAATTGCATTTCTATCAAAAGACAGGGAGGACAACATGGATAATGCTAATCCAGGCAAATATATTAGGTGTAATTGCTCTGAAAGTCTCACCTCTGATCTGGAATGGTGTGTCACTTGTCTGAACTGGTCTGGATTTGAAGCATTTTTGCAAGATGTTTGAAATCCAGAAAAGAAACAGGCCAATTCCAGATCAGATATCAGTCTTTCAGAGCAGTTAGAGACCAAATATTTTTACCTGGAGAGGGTCTGTTCAGCTGTGACTATTGTAGCATATCATAATCAAGCCCATTTTTTCTTGTGAAGAGCAAAGTGTTTCTTTTACATTCCTAATATTTGGTCTTTCAAAAATTTCAAAACAATATCAATCACTGTGGGAGACAAAAAAGTATTTCCATTCACATTTTCAAATATGCATAGCAAGATTGAAATAAAACTGAGATCGACCTAATGTGAAATTACTTTATCTCATGAAATTCTCAGCCTCCCAGACAATAAAACCTCTACTATTTATCAAAAAACATATCTGTTATAGCTGAGTTATCTTTAATCACATAAATATCTGTAAAAATGTCATAAAAATTGAAAAACCATGCTAAAGATGTATTTTGAAGTCAGCTTGACATAAAACCCTCAAATTCACAACATCAATAATTCCTCCACATTGAATTCACTCAACACGGTGCAATTATAGGACATAACTCCAGGAATTAGCCAAGTTTTGCCATACTTAAAAACTTGAGAATGTCAGTAAGGTGCAATACATATTAAGAATTTCAATGACCCCACCAATCTAAATACGTATACTCCACTAACTACACTGCTTCTCCACAAAAAATAAAAAAAATGTTCAGAGTGGATTGAGTTGACAAAGGAAGGTCGTGCATCAATCATGTGACCAGCATTAATCATATCAAATCATACCTTGTTAGACCTTAAGAATCAAGGAATGAAGAAAGCCATTGAAAAATGAAATTTAAAAGATTTTCATCATTTACATCATATACGAGGAACCAAACTAATAGCCATGGATCCACACTAACATCCAAAAACCAAAAACAGACGTGAAATCTTTAAAAAAAATTTCTGAGGCCATAATTGATAGAGAGAAAATGAAGTCATGCAAGGGTTTTCTAACTATGGGGAGAAAACTGTACTTCAGAGGAGGAGAAGAGATAAAAATATGCAAATCATGTCCTTACCTAAACGCCCTGTTGTACCTTGTCTGGTGACCAGTGCCAACAGCTGGCATTGCGTGGCTGTCATCCTGACTCCTTTCAACATCCTCTTCCTCAGTCGTCTGAATTAATCTCCTATCACTCCCAACCCTCTTCCCCACTTCCGTCTTTTCACCTGAAGTTGGTGACGATGGCCTCACATTGTTCTCCAACAGTCTCAGCTTAGCTCTGAGCTGTGCACTTAGGGACTTGGTACCGGGGTCTGTTTCACTAATCTTCACTTCCTTGCGGAAATTTGATCTGCCGAGAATACCATTACGACTGGTTCTCACACGGCCACTGAACTCATTGCCTGTGCAGCTCCCCGGGTCAGAATCTGCCGAGGGCTCCACTTCTTCTGCTTCCTGCCCACCTCCTCCAGAGTCGAAAGAGGGAGAGGGTGCAGACATGAGGCTTCCGGTGAATGACCGAGTCATCCGCGCCTGCATAGCTGTCACCACTGACTCAGTGTCCCGCAGAAACGACTCTGTTTCCAAGTTGCTGTCACTGTGGGGTGCCTGAAATTAATCCACAGGTCAGCAACGATGACATGTTTTATTCAAGCATGGTTAAGAAGTAAAATACTTAGTTTATTCCACACATTTACTAAAAAAAACCAACCATGGTTTCGGCATACATGCACCATTTTCAAGGTGTTTTTCTCGTCAAGTGGGCAAGCTTATATACACCAGTGGGAGGGGGTTCATTAGTTTGGGTCTAATAGAAGGTCAGGGAATTACAAAACTTTTTTGACGTCATATGGAGATTAATTGTGTAGGGGGACAGGGAAGTATTAGCTAAGTATTTTACTCATCAACCATGACTGAAGCAAGTAATTTCCACCAAGTGATGCCTAAGACCTTCTTAAACGACACACGTTATAACGATATACCTTGATAATGACTTTACTAAAGTCGAAACCTAGGTCGGAGTAATAAATACCTTGTGGAATATTACAAAGTGAATTCATTTAAAATCTTCGACATAAGTTATGTTGAACTAAGGACTGCTCTGGTAATGGTGTGGGCAATGAGAGAGTTTAAGATTTAAAGTTATTGGTTAGAAACTCTGAGGCTTTACATGGTTTGAGTGTGATATCATTACACTTAGAAATTCAATTAATTCACCCTAACAATGAATATAACACTTAGTACTCTTTCATAAACACATTTTGGTGACCACTTAATGTTTCTCCAACCTGAGGCAATATCATATGCAAGGTTTGTGGGTTTTGGCTTTATGACAAAACCTGCAAACCTTGCCTGAGCTTATACATCAGAGTGGAGACATGTTTGATGCCAGCCAAATAAATCTGTGTAAAAGGACCAAGATTCTACAAATAAGAGGATTGATCACCAATATCAACAACTTCCACCAGGTTAAGCCAGTAGCAGTTACATTTTTCCAAGAATTTAACTTCACCGTCAAAAAAGTGCAATGCTGGTGACAGCAAAACAATATCACTGTAACGGCACCAAATATCAGCCAATTGTCACACTTTTCAAGGAACATATTCACAAAAAATAGAGGCTATTTTCCAAAGGATTTGCTATGGCTGAAAACTCCAGAGAGACATAATGAAAAATTGCGGATGTTCAGATGCATGAAGAACATCAAGAATGCATTAGGATATAGTTAGTGCATTTTTTCAATTATTTTAAAAAGCAAACAAGTTACTCACCCTAATACTTTTTATTAAAATGTTCAAAACCTTTGGTAGCAAAGGTGTTTTCAGCATATGGTCGAATTCTAAAATCAAATGAGTCAAGTAAAAGTCTCATATATGTATGCGGAAGGCCCTTACAAATCGATACTATGAGGAGTGAGGAGTTGTAAATATTATCCAGGAATTTCTCAAAAGAAGGACTACGTTTTTTTTTAGGGTCACTAATGACTTCTAATCACTTTCCATGATGTGGCAGTGTGTGCATAGTAGAAGGGTGAATGACATGAACTGTTATTTAGCATCAAAACTAAGTAGACAATTTTCAAATGAACTTAGAAATACATCCAGCATCCAGCACCCAGCACATCAAGAATGCATTAGGGTGTAGTTAGTGTATTTTTTCCATTATTTTCAAAAACAAACAAGTTACTCACCCTAATACTTTTTATTAAATTGCACAAAACCTTTGGTAGTGAAAGTATTTTTAGCATAGAGTCAAATTCAATAAACAAATGAAACAAGTTAAAACTTCAAATATGTATGCAGAAGGCCGATGCTAATCCATACTATGAGGAGGTGAGGAGTTGTCCATATTATCCAGGGATTTCTCACAAGTAAGACAATTACAGTTTTTTTATGGTCACTTATGACTTCTAATCACTTTCCATAAAATGGGAGTGAGAGTATAGTTACAGGGTGAATGAGTCATTTTGTTATTTAGCGTCAATCCCGATAAATATACAAAGTAGGCATTTTCAAGTGAAGTCAGAAATACACAATAACACTATACATAACATGGAGCCTGTGAGGGAACAAGGCTATAGTGGAACACAACATATAATTACACGAACAATTGCAGGATGATGTGGCGTAAAATCATTCAGGTTAAGGAAAAAAAGAGGAATGACAGTGTGTATGCTCTAGGGAATTGTGGTAAGACAAAGGATGACATAAACACATTGTTAGAGAGGCTGAGAATGTTACTGAGCTCACCGCTATAGAGTTAGTGGTAGCAGATGGGTCAGCAGTTAGGGGTGATGCGAGAGTGAACGGCACCTGATCAGTGGGCAGGCTGGGAAGACGTCTTCGGGGCCGTGTTGGGCCAGGAGCAACTGGCGATGAACTCTGAACATCTGCCATCCTCATTCCAGTTGGGGTTGATGCTAACCATGAAAAATTCATACATTAGTACACACCAAGGCAGGGCTGGGCAAAATACGGGCCAAGGAGTATTTGAAATACAAAATACTGCTCCAAATATGTTTGAAATACAAAATACAAGATACATTAAGGTCATGGATTTGAAATAAATAATACAAAAAATTTTCAAATACGTATTTTAAAATATTTTTATCTGAAATACTGTCCAGCCCAGCAGCAAGGGGACAATTGATCAGGGTTAGCAGATAATAAAATCCTTAGTAAGTACTGACTGACATTCAGTTATCAGTGAATCATTACTGAAGCCGCATAATCAGATAATTTTTCCACATTTACGACTTAATCAAAATAAAGCTGCATAGTTTTGTATAGAATATACTATATGCTCATGCTCACTGGGAAAATTGTAAAAAACTATAGCCATCTTCCAGAAGCAGCCAAGTTATTCTTAGCTGCACCATCAACATCTAATGCATCAGAAAGGATCCTAATTTCTGTGAAATATGCAAATTCAGCTGAAATTTTACCTTGAGTCAAGACAACTCGGTGGTGTAACTGGTTAACAAACCTGAGCATCAGCTAGAAGACACCATCACAAATCCCAGTCAAACCAAATGATTTTTCGGCAGCAAAGTTCACCCTTTTTAGTGCATATCAGAAAGGAAATAAAATATCTCCAGTTGAGGTTTTCAGCTCAGATATTTATCTTCTAATAAAATATGGGAAGCATTGAACTCTAAAGAGTTTAAACAACTTGTCGACAGAAAATTTTGAACATTTTCTCAATTTCCACATCAGTTGTATTTTAATGAATTTTTAAACATTTAAGCAGACAAGTTATTATTAATATGCATGCATATAGCCGGTTACAAGAACATTTAGCTATGGAATCAATATTTATGAGATCCATGAAGATATAGATCTCATAAAAATTTCTAAGCACAAGTTACAAACCAGTTTCAGGGCAGTTATTGATCAAATATTTTTACCATGGTTTCCTGGAATGAGTCGTGTTTGACCACCAAGATTCCCCAGAACACTGTATTTTTCAAAGATGAGAGGTTAGTTTTAATGACTACCTTTGGTTTTTGGCAGTGAGGTCAGGTTTTTCTCTTGAGGTTTGGCCTGAGCTCTTTGCTGATGTTGCTCTGCAACCTGAGCAGCCCACTCCCGGATCCAATTGGGGCTCCCTCTTTGAGAGCTTAGCTGAAATTACATAAGATGATATGCACTCATCATTAAATGACGTAATGAGGATTCTTTCTTGTGTCTCACCTCAAACTGAAAACCCATATTCTGCATCTAGGCAAAAAAATTGAGCTATACCTGTTTTTTTATTTGAATCTCTCAAGAAAACTATTGACCGCCATCTCCTCATTATCCAGTTCTATGGATCTTTTTATTCTGAGCTTACCAATGGTTTTTCTTTCTCAGGTTCCTCATCCCTTTCCCACAGAATATTTGTCTGTTTTTTACGGATTGAGGTAAATTAAAAAATATGCCACAGTAATATAAAAGAATCTACCAGGGTAATTTTCAAAATGACTTTTCTCTATTTATAAGCTTATACGTCAGCTATTGGTTTCTGGATGAATAAGACTATAGACTTCCTCCAAAAAGCAACTAACCTTAAGCTTCTCCTCGAGGCCAGGGGGCAGGGGTCTTCCATTTTCCAAGGTCACTCCTTCAACACTGTGCACACCAAACACTTGGTCAATGTTTTTCCGAGCCTTCTCCTCCTCAGGACAAGGCGACTCTTTGTCGATGGTGTATGTGCCAGCTTCACTGTGCGCTCCTTCCCCATCGTCCACGCCCCCACCGAGGTCAGCATTTGTGTCATTCCCCTCCATGTCCAAGGGTTCGTTTCCCATACTGGCACTCCTTATCGGCTCCTTCCTCTTCTCCGGGCTGCTGCCCAGCACTTTATTTATGAAGTGTGACGCAGACTCCTCCAAGGACCGGCCAAAAGCATGCATTTCTCCCATTAAAACACTCTTGCCTTTTGGGTCACTCATAGTCTTCTCCAAGGGATTGCTCACTGTACCTCTCAAACCTGAAGAAAACAGATGTGTAAGACACCATTTCAAGTTCATCTTTGAAGAATTATTTTATTATGTAACAATGAAAAACCACTCAGCAATTCCAGAGGTTAAAATATCACTGTTTTCATAACAGAGTTGCATCTTCAGTTGACCTGAAGTTGTAACTTTATCATAAAACCAGCAGAGCATCTTATTAAGTAAAATAGTGGAATTGTGAAGTATTTTGTCACTAGTATCCATATTGAAAAGAATTTGTTACATTTTTCTTCTATTATTTTCTTCATACGACATGTTTTACAGCTCTGCTGTGTCATCAGGTACAAGTGTTTCTATGATCTTTATTTATTTATTGTTGAGATAGTAATATGATATGGGGGGGGTGTGCGGAGAAAACCTATCTTTAGGGAGGGAATGCAAGGGAACATATTTTAAGGGCCTGAGAGGTGGGAGAGGTCATTATCATTATTCAACAAAGAAATTTATCTATTTTACCTATTGCCTAACCGAGCATATTTTGAAGTAAAGTAGTCGAATTTTGAAGAATTTAGTCTTAAGTATCCATATTGAAAAGACTATTTTTTACTTTTATACTATTATTTTAATCGTGCGACATGTTTCCCACCTCACAAGGGCTTAAGGCGAGGAAAAGGTCATCATTCAACAAAAACATTATGTCAGAAAGAGTGCAGAGGGGTGCAAAAAGTTTTTTGCATAAGAAATCAAGGATTAACATTCATTCCAAGAATTGGCCTGGAAATCTTTCTGGGACCTAAACTCAGTCCATTAATGAAAATTTCTGAAGATTAGACCAATCCTTGAGCCTAAAATGATTTAGATATGGTGTCTGATCAAAGTCATTAATGCAATTTTCAAGAAAAAAATATCTTACATATTTAAAAATAATTATTGCTTATATAAAAGCAAAATGGTTTCCCATAACTAAAAGCCCATTTCTTGGTATTCCCTATGACAACTTCCATCCTAATACCTGGAATTGTAATCCTCCCGCAGAACATGTATATCTTAATAAGTGCTAATGCTGGTTAGCAATCAAAAACAAAACTGCAAATGGATGGCTGAATACAACAGAAAGTGACCAGAAAAGTATGAAATCATATAATTGGGAGAAATGGAAGATAAGAAAGAGGATACTGGCAGGGTGAGAGAAAAAATCATTTTTGGATGGAGATCTCATGAGGGCTAGGAGTGTAGTTGGAACAAGCAATCAGCAGCAAGGAGATACTGAAGAGTGTTACTGATGGGCACACAGGGGAAGTGTCGAAGAAAGAGGAATAGGAAGAATGTTCAATGAAATGAGAGCTAGGAAATATGCTGAGTCGAAGAGGGATACCCTACGAAGAAAATGAGGTTTTATGACATATTTATCAGGGCCAAAATGGTCCATATAAGCTATCCTAACCAATACGACACTGTGGATATTGGCGTAAGATAAACAGTCTTCAATGTATTACTTTGTCATCAGCTCCCATGAGATGATAAAATAAATATACTATTCAAAAGAAAATAAATATAAGCCCTAAACAATTAGCACTCAAGAATATAAAGTGTGCAAATCGTACAGAAAGAAATAAAAATAAAATATATTGGCAATGTAAAAATTGCACAAAGATCATGGTTAAATAAAAATTGCACATGAATTTTAAATTATTGTAAACAACTGTCATAAGGCCACTGTACAGAGTACATGTAATTGTACAAACAAATGTATCATAGTATGTACAAGAAAAAGAATGGCATTAGAGCAGGTTCTATTTCCCGTTCAGTCATTCAGACAATGCACTTTGTCACTTTACACAGTAACATTTTCCTCAAGAAAGAGTTCATGCATTTGTTTGTACAATAAAGTGTAACATGTAAAGCGGCCTATAGACTGAGAACTCATTCAAGAGGAATTTGGCATGCAAAAAAATCCTCAACAAACCATGCCTGAAAAAGAAGACATATCACAACTAACATGCTCTTAAATGCACTATACCACATAGAGTTCCATACCTTTGTCACCATTTTTGTTCTTATTAACAGAAAAGTCACTCTTTACACTAACGTCTTCTTCTTGGTCACTGGAAAAGTAACCTTCAGAGTGATAGCCTGCCTTCCGTGAAGCAAATGACTTTCGAATCACAGCTGGAGACTGGCTAAAGGGCTTGGCAGCTTCCTTGGGTTCTGCTTTCTCGACTTTTTCTCCTTTGGCCTGCAATAAGTAATGGAGAAATATTTTTCCTTGAACAATTCCAGACATTTGGCCCACATCAATATGATGTAAAGCACTAGGAAACAATTGAAAGTAAAAAGAACATAGCAACCTCATCTTAGCAACAACAAAAGCCTAAAAAAGTAATCATTAAATGTAAAAAGTATGCTCTGTGAATACATAACTCTCTTCATCAAAATATTGAATGTTTTCAATGACTAAAACATGGGCAATAAGTTGGAAACAAGAAGTGTAGGACAACATATAGCACTGAAAAATTACTCCATATTTTCTCATTAAGATAACAGTTGCCAAACATGAAAATTCTTAAAATTTGAACAATTCTTCTGACAATGATAGATAAAGAGTTTCACTAATAAAAGGCCTTACATTAAAAAGTTTGTGATGAAAACTGAAAAATGGTAGGTCTATTAAAAAATATCAAGAAACAAATGCATGGACCAGATGTAGAAATATTTAAGAGAGGTTCAGAGATAAGAGAATTGGTATCTGATAGCAAATAATGGAGAAATGAAGGACACAAAGGTATAAAAATGAATGATGCAAGTAACATGTGCTATCTTTGCCAAGGGAGTAAAAATTAGGTGCACACATACCAATAATATATTCCCATTCTGAGAAAAATATTTGTACCTAATTTAGCCCTCCATTAATTTCATTTATGGACATGAAATAAAATCTATCAGGAAACTTTAAGATCCAAGAGAGATATCTGTTACAAAAACTTGTTGGACAAAGAACTGACCTTGAAGAGCTCTGAACATAGTACCATGGAAGAGGTCACCATATATGGAGGTTTCATTTTTTGCTGAGGGAAAAAAGGACATACTAGAGCGAAATAGGCCCCTGAATGTGTAGAAAACTGGGAGGATACTTTGTCACCACTATAGTGGAGGTTTCAATGATTAATGATCCACCACTGAAAGGACTGGATCCCAGGTCCTCAAGAAGAGAGTAAGAACTCCAGCCAACAAGTTAACGTCTTCTAAAAAACTTCATCAAAGTAAATCTATTTATAACTTTTAGATGACCATACAGTGGCGGATCTAGGTTTGGTTCAAGGGGGTGGGGGGCAAACCGGCGGTCTGAGGGGAATACCCCCCAGCCAAAGGGGGGTTCGAGGGATAATTTCCATTTTATCTAGTGTAAGTTTCGACCCAATGGGGGGGGCTATAGCCCCCTTAGCCCCCATTGAATGTAACGAATGTAACATAGAATGTACAAGAAACTGAATGGAATTAGAGCAGGTTCTATTTCCCGTTAAGTCATTCAGACAATCATACAATTTGCCGCTTTACACGGTACAATTTCCTTCATAAGGGAATTTGTACATTTGTTTGTCCAATAAAATGTACCGTGCAAAGCGGCCTTTAAAGCATTGTTATGAGTTGAGTTTCCTGTGCGGAAATCGATATGAAAGCGAATATCGTACGTAAAAAAGGGTTTTTATTCGGCATCATACCTTGATGTTTATAAGGAACCATTATAATTATTTGAAAGGTATGTTTTCACATTTACGGGAAAATCTCTACACACTTCATCGCATTATCGCGAAATTTAAGTGAAGTGCCACAAGGCCACGCGTTAAAATAGCATTAATTTGCCAAGAAACCAAATCGTTAACATGCGATTTTTTTCGCTTTTATCAGTGCTTACTTTACTTTACTTTACGCGATCAGGCCCAGTGGACCATGCGATGTCAGGACCAAGGCTCTCCACTCTTCTCTTCTTTTGGCTATTTCCCTCCAATTTTCCCAGGCTTCTATTTGCCATAGATCCTCTCTTACATTATCCATCCATCTTTTCTTTGGTCTTCCCCTTGGTCTTTTCCCCTCCGGGCTCATGCAAATTGCAAGTTTAGGATATCGTTCATTACTCATCCATTCCACATGTCCTATCCATTCCAATCTCCTGCTTCTTTGTAGTCCTACTATGGTGTTGTCTCGATAAAGATCATACAGTTCCTGATTATATCGTCTTCTCCATTCCCCTGTTAATTCGTCTTGGACTGGCCCATATATTTTCCTAAGAACCCGCCTCTCAAATGTTAAGAGTATGTTTAGATCTTGTTTTTGTGTGCTCCAGCTTTGGCACCCATAAAGAACCACAGGGAGAATTTATGTCTTGTTCAATCTTATCTTAAGCTCTCTTGATATGTTCCGGGACTTCAAAACATTGCTCAGAGCATAGAATGCCTTATTACCAGCTTGAATTCTTGCTTTTATTTCTACTTCATTCGATGCCTCTTCCGACAGAATTGCACCAAGATACTTAAACTCTCTCACTCTCTTGTAATTTTCTTCATTTATTTTTATCTGTAGAACTTCCAGAAGGTGGTGCCTTCCTATAACCATGTATTCAGCTTTATTTTAGTTAACTTTCAGGCCAACCATGTATTCAGCTTTATTTGGGTTAACTTTCAGGCCAAATTTCCCGGCTGCAGTTTGTAGTGGGAGCATTACACTCTTAAGTTCCTCCTGGGACTGTGACATTATTACAATATCATCAGTATAGGCTAAATGGGTAATATTCTTTCCACACAATAATACACCTATATGATTATGGTTATCAACTTCCCTCATGATCTTTTCAAGGACTATATTGAATAAGATAGGTGATAGTCCATCCCCTTGTCTCAAGCCAGTTTTTACAGGAAACCCTTTAGTTATTTTATATTCTAGTTTGATTTTCACTTCTGTATCAGTAACACATGGTCCTATTAGTTCAATGAGCTATTTTGGAAACCCAAACTGGATTAATAGATGTAGTAAGCTTTCTCTATGTATTGAGTCATAAGCTTTTTGAAAGTCAATAAACAGCAGATGTAGTTCTTGGTCAAACTCATACATTTTTTCACATATCTGTCTTAGGAAAACTATATTATCAGTTGTTGATTTTCCTGGGAGAAAGCCACCTTGCTTTTATCAATATATATAATTATTAAGTATATGAACGCAACGTTTGACGCAAATCTTCACATGAACGAAAATCACTCCAACCACCGTTAGACGCCCTAAATTGAAGAAAGAGAAAATATTTGCTTTTCCATGAAAAACGCAGCCTTGGTTCAACTATAAACATTGGTTCCAATATCAGTTTTGAAGAGAAAAAATTGAATTTATTTCAGTAAAATAGGAGTATACTAGATGTATACATTTAGTAAAAAGCATCAATAACAGAAGCACGAGGTTCTGTTAAAAAAATAGCAGGCATTTTCGCATACAATTAATAATATAGTTCTTAAACCTTTTTTGTATACTTTAAAGTCCATTCCTCCTCTGTAAATACACTTATTTCAGCGAGGTTATCACTCAGCCGTACAATACCGAAATGCCTCATTTAATATCACCTACACTTCCCAAGGCGAATTCTCTTTAACATTGTCACTAGCATCAAGACGACGACCTTGAAACACTAATGGCGAATTAAAATAAGTCACACAGGGACAGGTGAAGTGTGTACGGAAGCTGGGTGAGGAGAGTCATTCGATTTTTTTGTACAAAAATCACGAATTGATAAGGCTGAGTGGCGAGCGCGTTATCGCGGTGGAGGAAATCGTTCAGCTCGGGTGTCATCAAACGAGGTTCATGCTTTGCTGCAACCCGTTGCATGTTCAATTTTTCGGTTACAATGTCACGATATGACCATTCGAGATTTAAAACTCTGCAACAGGTTCTCTGACAGTCATAAGATTGTTGGCACGCGAAAATTCCTCGATTTTTGGAGTGTTACTGCCGCCAGCTGACTTCGAAGGCCCTCCTGGTTGAGACTCATCTCTGACTAAACGACTACCGATGTTTAATCAGGTAAACCATTCATATCACTGAGTACTACTAAGAGCATTATCTCCGTAAGCACTCTTCAAATGCTTGAATGTTTTCGTAAAAGGTTTCCAAAGTTTCACGCCAAATTTCACGACGCAAATTTGCTCCAAAAATTCGGATATTGCATAAATCGTCACCGCGACTAAAATATATTCCACTTATACAAGTATTATACGGAAACGACAATATATTGGCAAATGGTAAATCATGGTTAATCCGTAGATAGTGAAGAATGCAGCGCCGTAAACAAGACGCCACGAAGGCCATCCATTACCGCGAACTTAAAAATAGTTCCGTTATTTTTTAACAAACCTCGTAATGCACGAAAGAAACCAATATTTGTCTGAGATGTTACAAACGGAAGATATGCATTAAGGAAAATCGTTACAACCACCTCAAGATGAGCGTCGTGGAAACGGGGAGAACGTACCTTCTCTTCGTCCGCCTTGGGGAGGGAATGGTTCCTTCGGTGTCGGGGAGCGAACTTGCTGATGCTGTCGCTGATGTCGAGGCGCCTCTTTCCCTCGGTCCTCGCGTCGGGGTCTGAGTCGTGTCCGGAGGTCAGGTCGACAGTGAATGCCATGGGCTGGAGGGGGGGCGAGGGGGGCGTCTTGGAGGCGCTGGCGCTGCTGCTGCTGCTGGCGCCCCACCGCCCGTCGGCGTCCCGATCGGCAGTCTCGAGCTCGGGACTCGGGTCCATCACCACCGCACTCTCGCTGTGACACAGCCCCCTCTCATCACGGTGCAGCTGGTGGAAGCCCTCGCGATCTGCAAAAAAAAACACGACCAAACAATCATTAACATTGTATATAATCATAAATCCATGGATAATAAACATAATAATATAGGACAAGTCATTCATTAGACTATGCTAACGTTTCCTCAGTGAATTTGAGGCGGATAACTTCTCCGAAAAGATGTACAGACGAATTAAAAGCAATTTTATACTGTAAAATATAGATGTATTACATAATTATAAAATATAGATATACATTTAAAAATATATTAGACTGTAATACAAGGTATTTATCGAACGCATGGTAATATTTCCAGAGTGAATTCGAGGTAGATAACTTCTCCGAAGGTGTGATGACAAATTAAAAGCAATTTTATACTTTAAAATACAGGAGAAGTCATTCATCAAACGCATGGTAATATTTCCAGAGCAAATTCAAGGCTGATAACTTCTCCGACGGTGTAACTAACGAATATAAAATAACTTTATACAGTAGAATACAAGACAAATCAATCATCGAACGCAGGTTAATGTTTCTGGAATAACACCGGCGTGGGTTGGTTCTCCGAAGATGTAAAGAACGAATCATTAACAATTTTATACGGTAAAATATAGGAAAAGCCATTAATCGAACGCGGAGCATAGTTTCCCGAGTATACTTGACGTGGATTACTTCTCCGAATAAGTAAAGAGTATTTTAAAAATAGCTCCCACGGCAAAATATGGAACAAATATCTCATAAAACGTAGATGATGTTGCCTGTGCAAACTCGAGGCGGATTACTTCTCCGAAGTCGTAAAGAACACATCAAAAAACTCAGAACGGTAGCCTCAATCAAAGACATTAAATTAGCAAGACACATTAGATACATCCTTGGACTGAAAATTTTAAAATAAAAAATTTTCCGCGCACGTTTTAGGACCAAAATCTCTGTGATTGAAGCCTCCATTAATGATAGAGGCAAAAATAGGTAGCTTAATATTTTTTTTTCATTTTAGCCAGCTACTTTGAAGCCGAATCATTCTCTGGCGCCGTCATGGATAATTTACGAAACGTGGCTTACTCCGGTAAATTAGACAGTGAGGTTTGATAAATGCAATACAAATTTTAGGCATTACTTCGCGGAATTCCTGCATTTTGAAGAAAAAAAGTGTTAGTATTTCCACACGGTATCGAAAAAAATAGGGTAAAATCTAGGTTTAAAAAATGATTTTTCCCGCGACCCTAAAGAGACCATAGCAGCATTCATTCACATAATATTTATTTAGTGATTTGATAGATATTTTAGCTACATAATTATCAACAGAAGTTAATTTTTAAGTAAATAGGTTCGTTCATGAATACCGAAAAGAAGCAAATACAAACTTCACCCGAAGGTTTGTTACACATGTGATAACCAAAATAAAGAAGTGGATGAATATTATTTGAAGTAATCAACACAAAAACATCAAACTAATAATGATAATAAAACTATGTTTCAATCCATATTGTTTCTATTTACCTTGACTGAGATTGCGTTTTATTTTACCTGATGATCACGCAGTAGCGTTGAAACTAGTTTTACCAATAAAAAACTCTGTATATAGAAACATAGTTGTGGTTGCCATTATTAATTGAACAATGGACTTCCACAAGGTTACGCCCGAAAGGATTGAATTCACAAAAAAAATTGAAAAATGGTGTCAGCCATTCATGAATTGTTCCTATCGACTGATCGACCAAATAGTAAGCCATGAGGAAAAAATTCATGGTGTATTTTTTTTAATGAGCTGTAAACGGTTATTTTATTAATAGTAATAAACTAAAAATGATTGACGGCATAAAAAGAGAAGCCAAAAAAGTCTAAATAACGCTTCCTTCAACACAAAGCGAATTTTTTGTCACTTAAAATGTAAGATTATTCCAGTACACAAAAGTTACTCCACTTTGGTGCTGAACATAATAATTTTTGTCACGTGAGGAAGACGTTTTGTGGGTCAAATACTCAAATTGTAAACATTTTTTCCCGTTCAGATTCTATCTTAAGAGAACTGCGAATTGTACCATTTACTGAGCTGTAACAATTTATACCCTTTGTATCGTGCAAGAAGCGAAAAATGGAAAGTGTTGCTTTCCTCAAATAAATCCGACAAAAGAATCATGAAGATAAAGGGCAATAAAACGGTTTTACAGGAAAGCTCAAGAAAGTTAACGAACACTAAGGACTTTGGTTGCAATCTAACACTCGGGTATGAAAATAGGTAATTTCTCATCACATTGGGCCCCTGAATATTAATTTTTTTACGAGTACCTGCACGTTTCGTGAATAACATCGTGAATTACTCATGAATAATACGAAAGGAATACTTTCCGGGACAGTACAATATGTCGATAAAAATGAATATTCTACACCACCACGGATAGAAGCTTACTACAGTCGAGTTGATGGGGGTCGAAATGATGCTCTTGAATAACTACTTCGTTGTAGGCTATGATATTTTGATAATCATTCATCCGAATTTCAAAACAATTCTCTCTCCTATGTAGCTGAAAATTACGTCAATTGACCACAAAACTTTCCGCGAGAAAAGATTCACCTGGACATGAAATCGAGCTCAGGACCTTCGGCTTATTGTTAGTGAGACAAAGGGCTGACCTTATTGCTAAAATAAGCACTCGGAGCGGAAGTGTGTTGCCATGACTATAGCAATATTTTTGCATAGTCATCAACCGTTTCTGAATGGTGTATTGATGTATGTTTCCATAATATTAATTTTCAAGTGATATCGAGGTAAATATCCCTGCAGTGGAGGACATTTTTCAGAGGAAACCAGATCCCTACTTGAGTGTCTTGTGGAGGGCGCTTCAAGTGCAGTACTCCGTCTGTCGGATGAAACGATAAACCGTGGTCCCCTTGGCGCCTTTCGTTATGAGCAGGCCAATTCCGACGCCGGATTTCTATCCACCCTTCCTCCCTTACCTATCCCCTATGGCGCAAATGACCTTAGCCGTCGGTTGCCCCCCAAAACCAATCCAATCGAAGTAAATGTTAGCAGGAAATTAGTTAGTATGATAAACTGACGCAGTATCTTGATCATTCTTACGTACATACCAAAACACACCATTCCCTTTCGCGATAGACTTAGTCAAGAGATTATTTATCAACATCGACATATTTCCCTGCGAGTCGTCTCAAGGATATTTTGCAGGGAGTGAGTTATCTCCAACACGCACCACACCGTACAATAAACTTTCACCATCATGCACTACACTATAGGTTTGCTACCACTGCTACAGAAACTATTCGTATGAAAGTAATTTGCACCAGCGTAAACGAGATACAAGAGTCATAGGGAGTCAAGCAAAACGTGACGTTAGTAACAAGCAAATCAGCTATACTACGTCTCGACAAGCCTACTTCAAAGTCTCATTTGCAGTCCGTGGGTATGGTCTCTCATCGATCTCGAGATAAACGGCATTTTAAACCTGATTGAAAGAAACGATCTAAATAGTACATATGTCCCTTCTATCGTTGCCTTAATCCCTAAGTACTACTATCAGCACTTCCTGCATGGTTCCTGAATGACTCATATATATATCTGTGAATTTTAAGTAGCTCAAAATAGCCTAATACTCAACTCACTACAGCATTGGTAGCAAGCCTAGTTTGACGACGACTATCTTTTGCCGGACGTTAAAGATATTTTGCAAGAGTCAAAGTATCATGTTAGAAACGATCACAGGCATAAAATTAAGGAAACAGACTACAGAAGCGATAGATTTCGACTGTCATTTTTTTCCACCTACAATAGCGGACTATAATAAATGCGATATATCAGTTCTATGATACTTTGACTCTCACTAGGTAAAAGAGGTTTTGCATATACCTGTGCTTCATAAATATCCATCCTAATAACCAACTCATCCCGCATGAAATTCAAAGCATGATTTAGTACATTGTAGCACCATTTATCAGTCGCATTAATAATACTAAACAGTACTTGTATCTTAACTAATATACTGCATGGTAGCATGTTCGTCTACGTAGCAATTCCCTAGTTTCTGGTCTGACTGCGGAGCGTAATCCTGAATGTTTTTGGCAAGCGCCTAGCGGCTGAGGAAGGTGCGAGGTTCTAATTGCGGGGGTGAGTGCTGCGTGGTTGGTGTGGAATCACCTCGTGCCACACACTCAAGTGGTGGCTTGCACGGTATTTTGTAGATGTAGACGTAAATATCTGAACATTTACGTGGCTCAAAATAGTTTAAAACTCAACTTTCTACAACAATGGTAGTAACCCTTTAGTGCAATTCATGCTGGAAAAAATTTACCCCCTGATAGGTATTCACAGATGTATCCGTAATTTCATTAATTACAGCGGTGTTAATTGTAGAGTACATGGGCGAAAACTCCACCATACCACTCACCATAGGAGTGGCTTACGGAGTATTACGTGGGGTTCCATTTCCTGACTGCGAACTTCTGTCTCCTCCCGCCCGCCACTTCACTATCGGGAAAGAGGAAAGTCAAACAACTCAACACGCTCAGCAGAGCCACGCGGTCGTGAGTCATTCAAGGAACTCCCCACATTTATCCCATTACGTTATCCTTCCCCTACTTTCCGAATTTCTGAGCCGGGCCAACGGTCAGAAGCCGTTAAAAACCCCCTCCTACTCCCTCTCGGGCGCTGGCTGGTTTCATAACCCCAGTGAGCAACCTTGAAAATGGAAGAATCATTCATAACACGAATATATATTCTTCCCCGGCTCATAATTCGACGCTTGCGTGTCTCACGGTCGTTCTGGGGCGGAGGGTCGTAATCTGGAGGATTGCCGTCGGCAGATGAGGGTGGTGTCGGGTTTAAAAATAAGAGAGCTTGTCGAAGGGTTCTGTGTGTCCGGACGACGTCAGACGGGAACAACAAGTGCTCTTGTGTGAGCTCTGAGAGGGCAGATGAGGAGGTTCCGCGAGATTAAAAAAAAAGTGAAGGTCGCGCCTCGCATTCCGCACGACTGGAGAGGAGAAACAGGAGAGTGGGGAAAGCAAGAGACGAGGGTGACGAGAGAGAGACACGAAATCGCACACTCATTACGTTAATGGGACCACCTCTGGACTCACGGACTCCGGACAATTTGACAGTCCGGTATGAAGATTTAGCAGTCGCGTTTGCGTCACACCGGCGTACTGAGGGAGTGACAAGTAGAAGGGAGTAAACGTCCGGCAAAAATAGTTAACAGCATACTCTCTTAAGGTAGTTGGAGCGCGAATCGTGCGTTAAATAAAATTTAAATAACTTCTGAAATAATCCGACAAAATAAGAAAAAGAAAAAAGAGAAGAGAAATAAGAAAAAAATCAGTTATAGATAACTATACATGTTATTGTAACATAAATGATGCAAGAGTTATATTTTAAATTTTTCGTCTCCATGACAGCATTGTTGTGACTAAGGTTCACGGCGCCAAAATCGAAAACTTTACGTAATAACGAGTTTTCTATTCGACATGAAACCTTGATATTCATAAGGAACCATTATAATAATAATAAATGTATATTTTCGCGATTGGGAGAAAATTTGTACATCTGTAATTGAATTATTTCGAAATAAGTGTCACTTTATTTCTGTGGTGTACAGGGAAATCCGTAGCCATAATGATGAGGTAGCACTAACGAAGGACCTCAAGGCAAATCAAGCGTGTTGCGACGTGTGGCAGCTAAAATTAAATTTTAAAAAATGTGGTGCAATGAACTTCTGGAAATAAACCCTTAGTAGGCATAGTCAATTTCTAAAAAGTGTTAAATATATTTAACTACACAAGCATCTTGCAGCAATTAGTTCATTTACTAACATTCTATATTACGCAATGAGACCCATTCTGGGCTAATTAGCATATATTTAGACGCACGTTTTTATTCAGTGAAAGATGAGAAGTATTTCCCTACCTCCTACGGTGACACTCGCTATACACATGCTTTACCGTTTGTAGTAATCAAAATAATCTTGGTTTAATATGGATCACGGAGGAAGACAATTGTATTGGGGACTGTTAATTGATTTTGGCATGATATATATTTAATCCTGAATCCCCAATAACTACGATTAACTAGGGAACTGACGCTTGAATTGTGCTGCCGACCACACGTGGGCTATAATTAACAAATGATCATTGTTGGCGACTAAGACGAGAAAAATGTACGCCTTGCCACAGATGCGATGTGCGTCATTACGCAAGTGCGTGCGAAGTCCATACATTGCAGATAAAAACAAACGACCTCCCGCCCAGATTCCACTGGAAAGAAATGTAAACATACGGTAAGGCAAACAGCCAGAGTTCCTCTATAGGCGGTTATACTTAAGGAAGTAACTGCAATGACAGTATTGGACACACATGCTACTTTTCTATTTACTGCACATTCTTACAGCATTTAATCTACATTTATATCTACGGCATACCGTGCAAGCCACCACTAGGGTGTGTGGCACGGTGTGATTTCACACCAGGCATGCAGCACATATCCCAGTTCAAATCAGAACTGCGCACGTTCTCCCGGCCTTTAGGCGCAGGTTGAAAGCAGTCAGGATAACAATGTGCGGTCAGACCAGAAACCAGGAGAGCGCTACGTAGAGGAACATGCAACCAAACAGTACACTATTTAAGATACACCGACTGGTTATTATTATTTGCGATCGGTAAACAGTACTAGTTAATCGATGAACAGAACTACAAAATCGATAAACAGTACTAAATATTATGCAGATTGCTAGATCATGCCGGAAATTACTTGCGCGCTGAGTTTTTGATGAAAATAGTGAGATACTAACCACAGTTACAACATTTACACAAACGTTTACGTAGAATTTGTACTTGTGATTACAACTACTTTCGAGATACATCTTTCTGTGACGGGTCCCAAATGTTCGCGGCGTATCCGATATGTGGACTAACCAGTGCAAAGCAGCCTCTCTCATACACACTTTCATCTGAGAATCTTCCAGCTAATTGCTCGACGAATCCCATTTTCTCCAATGCAACGCCGCAAGTGTTTCATATGCTTCCCAACGTAAGACCTGAAAACCTGAGGTTCCCAGGTATTCAATGGATCGACCAGAACTTGAAAAATTCTCAGATCAAAAAGATCACGCCCCCCCCCCCCCCCCCCCCCCCCAGAAGAAAATCCTTGGATGGCCGACGGTGACGACGGCAGGAGAAGCCGAGCTCTTTTTGCGGATAAAACTGCGACTGACTCATTTAGATGGAAGACCCCCGCACAGCATGAGGTCAGAGAGACTCGGAGACAGATCGAAAAGATGGAAGGAATGCCTTAAGATGTTACTCAGCCACAGAACGTAAACAGAGATAACTACAAACCATACAGACTCGATTCGCCACTGGCCCATCTGGGGATGTGGAGCGAACGTTTGCTCGCCGATTAACTTTGGTTGCTGTTGGGACTGCGGGGAACAGCGGAGATAAGGAAGCCTGCTCATCACAAGTAGCTAAGGAACTACACTTCTTCAGAATGCCTTTGGATCGACGGTTACACCGCGTTTTTGGCCTTGGAATTTCTCTTTTTCATGCATACATAGATTAAAATACATTTAGTACAAGAACAAAACCTATTTTACACTTGTCAGGCCTCATTTAGAATATGCCGCTAGTATATATATGTGTAGTATGGGATCCGTACGAGGAAGGTTTGATAAAAGAATTAGAGCGTGTGCAAAGGAGATCCGCTAGATTTGTTAAAGGCCGTTATGATAATTGTATAAGTGTTAAGAGTTTAATAGAAAAACTACGATGGGAATTACTATCAGAACGCAAGTTAAAATTTAGATTAAACCTTTAAAGTAAATTCGAAACCGATTTTTTCACAGATGACGTTAGATATATATTAAGAACCCCTGCGTATTATGCTAGGTTTGATCATATTACATCTACATCTACATCTACGTCATACCCTGCAAGCCACCCAAAGGGTGTGTGGCAGGGGGTGCTTTCGCACCAGGCATGCATTAATGATATGGTAGAACACCGACATTACATTAAAACCCGCGTACCACACATGCAAAGCGCCAATTACAAATCTAATACCCAAGAAACATTCTATCTCCAATCGTTCTAACATGCAAGGGATACAAAGACTACTACTACAGATTCAAAATATCATGCATAAATAAGAACATCATTATTTACATCATGCATAAATAAGAAAGAGGAGAATATAATGAGAAAGATTTACTGCCTGCCTATTGTCAATACTCGAACTATTCATGACGACGATCACAGCTGTTATGGTCCCGAATGGTACGCGGAAAAAATGACATTTTATACCTATCGGTTCTACAATCTAGCTCTCTAATTTTATTGGCGCGATCTAATCTGCCGTAGTACGAAGGGGTTAATAGTATGTTTTTTACGTCATCAGTAAAATGATTTTCCTGAAATTTATTTAGGAGGTTAAGCCTATAATTTAATCTGCGCTGTGATAGCGATTCCCATCCTAATTCTTCTAACAGTCCAGACACACTAGCCAACTTATCGTAGCATCGTTTCACAAACCTAGCTCCTCTTCGCTGGACGCGATCTAACTCTGATATCAACCCCGTTTCGTATGGATCCCATACACTAACAGCATATTCCAGATGAGGCCTAACGATTGAAAAATAACAACGCTCTTTCACTTTCTCATCACATTTTCCGAGTACTCTCTTGATAAAGCCTAGCTTCCTATATGCTTGACCGCATATTTCCCTAATATGTTTTCCCCAAGATAGGTCGTGACTAATTGTGACTCCTAAGTACTTAACAGACTCGGCGTGAATAATTTCTGTATTTTTAATTCTGTAAGCCCTAACTGGCCAATTTTTCTTTTTCCAAAAGCTGACTGCTACGCACTTTTTTATGTTTAGTTCCATCTGCCACTTTTCGCACCAAGCATGAATAGCAAGTAGGTCGATTGTTAACGAGTCGCTATCTTCGGAATTGTTAATATCCCTATACACAACCGCGTCGTCTGCGAAGAGTCTAAGCTTACTTTTAACGACGTTACTAATATCATTAATGTACAAGAGAAATAAAAGTGGACCAATTACACTTCCCTGAGGAACACCCGATGTAACGCTAACTGTGTTTGACATGATACCGTCTATGACAACCCTTTGTTCCCGCCCATGTAAGAATTGATTAATCCAACTAATAATGTTTTTATCTATTCCATATGCTTCTAGTTTTGAGAGCAACTTAACATGAGGTACCTTATCGAAAGCTTTCCTAAAATCGAGGAATATCGCGTCAACTTGGACATTATTTTCACCCGAGAGCAAGATGTCATGAACGAAGAGGGCCAATTGGGTTTCGCAAGATCTACCCTTTCGAAATCCGTGTTGGTTATTTATTAACAATTCCTCCCTATCTAAATGACTCATAATGGAGCTTACGATTATGTGTTCGAATACCTTACAGGAAATGGATGTGAGAGAAATAGGCCTATAGTTACTAGGGTCTTCCCTGTCGCCGCTTTTGAATATAGGTGTGACATTTGCTACTCTCCAGTCCTTAGGCACTACATGATCTACTAAAGATTTGGAAAATATTAATTCTAAGTAAGGCGCTATGTCTGATGCCATTGTTTTATATACGCGAGCAGGTATTTGATCTGGACCGGGGGATTTGTTGGGGTTAATATATTTTAGCTGCTGTTCTATGCCGCGACAATTTATAATAATTTCAGGCATACATGTTTGGGAACGAACTGGCTGCGGATCGAAAAGATGTGGTGTATAAGTACTGAAAATGCTTTTGAAGAATGAGTTTAACGAATTGGCTTTTTGTAGACTGTTGGTTATCTTTTCCCCTTTGATATTCTTAAGCGTGTGTACTGTTGATTTATTTCCTTGAGTGTCCCTAACATACGACCAAAATGCCTTGGGATTATCGTTCAATTGTTCTCCCAGTAATTTACTTTTGAAATCAGCTAACGCCCTTCGGCACGCTTTTTTTGCTAAGAGTTTAGATATTTTGTAATTTTCGGTGACTGTGTATAGTTCTTCGGAGGATTTGTTAATTTTTGCCCTTTTTAACCTAGCATGACATGTTCTTTGGTGCTTTAATGTTTTTCTAACCTCCGCGTTATACCACCTAGGCTCTGCATTGGCTCTTTTCCATTTACTTGGTATGTATTTGCTAACTACTGATCGTGTAACGTTGAGGAAAGTATTCCACAAAACCTCAGTATTACTGTTGATACTTATTTTTTGAAAATTAGTAAATGACTTTTGGAACTCTCGTTTCATATATTAACAAGATTAGAGAGATAGATTGTCGTACCGATAGATTTAAAATGTCATTTTTCCCGCGTACCATAAGAGAGAACAATAGGCAGCGTAGCAAAGGGATAGGTAGGTGAAATATAGTTAGAGTAGTCTGTAGTGCATGTGACCCTCTTATCTAGCATATCTCCCTTCAATCTTAACGGCCCCCCCCGTTATGCCTTTGGATCGACGGTTACACCGCGTTTTTGGCCTTGGAATTTCTCTTTTTACCACACAGATTAATTGCACTATAAGGTACTAAATCATGCAATAGTATATCATGCCGAAGATTGCATGGCAATAGTGCATGTTTGGTGATCTTCACCCCCTGCCACACACCCTCGTGGTGGCTCGCAGGGTATCACGTAGATGTAGATGTAGATGCATGTAATAGCAACCAATAATCCCTTTCTTATTACGTAGATATTAATCATCTAGCTGCATGTGACCCTATTATCTAGCATGTCTCCATTAAATATCCTAGTTGCATGTCAATAGTGCATGTTTGGTGATCTTCACCCCCTGCCACACACCCTCGTGGTGGCTCGCAGGGTATTACGTAGACGTAGACGTATTTTGCCAAGAGAGGGTCAAAGTACCTATCCTAAAACTGATCTATCGCAACTATTATGATCTCTTATTGTACGGGGAAAAAGTGACATTTTAAATCTATCGGTCTCGCAGTCTCTTCATCTACATCTACGAAATGCCGTGCAAGCCACCACTAGGATGGGTGGAACGGGGTGATTCCACACCAGGCATGAAGCCCTCATCCCAGCTGAAATCAGAACCGTTTCACGTTTCTGTCACGTTTGGCGCAGGCCAAAAGCAGTCAGGAAGACAATACGCGGTCAGACCAGAAACTAGGAGAGTGCGACATGGACGAACATGCTACCATGCAGTACACTGCTTAAGATACAACTACTGGTTAGTATTAATAATGCAACAGATTAATTGCACTATAAGGTACTAAATCATGCAATAGTATATCATGCCGAAGATTGCATGTGAGGTTAGTAGCTAAAAATCATGTTTTAAGATATGTAACACTACTAAAAAAACCTAATTAACCCAGTCAGTATCCTAGAACTGATCAATCGCAACTATTATGGTCCATTATTGTACGTGGAAAAAGTGACGTTTTGAATCTCTCGGTTCTGCAGTCTATTTCCTTAACCTTATGCCCGTGATCGTTCCTGCCATAATAGTTTGAATCTAGCAAAATATGGTGAGCGTCCAGCAACAAATAGTCTACATCAAACTTTCGTAAAAGATTTATGTAATCCTTATTTTTCCCTTCGATCTGATAGAGGTTCCCACCCTAATTCCCTCACCAATTCAGTGACAAAGATCAGGTTGTGTAATTACGTTCCCCGTGCAAAACGGACTTAATACCTCCTCAGTTTACATATCATTGGTAGCACATGTATAACACATACCATGTAGTAAACATTTCACATTTCGAAAGATACTTGCAGGTTTTAGCAAATGCATAACTGTCATTCCATTGACTTCAGAGGCATGTTGAATAAAAAAAACCCTAACACATAGCCTAGGAGCGATTAGCAGGGTATAATGCTGGCGTATGTAGATGTGGTAAATGATACATGAAATGCAGCAATCGAAAATAAAATGAATGGAATTCGCGAAAATGAGGTAAAAGGATTTAATATCATCAATCATCATGAGATCACTTGGATCTGGCTTCAAGATAGCTTATTATGAATTCCTCGTTAAATAAATTTTAAAAAATGACTGCATATGACTAAACTATGATATTATTAACCATCCGGCTCTTGAAATTTACTATTACGAATGGCGTACGATGGCTCAGTAGTAGTAATAAATGGCGAACACCCAGAAAGAGGAAAGAAATTTCTTTATTTTTCTAATGAACAGCAAGCATACTATGTGAATTTATTGCGATTGAATACTATTAGTGCATATATAAAATAAAACATTGATGATTGATTAGTAGAACAAATGGAATTTTTAGTGTTTTATGAAAATTTTGTAGCAACCGTTACAAAATTAGAGTAATATCGATTACCCAACTAAATCAATTTTGTTAGAGTAAACACTTTCAACATCAAATCAAGTAATTGAATAAAAATAACATAAATTTTTCATGTATCAGAAACAGCTTCTACTGTTTTAAATGGTAACTTTGAGGAATAGAGTTTTTGTGGATAACTACATAACCAATCTTAGGTTAGAGCTTAGAATATGCGAGCTTAGAATCTGCGAGCTTAGAATAATGCACCGTCTGCTAAACATTGAGTTAGATGGAGAACTTACTGTGGTAGTCAGTGACTATGGCAGGCATGCTTATGTAGGGCAAAACTGTTATTTAAAAAATCGCCGTTATAAATGTGATTATGCCTGGGATGAATTACTAGTGTTTATTCCACACAATGTGTTATACATACCGTGGTGGCTTCCCGCACATGTCTCATTGCAAACGTCTCAGTTATCCAAAACCGCTCTAGTACGGCGATGTCTATGTGGTGCATGAAGAGGGCGCTTGCTAAGGCAGTATATGCTATAAGCTGCTGTAAATTGGGCGTGTTCTGTCCGCCATCATTGCTAACCCAGAGTTCCCTTTAGCGCTTACAGACTGACGCGCAAATTTTGCAATTTGTCGATGTTCCTCAGCGAAAACTTACCACAAATTGGCATACATGTACTTATTTTATACATATTCTCCTTACATATATTATTTATTTATTGAAATTAATAATAACTCGCATTCCTGGTGAAAAATTTGGTAAAATCGAGTAGAGTCCATAGCACTAAGCAACCAATGTATGTTTCAAGGGTTACTTCCCTAACATTCCGAAAAAATGGAGGATATTCTACCTTTGCATCCGCAAATTCATTCATGCCGTCGTGCTCTCCAAAGAAAAGTACGTAAGGAAAAGGCAGGGAAAACGAATGAGGTCGTAATTTCCGTTGTCAGGCTACATTTTGATTACACAATGCCCTCTCTATTTACCTCAATAGTTACACATAATAATTGTTTTATGTACTTTAATAAATTCAAGAATGGCTACTAACTTGCCATGTTGGCTGAAACAATCCCCTTTATTACATTTATAGTCTTAAAGGAGTTTTAAAATATTTTTAAAAAATATACATTTTATGAAGTATAAATGTTACGTCCGTAACGTATGGATTGATTACAAAACAGTCATAAAATCACTATAATTTCACCACCGATTCGTAACTCGTAGTGACGGAAGGCCCCTGATGTACTCAGGGGAAACAAAATGTGGAAAATCCCCAGAGAACTCACTCGTAAGGGCGTCAGGTCTTTTCCGTGTGTCACTACTCATTCACGCAGGAGTTTCACCAACTTTTGCAGCAGGAGACGGTATAATGGTCATGGCGTACGAAATTCATTCGTCAGTTTTCACAATAACGTGAATGAGGCGTCCAGAATCTCCTTCGAGAGATATTCCCAAAAGGTCACTCCATTTCTGGGTACGCCGGAAGGAGACGGAGGATGGGGGATAAACAAACCTTGTGCGTAGATCATGTTCGAGTTGGAACAAAATTATTTCTCTACATTTTCTATCGGAACAAAATCCCAATCGAAATTTGTTCCGAATGTAACAACTTCTGTTTGATTGTCTTCTGTTTCACCAGCTCAAGTTAAACATGAAAGTGCCTCGACAACTGAAAAACACTTCAAGCTAAAGAAATGTCGAATTATACACGAGATACTTAGGTATAGGTACCATCCCGCAAAACACAAATAAAATTCTTCGGATTATTTAAAACTCAACTCGCAGGACTTCAATTCAACTGAAATTCAGCTGCGACGATTTAAACTAAATCTTTCATTTACGTGGCATTTTTATGCTTTTTCCACTCGTAAAATATTACACATACAATGCAGACCGGTTTTACAGTGTCAAGTTAGAAATTTAATCGGTATAGCAACCACAGATAATACGCTTTTCTATAGATAACGTTCACATCGACAAACTGACAGTTTGAGGAGTTAAGCAAAATCTGAAGTATCAGCTGAAATCAAGCTAGAAAAACTGCGTCGTCCTGAGCTCAAAGTTAATCAGATTAGTAAAACCAAACATTAGGAGCATCTAGAAGTACAGGGAAGGATTTTATTCTCGAAATATACTCAACATTCTGAAATCTTAATAGCACAACCAAAAAATCTGCCCAAATGGCACAGCCACTAAAAGAAACCACGCATAACCTGAGCGGTCACTCGAATATCTTTGACTTTAACTCAGATTCAAATTTTTCACATTTGGATAATGTATTAGATGATTGAGACGATCCATCATAATTAAAACATCTAATAAGAGATTTTTCTTCCCGTTCAACACATGAAATCCATCAATGAATGGTATAATAGATGCGTTTTGAATGGCGCCTATCTCTAACACGCAACAGAGGGATGGGTTAGAAGGACCATATGTATTTCGGTCTCACTCAAAACAGATTCCCCAATGGGTAATATTCCGATCCACTTCACACCAAAATAAACGCACATAGAAATAAATTCCGGGAGTTGTGAAAGGGTGGATAATGGTAAAGTGGTGAACTTCCTAAAGGTATCGCTTTCACGTATTGCAAACAAAGTTTCCAATCCATTTACATTTCCATTTACAAATGGTATGATAAAAATTCACTCGCAGGGGTACATATACACCAAGGGTTGAAATTCGCCATGAAAACATCATTTGACTTGACCGGGATTCGAACCCAGATCTCCCAATTTCTGGTCAAGTGTGATAGCCAGTTACACACCAAACGGTAACCGTGTAACTGGCTAGCACACCTGACCAGTCAAGTCAAATGATTTTTTCATGGCGAATTTCAACCCTTGGTGTATTCCAAACAGTTCACTTGGAAACTGAACGAGATGATTGCCAATTAGAAGATATTCTCAGCAATTTTAACTGATATCTTCTCCAAAACGCAACTATGATGACAATGCGATTAATTTCAATGTGTTTCAAACACAATAAATTCCAGAGCACATGAGGACGTATGTCAAGGATAAACAAACCTCGAGAGTAAGTCTTACACACAACCGAATCCTGCTATAAATTATTTCGATGCACTTCACAGCCTACCAAACACAAATCAAGAATGCTCCACGATATTTGTTTTCTTCAAGTGGGTGGGGTTATTCTGGAAACGGATCAATTCCATGCGTTTCAACAACAAGAATTAACGACGAAGATGGACGACCATTAAAAAATCCATGCCGCTTTTGAAAAAGACTCAAAACAGAAGTTATTATATCGATGAAATTGACATACATGTTAGACACACACACACTGGTTTCGTTTACTATCTGAGGGCAGTGCGTGGGAAGGAATAGCTCCCACAATGACTCACTCAATGCGTTATAAACACTACTCAACCGGTAAAACATTTGAAACATAAAAACATTATCATTTACATTCCTCGGCATTTCAAGACAACGACATTGCAGGAAACCTCTCACAGTTATTCCCTGTTAAAATATATTCCACGGAGCGATTTCTTCGTTGGGTTTCAAACACTAATTCAATAGATATCATCGAAATTCATACGGATGTCACCGAAAATTTAGCTCTAGAGGATAATTCCGGAAAGACTCAAAGAATATAATGATGTCACAGTCTCTAAGAAATTCTCAACTGCTGCATGGTTGATGCCAACTTATGTCGAGGCAGTAATTTCACCACCTCAATGAGGTCGATTTTCGAAAATTTCGAGTCCCTCATGAAAAAGGGTTCGTAAACTGAACAAGATTCCAGAACATGACAAGGTTCTCGAGTAGAACAAGGTTGAGTATATTTCAAAATTTTTAGGTACTTTTTCACCAATAATTTTGAAATTTATTCAGAATGGATTTTCACGAAAAGAAGCCTGCCACCATCGAATTTAACAGAACAAGGGTTCCAAACTGAACAAGGTCCCCGAACCAAACAAGGTTCCAGAGCCAAACAAGGTGCCTGAACCGAGCAAGGTGACTGAACTGACCAAGGTGCATGAACCGAACAAGATGATTGAATCGAACAACGTAACTGAACCGAACAAGGTGACTGAACCGAACAGGATACCTGAAACGAGCAAGGTGACTGAAGGGAACAAGGTGTCTGAACCAAAAATAAGGCTCGCGAACCACACACGGTGCCTGAATCGAACAAAGTTCTCGAACCGACTAAGATGCCTGAACCAAAATAAGGGTCCCAAACTAAACAAGGTGCCTGAATCCCAAGATGTCCGAGACGAAAACAAGGTGCCTAAACCGAAAACAAGATGCCTGAACTGAAAACAAGGTTCTTCATCTGGATAACAATTCTTTAATAGATACGACGCGAAGGTGCCTGAACCAAAATAAGGTTCCCGAACTGAACGAGGCGCTTGAATCAAACAAGGTGTCAAGATGCCCGAGACGACGACAAGGTGCCAGTACCGAAAACAAGGTTCTTGATCTGGATAAGGTTTCCACGACACGACACGGAAGGGCGATCAGAGATGACGGCGAGGCGCACAATGGGACCGGCGGGCCGCACCTTACCGCCAATCTGGGCCAGCGACCGGTCGTGGCTGGCTCCATCGGATGGCCCGGCCCGTCGCGCGATTCACACCCGGAGACTGGGGCAGATGGGAACTGGCTTCACGGCGAGCGAGACTCTATACGGAGAGGAGGGTGCACGCGCCACACCAACATGCCGACAGGGGGAGCGGGGACGGGGGCGTAAGTTTTGAGGGGCGGCAGCATTAGACGGAGCTGACTCAAGGCGAGGAGAGGAGGTTATGTGAGCGGAAGAGGAGAAGGAGGAAGGGGGGGCGGAGGGGGAGGATCGGGGGAGTGGTGGGGTGAGGTTAGAGGCGCCGCCGGATTTATCGATCGACGGGACGAAGGGAAGGGGTTGGGGGAGGGAGGAGAAGGGGTCACCCCTCCTCCTCTCTTAACCCCTCCTCCATCACTCCCTGGTATCCTACTCCTCTCTACTACAGCCATCACGTGATGTGACGACCGCGGATCTCTCAACAGCTTTTTTTTTCCAACATACACACATAATTAAATCCCTTTTTCCTAGGGTTCCCATTAATCTTCATCGAAAGCTGGGACAATCCGAAATATTCACATGAAACACAAACATAGGGCACTGCAGAAAAACGGGGCACGATGAACACTTATTTTTTTAATGATATTGTAACTTGTAGTACTATGAAACTTGACGGGAAAATTGAAATAATTTAGTTGAAATATGTACAAATTCTCTAAACGTGTAAACATACAATGAAACCCCTCTTAACGACCACTCCTATCAAGCGACCACCCCTGTCAACGACAATTTTTCAGCTGAACCGTCTGAGGTCTCTTAATTCAGGCTTCACCATAAGTGCACATCAAATTACTATGCATTGAAATTTCCCAGGAGCAACTCAATTATGTGAACATAAACGCCGTCTGTATAGGTTTTAAAAAAACCATCGCTTCAAGAGTTTTCCCATTTTTTTTACAAATCAGCCGCCCGTTAATTTGCATGATATGTACTCCTATAAACCGAGCATCTGTCGAGCGACCAACCATCTTAGCGACCAATTTTCAGCGGAACCGTTGGTGGTCGTTTTCAGCAATACTGGTTTCACTGTACCTTTCCTATTATTATAACGATTCCTATTAAATATGGAGGCTGCACGCTGAATAGGAGATATGTATTTACTTACGATTTTGCTTAAATTTCTAATTCCCCGCCGTAAACCATAATCACAACAATACGTTAATTGATACCAAAATTTTGAAAATATAACTGCATTGTCATTTATATTGAAAGAATGGTTATTTCCAACTTGAAAATTGATGTACTTGAGTGAATATTTTCAGTCAACTTACTTAAAAAGTTATTAAAATGTGCGATCAACGACTCACGATTCGTGTTACAACTACTTTAAGGTCATTGTAAATCATTGGTCGTTCAATCCTAAGATTGGATGACTGCAGCCCTCCATCCTTCCCAATCTAATGCTAGTTCTCTTACCTCCTGGCGTCTCTTCCTATGTAATTTCCTCTTTATTTGGTCCATGAACTTATTCCTGGGTCTTCCTCTGGGGACTTTTCCATCAATTTTGCCTTCAATCATGTTCTTCACAAACCCATTGTGTCTCAGGGTGTGTCCAATCCACCTGGTTCTTCTTTTCTGTACGGTGATCCACCATACGGACCTTTCCTCTTCTACTCTTCTGTACACTTCATCATTTCTTATTTGGCCTTCCATTTTCCGTCCATTCCGTCCATTTTTCGTCCAAAAATCACCTTGTAGTCATAATATCTCTTCGTGCGGAAACTTGTAAATGAGACTGCCAAGTCTCTTGCGCTTTTGTGTTTATGGGCACCATCACAATGTCGTCAGTCCTGTATAAGTTCCGTACCAACTGCGCGGATATCAGTTCGGTCTAGTTGATGACATCATGTGTGGAATTATGGTGTGGCGTGACCTTATTCGTCGCGGCATTTTGACCACAACACTGTCATTGCAAACGCAGTGCGCTTTTCTCGTGTCCTCCATGGTTCTATGACCTATAAAGACAATTCACGAAGACCAGAAATCAATTGTTACAGAGAGGGTTAAGTAGTGGCCTGTATCGAGTTGGCCCTTTCATTTGCCGTACGCTGGAAAGCAAGAACAGTCCTTGACGTCACTTAGAGCAAGGTCGCGCTTCGAAAACTTAGAAAAAGAGGCTATTCTCACGCGGTGTGAGTCTTCCTTAGGGTTTCTTGAATGTTTAAATTAGGTTTACATCATCATTGGTTGTTCAACCCTAATATAGGTCGACTGCAGCCCTCCACCCGTTCCTATCTAATGCTAGTTTCCTTACTTCCTGTTGGCACTTCCTAACTTGATTCTCTTCACTTGGTCATGAGTTTACTCCAGCGTCTTCTTCTGGGGACTTATACATCTATTTTGCCTTCAATTATATTCTTCACAAACCCATGGTGTCTCAAGATGTGTCCAATCCATCTGGTTCTTCTTTACTGCTTTGTATTCCATATGGTCCTTTCCTCTTCTACTCTTTTTGGCACTTTTTAATTTCTCATTTTGTCCGTCCATTTGACCTTTAGCATCCTCCTACAGCACAAGGTTTTGAAGGCGTCTCGTCTGCTCTGGTCGGCTTTTCCAATGGTCCATGCCTCCGATCCATAAAGCGCCACGCTCCACACGAATATTTTCACATATTGTATCCCAGTTTGTAGTCCTATCACCTTCTCGAAACAATTGTTATCTTCTCATAAAACAATTAATTACTGTATAACTAGCCCGGAAACCCTGTTTTATTTTCAACTCAGTGTATAAAACGCACTTCAAAGATGCTCTATGCAAGTTAGCAGAAAATCTGGAATTAGTTACCCTGAGGCTAGAGACACCGTAAAGATGTGTCTTATTTTGTGTCACGCTTTGTTTAAAGGTAGTAAAAAATAGTATTTATTTGCCCCTAGGATCCTTTACAATAAAATTGCATGATAGAAAGCACGTTAATTAGTGCTAATCATATAGTACAACAGAGTTACAAAACTAGAATTTAAAGAATGACACGAGTCACAAGGCAAATAGTACTTTAAAAATCATTCACGGAGTAAAATAGCTTTTCACGCAGGAAAGCCTTTACTCTATTCACAATTACAGATGTTGTATCAATCACCTTAAGGTCTTCAGGCAGCTTGTTGAAAATTCTCAACCCCATGGTTTTAGGTGCCATTGATGCTCCTTTAGCCCTAACATATGTGGAAATTCCTACTACGTCTGGTATCATAATTATGCATATCTGAGTTCCTTTCAGCATCAAAATAACCACACTTTACCCAGGTAAGATATACAAGCATGGAAGGGGGAGTGTTCCCAATTTCTCAAATATTGGGCGACAATGAGCCCGATGTCGCTCTTTGGCGATTAGCCGGACAATCCTCTTCTGGATTACGAATAATATCCTATTAGCATGACTGGAGGAACCCCAGAATATAATATCAGGCCTTATCCTAGAGTAAAACTCGCCATAATGCATGGTCAATAAGACACTGTAAGATACCTTATAACTCTAACAAGAAAACAGTATATCCTGCGTGTCATACTGAAACTCACCGAATCTGAATTTTTCGTATTATCTAATTTTAATTTGAGTCTCTGAGAGCTCCCAACCTAATCCTTTCATCAACTGTGTAACTGTTAACCCGTAAAATGGTCGTAAACCGAGTTGGAGTCGCCCTTTTTTTATCTAGAGCCTAGCACGTAAAAGAGTCAAGTCGTTCTCAACTGCGGCTTCCCCTTTTAAAAGCTGTGAATCAATTCCGGCCAGGAGTATTCTCCCGGCCGCCGCGCCTCTCCCTCTAAGGGTGCATGCATAACAGGTGGGAAACTCGGAGCGATTTCATCTCCGTCGTCCCTTCCCTCCCGTCGTCCCCCGCGCGGAAAGGGCGCGGGAACAACTGCGTCTCCGGAGCCGTCCGCTCAGGTGGCGGAGAGCGCGCGGTGTTGAGAGGTTGGGAAGAAGGATATCGGCGTGTAAGCTATTTCACACCACACCCGGAAAAGGGAGGTGGTTGGTGGGGGATGTCCTTCCTGCCTCCCGCCTTCTTACCCTCTTGTCCCTTCTTCGAACCGTTGCGCAGTGGTCGGAAATCGAAAAAAGCCTGACTAAAACCCAAAATGGCTTTTTTTTAGGTAAAGACTTAAACCTTGGCACATCTACAGACAAGTGATTGATGATAATACAATGGTAAACCATTTGCCTTACATATCAGCCATTGTTTTGCTATGCAGGCTTAAACATGACCTAATTTCCTAGGAAACGCCCATTTTCACTTTTCTTCGAAAATCTTAAAAGTTACGCAAATGGTGGAGAATTGGAAGGATTTTTATGCTATATGAAACGCTACCATCTGTTAACATGGTTATTTACTTGTACTTTATTTAATTTCAGGAAATTTTGCCGATATTTGTGTGCCATATCGTCACGAAATGGCGGACGCTTTATACAGGCCAAATTTTACATGAACTGGACATTAGCTTTGTTTTAAGAAAAATGTGCACCGAGTTAGCACCAGGGTAGTTAGTAAATCCGCGTTCGTGAGGTGGTTGAGAATATGAACTAGCAATAAAATAAAGCAATCCTTCGAAAAACTTTGCCAAAGATTTTACCGTGGTTTCTACTGCTAGGTTGCGTAGAAAATAAATAGTCTGGGCAGGAACTATTGTGTATAACAAAAAACGCGTGGGAAATCAAACAATGCGTTGAACCTCTTAAACCCGTCATAATTTTGCAAAAAATGAACATAATTCCCAGTCGCTTGTACTCTAAACTCAGCGACACTACTATTTAAACGACGCGCGCGACGTTTTTTTTTTCAATGTATACGGTACTTAGGTTGGCTAAGATTATTTCGTCTCGAACCATGCGCCAACGAAAAATGCCGGCATTGATTAAAACAGCTTTAAATTTACGCTTTCATCGCGGACACTCAAAATCTATGGTAAAATGCCTTCTCCTTCTGTTGTTGTTAATCCGGGATTGGTTGGCTACAGCCTTCCAAATCTCTCTATCTCCTGCCATCCTTTTCCGTCGTATGAGAGCCAGAATAGATTCGTGTGTTTTCATTCCCTTCTGAAACGGAAATCTGATAGTGCTTCATCAATCGTACCTTCAATTCTGTTTGGCAATATGGATATTACAATTTAAATTCATGGGACAATAGGCATATTGCACGATAGTATTCGCATTTAGAAGATGCCACATTCTTAGGGATGGGGACTTTGACATATTTTGTGATATCTTCTGGTATATTTCCTGTCTCGTGTATCTGACGGATGATAATATGGATCGACTGCAGGAGACATTCCCCAGCTGCTTTGATCAGTTTTCCTGCGATATCATTGGTTCCAGGAACCTTATTTTCCTTGAGTTTTTTTATTGTTTCATCAGACTAATCTTTTAGGATGCAATCACCTCTCTCCTCAGCATTAACTTCTTTTTCTTGAGATTATATCTCATACTCGCGTTGTCCTCGCCCATTGTATATAGTCTCAATACATTCCTTCCACTCATTTACTATGGTTTCCTCATCATACAAAAATTCTCCTCCGTTGTTCTTCCACCCACCCCCCATCCTTTTACTCTTTCCGAAAATGAATTTATATATGCAAGGATTTTATTATGTAATGTCAACGAAATTGGAAATTATGGCTATATCCTGATAATAAGAAGAAATATTGTTCTTATCCACTGATTTTAATTTTCGGTACTACGCGTTTTGACTCACCTGATGATGACGCTGTGTCACATCTTTCTGTGTACAGGTATATACATTGAAGGTTTTGGAGCTCGCAAGCACCCTTGTGTAACTTAACTTCTCGAATCACAGAGCTATGGGATGAATCCGTGAGTCGAAACGCGTAGTACATGTAATTCAAATCTCTGGAAAAGTCCGATTTTCGTTCTTATTATGACGAACTTCCGCTACTTAACGCCTGGATCTGTTGAGCTGCATCCTGAACCGCGAGTTTGCTAAATTTTATGCCGCAATTGGTGAAAAGTTGGTTACCATCCTTCACGTTTTTACACGATTTCCTCGTTAATTCTGAAAAATTAGCAGAATCTTAAGCAAAGCAAAGACGTTTTTCTCTCGATGGATAAGAGACAATAATGGCAGCGTCAGGACTTTGAAGTAGGTAAGTGGACAATGTATCTGATTAACTAAACTGTGAAGTCAAGAGAACGTCAACCAATCAGCAAGCGTCTTCATTTTTTTAAGGAATTAAAATTTTTGGGATAACTTTGACTTAACCGTCTATGCACGAGCGAGTCAAATAAGTTGTTTCAAAATCATTGAAATATCTGCTTTCTGAAAGGCTTTTCCATTTAGTTGCTGCACTGGACAGAATTGTAATGCTTCGGATTAAGTGTGAGGAAAGTTGCGTCTCTTTCGGCGGTTTGACAAACAATTTTAAATAGATGAATGTGTGACGCTATTCACTGAAAATGGCGTGCCTAGTACAGCTCTGAAATAAATAGTTTCAGCTGTCATATGAAGAAAGAATTGGGAAAGTTTAAAAAAGGTAGGTTATGAAGGTATTGTTGCAGTACACATTGTGTAAATTTTATTATCTAAAGCATTATTTTAAATTTAATATATTCAATATAATTACGTCACATTCCAAAATAAATGTTATTATAAAATAAATTGCAAATAAAAAAATGCTTGAATAACACATAAAAAATAATGTAGAAGTAGTAATTTTTCAATGCTGTTTCATAATTCCGTCCATAGAGGGTTGAAATGTCTTTCAGTCTGTTCTGTCTACGAGAGGAATACTTCAAAAATACGGTTTTTATGATGCCTTTCATGATGCACAATAGTTAAAATAAAAATCGGGGCTTTAAGTAAATGACCCCATTTGCGAAAATTAGTCAACACAGTGAGTATTCAAAAACGAGGCCATCGCTTTCATCGGGGAGCTTTTCATGCGCATAAAGGATAGAATGTACACATCTAGTGACACCTTTTATTAATTTTCGCGACTCACTGCATGTCGTTCACTCCGCCAACGCAGCCTCTGAGACTAGGGTCTCGCCACGATTCTGTGAAAGGGAATGAAATATCCATATATGGGTGAGCCTTCACGGCGTGTTTAAAGATAGGAGATGTATGAAAATCTGCATCACGATGCAAGAGTGGCGAAACAACGCTTTGGATACATGAGGGTGGAAGCGTTTTGGAGACCCCTGTCACATCAAACAAATTTTTTCGAACTTTGAAACAATCATTCCAAAATAGTCTCGTGTCTTTGACGTGTTTATTATTGCAGATTGAGCGAAATAATTCCCAAGTCATAATAAATGCATCACTCGAATACACCTTTTGATTTCAGCAGCTGTAGGAAGAAAGAATTAAATATTACATTACTAATAATGCAATAATATATTTACTATTAATGACTGAAATTCTAAGAAATTAAATAAAAATATCAACATAAGTCTATAATTTGACTAATTTTTTCACGCAGTACGTTCAAAACTCCTTCACAACAGGAGGTTTGCTGCGATTCTGAAACAAATACTGCGGTGATAATATGTTTTATTTTAAAAATATAGTAGAGAAAACATACAAACTACACACCGTTGTGATTTTTGACGAGATCTATAGGTTATAAATACCTCTTTTTTTTAAGTTAGGTCTCTTTGGAGTGCATACACGCACGATTTCCATGTAAAAGAGCTGGTATTTTTCCTCAAACATTTCAGAAAGTAGTACGGTATGTGGCTGATATCTTTTGGCGAGTGAAATATTTTTCTTTGAAATACACGGAGTTTTTACATACTGTTCCCCAGTTTGTAGTCTTGCCATCTTTGGACACAGCTTTTGTCTTTTTACCATACACGCTTTCTTAGCCTTGGCAATTCATCTAACTAACCATTCAAGTAAAGGCATAATAAATAAAAAGCATCCAACAGAGAGTGTACAAGAGTACCCTCTAACAAGACACCCAAGTTTTGTGATTCTACTAAAAAAATTTGAATTCAATAAGGATGCCAACCCGGGCCCTCGGAATGGGAAACAAGAGCCATAGCCACAGCTCCAACAAGATCCCTCAACTCATTCCATATTCATGACAAATTTTTCCCTCATTTTCCGGCGTCGAGCATGGCCCTTAATATTTCTTCCATCCGCAGAGCGCCAACAAAGAATTTCCCCTACAAACTTCCCCTAATTTGTCATCCTTCAAACTGAGACAAACTTTTTCTTCTCTCCAGGGTCAAAACTTCATGAGCCTGAAACTTCACCCGTTAACTCCAACACTAAAAAAATACAGCGCCATAATCCATGTTTAAATAAAGACAAATCTCTCACCATCTCCTATTTACCCCAATCATATCTCCACCGTTACCATCAGATTTAAAGAACTAATGGAAGCGCATCTTTAATCAACGCAAATACTCTCACCTCCGCAGTTTATTTGGTTATAATAGAGGCGAGATTCGAAACTTTTAAAATGTTTTTAATATCTATCAGAGGAAACGATATCATTATTTGGGTAATCTACCGGTCGACGTAGAGAAAAGACTGATGAAAGCCCTCATATGGAGCATGCATGGGAGACTTAGTCATTGCGACGGGAGGATATACGTGCACTTGAGACTTTTGAGACGTGAGTGTAGAGAAGAATGGAGAGGGTGAGCTGGGTGGCGAGAAAGACGAAGGAGGAGGTTTTGATTACGGTTGAAGAGGAGAGGAAGCAGGTGGCGCAGGTACGGAGGAGTTAGAAAAGATGGACGGAGGACGTAATATAAGAGAGAGGATGTTGTAGAGAATAGTAGAAAGGGAGAACACTGGGGAAGCGAGGAGGATTACAGAAATTCTGCACGATATATGAAAAGGAAGATGATGATGTGAAGATTTTAAGAGGGATCTAATTGCGGATCACCTAATGAAGGGAAAGGGGGAAGGAAATATGCCAGAAAAAAAATCAAAAACGTACCAATCACCTAGGACATGTCATGGGGGAAACACATCAGGGAAATAAATAGTATAGCAAACCGTACATTAGGATTCGTAATAAGGGTTCTAGGCAAATGCGATGAGAGAGTACGAGAAAGAAGCTATTTTACACTTGTCAGGCCTCATTTAGAATATGCCGCTAGTATATGGGATCCGTACGAGGAAGGTATGATAAAAGAATTAGAGCGTGTGCAAAGGAGATCTGCTAGGTTTGTTAAAGGCCGTTATGATAATTTTATAAGTGTTACGAGCTTAATAGAAGAACTAGGATGAGAATTACTATCAGAACGCAGGTTAAAATTTAGGTTAAACCTTTTAAGTAAATTCGAAACAGAGCTGTTCACAGATTACGTTAGATATATATTAAGAACCCCTGCGTATTATGCTAGGCTTGATCAGATTAACAAGATTAGAGAGATAGATTGTCGTACCGATAGATTTAAAATGTCATTTTTCCCGCGTACTATAAGAGAGAACAATAGGCAGCGTAGCAAAGGGATAGGTAGGTGAAATATAGTTCGAGTAGTCTGTAGTGCATGATGCATGTAATAACAACCAATAATCCCTTCCTTATTATGTAGATACTAACCATCTAGCTCCATGTGACCCTATTATCTAGCATATCTCCCTTAAATATTCTACCTGCATGTCAATAGTTCATGTTTGGTGATCTTCACCCCCTGCCACACACCCTCGTGGTGGCTCGCAGGGCATCACGTAGATGTAGATGTAGGGCAATATTCGAATGAATGAGTCAACCGGTTAAGGTAGTTTCAAATAAGAGAGAAACTATTTTCCGAACGAAAGAGTTACAATCCTCAATGTTCAGGGATTTTAAGGACTATAAGGGAGCAAGCTGTTTAGGAAATTTGTAGTTAAAGAATTCAAAATCCACTTTAGATAAGGAAGCCTAGGTGACTCAACCTTTTATGCAAATTTAAAACCGATTTATTTTCAGACGAAGTTGTCAATATCTTACGAACTCCCTCATACTACGGTAGATCAGATCACGAGAACAAAATAGGTGAAATAGATTGCATAACAGAAAGGTTTAAATTGTAGTTTTTACCGCGATCGATAAGTGACCATCATTGCTGCGTTTAGATTTTGAAGTAGGTTAGGTGACGGGTAGTGTAGCTGATTAATTCATATGCACCCTAACACAAGTTTCTAAATCTTCCGAGTGATGCTGACATTATGTTTTGCATGTTCCCTGCATGACTCTTGTGTCACATTTTCATAGTTCCTTTATGGATTATTTTAGTAGTTTCTGTAGCATTTTTAGCATACCGATAGATTGGTGCTTTTTGGTGAAAGTAAATCTCTTCTTTCTAGTTTACATTGGTGATAAGTCACCCCCTACCAAACACCCTTGTGGTGGCTTGCAGGGTAGCAGATGTAAAGCACTCGGCGCGATATCAAGAGATCCGGTTGGTTCGAGGTTGGTTCAAGGTTCGAGTTCCGGTCAAGGCGAATGATTTTGCCTTCGTGGAATTAGTGCGAGCATTTGCGGGTGACTCCATATAGGTAGGTGATGCTATAACTAGCCCCGGGATCCTCAAAATTTATCCTTATAACTTGTTATTTTCTTGGACGACACAAGGATGCCCAAACGGTTTTTCAGTCCCGTAGTAAGCCAACAGTGCACGGACGACCGCCGATGGCATTCATGAAGAAGACGTTCCGATCAACTCCCCCGTGTACTTCTTTCACAACCCCTTCGCTTCCGACCACTCTCTTTCCATTCATTTCACTCGACTCCCCAGTCTCATCAACCCCAAGAAAGGAGAGAGGTCTGGTAGGGGGCGTCAAAAACACCATTTTTGGAATGAAAAGCGAAACATGAAACACAACATCCCACCCCTCCCCTTCAGCGTATGAACGTAAACCTAAGCGTCTGCAGACTGGGGTGTACCCCTGACGCGACGTCAAGGCGCCTTTTTATTTTCATTTTTGGACCCTCAAAACCTTACTCGCCCTTTTATGAAAAGCAGCGGGGAGACAGTATGGAAAGCGGGAGGGGACGGAGACGTGCCGCGGGACTCATCTCCAGACATTGCCCCTCTTCACCTCTTGTTTCAAACCCCTCGCACGCAGACAAGAGAGACGCATCAAGAAGGGGAGAGAGGACGAGGGGATCTCAATCCCCTCAGCTGCACGCTTTTGGGACTCACAAGAGCGCCATTTTTCAGTGTCACGGATTTCTTTTCCTTCCCCAGCAATCCCAACACATATTGAGGCTTGCATATGAAAATATTCACTGGATTAACGAATCTATAGCATTTATTCATGTAGTTCCTTAAGATTACCTAAAAGATACATATTTATTTACCGAGTCTTGCGCATTTACCTTTACCATTGAAATTAAAACGTATAATTCGAATTTAGTCTGTATTATGACTAGGGAACTATTTTGCTCAAACTACCTGAAAAGGAATAATTTATTTATTAAGAAGAGCAAAACAATGAACGCCAAAGAACTTGGAACTTAAGCACGCCGATTTAGGTTGGTCTGGTTAACAGATATTTTTAGAAAATTAACTGAAATAAGGTTCGCATCAGATTTTTAGAATTATAAAATTAAAATGGGTTACAAAGTTATAGTAATAATAATAGTAGTCAACCCCGAAGCAATGCGAAAACATCCACATGAGAGAACTTTGCCAGCATTCTAAACACGTTTTGAAACAGCTGGGAAGTATTAAAACAACTGGATTACTATAAGAAAGTTATGTTGGAGAAAAAGCCTTTATGGAGAGGGTTAGAGAACAAGGTCTTTATTACTACGACCACACCATCATATATTCACAGTCTAACCAATATCAGCCATAAATAGAAAACCACATTCAAAATATTCACCTAAAGAACACTATACAGGAGTGGGGTTCAGAATTAAATATCAGCAAATGCACCACAGCACACTTTCTTCCTGCGAAAGTCATCACACTAATGCCATACCTACACTGTGGGAGGAGTAAACAAAATCTTCATATACAGTATATTATCTTGGAATTACCTTAACTTCTGATATTAGGAGGGGAACGAACATACAAAACATATGCGGCAAAGCATTAAAGAGACTAGGCTTTGTTAAGAGTATAATAGGAAGGTCCTCGGATGAAAAAGTCAAAGAGAGATGCTACTCCGCTCTAGTTAGGCCACACCACGAATACGCCGCTAGCATTTGGGACCCTTGTCATAAAGATCCAACCAAAAAAATAAATAGAATACAAAGAAAAGCAGCACGTTTCGTTAAAAACTGCTACGAGCGAACATATAGTGTCTCGTCGGATAGAAGTGCTCAAGCAGATGGTGATTCGAGGGCGCCGCAAATTTTCATCTCAGCAACTTAGGTTTCTCCAAAACATTTTTTAATAACTTTTCAGTTTCATGATGGATTGAAAATCTCAAACTCAATCAATGCAATGATCACTCTCACTTCAATGTTTCCCATTAAATGTGTTCCAGACGTCAATGAGTAATCAGCGGTAGTATTCCATTATAAGATTTCCTCAAGTTGGCGAGATGACAGACAAAAACGGAGGAAAATGGACGATTTATAGAATAAAACACGAATTTCTAGCCATCGTTATCAAATTATCTAACATTCATGAAACTTTATGGCATCGCTACAGTTTAAAAAGTAAAACATCAATACATACGTTTTCCGTCGAGAAGAGGCCAGGGTATCCAGACACAACGATTCCGAGGCATGACATCCAATTGAAAGACAGAGCACGATCAAATTAATGCTCAGCACTCCCGGAGAGGATGAAGATTGAAGGAAAACGGTTTTGATGCTTCGAGCGTAAGCATAATTGCACACTCGAAGTTTAGATGGATTGACATCCGAAATGAAGTCACTGAATTAAAACTGACACCATAATTTTGTTTGTCTTTTATTTACGTCAAAGCAAGATTTGTTTACGCTTGAATACTAGACTATTGTTGAGAAAGCAAAGCATTTTCTTCTATAACTTCTATAAACACGGCAAATAACAACCACACGTTGCATGCGTGTACTGATCCTTGACAAATACATCTCCACAACGATTGAGATGGAGTAGGCTTTATTGTATTCTCGTTTTGTTTTCTTTTGGAGCATAACTTTAATGGTCAAAACTTAATTCGCACAATGAGCATCAATTTTCATTGGATACATATTAGTGTTTATACAGGGGAGTAACAATAAAATACCTAACTAAATATAGAAGCGAAATTAAATTCATACCTATGAGACAGTAACGTTTTTCAACGACGGAGAAAAACATTTTCGCCAATTCTAAAGAGAACTCGACTTCTAAGGAGGCAAGAAAGTTAATTTTATATCTTCCAACGGAAGCACGGACCACTGGAAAAGCTGACCAGAAAAGAATAGAAGCCTTTGAAACCAGATGCTGGAGGAGAAGGATGCTGAAGGTAAAAAAGACGGACAAAATAATAAATGGTGAAGTGTACAGAAGAGTACAAGAGGAAACGATATGTGAAACACCATACAGAAAAGAAGAACAAGATGGATTGGACACCCCCTGAGACACAATGGGTTTGTGAAGAACATAATTGAAGGCGAAATAGAGGGGAAAGTTCTCAGAGAAAGACCTAGGAATAAGTTCGAGGACAAAATGAAGAGAAAAGTGCATAGGAAGAATACCAGGAGGTAAGGGCATTAGATATGGAAGGGTGGAGGGCTGCAGTCAACCAATCTTAGGATTGAGCAACCAATGATGACAGCCCAACACCTACAATGCAGGGAAGTAAAATGAAATACCTAATAAGTGAAATTAATTTCAATCCCATGAGATAGAAATGTTTTTCAACGATGGAGAAAAATATTTTCGCTATTTCTAAAGAGAACTCCATTTTTAAGGAGGCAAGAGAGTTTATTTTATATCTTCTACTGTCCAAAACCTACCAAAGAACTGGTAGAACACTCAAGTGAAAAGATAAAATAACGATTCTCGTCCGGCCGATATTTACTCATCCGGCTCGAAGAAAGATCAAGGACGGGAAGCAATCACGGACGAACATGACACTACACTGGTAACCGCTAGAGCAAACAAAATCCCCGCTACGTAAAAGATAATTCATTGGCCAGACGATCACGTCAAACAGCGTCAAACGCTGCGTAAACATTTGCTTTTCATCTGACATACACTTCGAAGATTGGGCGGATTTCGGAATAAGCGAGTGCGGGGGTGAAGATGAATCACATACAAACGGCGGAAATCTGAAGAAAATACGACCAAGCTAAGCATCGGAGTTAGAAGGAATAAGGAAATGAGACAGTTGGCATGCTTTCGTAACATTTTGGAAGAAGATGGAAACAGCAGAACTGTTATCAAGTAGAAATACGTCATCGAAAGATAAATACATCATGAGTAATGCCCCGTTTACATTACTAGGGTTAGAATGATATTTAATCTGGTGGCTTAACTAACTTGCGTTTACACGGCATTTCTGAACCCAAATTAAGATGCTGGTGGCCTCTGGTGGAGAGTTAAGAATGTGAAATAGCCCACAGCCCAACAAACATCGCTAGTCGCTTTTAATTTTTCATCAGGGAAAAATTCATGAGACTACATGGGCGAGAAAAAAGATTGAATAGGAAAATCTTTCGCATGGTTAGACTTCTCATTCATTATTATTTAACTATACACTAATCATTTCATGTCTAAACATTAATTTATGAATCGAAAGATGAAAATTAAGAGGGTAAATTTCCTTAACCCCCAACTGCTATCGTCGGGTCTTTGTGTAAATCCATTCTAATGAATTCAAAAGAGATATGGTACTCTTTTCTCAGTTTTTTATTCCAAGTCGACCGGTTTCGTCGCATAGGCGACATCATCAGGGTGTGCGACGAAACCGGTCGACTTGGAATAAAAAACTGTGAAAAAAGTACCATATCTCTTTTGAATTCATTAGAATGGATTTACACAAAGTAAAGCCTGAAACAATCGAATTTACCCTTAATTTGAATTTCAGCGGGTGGTCATTTTTCCACACAAAATTTGGTGGTTCCAGCTTCTTCTCCAATTCCAACCAGGCTGCTTGTTTTGAACAGCATTTAAACATTCCCAACAACCTATTTACTTTTCTTCTATCTTGCAGCGGACTCTGCCGCATTTCCTCTAACTGATGCTGCTAACACCATCTGTATTTTTATGTCTCCCCAAAACGTACATTGCTGCCTTCCTTTGGACATTTTCCAACTTTAACTTAACATTTTGCCAAAGAACTGATACCTAACTCAAGCCGGACTTGTAGGACTGGCTGTCAGTGCAGAAAATCTAAGTACCTGAGAGTAGGAAGAAAAGCTAATGAAGATAATCCAATAGGAGTAGGAGACAAAATTTTCTCAGCATGTACAGGATTCAAATATCTAGGGTAATCATTAATCCGTATAATAAGGAAAAAAGAAATAGAATCAAGACTAATGAATACAAACAAATGCTATTGTGCTATGCATAAACTCCTCTAAAGCAAAATATTTTCCGGAAAAAAGTTAAATATTTACGATACTGTGATAAAACCAAACCGAAACCGGTCGACTTGGAATAAAAAACTGAGAAAAGAGTACCATATCTCTTTTGAATTCATTTCAAATTAAGGAGGCAAAATACGAATGCTGCCAAATACTCCTCCTTAAATGGCGGGGTATTTGATTCGACTCAATTACCAGACGAACTCACAAAACCATTACCAAGGAATGTAAATATTTTTTTAATGCTACACATCATAAACAAGAGGGGTTTTTGATGTTTTATGCAGGCATAAGTATTTTTTTAAACTTAATTATTATTATTTCCGCCTAAACTGATGTTATATATCCACCAGACAAGGTATATTTGCAATATCAATGTAATAAATAAATAAATCAATCAATGTATCAGATCATCTTCACTTTAAAGAGTGTTATATGCGAAAGAAATACGTATCGTTTATATTAGGTTAAAGGATAAGGTGGAATTCAATGTTTGTTTTTACAAGGACAGTTGCGGCGGAAGCTTATTCAATGAACAGACACGGGTGCATGAAATGACATCGGAGGAAAGCTTTAAATTGCCAGAGAGACTATGATTAGTCATTTTGGCGCCGATGCCAACTCGAGGCAATGCGAATAAAGGCCTTATAGGTCATTTCGAACTAGCTACACGCGAAAGAAAATGGCATCCAGCCAACTGCGAAGCATAATTGGTCTTAAAAAGAGATGCGAGCCCTAGTTTAAAATTAGACCTCCTTCAGCCGTCTAACCATTAATTTTCATTCGATTATTTCACCCATTTATTTTAAGTCCCGCGTGAATAGGGACGCAAGTGTTACACGCGTTTCCTTCAATAAATGTATGGCAATGACAGTCGATGACTAAAAAGGAATGGAAAAACGATTCAGATCCTTAAAAATATTTAAAAACAGTCCGTAAAAGTCTTTCTTATCCACGCATACGGATCAAATTAGGCAAATGTTGAAAATATCTCCTACCTAGTGCCGATATATATAATTCCCCTGGAAGGAGATAAGGAAATTTTTCTCAAGATGTTGTTTTAATTCGAAATTGATCCGTTTAGTAAAAAATCATTAATTTTATACGAAATTTGTACACGCTTTAAAAGTACGCATTTAAACCACGAAGGAACGTTTAAATATTTTTAAAAGTCCAATTAGATAAATCAAAATTATCGGACACTATTATTGTTAAACAATTATAACTATCTCGGCCATTATGATTAATATAACAGAAAGAATCTTGAATTGTGGTCACTTAAGTATTTCCCTCGACTACGAAGATTACTTCAGTCATCTGAAGGATAAATGAGATCTCAACGCCTTTCAACAATATAAATGTAACGTTTCGGTATCTGGTCTTCCGGCATGTTCGCAAACGATGTCCACAGTGATCATGTGAACTTAAATACTAAAAAAGATATCGAAAAACGAACTTTTTTGCAGCATTACGAACCAAAATAGGCATTCAAATATTTCTAAGCGTCTTGGATGGATTTAAAATAGTGTGTGATTGTACATGAACGTCTTTCAAATTTTTGCTGGAGCAGTAAAGGTGTACGTTCAAGCCTCCCATTCAGATGCATTGTTACCATTTGTTCCATCTATCCTTGAGGCTAGTGAGCCCAATTATCACTATGAAGTGTCTCAGAAGAGTCCTGCCACCTAACTCATTATTCTACTGACTCCGTTCAGTCTTGTGTACGTTCATTCCACATGCAGTTGGTTCCACTGACGGTAGTTATTACATTCAAAGCTGGTTTTGGTCCTGTTTTAAGTGAATATTTTTGTTCACATGCCACAAAATTTAAGATCTAACTCAGTAAAATTGTTGTATTTATTTTGTTTTGCTTGTGTAATGTATGGTATTCTTGTTTTCATTGATTGTTAATCAAACAAACTGGAGTTAAAGGTAATAAAATTGTAATCGGAAGTAGTTTTATTTATTTCTAAAAAAAACTCACTTCTGGGGTCAGGCCAAACTCACTACTCAAAGGGTTAATTAGAGACGGGATTACACCGGCAGCTACACCCGGTGAGGTGCAAAAAGGCGGGTCAAAAAATTTAAATACATCACACGCTCCCCATGTGGTACGTAAGCGCATTACATATAGAGTAATTTACATCAACTCCGCGATGTTTCCAACAAAAACTAAACAAACGCAATAAATCAGCATTTTTAGATAAAAACATATTAATATGGGGAACACAAAATTTTTCAAATAAAAATGTAAATAATTTTTTATGATGCAAAAATCTGTTTTTTGTTAACGGTCAGAATCCAGTGTTTCAAATTTTAAAAATATCCACAGAGTGAAAATTTCGACACTCGCAATCCCGAAAGCTGGATGAAATGGCCGGCCTTTTCCTGAGATCTGGACCATTTTCAATTCTGTCCAAGACACGCGCCACACCAGACTATTTCCAAAAATAGACTTTATACTACAAGAGAGAGAAAATTAGGTCAAACTAGAAATGGGGTCGCTTCTCCGTAAGTCCATTTAGTCGTAGCTTAAGGGGGCATTTGGGAAACTTGGGAGTAATTTCAACAGGGCCAAGCAAGACGCGAGTAAGAAGGAATGAAGGTATATTTTGGCGAGATTTTTCCCTTGATATAACAGAGACCTCACTAGAATTTTCATTGAAAATTTGGAATGTTGCCTTAAGCATTATGTAAATATTATAGACCGAGAAAAAAAAACATCTCGCATTAAGGAGGTGTCACCGAGAAAGGATATAAGAATTGAAGTGTATGGAGAGGGCAGTACGTCATCTAACTGAAGCCTGACAACCGAAAAAAACCGTATTGTTTATGTTTAACCCTGCTCTTTCCTTACAATTCTATGAATAGCATGACGGAATGGACGAATTAGCGGATGTAAATCAAGAATATTAAACATCTGTTTAAAAGTTGAGGCAAGTAACGTCACTTAAGGTAGTCTGAGCGAGATAGTTCCCTAGTAATAATAGAGAACAAATTCGAATTATACGTTTCAATTTTACCAGCTGTAGGACACATCAATTAATAATAGCATTATTAATGGTGCAATAATATAGTTTTACATGACAAAAATTGTAAGAAATCAAATGAAAATATCTAAATAAGTCTTTTACTTGACTCATTTTTTTCGCGTGGTGCGTTTAAAACTCCTTAAAAACGGAAGGTTTCTTGTGATACCCAAGAACCTACTGCAGTGACAATATAATTAATTTTCAAGCATAGTTGAGAAAATATACAAACTGAATGCTTTTTTTTACGACATCCAAGAGTTAAAAATACCTCATTTTATAAATGGTGTCTCTCTGGAGTGCATACACGTACCATTTCCCATGTAAAAGGGCTGGTATACTTAGGCAAATATCTCCGAAAGTAATGTGGCAAGGGGCTGAATCTTTTGGGTGATTAGAAGGCTGAGATATTTTTCTTTGAAATGAAACCAAATTCATTGATTTCTATGCAAAATGATATTTCGCTCAAACTAACTTAAAAAAATATATTGGCTGCAATAAAGCTATGGATTCTACTCGATTCTACCATAGCTTTCATCGGGAATGCGAATTATTATTGATTTGAATGAATAAATAATATGCAAGGAGAATATAGGTTAAAGAAGTAAGCGCATGATAATTTCTAGTTAGATATCGATTGAAAGCATAGTAAAATTGCAGAATTAGTGCGTTATCCCGCAAGCGCTATAGGAAAATGAGGGTTAACGATGATGGCGGACTGGCTTCAGCTTCTATCATTAACCAGCATAGCATAGAAGAGCTGAAGCAAATCTGTCTTAAAACTGATGACGAGGAGAAAGGCTGTCCTAAAATCTAGCAGTCAGCTGGTAGTATCTTCAATTGAATGAAAAACACTGGTAAATAATGAAGATATGGCGGAAGGGTAGAATCGCCAAGAAAGAAATGCGAAATACAAAAAAAGAATATTTTTACGCAAAAAAACGACTATTTAGGAAACCTGCCAGTAATTTCTGCGAGAAATAATTTCCTCGATGTTTTTCAAATTGCGTAGAGAACACTTTTCTAGGGGTTTCATTTTTCTTATTTGAATTTAACGACAAGTACCATTGCAGCGCAAGCATAATAACGACAGTATATTTCCATTAAATCCGTTAATCCAAGCCATCTAGAACCTAATGAACCAATACGATCGCAACATCAAAGAAAATGGCAGAAGTTTGCAGTGGAAAGGCAAAGATATGCATTTTATATCCTAATGAAATTTATATGACATGACATTTTTGACATAATATGATAATTAACTCCTTTCCCATGCGTTCTCAAAGAAAGTAGGACGCGATTATTTTGACTACAGATATTCGCTAGCGTGCAAGACGCCAGGGTTATCGACGGAATCAAATTAATGTCCAACTACAGACCCATAGAATATTCAAATGAAATCCTTCGCGGAGGTAACTAATCGTTTATCGCAATAACAAGGCCCTGGTATCCTCACGCAACAAAACGCTCCAAGCCGAAAGTGACAGAAGACACGAATTAATGTTAATTTTCATTGATCCGCACGAGAACTGTTAACTTTATCAACTTCATCGTCAATAAACACTAACCACTCGAAGGTTTTAAGAGTCCAAAAATTATAGCACAGGTTGTAGGCGCATGTATACGAACAGGTGGGAACGGAGACTGAAATTATGCAAAGGAATAAAAATCACAGAAATTAAAAAAAATATTTATCCATGGGATCAATGGCTATGAGATTCATAAGGTTAATGAATTCATAGCTAAATTTGGATTATAGGAGCTATCACTTTCGAAATGTATTGTACTTACATTTATTTCCTCGAATCTTTGGTCTGCTCTCCTTCTGCTACATAAAATATCTTTACCTAATGCATACTTATGCACATTATTAATAGTCAGCATGTGTAACGTAATGGTTTATTATTATCATTATTTTCCAATTATTCTACTTAAAGTTTTATTGTTGTGTAAGAAATCTTGTTTATTTATTTGTTTGTTTCACTGTAGATTACGACCGACATTACGTCATCAAACTGTGGTCAGACAACCGAAATAACAACCACATTTTTTAATCCTGCGTTCAGTCTTCGTCTTACTAATCTAACCTTATTTTTTTCTCTCCTGACTATCCAATGGATAGCAGACGACAGAGGAGACAAATTGTCGGGAGCAAAGCAGGAGTATCCACCACTGATTCAAAATCTTAGGCAAATAATCCTTGAAACATATATTGCTGTTGCTTAAAGCCATGGACTCTACTCAATATTATCCCAGTTTTCGTCGGGAACGCGGGTTATTATCAATTTAAATATATGAATAATATATGTTAGGAGAACGCACATAAAAGAAGTAAGTATGCACTACAATGTACTAAATCATGCAAAAGCTACATCATACCGGAAATTTCATGCGGTGTTAGCTGTAACTAATCATGGTAAAATATTTAGCATTAGCGCAAAACCTACTTTACCTAGTGATGGTCAAAGTATCATGGATCTTTTTTCAAAGAACCACGGAACTAGCCGCGTAGTTACTTCAACGGAGCCACCCGCTAGTGATCACTCAATTGTGAGAAATTCACCGTGGAAAAATCCTTCGCCTGGACTGGGAATCGAGCCCAGATCCCTCGACTTCGCGCCGAGTGCTCTAACCAATTAAGCTACTCATACGTCCTCTTCCACTGTGAATCTCATGGGGGCTTTAAGCCTCCATGTGAGCTAAGTGAATGTTAAGTGAGAACAACTTGCTCCTTAAAGCCCCCATGAGATTCACAGAGGAAGAAGACGCCTAGGCAGCTTGATTGGTTAGAGCACCCTGCGCGATATCGAGGGATCAGGGTTCGATTCCTAGTCCAGGCGAATGATTTTCCCACTGTGAAATTCACACAATTATCATGGGTCTGATCGCTCATGAATATTATGATCCCTAATAGTACATGGAAAAAGTGACATTCTTAATCTATCGATTTTGCAGTCTATTTCCTTAATCCTATGCCTGTAATCGTTTCTGCTGTAATATTTTGGCTCTATCAAGATACGTTGAACGTCCGGCAAAAGAAGTCTACATCAAAATTTCGTAAAAGATTTAACCTATATTTTTCCCCGCACTAGTGATAACACTTGTGGATGTGTCCGTAATGGTGATGCCGTGGATAGTCCTGATATCCTCAAAAATAAAGGAAGGAACCAGATCCAAAATCACTCACGGTGTTTGGAGATCCGATCCCGAGGAATGAATCTATTCCAGCGGTCCGGATGCGAGTGGAACCGCTGTGGATTTCGGGCGGAGGTAGGGTTGGTTTCCTATTTAGTCAAAGTGCAAGACAGACAAGGCACCAGTACGGGGGAAGGGGATGGGGTCGAGATCCACGTCATCGGCGCCGCGACGGAGACGACGCCTGTTTATCGACGTCGTCGAGCGTCGGGGGAAGAGATGGGAGAGGTGGACACAGAACGACGTCCGAGCACTTGGGAAGAACGCATTAGGGTGATATTTGGCGATGGCGTCTCGGATAGGGCGAAGTATGGGGGACAAGCCGAGGATTACTAGAAAATGCCACGGCATCTGAAACTTTTAGTCCAATCGGACACCTATATCAACTAATTTGTGTTGACTAGTTTCTAGTTTCTTTAGTCTAAGTTCTAGTTATTTCTTAAAATACACAGTGAGGTGGTATCTTTTACGTCCTTAAGAATACTGTTCCATAACCTTGCCCAATCAACACGAAAAGATCTTTGGAAAGTGGTCGGTCTATGATGAGGGGTGATTAACTAGTCGGGAGCCATTCTAGTTGCTACATTTGACTTCTTCTGACGGGAAAATTTGCAAAAAAATACCCAATGACGTTGACCCGATGAACGTTGACTTGAGAAGTTCATCCAGTACTAGATGTGCCCAGCATGCGTTGCAATGCCTTCGTAAAATAAAATACTCTATCCTGAATTTCTATGCTTTTCATGGTTTGGCCCACGAATTTTTTCTGGGTTCAAAATCGGTCCCTAAACGAATTTGAGACCTAGTCCAATGAATTCCTCATACCTCTACCGCACAAATGACGGCATGGGTTTACATCCCATGCATATGCTGCAGTTTCCAAGTAAATAAAATATTATATTATTGAAGTAGAGCAAAAATGTAAATTTTGGTGCTTAAAAATCCAATTTTAGGAAAAAACCGAAGCATATACGGAAATCGCATTCAAGGATTATTAAAAAAAATCAAACAAAGAGACCACTGCACCAAATCATATTCTACGTACAAATAAAATTACGTACTTTTAACACAAATTGTCTCACTGATATAATTCTGATGCACGCGATATATGTATCAATGATACGGTTGTGATGCATGTGATAAAGCAAATCGTAAACGATCTTGCTTGTCGTTCTTCGCTTGTTTGAGAAACTCGCGTGCCAACACTCATTTTTTGATACGACTAGCGCTCCACCCATTGTACAATTGATTTAATAATTCAGAACCTTCGCAGGCGCAAACACTCACAAAAGTTTCATCGTAATCTGATGAATGGCATTGGAACGCATTGAAGACGAACAAACAAACATCCATTTTTATACATTATATGATAGATTGAGTAAGCGCTCATCAAGATGGAAATATCTGATTTACCCGTTGTGTTCAAGTGTTGCTCATTAATTTTCCTGCCATTACCGAAGGATATCCCATGGATACTTATATCCGGTGTTGGCTTTTGCTGTTTGGGTTTGGCCTTGTTTTTGCTCGTCGAGGGCGCCAGACAGGTAGTCTGTTGGCTTCGGAATATGTGACACAGCTGCGACTTGGGGAGATATTGCCAGAAACTCCCCCTTCCCTTCTTTCCCATCCCGTCGCTCCAGAATCTCTTGCCCCAGGATTGCGCTGACGAAAAACAAGTCACCGTGCCCTTCAAGGTTGTAATCCACAAATCCCACACCGTGACAAAATTCTCCCGCAGTCGAAAGGCCGCGTAACGAGACACTTATTTTAGGACTGAAAGAAAACAGCATCGTCTCAAAATACTCAAACTTTTAAATCGTATTGGATGGACTCATTCCTGCGATTCAACTCTCTAACTCGATTTTGAATCAATCCTGAATCTGCTGAACTAACCTGGAGTTTATTATTTGTTCCCTTTTGTTTACCTAGTTCATTTGTAATACTGTCTTCTTTATTTGTTTTCCGATATTCTGTCCAGTTTTATTGAAATTACGCTGCTTCCGGAGGAGGCGAATGATAAATGCGAGAATATAGGAAATATATTATTCGCTCAACGACAAGTAATTGATTTATAAATCTACTTACCACCCTGCGAGCCGCTGAATTGGCGTGGGGCCGGGGTTGTTAGGACAACGGCCGTGTAAAGATGTAGAAGAGAACGTAGTCGGGAGGTGAAATGAAGTGCATTATGGTAATCTTTTGAGTTGAGCTCAGCTATAATTTTTTAAATATTTGTGTTAAAGTAATCTACCGGTTAAGGTAGTTTTTGTTGAATATCCGAGAATCTCCTCCCGGTTTTCCACACTCTCTACTAATCATTTCGTAAGTGAACAGAAAACCTAGACATACATGAACTTCCTGCAGGTCAATAGTGGTCCCTTATTTTGCGTTGGGAGAACGAATATCTGTACCAATCTGTTCGGCAATGTATCTCTCACATTTTATCGCTTCTGTCGATCGTAAGTATTGAAGAACAGAAAGGTTTAAAATGTCGTTTTTCCCGCGATCAATAAGAGACCATAATGGTTGCGCTTAGGTTTTCAAGTAGGTTCGTTGGCAGGTAGTGTAGCTGATTTATTCATATGCACCCTAATGCACGTTTCTAAACCTGCCGAGTAACACTAACACCATGTTTTGCATGTTCCCTGCATGACTCTTGTGCCACGTTCACGTAGTTACAATATAGAATATTTTAGTAGTTATTTTATTAGCTTGGCAGTACTGTAGCATTTGCAGTATACCGATAGTGTGGTGCTTGCTGGTGAAAGTAAATTTATTTACTGTAGTTCAAGTCGATGATTAGTTACCCCCTGCCAAATGCCGGGTTAGCTTGTGGTGGCCAGCAGGGTAATACGTAGATGTAGATGATCCCTGAATGACTCTTGTACCTCGTTTATGCAGTTGCATTATTTATTAACTCAATAATTTTTGTAGCATTGGTACCACACCTATAGTGTATTGCGTGTTGGCGAAAGTTACATGTGCACTGCAGCGCATGTTGGTGATAGCTGACCCCCTGCCAAACACCCTTGAGGTGGCTTTCAGGGTAATTTATAGAGGTGCTGTAAATGTAAACAATCAACACTTTCCTTCACCCGGGAAAACCTCTGCACCTCACTCATACCGACGCACCCTCACTCATTAGCGCTGGAGTGGCGGGCGTTCACGCCTAATTGCGATTTCCTCTCCCACCTCAGTCTGCTTAATTGCATCGCACCTACTCAGACAACTCCCAGCCGTTCACTGCACTCTCTTCATTGGCAGGCGCCACGGCGGAGACAGACAGTAATTGGGATACTGGAGGGATTGCCCGCGGTGACCAAGAACATCTGAGATTGCGAAGGGTTCTCTTCATGGCGAACAAAGACATTCTAAGACAGTGGTTCTCAAAGTGGACGCTTCCGCCCCAAGGGGGCGTTCCTTTTATCTAGCCTCCTGAGAAGTGGAGGAAAATTGACTTAAATACTACGGCCTAGCGTAGACATGTAAACACTACATAGCTAGTCTCATATTTTTTATTTAATTTAATTTCTTAAAATTTCATGAATAAATTACAGTACTATATATATATTGTAAATTATTATATATAAATTGTATATATATATATATATATATATATATATATATATATATATATATATATATATATATATATATATATACAATATATCCGTATATATTATTTCTCTAAGGTGTTTTTTTGTCGCAACGCCATAACTCCCATAATTATTCATCAAAATTAATGATTCAAACATCGTTTTAAAGCTTATGTTCCCCGATATTGATGAAAAATAAACAAATTGTTTAAAATTAAAGTGTTTGTTAAAAAAATGATACAACGCCATCTGTTGATAATATAATCAACTAATATGTTGGAAATGGTTACGTGCTTAAAATACTGTAGGAGGCGCCATCTATTAACATATCGTTTAGTTAGATTGTTTACATTCTACATACAATCAGTGTGACCGTTTACTGTTTACGCTTACGTTATGTATCTCTAACACAAACATAAATAACATATAATTGTCCATGGGAAGAAACAGGTAAAAGAACAGGAAGAAAGAAGGAAGAAACAGGAAGAAGCTGCATACTGCGCGAAATATTCGCTTGGGTCATCTAGTATATATATTGTATATATAAATTGTAAATATAATTGATGGAGATCATCCTCACTCACAATTCCTTCGCCTTCAATAAAAAATTCTATCTTCAAACTAAGGGCTGTGCTATGGGTAATAGGTTCAGCCACTCTTATGCTAACCTCTACCTTGGACGGCTGGAGCAATCCTTTATGTCTGGATATCCTTTAAAACCCCTGTTGTGGCTCCGCTACATTGAGGACATTTTTCTTCTTTGGCCTCATGGCACCGATTCTCTAAATACTTTCCTTTCTGATCTCAATAATTCTCACTCCGTCTCTTTCACCTCAACAACCTCCAATTCCAATATCACCTTCCTTGATGTTGACATTAAATTATCAGACTTGAATTTCCAGACCTCCGTTCACATCAAACCCACGAATAAACAACAATATCTTCACTATAGTAGCTGCCACCCCTCCCATACCAAACGCTCTCTTCCCTTCTCACTGTCCATCCGAGGCCATCGTATTTGTAATAATCCAGATTCCCTCAATACATTTCTTACCAACCTTCACCACTCGCTCCTCAAACGTGGCTACACAGAATCCCTTCTCGTTAAAAATATCAGGAAAAATTCTTCCTCCACCAAACCTCCTCCTACTAAAGACTCCCGCATCCTTTCTATCTGCACAACGTAATTCCCGGGTGTACAATCTATCAGTTTTATTCTTACAGATCTCTATCCCATTCTGAAAAACCACTCCTCCACTTCATAAAATTTCTCCCAGCCACCCTCAATCACATACAAGCGTCGTCCTAACTTGTCAGATATATTCAAATCCACGAAGCCTCTTTCCAAAATCCCTGTTGCATCAAAACCCACATCCTCCCCTTGTAATCGTCCCCGGTGCAAATTATGTCCAATCTTCAATTCCTCCCCTCCTCCTACCCCAACCCTCTTCCCTCCTCTTGCGTCACCAGCAATGTCGTTTACCACCTACAATGTAAGCTATGCCCAAGCTTCTACGTCGGAAAAAGCTCTACGCCGCTTAACATACGTATCAATAATCACCGAGCCAATTGTAAAAACCCATCTCAATCTGCTTCCCTTCCGGCGGCGATCCACGCCTCTCATCATAAGAAATCTTTCTACAATTGCTACAATGTTTCAGTTCTGTACTCCCTTCCACCATCTGCTTCCACTATTGATCTTAATTCTGCAGAGCTCTCATTAATTTGGCTCCATCACGCCTTCCTCCCCCCCGGCATCAATGTCTTTCACTAATCCCCCTCTTCTTCCCTTACCCTTCCATCCCCCCACCTCTCCTTCCCATCTTTCCTTTACCCGTCACTACCTACTAATATTCTGACGAAGGCGGTTGTGTCCGCCGAAATATATTAACAAATTTGTTAGTTTTTCTTTTTTGTTTTTTCTGTGTGTCTGCCAGTCACGCCTGTGACATATGTTTATATTATTGTACACTACACGTGTTTTTCGTCGTTTGGATATATATAGGCCCGCTCCAGTCGATTTTTTTCTGCTTGGAATCGGCAATCTTTACATCTTCACACCACCATTGTGTTCGTTGATTTTGTGTGTTCCTATCCACTTTCTTTCTACCTTTCTGTATAAACAGTTATATGTGTGTATTTGCCGCTGAGCGGTCTGAGTGAATGAACGATTGATTTTATATTTATGTCCGTCTTTAGAGCGTTTGCTTTCGCTTTACGGCATTCAATTTCCAGGCCTCTCTATTTTCCCAATCTCCTTCTTGCAGGTTTCTCTCCGCCATGGCTTTGGCTATTCCGCTTCTCCATGAGTTAGGTGGTCTTCCTCTCTTTCTTCTTTCATACGGTTTCCATTCCATGATGGTGCAAGGCAGTCTTTCTTTGAGAATCCTCTGAAAATATCCGTACCACAGCAGTTGTTTTGACTTGATTTCGTCCAGAATGGTTGTTGTCATTTTCATAATTTCTCGAATTCTCTCATTTCTTACTCTATCAAGCCTGGATTTTCCGGCTACCCCTCTGAGGAAGTCCACTTCTGTAGCTACAAGTTTCTTTACGTCACTCACATTCATTTGCCATAATTCACTTCCATATGTAAGTATGCTTTTAAATATGGTATTGTATATGTATCATTTATTTCCATTTGATATATCTTTGCTCCATAGTATTCAATTTAACATATTAATGGTTGCTCTACCTTTACTAATCCTATCTTTAATCGTTTCTGCGCTCCTTCCACTGCTGTGTATTTTTATGCCTAAATATTCATATGAATCACACGCCCCTACTATTTAATTGCTATCCTCAAGCACTATGTCTTCATTTTTTCCTCCAATACACATATACTTAGTTTTGTGCAAGTTGATATCCAATCCCAAAGCACTACATGCTTCTTTTAGCTTTCTAAACATAAAGTTGATATCATCTCTGTCGTGGGCTAGAATTACCTGGTCATCTGCATAACGTAGTGTGTCCATGGTCTTGTCTCCTACAGGCAAGCCCATGTTTGCGCATTGTCTTTTCCATTGTTTAAGGGCACCGTCGAGATATATACAATTTATAAATTAACTTAAATAAGGGCCTAAAAATATGAACAATAATTTTCAGGACTCGAGTAGTAAAATAATACGCCAATTTTAAGGAATTTCGATCCCTAGCTAACTACGCCAAACAACTTTTTTCAGGACCCAAATGTAGTACGAAATATTTCGCATGTCATTCCAGAATCACGAAATTATCAGCGCTTGACTGCAGCACGCCGTTTTTACGCTATGAGAAAAATGACTCATCATATGCCATTTTTATAAACTCATAAATAAATACCGAAGGATGAGAAGTATTGAGAAAAAATAACAAAACATAAAATAATTAAAAAACAGGAAACTGAAACAGATATTAAAATTGAAAAATGGGCAATATAATAATACGATAAAGATATATAAACCAGGGACATACAAAATACTTCATTTCAAAATCGGTGTCATACTAAATATTGTATTTACACACTTTTGACGCTATATTGAGTGAGCATTAACATTTCTCCAATTAAAAAAAACAATTTAGATTCCATTATATTAACCTAATCATGAAGATCATAAAACTTACTGTGTTATCGAACAACTATTTAAAACTACGATGTGCCATTACGTATTCTTCCATAACTTTTATACGCAATTTCCGATTTTGTATTTGTAATATTATCCGATTCCAAAATCGGCATATTAATTACAAAAAATGATTTATTAACCACTATTATGCAGTGAAATCAGGAATTACTGAAGGTAAAAATAGTTCGAGGATTAAAAAGGAGTAATATGGCCACATATTTAACTTCCCCGCACAACTAAAGCATTTCATTTGTGCGGATGGCCGGTCCCGCGGTTAACAAAACCTCGATCGTCGGCAGATGAAATACCACCGCAACGCAGGATACGATAGAGCAGCGAGTACATTAAAATGAATAAAAGATGGCATTTTTGAACTGATCCGCCGGTCGCTGGGGATTCCCCGTGGAAATTTGCACATTTCGCGGCATTGTAGCCGTCTCATGGGGAATTCGAGAGTCGAGGAAAAAAATGTTAAGGCCGCGTAATTGGTAGGACAAAAAGAATGCCATCAAACGAACCCAACACAGCGACGCAAATGGGGATTAACTCAGGCAAATCAAACAATTGGTGAGGGAGTGCTACGAAAACTTAAGGTCGCACTGAGGGTCAGTCTCGTGGTACAAAACTTCGTCATATGGGCCTATGCACAAACCAACGCTCGGAATAACGCGGACAAAAACGAGTATTTACTGGTTGGCATATCACAAAAATTATCGACACACATTGGGAGTTGATGACGATTGGCATCATGGAGTGAAGTTCAACAAGTAATGGGAAAATACGTCGACAAATTAACGGATATAAGCTACTTCTCCTTTTTTACACGCCACTCGGAATACCCCACCAGTATTTGGTACAGAGTAATTGCAAAGTACGACGATAAAATTAGAGAAATCAGCTACTTCTCCCTTGATAGGCTCCACTTAGAAGACGCTGCCAGTGTTTGGGATCCCCATGAGGTAGGCTTAAAAACAGAGAACGCGTGCAGAGAAGATCAGCAAGATACGTGAAAGGCCGTTATGATAGTCTCGTTAGTGTTACTGACCTCTTGCAACAACTTGTATTGGAATCGCTTTCAGACCATCCATTGAAAATTACTACCAATCTTTCACGTAAATTCAAAACCAGGTTATTTTCAGACGAAGATATCATATCTTACGAACTACAACATTCTACGGTAGATCAGATCACGAGAACAAAATAGGGGAAATAGATTGCATAACAGGAAGGTTTAAAAAGTTGTTTCTCCTACGATTGACAAGAGACCATAATGACTGCGTTAAGACTTTGAAGTAAATTTGTGGATAGGTAGTGTAGTTAATTCATATGCCCCCAAAGCATTCTTCTAAATCTGCCCAGTAGTGCCAACACCATGTTTTGCATGTTCCCTGCATGACTCTGGTGTCACGTTTACATAGTTGCATTACATATTATTTTAGTAGTTTCCGTAGCATATGTAGCATACACATCATGTGGTGTATGTCGGTGAAAGTTCATTTCTTCACTATGGTTCATGTTGGTGAAAAGTCAATCCCCACCATCCACCCTTGTGGTGGCTCGCAGGGTAATAAGGAGATGTAGATGTACTAGCGCTCCGAACAACGAAGACAAAAACGAGCATTTACAACGTGAAGTCTTGACATATCACGACGATAGTCGACACACATTGGAAAGTGATGAGGATTGGCATAATGGAGGGAAGAAGTTACACGAGTACTGGGAGATTGCAACGACAAATTTAGGGATATAATTCTCGCTTTTTACACGTCACTCGGAAAACCCTGCCAGCATTTGGGATCGTTACTTAAGCTTCGAAACCTAGTTAAAAAGCTTGCTGCAAAATGAATACGTGCAAAGTCATGCGAAACGTGATGTAAATACTAGGTGGCAAATCATTCATACAAGCATCAGGGAGCAAGACGACTAATCAATCTGTCTGTCTCTGTCTGTAGACTAATCCACTTAAAAGTCTTATAGTGGTATCATTATAGTCTCTTATCGATCGTGGGAAAAAAAGAAATTTTTAACCTTTCTATCCTGCAATATACTCCCCAATTTATCCTCATGATTCCATATACCGAAGTTAGTAAAGTTCGTAAGGTATATTTAACTTAGACAATATATTGGTTTTGAATTTACATTAAAAATTAAGAGTGTTTTAATTGACGTTCGGAAAGCGATTCCTTTCCCCAAGATGTCCATAACACTAAAGAGAAAATCATGAAGGCCTTTTACGTATCTTTCCGATCTTCTCTGCGCGCGTTTTCTGTTTTTAAGTCTACTTCATGAGGATTCCAAATACTGGCAGTGTATTCCAAATGGGGTCTAACAAGGGAGACGTTAATCTGATAAAACTTGGAGTGCCACAACGAGTATTTTTCCTGAAAGACTCTAAAACAGAAAAGAATCCACGAAAAGACCCGCCACCTATAAATTATCGCCGAAAACATCAACCCCTACGCAAACCAATCAAACCTTGGACCGAATTACTACTTCGTAAAGACTTAGTTCTCTTATGGCCGGTTGCAAGAGCATTTATTTATGGGGTCAATAGTGATGAGATCCATAAAGTTTTAGATCTCATTAAAATATTCGTTTTGCAGGAACACATCTACTAGTTACAAAACATATTTCCCAGTGGTAAAACATATTTCCCATAGCTTCGAATAATCGAACTAATCTTCTACCGCCGAATAAAATTGATGAAAGTTTAGCCTATGAATAAATGCTAATGTACATAAAAATTAATCAGAAAGAATAAATTGCCAGGGCATATGTCTCAAAACAACTCTTTTATCGAGTAATTAAGTCTCCAAGCGGTTCATTGCGCAACCACCTTCTTGGCTACTTACAGAACTCGTAATACCATGCCATATATTATGAAACCAATAAATATATTGAATGTTTCTGCAACACTTATTGAATGGTTTTCATGAGTTGTGGGTTCCAAAACTTATGTGTCGTTCCTGCAACTGGCCATTAGTTTCGTAACCAACATTAGCGTTTATATTCAACACACACTTCCAAAATATGACATTCTCTGCATGCCCGCGGAAAGTTATGCCTGAAAGATTATCGGCTCTTCCCCCTTTTTACGACCCACGGGCAGCTATGAAATTATTCATGGGGATTCCGACCACGCCCTCAAGTGACTCCGGCCCATGAATGAAACACTGAGAAATAAATCACTGAAAAACGCTTTGCTATGGAGAAATTCGGGTGAAAAAACATACGAAAAGCACGCGAAAAATACAAACCAACTTTATTTGATACACTCAAATCATGGGAAGGTCTCTCTGCAATGTACGAGGGTTGCAATAAAAGTAATGTCCCACATTTATTTTCAGAAAAACTATTTTTTGCCACAAAAATAAAATTTACACGTATGAAAAAATGTTTTATATACGATCGCTATTTTCCCAAAAAATTCCTACAAGTTTCATTACTTTCCTCCAGTAATTCACTAGACCGTGGATGCCCTCTCGGTACTAGTCCTCGCTCTGGTTATGTAGCCAGGTTTTCACTGCCCAAATCACCTCTTCGTCATCCAAAGTGGTAGAGTGAAAAAGTACTCGGTGTCATTATTCAAAATGAAAGGGAAAAGAAGAGGAATTATGGAGTAATTTACATTCTTTTTACGTCTTTAGTTTGTGCCAGACTGGTATTTGCGAGCCTAATCTTGCAGTTTGTCCTCGGCGAAGTCCAAAACATTGGTTAGAACACTCGGATGCAAAATGCGGTAGCGTGGTGATAACCGAATAAGGCTTTGCGAACAACGGAAATGCGCCAGTTGATGACTGGATCAACGCACTGATTTCTGCTATTAAGGAGTAAAAAAAAACATTGGTGGGGAATTAATTTTTGGGAAACACTCGCATGCATCTGAAAGGAATTATGTAAAAAAGGTTTTATTAGTATCAATAAGACTAACCTGGAGTTGTGCCTTAACAATGGTACTGCATGCTAGCATTTTCGCCTACGTAGCACTCGTAGTATCTAGATTGACCGCGCATTGTTATCCTGACAGCTTTTAGCCAGCCATAAAGGCAGCGTTAAGACTTTGAAGTAGGTTAATGGACAGGAAGTGTAGCTGATTAATTCATATGCACCCTAATGGATGTTTCTACATCTGTAGAAAGGTGCTAGCACCATGTTTTGCATGTTCCCTGCATGACTCTTGCGTCAAGTTTACATAGTAATAATATTGATTACTTTAGCAGTTTAGTAGCATTTGTAGCATACCGATAGTGTGGTGCTTGTTGGTGAACGTAAATTTCTTCACTGTTTTTCATGTTGGTGAAAAGTCACCCCTCGCCAAACACCCTTGTGGTGGCTCGCAGGGTAATACGTAGATGTTGATGTAGTCATGGTATAGTGTCTGGGGGAAGGTAAGAGGCTCTGATTTCAACTGGGTGGCGAACAGCATGCCTGCAGTGGATTCACCCCTGCCACACATCCCAGTGTATCGTAGTGCTAATACGGTACTTGGTATATGTAGCAAATTGTAATGCAAAATTAGAAGTATGAATTTACCATTGGTCGTCCAATCCTGTGAATTGTCGACTACAGCCCTCCATCATTCCGTATCTAATGCCAGTTTCGTTACTTCCTCGTAGTTCTTCATATGTACTGCATTTTTCCCTTTGCCTTCCGACTGGGACAGGCAATATCGCACTCTGGTGTCATGGATTGTTACTAAGGAATCGAATCTCCACGGAAATCCATAATGTCAACTAAATGATGCCTATTTCACTGCTGACAAATCACGGTCACCCAATATGACGGAAGCAGCTTCACCTTCGCTTGCGGCCGAGTATACGAAACGCTGCATACTGGTCGGAAATTGAAAAAAGCCGGACTAGTCTAAACTCTAAAATGGCCTTTTTTGAGGTAAAGACTTGAAACTTAACACATATACCCACCAACGATTACTGATCATGAATGGTTAGCCATTTGCCTAAGGTCTTACTTAGATGCAGAAGCTAAAACATTATCTAATTTCCAAGAAAACGCCCATTTATATTTTTCTTCGAAAACCTTATGTTATGCAGATGGTGGAGAAGTGGAAAGATTTTTATGAAATAAAAAACAACACCGACCACTGTCAAAATGGTTCTTAATCTGTATTTTCGATAAGTTGCAGAAATTTTGATCGATATTTGTGTAATATTACACCACAAAATGGTGGACACTTTTTTCGGGCAAAATTTATCATACTAGTCACTTTCTTTGGTTTAAGAAATATGCGCACCGAGATACAGGGTGTTTAAAAATGAATATCGGGGTTTTAAGGCTTTGTAGTACTTATAACATTTGACTTATAATTAATGTTTCTTATCTTGATGCGCTACAACAATGACTTTCTCAACTGCAAGATGATGAACCAGAGGACTTCATTTGGCAACAAGATGGTGCGCCGCCTCATTGGCATAACTCAGTACGCGATTGGTTAAACGATGTTGTACCCAACCGCTGGATTGGCCGCCAGGGGCCGGATGACAAGGCTTGTTCCGTATGGCCTCCACGTTCACCCGATCTAACTTTTATCTTTAGCGGTTCATAAAGGATCCGGGGTATGTGCCTCCGCTACCAGCTGACCTACCCGACTTAAGAGACAGGATTAAATCAGTCGTGGAATTAATTACTCAAGACACACACTGATCAAGGTATGGGAAGAACTCGCCTATCGACTGGATGCGCCGTGTGACGTATGGAGCTCACATTGAACACTCGTAAGTAAAACAAAAACTGTTTCCGTTGCTCTTTCATTTGATGTATCATATATAATTGTATGTCAAACAGTACGAATACTACAAAGCCTTAAAATTCCGATATTCATTTTGAAACATCCGGTACTTCATTCCCGCGGGCCGCCTCTGGTGCTTCAATTACTCCGAGGTATAGAGTGTCGGACGGCTTAGCGTTGAGTTATCATTGTGCCCATGCGTAGCAAAAGGTCGGAAAATCACACACCAAAGTGGATTGAGGTGGGCGTGGTCCCCTTAAAGGTTCTGTAGGCCGTAAATTCGTACAAAGGACACTCCGCCGGCAGCGGGATTCCGCGCGAAAACGTTGATTAAAAACGGACGGGACTCAGGAACAGGCGATCGATCGCTATCGAATGCCTAGACTTAGACGAGACCGCTAGTGGACGCGTTCCGTGAAGGTCGCTGTACACCGCGAATAACCCAGCGAATAAAATATTTTCCAATCACTACGATAGCACAAATTATGTGGTAGCTAGTCTACGCAGCAGTTACTCTAAATCACGTGAAAAATAAAAAAATATTTGCCTAAAAAAATAGCACTTTATAAACAGTGGCTAGGAAAATTTCGTATGGTGACCATACTGAGGCGAACTTACGATAAGGACAATATATTGAAATGATAAAAAGTAAAAACAGACTTTTTTTTAAGGAAAAAGGTTTTTTTACTTTTAGGAGCCTATTCAGAAAATACTACGAAATTGACATCGTCAACAAAATTTTTGCCTTGGAACAGATATGAAACAACATGTAGTTCCATTATGCCTTAATTCAATAGTTTCTGTATCATCGGTAGCATATTTAAAGTGCACGTTGGTGATAACTCCCCCCCTCCAAACACCCTTGAGGTGTATTCCAAGAACTGCGCAACTAGACGTGCAGTAACTTTAACGGAGTCACCCGCTAGTGTCCACATGATTCTGTGAAATGTGTTATAACGAGACGGGACTTGGACACAGCTTTAATTCGTCGGTTCCTGCCCTGGTTGTCAGAGGATCGAATAATCACAGAGAGGTTAAGAAAGGAAAAAGAAAGTTTATTTAAATCAAGTCTTTCATTGAATAATGAAAGGAACCAAACTGTGCGTCTCGAATAACCAAACAAGAATATTAACACGTCTCAGGAAGGAGAGAAGTTGTGGGTATAGGCACGGATGAATGGCGCTGCGAATACTGGTGCACGGGCCAGATGGCCGTGCACCAGTAGTCGCAGCCCTCGCCGCGCACCTCGACTCCTCCGTATCGGCTCCATGACTTAGCCGAATTAATGACCACGGACCGAAATGACCCTCTTGGTACGACAAGGCCCCTACTGACCACTGACCATCTCTCCGTGCGATTATATAGCAAAGCCGAGGATACTTTCAGGCAGGTGACGATTGACGTCAAGGAAAGTGAAAGGTCACGCTACCGAGACCGTTTCTCTTTGGCTATTCTGAGCTCTTCCAAATAACATAATAGACTTATACAAAGATAAATCCACCGAATATATATATAAGAAAAAAGGAAATCTAACAGTTTCCATCTTGAAGAGATGGGAAATCGATCACCAATATCCAGATCACAACAAATATACAGCGGACACATCATTCGCCTGGACTGGGAATCGAACACAGATCCCTCGATTCTGCGCCGAGTACTCTAACCAATTGCCTAACCTACCCAGGCGTCGTCTTCCACCGTGAATCTCATGGAGGCTTTGAGGAGCAAGTTGTCCTTACCGGTACCGTGCATGTAATACAAGAGATGGCTTGACAGGTAACATATAAATGTAGATACGACGTAGAAGTACCTCCACGGAGGCATGGAGTCCTTCCTTCGCCCGGGGATGCCTACCCTCGACTTCTCCCGCCTCATCTCCTCTGCCAACCCCTTCCCAATCGACTCGGCCATCGATTTATCCGGATCCAATGACGGATGGATGACTCTTTTCCCCACCCGCCCACCTTACCTCTTCACTCCAGACGAAGATGGATCGGACGGGAAATTTGCATCGCGACGGACCGTGAGAGACTCCATCCCGCCATTTTAAAGCTGCCCGGACGAGAGCCCATGGGGCCAATAAAATGGGCCCAGCATCACGAGATGAGGGTAGGTTGGTTTTGTACCCATATCGGTGTATCATCTTCACCACCATTGAGGTAAGTGGAGAGGACGCGCGCTATGCCGGCCAATACCAGAAGCTGAAACCAGTCCGTCATCATTGTTTTGATTCATTTTTCAATAGCGCTTGCGGGCTAACGTACCAATTTTGCAATTTTACTACATTTTTCATCGATAACTTACTGGAGATCAGTTTGAACTTACTTCTTTTATATCCATTCTCCTTACATATATTGTTCATTTATTTTAATTAATAATCATCCGCATTCCTAATGAAAACTATGATAGAGGATAGGGTTGGTGTGGTGGCTAAGTCCTAGCTTACCATACGGATGTCCAGGGTTCAAATCCCTTCAGAGGAGGATATATTTCAGAGGAAACCCGATTCCTACTTGAGTGTCTTGTGGAGGGCACTTCAACACCGTCTCTCGCATGAGATGTTAAACCGTGGTCCCCTTGGCGCCTTTTGTTAAGAGCAGACTAACGCTGACGCCGGGATTCTATCCACCATTCCTCCCTTATATGCCCATTACGGCGTAAATGATCTTAGCTGTCCGTCGCCACTCCAAAACCCAACCCAATCCAGAAAACTATGATGATACTGAGTATAATCCATAGCCCTAAGCGGCCAATATATGTTTCAAAAGTTACTTGCTTTAAATTTCAAAGATATGGTGGATATTTTAGCTTGACATCCCCTAATTCGTCCATTCCTTGGTGCTTTCCATGGGGAATTAAAGGCAGAGCAGGGTTAAACAATATGGTTGTTATTTCTGTGGTCAGTTCGATGACGTACTGCCTTCTCCATTTACCTCAATGTTCACCCCACTTCTCGGGGTGAAGCTAACACAAAGTTAACTCTGTTTTTCTGAGCTTAGCTTTGTTCGATTGGTATTATTCAAACGTGAATGATTCTTTGCTCGATTAATTTTCCTTGGTAAAAATTTCATTGACGGTAAAAATAAAAGTGGGCACAGGAGACAAAAAACCAACAAAACGGTACCAACTTCACCCCGGTTTACGGCGTGTTTCTTTCTCTCCCATTTATAGGTTTTTGAGGAGGTTTGTCCGAGATAGTTCCCTAGTCATATTGGAGACCATATTCGAATTATATGTTTTAATTTCAGTAGCCGCAGTAACCATGAATTATAAATATTCCATTATTGATGGCCCATCCAAATATTTTTATATGACCGAAAGTCTAAATAATTCAGCAAAAGTATGTGTAAGTCTTTAACTAGAGGCATTTTTTTTCACGCGGTGCTTGTATAACTCCTTCATAAAGGAAGGTTTGCAGCAATCCTGAAAAAATTATTACGAGGAAAATGTTTTTTCTTTTTCAAAAATAGTTCAGAAACCATTCAAACTACAAGGTTAATTTTTTACGACATCAATTTGCTATATATTCCTCATTTTTTAATGAGGTCTCTCTAGAACGCAGACACGTACTATTTCCCATATAAAAGGGCAGTTAGTTTTCGTCAAAAATCTCGGGAAGCAGTTCGGTAAGGGGCTGAAATTTTGGTATCTTACGAAGATAATGATATTTTTCTTTAAAATGAGACCAAATTCATTGATTTATTGATTCACTCCAACCACCTTATGAGCATAGACACGCAGTTTCTATAACATTGGTGGTATAATGTGATAGAGCATATGGGTGATATTTCAATGCATGAAAAGTCATTGTAGGTTTCTAATAATACATCTATTGTCGTAGATTTAATAACATTTGCAGGATGCTTATAGAGTATAAAAGTTGGTAGAGGCTTGGCCCCTACCACACAGACCTTAAGCTGGCCAGAAGGGTATAATGCAGTTGGAGACTACCATTGCTAATTAAGGGAAATAATAGGTGTTTCGGCTCATTGACGGAGCGTGAAATACCACACATGAACCCGTAATCCGCCTCACCCCGGTTTACCGTATTTACTTACACCTTCCTTACTGATTGTTTCAACGCTCATGTTCCCATCATTTGATTATTGCGCTTTAGTTTATTAGCATCCCATTGGAATCAGAAAAAAAGCTTCCGAGGCTCTTCAATGCCAGTGATAGATTTTTCCTTGACCTCTGTAAAAATCAGCATATTGCCCACCTCCTCCGTAACTGGTAATGGCTCCAGATCTCTTCTCGGAGTAAATATTTTCTGGGTTCATTTCTCTTCAACCTTTTTTTGCAATGAAAACCCAGCCTATCTATACTCCACATCTAAAGCCAAATAAGTCCATGTTTTTTAGACCTACTAGGACTGACCCCTCCTACTTCTTACAGATACATACCTTAAATCATTTCTAACCACTGCCGCAAAACTCTGCAATCCCTTACCGTTATCGATAAAAAAATTCTTCCTGTCTATTTTTAAGGAGAAAGTACTTAATAATTACCTTATTAACTATTTAAATGTCATTTATTGGTAGCTGACGAACTTTTGTTTTTATTTACTATGATTTCTTTGCCGGGTACGTGCACCAAATCCTCGCTTTTATTACAGGTGGTCGACATTACTGGCGCTGAACACACTATACCTGCATGAATAACTGCAATTTTCAAGCAATCACTTGGCCACAGTATAAGATTGGGCAAAAATTTCATAATGAGTTTCTCAACAAAGCCGCTTCCCGATTTAACGTATTACAGTTAATCAAGAGTGCAAAGTGGTATAATAATCTACATAATAATAAGATTCTTGAATATTTGATCATTCATATATTTAACTTACAGCCAAAATTTTGCCAAATATATTGGCTACCTCAGGGCTTTGTAACACGAAAAAGAGACATTGGGTCAGGTAATTAAACAGTTATTAGTACAAAAGTTGAGAAAGCAAAAATTTACCTACGACTGAGCTTAATATAGAACAATAACACAGTAAACAACAACTCCAAACAGTAAGGGAATATGTAAACAACCAACAATTAAATTAACATAAACCATTTAAAAATTTTGCAAAAAATCTAAATAAATAGAGATAAAATTAATGATTCACAACTTTGTTGAACGTTGAGAAATCTAATTTATTCCCCCGATGTAGAAGTACACACGATTCGACGGGTTCATCTGGGTAATTTGACTCTTATCCATAAGCTTGAAATACTTAAATATACCCATTACAAACTCAAGTCCCTCTAGTGATAAGATACAATTGATTAAAGCCATGCATGTCAGGTGGGTTGAACAAGAACAGTTTGAAACGTTGATTGTGAGTTTAATATATTAATGACCAAATATTCAAGAATATTATTATTATCCACATTATATTGGTCGAGAAAGTAATCATTGATTAGTAATAACCTATGTTATTTTAATGCATGCATATTTTAATTTTCAAAAGGACAGCTGAAAATGGAAATCATCCCAAAAAGAGATGAAATTAAGATGACACGATAGATATATCACGTTGCCTGAGAGACGCGGTCACCCAAAAATAAAACTGCTTTGACATCTTATATTATCGGATAGCTCTGTGGGGACATCTCCGGCCAAGACGACATAAGTTGTAGGACATTGGAGGAAGTCCTAAAAGAATAATGATCGTCTGGAAATATGACAAAATTAAATTTCGCAGTGAGTTCAACCTAGGATGAAGGGGAGGCTATTTTCAGAGTCTCGGCAGTCAGTCACCGGACACACACTCCAGACTTCATCCACCAAACAACTTGTTTCTCAAAGCGATGACAAAGAATGCAGCAGAATCGATCACCCACCTTCCCCTGAAGTGTACAATTATATCGTACTCGAGTGCACAATTCGACTGGACTATCAGTGTAATTAGGTTCTTATCCAGGAGCTTGAAGGACCTCTATTCCAAAAATTAACTCCCTAAATGATAATATGTAGTTGATTAAAGAAATTAATTTCAGGACGCTTGAGCAAGATATCATTACGCCAGTAAGTCAATCAGTTTTGTTTCAAGAGAAACAAAATGAATCATAATTTTAAAGATAGGAAAAATAGCATCCAATTACCGCATTACAAGCTAAAAAAAGTTGGCAGTCGTGGAACTGACGACAGAAGTTGAAACTTTAATTAATAAAGATAAATCATAGGTTTGTATTAGTTTACTAAATTTCCTAACCTCAATTTTTTTAATAAGAGTTCATTACTCGTTTATATTCGTCTTCGTATTCGTATAGATTATATAATTGATGATAAAAACTGATATTAAACATTCATGTGGAGTGTTGCACTATACGGATTAGAAACATGGAAGACTGACAAAGTAATTCACATTAAATTAGAGGAATTCGAAAACTGGAGTTGGAGGTAGACGCTAAATGTCAAATGGACGAATAAGGTAAGAGATGGAAGAAGCATAGAGGAGAGAAAAAAAGGAACATTAGGATCGCTATACAGAAAATAAGAACCATATAGTTTGGGCCCACTCGGAGGCATAATGGGTTTGTGAAGAATATAATTGAAGGTATAATAGAGGGAAAAGACCCAAGAACACGTTCATGGACCAAATAAAGAGGACGGTACATAGGAAGAGCTACCAGGAAGTAAGGGACCTACTACTAGATCTGGAAGGATGGAGGGCTGCAGTCAACTAATCATATGATTGAACGACCAATGATGATGATAAATGCATTTGTGAATTCACAATTCTCTGCAGCCAGATATTGCTCCGTTAAAAGCACTGGCTGCTGAGTACTATAAGGGTATGAGGGAACTTAGATTATAAGGAAATGGATGGAAGGCTGCAGTCAACCAGTCTAAAGATTGAAAGACCAATAATGATCACTTCTACAGATATCATCATTGGTCGTTCAATCCTAAGGTTGGTTGACTGTATCCCTCCACCGTTCCCTATCCAGTGACAGTTCCCTTACTTCCTGGTATCTCTTCCTATGTACTTTCCTCTTTACTTGGTCCATGAACTTATTCCTGGGTCTTCTTCAGGGGACTTTTCCTTCTAGGCTTCCTTCAATTAGGTATGTTCTTCACAAACCCATTGTGCCTCAGGGTGTGTCCAATCCATCTCGTACTTCTTTTCTGTATGGTGTTCCATATTGTCCTTTCCTCTTCTAGTCTTCTGTACACTTCATCATTTATTATTTTGTCCGTCCATTTCTAGAAATATAGTACGCTGATTAAATAATATCCTCCGCGCAATGCGAAATCTGCAAAACAATCAGCAAACTTCGTAGTGGATTAAGTGAAAACTCTTTCCTCCAAATCGACTAACATCGCTCGACGACACACGCGCGAGCCTTCAGGGCCGGCTCCAAGGGAACGTTTCTAAATCCGGCACTTAAAATGCGCGACGGACTTCCAAGAGATAGAGAGACGGAGACAGTCGTCCAGTCCCTTCGTCCCCTTTTATTTCTTTCCGTCGACGTCCCTTCCCTTGTCAAGCGGAAGCGAAAACCCTTCCCCTGTCGTCCCTCGCCTTTCTGAGATGCCCCCGAAGTCTTATTTATCCCTCCCTCCTACCCTCGTCTTCTTCCCAGCTCCCTTTCCCTTTGGACTTCCAACCACCCAGAGCGGAAAAGTCGCGACTTTTGCCGGCTGTTGGGAGTGGGGAAGGGAGATGCGAGCGTGACGTCTAGGAGGACACTTGGCACGGAAGTCCATTTCGCAAGCCAAGAAGAGAGAGGAGGAGGAGGAGAGAGAATATGCGTACACGCCCACTCGCAAACTTCGCAGCGCCTCCAAGACGTTTTTAAGGTAGTGCGAGCGAGATAGTACCCTAATCATAATAGAGACCATATTCGAATTATACCTTTTAATTTCACCAGCTGTGAGACACACGAATTAAATATTGAATTATTAATGGTGCAATAACATAGTTTTACATGACAGAAAGTGTAAGTAATCAAATGAACATATCCAAATAAATCTTTAACTTGACTCATTTTTTTCACGCGGTACGTTTAAAACTCCATCAAAACGGAAAGTATATTGTGATCCCGAAGAATTTACTGCGGTGACAGTATAATTAATTTTCAAAAATAGTTGAGAAAACACACTGTTGATTTTTTTACGAGATCTACGTGTTGGAACTTCCTCATTTTTAATATAAGGTCTCTCTGGAGTGCATACACGTACCATTTCCCATGTAAAAGGGCTGGTATTTTCTAGCAAATATCTCTGAAAGTAATTAGGTAAGGGGTGAATTTTTGGTTTCAATGGAATTTTGATAATTTTTTCTTTAAAATTCATAGACAGAGACAGAATTCATTGATTTCTAGGTAAAATGATATTTCGCTCAAACCACCTTAAGCTTCCGAGAATGGCGAATTCGACACTATTCTTTCAGTGTGTCCAACAACGCAGCCTGTTCTTTCTGTAATAACTGTCTCCATAAAGTTCCATAAATGAAGAGGAGTCATTTTGACCCATTTTCATATTTGACACTCCATTAATTTCGAATGAATCGTCCCGGCTCTTGCACATTTCTTGAATTTATTTTTTTATCAGGAGAAAAAATGTGAAAATAAGAACCTCATAGCATATATGGAATTTAATACAATATTTTCTACCTATTAAGACCAGAGGTCTCATTGTGACCCCTCTGGTAAGAGGGTAAAGGAGCGGGAAAAGAGGGCCAATCAGAAGCAAGTTGAGCCCATCCACAGAGTATAAAAGTGACACCCTCCTAGCCAAAGCTTTCACCCTCATGGTCTCAAGACTCATACAGTTTCTTCTCTAACAAGTTTTTCCACCACACTCACTTAAGACTGTCTCAGTGTACCATATTCTCTCATGGCAAGCACTCTTCTATCATATAAAGGTTCTGAAGAATTGGTAATCATCATTGGTCGTTCAAACCTCAGATTAGCTGACTGGAATCCATCCACCCTTCACTATTCAATGATGGATCTCCTGGTAGCTCTTCCTGCGAACGTTCCTCTTCATTTGGCCCATGAACTTATTCCTGAGTCTTCCTCTGGGGACTTTTCTACCTATTTTACCTTCAATTATGTTCATGACAGAGTATTCGTGTCTCAGGGTGTGTCCATTCTATCCGGTTATAATTTTCTGTTTAGTGCTCCATGTTAGTCATTTCCCCTTCTACTCTCCTGTAAACTTCATTTTATATGGTCCGTCCATTTTATCTTCAGCTATGTCCTCCAGCACCACGATTAGAAGGCTTCTACTCTTTAGTGGTCAGCTTTTCCAGTGGTCCATGCTTCCGATTCATAGAGTGCCCCGCTCCACACGGATGTTATCACAAAATCTTTCCTAGGTGGTAGTCCTATCTTCTTTGAACTCGGCAGTTGTCTAATACTGTAAGAATAATCTGACGATTGGTCTTCCTCTGGGGATTTTTCCCTCTATTTCACCTTCAATTAAGTTCTTCACTTGGCCATCGTGTCTTAGGATGAGTCCATTTCATCCGGTTCTTATTCTCTATATAGGGCTCCATATTAGTCCTTCCCTATTCTACTCACCTGAAAACTTCACATTTATTTTGTCCCTTTATTTAATTTTCAGCATTCTCCTCAAGCGCCAGGTTTCGAAGAATTCTAGTCTGTTCTAGCCTGCTAATCCAATGGTCATAGGTTCCGATCCATAGAGTCCCACGCTCCACACGAATGTTTCACATGGTGTTTACTAGTTTGTAGACCTATCTTATTTGAACACAGCATAATTCGTAGTTGAGTATACTACGAGAATAATCCTCCCATGACGAAGCATTAACTTCAAAGAAATATGTTAAGTGCTCTTAGAAGAAAGTATAATGGAAATGGCGGGCCCTTTCATTCACTGGAAATTCTCCGTTCACCGAGAAGAGCTTTGCGCAAGTCTTAATCCATCCGACAACGTCCGCTTTGATAGATAAGACCGCACACACCAGCTCGACAAAGGAACCTCCTTCTCCTCTCCACTCAATTACGGAGAGTGTGATATGAGGTCCGAAAGCGAGCAAGATACGGCCGGAAGGGATGATTCGTCCTTTCCAAGAGTCGTTTATTTTTCCCGAGGTTCAAACAAACGAGCTCTGTCTGAGTCATTTTTCTTTTTTTAATTAACACGCCATTCGACTGACTGACCGCTCGGTTAATGCTTCCTGGTACCACGACCGCATTCATGTTTTGGGAGGATATTTTTTTTTTATTTACGCCCGCCTCTCCATTTCACTGAAATTTATAAGTGCTCGAAAACGCTCCGAGAATTCATTCACATGATTTTTTTTAACGACTTAAGGAAGGCGTTGACGGAGATCTCGCATTCAGGCACGTGCCTATCATCTCCCGCACTTTTATGACTCGGACGGCACTAGCAAACAACCAAATTCTGGCGTAAGAGAAGTTTCCAAAACGGATCAATGCATGTAAGACAATATATCTCCACAGCTACTGTACCGCAAATTCTAATATGAGGCTTCACAGACGAATTTGAAGGCTCTAAACTCACTGACTAAAAGAATTCTTCAATTACCGATTTCTGGAAAGATTGATTCGATTTATAGTTGAAAAATGCACACTGACATTGCGTTTAATGATTTACATTAACTTTCCAACAGGGTCATTTAATTGGGATCAATAATTGCTTCAAGATATTGCAGTAATATGATTTAATTAAGGTTCAGAAAGGAAAAATTAGGAATTATCCACAGAAATAAATTTTACTGAGCATATTTCGATGTTTTTACATCAATATCATATTTGGGAGAAAAAAATATTAAGTCACCTACAACCGGTACAGATACATAATATTGACGCCGTTACGTTGAAAGAAGTTGTACCGTACATAACCTGGTGGAAAAATACATTTTGCCTGTCACCTAAGGTAAAAATACATGAAGATGATGGCGTTAAGTAGAAACAAGTTTTACCGTAAAAATTCAAGTCCAAAAATACATTTTTCCATCCACAACAGGAATAAATATATGAGGATAACGTCATAACGTTGAAACAAGTAGTACCGTAAATAAATTTAGAGTAAAAATACATTTTGCCTTCCTCTAATGATTAAAATTTGAAGTCCAAACGTGGTATTTCCATGGAAACGGCGCAGCAGTTTGCGTCTATGGCCACATAAAATATTCATTAAAAATATTTCCTGGAATGATTGGCATTTTTGTCGTGGAATAATTTTCGTTTTCCATAGCTGACGCATTCCGTCAGCAAAAGCGGGCTTTTTAAAACCATTTGAAAAAAATGGAATTTAGCACTTATTTTACTCAAATAGTCACCGTCTAACCTCCTTAAGCCTGGAATACACAATTAAAGTAAATGGAACATGCAAGCAAAACGACTCGGCGCGAACAAATCTACATCTACATATTACCCTGCGAGCCGCCGCATGGGCGTGTGGCGGTGGGTATTAGGTGATCATCCGTGTAAAGATGTAAGTTTGTGGGAGGTGAAATGGTGACTATAGGAGTGTATTTACTGGAGCTCAGTTTTTATTGTGGCCACTTACTGTTCGCGGAAAGAACGAGTTTTTGTACCTATCTATTCGGCAATGTATCTCTCTTATTTTGTCGCTTCTTTCACAGCAAGAGATGTAGTGAGGCGTCACGATAATATTCTCTGTGTCGCTCTAAAAACATCAGTTCTGAATTCCTCTGTCAACCTAAGCTTATTGTGTAGCCTCAATCTCTATGGGCTCCCACCTTAATCCGTCGAAAAGTTGTGAGACACTATATGTACGCTCGTAGCAGTTTTTAACGAAGCGAGCTGCCTTCCTTTGTATTTTATTTAGTTTTATGTTAAATCTTTATGACCAGGGTCCCAAATTTTCACGGCAAATTCGAGATGTTGCCTAACCAGAGCGAAGCAGCATCTCTCTTTAAGTTTTTCATCCGAGTACCTTCCTAATATACGCATAACTAAACCTAGTTTCCTTAATTCTGTGCCGCATATGTTTTGTATGTGTAATTCCCACGACATATCAGAAGTTATTTCCTTGAAGAAGAATATATCCTTGCATTGCATCCATTAATTCCTCCATTCCGTCGTATTATCAATAGGAAAGTAAGGAGAGACCAGTGTTAAACAATATGGTTGTTATTGCGGTCATCAGGCTGCAGTTTGATGACGTAGTGCCCTTTCCATACACAATGGGTTACCTTAGCTCTGCCGATAGAATTTAAGGAAGCTAAAGAACACAACGAGTCGAAACATAGTCTTCTCTCATTCCCAAAATCGGCGATTTCTATGCCAATTCTTGGAGTAGTGAGCTGTATAAATTGCGGCTTCACGAGAGCTACATCACGTGAGCTTCAATGACGGATATGAGTCAACATCTCGACAAGCGGCGCGCCTCTGTCTCCAGCTCCTAGCTCTAGCTAGCGGCGCGGCGATTTAAAAGATTATCGCTTCGTACACCGTCTATCCAAAGGAAATGCTGACGCACTACCAAGCTGATAATTGAGAGGACGACAATCATTTAACAGAGAGAACGTCCCATAACCATCTAGAAAAACATAGCGGCAAGTAGCAGAGCCAGAAACGTCATGCTCTCATGGGTAACATCACTGAACCAGAAAGAGAAAGTAGATTTTCATTAACTGAGAAATTAACATGGGAAAAAGGTAAGCGCTGTGCCCAAAGAAGATAGGACTATAAACAAGGAAATAGCATGTGAAAACTTTCGTGGCCACTGGACCATGGCACTCCATGGATCTGAAGCATGAACCATCGGAAAAGCTGACCAGAAAAGACAACGAAGAAACCTTAGAAACCTGGTGCTGGAGGAGGGTGCTGAAGATAAAATGGGCGGTGAAAATACGAAATGATGACGTGTATAGAAGAGTAGAAGAGGAAAGGACAATATGGAACACCATATAGAAAAGAAGAACGAGATGGATTGGACACACCCTGAGGCACAATGGGTTTGTGAAGAACATACCTAATTGAAGGAAGCATAGAAGGAAAAGTCCCCTGAAGAAGACCCAGGAATAAGTTCATGGACCAAGTAAAGAGGAAAGTACATAGGAAGAGATACCAGGAGGTAAGGGAACTAGCATTAGATAGGGAAGAGTGGAGGGCTGCAGTCAACAAATTACACCTTGAAATGAGTATTGTTTTCTTAAGACACAAAGTCTTCTGTAATGAGAAAATTTAGGCTCAGCGTTACCTAGAATATTTATTTAAATTTCGTGTAAATACTCATTTGGGTGGAATATCACCAAAAAATGTTAAACCGTAGGTTTTTCTAGTTCATCCAGCCGGTAAACAGATAACCATTACATACACAGCAAAACTTCCGTTTTGAAAAGTCAAGAGTTCAACGCACTATTTTCTTTTGTTATACACTCTAATTGATCTGTCTCGGAGAGCTGACGACAACTCGCGAAACCCACCCAACGGATGGTCGCATAAATCGATTTAAAGATCGACTTCGGCAGTGGTGTGCGCTGATAGGTTAGAAATGTCTATTGTCTCGCATTCGGAGCGAGAATCAGCCTAGTTCATCTACATCTACGAAATACCGTGCAAGCCACCACTAGTGGGTGCGGCACGGGGTGATTCCACACCAGGCATGTACCATTCATCCCAGTTTAAATCATAACCGCGCACGTTCCCCCGGATACGAGACGCAGGCCAAAAACAGTGAGGACAACAATACGCGATCAGACCAGAAACTAGGAGAGTGATACGTAGAAGAACATTCTACCATGCAGTACACTATATTAAACTACTGGTTAGTATAACTAACGCGACAGATATATAATTATACAAGGTACTAAATCATCAGGCCGAAAATCACATGCGAGGTTAGTAACTAATGATGATGTTAAGATATTAAGCACTACTGAAAAAAACATATTCACTCTAGTCAGCATCCTAGAACTGATCTATCGCAACTATTATGGTCCCTTATTGTGCGTGGAAAAAATGGCATTTTAAATCTATCGGTTCTGCAGTCTATTTACTTAATCTTAGTCTTGTGATCATTTCTAGCATAATAGTTTGGCTCTAGCAAAATAATTTGAACGTCCGACAAAAAATAGTCCACATCAAACTTACGTAAACGATTTAACCTAAGTTTTTCCCTTCGATCGGATAGAGGTTCCCATTCCTATATCCCTCAACAATTCAGTAACACTACTACGTTTATAATAAGATTTTTTTACAATTCTAGCTGCCCTCCGCTGTATTCGATCTATATCTGAAACTAGTCCTACTTCGTTAGAGTCCCATACACTAGCGGCGTACTCCAAGTGAGGTCTCCCGAGAGAAAAATAACATCGCTCCTTCACTTTCTCGTCACACTTTCCTAGTATTCTTTTAATAAATCCTAATTTACGATTTTCCTGTCCACACAATTCACGTATATGCTTCACCCACGACAAGTCCTGTGAGTAAGTGTCACTCCTAAGTACTTAACTGACTCTGCATTTATAAATTCGGCTTAATTGTGTACGTCTCGTGTTACCACGTAGTAGGATATAGGAGCCTCATATTTTTGTGACTTTTTGCTGCCACGCAATAACGGCGTAGTCACAGTACTCGTGACTTTCAGACCCAAGTAATAAATTATCACGGGCGATGCGGTCCTTTTGGAGAATCCCCCTCCGGTTATTAGCGGTCGCTAGTCATTTGTAATTTCTTTGCGTCGCACTATGGAGTATGAAGTATGGAGAGGAAAGCTCTTGCGTATTAGGTTCTGCCTTAGGTATTACAATGAACAATTATAGACCTCCATGAGAGAAAACCGATATTTCTTCGATTTTGGGTAATACCGTTTGCTTTACATTCCCAGAATTTTAATGGATGTTAGTGTTTGTAGGTCTCCGACTCTGATGTCGCATAATCTCACATTTCTATTTCGCATTCTTTGAATTCATTGCCAGATTTGTTAGCTTCGTTGGTGTCTATTGTGTTCCACGTAAGTGCAATGATCCGGTGTAGTTCGGGGGGGGGGGGGGGCACATTTGTTTTGATAATGTTTTGCTGTGATAATTACCTTTTCCTGCATTTAAAATTGTAGACATCTATGTAGTTCATTTTCACATCAATTCACACTTACACTTCACACAATCAACACTTACAATTCACACACACACAACACACAAAAAAACACAATCAAATCAAAACAAAAAACAACACAATTTCACATCAAGGGTTTCTATTGATTTTTTCATGCCAGAATTCCGTTTCCTCGGGTCTAGTATATCGGTGTAATAATTACTATGGGAACAGTACGGCCACAGGCTTTGCTGGAAGCCCCAGCTCATAGTGGCGCCGCGTAGCGGATATTTTAAGCATCGGCTCTTTGCTGCTATCCCCGTCCCATACTTTCACTATTCCGATCGCCCTCCTATTTCCCACAGGGGTTGCCTTGAAGCTCTCTCCAGCGGAGAGAATTGAAGCCGAACTGACGATCGCTTTTACGCATTTAGCCATGTTGTGACTATGAAAATTTAGCCATGTTGAGAAATTGGGTGATCCTAAGCAAAAGCATTGAAATCTGATGACTAATGTGGTTTTTCTGTGGCTCAGTTGTGGATGTATTGAGTCCATCGTGGATTTTAGCGAATTAAACGTGCTTATAACTGCCTCCAAAATCAACACAAGTGCCGTAGTCTTGCGTTTTATGTCGTAATTAAGGGAAATAAGGCGAGTGACGCGAGCGGCCATCTGTGCGTGCAAAATACATCGTGCTCTGCATTTGACTGCCAAATCAGAATAAATAAGACATCTAAACAGTTACTAATATTATTATTGAAACTAATATTATGGCCTTTCCCAAAGTTCCTTGGTGTGGAACGTATTTATCCTCTGTTCAGTCGACTCCGTTCGATTTTTTGCACAACTTTAGCTTTGGCCTTATAGGGATGAGCTTCACGAAGGATTGAACGCAAGATTTCGTTAAAATGAATGATAATTGGTGCATTTTAATGAACATTTATAGCTGCCAAGGCCACCCTGCTATTTCCTACTCCATGCTAGTCACACCGAGATAAGCTGTGAACGAGCCTTAACGGTCGATCACGGAACACAAGTCCTTATACCTTGACGATACACCGCGACTCCCGCTACAACCGACCCGGCGTCACCGACAAAAGGAACGCCAAGTCTCGCGCAACAAGTGGAGGAGGGGGAGGTGTGTGTGTGGGAATTTTTCCCTGTGCCCGGAGTGAGAGGGAGTGGAATTTATAAGAGGTGGGCTGAGAACGAGGGGAATCTTAACCAAGCGGGGAACGATTTTCGCACGGAGGTCAGAGTCGATACCTATCACGGACAAGGAGAGCGCAATCACGATATCCAAGATATAGAGTTCCCCGACTCAGGAATTAAATTTCGATACATCGGCAAGGAGGCGGAAACTCTCCTCCTTGTTTTTCGATATATATTATCGGATGGCACTTATATTCCACGTAAAACAAATAATCCACTGATGGTATCATGCCAGAATATGTTTCGCTCTCAGATTGAAAAGCATACCCAATCTTTTACGTACATTCAAAACCAATTTATTTTCCGACGATGAAATTAATATCTTACGAACTCCAACATACTACGCTACATCACTTCATGAGAATAAAATTAGGGAAATATACTGCAGAAATGACAGGTTTAATAATGTCGTTTTTCCCGCGATCGATAAGAGACCATGATGGCTGCCTTAAGACTTTGAAGAAGGTTAGTTACGTAGTTGCATACTAGACTTATTCAATTGTTTCCCATCTAACAGGTCCGAAGGCGTCCGCGTTCTGCCAAATAACGGGCTCAAATTCAATTCAATTCAAGCAGAATAGGATAGAAATAATAACAAAATATTAGGAGTTGTGTAGAAAGACAGTTTGAGGTCTGAAGTTTATCAAAATAATTTCTTTTCCTGATATATACTTGTTTTCTTTGACCTGCCAAATAGAACTTACTTTCTGGACGTGAATTTTATCCGGCGATTGAAGATGAAATTAAATATACGAAGCTATTAACTATTGGTAAATATGTTATGTAACTAGAAGATGTGTTCCTGCAACCCCAATATTTTTATGAGATCTATAACTTCACGGATAGATAAAATAGTCAAAGAGAGATACTACATATCTCTTGTTAAGCCACAACCACGAATACGCCGCGAGCATTAGGGAACCTGGTCATAAAGATTTAACCAAGAAAATTAACAAAATACAAAGAAAAGCACCTCGCATCGTTAAATATTGCTACGAGCGAATATAAAGTGTCTCACAACTTTTAGAGGGTGTAAGGTTGGAGCCCATAGAGAACTGTAATGTACCGTGTAGCCACCGATTCTCTAGGGGCTCCCACCTTACTCCCACTTAAAGTTGTGAGACACTTTATGTTCGCTCGTAGCAGTTTTTAACGATGCGAGCTGCTTTACTTTTTATTTGTGAAAATGAACTTCCACATTGTTGAGCCTGAAACTATGAGACACAACAAAATATATTCTTGGAAGTAAGGCAGAACTTCCTCCCGCTTATAAATTACGTCAACGGATTCAAGCACGGGAAGTGCGTTCATACACCGACTGTTGGAAGAGCAATTTTTTTCAAATACACCCGCGCCAAGCCATCTGGATCCAATGTGGAGGCCATGTGCAGGAACACGATAAATGTTCTGCGCGCACTTGGTGACCCATACGCTCTTGACGTCATTAGTGACTTCTAGCGCATAGACTCAAAGTGCAGGACACCATCCGCATCTCGTACTGGCGCGTGGCCTCCGTGTCTAAGGGACTCCAGACCTTATCTCTCTAAATGCCGTGAAATATTCGCTCGTAGAAGTTTCTAACGAGGCACGCAGATTTCCTTTGTATTATATTTATTTTTTTGGTTTAATCTTTCTGTCCAGGGCTCCTAATACTCGCTGATTACACGAGATGTGGCCTAACCAGAGCGAAGTAGCAACTCTATTTATTTTTTCATCAGAGGACCTTCCTATTATTTGCTTGATAAATCCTAGTTTTTCAGTTGATGGGAGAAAAAATGGTGATTTTTGAGATAGCCTTGTCGAAAGATGTAACGAATAAAACTACTGATAATTAAGAAATCGATTTCCTCTTCAAGTGAAAGTATTTAAAGTTCGAAAATAATCGCTCGAGGCAGTTATTAAGCGCGCAGATGTCTTATGCATTTTATTAATAATTTTGGTTTAATATTTCTGTCCAGGGTCCATTATGCTCGCAGCGTATTCGAGGTGTGGCATTACCAGAGCGAAGTAGCACCTCTCTTTTACCATTTGTCATCCGAGAAGAGCTTGAGAATTCCTAGTTTTCTTTAATGCTGGGCCACATACGTTTTGTATGTGAGTTTCCCACAACATGTCTGAAGTTAAGGTAATTGCAAGGTACACATCTGACTCAATAGTTCCTTGGAATATTCCGAGGTACTGGGGACTAATCCCATTTCTCGAAGTACTTGCATTGGTAGTAATAAAAAGGATAACCCGAATAAAATGGAGTGATAAGGTAAGAAACGAGGAAAGGCTGGCAAGGATGAATGAGAAAATGGATATTTTAAGATCAATAAGAAAGAGGAAGGCAAACTGGATGGGACACGTCCTGAGGAAAGATTGCCTGCTGACAAGAATATAAGAAGGAAAGATCGAGGGAAAGAGGGGGAGAGGAAGACGAAGAAATAATATGTTGACTGATATTATGAATGGTAGGAGTTACGAAGAGCTGAGGGAGGCAGCACAGGATAAATGAGCATGAAAGGAGCAGTTCAATTAAATCCTGTCTGAGGACAGATTCACCTTAGAGGAAGAAAATCCCGACTCACCATTTACACTAAAACAACCTTCTTACCCAGTCAATAAATACTATGAAAGTTCCGTAGCCCGGGTTCCAAAATCGTCCATGGCGTAAATTTTGGCGACAGCTAGATACAGTTTCCTAACATATGGATGTAATTTACAAATACTTTTGACAAATATGATTCTTTCGGGTAATTATATTCAGGTGAAGGGGACAGAAGCAATGAGTATCAGAGCTCTTTCCGCAATACATTTCAACTCTACTCATTAGAGGATTCCATTCCCAGACCCTTATTTCCCGACCGGGAACTCACCTAGCGACATACATTACCGTAAATTAGCGGCGATTATAGTACCCGAGTAACTGCTTCGCTCATTCGAGCTGGGAATAATGAGGGTAATTAGAGACAGGAGAGAGTAGCAGAGTGGAGGAGAGCGTAACGGAAAGTGAAAAATAGGGACACGGGTCGCAGGAGCAAAGGATACAAATGGGACGACGAAAAGTGCAAAATTATTCTGCATTCCACTCAACGCAGCAAAACAAGTGAATAAAATATTTCCTATCAGCTTTGGTGGCAGCAGGGTCATGTCCTCTAACCTGCTAATCCCAAGGGTCGCGAGTTTGAGTCCCGCCTGGATGTATTTTTCACCACTCAGGACATTTGAGAGTATTCAATGGTTCATAAACACTCCGAACAATTTTTCCGCGTTCATATACTATTCTCCCTTCGAACATCTCATAGCTTCAAGTTCAATTTGCAATAACATACACAGAAATATAACATCTTGAGGTTCATATCAGCTGGATGACATATTTTTCTAAATATCTAACTGTAACCGCAGCTCCAAACTCTATATCCAATAAATGATGATTTAGCCGGCATGCCGCCGCCGCCATTCTACATATAAAGACATTTATTTGTGTTTTCTGTACACGTTTGGCTTCCTAGACCTATACTATGAACTCCTAGATGACTTTAATTTTTCCTATTATTTTGTAATTTTTAACCAAACTTTGGACCTAATATCTCCTAAATTAATGGTAAGATATGGTCAAACTGAATTTTGTCGAACGGCAAGGACACAGGAATGTACTTTAAGATCATAAACTTTAATTTGCGGCAAGCAACCACGGCATAATGGAGCAACAAAAAAGGAAAGATGTTGCAACTTTTGGAGCTCAAAAAAAAGCAATGCTTGACAACTCATTTTTGTTTGAAAAATATATTTTACAATAGCTCAAACCCTTATCTTTCAATAAAAAAATTAAATTGGTGGGTTATTTTGTCAAACACACAAAAGATAGGACAAACATAATGTCCTGCTACGTGCGCGCTCGCTTTGAAAATGACACGTTGGGGAGTTATGAGGGTGGTCTGCGCATGCGCCGTGCGTCGAATATCCAAGTGAAGCAGAGGTAGGTAAGCAATTCCTTCTAACCTCCACTTCTACCAATATGAAGATTTACCATATATTGTCAACGGAGGCGGGAGAGGAAATGCATCTTCTGCACATCATCTGCTGTTCGAGTCCTAAGACAAAGTCCATTAATTCCATCAATGCTTCATCAGAAATGATGAGATTTTTATAATGTCATAAAATATAAATATGTTACAATGAACTAAGTCGTTCGTTGCCCCAATTGTCGTCTTATTAATTCGAGAAAATGAAGGTCCACCAGTAATATTTTAATAATTTTGCTAAATGTACAGTCAAATGTTTCACAATGGTATTAAAAACCAATATGCTTCCATATTTGGAGCAAACACTTCCGTGTTATCCTCTAAACCGTATCGCCATCAGACAGGTCCAAAGAGAGGAAGCGGAGACCAAACCAGCGGGGAGCAGTACCCCTACCAGGGGTCGAGAATTATTGGATCATCGACCACAGGGGTAATCCAGTCCCAAGATACCCGATACGTGACGCGCGGTTTCGAGGGAATGAAAGATTAGGAGAGGCGAAGTCAATTACTAAAAACTAATAGGAGAGGTTGTTCATGTGGCTACACGGATCTTTCTCCATCAACTCTCTCCCATAATTATAGCTGTAGTAATTACACCAGGACGCTAATCAGCCCCACAGCAAGTCAAAAGAGCACAGAAAAGACTTTTACTTAACATTCACATTCATATAAGTAATCCTTTCTTTTGAATTTGAATGCATATACGAACTACTTTTTCAAAACAAACATGTTTCCGGCCCAATTATCTGCCCTAAATACACATTTCCATTATAATCACCAATTATCTCTTTTGAAAAGTCCACGTACATCTAAACTGTACTCCGTAAACCACCGCACGGGCTTGTGGCAAAGGGTGCTAGGACATTAGCCGTTTAAAGGTGGGATGGATAAGTTTTTGGGAGGTGAAATGGTGAAGTAAATTATGGGTAGTGCTGTGCGAATCAGGGATTTTCATTTCGAAACGAACCAAATCGATTCTCCCAAAATATATTTCGAATCGAATCGAAACGAACTTTTTCTAAAGTATTCGTTAGCGAATCGAATCACCCTAAAAAATTCGCTCGCGAATCGAATTCGAATCTAAATAAAATACAAAAGCTTATGCGCAGCTAAAGTAATAAAGATTTTCACAATATTTCAGGGCCTTACATTAGCTTATATATCTATAGTGGCACAAAGAATAGCACAGAATAACGTGTGGTCGTTTAAATTTTTGTTTCGCGTGAGGAAAACATCGTCTAAACGGACGGCGCACCATTTTTGTAAGGAGTGCCATGTTTGAATGCATGCAACGATTCGAAGACGAATCTATCAGAATCGAATATTTCGAATCATTCGGTTTCGAAGCATCTCGATTCGCAGGCAAACCGAATCGAATTAAGCCTGAATCAATTTCGAAGCTTTTGCACAGCTCTAATCATGGAAGTGTTTTAAGTGGAGCTCAGTTTTCATTATGGTCACTTACCGTTCGTGGAAGGAACGAATTTTTGTACCCATCTGCTCGGAAATGTATCTCCCATATCTATTCGCTCCTGTCGAGCCTAGTGATGCATTGTGGTGTCAAAATAATATTCTGTGTGTCGCTCTAAAAAAACATCCATACTGAATTTCTAAAGCAAACTAAGCCTGATCTTTAGCCTCTGAGGCTCTAGCGGCTGCCAATCACATCCCTCTAAAAGCAGTAAAACACATTATGTTCGCTCGTAGCAGTTTTTAACGAAGTGCTCAGCTTTCCCTCGTATTTTTTGCACGTTTTTGGTTAAATCTTACCGTTCAGGGTCCCAAATGATAGCGGCGTAATCGAGGTGCGAGCTATTTAAATAATATCAGTTATGTACGCTCTCAATCAAAGTAAAGATGAAATATTATCTAAAGAGGTGGTCTACCTGTGGGGGTAAGTAGGTACAGATAGAAGCAGGAATTACTTAACAAATCGTTTACGGTTGAAGTTCCTTATCTCTATAAAATATTACAGTCGGATAAGGAAAGTCATTGCTGACAACGCTTCGATAGCCTTAGCCCTGATGACAATGGCTGAGAAATCTCAACGTTTCCAGCCAGGTGAGAAAGACCATTGTTGCCAACGTTTCGATGTCTATCTCTGCCATCGTCATCTGGACTAAGGATATCGAAATATTGGCAGCAATGCCATCCTTACTCGGCCGCATACCTAAGGGCACTTCACCAGCCATTTTCGTCGGGAAAACATCAATCCTTGAATTATTTCATTCCTCATCTCGGCATACGCCCTAACCCTCTACATCCCTTCCATAAAGCCTCAATTCCATTCTTTAGCTTTCCCAACGCCTTTCCCCCGAAATCAGCCCTCAGCAACCCCTTTACCTTTCAATACTAGTTCCAATCAGCCTCACCCCTTATTGCCACGGTATGATAAAGACAATATCTCACATTTTCCATTTTTTATTTCCAAAAGTACGACTTCAATTTACACGGGCTAAAAGAAGTAGATGAGCTGAGCATACGTCATTAATATCAAAGGTGATCTAACGGTAAAGGTAGGCTTAAATGGATGTGGGAATGCTTTTTGCTAAGAGTTAAATTGACTTTAATGTGGTACAACGTAATGCATGTTGGTGATGACTTACCCCATTACACATGAGGTGGCATATACCTGTTGTGACCCGGATATTGATGGTCGAGTTTCCCTCTCTTCAAAATGGAAACAGTTGGATATCCTATTTTCTTAAGCATGCATTTACTAGATTTCTCATTTGTATATTATTTGGTAGATCTCAGAATAGCCAAAGAGAAACGGTCTCGGAAGTATAACCTATCACTTTCCTTGACGTCAATCGTCACCTAGCCGAAAACATCCGTCTTCGGTTTTCTAATATAAACGCACGGAGAGATGGTCACTAGAACAGTTAGGCCCAAGCGGGACAGTAAGGCCCAATCGGGTCGGGGAAGGCCTAGTCGGGTAGTTGGGCCATAATACGGCCAAGTCATGAAGCCGATAGTAGGAGTCGAGGCGAGGAGGCGAGGCCAAGCTTTCATTTTCCTTTCAAAACCTATCTGTGATTATTTGATCCTCGACCCCAAGGGCAAGAATTTACACGACATAATTAAAATTGTGTTCGAGTCCCGTGTCGCGCATGCGGGGCCCGTTCATAACATAACGTATTACGTATATATATAGAGCTATGGTAGTTGACAGTCGGTCGGTCTGTCGGTGCAGGGTAGAGTACAGAATTAATAGTTTTTTTGATGGCGACATTTCAGTGAGGCACCAATTAACTACTTATAGCAGTTCGACTAAAATTCTAGAATGCAGAAGAGAAAACCTGAGGGCAGAATTCTTAAAGAGAGGAGAGATATTAAAATAAGTGTATACCTTCACCTATCTCGGAGGTACCAATTCGGAGGACGGAAGAAGTACAACCGACATCAAGCGGAGAATTGCCTTAACTAAGAATGTGTTTAAGGTAAAAAGACAACTGCAGTGTCAAAGAAGATAGGATAACAAACAAGGAAATAGTATCTAAAATCATTCGAGTTGAGCGTGGCACTCAATGAATCGGAAGCATGGACCATTGGAAAACAAACCACAAAAGATTTAAATCCTTTGAAACCTGTGGTTGGAGGAGGATGCTGAAGATAAAATAGACGGACAGAATAAGAAAATATGAGGTTTACGAAAATGAAGGACCATGTGGAACACTACTCAGAAAAGAAGAACCAGATTATTGGACACACTCTGAGGCAAAGTGGTTTCTGAAGAACATAATTGAAGACGAAATAAGGGAAAAGTCCAAAAAGGAAGACCCAGGAATAAGTTCATGGATCAAATAAAGAGGAAAGTACATTAGCAAGGAAAAACGACAAGCAATTAAGGTAACTAGCATTAGATAGGGAAGAGTAGAGGGCTGCATTCAACCAATCTCAGAATTGAACGACCAATGAACGAATGAGTACTACGAATTCTCCCCCGCGGTGATGATATTTTTTGAATTTCAACAAAGAGCTATTTTGTTCATATTTGTCCTCCAGGAATTGACCTTACGGCGTTCGTTGGCCTCGCTTAGGTAATACCTTCCCAATCTCATCACCCCGCGGGAGACGGGCGGTTATATATTTTGATGGAGCCTCCACTTAGTCACTGGCAATCCGTGTGGATTTATAGACTTCCCACGAAAGCAATTTTTTCTCGCGGGCGCGAGGGCGGGAGCCATCCATTCATGCGGCCGTTAGTGACGCTCCCGTAAGGACAAAAAAGGGCGTTCCTCATTCTTCAAGGTGTCTCGATTGTTCGGCCCATTGGCTGGTAATGTTCCACTTGGGCGTTCTTCCTCTCGTAAAGCAGTAGGTGGTCTTCCGTCTAGTTTGCTGAGGGTTCCCCTCCTACACCTGACGCCTCGTCAAGGCAGTTCAACATGTCGTTTACTACTGTAGCGCCAAGTTACGCTGACTTACTTCAGGAGGTCAGCGACTTTAAGAACCCGAGAAGAAAATCACTACGTTTACCAATAGATCTCAGATCGATATGATCTCGGGCCGATCTGAAAATTCCAAGCGAGCTGACTCAGGTCGCCTGGTTTACCAACACAGACTGAAAATATAGATAGTGAACAATCGTATCAATTAGTTGAAGCACGATTGACCTGGTGTGTAAACAAGTGCAGAGTTGGAAATTATCAGTCGCATTCCGAGTGAACAAAATTGCCCAATTGGAGGTAGAATTGCGATAACATCGTCACTAAACTCGCCATGATAGCACTCTAGGGCAGTTAAGAGCCTCTAGTGAATTGCTGTATTTGGTGGGGAGCCCTTTAAGTTTGACGCCTGTAAATTGTACGACTGGACGATTCAGCGATAACCAATGATCATTTTTATGTATTTAGTTATTTATTCATTCATTTGTCTAGAAGTGAATTTAATTTGGCTTTTTATTGTTCGTTTTTTAACAAGTTTTCATTATTTTGGATTGAATATCATTGTGACACAAACAAAAAATAAGGGTGATTGTTAGGAGAGAGGACATTTTGCAAGACATTTGATGTGTAAGAATTGAAATGAATCGAACTATTGAATTAGATACTTAATGAAAAATAATAAAAAGTGCAAAAGGATATAAGGAGAGTTCCATATTAATCGCCTTGGCACGATTAAGTTCTCCAAGCGTTTCTTTTGTCCCTTCAACCGAACCTTTCCCGATTTTCTTCCTATCTCTTCCTACTAGTCACAGTCATCACATTTAAATGTGTGCACTCCTAATGAAAAAATTTGATCTAATTTGTGTGAGTACGTGAAAGAGAATCCAGAAAAATGGGTTCCTTCCGCCCTTATCAACCTCCTTCCTTAATACAGGGTGTCCACTTCGGTCAAAATATTAAATTCAAGCATAATTCCAAGTTTTCAAGACTTAATTTATACAAAATTCCAGGTTATAATATCGCGGGTTTTATATGAGCAAAAGTGATGTTTTTCAAGTTTTATGCAGAATATGGATTTTTCTAGCCAAACCCACAGTAAGAATAAAGAACCCCAACCATGGAATAGAGTATTTAATAATTATAAATAATTAAATAAGAAACAAGGTTTAAAATAAAGTAATCAAATATGTAGTTTTATTGGAAGTTTTATTGGTTTGAAGAAGACTAAACCAGAAGTAGGCTTACTCTAAGTTTTTCTACTATGCTTTTTCTACTTTACTTTATCTACTAAGTTTTCGTCTTTGATTTATTTATTCATACCAACGGTAAATACATTACATCAAGTACAATTACCAAATAAGAGATATATAAAAATCATTTTGTTGGTTCTATTCATAAAAATAAGGATTCCTTCGGCTTGAAATGATAATTGTTAAAAATCCAGACTCAAACCAGAAATTCACGAATAATCTACGAACATTTCCCGGTGCTGAATATTCACGAATAATCCCCGATTTTCCCGGTCAGTGGATAGCCTGTTAAAATCTTTTTTAATCTCTTCATTCACCTCCAATCCCACATTTCAAAAGCTCCTCCATATCTCCGCTCTCCTTACAGAGTAGGATTCCATGAGAATAAAAACCATTCACAATAGTATTTCCAACGGTTAGATCAATAAAAAAAAGAAAAAATACAGTGCATTTTTTTTAGTGGAAATCATTAATTTCCGGGTCGATTCCCCTTTGTGAGACTGATGAGCGCAGCACTCCGAATTGGCCTGCCAATCACAGCCCGTGGTTTAGCGTGAGAGGAAGCCTGGGGGTGGGAGGGATCACTCGGTATGGTTTTGCAATTTCAGAACCTCGACAGGGACACAATTTTGACGTCGGAGCCCCGAAAATTTCAACTAGGTCATTTTCGAAGTTGTTATTTGTCGGGGGCTGTGACGTCACAATCACGGATTTCCCGATGTTCGACCGGGCTGTCCTTACTGAATGAGGTTCCAGGATTTACAGTTAACTACGGAGACCAGCTCGATACTATCGATTTATACAGTTTTAGGTTTCCATTTGCACCATTTATTTCACTCTTATATAACAGTTTGTGCGAGAGGTAAAGGTAGGCCGAGAAAGTTGTGGCTGAATGTGGTTGAGGAAATTCTTAGGAGGAGGAATATGAGGAGTCGTAAAAATATGAGGGAGAGTATGAAGCAATGTGAGGGGATAAATGAGGCCAAGAGGTTTGCAAGGATAGGTCAGTATGGAGGGAATTATTGAAGCAGAGTTAGGTGTACAAATATGTATTAATGAGTGAAACTTTGTGACTGTGCCTACCCCGGAAGGGAACGGCGTGATTGGTATGTATGTATGTAGGTTTCCATTCCGCGGTATTTTTTCAGGGGCCCACGCCTAGGTTTCAGATACAAAAAATGTCAAGTAAAAACTAAAGGAAAGTTTTTATAGAAAGAGGAAATACTGCCCTTTAAATAATTCTTCTCTCTCCTTCTACATGCCCTCATCTAAAACGCCCGCAGCCTATTCTCGTTTTCCTTTCAGAGAGGCTATGTTTCTGCCCCATGCAATGCTACGCTCCATATTAAGGTCTTCACCAGCTTTTTCTTCACAACCTTACCCAATATCCCCGTAATCACCTCACTTCTATTACTAACAACTACTTAGATAACAATTCCTCCTCCTCATTTCTTTACTACTATGTCCATTTTCTTCTGGCGTACTGGCTGAGTAATTATAATGCTCTACTTGTTCAAGTTTGTGCCCTTAAATATTTATTACCAGCCTCGCTTTCTTTGTCCAAGATAACCTATTTACGTTCGTTTACTGATAATTTATCTTCATTCCGATTATCCCGCTATGAATTTCCCAGCCATTAAATTTCAAAATTGTCCACGTTTCTGCGCCAAACAACGCCACACTCCATACCAAGCTCTTCACCAGTCTCTGCTCATCATCCAAACATCCAGCATCCCTGATATCAGGTACTTTCTATTACAAAAGGCTTCCTTAGCTAACTCTAATAAAATTGTAAGAAGTAATATATAAGTAAGTCCACGTTTCAGTACCGTGCAACGTTTGTACAGAATTAGGAGAGGCAGGTTGGTTGCGGAGATGATGAAAGAATTCGCGTAAGGGGACTAGACCAGCATAAACAGAAGACTTTGTACTCCAGTAGTCGTCTTCCCCGGCGGACTTGATTTCGCCGACTCCCAGTATATCTACCCTTAGCCTCTCCATCTCTATCTTCACGTTCTCTAGCTTCCCGCTCACCCCTTAAGATCTCACGTCCCTATCAATGCACTTGCATGCACTCCATGTCCCTATCCTGCACTCCATGTCCCTACCCTGCACTTGTCCCTCCTGGCTGATGTACCCCTCCCTGTAGTCCCCACCCGGAGATTCGATCGGGGGATTATTTTACCTCCGGAATATTTTACTGGTAGAAACGCCGTCACGTCATATATACATTTATAATGCAGAGCTGCATATTCTAGGCAGACTTATGTGTATTTTTCCCGTTTCCTTTCACAGGGTGGCGTACAAAATTTGGTTAGCCAGCCAAGAATTTGTTTGTTATTATTTTGTTTCCGTCGGGTATTCTCGAACCTGCGACCCTCGGAATGGGAGTCGAACAAACTACCCATGGTCCAAACCGGACTCCCCGGTGTTTGTAATATCCTCGACTAAAACCTATCTTAGCAGGTAAATAAACGTAATATAAAACTATTTTAATCTTCAACTTTAAATGCTTGAGAGACTGCATCGAGAAATGCTGTACATGAAAGACCTCATGACCAGTAATCCAAAGCCTTTCGGAGAGTGAAATTCTCACACTTCAAGGCAAAAATAGAGTGCTAAAACGTATGAGATGGCCGTCTTTTCCCAGAAAATATTGGGGTGCTGAAAATCAAACGGAAGGGAGCGTCTGAACCCCTAAGCTTCCCATACTAAGGGTCGCTCTCCCCTCGTTCCAGGAAACCCAATAAACCCTCCAAGCCACCAATCACAGGTCCCCGAGGGTCGGTTTCCGTGGATAAGGGAGGATATCACCTTGCGTGGCCAAAGGTGAAGAAATTCTCACATTCACAGGTTGTGATAGTCAGTTCCTTTCGCAGCTCTCCTAGCAGTTTTCTCGGAAGAGCAACTGCCAATAAAAGTGGACGTTTAACGCGTGGAATCTCATTGCAGTATCTGATGCATGAATGTTCATGCGTAAAAAAATGGGTCAATTAAAGTGTCAAATTGCTAGGATACATGCACTAATGCATAAACGAGATATGAGAAAATAGCTCTAATTCTGAGCCTCCACTATCGCATTTTCAGAGCGACACAGAATAATATCATGCATTTGGTTTGTTGTCTCCTTCATCCGCCATATCTACATCCCATTTGCGAAAATGCATCTGACAATTGAACTAAATATTCTTTTTTATTAGCCTTGGATATACTTTGGCCCCATAAAATGCAATTGATCATGGATATTGCCCTTTTTCACAGCACATTTCGTCCTTTTTATTGCATCATCCATGGCTACATTCCGAGTATTTTTAACGCCCAGGTATTATGATTCTTTGCAGTGCACAAAATGAGATACTTCATCTGAAGAAACCATTCTTCGATGTACGACAATAATTATCACCATGGAGAACACAAAACTCCAACAGTATTCGAAATAGAGGTAGATTTTATTTCTACTTACATATTAACTTGACTGGGTTGATACTCAGGTTATATAGGAATCAGAAGGGAACTCACCTGAAAATAAAAGAAAGAATTTTATTAGCTTGTAAGAGAGAAAACTATTGCTATATCATCTAAGGCTATTCATACTAGATTGAGGCTCCCAATCATACTTGATTTCATTGAGATACATGGACACCTAATACGTTATTACGGCCTTATAGACGATGAAATGGCTATTTTATCGCTATTTAAGACTGTGAAACAACTAATATACTTAATGCTGCAAATAAATTAAAAATCAACAAAAATATTTATCATTAACCCTTTCCGGTTCTGTGATTCCAAATGGAATCACGTCGCTTTCCTGCGTCGAGCGTCGATTTTTTCATATGTTTTTGTAGAAGATGATGTAATCTACGTAAGGTGAAAATATATGTGGTGGGATAAAATAAATTTATGAATTAATGAAAGTCAGTTGAAAAAATCGACGCCGATGTTTTCAAATGATTCGTCCGGACCGGAAAGGGTTAATGATGAGTGTACGCTGGAACTAAGTAACAATAATGTCATTCTTACTTTGATTTCAACACCAAACGATTTAGAATCACGGGAAAAACATAGCGTAGTGACATAGCCAGGATGGCGATGAGGAAGGGTCTATACGGGGTAAGAGGGGGGATGAATATAACGTAAAACTTGGAAACAATACATGTATTATGAGTGATTGAAATACAACTGCAGCTGCGGTGGAACAGTCCATAGTGAAGTTTTTATATCCGCTCACTTCGGCAATAATACCAAACTCACAGTTCAAACTCAGAGTTTGATCGCTTGTAGAAAAATAAAATGTCAACAAAATACAGCTAAACGGACTGGAAAGACGGCAACGATGAATACATTGATTAAAAAAATATTTTTTCTTAAAAATTTAGATACTTAACTAAGTTCTCTCTTCTTCTCATCGAAATGCAAACACCAACTTCTGGTGTGCTCATGAAAATTGACGTGCGACAAGCGTCGGAGACGGAGATAGCGGCGAGAATGTTCGTTAACGTCCGTCATGGGTCGATGGAATGCAAAGCGAAAATGAGAGAGATATCCCCGTAGCCTAAGCACGCGGCGGCGAACGAATTAATTTATGCAACGGGAACGTTAGTTTGAAACGGGAACAGCGGATATCCGCCGACTGTCCATTCACCCAGATACGGACGCTTAAGACCAACATCCCCAACCCCCTTTCCCGACAGATGGGCAAAACGGCGAATCAAAAACAAAAAAAATGCATTTCGGGCAGAGCCACGAGATTTGATACTATACCTATAAGTCCCGTGGGATGAGGCTTGGGGAAATGATGGGAGGGAATTGATGGATCTCAGCAGAGCATTCTTCGAGGGAAATGGGCCGGAACGCATTTGGAAGAGGTGGCCGGCACCGCGGAGTCATCATCGGAAGCAACATGAATCAATACATCCTCATATCTTACACTCAAGAAATAATTTTGAGTATTCTAGTTGTTTAACCTGAATAATTAGACTAAAATATAAGTTCAATAGCCAAAAAGTAATGAATAAAGTAGATACTCTATAATCATGATAGCATTGTTTTTTTGCTCATTACAACACATTAATTTCGTATATAATATATCCGTGTTAGTACTATGAAGGCCTTAATAAGGCACTATGAAGGATATTAAGGTAGTTTGAGCGAAATATCATTTAACCTATAAATCGATGAATTTGGTCTTATTATAACGAAAAATATCTTACTCTCCCTAAGCAATTGCAAATGTCTTACTCTTGATGAAAAATATCTTACTCTTCCAAATATACAAAAATATCTATCCCTTACCAAACAACTTTCCGAGATTTTTGACGCACAATACTAGTCTTTTTACATGGGAAATCGTAGGTTACGCTCTCCAGAGAGACCTTATTTTAAAAATGAGGACTTTCTAACACCCAGATCTCGTAAAAAAATTAACAGCGTGTAGTTTGCTTGTTTTCTCGACTATTTGTTAAATAAATCATATTGTCACCGCGGTAACTTTTCCAGAATCGCAAAAAATCTTCCGCTATGAAGGAGTTTTGAACGTACCGCGTACAAAAATAAGTCAAATCAAACACTTGTAACCAAACAACTATCCTGAGGCCCGGGATCTCCGTAAATTTTAGATAAAATAGTAAATTAAAAATATAAATCATAGCCCAACAATACGAAACCACGAACGCTTAAGAAAAGTAAATATTGAAAAAAAAACACACTAAGAACGCTTAATGAAAATCAACATCCAACAATGCAAAAACTAGGGACGCCAGAAAAAGATAATGGGGCAAAAGAAAAGTAAAAACTAAGGACGGGGGAGAACGAGAGAGTCAGTCGAAGGGAACGGACGTCAAGGGGGTGAGAGAGACCGAAACCGGAGAAAATCAGCGTGCAGTGGCATACGGAGGAAGAAAGCAACGTAAAAAGGCTGCGGAAATAGCGGCAGTGATTTTATTTCAGCAAAACTATACATATATGAGGACGACAAAAGATTATAGCAGACCGGCGACGGAGGGAGAGAAGCCTGTTCACGCGCGCAGATTTCGGAGACCCCGATAATGATACGTGAAATCGCGAAATACTAAGACACACTAGGTCCTTATCCCTTGACGACACACCGTGACCCCCGCAAAAATTTGCTGTAATGAGTAAATGTAGGCTTAGTGCTGCCTTTCATATTTTTTTTAAATTTCATATGTATACTCCATGCTCTAATTTCACTCTTCTTCTTCACTCACTACAGGTACCTGAAGATGATGCAGTATGGTTGGAACTAATTGTATCAATAAATAACTCTGTGGATTTAAACACAGTTTGGTACTGTCATTATTTATTCAATAATGGACTCCCACAAGGTTACCCCTGAAAGGATTGAATTCGATATATCTTCGTTAAATGACCAATGATGTAGTAATATTTTTATATCTTTCTATAGTAGAAGCCTTACTTTATAATATATGTTAAAAACGAGGTAGGCAGTCTAAACTGAAGGTTTCTCCCTAAACGCCAAATAGGAAAAACCTTCGTTCTTTTGACTAAGCATATCCGGAAGGAGAATTTGGTAAAAGGTACGCACTTGTATACAATAAATTTGACTCATCGGCGGCTGAATTGGTACCCAATGAATTCAGACACCGTGCGAGATGACCTACCTCCATTCAGAGAGAAAATTTAGACACCTAATTGACTGATTCGGTCACGCCTAATATATTCCCGTTCCTCTCAATCACTAGAGATCCCGCTTCCCAGATGTCAAAAATTCTTCCGCCGGCTCCAGCAACGAGAGGGAAGCATAAAATGATCTCAGACGATCCGTCTCCCACGGGAGTTCCCCTCGTTGGCGAAGAGGATTCGCTACATAGATGGGCTCATTACTCCCGTCGTGGCCAATTTGCAGGGGGAATGTTCCGCTACCCCAGCACATGACCAACCGGCAAGAATCCCCGCCCCCTGCCGGAAGGAGCAGCGCCTGCCTAAAACGCTTTAGGGATGAGTTGGAAATTGAATATTCCGCTGCTTCGCGACGACCCGTAGCCACGTACGCGGCAGTGAATAATGCAAGCGATTTTCCCCATCCTAAACTTCAACGGAGATTGCAGAAAAAAAATGAAATTCAGTCAAAAAATTGATTGAGCTCTACTAGGGGAAAATAGACATGATTGAATGAGGCATAACAAGTAGAGATGGCAATAATTAATCGTTCGTTGGAAATAATCGATTTTTCACTTTCCATTAACCGATTATTCATACGATAACAAGTAACTGATTAATTAAATGATAAATCGACTATCTTATAATTAATCAGAAGAATTAAGTATTTGCAAGCTGGAAGAAATTAAAAATCAAGAAACATTTAACTTTAGTTTAAATGAGTGCTTTTTATTACGTCCTTCATTTGCTTGGAGTGAATCACAACCAATCACAACGTGATAGAAGTGAGCATTAACAGGATTAAAAACTAAGAATAAGCATTGTAACATTGTGAAGCACGCCAGTAGTGTATTTGCACGTGATTTCCATTATGTCGCCACCAAAGAGTTAGGAATGGAGATGCTTTTTTAAACAAACTCGTGGCAGTATTCACTGTCTCTTGCATGAGAAATTATTAAAATTGTTTTTATTCCTTATTTTTTTCAAGTAAAAATCTTTCGTATGCTCCCTAAACTGTAATTATAATGAAATAATCAAAAACCGATTATCAAATAATCGATTATTCTCTACCAATTCGTCGAATAATTCTTGGGGGCATCTTTTCCATTAATCAAATAATTGATTATTCGATTTATATTACATTTTTGCCAATTAACAAGGGATTACATGGCGAAAAGATAAGCTGAGAACTTTCCTTTACCAACTTACTTCGCCGATCGGAATCCATGCTTTAAAATTTGAAAATTATAGTTTTTTTTATGAAAATATAATGGTGAGATAAATTTTCGTTGAACAGTAAATGTCTATAATTTTCATTGTATCCACATGGAGGTAAATATTTTGTACTTTTACATAGGATAATTAAATTTGTTCGAAACGTTTCATAACTTTTTTACCCCATTACTCAGATACAATATTTTGTATCATATCTATTAATTAATTGTAGCGATAGTGACGTGATGTTGGGAGGTGTGGAGAAGAACAAACTTTGGGAGGGAAGGCAGGGGAACATAGATTAAGGGCATGTGAGGTGGGAAAGGTTATTATTTAACAAGGAAATTTTGTCGGAAAGGAGTAGAGAGGGTCGCGGGAAAAGTAGCTCATTACAATGGTTGATTGACTGTCTAATAAGTTTTAATATGTGTCGCCTTCCCTCTCAAAAATTAGCCCCCCCCCCACACACACGCAACTATCGAAACGCTCAATACATAAATATCATTCAAACAATTTTACCTGACGAATCATTAAAGCTGTGCAACGCATCGTACAAATTAATAATAATAATGGATTTATTCCACGACAACAAGTTATTACATAGGTCATTACATAAAAAATAAACAACATCAAATCTGTCGGGAATATAGGCACCCTTTGGGAAAGCCCACTTTGGGGTTACGGACTCAATCATCTTTTGAACAGTCGTCATCTCTGCGATGGCATGTTGGCACATTAAAAAAAATGTTATTGACTCCCCTGATGGTACTATTATATAATTACACATATTTTAAAGTAAAAGAAAACATACATTTTGGCAAACAAATAGGCAAATATATGCTCAAAAGGTATACGTATCATTAATACATATTACAATTGTTTCAATAATAAATGCGAAAAATTCTAAACATCAAATAACAATTTTTTCAGCATTTTAAAAAATATAGCTTCATTAGTTAATGTTACAATATGTTTTGACCATTCAGATAAAATTTTGGGCCCCAAGAAAAGAATAATTTGTCTAAAAATTTCGTTTCTTGGTTTTGGTATTGCAACATATGCAACAGCACTATTAAATAATTGTAACAAAGCACAAAATTTGTTTTCCATATGGATACTAAAAAATATTTTCATAGTTACCTGAGTTGTAGTGAGGAATCATGATAATATTCTCTGGGTCACTCTGAAACTCATCAGTTCTGAATTTCTAAAGCAAGCTTAGCCTAGCGTGTAGCCTCCGAGTCTCTAGGAGCTCCCACCTTAATTCCTATAAAAGTCGATATACACTATATGTACGCTTGTAGCAGTTTTCAACGAAGCGCGCAGCTTTTCTTTGTATTTTATCAATTATTTTGGATAAATCTTTATGACCAGGGTCCAAAATGCTCGCGGAGTATTTGAGGTGTGGCCTAACCAGAGCAAAGTAGCACCTCCCTTTTACTTTCCCATCCGAGGACCTTCGTAGTATACGCTAAACAAAACCTAGTTTTCCTCATTTGACGAGGGGGTTGAAAAAAATTGGTTTTCACGAAGCGATAGAATTTTTTTACCACGGGCTAATCGCTGGATTCTAACCGTTGCGTGCTGCAAGAGAGCTTCTCTGTGGAATAGGATGAGGAATACAAAAAAAAACAGAGGGGGGCTTAGCAATCACCTCGCTTCATCCCCCAAAGAAGCGCCTATAAATAACGCGGCCAAGCACGATCTCCCCTCATCAATGGCGGATTCCCTCGAAGCCCTCTCTCCTCTTTTCACGATTCAAACCCCCTCTCGGGAAGGCTGGCAATTAATGGCAGGGGGGAAACGCACGAGCGACACGCGAAGCGCACAGCGGCTCGCCCCTCACATGCCTCTCTTCAAGTGCAAGCCTGATACGATCAAGGACACCACACTTTCAACTCGTTGACGGTAGGAAATATTCCTACTCTTGTAACGACCCTCAATGCACAAGATATCGACATGTACCAGTTTTCTTTTAGCAGGCGATATAATCAAATCAAGAAGGCAGCTTTAAGGCGGGTTTACACATGGAAGTGGACTTCTATGGAAGCAGCGAGTGTAGCGATATCTCGAATCGTATCGCCACTCACACGGCAACGTTCTGCTTACACATAACTTCCGGATTTTCCCAAACAAATGGATGACGGAAGTCAACAATGAATACGGTAATTACGAAAATGGCCCAATTTTGGTAATAAAGGCGTTCGTATATCGCTGAGTTCCATAAGCGTTCGTGGATTTAATACATTTTTATGAATTACTATAATTATCATTATTACGTCGAATCAAGTGTCTCAATTACGAAAATAATAATTATGATCTCATCAGAGATAAGTCATAAAGCTTACCTAATGGATTCTTTAGCATTTAAAATATTTTCTAGGACAAATAATTATTTACACATGCAAAAATGAGTCCTCCTCCTACTAAATTATTCGTTGTTTACATTTTAAATCTTCATTTACTATCATGTGACCAATCTTCCACCGGATTGCGATGCGATTTTATCGCAGAATCGATATTCTATTTGCAGATAAAATAGAAACCAGTCTATTTTCCTTGCAAGTAGCAACCGCGGTCGATTACCACCACTATCAATCACATCTGCCATGGATGTGCGTGTTTACTCATCGCAGTATCTCTTGCAAGCAACTTCCAAGGCTACAGTCACGGAAGGTCTTACATGTGTAAACCCGACTCTAATAAGAGCGGTACAAGTATGACGTTGATACCACATTTTTAATTTTTTAAATAAAGTGAGTCGATATAAAATTCTTGGACCATGTTAAATTTAAGTCAATCTGTTAATTGTTGGAATTTTTCATACACGCAGCAACAAATATGATGCAATAATCATATTTTAAATAATTTCCCGAATCAAATCACGTAATAACTAATGAATTTAGCGTGGTATTCGAAAATTGGTCCAAATGTATATTGAAACGCATTCTTTTTTCCAAATTTTGTTCTTGGAGGGACGCCTTGATATGTTTAGCAACAGTAAATATGATAGGAAATGTATAATTTCGCGTTTAGACGATATTATGTACATATGCCATCGAATTGTTACAAAATATATGCCATGTACTGTTAGGCTGCGAATTAAAAATAGCGTTTAATTGAAAGGTTCTTTGTTTCTTAAAGGTAAGGTCTGTGGCTGTTATTGCAATAAATGCTCCAATATTAGGTGAAGATACCTCGCATAACTATCCAGGAGGGATGGCTGAGGGCTCTTGGTACGCTGGCCAATGCCAGACGCTGAAGCCAAGTCGCCATGTCCGTTAATCATCATCATTTTCCTTGAGTGCTTGCGGGCTGTCGCACTAATTTTGCAATTTCACCATGTTTCCCATCCATAAATTACTAAAAATCAGCGGGCACTCACTTACTCGCCATTTTTGCTAACCCTGATTTTCTTTCAGCGTTTACGGGATAACTCGCCAACTTTGAAATTTCACGACAATTTCCATCGATAACTTAATTGAAATCAGCATGCACTTACTATTTTAATATGCATTATTCTTACATTTATTTTTTATTCATTTAAATTAATAATAATCCGCACTATCGGTAAAACTACGGTGAAATTGAGAAGAATCCTCAGTCCAATGTAGACGATGGATGTTAGAGGAGTCACTGGCCTTATATTTCTCCCACATGGTTGATATTTCTACATCTAAGTACTACCCTGCGAGCCGCCGCATGGCCGTGTGGCACGGAGTGGTAGGTCACGAGCCATGTAAAGGTGTAAGTTCTTGGGAGATGAAATGGTGACGTGTATTTTGGTAGTGTAGTTAGAGGAGCTCAGTATTTATTGTGGTCGCTTATTGTGCGCGAAAAGAACGAGTTTTTGTTCCTATCTGTTCGGCATTGTATCTCTCTTATCTTTTCGCATCTATCAGACCTAGAGATGTAGTGATAACATTCTCAGTATCGCTCTGAAACACACCAGTTCTGAATTTCTCAAGCAGCCTAAGCCTAGCGTGCAGCATCCGAGTATCTAGGGACTTCCACCTTAATCCTTCTCACAGTTGTGAAACGCTATATGTTCGTTCGCAGCATTTTTCAACGAAGCGTGCTGCTTTTCATTGTATTTTATTAGTTTTTTTGGTTAAATATTTATGACCAGGATCCCAAATGCTCGCGGCGTATTCGAGATGTGGCCTAACCAGATCGAAGTAGCATTCTTGCTTTACATCCGATAATTCGTCCCTTCTGTCGTGCTATCCCAAGGAAAGTAAGGAATTAGCAGTGACGACTAATACGGTGTTATTTCTGTTGCCAGATTACAGTTTAATGACGTAAAGCCCTCTCCATCTACCACAACGGCATAAATTTAAGTCGGAATTGGCACTGGAGAAAGATGATTAGGTGGTGTAACTGCTGTTTAAAAATTTAAAATTGCTCCCACTTAGGCGTTTGTATGCATGTAAAGTGATTTAACTTAGACTTAACTTCTTGAGATGCGGTGCAAAAATACCGGTTTAAATAGGCCACGCTTGTGGAACCTACGTACTCTTTAGCAACCCTTGCCCATGCCCAAATTGTCCTACATCAGGCGAAGTTTTTTATATATTGGGCCAAAAGCGTAAGACTTACTACCATCTACCTGCAAAAATGCAACACACCTAACCCCATTAAAAATGTAAGATTTTGGCTATTTAATTATCAAAATACTGAAGACTTATTTTGTTAAGGGATTATTTTTTAAATGTTGGTATATTTATTCATGTTAAATAGCAATGTATGGTCATTTATTTATTTACTTATTTGATGGTAACCTCAATACAGGTTCTCCTTCTCGGTTAGCTAAAGCTCCCTATCCTCTTGATTGAACTTTCTGTATATTGTTTGGGAGTAATAAAACATCATTATTATAACTGGCTAACACAGCGGTTTTGTGATCCCGCACACATCAAATGAATTCCTAATTTACGGTTTTCATCCCTTGGCATAAAAAAAATAAATTGCTGCAGCAAACAAACTTTTGGATAGGAAACTTCTGATGACAATGACGTACGGATCGTTTCCATTTGCTTGCGTGGACTTTGCCCCTCCTCCGGGGTTTGGCTATTTTTAACGGCGAGGAGGATGGCGTGAAAAGATTTTAAGACAAAACTCTGAACCCCGAGTTCCTTGATCCTACTAGGAGCAATGTCGCAGAGAGACGCATGCGGCGTGAGGATAGGGAGTTTGAACGAGTACCCACCGAGTAAAAATATCTCGGGGGGAGGGATTCCTTAGCGGGGAATTTCCATTGCTCCACCGTTGCATTGCTAAGGATGCCGTCCATACATCCACTGAAATATTGAAAACGAGTAACTTCCTTCCAATTTCATCGGTTCATACACGTTATTCCTCGTGATATAATAATAAGAACTTTGTATTATTCCACACTGCTTTATTACTAGTAAACAAGCCTAACCGGTTTCAATGTATACACACCATCATCAGAGGCAAAATACAGCGTACAGAGGTGGTGGCTTGAGTCTCTCTACTAATATTCCCCCTCCTCCCAACCTCCTCCTTACTTCCTTCCCCGTGTGGTACCCTGTATATATATATCAAGCCGCCATCTCTGTACGCTGTATTTTGCCTCTGATGATGATGAGTATACATTGAAACCGGTTAGGCTTGTTTACTAGTAATAAATATTACAAAGTTCTTATTATTATGTCATGTCGAAATTCCACCAAGTCAACTCTTCAACTATCTTGTATATACGTTATTCCTCTTACTCTCACAAGGTGGTAAAACATTAACATATTAACGAATTAAATGGGTGGAGCTCTAAGGCCATAGAATAGCAAAAGAGAAAAATAACACCAAATAGCCGTAAAGTAGGTTATCTTATGGCCATTTTGAATAACTTTTATAATTTTTTAAATTTATTATTTATTATATTTAGTTATTAACATATCATTTTACTCTTCGTTGGTCGCACGGCGTCTCCTGGACCTGTTTCTGTACCCCATACACAGCAGCAACTTTATAGTACATAAAATATACCCATTAAAAAAATTCCGTCAATTCCTGTACATTTTTATAATAAGTACTAAATGACGTCTGAAAGACGCAGCGCGACCAATTACGTTTTAAAATGTGGCGCGACTAACGAATGATAGAAAAAAGGCCTATAACATGCTAAAATGTTTAATTCATTAAAATAGAGTAACGTTTTAAGTATAGGTATAATGCATTACTTTCATATTACATTATAGTGGTAAAGAAACAGAACAGGCCTCCGGGACACGCGGAGCTCATGAAATAAATAAGCCATTCAGGCTACACAATCATTCGTTCATTCACTCAGACCGCTCAGCGGTAAATACATGTATAAATAATTCAAACAAAGTGAGAGAAAGAAAGTGGATAGGAACACCACTTTCCGTGGGCTTGTGTTATTCTTTCATTTCGCCTTCTGTGCTTAGTTTACATTGCATTACGTATATATTACATTACAGAGGTAAAGATATAGAACAGGCGTTTCGGGGCACGCAGAGCTCAAGTAAGAATTAAGCCAATCAGGCTATACAATCATTCGTTCGTTCACTCAGACCGCTCAGCGGCAAAAACATATATAAATAATTCAAATAGAGTGAGAGAAAGAAAATGGATAGGAACACCACTTTCCGTGGGCTTGTGTTATTCTTTCATTTCGCCTTCTGTGTTTGTCATTCTTTCTCTGCCGGTGGGTGAACTCCAGCCCTAGAACCATCTATTGGCCGCTCTTGTGGGACAAGCCTTGGGGGTGTTAGTTCATGTAACTCCCCCCCCCCCCGCCAATTCCAGTGGATTCTTAGTAGACTGGGTAGCTTGGTAGTTTGAGCATCTGACGCGATATCAGAAGGTTCGATTCCCGGTCTAGTCGAATTATTGCCATTTGAAATCGGCCATCTTAACATCTTCACACCACCATTGCGATCATTATCCTAAAATAAGATTTTTAAGATCGAAAATCATAGGTTTTTGCACTACTTCAACAACTGAATATTTTATTTACTTGGAAACCACAGTATGGACATGGAATGAAAGCTCATGTCATAATTTTTGCGTCATGGATTCCTGCGCAGGTACGAGGATTTCATTGCACTAGAAAAAGTCTCCGTCTTTCATTTATTTTGTACATGTAAATAAGTCTGCTTTGTAAATGTGTGCCTACTTAGAAAGAAAAAGAGGCATTGCAACGCATGCCGGGCGTATATAAAACTAAAAAGTACACGCAGGTAATGTTTCACGCAAATCTGTACATAAACGAATATCGCTCCAAGTGTCCACCTTAAGGCGGTTACTCGCGTCCGGATGGCGGCGAACCCTGACCTATACCAAACGAGAGGGAGGCAAATTAGATAAAGGTTGAAGGAGATTAAACGCCGTCATCGAGTCAGACATTCGCGGAGAGAATAAACAAGCCGCGAAGGGGGGATTTCTTTGGACTCCCAGCGATACGAGCGGAGACGTGAATACAAATAGTTCGGAAAACACAGATGTCAAACAGGGATGCAAGGGAAGGCAAAGGAAGATAAGACTCCATAAACAAACTAGAACCTTCCCTCCTACCGCCACCGATAACGCGTCTACTTAAAAAGCGGAAGTCTAGGTTCGACTGGGGGTTTAGGAGGGATGGGAACAATCAGTCATCCTAGACAATAAGCTCTCAGTTTTCAAAATATTGTTGCTACACAAACAAGGGCGCCCCGGGCAGCTCGCGTGCGCCAGAGCAAACCTTCACTCGGAAGAGCGAGCCTTTGCACCGCTTCGAGAGAGAATAGGAAATGTTTGAGAACGATCCCTGGAAAAAAGCGGCGCTCGACTGCTGATTACGGGGTTTTAAAATTTTATCCGAGGCTATGAATCCTCGGTGGTAATTTACGACGCGCCAGAGCGAGGTTGTTTGAACGCTTTTCCGTACTTTAAACAGGCTCAACATTCACTAGCCATATTTGATCTCAGCTCACAGAGGCTTCTCCCTGGGTTGGAGATGGGAAATTTTGGGAGGAGCGGGTTAATTGCTACTCGCTTTTGAGAAAAGAACTTACGAACTCCAACATACTACGGTAGATCAGGTCATAAGAATAAAATAAGGGATATTCATTATAGAATAGAAAGGTTTAAAATGTCGTATTTCCCGCGATCGATAAGAGACCATAATTGCTGCGTAGAGACTTGGAAGTAAATTAGTTGACAGGTAGTGTAGCTGATTAATTCGTATAGCCCCTAATGCACGTTTATATATCTGCCCAATAGTGCTAACAACATGTTTTGGATGTTCCCTGCATGATTATTGAATCATGTTTACGTGGTTACATAATAGACTAATTTTATGGTTCCTGTGGAATTTGTAGCATGCCTATTATGTGGTGCATGTTGGTGAAAGTAATTTTCTTCACTGTAGTCCATATTGGTGATAAGTCACTCCCTTCCAAACACCTAAGTGGTGGCTAGCAGAGTAATAAGTAAAAGTAGAAGTGGAGAGAAAAAGCAAAATAAGAAATAGCTTGAAAACGACAGAGTATTAAAAGGCAAAAGCCATATCTTGAAAGACAGGCCAAGACCGTGAAAATGTCACAGTATTGTAGAAATCTAGGTCGGTTTGGGATAAGTAGTAAAAATTGTAATGCAGTAACTCTATAGTAAATAAAATATACCCAATAAAAAATTCCGTCCATTCCTAGACAATTTTATAACAAGTACTACATGACGTCTGAATGACACAGCGCGACCAAATGCGTTTTGAAATGTGGCGCAACCTATGAGGGGTTGAAAAAAAGCCTTCAAAATTCTAAAATTTTGAGTTCATTAAATTACAGTAACGTTGAAAGTTTACATTGCATTAAGTATATATTACATTACAGTGGTAAAGATAGAGAACAGGCGTTTCGGGGCACGCAGAGCTCAAGTAAGAATTAAGCCATTCAGGCTATACAATCATTCGTTCATTCACTCAGACCGCTCAACGGTAAATACATATAGAAATAATTCAAACAGAGAGAGAGAAAGTGGATAGGAACACCACTGTCTGTGTGATTGTGTTATGCTTTAATTTTCTGTATTCCTTCTATATTTGTCATTCTTTCCCTCCCGGTGGGTGAACTGCAGCCCTCATTACATCTATTGGCCGCTCTTGTGGGACAAGCCTTGATTCCTTGGTGAAGTGAAGTGTGACATATTTTTCTTTAAAACGCAAAAAAGCTGAAGTTTTATATTTTTGAGATCACAATGTCTTCCTTTTTTTGGAAAGAATAAGAAAATCAAAGGCCGTAAACTTGACATGCACTAGTTTTTGGGGAGGCAGGTAAAAATAGGGTAGGCAACCTAAAAGGAAAAACTCAATCACTAGTGTGTGCTAGGAAACAGTGACCCTTTTGAATCGTAATCAAACAAACACTCACACACTCAGGATTTGTAAGGATTTCTCGTATGCGTGGGATCCACCAATTAAAAAGAATATGAAAATAGGCAAAAAACGAATAAAAATAAAATACGCTCACGATCACTCGGGTGAGTTGGGAAAAAGTGACCCTTGTGAATTGCGATCACTCACACACACGCTCAGGGTTTGCAAGGGACTTATTTTTTTTATTTTTGGCCACTTTTAACTTTTGACGAGATCTAGGAGTTAGAAAGTCCAAATATTTAAAATGATATCTCTCTGGACTGTAAGCACGTACCATTTTTCATGACTGCAGCCCTCCACCCTTCCCTATCTAATGCTAGTTCCCTTAATCTCTCATAAAGTACTTTCCTCTTTATTTGGTTCGTGAACTTATTCTTGGGTCTTCCTCTGGGGAATTTTCCCTCCATTTTGCCTTCAGTTATGTTCTTCACAAATCTATTGATACCATGACTGGCATTTTATGGCAAATATCTCGGAATGTAGTTCGGTAAGAGACTGATATTCTGGTATCTTTGGAAGAGTGAGATATTTTCTTTAAAATTAGACGGAATTCATTGATTTCCAGGTGAAATGATCTTTCGCTGTGACAACCTTAATTCAAATGAATATTTGCTGAAACTTCTAAAAACTAATTTGCTGTTAAAAATGGGTGTTTTGGCGAGGGACTGATATTTCGCCATACTTGGAAAGTTGAAGTATTTTTATTTAAATTTAGAGCAAATTCATTTGATTCTATGTGAAATGAAATCTTCATTTGTTTCTATGTGAAATTAAATCTTGCTCGAACTAAACTTGAAAACTTCATTATTTTTATTTTTGGCCAGGGTTTTGGGATCTGGTCCCCCTGAGGGGCGCATGGGGAGGCGTTACGCAAGGGGAATCGCCACCATGGGAAAGTATTGATGCTGGAGAGAGCGCTCGAAAGGGGGGTGAGTGAGGAAGAAACGGATCGTCGTCAGTCGCCGATCGATCCCTGGTACCCCTATTTACCCTCAAACCCCCGTATCCTCTCAGGGAACGGCCATTCCACCCCCCTTCAAACTCCCTCAAACCATCATCGGTGACAACCGCGAATATTTGCGTCCGCCAGAAGAGGTAAGCTACATATCGACGAATTCACACTCGCCGTTTTTTTGGAAAAATACTCGCGCAGGGAGGAATCGATTTAGCATAGCGATGAAAGTTAGATGAAAATAACGCAAAAAGCATACCGAATGCCACGAAAAAATTCAGGTGACTGGAGGCGTAGAAAAATATCGATGTTTAACGAGAATTATAGCTGGCGTAACAATCGCAAGAAATGGACATGCGATGCTACACGTAAATGAATTAGGGAAGTCTGAGGAAAGGACCACACGGGAAACTACACAGAAAAGAAAAACCAGTTGGAATGGACACACCTTGAGACACAATGGGTTTGTAGAGCATTAAAAGAGATTAAGGGAACTAGCATTAGATAGGGAAGGGCTGCAGCCAACAAAGCTTAGGATTGAACGACAGATGAATGCGCATATTCAATTCATTGGAACAGTTACTAGGTTCTATTTACCTACTGTATAACCGAGAAGTGTGCCCACAAGTGCAATCATGAAGAAAACTGCATACAAGTTCAACAAAATTGGACAATCAAAAATAGGTTTCCGCATTACTGGAATCATTTTTGCCACTTTCTTTCTAAGATGGTATTATGAAGTTCATTTTTTGGTTCAGTCGCCGAGTCTCCTACCGCATTTTTGTGAGTCTCCGGCAGTAGAATCGATAGGACTTTCACATCACACATTTCCTTCGTACACACGGACAACATCAAGAATTTGAATAGCTACGACAGCATAGTTTTATTAGAAAGCACAGGGTTGTATGTCGGCCGGTGAAACTCAATACACAAATGAGAAAGTGGGGCTTACTAATGCAAAGAATCATGATCATAAGGCTTTCTTCGATCACCAGGCGTTCTAGAAACTCAATGCATACCCTCGAAGAGAGCTGATAGACTTTGTTTAAATAGTGTAGTAATAGAGTAAGAAATACTAAGTTGCTAGAAGTAAAAATGAGTTAATAAGCTCTTTTCATACATTTTATCGGTATCAAAATACAAGCTAATACATCCCCCCTTCGATGAACCTACTAATACTAACCAGATATCAGACAACTTTCATGTCAGATGGACAAATCGCCATGAAATCATTTAGCATCCGTCACTAGCCATTTGGTGATAAAAAAAACATGGAACGTAACGAATCTCAGCATCCGAAAATGGCACTTTGTATCAATGGTAAACAACAGCCATTTTTTTACAGTGGCAAGGAAGGTTTTAATGTTCAATATCGAAATATTAATTGAATGACCTGATGCTTTCCCAGCAAATTAGTCGAATACAATTTGCTCGGGTCTTCGTTTGAGTGACAAAGTCCATTTTGTCCAACTTTTCGAGGTCCTACACTAACCCTCGTCATCATGACTGAAGAAGAACATGCCTCGATTTGACTGCAATGTATAGACCCAGTCTAGGTCTATGTCTTACGGATAAAATAGATTCCGTCAACCGGATGAAGACCTGAGAAAATTTTATTCACAGATATTATTGGTCAAGGGAATAACAATTTCCACCTAAATCTCAAGAAAGAAAACGAAGCGATGCCCATCTAAATCCACGAAATACCGTGCAAGCCACCGCTAGGGTGAGTGGCACGGGGTGATTACACACCAGACGAGCAGCACTCATTCTAGCTCAAATCAGAAGCAAGCACTTTCTCACGGCTAGGCGCAGGCCAAAAGCAGTCAAGATGACAATGTGAGGTCAGACCAGAAACTAGGATAGTGATACGTAGAAGAACATGCTACCATGTAGCACACTATTCAAGATACAACTAACGGCTAGCATTATTAATGCGATTGACTGATCACACTATAAGGAACTAAATCACGCAGAAATTTCATGCAGGGGGAGTTGCTTAATAATGATGATAAGATATTTAGCACAAATACAAAAACCTATTAAACATACGGAGGGTTAAAGTATCATAGAACTGATCTATCGCAACTATCATAGTCCCTTATTGTACGTTTAAAAAAATTACATTCTACATCGATCGGTTCTGCTAATTCCTCAATCTAATTTAATCAATTAATTCACGCCCGTGATCGCTACGACCATAATATGTTGGCTCTGGCAAAATATATTGAACGTCCGGTGAAAAATAGTCGACATCAAACTTTTTAAATAGACTTATACCTATATTTGTCTCTTCGATTGGATAGAGGTTCTCACTCTCATTCCATCAACAATCAAGTAACACTGCGAAGACAATCATACCTATATTTAACAAAAGAATAGTGACTAAAAGAAGACCGGCCAGACTTTTCAAAAAAACCTCTTCAGCGATAAAGTAGCGAAAATTGAGAGCAATAGCAATAGCACCTCGGAGGAGAATGCTAGGGCGAAATGGAGCGACCACAAGCGGCTGGGAAATGACTGGACGATGCACATTGTAGTCAAATATGCCAAAATAACTACTGAGGTCGGAAATTTTTTTATTACCTTCATTTTTGAGGACTTTTGTCAATTGTGTGAAATTCACAATGGAAAAATGGCCTGGACTGGGACTCGAACCCAGATCTCTCGATTTCGGGCCGAGTGCTTGAACCAATTAAGCGACCCAGGCGTCCTCTCCCACTGTGAATCTCATGGGGGCTTTAAGGAGCAAGTTGTCCTCACAGGTGCCGTGCATGTAATGCCAGAGGTACCCGTATGCGAGCGTTGAGCGCTACAGTTCACGGGGTAAAGCACGACAATAAACACAAAGGCGTTTCCTTTTGACATTTTCAAAGAAATACGGAACTAGCCGCGCAGCAACTTAAACGGAGTCACCCGCTAGTGACCACATTTGCGTAAAATTCACAGCAGAAAAATCACTCACCTGGACTGGGAATCGAACCTAGGTCCATCGATTTCATGCCGAGTGCTTTAAACAATTAAGCTACCCAGGCGTCCTCTCACAGTGCGAATCTCATGGGGGCTTTAAGGAGCAAGTTAAGACTTTTGCCAACGAAAATTCAGTAACATATCTTGCCTACGTTTTATATGTATTTATATATTTATCAAGGCATTACATTTTCATTAACAAAAATAAAAAAGCAGTCACCGATTAGTAATTTTGAACAAATATTGTCTCGACCTAATGAAGATATATTTTTCTTCTCTTATAATATTTTCTCGATATATATCCTGCTTCCAAGCCATAACCTGGAAGAGACTAGCACTACAAGAGGGCAATGCCCTTGGAGCAAGAGCAGTGTAACAAGCGGCGACCCCTACTAAGTCCTGCGCAATGTCGATAGAGCGTTCGACCCGCTCACGGAGACGAAAACATTCCGGGGCATCGCAACGGCGCCCTAATAACACTGCGATCGCCGCGCCAGGAGGGAACGTGATCGGCAGTCGCAAAAGGCTTCTTTCCCTCGAAGGTCACGGCATTCATTCAATTGACTCGCAACGGAGAGATAGAGAGAGAGAGAGACAGGTGGCCTGCACCGCGCACATTAAAATCCGGGCTCTGGAAAAATAAACAGACAGCAGCCGCGAAGACGCGTTACGCAAAGAAGTTTAGGGAAATCACTGAATCACTCGCCAATTCCGATGAAATGCGTAATCCACACACTATAGAGAGTTTGCAACAGGTCACGTTGCAAACATCTAATCTATTTATTCACAGATTGGTTCAGGGAAGAGCGATTTTCACCAACAAGATGTCAGGAAAGATAACGAAACGATACATATCTACGAAATTCCGACGAAAGTCTGCGATGGATAATAAGCACTGGCGGTAATTAAGTGAAAGGCTTCTAAAGCAAACAAAGCATAGTCTGCCCAACAATGAAAAATATTCATCCAAGATTTGATGCGGAGGGTTATCAATCACGTCGAAGATATAAGTAAAGAGTTATTTATGGTATTTTGGCAAGAAATTATCATGAGATTGAAAAATTCTTAAAATAGGGGTGATAATTATCCATTTCTTCAGTTTCAACTCATATACAAATAATAATAAATAAATATGCAAAAGAAAAGAAGTGCAAGCGGTGAAGTGTGGACTAATGTGTATGGGTACAGTGTGAGGCAAATTAAATGTCATCGCGAGTTTCTACATTATTCTCCATGCTAAAAGCCTTTGCTCATGCCCCTTAAGAGAAGTTTGCACTTCGAAAATTGATAAGAAAGGTAGAAATCAGCAATGGATCATAAGCACTGGTGGCAGAAGAGTGAAAGACTTGCCAAGCCAACGAAGTATGATCTGCCCAGAACTGAAAAAATTCATTATAGATTTTGAATATAGAAATATAGAAAATATTCATTAATGATTTGATGCGCAGGGAAAACATTCACGTTTTAAGTTCTGAGAGAGGAGTTATTTGTAATACTTGGCATGAAAATATCATGAGATTGAATACACTGAAAGGGTGATAATTATCCATTTACACGGATATTCTTCAATTTGAACTCATGCAAATAATAATATAATAAATACGAAAAAGAAAAAGTGCGCCTGGATGTATATGGGTACAGCGTGACGCATTCCAAATGCTATCGTGAGTTTCTGCATTTCTCTCCATACCGTGTTTAGTCAGGCCCCGCTAAAGAAGTGAAAATTTCGGACCTGGTCGGCGGACCAGCCAAGGATAGAGAAAAATACCCCAGTGCCTAGCAGTATGTTGATCAAGCTAGCTGCAGCTCAAGCTTGGCAGAACGGAATCGATAAATTGTGTGGGGGGCCAGCAATGACTTTCAAACTCTTTTGTTTTCCAAGTGCCCCCTTCCACCCGCCTCCCTCCCTCTTGGTAGAGGTGGGGGGGGGGGGAATGGCTACCACTGGAGGGCAGGGGAAACACTTTTTCCCTGCCGTGAATGTGGAGGCCTTGCCTACACATCCGGGAGCCATTCAAGACTCTTTCAACGCCTCGACTCCTCCGTAGTCCACCAGGGTTCGCTCATATATGTAAGCCTTTTGTACAACCCAACGAAGGGCGGGAAGGAAGCGTTTGTCTGAAAAAAAAGAGACGGCTAAGTGTTTCCAAAACGTCCGTCCCCAGTCTATTCACAAGAATTCCCACGACTTTCCACCAGCACGAAGAGAAAGGAAGGAAATTTAGTGCCTTTAGGAGTAAAAAAATAAGATAATGGCTCGCTTATTTTACGTGTCGCACACAGTCCCTAAGGATAAAATTTCTTACTTTTGTCAGCTGAATCACAACAAACTGCGAGGTACTCATACGTGATGAACATTAAATGAGTATTTAAAACCGAAAAAAGCTTCAAAAAGTTACCCGCGCTAATAGTTTATTGCGTAACTAGAGAGGGACATTAGCTACCCGGGTCGCAATGTTTAGTTTCTTCCCCGTATTAAGCATACGATTTTCCACCAATGAGGCAGTTGGATACGGCATAACGTCATCAAACTGTAATATGACTACCGAAATGACAACTATATTGGTTACCCATGCCCTTTGCTTACTTTCCTTTGGATAGCACGACGGAATGGACGAATTATCGGAAGCAAAGCAAGAATATCCACCATCTGTTTCAAATTCAAGGCAAGAAACTCTTGGAATATATATTGGCTGCTTAATGCAATAGATTCTACGCATGTACTTTGTATGCATGTTCCACACGATATGCCTTAAGTTGAGATAATTCTAAGATATTTGACATTATCTGAACGTATCATAATTATTCCACCCATAGTGTAAATATTGCGTTTGTGGGATAACTTTCACAAAAAGTGTACCATGGTGAATTAACTAAGATTTACTTCTAGCCCAAATTCCAGGAACCACGTTAATATTTTTATCAATAAGCCAAAATTTTACCATGATGCTCTACACCAGCGCCTAGATCGCTTGCTATGTAACATTTCCATTTTCCTGGGCAATAATTATTCTCGTCAACAAGTCGGCAACTTCATCAATAACTCAATACTGTCACAGGTTTTTTTTCGCTCATCAAACACACCTGCACCACACAGATGTTTAACCGACTGGAACGAAAAAATAAAGGAAAGTGAATGTCGATTGGTTCCGTGCACTTTTTTCACCCCCCCTCCTCCTCCATTCAATTAGACGCACAGGATATCCTCCTTACACGATCCGATACCCATCGCAATGACGACATGCAAGGGCTAGACACGACAGCGGTTATTCAACACAGAGGCACAATGCACTGAGCGGACGTTACATTCGAGCATAAACACATTGAAGATCAAGAGAGACGTTCATTTGATTTAACATCGAAAGCGTTCAATGAAGATATACCACAGGTAAGCGAAAGTTGTGAGGTTCACAAGAGGTAGGCAGGCGGACACAATGAACGCTACAGACATTTATGGCCGGGTCTAGGGCTTACTGAAATTAGTATGAGTTAAAAAACATTATAAATTAATATTATAAAACTGAGGTATCCGAATATCATTTTCAGGTCTGTCTAAGGTATATTTAACTCACGTAAGGAAGTGTAAATTCAGAAACACTGAAATTCTGCAATGGATGCTACAAAGGAAGGAATGAAACAATGATGGTAATTCTTTTTAAACTTTCTTGCTTAGTCAGCTGGAGCTGCTAGTATTGGAAAATTAACCGGAGTAAAAATAAAAGTAAATTAATCTGAGCTACATCCATGAAATTCACGAGACCACAAACGGCGATCTAAAAGCAAACAAAATTCCGCCCTAATAGTGAATTTTGACGAGCCCTAAAGGACTGAAGAATAAGGACTTGTGGTGATAGCGAGTACCCATGTGTAACTTCTTTCTCTGTTCTAACTTCCTCTTTGTAATTTATACACATTATATTATCCTATTCAGATATGAACAAGTTTTATATCACCCCTCTTTTCTTAGGTTAGTTTGAGTGAGAGAGTTTCCCAGTCATAATGTAGACCATATTCGAATTATACGTTTTAAAATCTGCAGCTGTATGAAGACACTTTACACTGTTAATATCTTGACGAGATCTAAAAGCTAAAAATTCCTCATTTTTTGTAAATCTCTCTCTGGAGTGCATACACGTACCATTTCCCAAGCAAACTGGCAGGTATTTGTTGGCAAATATCTCGACAAGAAGTTCGGTAAGGGATTGATATTGAGATATTTTTGGAAGAGCGAGATATTTTTCTTTAAAATGAGACCAAACTCAAATGATTTCTCTGTGAAATTATATTTTGCTTCAACTCCCTAAAACAATAATACTATCCATAAACTTTCACACAAAAGAGAATTAATTAAATGAATACAGATTATATCCCTGCGTAATTAGAAACAAATGATATTTGTAAATACGGGGGACTGAATTTTTTTCACGACAAAGGGGTGCATTAGAGAGGGTTATAAAAAAAAGGAAAAGAATCAGGCCACGGAGAAGATTCATCACTGCAGCGACGCCGTAAAACCTACTTGAGATCATTCCAACGAGGGGCAGAGACCATATCCAACTCGTTACCCCATATGCACTGGCGTCCGAGAAATCAATACCTAGAGTTGCTAGACTCTTGCATTAAAAAAAATCCATCGGAATCTCTCCACTATGGAACTGCGTCCCTAGCAAACAAGAAAACACGCTCTCTGATGACGCGCAGTGCATTCCGATCTCATAGGCGAGAGTGGGGAGCCAGAGTGAATGAAAATTGAAGCTTTTAAGGCGGCTCTTGCTTGACTATGTAAGTCAAAACAAATGCAAAGTTGCACATGTTTATTTATTTACTTTTAGAATCCTGCTTTCGCTGAAGAAGTAAGCTACCTATTGAAAATTAAAAAGGTAAAATATAACAAATAGTTTATGATATGATATCATCTCATAAATCATGATTTTATATCATATCATAAATCATGATTTTATATCATATCACATCGTATCATATCATATTATATTAATAATATAAAATATAATAAATTAAGGTATAAAATACCTATACAGATTATTCCAGGAATACATGTAATATGAGAACATTTATCCAGCCATAGGAGCTAAATGCATCGCCGTTCGCTAGGAACTACTGCATTATATCTTCAATTAAGGCAGTAGTTCGCTAATAACGTCAAATAATATGTGGTAGCTTACCAATATTTTATTTTTATTGTATTTCCAGGACTTTTCGCTTCTTGTAAATACTTTCAATTAAAAGCTTGAATATATTTTCTCGTTCAAATTGACGTTTTTATAATGTTAGCTGAGCAACCTCCATAAGAGGCCATGTTAAAATCTCAACTTTCAAGACTTATTTACTATAATACTAGCACAGAGACCTATTTTTATTTTCGGCTCAGTGTATAAAACGCACTTTAAAAATGCTACAGTCAAGTTTTCAGAAAATCGGGATATGTGAACCTGAGACCAGAGCCACTTTGTGCCGGCTGGGATGGTCCCCAAGCCTATCCTAACGAGTAAGGGTTTGTAGATGGCTAAAAGTAAAACTAGGAACAGCAAAGCCTTCATACTTTGGTCCCAAAGAGTCATGCTGACAGGGGGTTGTTCATGGGAAAAAAATTTGTTTTGACTCTTGAGAATCTTAATTTATATCTGAAGTAAACAATGAAACTCAGCATTTCAGCTGCTTAACGTAGTTCGAGCGAAATAGTTCCCTAGTCATAATGGAGACCATATTCGAATAATACGTTTTAAATTCAGTAGCTGTAGGGAACATACAATAAATTATAAAAACATTATTAATTGTACAATAAACACTTTTATATGCCTGAAATTCTAAGTGATGAATAAAAACTTCTACTTAAGTCCTTAATTTGGCTAATTTTGTTCACGCAGTGCGTTTATAACCCCTTCACAATAGAAGATGTTTTTGCGATTCTGAAAAAATAACTGGAGACTATGATTTATTTTAAAAAATAGTCGAGGAAACATAAAAACTACACACTTATTTTTTGACGAGATCTAGGTGTTCTAAATTCTCAATTTTTTAAAAAAAGTTCTCTCAGGAGTGCATGCACGAGCGATTTTTCATGTACAAGGGCTGATATTATTGTATTCTCGGAAGAATGATATGATTTTCTTTAAAATGAGAACAAATTCATTTCTGGGTGAAATGAAAACAGCATAACGCATGCTGATTGAAAGACCATGTCTGGCGAGGACATTAGTTACTTCAGGAATAATAAATTTAGTATTCCTTGGCACCTGGTACATGTTTAAAAACAAGCAGACGCAAAAATATACGATAAGGGCAGTCTTACTGAGAATAGTTGTGTTCGACGTCAATGAGAAAGAAGTTTAAACTAAACGCATTGGGCAGAAATTCTATAGAATAGAATGACGAACTCAGAAACGGTGACGGTACTTCTCAACGTCGAGCTACAAGCTCGAGCATATACCATGAGTCTTAATGCTTTCCACCGCTCTTATACGCAATCATTCCAAAAAAATTTTCCAGTATTTTTTCCTCACTGACGTGGTTATCGACTTCAAGTTACGCAGTGAAGATGGCAGGAGCGCTTTGTGGAGAGAGATGAAGGGACAACGGAAGAGACAAAACAGAGAAGAAAAAATCGGAGTTTGCGCAGCAAAGAACAGATGCGGTAAATATTTTACAGAACATAAAAAAGGATGGTCAGACAAAAAGCTCTGAGGAACATCTACATCAACAAAATGGTTGGAGCTAGTGCTGTGCGAATCAGGGATTTCATTTCGAATCAGACGAATCGAATCTCCCAAAAGATATTTCGAATCGAATTGAAACGAACTTTTTTTAAATTTTGGTAGCGAATCGAATCACTCTAAAAATTCGCTTGCGAATCGAATCTAAATAAAATGCAAAAGTATAAAAAAAAATGCGCAGTTAAAGTAATAAAGATTTTCACCATATATCAGGGCCTTACATTAGCTTATATACCTATAGTGGCACAAAGAATAGCACAGAATAACATGTGGTCGTTTAAATTTTCGTTTCGCGTGAGGAAAACATCGTCTAAACGGACGACGCACCATTTTTGGAATGAGCGCCAGGTTTAAATGCATGCAACGATTCGAAGACGAATCTATCAGATTCGAATATTTCAAATAATTTTCTTTCGAAGCATTCCGATTAGCAGACGAATCGAACCGATTTCGAAACATTCGCACAGCTCTAGTTGGAGCCATTTTCGTTCTTGTACAGATTTGCGTGTAACTGTTCCGATGTGTACTCGTTAGTAATATGTACAGATAAAAGCAAAAAAACTCCATGTTACCAATTTGGTTACATGGCTATTTAATGTTATTTAAACACGTAGCCTGTAACGATTAAGCTTACATTTTAATTTTACATTTAATTTAGATGTATGTAACACCAAACGCCTAAAACGTCCCAAGCCAGCTTAGTGTCTCGATGATAGAGTAAGAGGTGGTACGTTGGCTTTTTTTTATTATCCAGGACGCCCGGTAAATTTGGGAATATTCCCACCTAAGTCCACATGACACGATGAATGACAACAAGACAATTTAACTCAACCTAAAGAACCTTTGAATTCTTCAAAATTCTCTCAAAATCAAAATAAGTCACCTCAGAACAGAGACGACAATTACTCCAAAACCACTTATTTATAAACAACCATTCCTAAGTGATAAAATCGATCCAAGGCCTTCACAAATGTAATTTGTTAAATTAAATGTAAAATTAAAATATAATACTATTTATCACAAGTCTTATGGCACTTAACATATGTTTCGATATACTTCAATAAAATACGCACAGATTGATCTCATAAACGCAAAAAATACGTTTCATATTGTTATAATCATTCCTAATAATAATCAAGGTATCATGCAGAATAAAAACATGTAATTACATAAAGTTTTCATGTAATGCTTTCAATAAACTCAAGTCAAAATATAAATAGATGTTCTTAAGCGAAGTGGGGTCAAGAATATTCTTCGACTTACTTGTAAAGTTATTGACATGGGCACTTAACCACTCACGTTTCACGCTCCAACCAACTTAACACTCATCACGTTATGTTAAGGATATTTGATAGGAACGTATTTTCACCAATCTTGATCGCACTATATTCTACTAGGATAAACAAAACTGCGACTATCAAGGCATTAACAAACGTAAAAATACCGATCGGAGCAAGCGACATTTCACTTACACAATGTAATGCGTAATATGCGACCAATGTTGATACCAGGAGTATCAATGTACTTTGCAGCAACATAAATTTATGTTAAACAATCTGTTTAATTTTGCATAATTTTTATTCCTCGATTAACGCTTCCATCACCCAGCTTACCACTACTTCTAACCGTCACAAATGACCACGTTTCTTACTGTCGGTGGAAAAATCATGATGACGATCAGAAATATACGTGAAAGGCCGATACGATAGTCTTTTAAGTGTTACTGACTTCTAGCAACAACTTGCATGGGAATGGCTTTCAGACTGTCAATTGAAAATAAGACACAATCTATCATGTAAATTCAAAACTCATTTATTTTCCCACGAAATTATTAATATCTTACGAACTCCAACATACTATGGTAGATCAGGCACTGAGAATAAAACTTCGGAAATACGCTGCAAAACAGAAAGGTTTAAAATGTCGTTTTTCTCGCGATCCATAAGAGACCATAATGGCTGCGGTTAGACTTTGAAGTAGGTTAGTTGACAGGTAGAGTAGCTTATTAATGGCTATGCTCTCTAATACATGTTTATAAATCCGCCGAGTAGTGCTAACACCATGTCTTGCATGTTCCCTGCAGGACTCATGAGTCCCTTTTACGTAGTTGCATTATAGATTAGTTAAGTAGTTTCTGTAGAATCTGTAGCATACCGATAGTGTGGTGCATGTTGGTGAAAGTAAATTCCTTTACTCTTGTTCATGTTGGTGATAAATCAACCCCTACCAAACACTCTCGGGGAGAGGGAGGGTAACAAGAATATGTAGACGTAGATGAAGACTTGAGTTTTGAACCTGATTACAAATGAACCATAGAGCGTACAATGATGTAAGTTACATATAAATTTAGTTCATTATATTTTGCGTTTAGCCATGGTTGCCGATTTTTTTACAATGCACTTCCGATTTTTAATGCGACGAGAAAAATAATTGCCGGTTTTTTGGAGTTTTCGAACGGAACGCTCACTTTGGCATTTAATAATGAAAAAATTTAGCTAAATTGTGATGAAATCTTTGATGATACTATCTACAAAAAAACATGTGTTATTCTACACTTTCTGTGATTAGTATTTAGCATTAAAAAGTTATCAATTTTAGGAAAAAACTTTTTCTTGGTTATGAATAGTAAAAGAAGGAGACTTTGACCTTGTTTCAATCTCTTTAGTATTTAAAAACAGTTACCATCGTGGAGTATCACTACAGTCGTCACCTCCCCTAAAAATTAGCTTGCCTACAGACTCGGGCGTGAAGACCTTAAGGATTGCATCTTAAACACCTAAGGAAAACGACCGCATGCCTATCCTACAAAGGCTGCTTTACACAGTACATTTTATTTCACAAACGAATATAATGTAGATTTTACAAAAACATGAATTGAATAGAGCAGGTTCTATTCTCCATTCAGTCATTCAGACAATCATACAATAAGCCGCCTTACACGGCACAATTTTCCTCATGAGAGAGTTCATGAATTCGTTTATACAATAAAATATACCGTGTAAATCGGCCTTATACATACGCAGTTACTATCCACACCACTGTAGATACTGCTACAATAGCCAAATTACCCTGAAAGGGCTAAATATGCTCCACTCTACCCATCCTAGAGAAAAGTGTAATCAAAAGATTACGGTTCTCGCAACTTCTTCAGCGATTCGAAGACAGTGATATGAAATGCCTTCCGGTTGAGGTTTGAATATCTTACCTTTCTTTCCTGTTTTTGAACCCTTCAGCCTAAACTGATTGTGGCGCGAACGTTATGAAGATGATCTGAGAGCACATTTAATTTTGCCGACCATGCAACGCAGTTCCACACATCACGCATAGCTCCGTGGTCACTCACCATAACGTAGAAGATGCGATAGAAGACGAGAGATTGAAATTTGCCCACGCTTCCGCGATTTGTAGAGCTCTAATTTCAACATCCTCCCTGTTTATAAAAGGGAAATCTTTTCTTAATCTTTTTTGCAACACTGCAAAGCTTTCCGTAAGTTGCAGCCATTGATATGTTTATATTTTAGTACGAGAATTTGACTTGCAAATCAACATATTCCGGCGCTTCGACAGTCAAAAGTTACGAATTTCAAGGTTCGTCATAACCCATACGGCTGAGACTGAGTACATTATAAATGTTACTTCGTTTACAATGTACTTATTAGTAATGTATTTATAGTGTTACTTCATAAAAAATGTACTCAGCCTCCCGCGTGAGTTATAACGAACCTTGAATGTCAAAACTTTGACTGTCGAAGCGACGGAATATATACATTTGCAGTTCTGTAGTTTCGGAACCAGCCGCACAGTAACTTTAACGGTGTCACCCGCTAGGGTTGTGTGAAATTCAGGGTGATCTGAGTTCGATTCCCAGTCCAGGAAAATGATTTTTCACTGTGAATTGCACACAAATGAAGTACCTTGATTCTTATCGAGTTAAAGCTAAGTTCCCTAAAATTATGATCTCAAAAAATAGAACTTCATAATATTTCCACACAATTTTCATTATCACACACCGACCTAGGTTCCTACACTACTGTATCATTTTCAAAGTACACATACACGATGACGACAAGGCTATCGAGGCCGGAGTAACAATATGCGAGATTATATGGAAATTTAAAATAAATGTTTACGCTCGCAACTCGGAACTTGATGGACAGTTTCATGCACAACTTCGCCATAGTTGCTGCACTAGCATCTTGAATAGTCTAACGATATCTTGTAGAAACTGGTTACAGATATCATGATAAAAAAAAGAAATGACAATATTGTCGACACCAAGGTCGGTTTGTGACAGTGATAAACTGTGTGGAAAGGTAAGAAATTTATATTTTTTCGAGGTATGATATCTTTAACCGTTTTCCACATGATGTCACATGATTTGTTGAACTTTATCTTGGTTCACTCAGTTTGCTAGGGAATTAAATGTCTCCGAAATAAATACACGACAAAAAGTTCGACAATTATGATAGGAATTTTTTCAAATAAATTTTAAATTTATTATAAATTTAAATGAATACAAAAAGTACACTTACATAAGAAAATTATAATATTTTCTTGAATTCTGAATGATTCTGCTAGTAGAGTAAGGTTTAATGACTACGCTGTACCCCTCTCTAATCGACTATACTCGGAGACATACAGACGCACGTAACACCAGGAAAAAAATTACAGAGACACCTGTTTTAAGAGGCCACCGTTGGACCCATGAGATTATGGCCGCATTAGGAGGAGACCACCGAATGGAGGGTATGTATTAATATCGCAAATAAGTATGGGAAATTCATTCCGTCCTCGAAAAAATCGGCCACTGAGGTGACCGCTTAAGGGAGGTGAGCGCAAAGGCAGGTTTCACCATATATCTACATCTACATAATACCCAGCGAGCCACCGCATGGGTGTATGGCAGGGGGTGCTATGTCACCAGCCGTGTAAAGATGTAAGTTTTTGGGAGATGTTATGGAGACGTGTATTTTGGGAGTGTATTTAGTGGAGCACTATTTATTGTGGTTGCTTATTGTGCGCGGAAAGAACGAGTTTTTTATCTATCTGTTCGGCAGTGCATCTCTCTTATTTTATGGCATCTGAAAGACCTAGAGGTGTAGTAAGGAGTTTTATAATATTCTCTGTGTCGCTCAGAAAAAAATAACAGCGCATAGCGAAGGACAAGAAAAATAAGGTGGCTCCAGCCTAGGGGTAATTTATTTCAGATTATCTGAAAACATGAATATAACAAATGATTTAAGATTTTCCCGGTGTATTATGTTTAAATATCATAAATATAAGTGTTATAGCGGTCACGACGGAAATAATACGCGCCTTGAAAATGGAAAACAAGTCGTTTTCCGAAACGTCGGCGGATTTTGAAAACATTACCCGGTGCGAGGCCCGAGAAAGATATTTAAACATGAATATAACATATTTTAAGCGTGTTTTATGAACTGAATAATCTATGACGAAAATAAACTTGGGCTTCCAGTATATTTTTACTGTAATTCAGTCTTGAAAATGGAGATTTTACCATGGGATCTTAATGAGATGGCTCAGTTTACGGCAGAAAAACTTCAAATTGAACAAGAAGACGTAATCAAGCTTTAAATTAAAACCATTTATAAGAAGCTAAAAGTCCTGGGGAATTGAAATGAAATAAAATATACGTCTCTTACTACGTGTTATTTGAAGGTTTTAGCGAAGTACAGCCGTAATTGAAGTCAAAATGCGGTACCTCCATGAAAATGGCACTGCAGTCAGCTCCTCTTGCGGAAGAAATGCAATTATAAAAAGTATGTTCGTGAAATAATCTGCACTTTCAGCTAAAGCAATAACCATATGCTCATGGAAAATATTTGATTGTTTTATTTGAAGTGTTGTGCATTATGGAGCAGAAACATGGACAGTCCGGGGGAAATAGGAGGAATGCCTAGAGTTTTGAAATGTGGCTATGGGGAACAATGGAAAGATTAAAAGGGAGTGATAAAGTGAAAAAACGAGGAAGCTGTAGCAAGGATGAATGAGAAAAGTAATATTTTCAGATCAATAAGAAAGAGGAAGGAGAACTGGATCGGAAACGCGTCCTGAGGAAAGATTGCCTGCTGAAAATAATACTAGAAGGAAAGATCGAGGGATAGAGAGGGATAGGAGGACGAAGAAATAATATATTGGCGGATATTATGAATGGAAGGAATAACGAAGAGCTGAGGGAGGCAGCACAGGATAGACGAGCATGGAGGGAGCAGTCCAATTGAAATCTGTCCGAGGACAGATTCACCTTAGAAGGATAAAAATCTGCATATTTCCCTCCTTAATTATCCCCTTAACCCATTTTTACAGCGAAAGCCGGATTTTGTCAACCGAATAATTTTAAATGTGAAAATTAGTATTTGTATTGATTCACATAGTCAAGCCTAAGCCATCTTAAAATGCGATGATAGTAAGAAGGATCAGGAGATGTTTATCTGGGATCTCGAGCGCTCACGGGTTTCCGAACAGGCAACCCGATCCATCGCGATGGCGACGGGGCACGCGCCGAGAGCGGTGCGCGATTACGAAAAAAATGAAAAGTAAACGCATCGAAATCACTGGACGCATGTGCGGGAGATTGTTGAGCAATTAGAAATCTCGTCCCATAAACCGCACATAAAAAAACCTACGCCACATAAAAAAAATAGACTCGACAGAGAGACGTTCATAGAGAAAACACTTCAGAGGCTTCATCTATACTCAGCTTTCCAGCTGCGGTCCTTAGAAACAGCCTCGTGAAATAACACGGAGCGCTGAAGAATTGAAACTTGTGACGGAAGCAATTTTGATCGGAAATGAGAAAATTTCAAGAAAGATCTGAGGCTTTCACGGCGTATTATGATGTTAAAGGTTACTCGGGATTTCCATAGGGTCAAACTCTCCATCTTGGCCGACGTTTCGATGACTCGTCCATCGTCATCAGGGCAATGTCCATCGTTATGCTCTGAACATCTCAACCGAAATAAAAACTATATTGTTAAACCCAGCTCTCTCCTAACATTCCTTTGGATAGCATGACGGAATGGACGGATTAGCGGATGTATAGCGAGAATATCCACCATTTGTTTTAAATTTAAGGCAAGTAACTCTTGAAATATTAATTGGCTATTTATTGCTATGGATTTCACTCGATTTTACAATAGTTTTCATCGGGAAAGCGAATAATTTTTTTATTTAATTAAAACTAGTAAAGAAATTGTCTTCGGTCTTGCCGAAGCTTAAATACTCGACACCATTTTCAGTTTAAAAAACGTAGTTTTGGTCCGATCCAACCCATTTTAGAACTAGTCGTCTGTGGACTACACGAGGCTTGTGACACAAATTTCAGCTCGATATCTCAATTTTGACGGCAGTAATCGTGCGAAGAGACAGACAGACAGGCAGACGAACAGACAGACGGAAATAGTCAGATGGACTCGGAAGGTGTTGCCGATCATTTCTATATATACTTTTCCATACCTGCCACGCCTCCTTCAATGCGTTACATTTTTGCTGGGAAAAAATCAGTATACCCTACCCACTTAGTGGTGTACAAACAAAAAACGTACGCAGAATCCACATTAAAAAGTCAGTGCATGCTGATTTCTAGTAAGCTACCTATGGAAAACAGTAAAATTGCAAAATAAGTGCGTTAGCCCGCAAGCGCAATTGGAAAATGAGGGCTAAGAAAGATGGCGGACTAGCTTCTGCCTTGATTGTCCAGCATAGGGAGCGCCCTCTGCATTTATCTGAATAGGTATGACAAAATAGGATTACATTAACTCCAGTTCACTATATTCTTATAAAGAAGCGAGCCCTTACGGCTTGTATACAAAAATATACAAGCCATATATTTTTGCTCGCTTTATCATTAGTACCAAAGTTCCAGTCATTTGCACTATATTCTAGTCGAATTGGAAATTGGATCTCGTGATTACGAGATAAAAACATTAAATTTCCTAAGCGTTCCTGTAACTAAAATTCATTCCTTTTTACCACCACGAATGGATGCAAAAGATGGATTTTGGAACTATTAAACGTAGAAATATTTCCATGAATAGCGTACACTGGGATAACGCCCCGGAACGTACAAGTATGAAATTTCTCAAGAGTTTATCTACATCCCTGAGTCTTGTGTTGTACGGAGGGTTATGGTGGGAAAAGTCGTTCATTATGGGGCTACATAACAAACCTTAACTATTCCCACAGCTCACGAGAGTGAGGTTGGGTTAGGAAATGAATCTCATACGAAAACTTCACATGCATGTCGCAAGGAAAGTTGCCACTGTTCTACAGTCGCTCCGAACCGGCAAAAAAAATGGAATATTTAATCCCTGCATTATCTGATTTAAATTTATAATGAAATTCTCTATCATCACTGATTGCTCTGGGTGTAGGAATTGAAAACCGTCCGTAGCCACACGAAAAAACATCTACATCAACAAACTAACCTCCAAGCTGACTCAGGGGCGTGCGGCAGAGGGATTTTGGACACCAGCCGGGTACAGGACGAGGTTTTGGGAGGCGAAATGTTGAATCACAGCTTACAGACATGAATAAGTAACGCAATTGGAGGCACGCTCTGTTTACGTTGCTCCTCAAGTTGTGAGCGGTGAGGTAATTTTAGAGAGTGCTCAAGATTATCTGCATCTACACATAACCCTGCGAGCCGCCACATAGGCGTGCGGCAGGGGATGTTGGGACACCAGCCCTGCGCAGGTGTAAAGGATAAGATTCGGATTGGTGAAGTGTATAATGAGAGTGCATTGAGCGGAGCTCAGCTTTTATAATGGTCACTTATTGTGCAAGGAAAGAACGAATGTTTGTACCTATCTGTTGGCCAATTTATCTCTCTTATTTCATCGCTTCTGTAGGACCTACAAATGTAGTGTGGCATCAATATGATATTCTGTGTCGCTTTGAAATACACCTGTCCTGAATATATCAAGCAAACTAAGCCTAGCGCGCACCCTTCGAGTCTCTATGCTCTCTTCGAGTCTTCGAGGCTCTCAACGATTAACTATCGTCATTATTTATATTTATTACTGCATCATCACCGGAATTGGGTTTACCGACGAACTTTTCGAACTCTAGGTCACCGAGAAGTAGTTAAAACTTCAATTACAATATTTGACCCACACAAACAGGTGAAACTCAATGAAAGCTTTTTAAAACTATACACGTGGAAATGAAGCGGACGACATAGAGGGTAGTGGCGTGGACAGCGGCAGCGAAGCAATTTTCGCACTGATGACAGCTCATCATGACTTTTTACTAATTCATCCTCAAGGTACTTCTTCCAATTTGGTGCTCGTCCCATTATGGTTTCCCGACGCTGTTATACCTCAGAATATGGGGCTTCGAGCGTCGAGAAATAATTTTTCTCACGTCATCACTCAACAGAACATGAGCGTGGGTGTTATGGTGAACGTACGAGCGTAATAAAGTCATTTCTTGCCAGTGGAATACCTTTAATATAAATTAGCTTTCACTTAGGATTAATTGGCCAATTTTCGTCTTAAAACAACACGCATAAATTTCCGCATTTGGTGGTGAAAAATTAATATCCCAGTTTCTCATCAACAAGCGAAATCGGAAGGGAAAAAAAGCCGTTCACATGTCGCCTTTAGGTAACGAAGTTTCACCCGAAACCTTTCAAGGAAGAGGAACCGTTTCCAAACATCAGATAGCGAGATAGGGGAACATAATCGTGGACCGCAACCGATTTTTCCTTTCCGGAAAATTTACGGAGTGTTGCAAACAAATTAACTTCGTTTTCCGATATGAAATGCAAATCACAAATTTATGGTTATGAGACCATCGGTGACTCGAGACGTGCAATTAAGACCCCGGATGAAAACGAATCTCTACCTTATGAGAAATCAGTCAACAAATGTTATAGCTTATTAAGTGGTGAAAACGATTAAAAAATATACCCTCTCCTATATCCTCTCTCTCTCTCTCTCTCTCTATCAATCGTGAAAATCTAGGGAGGAACTTCGACAGTTTTTCTTGACTGCACACATAAATTCAACCCTGGAGTGCATGCAGAAAAGATCTGCAAGATGCGTGAAAGGCCCTTATGATAGTCTTGTTAGTGTTACTTACCTCTTGAAACAACAGGGATGGGTATTCGCCTTCAGACCGTCGATTGAAAACTATACTCAATCGTTCATGTATATCCAAAACCAATTAATTTTCCGACGCATTTATTACTACCTTACAAATTCTAACATACTACGGTAGATGAGATATTGAGAATAGAATAAGGGAAATAGACTGTAGAGCACAAAGTTTTAAAATGTCGTCTTTCCCGCGATCGATAAGAGACCATAATGGCTGCGTTAAGACTTAACAGTGGGCTAGTTGGCAGGGAGTGTAGGTGATTAATTTTTATGCCCCCAAATGCATGCTTCTAAATCGGCCGAGTAGTGCTAACACCGTGCTTTGCGTGTTCCCTTCATGACTCTTGTGTCACGTTTAAATAATTACATTATGGATTAATTTATTAGATTTTGTAGCATTTTTAGCATAACGATAGTGTAGTTGTTGCTGGTGAAATTATATTTCTTCACTGTAGTTCATGTAGGTGATATGTCACCCCCCAGTGTAACACCCTTGTGATGGCTTGCGGGGTAATAAGTAGACGTAGATGAAAATTCCATTACGGGATAAGCAAAGTCAAGGAGCTTCGACATTGCCGTAAGACCTAGAACACTGTATTTTATCAGGCATCTCCAAACATCCATCATTCCTTCTCTTTCATATGCGGTATTATTAAGAATAAATAAATTTCATAAAGCAAAATAATATGTATGCTAAATCAATGACATTCAAAATACTGACTTGAACGACAATGAATAAATTAAAACAAACAACAATTTACAGGTTTTTCATAGTCTTTAAGATAAACAAAGTCTGCTTGATAGTGGTCCCAATTTAATCCTAAACCTCCCAAAATTCCCCTAAGAACAGTGGTTCCCAACCCTATTTTTAAGCCCAAATGCGAAATATATTTTAATACGCTCTTGCACCCGTCATAGTAAGGTATTGCACCCCTTAATGCAGGTTGAGCGAAATATAATTTCACCAAGAAATCGAAGAATTTGGTCCCATTTTATGGGAAAATACCTCACCCTTCCAAAGATATAAAAATATTAGCCCCTTACCGAACTACTTTCCGAGATTTTGACGAAAAATACCAACCGTTTTACATGAGAAATCGTACGTGCTTGCTCTCCAGAGAGACCTTGTTTCAAATATTAGAAATTTTAACGCCTAGATCTTGTCAAAAATGACATTGTGTAGTTTGTCTAACTTGTAAATTATTTATACAAATAAATAAATTATTTATACAAATACTTGTAAATTATTTATACAAATAAATAATATGGTCACCGTAGGCATTGTCATAGGATCACAAAAAACCTTCCGTTATGAAGGTTTACACTAAGTGTAAACATACTTCGAGTCAAGTTGAAGACTTATACAGATATTTTTGTTTATTTACTTAGAATTTCAGTCATATCAAACTATACTATAATGCCATAAAGGATGCAATATTTAATTCATGTTTCCTACAGCTGCTGAAATGCAAATGCATAATTCGAATATGATTTCCATCATGACTAGGGAACTATCTCGCTCAAACTACCTCAACATAGTCATTTCTTTTAGAGTATATCTAACAGTGAGCGAAACAAATGTGTATAATGACTTTTAATAGTATAAAAACAAAATGAAGAAAAACTGTTAAAATAAATCAAAAGTTTCATAAACCCATAGTAAGTAAGGTCATTTTTTACCCCTGGTGGGTAAACCCCAAGTTAAAGGAAGGGGAATTTCCCACTGTTTGAGAAACCCAGACAAAGATGGATTTCTTCCCTCAAGGCCGCTTTGCACGGTACATTTTATTGTACAAACGAATGCGTGATCTCTTTCATGAGGAGAATTTTACCGGGTAATAATAAAAAATAAAAAAATTCCTAACTCCTAGACTTTGTCTACATATTAACAGTGTGTAGTTTGTACAAATTTCCAACTATTTTTAAAAATTAATCATGCTATCACATCAGTATTTTTTCGGGATTACAAAAAACCTTCCGTACAGGCCGCTATACGCGGTACATTTTATTATACATACGAATGTATGAACTCTAGCATAAGGAAAATTGTACCGTGTATAGCGGCATATTGTATGATTGTCTGAATGAATAAACAGGAAATAGAACCTTCTCTATTTCCATTCAGTTTCTTGTGCATTCTATGATAAATTCGTTTGTAGAATAAAATGTACCGTGCTAAGCGGCCTTTAGGATAGGCATGCGGTCGTTTTCCTAAGTTGGCTAAGATGCAATCGTTACGATCTCCACGTCCGGGTCTGTGGACTAGTTAATTATTAGGGGAAGTGACGACTACTAGTGCTACTCAACAATGGTAATTGTTTTGAAATATTACCATAAAGAGCCATAAAAGAGAGAAACAAGCCCTAAGTGTTGCTTCTTGAGCTATTCATAACCAAGAAAAAGTTGTTTCATGAAATTGATAACAATTAATTTATATTAAATTATGAAGGACGAAAAGTGTAGAATTACGTTTAAATTTTTCTCTACTTAGTATCATCAATGATTTCATCACAATTAAGCAATAAGTTATTTCATTATTAAATAACAAAGTGATCGTTCCGTTCGAAAACGCCAAAAACCGGCAATTTTTTTCCTCGTCGCTTTAAAAATCGTAAGTGTATTGTAATAATGATCGGCAACCATGAATAAACGCAAAATAAAATGAGTTCAAGTTTGATGTAACTTGCATTCTTGAAGGTATTATGGTTCAATTTTAATCAGGGTCAAAACTCGAATCTTCATGATTTTTGTACGATATTCATGGTCGTATTGTATATCGTACGTTTGTACGATAAAATGTACCGTGTGAAGAAGTCTTCACACTATAGCAGTGAGCGAAATCGTCGGGTGAGCTTTCTGGTCTGTCATTAGCGGAGACCTGAAAGAGAAAGAACCCACTGACCGTGGCGGGGGAGGTTGGAAGACAGCTAGGCGACAGTCTTCACTCGACTAGTCTGCGGTCGCGGGAGCTCGCTGGAGCAGGAAACGACCACTCGCCGACGAGGATCCGGAGGAAGACGATGCACGAGGGGTACAGTGTAAAAAAATGGAGCAGGAAACCGATCGTCTGCGTTGGGAGGGACGATAAAGTCCACCGTATCACCGCCGTCAACTCGCACACACCAACAACTAAATCCACTGAACCCTTTCGTTACCACATCCACGTAGCGATATTCTTCTCGCGAAGGAAAGGAATTGCGAGACGGATACTTAAAAAAATGATTACACACGGTTGAAAACACTCACACGCAAGTATACACTCGCGTCCCAGAGAGAATTCCCTTGGCTGAGGGGAAAACGGATCTTGGAAGACAGACAAGGCAGCTCAGCTCGCTCTTGCCCGGCAGAGAAAACAAAAGGCTTGCACACGGCCTTCCTACAGAAGACGAGAACTCTCCTTTCACCGCTCAACTATCGCACGGTTGTCAAAGGATCCGGCGAGGCGTACGATAAATCCGCAAGGCGAGTCTTGGGAAGTGAAACGATCAGCCAACAACGGTGTGTTTCTTCGCCGCCGAGCAGACGCAGCCAAGCGTGGCAAGGAGTGACGGTTCCGTGGTTTTTTGGTCACCACTTGTCCCACTATCTCCGATTATGGGTGCGGTTCCCTATCGGACGCCCCTGCTGGCTAAGGAAGCGACCTCCTCGTGATGATGACTCAACACAATCGTCGATTCTGACGAGTGCCGCCTTCCAACCCGCTCTCAGCTGAGTGTCCTCCTCTCTGCTTTAGACCGGGTGAAACATTCCGGGATGCTCGCTGGACCCCTCCTACGAGGCTCATCAAAGATCCGCACGTGACGTAAGGGTGCACGCCACGCAGATCGTCCAGCTCAAGTGCTGTATTCAAGGGCGAGACGGTAGAATGAACACCACAGCCCTTTTTCAACCCCGAGAAACAAATCAAAAAACAACAGCGTGCACACTCCGTAGATGTGGGAAAGAAGGAAGCCTTCTTCTGCTTGGAAGAGGGTAACAGCTGGCAGGCGATGTCTTATTCCTCAGGCGAAGGTTCGGCGACGAGTGTCTAAAGGATCCAACTCAGAACCCCCTTTTTTTCCTATCGCTCCTCAAACCGCACGGTTGGTTGCAAAAAGAGGGCCGAGTTTTTCCACGGAGAGGCGCAGTCGGGAGACGTTCCCACCACGGCCTCGGGTCGTCGCGAGTCCCTCAGGGTTCTTACTTCGGTCCCTTTTTTTCCTTCTCTCCTTCGGGAAACCACGAGATGCAAAAGAGGGCCGAGTAAATATCCACAAGAGGGGTCCACACACGCCCCGGTCGCGTCGGCAGCGAATCGATGCAGACGAAACCACTTAGATTCTAGCTCGAATTCGACACGAGACGATGTGATTCGATAGGTTTTATCTTCACGAAACGGTGCCCGGAACATTCACCACTGAAGCACAAGGGCAGTTGGTGGCAGAAAAGGAAAAAACACCAGAGATAGTACTTAGGCGGGAGGAGCAGAGTTTAGAATCCACTATGATTCGTCTTCGCTGTTAACTCGAAATGAGCGATATTCCGGCACGAATACTCGGCCTTGTTGACTGAAGCACAAGGGAACTTGATGATTGCGGAATAGTAACTTCAACCAAGAGACAAGGCTAGGGACCACGCGGAGTTGGAACTTCTCTCGCCGGAAAATACAGGCAGAAACAGTGCAGTACAGAGGAGAATGGGCCTCGAAACCGCTCGGGAAAAGCACAAAAGACTTCTAAGGATGCGCCTCGAAGAACATATCCGACGCGTGCAGCGTCAGACGAGGCCGCCAACCGACTGGGTACGGGGGAGGATTCTTCCCCCCCTTGCCGATGGCGGGGGTGGAGGAGAGGGAAAGAGCGTTGGGGGTGAGGGAAGTAGGGAGAGACGGGGGAAGGTAGGGGGTGAGGAAGATATGGAAAGCGGGGAGGGGGAGAGGCAGATATCGGACCGTGAGGGGAGGTCGGGGAAGGGAGAACAGCTGTGGCGGAGCGAGGGATGGGGACGTGAGGGGAGAAAGGAGGTTCCGAAGGGAAATAACAGACACGGGCAGGGAATGCGGGCGCGGCAAGGGGTAGTGGGGGGGCGTGGTGGCGAGGGAGCGGGAGCGCACAGGCGCGGCGCGCGGACTGGACTCGCACCCGAGCACCATCTGCCATCAGAATTCGCAAGCATTCGCGACCGTTTGTGCGAAGAGGCGGGTTCGGTGTTGATGCCGGGACCAAAAAAAAAAAAAACAAGCAGCGTATAAGGGGCAGACGCCGCACCAAGGGGGGGCACTGTCCTCGTACATTTCCCACCCCTTGTATTCCCAAAATACGAAGAGACGCCATAAAAATACTCTGTATTACGTTCGTCATAATTTCCTTGATCATCTCGCGAGTCCACCGAAGTAATGGTTCAGAGAATCTCGACTGCGTGCGAAGGACCTGGCCCATGCCAAGTATTGCGCCATTTTTACAAAAGAAGACTGGGTATATTTCTGACCTACTAAATCGGGACAAACCTTTCGTTCTCGCGGAGTATTCTAGGCAAGTGACTCTGATGATGTTATTGTCACTCTATCATTAATGATTTTGATACTACACAATACAAGAACATATTTTCTTCGTTCTAATTTTCTTAATATCTCATTACTTAAGGTAGAGTACGGGAAATATCATTTCACCGAGAAATCAATGAATTTGGTTTCATTTTAAAGAAAAATATCTCACCCTTCCAAAGATACCAAAATAACAGCCCCTTACCGAACTCTATTACAAGATATTTAACAAAAATACCAACCGTTTTACATGCCAAGTATTGCGTCATTTTTACCAAAGAAGACTAGATTTCTGACCTAATAACTCAGGACAAACCTTTCGTTCTCGCAGTGTAATATAGGCAAATGACTCTGAAGAAGTTATTGTCACTCTATCATTAATGATTTTGATACAAAATGCAAGAAAATATTTTCGTACTTCTAATTTCTTTAATTTCTTAATACTTAAGGTCGTTTGAGCGAAATATCAGCTCACCGAGAAATCAATGAATTTTGCCTCATTTTAAAGGAAAATTTCCCACCCTTTCAAAGATACCAAATTATTAGCCCCTCACGGAACAACTTTCCGAGATTTTTGACGAAAAATACCAGCACTTTTACGTGGGAAATGGCACTTGTATGCACTCCAAAGAAAGAGACCTTATTTAAAAAATAAGAAATTTCTAGCATCTAGATCTCGTAAAAAAACTAACAGTGTAGAGGCAGTATGTTTTATCGACTATTTTAAAAAATAAATCAGTCAACGCAGTATTTTTTCAGACTCAGGAAAAACCTACCTTTGTGATTGAGTATTAAACGTACCGTACGGTTCTGACTGATTCAAGTCAAAGACTTATAGAGATGAAATAATTTTATTTATTAGAATTTCAGTCACATAAAAGGATTTTATTGCCCAATTAATAATGCAATATTTATGTGACAGAAAAAAAAATGTGAATTTTTACCACCACTCGGAGCGGCTACACACAAAATAGGAGCGAAATATCCAGCAAAAAATGAGTTTATTTAATAAATGACCATTTACTAATTATTCAGTAATTTTTCTCGGAACGCCTTTTAAAGGTTATCTAAACTTGTCGTAAAAAAGAATACTTCACAATAATTCTTTGTAATCTGTAGTTGTAATTATAATTATGAAAAAAATATTCCAACAAGGGCAGAGTGTACACCTTTATTTCGGTCGACATATGTACTTATCTAGTATGCATCGTTATCAAAATACTACAACCAAGTCTGTCAATTTAAGAAAAGGAAATTTATAACTATAGACAACCAAAAAGATTTTTCGAAGTTAAGAAACTCGGAAAATTGGCACAAACAATGTAACTCGTCAAAATAAGCCACACAAGAACACTCCAATAACAAGAAATCAACGAAAATTAAGAGAATCCTTAGGATAACATCCGCTACGGTCGATCACCTCAGAAAAACTACAAGCATATCATACGTTTCAAAGCAAACGACAGCGGAAGGCTTCCTATTAGGCTTTTTTTCTCCTTGATCGATACAATTTAAAAAAAACAAATTTGCTCACTAAAGGAAAAAAACCAAGCACGTACAAAAAAGATTTTTCCCGACGACCAGTACAGTATAATTAAACTGTTACGGCATGGTGTGACAAATAAACGGAATCAAAAATAGAAAAAAATGCATCACATTACATATCCAAAAGACGGTAGAATAAACAGATACTTAAACATGGGTGAATTAACTTTTGAAATTTTCATATGTACTGGTTTTCACTCCGACTTACACTCAATGGTTTAACGACGTTTTTAAATACTGCAGAATTACCATTAATGAGTATTCACTACCCACTCACGAGGAACAGACATTTCTTTCTCTAAAAATAGCGATAGAAGTAGTAAAAAAAACTCCCCATATACACGAGCTAAAGAAATTTCTGAGAGTGGAATAGAGTGCGTAATTATAAAAATAAATGAAAAGGGACAGCTGTTTCAGAATAGAAAGCGAAAAATTTAATCTGAGAAAAATAGTAACAAGAAAGTTAAAAATTATGGTACCTAAAGTTTATTTCAGAAATATGAAAGAAATGAAAGAATGAAAGAGACGGAAAACCGCGGAAATAGAACTATTGACACGTATTGCGGGACAAAAATGATAAAGATATACAGGCATCAGAAACAAAATTGGTGACAGCAGCTTACGAAATGAGGTAGAATGAGAATGTCCAAAATGTTTTCTGAGCTTAATGTATAACGTCCTTGTTAACTAAGTTACGGTATATTCTGTTGGAGTGGAGCTTACCAAAACTCTATAAGATCCACCGCTTTCCTACATTTCCTACACACAAAAGAGAGATTTAAAAAAAAGTCGCTTTGAAAGTTTCTTTCCTCTATTGTGTCGTCTTGGGGTTGCTCCTCTTAAGTCATCAATTTATTTATAATGTTTTAAGTCATGTTTTACATAGGAAATGGTAATACTGGGCTATTATTGTACAATTATTATCCCTACACCCTACGCAAAGCACGTATTTCCTTTCCCAAGCCGAATCGGACGTTATTCAAACGATGTTTCTTGTACATAGGACCTAGAGTATATATATCTCATTACTAATTTCAAGTTTTAATTCAAAATTCCTAAACACAACAATGAAAACTATACGATCTTGGTTGTTTACTAAAGAAAGCCTAAAGGATATTTTCTTGTAGCTGTAATATTATTTAATACATGCACTGTAGTTTCAAAATGCCGTACTTCATTTATATATGTGTGCATAGCCCATTCTGTAAACGATAGTAGCCATAATTCAGGTTTCCTTCATGGCTACCTAAAGTTACTCTGCGATTTAATCAAAGATATTATGATGTAAGCATTCTCTGTCGGAGTAATAACAATGAAACAAAACAAAACAGAAGGTTATAAATTCAAATTGGGAACTTACTTTAGTTAGAGCGAGATAGTTCCCTCGTCATAATGGAGACCACGATTGAATTTTACATTTGAATTTTAGCAGCTGTAGCAAGCACAATAAGCGTAAAGTATTACAAATGGTACAATAATACACTTTAACGCGATTGAAATTCTCAGTAATTTTGTAAAAAATATCTAGATCTAAGTCATTTATTTGATTAATGTTTTCACGCGGAAAATTTTTAACTGCACAACGGACGACTTTTTGTGATTTTGAAAAAAATTAACTGAGGTTACAGTGCGATTTATTTTTTATAATAGTCGAGAAAACGTAAAAACTAAAAATAGTTAATTTTTGACGATGTCTAGGTGTCATAAATTCCTCATATTTTAAATAACGTCTCACTGGAGGTCAGAGACTTACAATTGCCCATGCAAAGGCTGGTATTCTTGGGCAAAATGGCTGGTATAGTTGGGTAAATATCTCGGAAAATAGAGCGAAAAGTGGCTGATATTATTGTATCTTCGAAAGGGTGGGATGTTATCCTTTAAATGAGACCAAATTCATTGATTTCGATGCGAAATGATATTTCGCTCAAATTGCCTTCAAAAGAATATAATATCGTAGAACTCCAAAAATTCCGGAAGGAGGAAATGGGGGGAAGCGACCTGGGCGAAGACTACGTAATTTACAGATAGATGAGGCGGTAAAAGACGTAAGGAGGTTCCTCCGCGACGGTATGAGTCAAAACAAATACTAAATTCCACAACTTTTTTCGAGTGGTTTTTTAAAATCTTTCTATCAATGATAGGCTGCATTTGCTACTGAAAAACAACGCTAAGCTACAAAAAATGCCAATTTTTCCCACAGATATTTTTTTACCGAACACTTTTAAAGCCACAGACGCCGACTGCAGCGCCATTTCTACGGAATTACCATAATTTGACCTTAATTTTCGCAGTAATCAGCAAAATACTAAAGAAACAAGTCGGCAAAATACCTATGTTTTGTTTTTCATCATTTTACCGGTAGTTTTTGCATTTTACAAAGATGATTCTATGATAACGTCATTTATATTACTGAGAAAAATACTATTTTTCCATGTGTTGCTTCCATTCATCCATTGAACGCTACGTAATTTCTAGTTCAATTTGCGACCGAAATAGCAAAGTAAAGTAATAAACAAATAAATGGCAAATATACCCTTTCTCGGTGAAATAACTATAATAAGAGACATAACCAGGGATGAAGATGAAGAGAAATCAAAGACGAGCAAAAATAGATAGAGGCGCTTAATTAATACAAAGAACCACACATGGTGGAACAGGAGCGACAACAGATGTATGAAAATGATTTTTATAAATGTATTGTCAAAATATATTCTAACCATCCCTGTCATGAATTCTCCATTGATAGAGAACGGTCATTTTTCTAACGCAATACTCTTCCCTTTTTTGAGTGCTCTAACGGTAAAGGTAGGTTTTAATGAAAGTCAGAGAATATAATCCCTGTTTTCTACTCTTTCAGGGTCCTAACTAACTCTAGTTTTTCCTTTTCTTCCTCCGCATACATTCTACCTTTCTCCATACTGTCCATGAAACATATACTCGTTCTTCCCCATTCCCGGTGTCCCAAAATCCTTCCCTCTATCATATTCTTGAGAAACCCATTGCCCCTGATTCCTGCGATGAATCTATTGTGCAAGGATTACGTGTGATGACATAGTTGCCAGGATTCATTTATCTTCTATTGACTCATATTTTTGTAAGAAGTTGATAAGTAGGAGGGACTCCCACCCCCGCATCCTAACACTGTAATGTCCTTGATATCAAATTCACCATCACCATCACGGGATTAACTTTCGTCTGACTCCTACCCTTCGACCTATCTAGCATGGGTGACCCAACCGGGAGCAATATTGTTTACTCCCGCCAGTCCAGCTCCTGGGGTCATTGGAACGCGCAAAACCTTCCACCACGTCAAGGTTGTAATTCTAATACGAGGAAAATTCGTGGCACAAATGAAGAAGAAATGCACCCACAGCGTACAAAGAATTGAGGTAGAAACAGCAGACGTCATCAATTTTTTTATCGTGAAAAAAACACCATTTTTCGAGTGAAAAGAGACCGGGGCTCGCCGGCCGGAATCGATTTCCTTCCCAATTACCCGAAGCCCGAGTTTCGGTATTTTTTTGTAGAGCGTCCCGGGCCCCACCCCAAAAACGAGGAAGCAAGCGAGCTCAGGCGGATGGGAAATATCTTTCATCCGGAGAACGAGAATGGCCGGCCATTAGAGAAATCAACGGCAGGGCAGCAAGCACTGCGCTGAGAGCCTTCTCTACTCCCCATCGCTCAATGTCCCATCCATTCTAGAAGCGGGTGCTATTTATCCTCTACGCCCTTCGGCCCAACCCTCCCCTACGATTTCTTCATCTATAGTAATCCCACCACTTCAACCCCTTGAGGAGGAACAGGCACTTCGACGTAGTGCTTTATTAAGGTATACAAAATTTGCTGTAATGGGTTTAAAATATCAGCCACTTAAGGTAGTTTGAGCGAAATATCATTTTAACTAGAAATCAATGAATTTGGTTTCATTTTGAAAAAAAACATATCACCCTTCCATTGACACCAAAAATTTAACCCCTTACCGCATTACTTTCCGAGATATTTTCCAGAAAATACCAGCCCTTTGCATGGGAAATGGTACGTGTATACAATCCAGAGATACCTTATTTAACAAATGAGGAATTTCTCTATATTGGGATATAAAATTCCTAAAACAAAATTGTGTCGAGGAAAACTACCGCAGTATGGGAAGCCAGCGTGAAATATTTATACGTGGTTTAAACTTCCAAAATCTCCAACTGTTCGCCGTTGTGCCACGTGAAATCTTAGTTACATCTACTTATTACCTTTTAAGCCACCACAAGGGTATTTGGCAGTTACGTACTCGGGGTTATCTGAATCGGTAGTACTGGCTAACCATACGGGCGGCCAGGGATCAAATCCCTGCAAAGGAGGATGCTTTTTAGATGAAACTTGATACCTACTTGAATGTCTTGTGGAGGGCACTTCAAGTATAGGACTCCGTCTGTCGGATGAGACGTTAAACCGTGGTCCTCTTTACGCCTTTCGTAGAGAGCAGGCTAACGCCGACGCCGGGTTTCTATCCACCCTTCCTCCCTTATTTGTCCCCTATGGCGCAAATGACCTTAGCCGTCGGTCACCTCCCCAAAGTCCAATCCAATCCTCAATCGATTCAAACAACACCCCTGGGCAAACACACATTCCATGATACGCACCATATGCTCTGACGAGACGCCGACGTATTAAAAGAAGTATCGAGGTGACCCTCTGAGCGAGAAATAATCTCGATGCTGCGAGGTCAAACGCCATGTATGGAGAAGACAGAAAGTAGAATGATTGGGAAGGGAGAATGGGATAAGGCATATGGGCAACGCTAAGGCTGGCAGTAAGATTCACAGCTTACGGGCGTCAATAAGTAACCGAATTGGACGCACGCTCTGTTTACACTACTCCTCAAGGTGTGAGCAAAGAGGTAGCGTTCTAGAGTAATCAAGATAATCTGCATCCACATATTATCCTGACAGGCGCCGTATGGGCATATGGATAAGAAACTAGGTTTTGTGAAGCGTATAATAGGAAGGCCCTCGAATGAAAAAGTAAAAGAGAGATACTACTTCGTTCTGGTTAGGCCACACCTCGAATACGCTGCGAGCATTTGGAACCCTGGTCATAAATATTTAACAAAAAAAAATAATAAAATACAAAGTAAAGCAGCGCGCTTCGTTAAAAACTACTACGAACGAACATATAGTGTTTCACAACTGTTAGAGGGATTAAGGTGGGAGCCCCTAGGTACTCGGAGGCTGCACGCCCGGCTTAGACGTGTTCAGAAATTCAGAACTGGTATGATTCAGAGCGACACAGAGAATATTATCATGACGCCTCACTACATTTCTAGGCCTGACAGATGCAATAAAATGAGAGATGGTCACTTATTGTTCGTGGAAAGAACGAATTTGTGTAATTGTCTTGGATATTCCCGCCTAACTACCAATAATTTCACTATTCCGTCGTGTTATCCATACGAAAGTAAGGAGATAGTAGGGTTAAACAATATGATTGTTATTTCGGTTGCCAGCCTTCAGTTTGATGACATATGGCTCCCTCCATCTACCTCAATGATGTAAACCTACACATATGGGATACAACTTCAGAGCCTGTGCTTTATGACTCCTCTATCCTGTCACTCTTTAACCCCATGGGTCTCCGTTGGCCGTCACTTCATTATCCGCCCCCAGGCACGCTCCACGACCCCTTTTGGCACACGCCTCACGCCCCCGCGGCACGCTTAGCTATGCGACGGCGCGACGCTCCCCGCAACAATGGTCCTCCCTCCCACCCACTCCCTCCTTCTGGCTCTTAGAGACAATGGGGTCGTCTGCGGCCAACTCCCTTCCCTTCCCTCCTACCTCCCACTCGCTCCCTCTTCCGTCTTTCTTCTTAATCCTTCCCGTTTCGAGCATCGGACCATTCCAAGTCCCAATATCCCGCGGTTTAAGAACGAACTTCTACTTCACATCTACATCGACTTATTACCCTGCAAAGCACAACAAGGGTGCTTGGTAGGGGGTGACTTATCACCAAGATCAACTAAAGACAAGAAATTTCCTTTCAGCAACATGCAACACACTACGGGTATGCTACAAATGCTGCAGAAACTACCCATCTACATCTACTCATTACCCTACCCGAGGTCGAAGCGATTTCTGCGTATGTGCAGACTTGAGGGAAACTAAGCATTTGTTTTCTCGTTAGTGATGTCTCTATATTTATGCATATAGTATACAACAATCTTTTTGGTACGTTTTTGGACAGTTCTTCTCCTAACGTCCCAGAAATGTGGCCCATCATTCCTTTTACTCTTCTATACGTGATCCATCACTACAGTCATCTGAAAATCCTCATATTGTCTTCCTCTTCTCATTTCGTTCAGAATTCCTATCTTCTTCCGTCCTCTACAGGCTTCCCCAATGTTCTCCCTTCTGTCACCCTCTTAGGCATTCCTACTCCTTTCAATACCTCCTCCGTCCATCACTTATGCCTCCTCCGAACATCCGCCACTAGCTTCCTCTCTTCTCCATTCATGTCCAATACCTCCTCGTTCGTCTTTCTTGCCACTCAGCTCACCCTCTCCGTCCTTCTTCACACCCACATCTCAAACGTCTCAAGTCTACGTACATTCTTCCTTCTAAATGACCAAGTCTACGACCCATATAGCGGCACGCTCCATATTAGGGTTTACCCGCCATATACATCTCTACTCCGACCCCCATTCATCAAATCCTCTTTGAAAATGTATCATTAGCCATGGAAATTCTATAACTTATGTCCTTACCACTAAACCCATTCTCTTTCGAAATACTTCCCAGTTACGTTAACTGCTCGACTTGCTCTATATTGCGCCCTCTCACTCCGACATTCAGCCCCGCCTTCTTATTTCTGGCGATTCAGTACTTGTTTAGGAATTCAGTACTTCTATAGTACAAGGATATTACGCACTTGTTTGGTTTCAACAAGTCGAGGCAGAAATATCGTCGGCACTTGAGTCAAATGTAGTTTTTAATCTATATTAATTCGCAATCGTTCATTCTGAATGGATCAGTTGCGCTACAAAAATTCCAAACACATAAATGTAAGGCGTGAAATCATCTCGTGACCGTAATGGTTTACCAGTAAAATTGCGGAGTGAGAAATAATTTCCAAAAAGGTTTGATCATTATTGAAATTTCAGGAAAAAAAGCGCACGAAAGCCATGTTAGGTGGGTCATTTTTCGCATAAAAACAAACAGGCCTCAATTTAGCGAGTCAGAACGATATTCACTCTCACCTTAAACTTACGGTGGCTTCCTTTCCTTATGAAGGCATCATTTTACCCCTGAATGCCCGAGCAGACGCTGCCACACAATGCGATGCTACATGTCTGGTGCAAAACGACAAGAAGGTACCGCAGAAGATGGGTAAAGATCGCCCCTCTAAATATATTCCATGGAAAGAGTAAAACAGTTTGCTTTCGTTACTGAGCTGCATGAATTTTCCTTTGACTGCACCAAGCGATGCTGCTTCAAGATGCGCAGTGAATTTCCTGGTGAGAAATAGCGTTAATAGAACCGTGGAAAAGGAAGACAGATTTTCATTGGATATTTTTGACGATCACAGTGTTAACAGTTTGTATTTACTCATGAGGTACATGATTCCGTCATGGACTGTGCAAGTTAATGCAGTATCTATATTCGCATTAAAATGCCTCAAGCAGTGTACCCAAGAGGTTGCCCAAGCTGGGGAGAATGAAGTGAAAAGCAATTTGTATACGCTCAAGAGATGTATCGTTCCATCATGGACTACGCAAGTTAATGCTGCATCTATATTCGCAGTAAAATGCTTCAAGTAGCGCAGCCCCAGAGGTTACCCGAACAGGGGAAAAGAATGACACAGTATACGACAGTTTGTATTCGCTCATAAGACGCATCATTGCATTAAGGACTACGCAAGTTAATGCTGCATCTAAATTCGCAGTAAAATGCCTCGTGTGGCGCTTCCCAGGAGGTTACCCGCGAGGGGGAAGAGAATGAGCGACGAAGATGGGCTGTGGGTGCTTTTGAGGAAGGAGGCCCCACCAACCCCTGCTTCCATTGACTCGAAACCCGTGTCGTGAATTTTGAATGGCTTGTTTTCGACGTCGGTTTTTTTATTTTTTATATTTTTTGGTCTCTCTAGTCCCCACACTTCGCCGTCACTTCCGAGGCCAACCCGGGCGAGAACATGCCCACCCACTCCCGTAACCTTTCCCGTCCTCATTGTCTTCCCCTCAGGGCGTCAATTATGCACGTACGGATCGTGGCGCTAGTCCGCACTTTGTAGTCCCTTTGACTCACCGCGTGTTCCGCTTTGATTTTTAGCATTTCCCCTTTAGGCTTTCGTCCTTTTGCTATCTCCTATTAAGACTAGAGAGGCGAGGAAAAGGATATGCCACTTTCTATTTTCACTTTCCTAGTAGTCATGAGACAACTGTAGCCACTTACGTTATTAAAGGCAGGTAGGTTTGTATGGGTCACTACGTGGTTTATCTACCTGTGATGGTAAGTTTAAATGAAATTTATTATTTTTCATTGGCTGGATAAACACAAGCTTGTGAACGACCTAAAAAGTTGTAAGGCCCATAACGCTATTCGACTAGGATCTAAAAATATTTCACTAAAATTGATAGAAACTAGGGTTTCAGGAACTTTTGCCTTTATGTAGCTATGACTTTTATAGCTATTTCCTCAAGATAAGATAGTGCTACATTTACTGAGGAAAATTAGGATTCCCTTTGAAACAAGAATATACAAAATCAATAGCAAGAACTGATCGGATCGGAAAAACCAATCACAGTCACCGTAAACAATCTGTCAATCAATCACAAACTGAGGTATCGACATTCAAAATAATTGCTCACAACTAGTCGCATATCAATACAACTACTAGTTCCACACATAGCAGTGATTTAATTAAGAATCTTACTCCGATACATTACTTCGATATTATCTCAATATTCGACTCTTGATTAATTCAATCGCGTGAAATAAACAGTGGCCCAAATCCAAGATCTTGGTTCGCTAGTTAAAGAAATTCGATTGGCCAACAGGTGGGTGCATCTCGGGTTTTCTCATCCCAAAAGTTTAGCCTTCAACGGCATTTTACCGGTTTTAGCCGCAGATTAGCCCTTTATTGATATATGGTAAGTTTTTTTACCATTTTTTTCCTTGCATTGAGTATAGCTTCTGGTGCCATTGTGCACCACTTCCTCAGCGCGTTCTAAATGATATTTTTAACATGAAACATGAGTAATATGAAGGATCTATTGATTTTCCAACTAATGGTATGAATAAGTTCTTCAAGGGTTTCAAACTGGTCAGGAGTAGAGGCACGAGGTTTCAATGGCTAGCTCTCCCATCATTATCAAGGTAATTTCTGCCAGAAACTCCGACTACCCGATTTTTTAATTTTCGGGACAGTGTACAAAAAAAATACAAAAAATTCATGTTTTCTAGGTGGAATTGCACCTGATAACTTCGATTATCGCCCAGAATATTATAAACATTTCTTTATTGACATATTATCTTGACATTGACATATTATCTTGATTGATTGACGTTGACAATTCAGTCGGCCCGGTGGCGACGAAGTCCTCGTATGCTAATCCGAGGATCACGGGTTCGAATCCTGCCAGCGCGGAATTATTTCTCAGGTCATTTGTGTTTGTGTTCGTATGTTGTTGTTATAATTCACCCCACATAAATTGGCCAAATGCGCTGTATTCGGGTAAGTAAAGAGAAAATAAATTTTAAAAATGGTTTCGTAAGTCGAAATCTAAGTTCGAAGAAAACAGGGCAGAGATTATTTACCAAATAATTTTTATTTTTAACAGGCTACTCTGCCGCACAATGGGCTCAAAAATTTGTCGCCTCTTTTTATCAGAGCTTCCACGATACTTTTTTTCTGCAACTCTTGAGTAGGACTTATCCACTAGTGATATTCTCCTTCAATTTGATGTTCATCATGAAATCTTTGGTAATCTTATTTTTATCGAAAATTTCGGTGTTAACAAAGCAGCGTTGAATTTACAAAGTGATAATTTATTAAATTTCTTTCTCCTCTAAAAAGGGTCAACGCTGTACAATCTTCCGGTCACCTAAGACTTTTGTCAGGAAAGGCTCCAACGCTCGAGAGCATTTACATTCCCTTCCGTTGTCTCGGGCGTGACTTCGTGGAATTTGCTTAGGATCGGATAGGATTCTTGGGGAGGCGACCGACAGCTAAGGTCATCTGCGCCATATGGGACAGGTGAGGGAGGATAGAAACCCGGCGTCGGCATTAGCCTACTCTTAAGGAAAGGCGCCAAGGGGACCACGGTTTACCGTCTCATCCGACAGATGGAGTACTGAACTAAAGCGCCCTCTTCAAGATATTCAAGTAGGGATCGAATGCCCTCTAAAAAAAATCCTCCTCTGCAGGGATTTGAACCCTGGCCGAATTGGCTTAGAATTATAAATGATAAGTATAACTTAGTTTTTCCACTTAGATTTATTGCAGCAAGACGACCTAGGTTTCGACGAAGCTCGTCATCACCAGGTTCATTAGCAAAATAAGACATAGAATATATGTATAGTGTAAGTAGAACATAAAGAAAGTGCGCCAGTAACGCAATGAAGGCAATCCTTTATAGAAGACTTTACATTAAGTACCTGAATGCGTTGCTGAACATCTTATTCAATAGCCGGTGCCTCTCTCTTGGATCTTTCCGAAGTACGTCAACCTCCATTGCAAGGAGACCCAATCTTCAGCAGGGAACTTCGCCATGGAAGTATCCAAGAAAGCGTGGCTAAGACGAGAGTTACCTCCCCCAATTTTGAATGCCTACATAATCTCTTCTTTTACTAATGTACCTGTTGATGACGAACTTCGCCGAAACCTACGTCGTCTTACTGCAATAAATCTTTGTGGAAAAACTAATTTATACTTATCATTTACAATTTACATTCACCGTCAGCGCGGAAGAGAGACGAAGCGATGATTTCATTAGAAGGAAATGGCGATGGATTTAGCGCGGTTTTAAGAGTCGTCCATATGCCTGAGCACGTAGAGGGTGGTGGATGGGGGGTGGACGAAAAGGGCACCTTTACGGTAACCTCGGCGGTTAGACAGTCGACGTGTGGGCGCCCACGGTGAGGAACGGTTGCTCGGGGGACCGTGCAAGGAGCACGGAGACGAGACTGACATCCGGCCTTTGAAGAAGGAAAGACCCAGGAAGAGAGCGTGGGTGGGGACTCACGCAAAGCACGACGACGCGACCGAAGAACGCCTTGGGGGTAAATGCTGGCCACTATCATTGAGCTTGAAATTAAATTAAGTTTTATTAAAACACTTGTGGAGGCTCATTCGTTTCAATATAAATACATTCTGATAACACTTACACATACAAAAGAGATGCGGCACAGCATTAAAGAAACTAGGAAAGAGGTAGTTAAGAGGAAAGGACCATATGAAACACCATAGAGAAAAGCAGAGCTATATGAACTAGACTAGAAGAACTAGCAACTCTAGAAACAAATACTTACTACTTAGTGCTATGGATTGAACTCAATTTCACCAATTTTCACCGAGAATGCGGAATATTATTTGAAAAAAAAGACAACTACTGCACTCAAAAAAGTTAGGACTACAAACCAGGAAACAATATGTGAAAATATTCGTGTGGAACGTAGCACTCTTCGGATCAGAAGCACGAACCATTAGAAAAGCTGACCAGAAAAGACTAGAAACCTTCAAAACTGGGTGCTGGAGAAGGATACTGAAGATAAAATGGACGTCCTAAATAAGAAATGATAAAGTTTACAGAAAAATAGAAGAGGAAATGACCATATGGAGCGCCATACAGAAAAGAACTAGATGGATTGGACACACCCTGAGACATAATTGGATAGTGAAGATCATAATTGAAGGCAAAAATAGAAAGGAAAAGTCACCAGGGGAAGACCCAGGAATAAGTCCATGGACCAAATAAAGAGGAAAGTACATAGGAAGAGATACCAGGAGGTAAGGGACCTATTATTAGATAGGGAAGGGAGGAGGGCTGCAGTCAACCAATCTTAGGATTGAACGACCAATGACCACATCCGAGAGATGACCAAAAATTACGGCGCCTCTTTCCTCCGCGATGGATCGTTCTCTCGATTGTTGATTTCGTTCAGGGACTGATCCGTTCCAAGATCCGCTCAAAGAAGGCGTACCGTTACTAAAACTCCCAAATCCAAATAAACAATTTACAAACATTGGGGTTGGCTTGTTACAAAAGCCACATATACTATTTATTAAGTATGAATTCCATTGCCAGTAGTTAGAAACAAAAAGTTACTACACGATAAAACAGTTTTTCTTAAAAGTCTGTTTTTCTGTGTATTATTGCAGATTGCAGCCTCTGAAAAATTGATCGTGTGGTGGCGACATATATTCAATTTATCCCTTGCGCGCTATTTAACGAAGAAAGAACGATCTGGGTCGTGAGGATCTTTTTCGTACCCTTGAAGATTTTTTTTACGCGATCAATGGTCGTGTAATGTTTGACGTCAGACCGCGTCCAATGAATTTTTCTCTCTCTCTCCGCCCGTCCTGGAGCAGCCGAGCTCTGGCGCTGTAATCCTTTTTCCGTCCCCTTCCTTCGCTTGGGGTGGACCAATTTGACCGGCCCATTTAATTTTTATCGTCCTTGTTTTCCACACCATGTTTCCGTCGCGTCCAATCTTAGTTACCATTTTACCCTCGCCCTTCTCCAACCTCCCCCTCCTGCTATGACCCAATGAAAGAAGTAAAAGGAAAAACAAGGGAAAGCTTTCTGCGCCCTCCTTTCTGGTCCTGAGATCCTAAGAGCGTTATAGAGTTATTTTTCATGATGTGTGTGTGAGGGTTTTCAGGATCGAGGTTGTCTTCTAAAGAGTTTGGAAGTAGTTAGATGCTCAAGGAGTGCCAGAAATTCCTTGATTTCAAGAAATCATTTGACAAGACTCCTCACAAAAAAGTCACACAAATTGCAATCATTCGGAGTAAAAGAAAAAAATTGAGCCTTGGATACGGGACTTTCTTAATGATCGCAAATAAAGATGATTGATGGTATTAGCTCTGATATGGATAGAGTCACACCCGGTGTTCCACAAGGAAGTGTGATCGGCCCTCTTTTATTTATTATTTATGTAACCGAACTAAGTTCTCGCTCTAGCGGTAAACAAAGACTATTTGCTGACGATACGGTCATCTACTAGGAAATAAGCGAAGACGCGGACTTAATAAGTCTATTATCAGACCTAAACAATGTTTGTATATGGTGCCAGGAGTGGGTGCTAGAACTAAATCTTAGAAAATACACCACAGTACAATTCTTGCGAAACTCATCACACCAACGCCAAACCTACACTATGGATGGAGTCAGCATTAAGTCCTTAGAAAATGTCAAATACCTTGCAATCACCTTAACTACAGTATCGTTCTATCGACCTCATTAATTTACCATAATATTTCTACGGTCAACATGGTTTTATATTTTCCCTTTTGATAATTAAATTTCGATAATAACTTTACAAGGTGTGAATTTAGATGCTCCATTGTTTTTATAAACAATTGAAGTTTGTTTATGTAATGATACTGATATGTTTTCATAGAGATCACTGTATTAAAATGGTTATTATAATGCAAAGAGTGATGTTTCTCCCTGGTTCTGAAATGTGCAATTACCTTAACAAAATTGTCCTAAAAGGCTATCTGCTGAAGATGAATCCCTATTATTAGCAATTTCAAGGTAATTTTAAATTGAAATTTTATGTTTTCATTGATGTTATGTGGTCCTTTTATTAATGGACTGTTGTGTATATTCATGTATTCTATTCTGTACAGCTCTGATGATGGGATGTTTTTCACTGGTTCTGGTATGTCCTATAACCCAAACAATTTCTGTCCTTAAATGTCTATCTACTGAAGATGGATCCCAATGATTATTAATTCCAAGGTAATTTTTATATTGGAATTTTATATTCTAATTGATGTATAAGTGATCCTATAATTAGTTGACGGTTCTTGTACTTTAGGGTATTATTTTGCATAGCCCTGATGATGGGGTGCATTAAACTCCGAAACGTCAGCAAGGTATTATAGTTTCATTGTTCCGGACCTACCCTCGATATTTTAGAAGTGGTTATAAATTACCCTAACTTCAGATATATCATGGAGAACACACATGCAAAAATATTCGGTACAGCATTTCCAGATCCTACAGAAGCGATAAAATTAAAGATGTAATGCCGAACAGATAGGACCAAAAATTCGCCTTTCCACGCACCGGTTCTACACTTAAAACACACCCATTAATTCAATTCACCATTTAACCACCCCAATCCTCATCCCTCATTCCTAAACACGGTAGGTGTCCACCCCCTGCCGCACGCCCATACGGCGGCTCGCAGGATAGTATGTAGATGTAGATTCCACACCTGGCATGAAGTCCTTATCCGTACTGAAATTCGAACCGCGCACGTTCCCCCGGAATGCCAGGCGCAGGCCAAAAGTTGTCAGGATAACAGTGCATGGTACTTACGGGCCGCTCAAGTATTACGTAAGACGATTTATGCCATTTTTGACCTCTCCCTATGTAAGACAATGTAAGATTTTCCCAACCCCCTCCCTCTCAGTCTTACGTAAAACGTTAGCTATTTGTATCGTTAGATATTTGATAGATATTATAAATATCGTTAGATATTTTTATTGTTAGTGACGTATCCCATATCATGTAATATGATCGCAGGATAAATAAATTATTATCATCCACTCTTCGTTAAGGTAGTGCGAGCGAGATAGTTCCCAAGTCATAAGAGTGACTTTAGTTTCATATAATTTTCGAATTAAAGTAGGTTTTTTTGGTGCTTGCTTAAATATTTAAGGCGCAAAATCTTTCTTTTTGTTACTTATTCTTAATCTTTCTATTATGAACTAAAATTACATATTTAGGCTTCATCTTGACTGATTACGGAAGATACCAACCGTAATTTCAAGTTTGCCAAGTATAATTTGGCCTTAATCCCGACTTTAGATACGATAACCTTGAATCTGAATGACGAACTATCAAACTGTAAAGAGTAGAAAAACCATCTAGCAATTCAAAACATATTTTCGCCTGAAAAGAAATCTGTCCAAGAGACACCAGACTTCGCACCAACGTTAAATATCTTGGGTTGGTGTGACACTCCGCAAGTTTTTTATTATTTCCTGTGGAAACGGATACACACGTGAGCAGATTGTTGTGTCGAGAGTTATAGGAGTGATGAAGAACGAGTACGGATTGCCAGTGCATTTCTAATTACTAATAGAATCGGGATGCCATGATAATTTCATCATGGAACGACAGAGGAATAAAAGTCCGAAAAAAGGAATTTGACAGGAGGAGAAGGAAGCTCCTAGAAATTTTCGCAACTTCTTTCACGTCCTCACGCTGTGCTGTGCTGTTATTATGCAATGTTGGATTACCACAAACATTATCATTAAGTGCGAAATTGTACCACAGTTGATGAAGTTGTGAACAATCACAGGATATTTGGAAAGCACATGGGGTATATGGAAACGATATAATGTTTCAAGACGGACAAAAATCTAAGTAAATTGGTTCCAGACCCCGTCCCCCCCTCGTCATTAGAATAAGTAAGATGATCTCAACCCCTCCTATCCCCAAAAAGTCTTATATAATATTTGAATGGCCCCTTGTGTGTGCGGTATGCACTTAATAGTGCATGTTGGTGATGAATTACCCCCTTCCAAACGCACTTGAGGTGGCTAACATGGTAATGTGTAAATGTAACTCTTGTGCTAGATTATGTGTCGTGTGAAAAGGCCTTAAATTGCAGTTATTTTGGAGGCCGCGGAAAATTACGAATCGTTTAACCTCTCATCGAAGTGATCAAGCTCAGACTTTTAGGGCCTCCATCTTCGCATTCGGTGATTGCGGTGCCAACAGAGTGATTGATGAGAATTTAATGGAAAGATTGGACGGCACGAAGCGGTGTCCCCAAAGAATAGACAGCGAAGAAAATAAATTGGTGTCAAAGCACCGAGAAGGAAAGTGATACAAATTCATCGGGCGTGGTCGAAAGTCTTTATCAACGGACCATTAACCTAGCGAAGCCTCGGGGACACGGTCGACGAAGACGAGAATTATGACTTTTCAACAGAGAGAATCCGCGACAAACCAATTACAAAGCGATGATCCCCTCTCTGATTTCGGTAAACGGGATGTCAAAAAAAGGTTGATGCAGACACCGCCTCTGATTGTCTTAAATTGGCCAAAAATACCTAGATTCCGAAGGTTATTATCTTTTTCAAATGTCTTGAGGGCTAGGAGGCAGGATTAAAATTAGTGAAGGTGACCAAAGAGGAAGTTTCAATAAAAGAAATAAAATTCAGTAGAACTTTGTGGAGTTTCATGTTAATTAGTAAAAATAACTTTTACACTTCACTTTTCAGTTCAGAAATCAATTTATTGCACAATCCGGATTTCGATGTCTGGCATCATCTGCAGGTACTTACTGACATTGTTAATGACAGGCATCGATATCCGAATTGCGCAATAAATTGATCTGTGAACCTCCCCATCTCGGTGGAAGTTCCCCGCCCTATAGCATCGGACGCCTTCGAACAGTTCCGAACTCGCACGAAAGGCGCCCGCCGCCGCAAATATTAGGACAGCCTTCTAGCCCCCCAAAAAACTATTAGGCGACTGGTAAACGTTTCTGCTATCAAATGTTGTCCCAAGAGCGTGTGTGGGACTAAGGAAAAAAAGGGTGATGCAGATACCGCCTCTGAAGGTCTTAAATTGATCAAAAAATACCTCTATTCCGAAGGTTATTATCATTTTCAAATTTCTTGGAGGCTAGGAAGCATGGCTAAAATTCATGGCGGCGAGCGAAGAAAAATTTGCTCCTCACATGACTTTCCCGGAGCCATCAGGGTACAGAGGGCGAGGCGTTGACCCTCGAGAATTCAGATGCTCTCAGACCTCCGTACTATTAACTTCGTGATTCTAATTGCTATGTAGCCAAACCTCATCTCCACAGGGTCTGACTTTGCCTATACTATGGTATGACGTGATGGGTATGCATATGTAACTAGTGCACTTACTCGCACGAGTTCATGCACAATATTAAAAAATTCTGGTATTGAGATATCACCCGAAAGGCGAGAAAGAGGTCAACAGCCCAGAGCTCCCTCCATTTTATCCTGTATCCCCATAGGCAAAAATTAGAGGGACGAAATTTAATTCTCGAAAAATTCTACGTCAATGATTGGAAAAGCAATCCATCAACGTCGTCAGCACTCACTAAAGCTCTGGAATTTCTTTTCATTCAAAATTAATGGATGGACGAGAAATTTCTAGACTGGCGACTTACAAAACTTTCTTAAGAAGAGTCCACGGGGGTAAAACTATCGTGTAACACTTCATTAAATTTCAAAATACTTTTTCACGACCAGTAAAGGTCATGAAACTATTGACGATCGATCGCAAATGCACACAGTTTTTGGGAAAACCCGCAACAGTTTCATTTATGCCAATAAGAAGAGCTGTATTCCATAGAAATAAATCCCTTAGGGAATCAAGTAGGCAATTTCAGAGAAATTCCATTATCAATATTCTCATGGCAACAAGTCGATGTATACAGACCGGAAAAAAGCGAAATATTTCTTAGTTTTGTAGGTACTTCTAAACTAGTAAACATATATGGCGATTTTCTGAAAAGTTTAATTTAGTGAACTTTTACACAAAAATTCAATGTTTTTCTTTTACGAAGAACCCAAATGGTTACTAGCGCCAACACTGCTTCTGTGACGTCACTTAAATCTTCACAGACAAGCCCGCATGTAAGTATATTGGAATCATCATTGGTTGTTCAATCCTAAGATTGGTTGACTTCAGCCATCCACCGTTCCCGATCTAAAGCTAGTTTCCTTACCTACTGGTATCTTTCCCTATGTACTGTCTTCGCTATTTGGTCTATGAACTTATTCCTGGGTCTTCCTCCAAGGACTTTACCCACAATTTTGTCTTCAATTATATTCTTCACAAACCCATTGGGTCTCAGGGTGTGTCCAATCCATCTTGTATATTGGAATGGGAATGACAAAAAATTCCGTTTCCTTTTTCAGTTCGGTGAGTAATCTTTTGTAATACCATTAAAAAAAATAATATCAACATTTATTATGATGGTAACTATTTCAACTATTAAAAAATGACTTGAAAAAGACGACGTCAGTGAGATCACGCAAAAGGCCAGCCAAAAGCGGCGCGCATCGGAAAATTACATTATTGAATTGAGTTTAGGCTCCTTTAGGATAGGAAAGGAGGATCCTTTAGTGGGTTCGTTTGAAACAGTGGTAGTGTGTTCGACTCCTGTTCCGAGAGTCACAGGTTCGAGGCCAAACCAACTTTAGCACGCTACCCGAATTTGACTCCTCTAATGAGAGGCACGGTCTCAGCAGAAGGCATTGATGGCGCAGATCAAGTAGATCGGACCGGTATCAACAGCCACACCTTCGGGCGAAAGTGAAGTTCACGGATTCGGCCGGTGTACTGCGATGTGGAAATCAACGGTAAAACCATCACATTAGTCTCCCTAGAAGATGTATTCTACCTGTATATATGACGTGATGGCACTCACAGTAAAATATTCCGCAGATAAAACAGTCCCCCAATCGGATCTCCGGGTAGGGAGTATAGGGAATGGTACATCGGTCAGGATGGGCAAGTGCAGAATAGTGACATGGAACGTGAAATCTTTAGGGGTGAGCGGGAACCTGGAGAACGTGAAAACAGAGATGGAGAGGTTAGGGGTAGATATACTAGGAGTCAGCGAGATCCAGTGGGCGGGGGCAGACGACTACTGAAGCGACAGATTGAGGAGTGATATTTTCAGGAGACGAGAAGAGGATTGCATGTGTAGGCATCATACTGAAGAAAAAATGGGGCAGGAGAGTGAGGTCAGTCTGGCAGTACAGCGAAAGGATTCTGATGGTGAGGTTGGAAGGCAAGCCAACGGACACAGTAATCGTGCAGGTCTTCAAGCAGACGTCTAGTCATACGGGAGAAGCAAAAGAAGAAATGTACCAGTAAATTGAAGAAGTCCTCGGGGTAGAGATTACGACTACTGGAGGTAACCTATGTTCTACGATGTTCTACCTTGATTGAATACATGTTTGTCGCTCCTGCAACTGGCCATACGCGAAAAGAAGGAGAAAGTGGAGTCCAGCGACGGACGCGAGTCTCAGAAAAATCAAGCGGGCAGAAGGGGCAATTTCAGACGGAGTGGTTGATATATGCTGGAGAAGAGGACGAGGAAGAGGGGGATAACGAGATGGAAAGGAAACAACGCCAGGAGGGGGCGCGCCCACGCTCAATCTCTCCCTCGTCTTCGCGTTTTCCGATGTGCCGGGGAAGAGGACGACGCCGCCGCGCCGTGTCTATTTCGGTCCACGCCGGAGAAAGAGTGAGAAGAATCGACGGACTGCGCGAAAACAGAGCGATTTAAAAATTTACAAAAAAATCTCTCTTTCAAAGCCTCCTCAGCCGAAAAAAATATAGAAAGCAGCATCAGAAAATACATTTGGCAGTCAAAACATTCTCTGATGCCCACTCACAGCCTCGCCTAAGCCTCCACGTCACCTATTCCACGAGAATATTAAAGCCAACGAGCCGCCGATTGGACTGGTGAATCATAAGAAGGAAGTTGGGTAACTCATCCCTTGTAACAGATTTTTAAAAAGAGGGGATTTACCAAAGGGTTAAATGCTACGTCAAACGTTGGAGGAGGAACTTTTATTTTAGGCCTGCCCGCTAACCTACCTTGATTTTCACATAAATTATCCATTGCGGCTTCTACAATCGAATAACTTAAAATATTTCAAGGCAATCGTTCATTTAACGAAGATACATTGGCTTAAAAATAATCAATTTCAACGAAAGAATTTTAACGCTTAAATACATTGCCTTGATGGCAATGAGATCACACATGGCACATCATCACGTAAACTTTTTCATCTCAATGTCCTCCCGACAAATATTGTTCGAAAACTTGTACAACATGCAATTGATATTGCGACACCCATTATATTTTCATCTTAGATCATCGATGAAATAACATGAGTATTTAAGTTTCAGTGTTATGCTTCCGGTTTTCTTCGGAGGACATACAGTCTGAATCCCTTATGTGATGACAAATTGATCTGACTTACAAAAAAGAAACCTATGCAATAAATATGAACCTCACTATTATCTAGTTACGGTAAATAATTTATGTATTTATTTATTTATTTACACTATCCCGAATACAATACAACGTGCCAATTTACGCCGGGTGGATAACAGTAACAATGGACGAGACACAAATACCCATGTCCTGGGCAGATAAGATTCTACCCAGGCGGGACTCGAACCCGCGACCCTCAGGGTAGAAGGCGAGGACTTTACCCCGCCGCCACTGGGGCCATCAAATTATCTGTGATTTGAAAGTTTTGCCCAGTTTTACTGGACCACAGTTACAATCTAAAATGCTTCCCTAGTCGACGTTTCCGACTTAAGGTTAAATTAAGGGAAAGTCGTATGTAGCATATAAAGAAATGGATTTTTGTCTCCGGAAGCAAAAATCTCTGTGAAAGAAAATGTAACGCACTCTGCCTCAGAGTGTGACAGCAAAACATTGTTTGGGCAGGATTATCTTCGACTAGCAGGCCTGCATTTAAAAGAGAAAATAATTTATAGTTAGACTATTTTAAGGAAAATGGTTTTATGGATCAATAAAATGTTGTTTTTGACTTTTTTGCTCTCAATTACTTGATATGCAATTCTAACCTAATAAATTACAACTGTGGTTTTTGTATTACAACCAACCCCACCGTTTGCATATAATTTATTTGTTTTAGGCCGTGATATTAATTCCACGACTTTAATGGAGCGGATCTTGGAACGGTTCAGTCCCTGAATGAGAGGAGAACGACTTCTTCGTGGAGAATAGGGGGGACGTAATTGACAGCTCATCTCTATAATATAAACGTGTAGTTCATAATTTAGAGTCGAAACCAATTGAATGATGTATTGCAACCAAAAGTGGCTCCATGGACAAAGTTTCAGAGCTCTAAGTCATCGGGAAGTTGGTTAAATTTTGGTTACCAGATTTGACTCAGACAAACAGATTATTCATAAGAAAACCTTTTAGTAAACGCTCAATTAATTAATCATTGTCATTCTTCATACTGATTATTGTATTGGGTCTATAACTAAAATTTCAGATCTCTACGTCAAACAAAAGTAGGTAAACTTTTGATAACAAGAATTGACCAAAACAAACAGGTGAAACTCAATAGAACCCTTTAACAATCGCTAATTTCGAACAACCTATGCCATACATAGCGTGGAAAATTAAGCGTTAGCACTCAATGCGTGAAGATGCATTCAATTCTTCGTACACAACTGCCTTATGTCTTTTCTTGACCTAATAATGATACATTCGTTTTTACCATTGAGGTACATGGAGAGCGCATTACGTCATTGGACTGTAGCCTGACAACCGAAATAACAAGCATATCAGTTATTCCTGCTCTTTTCTTACTTTCCTATCGATAGCACGAAGGAATGGACGAATTAGCGGACGTAAAGCAAGAATACCCATCATGTGTTCGAAATTTAAGGTAAGTAACTCTTGAAACTAATATTGGTAACTCATTACTATGGATTCTACTCAATTTTACTACAGTTTTCACCATGGAATCGGATTATTATTAATTAAAATGCATAAAAATATACATACAAGGAGAATGAGTATTTAATAAGTAAATGCATGCTGATTTCTAGTAGGTAAGCGACGGAAAACATCGTAATATTGCAAAATTAGTGCGTCAGCTCGTAAGTGCTAAAAGAATAAAGAACGGGGTTAACAAAGATGGCGGACAGACCACGCACCCGTTACAGCTTCTAGCATTGACCACCATAGCAAGCGCCCTCTCCATCTACCTCAATTGTTTTAATAATAAAATGTACCGCGTAGAATGACCTTTCCACCCGAGAAAACTTACCTTTCATTTGACGACAACATTTTCTTAAGTGCTTGCGTTGGTGCATACGACTCACGCCGCGCGTCATCCCCATCGGACTTCGCATTCACAGAGCTAAAAAGACTTCCATTAAAATAGGTGGATAGGCTTCCGAATGGTGTCCGCGACTCATTCGGCATTCGCTGGAAGCTTCCAGCGCTACGTGCCGCTTTCTGCCGGCCGAGGGTCTTTAGAAGAGTACCATGCAAATTTAACATGCACACCGGCAAACCGGGGTCGAACACTTGCGGAGACTTTGAATAAAAATCACTTTGAGACGTCAAATATTTCGCGTCCATCTCAAAACAAACAAAGCCAAACTAAAAAATAAATAAAATACCAAAGAAAGCTGCGCGCTTCGTTTAAAACTGCTACGAGCGAACATAAACGGTCATATACATAGATTCATAGATTCCTTAGTGAGCTACTATAGGCTTAGCCCTACTCACTAGTCGCCAACTAACAAAATTGTATTCATAGACAGCTCAGCATCGCCAAGTGTGACACTATTTTAGTAGCTGATTCTTAAACTCTCTCGTCTCCTTTAGAGGAGCTAATACAAACGGCGGTCTGTAAAAAGCGGTTCACCTCGGGTGATATCCTGAAGCCATAACGGAGAATTTAGGCAAAAATACCAAAGATATTGATGGTATTGCTTTTCTCAAGTCTGGCGGGTACGACGAGTCGTATTGTTACTGGATCAAACTCAGCATTTTAATTAATTTCTCTTAGTCTACCTAGTGTAGTGTTATGGTACTCCGGGGTGCTTCATGAGTGTTTAATTCAACGAAAAAGGAAGAGTTAATGAGATGATTACTGTGGTTTCAAGCGTCGTAAGGTGGTTACCACCTCTTCTTTATCTCATTTCATCAGGGCTACGCCTCACAGGTTTATACAGTACATAAATCAGTGTGTGTGTAATGACTGTTTTTGAGGGTACCAATTACATTTTTTAATTATTCGGGCCATGGTGCTGTTCATTTGTGAAATTAGATGAATACTCGACGAGCATACAGACTTTTTTTAAAGAATGCATCGAGGAGGAAGCCTCGTAAACAAGTGCATATTAGTTATCGTGACTATTGTATCAAGTGAGGTGCTACAGAGTAATTAACTCGAGCATATTACTGTTTGTTGTCGTGGAAATATCTCTGACATTGATATAAAGACGTACAATTGTTATTTTATTGAATTGTAATGATTTCGGACAAGTAAAAAGTATAATTGCGAGTCTGTTTACATCACAGCGCTGGTCTGTTTACATTCTGCCATAAATTTCTATTTCGTTTCGTTTTTATTTTGGTAACAGGGCATTGTTATGGTTCACACAGTCAAAAAAAATTTCTGGCAGTGCTTCAGCAGTTTATCGCATCTTACTTTATGTTTTATCTTCTGAGTGGATAAGTGAAATTTTTCAGTTTCGTTTTATCAAATGCTCAGAAAGGATTTGTGAAGGGACAAATAGGTATTCAGATTAAATAGTGACAGTGTCCGCTGTACCGTGTGGAAGTTCAATTTTCGTTCACAAAATGATGGTTAATCTGTGAATGTGAGTTTTGTTACATTTTCTGTATAAATGACAGTTATTAGCAATTAACTAAAGGCAAACGTTTTCCCTTTTGAGTGTATCTATATTGATGGAACGGTGAATACCTCAAGAAACACCGTGTTTGTTTGAATATAACTGATACCTTAATTTGGTGCGATTGGATAGAGTAAGGTAAACTTTAATGTAGTGAAGCTACAGTATATTAAAATGATTTTATGAGGATCTGTGCAAGTTTGTGGTGTATTACTACGTGTGTCAAAAAACATTGGGAAATTAAAGTATTTAACGATAGCGCCATCATAGCAATATAAATGAATGACATACGAATTCACGTACAATGAAGCCCTAAGGGAAGTCTTGAAGCTCTCTCTAGCGGGGAGAATCGAAGCCGGATTGACGTATAATTTTGCGTATTTGGCCATGTTGTGACTAGGAAAACATTGAGTAATTCTATGCAAAAGCATTGAAACCTGGTGATTTTCGTGGCTTTGTTGTGCCTCAGTTGTGGAATTATTGAGTCCATCGTGGATTTCAGCGAATAAAACGTGCTTGTAGCTGCCTCCAAAGTCAACACAAGTGCCGTAGTCTTGCATTTCATATTGTAATTAGGGGAAATAAGGCGAGTGCCGTGAGCGGCCATCTGTGCATGCAAAATGGCGTCGTGTTCTGCATTTGGCTGCCAAAACAGAATAAATAATAAATATAAACAGCTACTAATATTATTATGGAAACTAATATTATTGTCTCTCCCAAAGTTCCTTGGTGTGGAACTGTTTATCCTCAGTATCAGTCGACTGGTTCGATGTTTTTGTATACTTTAAGCTTTGGCCTTGAAGGGATGAGCTTCATGAGGGTAGAATGCCTCTGTTTTCAATTAAGAGTTCGTTAAAATGAATGATAATTGGTGCATTTTAATGCATTTTTACAGATGCAAAAGGCGTGCTAATAACAAAATGTTGCCCATTTGCCGTAGTCAGAGTTCTTTTTTCAGTGAGTAGACTAGATGTTTTGGGCAGCTCTTGCATTTCATTATTACATTGTTCATCTGTCATCCACAGGTCCGAACAGAAACTTGTAGTGAAACACAACCCTCTGTGATGCCTAACTAGTTGCCATCCGTGTCCTCGGCCTCTTTTCGCAAGACCATGCTCACAATTAGTATTGGAACAGATGGAATTGTATGTATTTGTGACATCCATTATTACGCACAATTGTAATTAATTGAGGACTAATGGAGAAAATGAACAAACATTTGCACCCAGCAAATTCAATGACGACGTTTGAAACTACTTGTAATGCGTAATGGACATGATCAGTAGGTATTCAGTATACATCAACATCAGAGCAGACGATATTTAATGCATTCCTGACATACGTCATTACGACCATTTGTGACAAACGGAGAAAAATATATGCTTTGGAGCTGTCATTTATACATAGGAGTTTCCCAAACGACACTTGAATGTAGTTTCCATGTGAAATGGGAGGTTATCTGTAAGTATTAGGTTTCCAATGGCATCGAAGCAGACGATGCTGTAGGCACATGCTAATTTCCTTATTGCTAAGAACTTTCGTGAATTGAAGAATCGAGGCAAGCATCATTTTAACGTACAAATATTAATATTAATGTATACATTTCAAATGTAATATTAGCTCCTGGGTCCTGTATTCAATTAAAACTGCGCCGCTAAAACACGCAGAGTTAAAGGGAAGATGGCAATGTTTTTATAGTCAGAACATGGCTAAATGCGCAAGGCTGGTGGCTTCATCTTTCCGGCATATGGTTACTCCTGTGATGAAGCTAGTGGCAGTGTTGCCAAGCGTTGCTTCATTGTTATTAGGGCAGTCGCTACCTAAAACTATGTACTCTGCTGCGATAGTGGAGATAGCAGTATACTAATTTAGTAGCTCAATGGAAAGGACCTATGAATACCATATTTTAGTATGCGACTAAGCGGTCTTAGTAGCCGACTAAGTTAGTTGACTTACTAGCACCTATTACCTGAAATCTATGAATACGGCCGATAGTGTTTCAGAGCTTTTAGAGGGATTAAGGTTTAGGAGAAATTCAGAACTGATATTTTTCAGAGCGACATAGAGAATATTATCATGACTCCTCACTACATCTCTAGGTCTGACAGATGCCACAAAACAAGAGAGATACACTGTCTAACAGATAGTTACAAGAACTCGTTCTTTCGCCGAACAACAAGCAACCACAATAAAAGTTGAGCTCCACTAAATACAATCCTATGATACATGTCACCATTTCATCTCCACAAAACTTACACCTTTACACGACAGGTGACCTAACACCCCCTGCCCCATGCCCATGTTGCCGGTCGCAGTGTATTAAAGATGTAAATGTAAAGAAGAGAAGCCAGCTTTTTCGATGTTCCATTTAGGTAAGTCCCGGGTATATCAATTTATCCAAGAAATCAAATACATTTCGGGTAAAACTATTCTGTATAACTAGAAGTCTCCGAGTTAAATTCGGAATCAATTTACCACTTAGTCATAGAGGTATTTCCCATTAAAATCGACCGTTGCACGGTATACAACGAAATACTTGCACTAAATGTCTTAAAACTAGATAGTTACATTCAAAATACCTCCAAAATTAAACAAAAAGAGATTTAACATGATTTATTCGGACTTCGTAAATGAATGAAAATTCAAAACCAATTTATTTTCCAACAAAGTTATAATTATCGTACGAACTCCAACAATCTACAGCAGGTAAGATCATGAGAATAAAATCAGGGAAATACCCTTCAGAGTAGACTAGTTTAAAATGCAGTTTTTCCCCTACATCAATAGGATACGTAAATGGCTACCGATGAGACTTGAAACTAGGTTAGACAACAGCTAGTTAGACAACAGCTAGTGCAGCAAAGTAGTTTATTTGTTCTCTAATACTTGTTTCTTAATCCACCCAGTAGTGCTAACCTCAAGTTTAGCCTGATTCTTGTATCACGTTTCCATAGTTGATTATAGATTAATCAGGAAGGCGCTTCGTTGGTTTGGCCATGTTGAGAGAATGGATGAGAGTCGCATAAAGAAACAGATGTATCAGAGCGAAATGAATGATGCGAGAGGTAGAGGTAGGCCGAAAAAGTTGTGGTTGGATGTGGTTGAGGAAGTTCTTAGGAGGAGGAATATTAGGAGTCTTAAAAACAGGAGGGCGTGTATGAAGCTGTGTATGGTGGTAAATGAAGCATAAGAGGTTTGCAAGGATAGGTCAGTATGGAGGAAATTATTGAAGCAGAGTTAGGAGTACAAATATGTATTTATGAGTGAAACTTTGTGACTGTGCCTACCCCGGAAGGGAACGGCGTGATTGGTATAGTAGTATCTGTTGCATTTTTTGGAATAGCTATAGAGTGGTGCATGCTGCTTAAAGTTAATTTATAAACTGTAGCGCATGTAGGTGATCAGTCACCCCCTTCCAAACACCCTTGAGGTGGCTAGCAGGGTAATGTGCAGATGTATAACGCGATGAAAGCACTACGGAGTGGTAAAGTAATACGGATTTATATTAGGTACATCGGGCCCTACACATCTTGCTGCTCGTAACTTCCCGTTCTAATCCCGTTTACCCACCCTCGATTTGAACTTTCGGATTTAATAGGCAAGGGGTGGGGAGTCCAGGAAGGGTACCAGAATGAGGGGGAACAGGATTCTCACCAACCGAGACGAGGGGTGGGCGGCTGAGAACGAGGGAAAGTGGGGTCAGAGCGAAGGAGTCCCAGTTCAAGAGGATAGACCCATTGGATCCCAAAAACTCACGAACTCACCGGAGTAGAGCAATGTCTAGTACAGTGAAACCTGCCTCGGCGGCCGGCTCCCTTGATCAATCACCTATTAAATGCCCCGTTCTCTCCAACGTCCTTAGAATATACAAGTTGCATTAATCGGAGTTGTTTAGGAATTACCCACTGAGGTATATGGAGAGGGCACTTGCCAAGCTGGCCAATGCTAGAAGCTGAAGCCAGTCGTCCATCTCCGTTGACCCTCATTTCCCTATAGTGCTTACATCTACATCAACATACTACCTTGCGAGCCTCCGCATGGGTGTGTGGCATGAGGTGTTAGGTCACCAGCCGTGTATAGTTGTAAGGTTTTGGATGATAAAATGGTGACATATATTATGGGAGTGTAATTAGTGGAGCTCAGTTTTGATTGTGTCCGCTTATTTTGCGCGGAAAGAACGAGTTTTTGCACCTATCTCTCCGGCAATGTATGTCTTATTTTATCGCTTATGTCATACATAGAGATGTAGTGTCATGATAATATTCTGTGTTGCTCGGAAAAATACACCACTTCTAAATTTCTCTAGCAACCTAAGACTAGCGAGTAGCCTTAGAGTATAACCTTTATCCCTGTAAAAGTCGTGAAACACAAAAAGTTGGCTCGTAGCAGTTGTTAACGAAGCGTGCAGCATTTCTTTGTATTATATTAATTTTTGGTTAAATCTATATGACCAGAGTCCCGAATGCTCGCGGCATATTCGAGGTGTGGCCTAACCAGAGCAAAGTAGAATCTCTCGTTTACTTTTTCATCCGAGGACCTTCCTATTATACGCATAACAAAACGTAGTTTCCTTCATACTGTGCCGCATATGATTTGTATCTGTGTTCCCCACGATATATCAGAATCTTACGGGCTAACGCACAAATTTTGCAATTTTACCATATTTTCCATTGATACTTTCCTAGAAATTAGTATGCACTTATTTCTTAAATGAGGATTTTTCTGACGTATTTTGTTTATTTATTTCAATTAAAAATCATCCGCATTCTCGATGAAAACTATTGTAAAATTGAGTAAAATGCTTAGCACTAAGGAGCCAATGTATGTTCCAAGAGCTACTTGCCTTAAATTTAAAACAGATGGTTGATGCTCCAGCTTTAAATCCGCTAATTCATCCATCTCGTCGTGCGGTCAAATGAAAAGTTAAGAAAGAACAAGATTAAACAATGTGGTTGTTATTTCGGTTGTTAGGCTTCATTTGATGACGCAGTGCCCTCTCCATACACCTAAATGGAATTACCGAAACGGTTGCTAGCGTCTTCAAAGACAAGCCAGCACAGAAGGAAATTGAAATATGGATGATAAACAATGCCGTTTTCTTATTCAATTCGGTGAACTATCTTTTTCTTTTGATAATTTCATGTTTTTTATAATAATAACTACATGAAATCTCTCAAAAGGACTAGTAGAATAAAAATATAATGCAAGAATCTAGAGATTTCTTTGAAATCATCATCATCATTGGTAGTCCGTTATTTAGCAGGTCCTAAGTAGCCTCTCCTCCAGATAACTCTTTTCTTGTGCATTCCTATTCATCCCTGCGTAGCCTGTCTCCTCTTCTCAATCATCCGTCATTTTCTTTCTTCTCCTTCCCGTTTACCCTTTCCTTCTACCATCCATTCTAATACCTCCTTCATCAAACAATCTCTTCTTCATATATGTTCCAGCCAGTTTTGCTTCCTTGTTTTAATTGTCTTTATCAGTCCTCTATCTTACCCTACTCTGGTCAATACCTCTTCATTTCTCACTGCCTGCCCAACTAATATTCAACATTCTTCTCCATGTCCACATCTACAATACCTCAATGTTTTATATCCTTTTTCAAAGCCGTCAATGTCTCACAACCATATAGTAAGACGCTCCAAACATAAATTGCCAACCTTTTCCTAAGCAAAATATCCATTTTGCTACACAAAGCGTCCCTGGCCATTGCGATTCTACCTTTAATCTTTCATTTAATTATTTGAAATATAAGGGAAAACTAACAAGTCCTTGAGTCGAAATTTAAGGCAAGTAACTTTTGAGACACACAATGGTTAGTTGGTGACATGAATTCGACTCGATATTACCATAGATTGCACAGGGAATAAGAATAATTATAAATTGAAATAAATCAACAATACATGTAAGGAGAATGCATGTAAAATAAGTAAGTAAATGCTGATATTTAGTAATTTATCGATGGACAACATCTTTGAGTTGCAAAATTAGTGTGTCAGGCCGTAAGCTCAAAAAGAAAATCGGGGTAAACAAAGATAGCGGACAGACCACGCCCATGTAATCGATTCTACCATTGGCTAATACAGCAAGCGCCCTATGTACTCTCTTTCATGTATTATATATGTATCCTCTTTGAAAAACTTTTTAAATCGGCTTTCGTCTTTAAATAAAAATATAATTCAAGAGGAATTAAAGTTTTCGAGCAGATAAACACCTTACTGCATCTACCTCAAGGAAGTGCGATGGAGATAGTTCCCTAATCATAATAGAGACCATATTCGAATTATACGATGAAACTTCACCAGCTGTGAGACACACGAATTAAATATTGCACTATTAATGGTGCAATAATATAGTATTACATGACAGAAATTTTAAGTAGTAAAATGAAAATATTTAAACAAGTCTTTAACTAGGCTCACTTTTTTCACGCTGTATGTTTGCACTTACTGCGGGGACAATACGATTAATTTACAAAAATAGTTGAAAAAACACACAAACTACACACTGTTGATTTTTTGACGAGATCTAAGTGTTATAAATTCATTTGTTAAATAAGGTGTTTCTGGAGTGCATACACGTACCATTTCCCATGTAAAAGGGCTGGTGTTTTATGTCAATGGACGGGTGATATGTTTTTCTTTAAAATGAGACCAAATTCATTGATTTCTAGGCAAAATGATATTTCGCTTAAACTACCTAAACACTCGAAGATGAAGTAAAACCATTGAAATACCGAGTAAAATGTCGAAAAACGCTGCCCTCAATGCCTACGTCAACCCAGCTGCGTTTATAAAACAACAGTAAAAGTGAAAAATTTTAGCATTTAGCTCGATTTCAATGGGCATGACATTCGCACCTGTTCACCAAAATACGGCAGAACGTGAGGAGTTGACGCTATAGCTACCTATCACGGAAGGAAACTCATGCATAACTGTCACATGCATTTCAAGAATGACGCCCAGCTTCGTCATGGGCGGCTACGCAAGCCAACGGTACAAGTCATCCGTGGCCGCTGGAATCCTTAACATAGCGTCGAGAGCTCTTAATCTCCTCCCTCCTTTAATTCGGAGTATTCGAAATCAATCGACGGCGAAGCGTGATAGCTGTTTACACATTCGGCACACCTCGGTAAAAACGCAGAGCACAAAGAAAAGCTGGATTAACGACATGGGGCGTAGCGTATAGGCCGACGGTTAAAAAGAAGGGAAGTGCGGGGAAGCATTGCGTTGACTGGTGTTCACTCGAGCGAAAACAGAACATGAAAGTTTTCGGAAGGTTTGCAGAATTTTCTAAAGGTCTTAGGTTTAAATTTACAAAACATTTGAAGAGGAACCTTTATTTTAGGCATGCTCGATAGCCTACCGTGATTTGAGCATACATTACACAGTAATATTTCTATCACCGAAGAGTGGAAAAATATTACCAGGTCAACGATAATTAAACAATGATATACTGTTTTTCTATCAATTTTTTCCTCCGTAATTCGGCCGAAAATTATCTCTAGTTCATTTTAATAAGAGCATTATATGTTATAATGACATCGTGAAAGTAGCCAATCGAGAAAAATCTTGAAAATCAAAAGTGAGGCCGCTAAAAGGAAAAATGAACTTGCATTTACTGAATTGCACCAGTATAACGATCTCACGACAGCTAAATAAGGGGAGAGTGAAACGTAATCGGAGAAAAGCCATCGCTCCACTTTTCCAATCCTTGATGATCTTCAAGAAAGAATTCTACGCATCTGCGGCGAGAGTATTTTCGTTTCTCTCGTTATAGAGTAATAAAAGGCACTCCTCCGAGGCTGACGGAGAGAAGTAATCGAAATTCCTCGGCTGATCCACTGTCTCTCCGCGAAGTTCAGATCCGAAAAATAGCTCATGATATCGCAGAATTACTGGAGGCAGTGACCGGTGCTTCTAACATTCTTTCGGTATAACTTAATGACTTCGGCACATTGATGTAGTAAATCTTGGCATTCGTCCATGATGATGCGAATAAAATAACTCCGCGAATAAGGGAAATGGTTCGTGAATGTACTCCAGAGAGGAATTATTTTTTAAAAAATGAGGAATTCATGAGCTTTATAGAGGTTTTGTTAAAACATTCGTGTGGAGCGTGCTATTCAATGGATCGGTATACAGTGGAACCTCGCTTTACGAGCACCTCTCATAACGAGTATTTCGTATAACGAGCAAAATAAATTGTAAAAAAATGATTCGCTGAACGAGTGATGTTTCGCATAACGAGTGACGAGGAGAGGGGAGGTCCCGATTGTGCGTCAGCAACAGCGAGGGATGGAAGGCTATGGGAATCGGACAGAGCGGTGAGGGGGGCTCTATATAGGGCCAGCACCGCAGAGCGCTGCAGACGCCTGACGTCTCGAAATTAGCCAAGCCGAGGAACAGATGCATTAGCTGCAAGCCTGCTGCTGATCAGTCTATGTTAAGCACTCGTTCCGCTTGGATCTTTGTGTCGCTTGTAGTCACACATTTTTCCAAACTTGTGTTCAGACATATTTTTTGTGATTTTTTTGGGCTAAGCTTAATAACTCATGCAAAAATGTCCCCGAAGAAAAAGTCGCAAGGAGATAGCTATAAGAGAATAAAAATAACCGTAGAAATGAAACTTAAAGCCATTGATAAGCGAGAACGAGGTGTGAGCGTGGCTGATGCAGCACACACAATCGGTCAGCATCAACGATTTTCACTTTTCTCAACAAAAAGGACAAGATTAAGGAGGTCGATGCTTCAGAGGGAGTGACAAGAATATCTACGCAACGGTTACGTATTATAGTTGCTTCTCATATGGATAAACGAAAAGCAACTGCAAGGCGACACTATTAATGAGAACATTATTTGTGAGAAGGCGAAAGTGATTTTCGCCGACCTCGTTAAGAAGACTCGAGGATCACCAACAGCCGAAGAAGAAGTATTTAAGGTAAGTGGTGGGTGGTTTGAGAAGTTTAAGAGAAGAACCGGCATCCACAGCGTTGTGAGGCACGGTGAAGCAGCAAGCTCCGACACAAAGGCAGTAGAGAACTTCATCGGCGACTTCAAGAAGCTCGTAGATTTGGAGGGTAACCTGCCGCAACTGGTTTTCAATTGTGACGAAACGGGTCTCTTCTAGAAAAGATGCCACAGCGAACCTAAATAACAGCAGAGGAGAATGCATAACCCAGCCACAAACCAATGAAAGACCGTCTCACGCTGTTACATTGTGCCAATGCAAGCGACGATTTGAAAATTAAACCGCTGCTTGTTTAACATTCAGAAACTCCCTGAACCTTCAAGAAGTGTAAAGTACAGAAGAGCAGGCTAAATGCGATGTGGTGATCCAAAAACAAGGCTTGGGTGACATGTGACCTTTTTACTGATTGGATCAATGAAGTGTTTGGTCCTTCTGCGAAAAAATTTGCTTGAGATGAATCTACCACTCAAAATCTTGCTTGTTATGGACAACGCTCCTGCCCATCCTCCAGGACTACACTTTAAGACCTTGAAGAATTTAAATTCATCAAGATCCTGTTTCTCCCTCCCAACACTACTCTGTTACTCTCGCCTATGGACCAGCAAGTTATTTCTAATTTTAACAAGCTCTACACTAAAGCGCTCTTCGAGGTGACGGAAAGGACTAATCTCACTCTCAGAAAGTTTTGGAAATATCTCTTCCACATCGTTGCCTGCCTCAAGATGATCGAAACGGCGTGGGAAGGGGTTACCAAGAGAACCCTCACTTCTGCTTGGAAGAAGCTTTGGCCGGAGAGCATTGTCAAATGTGACTTTGAGGGGTTTGAGACAGTACCTGTGGAGTCTGTAGTCAGCAAGATTGTGTCTTTGGTCAAGATCATGTGACTGGAGGTGGATAACAAAGATTTTGATGAGCTTATGGAAGAGCACTGCCAAGAGCTGACCACCGAAGAGCTTAGGAGTTGCATTGTGTTTCACAGCAAGATGTTGTGGAGGAGAATTTGTCCAAGGAGGAGGAAGAGGTAACAGCAAACAAACAATCTTCTGGCGCAATAAGAGAAATGCTGCAAGCATGGGAAACTGTTGCATCGCACATTGAGAAGCATCACCCTAATAAAGCAGTGGCTTATTTATTTAATGATAAGCCCGCTATTAATTTATTAAATGATAAGGCTGTGTCACATTTCCACCAAATTCTGAAGCGTCGGCAAAAAAAGTCTCTAGATGGCTTTCTAGTAAAAAAGGGTTAGGTGTGTATCATAAATAGTAAATTAATTATTCTGATTTAATTTGTTTTCTACATATCGAATTCTCATTACAGATTCGTTCATTCCGCGATAGAAGAAAAGAGTAATATGAATCACGCTCCTTAACAATGTATACATAATTTACTTAAAATAAACGTTACACATAAATAATTTTGAGTATTTTTTCGGCATGGAACGCATTATAGATTTTTACATAAATTTGTAGGGGAAAAACTGTTTCGCTTAACAAGTATTTCGCATTGCGAGTAAGACTCTAGAACGAATTATGCTCGTTAAGCGAGGTTCCACTGTTATTTACCATTGGAAAAATTGACCAGAAAAGACGAGAAGCCTTCGAAACCTGGTGCTGGAAGAGGATGCTGAAAATAAAATGGATGGATAAAATAAGAAATGAAGTGTACAGAAGAGTAGAAGGGGGAAGGCCCATATGAAACACCATGGGGAAAAGAAGAACCAGATGGATTGGACACACCCTGAGACAAAATGGGTTTGAGAAGAACACAATTGATGGCAAATTAGAGGGAAAAGTCCAAAGTGGAAGATCCAGGTTTATAGATTAATTAGGTACTTAGATTTTATACCATACAAGACAACGCAGTTTAATCTGAAGAACGATAAAGGCAGACTTAGCATCGATAAATCAACATGCAAGATCCGTCCTTTGAAGAACAGGTTGAGAAAAATTCCCGCAACAAATGGAAATGAAAATGCGATATACTGGGCAGCGAAATGCGAAAATGCGATATACTGGACAGCCATCAAGAAGCGCCAACAAGAAATTCACAACTTTGGTTTCGAATTAATACGTGAAAGCAAAGTAAAATACAGCTCAGGGAACCCCGAAGTGGGAAAACATAATGTTAGTAATGAGGTCGACATCCTGAATCAAACCAACACGGGAAATTCCAAATGCAAAATCGAATGAAGAAACGACTTCCTGAACCTCGTCAAAAATCTTAGCTTTCACTTCACACTTGTCAAATAGACTCGTTTATCACTTATTTAATTAAACGTTACAAGGAGAGGATGAAAATTGTCTCTGCTACCTTAACATATGCCCACTGGGGACTGGTAAATATGCTATCGGTTAAGTCATTAAACCTATAAAAATCCTTCATTAAAGGAAATATGTCATTCATGAACAAGAAAATTATTCTTACTCATACACCCACCCCCATGTTTTGTGGTTATGTATCATATATCATTTAAAAATAATGAAAAATGAATAGAAAAAAATGAAAAGCAGGTTACCTTTTACATTACAATAATAAAACAAAATCTCGACTTTAAAGGACAAAACTACTCCCCATATGGTCACTGGTCGGCAAAAAGACCCAGCGTTTATGACACAGTAAAGGGCCACTCCAAGTGGTTACTAACACCTTCACTGCACGAGGTCACTCTAATGTCGCTGCTAGTAAAGAACTGGATTGAGAATCACTCACACAGCGTGGGTGAAAGACTAGGCTTTACCCGCTGAGAATATATGAGGAGAATTACTTCTCCGAAGACGTAATAAAGGTTTTAAATGTCCGGGCAACAATGGTAGGGTCGAAAACATCCAGTAAATTAGAGGACAGATAGCAGGACGACCAGGTTTAAAATGTCATTTTTTTCAAGCACGATAAGGAAAACGATGGCTAAGATAGACGGTTCTAATAACACTGAGAGATAAAATTTAAAAATGTTTTTGACCCAAGTGGTTTATAATTCTTGCATCATTTATATTCCTACATTTATAAATAGATGCACTTGAGTTAGTTGTGCTCCAAGAAGTTCTTTTCGAGTTACATGAAAAGTTATAAAAATGTGCACTCAATGACTCACGATTCGCGCACCAACCACCTTAAGAAGAAAAGAGTTTCAACATCTATCTTAGATAGATAATCTACATCTACATACTACCCTGCGAGCCGCAGTATGGGCGTGCGGCAGGGGGGGTTAGGACACCAGCCGTGTAAAAATGTTAGGGAAAAGTTAATGGGAGGTGAAATGGTAACATATATGGTGGTTAAGTGTATTTAAGGGAACTCATTTTTTATTATGGCCGCTTATTGTGTGCGGAAAGAACGAGTTTATGTACCTATCTGTTCCGAAATGTATCTCTCTCATTTTAACGCTTCTGTCAGATCTAGAGATGCAGTGAGACGTCATGATAATATTCCCTGTGTCGCTCTGAAACACACCAGTTCTGAATTTCTCAAGCAAGCTAAGCCTAGCATGTAGCCACCGAGTCTCTAGGGGCTCCCACCTAAATCCCTCTAAAAGCTGTGTATGTGTGAAGCCTTGCGCCAATCACTTTAAGAAGTATGTATTCTAAAAACATTTTCATTCTCCACACTTCTCTTTGAAAATTCACCCAGGACTCAATGTATTTGCAGGCGCGTGTGCAGAGCCCATTGAGGAGGAGTGATAGCTCGCAAACTCACGGCCGAGAGGGAGAGAAAAAGAGAAATGAGTGGTCGGGGGGCAAGGTCAAAGGGGGCAGTTGGCTATAACGGGGGAAAGCTGGAATCCAGTCGGAATCACTCCGGCACGCGTGCAGCGATCATTAAGCCACACTCCCCCTTTCCCATCGATCACGCCATTGGGAGCGACCATCCGGAGCTTGCGACGCGTTGCTTAGCGAGTAAGGCGAAAGAGAGACAAATTTTCAACGTTTTACTAGGTGGAAGACCGACATTATAGTCAGTCAAACTTTGTAACATCCACAATTTATTATAGAATGAACAACTAGTTTTGGCAATTAACAACAATGATAGATAATCATATACGCATAATTATATACACATGCAAATCCAAAAAACAATATTTAATATTTGCTCCATAGTATGAAGATTTCTAAATGAGGATTAAAAAAAAACAACCCTTTGGTACTTTGCACCCGGGATAGATGAACTTTTCCCAGCCTTCAGGTTGAGAAGCGAACAATTCGAAAACAATAATAATGTGGTCTTTATTGAGCGATATTAGGACTGTCGAGTCCTCTCTCACTTATAACTCATTTTACGTCACAGAAACAACCATGTCCTGGATGGAGAAAAATCCACCCAGGCGGGACTCGAACCCGCGACCCTGCATTATCAGGCAAGGACTTTACCCTGCCGCCGCTGGGGTCAACAATAACACTTTCCCGAAGCTGGTGTAACTGCCGAAAGTAGTAGTATAGTCTACATTAAATTTGAGAAGTTAAAAAGTTTGACTTACAAGGGAGACACGTCGACCATCTCTGAGACCCTTTAATGTACTCCAGAACAGGGTTGTCGATCCCCCTCAAAAGCCATAGCGCAAACCCTACCACCCCAAATTCCTATTTTCCCTCTAAAATTTTTTAAAGCATGGCGAGCATGACCATTGAAAAAGCTGACCAGAACAGACTAGAAGCCTTAGAAACCTCGACCTGGAGGAACGCTGAAGATAAAATGGACGGAAGAAATAAGAAATGATGAAGTGTACAGAAGAGTAGAAGAGGAGAGGACCATATGGAACACCATGAAGAACAGAAGAACCAGATGGATTGGGCACACCCTGAGACACAATTGGATAGTGAAGAACATAATAAAAGGCAAAAATAGAAAGGAAAAGTCACCAGGGGAAGGCCCAGGAATAAGTCCATGGACCAAATAAAGAGGAAATTACTTAGGAAGAGATACCAAGAGGTAAGAGAACTAGCATTAGATTGGGAAGGGTGGAGAGCTGCACTCAACTAATCTTAGGATTGAACGACCAATAAATTATCACATACTACATACAACCCCAGATCATTTTCTTAACTGGCACCACTCACGAACATTTTCTAGCCTCTTCGATTTGCGTTAATGATTTAATGACTTTCTCCTTTTCGTTAAAAGATCAAAACTTCCCTGACTACAATGTTCACTCCTAATCTCTTCAATCAGCATCTTATAAAAATCTGAAAGGTTTGTCAACTTCTCTCATTGCCATCTCCTCAAAATCAACCCTTCGAAACCAGCAACAGTAGACTCCGCTTCTAAAGTAAATATTTAATTTACCCGCTCGATAGTAATCAATCAAGTACATGAATACCAGGCAATGGGATGATTACCGCAAGAATCAATGGCCTAGGACGTTAAGTAAAAGAGACAATAGATACCAATTTTCTTCTCGGTGTAAACGCTTCTTTTCCAAAGAGCAATTTTTTTAATACCCCACAAACACATAAATTCCACTACCATAAATGGATAACAGGTTTACTATGAAAGGCAGTAGGTTAATATGAAATATGTGAAAGCAAATGAGGGTGGCAGCATCGCATTAGTTTGAAAACATCTAGAAAACGCTGCAAGTCTCGAAACTCAAAAGGGAAAGCGTTAATCAGGGAAAGAGATCAATTTACACGACAATCCTCCGAGGCATCTCTGGTTGTTTCAACCTTCACGAACTCACGACGAGAATACACTAGGATTAACACTCAACTTCACGTTTCTGTAGTTTACTTTCGATGACGACATCAATCCGGAAGGTCAAATGTTTATCGATAGAACAGAGCTAATGAAGATTCATTGGTTAAGGATACCATATTACCGACTGCACAAACATACAACAGTCAAAGCACCAAAAAGATTCACAATGAAGCCGAACAACCGATTTACTTACTCTCTTACTCTTACTACCAGGGCCATTTATACCTAAGTTGATATCTAGCAGCACCAACATATCCCCTCCATCCTTTTCGGTCCATTGCATCATTCCCTCAGCAGTTCCAACCCTCTCCACTTTACTTGGTTCCACCATCTCTGTCGTGGTTTTCCCCGGGGGCGTCTTCCTTCTGGATTTCCTCTCAACACCTCCTTCATCATGCACGCGTCCTCTTTCCTCAACAAAGGTTCTACCCAGCTCATTCTTCGGCTTTTAATCTCGACGATTTACCGATTACTCCATAAATCAAAAAATTGTTATAATAAATTTAGTAATGTTACTAAATTGTTGAGGGAATCAGGGTGGGAAACTATCCGATCGAAGGGAAAAATATAAGTTAAATCATTTACGAAAGTTTGATTTGGAGTATTTTTTTTTGCCGGACGTTCAACATATTTTGTTAGAGCCAAACTATTATGGTAGAAACGATCATAGGAATAAGATTAAGGATATAGTTTGCAGAGCCGATAGATTTACAGTTTCATTTTTTCCAAGTACAATAGGGGACCATGATAATTGCGATAGATCAGTTCTAGGATACTGATTAGGTTAAATAGGTTTTTTCAGTAGTGCTAAATATCTTAACATAATTAGTAACATAATCATAATTAATAACATAATCATAATTAGCTACTAACCTCGCATGCAATCTCCGCCATGATATACTCTAGAATGTTTTAGTACCTTATAGTCCTATCTATTTGTTGCATTAATAATACGAACCAGTAGTGGTATCTTGAGTACTGTACTGCATGGTACCATATTCTTGTACGTATCACTCTCCTAGTTTCTGGTCTGACTGCGTACCGTTGTCCTGACTGCTTTTGTCCTGCGCCTGGCATCAGGGGGAACGTGCGCGGTTCTGATTTGAACTGGGATGAGCGCTGAATGCCTGGTGTGGAATCACCCCGTGCCACACACCCCAGTGGTGGCTTCCACGGTATTTTGTAGATGTGGAGGTATGCATATATACTTTAGACGTTGCTAGCCATCGGCTGCCTCCAGTCCATCCGACATTGCCGGGCGCAGGATCGCTCGCCATTTCTGGCTCAATATTACGATCCCGCGAGGAGAGGCCTCGGGGGAGGGGGGGAGGGATAGGGGGAGGGAAAGGATTCGGCAGGGTGACGCGGGGTGTGGGAGGGGAGACTCAGGGTCCCACTCAAGTCAGTCGTGATGTTTAAAGCGTCTGCAAACACGATGACAGTGAGGGAAGAGGTGCGAAAAAATAACCGCGAAATGAAAAATCTCCCGACCTTTCCCTTTCGCCCACTCACCCTCGAGGAGAGAGCGAGAGAGACAGACAGACAGGGTTGCCAACTCTCCACAGTCTCACACAAGAGATTCAACTAAGGAGAGTGAACTTTACAGGGTGTCCACTAAAGTCAAAATATTAAATTCAAGCATAATTCCAGGTTTTCAAGGCTAAATTTACACAAAATTCCACGATATTATATCGCGGTTTTTATAAGAGCCAAAGTGATGTCTTTCAATTTTTATGTAGAATATGGATTTTTCTAGCTAAACCCACAAGTAAGAATAAACAACCCCAACCCAAGAATAAACTAATTAAATAATTATGAATAATTAAATAAAAAATAAATGTTAAAATAAAGTAATCAAATATGTAGTTTTATTGGTTGTAAGTATTTTAAGGTTTTAAGAAGACTAGATTAAAAGTAGGCTAACTCAAGTTTTTCAAATTTACTTCTTTTACTTTATCTAATAAGTTTTCGTCTTTGATTTATTTATTCATAACAGTGGTATATACATTACATCAAGTAGGTATAGTTATCAAATGACATATATAAAGTCATCATTGTTGATTAATTAATAAAGTAAGGATTTCTTTGTCTTGAAATGACTATTATAAAAATACCCGACTCAAAGCGGAAGCATAATATTACTAGCGGACCCGACAGACGTTGTCCTGCCCGAACGTTGGCTTGCCAGCTATTAGCGGGTTCAGCAAACGTTTTTTCGATAGTCGAATTTTCGATAAACTTAATACTAAGTGACATTTGGCATTTAGTTTGACATTTCAATCTTTTCGTTTCGTCAAAACAACGCCAAGCCACGACGCAAGTGCGACAACTTGCGCATGCATTGATGTGTACGTCAAATACCACAGATTACGACATCAGCGTCACCTATGGTACACAAAAATAAATATAAATTTTTCTCATATGGTTAATAATTCATGAACTTCTCAGAAGGGTTTTGACGGTCAATAATTCATAAACTTATGATTTTTTCATTTCAATAAGTATTGGGGGAGTGCGTGGAGAGTGAAATTTTGGGGTTATATGTTCTAATATGCGAAAAATCTTTTTTTTAATTATGAAAATAATGTCGCCAAAAATATTTCCTAGAACCCGATCGCAGAACCACCTACCGGGTCCATTTGTGAATCTAAACCATCCAGGGACCCACTCAAACACACAAAAAAAGTTCATCAAAATCGGTCCAGCTGTTTAGGAGGAGTTCAGTGACATACACACGTACAGAAGAATTATATATATATAAAGATAACCATTCACGAATAATCCACGAACATTTCCCGTTGCTGAAAATTCACGAATAATACCCGGTTTTCCTGGTCAGTGGACACCCTGCTTTACCCCCAACCTTCCCATTTCGTGACTTTGTAAAACATGAATGCGTTCGATGACGATAGCGGATTAGGTAGGCTGAAATCGGAAAATTTTACCTAAATTCCAAATGAGGATTTTCTGTTTGGAAGTTGAAATTTGGCACAGTAACTCTCCTTTTATCGCCTCGTAGGATGTGTGTTTTCCCTTTTCTTAGTGCTTATGCATTGACAATATGTATGGACTTAAAGTTGAACAAATATTTTTTTAAATCCGAAATTCAGTTTTTGCTGAAAACCTCCAAAATGAAGAGGTTGCCGAGCTTTTTGTAGAATAAAAAGTTGAATTAATTCAATGAAAAAACCTTAATCTTAGGAATGTTATAATTTAAAATGACGTAAAGGGGTATTTGCTTTTATAGCCAGCGTTTTTCTATTCAACCCACTGGGCGTCAGTACTAAAATATACTTTACCCAATTTAGCTTAATTAGTTACAATCTGTCGACATGCGTTTTACCTTCCAGGATGATAACGTCATAAGACGCATTCATATTTTAAAAAGTCACGAAATGGGGCGATTGGAGGTGAGGTTCATTCTATCTAGTATCACAACTCGTGAATTTCACGATTTTTCCCGCGAAATTATTGGAAACGGAGAAGTTTTATCATCAGACCTAAAGAAGGTGCATTCGTGGTATCAGGAGTGGGGGCTTACACCTTACCTACAACTTAGTAGATGCACGACAGTACACTTTTTGCGAGTCTTCTAGCGAAATACTTTACGGGTAGATAATTTTCCTTCACAACTAAAACTATCGCCAAATGTATTACAGGCAAGTCTAAAGCCCGTCTCACACGATACATGCTTGCACTTCTTGCGGAACACACCACGCAAATTCCATATCTACACTGTTGGAGGAGTAACCGTGAAGTCCTCCGATAATGCAAAAAATCTTGGAATTACCTCAACCCTTTCACCGCGATAGTCGAAGAGTCGATCTGCACATATTTGTGCTTCGCCGCGATGATCGACTTTAGTCCATGACCCTGAAAAAACCTTTTCTTTGGCCGCGACAGACTCCCGAAGTCTCTCATGCTACGTCCCCGAATTTGAACACGGCAGTGGCGATCTCTGGTGCGGTATAATTGAATCAAGTGAACACATGAAGAATACGAATACGAAGAAAATAATACGAATATGACTTTCATTTTAGTTTTTTCATTGTAAAAATGACACTTTCTGAGAATGCTTGTTGAAAACCAGATATGCTGTGAAAGGGTTAACATCAGACATATCGTGGGGAGAGCTCGAATGTTTATGTGACAATAAGGTTCAGCATTTGGAAGTTGAACATGGACGTTTTCGGCCAAGAAGGCTCTTGTAATGAAACGCGGACCCCCGATCGAAGTCGTTTTTGCATGGAATGGACTCTCATACTGAAAAGGGCCTACTGCGCTACTGCCACCATGTTTCACCACACTATCTGCTGACGCCTCGTCGCAGCGGAAACGAGCATTTGTAAAGAATTTTTATTCCAATTCCCTCGAATATATTTTTCTTTTAAACTGGTGAGATATGAGTTACTGACGCCTTAAAATAACCATCCGCAGGCAATCCAAACAATCAGAAATGAGAAAACGTATCCCTGGCAACAGGAAATATTATTCACCACTTTCTGTAAAGTGAATAATTAATTCCACAGAGAGAACGGAAATTGAAAATTCCCCTGAATTAAATATTTATTTAACTCACCAGCGACAACAAATGAAACATGCAAGAAGTTAAATGAATCCATCTTTATCTTGATGGGCGTTATTTATGTCATAATGGAAAGAACGGCTTTTGCAAACCTTTTGATGGCCCAAAAATAAAAATGTGGCGAACGCAGCTACATCGGGACTCAAGTGGGGCAATAATACATGATTTGTGCGCAGGCATCAAAGCACTCAGCTAATTGGAAAGTGCCGTAAATTAGCTTAAACGCTGGTGGTTATTCAAGTACGCGTACTCAGAAGATGGTTTCGATGGTGAAAATTAACACCAACGGTAGCTAAAGAAGGTGAATGATGAATTTTTACGTCACTGAGCCAGTGCCATTAATCTTTATGGCCCTTAAATGCCTCAAATTGAAGTTCACCGACACCAATTTTGCAGGAGAAAGAAGGAAATCAAATGAGAAACGATATGGGAAAATAGCCACATGAATGTCAGAGCACATATGAGGACCCCAGAAGTCAAGGGGTCTAAGTAACGAAACCATTGTTTGGAGAAAACTTAAGTCAAAGTTGAAAATGTTTAGTACAACCCACTAAGTAGTTAAGAAACATTACCTTAGATAGCAGCACCTGTCGATAAAATCACTTGGATCCCTTTACCACCTAAAAGATTAATATTTTCACATCCCATTCCTGTACCAAACTTATTTTTTTCAAAAATGTCACTTAGACCCCTTGACTTCTGGGGTCCACATATATGCATGTATGAAAGTTAAAAAAGAGAAAAAGGCTGACGCATCAATTTTATAATGGAAAAATAATATTCACATATTTAATTGACAATTTCCGATAGAGTTTCTTTATGAATCCATAACAATTTCACGGGTTTATATACAAAAGCGAATATTATACAAACCAATAGAGAGATAATAAGGGGCGATGGGTAGCTCAATACCATGATAGAGGGAAGGATGTTGGGCAAGCGAGATAGTGTAAGATAGAGAATAGGTTTTATTGATGGGATGAAAAGGGTAGATCGTATGCTGAGGCGAAAAAGAATATACTAGAAGTAATTAGGACCCTGAAAGTGTAGAAAACCGGGAGGAGGTTCTCTAACAAAACCTACCTTAGCCAGTAGAAAACAAAAAAGAAACTCTATGGTGTTATAGCGCTCTAAATGGAGAGCTGGAGTTTAGATAAAATGATCAACCCAACATGATCGTATTGTTAAAAAAATCCAGCTGCATTTTAAAAAATATAAAAACCTAGAGCAGTAACAAACCCTTAAGAGTACAACTAAGATATACAACAATATATTGTATACTTTCCCAAATTTGACTCCGTTCAAGCAATCATTTCTTTATGCTGGGCCTCAACTATTTCTTGGTTTATCTAAAAACATACGAGGAACGAATACTATTACAAAAATTTTGAGAAAGGTAAAAATATGGTTATTTCGTTTGATATTTCAGACGTGTTTTTTTGGCAAATTTAAGAGATATATATTCACTGTGAGATAACAAGCACCACATATTTAGTTAAAATTAAAAGAAAAATTGTCATCTTTTTTGCCTAAAATTGCCGTATTGCGTGTCAAGTCCTCATCACAAACGTTACTTCATGTAATACGAAACTACAAATCAGAAGATGGATAGTACCAGCATGACGAATCTTTTAACCGTATGTGCCAATCAATATCCTTAACCACACATAACTCCTAGAGGTGCATTACGGAGTACCACATGGATGTAAACTGAACAATTACTGCTTTAGAATGCGCAATTTAATGCATTCATCAATCGCCAATGTTACTTTGTCGAATGGTTTCATGTAGAATCTTTACTCCAAGGATATTTTCACACTTTCTCACGATGATGCAATCACACTGCCACCTTCCATTTACCTGGTTCAAAATGTATATCTCCCGCAAATAATGCGCGGTTTAAAGACACGAATTTCTCCTCTTTCTTTTCTTTCAAAGAAATAAATTCTCATCCTTTTCGCCTAATGGAACCGAAACGGCCGGAGAGGTCGGATTTTATTTTTTTTTCGCACGACGACACATTTTAACCACCGCGTTCAGAGAAAGGGATTCTCCTATACCGCGAAGATTAAATCCATTATGAGTACTATGGGGGTCTCACGGATTGTTTTTAAAACGCCTGCATCGGAAGAGAAGGCTTTAAGAAAGACGCCTTGTGTATCAGTACACGCGTGGGAGGAGACTCGTTTAAATGTCACTTTCCTCACGCTCAGCAACTTTCTTTTTTTTCCGTCCATCTACGGCAGATATTGACTCATCATCGATTGGAAACAGAGGCTCGTCAACATTCGAATCGCTGCGGTGACTAAATGCGCGGCGCATATTAAAAATAATTACGACTGTATTTTCTCCCTGAATTTTTTCAAACCTGAAGCAGAGTAAAAATCTACGCTATCAGCGGAAAATTTCAAATAAATCTAGAAAAGTTTAACTCCTCCTTAACTCTTTCCGTTCTACAGTATCTCTTTGGGGACTTCCCTTCCAGAAGAGTCACGTACAATACTAAATCATTTCAACAGTTTTTTATTATTTGCAGTCTTTTATTTCACTTTTCTTTAAGTATTCTACCGGATAAGACAGGTTTTGTTGAATGTTAAAGAATCTCCTCCCGGTTTTCTACACTTTCAGGGACCTATCTCGCTCTAGTATATCCTTCTTCGCCTCAGCATACGATCTATCCTTCTTCATCCTGTCCATGAAACCTATTCTCTGTCTTACCCTTCCCCGCTTGCCCAACATCCTTCTCTCGATCACAATCTTTAGCAAATCATCGCCCTTTACTACATCCTCTAGCCACCTACTCTGCAAATCTTGAATTGCATTAAGAAGTTTCCTTTCCTCACCCACCATCTCAAGCACTTCCTCGTTTGTCTTCCTCTCCGTCCACCTCACCTTCGCCATCCTTCTCCACACCCACTTCTCGAATGCCTGCAGCCTCTTCTCGTCCTCCTTTCTGAGGGTCCACGTTTCTGCCCCGTACAACGCTACGCTTCATATCAGGCACTTCTCCAGCCTCTTCTTCACATCCTTAGCAGGGTCCCCCTCATTAGCTCCCTTCTATTACTAAACGCATCCTTAGCTAACGTTATTCTCTTCCGTATGTCATTGCTACTATGTCTGTTTTCTTCTAGCGTATTGCCTACGTAATTAATTCTCACAATAAGTAATTAACTCTTTCACTTAGCTTCATAAAAACTTTAAAAGAAGTTTAGATAAATTCCAGCTTAAATCCAAAAAGATATAAAAGATAAAACTTTTTTTACGGGTTCATAAAACAGAGTTAATGAAGCAAGTACGAGCCGATACGTTGTGAAGACGATTGTTTAAAAGAGACAAGAGAAAGGCATTATGTAACTAAATTTTATGGTATTAGGAGTAAGCTGGAGGAAAAGATGCAACTGGTTGAAACAACACAGCTTTGTACTTTTCCACACTTATTAAAACATATGAACGGTACCACCGAGATTAGGCACCTTTCGTCGGATTTTTATGTTTCAGCCATTCTCTATACTTTTTAAAAAAGTATTTTACCGATTAAAAGGTAGGTTTTGTTGAAATTCAGAGACTTACCTCTCGATTTTCTGCACTTTTAAGTCCTATCTACCTGTACTATTTCCTTTATCGCCTGGTCATACGATCCTCCAATCGGTTACTCACCCTTCCTAATCCCATCTATAAAACCTTCCCTTTTCTTAGTTTTGAACCATATCGATAGAGCCACAGATATCTCGAATCGAACGACCCTGACAGCTTGGAGCTCAGTGCCACCGTTCGGTGGCGAGCAAGTTAAAACTTATGTAAAATATCAACAAATAGAACCACAACAAAAAAGAACTTTCAAGGACATTAAGAGGTAGCATGCTACCACCATTTTGCAAGTTTGTGGAAGTGGATATTGCAGTAATTTGTAAAATCATATCCTGTACTGGGTATGTCTGAAGGAAAATACTAATATAAAAGAAAAATAAAATTATTCACAGCAGATTAACTCAAAATATAGGTATCCCATTATTACAGATTTGAAGGAGTGTAGTTTTGGCTCAACTGAAATGAATTATCTCTGGCATATGTCTTATAAAACCCAATAAATTTTCTTAGAATGCCCATGGGTGGGATAATTTTACTTACTAGTAGATAGGGGCGCAAACTGGCGTCAGCTGCAACTTAGTCTAGGGGGAAATTAACAATATGAGTCGCGACTGTACGTGTGTAGACTGTGATAATAACTAAAAGACAATTTGTCTGAAAATGTCTTCGTTGAATAATCTTCCCCACCTCACAAGCACTTAATCTATGTTCACCTGCCTTCCTTCCCGAAAGTTAGTTTTTCTCCACACACAGCCCCAATATCGCGTAACCATCGCAACAATTAATAAATTAACATTACATGAACAATTGTACCCAAATATGCAGTAAAGCTGTCAAACGCGTCGCAGAAATTAAATTATTGTAGAAAACTATTGAGAGTTCTGTTCAATGTGGATTATAACCTCCGTCAAGGCAATAATGTTTCCCGAAGAACTAAAAACTTTGCACGGGATGATACCACTGTACAGTAAATATAAATTCATGACAACAAACAACAGTACTACAAACTACAGTAAACTTACAGCTAGAACTCAGTGGCGCCGTGCCTTGGCGAGCAAGTAAAATAGCTGCTTAAAAAACTACCGTTTGACAGTCTTTACGAGAATCTTAAGATTTTCATTTATCATTTTCCCTCCATTTCACATGAGATGACGGCTCCTGGAGGAAATATAGCGCCGCTTTGTTAAATAATATCCTGTACTGAGTACGTCTGAAGAAAAATACTAACATCTTGGACAAATATTATCATTGAAGATAGAACAACCCAAAATATATATAGGTACCCTGATACTGCTGTTTCGAAGCAGTGTAGTTTTTGCTCAACTAAAATGAATAATCTCTGACAGATATCTTATTGAATTCAATGTATTTTCTCAGCATACTTATGTGAGTGGGTTAGTTTTACATGCTGGCGGATAGAGCCGCTACAAGGGTCGTTCGATTCGATACATCCGTAGCTCAATCGATATGTGTCTTCACAACCATTTCCACCACAAGGCCGCGATTAATGATCTTACTGTGCATTTACCACCATTGTACACCCGATAAAATCTGCGAATATGCGGCGCCAGCCATCATTTTGAACACAAATGCACTGACAAATCATAAAAAACGTAGAGCATCCTACGTTATGCTTAAAGAGAATACACTAAAATACGCACAATAATGGCGGACTTGTTTGCGTTACGAAGATCTGTATCAAAGAAAGAAAAACATCGGTATTGAACGACCTTGAGCTGCAACTTAAGTCGGGTTTACGCATGGTAGTTGACTTATTTGGAAGTAGCGAGCGTAGCGATATCTCGAATCGTATCGCCACTGGCAGCGCTTCGTTCTGCTTACACATAACATACGGCTTTTTCCAAACAAATGGATGACGGAAATAAACGATGAATGTAGTAGTTACTAAAATCACCAAAATTTGACAACAATGGCGTTTGTATACAGCTGTTTGAGCCCCATAAGCAGTCGTGAATTTAAAGAATTTGTATAATTTACATCAATAGTGAATTTTTACAACGTATCAAGGAGAGAATTATGACGATAATTATAATTATCAAGTAAGAGATATGCCATTAAGCTTAAGTTACGGGTTCTTTAGTCCTTAAAATATTTTGATTATTTTGATTTGATAAATAATTACATGCACAACAATAATTCGTCCTACCACTAATTAATTCGAGGATTTAACACATTTGTCTGAATCACAATAATTATGCATTATTGCGTCGAATCAAGTGTCTCTATTGTGACAGTAATAATTATTATCTAAAAAGAGATAAGTCATAAAGCATACCTTTGGGGTTCTTTGGCATTTTAAATATTTTCAAGTAGAAGTAAATAATTACATGTACATTAATGAGTCCTCTTCCTACAAATATATATGTTATTTACATTTTTAATCTCCGTTTGCTGTCATGTGACCAAGATTCCACCGGGTGCGATGCGATTATATCGGAAAATCGATGTGGTGCTTGCAGGCAAAATAGAAACCATTCTATTTTCCTAGTAAGTTGCAACCACGGTCGATTACCAACACTATCGACCACTACTGCCATGGAGGTGCGTGATTACCTATCGAAGTGTCGCTTGCAAGCGACTTCCAAGGCTACTGTCATGGAAGTGACATCCATGTGTAAACCCGCTTTTAGCATAGGGAAATTAAAAATGGGTATCGTGGCTGTATAAAACAAGACTGTGATAATAGCTATATGAGAGCGAAAGTGAGTGTTACCTGTGCCGCACCAAGGACAATGAAATGAGTCGATAGAAAGGCGTCTATAGAGACATGAGTCACTGAGTTGTTGAGTGTGATGTGGATGGAAAAGAAGGCGGATGCCTACGTGAAAGAAAGAGAGAGAATATGTTAAAATGAAAACAAGAAGACAGGAGGATTTGAGGGCTTTGAGAGAGCGCTCTCATATAAAAAACACATTAATCCGGTCCAGTGACCACAGCAAACCAACGGAGCAGAAGGAAGAGTGAAGTGGGGAGGGTAAAAGTGGGGATTGTCACGACCACAACTCTCGAGCAGCTTTGCCTCTTACGCAGGTAAGCTTTTTCCGTCCCTTCCCATGTTCATTGTTTTTTTAAAGGGGAGGGCGTCAAGTACGCTGCCATGGAGACCAGTCACACCTCCACCTCAATTCCAAATCGTGCACCGCCGAGTGTCGCAACAGTCCGGTGGAGAAAACAGCGAAAACCCGGGTATTACACGTGCAACCATCGAACTAAAGGGCGGGTTGCGCAATGCCCGGTCACGACCTTCGCTAAGGCTACATGTCACGGATATATGCACAAGAATCTCAGGGAGAGTTCCAATTCAGTCATACCGCCTCAGTATATTCCACTAAATAAATAACGAGTACATGAAGATTGAAACGGACACTTAAGGTGGTTTGGGTGTGACTATGTGAGTCAAGGAAAATAGTAAATTATTCATAAAAAATTATTAAATAATTCATTAAGTTTTTTTTTTGAAAATCCTGCCCTCGCTGACGAAACGAGTGAATGACAGAAAACAAAAATTAAGGGACCAAATATGAATCTATTCCACGGATATATTTTTAATGGCCACATTCGTCCAGCCATAGGAGCAAGGTCGGTCAATATCGATTGTGTTCTTCATTCGATAGATGTCTTCGCAACGTATATAAATCTGCCATTAATGTGCTTGTATTTCTATATTCTCCATAAGCATAGTAAAGGTTGCTCGACGTTTTTCCTGGTTTGGCAGAGCATTTGTAACCGAAATGACAACTTGTGCCGCGTATTCGCATATTTCCTTGGGTGTGCTATCGCAGTAATTCCTCAAATAGCACACTAATGGCGGACATGTGATGGAAATTGTTGCAAAGACTCATATCAAACGAAGAATACAATCGATGTCGAACGACCTTGCCATAAGGAGCCGACTGCAGCACCATTCGCATGGAACTACCGAATTTTCACTTTAATGACGACTGTAATTTGTTTATAACTTTATAAAATAGCCAGTAAGAAACCTATATATTATTTTTATTCATTTTCTCGGAATTTTTCACTTTAGAAAAAGTTTCAATTGATAACTTTAATATGCCTCCTAGTTAAAGTTGACGTTTTCCTGCTATAGTGCGAGCAATCTCCAATAGAGCACATGTTTAAATCTCTACTTTCATGTAAGCATTACTGTAAAGCTGGCCAGGGTACCCTATTTTTCATCATCTTGTATAGTAAAACGCATTTCGTAGCTTTCACATTCAAGTTTTCAGAGGAACTGAAAAGATTGACCTTGTGACCACCTTAAACTTGCACCTTCAATCAATAAAAAAACTTCCTAATGCCTACTAGTTACCAGGTGACATTACAAGTCACATAATGGGCATTAATAACTTTTTTCGTTGAATGTGCAAATGTTAATTGTTCGCTTCACTTTTCTCGTACTTTAGTAAAGTCTAACGTAGAAACCTTGTTACGCCCACCAGTCACCTAGTTAAAAAGGTTCTTCATTTATCTCTTATCATGATATTCCTCAACATCTTGCCAGATATCGTTGAATATTTTAGCACTTGTATGTAGAACCAAGCGGTGGGAGAAAACGAAAAACAAGTTAACTTATTTTATTATTGCGATAAAATTACAAGCCGGAATAAAAGAAGCATCTATTTCGTCACGTGGGATGACATAAATTGGGGAGTGTCTGACAAAATGAACATATTTTCTGAATTCATTCATTCTGAACATATCACGCTGATTCTGGGACAATTCCCGAAGATGTGTTGAGGCTTATGAAGGAAGAAGTAAATAAAGCTGCGCGTTTTTTTTGCAAAGAAAGAGCAAAAGTCATTTCATAGAAAGACAACTTCCGTGTTCGAAGAAGATACGACAAAAAAAGAGGAAGTAGCGATACAGGGAAGAAAGGTGATGGAATTACAATTTTCTAACGTTCAATAAAACATCAAAGACATGTTATGGCATTGAAGCATAATTAGTGCCACGCACGAGGCGCCATCACGAGAAATCGGGTTAAAAATAGTGAAGTCGCCCGGTAGATTCCAAACTCGATGCATTAACATGCGAATCAATCAATTATCTGCCCTCAAACGCCTTACTTACAATACCCGAGGCCAGTTATCCCAGCAGCAATTAGGATTTTCGTAAAGTAATGGCAGAAAATATGGAAGAAAGCAATTGTCTTTATACCGATTGCTCGAGGAACGAAACGCGGCAGCAAAGAATCGCTTCAGATGAAAGCCCGCAGCCGAAAATAAATTACGAGACGAAGACTGATACATATCCTGTCACCAAAGTAGGCTCGGTCTCAATGCCATACGGGCACGGTTAACAGCGATGATTAACCCACGCACACATCAATCAAAAAACTCTCAAGTCATCCCGGTAAGCTACATTTAGAGCACGAGAAGGCTATACTAGACTGCCCGTCGTGCACGCATTGCGAACAAATGCGAGTAGCAGTTGTTAACTTTAAAAGGTTTCCAAAAGCGGTTAGCAGCTGCAGTAAATAACAGCAAGAACAATGAAAAGAATTTAAGAAGTTCCACGGTGACTGTGAGAGTCACAGCAAATACTTAGTGTAGTCTGAGGGAGATGGTTTCGTAGTCAAAATGGAGACCAAATTCATTGATTTCTAGGTGATGTGATATTTCGCTAAAACTGCTCTTACGCCCAACTTTTTCATGAATTATGAATCGTGCGTTTAACTTTCAGCAGCTGTAGGAGGCCTGAATAAAATATTGCATTAATAATGCAGAAATTATATACTTTAATAGGACTGAAATTATTAGTAATTAAATAGTATTATCTACATAAGTCTTTAATTTGACATATTTTTTCACGCAGTACGTTCGAAACTCCTTCACAACGGAAGCTTTTTTCTGATCTTGAAAAAAATATTCCGGTGACTATATTATTTATTTTAAAAAATCGTTGAGAAAATACACAAACTTTTTTATTTATTGACAGTTTGTACTTTGTACGTTTCCTCAGAAATATTTAAAAATAAATTATATTGCCACCGCAGTAACTTTTTTCAAAAACTCAAAAATATTTCCGTTGTGAAGAAGTTTTAAACGTACCGCGTGAAGAAAATGAGCCAAATTAATAATTTATGTAGACATTCTAAATTAATTACTTAGAATTTCAGTCCAAGAAAAGAAAATTATTTCACCATATATTATAATTCAATATTTATTTCATGCTTCCCACGGCTGCTGAAATTAAAGCCTATGATTCGAATATGATCTCCATTATGACCAGGGAACTATCTCGCTCAAACTACCTTAAGAGAAAATCATTATACCAAAATTACGAAACTTACTCTAAAGTTTACGTTCTGCCAATATAATTACTGTCCACTCCATGTGCTTTACATAAAAAATACATGAGCACGTACCTATTTATATTTATTTATACAAGGACAAGGCTTACAAGCTAACGCGAATTCGCAGTCTAAGGATTGGAATTTTCTCTAAGTAAATATATATGATCCTCAAATGAATGAGAGATACTACGCCTTAAATAACTAATTCAAAATGGTAAACATGATGTGCGCCAAATGTATTCCAATTTTGCAACTAATTGCTTCGAACATTTGAAATAAATGTATTCAAATATTTGCTCAAATTTCCAGTAATACCAAGGGCTGTAGAGACAAAAATACAGAGCAACAATTCGTTCATCCCCAAACTTTTGCCAGCACTTTACAATTTCTAAAAAAAATTTCTAATTTAGAATATCTAGATTTGAAAGGATGAAAATTCAAAACTCCATGGTAATTTATCCCATATTTCATTATATACGAATAGTTTCAGTGTATATATATCTTAAGACATCCTATTCGCCTGAAGATGTCGCCTATGCGATGAAACCAGTGGTACAAAATAAAACTGTGAGAAATTACTAAGGCATATGAATTTTCGCAATGAATTTTCACAATGAAAAGCCCGAAAACAATCAAGTTGATTTCAAAGCTATTCCTCCATTAAAGAAATAGATTCATCCTCATCAAATAAGAAGTAAATTAGCAGGAAAAAACTCAGGTGCATAAGCACTATTACTATGATGCCACTTACGTACTTCCAAAACATTTCCACAGGAATCAAAGGTTAGAGAAGTAACAGAAGACTCAGTATCAGAAGTCCAAGACCACAGATACACGGATGCAGAGAAACTTACCTAGAATAGAGGGAAAATTGTACACGTTAGAAAATCGTTCAAAAAAATACAAAATAGAAAGTAAAAATAACAAAAAGCACAAAAAACAGACGCACATTTTCGTTAATTTTTACCAAATGTCAATTTTTTAAACTATTAATACCACAATTCTATGGATACATTTCAGTCATGACACAAGAGATATCTCAAAATCAAAGATAAGGAAGTGTTTCTATTCTAGTATCATATTAAATCCGTAGACGCGAACAAAATATTGATACTTATTTTTTTCTTATGGTATTCTAGGTTTGCAACTCGTAAGATTTGTCCAGGAAAACTTCATAATGTTGGGAGGGCGGTAATATAATTCATTTACGGTGTGGCCAAGTTCAAGAAAGATTCAGAAATGCCTAATTTCAATGAAATGATATCTAATTCGTTCCTGTAAAAAGAACATACGTCATTTTTGTTTCAATAATTTATTTCTCATAACTTATTTACTCCCTGATTGGTACATTTTCAATTTGAAGGAATAAGTCTATGATCCTCGGAGACTTATGCGACAATATAAAAGCTCACTACAGACCACAATATCACTTCGTTTTGAAGGAAACTTATAAATCAAGCGCAAGATGGAAATTGAAAAAAAAAAAATAGTTTTGATAGAACATGATTTACAGTTATGTATTATAATTCCGATCTATTGATCCGTCTCATGTAAGTTGTACTTCGAGGCGGAGATTCTAAAGGCAGGTTTACATATGGAGGTCACTTCCATGACAGTAGCTTTGGAAGTTGCTTGCAAGCGACACTTGGATGTGCAAGCACGCACTTCCACGGCAGTAGTGGTCGACAGTGGTGATAATCGACCGCGGTTGCTATTTGCAAGGAAAAAAGACTGGTTTCTATTTTGCCTGCAAGTAGCATATCGATTCTGCGATATAATCGTATCGCATCCAGGGGAATCTTGGTCACATGACAGCTAACGGAGATTAAAAATGTGAACAACGAATGACGAAGGAGGAGGACTCATTGTTACTCATGTTAAGTAATAATTATTTGAGCAAGAAAATATTTTAAATACTTAAGAACTCATGCAATCTATATGACTCATCTCTTATTAGATAATAATAATTATCGTCACAATTAGGACAATTTATTCGACGTGATGAAAGATAATTATCGTATTTATACATATTTATTAATCCCACGAATGCCTATGGGACCCAAACAGCGATATACAAACGCCGGGGGGGATCGGGTTGCTGTGGTGGCTAGAGTACTCGCCTACCACACGGGCGGCCAGGGTTCAAAACCCTGCAGAGGCGGATGATTTTCAGAGGAACCCCGATCCCTACCTGAGTGTCTTGTGGTGGGCACTTCGAGTACAATACTCCTCCGTCTGTCAAATGAGACGTTGAACCGTGGTCCCCTTAACGCCTTTCGTTAAGAGCAGACTAATGCCAACGCCGGGTTTTTATCCACTCTTCCTCCCTTACCTATCCCCTATGGCGCAAATGATCCAATATCCGATCCAATCCTACAAACGCCATTATTTCCAAATTTTGGCGAGTTTCGTAATTACCACATTCATTGTTCACTTCCGTCATCTATTTGTTTGGGAAAAGTCGGAAGTTATGTGTAAGCATAACGATGCGATGCAAGTGGCGATACGATTCGAGATATCGCTACACTCGCTACTTCCATGGAAGTCAACTTTCTTCACTTAAAGAAAATGAACCAATCGACTACGCTGGGTCTACAATCGAGTGATCACTTTCTGGGAAACTGGAATGTCCCAAATCATTGAGTTCTTTCAAAATTTTCCCATTCGAGCAAATGTGCCGTTAAGACCAGAGTGGGGCATATCATAAACAGACGCTTTAGGGAAAATTAGATAAAAATTATTATAAATGAAATATTGAAACTTCGAGATATTTTCAAGGAAAAAAGCGTAAGATGATTGGAGCAATTTTTTGTTCAATGTACAGATATGTGTGATACTATGCAACCGCGTTCTTATTCGTGATATAAAAGATGAAAGGGAAGAATATTGCACTTCTCCAATTTGTTTTTTTTTGGCGATTTAGTGCTATTTTAAAGCGTAGCCTTATGGCACATGGTACATTGATTTATTTATTAATTGATTATCTTAGTACATAATTTCATCTGAAGACAAAATAGTGTATTTTATAATTATAATAGTTCAAACTAATTGTAATTAACAAATTTCAAGTTGTCAAGTTGCCTCGATTATTTAAAGAAAATGTATCGATATAACTTCGTCCGAGTTTCGAATACCGCATCAAAAGCTCTAATCATAACGTACTTGAATCAACCAAAAAAATTTCAAATACTATTCCTGTCTCATATCCATTACTACCATGGAGAATAACAACGAATAAACAGAACAATTCAACAGAAACCATTCCAGCCACCTTCAGCTGGACTTTCCTAACTCATAAAATAAGATTAAATAGAGGAATGCTTACATTCATTCAAATACAATATGGTAAAAAAAACTGACTGACACCACCTATATTCTCGTAGTCCTAAATAAAAAAGAACTAAGAGAGAAGAGAAGAAGGATGGTACAGAAAACACAGCGGGTGATTGGAAAAAAATGCGACTGTCGGAACGCGAAGGGAAAGACACGAAATGACGAACAGTGGTCGGAAATCGAAAACCGATACCATTAGTAGGAGGTTGCATTTTTTAATACATATAATATTAAAACTCCACATAGAAACTAAAAACATAATGATTGAAGCATCGGCGGAAATCGAAAATAGATACCGTGAGTACGAAGTTGCATTTTTTAATGTGTATAATATTAAAACTCCACATAAAACTAAAAACATAATGATTGAAGAATCTGGAATGGAAAGTCATTTATCATGTTTCTCAAACATAAGTGAGATAAAGCGGCTCAAATATGACCACATTTCCACAAAATATGATAGTTTTCTCCGAAAAGCATTCAATTTAAGTTATCGGTGAAGTTGCGATAGGATTTTCGTGGGAAAAATAAAACAATAAAATAAGTAAACATATGGCAGTTGGTACCTACAATGTCGTTTTAAGTCTGCTGAGAATAAGCAGTGGGGGAAGATGAAAAATTATATAAATCAAGAATTGAACAATATGGCTTTTGGCAATGCAGAATGCAATACTGATTTCAGAGTAAGAGCCGACATATTTTTTATTTTTGCTGTGAAAATTTCAAAAAGAATAAAATACCTGTCCCCAGTTTTTGTTTTAAAATGAGAAAAAAATTATTGTTTTAGTATCTAACAATAAAGAAAATCAAAATCAACTATCTCACATAAAAATTGAATACCTCTTAACTGTCCTTTAGTACCCCCTTCGAAACATAAATTCTATACTTCGGTAGAGGGGGTTTATACAACATGCCTCCCTACCCGGCAATATCACTCTTTATACTTTTCTTTTGTTTCAGAGATATTTTTAAAAGCCTGTGAGGAATTAAATCACAAAACGGGGTGCGTCAAAATAAGATGAAATTTCTCAAAGAGTAGTATTAATGAATGGAGTTTATGGGAGAGACTCTCCACGTGACTAACATCATACTATTAATTGAAGACTTTTCAGTGATGTATCTTAGGAGAGCTTTTAAAAACGGTTGCGGCGAAGAATAAGAATGAAATATTTAGACCATACGTCGGGAATCTACTCAGAGATTACGGTAGGTTGACTGAAATATCATTTCACCGAGAAATTAATGAATTTGGTCTCATTGTAAATAAAAATATCTCATTCTTGCAAATGTACCAAAATATAAGCCCCTTACCGAACTACTTTCCGATATTTTTGACAAATAATACCAGCCGTTTTACATGGAAAATGGTGCTTGTATGCATTCCAGTCAATTTAAAATTGGGGTATTTCTAGCACCTAAAACTAAAAAAAATTCTGTAGTCTGTATGTTTTTCCGACTATTTTTAACAATAAATCATAATATCACCGAAATCAAGTATTTACTTCAGAATCGCACAAAGACCTACCACTGTCAAGGAATTTGAAAAAAGCTACGTGAAAAAATTAGTCAAATTAAAGTCTTAAGTAGATATTTAGCCTAAATATATATAATTTGTCATTAAAAGTACTAGACTGATTCATTGATAATGCAATATTTAATTCATACTTACTACAGCTGCTGAAATTAGAACATAAAATCCGAATATGGTCTTCATAATGACTAGGGAACTACCTCGCTGAAACTACCGTAATTAGCTGGCGTGCTAAGAAAAAAGAAGTTAAAAAAGAATTGACGTGAAACGAATCAAAAGAAATCGGGAAGTAGATTGGGCGGAAATGAAACTCCCGATCGTAAGAGAGTTGGATCCAAGTTGAAAGAGGAAAAGATCCATAAAAGAATGCACGTTACTCGGGTATTTTAACAGTCGACGATCACGCCAGAGTTGAGAAGCCTTTCCGCGGAAGGGATAAAAGCAATCATGTGCCACTCAATACGGAGATTAGTAGACTGTTCAGCCCCAATCCACCCCATCCCCAGTCAATACCTCTAGGGCTGGCGAAAGATAATGTGAGCGACATAGTTCCCTAGTCATTATGGAGGCCGTACTCGAAGTATACATTTCAATCTCAACTGTTGTAGGAAGCATAAATTAACTATTCCGCTATAGATGTGCAATTACATACATATGACTGAAATCCAAAGTAATTACATAAAACTATCTATAAGGGTATTTAACTTGACTCATTTTTTTCAAGAAGTACGTTTGAACTCTTTAACATCGAAAATGTTTTGTCATCCTGAAAAACATATGCGGTGACATTATGATTTATTTAAAAATATAGTTGAAAAACATACAACAAACACACTGCTAATTTTTTGACGAGATCTAGGAGTTAAAAATTCCTCATTCTTTAAATAAAGTCTCTCTGGGAGGTATCCACGTACCACTTCCCATGTAAGTGTGCTAGTATTTTTCGTCAAAAACCTCGGAAAGTAGTTCGGTAAGGGACAGATATTTTGGTATCTTACGAAGATTATGATATATCTCTTTTCAATGAGATGGAATTCATTGATTCCTGGGCGCAATGATGTTTTGCTCAAACTACCTTAAGCAGCAATCCAAAGAAGAAAGTACCGACAGATGATAGAGAGTAGACGAAGCTGTCGCTAAATATATTACAGTACGATGGAACTATAGATAATTTCATGATGTTATGACAGGTAGAAAAGTTGATGAGAGACATGAGTCCAAACATACACTCTTTACGTTAACTGATTCCAATCGCGCGTAAAATAATTCAGATTCCTGTGGAAAACTTCCGTCGCAACAGAACGATAAACAAAAACAAGATCTACATAATGTCCAAACTGCCATAATTTTAAACCCACGACCTAAATAGGGGCTTAGTAAACCATGTCCCCCTTACCTATACTTCTATTTGAGTAATTGCATGGAGGAATTTTCGCGCCCTATTGCATAGAGGGATGCCGGCGATTATCTTCCGACGCTAATAAAAACGGGGTGCGTTTCTTACACGGGTGCGCTTGGCACTTGGGTCAATACGGTAAATACATCTACAAGGAATTAATACGTTTCAATTAATTAAATCACATTCTATCACGCTTGATGGAGGTACTATAGCAATAATAAAAATAAAATAATATTTCTAACATAGAAACCATTCGATGAAATATCATATAAGCAGAAATGAATAGCCGAATCACAGGACTATAACGGTCACTAACTGCTGGCGAAGGAAGGTTGGAGAGTCCGTTATCGGATTATCTGGGAAGGAAGTCATGTGAAACAAGACACCATAACGTAAAAAGTGATAGCAAGTGGTACAAAATATTATGTCTATGCAAAAAACTCAATTTTTCTAAGCGTGTAAGGTTTTGTCATATTTTCTCGAAAAAAACCTCATCAAAATATCGGGGATGTCCCCACAGGCGCGCGGGAGCCCATGACAAAAAACTGATATCGCGTTATCTATGACGAAAAGAGGCGTGCGAGATTCGTACAGGGCTCACAATATCGGAGGTGATGAGCAAAAGAAAGAAAATTCGATCAGGGAATAACCCGACACGAACTACAGATATGATTTCCTCAAACCGTCGCCCTCGATTCAGAAAGGCTAAAAGGGAGAGAAAAAATGCAAGACTTTCGACGAACATTTTTTCATCGTCCCTTAAACGAAGTCGAGGGCTATTTTTGCTTCTGACCCACTTCTTCGCCACGCGTGGAATACTCGATTCGATATTAACAGAGTTTGCAGAATGCATTTGCGCATGGGGCGGTAATGGCTTGATACCTCTGGGAAAAAACTGTCTTGTCACACTTTAAGGATCAGTTCCAATCCCCGAAAGTATTTATTACAACCGTTTGAAAATATTACGCCAGAAAAGTCAATTCTAGTCAAATACCTTAGGAAATAAAGTTTGCAAAACCTAACTTTGAATGTTTGTTAGGAAATAGCATTGATTACACCTTTTCACGCGTATAAGATGGCTGGAATTCAGAACAGAAGTTTTGACAGAGGCACTTCAATAATCTACTTATTAACCTACAAGCCACCACAAGGGTCTTTGGCAGGGGATGACTCATTACCAACGTGAACTATAGTGAATAAATTTACTTTCACTAACAAAAAAATACTCTATGGGTATACTACAAATGGTACAGAAACTACTAAAATAACTCATAATGCAACTATGAAAACATGACAAAACAGCCATACACGGATTATGCAAAACATGGTGTTAGCACAACTCGGCAGATTTAGAAACATGAATTACGGCGCATATGAATTAATCAGCTGCACTACCCGTCAACTAACCTAATTCAAAGTCTAAACGCAGGCATTGTGGTCTATTATCGATCGTGGGAAAAACCACATTTTAAACCTTTCCGTATTACAATCTATTTCCCTTATTTTATTTTCATGACTTGGTCTACCGTAGTATTTTGGGGTTTGTTAGATACTGATTACTTCATCGGAAAATAAATTGGTTTTGAATTTTCATAAAAGATTGAGTATAATTTTACATCGACGGTCTGAAAGCGATCCAAATACAAGTTGCTGCAAGATGTCAGTTACACTAACGAGACTATCAAAACGGCCTTTCGCGTACTTACTGATCTTCTCTGCACGCGTTTCAATCCTGTTTTTAAGCCTACGTCATGAGGGTCCATCCCAAACACTGGCAGCGTGTTCTAAGTGGGGTCTAACATGAGAGAAGTAGCTGATTCCTCTAACTTTATCGTCGTATTTTCCAAGTACTGTTTAAACAAATACCGATTTACGATTAGCTTGAGATAATGCCACGGTATGAAACATATGGCGTGATTAAGGTAGTTCAAGCGAAGCATTTCCTCTATAAATAAAAATATTTGGTCTCATTTTAAATAAAATATCTCACCCTTCCGAATATACCAAAATATTAGCCAGAATATATATAAGCCACCAAGAGTTTCATATCTTGACTCGAATAACCCATCCACCCTTAGCCTTATGACTGCGCTAATGATCTGAAATATAGCTCTCCCCAGGGGCAATTTTTTTCTAAAATTTTCAGTATCTTTAAGAATTTTCACTTTTTATTTAGGGAAAGTTTGTTTAAAAAATTTATGATGAGTAATTTTCATTGATTTTCCTTTTAAATAATAATTGATGGACGGTTTTTACTCAAAGACATATCTTTTTTTTAATATACGGTGTCACCTGTGGTATGTGGGAGTAGAACTATACTTCAAATCGCCAATAGACGATGGGAGCAGTGAAAGGATTAAGTAAAACCCTAGAGACCAAAATATTTTACGACCGCCATGCAGTAACGACAGCAACCAAAGCGACCCTCGTCTAATCTCAAAGTGACACCACGGCAAAGACTTGTATGACATGAAGCATACCCGTCCATCCTTTAATCAAACCCCAGGGATGAAAATAGAAAGCCTTTGAAATGCAAAGCAAGTGCTAACGAGAGACTAGCGTGCATGTGCGAGGCACTCGAGAGACACGATATGCGAAGAAACAAAAAGGCCATTCCCGCGACACAGGGGCATGATGAGACGGAAAAGATACGCCTCCGCCCTTTATGAAAGAGCGCTTTGAGTCAAAGGAAATCTTAGACGTATCTATTCATCGAGAGGAACATCAAAATCAATAACGGAGGATGAAGGATGCTTTGCATTGGGGTATTTGGAGAGGGAATTACGTCAGCAATGTGTAGCCTGGCAACCTGAAAAACAACTACAATAATAATAGCTATCGGTCCAGAAGATATGTTGGTACATATATAGAACCCTTCAAAAAGTAATTTTAAAAAAATAGCAATAGAGGTCATATAAATTTCGATACAAAAGATACAGCACATTATCTGTCATTCGACAAGAATCCGCTAATAGTATGAAAACAGTTATCAAGGAAGTGTTTTCATTTTTAATTTAAAGCACACACATTTTTGCTCATTTATATTTCTAATGGCAAATTATTAAACAATTTGAAACTCATGTACATTGGCTCTTTGCTGTACGATACAAGATTATGTGCAATTGTTGCATAATGACATTGATTTCGTGTATGGTAATTATGTATATCTTTACTGGTCCTCAATTTTTGACAACCTTAATAATTTTTATGAACATAATTGCTTGGTACACATAAACACAAGAGAGGGGCATATACTGTAGTTGTTTGAAAAGATTTCAACAACTGTCTAGCCTTCACATAATTCTAATTGCCCTTTTCTGTAGTTTAAACATTCGTTCAGAGTTATCGGTTAATTATTGGCTATCCCTGCTCTTTCCTTACGTTCCTTTGGATAGCTCGACAGAAAGGACGACTTATCGGATGTAAAGCAAGAATATCAACCATCTGTTTGAAATTGAAGGCAAGTATCCCTTGAAACAAATATTGCCTACTTAGTGCTACGGATTCTTCTCGATTAAACTTTTTTCACCGGGAATTCGGATTATTATAAATATAAATAAATTATATATAAAAGGAGTATCTATATAAAAGACGTAGATTCACACAGATAGCTAGTAGGTTATCGATGTAAAACATCATAAAATTGCAAAATAAGCGCGTCAGCCCGTTAAGGCCACAGATAAAATCGGGGTTAACAAGGATGGCGGACAGGCCGCTCCCACGTAACAGCTTCGAGCAATGGCCACCAAGGCTAGCTCCATTTATTTTTTGTGATTTCTCCCTAGAAATATTACATTTTGAGAGTAAAGGTCCCCGGCTAGACGCTCTCGCGCAAGTTGAAATTATGAAATCAGTGAATGCTAACTGTGAAATTGTTAATGATCTATTATATACTTCCCGCTCTGCCCTCCTCAACCTCTCCCTCTTCCGATAACCCCCCTACCTTCGCACACCCTCGGTTTTTCACCTTATTCCTAACCATTCAACCTTCGCCCACTCTTCACCACCGCAGGTAGTCAGCTTGGAAGGCGTTAGCTCCACCAACCTCTCACCACCACATTCCCTAGTATATAAAATGTTGTACCAAAATGTATCTTCACCTTATGATGACGTTAATCGTCAAAACCATGGTCGTAAGTCATGAAATTCATTACGGAAAGACAAAGTTTACCCTATTCATTCAAAATGTTTAGCAAATTCCACAAAGTATCGCCGGAAACCACCAACTTTAAGCTCCATCTTCCTCAATGTTGCTAAGCATGTTTCTCCTGGGAAATGATACTACGGAAAGCATACCCGAGCAAGACAAAAGAGAGCAACGTGGTGGACGATAACACCTGTCGAACAAATTTAGAGTACAACTACGATTGATCGAATACGCATACGACCAGAGAACTTAATTAATCCAATCATGACAGGCTCAGCGAACTGATTATCATCACGGTCCACTCACTCAAATTATAATCAGTCTCGATAAATGCCTGTAGTTATAAAGCCTGGGCGCAGTAAATTTAGGTCGACGTAAGGCGAATGATTAACTCATGTAAGCTAGAGGAGAATGAAGTTTTTAGGCCCCACAAAAAAATTCAAGACCTGTCAAATACAGGATCGTAACTTCTCTACCAAAAACCTTTTCTCTGGAGGGAAAATGTTTTTGTCGAAATTAAATTATCCGTGCTAACGTTTAAGTTAAATAAACATATGATAACTTAAAGAATAACTTAGTTATGATTTCTGTTTACCATGCTGTGTAAGAAAACGTACAAAAGACAATATTTTATTAAAAAATAATTCATTTCCCCCAACTGTATTTAATATTTATTCCCAAAATAAAAAAAACCAAACGTTAAAGCAACGACATCATTGGTACTAACTGTCCTGGAACATGAATTTTCAATAGCACGATCTTGAAAAGGCTTCATTTCTTGCTATGATGATATTGAAATAGACCAATAAAGTAAAAATGACAGAACAAGATGTTTTTCGAGACCAAACGATAAAGCTATTTACGCGACGAAAATTATGAAATCTCAGCAGCTGAGGAAGGTATCTATGGACTATTACGCAAGCGTAAGCTGAGATGAAAAATTCTTTGGCCGGCGTGACTGAGTTGATTTTATAAACTAATAGGAAAGAGTTGGACAAATATAAAAGCAATACTTTTTCCATTCCACACAAAAAACAAATACAGAGATGCAAGCATAGCTGAAAAACAATATAAAAACGAATTAAAATTTTTCATGGGAACAGAAAAGTACTTCTTTAATTTTTATAGTTTAAAAAAATCTGGACTAAAGTCAAGAGAATGGTGAAATCACTTGACTCAGCATTAGCAGCGTCAGTTATTACAGCTTTCTCAAGCATTTTATTTCGTTCCGGATTCACATCATTGAAGTCCGATATTTGACGACCTACATAGGAATTAATTTGATAATGTCTCTCATTAACACCTCGAAAAAGACTAGCCAACAATCAATTTCTTATATAATTACCGACGGAGTTTCAAGGCCACTTTTTAGCAGAAATAACTAACAAACTGGGACATTTTCGACCGAGAACTTAAGAACGAACCTGACCTTCGAAGAACTGCTTTCACGAGCTGCACAAAATTTGCTGTAATGAGAAAATTTAGGCTTATACATCTACATCTAAATACTACCCTGCGAGCCCAGAGGGTGTTAGGTCACCAGCCGTGTAAAGATGTAAGGTTTTGGGAGGTGAAATGGTGTCCTGAATTATGGGAGTGTATTTAGTGGAGCTCAGTTTTTTTGTGGTCGCTTATTGTGCGCGGAAACATCGAGTTTTTGTACCTATCTGTTCGGCAGTGTATCTCTCTTATGTTATCGCTTCTGCCAGACCTAGGGATGTAGCGAGGCGTCATGATATTATTCTCCGTGTCGCACTGAAATTCATAGACTGAATTTCTCAAGCAGCCTAAGCCTAGCGAGTAGCCTCCGAGTCTCTAGGGGCTCCCACCTTAATACCTCTAGAAGTTGTGAGACAGTATATATTTGCTCGGAGCAGTTTTCAACGAAGCGAGCTGCTTTTCCTTGTATATTATTATTTATTTTGGTTAAATCTTTATGACCAGGGTCCCAAATGCTCGCGGCGTATTTGAAGTGTGGCCTAACTAGAGTGAAGTAGCATCTCTCTTTGACTTTTTCATCCGAGGACCTTCCTATTATACACTTTAAAAACCTAGTTTCTTTAATACCTTGCCGCATATGTTTTGTGTGTATAAATAATTTATAATTGAAAAATATACTAATATTACTATACTAATATTATGAATAATTAAAAAAATAATTTAACATATCAACGGAAGCTTTAAATGGGCTCCACGGGCGCGAAATAAGACTTAACATCTTCATAAAGCAGAGCCTTTTACCGTTATCAAAATTTCAATTTTCATTTGGGTGCGGGAACATAGTAAACTTTTAATTCAGTAGAATAAACACAAAAAACATTTGAAAAACATTAAACTTTTTTCGAACAAATTTTAAGTTGCATTTGGTTAGCATTGATATAAAACTCCCTATGACTGGTATTTGCTCCGACGAAAACCGAAAGTTTCTCATTTGAGCCAAAATATTCCTGTTTTATTATTGATGACCTAAGCTGAAAAAATATATTAAGTACCTCAGTATTCAGTACACATTGTTTTTCTTCTAGTTTTTCCTCAACCTCATTTCTGAGTCTTATTATAAGGATTCTGGTGTACACCTTCAAAACAACGGAGGACAAACATATGGGCCTATAATTGTTGCACTGAGTAGTACTTTCTTCCTTGTAGATTGGTGCTAATGTGCCTTTAGAATAAGCCGCCAAACCCAGGATCACATCTTTACAGTACGCCAAGTATGGACAAATATATGTAGAAATGGAACAGTCTGCCTAGCTTTCGTAGATCTACAGGCAGCTTTTGACACTGTTCCAAGATGCAGCATATGGGAAGCACTGCAAAAAATAGGGGTATCTGTAGACTTAACTGAAAGAATTAAAAGTATGTGCGTTAATGTGAAAAAAGTAGTGAGAATAGCAGGGAAAACGTCAACAGAGTTTGATATGAGGAAAGGTGTCAAGCAAGGAGATAGCCTTAGCCCTCTACTATTCATAATTTTGATGGACCAGATACATAAAGAATGCAAATAAAAACAGCAAGGTGCAAGGTAGGAAACTATAGATCAAGTCCAGTCTACGTTCAGTCACTAATATATGCAGATGACATTGTATTGATTGCTAAGAACAAGAGAGAACTGCAAGCAGCAGTAGAAGAATGGGCTAATGCAATTAGAGACCATGGAATGAGAATAAATGTAGGGAAAAGCAAGGTTATCGCAGTGTCAAAAAATGAAGTGCAGGAAAGGCTGAACATAACATGGGAAGAGCAAGAATTAGAACAGGTCGACAAGTTCGAATACCTGGGGACACAAACTACTTGTGACGGAAGACCAGACTCTGAAGTGAGTCACAGAATCCATAAAGCAAACCAGGTATACTATAAGCTTAGCAGATCAATTGTAAGCAAGAGAGAAATATCAGAGAACACAAAGATGAGGGTGTGTAAAACTATTTTTCAGCCGATATTGCTATACGGAACGGAGAGCCTAACCCTACTCGATAAACACAGGAGTAGATTCCAAAGCTGCGAGATGCGATACCTCAGACGTGCTGCAGGACGTACTAGGAGAGAATGAGTGAGAAACACCACAATCAGAGCCCAATTCCAGCAAGACTCAATCACAGAATTGATGGAAAGAAAAACCTTGGGATGGTATGGGCATGCGGCTAGGATGGAGGAGGAAAGGAAGCCAAGAGAGGTGATGGAGGCAAGACCAGAAGGAAGGCGAGGAAGAGGACGACCAAGGCTGGAGTGGGAAGACTATGTGGAGAGATTGGCAGCCCGGCGTGGAAAGAGCATAAGTGAAGTGAAGCGATTCGCTCAGAATTGGGTGGAATTTTGAAAGTGCCCGAGGGACCCCGACGCCTAACAGCATAAGGGGACTGGAGAAAGAAGAAGAAGAAGTATTTAGTACAAGCTATACAAGTTTTTTAACTATATTTTTCAAGCGGAAATTAAGATCAAAAAGCTATGTGAAGAGATTCCATCGCGCTGCCGCTAAAGCAATGTATTTCGGCGTTAAAATTCATCATTTTTAAACCATTCTATCTTCGTTTAACGATCAATGCCCAAGAATAGTTTCACACACTTTATAGTAGATGTTTTACTTTATAATATAAAATCAAGGTTGTTATCGGTCGTTCCTAACGTAGAGGTTTTGGTATCGGTATCCCGGCGATGTGCGATCCGCGGAATTTCGGAAATGAGAGTGTGAAATTCAGCTAATAATCTCCATTCGTTCCTCGTCCTAGTCATTATAATTCAATCTACCCGATAACTAATGGGATGAAATGGAAGGAAAAAAAACTGACGCTTTAAATGTATCCGCGCGGCCATCGCTCGGATTCCTGAGTTTGACCCCGAGCTATAAATTGGTGTCAGACAAATTCCCTTTCCGGCCGAAGTGGATCCTTTCCGATCTACATTTCACCCAGAGGGCTTTAATTGGGACAGTAATCTACGCCCCCCTAATGATCCCGTGACGATAAATTCCCACTCGACCGACGAGTTAATAACGCTGGGCTTCCCTTTGCATCCTTTCGTGTTTCTATGACACAGATATGTTCTATGATGAACCCAAAAGGAGATAATAGTTAAACGATAAATTACCCACCCAGGAATATATTTTCCCTTATTCCTCTATAGTAGGGAATTCTTTCATCGTATTTGTATTAATTTCATCATATTTTACACACCAACGTCAATTTTATTTTACACACTGTCCTTCACACCCGAAACCTACGAAATACTGTGAAATCCACCACTAGGGTGAGTGGCAAGGGGTGATTTCACACCAGGCATGCAGCACTCATCCCAACTCAAATCAGAACCGCACTCTTTCACCCGGTCGCTAGGCGCAGACCAAAAAGGAGTCAGGATAACAATGCCCAGTGATACCAGAAACAAGGAGAGTGCTACGTAGATGAGCATACTATCATGCAGTACAATATTAAAGGTACAACTACTGTTTCGTATGATTAATTCGATCGATAAACAGTACTACGAGGTACTAAACTATGTACAAAGATTAATAATGCTGGAAATTGTAGCATTATGAAATAGGTAGTTGCTAATACAGGTGTTTAAATACTCAGCACAAGTATAAAATCCACCCCACCTAGTGAGGGTAAAATTTTCATAGAAATGATCCATGGCAACTATTATGGTCCCTCATTGTAAGTGGAAAGAATGAAATTCTAGATCTATCGATTCTGCAGTAAATTTTCTTCATCTTATGCCTGTGATCACTTACACCATAGTAATCCGACTCTATTAAAATACGTTGAACGTTCGGTAAAAAATACTCCACATCGAAATTTCGTAATAGATTTGAAATCTCGTAATAGATTTAATCTATATATTTCCCTTCGAACAGATAGAGGTTCCCAGCCTCAATCTTTGAACAATTCAGTTCCACTACTGAGTTTATCGTAAAAAGTTACCCTAGATTCAGAGCACGTCAGACTTATACATTATATTAAAATAATGTCCACGATCACGTTATTCAAATTATTTTATCTAACCACACGAGTCCTGAGCCATAACCGGCTCATCAGAAGGTGCTCCTTTTTTAACTGTAAGACAACATACAACTGAAAGTTACTGCTTCTCTCCAATGATAGTCAATAAAGTACAATCAGTCTCTCAATGGTCCTTCACGTCACATTTCCGGCAAATGCTTCTTTAGCTTGTTTTTGACTTCCGTGTACTTCTGCAAACCATGCATGTTCTTCGGTGATTGGTTGAATATTTTAAGTATAGCCACTACCATTCTGTTTCCACCACATTTATTAAAACACTTAAGGACTTCATAATAGTGTTCATTTAATTTCCCCATCATGTGTGCATTCCGTCTTCAACGGCGCCTGATGTGCGACTATATCTATTGGTGAATCGATTCTATAATGCTGTACTGGCAACATTGAATCGTATTACTTCCATCTTATTTCCTGTACGTGAACAATACATATAAAAGGAAATTTTGATTCGCATTGAAAAACAAAAGTCGTATATGCAGATCTACATCTCTCCTAATATCGGAATTTCCACTTGCACTTGCCCGTAAGGAATAAATTTTAGATGGTAAGAATTTCTGTTGAAATGAATAAAGAGAAAAGAGAAGAGCTGGATGCAGAAGTCAAAATAAGAGGATTGAAATTAGAGCAAGTGGATTCCTTCAACTAACTCGGAAGTATCATCACGTGGGACGGAAGAAGTACAACGGACATCAAGCGGAGAATACCCCAAGCAACCCAAGAACACCCCAAGAATACCCAAGGCGTTCATGTGAAAAAGACAACTGCTGTGCTCAAAGAAGATAGGACTACAAACCAGAGAACAGAATGCGAAAACCTTCATGCGGAGTGTGGCACTTTATGGACCGAAAGCATGGACCATTGATAAATCTGACCAGAAAAGACTAGAAGCCTTCGAAACCTGGTCATGGAGGAGGATGCTAAAGATAAAATGGACGGACAAAAGAAATGATGAAGTGTATGGTAGAGCAGAAGATGAAAGGACCATATGGAACACCGTAGAGAGAAGGAGAACAAGATTGATTGGACACAACCTGAAACACAATGGGTTTGTGAAGATCATAATTGAAGGCAAAATGGAGGGAAAAGCCCCAGAGGAAGACCCAGGAATAATAAGTTTATGGACTAAATAAAGAGGAAAGTATAGAGGAAGAGCTATCGGGAGGTGAGGGAACTAGCATTAGATAGAGAAGGGTGGAGGGCTGCAGTCAACCAATCTTAGGATTGAACAGCCTATGAGAGAGAGAAAATATTTCGAGTGCTTTGTAACAATATGAATTTCATCGTTGGAATATCTTTAGACTTATGAAAAGTGGGGAAGTCGATTATTTATAAAAGATGGCTGAATAAAACTGAATAAAAAAGAATAAATTTTAATTATTACACATTATTATATACTGTATCAATGAAATCACAACAATCACACAACTAACGCCTCACAAAAGCAAATAAAACATATTTGCAATACGAGAAGAAGCAACGGTGTCTCTTGTACCTATATTTAAGTGGAAATAATCTAGATTGTGTCCGCACGTTATTCTCGTCGCAAATGGGATGTTGAACTGAGGAATATAAAACCACTGTAGACACGAGGAACGGAACCAAACGTAAAAATTGATAAACCCGACGGCTCCCGTTTCCTCAAGTCAACTTAAGAGAAAAAAGTAGCCAGGCCAACGCCCCTTCGGCGACATTTACCGAACAATCTGCGGAGATCTTTCGGTAACGGCGCGAATAAAATTCGCCACGCCCAAACACGTTAAAACGCCCACGGACGACAAAGCACCGTCGCGCGGCGATTCGTCCGAAAGCCCACGTGGAGAAATAAATACAGGTATTTTGCATTTAAATAGAGGGGGACCTCCAATGAATGAAGGAACAGGCTAAACTGAAGTGACTAATCATGGATAATTTGCTACTCTACACTACAGCTAACCACTAACTACGCCAGAAGGATTTATATTTGCATCTCTAATTTTCCTTTAATGGCAAGAAGTCTTACATATCATTAACCATTCAAATTATACCCTAACGGGGGTACATCTACATACGGGAAATATACTTTTCCTCAAGGTCGACGTACCTCTCCGGTGACTTCATCACGATTTTTTTTCTGACTTGCTCAATTGCTGCGCAACACATCTGTTGATGCAAGAAATAGACGTTTTATTGCCCTACCTGAGAAACTTATGTTTTTAACTTCAATTCTTCGCAACGAGATATGTAACGGGAAAAAGTTTACATAGTGGAATATCCTGCATTCGTTAGAACCTTGGCCTATGGCTTTGCTTACATGTGTGTTTCCCCTTGAAATGTCTGCCACGAGGTTCCCGTCAAGTGTGCTATTGGGCTACCAAGTTTGGAAGACTTAACACAGATATCTATATCTAAATACTATCCTGCCGTCTCATGGGCATGTGGCAGGGAGAGTTTGGACACCAGCCATGTAAAGATGTATGGGATAAGGTTTTGGGAGGTGACATGGTGACGTGTATTATGGGAGTGTATTTAGTGGAACTCAGTTTTTACTGTGGTCACTTATTGTGCGCGGAAAGAACGAGTTTTTGTGTCTATCCGTTCAGAAATGTATCTATCTTATTGTATCGCTCCTGTCCGACCTAGAGATGTAGTGAGGCGTCATGATATTATTCTGTGTGTCGCTCTGAAACACACCAGTTCGAAACTTCTCAAGCAAGCCACGCCTAGCGTGTAGCCTCCGAGTCTCTAGGGGCTCCCACCTTAATCCCAGTAAAAGTTGTGGAACACTATATGTTCGCTCGTAGCGGCGTATAACGAAGAGTGCAGCTTTTATTTGTATTTTAATATTTTTTTTGGTTAAATCTTCATGACTTGGATCCCAAATGCTAGCGGCGTATTCGAGATGTGGCCTAACCAGATAAAAGTAGAATCTCTCTTCGATTTTTTCATCCAAGGAACCTACTATTATACCCTTAACAAAACCTAATATATATAATGCTTTGCCGCATATGTTTTGTATGTATCACCGCAGTAATTTTTTCATGATAAAAAAAAACCTTTCGCTGCGAAGTAGTTTTAAACGTGTCACGTGAAAAAAATGAGTCAAATTAAAGAATTATGTAGATGTTTCAAATTTAATTGTTCAGAATATCAGTCACACAAAAGTATATTACTGCACCATTAATAATGCAATATTTCATTCAGGCTTCCTACATTTGCTGGCATAAAAACGTAAAATACGAATGTGGTCTTCATTTTGACAAGGGAACTATCTCGCTCAAGTACCTAAATGGAGTGGAGATGGAGAAATGGAGCCTTGACAGTATAATAGGCGGATATATTTTTTTGTATCACAGATATACATCTGGAACACCATCGGGTTTAAATGATAATCCTCTCAATCTTTCCGGAAGGTCGTTTGATTAATGCTAAAGACTCCAAAACTCCTCCGACTGTCAGTCGATATCGTTACATTTTTTAAGTCACCCGTCAAAATTCTCCGGAGAGTGAGATACAAATTGGGCCCTCCAAATTTATGCAGACGCCAATGAATCACTGACGTTATGACTCAAATGGGATGCTCTCGCATATGACACAGCTTCGGGATGCCTTGTCAAGACCGAGGAGAACGACATTATGACGAATGAGGTGAAACCTGTAGGAAAGAAGCCCTTCTTTTAAAACTCTTGATCCGATGATGGACTGTCGACCTTGTCACTGCTATTCCGAAAGGAGATCACAACCGTGATTCTCGGTCATCTTACGATCACTCGAAAGTGCGACTTTCATCTTTCTCGATTTCTCCTCGCCATGTAAAGGAGACATGGAATATCTTACGTAAATATCGATTTCCAAGTTACCCGAGAAAATCAACTTAAATTTGCGGGCAGAAAAATGGTGAATCATCCCGATAACATCATAGCAAGTTATTCAATGCATTCATGAACTGATGATACAGCATCATGAATTCTAATTTTAGCATTTGGTACGATTAAAAATAGGGAATTTGTGCTTTGCAGCACACAGGAGGAAACCGCAAATAATGGTTCGAAAAATCATCAATTATGACTAAATGTTTCAAAAAAGCATATTACTCATTAGATCAAAATAGCTTCCAACGTTATATGTAGCGGTTCCTAGATATCTACATCTACATACTACCCTGCGAGCCGCCACATTGGCGTGTGACAGTAAGTGTTAGGACACAGTCGTGTAAAGATGTAAGGGATAAGGTTTTGAGAGATGAATTGGTCATGAGTGTTATTGGAGTGTATTAAGTGGAGCTCAATTTTCATGTGGTCGCTAATTGTGCACGGAAGGTACGAGTTTTTGTACCTATCTGTTCGGCAATGTAGCTCTCTTATTTTATCTCTTCTGTCAGACGTAGAGATGCAATGAGGCGTCATGATAATATCCCCTTTGTCACTCCGAAACACCATTTATGAATTTCTCAAACAACCAATGAAATCTCGGACCAATGAAATACTCCCTATCTTTAGTATTTATGTTCCTCCCCGTCCATTACGCAGTAACTGTCTACTGCATACTCCCCGATTCCGTCTTTCCATCTCCCAGCGCTCTCTCTTCCTCCGAATCCCCTCCTTGTTCAACTCCTTGGCCTCGAAATATCCTTCCCTGGACCTTTTCTCCTCTGCCACCATTTTCAAATCCTCCCTGAAACGCCACTTAAATGATCCATCCCTCTCCAATCCCTAAGTCCCTTCCTACGCTTGCCTCATTATTGTTTTATTTAATGAATATTTGTTTTTGTTTGAAATTTTTATTTATTTATTGATTATGTCTGCCAATGTAATAGCCTTTGTGCCGTTTTTGGTGGTGAAATAAATAAATAAATAAACGTAAGCCGAGCGTACAGTATCCGAGTCTCTAGTCTAGAGGCTTCCCTCTAAAAGTTGTGAAACACTACACGTTTCTTCACTTTATGTTTCTAAACACAGTAAACACCATATAGGTATAAATCAGAATAAGAAGGCGTGTGAACGTAGGTCCGTACTGAGTGAACCAATAAATTGCGAATCATTTATAAATAATTAATACATAAATTTGATTGCTCCCAAAATCATTTTTCTTAACAAAATAGGATGTGTTTAGCAGAAAAAGAAGCACTTAAGTGGCCAATAAAGTGCACCTGCTATGGGGATGCCAATAGTTAGACCATGTAATATATACATACAGTACCAACATTTAGGAAGTTGAGATATTTTAGATTTAACAAGAACTGGATTACAGAAAAAACATTTCCATATAACATAAGACAAATAACATGCATATTGTTAAATAAAGTTCAACATCACTTACACCTGAGGCATTATTGGAATACATCAAAACCTTGAGCAATTGAGTACATATAAATGTATATAAATCAATTTCTTGCCGGTATATGAGAAATACCATCTATATTACTAATTGAATTGAATGTATATTCAGATATCTAAAATGCTTCTTTTTAAATCCTTAAAGCAGGGCCATTTCTGACTCCATGACATCTCTGCCATTGTGTAATTATTCATCCGCGACTCCGTGTACTGAATCGCAACATAGTTTTGCGAGCTTCAATGAAAAAAACTACTCTCTGATTGCGCCCAAATAATATGAATTTATTTCCGAAATGATTCACGAAAATTGGTCAAGCAGGTAAAACTACACAGAGAGCGGAAAAATCGATGAATTCTACGAGAAAAAGCGTTGTATGAAATCCACCAAACTTAGGTTCAAATTGCGAACGAATCCATGATATTAGCATGCAGATTTTTTTTAACCAATAGCTTTTAGCAAATAATGAAAGCATCCAATTCCTTTCATACTTATCGTACGTATCGCAAATACTGCCGAAAGCATCCAATATTGAAAGCATCCCATTCCTTTCGTAATTATCGTACGTTTCGCAAATAATGCCGAAAATTACCACATCGAATCATAGTATCTTTCTAAATTCCACTTTTAAACATGACAATTACTCATGAGAGATTATGAATGGCAGACGGAAAGGCGAAACGCGCTCGTATGCGCCAGAAATATTAGCCGGTAAAAGTAAAGAATTCTTTAAAAAAATAGATTACATGAATAAAACATACAATTGTATTTTCCCAGATGAGAGAAAATTTCCAAAACAGAAGCAGCTAGAAAGTTCGGCTAAAATAGGTAAATTAGTCCTGTTCAATAACTTCGATAAAACGTCTACTGGTCAGGAGACTCTCTTCTCATATAATCATTTCTGCGTCCTTCGGTGACAGAAATGATTATACGAGACTCTGTCAACTGCTAACATCCAAAAACCTTCGTACATCAAAATAAGATTTTTGTTGATAAATAATAAGACAAGGGTATCTACCATTTAGTCTAAATCCAGATCTATCTCTCAGAAAGATTAGGAAAACTTAATTAAAAATAAATTCGCAGGTATGAAGGCGAGAAATGATGACAGATAAGAGGCCTACATTTTTGAGAAACAAGTAACTAAATAATATACCTCGACAAAGAGTTTAACCTTGCATTCGACAGGTAGAGTAGGTATGGTACTTCAAATGCTCTATTTTTTAGAGCCCGCGAAGTAATCATGATGTCCATTGAAAAATATCCACTACAGACGGGATTTCAACCCAGGAACTCAAGATGGAGAGCCTGTAACCACCACACCTAATACAAAACACTAAAACCTGTCTACGTTGCTTCTTGCGCACATAGTTCCTTAGATGAATTCCATTATCGGCTACCACTGACACAAATGACCAAAATAAATTCGCCACTTCTCTAATCGTGTTAAGTTCACGCAATTTATAAGGGTAACAAAGATTTATTAATCATAAGGTGGATTTCAGAGGCTCAGTGGGAACATCTTATTTTGATTCTTTTTCTAAGCTGCGAAGATCACATAAAAGAAAATCTTTGTTGCAATGAAAGATGAACTTAGTCGTTTAGTCTCATCGTTTCTTTGAAACCTTAAAAGTGACCCAAACCTATGTTTTTGCCAAATGACTACATGATGACCAATCATTACGTCATCATCTTGCAAAATAACGAAAGTCGACAAAATGAAAAATGTGGATACTTATGTTTTTAAATAATCTGAGGATAATGCATGAATGAAAATTTTTTCATTAATGCATCATGCATTAGTTCCACGCAATTTCGCAAGAATCTTCGGATTTTAAATCTGAGGATAGTATAAAAATCTTTAATTTGAATCACAATGTAAGTGTCCCAGGATGTCTATCCGAAAACGTTATCGGATAATCAGTATCTAATTTGCGTTTTCAAATCATACTCCGAGAGAGCTTACACAAATGCGGCGTATTAAATTGAGAGCTGGTACTTAATGTTGCAATTACTGAGTCATGAAATCCATTCCATTTCCCATGAGTCTCCAGATGATGCATCTGGTCTTTAATTTTGTGGAGAACACCTGGCAACGCAAGAGCATGAACGGAAAGGTTTTCTACCCGAGTGAATCTAATGGTATTTGTGTAGTAATTCCCTTTCCCCTCACAGAAAATTGTCTCTCTCGATCGTCTCACACAAAATGGACACAACTTAGCGCTCATCGAATCGCTAAGGCGACAACAAAACGCGAACAAATGGTACGTCCGCCCGCCACCACTCTCAGCAGTTGTGGCTTTATTAAAAACAAAACTAGTATTTTTTCAAATGAATGTTAAGAAAAAACGATATTATGACAATATACGAATAAAAACCCTTCTATCTCACCGAAGCTCAACATGACAGCTCAAACCTTTTTTAAAATCTATATCGGGCTGAATTTACTCTTGGGTTTATCCGAAAATATCAAAAATAGGAAAATTGCAAAGCAAATATTCTTAGCACGGTGAAGAGTGGAACAATTGCCATTAATGGATTTTTTAGATAACATTATCAGTAACAATACATACTGGGCACAAGCATGAAAAGTTTACTTAACAAAAAAATCCCTAAAAAATAGGTGTCACGCGTCGGTATATTTATGTAAATAATTGGTCTCAGTTTATTTAATAATCCATAGTAAACTATAACAATGATTTTTTTAGGAATTTCATATACATACAATGCCTAAACATTATACAATCACATGTATGAATCTTATAAATAAATATAAACATCTGTCATATATTTCCTCCGTGTTTACATGTATAATTAGAACTGATTGATTATTATAATTTATTGATTATCAAATAAAGTTTTGCGATTTTTTCCAGACTATATAAAAAAATTATTCAATGCTCACCCTTCACTATTCGCCAGTTCTCTTCATCATGCACAAGCAACATAACAGCAGACTATCACCGCTGTATCCCCATAAGCAAAGTATCATTCGTCGCTGAAATTCGTAACACTAGCACATGAGAGAGCAATAAGCGAGGATGTAGGCAAAAGAGAAGCGAAATTCAGCCCTTACGCATCCCTAATCTAGCAAGAATAATTCACTTAACATTAAACATTAAATGTCTCTAAACCATTAAGGTAGAAAGGTCGTTCGACGTCGATTGTATTCTTCCTTCGATATAGGTCTTCGCAACCATTTCTACCACGTTTCCCATTAATGTGGTATTTGAGCATTTATTTCCATAACAGACCCAAATAAATCTGCGAATTTGCGGCACAAGCTGTCAATTCGATAACAATGCAACACCAAATCAACAAAAACGTCGAACAACCTATAAAATGCTTATGGAGAACACAGAAATATAAGGACATTAATGGCGGAAAGTTTTAGATTTTTTATTCGCCAATACATGTTTCAAGAGTAGCCTGCCTTAAATTTCAAATTTTAGCTATGAGGATATTCTCGCTATACATCAGCTCATTCATCCATTCTGTCGACGTATCTGAAGAAAAGTAAGGAAAGAGCAAAAACCAATATGGTTGTCATTTCGATTGCCAGGCTACATTTTGACGACGTAATGCCCTCCCCACCTATCTCAATGGTCTATACACTACATCGTAGGAATGGCCCTTAAATAAATCACCACTGAATCCAAACACTCTCATTCACCGACAAAAACCACCGCCCTCAAGAGAGCCAAACGGTTCGCCAAGAGGACTCGAGATTTTTTTTATTCGTAGTTCTCATTACTCGCGAATCTGACACTCCGTGGGGCAAATCCTCTCGACGTTAGCAGAAACCAGAACCGTGGTACTTCTACGGGAGAGAGTGGCGGTGTGATATTTCATATCCTTTCGAGGGTGAAGAATTTTATATCCTCAAACGACTCAGGCTCCTCTTACTGAAGTAGCTCGCACACTTCAACCGTCCGGGAGAAAAAGTGAGGAGGCTCTCATGAAGAGAGATACATATTTATGGACGCGGGAATACGTAGTCTTTTTTCTTTTTGCTTTCACTCCACCTGTCGGGAGGTTTTCGAGAACATCACTGAGTGCTTAACACACAGTAGGATTCAAAGTTAATTGCTTTGCATCGCACTTTGCGGTTTACGTGGGGAGCTGTTGCAAATTTAGTTCTGCCTTTGGTTTAGCGAATCAACAATTACCGATCTCCATAAGATATGTTCCATATTTCTTCGTATTACCGCTTGCTTTTCTTTCTTAGTCTTTCAATGGATGCCAGTGTTTGTAGGTGTCCGAATCTCATATCACATAATCCCTCACATTTATTTCGTATTCGTTGAACTTGCTGCCAGATTTGTTAGTGAGAGCAATGAGCCGGTGTCGTTCGGGGGGGGGCGTGGCACATTTGTTTTGGTATTGCATACCTGTAATAACTGTCTTCTCCCGCATTTATAATTGAAGTCATCTTCGAAGTTTATTTTCAATGGCTTCTGGTGATTTTCCTACGCAAAAATTTCGTTTCCGCATGTCTAGTGCATCGAAATCGGCATAATAATTACTATGGAAATAGCACGGGCATGAATGTTTACAATGTTCATGAGTACGGCCTAAGGGGTTTTGCTGGAAACCCCAGTTCACGGTTGCGCCGCGTAGTGAATTTTTTTAGCATCTGTTCCTTACTGCTCTGCCCGTACCAAATAGAGGTAGGTAATTTATTACCTCTCAATATATGGGGCCTCTAGTCCCAAACTTTCACTATTCCGATTGTCATCCTATTTCCTACTCTGAGTGCTAAACTACGAGTAAGTGGAGGCGAAAAAGAAGCAGTGGCTGAACGCGAGAGGGAGAGTTTCATCCCGCGGCCACCAGTCGCACGAGAGGCGTGACAGGTGAGCACTGACGTGTGGCTCACTGGAGAGCTTTGCTATGTGGGTCGCCGTGATCGCTGAGCGCTACGAAGAAAACAGGAGAGGGTCTGGACGCGAAACTCCGACGGAGCGTGATGCGAAAACTTAAGCGCAGGGAAAGCAAAAGAAAAGAAATGAAGATCGCCGGGAAATTTTACGCCCCAGCTCTTTGGTTCTTCGTTAGCGACGCCTCTGCGACCAGCGTCACGTTTCCCTTGCACTTTTCATCAGCAAACTTTCTTCAATGTCACTTATTAATATTAGTTACCTACCTACATCTACATAATACCCAGCTAGCCACATCAAGGGTAATACTTCTACTTATTACCCTGCAAGCCACCACAAGGGTGTTTGGCTGGGGATGACTTATCACCAACATGAACTACAGATAAGAAATTTACTTTCACCAGCATACACCACATAATGGGTATGATAAAAATGCTATAGAAACTAGTAAAATAATCTATATGGTAACCATGAATATATATTATGGATTGTTGACTCGTCGCCAAAAACTGTTACCTTGAATTCCGTGCATAAACAACTTTTTTGATTGAGTCGCCGTCTAGTGATGAAAGACGGCAGTTCAAATGTAAATACAGTCTACAGATCGTAAATAATCACATCTTACCGGTTTTACTTATCAGTAATCATAATGCAGTGGATAAAAAAATGTAGCACTACAGGCGGGACGTAATTACACTCTTTTTTCATATTGTCCGGTCTACAGATATATTTAATTCCTCTCCAAATTTAATTACACAAATGCACAATTAACTTCTTAGCACTTCGTGTATATCGTTCTACGGCAATTTAATAATAATAAGAGGTGAAAAAAGTGGAATGAATTAGAACACGGATACAAGTACTATAAGGATTTCAAAAGCAAAATCCGATAATATCATCTATGTATGAGAAGTTGCGCCAATAACTATCATTTTAACAACAAATAAAGGAGAGATTGTTGAACCTACTTCGAGGCCACTCATGAATAGTATGTTACACTATAGTAGTAGGGGTAGTATAGTAGTAGAATAGTAGGTACATTAACATCCACATCAATCTATCTAGATCATACCTTCTGATTCCTAAGGCTCTAAACAGGTAATAAACCAAAAAAAGGTAGCTTTAAATTAACAGTAAAAGATTCACACAGCAGAGAAAAAACTCACGATGGAAGTTTCATATGCCTCTTGCACACTTCCTGTAGTAGATATTTCCTCTCTAGCAATTACAAAGTAACTGTTTGGTCTCAAATATAGCCAGCTATTATTCAAAGCATCAAGTAGGTCATATACCTTCAATCGTTATTGAATATTCACCAGTCTCACGTTAACAACAATTAACAACGGCTATTTACGATTCGACTGAGAAGACTTTTTTCTAAGCGGCGCCAAAGACTAATTGAACTAAATGTGGAAATTGAGGCAACACATTACCTAGGCAACGATTCCAAACATTTAAATTCATAAGATATATTCATGAATGTAACTATGAAAACATGACGCAACAGTCATGCAGGGAATATGCAAAACATGGTGAAAGCGCTACTCGGCAGATTTAGAACCATGCATTAGGGGGCATATGAATTAATCAGCTACACTTATGAGACGACGATTTTATTATTGCCTTAGAAAAAACCTGCAAAATCTAGTTAGGATGTGTTTTATCTTCAATATGTACCACAAAATAGGTATGCAACAAATGTTAGAGAAACTATTTACATATAAGCAGTTAGCAAATACATAAACTTACAGAACAACAAGAAAGAACAAATGCAAGAGGATTTGTTAGTACTACGTAGTCGATTAAGTAGCAGGCATTAGGGAGAATATCAACAAGAATTCAATATATTCAAGAGTATCAACAAGAAAATCATAATACAATATACAATCGACTAACCAAGTTGAAGGCTTAATTCAGAGCTATTATGGCGTCTTATCGATCGCGGGAAAAATTACATTATAAACCTGTCTGTTCCGTAGTCAATTTCCCTATTTTCTTTTATCTTTTCTAAAGCAGTACGTCTGGTTTCTTAAAATTTTATATAAGTCGTACGAAATAGATCGGCTTGGTTATCGTCCTCGACATCGGTTAAGTAATGCAAGGTCTTTAATTTTATTAACATCATGTGATGTTATTTGCCATTTAAAATGATTGTGATGGTAACCATCCAATGATTTATTAAGGATTCTGCTTGGCTTTCATAGCGTTATAACCTTGAGGTGCATATCAAGGTAATCAATTTATAAACCCGTCATGTTGAAAATTTGTTCGCCAGAAGGGCGTGTATTGTTTTACCATTTTTAACATCGATGATCATAGTTCCGGTACTATTTCAAGATCCGAAGGAATACCTTTTCCCGTAGGTAAGACCTTGACCCCCCCACGCGTCGACAAAATTCGAGTGGGTTCTTGAGAGGTCTACTCCCGCGAGAAACTTTGACTACGCCCGTGCCGAAGCTGTATTCAAATCGTCCCTTGGCCTTCTATTCCAAAGGTCATCGATTTGTCACCGAACCCCCGCCGGTTCTATTCTTCCTTAAAAAATGTATTACTCGTTCCAACAACTGAGATCAAGCATGAATTTTTTTGTCTCATTGCTAGTAGGTTTGACACCAGAATTATCGTATTGGAATGGTTTTATGAACCTGAGCCGAATGATAGTGAATGATGGGAGATATATGAGTACGGAAAGGTGCCTCTGGTCTCAGATTTTCTGAAAACTTGAATATAGCATTAATGAAATACGTTTTTAAAATGAGATGAAAATAAAATTGGGTTTTCAAGCTGGTTCTGCAATAATTCAGCCTTGAAAGTGGATATTTTAACATGGGTTCTTATGGTGTTCACATTACATCATAAAATGCCAATTTGAACGAGGAGGCGCATTCAGGCTTAAAATTTAAACTGCTTATGAGAGGCACAAAGTCCTGAGAAATTGAATAAATAACTTGGGTATCATCCCCTATTTTTTTAAGTTATTACCTTAGTCCTAAGCAAATGGTGCTGCTGTCAACATCTCAGACAGGGTCGTGCGATTCGATATATCCGTGGCTCAATCGATATCGGTCTTTGCAACCATTTCCACCACACGGCCACATTTAATGTGCTTACTGAGCATTACCACCATTGCACTCCCAAGGAAATCAGCGAATATGCGGTGCCAGCCATCATTTCGAACACAAATGCACTGACAAATCATCAAAAACGTTGAACATCCTATCCTAAGCTTATAGAGAATACACTAAAATAATCAAATTAATGGCAGACTAGTTTGCGTTACGAAGACCTGTAACGAAGGAAGAATATTATCGATATTGAACGACCTTGCATCCAAGGCTGGATAAATGCGGTCGTTAAAAATATATTAATGGAATAATCTGCATATGGCGTACCAAAAATTTGGTTCTCAATACGTAACCCATTTAATCAGCGGGAGCAGGATTTTTAAAAAACTGAATGAGCAAAAATACGTAACTTATTATAAGTCTTGACTTAAAAGGTCAAGTGGACTTTGAAAAAATGAGCAACTTCCACAGTATTAGGATTTATTACGAACGGTTTCACTTTTTACGGCATCTTCAGGAAGAGTAAGGTGATGGGAAGAACTTCCTGAAGATGCTGTAAAAAGCGAAACCGGTCGTAATAAATCCTATGGAAGTTACTAATTTTTTCAAATAGCACTCACATTCCGTTTTCACTCAATCAGGCCTGAAACCACAGATTATGTGCATAGTCAAGCTTTAGCCACTATCCAAGGAGTGAAAATACTAGAAGGAAACGTAGAAGATAGCTTATTTTACATATTAAGGACAGAATATGTGCCTAAATAAGCAAAAAATTACACAAAAGTTCTCCGTCCCGCTTCATCAGGACTCGTTCCTTAACTTATATCCTATACTGTCCAGTAAATGTAATAAAGTATGTCCTCTTTCAGCCTCCATTCCCCGCTTCCCAAACTTCTTTACTCCAATAATCATCAAATCAACTGATCGTGGCGTTACGGTGAGGAACGAAGAGAAGAAATAAATCATAATTAAACGGTGTACAGTTCCACTATGTTTTAATGCTATCTACCGGTGTCCACGTCTATATCGTCATTTTTAAGACAAACAAGGAAAAATTACACTTTACAAAAATTACACGGACCCTTTATACTGACTCAAGTAAGTGGGGAGTGAGAGAAGGGGAAACGTGGGAAAGGAGGGGATGAGTAATGGAAGTTTATGGGTTTAGAGAACGACAGTGAGGGAAGCGGAAAATTTAGTACTCGAATTGAACAACATAAAAGGAGTGCGAAACTCAAAGACTTCCAGTCGCATTACGCAAAGCTCCTCATAGAAACGTGATACAAGTTTGCTTTTCATATTATTAATATTTTACATGTATTAGACTAAGGCATTAAACTGGATGTTTTATAAATACTAGAACTCACTAAATTATCTCTTTCGCCTGAGTTTTTACCATTTTAAATGATATGACGGAATTTAAATGTTCTCCAATTTTGACCACAGTTTTAAAAATCTGACGTCTTTCTTGCTAACCCTACCTCCCCCTCTTGATGTCATCGTCATCACCTTACCTTCCTTCCGCTTCCCTCATTGTCCTTCTCTAAATCCGTAAACTTCCATTACTCACCCCCTCTTACTTGAGTTAGTGCAAAAAGGTTCGCATTTGTACTTATTCCATCTATTTGTCTTTAAAATGACGCTATTGGGGTCTATACCGGTAGACAGCATTAAAACACAGTGGAAATGTACATCGCTTTTATTATATTATAAGTTAAGTTATAAGGAGTTATTTCAATAATCATTTTCAACATTCCCCGTTCTGTGATTACTTTCTCCATCAACCTGCTTTGCCTCCTTCCTAACTTTCTCAACCCGCCGTCTCCCACCATTCAAAATACTTCGCCGTTCGTTTTCTCTATCATCCATCGAGCCTTCTCCCTCCCTCTCTTCTCAATCGCCTATTTCGATCTGTTTTCACACTTGAGAAAACGGTTCGTAAGCGTCTAAAATGGCGAGCAAGGGTTTACTTTCTTCGCCAGAGAGATCTGGATCACAGCAGCGAGAGTGAAGGACGCGCTCGAGCGTGATTCCTAGAAGAATGCCCGCAAAAAGGGAAAGCAAAGAATCAGAGATGAAAATCAGCTTTTACGGCTATTTGCGATCTTTTCACCCAAAATAAAGTATGGCCACGGTGTCTTTCCATTGATTTATAAGCGGCGTAAAGACATCACTAGCGACGACGACGACCTTGACGATTTATCGTTTACGTTCACGAGGCGTTATGTAGTTCACAAGCACAGAAACATAGATCCACCATTAAGAATTCTGAAAAAAAAGCTCGCAGTAAAACTTTAAGTTCTATTTCTAAGATGAGATACAATTCCCAAAACAATAGTAATTGAAATACGAGATTGAAATAATAATTATTCTTCATAACTTTCAGAAAATATATGCAGTAAAGGAAGATAATTAGAAGAAATGAATTTAACAAAGGGGTAAGACAAGGATACAACCTCTCACCAGCACTGTTCAACATGTACTTGGAGGAGGCCATAGGAGAAGCACAGGCAATTTGACTGGGCGGAATAAAGATAAACGAAGAAGATATAAATATGCTCCGCTCCGCAGATGATATCGCAGTCATAAGGAAATCCTGATGATCTTCAAAGGTCACTAAACGTAATGGACCAAGTCCTCTGGGAATAAAACATGAAAATAAATAAGACGAACACCAATCCTAATACGTAGAAGAGAGAAACAATGCAGAGGTCACACTAAGAGGTTAGAAAGTACTAGTAGTAGTAGATGAAGTAGATTCCTTCACCTATCTCGGAAGTACCATCATGTGGGAAAGAAGATGAACAACGGAAATCAAGCGAAGAATAGCTCAAGCTAAAAAGGTGTTCAAGCTAAAAGTACAACTGCTGTGTACAAAGAAGATAGGACTACAAAGCAGGAAACATTGTGTGAAAACATTCATGTAGAGCGTAAAACTTCGTGGATAGAAAGCATAGACCATTGGAAAAGCAGAAGAGAGCAGACTAGAAGCCTTCGAAACCTGGTGCTGGAGAGCGTGATGCCTAGAAGAATGCCCGCGAAAAGGGAAAGCAAAGAATCAGAGATGAAAATCAGCTTTTACGGCCATTTGCGATCTTTTCACCCAAAATAAAGTATGGCCACGGTGTCTTTCCATTGATTTATAAGCGGCGTAAAGACATCACTAGCGACGACGACGACCTTAACGATTTATCGTTTACTTTCACGAGGCGTTATGCAGTTCACAAGCACAGAAACATAGATCCACCATTAAGAATTATGGGATGGTAAACATAAAATAGACGGACAAAATAAGAAATGATGAAGTATACAGGAGAGTAGAAGAGGAAAGGACCATATGGAACATCATTAGGAAAAGAAGATCCAGATGGATTTGACACACCCTGAGACACAATGGGTTTGTGAAGAACAAGAGCCAATGAATTTTAACGACGGATTAAAGGTAAGTGGATGTGGGGAGCAATATTTTACCGCCAACATGGCCATACGGTACTTACTTTTTAATTCTTCTTTCTTTGGATGCCCTCCAATTGGAGAGTTGGAATCTTCATTTATCTCTATTTCATCTTTATTTGTACCTATTCTAAAAAGGTTGCTGGAGCTGCAGCTAAGCTCACTTCCACAAATCGTCCACCCGGAGTATTCTTCTTCTGTTCCGCTTCCCTTCTATTTTTCCTTGAACGATGTTTATGAAAATATGGCACTTTACACCCCTCATAATATAACCATCATACTGAAGTAGTCTAATTTTGATAATTCTTCAGATTTCACGTTCTGTCGTTTGATATCGAAGACTTTTCGGGTTCTCTTCCGCGTGTTTCCATTGTCGAAGACGACAGTTTCGACAGCGCTGCAGCTGTCTTCTTCAGGTCGGAAGTGACGATGCGTATGTGACCGTCATATATAGCTGGTCGTTTTCCCGCCAATTCAGTCTGGTGCACTGTCATTGGTCATTTAATAAATAGCAAAAGAAAACCGCTACTTCCCCAGACTCATCAGGGAGGCCATCGAAATCGTAAAAACACCCGAAAACATCAACAGAGAAGATGGCTACACTCTATCCTACGGCTGGAAGAGAATTTTCGTAAAGGAAAAGAAAGCGACCAATGACAGCGCACCAGACTAAATTGGCGGGAAAACGACCGGTTATATATGACGGTCACATTCACACGCATCGTCACTTCTGACCTGAAGAAGACAGCTGCAACGCTGTCGAAACTGTCGTCTTCGACAATGGAAACACGCGGAAGAGAACCCGAAAAGTCTTCGATATCATCTGAAAGACTCCGCGGAAGTCCATATTCACTTTCTGTATTTAGTCTTTGTCGTACTTCCGCAATCGTCACTATTTCCAGCCATGACATTTTTCGCATCCGCCCGCAACATCACATTCTAGGCTTCTAGTTTCTTCATATTATACTGTTTCAGCATCCAGGCTTCGGCAACACATACGAGGGTGGGAAAAACGTAACAAAGTATCATGCGTATTCTTTGTTCTAGAATTAAATCACTTTCAGAAGAACTTCTTCGTGATATTAAAAGTGGTCGCATCAATCTCAATACGACTTCTAATTTCTTTTGCGTGATCACAAGAGTCTGAAACTCATGTCCCCAGATATTTGTAGCATGGTATTCTTTCAATATTTTAAAAAACCCTACCCAAATTTCCCCTTAATCCGCCCATGCTTATCCAAATCAAGGCCACCGAGATCTTCCAAACGGATCACAATGGTGAGGAAGTGCAGGGTGGAGGTCGGATGGGTGGATGAACGTGACGTGACCCACATTTCGGCATCGCAATCACGTCTCTTGCACTCTATGATTAGAGCGTGCACGTCGGAAAGAGAGAGATAAGGGGGACGAAATAAGATTTCGTGAGTGGTAGCGGAGAATCACGCGAAGAGAAAGGTCGACGTTCGATGGAGGCATTAATGAATAAGAATGGCAGGCAACGATCAACTTTCTACGACCGACGAGTTGACCGCGCACGAGAAAAAATATAGTAAGTGGATCAGGATGCTGGAGTCTGCGGCCTGAATACAGGAGAAGATCCGTGCACATAAGAAATGAACACGGGAATTACAATGATGATGATACAGTCAATGAATTAGTATAAGTATGTTTATACTGACTCATTGACTTGATACTTATCCGAGGAAAATGTGACGAGAGAGTAAACAGCGATGACATTTTTCTCTCGTGAGACCTAACTTGAAGTACGCCGCTAGTATATGGGACCCTTACGAAGTAGTTTCTAGACTAGTTTCAGATATAGATAGAATGCAACGGAGGGCAGCTACATTTTTAAAAAATTGTTGTAATAAAAATAGTAGTGTCACTAAATTCTTGAGGGAATTAGGGTGGGATCCTCTATCCTATCGAAGGGAAAAATATAGATAAAATCTTTTACGAAAGTTTTTTTGCCGGTGTAGATTATTTTTTTTTTGCCGGACGTACAACATATTTTGCTAGAGCCGAACTAATATGGTAGAAACGATCATAGGAGTAGGAATAAGGAAATACACAGCAGAACCGATAGATTTAAAATTTCGTTATTTCCACGTGCAATAAGAGACCATAATAGTTGCGATAGATCAGTTCTAGGATACTGATTAGGTTAGATAGGCTTTTTTCAGGAGGGCCAACTATATTTACATGATTATTAGCTACTAGCCTCGCATGCATTCTCAGGTATGATATACTCTTACATGATTCAGTACCTTGTGGTGCTATTTATTTGTCGCATTATTAATGCTAACCAGTAGTTGTATCTTGAGTAGTGTACTACATGGTAGCATGTTCTTCTGCGTATCACTATCATAGTTTCTGGTCTGATTGCGCACTGCTGTCCTGACTGCTTTTGGCACGCGTCCAGCATCCGGGGGAACGTGCGCGGTTCTGATTTAAACTGGGATGAGCACTGAGTGCCTGGAGTGGAATTACCCCGTGCCACTCATCCAAGAGGTGACTTGCACGGTATTTCGTATATGTAGATTAATGAAAGCCGTATTCTGCTGGAAAAATTTCGTAATGCGATTCAAACTATTTCCCTCGCGTTTGCTCATCCCTCTTGGTGAAAACAATTACCTTTAAAATACACAATGGAGTACATGATATATAAAATACATATAAATTACACAGAAAGGAAGTGAGTTTCAGAGCGACACAGAGAATATTATCATGACGCCTCACTACATTCCTAGGTCTGACAAAAACGAAGAAATGAAAGAGATACAATGCCGAACAAATAGGTACAAAAACACGCTCTTTCCGCGCACAATAAGCCATCAAAATAAAAGCTGAGCTCCACTAAATACAATTCCATAATACACGTCACCATTTCACCTCCAAAAACCTTATCCCTAACTTCTTTATATGGCTGGTGTCCTAACATCCCTGCCACACGCCCATGCGTCGGCTCGCACGGTAGTATGCAGATGTAGATGAAGTGAAACTTGCCAATGACATAATTTGTCGAAAGCATTGTCGGAATTAATAAACCAGTGTGTAAGGCACGAAGTGAGACTTTTTCCTTGCATCTCTTTTCCATAAAGTTAGTCGTGAAAATTTAACTATTGAATACATTGACCATCTCTAAGTCTTGATATATTTCAGTTAATTCACGGTAATCTAATGACGGTAATTATTTAATTCTTTTTGTGTTTTTTTGGCATGTCAAAATACGCTGTATCCCGCCCGATCAAACAAATAAATTGCGTCAGAGTTAACTGGTCCATCTTCATCCACGAATCCAATTTGTTAAGGCGAAGATGAGGCAATTAACAATAAACGCAAACCCGAGAAGAATTCACAATAGTGATTTTTTGGTTTCTTTAAAAGAAATATAAGCTAGTAAAAATCAAATCATCCAGATGTTTAGTAACTCGAAAGAATATCGGATAAATAATTCACCTCTCTAATTTAACGAATGATTGAAGTGACACATAATCAAACCATAATAAGCAAATGTTCATAGAACTACTTAAATAACGCCTTTAAACAACCGTTTATTTACCGCACTAATGATTGATTACCTCCGCGAGTTCCTCCTTAAGACGGTGCGGATCCTCGTAACAATTTTTTATTTATTATTCTCGGGCTAAACATCGTTTAGTATCTTGTAATTTATGTATCAGTCTCATTAATAACACTAATTAGTAAATTAGTTGTCTCAAGCGTGACTTCCTGGAATTTGCTTAAAATTGTGAATGAAAAGATAACTCAGTTATTCCTGATGTTGACGTACCACTTCGAAACCCGGGTCTTCTTAAAATAAAATTTACGTGGATCAACTACGTATCTTTTCATTCACAATACTAAGTATTAGTTGTATCTTTCATAATGAATTGCATGGCAGAATTCTCGTCTACTCAGCAATCTCCTGATCTGATCTGACCGCGTATTGTTAGCCTGACTGCTTTTGACCTGCGGCTGGTGGTCGGGGGTATCGGGTTGGAGTGGTGGCTAGAGTAGGTACTGGCTAACCATACGAGCGGCCAAGGTTCAAGTCCCTGCAGAGGAGTATGTTTTTCAGAGGAATCCCAGACCCTACTTGAGTGCATTGTGGAGGGCACTTCAAGTGCAGTACTCCGTCTGTTGGATGAGACGTTAAACCGGCGCCTTGGCGCCTTTCGTTAAGAGCTAATGCCGACGCCGGGTTTCTATCCACCCTCCCTCTCATACCTGTACCCTATGGCGCAAATGACCTTCATTGTCGGTCGCCTCCCAAAAATCCAATACAATCCTAGTGGCTGGAGAAAGGTACACGGTACTGATTTGAGCTGGGATGAGTACTGCATGCCTGGTGTGGAATCACCCCGTGTCGTACACCCTTAGCTTGTGCCTTGTAATATCTAAGTCCGTGCTTGTGCCTTATAACCCTTAGCCCCGTGCCTTATTGCCCTTAGCTCACAATCTAACCTCAAAATACGCGCTAGTTGACTTGTTTTTCTGGCGAAATTCACGACGACACAGCAGTCGAGAGAAAATAATTAAATATCCTGATGTTTCACACTCCTAAACTTATTAGCATTACACAACTACTTAACAATTCGTTTCCCTTGATAAATATAATCATTAATTACAGGAAATACGAACTGTAAGTTACAATAAATGTTATTAACGCCAACATACGGTATGCTACCATGAAGTTTCGTTATGATATTACGTTGTAACGCCATTAATAGAGGTACAATAAAGATAAAACCAACTAAACATAATATCTTGAAATGTAAGGTTTATTGATAACTACCATTTAGAGCTCATCCTATAAGAAATACGTCGAAATAAACGATTATATCTAATGATGTTAGGTGAACCCGAAAACTCCCATTCGCTTGGAATCTTTTAAGGTAAGTTGTGACATTAAATTATTTTTCAGCACATATTCAACCAATTGTACTAACCCAAAAACATTGCACTAACTGCTGAATTGGAAATATTGCAAGGTGCACGCCCAAAATGTATCGTAATCATCAAAATAAGAGTTATGTATAGTCTTGATTGGGCCAGCCACATTTTTGGACAAATAGAAGTCTTCGGTTTGGTATATATGAGAAACCCATTCGCCTTGTGAAAATAGTCACGTGACTGGTAACTTGAAGACTTGTAGCTCTGAGAAACAGCCCCCAGATCATGAAAATAAAATCAGGGAAATGGCCTTCAGGGCACATTAGTTTTAAGAGTCATTTTTCCCACGGTCGATAAGATATCTCAATGGCTTTCCATGAGGCTTTGAAGTTTGTTAGTCGACAGGTCGAGCAGACGATTAGTTGTTTTGTTCCCTACTGCTTGTTTCTTAATCTAGTGCTAAGTACTAACATCACGTTTCCCATGATCCCTGCTTGACTCTGGCATCTCTTGTGCGTAGTTGCATTATACACTAATTCAATATACAATAATTAATGTTTAGAAAACAAAGTCTATGCGTGTTGACGTTTTTAACCGTTTTCATAATGATTGGAATTCATTGTAGCACGAGATTAACTGTAACTCCATTACTAGTAAAGACTGAGTATCAGTGGCCAGAGTTGATTCTATAAAATAAATTCTTTTTTTATGTATCGTGTTCTGTAAGTTTCTTATTGCATCTACTTTTCTACAAATTCATAATTTCCTATTTTTCCGTCCACATATTCTTCAGAATCCTTCTTCAAAACCAGGTTTCAAGGCTTTTACTCTGTTCATGACAGCTATTTCAATGGTCCATGCTTCGGATCAATAGAAAGCCACGCCTCTCACAAATGTTTTCACATGTTTTCCAGTTAGCTGCCCTACCCTCTGTAGTCTTTTTCTCACGAACGTCATCTTAACTAGGGATAATCTTCACATGATGTCCTCTGTACTTCTTCGGTCCCACGTTATGGTACTTCTGATATGTAAGAAGCAATTCACACGGTCTATCCACTTGATTAAGGCTAATTCGAAAAGTTCTGAATGTTCATAATGACATCATAATACACATTGTTCGACATTTTGATATTTACCCCAGAGATGAAAGATTCCCATTTCATGTAAGTTTAAAGATATACGAATATAAGATTTTACGAAAGATCCCCTGCCACGCACCCTTTGGGTGGCTTGCAGGGTATGACGTAGATGAAAGATGCTGGAACTATAAAAAAACTAGGACTAACCTTAGGCCACAACCTCAAGTGGCAGCTTCATCTACGATAAGTCAGGAAATATTTACTGCATTGCATGGCAAAATTGTATTATAGATGTAGATGTAGTAGTCTTTGTATCTCTTGCATGTTGGAACGATTAACGATCGAATGTTTCTTGGTTAGTAGATTTTTTATTGACGCTTTGCATGTGTGGTACGCGGGTTTCAATGTAAATTCGGTGTTCTACCGTATCAGTCATGCTTGCCTGGTGTGGAAGCACCCCCTGCCACACACCCTTTGGGTGGCTTGTAGGGTATGACGTAGATGTAGATGTAGATGTATTATATCCGCAACAAGCGTAGCTTGGACCTTTTAAAGATATTTTATAATTCATTAGTTAACTCCAAGCTCAGCTACGGCATTACTTTCTGGGGTGGTGCTTATTACAATTCAACACAGCCAGCCTACTTTGCCCAAAAGAGCATCATCAGGATAATCTCCAGGAATAGCAAACGTCACCCCAGTTTTCACCTATTTTGCAGCCTAAAGGTGCTCTCCCTAAGACATTTATAAGGTACTACGAACGATCTTCTTGAGAAGTGGCAACACATCTCCCTGGTTTGATAAACCACATATTGGAGGAGGCTGCAAAAATGTGCTGTTTCCTCTACAAAGGGTTAGCCTATCAATATTTAAAAGATGCTATGTTCACATTGGACCCAAACTATACATTATGTTACCACCTACTCTAAAAGGTCATAAAAATGAGTTTTTCATTCTTAGAAAAAACTCAAGGAATGGCTGCTTGTTCTTGAAAGTTTAGACTTTGTTATTGCGTTGAATAAAAATAAATAAACAATAGTTTTTTCTTTTTGTCTTCAATTTTGTAAAAAAGATTATATCTTATTTTGAATTTTTAAAGTTATTCATCATTCAATTCTTGAATCTGGCACATTTCATCTAAATTTGATGGTTAGTTGTACCTAAAATTATTCATACTTGTAATGTCCATTGTCTTTTTGGCGTGTATTTTGGACTAATGTCATGATGGTAGCTTCCCATAGGAACTCCTTGAAGCTACCTAAAGCTCATTTTTTTTAAATTCATGCTTGTACACCTAAAATTGAGCAATAAAACATCGATCTATCTATATCTATAGTTTCTTTAGTATGTTTAGGATATCTATAGTGCAGTGCATGTTGATGAAAGTTACTTTTACACTATAGCTCATGTTGGTGATAAATCACCCCCTTTACAAAACTCATTAAGGTGGCTTGCAGAGTAATACGCAGATGCAGATGTCCAAGGCAGACGAACGCTGCAGTAGATGGTCGGATAGGTATCCCTCCACTCGTTCTCACTCATTGAACTCTGAACAACTTAACTCATCTAACACGCTCAGTCACAGGGGGAGTGGAATGTGGAGCGTGCCGCACCCAGAGAGGCAGAGAGGAAAGACAAAAGAAGGCTACGGTGCGGGTGGGGATGGGGTCGATTAAGGGAAAGGCGTGCAGAGGGGACAGGTAGAAGTGTTTCTTCGCTCCTTTGGGGCCGTGGCATGCGAGAGAGGACACGTGATGAGGTAAACGGAATCGATACATGTCTATTATGAGGAAGGGAGGGTTGAATGGGTGGGACGAAAGGAAAAGGAGAGAGGTTGGGCGTGACCCACAATGAGTCTGTGTGGCTGAGGAATTGATACAAAAGGGGGGTGAGGCGACCAACGCAAGTGCATTAAAGGTGGCTTAGAGAAAATGCTGGTAAAAACTATAAAGTGGGGCGTGGAGCTGTATGAATCGGAGTCCTGGTCGTTACGCTGGGAGGATGAACTTGGACTCCAGACGTTTGTGATGAGGGTTTGGAGGAGGAATTTAGTAGCTGAAGTTCGGATGATGCAGAAAGGGTTGATTGCGGACGTTCTGAATAGAGAGGAAATGCTGAAGATGGGATTTGAAGGGAGAACAGTGGGGATAAGAGGAAAAGGCAGGAAGAATATTGAAATCCTGGACGAAATAAGAGGAGGTAGATAGAATATAATGGTGTTTCGAAGGTTTCTAGTCAGCTCTGGTCTGCTTTTCCAGTGGTCCATACTCCCGATCCATAGAGGGCCACGATCCACGCAAATAATTTCACATACTCTTTCCTAATTTGTAGTCCTATCTTCTTTGAGAGCAGCAGTTATCTTTTTACCGCAAACATTTTCTTAGCTTTGACTTAGGGGGTCAGAGTAGGGACGTAAAGTTAAGGCAGGTGTATAAGTAAGCGTCCCACTCTAAGTACCTCAACAATTTAACACCGCTATGTTTGTCGAAACAAATTTTTAACAAATCTAGTTACCCTCCGCTTTATTCGATCTATATGTGAAACTAGTCCCACTTCGTAAGGATCCCATATACCAGCGGCGTACTCCAAGTGAGGTCTCACGACAGAAAAATAGCATCGCTCCTTTACTTTCTCGTACAATTTTCCTAGTATTCTTTTAATAAATCCTAATTTTCGATTTTCCGTCCACCAATTTCACCCGTATGCTTCCCCCACAATAACTCCTGAGTAAGGGTCACACCTAAGTACTAAACTGACTCTACCATTATTAGTTCGGCTAGATTGATTGTGTACGTCTCGTTGGTTAAGATACTCTTCCTCCAAAAATTCACAACAACGCAATTTTTAAAATAAAAGTCTAACTGCCAAGTGCCGCACCAATCGTTTATAGCATCAATGTCTTCTTCAACGCAATTCTGTCAGACTCGGTGTAAATATCTCTGTACAATACTGCGTCGCTCGCGAAAAGGCCAATTTTAATCGTAACGACGGTGGAGCTATCATTAATCTACAAAAGGAATAATAAGGGACCAATGACACCTCCCTGGGGTACACCGGATATGACTTTAACTGTATCTGCACTAACGCCATCTATAACTAACGCCCTAGTACCAACAGGTATTTGAACACGTAATCGTAAGCTCCATTATGAGTCATTTAGATAGGGAGGAATAATTAATAAATAACCAACACGAATTTCGAAAGGGTAGATTTTGCAAAACCCAATTGGCTCTCTTCGTTCATGACATATTACTCTCGGATGAAAATAATGCTCAAATTGACACGATATTCCTCGATTTTAAGAAAGCTTTCGATAAGGTACCTCATGTTTCTCTCAAAACTAGAAGCATATGGAATACATAAAAACATTATAAGTTGGATTAATCAGTTCTTACATGGGCGGGAACAAAGGGTTTTCATAGACCGTATCATGTCAAACACAGCGTTACATCGGGTGTTCCTCAGGGAAGTGTCATTGGTCCACTTTTATTTCTCTTATACATAAATGATATTAGCAACGTCGTTAAAAGTAAGCGTAGACTCTTCGCTGAAGACGCGGTTGTGTATAGGGATATTAACAATTCAGAAGATAGCGACTCGTTAACAATCGACATACTTGCTATTCATGCTTGGTGCGAAAATTGGCAGATGGAACTAAACTCCCCCTGGAAGGAACTTGGAACTCCCCCTGCCACACACCCTCGTGGTGGCTCGCAGGGTATTACGTAGATGTAGATGTAGATGTAAACATAAAAAAGTGCGTAGCAGTCAGCTTTTGGAAAAAGAAAAGTAGGCCAGGTAGGGCTTACAGAATTAATAATACAGAAATTATTCACGCCGAGTCTGTTAAGTACTTAGGGGTCACAATTACTCACGACATATCTTGGGGAAAACATATTCGGGAAATATACGGTCAAGCATACAGGAAGCTAGGCTTTATCAAGAGAATACTCAGAAAATGTGATGAGAAAGTGAAAAAACGTTGTTATATTTCAATTGTTTGGCCTCATCTGGAATATGCTGTTAGTGTATGGGATCCATACAAAGCGGGGTTGATATCAGAGTTAGATCGCGTGCAGCTAAGAGGAGCTAGGTTTGCAAAACGATGCTACGATAAGTTTGCTAGTGTGTCTGGATTATAAGAAGAATTGGGATGGGAATCGCTATCACAGCGTAGATTAAATTATTGGCTTAATCTCTTATCTAAATTTCAGGAAAAAAATTTCTCTGACGACGTAAAAAACATACTATTAACCCCCTCGTACTACGGCAGATTAGATCGCGCCAATAAAATTAGAGAGCTAGATTGTAGAACCGATAGGTATAAAATGTCATTTTTTCCGCGTACCATTCGGGACCATAACAGCTGTGATCGTCGTCATGAATAGTTCGAGTAGTAAAAATAGGCAGACAGTAAATCTTTCTCATTATATTCTCTACTCTCTTATTTATGCATGATGTAAATATTGATTTTCTTATTTATGCATGATATTTTGAATCTGTAGTAGTAGTCTTTGTATCCCTGGCATGTTGGAACGATTGACGATAGAATGTCTCTTGGGTATTAGATTTTAATGGGCGCGTTGCATGTGTGGTACGCTGGTATCAATGTAGTTTCGGTGTTCTTTCGAATAATTCATGCATGCCTAGTGTGGAAGCACCCCCTGCCACACCCTTTGGGTGGCTTGCAAGGTATGACGTAGATGTAGATAACTACCCTCTGTTCGCGGGTAACTAAGAAATCTTCAATCCAGCATATAATATCGTGATGTATGCAATACATCTACATCTACGTAATACCCTGCGAGACACCACGAGGATGTGTGGCAGGGGGTGAAGATCACCAAATATGCACTATTGCCATGCAAGTAGGATATTTAAGGGAGGCATGCTACAGAACAGGATCACATGTAGCTAGATGGTTAGTATCTACATAATAAGAAAGGAATTATTGGTTTTTATTACATGCATCGTGCACTACAGACTACTCTAACTGTATTTCACCTACCTATCCCTTTGCTACGCTGCCTATTGTTCTCTCTTATGGTACGCGGGAAAAATGACATTTTAAATCTATCGGTACGACAATCTATCTCTCTAATCTTGTTAATATGATCAAACCTAGCATAATACGCAGGGGTTCTTAATATATATCTAACGTCATTTGTGAACAAATCGGTTTCGAATTTACTTAAAGGGTTTAACCTAAACTTTAACCTGCGCTTTGATAATAATTCCCATCCTAGTTCTTCTATTAAATTCGTAACACTTATTCAATTATCACAACGGCCTTTTACAAATCTAACGGATCTCCTTTGCACACGCTCTAATTCTCTTCTCAAACCTTCCTCGTACGGATCCCATACACTAGCGGCATATTCTAAATGAGGCCTGACAAGTGTAAAATAGCTTCTTTCTCGTACTCTCTCATCGCATTTGCCTAGAACCCTTTTTACGAATCCTAATCTACGGTTTGCTACACTAGTTATTTCCCTGATGAGTTTCCCCCATGACATGTCTTCAGTGATGGTGATGCCTAAGTATTTAATAGATTAAGTCTATTAGCATAACAAGTACTTTTGAATGCGGAACTTTATTTTTTTATGAACTTTTGAATGCGGAAGTTTTTTTAAATAAAAAAATATCGCGTCTACCTGGGTGAGTTTTTCACCTGAGGAAAGAAATTGTGAAGATTATAGATGGCCATGGACCAAATGTTGAGTGGAACAAGGTATTGGAGCAGCAGGAAAAATTCAGATAGAATTACAACGACAGAAGAATCTACATATTTATCCACTAATTATCCTGCAAGCCACCACAAGGGTGTTCGGCAAGAATAATCGTAAGAAAACAGATACCATTGGAAAAGCAGAACAGAAAAGACTAGAAGCCTTCGAAACCTGGTGCTGGAGGAGGATGCTTAAGATAAATGGACGGACAAAATAAGAAATGATGAAGTGAGTAGAAGAGTAGAGGAGGGCAGGACCATATAGAACACCATACAGAAAAATAAGAACCAGATGCATTGGACACACCCTGAGACACAATGGGAAGAAAATGTGGGAAGTGTAACAGAAGGTAAAATAGATGGTAAAATAGATGTAAAAGTCCCAAGGGAAGACCCAGGAATAAGTTCATGGACCAAATAAAGAGAAAAATTCATAGGAAGAGCTACCAGGGAGTAAGAGAACATGCAATAGATCGAAAATAATTAAAATATTCATCATTGACCTTATAAATATATACAAAAATTACTAAAATACATAAATTCGGATTATTCTTTAATTTCATTTGCTCCCTTCTACTTGACTGAGAATAGGTTTTTCTTAAGGGACATTAGTTTCTCTTTAGAAAGTTTTAATTGAAAGCCTCGGCACGAATTGAACATGCCTCTCCCATCAATGGCCAGAACTTCGGGCGTCGGAGTGGACAGAGAGTGAAAAGGACTTTTGTATGCGACGCACCGTCTCCTGGGAGCACCTGAGAAACAAGTGGACGACCTCGGCTCTCGGGATGAGTCATCGATATGCGTGCGAGGAGGAAGGGGGGAAAGGTGGACTAGAGGGGGAGGGGAAGGAATCAGGAGGCGCGGGTCGGGAGAAGTGGGGAGGATGGACTTTAATGGGAAGGGATACGACACGTGACTCACTGCCGCCGCTCCGATGTTATTCTCAGCGGAACTATGTTGTTTGTTTGGCGTTCTACGAGAGTAAATGAAAATTTGCTTACTCTTTTTCTCACGTTGCAGAATACGCGTCTAGTGTTCAATTATCTAGTGAAACAGTCCTGATATCGTTATAAGATCCCGTACAGCGAGGACCAGATGGGTAGGTAAGAGGATACTATGATTAGTCAAGCACTGTAGAGAGAGAGTTGAAAAAACTTGCTTAGAATCCACTATTACAGAGTGTTATAAAGAATAGTTAACACCTACACCTCAAAATAAGGAAAATAGATTGTGGAACAAAAATGTTTAAAATGTCGCTTTTCCGGCGATCGATAGGGGACCATAATGGCTGCATTTAGCATTCAGAATGGAAGATCCTGCGAAACTCAATTAGCACTATTTGCTCACGATATTTTAGTCTCCGGTGAAGATAACGTTCCAGTAGACGCAATTATACTTGACTTTCAAAAAGCATTTGATAATTTGCCCCACAGAAAATTATTAATTAAACAAAAATCTTACTGCTTGGATGACAACGTAATTTCCTGGATTAGAGATTCCTAACCGATTGCGTGCAGAGAATAGTATTGGACGATGCCATCTCTAATGAGGTTAAAGTTACTTCGGGTGTTTCACAGGGGAGTGTCATGGGTCCAATTCTTTTCCTTCTGTATATTAACGAAATTAGTGAAGTAGTAGACTGTAAACTCCGACTATTTGCATAGGATTCCGCAGTGTACAGCGAAATGCGTTGCTATGATCATAAGGAAAGGTCAACGAAAGACCTCAAAGAAATTCAAGTGTGGTGCAACGCGTGTCAACTTGAACTAAAGTTGAAAAAAATGTAATGTAATGAACCTCTGGAAAAGGAAAAACTCCCTTCAGTACAGTTATTACGTATAAATACCCAATTAGAGACTATAGAACCAGTAAAATGGAGTTAAACTAATGCTATCGTGGAGCAAATATATTCGGGAAATAACTGGTCAAGCCTATAGCAAATTGGGATTTGTTAAAAGAGTACTTGGAAAGTGCGACTATAAAGTATAAGAAATCAGTTACTTTTCCATTGTTAGACCCCACTTAAAACACGCTGCCGGTTTTTGGGTCCCCATGAGACAGGCTTGAAAACAGAGCTAGAGCGCGTGCAGAGATCAGCAAGATACGTGAAAGGCCGGTATGATAGTCTCGTTAGTGTTACTGACCTCTTGCAGCAACTAGGATGAGAATCGCACTCAGACCATTGGTTGAAAATTAGACACAATCTTTTATGAAAAGTCGAAACCGAATTATTTTACGACGAAGTTTACGAACCGCCACACATTACGGTAGATCTACATCTACATCTACGTCATACCCTGCAAGCCACCCAAAGGGTGTGTGGCAGGGGGTGCTTTCGCACCAGGCATGCATGAATGATAGGGTAGAACACCGACATTACACTAAAACCCGCGCACCACACATGCAAAGCGCCAATTAAAAATCTAATACCCAAGAAACATTCAATCTTCAATCGTTCCAACATGATACCTCATACATGATAACTCATAGATGAGTTAATGTGAATAAAATAAGGGAGATAGATTGTAGAACAGAAAGGTTTAAAAAGTCGATTTTCCCGCGACCGACAACAGACCAGAATGACTTCTTTAGACTTTGAAGTAGGCTAGTTGAGGGGTAGTGTAGCTGATTTATTCATATTCTCCCTAATTCATGTTTCTATATCTACCACGTACCTAGCACCAAATTTTGCATGTTTCTGCATGACTCTTGCGTCACGTTTATACAGTTACATTATAGATTATTTTAGCATTTTCTGTCGCATTTGTAGCACACCAATGCTTGGCGCTTGTTGATGAAAGTAAATTTATTCGCTTCATGTTGGTGATAAGTCACCCCCTATCAAACACCCTTGTGGTGGCTTATAGGATACTAAGTAGATGCAGATGTAGATGATCCAATCGACTGCACTAACTGTGGACAAAACTACTTCAAAGTCTCATTGGCATCTATTATGGTCTCTTATCAATCGCGGGAGAAGCGACATTTTAAACTAGGTCGCTCATCAGTCTATTTCTCTGATTCTATTCTCAGGATCTGATCTAGATGATTCATGGAGATGACTCAAATTTGACGATTGCACAAAATCAAGAAGGCTCTAACTGCAAAAAAATATTCTGACGTCCATTGCAAACAAAAAATTGATGCTAACCGTCAATCATTATACCGTAATCAAAGCGTGCGTATCAATGGCATATAATTGAGATTCGTAGACGACCTATTTTCATCTTTTCCTTCAAAAAGGAGGTCATAAGATGAAGTCACCCACTGCTCAAAGCAATCGTGCATTTGTATAATAACACTCTCTCGTCTCGCAACACCAGTAACCAAATTACAACTTGATTCCATGGTTGCACCTAGTAATTACCTCGAAGAATCCCAAGTCGACGATCCGAGATGTCTCAGTCATGTACAAATCTCCTATAAATCTTCTGCAGCTCACAAAGAGTCGTTAGAATAGATTTCCCCATAAGAGTAAAACAGAAAATACATATTAAGTTTTGCTAACAATGAAAATAAAGAAAAAAACGTACCAGGGAAACAAATCATAACAAACATAACCAAATGTTTGTCAGCAACAGATAAATAACGTAAAATGTAAGAATGGACAATGTGATATATTTCTGTAAATACAGAAGTTACTATAAAAATATACAAACTTAGGTTAGACACATCTACGAGAACACATAACTTATGCAAATAACAATAATTAAATTGTTTCTCCTTAAAAACAGTCAGAGAGCAATAATTTGTCATCGCTTAGTATTGATAATAAAGTAATAAATAAATGAAACGGAAGGGATTTCCATGGCTTAGAGCCAGAAATGAAAAAAAGATCTGAGGGAAGTATCTGTCCGAGGTATAGGCCGTAAGAAGTAGGAGGGGTCAGTCCCAGTGAGTCTACAAACAGACTGATTTAGGTTAAAACATGGAATATAGCTTGGCTGGATTATTATAGGAAAATAGGGGGAAGAGGAATCAAACAAGTACATATTTCCTTCAGAAAAAACAACTACTGCTTTGAATCACCAATCGGAAAGCTATTCAAATCATAGGAGCAACTTCAACAGATATCGTTTCAAAAACGGCGAGTCCAACCCTCGTAGTCTCGGAGAAAGAGGGCGTCCTTGGCGAAGGTTCACTGCCCTAAAATTAAGCAATGGCTAAAACTAGATTCAGTCAAGGACTAAAAGTAGGTTGAAATATAATATAGAAACTATTCAACCCACAAATCAATCAGGTAGGACGACTAAGTCCTTGTCAGTGCATTAATACCTAATGTTCGAAAATATTTTGGTCAACTCCCATCACCGAAACGATTATTGGGTACAAAAAAACAGGATCCAACACTGTCGGGACGAAACTATAATTTTATTTATCAAATACATGGGTGCCTCGAAAAATAAAACACAGCATAAAAACATTTTGAGATGACAACTGTTTCATAACATGTTTCTGCCTCTGGATACCAACTTTTTCCCGACTTGCGAACCTAGGTCAAAATAAGAACACCGACAAAATGCCTCAGCCAATGAAAAGAAGTGGTTCGACACTAAATGTGAAATTTTTTTTTCAAATGGCAAGTTTTTTCCTGCCCATTGCTACGCCATTTTCAGAGTAAAGCAGCGCAATTTCACTTGCACGACCGTAACAATTTGCCAATAAACGGAAAAACTGGGCTAAGCTGACGGCACAATTTTCTACCCAATTAGTTCAACGGAGATATTCTTTTTTTCCAATCAGTTCATCGCCAAAATTTCATTTGCAAACGGCAGAAGAAGAAATATATTCTCCTCTATGTCACCCTTTCTAGACTTTTCACTCGTTTTACATCAGTTCATCACTAAAAGGTCATTTGTAAAAGACAGAAGAAAACATGTTTTCCCTTCTATGTCACCCATTCTCGACTCCAAGCCAATGTAACTTCAAGTTTATATCGAGAAATCAAAAAGTTTGGATACTTGAAGACTTAGTTGACGAAATCGAATCAAGAGCATGACTTGGCCTTTTTAAATGTCGTTTTTTAGTATAAAAAATTGAATTGTATTGGATATAAAATATTTCTATTATGGTTCATGCAATTAGTTTCTCTTAAAGCCAACGTAACTTCAAGTTTAATTTGAGAAATAACAATGACAACGGAAGGATTTTATTGATATCATCAGAAGAAAGAGCACGTTTCAACACAGTAAAATCGGATACGAAAATTATCATAATTCGACCGTTTTACGCTGGAACCTTCAACAAGACCTTTCCTTCACCGTATTTGGGACGATGGAGACCCCGATATGACACAGTTTGCACAGTCATGAGATGCAAATGGAGAGCTTTAACAGATTAAATTCGCTCTCCACGAGAGTGAATCAGAACGAAGCGTCAGGGGAATTAGCGATCGTTCGAGTGGAAGCTGCTTTTAAGGAAAACCAGATAGATAATCACCTCGTTTGACGGAAAGTCCGAATCTAAAATGATGTTTGGACGCCTACAAGAAGAGAAGAAAAATTGTATCCGTTAGAGCCGGGATGTAGTGTTCACCATTGAAATTTTATTATTTTTGAATATTCCATCCTTTTTCCTTTTGGCCACTCACCTTGCCTAGTGTTTGCCCATATCGCCAATTGGCGTAGATATCTTTTTTTGTTACGTGCGCTCCTGAATTGTTGGAGCTCCCCACTTATCCTACGCTACACATACAGCGCGTCACGACGGGCCGGTGGGCGCGATGAACCTTACATCTACATCTACGTAATACCCCGCGAGCCACCACGTGGGTGTGAGGCAGGGGGTGAAGATCACCAAATACGCACTATTGCCATGAAAGTAAGATATTTAAGGGAGGCATGCTAGAGAACAGGGTCACATGCAGCTAGGTGGTTAGTATCTATACATAATAAGAGGGATTATTGGTTGTTATTAAATGCATCATGCACTACAGACTACTCTAACTATATTTCACCTATCTATCCCTTTGCTACGCTGCCTATTGTTCTCTCTTATGGCACGCGGGAAAAATGACATGTTAAATCTATCGGTACCTTAAGTGCCTTATTTAAAAAAGTGAAAAAAATCACTTTTTGCCAGCTTTTTTCGATTTCGGCCCCCTTGGCAGCGTAAGTAACGCTACTATTGACCATCGAAACGGATCGCGCCCGGGAACATCGTCGGAGGCATGAAAGATTAGGTAATTGAGCGCCTTCCCTCATCCTGATTTACGTCGCCCTTCAATTTCCCTTTATACTTTTGTTTTTCGTGTCACGCGCGACCCATTCCCTCAAAGTTATTCATTTTTCACTTTCTCCTACGAATGGATTCAGTTCCGTGACAGAACAGAATCATTAGACCGGGATGTAGTAGCATTCGAAGAAAAAGTACCAATTTACCAATAAAATCCCCACAAGCATTGGCAGAAGCACAAAAAAACTCATCGATACAAGAGGGCTGATGACGGAGAACTAGTGTCAGAGAGTACCGAAATTGACGAAGAATTTGAGGAAGAGTGGGCGAAAAACGATCTCACCACGAAATGAATGAATTTGGTCTCATTTTAAAGAAAAATATCTCACCCTTCCAAAGATACTAAAATATCGGCCCCCTACCAAATTAATTTTCGAGATTTTTGACGAGAGAAATCTACCCTTTTACATAGAAAATGGTACGTGTATGAACTTCAAAGACACGTTATGTAAAAAATAGGGCAATAACTCGTACATCGCGTCAAAAAATGAACCGTGTGTAGTACGTATCATTTTTCGACTATTTTTGAAAATTAATCATACTGTCTTCTTAGTAATTTTTCAGGACCAGAAACAAACATCCCTTGTGAAGGAGTTTTAAAAGTACCTTGTGAAGAAAATGAGTCAAGTTACAGACTTTTATGGATATTTTTATTTAATTACTTAGAATTTATGTCATATAAGGGTACATTATTGCACCATTAATAATCCAAAATTTACTTCGTGCTTCCTTCATCTATTGAAATTAAAATGATTATTCGAACAAGATCTTCTTTATGACTAGGGAACTATCTGGCTGAAACTACCCACATATGTACGGTGGTAGTGTTGCATGGCCGCGGAACCTTTGACTCTGAAAAAAATAGGACGAAAACAGGCTGCAGGTGTTTGAAACGAAGTGTCGAGGAGAAGGGAGAATTTGCAGTTGACCAAAAGGAAGCAAAACGAGGAAGTGCTTAACACGGTGGGTGAGGAGAGGAAAATACTTGGGGAAATTAATTATGCCAGTGATCGTTTCAACTATAATAGTTTGGCTCTAGTAAAATATGTTGCATACTGAATATAATAACTGGTAACTCTCTGATTCCACATGCCTTTGAATCGACCCGGATTTCGACGTTTAACGTCATCTTCAGGTATTCAGAAACAAAATAATATAAATACCGACATCTAAGATTCCCCACTTTCCCGAGAGCGACTAGCTAGCTCAGGCGATGGCACCCGAGAAGCGGTTAGCCAACGCGGAAGCCCCGGAGCCACTGGAGCACGGCACCACACGCACACACTAACAATCGGTGATCAGGGAACGCATGGCCGCACAGCGGAAAATAAACACCACTCGAAAAAGGGCAGCCACGCAGCGACATCCGCGACGGAAGCGTCATCTAAAGGAGTGACAAACTAACCGACGGACAAACTAATACCCCCTTCGCCATATAGGCAAACCTCGGCGAGGAACCACCATCTCCCGCCACACATCCTGGAGGTAGATAGTACGGTATTCCGTGGATGTTGTCAGAGATAGGATGTTACAAATTTAGTTTTTTTTTGCATTTCGATTGATTCTGTGGGCCCTGGAATCCCAATAGGCTGCTAAGCCTATCATCAGATTTTCCAGGAACCGGGCCAACAGAACTTGACATACATCCATCCCCTAGGTCAACTCAGAAATCCATCAACATCCATCCCCTAGAAAGTCAACTCAGTAAATTAACCACTCAAAAAAACGACTGTCATATTATAATCGGTGGGGATTTCAATCTTCCGTCCATAGACTGGGACACGTACAGTTTTATCACTGGGGGGAAAGACAAAGACCTTTGTGAGTCACTCCTGTATACATTCACATCTCACTCACTACATCAATTAGTCACTGCTCCAACTAGAGGGAAAAATACACTTGATCTTTTAGCGACAAATATTCCACACATGGTTGTAAACATAGGTACGGATAAGGGAATAAGCGACCACAAGATAGTTAAAGCTAATTTTTCCGTGAGCATGATCAAGAAACATAATCCACAAAGAAAAATCTACTTATATAATAAGGCTGACTACGAAGGTATGTAACGAGAGTTCCAAAAGTCATTTACTAATTTTCAAAAAATAAGTATCAACAGTAATACTGAGGTTTTGTGGAATACTTTCCTCAACGTTACACGATCAGTAGTTAGCAAATACATACCAAGTAAATGGAAAAGAGCCAATGCAGAGCCTAGGTGGTATAACGCGGAGGTTAGAAAAACATTAAAGCACCAAAGAACATGTCATGCTAGGTTAAAAAGGGCAAAAATTAACAAATCCTCCGAAGAACTATACACAGTCACCGAAAATTACAAAATATCTAAACTCTTAGCAAAAAAAGCGTGCCGAAGGGCGTTAGCTGATTTCAAAAGTAAATTACTGGGAGAACAATTGAACGATAATCCCAAGGCATTTTGGTCGTATGTTAGGGACACTCAAGGAAATAAATCAACAGTACACACGCTTAAGAATATCAAAGGGGAAAAGATAACCAACAGTCTACAAAAAGCCAATTCGTTAAACTCATTCTTCAAAAGCATTTTCAGTACTTATACACCACATCTTTTCGATCCGCAGCCAGTTCGTTCCCAAACATGTATGCCTGAAATTATTATAAATTGTCGCGGCATAGAACAGCAGCTAAAAAATATTAACCCCAACAAATCCCCCGGTCCAGATCAAATACCTGCTCGCGTATATAAAACAATGGCATCAGACATAGCGCCTTACTTAGAATTAATATTTACCAAATCTTTAGTAGATCATGTAGTGCCTAAGGACTGGAGAGTAGCAAATGTCACACCTATATTCAAAAGCGGCGACAGGGAAGACCCTAGTAACTATAGGCCTATTTCTCTCACATCCATTTCCTGTAAGGTATTCGAACACATAATCGTAAGCTCCATTATGAGTCATTTAGATAGGGAGGAATTGTTAATAAATAACCAACACGGATTTCGAAAGGGTAGATCTTGCGAAACCCAATTGGCCCTCTTCGTTCATGACATCTTGCTCTCGGGTGAAAATAATGTCCAAGTTGACGCGATATTCCTCGATTTTAGGAAAGCTTTTGATAAGGTACCTCAAGTTAAGTTGCTCTCAAAACTAGAAGCATATGGAATAGATAAAAACATTATTAGTTGGATTAATCAATTCTTACATGGGCGGGAACAAAGGGTTGTCATAGACGGTATCATGTCAAACACAGTTAGCGTTACATCGGGTGTTCCTCAGGGAAGTGTAATTGGTCCACTTTTATTTCTCTTGTACATTAATGATATTAGTAACGTCGTTAAAAGTAAGCTTAGACTCTTCGCAGACGACGCGGTTGTGTATAGGGATATTAACAATTCCGAAGATAGCGACTCGTTAACAATCGACCTACTTGCTATTCATGCTTGGTGCGAAAAGTGGCAGATGGAACTAAACATAAAAAAGTGCGTAGCAGTCAGCTTTTGGAAAAAGAAAAATTGGCCAGTTAGGGCTTACAGAATTAAAAATACAGAAATTATTCACGCCGAGTCTGTTAAGTACTTAGGAGTCACAATTAGTCACGACCTATCTTGGGGAAAACATATTAGGGAAATATGCGGTCAAGCATATAGGAAGCTAGGCTTTATCAAGAGAGTACTCGGAAAATGTGATGAGAAAGTGAAAGAGCGTTGTTATTTTTCAATCGTTAGGCCTCATCTGGAATATGCTGTTAGTGTATGGGATCCATACGAAACGGGGTTGATATCAGAGTTAGATCGCGTACAGCGAAGAGGAGCTAGGTTTGTGAAACGATGCTACGATAAGTTGGCTAGTGTGTCTGGACTGTTAGAAGAATTAGGATGGGAATCGCTATCACAGCGTAGATTAAATTATAGGCTTAACCTCCTAAATAAATTTCAGGAAAATCATTTTACTGATGACGTAAAAAACATACTATTAACCCCTTCGTACTACGGCAGATTAGATCGCGCCAATAAAATTAGAGAGCTAGATTGTAGAACCGATAGGTATAAAATGTCATTTTTTCCGCGTACCATTCGGGACCATAACAGCTGTGATCGTCGTCATGAATAGTTCGAGTATTGACAATAGGCAGGCAGTTAATCTTTCTCATTATATTCTCCTCTTTCTTATTTATGCATGATGTAAATAATGACGTTCTTATTTATGCATGATATTTTGAATCTGTAGTAGTAGTCTTTGTATCCCTTGCATGTTAGAACGATTGGAGATAGAATGTTTCTTGGGTATTAGATTTGTAATTGGCGCTTTGCATGTGTGGTACGCGGGTTTTAATGTAATGTCGGTGTTCTACCATATCATTAATGCATGCCTGGTGCGAAAGCACCCCCTGCCACACACCCTTTGGGTGGCTTGCAGGGTATGACGTAGATGTAGATGTAGATGTAGGTGGTGAAAACCCACCTAGGTGGGACTTGAACCCACGACCCCAAGAACTGCAGTTGAGGACTTTACCCCCCCGCCAAAAGGGCCCGGAAGTTTGGCATAGAAGTTTAGTTAATTAAATATAACCTTCATGGTTAAAAGACAACTGTTGTTTTCAAATTGGATAAGAATATCGGGCAACAATTTCGGAAACAGAATGCGAAAAACTTCGTTTAGAGCTCGGCAATCTGTGGATCGGAAGTATGGACATTTTGAAAAGCAGACCAGGCATACCAGAAACCTTCGAAGCCTGGCGCTATAGGATGGTGCTGACGACCAAAATGGACGAATAAAACAAGAAATGATGAAGTTTACGGAAGAGTTGTGGAAAAAAAGGACCCTATGAAACACAATACACAAAAGAGGAACTAGATGGATTGGAAACAACCTGAGACACAAAGAAGATAGGACTACAAACCAGGAAACAGAATGTGAAAACATTTGAGGGGAGCGAAGCACTTTAGAGATCGGAAGACTAAACAACTGAAAAAGCCGACCAGACATGCCAGAAACCTTCGAAACTTGGTGCTAGGGGAAGATGCTGAAAATCAAAATGGACAGAAAAAATTAAAAACGATGAAAAGTAGAGAAGAGTAGAGGAAAAAAAGGACCCTGTGGAACACTATACAGAAAAGAAGAACGAGATGGATTGGACACAACCAGAGGCACAATGGGTTTGTGAATAACTCAACTGAAGAAAAATAGAGGTAAAAGTCTCGAGAGGAAGATTCAGGAATAAGTTCATGGACCAAATCCAGAGGAACGTACATATAAAGATCTACCAGGAAGTAAGGGAACTAGCTTCAGATAGGGAAGGGACGAGAACACTTCAACCAATATTAGGATTGAGAGACTACTGAAAATGATAGTAGTTTAATTATGGCGATTTTAATTGTGGGTAAATCATCACAACACCAGAAGTGGATGTTGCCAAGAGTAGCGCTAAATTTTCTCAGTGCAACGAAATATGATGACAACAAACCAAAGATTTTAACAAAGTGCAAATATTATTCTCTAAAGTAACTTACTTAAATTCATTATTCTCTAAATATTATTCTCTAAAGTAACTTACTTAAATTCAGTGCGTTGTCAGAAATGGTTACCAACATGTCCCAGAGATGAAAAGACGGAATGTAACTTTGCAACACCGTTCACCACAAGAGCTATACTGTCAATTAAATGTGAAACGGCCTATAACAACGAACGAAAATCGTGCAGTATTACAATTTAGTACATCAGTTTTTGCGGCGGAAGTAAACAAAACTGTAATGGATATTGCACACATATTAATTTTATTTCTTAAAGGTGGCTCTGGCCACAGGGTCACTTATTTCTGATTTACTGAAAACTTCTACGTGGCATCTAAGAATTACTTTTGATAGACTGAGATGAAAATAAAATAGGGTTTCAAAGCTAGCTTTGTTGTAATTCTGCCTATAAGGTGGGTATTTTAACATGGGCTCTTATGGAGATTGCTCAGATTATAGTATGAAAATACCAATTTAAACGAGGAAGCACACTGACGCTTAATATTCAAACTGTTTACGAGAGGCGAAAAGCCCAGAGAAATGGAATAAAAATAAAGTTTAGGTATCTAACTAATCAATTTTTATAGTTCTTAGCAAATCACAGCCGTAATTGGAGTCAAAATGCGGTAGCCCCATATATCTGTAGCTCTATCGATATGGGTCTTCGCAACCATTTTCACCACACGGCAGCCATTAATTTGCTTACTGAGCATTTACCACCATTGCACATTCAAGAAAATCTGTGAATATACGGCGGCAGCCATCATCTCGAACACAAATACACTGACAAGCCATCAAAAACGATGAAAATCCTATGTTCTGCATGCATAGAATACACTACAATAAGCACATACATGGCGAAATTGTTTGCGTTGCGGAGACCTGTATCGAAGGAAAAATACAATCGATATTGTTCGCTCTTGTATCTGAGGTTAAATAAATTCGGTCATTAAAAATATATGATCTGCATATGCTATACCTATATTTTGGTTTTCGATTGGTAACCCATTTCATCGGCGGGAGCAGGATTTAAAAAAAAACTGAATAAACAAAAATAGTTAACTTAGTATTTCTTTTGACTCACATAGTCAACCCTAATCCACCTTACGTACGATTGTCGTCGGGAAGGGTATGACTCACCGCCGAAACTAGCCGATGGCCTGAGGGCCGCCGACACCCCTCTCAGCCGGGATCCGAAGGGCAATCCGCCCCTTTCATCGCCCAGGATGGACGCCAGCGACACATATCCACCGCCGAACCGGGAATCGAAGCTGGGGGACGGACAAAGTCGTGACATCCGGCGGGAAACTGGACGATTTCGCGGGAGAGAACGCGGAGCGGCGTATTCCTTTAGCGTCCCTGGGCACCAACACAATGAAGAGTCCCTCTCGTCCGTCCTTTCCTCGCCGCAGAGAACCGCGAATATTCTAATAATAAGCACTTACGCGTAAAAGCCGCACCTTTGCGTAATCTTCCCCACGCACGAGCCGCTGCGCATCGAACGCCTAGCGTCAGGCACGCGGCAAACACGCCTGTGCGTCGCCCCCGCGCGTTTCCCGGAGAGAAGTACGATCTTCAAGGATGCACGCAGCTATCAGGTTCTCACCATGAAACTGACCTCGAGGTTTTAGGTGGGATGAGAGCGAATCATGAATCATTGTGGGCATATTTAAATAACCTTCCAAGAAAGCCGAAAAAAATTTCTTGGGCCATATCTACATCTATGAAATACCGTGCACGCCACCACAAGGGTGAGTGGCACAGGGTGATTCCACACTAGGCATGCAGCACTAATCCCAGTTTGAATCAGAACCGCGAGCGTTCCCCCGAATACCAGTTGCAGGCCAAAATCAGTCAGCACAACGGTATGCAGTCAGACCAGAAACCAGGAGAGTGATACGTAGAAGAACATGCCACAATGCAGCACGCTACTCAAGACACCAGTCCTAGTTACTATTATTAATTCGTGCGCGGCATTAATAACGTGCGCAGTTCTGATTTAAACAGGGATGAGTGATGCGTACCTGGTATGGAATCACCCTGTTCCACTCACCCTTGTGGTGGTTTGCACGGTATTTCGTAGATGTAGATGTGGTCCAAGAAATGTTTTTCGACTGATAAACAGCACTACGCGGAACTAAAACATGCAAGAGAATATCATGCCGGAGATTGCATGCGAGGTTAATAGCTAACAATCATGTTAAGATATTTAGCACTACCGAAAAGCCTATTTAACCTAATCAGTATCCTAGAACTGATCGATCGCAACTATTATTGTCCCTTATTGTACTTGGAAATAATGACATTTGAAAATTATCGGTTCTGCAGTATATTTCCTTAATCTTATTCCTGTGATCGTTTCTACAATAATAGTTTGGCTCTAGAAAATTTCCACCACATTTCACTTAAGGTAGTTTGAGCGAAATATTATTTCACCTAGGAATCAGTGAATTTGGTCTCATTTTAACGAAAAATTATCTCACCCTTCCAAAGATACCAAAATATCAGTCCTTTACCGAACTATTTTCCGACATATTTGCCAAAAATAAAAGCTATTTTACCAGGGAAATGGTAGGTGAATGCACTACAGAGAGAACTTATTTTCAAAAATTGTATATTTCTAACACCTAGATCTCGTCAAAAAACTATTGTTTGGCAAAAAACGTCATTGTGTGGCTTGTACGTTTTCTCAACTATTTTTTAAAATAAATCATATTGTCCCGACAGTTTTTTTTCAGAACCACAAATCCGTCGAGAAGGATTTTTAAATCGTTTAAACCGTTGTGACGGAAGGATCCTTCCTTGTGAAGGATTTTTGAACGTTACGCCCGAAAAAAATGAGTCAAGTTAAAGACCTACAGAGAAGTTTTAATTCAATTTATTAGAACTTCAGTCGATTAGAAGTATAACATTGCACCATTAATAATGGAATATTTTATTCATGCCACCCAGAGCTGCTGAAATTAAAACGTATACTAATTCGAATACGGTCTTCATTATTACTAGGGAACTATCTCGCTCAAACTACCTTAAGCGCATCTATTTATAAGTTGGAAATAACCACAAAGGTCGTAATTAAATGATGCAAACATTTTATTCCTAAACTTTTATCTCAACTAAAGAATTGTTAATACTTCAGTTTACAACGCAGAATTCAAAATTCAAGCGAAAATCTTATGCAAATAGTGTTTTTCATTCGGTATAATTCCTTGATATTTACAATGGAACCATCCTATTAATATGATACGTATATTTTTTACGTTAAGACGAAAAATTGGACATATTTCATCCAATTTTTTCGAAATATATGACAAGTGCCATAAGACTACGTGTTGAAATAGCATTAAATTTCCAAGAAACCAAATCGGTAACATGCATTTTTTTCGCTTTTATCAATGCAAATTACAAACTACTACGCCTATGCAAAGATTTAGGCTAATCTGATCATAAACAGAAATCGTTCAAACCACCTTAAGGCTGTTATATAACCTAGAATTGTATTACCACATTTCAAAATCAAAGGAAATAGTTTGTACCAGCGCCAACTCATCGCTTTGAAGTTTCTCAGAAGCAGACATACAGTATCCGCCAATCTTAGGTCCAATCGGACTAAAGATGTAACAACAATAATTAACAGACATAAGAAGATGCTAGTTTCGGACCTTATTTGGTGGAATGTCTTGATATCAGGGATAGAAGAATTAACACTACAATTCCACATGGTACTATATATGTTGATAGGACCGGTTTCGCCGTAGAGCAGTAGCATCAGGTGCACTTACATTATTTTCCGCTCTATATATACATAAATTGCATTCATAATTTGAATATTGTACTTGTCTTGGTATGCCACTTCCCTCTCCCCCAACCATACAAATTCATGTGTATATATGGAGTGGAAAATAATGAAAGTGCACCGGATGGTACTGCTCTGCGGCGAAACCGGTCGTGTCGATAAATCTAACAACATTGCAGTGTTAATTATTCTATCCCAGATGGGTATAAGAAGGACAGCCTAGCATAGTGCTGGATGCTCTGATCATTTTAAATAGGATAATGAGCCATTTTACCCTAATCGCAGGGCAGAATTAGCCTTTCAATGAATTTTGGGAGGCTCTTGGCATCCATTACCATAAAAAATTGTTGAGGGTGAATTATTAACGGCCACGGTCGACCCAGCATTGGCGCAAAGCTTCCTTAAACAACACGTTGTGACGCAATTACTCAATCCTCTCAGTCGACCAATCTTCGAGGGGCATTATCGTGACTGATAAAACAAAAATACCGGCGGCTCATTCGCATTTTAATGGCATTGATGAAGTATGATGTAAAGATGGAAGAAAACCTGGCATTAATCCTACTCATTCATCTCCCTGTGAGGATGAGACACGCAAATATAAACATGAGACAGTGCCACTCACTCCATTAAACCGCGAAAGCCAAGGACGATTACCTGCCAAATTACTATTGCCCTTCACCATATACATGGAGGACGTTGAGGGGACAAGGCCAGGATGCTAAGCACCCTTGCGTCCTTTTAAAGCCCCCACACGCGTTTGTGCCGCGTCTGCATAGGCAAAAACAGACGAAGATCCAAATTACTGCCACGCCCATCCGCAAGGTAACCCTTGGTCAGCGTGGGATGAAAGACAGGGTCAGGCGGAAGTGATAACATTGTTAAACCGTGGTATGCTACTATGGTATGCGTGACGAAGTTCTAGGTAAGAGCGTTCGTTTGATAATCCGCAACTGCCAATGTCTTTCCACCTCTTCATTGTCTTCCAATATATATAAGTAGAGCAATATATATAGTATAAGTAGAGCAATTTAATTACATAGGTAGTACGCTAGAGGAGAACGGACTTAGTAGCAAAGGCATACGGAAGAGAATAGCGCTAGCTAAGGAGGCGTTTAGTAATAGAAGGAAGCTGATGACGGGGGCATTGGGTAAGGATGTGAAGAAAAGGCTGGTGAAGAGCTTGAGCGTAGCGTTGTATGGTGCAGAAACGTGGACCCTCAGAAAGGAGGACGATAATAGGCTGCAGGCATTTGAGATGTGGGTGTGGAGAAGGAGAAGGTTAGGTGGACGGAAAGGAAGACTCGAGTAAGTGCTTGAGATGGTGGGCGAGGAAAGGAAACGTCTTAATGAAATTCGAAATAGGCAGGGTAGGTGGTTGAAGGGTGTTATAAAGAGCGATGGGTTGATCTATAGTGTGATAGAGGGAAGGATGTTGGGCAAGCGGGAGAGGGAATAGGGAAGAAAGAGAATAGGTTTCATGGACGGGATGAAGAAGGGTAGATCGTATGCTGAGGCGAAAAAGGATATATTGAAGGGGGATAGGTTCCTGAATAGGTAGAGGACCGGGAGGAGATTCTCTGACAAACAGGAAAACCTACTTTAACAGATAGAATACTTTCACAACGTTGTCTTCGAACTTGCACACGACTGAGCTAAATATGTGTATAAATCGACCCAGCTATTAAGATACAGATACTGTGGCGTAACTCAAGTGAGAAGACGACTTTCGTTCATCTTTTCTTATAGCAAACGATTTCAACACTCCGGAGCGTTGGCGCTGGAGTCGGCTGGTTTAAAAAAGAGATGTGGAGAGGAAGAAGCTCTCTCCACGGAAGTCTTTGAGGAAGAACAACTATGAACTGAAAAGTGTGGCTAAAGTGCCAGTTTAATATATTATTTTTTTATCCTGTGTGTTGACCTCAGGAAATACTGTTGTTTTGTGTTATTGGACTTAAGCTGAATAGAGGCTTTCAAACTGACATGTTAATTTGTGAAATTACCCCGGCTCGTCCATTTCCCTCGCAATCTACGGCAGTGACTCTCTTTATTTCGTTTGTTCGTTCTTCATTTCATTTTCTTGACCTGAAGGTGAACTTTTGTCCTCCCGCGATCGTTGGGACGATTGGGGGAGCTTACAATACACGTGAATATTTTACTCATCTAGCTCACATCTAGCAATGCTGAGAGCCAAGATCACAGACTAATCAAGGTTACACTTGGATATAGCTAAGAAGGTCACGGATAAAGTCAGAAAAGGCGCATACTGTGTCAGCATTTAGAGAGCTCAGTGCCAAATACTCATCAAATATGTCCGTAAGATAAAATCACTAGGCCTAAAACAGCGAACACCGGGAAACTATGGTGAATAAGATTATGATAATAAATAAGGAAATAGGCTGCATTATGGTCCACTTTAATAATTCTGAACCCTGTTGGATGCAGAAGTAATCCTCAGACGAGAGAAATTAGAGCAAGTGTATAATTTTACCGAATTTTGAAGCGCCATCACGTGGGACGGCCCAAACTATACAAGGGTTCATGGTATATAGACAACTGACGTGTTCAAAGAAGATAGGAATACAATATAGGAAACAGAATGTGAAAGCATTCATCTGGAGCGTAGTATTCTATGGAAGGGAAGCATGGACAATTGGAAAAGCTGACCAGAACAGACTAGAAGCCTTAGAAACTTGGTACTGGAGGAGGCTGCTGAAGATAAAATGGACGGAAAAAATAAGAAATGATGAAGTGTACAGAAGAGAAGAAGAGGAAAGGACCCTATGGAACACTGTACATAGAAGAAGAACCAGATGGATTGGACACACCCTGAGAAACAATGGGTTTGTGATGAAGAATTTGAGGGAAAAATAGAGGGAAAGTCCCAAGAAGAGGACCCAGGACAAAATAAGTTCGCGGACCAATTAAAGAGGAAAGTACATAGGATGAGTCTCTAGGAAGTAAAGGAACTGGCGTTAGATAGGGAAGGGCGGAGGCTGCAGTCAACCAATCTTAGGATTGAACGACCACTGATGATGACGGTCCGTACTTAATGAACAATATAAAATTGCCATTCGTCTCGCGAACGATGATCTTCTTTTTCCGTTTCAACCCTTGAGTTGGTTGGCAGCAGACCTCCATTCATCTCTCCTCTCAGCTTTTCATTTACGCTCAAAGTATGTTCTGCAATTCATATCCTTCATAATTTGGCTCATGAAGTCTAGTCGGGGCCTTCCTCTAGAGTTTTTTCCCTCAATTTTTCCTTCAATATTCCTTTTCACTTGATTATCGTGCCGTAGTAGATGTCTAATATGTTAAGCTCTCCTTTCTTTAATGATTCTTACTATGCTTCTTTCTTCTTGAGCTTTTTCAAATATTTCTTCATTCGTTTTCCTTTCTGTTCAGCTTACTTTCAGCATTCTTCTGTAACGCCATGCTTCAAAGGATAACAGTCTTTTCATTTCACTTTCCCCTTCAGTCCACGATTCGCATCAATATAGCGCAACACTCCAAACGTAGGTCTTCATTAAGTTTTTCCTTATCTCTAAACTACTGCGTTTTGACGTTAGTAGAGTTTTCTTTTTATTGAATGCTAGCTTAGCTTGGTTGATTCTGCATTTTATATCTCTTGCACTTCATCCATCCCATGTTATTTTACTTTCCAAGTAGTTAAATTCTTTCACTTGTTGAAGGGTAACATTTTCCAATTTTAAATTGGCTGTTATGTTTTTGTTTTTATCGCAGATTAGAACCTTTGTCTTAAGTTTGATAATTTTCATATTGTATTCATTTTTAATTACCCTGTTCATTACATTCAATATTTTTTGCAGACCTTCCTCATTTTCTGCTAGCACAGCTATATCATTCGCAAATCTAAGCATATCCACTCTCTCCCCATTCACATTTACTCCAACTTCTGTCTCTTCTAACTATTCTATTATTTTGTCTAGAACATACAAATTGAATAAATATGGTGATAAGGAACACCCTTGTCTAACACCCTTACTAATTCTTACTTCCTTTACCTTTGAGCCACATCTAACAACTCCTTTTTCATTTTTGTAGAAACTATACATAAGTCCTCTATCTCTAAATTTAATTCCCCCTTTCTTTAATTTGTGAAATAGCGTGTTCCAATTAACATTATCGAAAGCTTTTTCCAGATCAACGAAAGAAATAAATGTTGCTTTGCCTTTTTGCATGTCTTTCTATTATTTGTCTCAGTGTGATTAGCTAAGACTGCTTCTCTTGTACCAATTCCCTTCCGAAAGCCGTACTGATCCTCTGCTAGTTGCTCTTGTATGATTTTTTCAATTCTATTATGAATAATTTTTGTGATTATTTTTGACGCATGACACACAAGGCTAAGAGTTCTATAGTCCTCACATCTTAGTGAATTGTTCTTTTTGGGTATCGGTACTATTATGCACTTGCTGAAATCTTCCGGCAAATTTCCAGTCTCATATATTTCACAAACTAATTGATATAGTTCCCTTTTCATCTTTTCTCCACAATATTTTATGAGTTCACTAGGTATTTCATCCAGTCCCGGTGTTTTCTTATCTTTCAAATTTCCAACTGCTTTCTGGAACTCTTCCATAATAATAGGGTCTCCTTTATTTCCTTCTGCTACTTCATCTTCTGTCTCAATTGGACTCTCTTGATTTTCTTCTTCTCCGTATAAGGTTTCAAGGTAGGAACTCTTTCCTGTTTACTACTTCTTCCTCTTCATCGACAACTGTGCCATTCCTATCCATAATACTCATTGCCTCGAACTTTTTATTCCCAAAGAACTTTATGATTCCACGGTATGCCCTATCTATTTGGCCTGTTTTCATAAATGAGTCTATCTCTGCACATATCTTTTTTAGGAATGCTTCCTTGTCTCTTAGAGCTAGTTTATGACTTTAATTTCGGAGTCTTCTATATTTTATTTTACCCTGTTCATCCTTTGAGTCCTTGAACATACTTCTTTCATTTATCAATTCCATAACTTCTTCGCTTATCCAGTCCTTCCTTGGTTCCAACATGTCTCTACCCAATACAAGGTCCGCATTGTCAATTGTATTCTGTTTTATTGCTCTCCATTTTTTATCTAGGTTAATCTCCTCTGTTATGTGTTTAGATAGCTTGTTTGTTTCTTCTTCAATTTTTTTCTTGGATGTTTTATTCAATTTCACTACTTGCCAGTATCTTCTTTCCATTATTTTCAATTTCTTGAACTTAAGTTCACAGTTCATCAGAACAAGGTTATGGTCGCTCTCAATGTCTGCTCCTGGGTAACTTTTACTATCTTTCACTTGATTTCTAAATCTCTCTCTTACAAGGATATAATCTATTTGTGCTCTCCTTATGTCACCAGGAGCTCCCCATGAGTACCTTCTTCTGGGATGATGCTGAAACATGGTATTGGCTACCACCATTTTATGCTTAGAGCAGAACTCTACCATCCTCCCACCTCTTTTGTTCCTTGTGCCAAATCCAAAGCAGCCAACCACATTTCCTTCTTTCCCCTCACCAACAGTTGCATTCCAGTCCCCAAGAATTATAAGATTGTCTTCACACTTTATTTTGGTAATAATGCTGTCAAGTTATTCCTAGATCTTCTCTATTTCGTCATCTTCCTCTTGCGTGGTAGGCATATATATATTTGTATTATCAAATGAACGCTGATAAACCACATAATCTCACATTGACATTTTTACTAGGATTGTCGATAGGTAGTATAGCTTGTTATTTAATTAACTTCATAATTTTTGCATCCTTATAACATACGAATTTCAACACATTCTTCCGAGCCAGATGCAGCATTCGGAATCGGGACCGCTGGTTCGCCGGCTAGCGAGTTGTCAACTTTGTTCTCTACATAGGTGAGGAGCAGCTTAATATTAGGGTATCAGGTCAAAACCAATATAAGAATACCTTTTTCCACGGTTCGGAAGATATATTCTCATTAAAACTAGGGAATGAATTTGGAAGAGTTTAAATCTACGTTTTTAGCCAACATTAATCTTATCAAAATTTACAAACATGATACGATGTATATTAAAAATGACCCACGGCCTTATCATCCAAACCCGCCTAAAATACGAAACAGGCATAAAAATCAAATAAAAAGCCTATATCCACCAGCTAACTACGTTTTAAACAGGAAGAAAGAAGATATATCGGTAATGAAACGAAGGACGCGTCCCTTCCTCCGAATATAATGAGCGAGAATGATGTTTTGGATGGCGTGGGACGTTCTCTCAAGGAGTAGATGATAATGAAGAAGAGCAAGCGAACGCACCTAAGGAACGTAGGCGTTGATGGGCGGGTTCCGTGTCATTACGAAACTCTTGTTACGAAGATCTCCGTCATAATTACAACACTCGTCACAATCACCGGTCTCATTGTCGCCAGGGGCTGACTTGAAAGTAAACACAAACTTATACGAATAGATATTACCCTGAAAGCCACCTTAAGAGTCACCAATGAAAAAGTAACCTTGTTTCCTTCCACAGATTTATTTTCCTGGTACTTTGTTTATTTTCCTTGAACATGTTTCGACACAGCGATGTCATCATCAGGTACAAACTCAAAAAGTTTTTTTCAAGTACCAAGTACCAGTAAAATACCAGGAAAATTAATTTGTGGAAGGAAACAAAGTTACTTGTTCATTTGTGAAATTCAACTTCCACATAGTTGAGCCTCAAACTATGAAACGCACCCCAAGGGTATTTGACAGGGGGTGAGTTATCACCAACACTATAGCGTAGAAATCAACTTTCACCAACATGCATAACACTATATGTATGCTGCTAATGCCATGGAAACTCTTGAAGTAATGTAAAATGCAACCACAAGAACGAGATATAAGAGTCATGCAGGAATCATATAAATGTGACACCCATACTACGTGGCAAATTAACATACAAGCATTCGGGAGCAAATCGACAAATCAGCCACACTATCATTCGACGAACCTACTTCAAAGTCTCATTGTAAGCCATTAGGGTCTCTTATCGATAATCTTTTCTGCAGTCTATTCCCCTTATTTCAATCTCATTATCTGATTTACCGTAGTATGTTGGAGTCAGTAATGTATTGATAACTTCGTCAGAAAAAAATACATATGAGTTATGATATACGTTATATAAACTCGTCAGACATGTCATGATATGCCTTGTGCACAGGTGCCTCTGATAATGAGAAAAGTAATGCTATGACCTCAGGTGTGATTTAGCATTAAAAAAGAGTGATTCTCAAATATAGTTGTATTGAATTTAAATTCACGTGTCTGATGTATTTCGCATTAATCATACTGACCAGTGTTAACCTAATAATAAGTAGACAAATAGCTTTATCTTAACTAGTGTACGGCATGTTAGTACGTTCGGCTACGCAGCACTCTCCTAGTTTCTGGTCTGACCGCGCATTTTTTTTCTGACTGCTTTTAGCCTCTGCCTAGCGACGGGGGGAGCTTGCGATGTTCTGATTTCGACTGGGATAATTGCTACATACTTGGCGAAGAATCACCACGTGCCACACATCCTAGTGGTGGCTTACATTATATTTCGTAGATGTAGGTATTTGAACATCACGAACTGTTGTAAAGAAAAAGAAACACTTCAATATTTTGGACTATTTAAACATAGTCAATGGATAAAAAAATCAATACCTGGGGAGAAGGTCTGGTTCAAATAAAATAAAAAGAATTCCTCATAAAAACATAATAAATAGTGTAAGTTGAGGAAACAAAGAATTTTAATTTGATTAAAATTTGATGCTAAAAATCACTGTACTTTCGATGACTAAATAAGATTAAAGTTCGGTATGTTTTTTTTTTTTGAATTCATAAATAGATACAACAAATATTATCAATACATTATCACATGTTCATTATAAACTAAGCCGAGGAAAATGAGAAGAAAATGAGCCCAGGTAATGAGTAAAACACTGCAAGTGGTATGCACGGCAACTGATGCACAGAAGACTTTTGCGAGGTAAGAATAATAAAGATAGCGTGAGGACAGATTATATTCAAGAAACGATCGACTTAAAAGCAACCAATCGATTTGAATAAATATAAAATCGAAAAATATCATTAAACGAGATAAAAATCTTCAAATTTAAAGAAGATACGTCCTCATACATATGTGGACAACATTAGAGAAACTAGGATTTGTTAAGCGTATAATAGGAAGGTCCTCTGATGAAGAAGTCAAAGAGAGATGCTACTTTGCCCTGGTTAGGCCACACCTCGAATACGCCACGAGCATTTGGGACACGAATCATAAATATCTAACCATAAATATTAATAAAATTCTAATAAAAGCTGCACGCTAAGTTAAAAACTGCCACGAGCGAACATATAGAGTTTCACAACTTTTAGAGGGATTAAGGAGGGAGCCGCTAGAGACTAAGGCTACACGCTTGGCATAGCATGCTTGAGAAATTCAGAACTGGTGTGTTTCAGAGCGACACAGAGAATATTATCATGACGCCTCACTACATCTCTAGATCTGACAGAAGCGATAAAATAAGAGAGGTACATTGCCATACAGATAGGTACGAACATTCGTTCTTTCCGCGCACAGTAAGCGACCACAATAAAAACTGAGCTCCAAAAAATACACTCCTTTAATACACGTCACCATTTCACCTCCCAGAACCTTTTTCCTTACAACTTACACGGTTCGTGTCCTAACGTCTCCTGCCACACGCCCTTGCGGTGGCTCGCAGGGTAGTGCTTAGATATCTCTGTTAAGTCTTCCAAACTTGGCAGGCAAAGAGCACACTTGGCGGAAACCTTGTGGCAGTCATTTCAAGGGGTGAAACACACGAATGCAAAGCCAAAGGCCAAGGTTCTAACAAAAACCGGATATTCCACTAAGTAAGCTTTTTCCCGTTACATATCGTGTTGCAAAACATTGAAGTTAAAAACATAAGTCACTGAGATAGGGCTATAAAGCGTCCATTTCTTGCATCAACAGAAGTGTTGCTGAGAAAGTGAGCAAGTCAACAAAAAAGATCGCGATGAAGTCACCGGAGAGGTGCGTCTACCTTGAATAAAAGTAAATCTCCCGTGACAGGATTTTTTTACGAGATGAGTCACGGTGCGACTCTCTTGCTTTGCTGGCTTTCATGCGGAAAAAATGGCAAGTAACTCTTGAAAGTAAGTAACAGAAAGTAACTCTTGAAACATACTTTGAATGCTTGGCGCAATTGATTCTACGCGACTTTACAATAGTATTCATCGAGAATGCGGATTAATCTTAATTTAAATATATAAACAAAATTTGAAAGGTGAATGCATATTGAAGAAGTAAGTGCATGCTGATTTATAGCAAGCTATCATTGGAAAACATAGTAAAATTATAAAATTAGTTAGTTAGCCCGCAAGCGCTATTGGAAAATGAGGGTCAACGAAGATGGCGGACTGGCTTCAGTTTCTAACATTAACCAGCATAGCTAGCGCCCTCTCCATCTACCCCATGAGTGAAAAAAGCACCTAATAATCAATTTAAAGGAGCCATAGCACGCATTAACAACCACTCAAACGAACGGTGCGCTTCTATTGAAGTTTCCTCCATAAGGATCTACAGGATCGATGTTCTAATAAAAAATCCCAGTGGCTGACGGGAGCAGAACCCGGATACTTAAGGGATATGAAGCCAGCATTTCAACCACCACACAAACCCGAACCCTCGTAGGCTGAGGGAGCAATACATTGTCCACGGAGGTCACGTCTATGCTCGCCCCATTGAGGAAGACACTTGAAGGTAGGGTGGCGCACATTCGGAGGGCTCGATAAAAATGGTATTTAGTCGCCTAAACCTATCTCCAATTCAAGCAGCAACCTCACAGTGACACGTCATCTCCAGAAGGGGCTCCACGAAAAAGCCATTTACTAACTTATACTCATCTCATATGCTCATCCACATATTTGATATTACACTGTAAGCCACTTCAAGGGTGTGTAGCAGGAGGTGAGATCATTTGATTCAATTGTATGGCACCAAAAACCCAAACAATGGGGACACGGTATTGAGGAGGTAATTTATAACTTTTTAATTAGAAAATTCAAGTCCACAGGCAAAATCGGACAACTAATGGAAACTTAACTTCAAGCGTGTTTCTTATCCACAAATATTTTCTTTCCCATCAAGGAACTAATGATTAGGAAAAATGGGCCAAATTGCAGATAGTATTACGCAAAAAAATGCAAAACAATTACGAGGGTTGATTTAAAAAATGAGTCACTGTGCTAAGGATGAGAGAAATACGTTACGTGATGGCTTTCAATGCACTCGTCCTCCAATGGTCACTTATGGTATATTTTAGGACGGTAAAGAAACGCAAAACAAATTATTCATAGGAATAAGTAGCAGAGATACCAATCGCGTGTGCCGGAATGCAACCAGAGAATCTTTGAGACAACACTGACAATGTGGTTTCAGCATCAGACAGAAGAACGGTTTTATGTGACGGATAAAAAAATATTCCAAGCAATCCTTAAAATTGACGTGAAGGAGCTAGTATTTGGATTTGAAACATCCACTATCGTCTTCGGGGCGAAGCAATCTACGAGATAATCAAATCCGATGTCTCTCAAGTATATGTCGGCCCCGGTGGCGGCGGGGTAAATTCCTCGCCTGCTACCCTGAGGGTCGCGGGTTCGAGTCCCGCTTGAGTAGAATGTTATCTGCCCAGGACATGGGTGTTTGTGTCTCGTCCGTTGTCACTGTTATCCACCCGGCGTAAATTGGCAAATTGAGCTGTATTCGGGATAGTGAAGATAAATAAATAAAAAATATATAAGCCTTTAACAATCCCCTCCCGCATTTGTTTGGCCGACCCTCCCGAAATCCTTTTTTGATCCCTTACTGCAGTAACGTAAACGTCAGGAGATTCTACATCTGCGAAATATTGTGCAAGCCACTACTAGGGTGTATGGCACTGGGTTATTCCAATCCAGGCAAGCGGCACTCATCCCAGTTCAAATCAGAACCGCTCACTTTCCCCCCGACCGCTAGACGTGGGCTATCCATCATCCCCTTTAATCCCGATTTTACCCAAGTGCTTTCGCACTTACGCGCTAATTTTGCATTTTACGCTGTTTTTCTTCGATAACTTACCAGAAATGAGCACGCATTTGCTTCATTAATAAGCATTCTCATTACATAAAATGTTTATATCAATTAAAATTAATACTAATCCATATTCTAGATAAAACCTATGGTTAAATTGAGGAGAATTAATAGCACTAAGCCATCAAAGTGTCATGATCAAGATAAAGTTTGTGACTTCCACAGTTCATTCAAAAGTTGCCTACCGGTTTTGGCTGTCAAGCCATCTTCAGGATGTCAAGCAATCTTCCTGGAGATAGACTGTCTAAACCTGATGAAGATATACAAATACTTATATCGAAACGTAGGCAAGACATATATTCTATACTTACTGAATATTCATTGGCCAAACACCTCAAAAAAGCCAAGCCAAGTCATCTTCAGGAAGATGTCAAGCCATCTTCCTGTAGATGGTTTGACAGCCGAAACCGGTCGATAACTTTTAAATAAATTGTGAAAGTCACAAACTATATCTTGATCATTAAAACGTCCTTCCACCAAATGAAAGATACCCTTTTCGATATCATCAAAGTATGTTTCTTGAGTCATATGCCTAACATTTCGAACAGACTGCCGTCATTCTTGATTTACATTGGCTGATTGTCCATTCCCTCGTGATATCCTGAGGAAAGTAAGAAAACTGCAGGGATAACCAATATGGTTGTCATTTTGGTTGTCCGGCAACAGTTTGATGACATCATGCCCTCTCCATCTACCTCAATAGTTGGAACGTAGTAGTAGGATTGCTGCCGAGACGCGTTCAAAAGGCATTTACGGCTTTCGATGGCACGTACAATGGTCGGTGCACTCAGCTTGAATAATACCACTATCCAAGTTTTATTGATGCTATTTGCCGAAAAGGAAAACTCCCAATTAAAGCTATATTCTGCCAAGGATCGTTAATTCCGTGCTCTTTCCGAATAGAACCGCAGGACTCTCGGTTTCACCAGCCCTCGGTCATTGAAGTCTCCGGCCAAGGAAGCCGGATCTAAAGGGGATGGGGCGGAGACTCCCTTATGCGGCACGCGTTCTGCGTGCGCGGGCGGACTTAGCGTGGGTCGCGCTTCGAAAAGGAAACGCAGAGGGAAGGGCCACTTAACCTGCGGCGAAAACGACGCCCTTCTGAGCCGGCGCCCGAGCGGCTTCGCGTCGTTTTTGGCGTCCACCCCACAAAGGTATTACGAAGCGGTATACACCGACGCGTCCGTAGATGCACGGACTCCTCCAACACCAACGCACTGATGGATTTATAAGGGCAAGGAAAAGTTTATATGGCCTTTGCTGTGTCCCCTTTGTGGCGATCTCGAGTGGGGGAGAAACACTGTCATCACTTTTCGTGAGATAAAATCGCACGAGTCGACAAAAATACCGTAAATGGCAACGAATATTTATTCTAGCAATGAAAAGACTATGGATAATGGAGCCGTTGATTCAAAGGTATGGAGAAAAAGTACAATTAAGAGAACCCTCCTCCGATAAAGCGCAATATGCATCAAGTGTTACGTGGAGTTTTATGCTGTGAGGATGCAAAACGAGAACCTTTGGAAGAAGAGAGAAGAATAGGATCAATGCTTTTGAGGAGTGGGAGGGAAGAAGCCTAGAGAGAGGGAAATGGGTGGATAGAGTAAGAACTGAGGAGGTGCTGGGAAGAGTTGGCAAGGAAAGAACACTACTGAAAACAATACAGAAGAGAAAGGGAAACTGGATCGGATATATTTCAAAAGGGAAAGGGATTTTAAACATAGCAGAAGAGGGTACAGTGAAGGGAGAAATGAGAAGAGCAGGAAGAAGGCTGAAAATGAGACGAAGTGAAGATAAAAAGAAATTGCAAGGAAACCAAGGACAGGACGAATTGGAGACAGCTGTGATGTTTAGGACCATCCAGTAGGCAGAATACCAGTTGATGATGAAGAAGGGCAAACGAGGAAGATATTGTTGGAGAGGAGAGTAAGCTAGGGGTGGACGTTCGTAGGAGGCAGAAGAGACGGTTGGAGGGCGAATTGAAAGGAGAGGAAATGCTGAAGAGGGTAACAGAGGGGAGAACACTGGGGAAGAGAGTAAAAAGAAGGAAAAAGATAAGAATTTTGAACTAAATAACAAGAGGGAGACGAAATAAGGAATCCAAGAGGGATCAAATGGTGGGTCATCCATAGAAGTGAAAACGGAAAAGGATAAGTTCGGTCCAAAAACGTACTAATATGCTGGAAGAACACTCAAATGAAAAATAACCTCACACACAAGCGTCCTCTGGCTTCAAAGAAAAATGCCATTCATCAACCTGTTCAGAAAAACATCCAATATAGGGACTACCATAACTTCCAATTACTTGGTGTATACATCAAAGTCAATTTCGGCCAGATATATCACCTAGCATTATAAGGTCAAGGCGTGAACGTTGAAAGTGGAAAATAATACTTCGGCTTGGTCGGTGTATGGTTTCGTATGAGCAGTCTATACAAAGAGAGATAAATGTTCGCAATTTTGTACGCCTCTCGCAAATTGAAACGCTGGGACTAATACTCTAACCCCTGGGTCCAAGACGAATTACGCCAAAACGCGATATAATGGCATACTACAAAGAAAAAAGACACGCTTTCGACAAACAAATCGCCAGAACAAAGGGCATTTTAGTATTTTTCGATTTGTTACGTGTCGACACGGTGGAACATATAAACATATTTCTCAAATGCAACGAAAATATTCACCCCGGAAGAAAAGTAGTTATACAAAAATATTCATACAGCACAAAAGGTGGTAAAATGATATAAATGAAACATTATGATGACCTTGTTAGAGTTACTGACCTCTTCCAACAACTTGGAGAGCGATCGATTTCAGATAGTCGATTGAACATTAGAGTCAGCCTATTATGTAAATTCAAAACTTACTTATTTTTCGTCGAAGTTATTTCACGAAAGTTGCAATATCTTTCGAAGTCCACCATATTACAGTAGATCAGATTATGAGAATAAAATACAGGAAATATATTGTACAAGAGAAAGGTTTAAAATGTACTTCCTGCGAACAGTAAGAGACCATAATGGCTGTGTTAAAACTTTGAAGTATGTTAGTTGACAGGTATTGTAGCTGATTAATTGATGTGCACCCTAATTCGTGTTTCTAAATCTGCCGAGTAGTGCTAAACCCATGTTTTGCATGTTCCCTGCATTACTCTTGTGTCACGTTATATAGTTTCATTATAGATTATTCTAGTAAGTTTCTGTAGCATTAGCAGCATACCAATAGTGCGGTGCATGTCGGTGAAAGTAACTTCTACACTGCAGTGCATGTTGGTGATAAGTCACCCCCTGCCAAGCAACCTTGAGGTAACATACTCAACGGTATCTGGCAAGATGTTGTGGAACCTGATTTCAGAAAAAATTAAAGGAATTATTGTAATGTCCACATGGTTTTTTTTATTCGTACTACGCGTTTCGACGATTATACCGTCATCATCAGGTACAGACCTAGGTCAGATCTGTACCGTGCTGATGACGGTATAATCGTCGAAACGCGTATTACGAATAAAAAAATCCATGCGAACATTGCAATAATTCCTTTAATTTTTCTAACCTTGAGGTGGCTTGCAGGGTAATATGTAGATGTAAATTGAGAAATTACTTGAAAAATAGGCAGAAAGCACTCTTAGATAGACAATCACATGGATTTTTTTATCCCGACATAGTTGGAGAACTAGGTACCCAGAACCGAAAATTAAAAATGTTAAAAGAAGTGCATTTTTAATGGCAATGATTCGTGAGTTGATACAAAATGCAATTTATAAAGCCGAAGATGACAACTATTGAAAACGTGTCTATGTAAAAGAGATTTCCCCGTCACCTGGCAAATAAAATTGCATCCTTGATCCAGCTTGGTAATTCTTCTAAATTTAACATATATACTTCATACTGGATGAAAGTCGAGATCGGCAGAGTAGGTGGCTGGAGGATGTAATGAGGGACGTTGGGTTGCTCAAGAGTGTGTGATAGAGGGATGGATGCTGGGCAAGTGGGGAAGGGGAAGACAGAGAATAGGTTTCATGGACGGGATGAAGATGGGTAGATCGTATGCTGAGGCGAAAAAAGATACACTAGAGAGAGATAGGCTCCTGAAAGTGTAGAAAATTGGAAGGAGATTCCCTGACTATCAAGAAAACCTAGGTTAACTAGCAGAATACTTCAAATAAAATCATTCATTGTCATTAAAACACTCATTGCAGTAATTTGGATCCTCTGGGGTTAATTATTTTCAATATGAATGGTTAAAAAGGATGAGTGATTGACATGAACTATTATGCATATATCGAATCATCGAAATGAACAAAATTTCCCACTCTTATCGAACACAGCGGAAGAACGTCATCATAATCAAGGGCTAACCATTCAGTTACTAAATCATAGTGGGGAACAAATGCACAACTTAATAATATTTTCTGAATCGAGTAAACAAACATATATTTATATGTTAGGCCCCTTAAAACGTAGAAAATGGGAGGCTATTCTCTGAGTTTAAAAAATAACCTACCTTTACCGGTAGAATACATAAAAATATTTATAAAATAAATACTTAGACTTCTGTTTCGAGGAGTAAGTTATGTCAATCAACATGTCCAATGAGTGCTGAATAAAAGAACCCTCACCGTAATCCGTTTTCGGAAAGTAGTTCTGACATGTGCTGGTAAAAAATCGCGGGCAATGTAAACTATTAAAAAAGCACGGAAGACTGAAGACGTGAAAACAAGCCGAAAGTCCCACACACTCCCTGGACGAAGGCAAAAAGAGAAGATGCGCAGGTGCGCGCTAAGGAATTCCCACGCATGTTTGGACGGCGGGCGTTGGAGGCGAGACACTTGGGAGGACCACGGAGACCGAATGGAGGTGACAGGTGGAGGAACAGAGGAAGGTGTGTAGTATACATAAAAGAGGGAAGAAAAATAAATAAAAGGAGGACAGACACAAAAAACGAGGATTCGAAGAGAGAGAGAGATGGCGGCGTGGAAAAAAACCAATTGGGCGTGGTCGCGCAGACACAAAAATTAACGCCCCGCGAACAGTTCATTCACACGCACGATCGAGGAAGACAGGGACAACTTTAACTCCCTCTAAACACCAACATTTAGGTCTTTGGAGAGATTTTTCAAGCAAAGATTTGCGAAAAAATTGGCCAACGTGTTTTCATTAGCGAAACCTATAGAAAAAGTAAAAAAAATATCATATCTATTGAGTTTGATGGCAATTTAAGGAGCACGAGAATAGGCTGCAGAGACTTGAGGTGTGAGTGTGGAGAAGGATTGAGAAGGTTCCGTAGACGGAAAGTAAGAAAAACGAGGAACTTCTCCTATGGTGGGCGAGGAAATGATACTTGTGAATGAAATCCGGGATAGACAGGATAGGTGGCTGGAGAATGTAATAAGGGGCGACGGGTTGCTCAAGAGAGTGATAGAGGGAAGGATGTTGGGCAAACGGGGAAGGGGAAGAAAGAGAATTGGTTTTATGAACGGGATGAAGAATGGTATATCGTACGCTGAGGGGACAAAGGAAATATAAGGAACACTACTTATTTTTCGTTGCCCTTTCAGACTCTTTTCGCAGTGCATGCTATTTGATATATATCTAACGTCATCTGTGAACAACTCGGTTTCGAATTTACTTAAAAGGTTTAGCCTAAATTTTAACCTGCGTTCTGATAGTAATTCCCATCCTAGTTCTTCTATTTCACTCGTAACACTTATACAATTATCATAACGGCCTTTAACAAACCTAGCGGATCTCCTTTGCACGCGCTCTAATTCTTTTATCATACCTTCCTCGTGCGGATCCCATATTCTAGCGCCATATTCTAAATGAGGCCTGACAAGTGTAAAATAGCTTCTTTCTCGTACTCTCTCATCGCATTTGCCTAGAACCCTTTTTACGAATCCTAGTCAACGATTTGCTACACTAGTTATTTCCCTGATGTGTTTCCCCCATGAGTTGTCTTCAGTAATGGTGACGCCTAAGTATTTAATACGTTTCACCGACGCCGTCCTTGTTAAATCACGCTCCACGAAATTACTCTCTCCACAATCCACCGTCGACTTCTAAACACGCGATGGAACACGCCAAAAACAGGCATAGAAAGAAATGAGAGCATTCGACCTGGAATCCCAATTCCGATTAAAGCGATATCATTCAGCGGAGAATCCATACGCTTCCGTTCATCTCGCGATTGAACGGAAGGCATTCGTCCCGACCGACCTAGTTCAACGGAACTGGGCCGATGGGATGAGGAAGAGAATAACCGTATCTTGGGTGGACAAGGAAAGGCGGTTATCATAACCCTTTCTCACGCTGTAACTTTTTCTTTTCGCAGAGAACAGCGCGTTCTTCATACATGTTCCCGAACTAGATGGTGCCAGGATTTATCCTACATCTACATAATACCCTGCGAGCTGCCGCATGGGCGTGTGCCAGATGGTGATAGGACAATAGCCGTGTTTAGGTGTAAAAAAAGAGTTTTTGGGAGGTGAAACGGTGATGTGTATTATGGGAGTGTATGTAGTGGAGATAAGTTTTTATTGTGATCGCTTATTGTGCGCGGAAAGAACAAGTTTTTGCACTCATCTGTTCGGATATGTATCTCTCTTGTTTTATCGCTTCTTTCAGACCTAGAGATAAGGTGAAGCGTCATGATAATATTCTCTTTGTCGCTCTGAAACAGACCAGTTCTGAATTTTTCAAGCAAACTAAGACCAGCGGGTAGCTTCGATTCTCAAGGGGCTACCACCATAATCCCTGTAAAAGTTGTGAAACACCAAATGTTCGCTCGTAGCAGTTTTTAACGAAGCCGGCAGCTTTTCTTTCTATTTTATTAATTTTTTTTGTAAAATCTTTATGAACAGGGTCCCACTCTTATTGAGGTTGTTGGAGCAATTATCGTTTATGCAAGGATTTCACGAGATTATGCATTCGTGTACTCTGAATTCATCTTCATTGGTCGTTCAATCCTAAGATTGGTTCACTACAGACCTCCATCCTTCCCTATCTAATGCTGGGTCCCTTACTTCCTGGTAGTTCTTCCTATGTACTCTCCCCCTTATTTGGTCCTAAATTTATTACTGGGTATTCCTTTGGGGACGTTTTCCTATATTATACCTTAATCGTTAGTGTAGATAAAAGCGAAAAAAATGGCATGCTACGGATTTTATTTCTGCGCAATTAAATGTAATTTTAACACGTAGCCTTATGGCACTTGACTTATATTTCGAAATAATTCGATGGCATCTGAACAGATTCTCCCCAAAATGCGAAAATACACCTTTCACATTATTATAATAGCTCATCATAAATATCAAGGTATCATGCCGATTAAAGCACTTGTACTCACATACGACTTTGCTGCTGCTGAAATTAAAACGTATAATACGAATATGATCTCAGTTATGACTAGGGAACTATCTCGCTCAAACTACCTTTAGAGGAAGAGCTGTTCCAAATTAAGGACAAGTAAGATGATGGAGGAAGCCCTTCATTACGGAGCAATCGAAAGGAATAAGGCACAGACACACGGCAGCGAGGAGCTTGATGGCTGCCAGGCAGACATAAACCCCTCAATCTCTGCTACCATCCAGATTTCGGGAGTAGGCATTTTCCCATTCCCCCACGCTGATCTTAGCGGTTCCCTACGCACTGTTGCGTCACATCCATCCACGCGACCTCCTCCGAGCTGGGACGGCACTCCTCAAGATTATCCGACGTGAACGGAGTCCGCAAGATGTCCGAATAACGGAAACACCGCCGAAAGACGATGCCGCCGAAATGCAGGCAAACAACAATAAAACTAGAAAGATGTTTGCCAACCAAGCCGCGAGAAATGAATTCAACTGAGGAGGAAGGTTACCGCACTGCTCCACAACACCAATAGGATGTATAGTGTGTGGTATTGTGGTATCGTAACTCGGTGGCAGTCTGCACTTTCAAAAAAATGAGCAACTTCCACTGTGATAGGATTTATTACGACTGGTTCCGCTTTTTACAGCATATTCAGGCAATGTTCACCTGAAGTGGTCTTGTGGTGCGGGTGGTGGAAGTGGAACAGGAGCCGGTCTGTCACCTGAAGATGCTGTAAAAAGCGAAACAAATCGAAATAAATCCTATCATCGTGTGAAAGTTGCTCTTTACTTTTAAGCGCAGTTATGTTCCGTTTCCACTCCATCAGGCCTGAAATCACAGATTATGTTGGCGGCAGTCGCCTGTGCAAAGCGTTAAACCAAGCAGGGGAAGGCTCATGAGGAAGGGGTCGTAAAGTGGGGCCAAATCCCTTAATTCTAGACAAAAAATTTCAACGAAACACATTTACCGAACAAAAGAAAACCCAAATGAAAATGCAAGCAGATTATCGGTAAGGTATGAATATAATAGGAGTATTTTTTCGTTCCTACCAACCAAAAAATTTCGCTTTCACTATGTTAAGTCCAGTGCGACGCTGTAATACCGAGAGGAGGAATAGGGGTGAAAATCTGGGAGAGGGTACTACATCTACATAATACCCTGCGAGCCGCCGTATGGGCGTGTGGCGGTGGAGTTATGACACCAGCCATGAAAAGGGATAAGGTTTTGGGAGGTGAAATGGTACGTGTATCACCGGAGTGTATTTCGTGGAGATCAGTTTTTCTTGTGGTCGCCTTTTGTACGCGGAAATAATGAGTTTTTGTACCTATCTATTCGGAAATGTGCATCTCTTATTTTATCGCTTCTGTCAGACCTAAAAGTGTAGTTAGTCGTCATGATAATATTGTCTGTGTCGCTCTGAGACAAACCAGTTTTAAATTTCTCAAACAAACTAAGCCTAGCGTTTAGCCTTCGAGTTTCTAGGGGCTCCCACCTTAATCCCTCTAAAAGTTGTGAGGATAAACATCTATAGGATATTTCATATATTTCCAAGTAGTTGAATGTTTTATTTCTACCATATATTAGACATAGACGCCTCGATCATTAGGGGAAAGGCACTGAGCCCCAGTATAAATGAATACATTGCTTCTACTAGCCTCTGGACACAGAGCTAAGTGCACTACACCCTAACGGTACATACTGACTCTATACTGGGATTCGGCAGACGTATGAAAAACGGCAGATTGGTTTTCGACAGAATTTACAACCTTGAATAATTTTCCCTCGACACGGCTCAGAAAATATTTTTGTCTTTTTGCGCAGCAATATCTCATGATCTCCTTGAAATGGTAGAGACCAGAGAGGACGGAGCAGGGTTCAGCAGCCAGAAATTAACGGGTTCAAATCTTAGTGGCACATCGGTTAACCACTTAAGCTTTTACAGTCGCAATTGAGATAATCTTTGCAGATTTTCTTCAAAAAAACAAAGGGCAATGAGAACAAAACGGCCTCCACAACGGTATTTATTTCAAAATGTAATAATAAAGAGCTATGATTAACGCCATAAATATAAAATACAAGGACAAACTACGGGGAAATATTTACATGGCACCTGGAATAATTGAGAACAGAGCATTAATCTAATGATCCAAGTAATAGGAATTCGTAGAGATGTCATGAACGTAATCGTCCCTGTAACCCGAATTTTGTGATACAATGTTCCTGAACGCAGCAGTTTCTATAGCAATTGATTCCTTGCGTAAGGTATCAAAGGCAAATGACAACAAACGTGATCAATACCAAATGATATAATACCAAAACCAAAAATAACCATATATAAATATTATTTCTATATAATGGGTCATTCCACCTCAATTCAACGACCGCTTGTCCTTAAGGATTTCAGATTTTGCTCAAACTTGAAGTAGGTATGGGTAGCATGTGGCATCAAAAAAAAGCAATCTTAAAAAATGTTTCGTAAAAAATGTTGAGCGACTAAAGTGTATTTTAATTTTTTCACATTCCTGCGAAAATACGGGCCCTGTATCACGTTTTTACTTATTTATGATTGTCGTAGAGCAACGATATAAAACTAAATTTAAAGCTTTGTTTTAACGAGGTGGTGGTAATATTCTTAATGGACTTGAAAGCATTTTCCATCTTTGTTGGATTATAAAGCTTAAAAATTGTCCAATAAATTTTCTCAATATCAGTATCGCCCGAACCGTTTTTTTTCATAATCAGTACGTCCCAAGCAAGCTATTCTGTAAAAAATCCCACGGGAATTCATAAAAGCGCTTATAAAAAAATTTTTAACACAATTTTCTCACGCCCCCCTCCACGGGCTCACTTCCAGAGCTTGCCAGACGTTAAAATTTTTGAAAGTAGTTCAATAAAGGCCAGTCAAATGCATTTACCGATTTTTTCGTTTCTATTAAATTAAAAGAGTATTATTTCAAAGCTTAAAAAAGTGAATCTCGTACCTTAACCGTTGATAGTGGCCCAATCCAGATCATGAAAAAAGAGGGGTTAACAAAGATGGCGGACAGTCCACGCCCATGTTACAGAATCTACCATTGACAAAAATAGAAAGCTCCCATATATATATATATATATATATATATATATATATATATATATATATATATATATATATATATATATATATATATATATATATCAATATACAACCATATATAACTCATATCTACATTTCCTCAATGGTTCTAACAAACTCCCCGCAACCCCCCAATAAGGCTATCATTGAACGTTTAACACAAAACATCGATTGGAGAAGGTCACCTTTCGATATAAACCAATGGACAAGGCGAACATCCGCGGTCTTTAAGCTGTCACCGCGTATATATACTAGAAGTGTCCCTTCGAAATTCTTTCTCCTTCCTGCCTTATCCCAAGTGGTGGCGTGCCTTCTTTTGGAGTGGCGTGGCTGAGGCACGCACCGTTATGTCTCTCTCTTTCTCTCCTCGCCCCTTTGAGCACGACACGCTGGGAACGGTCCTCCTCCTCCCCCCACCAAACACACCCACCTCCAACTCTCAAAGAGGCCTTCTTACGTCTCTCCCCCACTCCAAAGACACTTCCGCGCTCAATTGTTCCACGGAAGAGAAAGGGGAAATCGCGGGTAAGACTTCAGACGAACGGGAGTCTACACAAATTAATACGCGGGCTGGATATTGCGGAGCTCTCGAACTGGGTCAATACCAACTCCAAATTAGAGCACAAATCTACACCTATGAAATACCATGCAAGCCACCACTAGGGTGTGTAGTACGGGGTGATTCTACACCAGACATGCAGCACTCATCTCAGTTCAAATCACAACCCCACACTTTCCCCCGGACGCTAGGCGCAGGGCAAAAGAAGTCAGGATAACAATGCAAGGTCAGACTAGAAACTAGGAGAGTGACACGTAGACTAACATGCACGACACTCCTAATAGTAGTATTTACACTCCTTATAGTAGTTAAAGTGAGATAGATCCCTAATCATAATGGAGTTCATATATGAAATATAAGTTTTAATTTCAGCAGCTGTAGGGAGCATGAATTAAATATTGCAATGTTAATGGTGCAATAATAGCTTTTATGTGAATGAAATTCGAATTAACAAAAAATATTCTATTTAAAACTAGCTATACAAGTAATTAACTAGAAAAGTTTTTTTCGAGCGGTACATTCATAACTCCTTCACAACGGAAGGTTTTTTTGTGATCCTGAAAAAAATACGGCGGTGACTTTATGATTTATTTAAAAAAAATAGTTGGGAAAACATAAAAACTAACCACTAAGTTTATTGACGAAATCTAGATGTTAAAAATTCCTTATTTTTTACAAAATAATGTCTCTCTGGAGTATATACATGTGCCATTTTTCATGTAAAATGGCTGGTATTTTTCGTCTAATATCTCGGAGAGTAGTGCGATAAGATATTTTCCGCACTATTCCATACTTCCGAAGATATTTTTTTATTTTTGGAAGGGTGAGATCTTTTTCTTTAAAACGAGACCAACGTTATTGACTTATAGATGAAATGACATGTCGCTCAAAATTCAACTAATAGTTTAAATTTTTGATGGAATTGATTAAGAGTACCACAAGGTACTAAACCATTCAGAAAGATAAATCAGGTCTGAAATTTCATGCGGGATGAGCTTTAAGTAATGACAGAGAGATATTAAGTATACAATCTACTCTACCTAGTCAGGGCCAAAGTTTCACAGAACCGATATATCGCAACTATTATGGCCCATTATTGTACGTGGTAAAAATGTCGTATTAAAACTATCAGTTCTTAAGTATATTTCCTTAATATTATGCCTGTGACCGTTCATACTATAACAGTTTGGCTCTTGAAAAATATGTTGAACGACCCGCAAAAAATAGTCTACATCAAACTTTCGTAAAAGATTCAAAACATATTTTTCTTCTCACCTGCGAAGAGTAGTGACAAGGCGTTCAGAATTTATAAGTTGACAGTATTGGCTCTTATTAAGATACATTTCCCAAATAAATTTAAGTCTGGCCGAGGAGCCATGATGCAGAAACCAGCGGGGAAGTTGACATTTGAACATTTAATCAAACCTACTATCTGCTCAGGAGTATTCCAAAATATCTTTAAACCCGTCATTTCGGTAGTCTAATTCTTTAGTTTAATTTTATTCTCATGATATGATCTACCATAGTATTTTGAAGCTCGTTAGTTATTAAATACTATATCCGAAATTGTTTTGAATTTACATAAAAGGTTAAGTCTAATTTCTAATCGAAGGTCTGCAAGCGTTTCCCATTCCAGTTGTCGCAAATGGTCAGTAACACTAACAAGACTATGATAAAGGCCTTTTTCGAATCTTGCAAATATTCTCTGAACGCGTTCCCACACTGCTTTCAAGCCTACCTCATGAGGATCCGAAATGCTGGCAGAGTATTCGAAGTGGGGTCTAACGAAGTAGAAGTAGCTGATTTCTCTAACTTTGTCATCGCACTTTCCAAGTATTCTTGTAACAAATCCCAAATTACGAATAGCTCGGACAGTTATTTCCCGTATATGTTTTCCCAACGAGAGATCATTAGTTAATATTACTCCTAGGCATTTAACAGATTCTACAGTCTCTAATTGGGCTTTAAGTATGCAGTAGCTGTATTGCGGAGAGAGTTTTCTTTTCAAGGAGTTAGTTCATTGCCACACATTTCTTAAAATTCAATTCTAGTGGTCACTCATCGCATCAAGTTTAAATAGCCTCGATAACCGAGTAAACAATCGGGTAAGAAGCTAAACAGGAACTCCCCACAGAAATTGACCCAGGAGAATGCATGACCCGAAACTTTGGAAAACGGAGGAAGAGTATCATGTTCGTTGCAATAAGTCTTGCTTACCTTGCATGACGGGAACCCTGTCCGCCGACTTGGACTTGGAGAGGCATCCACGGACGATGTCGCCGTTGGCCGGTGACAGTTTGTGCGCCTCCCACCAGTCAGGGGGTCCGTAGAGGGCGCTCGAGTTCATGGCCCCACGGCGATGACCTCCGCTCGTCCACCGCTCCCTCTGCTGCCCGTCCAGCGAGGAGCCCCTCGTGACGGCCTGCAGGCGACTGTGAGGAGACTGCTGACCAGCGGGACCAGGGGGCAGATCTGCAGAGAAAAAGGGAGGGGAACACTCGAATTAAAAAAACTAAGTAGACAAATGAATCAAAAAACAGAGAGAGATGAATAGCCTAGAAATAAAATGCCATTTCATCCGTCTATAATTAGGCACGTAAGCATTAGGGACCCTGGTCATAAAGATTTTATCAAAAAAATTACCAAAATACAAAAAAGAGCAGCACGATTCGTTATAAACTCCTACGAGGGAGCATATAGTGTTTCACAGCTTTTAGAGGGATTAAGGTGGGAATCCCTAGAGACTCGGAGGCTACACACTAGGCTAAGTTTTCTTGAGAAATTCAGAAGCTGTGTATTTCAGAGCGACACAGAGAATATTATCATGACGCCTCACCACATCTCTAGATCTGACAGAAGCGATCAAATAAGACAGATACACCGCCGAACAGGTAGGTACAAAAACTCGTTCTTCCGGCGCACAAGAAGCGACTACAATAAAAACTGAGTTCCATTAAATACACTCCCATATGCATGTCACCATTTCAACTCCCAAAATCTTATCCCTTACATCTTTACACGGCTGGTGTCCTCACACCCCGACCACATTTATTGTCGACAATTGTTAAACATATGTCACATTAATGCGCAGTCTCTACCCAGGCACTTGGACGAATTTAAAGACTACTTCTCCTGCCTCGCATATCATGTCATTGCTGTATATGAAAGCTGGTTGAATGTAAACATCTCCTCTGAGTCCATCAAGTTAAGTAACTATCAAATAATACGACATGATAGAAGGGGCCGAGTTGGCGGTGGTGTCTGTGTGTACTTACATGACAGTTTATCGTACAAGGTACTGAAGCAAACTGATGGTACCCCTTTTAGGCCTGAATATATATTTTTAAAAATTGTGGGCAGTGAAGGGAGGGCCTTATTTTGTGTTATTTACAGGTCTCCAAAAACGGATCACATGTCAGAATGCTTCGAACCGACGCTCTACAGTCTCCTTTCTACCGATAAAATTGTGATTTTGAGCGAGGATATTAACATTGACATTTTTAAGATATCACCAGAAAGTGCCTACCTTAAGGATCTGATGTTCAGTTGTAACCTGTCAATTATCCCTTATAAACCTACCCACAATCTCCAGTACAGTAGCACCCGCTTGGATCTCTTCATTGTCGACGATATCACGAAGGTCGAAGACTACGGACAGCTTCCTGTCCCCTTCTTATCAGAACACGATTTAATATTTATCAAATATCGCTTCCAACATGAAGTTCATCTTCCTAAGAATGTATAATTTCGTAATTTTAAGACTTTTGAACTTGTTAAATTTGAATCTGACTTATTAAATGTTAATCTCGATAACTTTTTCAGGTCTCATGTGGTGGATGGGAAAGTAGAAATCTTTAATTCTGTGGTAATAGGGTTGCTCAATACTCATGCCCCTTGTCAAATCATTGAGACAAGACGTCAACCGTCCCCTTGGCTAACCCCTGCACTAAAAAACTTAATGTCGCGTAGAGACCGCCTTCGACGGAATTATCGACGTACCCTCCTTCCTCACCTACATAAGGAATACAAAGAGATTCGAAATCGGGTGCAGCAGCTTATCGGAACTGCAAAACAGAAGAATCACAATGAATGCTTTTCGGATAAATGGGACGTTAAATCTACATGGCAGTAGTTAAGGCATCTTGGTACTGGAAAACCTAAGAGACCCTTACCTAATACAACATTCTCCCCGAACGACTTAAGCGGTTACTTTCTCACTCCTGTTTTCAAGGAAGATAACCAGAATGAAAGATTCGACGACTACTTTAACTGGTGATAGTCTTATGCTTTACGATTCTTCCCTAATCTCCACGTTTGACAGCGAAAGGCTGTACTTACCGCATTACACTCCCGAAATTCTCTTGCGCCCAGTTAAATCATTGAAATCGAACTCCACAGGTGTAGATGGAATCAATGTGAAAATAATTAAACTCATACTTCCCGCAGTAATGCCTCTAATCCTAGATATTTATAATTGTTCCATAAATTACTCAACATTTCCAACTCTCTGGAAATCTGCAATAATCCGTCCCATCAATAAAATTCCAGTGCCTAAAGATATGTCTGATTTTAGGCCCATTGCTGTGTTGTGTGCTCTCTCAAAACCTCTTGAGCGCTTTGTGTACAACTCTACAGTAGATCATCTATCTCGGCTAAACTTTTTTGACAAATATCAATCGGGCTTTCGTAAAAACCACAGCACTCAGTCTGCACTAATTAAAATCACAGATGATATTCGTCGATCAATAGACAAAAGAAAAATCACAATTCTAGTTCAATTTGATCTTAGCAAAGCCTTCGATTCCGTAGATCATGATATTCTATTACGACCTATGGTTCACCTTCAGTTATCTCCCTCTGTTCTGTTCTGGTTTCATTCCTACCTATCCAATCAGCAAGAGGCTGTTAAATACGGTGAAAGTAAAGCATTAAGTTTTCTACCTGTTCCCTGGGGAGTCCCGCAAGGCTCAATTCTTGGACCCCTATTGTTCACAACATATATCAAAGACCAGCACCATATCTCATTGCAAATACCATCTTTATGCAGACGACTTGAGATTTATCTCGAATCCCACCCAAAGGAATTAGAAAATGCTGTTGAATTGATCAACAAAGATATCCAACCTATCAGTAAATGGTTAGCTGTCAATGGGCTGAAGTTGAATCCTGACATGACTAAGTCAATAATATTTGGTAGTCCTTCCTATCTGAACTTCATCTCAATGAGTGGCCTTCCCAAAATAAGAGTACAGAATATCCTTATAGATTACTCGACTTCAGTGAAAAGTCTCGAAGTTCATTTAAATGAAACCTTGAGCTGGCGGGAGCACGTTAAAGCTATATCTAACAATGTGTATAAGACTAAGTACCAATTGAAGCACTTCAAGCATCTGCTCCCAATTTCACTACACCAGAAGCCGGTTCAAACTCTGGTATTCCCATATTTTGACTAGTGTTCAATCATTTTCTCAGATGTTAACTCAGAACTGTGCATAAAGCTGCAGCGTCTTCAAAACTCCTGTCTACGTTTTGTTTTCAACATCTGCTACGATGAACACGTCACGCCTTCTTATGAAAAAATAAGATGGCTGAAATTGGATAAACGCCGAAAACTGCAAAAGGCTTTATGCGTTTTCAAGGTCCTGAAATCAAAAAACCCCACCTATTTGTATGAAAATTTTATACGTAATGTAGATACAGGAAAAAGATCAACTCGTGTCACTGAGTTATTCTTTTTCCCTAAATTCCATACCTTATTATTTGAGCACTCTTTCCTAATTTCCTCCTGCAAGTTATGGAATTGTTTACCCGTACATGTTAGAACCTCTTTTACAATTTCAACGTTCAGGAGAAAGACGACTGATTACCAATGTAAAATTGCTAAGTTTTTTGTAATATGTTGGTCACACATAGTTGACTGCTATGGGTAACCGATGTTATGTGTTTCCTCAATTGTGTATAGTAATGTTGATTGAGATCCATCATGCACCACAGTATCTATCATCCTACTTTAACGGCGTAGTCACCAACTCAATCCATTTATTATTTTCTTAAATCCCTGAATATCTGCACTGATTTTCCCTGTTGTTTATCATATTAATTGTTACCTACTGCTTTTTATTTGTTTTACATGTGTCGCTCCATAACGCATTTAGTATTGCTGCGTGACCATGTGGTTATGAGTGACCGATGCTATGTGTTTCCTCAATTGAGTGTAGTAATGTTGAATGAAATTCATCATGCACCACTGTATTTATCATCCTATTTTAACAGCTTTGTCACCATCTTAATCCATTAATTGTCATCTTAAATCCCTGAAGATTTGCGCTGATTTTTATTGTTGTGTATCATATTATTATTACCTAATGATTTTTTATTTGTTTTATGTGTCGCTCCATATTGAATTTAGTAATGTTGTTTGTCTTATTACCAATTCATTTTTAACTATTCTTGTTTATTTTTTGTTACGGCATGTAATAATTTTTTTTTCTATGTTCCTGGGGACTTATAGTCCCAGAACAATGAAGACCATTTTCAATTTCAATTCAATACCACACGCCCATGCGGCGACTCTCAGGTTAGTGAGTAGATGTAGATGTAGACAGTGTCTCGTTGTTTCGCTGCTTGAAAATTATCTCTACAAATTAGTCGTTGAGAGAAGAAGTGGTAAAAGTCAGTACTTTCTCATCATTTACTTGGATTTGCACATACATTCCTCGGCCTGTGTTATGTATAACGTAAGAATAGAGTTCGTATTAATGCAATTCTTGCTGTGAAAATATAACTACGAAGCGCAGTTTCCTCCTTAAAGAAGAGGTGATTACGTAAGAAATGGAAGAGTCTGGGACGATATGGGTCGTAGATTCATCCAACGACGCGGACGATAGCGGATACGCGGTAAGGTCAGGGTCAGAGGTCGTGGAAGTGAAAAAAAACGGGCACAGCGTGGGAAAAGCCGCAGGTGACGACTCCGAAAAAGCGCGCACGTGTTTGAGATCTATTTGATGACGAGTAAACTTTCAAGAGGAGGAAAGGAGAGAAAATTGCGGGTGGGGGCGAAATGTTCAGGGTGAGAGCTGTTGAACTAGCCCGATAAGGACAACTGCAATCATTTCAATCTGCATCATCTTCCGCAAGCAGCCGTTTTTGGGCTTTGAGTCCGTATCTCGAAGCTCTCAGCACCATCCCTTGAGATGAAATTAGCGAAAAATAGCCGAAATATTTTTTAGCACTTGTGTTTTCCTTTCGCAACGCCGTAATGAAAGCGAGGAAAAATCACGACAGCCCTATAAAAATAACGTCATGTATATCGTGATAACCCAATGCACACGTATCTCTCACGAAAATTACTGGTGACGCATAATAGACGATTAGGGACTTGGGCTACGAAATTCAAAATGCTGCGAAAAAATAGAAGAAGACATTTACCGTGGAGGTACAATAATAGGTTCCAAGACAGGCGCTATTTGACGTAATTGCTTTCAGAAGAGTGGTGATTCATCAATTACTGCCGTCCCATTTCCACTCATTTCACAGTGAGACCCCAGGATAGGGTCCCTATCACAAGGTCCTTGCGAAATGTTCAGGACTAGAGATAGATTTTGAAGTAGCTAGGAAAATACAAATCATTTGAATCTGAATTATCCTCCGCGAGCGGCAGTTTTTGAAGGCGATTCTCTCCTTAAGCTCTCGGCACCAACCTTTGAGATGAAATCAGCAAAATAGAGGCGAAGTTTTTATTAGAACGTAAGTATTATCCATTCGCATCACCGTTCCGTGGCCGTAAAAAAAACAAGGAAAAATTACGATCACCCTTTTTGATGAGTACGTCATGTACATCGTGATAACCCTATACATACGTATCTTTCGCAAAAAAAGTACCGGAGATGCATGGCAGACGCTAAAAAACGTGGGCTACGGAACGTTGAAAATGTCCCATTCGCATACCAGTTGAACAAAAATCGAATTTACATCGTTTCAAAGTTGACTGCTCACCAAATTCTGGATAAGTGCGCGGTATTAAAGTATTCGCGGGCTTCAACAAATTAAAAGGTTAGGAAAGGCTTTAAAAATATTTCATACTATACATAAAGAAAAAGGATTTCATTACTGGATTATTGTTGAAGTACATATTAGATTTGAAGCTTCAACCTTGTTTCTGATTTGAGCCGGTCACAATTGTTTGTACTTTCTGTCCCCATTACTAAACATATAAAATGCTACGTTACTCAACTTCCTTAAGCCTCTGCCTTCTCTTAATTTCCTCCAAACATTTTCTCTCCTCACCCACCGTGTCAAGTAATTTCTCGTTTGTCTTACGTTCGATACTCTGAAATTTCTCCATTCACCTCTACGCATCGTTTCAAACACCTGCAGCCTATTTTCGTCCTATTTTTTCCAGAGTCAAAGGTTCTACGTCCAAGCAACGCTACATCCCATACATATATAGGGAGTTTTAGCGAGATAGTTCCCTATCCCTACATGAGATCCTTTTCGAATTATTCGCTTTAATTTCAACAGCAATAGGAAGTACGAATTAAATATTATATTATAAATAGTGCAATGATACGCTTTTACATGACTGAAATTCGAAGTCATTAAATAAAAATATCTATAAAAATCTATAACTTAACTTTTTTCACGCGGTACGTTTCAAAATCCTTCACTACGGAAGTTTTTTCGTGATCCTGAAAAAATTACTGCGATGAGAATATGCTTTATTTTCAGAGACGGTCGAGAGTACATACGAACTACACCCTGTTGGTTTTTGGACCAGATATAGGTGTTTTAATGACCTATTTTGGTGAATAAGGTCTCTCTGGAGTGCATACACGTACAATTTTTCATGTAATAAAATAAGTATTTCTCGTCAAAAATCTCGAAAAGTATTTGGGTAAGAGGGGGGGGGGTAATATTTTGGTATTTTTGTAAGGGTGAGATATTTTTCTTTAAAATGAGACTGAATTCATTGGTTTCTGCGTGAAATGACGATTCGTTCAAATTACCTCAAGACCTCATAAAGGTTTCCATTAGAAGCACTTAATTGAAAATTTTATTTTCACTTTAAAATTAATTCATCAAAACATTAAAAACAAATAATTAGCAGCCAATGCCCGTAAATAATCGCTGAACTCGTCACGCTAAATCATGAAATATTTCCTTTACTTTAACTACCCACTAGATACCTAAAAGTAGATGCAAGCGCACTATTTTTCATAACTACTGTGTATAGGCATAGAAAGTAATCGGTTATCGTACATTAACATCGTTTTATAGGCAAACAAAAACAGTTCCACTAATCTCCACCGTCAAGAAGTTTAGTCACCGAATACGGTTCAACAGAAGTGGAGCACGGAGCGATATATCAATTAAGGAAATGACATCATTGGCAAGGTTACTCATTTCAATGACCAATCGACGATAAAAGCGAAAGTGACCTCCAAACGTAAGCTTTTAGGCTTGAGGAAATGACGAAGGTAAGATGACTTCAAGGAGGTGTTCAATCATTTTCGCAAGGAAACAAATTTACATGGCATCCAAACAGGCGGTTAAGTATATTTAGAGCGTAATTTTCTGGTTAGTGGCGAGTGAGAGCGTTTCTGGGGAGCAAACGATGGTCAGTCGGGCTCCCCTTTCGTCCTTCCACTCCTGACCATTTGGATTAGGAGGGACGAGGCGGTGGTTTCGTCCCTTATGATTCGAAGGGGGAAGGTATGAGTTTTTGATAAGTGAAATACAGGGTTAAGAATTGAAAAAAATTAAGACAACAAGATTTTAACAACCAAAATCCCTAGGAACCATCACTCGGGTCTGAAGTAGGAAGTGGGAATTAGGACAACGGCCATGAAGACGGGAAAGAACTGGAAAAAGTATTGAAGAAAGGTAATTAGATTAAAAATTATGAGTTTTGACCTAATATTATCTCTCTCTGCGTTATTGCGAGTGGATAAATCACTGAGAAGCCGAAAATACTCTTCAGGAGTCTCCTATTTACTACAGTTCCCATGATCAATAACCAAATTAATTAAATTTGGTTATTGGTTAATTTAATTTAATTTACTTGGTTATTATGGCACCCATTACACAGTACAAATAAAAGCATATAAATTCCGTTCAATTTCAAAGTTCAAAGAGTAAGCATTGTGGAGAATTACCTTCAGGGACATAGAATACAAATAAGAAGACGCCACACAGAGCTAAAACACACTTATAAAGCACGTAAAAAGAGAAAATATTTCGACGATCGCACTTTACAGCTTCGCACATCATAAACCTCAAAAGCTATTTACTCTCATCGGCACTCCTCATTATTCTACACAACATGTTCACAACCGTACGAAGGCCATAATTGAGCCAGGGACATCCATTACACGGGCTATAAATAAGTTTCACTTCCAATCGAAGTGGCTGCCTTATTCGAATGCATGATGAATAAAGGCAGTAATTGTGAGATAGTACCCTAGTCATAATGGAGATCGTATTCGAATTAAAAATTATAATTTCAGCAGATGTAGGAAGCATATATTAAATATTGTATCATTAATGGTGCATTTATATACTTTAATATGACAGAAATTCTAAGTAATCACTTTAAAATATTTTTTTATGAATCTTTATTTCAGCTAATTTTTTTCTCGCGGTACGTTAAAATGTCCCTCACAACGGATGGTTTTTCGCGATCCTAAAAAAAACGACGTCCGTGACTAATTAAAAAAAAATAGTAGAGTAAACAATCAAAACTATCCACTGTTAGATGCCATGATCTCACAATAAAAGTTTTTTGTTCGCTTTCCATGGAATATTATTAAATGAATGAGGTAGAAAACAATGTCAAAGGTAATGAACCTTGAAAACGACGTAGTTCATACCGAAACTATGGTCGGTTAAATAAAGTTCAGTGGAAATTGAGTAAAAAACTTTCATTGTGAGATCATGGCATCTGTATCCCATTTCCACAAAATATCGCCTGATACGCTAAACTTAATTACCCACTATTAATTTTTGACTAGATCTAAGTGTTATTAATTTCTCGTTTTTTTAAAATAAGGTCTCTCTGGAGTGCATACACGTACCATTTCCTAGGTAAAAAGGCTGGTATTTTTCGTCAAAAATCTCGGAAGGTAGATCTGTAGGGACTGATATATTGGTATGTTTGGAAATATGGGAATTTTTCTTTAAAAAGAGAACGAATTTATTGATTTATAGGGGTAATTATATTTCGCTCAACCTACCTTACAACTGCGTAATCAGCCAATTTCATTCGTGGCCCTTAAAGGCAACGTAACTATCAGATTAATTGATAGTCAACCCGGAAATGTGTCTATGACTAATTACGCGACTTCTTTTGCGAGCATTATATTGAAAGCTACAGCCAAAAAACACCGAGAAAGTCACCTATTCGGCATAATCTAGAACATACACTTCTCAATACGGATCACAGAGCAATGAACGCCCAAGGAGAGGCGAGCCTAAGAATATGCGTGGAAATTCCCAGCCAAGAACGAGCCGAAGGTATAGCAAGGGGTGGAAGTAGGACTCAAGGTCCGCTCGAGATGATGGAAACTCCTACTATGCATCCGCTAAATAGTCTATCCCGACTTGACCTCGGACCGTTCTGAAAATTCCAATTGAGCCGACTCAGATCGCCTGGATTACCATAACAAACTGAAAATATCGATACTGATCAATCGAATCTATGAAACACGATCGACCCGGTGTGTGAACAAGTGCAGTTAGAAAATTTCAGTCGCATTACGTGTGATAAAAAACAAGGAGCGCCAAAAAATCAGCTGTTTCAGATCGATCGGAAATCTCAGACTGGCTGAGCAATCGGGACGGGCCGAGTCGGCCCACTTCTCGGATTGATCCCACTACCCCGTTGCGTTTACCAAACCGAGCTAATCCGGTCAGATCGATTGGCAAACGTTGTGAATGGTGCAGGACGTAAAAATGAACCCCACCTCGCCAACTATCTCACCAATTGTTAATGGGACGAACGACCTCACCAGTCGGTCGCCTACCTGAAACGCACGGCGTCACCCTCAAATTTGATCTTGAAAGGTAAAATATAAATGCCGACTCATTCTTAAGCTACTTGAAGACGTAATTGTGTCATGGGTAGCTACTTGCAATCGCTCATATTTCACAAAGGAATCCAACCGATAAATGATGATCAAAAACAAAAAAGAAAAGAGCCAAAACATCCAAGTTTCCAATGCGGGAGTACATAAGGACCGCGCGCACTCAATGGAAAATTAATAAAATCATTGCAATTCCCGGGCCAAGGTCCGACTTAAACAGGTTTCCCCAATGCCACCGTCAGAAAAAATAGACGACCCTTACAGAAAATATAAAAACATGATCAATCAATCGATGAGAGTAGATTACAATACCATAAAACGACAGCCTCCGGTTATATCTCCGCGATGAAAATGTTCCAAATAAAACATCACGAAAAGTAAGTTGTATGCCCAAGGGGTTGACGACTAAAATGAAAAGACTACCATAAGCTCATTCTGTATTCGAATCTCTTTCGCACGTAATCTTCGTCTCTAATGGAGGCAAATGATATGGCGATTCACCCTTCGGCGGCATGATGTTCTCCTTGAAAGAGCTTTTCAAGAAAGATTTCGACCACCAACGCTGCCACTGAATGTGCCAAGGATGAATCCGTATCTTTCCCGAGCATCGACAACGGCCTAATGTCAGTAATTCATGATTTGCTGCCTTGATTCCCGCTTCAAAAAAAGATAATTCTTATTATTAGCCCTAATGCACATGCGACTTCATATTTTTAAAACTCAATTATTTTAAAAGACATCCGATCAGAACAAAAGCATTTCTTTTTCTCTCGATGGTCATGAAACAGGACCGAAAAAAAGAAATTAAACGGCAAAAGCATGTCATTTGCGGAGCGTTTTTTAAAGATAAGTCTTTCTAAGTTTACAGCACAAATAATTAGTTTCTTATCATATTTCACTTTTCTGTTAAAGAATAAAATACAATTGAAGATGCTTAGAGGCGAGAAAATATATATTCATAAGCAGAATTGTTTAAAGATAGCCACAAAACTAAGAACCCACGTCCCAGAAACCCACTTATCGATTCCCAGACCACATAATGAAAGAACGAATCTGATAAATACGAATTAGTACATTATCTTCGCCAAATGACTACTTTTTCAAGGGATTTCTCTTTCCAATGACAATTAAGAAGATGCCTAAATGACGAGAATTGTTGACTCAAATTTTAATGTATATCTTTTGGTTCTTGGGTACGACAGAATATAGACTAGTGACATTCTCATTTAGTTTGTGCGGAAAAGAAATATTATGGTAATAACTACTTTGACGTTTTTTCGCATTTTTGTGAGCAGCCTTTCTCGAAATTTAAAATATTCCTACAAATTTTTTTCAGGCATGATTATAAAACATTCTATTTTCACATATTTAGGTCCAGAGCATTAGAAGGGATGCATTTATGAGAATTTTACAATAGAACAGGTAAAACAGACAATTACGACTACATTTAGATTACGGAGACTGATAAATTCCAAATACGGACCTTTTATTCTAACTCAAGTAAGTTGGGAGTGGGGTAAGGGGAAGCGTGGGAGAGGAGAGGATGAATAATGGGAGTTAAGGGGTTTAGAGAAGGACAATGAGGGAAGCGGAAGGAAGGTCAGATGATAATGATAACATCAAGGGGGTAGGTAGAGTTACATAGCAATAAAGAAGTCGGACTTTAAAGCTGTGGACAAAAGTAGAGAAATTTCCAAACATTGCATGTAACAAATGATGTGGTGCGAAGTCACTCGCACGGGTGCATATACACCAGGGTTGAAATTCGCTATGAAAAAATCATTTGACAGGGGGGTTTATGAACATCTAGTTCGCATAAACCCCCCTCGAAATTCGCCTTGAAGGAAGATGGCTTGGTGGTGTAACTGGCTAACACACCTGACCGGCAATTGGGAAATCCGGGTTCGAATCCCGATCAATTAAAATGATTTTTGCACAGCGAATTTCAACCCAGGTAAAATGGAGAACATTTACATTCCATCATATCATTTAGTATCAACAGTAAAACCAGATAAAAGAGAAAATTTAGTGATTTCTAGAATTAATAAAACATCCTGTTTAAAACCTTTTTCAAATACATAACCAAATAAATTCCGCTTCCCTCATTGTCCTTCTCTTGAGCCCGTAAACTTTCATCACTCACCCCCTCCTCTCCCACGTTTCTTACTTAAGTTAGTACATAATGTTCGCATTTGTAATTTTTCCTTCTGTTCGTCTATAAAATGACGCTATAAACGTCGAAACCAGTAGACAGCATTTAAAACATAGCGGAACTGTACATCTTTTTATTATGAGTGGGGTATTATAAGGTTTACGCGGTTAAAATAGCAAGAAGTCATACCTAATAGGTCCATGTGAATAACATTTATACACACTCTCGATTCTATCCCAACTAAACGATAAACATCACTGAAATTGAAAGCAGGACAGGTTGGATCAGGTGCAATTTGTCTCGCCAACGTTCACGCATCCGCGAAATTTTAAGCGCAATTCTCCACTTGTAGCACGCAATGTTCTCTGCATATTTGTCCACTTGGGTGTAGTACTGCCCGAAGAAGCGCCTCGGGTGAGATGGCCTTAACCCTTTAGCTGCGGCAGCTAGATTGCAAGTCTTCCACTGAGTGCGGGAAATATTCGAAGGAGGACAGACCCTCTCTTCCGCTGCGAGGGGCAGAGCAGGTGGAAGACCCTTGCAATCCCCTCCAACCCCTTTTCCCGAAGTTCCGCGGAAAGGGCCCAACCCAATAAGGGACGGATTAGGGCAACATCAGTTAATTTGACCAAATTTTTTAACCGGAGAAAATCTACAAAATAAGTATTATATGAAGTTAGTTCGTAATTTACTGTTTAATTTGATACGAAAAACCAAGGCAATCCGTCAATTTTTACCCACATTGCACTCTGGTTAGACTACCAGAGCGCATTTAGAGGATGGATTTAGAGGAAGAAAGGTCCGTAGCTCATGGCAATGGAATGCGATCGCTAACAAACGAGGAAGGGACTCGTTTGGGTAGGAAATGAGGATTGCCAATTGTCCCCCTCAAGGAAGAAACAGTTTGGACCATAAAGTTCAGGAGGGGCTCGGAAAGCAGGTAAGAAGAGAGGGTCGAACGTACAAGTACGTTTTTCCCGCAGTTGCCCGTACACACGTACAAGTACGTTCCCCGCAGCTGAAGGGTTAAGATGGTTGGAGGGCTAATCGTGAGTCATTGAGTTTTGAGAATTTTGAGATTTTTGAACAAAATTTCAATAATATTTCAGGTATGTCAAAAAAATTCAAATTCCACTCTTCACTAAATTACAGCAAATTTTAAGATGCGAAAAACTACATTAGTTGCAAAATAATTGACACAAGAATAATATTAGAAATTTATGTATCAATTTAGGCTTGATTATTTATCATGATTATTGTTGACGGCGTGGAATGCGATTTTACTCAAAAATAGAACGTAAACATCGTATGTGTTTTTTATCTGGCGAAATAACTTGATATTTATAAGGAAAAACTATAGCAATATGAAACGAACGTTTTCCTGTCTATGAGGAACTATGTACTCATGCCTTCGAAATACTTCGTAACATATGTTAAGTCCCACGAGGCTACCCGTAGCTACATTTTGAAATAGCATGAACTTCCCAAGAAACCATTAGTCGGTACCATGCAATTTTTGCACTTATATCAAAACATATTACCATTGAGTGCACGTGAGCAAATCGTACACGCAAATCTGTACATAAAAGAAAATCGCTTCAACCACCTTAATTCGTTTCTTTAGATCAAAGGTTCCCAAAGTGTCCGCCCCCTGGAGGGTGGTGCTTTCATCTGAGGGGGCTGCAAATAAGAGGGAGGAGGCTGGGCTCCTACCGAACATACATGTCCGAGTATGAGTAAACGATCTCTCTTTTGTATTTGAAATAAACAAAATTTTTGCCACAATTGTGTTAGCTTTATTTTTCTGAACATTTTGCTTTGTTCAAGTAGTCCATGACTATGCTTATGCTTAGCTTATGGCTGGGGGCGCTGGGTAATAGTTTGTGGAAAAAAGGGGGCGGTGGCTCGAAAAAGTTTGGATTACACTGCTTTAGATCCAGACGGCATAGTAATTTCGTCCATCTTACAGGTCCGACCGTTCAAAAAGTACGGGTTATAAGCCATTAAAGGGCTTACAAAAGACGCGCTATTTTCCCCACGCAGGCCAGGCATTTTACGGCAATATACCGCCCACATTCATCCGCTTTTCTTCACAAAAGACGGAACTACAGAGCATATATAGAGGTACCGAATCGGTTTACCCGAGTGCAACTGATATGATTGTTGCGCGCATCTACCATTTTGTGAGGCAGAGGCTAATACGCGAGGCATACATATAATCTTCAGTGAGTGAGAAAACAGAGAATTTTGACGGGTTCCATGTTTGGAAACGGTTTTTAAGGAAAACTGCGCACATTATCCATTCACCAGAGTAACCCTTGTGAAGCATGATAGAATTAGTTTAAAGGAGAAACCTAAATTTTAGACATGTCGGATAACCTAAATGTATTTTAATAAATATTTTAAAGCGACATTTATACTATCTGTTGGTTTAAAAACATTACAAGGTTATTGGCGTTTCAGGTAGTTCGAGCGAGATAGTTCCCTAGTCATAATAAAGATAATACATATTCGAATTATATGTTGCCTGCCGTAGGACACATTAATTAAAAAATTACCCTTTTAATGACGCAATAATGCATTTATATACATACACAATACCAATCACGCCGTTCCCTTCCGGAGTAGACACAGTCACAAAGTTTCACTCATTAATACATATTTTTACACCTAACACTGCTTCAATAATTTCCTCCAAACTGACCTATCATTGCAAACCTCATTTTCCTCATTTACCCCAATACACTGCTTCATACACACCCTCTTGTTTTGAAGACTCCTAATATTCCTCCTCCCAAGAGTTTCCTCAACCACAACTTTCTCGGCCTACCTCTCGCACCATTCATTTCATTCTTATATATCTGTTTAGTTATTCGAATCTCATCCATTCTCTCAGCATGACCAAACTCACCAAGCACACTCCTTTCATATATGTCCATTCCTGGAGCATCTAACCCACATTCATTAATTACCCACTCACTCCTGACCCTATCCATCCTACTTTTGCCGCAAACACTCCTCAAATAACTCATCTAAGTAATTAAATGAAAATATCTCAATAAGTCTTTAACTGGACTCATATTTTTCTCGCGGTATACTTTAAACTCCAAAAATGAATCTTTTTTTTGTGATTCCGAAGAATTCACAACAATGACAATGTATTTAATTTTCAAAAATAGTTTAGAAAACATACTAACTGCACTCTGTTAATTTTTGGCGAGATCTAAGCGTTAGAAATTCCTCATTTTTTTAAAAAAAGGTCTCTCTGGAGTGCATACACGTACCATTTCCCAAGTAAAACGGCTGGTATTTTTCGACAAAAATCTCGGAAAATAGTTCGGTTAGGGGCTGGTATTTTTGTATCTTTGGAAGAGTAAGATATATTTCTTGTAAATTAGACCTAATTCATTGATTTCCGGGTGAAATGATATTTCGCTCAAACTACCTTATGCGAAGACATATTGGTTGAAAAATTATGAATTTTTATGCTGAAATTCATTGTCTTAATAGCCGTGCTATGACATCTCTTCCCATAAATCTTTTTATCTTAATTTTCGCACGAAAATATTGTCCAAAAATTTGTGCAACATGTACTAGATATTGCGGCACCTAATATATTTTTTTCAGCTCAGCACATCAATAGTATTACACGAGTGCTCACGTTTAAATAACAGACATCTGGTTTTTAGTCAGAGCATACTGTCGACATTCTGTGCCAAAATTTCTGCATAGCCTTCTCGTAACTCTTAGTCTTCGAAGTAACTCCTTAATAATGACTCCCGTAAGTCACTAAATGCCACGATCTGACTCTCTCATCGCTTGGTTCGCGAATTGCTTGGCCACGGTTGCTCCAGTGGATCATTATTATACATGAGTGCTAGTAAGGCCCCCTACAATTTCGGTGTCAATCGTGAACTAGCAATACTGGGATATCTTAGGCAATCGACACGAGAAACAGTACTTGCCCTCTTGCTGATGGGCGAAACTTGTCATATTCTAAATTTTCCGTTACGATACGCCAGTCGCAGCCAATCATAGGAATTTCTATATTTTATTAACATTTTGATCATAAAAATTAAATAGCTACTTCTCAACCTTTCAGAATTTCCATTTTCAAAAACGGCCGACAATTGAGCATTGGAACTCCCGTGAATCGTAATACACTCCTCGACTGAAAGACGATAAAATACTACCACCGTGCCTTTCCGACACGTTAGGAAACGTCCATCGTAATTTCGGATTAAAAACAACTTTCATTGCAACAACTCATGGCTCTACAGGAAGAAAACTTCAACTCCAATCATGAAGGCGCGACATCGTAGGCGTTGAGGAAACTTTTTCGATAATCCTCCACGCCCACTTCAAAGATGACTCATACAGACACGGTCACAAGACCCGCTCTCCTGAGCGAAATAAGGAATCTTGTCTCACACCCACGGATAACGTTCGCGATTCCCGTTTCTACACCTCCTTCCCGAACACATTAAGGCCCATCAACTGTCCACTTGACTGCTTCCAAAGTTCGATCTCAACATGAGTCGATACACTCTCTCCTCAAAGTAATTAAAAGTCCTGTCGCTGGTGAAATGTCGTGGGTGAATCTTAGTAGGGCATCATGCGAATATTCCCGCCGGGAAATCGAAACGAGATGGAAGTTCTTAAGTAAGTAGGAGTCGATTGGAGGCACAGACGTCGCATCCGGAATCATTATTTGATCCAGGTGGTGCAGGTAAGGGTAGCCGAGGGAGATTCGGGATGAGCCGTGGTAGGATGGGAAGTGCGACAGGGGTGCCCACTATCGCCATTCCTATTTTTTTATGCTTTTCTTTATCTCGCATTTCCCTAGATCCATGGATCCTTAACTTAAGTTCATTAAAAGATTTTCTAGAAATTGTATATTTAGGCTCTCTGTTCTATTGAATACCAAAATCTTCATATTTAATGAATTTATTTTGATATCGAACATGAAAGAGCGCCTTTCATTGTGGTCTTGTCATTGTGCGGCTCATTTCCTTGAAATTAATTAATTTATTTCCAGTACTAGGCTAAATTTTCATTCACTCGAGAGAATATTATTTTTTCTTTTTTAGTGCGATGTTAAGATATTTCTGTTTTTAGATTTTTTACATCTATTTAGAAAAGCATGCTTAAAAATTCTTTTTTTTATTAACGTGTATTCCGAAGAATTGTTAAGGGAGGCAAAGGGAGATATGGAGGCTAGACTAAAGGTAGGAGGGAATGGGATAAAGTCACTCAGATATGTACATGATCGAGCATTGGTGTGTCAGTCAGCCAAGGGGTAACAGTCAATGATGAATGCATTAGAGGTTCAGTGCTTTAGGTTTGGGATGAAGATTAACCACAAGAAGGCGAATAGGATGGGCATCTCTAGAAAAAATGAAACTCATGTTGGACATCAATTTCGAGTAATCTTTCATATTTCATTGAGTAATTTAGTCTCTCACCATTTGCCACCACATAACTATCGACAGGCCACGATTGAATTTGCCAAGAGTATAGAGGATTATGAAACAAATAATAACCAAGATAACATGGGGCATGGGACAATTTTTAAAAATCGAGATGAGTTGTCGTTGCCAACTTAATCTGTAATTCCAATCGCTAAAAATGCAACAAAAGAGCAAAACCGAGGAATTATAAAATATAAACGTGATTTCATGTAATGAATGAAGCAAGAAAAGCTGGGTTACTTTTCGCCTCCTTGTTGAATGTATACTATCTTCAATGTTCAATCAAGCATACGAAACATTGAGTAACATGGAAAGGGCATAAAGTCATTAAACTGTAACCTGATAACCGAAATAACAGCCAAATTGGATATTCCTGCTCTTTCCTAACTTTTCTATTGATCGCACGACGGAATGGACGAATAGGCGGATATAAAACATGAATATCCTCCAAATGTTTGTAATTTAAGGAAGAAACTCTACAAATATGAATTTTTTACCTAGCGCTATGAATTCTACTCGATTTTACCGTCATTTTCCCCGGATATGCGGATTATTATTGATTAAAATAAGAAACTATACGTTCGGAGAATCCCTATTACAGAAGTAAATTCAGGCTGATAAATAGTGAGTTATCGATGGAAAACAACATAAATTGCAAAAAAGGCTCCCATAGATTGTTTCACTGTAATTCAGCCTTTATTGTGGAGACTTCAATATGGGCTCTTAGCAATATTGCTGAGATTACAGCACAAAAACGTCTATTTGAACGAAATAGCTAACTTGGCCACTACATAAAAACTGTTTACAAGAGGTGAAAATTCAAGGTAAATTGGATAAAAACAAAACATGTGAATCTTAGTACCTGTTTCTTAAAGTTATGAGAGAGAAACTGCCGCATTAAAAGTCAAAAAGAGGTAGTTTCGTACGAATGACACTGAAATCGGCTCCCATTGCACGACCAAGATGGACGTTAAAAATAAATTCGCAAAATAATTATCATATTTTATACCTTAAGGTTGTCTGAGCGAAATATCATTTCAACGAGGTAAATCAATGAGTTTGTTCTCATACTAAACAAAAATATCTCACCATTCCAAAAATATCATAATATCAGCTCCTCACTGAACTAGTTTCCCGAGATTTTTGACGAAAAATACCAGCCCGTTTTAATGGGAAATGGTACGTGAATGTATTGCAGAGAGAATTTAAGTTTCTCCTGGTGAATGACATTTATAAACTCTTCTCGGGCTCTGCACCAGTTGATTGCAATAGCCCGAGAAGAGTTTATAAATATTGCAGAGAGGTTTGATTTTTAAAAGTGAGGCATTAACAACCCCTAATTCTCGTCAAAAAATTAACTGTGTGGTATGTATGTTTTATCAACAATTTTTAAAAATAAACCATTAAGTTACCCCAGAATGTTTTGCAGGATTCAGGTTTTTCACCTTCCGTTGTGTAGGCGTTCTCAATGTATTGCGTGAAAAAATGAGGCTAATTAAAGACTTATCAAAAGAGGCTAATTAAAGAAAGAAAGTAGATATCTTAACATAATTACTTATAATTTCATTCAATTAAATGCGTATAATTGAATCACTAATAAGGAAATACTTAATTCAAGCTTCCTACAGCTGCTGATATTAAACCATACAATTGGATAATGATCTCCATTATGACTCGGGAACTATCTCGCTCAAGCTACCCTAGTTTTGATTTTCGATGAATTAGCCATTTCATCAGCGAAAGCTGGATTTTATTAAAAACCAAATAGATACAAATGCGTACTTTAGCACTTATTTTGATTCACTTATTCCTACCAGAGACACGTTTTTTATATGTCTCTGGCGTGCTACAAGAAGGGAAAGAGTGAACGTGGTAAAGCAGTCGCAAAAGCTTCTGTCGCTGCGCCGTGGGCGATTTTGGGACATGGACCTCAGGACTTTCAAAACCCTGCCTGTCGGGGAAGGTTGTAAATTGTGGAGCGTCAGGGAGCGAACCTTTTCTAGTTGCTGCCAACCTTAGCGCCTCGGTAAATTCCATGAGTCACAGCTACTTGGCGTTCGGTTTACTGCATTTTATTCATTCTACCACTCCTCGCACGTAAGGAACTGTTAGTAATCGGAGTAAAGCATGGCAATGATGAAGCAAAACGACTTGCTTATTAGCCTTGTGTATGGGTGCCTAGGAAAGTAGTTGGGCTCCCCTGCCTCGTTCTCAGCCGTTCCCTTCTCTACCTTCCCCTTCGTCCGTTCACTTCACTCCCTCACCTTTACCTTTTCCCTCTGGCGCGCAGAAGTGCGCCACGATCTTTTGCTTTTGCTAAACTGCAGGTAAACAAAGAGTAGGAGGAAAGAAGCGTCGATTTCCCACGCGAATGAAACTGGGAAAGAGGGGGGGAAAGGGCACTTCCACTCGCCGCTTTCCCGCGGAGTGCAAGCAAGCGCTGAATCATCGCTTTCCACCCTTGACGTAAGAGTGACGTCCACCGCGAAATGGGAGAGGGAAGCCGGAGGGAGGAAGCCTCACGCAAAAACACCAACGATATATTCTTCTCCTCAACAAAAGAAAAGCGGCAGCGAAATAATGGAATATATGCTTCGAGGCGCAAGTGAAGACGAATACTGTACACACGCACACACTCACGAATTGAAACGGACAACCAGCGACCGTACTTGGATGCGGTCGCCGCCGAAGTAAACACAAAAACATATCGGTATAGCAGTCGCAAAATAACCTGGCGCTGCGCCGTGGACGATTTTAGGACATGGACCTCAGATCATTTAAAACCCTGCCTGGTGGGGGAGGAAGATTGTACATTGTGGAGCGTCAATGATCGAACCTTTTCTAGTTGCTGCCAATCTTACCGCCTCGGTAAATTCCATGAGTCACAGCTACTTGGCGCCCTGTTTGCGGCATTTACTCGCACTACCACTTTTCAAAATCCTAAAGCAAAAACAATCTATGTGTGCGCATATTACAGACCACCAGATACCCATATAACCTCAATATTAGGACTAGAAAGTCAACTCAGTAAATTAACCACTCAAAAAACGACTGTCATATTATAATCGGTGGGGATTTCAATCTTCCGTCCATAGACTGGGACACGTACAGTTTTATCACTGGGGGGAAAGACAAAGACCTTTGTGAGTCACTCCTGTATACATTCACATCTCACTCACTACATCAATTAGTCACTGCTCCAACTAGAGGGAAAAATACACTTGATCTTTTAGCGACAAATATTCCACACATGGTTGTAAACATAGGTACGGATAAGGGAATAAGCGACCACAAGATAGTTAAAGCTAATTTTTCCGTGAGCATGATCAAGAAACATAATCCACAAAGAAAAATCTACTTATATAATAAGGCTGACTACGAAGGTATGAAACGAGAGTTCCAAAAGTCATTTACTAATTTTCAAAAAATAAGTATCAACAGTAATACTGAGGTTTTGTGGAATACTTTCCTCAACGTTACACGATCAGTAGTTAGCAAATACATACCAAGTAAATGGAAAAGAGCCAATGCAGAGCCTAGGTGGTATAACGCGGAGGTTAGAAAAACATTAAAGCACCAAAGAACATGTCATGCTAGGTTAAAAAGGGCAAAAATTAACAAATCCTCCGAAGAACTATACACAGTCACCGAAAATTACAAAATATCTAAACTCTTAGCATAAAAAGCGTGCCGAAGGGCGTTAGCTGATTTCAAAAGTAAATTACTGGGAGAACAATTGAACGATAATCCCAAGGCATTTTGGTCGTATGTTAGGGACACTCAAGGAAATAAATAAACAGTACACACGCTTAATAATATCAAAGGGGAAAAGATAACCAACAGTCTACAAAAAGCCAATTCGTTAAACTCATTCTTCAAAAGCATTTTCAGTACTTATACACCACATCTTTTCGATCCGCAGCCAGTTCGTTCCCAAACATGTATGCCTGAAATTATTATAAATTGTCGCGGCATAGAACAGCAGCTAAAAAATATTAACCCCAACAAATCCCCCGGTCCAGATCAAATACCTGCTCGCGTATATAAAACAATGGCATCAGACATAGCGCCTTACTTAGAATTAATATTTACCAAATCTTTAGTAGATCATGTAGTGCCTAAGGACTGGAGAGTAGCAAATGTCACACCTATATTCAAAAGCGGCGACAGGGAAGACCCTAGTAACTATAGGCCTATTTCTCTCACATCCATTTCCTGTAAGGTATTTGAACACATAATCGTAAGCTCCATTATGAGTCATTTAGATAGGGAGGAATTGTTAATAAATAACCAACACGGATTTCGAAAGGGTAGATCTTGCGAAACCCAATTGGCCCTCTTCGTTCATGACATCTTGCTCTCGGGTGAAAATAATGTCCAAGTTGACGCGATATTCCTCGATTTTAGGAAAGCTTTTGATAAGGTACCTCATGTTAAGTTGCTCTCAAAACTAGAAGCATATGGAATAGATAAAAACATTATTAGTTGGATTAATCAATTCTTACATGGGCGGGAACAAAGGGTTGTCATAGACGGTATCATGTCAAACACAGTTAGCGTTACATCGGGTGTTCCTCAGGGAAGTGTAATTGGTCCACTTTTATTTCTCTTGTACATTAATGATATTAATAACGTCGTTAAATGTAAGCTTAGACTCTTCGCAGACGACGCGGTTGTGTATAGGGATATTAACAATTCCGAAGATAGCGACTCGTTAACAATCTACCTACTTGCTATTCATGCTTGGTGCGAAAAGTGGCAGATGGAACTAAACATAAAAAAGTGCGTAGCAGTCAGCTTTTGGAAAAAGAAAAATTGGCCAGTTAGGGCTTACAGAATTAAAAATACAGAAATTATTCACGCCGAGTCTGTTAAGTACTTAGGAGTCACAATTAGTCACGACCTATCTTGGGGAAAACATATTAGGGAAATATGCGGTCAAGCATATAGGAAGCTAGGCTTTATCAAGAGAGTACTCGGAAAATGTGATGAGAAAGTGAAAGAACGTTGTTATTTTTCAATCGTTAGGCCTCATCTGGAATATGCTGTTAGTGTATGGGATCCATACGAAACGGGGTTGATATCAGAGTTAGATCGCGTACAGCGAAGAGGAGCTAGGTTTGTGAAACGATGCTACGATAAGTTGGCTAGTGTGTCTGGACTGTTAGAAGAATTAGGATGGGAATCGCTATCACAGCGTAGATTAAATTATAGGCTTAACCTCCTAAATAAATTTCAGGAAAATCATTTTACTGACGACGTAAAAAACATACTATTAACCCCTTCGTACTACGGTAGATTAGATCGCGCCAATAAAATTAGAGAGCTAGATTGTAGAACCGATAGGTATAAAATGTCATTTTTTCCGCGTACCATTCGGGACCATAACAGCTGTGATCGTCGTCATGAATAGTTCGAGTATTGACAATAGGCAGGCAGTTAATCTTTCTCATTATATTCTCCTCTTTCTTATTTATGCATGATGTAAATAATGATGTTCTTATTTATGCATGATATTTTGAATCTGTAGTAGTAGTCTTTGTATCCCTAGCATGTTAGAACGATTGGAGATACAATGTTTCTTGGGTATTAGATTTGTAATTGGCGCTTTGCATGTGTGGTACGCGGGTTTTAATGTAATGTCGGTGTTCTACCGTATCATTCATGCATGCCTGGTGTGGAAGCACCTCCTGCCACACACCCTTTGGGTGGCTTGCAGGGTATGATGTAGATGTAGATGTAGATGTACCACTTCTGGCAAAGTAGTTTGGCTCCCCTGTATCGTTCCCAGCCGTCCCCTTTCCTACCCTCCCCTCCCCTTCCACCTTACCTTTTCCCTCTGGCGCGTAGAAGTGCGCCAGGATCTTCTGATTTTGCAATAAGCGTTATCGACGAAGTTACGCGGGCCGACAGAAATTAATAATGCATATTCTCGCAGAGATTTGAGGATTTATTTGTGCTGCACTAGCCAAATAACTGCATTTCCAATAAATACATAAAACACTGTATTTATTCACATTACATGCTTTCCGCCAACATTCATGCTGGCTAAAGAGTAAACGGAATGGTTCATCAACTTTCATACCACCACCATCTAATTCCATGCGATTTCCAATCCTACTAAAATAGCGAGATCTAGAACTATATTTGTTCTGATATGGTCGAACTCACATCCGGTGTTCCTCGAGAAAGCGAGATCGGCCCTCTTTTATTCATTATTTAAATTAATTCAGCCATATAGAGTCTCACAGCATATAATGTGTCACAATTTTTAGAGGAATTAAAGTGGGAGCCCCAAGAGACTCGGAGGCTACATACTACGCTTAGCTTGCTTGAGAAAATTCAGATCTGGTTGTTTCAGAGTGACAGAGAGTATATTGTTATTCTAGCAGATTTCTGAGTTATTGGCTAATTACGGCGAATATTAAAGTAAACCTATGGTAATACCATGGAAATGGCACCGCAGTCGGCATCAAAGGAAATTAAAATGTGTTCATTAAATGTTTTAGTAAATTATTGGCGCATTTAGTGAATTAATTTCGGTTTTACTTAGCTAACGCATTTCATCAGGGAATAATTTTTTTCAACTCTGTTTCAAAATCATTTGACAAATAGTTGGAATTTAGCATTTATTTTGACTAACACAGTCGTTATGGAACTTGCTTAACCGTACAAATGATAAATGAAATTAAACTCGGTTCAACTTCGTGGATGACGACGTTAATTAGTAAAAATAACTTTTACACTCCATTGGTCAGTTCACAGATCAATTTATTGCACAATCCGGATTTCGATGCCTGGAATCATCTTCAGGTGCTCATTCACCTGAGGTGACCGTCAGGTGTCAGTGAGCACCTGAAGTTGATGCCAGGCATCGAAATCCGGAGTGTGCAATAAATTGATCTGTGAACTGACCAGTGGAGTGTAAAAGTTATTTTTACTAAAGAACACGTGACGTTCCGCTAACAATTGCTGAACTGTTACATTTGCGATCGTTTAAAAAAAAGTACCAGATACCTATACATGTTTCAATCTAAGTATACCTCTTAGTATGTACATGTAATATAGGTCAATAATGTTAGGGGTATGCAAACGTATTGGAGAATTAGCGCTCGTACTTTGTTAAAGTCACCGCCAAATTTAAAAAAAATATCAGGAAGCTTTCATAAGCGTTACTGATGAAGGCACGCGGGCAAACTTAAACAAAGGAATGAATAATCTGTCATCGACTTCAAATATTTTTTCGTCCAAACATTCGCATTTTCGGCGTTTTCGGCACCCTGCTAAATAATTAAGGAATGCTATGGCGAAAAAATTGCTATGCCAGAAGAAAAACTTGCTATGCAGCAAAAGCCTGGAGATGGAGCTCAGAAAAAGACTAGCTAAGTGTTACTCATGGAGCGTTTTCATGTATGGATGTGAAGCGTGGACATTAGGTAAGAGGGAAAGGAATAGAATTGAAGCTTATGAAATGTGGGTGTGGAGAAGGATGGAAAAAGTAAGATGGATAGATAAGATGAGAAATGAGGAGGTTTTGAGCAAAGTAAAAGAAGGAAGATCGCTCCTAAAGGAAATAAGGAAAAGGAAAGGAAACTGGTTGGGCCATGTGATGAGAGGGAAAGGTATAATAACTGTGGCACTTGAGGGTTCAATTGAAGGAGAGAAAAAGAGAGGAAGGAGAAGAATAAAACTGGTGGATCAGGTGAGGAGCAACAGCGATGATGAAACAAAGAAGGAAGCTCGGGACAGAAGCGGATGGAGACAGCAGTGGTGTACAGGACCTTCCAGCAGGCAGAACACCAGACGATCATTATAGCAAAAATAGGTACGTATTTCAGAGCCAGCAGATCCAAAAATGAGTTTCAACTAGTTGCCTCAAGACCCATTTAATCTAGATTAAGTATTTAAGGTAGTTTGAGCGAAATCTCACTTCACCGAGAAATCAATGAACTTCGGGTCATTTTAAAGAAAAATATATTACCCATACAAAGATACCAAAATAACAGCTCCGTACTGCATTACTTTACGAGATATTTGACGAAGAATTGCACCCATTTTACATGGCAAGTGTATCCAATTCATAGAAACCTTATTTAAAAGTTCTATTTTTGAATCTATTTTTGAAAATAAATCATATAGTAGTTTGATAAAAGAATTAGAGCGTGTGCAAAGGAGATCTGCTAGGTTTGTGAAAGGCCGTTATGATAATTGTATAAGTGTTACGAATTTAATAGAAGAACTAGGATGAGAATTACTATCAGAACGCAGGTTAAAAATTGGGTTAAACCTTTTAAGTAAATTCGAAACCGATTTGTTCACAGATGACGTAGATATATATTGAGAACCCCTGCGTATTATGCTAGGTTGATCATATTAACAAGATTAGAGAGATAGATTGTCGTACCGATAGATTTAAAATGTCATTTTTCCCGCGTACTATAAGAGAGAACAATAGGCAGCGTAGCAAAGGGATAGGTAGGTGAAAAATAGTTAGAGTAGTCTGTAGTGCATGATGCATGTAATAACAACCAATAATCCCTTTCTTATTATGTACATACTATCCACCTAGCTGCATGTGACCCTGTTCTCTAGCATGCCTCCCTTAAATATCCTACTTGCATGGCAATAGTGCATGTTTGGTGATCTTCACCCCCTGCCACACACCCTCGTGGTGGCTCGCAGGGTATTACGTAGATGTAGATGTAGTAACCGCAGCAATTTTTTTCAGGATCGTAGAAAACTTTCAGTTAGAGACTTATTTCACTACTTTCACTACTATATTCTTATTTATTACTTTCTGTTTTTTTCAGCTACATAAAATTACATATTACCTCATCACTAATATTACAATATTACTTTTAGCTACATAAAAGTATATTACTTCACCATTATTATCACATTATTACCTCAAATTGCAACTTCCTCTTACTTCGTTACTTCATAATTCCATCACCTACTGAAAACAAAAATTAAAAATTCGAATATGGATTCCATTATGACCAGGGAAGTTTCTCGCTCAAACTACCTTAAATGGGCATTACTTCCTGCTAGGGCATTACTTCCGACAATCGAGGAACGAATTAGAATCCAGTGAAAGATGTCGTTCATATACTCGGCTACATCAATATTTGAACTCAACCTTTCAATCCCTTTTTAAGACAAATAATTAAAACCCACTACAATTGAGGAACTGCTCTTCCAGGCTCATTTTAATACATTTTTCCAAAGGAATAAAAATGAAAGCGAACTAAGTATATAAATACCACTTGCATTGAATAGATAATCCTCATAGCAGTCTGAATAGGCATGGATAAAATATATTTAAAATTAACGGGTTTTTTTCATGACGAGAATATTAAAAAAGGCTAGTCAGTTAGAACAGAAACCAACCGAAAATGCTACGCTCTTTACGTCACATTGATTCAATATAAATCAATCACTTATCCAAATATTTTGATGTTTCCACAGATTTGAACATCATACCGCAAGTACTACAGATGTCCGAGACCTAATTATTGAGGTATTTCCACAGATTCGAACAGCATACCGCCGGTAATATGGATACCGGAGCAATAGTTCATCAACAGTTATTCACGGTCAACATTAAATGTGAAATTAAAAATATATCTAGATAAACACACTTTTTATAAGCTGGAAATTATCACTCATAAGTTAATTTCAGCAAGAACTTTTAAACTCATAAGTTAATTACAAGTAAATTTAAGTTGCAACGGAAAACTTGGAACGGAGCAAAATTTCAACAATAAGTCACAATTAAATGCGGAATTGTAATACTTCTACATAAACATACTTTTTAACCTGAAAATAAGTACTCGTACATTAAAACCACTTTGATCACGGACTGCGGCAAGGCTAATAATACATTTTTGCGTTTGACTACAATACTCAAGAAAATTAATATTATAACGGAGCAAAATTTCATCGATATGTACTCACGGTCGAAATTGAATTTGGAATTAAAAATACCTCTACATACACAGGCTTTTTTTACCTAAAAATAAGTAATTTAAAACTACTAGGAAGACAGACTGCGTCATGTATAATTATACTTTTCTGTTTTTGATCGCAAAACTCAAGTAAATCTGCATTGTTACATAGCGAAATTTCATCAATACGTATTCACGGTCCAAATTAAATGCGAAATTAAAAATTCCTCTAGATAAACATACTTTTTTAACCATAATGTAAGCACTAGTAAGTAAAAACTTCTTTGATCCCGGACTGCGTATAAGATAATTATATTTTTTTGCTTTTGCCTAGAAAATTCAAGAAAAATGTTTATGCTTTGAACGGCGACTGCACTAAAATTTCAGCAACATTGACTTTTTGTACTGGCACCTTAGACTTTTTTGAACTAAGTATCATGAAGCAAATCAGTGATAGAAAAAGTTTACATAGTACATGACAGAGTACTCTGCAGCACCGAAAGCCACTACTTTATGACATCCTCTATCCGGAGAACAGATACCTACCTCGTGAATCCAATTTTAAGAGTATTGTAAATGATTGGAATTATTTATTTATTCTATGTACATTTATTCAAAGACAGCCCTTACCGCACGACACCCTGGTTTTTGACGTGGCACGTCATCACCCAATGATGATATGCCACGTCGACACCCGGGTGGTCTTTGGATAAATTGACATGGATTAACTAAGTCACTCTTATCATTTACCAGGTTAAGTCAATTCCACCAAGTCATGCCAGAGACAACGGAGTTTATCAATTCAAGGGAATCGCGACATCTGCACTCCATCCATATTCGGGAAGAAGGGCGTTGGATTTACCTCAACAGCAATACTATCCACCACAACACGATGAGCCAGCTCGGCCGCGCGGTGGCTTATCCAAAGCAATGGCGAAGCACAGATAACAAACACCACCAGGAAGGGGGAGATGGCAGCTGCGCCCGAGTAAACCACACTGATCACAGGTGCGAAAGAGAACTTTGGGGAGGGAGACGGGAAGCGCTACTAAAACTTCCCTCTTTGGAGGCTCACGGGCGGAAAGGACATACACGATCACGCAAAACTGTGACTACAACAGCACCAGAAGACTCACTTTTAAATTCAATCAAAACTTTCACTTTTTATAGACAATAGAAGTTGGATACGGGAGTAACACCATCCAGTATGAAAAGCGATGGTTTAGCACGACTAGAACCAGTAGTTAGGGCAAATAGTATTCACAACAAGAGGGCTACAAGGGCAGTTTCTTTCCGCGGTTCCTTTGTTGTTTCCCTGGAGGAGTGGTCACTGGGCCATATTAAATGAATCGGTTTCCACTAGATTCCTCCGCAGGTCACGACCATATTTGCATCGGGACTTTCCAATTAGCAGCAGAGCACACTTCCCAACAGCCTCCCCAGCCGTCAGAATAACGAGACCCACAATCAGCGATCAACCTGAAGGTAGGGATGTTGGACCAAGAAATCAACTCGAATTAATCCAAAACGCACGAAAATATCACTTACACACGGTAAGTAGGGGGCTATATCTCACCTTCACCAACAGCTAAAAGTAAGCTCTGAATGGAAATGTTGGAAACCGTTTGGTACAATTTCAAACAAAATAGTTAAAGATTGTCGCAGTGCGATCATGGATAGGTGGAGATGAAGGAGCGTTAGAACTGCTCTCAACAATGTAACAGTCTTACGGATCGGTTTCCTCACACGAAACGAAGATATGGAGTTGCCAAGAGGGGGTGAATGTCGAGAAGACTCGCGAACACACCTCCAGTGGTTCACTCACAAAATCTCACCAAAAGCACTACGGTGGCAGTGTCTAAAGAGGTCTCAGACGGGACACTACGTTGCGCAACCGAAGAGCGCGCTGAAAGAACGACAGGAAAAAAAGGAATACTGGTCGAAAACGGGACGCAAACGGTACCGTGTTCAGCGTCACAACGGATGTTAGCCCGCCCGCTCATGGGTCGCGGAATGAAATGTCAACACGTCTGGCACATCCTCCGAAGAGCAGACTAGTATGAGGAGACTCGGTAAAGGGCGGAGACTTCAACGCTCGGAATCTTTTCCCAACTGCTGTCGACGAATGCCAAGCTGTGGAGACTTCAACGCCTGTGGGACCTTACGTGACCGGCCGCGGGCTCACAAGGGCACTCGACAAAACCCCTCTCCACTCTCCGCTGGCTTCCCCCATGCTCCCTCTGCGACCAGTGCAACCCTAAACAAGCAGGTCGAAGGACGAGGAGGGGGAGTGGCAGACGGGAAACTGGGCCGACTTGACAGGTGAGATGGGGAGAGGGGGAAAGAGACAGGTGCGCCCATACACCGCCTTCCACTTTGGGTGACGTGTCATTGTGTTCTCGCCGATTCGCAACTGCCCTTACAATCACTTTCGGAGCCTAAAATTTGCTTATGATACCAAAAGATGTCACTAACTCCTAAGCTAATAGGACGTAAAAGAAGAAAATGTATCCATCTCTTACATAAACATCTTTACATAACATTAGTCGACCGAGGTGTTTTCCTTATAATATAACTGCGCCCTTGAGATATAGAATGCGTAATAACTAGCTGCGGTAGCAAGGTCAGTAACAGGCTGGACTGGAGACAAAGGTCATGAGTTCAAATTCCGCCTTGGGCATGAATATTATTATGCCTAAGGAATAAATTCTCAGACAAGATGCTGCAAAATCTTACCAGAGTAGCACCTCACAAACCAAGAGTAATATCAATACAAATTAGTTGTTGAAATATTTACGTGTGGATTGTGTTCAACTCATACACCGGTATCACATATGAACGCCAGATAAGAAAGGAACTTATGGAATGAGCACTTGTATTCAAGATGAAAATAGGGATTACGCATTAATCTAAGAGGATAAACGACATGTTTCAAGCCTTAAAGTCAGAGCAGATAATACGCAGCATTTAAAAATAGATACATCACCCCATGAAGGGGGGTAATCCATGATTAAAATTAATAAAATACCGTCAAAAAAGGGAGAAAAACAAATAGGTAATACTCGTAGAGGCAAATTTTCAGAGCACTCTCGTTGACCAGTCTTTTGTCCACTGGACAACGGAGAATGGATCAGCATTGTCTTCCTAAAATGCCAGAACAGTTGCACATGTTACTTCCCGAGCTTATAGCCCAACCTGACACCGAGAATCGACGAGAGAATTATCTCAGAGCACGTTCTGGCTCCATGCTTATAAACATACTGGCTCCATGTTTATAAACACTCATTTTCCGCAGCTTCAAAGTGTGAAAATCTCCCAATTGTTCATTAAAATAACTAAAATAAATAAATGAACAAAAGCTTCCAAATAGAATATTGTAGCGTATTTTCCCAGTGCAAATGAAGTAGATAAAGAACATTCTTTAATCTTCAACGGATTATGACATTCATATTCCAGACCTTAATAGGCATTTTAAAGGCTGAAGTCAGCGAGTCAGACTTTTTGACCGTGAAATAATAACCATGTACACATAAGAAGTAAAAAATACAAAAATAATACGTGGAATAAACAAATTAAATAGCATGTAACTATGAAAGTCATTAGGTCTTTATGATCTGGTGCTTTCGTTGTTGCCTTTCTAGGTCTGTGTTGCCTAATGCCGCGTCTACACTGACTATTTACTGAGCATTTAATCGTACCCTTCACTTAAGTGCACCGGGTAGACGCACTCTAATGGGTTAAGTGGGGTCCACTTAAGTGGACTTTGGGACCTTGGTCTTGGACTTAAGTGAACTTGGGTGATATTGATAGTGTCCCATTGATGTGGTCGAGGCCTCGTCATCGATTGGTCGAGTAGTTTCGATAGTCATTTGTATCACACTTGGGTTAATATTATTTATGAGGAGATGAGTATTTTTGTACGAATTATTCTTCTTATTAATTAGTTTGTGGTGTTACACGTATTTAAAAATCACCAAAATAAACTCAAACACTCGCGCAATGCGAAGTTCTTTCCGTGGACACTAGCTGGGGCTACAGTAGATTTAATATCTGCGTATAGACGCTCGTCTGCTTTAAGTGCTGCTTTTAGGTAAACCCTACTTAGGCACACAATGCAGTGTTAGCGAGTCATAACCAGTATAGCGCGAGCCTTCGCAGGATTTTTTTACAGCTACAAGGAAACATTTTCGGCCCATTAGAATATTGAGGTACAATCGCAATGTGATTCCTGGACAGAATCATCATTCCCTTACTACTTTCCCAAAAATCTAAATGAACCTATTCCTTGAGTAAAAATGCTACCAAATAATGACTTAAATAATAAATGAATAAATGTACCAAGAGAGTATGATCATTCTAATTTGGCAGAGTCAATGAGAACAACCGATGTTGAGATGGATTGTTTCCAAGTACTCTCCGTGAATACCTCTCTGGTTTACATTACTATGTCTAGCGATGTATAGAAAAGGAAAGACCACATGGAACGATTATGATACTCCTTATTGAAACATACCTATGATCTGCTCGGATTTTCCGCGTAGTGATAACAGTATGCTTTGAATACTCCCTGCATGACTCTTGTACCTCGTTGACGTAGTTTCATCAAAAATCAATTCAATAGTTTCTGCAGCATGTTTGTGAAATTAACTGGCACATTATGGCACATGTTGGTGATTAATCACCCACTGCCTATTCCCTTGAGGTGGCTTGCAGGGTAATATGTAGATGTAGATGCAATAGTACTTTATACGTGGCCGTCAGTGCTGCCGGAAATTTGGTTGATTTAAAAAAATCTCCTGAATTAAAAAGTATGCTTTCCGTTTCAAATACATATATGAATAATAATCCTCCTGATCCTTAATCAAGGACGTGATAAGATGACATTGCTAAAGGCAATAGCTGCACCATTATACCATTATTTTGAATCCAATTGATTATATATGTACGGGAAAATCTGTGATGTCTTCTAGGTTCATTTACTAAAAAGATCATATAAAAATCAATCGAAATTATTTTGCACATGTATTGTTGACGAAAAGTGGATTGAATTCAAATTTAGGATTAATTCGGATTCGACTTCGAGATTTCCTTTTTGAAATTCGATGAAAAGAACGCTTCGAATCCGTGATAGGGCTTTAATGAATTTTAGATTCGTTTGAAGTACACGAAACGGCATTGATAGAGGCGAGAGGATACTACATTCTTTACGAATATTGTCGATGCATATTCCAGGTTGAAAAATACTCGACTTCCGTAAAAAATACGTTAGTACCTTTACATACCTTAAATATTTGTCGATGAGCGCCAAAGCCGAAATATATATAAAATACAAAGGAAAGCTGCGCACTTCGTTAAAAACTATCACAAATGAACATATTATATCTCTCAGCTTTAATAAGGACTAAGGTGGGAGCCATGAGTTTCAACTATGGGTGGAGTAAAGTTAAAATCTTCAGATACAGTTAAATATTTTGGAATTACCTCAACTTCTGATATATCCTGAAGAACACACATACAAAGCATACGGGGCACAGCAATAGAGAAACTAGCGTAACTAATTTGTTAAGTATATGATAGTAAGGTCCCTGGATGAAAAAAGTCAAAGAGATGCTAATTTGCTCTGGTTAGGCCACCTCTTGAATACGCCGCAAGGATTTGGGACCCTAAAAATAAAGATTTAACAAAAAAATAATAAATTACAAATAAGAGCAGCACGCTTCGTTAAAAACTGCCACAAACGAACATGTAGTGTTTCTCAGCTTCTAGAGGGATTGGATTGTGAGCTACTAGAGACCCGGAGACTGCACGCTACGCTTCGTTTGCTTTAGAAATTCAGAACAGGTATGTTTCAGAGCGACACAGAGAATATCATTTTGACGCCACATTACACTCCAGGTCCGAAAGAGGAGGTAAACTGAGAGAGATGCATTGTCGAACAGATATGTACGAAAATTCGTTCTTTCCACGAGGAATAAGTGGCCAAATAAAAATTGAGATCCACTCAATACTCCCTCATAATATACCTCACCACTTCACCTCCGGAAACCACTTTTTTACACCTAAACACGGCTGTTGTCCTATCACCACCTGCCACGCCCATGTGGCGGCTCTCAGGGAAGTATGTAGCTGTAGATTAATCCGAGACGAAAGACTATAAACATTTCGACGCCGCTGAAGTCCCATTCCAAAACATATAATCCGATGCTGCCAAGGCGTCAGCAAAACTATTATCCCTGAGGACCCCCAACGCTTTTGGCCAGAGAATCGACTAAAAAAAATAACCGCCTTTTCAGCCGGAAATACGGTTTGATGGGCGGGGCTAGCGCTCACCCAGTATTAAGACCAGCGATGCGTGAAATTCCCACAATAGGGTAGAATGCTAGATCTCCTTCCTCTCGGTCGCCTCCGGTTTCCCAGGAGGAAGAACTGGCGCCCAGGAAAGCATACGGTATGTGTTATATTGATTTAAGTGTTACAAAAATGAATCCAATGAATTCTCTGGACAGCAGCGATGCGTTCCACCAACTGTGCCTCGTTTACGCAACAAATGGTTACTGCAGCCAGACGGGAAAGTAGTAGTTTCCTAGTTTGTAGTCTGTAGTGCATGATGCATGTAATAACAACCAATAATCCCTTTCTTGTTATGTAGATACTAACCATCTAGCTGCATGTGACCCTGTTCTCTAGCATCTCTCCCTTAAATATCCTACTTGCATGACAATAGTGCATGTTTGGTGATCTTCACCCCCTGCCACACACCCTCGTGGTGGCTCGCAAGGTATTACGTAGATGTAGATGAAAGACATATTTATATAAACAAGTCACCAATTTACATCAACACTTAGGGTGGGATTATCTAACTGGTCAAATGGAAAAAATAGCTAAAGTTAGTTCGAGCGAGATGGTTTCCTAGTCAATACTACAGTTTCTACTTTCAAGGCTGACATAGAGTAAAACTAGCCGGGAATCCCTGTTTAATTTTCATATTAGCTTATTTATCGCTCTTCATAGATGCTGTATATTTAAGTTTTTATAATATCAGGAATAAGTGACCCAGAGCTAAGAATCACCTTAAGCATGCAGAATGCAGTTCGAATTTCAGCGCTGAAGAAGGCGTCACGTATAGGGGCCTTATCTTAAGATATACCATGCCCACAGCTAAGTGCCAGGACATGCTCCCAAGGCAGCTTTTGGTGGAGAAACATCGATGTGAATGTGTGGTCGCGCTACGTAACGCCGAGGTTCATTGCTCTTTAGCTTCTCTTGGCGCCGCGCCTATTGTAGCTTAGAGGCATAAATATCTTCGCACTCAGCAAAACTCAAAAGCCACCTCAGCGTTTAATATAAATATCGCGAATTTTCTTTCAAATGAGACCGACGGCAATGAAGTACAAAAAATACAGGTTATGAAGACTACCGATCCAATCGGAGATGGATAATGTATAGCAAGCACTCGAAACATGCGATACGATACGATAACCATGCATAATTAAGGTGGGTTCACACATGGAAGTCACTTCATGATAATAGCGTTGCGAGTCACTCACAATTAACACTGCTATTTGTAAGCACAGGCTTCCATGGCAGTAGGGGTCGTTAGTGCTAGTAATCGACCGAGGTACGCACTAGGAAAGTAGATTGGCTTCTACTTTGCCTCCACGTAGCATATCGATTGTGCGATAAAATCGCATCGTATCCGGTGAAATCTTGGTCACGTGACATAAAATGGAGGTTACGTATGTAAACTATTAGTAGGAAGAGGACTCACTGTAGCACAAGTAAATATTTATTTGTACTTGAAAATATCTTAAATGCTAAATAACCCCTAACGTAAGCTTTATAACATATCTTATTAGATAATAATAATTACTGTCAAAATTTACACACTTGATACGATGTAATCTTGAAAAATTAATTAAACTGATACAAATTTATTTAACCCACGAACGTCTGAGGGACGCGACAAGCGATACACAAAAGCCATTATCGCCTATTTTAGGCAATTATCATAATTACAATATTCATTGTTCATTTCCAACATCCGTTTGATTGGAAAAAGTCGGGAGTTTTGGGTAAGCAGAACGATGCCCTACAAGGGGCGATACGATTCGAATTAACACAATGCTCGCTACTTCCATGAGTAATGCCGCCTTAAGAACTGGCCAAAATAACACTAACACACGTCCAGATGGGAACATTGAGGTAGATGCAGAGGGAACTTATAATGCTGGCCAGTGCTAGAAGCTGAACCAATCCGCCATCTTCGTTAACCCTATTTTCCATTTGCACTTGCACTAATTTTGCAATTTTACAAAGTTTTACATATATAACTCATTATAAATCAGCATGCACTTACTTCATTAATGTGGATTCTCCTTGTGTATTTTGGTTTTTTATTTTAATTAAAAATTATCCTCATTTCAGATGAAAACTTAAGCAAAATCGAGTAGAATACTTAGCGCTTAGCAGCCAATGTATATTTTAAGAGTTGTTTGCCCTAAATTTCGATCATATAGTGGATATTCTTGATTTACATCCGCTTATTCGTCCATTCTGTCGTGCTATCCATAGGAAAGTAAGGGAAGAGCAGGGCTAAAGAATATGTTAGTAACTGTATTTCTCTGAATATAAGCCGCACCCCTTTTTTTGGGGTCTCAAACAGGGAAAAAAGGTAATACACGAATATAAGCCGCACCCTTTTCAGTGCATCCCGTCAGAATGTAAAAAGCAACTAAAAGACGGCAAAAGAGGTTCTTATTCGTGCCGTCAGTGTTGCGAATTGTTTACAGCCATTCGGATCGCGCCGCGAGCCGCCCGAGACATACGACACACTGCTACCTTGCCCCCTCCCGTTCTCCTGCACCCACCCACAACAGACCTACTCCCGCACTACGTCCGACGTCCGTCCGCTCCCCTGCATTCCCCGACCCGCTCGACTCGCTCCTGCCGCACTGGAACAATCCCCCTCGGCTAGTCCGCTCTGCTCTCACGTAACAAGTGACAAGATTCGATAGGTTCTGGTTTGTGGTGTGTGGTATGGGTGATCAGTGACAAGTTTGTAAACTGAAACAGTGAATGAGGAGTAAGTGGACGCGGTGGTACTCCGCGAAATCGTTGAATGCAATGAAAAAACAGTACGGAAGAGGATATCATACACGGCGAAATTAAAGAATGTAGTGATTCGGTTCGCTAACAACGTCTCAACTCGTGCTGCAGCCAAACATTTCGGCGTGGATGAAACCATGGTGAGCCGATGGCGTAAGGAAAAGGATGTGCTCGTCCGCTGTGAACCCCTGCGGCGTAAGTTATCGGGTCCTAAACAAGGGCGCCATCCAGAAATCGATGATGCTGTCCTAAAGTTTGTGAAAAACCGTCGCAAGGATGCCTTGCCAGTTACCTACGACATGATGCGCCTTGAAGCAAACCGTTTTGCCAGATCCTAGGACATACCAAGGACTAAATTGAAAGCTAACCTTGGCTGGGTGGCGCGTTTCATGAGGCTTAAGTTTGCGACGTCGCACGACGGTGTGCCAAAAGCTACCCGCCAACTTCGAAACTCAACTGACTAATTTTCAGAAGTTCGTCACCGAGCGCCGAAAGTAAAAAGAGTACCTTCTCGGACAAATCGGTAACACCGACGAAACACCTGTTAGCCTCGACATGCCGATGCATTAAACTGGCGGCGTCGGGTTCCAAGCAAGTTCTACTGAAGGCATGCGGCTATGGAAGATGCGAGTGACCGTGATGCTGGGCGGAATGGCAGACGGCCGAAAGCAGCCCCAGAATTTTATATCTGTTTTTACATTACCTATGTAACTGTGACACAATGTTACCTATAATATCCTTTAATATATGAATAAATTGAGCACCAATTTCACCTTTTTCAGCGTTATTTCTTAATTTCCCCGTGGCTTAGGCCTTAAAGTTCTCGAATTTAAGCCGCACCTCGAATATAAGCCGCACCCCGATTTTGAGTTAGCCCGACTCTCATATCGATCCCACTAGCCCGTTCCATTTACCATACCGAGCTTAACCTGCCAAATCGATCAGAGTTAGAATGGTAAACGTAGTGCATGAATTATTTGACGAGCACACACATCTACATCATACCCCGCGAGCCGCCGCATGGGCGTGTGGCAGGGGGTGTTAGGTCACCAGCCGCGTAAAGGTGTAAGTTTTTCTTTTGAGATGAAATGTTGACATGAATTATAGGAGTGTATTTAGTGAGCTTAATTTTTATTGTGATCGCTTAATGTTCGCGGAAAGAACGAGTTCTTGTACCTATCTGTTCGGCAGTGTATCTCTCTTATTCCATCGCGTCTGTCAGATCTAGAGATGTAGTGAGGAGTCATGATAATATTCTCTATGTCGCTCTGAAAAATATCAGTTCTGAATTAATCAAGCAACCTAAGCCTAGCGTGTAGCCTCCGAGTCTCTAGAGGCTCCCACCTAAATCCCTCTAAAAGTTGTGAAACACTATATGTACGCTCGTAGCAGTTTTTAACGAAGCGCGCTGCTTTCCTTTGTATTTCATTAATTTTTTTGGTTAAATCTATTTGACCAGGGTCCCAAATGCTCGCGGCGTATTCGAGGTGTGACCTAACCAGAGCGAAGTAGCATCTCTCATTGACTCTTTCATCCGAGGACCTTCCTATTATACGTTTAACAAAACCTAGTTTCTTTAACGCTGCGCCACATATGTTTTTTATATGTAATCCCCACGATATATCAGACGTTAAGGTAATTCCAAGATAAAATCCGAACATCGCAATGGCTACATTGTAAACATGGAAAATATTCCTCAAGATTGTAATATACATGAAACAGGCCTATAACGGCTAAGAAACAAACGAAAAACTACAAAAAATGGCAGACTAAACTCACTCATGATAAAAAAATTCAAATAAATATCAACTACATATTAGTTTAGTTCATTTCGTATAGTCATTCTGTTACAAACAGTACTGCGTGTTCCTCAGTGCCTTTATTGAGCAAAGAAAAAAATACAATACAAATAGGTTAAGCTGAAATAATTCCGAGTTTCATTTCTACATTTATATACCCAACAGGAAACACCAAACATCACAATTGGTACTTAGTATCCTCATTGGAAAGAATACTTAGTGCTTTTCCACAGTTACTGTGAGAAAGTAAAATTACAGAGAAAGTATTCTTTACAGTATAGTTACGAATGTTAATTTTTCTACGAAGTGATGCCTGATGCAGTCAAGTTTATTCACAATTGGTACGTACACTCACTGAAAATAGAATTAATTACGGTATTAATGCCGAATGCGGTTTATAGCCGCAATTATGATGTTTAAGGTAGTTTGAGGGAGATAGTTCCCTAACCAAAATAGAGACCATATTCGAATTATACGTTTTAATATCACCAACTGTAGGACAAATGAATTAAATATTGCATTATTAATGGAACAATAATATACTTTAAATGACAGAAATTGTAAGTAATCAAATGAAAGCATCTCTATAATTCTATTACTCGACTCATTTGTTTCGGACGGTACGTTTGAAACTCCTTCAAAACAAAGGGTTTTTTTGTGATCCCGAAGAATTTACCGCGGTGACAACAAATACAGTTGAGAAAACATGCAACCTACACACTTAATTTTTTGACGAGATTTAGCTGTTAGAAATCATCATTTTTTTTAAAAAAAAAAGGTCTCTCTGGAGATCATACACGAGCCATTTTCCATATAATAGGGCAGGTATTGTATTGGTAAATATCTCGGAAAGTAGTTTGGTAAGGTGTTGATATGTTGGTATCTTTGGAAGGGTGACTTATTTTTCTTTAAAATCAGACCAAATGCACTGATTTCTAGGAGAAACGATATTCAGCTCAAACTACCTTCAGGGATGCGGTCATCTGGAAATTCTTATGTAAAATGTAAGTATTAGTATTTTCACGCTGTTGACAGAAATATACGATCGTACTGCCGCACAATTTACATAATAAGTATTTCCGGTATAGTTGCACTGCTAATAGGAAAAAAAGAAAGTATATTTGATCTAGCTGACTGATTGTCAAGCTTGCAAAAGAATTCTTTTAAATTATTCGAGCCAAACCATGTGCAATGCTTGTGGGACAAAAACTAAAACATTATGAAAGAAGAGTTTAAAGTACAAAAAAACGTAATGGTCGCAATGTTTTCAGGTACGTTAAGCGAGGTCTTCAAAAGACTGACTTCGTGAGGAGAATAAATACGATTTGACGATTCTCTTCCGTCATATTTGTCAGAGAGATGATGGACGTCAAGATATCGAAATGGAGTTCAAACTGTAACCTAACACTTGAAATACCAACCATAATGGATATCCCTGCTCTTTCCCCACTTTCCTTTACATAGCACCACGGAATGGACGAATCATCGGATGTAAAGCGAGAATATCCACTATTTGTTCGAAATTTAAAGCAAATAACTTTTGAAACATATATTGGCTACTGAGTGACATGGATTTGACTCGTCTTTGTCATAGTTTTCACCGGGAATGCGGATAATTATTTATGGAAATTAATAAACAATATATAATATAAAAATTCATATTAAATGATTATGTCCATGATAATTTCTAGTTAGCTATCGATGGGGAAAATGGTGAAATTACAACATAAGTGCGTTATCTCGTTAGCGCTGCAGGCAAATCGGGGATAAGGAAGATGGCGGATAGACCACGCCCACGATATAGCTTCTAGCATTGGCCACCAAAGCAAGCGCCCTCAGCACATACCTCAATGCGCACCGTCGCGATGTACACCGTCTGCTGTATAACATTCGAGTGACATTTCTTTACACTGAATATTATCACTTACATAAAATAACACACCTCCTGCTCGATTGTGTTACGGCATTAAACAAATGTATTATAACCAAATATTTTATAAAAATTTACTTCCTGTTTATTTATCCATATCTCTGACAGAGCAATAATATTAGGTTTATTTTCCATTTGATTCAAATGAAACAATAAGAGTTATAAGTTGCTGCGTAAGCTGCGAATATTTTGATGAATTAAAAAAATAGAATCAGTATGAGTAACTTCGCACTTTCGCGTGAGAATCATTTTTTCAGGTTGTCTATATCTTCAAATTTCATTGCTTCATATTTAAAGTTCAAAATAAAGTTCATGTTGAACGATAATTAATTACATTGAACATGGCTAAACACTTTTAGTTACTCAATGAAGAAAGGCAGTGCAACGGAACGTCGAGCCCGACCCAAAATGGAGAAATCAGAGTGCATAATGGGATCGTGTCGACCTGGGTATAAGGACCTTGCCTACAACAATAAACACCATTACAATTATTTTCAATATTTCCGCGTCAGGTAACCTAATAGAAGATTGAAAGCGTTGAGTTCTTTTACCAATCTTGGGCGATCCTCCATGATGATGGTTTCCCATTTCTCCTGTTTCCCCCTAGTGGGTCTCCAAGCTACCCGAGGAGAAAATGACTCAAGAAAGACGAAGCAGGCCTCTCTAAGCAGGAAGTCAACCGCGAGTCCTTCGATGCTGACAGGGAAAGGATCCGGTACTGAACCGTTCGGGAAGATTCGGGCTCCCAGCAGGCGTGAAATTAGCCGGGCCCGAAGCGTCGGTCTCCCGCGCGGATATTGAAGTCTCCCCGCGCTATAAAACGATTCCGCGGTCTATCACTCGTGAAGCGAAGCACAACGGCATACACTCAGCCACCACAATTCTCCGTAGAAAAGACGTCAGAAAACCTTTCGATGGTTATGTTACTCCGGTGTCCCGGGTTCAATACTTAATCTTCGATGCTCTAAGATTTTTCCGAGATTTGAAACGATCCCTTGATTAATCACTGGTCACTCGTGGCGGGAAAAAAACACATATATACACCACAGTACGTCGGAGGGAATGCCTGAGTCTCCGATATTTTGGGGAAGAAAATATTGGTGCGGGGAGTTTCAAACGATCACCATTATCTCGGAAACAAATTCCTGGACACTGTCGCACATGTAAGTGGCTTCTTCTCGCTCTAAGGATGATGCACTAAGCAGGCAGTCAGAGTGGACATCCAAATCTGTAAATCCTCGGGCGATGTATGGCCCCCTGAGCAGTTTTCACAAGGCCTCCCGATTGTTCGCTGTCCTGTTTATGCTGATGACAACTGAGACAGCGACCTCTAATGGTTACAACGAGACAGTATGAGGACAAGTCATAATTTATGATCCTTAGAAGACGTATGGCTCTCAGAGCATGGTTTCTACATGGTACACCGCTTCCCCGCAACACTTAGAAGACCCATAATTGACATCTGAAACGGCGACCACTTCGCGATGACACCAAACAGTCCGTCGAAAGAGACTTGCGCTTTCTGATCCTTAGGCGAAAAATGAGGCTTTAAAGGCCACTCCCATCCCCAGACACATTTCCTTGACCCTTTTATCTTCGTAAATCACGACCTCTCACCCTTCAGACTACTCACGGCAATTACTGCAGTAGGGGAGAAGGTTTGTATCTCGAGATGACGTAACAGGGAGACGAAGGTGATATTGATGACGTTAGCTGTCGTCCCTTTTAGTGGGTTATTCTGGTTGTCACGTGACGAGTAAATGCGGCCACTACGTAGTAAAGTCACCGGGCGCGAACGTTTCGTAAGAGGGCACCGCGCCGGCGACTTGAACTCGACTGTCAACCTCTTGAAGAGATGCACGTTTTTCGGGCGCGAGGGGAAAGACGAGAGAGTGTAAGGAAAGAGGGGAGGAAGACACGTGAGCGTGAGGAAGAGGGGAAATGCAGCCAAGCGGGGATAGACTTGTGCGTGCGTGAACTGGTGATTCAACTGGCGTGAGGAGGGAGAGCAGACGGTGTATGTAGGGAGGGAAGTAGCTGGGAGAACAAGTGAAGGAGACGAAGGCAATTTTATCCACGACACCTTCTCCCAAGAGTTTACTCCCTTAAGGTGGCTGGAGCGATTTTTATTTACGCACAAATCTGCATGAAACTTCGCATACGTGTATCCTATTAGTAATATGACTAGATAAAAGCGAAAAACACTAAATCTACACATTAGCCGCGAGCCGCCGCATGGGCGTGCGGCAGGGGGTGTTAGGTCATCAGCCATGTAAAGAACTAAGGGATAAGGTTTTGATAGGTGAAATGTAGGAGTGAATTTATGGGAGCGAATTAAGTGGAGCTCAATTGTTATTTTGGTCGCTTTAATTGCGCGGAAAGAATGAGTTTATGTACCTATATGCTCGGTAATGTATCTCTCTTATTTTTCCGCTTGTCACACCTAAATATGTACCGAGGCGATACTCTCTGAGACACATTGTGTTTGTGGAGAACATAATTTAAGGTAAAATTGGGGGAAAAGTCCCCAGATAAAGACCCAGGAGCAAGTTCATTGACCAAATAAAGAGGAAAGTACATAGGGAAAGATACCTGGAGGTTGGGGAACAAGCGTTAGATGGGGAAGTGTGAAGGGCTGCAGTCAGCCATTCTTAGGATTGAACGACCAATGATGAAGAGTAACTCTTGATAACTCGTGATCATGTTAAGTGCCGTCTTTTTAATATTGACAGGAAATTTTTAAAATCAGTTGTGGGCCGTTGCGAATAAAACAGTAGTAGTTAGAAAGTTACATTTTTTTATTTCACTATTTAATATGTTCTGTAGGCATCGCTCACCCTGAAATGCTATTTCTACCATAGTTAAACATGACACATAAAACATGAATAAACAGTCTGGAAGCCAATCTAAACCAACAATATAGTCTGGAAATTACAAAGTGTGTTTTTCATTTTACACTCTAATATGTTCAGTAAACATTGTTAACCCTGAAATAACATTTCTACCACGGTTAAACATTGACCACAAAAAATAAATAAAATGGAAGCAGCCTCCTTACGGCTGGTCTGAAATACTTTTTTTTAGTTTTCCAGGGTCGCTGTATGGAAGGGGAGGCTACTCCCATTCCAGCTCTAAGCCACTCTCCCACGCCTTCTGCCCGTAGACGAGTTGGTAACACCACACCGCCCACGGGAATCAAAGTCACAGGGCAACTCCCTCCACCTGTCCACCCTCCTCCCCTTCGATCCCTCCCCCGTCTCCTCCCACCCCTACGAGACGTTCTTCCCTCTCCGCCCACGGAACGCCAAGGCATGCCACGGAGGAACCGATGCGGATGCATGACCTTTCTTCCCCGCCCAATGCATTCGTTCAAGTCACCAGGGGGGACTTTTCCCATCCACGAGACTCGGGTAGCAATAGTGCCGTACTGGGGCCTTATTCGGTAAGGACTCGACACGGTCGAATCTCGGTACTTCCGTTGATGTAAATTTTCCCCAGTCAAAGACCCCGACAACTCACGTCCTTTGAATGGCCCAAATTGAAAATTTCCTGGCTGTGGCGTAAAATTTTTTTCGAGTCCGAAGTAGTACAGAACAACCCATATGGACTCGTTATTCCAAAATTATATCTTTTTAGGACGAATGTAGCCATTTAGGTAAGACGAAAACGTAGGATCTTACTTCACGCTTAACTAGGCGGAAATGCTTAGTCTTCAAAGATATCACAAAAAAACATAGTTAAATTTCATCACTTTTCAACACTCAACTCCCAGGTTTCATTTCATTATTTCCGCCGGTGACTGAAACATTTAAATGGCCTTTAAAGGATACAAACTCACTCCTGTAACCGGATAGCAGCCGGAAGACAACGATTGTCATCTGTAAGCGGTCAGCGTGTTAATATGAGTTTCATAAATAGTCATTCGTGGATTGGTTGACTGCAGCCCACTACCATTCTCTATATAATGCTAGTTCCGTTTCATCCCGATAGCTCTTCCTATCCACCTTCCTGTTTATTTGGTCCATGAGCGAATTCATGAGTCCTTCCTTTGGAGTTTTTCCCTCTATCTTACCTTCAAGTAAGTTCTTCACAAACCCAGGGTGTGCCCAATCCATCTGGTTCCTCTTTTCTATATAAAGGTCCATAAGGTTCTTTCCTCGTCTACTCTTCCGTGAACTTCGTCATATCTTATTTTTTCCGTTCCTTCTGTTTTCAGCATCCTCCTGCAGCACCAGAATCCGAAGGCGTTTAGGCTGTTCAGGTCTGCACTTCCAATGCTTCATGCTTCCAATCCACTAAGTGCCTTCTTCCACACGAATGTTCTCACATACTGTTTCCTACTTAGTAGCCTTTTCCACTTTGAACACAGATGTTGTCTTTTTACTCTGAGCACTTTCTTAGCTGGTGCTATTCTTGCTTGATGTCTGTTGCACTTCTTCCGTCGGTGATGGTACTTCCCAGATAGGGGGAGGAATGCACTTGCTCTAATTCCTCTCCTCTCAAGTGTGATTTCATTTCTGCATTCGGCTTCTCTCTTCCACACAGCAGGATTTTAGTCCTTGTCTTACTGATTTCTACGATGTATTCTTGGAGAACTTGTTCAATTGCATTTAGTGACCTTTGAAGGTAATCGTGATATACTGCTATGACTGCGACATATGTTTAATGAAATGCAAGTCAACCAATGGTGGTAACCAGATTATGTAGTACATACTATACAGTTAGCCACCAGAGGGGTGTGTCATAGGTGGCACTGGGACGCCATCCATGAACGGTATAGGGAGAAGGGGGAGTAGGAAGAGGAGGGAGTAGCATTGTATGCTAAAGACGCATAATGTTGGCGTCGCGCGGCGTTAATTATAATCACAAATGGTGCGTGGAAAAGAGAGATTTTTTCCCAAATCAGTTTGGTAGGGCATCTCTTTTACTTTAACACTTCCATCAGTTCCCGAGATGCATCGCAGTATTAAAACATGTTAATGCCCTCCCATGTTCTACCCGAAGCCGCACTCTCCGAACTGTTTAAATATTCATGGACTAGCGTGCAGCCTCCGAGTCTCTCCAGAGGATAACTAGTCTAGTCCTTCAATCAGCTGAATTACACTCTCAGTCCGATCATAGAAGTTTTAATAAGACCGTGCGGATTTTCTTTGGTACATTCCATTCCATTACTCACGAATGTTAATTCGAACACGCAGTCCTGTTCTGACTCCTATGGCCTGTTCTGACTCCTATATGTTCTGACTCCCCAGAACAAGTAACAAATACAAAACATATGCCGCACGGAATTGAAGAAGCAAGGATTTATTAAGCGGATAATAGGAAGGCCCTTTGATGAAAGAGTAAAAGACAGGTGCTTCTAAGCTCTGATTAGGCCACACCTTAAATACGCCGCAAGCATTTGGGACCCTGGTCATAAAGATTTATCGTAAAAATTAATAGAATACAAAGAAAACCTGCGCGCTTCGTAAAAAACTGCTACGAGTGGAAATACAGTGTCACACAACTTCAACAGGGATTAAGGTGGGAACCGCTAGAGACTCTGAGGCTACACGCTAGGCATAGTCTTCTTGAGAAATTCAGAACAAGTTTATTTCAAAGCGACACCAAGAATATCATTTTACGCCACAATGCACTTCTACATCTGACAGAAGCGATAAAATAAGAGAGATACATAGCCAAACAGATAGGTAAAGAAATTCGTCCTTTCCACGCACAATAAGGGCCCATAATAAAAACTTAGCTCTACTTCAAATACATGTATTATACCCCATTATACACTTGACCTTTTCAACTCCAAAAATCTTATTTTTTACACCTGTACACGGTTGGTGTCCTAACACCCCTTGCCACACACCAATGTGGCGGATCGCAAGGTATAACGTAGATGTATTAACCCCTCATTCACCCTGACTTTCTCGGGCTTCCCCTCTCTCCCACACCAATCACTCTAGCAAGCATGAAGTAAATGTTTTATTATTTATGGTGCATTAATACACTTTATGTGACTGAAATTCTAAGTAATATTGAAATATCTACATAAGTCTTTAATTTGACTTATATTCCACGCGGTACGTTTAAAACTCCTTTACAACGGAAGGTTTTTTTTACGATCCTGAAAAAAATTAATGCGGTAACTATGAGATTTATTTTCAGAATTAGTTGAGAAAACATAAGGATTCGATGTTAATTATTTTACGAGATCTAGGTGTTATAAATTCATTTTTTTAAATAATGTCTATCCGAAGTGCATACACGCATCATTTCCCATGTAAAAGGGCTGGTATTTTTGGTCAACAATCACCAAAAAGAGTTCGGTAAGGGGCTGCTATTTTGGTGTCTTTGAAAGGGTGAAATGTTTACATTTTGTCGGCCCCGGTGGCGGCGGGGTAAAATCCTCGCCTGCTAACCCTAGGGTCGCGGGTTCGAGTCCCGACTGGGTAGAATAATATCCGCCCAGGACATGGGTGTTTGTCTCTCGTCCGTTGTTACTGTTATCCACCCGGCGTAAATTGGCACATTGTGCTGTATCCGGAATAGTGTAGCTAAATAAAATAAAATAAAAATAAATAAATTTAAAATGAGACCAAATTCATTGACATCTAGGTGAAATGCTATTTCGCTCAAACTACCAACAAATCATGCAGTGCTATAAATTAACTCTTTCTGCGCAGCGTACCAAACCCTCGCCAAGTATTCGAAATGTGACCTTGAATATTTAGGGAAAGGATTCTTTTTCCATGTAAACTGATATAACTTATCGGCGAGAGGAGATCCGCGTGTTCACAAGGGAAACCTCTTTCACAAAGAACAAGCGGTCCGTGGAGTCTCTTTTTCCGAGATAAATCATACGAGAGACTTTCAACGATCCGCTCCTACTATGGAGATGTGAAAAGTTTAGGTCTATAGCGCCATTGAAGGCGACCTATTGTGGAAGCGATGAGCGGCGGATTAAAACGGCTCAAGGCGAATGCGTAACCCACTTAACACCTCGAGACACAACAATAACAACTAACTGAAGGGCGGGACCGATCCTGTAAATGAAGATTCCGACAACAAACATGCCGGTACGATCGACCGCATTAACCCATAAACACAGACATGTGGCCTCATAGACCGCTTTGACTTTAAACATAGCTTTTTTCCATCCCTATCTCACAATTAATTTAATCAAAATTGAGTACCTAAAAAATTAGGTGGTATTTAAGGAATATATTGCCAAAAGTTATGTTCACTGCGACTGTTTTTCGAGTAAATTAGTTTTAATGTGTTTACGCGGACTGCCAGACGGCATGTTTGCGATTACGTAAGCATTTTTCATCCCATTTCATAAACATTTAAAAAAATAATATGAAATATTTCCGCTTATATCTATTTAATTCAACCTTCGTATTGGTTTAAAGTGTGAAATATTACATGAATATTTCCGGCAACCGTAATATTTATTATAAAATTCATATTTATCCGTAAGTCCACGTTAGGTAAGCTGCACAACTAATGAAAAAAACTACTGCATCAGTACTGAATATCATATTTAATATTAATTAGAATATAAGGCTACAATTAGCTGTTTTTGAACAAATACGCTAAGTAAATCTAAAAAATGTATTTGTATCACTAAATGTTAGGAAATAAAAATACAAGCGGTCAGTGATACCGCATGATGTCTGTGTCAACATTATAAACAAGGGTGCCTGTGGTTACGGGTTAAAATCATTCAAGGTGCTGGAGCCCAGGCACCAAGCAAGCAATTTAATGAAGTTGAGCATAACAGGGCGTGATACTTAAATAACCACAGTATCCAATCTGCATGTCTGGTCTATCGGTGAAGTTGGAGCTCACTATGCAAACTTTTACTAGCATTTACTTTGTACATGCTAGAGAGGAAATATCTATTACAGAAAATGTGTAAGAGGTTTATGAAACGTCCATCGTGTGCCGACGACGATGTTTGTCAGACTCTGATTTTAATTTGAATGCATTAAGCCCGTTCGGCTTAAATAAAGACTTTAGAATGCCTTGTTTAAACAGAACTTGCTTCGTACCCGGCTGCAAAACAGGGTACGCGTCTACGAGGACTCAAAATAGGAGACTTGGATCAAAAAATAAGAATCTGTTCAGGGCGGCGGTAAGTGCATTCCTTTTTACCAACACTGCAATGATGGCCATTGGGAATACTCATGAAGTCACCTCGCACTATTATTAAATTTCTGTATAGCGATTTTCACGAAGTGCTAAGAAGTTAATTATGCAGTTCTGTAATTAAATTTGGAGAGGAATTAAATATATCTGTAGACCGGACGATAATAAAAAAGTGTATAATAAGATTCTGCGTGTAGTAGGTACTACATTTTTTATCCACTGCGTTATGATTCATTGTAAGTAAAACCCATGAATATTCATGGTAAAACCAGTGCGATGTGTTTATTTACAAACTATCGACTGTATTTACATTTGAACTTCCGTCTTTCATCACTAGGCGGCACCACTTTCCAAAAAGTTGTTTTTTACGGAATTCTAGACAACAGTTTTTGGCGACGAGATAACAATCCATAATATATATTCATGTATAATACACATTCTCATACCGTTCTTATACCGCAGAGGACGGCGAATTTAAGTCACACGAGTTATAAATTAATCAATAAAGTTATTATCTGTTAATTTTATTTGTTTCGGTGAGTTTATTCAGCGTGTTATCTTCATCGCGCGCTAACTTCACGCACTTTAATTATGTATGTAATTAGTTAGTATCGTAATTTACTATTAAAATCCGCCATTAGACGTTTACTCAAGGTTCAAACGGTCGCAGGCATTATGAAGGTATGGAAAAGTACAGATTGACGCTCGACGCTGGGATATTGACGTTGTCATATTTGTGTAAATACAGCGGATATCTATTGCGATAAACCGTTGACATCAGAGGGAAAGGTGACCTTCTTCCTTGAGTCTCATCCCAGCGAGAGATTCACCCACGGCCACTCCCAGGAGAAGATGACGAACTACAAGAAGCATATCGTCATTCAGGTCAAAACCTTTTACTTCAGCGGGTATAAGCCGAAGCATGCAAGCACCTTTCGACGGAAAGACCGAAATTGGTAACTCGAAGAGTCCTCAACCTTTAAGCAATGCTTCAAGCTTGCTTTAACGAGAAATTATTGGAGTGTTGAGGATAAAAGTCTAGGTCTCTTGGAAGGGTCAAAGGCGGACTTGACTCGGTTGCGGGAATGAACGTGGTATTAATCAAACCTTCCGAGCCGCGCTAAATAGCACTTCATGAACTTTTACCTTTGAAATCACTTAAGTGATAAAAATATTTCTACACGCGGTACGTTAAAAACTCCTTCAAAACGGAAGGTTATTTTGCAAACCTGAAAAAACTAATGCCAAGAAGATATGGTTTACTTTTTTTTAAAAGTTGAGAAAGCCTACACACTAAACACTGTAAATGTTTTTACGAACTATCAGAGCTATAAATTCCTCATTTTTTAAAAACAATGTCTCTCTCGAGTCCATATACGTACCAATTCCCATATAAAATGACTAGTATTTGTCGGCATGTATCTAAAGTATGCAAAAAATATTTTTAAAAGTCGAGGAAACATACGAACTACGCACTGTTAATTTTTTGACGAGCTCTAGGAGTTAGAAAACCCTTATTTTTAAAAAATGAAGTCACTCCGGAGTGCATTCTCGTACCATTTCTCACATAAAATGGCTAGAATTCGTTGGCATGTATCTCAAGTATTAAAAAAAATACTTAAAAATAGTCGATAAATCAAACAATCTACACACTGTTAATTTATTGACGAGCTCTAGGAGTTAGAAATTCATCATTTTTTAAAATCTCGGAACATAGTGCAGAAAGGAGAAGATTTTGTGGTACCTTTAGAAAGGTGATATATTTCTCAATAAATGAGACTACTTTCATTGATTTCTAGGTGAAAAGATATTTCGCTCGAGCTACGTTAAAGTGTGTGAAGTGGTTTTCTTTTAGGAGCAGACTTACGTAAAACTTCGCATCGTGAACTCATTAGTAACATGTACGGATAAAAGCGAAGAAATTTGCAGACAACCAATTCGCTATCTTGGCAATTTTATGCTACGAGGGTAAGTCAATGCAAAGTCGCAAACGTCAGTATTTCGTCATCAGCATCAGTCGTTAACATTTCATTGGGTACGCTTGGATCGTCCAACGTGCATCCCGACCTAGCCCCCAGTGCTTTTCATCTGTTCGGGTCCCTTAAAAATCATTTGGGTGGCCGAGATTTGAAAATGATGATGCCGTAGTCCATGAGGTAACTTGCTGGCTGCGAGAGCAAACAAAAGACGCCTTTGCTGCAGGCTATCAAGGACTTGTAAAGAGATGGGATAAGTGTCTGAACGTACAGGGTGAATATGTAGGAGAGTGAAATAAATTTCAGGAAGTTACTTTGATAATTTTTGCCTCAAACCAGTTTTGCGAGTTATTTTGCGAGACTTACCCTCGTATTTAAACACGTGGCCTTATGGCACTTGGCATGTATTTTGAAATTATTCTATGGCATAAGTACAGATTTTCTCTATTACACGAAAACAAAACTTTTATATTATAATGTCCATAAAATTTATCAAGGTTTCATCCCGAATGAAAAGTAAGATCTCACAATTACCGCATGAATTTTAAATTCCACTCAGTAAACCCAAACCACAACAATTCTTTAATTGAGACGAAAATCTTACAACATAATTTTTGCAAAATTTATAATACAACATATATGGCCTTTTTCACCGTATAAACAGATGTAATTAGGTGAAGTTTGGCCTAAGAATTTTTTTTGGACTCACTTGAAAAGTTATCAAAATGAGCACTCAACGACTCACGATTCGCGCTGCAACCACCTTGATGGGAAAGGATCCAAATTTAAAATGAAGGGTAACATCATTAGCCGCAGTTAAGCCAAAAATCAATCCTCCCCTGTCCACCATCAATCCGGCCACTCCTGCACCCGACCAAAAAATATGCACAACTTTTAACGTAAATCAGCACAAAAACAAAAATTATCCGAACACTTTTACGTGCTTAACAGCTAGCATATTTTCCAGGCTCGTTGCTATCAAAGTCGGTGGAGTCCTGGTTTTGCCATTATTCGCAATAGGCTCGTCTAACATTTACCAATCTTGATAAATTTTACACGTGTATACAGATCTTCAGCATGGGTTTAGTGGTACGGAGATCAGATGTAGAACTGCCATGGCTATAAATCATTTTCAAAGAGGAGGCAATTGATGACGGTGGGTCTGAGCAGAGACGTACAGAAAATGCTGGTGAAAACTCTTATTTTGAGCGTGGCGCTGTATGGGGCGGAAACGTGTTCATTGCGAAGGGAGAATATAGGTAGATTTCAGGAGTTTGAGATGTGGGTTTGGAGAAGGATGGAAAGGGTGATCTTGGTTGCGAGAAGGACGAAAGAGGAAGTATTGGATGTGGTTGGGGAGGAGAGAAAGCTGGTGGCGGAGGTTCGAAGGAGGCAGAAGAGATGAATAGAGGACATATTGAAAAGAAAGGAAATGTTGATGAGGGCAATAGAGGGGAGAACAATGGGTAAGAGAGGAAGAGGAAGGCAGAGGATAGGAATTCAGGACGAAATAAAACGAGGGAGACGATATGAGTAATTCCTGAGAGATCTAATGTCGGGTCATCCATAGTAAAGAAAAGGCAAGGTAATGCCACTAACAAGGACGTTAGGAACAGCCCTGTCCAAAACCCTATTAATTTTCTGGTAAAAATACTCAATAAAATAGATCATCAATTGTCAATCTCAGTAAAAAATAGAGCTAACACTAAGGAAAACAGTCCACGCTAGTGAAAGATCAACGATCGAGACAATATTTCGGAAGCATATCACACCCGGCTTCGTCAAAGAAAGTTCTGTGGATATGACTTCACATTGTTCAGATACAACAGGGCCTGAATGCCAGAAAAGTTTCGAAAAGAATGCCAGAAAAGTTTCGACAAGAATGCCCAATGTCCAGAATATCAAAACGCACATTCCATTAATTTAAAGTATGAGAGCCGAAGAAAGCATGACAATTAACGACCCGGTGGGGACCATGAAAATTCATATCACGTCGCTCGTACTTACTGCTGGCAGAAGTAAAATAAAAAATTTCTGACATGCAAAACTCATTCCGCCTTAGTCTCAAACTTGGGAAGCTGCCATGTAATGACCAATGGGTCGTGTCCTCATAAATAAGCAACGTGATGACTGCTTGGTTCCCTCAAGGAGGACATTGACAATGTAAGACGCATATTAAACTGAAAAAAACCACGCCACGGATCACTTTCAAGTGCGAGCGAATACGCAATACAATCGCTAATGGCACATTCAACATCGAACGCCTCATCCATTTTCAAATACAATCATGTGACGAAAAACGTTTGTCCAACATATTCACCTTGACATGCACATAACTTAAATACTTGAAATACATAGTGTACAATATGAAGAAAAAAAATATCAATATCTATAACATCTATTGTATTATTGACCCTTCAAATCAGCAAATTACGCTTCCGCACCTTGTACATCTATTATATAAACAGCCCTTTGTCTTCATATTACCCTGCAAGCCACCTCAAGAGTGTAAAATTGTTACGAAGGCTTCCGCGCTTTACTTGTTTCTTAGCACACAATTCTACTGTTCATTAGGACTTGATGAAGCCGAATAGATTGCTGGCAAAACTGTACTCCACAAAAATGGTGCAACGCGGGGAGAACCCGAAAAATACCAATAAACGCCTCAAGGATGTTTGACAGTGTTTGAGTATTCACCAACCTGCACTATAATGTTCTTTAACTTTCACCAACATGAATTACACTACAAGTATACCGCCAATGCTACAAAAATTATTGAATTAATGTGTATTGCAACTACGTAAACGAGATAGAAAAGTCATGCCGGGATCATTCGAAACGCGATGTTAGTAATACGATACAGATTAAGAAACAAGCATGAGGGAGCACGTCAACAATTAAGCTACAGTACCAGTAGAATAACATACTTCTTACACAGACTGGCAGCCATTATGATCTCTTATCCTCATAGATATGAAGATAATTTTAGCTTAGTGGAAAATTGCTCATTTTATTTCTGCATTATGCAAAAATTCCACTAAATTTCGCAGGAATATTCGGGTTTTATACGAATGTTCTGGATTAGGCTCGGGCAGAAGCGCGAAGGGTTTTTGAAGAATATAACTGAAGGAAAAATAGAAGTAAAAGTCCAAAGATAGAGCCCAAGGGATAACTACACTAACCAAATAAAGAGGGAATTACATCAGAAGAAAGCCCAGGGAGTAAGAGAACTAGCATTAGATAGAGAGGGATGGTGGGCCATAGTCAACCAATCATACGATTGAACGACCCATGATGAGTTGTAATGCCAGTGTTGAAGAAAAATTAAGGCGCGATTGTAAGAATTATAATCACTGCATTTACCCCGGCAGAGGAATTTATTACGTTTGGCCTCAATAACGTGATTTATGGAGAAGTATTTAAACGTCAAGCACTTTGCGCAACAAAGGCGACTTTTCTGTCTTAGAAACGTTCTCGAAGACGGAAGATTATTCAAACGAATGTCCCGCGCGTCACACTCGCAGAACCTTTACGCCATTTATCACATATAAGCATGAATAATGTCTAAAGCTATCTTTTAACAGCTCAAAAAAATATTTGCAAGCGGATGTGTCCAGATGAAGCAAGACCATCAGACGAGTGCGAGTATTTGACTGATGGAGTGACTGAAGGGTGAAAAATTTGCCTATCTGTCGATGTAGTCCCAAGCAAATTTTTCACCGAACACTCAATTCTGACGCACTCTTGAGGTGAAATTGCGCCAGAACCTGAAGATGGCGGACGACCTAGAATGTATCAAGGGTCTGGGTGGGGACATCTTTTTCTTAAAACAGGCTGCCGAAATTTTTTATCGAGAAGGTAAATCTGATTTAAAGGTGCAGATAGACCTTCCGTGCTGTAGAGACTTCAGTTATCAAAGAAATCAGCTACTTCTCTCTTGTTAGACCCCACTTGGATTACGCTTACGGTATTTCGGATCTTCATTAGTTAGGCTTAAAAACAGAATTAGAGTGCATGCAGAGATGATCACAAAATACTTAAAATGCCGTTATGGTAATCTCGCAAGTGTGACTGACCTTTTGTAACATCTGGGATGGGAATCGCTTTCAGGCCGTCGATTGAAAATTAAAATTCATCTCTTGTGCAAGTTCAAAACCAAATAATATTCACACGAAGTAATTAATATCTTACAAACTGTGATATACTACAGTAGTTCAGGTGACGAGAATAAAATTAGGGAAACACAGAACGAACATGTTTAAAATGTTGTTTGATTCCGCAATCCGTAAGAGACCATAATGGCCGCCAATGAAACTTTAACATAGGGTAGTCAGCAGGTAAGATACCTGATTAGTTGATTTTTTCCCTAATGCTTGTTTACTAACCTACCATGCATTACTATTATAATGTTTTGCATGATCCCTTCATGAATCTTGTATCTTGTTCTCGGGGTTGCATTATGCATCAATTCAATAGTTTTTGTAGCATTAGTAGCATTCCTATAGTGTAGTTTGACTGGTGAAAGTTACATGTCATTGTAGTGTATGTTAGTGAAAACTCACCCCCTGTCATACACCCTTGAGGTAAACCTAGCGATTAAAGGCGTGACTTCTTGAAAATTATTCATGATGCAAAGAGCACTTAGTATTTTTCCACAATTTATTTTCAATCATACAACTAGTTTCGACGCAAAGGCGCAATCCTCAGGTACCCGAGTTGTGAGATTGAAAATAAATAGTGGACAAATACAAAGTGCTCTTTGCATCACCTTTGAGGTAGTTTTTAGGGTAATCTGTTGACGTAGATGTAATTTTTAATGTGGCTCTCGCCAGACAATGCGAATCAAAACTAATACCCAATTACATTTTTATTTATTTGCCTCTAAGAAAACCTGTTCTGCTGATGAAATTGATCACCTATTGACTACAAAAATGAAGGCAAAAAGTATGCACAGTATAGCACAAATATATTTTACCAGCAGTTTAAAGTAAAAGCTAATACATGCTTTCCCGTTTCAAATCGATATATTTCATCAGCAATTTGAGCAAACTACACAAGAACCCACATTAAAATCTCAACTTTCCAGGCTGATTTAAGTAATACTAGCCTTAAAACCCTATTTATCATTATGAACAAGATTTAATGGGTGACTTCCGTAATTTATTTACAACTTACTACACTATACTTAAGTAAAAATATTTTCTTTGAGCATAGCATGTTCTTTTTTGTAATTTGATTTAATATTTTAAAATCTAATTTGGCTAAACGCGTTACTTCTTCATATGCTGGCTTTATGTTTGCTATTTGAAGCACGTCAGTATTTGTGTGCCAGTATCTTAGTCGGAAAATGCTCCTCAGGCATTTCCTTTCCCGAACTTCTAATTTATTGATATAAAAAACAAAACAAAAAAAACTAACGCCTCCCAGTATATTAATCGATAATTAGAGAAATTAAGCGAGTCACTGGAATACGCGCATAACATGAGGTGGCATTGAGTTGGGGAGCCATTTGCGTGCGATAGACAGTGGGCGGATAATTACTTGGCCGGACTGAGGCTCGAATGATGATGGAAATACGAAGGTCAACGACCGAATCTTTGAAAGCGGAAAAGGTAAGACGGCAAGACGGAGAGGTGTGAGCAGGGAAGGGGAGGAGACCCGGTGAATTACTCTCTCTGATAGCGTTGGCGAAATTCACTAGATGGGTGCGATCTTCCGACGATACACGTGGATGTGTACGCAGGTTTTCCCGCAGTGGATTTCACGTCTGGGTGACTCGTTGCATAATCTAGTGGGAAATACAGCATACTGGAGCTTTGAAACGTGACTTTGAAAGTCCGATAAAATGATCTCCAAGTCTTAACGAAATGTGAAGTTTTGAAGTGAGAGATATATTCGTAGAATTCCTGCCGCAATGTGTTCCCCATTTACATCGATCTAGAGGGCAGCACATTGAAGTGGATGGAGAGGGAATAGCGTCATCAAACTGTAGCCTGAAAACCTATATAACATCCATATTGGTCATCCCCTGCTCTTTCTTTACTTCCCTTGATTAGCACGACGGAATGGGCGATTTACATCTACATACGACCCTGCGGCGGCTCGCATGTAGAAGTTAGGACACCAGCCGTGTAAAGATGTAAGGGATAAGGTTTTGGGAGGTGAAATGGAGACGTCAACTGTGGGAAGATATTGAGAGGGGCTCAGTTTTTATTGTGGTCGTTTATTGTGCGCGGAAAGAACGAGATTTTATACCTAACTGTTCGGCAATGTAGCTCTCTTATCTAATCGCTTCTGTCACACCTAGACATATAGTATGGCGTCATAAAAATATTCTATGTGTCGCTCCGAAACACACTAGTTCTGCGTCGCTCAAATAACCTAAGCCTATCGTATACCCTCCGTGTCTCTAGGGCGGGGGTGGCGAACCTATGTCACGCGTGCCCAAAGTGGAGCACTTATTTCGGCACGCGGAGCTGGGATGGCGCTAAGGGATACCTCTATCTCACTCGATGGGTTGGCACGCGAGTCGAGCGAGTATACTCTTATTACATAAACTTTGGCACCCAATCGCCAAAAGGTTCGCCCCCCCTGCTTTAGGGGCTTCTACCTTAATCCCCCTAAAAGTTGTGAAACACTATATGTTCGCTCGTAGCAGCTTTTAGCGAAGCGTGCAGCTTTTCTATGTATTTCATTAATTTTTTTGGTTAAATCTTTATGACCAGGGTTCCAAATGATCGCGGCGTATTCGAGGTGTGGCCAAACTAGGGCGAAGTAACATCTCTCTTTTACTTTTTCATCCGAATTAGAGGAAGTAGAGCAAAAATATCCATCACCAGTTTGAAATTTAAGGCAATTAACTCGGAAAACATACATTGGTTACTTAGTGTTATGGATTTTATCCCTTTTTCGTCATAGTTTTCACCAAGAATGCGGATTATTATTTAGTCAAATAAATACATAGTATTTGTAAGGAGAAGCCATATTAATGAAGTAAATGCATTCTGATTTCTAGTGATTTCTAGGTACCGATAGAAAACATCGAAAAACTTTAGAAGTAGCGCGTCAGTAGGCAAGCGCTGAAGGAAAAACGGGGTAAACGAAGATGGCAGAAAGACCACCTCCATCCATATACCTCCATATAACAGCTTCAAGCAATGGCCACAAGAGCAAGCGCCATCTACCTCAATGGAGCAGCATTAACAATCTACGCTGTTTTCGCGTCGAATCACGGATCGTAACAACATCCACCCAGCAGCTGTGGAAGGCTTTCTGTAAGCTCATAGTTGTCAACCAAGATGGGGCTTTCCTTTGAATTTCATTTTCATCACGTATTGAATCCTTCTGTTCAAGATCCAAAATGCTCCAAAATGCGTATTCGGGATGTGACCTAATCAGAGAAAAGTAGCATCGCTCTCTCATTATGTCATCTGAGGGTCTTCAATATCTTAGCTTGAGCCGTTGAAAGTCCAAATCTCTAGACTCGTATTTTCGGCTGTGTTGATCGCGAGACTGTGAGGAGATTTTTGTGATGCCCAAGTTTCGTAATGGCGGAACTACGCTTATTCTGTGATGTCAGATAAAGAAAGATTACTATCCTCCTGCCATGGGAGTGCTATTCGACATCCTCATCGGATAGCGTCTTTAAGGATTGCCTTTCAGTTCATTCTCAAATCTGGGAGACGCTGTCGCAAGGTGACCCTTATCAGATTTCATCACAATCGCTCAATGCGTTCAGATTTTCGTTGATATAAGCCATGAATAAATTGCTCAACAAGTGAATTTAAAATGAAAAAAACTTCCTTTTGGTTATTTAATTGTACAAGGCGTTTCGACGCTTAAAGTGTCATCATCAGGTATAATGATTGTACCTGATGAGGACACTTTAAGCGTCGAAGCGCGTTGAAGGTAAGATAGAGGGAAAAGTTCCCAAAGGAAGACCAGACCAAGAATACGTTCATGGGCGTCATCATCAGATACAATCATAGATGATGTCGAAAGGCGTCGTACAAATAAATAACCGAGTGGATATTACAAAGCTTTTTCTTTTCAAATTCACGCTGATGTTCCACAATATCTCGCCGGATACCGTGGAATAAATTTGCTCAACAAGTTATACGCAGCACACAACTAAATCAGAATCTCTTAATGCCTTACGGTGAATTATGCGACATTTTCCAGAATCGTCAAATAATTATCTCCCCTCTACCTTTCTTTTCCGTTTCATGCAATTTTTCCGTATGAAGATTCGGGCTTTCTGAGGGCGGGCGCGCTTTCTGTGCTATGAATGGATTACGTTGCCCGCGCAAGTTGATTGTAGGGACGTTAGACACGGTAGGTTTCACGATTTTTGCATGGGCAGTTTTTGTCAGGGAATTACTATGACATCATAATAATTACAGTAGCAAAGCTAAATAAAAAATAACGCTATACTCTAAAGCTATTTATAGAGCTAACAGAATAAGCAGAAGACTTTTTTTGTCTTTTATTGCCACGGATTTATCAAATTTACATGCGAAAGTGGAGCATTTTTCCCTTCTTCTTTCAGACCCTTGTGGCTTAATTGCACAAACGTTCACTTCGTTGCATAAATGAACGGATGGAAGCTAATAATTAAGATCAAATGAATTGATACTAACGGGGACTATTCGAACTATTTGCGTTGAGTTTTCGAATCAGATATCACGCATCTAGAAGTGGCTTTGGAGACAACTCTCTCCTCTGACGGCATATCTATCCTATACATGTTCTTTTTTCCCACGAAGTTATCAATATCTTACGAACTCCAACATACTACGGTAGATCATATCATGAGAATAAAATAAGGGAAATAAATAGTAGAACAGAAATGATTAAAATGTCGTTTTTCCCGATCGATAAGATACAATTATGTCTGCGTTAAGACCTGGAAGTAGGTTAGTTGACAGGTAGTGTAGCTGATCGATACATATGCCCCCAATGCATGTTTCTAAAACAGCCGAGTAGTTCTAACTCCATGTTTTGCATGTTCCCTGCATGACTCTTGAGTCACGTTTACATAGTTACATTATGGATTAATTTAGTAGTAGTTTCTGTAGCATTTGTAGTATATCGATAGTGTGGTGCTCGTCGGTGAAAGTAAATTTATTCACTGTAGTTCATGTTGGTGATAAGTCAATCCCTGCCAAACACCCTCGTGGTGCCTTGCAGGGTAATAAGTAGATGTAGATCACGCAAGAGGCTGTGGAAACAACCACATTGTAGTGTAGTTGGCGCAGTGCAGAGTCTTCTACATTGCACCAACTGACACAATCAATGACAGATTCCTCTATATTGCGCCAACTGCATCACATTGTAGTGTAGTTGGCGCAAGGTAGAGAACTCTGATACGTGATCTCAGACATTTACCCATGTTTCAGCCACTCCAGCAGTTAAAACGACGTACCCAATTTCAGTTTTTTTTCAATTTTTAAGGAGAAAGTGAGAGAAAGCAAAAGTATGCGGGATACTGGACGGTGAAAAGTTCGCGGTAGGACACGATATCATGGAGAGGTGAAAGGTTGAAATCAGATGGCGTTTTCTGGCAGTTAGGGGGGGAGAGAGAAATCTATGAAAGAATAGATAAAAACTACCCGGGCCAGGGGAGAGTGAGGTTTAGGGCAGTGAAAGTGTAATAACGGCCGGATTCGGACCCTGAGGATGCAAACATGGGTGAAGGGAGTCCCTCAACCGTGCCGCCCCACAAAGTTCATTTGTTCTTTATTCCCATTCAAGCATTTTATATTCCATCCGGTAGGGGAAATCTTTTCATATTAATACAAAGCCTAATAGGATGTCTGATTATTGTTTCATTATTGTTTACGTGTTGATTTTGTTTTAATTTGCAGAATTTTGCTTAAATGCTTTAATTTATTTTAATATGGAAATGTATGCTTGATTTTTGAAATGTTTTCGGTTGTGAAGAAGGTCTGTTAAAAGAAGAGAGGGGATGGTTGGATTTGGGGGAAGGAGATAGACGGGAAGCTGAAAATAGCTGCTCTGTAAAAGATTGAAGGTTGGAAAATAAAAATTGGAAAACATGTGTTGTTTTGTCGAGTACACATAGTCCGACGCTACAGGGAGCGCTAAGCGCTTTCAGCTCAGAGAGGTGAAATTTGCAATCATCGAAACACTCCCCAATTTACGGTGGTTGGAGCGATAATTGTCTGATTACTTTCTGGCGGAGATTTAGGTCCAAAGTCAATTATTACCCACTTTATTCCTCTTTAGCCGACACTTCGCATATTTATTTATGCATATTAAGGGTTACATAAAAATTAAGTTCAGCAAGTTATTGACCCTTTCAACCTTGTTTACATTTTAGTTAGAGAGGTATATAGTGGTTCATATGTAAATTACTTGTTGCATAATTGTTTTTACACCTTATCTAAGGAAGAGTTCTCTCGAAATTTTTGATCATTTAATGTTGATATCATTGCCTTTCATTAGTTGTTAATAAACTGCAGTTAATTTTAGGTGTTTCCCAAAAATCAAGATAAAATATATATTATTGTACGATATATTATATTATTTAAAGAAATGGAACAAATTAAAAAGCACGAAAGAACGTGACTAGAAAGACAGACATCGCAAAATTTAGCCCACCCTATTAAATTTTTAAGGATTCACTCAAATTTTATTTTTATAAAAAACCAAATAAAATTTGAAAGAATCAATAAAGAAGGAACAAACAGCAACAAAACCAACATACCTAAAAACACGTCAGAAGGATATCTCTTTAAGATATTATACATATAGTTCTTTATAACGAACTTATACATCCATTTTCACTCCCGGAAACGGAAATCTAGTTGAATTGTTGATTAACATATAAAATGATTTTCAAATAACCCTGAATAAATAAATTAACGAACAGTCGGCGAACGAGGAATGAAGTAAATAATTGATTTAGGAAATTTTTCGGTAAAAAAAGTATTACATTAAAATAGCAGGACGTGAAGAAGAATCGATCATCAGTTCAGAAATAGATTTGCTTGAAACTTTTCATACGAGCTCTCATTATACGTATTTAGATAAATGTTTCAAACATTTACATCAAAACGAATTGTTTCTTTTTGGAAAATCGATGCTATTTGAATGCGTATCCTTATGGTACACGACAAATATTGCGCAGCAATACGATTGTATATGTATGCACTTCTCGTAAACGCGGAACAATCAATTTCATAGAAATATGACAGTGTACAACAAATATCAAGGTGTAAAGCCGAATCGAATGCTATAAAAAAATTCATCTAATTTATTTTGTCTTTTTCGAATACCGCATCGAAAACTCTGCTCATCATTTGCATTAAGGTAATGCGAGCGAGATAGCTCCCTAATCATTATAGAGACCAAATTCGATATATATGTTTTAATTTCACCAGTTGTGAGACACACGAATTAAATATTGCATGATTAATGGAGCAATAAAATTGTTTTACATGACAGAAATTTTAAGTAATCAAATGAAAATATCTAAACTTGTCTTTAACTTGACTCATTTTTTTCACGCGGTACGTTTTAATCTCCATTAAAACGGAAGGGGTATTGTGATCCTAAAGTATTTACTGCGGTGCTAATGTGATCAATTTTCAAAAATAGTTTAGAAAATACACAAACTACACACTTGATTTTTTTTACGAGATCTAGGTTTAGGGTATGCCTGATTTTTAATATTAGGTCCCTTTGGAGTGCATACACGTACAATTTCCCATGTAAAAGGACTGGTATTTTTTGGCAAATATCTCGGAAAGTAATGTGGTAAGGGTTGAATTTTGAAGGGAAGTCAATGAAAGGGTGATATATTTTTCTTTAAAGCGAGGCCGAATTCAATGATTTTTAGGTTAAATGATATTTCGCACAAACTACCTTAAATCTGGAAAAATATAATTATTTTATCTTTTTTATTGTTGCTTGCATAGTGAGTTCCACTACGAAAAAAGATTCTCCAAGAGTTGCATACCATGTCGGTTTAATGGAAATTCGTTGGTATTTTAACCCGTAGACTAATGAAACACGACAAATATTAAATTTTAATACTATTTTATTAATACATATTTATTCTTAACGCGGAATAATCACTTTCATAGATTTATGATTGTTTCCAACAAAAATTACGGTATCAAGCCAAATCCAATATTCGAATAATTTAAATTCAACATTTCGGATATAAAGTTACTCATAAAGCAAGAGTAATTCCAGATTATTAGGCATATGAATTTGTAGTATTGAACAGAAATAAAGTGACAGGTTCTCCTACAGTGAACTAAAAACTGACCACAGCTCAGAAAAAGAAGTTATTTCCAACGCTTGAAAATACAGCAAAAATGCGCCACATCAAGATTGTAAAATAAACACTATAATATTGTATAATAAACGATAAAATGAAAGATAAATGATATTAACCATAAAAAATACAAATAAAACAAAAATTAATTTTTTTCAACGATCGAAACACAAGGCAATCGATTCTAATAATATATTTTTTCTAAAATGATCGAGTTACCAATCTGGACCACTTGGTAAGGATTGACCCCGCAGCGTTCCCAAGTGAGAACGGCAAAGTCGTCAGTGTAATTGAAAATTATATGTTACATATAAACAAGACTATATTGGCAATGAATATTAGCAGTCATTAATTTTAATTAGGAATTCGATGAAGAAAAACTTTACCCACTCTGGATATTAAAATTGTGTCGAACGAGAGCGCGTGCAGTCCTCTGTGAAATTCCGTAGCTTTGGAGTGATACTAAAAAGCTCGCCGCAAGCGAGGCTTTTATAGCCATTATAAATAACGAAACACTTACTCATTCGTCTTCCTTTTAAGTGGACGACTTTAATTGATCGCGCCAATTACACTGCACAGTTAATGTATTTTCGGGAAACTGTTTCCATCTGTATTACTGTCCTCGCCCTCCAAACTAGTTCTCCGCTTGGGTTTCCACCCTGATCTTTCGCGGCGGCGACTTCCAGCTGCTATAAAAGGACTCTCTTTCTCGAATGAAAATGATGCGAATTTTATTTCACGCTACGTGCCAGAGTGCAAGGTGAGATTTTCCTCAAGGCTGTCCACCGAAGGATGAGGCTGGGTGACTTACATCAGAGACCGGGAAAGGACTCTGGGATAGCTCTGTGTTCTCCACTTCGCTCGCTCCCATTAATTTACGTCGAAAAAAAACTTATTGTAAACACGCTTGTGTATACAAACCACTGCATTCTGAATGCGGCGTGGGCTATCATTTTAAATCGTTTCATAAATGCTCACGAACTCCAAGGTCAGTAGAAATACACGGTATGCCTCAATCGGAGTTGTTTACGAATTCCGTATATGGAGAGGGCACTAGCTAAGCTAATACAGATAGACGTATTGAAAAAACGATATGTAAAACAATGGTAATGCGTTCCAACCTAAGCCTCATCAAAAGGTAACTCAACGCCGAACAAAAAAAGGTTAATGTACAACAGTTACAAACAACCGGTACTCCTTTATGCAATATCAGCCTGGTCGGGACTACCAACAAAGAGACATCTCGAAAGACTAGAAAAACACGAAAGAATAACTCTAAGGTCAAATTTTAAAATCACTCAGTCCAAATAAGTCACCCGGTCCTGAAGGAATTCCTTCTCACGTGTTTAGAGAACTAGCTTCAGATATAGCCCCCTACTTCCAGAAAATATTGACAAAATCCATCATGGAACACGTAGAACCCAAAGACTGGAAAAACGCCATTGTCGCCCATACTTAAAAGTGGTGATAAGGAACAGCCATCAAATTACAGACCGATATCCCTAACATCTATCTCATACAAATTCATTCAACATATAATTGTAGGCTCAGTCATGAAACACCTAGATACGCAGACTTTGCTAATAAAGCACGACACGGATACATGAAAGGAAGATCATGGGAAACTAAATTGGCACTGTTTGCCCACGATATTTTAGTCTCCGGTGAAGATAACGTTCCAGGAGACGCGATTCATCTTGACTTATAAAAAGCATTTGTTAAAGTGTCCCACAGAAAATTATTAATTAAAATAAAATCTTACGGCTTAGACGAAAATGTAACATTTTATTAGATTTTAAGATGCACACAGTAAAAACAGTTTATAAAATGCAAAAAGTACCGCAAAATTGATTGAAAACAATAAAAGGCATCAACCCACATAGTTATCAAAGTCGCCATCGCATTACAGCCACGACTGAAGTCAAAACCCGGTAGTTCCACACAGATGGCGCTGCATTTGGCTCCTGTGGCTGACCTTATGTGGTCATTAAAAATAAATAAGCGGAATAACCAGCATAGTTTCTGCCTTAATGTAGACTTTCAATTGGTAGTCCATATCATCGGTGGAAGCGGGATTTTTAAAATCTGAATTAATCAAAATGCGTAACTTACTATTTGTTTCAGAGCGAATGAGAATATTCCAAGACGCTTCACTACATCTCTAGGTCTGTTAGAAGCGATAAAATAAGAAAGATACATTGCCGAACAGAGAGGTACAAGAACTCGTTCTTTCCGCGCACATTAAGCAATCACAATAGAAACTGAGCTCCACTAAATACACTCCCATAATACATGTCACTATTTCACCTCCCAAAACCTTATCCCTTACATCTTTACTCAGCTAGTGTCCTAACACCCCCTTCCACACGCCCATGCGACCGCTCGAGGGCATTATGTAGATTTGGATGGAGTCAAGCCAGAGCAACTTTAATCCACGCCATTTTTTTTACTGCTATGGGATGTCCACCACGTAGGCTGTAAGTAGATAAATACATATTCTCAACCCAGTTAAAGATAAAGGCAAAATTCAAGAGCCCCGATTCTAACGTCCGCGATTATAAAAGACGTTCATCGACCGATAGTATACAACAAAAAAAACAAAACCATTTCGTCCTAGCCGCACTCGTACGATGCATAAGTTGGCAGCCCTGGCCCAACGTCTTTTTTCCTACCCCTCCCACCCCCGTTAAAGATGAAAGATGAGCGAACGCCTCCTCTCCCACTCCCCCCCAGCGCGAGGGGAATGTCACGGCAGCTCAAGGCGGGGGAGGAGTCGTGTGTTCATGCAGGAGAAGGAGAGAGTCCTCTCCGGACAAGATGGAAAGCGCGGTCGGTCTCCCTGACCGACATTAAACCGAGGGGGATTGGCGCAGGCGGAGATCCGAAAGATCAAAGGATACTACATAAAATACAGACGTTCCATGAGAGGACGAAAAACGGACGGTCACGGCGAGAAAAATTACTTCGCACTTATAAGGAGTTTTACTAAAAAAAGTTACTTTGAATGGCATTTAATTCATAATCGGTCCAGTCAAACGTCTACATTTACTTCGCATTAAACACAAAATCTCGAAAAACTCATCATTTCAAACACCGTGGAAAATAATTCTCTGTGAGATTATCATTTTGCATGTGTATAAATGTCGGCAAAAAAGAAAAATTACGGAAACTTGAGCTCCTCGGCCTCGTAATGTAACAAATTTAGGTAAAAAATCTCCAGTGGCCGTAATTAATGTATTTCTTTCACTTTCAACCTCGTGTTGCAAGTGTATTTTTCCTCCAGTTCGCTGAAGAGGGACACCTTGTGGCCGAAATAAGCGTATCCGACGCACACCTTCGTCTTTCCCTGTCTTGTCTTTCTTGGACCAAGCTCATCTCGAGTATGATTCTCCCAGAAGTTGGGCCCATATGTATGTGTGTGTGAGTGATTTTTCTGAGTGCTTGTGAGTGTGATTGCTGTGTTTTTCCCTGGCGTAGAATTTTTATTCCCATTAATATTCACAGATAGTGCTTTTGCAGATTATGACCCAGGTATCCTGAAATAGGTCTCATTAACCCTGTGAAGGATCCCATTTTGGGTTGAGGTTTTGTGTCCGTGAGTGATCACTGGCGAGGAATTATCATTCCCGTAAACCACCACAGAGGGGTTTTCTGGTTGACAGGCTGTGGCTGGTCACTGACGTTTTCGTTAAATCAACACAGCAAAATTATTTATCCTCACTTTGGACGAGTGGTGCCAATCAATGACGGCCATTGGAGACTTTCCACCTAAATTTACCAATATTTAAATAATGCTTAATTGGATTTTAGCAGCAAAAAAATTCAAAATAATATTTTCCAACAGTAGTGAAAATATTGTCTTAAGGGAAAGTCCCCAAAAAACACGAAAAACCTCAAAGGTTCTCATTTATCGCATATACCGCGGAAAATAAATCTCTCTGTAAGGAACATTTCGCAGGAACCAACATGTCGGCCAAAAATTTACAAATATGAATGAGCTACATTATTTTTTGCAGAGAAAATTTAAAACATTATTTTCCAATAGAATAGAAAATATTAAATCTTAAAATAAATTCATCAAAACACACGGGAAGATCTAAAAAAAGGTTCTCCTTTATCGCAGATACGGTGGAAAATAATACTCTCCTCGTAATGAACATTTTGTACGCACATTTTGGCCAAAGTTAAGCAAATATCATTACACTGTACAGGATTTAATTAGAAAAAAGTCTTATTTTTTTTCAAAATAATGAAATTATTAAATCTTACGAGAAATTATTTCCTTCAATACCTGCATTCACTATTCCACTCTACTTATGGCCAGTTGCAGGAACACCATATATGTAATCTATACACGTATGATACCTATTAGCCATGGAAACCATTTAATAAGTGTTATAGACACATCCGATAAATTTATTGGTTCCATAACTTTAGGCATGGAGTTATGAACTCTATAAGTATCCAAGATGGCAAATGTGCAATGAACCGCTTGGAGACTTTATTACTAGATAAAAGAGTTGTTTTAAGACAAACGACCAGTTAATTTACTCTTACTTACTAATTATTACGTGCATTAGCAATCATCCATAGGCTTAGTTTTCATAAATTTTATTTGGCGGTAGAAGATTAGATTAGATGTTCGAAGCTATGACCTATAATATATCACATTTTCAGGCTAAACTTGGTGGAACCACATTTCACTAGTTAGGAAATAAATTCACTATGTAATATTCCACAGAAAAACTACTTTTCCGAAGCACTACAATACCGAAGATCTTTCTCCTTTTTTTCTCGACATCAACTACCAATGCCTTCAACTTCAGAGTTTTTTCTGGGAAAGAATTTCTACCTCATTTCAAAGTCATTACTAAGCTTTACGGTCACTGCATTGAACCTCGCATGATTCGACAGCATCAAAAACGTTTACAGTGGGGAGCATTCACTTACATCAATACTTTTCGACATGATTACCCAAAATGGAACCTCGAGAATACATTGAGGCATAGTTTTAAAATAAAAACACATTGTGCCTCAAAAATCAAAGTCAATCCATGCGTGACAATAGCGTGTGATCTCAATTATTTTTACAGATAAATGAATCGCATGCCATGAAAATATTTTCGTCCCAAGAAGAGATATTCGGCCGTAATGGTGTCACCATTGTACGACGTAAAACAAATAACTCGGGTTGAAGCCTCAAATAAATACAAGCTAATTGTGGAGAATTTAAATCACATAAAAATAAGTTTCCGCGTCTTTATTTTACAAGATGTATCAACTCCATTCTTCTAGCAATCTACATCTACGCACTATCCTGCGAGGCGCCGCATGGGCGTGGGGCAGGGGGGTGTTAAGACACCAGCCGTGTAAATATGTAAGGGATAAGGTTTTGGGAGGTGAAATGGTGGCGCGATTTATAGGGGTGTATTTAGTGGAGCTCCGGTTTTTATTGTGGTCAGTTATTGTTCGTGGAAAGAACTAGTTTCTGTACCTATCTGTTCGGAAATGTAACTCTATTATTTTATCGCTTCGGTGAGACTTAGAGATGTAGCGGAGCGTTATGATAATATTCTCTGTGTCGCTCTGAAACACACTAGTTCTGAATTACTCAAGCAAACTAAGCCCAGCAAGTAGCCTCCGATGGGGTCCACGTGATTCCCTGTAACACTATATGCCCGCTTGTAGCAGTTTTAACGAAGCGCGAAGCTTTTCTTTGTATTTTATTCAATTTTTTTGGTCAAATTTTTATGACCAGGGTCCCAAATGCTCGCCGCGTATACGCTTAACAAAACCTAGTTACTTTAATGCTGTGCCGCATGTATTTTGTATGTGTGTGTGTGCGTATTAGTAACCGCTTAAGGGGTTAGGAGATTTTGTTGTTGATGTTCAGATTTCCTCGAAACTTTGCATGCATGTTCTCAATAGAGATATATAAACATTTAAGTGACCAAATGCACTTTAATGATTTGGTTATCTCCTAAATGCATAATGATACATGTCTTATTATAGTCACCTTTAATACGAATATCAAGGGGTTAGACCAGGTCCAATATTCAAGACCTTCATATTTCTATACAATTTATTCAAAATTGCGAATACCGAAGTGAAAACTCTATTTATTATTCCCTTTACTGAGAGAAAATATTAAAATTTAATTTCTCTACCGTTCCAATTACTGCACGTCAGATGAATTCCAACGCATGTACTGACGCATTTCCATTATATGTTGTGCTGTTTGTTCACCACTTTAAAACGAAAAGACCCCTCCGGTACTTCCAGGGTTAAGTATTTTGAAGCTGGCAAAAACGGTCGGCAATTTTGGGAACCCTGGTTGTCAAATTCGGAGACTACCCTAGGTCCCCATGCATAGCCAGTTCATAGGGAAAACTCAAATTCTGCTTGGATGTCACCATGTTAATTCACTACTAAAAAAATTATCCCTCCGTTACTTTTAGGGTTAAGCACTTTGAAGCCAGTATTAACGGTTCGCAACATTGTGAACCCTGGTTGTCAAATTCGGAAAAAACCCTTAGTCGAAGACAGTTTTCCTAGGGAAAACTGTCTTCCGCTGAAATTACGCCATCTTTAGTCACCACCATAAGATAGGCGAGCTCGGAAAGGACGCGGTTCGGATGATAAATCATGCGTCTTGGCCTCAATTCCTAGTAGGTAGTCCGAGAAAGATCTCCACGGCGCTGACCTTCAACCGTGGATCAATAGATTGATTCCATGACATGGCTAAATTTTCACGGCCAAATTAATGGAAGGCGAAATGCAATGAGGGATGCCCATTGGATGTAAATCGAGTCTATACAATGGGGAACGCGATGCGAAAGCACTTACCATTCACGTGGGCACTACAAAACAGACTCGGGAGGAACTGCCTAGAGCACGCGAGATGGTGGACAATGAGAAACCCCAGTAAACAATAAACTATTAAGAATTCCATTACGCGCCCCACAGACTCGAGAGCCCGCATCTCATCTTTCTTCTCCAAGACACAATTCTTTAAAAAAATAAATAAAAAAGTATTTTGTTGGTGAGACGTTTCACTCCGCGGGAGTCCATCGCAGTTTACAAATAAACTACACCTTTTTACTACTGCTGGGACGAGACTTCGTTACTAAGGTTTCCTCAACAATGCAACAACAACATAAAAGATGCCATATGTGGGACGTAATGGCGGCTCAAACATTGGCTTACAGGCGAGTATTACATCGATGACTACAGCTTTAACGCGGGTTAACACATGGGACTTGAATTCTAGTCTAGACTTGAAATAGGGAGTGTAGCGATATCTCGAATCGTATCGCCCCTCGCAGGTCATCGTTCTACTTACACATAACTTCCGGCTTTTTCCTAACAAATGGATGACGGGAGTAAAAAATGAATATGGCAATTACAAAAATCGCCCAAATTTGCAATAATGGCGTTCGTATATCGCTGTTCGAGTCCCATAGGCATTCGTGGGTTTAATAAATGAGTATGAAATGCAGTAATTGTGCATAAATACGTCGAATCAAGAGTGACAATTGTGAAAATTATTATAATTATCTGATAAGAGTTAAGTCATAAAGACTACCTAAGGGGTTGTTTAGTATTTTAAATATTTTCAAGTACAAATAAGTATTTACATAAACAACAATGAGTCCTCCTACTAAGTTTTTCGATGTCTACATTTTAAAACTCCGTTTGCTGTCATATGACCGAGATTCCACAAGATACGATACGATTTTATCACAGAGTCGAGATGCTACTTGCAGATAAAATAGAAACCAGTCTATATTCCTTGCAAGTAGCAACCGCGGTCGACTACCACCACTATCGACCACTATTGCCACAGAAGTGCGAGCTTATATATCGAAGTGTCGCTTGCAAGCGACTACCAAGGCTACTGTCATGAAAGTGACTTCCATGTGAAACCCACCTCTATACATGGGAGTAGCGAGTGTAGCGACATCTCGAATCGTATCGCCACCTGGGATATCGCGAGAAAATGGGTGAAGTAAGGAAATAAAGAATAAACTTTCTGTCGGCACTTCCATGAGTAGGCACGGACTGCCATTGCAGTATAGGTCGGTTGTGATAATAACTGACCTAGGTTTGCAATTTCAAGGAGAATAGACCGGCTTCTACTTTGCCTGAAAGAACCATATCGATTCTTCGATCAACTGGCATCCCATCCATTCTTGTTTAATCTTTATCTTTTTAAATTCTTGTTTGGTGAAATCATGTTTACATGACTACAAGTAGAGATTAAAAATGCAAATAACGAATAATTTCGTAAGAGGAGGACTCATTGTTGCATATATTAGTATTTATTTCTTCTTGGAAAAGTTACAAATGCAAAAGAACGCTAAGAGAAGCATAATGGCTTTTTATATCATTTGATAGCAATAATTACTATCGCAATTCTCACACTTGATCTAACGCAATAATGCACAATTAATGTTAAACAACAAAATGTTAAACATAAGTCCAAGAATGCCTGCAGGACTCAAATACGGAAAATCGATGCGGTTTGCTTACCTCCACAAGTAATTTCTTTGGGACAAACCGGAAGTAAGAACGATGTCCTGCAAATATCGATAAGATTCGAAATGTCGCTACACTCGCTACTTCCATAAGGTGGGTTTGCACATGGGAGTTGACTCACATGGAAATAGCGAGTGTAGTGATATCTCCAATCGTATCTCCACTTGCAGGGCATTGTTCTGCGTACACATTACTTCCGGCTTTTCCCCAATAAATGGTTGACGGAAGAAAAAAATTAATATGGTAATTACGAAAATCATCCAAATTTGGCAATGATGGCATTCTTATATCGCTTCTTGCATTCGTGGGTTTAACTCATTTGTATGAATTACAATAATTAGGCTTTATTACGTTGATTCAAGAGTATCAATTGTGACAATAATAATTATTATCTAATAAGAGAAGAGTCATGAAGCTTACCTTAGGGGTTAATTAGCATTTAAAATATATTCTACTGCAAATAAAAATTTACGTTAACAACAATGAGTCCTCTTCCTATAAAGTTATTCGTTGTTTACATTTTCAATCTCCGTTTGCTGCCAGGGAACCAAGATTTAACCGGATTCGATACGATTTTATCGCAGAATCGATATGCTACTCGCAGGAAAAATAGAAACCAGTCTATTTTCCTGGCAAGTAGTAACCGCGGTCGATTACCACAACTATCGATCACACTACCAAGGAAGTGCGCGCTTACACATCGAAGTGTCGCTTGCAAGCAACTCCCAAGGCTACTGTCATTGTGGTGACTTCCATGTGTGAACCCGCCAATTGAAGTCGACTTCCATGAGCCTATGGAATCCGGTCCATTTTCCTTCCAAGAAGAACCATGGTCGATTTCCACCACTAATGACCCCTACTACCATGAAAGTTCGTGTACGGATCGAAGTTTTACTTACAAGCGATGCAAGTGTAAGCACAGAATTACATGGCAGTATCAGGAGTTAATATCGGTAGTGACCGACCGCCGCGCCGTTCCGCACAGGAAATGCACTATCTTCAATTTTCTTGCGCGTACAATTCCGATTCTGCGATAACATCGCGTCGCACCCAGTGAAATCCTGCCCACTTGATTGAGACGAGTGATAAAAAAAGAGCATGATTTCAATTTGCCAAAGAAGGGTTTATGGTCATAAATATTAATATTTACTCAAACATGTTTATTTTTGTTATATAATATTAATAAAAAGAGAGACTAGTATGTTTTTTAGAATGATAAGAAATAAATTAACTTTCATACTCAATTCGCTTAACACTAGAACCGCGGATGGGACTTTTTGTCCTATTACAAATTCTGATAAGCTGTAGGTATCTCTCTTAATATTTTCGTAAAAATTTCGGATTTTTCGACTTTTAATTATTAATGTAGTTGTTCACTTCGGAAAATAACATTCACTCTTCCGGCTCTAAGTTTCCAAGAAAAAACTAGAAATATCTAAAGCCGCGGATGGGACATTTTTTCCCGTAAAGGGATATAGAGCTGTTTGTCGTATTATATTTTTAGTGGTTGTGATACTCTTTTAAAACTCTTTCGGAAATATTATTTATCGGATAACAGATAAAATTAATAACATTTTGGCCCGCAGTATTTTAATTTTTACGAGCATTTTTCGAGTTACACCATCACAAAAAACAATTATTTCCATGTAAGTTTTTCGAGGTTATTAAGTTTCACCAGTCTCCACTCCTGTTCTTTCAATGGAAATGCATTCGACAACCTTGAAACCTTATTTGTAACAATATGCCGGTCTGGGGACCGATGGTTGCCTCTTGTCAGTGAGTGATGACACAAATCGCGATATAATGTCAGACCGCTCATATATTTCTCTTTCTCCCATCCTACTCGTTAGGTTGCACATTCTGTCCACGACGCGCGTCTGAACATGCCGAAAGGATCTCTAGATGATATAGAAACGTAGGAAAAGGGACTTTTTAACTAGAGGAGCATGGAAGATCGTCGCGATCTCATGATTAAGGCAATTATGGCTTAACAGGAAGATAAATCAGTATGCCGTTAGTCATACGTCTCGTCGTAGAGGTGCCAGAGCTGGTGATAGTCCTCACAAAAGAGATTTCGCGTTGCACGTTCAGATTGTTGGTGAAATATAATAATGAAATGTAATTCATACAAATTTACGAATTCTAAGAATTCCTATGGAACTCGAACAAAAGGTACGATGTACGAGACCTAATGTATTAATAACCACGAGCGAAAAAAAATTCCTACACAGAGAGAGGTTTCAGATTAAGCGGGTTAAATTATACACATTTTCAACGGTTAAAGAAAATTTTCTTATTAAAATTCTATAGAGGATTACTTACAAAAGTTCTCCAGCACACCTATACCACCATTTCTGAATGATCAAACACTTCCAACAACAACGTTACATTACTCCCACGATCGCAAATTGTCATTAATGAACCAGGCAGAGACTATAAAAACAAAATTTTATAGACGCAACCACCAGCATACTTTAAAAAAAGAACGCGCTAATGAAAACAAACACCTGAAGAATGAAGGGATTGGCTATCGGAAGAATTAGCATAAGACACGCCTGGACGGATGTTCCATCAAGCTGGAAACGAAGCCTGCAACTGAATTAGCCAGCGCAATTCTAATAAACGCGATGACGCGAAAGGATAAATTGATCCGTATTCTGATATCGGCATTCATGTCGTATTCGGTCAACTTTGAATTCATGATATGAAAAGGCAAAGATCGGAAATTCTATTCTCTTAAGGTGGGTTTACTCGTGGAAGTCACTTTCTTAACAGTAGCATTGGAAGTTCCTTGGAAGCGACACTCACACCGCGCTTGCTACTCGCAAGGCAAATAGTCTGGTTTCCATTTTGCCTGCAAGTAGCATATCGACTCAGCGATAAAATCGCATCGCATCCGGTGCATTCTCGGTCACATGACGGCAAAGAGAGGTTAATAAATAATAATGTAAACAAAATAACTAAGTACGAGGAGGACTCATTGTTGCTTATGTAAATATTTATTTGTATATACTTGAAAATATTTTAAATGCTGAAGAACCCCTAAGGTAAGCTTTATGATTTAACTCTTATTAGATAATAATTATTATTGTCACAAATGACACCCTTGATTCGACGTAATCATGCATAATTATTGTAATTCTTACAAATTTATTAAACCCACGAATGCCTTGGGGACTCAGACAGCGATATACGAACGCCATTATTGCAAATATGGGCGATTTTCGTAATTACCATATTCATAGTTTACTTCCGTCATCCATTTGTTTCGGATAAGCCGGAAGTTATGGGTAAGCAGATCGATGTCCTGCAAGGGGCGATACGATTCTAGATATCGCTACACTCCCTATTTCCATAGAAGACAACTTCCATGCGTTAACCCGCCTTTAAGCTTAGTCCACCGTAAACAGAAACTGTATTCGTAGACATTTAGATTAGCCGTAGATATGTACGGATACCTATTTTTCTATCGGGTATGAGAAATAATTCGCATCAAATGGAGATTTGCCTCCGATCTCAAGCGCAACCTTCACTATTACACGATGCGATTTCATTTCAGAAGTAAAACAAACGCTCTCTGCAGTCAAAATCCGACCTGCATACGAGGTGACTGTGACAATCTCCGCGAGGTAAAAAAACAAAGAAATATAAAAGCAATAGAGAAACAATCACAACGGATACCATAGGCTGCTGACGCAAGAATGGCTCGGTTCAAAAGTGACACTCGCTTAACCGCTGACACTTCCTCACGCTTTCTGAATTCGCATTGAAAATTATTCGCGGTCGGAGGCATTTCGAAGAACTCGGGCAACGGAGATACGCTTTAATGAACAAATTGTTATGGGCGAGGTTATACCCAGTCGAAAGCCCCTGATGAAAACGAAAATCCCCTCAAGAGAAACGCGAACTTGATGGTAATGAAGAGAAATAAAGGAAAAGCTAAATGGAATACGAGTGGATAGAATACACATTTCTGATATCATAGCAACTCTATTAGAAAGAAGGCCTGATGAGAATGATGAATTGTATTGACAGAACTATGGAGAAATACAAATGGAATATTAGGTAGGAAATGCTAAGAAAAAAATTATGACTTGCCAAAGGATGTAACTCAGAGGGCAGAGTCATCGTCAAATTCGTAAAGCAAATACCTGTATTAGTGGGAGAATGTTGCCATCAGGGAAGTAAGTCACCAGTGAAGGAAGAAGTATGAAAGACAAGGTGAGCACGATGGCACAAGAAAAGAGCGCATTCTACCAAGAGAGGAGTCTATTAAAAGCTAGGGACATAAGCCTGGAAGTAAGAAAGCACTTCATTGCACATAATTACACATACATTTGGAGAAATATCTTATATGGTAGTGAAGACTGGACAACAACAGTTGGAGACCAAAAGAAACTCGAAGCCTTTGGGAAGTGGAGTAACTCAATGAAGATCAAATGGGTGAAGAATGGGGAGTCAGGGATAGAGAATTGGGATGAAATCAAATTGGGAGAGAATCCCCTACAAAGGCACGCCATGAAGAGCTGGAAAGAAAAAATGAATGTTGAAAGCTAGTAAATGTGGCAGATAAACATTAGTAAAGATGCTGTGCACACATTTCATGGCACAATGGCCTTTTAAAAACAGATATGGAAGGGGATACAGCTGTGTAAATATACATAGGAGGTACAAAATATACCTACATCAAAAGAATCATGAAGGACATCAAAGGGAAGAATTATGTAGGAACAAAATGAGGAAGAGAGGAAGCAGAGTGGAGAGCTGCAGGAAGCCAATCTTCGGATTGATGATTGCAGATGATTGAGAGTTTGACAAATTGCAGGAAAAATTGTAGAGGACAACACTCATGGAGTTACGAAATAAATCCAGAATAAATAAGAGCAAAAGAAATATAATCAGAAACTCTGTAGTGCAGCTTAAAGCCCTGAATTGTCCATGTAATGAAAATAACTTCAAGGTACACAGGTATTAAGCCAACTATGTGTATTTCAATAAATTCTAATCCTGTATAATAACAATCACAATCACATACACCCATGTCCTGAGTAGTTTAAAACATACCAGGTAGGAAATATTACACATATTGTTGAAATCAGAGAAAAGTTAACTTTGGAATTGAAAATGTAAAATGGGACTCAAACCAACAACCTCAGGATTGGCAAATGAGAACTTTACCCTCATGACATGGAGGTCGACAAGTTATAAATGATATTTGCGCATAACACCCATAAAATCTTATCAGCTACTTATCAAAAAAGAATAATATTGCAAATGATAAAACTGATACAATAAGGAAAGGGTGTGGACAAAAAAGTCTTCTAGATAGGGGTAGAGTGAAATTCCATTTCCTCAGCAAAGAACTTCACTTTTGGAAAACTAATTTTGAAATGATACACTTAATGAAAATCTACTTCTCAGCCTTAACCACAATCGTCGGAAGGCAATAGGTGGCAAAGTCATCTCCTAAATTCTCTGAGTGAGGCTACCCTAATAAAAAAATGAGCCAATGGAAATTGAGCCTGTACCTCTGCAGATGCTAAAGAATTAAAGAATGAGGAAGAGGCAAAAAAATGTATAGTGCGTACTATAAGATGTCAAGCATGGACCATTTTGGTCACTTGCTTTGAACATACGTAAGAATCTGGAATACACAAGAAATGCATCGTTTGACTGGAATAGGTTTCAAATTCAGATCCTCAGGTTTCATACCATATACTCTAAGCAATGATGTTACCAAGGTGTCCTCTCCACAGGTGAAATTCATAGAACTAGATTTTTTGTGGTTACAGTTATGAGGAAAAAAATTCAGACTTAGGTTGAAAAATTAATGGTCATTACCCTGCAGAGTTCACATGAGGTTAAGAGATACTAAATAAGAAACTTCCTCATCAGCTCAGCAGTCTTCGTTGACAGCCATGTGTCACAGCATATTTTAACCTAAGTCTAAATTCAAAGGGATTAAGGAAACGTATTCTTCAATGCCAGCAAAGTAATTACCAGCTGATTTCAGCAATTTTAGAATAACAGAGTCCATTCATACAATAAGAAAATTACATATCAAACAAACGCCCACCCCTTAGGAGGTAAAAAAGACCGAGGGAGGTAAGAGGTTGAAGGAAGCTTGGGGAAGACAGTTTTTTAGGGGATGCACCAGGGTTGGAGTTGGGTCATTTTGACTGGAGCAAATAGTTTTATTGATTATTTTAAAAAATAACCTCAAGACCCCTGCGTTGTCCTGACAGATTTTCCTGAGTCACCACTTAAGTTTAAGAATGTTCAACTGTATCGTTTCCATCCTCTGGGATCAAATGCTCACTTCCCTCCATGGGTAACCACTCAGTATACACACCTCATAAAGTGTGCAGCTTGTGTGGCTTAAGCCAAAGTCCACTGATTGAAATTTTTGTCAAAAATATTACAAAATAGGTTTGAAGATGGTGTGACAGACAGAAGGGTAAATGAGAATCCAATATGATTCCAAGCCATTAACCAATCAATAAATCATACATATATACATACCAATCTCGCCATTCCCTTCTGGGGTAGGCAGAGCCACTAAGTTTCACTCATTAATACATATTTGTACACCTAACTCTACTTCAATAATTTCCTCCATACTGACCTATCCTTGTAAACCTCTTTTGCTTCATTTACCCTCATACACTGCTTCATACACAACCTCCTGTTTTGAAGACTCCTAATATTCCTCCTCCTAAGAATTTCCTCAACCACTTTCAACTACAACTTTCTCGGCCTACCTCTACCTCTTGCACCATTCATTCTACTCTCATATATCTGATTCGTTATTTGACTCCCATCCATTCTCTAAACATGGCCAAACCAACGAAGCACACTCCTTTCATATATGTCCATTACTGGAGCATCTAACCCACATTCATTTATTACCCACTCATTCCTGACCCTATCCATCCTACTTTTGACTCAAACACTCCTCAGATAACTCATACCCACGGTGTTTAGTCTACTCTCATGTCTATCCTGATATACCCATGTTTCACTACCATACAACAAAGTGGAGAGAAGTACACTTTTGTACACGGCGATTTTCACTTCCATTGACAGGCACTCATTCCTTGATATGCTCCACATGCTACCTACCACTTTCCTTCCAGCATTCACACGTCTCTTTATCTCCTCATCTATCTGTCCATCTTTCGCAAAGAGCTTACCTAAGTACACAAAATCATTCACTTGTTCAATTACTTCACCATTCTTCCTCATCATACAGTTATTCTCCCCATTCTCCTTATGAACAACTACTACTTCAGTCTTACACACATTTACCCTCAATTCCATTTTCTCTGATGATTCACAAAACTTATCTATTTCTATTGTTTATATGATATTTCCTTGAATTCAGTCTTTTACATGACACTCAAAAGGTATTCCATCAAATTTTGAGATAAAAATTTTGACTGCAGTCATAAAAGACATCACCATCTTCCATGATGCCACTATGCAATGTTGCATCAGTGTGCTTGCTTACAATTGGGATAAAATTGAAACATGCAAAAACATTAACAAAAGGGAAAATATTTCAAAATAATCTAATGTACTGACTTCAACAAAAGTACACTGAAATATGGAATAGGTCATTTATATAGTACATCAGCATAATTTAAATGGTACCTTATTGAATTCTTAAACAGAGGAAGAAGGATTTTAAGATGAAGAAAAGCTAAGAAGATGAAAACTAATATTTTTCCAGGCATTTTTGCACAAAGAGGATGCTTAGTTTGGTAAATCAGCAATTTTAGTCCTCATGGGATATTCTGAGTACGTTTCATGAGCCAAATATGTACTTTAATATCCTCCTCAAATGTATGGTCAAGAGTGGTATATTACAATTATTAAGGTTGTCGCAAAATCTTCTGTCCCTATGGTATGGATGATTTTAAGATAAGGACCTCACCCTCATCCCCATCAAGGTGTATAAAACGACTTTTCAGCTGATATTGCTATATGGAACGGAGAGCCTAACCCTACTCGATAAACACAGGAGTAGATTCCAAAGCTATGAGATGCGATACCTCAGACATGCTGCAGGATGCACTAGGAGAGATTAAGTGAGAAACATCACAATCAGAGTCCAATTCCAGCAAGACTCAAGCACAGAATTGATGGAAAGAAAAACCTTGGGATGGTATGAGCATGCGGCTAGGATGGAGGAGGAAAGGAAGCCAAGAGAGGTGATGGAGGCAAGACCAGAAGGAAGGCAAGGAAGAGGACGACCAAGACTGGAGTGGGAAGAATATGTGGAGAGATTGGCAGCCCGGCGTTGAAAGAGCATAAGTGAAGTGAAGCGATTCGCTCAGAATAGGGTGGAATTTTGAAAGTGCCTGAGGGACCCCGACGCCTAACAGCATAAGGGGACTGGAGAAAGAAGAAGAAGACCTCATATTTTTTAAAACCCTCGTGGTTGGGGACGATTATTGTAAACAGTGGAGGGTCAGTCAAGGAACTGTTTCTAGTCACTGCCAACCAGAGTGCCTCAGTAAATTTGAAAAGACATAACCACCTGACATCCGGTTGGACACATGACAGACTCAAGATAGGGTCCCAGAGTGCACAGGTTAAGCAAGGGATTGACAAAGAAAAACCACTTGCCTATTACCCTCGTATGTGTGTGCTCTGTACTCTGCCTATTGGATATTGGTGTTCTAGCAATTTTTGTTACAGTTTTTTTTTCAGAGTTCTTCACTTTAGTAATTTCATTTTCTCTTTCTACATAAAATACTCCTTCACAGGACTTTCATTTGTCATACATTCATTAATCATCCAAGCATTACTTTTATGGGATTTAATGTGATCAGTCTCCTACAGTTTAAATCTGGCATAAGGTAAGAGGATTGAAATCCGGCATAAGGTAACCAAGGGGGCATGAATGGTGGTAATCACCGGAAATAGCTTGAAAGGCATCTTCTTCCAATTTTGCCATCAAAATACATGGTGGTGATGGACCACATGGCCTACATCAACATGGAAGAGGAGAAGATGCCCATAATGAGCTGCAAGAAGAATTAGATTAGAGTTGCCTGCAAGGGAAAGAAGTGGTATGTGTAAAGAAGAGATGAGATTGGAATTGATAGAAAAATTAAAATCAAGGAACCATTGAACAAAATATGTGGGGCATGAAATCCTTTGGAAAGAAGGTTACACAGTGCTCATGTTTCCTCCATATCACCCAGAGCTCAATCTATTCAAAAATGTGTTGGGAGTTTTAAGATACTGGATGGCTTGGAGAAATGTACATTTCCAAGTTGAAGAAGTGAGGGAAAAGTGCAATGAAATCAGAGGGTAAGAGAGTGTCTGAAAAACTAACGAAGACCATCTAAAAGATTACTTAAGAGGGAAGTAGTTGTTGAGGGCATTCACCACAATGTTATGATAAATTTGCACTGAGACAATGATTGAAGTGACAGTGAATGTGAGACTGATTAGCCTAAAAAAATAACTTAGACTGAATGTATTTTAATATTTTTCCATAATGTTTAAGATGATAAGCAATTATGTATACCACATTCCACATGCTTTGCAGAAACATATTTTCTCTTATCATTATGAGCTTTTTTATGGACTTATATATTAATATTTAACAGTATTTGCCAGTCACCTAATCATACCTAAAGAGCTGTAATACATGATGAAAGTTAAGAGGACTAGTGCTTTCTTCTTTTTGCATATGAAAAGTCTACCATCATATCTTGCCTCAGATGGCCAATAATACTGATCTACTGCAAAATTCTTTCGCACTTCAGAATGGATTTATAATTAACGCATCATGGTAATTATGCATTGAAACTATTTCACAATATTAAAGATATTTTGTGCCTACAATTTCTATCACAGGCACAGCAGTTAGAGGAAAAAGTTTTTCTTTCTGGAAAAGTAGTTTGGTTCCCCTGCCTCGTTCTCAGCCATGTCCCCCTACCTTCCCCATTGTCCTTCCACTTCACTCTCTCCACTATAACTTCCCCCCTCTGCCACACAGAAGTGCAATAGGATCTTTTGCTACTGTAATATAATCTATAATATAATGTAATACTATAATATTATTATTATATTATAGTATTACCATGATATCTACCATGGCTGTGTGCTCTCCTCAGTGAAGTGTCAAAATATGTAAATCTATTCGATCCATTTTATATCATTATTTTTTTGGGCTGCTTTACAAAAACATTGCAATAATTATGCAAAGCATTTGCCTCTGCAAAGAGTTTGAGCAATATTCTGTAAATGTAGTTGAATCCCTGTATCAAGTTAGGACAATATTTTATAAATCAGCACATGTTATATTTGATAGCATTGTGTGGGCATCCATTTATTAATTTAATATACACATTAGATGGTAAGTCCTAAATCAAGACACAGTCTCCAGACTATATCTGTGGCAATCTTTGATATTCTTCATATTGAAATATGTAGCTGAGAATGACTCCAGACTTAATTTCTAACAATAACCCAAATTTCAAGATCTCACCCTGAAAATGGCAATGTGGCAAAACCTGGGTCAGAGTCAGCAATATAGAGTGGAATCAAACTCTGCCACTTGTTAAACCTAATGCCATACGGTTGGTCATACATCATGTGCCAAAATTTCAGCATACCCTTCTAGTGACTCTTAGCCTTCGAAGTAACTCATAGCCTTTAAGTCATGAACTGCTGTTAAGTTATAAAATGCCAGGATCTGACCTCCTCACTGCATGGTTTATGAATCACTTGGCCATGGTTGTTCCAGTGGATCATTTTTATACCCTGAATGCTAGTAAAGCCCCCTATAACTTCGGTAGTATCGTGAACTAGCAATACTGGGATATCTTAACCAATCGCCATGGGCAACAGTACTACACCTCTCTTCCCCATCCTCCTCTCTCCAAGTCTTCCCCTGCTTTGCATATTCAGACCTGCATTGTGAGAAAGGGGCCTCTCTCTCGCATGGTGGCTGGTGCCGACTTCATCGTAAGGGTCCCAGTATTTCCCTGGCCACCAAAAGGAACCTCACTGCTGCTCTCATCAAATGGACTTTGTTCAAGAACGTGTGAAAATTGTATCATGGTGCTTTGCCCGAGGGCATGTTATAATTTTTTATTTAATGCAATATATACTTCAATGTGTAAGAAGTTATTCATTTCAAAAGCTGTGTTTGTCTTTATTTAATTCTTGTCGACCCTGTCTCACCTCAGTCTAGTCAGTTCAATTCAGTGACTACGAATTCAGTTTCGTGTGTTGCAATCAAACCTATTAAATGAATAAATTGATAAAAAATTTCAGAGGTACATACCAGCAGGGCAGCTGCTGATCATCTCTGTGACAGGTGCTGTCATCTCTGTGCCCGTGAGTGAATCTTCCGAGAAGGCCGAGTGAATGCTGCCCATGCTTGAGCTTGCCTGAAGGTCCGGCACCGACAGCCTCCTATCCAAATCACTCACGTCCACTCCCATGGGCCCTGCCATGGGATCCGAGGGAAGGATGGCACCGGTATCCACTAGACACACACTATCATCTGGGCCCATGACACTCCCCATCACCACTGGTCCCTTCGGATCAACACCACTCGCTGTGGCAGAAGATCCACTGAGCACAACGCACTGAACACCAGCACCACCACTCTGATGCTGCTTCTGGTGTCCTGGCCATTGCGTGGCCACAGGCTGAGGGGGAGGTTTCATTGTTTGCCCAGGGGGTTGTCCTGGGGTCGGGGAAACGATATCGTGGGTTGGGACTGATTCAGTGCTGCCGCTGTACGCATTGATCTGGAGAGAATCAGGCTCCATGGTATCATGCTCCGTGCGGCTGCTGGGGAACAGAATGTGGTGCTTGTGCGAGGGGTGCTGGCCACCTCCAGCAGCAGTGCCACCATTCACCTGGTTCCTTCCTGTGAGCACTCCTTCACTGCTGGAGTGTCTCAAGGGTGCCTCGGGCGTTGGGGTTGCTGAGAGGGTATTTGAGCCATTGGACAGCACCTGAATGGAAAGAGAAGACATGAAATGAGTCTCTCTTCACTTAGCTACAAGTCACAATGTAAGGGCTAATCCACAAACCTGAAAATTAATAAACCCCAATACAGTTTAAATAAATGTGTCCTGAAGTAGAAAGAGATGCTAAGTTTAATGGGACAGTAGTTAGTTTATTTTGTTCATAATAATAGCTATAAAAAATATTTCCTTGAATTTCCGCTAGTTACTTGACTCTTCTGAGTTTATATTCCTAATCCAGTTATCAGCAGACTGTTAATACTAAATATTATACTTAGTATATACTTATAATTCTTAGTATATAAGTACTTAATTACTCTATGCTAGCACTTACATACTATTATGATAGTTTCAGCAAGATACTTCCCTTCCGACCATATTAGCTCATGAATTTCATGACATGAGGTAATAATAAATGTAGTATCTTCAATGGTATTGATGATTTTATAACTGAATTTTGCGGATATTCGTGCGTTGATTCCATATATTTTGAACCGGTACTCCCTGAGGAGATAATCAAATTAGTGAAATCCTTTCCTCTCAAGAAATCACCTGGTTTGACCAATTCAATAGCAAACTATTGAAACAAGTCATTAATGATTTAGCACCCATTCTTGCGCATGCTTATAATTTAAGCCTTGTAAATGGTGTTTTTCCTGATGTTTTGAAAAATGCTGTAGTCAAACCTCTCTATAAAAAAGGTGACCGGTTACTAATTAAGAATTATTGACCAATTTCACTGTTATCAATATTTTCTAAAATCTTAGAAAAGCTGGTCAAGTCTAGATTAGTTAAATTTCTAGATAAAAATCGCTTCTTCAGTCAAAACCACTTTGGATTTTTATGCAGGAAGGGAACGGAAGACGCACAGGAAAATTATATAACTCATGTTTATGAGTCTATTAACTGTAATAAACGTACAGCCAGTCTATTCATTGATATAACTAAAGCCATTGACACCATTGACCATGGTATTTTAATGTATAAGCTTCACCGAGCAGGTATTCGAGGAATACCACTGAAAATGGCTCAAAAGTTACCAATGTTCATGTATGCAGTGTGTAAAAATTGAAAACATTTATAGTGACTATAGGGAGATAATGTGTAGTGTCCTCCAAGGATCTGTCTTGGGACCTGTTCTCTTTTTAATGTATGTTAATGACTTATGTAATTATGAATTCTAAGGGCAAGTTACTGCTTTTGCCGATGATGTCGCTTTAAATTATGATGGCATTAATTGGGACATTATAAACATAAGTATGCAATCTGATTTAGTAAACCTACGGCACTGGTTTGAAGCAAATAAATTGGAAATGAGTGTAAGAAAAACTAAATATATGTGCTACAATATCTGTAACAGGTATAAAATTGATTGGGATTTGTACTATCAATCAAAAGATTGTCTGATAAACGAATGTTCAAATTGTTTGCCCTTAGAAAAGGTGCCCAGTTTTAAGTATCTGGGAGTAGCCCTGGATGGGTGCTTAAAATGGCAGCCACATATTGGAAATATTGCAAATAGTATGCGGCGAACCATAGCCAATTTTTATTTCATTCGGAACAAATGTCCAATATGTTTTCTAAAATCAATATATAACGCCCTTGATAACTCTAGACTAAGCTACGGTATATTCTGTTGCGGAGGAGCTTACCAAAATTCTATAAGATCCATTGCTTTTCTACAAAAAGAATAGTTAGAGTGATCTTAAAAAAGACTTGCTATGACCATTCCTTTCCTCTATTTTGTCATCTTGGGCTACTCCCCTTAAGACATTTATTTGTTTACAAAGTTATATGTCATTTTTACCTAAGAAGTGGTAATACTGGTTTACTATTGTACAATCCTTCTCCCAACTCCCTATGTAGTGCATGTATTTCCTTGCCTAAGCCAAACATGAGATTATTCAAACAATTTTTATTGTATATAGGACCAAAAGTGTATAATTTATTACCTGTTTATTGTTTTAATTCAAAAATTGTAAGCACAACAATGAAGAACATACGATCTTGGTTATACACTAAAGAAAGTGTAGAGGATGTTTTCTTGTAACTGCATTATCATCTGATATATGTACTGTAATTTCAAATTGATGTTATTCATTCATATATATATGTATATACATATGCATCACCTGATTGGTAAATGATGGTAGCCATAATTCAGGTTTACCTTCACAGCTACCTAAGTTACTCCCCATTTAATTAAATGTATTATGTTGTATGCATTCTTTATCGGAGTAATAAACAAACATTTATTATTATTATTAGTCATACTTAAACTCTATGCTTTAATATCAGCAGCTGTGGGATATAACTTAAATTTAATACTTCATTATTATTGTTGCAATAAAATACTTTTTACAAGTGAATTTCTAAGTCACTATATTACATATCTGTATAAGTCTGTAACCTGGCTCATTTTCTTCACCTGGCATAACTTGTTTGGGTTTTTTTAAAGGTTTCTAAGAATCCTAAAAAAATAACCTAGGAAACTATATGATTTATTTTCAACAAATAGTTGAGAAAAGATACAAACTACATGCTTAATTTTTTGATGAGATCTTGGAGTTAAGAACCCCTCATTTTTAAATAAGGTCTCTCCGAAAGTAGTTCCATACAGGGCTGATAATTTGTTAATTTTGAGAATATTGGAATGTTGAGATATTTCTCTATAAAATAACACCAAATTAATTGATTTCTAGGAGAAATTATACTTAAATCAAACTACCTCAAGCACTCAGAAGTTTCACGGAGATTAAATCAGTTCCCTCAACTAGGGCTGGAACCATATCCATCAATAATGCAGTGACAGTGATTTAATCAGTTAAGCTACCAAGGTATTCTCCTCTCCTGAGAATATTTGGGCCAGCAATTTTTTCATATTTCATTTTCATATTCAATATAATTTTCATTGATATTTTTGCACATACATTTGTGTATAAGTGAATTACTTCAAAAAGGTAATATTGTTGCTAGTTGCAGTATCCCCAAAATTCATGTACTAAAGGTTTATTATTAGGTTGTCCTTGATCGTAATGCTAGGAAAATTCTGAGGAAGATGGGGATCTAGGAAGGCGAAGGATACCTTTGTAAATTAAAATATCAGACAGGTTTGAACAGAGAAAAATCCTACTTTTGAGGCCAGCTGTAAATGAAGTCATAATACCCACACTGATTGCCAACATTCTCTGAGTGAATACTGAATGCTGTGCCTGTATCACTACTGCATTTAAATCATTTAAAGGGGATTAGGACTTTTGACTTTTCTTGAGTTGATATTGTTGAACAGTTCATGATACTAGAAAATAACCATTCATTCAAAATGAGGTACCTACTATCTGCATGATGAGATGTGGATGACACTTAGCACAGCTTTTTTAGCAATGTTAATGATCAGTTTATTAATTATTTTGTTCACAATAGTGGCAGAGCATGAAAGACTGAATTAGAAATACTAATAGGTTAGTAGTATCCTGAATGATCACTCAAGAAAAAAGTATCTCATACCACCATAAAGCTTCCATACTGCACCATGGTAACTGGAAGAGGAAACACTGCTACAAAGTGACATTTCTCTGCTTGTAAGGGTTTAGTAAAAACTCTAGGTAGGTAAACAAATGCACATCACTCACTGGTAAATTTAGCTTAAAGGATTACACCAGTGTTCAGATTGGGTAAAATTTTAAAAATCTTTACCCATGCCACATAAATTGTTTTTTTTAGCAATAGTTGAAGTTAAGAGTTTTATCAAGTATTGATCAGCGACTTTAGAGGATATTAAAATTGACTGGTGTGTCCAAGAAATAGAAACTTGGACTATATTTTCTTTAACTCTCATTTTTGCACAGTGGGCAATCATATCTTTACTACAAAGGTAAATTAAGTTGAACAGCCTTACTATTCACAGAAAAACCTTCATCATTTGACATGTTTCAACATACTTAGCCATCAGGACAAATAAAATGATTCCACAAAGCTCAAATGGTATACAAAGGCCCAGAGCTGTGCCAAAAATCAGAGCATCTGCAAAGCTATTTTTTACCTATTGCAAGAATGAAAAATTATGCACATCCTGAGGATAGTTTTAAACAATGACTTATTTAAAATACACAGCTGGTAACACTTCAAATCCCCCAGTCAACAGTAAAAAATTTAGTTAGTATGTTCCTGAGGTCATAAGTGAAAGAACAGATTTTGCAGTAGTTTCAACTTTGACAACTGAAGGGATGTAGGTTTGGTTATGCTACACTCCATAAAGAAACACAGAACTGCTGAGGACTACGTTTTGTGACATTGGAAGCTCATGGATTGTGTTTGAAAACTATTTAAGAGTGAAACTTTAATTCTGATAGCCAAAATTACTAAAAGGCATGAGATATTACTTGGCTTAATAGTAACAAAAAACTGTGGGAGTTGTGTCCTTGAGCTTTCTCACTGAAAACCTATACATCATGACAAAATTTTTCATGGCTTTTCAAAATAGATTGGAAAAATAAAGACATTAAAATGACTGTTGACAATTATTATTTAATTTTTCTTAGAACTTCTTCCAGCTAAGAACCAGAGACAAGTCCCTCATTTGCCTCATTCTTGACATCATGGATGTTGATAAAGGCATTCAGAATGAAAGAGAGAAGGGAAGCAGTCCTTGGGTAGATGAGGCAGAGGGGTGAAACAGCCAGAGCTTTTGTCTATGAAAGTTATCTGAGGATGGAGACAGGCTCCAATAGTTAAGTACCAGGAGGGGGATATTGAGGTAGTGAAGGTTATGCTATGGTTAAAGAAAAGAGAATATGGAGGGAAAGTTGAAAACGTTTGTTCATTTAACAACACATATGGGAGATGGTTAAAAAGGTTAGCTAGTGTAACAACACATTGAATTATTCCTGGGTAATGTTACTTTCATCAAAATGCACAGCCTTTGGCTTTTCTCCTCCATATAACACACCATTTTCCACAGAAGTGATTGTCTTCGGAAGCAAAAAGGTCTGTGTCCAATAGTATACTCTTTCTCATTTTATTGTATGTCATCGAAACTTGAGTATACTGCATGAATCCTGCAAGACAGTTCCTACCATCAATGAGCATGCTGGCTAGGCATTAGAGGAAAGTTTGATGTCACAGGAGGGTGTAAAATATTATGTAAAATGTTCCTGGACAAGCTAGCTATTGCTGTATTATGCGTGAAAGGGTTAAAGTATAGGAGCAGAACAGAGACTCAATGCAGAATTGCAGAGGGGATGTGGTCTACAAGAAGTGTTCTCTAAAACAGAATGAATAAAATCTTCATAATTTGTGAATATGACCTATGGAGGGAAGTGTCAAAGAGAAGGGAGGACATTATGAAAAGCAGAGTAAGCTTTACAGGCCACACACCAAAAGTTGAATTGATGATATTAGCAGTAACTAGGTGGAATTCCTTCATAATGAAATGGCGGATTACTTAGTTTTACACAAAAGATTTATTAAGTTCTTACAACCAGGGTTTCATCGCTGTGTCACATCATCAGGTACAGACAAAGTAAAACACATTGCTTAAATAGTCAAAAATGAGAGGGGGGGGGAAGTAATGTGTTTTGCTATGTCTGTATCTGATGATGTCACACAGTGATGAAGCCAGGGTCGTAAGGATGCAATAAATCTTTTGTGGAAAATTAATTAATTTATCATTTAATTCCAAGAGTTGAACTTTTTTGATTGTGACCACACAGAAATCAGTAAACACTAATGGGTATAAAGAGTGGTATAAACAATGTGAGCATGACCTCAAGTCACTTGTGGTAGGGTCAATCAGTTAACCTTTAAAAGTTAGAATTTGAAATCAATTGGTCCTGCTGACCCGAAACATTCTAAAAAAATGTATGATTTTGGTAAAATTCTACTTATCAACTAATTCAAACAAACATAATCAAATGGTTTCATATATTCCAATTTGGCCAAGAGGATGGCAAAGGGCTGAAGAAGGTTATTTGGACAAGGATAGAGGAGTCAGACCTGGGCAAAGATTTAATAGCATTACTGAGGAATCAATTTTGCTCACAGAGAGGAATTCCTTTTCACATATGATTTGAAAGCACAAATTGCATTCTTCTAATCAAATATGAAGGACTATAACTGCGTGAGCTGAAATGATTCAACAGCACTGTCAGCTGCCCAGTATGTAACTCCTCCCTCACAGAATGATGGCTGGAAATGTGAAGAGAACTCCTATCAAAACAGGAAATAAAGAAATCTATCAAAGGAGAACCCTGGATAATCCATGAAATATTTCAGAGAGGATGGACTAATTTGAATCCTTATTTGAATGGCTTCTTCAAAGAATATGGCAATTCCAAAAAATGCTAATAAGTTTCTGAATGTTAAGAGACCATTTACAGCATCAATTCATGATTCCAATGAGGACATCAATTCTAAAAATCCTGCATCAAAGCATCAAAGCCTGAACGTGCTATTTTCCATTGCCTACAATGTATTTTTTGGAAATGTATATGTGTTAATTTCTTCCATGCTCCTTCTTCCCTCTCCCCTCCTCCAACCTCAGCCACCCGGTTAATCCCTTCCCACAGCCCAACTCTTTATACCTGCCCCTCAACTACCACACTCCTGCACTCTCCCTCCCCTCATTCCTCTCCCTCCCCGTCCTTTCCTCTCCCTCTCCCTCCCCCTTCCTTCCCCTCCTTCACCCGTGCATCAAAAAAATGGTATATATATATATATGATGTAAAATAATTTTTTGCCACCTGAAGATGTCATTATGTGACGAAACCATGGTCGTTCCCAATAAACCCATCTAGTGAACCTATACTAAGTGTATTCTGATTTCCATTAAATTTGGTCTCATTTTAAAGAATAATATCCCACCCTTAAAAAATATACAAAAAAATTAGCTCCTAACCGAACTACTTTCCAAGATTTTTTTACGTAAAATACATGCCATTTCACATGGGAAATGGTAGGCGTAGACACTCCAGAAAGATATTATTTAAAAAATGAGGAATTTCTTACACCTAGATCTTGTAAAAAAATTGAAATGTGTAGTTTGTGTGTTTTCTGAATAATTTTTGAAAATAAATTATATTAACACCATAAACCCCAGAAACACCAGAAACCATAGTAATGTTTTCTGGATCTCAAAAACCTTTCATTGTGAAGGCATTTTAAAGATGAAATAATGAGTCAAACGAAAGACTAATATAAATATTTTTATTTTATTACTCTCGATTTCCGTCACACAAAAGTATAGAATTGCACCATTAAAAATGCAATACTTGTTTCATGCTTTCAACAGCTGCTGAAATTAAAATGTATAATTCAGATACAATCTCCATTATGATTCGGGAACAATCTCACTTAAACTACCTTAAGATGTGAAGCTGAAACAGGGTACAATAAGGATAACATTAAGTACTGACAGCATTGAAATGGATAAATAGACTCTCAGAACTAAAAACTTAACAAGTGATTAATTGCTAATATAACTTAATCATTCCCTATCAGTGATGTAGTCAGGAGGGTGGTTCCCCCCATTTTCCCAAAATTTGGAATTTATTTCATTAAGCAAAGAAAAGGAGAATTTCATATTATTTTGCAACAAATGATTTTGAATTAATTTATACTTCACATTGATCAACTTTGAAAACAAATAATTCATCTTTGTCTAAATACAAAAATTTATCCCTAATTTCAATAGCCCCCCACTACTATTATACTTAAATAGACCTTCCCTGACATCCAGGCTACACCACTGTACCCTCTATTCCTGAATGAAAGCAATGTCATCACGAGTATCATAGCCAAAGATAAGAATACACAACGAATCAAAAAGAGAGACTAACCTGAGGTTTTTTCACAACATCTTTCACTGCTTCCGATAAAACAGGAGCAGAGATAGTGGCAGTATTGCTGATTTCTTGTTGAGCTTCTCCTTCACTAAAAGATTTCACTAATTTTTGAACTTGGTAGATGGTGGAATGTATGCATCATTAAGGAATTTCACAAACAGTTTTTTTCCGATTACACAACAGCTTCTAACAAGAAGCGTAACATAATTCACAAAAATTTTCTTAGTTATGTCAAAGCAAATATTTGCATCCTTCATGCATATTACTATCCAGTGAAATTAAAAATGGAAAAGTTGGCATAAAGAAAAATTAGTGTAAATTAGGCAGAAATAAGTGGTGGGAAATTTTTCATTTTAATCCCATTACAAGAAGGTTCAGATTATCAACAAGTAACAATATATTAGATCAATCACCTCTCATTTAAAATAATAACATAATTAATGATTAACTGTAAATATTCTTTTATCACACTATAAGTTCCCCAGCAATGTTATAAAGGATATCATAACCAAACCTTAGGCGATCCATGCTTTCGAGCCAAACGTATGTCTGTCCAGGAATTCTTACTTCATTGACAAAAGTCTGTAATGAGAATGAGAGATTGGGCAAATAAATCAGGAGTAAAAGTTGAAAATAAACAAAAAAGATGGGCCAACCTCATGACCATGCAACATTTTAGAACCCTGTGGTGCTCGTAGTCTAGTAAAAACTTAACCTTTTAACATTCTCATTTAAGTTTATCAGGATAGAAAAAGACAATCTTTTAGACACTTTACCCAAAGTTCATTGGATTTATTGTCACTGTAATTGACTCTCCCTTTACATACATAGTTTGTTACCATAGTACAGTACATTACTACAGCAATGAATTCATACATGAATTAAGTAGAAGATGAAAAGAGAATGGAATGTAGGACAGCAATTAACCATTCTTTTGACTGATGACTGCATTAATAAATTATCAATGCTTTGAATTATGATTAGTTGTTTGAATGAGAGCATTTCATTCCTCACAAGGTCAAATAAATTACTTGCTGACAGGGTTCATTAAAAGCTCTCAGTCAATGCCTACCCTGAATGCCTTCATTCCATTGGAGGTATATATTCAAGAATCATTTCGCGGCTTTGCATTTTGAAAAAGTCACTCATATCATTGATGGCAATTTGACAAATCTCAAATAAACTTTTAACTATATGAGAAAGTACTCTTTTAAATTTGTTAAAGAGTAACATTAAACTTAAGGTGTTGACACCTTAACCCATGGGCTTTGCATTTTTCAAGTGATCACCTTCCTTTGAGCACCTAACATTAATTTCATCAAAGCATTGCAAATATAGTTTTAAATTTGTTATTAAAATATAAATTTTTCTCAATCTTATGTGATTATGAGACGAAAAAGAAAACACGTACAAAATCAGCTGACTGTTGTCTCTTTATTCTAGGCCCAGATCTAAAGAAGAGCCAGCTGATCACCATACCTTTAAGTCAATGGGTAGAGCATGCCCTTTGAAGTGTTTCACATACATACTTCAAATTCTACATCACGTCATTAAACTGGCTTATCACATAATCAAGGTAATACAGTAAAAATATAACATTTATGATAATGATTAGCATTCTACTTTATCAGAGAAACTTACAATATAAAGTAGTGAAGAAACAGATGCAAGCAAAGACAAACAAAAGTTATGTTAATTCCTTCAAATGATCTTATTGAACAGATGTAGAGAAATTGTTAACAAAAATATGCAGTACTGAAAGGATGGCAAACATATTCTTACCCCATTTGAGCTGTTGAGATCCTTTACTTGAAACTTCTTTTCTTTATAATCAAAATTAATTACAGCATGACGTTTATCAACACTTCTTGACTGTAAAAAAAGGAAGGAGTATTAAATTTAGCCACTCTTTATGGAACCTATCCATACCAAATTTAAAAAAAAGTTTGACAGGTCTACAGCAAAGGAAATATTCCACACTAAAATAGATGTTTAAGACACCAATTTCGAACATTATTTACCACAACAATATTTGGAATATGGCATTTACGATTTCTTAAAATCATGAATTTCAAAGGCTACCTTACATCTGAAATCTGAGCATTCCCATGCTTAATTGCAATGGACATCATTAGCCAATTCTTAGAAAAATTATTCATTTATAACTGAAAAGAACTTATTCTGTAATTCATAACAAAGAGCTCCTTAACAATTCTGACAGCTGCTTAATTTTTATTTATAATGAGCAATTACTTCAAATACCAACATTCACATTTAAATATACAACTTATTTCACAATCAAGGTTATGCATTAAGGTTCCAACAGTAAAACCGAAGAGCCAAAATAAAGGAAACACAGGCATACATTAAAATCTTTTCCACTTTTTTTACAGAAACGTGTACGGGAGGTGCTAATTAGAAGAGATCTAGCAGCAGTGAACCTCAAGTAGAGCTTAGTATTACCTATCTTCTAGCTTACAGACAAACATTTGAACAAAATCCATTGATGTAAACTAAAAAGGGTGACACATCATAAAAAAGGCATTCGACTTGATCAGTTTTCAAACTAAGATCTTCCAAATATCAGTCAGCTGTATTAACCAGTAACCCCACAGGGAAATTGGGAGTATTTGATTTGGATCCTGAGAAAGTCAAATGATTTTTCATGACCAATTTATGACACTTTGGGTAATATCTTTGGACATGAGCACATGACTGCCTACCTCATCATTTGTGCAATTTGCCAGATTGAAAATTTTTCAGAATTATACACCTTAAACATTTTCAAAGGCTGAAATACAGATCACACAAAATATACCTCAGCATGTTGCACACACAAAGAATTGATAAACACAAGTTAATGATTAGCTGGTCTCTAGAAAGGTATTTCTCTAAAGAGCTTCAATTAAATTAACCACTTTTCTTACCTTCTATGAAACTATGGCAGCTTGAAATCAATAGAAATAGTTTAAATTAGACACAAATATTATCACTCGTTACAAATGAAAGAGTAAAGTAATATTTCCAAGTACTTTCAATTTCTGTAATAAATAACATTAAAAAACATGTAACATTTGAAATGTTCAATAACTTCAATAAAATAGAAATATTTAATGCAGAAACAAATCAAACTAAAAGATAGGATATGAATACAGCAGTAAAAATGTAAGTATAGAGGAATAGGTATTAAAAGACAAGTGGATTTTGGGATCACAGTCGCTCTTATGAGATGACTTTCCTCCATATGTCACCATTTAGTGCAGCAAAGGTTTACATGGGGCCATACATTCGAATACCTTGCAAATTTAAACATCTTTACTGTAATTTTGTTTAAACTGAGAGATGAAGTAAATGAGATAATATGATTTCGATGATAGGAAAATATATCCCATATATAGACAAGCAATTGGATTTTAATATGAGGCTACGAGTCATTCTATTTTAAAATTTCAACTTCTAACATAACATGCCCTTTGAGCTAACTCTTAAAACACTGATTGGAAGTTATTAAATTGCGCATTCAAAACAAATGTAAGACATTTAAAAAGTATTGGGAAAAAGAAAGAGATCCATATAACTAAAACTCAAAAATCAGCTCATAAGTGAGGATATAGCAATATGCTGTAATATTTCTCCATGAACTGGAGACATCAAACTAACTGAAAAATTAAAAATCCCTTCATTTAAGGCATATGTGTGAAATGAAAGCCAACCCCTGACAATACTGCAGTGGCAATGAAAATTAGAAAATTTCTTCTAAAATATGAACTAAACTAACATTTTGATGAATTGAATTATTTATGTAACATTTATTTTAATAAAAATAACACATTCCACAGTATCAAATTGAGGAAATGGAATAGTTTCGGGAGGAATCAATGGAGCATTTGACTGGATTCTTAGGTAGAGAAACAAAAACAAGTCTCCAGTTCTCTGATATATTACCCATGGATGGATTAAAGATTTTCCAGTATCACATCCACATTAATTGCAAAAGTTTCAATCACCTGATACTATTTTGGCAGTATAAAAATGAAAATAAAGCTTGCTAGGATGTTATGACACCTGAAGAAGGCTATAACGTCATCCTGGGGTCCCTGTCTATTCCATATACAAGACCCGAATGCAGCATTGCCACAGATTCCACGGCCAATATGAAGACAATGAAACCTGAAGCTTGCTGGGGACTAGGAGGGGGATGTTGAGAACAGTGGCAATCAATAGAACAACAACAGCAATTATTATAAAGAAATTTTTTGGGAAAAGGGCTGGGTGACAAATCATTTTAAGTAAACTTTGTCCACAGAAGGGGGCTTTAAGGAAAACTTTACAACAAATAGTCTTGGTCGGCCCAAAGGCTTTCTAGGGACTAGGAGGGGGATGTTAGGAACGGTGATAATTAATAGAACAACAAATTCAATTATGTATATTCAATAATTTATTGGGAGAAGGACTGGGTGGCACCTATCATTTTAAGTAAACTTTATCTACAGAAGGGAGCTTCATTCATGACTTTAACCAAAGGATAATCTTGGTCAGCCCAAAAGGTGGCTAGGGACTAGGAGGGGGATGTTAAGAACAGCGACAATTAATATAATAACCACATCATTTATAATCTTTTTGGAAAAGGGCTGGGTGGCAGCTATCACTTCATCCACAGACTTCATGGATGACTTCAACCAAAAGAAGGCTTTTGTCAGCCCAAAGGGCTTGCTAGGGACTAGGAAGGGGATGTTAAGAACAGTATGAATTAACAGAACAACAACATCAACAATAATAAATAATTTTTGTTGGAAAAGGGCTGTGCGGCACCCATCATTTTAAGTAAACTTTGTGCACAGAGGACGCTACATGGATGACTTTAAATAATTGACAGTCTGGGTTGATCCAAAGGCTTGCTAGGGACTAGGAGGGGGATATTAAGAGCAGTGACAATTAATAGAATAACAAAAAAAAATTATAATAAAATTAGGTAAAAAATTTCTCCAATGGCCATAATTATTGGCACCACTCGTCAACAGAAAGAAAAATAATATTGACTGTGTTGGATTAACGGAATCATCCTATTTTTTTACCTAATTTTGTTACATTACAAGGTCATGGAGCTAAAGTTCCTTGATTTTAATATCAGTAATGATTAATAATGTTTTATGCAAAAGGGTTGGGTGGCACCTATTATTTAAGTAAACTTTATCCACAGAAAGGCGCTTCATGGATGACTTTAACCAAAAGAAGGTCTCAGTTGGACCCAAAGGGGGGCAGAAGGGGCAACAGCCCCTCTGGGCTGCCAATGTCTTGATGGGAAGCTTTCTATTTTCACAAAAAAGAAGGAGTCCAGTATGCCGTGAAATACGGCAATTACCAACTTTTATTTTAACTTTCTCGAGGGAAATTCGGAATTAAAAAAAAAAGAAAAACAGCGTGTCCACTAAAGTCAAAATATTAAATTCAAGCATAATTCCAGGTTTTCAATGCTAAATTTATACAAAACTTCATGACATAATATCGCAGTTTTTATATGAGCCAAAGAGACGTTCTTCAAGTTTTATATAGAACATGGATTTTTCCAGCTAAACCCACAAGTACGAATAAAGAACCCCAACCCAAGAATAAAGTAATAAAATAATTATAAATAATTAAATAAGAAATAAGTTTTAAAATAAAGTAATCAAATATGTAGTTTTACTGGTAGTAAGTTTCATATTGGTTTTAAGACGACTGTACCAGAAGTAGGCTTACTATAAGTTTTTCTACTTCACTTTTTTCACTTTACTATCAGTACTAAGTTTTCGTCTTTGATTCATTTAGTCATACCAACGGTAAATCCGTTGCATCATGTACAGTTATCAAACAACAGATATATTAAAGTCAATGTTGCTGATTTTATTTATAAAAATAAGGATTTTTTGCCTGGAAATGATAATTTTTAAAATTCTCGACTCAAACGAGAAATTCACGAATAATCTACGAACATTTCCCGGTGCTGAAAATTCATGTTTTCCGATCCTGGTTTTCCCGGTCCGTGGACACCCTGAAAAACCATCAAGAAACAACCGGAGCTCACCTTGAGCGTGAGGTCGCACTCTTCCCTTCCGACGAACAACATGGCGTGCGCGGCGAGCGTCAGCAGTGGAGGTGCGTGAGGGGACGCCGGCTGCTGCTGCACGACGGCCGCCGGTGGCGCCTTCCGGAGCAGGGCGCACTGCACCAGCCGCCAAGACACCACCCCCTCCGCGGCCTCCTCCTCCGCCCCCGCCATCGAGGAGGCGGGACACCACCACCGTCCGGCAGGCTTGGGCGGCGAAGACCCGCGGGCCCCCGCGCTTGGAGGGCCCTCGTCGGCTCCACTTCCAGCGGAGTGTGCTGTGCCGTCGAAGGGAGGCCCCGGCCAACAAGAGGGGAAGGATGCGGTGCCTCGGGCCTACCGGAGAAGGCCCGGAGGACACTGATGGCAGTTCACCAGACTCGGTTCACCTGCAGAACGAGATAGGAGAACGTAATGGATCATAATTTATAGCTCACTAACAGAAATACCCATTGATTCTCAACGGGAAATAATAGTTGGAAATAATTTATTTTTTATTTACTATTAAAGAAAAATAGTCCACATACAGCAAAATTGCCAATTTAAAGTGTACTTGTAACAAACACTAAAAGACACATATAGGTAAACAACAATAACAGCAAAAATAACAACAAAAGACTTGACTTAGACGATCTGGAGTTGGTGTCCAAGTCTGTTACTGTCTAGGTTCGCTGTTTATTTTAGAAAAGACGAGCGGAGGCCAAGTTGGTGAAGTTATTTGGCGATAGGAAAAAGGGATCGATATCGGTAGGAAGTGAATTTAATAGGGAGGAGAGACGGAGGAAGAGCGAGAGTTGAATTAGTGATAATCTTGGAGTGTGATGAGGAGTAATGAGTTAGATCTGGTGGGACGCGAAGGCACTCTGATGTTGATGAATGACGTAAGTTCGGGACTGTCAATGCAAGAATCACGGGTATTGTAAATGAGTTTTAAGTCTGTGGTGGGAGACATTACAAATGAAGAGGGAAGATAGTATCTCGTTTGTGGATGCATGGCGGAAAATTGGAAGTCTGTATTTCACTGTTTTAACGAAGAAAGTTGTGAAACTGAGTGGAGAGATTTGAGGCTGCTAACATAGACCATATTGGGGAGCGATAAATGAGTATAGGAAGAACAATGGATGAGAAGTATCACTGTAGTGCAGGAGTTAATATATTTTATCGATATCTTCGATTTTACTATCGATATATAAGAATTATAGAGATTTTATCGTTTCAGGCGTCACTTCGTGGCAATTATCCATTATTCAGTGATGGAAAAGAAAAACTTTGTTAAGTCCACAATTTTTATACAAATCCTTTTTACAAGAAAGATTTTATTCACTTCGTCGACCAAGGTCTCTACTCGTTCAGTCATTTGCAAGGCAGTTTTTGCAATGTACCCGACGAGAACGTAAAGCACATAGGTATCGGGATTTGCACTTCCACCTAATTCCCCGTTCTCTCGCCCATACCCACCACCTCCTTTCTTGCTCCTGAATTGTACTTTATCACAAAGGAACGAGAGATTTTATTGGTCGTCACGCCAACAAGGAACTCGCTTAAAGTATTTCAGGTAGTTTGAGCGAGATAGTTCTCTAGTCATAATTGAGACCATATTCGAAGTATACATTTTAATTTTTGCAGCAGTAGGCAGCATAAATGAAGTATTCCATTAATAATGATGGAATAATATACTTTTGTGTGACTGAAATTCTGAATAATTTAATAAAAAACTACAAAAGCATCCAATTCGGCTCATTTTTTTCACGCGGTACGGTTAAAACTCCTGCACAACGGAAGGCATATTAGTGCACCGCTATTCTAATAATATTTAAGTCATGCTTCCTGCATCTGCTGAAATTTAACGTAAAATTCGAAGATGGTCCCCATCATGACGAGGCAAATAGCTCGCTCCAACTTCCATAATAAAAGGGAGGATCTACGTCGGAAAGTGGAGGAAAATAATGCATAATTAAGAGGACTCTGTTCTGCGTAAATGGAAGCGAAAAAACGTATAGAGACGTGATATTAAAAAAAAATAAACAGCTCGCAACGTCGTCAAGGTAGTTTGAGCGAAATATCATTTAAAATAGTGCGAGCAAGATAGTTCCTTAATCACTATAGAGACTATATTTGAATTATACGTTTTAATTTCACCAGCTGTGAGACACACGAATTAAATATTGCATTATTAATGACTCAATAACATAATTTTACATGATAGAAATTGTAAGTAACCAAATGAAAATACCTAAATAAGTTTTTAACTTGACTCATTTTTTCACGCGGTACGTTTGAAACTCCATCAAAACGGAAGGTTTATTGTGATTCCGAAGAATTTATGCGGTGATAATGTGATTAATTTTCAAAAATAGTAGAGAAATCACACAAACACACTGTTAATTTTTTTGACGAGATCTGAGTGTAGGAAATGCCTCATTTTTAATATAAGGTCTCTCTGGAGAGCATACACGTACCATTTCCCATATAAAAGGGCAGGTATTTTTGGGCAAATATCTCGGAAAGCAATGTGGTAAGGGGTTGAATTTTTTATGTCAATAGAAGGGTGATAAATTTTTCTTGAAAATGAGACCAAATTCATTGATTTCTAGGTAAAATGAGATTTTGCACAAACTACCTTAAATCTATATATTTTGTCTCATTTTAAAGACACATACCACCCTGCCAAAGATTCCAAAACAATACCCCCTTTCTAAACTACTTTCAGATATTTTTGACCAAAAATACCAGATCTTCTACATGGTAAATGGTACGCAAATGCTCTCCAAAAGGAATGAAAAAAATGACGCCTAGATCTCGCCAACAAATTAACAGTATGTACTTTGAATATTTTCTAAATTCTTTTTTAAAATAAATCATATTATCACCGCAATAGGTGCTTCAGAATTGCATAACGCCGTCCGTTGTGAAGGAATTTTAAACAAACCGCGTGAGAAAAATGAGTCAAGTAAAAGACTTATGAAGATATTTTTATTTAATTATATACAATTTCAGTCATGTAAAAGTATAATATTGCACCATTAAAAATTCAATATTTTATTCGTGCATTCTACAGCTGTCGAAATTAAAAGTGCAATTTAAATATGGGCTCCATTATGACAAGGAAAATAGCTCGCTATAACTTCCTTAATAAAAGGGAGGACCTACGTCGGAAAGTGGAGGAAAATAATACCTAATTAAGAGGACTCAGTCCTGCGTAAATGGAAGCGAAGAAACATCCCGAGACGTGGAAATGAAAAAAAAATAAAACCGCCCGCCACGTCGTTAAACAGAAGCTTCCTCGGCCAAGCCAAAACTTATCGCTTCATAATACTCATGGCAGGGCGGCGACCATGATAGTAAAATGAGTCACTTCTTTGAGGAAGGTCGTTCATCCCGGCGCACGGGCCGCCGACAACACAGCTGCGATTGCCATGTGTTGAGTCCTCACCTCCATTGGAAGCATGCCCTTCCTCGTCGAAAAGAGAGTATTCCCGCCGCCTCGAGATAACCAAATCGAGTGTCGATGCGAAGTAAACGGGAATGTGGGGGACCACAAGCGACGACACGGTTCACTTTGCGAAGATGGACGCGAACAAGGAGAACCGACTGAAAGAGCGAGCGATCGACGAGAAGAGATCGAGAAAAAAAGACGATCAAGAAGCGGAACGACGAACCACGGGTCAAGGAGGGCTGGTCAACTCTGCAGAGCCAACCCCAATGACCGGACTCCAGCATTGCATTCGCTGTGATACAGACTACGCTGAAATGAAGATGTTAATTGTCGAAATGAGAGCGAGTGAATACAGATAAAAATACCATGAGACAAGCATCCACATCAATGTAGAATCAAACCACGGGATTTTCACAGTGTATATCAAATAAGTATCACCGACATACAACCAAGAACACATATAACAAAAGGGGATCGGGTTGGCGTGGTGGATAGAGTACTGGCTAACCATACGGGAGGACAGGGTTCAAATTATGTTTGAATCATATCATCAAATGTTTTTCAGAGGAAACCTGATCCCTACTTGAGTTTCTTGTGGTGGGCACTTCAGGTACAGTACTCCGTCTGTCGGATGAGACGTTGAACCGAGGTACCCTTGGCGCATTTCGTTAAGAGCAGGCTAACGCCGACGTAGGGTTTCTATCCATCCTTCCTCCCTTACCTATCCCCTATGGCGCCAATGATCTTAGCCCTCGGTCACCTCCCCAAAATCCAATCCAATCCAACATATAACAAAAAAATGCTTCTCAACAGCTACAAAATTAAGACACTATTATACAGAGACACAACCGGAAATAACATATGCAATTGAAACCATCTTCAAAACAACTAACACAGTGGCAATAGATAAATTACTCAAGATAGAAAGAGAACAGTCAGAACTTGCATCAATAAAAATACGAAGAAAACGGGCATCTGAGGTTAGCTTCAAATGAAACAATCTGCAGAGAAATATAACCTGTAACGAGCAAGATGAGAGAGAAACGAATCTCATTCTTTGGACACCTAATTAGAACACTGGAAAACTGAACAAGCAAAAAATATTAGAGAAAAACTATGGAACAGTAAGACCAGCATAAGATGGATTGCAGAAATTAAGGAAGATATGAGTGAATTGCACATTACAATAGAAGACTTTAAAGAAAAGACAGACACAATCATGAAACTCAAGGACAAACAAAACAGACTACAAAACAAGATTAACAAACAGAGAATAGGAAGGGTGACCCAAGATAAAGAAATAAAATTACGATCCGAGCGAATGAAGAAATACTGGGCTAACAGAAAACAGAATAATTCCAGAAGATGACTGAAGTGGCCCAATGAAGGCTAGGAAATAAAATAATGATAATAAAAAGGATAAGTAAACCAAAATAAATAAAATACAAAGGAAAGCTGCGCGCTTAGAGATGGGCCATGCCGGAAATTACCGTGGTATTTTACGAAATTTACCGCAGCTCCTGAAAATTAACGTAATTTCTGCAGTCTCAGGTATTACCGATATATCACACACATATTATTTAAAGTCAAGTCTATATACACTAAATACAATCTTAATTACTAATAAAGACAAGTCCAACTCATTTTTGGAATATTTTTACTCATGGAATATTTTAGAGAATATCATTTTCAATGGTTTTAACGAAAAGACTCATGCCAAAAAATGAACGCCGAATTGCGCGTGGACTGCCGAGATTGTTTTTAAAATTTCTTTATTTCTAATGCATTAACGTAGCATTAACAATTTTGCAAATGTCTTTAATCCCTTGCTATTGGCTTTACTAATAAATCTTCTAATAGCAAATAATTGCAGATTAATTAAATATTACCGGAAAACTACGATATTTTAATAAAATTACCAGACCAGACTACAAACCTAGATTAGCAAAGAGAGAATAGAAATGGTGATCCTAGATGAAGAAGGAAAATTACGACCCGAGCGAATGAAGGAATACTAGACTACTACTAATAAAATTTTTCGAAAATTACCGCTATTTACCATGGTAGAACTAAAATTAAAATTACGGCTATTAATCCACCTCTAGGGGCGCTACATTAAAACTGTTAAGAGCGAACGTGTAGTGTTTCTCAGCTTATAGACAGGTTGGGTTGGGAGCCACTAGAGACTCGGAGGCTGCACACTAGACTTAGCTTGCTTGAGAGATTCAGAACAGGTGCGCTTCAGAGCGACACAGAGAGTAATATCATGACGCCTCACTACATCTCTAGGTCGGACAGGAGCGATACAATAAGATAGATACATTTCTAAACGGATAGGTTCAAATACTCGTTCTTTCCGCGCACAATAAGCGACCACAGTAAAAACTGAGCTCCACTAAATACACTTCCATAATACACGTCACCATTTCACCTCCCAAAACCTTATCCCATACATCTTTGCATGGATGGTGTCCAAACACTCCCTACCACATGCCCCTGAGGCGGCAGGGTAGTATGTAGATATCTGTGTTAAGCCTTTCAAACTTGGTAGCCCAAGAGCACACTTGACGGGAGCCTATGGAGAAATTTGAAACTGGTGTGTTTCAGAGCGACATAGAGAATAATATCATGACGCCACACATTTCTAGGCCCAACATAGCGATAAAATGAGAGAGATACATTGCCTAACAGATAGGTGCAAAAACTCGTTCTTCCCGCGCTCAATAAGCTACCACACTAAAAACTGACATCCACTAAATACACTCCCATAAAACACGTCACCATTTCACCTCCCAAAACCTTATGCTTATACACAGCTAGTGTCCTAACACCCCCTCCCACAAGCCCAAGAGGCGGCTCACAGGGTAATATGTAGATGTATATTTTTCTTCTTTGCTGTTACAAGTTGGGCAATGCCCAGATGTTGTAATTTGCAGTTGGAATCTTCTCAGTCCTTGACGAACAGACGGTGGTTTCCTTCCTCCTGGGGCAATACTATATCTACATACTACCCCGCGATTCGACGCATGGGGCTGGTAGGTCACCAGCCGTATAAAGATGTAAAAGTTTTGGAGGTGAAATGGTGACATGTCCTATGAGTGTATTTGGAGGAGCTGTTTTTATTGTCGTCGCTTGTTGTGCGCGGAAAGAACGAGTATTTGTACCAATCTGTTCGGCAGATTATCTCTCTAATTTTATTGCTTCTGTCAGACGTAGAAATGTAGTGAGGCGTCATGATAATATTTTCTGTGTCGCTCTGAAACACACCAGTTCTGAATATCTCAAGCAGCCTAAGCCTAGCGTGCAGCCTCCGTGTCTCTAGGGGCGCCCACCTTCATCCCTCTAACAGTTGTGTAACACTATATGTTCGTTCGTAGCAGTTTTTCACAAAGCCTGCTGCTTTTCTTAGTATTTTGTTAATTTTTTTGGTTAAATCTTTATGACCAGGGTCCCAAATGCTCTCGGGGTATTCGAGGTGTGGCCTAACCAGAACGAAGTAGCATCTCTCTTTTACTTTTTATCTGAGGACCTTCCTATTATACGCTTATCTAAACCTAGTTTCTTTAATGCTGTGCCGTATATGTTTTGTATGTGTGTTCCCCACGATGCATCTGAAGTTAAGGTAATTCCAAGATATTTTACTGTATTTGAAGATTTTATGTTTACTCCACCCACGGTGTAGTTATTGCTTTTGTGGGATGACTTTCACAGGAAGTGAACTGTGGTACATTTACTAATATTTACTTCTAAACCTCACTCCTGGCACCACGAATGAACGTTGTTAAGGTCAGATGACAGAACTTCAAAGTGCGCGTCTTCGCTTATTTCACGGTAGATAACTATATCGTCTGCAATTAATCTTAATTTACTGCTAACTGTAGAACATAGGTCATTAATATAAATAATGAATAAAATAGGGTCAATCAGGCTTCCTTGAGGAACACCGGATGTGACTTCGACCATATCAGAGCTAAAACCGTCAATAACTATTTTTTGTTTTCGATCACTGAGAAAGTCCCTTATCCAGTTCACTATTTTTTTTATTAACTTCGCATGAATGCAATTTATAAATGACTTTATTTGTGAGGAACCTTGTCGAATGCCTTCTTAAAATCAAGGAATATCGCGTCGATTTGCTCATTCGATTCACCTGATTTTAGGATATCATGAAGGAAGAGCGCAAGCTGCGTTTCTCAAGACCTGCCCTTTCGGAAGCCATGTGTAAGAGGATACGATTATATAGAAATGCCATAATATTGCTAACGACAATGTTTTGGAGGATCTTGCATAAAAGTGATGTTAACGATATATGCCTATAATATCCTGGGTCACTTCTATTTCCTTTTTTATACATCGGTGTGACATTGGCAGTATTGTATTTTCCAGTCTTGGGGCACCTTGCCTTCAGATAATGATTTGCTAAATATAATTTCTAAGAATGGTGCAATCTGTGGCGCTAACTCCTTGAGCACGCGAGCAGGTATTCCTTCTGGACCTGGGGACTTGTTACTTTTAATCTAACGCAGTTGTTTAATTATTCTATCACGCTGAATTGTTCCATCGGATCCGCCATCCGATCGGATTGTCCGCCATCGGATCGTTAACTTCCGGAATGTCTAAATGGTGTACTGTGTCATCCTTAGAGAATACACTTTCGAAGTATTGGTTTAATAAGATGGCTTTATCGATGCTGTTGGTGACCATTTTGCCGTTTGTATCCAATAAGGACCTTACTGTCTCCACTAGGTCGTGGCCAATGATTGTTCACCATTTGAAATTGAAAGCTATGTCAAACGAGAGTGAAGCTGTGCAAAACATCTGCTTTGCATAATTTTGGATATCAATATATTACAATGAAATTAGCATGAGAAAAAAATCGGCCTATACCACGAATCGAACCTCGGACCTTAAGCTTTTTGAATGAATGAATGAATGAATGGTTTATTGATGCTCTGGGAAACCCATAAGAGCAAAAAAGAAAAACATAAGTGCAGAACACATTCTGCTCAAAATACAATAATTATGAAATAAGCATAGCATAAACACAAGAGCAATTGAAAACAAAGGTTCTAACAAAAATGAAATTAATCAACACAAAGATTCTTACATTTCAAAACAACAGTGCTACTGTTTTAAATATTCGTACAATTTCCTCTTAAAAGATTCCGGAGTGGAGGAGCATTTTATTGAGGGGGGTAATGAATTCCAAAACTTGGATGCTATAATCGGGAAGGAATTTAGGTATTGGTTAGTACGGGCTTGGGGTATGTGGAGAAGGTTAAGGTCTGCCCGAGTTCTTCTGACGGAAACAGTAGTTCTGAGGGTAAATAGGTTGTAGAGGTATTCAGGCATATGAGTATGAAAGAGGGAGAACAGAAAACACCCCAGGAAGTAGTTCCTTCGGGAGCCAAGAGGCAGCCACTTCAAGGCAGCAAAGTAGTCAGAAACATGGTCACCTCTGCGAAGATCGAATATAAATCTAAGGCAGCTGTTAATTAATCGCTGGACACGTATTTCGAGAACATTTGTTAAATCGATATACACTAGTATACAATAATCTATAATTGGAAAAATCAATGAGGTTACAAGTGAAATTCTTGTGTGAACAGGTAAATTTTTCTTTTGAAGCTTCAGTGAATTTTATTTCCCTTGTTAAACATTTCCAATACGTGCTGATCCCATTTTAAGTTAGTGGAAAGAATGATGCCAAGGTATCGAACAGTTTCTTTTAATTTAACAATGCTCGTGTGAACACGAATAGGCGGAAGACTATCATCGGTCTTTTTTTTGCTTACGTCGAAAAATTTATATCGGGAACGATAGGAAAGCGCGATGATTATATGCTATTTTTATACTATTTTTGTTAAATATCCAAGGTCTGCAAGGGAATCATATTGATTCTATGCCTTATGAATCTGTATTTTGGTAATAGTAATAGGATACCATCATTAATTCAGCGCCTATACCGCAAGAATAGAATGATGGTTATAAATCAAGTTATATGTGAAGTTCTTTGATGTATATTATTTAATTAAACACAAAGGTACATTTAACAAAACACCTCAAAATATAACAGTAATTATTCCAGGCGTTTGTTGTAACCAGTTGTAACCTTGGTTGTAACAATAGTTCAGTCGGCGAGTGCAGCGACGTTGATGATTTCGTAGCACATCGCAAATCTATCTGTAATAGGGCAATTTAGTTCGCTCGGAATGCTACTGAAAATATTTAACTTAGCACTGTTTACACACCGGGTCAATTTTGCTTCAACTGATAGATATGATCATTCACCATTGATATTTTCAATCCGTGTTGGTTAACCAATGATCTGAGTCGACTTGCTTGGACTTTTCAGATCGGTCCGAGTTCAGATCGATCTGAGAGCGATTGTTAAACGTCGTGAGTGGGATTGGCTGTGGCTACTCAACAATACTAAATCGACGAAGCGTTGCATGACAATTATTAACGAAAGTGGTAATTGTCAAGGCGTACGTGAATTGACCTCCATAATTGGTGACCAGTATCATCCTCTCCGCGTGTGATCATTATAGCGTTTCTCATATATTGCGTTGAATTCATAAGGTGGTGGTGCAGCAAGCGATGCTTCAACAAAACCACGCTATAACCTATTATGTTCGACTATGATGTTCATCACGCATTTTTGAGAGTTCTATGTCCCTTAGAATCCGTCTGCATTCAACCGTGTGTTATTCTGAACCGCTCCTATTTAGGTTAAACGCAGGTTAAAATTTAGGTTAAACCTTTTAAGTCAATTCGAAACCGATTTGTTCACAGATGACGTTAGATATATATTGAGAACCCCTACGTATTATGCTAGGTTTGATCACATTAACAAGATTAGAGGGATACATTGTCGTACCGATAGATTTAAAATGTCATTTTTCCCGCGTACCATAAGAGAGAACAATAGGCAGCGTAGCAAAGGGATAGGTAGGTGAAATATAGTTAGAGTGGTCTGTAGTGCATGATACATGTAATAACAACCAATAATCCCTTTCTTATTATGTAGATACTAACCACCTAGCTGGATGTTACCCTGTTCTCTAGCATGCCTCCTTTAAATATCCTAGTTGCATGGCAATAGTGCATGTTTGGTGATCTTCACCCCCGGCCACAAACCCTCGTGATGGCTAGCAGGGTATTACGTAGATGAAAATGTATTTAACTCCCCTTATATTTCGTATTTTCGAAATGAAATACGGGGAAGTGGAGGTGCTCGCGGAAAAATTGCGGTATACCGCACTTCTCACGTCCGTTATCGTCTTGGCGAAAATAAAAAAGAAGATTAATAATACCTGCAATTTCGCCTCACTCCCGTGCGACATTGAAAAAGAACAAATTATTCCGGGAATGAGAATAATGTGTCCGGAAACCCCTTCCGGCGCTACATCCACTCCCCTTATTAAATATGAAATATTTTCCCCCTCTCTCGTTCTTCGGGCTGTTTTCTCGGGTAGCCGCGGGAGATATACTGGATGAATTATGGCATCGTCGCCAAGTTAGCCCACCATCTCTCTGGTGGTCGTCCGGATATGATGAAAATGAAAAAAAAGAAGAGAAAAATTGAACGTAGAGGACGCTGCTCCGAAGCCCGCATTACGGTCAATAATGTTTTGCCTTCGGTCTTTATTTTTTTCGAGAAGCTTCTTATTTTTTCCTTTTTTCATCGGTTTCAGGTAAGAGGCACATGGATGACGCTTGGTCGTCTGAAGGAGATAGTGGCAAACGGCTCATCAAGCCAGTTCTGATATCGATAGTACGAAAAAAAAAGCTCCGACTCGTAGTATCGCAAAAATAAATATTTGTTCACATATGCGGTCTACAAAAGTTTCGCTGTCTGAAATAATATATGATAATTTAATGAAAGAAATATTACTTTTAGCGAAATAAAAATGATTGGGAAAAGGCAAAGGTTCACTGTGTTTATTCTGATATCAATAGTATGTCGAAAATTGCTCCAACTTGTGGTATCGTCAAATAGATTGTCGTTCACATATGCGGTCTACAGAGTTTTTGCTACATAAAATAATACATGATAATTTAACGAAAGAACTAAATAAAAATGATTGGGGAAAAAATGAAATTAACTAAAATCATATTTATAAAAATTATTTCAACCAAAAAAATGACTCGAAAAAGGTTAGCGTTTACTGTGTCCGTTCTGATATCGATAGTAAGTCGGAAATTGCTACGAATTGTGGTATCGTAAAATAGACTACCGTTCACATATGCGGTCTATAGGGTTTTGCAGTATAAAATAATATATGATAATTGTACGAAACAAAAGTACTATTTCAGCCAAATAAAAATGATTGCCAAACGGCAAACGTTCATCGCGCAAATTCTTATGTCGATAGTATATCGAAAATAGCCCCGACTTTTGTTATGTAAGATAGATAATCGTTCACATATGCGGTCTACAGAGTTTTTTCGGTCTGAAATTATATAAGATAATTTAACGAAAGAAAAATATTAGTTTAACTAAATGAAAATAATTCGCAAACGACTTATGTTCATCGCGCCAACTCTTATATCGATAGCATTCAGAAAATAGCTCAGACTTGAAGCGTCTTAAAACAGACTTACATACGCGGACTACACGGTTTTTGCTGTCCAAAATACTATATTATAATTTGACCAAAGAAAAGTAATATTTCAGCAAAATAACAATTTTTAATTTCCATATTTTGTGAACAAATATGTCACCATCAAATAAAAATATTTTTAATCTCCATAATTTATTAGCTATGTTTAATTGAACAGCAGTTGGTTTTATAAAATTTTTTCAGAAATTTTTTTCCAAAGATAATTCTTTTTCAGTCAAATCAAAAAGAAAACCTTCTTCAAAGGTTTCAGCTATGACACTTCTAATGCAAATTGAGGAGAACTGCCGGAGACCACTAAGTTATATGGAGAGAGCAATTATTGTTGTGGCCAATGCTAGAAGCTCTAACTCTGGTGTAGGCTGACCGCCATCTTTGTTAACCCCGATTTTCCTACATCGCTAACAAGATGACGCAATATTTAACAATTTCACCATCTTTTTCATCGACTACTAACCATTCATCAACATCCTGGTCCTGATGACGCGCTATCACGTCATGGGTATCCTGAGTGTTCCAGCAAGTGGGCCTAGTAAAAGTTCCCTAGTGAATGCTGGAAAACTCACGGTACCCTTGACGTGATGTCACGTCATCAGCACCAGCGTAAAGAAAACAATGACGTGATATAACGTCATGCCGCACTCAAAGGGTTGCATATACAACGGATGTTGGAAATTCATGATTTACATCCGCTAATTCCTCCATTCCGTCGTGCTATTCAAAACAAAGTAAGGAAAGAGCAGGGATAACCAATGTGATTGTTGTTATGGTTGTCATGCAACAGTTTGACGATGTCATTCCCCCTTCATCTACCTCAATGGCCAGTCCTAATGTGATCTTTATGGAAACAAAAGATACATCGGTGATGAAGCATAAGTGGGCCAATATCCGTTATTTTCGCAAACGATTAAGTACTATCACGGAGTACGGGAATTGACTTCCAGGGTTTTTTTTTATCAAACCCGTAAGTGTTAAATCCAATAACCAATGCATTGGTTTAACCTAGCATGATTAATAAAATCTTTGGAGCAAATTTAATTTTTTTAGAAGGTGAAAGTGATAAATCATCCGCCTTGACCGGCGGATGCTGCACGGACCGATATTTTTCCTCTGTAGAATTTTGCACATTTGTGTATTGCGGGTGATCCCGTAGAGTTATCCGTGCTTAGTCCCGGTGTACTCAAAATCGGTCAAGAAGAGCAAACATCTCTTAGAATTCTAACAAGGGGAGTGTCAGGTAACCGGGACTTGGATTTTATTCAAACTTCATTATTCTCTCACGCATATGATTTCCATTTTTGATCATTATTTAATAATATTGTCTCCTTTTAACAATTCAAGCATAATTCTTAAGAATTAAATCTTCGAATATCTCGTGGCTAGGTCATAAACGAAGAGATTTATTCTATACCAACGTTTCGGAATTTAATCTTTCCATCATCAGGGCTGTTACAATAAATCAAAATACATTGCAGGTCAATAACATTGACGGTTAATAGTAATAATAGTTCTTCAGAAAATACGTCGTGAAAAGATAAGGAAGTGACATAATTAGAAGGCTGCCTTCGACCGAAAAAAGAGAATAAGCCTGACGTCGTGTATGCAAATGAAAAATTTTCCTCGCACGAAAATAATATTTTGAGTAGAAATAAAAAAATCTTGAGCGCATTGCAGGATGCCGTAACAGAAAAACAAAAAAAAACAGCAGAAAAAAAGATCCCGGAAGGGGATCAAAGTCGTGCCCTCTGGGCCGTAGACAATTACGGTAGCCACACAGCCACTGTTACAATTGTAAAAGATACTTAATAGAATTTAAAATGTTTAAAGGCCTTTTTTGTTTAAACTATTGGTAAAAAAAACTATGTGGGGAGATTCATGAACTACATACAGCGGGCTGTACAACTACCATGTTTGAATAAAATCTGAGACCCGGTTACCTGACACTCCCCTTGTAAGCTCAGGCTTTACCTCATGGGCTGAGGCGCTTATCGCACGACTTGGGCTGTTAGTTCTACAGTATGCCCGGCAGTCTAGACTACCTAGTCGCGTGAGGTCTACAAACATCCACAAAGGAATAGAACGCCTCGGTAGCTTGCACTCAGCCGGAAATCGAGGGATCCCTGTTCGAGTCCCGGTCAAGGCGAGTGATTTTTCCTCTGTGAAATTTGGCACAGTTCATTTTTAGGAAAGTATGATGATGGAGACGGTATGAGTTTTTTAGTTCCCAAAAAAAAAAGTAAGGCTAAAAAGGACATTCTACATAAGAAGTGTGAACACAAATTATTGTATGAATGCACCTATTAATAGGTTATGTATCTCATTCAACACACTTTCAAATGAGTTAAATATAAATCTAACTAAGGAAATGTTTCGCGGACAGATATCGTCGATGTTATTGACATTATAAATTTGTTCAGAATTTTGAATGAAAAGATCAGCCAGCCTAGACTGTTTTGTTAATTATTTGTATTATTATTGTATTTCGTTCTTTTGAATTATTTTTGTTATTATGATTAATTGTGAAAATAGTTTACCCTGTTATTGTGTTTACATGTTGGGTGAACTTAAAATTAATTAAATAAATAAATTTAAAAAATGAGCAATTGAAGCAGGATCTAATGGCGGGCCATCCAAAGGAGTGAAAATGGATTAGGTATAGCACTATTCAATAACCTACCAATCAGCCATTATAATACATTCTAATGAATGAATGTGATGAAAAAAGTTAATGTTGTTAACGATTTAGCGAATGATTGACGGCAAAAGCAAATTTCAGACTGACGTTTTGAAAGATTACATCCCATGTTTGTTAAATGCAACAGGCTAGTGGGATCGATATAAGAAGCGAGCTAATTCGGCCGGCTTTCACTACCAGACTGAGATTTCAAATCAATAGGAACCGATTCAAATCGATATTTCAATCGATTTCGCATTGGTAAGCCAGACGATCGGAGTCCGTTGGCTTAGAATGCTCAGATCGGCCGGAGTTTATATTGATTTGAGTTCGATTGGTAAACGTAGTGTATGAGAGTCTCGCGTTACACAACCAGCCATACACAATAGTAATTGATGATTGAAAGGATTTTTTCAGCAATTCACCGAATAAATCAATTCCAAATGGATGTTTAATCGCAGAGCGCAAAATTTTGATGGTTTAATACAGAACTTTCTTCTATCTATTCTTATTTCTTCTTCTATATCTGACAATATCGAAGGACCACTTTGCTGTGGACACTATATATATTATTTTTTAATGAAATTTATAAATTATGCCCTAATTTTTGGCATATCGTTCTGTTTTTGCAACCATGCGCGATCCGACTACGGATCTCTCTTGAATTCCTCATATCGTCCCCCTCCTCTTATTTCCTCCAGAATTTCTACCCTCTTCCCAATTGCTCTCCCCTCTTTTATTCTCTTCGACATTGCCGCTCCTATCGAGTCGTCCTCCATCCAACTCTTCTGCCTCCTCCAAACTTCTGCCACCAGCTTCCTCTACCGTTTCTACCATAACAGTTTCGCTCAAGCAAAATATGTTGAAAGTCTGGCAAAAAATAACCAACATCAAACTTTCGTAAAAGGTTTAATCTCCATTTTCCCTTCCGTCAGATTCCCACACTAATTCTTTGAGCAATTAAATAACACTGCTTAAGTTATCGTGACAATTCTTTATAAAACTTCTTGCTCTCCGCTGTTTTCCTGAAAACTACTCCCACTTCGTTAGGGTCCCATATACTAGCGGCGTACTACAAGTGAGGCCTCACGAGAGAAAATACTATCGCCCCTTTACTTTCTCGTCCATTTTCCTACTATTCTTTTAATAAACCCCAATTTAAGATTTGCCTGTCCGCTAATTCCCTGTTTGTGCTCTCCCCAGGACAAGTCCTGAGTAATTATCACGCCAAAGTACATAACAGGCTCTACATTTATTATTTCGGCTTGATTGTGTACGTCTCGTTGGTTAAGCTACTCTTTCTCCAAAAATTCGTAACAACCCAATTTAAAAAAATTAATTCTAAACGCCAAGTATCGCACCATTCGTTTATAGCATCTAGGTTAGGTTATCGTGACAATTTCTTACAAATCTTGCTGCTCTCCGCTGTATTCGATCTATTCCTGAAAGCTATTCCTACTTCGTGAGGATTCCATATACTAGCGGCGTACTCCAAGTGAGGTCGCACGAGAGAAAAATAACGTCGCCCCTTTACTTATACGTAACATTTTCCTGCTATTCTTTAAATCCCAATTTACGATTGGCCTGCCCTCAAATTTATCGCATATGTTATAGTTGTGTGCCGAAAAAATAAAGAGAAAGGATTGAAGTTTCACTTTCCGGGAGGAAATTTCTTGACGCAAAGAGGCCATGCTATTTTGCCTTCATCCTTCGAGAGCCAACACGACTCGCCTTTCACCTCCCTTATCCCCCCAAGCCTCACATCGCCTCTCAGCTATTCAGCTGAGATAACCTCCATCGGTTTCAAACACTGACCCAATTCTTAAATCGATATTAGCTTGAGTTCCACGTGAATTAGCAGCTACTAAGTAGTACCTCAGTTGAGGTCAAGTAAGACATGGGTTTATAAGTGAACAACGCATTGTTTCTTGGATAATATCAACATAAAAATGAAAAAAGCCTTACTGAAACTATACGTCGTCCCATGTTCAATCCAACAGTGCTAATAGATTACAGTGTTGCCGGCTCTCCGTAAAATATCTCTTTATTTCTCACTTCTTCTTTCAAGTAAATACATGACTAGCTGAAACTATAGCGCGTCCCATGTTCAATCTAACACAGTGTTCATTGATAAGAGGGTTGCCTGCTATCCGAAAAATATCCCACCTTTCCCATTCCTTTTTACAAGCAAATAAAAGACCAACTGAGACTATAGAGTGCTCCATGCTCAATCTACTGCAGCGTTCATTGATAAGAGGGTTAACAGTAATACGAAAAATATTCCACGCTTTCCCATTCCTAGTTACAAGTAAATACAAAACCAATTGAGGCTATAGTGTGTTCCATGTTCAATATCATACAGCGCTCATCGATAACAGTGTTGCCGGCTTTCCATAAAATATACCTCTATTTCCCATTTCTTGTTACACGTTAATATATGACTAACTGAAACTAGAGTCCGTTCCAAGTTCAATCTAACACAGCATTCATTGATAACAGTGTTGACAGCTCTCCATAAGATATCCATCTATTTCCCATTTCTTGTTACAAGTAAATACAGGACTAATGGCAATTATAGTGCATTCTACGTTCGATCAAACACATCGCTCATCGGTAACACAGTTTCCGCCTCTCCGCAAAATATCCCTCTATTGCCCATTTCTTGTTACAAGTAAATACATGACTAGTTGAAACTATAGCGCGTTCCATGTATAATCTAACACAGCGACATTAATAACATGGTTGCCAGCTATCCGTAAAATATCCCAGGCTTGCCCATTTCTCGTTACAAGTAAATACATAACCAATTGCGAATATAGTACGTTCCATGCTCAATATAACATAATCTCATTGTTAACAGTGTTGCCGGTTCTCCGTTAAAAATTCATCGCTTTCCCACTTCTTCTTACAAGTAAATTCATAAAGAGAAGAGATAGTCAATATAAAACATTTTTGCTAATTATGAGCAGCTGACTCAACAAGAATGTTCTTTCTCTGTATACAGGCCCTTTCCAGTTCAATTAGATGCAATAAAATGATCATAATTCGCAATTTTGAGCTAGAAATGTTCAATACTAAAAAATGGGCTGGAAAATTGAGGTAATTGGAAATGGAACTTCCTATTGGGCTAAAAAGACGAAAAATTGCAATATGGGCGGGTCTTTGTTGACCCCAATTTCCCTTTAGCGCTTACGGTCTGATATACATTTTGCAATTTTACAGTCACTACGTTTACCAACCAAACTCAGATCGATTTGGCCGGTTCAGCTCGGTATGGTAAACGCAACGGGCTAGTGGGATCGATATGAGAAGCGGGCTAACTCGGCCCGGATTCTCTACCAGTCTGAGATTTTTAATCGATATGAACCGATTCAAATCAATATTTCAATCGATTTCGCATTGATAATTCAGGCGATCGGAGTAGGCTGGCTCAGAATATTTAGATCAGTCCGAGTTCATATAGTCCTGAGTTCGATTGGTAAACGTAGTGAGTATTTTCCATACATAACTTACTATACCTACATCTACATACTACCCTGCGAGCCGCCGCATGGGCGTGTGGCAGGGGATGTTAGGACATCATACATGTAAAGATGTAAGGCATAAGGTTTTGGGAGGTGAAATGGAGGCGAGTATTACGGGAGTGTATTTAGTGGAGCTCAGTTTATATTGCGGTCGCTAATTGTACGCGGAAAGAATGAGGTTTTGTACCTATCTGTACGGCAATGCATCTCTCTTATTTTATCGCTCTTGTCAGTCCTAGAAACGTAGTGAGGCGTCATGATAATATTCTCTGCGTATATATATCTGCGTGCAATTATTTCTTAAATGTCCATTTTGCTGGCATATAATTTTCACTTATCAAAATTAATACTTATCCGTATTCCCGGAGAGAAAAAGGGCCAACTCGAGTAAAATCCAAATAGCTAAGTAAGAAATGTATGTTACAAGAGTGACTTGCCTAAGATTTCGAATAGATAGTGTATATTCTTGCATTACATTCGTAAAATCGCCCATTCCGTTTTGCTATCCCATCAAAAGTACGGTAAGAGCAGGGAAAACCAATACCATTGTTGATTCGGTAGTCAGGCCACAGTTTGATGACGTAAAGCCCTATCGATCTATCTCAATGGGCTGGGTAGACAGCCCATTGAGCCATAAGATCCCATAATTTGAAAAAATTGGAACGCATTTCATCAAATTTTACTGAAGAAGCCTCCTATTAATTATCCATTGATCAATTAAATCCTCACATTTTGAATTTCATGTATTTGTTTTTACATGTTTATATAATGGAATGAGCTATAAACAACCATCTGTCGATGCAGTCCTGGTCCCCTGAATAAAAATCAAACTTTTACCCTAAATCCTCTCCTTCAACACATCTTCAAAATCACACGAACGATAAGTCTTCTTAAATGTCCAATAATTTTTATTGTACAATGTCACAATTCCTATCCAATTGCTGCAAATCCATGTTATGCATATGATTTCAAAGGCGCGATAAGCCGTAACAATAGTCTCTTTAGAGTTCTGATCGTTTGCGACAATTGGGATGGGAATCGCTTTCAGACCGTTATTTAAACATCAGACTCAATCTTTTATGCAAATTCAAAACCAATTTACTAGCCGACGAAGTGATTTGTATTGCACAAACTTCAACATGCTACTGTAGATTGGATCATGAGAACAAAATTAAGGAAATAGACAGGAGAACGGACGGGATTCAAATGTCGTTTTCCCGCGATCGATAATTATGGTCTATTATAATAGACCATAATGGAGGCCAATAATACTTTGAAGTAGGTTAGAAGACAGGTAGAGTACCTGATTAGTTGATTTGCTTCCTAACTCTAGTTCCTAAATCTGCCACGTAGTACTGCTATCATTTTTAAATGACCCCAGCATGACCTTGCATCTCGTTTACTCAGTTGAATTGTACGTACATTAATTCAAGAGTTTCTGTAGCATTGGTAGAAAACCTGTGGTGTAGTGTATTTCTGTGAAAATTACATGTAAATATATCTACTAATTACCCTACAAGCCACCACAAGGGTGTTTGGCAGGGTGTGACTTATCACCAACATGAACTGCAGTGAAGAAATTTACATTCACCAACAAGCACCACACTATTGGTATACTACAAACGCTACAGAAACTACTAAAATAATCCATAATGTATCTATGAAAACGTGACAGAAGAGTCATGCAGGGAGCATGCAAAACGTGATAGCACTACTCGACAGATTTAGAAACATGCATCGGGGTGCATATGAATGAATAAGCTGAAAAATTATAATGCATTTTGGTGATAATTCATCCCCTGCCAACACACCCTTGAGGTGGCTTGGATGTAATATGTACATGTAGACTTCTACATCCGTCTGTTTTTGAGCCCACCTCACTTTCTATACTATTCTGAACGCACACACTTAAACGGGTCAAATCTACACACATCCTCTTTCGTTCAAAACCGGTTTTCATATTCAGACTGTGCTCCCCTCATGTCCATGCCTGGACTCTCAGTAATCTTTATCTTTTCATTACGTCCCAACTCATAATGGCCAAGCCATTAACTCCCCATTTCCGTCTACGCGAAAACGCGCCTTCTATTTTCACAAGTCTTCTCCTTAATGTCCGCGTCATTAAAGGCAATTTTCTCCGAATAATAATTGTACGCGTCGTGTAAGACCGACCATAACTTACGCCCTCCTATTTTTCAAAGCTCGGCTCATCCTTATGACTTATCGAGAAACCCAAGGCTTTGCTCTCTCGGGAACTTTCTTTACTGCGTGAGTCTTGTCATAACTCTGAGACGCTTTCAAACACGGCTGCAACCTCCAACGCAACTCCTTTGGGTCGCAATTATAAATCGAGGGCTTCAACTGAAATTTAAGGCGGGCAGAACAAGGACCACAGTCTCACCGATTTTTCCGTGAGAAGAGTGAACATTTCACCTTAACACCTTTGCGGTGCGTTCTTAGAGTGAAATCGCGTATTATTCTCAAGACCAGGGATCAATAGCGTCCTCGGTCTTCTCATCCTCATATACTGACAGCCAGTTTAAGGGTTCCTAAGAGGGTAACTATTTGAATTCGAATACTGTCCTGAGGCAAACAGAGTCCTCTAGATATCCATAAAATAACTACGAAGTTACACTAACAATAAGTAAGGGAGTAGTGTTGAGAATTCAATCTAGAGTAATCAGGTAGTATACAATCGCGAGAATATCCATTATACCCAGGTCTTGACACAATCCAATAATACACTCTGATTTCTCCATTTTGGACCGCGCTCCACGTTCCGTAGCAGAGCCTATCTTCAATGAGTAACCAAAAGCGTTCAGCCTTGTTCAACGTTCATGATTATCGCTGAACATGAAGCTGATTATGAACTATAATATATGAAAGGAGTAGGTAAGCTGTACGAAGTATGTTTTGGTCTAAATTAAGGGTAAAAATATTTCTAACGACGAAACAAGAACCATCTTTCACCTCGCATATTGGGATAACCCTCCACGGTGTGTTTTTGTGCACTGTAATTATCTCCGCATTTCAATAAACCACTATCATTGTGCTTAATCAGAACTAAGCGTCAGTTGTACGGAAATGACGAATTTAACGGACAAATTTATCTCGCGAACTAACCAGGCAAGAAGGGGACACCGTCCATTAGTGCTTAAGATAATTTACGATTTCTAACATATGCTATATGGCAAGTGACATGAACATTCGATATGAACTTTTTCCTGATACAATTTTAGAACTGCCCGAGAAAAGTGATGAATATATTTCGGGCGAATTATCGAGTAGCGAGGAATGAGAGGCGAACTGCGACGAATATATCGGTAAATATTCAACCGAGGATAATGTGCCAACATCTGAACTGCTTTCTAAAAATTCAAAAGGTACCCATTCGAAGAATAAAACATGGTTCCAGACTTTCTGATGCAGTCTTTCAGAATCAAAAAATTTATATTAAAATGGATAATATTTATTTTACAATTTTTATCATAAATAATTGTAATTCTATTTCTTTCTTTAGAGTTCGGGTAGATATATATCACAATTAATTCTAAAGACACTTAACCCTTCAATTTAAGATATTTGATTTGAATAAATTTCTGAAAAAAAGCATTATCTCGCACCAATAAGGTAACCGTAGTATGCATTAAAATTAACCTAAATAGTCCTTATGTCCACGAACATGGGCATTGAATATTTGAACAATTACAATAAATAATCTTGAGCATTCTCTATGGATGACTTTATTAGCCCTTGATTTTTCAAACAATAAAGAAAAAGTAAATTAGACCGAAGTAATTTTTAGGATCGAAGAGAATAGGGTACAAAAGATCGCCTTTTTGGCTCCATCATTAAATAAATCCATACACACTACGCCTTTACCTTTCAGCGTGACCACAGTCAAAGAACTTAGTATTAGCAGTGGAGCCTAGGTTCACATTTAACAATTTCCTCCATTATGAACCATCTTCTTCTAGCTAAATCACTTCTCATGCACTCGTGAACTGCTTCATGCATGAGGGCACAGAAGATCAGCAAGATAAGTAAAAGGCCGTTATGATAGTCTCGTCAGAGTTACGTAATTTTTGCAACAACTGAGATTGGAAAAGCTTTCCTAACGTACATAAAAAATTAGACTTGATATTAAATGTAAATTCAAAACCAATTTATTTTCGGACGAAGTTGTTAGTATCCTACGAACTCAAATATACAACGGTAGATCAGATCATAAGAACAAAATGAGGGAAATAGACTTCAGAAGAGACAGGGTTAAAATTGTCGTTTTCCCCACGAGCGATAAGAGACCATAATGGTTGCCAAGGAGAGTTTGAATTAGGTTAGTCAACAGGTAGAGTAGGTAGCAGATTAGTTGATTTTCTCCCAACTGCTAGTTTTTTAAATCTACCATGTAGTACAAACACACGTTTCGCATGACACCTGCATGATTCTTTTATCTCGTTTACATAGTTACACTACACAATAAATCGATAGTTTCTCTAGCATTTAGAGAATATCTATTGTGTGGTGCATATCTGTGAAAGTTACTTTCACTCTGTAGTACATGCAGGTGATAAATAACCACCAGCCAAACACCCTTGGGGTGGCTTGTACGGTAATAGGTAGACGTAAATTTACACTCTTACTCCTAAGTCTCCGCATAATACTTCTCGCAAGAGTCTTCCACCATATTCATCAAAATATTTCGCGATCCTTTCACATTCTTTATTCCTCTATCCTATGTCTGCCACAACTAATCCAGTCCTATCAACTTGCCACTAGAGGTGGGTCGTTCGCGAACGAACGGGACCGAAGGAACGGGTTCATGGATTAAACGGAAGGACCGAGGACCGACTTCTCCGGAACGGCCGGTCCTTTCGTTCCCTTCGGTCTTAGAGTATATAGTACCTTAATAACAGCATGCTTTTGGTCCATCGCTCTTTTGGTCCTTCGCTCCTTTCGGTTACTCGTTCCTTTAAAATTTTAAAACCGTTCTGTAATTTGATTATTATTATTACTTATTCAATATTGTAGAATGCGATTATTACAGCAGGCAAATTATTCCTAGTGTCATAGATAATTTTTTAAAATGCTAAGTACACATTGAAAATAAAAATCAATGATCATTAATAAAAAAGGAACGGCGAACGAATAAAATGGAACGGGTCCCAAAAAGGACCGGTCCACAGTGGACGAGTTCCCAAAAATGAACGAGTTTGCCCATCTCTACCTGCCACCCCTCTCAACGACCATTTTCCAGCGGAAACGTCGGTGATCGCTTTATTCAGGTTTCACTTTACGCACACATCAAATTATCCGGCATTGAAATTTCACAAGAGCAACTATATTATGAGGAAATAAACGCCATCTGAATAGGTTTTAGCAAAACTGTCGCTTCAAGAGTTTTTCCATTTTTTTCAAATTAGCCGCCCGTTCATTTGCATAATGTGTACTCCAAGACACTGAACCCCAGTCGAACGACCACCTCTCTTAACAGCGATTTTTCAGCGGAACCGACGGTGGTCACTTAATACAAGTTTCAACGTAATAGCTCAGAGATAAACGGAGAGGGCATGAGCTATTGTGGCCAATTCTAGGAGATGTAAGGTGGGCGTGGCCTGCCGGCCATATTTGTAAACCCAAATCTTCCTTTAGCGCGTCCAAGGTGACGCACTAATTTTACAAGTTTACTATCTTTTTCACCGATTAGTTACAAGCAGTCAACATGCATTATCTCCTTTGATGTAGTTTGAGCGAAACATCATCTCACCTAGGAATCAATGAATTTGGTCTCATTTTAACGAAAAATTATCTCACCCTTCCAAAGATACCAAAATATCAGAACTATTTTCCGAGATAAAGATGAGATACTTTGCTAAAATATACCAGCCCTTGTAAATGAGAAGTGATACGTGTATACCCACCTGAGAGAACTTATTTTAAAATGAGGGATTCCTAACAACAAGATATCAAATTAAAAACAGTGAAATATTTGTAAGTTTTCTCAAATATTTTTGAAAATTAATCTTATTGCCGCTGCCGTAAATTCTTCGGAATCACAAAAAATCTTCCGTTGCGAAGGAGATTAAAACGTACCGAGCGCAAACATGAATAAAGGCAAAGACTAATTTAGATCTTTTCATTCAATTACTTAGAATTTCAGACAGAGAAGTGTATAATTGTACCATTAATGATGCTATATTCAATGCATGCTTCCTATAGCTGCTGATATTAAAACGTATAACTCTAATATGCTCTCTATTATGACTAAGGAACTATCTGGCTTAAACTACCATAACATGCATTCTCCTTAAATAAGGTTATTTACTTACTTAAACTAATAATAATCCGAAATCCTGGTCAAAAATATAATAAATTCAGGATAAATCTATAGCACTTACTAGCAAGCACATGTTTCGTGAGTGAGTTGCCTTTGATTTGATGATTTCAACGAGATGGTGGATATTTTGCTTTGTATCCGCTAATTGGTCATTTCTGTCGAGCTATCCAAAGGAAGGTAAATGCAGAGCACGGATATCAAATATCGTTGTCATTTGGGTGGTCAGGCAACAGATTGAAGACGTATTTCCACCTCCATCTACCTGAATAAGTAATATTAGCAGGTTCTGAAGCATTAGTTGCATGCCTATAGCGTACTACAAGTTCGTGAAAGTTACTTGTACAGTAGGTGTAGTGCATGTTTGCGTAACTGACAAATCAAAAAACGAACAAATTCCACAAGCACCACAAATCCACAGCTTGTGGAATTTGCTCGCTTTGTTATCTACATCTACATAATACCCTGCGAGCCGCCGCAAGGACGTGTGGCAGGGGGGTTATGACACCAGCCGTGTGAAAATGTAAAGGATAAGGTTTTGGGAGGTGAAATGGTGACGTGTATTATGGGAGTGTATTTCCGAGACCTCAGTTTTTAATGTGGTCGCTTGTTGACCGGGATAAGATCTTCAGAGATGAAATGGTAACGTGTATTATGGAAGTTTATTTAGTGGAGCTCAGTTTTTATTGTGGTCGCTTATTGTGCGCGGAAAAAACGAGTTTTTAGTACTCCCCATCTGTTCGGCAAATTAATCCCTCTTATTTCATCGCTTCCATCAGATCTGACTTATGGTGAGGCGTCATGATAATATTTTCCGGGTAGTTCTGAAACATACCAGTTCTGAATTTCTCAAGCAAGCTTAGCCTAGCGTGTAGCCTTCGAGTCTCAAGGGGCTACCACCTTAATCCCTATGAAATTTGTGGGACACTATATGTTCGCTCGTAGTAATATTATAACGAAGCGTGCAGCTTTTCTTTGTATTTTATTAATTTATTTTGGTTAAACCTTTATGACCAGGATCCAAAATGCTCGCGGCGTATTCGAGGTGTGGCCTAACCAGAGCGGAGTAGCATCTCTCTTTTACTTTTTCATCCGAGGACCTTCCAATTAACAAAACCTAGTTTCCTTAATGACGTGCCGCATATTTTTGGTATGTGTGTTCCCCACGTAATATCAGAAGTTGAAGTAATTTTGGTGTAATAATAAGGTGAGGTTATTTGTCAGCTATGTTTCGGTTCCACAGAATATCTTCAGAATTTGAGCACGTAGGCGATTACTCGCCCCATGACAAACACCCTTGAGTTGGCTTAAAGGGTAATCAGAGTATGTATGGATTCATGTCCAATGCCACGACTAGCAGTAGCTACGGAAGAAAGGGAAATACAGGGGTCGGCGACTCCAGGCGCGGTTGAAGACACCACGGAGTAGTTCTCCTTCCAATCCGACCACCATTCCAAAACGGGAGAAACTCAAATGCCACCGCCGAGCAGCGTCTTGAGAAAGGGGTTCTTTGAAAGTGATACCCAGCCATTCATTTCGCTTCACTCCCTTCTCTATTAAGTTGAAGAGGAGTGGGACTCACATACTACGGCGGGAAGGCACTACTTTATATCTTTTGCAAGAGTCAAACTATTATGGTAGATACGATCACAGGCATAAGCGCAAATAAATATCCAGCAGAACCGATTAATTTAGAATGTTACATTTTTCTACGTACAATATGGGACCATAATAGTTTCGACAGATTAGTTCTATGAAAATTCAACCCTCACAAGGAGTAGATTTTTCACTTTTGTTTATTATCTTACTATAATTTATAACTGCACGCTAGGCTTAAGCTGCTTGAGAAATTCAGAATTGGTGTGTTTCAGAGCGACCCAGAGAATATTATCAAAACGCCTCACTACAAGTCAGGTCTGTTAGAAGCGATGATATAGAAAAATAACAGAGATTAATTGCCAAACAGATAGGTAGTACAAAAAACTCACATTATCATGACGCTTTCTCTAGGTCTGACCTCTTCCAAAACTATATCCCTTACATCTTTACACGGCTGGTGACCTAACACACCTTGCCACACGGCCATGCGGCGGATCGCAGAGTAATATGTAGATGTAGATAACTACTCACTTCACATAAAATTTCCGGTACGGCCTAGCTTTTACATGATTTATACCTTGTAGGAAAATTTATCCAACGCACTGATAATATCGTACTACCCAGTGGTTGTCTCTAAACTAGTGCACTATGTAGTCTAGTTAGTCTACATAGCACTCTCCTAGTTTCTGGCCCGACCACGCATTGTTGTCCAGACTTCCTGCATCATTACAATTGTTAGAAGTGGCCAGAAAAATGACGACAATATATGGTGATATCAAAAGGCCCTGCCAGCATAAGAGCTTAGGAGAGTTTCCAATCATTGCATGTACAAATTATAGAGTACGAAGTCACTTGCAAGGGTGCATAAAAAACCAACGGTTTAAATTAGCCTTGAAAAAAATCACTTGACTTGACCGAGATTCGAACCCGTATCTCCAAATTGCTAACACACCTGACCGGTATTTGGGAGATCCGGGGTCGATTTCCGGGAAAGTCAAATGATTTTTTTCAAGCCAAATTTCAACCTAACGAGCTCAGGAGAGATTCTTATCCCGAACATCAAACAGAAGGTAGCGGTCAAAGGAAGAAGGTCATAAATAATGAACTTTGCATTTCGACTATACCAGAGAGCTTAAAAATACTAATCTCTATCCTATTAAGACAATTTCAGACACTAAAATGCGGTAATTAAAGCAGAAAGCCTATACGCAGCATGGACAATGGCCCAGCGAAAGGGACCTAAGGGACCCTCGAAATAGAAAAAAAGGAAGGAAGTTTCTGAGGAAGATCCTGCGACTAAACAAGTATCAGCAACAAAAGATTTACACTACTCTTCACATCAAGCCACGAGTTGCACAAAAAAATTGAAAAGTTGCAGCGTTGAAAAATTTTCCACATCGTGCAGGAATGAACAAAAACCTGTTAGTTTTACGTATAATACTTATTGGACGACCGGGGATCGGGTTGGTGTGGTGGCTAGATTACTGGCTAACCTTACGGGCGGCCAGGGTTCATATCCCTGTAGAGGAGGATGTTTTTCAGAGGAAACCCGATCCCTACTTGAGTGTCTTGTTCATAGAGCACTTCAAGTACAGTACTCCGTCCGTCGGATGAGGCGTTAAACCGTGGTCCCCTTGGCGCCTATCGTTAAGAGGAGGCTAATGCCGACGCTGAGTTTCTATCCACCCTTCCTCCCTTACCTATCCGCCATGGCGCAGATGACCTTAGCTGTCGATCGCCTACCCAAAAATTCAATCTTATTGGAAGACCAGTTTCACCGAATAGTCGACATCATCAGGTGTATTACATTGCGCTCTAATTCTCTTTGAGTATATACGACTGGGAGCTGAGACTGATGATGTCGACTATTTGACGAAACCGATCGCCCAATAAATATTCTAAGTAAAACTGACAAAATTGAACGAAAAGTTTGATAAAGTCTTGAAAACGATCAAGACAAGGCGAATATCTTTCTATGGAAGCCTTAGAAGATTGGAACCAGAAAGAATAGCCAACAAGATCCCCACCTTCCAAGAAAATTGGAAGACAAATGTACCAAGGGAGAAATTAGTTCATCAGGATCAAAGAAAATAAGATAAAGGAAGAAGATATATAAAACAGAGTAATCCTCACAAAGAAGATAGCCGAGGAGAAAGATCTGTATGTAGAGAAGCCAAGAAGAGCAAAAATCGTACTCTCGGAAGAAGAACGAGCAAGATTGAGCCCGAGAGTGAGTGAGTGATGAATACTTTGAGTGAGAACACCGAAAAATCGGGCAAAAGAGAAAACAATCGAAATCGATAAAAATGAAGGAAGTTTTGTAATCGCACCCCAAAGATGGCAGAGAGAAAAATAAAAAAAAGTGGCCTAGCGATTATGGTAGTTTTCATTGAGGTATACGGAGAGGGCGCTTGCAGTGGGGGCCAATGGTTGCAGCTGTACCGTGGGCGTGGCCTGTTCGCCATCTTTCTTAGCCCCGATTTTCCATTAGCGCGTACAGTCTTACACGTTGATTTTGCATCTTTACAATGCTTTTCATCAAAACATCACAAGAAATCAGCATACTACATCTCTTTAATATGCACTCTCTTAATACAAAATTTTTCATTCATTTAAATAAAAACTGATCGGCATTCCCGGTGAAAACTATGGTAAAATCGAGTTGAATCCATTGCACTAAGTAGCCAACATATGTTTTAAGAGTGACTTCCCTTAAATTACAAACATGTGGTGGATATTAGGGATGCCACATCGACTAAAAAACATCGAGTAGTCGATTTTTCGGTGTTTACAAAAGTACTCACCACTAACTCAATTTTCATCGAATTATTTTACTACTCTATGATTTCGATGTCTCGGCCATAAAACATCGAGTAGTCCGATAAATAGACTTAAAAACATCGTGTAGTCGATTTTTCGGTGTTCTCACTCAAAGTATTCATCACTCACTCAATTTTCATCGGATTATTTTACTGCTCGATGTTTTCGATGTCTCGGCCAAAAAACATTGAGTAGTCTGATACATTGATGCCGATGTGGCATCCCTAATGGATATTCTTGCCATACATCCGCTGATTAATCCATTCCGTCTTGCCATTCAAAGGAAAGTAAGGAAAGAGTAGGGATGACCAATACGGTTGTTATTTCGGTTGCCAGGCAACAGTTTGATGACGTCATACCCTCTCCCTCTATCTCAACGGTAGTTTTAGATCGAAGTTAAAATTACCCTCACCAATATTTCATACACGCAGGTCCCCAACTCGCTCGGTACACTATTTCCTTCTGCAGAAGGGCACACGTCCCACTCCTCTTCATTCCGTACCAAAAACATTCTCTTTCTTTCACTTTCCCACCAACCATGTGGCCTCACTCATCCCCTTTGCCCTTTACTGACATCGCCCTCGCCTAACCATAAATAAAATTTCACAAATAACACCTGCGCCAGTAGCAATAATTCACGAGGAAACACAAAAAAAAGTTTCGTGGACGACAGAGGGAAACCGTATTAATTCGGCGAGTTTCAAGAGAGATGATGTATTACAGAGAAAAAAAGGCATTCCAATGAATGCGGCCATTGTAACTGGTTAAATAATACAAGCATTGTGACTGGTGTCTCACAAAAGACATCAGAGGAGTCAAAAGCACCAAAAAATAGGTATGTCACGTCTCCGTATAATAATAGAGTCGACTTTTCATTCAAATGCTATTCATTACAATAGAAGGTATTATATTCGAGTCCATTTCGATGGGGAATTATGAGGAAAATATATTTTACTAGGATCCTATAAAAAAACGTCTCCACGCAACACCAAGTTAGGAATTCACAGGTTATCATTTTTCGGAAACATAGGACGGTAGAATGTGCGTAAAAACTTAACAAGATCTGGAGAGCAATTTTTTTTTCTTTTTCATTCGTTTTTTCTAAGGTAAAATACTGCCGCATCTAGCGTGTATGTGATTATTTTTTTCAAATACAGCACTATTTCAGCGAGCGCAACGCCCGTTCATCGCGTCATCGTAAAGTGTTTTTGGAGTTAGGGCTAAAATCGACAGCAAGACGTAGCTACCGTGAAGAGCACGAGATCATCTGGGAATCACAACGCAAACAACACGCATAAAAAAAGAGATTGCATACATTTTTCTCGGTCATGAAATTCAGATTTGGAGTCGCGGGATTATTTTTCAATCTGAAGAAGTGACTGTTCTCGGAATCAAAATGAACTCTTCGATTTTTGGTGGTCTATCCCAAAATACCATGGCTAAATATTGTTATATGTATATCGTACGAAACTCATTACTGTCATCAAATGTACGAATAGTCAAATCAAATAATTGTTAGAATTTTTAAATAATAATGCTTAAAAGGAAATAAGAGCGTACTTTCCCCTCGTTTTTACAACCGAGATTGTTGCCAGGTAGATCTTTGTACATTTACAAAGTTTTAAGATATTTTTGTATTCGAAGCGGCTATTTGCCATCCTCTTCTTACAATTGGAGGAGAAAAATCAAGACATGCCTTCCGTAACCTAAGTTGACATTACATAAAAGATTGTTTTTATACATTGGCCGTAAAGCATTCAACTGTTTGCTCGAAAATAAAAAAAGAGGAACAATTTCCTTATTTAGCGAATTTATGGCTGTTTACGAAGTACAATAATGAAATTCTGTTCGACATAAAAGTATAAATTAAGCATTGTATTATGTATCAATTGTATGTACACATCTTTCCGTAAATAAGCACAGTAAGACTATTGTTGGAGATTGTTAGTGTAATATGTATATTTTTTTGTTTGACCAATTGTTGATTATCTATCTGTTGGTGGCCGCGCAAGCCTATGCTGTGAGTCTACCTGAAGATGGCTTGACAGCCGAAACTGATCGTAACTTTTAAATAAATTGCGGAAGTCACTAATTTTATCTTGTTCATTATAACGTCCTTCATTACCAAGTAAAAATTTCCCTTTCCGATAACATTCGATATAATCATGTCTATGTTATTTGAAGGTAGCCTCTACACAGGTATTACCATTAAGGGTTCTTAAATCTTGCGTTTTTACAAAGGAAATGGTTCCAGACTTGACTTTGTGGAAGTAATTCATGGTAACTTAAATAAAACTTTGTATACTCCACTATAGGCTTAATAACACGACCCGGGTTTCGACACTTCGTGTCATCTTCAGGTGCAAATACAGCATCTGTCACTCTATATATACAGGTTCGTGGTAAGGGAGGGGAAGGAATCTGGGAAAGGGGAGGTGAGGGGGTGTGGGAGGCGGGCGTGGGGGGGGGGAATGCTTGGAGGTGGGAAAGGGTTAGGGGGTGGAGAGGGGAAAAAAATCATAGTTTGTGTTTTGGGAAAGTTTGTAGTTGACTTTCCCAAAACACAAACTGATTTTTCCCCCCCTCTCCACCCTCTAACCCTTTCCCACCTCCAAGCATCCCCCCCCCCACGCCCGCCTCCCACACCTCCTCACCCCCCTCTCCCAGATTCCTTCCCCTCCCTTACCACGAACCTGTATATATAGAGTGACAGATGCTGTATTTGCACCTGAAGATGACACGAAGTGTCGAAACCCGGGTCGTGTTATTAAACCTATAGTGGAGTATACAAAGTTTTATTTAAGTTTCTTGCATTTTTTACGTTTAAAAGAAGTTGTATACATCTTTATTTTCTTTTATTGGAAGTAATAAGCATCTTATCTTAAATCAAATGAATGTAAAATGTAGAGATGATTTCAAGTATATTGCGTAAGAAAAGATTGAGGCTTTATGAACAAACCTTAAGAGTGAGTGATTGTACACTGAACAAGAAAATCACCAGCTGCGTCACAAAATATAAGAAGACACCAAAATGGGTTGAGTAAACAAAAATAGATATGAGGGAAGTTAACACCCATCCGGAAGATATGTGAAACAAAAAGATTTATCGAAGGGAGTCTGATGGATACACGAGTTTCCTGGGAAACAATAAAGGTGTGGCATAAGGAATTTACCAATCATTGAGGTTAGTTATATTGAAATATTAACAACTAAAAGACATCTCCAAGCAACCGGAATGGTCGAACAATTAGAATTTAAATAAACAATTTACAAATTTTCATAATAATATATAGAAACATGTAAGTTAATAGTCACACATTACACATATATAACAAATATAAAAACAAAGTATTGTTGTTATCCAGTTATATATTATGTTGAGTGTACGATACTCACTACTATAGTCAAATGTACGAATAGTCAAAACGGCCAAAATCTTCAGGTCAGAATGAATGAGGAATGAGAGCGAAAGAATGCTGATACTTTGGGAGGAAAAGACTAATTCTGGCAGAAACACCGTTGTTTGGGAGTCTCGCCAACTGTTTCCCGCTGTCCACTACGGACCAAACTTGAAAATGAATTAGTCTTAAGTTGATTATCCAATTATTCGCATGAGATTACGAGAATAAATACAGAACGCAATGGAAAATATGACTATATACTGGAGGTGGACAAAGGTAATGGCGTTAAAGAAAGACGAGAGTGGTTGATAGCCCAGATAAAACTCCACCTCTAAAGGCGGCTTTAGACATGGAAGTTGACTACCATGGAAGTAGCGATATCTCGAATCGTATCGCCAATAGCAGGGCATCGCTCCACTTACACATAAAGGCGGGCTTACACATGGAATTCACTGCCATGACAGCCTTGGAAGTCGCTTGGAAGCAACCACGGAGTAGGGAAGCAACACTTCGATGTATAAGCACGAACTTCCATGGCAGTAGGAGTCGATATGGGTGGTAATTGACCGCTGTTTCTACTTGCAAGGAAAACAGACTGGTTTCTATTTTGCCTGCATGTAGCATATTGATTCTAAGAAAAAATCGCTTCGCATCCGATGAAATCTAGGCCGCATGACAGCTAACGGAGATTTCATATGTTAACATCGAATAACGTAGTAGGAGGAAGACTCATTGTTGCTTATGTAAATGTTTATTCGTACTTGAAAATATTTTAAATGCTGAAGAACCCCTGAGGTAAGCATTATGACTTATCTCTACTTAGATTGTAATTATTACTGTCACAATGCACGACTGTCACTGTCACGACGCACTTGTTACGAAGTAATATTGCACCATCACCGCAACTCACACAAGTTAATTACACCAGGGATTGCCGATACGACTCAAACAGCGATATACGAACGCCATTTTTGCCATACGGCTGATTTTCGTAATTGCCACGTTCACTATTTATTTCTGTCAGCCATTTGTTCGGACAAAGCCGGAAGTTATATGTAAGCAGAACGATTCCCCGCGAGGGGCGATACGATTCGAGATATCGCTATACTCGCTACTTCCATGTGTAAACCCGCCTTAACTTCCGGACGTTTCCAAGCAATAAACACTTCCCCTAAAAAAGTCATTTTTTACAGTAATTCTGTCCTATTTATGTCACTGAAACATCAGACTTCAGTATTCTAATGGCAGTGAAAATTAGCTCCATTCACTTACTCGGCCTCTTCCGAATATGATCCGTAATCTTCTTCATTTTCCTTTTCTTCTGGGAAGTAACTTTTTAAACTTTCTTTGTCTAGTACTTTACATACGACAATCTCCATACCTGGCAACGGGACGACCAGTAAAGTCTCTCATTCTCCTTATTCTTGAATAGGTTTTAAATAGAGTTGATACAAACGTAGCCAACACAGCACACCAATTCTTCACTGATATTTTCTTCCGCATTTTTCCGAATGTTACCGCCTTCACACCCCTACGCAAAAAGACTTCAGCCACAGCGAAATTTTCGCCCTCTTACCTTAATTCTTTTCGCCCTAAAATACTAATTGAAGGACCTGAGAGCAAAAAAATTCCACCTGTTCCTCGCGCCATTCTCTCATTCTTTGTAGTTCAACGTGGGCCAGCATTTGAAGCAGAGTTCATGTAAACATTTCCGCCACGGAGTTCATTTTTGGGGTTGGAACCAGAGTTACTAACTGCCAGACCTTCTCTAGACGGAGATTATTGTCTACAATGCCCCGTTTACATTAATAGGGTTAGAATGATAGTTAATATGGCGGCTTAACTAACTTGCGTTTACACGGCATTTCTTAACCCTAGTTTAGATGCTGTTGGCCTCTGGTGGAGAGTTATGAAGGTGATGTAGCCCACAGCCCAACGAACATCGCAAGTCGCTTTTCATTTTTTCTACGGCTGTGGGGTAAATTCACGAGACTATATGGGCGAGAAAATTGATTGATTATGCAAATATTTCGCATGGTTACACTTCTCATTCATCAGTATTTAACTATACACTTATCATTTCATCTCTAAACATTACTTTATGCATCGGAAGATGAAAATTGAGAGGATAAATTTCCTTTGTGGAACGGCACGTCACTATGCTATACTTTACCATTAAGATACTCCATGCATATTACGCAATTAAGTCGTTTGCACTCTTTTATGATAGATAAAAACAATTCAAAATATTATCTTGACATTCAAGATTTATAAATGAATCTTATACATTCAAGGTCTATACATAACACTTGTATCGAATAATAACCTTAATATATGCAGCGGAATAAATGACTTTACCTTCCATGCCCTGCCAATGACCCGTCCACGCTTGCGCCTTTAACGTAAATTTTGAACTTCAAATACGGTTTATCATTCACTCATGCATTTAAATATATCAAGCAACTTGGCACTAACGCATGGATACGGAATATTACCAGAAACACTTCCGTAGTATATTGTACTCTTCAGGTAAAAGCTACATTTGGACTAGATCTAGACTATTGTACTCTACAGCCTAGACTATTGTACTCTACAGGGTTTAAACCAAAATAATTATTAAAATACAAAGGAAAGCTGCACGCTTCGTTATAAACTGCTAAGAGCGAACATAGAGTACTCATCACTTATCATTTAGACTAGACTATTGTACTCTACAGGGTATTACGTAGACGTAGATCACTTAACTACTATCCTAACTAACCTGAGTTGACACGCGCTAAAAAGGATGGTAACCAGTGCTAACCCCAGTAACTCCAGCGTAGTTAAAAAGTTGACTACGGTTAGCGACAACCTGCGTTTACACGGTGAAATTTAACTAGGGTTAGAGTTAACCTGGTTATAAAGCTATTTACGTAAACAGGGCATAAGCGGTTGAATTTGAATAGGCAGCCTTTTTTTCGTTTCTTTTTTCGAAGTTTCTGCGGCTAAATACGTAGCAACAGATTCATTAATATGCTTTGAGCGAAGTATCATTCCACCTAGAAATCAATGAATTTAGTCTCAATTAATGAAAAATATCTCACTCTTCCAAAGATATAAAAATATCAGCCCCTTACCTCCCTACTTTCCGAGATATTTGCCAAAATATACCGGTCATTTTTCATGTATGCACTCTAGAGAGACATTATTTTAAAAAATGATAATTATTAACTCCTAGATCTCATAAAAAAACAACCAGCCAGTAGTTTGAAAACTTTCTCAACCATTTTTGAAGTGAATCATATTGTCATCGCAGAAATTACAACTTCGCTCTGATTATGATACACCTCGAAAACGCCGCGAGCATTTTGGGCCCTGGTCATTAAGATTTAACCAGAATAATTATTAAAATACAAAGGAAAATTGCACGCTTCGTTATAAACTTCTAAGAGCGAACATAGAGTACTTATCAGATTTTAGAGGGATTATATTGGGAGCCGGTAGAGAGACTCTCAGGCTACATGCTAAGCTTAGTTTGCTTGAGAAATTCAGAACTGATGTTTCAGAGCGACACAGTGAATATTAATATGACGCCTCAATTCATCTCTAGGTCAGACAGAAGCGATAAAATAAGAGAGATACATCGCCAAACAGGTAGGTAGGCATTACCGCCAAGACTGAAGTCCAAATCCGGTAGTTCCACGCAGGCGGCGCTGCATTCGGCTCCTGTGGCTGAACGTTGGTGGTCATTAAAAATAAATAAGCGGAATAACCGGCATATTTTGAGCCTTAATGAAGATGTTCAATTGGAAGTCCATCATCGGTGGAAGCGGAATTTTTTAATATGATTTAATAAAAATGTGTACCTTATTATTTGTTTCAGAGCGGCAAAGTGAATATTATCATGACGCCTCACTACATCTCTATGTCTGACAGAAGCGATAAAATAAGAGAGATACATTATCCCTCACATCTTTACACGACTATTGTCCTAACACCCCCTGCCAAATGCCCATGCGGCGGCTCGTAGGGTAGTATATAGATGTAGATTTGTCGTTCAATGCTAAGATTAGTCGACTGCAGCCTTCCTAACATATGCTATGTCCCTTACTTCATTGTAGATCTCTTCATGTAATTTCCTCTTTATTTGGTCTATTCCGTCCTCTGTTTGGTCCATACCTTGGCCTTCCTCTTTGGGCTTCTCCATCTTTTTTCCTTTAACTATGTTCTTCACAAAAATATTTCCCTCATTGTGCAAAAACCACCTGGTTCTTCTATTCTGCATCGTGTTCGATACGGTCAACTCCTCTTCTACTCTCCTGTACATTTCTTCATTCAAAATTTGATCTTCAGCATCCTCCTCCAGCACCAGATTCCAAAGCGTTGACTTTAAGTACCATGAGAAAATTTTGCAGTTTCCTGATTTATTTGGACCATCCTGCCAACATAGATGAGCCGATATGATAGCCGTGACTATTTCCGCCGGAGGAACTGAAGCCAAAATATATCATAAATTGGCACTGACAAGGTTCAAAGATTAGTACATATATACCAGGGGCGCTGCTGCAGCCTACACCAAAATAATTTTTTAATAATACCTTTCTTGGAAGAGTATACATCTTTTAAAATAATTTAAAGATATTTTAGTACATTTTTTAAAATTTTAAGATATTGTTAAACTCATACGTAACATTTTTCAATCCACATAATTTATTATTAATTTGAGTTGCAGCCTCATTGCCAGATGTGAGGTTGATAGAGGAGGCCAGATGGAAATTGAAATTGATGTTGATTAATTTTAAAAAAAGAAAAGAAAAAATGAATACAACGTCGTTTAAACATAAATAATGGAATGTTCAAAGTTTAGTACAAATACACCTTCGCAGACGACTCTTGTTTTGTAGACGAGGCTGCGAAACTAAAACACCAAAAGTTACACGGGAATCCAGTCATGATTTACAATGCTGGGGAAATCATTGGGGCAGGGGAAAATTCCATTCAAGAGTTATCACGTCAGAGCGAGAGAGAGTGTGCCTGCAAGTCACGCAGAGCACGAACTGCCCTAAAAATAGATATTCGCCGGGATCACTCCAGCAGCACCTACAAGCGTGGATTAGAATCTACGCATTGCGAATATTCACCCCGGATCTATATCCCCTCGCCCAAGACACTACTCATACCATTAAGGTAGATGTAGAGGGCCATATTGGAGAGAGGGGGTAGATGGTAACTTGGCCCTGCTGGAAATGTCCCCAAGGGGATATAGGGTGTCCCCAACGGGACATGGGGTGTCCCCGATAGGGATCCCCTTGACCCCACGGGGATCCCCAAGGGGACACCCCATATCCTCTTAGGGACATTTTCAGAAGGGGGGCGTGGCATATCCACCATCTTCGTTAACCCCGATTTTCCTTCAGCGCTTGCGGAAGGACGCGCCAATCTTACTATCACTAAGTTTACCAATCGAACTCGGATCGATATGAACTTGGACCGTTCTGAACATTCTAAGCCAGCATTCTAGGATTTACCAATGCGAAATCGATTGAAATATCGATTTAAATCAGTTCATATCGATCTCAGACTGGCAGAAAAAGCGGGCCGAGTTAGCCCGCTTCTCATATCGATCCCACTAGCCCATTGCGTTTGTCATATCGAGTTGAATCGGCCCAATCGATCTGAGGAATGTTTTCCATCTATAACTTCTACATCTACATCCTCATACTACCCAGCGAGCCGCCGTATAGGCGTGTGGCAGGGGAGTGTTAGGTCACCAGCCGTGTAAAAATGTAAGGGATAATGTTTTGGGAGATGATATGGTGACGAGTATAATGGGAGTGCATTTATTGGAGTTCAATTTTTATTTAGATCGTTTGTTCTGCGCGGAAAGAACGAGTTTTTGTACCAATCTGTTCGGCAATGTATCTCTCTCATTTTTTCACTTATGTCACACCTATAGATGTAGTGAGGCGTCATGAAAATATTCTTTGTGTCGCTCTGAAACACTTCTGCTTTGATTTTCTCAAGCAAGCTAAGCCTAGCGTGTAGGCTCCGAATCTCTAGGGGCTTACGGCGTGGAATCAAAAATTTAATCGGAATCCGTATATAAACCCGCTTTACTCAACGGACTAGATAAATTTGTATTTATTATGAACCATTATAATAATATGAAAGGTATGTATTTGTGTTTAGGAGAAAATCTGTACAAATATCATCAAATTAATTCGAAAAAGATTTCCAGTGCCATGAGGCTACGCGTTAAAACAGCATTAAATTATCAAAAAAACAAATTCGGTAACATGAATTTTTTTCGCTCTGATCTATACATATTAATAATTAGTACGCGCATGAAAAGTTTCCCGCAAATCAGTACATAAATGAAAATCGCTCAAACAATCGCAAAATGGCTTGAGCAAGTTATTTTTCCCAGTCTTGACTGAAACCATTTTTGAATTTTACCAGGAAATTGTAAGCTGTCATAAAATGCAATAAATGATTAATTTATGTTTACAAATGAGGCACAAACTCTTGCCCCTAAGACTTAACTTCCCAGTAAATAACAAACTGAGCAAAGTTTTCCGGAGATTGTACCCAGAACAGGAAGGTTTCCGCAGTCAACATTTTGATGGCTATTCCAACGTCTTTAGGGCTAAAAGGCACTGGAAAAGCAGTGAGAACGATGACAAAGATAGCCATCGAAAAGCCGACAGCGGCAACCTTCCTAACAGGGAAACCACGGAAAGGTTTGCCATCATCACTTGCTTGGAAACACACCAAATCATTCGTATAAAGGAATATGTAAGGCATAAAGGCTTGAAAATTCGCCGTGAAAAAAATCATTTGATTGACCAGGATTCGAATCTGGATCTCCGAATAGCTGGTCAGGTGTGTTAGCCTGTTACAGTGGAGATGGGAGTTACATGGGAGATCCGGGTTCGAATACAGGTCAAGTCATAAGATTTTTTCATGGTGAATTTCAAGTCTTGGTGTGTACGCACCCTTGCGAGTAACTTCGTATTTTACCATTTGTACATGCAATGATAGAAAATTTATTTTTAAGTCATTAAATTGACTTATTTTATTCACACCGTACGATGAAAATGTCTTCAACACAATATTTTTTCGTAAAATGTATTGCAGATGAGCAATAAATTAATTATGCGAAATAAATAAGACAAAAACTAGATAGGCACTGTTCGTTACACATTTCTAAAATAATCTACGACTTATTGATTACTCTTTTTTATTAATGTTATGCCAGATTATGTCGAGGAGCACAGTTTTACCGAAGCCAATAGAAAACGTAAACAATTGAGAGAAACATTGAGGAAAGTAGAGCGGTAAATAGATGTTATTTCAAACTCATTACGATTCTATCTAATTCTCAGAAACCGAGGCATTTTTTTTAACTTTTATTATTATATATTAATAAAATACAAAGAAAAGCAGCGCGCATCATTAAAAACTGCTATGGGCGTATATATAGTGTCTCACAACTTTTAGAGGGATTAACGTGGGAGCCCCTAGAAACTCGGAGGCTACACGATAGGCTAAGCATGCTTGAGAAATTCAGAACTGGTGTGTTTCAGAGCGACAGAGAGAAAATTATCACGACGCCTCACTACATCTCTAGGTCTGACAGAAGCTATGAAATAAGACAGATATATTGCCGAACAGATAGATACACAATAAAAACTGAGCTCCACAAAATGCACTCCCTTAATACATGCCACCATTTCACCTCCCAAAACCTTACATCTTCACACGGCTGGTGTACTTACATACCCTGCAACATGCCAATGCGGCGGCTCCCAGGGTAGTATGTAAATGTAGATGCAGACGAGTGTACTCGCCTGTACGAGTGTACCCGAAGATGGCGTAAATGCCGAAACTAGAAGTACTTTTTGTAATAAAACTGCGGATGTCTCAAATTTGATTTATCACATATTAATTTACTTTTACAATATAGTGCATTTTGTGGGATAAAACACCCCCTGCACAACATCTTTGATGTGGATTGCTGGGTATTATGCAGATGTAGGTTTAGATGTGTTATACGAGGTGAGTTATCGCTTCTGTCAGACCTCGAAATGTATTGTGGCCTCAAAATGATATTCTCTGCATCGCTTTGAAACACACCAGTTCTGAATTTATCCAGCAAATTAAGCCTAGCATGAAGCCTCTGAGTCTCTAGCGTCTCCCAACCTTAAACCTCTAATAGATGAGAAACACTATACGTTCAGTCGTAGCAGTTCTCAACGAAGCGTGCTACTTTTCTTTGTATTGTATTAATTTTTTGGTTAAATCTTTATGACCAGGGCCCCAAATGCTCCCGGCGTATTCGAGGTGTGGCCTAACCAGAGCGAAGTAATACCATTAAAAATACAGGTTAAAAATAAATATATTTGTTCACTCCTCTGGTGAGAATTTAATTTAACGACTCATGTTTCGACACTTTGTGTCATCTTCAGGTCATTGTGGTCACTTCAGGTCAGGACCTGAAGATGACACAAAGCATCGAAACCCTGGTCGTAATAATAAATTCTTACAAGTAAGTTATTTATTCTTCCGTGATGGTTAGATTAAATAAAATTGGCATTTTTCCTCAATATAAACTTTGATGCGACCGTTTTCGATGTGCTATATATCATCAGGTAACAAGTATAACTCATAGTCCAGTATATATCAGTATTGTCTCTAAGTATCACTATCGGTTTCAATTCAGAAAAATTACCAGTTCTCTTTAATTTAATTATGATATCCACCAGATCACGCTTGAAACAACTCTTATTACTCGTGATGATTTGATTCCACGAAGTCTAGACTACAACAGCTTCCATTCTTAAAGAAACACAACTCTTACAAAAAGAAAACACTTCGCTCTCCGGTAAAAATACGAACACGGCAGTTACACAACCAAAAAAATATCACCGAAGGTCGTGCCCGAAACAACTCCCTTTAAAAAAGACATCAGATGAGGAAGATGAAGGAAAATGAGAAGAATATAAAAAAGGTATAAAACTCACTTTAAAGCCGCTGAACGGTGCCGCAACTTTGCGATCAGGACCACTCCCACATTATATAGCACTGGAGTGAGAGGGGCGGGAGGAGAGGAGAAATAAATAGCACCGGTGAGTTGGGAGATCCCAATTAGGCGAAGAGCACGTCGCCGTTGAGCTGAGAGGAAGGAGGCAGTGATTAACAGAGCCGCACTTGCAGCAACCGCGTGGGAAACACGGAATACAGAGAACAAGGCGAAATACGACACGTAAATACTGCTAAAACATAGAAAAAAGAACACTCATTTCCTTTCTCTCGTTCCGTGGGTTCCCCAAAAGGTCGCTGGAGTGAGAGGGATATCACGGTCACAGCACACGCACAAACACAAAACAGTTGAAGGGAGAAGAAGGAGTTTTTTTATTCGTTCCCGCAGCGCCGGGATAAGTAAGGGAGGGGAAGGGGAGGGAGAACACTCGTCACTCGGTCAACGGCGCCGAAAACGTCAAGCCGGTCCACATTCCATCGGCAGCCGCGAGGGAGGGCGCTGGCGGCGGTCCCGATTCCTCCGCGGAATCCGGGCCTCTCCGGTTACCCTCCTTCAACCTCGTACTCGCGAATTGGCGGGGCGGGGTGCTATCCACAGCAAAGCAGGTTGCTATCGGTAGTAATAGGAGAGCTATCCGTAGCACTGAAGGTTGGTATTCGTAGTAAAGGGAGAGATGACAGTACTGGTTGCTTTCCGTAGTAATAGGGAAGCTATCGGCAGCACCTTAAGTGTCTATCCAAAGTAATATGACAGTTATCCGTAGTAATAGGAGAGCTGTCAGTAGCACTGGTTGCTTTCCGTGGCCATAGGGACCGCAGCGCCTTTAATTGCTATCCAAAGTAATATGAGTGATATCCGCAGCACTGCCGGTTGCTATCCGTAGTAAGCTGGGAGCTACCCGCATAACCTTAAGCTGAAAACCGAAGTAACATGGGTGCCATCCACAGCACTGTAGGTAGCTATCCGCAGTAATAGGAGAGATATCTGTATCACTGTGCGTTGCTATTCGAGGTAAAAGGGGGAGCTTTCCGCAACACATTAAGTTGCAATCCAAAGTAATACGAACGCTATCCTCAATAAACGCAGTTAGCTATCCGTGGAAATACGGATGCTGTATACAGCTCCGCAGGTTGCTATCTGTAATAGGGCAGCTTTCCACAGTACCGCAGGCAGCTACACGTAGAAATAAAGGTGCTATCTATGGCACCGATGGTGGCAAATGGTAGTCATCATTAGTACCATGGGCCACCACCCGTAGCACCGCCCGTGACTATCCATGGCACCAATTGTGCCTAAGGGTGGTCATCCGTGGCACCATGGTCTGCAATCCGCAGCACTAAGGGTTGCTATCCTTGGCACAAAGAATTGCAAACATGAGCACCGTGGAGGTCAAATCCGCAAAACAGGAAGGATGCTTTCCGAAGAGTGGTATCCGCAACACCGAGGGAGGCTATTCACAGCGCCCAAGAGTACATCCACGGCACGGAACGGAGAGGAGCTATTCGAAGCACCTCGGAGTTGAAACCGCAGCACTCAACACTCTATCCGCAGCGATGACGGGTGTTATCCGCAGCGCTCAATAGTACTATCCGCAACACTAGGAACGCTATGCTAAGCTTCGAAGGTAGCTATCTGCAGCAACGATGGGCGCTATCCGAAGCACCTCGGGCGCTATCTTAAGCGCCGAAGAGAGATATCCACAACACCAACGAACAACAAGCGTGTCGTCGCCACCCGCTGCATCATAAGAGCTTCATCCGCAACACTTTGGTCGCTCTCGTCAATACAGAATTGGACAACAGGAGGGTGGGGACCAACGGACCAACCAAAGGTTGGAGAACGAAGAGGACGCTTCGAATGAAGATGCAGAGACTGAGGTACTGTCTGGAATGACCTCCAAACTCGAAACGTGAGAACGGGAACGAGACGGAGCGGGGTTGGCCGAAAAACTTCCCCCTAAGACGCCTGCGCCGGCCAGGGAATCCGATGCAGCAGCAGCCGCCGAGAGGGGGGTGGAAACAGGAGGCGGCGGGGGGTTTTGACGGCCATGAGGAGAAGGTGGTTGGGGGGGGGTACTCTCTCTATCTCTAGGATCCTCCGCTGCGGGGAAGGAAGCTGCGAGTGTGGTGCATGCGGCGTCGACACGGGGAAACGAACGAGCACCTCCGGCGCGGCGATCGCTTTAAAACACCCGGGGGCAAGAGGAGGGAAATAACAGAAAGGGTTGGAGGAACGACCCGGGCGACACACGTCCTCCTCCGGCGGCACTCGCCTTACGAATGAGCTGGCGTATAGAGAAGAGAGAGTGTGTGGCGGAGGGAGCCAGAGGCCTCGTCCAGGAGATAACGGGGAGGAAGGGGGCGGAGAGTATGAAGAGAGAGAGGGCAGCCAGCAGCAAGAGGAGGGAGACGAAGAGGAAGGGGAAGGAGGCATGCTTGCTGGAGGAAGAGGAGGCGAGCCGGGGGAGAGGCCTCCACGAAGAGTCGATTGAGTGGGGGGGGGGAGGAATGGGGAATAGTAGGGGAAAAATGAGTGGTAGGGGAGAGCACAAGTCCGTAAGGTGGCAGGAGGGAGGGTTAATTCTTTTAAGAGAGGTGGAAAAGGGCCATCCAACAGGTGCTTTGGGTATAAAAAAAACACACCTCACTCCGCACTACTCACATTTCTCGCTGGCACACAAATACCACTGCCCCGAGTCCTCATATATCCGCAGCAGCGTCGAATAGAAGGCTCCATTTTCGTTTGTGGGGAAAGAACACACTTGCTAACACCCGAGGTCTGCAGAAAATACAGCTTGCCTCAAACGGCCTTGTTTACGAATTATCCATTGAGGTAGATGTAGAGGGCACTAGCTATATTGGCCAATTCTAGTACCTGGAGCCAGTCCGCCGTCTCCGTTTACCCTCATTTCCTGCAGCGCATTCAGGCTAACGCTCTGATTATGCAATTTCACTGTTTCCATCGTTAACTAACTTTCAAATCAGCATGGACTCGCCTCTTTAATATGCAATCTCTTTACATATAATGTCTGTTTATTTTTAAATGTAATTCCGCATTCCCGATAAAATAAATTGTAAAATTGAGAGGAATCCATACTACTAATGGCCGGCTGCAAGAAAATTTAGTTATGGAACCAATAGTTATAAGATCCATGAAGTTATGGACCTCATAAAACTATTCAGGTTGCAGAAACACTTCCACTAGTAACAAAACTTATCTAGCAAAGGTTAATTGCCTCAAGAGTTAGTTTTACTATTCTACCGCAGGATTAAATCTATGAAAATTTATCCTATGTTTACTTGCTAATGTACATAATAATTAGTCACTAAGAGTAAATAAACTGGTCATTCGTCACAAAAAACTCTTTTATCAAATAATTTAGTCTCCAAGCGGTTCTTTGAGCAACCGCCATCTTGGCTATTTATGGAACTCATATCTCGTATGAAGACGAAAAAAAAAGAAAACTATAACAAGGATGGCTTAACAAAAGTTACAGTACATAAATTAATTTTGTCTTAAATATTCTAAACGTTTACTCCTAAATGATTTTAAGGTTTTGGGTAAGGGCTCAAAAAGTTTATCAGGCAGCCGGTTCCAATCATGTATACCCCTATTTAAAAACGAGTACTTGGCCGCGTTAGTTTTTTGTACCCTTAGTTTTATTTTATATGGGTGGTCATTTCTACATATATAATTAGGTCTCTCCATGGTTTCATTAAGTTCTTCCCAGCTCTTGTCTCCTGTACACAGCACAGAGCCTGATGATTTTTCTTCTTGAAACATTGGGATTGGTGCAGAGGTTATTATTTTTGCTTTTTTAAATTACTTGCACTAGATATATTTCGTTTTTTTTATTGATAATCAGATGACTAAAACAATGTAATATTTAATTCTCACGAACGGTTTGGTTCTACGCTTCATTTTTTTAATTGAACGTGCTATCGGCTTGTGTGTGCTCACGCTTGGACACGGGTAACTTAGGACCGCACAAATATTCATATTTATTTCAAAATTTCGTTTGTACTGAGATATTTCTCAATTTTTCTCCGCTTTCCTTGGCAGCCTAACAAATGGATGTAAACGAGATATTTTTCCTGTGTCTTTTATGGGTTATATCTCATAAAACTATCAATATACATTAATTTTATTGAAATTTCAATTGTGTATTTGTTACTTCCGTCTTTTCTGTGTTTTTCAACTGCAATTGCATATTATCTGCATTTAAATGGCTAAAAATAAACAAATTCTAGTAACAATTTGGCTTCATCCCAAAACCACTAAGTGCTTACACCTTTAACCTGGTTCTTTTTATCACTTATTGGTGCAATCCACACTTTATAAAAATATTACTCCTACCGGTGAGAAACGCGGTGGCCCTGATAGTATACATCTATCAAGTATCTATTGCTGAAAGTCGGCTAAGTCATTGGGAACAGGGCTCATGAGAAGTCTTATGGGTAAACGTATGATTGATAGGGTAAGGGATAGTAGATCTTCATCAACATACACGGAATACTGTGCAACAATTCCCAACAAGCTCTTGCAGAAGAAACTTGCGGAAGTAAATTGCCAGTCATACACCCACCGTTACATAATATTAGTTTGACGCCGTAACTAAGAATCAACACGGTGCTGGGCGCAAGTTTACATCGGTAAATGGTCGCTGGTGGAAATTGGGTGTAACAGCAATTACACGAAAGAATATGCACAGCGAGAAAAAGACGGTAAGGATGACGGATTTCTTTCAAATTATACAGCAATCGATTAAGTTCAAGTGATTACATATCCATTAACATCTATACACAGGAACTAATGGGCTAGCCACCACTTGGGTGAGGGGCACGGGGTGATACCACACCAGCCACGCAGCACTCATCCTAGTACAAATCAGAACCGCGCACGTTCACACGGATGCCAGGCGCAGACTAAAAACCAGTCAGGATAACAATGCTCGGTCAGTCCAAAAACTAGGAGAGTGATACGTAGAGGGACACTCCACCATGCAACACTAGTTATGGTACAATAATGGTTAGTATTATTGACACGATTGATAAATAGTCCTGTAAGGTGCTAAACCAAGCATAAAGATAAATCATGCCGGAAATCTCATTTGGGAAGATTAGTTAGCAATGATGATAAGATATAAAGGTAGTTTGAGCGAAATATCATTTCACCTGGAAATCAATGAATTTGGTCTCATTTTAAAGAAAAATATCTCACCCTTCCAAAGATACCAAAATATCACCGCCTTACCAAACCATTTTCCGAAATTTATTACAAATTATACCAGCCCTTTTACACGGGAAATGGTACGTATGTGCACTCCAGAGGGACTATATTTAAAATATGAGGCATTTCTAACACCTAAATCCCATTAAAAATTAACAGTGTGTAGTTTGCTAGTTTTCTCGACTGTTTTTTAAAATAAATCATTTTGACACCGCAGTATTTTTTTTCAGAATCGTAAAAAAATTTCGCTTGGAAGGAGTTTTGAACGAACCGCGTGAAAAAAATGAGTCAAATCAATGACTTAAGTAGATATATTTTTGATAAACTAGAATTTCAGGCATAAAAAGTACATTGTTTCACTTATAAAATAATACTCCATTATATTCACGCTTTCCACAGCTGCTTATATAATAACATGTAATTCGAATATAGTCTCCGTGATGACTAGGGAACTATCTCGCTCTAACTACCTTAAGCACACGTACAAAGACAAATTTAACGGTGGAAAGATGTGAAAGGGTGAAAAGAAAAAAGAAAAAGGGTGGAAGATACATAGAACTGATCTATCGCAACTTTTGTGGTCCTTTAATGTACTTGAAAAGAATGACATATCTAATATATCGGTTCTGCCTGTGTCTTGAAAGAATAAAGGTCATATGCTCCAGTGTCATAAACATTCGAAAACAATGACACGTCGTTGGTCAGACCATGCTGAGATAATGAATGACATTCAAACATCGAAAAACGTACAACATGGATTAAAGAAGGATGAAAGAGAAAGGGACACACGGAGAGAACTTGGAGAGCTTTGTCCATTACGTTTAGTCACTTTTGAAGATCATCGCAGGAAAATCCTATGATCCTATATGCGGAAGAGAGAAGGAAATTGCTGATGATGAAATGGACGGAGAAAATAAGAACGATGAAGTGTACAGAAGAGTCGAAGAGGAGTGGACTATGTGAAACACCATAGAAAAAAGAAGAACCAGATAGATAGGACACACCCTGAGAGACAATGGTTTTGTGAAGAACATAACTGATGACAAAATAGATGGAAAATTCCCCAGAGAAAGACCCAGGAATAAGTTCATGGACCAAATAAAGATGAAGGTACATAGGAAGAGATACCAGGAGGTAGGAAGTGTGGAGTGCTGCAGTCAACCAATCTTAGGATTGAACGGTCATTGAATGAGACGGAGAGAGGCAAGCATGAAAGTGGAGGACGAGAATCCCAGGAGGAGGAAAATCGAGAGTAATAGGAATGAGGGAGCGAGGAGACACTATTCATGAATGAAACACAGGCGAAAGAGACAGAGGACATTTTGGAGGAAATCATTAAGGTCACAGGGTTCCTCATTCCAGATACTCCAAAAACTTGGATATAGCATTTATGAAGCGCTATTTATAAACTGATATGAAAATAAAATAGATTTCCAAGCTATTAGTACTGTAATTCAGTTTGAAAGTGGAGACATGATCATGGGCACTTACGAAGATTGGTCAGATGACAACATAAAACTTGTAAATTTCACACCTTCAGGCGTCGCTTCGTGGAAGTATTCTATATTAGAATAGATATTGAAGATAAGTATTGTAATTTTCCACAGTTATTTAACTAACTGTGGAAAACTACAATACTTATTTCCTATTAGTATTAAAGCATAAATAAGTATAGTACTTTTCCACCGTTAGTTACATAACTGTGGAAAATTACAATACTTATTTTCATTTCGATTTAATATTGATAAAGTAAATAAAAAAATGAGAATTGTAGCATACCAAATCTTTATGCTCAAAGAAATAGTACCATAAAACTTATTATATATAACGTCATGGTACAAGGTATTTTGAGATATGGAATAACAGTGTTGGGAAAGGCTTCTAGTACTCCATTGAACTCAATAATCAGAAACCAAAAGAGAATATTGATATTGATTGATGTAGAAAGAGGTAAACATTGTGTTAATACTGACTTAAGACGTTTATGTATAAAATACAGTGTTAACTTGATAAATTAAAAAAATGGATAATTATAACAGAAAATTATTTTTAAAAAGTTTCAAATTTTATGTAAAAACACTCATTATATGCTAAAAAGAAATTCTCCTGTGTATGAAACATAACTATTATAACTAATATGGTAAAAGGTTGGCAAAATATTATGTAACAAACACACTCAATTGTATACCCAATCATCTAATAGACCTAAAAGGGATAGCAGAGGTAATGAAAAAAGTAGAAGCATGATTAATAATTGAAATTTAAAATTTGTGATCTAAAACTTGTAATCTGCTTTGCTCATTTATCGATTAATTTGCTGAATGTAGCCAGATGTATTGCTTCTAGACGTTTTAAAATTTTTGTTCTATGCCTTTTGTAATTGCAATTTGATATTTTTGTACATGCCGTTTTGTTTGCACGATTTGTGGAACCTTCTGACAAGCCATTGGGCTTAGAAGGACCAAGTTTGCAAATGAAATAATGGAACCAATTAAGCAAAAAAAATATCCATTATAGGACAGGAAACGTATTTGAACAAGAAAGCATGATAAAACTTAGAGTCAACAATATTAGTTACAAGCGAAAATCCCCAGAAAATTTAATAGTCAAATATCGCCATCATGCCACCTATTTTTCAAAGTTATTAGCGAATTACTGTCGTGATTGAAGTGAAACTACAGTTCCAGGCAAATGGCGCTACAGTCGGCTCTAATGGCGGAACAAATGTGGTCATTAAAAATATATTTCGGATAAATTTTCTTATTTTGTATTTTAATTTTGGTTTTCAATAAGTAACGCATTTCATCAGCGAAGGCAGGATTATTTCAATACTGAATAGACAAAAATTTGTAACTTAGTATTTGTCTTGATTCACTTAGTCAAGCCAGAGCCACTTTAAGAGAGTTTTTGTTTCCCAAGCACTAACATGAATAAGTAAGATTCATAATTGGTGGTCAAATTAGATCAAACAGCTCAATGTTAGCGATGAGTCACCCCCTGCCAAACACCCTTGAGCTGGCAGGGTAATATGGAGTTGTAGATAGAACGTAGTAATATGTATGCATGAATGTATTTGACGTTAGATTAAGACTTATATTAGGGGTAAGTACTCGTTAAGAGGCCGCTATAGACTCGGAGGGAATACCCTTATATTCTTTGAAAAATTGAGATACAATGGGTTTCAGGATTATAGAAAGGGGTATTTAATCCGAGCCATCAATGTGTCTAGTAAGTATTGAGAAAAGGGACATACAATGCAGATTAATTTGTTTACCCGTACTTCAGAAAATAATTCTTTCCACAAGCCATAAATGACTGTAGCGAAAACAGATCAAGGCTTTGGGTAGTACCCAAGTACACCTTGAATATGCAGCGAGCATATGGGATCCGGCGGAGAAAGACCTAGTCCATGAACTTGATAAAATACAAAGGAAAGCTGCGCGATTCGTGAAAAACTGCTACGGCCGTACAGAAAGCGTTACACAGATTTTGAAAGATTTAGGGTGGGAGCCGCTAGAGACTCGGAGGCTACGCGCTAGGCTTAGATTGCTTGAGCAATTGAGAATGAATATCTTTCAGAGCGACACGGAGAACATCATATTAGAACCACATTATATTTCCAGGTCCGACAGAATCGATAAATTAAGGGAGATATTTTGCCGAACGGATAGGTATGGGAATTCGTTTTTCCCCAGAACAATTAAGGACTTTAATAAATGCTAGGCGGAACTTTGATTTTTTTTTGTTGACGGCTGGTGTCCTAACACCCCCCGCCACACGCCTTTTGAGGCGGCTTGCGGGGTAGTATGTAGATGTAGATGTAGATGAAAATTACAACTCAAGCTTAAAAATTGTCTTATTAAAAAAAAGTTAGCCGAATTGATAATAAAATTAATGTATATCATATATCTAGAATAAGATTAATAAAATGTTGCTCTTTTCAGGTATTTCCGTCGCGTGTTTGGTTTTTTCGACAACAGTTTCTCCCCTCTTCCTGGGGGCGTCTTCAGGTCCGTTGGACATTTTTGTAATGTCCAACGGACCTGAAGACGCCCCCAGGAAGAGGGGAGAAACTGTTGTCGAAAAAACCAAACACGCGACGGAAATACCTGAAAAGAGCAACATTAATAATTATAAGAGTCGCGGAAGCCTTCAAAGAAAGATTAATAAAAGTTAGTTTTATTGATCTAATTTTACCACCAATCGTGGATCTACTAAATAAACTACTGTTAGAAAAACTACTTAGCCTATCCCGAGAGGAAACTAATAAACATTAAACTATTAACCTATTCATCAAAGAAATATTAATATCTTAGCAACTCCAGCATACTACACTAGATCAGAACATGAAATTAAAATAATTGAAATAGACGGCAGAACAGACGGGTTTAAAATATAGACATTCCCGCAATCGATAAGAGACCATAATGTCTGCCAATGAAACTTAAGGCGGGTTTACACATGGAAGTTGACTTCTAAAGAAGCAGTGAGAGTAGCGATATCTCGAATCGTACCGCCACTCGCAGGGAATTGTTCTGCTTACACATAACTTCTGGCTTTTTCCAAACAAATGAATGACGGAAATAACCAGTAAAAAAGGGAATTACGAAAAGTGCCCAAATTTGGCAATAATGGCGATCGTATATCGCTATTAGCGTCCTATAGGCATTGGTGTGCCAACTAAATTTATATAAATTACATTAATTTAGCATCATTACATCGTATCAAGTACAAGAATTGTGGCAATAACTATTATTATCTAATACAAGATGAGTCACGAAGCTTACCAAAAGAATTATTTAACATTGAAAATATTTTCAAGTACAAATAAATATTTACATAAGGAACAATGAGTCCATCTCGTACTAAGTTATTCGTTGTTTACATTTTAAATCTCCGTTTTCTGTTACGTGACCAAGATTCCACCGAATGCGATGCGATATTATTGCAGACACGATATGCTACTTGCTGAAAAATAGAAGCCACTTCATTTTCTCTGCAAGTGCGAACTGCGGTCGCTTACTACCGCCATTGACCCCTACTGCCATGGAAGTGCGTGCTTACACATAGAAGTGTCTAGTGTAAGCGACTTGTAAGGCTACTGACATGGAAGTAACTTCCATGTGTAAACCTGCCGTTTGAAGTAAGTTAGTCGACATATTCTAGCTGATTAGTTGATTTGCTCCCTAATGCTTGTTTCAATCAGACATCTTGCACTAACATCACGTTTAGCAAGATATAATAATAATAAATTTATTTATCCATTAAATAAACTGTACAAATGTGATCCCTGTATGACTCTTGTACCTCGTGTACGCAGTTGCATTATACTTCAAAATTAGTTTTTGTAGCATTGGTTGCACACCAATAGTGTAGTGCCTGTTGATTAAGGACAAATTTTACATTTTAATGCATGTTGGTGATAAATTAACACCTGCCAAACACCCTTGAAGTGGCTAGCAGGGTAATGTGTACATGTAGATGGAACAGCGTGATATCTACATCTAAATCTACGAAATACCGTGCAAGCCACCACTAGGGTGTGTGGCACGGGGTGATTCCACGCCAGGCATTAAGCCCTCATCCCAGCTGAAATCAGAACCGCGCAAGTTCTCCCGGAACGCCAGACAAGGCCATGTGAAGCCAAGCCAAGCCAAGGCCAGGCCAGAGCAGTGAAGACAACATGCGCGGTCAGATCAGAAACTAGGAGAGTGCTACGTTGACGAGCATACTACCATGCAGCACACTACTTAAGATATGACTACTTGTTAGTATAATCAATGAGACAGATAAATAGTTCTACAAGGTAGAGCTGGAAGAGCTATATCATGCCGGAAATCGTGGGGTTAGTAACAAATGCGAGCACGTGAGGTTAGTAACAAATAATGATGTTAGAATATTTAACAAAAGTGCAAAAACCTATTTAACCTAGTCAGTATCCCTGAACTGATCCATCGCGACAATGAAGAATACGTATGCATGAGTATACGTTATGTTTTCACAAATAGAACATATATACATTTAGAACAACATATGGAATTAGTATACATGAATGTACGTTATTTTTTTTAAAATTAGATTCAGAGTTTATGAGAAGATCAGCTTCATCAAATTTCTTACAGTATACAATAAAGAATATGAAAATTTCTCGAGATATTAGGCGCTCAGGACGTTTGTTTGAGCGAAGCAAATTCGTTGGACGGGGGAGAGGGAAGGTAACAATGGAAACGGGCAGAACGACATGCCTGACCACCGACCTCGCCGACGACGACTGTTTGCCGATGTCCGCAGCATTATTTGCAAACAATGCCGCGGATGGCGGAGGAGCTTGTGTTACGAAATCAGATGAGGTATGGCTGAGGATTGTTGGGATGACGCATGTTTGGCGGCTTGGAGTGGTCTGTGGAGGGGGGGGGAGAATGAGAGGGGGAGGAGCAAGGGAGGAGGTTGGGATTGACGGACGATGCGGTTCCCAGGACACGGAAAGAGCCGGGGAGATTATAGCGGCCGCCTCCCGGCATGCGGGGCTCGACCCCAAACGGATTCGATTACTCTGCGGCAAGGGTGCCACGCCTTTGACTCGACGAGGCGAAGTGGCGTACAGCGCCCGCGTCCAGCTAAAAACGATTCATCGCACGACTAGAATAACGCGTACCTATGCGTCAACGGTTGCATTTTTAATGCTATGGATTCTCGACCTTATGCTTTAGTAAACGCAAGTTGGAGGCACACTGTTTTTTGGCAGTCGTTCTACATAAAATAGACCTACAAATTTTAGGGTCTCGAATGCTTTTTTGATGCAAAGAGCACTTCTCGACGTAATTTTATGCGCTGAATCCGAATCTACTCAAAAATTGGCTATCACGTCGGGATTTTTAGATATTCTAACCTTTAAGGGTCAAAATGGCGATTTTTAGGTCTTTTTGAGCAGGGATATCTCAGAAACCAAAGGTGATAGAGTAATTCTGCAAACGGATTCCAAGTCTGCGTTAAAAAATATAGAATTCATCCATGACACCTAGAAAAACTATTGTTGTCATAGCCTGTATTAACTTGGCAATTAACTTGCGCGCCAATCAGGAAGTGGTTGACGCTAGTTGTAAATACACTGCGATGCTAGCGCGCCAGATTTTGAACTATTAAGTCGCTGACGCGATCGGAGCGATCGTAGTCAGACACCAAGTACCAGAGAGTGTAAATGGGAAGCAGCTAAGTTGCTAATAGACCAGCTGCCGGAGTATCTTATTCCAATACTCAACAACTTTATTTATATTTAACTATACTATAATTTCGAGTGCACAAATTTGAAATATAAAGTACGGGTTATGGAAACTACAGATTTTCTAGGTTTCATGGATGTATTCTATATAAAACTTGCGCAGACTTTGAATCTGTTTGCAGAATTACCCTTGCACCTGTGGTTCCTGAGACATTCAAACTCAAAATGACCTCAAAATTTCCATTTTTACCCTTTAAGATTAGAATATCTCAAAATCCTGACCTGACAGCCAATTTTCGTGAGGAGATTCGAGTTCAGCGCATTATATTACCTCTAAAATGACCCATAGCATCAAAAAATCATACCCATGTTGATCTATGTAATTTGCTGAAGGAAAACTATTAAGGTAGAAACTATCACAGGCCTATGATTAAAGAAATAGCAGAACCGACGGATATAAAAGTCTTTTTTCTGTGCACAAAAATGATTATAATAAGACCAATGATGCATTGGTTATAGTAGTTATATTGGTTATAGTATTATCATTTCGCCAGTTTTTGTTGGATGGTCACCAAATTTAGGATTTATCACTTATTTCACATTCAGAACAGAAGACAATTGATGATCGAAACAACAAGCGGCTAGTCGGCATCTATCAGTGAGTTGCACTACTAACTATAAACTAGCGGTGAGTTTTTCCGTTCTAAATGAAACAAAATAATTTATAATAGAAGGGGGAAATATTGTCACCTAGCCGCTTGTTGATTCGACCGTCTATTGTCGTCTGTCATGGCTGCCGAAGCAGACGAGGTATCCATCCCTAATCAAGCTATGTACCGTATTTATCATATTTTAATTGTTGTCGCAGCCCTCTCATCCATATCTAGTATTGTTTAGGAGGTGAAATAAGTAATACATCCTAAATTTGGTGACCAGCAGACAAAATCTGGCGATTCGATAAAACCCTACTGTAACCGATGCATTTGCATAGTGCAAACATTCGAGCTGACTATTGCAACACTTTGACGTAATTCTTGGTATATTACCATGGAGAAGTATTTGCTGCCACTTCAAATAACGTAAAAACGACGTTCTCTTTCTGAATTTTTCTGAGATTGCTGGTAAAGATGAAATTCCGTTTTTTCTGAGGACGATAAGGAAACATTTTAAGCAGCCGAATGACAATAATTAATGAGCATAATACGGTACATTACTCAGGGTAACTTTCCAATCTATTATCAACAACTCGTGTTGCTTGCACCCATGCTTTTACATCCGGTTTTTTTTTCACTTTAATTTTTTGATTCATTGCCACCTTTGTTACCCTTAAGGTTCACGTTAAAAATTAGACTCTTAAATGTAATTTCTTCAAGGTAAAATAATTCTTCACAAATATGTAGCCATTCTTATTCTTATTCATCGTCCAACTTTAATATATCCCAATATTTGATAAAAATCTTTGAAGCCGTTTTCGATTAAAAAATCTAGACATAGAGACAGAAATAGTCCGGTTTTCAAGATTCAGGCAGTATGTTCTACATCTACATACTACTCTGCGAACTGCCGCATGGGCGTATGGAAGGGGTGTTAGGTCACCAGCCGTGTAAAGATGTGAGGGATAAGATTTGGGGAGGTGAAATGGTGACGAGTATTATGGGAGTGTATTGAGAGGAGCTCAGTTTTTATTGTGGTCGCATATTGCGTGCGGAACGAACAAGTTTTTGTACCTATCTGTTCGGCAGAGCATCTCTCTTATTACATCGCTTCTATCAGACATAGAAATGTAGTGAGGCGTCATGATTATATTCTCTGTGTCGCTCTGAAATACACCAGTTCTGAATTTCTCAAGCAAACTAAGCCTAGCGTGTAGCCTCCGAGTCTCTAGGGGCTCCCACCTTAATCCCTTCAAATGTTATGAAACACTATATGTGGTAGGAAGACGGAATAAAACAATACGGACTGAGTATGATAATTTCAAAAATTGCTCAAATTTAGCAACAAAGGGGTTCGTGTATCGCATGTTTGAGACCCATATGCATTCTTGGGTTTAATTAACCTGTAAGAATTCCAATAATTATGCATTAATACGTCGTATCGAGTATGAGAATATTGACAATAGCAATTATTATCTAATAAGAGATAAGTCATTAAGCTTACATTAGGGGTTCTTTCTCATTTAAATATTTTCAAGTGTACAATTATATGTACTTAAGCAACAATGAGTCCTCTTCCTACTAAGTTTTTCATTATTTACATTTTTTATCTCCGTTTGCTGTCATGGGACGAAGATTTCACCGGATGTGATTTTATCGCAGAGCCCATATGCTACTTGCAGGCAAAAAGGGTACCAGCCTATTTTCCTTGCAAGTAGCAATTGCGGTCTATTACTACCACAATCGACCCCAACTACCACGTGCGTGCCTACACATCAAAGTGTCTAATGAAGGCAACTAGCAAGGCTACTGTCATGGAAGTGACTTCCCTGTGTAAACCCGCCTTAAATAATCTTTCTGCTCTCTGCTGATTTCGATCAATTTCTGAAACTGAGCCTACTGCACCTATTTCTAAAACTAGGTATTCGGCGCCACTAACCAATGTTAGCTACCGCCAGACACCGCAGTTTGAGATTTGTCTCCTAATCGGGAGGAGCGGGTCTTATTGGAACGCTTGCTCAACACGCACGTCCCGAAAAGGAATGTGAAGGTTGATCGCGAACATTAAAACAAGCAATTAAATAATTTATTAGGACAAAGCATCCGGTTTATAATATGATGAGTGAATCAACGATGGGATTTAAAAAATGAACCAATAAGGCTATGTTTCGAAAGTGAAGCGTCCCCTTGACATACTTAATAACCTTATGAAAAACAGGTTGAACACAGTACACAGCAAACGAAACCTTATATGAAGAAACACTTCAACTTAAAAAGGAACGTTCAGCTTAGGCAAGCCTGATAACCCACCTTGATTTGAACATTGAGAAGGTACAAAGAAAGGCAGCAAGGGATGTAATGGGGTTGTATAAGAGGACTGAGAATGCCAGTAAAATGCTGAACTGCTAGGAAGGAGGCAAATAAAATCAAATAAAATCCTGGCGACATAGTAATGGAGGCTGGTGTCAGTATAATAACTGGTTTTCCTTAGGTGGTAAAAACTTTGGTTAAACGATTTGTCCTCTAAGATTTTACTCAAGGGAGTATTTACATGAAATTAAAAAAATATAAACGGGAGCACGAAGACAAAGTTTACCATTAAAATACTTTTTGTATAGCTTAAGAAAACAGTACTTTGAAGCGCAGGATCCTCCTCAATTATTTAGAAACATGAAAAACTGGTGAATTACTGTAGTACAGAACTCAGGCATTTTCAACAACCTAAATAAACGTGCCATCTAAGGTGCCTCTTTCCTGGCTTGTTTTATTCTCCACCAACAGCAGTCATCAAGCCAAAGAACTTTTTCGTCGTAGTTCCCACATATATCGTGGGGAACACATATACAAACCATATGGGGCACAGTATTAAAGAAACTAGGTTTTCTTAAGCGTATAAGAGGAAGGTCCTCGGATGAAAAAGTAGAAGAGAGATGCTACTTCGACCTGGTTAGGCCACACCTGGAATACGCCGCGAGCATTTGGGAACCTGGTCATGAACATTAACCAAAACAAATAAATAAAATACAAGGAAAATTGGCAAACTTCGTTAAAAATTGCTACGAGCGAACATATATTGTTTCACAACTTTTAGAGGGATTAAGGTGGGAGCCCCTAGAGACTCGGAGGCTAAATACTATGCTTAGCTTGCTTGAAAAATTCAGAACTGGTGTATTTCAGAGCGGCACCAAGAATATCATCATGACGCCTCAGTACATCTGTAGGCCTGACAGAAGCGATAAAATAAGCTATATTGCCGAAAAGATAGAAAGTACAAAAACTCGTTCTTCTCACGCACAACAAGCGACCACAATAAAAACTGAGCTGCCGAAAATACGCTCGCATAATACACGTCACCATTTCACCTCCCAAAACCTTATCCCTTACATTTTTACGCGGCTGGAGTCTTAACACCCCGTGTCACACGCCCATGCGGCGGTTCGCAGGGTAAAATGTAGATGTAGATATAGTTTTTGTTTTCCCAGATGAATGCATCTCATCACCAGCGGCGATCGGTTCAAAGATAGTTTTTTTTACAGTTCTCCACCGTACTATTCTCTCAGTAAACCAACGAAAGGATTGCAAAATTAGCAAGTATGTAGAGGTCGTAAAAATCTCTTAATGCGCCGCACGCAGCGATGCGCGAAATAAATATGCGTCCTTGGACTCCAGAACTCTACGCAGTAGCACTGCCTATTCCTTCTGCGCATCACTTCGTATGCAAAATAGAAAATAATTAAGGAACAAGGCTTATTCACGCCCGGAAGTTTACGGTGGCCATTAAAAATTAATATCAGTCGCGAATGCAAAATGTGTACATAAATATTTTTTTAAATCGACTTTCCCAAAAAATTATTGATTTAATTGCCCAATCAGAGAAAGAACTGAAGAGTGGAGAATATAGTAATTATAAAAATTTACCAGCATTGCGGAAAATTTTTAGTATCGAAAAAGCTTTCTCACGAGTAGTTTTTCATAAGAGAGTGAATTTCCTCGGGAGACTTTCCGCCCTTACGGAGTGATTTTCTCTTTTGCGTCTGAGAGTGGTCCACCTCGAATGCTTCTTTCCGCTCCACGATCAATGGGAGAGTGAAGATCCACTTTTACATCCCGTCGCGTCATCTGTTCCAGTTTTATTTTCCTTTCATCTGAAGGTTCTTCACTCTGCCACTCCCCCTCACGTGTTCACTCGCTTTCTTTCGACTTGCTCGGGCCGGCAAGATGTATATTTTTTTCCCCCGCGCCACTTTCCCAAAGTGCCAGAGATCATTCAATTATTTTATGACCAACTGAAATTGTCTCCTGTTGAAGGTGATCTCCGTTTCTCATTTTGGTTACCTCATCATTCATTGGTCGTTCCTTCTAAAGATGGTTGACTGCAGCCTTCCACCCTTCCCTATCTAATGCTGGTTCCCTTACCTCCTGGTATCTCTTCCTTGGTACCCTGGATTTTGCCTGGGTCTACCGTATATTTCAAGGAGTACTATAGGTCCGTTGGCGTAGGGTTAGATGGAGGTGCCAGAGATTACCTCGCGGTTCTGGTAAATATGAAGATTTTTAAGCCTTTTGAAAGCGTTACCGACTAAAGAATCATTGTTAATATTCTCTGATCTTCATTGGTCGTTCAATCCTAAGATTGGTTGACAGCAGCCCTCCACCCTTCCGTGTCAAATGTGAGTTCCCTTACCTCCTGGTATCTCTTCATACATACTTTCCTCTTTCTTTGTTCCATGAACTTATTCCAGTCTCTTAATCAGGAGACTTTTCCCTCTATTTTACCTTCAACTATGCTCTTCACAAACCCGTAGTTTCTCAGGGTGTGTCCAATCCATGTGTCTCTTCTTTTTCGCACAGTGTTTTATATGTCTCTTTCCCCTTCTAACCTTCTGTAATCTTCATCATTTCTTATATTTTCCGTCCATTTTACCTTCAGCATCTTCCTCCAGCACCAGGTTTCGAAAGCTTCAAGTTTTTTCTGGTCAACTTTTTCTATGGTTCATGCTTCCCATCCATAGAGTGCCACGCTCCACACGAATGCATTCACATAATGTTTCCTGGTTTGTAGTCCTATCTTCTTTTGAGCCCAGTAGTTGTCTTTCTCCCAAGAACGCCTTCTCAGCTTGTCCTATACTTTGCTTGATGTCCGTTGTACTTCTTCCGTCCCACGTGATGGTACTTCCAAGATAGTTGTAGGAATTCAGGAAATGGAAACTTGAAGCTTTCACGGGGTGAAAGGACGTCATAATAAACAAGATAAAAATTTGTGACTTCCACAATTTATTGAACAACAGTGACCGGTTTTGGCTGTCACGCCATCATCAGGTGATGATGGCTTTGCCTGATGATGGAGCGACAGCCGAAACCGGTCGCTAGTGTTCAATAAATCGTGGAAGTCCTAAATTTTTATTTTGTTTATTGTGAAGGAATCCATTTGCTCTAATTTCTCTCCTCTCAGGGTGACTTCTCCATTTAACTTCTCTCTTCCGAAATCTAGGATTTTAGTCTTCGTCTCATTTATTTTCAAGCTGTATTCATTTTGGTTGCCTATTATGCGAATAATCGTACTCTTGCCGCGTTGTCTTGCACGACTGGCTTGATGGAGTTTGAACGATATTTTCCCCCAGTCGTAATGGAGAACTTAAACGACTATTTTTTACTTTCAGTATCCGTATGAAACATCTACATCTACTTACAAACCCTACAAGCCACCACAAGAGTGTTTGGTAGGGGTCACTTATCACCAACATGAGCTACAGTGAAGAAATTTACTTCTCACCAACAAACGCCACACTGTCGATTTACTACAAATGCTACAGAATCAAATTAAATTAAACTATACAGAACAGAACTAAAGAACACTATACATAACTATACAGAAACAGAATTAAAGTAAACTATAATAAACTATGTAAACGGAACACAAGGGTCGTACAACGAACATGCAAAACATAGTGTGAGCACTACTTGGCAGATTTAGAGACACATGAATAAATCAGCTACAATAGGTGTCAACTCACCTACTTCAAAGCCTTTACGCAGCCACTATGGTCTCTTTTTGACCGACGGAAAAACGATATTTTAAATCTTTCTGTTCGACAATATATTTGCATAAGAATGACGTAAATACTTTAATATTAAGACAGTCGGAGCGATTTCCGTACAAGAACAGATTAGCGTGGATATTTGTTTAAGAATACATAATGGTAATATATAATTATAGAAGGAAATTTGTGTGAAACTAAAGACGCTCCAACTACTCATATACTCATTCCTTGATACGTTCCCTTTCTGTCCGCATTTGCTCGCCTTTTAATCTCATATTTTAGATTCCCATCCTTCTCGAACATTCGGACAAGGTACGCAAATCGTCCACTAGATCAAATATTTCATCATTTACGCTCATCATGTAACCATTCCTCACTCTTTCGGTCAGTTACAAGTGAATTGGTCTCTGATGAAATTAAGCCGTCATTCATACTCCTTAATGCTTGGCGGAAACTATAAGCGACTTATATACATACTTTTATGGACATCATAATGAGAAAATATATTTATACAAAGAACTGCAGATCCGGCACCGCAGTAACTTCACGGTGTCAATCGCTGGTCCTCACACAATTGTGTGAAACTCACAGAGACGCGAAATTGATGGGTCTGTGTTCGAAACCAGCCCACAGGGAATGTATTTGAAACCACTTGGAATGATTACGAATAAGTAACCAATGAGCCATGTGGTACAAGAACAAAGGGTTCGAGATTTCGATGTGTTCAATCTACTCGTCAAAATCTCAAGGCGGGTTTACACATGGAAGTCACTTCCATGACAATAGCCTTGAAAGTCACTTGCAATCGACACTTCGATGTGTAAGCATGCACTTCCATGGCAGTAGGGGTCAATAGTGGTGGTAATCGACCGCTGTTACTACTTGCAAGGAAAATAGACTGGTTTCTAGCCTGCGAGTAGCATTTCGATTCAGCGAAAAAAACGCATGGTATCTGGTAAAACCTTCGTCACACGACAGCAAACGGAGATTAAAAATGTTAAATAATAAGTATTTTTGTAGGAAGAGGACTTATTGTCGCATACGTAAATACTTATTAGTACTTGCACATATTTTAATGGTAAAGAACCTCTAAGGTATGCATTCTGACTTACCTCTTATTAGAAAATAATTTTTACTGTCGCAAATGACCCACTTGATTCGACGTTATAATGCATAGTTATTGTAAATCATACACATTCATTAAACCAACCATGCCTATGGGACTTAAATAGCGATATATGAACGCCATTATTGCCAAAATTGGGCCATTTCCGTATTTACCGCATTATTTGTTTACTTCCGCCAGCCATTTGTTTGGGATATGCCGGAAGTTATGAGTGATCAGAACGATTCCCTGGAAGAGGCGATACGATTCGAGGAATCCCTACACTCGCCACTTCCATAGAAGCCTACTTCATGTGTAAACCCGCCTTCACGCTGCTTTCTCAATCAAGTGTTTGTCGCGGGAATATTGTTAATGGGGCTACATATCACGATAAATACACCATTAACAATATATTAGATACTTAAGTTATCCATTCGTGATGGAAAAACATACCAAAATCTCCAACCGTTCGTTGTTGTACCACGTGACTCCTTAGTTACGTATTCGTAAACGCTCCGGGCAGTTTCAAACACAATCCTCCTCGAGAATGATTTTTCTACAGTTAATTCAACACAATTATGAAAAAAATGAATAAATACATTTGAAGCAACATAATTACGATTCACTATATGCAACACATTGGATTATTATATCTAAGCAAAACGAAGTGAAAATATTTGCCTACTGTGTCATCAAAAACAAATCTTGACTCATTGGGAAGAGCCTCATAGTTCTCTAAATAATATATTCAAATTATTATTTGCGAATAGATACGCGCCAAAAAGACTATCGTGCATAATGTTTCCATTAACCTTACAATGCGTTTCACTTACTATTTTTTTAGGTGGATTAGTTTTTCTCGAGAATATAAGGTACATTAATACGGTTTTAGACAATTGTTCGGCCCATCGAGGTACATGGAGAGGGCACTTGCAATGCTGGCCAATGCCAGAAGCTGAAGCCAGTCCGTTATTTTCGTTAACTCTCATTTTCCTATAGCGATTGCTGGCAAATACTCTAATTTTGCAATTTTACCATGTTTTCCATTGCTTTTTAAAAAGTATTCTACCGGTTAAGGTAGGTTTTGCTGAATGTTAAAGAATTTTCTGGTCCTCTACCTATTCAGGGGCCCATTCCCCTCCAGTATATCCTTTTTCGCCTCAGCGTACGATCTGCCCTTCTTCATACCGTCCATGAAACCTATTCTCTTTCTTCCCCTCCCGCGCTTGTCCAAAATCCTTCCCTCTACCACACTCTTGAGCGACTCATCGCCCTTCATCACACCCTTCAGCCATCTACCCTGCCTATTCCGGATTTCACTTAAAAGTTTTCTTTCCTCGCCCACCATCACAAGCACTTCCTCACTAGTCTTCCTGTCCGTCCACCTAACCTTCTCCATCGTTCTCCACACCCACATCTCAAATGCCCGCAGCCTATTCTCGTCCTGCTTTCTGAGGGTCCACGTTTCTGCCCCATACAACGCTAACCTCCATATCAAGCTCTTCACCAGCCTCTTCTTCACATCCTTATCCAAGGTCCCCATCATCAGCTCCCTTCTAATGCTAAACGCCTCCTCAGCTAGCGCAATTCTCTTCCGCATATCTTAGCTACTCTGTCCGTTTTCCTCTAGCGTACTACTACCTAAGTAATTAAAATGCTCTACTTGATAACTTACTATAAATCAGCATTCATTTACTTCATGAATTTGCATTATCCTAGCATATATTGTTTTTTATTCAAATTAAAAGTTAATCTCTTTCAAGGTGAAAACTATAATAAAATCGAGTAGAATCATACCAATATGTAGCCAATATATGTTCCGTGAGTTACTTGCCTTTAATGTCATGTAGTTGAATGATATTCTTGCTTTACTTCCGCAAATTCGTCCATTCCGTCAAGCTATCCATAGGAAAGTAAGAAGAAAGCAGGGTTACATAAAAGGGCTATTTTTTCAGTTGTCAGGCTTCAGTTTGATGACGAAGTGCCCTCTCCATATACCTCAATGGTTCGACCAATACCAAGACAATCCGGAGCACAGGCAGGGTAATTCATTAGTTTAAAATAGCCCTGGCTTCAAAATTCACCCGAAGAATCAAGCCGGATGATTCCATCTGAATTATGCTTCAATAGGCGCTTCAAAGAAATCCGTTCAAAGGAAAGGTAAAAGAAAAGTGTCACGAGCAACTTTGGCGAAATCTCGGAATCCATTTCAGATCTGAGATGTAGGATTACGAGTGAAGTGTGCCGCGGATATCTTCCTAATGGTTAGAGCCGTGGTCTGCACGCCGAGAGCGTTCGTTGACTTCCGGCCTATAAAACCTGCCAATGAGACAAGAATCAAGCCCGCGCTTAATAGCAACTAACTCTTCTAGCCCAAGCCATCTTACCGCAGATTTTTTAGAGTTAATAGCGGGCTACTGCCGTAATTGAAGTCGAAATGCGGTAGTTCTATGCAAATAGTTTCGAAGTCCGCCAGATAATTGCGGTCATAAAAAAATTCGTAGAATAATCTGTATATTTTGAACTTTTATTTTAGTCTTCAATAAGCAACCAATTTCTTCAGCAAAAGATTTTTTTTAACTAAATAGAAATAATGTACAACATACAATGTGTTAAATGTATTTGTCTCGACTCACATAGTTAAGCCAGAACAACCTTAAACGCCATTTTTCCAAGAAATGAACTTGAAATTACATGGTGTATAACGCGAAATAGGGTGATACAAGAAGAAAATAGCATTTTTCTATCAAATAAAAATGGCGTTTTCGAAAGAGAAAATACTAGGATGATGAACAAGGAAGCCCGGAAAGAAGCGGTTAAAAAATTAAATGTATGCACCTTACCATCGTATTATTAAAGCCATTGGAAAATTACCACAGCAATTGCAGAGAAGCTGCACCAATTTGATATCAAATGCTCCGTAGCTCGTTACTTTGGAAGGTAAAAACTTCTCAACAAAAACATTGTCTGTCAAAAAATCTGCAAAATTTCTTACTTAACATCGTCTTTTTTAATAGCATGTCATAATATGGCATCAGTAAATGCAAAGCTTTTAAAATATCAAACAAGTGGGTAAACTGGGCATTTGTTTGAAAAGCTGTGAATGGGAAGCAAACTCTATCCGGCAATTGAGAAATAAGAAAATGTATGCAATATTTAATACAATTTTTTGAGTAATTGGAAAATTAAAACAGCAACTAATGTCATAACGCCAAATTTCGATAGAAACGACGCATTCTGACATTATCCTGAAGTATTCATGTTTCGCAGCCAAACAATTAAGTCGGAAGAACAACACTTACGGACACTCCGGTTTTTTGGTTTATTAGACAAACACTCACAGAACCATCGCGTGGGATAATAGAAGTACAACGGATAGCAAACGAAGAATAGTCCATGCTAAGAGAGCATTCACTATTAAAAGATAACTTGTAGTTCAAAAAACATAAGAATACAAACTAGGGAATAGTCTGTGAAAACATTCGTTTGAACCGTGACCGTTTACAAGCTGAATGCAGAAGTCACACTGAGATGAGAGAAATTAGAGCAAGTGGATTCCTTCACCTATCTCGGAAGAACCATCACGTGGGATTCAAGAAGTACAACGGACTTCAAGCGGAAAAAATCCCAAACTAAGAAGGCGCTCATGGGAGAAAGAAAACTGCTGTGCTCAAGGAAGATAGGACTACAAACCAGGAAACAGGATGTGAAAACATTCTTGTGAAGCGTAGCACTCCATGGAATGGAAGCAAGGACCAATGGAAAAGCTGACCAGAAAAAAACCTGAAGCCATCGAAACCTGGTGCTGGAGGAGGGTGCTGATAACAAAATGGACAAACAAAATAAAAATAAGGAAACGTACAGAAGAGTAGAAGAGGAAAGGACCATAAGGAACACCACACAAAAAAGAAGAACGAGATGGATAGGACACACCCTGAGACACAATGGGTTTGTGAAGAACATAATTGGAGGCAAAACAGAGGAAAAAGCTCCAGGAGGAAGACCTATGAAAAAGTTCATGGATCGAAAAAAGAGGAAATTACATAGAAAAAGCTACCAGGAAGTGAGAGAACAATCATTAGATAGGATAGGGAAGAGGGCTGAAGTCAACCAATCTCAGGATTGAACGACCAATGATGACACTAACACTCACACCTTGATGAACAATAGTTATTATTCTGTTAAAATTTGATTGAGCGTAATATTTACTGGCACATCTAACTCCACCCACTACCCTATCGCAAATCTGTTTCACTATTCGACTCTCATCCACTCATTCAACATGGCCAAAAAAACGAAACGCACTCCTATTCAAGAAAAATATGTATATCCCATGACCTACATGTTTGGCGGGGGAGATAGTGCTGGGTTCGCCAGACGGGCAGACATAGAGTGGTAACGAAAACAACATCGGCACCCGATTCTATCCCCAGAGGTCATAGCCAGCGGAGGGACAAGAGAGGCTGACCCAGAGAGATTGCGGAAGTGCGAGCGAAAACAACTAACGGAATCGGTTCCGCCAAAATTAAGTCTTCCGTTTAACGAGGAGGAAGAACTTTCCGAGTCTTGAGCGCTGTCTGCCGCTTCTAATGACAATTAAGAACTCGACCCGACGTACGGTTCGCAACAACTGCCAATCAAAGACATCCTTCAGCCAATTTCGCCCGTGAGACCGTGCAAAACGGCAAAACTTGCTGAATCAACCAGAAGAGACTGAAAAACGTAACTGTTCCAAGGTTTCAGCCGGAGATTAATTAGAAATTAAAAGGGAACCTTTAATTTAGGCATTCACAATAATCTAGCTTGATTTTAACGTATATTACTAAGTAAAGGAATTGAGATTAAATGTGTGCAATACTTAAGTAGTAGTTTTTGATTAGGATAATGGGGAGAATAACTGTATGATGAGGTCAAATGGTGAAGTAATTGAACAAGTGGATGATCTTGTGTGCTAGGTAAGATGTTTGTGAAAGATGGATGTATGGATGAGAAGATAAAGAGATGTGCGAATGCTGGAAGGAAAGTGGTGGGTAGCATGTGGAGCATATCAAGGAATGAGTGCCTGTCTAAGAAAGCGAAAATGGCCGTGTATAAAAGTGTACTTCTTCCCACTATCTCGTATGGTAGTGAAACATGGGTATGTCAGGATAGACAGAAGAGTAGACTAAACGCCGTGGGTATGAGTTATGTGAGGAGTGTTTGCGGCAAAAGTAGGATGGATAGGGTCAGGAATGAGTGGGTAATAAATGAGTGTGGAGTAGATGCTCCAGTACTGGACATATACAAGTGAAATGAATGGTGCGAGAAGTAGAGGTAGGACGAGAAAGTTGTGGTTGACTGCGGTTGAGGAAATTCTTAGAAAGAGGAATGTTAGGAGTCTTATAAACAGGAGGGCATGTATGGAGCAGTGTATGGGGGTAAATGAAGCAAAAGAAGTTTGCAAGGATAGGTCAGTATGGAGGAAATTATTGGAGCGGAGTTAGGTGTACAAATATATATTTATGAGTGAAACTTTGTGACTGTGCCTACCCCGGAAGGGAACGGCGTGATTGGTATGTATGTATGTAAAATTTTTAGTAGCCAATAGTGAAAAATATAACTAGGTCATTGGTCATTTAGCGAAGATATACTGGTTTAAAAATAAACTTTGCAGATTCAGGCTTCACTTCGTGGAAGTTAATAGTATCCATACTTTAAGAATACAATTTTGTACTTTTCCACAGAATTTTATTTTGGATGGCACGACGCGTTTTACCGACTTGCGGCATCATCCGGTACCTGATGTACCTGGTATATCAGACACCCGATGTACCAGGTACCTGTTATGCCGCAAGTTGGCGAAACGCGTCGTACCATCCAAAATAAAATCTGTGAAAAAGTACAATATTATATTCTTTAAGTATGGTTTAAAATGATTAATTTTTACGCATAAATGCACAGTCTTCTTGGCTATACGATTGCATCTCTTCATACAACTTTGTAATCTCATTTTCTTTACGATTAATATTATTCTAAAACTTGTACAACATACACTAGGTATTGAGGCTCCTAATATATTTCTTTCAGTTATTTGGCTTTTTAAGGTCACCAATAACAGAACACGTGATTTTAGGTTCAATTAAAGGCCGTCCGGTTTTCTTTGGAGCACAAGCTGTGATAAATATACTCAAAAGTTGAATTTTATATTTGGTGAAAGGTCGACCTTGCAGTAAATCGAACATTGGGTCTTCCACAGTCCCGTTTTTGGAGTATTATGAGTAATAATAAAACTGTGGAAGACTGTGGAAGACCGATTTGGTTTCTTTGCATTTACTTTGGATTTGGTAAACAGCTGTAGTTTCCTTGGCAACGTTGAAACATTTATCAAAGTGTAGTAAATCAAATATTGAGTCTTCCACAGTTCTATTATTTGGAGTATAATGAGTAATAATAAAACTGTGGAAGACCCAATGTTGGTTTACTACACTTCTATAAAGGTTTCAACGTTCCCAAGGAAACTACTGCTGTTTACCAATTCCAAATAATTGCAAAGAGCCCAAATCGGTAACATACAATTATTTTCACTTTTATACATGCATGTTAAAAACGAGTACACACATGCAAAGTTTCACGCGAATATGTGCATAGACAAAAATCAATTTTTAAATAAAAAACCACCAAACTTTTTTTTAAATGTCAAACATACCGCCTCGCTAAAAGTTTCGCCTGAGGCGGATCGCCCCCTCCGTCCACTCCTGGTTATGCCGCTGAGAATACCTGCCAAGAGAGAATAACATAGGTTAAATGAAGACTGTGAGACGAAATATCCACAGTGATTTAAGTATCCTATAATACTACTGGTAAGAGTAGAAGACAGAATATAGTTCACACACAGATTGAAGAACTAATGAGGATAACCTTCGAGGGGTAATAATCTTTAACCAAACGACTCACAAGAAACATTTTACACTTATGCCGCAGATCAGAGGCAAGCATTTGAAATCCCACGAGCAGGCAAATATGCGATTATTATTCATCACATCAGACATGAAGTAAAATAAAAACTTAACAAAGCAGCAGACTAAATAGATTGCTTACTGGCAAGTGAAATCGTGATCTATTTGAGACCATAATGTGAGAACGAAGGCTTTCGCGGCGCTCTACGTTGATCTATTTCATTTTTTCGGGATCTACCGCGTCTTTGGTTGGTTATTGACAACAGTTTCGCTGACACTACTGTCAGCGTCTTCAGGTCGAAGATGCCGGAGTCAAAGTCAAGTCAAAGTCAAAAATGTTTATTGCCATTGCATAAAATGGTATATACATACATTCATTAATAATAATATTCAATAGGAGGGTTTGGCCCTGCTTATATAGGATCTATTTCCCGCCAATTTTTGGTGCTGCTCTCTCATTGGTCCTTCTCATTCTCCTCCATGTATCGTCCAGGTGGTATCATCTGTCTCTGTTGAAGTTGTCCGTCCGTGCAATCTCGATCGATTCTCTAATTATCCTAGGGTAATATCTGCTCTCTCTCTCACTATTACCTAGGCCTCGTCAAATTATGCCATGTCCAGGGGTCCAGGCGTGCTCCGATACGGCTGACAGGTGAAATTGCCCATTTTTCGTTGCTCTTCGGTGTTCTTGCATTCGTAACTTTAATGACCGGCAAGTCTCACCGATGTACGATTTCCCACAGGAACAAGGAAAAAATGAAGGAGATCAATGAGACCATAATGGCTGCCAATTAGACTTTGTCGATGGTCAATCGACAAGTGGTGTTGCTGATTAGTCGATTTGCTCCCTAATGCTTGTTACTTAATCAGCCGCGTAGTACTAACATGATGTTTTGAATGATTCCTGTATGACTCTTGTATCTCGTATACGCAGTTTCCTTGTATATTAATCAATAGTTTCAGTAGCATCGGGTAGAATACCTATAGTCAGAGCATGTTGATGAGAGTTAACTTCTACCCCCGATCCCACTCCTCCAACACCTATTTATACATATAATGCCTAGAAACTCAGCGAATATGCCAGATGATGACGCCTTGAATCAAAACTGGTTGCACCATAAAAATCTCTGTGGAACTTATCGTGCCAAAGCGATTCCATTTAATATCCCTCTGCACTTTTCTCCTGCAATCAATTTTCATTCACCGGTACTGATACAGTTTCAAATGCAGTTTCATTTTAACTTCTCCATCTTCCTCTATGATCTCCTCTGGTCTCCAGTTCAACAATCACTTATTTATATCTTTCATCACTATGACAATAACTCAAAAAGAATGATAAAACATGTTAATAAACAAAAACAAAATTAAATTAAATATTATAAAAATGAATAAATAAATAAATACATAAAAGTGATTCTGGTTATCAATTAATTAAACATTTGTACACTTGACATGCGTCAAACTTAGGTGGTGTTTTAATTATTGATCAAAGAATAAACTTAAGGAAATAGACTACAGAACCGATAGATTTAAAATGTCTTTTTGCCTAAAACAATAAGGGGCTATAAGAGTGGAGATAGTTCTGTTCTATAAAACTTTAACACTCACTAGGTAGAGTAGATTTTGTACTTGCGTTTAATAACCTATCATCATTTTAACAACTCATCCCGCATGAAACTTCCGTCATGATTTAGCTCTCTGCATGGTTTAGTACCTCGTAGGACTATTTATCAATCGCATTTATAATACTAACCATTAGCTGTATCTTAACTAGTTTACTGCATGTTAGTATATTAGGCTACGTAGCACTCTCCTAGTTTCTGGTCTGACTCCACTAAGAATACGCTGCCATTGTTTGGGATCCCCATGAGGTAGTCTTTAAAGCAGAGTTAGGGCGCGTGCAGAGAAGATCAGTAGGACACGTGAAGGGCCGTTATGATAGCCTCGTTAGTGTTACTGACCTCTTGCAATAACCAGGATGGGAATCACTTTAAGACCCTCAATTTAAAATTAGACTCAATCTTTGAAGTAAATTCTAAACCCACTTATTTTCAGACGAAGTTTTCAATACCCTAAAAACTCCAGCATACTACGATGGATCAAATAACGAGAATAAAATAAGGGAAATAGATGGTAGAAGAGAAAGGTTTAAAATTTCGTTTTTCCCGCGCTCGATAAGAGACTATAATGGCTGTGTTAAGACTTTGAATTAATTGAGTTGACAGGTAGTGTAGCTGATTAATTCATATGCATCCAAATGCATGTTTCTAACTCTGCCGAGTAGTGCTAACACCATGTTTTGCATGTTCCCTGTATGACTCTTATTTCACGTTTTCATAGTTACATTATAGATAACTAGCGGAAGGTACCCGTTGAAACTCAGCGGGTGTGAAAAATATCGAACATATTATATAAGGAAACCTGACTGACAAAGCTTGAAGAATACTGCCAGCGTGGTCATTTGAGGAGCTCGTAATCTATCTTGTACTTTGTGTTCGTTGTATTAGAGACGCTGACATCAGGGTATTTATGTGTATCGTTTACTACGTAAGTGTTCTCTCATATGCATGCAGTGCCTCTATGAGAGCTAATTTTAGAATAGACATAGAAGAGTATATTTTTTGTAAGTATACATTAAATGTATCAATTACTCCCCGAAGTAATCTATCATGCGGCCCTTGGGATTCCTTGTCCTTCTTATACAGATTTCACTTCTATGTGCTATCATGGGCCTGCATGTTAAAATTATATTTAAATGCTAGAGGCGCAAATATTCTTTGAAAATCAAATCTCTGGTTGTCACAGAAATATGTTCTTTTTGATTTTAAAGAAAAATGTGAGATATTTTAGCTAAAACATGATTTTAAGACAAATACGAAGGAAGAAAGAAAATCGATTGAAAGAATTAGAAAATTCCTTTATTTAGCCATACAATAGAGAAACCCCAGCCCTCTATCTTGAGTAAATACTGTTATAAAGCAAACAATGAAACTACTGCACCGAGCCCAATGCTTAGCATGGACCACCAGGGCCCAACAGGGGGGTCCTTGAGGGCCCTAAAGGTTTTTTAAAATACCCTTTTTTATGACCAAACATGTTTTCTATAAACATGCCAAATTTAATCTCAATCGGTCCAGTAGTTTTTGCGTGATGGAGCGTCAGACAGACACACATATGCCATTACATTTTTATCTATTAGTAGTACTAGATTTTTATATATTAGCTAGATTTAGTTTGGTTCCTATAACTCACTCTCTCGTTGCCTCCTGAAGCATTTTGGCTCCGGAGATTTTCATAGTGATGGCAGAGACACTTTCCTATTGCAGCAGCACATTCATGCTGGTTCATACGCAAATTTTCTGGCGTCAGTATTGCGGCAAATCGAATCCATATCACCAATGATTATATTTGTATGTGAATGATAATCCCCTTCAGGCTTGTAAATGAACGGTGCTTTCTGCGAATCGACTTCCGATCTTCGCCTTGAATTGAGAATTGCCGTACGATAACGTTCCATGTGAGTAGAGCGTAGCCGTGCAGTTTCGCAATTCCTGAGTTCATCGTTCTCGTTGTTGCCGTAGCCTATCTTCATTTTGCAAGTCTGTCTGATTTCTGTGCAAAGCTGCCATTCTGCCTTGCTGGTCAGAGAGTCTCTCCTCGTGTTGCTGAGTAGTTACGCTATTTCATTATGTACTCGATCTCTTGGCCGCAGAAGACCTTCTACCTATTGAAACCTTTCTTTTTCGAGCCATGTTTTGATATCGTTGAACAAAGTAAAGCTTGTTGGTGGACCATGGCAACGGCTATTTTTGAATAATCGATTCACGTGACCAAAACTATCGATAGCAATCGAAATATATCATGTACAGTGTATTTCTTATGGATTCTATGGATTCCTCTATCTCAATTGATACGTTCTTGGCCTTTATTCACCACTAGCAAAGGTACCCGTTGAAATTCAACGGGGGATGAAAGAAAGACAGGGCTTATAGGCTGTAGGTTCGAGTCGCTCATGAGGTTAATTTTTTATCCAGGCAAATAAGCTATAATTTTAGTTTTATTTTTTAGTTCTGCAGATGAAAACCGCATTATATTATGCTTACATAGTTTCAACATTCTTATGCAGTAACATATAGAATTTAAACTACAGGCAATTTGCATTCCAGAGGCTAGTTGAATTAATATAACATCGTGGCATTCTCCTGTTTTACTCAGCTAAATTTTAGTTTTATTTTCAAATGCAGCAGATGAAAATCGCATTACATTATGTTTGCCGAGTTTCGACATTAATTTGCAGTAACATATGGAAACTAAACTACAGGCCATTTGCATTCCAGAGGCTTTCCGCATTAATATAACATCGTGGCATTCTTCTGCGTTACATGGGTCCAACTTAAATTAGTCCACCGGAAATGAATTTTGCCAATATTAGGCAAAAATATCCCTGAAAATATCGTAATCGGCAACATTTCCGTAAACGGCCTACTGTACTTTCCACTGTAATACATTTCTCTAAATATAAAAGCCAGCCGCCATTGTAAAGGCCCCATTCCCCTTCCAAAGCTAATGCTAATTCCACGGTTACTAAAGAAATATCCTATTGTTGACAGAAGTAAAATTCATAATTTTGACAGGAAAAACGCGATTTCTAGGGAAATTTTATTCGTATAAGAAAATTAAATGAAATAATAAAAAACTGCAATCTTTTATTCATCTAATGGCGAAAACTGTAGCTTTCTATCTTTAGTAGAACTAATTAAAATATGCAAAAAGAGAAACCTCTGCACTAGGACCAAAATGTTTAAACTTGAGTTTTTCAAACACATAAGACACCAAACGGCCCAATACGCTGCCCTTGGGGCCCAGAGACCTCCCTTATAGTGCCAATTTCCTTTTAAAAAAGCCTTACTGATCCCATGAGTGAAAATTTCACTAAAATCGGTTCACTCGTTCAATACTTATGAGGCTTTTAAGAAAGCATTCTTTTGGAACCTTAGGCCCTCTGGGTCCCAGCGTGACTTACGATCCCATGATTGTTGTACATTCAGTAAAGGTATATTTTACGTGTTTCTAATACAGGCTAGAATTATCTTCCATGGCCAATTTTTGGCGATGAAAGGGACCACATGAGGGCCTTCAAGGGCACCAAGGCCCTTGTTCTATAGCCTATGCGTGGACCAAATATATCAAGTATCTTTCTACCACATTTTGTTACAATCGATTCAGTGGTTTATGAGTGATTGAGTAACAGACGGACAGACAGACAGACAGGCACCACTAGATTTTTATATATTAGTAAGATAAGATATATCCATATGAGGTTCTGCTAAACCAATGCTATCGGTCGTCAAGGTTCCAGCGTACCAAAAACGCTGAATTTTCAACAATTTCATGATTGTTTTTTCAAAATTTAAAGTGAATCAGCTGGAAAACAAAAATCAGTTGCAATAATACGAAGGTTTATTTATTTTTCAACCTTTTTTACGTTCCAGGACGGCGAATTCAACCAACATACATAAAACCATAGGTAGGCTTCAATTTTTGGAGAAGCCAATGGTACTGATTTATTCAGAAAGTACGTTAATGCACGGAGGTACAAAAGTCATATGAGAAATGTGTAAGACCGGTTAGTATTACACAGTCATATGAGAAATGTGCAAGTGCTGTTAGTATTACACAGTGGATAAAGGAAAAATAATTGGGGAGATAATACTCTGATATCCACCACCGATACTCCACACAACCGATCAAAAGAACCAAGGTGCAAGTCACATGGGTGTATACATTCATGAAGAGACAGCAAGAAGTCTTTAAAAAAAGACGATTAAGGCGAAAGAACACAAAACTTCAGAATTGAATAAGTATTGCTCTGCAGGACGTCAAGCATGGAGCTCACTTCTACTAAAAGAATTACTTATAACATACCCTGATGTATCGATGAACACGTTAAGCATTTAACTCGATGGATGACAAAGTTGTAATAACCATCCAGTCAACAGGAATTTAATTATTAAAATAATACATTTCTTTGACGTGGAGCAAATGATAGGAAACGATTGATGATGGTACATGACAAACAAAAAACTGCAATCGTGACGAATAAGATTATCAGGATAAGAAAAAAAACACGTTTGACATAAAATAAAACGTTTCGTGGGAAATTCAACGGTCTCATCGCGGGGAAAATTTGTTTTCTTTCATCGCATAAATGAGAATTCTTTCATCCTTTCAAAATCCTTGACCTTAGATGAACACAGCTGGGAGAAGAAGAATCTTTTTAACTGGAGAAAGTTTCAGGAAAAACCTTGAAAAGCCAATTTCAAACGCGACTCCCAAAGGGACATTTACCATACTCATACAAAAGCAACGCCTTTTCGAAAATTCCCTTTCATTGTTGATGAGAAGGACTGGCACGAGGAGACGGAACTAAAAGAGATGCCGACGACATTTCACTGGGGAGCTCACGACAATCCGACGCATTTAAGGGAAGTTTCGTCAATGCGAGAACGTAAAAAAAAAACTTAAGAGGAAACGCCGAACTTGTCTTCAGTAAATAGCGAGACGAAGAATTCCGAGAGGTATCCAATTCCACGCAAGGAGCAGGGCAATTCCAAATCCACAACTGCTTAGTCAATTCCGTGACCATTAACAAACGTCAGCAGGAACTTAAGGAACGCTAGCCTTTTGGATAAAAGTGTTCAATTAAGGGTTCACAAGGTGGCTCTAACCTCGGGGTCACTTAAACAAAATTTTTTTAAAACTTGAAAAAAAGCATCTTTGAAGGGCGTTTTATAAACTGAGATGAAAAAATAGCGTATCAAAGCTAGTTTTACAGTTAATCAGCCTTGAAAGAGGAGATTGAAACATGGGCTCCCATGGAGATCGCTCAGATTACCGCAGAAAAACGTCAATTTAAACAAAAAAGCACATTCAAGCTTTTAATTTAAACAAATCAAAGAAAGAAAGGTGTCCTGGGAAACCGCCTAAAAATTATAAACAGCCATCTTAGCACCTATTTTTCAAAATAAATAGCGAATTACTGCCGCAATTGAAGTCAAAACTTCAGTTCCAGGTACACTAGTTAAACAATTTGGTTGTTATTTCGGTTATCAGGCTTCAGTTTGATGACGTAGTGCCCTCTCCATCTACCACAATGGTCAAAACAAATACTAAATTACAACGTTTTTCAAATGATTTTCAAAACCCTGCTTTGGCTGATGAGGTACTTTAGGTATTGAAAACCAAAATTAAAGCACGAAAAATGCCAATTATTCCATGGATATATTTTTTATTAAAATATTTTATACCTATAGACAAGGTCCTAATACACTAGCGGGGGACCTTGGCCATAGACAGCAACTGCATCGCCACTTCTATGAATTTAATACGTTTGTCCTTCTATTTTCGTAGTAATTAACCTATCACTGAAAAAGGAAAACGGTAAGATGCGTCTGTTACATTTTTAATCGAATTCCCGGATCATTCTGCTTCTCGAAACATTTTTTCAATGAAATTGGCATTCAAATAAAATAATAAAACACTATTTTTCCACAACTTTCACCCATTCTCCCAGAGAACACCATGTAATCTCCAGTTAAATTATCAAACAAAAACTTGATGGAATTTCATTGCTCATGCCCAATAAAGGACACTACTTCTACAAGTATTCATAACATGGATAAAATGACATTCATGTCCTATGTCGGTCTAACAAAGGCGATAATTCTTTCGTGAAATTATTAAAATTATTCAACTGATACTGTCGCAATGGATTCTTCCTTAAATTTTTGATTGAGTACTAGTTATTTCATTTATTACCAATCATGTGTCTTTTCTCTTCTCGGCACTATGGCATCATGACAGGTGTAGGCCATTGTGGTGTCTGAAATGGACCCTAAATCTTGAAAAACTCCTTGGCGTGTGACAAAAGTTTTTTATATTTTTCAACGCAGCCCACCACAAAAGGCGTTGGATACGTGGGCGAGCCAGATGTTATCCCATTGAGCGGCATGTCCACATTTTCGTCTCACAACAGACGACGTACATTTTATTACAATCTTATTTCCTCACGATCCGTGTTTTCAGTTCGTCTCCATGTACGCTGTAGTAGTAGAAGGTAAATAAATTCTAAGCATGGAGAACCACGTTTACTCTTCCTGCTGAGAATTCAATCGATAAATATATTTACTCAAGTATCGTAATTTTCCCCTCACGTAACGTGAACGCGATTGCTGTCGCCACGATTTTTTATTTCACCTCCCAGAATTTTCCCAGTTAGTATTCTGTCCCGTAAAGACGACAAGCATTGAATTCCATGTAATTTCAAGCGCAGATTTGCGATAATTAGCACTGAAAGGTTACATTCTGCTACTCATATCGGCCCTGGTGGCGGCGGGGTAAAGTCCTCGCCTGCTAACCCGAGGGTTGCGGGTTCGAGTCCCGCCTGGGTAGAATATTATCTGCCCAGGACATGGGTGTCTGTGTCTCGTCCGTTGTTACTGTTGTTCACCCGATGTAAAATGGCCTATTGTGCTGTATTCGGGACAGAGAAAATAAATAAAATAAATAAAAAATAAAATATGTAATACAGGACATATTTATCTTTTGGTATTCAGTATCAGCACCTGGGACGAATGAAATAAAACGGACATCAAGAGGAGAATAGCCTTAGCTTGGATGGCGTTCATGGGAAGAGACAATTGCTGTGCTCAAAGAAGATAGGACTACAAACAAGGAAACAGTGTGTGAAAACATTCGAGTGGAGTATGGAACTCCATGGATCGGCATCATGGACTACGGGAAAAGCTGACCAGAAACGAATAGAAGCCTTCGAAACCTGGTGCTGGAGGAGGATGCCGAAGATACAATGGATGGACAAAATAAGAAATGAAGTGTACTGAAGAGTAGAAGAGGAAAGGACCGTATTTAACACCATACAGAAAAGGGACTAGATGAATCGAACACAGTCTGAGGCACAATGGCTTGTGAAGAATATAATTGAAGGTTTTATAGGGGGGAAAAGTCTCCTGAGGAAGACCCAGCAATAACTTCATGGACCAAATAAAGAGGAAAGTACATAGGAAAAGCTTCCAGGAGATAAGGGAACTAGCATTGGATGGGGAAGGGTAGAGAGAAGAAATAAGCCAATCTTAGGCTTGAACGCCTAATGAGTGAATGACCCATTGTAATAACAACATGACATATATGACCTTTCTAGGCGGAACCGATTTCAAGAAGGTTTGTTTTGGCAGACCAGAAGCTGAACTTAGGATGTAACTTTTTCTATGTAACTAATGTAAAGAGTAGGATTTCCCTACTCTTTAAATGGCTCTTTTCCTTAAGCCCCAAGCAGAAAAAACATCTGCGAACGCTCGCAGAGTGGTATGTTGACGAACTGAGGTAAAAGTAAACGTGGGTGAATATGTTTGCAATGGCCCAACTTGCCAAGACGAGACCATCCACGTACTATAGTTCAGGGGCGAACTCACAGGAACCCAACTCGACGTTCCTTTACCCAGGGAAGTTAAAAGTGCCTCCCACTAAATAATTCCGGAGTCTGGAAATCTTTTGGTAGTTTCTTAAACCCGCTCCCGCCTCCCGCTTCTGTGTTATTCATCGTCTGCTTTGCTAAAACCTCTCCCGTTCCCCAAAAAAATCCTTTATGTACCTCGTGTGGAGGGTCGGCGACGAAGACCCCGAGAGGGCAAAAACCACCCGGGACCCGTTGATAAAAATGCTTTTCCTGTGTCTTCCTCTTTTGTGAGACGAATAGTCCGATGATGCAGCGTTATCGGTGGTTAACGGTGTTACTAAATTGTTAAGGGAATGAGGCTAGGAACTTCTATCCAATCAAAGGGAAAAATATAGATTTGATCTTTTCGAAAGTTTGATGTAGACTATTTTTTGTCGGACGTTCAACATATTTAATAAGAGCCAAACTATAATGGTAAAAACGATCACAGGCATACGATTAAGGAAATATACTGCAGACCCGATAGATTTAAAATGTCATATTTTCCGCGAAGAATAAGGGACCATAAAAGTTGCGATAGATCAGTTCTATGATACTTTGTCACTGACTAGGTAAAATAGGTTTAACTCTAGTGCTAAATATCCTAACATCATTTTTAATTACAAAACTCGCATGCAATTTCCGGCATTATATAGCTCTTGCATGATTTAGTACCTTGAAGAACATTTATCTGTCGCAGTAATTATAACCAGTAGTTGTATCTTAAGTAGAGTCCTGCATAGTAGCATGTTATTGTACGTAGCACTCTCCTAGTATTTGGTCTGACTGCGCACTCTTATCCTGACTGCTTTTGGCCTGCGCCTGGCATTCCGGGGGAACGTGCGCGGTACTGATTTCGGCTGAGATGAGGGATGAGGCATGCCTGTTGTGGAATCACACTGTGCCACACACCCTAGCGGCGGTTTGGTCGGTATTTCTTAGATATAGATGTAGATGATTTAGGCTTAAGGAAAACGAAGTGTAGACATGATTTTTTTTAAGCTTGCCGAATTAGTACGTACAGCATCCAACATACGTATCAATCCCGTAAACATGCACACACTGGACAAAGCGGCCAGAATTTGGTATCCTTAAGAGGTAGGCTGAAATACTGATAACATAATAACCTGCAAACCCTGAATTTCTGCCCCAGTTTGCAGTACATCCATTAAACCATAACTCCAGGGGTAAAAATTGTAATTCCGAGACGTGTTCAATCATAAGTAGTATTCTGTAAAAATAATTTAGTACCACGGCCTAATTGCCTGCGCGACTATAATTCATTTAACATTCCACGTCTCTGTTTTTCCTGGGAGCGTCTAAAATTATGTTTTTTATCACTCAGGTTATTCATTCCTTATGGAGATAAAAGGAAAACAAAATACGCTTTGCAATTTCCACAAGTATATTCTTCCAATGGAATATGTAAAGTGTATTTTTTCTCTGTGCCACAATGGAAAAATTTCAAGTAGATCCTAAGACGAAGTCTTGCTTCCTTATGGCAAAAGTAACGCAATGATTCTGATTGATTAGTAACAGGCTTCTGTTTACCTCATCTACTTCTATATGAGACACAACTTTAACAATTAAGTCGATCTTCAATAATACGGTAAACCAATAACGTTTAATATCGAACAATTTGACGAATTATTGCTTTATACACATATTCGAAATATAATAAATTATATTTTTCATTTGAAAGAAAAAAAAATATTTTCTTTCGTTTGGCGTTGATCTCAACATGGTACGATAAATATTTCTCAATAAAAAAACAAAAGAACAATACTGTAAGTAAAAAAGCGTGAAGTATTCCAATTTCATCGCCAGCATCTACATTTTTCTCCTAAATAAATTCTTTGGTCAAGCTGCGCTAAAGAAGATTTCATTTAAAAATATTGCGAGATTATTTCATCAGCTCATGCCGCGGAAATTACGAAAATATTACTCGTATCACTTCATGTTTCGCCAACTTTCCCCACACCTCCTCATCTCAGAATCGCCTGAACTTCTAACATAACGTGGAGAACACACACACAAAACATATGCGGCACAGCATAAAGGAAACTAGGTTTCGTTAAGCGTATAATAGGAAGGTCTTCGGATGAAAAAATAAGAAGAAGGATGCTACTTCGCTCTGGTTAGGTCACACCTCGAATACGCCGCGAGCATTTTGAACCCTGGTCATAAATATAATACCAAAAAAATTATTGAAATAAGAAGAAAAGCTACGAGCTCTATTAAAAACTGCTACGAGCGAACATATAGTGTTTCATTACTTATAGAGGGATAAAAGTGGGAGCCCCTAGAGACTCGGAGGCTCCATCCAGGCTTAGCTTACTTGAGAAATTCAGAACAGGTGTGTTTCACAGAATATTACCATGACACCATAATAAATCTCTAGGTCTGACGGAAGGGATAAAATGAGAGAGATACATTGTCGAACAGATAGGTACAAAAAATCGTTTCCGCGCACAATAAGCGACCACAATAAAAACTGAGCTCCGCTAAAAACACTCCCATAATATACGTCATCATTACACCTCCCAAAACCTTATCCCGAACATTTTTACACGGCTGGTGTCCTAACACTCCCTGCCACACGGCGGCTAACAGAGTAGTTTGTAGATGTAAACTTGAGTTGGAGGCCATAAATATTTTGGTTAAGCTCTAAAACAAAAATAATAGACGCGATGCTCACGGAATATCCTAGGTATCTTTTTCCTTCAATCAAATCTATATTTTCTAAATTCTACCACCTAAATATCTACAGGCCGCGGTAGAATCGGTGTAGGACAATGGTGGTAGGCAAAACATGTTTCAGAATGCGTCGCTTGGGGCCTCGCTGTTATTTGAACTCTCTTAATCGTTTTCTTTTTAATAGGAAAATTTTGCGCACAGAAATCGTATTCAAATTTGACCGTGGGACACGAGTTACATATATCACTCATTATTCACAGGAGAGTAGAGTCGTTGCGCGTGAAACGACAGGAGTAGAACTTTTTCTAGCATTTGCACATTAACCAGCAAATATCAATTCCCCAGCGAAGAAAAAGGCACTCAATTTGCATGCATTCATTTGGTATGCATCCTCCGAATTACCCAGCGCCCATGGGCTCATCCCACAAACCGATTTTTCCATCTCGTTCTCCGAACGAATAAATTTACATCCATCAAACTTTTCTAACTCCACCCATTTTGCGAAAAAAAAATCCTGGGTTCGATAAATTTTCCATTTCAGTCCCACTCCTGCTCCTCGGACTGAAACCTGGGAGTGTCTCGACCAAGGAGTATAGATACAAGGAGTATAGACAAGTAATAAGAGTACAGGAGAGCTAACGGAATAGGGGTGGAGGGGGGAAAGGGAGGCGGAATCGGGAGCAAGGAATCCTGGCGGGAAGAGGTTTACGCTTCCACCAAGTCGCTGTTTCTCGTGTTTGGGGCTGACGAGTGAAGGTGTGGGAGAACTTCGTTCCGTGATTTGGTGGAAGAAGAAGACTTTTTGGTTAAAACATGGCTTCTAGTTGCTTTGTTCCTGGGTGTGCCAGTGGCTACACGTCAACATATCGACGGAATAAGGAAAAAGGCTTGAAAAATCCGAGCCTTTTCAAGGCACCTAAGGTAAGTTCAAATTTCAATGCGTGGAGTATCTTTTCTTTGGTTGGTGCTGACTCTTTATTGTGTACTTTGATGTAAGGGTAATCGAAATTCATGGTAATATTTCAGTATGATTGTATTCAATGTGAGAAGCATTTCCTGTCGAAGGTTGTTTTCCGCCCGTAAAAAATTCTCCGGCATAGGAGAAATCCTTCTAAACTTTGAATGAAAGAGTGATTGCTGATTGAATCGGACACTATGCTGATTGAATCTGAAATGTAGATTAGTTTCCCATTATATATTTGTCCAGTTGGTGGGTAACTTGCATAGGAGCCTTCCTTCTGAATCGGACACTATGCTGATTGAATCTGAAATGTAGATTAGTTTCCCATTATATATTTGTCCAGTTGGTGGGTAACTTGCATAGGAGCCTTCTTTCTGAACCCTGAGTGCTGTTTAAGGGAGTCCCTTTCTTGGAACGTATCAGTCTTAATGATTCCAAGTGTGCATTTTTGTTTAATTTTTCGCTTTGCGACTGACGGTTTACGGTAGACATCCTTCTTAACCCTGACTATGAATAAGGTTTATGTGGATCACTGTTTCTTGAGTGATTCAATGATTCTGAGGATGAATTTTCTTTTAAGCTTAGGTTTTTTTTGAAATGCTGGGATGCTGACAGGAGAATTCCTACAAGCTCTGAGTGTCATGAATCATTATTGAGCTGATGATAGAGATACTGTGCCTTTTTCTGAAATGTATATTTGTTCTCCATTTCAGACTGACGTACTCCTTTGTGGTCAATCCATCCACCCTCTTGCATTCATAGAAATATTTTGTTTGGATGGAAAGGTTACAAATGCAGGAGGTGAGATTCAAAGTGGTGATTGAAAGATTGTGTTCACTGTCAACATTTTTCATCAACGCAATCCTGCTCTTCAGTTAGTAATAGTACCAGGGTGATCTTCATTTGTAGAGCACACAATATTGTTTGTAGAGTACAATTCCATACGGAACAGCCTTTATCACCTAAAATAATTGTGTTTTAGAGTTATCTTTGTAATTGTTTTGACATATAGCCTTGTATTCATTTGTACGTCAATTAGTCAACAGTGCTGATTTTGATTGTGAAATATATTTCACATGTCTTTATAAAAGAACTGACTCCTTTTATTTCATATCGTTCTTATAGCTCTTGGTATACCTTTAGCCTGTTATCCGTGGAATCCCAAGGGGTAGTGGACCTTTGTTTAGCATTTTGGCTCCAGACTAGTAATCCTAGGGTGACTGCCAATGCTTTTCATCAAAATTTTTGTCAGTAGTGATGGTGCTACCTTCGCTTTCATGCTCAAAACCATTGCCCTTGGGGTGACTTTCTCTTATTTTATCGCTTCTGTCAGACCTAGAGATGTAGTATGGCGACATGATAATAGCATCTGTTTCGCTCTGGAACACACTTGTTTTGAATTTCTCAAGCAAGCTAACCCTAGCAGTGTAGCCTCCGAGTCTCTAGGGGCTCCCACCTTAATCCCTCTAAAAGTTGTGAGACACTATATTTTCGCTCGCAGCAGTATTTAACAAATCGAGCTGCTTTTCTTTGTATTTTATTAATTTTTTTAGTTACATCTATCAGACCAGGGTCCCAAATGCTCGCGGCGTATTCGAGGTATGGCCTTACCAGAGGGAAGAAGTATCTCTCTGATTTTTTTCTTCCGAGGACCTTCCTATCATACGCTTAACAGAACCTAGTTTCTTTAATGCTATGCCGCAGACGCTGGAATATACATCTTATGAGCGAATGCAATTCTAATTGAGGTAAGAACACTGGGGAAGCGTGGAAGAGGAAACAAGAGGATAGGAATTCTGGACAAATCGAAAAGGGAGACGATATGAAGAATTCAACAGGGTTTTAATGGTGGGTCATTCATAGGAGCCAAAACGGAACGATGTGCTAGTAGAAAAAAACTGCCCACAAACCTACCAATCATCTGGTAGAATACTCAAATGTAATACTTCAAGCACCAAGTTCCCTTAGCAATTAAAAAAGTACGTTTTCGAGCGGCATTTCGCGGATAAGTTTTCACACAGAATCAGAGCACGCGTTTGATGTTGAGACCAAGATTGCGAGAACATATCCCAATTGTTTCCTGTCATACTCGCGTGTAATCAATCCCCTAGGTACTAAACGAATGCCTGCGCAAAAAGCAAGTCACTTATTTGAGAAGAGCGTCCCCAACTCCAGCAACGTTAATCACCCTAGGTACTAAACAGGTACTAAACTAGGTACTAAAGCAATCAATCCCCTAGGTACTAAACGAATGCCTGCGCAAAAAGCAAGTCACTTATTTGAGAAGAGCGTCCCCAACTCCAGCAACGTTAATCACCCTGTAGGCAAGATGATTTCATCACTAACGTATGCAATTCAAACGGTGGAATTAGAGATATTATTGACGAAAAGTAGGCGAAGGAAAACTACTAATAATTTACGAGGTACGCATCTAAATTGAGAGCAGGGTTAATTTTCCGTCTTTCACCCATTTACGCAGACATACGAGCCATAGCCCCTTAATCTATACAAGGGCAATAATCCTCCATTTGAAAAACGTATGGCAGGCACACGCTCGTAAAGTGAAAGGAAAATTTAACAAGCGCCAACCATTATTATAATCATGAATTTAGAAAACTTCACTTTAATTTAGCCAATTGATTTTATGGTAGTCATTCATTGGTTGTTCAATCCTATGATGGGCTGACTAAAGACCACCATCCTTCCCTCTTTAACGACAGTTCAATTAAATACTTTTAGTTCTCCTTGATTGCATATTTAATCTAAGTATCTATCTCTTAGCCTTTATTAAGTGCATCAAATAATTAGTGAAAGGGCAAATATCTAGATAAAACCGTGACATCGTCTGCTGTACCGTTTGCAAGTCAATTATCGTTTACTTACAGAAGAAAAAGTCAGAGAATTTAAGAATCTGTTCCATTTATTAATATCTAAGACGGTCAGTAACCATTTGATTATGGCAAATAATTTCCTCCGGATAGTTTTTATCAATTGATGGTGATTTAAATGAGTTCACAGAGAAGCAAGCAAGCAAGAAAAGCGAGAATTTCCTTCATCTGTTTGAAATATAAGAAAAGTAACTCTTCACACATATGTTAGATGCCTAGAACTTTGCATCTTACTCGATTTGGCCATAGCTTTCACAGGGAATGAGGATAATTATAAATATAAATAAACTAACACTATATGCTAGGGGAATCCATATAAAATTAGTAATTAGATGCTGATTTCCAGTAAATTATTGATGAAATACATCGTAAAATTAGTGCATCAGCCTGTAACCGCTAAAAGAAAATTAGGGTGTACAAAGATGGCGGGTAGACCACGCCCATGTGACAGCTTCTAGTATTGGCCACGATAGCAAGCGCCCTTTGCATCTATCTCAATGGCATAAACACATGTATGCATGACGAAAGCAAAAAGTTAACTTTTATATAAAGTAGCTTGAAATCAAGTTTCCAATTCAATGAACGTTCGGCCATTAACATCATCCATCAATACACAAATGTTTTAAGGTAGTTAGAGCGAAATATCATTCCCCCTAGAAATCAATGAATTTGGTCTCATTTTAAAGAAAAATATATTACTCTTCCAAAGATATCAAAATATCAGCGCCTTACCGAACTACTTTCCGGTATTTTTGACGAATAATATAAGCCCTTTTTCATGGAAAATGGTACGTGAATGAACTCCAGAAAGACCTTGATTAAAAAATGAGGCATTCTTAACACCTAGGTCTCGTCCAAAAATTGACAGGGAGTAGTTTAAATGCTTTCTCCACTACTTTGAAACTAAGTCATATTTTCTCCGAAGTATTTTTTCTCAAGTCACAAAACACCTTCCGTTTTGAAGGAGTTTTGAACGTACCGCTTGATAAAATGAGTCGGATCAAAAACTTATGTGGACATTAAATTTGGTTACCAAGAATTCCAATCATACACAAGAATATTATTGCACTATTAACCATGCTTCCTACAGCAGCTAAAATTAAAACATATAATTCGAATATGGTCTCCATTATGACAGGCGAACTATTTCGCTCAAACTACCTTCAGACCTAAAACTACCTTCAAGTTTTCAGATACAGTAAAATATCTTGGAATAACCTGAACTTCTGACATATCGTGGGAAACTCATATAGTAAACAAATTCGGCAGTGAGAACGAAGGCTTTCGCGGTGCTCCACGTTGATCTCCTTCATTTTTCGGGATCTACCGCGTATTTTTGTTGTGAGTGAGCTATGGCTCACCGTTGTCACCAGTGATGGCGAACATATACATGGAACGTTTTGAGGAAAAGGCCCTGGATACTTGTGACAAAAAGCCAACTCTTTGGCTTCGTTACTTGGACGATACGTTCGTCATCTGGTCTCACGGCAAGGAGGAACTCCGAAAATTCCTAATTCACCTGAACTCCCAGCATTTAGCCCGAATATAATGCGACTCCCGAATATAGAACAATACCTGGTGAAATTCAGAATAATTACAAATGTAATAAGAATCATTCATTTTGATTTCATCTATTCTTCTTTATCTCCTCAAAAACACTCATCAACTATTTTCCTCATTGTCGTATTGTACCATCAAATGCCCAATCAGTATATAATGAAGTGATACTAAAGAGATACGCTGAAATCTGAGCAGATACGAGAAGCTTCCAATCATGTTTGTCATAAGTAAGGGCACAACTCAAATACGCCGTGAGCATTTGGGACCCAGGAAAGAATGATTTTATCAAAAACTGAAGTAAATACAAAAGAAATCTACGCGCTCCGTTAAAAACTGCGTCAAACATTTCGCTAAATATATATTGTTCAACAGCTTTTGGAGGAACAAGGTTTAAAGCCGCTAGAGACTAAAAGGCTACACACTAGGTTTAGTATGCTTGAGAAATTCAGAACTGGTGCTTTTCAGAGCGACACCGAGAATATCGTTTTGACGTCAACCCACAGTTTTAGTCCGACAGAAGCGATAAAGTTAGAAATATACACTGCCGAACGGATAGGTACATAAATTCCTTCTTTCCAAACACAATATGAGACCATAATAAAAAATGAACTCGACTCTAAACACTCCTATGATACGCTACTCCATATCACCTCCTAAACTTTATGCGTCATACAGCTGGTGTCCTAACACCACCAGCACAACCAGTACCGGCACGCAGGGTAGTATGTAAATGCAGAAATCTCTGTAGAGGAGAATATTTTTCAGAGGTAACCCGATCCTTACTTGAGAGTCTTGTGGAGGGCACTTCAAGTACAGTACTCCGTCTGTCGGATGAGACGTTAAACCGTGGTCCACTCGGCGCCTTTCGTTAAGAGCAGGCTAATGCCGACGCCGGGTTTCTATCCACCCTTCCTCCCTTACCTATACTTGATGTTCTTATTTATGCATGATATTTTGAATCTATAGTAGTAGTCCTTGAACCCCTTGCATGTTGGAACGATTTACGATAGAATGTTTCTTGGTTAGTAGATTTTAATGGGCGCGTTGCATCAGTGGTACGCTGGTTTCCTTGTAGTTTCGGTGTTCTGCCGTATAATTCATGCAGGCTTGGTGTGGAAGCACCGCCTGCCACACACCCTTTGGGTGGCTTGCCGGGTATGACGTAGATGTAGATGTATCCCCTATGGCGCAAATGGCCTTAGCTGTCGGTCGCCTTCCTAAATATCTAATCCAATCCTGTAAATTTATAAGTGGAAGTAAAAATAAGTCGAAATTAGGGCGATTTTTATTTTCAATTTATCGACAAAAAAATCGCATTATTTTCGAACAATATTCAGTAACTTCAATAGTCGAAGCGAAAAGCTACCGATATTAACTCATATCATCTCTTCATCATCCTCGCTTCCGTTTCTACTTATCCCTAAAATAATCATCTTAAGAAAGCCAGGTGCTCAGCACACATTAATATAGCAGATACGATCTTTGGAAATTACTAAACCCGTATTAAGGTGGCTCTGACTTCAGTATCACTTATTCCAAATTTTCTGAAAACTCGAATATAGCGTCTTCGGAATGAGTTTATCAGCTGAAATGAAAATGAAATTGGGTTTGCTGGCAAGTTTTACCGGCAGTTAGTCTTGAATGTGGAAATTTTAACATGAGCTCTTATGGAGATTACATAGATTACAAAGTAAAAATAATAATTTCAGCGAGTAAGCATATTCAAGGTTAAAATTAAAATTGTTTAAGGGAAGCGATAAGGAAATTGGATAATAAAACATGTACATCTTACCGCCTACTTATAAAATTATTGCTGAATTACTACCGTCAGTGACGTCAAAAGTGCGGTAGGTTCGTGCAAATGGCGCTGTAGTCGTCTCTTATGGCTGGAAAAATGTGGTAATTCGAAATATGATTGTGGAATATTCTGTATATTTTGTAACTTAATTTTGGTTTTTCATAGGTAGCCCATTTCATCGGTAATAGCAGGATCTTTTACTATGTGAAAAATTGTAGCTGAGAGTTTATCTTCAATCACGTAGTCAAGGCTGATTCACCTTAACCTACAGAGCCACCTGGGCTACAATATATGTCAGTGCGCGACTCACCCTATAAGGTAATAAAAAGGTTGCTGGCATGGATTTTGATGAAGCACTGTCATTGCTCTGCTGCTTGTTGGCCTACATATCTCCGCTATAATTTTTGACCCACATTCGCTGTCCTAGCGATTATGACGTCATTCTTTGCGTTCGATAAACACCCCTATATAAAAATTTCCAGCAGCAGACAAGAGAACGCTTAAATCAAACATTTTCACGCAGAAAAATGGCGTGGTTTAATTTTGCCGGAATTCGTTGAAACATAATGAACATACAATAATCCATTAGATCCATATAAATGCGAATACGTACATGAATTTTGAAATAAAACATTAGCGCGATTCATGCATATATGTATTAACTTATTAATTTTTGTTAAAATTACGCACCCTGAATCGTGTTTTATTGACTTTACTGCTCCTAACCGTCGAAGAACTACGATAATACCCCATCAATACTCAGTCTATTCCAAAAAGAGTGATACATTTTACAATTGATTTTCCTTCTCTTCCCGTTTTTTCTTAATTTTGAAGCTTAAAAATGTGTTTAATAATGTTTCTCTTTAACTCCACATCAGAATATGCCGAAACTTTGTTTTCATTACCTGTGCGTGCCAAACTATCACGAAAAATAAGCACCACGTGTCTAAACATAAATGCGTTTTTAACAATTCATTAAACATTAGAATTTTTCTCACACCCGACTCCATTGGCTCGCCCTGGAGCTAGCATACAACAGACATGAAAAACGGTCATGGGCATACACGGATTACTCAGCTAATTGCATTTAGTGTTAGAAACAGTATAATGAGGAACGAATAGTTTATATTTGTTCTTCATAGTGTTAAATACATAATATTTGCCAAATTAATACGAGGTCTCACTATAAGACCCAGACATAATTCAAACAAATCACTGCTTAAGAGTCACAGAACACTAAAGGCCTATAATATTCATGATTCGAGTATTCTACAGCCGATTCGTATGTTTTTGGACAATTTTTTATCCAAATATCACATGAGAGAGTTATGGCTCCCATGGATGAACCGCCATTAGATCCCTCTTGAATTCCTCTCTTCTTACTTTGTCCAGAATTCACATCCTCTTCCATACTTCCACAGTGTTCTCCCCTCTATCACCCTCTTCAACATTCCCTCGCCTTTTAGTATGTCCTCAATCTCTCTCTTCTGCCTCCTCCGAACCACTGCTAATAGCTTCATCTCCTCTTTAACCATTTCCAATACCTCCCCTTTTGTCCTTCTCACCATCCAGCTCACCTTCTCCATCCTTCTCCACAGCCACATCTCTAACGCCTCAAATCTACGCATTTACTCTCCAGGAATCCAACCCATACAGCGCCACGCTCCTTATTAGGGTTTTCACCTGCCTTTTCTTTACTTCTCTACTCAGACCCCTCCAGGCCCATTTCCTCATTATTAAGAATGCTTCCTTTGCTAGGACAATTCTAGATCTTATGTTCCTTCCCCTAAACCTCATAATTTGTCGTCCAATCCTAAGATTGATTGACTGCAGCCTCCGTCCTACCCTATATAATGCTAGTCTCCTTACCTCCTGGTATCTCTTCCCATAGACTGTCTTCTTTATTTGGTCCTTGAACTCATTCCTGAATCTTCCTTTGGGGACTTTTCACTCCATTTTACCTTAAATTATGTTCTTCACAAACCCGTTGTGTCTCAGAGTGTGTCCAATCCATCTGGTTCTTCTTTTCTGTATGGTGTTCCTTATAGTCCTTTCATCTTCTACTCTACTATACACTTCATCATTTCACTCTTTTGTACATCCATGTTACCTTCAACATCCTCCTCCAACGCCAGGTTTCGAAGACTTCTACTCTTTGCTGGTCAGCTTTTCCAATGGCCTATGCTTTCGTATATTTATTCCCCTAAATCTATTCTCCTCCAAAATACTACCCAGCTATTAACAACCACTCGACTTGCTCTACAGAGTGCGGCAGCGTAAATTGCTGATTTGAATGGTTAATTAAACTGAAGATGTTACAGACCTATAACATCTTCTGATTACAACGATATAATTCGATATTGTCCGAGTCAGCTCAACGTGGCTGAGGAGGTGAGGTTATGGAGTGAGTGGAGTTACGGAGAAGTGATTCTTGTGGTTTAGGATATTCAATCCTCGGAGGAGCTGGTTCCGAATTGCCGCCTATCATTTACGGCATCATTGAGAACTCGCCCGCGGCTGAATGTGGCGAGGTCGAAGCTGGAGATGTAATATTAGAAGTGAATTCCAAAGACGTCTACCGGTTTAGTACTAAAGAAGTTAAAAGTACTAAAGAAGGTTTAATACTAAAGAAAGATAATTACAACGATACCTGTATCGTTGTAATTATTTTTTCTCCTTATTCTACAACATTGGAAATTTACCTTTACTCTGTTTTAAAAATTGTGTCCATCAAGTGGCTTTAATTTCTCTTTCTTAACATTATGACCGATGAATGATTTCTGTTTTTAGGAAGTCTTTCTTGAAGAAGGGAATTACTTTTTCGGCAACCCTTGTGTACGGTTAAAGTGCCAAAGAATTCTTTCCTATTGTGTCTACCTTATCTTACTAGATTAGGATGGCTTAAAGTTAAAACAAGGAGGGAATACATGCTTGCCTCCTTGCCTTTTATATATGAGATTTTCAAAAGTAAACAGCCTGAATACATCATGCAATTTTTCCAGCCTACGGAGAAAAACAGAAATGTAGCAACCCGAATGTCACCAGATTATTTAATAGCCCCACTTCATCGAACCACTACCTTCAATAAAGCTTCTTCTTTTGTAGGCGCAAGTATATGGAACATTACTCCTGAATCTAATTAAATTTCTGACTCGCTGATGGCTTTTAAAAACAGATTTTTTAATAAAATGTTGTTGCAGGAAAAAAATAAAATTCGACTGGCCTATATGTTTGTTTTTGCTCTTCTTTGTTGCTATTATTATTTCATTTATTGCTTGAACCCACTTTTTCTGTAAATATCTTTCTGTACTCAAGCTCTCATATTAATGTATACTTTTTGTATGTTCTTAGTGTACCAAATGGTCCAAGAACAATAAATATTTCTTTATCTTTACCTTATGAGGTAGGCATTGCCGCAAGGGTTTAACTAGGGAGAGTTTTACTGAAGTTACACTGCATATCACGGCAAGATATCGAAACCGACCTCTCGCTCACGCAGTCTCAAAATAAACCGCCGAGATCATCGGGACGGAAATTCATGAAAGATCACGCATAATCACCGATACTCCCATCCCTGTCAACCGCAAACGCGGTGAGCGATACACATGGAGCAAGGGCTTCCTGGAATTCGAAACACAAACGAATACGACCACACAACCACGGCATGCGCGCGGAGGATTTCAGCGAATTCACCCACACCGAAAATTAACCAAACACGAGAGTTAATTAGCGAAGCATACATCAAAAGCCGGGATGCAGGGAGGGGGAAGGTCGTTGATCTATCACCGGAGCTGAGGTCGCATGTGAAAGGCCCAGATCAAATCAAGCGGAAATTCCCGAGGCGCCAATATCGGAAATACTTGGGTAGGCGGATGGGGGGTGTGGAGACGTCCCTGATGCCGCACCCCTTCAACTTCCCCACACCCCGCCGCAACCACTCTCGCACTTGTTCCGCGAAATTGGACCGTTGCCGAGGATAATACACGCTAACGACAAAGGTTTACGAGCATGAGACAAAAGAGAGGTGTAGGACGGGAATTCCCGCGAAAAACTACCCCCCTCATCCTCAATCCCGCGCGCGGGCTTCCGCGGAGGACAAAAAGAAAACACAACAATAACGACGCCCGCTCGCTGGGAGCGGAATTCATTCCGTTCGTGGAATTTACGCGCCGATGTAATTTCGCTCGTTCTCGCCGCGAGCTTAGTTTGTGTTTAGGCGGATGACACGTCCCGTCAGCCAACGAAAAGGGCAGGCACCCCTGTTGTGTATCGCATCAAGCTTTCGTAAACATTATTTTTTTTCCTTCAACTGAAGGGATTAATTAATTCTCTCTGAGAAATATTCGCGGAAGGAAAAATCCACATGACATGACACGTCCAACGCAGATTGTTGAGCGGCGAGCAGGGATGATTTGCTGTCTTAATGCTCTTTATCTGCTGATTACGGTACAAGGAGTTCGGTAATTGGAAAGGCATCATTTAGTGAAGTTTACAGATTACCCTTGAAGTACCAAAGGGTCATTTTACCACATTTCATTTTTGCAAATACATTACTTAATACTGAATCGCCCCAGCTCTTGCACATTTCTTGACTTCAATTTTATAGGAGTAGGTATATAATATTCAAATAAGAACCTCGTAGAATCAACACTTTTAAATGCACATCACCTTCTACATGGTGATACCAGAGGGATTATTTTGGGCCCAAGCTGTCTCTCCCGTTTTAATCGAGTTTTGTCATTACAAAATGAAGTTTTTCCGTCTTTCATTGAAATAATATGGACAGTTCATCAGCCGGACATCAATACACGAGGGATAATTGCCGCGCACGAAGACCCGACAGACCCAGAATTCGCCAGAGGACTTCACCCGTGTCCAAATCCTCATGTGCCACATCCCACGTGTTGAGATGGCAAATTATAGAATGTCGATACAAACCGATGTTCCCGCAAAATAATGCACAATAATAAACAAAAGATAATTTCAAAGCCATTCGCATATGATTTCAATTAAACAGGTCAAATTTCCCCAGAAAACAAAATATTTCTACGTGGGCAAAAATGATCCACTACGGTACTAATGGGTATTCGTGTTAAGGAACATTAACGACCCACAGCTAAAACCATTAATTAAGTATAAAGAATCTCATTTGCAAAATTTTTCTTACCAGTATAGTGCCTCGTGGAGCAGAAACATGGCTGGTCAACCGTAAAGAGGAGACATATCTATAAATTGATTGAAAACATGGCGACGGCAAACAATGGTAAGGATAAAAATGGCATGATAAAGTGAGAAATTAAGAAGCGCTGGAAATAATAAAATAGAATACAAACTTTATGACAACAGTAAGAAAGAGTAAACCGTACTGAATCAGCATCTACATACTACGAGGCAACCCGCCGCATGGGCGTGTGCCAGGGGATGCTAAGACGCAAGCCATGCAATACTGTAGGTGCTGAGGTTTCGGGCGGAGAAATGGAGAAATGTATAATGGGATTGTTTTACTTAGATACCAGTTTTTGTTATGATCACTTTTTGTGGTGGAAAGAACAAATTTTTGTACCCATCTGTTCGGCAATGTATCTATATTATTTTATCTCTTCCGTCGGTCCTAGAGATGCAATGCAGCGATAAAATGATGTTCTCTGTGTCGCAATGAAACACACCAGTGCTGAATTTCGCAAGCAAACTAAGACTATCGTTTAGCCTCCGAACCTCTAGGGGTTCCCAATCTAATCCCTCTACAATGTGAAACACTATATTTTCGCTTGCAGCAGTTTTTAACGAAATGCACAGCTATCCTTTGAATATTATTAATTTCTTGGTTCAATCTTTCAGTCTAGGGTCCCAAATACCAGAAGAATATTCGAGGTGAGGATAAACCAGAGCAAAATAGCACCTTTCCTTTACTCTTTCACCCGAAGACCTTCCTATTATACGCTTGATAAATCCTGTTTTTTTAAATGTTGAGCTGCATATGCTCTGTATGTGTGTTCCCCACGATGTGGCTGAAGAAAAGTTAATTCCAAGGAATTTGACGGGGCGTAACCTAAGATAAGACTGCATATCTAAAAATAATATACGGAGGAAAGACTGAGGGAAAGAGAGTGAGAGGCAGGAAGAAAAAGACATGACGACGGACGTAATGATGAGCAAGGGTTATGAAGGGCTACGGTGGGCAGCAGAGTACAAAGCAGCAAGGAGGGAGCAGTACAGATGAAACCTGTCGAAGGACAGAACCACCAAAGAAGAAGTGAAACAACCATTCTAAAATAGGAAATTGGTTTGTATGGTTGAATTTGGGATTTATTCGCAGAATTTCCGCGGCCCATTTGTCGCTCTCGAAGCGTTTCGAGTCCTCTATATTGCGCCAACAACACTACTTGATAGTGTAGCTGGAGCAGTGTAGAGGACTCTGGTCTCGTGTTTGTCGCCCGTCGAAAAGGTATATAATCCAGCTGGGTGAAGAATCAGGTCTACCAATTATTTTTTAGCAGGAGAGATCAATGGATTATAGCCGCGGCGAGCTCGCGGGAGAAAAATTTACATGACGAGGTCCTTTGACAGCGCGCATTGTGGGTTTAAATGCAGACTATGTCGTACATATTCGGCGACACCAGAGGCAGCAGAAAATAAACATCACCGGAGATGAAAGGAGCAAAAAAGATAATGTGAGGAGAATATTCCCAGCAAAAGTGATATTCCACCAGAATTGTAGTCTGATAACACAAGCGCTGAGCATTAAGGTCTCTTCTTCGAATTTCCGAAGATGGAGTAGAGTCGAATCTATGGTCGTACTATGTTAAGTTTATGTGGAAAAACAAAGAATTATTTTTTCATTCACAATAAAAACTGGACAGTAAATAAGTCGGAGAGCGTCGCTAGCTAGCGCGATAGAGACACCACTACGCTACCCAAAAATTCTGGGAGTCGGTCATTGGTGTCAACCTTGATATAATAGAGTTGGTGGTTTCCGGCGATACTTGGTGGAATTTGCTAAACATTTTGAATGAATAGAAAAACAAAGTTTACCCTAATCATTAAAAAAAACTTGATATAATATTTAAATTCAAAACATTCTACAATCGTAAAATGAGAATAAGGAAGCCTGAGTTTCTCACTGCCGTCATTTTCGGCATAATCACAATATATAATAGATATATATATAATATAATATATAATAGATATATATAATAGATATATATAATAATATATAAAAGATAATCACAATATATTTGATACCTGGCTATCAAGAACACGCTTTAAAAGATAAACATTGCATTGTACGTTTATATTACAAATATAGGTTTAGGGAAAGTTCTTAACGGAGACAAAAGGCAGCAACTAGAAGTACAAGCGGTGACAGACGTTGCAACAAATACTAAAGAAATATAGAAAGATCTCGTTGAGCGCACAAAAAGGCCATCATCACGCAAATGCGATACCAACACTGTAAGTGGAGTAAACATAAAATCTTCAGATACAGATAAATATCTAAACTTCTGAAATATCTAGGGAAAAGCACATTGGAAACATATTCGGCACAACATCAAACACACAAGCCTTTGTTAAACGCATCATAAGAGGGTCCTCGGATGAAAACGTCAAAGAGAGATACTACTTCGCTCTGGTTAGGGGCCATTCAACAACCACGGGGTCGTTTTTGGGGGGAGGGGGAGGTTAGAGTCTTGGCCACGGTTGGTCACGAGGGGGGAGGGGGGGGGGTCTGGCGGCGTACCACTTGGCTGATTTGGATGAACAAAAACCCGATGACGAATGCTGATTTTCAATCTGTGGTCGCCCGCCCGCTGTGCCTTGACAACTATGTTTAGCTTTGTCAACGAATTCGGGCAGGGCGGCTCGGGGTCGGACAAAGCAGGCAAGGGCAGTCGTATCCCTGCCCAAAACACAACAAAGTAGACGAATGTAAGCTTCATATCCTTGCCCGCCCGATCCTAGACACTACTCACGACTGGCACGGTGTAACATCGCCAGCGCATCCACAGGGTCGGCCGAGTGAAAGTCGGGCGGTCAAGGTTTAGCCCCGATGTGTGGTGCGCATCATCATTAACGTCGGCATGTCCGATCCTGCCAAAAAGTCGACGCTATACATGCGTTTTTACGCCGCGCACAAGAATCAACCCAGCTCTATGCTCACATCCATGGCAATTCAGCGGAATTGCAACGATGAGTGGGCAAGTCTGAAAAGCCGGTTCAAAGGGGCGGAACTGTCAACTGAAGTTGAAAAGCGGATCACAGAGCTGAAACGTGATGGAGCGAAGAGGACTGCAAGTCTCACAATCTCAATACACAATCCTTGAACATTTCAGCTTCATTTTATCAGTTCTTCTTCATTTTTTCAGCAGCTTTAGAGGTGAAAATATTCAAATATAGAGAAAAGGAGAATTTCTGTAAATGACCACGTGATCCCCTGGGGGGAGTCAAGACCATGGCCATGTCTGGTCACAAGTGGGGAGGGGGGGAGGTCGAAAAAAGACATAATATTTGCCACGTGGTTGTTGAATGGCCCCTTAGGCCACACCTCGAATACGCCGCGAGCATTTGGGACTCTGGTCATAAAGATTTAACCAAAAAAATTAATAAAATATAAAAAAAAGCAGCACGACTAGTTAAAAACTGCGACGAGCAAACATACAGCGTTTCTCACCTTTTAGAGGCATTACGGTGGGAGCCCCTAGTGACTCGGAGGCTACACGATAGTCTTAGTTTGTTTGAGAAATTCAGAACTGGTGTGTCTCAGAGTGAAACAGTGAATATTATCATGATGATGCCTGACTACATCTATAGGTTTGACAGAAGCGATAAAATAAGAGAGATATACTGCCGTACCAACAGGTACAAAAAAAACTCGTTCTTCCCGCGCTCAATAAGCTACCACACTAAAAACTGACATCCACTAAATACACTCCCATAATGCACGTCACCATATCACCTCCCAAAACCTTATCCCTTATATCTTTACAAGGCTGGTGTCCTAACACCACCCTGCCACACACCCATACAGCGACTCGCAGATGAATGCAACGCCGAAGCAGAAATATTTTTTCTCAAGGGTGCCTATGTTCCTTGTACTTTATAACGAAATTTACTATTTGTATTCCGTTATGCCATGTGTTATAAGGGATGAATTCATTATTATTATTACATACCGAGCCAATTTTAGAAAGTCACCACCGATGAGCCTTCACTTTAGGGCGAAAGAAACAAAGCCACATTGGAAGCTTTTCTGTCGATTTATCTCTGTATATATACCTTGGTGACGTCTGCTTGCCCCATTTTTCAGGATTAGCCATCGCAAACCCTATTCGCCATTTTCTCTATCAAATGATTGATTTTTCTAAGAGCAAAGCTCTCGTACCTTAAAAAAAATAGGAAAAAAGAGGAGATATGCGCCGTGAATATGTGGCGGCGTGGAAAATAATGAAGGTGCAGAGGACGCGTGGATTCGCTAATGACAAGGCGCGCCGAACGGCTAGAGGAAGATGAAAGTAGGTCGACAGAGACAAGGAATAAAAACTGGACGCATTGACTGCATTAAAACGGCCTCCAGAAGACTACGATTGGGAAAACATGGTAATTGGGAGAACAGTCCACAGTATTGATCCCTGTTACAGAAATTGTCAGCTCCAATTAATGTTAAATCTCTGCAACATGTCATAAATTCTGCACAAATGTTGCTAAAAACAGAGTGCCTCATATTTACAACCTACCCTCTCTTGCTGTCCTGTCCTCATTCTCAAATCATTCTAAGAATTGTTCACTGCAGCCCTCCAACCTTCCATATCTAATGCCAGTTCCTGGAATCTCTTCCTATGTACGTTCCTCTTTATTTGGTTCATGAACTAATTCCTGGGTCTTCCTCAGGGGACTTTTCCCTCTAATTTGTCTTCAGTTTCATCTACATCTACGTAATACCTTGCGAGCTACCACGAGGGTGTGTGGCAGACGGTGAAGATCACCAAACATGCACTATTGCCATTCAAGTAGGATATTTAAGGGAGACATGCTAGAGAACAGGATCACATGTAGCTAGATGGTTAGTATCTACATAATATGAAATGGATTATTGGTTGTTATTACATGCATCATGCACTACAGACTACTCTAATTATATTTCACCCACCTATCCCTTTGCTACGCTGCCTATTGTTCTCTCTTATGGTACGCGGGAAAAATGACGTTTTAAATCTAACGGTACGACAATCTATCTCTTTAATCTTGTTAATCTGATCAAGCATAGCATAATACGCAGGGGTTCTTAATATATATCTAACGTAATCTGTGAACAAATCGGTTTCGAATTTACTTAAAAGGTTTAACCAAAATTTTTAACCTGCGTTCTGATAGTAATGTTCTTCACACACCCATTGTGTCTCAGGGCGTGTCCAATCCATCTCGTTCTTCTTTTCTCTATGGTGCTCCATCTGGTCCTTTCCCCTCCTACTCTTCTGTACACTTCCTTCCTCACTCTCCGTAATCTTGATAATATCCACCTTAAAACTTAACCATTGATTACTCTGACCTTGTTTCATTCATTTATTTCAGAATACCGACCAGTCCCATCAAGACTCACTCATTGCTTCATCCCCCTACTCCCAGGCTATCACTTATCAATTGCTCCCTTGTGTGAGATTCACAGCGGAAAAATCATTCGCTTTGGGGGTTGTGTTTGAATCGCTCGAGATGATCCCGATTACGGAAATAAGGAGTCACGTGGTATAACACGGAATGGTTGGAGATTTTAATAAATTTTACGCACTCGATTGGCTATATTTAGCGTCTAATAAGTCGTTAATTGTGGCTAAAATCGGGATATAAAAATCCATTTACAATATTACCGCGAGAAAACCTCGATCGGGAAGGGTAATTGAGATTTTAACAAGTGTTTTGAATACACCATAATCTCGAACCCTTCTTGATTGTACCACGTGATTCCTTAGTTACGTGATCGACATTATCTCGAGCGGTTCACACAAAGCCCCCCTGGACTGGGAATCGAACCAAGATTCTTCGCCAAGTGCTCTATCTAGAGTAGGGCGCTACTGGGCGCGAATCCGAGGTATCTAGGTTCGATTCCCAATCCACGCGAATGATTTTTCCACAATGAATTTCGAAAATTTTCAACTATAGTTCCTCCAACATTAATATCACAACATATGTGTTTATTTCCAGATAAAAAATTGATGTACTTTAGTGAAGTGTGGTCAAGGAATTTTTTCCGAAACACATTAAAATTTGTTAAATGCGCACTCAACGACTAACGTTTCGCGCTCCAACCACCTTAAAGTTTACACTCTATGACCTTTTTGGTAATCTTTACAAGAGACATTTACAATTACATACTTCCCTCCGAGCGGCCGTATGGGTGTGTAGCAGGGGGTGTTAAGACACCCACCGTGTAACGTCACGATAATATTCTCTGTGTCGCTTTGAACCATGCCTCTTCTGAATTCCTCAAGCATGCTAAGCCTAGCGTGTAGCCTCCGAGTCTCTAGGGGCTCCCATCTTAATCCCCCTAAAAGTTGTGAGAATATATAGTGTTCTAGTTCTATATCTCGCTTATCTATCTATCTATCTCTATAGTTCTATCGTTCTTATATATATCCAGTTCTATATGTTCGCTTCTATCTATATTTCCGAACAATATGTTCGCTCGTAGCAGCTCTTAATGCAGTGTGCTGATTTTATTAATACCTTACCAATTATTTTGGTTATATCTTTCTGTCCAGGGTCCCAAATGCTCGCAGCGTATTCCTCGCGCAGACCTAGAGATGTAGTGAGACGTCATGATAATATTCTCTATGTCTCTCTGAAACACCAGTTCTGAAACTTTTCAAGCAAACTAAGCCTAGGGTGTACCATTTGAGTCTCTAGGGGCTCACACCTTAATGTCTGTAAAAGAATTGAAACGCTATGTGCATGGTACAAAAAAAACTTTAAACTTGATCGACGTGTTACAAAGTATAAAATGCGTGTAAACTGCGGGAACATTGGAATGAAACGTAATGGAATACAAGCGGTGAGTAATATTTACATAATACATACCCATCACACCATTCCCTTCCGGGGTAGGCACAGTCAAAATGTTTCACTCATTAATTCATAATTGTACACCTAACTCTGTTTCAATAATTTCCTCCATACTGACCTATCCTTGCAAACCTCTTTTGCCTCATTTCACCCCATACACTGTTTCATACACGCCCTCCTGTTTATAAGACTCCTAGTAATATTTTGATTACATTATTTAAGCCAATGTCTTTCACTTCGGGATATATTGTTTTTTATTTATCTACGTTAAGTAAAAATTCTTCACTTTCATTATTCGGTAACCATTTCCATAATAACATTTGTACCGCAATACCTTTGCCTTTGAAATATAAGATGGCAGAGCACAAAATATATTAGGTCCAAAATATTATTTATAGCATGTTCAAACAAACCCATTTTAGGTCTAGGAATAAATAATGTATGATCATTTCTTAACAAAGAGAAACGAGGCTTAGTAAATTCGCCACCACGGGTATAGAAAATTGTTGGTTCTTACATACATACAATCATGTCATTCCCTTCCGGGGTAAGCACAGTCACAAAGTTTCACTCATAAATGCATATTTGTACACCTAATTCTGATTCAATAACTTCCTCCATATTAACTTATCCTTGCAAACCTCTTTTGCTTCATTTACCCCCATACACTGCTTCATACACGCCCTCCTGTTTTTAAGACTCCTAATATTTCTCCCCCAAAGAATTTCCTCAACCACAACTATCTCGGCCTACCTCTACCTCTCACACCATTCTTTTCACTCGTATATATCTGTTTCGTTATTCGACTCTCATCCATTCTCTCAACATGGCCAAGCCAACGAAGCACACTCCTTTCATATATGTCCATTACTCGAGCTTCTAACCCACATTCATTTTTTACCCACTCATTTCTGACCCTATCCATCCTACTTTCGCCGCAAACACTCCTCAGATAACTCTTACCCACAGCGTTTAGTCTACTCTAATGTCTATCCTGACATACCCATGTTTCACTACCATGCAACAATTGGGGAGAAGTATACTTTTGTACACGGCGATTTTCGCTTCCTTAGACAGATCCTCTTCCTTGATATGCTCCACATGCTTGATATCCTTGGTCCTTAAAAATTAAATATATATCTTAACGGTTAAATTTTACGTGTTTTGAAAATGAGACACGAATGTGTAGTACCAGGCATCCGCATATTTTCCCTTAATATCCTTTTCTGAACCATGAGCAGAGGTTTGACATTTGTGAAATAGGCTCCATCCCATCAAGCGACGCCATAATGCAACACATCCTATACTTATTCTCATTAAGCGTTAAAATTAAACTGTTCTTAATTAAAATACACGCGCCTGTAGGGCATATATTTGCGACAGTTAAGATGATATAAGGGTCACCCCATTTGCAGGCCCGGAGGGACCCAGGGTCACTGGGAATTTAACAGAGTTTCTCTAATGCTTTGCCGCACATGGTTTATACGTGTGCACTTCACGATATATCAGAAGTTAAGGAAATTCCAAGGTATTTCATATTTTCTGAGGACTTAATGTTTACTCCACCCACATTGTAATGGAAGACTTCATATTTACTTCCCCCACAGTTGAAGAGAAGACCATGAATTTTAATGCAACACAGAGATGAATGGACCATCTCATTACACGCTTGATAAATCCTAGTTTCTTTTTAATGCTGTGGCGCATTTTGTGTTCCCCACGAAAAGGGTGAAGTGAGACAAAGTTTCATGCAAATCTTCACGCAAACGAAAATCGCCCCCGACCACCTTAAGCATTCGTGGATTGCGGTGGCGCGCCGAGACGCCGGGAGGCGCCACGAGTGAGCCCGAAGGGTTCATTAGCGAGATAGAGAGGCTGACAGACACATGAGGGATCCACGTGCCCTTCCTCCTCTCCTTTTCCCTCCGTGCCCAGGCCCCTTGTAGATCTGAACCCTTCCTTCCTCCCGACATTGATCTCTCTCTCTCTTTCCTCTCTTCATCTCCTCCGTCTCTCTGTCCCCTTCCACCACTCACTCCGCTCAGTTGCCTGGGAATTCTACTCCATCTGCGCCTTCCTATAGATCGCTCCACATTAAGTTAACACATGGGTTTAATGGAGAGCGCTATTGAAACAAACGTACGCTCCACAAGCTCACCTCTACACCACTCACAGACCTTGTAAAAGTTCCGGGAGCTAGGAGGTGGAAATTTTGGGCCAAAGAGCTATGGAACTTTCAAAACCTTAAGGACGAACCTGCACTTCTAATTTCTGTTTTCTTAATGGCCAGTTGCAGAAACGACGCATATACATTCTATGAAGTTTTGGGACCAATAAGCCATAGCAACCACTCAATTAGTGTTCCAGAAACATTCGATAAATTACATTGGTTGTATAACTTATGGCATGCAGTTATAGGTTTCATAAGTAGCCAAGATGATGGATGCGCAATATATCGCTTGGAGACTTACTTGATAAAAGAGTTGCTTTGAGACTAATGACAAGTATTTTTACTCATACTGACTAATTATCAAGTGCATCAGCAATTATTCATAGGCTACACTCTCAACAATTTTATCCGGCGTTAGAAGATTAGATCGAATATTCGAAAATATACTCTATTGGTAAATAAGTTATGTCACTAGTAGATGGGTTCCTGCAACCTGAATATATTCATGGATCTCATAACTATCATTTCCATAACAAAATGTTTTTGCAACCGGCCATTCGTCGGAGAGAATATTTTGAAGACTGATACACATTGATATTATCGTTCAGCCTATCTAGACACTAGAACAAACACCTGAGAACAGCTACAATACCGGCCAAATCGCTACGTATGGTTGTGCATGAATAACAATTTAGTAATTTTCATTTACATATAAAATAATTGAAAAGAAAAAATATCCTCAATTCCAATCTTTCAGGTAAACCTGATTGAAATGTTCTACAAAAGTGCAGGAGGGCGCAGCGAACTGCAATTTTTTCTTGCTACTTAGTTGGCCAGATGGAACCTTTAAATGGGCAGGAGTATCTGTATCCATGGTCTAGCACAAAACCTCCAAGTTTGTGGTGAATTCCATCTCAGACCTTTGAATAGCTTAGTTACACTTCATTACCTCTATGTTCCTGCAACCCGATTTGATTGGATTGGAATTTGGGGAGGCGACCAACAGCTTAGGTCATGTGCACCATAGGGGACAAGTAAGGGGCGAAGGGTGGATAGAAACCCGGCGTCAGGATTAGCCTGCTCTCAACGAAAGGCGCCAAGGGGACCACGATTTAACGTATCATCCGACAGACGGAGTACTGAACAGGAAGTGCCCTCCACAAGACACTCGAGTAGAGATAAGGTTTCCAGCAACCCGCATATTTTTATGAGATCTATAACTTTATGGATCTCTTAACTATTGATTCTATGAGTAAATGTTCTTACAACCGGCCATAAGATGTATAAAATTTCCCGTAATAAGTAAATTTAGGCTCACAGCTGCCTTGTATATTTATTTCATTTTCATGTAAATACTCTTTCCAATACTAATAGCATATTTAAAGGAGGCATGCTAGAGAACAGGGTAACATCCAGCTAGGTGGTTAGTATCTACATAATAAGAACGGGATTATTGGTTGTTACTACATGCATCATGCACTTCAGACTACTCGAACTATATTTCACCATCCTATCCCTTTGCTACGCTGCCTATTGTTCTCTCTTATGGAACGCGGGAAAAATGACATTTTAAATCTATCGGTACGACAATCTATCTCTCTAATCTTGTTAATCTGATCAAACCTAGCATAATACGAAGGGGTTCTTAATATATACCTAACGTCATCTGTGAACAATTGAACTATAATTTAAACATGAATGCGAAGTAACCCTGACCGGCGCGGCGTCCCTTTTTGGGGAAGATAAAATGCCTTCTAAACAATTCCAGACTCGCAAATTCTCTTCTCTTCGCCTACTCACTCCATCAGCACCTATCTTATATATGTCCTTCTTCACTAAAACCTTTTTTCCTACCGAATACTTAAATATTCCTGTCCAGGAGGGTTTTCGACAAACGTTCCGAGGGAGAAATACTACCCGGTACTCGTTGAAAAAATACGCCTCCTTCTTACGGGAAAAGGTCATAATATGATTTTCATCTCTTATAAGGAAATTAAGTGGAGACATGATTTCTCACCCCCGACAAATCAGAATATAATGAAGAAATATAACTTTTTTAAAATAAAATTAGAACATTTTCAAACAACATCCATTAAATCCATCACATTTACACCGAACGCATAAAAAATATATGGAATTCTTAGGATCAGTCTTGAATGCTTTAGAGATAGTCTCGAAAACCTACTGAGAAGTTGTGCCGTGGTGCGTGATAAGTTGTGTAATAGGTCAAGAACTGATATAAAACCTTTCCCTTTTCGTTCTTCGAAAAATCCTGCCACCTCTAAGAACTAGATATGTGTATTACAAAACAAATATAACTTGCAGAATATATAGACAAATCTACCAACATATTTTTGATGAACACTTTTATCAAGCCATGGAAGCCATCGGCATTTCCATTGAGCTGACGCGTTCAGACACAAGTTCCTGAATTTCTTGCCGATAGTTCAAAATAGAAGAAGAACGGTGTCATAACTAACGCGTAAAAATAACCTCTGAAAAATTCCGCCTCTATATAATGAATATTTCTCGCAGAAAATGACTTATAATTAGACAATAAATAATATTTTTACCCACATTTCACCCCTTCCTGCACATACTCATGGGTTATTTGACTTTTTAGAAATAATTTTAATTATTTAACTATTGAAGCATTGAATACATTTTTTTAGCCGACTCATATATCTTTTAGCTCTCCCTGGAATTGAAGAAGAAACAGCCCGGATACTTCTAGAAAAAAAGAACCATAATTAACAAGTTTTGCAAAAATAGTCCAATGCTATATTTCGTAAGTCGCAATGAGCCACCTGTCTGACTGTCATACTCTCATTTAGATCCCCCTATGCATTAATTTTGACCACATCAGCTGTTAACAGAGATTAAAAAAACGATAACCCTCTGATAATCACAATCAACTCACAATTTCTACGATAAATCCTGACGAACTACATTCGCCATACCATATTTCCCATGCGTCAGTTGTACCAAACCCCAGCCAAAACTTCCCCATGTTAAAATAAAACAGCCTCCGTCGGGCTCCGCCTGGTCGCCATCGAAACGAAGTCTCCGCTCGGTTCCGAAGGCCGCCCAAACCCGCAAGCCTCGACGAAATTGAACTGCGCGTTTCAGTCTGGGACCCGTAAACCACAGACGCGGAGCTAAAGGCAGGTATTCACACCGCGTCACCGGCTATTTAAATGCCACGGATGACGCTCCCTTCAAGGTTAAAAGCGAAGAAGAGATGCAGTCACTACGAGTGCGGAACTGAGAGAAGGGCAAACTGGGATCTGAGAAAATTAAAAAGGTGTGTGTCAGAAAGGGAAAATAAACGCTTGGCGAGCATACAGATCTACATCTACATACTACCCTGCGAGCCACCAAATGGTCGTGTGGTAGGGGGTGTTAGGACACCAGCCCTGTAAATATATACGGTTTTGGAAGGTGAATTGGTGGCGTGTGTTATGGGAGTGTATTTAGTGGAGCTCAGTTTTTATTGTGGTCGCCTATTGTGCGCGAAAGAAGTAGTTTTGTACCGATCTGTTCGGCAATGTATCTCTCTGAAACACATCAGTTCTGAATTTCTCAAGCAGGCTAAGCCTAGCGTGTAACCATTCTGATGAGCCATTCTGAGAATTAACACGATAATCTTCACAAATTCCCATGGTATATTCTGAAAAGCACCACGGCCTAGGGATGCCAAATCGATATCGATATTTCGGATTACTCGATGTTTTATGGCTGAGCCATCGAAAACATCGAGTAGTAAAATTCTGTGTGTTCTAACGTATATTTTTGTACATTTTTTTTATTTCGAATACATTAATGCAGCATTGGAAATGGTTTAAAAGTCATTAATCCCTTCATTGTAAAATTATACACTTTTTAAACAATCCAACATTTTCAAACGCCGTTTTCTAAAACACGATGCAAAGAAAAGGAAATTGCGTCATTTACTCGAAGCAAGCGAATTTTTACTTAATTCCATGTGCTAACAGCTCGAAGCGAGTCAGCCTCCAGAACTTTTTTATAAGTTTCGGCAAATCGACGCAGAAGCACATTCTTGCCTAAGTAAACAGTAACCCATGTGTCTCTGGTAAAGTGTGACAATTTCTTCGTTTGCATAAAATCCCCAGAAAACTTATGCATAGAGGTGTTTGTTTTTCGTAATATGAGATAAAAACTACAAATAACGCTAATTTTGGTCGTTTTAACGAAATAACGCTAAGTTCGGAAGTTTTAATAAGTAACACGGATTTTGGTGGATTTCGTAACATTCATCGTTTTTAAAAGAGGGAATTTTGATTTTGGTATGATTAAAAGAAATGTACAATACATAATTTAATTATTTTCGCATTTATTGTCATATTTTTGTTCGCTCATGACCTCTTTGCCTACGAGTATTCAGCTTGAATGTTTTAGTAATATTTTATGCATTCTACATCTACATCTACGTGATACCCTGCGAGCCACCACGAGGGTGTGTGGCAGGGGGTGAAGATCACCAAACATGCACTATTGACATGCAACTAGGATATTTAATGGGGACATGCTAGATAATATGGTCACATGCAGCTACATGGTTAGTATCTACATAATATGAAATGGATTATTGGTTGTAATTACATGCATCATGCACTACAGACTACTCTAACTATATTTCACCTACCTATCCCTTTGCTACGCTGCCTATTGTTCTCTCTTATAGTACGAGGGAAAAATGACATTTTAAATCTATCGGTACGACAATCTATCTCTCTAATTTTGTTAATCTGATCAAACCTAGCATAATACGCAGGGGTTCTCAATATATATCTAACGTCATCTGTGAACAACCTTATTTCGAATTTACTTAAAAGGTTTAACCTAAATTTTAACCTGCGTTCTGATAGTAATTCCCATCCTAGTTCTTCTATTAACCTCGTAACACTAATACAATTATCATAACGGCCTTTAACAAACCTAGCAGATCTCCTTTACACGCGCTCTAATTCTTTTATCATACCTTCCTCGTACGGATCCCATATACTAGCGGCGTATTTTACACTTGTCAGGCCTAAATGAGGCCTGACAAGTGTAAAATAGCTTCTTTCTCGTACTCTCTCATCGCATTTGCCTAGAACCCTTTTTACGAATCCTAATCTACGGTTTGCTACACTAGTTATTTCACTGATGTGTTTCCCCCAAGACATGTCTTCAGTGATGGTGATGCCTAAGTATTTAATTGAATCTACGTTACATATTTTGTTTTCTTTGATGCAATAATTATTCCGGGGAAAGCCATTCTCCGCAGTCCGAGAAGATATTGCACGCTACGCAAGCAAAAACCACATAAAATTCCATTTTATACCCCCGGCCGCACCGCACCAAGGTGGCCTGTGGGAAAGTGCCATCAAAAGCGCCAAATATCACCTGATCAGAACCATGGGACAAACTGTTCTTACGTTGCAGGAGCTCATTACTCTCGTCACGAAGGTGGAAGCTATGCTGAACTCACGTCCGCTAACACCCCTCTCACCTGATCCCACTGATATGTCTGTTCTAACCCCAGGGCATTTTCTGATTGGAACTACGTTGACGGCTCTTCCTGAGGAGAACTACGCTGACCTACCCAGCAACCGGCTCAGCAGATGGCAGATGGTTCAAGCGCTCTCCCAACGCATATGGACCACATGGCATCAGGAGTACCTCCATACACTGCAGCGACGATCAAAATGGACTCTATCAACGGGAAACCTGAATGTAGGAGACTTAGTGATAGTACATTCTCCAAAGACTCCGCCACTCCAATGGTGTATAGCACGTGTGACCCGCACTTCACCCGGTGACGATGGGAATGTCCGCGTGGTCCAGCTGCAAACCCCTCACGGTAACTTCACCCGTCCTGCCCTAAAAGTATTCCCCCTACCCCTTGATGACGATTGACGACATACACTAGACTGAGACCGAGTTGGTATTTTCCTTTTATGACCAGTTGATATTTTTCATTTTATGATAATTTTTGATGATTTTCTTATGTGACCAGTTGATTTTGTGATAATGCTTGATGATTTTCATTTGATGATGATTCGTGTTTTGTGATGATTTATTCTGAGTTTACATGTTGATACAATTCTGTTTTGTTTGAACAAATTGTTCAAGGGGGGCAGGATGTGCGGTTTTTATGCAGCCGCTAAAGTACTTATGTACTTCCTTTGTTTTTACAAAGTGGAGGAGCTGCGATCGCCCTGCCCCTCCTTCCCCTCTTCAGGGACTAGTACCTGGATTCGTCAGTTACCCGGCTGACTCGATCTCTCTCTCACTCTTCGCCTCTCCGGGTGCACTGAGAAGTACGGTTCAGAGCCGTCACCTCCACTCTCCGCTGCATCCCCCTGCGAGAAGGTGCTCGCTGGTCCTTCGGGCGCTGTTACAACTTTGTATTTTTGTTCCTGTCTTGTGTGTCTTAAAATTAAATATTGTTAAATTGTGATTTTTTGGTTATTTACGCCACAAATATACGGAACAAAAATTATCTTTCGACTTACTTGAAAAGTTATTAAAATGTGCACTCAACGACTCACGATTCGTGCTCAAATCACCTTAAGCAAGAAGAGGTAGTGACCACCTTAACGTAGTAAACAACTATTATGTGCGTGTGTGCGCGGGTAGTATGAGCCGCTCTCGTCCATCTTCGGGCACTTTGATCGTACGGGTCTTACGGGCGAAATAGCAGATGGGACGCCTTTCGCCAGCGTCACGTGGGACACGTGCGTTCATCAATCATGGACGAGGCATTTCGAGAGCTCTGTTTGAGGAAGGAATATACCCAGGGGCTGAGCTCCGACCTCCGCGAAATTCCTTGAGTGCGGCGAATTTCCCGTCGCGAGAAGACTCAGAAATTTACGCCACGTCAAAAAAGGAGATATCTGCTGGGAGGCTTTTGCGGTGAGACAATGGGGTAACATTAATAAAATTCATCACTCATAATTGGGTAGGGCACGTGACAGCAAATAAATCAAATGAGCTGAGTTTATAAGTACCAACAAAGGCTTAAATCCGTTTGCTGGGGCCGCGGAAATTTTTGAACCGGCTCCGTGGAGGGGTCAACTCTCATTCAGCTGGGCTCGCCAAGGCTCGAACTCGGAATTCGAGCCTCAGCTTCGACCGTGGTTGAGTAATGGCACCAACTGACCAGCCGATAAATATTTTATAACTTTAAAAAGTTACGAATAAATCGCAAATTTACATTCGTATGAGTATTGCATCAGTCACGCTGACGAAATAAGTTTTTTTTAACGCTGCTATAAGATAGACATTAACAATTTTACGTGCTTTAAAAAGCCATGCCTTTAAGGTGGGAGCCCCAAAAGACTTGGAGGCTACACGATAGGCTTGCTGCATGAAAAATTCAGAACTGGTGTGTTTCAAAGCGACATAGAGAATATCATTTTGTCGCCTGACTACATATATAGGTCTGACAGAAGCGATAACATAAGAGAGATATATTGTCGAACAGATAGGTACAAAAACTCGCTCTTTCCGCGCATAATAAGCGACCACAATAAAAACTGAGCCCCACTTAACACACGTCACCATTTCACCTACCAAAACTTTATCCCTTACATCTTTGCACGGCTGGTGACCTAACACCCCCTGCCACACAGCCATCTACATCTACATCTACCTCATACCCTGCAAGCCACCCAAAGGGTGTGTGGCAGGGGGTGCTTTCGCACCAGGCATGCATGAATGATATGGTAGAACACCGACATTACATTAAAAACCCGCGTACCACACATGCAAAGCGCCAATTACAAATCTAATACCCAAGAAACATTCTATCTCCAATCGTTCTAACATGCAAGGGATACAAAGACTACTACTACAGATTCAAAATATCATGCATAAATAACAACATCAATATTTACATCATTCATACATAAGAACGTAGAGAATATAAAGAAAAAGATCTACTGTCTGCCTAAAGTCAGAATTCGAACTATTCATGACGACGATCACAGCTGTTATGGTCCCGAATGGTACGCGGAAAAAATGACATTTTAGACCTATCGGTTCTACAATCTAGCTCTCTAATTTTATTGGCGCGATCTAATCTGCCGTAGTACGAAGGGGTTAATAGTATGTTTTTTACGTCGTCAGTAAAATGATTTTCCTGAAATTTATTTAGGAGGTTAAGCCTATAATTTAATCTACGCTGTGATAGCGATTCCCATCCTAATTCTTCTAACAGTCCAGACACACTAGCCAACTTATCGTAGCATCGTTTCACAAACCTAGCTCCTCTTCGCTGGACGCGATCTAACTCTGATATCAACCCCGTTTCGTATGGATCCCATACACTAACAGCATATTCCAGATGAGGCCTAACGATTGAAAAATAACAACGTTCTTTCACTTTCTCATCACATTTTCCGAGTACTCTCTTGATAAAGCCTAGCTTCCTATATGCTTGACCGCATATTTCCCTAATATGTTTTCCCCAAGATAGGTCGTGACTAATTGTGACTCCTAAGTACTTAACAGACTCGGCGTGAATAATTTCTGTATTTTTAATTCTGTAAGCCCTAACTGGCCAATTTTTCTTTTTCCAAAAGCTGACTGCTACGTACTTTTTTATGTTTAGTTCCATCTGCCACTTTTCGCACCAAGCATGAATAGCAAGTAGGTCGATTGTTAACGAGTCGCTATCTTCGGAATTGTTAATATCCCTATACACAACCGCGTCGTCTGCGAAGAGTATAAGCTTACTTTTAACGACGTTACTAATATCATTAATGTACAAGAGAAATAAAAGTGGACCAATTACACTTTCCTGAGGAACACCCGATGTAACGCTAACTGTGTTTGACATGATACCGTCTATGACAACCCTTTGTTCCCGCCCATGTAAGAATTGATTAATCCAACTAATAATGTTTTTATCTATTCCATATGCTTCTAGTTTTGAGAGCAACTTAACGTGAGGTACCTTATCAAAAGCTTTCCTAAAATCCAGGAATATCGCGTCAACTTGGACATTATTTTCACCCGAGAGCAAGATGTCATGAACGAAGAGGGCCAATTGGGTTTCGCAAGATCTACCCTTTCGAAATCCGTGTTGGTTATTTATTAACAATTCCTCCCTATCTAAATGACTCATAATGGAGCTTACGATTATGTGTTCAAATACCTTACAGGAAATGGATGTGAGAGAAATAGGCCTATAGTTACTAGGGTCTTCCCTGTCGCCGCTTTTGAATATAGGTGTGACATTTGCTACTCTCCAGTCCTTAGGCACTACATGATCTACTAAAGATTTGGTAAATATTAATTCTAAGTAAGGCGCTATGTCTGATGCCATTGTTTTATATACGCGAGCAGGTATTTGATCTGGACCGGGGGATTTGTTGGGGTTAATATTTTTTAGCTGCTGTTCTATGCCGCGACAATTTATAATAATTTCAGGCATACATGTTTTGGAACGAACTGGCTGCGGATCGAATAGATGTGGTGTATAAGTACTGAAAATGCTTTTGAAGAATGAGTTTAACGAATTGGCTTTTTGTAGACTGTTGGTTATCTTTTCCCCTTCGATATTCTTAAGCGTGTGTACTGTTGATTTATTTCCTTGAGTGTCCCTAACATACGACCAAAATGCCTTGGGATTATCGTTCAATTGTTCTCCCAGTAATTTACTTTTGAAATCAGCTAACGCCCTTCGGCACGCTTTTTTTGCTAAGAGTTTAGATATTTTGTAATTTTCGGTGACTGTGTATAGTTCTTCGGAGGATTTGTTAATTTTTGCCCTTTTTAACCTAGCATGACATGTTCTCTGGTGCTTTAATGTTTTTCTTACCTCCGCGTTATACCACCTAGGCTCTGCATTGGCTCTTTTCCATTTACTTGGTATGTATTTGCTAACTACTGATCGTGTAACATCGAGGAAAGTATTCCACAAAACCTCAGTATTACTGTTGATACTTATTTTTTGAAAATTAGTAAATGACTTTTGGAACTCTCGTTTCATACCTTCGTAGTCAGCCTTATTATATAAGTAGATTTTTCTTTGTGGATTATGTTTCTTGATCATGCTCGCGGAAAAATTAGCTTTAACTATCTTGTGGTCGCTTATTCCCTTATCCGTACCTATGTTTACAACCATGTGTGGAATATTTGTCGCTAAAAGATCAAGTGTATTTTTCCCTCTAGTTGGAGCAGTGACTAATTGATGTAGTGAGTGAGATGTGAATGTATACAGGAGTGACTCACAAAGGTCTTTGTCTTTCCCCCCAGTGATAAAACTGTAAGTGTCCCAGTCTATGGACGGAAGATCCCCACCGATTATAATATGACAGTCGTTTTTTTGAGTGGTTAATTTACTGAGTTGACTTTCTAGTCCCAATATTGAGGTTATATGGGTATCTGGTGGTCTGTAATATGCGCACACATAGATTGTTTTTGCTTTAGGATTTTGAATGGAGCACCATACGCTTTCTACCTGGTCGTCGGAAAATGACTCCCTCCTACTAATATAACAATCCTTCACTGCAATAAAAACTCCTCCCCCGGTCCTTTCCACTCTATCTTTTCTATAAACTGTGAAATTTTTTGGGAATACTTCATTATCTGCGATTTCGTTACACAACCAACTTTCCGTCCCTATAATTAAGTCTGCGTCAGTAGTTTCAATTAGATGGTAGAAGTCAGCTACTTTATTCCTTAAGCTACGGCAATTTACTACCACGACAGAAAAGGATTTATCAGTGAGCGTATTCCCGGAATGTGTATTCTCATTACAACTCGCTTTCTTAGGTATATTCAAAGTTACATTACTGCTATTTTTTGAAACTGGCCTCTTACTGTTCTCTTTAGACTTAACACTTTCTTGGATATTTTTTCTATTAAATATTGTTCGCGATGGTACCTGATTCGACCCATTAGCTGACCTACTCTCTGCCCTACCCTCTATCCTAAAAAAGGTCTACAGTGATCGGATCGGATCGGTGACCCATACGGCAGCACACAGGGTAGTACGTAGATGTAGCTGTACATGCCGCTTAAACAGGCGTTACCACGTTTCTCCTCATTAGCTTAACCCTTTCAGCGGTACCAACGTTCATTTACGTCCTCATGCCTCCTAGCCATCCACAGTATGATCGTACATGTACATATTTCAAATTGTCGCTGAGGCAGTAAAGGCGTCCGTTCACGTCTATCATTCAGATGCATTTTAACATGTTTTTCCATCTATCCTAATGGCTAATGAGCCCAATTATCGCTATAAAATGTTTCTGAAGAGTCCTGCCACCTATTTCTTTATTCTACTAACCACGTTCAGCCTTGAGTACGTGCATATCACATGCAGTTGTTTCCACTGACGGATGTTATTGTACACAGAGATGGTTATAGTTCTGTTCTAAGTTAATATTTTTGTTCTCATACAACAATATTTAGGACCTTACTCAGTTAATTTGTCGCATTTATTTCGTTTTGCTAGACTAATGTATCATCTCCATGCTTTCATTGATTGCTTACCACAGAAACTTGAGCTCAAGGTAATAAAATTGTAATCAGAAGTACTTCAATTTTTTTCCAAAAAAACTCACTCCTGGAATTCGGGCAAGCGAAAAAAAGGACTCACTACTCAAAGGATAAATGTTTTTTTTTCAAAATCAAGGCAAGCTATACATTCACTAAATCCTCACATCGTCTTCCTCTTTACTGTACGTCAATAATTCCTGTCCTCTTCCTTCCACTACCACAGTTCCCAAGTGTTCTCCTCTCTATTCCCCCGTTCAGCATTCCCTCTCCTTTCAATACGTCCTCCATCCATCTCTTCCGTCTCCTCCGAACCTCCGCCACCAGCTTCCGCTCCTCTCCAACCATACCTAATATCTTCTCGTTCGTCCATTTCGCTATCCATCTCACCCTCTCCATCCTTCTCCACACCCACATTTCAAACGCTTTACTTCTTCATATATTCTCCCTTCGCAATGACCGAGTCTCCGACTCATACAGCGCCAATTTCCATATTTGGGTTTTCACCAGCCTTTTCTTTCCGCCTATACTCAGCCCCCCCCCCCATTAATCAATTCCCTCCTCTTAAAAATGCTTCTTTATCCATGGCAATTCTATATCTTATGGCCCTAAAACTAAACCCATTCTCCTTCAAAATACTACCCAAATACGTAAACTGTTCTAATTGCTTTGTTTTGAGTCCTTCCACCGTAATATTCAAACCCGCCTTCTTCCTTACAGAGAATCTCATAAATTCACTCTTGGTTATATACATTAGATATTTAAATAAATTATTGAACGATTTAAAATTATCAAGTAAACATAAGCGTTGATTTATTCGTCAAAATGTGTAGATATTTATAAATTGAGCTCATTTGATTGATTGTCTGTCACCTGCCCTACTCAATTATGAGTGCTGAATTTTATTCATGTTTACACATTAGATGGCTCCCGGGAGATATCTCTTATGTGCGTGGCGTAAATTTCCGAGCCTTATCGCAGCGAAAAATTTGCGCTCCTGGTGGAAACCTAAGTTTAAATGTGAGAACGGAGTATGCAGGTAAAGATGTTGGATCGGAATCTCTGATACTAAAAACCACATGTTCTTATCTATTTAATTATATATTGTACACATTACTTTTTTGCTAGTTCGTCAATATTTTTGCCTGTTTCTGAAGTGTTTTGAACTGGCGGTATATATAAACAAAATTAAAAACATTATAAAAATTTAAGACGGATATAATGGTGGAACACCTTAGAGGAGGGAAAATCTAATAGATAATCACGTAGAGGAGAGAAAGCATAGCGGTATGCCAAAATTTAGGACGTGAGATTAAGTACTATCCAAAAACCTACCAATAGTGTAACACCAACATGAATCAATGAACAAATAAAATTTTCGTTAAAATTTTTAGTAGTCATAGTCACCGACTGCAGCGTCATTTCTGTTGAATGACCACTTTTTTACTTCAATTTTCGCTTAAATTTGTTTATAGCTCACAAAATAAGGTATCATGGATCTTTTTCATTTTTATCAATTTTTCAAGAGTTTTCCTTAGAAAAACAGTATTTTTACAATGTTTTTCCTTGTCCCATTGATTAGCATGTTTATTACCGTAATTATCCGCGTATAACACGCACTGTTTCCAGAAAAATATATCACCAGTTCAAAATAATTCAGGAACAGGCTGAAAATACGCAATTTTTTCGGAACATATATATCACCAGTTTAAAATACTTCAGCAATAGGTTAAAATAAGAACTATATAGCCAAAAAGTAATGAATGTAGCACATAATTAAAAAGAAACAAACATGCGGTTTTATGTATTAGAGAATCCGATGCAATATCTCTACCTGCTTACTATCTTCTAGAAATTCAACTTACGGTTCCACCAGGAGCTTTTGTGAAATCCAGCCTTATTCAGCCGAAATTTATGCTCACAATTACAAACCCAGGTTTGGTGCACAATTACAAATGGAAACGAGGATTGAGGTATTTTTCACGACAGTTAAATCGATCATAATATAAAGCAAACTTTGTATGACGATGAAACCTGGCAATCGACAAGAAGAGAAAGGAAAACATACAAATAGCAATTTCAACCGTGGGTTAAGAGAGTAGGAAGAGCGAAGAAGTAAAGCCCTGTTCACAACAACTTAACTTGACTGAACTTGGCTTAACTTGGCGCGACTTAGGAGTTGAGTCCGTGAGAAAGCAACACACTAGTTCACAACAACTTAAAGTGGGGTAACTCGACTTGCCGTGGTCTCGGAGTTGAGCATTCCTCAACTTTCTCTTAATTCTAGCCAATAGCAAGGACTGGTTTACTATAGATAGTGCGGAAGGAAAAAGGGGATTATGATATCAATAAGGCCCATCAATCGATTGTAATATCGACTTTGAAAGTGGCGTGCTGTGATTGGTTGGAAATTTCAGGCCCCGATTGGCACTCAGGGAAAGCTTAAGCCAAGTTAAGTTGTTGTGAACGGGGCTTAATTGCACGAATCATGGCTAGAAAAGTAAGTAGATTAATTTCATCAGCAATCAGCACGTTTCCACACGACGGAAAAGGAGGTTAGCGTCCGAAGTTTGTTTATTCTTATTTAGCGGAGCCAATCACGATTGTCCGGACCTTGACGTCACCACCAACGGATGGAACTTGGATGGGAAAGGAAGATTATGAATTAGCCATATTCTTTAATGCTAACTTAAAACCAATTTATTTTCCGACGGATTTATTAATAACCTACGAACTCCGACATACTGCGGTGAATCAGATCATGAGAGTAAAATTGAATAACATTTATAGAAATTTAAAGATGAAGACTATTATCTACATCGGTATCTACATAACACCCTTCGAGCTACCACATGGGCGCGGGGCAAGTGGTGTTAGGAGTCCTAACACCTCTTGCTACGGGCACCAGCCCTAATTTAGGACACCGGCCGTGTAAAGTATAAGGGTTTGGGAGGTAAAATGGTGAAGTATATTTTGGGAGCGTTTGGAGTAGAGCTCAGTATTACATGGTCACTTATTAGGCGTGGAAAGAACAAATTTCTGTGCCTATCTGTTCGGCAACGTATGTCTTATTTTGTCGCTTCTGTAATACCCAGAGATGTAGTGTGGCGCCAATATGATGTTCTCTGTGTCGCTCTTAAACACTATTATTGCGAGTGAAACGCTACTACATTCTCGTGAGCTAAAAAGAATATAAAGACAGGGATGCAGTTCAGTTCCTAAATGTTAGTAAAAAAAGATCGCACGGGACAATAATTCAAAGTGCCAAAAACAATTAACACACCCACACACAATAATGTTGAAATAATAAAAAGCATCTAATAATATCCGTCACTCGAAATTTTGCAATCTTTGTATATTATATACGTATCCAAACGAATGGGAAAATATTTAAGTCAAACGTATTAAATGGCAAAAGAAAGATGAGGTGATATTGAAATCGATTATATCTTAAGGTTTCACCGCGACCGAGTGAGTCACAACCAAACTTAGCCTAACTCTAGTTCAGTTCTGCTTTCACAGATGGAATGCATGAGCTATTGAAAACTAAAAGTAGGGAAAATAAAAAGCCAATCATGCCACGAATATATTTTCCATAAACACGCTTTATTAGCCAAAGATGTTGATTGCAATGCCATATCTATTGTATTACCACATTTTGACTTCGATTTTCGCAGTAATAAGCAAATAACTAAACAAATAAAGCGTTATGATGTATCTACTTTCTTCAAAATCAATTTACCGAGAGTTTTCATTTCTTTAAAATAGTTTTCTGATAAAAATGGCATTTATAATTGATAGAAAAACATTATTTATACTTTGTTTCTCCATGTCCCATTGATTAGCATGTAAATGACAACCGTATATATTGGCGTCAAACACACTATTTTTTCCAGAAAATTTAGGCCGGAAATTCACCCTGAATGTTCTTCTTCGGTAAACCTGTCCTCAGACAGGTTTTAATTGAACTGCTCCCTCCGCGCTCGTCCATCCCGCGACGCTAACCACTAAACCAGCTGCCCTAGTTGATTGGCGTCGTTTTCCCAGCGATTTTATATTTAGGGCGGATATTGCCGATTACAAATTGATGAATTACAACAAAACTGGGACATGTTTGGGGAAGTCCAAGGCGTATTAGCGATGTCTTCGACCTCGTGCACGACATAGAAAATAATTCATTCAAATCTGCGAGTCAAGGTAAGTAGTCTGCCCTTGTAAGTAGGTAAACTACTTTTAAATTAAACACCAATTATGCAATTTTAAATATTTTAAGACAAAGAATAATGACAACATTCCCTCAGTTCGTTAAAAATCACGCTCATACCAAATCCTGCATAAAAAATGAAGGCTGAAGTCAGTTTAATTATTTATCTACATCAACATCTACACAATACCCTGCGAGCCGCCGCATGGGCGTGTGGCAGGGGGGGTTAGGTCACCAGCCGTGGAAAGATGTAAGTTTTTGGGAGGTGAAATAGTGAAATATATTATAAGAGAGTATTTATTGGAGCTCAGTTTTCATATTGGTCGCTTATTGTGCGCGGAAAAAACGAGTTCTTGCACCTATCTGTTCGGCAGCGTATCTCTCTTATTTTATCGCATCTGTCAGACCTAGAGATGTAGTGAGGAGTCATGATAATTTCTATGATGATGATGATTCATGATTCTCTATGTCGCTCTGAAAAACACCAGTTCCGAATTTCTCAAGCAAGCTAAGCCTAGCGTGTAGCCTCCGAGTCTCTAGGTGTTCCCAACTTAATTCCTCTAAAATTTGTGAGACACTATATTAATGGTTTTCGTGGGAAGGTAAATTCTTCGGTTTAAGGACTTGTCCCGTAAGGTTTTATCCAAAGGAGTATTTACATGACATTTAAGAAATATAACACGTAGAACTAAGCCTAAATTTACTCATTACATATAATTCTATGCAACTTAAGAAAACAGTGCTTCGAAGCTCAGGTTCCTCCTTAAGGTGGTTTGAGCGAAATATCATTTCACCCAGAAATCAATGAATTTGCTATCATTTTAAAGAAAAATATTTCACTAATCCAAAGATACCAAAAATATCAGACCCTCACCAAACGACTTTCCGAGATTTTTGACGGATAATACCAGCCCTTTTACATTAGAAATGGTAGGTGTATGCACTCCAGAGAGATATTATTAAATCAATCGGGAGTTTCCAAAACTTAGATCTTATCAATTAATTTAGTGTAGAGTCCGTATGTTTTCTCGACTATTTTTGAAAATATATCATTTGGTCTCCGGGGTAATTTTTTCAGAATCGCTAAAAACCTTCTGTTGTTAAGGAGTGGGCGATTCCACGCAAACTCAGCCTAATGGCTATGCAACTAACGTTGGGTTCCAAACATAAACTAACAGATCTATAAATTGAAGACGTTTTGCCTTTGCGGACTCGAACAGCATATGATGTGCAGAAGATACAACTCAACTCACCTCCGTACACAATATATGGTAAATCTTCGTATAGGTAGAAGTAGAGGTTAGAAGAAATTACTTATGTACCACTGCTTTTCTTGGCGCACGCACGCGCAGGCCACCCATTCGACTCCCCAACGTGTCATTTGCAAAGCGGGCGCGCGCGTAGCAGGACATTAAGTTCGTCCTGTCTTTTGTGTTTGACGAAATAACCCACCACTTTTATTTTTATTATTGAAAGATAAGGGTCTAAGGTATTGTAAAATATATTTTCAACCAAAAATAAGCAGTGAAACATCGCTTTTTTTGAGCGCCAATTGAGGCAAATTTTTTATTTTTCCGTTTTTGTTGTTCCATTGTGCCGTGGTTGCGAGGCATAAATTAAAGTTTATGCTCTTAAAGTACAGTTCTGTATCTTTGCTTTTCGAAAAAATTAAGTTTGATCATATTTTATCATTAATTTAGGAGATAATAAGCCGTAAACATGGATCAAACTTTTTAAAAATAGGAAAAAGTAGTCATCTAGGAGCTCAGAGTATAGGTCTACGAAGCCAAACGTTGATAGGAAACATATACTTATGTCTTTTTATTACAAAAAATTATTATATTCAAAATATGACAGCTATATCGTCATTTATTAGAGATAGAGTTCGAAGCTGCGGCGCGAAAATTTGCGCTAATTTGTGATATTTGAAGTGTCATAACATTAACATTTATCATTAAAGAAGTCTAATGTTCATATCATCCCTCATTATAATCTTACAATGTGCCAAACATCGTGAAAATCGAAGATGCTCGAGCCACGGCCTTGGTTGAGTTTGCGTGGCATCGCCCGAGTATTATAAACGTACCGCGTGAAAAAATGATTCAAATTAAATACTTATTAAATATTTTAATTAAATTACTAAGAATTTCAGTCATATAGAAGTATATAATTGTACCATTAACAATGCAATATTAATTCATGCTTCCGACAGCTACAGAAATTAAAAAGTAAAATTCGAATATGGTCTCCATTATGACTAGAAACTATCTCGCTCAAACTAACTGAAGGTCTTAAGGTGTACGAATGAGACTTCCGTTAGTTTTATTTTCGCTCTCTGAAAGACGATTGACGGGTGTTCATATTCATTCGTGATTATACGCTGTCGACTCGGCCCAAGCGCGAAGATGCATTCGTCACAAGCCGCCAATCATCCGAAAGGTCCTGGGCGAAACAACAAGCGTTTTCGGTGAGAAATGGCCCGCGTCTTCTCCACAGTACCATGTCTATTCTACCCGGGAGGGCGGGGGGCGAGGCCCGGGCGTGTGAAAGCTAGTTGGACCGGAGAGGAAGATTGATGGAACCCAGTTGTTAATTCCGGACCTTCTCCAACTCCATATACGAGCGCCTCCAATTATTTACTCCTTAACACTACAGTGCTCGCTTGGAATACCATGGTATCCCAAGGTCATATATTTTAGAATTTCTGCTTTGTAATACAACATAACCTTCTCACCATTTCAATAACTTTCTAGGAAAGCTTTCTTATCCACCCACTGTCATTTCAACCCTCTGACTTTATACATACAGTCAGTGTCTCGTTGCAAAGTCATTTGGGACACCTGAGTATCCCACGACATCTAACGTGACAGTTTAGTACAGACATCATGAAGCTATTCTATTCGTGGGTATTAGGTAAGTTTGCTACGCATTATTGTCTTTCCAGATGATTACTTTTCACTATTTTATAGGACATCAATTATAGATATTTTTTCAATATTTATCTAATGGTATTTATTTTGTTCTAACAGTGATCTCGTAGCAAACACATAGGAGCACCTGAGTGCCATATGCGTTATTTTTTCACTAATCTCTTACACCACCAAGATTTACTTTTCATTATTTTCAGAATAGATCACGGCATTCTAATGTTGATTCGATAGATTCTCTATCAAATTTACTAGTTTTCATTTGATTGAATATGGTCAACCAATGACAGTGAAACAGAAAGTGACGAATAGAGACTATTCAAGATGTGAACTACAATGTACGTCAAAATAAAGATTTTGTTACATTAATTTAAAGAACTGTGTTTTATCTTTACATTTGTCATATTTGCGTACAATGCCAAAAAGATTTAAAGTAATATTTTTATGTTTTAGTGATTTTATTGAGGATAATACTTATATGAAAGTATGAAAATAAGGCTGGTTATATTTTATTTATGTTAACATGTATATATGTAAAGATGTAAATTGATGCTACTGGATACGATAATCCTGGAACCTGCTGATAAGCATAATGCTTAGCAGGACCATACCAAAGATATAACAAATGCCTTGTAACCCATCCAAAGGGAACTATGGACTTGTATTTTGTATTTTTAAACAAATTTTATGTAGAATTAACCCACCTTAATAAACACTTTAAACACTTTAAAAAAATCAAATTAACCCTTGAGATAAGAATTTTCTAAGTTCTAAACTATTTTTGTGAAATTTAAGTAGTGGAGTACTATGGTATCCCATGCAATTACTCACGTTACCAATAAGAGCGCGGGCAGTCGAGTGATAATGTCACGACCCAAGAACACAAAACACAACGGAGAGTTTTCTCTGAATTCCCACAACAATATGGAGCCGGTAGTAACGGCATGAAAATCAACGCACCAGCTCAATCCCTCATGCTAATTTTATCTTTATTAGAACCTCTTCTGTTTTTCACCCACCAATCCTGTTGAGAAGAAATAATAACTGGACAGGACATTGCCAAAGAGATTGCCTGCTAACGACAGGAATGGAAGGAGGGAAAGAGGAGAAATGGAAGGAAAAGAAGGTAAATGTAGGACAATATCAAAGTAGAGGGAAAATACGTGAAAATGAAGATACGCGAATTAATGAGAAATAATTGATGAGAATGTTTGAGTGTTTTAATTTGTAATCAAAGTAAAATCACTCGATGTTTCCCTAGATGAAAAGGAGAGTTTACCTGCGATACAAACTCTAATAAAATTTCTCCTTGGTTCTAACTGAAGGAGTTAGCGTCTTTCCAGATATGTGCAATTAAGTTTGTACGGGCAAGACATTAGCAGATCTCCTTCCATCACCCACCTCGTATTTTGAAGGGCCATCGCACATGCAATTATCAATAAAGGTATAATAATCATAATTTAATTCCAATGATCGAATGGAGTACTTATCTAGAATGTTTTATAAATCTAATTAAATAACCCGAAATATTTTTCTTTCAAAGTTAAATAAAATAACTGCCCTGTGATTTTGTATCCGAATCCAGTAACTTAAGCCTTCTGCTTCGAGTTGGTCAAAGAAAACAACTACTCTTCATTAGTTCACACATTCTCGACTCCACTCGGGGCCACGGATAAAACAGGCGGAAAAATTGGGGAATGGGACCTTTCGGCGGGGCCGTTTGGGTGCCAGCCGTTATGGCGCTGGGACGTTTAGGTTAGCACTAGGCTGATAACGATGATTTTGTAAATTATTACCAGTGGAGTTAACTAACTAGACGTTCATTGTTTACATAAATTTTCCATTCTAAAACACGACCTATATAGCGACTTTAGACATATTTTATCTATCAATAATTACATTAGTAACTTCATTGCACAAATCTTTACCGATTCTAATAATTTTCGCTAAATTCATTATGAACTTACATAAGTTTTTCTATAGAGTAATAATATACTCTGTGGTTTTGGATACACAGAGAAAGACCTAAGAATGATTTCTCTCTTCAACGACGAGGTATGCCTTGGCTTGCATTGTTATCCTTAATGCCTTTTGGCCCGCGCCAGGGGGTCGGGATGGTGTCCGGGCTTGGGTCTTTGCTTGGATCCAAATCTCCCGAAATATCGGATCTGAAATGTCCTAGACTCGTAAAATTGAGTGCTCCACGTGGATAATTTGGAAGAAAAAGGCATACTGAATCTAAAAAATATTTTAACGCGGTTTTCTCATCCAAAATTTAACACAGAATAATCTAAAATATCATCCAATTTTGAAAAAAATTAAGCCGTGTTGGTTTAAATTGGAATCGAATCGAATGCGTTCGATTAGAACACGAATATTTCGCAATTCTCCATTCATGTTTTTCCTTCGGAAGCTGATGCTTCACCGAGTTGTCTTTTCGCCGTTATTCCATTAAGCGCATCCCCTAACCTTCAACTTATAAGTACCAGTCGATTCCTGCTAATTTCTTGGAAGGGATTACGTCAGAGCAAATATTAACCTTCGAAAAGGAACGGCTAGCGAACCATAAGTATAAGAGGCGGTACATAACTTCGAAATTAAAGTCTCCATGAGCATTTTAGATCCATTGTTCCGGTGATGAGAACATTTATAGACCTTGGGAAAACATCGTGAGCATTTTTTCAGCCATTTTTATGGCCGACCTCGCGCGTCGTATGGGTAATTGTAATTCTTAGCTGTGTGCCAGCGCTCACAAGCAGCTGTCCCTGGTACATTTTTTCGGAGCTCTTACGAATTATACAGTGAAACCTGTATTGAGCGACCAACCATGGTTCCGCGGAAAAATGGTCGTTAACCCTCCATGGAGGAGCGAGTCAAATTTGTTCCGTTTCAAAATTATTGAAATATCTGCGTTCTAAGAGGCTTTTCCATTTAGTTGCTGCGCTCAAAAGAATTGTAACGCTTCGGATTAAGTGTGTGGAAAGTTGCGTCTCTTTCAGCGGAGTGCCAAACAATTTGACTAGATTAATGTGTGACGCTATTCACTGACGACGGCGTGCCTGGTCGAGCTCTGAAATAAATAGTTTCATCTGTCATATTAAGAAAAAATTGGGAAAGTTTAAAAAAAGAACGTTATGAAGGCAATGTCGAAGTATAACTTGTGTTAATAATATTATGTAAAGTATAATTTTAAATTAAATATATAAAACACAAATACGTCACATTTCAAAATGAATTTATATTATCAAATAAATTCCAATTTTTTAACAAGCTTAACTAGCACTTTAAAAAACTAATATAGTAGCAGTATTTTTTTATGATGATGTTTCATAATTCAGTCCATAGAGGGTTAAGAGGGGTGGTCATTCGACAGGGGTTTTGTTTCTAGGAGTATTATGCCAAAGAACGGGCGGGTGATTAAAAAAAATGGAAAAACTCTTAAAGCGACGGTTTAGTTTAAACCTATACAGATGGTGTTTATTTCCTCATAATTTAGTTGCGCAGGGGCCATGCTAATCTTCTCTGTATCGTTCCAATTTTAGTATATGTACCGCCGAAGCGAGTACAGTCGATTGAGAGAAGGCATATGACAGAGTAAATAGAAAGAAGTTGTGGAAGGTTTTGAGAGACTATGGAGTGAATGGGCAGTTATTGAATGTTATGATGGCGATGTATGACAATAGTAAGGCAAGTGTAAGAGTAAACGGGGCTCTGAGTGATTGGTTTGTAATAAATCGGGGTATAAAGCAAGGATGCGTAATGTCTCCATGGCTGTTTAATGTATTTATGGATAAATGTGTTAGAGACGCATGTAGTGAAAACGACGGTGTTTTGATTGGAAATGTAAAGTGCAAGTTCTTCTATATGCGGATGATGCTGTTTTGATCTCAGACGGTCAACAGAGATTACAGAAGCTCCTAGATAAGTTTTGTGAACCAACGGAGAGAATGGAATTGAAGGTAAATGCGTGCAAGACTAAAGTAGTAGTTTTGGATAAGGAGAATGGGGAAAATTACTGCATGATGAGGGCGAATGGTGAAGTAATTGAACAGGTGGATGATTTTATGTACTTAGGTAAGATGTATGCGAAAGATGGAAGAATAAATGAGGAGTAAAGAGACGTGCGAATGCTGGAAGGAAAGTGGTAGGTAGCATGCGGAGCATATCAAGGAATCATATCAGTGCTTGTCTAAGGAAGCGAAAATTGCCGTGTACAAAAGTGTACTTCTTTCCACTTTGCCAAATCGCACCGTATTTGAGAGGTGGATACATAAGGTCATAAGAAGATAACCTGGGAAATTCAACGCAGAAAGGACCGGTTTGGATAGTCATTTTTCTCACGAACGCTACTACATGCCCCTTAGGCTTTACAATTACATTTTTCGTGAAGTGGCTAAATATTTGATTTTCTCCCAGATACTTGTATATTTTCAGCTACGTAGATGGACCGGATTACATGCCTGTAATGATTTAGTTGCAGCTCTTATATCTCAGTATATTAATGCAGTCGAACCATGAATGCCCATCGTTCTTACAACACTGGCAGCATATAGTTTAATCCATATTGCTAGAACTTCAACTCTAGAGAAAGGTACTAGCACGCTTTACTAAGGAATCAAAAGTCGTGACTTCATACAATTTCCAAGACTTTTTGTAAAGCATTTTGGGGAAAACTAACACCTCTGCTTTCGAGAGCGACTTAATTGAAAAAATGAGGACTTAATGACACCAAGATCTCGTCAGAAATTTTACAGTGCGTGCCTCGTACGCTTTCTTAGCAATATTTTAATAGTAACACACCGCAGCATTATTATATTATAATTAATTACAATCAGAGTATCTTTAACAGTATTGCAAAAAACATTCGATGGCGAAGGCTACTTCCCTTCACGGCGTGAAAAAGAGAGTCAAGTTCAGAAATTATCCATACATATTGAGTTGAAGTACTGGTATTTTCATTCATTTGGAATAATATTTCTGGGCCATAAATGCAAAAATATGCCCTTTATGCTTCCTAGACAACTGCTGCGCTCAAAGAAGATATAGAAAGAATACAGACCAGGAAACATATGAAATCAGTCGGGTGTAGCATAGCACTCAATGCATCGGAAGCATGGACCGTAGGAAAAGCCGAACAGAAAAGATAAAAAGCCTTTGACACCTGGTGCTGGAGGAGGATGCCGAAAATTAAATGGAAAGATAAAATAAGAAATGATGTAGAGTACAGAAGAGTAGAAGACGTAAGGACCATATGGAATAATACACAGAAAAGAAGAACCAGATTGATTGGACACACCCTGAGGCAATATGTGTATGTGAAAACCTAATTGAAAGAAAAATAGAGGAAAAAGCCCCCAGAGGAAGACCCAGGAATAAATTCAGGGACCAAATAAGGAGGAAAGTACATAGAAAGAGATACCAGGAGGTAAGAAAACTAGCATTAGATAGGAAAGGGTGGAGAGTTGCAGTCAACCAATCTTAGGATTGAACAACCACCGAATCAACTTCTTAAAGCTGATAAAAGAAAAAAAGCGAGAGAAAACGATGCAATATACATGTATACACACTACACACACCCGTGTTCACTACGTTGTTCCTCCAACGACCGCTTGGGCACATCCCTCGGGAAGTATGACCCCAGTGCCGTAGCTCGTCCAATATTAGAACCATCTGAAGTTCGGACTGATGTGCACGGGTACAGCGTGATGCATTGCGTTTGCTATCGCCAGTTTCTACATTTATTTCGTCGAAAAAGTGTTTGGTCAGGTCCCCCTAAAGATGTTTTCGCTTCAAAAATACAATATGAATGTAGTCTCTACAAGGAGTAGGGAAAATTTCAACTGCCTTAAGAGATAGATTGGTGCGTGTTTAGAGACGCCGCGATTTCTCAGGGTTCAACACCCAGGAGGGGATGGGGAGGTGAGCAGAGAGAGTTGCCTCTGTGCGACAAACAATCAATCCAATCTCCACTGCGGTTACCCTACTGAGTATCGGATTCACGATTGAGAGACGGCATGGAGCACGGAGGTGCGTGACTGCGACCGCCGTGGGAAGAATGGGTATTCAAGCGGTCTTTGGGATGCTGACCACTTAATGCCGTTGTCTTGGATAGCCGAAGGGGGGAGAAATAAATAAACGGAATCCTCCACCAGCACGAGATAAATAAAGGACGTGAAATAAGTAGCAATGGGTGGATGAATGGTCAAGTAGAGGTATTAACGAACTCTTCCAATCAATATTTTCACAGGATTATATTTTGCCTCCTTTCTTCTCTTATATCCAACAAATTACTAAACATAAAACGCAACACAAAACGGTCGGTGAACAAAATGCTAAACAAACTATCGACTACCATATTGACTTATTCTCCTTAAGATACAAAAACCCTTACCAACTTTCCAACAGATACTTTTGGGAATTCCGTGGAGAGCAATGTCCAAAAAGTTTAGCTTTCCACCCAATTAAATGGTAAAGTACATAAAAAAATTTAATGCGCTAGGACAAGGTAATAAGAGTATGTTTTTATACGGTGAAACTGCTTTTCCCTTCGTTGTTGTCAACGTAGAAGCGTAAACAAAGTTGCTTTTTTGTTTTCAACTGCTTAAGTAAAACAGCTGATTTCTGAGTGTTCTCAGTTCCTTCTTAAGAAAAGACAAGACTTCAAGTTCGTATTCCATATGCTAAAACATTGAGCACTTCATAAAAATTCACTGTAACACCTGATTAGTTACTTAAAAGTCGGATGATGTTACAGAGTAATGAAACTAGTCAACAATGACAAAAACTTTTGTAAAGTTTTTGACAGGGTTGAAGGCTCAAGTTTTCCTGGACGTACCTCTGAAAGGGACAACTTCGCGCCCACAGGCGTCTTTGTAGAGCCTATGAGAATAATATAAACCCTGCCAATGTACGAGCATCCACAAGAGTGTATGGCAGTGGACACCAACGGAGAAAAATTAATGTGTTCCGAACTGTTTTGTTAAAAAAACGAACACCTTATTGTGTTGCCAGTTTGGCTTTAATCACGTGGACAGAGGAGCCTAGCGAATGACTCAGACTGCTCAGTACATCGAATGTCAGGCAGCCTCCAGCACCTCGTTCCTTAAAATCTCACCAAAATCTACAGGGGAGGAGAATGCCTTGGCAGCTTAACCCTTTCAATACTGACGTGTTATATATGTCTGAATCACACTGAATCTTTTCGTATGACTATCAGGTCTATCATGCCCCATTCATGTATTTAAAAATGCCGCTATCAGACATTTTTATGTAGTTGCCTTGACAGGTGGCAGTACTTGCTTGCAGCAACTCCGTTTGCTTTCAAGCACATGTTTTTGTGTGGAGAAAAATATACTGATATTGATTTAAACCTGAACACAAACAATCAGTCTTGAAAGGATTAACAAGCCTAAGCACTCAGCTGGACCCGGGTTTGAGTTCTGGACACGACGAATGATTTTTTACCCACTTAGTAGGCGCGCGTATGTGCACTTACGGGTCCATCCGTAAAAGTAACACCGTGGATGGTCCCGGTATCTCAAAAATGTGTACAAAATCTGTAAATTTGAACCTTAAAAGGCATGGTGCAGTCAATTTTGGTGAAAAAACATGGAGGTGCATGGAGAGGGCATTACGTCATCAGACTGTCACCTGATCACCTAAATAACAACAATACGTTCAGTCGAGACATTGAGAGCAATTCAACATATCACAACAATACGTTTATAGACGTCTGTAAACAAATAGGCAAAAATTAGAGAATATGTCATACATAGCTTTAAATGTATAAAATTCATTACGAACTGACTGGAATAAGTCAATATATTAAACATTTTATATGGGTCCCAATGCATACTTCGATGGGAACATTAGTGTCCGTGAATGTGTTAATGAACACTTAATTTATAACCGTGGACGCAAAATGCAGTGATATTTCTACGAGATTATAGATTTTTACATCAATTTACGCTTTGATTTGCTAGACTTTTTAATAAGTTACCAAAAAGTGCCAGAGTAGTTATTTCTACCAGGTTTAAGAATGCAATCTCTTCTTGGCTGATTTCCAACCCAATCTATACTGTGGACGAGTTTTTCGAATTCGACTTTAATGAGGTATAGTTTTGGCTAGATTACAGAGATTAATTTAAACATACAATGTAGCAATGCTGAAAAATTTCCTTGTGTATTGAACTTCATTGATGTCAGTTATTTTTGCAAATATTATCTGATTTATGTACCCAGATGTTTTTCCCAGGCCTTGACGACATATAATGTGGCGTTGCCATCTAATTATGAATAAATATTATTATTAATTACCCCCAAAAACTATGCGGTAAGATTCATCCGTATTTCTTTTCTACAACTTACCCAGGGTTTCCGGCTCATAAAAACAGTTTTTCCAAGAAAATGGCATTGCTTTAGATAGAAAAATACTATTTGTAACAGTTATCTTTACCGTGTTTCTCCCAATGAACATCGTGCGATTTTTACGTTCAGCTTGCGAGAAAAATAGACATAAAGGCAATTCTTTTATTGACCATATAGAATAGAGGAGGTATTTTTCATTTTATAAGTACCTAGAATATGAAATAAATAGTATATTTGCCCTTACTCGGTGAAACCATCATCAGGCAATATATTTAATGTGTTTCCTCGCTGTGCATCGCGTTGAAAAAACGGAAAACAAATGAAAGCTGAGGAATTGCGTCTGTATCACTGTTAATCATTTCACCCCGGGTTTTCGATTCTTAAAAACAGTTTTTCCAAGAAAATGCATTTATTTTACATGGAAAAATACTATTCATAAAATTTATATTTATCGTGTTTTTCTCATATGAAAATCATGTAAATTGAAGTTCATTTTGCGAGAAAAATAGACATAAAGGCGATATTTTTGTTGTTCATATAGAGTAGAGTAGGTATTTTTTTTATTAAAAGCATCTAGAGTATGAGAAAAATAGGATTTATTGCCCTTTCGCGGTGAAACCACCAACAGGCAGCATATTGAAAGTGCATACTCACATAGCATCACTTCGAAAAGAAATGAAAACAAATGAACGCTAAGGAAGTAAAGAGAGAGAGACTGACGTTCGAGAGAATAGACACCTCGCAGAGGATGTCAAGGTTTCCGCGCGACATTCCCTCAAGTTGCGACATTCACCAGTAGAGGGAGGAGAGACAGAGAGAGACAGAGATTTAACGACTTCAGCAAAACCGGTTCGGATGTTTTTATTCCCCGAGCCGTCAAAAAAGAAAAAAAATAAAAGAGTTGACCGTATGACTCAGGAATTTTTGCCAAAGGTCACCATGAGGATTGCATTTAAAATCCCTCGGAATTATTACGAAAACGCAACTAAGGTGTCACGCGGTACAACAACAAATACTTGGAGATTATGGTGAGTTTTCTCCACACGGATGGGTAACTTGACAATAAAATATTTCGTTCAAGGCGTCTTCAATCGGTATTTCTTCCGTCAACGCGAGAAAAATTCGACGGTGAAAGCTATGTGAGACTTTTACAAATGTTTTGAACGTATTACAACCTTGCACCTTTCGTAGTTGTGGCACGTAATTTCTTAGCCACGTATCAGAATAATTAGATCCAATACAGCGGAGAGCAGCTATATTTGCTAAAAATTGCTACGATAAACTTAGCAATGCCGTTGAGTTGTTGAAAGAGCTAGGGCAGGAAAATCCATTCGATCAAGGAAATAATATATGTTTCATCTTTTAGGAAAGTTTGATGTAGACTACTTTTTACCGAACATTCAACCTATTTTTTTAGAGCCACGCTATTATGGTAGATACGATCACAGGTCATAAAATTAAGAAAAAAGACTCGAACGGATAGACTGAAAAAGTCGTTTTTTCCACGCACTATAAGGGGCCACAATTATGGCGATAGATCAGTTACCTATATAAAACTTTGACCCTCACTAGGTTAAGAGGGATTTTGTACCACTGCTGAATAGCTAGCCATCATTATTAACAACTCACTTTGCATAACATTAACGGCATGCTTTGGTACTTTGTAGGACTATTTATCAATACCACTGATAATAATAACCATTACATGTATCGTAGGTAGTGGCTCAGTAAAAAAGTAAAATACTTTGGGGAAAAAAATTAAATCATAGACAAGAACGTTCGACGATAAATCATCTACTCCAAATTCCATGCGTACCATGGGCAATGACAATAAAGAATCCATCTTTGGACCACACGGTTAAAAAGGCTACACTAAAATAAGCTAAATTCCAATTTATTGTGGCACAAGTAAACTAACGACGAATTAAGGAAGACGAAATGATGCGTATGAAGTGCATTAAAAGAGTACTTTGCAAGAGCTATGAAAAAGTTGGAGAAATCGGAAATTTCTCCCTTGTTAGACCTCACTTTGGATACGCTTTCAGTATTTTTGATCCCCCAAAGGTAGGCTTAAAAATAGAGTTAAGATTCGTGCAGATAAGATCGGCAAGATACGATAATGGCCGTCGTTATAACCACGTTTGTGTTACTGACCTCTTGCAACAACTGGGATGGGAATCGCCATCAGACCGTCGATTAAATATTGGACATAATCATTTATGTAAATTTAAACCCAGTATATTTTCCGATGAAGTTATTAATACCTTACGAACTCCGACATACTACGGTAGATCAGATCATGAGAATAAAATTAGAGAATTGGATTAAAGAACATAAAAGTTTAAAATGCCGTTTTTCTCGCGGTCGTGAGGGGACCATCGTGGTAGCCCATGAGACATTTAAGTAGGTACGTCGACAGGTACTTTAACTGATTAGTTTATTAGCTCCCTAATGCTTATTTCTTAATCTGCCGCGTAGTACTAACATCACATTTCACATGACTCCCGCATGACTCTTGTGTCTCATTTACGTAGCTGCAATATTCATTAACACAAATTGTTTCTGTATCATTGGTAACTTTCCTACAGCGTATTGCACGTTGGAGAAAGTTACTCGTAAGTTACAGTGCACTTTGGTGATTATTCTCCCCCTGCCAAGCACCCTTGAGGTGCCTTTGAGGGTATTGTGTAGTTGCATAATAAACGCACCTTCATTGCGATAGGATCAAATAGGAAACTTACTCATAGAAAGACTGATATATGGCATGATGGAATTGGCAATGGAATTGATAGCTATAAAATACAAGAAGTCATGGACCATTTTCCAAATTCGGATTTCAGGAACTACGTCTTTCATAAGTTATCTCTGCGTAGCCATTAGTTAGGATGTATGGCCTTACTTTATTTCACTTAATAAAACCTATATAACTTTTTCTGATGTAAAAAAGACTATTTCAGCACATAATCAATAGTGAAAAATACTCAAAATGGACAAATAAACTTGTCATTCACCGCATATAAGTCCATAAACAAGCGACCAAGTATCAAAATGGAACATCGCGAGTTCACCATCTTCATCACTTTTGGAACTTTTATACATAAAATTTCTTTCCATAAGGTCAAATAAGTTATATTCAACAGTATCCGGCGATATATTGTGGAACATCATCGTGAGTTAAACAGAAAAAAAACTTTGTAATGTCCACTCAGTTATTTATTTGTACAACACGTTTCGACGCTCAAAGCGTCATCAGATGACGCTTTAAGCATCGAAATCGTAGATGTAGAACTAGTGTAGCAAACCGTAGATTAGGATTCGTAAAAAGGGTTCTAGGCAAATGCGATGAGAGAGTCCGAGAAAGAAGCTATTTTACACTTGTCAGGCCTCATTTAGAATATGCCGCTAGTATATGGGATCCGTACGAAGAAGGTATGATTAAAGAATTAGAGCGCGTGCAAAGGAGATCTGCTAGGTTTGTTAAATGTCGTTATGATAATTGTATTAGTGTTACGAGTTTAATAGAAGAACTAGGATGGGAATTACTATCAGAACGCAGGTTAAAATTTAGGTTAAACCTTTTAAGTAAATTCGAAATAAGGTTGTTCACAGATGACGTTAGATATATATTGAGAACCCCTGCGTATTATGCTAGGTTTGACCATATTAACAAAATTAGAGAGATAGATTGTCGTACCGATAGATTTAAAATGTCATTTTCCCGCGTACCATAAGAGAGAACAATAGGCAACGTAGCAAAAGGGATAGGTAGGTGAAACATAGTTAGAATAGTCTGTAGTGCATGATACATGTAATAACTACCAATAATCCCTTCCTTATTATGTAGATTTTAACCTGTACTATACCGTAGTAACTAATATTCTATTGTAATAACTACTGCAATAACTTGCAATAACTAATAATCTACTGTAGTAACTAATAAACTATTACCCTATTTTCTAGCATGTCTACATTATATATCCTACTTACATGGCAATAGTGCATGTTTGGTGATCTTCACCCCCTGCCACACACCCTCGTGGTGGCTCGCAGGGTATTACGTAGATGTAGATGTAGATCAGGTAAACTTACCTAATGATGACGCTTTAAGCGTCGAAACGCGTTATATAAATAAACATCCAAGTGGACATTACAAAGTTTTGTTTCTTTTAAAATTTATTCAAATAGGTTGAGAGACTATATATGAAACCAATAACATTATCGAATGATTTTGTCACGATTTCCTGACTAAAAGATCTTACAACTACATTACATACCATAATATTGTTCCTACAACCGGCCATTAGTCATGCAAATAGGTAAACATGGAAGATAGGTATGGAAACCAGCCCCAGTAATCTGTTGAGACACGGAAACTCATCCATGCGACCGTGCTCAACTTTTTAGGCCTTCAGCAAACTCCGAAAAAAATCTCTGCAAAGAGAGAGGAAAAAAAATTCTGGGAACGGCGAGTTATTTCAACGCACGATCTCTTAAAACGAACCTGTAACGTTCCGATCCTGAGGTGGGAGAGAGGCATCCCTTTTGACATCACGCTGATGACGAAGAGGTAGAGCGGAGGTGAGGAAAAGGGTTGAGGGCTCCGGGATTCCCCGGCATTCCTTTTTTTCCTCTTCCTCGGCTCTTTCGACCGTGAGGGAAAGGGAGGATGTGGCGAGGAGAGATGGGGGTTTGGAGACAGGGAGAGGGGGTAGGAAGGGCCTGAGGGCAAATATGGGGAGACAGAGAGAGGAGTGAGAGGTCTTCCTCACCCTACTCACACCACTGCCATACACCTCCCCCACCCTCCTGCTCTCCCAAAATCAATAGGAGGTCGGGGGTGGGGAGGGATACGGAGCGGGGAGGGAGGGGGTAATGTCGGTGAGGCGTGTTGCAGCATTCTGAGGAAACGGGCAGCGGATCCTTGAGACGACATGCCTTTTTACTCTGTTCACGCAGGGTACGACTCCTCCCCCAGCAACCGCACCCGTTGCTGATATTATGGCGACACCACGGTCGTGCATGCGAATTAATCTGACTTTACCAGGAATGCACATCGTCGGAATAATATACGACCGCTCGCGCCATTGAAATTGTTCCGGGAAGGCTGATCCATGAGGTACCGCTATCCATTCTTCTCGCTCCTGATTTCCAAAGTCGATGAAAGACTTATGGGAAATTGCAAGTACATTTAGTTATTGAATCAATAGTTATGGGATCCATAAAGTTATAGATATAATGAAAATATTCGGGTTGCTGGAACATCCGATTTAGATAACTTATTAACCAATAGTTAATAGCTTAGAAAATTCGATCCAAAATCCCACCGCCGCATAAAATTTATGAAAGATTAGCCTATGAATAATTCCTAATAATTATTCAGAGTAAATTATAATAATAATAATAATGATTTTTATTCCAGATTAGATAAATACAAACTGGTATTTAACTGGTATTTGTCTGAAAACGACTCATTTATCTAGTAATAAGTCTCCAAGCGGTTCATTGCACATCCAACATCTTGGCTTTTTTTTATAACTACATGCCATTACTTATGAAACCAATAAATGGATCGAATGTTTCTGCAACACATATTGAATGATCGCCATCGCTTATGAGTTCCATAATATTATAGAATACATGTGTATCGTTCCTGCAACTGGCCATTAGTCAACTTAATGAGTGAATATCTTCGCCGTAAGATTGCACACAAGACGTGCATGCGACATAATCTCATCCTTTTCAGAAAGCACATCGCCGGAAAGACATACGACCGCTCGAGCAATTGAAATTGTTCCGGAAAGAGGGCCTAAGATATTCGTGAAGTACCCCAATCGTTTTAGCCCGCCCCTGATTTCCACGGTCGACAGAAAACTTCTTAATCTTCATGAGATACTATCTTCATCATCAAAATTTGACACATGACGTGTATGCGAGTTAGTCTGATTATTTTCAGGAATGCACATCGCCGGAAAGACACACGACCGCACGTCCAGGGAAAATTGTTCCGGGAAGCGGGTTTAAGACTGATCCTTGAGGTACCTCAATCCTTTTCGCCAGTACCTGTTTTCCAAATTCTACAGAAAACTTCGCCAGCTTCATGAGCGAATCTATTTACCAAGAGATTTGACACACGACGCGCATAGGAGTTAATAAGATCCTTTTCAGGACAGCATATCCACGGAAAGATGCATGGCACCTCGCGCACCTGACTTTCTAAAGGCAAGTGGGGCCGAGTAATCCTAGAGGGATCCAATTCTTTCACTCAATCTTTATTTCCTCGGCAGAAAATGGAAACATCCCGTGCCACACACCCTAGTGGTGGCTTGCACAGTATTTCGTAGATGTAGATAAGTTATAAGGTTGTCCCGGAGAATTTGGTGGGGAAAGATTTCTCCAGTGCTCCAACGGGTAATAGGCTGCCGCATCTGCCGATGTTTCGAATAACGACTTCTTCAGACTTCAAAGTGTCGTCAGATGGAGTCCCTTAACCGGTAGAGTACACGAAAAAACTTTTCTGGACGCAAACTAATGATAATAAGTTACATGACAGGTACATAGTCTTATTTCTATTACTCATTTCCCACGAAAAAATGACGAGAAAGAACAAACAAAGGATAAGAAGAAATGTCTGAACACTCACCATAAGTAATCGAGCCAGGCACCGCAAGAAGTCATACGGCACTGCAAGTATAAACAAATTTTTTTTATGAGTACAAAAACCTGCTGATGAATAAAATACACAGCGCGCAGTACACAGCGAATGACAAGAAATAATTTGCTGGAGACGTCGCGACTCACTTCCTCATTACAAATAAAAAAATATATTTCGCGGTGTCAATCCGTATAGGCTGGGACGATAGATGAGGTAGCCATTCCTAACTTTCTGCTTGTCCACTTTGGATACACTGCCAGTATTTGGGATCCTCATGAGGTAGGCTTAAAAAGAGAATTGGTTAGTTGATTCTTCGGTTTTCTGGGGTTTCCGCCACGTTGTTTCATCTTGAGGACGTTATTTCACCAGCTATTCGGCAGGACGATATTTCGCCCGGCTTCCTCAGTTCCAAATGATCCTCTTCATATACCTCAATGGCTCAGACTAAGAAGGGACCTGAGGAAGCCTGTAGGATAGCCGGTGAAACATCGCCCTCAAGATGAAACAATGCGGCTGTAACCCCGGAAAACCAAAGACTCACCCTTCATCTAAGCCCCGCGGAAGCCTGAATCAACAAAACTGGTTAGTATAATTAATGCGATTAATGCATACGTAAGTTTAATGTAGCACAAGTACAAATTCTACTCCATCTTATGGGGGTAAAAGTATCATAGAAATGATCTATTTCAACTACGGGGTAATCCTAAAAATAAGGTATCCTATTTTCTATAACTTTAAAAATCCGTTTTTCTTCTATAACACTTACATCATTTTATACAGTAAACACTTGTCTATTTTTCTATATGATTGCCATTTCGGTCAATACATTTTTGTAGACGCTGAGGCAGTTTTTGTATGCCAATGTCATACCAGTTCGCCGCCATGTCCTTGAGAAAGCGTTGAACCTCGTCTTTCACCTCGTCGTCGGAACCGAATCGCCTTCCGGCCAAATTTTCTTTCAACTTAGGGTACATGTGGTAGGTACTGGGTGCCAAGTCCGGACTATACGGTTGGTGGATGATGGCGTTAAATTTACTCTTCCTTCAATTGGTGATGAATTACAATCGGTTTAACGCCTTTTGCGTTCAAAAACCGAATAACTGCGCGAACTCCGCACTTGGCGGTAGCGTCCAACGGGAACTCCATTCTCAACGGCTGCCAAACTAAGACTTTGCGTCCCAGGGAGGCATACACATTGCATGGGAGCGGGGGAAGCAACAATCACAACAGTATGGCCAACAGTCTCACGAACAGTTTCTCTCCATCCCCAACGCTTTGAAGACCTCACTTTTGGGATTACCCTCGTATTATGGTCCCTTTCGGTACGTGAAAAAAATCACAATTTAAATCTATCGATTCCACATACAATAAGGGACCATAATAGTGGCGATATATCAGTTATAGGATACTTTAACCCTGACAAGGTAAAATAGGTTTTAACACTTGTGCTGAATACACACTTGAAATTGAAAACTAAATTGAAAATTGAATTGAAAAAAATTGAAAATAAAACACACAAATTTTTCACTTGTGTTTGTTTGCCTGTTATCAATGTTATTCACGCGATGTAAAAGGCCTTCAATGTGCTATTTTCGGGGTTGTGAGAATAAATAAAAAAATAAATATCTTAACTCGTCACAAATGAAAAAATAACTTGATTTTCTTCCACCGATTTATTTTCTTGGTTCAACATGTTTCGACACTATTGTGTGTCAAAACATGTTATCACTTATGAAAATCAACTTCCACATAGCTGAGCTTCAAACCATGGAACGTCTTAACATCATTATTAGCTAATAGTCTCGCATGCAATTTGCGGCAAGATATAGCTCTGGCATGATTATCTGTCGCATTAATTATAAACATTCGTCGTATCTTAAGAAGTGAACTGCATGGCAGCATGTTCGTCCACGTAGCGCTCTCCTAGGTCTGGTATGTCCTCTCACTGTTATCCTGACTGCTTTTGGTCTGCGCCTGGCATTCCGAGGGAACGTGCGCGGTTTGAATTTCAGCAGGAAAGAGGGCTTCATGCCTAGTGTGGATTCACACCCTAGTGGCGTGCCACTACGTACCACACACCCTTAGTGGTGTTTTGCATGGTATTTCGTAGATGTAGACTCTGCAGTCTACTTTCTCAATGTTATTCTATTTTATACATATTTCGATAGCAATAAATATTTTCTACAGCAATAGTTTTGCGCAAGGGAAATAAGTCCAAAGTCCGGCAAAAATACTCGACTAATTGCATCGTTGATTGTTGCCAAGTTCGTTGGTTTTTAGTAAAGGCGTCAAAAAAGCAAGTTATAAACTTTTTTATTGCGCTGAATGCATTTGTATCGGAACTCAGGGCTTGTTTTGACTCAAATAATCGCTCTTCAATTAATCAAAAAATGGCCTCATTAAGGTAGTTTGAGCGAAGTTTTTGCGAAGTTTTTGCGAAGTTTGAGCGAAGTCATTTTGGCTAGAAATTAGTACATTTGGTCTCATTTTAAAGAAAAATATCTCACACATCCAAGGATACCAAAATTATCAGCCCCTCACCGAACTACTTACGGAGATTTTTGACGGATAACACCAGCCCATTAACATGGGAAATGCTACGTGTATGCACTCCATAGAGACCTTATTTTAAAAACGAGGGATTGCTTACAGATCTCGTCAGCAATATACAGCATGAAGTATGTACGTTTTCTCGACTTTTTCTGAAAATAAATCATATTGTCACCGCCATAAATTACATTTAATGGATTCAAACGTTAGGTACCGTAGCTTAAGCCTAACCTAAAGCCTAAACCTAAGCAACGTGTTGCCTAAATTTCCGCTTTAGTTCAACCAGTCCTCGACGCTGGTGTGCAGGAAGTTTCATCCGACAGCTCGTAAATGGCCATTGTAAATTGGCGTTAACGTGAGACAGTGATGGCTATTACGTTAACAGTTGAAGAGATACGAAAAGCACGAAGTTTGACATTACAGCTGATCATTTTTGACATCTCAGATTAACTTTGCTGATGACATGGAGGAAAGATCTGCAATAGGAACTGAGCAAGAGACGCACGAAGCTTCTACCGTGAGCCCACGTCGACGGTCGTCAGACACCGAATCAAATTTCAGCGCGCTCGGCATTTTTCAAGATTTTGCAATGACTTCTCCACTCAGAAAATGTTTATTACCAGGCTGGAGAACAGGGTACCAGCAAATGAGGACCGAATATGCCAAACTCAGTCGAACAAGAAAAAAAATCGAAAGAGAAAAAAACAAGAAACAAAATGACGACGGTATGCGAAGACTATTAAAACTTACTGCTTTATCTTTCGTTGGTAGATTATTTTTCTTCTACAGCAGAGTCTGTAGGGATTTTATAAGTTTAGTCAATTCAAATATTCGCTTGAATTGAGTAAAACAAGTCGAGATCGTGAAAAAAGCAGGTCAATTTTATTCAAAATGGTCGCATGGTCTCTGTAAATTAAAAAAGTGGTGTTTATTTGGGTTTGTACAGTTATTTTCTAATATTTATAAAAATGCGATTTTTCCCTCAAGAACGTGTTCTGTGAAAGGGAAACCTCAAGCAACGTATTCAGTGAACATAGTGACGTTTTTGTGTACAATCTGTGAATTTATAATGAATTCCTAAGATTTAAGGAAGCCTATTTCCCCTATCACATGTTTAAAATGAAGACAAATAAAACACTTCAAAGGTCATCGATGCTGGTAAATACATATAGCATGAACTCCACTTTCTCCGGCGAGATATTGTAGAACAGCATATTTAAACAATGATACTCAAACGATATCGTACTGTCTACCAAATTTATTTCAAACTCTTACAACACGTGTTTCAACTGTCTAGCAGTCATCATCAGGCAAGTCTTACAGTTGAAACTTACAGTCAGACAGTTGAAACACGTGTTGTAAGAGTTTGAAATAAATATGGTAGACAGTACGATATCTTTGTTACATATAGCATGGACAATAATGATGGAGTAGTAGCAAACAATAGTGGTTAACCACCGTAGTAAACAAAATAGACTTAGATTCAAAAATTGTTTTTCTTGGTTATTTTGGAAATGTGGCTTAATACTTTCCTTCCATATTATATTTAGATTTATTTTGCAAATGGTGATAGTTTATCTTCCATTGACTGCATTTGCATTTGAACCAACGCATTACCTCACAAGTACAAGAGTGGCGGCGCCACAATCGACGTTATCAATCGTTTTGTTTACGCGCGGAATTCTCGGCAATATTTTTTGGCGAGGAGTCAACAATCTAATATGTATATTCGTGGTCACCGCAGTATTTTTTTCAGAATAGCAAAAAAAACCTTCCGTGGTGAAAGAGTTGTAAACGCAACCTCTGAAAAAAAATGAATCGGGCTAAACACTAGTATAGATTTTTCATTATTTTTTTAGAAATCCAATCATATGAAAGTATTTCATTGCACCATTTATAATGTAATATTTTATTCATGCATACTATAGATTAGTAGAATAGCAAAAAACTTACCGTTGTGAAGAAGTTTTAAACGTACTGCGTGAAACACATTAATCAAATTAAAGACTTAAGTTTATGTTTATATTTAGTTATTCAGAATTTCAGTCACATTTATGTATACGATTGCAATATTAGTAATGCAATATTTAAATCATGCTTCCTACAGCTGCTGAAATTAAAACGTATCCTACCAGTATGGTCTGCTTAAGTGTAGTCTTTTCATAATCACTATAGTGAGCTTATACATCTATAATTAAAATTTGTATCCTATTGTATGTTTCGAAATGATCTGAGAAATCATTACACATAAATCCACAGGGAAAGAGGACGCCTCGGTAGCTTAACTGGCTAAAGCACTCGGCCGGAAATAGAGGGATCCGGGTTCTAATCCCGGTCAAGGTGGATGATTATTACTCTGTGGAAATTTGCACATGTGTGCATTGCGGGTGACTCCGTAAAAGTGGAACTCCGTGGCTAGTCCCGGATAGCTTGAAATTTGAGATATCATTGTTTGTTATCTCTTTCTGATTGACATCATATTATCCGTTTTGTACTTAGTGTTAATTATCTGTGACTATGAATTTTTTTCATCACTGTGAGATGTTGGCCAGGTATATTTTTTTGTTCTTTTTTCGTTAAAAGTGGAATTTGATATGTATATTCTTTTTTGCTCTTATGGAGAAACCCAGAGCATAATAAAACCTATTCTATTAATCTATCCATTATGACTGTGAAACTGTCTCGCTCAAACTACCTTTAAAAAAATAATTATTTTTCGTTTTCCATTCCGCATGAGAAAATATATTCATATTTCTTTTATTTCCCCTTTCTTCGGGTGGGTTTAACCTTCGCTGATACAGACATATACCACTTCCCGCTCCGTATTTCGTCTCTTGACGTCTACACTAACGGAAAGCGATGAAATCCTCTTTTTTTTGTATGGGCGCCAACAATTTCGGGATCCGCCACTTACCCGGAAAGGAGCAGAGGCGCCCGGCCTTCCACTTTCCTCGGCCGCGCGATAAAATAGAAAGCGGGAGGGGAAGGGGGGTAAGGATCGGGAAGAAAGGGAAAAAGAAACCCATATCTGCATGTTTGTCCTCTCCGTCCGTTTGGCCTTCCCCGCGCCTTCCTTTCTCTCCGGTTGTAAATAGTATTCCCGTCCTTTCCCTTTCTCAAGCACACTCGAGACGAGGTCTCTCTCTCCCTCCCTCTCACAACCGAGATCGCTTTACGAACACAAACCCACACACACAGGGGACCAACCAACGCAAGCAGCTCGTGTAAACGTGGGCATGCTCGTGGGAGATGCTGCCCCCTTTCTGTGTATCTCTTGGCTTTTCGCCATGATATTCCCCTTCCCTCTCTACTACTATCCTCTCTTGGAAGGCTTCCTGCAATTCGAGAATTTGCCACGGTCATCAATCGATCTCAACCTCGGATCGAACCGTACTCGGACCGATTTGAAAGTTCCGAATCTACATCTACATATTACTAACTATTTTTTCAATCATTGCATTGACAAAAGATGTGGTACGAAGTCACTCGCACTGGTGCATGGTCAAGTCAAATGTTTTTTTCATGGCGAATTTCAACCCTTGGTGCAAGCACCAAGGTTTGAAATTCGCCATGAAAAAATCATTTGACTTGACCAGTGTAACTGTTTAAACAACTGACCGGTAATTGGGAGATCCTGGTTTGTATCCCGGTCAAGTCAAATGATTTTTCCATGGCGAATTTCAACCCTTGGTGTATTTGTTATACATGAGTATGTTATCCAGTTATTAGTCTTGGCTACCTTCATCCAAGGGCAATTTCATCGTATTTCACCAGCTATGTTAGAATATTTCATCCAAGTAAATGTTCACAATTTGTTTAACTAATTGTTATTGTTGAATTTCCTTAAAAAATGTCTTCGTGAATGGTGACTGAATTTAGCAATAAGAACGTTACACTATTTATTTACTATAACTAAATAACATCTACTATTAATATTGGAACATATAATATTCAGTTCAATTATGGGGTATTTAGCTAGCCAAAAATGATTAATTCAAAATCAGCATGGATTCCGGAAAAAGAGGCAGAGCGAAACCTAGCTAACCCTCTTACTTCACGATAGAATTTCCTCTGTAGAAAGGCTAGTCCACGTAGATGCGACAATTTTAGATTTCATAAAAGCTATCGATCAACTCTGCATTGGAAACAACATGTTAAGCCGAAAGCCAATGGAATACATCACAAGATAATACGTTGAATTAAGATTCCTTAGACAACCACGAACTGAGAGCCGTTCTACATTGCGATATAACAGATACAATTCAAGTAATATTGGGGGTACCCCAGGGAAGTGTCATTGGTCCCATATTATTTCTTTTACATATAAATGGTATCACCACCGTCGCGTCGTTACGATCAAAATTCGTATTTTTGCGGACGACGTAATATTTTACACGGGTATCAACTCCGAGTATGACAGAATTGCGTCGAAAAAAGACCTAGACGCTATATACGACCGGTGTAATACATGGCAATCATAATTAAATGTTTAAAAGTTATTTGTTATGAATATTAAGGAAAATGATAACTCGCCTAACAAAATGTACCCAATTAGTCAAGCCTAACTGTCAAACGTAGAGTCAGTTAAGTACTTAGGTGTGACCCTTACTCAGAACTTGTATGGGGGAAGCACATACGGAGAATTTTCAGACAGGCAAATCTAGAATTGAGATTTATTAAAAGAATACAACGAAAACGTGACAAGAAAGTAAGAAACGAATTCATTTTTCTCTCCTGAGACCTAACTTGGAGTACGCCGCTAGCACATGAGACCCTTATCAAGTAGGGCTAGTTTCAGATACTGATGGAATACAGCGGAGAACGACTAGATATGTTGAAAACGGCTAGATATGTTGAACGGCTAGATATGTTGAAAATTGTTGCGATAAACTTAGCAGTGTTACTTAATTGTTGAAGGAATACGGGTGGGAATCTCTACCTGATCGAAGGGAAAAATGTGGAAAAATCTTTTACGAAAGTTTGACATATACTATCTTTTGCCTGACGTTCAAGATATTTTGCTGGAGCAAAACTATTTTGGTAGAAACGATCACAGGCATAAGATAAGAAAATGCCAGAAGAACCGATAGATTTAGGATTTCATTCTATCCACGTACATTCAGGGACCAAAAATTGGCGTAACGGAATTGAACGTGTCATTGGGATTACTTTACCTAACTGGAGTGCAAAAATCGGGTCATAAAAATGTTTTTGATCCCTGGAAAGAAGATGGTACAGGGACTGAATATTTTAGACTTATCATGAGCATTACCAGGTTAAAATATTTGCTACTAATGTTAAGATTTGACAATATTTATGATAGAAGCGAACCCAGGAGAATAGACACATATTCCCCGATTAGGGCTAATTTCACTGAATTTTTAAAAAAATTACCGGAAAAATGACAGCTTAAGCTTGAGTGAGGTGGTAACAGTAGATGAGACTCTCTCACAATTCCGTGGAGAATGCAATTTATTGTTCACAAGACTAACAAGCCCGCAAGATACGCGATAAAAATATTCATCTTTAGTGTTGCAAAAACATTTTACAACAGTAATACGGAAGTCTATGCTGGAAATCAAAATCATAGTCAAAATCACAAAATTACAGACGTTGATTACAGGCCAGATTCTATAGTGAAAAAAATGGCTCAGCATATTTATAAAACTTGAGAAAATGTCATCCGTGATAACTTGTTTATGCCCTATCCGTTAGCGCTTGAACGAATAAAAAACCGGTCTAACAGCAATGGTAAAAATAAGGAAAAATAAGGGCTAGATACCACCGTTTTTACCACCAAGTCGAAAGACAAGGTAGTTAGAAACAGCATTTTTGGTTTCCAAAAGAAAATTACGCTTGTGCCGTATAAACCTAAAAGTAATAAGATTGTCTTACATTTATCATCAATGCAGCCAGATGATAGTTTGGATCCTCGGACGAATAAACCAGAAATCGTAATGTTGTTTAACTCCAAAAATAGGGGGGGGGGGAGATGTTTCAGATCGTTTGCAATCCACTTACAGCGTCTCTCACATTTCCTGTCGATGGCCGTTCATTATGTTTTCACCCTATTGCATATTAAAGTATCGTTATTTACAAAGCAAAATCGGGCAAATCCAATCGAAGGGAGTATCTCACTGATATTGCTGAACTATTGACTAGGGACTAAATACTTGGAACGGTGAAACAACAAAATGTTCGATTTTATTTGCAACACCGGCTACGGGAAATATTAGGTCTTTCTGAGAAATACGAAAAAGCCAATATTGTTGATAATGGTAGTTGTGCTTACTGCCCATCTAAAAATAGGAAAACAAAGACTGTGTGCAAGACCTGTAATAGACTAATGCGCCATGAGCACTGCGTATTCACTTCTATAAAGTCAATACAGACGAGTAAAACAAAAATGCATCGCATTGAAAATCAGAAAATGTTTTATATTTTATTATCTACATGATAAATTTTGTAACTTTGTTGCTTAAATTTAAGCATAGTTTATCAGTTAAACATTTGTTATGCCAAAAGTGTCAAATAAAGATTCTTTAAATTGTTTATCACAGCTCGTTTAACTGCATACCACACGTCAGTCTTTTCCCCGCCCCGCGTGCTATCGCATAATAAAAAAAACGCGTGCCATTGCGGGTTAAGGTTTGTAATTTAAAAAAATGCTAATTCTCAAAAGAACGTTATTTAGCGCCACATCTACGTTTATAAATCATACCATGTGGATATCCCATTTAATTTACTTCTTCGATCATTTCTCCTCTATTATTGTGGCGAGTTCTCCCTTTACACACGTGGAAGAAGCATTCCGCAGGTCACAGAGAAAATACCTTTCCATGCTCGAGTTCAATACTATAAGATGAGATGGTATTTTGGAAAGGCAACGCAATTTGAGCCATTTAGCATATGTTTTTCCTATATAATGCTGGAAGAATCGTAACCTTCATTGGTGCCGAATAGATTCCCTTGGCGTGTTCGCTTGCTTCTTCCTTCGGCTGTTTCCGGATTTTTACTGTCTTGAGTACGAACCGTCTGGCTTCCCCACGATCCTGACCGACCTACGCACAGTCTGGCTTCTTTACGATCCTGATCAACCTACGCACCGTCTGGCTTGTCTAAGATCCTGATTTACCAACGCAACACTTTGGACACTGTTTTTTGGATTGCAGCCAGCACCTGGCGACCTCTTCGCCGATTCGTCGGTTTAGCTTAAGGAAATGCCGAGAGGAAATCAGAGCGAAACCTCGGTATCTTTAAGGGAGAAAATGGTTGGGATGATAACAGCCAACCATTCGATATCAGATGTTGCCAGAAATTTTGGAGTTCATCCAAATACCGTTTCTAAATGGGTGCAGTGAGCAAGAGAAAATACGGAGGTTCTCATCAGTCGAGCAAGAAGTGGAAGACCTCGCAGCACAACTATTGAGGATGACGACAGAATTCACCAGGCCCTTCTGGAGGAGTCATTGAGAGCTGGAAGCGCCGCTTAGGTTGCAAGAGAGCTGCAAACAGGCTGCAGCAATGACACTGTAAGGCGTCGTCTTGGAGAGCTCTTCCACCGACAGCCGGCAAGGAACCCACTGTTTACCGAGGAGCACAAAGCTCGAAGTATGCATTTCGCAGCTGCGCACTCAGACATGCCCCAAGTATATTGGGATCTTGTCATTTTCTCCGATGAGAAAATGTTCCGTTCGGACGAAGATGGAATGGTACACCATTGGCGCCCACCCCTAACAAAGTAAACTGACGCGTATTGAACGATATTTATAGAATTATTTAAGGGGTAATCCAATTTCCCGCCTCTCAGAAGACGAAATATTTTAGGTTAACTCTAATTTAACGTTTGAAGCAATAAAAACAGCCATTCGTTACTTTAAAGCAGTGACCTCTCATGATAATTTCTTCTATTCAATCATCATTTAGGTATGAACCGAACAACATACTTCGACAGCGAAAGTCTGGGCGCATCTCCGTAAGTTTCTGGGGAGCAATAACCGTCGCTGGTCCAGGGCCATTGGTAAGGACCAAGACCAGGGTGACAGCGCTAAACTACGCGCGCATTTTAGAGGAATATTTGTTGCCATACGCAGCTGAGATAGCGCCTGAAGGTGAGACGGTGGCATTCGTGCATGAAAATCCACCGGTTCACACAGGCAATGCGGCCCGGAATTTCTTCGCCCAGCATCAAAAAATAGATGTTATCAACTGGCCAGCTCGGTCACCGGACCTCAATCCCATTGACAATGTTTGGGGAATAATGGCACAGGAGAGGGCAGATGACAACATCACGACAGTTGAAGAACTAGATACCCACGTAAAGGAGATCTAGAATTCACTTGGTCGTCGTCCTCGACTATTCGAGAAATTGATTGGCTTCATGAGAACCCGCCTTCAGGAAGTGCTAGATGCAGGAGGGGATGCAATAAAATATTAAATAAAAAGCTTAAGAGGTATATATTTTAAACTTGAATGATTTCACTAATTACATCTTAATATGCCTACATAATTAGTTCCGGGTGCGTCGAATACTACCATTTAAGTCATTCATCATCCTCATTAAAATATTGCATAAGTTCCATCACTATTTTCGTTATAATCTTACTTTGATTTATCTTATTGATCTTCACTTAGCATCTGAAAGGCGCAATGCTCGACTAAATCTTATAGTCCTGCAAAGAAAAGTCATCGTGCAACTCAGTATATGACTAGCCAAAAACCACATTTTTTAAGGAAAAGCCTGTTACCCTGCCTCATGTTGTTTAACTTACTCACATGAAAATACAACTCTCCAAATAGTTTTCTACGTCAGTCATACGGCTGTAGCATTGTTCTATTTATAAGTATTCACAGTGCTTCAAGGATGAATATAATATGTTTGATTTCTCTCGAAAGGAAAGTAACAATAAGGAGGAACACGCTATTATTAAGTAGTAAAACCTTCACATAAAGGAAGCTTTATTTATCGCAATGAATGTAATGAAATACCATCATTTCTACATTCACTTAGGGAACAGCACTAAAAGTATTATGATGAGAAAAGTCACGCAAAAAAGTGACCCGTTAAAGTAAGATTAATAGCAACCAGGGATTCAACGTGAACTTAAACAACTTTAAATTTAAACCATTGTAAGCATTTCACAATCGCAATCGATCCGAATATTCTGATTTTTCGGAGATGATTTCTCAAATGTATACTAAACTTTTACTGCGTTCGTCCGATCGCGGTAACACAGAATTACAAATTGAGAAATGTTAGGCTCACAGCGGTATCGATTCATAAGGATACACACCACGAAATCACTCATTTCTTTTCTGCGCTTCTTTCTTTGCGTACAGGGCGATTCGTGTTTGCTGGTTAAGGACTCGTATTTCGTCTTCCTTGGCCTCTGTTCTCGAAAGAATTTTTGCCCTGCTTCTACCAGTTTGGAAGGCCGCAGTCCCATTCATTTCGCTCTTTGAGACGGACCTTCCTCGCGTCCGTCTCACTTCTTCTCCCCAACCTCCGCCGTCTTACGTAGGGTGAGGGGACCCGATCACCATGACTACGGCGTGATTTTTCACGGAGGGCCAACGCAAGAAAAATTTTCCCGTGATTCGAGCTCCGACCGAGTCGCGGCGCAGCGGAGCCATCCACATTTACTTTTGCGGCTAGCTGTATAAGCAACTTTAACCAACATGCACTACACCATAGGTGTGCTACCAAAACTACAGAAAATGTTGAATTGATGTAAAATTCAAATACGCAAATGAGACACAAGAGCCATGCAGAGACCATGAAAAAAAAGATTTAGTACCACTTGACAGATTTAAAAAAACGAGCAGGAGTAAGAGGAAAAAATCAACGAATAAACTACACTATCCGTCGACTAACCTACTTCAAATTCTCATTTTCAGCCATTAAAATCTCTCATGGATCGCGGAAAAAATGACATCTTACACTTATCTGTTCTGCAGTCCATTTCTCAAATTTTATTCTCATGAACTATTCTACCAAAGTGCTTTGGAGATAGTACGACATTACCATCCTCGTCAGACAATAAATTGTTATAGAATCTGCATAAAATAGAAAGGCTATTTTTTGATCGACGGTCTGAAAGCGATTCCCATCCCAGTTATTGCAAGAGGTCAGTAACAGTAACGAATCAGGCGAACTGACTCAGAATGCCTAGTTCACGATGAAGTACTGTAAGAAATAGTAATGAAATGTTAGCACGTGTAACGTTAGTTAGCAGCTTCCTCCATCAGGATTATGCAGTCAACCACTGCAAATATCGCATAGTAAGTTTGGCAACGGTGTTCACTGTGAGACGTGGCAATTTTTGATTTGAACTGGGACAAGTGCTGCATGCCTGTACAGAGAAGCGATATAGATAGAGAAATTGGTTACTTCTGTGTTGTCAGAACACATCTGGAATACGCTGCCAGTATAGGAAATCCATATGAGGTAGGCCGACAAACAGAGATACCCCGGGTTCAAAGAATATCGGCAAGGTAGGTAAACGACAGATACGTTAGTCTCGTATGTGTTACTCGTCTTTAGCAACAACAGGGATGGGAATTACTTTCAGACCTTCGATTCAAAATTTGAATTTATTTTTAAATGTTAAAAAACAGCCAGTGCCGGCCTTTACAATTTACAAATTAAAATAAAATCAGAAAAGTCTACTAGAATAAACTATAAAACCTAGAATGAAACATCAATGACAAAAAACAGTGAACTCGGCATACTAGCATAAAAAGTTAAAGATAACCATTGAAAATAAGGAGGGGGGATTATGAGATATCGGAGAAATTGTTTTCAGGCGATTACTGAACGTTCGGAAGGGTGTGGAGGGATCAAGGGAAGGGCGGGAAGATGAGATGGAATCATACAATTTAGTAATTCTGTAAGAAAGGGAACGTTGTAAGAGAGAAATTCGTTATTTTGGAAGGTAGAGGAGGTGACTGTTGCGCAAGGGACGGACGGTATTATTGAGAGAAAAGTTAAGGAAGAATTTCTGTGGAGCGGAATAGACCGTTAACAGCAGTGTGGAGAAAAGATAGGTCAGAGATGTTCCTCCGGGTAGACAGCGGGGCTAGAGAAAGGGCAGACAATCTCAGATCGGGAAGAAGTACAGAGGTATAATACTCGGTGACGAACCACGGACAAGAACAAATTGAAGGACGAGTGAAAATATAGAGTATTTTTAAAAAGGTCGAAAAAACATACAGAGTACCCACTGACGTTATTTGACGAGATTTAGATGTTAAAGAATACTTAATTTTTAAATAAGTTCTCTCTTGAGTGCATACACGTACCATTGGGCATGTAAAAGGGCTGGTATTTTTCTACAAATATCTCGGAAAATAGTTCGGAAAGGGGCAGATGTTTTGGCATATTTGGAAGGGGGAGATATTTTTCATTAAAATGAGACCAAACTCATTGATTTCTAGGTGTAATGATACTTTGCTTAAACTACCTTAATCAGACGCGTCACATTTTCAGACAGTTGTACGAGAGAGGTAAAGAATATATGGGAAAGTTAAGTATTGAATTGTGTCAGGAAATATTTATAGGACACACATTGAAGTGAGAACATTATTTAATTCTGATAACAATTAACTTTACTGTCGTAGCCTTCAATTCTTAGAACGTCTCAACAGGACCGTTCATTTAATCATGAATATGGACACTGATAACTACAAGTCTTGAACTGTAAATTCTCATATTTTTTTCAAATTTTTACATTTGATTTTGAAATTTTAGTCGCATTTCATTCATGTGTCAATGGCGAATATAGATGGATAAAATTTGTCATTATTTACTCTTCATGCACATTTACGCAACTGAATAACGTTCAAAAACATATAATTGACTTTTTAGGAGATCCTTTAATTACTGCGCTCCGAAAATGCTTAACCTCCTACCATCGCACATCACCATTCAAAGCCCTAATTCTTGATTGCAATTCTAATTTTTAAAATTACAAAGCTCAATATATTTAGAGTGTATTTGTGTACTTAATGACATGGTTTCGTACCACCAGAAAAGAGAAAATGATAGAATATTGTGCAGACTCACTATTGGTAAACATTCATATGTTACTCTCCTGAATTTGGTTTTCTTCTATACACGTCACAGGCCAGGTGAAACATGATAGCAACAGCAAAACAGGTTTTTGAATCTGGAGAGCCAAAAGTTCCAAAACTTACTTTTATTCATAAGCGTTTGTACGTACTTTTGTGCAGAATAAATATTCTATAATCGAAGTAAAATTCATGCAATAAGCTTTAAATTCCACACGCTCAGTGTAACTAAGGATATTAGAATTTTTTACCTCGCATGTGTATTGCATAGTCAAGACACGATTAAGACGAATCATGGCGTGATTTCTTTTCGTTATCGATGATGAAATCTTTCTCCAGCGGACATGATTGTCCCGTTCTTTATTTAAAATATTTCAAAGAGTATTCTTTTTAAGGAATTGCTCGATATTGTTTACCTCATATTTTAATTACCTCAGTTACTTTACGCTAAAAATGCAACAGTAGACGCAAAATCAATGCAAACGTGTAATAACACCGTCTATCGGTATGGAATGGGAGTTAAGGTGAAAATTTCAAATACTTTTTTCTCAATTAAATGGAAGAAGACCCTCTCAAAATTTTTATATTATATGCATAACAAAACACGGTATGTTTGGTAAAAAAATGAGCTCGAAAGCAATGTAAATCACATAAAATATCTAAAAATTTAAACAAATAAAATGTTTAGAAAAATAGTTCTTTCATAGCTATTTTTAATTCAAATGCAGTTTTATCAAAACTTTCCTTTTTGAATCTAGCCATTCAACTTATTTTTACGTTGATTCTTCCCTGAGAAATGTGATTACGAAAATTTATAGTAGTGAATACCGCCATTTTGAAAAACAGCCGTAATTCAGATGTTTTTAAACTTTTCGTAAATCGCTGGAAACAGTATTCCTTATTTTACTAGGCAAACGTTTCCTCAAATTTTTATGAAAATCTGATTGGTAAAGGGTCAACTTTGGTCCAAAGTGGCGTGAAATGACCCTATTATTAATATTTATATTTAAATATACCACATATAATAATTAATTTTGCTGGAGTGATGGTAATTTGAGTTTTCTTAGTCGGAAATAGCGATTAGCTTAATTTTCAAAAGAGATACTGCCGTGAAGGAGTGAACATTGCATCGGCTCTCCGCACACTGAGATGAATTCATTACCATGGTTATGAAGTTCAATGTGTAATCTCTGTGGAGGATTCTGACTCTCAACCGAGGGTTTCCGCTAACTTCTTAAACAGGTAGGGCTTTCTCAAGCAGTCATCGGATTGTTTCCATGTAAACATTTGGGCAACCTTAAATTATCCACGGTATGATTTTCAACTTAAAGACTTTAATCTGCCAAACTTTGCGGAGAGGAAGCTAATCTAAATTTCGGCGGAATTAAAACGGATCAGCTGAAAGTTTTGACGAAAATTTCGCTTGAGAGTTTTAGCTCGGACTTGAAATTAAATTGCCACGGATTAAAGCAAGCTGAACATTTGTGATTTGCATATAGAGGATGCGGTTGAAATCCCAGGCTCCGAATCCGAAAGAGTATATCAATCTCCGTCCGTGACCTTCCTTCCTGGAGACCGTGCCTGTTAAAGTGGCCGGAGCAATGTTCGTTTACGTAAAAATTCGAGTGAAACTTTTCACACGTATACTCATTGTTTCTACAACTGAATAGATAAAATTTTATCTACATCTGTATGGATAAGAACAATAATTTCGCATGCTAATAATTTGGTTTCTTGGAAATTTAATGCTATTTTAACGCGTAGCATAATGGCAACTGACATATATTTCAAAAGAATTCTACCACATATGTACAGGTTTTCTCCTAAACTCACAAACATATCTCTCATACTATTATCATGGTTCGTTATAAACAAGGGATCATGTCGAATAAAAAAAATACGTTTTTGTTTACGGTTTAATATTTTTCAGTTTCAGGCTTAACTTTGTGGTAACGTGACACATGAAATTATTTCTCGCTTTGTACATACGTACCACACTTTTTTAGTTTTACCGACCATGGTTTCGACATACAATATCATTTTCAAAGTTTCTGAAAATGACATTGTTATGTCGTCCTTTAAATAATCCTTGAAAATGACATTGTATGTCGAAACTATGGTCGGTAAAAAAAAGTGTGGAATGTACAGAGCGAGAAATTATTTAATTATGGTTTTAGCTTGAATTTCGAATTTCCCGCCAAAAACCCAAGTCATAACAATGCCTTCATCGAGACGAAACTTTACAATTTGTCTTGCGAAATATATACTACAATAAATGGGGTTATTTCCAACTCATAAATTAATGTTGCAAAGTGTTTTGCGGTCTAAGAACTTATTTTCGTCTAACTTGAACAGTTATTAAGGTAGTTTGAGCGAAATAATTCCCTAGTCATAATGAAGACCATATTCGAATTGTATGTTTTTATTTCAGCAGCTGTAGGAAGCATGAATTAAATACTACATTATGAACAATACAATAGTATACTTACATATGACAGAAATTCTAAGAAATTAAATGAAAATATTTTCATAAGTCTTTAATTTGACTAATTTTTTCACGATGTACGTATAAAACTTCTTTACAGCGGAAGGTTTCTTGCGACTATGAAAAAATTACTTCGATGACATAATGATTTATTTTAAAAAATTGTCGAGGAAACATATGAACTACACAGTCTTAATTTATTGATCTAGGTGTAAAAAATTCCTCATTTGGAACTCTGGACAGAAATATTTAAGGCAGTTTGAGCGAGATAGTTCCCTAGTCATAATGGAGGCCATTTTGGAATTATACGCTTTAATTCCAGCAGCTCGAGGACGGATGAATTAATTATTGCATCATTAATGGAGCAATAATATTTATATATATAAAGCTACACAACTGACTGACTGACTGACTGACTGACTGACTCATCAAAACCTCTAGGGTATTTCTAAGCAAGCTAGGTGGGTGAAATTTTCAGGATAGATTTGGAATCATGTATCGAGTTGGGAAAAAATCGAAAAAGTTAAAAAAGTCGATTAGGCTTCGATTAATCGCAATCGATAGCTTTTCATGGGATCATATTGGAAAAACGAAAAATTTTAGTGTAGACCTTTTTTCTTTCGTTCATTAAAATATGAAATAATTAAGTTACAGGACTGATTCTTTCACAAGTATGAGGCTGAATGTTTGAAGAATCTTATTCTTTCAATCGATTCTTTCCTATCTACCGTAAAACTGATATTTTTAAACTTTTATTTGGGATTTTAGAAATTTTTTCACTTTCGTTGCTATGGATTTATTCCATTGTCGCCTAGCCGAGTGTCGACTCAGGTTTGGAACTAAGCTAGGCGGGCCAGTTTCAGGGGAGGGTTATATGTATGTGTTGATTTGGGGTAAAATCGGAAAAGTTAAAAAAGTCGATTCGGCTTCGAGATATTGCAATCGATAGCTTTACATATATGAGTTAGGTATCCTAAGTGCATTTAATTTACTCTTCTCTATGCCATTTTTCGCACTGCTAAATACTGGGTATAATTTCTTCAAACTTTTCCTGGCCTCTACCATACCTTTGATGGCCATTTTCCATCAACCAAGCTTCATGATATTGTCGTTTTCATTAAAAAAATGTGCAGTCCATGCAGAAGATTGGAAGAGAAAAAAAATTGAACATGAAAATTAGTATATTAAAAATTTCGATTCCGATCGAACTTATACAGTAAAATTCTTCATGTGAGCTCTTATCAAGTATGATGTACTGAAATGAAATGTCTAACGTAGAAGAACGTCTTATATGCCGTAAAATGAGGTTATGATAATCTATCAATGGTTCCACGTTCGTTTCGGTGTACTGATTATAGTATTTTGAAAAGTCGCTAATGACCGGATGACATATAATATAAGTTTGTACTAGAACTGGTATCCATACCTCATGAGGCGCGTATTTCATTTTCGAGAATTATATTTTTCTTTACTTGCATGTAGCACGCAGACCTGAGAGCTTTCATTTTTTTCCTTATTTGAAGAGTATCATCATCTAACACTCCCCCGCCCCTGCTTGCAAATTTCAAGCACCCATAGGCATCATTAAATGGACAGGTGCTATTAATACATCGCTGCTAAGTACTGGGTATAATTTCTTCCACTTCTTCCTGGCCTCTACCGTAGCTTTTATGACCAACTTTAACCAACCAATTTTCATGATAATTTAGTATTCATTCCAAAAACATGTGCAATTCATGTAGAAGATTGAAAAAGAAAAATTGAACATGAAAATTAGCATATTAAAATTGTCGATTCGGATCGAAGTTCTATTATAAAGTTTTCATGTTAGACCTTATTAAGTATGCTGTACTTAAAGGAATATCTAACGTAGAAAGGCCATCAAATAAAGTTATGTTGAACTTGCAGTGGTTCCACGTTCCTTAATGTCGTTAATTACCGGATGAGATATAATATGATTTGTACTAGAACTTTCAGGTATCCATACCTCATGGACCGTGAAATTCATTTCGAGAATTCCATAATATTTTTTCCTGCATGTAGCACGCATAATTGAGAGCTTTCATTGGTTTTGTATAAATGATGCATTCATTTTTCGATACTTAAAGTGTAAAATAATGTACAAACCCCCCTTGCTTGCTAACAGCAAGCACCCATTTACTCGTACTTTTATATGACTGCAATTCTAAGTATCTAAATATAAGTACCTACGTAAGTCTTAAATTCGATTCATTTGTTCCATGCGGTATCTTTAACACTCTTTCACAACAGAAGGTATTTGCTATTCTAAAAATATACAGCGGAGACATAAGATTTATTTTCAAAAATAGTTGAGAGAACATACCAAACTACATACCGAATTCACCTGCTATGTTTGAATATTTTCAAATGGCCAAGCACGGCATATGTGCAGGTGAAGAATACTGTCGCTTGGAGGTGGCTTCTTTAAAACCCTCTTCTCCCTTGCGTTTCCATCTTTGATGGACCGCAAGGGTCTAAGATCTAGTTCCATGTATACACCAAAATTGCCATTTCAATTAGGAAGTCTAGTTAGCGTAGTGGTCTGCGCATTGGTCCGGCAAATCTTAAGTTAATCTAAGTGTCTCTCTGGAGTGCATACACGTACCATTTCTCATGCAAAATGGCTGGTGTTTGTCCTCAAAAGTCTCGGAAAGCAGCGTGGTAGGGGGCTTATTAAGGGATTTGGTATCTTGGGAAAAGTGAGTTATTATTCTTTAAAATGAGACCAAATTCATTGATTTCTAGGTAAAATGATATTTTGCTATAACTACCTTAAAAAGCGCACTCAACGGCTCACGATTCTAGCTCCAACCATCTAATTAAAAAGGTGGAAGATGTATTGGGAGTTCGGGCATGAAAATTATCCGAGGGTTTTAAGGTACACGTGTTCTATAACTCCATTAACCGACCGTTACAGACAATGGAGAATATAGATGATTTAAAAAAACACAATTTATATTTGAAGTTCCTATTTTTATGCACATAACACTTGAATTGTATTGGGATACGAGGTTGTAATCTTAAAAAATTGCCCTTTAAAGATTACGCGTGCCCGGCGGAGAATATTTCCAATGCAGAAGACAATGAGAGACAACAAGAAAATTTTTCCACCTACATTAAGGAGCGACAGAAGTTGCGATATATCAGTTCTATGTAACTCTGACCCTTAAGTGCCTTGAAAATGGCATAATATGCCGAAATATGGGACGGTGAGAGAGAATAATGTAGAGAATCAGATTAAGTTACCTTTTTCATTACGAAGAACTTTACAGATTTCCATTCAGTCACGCCGGAATCAGTACCTTACAAGTACACTTTAAATTGGCATGTGTAATGCTTTCTTAAAAATTAAATGAAATACCTACAAGAGACCTCAAGTGGTGTCGGCCTGAGCAACAAAACTTTTCGATTCTCCACGTACACTCTACACTACTCTTACAAGTGCACTCTAAATTGGCATGTGAAATGCTTTCTTTAAAATTAAATTAAATACCTACAAGATACCTCATGTGGTGTCGGCCTGAGCAACAAAACTTTGTGATTCTTCTCAAAATGTGACTCTAAAAATGGTTTAAATTATGAATCCGTAATATACTCGTAAAATATATGCATAAATTCCGTTATACTCCCTGGTGCAAGGGATGAGGGAGCTGCATGGCCTCATATGCCCCAGTTAAAATAAAACAGAAGCACAAAGTATTCTGCCAAGCAAATTTTTCCATACGGCGTTATCGATTCTCTGAACTTCCACCAATTGATTTCATCTGCCGTCCCCGGGGATCGAATCAATGGCCAGCAAACTTTCGGTCGCATTTAATTTGCAAATTCATCGCCATATATCCTCACGGGGAGGGATCTGTCTTCTGATGAATGGAGGGCTGAAATAAGCAGGACGTAAAAACTCCAGAGCGGCGGTTACAAAAAAAGAAGCGCGTCGAGCGAAGCGATAACGAAAAGAATGGAGGTCGATCCGGGAATAGACAGCCCGGAATGAATTCGGATCGATAGAGGCGCGCCGGTTTTAGGATTAATGAATTGTCAACACGGACGGGCTGAGACAATATGGCCAAAAGCGAATGTGGTTCGAACATTGAGGTAGATGAAGAGGACGCTTGCTATGCTGGCCAAGGCCAGAAGCTGAAGCCAGTCCGGCAACTTCGTTAACCCTCATATTTCGATTGAACTTGTGGAATAACGCACTAACTGTGCAATTTTACTTTGTTTTCCGTCGATAACTAACTAAAAATCAGCGTGAACTTACTTCTTTAGTATGCATTCTCCTTATATATTTTGTTTACTTATTTAATTTAGTTAAAGTCCGCATTCCCGATGAAAACTATTATAAAATCGAGTAGAATTCACAGCACTAAGCCAACAATATAAATTTCAAGAGTTAGTTGCCTTAAATTTTGATGAAATGGTTGATATTCTTGTCTAACATCCGCTGATTCGTCCACTCCGTCGTGCTATCCGAAGGAAATCAAGAAAAGAGTACGGATTAGCAGTATGGTCGTTAGTCCCGTTGTCAGGATTCAGTTTGACGGCGTAGTGCCCTCTCCATATACCTCAATGGTTCCTACTTTTAGGTAGATGGATAGATCATCAAGTCATCAAACTGTAGCCTGACAACGGGAATAGCAACCATATAGATAACCCCTTTTCTTCCCTGACTTTTCTTCGGATAGCATCGATAACTTACAACAAATAAGCATGCATTTACTTCTTTAGTACGGATACTCCTTACACACGTTATTTATTTATTTAAACTAGTAATCATCCGCTTTATCGATTAATACTACTATAAAATCGAGTAAAATTAATAGCAATACACAGTCAATATGTTTCGTAAGTTACTTATCTTAAATTACAAATTAATGGTGGATATTCTTACTTTATATCCGCAAATTTGTCCATTCTGAAGTGCTATCCAAAGAAAACTAAGGAAAGAGCGAGGGATAACCAATTTGGTTGTAATTTTGGTTATCAGGCTACAGTATATGACTTAATGCCCTGTCCATTTACCTCATTGGGCATGAAAGAGTTAATATTATAATTTACACTGCTAAGCAACTTCCGCAAAGCTATGCTTTAGATGACGGAGTTTAGGGCTGTGAAGTATATTTCATGAATCCAAATGAAAATGTTTCTTCAGTTAAGTGAAACATTCCTTATTGCATAGAATACTGAACCAGCAGCTATGTTTTCTGACAGCGTCGATCGATCGCCCATCGTAATAATCCAAAATAAAAATAATCCGCATTCCCGCTGAAAACTAGGAGGAGGAAAGACAACAGAGCAGAATCCATAGAACTAAGTAACCAATGCATGACTGATGATTTACTTGCCAAAAGTTTCAAACAGATGTTGGATACTCTTAACCAAGTCTCTGAATTTGGACAACCCTGGGTTAGTATTCCATCAGTTTAGACATTTGAAATGCAAAAATAACAAAAAATGCAGGAGAATGATTCGGGCTAAACTTTGCGTATCCGAATTTTTTAATAAATTAAATATGCTCTAATTTTTATTTAACATAACTAAAAAAACAAGAATTAGTATCGTCCACTAAAATTTCCACTCAAAACCACGTTCCGTTGCTTCTGCAATTTGATTTGTTAAAACAGTACTTGGAAAATGAAACGATAAAGTCAGAGAAATTATCCACTTCTCTCTTGGTAGATCCCACTTAGTATACGCTGCCAGCATTTTGGTTTCTCATGAGGTAGGCCTGAGCACACAGTTAGGACGCGTGCAGAGCAGATGGGCAAGATACGTGAAAGGTCGCTATGATAGTCTCGTTGGTGCTGCTGACCCCTTGCAATATCTGAAAAGGGAATCGCTTTCAGACCGTCGATTAAAAATTAGAACCAATATCTAGAGGAAATTGGAAACCAACTAATTTCGGACGAAGTATTTAACATCATGTGAGCTTCAACATTCAGCAGTAGATCCGATAATGAGAATTAAATGAAGAAAATGGAATGCAGAACGGATAGATTCAAAATGGCGCAATCCTGTGATTGATAAGAGGCCATAATTTTTTATGAGAAATCGGCAGTTTTTTTCTTTTTATTAAAAGAATTCCGAGAGAAGGCCATTAATATTATAAAGGAAAATACGTTTTTCCCCATGATACTCCAATCACCGTACTCAACACCATATTTCATGATTTCATGATCATTCAGCGAGAAAAATTGCAAGTAAAGGTTATCGTTTACTATTCATATCAGATTTAGGACAAGTTTTGCTATGAGTATCTAAAATAAGAATAACATGATATCAATTGTCCATTTGAGAAGAAACCCCCTAATTATTTCGAAGTATTTCCTGAATTGAATGAAAAAGTACGTGGCTCACTGTCACGTCATTTCACCATCTCGACCGAGCGCACATCGTTACCCAGTTATAGAGGCATTAGGTAGAGAGCCGCTAGAGACTCGTGAGCCAACACGCTTGACTCCATTATGAGAAGGGAAATATCTAGCCAAAAACTACGTGATTCTAATCAAATCGGCAGTAGAGTTTTGATGTGAAACGACGAGAAGGAATAACTCATAATAAAAATGATGTACAGTCCCCAGTATGTTTAAATGCTGTCTACCGGTTTCGACGTCTATAGCGTCATTTTCAAGGTAAACATGTTTGTAATTATTACGTCGAATTAAGTGTCTCCATTGAGACAGTAATAATTATTATCTCATAAGAGATAAGTCATAAAGCTTACTTTAGTGGTACTTTAGCATTTAAAATATTTTCAAGATCAAATAAATATTTACTTAAGTAACAATGAGTCCTCCTCCTACAGAGTTATTCGTTGCTTACATTTTAAATCTCCGTTGGTTGTCATGTAACCAAGATTCCACCGGATGCGATACGATTTTATGGTAGAATCGATAACCTACTTGCAGGCAAAATTGAAACCAGTCTATTTCCCTTGCGAGTAGCAACCGCGGTCGATTACCACCACTATCGACTCCTACTGCCATGCTTACACATCGAAGTGTCGCTTGCAAGCGACTTCCAACTTGGAAGTTCAAAGGCTACTGTCATGGAAGAGACTTCCTTGTGAAAACCCGCCTTAACGGCCAGGTTCTTTCGATTCGATACATCCATAGCTCCATCGATACGGGTCTTCGCAACCATTTCCACGACACGGCCGCCATTAATGTGCTTAATGAGCTTATACTCTTACAGTACACCCGAGGAAATCTGCGATAATGCAGCGCTGCATCGTTTTTGTTGTGAGTTATTCCTTACGTTATTCAAATACCCACTTCAGATTAATCTCCTTATCTTGTCCGAAGATTTTTCGCTTTCAATTCAGTTTCATACCATCACCATAACCAATAATTTTGGTGGGGGTAAAACAAGGGGGAGACCGATGCAGTAAAATGCCTGGGAAACAACTTGAGCTTGGACCTTGCGTAAGGAGGAAACACGTACAAAAAAATTATCAGCGCTGATTGACGAAATTTGGATTTAGCAATAGGATAGCAGGAGGGATATCCGGCAATAATGCGAAAGAGAAATGCAACTTTTCTCAGGTCGGGCTACATCTAAAACAGGGACTAAGAACTCAACGATATAATTCGCGAAGTATATATTAAATGCAAAGCCAATCACCTAATAAAAAACTGCTATGAGCGAATATAAAGTGTCACACAGCCAATAAGGATTAAAATGGGAACCGTTATTCAAGAGACCAAAGCTAGGCAAATATTTCATCTCTTCAGTCCAAAACATACGATGAAATAAGAGAGAAACATTGCCTAATAGGTTTGCACAAAAATTCGATCTTTCCACGCACAATAAGTGGGCATGATAAACACTGAGCTCACTCAATATACTTCCATAAAACACTACACCTTTTCATTTCCAAAAACCGTATTCTTTATACAGCTAGTGTGTCTGAGAACCCCCTGAAACACGCCCATGCAGCGGCGCACTGGATAGTATTTAGATATAGATCTCCTAATCGGCATTTTCCGTGGAAATCCTTCGCAACCCCGGCTCCAAAACAACATTCCCCGCATCATCAGAAAATTGATAAAAACCTCAGCTTCGAGGATCTCCGAATTCCGTTGACTCCATAAACCTCCCCTTTAACCCAGCACATTCCCAAAATTCTGCAGAAATTCCATAAAATATATGAGAGCCTCCCTCTCCTGAGAGTCTATTGAGTTACGGTAATGGCTGGGTCCCGCGACGCGCAGCCATCGGCATTTTGTGTTACCGATGTAAAATTTCAAGGCACGTGCAAAAATAACCTCCGCGCAAAACTTTAAGTTCAAAAGCATTATAATCTGAAATAGTCATTACATAAATCCCTTAAAAAAGAATGTCGTCATAGCCTAGTGTATTCATTCACAATAAACAATGTGTTTACGCTTTTGATGCATGTTTCTTTATCGGCCACGTGGTATTAACTTCAAGTAATGCATAATCCCTGCAGCACTCTTGTATTACGTTTACGTGATTGCATTACGTATTAATTCAACAGTTTCTAAAGCATGTTAGCATACCTGTAACGTATACCATGCTAGTGAAAGTTACTTGCACACTATAGTGCATGTTGGTAATAACCCACCCCTTCTTTAACACCCTTTAGGTGACTTGAGTGTGATATGTACCCTAGTTGGGGTCGGAGTTTTCAATAATTGATAAAATAGTTGTTCTGAGACAAAAGGCTAGTTAATTTACTCTGATTGAATAATTATTATGTGCAATAGCAATTATGCAGAGGATAAATAACTGTAAATTTTATCCCACGTTGGAAGATTAGATCAAACATTAGAAAAATTTTACTATCGTTTGATAAGTTAGGGAACTGGTACATATGTTCCCGAAACCTATATGTTTTTATGAGGCCCTAAACTTCATGGATCTCATAACTAAAATTCAATGTAAATTCTTTTCTTATATCCGGCTCCAATCTATGGAGTGATTTACCTCATGATCTAAAAAACACCCAAAGTATCTTTCAAAAATAAATATATAAAATACCTCTTAAATGCTCAATTTGAGTAATATTTTAGATATATTTTGAGTAATATTTTAGATCGGTAGTTGTAACATTCATTGGGGACAGTTCATTTTTTATAGTTAACCTACGTCATATTCCTCTTGAAAACTTATTTTGAATGTAATTTACCTTAAGTTATAGTATGTTTATATTTTATATTGATTTAATGTTTATTATATATTTAATTCCTGTCGTATATTATGTAAATCAAGTGTTGTGATATTTGTTTTTCTCATTCATATGAACAAACTGCTCATTGATTTGATACAGAGCAGTAGCCTGTACCTTTCTTTCATTCTCCAAGGGTGCTCCACAGAGCAAATAAATCTTATCTTATCTTATAACATTATTCCAAAAGTCTAAGTTCTTGAAACCGGCCATAAGGCGGAAAAACATTAATTAATTAGAATGAGTACTCAACGACTCACGATTAAAGAACCAGCCAACTAAAACCTTAGCGGTAGACTCTAAGTATTTAGCGTGAGGGTTGAATAATCTCGTCGACGTCAATAACGTTAGCGATACATTGAGAACGACGGAAGAATTGCCGTCGGGATCAAAACATAGGAAATATGATAGAAATTTCTCGGCGAAGTCTCCGAATGCACGCTCTTTATCTTTCGGTCCTAAAAATACCGTTACCTTATTTCCGGTGCTCCGGAAATAAATACGGTCTCCCATTGGGGAGATGCACTGGAAGCCACTTCAAACCAGAAATGCATCGATCGATCGCTGCTCATTTATAAGACGAGACATCTATAGGAATCAGTCCCATTTATCGAACTTACAGAGGAAGAAAGCTGGTCCACATTCATTCCTTCTCAATCTTCCTCAGCTCTTCTCCGAAATTCGTGTAGCCAGGAATGGGAGATTGATATAAATTTTAATAAACGCACGCTCAAAAACTCGTCCTTAGTGTCAACCTCAAATCAAGAAGATGGAAAAAGCAAGTTGATGCGATAATCCTTAGTAAAAAGCATTCGGCAAGATTCCTCACAAAAAATTTAACTTCAATAAACAATCATGTAATCAAGTTATCAAGCAATCACGATTAAGACATAGTGAATTGGTTGACTTTATGAGTGATTGCAAGCAAAAAGAAGACGTCCATACATTAGCTCTGATATGGTTAGAGCCACATCTGGTGTTCCGCAAGAGAGAGAGATTTTATTCATTGCTTGTATAAATTATCTAAGTTCGAGAGTTACCAGAAAACCTAAGATAGTTTGCAGACGATGCTGTTATCTACGGCGAAACTTAAGAAGATGCAGACTTGGAAGTTATATCATCGGACCTACACTACGTTAACTTGTGGCTCCAGAAGTTTTAACCATTCCTTAGTTAATTCAAAGCAGTGCTTTTCTTGCGGAAGTCATCACTACAGAGCGGATAAAGTATTCGTATAAAGTATCGACTTTTTTTTCAAATTGGGACTTTTGTGGTTGTAACGACATATCTTTGCGCATTTCCTGTCAGTAAAGGAATTTTCAATTAATTTATTTCTGGTGACATTTTCGACTCTAAGGACACGTTTTTTAAACACGGACTTTTCTTAGACTTTATATTCATACTACATTCTTAAGCATTAAATCACCACGAGGCATGGTTCTAAATGCACATTTCCAGCAATGATAAATCGACAGGGTAAATCGGAAGGCAAATCAAGAATTAAGAAAGACCCGTAACGTAGGCATGTAAACATCCTAAAAAAGGACAGGTTTTTAACCGACGAGCATTTTAAGCACTGCTTGTACCGGACCAGTAGTGCCAATTCAATTTTTTTTGGTTAAACGGTATATTTGACAATATATTTTTTTAACTAAGAGCGCGTTAACGTAAATTTGGCTTGATTATCCTGGTATTTCCGTAAAATGGTAAATTTTTCTCTAATGTAGCCATTTCAAATTCAATTTACGTTAACGTAAGGCGCGAAAAGCTATCATTTGACCATAAATAATGAAAGGTGTTTCTATAATTCCAGAATATTAATAAAGCAGTTTTAACGGAGGGTCCACCTTAAGGGGGCATAACACCACGGTCGACAGCGCAACCACAGACAACGGTACTACAAAAAAATTCAGTAAAATCATGCCACAGACGTCTACACGCTTTTATTTTACGACTCCGCTTCGCTATTTCAAGCAATTGTTTTGCGCTGGAATCTATAAAAATAATAAGTTACTAATGGCCGGTCGCAAGAACGTCAAGATTCCTCACAAAATATTTAACTTCAAAAAACAATCATGCAGCCAAGTTATCAAACAATCACGATTAAGACATAGTGAATTGGTTGACTTAATGAGTGATTGCAAGCAAAAAGAAGACGTCCATACATTAGCTCTGATATGGTTAGAGCCACATCTGGTGTTCAGTTATGTGATCAATAGCTTGTGTTTAGTTATGGGATCAATAGTTATGAGATCCATGGAGTAATACACCTCATAAATATTCGGGTTGCAGGAACACAACTACCAGTTTCATAACTTCTCAACCAAGCAGTGAACAGCTTCGCATGCTTGATCTAATCTTCCGTCGTCAGATAAAATTTATAGGGGTTTATCATACACATAATTGCTAATGCACATAATGATTATTCATTTAGAATAAACAAATTGGCCATTCATCCCAAAACAACTATTTTATCTATCAATTAAAACTCCAAGCAGTTCATCGCACGTACGCTATTTTGGCTACTTATCGAGCGCGTGGCTCCATTCCACAAGAAATGAAAAAAATTGTTAATCCAATGAATTTATCGAATGTTTCTGCAACGCTTACTGAATGGTTTACAAGGGTTATGGGTCCCGTGACTCTTTGCAATACATATGTGTCGTTTCTGCAACTGGCCACACGTTATATTAATTATTGAATATTAGCTTAGGTTGGAGAATGTAGGTGATTCAACGGTATGAAAACGTGCAATATGGTAGAGCCAGTGATTTATTCGCGATGTACATGAAAAAGGACCATGAGGGAGTAAGTCAAACCCCGCGCGCCCTTTCCCGAGTCAAGAAAATATACACCGCCACCGCCAATTAAGACAAAAGACTACTCTGCACGCATCCGGGTCATTCACTCAGCTGCACCTTCGGGGGAATCCTTTCAATGTCACTTTTCCTCTCCGCGACGCCACAGGATAAAGATTAGAGAGGACGCTTCATCTGGGGTAAGCAGTGATGAGTTAGAGCTTCAAAGATTAAAAGAATGCCACCAAAGAACTCTGGCACGGACCCCCATCCAACTAATACACGAGAGTAAGGGATAGACGACATTCCACTTCTCATCAAAGCTCCAGAGTGGAAGGTAAAAGAATCTCATGTGGAGGCAATCTCACAGGAATGTCATAAGGATAAAACTAAAATCTCTGTATTTACTGAGGCAGATGGAGAGGGCGTTACGTCATAAAAATGTAGCCCGACAAGGGAAATAACACTCATATTGGTTATCCCTGCCCTTTCATCACTTTCATTTGGATAGCACGACTGACTAGACGAATTAGCGGATGTAAAGCAAGAATAAATCCACCATTAATTTGAAATTTGAGGCAAGTAACTCTTGAAACATACATTGACTACATTGTTAAAAAAAAAACTTTGATACTTAGCCGGACCATGCTTTAATTAGTCCGTAGGTTCATGATAATTGGGATAATGAAAACAACCGCATGGGTAAAACACGTTTTGACTTCAGAACACTTCAGAACATACTAGAATATTGCAGCACACGCACCTCGTGCCAAGTCAATACACTTGACATAGATCAGTAGTACCAACTTAAACAAGATACAAAAGGAAGAAAAAAGTCCTTGGAAGTTGAATAAATTTTTAAAATACGCATCTAACCGCATATCTTTTTAAGGTAATTAGCGAATCACAGCCGTAGTTGAAGTCAAGTCTCAAATTCAAGGCAAATAGAGCCGAGGATGGTTGTAATAGCTACACAAATGTGGCCATTAAAAATATTTTCGAGGAATAATTTGCGCATTACGTATCTTCATTTTGGTTTTCAATTAATACCCATTTCATCAACGACAACTGCATCTTTATAAACTGAATAAGTATAAATATAAGCTTAGTATTATCTTGACTCACTGAGTCAAGTCAGAGCCACCTTAAAGAAAATTGAGCCACCAATAAGGAATTAGTACCAAGAAACATTTCTGTGGATTGTTATGTATATATTCATGTAGATTGCTATGGTTGGCTCATATATGGGCCAATAGAAAGGTGATTATGAAACCAGGCTTAAGTTGCTAGCCAAATTGCCTTAATTTCAGCGAACCACCGCGGCATTCTGGAAGCTTCAGTGAATCTTGTGATGTAAGTTACTTCAGTGAATCTTGTGATGCTACTTACGGTTCTTCCGCGTCCCTCTTTAACTATATTTCTACCAAAAATCAGTGTAAATATAACAAAATCGGTGTAAAATAGGGTCCACCATTCTGTTTTGTCCTATTAAAAGAGCAAATATCCCTCTACATCATTTAAATCTTTAATATATCAAAGGCGAAGTTCTGTTCTTTGACACAATATCACGTTTTATTCCATTATACTACTACAAAAAGTTCTGCAGACTCCTCATTTTGGAGATTTTCAGTGAAAACTCAATTCCGGCTCTTTCTTTCGCAGATTTTGTCCAACTTTAAGCCCTTGTATAATGTTAATGCGGAAGAATTATGAAAAATAAATCACACATCATATCACATTAATAGTAGAGTCACTATCCCAAATTTCAACTTCCACACTAAAAAAATCACTTTTGAATTTTGGCCAGTTTTTATGGATTTCAGCCGACTGTTCGCCGATTGGTTTTTAGAATTTTACGAATATGTTCCAAAATTATAAACCAATATTTCATGTTATGTGTCCAGGTAGAAGCGTTTTGAGCATGCAGATCCATTGCATTTAAAGGAGGCTCTCTGTGCATCGATTGGATACCACGTTCCTCGTCATCGTTCGGCCTGTTGAACTTTGTATATTGAATATTGGATCCACTCCCATATTTGAATGGCAGAGCTCATCACTCCCCATTCAAGTCAAGGGCCACAACATGAGAGCAATTTTTGAAATGAATACATAAAAATATGTACTTCAGTGTTTGCCTTGACGCGCCTACCCTAGCCAGACCACTTAAAGTACTTTGCCAGTTAATGTCTCACATTACCTGTTTTGGTTCCTTCTTTTTAAGTATTTATGTATTATCTTAGCCAATAAGAAAGGTCTTGGTATAGTTTTCAGTCTTAAAATAAATAACTAAATTAATAAAATTCTAAGCGATTCATATAAGCTTGAACTTGTAAGCAATTTTAGAATATTTCGCAAAAAAACCTTGCAAATTTAAATCGAAAACAAAATTCGCTGATAAAAATTAATATGCGTAATCAAATTCCCTTCTAACGGGACACCTCTCCAGTTCGTAAAACCACTATTTCTAAAAAAATGACTTTCCAAAACAAAAAATGCCGGAAAACGAAAAAAAATGAACTTTACATTTATCACGTTGACATTGGCATGAGAAAAAAAGTCAGGACAGGGAATTTAACCAAGGACTTAAACGGGCTTACCGGACCAAAAAGGAGTCGAACTTTTAAGCAATTTTAGAATATTTCGCAAAAAAAACCTTGCAAATTTAAATCGAAAACAAAATTCGCTGATAAAAATTAATACTCATAATCACATTCACTTCTAACAGGACACCTCTCGAGTTCGTAAAGCCACTATTTCTAAAAAAAATGACTTTCCAAAACAAAAAATGCCGGAAAAAAAATGAACTTTACATTTATCACGTTGACATTGGCATGTGAAAAAAAGCCTGGACAGGGAATTTAACCAAGGACTTAAACGAGCTTACCGGGCCAATGCAGAGACCACTACGTTCCCAGACTTCCAACAGCAAAGGCAATATTGAAAGATACGAAAGAACTAAACTAGACTATTAATGACATGCTTGATTACGGCTATATAAAGCCGAGCGGCGCTTATACGCTGGTTTAGGATAAAGTCACTAAGTTGTGGCTTCCTTGAAGCCTATTTTGCCTTGCGTTGCCATCTTTCATTGATCTTTTTTATTTTAAATTTATTTATTTTTAATTTTTGAATATTTAATTTAATTTCTTAATAATTTTAAAACTGGCAATTTTAAGCAGGTATTTCACCACCGCAATAGCGGCAGGATTGAATACCGCTATACGTGCATTGCTTAGAGAAGTAGTTGTGAAAGATCTGAAATAGTACATGAGAATTTATTTGAGCAAAAAGTAGGATATTGTACGAGGTGTGACGGCATTAAAATATGTGCGAAGTTCAAAATTTGTTCAACTTAAGATTCCACAAAAATAACTCGGCGTTGCATTGAAAAGGTTGCAGTTTTCGGCATTTACTTTTGTACATTGTACGATAATTCCTTGTTTTGTCATCATACAAAATTTTCTGCCGGAATTGCACCTTCCATAGAAATCATTGATTAGATTTTATAAGCCCCTTAAATGCTCCCTCCCGCGGTGAATCGCGTCACCATTTTCATTCTATATCACACTGTTGCAGAACTTGCATGAAGAGTATAATTAAAGCAATTATCTTCAAAAGCCCTTTACACAACTTTCTCTTCCCCTTTAAAGGAATAAGCACTCATAAGTATACGAATCCCATTGAGCATTTAGAAATGGAATTGGAAACTTGATTGGAGTACTTTAAAATCAATTTCAACCATATCATCACGTAAAATTGACTCAATTATGTTTCACCCGTGTCAAAATTTTGGGCATCGAAGATGATACGCCCACTTGACGCCCAAATCGTTCAAGAACCTGTCCTTACACAAAAAATACGAAAATCGTTAAAATAATAAAAAACATTCGAGCACGAAGATATAAAATATGTCCACCACATCATACATATATATTAATATATTTTTAAAAAATACGGGTGTAATGAAAAGGGGATAGAAAAAAGGAATGTCTTACTCAGGACGTTTCTGGCTCTTAGCCCTTATAAAAATAAAAACTTTGTCACAGCCACGGGCATTTCTGCAAGTATAAATGTATATAAAATCAGATCAAGTATATAGTTGGCATCGGCAATCACCCAACTGCAGCGATCAGTTATTAAAGTGACTCTGGCCTAGGGATTGCTAATTCCAGAAATTCGTAAACATTGAAAATAGCATCTTTGAACAACGCTTTGTAAACTGATGATGAAAATAAAATAGTATTTCCGGGCCAGTTTTACCGTAATTCAGCCTTGAAAGTGGAGTTTGTTTAACATAGTCTCTCAAGGAGATTGTCCAGATTACAGAATAGAAAGGTCAATTTGAACGAGAAAGCAAATTTGAGCAATTGATTAAAATTGATTTTAAGGTACTTTCAGCGGAATCTCATTTCACCGATAAATCAAAGAATTTGGCCTCATTTTAAAGAAAAATATCTTAATCTTCCAAAGATACCAAAATATCAGTGCCTTACTGAACAACTATCCGAGATTTTTGACGAAAAATACCAGCCCTTTCACAATGAACATGGTACGTGTATGCACTGCATTCAGATGTTATTTTACAAATGAGGAATATTCAACTCCCAGATCTCGTGAAAAAAATAACTGTGTGCAGTTTTATGATTCCTCAACTAGTCTTAAAAATAAATTGCTGAGAACCGCAGTTATTTTTTCGGAATCACAAAAAAACCATCTCTTATGAATAAGTTTTAAACGTACCGCGAAAAAAGAATGAGTCAAATAAAGACACATATACATATTAATATTGAATTACTCAGGATTTCCGTCATATGAAAGTATGTTATTGCACCATTAATAATTTAATACTTAATTCATGCTTTCTGCAGCTGAGGAAATAGAAACATCTATTTCGAATGTGGTCTCCATTATGACGAGGTAACTATCACGCTCAAACTATCTTAAAATGCTTAAAGCCGCTTTGAAAATTATTAAAAATAAAATATATGTATCTTACCTCCCATTTTTTTAAGTTACTAGCGAATTGCGACCCTAATTGAAGTCAAAAAGCGATATTTCCATGCAGTTTGCACTGTGTCGGCTACTTTAATAGACCAATTATGGCCATAAAAAATATTGATAGAATAATTGCACATTTTATGCGACAATTTCAGTTTCCAATGGGCAACTTATCTCATTCGCGAATAACCAATGTTATATTTTTCGCATTCAAATAGGCCAGAACCAACTTGAAGCAGGATGCATTATTTTTCAATTTTTCCTCAGCAAAACTGTTAAGGTTAATATTGAGTATGTGTTTATAACAAATAATTCGCTCCAAGTATTGTGGAATTAAATAAATTGCAATACTTTGTATTCGAAATAACGCCCGTAGATTTATGCTTAAATTTATTTTAAGGATGTATCGATAATTTACCAACGAGGCTAGAGTCTACATTTACGACATGTCCGAAATACCATGCAAGCTTGAGTGTGTGGAACGGGGTGATTCCACAGTCGATTAATAGAATATACTGAGTACTATTATTATAATATTACACGCGCGCGACAATAATTTCAGTTAACTTTTTGCTCGGAGCTCAGTAGCGCCCTGCGTTAGTGAGCAAGTTATTTCTTATTTCTAATAGTTACTTTAAAAAACATGATACTAAATAGTCTTTCCGCAAATATTAAGGGGTAATTTTACCTCCGTTTTGCAAGGGATGAGAGCTTACAGATACGGACATTGTAGTGTTATGTGAAATCATATTACGCCCACGTTACAGTTTCTAACATTGGCTATCGTAGCAAGCGCCCTCCCATTGTACCTCGATAGAGTAATTTCACTTCTGTCATAGATATCTTTGGGAAAAAAACCGGAGTAATTTGCAAAGCAGCACATTGCAAGAAGCGGTGCGAATCGACACGTCGAAAAACTGGCTAGTATACTTCAAAAGTAAGTCAAATTCCCGGCGTAAGCTCGTCTAAATAGGCGTAAAAAATTTCCATTTTTTAAAAATCGCTTTCTCGAGGAGGAAATCGGTAAACAATGCACCAAAACACATCTGAAACAAGCAGAATACGTAGTATTTCAATTGGTATTGTTGCCAATATTTCTGCATTCAGTTTACCCAGTCCTTGGCGCCGCTGTGCAGTAAATTTCTTCCGTCGACTCATAAATAGCCTTTGTTAATTAGCCTTAAAATGAGACTGTGATAGATACCTACTACTTTACAGTTGAAGAGATACGGGCAACGCAAAGTTTTAAATCACAGCTGATCATTTTTGACATCTCAGAGTAACTTTGCGGATGTTATGGAGAAAGATCTGCCATAGGAACTGAGCAAGAGCTTTTTATGACGATTTTAAATCAATCATATTTAAACCACAGTATTTTTTTCAATATCACGAAACACCCTCCGTTGGGAAGGAGTTTCAAACGTACCGCGCGAAAAAACCAGTAAAGTTAATCATTTATATAGGCACTTTTATTAAATAATACTTCTTAGCATAATAGCCAAAAAAAGGTGTGATTGAAATTTTATAATGAAATGTTAAATTAATGATTTCTAAGATTTCTGAAATTAAAACGTATAATTCGAATATTGTGTCATTTATGATTAGGGAACTATCTCCTCAAATACCTTACCGTGATTGGAGCAATATCCGCCTGTGACAGATTTCCGTCAAACATTGCATACCTGTTATCAAAAGTAACATTAGTAGATAAAAGAGAAAAAAACTTGCATTGTACTGAGTTAGTTTTCCTGGAGATTCAAAGCCTTTTTAAGGTAGTTGGAGCGAGATATTTATTATTTCTTATAATTAAATTAATTTTATTATCTCTTATTATTAAAAAATTATTTCTAGTATCACGCAGAACCGAGTGGTAGCTGCAAAACATAATTTGTTTACTTTTCAGAGCATTTTATTAAACAAGAACGCCTTCCTCTTAAAGAGGTATTTTTTACTATAGATATCATGAACCCCAAATAAGAACTGTGTCACATTTCCAAACAGTTTATTCTCACGAACCGACCTAGGTTTCTACAGTACTTTTTAACACAATAATTTTAACAATAGCTAACCTTTTATTCAACAACACCACAATATGTCATTATCAAGATTTCCTTGATAATGGCTTTCGTATTGTCAAAACTGAGGTCGCTGTGAGAGAATAAACTGCAAGGAAACAGTTTTTATTTTGAAATCTATTCTGATATACATATCTGATTCATTGGACATTATCCTTTTTACCATGTATTATTTTCTATTTAACTTCACGCCATCTCACAACACAATGAAGCACGGGTTTATGAAGCTTTTTTTATCGTGAACGTAAGCTGGCGCATTTATCGACCTACACTAATCGTCTTTACGGGTCAGAATACTCACGGAGAAAGTCGAGGAGGTGAAATCTTGAAAACCCCAAAGACTGCAATCATCTCCACGTTACGCGAGAGGAAAATTACGGCACTTGAATATATATGTACATATATTTATCAGTTAAACTCGCAAACGGAAGAGTGAACATGCACCTTCATATTTGGAAATAATAAAATTGGAAAACGACTCGCCTTAAGCGACTGGAGTGCTAGCAGAGACGAGCTCAAAACACTGACTACGAAGAAAGGTGAGAAAAAAATACGCCGTCCTCCTCCATGCCAAAATGTGGACATGCTGCTCAGGAGAATAACATCTGGTACGCCCACGTGTCCAGCGCCTTTCGAGGTGGCCCGTGTTGAAATATACAGAAAGGTTTTGTCACACGCCCATGAATTTTTTCAAGATTTAAGGTCTATTTACGACATAAAAATGGGTTACACCTGTTCAGGCGCGTAGCCAGACTGATTTCGGGGGAGGGTTTCCCGAAGAGTAAACATGTTCATGATTGCCAACCAACCAGGGGCACGTTGATTTCTCCTGATTAAATTGAGAAGATGAATGGTAAGAACTTCCCAATGAATAGAAACAAGAAAAAAAGGAAGTAGTGGCGAATAATGAGATACTAAAAGGTGCGGTTGTTCATAAATGATTGCAAGTTTTTTTATTGTATCCTGTTTCAATGCATAGCTCTCTTATAGAAGAGAAACTGCGATAAATGAAAAAACATGGCGAAAACATCAAGGACGATGTCGGGTGTACAGGGATTAACCAAGTGAATACACTGGAGAGCAAGACCATTAAGTCTGTTCAGCGCACAGCAAGTTCTTAAATATTTCTTCAAATATCTGAGAGTTGAAAAAATGTCTTGCTGTTGCAGATGCTACTGGAGGGACACAAAATCTCCAGCATCTGTCGCACCGCTTGGAAGATGTCGTTAAGACAAACATAGAGAACCAAAGGACCGAGAGCCAGAAATAACGCAAATTTAACATACACTCGGCCAAAGAAGGGTTATAAAATAGCAATGACAAAGGCCAATGAACGAAAATTTAGACGAAATCGCAATTGCTTAAGAAATAAGTAATGATATGCTCCCGGAATAAAAGAAGAGTACCATTACCATACCATAGTACCATACAGGTGCCAAAGGTACAGTTATATTACAAGATCATCAAATGGTGAAAATTCTTAAGGCTACAATACTTAAGAGATTTGAAAAAAAAAACATTTGAAACAGTTTAAACAAAAACCATGAATGGACCATGAAAAAAACTATTTTTATTTAGAAAAAATTAATAATGAGAATTTAACCCTAAAAAGGCTAAACTAATCAGGAAAACATTCTTTAAATAACATTCCATACAATTTAGATTGAAAAGTTGCCAACCAACGAGATTTCCTCACATCAATTGAGATAGAACTCCAGAGTTGTGAGTCGGCCACGACAAACGACTTGTGAATGGTAGTGGTTCGGTGTGTCGGAAATATACGGTTACTAGCATCTATCCTAGAAAACTTTGGATGATTAATAGTCCTTTAAGGAAGAATATCAACTAGGCAGGAAGGTTGGTGGCAGGCAAAAGTAGAAAAAAAGAAATGTTCCATGAGGTAGGGTGGAAATGAAACCAACGAACCTCTATTACCGTGTGTAGCTGGTAGATTACTGCAAATAATTCTGGGCAACGTTAAATGGTTTGAGCGATAATCATGGGGACTGCCTAAATTTTTAAGTAGGTCGAAAAAAGTCTTGGGCCACATTGCACCTAGGTAAGTGCATCTATTTCTGCGCTGCAACTCACCATACCGGAAGTAATGGAAATGATTTCTACATCTACATAATACCCTGCCAGCCGCCGCATGGCCGTGTGGCAGGGGGTGTTAGATCACCAGCCGTATAAAGATATAAGTTTTTGGGACATGAAATGTTGACATGTATTATAGGAGTGTATTTAGTGGAGCTCAGTTTTTATTGTGGTTCTTAATTGCGCGCGGAAAGAACGAGTTATTGTACCTATCTGTTGGGCAGTGTATCTCTCTTATTTTATCGCATCTGTCAGACCTATAGATGTATTGAGGTGTATTGATAATATTCTCTGTGTCGCTGTGAAACACACCAGTTCTGAAATTCTCTAGCAAACTAAGCCTAGCATATAGTCTCCGAGTCTCCATAGATGTTATGCATGTTTAATATTTTCCCCATGTTTTAATGTAATAAAATATGACATGATGTGATATGATATGATAAGATATAATATAATATAATATGATGCGATGTGATAAGATATTTTATGACATGATATGATATTATATGATATGATATGATATGATATGATATGATATGATATGATATGATATGATATGATATGATATATGATATGATATGATATGATATGATATGATATGATATGATATGATATGATATGATATGATATGATATGATATAATATAATATAATTGATGATTATAATTCAAAAAATATTATTTAGTAATTTAAGACTAATATAAATTGTGTTCCTAAAATCACTTTACTACAAGATTTTTTCCTCTCGATATTAGAAATGTATTCGAAATTTCATAGAAATGTTTCCTTCAAATATTTAACTCGGCACGACTACTCGAGCCTTGATATCTCCAAGCAGAAAATGCAACAATGGGAGATAAACTATTTGGCTTTGACATGAAAACCTGTACAGAGGGTCGAGGTGGATGGAGATGGCCTTACGTCATTAACTGCGGCATGACAACCGAGATACAAACCATAATGGTTATTCCTGCTCTTACCTCACTTTCCTTTGGATAGCATGACGGAATGGACGAATTAGCGGATGTCAAGTAAATAATCAAAAAATAATCACCATTTATTCGAAGTTTAAGGCAAGTAACTCGCGAAACATATATTAGCTACTTAAAACTAAGGCTTCTACTGGATTTTACCGTAGATCTCTCCGAGAACGGGGATTATTATTAATTTAGGTAAATAAAAAAACTTGAGTGATGACAATTGCATATTGAATAATAAAATTCATGCTTATTTCTAGCAAGACATCGATGGAAAATAACTTAAAATTCAGAATTTGTGCGTCTGGCTGTAAGTGTTAAAGGAAAATTAGGGGTAAACGAAGATGACAGAAAGGCCACGCCTACGTTGCACCTTCTAGCGTAGACAACCAAATTAAGAGAGCGATTCATTTCCATCTATGTATCCGACGATTCATCAAAGCTGTGAAACGCGTCCTTCAAATTAAATAATTTTAGTAAAGTAGAACGTATTCTTTTGATTACATCTACATAATACCCTGCGAGCCTCCGCGTGGGCGTGTGGCAGGGGATGGTACGTCACCAGCCGTGTAAAGATGTAAAGGTTTTGGAGGTGAGATGGTGACATGTCCTATGAGAGTGTATTTGGAGGAGCTCAGTTGCTATTGTGGTCGCTTATTGTGCGCGGAAAGAACGAGTTTTTGTACCTATCTGTTTGGCAGTGTATCTCTCTTATTTTATCGCACCTGTCAGATCTAGAGATGTAGTGAGGAGTCTTGATAAAATTCTCTATGTCGTTCTGAAAAATATCAGTTCTGAATTTCTCAGGCAACCTGAGCCTAGTGTGCAGCCTCCGAGTCTCTAGCGACTCCAAACTTAATCCCTCTATAAGTTGTGAGACACTATATGTACGCTTGCAGCAGTTTTTAACGAAACGCGCTGCTTTCCATTGTATTTAATTATTTTTTTGGTTAAATCATAATGACCAGGGTCCCAAATGCTCGCGGCGTATTCGAGGTGTGGCCTTACCAGAGCGAAGTAGCATCTCTCTTTGTCTTTTTCATCCAAGAACCTTCCTATTATATGTTTAACAAAACCTAGTTTCTTTACGGCTGTGCCACATATGAATACGGCTACTTACGCAAAACTGTGCCTTGGAAAAATCGCTCCCACTAGAGAGAACAAAGAAATCATAAAAAAGAACAACGACATCTATCGCTACCAGCTGAATGAGTAAATACTATGCCTAATGCTACGTGCGCGGGCGCAAAAATAGCAATTCTCTCTACGGAACGCTCTGAATACATTTATTTCACCCAAAGTGTACACACCGTAACGTTCAAAGTTACTCGCAAAGGCTCTCTTTTTCGTATCATCATTGTTGATTCTTCACTCCCGTCAACAACCACCCGTTGCCAAGGGTCTGGAAGCTTCCCTATTTCAACCGTCGTTTCCAGAATCCTCTCAAAGATTCCTCCGCTACACTGTTACAGGTTATAACGACCGCAAGGCATATCATGGCATTCGAAGGTGCTTGCACGAGTAAGATTTCGCCACACTCGACGATGGAGAAGGAAAAGAGAGAAGACTGGCTTTCGACCCGAGTGATCGATGTCCTTGAGGTGGCGACTGCAAGGAAAAGAGAAGAATAAACGCGTCTGCGACCGAATGAGACGATGGTGATGACCCCCTCGCGTGGAAATCCCATGAGTATCGCGTGCACGTCAAGTTGCTAACGAGTGAATACATAAACGCATATCTCGCTCCTTGAATTACTGCATGCGCCGTGGATAGTTTTTTTATAGCACACACGCGAGATGGAGATCTGTGAGTTACATAGTCAACGAGCAGAGGGATACCCATATGATCGTCCACTGCAGTGCTCGTCCGTCCTGGACTTCTAATTGAGAAGGACTATTTGATACCAGTTCAAAGTACCGCCTACTTTCTGTTCATCCGTAGGCCTCATGGTATCTGATATTCTCATATTGCTTTATGTACCTTGTCTCCAACTTATTCCAAACCTTCCTCTTTGTTTTCTACCTCGCGGATTCCATGTTAAAATTTGTTTGGTAATCTCTCGTTCGTCATACGTTGTGTGTGGGGCAATGCCACACAAGCTGTTTTTTTATGTCATCGACCATTGTGCGGGTGACTCCCATTACATTTCTTATTCTCTCATTCGCGATTCTTTCCCGTCTAGATATCCACGCAGATGGTCTCCAATAATCCATCTCAGTGACATTGAGCGTTTGCTTTGTATTTTCCTTTATCTCTCATATCTCACTCTCATGTGCGATAATGTTTCTTATAATTGAAGTATAGATTGTTTTAGTTTGCATTAATATAATTTGATCACATGAATTGCTATTCAACATGAATACTGCTCTTTTTCATCGTAAATTTCATTTTATTTCATCATCCAGGGTTCCATTCTGCGTTATGTTAACACTCTGGTAGTGTTATACCTGGCAGTATACTATTTACTGTCCATCCCCGTGCACTATGTTCTCTTGTGCCCTTCCAATGCAATTATTTCGAGTCTTTCAGACATTTATTTCCAGATGGCAACGAAGGCTTTTCGGGAAATCTTCCGCGTATTTCCATTACCGTATAAGACATTATCGGTAGCTTTATAGCTATCGACTTCTGAATCTACATCTACATACTACCCTTCGAACCGCCTATGGGCGTAAGGCAGGAGGTGTTAGGACACCAGCCGTGTAAAGATAGGGTTTTGGAGGGTGAAATGGCGATGTGAATTATGGGAGTGTATTATGTAGAGCTCAGTTTTTTTGGTCGCTTATTGTGCGCCGAAAGAAGGAGTTTTTGAAACTACCTCATCGACTACGTATCTCTCTTATTTTATCGACTCTCTAGGGGCTCCCACCCTAATCCCTCTAAAACTTGTGAAACACCATATGTTCGCCCGTAGCAGTCTTTAACAAAGCGTTCTTCTACTGCATTCTGCCCTCAATTTCAGGTCCGAGGTACTGAAGATAGCAACAGTTCTATCGAAATTGTCGTCTACGACAGCGGAAATACGCGGATGAGAGCCCGAAAAGCCTTCGCTGCCATCTCAACGGCTCCGTGGGAGCCTTCGAGTTCAAATTTCTTTCCAGACTCCAACTTTTGTATTCAGAGTTTATTATTATCCGGAAAGCAAAACATTCGATTTGATATTGGTATTTGATATATATGACAAAATGATTTGATATATATCACAAACTGGATAGTCAATTACAATGGGTACTTTTTTGGGAGAAACACGGGAAGGGATGATATCGCAATCATAGCTGGAAACGCGGTGATCTTCAAAGCACATTAAACGTAATGGACCCAGCTCTCCAGGAATACAGCTTGAAAATAAATAAGACGAAGACATTATCCTAGTATGAGGAAGAGGGAAGCTGAATGTACAAGTCACCCTGAGAGGAGAGAAATTAGAGCAAGTGGATTCCTTCGCCTTCTTCGGAGATAAAATCACGTTGGATGGAAGAAGAATTACGGAAATCAAACGAATATTAGCCCAAGCTAAGAAGGCGTTCATGGGAACAAACCAACTTCTGCGCTCAAAGAAGATAGGACTACAAACTAGGAAAGAGTATGTGAAAACATTAGTTTGGAACGTAGCACTGTATGGATCGGAAGCATAGACCATTAGAAAATCTGAATAGAAAAGAATAGAAGCCTTCGAAAACTGGCACTGGAGGAGGATGCTGAAGATAAAATGGACGGACCTAATAAGAAATGAAGAAGTGCACAGAAGAAGGAAGGTCGATGTGGAACACCATACAGAAAAGAAGAAAAAGAGGGGTTGGACACATCCTCAGAAAAATGGGTTTGCGAAGAACATAATTGAAGGCAAAATTGAGGGAAAAGCCCCCAAAAGGAAGACCAAGGAATAAGTTCACGGACCAAATAAAGAAAAGTACATAGGAAGAGATACGACGAGGTAAATGAACTAGCATTAGATAGGGAAGGGTGGAGGGCTGCAGTCAACCAATCCTAGTATTGAACGACTAATGAACAGGAAGCGAAATGGAGACGAAGGAGTGAGGAAACACTTTGCGGTCAGTGCTCGGGACAAAGTGTAGAGAGACGGGGAGGAAAGAAGATTGGAAAGGCGTGAAAAATTCAACGGAAGCGAGGGAAGAAGAGAAAGGCAGAGGAGAGCGCCACTGAGAGACGGGAAAAGGAAGGGTGGAGAGAACATAAGGATTTCCGAAGCTTCCACTTCGGACGAGGTGGAGAGTGCGCAGTCTGGCGGGGGTATAAAAAAGCAAAAAGATCGCGCGCGCGCGCGCGCGCGGGGTTCATTAAACCAACGTTGCCTCCTCCTGACGACGGGGACAAAAGAACGTCTGCCCTGAAAGAAGCACGAGGGAAGGTAAAGGTGGAAGAGAAATGGAAAGAAGGCGAAAAAAAACCCGCGATCTTTTTCATAATTAATGGCAAAGACGCTTTTCGCCGCGCGACGGTCGATTAAACGTTGCCACGTGTGCGGGTTAAAAATAAATAATACACGGCCGAGATGGGTAGAGCAAAAAAGCTACCAGAGCATATTAGCTCGGTTAAGGAGAAAAATAGAGAGGTTTAATTTCGCATGAGTCGAATCCAATCTCGTATCATGCCTCCGGCACATGGGACCCCGACAAGGGCTGGATTTGGCTCGTGAATTAAGCAAGGATTTCGAAGGAGAGTCGGTATAATCGCTACATGCTGTAAAAAATAATACGCGCAATGAAAAGACAAACACACGGTTATGGGACAATCAGGAATATAAAACCTATTAATGGACGGCGATTAGGAGGAGTAGGTACGAGTATTATGGCGCAAAAAAATAACCTTACGACTAATTATTAGAAAAAACAATAAACCATAAAAAATGTGGAAAAGGACAGGGAGAAATGGGAATTACATGGGAGAACATGAAGTTACGTCTCTTTGGAGATGTTATTTTTCTGTTGTAAGGCCTCAATAGCAGTACGCTGCTATCGTATGACCCAGCTGGCATGGTAAAAGCGATCTCATACATAGCATTAAGGAAATAGATTGTTTAACCGATAGATTTAAAATGTAATTCGTTCCAAATACAATAAGGGACCAAAAGAGTTACGATAGATCAGTTTTTTAAACGTAGACGCTCACTGGATGAAGTAGGATTTGTAGTAGTGCTAAATATCTCATAATTAAAAACTTACCTAGAATGAAATATCCGGCATGACTTAGCCTTTGAATAATATGATATCTTGTGGTACTAGTGAAAAAATTCGTGTGGAGTTTGGCACTCCATGGATCGGAAGCATGGACCAACAGAAAAGGTGGCCAGAAAAGACTAGAAGCCTTCGAAACCTGGTGCTGGAGGAGGATGCTGAAGATAAAATGGACTGATAAAATAAGAAATGATGACGTGTTCGGAAGAGTAGAAGAGGAAAGGACGATATGGAATACCATACAGAAAAGATGAACAAGATGGATTTGTCACCCTGAGACACTATGGGTTAATAAAGAACATAATTGAAGGCAAATAGAGGAAAAAGTCTCCAGAGGAAGACTCGGGAATAAGTTCATGGACCAAATAAATAGGAAAGTACAAAGGAAGAGATACCAAGAGGCAAGGGAACAAGCATTAGATTGGGAAGGGAGGAGGGCTGCAGTCAACCAATCTTAGGATTGAACAACCGATGAATGAATGAGTGGTACTGTTAATCAATCGCACCATTAACCAGCAGTTGTATCGTAACAGTAGTACTGCTGGTTGTAACCGGTTGTGTGTTCGTCCACGCAGCACTCTCCCATTAACTCCTATTCACTATTTTTTAAATAGTTTTTGGTCTTACCGCGCATTATTATACTGACTGTTTTGGCCTGCGGCTAAGGGCGGGAGAAAGTGCGCGGTTCTGATTTGAACTGGAATGAAAGCTGAATTCCAGGCGCGGAATCAATCCGTGCCACACAACCTAGAGGTGCTTGGCACGGTATTTCATATATGTAGATGGGATGTAGATGTACTCAAGAGCAAATTCGCAGATTTCCGGACATTTCGGGCAGAAAAATTCGAGGATGGGGAAAAAAGAAAAGGAGGTAGGAAAATGGGACAGCAAGAATACAAGGATGCATTGGAAGTGGAATGAGGAAAAGCACAAAATGAAAAATAGTTGAATCAACGTGGTCCGCAGGGAGCTAATTCGATTAACACAGAAGAAATCAATTTTTAAAAAACTTCGCTTCCTTGGGGTTATTCGGTAATGCCTCGGAATTATTGAGACTCGAATGTGACGAAATGATGACGCTAAATCCTCGAAGCTCGAAGAAAGTGGGCCAATAAAAAGTTAAAATTTGTACAGGGCTTTAACCGACAAATCCCCGGATTTTCCGAGGTTCAACCGCCCTGAGTCCTTTCTGAATAAGGCCCCTATAGATAACACGCAAGAGTACAGCACGTTGGTACCATATTCGATTTTTTCTTACAAAGCTTACCCAGTTTCGCAGGTCTGCTACTGGTTCGCTGCAAGCTTTCAAGGCAATTGGAGTATTACACAAGAAACTGTCCCAGATAGCTAAGTAAAGCCCACCTTACAGGGTCAATATTATTAGGGTATGTACTGTTGAGGCAATACTGTACACCTCCAATTACATACTATACTGCGAGTCGCCGCATGTGCGTGTGATAGGGGGTGTTAGGATACCAGCCGTGTAAATGTGATAAGGGTAATAAGGTATTGGGGGGGGGGTGAAATGGTGAAGTGTTTTATGGCGAATGGTTTTTTTCACCGTGAATTTCACACAATTGTGTGATCACTAGCGGATGACTCCGTTGAAGTAACTGCGCGGATAGTTCCGTGGTTCTATGAAAATGTCCAAAGTAAATACCTTTGTGTTTTAGTTGGGCGCTAACCCGTGGACTGTGGAGCTTATCGCCCGCATACGGGTACCTCTGACGGTGTCTGTGAGGACAACTTACTCCTCAAAGCCCCCATGAGATTCATAGTGGAATAGGACGTCTGGGCGGCTTAATTGGTTAGAGCACTCGACGCGAAATCGAGGGATATGGGTTCGATTCCCAGTCCAGGGGAATGATATTTCTACTATGAATTTCTCACAATTGTGTGATCACTAGTGGGTGACTCCGTTGAAGTAACTCCGCGGCTAGTTCCGTGGTTCTTTGAAGGTGTATTACCGGTGTGTTTTAGGGAGATCTCCGGTTTTATATAGTCCATTATTGTGCGTGGAAAGAACAAAATTTATTACCTATCTGTTCGACAATATATCCCTCTTATTTTACAATGCGCCAAGACTGTACTGTACGCTATTTCCATGTCAATCAATAGAAGAGTTCAGTGACTTCGCATTGAAAAGTATTCTTTGTGTCAAAATCAAGTCAGCTCACCGCAAGTAACAATGCGGGTATTGGAGTCGAATTTCATAACTTGACTTCTATTGGGCCCTGAATTTCTCCAGCACTTCTCATTCCCCAAGATAGGAAACTGAGAATTATGGAAAGCGAGAATGATGAGAACATAAAAGTTATTTTTCTTTGTTTCGTGACGCAGCATAGAGATGACGCAGGGAGGAGAAAATGAAGGCAAAACGAGTAGGAGTAAAGGAAGGAAACCAATGAGGCGTGGGAGAGATGAAATATTTTATTTCTTATGCCTATATATTAAGGTCGTAAGTGTAAGACATGAGAATTCATCTTCGTCGACATACTACACTGCGGGGCGCCGCAGGTGCGAGTGGTTGGGGGTGTTTGTATAACAGCCGAGTAAAGGTGATAAGGCTAAGGTTAGGGGAGAAGAAATGGTAAATTATATCATAAGAGTGCTTGATAGAGCTCAATTTTTTATGGTCACTTATTGTGCATCAAAAGAAAGATTTTTTTTCCACATCAGTCCGAAAATGTATCTCTCTTATTTTATCGTTTCGGTCGGACCTATAAATGTGGTGTGTAGCCAAAATAATATTCACTATGTCCTATTCTGAATTTCTTAAGAAACATAAGCCTAGCGTGTAGCCTCAGAATCTCTAGCAGCTACAAACCTAATCCCTCTAAAAGCTGAGAAACACTATATCATCGCTCGTAGTAGCTGTTAACGAAGCGCACCGCTTTGCTTTGAATTTTATCAAATTTTTTAGCTAAATCTCTCCATCCAGGGTCTCAAATCCTCGTTGCACGCGCATTATAGAAGCAGGACATAAAAAGAAGCAGGGCAAAAAAAATGGGAGCCCGCTCACACTACATTAACGGAAGAGAACAAAGCGGAGCGTAGGAAAATACGAAAGAATAAACGTATAAATTAATTCCATCCGCTATCACTCATTTAAATTAGGATTTTTACTGGGAGAAACCGATTTTGCGCACTCTTAATATAGTGATGAGTGTCCTTCAAGGGACCGGGGAATAATTTGACTCGGGAAGGCAACATAGAGAGAACTGATGATTTAAAAGTCAAATCGAGGCGCAATATAATTATACAAATGAGATTCCTCTACATTGCGCCACGTACACAAAGTTGTAGTGTAGTTCTACATCTACATCTACACACAACCCCGCGAGCCGCTGCTTGGGCAATTGGCAGGAGGTGGTGGGTCACCAGCCGGGTAAAGATGTAAAAGTTTTGGAGGTGAGATGGAGACATGTCCTATGAGAGTGTATTTGGAGGAGCTCAGTTGCTATTGTGGTCGCTTATTGTGCGCGGAAAGAACGAGTTTTTGTACCTATCTGCTCGGCAGAGTATCTCTCTTATTTTATCGCATCTATCAGACCTAGAAATGTAGCGAGGAGTCTTGATAAAATTCTCTGTGTCGCTCTGAAAAATATCAGTTCTGAATTTCTCAGGCAACCTGAGCCTAGCGTGCAGCCTCCGAGTCTCTAGCGGCTCCAAACTTAATCCCTCTAAAGTTGTGAGACACTATATGTACGCTCGTAGTAGTTTTTAACGAAACGCGCTGCTTTCCATTGTATTTAATTAATTTTTCGGTTAAATCATAATGACCAGGGTCCCAAATGCTCGCGGCGTATTCGAGGTGTGGCCTAACCAGAGAGAAGTAGCATCTCTCTTTTACTTTTTCATCCGAGGACCTTCCTATTATACGCTTACCAAAACCTAGTTTATTCAATGCTGTGCCGCATATGTTATGTATGTGTGTTCCCCATGATATATCTGAAGTTAAGGTAATTCCAAGATATTTTACTGTATTTGAAGATTTTATGTTTACTCCACCCACGGTGTAGGTATGGCTTTTGTGAGAATGACTTTCGCAGGAAATGATGAATAGAAAAGAAAGAATAGATTAATAATAAGAAGAATAAGTGCATTTGCTGATATTTAATTCTAAACCCCACTCCTAGCACCACGAATGGACGTTGTTAAGGTCAGATGACAGAACTTCAAAATCCGCGTGTTCGCTTATTTCTCGGTAGATTACTGTATCGTCGGCAAATAATCTTAATTTACTACTAATTCGAGAACTAAGGTCATAAATATAAATAATGTATAAAAGAGGGCCAAACACGCTTCCCTGAGGAACACCGGATGTGACTTCGACCATATCAGAGCTAAAACCATCAATAACTACTTACGTTTTCTTTTCGATCACTGAGAAAGTCCCTTATCCAGTGCACTATTTTTTTGTTAACTCCGCATGAATACAATTTATAAATGATTTTTTGTGAGGAACCTTGTCGAATGCCTTCTTAAAATCAAGGAATATTGCGTCGATTGGTTTTTTCGATTCAACTGACTTTAGGATATCATGAAGGAAGAGCGAAAGCTGTGTTTCACAGGACCAGCCCTTACGGAAGCCATGCTGACTGCTGTGTAAGAGGTTAATATGATGCAGGAATGCCATAATATTGCTAACGACAATGTGTTACTTATTGTGCAATGTAGAATACTGACGCAAATCATAAGTACAAATTGGGAAAAACGCGTTTTCATTTGCTTCACTACAGGCAGTATTATCCGGCGAAAGAATCTGAGAAAATATATATAATTTCCAAGAGGTCGACAATCAGACTGCACATCCATATCTACCTAAAATGCCAATTTCGTTACTTCTGAGACTGACGTAGTTGAATATAAAATTATCAACTATTCAGGGTTTTTATATAAATATGATTTTACACGTCATTAAAATTAAATATTCATTAAAAACCATAATCAGATCACATTTGCTAATATTCTCTTGGTGCCTCATTGCGCAGGTTTTAGTATTATATTTAGAAAAGCTTCTATATTCTTACTCACACCATCTAGCGGAGGATACTTTAATCATAATTTACGTATCTGATAATCGTCATGGAAAGATCAAAACTGACCACTACGATTTTGTATTCCGAAATGTATTCGAACAATAACATTCTGAATGATACTTCTCAATATTCTCTATGGGAAACTATCTTGAAGCTTCATAGTTTCAATTCGAAATACATGGACTAGGTCGCTCAAAATCGATTGTTTTCATCCTTCCATACAGACTTTCGCTCCGTAAACAAGGCTGCCATTAATGGGCTTATTTTGGTGTATTTTACTTTTGCCAGGCATGGGTTTTTCAACGTTTTTGTTCATTTGCCCGTTTGTTTGTATTCACAATTACAAATTGCGCCACATATTCGTAAAATTTTCTTCGGTGTGATACGACAATAAATGCTCAGTAAGTACATGAGAGTTGGTTGGTTGATGGGAGCCATGCGGCGGAAACGGTTAAGAAGGGTTTACACATGGAATCTCGAATCGTATCGCCACTAGCAAGGCATCGTTCTACTTACACGTAACTTCCGGATATTTCCGAAAATATGGATGACGGAAGTAAACAATGAATGTGGTTATTACGAAAATCGTCCAAGTTTGGCAAAAATGGCGTTCGTATATCGCTGTTTAAGTCCCATAGGCATTCGTTAGTTTAATAAATTTGCATGAACTACAATAATTTTGTATTATTACGTCGAATATAGTGTGGAAATTATGATAATAATAATTATTGTCTAATAAGAGATTAGGTACGAAGCATACCTTAGGGGTTCTTTAGCATTTAAAATATTTTCAAGAACAAATAGAAATTTACATAAGTAACAATGAGTCCTCCTCCAACTACGTTATTCGTTGTTTACATTTTTAATCTTCGTTCGCTATAATGTACGAAAATTACACCGGATGCGATGCGATTTTATCGCAGAATCGATATGCTAATTGCAGGCAAAATAGAAACTAGTCTATTTTCTCGATTACTACCACTGTCGACTCCTACTGCCATGAAACTGCGTGCTTACACATCGAAGTGTCGTTGGCAAGCGACTTCCAAGGCTATTGTCATGGAAGTGACTTCTATGTGTAAACCTGCCTTACAAGGTCATTTGATTCGATATATCCGAAGTATTGTAGGAAGAATATAATAGATATTGAACGATCTTGATATATAATTCTTCCCTCACGGCATCCAGAGGGAATACTTCAAACGTCTAAGAAACGTATACGGCATTAAATATCTAAATAAATACACTACCAAACGCTCAGTTCTCCCTCACCCCTCTTCCCTTTCAAATTCGCTTCCAGAACAAAATTGATCCTCATTGGCTTTCTTCCAGCATAAACGCTTTGTTATTTCTCAGAATAGTTCGTTGTATCCTTCATCCCATATTGTGGTTATACTCCCAACCTTATTTTTGATTTCGCGGTCACTTTTAATATTTAGATGTTGATTGCAACATACGTGTATTTTGTTTTAAGTATTCCCCGCTAGGTGATGTTAGTGAGGATACATACCATACGAGGGATACATACTTTTCGAAACAAAAAAATAAAACATGAGCTATGAGGCACCGAGAGAACATAAAAAAATATGATTCTGAAAATTATTTTTACAAAACATTTAATTTTAATGTCATGCAAAATCATAGCTCAATAACAAACTTGGAAAAGTAGATATTTTCAGCTTCTACTAGGTCAGTCTCAGAATAACGGAAACAGCATATTAGAAAGAATTAGAGTTGGGATCAGGTTGTCGATTTCCTATTCCTACGGACTCGTTCTTCGTTAATGGTAAGTTTCATTCTTTCTCTCGCTCTTTTCCTTTTCAAAACATTTAAAAAAGTGTTTTGCACGATAATACTGTCCGTTATAGGACAATAACATGCACGAATTATCCCTGTTTTGCTCATGTGCATTCCGGCAATGTGGCTCGATTTGACATTTAGACAGTCAGCTCGCGATCTGTCTTCACCATCTCTCCATCCGTCTTTACGGATCGAACCGTTTCCCGATCCCTTACAGAGTATTCTAGGGATGCCAAATCCACTAAAAAACATCAAGTAGTTTTTGCAACGTTTATAAAAGTACTCACCACTCACTCAATTTCCATCGGATTATTTTACTACTCGACGTTTTCGATGCCTCGACCAAAAACAACGAGTAGTCTGATATCGATGTCGAACAATGTTCGGGGCAGGGATGCCACATCGACTAAAAACATCTAGTAGTCGATTTTTCGATGTTTTTAAAAGTAATCATCACTCACTCAATTATCATCGGATTATTTTACAACTCGATGTTTCTGATGTCTCGGCCGATAAACTTCGAGTATTCTGATATCGATGTAGAAAAATGTACGGTATAGGGATGCCATATCGACTAAAAATCATCGAGTAATGGATTTTTCGATGTTTATAAAAGTAATCATCACTCACTCCATTTTCATCGGATTATTTATTACTCGATGTATTCGATGTCTCGACCAAAAAATATCGAGTAGTCCGATACATCGATGTCCAAGTGGTAGCCCTACGTCACCGCTGATCTTTCCATTCCGTTTTCCCGATCCCTCACAGCTTTCATCACAATGTTTGCTGCCATATGACTCTTCATTTCCTCTACCGCTATAAATTGGCGGCAACACCATAAGTGTATTAAAATTGAAAAAAAAAACTATGGGAACTTTCCATCCTCTCTAGTGCAATAATAAATTCGCTACAAAATAGCTAAATTGCCACCCATTCGTTAAAAACCCTGCGCACTGCGTAGTGCAATTCATATGCAATCGGTGGTGAAAATCGCGTGCGCAGAGCTACAAAAGAACGCCGATATTGGCATTCGTGATCCGTAAGAGAAAAGCTCAGGATGAAAGATAAAATGTATTAATATTTGAGTTGCCTTTCGATTTTATTTGCAATTCACACGATTTAATCCACTAGAAACACACATAAAATAAGTTGAAATTTCCACGAGAACAAAACGATCAGGACATAGAACTGAACCACGGGCCTTTGGTTTGTCAGACTAATGTTTGCAGGTCACTACGCTATCCAGGTTTCCTGATTCACGTAGCAATTCAGGTGGATACAAGGGAACTAGATCTTAGACCCTTGCGGTCCTTCCAAGATAGCAACGGAAGGGAGAAGAGGGCTTCGAAGAAGCCACACCCAAGTGACAGTATCCTTAACCAGCAATTTACGCCGTGCTTGGACATGTGAAAATATTCTAACATTGCAGGTGAAAATTCGATGAAAATGCCACGGGAAAAATTCCAGCCCGAAGTCTAGCATACGCGAAAAAAGTCCGGGCCGAATTTTTCTCGTGGCGATTTCAACGCATTTCACCCGCTATGTTAGAGTATATTCATTCTCAATTTCGTCGGTTTTCAGTCAAGCCGTCAAACACGCATATAGCAAAGTTTTTAATTATTCTTCGACCAAAAACCCTACGTTTTAAAATAATTACTCTGAACAACTTGGACATCTTCACGCAGAGTATTTGGCCGTGACTGTTGTTCGCCCACAGAATAATACCTACCTAAAGGCGGTACTATTGTGTCAAAATTTCAGCATAGTCTTCGGAGTAACTGCGGGAAGAGGCAAACCGCCAGGTTCTGTCTCCCTCATCGCTTGGCTGCGGTTGTTCCAGTGCATCATTTTTATACCCTGAATGCTAGTTAGCCCCGCTATAACTTCGGTGTGAATTGTGAACTAGCATTACTGCAGCCTCAGTAAGGAGGGCAAATCATAACACGGCGAGAATTGCAAGCTACAGGGGCTCGCAAATAAAATGCTCATTCGCGGAGTAATTGGTATTTTTTAAGCCATAAAAATGATTCTCAACAGCTAACACATTCCATCTGCGAAAGAAGGATTTTTCAAACTACTTGAACAGAAGTTGTAACTTAGTATTTCTTGAGAGTATACAGTGGCAGTGAAACCTCCTTCCGGTTATAAACATTCCGCCAGCGGATATTGCTCCATTCAATGTTGTTCGTGTGCACTCAAGTGCGCTGATGAGTTTAAATGGGCGCTAAATTTAAATAATAATGTTTGTTTTATAACTCCGACAGCGAATGCTTGCAACATAATACCTTTGCATAAATCGAGGAGTAACTTAAGATAGCCATGAAGGTAAACCCGAATTATGGCTACCATCGGTTACAGAACGGGTTATACACACATATACAAAGGAAATACAACATTTTGAAATTACAGTACAAGTGTAAAATAATAATAATCAGTTATAAGAAGACATCCTCTAAAATTTCTTTGGTAAAGAACTGAGGTCGTATATTTTTCATTGTTGTGTTTAGGTTTTTTGCAATAAAACATCAGGTCCTATGTACAAGAAACATCGTTTGAATAACCTCAGGTTCGGCTTGGGTAAGGAAATATGTGCTTTACGTAGAGTGTAGGGAGAAGGATTGTACAAATATAACCCAGTATCACCACTTCTTACGTAAAAACGACTTAAATATTTTATAAATAAATAGATGTCTTAAGGGGAGCAACCCAACACCTTCAATACTTCCCTCATCAGTCCTTAAAACCTTAAACCTCAATGATTCATACATGAATATCGTCTGTTATAAATGAGTAGGCCAAAAAAGATTTCGCAAAAATGCAATTTTCATCTAGTTTATTTGCATCTAATTTCCAGCATATTTTCAGGTCGTCTACGTAAAATATGTACTTCGTGTACTATGAAACAGGAAAAACTAACGATGAGACGAGCAAATTCCACGAGAAGATGGCCTCGCACATTGCACAGGTATATGCCGCGTCTACACTGTCCACTAAATTGAGCATTTAATTGCACATTTCACATAAGTGCAAGGTGTAGCCGCCTCACTCATGGGGACCCCTAATAAAGTGGACTTGGGTGATATCGATAGTGTTCCATCGAGGTGATCGACACGTCGCCATCGATAAGTCGAGAAGTTTCGATTGTCATACGCACCATACTTGCGATTACATTATTTGTATGAGTAGTTGAGCATTTGTGTCCGTGTTATTCTTCTTACTCATTACTTTCCGCTGATATTAATACTGAGAAATTAGCAAAATAAACTCAAACACTCGCGCGATGCAAAGTTCTTTCCATGCACACTATCTGGGGCTACAGTACATTTAACCCTCATTGGACGAGCGAGTCGAATTTGTTGCGTTTCAAAATCATGGAAATATCTGCTTTTTGAAAGACTTTTCCATTTAGTTGCTGCGCTAGACATAATTATAACGCTTCGGATTAAGTAAGTGAAAAGTTGAGTCTCTTTCAGGCGGTTTAACGAACAATTTGAATAGATGAATGTGTGACGCTATTCACTGACAGTGGCGTGCCTGGTAGAGCTCTGAAATAAATGGTTTCAACTGTCATGTGAAGAAAAATTGGGAAAGTTTATATAATGCACGTTATGAAGGTAATGTTGAAGTATACTTTGCGCAAATATATTTATGTAAAGTATTATATTAAATTAAATATTACAATACAAATATGTAATATTTCAAAATAAATGTCATCATATAAATTGGATTTTTTAATGCTTTAATAGCACTTTTAAAATACAGGTATCCCTCGTCAACTGCAGTTTTGTCAACCGCGGCCCTTGAGTATCCGCGGTTTGTTTTTTGAGGACCAGCCTTCTCCACCGCGGGGGTTTCTAACCGCGGTCTACGAGTTACCCAACGCGGCTGCCCGTAACGCAGAACCAATTTACATGGTATCTAAATTTTTACCAAGCTTTGCAGATCGCGGAATGTAATTTAATTTTGCGCTGTTGTCTTCTGCGGCAATTTTAAACTATTTTTCTTCAAAAATCAGTCTTTTACAAAATACACACCAATTTCAAGCCTTGATTTTCCCACGTTGTGGAAATATAATGCGCTTTTAATAAAGTATCTTACATCAAGCGAGAATTCACCCATGAAAGTAATCGCTGAAATACAGTTATTCCTGGGGCTGAAGCAATGGTATCCAGGATTATACATGATGGAATTTCCTTTCACTGTTTCAAAACCGGACCCCCATCGAACACATCCCTTGCACCAAATGTTGACCACTACATTGTTAACGTTTATATACGTCGTAACATAATATATTAATTGTAGAATATCTGAATGGAATCGTTTTTTAAATTTAGAGTTTATTTAGTTTTATAATCCCAGTGGGGAGAGACCATGCAGAAGACATTCATGAACTAATTGAAAAGTAGTCCACGACTGAATTATCCTGAGCATACAACCAGAGAACGTTCATTGAATGTTCAAGAGTGAAATAGTAATTTAAGACTGTTCATAGATCGTTCGTTTCCAGTCCACAAAGTATTATTGAAAAATTCTCCCTGGTTGAACATTTAACAACTTCTTTAAACCATGTATGTATGAAATGTCCCACGACAAATTCATTCTACAGTCTAGGAGTATTATGACATACCATACGAGATTATTCCAAAAATAATTTTAAAAATAATAATAAAATAATGACAAAAATAATTTTAAAAATAATATAAAAGGCAATGCGTGAAGAGAGCGATATCATGGAAAGCCATCACAAAGATGGGGTGAGCTTCTTACGGCCAAGCAGTTAAAATAAAACACAGAAAGTCTCCAAAAGCCGTAAACGATTGGCACCCTTCGTCAACGAACGCCAAACTTACTGTGTTGGTATGCTGGGAAACCACAGCAGCGACCAACCACAGCCTCTCAACCAAGAATACCCCCCTGTGATGGTTTACGGGAATGTTACTTCTTCGCCAGGGACCAAACACAGACGCACACACGCAACCCAAAAAGGATCCTTTGCAAGGGCTAATGGGACCCCGCTAAGGATGCCCGGTTATTTGCGCAAGCACACAAAATCACTCACTCGCACACACAAATGGGCCCAACTTCTGGGAGAATCAGCTCAAAAAGAGCGTGGTCAAATCAACACAACAGGACGAGGGTGGGGGTCGAATACGCGTATTTCGGCTACAAAGTAGCCCTCTTCAGCGAACCGAAGGTAATGCGGCTAGGTTGAAGTGAGGAAGGGTCAAGAGCGATCTCAGTTACGTTATAAGAATTTAAGGAATAGAAAAAAATCCTCCAGCCATCAGCACCGAGCTCCCTCAACCTATCATCCATATCCGACACGCTACCCACTACGCCACCCATCCACTTACCAGGAGGGCCGCAGGAGGGTAAATACCTAACCAGTACGCGCCGTTGCGGTGGTCACCTTGAGCAGAGTCGAATGAGAGGATAGCGCGGAAGCCCAGGCCACCCCAGCAACGAAATATGGAGGAACCACAACCACCACTGGAGCCGCACTTCAACGCATAAAAAGCAATGAAAAGGTTAGTATCTACTATACAGGTCAGAAAGGGTTTGGACTTGCAAGACATATAAAACTAATTTTTGACTGAAACTCAGTCTTAGGCTGTTGATAATCCTCATTAATAAAAATCGAATAACGTAGATGATTTTTAGTTTACACAAAACTCAAATGGTAATGTCGAAATATGTTCATACATTTTATTTTTACTTGTATTTCTGGTTTTGGACTTCCGGAGTTGTCCTGTAAGGTCCTGTAGAGTGCACGGAGAGTACGGCGTGTTGATTTTGATCCTGTTTCCATATTCACTTGTTTGGTTTCTTGTGGTGTATAATCGTTAAATACTGTCTTCTACGTAAGTACGTGTGAATGTACTGCGAGAGACGTATTTACATATATAATTTTTGTTTTATGTGGTGAGGCTATTGTTCGACCATACCCATGTAAACTTGCTTCTAAATCTTTCGAAAGTTCTTCACTAGGCCTGAATACGTTTTCGCCACAAACAAAACCTTTCACGTCTACCGTGAGATTACATCCTATTATTTCTTGCGATGAATATCCTACTTCGTTTTTTGTTTCCGAGATAGTGTGCTTGCACAAATTCTTGAAGGTGCTTGCTATGGCTTGGGCTATATTGTAGTAGATTTTCATGTGACGTATGGTAAATTAAACAATGAACCAGTTAAGATATTTTGAAGTTGACACTTGAATCAGAATTTTCGCCTGATAACTGCTTTATTTAAATTAACCTGTCAGATATACTGGGAAATAGACTTCAGAGGATAATGCGCGCATAGTTTGTTTGCCTTTCTGTACCTTGTGTGAAAGAGGAGTTAGAGCTAATTCCCCTATTTATTAGCACAGAATTCAGTAGAAGCACCTGTTTTTTGTGATTATCGCTTTTTAAGTCAATGTATACCTTTTGTATACACACTGTATAGACTTTTTGGATTGAAATATATGCTAAATGCATTCTTTTAGCTGAAGCTTGGTAATGGAAGTGTTTTTTTATGTTTTAACGTGCTACTTGTTACTATTGGGTGGGTTTTAATGATTTTTTAGAGTCATGTCAAGCTGAAATAAGGTAGATATTAGAAAATGAATGAGAGGATCTCTGTTTAAGATAAAAATGGACAAACAAAATAATGAATTTGAAGGGATTTGAGTTATTGTTCTGTGATAGAAAATGATTTTTCACATTTTTTTGTTCCCCACAGACCTTCTTACTGCGGAGTATGGGATGTGTCTTTTTCCATTCCAATGAGATGAAAAATTCACTTTCTCTGGCCTTTAATGCTAGTATATGAGATCTGGTTTTAGTTTGTATTCATAACAACAATATGAAAGAGCATTTTATACATACAGGATGGCAATGCTCGCTGAATAAGTGATCTACTGATGTGCTAGAAATATCAAAGTTCAAATTACTCAGTAAGTTTAGTTTTATTTTCAACAGATCCAGAAGCAGAGAAATATGTATTCAGTGAATAACCTCTAGACTAGAGTTATTCATTTTCATGCAGAGATTTTTTTTAAATTCCTTATTAACAACAATATGACATGATTTTTGATAGCTGTTAACTGGATATCTTTAAATGTTTCTTTCTCTTATTTCTAAGAGCAGAGCTACACTTTCACTTGCCATTCCTGAGAGTCAGCTTTAATTATGAGACCTCTTGAGAAAGCCTGTGAAATTGATAAGGGATCCTACATTAAAACTATCAACAATTCAGATAATATGATATTTGTTCAAAAGTAGTTCAAATGAAAACCATTTCACAAGAACTATTTTCTAACATTCCTTCATGGTTCATATGTTATTCATTCAACAACAGTTCATGCACGATTCATCTACATTGAACACTCTTTGAACAATCTATGAAGTATTCCAATGAATATTCTTTGAAGAGAACGAATCCACTATTAGAACAATTAAAAAATGTGAGTAGTCAATCCGAACTAGTACAAGTGTAAAATGTAACGTGGAAAAAACAGAAAAAGCATTGAATATTTGGATTGAGTCTCAGACACAAAACAGAGCGCCATTAAGCACACCAATAATCCGTGAAAAAGCCACGCTATTACATAAATATTTCGGGTCATCTGGAGAACGCAGTGGTAACAGAGAATTTACTGCAAGTAAGGGTTAGTTCGAGAATTTTAAGAAGGAATATAATCTCCATAATGCGTACGTATATTTTTGGTGAAGTCGCCTCGGCGGACAACATTGCTGCAAATTAGTATCCTGATAATTTTAGGAAGCTCATTGATCACTCAAGAGAGCAAGTCTTCAATGCCGATGAAACGGGACTTTTTTGGAAGAGAATGCTTTCACGGACTTTTATCTCAAAGTCCGAAGAAACTGCTCTAGGATTCAAGGTCATCAAAGACCGCATTACTCTTCTTTTATGCTCTAATGCAGCTGGCGATTTTCATGTGAAACCTATGCTGATTTACAGAACACACGCTCTGTCAGAAGGTAGAAATGATACCCTGATCGCTGCTACCACTGCTCGTAGAACCCACGAGCTGTCAGGGAAAATTAAAAATCACCTGCATGTGTTTTGGCGGTCCAACCGAATGGCGTGGGTAGGTCGCAATAATTTCATGGACTTTTGTTGCCGAAGTCGAAAAGTACTTAGCCTAAAAAAAATTGACTTTCAAAGTGCTTCTCGTTTTGGACAATGCTCCAGATCATCCTCGGGAACTCAAATCTGCTCATCCAAACGTAGAAGTTTTATCCCTCCCGCCAAACGCGACATCCCTCCTCCAGCCTCTAGATCAGGGTATTATTTTTACCTTCAAAAGTTATTATATTCGGCGAAACTTCTCTTTCTTAATAGAAATGATGGAGAAAAGATTGTCCCTCTTAATAATGGATCGATGGAAATCGTTTAGCAATGCCGAGTGGATAAATATAATTAAAGAATCACTTGAAGAACTGAGGCCATCAACATTGAATTCATACTGACCGGAGGCAGCCAATGATTTTCAAGGATTTCCCCAAATTGGCAGTGAAGTTAAACACATTGTTTCCCTTGCACGGAAACTAAAAGGGGAAGAGTTAGAAGACATGCAGCCTACGGATGTCGACGAACCTTTAGGCTCATACGAAGAGTTAAGTGAGGAGTAGCTGGAGAAACTTCTCGCAGCAGACAAGGAGGAGCAAGAGACTGAAGAAGAGGAGGAATAAGAGCCTCCGACAGTAATAACATTGTCAAATGTCAAGCAATGCTTGAAATGGCCCCGGAATTATCAAATTTTGTCTTTGACATCGATCCCCAAATGGATCGTGGTTTGCTTTTCAAGAGAGGCTTAGAGGAATTGCTGCATCCTTATGAAGAACTACGAAGTAATTATGGAAAAAAATGAGCCAGCCAACCATCTTGTCATTCTCCATCAAAACAGAAAACGCTGAAATGAAAAGTACAAAAGGATGTTCGTAAACGGAAATCTTTGGATATCCCAGAGATCCCGACACTGTTACCGCTAACTTATCAGACGCAGATTTTTAAGAATAGAATCAAATCCGAGTTAGTACAATAATATTTTCATTCATTAATTCTTTATTAGCGAATTCCCACCATTTTACAAATATTATAAGGTTATAACATTCAACGTAGAAATCTTTATGTTGGGAAATTACTTAGATCCTTCCCCCTGTATAATTTACGTAACAGGACTGCGATGGAGCGACTCCATTTAGTAAAAAAGTTCTAGTACAGAGGGTTCTATTTGCTCTGCTGATCTTTTTCGAAGCAGTTATCGGCGCTATCGGGATACCGTACGAGAGAACGCGTCAAAAGTGGGGGGAAACATGTCTATGTAAATGTATACGCGCATTATTATAGTGAAAATAACGTCACGCAAAATTTTACACACTGTACGGCTGGTCATGAAACCTAACCCCTGATTCCCCATATACGTAATGGTTTGCCAACCGCGGGGTTTTCCAATAACCTAACCCCCGCGGTTGACGAGGGATACCTGTGCTAATATATTAGCAGTATTTTCCTCATGCTGATGTTTCATAATTCCGTCCATAAAAGGTTAATACCTCGTGGTATTAGCCCTCTATGGACTCCCTAATAATATATCGCGGGGAACACAAATACAAAACATACGCTGTACAGTGTTAAAGAAACTAGGTTTTGTTAAGCGTGTAACAGGAAGGTCCCCGGATGTAATAATAAAAAAGAGATGCTACTTCGCTCTTGTTAGGCCACCCCTTAAATACGGCGCGACCATTTGGGACCCTGGTCATAAAGATTCAACCAAAAAATTAATAAAATACAAAGAAAAGCAGCACGCTTCGTTGAAAACTGCTACGAGCGTACTTCTAGTGCCTCACAACTTTTAGAGGGATTAAGATGGGAGCCCCAAGAGACTAGGAGTCTCACGCTACACTTACCTTATTTGAGAAATTCAGAACTGGTGTGTTTCAAAGAGACACTCATCTTTATCATCTCAATATTATCATGACGCCTCACTAAATATCTAGGTCTGACAGAAGCGATAAAATAAGAGAGGTACACTGCCGAACAGATAGGTATAAAAACTCGTTCTTCCCGTGCAGAATAAGCGACCACAATAAAAACTGAGCGCCAGTCAATACATTCCCATAATACACGTCACCGTTTCACCTCCCAAATCCGAATTCCTTACAACTTTACATGGCTGGTGTCCTAACACCCCCTACCACACGCCCATGTGGCGACTCGCAGGTTAGTATGTGGATGTACCTGCGTATAGACGACCGTCTGACTTTAAGTGCTGCTATTAAGTAAACCCTATTTAAGTGCACATGCAGTATAGACGAGGAAAGGGGTCGATTTAAAAGCGGATGGCGGCGGGGAAAGGGCGAGATTGCTGAGAGACGTGGGAGATGGGGCACTTGAGGTCACACGCTGAGAGGGAGTTTTATTCTTCCCCTGGTGGCGGAAAGGACAGACGGCGGGAAAGCAAAAGGTTGTCGAGTAGGTATACGAAGCGAAAGTGAGGACCGCTGGGGAGATGGCGAAGGACATACTGCGGAAGAGTTCACTCATATGCACAGTTTAACCCTCTACGGACAGAAATACGAAACATCAGCATGAAAAATAATACTGCTACAATATAAGTTTTTTTAATAGTGCTATTTAAGCATTTAAAAATAATATAAATAATTTGATAATATTTATTTAGAAATATTACGCATTCGTATTGTATACATTTAATTTACAATAATACTTTACATAATAATATTTACAGGAGGTATACTTCAACATTGTCTTCATAACGTACCTTATTGAAACTTTCCCAATTTTTTCTACATATTCAAATTGTTTGGCATATATGGCTTACTGCTACGATATATTTTTTTATAATAATACTGTTACGATATTAGTTTTTTAATAATGCTATTTAAGCATTTTTGACAAAAAATTACAATTAATTTGATAATAATATTTAGTTTGAAATGTGACGTATTATTATTGTATATATTTAATTTAAAATCATACTTCACATAATAATATTTGCCAAAGATATACTTCAACTTTACCTTCATAGCGCACCTTTTTACACTTTCCCAATTTTTTATTCATATGACAGCTGAAACCATTTATTTCAGAGCTTCACCAAACACGCCCTCGCCAGTGAATAGCGTCACACATTCATTTATTCAAATTGTTAGACAAACTGCCGAAAGAGACACAACTTTCCACACACTTAATTCGAAGCGTTACAATTCTGTCTAGCGCAGCAACTAAATGGAAAGCTTCTCAGAAATAAGACATTTTAATGATTTTGAAACGTAACAAATTTGACTCGCTTCGCCAGAGAGGGTTAAGGAGGTTCCGCCGCAACTGTTCGAGTCAAAACGAGAACTAAATGCTATTTTTTTTGTTGACATGGTTTGAAAAATCCACGTTCTCACTGACGAAATGCGTTAGCTATTGAATACCAAAACTAAGACAACAAATTCCAATAGTTAAACGAATAAATTTAGACTTCTCCATCGCGATAGACGCCAGCCGATTGCAGCGCCATTTCGTCATGTCTAAGTAAGCTTTATTGTAAAAAAAACTATCATTTCGCATTTACGGAAAAATCTATACATACGGATCGAATTATAACGAAAAATATGTCAAGTTCCATAAGGCTGCGGGTTAAAAATAGCACTATATTGCCGAGAAAACAAATCGGTGACATTTTTTTCGTATTATTAATACTTATTACTAATACGTCCACATGTGCAATGTTTCGCGAAAACCTGTGCTTAACGAAAATCGTTCCAACGTCCCTGAGATGATTGTCGAATAATGTGTATATAGAAGTGATTATTTAACGAATCAAAGTTATTAAACTTCACTGGAAGTTTACGGTTGATGGCTTAACCCACCCACTTTAACGTTTCTAAGTTATTTAACTTAAATTTTGGATTAAACTTGATGGCTTAACCCACCCACTTTAACGTATCAAAGTCATTATACTTAAATTTGAGTCATCTCTCCATCGACAGCTTGGTACAAATAACAATTGGAGGGACGCATACTAATTTTCATTATGTTGCTCGTTGCCATCATCATTTTGTCAATAAAATGGCGTCACGCAGATGTTCATTGCATTATGGGGTCCTCCTTTCGCGAATGTAATTCAGGAAGACAAAAGTTTCGTAGGCCGAAGGACTCAAGCGAGACAGCTGGTAAAACTGTTTTATTCCTTAACTCCACACGTGGAGGAAGAACCCAAGAAAGCAGAGACCATTATGCCAAGCTGTTTCATCAAAAAAAAAAGAATTACTACCTTTCATTTCATTCCGCGATTAACGATCTTTATTCTTGTATATATTAGCATGCCCTCCTCGACCTGTCCACAATATTTGCACACATTCCGACGTCTCTTACGTGATCCGAAACTGTGTCAATATTTATACCGCATCGGAAAATTTGAGATACATAGAGGGGTGCTTGATTTGGTGGACAATGCCAGAGGCTGTAAAATGGGCATGGCCTGTCCGCCATCTTTGCACACCCCGATTTTCCTTTATCGCTTACGGGCTGACATGCAAATTTTGCAATTTTACGATGTTTTCCATGGATAACTTACTATAAATTAGCATGGGTACACTTCATCAATATGTATTTTCCCCACAAATATTAGTAAGGAAAGAGCAGGGATGTGGTTGTTGTCCAGTTGTCAGGCGACAGCTATATGACGGTATGCCCTATCCCTAAACCTTTATGGTTAAAGGCCTTAGTCCCCATATTTGTTAATGAAACTCCACTTCAACAATGCCATCGGTCGTCAAGGAGATAGATTAGTATAAACGCCTAATTTTGAGAAATTTTTAAAACTTTTTTTCCAAAATTTCAAGAATTTGATCATGGATTCTCCAAACATATATTTTTAAATTATTGAAATCAATAATAACCAACATTCCTGGCGTAAACTTAAGTCAAAAAGATTAGAATCCATAGCACTAAGTACTCAATATATGTTTCGAGAGTTGCCTAATTGGCCTAAATTTTAAACTGGTGGTTGATATTCATGCTATACCTACATCCGCCAATTCATCCATTCCGTCGTGCCATCCAAAAGAAAAGTTGCGAAAGAGCAGGGATAACCAATATGGTTGCTATTTCGGTTGTCAGTCTGTAGTCTAATGACGTAATGCCATCTCCATGTATCTCATGAATAAGAATAATATATTATTCACAGTTTTAGTACAATATTGTTCTGAAAGCTTCCGCGGAGTGGTCTTGAATCATTTTGGCTTTTGGGATAGCTTCCGCGTAGCGTCATTTTGTGACGACACAATACGGAAACTATCCCGAAAGCCATAATTATTACTACAATATTGTGTGCAAATATCAATGAGCTTTATGCAGCCTCAAAGGTCACAGACCTGTATGGAGACCGCCTTCCATAAATGGAACTCATTATTGGCATTAAATTAAAATTCATATTAGCGTATACATTAAACAAAAGCATATGTAATAATCACAAGACGATTTCATTCTAGCCTAATTTTGAACAATGGAAACAGAGACAAAAATAACAATTCAACTTGCAACAGCAATAAAACACTAATTACTTCATGTTAAAACACAGGGTACATGTACGTATATGACAGTTATTGTATAAAGAATCAACATTGCTTTGTCCCAATATACATTCCTCGGTTAATTTCAAAAATTTCTTCCTATTTTTCAAGGTTTTAATGCATTTCTGTAAAACTGTCAATGATCCACATTTCGCTTAGAAATAAGACACGACACAATTTTGATTGACGGGGGGCAGAATGCACCCAATTTAAAAAGTAGAAGAAACCAAGGTGGCAACATCGCTTCGGCTCCTTCCCTTGAATTCCTTCCTTTTCCTCTCCTCCGATCTCCTTTCCCTTCCTCAAGGGGCCGCGACTGCGGATCGAAGAGTGACGCACGAATGAGATGTCACGAGCGTGCGACAGTTTGCGGATGCTTTCCGTTCGCTCTATAGAGCCATATCATCCACCAACGGGAAAGCGCACTTGCATTCCAATTAGTCGCAGATCTAGCGTACTGGGTCGGGAACGATGTCGATCATTGCGTTAGATGATGAGGGCATTAAGGGCTGTCCATAATCCTCGTAGACAAAAATAGGCCTCTTTTTGAGCACCCTATTCCCCATCGTGGGCACTCGTAGACTCAGGATGTCCACTCAAGTCAAAATATTAAATTCAAGCATAATTGCAGGTTTTCAAGGCTAAATTTATACAAAATTCCAGGTTATAATAGCGCGGTTTTTACATGAGCCAAAGATATATTTTTCAAGTTTTATGTAGAATATGGATTTTTCTATCTAAACCCAAAAATAAAAATAAAGAACCCTGAACCAAAACTAAAGTAATTAAATAAATATTAATAAGTAAATAAGAATGAAATTGATGGATCAGGTGAAGAACAACAGCTATGATGAAGCAAAGAAGGAAGCTCGGGACAAAAGCGGATGGAAACAGCAGTGGTGTACGGGACCTGCCAGCAGGCAGAACACCAGATGATAATGAGACAATAAGTAGCATAGCTGAAAACTTACTGGCTTCCACCACTAGTTTATTCCTCCCGACAATTAGTAAATTAATCAATTAATGTAATCTCAATATTTGAGAGAGGTGAAAATAATAAATACGAAAATTTATGATCTCAAACACACACTTCAAAAGACTGCAGAACTGGTTCAAGATTTGAGATTTTCCAGTTATTCATTTTTTCCTCTCGTATACGAACAGACGTTAACATGCCGCGCCGCCACCGCCGGCTTTATTTCCCCCACCCCGCCGCCGATCAAAATCAAGACGGCGCCCATCTCTAGTCCCATGTCAGGAGCGGGATTGAATGCATCAACATCAGGTCGTGGAAATTCGATCAGAACATACGGGCGGGGTTTGTGTATCTTCGGCCGGTGTCCGTGTTGTGTCGGAGTCTCCTCGACCGTTTTGGATTGCATTACTCCACTAAGGAGTCAAAATAGTTGATTCAGGGCGATTCTGCATTATATCTTCCTAATGATACTTTACATTCAATGCACACAAAGAAAACAAAAGACTAGGATAGCAACCTACCGATAAACAACTGGGAAACCTTAAGTGTGGGGACAAAACTATGAAACAGAGGCTCATGCTCTGTCCGCGTGACTCTTTTCGCTTGGCCTGCCGATATGCTAATTAGATCAATACGGGACCTGCCAGCAGGCAGAACACCAGATGATGATGAAGTAAATAAGAAACAAGTGTTAAGATAAAGTAAATGAATATGTTGTTCTATTGGAAGTAAGTTTTATTTTTTTTATTTATACTCACACTCCCGAAAACAGCACAACAAAGGCCTATTACATCGGGTGATTAACAATAGAAAAACACCAACACCCCATGTCCTGAATGGTGAAAAACCACCCAGGCGGGACTCGAACCCGCGACCCTCGGACTGACAGGCGAGGACTTAACCCCGCCGATACCGGGGCCAATTCATTGTTGTTACATTGGTTTTAAGAAGACTAAACCAGAAGTAGGCTTAAGGCTGGGACACAATCAACGTGTACGTGTGACGCGAGACGTTAACGGGACAACGGGAGACAGGGAACGCAAGTCAGCGGTCACAATCGACGTTAACGAGGCCCGGAGTAACAATTGACTAGCGCAGGCGCAGCTTAGAGATCAGGTGTAAACAAGTGTGGAAGTAAATAAGTTGTCTTCGCCAAGAGCAATCTTCAACAGTTGGATGTATCTTCCGACAGATGGCTCCCATTCCCGGATTCTCAGGGCTATTCTGATTGGTTTTCCGTGTACGGGACACGGGAAGAGATGAAAGTTGCCCATCTCTCGCGTACACGTACTCCCCTTACACGTTGATTGTGTTCGTTCGCTATACCCTCGCGTCAGCCATCTTTTCGCGTATGATCGTTAACGGCAAACGTTACACGTACACGTTGATTGTGTCCCAGTCTTTACTCACATCACGTTTTGTTGGGAATATAGCACTTGAGTCCTAGAGAAGAAATAGGTAGGCAAAATAATAATGATGAATGATTATCCAAGACCGAAAGTAAATTTATTTGGATTAAATTAATAGAATGTGATCTCCTGCGTATAATCCAAGATTTGTACAGGGAAAATAAAAGAAATTACATTCTCAATATGAGATGTTTGATATTGAGAATAGAGGATATTATTGCCTTGACATGATAATTTTTAAAATTCCCGACTCAAACCAGATATTCACGAATAATCCACGAACATTTCCCGGATCTGACAATTCAAGAAAAATCTATACTATATATATATATTAATTTTGTAGCGTGTCAGTCATTCTGTATCCGTTTTGTTTCTTTCTCTGTCAATTTTGAGCTAGAAGTGTGACGTTTGGTACGTTGAATGTGGAATCTCTGTCTTCATGATTTGGTAGTAGTTTTGGTAGTAGCTGGGGCGTGTGGCAGGGGGTGTTAGGTCACCAGCCGTGCAAAGGTGTAAGATATTTGGGGATGAAATGGAGACATGAATTAAAAGGAGTGTATTTAGGTAGTTTAAATAAGATCCAAAAGAGCGGCTGCTTTGAAGAGTGGCAGGGGGTGTTAGGTTACCAGCTGTGCAAAGGTGTAAGTTATTTGGAGATGAAATGGATCATTTTTGGGTTGTGGTTGCAACAACCAGATGCTGGGAGGCTGAAGAGAGAAAGGTCAAAAGGGAGAATGGAAGAGTGTAAAGGTTGAAACAAAAGAAACCCACAGTGCTCTCCTTTTCAAATGGCTTTAAAAGTGAATGAAAAAAAAGACTTTCACCAAGGACCAATTTTTATACTAGGACACTTATCCCTAGACCGGGGTACTCGGCCCTGCTCACGGAGTGAGCAGCCTAGCTGCCCGCTAGTCCCTGATTATCCCGTATTTCCCGGTCAGTGGGCACCCTGAAGACTTCATCCGGACCCCTCCCGTCCATCCCCTTTCCACTTCTGTTGTCCACGTAGACTTTTTTTTGCGGAAAAAGCTGTGAAACGGGTTATTAAGTGATTGTCATGGACTATCTGTAATTTAAGGCTGATTTTAAGGAAAGGCAAGTAACAGAAAAACTACTCTTGCAACTATGATAATCTGTCGTTTACTACGACCATTGTGTACGCAGACATTCCTCCAACCCCCACACCCATAACGTGGACCTTCGTTGACAACCCTCGTACCCCCCACCCCTGTTTGATTTCTACGTGATTTATGGACAGCCCATTATGTCATCAACTGTAGCCCAATAACCGAAATAACAAACATATTGTTTAACCCTGCTTTTTCCGTATTGCTGCTGGTAGAAATGAACGATTTACAACCACATTCGATCCTTTAAGTTGCCGCAGAGACGAACGGCAGGTGGTGTTAGGACGCCAGCCATTAAGGCGGAGGAATATGGAAAAAATACGAGTGCAGAGGAGAAGAATGAATCCTAAGTTATCGATTTTTATTGTCTTAGTCTCGCCAAATTTGTTTTAATCATAAACAGTGTGTGTAATGGTATTTTTACATGAAATCGCGGAAGTGCGTCTCCCCTGATATTAGTCAGAATATCTTCTACATTTACATACTACCCTGCGAGCCGTCACATGGATGTGTGGCAGGGTGTGTTACGATATCAGCCGTGTAAAGATGTAAGGGATAAGGTTTTGAGAGGTGAAACAGTGACCTGTATTATGGGAGTAAACTTAGTGGAACTCAGTTTTTACTGTGATCACTTATTGTGCATGGAAAGAACGAGTTTTTGTACCTATAGATTCGGCAGTGCATCTATCTTATTTTGTCGCATCTGTCAGACCTAGAGATGTAGTGAAGAGTCATGATAATATTCTCTACGTCGCTCGGAAAAACATCAGTTCTGAATTTATCAAGCAACCTAAGCCTAACGTGTAGCCTCCGACTCTCTACGGGTTCCCGCCTAAATTCCCCAAAAAGTTGTGAGTCCTTATATGTTCGCTCGAATCAGCTTGTAACGAAGCGTACAGCTTTTCTTTGTATTTTATTAATTTTAGTGGCTAAATATTTATGACCAGTGTCTCAATTGCTCGCGGTATTATCGTTAGTGTTGTTCAGAACAACAACCAGCTTCTGTATACTGCTTACATACTTTTTTGAGGAAGATGGATAGGGTATTACGTCATTATATATCGTGGGGATTACACATACAAAATATATGAGGCGCAGGATTAAAGAAATTAGGTTTTGTTAAACGTATAATAGGAAGGTCCTCGGATGAAAAAGTCAAAGAGATGTGCAACTTCGCGCTGGTTAGGCCACAGGTGTTGAACTTGAATTTAAAAAATATTTTAAGTTCTGGAAGCATTTTAGCCCATACGAGTTCGAAGGTCGCTTAGGGACACTCTTCACACCAACGAAATTGCGATTTCTCTCGTGCATAAAAATTTGAAATGAGAAAACGCGCTACATTCGGGGGAAAGGAATGGGTTTCGACTTTCCCTCTCAAGTCGTCATGTGAAGTGAGATCCACGCCGCTCCACCAAGGTCAGCGAAAACGATTTTTGCATCAGGAGAAATTGTTTTTCTCAGTTCACGCTGTGGTACTAAGTGGTGGTCTGTCTATTGATAGTTGTTTCCAGGTCAACAAATAAATCGTAATACAATATGACAGTTTTCCTTAGTAAATCTTAGGTATAATTATCATCAACGTCAGTTCTTCAATCCTTAGAATGGTTACCTACAGCCCTCCATCATTCCCTATCTAATGTAATTCCCTCAACTCATGGTATCTCTTCCTATGTACAACAATCGAAAACAAACGAAAAAACAATCACGGTTCCCATTATCGGAACTTGTCATTATTTAGAGCACATCAGCAACATTGAAGTAATTGAGAGGGTGGTTGCTTTGGTGGTCAACGCAAAAGATGTTGCGTCGGCGTGTATCGTCCGACATCTTTGTACACCCCGGTTTTTCGCTAGCGTTTAAGCGCCGAAGCGCGTAATTTTGGAATTTTACGATGTTTTTCCATCGATAACTTGCGATACATTAGTATGCCCTTACTTCATTAACACGTACTCTCCTTACGTAGTTTTTTTAGTTATATAAATCAATAATAATCCGTATCCTCGGTGAAAACTATGGCCAAATGAGTAGAATCCATTACAGTTAGTAGCCGGTTTTGCTTCCAGAGTTACTTGCGCATAATGTCGAACGGATGGTGGATATTCTTGCTATGCATCCGCTAATTCGTCCATTCCATCGTGCTATCGAATTGAAAGTAAGAAAAGATCAGAGGTAAGTAATATGGTTGTTATGTCGGTGTCAAGCTACAGTTAATTCTACATCTACATATAACCCTGCGAGCCGCCGCATGGGCGTGTGGCAGGGGGTATTAGGTCACAATCCGTGTAAAGATATGTGTTTTCACGAGATGAAATGGTGACTTGTATTATAGGAGTGTATTTATTGGAGCTCAATATTTATTTTGATCGATTATATTGCGCGGAAAGAATGAGTTTATGCCTCTATCAGCTCGACAATGTATCTCTCTTATTTTATCGCTCCTGCCACAGCTAAAGATGTAGCGAGGCGTCATTATATTCTCTGTGTCGCTCTGAAACACACAAGTTATGGATTTCTCAAGTAACCTAATTCTAGCGTGTAGCCTTCGTCTCTAGGAGCTCCCACCTTAATCCCTCTATAAGTTGTGAAACACTATATGTTCGATCGTGGCAGTAATTAACAAAGCGTGCAGCTTTTATTTGTATTTACAAAATTTTTTTTGTTAAATCTTTTTGACCAGGGTCGCCTAATTCTCGCGGCGTATTCGAGGTGTGGCCTAACCAGGTGTTACGAGTCTCCCCGCGTGGTCTAAAAACCTCCCACTTGGTCTCAAGGCCTCGCTTATAACCTGGTGGGAAGTAGTGGGAAAAGGAATAGGGAAGGGAAGGGAAAGTAAGCGAGCCACAACCCCTTCGAAGCCGACACCAATGAGGCGGATTGAGGTCAAAAGGACCCAAATTGGGCCTCCGCCTCCCCGAAGTACTCGTATTAGTTTGGTTACCCAAACAACGTGAGGCGAGTTGCCGTCAGTTTCGCTTTCGCAAAAACCTACCGCACATCTTTGAGAACCGGAAGAGCCCATTGCTCAAAGATTTGGGATTAGGTGTCTCCCTGGCTCCTTTTCCGGGTAGACGCCGTGCGATCTGCCGGAATACTCTCAATACTCCTCGTCTCCCACGTGGGTAGACGAGGAGTATTGAGAGACGGGATGTACCCACGCTTTGGCCAGAATTGGTCCGAATTGACCCTCCATGGGTCCCCGACTTGATGACGTACTTGAATTGAATTCTCGCCAGAGAAAAACATTTCAAGACTAGAATCTTCCGGGAGGCATTACAAATTAAAAGGCATAACAAGAATTTCAATAGAGACCAGGGACAAAAAATAAGTGAATCATGGCTTCCAGTAATTTCTAGAAAGAAGAGCGACGCCCAGAAGACTCTCCACCAACACCCACCCTCTCCCCCTCTTGCACCACCGTGACGATATAAATTGATGCACAATAAAGGCAATTAGGTCATTCAGCCCTGATGAGGAGGAGGAGAAGAAACGTTGGCTTTTTTAAAGCTTGACGCGGGTTATCCCAAAAAAAAACCATCACTGCTTGCTGAACATGGACCGCGAAAGTTTTAATAATTTGACGATTATTATGACGAAATATGACGTATTTGTTTCAAATCTTTAATGTTGTAATTATTGATGTAAATCATTCATTTGTATCCTAAAATATACATTTTAATTATCTGCATAACTTCGAACTATTACATGCATACTTAGTAACTGTTTTTATGGAATTTGGTCGGATTTTCAACCTTAAGATTGGTTGACTGCAGTCCTCCATCCTTCCCTATCTAATGCTAGTTCCCTTACCTCCTTGTATCTCTTCCTATGTACTTTCCTCTTTATTTGGCCCATGAAGTTATTCCTGGGTCTTCCCTTGGGGACTTTTCCCTCTAATAATGCCTTCATTTATGTTCTTCACAAACCCATTGTGTCTCAGTGTGTATCCAATCCTTCTGATCCTTCTTTTCTCTACGGTGTTTCATATGGTCCTTTCCTCTACGGTGTTTCATATGGTCCTTTTCTCTACGGTGTTTCATATGGTTCTTTCCTCTTCTACTCTTCTGTACACTTTACCATTTCTTATTTTTCCGGCTATTTTATTTTGGCATGCTCCTCCATCACCAGGTTTCGAAGGCTTTTAGTCTTTTTTGGTCAGCTTAGCCAATGGTCCATGCTTCCGATCCATAGAGTGTTACGCTCCACACGAATGTTTTTACATACCAACTGTTTCCTGGTTTGTAGTCCTATCTTCTTTGAGAACTGCAGTTGTCTTTTTCCCATGAAGGTATTCTTAGCTTGGGCTATTCTCTGCTTGATGTCGGTTGTATTCGGTTGTATGTCAAAAAACCTGTGATAGTACCTCAGAGATAGGTGAAGAAATCCACTTGCTCTAATTTCTCTCCTCTATTTTTAACTGTTATATATGGACCGTATATATTTATTTGAAATTTGATGTCGGCATAGACTATATTAGCATTATCGTCTTCTTTTAATAACATTCATTTCTGACTAAACTCGTACAACTACGCGCAACATCCGTGTTCTCAAGAGGAATGTTCAAGGACAATTGATAAGCATTCCATTCCATTTCCCTTTGCTACTAAGAATCAACTGATGATTTCAACGCCAAAAATCGCGTCGAAATACATTCTCTATGCCATATTTTCCACACGTCCATTATCGTTAAAAAACCCGGCCAAAAGCTTGCTTGTAACGGCGGAAGCAGGAACACCAAGGTGTGGAATTTTTCCGAGACGATTAAGGTCACGGACCTCTCACAAATGAAACGAGTCTTTCGGCCGAATGTCACGATGAGTGATGGCATTTCTCGGGATTTTTATTAAGGATGAGGGCGTCGGCCGCAAAGGAAGAGTTGACGCCTATGCATATCATTATCATTCGGCGTGGCTGTCTCGGCGATCTTTGGATTGGAAAGCGTGCGCGCTAGGGAACCAGTCCCGGCTAAGGCCTGTGGCGCCTGCCACGTGTGGGCGGAACAATGGATCCCGCCAGTCACTCTTGTGGCGCAGGGAATTGAGGGGGAATATTTTTAAAAGGCGAGCTCGCAAAAAAATAGCGACTTAGATAGAGCGGGAAAAATTACAGCTGGGTGGCGAAAAAAACTGGGGGGTTGCTAGGAGAAGGGGGCAGCCCACCCCGGGCAGAACTATTTTCGCAGGGCGACATTATTGGCAATAAAAACCATTTATTAGTAGTGAGAGGAGTAAAATTATGAACTAGCCAGCGAGTTTACAACTACTATTAATCCAAAATATAACGATGAGGAATCTTTTTACATTACCCGTAGGACGTTAACAAAGAAACATAATATATGGTGAAAGCAACTTTAATAATTTAAAAAAAGAGTGAAAAATACACTTTAAATCTTGTATTTAAACTTTTAAGGAAGGCAAACAGAAAAATTTTCTCTTGAACTTAATTTAAGTAGTGATGGCAATAAAATTATGAGCTATCCAGTGTTTTACAATTACTTTCAATCAAAAATAACGATGAGGAATCTTATTACATTACCCGTTAACTAAGAAACATTATACATAGTGAAAGTAACTTAAAAATTTACAATAAAAAAGAGAAAAAAATGCAATTTAAATTTTCAATTTTTAAGAAAGAAGTAAAATTATTTTCTCTTCAACTTAATTTTAGTAGTGAGAGGAGTAAAATTAGGAACTACCGAGAGAGTTTACAGTGACTATTAATAAAAATACGATACGAAATCTTTCTACATTACCCGTAGAACTTAAACAGAGAAACATTATATATTGTGAAGGTAACTCTATTTTTTATAATAACAAGAAAGAAAAAGTTTTTTTTTTGCTGCCGGACGATGCTGTTGAGCCGTATGTCCCCGGAATACCGATAGGCTGCTGAGCCTGTCATGAGGATTTCCAGGGACCGGACCAACAGAACTTGACATACATCCATGCCCTGGGTGGTGAAAAACCCACCCAAGCGAGACTCGAACCCGCGACCCTCGGTTTAGCAGGCGAGGACTTTATCCCGCCGCCACCGAGGCCGGCGTTTTTTTCTTAATTTTGTATTTCGATTTACAATTAAGAAATATTAATATATATCTAATTAATCATTTTCTCTTAAACCGCATTGGAGTAGTGAAAGGAGTAAAATTGTGAAATCTCCAGATAGTTTACAAATACTATTGATCAAAAATAATACCAAGGAATCTTCGTGCAATATCCACGGAACGTTAACCTAGAAACATAATAGGATTGGATTGGATATTTGGGGTGGCGACCGACAGCTAAGGTTATTTGCGCCATAGGGAACTGGTAAGGGAGGAATCCTGGATAGAAAGCCGGCGTCGGCTTTAGTCTACTCTTAACGAAAGGCGCCTAGGGGACCACGTTTTAACGCCTCATCACGACAGACTAAGTACTGCAATCGGAACGCCCTCCACAAGACACTCAAGTAGGGATCGGATTTCCTCTGAAAAAATCCTCCTCTGCAGAGACGGTATTTTGCGATGTGGACGGCGACGGGGAAACCACCACATCAGTCTCCCTAGAAGATGCAGCCCTGCATTCTATATAAATGTATGTTTCACTGCTATATCATTAAATATATTGATGCATATAATCACCTGACTACATGATAGACTTGTTACTAGTTCTTCCCATTAAAAAAACTTAAAGAGTTGCTAGATATATTTACAAGGGGAGCGAGAATATACTAAAGGTTTTCATGGTTGTGGATTACAATGAAGGTTGGGAGCCACCATCCTAGATGATGCCGACCTTCCCTATCTTCATCTACATCTACATCTACGTCATACCCTGCAAGCCACCCAAAGGGTGTGTGGCAGGGGGTGCTTTCGCACCAGGCATGCATGAATGATATGGTAGAACACCGACATTACATTAAAAACCCGCGTACCACACATGCAAAGCGCCAATTACAAATCTAATACCCAAGAAACATTCTATCTCCAATCGTTCTAACATGCAAGGGATACAAAGACTACTACTACAGATTCAAAATATCATGCATAAATAAGAACATCATTATTTACATCATGCATAAATAAGAAAGAGGAGAATATAATGAGAAAGATTAACTGCCTGCCTATTGTCAATACTCGAACTATTCATGACGACGATCACAGCTGTTATGGTCCCGAATGGTACGCGGAAAAAATGACATTTTATACCTATCGGTTCTACAATCTAGCTCTCTAATTTTATTGGCGCGATCTAATCTGCCGTAGTACGAAGGGGTTAATAGTATGTTTTTTACGTCATCTTGAGATGATAACAAGTTTTCCTCGGGCGCAAGAAAAGTTTACATACGCGACCTTGTTCGAGTATAAGGCGATCATCGGGGGAGACCTTGGATTCTCCTCATGTCGACGCGACGGCGAGACGTTGCATTCTAACGGCTACGACTCAATAGCCCGAGTGGGAAAACTCGCTCTGGTCAGACGGGGAAAACGCAAAAAAGTGGAAGGGTATCACCCAAAGAGGAAGTTTAAGGAGGCCATACTTAAGGAGGTTGGTCCGAAAACTGAAGTCCATGTCATATTTTTCATATTCGCAGGAATTAGATAATAAAAGGTCCTCTATCGATTGGCTTAATTAGAAATACACCTTTGCGTCCTGGTTTTTCCAATAATCGCATTTGAAAATAGCTATATTTACAGTACGTAATACAGTAGGAGCGGATCCTTGGTACATAAAATATAGATTTAGAGTGTTGAAATCCATGTCGTTTATACAAAAAACGGATATGACATAAACAAGAATTTAAGAAATTGATTAGTGCAAAAATGACGGTTGGTTACCGACTCAGTTTTTGAGAAATTAAATGATTATTATCGAAATTTTATCCGAGAGACAGTAGCTGATCGGAGCGCTGGGGTCGGTCATACATCTACATCTACATAATACCCCGCAAGCCACCTCAAAAGGCGTGTGGCGGGGGGTGTTAGGACACCAGCCGTTTAAAAAAAAAAAAATTAAAAAAAATTCCGCCTAGCATTTATTAAAGTCCTTAATTGTTCGGGGGAAAAACGAATTCCCATACCTATCCGTTCGGCAAAATATTCCTCTTAATTTATCGATTCTGTCGGACCTGGAAATATAATGTGGTTCTAATATGATGTTCTCCGTGTCGCTCTGAAAGATATCCATTCTCAATTGCTCAAGCAATCTTAGCCTAGCACGTAGCCTCCGAGTCTCTAGCGGCTCCCACCCTAAATCGTTCAAAATCCGTGTAACGCTTTCTGTTCGGCCGTAGCAGTTTTTGACGAATCGCGCAGCTTTCCTTTGTATTTTATTAAGTTCATGGACTAGGTCTTTCTCCGCCGGATCCCATATGCTCGCTGCATATTCAAGGTGTGGCCGGACGAGTGCGAAATAGCACCTTTCTTTCACTTTCTCATCCGAAAATCTTCCCACGACACGCTTGACAAATCCTAGCGTCTTCAGGGCTCTGCCACAAATATTTCTTATATGTGTCCCCCACGATAGGTTCGAAGTTATCGTAACTCCCAGGTATTTAACTTCATCTGTCGCATTTATGCTAACGCCATCCACAACATATACATGGGGATAGTTGGACGACCTACGCAAGAAATGAGCCGCGGTGCATTTGCTCAGATTAAGTTCTAGTCCCCACTCTTTGCTCCACGCTTGAACGTTGTTTAAGTCCAATGACAGAATTTCAAAGTCAGAGTGATTACTAATTTCGCGGTATATGACAGCGTCGTCGGCAAATAAACGTATTTTACTGCTAATTCGGGAGCAAAGGTCGTTTATATATATAATGAACAAGAGTGGGCCAATAACGCTTCCTTGCGGGACACCCGATGTCACCTTAACCACATCAGAGCTAATTCCGTCAAGAACTACTCTTTGCTTTCGATCACTCAGAAAGTCACGTATCCAGTTTACTACTTGTTCGTTTAACCCGCATGACTATAATTTGTATAATAGTTTTCTGTGAGGTACCGTGTCGAAAGCTTTCTTAAAGTCTAGAAATAGTGCGTCAACTTGTCTTTTCGATTCACCAGATTTGAGAACGTCGTGAAGAAAGAGCGCGAGCTGTGTTTCGCATGATCTACCTTTTCGGAATCCGTGCTGACAATTATACAGGAGGTTTCGACTGTCCAGAAAATTCATAATATTGCTAACAACGATATGTTCGAGAATCTTGCCTGTAATCGATGTCAATGATATTGGTCGATAGTTTCCTGGGTCATGTCTGTTTCCCTTTTTAAATATCGGTGTAACGTTTGCAGTTTTCCAGTCCATTGGTATCTTTCCTTCAGACAATGACTTATTGAATATTATCTCTAAGAAAGGTGCGATCTGTGGTGCTAACTCCTTGAGGACGCGCGCGGGTATTCCCTCCGGACCCGGAGATTTATTACTTTTTATCGATTGTAGCTGTTTAATTATTCCATCGCGTTGAATTGTGATTTCTTTCATCGGTTCCTCAATGAATGGAATGTCTAAATTATACGCAGTGTCGTCTGTAGTGTAAACACTTTCAAAGTGGGAGTTTAACACATTAGCTTTATCAATATTTTCGGTGACAAGTTTACCATCTTTATCAAATAATGAATCTACGGTAGAAGATTTTCCCTGAAGTTTTCTCGCATATGACCAAAAAGATTTTGGATTTTCATTCATGACCAAAAAGATTTTGGATACATGAGGCAGCGTTGGAAGTGAACGCACACATATTGCGGGAATCCAAACAGAGAGGCACGTTTCAGAAGCTGTAAATTGTTTGAAAATATAGTACCATCTCGATCAAGTGACAAACATCGGTCAAAAAACGAAGGGCTTCTTATAACCCAAACAGGCACGGTAAATATCCCTAAACCATTTTGTTGTCACATAATAATAAATAACATCACTTATAAACGACTGATAAATGCGGCACTTACAGCTTTAATGAACGCTTGTAACCATAAATATTTCTGAATAATACAAACAAGTTGTTTTTAAATCCTAAAGTATACCTTTGTGATTTTGAATTCATGTCTGTTCATCATCATAGGCAAAGTAGGTATATATACTTAAATTATAACCTTAGGTAACATTCCTATTCTTAATGCCATTAGCCCATCATCTATATAAATTACTTTCTTTACGCTTTTTTATTTACCATTTCTCACAATTTTGAGCTCTACCGTCTGAACGGTCTATCTGATCGAAATTCTGACATTCAATGTTTTGTAGGCAACGAAACGTTCGTTCAACGTTCAATTTTTATCTTTTTTGGTGGGAAAAATATTTTTAAAGCGAGTTACGATGATGAAAACAAAATGTTTTAAAGATGTTAGTGAAAAAACTGAAAAAAGAAGAAATGCATATGTCACTCCAGAGAATGGAACCTCGTACCTACCAATTCACATTTCGCTACCTTACCTCTCGTCCACCGCTCGTTTGTAGTGTGCCAGCAATTTAAGTATAAAAAATATATAAAGTGCGTTATAGTACTGATCTCCACAATAACACCATTCAGTGATCAATTTAGTCCTGATAAGGACTATTTTGTGTTATGAGAACTTCTAAAAAGAACTTATTCCACGTATTTAAAATAGGAAAGCACTTCAGCACACGCACAACAAACACCAGTCACTAAGGACATCAACAAAGTTCAGTACAACGTTGTCAAAGTTTTTAGAAATTAATTAACCTTGAAATAAATTTAAATGTAGGGTTAACTTGAGAAAATATTGTAATATAATAAATACATGAATTTTTAGATATTTCTGGTGATATATAGAGTTGAAAAGGTTTTATAAATCTAATTACTTATTTAGGCATACTCGCTGCACGACTCCATTCTCGGAATTCGATTTAAAAATATTTTTTACACTGGTCTTCCTAATATTCATCTTTAATGAGATATTTCAGCTTTCCTCTAAATTAGACACATAACAAATAAATAAAGCAGTATTCTTTTTAAGGCTCATTTACATAACTAAAACAATCGGGATGCCGCTAGAATTATGACATACTCAGTCGCGAACCAACCTCCTTAAGGAAGCTTGAGTGAGGCATCACTTCAAATAAAATTTAATGAATTTGGCCGAATTGTGAAGAAAAAATATCTCACCTTTCCAATGCTGATAAAATATTAGGCACTTAGTAATTTTCGAGATATTATACAAAAATACCCTTTCGAAGACTACCGCAGAGTCGTTGAAACGGCAGTTTTTTCGAGATCTCTTCCGCGTAGTTTGATTTTCGTAGACGACAGTTTCGTTTGCATTGCAGCTACCATAATCAGGTCTGACGCGTTCATCACCGCCATATGAAGGGTGTTTCTCAGTTTTGCCCGTGTTCAAACAGCCGCCTTCAGGAAAAAGTCGAGGGGCGTCATTTTGGACGCGTTTACAAAGGCCATCTGTTTCCCTCCGTGCTCTTTGATTACTTCTTCTCTTCCTGCCAAATTCCGCCAATCACAGAGCAGGGAGGGAAACAGATGGCCAATATAAACGTGGCCAAAATGATGCCCCGGCACTTCGACCTGAAGATGCCCTATGGAACACGGGCGAAACTGTTGTCTCAAAAATTACCTACGCGGTGGAAACCCGAGAATTGGAGAAGCATTAACGAGCTTTGATTTAATGTGAAAATGAGAGAAATGGCGACGGTGGTTTTTTTTAAATCTTACCACGGCTTAGTGAAATGTAGCCGTAACAACAATTACAGTAAACTTGCAGCTCGGAGCTCAGTAGCACCGTGCGGTCGCGAGCGAGCAAGTAAAAGCTTCTTTCCAATGGTTACATAAAAAACAACAACTGTACAGTTTTTCCGAGAATCTAAAAAGGTATCATTTTACCTCCATTTCGCAAGAGCTGATGGTTCCTGGAGGTGAATATTACCGGGCTGTAATGAGTACGCCTGAGGGAAAATACTAATATCTTGGAGAAATAAAATAATTTCCAAGAGAATAACTCATAATATAGGCACCCTACATCTCACATTCCATTACCCTATTCTGCACTTATCTACATCTACAAACCACCCTCCGAGCCGCCGCATGGGAGTGTGGCAGGGGGTGTTACGACACCAGCCGTGTAAACCTGTAAGGAATGAGGTAATGGGAGGTGAAATGGTGACGTGTATTATGGAAGTGTATTTAGTGGAGCTCAGTTTTTATTGTGGTCGCTTATTGTGCGGGGAAATAACGAGTATTTGCACCTATCTGTTCGGAAATTCATCTCTTTTATTTTATCGCTTCCGTCTGACCTAGGGATGTAGTGAGGGGTCATGATTATATTCTCTGTGTCGCTTTGAAACACACCTGTTCTGAATTGCTCAAGCAACATAAGGCTAGCGTGTGGCCCCCGAGTCTCTAGGGGCTCCCACCTTAATCCCTGTAAAATTGTGAAACACTATGATTTCGCTCGTTTTCAACGAAGCATGTACATACATTTTCTTTGTATTTTTTAAATTTTTTTGGTTAAATCTTTATGACCAGGGTCCCAAATACTCGCGGCGTATTCGTGATGTGGCCTAACCGGAGCGAAGTAGCATTTTTCTTTCGCTTTTTCATCCGAGGACCTTCCTATTATTCGTTTAAAAAAACCTAGTTTATTTAATGTTGTGCCGCGTATGTTTTGTATGCGTGTCCCCCGCGATGTAGCAGAATTTAAGGCAATTCCAAGATATTCCCCTGAATCTGAATATTTTGTTTATTCCACCCACAGTGTAGGTGTGGTGCCCGAATAATGTTGTTTTTTAACAGTGTAGTTTTCGCTCAACTAAAATGAGTAATCTATGACAGATATATTATAAAATCCAATGTATTTCCTTAGCAGGCCCCTTTGGGCGGGTTAGTTTAACGTTCTGGATGATACAGGCGCTACCAGCGTCCGCTGCGACTGATCATGGGGAAAATAACGATGGGTGTCATAACAGTATATTACAAGACAGTGATACAACCCTTCAAACTCGGGTTACACAATTTTGAAGCGGACAGTTGTGGGTATACATATATACATCGGTTCGCTCAGTCGCGCTTAAATCTCCTCCATGCTATATAACAGATTAATTTGAGGCTGTTCAACGGTAAGCCGCACGGTACGTTAGTAATAAGCATAGCATGTATGAATTGATGAGTTTGGTGTTGAGTGTCTTAGGATGGGAGGATCTCAGTATCCGCAGGAGGAGGGCAAGGTTGACTGCCTTTTACGCAGAGTTTTGTGGTGTTGAAGCATACTATATTCTAAGTGAACAGTTAGAGAAGCCGAATTATCACGGTCGTCATGGCCATCTGTGCAAGATGAGAGCAATATTCTCTGCCTCCAACAGAGCAAGAAACTCCTTTATGGCGAGGACTATTCGTGACTTAACTATTTGCCTCCTGAAGTATTCAATGTATTTCCAATAAATCATAACGTGTTTCAAGAGAGGATTTGCGTCACATGAAGACATAAAACTAGTTGTATGTATTAATTTATTACAATTACTGATTTTACGCTATTTATTGTTCTAGGTGTCTTGTTTGTTTACGATTTTTATATGTACCTTGATCACCTCCCTTTGCCACCGGAAATGTTGAAACTCCTGTTGAAAATGAAAGCTCCTGTTGCAAATGTTCAATGAAATTCTATTCTATTCCATCCATGCAAAACTACTTCTTAGTAATTTCAAAAGGGTTCGAACCTTGGTTTTCTAGTTCGAATACCGGGGATTTACCCAAGGGGGTTCCCCGTGCCAGTCACGGAAAGTGGGCGACTTGAGGGTAGGAGAGATTAATGTCTTCAACGCACGGAGTTTTCCCCTCCATTTTCACAGAGAGAAGACACACACAGCATTCCGGATCACGTGACAATGGCAAAGAGGGATGAAACAACGGCGACAGTGACACCGGTCTCTCCGCCTTCCCTCGATTCTCCCGCCACGCCCTATACATTCCCAAAAAAAATAAAAACAAAAGAGTAAATACGAGCGGTAGTGGGGTACGAAGGGAAAGAGGAAAGCTTTCTTCACGACGATGACAGCGGCCGGTTAATTTACGAAGTTATAATTTATATCGTCCTCAAAAACACCAGGGACCCTATTGCGTCCTGTATTCGGGAAGTTTTAAGCGAATTAGAATTAAAATATCCTTATTACGGTCTAGGGGTACCACATCGACATCGATGTATCGGAATGCTTTTGGCCGAGCCATCGAAAATATCGAGTAGTAAAATAATCCGATGAAAATTGAGTGAGTGTTGAGTACTTTTAATTAACATCGAAAAATCGACTACTCGATGTCTATTGGTCGATGTGGCATCCCTACCAAGGTCACAAGAAAATGAGGTTGATGTAAACCTGACGGACTATCGCCCATTTTTTTTAACCTACTCATTAACTATTCCATTATCCAAGAAAATTACAGATATCATTAAAATATGGCTACAGATATTGAAGTAAACGAAGAGCTATGGTGGCCAACGCTAGAAGCTATGATGTAGGCGTGGTCTATTCGATATCTTTGTTAACCCCGATTTTACTTTATGGGCACTTATGCTCAAAACCTAGAGTTACCACAAGAGTACTAAATTAACTGTGGGTGGAGTAAACATAAAATCTTCAGATACAGTTAAGTATCTTGGAATTACCTAACTTCTAATATATTGCGGGGAAGACACACAAAATATATGCGGCAGGGCATTAAAGAAACTAAGTTTTGTTGAGCTTATAATAGGAAGGCCCTCGGATGAAAAAGTCAAAGAGAGATGCTACTTCTCTCTGGTTTGGCCTCTCCTCGAATACGCCGCCAGCATTTAGAACCCTAATCATAAAGATTTGACCAAAAAATAATAAAATATAAAGAAAATCTGTACGCTTCGGTAAAAACTGCAACGAGCGAACGTTTAGTGTTTCACAACTAGTAGAGGGAGGGAGAAAGGTGGGACCCCCCCTCGGAGGCTACACTCTGGGCTCAGCTTGCTTGAGAAATTCAGAACTGGTGTGCTTCAGAGCGACACAGAGAATATTCGTGCCACACTTTATTAAAAATGCGAGATTCTCACTGGATCTACTATATTCCGGGGACCACCAATGAAAAGAGTTACCGAGTTTTCCAGTCTCTGATTTGAGGGTCTCTACCCATCCCCGGACAGCAGCGTCACCGATGGAACGGAGGAAAATACGTCGCATCGCTTCAAGGAATGGAGAGGCGACCGACAGCTAAGGTCTTTCGCGCCATGAGGGACAGGTGAGGGCGGAAGGGTGCATAGAAACCCGGCATCGTCCGACAGAGGTGGAAAACTTATATTAAAGAAGTTAAATCATTAGTTTATATTGGTTTCATTAATTTACTAACCTCGAAAATCGAATCAATGAGTGTTCATTGTTGGTTTATATTTGTCAATTATATTGGATTGGATATTTGAGGAGAATACTGACAACTAAGGACATGTGCGCCGTTGGGAAGGTAAGGAAGGAAGGATGGAGAGAAACCCGGTGTCGGCATTAGCCTGTTCTGAACGAAAGGCGCCATGGGGACCACGGTTCAGTCTCATCCGACAGACGGAGTACTGTATTTGAAGTGCCATTCACAAGGCACACAAGTAGGGATCGGGTTTCCTCTGAAAAACATCCTCCTCAGTAGGGATATGAACCTTTGCCGCCCGTATAGTTAATCAGTACTCTAGCGTCCACACCAACCCGATCCCCCGAGGGTGATCAATAAGACGCTATAATACACAACAAGTACTCTGGTCCTCCATGGACATGAAGGATTCTTATTCGGACAAAGTGAAAAGATTTTTAAGAAATAACGTCGTATACGCGTCATGGCAAGCACCTGATTTTCTACAAATCCACGTTTCTTCACCGGTCGAGATAATCTAGCAGAGCGCAAAAAGCGAAAAGTCACATAACTCCTGCTAAATACTAATCGATATTTGAGAGTTACACGAAAATAGATTCGCATTTAGCAGCAAAGTGGAGTCGTAAGTTAAAAAATTGTAGACGTCTGCTAAAGCGCTTTCGATCGCGGCTCCTTCCGCTTTCCAAAAAAAAAAGCATTTGCACACCATGGGTGACATACGCTCTACACACAATTGATCTCTGAATTACGATAAATTACAAACAATTAGATGAAAATAGTTATCACTCTGGAAATCTACAGGTAGACGACTTAATAGAACATGTAGACTGCTTTTTATATAGACTTGATGCATGGCTTCTTCCGGCTTCCCAAAAAATGCCTTTACTCACCCAAGTTTACACCTGCTCTACTCACAATTGCTCACTGAATTGCGATTAATTACAAATATTATATGAAAAAAGAGTTATCACTCCGATAATCAATAATTGGACGATTTTGTAGAACATGTAGACGGCATTTTATATAAACTCGATGTGAAGATTATTCCGCTTTCATGAACGCATTTATCCACTCAAGATTACACACATTTGCCCTCCGAATTAAGATATTTGTAATAAATATGACGAAAATAGAGTTATCACTCGGGTAATCTACAGGTAGACGATTTAATAGAACATGTAGACGGGATTTTATGCTACAATTATGCGAGGCCTCTTTCGCATTCCAAAAAAAACACATATACACCCCAAAGGTTACACACAATTTCTCTTCAAATTACGATAAATTGCAATAAGATGAAAAAGGAGTTATCTTCAGGGTAATCTACAGGTAGACGTTTTAATAGAACATAAAGACTAATTTTTATGTAAACCTGATGTGATATTTCTTAAGCTTTCCAAAAAATGGGTTTATACACACAAGGTTACACGCACTTGCTCACCGAATTACGATAAATTATAGTCATTAGGATGGAAAAAGAGCTATCACTCGTGTAGGCTACAAGAAGACGATTTAATTGGACATGAAGACGGCCTTTTATTTAAACTCGACGACCTCAGGGTCAATTGGTAGAAGAATTTAACATTGGTAACCATGTTGCAAGTAATGCTTGGTATTTTCCTACGAATCCGCATTCACAAATGTTCTCTTTTTTCGCTTAACCCAGGACAGGAACTTCTGAATTTGAATTTAAGGTGGCTCTGGTCTCAGGAAAACTCATTCCAGATTTTCTGAAAACTTATATAGAATCTCTGAAGTGCTTCCCTTACGCTAAGATGGGAAAATAGCGTTTCGTGGCTAGTCTTACTGTAATTCTTCCTTGAAAGCGGAGAGTTTTGCATGGACACTAGAGGAAATCGCTCAGAGTACAGCAGAAATACGTCAATTTAAACAAGGAAACATACTTACGCTTTTCATTTAAACTGTTCATAAGATACGAAAAGTAATGGGAAATAGGTTAAAAATAAAATATAGGAATGTTCCCCTACATTTCTAAAGTTGTCAGTAAATCACTACCGTTAGTTAAAATGCATAGTTCCATGCAAATGGCGCTGCAGGCGGCTCATATTGCAAGGTCCTACGATATCGATTGTATTCTTCAATCGATACATGTGCTATTAATGTGCTTATTTTAGTGTATTTATCACAAACATACCATAGGTTTTTCAACGTTTTGCTGATTTGGCAATGCATTTGTATTCTAAATGACGACTTTTACCGCATATCTGCAGATTTCCTTGGGTTCGCCACGGTAGTAAATGCTTTGTGAGCACAGTAATGGCGAACATGTGGTGCAAATGGTTGCGACGACGTGTATCGAAGGAAGAATACTATCGATATCGAAAGACTCATTGCTTATATGGTTGGACAAATACAGTCATTAAAAAAAATTATTTGCGGAATAATCTGAACATTTGTACCATAATTCTGGTTTTCAATAGGGAACCCACATCTTCGGCGAAAGCAGAGCTTTTTTGAATAGAATAATTGAAAATGTGCCACTTAGTATTTGTCTTGACGCACATAGTCCAGCCAGAACCACCTTTAAGTTTTAAGTACTTGGTGCGACTATTAGCTCCAGAGCAACGAGGCTTTATCCACGGTACTCTGCCAAAACAGTCACCAAAACTCGATTCACTGTAGAAACTAAGACAATTATGGTAAAATGCACTCACGTTAGTTATCGCAGCAAGGGATCCGATAAGGCAGCATACAAATTGAAACAGATCACCTCCTCCATCAAGGGGTCGCACTGCAAACAAATAAAACTTTTATTTTACTCATTCCGCTAGCGGAGGGCTCCAGTTGAAATTTCACCATGGAGGGAAACATTAAACATGCATAACACCCCTGAAGACTCGGAGACTACGCGCTAGGATTAGTTTGCTAGAGAAATTCAGAACTGGTGTGTTTCACAGCAACACAGAGAATATTATCAATATGCCTCACTACATCTATAGGTCTGACGGAAGCGATAAAATAAAGAGAGTTACTTTGCCGAACAGGTAGGTACCAAAACTCGTTCTTTCTGCGCACAATAAGTCACCACAATAAAAATTGTGCTCTACTAAATACACTCCTATAATACATGTCACCATTTCATCTCCCAAAAACTTACATCATTACACGGCTGGTGTCCAAACATCCTCTGCCACACGCCCATGCGGCGACTCGCACGGTAGTAAAGACATAATAAAATAAATTTACTCTAAAAAATTATACGAATCGAAGAAACGGCCATTCTTGTTCCTCAAAATATTAAAAATGATTTCAAAGCATTTATACAAGATATTCAAACAGTTTATGTAAGCTAACTATTATTTGAGGAAATCTTTTTTATAAATATTGAGATAAATATGTTGTTATTAGGCAATAATACATCTGTTCCACATATTTTGTAAGCATAAGGTACAAATTCAGTAAACATGTCATTCGTCTTCCCTTAAAACATAATATATCTTAGCTACAATCAACAAAAATGACGCATAAATGCATTAAACACGTTGATTAGGGAAGTCTATGATCACTGGGGAACATGGAAAGGATACTCAGTGTGCCGGCCAATGCTAGAAGCTGAAGCCAGTATGCCATCTTCGTTGACCCTCACTTTCCAATAGCGCTCGCTGGCTAACGCACTAATTTTCCAATTTTACGATGTTTTCCATAAATATGTAACTATAAATCAGCATGTACATAGTTCTTAAATGTGCATTCTCCTAGCATTTTTTAAAATTTTTTAACATAACATATAATCCGTATTCCACCAAAAACTTGGGTTGATTCCAGTCAAATTCATAGCGCTAAGTAACCAATGTTCGTGAGTTGCTTGTCTTAAATTTCATACAGATAATTGATATTCTTGCTTTACATCCGCTAATTCGTCCACTCCTTCGTGATAACAATAGAAAAGTGAGGAAAGAGCAGGGATGAGCAATATGGTCGTTATTTCGGTGGCCAGGCTCCAGTTTAATGAAGTAGTGACCTCTCCATATACCTCAATGGACACGCAAGAATTACCAGAAAGCTAAGTCTTCTCAATCGTTAAATGTCAAGTAATTGACGGTTGTCCCAGGGCTACAAATTCCGGCCTCGTTTCCGTTTCTCAAGCGTAGTTAATCACAGGCGAGTAGAAAAAAATAAGGAACACAAAAAACCAAGGACACAAAATGGTCTCAACGAAAAAAGAGCGAACTATGCTATGAAGAATGACGATGCAGAATGCCAGGAGGGGAATTCGAGGGAGAAAATGATCACATCGGGGACCAATAAGATGAGAGCATTATTGCAAGGGCAATTCCGCTCAAGGTAATTTTACATGGAAGAGGTTAGACATCATTTAATTAATCCAGGCGCAGTCCCAGATTTGCTTGAGGTGCTCCCACCCCGACTGAAATAGGCAAACAAATACTAAATTCCAGCTTTTTTCAAATGGTTTTCACCATTGAGGTAGATAAAGAGGGCACATCCTATGATATCCCATGCTACTACAACGGTATGCAGTTACAACGATATAACTCAAATCTCTATCGCATCGCTAGTTTTGGGATTAGCCGGTGTTTACAACTTTTACAACAGCTTGTGTAAAACTCAGTATAAAAATAATTTTTTCCTTCGCTATGTTAAAAACATGCTCATCTGACTTATGTCCGAAGCTTTTATCTATATTCTAAATATTAAGAAGATGACGATAACAAAATGTTGGGCCATCGGATTTTCAGCGCCGAAAACAAGGTTTTTATCAAATAAAACATCGTAAAAGCGCAGGTAACGATAGGAAAAAATTTCTACGTGCATAAATTACCCTATAAATGATAATTCTATCTTATGCATTCTATTTTGTTAAAATTGGTTGACTTAACTTGAAGTTACGGCTTCCTAAAATCAACGTGCTCGGCTTTCTTAATGGACAGTAGACGCTGAAACCAGTCCGCCATCTTCGTTAACCCTCATTTTCCTCCAGCGCTTACGGGATAACGCATTAATTTTGCAATTTTACAATGTTTTCCATCGATAACTTACTAGAAATCAGCATACCCTTACTTCTTTAATATTCATCTTCCCTGAATTTATGGTTTATTTATTGAAATTATAATAATCTGCAATCCCGGTGAAGCATAAGCCTAAAATCGGGTAAAATCCATAGAACTAAATAACTTTTCTGTCTGATGAGTTACTTGCCTTAAATGTAAAACAGATGGTTTATATTCCTACTTTAAATCAGCTAAATCATCCATTCCGTCGTGATATCCGTCGGTACATATAAGTGAGAAGAGAGGAGGGTTAAACAAAATGGTTGTTATTTTGGTTGTCAGGCTTCAGTTTGATGGCGTAGAGCCCTCTCCAATTATCTCAATGGTTTTAACAGTCCTGCTTTCGCTGATGGAGTAGGTTAGCCATCTAAAACCAACGTAGACATTTAGAAAATCTAACAGACTCGCCTCTCTCACACGAGTGGTATTTGAGATATTAGCGTTCAAAAATGACCAATTTGGTGATATTTTCGAACAATTTCGACGCCATTTTTCCAGTTTCACCGAAGCTCCGGTAGAGGGACACGGAGTAATTTCATCAAAAAAAAATATTACCTTTATTTCCCTAGCCAACAAATTTTCGGGCCTGAGAAGTGAAACAGGGTTGTTGGGGGGGGACGGTACGAGGGTCCAAAATGGCAATTTTGAATAGTAAAAATGGCATTTTCAACTATTGTTGATTACCGAATTCTTTCCGAAGTAATTTTGATTCTAATAGTTGTAGGTGAGGAAATGAAAATTCAACCGAGACGTCACCAGCCGCCTCGCAGATAATGCGACTTCAAGGGAGCGTCATGCCCATTCCTCAGGAGACACTTAGTGACTTCACTCACGAGGTTTTTCCTTTGAATCCGAATGAGCATCCATTGTTCCACAGCAGCGAAGGTAGTAATTTTCCCTCGTAATCCGGGATAATTATCATCCATTTTCCCCTCCACAACTATGTGGTTTTCTCGTGTCGGTGGTACGCTCCCAGAGAGCTTGCAGAGTTTCAAAATTGGCTGAACCGTTTTATATTTTACGCATTGACTTTTGCGCGCATCCACCATATTCTTGGCATGATTCTTCGGCGCGAAAGATATAAAATCATTGTCTCCCGCTCGTTAATTTTCCACGGATCCAGCGTATTTTAGCGGTGCAAAATAATTTTAGCCTAATTTGTTCATTCTACCCAACAAATAGGAATTACCTTCGGGTAAGAAAAAGGATGGAGGGAAAAGATAAGAAATGATGAAGTGTACTGAAGAGTAGAAGAGGAAAGGACACATGGAGCACCATACAGAAAAGAAGAACCAGATGGATTGGACACACCCTAAGACACAATGGGTTTTTAAGGAGCATAATTGAAGGTAAAATAGAGCGAAAAGTCCCAAGTGGCAGACCCAAGAATCAGTTCATGAACCAAATAAAGAGGGAAGTACATATGTAGGAAGAGATGCCAGGAGGTAAGGGAACTAGCATTAATAGGGAAGGATGGAGGGCTGCAGTCAACCAGTCTTAGAATCGAAAAACCTATAAAGAAGAAAAGGGGGAAATTCCAGTATCAAGACAAAACAATAACATATGCACTCTCAACAATTAATAAAGGTCATTAATAATTTTATAATTAACCATTTCTGTTCACGTGATGGAAGATATGAAGGCTACAGTGTGAAATTATTTTATAAGTTCACATCGAAGCACTCCATCAAACTTAATCAAGCTAGTTGCTTTTTTCTGTTTGAACTTATCATGGAGTCAATATTTTTTTACATGATTTTCCTTAACTCGCTTTTCCATGGATCTATGAGTACATGGATCCATGGAAAAGCGAGTTACCATCTACTCGTGTATCCACGGATCCATGATTACCACTCCATTTTACCTTACATTGTTACCACTTCATTCGGTGAAAGTGTGCCTCGAGTAAGAATAGTGGTAAAGCTCATCTTTCTCTCAAAGACTCTCATCACGAGCATCAATCCGAGTCGTCGCATCGTGTCCACAACATGGGGAATGTTTCTTTCTAGATAAAATATTACGCGCTTTAACTCGCTTTTTATTAGTTCACTGGATCCATGGTTGCTACTTCATTTTACCTTAATATTTCGATTCCATTCGAATAAATACTCTCGAGTCCCTAAATCCGTTGACATCACCCGCTCCTTTGTCCCATTCCATTTACTTTCCATATCGTTCTCTTCCTCCGTAAACGTGCCCCATCAAGTGCGAACCTGATCCCGTCATCCGGTAGGATATCATTTTCTTTCCCTCCGACCGCATGAAGCTCATAATCGTTCCAGCCATGCCTCTTACCAGCGTATAGAACCACTCAGCGCAGTAAAGCGTTTGTTTTGTTCGAAAAATGTGTGCGATAACTTTTCTTGAGAAGAAGAGCTTCACCAGAGACGACTGATTGCTCTCTACGCTTCAAGACGGCACGAGCATTGGCTGACTTAAGAAGAGAGTTCATTCTTTAATGTAAGTATTTTCTACGTGACAACGTCTTGATAATCAGTATTACATGTGTTAGGCAGAGGGTATAGCCCGTTTGCATTAACTTGGTCGAATATCAGTAGTCGATCGATATATATATTGTGATAACTTTAACTCAGCTTAATTTAACTCAATTATTGACGTCATAAAATTATGAAATTTTGCACAGTGACGTAAGTCAGGTGAAAATAGAGTATTCCAAGGCCACTTTTGATATTATCGATATATTTTCTATAGAATCCATACATTTTTTAAATTTAACTCGGCTTATTTTTACATGCTTTCTTTAACTCGCGATTCCATGAATCCATGGTTACTTACACAGTTACTTCATCTATAACTAAATAACACTAATATATATTTAACCTTCCTATACTGTGATGCGAGGTGGAATAGTGGTAAAGCATCTGACATTAAGACAGTCGTCGCATCACTTCCAAAACCTGGTTATTTTTTGTAGTAAAAATTCCTAGTTTTTTTGTCCTGGTTAGTAAAATGTTTATAACACAATATGAGCAACTAACAAGAACCGTATTCGAATTATACATTTTAATTTTAGCTGCGGTATGAAACGTGAATTAAATAAATCATTGATGGTAAAATAATATACTATATAAGACTGAAATTCTTAGTCATTCAATTAAAATATCCACATAAGTCTTTGATTTGACTCTTTTTTCACGCGGTACGTTCAAAACTCCTTCGCAACGGAAGGTTTTCAGCGATTCTGAAAATATTAGTGCGGTGACAACATTATGTATATTTAAAAATTTAGCCGAGAAAACATACTAACTACACATTGTTTAGTTTTTGACGAGATCTAGGTGTTAGAAATCTCTCATTGTTAAAATAGGATCTCTCTGGAGTGCATACAAATGCCATTTCCCACGTGAAAGGTCTGGTATTTTTTGGCAAACATATCCCAAAGTAATCGGCAAAGGGGTTGAATTTTTGGTTTCATTGAAATGGTGATATATTTATCTTTAAAATGAGACAAAATTCATTGATATCTAGGTAAAATAATATTCCGCTCAAACCTAAACTACCTTAAATTTAAATTAAGTTAGGTGAAAACCTTATCAAAAGTATCTATAACTTATCAAACTTATTATTTTTGTGACCTCGAATAAAATCGAAGATATCCAGGTTTGAATCCTAGTCAACGGTAAGTTTAAGGATTAAGGATTTTAGCTCTCATAACTTCTCGAATTTTCTCTCCCACTCTTGACCGAGAGTCGCGGATTCGAAGTCACTGATGAACACATCCGTGGATTTTAAGTGGCACGGTAAGGGAGAGAGAGGATGAGTTTTCTGGATGCTACTTCTGTATTTTACAGATTTTGACGACAAGATCGTGAGAATACCTGAGCGCGTGCCGCTCGCGTCATCGAATTCGAGGTGCTCTCGAAAACACCGCTGGTCCTTGAAGGGAGGGAGACACAAGAATACTGATGGCTCAGGCGAAAATGAAAAGGGTGGGGAAGTGAAGTGCGTACACGAGGAAAGCTTGGGAAGTCGAGGTGGTTTGGGCGATATTTGTATACAAACAGATTTCGAGAAACTGTCCGTGTGCGTTCTCATTAGTGATATCTATGGACGAACGAAAAAAAATACATGAAACTCAATTTTGTCCCATGAAACTCGACGTAACTTGATATCTAATTCGGAACTATTCGATACGATTGGCACTCAATTCCATGAACGAAAACCAATACGTTTCATAAAATTATCATGGCTACCAAGAAATATCAAGGTACCGTGCAGAGTAAAAAAACATATTTGTATACGATTTTCGCTTTAATATCGGATTCCATTTAGTGAGCAAAAGTCATAACAATGCTATAGTAAAACATTTAAAAAATATGATTCCCGAAGAAATTATTCAAATACATTCACTACCGATTCCGTATCAGTGGCAGGGCAGTGCTATTTCAACAGCCTTAAGGCACTTGGCATGTATTTCGAAAAATAATCAATCTATATGTACGGGTTTTCCCATGAACGCAAAATGATAATATCATACATTGATAATTGCAGAAAGCTACAGCTACATACTACCCTGCGAGCCGCCGCATGTGCGCGCGTCAGGGGGTGTTAGGACACCAGCTGTGTTTAGATTTGAGGGATAAGTTTTCGTGAGGTGATATGGCAACATGTATCATGAGAGTGTATTTAGTGGAGCTCAGTTATTATTATGATCGCTTATTGTGCGCTGAAAGAACGAGTTTTTGTATATATCTATTCGGCAATGTATCTCTCTTATTTTATCGTTCCTATCATCGAGGATGTAGTGAGGCGTCATGAAAATATTCTCTGTGTCGCTCTGAAAAATCAGCGTATCATGCCGAGTACAAAAACACGTATTTAAATGTGATTTGTGTTGTAATTTCGGATTCCACGCAGTAGAACAAGTCATAATAATGCTTAAATAAAAAAATTAAAAATATTCCTGCATCACTTTCACAAATACGTTTACAAACGATTTGGTGTCGTTGGCAGAACAAACCTATTTGAACAAGTAGCCTTATGGCACTTGACATGTAAATCGAAAAAAGTTGATTATATATGTACCGGTTTTCCCATGAACGCAAAAAAATTCTTTCTTACGTTGATAATTGCTTATTACAAATTATCAAGGGGTCATATCGATGGTATAGGGACTAAAGTTACAAAATATTCATTTTTTCAATTATTCATCTTTCCAAAATATTTTTTTTTCAATTGTATTATTGAAAAATATGATTCGAACAAAGGAAAATTCAATTATTTCGTCTAAATTTTGAATTTCACCTAGTAAAAACAAGTAAAACAATTCTTTGAATAAAACAAAAATTTTAAAACGTGATTCCTACATCATTTATTTTACAGCACATACTACCAAATCGGCTTTTCGGCAAATCAAAGCTCTTTCAAAACATAGCATTTAGACATGCATCACAGATGGTATATTTCAGATATCATACGTAAATTACAATAAATTTGAGTCCTTGAGCTTCTGAACAATCTTGTACCAAAAAAAATTGCAAGGAATAAACAAATTTAGAGCAAATTCGTTTCAACTCATTCGTTGACAGAAGTGGTACATATTACGGATATGACTGGCGGGGGGAGCAAAATGTATTGTACACAAATGAACGTAAAAATAAAAATATTTCAAAAATTGACATTCGAAACGTTCAGCAATTATTTTGTAAGTGTACTTTTTTACATGTATCTGATGGGTACTTTGGTTAAGGATGTAAAGAGGAAACAAGAGAAGAGCTTGATATGGAGCTTAGCGTTGCATGGAGTAGAAACGTGGACCGTCAGAAAAGAGGACGAGAATATACTGCAGGCAATTGAGATGAGGGTGTGGAGAAGGATAGAGAAGGTGAGGTGGACGAAGAGGAAGACTAACGAGGAAGTGCTTCAGATGATGGGCGAAGAAAGGAAACTTCCTAATAAGATTCGGGATTGGCAGAGTAGGTGGATGGAGGATGTAATAAGGGGCAATGTGTTGCTCAAGAATGTGATAGAGGGAAATATGCTGGACAAGGGGGAAGAGGAGGAAAGAGATTAGGTTTCATGGACAAGATAAAGAAGGGTAAATCGTATGCTGAGGCGAAAAAGGATTTACTGGAACAGGATCGGCCTCTGAATGTGCAGAAAACCGGAAGGAGATTCCCTGACATTCAACACTACATACCTTAACCGGTAGAATACTTTTAAAAAATGTTTTTTTTAAGAGTTAAGTTAAATTATAACTCATATAGTTACTTGAAATTTCACATAAAAAGAGGAGAAAGAAGGAGGATGGACAACATCTAAAACAACACAACACAATAGAAGTAAGACGATGGAAAAATGGCCGATTGTAAACTGAAAAAATTTCGACTGGACCGGGAATGGAACCACGGACCTTCCGATTGAGCGCATAGGTCCATGAGAGAGATACAGGGGTAATGAAATAAGGCGGCAGAAGAGTATAAGCCATTATTCAGAGGTATACGAATAAACAAATAAAGTTTTGAGGTGGTATGACAGGCAATACAAAAAAAGAAAAACTCACGAAAAAACATTTAAATTTTCCACGATTTCTCCAATCTTTCTCAGACGGAGGTATCAATTCGCGAAATAGCTCCAATAATTTACTATCTGTGATGTCTAACACAAAAAAGAGTTAGTTTTCTCGCAGTTTGTAAGAGATGAGACGATGCGAGGTTCTCGTATTTTCGAATTTGGATGTAAAACCCATCTGCGCCAAGTGACGCCCAATGATTCATGTCATCTTTTCGTCCAACTCCCGAAGCCGAAGAGGAGAGGGATGACGGTCGATAGTCCATGCATATGATAATTGAAAATTATCGAAGTCCTCATCACTCGCCCAAGTCCTTTGCTCAAAGAGGAACGCATAAACGTCCCGTCATCCCCCTTGATTCGGGAAAGGACGCAGCACAGTTTTTCGTTAAGATGTGACAGGCGCTTTCGCGAAAGAAATCGCTTACGTTCAAGAGGGAGATGAAAAAATCAGCTACCTCTCCCTTTTTAGACCCCACGCGGAATACACTGCCAGTGTTTGGGATCCACATGAGGTAGGCTTAAAAACGGAGTTACAACGCTTGCAGAGAAGATCAGCAAGATACATGAAAGGCAGTTATGATAGTCTAATTAGTATTACTGACCTCTGGCAAAAACTACGATGGGAATCGCATTCATCCCATCGATTGAAAATTAGACTCAATCTTTTATGTAATTTTTATACCGATTCAATTTCAGACGAAGTTTTCAATTTCTTACGAACTCCAACATACTACGTTAGATCATATAACGAAAATAAAATAAGGGAAGTAGATTGTAGTACAGAAATGTTAAAAATGTCGTTTTTCCCGCGATCCATAAGAGACCATTTTGGCTGCATTAAGACTTTGAAGTAGGTTAGCTGACAGTTAAGGTAGCTGATGAATTCATATGCACCCTAATGCATGTCTAAATCTGCCAAGTAGCGCTAACACTGTTTTGCATGTTCCCTGCATGACTCTTCTGTCACGTTTTCAGTTACATTATACATAATTTTAGTAGTTTCTGTAGCACATGTAGGGGAACCCATTATGTGGTGCATGTTGAGGAAAGTTATTTTCTTCTAGTTCATGTTAGTGATTAGTCACCCCCTACCAAACACCCTTGTGGTGGCTTGCAGGGCAATAAGTAGAAATAGATGTAGATGAGGTAGCGACAGAAGAGGGCGGATGTTCAGAGAACCATTGTAGCGCAGGATTCCAATTTCCACAAACTGACTCCTAACCAATGTATTATGATGGAGAGGACGCTTACTATGGCGATCAATAATCGAAGTTTTAATAAGGGCGTACGTTTATACTTAAAGTAGACATATAGTGTTTCACAACATTTAGAGGGATTAAAGTAGGAGCCCCTAGAAACTCGGAGGCAACGCACTAGGCTTGGCTTGCTCGAGAAATACAGAACTGGTGTGTTTTAAAGCGACATAGAGGATGTCATTTTTTCGTCTCACTACATCTCTAGGCCTGACAAATGCGACAAAATAAGAGAGAATCATACCCAAAAAGATAAGTACATAAACTCTTTCATTCCGCGCACAATAAGCGATCGCAATGAAAACTGAGTTCCAATAAATACACTCCCATAATACACGTCACCATTTTACCTTCTAAATCCTTATTCACATCTTTACACGGCTGGTGTCCTAACACCCCCTGCCACACGCCCATGCGGCATCTCGCAGGGTATTATGTAGATGTAAATAACTTACTAGAAATCAACATGCATTTACTCTTTTACACTGCATTCTTCTTACACATTTTTTTACCTATTTATATAAAGAATAATCCGCATTCCCGGCGAAAACTATGATAAAATCGGGTATAATCAATAGCACCTAGTAGCTAATGTATTTCTCAAGAATTACTGGCCTTAAATTTCAAACCGATCGCGGATATTCTTGTTTTACATCCGCTAATTCGTCCATTCCGTCGAGCTATTCAAAGAGTAAGAAAAAAGCAGGTATCTATACACCTCAACGATTGAGCGACTTCCGGAAGTAACAATGATATCCCGGTCGGCAACCTTTTTTCCGAACCACAATTCACTAGCGTGTTATCCCTTGTTGATTAATTACTAATTGCCATTAGACGAAGAAAGGGGATTGTTTTCGTCCCGAGGGATGCGAACAGCGTGGGAAGTCTCGAGTCATCCTGACATTAGGCCCGCAGTGATAAATGACGGAAGTGGAGGCGATAATTCGTGGGTAACTACAGATTATCCCACTCTCAAGCAACAGCAGTAACGGTATATATCTTGCGATTAATTGGAATTCCGACGGAGGAAGAGGGTCTCTTGTGCTAACGTTGTTTTCACTGGAGGCATTGTATACTCCAGTCCAAAAAAAAAAACTTACCACATCGGAGCTGAAGAATTTCAAAGTCCCGATTTCACGTCGATGTGGAAACGCCGAACAACGCCCCTTTGCGCGGGAAAACAATAAACGCATGGAACGGAAAAGGAATCTTCTTCGGAACTCACTTGGTGAGAAGGGACACCCCTCGATGAAAAATTATGACCTGCGATGGGATTATTTCCGGGGGGATGAGGGGTGGATCGGGTGCGTTGAATCAGTCTGATTCTGTGTTGGCAGACTTAAGGGTGGGGAAGTATGGGGATAAGAAAGGTCGGTCGGAGAACAAAGTCGCAAAATTGTCCTAGATTTCGGTAGCCATAAGAATAAAACACCGGACGCAAATATCCATATAGATATTTGAGTTCGGTCCTTTTTGGATATTTAGGAGGAGCTTACTCCACAAATATTAATCCACTACTGGTATCCCACAAAGGGTGTAAAGGGTAATGACACGAGCCTCAACCACAGTGCATTCCTTTCCTATATTGTAAAAGGTGAATATTTACCCCTAAGGCATTTGTTTGTTCATGAGTTTTTACGAATTTTTATAACCGTGGAGAGCATGAAAAACCCTGAGTCTATATCCTAACAGAATATTATAATATTGTTATACCTAAACCAAACAACGACATTTTTCGCCGATCATTTCTTTATCTTGGCCCTACATTGTTTTTTTCCCTATCTTTGAAAATAACTGGTGATGATAAAGAAGGCGCTTTTTAAAAACTTGTTAAGGAATGGATATTCGAGAACAAGGCGGTAAACTATTTGTTTAAGAGGAAAGAGTAAAGGACTTTTGTTTGGAAAGGGTGATGACACTAGCGTTATTTTATTTTGTATTGTGCATGTTATGCTTGCCTATAATTAATTCACTTTAGATTCTTTTCCTGCAAAAAGGTTTATGTTACATTATTTATGTATCATTATCCAATAAAACTATAGCTATCTCTGTAAACTGCAGTGATTCTAATCAGATTTCGTTGCAAGTTCCGGCATTATCAATGTTTTGCCCATGTTCTTATTGTTTATATTTTTTGTATCCACTAATAAGTTTTGAAAATCTTTGTGAATTAGAGGCACAGTGACTGATTTTTGTTGTTTTCTATATTGATATGAAGAGTAGACTAAACACCGTGGGTATGAGTTATCTGAGGAGTGTTCGCGGCAAAATTAGGATGGATAGGGTCAGGAATAAGTGGGTAGTAAATGAATGTGGGTTAGATGCTCCAGTAATGGACATATATGAAAGGAGTGTGCTTCGTTGGTTTGGCCATGTGGAGAGAATGGATGAGAGTCAAATAACGAAACAGATAAGAGTGAAATAAATGGTGCGAGAGGTAGAGGAAGGCCGAGAAAGTTGTGGTTGAATTTGGTTGAGGAAATTCTTAGGACGAGGAATATCAGGAGTCTTCAAAACAGGAGGGCGTGTATGAAGCAGTGTATGGGGGTAAATGAGGCAAAAAAGGGTTTTCAAGGATAGGTCAGTATGGAGGAAATTATTGAAGCAGAGTTAGGTGTACAAATATGTATTTATGAGTGAAACTTTGTGACTGTGCCTACCCCGGAAGTGAACGACGTGATTGGTATGTATGTAATTGTGTGTAAAGCGTGTGTAACCTTGGGATGTGCAAATTGTTTTTTCTGAGGCTAAAGAAGCCTCGCATAAATTTTGCATAAAATCCCGTCTACATGTTCTATTAAATCGTCTACCTGTAGATTACCCGAGTGATAACTCTATTTTCGTCATATTTATTACAAATATCTTAATTCGGAGGGAAAATGTGTGTAACCTTGAGTGGATAAATGCGTTCAGGAAAGCGGAATAATCCTCACATCGAGTTTATATAAAATGCCGTCTACATGTTCTACAAAATCGTCCAATTGTCGATTATCGGAGTGATAACTCTTTTTTCATCTAATATTTGTAATTAATCGTAATTCAGTGAGCGATTGTGTGCAGAGCAGGTGTAACCTTGGGTGAGTAAATGCGTTTTTTTTTGGAAAGTGGTAAAAGCCTCACATAAGGTTTATATAAAAAGCCGTCGACATGTTCCATTAAATTTTCTACAATTAGATTACCAGAGTGATTACTCTTTTTCGCCATATTTATTGCACCGAATTCCGGTCCCGGTCAAGGCGGATGATTTTTTCTCTGTGGAAATTCGCATATTTATTGCAATTTATCATAATTTTGAAAGTAATTTTGTGTAAAGGATGTGTAACCTTGAATGTGCAAATGTGTTTATTCTGGAAACCGGAAGAAGCCATTTATCAAATCTACATGAAAAGCAGTCCACATGTTCTATAAAATCGTCTACCTGTAGGTTACTTAAGTGATAACTCTTTTTCATCCCATTCTTTATAATTTACCGTAATTCGGTGAATAAGTACGTGCAACCTTGGCTGTGTAAATAATTTTTTTGGAAAGCGTAAAAAGTATCACATCAATGTTACATAAAAAAGTATACATGGTCTATTAAATTATATACCTATATATTATTAGAGTGATGACTATTTACATATATTTTTTTGTAGTTTATCGTAATTCTGAGAGCAATTGCGCGTAAAGCAGGTATAATCATGGGTGAGCAAATGCGTTTTTCGGAAAGCTGAAGAAGCCTCACACTTACCTACGCATCCTTCCGCCCCTTTCTCGCCCTAATTCAGGGCGGGGTCGCGTCACGGGGGTTTGGGCGGCGAGGGGGCAATGCGGAGACCGGGCATTGATCCTCCCTACCACCGTACAAGCCATCCCTTCCTTCCCTAAGGATACAGGGACGTGCCCCGTTCCCCACTCACACCACCACTAATGCCACACAGATGGAGGGAGGGGGGGAGGAGCCTACACTGCGGAGGAAAGGGAGGCGGCAGCCCCTCCCCCCCCCACTATAACCCTACACCTAACCTCACTATCCCTCGTCCTTCCCCTTCAAAGTCCCCCTCCCCTCTTTCAAGTCTTCCCCTCGACCCTGCCCTTCCCGCGAACTTTTGACCCCGGGTGGCGGCACTATAGACCGCTCCACGTTTAGTTGACTGAGTGGCCTCTTACGGCGATTCGTTTTCGGCGCAAATCTTCATTAGGCCGCAGTTACGATGTTCTCAATGGCAGCAGGAAAAATCCTAAAATACGCAGAGATATATTGACTAAACATCCAGGAGACTTCAAATCATCATTGGTTGTTAAATCCAAAGATTGGTTGACAGCAGTTCTCCACCCTTCCTTTTCCAATATTAGTGCCCTTAATTCCAGGTAGCTCTTTCCATGTACTTATCTCCTCATTCGGTCAATGAACTTATTCTAGGGCCTTCCTCTGAGGACTTGTCTCTCTATTTTACCTTCAATTATGCTATTCACAAACCGATTGTGTCTCAGAGTGTGCCCAATACATCTGATTTATCTTTCCTGTATCGTACTCCGTAAGATATTTTCATCTTCTACTCTCAAGCATACCTCATCATTTGGCATAGAAATCTGTTCGGGTTCTCTTCCACGTGTTTCCATTGTCGTAGACGACAGTTTTGACAGCATTACAGCTGTCTTCTTAAGGTCATGAGTGAAGATGCAAGTCATTGGGTCCGTCATATATAGGGGCCATTTTTAACCGCCAAGTCAGTCAGGTGCGCAGTCGTTGGTTACTCTCCTCTTAACCAAAAATCTCTTCCAGGCATTGGAGATGATGTAACCATCTTCTCTGCTGATGTTTTTCGGTGTTTTTATGATTTTATTGGACTCCATGATGAATCTGGGAAAGTGGCAGTTTTCTTTTGCAATTAATTTTGCCTCTTCAATTTTCATGTTGTGGCAAGGTCCACTCCATGTATGTTCGGCCAGAGGTGACTTGCGCAGCTGCCTGTTCTTTATATCTCTTCGGTGCTCTCTCAGATAGCATTTGAGAGCTCTCGATGTCCATCCGATGTAGGATTTCCCACATTCGCACAGCGAATGTCTGTCACGATGTCTGTTTGATGTGCCTACATCGACCGTAATGGAAGTCTATCACGCTACCACTGGTCCTAACCGGACCCCCCGCATTTGCCCCTCCCAGGAGTCCCCACCTGGAATTCCGATTGGGATTATTTTTTTATTTTTGTTATTACCTCCGGAGTATTTAACCGGGATAAATGCCATCATGAGTGAGGTGCCCTTTACCACCACGAATATTGGCAGTCTCTAGGGAGACTAATCTAGTAGTTTCCCCGTTGCCTTCCACATCGCAGCACCTCGGCCGATTTCGTGAACTTCATTCTCGCTGTAGCTGTTCATACCGGTCCGATCTTCTAGATCTTTGCCACCAATAAAGACTGCTATCTTTCAGTTAAGGATCAGTGCGTGTAGCGTGTAAAAGTTGGTTACTGCCAGCGGTATAAAATTTCTTCCGTCACTAGGTGACCCTAAGAATGGAAGTCGATCACACTACCACTTCTTGATCTTTTTGACCTGCGCCGTCAATGCCTTCAGCTGAGACTTCTCTGCTGAGAGAGCCTTTCAGTCGTGGAATCAGTGTGGCGTGTAAAAAATTGTTGGTTACCACCAGCGGTAAAAAAGTTTTTCGTCACATGATCTCGAACGGGCGACACAAAATTTGACACGCTACCACTGGTCCAAAACGACGCTTCCATAATACTCTTTTAAAATATTTCTTTAAGTATACAAAATATGAATAAACTGACATTTATGTCCTTTTTCGATGGATTCACCTTTAAGGAAGAGAGGTCAGGGCACTTTCTGAGGTCACGCGCTACCAGTTAATTGAAGCGGCAAGATGATAAAAAGGAAAAGAGGACGGCACAAAACGAACTGGAAGCCAGTCCTCCAACGTTGAAAACAAAAACGGTTAAAAGATAAAAAAAAGACACCACACCACGACGTTAAGAGAGGACCACAGGTAATGGGAGGGTTTGTGGGAGAGAAATGGGTAAGGCTTGGCTTTGACGGCGCAATTTCGAAGGAGAGAGAGGGGGGAGGAAGGTAACTACTCGGGAAGGGATTATGGCGCAAAAGGAAATGAAAAGAGGGCAAGAGAGGATTGTATCCGACGTGTATCCCTTTCGCACGGTTCATTAAAGGTAGCATGAGCTATACGTTTCCCAAGTCATAATGGAGATCAATTTCTAATTTTGCGTTTATTCCTTGCCAATATCTATAAAAAACTCTTCCTGTCTGTTTTTAAGGAAAAACTATTTAATTATTACTATTAGGAGCATATATGTCTACAATTAATATTTGTTTCCTATTATAGAATTTTTTCCTGAATAATTTGATAAATTATTGTTTGTAAGTTATTTCATTCTGATTGATATTATATTTTCCATTTTGTATTTATTGTTAATTATCTGTGGCAGTGAAATTTTTTGTTTTTCATCACTGAGAGATGTTGGCCTGGTATATTTTTTGTTCTTTTTTCGTTAAAAGCAGAATTTTATATGTATTTTCTTTTTTGCTCTTAGGGAGAAACACAGAACATAGAAAAACTTTTCTATTCTATTCTATTCTATAACTCCTTCACAGCGGAAGGTTTTTTCGTGGTTCTGAAAAACAATTACTGCAGTGACCATATGATTCATTCTTGACAAAAATTGAGAAAAGATTAAAACTACACACGGTTAATTTTGTGACGACTTCTGGGGATTAAGAACACCTCATTATTAAAACCCGTCACTCCGGAGAGGATACACGTACCAATTTCTAGGTCGATGGGTGATATTCGCCGTAAGAAGCAAGTTAAGGGTTGATTCTTCCATTTTTCGCTATTTCTGCCGCGTCGTTTCATCTTGAGGAGAATATTTCTCCGGTTGTGACTCAATGACTCCCAAATTTACTAATTAACACAGGTTCCTCCTTAAAAGCGTACTGAGCGACAAAATTCCTCATCGGCAAAGTTGAGAGAAAAGCACTGGAATGCGGGGTGCAAAGCCGTTAATTAATTTGAGTCTAGAGACCCATATCTATTTACCTCAGCATGCTCCGAGCAAAAAAAGTAGTCACGCACTATCCGGTCGGACCTGCGTGGAATCACATGCGCAGGGCAGTAGGCATTCTTGTCAGGAAAGTCTGTACGCACATTGCATTTTTGGCACCGGCGGGGACCTGTTCTTTTCCTTCGGACCTGCTTAACTTCAATTTCGTGCAGCCCGCGCAGGTCCGACTGCGAAGGGGACTTTGATACCTTCGCGGTAGCTTAGCGGGCGGTGCGCACCCGTGTGACGCTTTGCCAGCCAGCCACTCCAGCAGCGTACGCTAGGGGGACTTAATGGCGCGGCTGAGTAAACCCGATACACAATTAAGCTGGGTAAATTTAAAAAAAGAGGTAACATGAAAAACCAGTCATCTCCACCAGGCAACGCCTTACTTCAATACGACAGGGTCGTTTAATATCGATTGCATTCTTCCTTCGATACAGACCTTCGGAACGTAAACAAGTCTGTCATAATTTTGCTTATTTTAGAGTATTCACCACAAGCATTGAAAATGCTGTTCGACGTTTTTTCGGATTTGATAGCGAATTTTTGCTCGAAATGACGACTTGCGCCGCATTTTCCCACATTTCTATGGGTGTGTTACGGAACAAATTGCTCCGTGAGCGCATGAAAAAGAAAATTTCTAAATACTTATGGACTCAATGGAATTGCAAATCAATGGCTTAGATCCTACCTCAGTGAACACTCTCAGACAGTATAGGTGAACGGCTATTTTAAAAAGCAGATAGTCTCTAAAGGAGTTCCACAGGGCTCCATCTTGGGCCCCATACATTTTCTATTGTACATACATTAACGACCTGCCATCATAAGTTAATACTGGTAAAATTATCATGTATGCTGATGATACTAACCACCGCATGAAGTATTCTCAAGACACAAACTTTACACAACAGGCAATTGATTCCATTGCTAGCTGGTGTTGTGCAAATAGTTTCATGGTAAACAAAACTAGGTCCACATTTATTCAATTCCACCCTCAGCAGAAAAAAATATTAACAAGTCCACTCCTAAAACTAAATGGTACTGTGCTTTCTGACTCAACTAGCATTAAATTTCTGGGTGTGCTGGTAGATGAATGTATGCAATGGGAGCTCCATATCAAGCATTACTTGTCTTTTATGAATGGATTAACGGAGGTTGAAAAAAAACTGCCCTCGTAATATGACACCAGCAATTTCATCGAGACCAAATGCAACTAACCCACCCTCGGCAAAATCTACCTAAAACTGGAATCGAACCACGGACATATGTCTCTCTAAGCACCGCAGACCGGAAAGGCAAAGGGAAGGTACGATTTTTAATCGTCGTGTGTAGTTATATTTCGTAAACTTAGTAAGAATTTCTAGGCCGCAATTCCCCGCAGAGGTGAACACGATCACTAGATATTATAAGTGGACATATTCTTTAACACATCACTTATAAGGGATTTAAATTAAGAAAATTTTTGCATGTAATTACATTTAACCGTGCATTACTCATCTACATCCAATTACTACCATACCAGCCGCCGCATGGGCGTGCTAGGTACCAGCCGTGTAAAGAAGTACGGTTTTGGGAGATGAAATGGTGACGTATATTATGGGAGTGTATTTAGTGGAGCTCAGTTTTTATTATGGTCGCTTATTATGCGCGGAAAGAAAGAATTTTTGTACCTATCTGTTCGGCAATGTATCTCTCTTATTCTATCTCTTCTGTCAGACCTAGGTATTTAGTGAGGCGTGATGTTAATGGTCTTTGTGTCGCCCTGAAACACACCAGTTCTGAATTTATCGAACAAGCTAAGCAGAGCGTGCAGCCTCCGAGTCTCTAGGGGCTCCCACCTAAATCCCCGTAAAAGTTGTGAGACACTATATGTACGCTCGTAGCAGTTTTTAACGAAGCGCGCTGCTTTCCTTTGAGTTTTATTAATTTTTTTTGGTTAAATCTATTTGACCAGGGTCCCAAAGGTTCGCGGCGTATTCGAGGTGTGGCCTAACCAGAGCGAAGTAGCAGCTCTCTTTGACTTTTTCATGCGAGTACCTTCCTATTAAACGCTAACAAAACCTAGTTTCTGCGATGCTGTGCCGCACATGTTTTGTATGTGTGTTCCCCACGATATATCAGAAGTTAAGGAAATTCCAACATAATCAACTGTCTCTCAAGATTTTGTTTACTCCACCCACAGTATGGGTATGACATTTGCGTGATATACATGTATAACTGGGATCGAAATATCTAACAGTAGGTGTTAACTTTTTTATTCATGGCTATATTAATGTCTTTAAATTGTCTTTTTACTAAATTACTATAAATTTACTTAATTACATGAGATCAGAAGTCAAGATATTAAAATACATGGTCTCAAAAGTTTGGTCGGCGTGTGGAAAAATTTTGTGCCAGAGATTTTTTCATACTTCGGCACGCACTCTAAAAACGACTGCCTAAATGCTCCCATCCAAGTCGCCCTGCCAAACTCACTAGTCGTTTTTAGCTCTATTTCACGAAGGGTGTGACTAGGATTAGTAAAACAAGCATATTGTGTAAGTTAAAATGTTACCTACACCGAAAATGCCTACTATTTTAACCAAGTGACCAATTATTTAACCAATTGTTATATCTCAGTTCAGTTCGCCGCAAAAATACAAAGGAGAGAAACTCCAAACCTGGTACGGAAAGTTATGAATAGAATTAATATGCTCTGGGCTTCCCCATAAGAGCAAAAAAAGAAAATACATATCAAATTCCGCTTTTAACGAAATAAAGAACAAAAAATATACTTGGCCAACATCTCACAGTGACGTAAAACAAAAAAATTTCACAGCCACAGATAATTAACACTATATAAAAAATAGAAAAGATAATGTCAATCAGAAAGAGATATCACACAAACAATAATTTCTCAGATCATTTTGGAAACATACAATTCTACACGTATAATAGTATACATATTTAAATTATAGACTCTTATGCTAACTACAGCAATAATTAAATAGTGTTTCCTTAAAAACAGACGGAGAGAAAGAATTTTTTATAGATAATGGCAAGAAATTCCAGAGATTAGAAGTAGAGATGAGAAACGATTTGAGGTAAGTATTTCTCCAAGGTATAGGGCGTAAATGTTGTTTTCCCACACATAGATTACTGCTGTGTGGTATACGCCGACCTAACAAAAGAACTGAATTTAAAACTTCAGAGGATTCAGAACACCTGTGCAAGGTATGTCATTGACATCAAATATTATGAACACGTGACACCATACCTTGAAAAACTCGGATGGTTAAAAATACAACACAGGCGCTTACTTAATAAGGCAACGTTTATATACAAAATAATAAACACAGAACTCCCCTCATATTTATACAAGAATGTACTGTACAATGCTACAACAAATAAACGTCCAATGCGCCTCATGGAAGAACTGTATGTACCACGATACCGAACATCTGCTTATGCTCATTCTTCTCATGTCACTTCCTGTGACATGTGGAATCACTTACCTGAGCATATTAAAAAATATAAAACCAGTAATAGATTTAAAAATGAGTATTTCAAAATGTTATTTCAACTGTAGTAATGTGTTATCTAGTGTAACATTTATATAAATTTTTTTTGTTGTTTCGAATGATTTACTTCGCATTCCTATGGTAATTTTTGTAAAATCAGGGCATCAAGTATTGTTGTCCTGTGACATGTGGAATCACTTACCTGAGTATATTAAAAATGTACAACTAGTAATAGATTTAAAAATAGGTTATTATTATGAGGTATTACAAAATGATATTTTAATTGCATTAATGAATGTGTTATCTTGTGTAACATTTATATAACTTGTGGTTGTTTTGAATGATTTACTTTGCATTCCTATGGTAATTTTTGTAAAATAGGGACATCAAGTATTTTTGTTCATCAGTAACCTATAGTGGAATTAATTATTTGACTCCAAAACAATGCATTCAAAATTTGTGTTCGAAAGGGACGTAATCGTCCCGGAATAATAAAATATTATTCTATTCTATATTCTATTCTAAGAGGAAGGAGGGCTCAGTTCTAGTGGTTCTAAAAACAGATACTGATTTGGAGTTTAGTCATGCTCTTTTAAATTTCCGAGACCTCACCATTACGTCCTCCTCCCCGAAAGAAAACCCGCTCCCGGGACTCGAGGAAAGTTTGACTAAAAGGAGTACTCATCTCCCCGGATGATGCTTTCGAAAAAATATCCATGTGACATATGTCTTTCAAGTTGCGAAGCAAATTGACTAAACGCCGGAAAAAAGTGCGTCGATACATCCACCTGTCAGCGTACTTCGAAAAGACCGAGAATTTTGATATCCAACGATAAGAGAGAAACAGAACAGGCTGTCGAAGAAGCAATTCGAGGAGCATTCCATCGGCATTTTCCGACCACCGTGACCGCGGAATAACGTCCGCCACCAAAGGTAGCTCGGGTACAAATCCCGCCTTTGCGGATATTTCACCACTATTCGCGTTCGCGATGTGTATACTAACTTAACCTGCCACATTACCAACATCATGCGTTGCATGACCCAAGCATGACTCTTATATCTCGTTAACATCGTTGCATTAAACATTAATTCAAGAGTTACCGGATCATTGGTGGCATACATATAGCGCAGCTCATGTTGGTAAAAGTTACTAATGCATTATAGAACATGTTGGTGATAAAACATCACCGGCTAAGCACCCTTGAGGTGGCTTGTAGGGTAATATGTAGACGTATATTTGGATACACCTCGTCGTCGTAACACTTACGACATTGTAATCTCGATTTACAGACATTTTAGTGAATTCGGTTTCAAATATTCCGATCATGAGCACAACAAAACGCAGTTCAAATGGATACAAGATTACCAGGGGTATTAACGTCAAATTTAGACGAATCGCATGTTTAAGGCTGATTTCTTGGTATAAATAAAGAATAACTGTTTACTTCAAAGCCAGTTATATTAACCTAATGTTTAGAAATACATCACGTTCTCTACATACATCTAAGACGTGTTTTACAAGTTTTTGCAAAATAATGCAAAACCGCCGTCACTACCCGAGGATTTGGGTTATAACACCACCTCCTTGGAGTTGATAACGCCATTTCGAAAACACGACTTCAAATTAGAAAACCACAATTATTGACAAATATACGCACTTCATTCCTTCGGTAGCAATTTTTTAAATTTAGAGAGGTTTTCCTAAACTGTCCCTTCATATTTTAACAAAGATATTTCATAAAATAGAATTGCAAAAAGTATGCAAGATTTAAATTTTGATAAAAAATATGCAACATTTTTTCGACATCCTTTACCAAAAAAGGTTCATAAGTAAAATAAACATCTATTTTTAAAAAATGTCAAATTAAATATATTAACCGTTTTATCCGAACGGCACATAAATTTACAACAAATTCTGTACCTAGGTAAGATTTTACGCGATTCAAGCTAAGTCACAGAGTTTGACCCTAACTATTAGCAATGATTTACTGGGCAACAATCAGCACGACGTTCAAGATAACTGCAGTAGGGAATACAAGGGTAAAGTCAAATCTATAGCTACAGTTTCTGGGTGAAAATTAGACTTTTCAAAATACGAAAAATACAGCAGCAATTGCTGAGGAATTAAGAGGTATTACAAAGATCCATGTAACAACTGTTATTTAGGGGAAAAAACTCAGAGATAATATCTTAACTGAATAATCGTCGGCTACACGCATCACTTTGTTTAAGAGTCCATTAAAATTTCTTTCTCAAGAAAGATATATAAAATTATTTTGCTTTTTTTAGAGGATAAACATGGCCCTTCAAAGCTAACCTCGTAAATTTTAAGATTATTAACATCTACATCTACATATTACCCTGCGAGCCGCTGCATGGTCGTATTTATTCAGGGGTATTAGGGCACTAGCCGTGTATTTATATGCGGGATTTGGTTTAGGGAGGTGAAATGGTGGCGTGTATTATTGGAGTGTATTTGGTGGAACTCACTCATTATTGTGATCGCTTACTGTGCACGGAGAGACGGAGTTTTTGTACCTAACTGGTCGGAAATGTATCTCTCGGCTATGGCTCTTTTTTAGCACTTCTGTCAGACCTAGAAATATAGAGAGGGCTCATGATAATATTCTCTGTGTCGCTCTAAAATACACCAGTTCTGAATTTCTTAAGTAAACTACTGGACATACTATATTTTATTCATCTCAGTTCACTAAAGATGTCACATTTATATTTCCATAAAATGTGGAATGACCGACCATTAGGCCAGAGCCACTTTAATCTGTTCAAAATGAAATATATTTCATAAAACAGACAATAAAACCTTAGTAGTGTGTTTGACGGTGGTGTGTACATCTTGCAGTGGAACTCCCTCCCACACACTTAATGTGGCTCACACTGGACTACGTCAGTCAAGACAACTACTGAGTTACATATTTTTACTCGTTCAGTGTGAAAAAATCCTGCTCCCGCTCATGAAGTAGATTACCTATCGAAAACCAAAATTAAAGTACAAAATACACTGATTATCACAAGGATATTTTATTAATGACAATATTTTTTCCAGCTTTAGGAGCCGATTGTAGCGCCATTTTCAAGGAACTACCGCATTTTGACTACAATTACTGCATTAATTCGCTAATAACTTTAAAAATAGAAGGTAAAGGTCCTATATTTCATTTTTTTATGCAGATCCCAGGACTATTTACTCCTCATTAACAGTTTTAATTAGAAGCTTGAACATGCTTTCTAGTTCAAATTGGCATTTTTCTGCTATAATCTGAGTAATCTCCATGCTAGATCCCATGTTAAAATCTGATATTTCAAGGGTAAATAACTGAAAAACTAGCTTGGTTACGCTATTTTTTCATCTCAGTTTACAAACGCACTTCAAAGATGTTGTATTCACAAGTTTTCATACAATTTGTGAATAAAAGTTTCTTATGAACAATCGTTTAACGAATAATCTTTCGTGTTAATTCAAATTATTCATGCTTTCTCGTTCAAACTGACACTTTTTCTGCTGTAATCTGAGCAATCTCCATGACTGTCCATGTTAAAATCCCCAATTTTAAAGCCGAATTAGAGGAAAACAAGCCTGGACGTACCATTTTTTCATCTCAGCTCATAAAACGCACAAAAGATGTTATATTTAAGTTTTCAGAAAATCTGGAATAAGTGACTCTGAGGCCAGAGCTACTAAAATTAGTACAAAATGAAATGTATTTGATAAAACAAATAATTAAACCACAATAGTGTGTTTGAAGGTCAGTGTAAGCCAGATGCAGTATAACACCCTGCCACACACGTTTGAGATAGCTATCAGCGCACCACGAGGTTGAGGATGTAAAACTATGCATAATTGATATCTTCAACGACTACAAGAAGAAAGGAGGACAGCAGGATGCCAGAAAGAAACGAAAAATACATGCACACCCAAAAGGAATTTGTAAATAAAACAATGTTCGTCAGATTTTTTTATCGTTTAACAGAGTGATAGGGGGAAAGCAAACGAAATGCCAGGGAAAAAATGACTTTTCTACGACCGTGTATTTACCGATCCATTCGCGGGTAGTTTTTCTTTTTTTCCAGCGATGCACAAGACGTGATAAAAGCCCGCCTACGCGCGGAGCGAAACGTTTATTGACCCACTCCAGGCGAAATCTTGAGCCACCCTGGAGGAGTAGCGCGTCACAAAAGAAACGGCAATGTTTGTCGAGCTGTCAGTCGCAAGAGCTACGGCGGAGAAATGAAAAAATGCACGTCTCTGAAACTCGAGAGAGTGGAAAAAATGAAAATAGAAAAGAATTTTTTCGTATTTCTTTCTCCATTCTCGCCCATGGGATGCAAAACTCTGACTTGTGTCTCTTTCCCTCTATCTGACGGTCTCATTTTTTTTAATACCACGCCAACCGGAATAGAATGATGCACGGCTGGCAGAATCGTATTATGCACTTCGCGCCGTGAAGAGCGTAAAACGAGAACGCTCATTTGAGCGCATGCTACTTCCTCAAGTGCCTCGGCGAAACGTTAAGCTTAAAAAGGACGAAATTCTTTATTTACTCGCATGTTTGAAGAACAATCGAGTCCTCTTTTACGAAAACCGGGCTTCATTATCCAAAATTCGAATCGGTTAAACGTGAAGAAAAAATTAAATTATGAAAAAGTACCATTCTCCAGTTTTATACAGAGTTCCACATTTAGTTGAAATATATCGGGTCTAATGGACAATTTCTCCACTTTTATAGAACGTTCCATATTAGTAGAAATAGCAGAAGCTTTATTAACAACGCTGATGCCAAACTTACGCACTGCGTTCTCACTCCTGAGCCACAATGACAACCCTTCCCATCATAGCACTAAATTAAATTAAACTACTTGAGAGAATACCACAGACATATTGGAAAACTCCAATGCGTGCAGTCGTAACACTAAGTCTCAATGTTTTCCGGGATTTCTTCCGCTTCAATTGTTTGTGGGACCAACAGTTTCGCTGGCAGTCCTGCCAACGTATTCAGGTCGAAGTGTCGTGAAGCATGTTGGCTGTCCTTATATATCGTCGTTTTCCCGCGTTTTCCTTGGTGCTGCCCTGTGATTGGCTGAGGCGCGAATCACCCTTTTCCAAGCGCTGTGTAGTGGATATCCGTCCTCTCTGTTGAAATTATTCGGCTCCTTCATTGTTTCTATTGCCTCTCGTATATGTCTCTGGAAGTATCTGCTTTCCTTGGTCAAAATTCTGGCGTCTTCGAATCTAATAGTATGCCCTGGTCCACTCCACGCGTGTTCGGTAATGGCGGAGCGGCTGAACTGTTCCATTTCAGTCGCTCTCCGGTGTTCTTTCATTCGTACGATCATTGAACGGCAGGTCTCACCAATGTACGACTTTCCGCATGAGCAATTCATCACGCACGCATGAACCTACACTTGTGTTCCGAAGAACTCTACCACATTCACCTTGAATTGGCTGTCACTCTCTCGGTTGATGAATGGAGCACGATAGAAAAGATAACTCACGACTCCGAAGAAAATAGCCAGGAGGCACTATGACGTAAATGAACCTTTGTACTGCTCAAAGTGTACAAGAAGAAAATGAATGGTGCTTCCTAGTAAGTTATTAATGGGAACAGTAAAAGAGCAAAGTTATGCGTCAGCCCATAAGCGCTACAGTATAATCGGTGTTGATGAAAATGGTGAACAGGCCACGTCCACGGATAGCTTCCAGTATTGGCCACAATAGCAAACGCCCATATCCATCTACCTCCACGATCTCGCGAGAGCCATCAGTGGCGCTGTTGTCCGGGGCGGGGAACGGAAGAAAAGGCGAAGATCTCTCCTAGACTGCGGCAGGTTTTCGGACACGTATGTATTCTATAAAGCTTTGGACCTCATATGCCATAGCAACCATTCAATAAGTCTTGCGGAAAGATTCAATTAACTTATTGGTTACATAACTTATGAAATGGAGTCATGAGTTCCATTGATACCCAATATGGCTGATGCGCAATGAAGCGCTTGGACATTCAATTACTAGATAAAATAGTTGTTTTGAGACTAATGACCAGTTTACTTAGTCTTACTGACTAATTATCATGTGCATTTGCAGTTACTGATTGGCTTACCTTTAATGAACCTCATCCAGCGGTAGAAGATTGGCTAAATAATTCGAAGCAATAAACTATCGGTATATGAGTCATGTAACTCGTGGGTGTGTTCCTGCCACCCGAAAATTTGTATGAGATCTATAACTTTATGGATCTCATAACTATTGATTCCACGACTAAATATTTTTGCATCCGGCCATAAGAGGAAAAAACGGATGAAAATGAGGGGAAAGAAAATGAAAACGTTTGGGGACGCTACGCGGCAAGATGGAAAGGCGTCGTCGCGTCGCAGAGAGTAAAAAAAATTACAGTCGGCGGGAGGAGGGTGGGGGGGAGGCGTCGTTTCTGCGCTCCTGTGCAGACTTGTCGCTACCACGCGCCGCCGCGAGGCCTGGCTCAGATTGCTTCTAATGAGCTCGTTAGTGCAGAGGTGGAAAGGTGATGGGGAGGGGGCATCTGTAAAAGAATAAACAAAAAAAAACAACTACGAATACCGGGAGGCAGCGCAGGATCAAACACATAAAAAACGAACGAAAAAAACACTCATTTGGGTATTTTACCAGCTGATTGGTAGATTTTAGGACAGAACTTATTACGACATCCTAATTTCTGGCACATCGCTCCGTTAACTTGAAACTTTTATAGACCACAGAATATTTCAAACTTCAACGAGACCAGGATTTCGATGGCTGAGCATCATTTTCAAATCAAGCTTAGCCATCGAAACCGGGGTCGTGTTGAAGTTTGAAATAGTCTGTGGTCTGTAAAAGTTCCAAGTTAATTAATTTGTGATGGAGTGCCACAAAGTTTATGAAGATCAAGTTTTATATCGTTCTGATCTCCAAGTTGATCCGCAATTAGATCCCAGTAAAAATTCCCTATTTAATCTCCCTCCTCTTATTTCGTCCAGAATTCCTATCCTCTTCCTTCTCCATTCCACGCTTCCCCCGTGTCTCCCCAATATTACAATCTTTATCATTCTCTCTCTTTTCAATCCGTCCTTCAACCGTTTCTTCTGCCTCTTCCTAACCTCCGCGACTAGTTTCCTCACCTCTCCCAACATGTCCAATACCTCGTATTTCGCCCATCACGCCACCCAGCTCACTCTCTCCATCCTCCTCCACACCCACATCTCAAACACTTCAAGTCTACGTGCATCCTCCTCTTCTCAATGGCCCTGTATCCGACCCATACAACGCCACACTCCATTTTAGAGTTTTCACGAGACTTTTCTGAAAATATCTCCTCACACTACCCCTCATCACATCCCATCCATTTCCACATACACATCTCCAACACTTCTACATCTACATCTACATAATACCCCGCGAGCCGCCGCATGGGCGTGTGGCAGGGGGTGTTAGGTCACCAGCCGCGTAAAGGTATATGTTTTTTTGGAGATGAAATGGAGACTAGGAATGAATTTAGTGGAGCTCAATTTTTATTGTGGTCGCTTATTGCTTGCGGAAAGAACGAGTTTTTGCATCTATGTATTCGGCAGTGTCTCTCTTAGTTTATCGCATCTATCAGACATAGAGATGTAGTGAGGAGTCATGATAATATTCTCTACGTCACTCTGAAAAATATCAGTTCTGAATTTATCAAACAATCTAAGCCTAGCGTGTGGCCTCCGAGTCTCTAGGGGCTCCCACCTTAATCCCTCTAAAAGTTGTGAGACACTATATGTACGCTCGTAGCAGTCTTTAACGAAGCGCGCTGCTTTCCTTTGAGATTTATTAATTTTTTTTGGTTAAATCTATTTGACCAGGGTCCCAAAGGTTCGCGGCGTATTCGAGGTGTGGCCTAACCAGAGCGAAGTAGCATCCCTGTTTTACTTTTTCAACCGAGGACCTTCCTATTATATGTTTAACAAACCTAGGTTCTGTAACGCTGCACCACATTTGTTCTTTACGTGTAATCCCCACGGTATATCAGATGTTATGGCAATTCCAAGATATTTTACTGTATCTGAAGAATTTATGTTTAACTGGGCGAATTTCCACAGAGAAAAAATCATCCGCCTTGACCGGGAAATTCGCACATTTGTGCATTGCGGGTGACTCCGTAAAAGTGGAACTCCGTGGCTAGTCCCGGATAGCTTGAAATTTGTCAATTTATGTTTACTCGACCCACAGTAAAGGCATGGCATTTTTGTGATGACTTTCACAGGAAGTGAACTGCGGTGGATTTGCTGGCATTAAATTCTAATCCCCAATCCTGACACCACGAATGAACGTTGTTTTCAGATGACAGAACTTCAAAGTCTGCGTCTTCGCTTATTTCACGGTAGATTACTGTATCGTCTGCAAATAATCTTAATTTACTGCTAATTCGAGAACTTAGGTCATTAATATAAATAATGAATAAAAGACGGCCGATCGCACTTCTTTGATGTAGCTTCGACCATATCAGAGCTAAAACCATCGATAACTACTTTTTGTTTTCGAGCACCGAGAAAGTCACTTATCCAATTCACTATTTTTCCAAAGATTGCAATTTATACTTGAGTTTTTTGTGAGGAACCTTGTCGAATGCCTTCTTGAAGTCAAGGAATATCGCGTCGACTTGCTTGATCGATTTACCTGATTTTAGGATATCATGAAGGAAAAGCGCAAGGTGTGTTTCGCAGGACCTGCCCTTACAGAAGCCGTGCTGCCTCCTATGTAAAAAGTTACGATTATCCAGGAATGTCATAATATTACTAATGACAATGTGTTCGAGGATCTTGCATAAAAGTGATGTTAACGATATACCTAGGCTGGTAATTTCTTGGGTCACTTCTATTTCCTTCTTTGAATATCGGAGTGACGTTGGCTATTTTCCAGTATTGGGGCACCTTGCCTCCGGATAATGAATTGTTAAATATAATTTCTAAGGATGCTGCAATCTTTGGCGCTAGCTCTTTCATCACGCGTGCAGGTATTCCTTCTGGAAATGGGGGTTGGTTACTTTTAATCGAACGCAGTAGTTTAATTATTCCATCACGCTGAATTGTTATGTCAGCCATCGGCTCGTTAAAGTCAGGAATGTCTGAATTGTGTCATCCTTAGTGAATACACTTTCGAAGTGGTGGTTTAATAAATTGGCTTTGTCGATACTGTTGGTAACCACATTGCCGTTTGTATCCTTCAAGTCTACGTACATCCTCCCCTTCGCAATGACCGATTTTTCCGACCCATACAACGCCACGCTCCATGTTAGAGTTTTCACTAGACTTTTCTGGACATCTCTTCTCACACTACCCCTCATCACATCCCATTCATTTCCACACTCACATCTCAAACTGTTGGATTGTGATAAGCTTGAATTTCTATGTTCTTTTGTTCTGCCCAGCAGTCTTTTTCTAGTATATTTCGTTTCAGCTGTTCAAGTTTTTTTGAAACCGTTAAGTGAAGTCACATGTGTGCTACAGTGATGTACGAGTTCAGTTTAAGTGAAATTAAAAAACTGCATTTTCCGCAACTCGGTGTGTTTTAATTTAGCATAAACCCATCAGGTTATGGGCCCAGAAGCGTTGAACTAATTATTTCGAAATGTCTTACGCCGTAACTTTTAAAAGTTTCGATCGTGCAGTGAACGATATTTGGGTTTGAAAAAGTTTTTCAGTGAACCTTTTTTGCTATTATTTGTCTACGAGGCTCAGAAAATAGTTACAATGACAACTCAAGCCGGTGAGAGAGCAATTACCGCGTCGAATATTACGACGACGACAGTTATGACGGCAGGAAGTGCGTTAGCCAACATTGAGAAATTAGATGGCATGTCGAACTTTAATAATTGGAAATTTGCCATGAAAATGTTTCTTAACTTAGAGGATCTGTGGGACTGTGTAGACCAGCTGGAAGGAGTAGACGTTGATCCCCGTAAGGACTCGAAAGCTTTGGCGAAAATATGCTTACCCGTGAAACCACAAGTATATTCCCATTTGAGAACTGCTAAGTCTTCAAAAGAGGCGTGGTGTAATTTGAGCAGAGCTTACAAGGACCGTGGACTAACTAGGCGCTTAGGCTTGATGCAAGTTTGTGAATTATCCGAGCATGGACAGTTATGTTGCGGACATTATGGGCTATGCTCAGAAATTAGCTGATATCGAAAAACCGATGGACGATGAAATGGTGGGAGCGATAATTCTCAGTGGAATTCCCAGTGATTATAAACCTATGATCATGGCGCTTGAGAGTTCAGGAATGCCCATCACCAGTGAATTCGTCAAGTCAAAGCAGGTTCAGGAAGACATCAGGAGGAGAGCTGAGGTGAAATCCGAGGAATCAGTTCTTGCAGCCCATACAGCTCAGCCTGCCCATGGAAGGCACACCACGAAATCACGCACTATTTGATACCTACTGCTTTTTTCGAAACTCGGTGTGTTTTAATTTAGCATAACCCCATCACAAACCCTTAAAGTCTAGGTACATCCTCCCTTCGTAATGACCAAGTTTCCGACCCTTACGGCGCCACGCTGCATATTAGGGTTTTCACTAGACTTTTCTTAACATCTCCTCTCACACTACGACTCATCGCATCCTCTTTGAAAATGCTTCTGTATCCAGGTCAGTTCTCCACCATGAAAAATAAATTAGGACTAAGAAAAATTTAATAGAATGCATAACTGACGAAGGCCATCCGTAACAGGCACCCAGGGCTAGATGGAAAGAAAATGAGGTATCATACATGGAAGCAGTTCCATCCCATCCTCATTCCCACTTATTGATTCCCGAATTGATTCGCCAGCAACTAGGTTTTCGCAGAAAAATGTTTCACTTATAGTTAGTTGACTTTTTTACATCCTTTTTAATAAGGTAAATACTTTATATACATGAGCTGTTTCTTTTGCATATACTTATGAAGGTGGCTCCACCGGAAAAGGAAATATAAGTCATTTGGGAGCTTAAAATGTCCTTTTTCTGATATCAACCAAAATACTACCTTTCCAACCTTTGTTTCTGGTAAATTGAACATAAAATTAGATGGCGTTAAAAGCGAAAATGGGAGAAATACGGCGATAATGTGGTTGTTCACGCCAGAAGCGATTCAATTGTTTTACGGAAGGAGTCGTGAGAGGCGCTGCTGCGGGATTGGAGAAGACGACCAGCGGCATGCTTCCAGTAGGATCCTACTCCGTGCATACTTCCTTGCATTCACTCGGGAGGAGTCAACCCAGGCAAACCTACCAGGCAGTCGCTTGAGTCAGTCGCAGTCAGTCATTCAGTTAGTCAGTCGTGTGCTCTTGACAATGAGAATTGTTCTCAACCTAAAGCAAATAATATTATTTGTAATTCCAAACCCACTATTCATTTCGAAACCGATATCCTGACTTCAAAAGGAAGTGAACGCAGTATCGTCCGAACAGTGGTTTACATATAATACAAAAGCCATGTTTACGGAAAAAAGGTAATAAGACGCGAAAACTGCCTGGACTTCGATTGCAAATAAAAAAATGCATTTTACCACCGAGTTTGTTGTGGTTTTTGCTAATTACTGCGATTGTTGAAGTCGAAATGCGGCCATTCAATAGATTTTGTGCAGCAATCGTCGCCAATGAGAACAAAATGTCTTCGTTAAAAAAATACTCGGGGAAAAATCTGCATTTGTTAAAAGTAATCTACCGATAACGGTAGGTTTTGTCGTATGTCAGAGAATTTCCAGCCAGTTTTCTAGATGTTCAGGGACTTATCTCGCTCTAGTATATCCTTTTTGCCTCATTACACGATCTGCCCAACTTCATCCTGTCCATTAAACCTATTCTCGTTCTTCCGCTTCCCAGCTTGCCCAATGTCCTTCCCTCTTTCACATTCTTTAGCAACCATTGGCCCCTTATTACATTCTCCAGCCACCTATTCTTCCGATCTCGAATTTCATTCATACGTTTCCTTTCCACGCCCACCATCTCATGCACTTCCTCGTTAGTGTTCCTCTCTGTCCAACTCACCTGCTCCATCCTTCTCCACACTCACATCTCAAATGCCTGCACCCCTTTCTTGTCCTCCTTTCTGACGGTCCACGTTTCTGCCCCATGTAACGCTACGCTCCATGTCAAGCTCCTCATCAGCCTCATCTTCACATTATAACCCAATGTCCCCCTCATCAGTTCCCTTCTATTACCAAACGCCTCCTTAGCTAGCGCTATTCTCTTCCGTATGTCATTGCTAATCAGCATATTACGTACCTTAATTTAGCTTTCTAGGACCTAACGCTTTTCTTCAGGGAAAACAACACTCCTTTAACTAACTAAACAAAAAGTGGGAATTCAGTATTTATTTTCACTCACTAAGACGCGAAGGATCCTACTCCACGTATGAGCCGCATGAAATAGCTGGACGGGGGTGACTTCAACATCAAACACTGCACTACATCCAACAAAAGTAAGTGAAACCACGAGTACTGACGCATTTTTAAAAAACTACAATTACCAACCAGGAGCTTCAATTTCTCAAACCTGCCGAGAACCAGGAGCGTTGCTACCGGGGGTGGGAGGATATACAGGGTATCGATCCCCCCTTTGGCCAGAGGTTTTCTTTCGTCTGAACGCCACAAGCGACCAAAAATAATTGTTTTCCGGATATTACTTTAAGAATTCAAGTGATCGTATCTACACATACTGAAAATATAAGTAAAAGAACTCCAAAAGCATCGAGAGCGTTCGCAATAGTATAAACGTGACCACACCCACGCCTCCAAACAGTTTGATATATGCTTATCTCACCCATTTAACACCTAAGATAGAACCAAAAGCCAAGGCAAATAATCTACGACAACGTATATTTTGCCCAAGCCCAATTTGTCCTCGTTTTAAACGCTCATTTATCTATTGAGGGCCAAAATTATTTCTTAGATTGTCAGATGATATAAGAGGTATAATTAATTTAATATCTTTGTTGAACAGAGAAAAAAGATGGCTAATGGATAAAGAAAATCTAGATGTGTTTTTTTTGTCAACGGTATGGTTAACACTCATTATTAACTGTATGCACGACAATTTGAGATCAAACAAAAATTGTTACATTTCTCCATGTACATATTTCTGTAATGTTTGCGGTCTCAGTTTTTTTCATTTCTAAACTATTCGAAATTTAATTTGTATATGACTTATCCCAAATGCAGGCAATACCTAAAAGGGATTCCTAACTTTTCCATTTTATTTGTAATGTAATGAGTGCATGTAAGGTACATACAATGTATAAATGAGTTATTATTATTATTTAAAATAGGAAATATCAATACATAAAATAACGATCCCCATGATTTAAAATGTCATACCTACACCCCTGAAACTGCAAAAAATGCTACCAATATAATTTTAACTACAAGGCTACAAAAAACAATGTGATATATAGCAAAATACAATAGAAACCAACAACTACAAATCGCAAGGAGAGATTTTACTGGCACACACTTCACTTTAGGCTTTCAATGCATTAGAGATTATGATCATTAATATATTTTACCATTAAATAAAGGTATTTACTCCTCCAGTAATGGACATATATGAAAGGAGTGTGCTTCGTTGGTTTGGCCATGTTGACAGAACGGATGAGAGTCGAATAAAGAAACAGATATATAAGAGTGAAATGAATGGTGCGAGAGGTAGATGTAGGCGGAGAAAGTTGTGGTTGAATGTGGATAAGGAAATTCTTAGGAGGAGGAATATTAGGAGTCTTACAAGCAGGAGGGCGTGCATGAAGCAGTGTATGAAGGTAAATGAGGCAATATAGGTTTGCAAGGATTGGTCAGTATAGAGGAAATTATTGAAGCAGATTTAGGAGTACAAATATGTATTTGTGAGTGAAACTATTTGACTGTGCCCACCCCAGAAGAAAACGGCGTAATTGGTATGTATGTATGTACTTAAAAACAATAACTGTACATCAAGCAAGGTAGAGATGCTCTTATCACGACGCGCCAAAGAACAAAAAGTGACATTAAAGAGGTAATAATATGAACCGCTGAGCTACAAATCGAAAAATGTAATTCTAAAGTCTGAGTGACAGGTATTACGGTAACTTAATCATTCGCAGGAAAAAAACACCTTTAGACAGTCCGTTCTTCAACCAATTTCCCAAATTTCATTTTCATAATATAATCCTATACTTACCATTGAGGTGGCTAAGAGGGTAATATGTAGACGTGGATTATTAAAAACCCCTAAGTACTTGTCAGGACTGCTGACTAATGCCGGTTGTAAGAACATTTAGTAATGGAATCAATAGTATATGATCCATAGTTATTTATCTCATAAAAATATTCGGGTTACAGCAACACATCTACTAGTAACATAACTTATTTACTAACAGCTAATAGCTTCGAATATTCGTTCTAATCTCCTACCACCGGATAAAATTTATGAAAGTTTAGCCTATGAATTATTGATAATGCACATAATAAGTAGTCAGTAAGAGTAAACGTACTGGTCATCAGTCTCAAAACAACTCTTTTATCAAGTAATTGTCTCCAAGCGGTTCATTGCGCATCCGCCATCTTGGCTACGTATGGAACTCATAGCTCTATGCCATAAGTTTGTTGTGACCCGGATATTGAAGAACGAGTTCCCCTCTCTTCAAGGTGGAAACAGTTGGATTTCCTCTATTATTAAGCATGCATTCACTAGATTTCTCGTTCGTATGTTATTTGATAGACGTCAGAATAGCCAAGGAGAAACGGTCTCGGAAGTATAACCTTTCACTTAACTTGACGTCAATCGTCACCTGGCCGAAAAAATCCGTCTTCGGTCTTCCTGTATAAACGCACGGAGAGGTAGTCAGTGGGCAGTTAGACCCAATCGGGGCAGTTAGGCCCAAGCAGGTCAGTTGGACCCTTTTCGAGTCATAATTCGGCTAAGCCATATAGTCGATAGGAGGAGTCGAGGCGCGGGCAATCCGGCCCGTGCACCAGTCGCCACAGCGCCATTCATCCGTGCTTCTACCCTCAACTTCTCTCCTTCCCGAGACGTGGTAATATTCTTGTTTGGCTATTCGAGACGAGAATACACATTTTGGTTTCTTTCATTAAATGATCAAATGCTTGATTTCAATAAACTTTGTTTTCCTTGCAAAACCTCTCCGTGATTATTTGATCCTCGACCCCAAGGGCAAGAATCCACGACATAATTAAAAGTGTGACCGAACCCCCGTGTCGCATACGGGACCCCCAGGTCATTACAAGTTATGTAACTTATATATTTATTGAGCCTCTCTGCAACACATATTGTATGGTTGCCATGGCTTATAGGTCCCATAACTTTATAGAATACATATGTGTCGTTTCTGCAACTGACTATAAGGAGGAGGAATTTCACCAATATGCACTACAATATTAGTATACCACCGTCTACATAGACATCGTGATTGTAAATACGCCTATGCTGATACACGTAGGATCAAACCTCGTTTCGCGATGTTACGACCGGGAGATTCCTCCACTAAAAATGAGCAGACATAATTTGGCGTCCGAGATCAACCGCGGGAACATTTCAGACATCTGGGAGGTCGTGCGGGGGAGCTGACGGTTAATCAATCACATCCCCGCGGGCGCGGTAAATAAGAGCTGAGGTCTCTTGAAAGTTAACTCGGCTGATACGGAAACTGGAAGGAATTGATCGATAGAGAATTCTGGCTGAGTACTACTTTGATAACCAGCGGCCATTATAAAAAAACTTAAAAATGTAGAGGAATGTCTCGGAGAGAGAAGGCATTGGGAACACAATTTTAAATTTCGACAAAAATGTAAATTTCACACCGAAACGCCACGCTAAATAATGATGGTATTTGGGGCACTGTCGACAGAGGTGAAAACTTATATTAACGAAAATAAACCCATTGGTCAATATCGGTTTCATTAATTTACTAACCTAGAAAATCGAATCAATGAGTGTTCATTGTTGGTTTATATTTGTCGATATATTTATATCGTCGGCCCCGGTGTCGGCGGGGTAAAGTCCTCGCCTTCTAACTCGAGGGTCGCGGGTTCGAGACCCGCCTGGGTAAGATTAGTTACTGCCCAGGACATGGGTGTTTGTGTTCGTCTATTGATATATTAAAACACTTGTAATTGGGGAAACCTGTAAGTGTTAAAGAAATTATTATCATTATTATTACATTGGATTGGATATTTAGGGGGGGCGATCGACAATTATAGTAATTTACGCCATAGGGGACAGGTAAGGCAGGAAGGGTGGATAGAAACCCGGCGTCGAATTTAGCCTGCTCTTAACGAAAGACGCAAAGGGGACCACAGTTTAACGTCTCATCTGACAGACGGAGCACTGCACTTAAAGTGCCATTCACGAGACACTCAAGTAGGGATCGCGTTTCCCAAGGAAAACATCCTCCTTTGCAGGGATATGAACCTTGGCCGTCCGTATGGTTTGCCGATAAATTACTGATCTTAAAGTAAATGCGACGATTAACAACTAACATTAAAATGCACAAATCAGTATTTTAGAGCAGTGGGGTAGAGGCTAGATGTAGCAGAATAGAGTGAACATAGAGGTTCACTACGGTTTCCAGCTATGACACCAATACCGTCTGCGAAGCGGAGCATGTTTAATTCTTCTCCGTTAATCTAAATTCCAGTCACTCCAATATCTTGAGCTTCTCTTATCGCCTCCTCTAAGGATATGTTGAACAGTGGTGGCGAGAGGCCACATCCATTCTTAACTCCTACTCCTTCGGTGATTTTAGCTTCAATTTATCTCTTCCCCGTACATATAATACTTACACTGTGGGTGAAGTAAACATAAAATATTCAGATGCAGTTAAATATATTGGAATAACCTTAACTTTTAATACATCGTGGAGAACACAAATACAAAATATATGCGGCACAGCATTTAAGAAAGAAGGTTTCGTAAAGGGTATAAGAGGAAGGTCCTCGGATGAAATATGTAAAACAGAGATGGTACTTCTCTCTGGTTAGGCCACACCTCGAATACGCCGCGAGCACTTGGGACCCTGGTCATAAAGATTTAACCAAAAAAATAGTGGATCACAAAGAAAAGCACGCGCTTCCTTAAAAACTGCTACGAACGAACATTTAGTGTTTCACAACTTTTAGAGGGATAAAGATGGGAGCCCCTAGAGACTCGGAGGCTACACGCTGGGCTTAATTTTCTTGAGAAATTCAGAACTGGTGTGTTTCAGAACGACACGGAGAATATCATTTTGACGCCACACTACATTTCTAGGTCCGAAAAAAGCGATAAAATAAGAGAAATACATTGCCGAAGAGATAGGCAGAAAGATTCGTTCTTTCCGTGCACAATAAGCGGCCACAATAAAAACTGAGCTCCATTAAATGCACTCCCGTAATACACGTCACCGTTTCACCTCCCAAAACCTTATCCCTTATTTTTATGAGGCGGTATTATGAGGGTGTATTTAGCTGAGGTCAGTTTTTCTTGTGGTCGCTCATTGTGCGCGGAAAGAACGAGTTCTTGTACCAATCAGTTCGGCAATGTATCTTTCATATTTTATCGCTTCCGCCAGACCTAGAGATGTATTGAGGCATCAAGATAACATTCTCCGTGGCGTTCTGAAACGCACGTTCTGATTTTGTAAATAATTCTTGGAACACACTTCGTTTAAATACATCAATTAATACGCTGGAAATACCATGTGTGTTACAAATAACCTTAAATGTTATTAACATTGTTACATTTGTTATGGCAATGTATCTCTCTTATTTATTGCTATTGCCGGACCTATAAATATTGTGTTGCGTCAAAATGAGACTCTCTGTCGCTTTGAAACACACCCGTGCTGAATTTCTCAAGCAACCTAAGCCTAGCGTGCAGCCTCCTAGTCTCTAGTGGCTCCAACCTTGATCCCTCTAAAAATTGTGAAACACTTTATGTTCGATCGTAGCAGTATTTAACGAAGCGTGCAACTTTTATTAGTATTTTATTAATGTTTTTGGTTAAATCTTTATGACCAGGGTCCCAAATGCTAGCGGCGTATTTGACGTGAGGCCTAACCAGGGCGAAGTAGGATCTATCTTTGACTTTTTCATCCGAGTGCCTTTCTATTATATGATAAACTATACCTAGCTTCCTTAACGCTGTGCCGCATATGTTTTGTATGTGTTTTCAGCACGATGTATCAGAATTTAAGGTAATTCAAAGATACTTAACTGAATCTGAAGGTTTTATGTTTACTCCATCCAAAGGGTAGGTATCGCATTTGTTTCCAGCGAAACGTTGTCGACCGAAACGTCCTAAATTAGGGGGATGACATGCGACTGAGGAGTTGAGACACGCACGTCTTTGAACAACGAGGTGTTTCTTCTATTTTTTCCTTTATCCCACTCCTCCACCTCCATCATTTCAGCATACTCTCTTTCCTTACGGTAACCCGCCCTTACCAGCCATAGACCGAGCGTCGCACGGCATTTCCACAGGGGTGGCATTTTGAGACGTTTCCGGGAGAAGTAATAGCCCTGGGTCGATTCAGGGTACGCTTTCTTACAGCCTGGATCCCATGCACGTTCCCTTGTTTCCCTTTTCCCTTCCACTTTCATTATTTTATCATCCCTGTGGCAGTGAGCTCTTGGCACTCTTGGGTTTGTTTTTTGGCCCACTTGGGTTTGTTTGTATTTTTCACACTAAACATATGTGCTGGCTAAATGCTGTGGAAATTAGTTTGTTGAGAATTGTTTGAGATAAAATTATGAATTTAATGGTTCGTATTGCGTGGGTTATGAAAGAGTAATGAATGCTTAAGGTAATCTCAAGGTACTTCGGAAATAAAGCATAATTATGCATATTTAACTCTATTTAAAAGATCTTTTTTATACATTGGACCGAAATTCTATAAACAGTTATCAAACAAAATGAAAGAGGTCTCAAATTGTAAAAATTTCCTTAGATTAGTTAAACAATGGCTTATATTTAGTACCAATAACGAAATTGTGCTTCGTTGAGATTATTTTATTTCCTGCCAAAATAAAGTTGTCTGTAAAAAAAGAAGTTAGTCTTCCTGTTAAAAAATGTTTTTTTCTCATATACGCTAATGAATCTATGCGTATTGTATTTATCATATTTTTTATGTTTCACTCAGCAATGCATATTAATATAGCTGACGATACCCTCAAAACAGACCTATTGCCATGTTGAGTACCTAACTTTCGAATTTGTTAACGAATATATCATTCTATTTTTTCATTAAGAATAAATTATTATTATAATTATTACATCGCAAGCGTTAAAAAAACTGCTAACACCAGAAGCGAAAAAATCTCACTTTTATAATCTATAAATAAATTTACTCATTATATATCAGAATTTAATCCGTTCTGGATTTTTATGAAATTAATTGATTTATTAAATCTTAAAAAATACTTTTTCTACAATTCTCTTTCTCTCTCATTCTATAAAAACACTGAACAATTTAGACAATCCTGACTCTAACGGGTTGATGGCTGATATAAAAATTCAACTTGATGTAATGACTAAACAACTGCATTCGATTAAAAGTAACAAGTCCCCAGGTCCAGAAGTAATACCTGCACGCGTGCTTCGTTGAGAAGCTAGGTTTTGTTAAACGTATAGTAGGAAGGTCCTCGGATGAAAAAGAAAAATGCTACTTCGACTTGGTTAGGCCACACCTCGAATACGCCACGAGCTTTTCGGACCCTGGTCATAAATATTTAACCAAAAAAATTATTAAGATCCAAAGAATTTCAGCACGCTTCGTTAAAAGCTGCTACGAGCGAACAAATTGTTCGGAAATATAAATAGAAGCAAACATATAGAACGTATAGTTATTCTCACAACTTTTAGAGGGATTAAGATGGGAGCCCTTAGAGACTCGGAGGCTATACACAAGGCTTAGCTTACTTGAGAAATTCAGAACTGTTTCAGAGCGACACAGAGAATAGTATCATGACGCCTCACGACATCTTTAGATCTGACAAAAGCGATAAAATAACAGAGATACATTACCGAATAGGTACAAAAACTCGTTCTTTCCGCGCACAATAAGCGACCACAATAACAAGTGAGCTCCACTCAATACACACCCATAATACACTTCACCCATTTCACTTCCAAAAACCTTAACCCTTACATCTTTACTCGGCTGGTGTCCTAACACACTCTGCCTCACACCCATGCCGCGGCATCGCAGGGTAGTATGTAGATAAAGATGATTGAAATCTAATTGATATTAGGAGGAAGAGCGTTCAACATAGAGCTGGTAACCTGACCCGGCAAAAATAGTGCACACAGCAAACTTTCAATAGCACTCGATAGGAAGGATTGAAATTTCCATCGTGTACCCGTCCCATGGGTCCAGTAGAGATGGGGTAGAATAGTGAAGGATAGGGGGAATGAAAATATAAGGGAACTCACTCGCCTGGTTCGCATCCTTAAGTCCGGGATACGCAATTTTTTTCACATTCCGGCAAAGGACGGGCGGTCTGAACTGGCTATCGACGGCTGAGTCGCGCCTTTAAATGAAAGCAAAAATATAATCGGAGAAAGCATTTTATTACCCACCCGGGATTTTCATCACAATTCCGCCTGCTGGAAAAATAAATAAACTAGAGGAACGGTGCCATAAATACGCAGTTTAAATGTCCTTTTTCATTCACTGAAAATGTGTTTCCCTTGGCAGAATTTAATATTCGCACGGTTTCCGTCCCTTTGCCATTTCTGAACATTCGCAGTTTGGACGATCGTTTTTTAATACGCAAAAGGAATATTTTACTATGTTAAGTCGTTTGGTCGTCCATTCTCTTTTTGCCGTAAGTAATTTTCAGCCAATATTACCACTAATGCATCAAAATGGCAAACAAAAAAGTATAAGTGGCACTTAAATATCGCAACAATTTCGATGTAACTATTTCCCAACCGAAACGCTTTCAACACGGAACATTTTCGCCAAACACCCGGCATCGGACTACCCGACTTGAGTGTCTTGCGGAGGGCACTTCAAGTACAGAAAGTCCTCGATTTACGTCGGAGATACATATCGAGGAAGAGCGACATAAGTCGAAACGACGCAAAACGGACCCAGATATTGGTAACCACTTTAATTCCAAGATAAACCAAGGCGTTAATTTCAAAATTCGATTTTTGCCTTCATCTAGGAAATTGTAGCCATTTCAGATAGGATGATTACGGAGTAGGAGTTTTAAACGTACCGCGTGAAGAAAATGAGTCAAATTAAAGACTTATATAGATATTTTTATTTCAGCACTCATATTCAGAATTTCAGTCATATAAAAGTATATTATTGCACCGTTAATGATACAATATTAATTCATGATTCCCTCAGCTGCTGGAATTTAAACGTATGATTCAAATGTGGTCTCGATTATGACTAGGGAACTATCTCACTCGAACAACCTTCAGCTGGATGACAGGAATGATTTTCATATTACCCGCGACAGTACCCGGCAATGAAAAACTAAGTGCACGAACCTGACGAAAATACGTATAAAGTTCTGTATGTTCCTTTACATTTTCCCATTGAATAAAAAAATAGTGCAACATAGCTTTTGAAAGGACTGGGAAGGTAGTGAAGTGACTATGTAATACCTAAGTTTTCCTCTTATTACTTACCGTACGTCCTATGTGTCGTCCACCTCGCTCGATATCCCGACTGATGACAAACAATGACTTTCCAGAATTAAATACAGCAACACTCCATCTGCAAAAGAATAATCAAAGATTTGAGAGATTGCACGATACGGTTAGTAGGAGTTTCACCATCTCTCGCTAATGTGGCTCTTGCCTGATAATCACTTATTCCAGAATTTGCGAAAACTAGCCTATAGCATCTTTGAAATGGGTTTAATTAACTGAGATGAAAATAAAATACGGTTTCCCAGCTTGTTTGAAATAAATTTAGCCTTGAAAGCGGAGATTTTAATATGACCTTACCCTGAGGTTTCAGGCCTGAGACCTAAAGATGCTGTAAAAAGAGAAACCGGTCTTAATAAATACTATCACAGTGGAAGTTGCTCATTTTTTCATACTGCAGTTATAGGTTATGATGGAGATCGCTGAGGTTACAATATAAAAACAATTTATACGATGAGCTTATCGAAGTTTTAATTAAAACTATTTAAAAGAGTCGAAAATTCCTGAAAATTGAATAAATATAAAATACAGGTATTTTACCACCTATTGTTTCAATATATTAGCCAATTACTGCCTGAAATGAGTCAAAATTTAGTAGTTCCATGCAAATAGCGCAGTAGTCGTCTCCTATGGATGGATAATTTCGGTAATTACTTCTATATTCGAAGGGCAATCTGCATATTTGGTGCCACAATTTTGGATTTCAATAGATAAAACATTTTATCCGCAAAAGCCGGGTTTTTTAAACCGAAAAAATAAATATGTGTAACAAAGTATTAATCTTGACTCACATGGTCAAACCAGAGCCACCATAAACGACGATGAGTTGATCGGCGTCAACATAATGATCGGGAATTGAATCACGCATCCGTTTCACCAACAGTTGATCGTCGATCAAGACCGCAGATTATATAATCGGCAATCGTGTAGCATGAACATTCTCATGCATGTGTCAGCATTATTCCAATTGGTGGCCAACGTTCTACGACCACCGATCAACTGAATTGACCTGAGAACCAGGATATCTAGTTAAATAATTCTAAGCACAAACTTACATCCTATTCTACGAGTAACTGCCAAGAGGCGCAAATGAGGAGGACTTTTAGGACACATGCCATAGAAGGATAGGAAATAGGGAAATGATGGAGGCGAGGTAAGTGGTGAATTTTACTCAAACGATCAGCGTTTGCAGTTATTTCACACATAAAACTACTCAGAGGACTGGAGTAATCAAATGAATGAGACTTCTGATTTGTTGAATAAATGAACTTCAAACGCCAGCTATAACTCATTCATCATGACAGTCATTGTCGAAACCAAGGTAGGAAATAAAAAAGCAAACATATCCCGAGTTCGGTTTAATTTATTGGCGTGAACCATTTCTTAAGTTACGTCGGACTTCCAAAATGTCATCATTAACCACCGATTTGATCTCGTGACCTGTGACGATGTTACTTCACTCCCAAGTTGCGATTGTCTTGTGTAACCAATGGGAAAACTGTTAGCGGTTTCACTTCTGTAAATCCGGTTGTAATTTTAGTAAAGTAAGGCGCTTGAGCTTTCGTTCACAAAAGACATTTTTCGTTCACACACACATGTTTGGTGTATTCTCAAAAACCACCGTCAACAGTTCTCAAAGCCTTTTCCACCGGGGCAATTGACCAACGACAGAGGAAGGGAACACACAACTATTCAAAAGAGCAAAGAAAAATCTCCCTAAACGGGACTCCAACCTAGGGCCCTAGGATTAGTAGATATGGTCTTAGTCTCACAGGCGGACTTGGGTGAAATTGTAGTTCAAAAAAGAAAACGAAGATGATTATACTACTATTATGAAACTTATCTCGGATCTATTTTTAAAGAGAAAGAATTTCATATTTCACTCATTCTTTCAAAACTGCCCTTGAGACGATTTCCTCTTTTTCTGAGTTGTTCATTTTTTAAGCATCTTTCGGCCCTCAAACTTGCTCCCTTCCCCCCGCGCCATCGGAAAGCCTTCCCGAAGCAAACGATGCGCACGGATGATGAAAATGACGGTCCCAAAGTAGCTAAGAGCCTGGAAAACTTGAGAGCATCCAGGCGAATCGATTATTAATGGCACAGTGCCCAGGGAAGGCAGGTTGGCCGCGGCCCCTTCAAACCCTTTTTGATGTTGTGTCGAACCAGGGGTCTGCAAAGCCAATTGTGTGTAGTCAACTCCGTTATAATAATTAAGGGGATATACCGCTTTAGATAATCACAAAATTCATACGGCAGGATACCTTGATATTTATAGCAACCATTATATCTTGAAACGTATGTTTTCGCGTTTAAGAGAAAATCAGAACATATGTCATTGGTTTATTTCATAGTATAAGCCAAGCGTCTTACGGTTACATCTACATCATCTACATCTACGTCATACCCTGCAAGCCACCCAAAGGGTGTGTGGCAGGGGGTGCTTTCGCACCAGGCATGCATGAATGATATGGTAGAACACCGACATTACATTAAAACCCGCGTACCACACATGCAAAGCGCCAATTACGAGTTACGAGTTAAAACAGCGCTGAATGGCCACGAAAACTAATAGGTGACATGTAATTTCTTCCCATTGATTCCTCCCTATTACAAAAAATACACGCATGCAAATTTTCACACAAAGTAACTTTTTCACATTTGTCAGTGTTCAAGATGGCGCCGAAGTGCATGTCACGCGCTCCTGATTTATACTGTTTCAGTGATTAGTTTCATTATTTTAGTGAATTTTTCTTTCCTCACGTGTGCAAGTTTGATACCGGAAACCTATCCGTCAACAGTGCCTTCTGTGCCACAAGAATTCTTCAGTCACAGAAAGTTTTATTTTCCGGCCTTCCAAGCGAGTGGTTTCACCATATTCCCCGTTGTCCTGTCATCCCCGTACCGGCGTTCGCGCGGACCCTCGCCGGCAACTGTCTCCCACCCGTACCCGCTACGTGGAGTGGTTATTCTATTAACTGTGCTACTGTCTGGTGATGTGAACCTTAACCCCGGCCCTCCCACATGTGATCCACCTTTTCGTGTATACTATTAAAACGTTCGAAGCATCAAAAACAAACTTTCAACTTGTGATTCCCATGCTCACAAACTCTCCCTTTTTGACACTATTGCCTTCATAGAAACTTGGCTATCTTGCGCTGTCAGTGAAAGTGAGTTGTCTTTCTCCGATACTCATAAAATTTACCGCAGGGATAGAACCTCTAGAGGTGGTGGTGTACTTCTGGCCATAAACTCTAACATAAATTCAAAGCGTCGGAAGGACCTAGAGACGGAATGTGAAACTTTGTGGAGTGAATTCTCCCTTCCTACTAACCCGCATGCAAAATCAAAATCAAGAAAAACGTTTATAGGGTGTTTTTACCGCCCCCCTTCAAGTGACATCAAAATTTTAGAAAACTGTTAGGACTCAGTACTAAGCGCCCTGAAGCTTGGCAATGTCATCCTTGTTGGTGATTTTAACCTATCGATTCAATGGGACTCTCCAATCAGTGGTCATCCGCGCAGCGTCCATGACAATTTTTTTCTTGATCATTTTACCAAAGCCCTTCAACTATCCCAGTATAATCTTCACCATACTCGCGTTCTGGCAACCATGGATTTCCTTCTCTCATCCTTTCCTCCAGAAGAAGTCGTCCGGGGGCGAAATATCTTCACCTCGGGCCATGAATCCTTGGATGCCGAGTACCGTTTCCACCGTTCCCGCACAATCAGGGGACTTCCCCATGTCCCTTTGTTTCCCCTTCCTGCATGGTCAAAGGTTTGTTGGGAGGACGTCAATCGCCGCCTCGACCTCATCCCCTGGGGCGTTCTATCGCCATTAACCCCCGAGGAAACGGTCGACTACCTGTACAGTGTCCTCGAAAGTGTCATAAAAGACTGTGTACCTAAAGTGAAACCAAAAACAAGAAAATTTCCATCCTGGTTTAAGCCCGATACTCTGCGCATTCTTGGAAATAAGAATCGTGCCTGGTACCTTTACAAATCCTGTCCAAACGTACATACCCATTGCTCATTCAAGAATTTGCGTCGCTACTCAAAGCAGCTCATTCATCGGGATTATGTTGAGTTCACTCAGAAAGTATCCTTGTCTATTACTACCAACCCTAGAAAATTTTGGTCTTTCGTAAATCGTCGCCGTAGTAAACCTAGAATCCCAGAACTAGTTTCTCATGGTAATATTAAAACTGTAGGGGATAACAGGACGAACCTCTTTCTCAAATTCTTCTCTGAATGTATGACACCCCTCTCCATCCCATCCCTCACCCAAGATCACTTTCTCACTCCCATTACTAATAACTGCCTTTCTGACATCCAAACCGACCCTCTTGAAGTTCTTATAAACTACGTAAAATTCACCTTCAACGTTCGACTGGCCCTGACGGCCTGAGCCCGATATTTGTTCGTAATTACGCTGAATCCCTCTCAATACCTTTGAGTTTACTTTTAAAGCGCTGTTTTTCCCTTGGTATGTTTCCAACACTATGGAAAACTGCTAATGTTATCCCCATTCACAAATCCGGCCCAAAAACTGAAGCATCTAACTATCGACCTATCTCTTTACTACCAGTTCTCTCTTCTGTTTGGGAGAAAATTGTCCTCAACAGACTTTTTTATTTCACATCCCCTCATCTCTCTGACAATCAACATGGTTTTCTTCCGCGTCGTTCATGCTTGACTAACTTCGCTGTTTTTCAACATAATGCTGTCAATTCCATTAATAATAAAACTCAGATACCATTTTCCTAGATTTTTCCAAAAGCTTTTGACTCCATCAACCATAGCCTCCTCCTTTACAAACTCAGCGAACGATTTAACATTTCTGGTAATTTTAAAAATCTTCTTGCTAGCTTCTTTAGCAATACAAGTCAAAGGGTTATTCTTTCTGGTTTTTCGTCTCCATGGTCTCCACTGGCATCTGGGGTTCCTCAAGGCAGTGTCCTCGGTCCTAACCTTTTTAATATACACATTGATGATCTTGCCTCCCTTATACCCTCATCCCAAGCTCATACCCTACTTTATGCCGATGACTGTAAACTTTTCAAGAACATTCAAAAACCCTCCGAATGCCATGAACTACAGGATGCCTTACGCCAGACCTCAAATTGGTGCGATGTTTGGAACGTTAAATTAAACCCGGAAAAATGCAGTGTGATGTCTATCACCCTAAAGAAGGCCCCTCTAGAATTTACTTATACTGTGACTAATCACCCGCTAAAACGTGCTTCAACATCTAAAGACCTTGGTATTCTTACTGACAATAAATTGAACTTTTCTCCATAAATACAAACAATTAAGTCTAAAGCAATGTCCCTCTTAGGCCTCCTCTATCGTTTTACCGAAATGAATGAGCCCCGAGCACTTAGAACTTTTTTCTCTTCCATTATTCTTCCAATTCTTACCTATTCCTGCCCCATTTGGTCTATTTCTTCTCAAACTAATCTTTCATCGCTGGACTATGTCTGCAACTTCTTTGCTAAAATAGTTAAGAATAGATTACCACAGTGTCGTAATGTGTCCACCACGGCTATTCTATCCTATCTCTCCATCCCTAATCTCCACAGTCATAGACTCACAGCAGACTTAATATTTATTTATAATATTCTTAATTCCACCATCGACTGCCCTGAATTGCTCTCTTTTATCATTTCAAAGTTCCCTCCCGCCCCACCCGTTCTCACCCTTCACTCCACATGCCCATTCCTATACTTTCGATCACTAACCGTTCTCTTTTCTTCCGCCTCTCCTCTCTATTGAATTCCCTCCCCACATTGATCCTTTTGCACTTTCATCTAAATCCTTTATAAGCGTTTCTCTTTTCTATCTTTCACCTAAGTAGTTATTCCCCCATTTTTCTATTTTTATACATTTCCATAATTTCTGCTTGCAACCAGTTGTTAAATTTGCTTGTATATGTCCTTAAGTGTGTGTATTGTTACATGGCCACTATAAAATGGCACCATAGCTGTATGTAGTTTTCTTACTTTAAATATGTAAATAAATAAATAAATCTGTACAAATGCAAAAATTGCTCCAAGTATCTTAATCAGTGGAGCGCGTATGTGATGGTAACGGAAGCTGAAGTGTTTTCTATGGCTAGAGTATCATCTACATCTACATCTACGTGATACCCTGCGAGCCACCACGAGGGTTTGTGGCAGGGGGTGAAGATCACCAAACATGCACTATTGACATACAAGTAGGATATTTAAAAGAGAAATGCTAGAGAACAGGGTCACATGCAGCTAGATGGTTAGTATCTACGTAATAAGAAAGGGATTATTGGTTGTTATTACATGCATCATGCACTACAGGCTTCTCTAACTATATCACCTACTTATCCCTTTGCTACGCTGCCTATTGTTCTCTCTTATAGTACGAGGGAAAAATGACATTTTAAATCTATCGGTACGACAATCTCTCTCTCTAATCTTGTTAATATGATCAAACCTAGCATAATACGCAGAGGTTCTTAATATATATGTAACGTCATCTGTGAACAATTCTGTTTCGAATTTACTTAAAAGGTTTAACCTATATTTTAACCTGCGTTCTGATAGTAATTCCCATCCTAGTTCTTCTATTAACCTCGTAACGCTAATACAATTATCATAACGGCCTTTAACAAACCTAGCAGATCTCCTTTGCACGCGCTCTAATTCTTTTATCAAACCTTCCTCGTACGGATCCTATATACTAGCGGCATATTCTAAATGAGGCCTGACAACTGTAAAATAGCTTCTTTCTCGTGTTCTCTCATCGCATTTGCCTAGAACCCTTTTTACGAATCCTAATCTACGGTTTGCTTCACTAGTTATTTCCCTGATGTGTTTCCCCCTTGACATGTCTTCAGTGATGGTGACGCCTAAGTATTTAATAGATTCTACGTTAGATATTTTCTTTTATTAGATGCAATAATTATTCCGGGGAAAGCCATTCTTTTTCCAAAAGTTCCTTATCGCGCATTTCTTCAAATTTCATTCTAGCTGTCAACTATCACACCAATCCTCAATCGCATCTAAATCCTTAGCCAAAGACTGGTTGTCCTCTTCATTTCTAATTTCCTTATACACTACATCTACATCTACATCTACGTAATACCCTGCGAGCCACCACGAGGGTGTGTGGCAGGGGGTGAAGATCACCAAACATGCACTATTGCACTACTGCATCATCGACAAAAAGACGGAGCTTGCTATTTTTTACTACTGTATTCAAGTCATTTACGTAGAGAAGAAATAAAATTGGGCCTATCACGCTTCCTTGGGGAACACCCGATGTAACTTTTCCTTCGCCTGAGCTGACACCATCTAATACCACCCTTTAAACGCGTTCATGTAAGAAGTCTCCTATCCAGCCAACTATATTGCTGTCTATCCCGTATGATGCTAACTTCACGAGTAACTTACAGTGGGGAACCTTGTCAAAAGCTTTTCTAAAGTCAAGAAACGTTGCGTCTACCTGTACGTTACCTTCTCAGGAAACTAAAATATCTTGAACAAAAAGACCTAATTGAGTTTCGCAAGACCGTCCCTTTCTGAACCATGCTGGTTTGTTATTAATAAATCCTGGCTTTCGAGGTGTCCCATTATTGATGTAACTATTATATGCTCTATAATTTTACATGATAGTGACGTTAATGATATTGGTCTATAATTACATGGCTGTTCCCTACCTCCGCTTTTATAAATTGGGGTCACGTTTGCTATCTTCCAGTCTCTGGGAACCGCGTGTTCTTCGAGGGATTTGTTAAATATTACTTTAAGATACGGAGCCATTTCGAGAGCTAACTCTTTATAAACACGAGCAGGAATTTCATCAGGACCTGAGGACTTGTTCGGGCTAATGTTACTTAGTAAGGATACGATTCCGCTACAAGATATATCGATTGGGGGCATTGGTTGTTGAAATCGGTCTGGTATGGTTTCGCGGAAACTATGCATAGATTGATTAAAAACACTCCGAAAAAAGTAATTAAAAAAATTTGCCTTGTCTAAACTGGAAGTTACTATTTCGCCTCTATCGTTTTTCAAGGAATTAACCGTTGACTTTTTAGTTCCCTGTACTTCCCTAACATATGACCAAAATGCTTTCGGATTTCCCTCTAGTTGTTCTCCAAGTACTTTTCTCTTGAATTCGCTAAACGCTTTTCTAAGGGCTGTTTTTGCGGCTGCTTTACAAATTTTATTATGTTCGATAGTATTTTTTAGATCGCTATCAGCTACATTTTTCTTAGTTTCGCGTGGCTAACTCGTGGGCGTTTTAAACATTTTCTAACCTCCGCATTGTACCACCTTGGTCCCCTATTCTCACTCTTATACTTATGAGGTATATATATCTGTGGACCAGTGACCGCGTAATTTGGAGGAACTCTTTCCATGTATTGTCTGTATCACTATTTTTGCTGATGTTCCAGAATTTTTAAAAAGAAGTCTTTAAGTCACGCCTAAACCCGTTAAAATCTGCTTTACTAAAGAGGTAAATCTTTCTTTTTAAATTAATATTTTTTCAGTATTGAGGGAAAATTTTACGTGCACTACCTTGTGGTCGCTTATTCCATCGACATTTTCAACTTTAATAACTTTATCAGGGATGTTTGTGGCAAGTAAATCGAGAACATTCTCCCCCCTATCAGGCAAACTTACTATTTGATGTAGTGCGTGTGATTCGAACAGGTTAAGCAATGACTCGCAGATTTCTTTGTCCTTACCTCCTGACTTATGACTACATGTTTTCCAATCTATCGATGGTGTATTGAAATTTCCACCTACAATTATCTGTCGATCGTTACTATTGGAATTAATGGACCAGATCTGTTTCTCGAGTTCTAATACTGAGTGTACATCGGAATGGGGTGGCGGTGGTATAGTAGGCACAAACATATATTACTTTCGAATTAGCACATTGACTGGAACACCATACACTTTCTATTATATTATCGGGAATCACTTCTATTTTGCTGACTATTAATTAATATTATCTAATAACTATCATGGAGGGAATTGTTTATCGCTAGAAGTACCACAGGGGTCATTTTGACCTCTATTCATTTTAGACAATCCATAACTTCCAACCGAATCGCACCAGCTCTAGCATATTAGCTGACTTTTATTTCTTTTAGCAGGAGGATATGAATCTACATCTACTTACTACCCTTCGAGCCGCCGCATGGGTGTGAGGCAGAGGGTGTTAGGACATCAGCCGTGTAAAGGTGTAAGGGATAAGGTTTTTGGAGATCAAATGATGAATTGTCTTATGGTAGTGTATTTAATGGGGCTGTTTTTATTGTGATCGATTATTGTGCACGGAAAGAACGAGTTTTGGTACCTATCTATTCGGCATCTATCTCTCTTATTTTACCTCATTGGTATCTATCTCTCTTATTTTATCGCTTCTGCCAGGGCTAGAGATGTAGTGATCCGTCTTGATAACATTTTCTGTGCCGCTCTGCGGCAAACCAGTTCTGACTTTCTCAAGCAAACTAAGCCTAGCGCGCAGCCTCCAAGTCTCTAGGAGCTCCTACTTTAATCCCTCTAAAAGTTGTGAAACACCTAAAAACCTTACAGCACCAATAATTATTAATGCAAATTACTTTTTACCAATTAGCACTAGAGGGATTATTTAAACCTCCCCTATTTTATTCGAGTTATCTCCTTGATATAATATAGTTTAATTGTCATTCATAGAAATATTACAAACAATTCAGACGCCGGACATGAATACCACAGGGCGAATTGTCGCATGAAGTCCTGATAGACCCAGACTTCGCATGAGGACTCGGACACGGGACAGAAGACCCGGGTTCAAATTCTCAAGCGACACATCATATGTAAAAATGGCATATTACAGCACGAAGATAAAAACTTTTATTCGCGCAAAATAATGTGCAACAGTACATAAAAGATATTTTCGAGACAATTTGCACGTTACTTCTTGAAAACGTCATATTTCCTAAAGGAAATAAAATCTTTCCAAGGGTCAATTTGATCCATTAGAGTACTAATAGGTATGTTGGTAAGGGCCAGTTGCAGGAACGATACATATGTATTTAATACAGTTATGGAACCCTTAAACCATGGCAGCCATTCAGTAAGTGTTGCAAAAACGTTCAATAAGTTAATTGGTTTCATAAATAGCATCATAACTAATTATGGCCGGTTGCAAGAACATTTAATTATGGAATCAGTAGTTATGAGATCCATAAAGCTATAGATCTCATAAATATATTCGGGTTGCAGGAACACATCTACTAGTTACATAACTCAACTACCAATAGTAAATAGCGTAGAATACTTGATCTAGTCTTCTACCGCCGGATAAAATTTACGAAAGTTTGGCCAATGAATAATTGCTAATGCACATCAAAATAATTCAGTAAGAGTAAATTAACTGGTCATTTGTCTGGAAACAAATTTTTTATCAAGTAATTTAGCCTCCAAGCGGTTCATCGCGCTCCGCCATCTTGGCTACTTATGTAACTCATAACTCTATGCCATAACTTATGGAACCAATAAATTTATCGAATTTTTCAGCAACACTCATTGAATTGATGCTTTGGATTATCGGTCCCATAACTTAATATAATATATATGTGCCATTCCTGCAACTTGCCATTGATGGAATGGAGTTATGAGCTGCATCAGTAGCCAACATGACGGAAGCGCGATGATCCGCTAGGGGAATTAATTATTTGATATAACAGCTGTTCCGGGACGAAAAACCAGTATTTTTACTCTAAATAAGTATTATTATGTGCATTACCGATATTATATGTTATAAACTGTTATAAATTTTATCTAGCGGTAGAAGATTACATCAAACATTGGACGCATTGAGAGATAAGTCATGAAACTAGTAGACGTGTTCCCGCAACCCGAATATTTTTATGAGTTTTATAAGTTCATGGATCTCATAACTACTGATTCCATAAATAAATGTTCGTGCAACTGGCCATAAGTCCGTTACTTCTAGAGTTAAAGGAAGCCACAGTTTTCAGGGAGTAACAGCAAAATTCTTTAACTTTGCCGACTCCTAAAGGAAATGGCGTGATGGGTATCTATGCACGTATTTTTTCTACCTCCTCAAAAACCTCCGCGAGAACTAAGGAAAACGAGGATAATTTCTTCTCTCCATTCCCTAAAAGTAATAAATGGTCGGGAGGGAGATGGACCTCGTAAAAAGCCCCATTGGTGGGGGGAGGGTAGCGTTTCCTCCTTCCATTTGGAGCCTGGCACCGTGGAGGAGGAGGAGAGAGAAAAGGGATGGGCCCAGGGTACACAACTCGTGTATGGGGGAAGGAAGGGGTGGGGGATAGTAGGGATGAGACGTGCGTGGCACGGCCAAACCCTAGATATCCTTCTCCTCATTCTTTGGCTCTTCTTTAAGGTGGAACCTTTATTTAAGGCAAGCCCGATTGTCTACCTTGATTTCAACATAATTTTTATTTATTTATTTAAAGTAATACAACCACATACAGATATGTCGCCATTTTATAGTGGCCATGTAACAATACACACACTTAAGGACATATACAAGCAAACTTAACAACTTTAAAGTAAGATTTCCACTCTCGAATGTGTAAAAATATAATTAGGGCATCGGTGAATTAACGAAGATATATTGCGTGAAAATGGTGAATTTATACGCGCAATGGACTATTTTAATGGCAATGTGATGGTGCCACATCTTAATTTTTCGGACTGGATGTTACGCTCTGGATAGGAAACTCCTCGAATACGCCGCGAGCATTTGGGACCCTGGTCATAAAGATTTAACAAAAAAAATATAAAATACAAAGAAAAACTGCATATTTCGTAAAAAGCTGCTACGAGCGAACATAAAAATCAAATGCTAGCGAAATAGCGAAGGAGGCTGTAGTCAGAATAATTACAGGATTTGATTACAAGGTAAAAGCTTCTGTTTAACAATTTGTACCGTAAGATTTAACCCAAAAGATCATTTACATGGGCTTTAAAAATTATACCAGACAGCAATAAGCCTAAATTTATGAATTACACACAATTTCCAACTTAATAGCGCAGGTTCCTCCTCCGGAAGAATACATCGCGAGGCAAAATGACCGAGAATTAACAAATTGTCACCTTTTTCGTTTAATGCAAACATTATTTTAAGGAAAATAAACAAAAAATTAGGAAAAAATGTTAAAACATCCAGGCGGAATGTGGCACTCAATGTATCAGAAGCATGAGCCATTCGAAAAGCTGACCATAAATTACTAGAAACCTTCGAAACTAGGCGCAAGAGGAGGATGCTGAAGATAAAATGGACGAACAAACAAAGAAATGATGAAGTTTACAGAAGAGTGGGATGATCACAGAAGAATACAAGCATAGAAGAAGAAGAAATAAATAGAAGAAGCATAGAAGTAGAAAGAAAGAATCATTAGGAACACCAAACACAAAAGAAGAACTAAATGGATTGGACACACCCTGAGGAACAATGGGTTTGCGAAGAATAAAACTGAAAGTGCGACTGAGGGAAAAGCTCCCAAAGGAAGACCCAGGAATAAGTTAATGGACCAAATAAAGAGGAAAGTACATAGGAAGTAATACCAGAAGATAAAGGAAATCCTAATGAACCAAGTTCTCCAAAAATACAACATGAAAATAAATAAGACGAAGACTAAAATCCTAGTGTGAGAGCGAGAGAAGCTGAATGTAGAAGTCACTCTGAGAGGAGAGAAATTAGAGCAAGTGGATTCCTTCAACTACCTCGGAAGTACCGTCACTTGGGACGGAAGAAGTACAACGAACATCAAGCGGAGAGTAGTCCATGCTAAGAAAGCGTTCATGGATGAAGAAGCATGGGCCATTGGAAAAGCTTACCAGAATAGACTAGAAGCCTTCGAAATCTGGGGCTGGAGGGGGTCGCTGAAGGTAAAATGGACAAACAAAATGATAATGCAGGGGACTGATTCCCTTGCAGACTTCGCCCAATTATGGTAAAGACAGCATTTCCGTGCTCTACACGAAATCAAAACCGAAAACCATTGTGTTCTCAAAAAAATCAGGTAAGAAAAAATCACTTATAAGCTTCACCAACAGATTAGTGAGGCATATTAAAGTAAAGCCCAGCGACATGTATTTGACTTGGAGTAAAATTTTCAATTATTTCCAATCCCTACATGGGTACGTTTTCCATTTCGGAGTCCTATTCAATGTGAAACACTACGCAGGAAATAGTAGGAGAAAACATTCGTGTGGATCGTAGCATTCTACGGATCGTAAGCATGGACCATTCGAAAAGATGCTCAGAAAAGACTAGAAGCCTTCCAAAACTGGTGCTGGAGGAGGGTGCTGAAGATAAAATATATGGACAAAATAATAAATGATGAAGAGTGCAGAGGAATAGAAGAGGATAGGCCCATATGTAACACTATAGAGAAAAGAAAAACAAGATGTTTTGGACACACCCTGAGACAAGACGGGTTTGTGAAGAACATAATTGAAGGTCAAATAGAGTGTAAAGTCCCCAGAGAAAGACCCAGGAATAAGTCCACGAACCAAATAAAGGGGAAAGTACATAGGAAGAGGTAACAGGATGTAACGGAACTAGCATTAGATAGGGAAGGGTGGAGGGCTGCAGTCAACCAATCTTAGGACTGAATAGCCAATGATGATAAAGATATCAATAACGCTTTTACAAAAAGGTTTTCTGTATGAGCTGATTGTCTGGGCCAAATCTTGGAACCAAAATTCAACCAACTTTCCGTTAACATAGAGCTCTGAAACTCTGCCCATAGACCCACTCCCGGAGACAATGCATTTATCAATTAATACCGATAATAATTAATTGAATAAGCGTTCTTATTTGATAGATGGGCCGTCAAGTAAAGCGCCCCTCTTCTCCACTTCGTCTCTTTGATTGTTGCTCTCGTTCACGGACTGATTCGTTCCATGATCCGCTCAATTAAAGGTGTAGCGTTATATACACTCCCGAAAGCAAACGTTTAATTTACCATCATTTGGGCTGGACTATTTGCAAAAATCACTGATGTAATTTACAAAAAATATAAGATTCTTGGATATTTGGTCTTTCAAGTACTTAACTCACAGCCAACGTTTCGCTAAGTATATTGGCATCCTCAGGGCTTTGCAACACAAAAAAATAGGCATACCTACAGCGAGGAAATTGTACAAATATTAGTACAAAAATTGAGGAATCGAAAATGTACATACCATTCAGCTTAATATTATACAATAAATAAATAACAACTCCAAACAGTAAATAAATGTGTATACGGCAAACAATTTAATTAGCGAAAATCATTTACAAATTTTGCAAAAAAAAGCCGATTTTTTCAAGAATCTTATGATAATCTATATTATATTGGTCGAGAAAGTTATCATTGGTAATTTATAAATTTAAAATATCATTATAAGTAAAGTATTAAACAACTAGCAGGCCACTACTCACTCCGTCAGCAGGTGTGTGTACCCGCCCCAGAGCTATCAGCTCTCCAAAAAACTTACACCTTTGCACGGATGGTAACCTAACACCCCCTGCCAAACGCCCAAGCAGCCGCTCTTTTGGATCTTATTTAAACTAACTTAATACACTCTTTTTAATTCATATCTCCATTTCATCATGACATACATAGGATACAGAATGACTGACACGCTACAAAATTAATATATATAGATAAAACCTCTTCCTTAAAAAGTCAGATTTTACTCTGTATAATTCCAAATAAGAACTTCTGTGATTTTTTTATGATGTTCTTAGACAGGGGGCACGTTAATCTACGACCAATATTAAAATTACATTGATTTAATCCGGCAGAAGGGACTCATTTAACTCAAAGTCAATCTCCCGTTCTCCCGCACAAAATCCGCCTCCGTCACTTACTACCCGTTCAATACACCCCAACAAAGTTCCCTCCATTACCACATTAGCATGGTGCCTCCTCCATTTTCGCTCCGAAACCAATTTTTGCAGCCAAAAAAAATAACAAGATTTTTTCAACCCCACTCGTCTCGATGCAGTGGAAGTAGCGAGGAAGATTTGAAAAAGAAAGGGTCGACGGTGGAAGTGTCTTGAGTGTAAGAAGCTGGCTTACGTTCACCAAAATCCTCGCTTTCATGACAATCATCCCCACTATGGTAACTCCCTCATGCCTCATTTACGTTTCTAGGGTTTAAGGTGGCTCTGACTTTACTATGTGATTCAAAACAAATACTAAGTTATACATTTTTATTTATCCAGTTTGAAAAATCCTGCTTTCACTCATGGCATGGGTAACCTATTCATAACCAAAGTTTTCGAAAAAATATGCAGATTATTCCAGGAATATATTTTTAATGACCACATTTGTACAGCCATAGCAGCCGACTGCAGCGCCTTTTGCATGGAACTACCGTATTTAGACTTCAATTACGGCATTAATTCGCACAAAAACTTTAAGAAATAGGTATTAAGATCCAGCTATTTTTCTTTTACTCGATTTTTAATTGTTTTTGCGTCTTACAAACAGTTTAATTGAAAGTTTTGATATTCTTTCTCGTTCAAATGGACATTTTTCCGCTGTAACCCGAGAGCTGTGTACACCTTTCATCCTCTCCCTCCAGCCTCTCTCACAACAATCCCATTTCTTCATTTCTGCAACAACATCTTAACAACAACTGCTTCCAAAAGCCAAACATTCAGCAACTAACAAATTACCATGAATATTATAATTAATACATAAAATGAAACGAAACACCCATCAATATAATAAAGAACAACAAAAAATAACGAAGCCACGAATGTTAAATCAATGCAGTCACATTTTATTTATGGCAGCGCACGACGTTACAGTTCAACCTCAGAACGGAGCCAATGTACTGAATTCAATGCACTTTATGAATACATTACATGTTTCTCTATTTGAGACGTGATCTCATTTCAATACGGTGAGATTCACATGCACATAAGCGTGAAGCTTCCCTTAGTACTGTAAATTGAACTGAATACAGAAAGTATTAAATTATGCTAATTTAACGGGCAACCGAACAATCGGTTAGTCGCGGCCCGGATAACCGCTGCACTGCTGTTTATGGGCGTATCGTTTACGTAGCAAAAGCAGCAATTAAGTTATTTCGGGAATTTATTCTATACCAAAATCATTCCACAATTATGAAATAATTAGTAATACAACACGTCCAATCCATGATATCCACATCTATCCAGAATGATAATTTTGTCAATTTTCCCTCATTTGAATGGACTTGTTGGCGTACCTGTCCATGATAATCTCAATTTCCCTTTCAGTTTCCGTCAGGTATTAAGTTGAGAACAAACTCTTTGCCTACATACTTATCAGCCTTCTGCGCTAGTAAATCGAGAGCTAAGAAACACCTCCCCATGTGAACGCAAGTTAGCGCTAACCCTAGCCAACTTTTCTAAAGGCCGCTTTACAAAGTACATTTTACTATGCAAACGAATGTGTCATAGATTGTACAAGAAAATGAATGAAATTATAGTAGGCCTCTACTATTTCCCGTTCAGTCATTCAGAAAATCATACAATTCGCAACTTTACACGGTACAATTTTCCTCATGAAAGAATTCATGCATTCGTTTGTACAATAAATTGTACCGTGTAAAGCGGTCTTAACACGTTAAAGCTACTAAGGTTAGCGATGGTTACCGGCATTTGAACTGCGCGTTAAAGGAAGTTAGTTGAAACCACGGTTGAAATACGAGTTAAGCACATGGAAAGTCAAGCAGAGAACAAAAGGAATAGGCCACAAGGCAAACGTATTTCTCCTGGACAAATGCGCCACTAAGTTAGATATATAGACAAATTTATTGCTCCATTTAAAAAACAATAGAGAAAAAAAGTAGAGTAATACAACTGTGGGGCTTTAGGTAGATTCAATGGTTTACACCAGAGTAGAACATACCAGCACTTATTTATGCGTTCAAAATATGTCATTGAAATATACAGCAATAGCTTTTTTGAGAAGACATGAGCAAAAAAAAGAAGAATAAACCAATAAACGAGAGCATAAAAGGATAAAAATTAACTGCTTACAATGACTAAAGGATGTTAGAAATTGAACAGTGGTATAACAAATATTACATTTTTTATACAATACACAACCATGAAATCATAATAAAACTTCTATATCACTATGAGATAATAGCCAATCTCTAACCTTTTTACAAAAAATATATTTATTCTTTACTTCCTTAATGTCACTCAGTAAATTATTTCAAGTTTTTGGCCCAATGAACAAAAACGACCTTTTGAATAATGAGAGATTTGGCTTTGGAATATGAAATTCAATGCTTCTGCGTAAGTTATAACATTATACTGCACAAGGCCTTTCTGGCAAATTACCACTTCTTAAAAAGAATAGCTTTAAGACCTTAAAAACAAACATATATCTCAATGGCAACAACTTCAGGCTAAAAAACAATGGGTATGAATGCTCAATGAGCTTTTTATTAGTAATTATTCTCACTATATGTTTTTGGAGAACGATTGCAGGGTACAATGCCGTCTAGTGGGCTCCACCCCAACATGTTAAACCGTAATTTAAGTTAGCGCCCACTAACGCGTTGTACAAAATTCTTTGAAAATAAAGGGGGCACTTATGTCGTACGAAATACAGCTTAAATACATAGTAACGTAAGACCTTAACTAAATCATGAGTATAATTATTCCACTTCAGAAATTTATCAATTATTCCTCCCAAGTATTTTATGGAATGGACTTGCTCTATTATTGGGCAGTCACAATTTACTTTCCGGTTATCTACAGTCCATTCAAAGGAGCAACATACACATAACCAACATCTCCAAAGGTACTATCCACACTGTCTCCACATACACACGCTCACTACAATTAAAAAGATGTCCGAGTTATAGGGAAACTTTTAAGTGAAATTAAGATAGCGTCAAAAATATGATACTTGTCTTGTCTAGTACACGGCTAGTTTTGTCATGATCTAAACTGCTACTGCTAATGCATATAGCTTGCCGTTCAATTGCAATAGCGAATTATAGATAAAATGTTGCAAGTAAAACCGATCAACTGCACTACTTGTAATTATCTGACTGCTAACACAACTCATTTCTTTGTGAATTAAACAATGTCGGGTATCGTATATTGCCATATAGGACCGAAGTCCTCGGGGAAATAGATATTATTTCCTTATACTACTTAACTTGATTATGATAGCGTACAGTACATGTGAATTTTATAATAACTATGTATTTATGTCGCCGAATTCTTCGTAAGCCAACTAATTATTAATTAAGTGAACACTGACTTACAATATTTGTAGCATAGGTAATTGTAACACTCACTATTTTCTCTCACTGCTAATGCTAAGTATTCACATGTTTTTGTAAAAGGCTTTTTAAAAATGTCGCGTGACTTACATAAGAACAATAATTCCCATATGAGTAATGCTCTGAAAACAATAAATCTATTCCTTATTCTTTTCCGTAAATGTTCATCATCACCATCAATCCTCACATTGGTTGACTGCAGCTATCATCTTTCCCTGTCAAATGCTAGTTCCCCTACTTCCTGGTAGCTCTTGCTATATACTTTCCTCTTTATTTGGTTCATAAACTTATTCCTGCGTCTTCCTCTGGGCACTTTCCCCTCTATTTTGCCTTCAGTTATGTTCCTCACAAACCCATTGTGCCTCAGAGTGTCTCAAAACCATTAGGTTCCTCTTTTCTGTATCGTATTCCATAAAGTTCTTTCCTCTTCTACTCTTCAGCATACTTCACCATTTCCTATTTTGTTCGTCCATTTTATGTCTAGCATTCTCCGTCAACACCAGTTTTCGAAAGCCTCTAGTGCTTTCTGGTCTTCTATCCCAATGGTCTATGCTTCAGATCCGTCGAGTGCCACGCTCCACGCGAAAACTAACACGCACAGTTTTCTCGTTTTTAGTCCCTTCCTAGTACATAGTCGTTCCCGTTTCATCAAAGAATGTCCATACATACATTTGTCACCAGTTACGATTCGAGTGATATCCTACTTGGAGTAAACTGAAAATTTTTCCCCTTATAACCCTTATACTATCCTCAATAGCGAACATAATCGAGTTAAATACGATACTTATAATAGTTTATTTAGGAATTGGGGAGGATGCTGAAGATCAATTGGATGGATAACGTTCGAAATGAAGAAGTACACAGAATAAGAGAAGAGCAAAGGACAATATGGAACACAATAGAGAAACGATGATTCGGATATAATGGTAACATTATAAGGCAAAAACATTTGTAAAGAATATAGCTGAAGAAAAAATAGAGGGATAATTCGCACGAGAAAGGCCAAGGGATTAATAGATAGGGCAAATAAAGAAGAAAGTACAGAAGAAATACTACCAGTAAGTAAAGGCACTAGCATTAGATAGGGAAGGATGGAGGACCGCAGTCACCCAATTTTTGGATTGACCGTCAAATGACGACGAATAATTTATTCACAATTACAATTTCTTGGGGAAGATAGATTTAATTCCACTTTAAGCGTGACTACATTGAAGTGTTGGAAATCAAAGCGACTGCATGCCAACCGGACCTTTCGCGACGCCGAACCTCCACCGTAAGAGACCTCTTCTCTCACTGATAATGGAACATACTTCCTCACAACGAAAATCCACTGTTCCATCAGTTACCCATACCCATGCGCCCTCCCACTTCATCTTAACGGCGTCACCCTCCTCTCCTCACGCCCCCATGTAGCCTTCTCAGTAACATCCACCTCATTTAACCGTAATTGCGCCTCAGCTGCAAAGAGAGACGGCGTCGATTACTTAGGAAGTACCATCGCATTTAAATGGCTCAATTATCGGGAGCACTCAACTCAAGGTGTTAAATTTGTGGCACATTGCAACACTTAAGTGGGGCGAACACGGATTAATTACTTAGGAAGTACCATCGCATTTAAATGGTGCAATTATCGGTAGCACTCAACTCAAGGTGTTGAATTTGTGGCACATTGCAACACTTAAGTGGGGCGAACACGGTTCTCCATTAAGCCTGGTCTACTCATAAGGTTTTGTCTAAAGACGTTAAATGAAACTAAACTCATAGTATTGGAACGGTTAAGATAAGTAATGGTAGCGGGCGTGACTTCGTGGAAATCCTTCATAGTAGGAGCGTCTGAAGAAATGACAACTTGGCTGTTTCCACATGAGGTTTTATTTTTACCGACCATGGTTTCGTTACAGAGTAACATTATCAAGGTACCTTATGTACGCCGTTAAGACTAAGGAAATAGCCAAGTTGTAATTTCTTCAGACGCTCCTACGGTTCAGATAAGGTTTCGGTTTAGGGAACCGAACCGAAATTAGTTACGAAAGTCCCGGAACGATAACGGTTCCGGAACGAAAATAATTTGAACGAAAGCTCAAGGAACGAAAAAGGAACCGTTCTGATTTCGGTTCGGTCAAGGAGAAGATTCGTTCCCACCATCTCTCTATGTTTCCGAATTTCGTTCCGGGAACTTTTAAAAGCGTACATCGATTTTTCAAAATGCCCGGCAGCCACGCATGCCACATCGGATATAGTTTGGGGGGATAGAGAGAGTGTTTCATCATGTTTTGCAAGAATGGAAGACAACGAAGAGTAACCAGCATTTTAATGCAATGAGGAAAATTATAGCTTAAGGAGACATTGTGGGTTAAAATGTGTTCCGTGCAGGAAAATGCATTTCTCCACAGTCATGGAGGGGATGTCCGACTAACCGCTCTGGGTTGATATTAAGGAATCGCTGACGACTATTCTTTCACGTACTAGCAAAGTAACAGCGTCAGCAATAGGAATTCTAAAGGCATACCCACAGATTAATCTTGAAAACAGCGCAAAAATGGCTATCAATCGATGAAAAAAATCAGTTTTCAACAACATAAGTCTGCAGCAACAACACTTTTGTAGTTAGTCTCGCAGGATCCGGAGAGACTGACACAAATCGTGCGCTTTTCACTACTCAAACTTTTTATAGCCCTTCGCTCAGTCGTTCCGAAATTGCCAGAGGCAAGGAAAACTTAGACACAACTCTATAAATTTCGTGAAAAACTCCTGAGACCAGGGCCGCACGTCTGATGCCGCTCACTTTCGTACATACAAACACTAAAATCAGCAGTTGCGAATTCCACCTCTGCCGAGAACAGAAAGGTAGGGATGCGAAGTTTGACTGGTTAAGTTGTCGCGCGTCTACACGCCAGCCTTGTCTGCCATCTTGCTTGTACACAAAGCTCCAGCCCATCAGTCTTCAGCAAGGTTTTCATACCTCGTTCAGTTCATGCAAAGCGTCATACCTGCCGTCCTCATACCACGTTTTGCATGAAAAATCTGGCATAAATATGCAACACTGACGACAAAATGCTACGCATAGACTAGGCTTAATGTAGCTCAGGCCTCATAGTAACTTACTCCAGATTTACTGAAAACTTGAGTACATCATCTTTGAAGTGCATTTTATAAACGGAGATAAAAATAAAATAGGGTTTCCGGGCTAGTTTTATCGTACTTACGCTTCAAAGTGGGGATACAAATATTGGCTCCTGTGGAGATTGCTCAGATTACAGCAAAAATACATCGCTTTCATCGAGAAAGCTTACTCAGATTTTTTATAAAAGATGCAGATGGTCGCAAGAATCACCGATATGTAAGCATAGGATTCAATGCTATTTGCTTCTATTGAAAATTAGGAGAAATTTCAACTTGCTCCAATATTCTTGCTTATTAAAGGGTTCTTCATTACCCACGCGACGAGGCATAACCTATTCTTCTATAGCCTACCTGATAACAATCTGATGCGAATCAAGGTGATTGGGAAAAATTTCCTGTTGCTCCACCATAGATGTTTAAAGGGTTTAGTAAAACCAAACTTGGGGAGTGATCCTTATGAAAATATTATAAAAGAAAAATTTAACAATGATATTTTCATATGCGTTTTCTAGACAAGTGTACTTTCCAAGAGTATTTTCAAAATGAACATATTTTCCTGACATGCCCCAAAGGACCAGAGTGGAGCAAACTGGTTTTCTAGAGGAACGCTTAGGTTCAAAATTTAACCGCTTGCTTTTATCTTTCTTGTATTATTCTTAGTTGTGAGCTACTCTCTAGTTGAAAAATTACTGGATGATTCACGTGCCTATGAAATTGCTCGTCAACGTAAACACTCTCATAGCTCCAAGCTGTAGAATTAGTCTTCATTTGAATATAATTTTAAAAAAATGATAAAATACAAAGAAAAGCTTCAGGCTTCGTTAAAAACTGCAACGAGCGAACATATAGGGCCGATTGCTCGAACGCTGTTTAATCCGCGTTTACACTATGTAGCAAAACCTGCTCTATAACTTTTGCTATATGTAGCAGTGTTACATGTAACCTAAGTTACATAGCAAATGCTATATTTTACAGTTTTTTCCAAATTGACCCATGTTACATTTAGTAAAAATAATGGAGCAAAATAGTTTCATAAAAGATGTCGAGGAGGAAGGATCTATTGCTAGTGGCAGCCATTACAGTAATTTTGGCGGCTCACAGAAAAAAACTAAGGTTTTGGGTGCAGCCATGACTACAAGCCAGCAAAACTACAGTGTGAGTGACTAGTTAAAAGCCTTGAATGCTGATGATTATGCCGTAAAACCGCCATTGTGTTATGAAATCAGATGTGACGGCAGTTTTAACTTTTTACGGATGACAAGTGAAGATTTTGAGTATCTTTTATGCATTATTCACCAAAGAATTGAGAAAAAAAAATACAACATTCAGAGATGCAATACCTGCCCGTGAAACGTTTGCGTGTACTTTAAGATTCTTGGCTAGTGGAGATTCGTATCAGAGTCTAAGTTATCTGTTCAAAATTTCAAAATCTGCCACTTCAAAGTTTGTTTCAAAGGTGTGTGAGGCACATGTTACATGTAGCCAAAATTCCCTTTGATCTTGCCGACTCCGAATAGATAACATAATTTTTGCTACATATAGCAGAAAAAGTTACAAATAGAAATACAAATTCAAAACTGCTACATATAACATTTCTCTATTTTGAGTTTTTCTATATGTAGCAATTTTGATATAAATTTTGCTATATAGCAGGTTTAGCTACATAGTGTAAACGCGGCTTTACCCGTTGCCGTGTTGCAGACGGTGAGCAAACTGGGAAAACAGCTTGCCCAAACGTTCTTTTGGTTAAACGGTGTTGAAACAATGGCATTTCACGTCACATCATCCATTGTTGAATTAGACATACCCACATACGTGGTTAAGCCGATTGGTAAAAAAAAAATGGAGGACGTGATCTCGACCGCCTCGTAGTTTTTGAAGATATTTCTGATAATATTTGTCAAAAAGGAAAGGTCGGGGATAGTTAAACCTCAAATAAGTAATATTCTTACAATATTTCAAGCAAAGATAAAGGGCAATGGAGGTAAAAATGACACTTCCAAGTAACCGTATTAACGTGAGCGTTGAAATGCATAGGATGAACGAGGTAAGTAAAGTTTAGCAGAGTCTTACGTGATTCACGTTGATTTTGGCTCTACGTTGCAGCATAATTATAAGTGTTTAGTGACAAAGTATTGTTATTGTGCATAAATGGTGTTCATGATTGATTAGTGTGATGTGCAATATCCAATTTAAACAGCAAGCATAAGCGAAGAAGAATCCATCTACCGCAATGGCGAAGACGTGCACTGCTACATTGTAACTAATTTCTCTCGACTAACTGGGTAGGATGGCTTATGTGTCGCTAAAAGTGGCTGAGTGGCTTTTTAATACTATAGAAAGGCAAGAGATTTCGTGAATTATCACATTGTATGTGCGTGAAATATCCGACGTTCGTTGTGTTTCCACGGGTGTAGTTTTTTAATCTAATGCTAAGTAGTCGCTCTAACAGTCTGCTATAAGTCTGACGCGTACGCTAGTGGAAAAGACCATTCATAATTAAATTTCTCGTCGAGCAATAATGCAGAAAACAACCATACGAAATATAAATGAAATTCCTCTGTGTAACTAATTATTTAATCACACTAGAATTCCTTTTGATAAATTGTTGGTATATCTTGTATTATATTTGGAAGGTAAGGATGTGGTAACAAATAGCGAAGAAGACAGGAAATATGTAAATAGAGGAAGAAGAGGTAGTGTCGAGGGGAACATTCCAGAAAGTCTGATATGGAGGGTAAATTTTTGATTATACCTTCTGATTGTTCCTTGAGGATCAAATTAGTTAAGAGTCTTATAAGATTGGGATGTGCAGAAGGATTGAGAAAGTTCAATGAGGGGAAAATAGACAAAATTCATCAGTGCTGGGCATGGTTTTCTAGGAAATGGGTTAACTTTAGATCAGTATTACTGGACGATGACTGTTGATAGAGAAGGAAATAAGGGGATTATGGGATGTAGAATTTCATGATAAATGAGGGGATACTTAGGAAAGAGGAGAAAGGCACTTAATTTGTAAATAAATGTGGGCCAGGTGGGATGACTACTGGTTGTTCATATACTGAATGAAAAAAACTGTGGTTATGGAAATAGTTGCTTATGGCTGTAAAACAGTAGCGATCGGTGATTTTCATTCAAACGTCGTTCAGTCCTAAGTTTGCTTGACAGCAGCTTTCCATACTTCCTAATCTAATGCAATTTCTCTTACTTCTTGGTAGCTCCTCTTATTTCTTTACTTGGTCGATGCATTTATTACAGAGTCTTCCTCTGGGGACCATTCTCTCTATTTTTCTTCAATTATGTTCTTCACAAAGTCAATGTCTCCTTATTTTATATCCATCAAATTGTCTCTGTTGTCTCCTCTTCCTTTTAACATCTACAGCAACCTTTACTACAGTTCAATTCACTATAAATGACGTTCGAGTTGTAGTTGATGCTGACTTCTGATATAAGTATAAGATTTCCAAGCTTATTAATGGCTATTTATTTAAAAAGCAGCTTCAAAAAAATTGATTGATACGTAACAATTACGCATCATTCTACCAGTACGCGAACACCTAGTTCCTTGAATTATTAAATTAACGATAAGACCAGTAAAATCATGAATTTGAACTCCGAACGGATAATATAAAATAATGAATGCATGTTTTGCTTTAATTACCACTTGACTGAAAGACTTGAAAAAAAAACCCTTTTTCAATTATTGATTTATGCCGATTTATAAAAAATTACATTCTTCTCTCATTATAACCACTGACTGTCACAATGTTCGATTTCATCCAGTTGAGGCTTTAATTACTTAAGAACACGCGGGCCTAAGATTGCGCGCATTGGCAATTTACAATTGCGTAATTTTCGCAAATTAAAAATATGATTTTACCAGCCACGATTTATCTAATTGACCAGCCACAATTTTGGAGAACAATTTTTCAATTTTCATTTCTAAATTAGCGACCACCCGCTCATTGTTAATAGAATACTGATCAGCTTCAACAACTTCCATACTCAACATTAAAATAAATGAATTAGCATAGAGTCACAGCAGTACTCACATATGAACAATTTACTGACCGCTAACATGACTCGGTGTCTAGTAAAAAACAATTAGTCCCTTTGATTATTCACCTTCTAAGCATCCATTTTTACAGTTCACATTTCATTTCATTGCTTGGCTTTCACCCATCGAATATTTTACAAATGTATTTCCATTCTACTTCATTCTCCACATTCGGAAAGCATTTGCATAAAATACAAACTTATGAGACATCAATATTTTTATAATTTATTGTTAGAATTTTGTCGCATAGAACCACTGAGGAGATCTAATCATATCAAAGGATTATTGATGCAAAATATGGCTTTCATAATTCGCACATAGATTTTCATACGCGCCACCACAAAGTTATTTCTAAATCGCCGATGAAAAAACATTCTTTTATAGCATACAGACATATTTTCAAAATTCAATTGGTTCTTTGAAACTTAGTTCACTAGCCTAAATTCCTTTGTTTTATGACTACGTGTTCCAGCGTGGCCACAAACTCGCGAGCCAGCGAAGGCATCTCGCAATTGTGTATACATTGTAACGGTAGTCAGCGGCAGAAGAACGTTCTAGCAAGCCGAAGTGAGGCAGTGGGTAGACACTGTCACCGTAGACGATGAGTGAACGACGACTCCTCGCAAAGAATACACATTGTTCGAGCAATCGGCCCATAGTGTCTCACAACTTTTACAGGGGTTAAGGTGGGATTCCCTAAGGACTCGGAGGCTACACGCTAGGCTTAATTTTCTCGAGAAATTCAAAACTGAAGTGTTTCAGAGCGGCACAGAGAATATTATCATGACACCTCACTACATCACTAGGTCTGACAGAAGTGATAATATAAGAGAGATACTTTGCCGAACTGATAGGTACAGGAACTCGTTCTTTCCGCCTACAATAAGCGGTCACAATAAAAACTGAGCACCACTTGATACACTCACATAACATACGTCACCATTTCACCTCCCAAAACCTGATCCCTTACATCTTTACACGGCTGGTGTCCTAACACCCCCTGCCACACGCCCAATTGGCAGCTCGCAGGGTAGTATGCGGATGTAGATCGTTTCTGGTCTTACCTTACATTGTTTTCCTGACACCCTTTGGCCCGCGCATAGCGGTCGAGGGAAAGCGCGCGGTTCTGAATTTAACTGAGACGACTACTGCACGCCTGGAGTGAAATCATCCCGTGCCATACACCCTAGTGGCGGCTTGCACGGTACTATTCAGATGTAGATGTGAAATCACCAAGCCCTCCTTGAATTAATCATTCGAATGAATTTGAAACGAACGGCTCCCTTTGTGTACGCGTATAAAGTCGTTCGCATGATTACACAACGAATCAAAATGTAGAAACGGATGGTTGATTTCCTCCCCATGAGATGAGTATCTCGATTTATGGAGAAATCTCGGCGTTTGCGTGACTAGATGTAATTCTGAATGCGTGCCATGCGTTGCAGAGGGAGTGAGGGGAAATACGTATCCGAAGCAGACACATAAAAAAGAGGATGTCGGGTAGAGGAGAAGCATTAGGGGATGGAAGAAAGTAAAAAAAGGAAATCACGGGGGAAAATCCGTAAAACAAACAGGGCGAGTGGGGAAAAATAACAAAGAAAGTATGAAAATTACATACGCATGGAGAACTCGGGTCGATATGTGGTAGCGGGGTTCAAAAGGAGAACATGATTTGAATGAGCGCAGAGTACTGGAAGGTAGTGGACAGAAACTGAACTACTTCTACAAATTATTGAGGAGCAGAGGCAGCCATTTTGTTTAACTATTAAGTTGCCTTGATCGAGATATTTCCCTAGCCATAATAGAGACTGAATTGGAATAAGAATAAAGGGTACAAAAGGAGAACATGATTTGAATGGGCGCAGAGTACTGGAAAGTAGCGGAGAGATACTGAACTTCTTCAACAAATCATTGAGGAGCAGAGGCAACCATTTTGGTAAAATATTAAGTTGCCTTGATCGAGATATTTCTCTAGTCAAATTAGAGACTGAATAAGAATTAAGCTTCTATCTAATTTTTTATTAATCCTATTGTGCAATGTTTTGAACAATATAGTGGGCACTGAAATGACACATCACCCTGGCATCATAGGCGGTACTATCGCTTTCAATACGATGTTCTACCTTCTGGGCCATATTTGAGTTTATTTCAGATAAGTTTCATTTATTTTTCCCGGAAAATCTTTAATCTACTTCCAAGGGCAGTTAAAATGGAAAATAAAGTTAACTCGTCTTAAAAGCAAATTAAAAAATTGCTATTTGAACATGATGATATTGAAATACTATTTGCCAATGTCCATGAAAATGTTTGTTTGAAAGGAAATAATTGAAATTTATGCAAAATTGCGTAGAGTACCATTTAAAACTGAAATATTTTGTTATGTACCTTTGCGCGAAATCTTGGTTACCCCCACACAGGTAATCTTTGTGGTAGCCTAAAGCTTCCCAAAACTTGTTTGATAAATTAGAATATACTTTGTACTTAGACGGAAGAAATGTATTATCATATTTTTCTATCGTTGACTGAAAATAATAAAGTTCTTTTCTACAGTGATCTTATTTTTGATTGCATATAATTGTCTGATTGAATATAACTGTTTGATTGAATTTAATCTGATTCCTATTTCTAAAGAGTGTTGCTGTAATGTTTTTGAGTGCATTTATACTGAGTATTACTATGTATTTCCTTTGTAATCATTTGTAACAACTCTCGTTTTTATCTTTATATCTATTTTATTGAAACTAATATGTCTGTACAAAGAACTTCCTTCTACATAAAACATTATTAATAAAATTTACAGCACAACAATTTTTTTCTTAGTATTCGACCTGTACTTATTACTTTCCATTCAATCTTGTTATTATTTGCTATCTCTTATAATACTGACAACTGATAGTAGAGTGCTATTAGAGCCATGGGCTCATCGGACATCCCTCTGAACGACAAAAAAAATTTTCAAAATTTTATTCATTTTTTAAATTTTAGTAGCCGTAAGAAGCATAAGTCACATGCTGAAAAGTTTCTTGAGTGTTTTCCTCCGCAATGAAAAATAACGAAACAATCAGGAGACACCTGGTTCCAATAGTTGGTGTAGTACCTAGGTGCCAAATTAAACGGCATTCAGATGACCTGAAAATGGTAATCACATTGCCCCTTTAAACGTGGGCAGTTATGAACCCCGTTTACCGGGCTAAACGAATTTTATGAAAGAAATTTGAATTTCCCGAAATTTGTAAATGCATAATTTCATAAGAGCCTTGTCCTCCGATAACAGACATTTTTAGTGCAATATAATTATTGATTTTCCTGCACATTGGCAGAATTTTTGAAAGTCCTGTCCATAAATTCAATTTCTGGGTCGTATTCACACTTTCCAAAAAACTATGTCATCTATATCTACATCCCTTAATAACTCGGCAAGCCACCACAAGTTTTTGGCAGGGGTGACTTATCACCAACATGAACAACAGTGAAGAAATTTACAAACACCAATAAGCACAACACTATCGGTATACTACAAAGTCTACAATAATTCTACTAAATTACAGACCTACTAAAATAATCCACAAAGAAATTATGAAAACATGACACAAGAGCCATGCAGGGAACATGCAAAACATGGTGTTAGCACAACTCGGCAGCTTTAGAAATATGCATTAGGATGCATATGAATTAATCAGCTACACTACCTGTCAAATAACCTAATTCAAAGTCTTAACGCAGCCATTATGGTCTCTTATCGATCGCGAGGAAAACGACATTTTAAACCCTTCTGTTCTACCATCTATCCATCCAACACCAAAAAAGTGCGTAGCAGTCAGCTTTTGGAAAAAGAAAAATTGGCCAGTTAGGGCTTACAGAATTAAAAATACAGAAATTATTCACGCCGAGTCTGTTAAGTACTTAGGAGTCACAATTAGTCACGACCTATCTTGGGGAAAACATATTAGGGAAATATGCGGTCAAGCATATAGGAAGCTAGGCTTTATCAAGAGAGTACTCGGAAAATGTGATGAGAAAGTGAAAGAACGTTGTTATTTTTCAATCGTTAGGCCTCATCTGGAATATGCTGTTAGTGTATGGGATCCATACGAAACGGGCTTGATATCAGAGTTAGATCGCGTCCAGCGAAGAGGAGCTAGGTTTGTGAAACGATGCTACGATAAGTTGGCTAGTGTGTCTGGACTGTTAGAAGAATTAGGATGGGAATCGCTATCACAGCGTAGATTAAATTATAGGCTTAACCTCCTAAATAAATTTCAGGAAAATCATTTTACTGACGACGTAAAAAACATACTATTAACCCCTTCGTACTACGGCAGATTAGATCGCGCCAATAAAATTAGAGAGCTAGACTGTAGAACCGATAGGTATAAAATGTCATTTTTTCCGCGTACCATTCGGGACCATAACAGCTGTGATCGTCGTCATGAATAGTTCGAGTATTGACATAGGCAGGCAGTAAATCTTTCTCATTATATATTCTGCTCTCTTATTTAGGCATGATGTAAATATTGGTGTTCTTATTTATGCATGATATTTTGAATCTGTAGTAGTAGTCTTTGTATCCCTTGCATGTTAGAACGATTGGAGATTGAATGTTTCTTGGGTATTAGATTTGTAATTGGCGCTTTGCATGTGTGGTACGCGGGTTTTAATGTAATGTCGGTGTTCTACCATATCATTCATGCATGCCTGGTGCGAAAGCACCCCCTGCCACACACCCTTTGGGTGGCTTGCAGGGTATGACGTAGATGTAGATGTAGATCTATTTCCTTATTTCATTCTCATGATCTGATCTAACGTAGTATGTTGGAGTTCGCAAAATATTTAAAACTTCGTCTGGAAATAAATCGATTTTGAATTTACATAAAAGTTTCAGTCTAACTTTCAACCGAATGTCTGAAAGCGATTCCCAACTAAGTTGGTGCAAGAGGTCAGTAACTCTAACGAGACTGTCATTACGGCCTTTCACGTATCTTGCTGATCTTCTCTGCACGCGGTCTAACTCTCTTTTTAAGCCTACGTCATGAGGATCCCAAACACTGGCACCATATTCTAAGAGGGGTCTAACAAAGGGAAGTGGCTGATTTCTTTTACTTTATGTGCTTTTCATGAGCTCGTTAAAAATCCTAGTACGCGTAAGAGACAAGCTGGATGCAGAAGTCACCACTAGAAAAAAAGGAAATGGAGCAAAGGTATTCCTTCGCCTATCATCTCGGAAGTAGCATCACGTGGGACGGAAGAAGTACAACAGATATCAAGCGGAGAATAGCCCAAGCTTAGAGCGTTCATGATTAAAATCCAACTGCGGTGCTCAAAGAGGATAGGAATACAGACTAGAAAATAGTATTTGAATACATTCGTGAGTAGCGTGGCACTCTATGGATCGGAAGCATGGAGCATTAGAAAAGCTGACCAGAACAGACTACAGAGGTGAGGTGAAAGTTTGAGCGCTGTTGCCACTTGCGGGTTGCGGGCAAAACCCGTTACTCATATGCTCCTTCTGTGCATTGCCTCGAAGTGCGAAAACAATCGCTGCACACGCTCTTTTCATGAATTTTATTTTAGGTAGCAACTGTGCTCTTTTTAGTATCCAACCATTTTCCATCACCTTTTACACTTAAGGGCCTTTTCTCGATGCACTGAAGTTCTTCAATGTGCCCAAAGAGATTCCAAGACATGGACGGCCCGCAACCCTCAAGTGGCAACAGCGCTCAAACTTTCTCCACCCCTCTCATGAAGGCGGCCGCCTTACCGCTGGCTCGAGCCATGACCACCTAAACTAAGTATTCTCGGTGGTCATGCTCGAGCCCGCTAAAATACTAGGTTGTTTATTAACTCGTTAAAAATCGATATCACAATGTTAGTTTACTATGATAATTTTTATTTAATACTGCAGTAAATAGCTTCAAAACAAGACCAAGACCTTGCGTCTACTACTTTTCATAACCAAGAAAAAGTTGTTTCATAAGCTTGTTAATAACTTTCTTATGCCACATTGGGAAGAACTGAACGTTTCAAGATACATTTAACTATGTTTTTCCTACACAATACTACAGGTTTATTACGATAAAACGTCAAGTTTCTTCACTATTAAATGTTAAAGGGAGCGCACCGTTCGAACACGGCAAAAAACAGGCACTTTTTTTGTTCTCACCGGAATAAAAAATCGAGTGTGTATTGTAAAAATTATCGGCAACCACTGTTAAACGCAAAATAAAACAAGCTAAAATTTGGTGTAACTTGCATTCATATATGTACCACGGTTAAATTTTTAATAAGTGTCCAAACTCGAGTCTACATAATTATTGCACCGACAGGATATCAGGTGCTTAAGGAGGATGTTTAAGATAACATGGATGGACAAAATAAGAATTGATAAAGTTTACCGAGGAGTATAAGAGATGAGGACCATATGAAACACTATACAAAAAAGAAGATCCAAGTAGATTTGACACACCCTAGGGCACAATGGGTATGTGAAGAATGTAACCAAAGGAAAAATGGAGAGAAATGTCCCCAGAGGAAGGAGAAGGGATTGGTATTTAGTTAATGCGAGGAATTTAGTTAGAGAGGAATGGATACAAGAGGGTGAAATAAATAGGAGAGAGAGATGGAGTGAGGGAAGGGTTTTTTTGAGATCAAAAAGTTTACCGAAAGGGAGATAGAGACGGTATGAGACTGAGTAATGCAGTGATAGAAAGAGAAAACACTTTTGCAGAAAATTGAAGAGAATGAGATAATTACAGAAATTAATTACAATTAATTAACAGACATAATTTGTCCGCATTGGTTTTTCGCCACCGTTCATTTTCGAATGGTATGTACATTGTGTGAGAAACAACTGGTCAAAATACTACATCAAAATCAACCTGGATCAATTTTGATGATAACTTTTGTTCACGAGGCCAAATGTGTCGACTTTGTTAGTCTATATCATAAAAGGAGACTACTTTTGTTCTTACCGTCATTTGTAATTTTATTAATGGCGACAGCGATTTTTTCGCAATCAAGAAGGCAGCCTTAACTCAAATCGTAACAGGCCAACTAAAACTTCAAATTATTATCTTGTATTGTTCCCATACTTAAGACTTTATTGTAAATGACGAAATAAACTTGAGTATTAAACAATTATTTGCGCCAGATTCCTAGCAGACGAGCACGAGCCGGCCCCTCCTCAACTTCGCTTTGCCAAGGTGACTTACACCAGGTTTTGATACCACTATGAACACTGTGGGAATGCGCATCCGTTCCCCTCAGGGACTCTTGTGTGTTAACCCCCTACCTTCAGCTGCGAAGGCCTTTGGCGTCAACAAGTGATTCCCTTCCCACAATGGAAAAGAGTTAGCGTCTGGCGATAGTGCATCGCGTGCCTTGCTCCGTGGGTTTTTCAATCGGTCGTCCGCGATTGGGAAAAATTTTCAGATCGCTCGGAACCAGAGGAAGGGGTCGCATTCGTGCCCGTGAACGGAAATACTCGATGTCTATTGTTGATTGTTTTCCCCGGAGAAGGAACGGAGAAAGTTATCGCTTTCGGTGACTCCCATCGCCTCGAAAGTTACGGCGGGTTTCCTATTGGTTTTTTCCCGCACCGATTCTCGCCGTCACCTTTCGTTTTCCATTTTATCTTCAGTCGTCAGGTGACAATAACTCCCTGGGCCGTAACCCATAAATCCCTTTAGCTCGCACCCTCCAATACTATGATGAAAAAAGAGGGGTGTGAGTCCGTGTCACTGTGTGATTCCATTTCACTGAACCCAAAGCAGTATTTGTTTTAGACCATAATTTATTTAGATAGAGAATTCAAATTTTCTTCCTCTTCAATTTACGTCCAAGTTATACTTAATTGAACCTTTTACTACGCCCCAGAGGTAAAACACAAAAAAATGACCATCATATCATACATTAGAACGCATGACCCTACATCTACATCTACGTAATACCCTGCGAGCCACCACGAGGGTGTGTGGCAGGGGGTGAAGATCACCAAACATGCACTATTGACATGCAACTAGGATATTTAATGGAGACATGCTAGATAATAGGGTCACATGCAGCTAGATGGTTAGTATCTACGTAATAAGAAAGGGATTACTGGTTGCTATTACATGAACTACAGATTACTCTAACTATATTTCACCTACCTAACCCTTAGCTACGCTGCCTATTGTTCTCTCTTATGGTAAGCGGGAAAAATGACATTTTAAATCTATCGGTACGACAATCTATCTCTCTAATCTTGTTAATATGATCAAACCTAGCATAATACGAAGGGGTTCTTAATATATATCTAACGTCATCTGTGAACAAATCGGTTTCGATTTTACTTAAAAGGTTTAACCTAAAATTTAACCTGCGTAACCCTAATGCATACGCTGTTAACGAATGCTTGTTCCCTTCCCTACCCTATCCTTGAGGTAGTTATACACTGATACCTGCCACCTCCCTCTCTCCTCCCCCTCTTCTCCTTTCTTCCGCCCCTCTACCTCCACTTAATTCCCAATAAATATGAGTTCCTGACATTTGATTCCACTGATGATGATACTAATGTATTGAAACGTGGATAGTATTTTTATGTTTTTGCTATGCAGTGTAGTAAAAGTTACAATTAAATATGGCTATGGAAAGATTCTACAAAGTTACCAAAGATATTGTTTTATTTGTACGTCCAAGTTGTTTTCCTTGCCTTCCTCTGCGTAACTTTGGCTCCAGTTCTTTGGATTCAAAAGATTATTTGTTTTACTGTACGAATTTTCTTTTACATTCGACTTGCACATGGACTATTATTTTTGTTAATTTTCTGTCCGCTTTGAAGCTTTCCATCAATTACCAGACTGAATTATCACAGTAGATTGCCGTAATCTTTGCGGAAATGGAAGAGCAATTCTTTGTTGAATACCGAAAAATTGTTCGTGTTTTCCTTGCCTTCCTCTGCGTAACTTTGGCTCCAGTTCTTTGGATTCAAAAGATAATTTGTTTTACTGTACGAATTTTCTTTTACATTCGACTTGCACATGGACTATTATTTTTGTTAATTTTCTGTCCGCTTTGAAGCTTTCCATCAATTACCAGACTGAATTATCACAGTAGATTGCCGTAATCTCTGCGGAAGTGGAAGAGCAATTCTTTGTTGAATACCGAAAAATTGTTCGTGTTTTCCTTGCCTTCCTCTGCGTAACTTTGGCTCCAGTTCTTTGGATTCAAAAGATAATTTGTTTTACTGTACGAATTTTCTTTTACATTCGACTTGCACATGGACTATTATTTTTGTTAATTTTCTGTTCGCTTTGAAGCTTTCCATCAATTACCAGACTGAATTATCACAGTAGATTGCCGTAATCTTTGCGGAAATGGAAGAGCAATTCTTTGTTGAATACCGAAAAATTGTTCGTGTTTTCCTTGCCTTCCTCTGCGTAACTTTGGCTCCAGTTCTTTGGATTCAAAAGATAATTTGTTTTACTGTACGAATTTTCTTTTACATTCGACTTGCACATGGACTATTATTTTTGTTAATTTTCTGTCCGCTTTGAAGCTTTCCATCAATTACCAGACTGAATTATCACAGTAGATTGCCGTAATCTCTGCGGAAGTGGAAGAGCAATTCTTTGTTGAATACCGAAAAATTGCTCGTCATCGTAACATTCACTATTTAATCTACATCCTGCAGGCCACCTCAAGAGTATATGTCTCAGAGTTACTCTTCACCAACGTGCATTACCCTATAGCCGAATGAATTTAATGACCGATGCTCTCTAATGCATTACCGGCAACGTAAAAATATCAATCGGGACGTAAAATTTCACCAAAATCCACTACACTTTAGAAATGCTCCCAAAGTTATAGATATTATGAGTATTAGAGTAATTGACAACTAGATAAATACACAGAGGCACTGGGAATAATTAGTAAAAGTTCGAGACTTGCTGTTAATATTACAATACAGATTGAAAAACAAACGCAAGAGAATTAATCATTTTACTTCATATATCAATTTCCTTCACTACCGTCCTTCCTGCTATCAGCGAGCAAAATTATAGCTTTTCACAGGCAGCAATTATGATCTCTCAATGTTTAAGCGAAAAAGGGCTTCTAAAATTATACGTTCTTCAGTCTCTTTATATAATTTTATTCTCGAGGTTTAATAGATCTGATCCTCCGCAGTATACCTGGGTTCGCAAAATACATTTGACTTCGTCGTAAAATAGTCCGGCTTGGAACTTAATTAAGAAGTCTAAATTTTAACCAAGGAATTTTATTTGTCCAGCTCATTGAGATACTTGGAGAGGATCTACATCATCAAACAGATAACCTGACAACCAAAATAACAACCATATTGTTTAACCCTGCCCTTTCCATACTTACAAATGGATTGCACTACCGAATGGACGAATAGGCGGATGTAAAGCAGGAATATACTCCATCTGTTTGAAATTTAAGGCAAGTAACTCTTGAAACATATACTGGTTACTTCGTGCAATGGATTCTACTCACTTTTACCTTAGCATTCACCGAGAATGCGAATGGTTACTAATTAAAAAAATAAACAAAATACGTAAGGAGAATCTACATTAAAGAAGTAAGTCCATGATGATTCCTAGTAATTTATCGATGAAAATCATACAAAAATTGCAAAATTAGAACCTTAGCCCACAAGCGCTATACGAAAATGAGGGTTGAGGAAGATGGCGGACTGATTTCAGCTTTTACCATTGCTCGGCATTGCAAGTGCCCTCTCCGTCTACCTCAGATGTCCAGCTACTATTTTGAAAATCGACCCAGTGGTGACAATTACTTGATCAGAAAACAAGTTTTACCGTTATAATGGCTCCTGTATAAAGTTATTTCCCTCCCCACTCAAATATCCGTTAAAACTATAGTTTCATTAAATAGCATGATGAAAGATCTGCAGATCCGACGAATCATTCCTTTAACGTTTGACTTTGTTCTCAGGTTTTATAGGACTTAAAGAGTACAATGTGAATTGGCAAATGTTTGTGCTGGTGAAAATTGGCAAGAATGCTGTGTGAGGGCAATTTCCTGAATTAATTTTTTTTTAAATACACCCACTTTATGAAATTTAAGGATGCTTTAAAAACCTTTATTTCATTCCATATTTGAGTATCTTGGTAGAATACCGTTCAAAAAGTGAAATGTCACCGTTGAATTTACAGTTGAATTCCACGCAATTTTAAATTAACTAAGGTTCATAATAGGTCCAGCTGTAGATCTGCCTTTTAGAAATCCTAACAGCTAACAGCCATTTAATATAATATAACAATATACCTTATTATTCTGTAGGCCATATGGCATAGAACATGGTCAAGGTAGTACCAGTGTATATGTACAAAAAATTATAATAATAATTATAATAATTTCTTTTAACCTAACCTTATTGGCCGAAACTAATTACTAGGTATGTAATATAAGGACGAACACACACAACAACGCCCAGGGAGGTGTAAATATCCTACCCAGGCGGGACTCGAACCCGCTACCTTCGGTTGGGCAGGCGTGGACTTTTCCCATAGATCTTGAATATAGATCAGGATCATGACTATATTCAAGATCTATGACTTTACCCCGCCGCCACCGAGGCCGGCTTACAAATATGAACTTGAACCACCACTTACATAATTGTAACTTCTTTAACGACTTCTTAGATAAGGAATAACTTATAATAAAAACGGTGTACTGTTCCACTATGGCTTAATGCTGTCTACCAGTTTCAACGTCTATAGCGTCCTTTGCAAGACAAGCGTTTTTGTTAGTCTTGAAAATGACGCAATAGACCTCGAACCCGGTACACAGTAGTGGAACACACATAGTGGAACAGTACACCGTTTTTATAATGAGTTATTCCTTCAAGCTGTATTTTACTGCCGTTGCAGGTTCAGTTACAAAATTTTACTTCTTGCGCAGCAGCTGTCATGAACAATTTTCTAATTTTCTTCAATTTACGGCAAAAATGTTTCCTCTTTCTTTCAAAACACAGTTCAATGTCTCCTCATATCGTCTGTATCTCCTTTCGGTAAATTTTTGGCTCTCATGTAACCCTTCCGCCACACCATCTCTATCTCCCCTTTATTTCGCCCTCTTGTAGTCTCCTTTCCTCGCCGGACGAAATGCCAATATTCCCTTGTTTGTTTCCCTCTCCCCACCAAACTCACTTTCTCTTTGAATGTCTGCCAACCGCAAAGAGTCCTGTGGAAATGGAACGAAATGGAGACCATTGGATTTTTCTCGCCGCCGTGGGCATCCCTCTGTTAGCAAAGGGTTTCCGAAAATCACTAAGGGAATTGTCTCTTCGAGTAATTTTCATAGGATCACGGCACCAACCTGTGACGTTTGAAAAAAAGTACTTACGATCCATTTCCTTCGTTGGGTAAGAATTAATCCTCTCCGTTGGAATTATTAAAACGTATGTTTGGTGCACACTCTTCAGCCCGTTTCACACGGGGCACGAACTTGCACAATTTTGAACTGCTTTTTTTCCTCAATCTGGCGTGCAATAACAATTAAAGATAAAGCAGGAACTATTTTGCCACATCGCTTTCATGCATTCTTGCAATTCACCGCTTTACCCGATGTAATTTGAAATGCACGTTCGTGAATACATCACCTTGTGCAATTACGTGCCCCCTGTAAAACGGGCTTTACACAACAGAAATGAGCACTCTCCATCAGACAAACATGCAAAAACTCATTTCTAAGTCATAAAAACAATTATCAATCCTTCAATTCGAACAGTTTATAACTCGTAAGCTCGCACAAGTGCCTAATCATGGCTTTAAGGGCTTAGGGGCCGATTCTAACGTGGCGCTTTCGACCCAACATTATGGAGGAACCTTCATTTCAGGCAAGCCCGATAATTTACCTTGATTTCAACACATATTATAAATTAAGATCACTTCAATAGAATGGAGTAAAAATGTTACGAAGTTATTGTTCATTTAACGAAGATACATTAGTTTAAAAATTATGGATTTTAACGCTCAAATACATTGCCTTAGTGGCAGTTCGATGGCATCTCATCACATGAATATTTTAAACTCACTTTCCGCCCGAATTATATTGTTCAAAAATTGCATAACATGCACTAGATATTGAGACTTCTAATATACTTTTTCGGCTTTAGTAATTGATAATATAATACGAGTATTTAGGTTTAATTAAAATTAGTCCAGTTTTCGTTGAAGCACATAGCCGACTTATAGTGACAAATGTGGAAACGTTGCCAAGGGAGACTGTTGCTGTTTACCTAGTTTACCTAATATATTTTTCAATGTATACGTATCTTAATTAGGCATTTAATAATTACTGTTAAATATTTTAAGCCAGAGAAAACTATACTCTTCCCTCAGTCCGTAAATGAATTAAGACATCAAGTCCTACCAAAATAGCAATGGAGACAATTACTAGTTTTTGTGACGTCTTTCATCTGACTCCTCCACTCTATCACGGCCTTCAGCATCCCTTCGTCCCACATCACCCGATTCGGTAACCCTAATGCGCCCAGCCCTCATTTCCTGCGGAAGTTTCCTCTCCGCACCCACCACATCCTTCAGATACACATGAAAAATTACCATGCATATTCCCTTTTAGAACATATTTTCCCAATCCAGAGGGATTGCGGAATAAACAATATTACGTGATTTCAGGGAAAACGCACGGCTCACAAAATACCACAGGAGAGAGAAGGAAAGGGTTAGAGATAAAGGGGTTTCATGTAATGCGACACGGGGTAAGGGTTACCGGGTGCACAGGGTCCCACGGATAGCACGCAAATCCCCTCAACAAGCACGACAGAGGCCCATAAAATAAGTTTCTTTCATTATTCAAGAGCAAGACAATTGTCGGCATTTCTGAGGCTGATTACACTTTGCGGCATGACTCAGGGGAAATTTCATACAAAATGCCACAAGTAATGATTACTACGGGGTGCGGCAATATAACTTCCTTTTTCAAAACGCAATAAAACCCATTTTATGGATCAGAAATATTTTATTTTTTTATAATGTAGGAACATATCTATAGTTTTGTTTTACACAGTTTTAAAAATCATATCAGGTAGGTGACGCCCCCCATTGTCCATACACTGAATAATCCGATTTCTGGCGTTTGTCATGACCCTTACCAGCATAGCAGCGGGTATGTTGGCAATTTCTGCCAGGTTGTTGGCCTTCAGGTTTTTTGTGGGTTTTTTTGAAATCCCGTGTTAATATCAACCGTCCAAGGACCCTACAAGACCAGAAGACCAACATCTGGGCAGAAATTGCCAACATGCCCACTGCTATGCTGGTGTCATGACAAACACCATCAATTGGCTTATTCAGTGTATGGACAATGGGGGGCGTCACCTATCTGATATGATTTTCAAAACTGTTTAATAAAACTTTAGATATGTATCCTACATTATGAAAAATCAAAAATTTCTGATTCATAAAATAAGTTTTATTGCGTTTTGAAAAGAGGAAGTTATAATGCCGCAGCCTGTACTCTGAAACCCTTAATTTAAAACAAGAGTAATATCGATCGTGTTACTAGGATTATCTATTTCTAAGCACCAGGGTTGAAATGCGCTATGACAAAATCATTTGACTTGACCAGGATGCGAACACGGATCTCCCAATTGCCGGTCAGGTGTGTTAGCCAGTTACACCACCAAGCCATCTTCCTTCAAGGCGAATTTCGAGGGGGGTTTATGCGAACTAGATGTTCAGGCCTCAAGTCTACATTGTAGCACATGAGACGAAGTCGTGCTTACAAAGCCACTGTCGCGGTGGATAAACCCAACATTATTATTGTCGTTATTAAAACGACGAAATTGACAAATTTCCAAACATTGCATGTAACAAATGATGTGGTACGAAGTCACTCGCACGGGTGCATATACACCAGGGTTGAAATTCGCTATGAAAAAATCATTTGACTTGACCGGGATCCGAACCCGGATCTCCCAATTGTCGGTCAGGTGTGTTAGCCAGTTAGTTCAATATATATTTATTTCAGTTTGTTATGCAAAATACATATTTTTATCAATAACAGTCATTTTGTTTCATTTATAACTTAAGTCCGTTATCAGTAGTCCGGCGTCCAAGGGGGAGGGAATAAGTGCCACCAGATCCCTCCCCCTACACTGGCGATGACGTTCCTCCTTCTGTATCTGCACCTGCACCGTCTTCTATAAGTGCCTGGCGGGAGATTACACCACCAAGCCATCTTCCTTCAAGGCGAATTTTGAGGGGGGTTTATGCGAACTAGATGTTCAAGTCAAATGATTTTTTCATAGCGAATTTCAACCCTGGTGTATATGCACCCGTGCGAGTGACTTCGTACCATATCATTTGTTACATGCAATGTTTGGAAGTTCATTTCTAAGCAGTAGTTATTTTATAAAAAATATAACTCTTACAAGGACAATGTGAAAAAAGTTGAAAATTTGGAATCGCACTTTGAATTTTTTGGTCGGCACCATTGAGGTGCATGGAGAGGACACCACGTCCTCAAACTGAAGCCTGACAACCGAAATAACAATTATATTGTTTGACTCTGCTCTTTCCTTACTTTCCTAAGGATATCATGACGAAATGGACGAATTAGCGGATGTAGCGGATGTAGGGAGGAGTTTTTATTGCAGTGAAGGATTGTTATATTAGTAGGAGGGAGTCATTTTCCGACGACCAGGTAGAAAGCGTATGGTGCTCCATTCAAAATCCTAAAGCAAAAACAATCTATGTGTGCGCATATTACAGACCACCAGATACCCATATAACCTCAATATTAGGACTAGAAAGTCAACTCAGTAAATTAACCACTCAAAAAAACGACTGTCATATTATAATCGGTGGGGATTTCAATCTTCCGTCCATAGACTGGGACACGTACAGTTTTATCACTGGGGGGAAAGACAAAGACCTTTGTGAGTCACTCCTGTATACATTCACATCTCACTCACTACATCAATTAGTCACTGCTCCAACTAGAGGGAAAAATACACTTGATCTTTTAGCGACAAATATTCCACACATGGTTGTAAACATAGGTACGGATAAGGGAATAAGCGACCACAAGATAGTTAAAGCTAATTTTTCCGTGAGCATGATCAAGAAACATAATCCACAAAGAAAAATCTACTTATATAATAAGGCTGACTACGAAGGTATGAAACGAGAGTTCCAAAAGTCATTTACTAATTTTCAAAAAATAAGTATCAACAGTAATACTGAGGTTTTGTGGAATACTTTCCTCAACGTTACACGATCAGTAGTTAGCAAATACATACCAAGTAAATGGAAAAGAGCCAATGCAGAGCCTAGGTGGTATAACGCGGAGGTTAGAAAAACATTAAAGCACCAAAGGACATGTCATGCTAGGTTAAAAAGGGCAAAAATTAACAAATCCTCCGAAGAACTATACACAGTCACCGAAAATTACAAAATATCTAAACTCTTAGCAAAAAAAGCGTGCCGAAGGGCGTTAGCTGATTTCAAAAGTAAATTACTGGGAGAACAATTGAACGATAATCCCAAGGCATTTTGGTCGTATGTTAGGGACACTCAAGGAAATAAATCAACAGTACACACGCTTAAGAATATCAAAGGGGAAAAGATAACCAACAGTCTACAAAAAGCCAATTCGTTAAACTCATTCTTCAAAAGCATTTTCAGTACATATACACCACATCTTTTCGATCCGCAGCCAGTTCGTTCCCAAACATGTATGCCTGAAATTATTATAAATTGTCGCGGCATAGAACAGCAGCTAAAAAATATTAACCCCAACAAATCCCCCGGTCCAGATCAAATACCTGCTCGCGTATATAAAACAATGGCATCAGACATAGCGCCTTACTTAGAATTAATATTTACCAAATCTTTAGTAGATCACGTAGAGCCTAAGGACTGGAGAGTAGCAAATGTCACACCTATATTCAAAAGCGGCGACAGGGAAGACCCTAGTAACTATAGGCCTATTTCTCTCACATCCATTTCCTGTAAGGTATTTGAACACATAATCGTAAGCTCCATTATGAGTCATTTAGATAGGGAGGCATTGTTAATAAATAACCAGCACGGATTTCGAAAGGGTAGATCTTGCGAAACCCAATTGGCCCTCTTCGTTCATGACATCTTGCTCTCGGGTGAAAATAATGTCCAAGTTGACGCGATATTCCTCGATTTTAGGAAAGCTTTTGATAAGGTACCTCACGTTAAGTTGCTCTCAAAACTAGAAGCATATGGAATAGATAAAAACATTATTAGTTGGATTAATCAATTCTTACATGGGCGGGAACAAAGGGTTGTCATAGACGGTATCATGTCAAACACAGTTAGCGTTACATCGGGTGTTCCTCAGGGAAGTGTAATTGGTCCACTTTTATTTCTCTTGTACATTAATGATATTAGTAACGTCGTTAAAAGTAAGCTTAGACTCTTCGCAGACGATGCGGTTGTGTATAGGGATATTAACAATTCCGAAGATAGCGACTCGTTAACAATCGACCTACTTGCTATTCATGCTTGGTGCGAAAAGTGGCAGATGGAACTAAACATAAAAAAGTGCGTAGCACTCAGCTTTTGGAAAAAGAAAAATTGGCCAGTTAGGGCTTACAGAATTAAAAATACAGAAATTATTCACGCCGAGTCTGTTAAGTACTTAGGAGTCACAATTAGTCACGACCTATCTTGGGGAAAACATATTAGGGAAATATGCGGTCAAGCATATAGGAAGCTAGGCTTTATCAAGAGAGTACTCGGAAAATGTGATGAGAAAGTGAAAGAACGTTGTTATTTTTCAATCGTTAGGCCTCATCTGGAATATGCTGTTAGTGTATGGGATCCATACGAAACGGGCTTGATATCAGAGTTAGATCGCGTCCAGCGAAGAGGAGCTAGGTTTGTGAAACGATGCTACGATAAGTTGGCTAGTGTGTCTGGACTGTTAGAAGAATTAGGATGGGAATCGCTATCACAGCGTAGATTAAATTATAGGCTTAACCTCCTAAATAAATTTCAGGAAAATCATTTTACTGACGACGTAAAAAACATACTATTAACCCCTTCGTACTACGGCAGATTAGATCGCGCCAATAAAATTAGAGAGCTAGACTGTAGAACCGATAGGTATAAAATGTCATTTTTTCCGCGTACCATTCGGGACCATAACAGCTGTGATCGTCGTCATGAATAGTTCGAGTATTGACAATAGGCAGGCAGTTAATCTTTCTCATTATATTCTCCTCTTTCTTATTTATGCATGATGTAAATATTGGTGTTCTTATTTATGCATGATATTTTGAATCTGTAGTAGTAGTCTTTGTATCCCTTGCATGTTAGAACGATTGGAGATAGAATGTTTCTTGGGTATTAGATTTGTAATTGGCGCTTTGCATGTGTGGTACGCGGGCTTTAATGTAATGTCGGTATTCTACCATATCATTCATGCATGCCTGGTGCGAAAGCACCCCCTGCCACTCACCCTTTGGGTGGCTTGCAGGGTATGACGTAGATGTAGATGTAGATGTAACGGAAGAATATCCGCTATCAGTTTGAAATTAACGTTATTTATTTCCTTACTTGAGAAAAATATCACATACAGCGATAAGCCACTTAATATTAAACTCATAACAAACAAAAAGGACACCGCAAAAACATAACAAGAAGAAGGTAACAAATAATAATCCAACATGGGTGAATAGTACAAATTACTTTGTTTGGCAATGACATGTGGCTAGGTTAGCGAAGACGCTGGAAGATAAGGTGAAAGGGTCGATGTTCTCAGAAAGGGAATTCACAAAAGAAGAGGGGCGAAAAATAAGGGATCCCTTGGATAAAGTGATAATCTGGAGCAATGAGTGAGCCCTGGTGTGTCGGGAGTGTATTCTGAAAATTATCAAGGAAACAAGACCAGGGAAGTCAAAGGCTGAATTTAGTGTGCTATGGATAAGTTTAAGATCAGTTTAAGGAAGATATCATCAGGTTCATTAACGGAAAGTGATGATAAGACAGTATCAGAGGGTAGTTTGTGGAGATTTGGCACTCTATTTTAAACAATATGAGCGAAGAAAGTGATATGTTGCAGAGATTTAACATTAGTTGCGGCTGACATCCACCATATGGAGGGAAAGTAGATTATCAGTAAACAGTAGAGCAATATGTAACTCATTAAGCATACTTTGGTTACTCAGTGCTATGGCTTCTATTCAATTTTACTCTAGTTTTCACCGGGAATGGGGATTATTTTTTTACTTCAACAAATAAACAATAAATGCAAGAAGAATGTACATTATTGAAGTAAGGGTATGCTGATTTCTAGTAAGTTATCGATGGATAACGTAGTGAAATTCCACAATTAGTGCCTTAGCCTAGTAATGCTATAGAAAAATGAAGGTCAACGAAAATGACGGACTGCCTTCAGCTTCTGGCATTGGCCAGCATAGAAAGTGCCCCCTCGTTCTACCTCAATGGTCTGCACTGTATAAAAATTTTATCGCAATTAAACTTCCAGTATCTTTATTATGAAAAGTCAAAGAGAACGATTCGTTAGTAAACGCCAGAAAAACGGATCTTTTTGGATTTCATTGAGATAAAAAACTTTGATGTAGATTTTAAAAAATTAGCATGGCCAAACGCAAAATAATATAAGCTAAAGCTAGATGTCACTTGCATTTATGTAGGCGCACTAATTAATTCTTATGCCGTTTCTCGACTCGAGCCTACGTAATTTGATCTCATTGCAACTCACACCAAGGAAACAATGTACGAGTGGTCCCCAGCAAGTAGGTTTCTACATCTACATACTACCCAGCGAGTCGCCACATGTACGTGTGGAAGGAGGTGTTACGACACCAGCTGTGTAAAGATGTAAGGGATAAGGGTTTGGGAGGTAAAATGGTGACGTGCACTATGGGAGTGTATTTAGTGGAGCTCAGTTTTTATTGTGGTCGCTTATTGTGCTTTTTGGCATGGGTTGGGATGAGAGCAAAGTAAAAAAATAAGGAAATCAGTAAGATAAAACATCAAGTGCGTGAAGAGGCACGCCAGAAGATTTATTCCAAATTGAAAAACAAAATAATATAGACTTAAGGGAAAAAAACATTCATTTTACGCATGCCCGGTAAGTTACCTTGATTTATTTATTAAAAATTATGATTTCTACCATTGAATGAAGTAAAATACTTTTCAAGGTCATCGGTGATTTACCGAAGATATATTGATTTAAAAATGGTGAATTTTAACGCTGAAATTCATTGCCTTAAAGGCAGCGCTATGGCCTACTTCACATAAACCTTTTTTTTACCTCAATTTCTGCCCGATTAATATCGTTATTATAACATGCACTACATATTTAGACCTCTAATACATTTTTCCAGCTTACTTGAACGACAGTGCAGCTTGAATAATTAGGTTTAAATGATAGATTTCCGGTTTGAGTCAAAGTAAATAACCAATATATTTTGGTGAATGTGCCAAGGGAAACTTCTGCTGTTTACCTTGGTTACCATATGTATTTATAAATACACACCATAATCAGGTATTTAATAGACACTGATTAATGTTTTAAACCTGAAGATAATTATGCCCTAGGCATCTTAGGCATTTAATAATTACTGTTAAATATTTTAAGTAAGAGATAACTATACCCTTCCCTCAGTCCGTTAGTGAATTAAGATATCAAGTTCTGCCGAAATAGCAATGGAGGCTGGAGTCAGCACAATTACTTGTTTTCATGGCGAGGTAAAAGCTTCGGTTTAAAGCCTTGTCCTATTATATTTTACCCAAAGGAGTATTTACATAAAATATAAAAAATATATAAAGCAGCACTAAGCCTAAATTTACTCATTACAGCAAATTTTGTAAACCGTAAGAAAAGAGTACTTATTGGCACATGTTCTTTCTTAACAGCAAACGCACTCACAGTTTCCGTGGTGTAGTGGTTATCACATCCGCCTAACACGCGGAAGGTCCTAGGTTCGATCCCTGGCGGAAACATTTTTTCCGTGGCCTCGACCTCACAGTGATAGTGCAATCTAGTCCGACACATTTAAATTTTAATTCACCGGGGTCAATGACCTTTTCAGTATACAACACAATGACAAGCCTACAACGAAAATCGTGGGGCGCTCTTTCATATTCGATATCAACATAAATTCATTAAATATGAAGATTTTGGTATTCAATAGGATACAGGGCTTCAACATACAATTTCAAGAAAATCTTTAAATGAGCTGAAGTTAATGTGCAAAATAGAAATGAGGTCGTGCCCCATGCTTTTCGTTGTGGTCTTATCATTGTGAGGCTAATTTCCTTGAATTGAATATAATTATTTCCAGTACCTACTAGGCTAAATTTTCATTCACCCGAGAAAATATTATTTTTTTTTTTAGTGCATTGTGAAGATATTTCTCTTTTTAGATTTTTTTTATATCTTTTAAGAAAAGCATGCAAAAAAATTTTTTTTATTGTTTTTACATATTACGTTTTAGTCCTAGTTAATAAAATGGTTAAAAACAACAAGTTGTTTTATAAACATTTTATTAACTAGGGCTAAGAAAAACTACGACTGTTATATAGAAAAAAAATTGCCTTGGACGTAATCTCGAGGCAACGCCTATGAATGACCTACAGCACAGCAGTTGGATACTTTACCATTGGTCTAACTCGATTCATGATATTAGATGAATGAAGTGGTAACTATATAGGACAAAAAGAAGTGGTAACCATGGACCCATGGATCCAGGGAAAGGCGCGCTAAAGAAAAGCATATAATTAAATGAAAAATGAAAACTTTTTCCAATATTAGGGGCGGGTTAGCATTCAATATTGTAAAAAGGGTGGCTATAGTACATGCTAAAAATATCAGGTTTCAAGGGGAAAGTGGCTTCACATCATTACTTTACCCAGGGTACACCTAGAGTCTAGCTACGCTACTGCAAAGCGGGGGAAACGATAAGCCCATTGAGGAAGATGGATTGCGTCATCAAACTGTAGCCCGACAATCAAAATAACAGCCATAATGACCAAAACGGCTCTTTTCTTACTTTCATATGGATATCACGACGGAATGGACAAATCAGTGGATGAATAGCAAGAATATCCACTATCCGTTTGAAATTTAAGGCAAGTAACTCTTGAAATATATAGTAGATTCTTACTGTTACATTTTCTACTCCATTTGACCTTAGTTTTGACCGAGATACGCATAATCATTTATTTAAATAAATAGATAGTTTGCGTAAGGATAATCCATGTACCTAAAAGGGGCTAATTCGTGTTGAATTCTATGTTCTATGTTCAACAATACGAACAGACAGGAGCGCCATTTGAATTGAAATAATGTGTTTTTACTTCAATGTCAGAAATTAGCTAACAACTAAAAACATTATGATTAGGAACCAATATTTAATTTTTTATTGAATTTCCCTATATTTTTCACTAACTAAATATGTAGTGTTTCGTGAAAAGAGCATTTGTATTAGAAACATAACATACTTGACGAATCCTCATTTGTAACAAACAATCTCAAATTCAATCCAAGCGAGAAAAATAGCGTTGACCGGTAAAAAATTTTGGCTCGTACTAAACAGAGAGGGAAGGGCAATCATGAAAGCGCTGGCGTGAGTGTCTTTCTTCTAAATTTTGTCAGGTGTTTTAATAGCTAGAACTAATTTCAGATAAGTCGTGGAGAAAGCATATGCAAAAAATATGCGGCACAGCAATAAAGAAAATAGGATTTATCAAGCGTGTAATACGAAGGTCCTCGTATGGGAAAGTTAAAGAGAGATGCTACTTCGCTCTGGTTAGGCCACACCTCGAAAACGTCGCGAGCACTTGAGACCCTGGTCAAAAATATTTAGCCATAGAAATACATAAAATAAAGAGAAAAGCTGCGATTTTTGTTAAAAACATCTAGGAGAGAATATATAGTGCTTCTCAGCTTTTAGAGCAATTAGATTGCGAGTTGCAAGAGACTCAGCTGCTACACGCTAGGCTAGGCTGTGCTAGAGAAAATCAGAAGTGGTGGGTTTCGGAGAGGCACAGATAATATTATCATGATGCATCACTACATCTCTAGATCCGACAGAAGCAATAAAATAAGAGTACATTTTACAGTACAAATAGTACAAGAGTACAAATAAGAAAACATTGCCATAACTATTATAATTAACCATTTATGGTTATTTTTAACACGTATAGTACTTCCAACGTATAAATAGATGTACTTAAACGAAGTGTGGTCCAAGAATCATTTTTCGAGTCACTCGAAAAGATACTTAAATATGCACTCAATACTAACGGTTCGCGCTCCAACCAACTTAAGACTGATTATATTTCTCCTCTTTGGACTCCTCCGCCGCATTCACCCATGGTTATCGCGAAGGTCTTCCTCTCACACCACCTATAACTATATAAAGGAGGTCGGAGCGAAATATCATTTCACCTAGAAATCATTGAATTTGGCCTCATTTTAAAGAAAATATCTAATCTTAAAAAATATGCCAAAATATCAGCCTCTTACCGAACTACTAGCAGAGATTTACAACGAAAAATACCAGCCCATTTACATGGGAAATGGTATGTGTATGCACTCCAGAGAGAAATTATTTTAAAAATGAGGAATTTATAACACCTAGATCTCGTCAAAAAATTAAGCGAGGATATTTTTTGTTTCCCCATCATTTTTTTTAAATATATCATATCGCCATTGTATTAACTTTTTCAGGATTGAAAGAGACCTTCCGATGCAGAGGAGTATTAAACGTTCCGCGTAAAAAATCAAGTTAAAGACATATAGCTATTTGTATTTAATTATTAAGACTGCAGTCATATAAAAGTATTTAATTACACCATTTATAATGGAACATTAATTCATGCCTCCTAAAGCTGCTGAAGTTATAACGTGTAATTGGGATATGATCTCCATAGTGATTGGGGAAATATCTCGCTCAAGCTACCTCAAATGGCATTTAGATCAATTTACGTTAGAATCTTAAAACATGGTACGGTAACTACATCTCACACTCACGTCACCTCTTACGAAGTATGGAATCAATTGTCAGTAGATGTAAAAAACATCTGAAAATTCAAATAAATTTACAGAGAAACAATGAAATATTACCTCAAGTGAACTAAATATCGGAAGAGAACTAAATATTGTGCAACACTACAAAATCAGATGTATTTTTATGCATTTTTATAATTTTGATGTCTTATTATTTTGAAGTATTATGTCGAATCCTGTGATATTAATACATATTGTATACTTTGATATTGTCAAATTCTTTTGACACTAAATATATGTACAATCATATATTTTCTTAAGGGACACACTTGTCCTGGAATAATAAATTTAACTTTCTATTCTCTTTTCTATTTTCTAACTATACACAGTACGCAAACAGCACTCCTGAAGTTAAGGCTTGGCTTTTTACATTTCAGGAGAGTCGCCTAAATTCAATACATTCCATTTAAGTTTAAATGGAGCCTTATCATTGACCTGAACATCCTATACATTTAAGTCATATTACGGCGGAACAACCTCTTTCGATGGGACGCAGGAGAGGGATTCAGTCCCACAGAGGGAGAGGAGGATGAGTTGGGAAAAGAAGGAATGAGAAGCGTATCCACTAAAGGCACGGAACCCACGGTGGCCATCACGCAGAGACGCGAAAGGCTGGCACAGAAGCCATCGATCGCCAAAATCCCTTCACCAACACAAGGAAGGACTACGTCTGCTCTCGAAAGAAGCCACCACTCCCCTCAGAACCCAACGCATAGCCGAGGACGCCAGAGAGGGCCCGGCGACACGGCCAAGAGGGCTTGCGAACATATATTCCACCTTGCAATTGAGATAGTGCGAGGGCAGATTCCCGCGAAATCCGGAGCGGGTGTTGAGGGTAGGACCACAGGACGTTTGACGGGGCGACGACCGGGGGTTCTCCGCGGCGGGTGATGCTGGGGAGGCGGGCGAGGTACGGCCTGTCGTCGTCCGGCGGCGCGGGGACCCCGTCTGCGGCTTCGCCAGCGACCAGGCCGCGGATCCTCGGGGGACCCTCGCTCCTGAGGCCGCGGTCCTTCACCATGGGTGCCTCCGAAGGCGGTGGACGAGGGAGGAAGGCTAAAGGATTCAGGTAAGGAGGAAAACGACTCCATTGCTGGCCGTCAGACATCATCCTAAAAATTTGACGTGTACCTTATAAATCGAGACTGGTCATGAAAGTATTACGGTATTAGCTCTGATATAGTTGGAGTCACATCCGATGTTCCACAAGGAAGCGTGATCGGCCCCATTTTATTCATAATTTATAACAATGACCTAAGTTCTAGAGTTAGCAGTAAACTAACATTACTTGCAGACGATACGGTCATCTACCTAAATTCGGAAAGACGCGGACTTAAATGTTCTATCATCGATCCTAAACAACGTTCATTTGTAGTGCATTGAGTGGGAGAAAAAATTAAATCTTAGTAAGTGCTAAACAGTACAAATCTTGTGGAAGTCATCACACAAATGCCATATCTACACTGTGGGAGGATAAAACATAAACTCTTCGGATAAAGTCAAATATCTTGGAAATGCCTTAACTTCCGATATATCGTGGAGAACACACATACAAAACATATGCGGTACAGCATACACCTAGGCAACTAGGATAGTTATATGAAGCGTATAATAGGAAGGTCCTCGGATGAAAAAGTTAAAGAGAGGTGCTACTTCTCTCTTCTCTCCGATCGTTAAAAATTGCAACGAGCGAATATAGAGTGTTTCTTAGTTTTTAGAGGAATTAGGTTCGGAGGCGCTAAAGACTCAGAGGTAACCGGTTAGGCTTAGGTTGCTTGAGAAATCCAGAACTGGTGCGTTTCAGAGCGACCAAAAGAATATTATCATGACGCCTCATTACATCTCTGGGTCCAACAGAAGTGATAAAGTAATAGATGCATTGCCGAACATAGGTTCATAAACTCATTCTTTCAGGGCACAATAAGCAACCATAATAAAACTTAAACTCCACTCAATACATTCCCATGATACACTTCGCCATTTCACCGGCCACAACCTAATCCTTTCTAAATTTACACGGCTGGTATCCTAACCCCCCTGCCACACAACCATTCGGAGGCTCGCAGGGTAGTATGTAGTTGTAGAAAAGTAGGAGGACACAAATATGAGCGAGCACTACCGATTTAACCGATGTAGGACACCAATTTATTCCCTGATAACGTTAACAGTATTTTTCAGAGAGTCGTCTCCAACAGTTTTATTCTGCATTTTAAGCCATTGTCTGGCCACCCAAAATCAATCACTCTCCAAAGAAGTTTTATTGCCGCGCTGAATTACAACATAGGTTCGACGTGAAATAGTAGCGAGACTACTAACTTCTCATCTCGTAGGCCTTTCAGCAGTAGCAGAAAGGTCAAGATTGGGCGACGACAGAAATCAAAAGGGAGATAAGTTTTCTTGGGTGTGAATGAGAACAGTGGTCGAACCGCAGTTGGAATGCCACCCGTCGCAAAGCTCGAAAAAAAAATATCCCGCTTCGCATATCACGAATACTGGGCGATGCAGACAGCTCATGACGGAGTGAAAATATTTATCAGGCGATGAGGGATAAATGTTGGATATACACAATCAATGTCGCTGGATGTTTGTACATGTTATTACATTTAGTAATTCCTTTGTTTACCACTTATGTATCCATGATACTGTTAGTATAAATAAAAAACTTCTGTTCTGATTGTAGCCGTCGAAAGTGTAGTTTAGATAAAAAAGAAACTATAGTATAGTAATAGTTCAATTATTTCACGATTGGCTAACTTCCACAAAATCCTTAACAATAAATTACAGTACAATCAACGCGAAAACCACTCAAACCGAACTAAACAACGCGCATGCAAACGCATGCAAGACGCTAGATAGAAGGATATGACCAAAAAAATAAATGAAAGCTGCGCGCTTCGTAAAAAACTGCACGATCGGACATATACCATTCCTCAGCTTTTAGAGGGATTAAGGTGGAAGCCCGAAGAGACTCGCAGGCTACACGCTAGGCTTAATTTGCTTGAGAAATCAAGAACTGGTGCGTTCCAGAGCGATACAGACAATATCATTACGACGACACAACACATCTCTAGGTCGGACAGTAACGGTAAATTAAGACAAAAACATTGCCAAACAGATGTATCACAAAATTTGTTCTTTCCACGCACAATAAGAGACCAAAATAAAAAATGAGCTCCATTCAAAACACTCTCATAACACATTTCACCTCCAAAAACCTTATCCCTTACACCATTATACGGCTGGAGTCGTAAAACCCCCTGCCACACGACCGTGCGGCGGCTTGTAGGTCAGTATATAGATGTAGAAGAATAACGGATATGCGGGGATACGGGGTAAAGTTTGTTGAGTTACACTAATAAAAGAAAATTAGTAATGTTGTACTCTCCACTATATTAGACATATATAACATGGTCTTCGTCTTATTCGTCATGAAATGCGAGACTCCAGTAGTAGGATAGCAAGCTAAAAGTGGGAATTCCTAGTCGGGATATGTTATTGTAAATACAAACGAACGCATTATAAACTGTACAATAAAATACATAGAATTATAGTAGGTTCCACTTCCCGTTAAGTCATTGAGACAACCAAGCAATTTGCAGATCTCAACGGAACAATTTTCCTCTGGGAAGATTTCAAGCGTTCACCTGTGTAATAAAATGGACCATAAAAAATTGCCTCCAGAGAAATGTTTCATTTTGCGCAATTTTTCATCTCTGGGATTCTCTCATTTTGAGTGACGTGGAAAGCAACATTGATTGAACTGAAGAGAGTCGAAAAACGAAACAGATATGTGACGGAAGAGAAAATGGTGTAAGAGGAAGGGGAGGGCCGCGATAACCATGGGTAAATACGGCAGAAGAGGCAAAAGAGGAGAGATTTAAGCAGTTTTAACACTGAAAAACCTAGAAATTTTCAGATCATACAAAACTTACTGAAATTCAGCAAAATGTATTAAATTCAACAAGTTCTCGGAATCGAACTTTCCAGACTTTTTCAGTAAAAAAAAACCTGCTGAAATTCAGCAAAATGCCTGAATTGTAGTTAGACTTAGACATCAGCTAACATATACATTATTTGTCTCACAAAATCTGGATGAAACGTTTCTAGTTTCCAGAAATTTAAGCCTTCCAAATAGAATGCAGGGTAGCAGTTTATTTTCAATTTTTTTCAAATATTTTCAAGAAAATGTGCTCAATTTATTTAAGTTATCCTTGCTGATAATTTTAAGCTTTCCAGATTTGCTTAGAAGATGGTACAACTTCAGTTAAGGAAACTTTGCTGAAATGCAGAAAATTTAGGGAAAATACTTCACATTGAAGGTGGTTGGAGCGTGAATCGTGAGTCGTTAAATGCACATTTTAATAACTTTTCAAGGGAGGGGAAAAAAATTCTTGGAGCACACTTTATTGCATCTCTTCATACGTAGGAAATGACCGTAAGAGTTAGAAATAACCATAAATTACTTTAATCATAACCATATATAACTTCATAAGAAAAAAAGTAATGAGATTCTCTAGGTTAAAAAAACTGCGGCTGGTATTAAAGTTGGACGACACAAACTCGAGCTAGTAGAGCATTTTAATTACTTAGGTCGTATGCTAGTAAAAAACGGGCATACTTACGAAGACATACGGAAGGGAATAGCGCTAGCTGAGGAGGCGTTAAGTAATAGAAGGGAGCTGATGACGGGGACTTTCGGTAAGGATGTGAAGAAGAGGCTGGTGAAGAGCCTGACATGGAGCGAAGCGTTGTATAGAGCAGAAACGTGGAGACTCAGAAAGGAGGACGAGAATAGGCTGCAGGCATTTGAGATGTGGGAGTGGAGAAGGATGGAGAAGGCGAGGTGGACGGAGAGGAAGACTAACGAGGAAGTACTTGAGATGGTGGGCGAGGAAAAGGACACCTATGAATGAAATTCGGGATAGGCAGGGTAGGTGGCTGGAGGATGTAATAAGAGGCGATGGGTTGCTCAAGAATGTGATCGAGGGAAGGATGTTGGGCAAGCGGGGAAGGGGAAGAATGAGAATAGGTTTCATGGACAGGATAAAGAAGGGTAAATCGTATGTTGAGGCTAAAAAGGATATACCAGAGCGAGTAGGCCTCTGAAAGTGTAGAAAACTGAGAGGAGATTCTCTGACATTCAACAATACCTACCTTAACTGGTAGAATACTTAAACCATAAATTACTTCATGAAGGATCACTCGAGTGACGAAAAATAAACAAAACTATGCCTAAGGAAGGCAGACAAAAACAAATAGACACAAGAAAAAAACTCAATAAACGTGGGCTCCTTTTATTTTGACAGCGAGCTGTGCTGTCTTTTTCAGGAGCAGAGGAGGATCTACATAAAACAAGAATTTTATTTTAAAATTTTCGCATACATTGAAGCCCTATTATGACTATAATTAACGGAGCGGAATCTGAAATTATGTGAAAATCATACGTAAATGCGTGTTTTTTTATTCGGCACGATACCTTGATAATAATTTTTTTTATTAATCGAACATTACGTTAAAAATCCATCCCAGGCATATTTATAACGGTGATTTTTTTTAAACAGTTGTGCCCTACATAAGCATGCCTGCCGTAGTCACTAGCGCTTTTGTGGTTTGGCGGTCAAAGAGGTATCGTTTCGAATGAAGGCCGGGTAATAACAGTGACAATATCGTGAGAATAAACCATGCAAAGACACTACGGCTCTCACCGCAATAACAGCCCCGCGGCTCTTTGCAATTGTCTCGTCTCAGATCACACTTGCGGTATTGTCATTTACACGGGTCTCAAGGATTTGCAAATCACCTCCACACTTCCGAGGCTAAAAGAACTGTGATGGGAATGCAAGTCAAAGTACGTTAAAAAATAGGCTTTTCCTCGGGAGTAAGTTTGAGGAGAGTACTTTCTCGGAAGACCCAAAGAGCAAATAAATATGAAATACACATTCAAGGAAATTCGAGTTACTGGGCCAAATTCAAGGTTTTAGTATTAATTAAATTTGGTTACATTAAAGATAAAAAAATGTTAAAACCCAAAGATATTTCAACCCTCCTAAAGAAAGTATCAACGCCCCAAAATTTTTTCAGGAATGGGAACATAATTAGCAAACCATTTGCAGCGGGTTGTAAATTGAAAGACATTAGAGAGACAAGGTGTACTAAATATGCTTTTTAGCGATAATACATAAAGAAATTCGGGGACTTTTTTTAGGTTTTCCGGAAAACATTTCTAATATTTTCACGCGAAAATGTGCATATCCACGAGTGCGCATTTTATAGATGACACAAAAATAACAGCGTCGCATATGAACGCATGTTACATGAGGAAATATAGTTTACCCACAATAGAGCGTCCGCCATCATACCTTTGGGGACAAATTGGATTCATTACTGATGGTATATTATTCTTGTATCGGCAACAAATTACTTTCACGAGATAGGGGGAGGAAATAGGCACTCACAACAAAATTGACAGCTTAAACTAAATCAACGGTGCAACACAAACCAAAGGAAAGATGTGCGACGCAACGAATGACGAACGCAAGTACGTCGATAAAGTTAGTGAAATCATTTACTTTTCCCTCGTAGTATTCAAATTGGAATACGCAGCCAGTATTTGAGATCTTCATGAGATAGGCTTAAAAAATAAAGTTATAATGTGTTTAAGTTACTGCCGTTACCCGTAAAGAAATGGCTCCCATTTAATAATTTCCTCCATGTTACCCTATCCTTAGATTAGAGCACGTGGATTCCTTCACCTATTTCGGGAGTACCATCACGTAGGACGAAAGAAGTACAGCGAGACATAAAGCGCAGAAAAGCCCAAGTTATGAAGGCGTTCATGGGATAAATACAACAACAGTGCTCAAAAACGATAGGACTACAAAACAAGGAAACAGTACGTGCAAACATTCGTGAGGAGCGTAGCGCTCTATGAATCGGAAGCAAGAACCATTGGAAAAGCAGACCAGAAAAGTCTAGAAGCCTTCGAAACCAGGTGCTGGAGGAGGATGCTGAGGATAAAATGGATGGAATAAATAAGAAATGATGAAATGTACAGAAGAGCAGAATATAACAGGACCGTATGGAAAACCACTCAGAAAAGAAGAACCTGATGGATTGGACACACCCTTAGACACAATGGGTTTGTAAAGAACATAATTGAAGGCAAAATAGAAGGAAAAGTCCCCAGAGGGTGACCCAGAAATTCGTTTATGGACCAAATAAAGAGGTAAGTACAGAGGAAGAGATACTAAGAGGTTAGAGAACTAGCTTTAGATAGGGAAGGGTGGAGGGCTGCAGTCAATCAAACTTAAGATTTAAACAACCAATGAATGAAATGAATATTCCTCCTTTTAAGAGTCTCATCTACAGCATAATTATAAAAAAATATGATGATTAAATTAGTGTTCATTTAAAATCTAATATATAGGTAATTTATTCAAAATAGCACTTTCAAAGATGAGGGGAATGATGAGGCGGTCTAAGTATAGACGTACAGAAAAGGCTGGTGAAAACTCTAATATGAAGCGTGGCATAGTATGGTTCGGAGACTACGTCATTGCGTTGGGAGGATGTACTTAGACTTGAGGCGTTTGAGATGTGGGTGTGGAGAAGGTGAGCAGGATGGTGAGATAGATGAACGATGATGTATGATCCTACATGATTTAGTATCGTGTATTACATACACTCTACAGTTTCAGGCTTCACTTCGTGGAAGTTAATGGTATCCATATTTAAAGAATACAATTTTGTACTTTTCCACAGAATTCAATTTAGTGTGGTACGACGCGTTTCACCGATATGATTCCGCAAGTCGGTGAAACGCGTCGTACCACACAAGAATTCTGTGGAGAAGTACAAAATTGTATTCTTTAAATATGGATACACATACACCGTGCATTACAATTTATCAGTCGCATTAATAGTACTAACCTGTAGTTACATCTTAAATAGTATACTGCATGGTAACAAGTTCGTTAGCGTAACACTCTCCTAGTGTCTGAACTGATCGCGCATTTTCATCCTGACTGCTTTTGTCCTGCGCATGGTATCCGCGCGAGCGAGCGCGGTTTTTATGTCAGCTGGGATGAGTGCTTCGTGCCCGATGTATAATCATCCCGTGCCACACACCCTAGTGATGGCTTGCACGATATTTCGCAGATGTATTGAATATGGTTGGAGTGGAGAGGAAGATAGTAGCGACGGTTCGGAGGAGGCAGAAGAGATGGATGGAGGACGTACTGAAAAGAGAGGGAATGCTGAAGAGGGTAGAACACTGGGGAAGCGTGATAAAGGAAGGAAGAGGATAGGAATTGTGGCCGAAATAAGAAGAGCGAGACGATAGGAGGAATTCAAGAGGAATCTAAAGGCGAGCCATCCATAGCAGAAAAAAATGGAACGATGAGGTAGAAGGATAAAATCTGTCCAAAAATCTACCGATCACCTGGTAGCAAACTCGAATGAATGGAACAGTTTATTCCTTTCGGGTATATAAGTGTGGTACCATTCAATCAGGACCCACCCTTCCATGTTCCATGCCGCCCCCTTTCAATTAATTTTTCGCTCCTTAAGATTTAAACATCGCCCCCACCGGAGCGGAAAGGTCCACTTCGAGAAACATACATTAGAGGGAGAAGTTTTAAACCACAATTTAAGGTGGCTTGTGCGAAATGGTATTTTGCCTATAAATAAATGAATTCAGTCAAATTTAAAGTAATATATCTTACTCTTCCATAGATACCAAAATATCATCCCCCAAACCGAACGACTGTTCGAGGTTTTTGGCGAATATTACATGCCCTTCTACATCGAAAATTGTACGTTTATGCGCTTCAGAGAGACATTATTTAAAAAGTGAGGAATTTCTGACACCTTGATCTCGTCAAAATATTAACACTTTGTTGTGTGATTGTTTTATCAACTATTTTTGAAAAGTTTATGATGATCTATAAAACACTTACTATCTTCACACTTTTTTACTATCCACCAGGTTCCCACAGGTATTCACAGGTTATCGAGGTCATGACACTCTGTGCTGAAACCTGGTCGGTGAATTATAAAAAAGTGGGAAAATAGTAAAAGTTTTATTGTTTATCATAAATATAACAAATTTTCACAGAATGACACATAATGTTACTTATTATTTTTGAAAATAAAGGATAAAGACAGTGTAGGTATTTTTCAGGATTCCAAAAAAATCTTCCTTTGCTGAGGCAATTTAATGGTACCACGTGGAAAAAATGAGTCCAATGAAAGACTTATACATATATTTTTATTTAATTATGTACTTATCAATTCAGCCTTATAAATGTATTTGAGTCCATATTAAAATAATCCTTGTAATTTTCCACAAATATTTGTGGAAAACTTCAAGCATTGTTTTAACATGGATTCAAATATAAAATACTTCCACGAAGTGACGCCTGAGGATGTTAAGCTTATAAAAGTATTTAATACCACAATAAAAAAATCAACATATAATTCAGGCTTATTGCAGCTGCAGAAACTAAAACGTAAAATTCGAAAATGGTCTCCATTATGATTAGGGAAATATTTCGTTCAAATTACCTTAAAGGAAAACTGGGAGTAGTTTTTCAATCCTCTGTAAGAAATCCATTTTTTCTCCCCAGTGGAAATCAACGGGCGATATCATTCCGGTGAAAAAATAGTAAATACTCAGAGCGCGACTTCATTTCCCGGAATACGGTCCATGAAACCTTGAGCTAAATTACCCTCCCCCATCCAACACACGAGGCCCTTCCTGGAACGCGGCTTCAGAGGGAAAAATTCAAGCGAAAAAAAAAGCTTCGATTTTTGACACATTGCCAGCAAAGCTGCGGACACCTGCTAACCCATCACCTTCAAAATAGCTTGAATCGATATCTTGCGACAAATGCAACGGTAAGAGGGGACTGACAATGAAAACAGAGCCGCAGAAAGAGATTTGGGGGTAAACGTAGTTGGAGCGATTTTGGTTTATGCACATATATGCGTAAAACTTAGCATAAAGTTAAGATATCGTAAATATATTACCACATCAATGCCAAAAAAATACCAAGCGTTCTCTTTGCATCATGATTAATTTCCGCCTGAACTCACCGACTCCACTTGCAAGGTTGAATTGTAGAAAAATTAGCCCGGACGACCAATCAAATTTTCATCTCAGTTTATAAAACGTACTTAAAAGAGTCCAAGTTTTCATAAAATCTGGAATAAGTGACCCTGCGGCTAGAGCCACCTTAAGCACATCGACACTCTATGAGAGGGGGAAGAAACAAAGCGAGATAAATCGGACCATACGGCAAAAGACGTGTTGAAAAAGGGAAAACGACGGACGGGAAATCATCAAGATAAGCTGTGCCCTCAAGAGAATATCGTAAAATCAAGCGGATGACACTCGAAAGGAGTTCAAAAAGACACAATATTTTGATCACACTGGGAAGCATATCAGATGGGATGAAGACGGCGTCTTCAGGGATAGCCCGAAAGATGTCACCACGGTGTTTAATACATTTTCACGAAAAAAGGCCAATTTATTAACGCTTTCATCCAACACCACCGAAATGCATGCGGGTAATAATCATAGGTCGTTCAATCCCAACCCTAGAACGGTAGCGTTATATTTTAACCCTTTCCGGTAACGGAGGTGAAAAAACGCCCCAGTCTAGTAAATTCCATCTCTCGGGTACATCATATCGTTAAGGCTCCTAGAGCGTCTCATTTTCTTCGTTTTTTAGTAAAGAATCATGTGGGACAAAAAACTTTTTGCGCTATTTCCAAAAAAGGAAGCTGGTCGAAAACGTAGGCTGTTCCCCTACGGCGGGAAATTTAAATTCACATGGGGTGTTTTTCCACCCCCCGTTACGGTTCTAAATTGGTTGCCTGCAGCCCTCCACCCTTCCCTATCTAATACAAATTCCCTCACTCCTTGGTAGCTCTACTTACGTGTATACTTTCCTCTTAATTTGGTCCATGAACTTATTCCTGGGTCATCCCCTGGGAATTTTTCACCCTATATTGTCTTCAATTATGTTCTTTATATACCCATTGTGTCTCAGGCTGTGCCCAATCCATCTGGTTCTTCTTTGCAGTATCGTGTTTCACATGACCCATTCCTCTTCTATTCTTTCGTGAACTTTATCATATCTAACTGTATCCGTCCATTTTATCTTCAGCATCCTTCTTCAGCAAGAAATTCCTCATTTACTCTAAATAAGGTTTCTCTGTGTTGCAGGAATTCATTGGTCGTTTAATCCAAAACTTGGTAGACTGCAGCCCTCCGCTCTTCCCTATCTAACGCTAGTTCCTCTACCCCCTGTAATCATTTACTGTATACTTTCCTCTTTATTTGGTCCATGAACTTATTCCTGGGTCTTCCCCTGAGGACTTTTTCACTCAATTTTACCTTCAATTATGTTCTTCACAAACCCATTGTCTCAGGGTGTGCCCAATCCATCTGGTTCTTCCTTTCCGTACGGAGTTCCAGCTGGTACTTTTCTATTCTTCTGTGAACTCCATCATATCCAACTTTGCCAGTAAGGTTATCTATAGCATCCTTCTCCCGCAATAAATTCCTCATTTGTTAAAATAAGGTTTCTCTGTAGTGCATGAATTCATTGAACGTACAATCCTAAGATAGGTTGACTCTAGCCAACCACTCCTACCTATCTTAAGTCTCTTACTTGTCGGTAGCTCTCCCAATACACTTTCCTCTTCATTTTAACCATGAACTTCTTCCTGGGTCTTCATCTGGAGATTGTTCCCTCTATTTAACCTTCAGACATGTTCTCCACAAACCCACTGTGCCTAATAGTGTGTCCAATCCATCTGGTTATTTTATGTATGGTGTTCAATTTAGTCCTTTCCTCTTCTACTCCTCTGTAAACTTCATCATTTCTTATTTTGCCCATCCATTTTATCTTCAGCATCCTCTTTCAGCGCCAGGTTTCGAAGGCTTCTAGTCCTTTCTGGATATTTTTTCCAATGGTCCATGCTTCCGATTCATAGAGTGTCACACTTCCCATGAATGTTTTCACATACTGTTACCTAGTTTGTAGCCCTGTTTTCTTTGAATACAGCGATGTGTGTTTTGTGGGTGTACGTGAAATATTACGAACTCATTTCCCTATAACCTGGATCTTTTACATTAGATGCAAATGTGGAGTTAAATTTAAAAATTTCAACAATATGGAAAAAATTTACCTAAATCATTTCTACGCCTATTTAAGTTGTATCAAAATAATTCCCCTATATACGATACAGTTTTAAGACGCAATCGAAGTCAACCTAACTCTGATGCTACAGGTATACAATACCCATACGTTTAATGCCATGATTGTTTACGTAGCATACACGCTCGTAATAACATTATGTCAAGGTGAGAGGTTATCCAGCAGGGGAGTATTTTGATAAAGGCGTTTTCCTTCAAAGACCTATTGAATTAAGTAAATTTCGACTGGACTTTGTCACTCTCTAAAAGTTTTTTTTTCCTTTGCACTTTGACTTCGCAGTTGTAAATAAAAAAAGGAGGTGAATGTTCCGAAAGAAATTCAACAGATACATAAAACAATTAAAATTGTCGTAATGTGATGAAAGAATACAGCCGGTGTAACGTAGCAGTCATGGACCGCACATGGAGATATAGGGGGTGAAAAGTACCTCAACTTAAGGTGGCCTTGGTTTGACTGAGTGAGTCAAGAAAAAACTATGCTACACATTTTTATTTTCAGTTAAAAAATCCTTTCGCTGAAGAAATTGGTACCTATTGAAAACCAATATTAAGTTACAAATTACGCACAAAATTCCAGGAATATATTTTTCTAATGATCACACTTGTCCAGCCATAGGAGCCAACTACGGCGCCATTAATATGGAACTACCTCGATTTGACTTCAATTACGTCGGTGTTTCGCGAATAATTAAAAAAATCGGTCGTAATACGTCTATTTTTTATCTTTAATCAATTTCCCGGAACTATTCGCTTCTTGTAAACATTTTTAATATTAAACGCTTGAATATAATTTCTCGTCAAACTTGTCATTTCCTGCTGTCATCTGAGAAATCCCAATTATAGCTTTTGTTAAAATCCAAAATTTCAAGGCTTAATTTTAGTAAATGTAGTCTAGAATTCCTAATTTATTTTCATATCAGTTTATAAAACGCATCTTATAGATACTCAATGCAAGTGTTCAGAATATCTGGAATGAATGACCCTGAGGTCAGGGCCACAATTAGCCTTGCGATAAAGGTCATACTGATTTATTTAACCGAAGCTCTTAAGGCTGTAAAACATTACAATATATACCGTTGATGTTTTTCAATGGTACGTGAAGGCACTCCGGAGAAACATTATTTAAAAATGAGTTTTTATTATTTAGATCTTTTCAAAACATGAACAGTCTGTAGTTTGTATGCATCCGACGACTATTGTTAACAATAAATCGTACGAATACAGAAGTAATTATTTTCAGAATCCCAAAAAACCTTCTGACGTGAAGGAGTTTTAAACGTCCCGCGTTAGAAATATGAGGCAAGAAAAGACTTAAACAGGCATTCTTATTCCATTGCTATGGATTGCAGGCAATTAAAAGTGCATTATAGAACCATTAATGATGTAATATAAAATACACACAAAACACCTTCCGATGTGAAGGAGTTTTAAACGTCCCGCGTGTAAAAACTGAGTCAAGTTAAAGGCTTCAACAGGCCTTCCCATTCAATTGTTGAGGATTTTAGTCTTATGAATGTATATTATAGCACCACTGACGTTATAATATTTACTTTGTGCTTCCCACTCTAAACGTATAACTCGAATATTGTCTCCCTTCTGACTAAGGAAATATCTCGCTCAAACTACATTATTCGTCGTTTATTGGCCAGCGTCATTCTCAGAGTCTCAGACACAGCGTTGCGCGAAGTCAAGCCAAAGCACGCCGATCTATGTGGTTGTGAACGAGGCTTTTGACCTGAATCGAACTTCTCCAGAATACCAACCGTCTTAAGCATAGCGTTAAACATTTGATACGGAATTGAGTGAAATTCACAGTGGAAAAATCATTCGCCTATACAGGGAATCGAACCCAGATCCCTCGCTTTCGCGTCGAATGCTCTAACCAATTAAGCTACCCATGCGTCGTCTTCCACTATGAATCTCACGGGGGCTTTAAGGAGAAAGTTGTCCTCACAGGTACCGTGAATGTAATGCCAGAGAGCCAGAGGATCAGGGTTCAATTCCCAGTCCAGGCGAATGATTTCTCCACAGTGAATGTCACACAATTGTGTGAACACTAGCGGGTGACTCCGTTAAAGTTACTGCGCGGTTAGTTCCGTGTTTCTTTGAGAAGTCGAGACGGAGTTGACTTGAGTTGAGTCGAAAAAAACGGCTGAGGTCTGGGAAAAGGAAATTGAATAATCTCAACGGATGATTAAAAGACCAACCAGTTCACCCAGGTCAAAAGAGTCCATAATTTAACTCTCGTACTACAAGGATATACGAACCAAAGAGAACCGAAGGATCAGAGCACGCAGCGTGACGGTAATTAATGGCCACCACCATTAAAGTTCCCCTTAATTTCAGGCGAGGGTCCGCTCTGCAAATGACCAATCGCAGAACAGGGAACCTGCATCATTGGGCGATCCCTTTTTTTCCTCTGGATTCCCAAAACCCTAATTTGTATTATACACACGCCCACACACGCACCCTGGGAGACAACACGTGACCCTTTTACGAGGCAAGTAATTTCGTTTGACCCTCGAGTAAGGCCTGGATTGGTATAACGATCAAATTTATTTCCCATTGACACGCCAGTTATTAAATCTCTCCGAGGGGATCATCACGGCGGTCTCGTAAAACACGCTCGTAAAGGAAATACCGAGATCAGAACTGGCCCGTAAGTATTCGATTGGAGCTCATCGTAAGGGCTCCTGCCGCGAAGAGCAGGAGAAACAGTTAATTTTCACCAAATGACCAATGCTACGTCTTCAGTTCCCATGCTGAATTAGCTAAAACACCACGTAGATACCGTCCACAACGTTGCACTTAGATATTTTATGTGAGTCCATTCACATGAATCGAATAAAAATGTTGCCATTATTCCATCGTCAAAACTTAACTTAATTCTAATGAAATTCGACGAGTAAAATCACCGGAACAAAGTTTACCAGATTTAAAAAAATCAAGATATTGGTTTATGGGTACAAGATGCAACAAATGTAACTTCAAATTAGTCCACTGTGTTATACAATTATAATGCTAAAATAGATGTTGGCTCTTATGAGTAAATATTTAATTATTCTAAAATTAATAATAAGACAGCGTAGCCTGAATATAAGAAAAGAGTTAAAGGATAAGAAGTTAGCGGAATCAGTTTCAGTAACTAACTATAAATCAAATTCGTTAAGATTCAATTTATATTCAGATGCATAAATGCAACATGCACTGTGCACTTAACTGTGATATTAATGAATTATGTCCAAGGTAATCAATAGTTGTCAATTACTCGAGCGTTATATAAGTATAGTCTTCTGTAATAATGAAGTTTTCGTCAACACAGTGTAATAATGGGTTACTTATGCCGAAGGAAAAGCGTGGCTTAAGTGCGAATTTAAGTCACGCAGTACAATAAATGACATTAATGCCCTTTCTCGGCTGAACCAATTTAATAATAAATGAACAGAAATGTCACAGGAGGCGCGTGCATTTCATGAGTCACATGTTTACGAATTTCTATATCCGTTAAGGTGCTGTCATTAGTATTTTTAGAAATGCTCTACGTGGCGTTCACGTATTCCTAGGGGTGGGTTTCACGTACACGATTTTAAACTCCCTCCCCCTCCGAATTCCTCAGCATATCCGTCGAAATATCTCCTGAGGATTAGCGCGCACAAAAATATTTAAAGACAGAGCGATAAATAGCATGTGAATCGTTTTTTCCGGCTCTGCTAGGACGAGCATATTGCCCGCGGCAGTGTTGACGTACTCCTCCCATTATTCATTCCCCTGTTGCGACTTCCGGAACGTCATACCATAGGGTGATTGTTGACTACTTTCCTTGTATAGCTTCCATTCTTGAGCTAGCTCCATCTCGTTCGCTTCCAGTCTTGTCGCGAACTTAATCTTAGTCAATCTAAGGTGGTTAGAACGAAATATCATTTCACCTAGAAATGAACGACTGTGGTCTCATTTTAAAGAAAAATATCTCACTCTTCATCCACATCTACATCTACGTCATACCCTGCAAGCCACCCAAAGGGTGTGACGCAGGGGTGCTTCCACCCCAGGTATGCATGAATGATACGGTAGAACACCGAAACTACATTGAAGCCCGCGTACCACACATGCAAAGCGCCAATTAACAATCTACTAACCAAGAAAAATTCTATCGTCGATCGTTCCAACGTGCAAGGGGTACAAGGACTACTACTACATATTCAAAATATCATGCATAAATAACAACATCAATATTTACATCATTCATACATAAGAACGTAGAGAATATAAAGAAAAAGATCTACTGTCTGCCTAAAGTCAGAATTCGAACTATTCATGACGACGATCACAGCTGTTATGGTCCCGAATGGTACGCGGAAAAAATGACATTTTAGACCTATCGGTTCTACAATCTAGCTCTCTAATTTTATTGGCGCGATCTAATCTGCCGTAGTACGAAGGGGTTAATAGTATGTTTTTTACGTCGTCAGTAGAATGATTTTCCTGAAATTTATTTAGGAGGTTGAGCCTATAATTTAATCTACTCTGTGATAGCGATTCCCATCCTAATTCTTCTAATAGTCCAGACACACTAGCCAACTTATCGTAGCATCGTTTCACAAACCTAGCTCCTCTTCGCTGTACGCTATCTAACTCTGATATCAACCCCCGTTTCGTATGGATCCCATACACTAACAGCATATTCCAGATGAGGCCTAACGATTGAAAAATAACAACGTTCTTTCACTTTCTCATCACATTTTCCGAGTACTCTCTTCATAAAGCCTAGATTCCTGTATGCTAGACCGCATATTTCCCGAATATGTTTTCCCCAAGATAGGTCGTGAGTAATTGTAACCCCTAAGTACTTGACAGACTCGGCGTGAATAATTTCCGTATTATTAATTCTGTAAGCCCTACCTGGCCTATAAGCTACCAAAGGATCACCCACTTACCGAAATACTTTCCGAGATTTATGACGAAAAATATCAGCCCTTTTACATGGAAAATGGTACGCATATGCACTTCAGAGAGATCTAATTAAAAGTGAGGAATTTCGAAAACCTAGATCCCGTCAAAAAGTTAACATTTGGTTGTTTGTATGTTTTCTCAACTATTTTTGAAAATAAATCATATTGTCACCGCCGTCACGCTTTTAGAATCACACAAAACATTCCGTTTGGAAGGAGTTACAAACGTACTGCGTGTATTATTATTAGTTAATTTAGAATTTCAGTATTATAAAGGTATTGAATCGTACCACTAATAATACAATATGAAACTCATGCTTCCAACAGCTACTGAAATTAAAACTTATACTTCGAATATGGTCTCCATTATGACTAGGGAACTATCTCCCCCAAACTACCTTAAGGAGGTTTCACCGCGACTGTGCGAGTGCATATTTCCTTCAATGTTATTTCTACATTTACATATTGCCCTGCGAGCCGTCACATGGGCGTGCGGAAGGGAGTGTTAGGACACCAGCCGAGTAAAGGTGTACAACATTTGGAAGGTGAAATGGTGACGTGTATTATGGGAGTGTATTTCGTGGAGCTCCGTTTTTATTGTGGTGGCTCATTGTACGCGGAAAGAACGAGTTTTTGTACCTATCTGTTCGGCAGTGTATCTCTCTTATTTTATCGCTTCTGTCAGACCTAGAGATGTAGTGAGACGTCATGATAATATTCTCTGTGTCGCTGTGAAACACACCAGTTCTGAATTTCTCAAGCAAACTAATCCTAGCGTTAAGCCTCAGAGTCTCTAGGGGCTCCCAACTTAATCCCTCTTAAAGTTGTGAAACACTATATGCTAGCTCATAGCAGCTATTCACGAAGCGCGCAGCTTTTCTTTGAATTTTATTATCTGGTTTTTGTTAAATCTTTATGACCAGGGTCCCAAATGCTCGCGGCGTTCTCTCCTGTCATAATAATGAGGGACCATGTTCGAATTTTACATTAAAATAAAATGATAACCCTCTCAGAAATGATGGGGAAAATCTGCAGTCATGCAGATATTAGAAGTCTCAGAATCTGAGAATTCACACATAAAGGACAATTTAGAGCGAGTGGATTCCTGTACCTATCTCCGAAGTACCATCAAGTGGGACGAAAGAGGTACAACGGACATCAAGCGAAGACTATCCCACGCAGAGAAAGTATTCAAAGTAAAAAGACAACTTATAATTCCAAAGATGGGACAGAAAACTAGGAAACAGTGCATGAAAAAATTCGTGTGGAGCGAGGCACTCTACGGATCGGAAGCAAGGACCATCGGAAAAGTAGACCAGAACAGACTAGAAGCATTCGAAATACCATTATATTCTATCTTCCTCTACTTATTTCTCCCCGAATTCCTATCCATTTCTACGCTATCCCATTATTCTCCCCTCTACTATTCTCTTCAACATTCCCTCTCTTTTCAATTCGTCCTCCATCCATCTCTTCTGCCTTCTCCAAACCTCCGCCACTAGTTTTCTCTCCTCTCCAACTATATCGTTTGTCCTTCTCGCCAACCAGCTCACCCTCTCCATCCTTCTCTCCACCCACATCTCAAACGCCTTAAGTCTACGTACATCCTCTCATCGCAGCGACCAAGTCTCCGACCCATACAGCGCCACGTTCCATATTATGGTTCTCATCAGCCATTTCTTTACGTCTCTACTCAGACCCCCCCTCATCAGTTGCCTCCTCTTTGAAAATGATTCTTGAGCCATTACGATTCTACATCTTATGTCGCTGCAACTAAACCCATTCTCCTTCAAAATATTACCGAGATAGGTAAACAGCTCTACTTTCTCTCTTTTGTGCCCTACCATCCTTATATTCAGCTCCGCATTCTTGCTCCTAGACAATCTAATCGCTTTCGTCTTCTTATGGTTTATCATCATCCCATACCTCACGCACTGCACCTCTAATGCATTCATCGCTGGCTTTAAAACCCCTTAAATTTTATTAGAAATATTAAAAATTATTTTAGATTTGTCTCCGATGGCCAGTTGCAGGAACGACACGCGTGCATTCTATTAAGTTATGGGACCCATAAGCCATAGCAACCATTCAATAAGTGCTGCATTAATATTCGATAAATTTATTGGTTTCATAACTTGCGGCATATAGTCCGGTTAAATTAGGTTACGACCCGGACAAAAATAATTACCGAGTGAAACATTTTCCAATGTCTTCAGGGACTTCCCAGGATGATTCTCAAAAAAGTCCCAAGAGCTCCTGACTGGGATAGCGAAGTTATCCAGGAAAACCTGGAGATTTCCTGGATGTCCTAAATTAGTTAAAAATTCAGTTAGAGCGATGATTTTTATATCATTTTGTCAGGAAATTAATGGCAAAAGCAACCAAAGTCTTAAATTTTACTATTGACCCACTGAAAAATATATAACCCAGATAAACTTGGAATTTTCTTGAAATTAATTCATTATGCTAAATGTATCGCCGGATTTTACTGTACTCTGTGATTTCATGATTAGTGGCATCGCGAATGAAGCTTGGCACATTCAGGTCGTCACTCAGCCTAGTCCAGATTACAGGCTGACTGGAATTCCCCTGGAATACACCTGGACTTTGATTGTTTTATCTAGTGTTTTTCTAAGAAGGAAAGATTCGCTGTTATAAGTGTTAAGCGGAAAGGATGAACACAGACTAGAATTTGTGTCAGAAACTGCATTTATTTCTGATAGTCATAGACATTACAATAACATATAAATTATGATACGATATCGCAATTTTAAAACAACAACAGGAATTGGTGTCTACACCAACCTGCGTCGTCTCGCCGCTGGCTCAACAATGCTTTATGAAACCAAGACAACAATTACAAGACAATTCTTCCCTATTTGTGAAGAAGCTATGTACAAAACAGTAAAATGTACCGGTTTGGTGATCGTTAAGCTGAACATCGTCATATGGATCATCACTGTCCTACCTACACTAGGATGTCATTATCCATGTCCGGAGTCAAGTCATTGCCGTACCGGCCTCTGTGATCTGGCTCGTTCGTGACGCGATGTGTTCATGAAGTGTCAAACATGGATACGTGCCTTTTGTGTGATATTGTGGAGCGTCCTGGAGGTGACATATTCATGATAAATTTGTCCATCGTAATTTAAAAATGGGTGGATGGATGAATCCCTGCTATTTTAGTCCATCCGCATTCTCTTTAATTACAGTAATTCCATTCACTGATTCAGTGTGGTACAAATGGCCTTGATACAATTCATAAAAGCAGTGCAATACGTCAGGATACAGCTCGTTACCTCTTAGAAGGAAATAGTTCCATAACGCTGCATGTCGAAAGTCGTTAGATCTAAACAAAGCGACCAAAATCTCCCTCTGTTCCTGAATCTGAGCCGCAGAAACAGAGAAGATCATAGACTAGAATTCAATTTCGTGTTCCACTGTCTGCTCGTTGGAAATTCATACAATCCTGATCATCCTAATCGATCACCCTTCTGTCAAGTTGGGACCTTAGAAGTAATCGAGAGCATTCGTGAGTAGACGTTGGGTATAGATGGAAGCAATACATCGACGAACTCTACCGAGGGCGGACGCCGCTGGAAGAAAACCTAGTAAACGACGAGAGCGAGGTTGATGAGGAAGATCGGGGCCCACTCACACTGCGGAATGGATTCGACAGAGCAGTAGAAGACCTTGAGAAAAACAAAGCACCCGGAGAAGGCAATATCAATGGAGAAATCATCAAAGCGCTCGGAAGTAAATCCAAAGATAACCTGTACGAGAAGCCCAGAAATAGCTACCAAAGAGGAACACTTCCAGAGGACTATGATTGGAGCGTAATGATTGCGATAACAAAGAAGACAAGGACAAAGAGATGTGAGGAGCACCGAAGCTTGAGTCTGGTGTCCGACACGTCAAAAATAATAACACGAATTATAGGCCAAAGAATGGAGAGGAAAATTGAAGACAACCTCTCAGAAAACCAGTTTCGATTTAGGAAGAACAGGGGTACCAGGGAGGCCATACCCTGCCTGGGAGTAATCGTGGAGAAAACAATACATGTGAACAAACCATTGTATGTCACATTCATGGACCTGGAGAAAGAGTTCACCAATGTTGAGTGGAACAAGATGCTCAGACTGCTGAAAAAACTGGGAATGGATTACGACGACAGAAGAATTATGTATCAACAATACAGGAAGCAAGTCGTTACAATACGAATGAGAGACGGAAACTAAATAAGCTAAAATTATCAAAGGAATATGACAAGGATGCAACCTCTCACCAGCACTGTTCAACATGTTCTTGGAGTAGGCCATACGAGAAGCGCGATAAACTGGTGTGGGAGGAATAAAGATAAGCAGAGAAGAAATAAACATGCTCCGCTTCGCAGATGATATCGCAGTCATAGCTGGAAACCGCGAGGATCCTCAGAGGTCACTAAACGTCATGGACCAAGTTCTCCAAGAATATATCATGAAGATAAGTATGACGAAGACTAAAATCCTAGTATGTGGAAGAGAGAAGCTGAATGCAGAAGTCACCCTGAGGGGAGAGAAATTAGAGCAAGTGGATTCTTTCACCTATCTCGGAAGTACCATCAAGTAGGACGGGAGAAGTACAACGGGCATCAATCGGAGAATAGCCCAAGCTAAGAAGACGTTCATGGGAAAAATACAACTGCTGTGCTAAAAGAAGATGGGACAAAAAACCAGGAAACTGTACGTGAAAACCTTCATGTGGAGCGTAGCACTCTATGGATTGGAAACTTGGACCACTGGAAAAGCTGCTCAGAAAAGACAAGAACCCTTTGAAACCTGGTGCTGGAGGAGAATGCTGAAGTTAAAATAGACGGAAAAAATAAGAAACGATGTAGTGTACAGATGAGTGGAAGAGGAAAGGACCATAGGGAACACTAAACAGAAAAAAAGAACCAGATGGATAGATACCCTGAGACACAATGGATTTGTGAAGAACATAACTGAAGGCAAAATAGAGGGAAAAGTCCCCAGAGAAAGACCCAGGAATAAGTTACTGTATTCATAATTAGAAGAAATGGCTGCTGGAGGTGGAGATCTGATCCCAAACTCAATTCATATCTTTGTGTTCAAGGATGTGAGACGATGTGCTGTTCCTGCAGAAAGCACCACATTGCGTGCTGTAACATATGTGGATGCTGCGCTGGACACGGGTGTACTAATAGCATCCTAGGATAGGACAGCGATGTTCCCTATCTCGATCTGCAGCCCCATGATCACCAAACCGGTACATTTTACTGTCTTATACACAAATAGGGAAGGATTGTCTGGTAATTGTTGTCTCGGTTTCATAAAGCATTGTTGATGTCGACGAGCCAGCGTCGAGACGACGCAAGTTGGTGTAGTAACCAATTCCTGTTGTTGTTGTTTTTTGTTGTTTAAAAACATTGCGATATCGTATCATAATTTATATGTTATTTTAATGTCTATGACTATCAGAAATAAATGCAGTTTCTAACACAAATTCTAGTCTGTGTTCATCCTTTCCGCTTAACACTTATAACAGCGAATCTTTCCTTCTTAGAAAAACACTAGGTAAAACAATCAAAGTCCTGGTGTATTCCAGGTGAATTCCAGTCAGCCTGTAATCTGGACTAGGTTGAGTGACGACCTGAATGTGCCTAGCTTCATTCGCAATGCCACTAATCATGAAATCACAGAGTACAGTAAAATCCAGCGATACATTTAGCATGATGAATTAATTTCAAGGAAATTTCAAGTTTTTCTGGATTATATATTTTTCAGTGGGTCAATAATAAAATTTAAGACTTTGGTTGCTTTTGTCATTAAATTCCTGACAAAATGATATAAAAATCATCGCTCTAACTGAATTTTTAACTAATTTAGGATATTTCCAGGAAATCTCCAGGTTTTCCTGGATTACTTTACTATCCCAGTCAGGAGCTCTTGGGACATTTTTGAGAGTCATCCTGGGAAGTTCCCGAAGACATTGGAAAAGGTTTCACTCGGTAATTATTTTTTTCCAGGTTGGCGGTCAAATTCAACAAATTTTACCGGACTAATATTGTTATGAGTTCCATAAAAGGCCAAGATGGCGGATTCGCAATGAATCGCTTGGAGACTTAATTTCTTGATAAAAGAGTTGTTTTGAGACAAATGAAGTTTGTTTACCCTTACTAACTAATTATTATCTGCTTTAGCAATTATTCATACCATAAGCTTTCGCAAATTTTATCAGGCGATGGATGATTAGATAAAATATTCGAAGCTATAGACTATTGGTAACTAAGTTAAGAAACTAGTGATTGTGTTATTGCAACCAGAATATGATTATAAGCTCTACAACATTATGGATCGCATAACTATTGATACCATAACTTAATATTCTCGCAACCGGCCATGATGTGACCTGATTCTCGAGATTGGTTCATTCTTGAATAAAGTCCCCATGATCTGGAAAATGCTGGGATGATGCTCTTCGACGATTTCGGGCGTTTCTTCTCTGTTTCTTTGGCCTATCTTGTGCGTTATTCTTCTTTGAGGTAGGATGAAAAGTTGAATGGGACGTGTACCCCGGTCGAAAACGCCCTTTTTCATTCTTGCTTCTGCCGTAGCCTAGGAGAGATCTTAACCTTCCCCTCCAATACCCGATCCGGACAACAGCGCCACCGACGGCACAGTTTAAAGTGCGTTGCATCTCTCAGCCATGGCATTTCTACTTCCAGGGAACACTCATCGTGATGAAATATTTTATTTGACCGGAATTATATGAAAGAGGGCGGGTAAAACATCTATATGTAAAGGTTGAAGGAGAAAAAGTCTTTCAAATCTTAGAATGACACCGTTGACACACTTTTTCACCAAGGGTTCCAGAGATTAAGTACCGGCTTATGCAGTTCAACCGGGTAAAAATTACATCCCCCATATTTAAGCCCGAATGTGCATGGGAAACCTCTGAATTCCCACTTCAACGGTGTGGGAAGGGCAATCACACGGAGGCTGGGTAGCGAGTACACGGATCAGAATGGAGCTGAAAAAATTCCGCATTTGCACTCATGCCGGGTGAGGACTCCCGGCTGCACGGATAACGAGCATAAAACTCCGGAGTGCAGAATTCTAATGATCCGGGTATGTCAACGAATTTATTATTTTCTTGTTTGCTTCCCTTGGCAACAGTGGCAGATCCCGGCGCCATTTCTAAGTAGGGGGAATGCATTTTTCCATCACTGACGATGCGCTTATTACTGGTAAGGCTGGTGCCACTTTTAATTAACAGCTAGTAAAAAAAAAACCTTGTAACGCATGACGAAACTATATTTAAATTGAACTCTAAGTCAATAATAATTGAGCGTATATTTTATATATAACGCCTCCATTGTTATTTCGGCAGGGTTTTTATATCAAGATTTTTCAACGAACGAATAGAAGGGTATAATTATCTTCTGGCTTACAACATTTACCTATGTATATAAAAAACTGCACCGTACATAGATTAGTACTTAATAAAATACAAAGGAAAGCATCGCGCTTCGTTACAAACTGCTACAAGCGTACATATAGTGTCTCACAATTTTTAGAGGGATTAAAGTGGGAGCCACTAGAGACTCAGAAGCTACACGCTAGGCTAAGCTTGCTTGAGAAATTCAGAACTGATGTTTTTCAGTGTGACACAGAGAATATTATCATGACGCTTCACTACATCTCTAGGTCTGACAGATGCGATAAATAAGAGAGATACACTGCCGAACAGATAGATACAAAAACTCGTTCTTTCCGCGAACAATAAGCGACCACAATAAAAACTGAGCTCCACTAAATACACTCCTATAATACATATCACCATTTCACCACCCTAAAACTTACATCTTTACACGGCTGGAGACCTAACACTCCCTTATACACGCCCATACGGCGGCTCGCAGGGTATTATGTAGATATAGATGTACATTTATTAAGGAGGTACCTGCACCTGGAAGTACTAATTTTTTAAGGTGTGCAGTATTTGTTGTAATCCGTTAATTGAGGCTTAAATCAGTCTTTCATATTTTAAAATTTCGTCAAGACACTCCTTTGGGTTAAATCTTTAGGAAGAAAGAATATAACTAAAGCTTTAACCACGTAACGAAAACCAGTAATTCTACTAAATCCAGCCTCCATTGCTACTTCGGCAGGGTTTTTATATCAAAATTTTCCAACGAACTAAGAGAAGGGTATAATTATCTTCTGGCTTACAACATTTACCAATGTATACTAAAAGCCGAATTATGATATACATATATTAAAGAATAGATATGGTAAACGAGGTAAATAGCAGACGTTTCCCTAGGTAAAGCTGCCACATTCACCACAATATGTGCTCCGACAAAATCCGAAGGTATGTTATTTAAACCCAAATACACGTGTTTAACTATCGATGACTTCACCTGATAAAATATATTATATGTCTCCATGAGAACTGCATGTTATACACGTTTTTGAACAATATTATTCGGGCAGAAATCGAGATTAAAAAATTACGCGAAAAGATGCCACATCTCTTCCATTAAGACACTGAATTTCAGCGTAAAAATTCATCATTTTTAAGCCAATATATCTCCGTCAAATGACCAATTGCATAGTAATACAAGTCACAGCTTCAACCTTCACTTTGTGGAACAGCGACACATGAAAAGAGAAAGTACAAAGCGAGTACTCTTTTCATGCAGAGTAATATTTTTACACCATTCGGCAATGAAAGTCTTACTTAATAGTTTATGTTGAAATCAAGGTAGTTATTTGGGCATGCCAAAAATGAAGGATCATCTTTAAGTCTTTTTTATTTAGTATTTCAATACGAAATAAATATTCTCTAGTGCATTTTTCACGCACTTTTCTATACACCTTAATGATTTTCTAATTTTTTACCCTGTACCCTCATGCCAACCCTACTTGACGGGGACCATTAGTCCGTGGTTTCCCTGGTGTGAGTTGCAATTAGATCAAATTACGTAGGCTCGAGTTGAGACACCGTCTAAGAATTTACTAGCTTACCTACATAAATGAAATGCCAGTTACATCTAACTTCAACTTATTTTATGCTGCATTTCACCATGCAAATTAATTTTACACTACACATAATACTTTTCATCACAATGAAAACCAAACAGATCAGTTCTTATGGCGTTTACGAACAAACAGTTACATAATGAAGAGACTTAACGTTTAATCGCGATAAAATATCTGTACAGTGCAGACCATCAAGGTGTATGGAGAGGGCACTTGCTATGCTGGCCAAAGCTATAACCTGAAGCCAGTCTGCCATCTTCGTTGAACCTAATCACAGGCGCACGACCCTTGGCATGTAAAATATATCGTGATCCTGCTAGGTGATTCTTCATCTATTAACCGATGACCAAGTAATATTTATACAATATTTGATAGTACAAATCTTACTTTATAATGTATGTCAAAATCAAAATAGGTTATCGGACATGCCTAAAATAAAGGTTAACAAGGACATTAATTCGCCTCTGGGAGTCACGCGGTACAGCAACCAACGTTTCTTGGATTCGGTGAGTTTTACCAACTAGAATGGATAACTTAAACGTCTGATGCTTGTTTATTACGTCCAATTGCGATATTTGATTAAATCAACAAAATTAATTACACATAGAAGTTGACTTCATTGGAAGTAGCTAGTGTGGAGATATTGTCGAGTCGTATCACCACTTGCATCGACATCGTTCTGCTTACACATAACTTCCGAGCATGAACATATACATGGATTGTTGACTCCACGTTAAAAAGTGTTGCCTTAATCCGCACGTAAACGAAGAACTTTGTCATTCGCAGTGCCACCACTCTGGTATTAGTGAGGCAATGCGATGGTTCACACGAAAATACAGTCGGCAAAACATAAATTATCACCACTTGCCTGCCGGTAACGATAAATATAGAGCAAAAGAAATATTTAATAAAATTTAGAACAAAAAATTATGCCATAATTCCAAAATAATCAAAGGGAAACCATTTATGAATATAAGTCATTTGTTGTTTACTACTGTTGTTTACTACTGTTGTTTACTACTATTATTTACTAATGGTCTATCATTGTTGTTCATGATATATGTATTTACCAGCATTAATTACCTTCGAAATGTTAAATTTCTCTTCATTTCAAACACGTGATATAGGAAAGAGTAAGGGTAAATCTTATAAATTCATTATACATTCATAAATTGTACATACAAACGCGACTGTTAGCAGAATACTTTGTCTGAGGTTTTACTATCACAACACGTTCACACGGGATAAATCGGATTTTAAGAAAATCTTGGAAAATGACTGTAAAAACCCAAGTAAACACCACTTATCTATGCCATGAACCATGCAGCCGTTTTGAGTAAGTCGACTCCAAGGGGTTTTTTACGATCTCGACTTACTTTTGTCAATTTAAGCGAATATTTGAATTTACTAATTCTATCACTCCCTAGGGACGCTGCATATGAAAATATCTACCAACGAAAGAAAAGATAGTAAATTTGAATAGTCTTCACATACCGTCGTCTTGAACAGATTCTTCTTGTTCAACCGAGTTTCGCATTTTCGGCCCTCGTTTGCCGGTACCCTGTTTTCCAGCCTGGTACCAAACAATTTATGAATGGAGAAGGCATCGCAAAATCAAGAATTATATCGAGCACGCTGAAGTTTGACTCGTCTGACGACCGTCGACGTGGGTCCACGATGGAAGCTTCATACCTCTCTTTCTCAATTCCTAGAACAGACCTTTCCTCCCCAACATCCACAATGTTACTCTGAGATGTCAAAAATAATCAGCTGTAATGAAAAACTTCGCGCAGTCCGTATCTCTTCAGATGCTAAGCAATGACCAACACAGTATCACGTTAACGACAATCAACAACGGCCATTTACGAGTCGTCGGAGAAGACTATTTTCAAGGCAGCGCCAAGGACTGGGTGAACTAAATGTGGAAATTTAGGCAACTCGTTGCCTTGGCAACGACTCCAAACATTTGAATCCATTATGTATATTCATGCTTCCGGCTTATCCCTAACGAATGAGTGACGGACGTAAACAATGAATATGGGAATCACGAAAATTTTCCATATTTGACAATAATGGCGTTCGTATGTCGCTGTCCGATTAGTATAGGCATTCGCGGGTTTAAAACATTTGTATAAATTACGTCAATTTTTCATTATTACATCGTATCTAGAATGAGAGTTGCGACAGTAATGATAATTAACAAATAAGAGATAAGTCACAAAGCACACCTCAGGGGTTCTTTAGCATTTAAAACATTTTCAAGCAATTTTTCAAATATTCACATAGGCAACACTCACTACGTTTACCAGTCGAACTCAGATCGATTTGACCGGATCAGCTCGGTATGATAAACGCAACGGGTTAGTGGGATCGATATAAGAAGCGGGGTAACTCGGCCCTCGTTCTCTGCCAGTCTGAGATTTCAAATCCATATGAACCGAAAATCGATATTTCAATCGTTTTTGCATTGGAAAACCAGGCGATCCGAGTCGGCTGGCTTCAGATCAGTAAGAGTTCATACCGATCCGAGTTCAGTTGGTAAACGTAAAGAATGAGTCCTCCTCCCACTACCTTATTCGTTTATTACATTTATAATCTCCGTTTGCACTCATGTGAACAAGAGTTTACCCGATACGATACGATTTTGTGGAAGAGTAAGATATATTTCTTTATAATGAGACCAAATTCATTGATTTCCAGGTGAAATGACATTTCGCTCGAGCTACGGGGCCTGGGGCCATAACTGCGATGAGGCCCATTATGGAGACCCCTGGGGGCCCTTTCCGTACAGTTCGGGCCCCCCTTGAATAGTTGGGTCCCGGGGCAGCAGCTCCCTATAGGCCCCCACCCGAGATCCAGGCCTGGGGGTGGAGGGTCCATCCAAAGATATCACCCTGGAGGTCTTTCGGTACCCTGGTCCGCTTACCATCGTTGAATTAACCCCCAGCGACCTTTAATGCTCCCCTAATGGGTGCCAAAAAGTTTTGATATGCCTCTATGCATTGGCGTAACATGAATATTTTGATTAGGAGGGGGGGCAGAAACTACCAGGGAACATACCAGGGAGTTCGGGTTAATAGGAAGAAGAGGCCTTTTGAGAGCAATTTGCGACGGCAGAAATATTGTTCATAGTCCCTATTTTCCCTTAATATTCAATTGAAATCACTAAGATTTATAGCTTAACTGAGCAAAGTAGAAAAAATGTACCCGATAACTTTGTATTTACGAGTTTGTAACAGTACGAATTTTTTATTCCTTTAAAATATTGGGGAGCATCCACCACCCCTGAATTACCCAGTTCAAAATATTTGGTTTGTAACTACTCTGAAAACAAATATCTGATCTGGAAGCGGTCTTCCACTAGTCAGGATTTGAAACATCTTGAGATATCTTTAAAATCCAATCCAGTCTAGTAATAGACCACGTCCAGATCGGATATTAATCTTTCAGAGCAGTTACAGACTACAACGACTAGGAGGCTTCACGCTACGCTTAGCTTGCTGGAGAATTTCGGAGCTGGTGTGTTTCAGAGCGACACAAAGAATATTATCATGAAACCTCACTACATCTCTAGGTATGATGGAAGCAATAAAATAAGCGACAGACATGGCCGAACAGATAGGTACCACACAAACTCGTTCTTTCCGCGCACAATAAGCGACCATAATAAATACTGAACTCTATAAATACACTCCCATAATACACGTCACCATTTCACCCCCCAAAACCTTGCATCTTTACACGGCTAATGATCTAACACGCCCATGCGGCGGCTCGCAGGGGAGTATGTAGATAGATAGACTAGTTGCAGAGCAGCAACATACCAAATATGTTTACCTGGGTACGCCTATGCCTCTATAGTACACTCACCGACCTAACGAGACCTCACCGACCGAACGAGAAACTGCTATTTTATCGCGGAAGGCCTCAGCGAATAATTTAGACAAGATGTCCCACGAGACCAAAACACGGATCTTTCTCGCAGAGCAGCCTGATAATATTTTGTCCAACTTTTAAGGCTGACTCGTTGCGGTGGAGCAGTAGGAAGACATTAGCCAGAGGGTGATGGTGGGGTCCCAGAGGTCAATAGTGTCCCAGACGCTCCTGGTGCGCTTTCCAACGAAACAACGCCTACGACTTTCACTTTCCTTCTCTGGGTCGACCAATAAAATAAATTTCCCAGGTCATCAAGCGACTGACCTCCGCGGCGAGCGATTCCACAAGCGATAAACATTGGCGCGTGTCGCGGCATTAGCGAGGGCAAGAAATCATATTAGACAAACGTACGACTGCGCAATCCAATGTCAATATTTAATTTTCTCTGGAAAGATAACGATTATCATGAAATACGCTAGCTTTTCGCCTGACTCAGACCAGATGGATGGTCCCGGGTTCGACTACTTCTGCGGACTTCGGTGTCGCGTTGATAGGTACCCTGAAGTCTCCTTGACGAGAACAAATCCACGGACGATTAGGCCATGAGAGCATACGAGGTCTACTCAAAATGTAACTGAATTTTTGGTGAAAAGTTAATTTTACAGTACTAGTAACTTACTGGCCCTTATATCCTTCATATACACGAATTCCAGCGGTGTTTCCACTTCGCCATAAGTTCTCAAGAGCTTACTTGAAAGGCGAGTATGACTGAAAAACTGGTTGCACGATAAATTAACCTGTACGAGTTAATTTATGAAAATGAAAATTCACCGTGTGACCACACCAACGAATACATGAACAGAAAAATAGAACCTATTCTATTTGGTTCATGCATTCGCACATGAACTCGTACGGGTTAATGTATCGCGTAACCAGGCCTTAAAAGCTTTGTTTCCATAAGCTTCCTACAAATGTTTAAAATTTTCCGTAAAGCTTTGTCAAAGCTTCATGCAAAATTTCACTCAGCCACACTGTACCTGAAACTCGGGTAAGAAGGATGTCCTTAAACTCCGGCATGGCAAACATCGGCGGGGCAACTAAAACACTCAAAAGTCACACTTCCAGTTGAACAGCGATATTTCGTAAAACAAACAAAATTTCAACAAACCCAAAACCATGGTTACTCGAAAGGTTCTAAAATATGCAGCACCGCCAACCAGACGCTGATATAACAATCCATTTCAGCAGAATAAAAAATAGTTTGGTTATTTTTTAAACAGACCTCGTATATATATATCAGATATCAAGTATGCGATGTATTAGCTAATACTCATCAGTCAGTGATGATAACAGAACACCACAAAATGCGCGAAGCACAAAATGATTACGCAATCAGTGCGATATAAAAAAAGCTTCACAATATACTGCAGCAGCGATGCATTACTTGATTTTCCAAGTGGTTCATCTTTTTTGAGCAGTTCCTCCTCAGAGCAGTAAATAAATTTCCTGTAAGGCTAAAGACAGCTATATCGCCGCTCTCGACACAAATACAGCGGGTCACATCCGATAGAAGAACTGTATTTGAATACGCAAGCTTGTACGTGTATTCACGGAATCAAAATTAAAATCAGGTATTACAATCAATACATAACAGCACTCATGAATCAGGTCAACAGAAAAGTTTCAGTGCCGCGGAAAAGGGGTGATATTTGTCGAGCGCAGTTGTCGAGTACCAAGAGTATTACAGGTATTACACCTCTTTACTCATTCACAATTGAACGTATTTAAGTAACCAACTGTCAGAAGGGTTGGCAAGGTGTAAAATCAAATTAAGAGCTTTCGAGTGCCTTTATTTCATTGTATGTATATTCATAAGCCAAGGAATTAACAATCGTGAGCTTGATTGGTGTGCAGAACCAGATTGCGATCAGAGGAATACTATAAGACGAATACATATGCATTACATACACAACTCGAGCGATAATGTAAGATTATAGAAAATTCGATGGTTAACTTATGCTTTCCATCTCGTACATATATTTTATGGTTTACTTCCCGGCGCAATCAGTTCGAGTGCTTTAAGACGTTACGTACAGGGCAAGGAAGTATGTAGCTCGGTAGAGGCGGAATCAATTCAACAATGCATCACAATCACATTGCAGGGTATTAAGTACCAGATAAAACTCAACAGATTCCTTACAAAAGTAAAACTTAACGGAGAAAAAATGTATTCATACAGCAATTTCCGACGTGAACTTTTAAGCTATTTGGTTGTGATACAGCATGGCACACAATCATTTTACAATTAAAGCTATTTGAATTCTTCTGGATCGCCACCGCAGTCGATTCATGACTTCAACAGTCCGTCAATCAAACGAGATCGGCTTCAATTGACTCCATCACCAACATATAACACACAATTATGAGATAGACACACAAAACGAGGACAACATCACTGAAAGACACAATCAATAAACTCGAATACTATGCAACAGAATCCACGACTTAAAACTAAAGTGCCATCATCCTAAGAAGACTTTTTAAGTGATCAATCATGTTAACCCGCAAGACAGAGCAAGAACCTGTGTCATAGAATAAACGCGACATGTACGCACCGACATTAGCAGGTTTAGAAAACAGAAATTTTCGAGAAGCACAGTACTCGAGTGATAACTCATGCTTTCATTCAGTAAATACAGAGTTACTTACATTGACATCAGAGAAACGTCCCTCCTCAGATGCTTGTAACCTCCCCTCCCTTTGTTATGAACTGACAAGCTGAATCGATTGTCATACGTTTTATTTGTTCTGAATCGAGGCGCAAGGGTGCAGCACGTTCTAGAACCGCATAAGAAATTTGAAATGTGTGTTTGGGTTGGGCTGCGGACAATGTTTCTGTGATTTCTTCGAGATTAATCTTGCCCTTTGTTTGAAATTCTTCGAAAATAAATGAAACTTGATTAAATTGAAAAGATGGATCTTGGACGCTTCTATTCGCTGGGTCAGTCGCTGGTCTTCATCGCCTCCATCGAAGGAATTAAACAGGCGGGGTAGAGTTTTTGACAGGCGTCGTGGAAGTGAGTAGTAATTGGAGAAGTAAGCTTTAAAAGAACGTGTTATTTATTTCTCATATAACTCAGTAGTTCTTAATGGAAACAAGGCTTTTTTAACAGCGGTCACTTTCCAATCGATCTGTTTACTGCATGATTAAAATTATCCTGGTTAAAATGAATTCAACTGCAGCACAATGAGGCGCATGTTTTTGAATCACGGCAATGAAATATTTTAAAAGCTCTCGTCTTCAGCAGCAACTGGACCAATTTCTGCAGCACCACTGTTGAGTCTCATTCGATGCCGTAGCACATCTGGCACAAGGAAGGTTTTGGGAAGACGTCAAGACGAACATTGCGCTGAGCATGATTGCAACCAGCAAAGTAATCAGGAAATCTCGGAACTCCATCTGAAAAAGCATATTAGTGCTATAATTTTAATTATATTGAATCGATGAGGGCAACTTTGAGTTCATAAAATCCCTGCCGATGGATCTATAAGAGTCACTTACCTTACTGTCGCTGAGGATACCTTGGCTCAGGTTGGAGAGAAGTGAAGCGTCGCCGTGAACTTTCGAACGACTACTGCGCGCTTTCTAAGTTGGTTCATCCTTTATGACATGAGCTGACCTTGAAATAAATCAGGTTTTCCCTTGAGGAAAGTCGTGTCTTGAGGAACATACCGGTCCTCAAGTTGCCTTGGGCAGTTTCTGGCCCGTTTGACATCTTGGGTGTCAAGAACAGGAAAGGAAATGCCAAGAGCGCCAGAATCATTTTCAACTCTGGACTTAACTTCCAAATGTCGTTTTCTAAGGGCGTTATTGCTGAAGAAGAAAATCGTATTAAGCGAGTATCATAGCTTTAAGGAAGAAATGATTTATTTTGCCCTTTTTCTTCATTGACATCCGTCATTGGTGGAGCTTCCAAATTATTATTTCTGTTGCAGAACCTTGTACCCTGCCGAATATAATTCTCATTAATGTCTAAAGTTTTAGCTTTTTTACTTTAGCAAGTAACTCTTTGACACAATTATTTACTGTTAAAATTTGCTGTTATACATACTGATAAATTCTCTAGATATTCATTTCTAAATGTTTACTTTTTTATTTATGTAAATTCTTTCTCGTTGCATGTAAAATGAGCTCACTTTTTTGCTGCCCGTGCCTATCACTTATTCATTGAAATTTATTCCCAATACGCATGCATGGGACGAACCGATACTTCTGCACTATTGGCAGTACACGATAATATTGTAACATATGGGTGGGGTGCGTAATTAAAGTTTTAATTTCCTCTTGCCGAACTTACTTAACACAACACGTTCATTTTACTGTCTCTTCTGGACTTTGTTTATTTTTTTATTTATCCCATTGTTAGTCTCCATTGTCTGGCTCTAGGGTCATGCCCGTTACAATAACTACAACTTTCCATAGTAATGTCTTCTGTTTACAAACATGGGTACTTATTGAACCACCCTCGTATTCCTCACCATTCATATTACATAAATATTTAACTAATATCATAAGCATTCTTTCATATTCCTTCAGTCATTTTTCATCAACATCGTGAAACAGTATAGTATATTATTGTTTATGGCGTGCTTGGTTATGCTGGAAAATGAGCATCGAAAACATTGAGCACCGTTCATATGTATGTTTCTGCAAGATTGTTGCCAAACCTCGTACCCAGGTGTCCCCTGGCTGTGGGATACCCAGGTAAGGTTTATGAATTGCTCAGCCTAGGAGACCCCTAGGTGTTAATGGGCAAGGGGATACCCAGGTAACCCCTAGGAATACGACTATGAATACAGACATAAATGTAATTACTGAAAATCAAGTGATATACTGGAATCAAGGAATTCTGTTTCACATCAAATTACTCAGATGTCAGCAAGGAAAGTAAATGCATTTTGTTCACTCAATAGAAGTTCTGCATGAAATCAATCTCGGCATAAGCATCTCTACAAGTACCCAACAATGACTGCTTTCCCCCTAGTGGACAGGAAGAGGTTGATGTGTACTTATTGGGTACAGGAGCAATGGGGAGAGGGGGGGCTTGTTTTTGGGTGGCAATTATGGCATTGATTTATTTTACATTTCAGTAATAAGACGAGCAAAACTATCTAATGCTCAGATCGTCAACAGCTACAATCAATTACAAATAATGATCAAGAAATCTTTTGTATATTATTTTCAAACATCAACCCTCAAACAAAATCAACTTCGATAGTGTTAGCTCTACAGAGCATTGATTGTTCATTTCTGATAATGGTCACTACACCTTTCTTATATTTCTTTAAAATATCAACGAATGAGTGAATTTCAATCTTTGAAAAAAAAGCTGGAAAATTACATTTTTAATTTTGTTTTTTAATTTCATTAAAGACTTGTAAAGAAATTATCTTCGGCCTTGCCGAAGCTTAAATACCTTACACCACTTTCAATTTTGTTAAAAAAAAGTGGTTTTGGTCCGATCCAACCCATTTTAGAACTGTGCTGTCTGCGGACTACTAGAGGCGTATGACACGAATTTCAGCTCGATATCTCAATTTTTAGGGCAGTTATCATGCAAAGACACAGACAAAGCTAGATGGACTCATTAGGTGACGCTGATCATTTCTACATATTCTTTTCCATACCTGCCACGCCTCCTTCAATGCATCATATTTCTGCTGTGACAAAATCAATATACCTTACCCACATAGTGGTTTAGGGTATAAAAAGAAATAAAATTACTCTTCCTAATAATTAAATTTCAAATTGTGGCCACATTGATTGAATCTGCATTATGTGATACTTTAAGAAGGATGATAATTGGCAGACCACCCTGGGCTGCTCAAACTGTAGCTTTTTCACTGTGTTTGGGTCCACTCTCTACCTTTCCCATGCTTTTACTAAAAGGGGAGACTTCTGTATTTATTTTACTCCTGCATATAATGGTAGCTAAAGTGCTGCATCTGAAGAGTTAAACATGGTTTGAAGGAGTTACTTATTCTTGAAGTTTATCCCTTGAAAAGTTAATTCTTATTTGTCAACTTTTTGAGTTTAATATATCCTTTATACATTCTAATCAGTTGCTTACTCTCTGCTCATATGTCCATCCCGTCTTGTTTTTATATAAGTATTTCACACATTCGTATTTTCTTGTTCATGTGATTTATTTATATTTTCTCTCTTTCTTCTTCTGGCTTTCTATTCCTAAATTTTATTATTATTTTATGTACTTCTAATTAGTTTTTAAGTGATGCTGTATTTTTAAGAATATTGTGATGATTTGAAACTAATATAGTCATAAGTAGTGAGCTTGAATGGTATGATGCATGCTTGAATAACCAAATGTTTTGGGCTACACTCTGAAAATAATTTACTGTTTTAGGCGTGCCGCTTCTGCATGGCCTCACAGAATGGATCAAAGTGGGATGAGAAGGAGGACCAATCCTGACTATACTGATGTTGCATACCGTGAGGCTGTTTCACGATTGCGATACCTCTTGGCGGAATCGTATGCTCCACCATCTGCTATCCACCAGCCATCAACTCCATCCAGAGTGTCTTATAATGTCCATGCGTTCCCTCGCCATCAGGTTTGTTAAATTGCTGATCTCCTCATGTATTGGCTACCTTTTTTCTTTTTTAAAGTATTCTACCAGGTAGGTTTTGTTGAATGTTAGAGAATCTCCTCTTTTCTACATTTTCAGCAGCCTACCTCTACTATTCCCATTTATGCCTTGGCATATGATCTACCCTTCTTCATCCCATCAATACAACCTATTCACCTCGTTCCTCTTCCCTGTTTGCCCAACATCGTTTCCTCTTTCACAGTCTTTGGTGACACACCACGCTAATTACTTCCTCCAGCCGTCTACTCTGATGGTCTCAAATTTCATTCAGAAGTCTTCTTTCCTCGCCCACCATTTCAAGCACTTCCTCATTATTCTTCCTCTCCATCCACCTCACCTCCTCCATCCTCCTCACCCAAATCTCAAACGTCTGCATCCTATCTCGTCCTCTTTTCTGAGGGTCCACGTTTGTGCCCCTTAAAATGCTACGTTCCCAAAGAATTGATATTCAATGACTCTATTCTCATTTAAACCCAATTGCAAAAATTCTTAATCCTCAAAAATTAATATATATGATGATGCAATGCTAGTGAAAATAATTAACTTTTGGTTGTCTTGGAATGGACTAAATATCAAGGAGAAGATGTCCTGAAAGAGGAAATTTGTGACATCTAGAGACTATGGCTTGTTACTTGGGGCTCTAAATTTGTGGTATCTTAATGAGCCAGGAACATTTAAATGGTTAAAACTAATGGCAAAAGTCTTTAATCCTTAAAAATTAATACATGGTGATGCAGTGTTGGTGAAAATAATTAACTTTTGGTCATCTTGGAGTTTGTTTAATATTAAGGAGAAGATGCTGTGAAAGAGAAATTGTGGGACATCAGGAGACTAATAGCGTTATACTTGGGGCTGTACATTTATGTGGTTTCTTTGTTCAGGTGGGTAAATTACTGTTATTTTCTCTTGAGGTAAATTACCATGGTAAATTAAGGTAATTTTCAAAAATTTAACGTGATTCTCTAGTACTTTTTAATTTAATGCTATTAATGGCTACTGCAGGATTAAATAGTAAAGCCAACAGCAATGGGTTGCTGGCATTTAACTGTTACTATAATTGCTACATTGATGTATTTGAAAAAAAGAAAATTTAAAAACAAGTAGGGCAGCACTCATGCAAATCAGTGATCTTTTGTTTGGTTTGAGAAAGATTTGTTCAAACCGTTGGAAATGATAGCCTCACAAATATTTCATAAGTAAAAATATTCCACAAATAAGTTGTTTGAGTCTTTATTACCATGTATATTGCTTTAAATATTTATAGACTTTGCCTTAAAGTAATATGTTTGGAATATATTGGTATGAAAAATATCTGAAATGGAGGCGAATATTACCAAAAATTATGGTAATTTTCAGGGGCTGCAGCAAATTACGTAAAATACCATGGTACATTTCAGATTGGCCAATCTGAATTTCTTAGTCAACCTTTAAAGAGTTAAACCATTTACTTCTCACCCTCAGCCATCCCATGGCAAGAAAGGGGATGATAGTGGAGATGAGACGGACTTTTCGGTGGCACAGAGTGAGAGATCTGCTGGAAGAACCACCTCTCACCTCACGCGGCCATCCCTGTATGGTTCATCACGACCTTACATGGCCCCAGCCTCACCTTACAAGGCAACCGCGGCCCGCCTTGGACTTGGGGTTGCTTCTAGCGATGGACAGCAGCAAGGAGGTGCACCTGCAGAAAGTCAGCAGCCTCCTCCTGAGCTGATGGCCTTCATTCAGCGTCAGGAAGAATACATAGATCAGTTGGAAAAGGAGTCTCAGTATTGCAGAGTAAGCTGATTTTTATCTATATCTACATACTACCCTGAGAGCTGCCGCATGGGCATGTGGCAGGGGGAGTTAGGACACCTGCCATGTAAAGATGTAAGGGATAAGGTTTTGGGAGGAGAAATGTTGACATGTATGATGGGAGTGCATTTTGTGGAGCTCAGTTTTTATTGTGATCCCTTTTTGTGCATGGGAAGAATGAGTTCTTGTACCTACCTGTTTGGCAATGTATCTCTCTTTTTTTACCGCATCTGTCAGACCTAGAGATGTAGTGAGGCGTCGTGATAATATTCTCTGTTTCACTCTGGAACATACTGTTCTGTGTGCACAAGTTCTGAATTTCTCAAGTCACCTAAGCCAAGCACGTAGCCTCCCAAGTTGCTAGGGGCTCCCACCTTAATTCCTCTGAAAGTTGTGAAACACTCTATGTTCACTCATAGTAGTTTTTAACAAAGTGTGCTGCTTTTCTTTGTATTTCATCAATTTTTTTGTTAACTCTTTATCACCAGTGTCCCAAATGTATTCGTTGTGTACGTAATGTATTCGCTGTGTATTCGAATTGTGACCTAACTAAAGTGAAATAGCATCTCTCTCCTACTTTTTCATTCGATGGCCTTCCTATCAAACCTGGAACAAAACCTAGTTTCTTTGATGCTGTGCAGCATATTCTTTGTATGTGTGTTCCCCACGATATACCAAAAGTTAGGGTAATTGCAAGATATTTTACTGTATCTGAAGATTTTATGTTTACTCCACCCACAGTGTAGGTATGGCATTTGTGTGATGATTTTCGCAGAAAGTGATCTGTCAGGCATTCGACTAAGATTTATTTCCTGGCACCACGAATGAACGTTGTTATGGTCCGATGACAGAACTTCTAAGTCCATGTCATTGCTATGCTGTATAATGGCAGATCCTCAATTACATTCAGATATCATCATGTCTTGTCGTTAATGTATTTTTCAAATGTGAGAGGGAACTTTATCTGATTACACTGTTTACTCTATTTCTAATAATCTCATAATAATATAATCTAATGCCAATCTTATTTCTATAACTGACCCGGAATTTTGCATATTATGCCATTTTCAAGGTATTCCTCAAGCCTTTTGTTATTTTACTAATAAATTCAGGTATCACTTTGTGGAACCTCTCCATATGGGAAATCAAAACTTTCAAGTAATGGTCCACTTATATTTTTATTATTTATGACCTGCGTTTCGCCATGTAATGACATCTTCATGACACCTGAAGATGTCATTACGTGACAAAACCCGGGTCGTAAATAATAAAAATATTAGTGGACCATCACTTGAAAGTTTTGATTTCCTTTTGTTATTTGATTACCCTTTCAACTGGCAGATTTCTGTTCATTTTTGTCATACATTCCCTAATTTCTTGTCCAATATAATCGTGGGTTCATGATATTTTACCAAAATCCAAATCCATTTACCAAAATTTAGGATATCTTACTCAAACATGGAAAAAATACCTGAGATAGATGGTAAAACACAGGGCTTATTAGAATATTAATAAAACAACAAAAATGAAATTTTGTGTACGTTGAGCTGGAAAAAGCCTCTTTGTCTTTCATTCTTGTAATTGAAGGAGCCTACATGATGTTCTTTCAGTTTTGGTAAAACTCATCCCTCCTCTGAGATTTGAAAATTTGGAATGTTGGTTTGCTTGACGAGAACACATCCTTGAAGTAGATGATGAAGTAATTCTTGTTTTTGCTGGTAACAGCTTATCAAGTATGTTTGATTTTTTTCCAGGATGAGCTCTCTAATCTTCTGGGAAAGGTTAAGGAAGTTATTGCTGAAAATGAGGACCTTCATGACAAGCAGAAATCAGGTCTGATGAAATCCATGTTTGATTACTTGGACACTGAAGAAGAGGACTTCGATGATGAGGGCGATGATGACTTGGGTGATGAGAAGGAAACTTGTATGATGAAGGTTGGTTTATATACATCTACGTATTACCCTGCAAGCTGCTGCATGGATGTGTGTGAGGGGATGTTAGTACGCCAGCCATGTAAAGGATAAAGTTTTGGAAGGTGAAGTGTATTATGAGAGTGCTTTGATGGGAGCTCAAGTTTTTTTATGGTCATTTATTGTAGGTTTAAAGAACAAATTTTTGTGCCTATCTGCATGGTAATGTATCTCTCTTGTTGCATCGCTTCATTGGCTTCTGTCAGACTTAGAGATGTAGTGAGGCATCATGATAATATCATCTGCGTCACTCTGAAACTCACCAGTTCTGAATTTCCCAAGCAAGCTAAGTCTAGCGTGTAGCCTCTGACTAGGGGCTTGGAACTTAATCCCTCTAAAAGCTGTGAAACACTATATGTTTGCTCATAGAAGTTTTTAAAAAAGTGCATATTTTTCCCTTGAATTTTAAATATTTCATTTGTTAAATCTTTCTGTCCGGGGTCCCAAAAATTCTATCAGCGCAGTCTCTCTTGTCTCAGCTTGAATAATTCAAAGCATATCAAATAATCAATTGTTTTTGTCTGCTTTTGAAGTAGTTTTTAGGGAACAGTTCAAGTAGTGAAAACATACCATTATTCAAGAAATAAAGTCATTCATTGTGGAAGCTATATTCCTTAGGGCAAGTTGATAACATTTTTTGCCTATCAGTGGATATTGATTGTCTCCCCAACAGCTTTTAATGACATTGGTGACACCATAAACCAACAGGCACCACTCAGCCAAGCCAGATCTGGGTAAGCTGTTGAATGCCTAATGTGCCAGCAAAGTTACTTAATTGATAATGGGCATTGTGAAAACCTTTTGCCATTATAACGGATGAGATTCATGCACTCCCCATGTAATGTTAATGAAGACAGAAGGGGAGATATTTGCCAATGGGAGACATTGGTGACACCATAAACCAACAGGCACCACTCAGCCAAGCCAGATCTGGGTAAGCTGTTGAATCCATGATAAAATATAACAACAATAGTAATATCCACACTTTAATGTACTACTTCAACACCGACCATGGCTTCGACATACTATGTCATTATCAAGGTGATGGGACAGACACTCTCACATGTATTTATACCAGAGCCAAGGTAGGAGGAGGGGGTATATGGAAGAGGCGAGGGGGGGGAGGGGGAAAGGGCTCCAAATGTGACCCGGTGATCTATAAAGAGATGGAGAAGCTTCTAGATATGTGTCTCTCACAAAATTACTTTATTTACAACGGTTGTTTTTACGTACAAAATAGTGGCCTTGCTATGGGATCGCCTCTCTCCCTGATTCTAGCAGAAATATTCATGGATAATTTGGAGTCTAAACTGTTTACCTCTGGTCACCCTCTTTTGACCAAGGTAGTCTACTGGTTTAGATATGTAGATGATATTTTATGTTTATGGACATGGATGTTTATGTTTATGTCTCCCGTTATGCCAATTAAATAATTTTAACAATCTTTTAAACTCCATCCATGACAAGATAAAATTTACTGTTGAGTATGGCGGGGACAAAATCAATTTCTTGGATTAAGGTGTTTCTATTAACAGAGGTAAACATGATCTCTGTATATACAGAAAAGATACCTTCACAGATGTGATTATTCCTGTAGACTCATCTCACCACCATTCACACAAGCTAGCCGCATTGAGGTGTATGATCAACCGTCTAGTGAACATTCCGATGACGATCCATAACTTTGATAAAGAACTAAAAGTAATAAAAACTATAGCAATTAGGAATGGCTTCAACATCAAGTGCCTAGACAAGATGCTTAACCGCTATCGCTCCAAAAGAACTACCAAATTGTTGTCATCCCTGTGTATGGTCCCGAATAAAATTACTCGCTGGGTCAAATTACCTTTTATTAGAAATATATCTTATAAACTACAGAATATTGTTCCCAAAAATAATTGTAAAATCTCATTTTATAATCCTTTGACGCTTGACAAGATTTTATTTAATTCTAAGGACAATTATGACCGTATGAACAAAAGTGGAGTGTATAAATTAAAGTGTGAGGACTGTGGTATTTGTTATGTTGGACAGTCTGGTAGAAGTTTTAAATTCAGAGTGAAGGAACATAGAAGAAGTTTTATACATAATGATGGAAAATCTTGTTTTGCGAATCATTTATGCCGGTGTAATCATTTTAGCAACTTTGACATAGATATTTTACATTGTAATGACAAAGGGCTTAAATTGGATTTTATGGAAAAATTTGAAATTGTTAATAGCCCTGATGAAATTTGCAACGATGTTTTATTTTGTTCTGACTCACCTTTGTTAAAGCTAAGCGTCCCTATAATTAAACCCTGACCTTCACCCACAACCCACTTTGTCTCCGTTTTACGTCATCGGCCCCATATGTTCACCCAAATTGTTCTTCCCCCACCCGCTTCCCCCTCCTTCCCCCTCCCCCCCTCGCCTGTTCCATATACCCCCTCCTCCTACCTTGGCTCTGGTATAAATACATGTGAGAGTGTCTGTCCCATCACCTTGATAATGACATAGTATTTCGAAACCATGGTCGGTGTTGAAGTAGTACATTAAAGTGTGGATATTACTATTGTTGTTATATTTTATCATGGATATATCGCATTTCCACCATGTTAAGCCTGAAACGATTTCATAAGCTGTTGAATGCCTAATATGCCAGCAAAGTTACTTAATTGATAATGGGCATTGTGAAAACCTTTTGCCATTATAATGGATGAGATTCATGTACTCCCCATGTAATGTTAATGAAGACAGAAGGGGAGATATTTGCCAATGGGAGACAAGAGTTACTGACTTCCCTCCCAGGAACTCACAGAAAAAAGGCATATTTTTTCCAATTAATAGATTGTTGTCATGGGGGCTATTTCAATCAATATATATATTTAGAGTCATAATACGGTTGACTGTAAATGTGGTATCCCAAAGTTGAAGTTAGAAATCATATGGCACTATTGATTTTGTTATCACCTTCAATTCTACTCAGCCAATCTAATCAAACAGCAGTAATTACCCACTTACACTCCACTTACTCCTCTTTTTTTCCCTCACATAGACTACTGCTGTGTGGTATATTCTGTCCTTACAAACAAACTGAATGTAAAAGTCCAGAGGATTCAAAACTCCTGAGTGAAGTACGTATATCTTTGGCATCACATATTATGAACATGTGACACCATATTTTGAAAAACTCAGATGGCTAAAAGTACAAAAAAGGTGCTTACTATATAAGGTAACTTTCATGTACAAGTTAATAATGACAGAACTTCCAACATGTGTACAAGGGAATGTACTACAATACTATGCTAGAATAAATAAATGTCCTACACACCACATGGAAGAACTTCATACACCATACTATCAAACATCCCCAAATGCTAGGTCTCTCCATGTCACCTCGTGCATAGCATGGAAACAATTGTCAGAAGATGTAAAAAAATCTGAAAATGCATATAAATTTAAAAAGAAATATAGTGAAATATTACCTCAAGTGAACTAAATATCGTAAGTGAACTAAATATTGTGCAACACTGTACAAAATCAGATGTATTTTTATAATTTTGCTGTCTTTTTAAGTATCATGTCGAATCCTGTGATATTAATACATCTTGTATATCTTCCTTTTGTAATACTTGTTTGACTGTAAAGATATGTATAAACATATATGTTGCTAAGGGACACACTTGTCCCAGAATAATAAATTTAATTTTCTATTACACTATTATTGACTAGAGCAAAATTTATCCAAAGGCCTACCAAGCATCCTCTTCTCATTATTGCTATACCTGACTGTGAGACCACCCTTTGGGCATGGTGATGGGTAGGATGAGAATATGCAGAAGAGCCTGGAGGAAACAATTTTTAAAAGCTTTATGTGATATGCATTAAAAGATCAATCTTTTTAAATGATATTAAACTGATGTTATTCTTCCCAAAGGTAATTGCATGCATCATATTTATGAGATGGAAATGGTTGGGAACCACTGTTGTAAAGCTTCCTCGTTTAATACTTTATCAATAACACCTGCTTCTTACTGTTTTCTTTGTCTATCAGGGTGAGAAGAAGGACACCAAGAGTCCAAAGACACGGCGACTTGAGGGCCCCAGTATAGTGTTTGAATCTCGCATCACTGAGCTCGAAGCTCAGCTGTCACAGGCCAAGATTGATCTAGACAAGTCCAAGGTTGAGTGTGAAGCTTTGAAGAAGCAGTTTGCAAACATTCCATCCAATCAGACTCTGAGCTCCACTTTGACTCCAGACTTGGAAGCATTGAGGGCTGATATTGATACTCTGAGAAGGTGAGCACTGAATTTTGAATTACATTCAAGAGTAGTGTGTCATTTCTAAAGCTATAAGTACCCTTCGAGTAGGGTTACCATAGGTCCATCATAAAAAAAGAGGACACTTCTTATTTTGTTATTTTTTCCACCATTTTAATCATAATCATCATTGCATTCATGTATTTCATCACTGTGTTTTGTATTTTTGTGCCATGAATATTTGGATGATGAAGAAATCTCTGTTAACAGTTTTCAGTTTCCCAGCAAGTATTCATAAAAGCTTAAGCAGTCGAAGTGCTTAAAATTGTACTGAACACACACTACACCTTTCATGTTTTCTATTTTAAATCTGGTCCTGTCTTTGGTCCTCTGTACATTGACAAGAGAAAACATCTGTTCTGTAATAGCATTATGACTAGGAATAAAAAAAATAATTCAGCAATTATTAGAAGTTCAGAATGGTACACATAACTAGATGACTGATTGAAATATGCTCATCACACTTCACCTGTTGGTTGTTTTGTTTTCTTTCATAATTCTTTAAAAAGTTTGTGAAACTACAAAAATTATCAAAACACTTTGTGTCATTTAGTCTTACTTTTGTTTTTTCATTAAGATAAGTGATACAGTTTTCAATGTCCTCCCAATTTAGAATTCGTAAAAGCTGCATCCATTTGAGTGGTTCAAACTGTTGATATCAAGCCAACCATTTCTTTCATACTCCATAGTAGTTCTATACACAGCTTTTATCTCCTTGCAAATGATATTACACTCATGTGAGTAACCTTCCTCTCTTTTTTGTGTAGTTATTTCCTTTATTTTTAAGGACTTAAAATTATTCTAGTATCTTCCCTCAAGAGTTTCTAAAGTGGATTCCAAAATAGAAATTGTTTCAGTGACACAATTGGATTCTCCAAGTTTAATGTATAATTGTTGAAAACTGACATTAACGAGTGAACAAACAATAATTTTGCTTCACTTAGTTCATTCGCAAAAAATTTTTAAGTATCACAAGAATTGAACATTGAGAAGAAAAATGAGATTTAAATGCTGGAAACATATGAATCAACCTCTCGATACAAGGAAAGTGTGATAACCACCTAGTTTTTGTACGCCTGGTATAACAGCTGCTGGTATGTAACCTCCACAGAATCACTGAATTCCTTCAACTCCTCTGTGCGCAAAGTATAAATGGAAAAATAATTGAATATTTTCAACACAATTGAATCCATGTCATTTTTTAACCCCGAATCAAAGCCATGCTGCACACAATTGTGCAGTGCATGCGCTGGACATCCCATTCCTACCAATTTAGGATTTAAACACTTTTTCGAGTGACTGAAGACAATATTCCCTGCAGCTCTTCCAATTCCACCAAAATTAACTTGCTTCCCATGCGTTATAACAATTGTTGTGTTATAATACCTGCTAAAATTCTAAAACCGTTAGTTTGCATTGTTATCACAATCTAGGGACACCCTCTCCAGATGAAAAGATGTTCTTTGGTAATTAATCTGGATCACATGCTTTTCAAAAAAAATATCACCTTGCAGATCGCGAAAATAAAAAGAAATTTAGTAAGACAAAAATGGAATAATTGACGGCATTATCATGATTGAGGTCTTTGCATTTGTGGTCTACCTACCTAAATTGTGAATAACAGTGTCCAAAGTGATATGCATAAAAAATAATAAACAATATAAAATGAGGCATAGCAAGTAAATTGTGTACTTGAATTATATTGACTTATGCTTCACAATTTTTGGCAGCATTAAATCGCTCGTCCTTCTTAAAAAAAATGCTACCATTTACATTTTTTATTTGGGTAAATTGTCGGAAGTGGTTTTAGTAAAACCACTATACCCCATATTCATCGTTGACTGTAAAATATCTTCTTTAAATACGGTCTCTTCTACCATTCTTCCCATGCAATATCATCTTTCCTCTCTCGCCCCACGAAAATGACGTCACACCAATTAGATTTCGTTTTGCTGTCACGTGAAAAAATATGAAATTCCGACTATTTTAATCTTATACATCTCCGTGAATAATGAATGAATTTTAAAAATATTTGCACTCCATATGTTTATAAGAGTAAAAGTAACTAATTGAGATCCTTATTCTCACAAAGAGAATATTGGAAAATACCCAATTGTCACTTTGGACATTCCACACTTTATTGTAAGAGACCATGGTTTAGACGTTAATGTCATTCTCAAATTCAATACTTATGGACCTTGAGTATGATATTTTATGTTGAATCCGTGGTGTAATAACAATAAAGAGTGGAATTTATGCAGTGAAAATTCTTTTTCCACCTGTCAGTTCCACAAAATTAAGCCTGAAACGTTTAATTGCAATAAAAAGAGACACTCACCATCGATTATAAATAGAATCGATGATCTGAGTAGCAAATTGAACATCCAATAAAACTTGGTCCTTTTCTTGAAACAGAAAATTCAACATCTATACAGGGCATTTGTCACTTCTAGATATGCTATGTCTACTAATGGAAGAGTTCTGCAGAGCTATAGTTCCTACCACAAGAGGAAGTAAATGTAAACATCGGAATGACAAATCCACCCGTCCCTCTTTAAAATTAGATTCATTCTTTTCTAAATGAAATAAGACTTGATAAACTTAATGTGTACTTTCTATCATTTAATAACAATTCTTTTCTCTCATATACTCAGCTCCGAATTCAACTCCGAATTTTTGACAGTTCAGCTAATTTTTGACAGGCTAGCTGGGTATGAATAATTCGGTAGTCATTTCAGTGTCATTGGAAAATGAGTGTTGTAATTTTACAGTTATGAAAAGAAATTGACAATTGTTGATTGAGAATACATCTACATCTAAGGAATACCGTGCAAGCCACCGCTAGGGTGTGTGGCACGGGGTGATTCCTCACCAGCATACAACATGCAACACTCATCCCAGTTCAAATCAGAACCGAGCGCATTCCCCCGAAGGCCAGGCACAGGCCAAATGCAGTCAGGGCAACGGTACGCAGTCAGGCTACAAACTAGGAGAGTGATAGGGAGAAGAACATGCTACCATGCAGTACACTACTCAAGATATAACTACTGCTTCATATTATTAATCCGACAAATAAATAGCACTACCAGGTACTAAGACATGCAGGAGTATATCATGCCGGAGATTTCATGCGAAGTTAGTATCTACAATTCATGTTAACAATTTTTAACAAATCTAGCTGCCCTCCGCTGTATTTGATCTACATCTGAAACTAGTCCCTACTTCGTAAGGGTCCCATATAGTAGCGGCATACTCCACGTGAGGTCTTACGAGAGAAAAATAGCATCACTCCTTTACCTTCTCATCACATTTTCCTAGTATTATTTTAATAAATCCTAATTGACGATCCTAATATTAACCGTTGAGAATCAGTGGCACAGAGAATTAGGCAGTAAGTAATTATTCATACGAAACCCTATTCCTTACAGTGCGGTGGGTAATATAAATAAACCTTAAATAAAACACATGGAATAAATATTTATATGTTTTATATAAATGAGATAATTTAAAGACAAGCCATAAACTTCGACACAGATGGCCCTGATGTTTTGTATAATTCATTTTTTTGTACAGGACACTAAGTGTTTGCACTTTATATCTGGGGTAATTTTTTTATAAGGCCTTAAGGTGATTACATTATAGTAGCTGACTATTTTTGCATTAAGCATGACAAAAGAATATTGAAAATTTAGGCATCGAACTTGGGTCACTGATGTGTGTTATATGTCCACGAGATTTATCTACGGTATATATAATATCTGTTACTTTCAACTGAATCAGCCACGACGATAGACTAAACATGTGTTCACATAATTAAGTCCACCATTCAACGTATCCATACATTACCATAGTTAATTTACGTATGGTCTTAATATAAAAAATTCATTGAAGACAAATTTCATCCACAAGAGTTATGAACGCGTCAAATAGATATTTACTTTTGGTAGCAACATGATTTAGCTCAGTAATATAGAAAAACAAAAATGTTGAAAAAATGCAAAAAAGAGGAAAACTAAGTTACAAGACAATTGTAGCGGGATACCGAGAAACCACGGCCAATCCTAGAAAGTATGAAATGTAACGGAGAAGCTAGAGGTTCTGGGTACATTTGGAAATGAGTAGTGTTGTGAGCAAAAGTGTTAAGATACCAAAATATCAACCCCTAATCAAACTACTTTCCTTGATTTTTGACGAAATATACCAGCCCTTCACAAGGAAAATGGTACATGTATGCACTCCAGAGAGATCTTATATTCAAAATGAGGAATCTCTAACACCTAGATCTTGGCAAAAAATTAAGTATGTAATTGGTATGTTTTCTCAACCATTTTTGTAAAGGAATCATATATTTACCTCAGTAATTTTTTCAGAATCGCCAAAAAAACCTATCGTAGTGAAGGAATTACCATGTAGAAAAAATGAGTCAAGTGTAAGACTTCAATAGATATTTTTTCTTTAATTACTTTGAATTTTAGTCTTATAAAAGTATGTTATTGGACCATTATTTATGCAAAATTCAATCAGTGTTTCCTGCAGCTGTTGAAATGGTAACTTATATATTGAATATGATCTCCATTATGACTAGGGAACAATCTCAGTCAAACTATCTTAAAGAAACTGTAAAAATGAAGAAAGTGGGGCAAACACAATTTGGCTTTCTCTTTTATTTGTATGAGAAATTTTTGTTCAAACCATTAATGATAGCCTCACAAATATTTTGCTTGTAAAAATCGTCAAAATATTCCACGAGTCATATGTGCCTTAATTTATATTTAAATTGTATGAAATATCTACAGACTTGGCTTCAAATGACATGTTTGCAATATATTGGTATGGAAAATATATGAAACTGAGGTGAATATTACCGAAAATCACTATAATTTTCAGGTTTTGAGGTACAATACAAAAAATACCGCAGTAATTTACGAAAGTCACTGCTGTAATTTTCAGAATGGCCTTTTCAGAATCTCTAGTCAGGAATATGTAAAATGCCCAATGAAAAAATCACAGTCTGTCCTGGAATATCAATCCAGATCTCCCAAATTTGCATCAAGTGCTTCTACATATTTAGATGTACTTGTGACCTTTCGTGCATATGAATGTGAGTCTCTTGTGGCATTGTATTTTATGAGGATACATATCTAGTTACTCTGGATTGAGAAGTTTTAGGTTCCACTGAAATTTTCAGCAATTAGTTGGCGATAGTCCTCCTGAGTTACAGAAGGTGTCTTTGACCTGAAGATGCCTCCTGTACTAGAGGAGAAACATTGTCAATCAATCGGTGACTCATGCGATAGAACCTAAAAAGAATCATGGAATAAAAAAGAATCATGGAATTCAGTGCATCAAGGCACTGTGGAGGTCTCCACTCCAACCATATCTCATTAATCATTCAGTCCTAAGATTGGTTGACTGAAGCCCAATAATTTTAGCGAGACATTAATGGAGGGAAACAAGGGGAGATAGATTCGATAGCAGGAGAGCAAAAATGCAATCACGAAAACAAATGATAGATATGGGGCACAAATGGGAAAACTTAAAGAATTAAGAGACGAGAAGATAACATTCAAGGGTAGCAAAACACAGTGATAACACCGATCATCGATGGTTTAATGCCCGTCACGTTAGGGCCCAAATGGACCACGCAAAGCACAAAATTGGAGCCGTTTTGTTGATTTATACTTTCTCTTCTACCATTCATTCATTGGTCGTTCAATCCTAAGATTGGTTGACTGCAGCCCTCTTCCCTTCCCTATGTAATGCTAGTTCCCTTACCTCCTGGTATCCCTTCCTATGTACTTTCCCCTTTATTTTATCCATGAACTTATTCCTGGGTCTTCCTCTGGGGACTTTTCCTTCTAATTTGCCTCCAGTTATGTTCTTCACAAACCCATTGTGTCTCAGTGTGTGTCCAATCCATCTGGTTCCTCTTTTATGTATAGTGTTCTATATGGTCCTTTCCTCTTCTATTGCTCTGTGCTTTTCATCATTTCTTATTTTGTCCGTCCAATTTATCTTCAGCATCCTCCTTCAGTACCTCCCAAGTTTCAAAGACTTTCTTTCTCTCCTCTCAGGGTGACTTATGAATTCACCAATTATATCTAGGCACTGTATTTTCTGATGTAACTCACCAACCCATGAGAGACACTGTAATTTTTTTGGTTTCAAAGTCGAAAAATAAGGTTTCGAATATTTTAGGCAAAAATGTGTCTTTTGGGATTGAAAATACAATACCACGAAGCCTCTGTGCAATCCAAAGTGAAGGTAGACAGTTGGATAGCATGATTGATTGAGGTTGTTTAAGCACAATACCATTTCACCAAGAAGTCGATGAACTTGGTTTCATTTGAAAAAAAAATATTTTACCCTGCCAAAAATACCAAAATATCAGCCCCATATCGAACTACTTTCCGAGATTTTTGACGAAAAATACCATCCCTTTCATATGGGAAATGGTATGTGTATGCACTCCAGAGAGACTATTTAAAAATCAGAAATTTCTAACTCCTAGTTCGTATAAAAAAATTAGTGCTTAGTGGTTGGTATGTTTTTTCAACTTTTTTGAAAATAAATGATATTGTTACTGGAATATTATTTTCAGGATCATGAAAAACCACCCATAGTGAAGGAGTTTTAAACATATTACATGAAAAAAATGGTCAAGTTAATGACTTACATAGTTATTATTACTTAATTACTTATAATAGAGTCTTATACAAGCATATTAGTTCACCATTAATAATGCAATGTTTACTCTATGCTTCCTACAGCTGATAAAATCAAAACATAAAATTCAAATGTGATCTCCATTATGACTAGGGAACTATCTTGCTCAAACTACCTTAAAGTGTACCCAGACCAGGTGAATGATATTTTTGTATTCATGGTTCAACTCAGATTATGATTCCAGTTTAAGTCTCTGCATATGTTATGAATGAGTGAGTTAGTTGGTACATATATCAGTCCTAATATTCTCTGTCTATATTTATCTGTTGATTGTGGGTCTGAATTTTTCATGGGCTACTAAACAATATTAAAATATTTATCTCCTGCAATATATGTCGTTATGTGACTACATAGCAATCATTATCAAAGTAATGATTAATAATGATTATGTTAGCTGTTTAGTCATAACCTTGGTCTGCAATAAATGTTTAAAGTGTGGAGTATACTAAGATATTTTTTCGTCATGTCTGTGACTATGTTCTCATAGTTACTCCTTCAATGAATATTTTCTTTTTCCTAAAGGGAAAAGGGTGAACTCCGCGAAAATCTAGCCAAGATGCAGGCAGTAATGACTCAGTTGCGGGAGAGTGAGTCATCTGCTTCTCATAAAGTTAAGAGGGCCCAAGATAGTTTGGAACAAGCTCAGTTTGAGAAGAATCAGGTAAAATATCAGATTTATGTATACCTCCTGTAAAATGAAAAATAAATGCATGTTTCATTTTATTTTACTTGTTTGACTTATGCATGTCCTCCAAATGACACTGATGGTCTATGGACCTATATCTATGGTGTCCTATTTATGGAGAGGGAGACATTTTGTGATCCATTTTTTGGTATTGTTTTTGTGAATGATAATGATCATTAATTTGGTTTTTCATTGTGATTTTTTAATGAAGCTTAAATTTGCTATGTGATGATTTAATTGAGTGTTTGTTGCTCTAGCTGTTGAATGTTAACGGCTAACTTATGGATAATAATGCCTGTTGTGGGCATTGCTGGCTTTATTTAATTTCTTTTTTCTCATTGCTGGCTTTATTTAATTAAGTGAAAACTGTATGAGTTGAAATACCAGAGATGGACCCCTCAATCCAATTTACATTTTAACATACATTTAGTCCATAAATGGTTAATTTAATGAATGTACAATTTAGTTTTTACACTTCATCTCTCTCAGAGGATTTAATTTGCTCTGTTATCGTTTCATCTGAGCACATAACAAGGAAATAATTAGAATTGCTCTTAAAACCATGATCCTTCTATAGCTCATGGAATCAATGAAATGCCACATTATATAAGCATAGATGTGTTTCTCCAACTGTATTTAACTTGCCTTCCAATATTTCAGCACCACTCTCATAGATAAATATTCTCATCCTTGCTCCACTCATCAATCATATATTTCATCCATGGCTAATATGATTCCTTTTCTTTGTTATTTTCTTCTCTGCACTGTGGTCCTTGTTGAGCAGAACAAGCTGCTATAAATTCAAAAGATTCTGGCAATAATGTATGGAATTTAATGTTATGATTGAGTAAAGATGTGTTTTCCACAAATCAATACCTTAATCAAACTTCAGTCACTACCTACTGTTGGTGCAGAAGTTACGAAAATGAGTTTTATGTTATATCCAGGCCAATTTTTATGAAACAGATATCTAAATTTAGCTTGTTTCAATCCAAATGAAAAGATGAATAGCTTTTTTCAATTCTGTTAAAAGGTGGCTTTAATTAGAATTGAAAAGAAAGTATAACCAATTTTATGACCTTTAAAAGCAATGCCCATGTTTCACTACCATACAACAAAGTGGGGAGAAGTACACTTTTGTACACGGGTATGGATATAACATGGGTATGTCAGGATAGACAGAAGAGTAGACTAAACGCCGTGGGTATGAGTAATTTGAGGAGTGTTTGCGGCAAAAGTAGAATAGATAGGGTTAGGAATGAGTGGGTAATGAATGAGTGTGGGTTAGATGCTCCAGTAATGGACATATATGAAAGGAGTGTGCTTTGTTGGTTTGGCCATGTTGAGAGAATGAATGAGAGTCGAATGACAAAACAGATATATAAGAGTGAAATGAATGGTGCGAGAGGTAGAGGTAGGCTGAGAAAGTTGTGGTTGAGGAAATTCTTAGGAGGAGGAATATTTGGAGTCTTAAAAACAAGAGGGCGTGTATGAAGCAGTGTATGGGGGTAAATGAAGCAAAAGAGGTTTGCAAGGATAGGTCAGTATGGAGGAAATTATTGAAGCAGAGTTAGGTGTACAGATATATATTTATGAGTGAAACTTAGTGACTCTGGCTACCCCGGAACGGAACTGCGTGATTGGTATGTATGTAAGAAGCAATGCCCAACTTCCAGGGATTACTACACAAATATTTTACCTTTGATGGCATTTAAGCTTTAACATGATAATGCTCCAACCTTAGTGAGTGTTTTTTGGTGCTTTTGTGCTCTGATGAAATGTTTTCTAACCTGTCAGTAGGTAGCATTCAGTGATTGACAATAGTCATGGCCAAATGTTACATATATTGATGTTTGATTTGTAAAAAAATAATTATTTTGAGACAAGCTTTTTATCTCAGAGTAATTGAAAACTTCACTGTGTAAATGCACGTTTGATACCTTATCTGGTAATCATCGAACTTTGCAATAGTATTGGATGTCATTATCAACATTCTCTTGTTGTTTGACATACATCAACTTTGCTCCTGATCTGTTTTGAAATGCCCTCCTAGTGTGCATGGTGTGTAACGAAGGGAAAGCAAGTGCACTGTTGCATTGTGCAGATTGTATTATCAAAAGAAAACTGTGAACACGGCTGTCTGTGCATAGTGTATATGCATCTTGTTCGCCAATCATTGCAATCCTAGGCACCATCACCTGAAAGTAGAAATATTATTTGCTGATAAACTTCTGAAAGTCTGAATCTAGCATGCAGAAGTCAAGTTTGAGGTGTATTTTGGGAATGTATGAAAATGTGAAATGTATGAAAGCTGAGTGTACAAAAGTGGAGGACCACCTGTTAACCCTTCTCTGACACCCTGCATGTGCCAATGAATGAGTCAATGTGCAAATGAGGGGTCATAAATGAATGGAGTGCAGCATGAGAATTATTTAATCCTTCTCTTATCAATGTATGTTTCTTTAAATTAAATTTAATGAAGTTAGATAATGGAGGCTGTTTTTATTACGTAATTTGTAATAATAGTTTAGTTTTATCTAAGTCAAAGTTTAATGAAATATTAGGATGTAGGGAGTGCGATTTTTTACCATTCAAAGCTTCAATGTTAATGTTTCATGTCCCTTTTTTCATGATGAAATTCATCTTCTCTTTAATAGCTCCATCAATGCAACTACTTTTGAGTATTTTGTTTTTTACTGATATTTACCAAGTTGCATATTGGTTTCACTCCCAGGCAGAGTTGGAGGTCCACAGGTTGAAGGATGAGCTAGACCGCCAGCATCAACGTCTCCGAGACACTATCCAGGACCAGGCTCGGAAGGTTGCTGAAGAAAGGAGTGCTGTGGAGCGAAGATTCTTAGCACAGGTAATCTGCATGTAGTGAGAAAGATGACAGTGTAAGAATGCCTCTCCTATGAAAATTGTTATCATTGACAAAATTAAATATGACATGTGTGTTGTTTCTAAGACTTTCTTTCCCAATAAGGGGGAGGAGCAGTAATTATGAGTCTTTGAGTGCATATTTAAATAATTTTTCAAGTAAGTCAAAAAAATATTTTAAAAACCACACTTCATTTAATACATCTATTTATATGGTGGAGAGAACCATGCATGAAGTAATGTCAGTGATGCAGGAATAATTTTAAAATTGATGTCTTCATTAAAACATTGGTATGGCTTGATCAGAGAGAAGAGATTTGCAACAGTGAGGATGAGAAAACAGCACTTTGAGAGAGTTAAAAAATCCAAACACCAGGGCTAGATAATACAGAAAATAATGTCATCGGAAGAAATAAAGGAAAGAATTGCCATGGGAAATCTGAGATATTTCTTTCTTCAGCTGATACTGCAGCCGAAGAACATTAGCAGAGCAACTAAGATCAAGTTGTGCAAAGCTGTCTTGAAGCAAATGGTAATTTATGGATCAGAGACACAGACAATCACAATGTTTACCAATCATTCTCAAATCGATCTGAACTTGGATCGATCTGAAAATTCCAAGCGAGCCGACTCAGATTGCGTGGTTCACCAACATGGACTGAAAATATCGATAGTGAACAATTGAATGTGTCAGTCGAAGCAGGTGTGTAAACAAGTACAAAGTTGGAAATTTTCTGTTGCATTCCAAGTGAACAAAATTACCGAATGGAGGTAGATTGCAATGTGCTGCGATATCATCAATGTCACTTATTACACTCTTGTTACCAGTTGTTGCAACACACGCCTTGAATAATAACGATGTTTCCCAATTGCAACCAAAAGAATAACGAGGAGCACCACAGACTTGCTGGTTCAATTTGATCTGGAATCTCTGACTGGCGGAGAAAGCGGGCCGAGGCAGCCCACTTCTCTGGTTAATCCCAATAGCCCATTGCGTTTACCATACCAAGCTGATCTGGTCAGATGGCACTGAGATCGATTAGTATTCATAGTGAATGGCTATGGTAGATGAAGAGATGCTTAGGATGTGGGAAAGAAAGATAGCGAGAAAGTTTTATGGTGCTGTAAATGAGCAAGGCTTTTGGAGGATACAGTAAGTCCTCAATTAATGTCGTAGATGCATACTGAAGAAGTGCGATGTAAATCAAAATGACATCAGTCGAAACAAATTCCATATTTTACCAACATGCTGATTTCTAGGTTCGTTTTTTTGCCTTTGCTGAAAGATATAAATTTTAATGGCTATTCAAGTTAGGATGAATATGCCTAAATTATTAAAAATTGTAAACAATAAGGTATATGTTCCATTTTATTTGTATTATATTAAACAGTAAAATATTAAACCAGGAAAAATTTTCTGATGGCCTTCATGTCAGCATGGATGTACATTGAATCAGATATAAATCAAGGACTTACTGCACTTACAAACAAGGAGTAAGCGATATTGTACAGAGAGTTGGACATAGTGAATGATCTAATTAAAGGAAGGATCAGGTGGGCAGGACACCTCCAAATAATACCAGGAACAACTGTCTTGAAAAAGGTTTTTAATGAGAAACCAGGAGGCAGAAGAAGGTGAAGAAGGACTAGAAAAAGATGGCTGTATGGTCTTGAGGATGACCTGCAGAGATTTTCTGTTAGAAGATGGAGAGTGATGGCCAAGAACAGAGAGGAATGGTGGCGAATAATTCTGGAGGCCCGTGCTCTTCACAAGCTGTAGCACCAAAAGGATAGATGGATGGATGATTAGGGTTTACAGAGCATAGTTTTCGATTTAAGCAAAACTCACATGAAAATGCGCCTTAGCATGATGAAGTATTTATTGACAATATCGCAGTTAACAAGCACCTATGCGCATCCTGCCTCTGATGTCTGCTATTGGCATACCTCTACCAGTCATTGGCTTTCTCCATGACATGATTATCTCTTAGGACCCAAAAAATCAAGCATCTTTTCCACAAATTTTGTGATATTCTGTCACTAATTTTACTGCCGATTGTGAAAGTTCCCTCACGGCAATAAACCCAAAAAAAACTATACTTGCCAGCAAGTGCTAAATAGCTTTAAGATGAAAAAATCATTTAAAACCCCATTTTTCTAAGACATTTTCCAGTTGAGCTATATCCAATTTGTAAGTTTTCTGAGCTTAGCATGGCATTTATCCCACAATGCGACATTGTTGGAACAGTACCAATTCCTCCTGAAAAATATCCTACCTTTCTGCTATGCTTTACATTTATTCTGCTGGAAACTAATCAATAGCCTTCAAAGGTTCCAAAGATGGAGAAACAATTTGAAACATCGTTATTTAATGTATTTTCTGGCTAAATTATTTTATTTTGGAAGTTTTCTGACTATGCAAATGCATTACTGTAATTGGGATGTTGCAGAAATGTTGGAGGGTGACTTGCAACATGCTAACCTCGGCAATCTACTTGCAATGTTTCTGCAACACTTTGTGTTTACTGGATATGTTGTTGTGGCCATCCTCTGTTTGCTGGGAGGTTATATTCCCTCAGAGTAAATGTTTCATTGTATTGTGCTCCTAATTTTGCACCTTCTTCAAAGTACTCTCAAAATAATGTAAGTTTCACCCTGGAAAAAAATAAAACTTTGGCCTCGGAAAGCCTAGAAAAGTCCAATAATCTCATAATCTCTGGCCTATAGCTCATTCATCTCTTGGTCTGAAAGATGCGATAAAATGAGAGAGATACGTTGTGGAATAGATAGGTACAAAAACTTGTTCTTTCCACACCACAGTAAGCGACCACAATAAAAACTTAGCTCAACTAAATGCTCATCACCATTTCACCTCCCAAAACCTTATCTCTTACATCTTTGAATGACTGGTGGCCTAACACCCCTTGCCACACGCCCATGTAGCAGCTTGGAGAATGGTTTGTAGATGTAGATAGAAACTGCAATTGTGAAAGAATAATAATTATAATTTATTTTTCATTAAATGGTATACACCACAATAGACATCGTCAAGTTAAGGCCTTGGAAATAACATCCATACATTTATACTTTATACAGAACATGTTTCATCATCAACATCAAAAAATTCATCTACTGAATAGAACGCCTTTCAAAGTAGCCATTTACGTATGACATTTTCAAATTTCAGCAAATCTATTTCTTTAATATTTTCAGGTAGCTGATTAAAAAGCCTGGGTCCCATGCATTTTAAAGACTTGAGTGTTTTGGTTAGTCTACAAAATTTAGTATCAATTTTGTTTCTACTCCTTGTAGTATACTCATGCACATCAGCCCTTAGAGGTAGCATATTAATATTTTTTGACATGAATTAATGCTTGCAAAATATATTCACCATATACCTATTGTCATAATGCCAGTACCTACAAAAAGGGCTTACAGTGAACTTTATATTTAGCCTTAGAAATTAACCTAACAGAATTTTTTTGAAGAATAAAAATATCTTTAACACTACTAGAATAACCCCATAATTTAACTCCATATAATGTATGTGGATGAAAAAATACATGGTATACACTATATAAATATACATCCAGTATAAGAGGTTATATTTTTCTCATGAAATAGAGTGCTTTGCTTAGTTTATTACAAACACTAATAGTATGATCATTCCAATTTAACTGAGAGTCCAATGTAAAGCCTAACAGTCTAACACTCATGAAAAAACGTCCAAGTCATAAGTATTGTAAGTTTCTCAGATTTTGCAATGACTGCTCAGTCTGCAGATTTGACCAATGAACTTAAGTGACTCATTGATTTTCTTTTTTTTGTGTATGGGGAAAATGTGTCACTTGTTCTTGCTTTCATTTTTAATCGATTTACCTGTACAGGTTATGGTTGAGTATATTGCTTTAAGCTCAATCTCTGTGCCCTCTTCATTCTGTGCTATGCTTTCATAACTTTGTCCCTCTTCAATTTTGTAGAGGTCAAATATTAAAAACAATTTTAAGCACTTTTGATTTTATGAACTTCTTAATATATATGTTTATATCTTTAATCTCAGTGTCATGTACAAACTAATATACTTTCTTCACATATTTTTTTATTTAGTTGAAGAAAATTTTAAAACTTGTTTTAATTTAATTATTCCCATTTTTTTTAAATGTGCTATGTGCTTGCAAAATGCCAAATATGAGTTCTCTATAATTAATCTGTCCTGTATAAATCATGTCAGCAGTGAGAATCGAATAGGGCAGTAATCAGGATTGGATTTAAAAGATACATGAATAGGCATATGTATCTTTTAATTTCTTATGCATGAAAAGTAAAGCTTTCAATGGGTGATGTAATTTTTCTCAGATAGAGCAGCTGAATAATGAGCTGTTGAATGCGAGGGAGGAGACAGCAAGGGTCACTTTGGAGTTGGAGAGGCAACGTAGGTCAGAGGCTGATGCCAGGAGAGAGCTGACCCTTCGTGCTTCCTCTGGTGATGAACTACAGAGGGAGCTCCAAGCTAAAATTGGTGAGTCTCCCACTAGGTGACTGTGTTATGATGAAAAATTAAAGGTTTGGCTTCAATAATTTTATGGATATTTTTTTGTTTTTCTGTGATTTTCCTTTCAAAAGGAAATAAATGTACCCAGTCACTGTAATATTTTGTAATTTATTCTATTTTAATTTTAACATGGGGAATATTTTAATTTTCACTATTGTTTACAGAGAAAACTCGATGTTATGCTCCTTGTTTTTACAGTACTCTTGATTTCTAGTGGATAACTTATGGTCGAGCCAGAAATCACTGGGTATTTCAATGGTAAACTCTCAGTTTTACATAGTTTTTTGATTTAACCTATTTTGTCATTTATGTATAAGTCGTAGTTTGGTCCCTATGATCTATTTTTATGTAGTTTTGCAATATCAATTGCATTATAAATAGCCTAATGAAGATTCTCAATCCCAGGTACAAGTCTAACTTCATACTTCATCTTTCCCCCTTTCTTTTAGATCATGGTTATTGGTATTTTGTTGTTGTGCTGAGTATTTAACATGTAGTTAGTTGCGATTCTTCTTTATTAATTTTACCTACAGCCCACCTTCAAGCCGAGCTTTCCTCTGCAGCCTCGGCTCGCGGCGTTGTTGAACAGGAGGCCTCGGGTGCAAAGTTTGCAGCTGAAAGAAGTGAAAGAGAGGCTAGGGCAGAAGCATCAAGGCTTGGAGCTGAAGTTGGTGCCTTGCGTCAGCGATTGGAACGCACAGACGGGGAACTCCTGCGGAGCAGGGAAGAGTGCTTGAGGCTGTCTGAGCAAATTTCATCTTTGCAAAGAGAGGTTATCATTTATATTATAACTTAATCACTTTTCACATTGCATCGCTTTAGACTATACCACAGTCCAGTAATATACAATTATGACAAAAAGTAATTACACTACAGTGAAAATGCAGCTCAGAGCTCAGTGGTGCAGTGCAGTGGTAAGCAAATAAAAGCTTGCTTCAAATAGTTATTAAAATAACTACAAATTAGCAGTCTTTCTGCTAATCTTAAGAGGAATCATTTTACCTCCATTTTCCAAGGGATGAGATTTTCTACAGATAGATATTGCGGTGCTATGTAACATTATGTCCTATTTTAAGTATGTCCAAAGAAAAAATACCAATATCTTGGAGAAATAAAATCATTTCCAAATGAGTGACTCAATATATAGGTACCTTGATACTGCTGTTTTGAAGCAGTGCAGTTTCTGCCCTGCTTAAATGAATAGACTCCTACAGATATCTCATGGAATCCAATGTATTTTCAGGGCATACCCCTATTGGCGGGTTAGTTTTACGTGCTGGTGGATGGAGGCTTTACAAGCATTTGCTGCAATTTAGCCTTGGAAAATTAACAATGGGTGTCTTGACTGTCATTTGTAGACTGTGGCTATACTTCTTGATACCTTTTTAGTACCTTATCCCTTGATCTAACTCTGGGAAGGTGGAGAAAAATATCATCTTTATTAGCTGTTACTCATATGTACTGTAGATTTTGTAACTGTTTGAAGGAAAATCTTCAATTGGATTGCAAACTTTGGCCACTGATGTGAAGGCTTACATATGTATGCTTTTCCAGGGCCTACATATTTGATAATCCTCAAAATTCTTAATTTCAGTTGAGCTTGGCTAAAATGACCAGGAGTGGCCCTGATAAGGGCTATTCAGAGGATAGTGCTACCGCTGAAAAGCGTGAGAAAGAGGTGACGGCTATGATCCATGAGATGGAGAACAAGCATGGTGAGTTGGCATTGAATTTGTTGCTCAATGGTTAACCCTTCAATGTGTATCTATTTACTGTGTGTTGCTTGTTTGTATACTGTCATTGATGTGCATGTTTCCACTCATAAAATTTCTAAAGAAATTATCCACTAAAGAAATTACCCACTCAAGAAATTACCCACTAAAGAGATTATCATCACTGTGTCCTAAGCACACACCCATTGAAAGTATGTAGTTTCCTTACAATTTGTGCATTTAAAGGTGTTTGTTGATTTGTAGTAAAAAAAATACTTGCTAAAAATGAACAGCAGAAATCAAAAGAATAAACACTTTAAAGAAGATATTACACTCATAATATTACTCAAACATATAATTACATACATTATATGTTGATGTAAAAAAAATATCAGTTAAAATGCTACTCATATGTTCAGTACAGTGCATGCAATCAATGTTATGTTTGTTGTAAATAGCACTTAGATAGATGGTATTGTAACTCAATCTATTGATCTGTAATCTTCACGTACATTGTAAATTTGGTATGTGTCAAACATTTTGTGTGCATAAAAGACATTTGGTATTAAAAAATCAGAACTTTATTTTTTTCTATATTTTGAATTTTGACCCAAATTTTAGAGTTGTAAGCCTGATTGTCCATGCATGCCTTCTCAGTTCAAATGATGCACCTTTGTACAGCATCGCAGAGATATACTATTGAGGAAATTTATATCCCTCAATAGTACATTAAAACAACCCACACGGAAAAAAGATATCTATTGATATCTATATCTTGTCTATACTGGTCTATGGCTAGATGTAGATCTAATAGATGTCTATGGCCTATTAGATGTCTATTAGTGCCTAATTAGTGCCTAATGCCTATTAGATGTCTATAATTGGTCAGTAACCTGTCTTGAAATACCCATCTGTATATGAACACCCAATAAATATCTAATAGATGTCTACGATAGATATTATAAGGACAATGGGACTACAGCATTAGCACCACTCAGATTATAGATGTCTATTTTTGGTCTAGTCACATCTATGCCTAAATGTAGATCTAATAGATGTCTATAATTGGTCAGTAACCTGTCCTGAAGTACCCATCTGTATCAGAACACCTAATAGATACCTAATAGATGTCTATGATAGTTATTATGAGGATAATGGGACTATAGCATTAGCACCACTCAGATGATAGATGACTATTTTTGGTCTAGTGACATCTTTGCCTAGATGTAGATCTAATAGATGCCTATTAGACGTCTATAATTGGTAGGAGTCATGTCCGTGGTGGAAAATTAAGGAATCACTCTTTCGAAGTCAGAGGTTTCTGCTAGAGGCTTATAGAGGCGTACGTGCTCAAACGACAAATACCTTTGACTGCTGCTCATTACTCTTGTTAGCATTTTCATAAATAAATAACCGCAAATTTATACCTCTGAAGAATTATTCACTCAGGTGAGAAACAAGCTGAAAATCCATCTCCCTCGGATTTCTCGCTGTACTTATTTCTTAGAAGTAAAAAATCATTAGTATACTACAGTTTTACATTGTTTACATAACATTTTTCTTCAAATGGGTATTTCAGGACTGGTCAGATACTTTACTTTCCAGCAGTTACCTCGCAAATGTGCAGGCCTTGCCTCTCAAGCTTCTGAGAAATAACAAAGCGCACCCGACCCTCAAACACCAACACCTAATAGACATCTAATGGATATCTTTTAGAGGTTCATCTTCATCTATTCATTTTTAGAAAACAGCCGTTTTCTTTACAGTAGTCCTCAAGGGAATAAATGCATACCTTCTATTTCTTTGTGCCAAATAGCAAAGTTCATTGAAATCATAAGCTCCTACCAATTATAGACATATAATAGGCATCTATTAGATCTACATCTAGCTATGATGTGACTAGACCAAAAATAGACGTCCATCATCTGGGTGTTGCTAATGATATAGTCCCATTACCCGACATCTAGTAGATATCTATTAGATATTCTTCTACAGATGGGTATTTCAGGACTGGGCAGAGACTTTTATTTTCCTGCTGCTACCTAGCAAATGCGCTGGCCCTTCCTCTCAAGCATCTGAGAAATAACAAAGTGCACCCGATCCTAAAACACCAACATCTAATAGACATCTAATGGATATTTTTTAGAGGTTCATCTTCATCTGTGCATTTATTGAAAACACAGCCATTTTCTTTCCGGTAGACTTCAAGGGAATAAATGCATTCCTTCTATTTCTTTGTGCCAACCCACATAGCACAAAAATCCGTGGGACATCCCGGGGACGTCTTATATGTCCTGAAGTCGTCCTGGGACTAAACTTGGACGTTCGGGACAGGTATGGGACGACGCTTACGAGTCGTGTATACAGCGTGTCTAGTTTCCCAAATGCATATTCAATATCAATAATAAATTAATTATAGCATCCATAATGTGGCCTAATGCGGCATGAAAATTGGTGCAATCTTATTTCTTTCTTAATTCTACTTTGAAATAATCTATATTAGAACGCCAATAATAATGTGTTACAAAGAAAAGCCATATAAGCATCCCTGACGTCTGATATGAAGCTTTAAAATCATCAGCCTTAGGTAATAAATGTCAGCTATGTTGAAATCGCTAGCATAGAGCAGAGAGCCATATCTAACGAAGCAACTACATACTTAATAAAGCATAAAATAAACATGAACTTTCATGATTGGAAATAGCATAGTGGAAGAGTGTAGGATTATCGAGTGAAAGGTCGTAGGTTCAGTTCCCAAGCCAGTTAGAATTTATTTGTTGTCAATGTTCACCGTTATATGAAGGTATTGAAAAATAACTCCAAAGGTCTTTAAGAACACTATATTTTTATTATAAAAGTAATTTTATTATGACAAATTCCCAAATCCCAAGATGTGTGCCTAGGTATCTATAGAGAGATATCTATAAGACATCTATGAATAGATATCTATAGATAGATATTGGTAAATAGATGTCTGTGAGATATCTATGAATAGATGTCTACTAGATTGGATATCTATTGATAGATATCTATGAGATACCTTCAGATAGACATCTATTAGACTAGCTGTCATTTTGAAAATAATACATCTAATAGGTATCTACGACAGATATCTATTAGATGTATGCCCTTCTAACCATTAATATCTAATATACAGTCCTGGACAAAAAATTCTTACCACTGCGGAGCGGAAAATTTTCTAAGTACCAAGTTGATGCCGATTTGACAACCATGCCCCCGCACGAGAAATAAATGCACGGACCGGAACGAGGACCATTTCAACCCACCACTGGTGAAGGGAGGGACCCATTGAAGAATGATTTGACTTTCAAAGGGATTTTTTGAACAGGGGATGGGGTGCAAGCTGGGTTTCGGACTCCTTTCATAAGGGGTGTATGAGAGAGAAGGAGAAAGTGTTTTGAGTCAGCTCTTCGAACGTTGGTTTAGCCTAGAATCGTAGTATACTACGACTGCTAGAAAGGCGCAAAAACAAATACATTCTTCAGTTTCTGCTCTGGCAGTTCGTTATCGTTTTAACTGCACCAGTCAGTAAGTGGACAATTGTTTATAAACACTTAGCCATTATGCAAAATAGCAGATATTGCATGATGTAACTGTCTCTCTTTGTTAAGAACATGTAAATACACAAGCGAGCCCGCATATTTTATGTAATGACGATTTGTTCCCGACGCATTCCCCCCTCCTTAAAATAGACCTCTCCTAACCCCAACCCTAGACGTTAACCGCCCTGGTCACCTTATCCGTCCTTCATCGTAACAACGCACGATCCTTCCTTTTACTTTGTCTCAACTTCCCCCACCCCCTCCCTCCACTTCGTCCTTCACAACCTTCAACCATATATTTACCCGGCCACCTGTGATATTTCTTACCTACAAATGGCACGAAATTGCTGAAACCCGGGTCGCATGTGTAATAAATTGTATTTTATTACACATGGAATTACACACAAGTATTTAGGAAATAATGGGCTGATTCACCAACAATTTTTATTGCCGAATCTGATATAGTTCGCCAAAATTAAAGTACCTAAATTTTTCTGTTTTTTGATCCATTTCTTTTAAAGTAGGAGATGTCCTCACATCTCTGTCTCACTAGCCTATTCCTTCGCTGGTTGGAGGGGGTAGGGGAATGCTGCGTAGCGCCCGGGGTCATTGGACGGGAGCGGCCAGTGACGTAGACAACTTTCAAAGACCCTTTCAGAGAAAGGGTTGAGAACATCGATGTTTCTTCGCTGATTACTCAAAAAGTAAGAAATGGATCAAAAAACAGATAAATATTGGTATTTTAATTTTGGCGAACTATATCAGATTCGGCAATAAAAATTGTTGGTGAATCATTATTTCCTAAATACTTGTGTGTAATTCCATGTGTAATAACATACAATTTATTACACATGCGACCCGGGTTTCAGCAACTTCGTGCCATCATCAGGTAACAAATATCACAGGTGGCCGGGTAAATATTTTAGGATTGATGCTTCCACTTTAGTCCCAGTAAAACTTTTTTGATGACTTGCAAGTGGTATTTTGAAAATGTGAAAAACTCCTTATTTTTTTGCACAAACAGTTACAAAACCCATGGTCTTCCCCTCCAAAAAAAAATACCTTAACCACATGAAACTGCTGAAGCCCAAATGAAATCACTATATTTGATGAAAAGTTGAATGTCACATAGAACTAAAGGCACCCCATTTTTTTGGAAAATAAAGTTTTTGTGTTTGTGAAAACATCTGGCTTGAAAGTATTAGGCGTGGATGATTTTTGGGCTTTCTTTGTGAAGAAAAGCATCTTATTTTCCAAAATACGTGTTAGTGATTGTGAAGTAATTCATAATGCAGCTTCCTCTCATCAAAAATTTTAACTCTGAACATTCCAAAACCAGGAAAACAGGGCAGGATGGCCAAGTATAGAATTTTTAATTATCTGTTCAACAAAAATTTATAGATTTAGCTTATTTGAAGAAATTTTGAAATTTCTTGGAAATTTTGTTTAGTAGATTATACATAAATGAACTTTGACACTTGTAAGATATCTTAGTGCCATTCAAATGGGTTACTGTCCTCCAGCGTATCATATGTGGGTATTGACTGGAATGTGTCTATGCTTATGTTTACGCTTATGCTTATTGACTTGAATGTGTCTACGTTCAGTAAGCTATCAAGAATATTGGCATTCATGATTACACCAGATTTGTCTTAGGCTGATACTGATAAGGAGAATTGTTTATTAGCCTTTTCTGTGGTTACTCGGTTTGATTCCCGGTCCGGGCCAATTTTTTTTCATGACAATTTCAATGTATTCCACCCCTGTATTCGCAGCAGGCCTTCAATCTTTGTATTCAGCTTGTTGGTGGAAGAACTTGGAAAAGCAGTTTTCCCTCTTCTTTTGTCCTTGCTTTAATTATTCTTCCTGTTATGGTTGATACGGCATGGTGTCACCTGCAAAACCTAAAAAATGGGGTTTTCAGGTGGCTCTTGGCTTTGAGCAACTCAAGGCCTGAAAACAAAGCTCTCAAAATAAAAACTTTGCCGCTTACTCAAAGAATTTAGGGTTATAATTTTAATAATAACACTTATCTTACTCAAATTTTATAAACAATGAATTTAAATTTATTGAGCCATTACTGTGCAGTGCTAAATAGATCTGATAAAACCAGGGACCACCCTGTTCTGCACATGTGATACCCAGACTTCCACCTCTGGTAGTTGCAAAGAAAAACATGGCCATGCCAAACACAATCATGCTGAAACTAGAACATAATCATATCAGCCTAAACCTAAAGAAATAACCCATACATAGTGTCCTTAATTTAACTGTCACTTCCATAGCTCTTAGGCAGTACTCAATGCAGTTTAATGGAAAGTTGAAACAAGAAATCACTAAAATACAAAATCACTCATCACTACTGAACAAATCATCACAGGCTAATGGCAAGCTGCCCACTGTTTTTACTTTCCCTAGGGTTCTTAATTTTGCTGTCAGCCCTCAGGTAGGTGTACTACCTAGGCCAGAGCATTAATATCTGGTTTTGACCCGAACACATGGTTATTCTGTATATCCCATCAGTATTCTTTATTCATGTTTATCAAGAGGCCATAAATGAATTACATAATTTATCTGCTCATTTTCTTAGTTCTAAATATCAACTTCAAAGCCATTTTGATAGTATAATGATTTTGATGTTGACTTGTATGTAAGGTTTTTTTTGTTAATGAAAGAATTATTGATGATGGTATTAAAAAATTTGGCCAATTTTCAGCCGTTTAAGAAATATTTAATGGCTGTATTTATGAATTTTTTTGACCTGGTCCTAAAAGTTTTACTGTTCCATGCAACAGTACTTCTGTTATACCAGTACTCATTAATAGCATTGTACTCTTGCTTCCTGCCATTAGCCTTTGGAATATAAGTCTCGAGAAAGTAAAATCTATGGCATGCTTGTTTAACAGTGAGTTTAAATTCTTAGTTAAGCCTAATGCATCCCTTAATCTTTGTTAAGATCAGGATGAAAAGAAGTCTCCCAAACCTAGGTTTTATGTGAAATATTTTAATTCATCTGTGATGATTTCCTGTTAATGTTTAACTCTCCTAATCATTGATTTCCTTTTTCAAATTACTTTTCTTTTTATGGCTGTTGTCCTTACACGCCCTGCCACATACCCATTTGATGTTTGGTGGTATATTACATGTAGCAGGTAGAGCTGAGGTTAAATGGAGATTAGAGCCATGGAGATTTATACTAATAAATAAACAGATAACCTCTGCTTCAGCTCCTGCTCTGTGCTCTAGTTTGTGTTTCATGCAAAGTCTGAGTGGCTTTACTGTGTTCAGACTCAAAAGAAAAGCATAGGGGATAAGTCTGTAACTTTGGTCAAGAGTCAACATATGCCAGTCATCTCTTATGTGGCCTGAAAGGATATTTGCAAGTGTTTGAAACTCACATCGACATCATGGCAGTCACTGCTCCGTTCACCTCACAGTTTTACAACCATTTTTCAGAGTGAGTTCTCACATATTTTATATTTTCTAGTTGTGTTAAAATTCACCTTTTGCGGAAGAGTGGCTTAAAAAAATTTCATGAACCTCACATGAAGTCAAATGGTGCTGAAGCAAGAAGTCTCTAGACTCCTACTTTGCACTAACACTAATTTTTATCAACAGCCAACAATTTTACTACCATGGTAAGCTATTCAATGTCCAAAGTCAATACTATAATTGTTGGCATAGCCAAAATTGTCTACCATTGATAAAAATTTTGGTTTAAGTGCACATTTGGTGTATGCACACTAATATTTCTAATGGCAATAGTTTTCTCATGAGTTTTCCAAAATTTTCTGTTTTTTCTCATGCTCGAGATGTACATTTTTACAATGAGAAAGTAAAGTCTTTGCCAATACAGGTATAGCCTGCTCTACACAAGAGATGTATCACAAAGAACTGTAGTATTAAACAAAATTGTATTCTGTGATCATGTTAATTTCATCATAATACATGTTTATGGTAAGGGATATGTACAAGAAATAACAGGAATGGATTCATTCACTTCAATGCTGAACATTATTAGGTAATTTTATGGGTAACCAAAAAAAGAACAAATGGTTAACTAAAAGGAATTCAACACAAGTTCAGAGCGAGAAATGTGAGCTTGATTTCATTTTTTTGTACAAAACTGAGAAATTTTTCTTGTTACAAACTGATGTTCAGGAAAACAGAATTCTTCAAATAGAAGCACTGTTGTCATAGCCTGAATGACAAGAGAAATATATAAATGTTGGACAAAAATAAAAGGATAACTTGCAAAAGGCAGGGGAACTTTTACTTCAGCACAGAATCCATTACAATGTTTCACAGTTGGTTTTCAAGTAATAATAGATTGAATCCTCATAGTGAAGAATTTTCTACAGTTACTTCAATTGTTACAACTGTGAATTTCTTTCATTTAGTGATGTATTTAATAGGATCAATGAATTTAAATAGTTGAAAATAAAAACTTTGAATGGTTTTCCTCAAGTATACATCTGCATTTTAGAGTAAGTACTCAAGACTTAAGGAAAAGGCATTTAGTGCTCATCTAAGTCACAATAATCATGTTAAAATGGAGAAATTTGGTCATGAAATTACTTTTACAATTGGCATACCATGTTATTGTAGAAGTTGTGTTTTGCAAATTCATTTTTAGCAGGATTTACCTGTACTCACTGTGCTAAGAAGTAGCCTTACTGTGAGATGAACTCTGCAGCTGCTTTGATTTTGTCAATAATTAGGTGCATACACTTGCTTTTGTCTGTTAAGCTACAAAGGAGACAATTCACATTTGTTGCTGGCCGACGGAAGTTCTAGACTATTCCCCTGAATTGTCTTATCTAATAAAACTGAACTTGAATGATAATGCTTACCCTAGTTTGTTTTCCATTTTTTTTCAGATAATTAAGCACTTGGGAATATTTATCATTTTAATGTGCAAAAGGGAGAGTGGTTTTGCTTGCTGCTTAAATCGTTGAGTGAACATTTTATGTCATAGCTGCTGATGTCATCTGTGAAATGTGGTGCAATGGTGCTATTTTATCTATAGTGATCTCCTTGATTGTTCTATGATTTTATTTGACAGTTTTGGAAGGCTCTATACAGTTTATTCTCCTGTTTAGGATCATATCCACTTTAATATGTAGCCATTGATTGATCATATCAGTCCTCCTCAGGTTGGGTAGGGTTGGACAATGTTGGGTTATGGTATTGGTTACAGCTAGATTCATGTATTTTGCAAAAATCATCCATATAACCATGATTCTAGCCGTAAAAAAAATGCAGCTACCATGCAATGTGCAACCACCCCCATAGTTTGAGGCTTAAATCTTTCATATATCCATTTTTTACTGCTGGTTAAGCTATTATGATTGCTAATGGCAGGAATATCATGTACAGATATGGTGATTGTAAAGTTTTCTGTTCTGAGTAAATGAATTGCATGCTTTTTTAGTCAAAATTTGCCTTTGGAATTATGAGCACTTCGTTTGTTATTGGCTGCCGGTAGAAATGTCTCATCTTGCATCACCATACACATATATCTGTATTTCCTCATAATTTGTGGTCATTTTGGTTAGGTGTTGATTGTACCATTATTTTTCTGTATTTAGCATTCACCTTATATGCATGGAATGGTTGAAGCTTTTTCATTTCATCTGTGTGTTGATTTTTTTCACGTTTAGTTTATCCTGTACATCAATGGCATGCCCTGCCTTTGGCGTAGAAAGACATATTAGGGCCACAGCTGCAATAAAAGGTCACTAGATCAGACCCAACTCATCCTGGATAGGATAAAAAATGACTAGATTTCTATTTCATGTAATATGATGTCACAATTGGCATGAGTTTCATCTTTTATTGATTTAGGGTCCGTAGGTACTTGTGTTTTAGCTGACTTCATGTTTAGTCTTACCCCTTGTATTACAGCCGATAATTGTACTTATTCCATTGACTCATGGAAAAACCTGGTCCTAGGTTTTTCTATACTAGGGAACACCAAATTCTTGGGAACCTTAGGAAAATGAAGATAGTTTTTTTAAACCTTGATATTTTGAAGCTCACAATCATCTTTCGTTTAAGTAATGATATTGGTTTTCGACATCATGTAGTATCATTGTAACTTTTTAAAAAATTTAAAAATTAGTTACTTTTGCTGTCTGTGTAATCTAGAAAAGAAAAACCATGTTTATGTATTTGATTTTATCTAAAAGATGATATGTATAAGTTGTGGTAGATGAATCATTGGCTCTCACCGTAAAAATAGAGGAAATTAATATGGTTGTGAAATGATAATATTGGCATATCACATTTCCTTAAAATACCAAGCCATTCAGTTGTTATTCCCAAGTAGTGGTTACGATTTTCTTACCAACCCTCAGCAAAAGGGCTCTGGTAGTGAATTGTATCTAATGATTAAATCACCATGGACGTTTCATAAATGTGACTGCTCAAGCTGATTCTCTGCAAAATATATTCACAGTCATCTGACTAGCAATTAACGCAACAGAAATATGAAGACGTACACCTACTGGGATATCTGATCCCAATTTTATTTTGTTAAGAATCTCAACTCCAAAGGTTTCCTCCTGATGTCAGCCACTTTGTTCCTAGTCACAGCATGCAATATATGCCTTCATTTCTAATTAATCATTACATGTATGATAGTTATGAACGTCAACTGGACATGATGTAATAGGCTCATTTTGCCTTTGTTCTGCATACGGTGGATTTGGAGATCAGTACATTGCACCATGGTGAAGTACTATGGACTGGGCAAAATTTGATCACATTTTTTTCATGCAAAGATTCAAGTTGTAAAAAGTTTGACTCATGTATCTCTTCATCGAAAAGTCGGACTATACACAAGTAAGCACAGTATATATCCTACAACTCATGGTGATAGGCTTACTTCTTTAAAGAATAAGGTTGTGCTTCCTTGATAAGGATCTGGTGGGATCGAGGGAACTGGGTTTGTGTCTTGGGCAAGGCAAACTATTTTTCCTCTGTGGAATTTTTTCAACTTGTTCTGTTCCCTAATTGAATAAAATAATGTAGAAAGTACTTAGTTAGTTCATCATTCCTTCTTAGGGGTTTGACATGCTGGGTTATGGATTGGTGCTGAATTTGTAGCCCTTTCATTGTAGCTGTGGCCTAAGAGAGGGGGAGATTAAGGGATCCGGGTTCACTTATTCACCATCATCAATCGTGTTACATGGCCCTTTGCCATTTTTTTTTTAACTTGGAAGCAAGACGCTGAGGATGTGTGTCAATCCTGTTTCAGTACAGACTGTCAGTGAGCTTGAAGGCATGATACAGTCACAGAACCAAGTGGTGGCAAAACTGAAAGATGAGTGTCATTTACTAACCCAGAAGCTGGAAGATGCGTCTGCCAGACACAAGTAAGGTTTTTTTTCCTGATGATTATAAAATGATTAGTTTTTTTCGATGGTGATACAAGTAGTGATCCTCAGTCAAACATTCCATTTTAGAATTTTAAATAAATCGATCACAGAGTCAACATTGGAAAGAGATGGGTTTTTGCCGACAAGTAATGACATGGTGCTTATGCACCCATGTGTTTTACTGTGAATGTTGAAAGCCATTGTGTTCAAACTTTTTTCATGAAATCCCTTGCACTTTTGATTTGAAAAGCATATGCATTTGGTTTATTTTTGTGAAAGTGATTTTCTTTTGACACAATCCTAAAAATTTATATGCTTATTTGCAATTGATGCTATTTTCACTGTTGGCTTTGTCTTGATTTTTGGTTATGTCATGGAAATATGTTAATTAAGACACAGCTGATGAAGTTCTTTCACAGTACTGTCATTATTGCCTTGCAAGAGCAGTCTATATACCATTAAGGTGCTCCTTCCATACTTGAAGTTGGGACTGCATTTTCAAATTTTTCTTCACTTGTTGTGACTGCTGCATAATTTTAAGAAGGTATGTTATCTCCTCATGACCAGATTGTTTTATGCACCAGAATTCACCAATGATTTTAATATAATGGCATATATTTTTAAAAGTATTGTTTTTTGGGCGAAAAATCTAATCTTGGAACAATTTTATCTTTTTTCCGTGCACAGAATTGTAAATTATGCAAATCTTTGGCTCAAGGTAAATTTTAAGAGATCAGAATATGATTGATCAGCAGTATAATGAAAGCTATCTTTGGATTTGTATTTTCATATATTTACTTCAGTTAAATTCTAACATTAATTGGGATTTTCATTTTTGAAAGAATTTACCTTCAATCTATGATGTGAGGTTAACAAAAAAAAGTATTAACTGCTTTTAGATTTCAGCTGGATATTGGTTTATTACTGACCGTGTATGGACAGAAATACTAGTTGCAGATAAAATCCAGGATTTTTTTCTGCCTAAATTTTTTCATTAAAATTTATGTTCTTTTCTGTTCAGTATGAAGGAGAGAAACAAGGGGTATTTCATAGGAAATGCTTTAATAGCTTTTAAAGCATTTTAATATTGTAAAATAATTTCATTTTTCAATTCTGATGCATGCCAGTGAAGATATCAGGTCTCTGATTACAATAATGCTTCTTTGCACCCAGTCCTTTAGTTAGTGCTTCATGAATTGACCTAAAAAGTGGTACGTAAGCAGCAAACCTTGCACTGTTAATTTAGCATGTACATACAGTTGAATCAATGCCAAATGATAACAATGAAGAAATATATTCAAAAATTATTTTGAAATTGCATCAGTTGCAAATGGACATCCATGTGTTATTCTGTCCATTGCCATACTCTATCAAGAAAACATTTCCTTAGGCATTCCTCCAAGGTTACTACTCAAACCTTGTAAAAAGTATTAAAGTGGGATATGGTCCAATGAAAATTTTTTGTTGTTCTGTTCCATCAAGTATCTTAAAAAAAATACTTATGTTCTTTGAATATTGATGTATATTTGAAGGGAACATGGTATCTTTTGTACATCATTACCACTCAGAGTTTCCGTGTTTTAAATTTTAATGGTGATGTTTATTTTTTTCCTTATCTGCAAGTTTAACTGCATAATGGTAATGTGAAAGTGGTGGCTTCTCTTTGATGTTGATTGATACCTCATATAGTTCACTGTGCTATGGTCTGCACTTCTAAGAATGGTTTAATAACAGTTTATACCCTCAGGTGAAAAAAAATCAAATCTCTGGTTTTTCGCAATGAAAAAAATCTATTGGCGACATTATTTGAATTGTATTGGTGTAGACTTGATGAAATTAGTGGATTTGTTGAATCCATCCTGTCTTCAGTGATGTGTCCAGATGATGCCTTGGCCCATTTATTCACATGCTTAGGACATGTAAGTCACACAAACATTATGTGTCCTTGACATGTGCTATTATTCTGTTATGACATCACTCATGAAAATGTTCCTTTCAACACATACTACTTTCTGTGCAATATTGGCTTTGAGATATGCCTTGAGGATTTCTGATTTGAGGGACTTTATTCATCAAATAAATCATTAGATAGTAATGTGTGTATGAAGTTAATTAAATGAAAAGTTGCTCCACTTTATAAGGTGACTAGCTATGTATTTGTATAGAATATGATTCGGATTTAATTTGAAGAGCTAGTAAATCAGTTGTTGTTTTGTTAAAAATAAGATATCCCATAAACAGACCTCTTAACATTCATTACCATTATAGCTCCTAACAGATTTTAATATATTATAATATATTACTCGTCTTTACTCTTTTATTACAACTTCCTAGTCCTCCTATCCCCATGTTGCATCTGTTTGTTGTGCATCCAAGACGATGGAACAATTCATAAACAAACAACAACAATACATCTCCCTTTTTTATGATCTTAGGAATAAAAACTGTTAACAATCTTCATACATACAGTTCATACACATACCTAAATGCAATGAAATTTTTAAATATTTCTGTAAGACAGCCTTGGGTAATTGCAATATATATCTCCGATCAGTTAACGTAGTCTTTCAAATACTGTGGCTTCTGAATAGTTCTGGATGGCCTAATGTTCTTTTGGCATGGCACCAAACCTCCAACAGTCCCAGTCTTCTTAAAAGGAGACTTCAGACGAACCGTGTTTCATCTCTTAAATCTATTAAGTAAACTTATAAGCTGAGAGAGAGAAAAGGCATTATCTAGTCACATTTGTCACTGTCATTGCATTGCAATTGGATTTTTGTCGGGTATGCCCAGTGGTCAGGCGCTTGGTTAACTGATGGCTCTCGCCTTGCTCTGACCCTGATATTTCCCACCAGGGACCCTCAAGGGAGTGGTGGGATTGAAGGGGCAACTGGCCAGCCCATCCTCCCTCCCCTACAGCAGCCTAAAAAAGTCAAAGTTAATGTAACTGTCAAAGTTTCACGAAAAGGAGTTACTAAACCGAGAAGGTTAGTGACTTTCAACTTGGCATCTTTTAGTTTTTTCCTTGCAGTCAAGATGCCCTCTTTAAAATTTGAGCTCATACTGTGGACCTTGCATCAGAGTTCAAATACTTAGACTGCGGCCATGATATGAAGATTTCTGAGCCGGCATGGTCCCTGGCTGACCAGTGGAGACCTTCTCACCGGTTAACCCTGTACTGCACATCCAGCATTAGTAAATACCCTATTTGATGGCATAAAATAAGCAATTTTCCCTACAATAATCTCTCAAAAATCAGCCCAGGTTTTTTAATGCAATTGTAAGTCCTTATGCAGTCAGCATTATCAAGCCCCTCTCCAAAATATTATTTACTCTAACAATATTCTGGTTGCTATTATTATAACTGGTATCATCTTAACTATTAAAGTAAATGGAGAGGGCACTACATCATCAAACTGTTGCCTGGCAGTCAAAATATCAACCATAATGCTAATCCCAGATCTTTCCTTTGGATTGTGGGACAGAATATATGAAATAGGGGATGTAAAGCAAGAATATCCCCCATATCTTTGAAATTTGAGGCAAGTAACTCTTCAAACATATGTTAGTGGAGAAGGAAAAGTAGAAGAGGTGAGATTACAGGGAGTAAGCTTGACAAAGACACAGGACTTTAAGTACCTTGGGTCGTATTTGACAGAAAGCTGAGATCTTGATAGGGAGATTGACCACAGGGCTCAATCAGGATTGATGAACTGGAGAAAGAAAACTGATGTGTTAGAATACGACAAGCGGATCTGAAAGAGAACAAAGGGTAGGACTTTTAAATTAGCTGTGAGACCAGCCCTGATCTACGGTTGTGAGACATGGCCCATGAAGAAGAGGCAAGAAAAGATACTGGACATAGTGGAAATGAGGATGTTGCGATGGACTATGGGAAAGACAAGGAGAGACGGGGTTAGGAATGTGTGGTTTAGAGAGCAAGGAGGTTGAGGCTTCAAAGAAATTACAAGAGCGAAGATTACAGTAGTATGGGAAAGTGATGAGAAGGGAAGAGGGGCATGTATTGGGGTGAATGATGTACCTGCAGGTGAATGGCAAGCAACCCAGAGGTAGACCTAGGAGGAGATGGATGGATTGCATCAAGTAAGTAAGTAAGTAAGTAAGTAAGTAGTTTATTGGTCCCGGAGACATAAAAAACATATGTATGGGACAAGTCAAGGAGAAGAAAAAAAAAAAAAAAAAAACAGGAAAAGGAAACAATATATAAATACAAATCCTCGCCTCCAAAGGAGAACACAATATATAAATACAATCACTTATTCAAGAACTCATCGACTGAGTAAAAAACATTGTTCAATAGAAGTTCTTTCAATTTCTTTTTAAAAACAGGAATACTACGGGTCTGTTTGATCTCACTAGGGAGACTGTTGTACAACATGCATCCTGCATATGACGGTTGCCTTGTGAAGGACACTAAATTGTGAGACACCACTTTAAAATCACCATTTCTTCTGGTATTGTATGAATGAACATCGTTGTTCAAGGGCAATCCAAGAGCCAGATGATGCTCTTTAACATACATAATTGTATAGAAAATATATATACATGGGAATGTTAAGATGTTAAGTTCTTTAAAATATAACCTGCAGCTAGTGCGTTTATTTACGCCAACCAAAATTCTTATGGCCCACTTCTGTAGTTTAAACAGTCTTGTTGTTCGCTGGGAATGACCCCATGCACAGACTCCATATTTTAGTCGACTAAAAACACAAGCATAATACACAGAGAGAGCAACACTTAAGCTAGTGATCGGAGTTATTCTACGTAGTAGGTAACAGCTCCTTGCTACTCGTGAACATAAAAAATCAATATGTGATTCCCAGTTCAGGGTATCGTCGATGTACACACCTAAAAATTTTGTAACAGAAGACATAGCAATAGATTTACTGTCTAATTTCAACAAGGGGGAAGAAATCAATTTATTTTGATACATGTGAAAAAGCATAAATGAGGATTTTTTTCTGTTCAACACAACCCTGTTATCGGTACACCAGGATAACATATGATTGACCTCTTGCTGGGCAACTACATTCACATTATCGGCACAAGAAATGAGGTGATTAGTATCATCTGCATACATAATTATTTCACCCTGTCTAACACGGGTAGGAAGGTCATTAATATATAATAAGAAAAGTAGAGGGCCCAATACTGAGCCCTGTGGTACACCTTTGGAAATGTGTGTTTTTTCTGAGGAAACCATAGAAGAGGGTCCGTTTATGCAAACAAATTGGGTTCGACCAAAAAGAAAGGATTTCAGCCAATCGTTGGCTATACCAGATATTCCATAATAATGCAATTTCTTTAGCAGAATTACATGGTCGACACTGTCAAACGCTTTTTTTAAATCATAGAAAATTCCTATGGTCTCAATATGTGCGTCCAAACCCTGAAGAATTAGATCAATAAATTTGTATATGGCTGTTTCGGTACTTTTTCCTTTTAAGAAACCATGCTGAGAAGAGGAGAAAAGTTTATGTTTCACAATAAATGAAGAAAGTCTATTTAACATTGCGTACTCAAAGACCTTTGAAAAAACAGAGACCAGGGATATAGGTCTGTAGTTATCTTTATCCATCTTATCACCCCCCTTGTGCAGAGGGAGAACTTTTGCAGTTTTTAACTGGGGAGGGAAAACACCAGAAGAAAAGGAGACGTTAACTAGGTGGACAAGTGGTGCTAGCAAAAGATTTGCAACAGCACCCTTCATGATACTGCAGGGAATATCGTCAAAACCTGAAGAAAATTTAGAACTTATTTTGACTAAAATCTGGCCAATCTCCTTTTCTGAGACTGGAAAGAGAAATATAGTATCGGGAATTTGTGATAGCCTACTAGTAGAAGACACAATATTGGAGCACGACATAGCATTGGTGAGCTGAGTAACAGTGTCGACAAAGTGTTTGTTTAATAAATGGGCGACCTCTACGGGTGATGAAATTACTGAATTATTTGAGACAAGAGTTAGCTCTGATGAATTACTTTTGTCAGGAGTAGATGCTTCTTTGGACTTTCATGGAAGACCTTAGGGAGAAGGAGTTAACACCTGAAGACATGAAGGACCAGACAGAATGGAGAAGGAGATTAAGGAATAGAGACCCCTAGTCTCTAGGAATAAAGCTGAAGAGAAAGAAGAAGGACTCTTGAAACATACATTACTTACTTAGTGCTTAGGGCTCTACCCAATTTTACTGTTGTTGTCCCCGGGAAGGCAGATTAATATTAAAATAAATAAATAAAAGATATATGTTCGGAGAAAGTATATTAAAGAAGTAAATTAATGCTGATCTCTGGTAGATTTTTGATGGAAAACATAGTAAAATACAAAATTAGTATGTCATTCTGTAAGTGCTAAAGGAAAATATGGGTTAACAATGAAGACAGACGGGTCACGCCCATGTTACAGCTTTAAATGGCTAGTGCCCTCTCCATGTACCTCAATGATTGTAACAAGCGGTGTTAGGGCTGATGTATATTGTTTTGATAGCTTCTGAAATGTTATTATACCTTTCCCCTAACTATTAAAACCATACGAAACTAGCATAGCAATCTTCAAATGTATGGAAAATCAGCCCGAATCGGATTCAAATGCACATAAAATAACTTTCCTGGAAAAGTGTAATACGTCTTTCAATATGTTTCAAAACTGTTCCTCCATTTTAAAGGGTTTTTTTATTGACTCTAAAAACTTTGTTTTCTGATTATGTCCTAATAAAATCAAAGTGCCTCTTGTACGCTATCAAGTATGGTATTTGCTTTGCTCCCTGGTCTACCCTATAGCCATTAGGGAAGCTTCTTCAAATTGTAATCCCAGGTGATGCTTTTTGCACTAATGCTGTCTGCAGATTCTTTTGTTGGTAGTGTAGAAGGTAATTGCTGATTGGGTAGGGACCATGCGTTTCAAAGGGCTTCTTATAATGGTCAAAAAATAGATAGATGCCTTTTGCATTAGTGTGCTCTCCAGTTGTCGTGTTAGGACCTTTTTCTTTGGAGCATATGCTGTAGAAATGATAGCTTTAGCTTAGTTTTTATGCATGGAGAATGATCTTTTTCTCATTCAAGGCTTGTTGTTACCCTTGTAAAAGTGTTTTACTACTCTTGATGGTAATTCAATTTCTCTGTATTGGAATTTTTTATGTAGAAATAAACTTCAATTTTGCTCATGCCTCTTTAATTTAGTTCTGAGTGAATGATTATGTATGTGTATTTTTTACCTATTGACCTACCCAATTAAAGGACTGAGAGAAAAGTGACATAAGAAACAATGATTTTGGGTAGGTATGAAGAGTTTTTCGGTAAATTTTTTACAGTGTTCCCAATCAAAGTCATTGCTGTCTTTTTTGTTTTTAAATTTTTTGTTATCCTAGTAGCACAAAATTTTTGCTTTTGATGAGCAAAATATTTCCAATATCTTCCTCATATATAATAGAAACATCATGTTGTTACTTCTGAGACATTTTTCAGACTTTTAACTGACATTGGAAGGTCATGATTTTTTACTTATACAAAATATCCTAATTTGATAATACTTGACTGGAAAGCAGTCAGAATGGATTGTGCTTTCATGTTTGTACGATTTTTATAAAAGCTTATTTTTCCCTCTTTTACATCATGGCAATTCTAGTACAGTGTCCTTATTCTAAATTAAAAGCATTTTGAAGGGTGAATAATCCAACCTACTAGAAAGCGTGATAATATGTTTAATCCAATGGTACTCTTGATTGTCTTTGTTCAATTTCCCCTTTAATTCAAAATATCTCTCCCCTCCAATTATAATTTATCAAATTTTTGGTAATAACGTAATTCCAACCTTGGAAATAATGCACATTTTTACAAATTGGTTTCAGGGTTAAGTGATAATTGCCACACAATTGCACAGTTTATCCTAACGTGGCAATTATCCCTTTCTATGCAGACAATCATCTGCCTAATATGCCCTTGTCCTTCCGACTGTAACCCAATCTTATCCCTTGCTTAAAGATATCCCATCCACCTACTGGATGACTTATCCCTAAACTGTAGGGATGGTGTCCATCCATTTAGGGATATGTGCCAGCTGGGAAGCTACAGAGCATAACATTTTTCTGGATAGTGGACCCTATTCCGAAGAGCATATTTCATTTCTAGTAAAAGAAAAAGATATCTTCAAGACCATTTCAATATCCAAGATATCTCATTGATGGAAGATATTTGAATATTTTGTGCTTCTTGGTTACCAACATATTCAATTTTGATTTTTGAGTAAACTTGACTTGCTTTTTGATCTCAGAGGGATATTTTTTGGCTAAAGATAAAAATTTGGTGAATGCCTGAGTTGCATACTACTTACTTGATCATTTCTCATTAAATAAACCAAGGGAAGTGGAAAGGAATGTGGAAATTTTGAGTTTTATCCTTTTTAGTGATGCCTATTTTTCAAGGTGTTAATCTTTTGTTTTTCAAATTGAGAATTTTTTTGCCCTCCTATGTTCGATTTTTTCTTTTTTTTATTTTGAAAATCCACTTCTAGGAGTGAAAGGGCCAATCTGAAGAACGACAATAGCCTTTTGGCCGAGAAACTCAAAAGTATTTGGCGTGTTTCGGAGTCATTGCAGGCTCAATGTCTGGAGCACACATCACTGTACAATCAAATGTCGCAGAGGTTGGAGGAAATGGAGATGCATGAAAGAGACAGTTCTGAACAGGTCAGGGAAGTGTAAATGCCGAAAGTGATACAGGAGAGGGGCATGAACCTTGTCTTGCATTTTTAAATTGTTATTTGTGTCTTTTCTGTGCCTGTATGTGTGTGTGACTGTGAGGACATATGCCAAGTAAAAATATTTGGTCTGTGACTGGTCTGTAATTGGACTGAACTGGTCTAGATTTTAAAGATATCTCTTGATGTTTCAAATCCAGACCAATATCAGAGAAGTTTCAGATAAGATACTGTGAAAACTGCCTATAGTGAAATTCCCCGGTGCCGTAAAAATTTTCCATTGTCGACAAGTTTCCGTCATATACAGTTTCGAAGCACTGCATAGGGATAATATATTCATAAAGAGAAATCAACTGTTTCAGTATTTTATTCGCATATTAAAATACACGCATAGACAATATTACCCTTAGATTGTTCACACAAAGTAATCACTTAATTATTTGTTTAATTTTTTTGCTGCCCATCTGTTTTTTCTTATTATTTTTTATTATATGGGAATTCTTATGTGGCAGATCCGGACTAAGATAATTCTCCATTATGGACGAGTTTCCGCTGTTTAGAGGGTCTGTTATAAACAGTTTTCACTGTACTTATCTTTCAGAGTAGTTAGAGACCAAATATTTTTACCATATATGCATTGACCAGTTGGACAGCCAAAATTTGTGAATGCTTGAACGTATTCAGATCAAGAGTCTTAATTTAGGATTTCCTACTCGTTATTTTTCTCTCTGAGATTGAAAACACCAAATTCAAGTTCCACTTATCAAACGCTGCAGTTTTTGGAAAAGATTACAACGTATGTAATGAAGCTACCCTTCTTGCCGAAGAGTTCTAGTGGTAGAGAATTTTTATTCTCTCATGAAATCATTCATATTTCTTGAAGTGGAAAACATAAGACCATATTCAAGTAGGGCTCCTGAATTTAAGTTCACCCTCCTGTAAAATCCTAAATATTCAATTATAATTTTTTCTCTGTTGTTCATGATTTGCTATTGCATCTTGAAATCTATTAATTTTGTATCTGATAATTATCAAGTGGCATAAATATCCTGATGAAGACTTGTGAGCTGAATATGTCACACTGACAATTTTGGTGGATGATTTTTGACTGGTTACTCAATTGGCTCTCCAGTAATCTTAAATGCTTGAGACTCTTTCCTCATTCATTGGCATCCAGGAATGGTTCCATTACAGAATCGGAAAGCTGAGATTCCTCAGCAGAGTCAAGAATCTTTAAGTTAGTGAACATATAGGTTGATTTGCTCACCTTTCAGGAGAGTACATACAAAAATTTTAACTTCAAAATCACAAAGGAAAAAAAGCCATGCAATTTTTGAAATTTTTTTAAAATGGATGGAATACTAGCCTCAAAGCCCGGGTATTATTGATTCATCTGCTACAACAGAAGGGAAAACAAGTCAGTCAAACAATCACATCTAATAGTTATTATTGAATTTTAAAATCTGGATTACTGTATGTATATGTAATATATGAAAAAAATTAACCAATCATCACTGAGTTCTATGATAAGCATCCAAATACCATCAATGAGCACTGCCCACATCATTTTTAAGTGCATATTTTCCTCACTTGAGGTATTATAAGGATGTCATGGCTGGAGGAAATATGTATTGATGTTTTCACCAACTAGCGGAAAATATTTCACTACATCAAATCATCCCATTACAATATACACTTTATTAGCAATCTAATTTCGAGTGCATTTTGCTTCATGAGGACCAACTATTGCATTGAAAACCCTGGCCTGATTTCTGAACTATTATTTTTGGGAAAGTTGCTTTTTATAAGCCATCAAATATGGTTTACCCAAGCATTATGTCCAAAAGGAAGTCTTCAGTGCTGTGTTAAGGGAAATGTCTCACAGAAAGGCTGGTGGTTCCTGAATTTCATTCTGGGTTTACTAGACCCTGTTTGCAACATACATGAGCTCATAATGTCTTTACCTGACCCAGGAAATGTGATTGTATTTTTAATGTATAGGCCAAAAAATGTATGTCAGATGTCGTATAGTAGCAGAATATTTCCTTGAAAACAATTCTCTTTCATATTCTATGATTTAGTAATTTATTTTTTTAAGAATGCCTAATGAGTAAATAGCAGAAAATTTCCATCTCTGGACCTATCCAATTTCATACTTTGAACATTTTCATTACTTATAGCCTTCATTCAATACTGATGGCATTGTATATGCTTAAATGTGGAATCCAAGGTGCGTAAATACTTATGTACACATTTTCTTAACAATAATGAAATGAAATCTCAGATGTGGTTATCTTCATCTGAAATAATTCCTCAAAGGTACTTAGATATTTTATTTCACTGAGAACTTACACTCTAAACAGTGTTTGCATCCTTATCCTACAACTAACCACTGTTGAGAAAAAATAAGATGACATCAATGCTTGTAAACACAGAAAAGGCTCTGTTCCATGATCAAAAAATGGCCTCCATATTTCAACCAGAAAAAAAACATATAGTTTTAACTGTCTAGGTATAAGGCTATCAGCTCTTGAGGTATAATTTTTTCTAAAAATGAAGGAGCTACCTGTGTTGGACCACTTCTAATAGCCCTCTTTATACTTAAGTACCGTATTTCCCAGCCTATAAGACACATAAGATGCACTGTAATTTATCAGATTAGAATTTACGCAAAACACTCCCATAAGAATCACTGCGATTTATCAGGTTGGAATTTACGAAAAATACTTCAATAAGATAAAAGAGGATCAAATTACTTTAATGATAATACTTCATGCAAATAAAATAGAACTCACATTTAAAAATGACAAATATAATAGCATTTATTCATCGTAGAATCCCAGAAATTTGTCATCACCACTGCTAAAATCACATATGCAGTTATTTTCACTAGAGTTGTCACTTTCCTCATACACAAGGCCATCTTCACTTCCATCTAGCTCATTGCTAATTCCACGATTTTTGCTAGACTTTATCATAGTTTCCCTTTTAACTTTCTGCCTACGATTGTACAATTTATTTAGGAATTTTTAGGATGTACTGTCAAGGATTCTGTCAAACTCAATTGCTTTCAACTGGCTCAAAACGGTGTTATTATCAACGTTTTTAATGAAGGCAACCATTTTCTATGCCTGATGTGAGAAAAAATAGTTAACAGTATCTTTCCCGGTGAATCAGCTCACGTCTTAGAAGACGAAGTTATACTCTCGGCCCGTAAGACGCAGGCTGATTGTAGAGCACATTTTGGAATTAAAAAAGTGCGTCTTATGGGCCAGGAAATACGGTATATATGTATAATTTCAGAAATGGGTATCGCTATTAGGCGAAAAATTTTCGGCTCAGGCTTCATAGTTAAACTATTAAATCTCTGCATATCCTGGGGAAATAGATGTTTCCAGAGGTAATTCCAATTTCCAGAGGTAGGGAAAATAATTCAATCCTCTGCCATAGAATGAGGGATTTTTTATTCAAAAGTCTCAATGTACTGACATAGCATTGATGCCTTTTCATTGTATAATAATTGGTGGAGCCAACTGGCTAATTGGTCAGTGATGTAACTGGTCAAATTTTCCTGTTCTTCATGTGGGTCTCATGCTGTCTGCTGGTGTGCATAACATCTTAACCCTTTCTCTTGCAGGAAAGAAATGGTTGGGCTACAAAGTAAAGTAGATGACTTAAATGACAAACTGGAAGCCTCATTAGAGGCACAAGAAAGAAAAGGTAAAAATATAGTGAAAGGTAGTTTGAATAGAATGGCATGACCATGGTGAATAGCTCAATAATAAATAAACCATTTGCTTCACTGACAAACTTTGCCAAAATTTGTTTCCATCATTGGCTTTCACCAATTTCCCCTTGAAATTAATGCAGCCAGTGTTAATTTGCTCGTCATTTTCAACCCAGCGTTTATGTCTTGCGTGAACCCCGGAGAATTTCATTCAGGTTGTTCATATACTAAAAAGACTGTATATACCTGTGTGATTGCAGTCAGTATACTTATGGAGATATTACTAGACATCCAAATTTGGTGAGAATTAGGTCTACAATGAATCCTTCAACCCAAGACCATATAGACTTCCCCAGTTGACCACAAGTCTTTGGTGTGCTTGTCCTGTTACGAGCATTATTTAGTGGCATACTTAAACTATAATGGAAATCAATAATTGTCAATAAATTTTATTTGAATTTGCATCCCTTCCTCATCAAAGAAAAATATAGTGTGGCATCATCCTTACAATCATATGATCATGTACCTTAAATTTTGATAAGCCATTTTCCAGTACCCAGTGGAATGTCCAAGAAAGTGTTCTACATTTTCCATTTGGTTACTGAACCTAGTGACTAGTCATAGACAAGCAATAAGATGTTTCAAACAGGTTGGGTGGTAGGCATACTAGTGGTATAGCCTTTCTGGCAGAATATACCCTGTATTTTTGTCATTTTTTATGAAGAACATCAATCCCATTTTATCTATCTATCACCATGTGTCTTTCCTATCCTCTGTCCATTTCTTCTACTATTTCTGTTTCTTGGTGCTACTTCTTTGAGTGAGTAGTACAATCACATAAGATGTCTGTGCCGTGGTGTCAGTCATATTTGATTTGCTGAAACAACTGAAATTATTTATTGATAATCCTTTATATTAATACATACAAACCTCAATGCATATGGCAAAAGCTCATGTCTGGTTATATCTCTATGTTCAGGCTGTATCTTTCGGTTAAGTGATGCCCAAGCTAATCAATGAAACTATTACTCATTTTCCATCATGGTCATGCCATTATTGCTGTTGTCTTCTGCTTTAGTGAGAGACAAACTGGGTTCCAATAAGAAAGTGTTTCCCTGAGATAGTTTCCAATATAATAAAAGAAATCTGTGTGTGTACTGCATCTTAGTAGTTTGTAACTATAGTATACTGAGGGATGTCAAATTAATGGAAGTTTCCTATTTTATCAAACTTTTCATCTTGTTCAATGACTGGAAAGCTGTTATACACATTATGATTGCTTTTCAAACTTAATGAAATGGAGGATTCATTTCAAATGATGAAATATTTTGAATGATGAAAGCAATGTATGATGAAACTAAACTACATGTGTCATTGATTTCATGCCCTGTTTCAGCTCCATACCATTCCAAACACATGTTTCAAATAATAAATAGTTACATATCACCATTCTTTAACCTTCCTCTAGATTTAATTATTTAGAGGACCCACTAATCTATGTTTCCCTCATTCATACAAAATTGGTTTGATACAGAGTGGGGACATGTGCCACTGAAAATTAGTTACCTTCATAAATTATTTTAATGTTTAAGTGGTTGTTGTGCCTCCTAAGTGCTCTGCCATTTTTATTTCATTATATTGGCAAATTAGAGATCTGAGCATGGAAAGTTACTGAGGTCGGACATGTCTTGACAATGCTAAGGTTTTTACTGTCTTAATTTCATCTCAGATATATATGTTGTGGCCTAGACAATGTTTGGGGATAAATCAAAAAATGTGTGTACAGTTACTCCATAAAATATTGCAACACACTGAGCGAGCAGAGTGCGTAGGTCGTCTGTTGAAGCTCTAAAGATGGCTATACTATGCAGTTTCTGATGACTATGAGAATTTGGGAGTACACTTTACAATATCCTTGAGGCATTGGGCAATTGAAGTGGGACTGCATTCTGAGAGTGCTCTCTTGCATTCGGAGGCAATGACCGACTTGCACCGAGAAGCAGTCTTAAGGACTGTATTGGGCAAAAAGAAGCAAATAAGGAATGGTGTTAGAAAGAAACGTGATGATCAAGCAATATCAAATGAAGTAAAAGAGCATAAGAAAGCACTGGAAGGTAAAACAAAGAAGAGCTGAATATATTGGGAGACGACCTCCTGCCCATGCATGAAGGAGCATGGAGGCTGCTGTTGGCTAGACTGAACGAGACTTTGAGCCATTTATGTATGTCGGGCTGATATTTTTAATTGTCACATCTTTTGGTGTTTTATGAAATAGCCTGATTACAGCCACAGTAATGCTATGTTGATATAGAGTATCCTAATTGTTGAAAAAAAACAAACATATTTTTGGAAAATATAGTATTAATAACATTTATATTCATCTACATACTACACTGCGAGCTGTCATATGAGCGTGTGGCAGTGGGTGTTAGGACACCAGCCATGTAAAGATGTAAGGGATAAGGTTTTTCGAGGTGAAATAGTGATGTGTATTATGGGAGTGTATTTAGTGGAGCTCAGCTTTTATTGAGGTTGCTTATTGTGTGCAGAAAGAACAAATTTTTGTACATATCTGTTCGGTAATGTATCTCTCCCATTTTATCCCTTCTGTCAGACCAAGAGATGTAGTGAGGCATCATAATAATATTATGTCGCTCTGAAACACACCAGTTCTGAAGTTCTCAAGCAGCCTAACCCTAGCTTGTAGCTTCTGAGTCTCTCAGGGTTCCCACCTTAATCCCTCTAAAAATTGTGAGACACTATACTCGCTTGTAGCAATTTTATAACAAAGTATGCAGCTTTTTTTGTATTTCATTAATTTTTTTGGTTAAAACTTTATGACCTGGGTCCCAAATGCTCTCGGCGTATTCGAGGTGTGGCCTAACCTGAGCGAAGTGGCATCTCACCTGTAATTTATCATGCAAGGACCTTCCTATTATACACTTAACAAAATCTAGTTTCTTTAATACTGTGCCGCATATGTTTTGTGTGTGTTATATTCAATTATTATCAGCCAAGAGTTCTATTTGAATCGGGTTTCATCTTGCTTGATTAGGTTTTTACTGATAATTAAATGAGAACATACTATTGTTCTGTATATATTTTTTACAATAAATTGTGGGCCCACCATTATTATCAGTTTCCAATATCATTGAAACGAGCTCTTTCCATTTTGGAATGCATAAAAGAACAACAGAGTGCGAAATTAAGAGGTCATTGAGTTGCTAATACCTTAGCCTCCTGCAGTGAATTAGTTTCAGTATTCATGTACTTATGTAAATGAAGTCGAGAGAACAGTCGGAAATATGTCCAACTTAGAATAAATGTATTGCTTAATATACCTGAAAATTCATAGTCATCAGATATGGCCCAAGATGGCCATCGCATTTCGAGCTTCGACAGCCAACCTACACAAACCACTAGCATAGCATGTCATGATACTTTATGAAGTGAGTGTACATTAAGTATTAGTCCAGTTCACTTTCAGTTCAAACTGATTAAGTATTCATTCTAAGTGAATCCCTTTAACTCTGATAAATATCTATTGTGAGAGTAATTTCCCTACAGTATTATCATGATGAAGGTTGTTTTTGGGTTAATGATAACATATTTGATGAAATGATTGTACTTCATTAGGCTGTGTGTGAGCATTATCTTTTTTTTATGTTTATCTTAGTTTCAGAAATGTGATACATATGGCTCCTATATTATTCAAAATATGAAGTGGTTAATATGTATTTAGAAGTTCATCAATTGTATAGTTAAGTACATCTTTTCTGTTCAACAATACCAACTGTACCATAGACTTTTTAGAAAGAAGTCATTGAAGCAGTGGAAAACTTACTTTCTCCATGAATAAATAATTCTATTATTCTATAATAATAAATATTCATATAATTCGCCGAGAAAGGACATACATTACAATGGAGAAAGGATCGTACATTACTTTCTCCATTGCTACTGTTGATATCAAGTATTTCATAGCACATAGTATGCTGTCAACCTGACCTGCTGTGAAGATAGTATGACAGGCAAAAACTTGAGTGCCATTAAAACAATATATTCAAGCAATAATTGAGGACAAAAATATGCAAATGAACATTGCATGTCACCAACTGCAAGATTGCTAGATATAACACCAGTGACTGGAATTTCACTGTGAAAATCATTTGACTTGAGCAAGGATAACCAACTGTGTGTGTTAGCCTGCTTAAATAGTAGCAGTACCTAATTGTTTTATTTCAATTGGTTAATGTAACGTAGAAATAATCAAATAAGATGGGGGAAAAATAGTTATACATAAAATATGTAAAAATGATAGGGGTAGCCTGTCAATGTCTTTAAATATGAAAGCATTTCAGGTGTAGATTGGTTATAGCTGTGGTGATAGTTTTATTTCTGTAGGTTATAAAGTTGCCTAGAAATCGTCAAATTAGATAGGGGGAAAAACAAATATACCTACATTGTGTTCATAAAAATTCAAACAGTTACATTAATGATATGAGATTAGGCATTGTCTGATTTACAGCAATTGCAGCTAGATTCCTTAAAGTCATTTGTGCTAAAACATGATCCATTTAGCAGAGCTGTTTCAAGTATTTTTGAAAAATTAGATGGATCAGAGAAGTTTCAAATTGGCTGGTATGTTGATACATGTAATGGAAGCGGACCTACCTGATCAGTGGATGGGAAGTACTGATTATTTATACAAATATTTTTACTGACATGGTTATTGTGGGAGTGAATTTCATGGTTAGTGGGGAAAAGCTGGTGGTTTTGAATAAAAGAGGTAGGAAAGTTGTGAATCATCATACTTTTTGACATTCACCTGGAACTAAGAGAGCTTCTTGGTGTAACTGCCTATCAACAAATGTCAGTTGTCTCCTTTCTGACCTAAATCGACTTTGGCAAGTCTCAAGAAACCTTGTGTTCAACATCAGTGTCCACTGCTGAACTCACCTCATAGTTTAAGTATTTATTCCTCTATAAGTGTTGATTTTTAAAAAAAATTCTCATTGTGGATCTGTACACCCACTGGAAGTGTGTCATGTTAAAATATTTTACAAACCTTGAGTGAGATGTAATGCTGCCAGAGCAAAACTCTGTGTGCTCCTAATTTGCACTTTTACCCTAATTTTTATTGGTGGTTTACAATTTAAGAACCTAGCATAATGGATTCTTAGTAAAAATAAGTATTTGTAGTCTCTTATTTGACATCTGACATCGCCAAAAGTGTTGACTGTTGAGAAAAAATAAGCTTAATGTCATGTAAGTTATGATAAATGCTACGGGGCAGACAATTGACATTTGTCAACCGGCAGATTAAGTTACAGATATGCCTCTAACGTTCAAATCCCAGTCATTGTTAGGTATTGGGTTCCAGGTGATGAGACAAATTAGGTTAATTGTGTATCATTGAGGCAATTTAGGTCAATTGGTAAAGGAATGATTATTTTGGGAATGGAGGCAAGATAGTAAGAAACCAGATGTCAGCATGAGCCTAATTATAACAAGTGGCATGAAGATTCAACTGCAACACCACACACCTTGTTCAGAAGATGCTCTTTTTTTTACAGAGAATGTATTTGAAAATTAGCCTGTGTCTTTTTAGTTAAGGACAAAGCTATGTTTCTATACATTCAATTTTTCATCTGATCGAAAGGCATCCATATCATTGCTTCCACTCAAGACTTCATTGCTGCACTGAGCTAATTGTGCCCTCTCCATCATTCATTTATTAATAGCGTTGATCGTTTAATAAATTAATTAAAGTTACTATTTGTGGAAAATAACAATCCCTGTACTAAGTGTTACCATTAACTCATTTTTATAAAACTTTTTTCTTTTAAAATTCCAATAAAAATAGCTGTGCATCTTATGGGCAAGGATGTATGTTACATCCTATCTGACTGAGTGAAGCACTTTAAAGGCTTACCTTATGATACTCGAGTAGGGATCGAAGTTCATCTGAAAAATGAACGCCACTGGCCACAGCCATGCCAGAGTGCCTTTTATTATTATACAAATGTTAGGATAAATATAATGTATTTTAGATGTTTTTTAATATCTTCGCATTCCTAATTATTTAGAAGGAATGTTTCTCTAAAGTGCCTAAATCTGAGGCTATTGGAAATTTTTTTTTTCCAAATTGTTTCTATATTCCCTGTTCTGAGAGACTGGCATCACAGATATGGTGACTTTTTTTATTATTATCGAAAGCTTGGAATTTGAAGGTGGGAATCAGGCGATATTAACTATCAATTGATAAGGCCAAGCAAATGTCATTGTATTTACCAAGATTTTGAGTCTGGCATTACAGACATTGGAGGCAGAAAGTTGTACAAATTATTTTAATATACATATTTTTATGAAATGAAATCTTAAATGTTTTAGGAAAGATAACCAATGTATCAATTGCAGTCTCTAAGACTGACATCTCAGTTAATTTAATTTGTTAACACCATAGTTAAAAGCCTGTTTTACACGGGACACATAATTGCACAATCTTATTTATGTATGTACGTGCATTTCAGAAATGTGTCATGTAAAACTGCAAATTGGAAGAATACATGAACAGGAGATGGTGAAGTAGCCCTGAATAAATGTTCTAATTCAGTAACTAATTAAAAGGCCAAATTGAGAAAAACATGCAATGTTGAATTGTGCAATTTTGTGCCCCATGTAAAACAAGCTTAAGGATTGGGTCACATTTCTTGTTCATAATTGTCATTAAATTATGGGACATTCCACAGATCTACAAACTCCTTACCAACCAGAGCAAGCTCCTCAAGGAGAGGGACATCATGTTCAAGGAACTCGGCATCATGGCGAAATCTCAGACGAAAGAGTTGAGGAAGCAGAGCCTCTCGAAGACGAAACCCCAGCAGCTGCCTCCCAACCAATCAGGGATTACTCTCCTACCCCTTCCCCACCTCCCCGGTCCCCCACTGCCGAACCCCCCTTCTCCCAGTCCCCTGGGGAGTATGAACAGGGGCAGTATGTCGCCGAGGAAGGCCAGGGTGGCGACGACGAGCCTCGATACACCACCTCCCAGGAGATGGAAGGCGACGATGAGGAAGATGGAAGGCTGGCCGAGTCCCCTGGAGGGAGGGGTGGTGATTTTCCCCCGGCCAGCGGACGAGGTGATGACTACGACAACGTGGGCGGAAGTGAAGGCTGATGGGAGGGATCGGACTGACGAGCCACGGGAAGGGGAGCTGGAAAGGACGAGCAATCATGAGGTCGCTGACAGGGGTAGAGGACTCAGTACAACAGAGTGTGATGCCCAGGTGAATGGTTACCCAGTCGACTTGGCTGGACCGCTGACTCTCGAAGACTTGGCTACGGTTCGCGATACGTAGTGCATCGCTGGCGCGGGAGTTGGGCTCTTCTGTGTTTAGCGTCAGTATCCAAAGAAGAGGGTAACCTTGATCTGTGTGGAGTGATGCTGGGTGAGCTTAGAATTCTAGGGTAATTCATCCTGTCACAATTTGTGCAATCAGAATTGTTTGTAAAGATTTTTAATTTTGTCAGTACACTCCCAGAAGGCATTAGTGACAGTGCCTTCTGGGATACATATGATCGAAAGGCCAAAGATATTTTAATTATCTATGAAACTAACTCTTTACACCACTTGGGACTATTTAATCCTATCTAACCCTGCCTCCATCAGTTTCTTATACTGCTTTGAGCATGTTTCAAAACATGCTGTTCATAGGGTTCTGAGGCCGTTTTATAAACTCCAGTTCTCAGTAATTCCCAGCTGGTCATTTTTCTCTCTATAAAATCCATTCTTTCAGCTATTATATCAATGGACAAACAGTCTTAAGTTGTAATGACTAATTGAGAGCCTCTATTGAGTTTATTGTGTAAATCTCAATTAAATTTTGTTTATCAGTATCCTCTAAAACAAACTTATATTATTCACGTAATGATTCCAAAATAGCTTCTAGACCAAATATGTATCTTTAAATCATTATTCAAAAGAGTGACATTTTTGCTTAATGCTTGTATTGTAATTTCACCTTGATATTCCTATGAGTATCACCAAATTAGAAGTATTTTTTCCATTCAGCCCTATTTATTTTTGATTTCTCTATTCCACTGTAGTGGAAATTGTAAGATGAAGTTTATGTAAATAATTGAACTAGGGATTTTATGACTAGCATATTGTTTCATCAAGTTTTATTTAGTTTTTTTTTGTGGTTCAACTCACTTCCCCTACATAAAGTATTAATTAATTAATCTCATTAATGTTTTTCCAGTTCTCTAAGTCTGCGTTCATTGTCCAGGTTTGACAGCGTTTCCTCATGCTATATATTTATTATATTCATGTACTTAATCCATCCCACATATTACAATTGAAGCATTTTTTATCCTTATTATCCTATAATCCATTATCCGTGTCTGAAGGGTGACCTCATTGTCATTTGTTATGACTGACATAATAATATCAAACTAATTGTCATTGGATGAATTTCGCTATAGTTGTCATAGAATAGGTGAGCATGACTGTTTGATTAAATTGGCTTTGTGGAATGGCTATGAAATTAACAATGCCATGTGATTCCTATCTTCTACTTAAGCATACCACTTTTTGGATCAGCCTAAATGCAGCTCTCAATTCATAAATTATGATAAGAATTGTTTCATTAGAAAACAGATGGTATTTTCTGCAAGGAATTATGAAAGGCAAATTTAACTAGTCTCCCATGTGCAAGTGTGCCTTCTGCAACGTCTATTAGTGCTAGTGAGTCTATAAACCTCATCTCTGTTGATGGATGACAGTTTTGGCCACGTCCACAATAAATTAAGCTACTTTTATTGCTAATTGTACAAATCACAGATTAACTGGATCAAGGGCTTAGAAGGCCTTACTGTGCTATTATTTCACTTAAGACTGCACTGAGGACAGTGCCTGTTAATCAGGCAAAAAAGAGACAGACATTCCCCTTAAGAATGTGGATATTACCGTATTTACCGGCCTATAAGCACCGGCGTATAAGACGCACTCTGATTCCTCAGATTAGCATTTTCAAGAAATATTCCTATTAGAAGCACCATGATTTATCAGGTTGGAATTTACCTAAATACTTCGATCAGACAAAAGAGGATCAAATTATTTTATGATGATACTTCATCCAAAGAAAATGGAACTGTCACATTTAAAAATTGCAAATATATTAGCGTTTGTTCGTCGTATAATCACAGAAATTCATCATCTCTAATGCTAAAATCACATATGCAGTTATTTTTGCTGGAGTTGTCACTCATACACAAAGTCATCTTCACTTCCATCTAGCACATTGTTAATTCCACGCTTTATAAAAGACTTATAGATGACAGTCTCCCTTTTAACTTTCTGCCTACGATCATATGATTTATTTAGAATTTTTTTAGGACATACTGTCACGGATTCTGTCAAACTCTAATGCTTTCGACTGGCTCAAAACGGTGTTATTATCAACGTTTTTAAAAGAAAGGCAGCCGGGAGAGATACTGTTAAAAAATATTTAACAGTATCTTTCCCAGCGAATCAGCTTTGTGTCTTAGATGAGGAAGTTATACCCTCGGCCCAAAAGACGCAGGCTGATTTAGAGCTCATTTTGGAGTAAAAAAAGTGCGTCTTATGGACCGTGAAATACGGTATTATAAATGATATTTTTTTTATTGGATATTAGTATATGTTTCCTAATTCAATTGTGCCTTATTGTATCTTCTTTCAGCAATGGGTGCCAATGGCAAGTGTCTGTCTTAGTTAAAAATATTGTACAGCATGAGTTCTCAACTAATTTGGATTTTTAACTGATCCATTTTGAAGAGGTCTATCAACCAACTGATTGCCTTCTTTGTAATGAGCTTTAATCTAGATGGTTGAACCAAAAGGGTGAAAATTTCTACACCTTAACTAGAAAACAACATAAAACAATGAGAAATTTCAAGTACTGAATTAAAATGGCCTCATGTGAATGAGGATATGCACTAATTTTGAGGATATCTATTTCTGCAGCAGTTCCCTAACATTTTTGACTTGAATGCTCCATTGAACTTTGGTATTATTTCAGTTGATATGTTCTGAATCTATTGGATGTTGATTCAGGATTTCCTGTAAAAATTTACCCCAAAATATTACCCATGGAATACTCATGTGTGTTGAATCAGTCTCATTAAGATAAAAATGGCATTAGTCACTGCAACAATTGCTTGATTTGGCATACACTTAAGTATGTACTGAGACTGTGTTATTTTTTTATCAGATAGAAAGTGAAGTTTATCTACTCTCTGAATTTTGGAAAATGATGTGCATCTTTGTGTCCTTCAAGTTTTGGCTTCAAAGAATGAAAATTCAGGTAAATTAATAGAAAGTTCTGTTCTTAATATGCTAAAGTCATCACAATCAGTTTTGGAGGGTGATCTTTTCCTTGAGAAATAATTTCTGCTGATGACTTTCTTCTGAGGCGGTAAAGCTAGCTTCAATAAACATGTGCCTTTTGCTGCCATCTAATACTTGGAGGATGCCCTTCATCATGTCCCATTTAGGAAATGCATTATGATTTTGATAGGAATTTGGGGAAATAATAACACTATAATCTTTGTTATTTGAATGATAGCTTTGTATATACATTCTGCCCTTGAATATTACACCAACCTTGTTTCAGCAATTCATTGCCATCATCAAGGTCCATAATACCTTGCCATTGTCAAGATCTCTATCACTGTGATAATGACCACAAATTGATAAGACCCTTGTCAATATTAAATTTTTTGAGTAAAATACTGAAGAATCATTTTCATCAATTTTGTCATGGTTCTATGCAGTAAGGCCTGAATTATTGACCTACATATCTATCTGATATACCTCATTTGTGTGAAATTTTTTCCAATACATCTAGCCGGTACAAGTATGGCAAAAGTAAAAAACAAGTTTTTATGAAGAAATTCGTATTAAAATATTACCACTTGCGGGTGCTAATAGATGACAGAAATTAATAGAAATGAAAACAATGGGACTTCTATCCCGGAAAATTATTATTTTTGCTTAGCAACCATTATGGAAACAGTAATTTGGTACATACCAACAAGTAAAATATATTGATATTGCAGAAAGGCCTTTTTAATACCACTGTATAATGTATGTGATAATAAGATAGTTCTGTGTATGGTATTTATCCTCCAATGGAATCAAAAAAGCTAATTCATGAACCTCCTGGATCGATGGAAAAGAGTATTTACATTGAGTGGTACTATTGCTAACAAAATCTGTGGTAGTAAAATATTTCTCTGCCTAATAATCTTTCATTTATTGGAAAGAACTTTTGACTTGAATAGCATTAACCCTTTGAGTGTGGCATGACGTGATATCATGTCATGGTATTTTTACGCTGGTTCTGATGATGTGTTATCACGCCATGGGTAACGTGAGTGTTCCAGATTTCACTAAGGGGCCTAGTGAAAGTTCCCTAGTAAAGGCTGGAACACTCACCGTACCCTTGACATGATAATAAGTCATCAGTAACAGTGTAAAGACAACCATGACGTGCTATAACATCATGCTGCACTCAAACAGTTAATGAACTTCAAATGATTTTCCACCTATTTTTATTCATATGATAATTAGAATGTGGTTTTAACATGTATACCATTGCAATTTCCATTTTGCATTAATTCAGCATATCAATGAGTGATGAAGAATCAAATTTCCAATATACATGTATACTTGCTTTCCCCTGCATGCCATTTCAGAGTATGTTGAGAAAGTTAGTAAAAAAGCTTAGCATGAAAATTTATGTCTGTTCTGCTTCAAGAATTTCATAAACACCGCATTAAACCCATAAAGTCAAGGAGTGTAACTAATTGAGCCAAAGTATTGTGAAAAGGAATTTCTCATCCGGCATAAGAGAAAAATTGTGCTGGATCAAGTTATATCTATAGAAGCTGCAGTTTTATTTTTCTATCCATATTTATGAACACCAGGAATTTATATACATGTTAAATCATTTTGGTTGTGCATCACAAAGCTAATCTAATCATTCAGTTCAACCATCTTGAGTATGAATCCTAAGGGAGCACTGTTCAAACTTGGTAATGGTGCTAGCAGCAGAGTAATTCGAGCCATTTCAAGGGAATCAAATTTGTATAACATTTTAAGGTGGAAGGAGGTATAGAATTTTAGATAATATTTATCATTTGTTACTTTAAGCACTGCCATTATCTGCCCATTTCCATTGGGATTTATATATGTATAGTTTTTGATTGTTAAATACTCAAATTATTTATGAATGAAAAGAGATTTGTATTTATTGATGACATTAAAGAAGTATGTAGTTGCACTAATAAATGTTTACAAAAAAATTGTTTCACTAATCCCCTTCCTCATCCTATAGTTATTTAAATTCCAGTTATCACATCTAAGATGCCTTATATATATTTTTTTATATCCAAGTGCAGAAATTGGAAATTATTAAAACATCTCTTAAGCGGGAATTCTTAATCTATATAAAATTATTAAATCAATTTTTGTATACGTTAGGATTTTTTATTCAGAAACAGCTCCAACAATTTAGATGCAATGTTGGGATATATAAAATTAAAATGAGAAATTTATATTGAGAAATCCAATACTATTTACCCTTACAACGCCAATGGGAAAATTGTTGAGCCTTCCCGGTGATGAATTTCAGTTTTTGGCATATTTTAATTCAGCCCAATGAAATATGATGAAAGTGACCAAAAATTTTAATTTGGGAAGTCTATTCATTCGGTGTGTCAGTACACCGCATATAACTCATAGTGGTAGGTCACTCGCAACAGTATGCTGGCTCTCAAGGCAGTCCTTTCAGTAGGGATCTTAGTTTGAGTAGAATAGTGAAAGCGAGCCTAGGATATTACTATGCTTTGCTTTCTCTTGTGGCATACTGGCAACAATGTGCCAAAACTGACCAGTAGAGCGCCGTAACCGTTAGCAGGGAAAGCTACACGTGGTGCGGGTATTGCGAAGGCTGGTAACCTTGCATACTCTATTACAACTTACTGCTAAACGTCAAAATGTTGCCTTGGACAGCCGAAGCCACGATGGGGGGCGGAAGCTGAATAAGGTTGGCCCATCAAGATACGGACTGGAAACAAACTCGACTCTCGGTACTTGGAATGTGAGAGGAGTGTATGGAAGGGAGCATGATTTGCTGAATGAAATGAAAGTGAGACGAATGGATGTTTCGTGCGTATGTGAAACTAAGCGTAAGGGGCGGGATGCTGTTACATTAGATGGCGGTAGTCTGGCATTGTGGTCAGGAGTTGAAGATAATGTACATAGCAGTCTAGGTGTAGGACTTATTCACAACGAGAGAGCTAAGTTACTAGTTAGGAAGTACGAGTTAGTACCCTCTAGATTGCTGTGGGTTCGCATGAAAATAGGTATTAGGAGAGTTGTGATTGTGGCATGCTATGCACCAGTAGATGGAGTAAGTGACAGTGTGAAAGATGAGTTTTGGGAAAAACAGAGAGGTTTTGAATGAATGTGACCCTGGTGAGAGAACAATTGTGCTATGAGACATGAATGGCTGGGTTGGTGTTAGGCTGGATGCATCTGAGAAAGTGGTTGGGCCTTTTGGTGACCCCCGAGTGAATGATAATGGTGAAAACTTGGTGAGTGTGTGCTTGGAAAAAGGATTGTTTGTGTTGAATACATGGTATAAACATAAGAGAATACATACGTACACTTGGCAAAGGGGCGATTGTAAAAGCATGATTGATTTTGTTGTGTATGATGAGAGATTGAGGGAGGTTGTGTGGGACATGAGAGTGATGAGGGTTGCTGAATGTGGAACAGACCACTATTTGGTACTCTCCAAAGTGAATCCGGGCAGAAGGTGGGTACCAAGGAAGAATGTTGCGTGTAAGCAGTTGAGAGTAAAAGTGGAAAGATTGCTAGACAGCAAGGTAAGAATGCGGTATGATTGCATGCTTGAGGATACTTTATCCTTGAAGTAGAGAGAATGGGATGAGTATATTAGAAATGAGAATGTGAATGAAGCATGGGAGTGTTTAAAAGGAGTGATTGTAGAATGTGCTGAAAGTGTATGTGGGAAAGGAGTGGTAGGAAGAATGAAAAGCAATGCTTGGTGGAATGAAGAAGTGAAAATTGCAGTCAGGGGAAAGAAAGAGGCGTACAAGAATATGATTGCTGCCAAATCTGAGGAAGAGCGTACTAAGGCATGTAAGATTTACAGAAAGAAAGAATGCATGCAGATGAGACTAGCAAGATGCAGAGCGATTTTGAAGGCAATAAAAAGCTATTTTGGAAGTGGATAAATAGGGCTAAGATTGGTGAAGGCAGGGAAATGAATGTGGTAAAGAACGAAAGTGGAGAGATCATGTGGGATGAGAGGAATATCAGGGACTGCTAGGGGGAGTATTTTGAAGAATTATACAATCATAATGCAGGTACTGAGGATGAGCCTTGCAAAGTAGTATGTGTGAATGTGATAATGGAAAAGGATATCAGTGAGAATGAGGTCAAAACGGCTATGAGAGTATTGAAAAATGGGTAGACTGCAGGTGTAGATGGGGTATCCAGTGAAATGTTGAAGTGTAGGTGCAATTTACTCATTTGTCGGCTATGTGAACTATATAATTCATGCTTACAGGCTTCTGTCGTTCCAGTGGATTAGAAGAATGTAATGATCATCATTCCACTGTACAAAGGGAAGAGAGGAAAGACCGACTATAATAATTATCGGGTCCTTAGTTTATTGAGCGTTCCTGGAAAAGTGTTTGGCAAAATTTTAATCGAAAGGGTGAGGAATATTACTTTTGACAGAGTATGGGGTGAGTAGTGTGGATTTACGCCTGGGAGAGGATGTAGTGACCAGCTTTTCACACTTCAGCAAGTGATAGAAAAATGTATGGGCATCCAGAAGAAAGTGTATTGCGCATTAGTTGATTTAGAGAAGGCATATGACAGAGTAAATAGAAAGAAGTTGTGGAAGGTTTTGAGAGACTATGGAGTGAATGGGCAGTTATTGAATGTTATGATGACGATGTATGACAATAGTAAGGTAAGTGTAAGAGTTAACGGGTTTCTGAGTGATTGGTTTGTATTAAATCGGGGTGTAAAGCAAGGATGCGTAATGTCTCCATGGAACATGGGGCTTTGTTGGTTTGGCCATGTGGAGAGAATGGATGAGAGTCGAATAACGAAACAGATATGTGAGAATAGAATGAATGGTGAGAGAGGCAGATGTGGGCCGAGAAAGTTGTGGTTGAGGAAATTCTCAGGAGGAGGAATATGAGGAGTTTTAAAAACAGGAGGGCGTGTATGAAACAGTGTATGGGGGTAAATGAGACAAAAGAGGTTTGCAAGGATAGGTCAGTATGGAGGAAATTATTGAAGCAGAGTTAGGTGTACAATTATGTATTAATGAGTGAAACATTTTGACTGTGCCTACCCCGGAAGGGAACGGCGTGATGGGTATGTATGTTGTCTAAATTATTATTCTTATTCTTTATTGATTCATTTCTTACTAGGGTAGTGAATATTGTGACTAGAAATCGATTTTAAAAGTCTGGGCCCTCAGGGACCCAGGCCCGTACTCGGCGCAAAGTCTGTGACATCCGTACTCGGAGTGTTAATAATTATAAATATCCATTTATAATTCACTGACTTGGTTACAGTGAAAAATCACAGGTTCAGTAGCAGTGAAACTCACTGGGAAAGTCACTGTCAAAATCCCTTGCAGCGTCTCTGGTTCAGTCACAGGGAAATTCACTGGAAAATCCACTGATTGTGAGTAGCAACTGTCAATCACTAAAAATCACTGTAAGAGTCACTTGTAAGTCACTGCTCATGTCACTGGGAAATTCATTGAGTAGTCACCATCAGCATTGCTGAGAAGTCACTGGCTATATAACTCTGTGTCAGTGGATATTTTCACCTCAGCAATACCTTGTGGAATCATCAAGTTTGAGTGTTTCACCTTAAGAATGGATTGGTTTCACCAATTCACACCTGAGATCACAATTTACTTTCAAAGGATTGCAGTACTTTGAAGATTCACAAAAAAATCTCTGAGAAAAATATGAAAATGAGATTGTTTATGAGGAAACTAAAGTAATGAGATTTTTTGAGATGAAGAAAGAGAAGCAAGTCACAAAAGTGGGAGGGTACAAGTGAGCACGAGAACAATTGACTTACATACTTGAGTTGAAAAGTTGGTAAAGAGATATCAGAATTAGAGGCTTTTGAAGGAACGGGTCCATGAATTGAACATGAACTGAGGACTGAACTTTCTATGGAACGAATGTTCCTTTTGGTCCATCAGTCCTTCATTCTTTTTAGTCCTTTGTTCCTTATGGTCCTTCATTCCATTCGGTCCATCAGTCCTTTCTGTCTATCATTCCTTTCAGTCTGTCTTTCCTTTCAGTTCATCTTTCCTTTCACTTCTTCATTCCTTTCAGTCCATCGGTCCTTTCAGTCTGTAATTCCTTTTCTTCCTTTCAGTGCATCTTTCCTATACACCCTTTGCTTCAATCTTTATGGGATAAGATGTTCTTTATAAGACCCAAGAAGTTCATCTGAAGATGCTAGCAGTCTAATTAGTAGGACATTTTTTCTTAATAGTGGAGCCAGTTGGCTAGCTTCACTCAGCTATGGTCACAGCTGAAGCCAAAACAATTGAAATCTCAGGCTCTACTGGCTCGATAAAGTCATTAGGACTATCACCAGTAAAAGATTTCATTCTCTACATCCTCAGTTGCATTCTGGCCCTATTGCTGTGAAGCTTGTGGAGAACATACCAGAACTAACCTTTGGCCACCGTGTGACATGTCACTAGGCAGGAATAACTTAAATGCAGTCGCTGCATGTAATGAAACAAACACCAGACCAGTTACTTCTCAACTTACAGCATTGATATTGCAGCTTTTGATAGCTTTCAACTGCATTATTTTTACATAGCAAGAACCAATTTCTAATTTTATACTTTTTTTTCTTTTCTCCAAGATGGAGCTAGCTTCAAAAATGAATTCCTTGAGGTTCATAAATATGAAACATGAAGTTAAAAGTTGGAAATACTGTCATCTCTCACATATTTCATCCAACGTACTTATACGCCGTCCTAATAGTAAATCAAGTATTTCTAGTTTTCTTTTTCATTTTTACAATCTTTAAACACCAAGAACATATGGACAGTAAAAATAGATGACCACCATTCAAAAATGGAACAGTGAACAAGTGACCACATTAGTAAATGGTGTGATGATAATTTGGTTGCTATCCACAATAATAAAACTACTTTTATACAATTCCATACTCATCAAAAGAAAACTACTGTATCTCCTCTCCCAAAGTTTATTGGGTCCCTCCTTAAGTGCTCCACTGTTACAAAATTCCTAGGACTATATAGACATGAATCTCTATCCTGGGAGACTCATATTGATCAATTATGTACAAAAGTTGCCTCAGGACGCCACCTCCTGAGAAAAATTGTGACCCTAGTAGTCACTGCTACTGCTCTTTCAGTGTATTACACTTTTAATCATAGCCAAATGAAGAGCAGAATTGTGGTGTGGGGCCACTCTTATCATTACGGAATAAATGAATATCAATCAATATCAATATGGAATCTGGCAGAAATCATTGATACAGAAGTATTGGAAATGGTTTACTTTGGAAATTTCCAGTCCCACTTGAGCTATGGGTTAAATTTCTGGGGATCATCTCCCAGTTTTCAGAAAGTTTTTATTATACAGAAGAGAAGCATCAGGTATATCGCAAAAATACCTGCATGGCAATCCGTTAAGCCATATTTTAGGCAACAAAAAATGTTAACATTACCTTGTATCTACATTTATTACCTTTGTACTTATGTTAAATATAGCATGAACCTGCTAACCACCAATGCACAAATACATGGGCATAACGCAAACTAAAACTTTTTTACTGGATAAATCTTATTATAATGTGAAGGACCTTAAAGAAGAAAATTTCTTTATTAGTTCCTTTGAAACTATCAGTGCTCCTGAATAGAAGAAGAATTTATGTCAATATATCTCTTGATCTTTGATTATTTAGTCTCAGTGATGTTTCGGATACTGTTATTTTTTAATTATAATTTTGTTTTACATTTTATTGTATCACAAGCTTAACCTATGACTGTGATGTCTTCAGTGTTCTGTATTGTTGATGTGTTCCATATGTGTACAATGACATGTCATATAAGAACCAATAAAAATGTATAATATTCTATCTATACTATGCCCTGGTTAGCAGGAGCTGATTCAAGCTACTTTTGAAAGGTGGGACAGAAGGGAGAGGTTTCAAAGCGACCGGTAAGTTGTCATATATTATGGAAGCTGTATGATGTGGGCCTTTCTGAGTAGTGGACAGGGAATACTGATTTACGTGAATATTTTTACTGAGACGAGTTTTCAAGGGAGTTAATTTCATGGTTGGTAGGGAAGAGGTAGTGGTTTTGTACAACAAAGATAGAGCAGTTCAATATGCAAAGAGAAGGAAGTCTGTGCATGGCATCCTTTTGAAAAAGGGACCTACCCACAGTGTGGAAGGGGAGGCACAACATAGCTTTAAGGGGCTGTTTTTGGGGGAAAAGGCCTAATTAGTAAGGCTATGACACCTCCCAGGACATTATTCCATATAAGAGGTGAGAATGAATTTTTTAATAGATTAGTTTCGGAGTATCTTTGGCCATAAATGGTGGAAATGTTCGATCTCTGTGATGGTAAGGATAAAAATCCTAAGCAAATTCCCACCAACTTTTATTTGGATCAACCTTGATTTCAACCCTTTATGCCATTTTCAATAAGTATTGCACCCATGGTCATTGCAAAAATGTAATTAAATACATGAGGAAATTGAAATTATCCTTACCATTAGGGAGACAGCCACTGTGGTCATAATAACAACTTACAACAGAATTTTACTCAATTGAATTAGGGCTGGATACAACATTTTTAATGATATTCAAAAAAATTTTGTTATGGTTACCTTAGGGATAGAAGAATCATTTTACTCTTATAAGTTATTGTGGGAGGCTAGTCTCCTGGACTGTTTCTGTTGGCCCAACCTCCTAAAATCTCACCCTGCTACCACTCATGCTAAGGAGAAAAAAATATAGGAACTATTGCAATACTTCACTTAAAAAACTGCAATTTTGTGGGGCCATTTTTTCCAATTAACTACATGACATCACCTAATTCTCCCTAATAGCTCTAGGTGGGGTGGAACACTGGGGGCAATCAAGAAATGGATTGAATAAAAATGGAGTGGGGAACACTATAGGTAGACATAAGGAACTGTACTTGAATGAGTGAGACTGGGAAAAAGAGTTCTTGGGGACGATTCCCTCAGTTACTTACGTGCATAACAAGTGCCATAAGTTACATATCATCATTGGGAATCTCAAGAAGTAAGGAAACAAAGATAAGGGGAGGTAGTTTGGGACTCTGTGGAAAAGGAATCAAATCATTGAAAGAAAATAACACTCCCAGCTGACACAAACACCATAGACTCCATGGCTTTCCACTAGTAGCACTCCTCAAGTAAGTCGCCACCCAAGAAATGACCCCTCATGTGAGTGAGTCGTCTAATAAATACCCAAACAACAGGGATACTACTCAGTGGCCACAATGTCAATCAAATAAATAATGAATCTAAAGAAAGGGTGCCAGAACTTAGTGCAGGAATGAAATATTTCAAGGCTATGTTATTGGGCCAATTTTTTTTAAATTTATGATTGCTGAAGAAATAGTTTTCAGATCGTAAAATTTATTTCTCTGTTTCCCCAATGCAGCATTGGCCTGGGTTGCTCAGGGTACGATTTTCAAAAAAGAGCAGCATTTTCCAGAAAATTTGGAATGTTTGGTTTAATTATTTTGAGGAGTGATGGAAAACTAAGGCCATATGCACCGTTAAGACCATTCAAGTTGGTTTCTGAGACAAGGGTCATTCTGTATTGAACAGAGGAAGGGTGGAGAGAAACATGGCATTGGCATTAGCCGTCTCTTTATGAAAGTTGCTCTAGGGACTATAGTTAAATTCCTCATTCTATGTAGAGAGTACTTAGCCTGAAGTGCTCTCAGGATGGCACCTGAGTAGGGATGAAGATTTCTCTGAAAAATCTCTGCATTTGCCTGGATTTGAACTCAGATCATAGGGTTTGGAAGCCAGTCAGTAGCGTATCCAGCGGGTGGGCAGGGGGAGCCAATGCCCCCCCATCCCTCTGTGTTCTTGGGCCCCTAAGACTGTGAATGTTTCCACTCTAAAGATCTCATTCGTCCTAAAGTCCTCAGTCGGAGCTATATCATTCAGAAGGGTGAGAGGGAAGCGTCCCAGCTTTCTGGCTGCTAGATATACCAACAAAGTAAGCAAACACTACCAACTGCCACGGGTCATGGCAGATTGACTAACAATGATCGCAATTGCGCTGATTTGGCGCCGGTCATGAGTTAGGATGACGCGTAGGACGTGGCACGGTGCCCACGTCTAGTTTGAACTGGCTTTGTGCATTGGTAAGTTAGAAATGTCAACATTGAGTCACTCAGTCTGGCTACCGTGTGCGTGACGTAGAGTAGGTACCTACCCTGTACACCCTCTCTTCTCTCGCCGCCACACCACAACAACAGGGTTGACCGTGATGACTGTCAGAGTTTAGTCGAGAGTACGCGTGGAGTGTGCACATTTGACTTTTTTAGTGTTATATTTATGTGATGTCTGGACAAGGTAAAAAAGTGGCGCTCAAGGGCGCAAAGCTAAAGCAGATTTAGATAAACAAAACATTGCTAAGACGTGTGCAAATTTAACATCAGCATTAGATAGATTTAGATAAACAAAACATTGCTAAGACGTGCAAATTTAACATCAGCATTACCTGATGTCAATTCCACTGCTAGGTCATCACAAAATTCCATAGCTGATAATCAGCGACTAGTTGAGTCTTCATTGGTATCATCTGCAACAACAACTTCGCCTCCCGATTCAAACGAAAACTACTGTGTCAACAAATCGTAAGTATCAGTTTCATGTACTACAATGTACATATGTGATAAGTTTTTGTTGAAATTTAAATACACTTCTTGAGGCCGCATCGCTACAGACTGTCTGTACAGTGTCTACATACACAGACAATTCTGCAAATTGTATTGCTTTCAACTCAGCACATTACCAATTATTATTATTGGGTTATTTCTATTACTATATGAATGACACGATGCACTCAGAAAATCCAGTTTCACTGACAGCGTCAGGATCAGGCCTTTGCAGGAATATCTCTGCAATCACAATCGGCGATAACTACGGCAACACCAGTGGGGGAAGGACTTCGGCAGGCGTTTGCAAAAACCTTGGGCTATCCGAAGAAAAGAGATACGATTTACCAGACAGAGATGAAAGTGGACTCATGTCTGACAGTAATAATTCGATTGAAAATATTAATGTTGATTACCCATTTCTGTTTCGTAACATTTCGATTGGCCTGTCTAAAGTTCGAACTTTGTTATAAATAGGTCCGTGTCAACCTGGGCTTAGTGACACTTTCGATTCTTTTGACTACAATGACAGTCATAGGCGATTCTAAAAGGAATGGTATAAAAAGAAACTTCCATCGGGTGAAGAAGTCATTAGATACTGGTTGGTTTATTCGCCCAGGGGTAACATCATGTCATGTTTCTCATGTTGACTGTTTGGAGATAAACAAGTCAGGCAAAATGATAACTGGTCAGATCCAAAAATGGGTGCCTCGAATTTTAAGAAAGGGGCAGAGAAAATAGAATGACATGAAGAAACCCAAGGCCATCGCCAATCAGAAAATATATTTTTAATTACAAAATACAGATTTTAAAAAAAATGTACAATCAAGATAAAGTTTAAGCAGGCCCAAAATGAAATGATTTCAAAAAAACAGAAATAATGAAACGACTAATTGGTATTATGTATCTCTCAAAACAAGGTCTACCTTTACGTGGCCATCAAGAATTTGGTTAACGACAAAATGTCGAGAGTAACAAGGGACATTATTTAGAGTTTGTGAGAGTTTTTGCGAAACACGATACAACAATGGCTAACCATCTTGAGAGCTCAAAACACAATGAAACTTACTTAAGCCCATCTATACAAAATGACATCATTCAAGCCTTGGTTAAATGAGGCATTGCAGATTATTGTAGGTGAGATTAAAAAAATAAAGTTTAATTATTTAATAATTTACTCAAAAATTGACATTTCCAAAGTATACCATTTTTCATTGAGTGTACGTTATGTTATGAACACAGTTCTAGTTGAACGTCCAGGCAATTCTCAGAGCTGCAATGACCAGTGAGAATCAGCTTTAAGGACTACAGCATTGTAATGAGAGCTAAATAAATAAATGTGTATATAACGTTGTCAATTTTTATATTTTGTACAAACCCATCCGCCTATTGCATCACCAAAATTTGTAAAGTTTAGTAAACTGGTTAATTTATGAGTCGGCGTCCCATGAAATTTTCTGCCCCCCCTAGACCCAAAACCTGGCTACGCCACTGAGGCCAGTAATCCTGTGACCACACCCACTCAATCCACAATTTTAGAATTTTAAGAAATTTCTCATAATTTAGCATAAAAAGCATAAATTAGAAGATTTTGATAAGTTTATTCCAGCTATCAATGATGAAAACAAGACAGTTAACAGTTGAAATCTGTCCACAGCTAAGATTGGTCCCGTAAATTTGTGGTGAAGTTGGAAATGTTCCTTTTGCCCTAGAGTGATTGAGAAATGGAGTGGATTGTGAAGGTATGACTACCTTTTCACAGTGATTCATATGCTGGTAGCAACTGGATAGGAGACATTGAACATCAAATGTCAGGATTAGGACTTAAACTTTTATTTTTTTAACCTATTTCTTTGTAAGACAAAGAAGTATTGAAAGATCATTGACAAGAGATACCCATTAGATCAACACTGTAGGGCAAAAACCAAGAAGATACACTTCATGATGTATAATTTAGAAATAAACTCTAAAAATTAAAGTTATTCTGGTAAAAAAATAACTAAATTAACTCCCTATTGAGATAAAAGTTTCTCTACATTTCTAAGTCTGAGAGATACAATAAAATAAGAGAGATACTCTGCCAAACAGATAGGTACAAAAAATCATTCTTTTCTCACACAATAAGCGACCACAATAGAAACTGAGCTCCTCTAAATACACTCTCATAGGACATGTCACCATTTCACCTCCAAAACTTTTACATCTTTACACAGCTGGTGACCTACCACCCCCTGCCGCACACCCTAGCGGCGGCTCACGGGGTAGTGTGTAGATGTAGAAAGGCTACATATTAATATCTCTTTCAGTATTCAAGAAAAATATAGTAGATTCAAAAATATTTTCATTGATTTTTTTCCACACGGCTGACGAATATTTAAGTGAACCTCTAACAAGTAAATCTGACATACTGTAAAACATGTAATGTAGCCCGTGTGACTTATCATAAGAAATTAATTTACTCTATCTTGACATATCCTACACTTGTGTATCGAGTTCTGGAAAATATAAAGAGTAGAAAAAAGGCTAACTAAATCATTAAGGAAATGTTGGGAATGAGGAGTCAACAAGCTATAACCAAGATGAGTCAATATTTTCAGTGCAACTCGGAATTTGTATTTACATTAAAAATATCCTTCAAATTATCATATTGTGTATTCTATATTCTGGGCTGTATTCTATAACAACCAGCCCTGAATCATAGGGGTCTAGTTTAAAATCCTGATCCCCCTTTGTAAATGCAACTAATCCTAACCCAGGAGATTTTCTGATTACTTGATGTTTCGGCGTAACTAAGCTAGGTTTCGGAGTAACTAAGAATTCCAAAAAGGCAATGGAACACTCCTCTTGAATATGCAGATGACACTCATCATATCAGCTCAAAATGAGGTGATCTGCACTTGCCTAAGGAGTAAACCCTTAAAATGAATTCTGTTAGTCACCTTTCTCCAACAACTTTATTCATTTTAAGAGCTAAAATATTTATGCAAAATTAGGTCAGCCCAATTCTGGCCTCAGGTGATGGATGAGAATGTCATCTAGATGGAAGAGAAGAAGTTATGTCCCACATACACTGGAGTACCAACATAATTATGGATGGCATCCACTGAAAAAGACTGCACCACTGGGGTACTTTACTACAAAAGTTTAAAAAAAAAGTATTCCACCAGTAAAAGAGAGGTTTTGTTGAAAGTTGGAGAAACTCCTCCTGGCTTTCCACACTTTCGAGGTCCTATCTATCTCTAGTAATTCATTTTCCGCTTCTGAATACAATCTACCCTTCATCATCCCATCAATAAAACCTATTCTCTTTCTTCCCCTTCGCAGCTTACCCAACATCCTTCCCTCGATTTCATTCTTGAGCAGCCCATCCTTCAACCACGTACCTTTCCTATCCCAGATTTCATTCAGGAGTTTTCTTTCCTAGCCCACCATACTAAGTTCCTAAGTACTAATCCTTGTTCATCTTCCTTTCCATCCAACTTTCTTCTCCATCCTTCCCCACACCTACATCTCAAATACTAGCAACCTATTCTTGTGCTCCTCTCTAAATGCCCATGTTTCTGCCCCATACAAAGTGCTGCTCCATATCAAGCTCTTCACCAGCCTCCTCTTCACATCCTTACCCAAGGTCCCCATCATCAGCTCCCTTCTATTACTAAATGCATTCTTAGCTAATGCTATTCTATCCCTTATGTCTTTGCTATTAAGCCCATTTTCTTCTAGCACAGTACCTAAGTAATTGAAATACCCATGGAGAATTTGATTCATGGGAGTAAAACTATGGCAAAAATAAATGCTAAGAACATAGGGAAATAAAAAAATTCACATGAAAATAAATGTATCCTCCAGCAGAGGCACAGGCTAGCTAAGGGTACAAGTGACCTGAGGGTTTGCCTGAATTCACGTAGAGTCAAGTATTTAATCCAATCTTTTTTTCCTCAATCAAGTTTTTGAGAAAACTTAGTCCTTTAACAAAATGTTTCAAGTTGGAAATTAATCAACCTAACCTTCACCTAGCAAAGAGGTATACCTAAGTTTTCTGCTGAAAACTCGTAGATATTGACTTTTATTTTAACTTCATCCCATTAGTTACATGCTTGAACTCTTACAGACTCTGGGCACTAGGAAAACACATGATCAACCCTTCTATTTTCATAGCTAAGCATCTATCACTTCTGAAAACCACATCTATCATTATTACAACTTTTGGAGGCATTTGCCAGGATCACCTCAATATTTTGTTTCCAAGTTATCTTTGGCAGTAACATGGTCACAAAAAAGATATTTCATAAATTTCCACTATTTCATTGCATGGACTTAGATTTCAACATACTTGTCCCATTATCAAGGTATATTTTTGCAAGCTTATACATGTTTAAACATAGAATGTTTCACTTTAAAATATATAACTTCTCAAAAAAGAACCTGTGTAAAACCTTGATAATGGCACAAGTTTGTGAAAACCTATATCGGCATAATAAAACTGAGCGGAAATTTACAAAGAATCTTTCATTTTGTGTTCATGTTATCAATATTCCCTCTCCACTACGTACTGCTGGATATGTTAAACATTATTTTCTTTGTTAAAGCTTAAATGTACCATATTCCCCCTGTAACTGCACTTTCAGATATTTTAGACAATAAAAAAGTTGTAAAACATATATTGACATCTTTCAAAACATTACTAACCACAGATACTTTCTTGAGCAAGTAAAAAACATTTACTCGACCATATTATTAACCAGGATGGCACAACGATTGAGGTTTGGTGATGTTGTAGTAATAAAGAGATAACACTGAAAACTAAAATTGTGCCACCAACTGGAGGTGAGACTCTAAATCGTCGTTTAAGCATTGTCTGGTAATGCCAACAAGTGCTCAGTGAATCGACCTACCACTATTGTCTACCTCCCTCTTCCATTAGTCTGCAAACTCCAACCAGATTCAAAATTTTGTCATTGTAACTATCTTCACCCCACTTACAGACTTCACCCTGATTTAAGGTAAATCATGATTTTGATCTTCCCTAGGCTATTATATATACATAAACAAATCTATTACACCTACAGGAGATGCCCGGAGCTGCACACTTTGGCTCAGTTTTGTGATGCACGGTTAAATTCAACAGCAAAGAGACAAAGCCTTTTCTTTAACTGAGTTTGGGTCACACACATTACATCAGAGTGCAAATTAGTTGATTGAGCATCATTGATGGGATATAAGCTTTGGTTTCCATACTGAGAAACGACTGAACCCGGGATTCAGACACATTTGCCAATCACTGCAATTGGGATAGAATGAAGTGACAATAAGCAAATATTTATAATTGTACTTGAATAATAAGGTCAACCTTGGAAGAAGGTTGACTACCTAAGCCATGGGCTCAAGAATTAGCCCAACAAGTCAGTGCAGGGAGCAGACTTACCTACAATGTTATATTCTAATGGGCAAGAGGGGAGCTTTTTGTGGCTCAGGATGCTATGAAGGATATTGATTCATGTTCACTTCACATTTCCAGTAACAAAAAATAGGATGGGATATCAGAAATGTTTATCTTCATATGGTACAAATAATTCTGCACACTTCCAACTCACCACAAACTGTAATATACTCACTCAACAGATTCAACCCTCCATACCCACTGGAGTTTATACCTTGGTAATCACAGATAATCACCAAAAATACACAGTGATGCTATTTTTGTGGTCAAAGAATACCTTCCAGACCTTCATGTACTCAATGAAACCATCAGTAAGCTGAATTGGGATTCCTGATAGGGTAATGAATATTAGTCAGTGAAAAGGGTCATAAAAAAGTCAGGATTTTTAGACAAATAAGAAACTCATATTTTATCTTTCATATAAATTTTATGCTCTTTTAAGGAGTTAAAAATGTACAACACTATCACATTTTTGTTAACATAAAAGGGTAACAATATCTTCACCTTACATTCTGAATAAACAGGTAAAACAGTAATACTTTTTTTCAAAATCACATATGAACAATATATTTCTTGTAACCACTAATATTGGAAGAAGACAACGTTGTTTTTTTTTAGAATAAGGACTAGGAATAAAAAGGGTGAATACTACAAGTGAAAATAAAAAATTAAACAATTCCCAGTTTAATGAAATGGATAACAAATAGACTACAATGAATCCTTAGCACACAACGTTGAAATTTACACCGTAAAAAAGTTTATTCCTAATCTTTCTGTACCCTAAGAAACGAATTGTTTGAAAGGTTTTTCTTTCACCAGCTGGCAGACCTTCTCTTTGCTGTACATAAATAAATTTATTTCACCAGGAATCAAATAATCCACCCTCATTCGTTAATCCCCATAATTCACTGAGCAGTCAAAAAATGCACATGAAACAATATATCTAATTATCTCGGCACTTGCAGATTGCCAGAATGCTTTTCACTATCTCAAGGTATACGTAACTGAAAAAAAAAATAAAAAAAAGAGGTCTACTTTTCTGAGGGGGAGAGGGAGAAAACAAACAAAAAAAATACAAGGATACAGATGCTAGTGTTTTGGTTTTTTTTTAGTATTTGTTTCTTCCAGAGAGCTATATGAGAAAATTGTTCGAATGAATGACTAAAAGTTGCAGTTGATGAGGCTTTTTCATTTTTTTCCGATTTGAAAGGAAGTAGAATGATGAAGAGGTAACACAGCGTACATCCATGACCCATGAAATAATGAGGAAGATTTCTGTTTCCTGGTAGATTAGTTGCATAATATTAAATGCCTTTCGCTTGTACTCCCACATTCATTCGCACGCACCCAATAAGACACACACATATATGTATACACAAATACATTTATTACGATCATTCGAAAGATACGCTTTTTGGCTCTCAATCGCACATGCACGCAAACACACACAAGTACACACAGACATCCTCTCTTTTCCATATGGCCATTTTTGAAGACTAGTTTCATCTGCTTTTTCGCGACAATTTTTTTCTGTATAAAAAGTTTTCAACAATCACAGGAGATGAACAGTATGTAAATGACATTGTGTAATGGAAAAGGCCAGGCAAGGAAGCCACAAGAAATATGAGGGAAGTTTTTTTTCAAATCTTTGGTTGGATAAATCATTTACACCACAAAAAACTATTCTTTCAACATTTTGTGACAATAATTAACCATCTTCACTGAGAGGCAATTTCAATAAATTGAAAAAAAAATCAACGAAGAAGTCACTACACTTGATATTGTCAAAAAACTAATCGTGAAATGATTTAATAAAAAATGAAATTACAGGTTAAAGAAAGGGGTATTTTCTACATTATTGTACTTACAGAATAGCTTCCATATTAGAAAGTCTATAGGTATAATTTTTTACGAAATAACATCTCTATAATCATCATCACAAATGCTTTGCTTCCGACATTCATTTTGGAAACAATGCTTTTTCACAACACAAATATGTACATCTATTCTGTCCAATGGGACATGCCAAAGCATAGCCTGCACCGTAAAAAACTCCTGCCGCAAACCCTCTGGGGTGAAAAAGGAACTTGTACAATTCGACAAGTACATACACGTGCTTACATTACATACATATTACACAATAAAAAAAACCATGCATATTGCGCACAACCAGGGAGATAAAAGAGCGGTGGTGTACCCTCTGAGCCTTAGAGTTACGACAGCGCTCTTTTCCAAAAATTGACAGAAACAACCAGAGCGACTACACTGAAGTCCACCCAAAGGTTATGGCAGGAGCATTTATCGGGATAAAAGACCAGCTACGAGCCAGCACATCCAAAGAACACAATAACAACATATATGCTTAAGATCCATCAAAGAAAGATATTAAACTAATTCAAACACTTCCAAAAAACGAAGACCCACATTTCTTAAATTTTACTCAGACTTGCAATGCATCTTCTACCATATTAGCAGAATTTTTCTCTCCTAACCACCAGGCCCCAATTTCACTGACTCAACAGAGAAGTCAATGGAGATATACCAAAGACATGCAATGCATGTCCATGTCTCGATACTCTGCCAACCGTTTTTATACACATGTGAGCACCCTGGTAATTAGACTCAGTCAACCATCAAAATATCACTCTTCTCCCAAGCACAATTGACGGACACACTTTTCCTGCAGTGGTTTCATACCATTCTGGCCACATGGAAGTCAAGACTTCACACAATTCCCGTCCAAGAAAACTGCATACAATTGGATATAGTGGACACCAATGTTTTTTTTTTTTTTTTTTTTTTTCATTTCAATAGGAAACAAAATAAAATCATCCAAGTTTCTCTTTCAAGTCAGCTCCTCTTTCGGGAAGGCTATAAGGTAACGGCAACAAGAAAAAGAACTGTTAAATATAAAAAAATGAGGTCTTTGGAAAAAGCAACTGCCATAATTAATGTTTGGAAAGTAAAAAGGGTGTATGAACACTGCATGTTAGTGTTCATATATACTGATTTAGGGTCCAGAGACCTAAACTTTTAAGATTTTAATCATACAATGATTAATATGGCAATGGCCCGGTCGACCGTCCGAAGCAAGAAAGCCGCAACGGAGAGCGCATCCATGGAGGGGCATTTATGGAGACGTCAACCTTTGCAGCCTCTCCCAACAAGGAAATCTAACAAGAAAACAAAAAACCATCTCTTTTCTTAATATGTATTAAAACTGGCCAACTGGATTCCTGCCATGCCAAAAGCGGACCTCAAAAAGGTCTCATTTTCCTCTTTACTCTCGTTATATATAGATATATCTCTCTCTCTTTTTAAACTCTCTTTCTCTCTCGCCTTTCTCTTTTTTAAGTTTTGGGACCGGCACTGTGCAATGCCAGGTTTTTGTATATGTGCGTTACAAGTCCAGCTTCGGGAAGAAAGATGGATTAGAGAGGAGAGGAGAACCACTCTAATCTCAATAGTCTAAGCATTTCTTTTTTTCATTCAAGTGGACTGTATTCAGGCTCAGTTTGAGAAATAAATATTGTTAGGAGGAGCATCCTCCTCAGAGGGCTCCTTGCGCCTATTCCCTATGGGGTAAGCACGCAGGCGGCAGGGAGCCTGGGTGGACGGAGGAAGGGAAGGCTAGGAGGGGGAAGCTTCGTGACGGCCCCCGCACAGCCCGCAGGCCACCCCACACCTGTAGCAAGCCTTCAACGGGGGGTAGCACCACAGGCAAGGCACGAGCAGGGAGAGGAGGGCCATGCCGAGCCAACGCCGGCCGCAGCTGCCGTCCCCCCCCACCGGCCCACCACCAACGTCCCCTTCTCCCCCTGGCCCCTCCCCGCCTCCTCCCCCATTCCCACAGTCACACGGGTGCCGAGCGAAGTCGCCCTCCGCGTCGGCCATACAGTGGTAGAGCATGCACTCAGCACATGAGATGCAGGACACCGCATCGATGCCACTCCTCACGGGGTCTGGGGCGTATTCGCAACATCCCCTCGCGTTATCCCCTAAGGAGAATGCTTCGTTGCAGTGCCTGCATCGTGCCCTGCTGCCCCCTCCCCCACCCTTGCACCTCTCTCGTGGGCGGCCCAGCTTGACGGGCAAAGGGGGCCGCGTTGAGGGCAGTGTGTCCACGGGGGATATCGCCTTGCGGTCTGAGGTCGAGTCCCGGTGGGCTCGCTTCGTGTCTTCTGTCATGACTACGGGGTAGATGTACTCGTGAACAGGTGTCAGGCGGACATACGAGTAGTTGTCGCCCGGCTCCCCATCGCCTCCTCCCCCTCCGACACCGCCGCTGGGCGACACAATGCCATGCTTTCCCTCGGTCGATGTGGAGCGCTGCTGCAGGGATGTCGTATCCATCTCCAGAATGCCTGAGCCATCGTTGGACGATGGAGGGTGCCGAGACATGTATTGTATGCGGTGGATCCGGTGCGGGTGCGGCGAGGGCAGGGCCTCCATCAGAGGACCTGTGGGCGTTGGAGGGGGTCTGCATCCTGCACCCCCTCGTGACGACGAGTCTGAAGACGATCGGGAATCACCCCTCTCCACTGGAAGGTTCAGGGTCTGTGGGAGCGTGAATAGGGAAAAAATGATTAATTACTGAAATATACATAAATGACACAAAATAGTAAAATACAAAAAAGGATGCCATTATGAAAAAAACACATTGAGTGAGACCATGATTGATGATCCAGTGTCCATATGGAAATTTATTGATCACACAAAAGTTCCTGGCACAGACCTATGCAGTAAGGACGGGAGATAGAAGTGGAGGGGGTGAAGGGCAAGGATGGAAGGGAAGAGAGCAGAGAGAAGATAAACAACAGCATTAACCAATTTCTCAAAGCTACAACTCAGTTTTTGAGTTTTTAAAAAATGTTATCTTATTTGCAACAGATTTCCATTGGAAAATTGGAGGACATTGTACATACAAGGCTATTGATCATTCCAAGTTGAACTATGGTACAACTGCTAGGGGATGAGCATACTTTGACTTGATAAAACCAGCTGGGATTCTGCAAACAAGGATTGTTAGAGTATTTGTTAAAAAGAACCATCATACACCAATGTTCCATAAATTCAAAGAGCTATGTTAGCTCCCAATGAGGCACACGGACAGTCATAAAGTTCTGAGACTTTTCCACTGGAGGAGTTATGGAGCCTTAGGCAGCTAATAAAATAAACAGTTCCTCTGCCAAAGAAACATGACACAGTTCAAGTGAAGTTTCTGGTATGGTGGACCAAACATGTTCAATATTCTACCTACTGTCAGTTTAAAAAAAATCATTCCCATCTTCTTCCTTATAATGATAGAAAAATTGGCTCTTAAAACCTACAGATATGGAAGACATAATTTACTAATGATTAAATGATTCTCGGGCTTCTAGCCGAGTAAGAATTCCTGTGGCTGACGTTTCGATGGATAACACTTCCATCGTCCTCAGAGCAGTAATGAGATGCAGGCCTTCCTTCCTGCGTTTATATAGCCGCTCAATCTGGGGGGCATTGTTGTCTCCTTCTTTCCGTTATTTTTTGAAATAACGGTCTCCATTCCCTGCTTAGTATGTACCCAGAGTCGTGATTTAAGTTGTTCTTCTCCAGCCTGATCTCAATGGCCTCTTAAAGGAGACGATCCCAATACATATGGGTCTTAGAGACCCATATGTATTGGGCCATTGTGAGTGCCATTGGCTCTCCCACTTATTACCTGGCCAAATATCTCACCGGATTATTAAATCCCTACGTGGGAACATGTGAGTGTCACATAAAAAATTCGGCACAGTTTGTGATGAACCTACAAGATTTCCACCTGGCTCAAACGGACATCATGGTCAGCTTCGATGTCGTGTCCCTATTCACTCGCTTTCCATTGAAGGAAACGCTTGAACTCCTTGAAGCTCGTTTTGACAACAAGACAGTGAGCCTATTTCATCATGTACTAACATCAACATATTTCCTCTACAATCGGAAATTTTGCGAACAAGTGGATGGAGTACCAATGGGATCACCACTCTCTCCTGCCATCGCAAATTTCTACATGGAAGCCTTCGAGGAAAAAGCCCTAGCATCAGCCACGCTTAAACCGAAGCGCTATTTCCACTACACAGATGATACCTTTATTGTTTGGTCACATGGACCCAAGGCTCTACAGAACTTCCTTAAACACATGAATAAACAACATCCAAACATTCAATTCACGACGGAAATAGAGAAAAATAACAGTTTACCCTTCCTTGATATTTTAATCCAACGAAAGGAGGACGGTACTTTAGGTCACCGAGTTTATCGGAAGCCAACGCACACAGACCTGTACCTTAATGGCCTAAGTCACCACCATCCATCTCAAAAAAGAGCTGTTATCTCTACCCTCCTTCACCGTGCAAACATTATAGCAGACAAGGAAAGCCTCCCACAAGAAATAGAACACCTACGGGAAACATTCCGCAGAAATGGGTATACGGAGAGAGAGATTTCGCTGGCCCTGAATAGAGCTAGTGCCGAGCGCAAGGAGAGCCGCGTTGAAAGTTTTCTCGATCCTGATGTGTCTCCAAGGGAGAAGAAATCCGTTGCAAGAGCTTGTCTGCCTTATGTTTCAACCATCGCCGGGAAAATCTCTAGGATTCTCGCCAAACGGAATATAGAAACCATCCACAAACCACCGAAAAAACTGCGATGGGGATTTAGTGCATGTGAAGGACGAATTGGGACTCAGAACAACTGGAGTTTACCGTATCCCATGTCAATGTGGGAAAGTATATATTGGAGAGACAGGACGCACGATAGAGACCCGAATAAAAGAGCACAGGAGGTGCATTAGGCTTTTCCACCCAGAGAAATCTGCCCTGGCTGAGCATAGCTTATCAGAAGATCATATCATCTCCTTTGATGAAGCTCAAGTGGTCTCTAAGACCCATATGTATTGGGATCGTCTCCTTAAAGAGGCCATTGAGATCAGGCTGGAGAAGAACAACTTAAATCACGACTCTGGGTACATACTAAGCAGGGAATGGAGACCGTTATTTCAAAAAATGACGGAAAGAAGGAGACAACAATGCCCCCCAGATTAAGCGGCTATATAAACGCAGGAAGGAAGGCCTGCATCTCATTACTGCTCTGAGGACGATGGAAGTGTTATCCATCGAAACGTCAGCCACAAAAATTCTTACTCGGCTAGAAGCCCGAGAATCATTTATTCATATAATTCGCCGAGAAAGGACAAGATCGTACATAATTTACTAATGTTCATCTAATGAAACTTTGGCTGTACAATGAGTTTGCCTGGTTCTTTGGTTCTTAAGGAAGTTATTAGCTCAGGAAAAGGAAAAAGGAAAATATTCAGGTCTATTGTCTCTCTTGTAACTGAGTTGAAAATGTTATGACAGTTTTTGTTGAGGCCTTTTCCCCCTTGCTAATTTGTTTATCACTGATTTTATTTCATTTCAGTTTGGAGGGGAATCGCATATCAATTGCATATGAGAGAGTAAAATCAGTTGAAAATTGGTGAAGTGAGTTGCAAAAGAAATATTTTTTCCCAAATCATCTTTATTCATCGGACTAATGTAAAATGGTTTTTTTTCACATTTATTGATTATTCTTGGTGAAAACTAAGAAAAGTGTTCTGAGGACTCATTAACTAAATTGTACTCCTGGCTCTATACGCAATGAAAGTAAATTCATCCAGACAACTGTCATAATCAGCTCATTAACTACTATCTTTCTTTCATGATAAATACCCGGCCATCTGCTGCACCAAGTTGGCACCTATTGGTACAATGAAAGGCAAAAATTGATAGGTGAAGCTAAGCACAGCTGTTTCCTTCACTGCTGAAACAGGAGAGAAGAGTCCATCGACCTTGAAACAGAGTTGTTAAGACTCATGAGATTTTTGCAACTCAACCTTTGGCTACCATGCACTGATATATGACAAGCATTAAAAAAAGGGGGGGGGGGTGAGAAATGTTTTGACTTTCTTCATGGTTCACTAACAGAGGTACTAAGTCTATGAACTACAATGCTGATAGCCTTGATCAGTCTTCTTTAAAATTAATACACCCTAATGCATCTAGAAAATAATGAATTGCGTTTTTCAGTGCTTTAGTATATTCTACAACAAATTCACTTTGTGCATAGTGGTCAATGGTAAACTTGAAAAATCAATGTAAAGTATTGACGATCAACGTTGGTTTTGACTTTCCAATCCCTGGGTGGTGATGATATAAATAAATAGGTTTTTGCAGGCATAAGAGGCACTCACAAATATGTATATATACCTACATTCATCAAACCATACCAGGGGCAAGTAAAATAACCACAACATTGAACAACTTTCTCCAACTGATTTCTTAAGAAAGGACACAATAAAAGTGATTTACCATGCTCAAGAAAACTGGAAACAATTATAAGAACCTTATCAACATATAAATGTGAATTTCAACACAAATATGCTTTCCCAATTCTAGAGGATCCATTCGGTCAAGCTATTAATGTGAAAATAAAGTTATAAAATGACTGAGATTTGAGAAGCACTATGATTACAACAGATGAAGAGGCTTTTGGAAATATAAGATACTGGAAATTAAAGCACTTAGGAAAGACATCAGGCAACACACACAAACACTGGTGTAAATGACTCCAGGGCTGGAATGACTGAGGAAAAAATTACAACATATAATCATAGGTTTAATTTAAAAGAAAAAAGAGAAATTGGCCTAGAATCGGAATCCAAAGAACACTACATTAAACTAAACTTGATTATAGCAATAAATGTAAAATTATGCTTCACATTGTGCACATAGCAATATGGTCACCAATAGCTTTTTTATTCAACACCCCAAAACAATTAATATCAGTAAATAAGCTGAACTTACAACAATTTAAAAGGTTAATCACTCACAACATACTCTTATTCAGTACCTATGCTAGAGAAGGAAGTTAATATGAAGTTGCTGATGTGTTATAAGTACAGCTGGCTGTAATCAATGAGACAAAGGGACTCAAGCTAATGTTTCTGCCAATAAACAGAAATCTCCATGCTTACTTTGCAATTCCTTGGTTTGAAGAGAGTTAGAATTCATGGCTGGTTAATGATAAAAAAATAACAATTCAAGTCACTGACAAATTTGGCAAAAACTTGTAATCAAGGCAAGAGTTTTTGTACTTTTAGGCAGTTAGTTCTTCTAGACAATACCTTAATATGCTCTTCATGGGATTTCTCTCATAATTGCTCCATTTTGAATTTACAACTGGTAACTACCACAACCAAGGTTTTGTTTTGGATAATGCCTGGTTCTGACATGAAATTATAGGATTCTTGGAGATGTTTCTCTCCTATGATAGCTCTTGAAAAGCTGAGGTGGAAATGTGTAGAAATTATTTGCATCCATCTTCTGTAAAGAATGAAACTCTCCAAATTGTTGCCACCAAAAATCTCCATGAACTGTATTCCCACTCAAAGAATTATTGCCTAAAAAATAGTTGATGAACGAAAAAAAAAATTCTTCCCATTTACTTCAAAAGAAACTAACCCAAAGTAATTAATATCACTCGGGTAAAACAAAATCCTCTACATTCATTCAAAAAAGTTAGCATATTCGGAGAGCTTCCTAGAATCACACAGTCTTCCAAAATATATAGCCGAGTAATGGACAAAAGATCGAACTATTGACAATAGCAATGCTACTATCAAAGCTTACAAATAGAAAGTAGAGTGAGTAAGTATTTAAAGCTTTCAGAGAAGACAAAATAATTTCAGTTAAGTCACAAGAGAATGGTACCACATTGAAACAGCAATATTTTGATCAGCTCAATCTTCACAATTATTGAGAAAGAAATATTAAAAGAGAAACCAGGGTAAGATAAACAGCAGGTACAGCAAAGATACTAACAAGTAATGCATTTAGAATGTATGACAAATAAAGCTCTGAAAGAATTAAGTGTTTTTACCATAAAGTATGCAAAATAAATTTGATGTTGCTTTACAGGCTCGCAGATTCAGAGAGCCAAAATTGGTTATTTGATAACTTATTTAAAAGAGGGTAATTACTAAAGAGAAGGATATTTAAAATCTATAAATTTTTACCCATCATAAAGTGAAGGGAAATAAAAGGTAGCATTCTATGTTTCACGGCAACTAACTTAAATATTGGATGTGGAACATGTCTCCATCCCACCTCACAGAGATGCTTAAATGTTCTTTTCTTTATAAATTGTGGATTTCTTGGCATATTTCAGTATGAGAAGGCTAATACTGGCGCCGTGGTTCTCTCCACCCATTTTCCTTTCCCAAAACAATCTCCTTGCCTACCTACCCATCTACCCCTAGTGGCACAATTGACAGCTGACTTTTACCTCCACAAATAAAAAAAAAAAAAGAGATAAAAAGAAAATTATTTTCTATTTTATTTCTCAACCATTGAATACATAATTTTTATTTCTATTAATGGGGCAATTGGTCACTTATCAAGTAAGAGATCCTTGCAGACATTTTGATTTGCTTTTACATCTTCATCATAGCATTCAAATATTTATTATGATATCATTCAAATGTCTTCCACCAAAATCTAGTAAAACCCTTTAATAATAAGAACCACAAACCTGAACTCAAATGAATCATATAACCACTTCAAACCAAGAACAATAATGTTTTGTTTGCCCTGTTAAAGATTAAAAATGAAAGCAAAACACTGGTAGGGATTACTTAGTTAATGATTGACCAAATACCCTGATAAAACACAAACAAGAATAATTAAAAAAATTTTCACCCATTTAATATACATCAATAGCCCAACATTTATCTAACTTCTTGGTTAAGCTGCAAAAAATTTATGCTTTAGTTGGAAGAAAAATTATTCAATTCAGAATCCTTTTGATAAAATAGTATCATACCACACTAATTAAAGGCAGTGCTCAAGAATCTAAGAATAATTTAAAAAGCCTCGAAACTTCTTCACAGGCATACTACAAATTTCTATGCACTTCCAAGTCTAGGCACCACATGGCACCCATAAAAGGGCCTTTGCCAGTAAATTTACAAATGAAAATGCTTAATTGTATGTAGGGTCTCACCATAAAAACTTCATCGTCCCCAACGTCTGAGTCGTACTTATGAAGAGGCGAGTGTTCTGCTAAACCTGAAAGAAGGGCAAAAATATACTTATCAGTAATCATTGACAAAATTAACCACTGAATTCATAAAACAGTTCTTCTTCAAATTTTAAGGACACCTTTTTGTAAAACAAACAGACTACACAAGGGAATAAAAAAACAAGAATGAGTCTAAAAGTCTTGTGACAAGCATAAGGAGAATTTAACTCAAAAGAATTTTCCAGATGCTGAATTAGAATCAAATAGAATATATATTCTTGTCACCCGTCTCGAGCCAAATTTATCTGGGACAAAGTTTTGACACACACATTTCTCAATAAGAGTACATTCATATTTTGAAGCCAAATGAAAACCACTGTTGGATTCTTTTTGAGATGAGGTCAAACTTGATAACCTGAGGCAAAATTTAACTAAACAATCAAACTATCATAAACCAATGTCTTCTAACCTCTTGATAGGCACTGATATTGATCCCTTGATAAGCATTGAAGTACATAGAGATGGCATTATATCATAAAACTGTAGCCTTACAACTGAAAGAACAATTTTGTTGGGTATCCCTGCTCTTTCCCTGCTCTCCTTTGGAAAGTACGACGGAAAGGATGAATTAGCGGATGTAAAACAAGAGTATCCACCATCCGTTTGAGATTTACGGCAAGTAACTCTTGAAATATACACCGGCTACTTAGTGCTATTGATTCTACTCAATTTTACCGTATTTTGACAGGTAATACATATTTATTTAAACAAATAAAAAAATATATAAGGAGATTACATATTAAAGAAGTAAATACATGAGGATTTCTTATCGATTCTGACAAGTTATCGATGAAAAGCATGGTAAAATTGTAAAATTAGTGTGTAAAAAAGAGAAATCAGGGTTAACAAAGATAGCAGACAGGCAATGTCCACGTAACAGCTTCAAGCATTGGCCACCATAGCAAGCGTCCTCTCCATCTACCTCAATGGATTAAACCCATGGGAAGAGTGGAGAGCATGTATCCATAGGCAGAAGTAGCATGGGAGGTCCAAAAGGTTGCACCACAATAAAAACTGAGCTCCGCTAAATAAACTCCCATTATATACATCCTAATTTTACCTCCCAAAACTTCAACCTTTACGTCTTTACATGGCTGGTTTCCAAATACCCCCTGCCACACATCCATGCGGCGGCTCGAATGGTGGCATGTAGATATAGAGATGTAGATAATGCACAAAACTCAAACCTCAAGTTATCAAAAAGGCTACGTCGTTTCGCAGCTAACTTGAACCACACGTCACAATGACTAATTATTGTAAGAATGCACCATTAAATAGAATATGTGCTTCTTACAATACCTATTGTAAAGAGCTAAATATGAAATTGTCAAAAGAAAAGTTTTGCAAGGATATACTTTCAATGTTATCAAAATTGTAAAATAGTTCCTAAGAAAAAATGACCACTTATTTTATGTAATATTGAGCCAGCCTTGATTGCTGCACTTTATTTAAGGATTTGACTGTGTATCAGTTTACCCTATTATTAGGTTTATCGTATTGGGCGAACAATAAATTTATTAAATAAATTAAACTTTCGTTAGAAGCACCTATTGATTGTTAGCTTAGAGGAGCCGAAATGAAATGTGTCGTCCAAGATTGAAAACTGCACAGTTTCCGAGAATAAGAAAACCAGCGTCGCCCTATAATCGAGTATATATGTATGTACTAGGTAAATGGAGGTTAAACTCCGGCGGCAGGATGCGGCGCGGTTTGGCAGAAATGAAGCGAGGAAAAAGAATACCACGTGGGACTGAGTAGGAAGCGCACAGGAGTTGGGTCTCGGTGGCGTAACTCAATTCCGTGGAAACGGAGATGAGTTCCTCCAGAGACGAAGGTCGCTTAAGGAGGCTTTAGCGGTTATCACAACCCATTGAGGGAAAATTTCGATATTAGTTCAAGTAAGTCGAAAATGAAATTCCTCGAATACACTTCTCTTAAGGGCGGTTGGAGCGATTTTCGTTTGTGAACAGATTTGCTTGAAGCTCTGCATACGCATAATTACTAGTAATGGGTATTATCTATAAAAAGGGAAAAAAAATTAAAAATAGCCCCGTTGGTTTTTAGGCTATGTTATTCTCTTTTAAGACAATGCCTTACGGTACTTGGCATATGTTTCTAAATGATTCCATGACAAAAGCACAGATTCTCTCTCAAACACACCTTTCAATTACATTGAAATGAAAACAGCTCCTAATAAATGTCAACGTTTCATGCCGAATCTTCTTCTTCCGTTTCAACTAGACCTGTGCGCCGCCGCCGATGAAATGTGTTCGGCGCGCCGCCGTCATAGGTGGTCATTTACCTACCATTGTACCATTTACCTACTGTACTTATATTCACTCATTACTGCGGACTCCTCATAATAACGTACAACTTAATAACTTATGAAAAAAGAGAGTAGCTCTTCAGCCCATATTTGATGTGCTGTTGAAAATATTCTTTTAATTAATTCTGTGCGATAGGAATTAACAAAGTTACCACTTTGTTTTGAGCCAGCAACCCCACGTCCACGCTTCCTCGGCATGGATTTTACTCTGCTCAAGCCTTTAGTGACCCATGAGTGCGTTATCCTCAGTTTCCCGCTTGATACCGTCCTAATCAACATTGTGAAATAGGAGATTCGAATAATGATAGAACAGGCCGCATAATCGAACAAGGTAATGGATATCTTTAGTGCTCCATTTCTTTATACTAAGCGTATTTAGGACGTATGATATCCATATTTCCCTTCCTCTTTCACCTACCTAAGAAACTTCTCGTTAGTCTTTCCATCTATAGCACTTTTTCTGTTCTCCCTCCACAGTTACATCTCAAAGACTTCTATTTCTCCTTTTTACCTTCCGAGGTTCCACGTCTTTCGGCCAGTCAATGCGATGTAAATGTGTCTGACAACGGGAGTTGAGCCATTTGGTTTAAATACATGCTGTGGAGTCTCGAATGTTAACTACATTCAATATATAAACACTAATCGTGTATTTAAACAATAACCCTTTTGCACGTTGATCGCAAGTAATCCAAGTTCAAGGAAGTAAATCAACAATGCAATCATAGTGTATATAGGAGGATGGCGAGTGCATTTTCTAACAGTCCACTTTGCATGGAGATAGGAGAAGGAATCGGCGTCATGAAATTGCATACGAGGTTTTTATTTTCTTCTGCATAGCTGATTCGTAATCTTCCATGAAATGCCATTTACATCATGCAAATAGTGTCTGAATCTTCTTCTTGATTCTTCACGTAAACAAGCAATAAAATAACATGAAGAGAAACCTGAATAATCTAAATTTGGTTAACTTAAATGCCTGGTTAACGCATAGGTATAGTGTTGTATCGCTGTGCCGTTACTTTACTTTTCATCTTAGACTTATAAAAATTCTGAAAAACCATGAAACGGGCAAGTTATTTGAAGTGTCTTCGGAAAGGCTGTAATGAATGGTTAAGCTAGGCGGATCCAAGAGGTGAAATGAATATTCTCTTCTGCGGAGCTTGAAACAAGACAAATATATCCTCTTTCTTAAACTTTAGGTCTTTCGGTATTCACTAAAATATTTATTTATTTATTCTCATGACCCCGAAAACAGCTGACAAGCCTTTTACATCGGGCATTTTAACATTAACAGGAGATGAACACTCACCCATGTCCATGTCCATTGGGCCGATAATATTCTACCCAGGCGGGACTTGAACCCGCGACCCTTGGGTTAGCAGGCGAGGACTTAACCCCACCGCCACCGGGGCCGATTAAGCCGGCCGAACGTACATCAATTAATGTAACGAATTATATGAATCGAATTTTTGCAGTTTTATATTCTGATTAATAACAGCTGCCTGTTCTTCGGAATTTTTTTACTGTAGCTTCCCATACTCACTCTCCCCCCCGCCGACTGGGATTTCCCAGCTTGAGTTTGGCGGGTCAGCCTTAATGGGTAATGAAAGGGGAATGAATGAATTATGAATTTTCCTCTGCGGATGAAGCGAGTGCTGAAGTAAGGGTAATGGATCTTAATTAAAAAGATAATAAGCGTGATTGGAGGGACGGTTACAAATTAAACGTCTCTGCGGCAATCTGGGAGGGAGAAAAGTTGTCTCGACCCCGATGCAAAGAGACTGAGGGTACGATTTGAACGATTGGAGGGGCGGAGGTCTCTTTAGAAGCACAAAGGGAGAAGGAAAGGTCCTGACCATTTAAACTGACTAGTTTATCCGATATGCGGCACCCAAGGAGAAGAACAAATGTGCTCAATAGATTCCACGCATGGCTCTCAAGCAATAATGTTCCCTCTTGTTCTTGGTCTTTCGTTTTACCTAAGGTGTTATAGAAAGATTCTGTCCACATCGTCCTTGAGGCCGATGACTACTGAAAATTTGCAGTTTTGATCCCTAGGGCGCAATATTGACAGAGGTGCAGTGGTTCAAGGTAGCCGCGCTTTTCCTCCGGATTTCCCAGGCACTGGTCATTCCCTAAAAGGAGGGACCAGGCGCATGTTTGCTCCAAAGATGATTGGCCCGTCTAAAATCTGGTAGTGGTGTTCGCGTGCTCTAGAAAGGACAAATATAGACACTTGCGCTATGGTCTTCATTGAGACAAGTCGTTTTACTGTCGACGGTCTATCATAATAGTATCATAAATCTATCATAGCTCCCATTCACTTAAACCGAAACTATTCGAGAGAAGGAACAGTTCCGGAATGTCATATTTGGTTCAATTTCTACTTTCATTCCAAAACGAAACTAAAACCAAGCCAGACTTATGGTTTCAATCTGAAACGAAGTCACATTGAATAAGAAAGCTTATAGTTTTGTTCCGGTACGAAACTACTTGGTTCCTGTTTCGTTTTGCAGCCCCGTTATTTTCAACGGAGTGCCTTCCGATTAAACAACGTGGTGACCATATTATGGGTGGCGAAAAAGGAGTTGAAGCGCTTTAGATACTCCCCTACTTTTCGAATAATCATTGAAGTATAGAATACGGAAGGCAGGATGATCCAACTTATTTTGACATTTGTGGTACTGCATTATCAATTGAAACATTAATGAACCATCTAATTAATTTCATTTTGACTTCGACGTTTCTGTTCTCATGGAACATAGCACTAACCATACGGTGATATTTTTACCTAGGTCGTCACTATGTTTTCTGCTCTAATTGAATGCGCTCCCGATAATTTTCGACTACGAGGTCGTCAAATATATTAAATACAGATTCATATGTGATATGGTGAAAAATTTCCACAATTACGGAGAAAACACTTGCAGTTACACTAATGAAAAATCAAAATCGACTAGTCCCGATATTTCGCTATCATCATCATACTATTGAATATTTGCGTATAAAATATATTCATGAAAAATGTGGGAAACGGAAGAGATATGCGTCAAAAAAAGCAGTTTTAGAAGGGTGTGGGGCTGGAAAACTGAAACTGTTCGGAGATACCCTGGGAAGGTGGTGTGTGCTGGGGAAGTAAGGGGAAATCACAAACAAGAACATTGAAAGTACAAAAGGTTTAAGCCGGATATACATATATATAATCTACAGACAGATGTCTGTAGAATCTACAGTGTAGATGGGCCGTTCGCCGCTTCTGGTGAGGGGTGGGAAACAAAAACCGTGAAGGCTTGGTAAATCCTGGGAGAGGGCGTATGCTGGGGAAGAAGAGGGAATCAAGAACAAAAACATGGAAAATCCAAAAGTCGTATCCTTGATGATGGGTCATTGGATGCTGCCGAGTACCCCCTGCAGAAGTGCAAGACATCGCCTGGGCATGACGGTTTCTGCTTAGCTAGGCTGTCAATTGTTACATCTAATATTCCTAATTTCATTGGTTGATCAATTTTTATACTTCATTTGTCTTCTTACCGTTCTCGAATTACTTTTTCTAGGTCACAAATTAAGAGTAACGTTGAGAGTCCATTTCTTTGACTTACTCATGATTTGATTTCGAAGGGTTCCAAAATTTTTCCTTTGAATTTTACTTAGCATTTTTTGTCAGTGAGCGTGTGTCTAATGGTTGCAAGTGTTTTAGGGTCGAGCCCTTGTTCTATCAAAATTTGATCAAGAAATTCGCTATCAACTGAATCAAAGGCTTTTTTGAAGTCAACGAAGGTGCAGATAATATCCTTGCTGCACGTCATTTGGTGCCGAATTGTTAGTTTTAGATTTAGAATTTGTTCCGGGAGTGATCTACCTAGCCTGACGCCTGCTTGATATTTGTAAATTTTGGATTAAATTTTTCACTGAACAAGAAAGCATTGCGAGAGAATTTTATGTGACAGGAAGGATATCCTCTGTAGTTGTTTACATCTGTTATATCTGCTTTTTTTAAATTAAATGGATGGATAAGGACATTTTCCCTGTCATTTGAGATTTGTTCAGTTCGCCAAAATTTTGTATTTTTTGTGTAATTTTTGCGATGATTTTTGGTCCAGCTTCTATAACGAGTTCTGCTATGATTCCACCTTCACCTGATGCTTTAATGTTTTGGGACTTTTGAAATTGTCTTTGGTTCCTTCTTAATCTGGTGCTTGTGAATTAGGGTTGTTTTCAATGAGATCTGTTGGTGGGAATCTTTCCTTGGGTTCTGAGTAGTTCGTAAGTATTTAGAAATAATTAGAAAATTCTCAGCCATTGTCAAGATTGCTAAGTTCCAGTTTCCCATTTTCTTTTCTAAAGCGATAGTTATGGGGTTGGTACCCCAACAGTTTCTTTTTAAATGTTTTGCAAAAGTTTGTGTTGTATTTCTGGAAGTCCTCTTCAAATTCCAAGAGTTAATTTTTTCATATTGCCTTTGTGTTTATCTGATTAATTCGGATATTAAACTATAAATATTAAATTTTTAATAAAAATCTAAAATACGGGAGGCCTTGTCCATTTTGTAGGCCCCGGTGGCGGCGGGGTAAAGTCTTCGCCAGCTAACCCGATGGTTGCGGGTTCGAATCCCGCCTGGATACATAATTCACTGCCCGGGACATGGATGTTTGTGTAAGAGAGGACTCTACAGTCCTAAATTCGCTCAATAAAGACAAATTATTATTATTATCAAACCCTCTGCTCTCAAAATTTACGATACGGTACAAAGATGAATGCAACAGGCGATAAAAATACTTACAGGATTGTTTGAATGGCATTTCATCATTTTTGAAAAACTATAAATAAAATTTTAACAGTGAAATGGACATATTTGTTTATAACGAAATTTTATCGATCGCGTTTGAGATAACAGGTAAATTTGTTATGAATTAGTCTTATAAAATTTAGCAATGAAATGGTATAATATTAAGTTTGATAGAAATAGTACGATACAATATTTGCTTATATACTTAAATTTAAAAGAAATTTCTCGTGTACGTTAATAAAAATGTAATAAATAAGTTTAACATGAAATAAATAATTGAACACATGAAATAATGAGAAAAAATGAATAATTTATTCTATAACATGCTGAACTACTTGTAAATACATCATGGCTCGATGAGTACGCCACCGCCGCCGGTAAAAACCATCGGCAGGCGCCGATCCATTTCTAGCCGGCGTCCGCCGCCGATAGTTTATTCATCGGCGAACAGTTCTACTTTGCAGGTTTTTTATCTATTCTAACCGCCTTATTTCTTTCCATGTTTCGTTGTGCTCTTTCGATGTCACTTTTTAAGATACCTGGTCCGATGTCACCTCTGTCGATGTCCTCCTCCCTTTCTATATCCAACCGATTGGACCTTGTTTCCTTGCAATTGAACCTTATTACGCATTCTTACCACCTCCCCCTTTTTTTTTGTTCAGACATAAACAAATCAGTCTTGTTAGTTTTGCTGCAATTTCCTTTCCCCTACTAACGGCCATCAGGTTTTTTTCCCATATAGATCATTTAATATTCCCTCTTTTTAAAATTCTTCTAAGAAATCAATTAATTGTAAAATGTAAGGGATAAGGGTTTGGGAGGTAAATTGGTACCATGTTTTAAGGAGGTGTGTTTAGTGGAGCTCAATTTTCATTGCGTTCACTTATTTTGCGCGGAAAGAACGAGTTTTAGTACCTATCTGTTCGGCAATGTACCTCTTTTATTTTTCGCTTCTGTCAGACCTAGAAATATAGTAAGGCGTCATGATAATATTCTCTGTATCGCTGTAAAAAATTTCAGTTCTGAATTTATCAAGCGACCTAAGCCTAGCGTGTAGTCTCCGAGTCTCAAGGGGCTCTCTCTTAAAGTTTTAAAACACTATATGTTCCCCTGTATCAGTTTTTAATTAAGCTTACAGCTTTTTTTGGTATTTCATTAATTATATACGGTTAAACCTGTATGACCAGGGTCCCAGAGGCTTACGGCGTAGTCGATGTATGGCCTAATCAGCGCGAAGTAGCATCTGTCTTTGACTTTTTCATCCGACGACCTTCCTATTACACGCTTAACAAAACCTAGTTTTGATAAACGCAGAATTGAATCAATTTGAATTGTGAAAACCTAGTGTTTCCTCTCACCGAGCTCAGAATTTAGTCTCTTCCATTTCTTACCTACTTACTATTACTTCTTACGAATTACTTCTTGCATCTCCATTATCATTCACTCCAGGACCCTATCAGTCAGCCCAATTTCATCCTGGGTGAGTTCAGACATTACCTATGTGGCGTACCTTTCAATATATATTCATTGCGTTCATACAGTCTAATTTTTCGTACTAATGTCTCTTTCTCCCGAGCAATTCATGCCATGGAGTGGGACATCCGTAACAGTGGGTTTTCAGCTAATGTAGGTATGAATACGTTCGTGGCAGAGGTAATTAAAATCCACATTATATCAACAGTGAAATGAACCAACACCCTGCTCTCGATGAATAGCGATGATGGATAACTATCATTGGTCGGTGCGTAAAATCTCGTTTAGAATCCTTGAGTGCCCGTAAAATAAACATAGAATAGAATCAATCTTAACTGAGAAAGCCAAGGCAATTTTATTTAATGAGAGGGAAACACAATCCACATCGAATTAACAGTGATTGGAACATCTATTTCAAAGAGGTGTGGGCTACTTGCAAATCATAGTTCACCTACTTATAAAAGACACCAAGACCTGTGCTAATAGAAAATTTTCAATTTTCAGATTCTGACAATATTCCATGTCCTCACATTGATTCGCATTAACTTATCGCTATCGATGCTCGATGACAGTAATCGTCATAGACGCGGTTCATCACATTTCGATGGCTACAATCATCTTCGAGTATCTCGATTTTTAGACTGATCGCCCAAGCCTAGTTTTGAAGAAGACGACTGGCTTTCCTGACAGGAAAAGGTGCAGCAAAAGGCTCAACTATTTTAAATGAGGCTCTACCTTCTCATGCTGGGCATATGCAAAGAGGAACGCAAAGATAAGCTAACAGTTTCGAACAGTACGAACTCAGTTTCGTGCGTCGCACAGAGCCGGATTCTTTCTTTTCTTCTTGAGGTTCTTTTCGGTCTTTTAGTTTCTCCACACACTTCTGTTGCGGCCATTTCTAACAGAGTTTTCTTGAAAACGTTCCAATTTTCATTGAAATCTTTGTTTCCTTCGTTTTTTTAATTTCCCTCATCTCCATTTTTTGTCCTGTTGTTCAGCAATTGAAATTTGTTTCCAGCTTAATTTTAAAACTCTATTGTTTTCGTCTTTCATCCTTTTCATTGCTAACTTTTCTTTCTAACACTCCTCCCATTTCATCATCAATGATATCCTTTACATCAGTTTGACCGTCACAAAATGATGATCTGATCCACATTCAGCTTCTATTACACTTCTAACGTTGGTATTGCTGCTTGTTTCTGATGTCCACAATAATGAGATCGATTTGGTGTCTGGTTCTGCCGTTTGGGGATATACCTGTTCATTCGTGTATGTCTTTTACAGTTAAATATGTGCTCATCACCGACAGGTTATTTGCTGCAGCTAAGCTGCAATCTTTCTCCTTTGTCAATTTTGTCTTCATGTAGGCCTCCTTTCCCTGCCACTTCCATCCATACAATACCCCAACCTATTTTGGTATTGGCATCGCCTCGGAGCAAGATTGTGTAATCAATAATTTTGACCGAAATAATACGATTTTATTGCCAGCCGCGAGAAGTGCTTCATCTACATCTACATACTACCCTGCGAGCCACCGCATTGGCGTGTGGCTGGAGGTTTCAGGACATCGGCCGTTTAAAGATGTAAGGGATAAGGTTTTGGGAGGTAAAATGGTGACGTGTATTATGGGAGTGTATTTAGTGCAGCTCAGTTTTTATTGTGGTCGATTATTGTGCGTGGAAAAAACGAGTTTTTGTGCCTAGCTGCTCGGCAATGTATCTCTCTAATTTTATCGCTTCTGTCAGACAAATAGATGTAGTGGGGCGTCATGATAATATTGTGTCACTCTGAAACACACCAGTTCTGAATTTTTCTAGCAACCTAAGCCCAGCGAGTAGCCTTCGGGTATATAGGGGCTCCAACCATTACCCCTCTTAAAGCAGTGAAACACTATATGTTCGCTCGTAGCAGTTTTTATGGAAGCCCACAGCTTTCCTTAGTATAATACTAATTTCTGGTTAGATCTTTATAACCAGGGTCCAAAATGCTCGCGGCGTATTAGAGGTGTGGTCTAACTAGATTGAAGTGGCATCTCTCTTTAAATTTTTCATCCGAGGACCTTCCTCTTTGACCTTAAATCACGTATCGCATGATTTTTATATCACTCATTTATCTCTGAGCGCATTTTTTTTTATTTCGAATTGTTGGAGAACGTAAAGGATATGAAACATAATGGTGGTCCTTTTCCAGGAAGCGCCTCGCATTACGCCAAATCTCCTCGTTTCACACGGAAAAGCACCCCAACTTCCCACGGAACCAGGCAAAGCCGTCTTCCATTCTATTCACCTCCTAATCTTCTCTTTAGAAATAGCTCTCCGAATACACTGGAAACCAATTGTTATCTCCCGCATCTTCTTCATTATTTCATCGTTCTGGCGGATTCGTATGTATAAGGAAAGTCAACATTTCCTCCCAAACTTCCTACGCATGTTGTATTTTTTTCAGGGTAGGATCTGAGAAAGCGTATAATCTGAACACACTGGCGCAAAGCTGTATCGACTAACAACTGAATGGCAATGAAAAGAATGAGGTGTACAGGCTAAACTTAGCCGTAATCTGACGATAGGTATTATTCAGCTGCACGCCATGAAATTTTTCTGATAGTAATCAACTGATTATGGTCAATGTAAACTTTAATGTGTGTTTAAGTAACAATTAAGGTTAAGTAAATTATGTAAGTGACCATAAAGAATATTAAACAAGTGTCCTGAGAAATCATGTAAGATACCATTATAAAATCTGAGCTCCACCCAAAACACTCCAATTCGACACTTCACCATTTCACCTCCAAACTCTTATCCTATACACGGCTGGTGTCCTAACACCCTCTGCTACACGTCCATGCGGCGGCTCGCAGTTAACACATGTAGAATTTGACCACATTAAATGTATAAACATATTTCTGCTGGAGGATTGGTCCTCGAACAATAAATTAAATCACTTTTAGCTAGCGTTTCGCTGTTAAGTTTCTGCGTTATTATTTCTTGAGATTAACAATAGACATAAGTTCATGGTTCGAGCATACAGCAGCAGCATACATTATACTCAGCCTGCTCTGACCATGAACTAACGGCAATAGTTTATCAACAGGATGATAATGTTGAATTAAAAGTGCGAAATGTCTACGAGATGTGATGACATTCATTATTTCAAGACCAATTCTCCGGAAGAATTGTGTCGATAGGTAAATTTAAGTTAAGACTAGAAATACCGGACTTAAAGCGGCTCTGGCTTGACTATGCGAGTCAATAGAAATATAAAATTTCACTTCATCAGTTTAACAAATCCTGCTTCCGCCGGTCAATGAGTTACATTTTGAAAACCAAAATTTGGGGAAAAAATATGCTGATAATTACTCAAATACATTTTCAATGACCACATTTGTCCACACTTAGGAGCCGTCTGCAGCGCCATTCACATGGAACTGTCGCATATTTACTTCAATGAATGCAGAAATCCGCTGATATTCGGAATTTGGGGGTAAGCTGCTTTTCTTCTTTATTCGATTTCAGGATTTTTTGCTTCTCAAAAACAGTTTCAATTAAAAGCTTGAATATGCTTTCTTTTTCAAACTGATGTTTTTCTACTGTTATCTGAGCAATATCCATAAGAGTTCATGATAATATCTCTACTTTCAAGGCTGAATTACAGTGATAATAGCCTGGGAACCCTATTTTATGATGAAGTGTACTTGGAGAAAGTATGACACATTTCATGAAATGAAATTTCATTCAGATAACACGAAAAAACATTTTTTTTTAAATTATCTACGGTATTGATGCTCTTCCAATCTTGAGGTATCGAATTCCACATATGACAGGAAATTACATGGAAGGAATGTAATACACGATATTCCTATGAATGGTATTCTTTGAGCACAGCAGTTGTCTTTTTCCCATGAACGCCTTCTTATACTGCGCTATTCTCCGCTCAAAGTCCTGTCATTTACATTTAGCTTTTCTCATCCGCATACTGGGAATTTAGTCTTAGTCGTATTTATTTTCATGTTGAATTCTTGGAGAACTTGGTCCATTACGTTTAGTGATCTTTGAAGATCCTCGCGATTTTCAGCTATGACTGCTATATCATTTGCGAAGCGGAACATGTTATTATCCGCTTTTTCACCTCCGTTTATCTTTATTTAGCTCAGTTTACCTAATTTTACGATTCATATCGAGGTTACATGAGCCCTAGCTATCGTTCACAGTAAATGTAATCACACAAACTAACCGTGATCAAGCGATTCGGGTGCCCAGCGATGTGGCAGTAGGTCTAGGCCGTTCATACTTTCTCGGCTAATAAGTGACCTCAAGATGTAAGAGTAACGAAAGGCGATAATAGAAAAAAAATTGTCGTAATACTAAAAACAGATGAAGAATTATAGTTTTCGTCATAAATTCTTAAAACTGCAGAAGAGAGACTGTTCCCTTAATAATTACGGCCCATCGCCAGATTTCCTAACTTTTTGGACCCTCACTTCATTAGAGTAGCGTTTGGTGTTCCTTACCTAGAAATTAACCTAGAAATCAGGTGGAATTTAAATCAAAATGTTTTTGCGAAGAAAGGAGGCAAAGAATACATCTGTGCCTCTGGAGTCGGTCGCGGGATGCTGTGATCTAGGGTTGCCTTGTGCGATGGCCGATTTTTCAAATTGATTTTCGGCTGAAAGTCCATCGGAATACTTCGATTTCAATTACATTCATAAGCCATCGGATAAGGTGTTTGATGAGTTTGTATTATCGACGGCTATGAATGATTGGTGCATTATGCCTCGTTTGCTGTTCGGTGCGACTTAGTACCCATTGAATTGTGCCTCACTTAACTGAGAGGGACATTGATAGGAGTGTTCTACCTTATTATTTCAAGGTTTTTGGTCATTACTTCTCCTAACGTCCTAATTTCAGGCATATCGTTCCATTTTCCCTCCTATCCTATCTTCAGTTTCCCGCTTGATACCGTCCTAATCAACATTGTGAAATAGGAGATTCGAATAATGATAGAACAGGCCGCATAATCGAACAAGGTAACGGATATCTTTAGTGCTCCATTTCTTTATACTAAGCGTATTTAGGACGTATGATATCCATATTTCCCTTCCTCTTTCACCTACCTAAGAAACTTCTCGTTAGTCTTTCCATCTATAGCACTTTTTCTGTTCTCCCTCCACAGTTACATCTCAAAGACTTCTATTTCTCCTTTTTACCTTCCGAGGTTCCACGTCTTTCGGCCAGTCAATGCGATGTAAATGTGTCTGACAACGGGAGTTGAGCCATTTGGTTTAAATACATGCTGTGGAGGCTCGAATATTAACTACATTCAATATATAAACACTAATCGTGTATTTAAACAATAACCCTTTTGCACGTTGATCGCAAGTAATCCAAGTTCAAGGAAGTAAATCAACAATGCAATCATAGTGTATATAGGAGGATGGCGAGTGCATTTTCTAACAGTCCACTTTGCATGGAGATGGGAGAAGGAATCGGCGTCATGAAATTGCATACGAGGTTTTTATTTTCTTCTGCATAGCTGATTCGTAATCTTCCATGAAATGCCATTTACATCATGCAAATAGTGTCTGAATCATCTTCTTGATTCTTTACGTAAACAAGCAATAAAATAACATGAAGAGAAACCTGAATCACCTAAATTTGGTTAACTTAAAAGCCTGTTTAACGCATAGGTATAGTGTTTTATCGCTGTGGCGTTACTGTACTTTTCATCTTAGACCTTTAGAGATTTGTTCAGTTCGCCAAAATTTTGTATTTTTTGTGTAATTTTTGCGATGATTTTTGGTCCAGCTTCTATAACGAGTTCTAATATGATTCCACCTTCACCTGATGCTTTAATGTTTTGGGACTTTTGAAATTGTCTTTGGTTCCTTCTTAATCTGGTGCTTGTGAATTAGGGTTGTTTTCAATGAGATCTGTTGGTGGGAATCTTTCCTTGGGTTCTGATCAGTTCGTAAGTATTTAGAAATAATTAGAAAATTCTCAGCCATTGTCAAGATTGCTAAGTTCCAGTTTCCCATTTTCTTTTCTAAAGCGATAGTTATGGGGTTGGTACCCCAACAGTTTTTTTTTAAATGTTTTGCAAAAGTTTGTGTTGTATTTCAGGAAGTCCTCTTCAAATTCCAAGAGTTAATTTTTTCATATTGCCTTTGTGTTCATCTGATTAATTCGGATAATAATCTATAAATATTAAATTTTTTATAAAAATCTAAAAAACGGGAGGCCTTTTCCATAAAACCCTCCGCTCTCAAAATTTACAATGCGGTGCATAGATGAATGCAAGAGGCGATAAAATAAACATGCAGGTTCGTTTCGTGCAAGATCGTTTTAATGGTATTTTATCATATTTGAAAAACTATAAATAAAATTTTACAGTGAAATGGACATATCTGTTAAAACGAAATTTGATAGCTCTCATTGGAGATAACAGGTAAATTAGAAATGAATTAGTCTTATAAAATTTAGCAAAGAAAGGGTATAATATTCGGTTTGATAGAAGTTGTACGATACGATATTTGCTTGCATACTTAAAATGAAAAGAAAATTCTCGCCTACGTTAATAAAAATGTAATAAAATAAGTTTTAACACGAAATAAACAACTGAACACATTTAATAATGAGAAATTGAATAATTTACTCTATAGCATGCTGAAATACTCGTAAATACATTATGGCTGGATGAGTACGCCGCCGCGGCCGGGAAAAACCATAGGCTCGGCGCGCCGATCCATTTCCAACCGGCGTCCGCCGCCGATAGTTTATCCATAGGCGCACAGGTCTAGCTTGCAATCCTTGAGTTGGTTGGCAGCAGACCTCAATTCATCTCTCTTCTCAGCTTTCCATTTCAGGTCGTAATATGTTCTGCAATGCATATCTTATATAATATGGCTCATGTAGTCTGGTCGGAGTCGTCTTCTCCAATTTGCACCCTCAAAATTTCCTTCAATTATTCTTTTAACTAGAGTATCGTACCGAAGTAAATGCCCAAAGTTAAGCTCTTCATTCTTCAAAGATTCTTCTTATATTTTTCTCTCCTCTTGAGCTCATTCAAATACTCCTTTATTTGTTTTCCTTTCTGTCCAGCTTACTTTCAGCATCCTTTTGTGACAACATGCTTCAAAGGATAAGTCTTTTCTTTTCACTTTCCACTACAATACACGATTCACCTCCACATAGCGCGATACACCAAACGAACAAAAAAACAAGTATTTACACGCCATGTATAAATTGAGTCGAAAATTTGAAAGTATTATTCTTGCATCACTTATATATCAACATTAATGGTTATTTCCAACCCAAAAATATATGAACTGATTTGGGGCGTGGTCCAAGAATTTTTTAAAACTTGAAACGTTTTCGTATTGGGCACTAAACGACTCACGATGACCGCTTCAGTCACCTTAAAGAGGCTGGAGCGGTAAGCTTTGTGCAGTAAATTGTGTGCATATTTTGACGATATCCGAAGTCGAAAAAAAAATCCTCCAACGATATTTTACTTGTGGTGTGGAGACTTTCGCTTTGTACAGATTTGCGTGAAACTCCTAGACATGTTCCTAATAGTGATGTGTTTAGATAAAACAACCTATGGTGTATCAGTTTAAGCGGCTCGACTCACCGTGCAAGACAGTAATGGAAATAATAATATAGTAGTAATGAAAATTGGTTCCTTAGTTTACGCCTCTCAATACTCAAGTTTCTCGCTTGACGCCCAGATATCATTTAAGGCCGCTTTACACGGTATATTTTATTGTACAAACTAATGTATGAATTCCTTCAAGAGGAAAATGGTACCGTGTAAAGCGGAAAATTGTATGATTTTTTGAAAGACACAACGGGAAATAGAACCTGTTTAAATCCATTCATTTTCTTGTATATACAATCTACGATAGATTCGTTTGAGCAATAAAATGTACCGCGTAAAGCGGCGTTTAGCAACAATAAAAATTTAAAAAACTATGCCATTTCGCGTTCAGAAGGAAATCAGAACATACGTAATTGAATCATTACGAGACATGCATCATGTGCCCTAGGCCACGTGCTGAAATAGCAATAAATAGCCAAAAAATGAAATAGGTAAAAATGCATTTGTTTCGCTTTTATGTATAGATATAACTAATGAGAACTCGTGCGCTAAGTTTCAAACAAGAAAAATGTAGAAAATCCAAAACCATTAAAACCACATATGGATGGATCCACCAGAATGTGATATAATTTGCACTCTGGTTACTTAGAATACCTAAAAAAATCGAAAATTTTGGAAAAAGGGACAGGGTTGGAATCCGGACAAGATTTATGGCTCCAGGCCGAAAGAGCATGTGTTTACTCCGTTTATACTTCATCACCCCTGAATACCATTGGAATTTCAATGTAGCAGTCTGATTACCAAAATACCTCTCATTTATAATTTCCATGGATGGAAAACTTCAAGAAAAAAAGAAGAGAGTACCGTTTTCAGCAGCTCCAACTGAAGATGTCAAAAGAGATGAAATAGGTCATTGGACGGTATTTTCTGACAAAAGGGGCCGTGGATGTGAAGGTGATCCAAAAATAAAACGCTCAAAATGTCATGTGTATTTGTGCCTAAATCCTCTTGTAAATTGCTTCATGGCATTCCATACCACATAAACAGATTTTCATACTCTAATGTAAGAGCGTTTCTCAATCACCCGCTGTAACTTCTGAGTCACAGTGTCAATTTTTGCACATAAATGTTACATCATTTAAACAAATAGTTAATTTTTAAGTAAAAGTGAATCAATGTCAATCACCACGTTTACCAATCGAACTCAGATCGATATGAACTCAGACCGATCTGAATATTCTAAGCCAGCCGACTTGGATCGCCCGGTTTACCAATACGAAATTGATTGAAATATCGATTTGAAATAACAGACTGGCAGAGAAAACGGGCCGAGATAGGCCGCTTCTCATATCGATCCCACTAGCCCGTTGTGTTTACCATACCCAACTGAACCGGCCAAATCGATCTGAGTCCGAGTGGTAAACGTAGTGTATGTTACATTTAATGTTTTTTGCAGGAGAAACAAAAAAATTGGGTTACGGAAGGTTAAAAGTCCAAGGCGAGACAATATTTTAAGACTTTAAAATGAAAAAAAGCTAGAACTCGACAATCATCACTAATTGTGGAGATCTATCAGAAAGCAAACACCTTTCACCAGTCGATATGTATAAAGAGGAGGCACTCCGTTCCGTGAATTCACGAAAAACCCGAGCGCGGCGGAATGAATGACAAAACTGGCACGTTTCAAAACACATCATTTCCCTCGAGGACGCCGCTCCACAGGTGGCCACGGAGAGATTCGAAGTCAGTCACTGGAGATCCCAACACACAAGAACACGGCTCGTCGTAAACTAGTCAACAATTTCCACAAAACAAAAGAATTTCTGAAATTTTTCGAAAGACCATTTCGCACACCAGTAAAAAAAATGAGCAGGGCTTTACCAAAAATTACGGATCTAAAACAAAAAACGCTTAGCCATGTTTCTTGACGTCACCGTGCAGTCCGCGCTTTTCCTTAAGCGATGCGGGAATCAGCTGCAGGACTAAGCAAAAACGAGAAAAATCAAATATAGACAGCAGAATATCGCTAATCCGAATTTCCTAAATAACACACGTATCCGAACAGGAATAATGTTATACCTATGCCGCTGAAATGAATGAATAATGAATTTATCGTAAACTGCACGAGCATGGAATACAGAGAATAATGTATTCCTGCTCTTCTGTAGATTTTTCATTAATTTTTAGGAAATGTCAGTCATATTTGACACACCGTCCGCATAAAATATACCTATATATTTAAAAGTCAAGTATTATTAAACTGACCAGCAAGGATGGTATAAAATTTGATAAAATACATTTTTTAATGATAAAAAAATCTCTTCTCGACCTACGTTTCTACCTTCCTGTTTGCAAAGCGTACGGTGATGGGATATTTTATAACCTGTCTTTTGATTCATATGAAGAAATGTTACCAAAACATTGGAAAAATACATATTTTGGTAGAGGCCAAGTCTCGGACGTTATTAATTCGAGATCTCCTAATGGATCTTTCCACCTAAACGAAATGGCATAGAAAAATGAAACTTCTACATTCTCTACACCATACAGTTTTCAGGTAATGAGCAGTGAATTCGAAGACAGTATGTTACAGAGCTGAACTCTGGCTCGAGTATTTTAAGGTAGTTTGAGCGAGATATTTTCCTAGTCATAATGGACACCATATTAGAACTATACGTTATGATTTCAGCAGCTGTAGGAAACATGAATTAATTATAGCATAACTAACGGTGCAAAAATATACTTTTAGACGACTACAATTCTAAGTAATTAAATAAAAATATTGCAATAAGTCTTTAACTAGACTCATTTTTTTCAAGCGGTAAGTTCAAAACGGAAGGTTTTTTGTGATTCTGAAAAAAAACACCGTGGTAACATTATGATTTACTTACAAAAATACTCGAGAAAATATCAAAACTACACAATTTTTTTACGAGATCTAGCTGGCATTTTTATCAAAAATTTCAGAAAGTAGCTCGGTAACGGGGCTAATGTTTTGGTATATTTGGAAGAGAAGATTATTTATCTATTAAATAAAACCAAATTCATTGATTTCTAGGTGAAATGATATTACGCTCAAACTACCTTAAGGAACGTAAATTTGCCCATAATCTGCTAGATGCACCGGACTGCGAGAGTCGGAGAACGCCTAGCAGAATTGTTTCTAGGACCGTACCACAAAAGATACACAGAGCAGGATATGGCTGAATTAAGAAAGACTGCAGACTACTGTTAATGCAATGGGCATTTGAGAGAGATAATTTTGGTCCGCTAATTTGGAAAATTAAAGAGGGTGAGAACTGAATCGAAGAACAGATATGAGACGCAACGTCTCGTAAAACGCCGGTGAAAGTGACGAGAGCAATTGGTTGAATACAATCTCAGGATGAGAAATACAATGCCTCGCTATTGCAACCGCGTGAGTGAAGAAATACACGGTTTTTACAATGACGTAAGACATTCCCGCACGAAGGTAAGTTCCCGCATGAAGGAAGGGGGGAAACAGTTCAAGATACAATTCTCATGAATCGCATTTTCTGACCTGAGAGATTACAACATAGGTACGTGTTATCGACTCAGAAATGTTGAGGGAAATTGCAAAGCAAGAATGTCCGATGGAGAACTGCGTCAGCGACGGAGGAATTCAGAAGCAAGATAGAATTAAGGTAGTTTAAGCGAAATAGCATTTCACCCAGAAATCAATGAATTTGGTCTCATTTCAAAGAAAAATATCTCCCCCTTCAAAAGGCCCCAAAAATCCAACCCTTACCACACAACTTTCCGAGATATTTGCTAAAACAATACAGCCGTTTTGGTACCATTTCCCATGTGTAAACATGGAAACGTGTATGCAATCCAAAGAGAGCTTCTATAAAAAATCGGAATTAATAACACTTAAATCTCGCCAAAAAATAAAAGAGGTTGTAATTGTTATTTTTTATTAACTATTTTTGAAAATTAATCACATTGTCACCGTATTAATTTCCTCGGGATCACAAAATCCCTTCCGCTTTGAAGGAGTTTCAAACGTACCCAAGAAAAAAAATTAGTCAAGTTCAAGACTTATTTAGATATTTTTATTTAATTACTTACAATTTCTGTCTTATAAAACTATATCATGGCACCATTATTAATGGAATATTTAATTCAAATTACCTACAGCTGGTGAAATTGAAAAGTGTAATTCGAATATGGTCTCTATCATGACTAGGAAACTGTCCCGCTCTAACAACCTTAATAACTATTCAAGTCGAAAATATATTCTTGGACCACACTTAGCTTTGATACATCACTTTAAACGTCGGTAATAGCCATGCATGACGCAATATAAATGATATAAAAATTTCATTCTCTAATATTTGTCTCAATCAAAGAATAATTATGACTGGTTTCCGGCGCGGAATTCGAAATTTAAGCGGAAACCGTGAATAAACTCGTGTTTTTTATTCGGCATGATACCTAGATATTTGATACGAACCATTACAATAATATTAAAGGTATGCTTTCGCGTTCAGGATCAAGTCTGTACTTACATGCAAATCGATCGAACTACCATAAGAGAAAAATGGTTGGATGCATAGCAGACGTCTTGAAATGAAAGTTCGCCCCACAAGAGGAGATCTCTTAACGTCTACGGAAGCGACGTCGGGGAGTCTTATCTGTGAAGCGGCGGGAAATTGGAAGAGAGACTAGCTGGGAGAGGCAGGAGGAACGACTGGTTGGGATAATGAAAGCGTGCTTTTGAGCCGCCAGCACAGTCACTAGCGCCTTGCCGTGCCTCCCTCCCACCCATCATCAACCGAATCTAGGTGGCTCTGGCCTCTGGCTCGCTTATTCCAGAAATTCTGAAAACTTAAATATTTAGTGATTTAGTGTAGTGATTTATAGACTGTGATTATAAAACATTAGGGTTTCCTGGTTAATTTTACGGGGGTTCAGCCTTGGATGTAAATTGGAAAAAAATACAATATGGAAATCTTACCACCCATGTATCAAAGTTATTTCTTACAGTACCTCCACCCTCCGCTATGACCCAGTATCCGACCCATACAACGCGCTCCATATGAGAGTTTTCACCATCTTTTTCTCTGCGTTTCTACTCAGACCACCGCTCAGCAGGAAGCAAGGACCATGGGAAAAGCAGACCAGAAAAGGAAAGAAACCTCCGAAACATTATTATATTCTATCTCCCTCAACTTATTTCGCCAAGAATTCCTATCCTTATCCATCCTCTTCCACACTTCTCCAGTGTTCTCCCCTATATTACCCTCTTCAGTGTTCCCTCTCGTTTCAGTACGTCCTCCCTCCATCTCTTCTGCCTCCTCCACCAGCCTCCTCTTCAACAACATCCAATTACCTTCTCGTTCGTCATTCTCGCCACCCAGCTCACCCTCTCCATCCTTCTCCACGCCCACATCTCAAACGCCTAAAGTAAATTTCCTGGAGCTGAAAATTCACGAATAATTTCCGATTTTCCCGGTAGGTCGTTTAGAGGATATAGAGCAAGAATATCCACTACCTGTTTGAATTTAAAGGGAAGTATCTTTTGAAACAAATATTGGCTACTTAGTGTTATACATTCTACTCGATTTTAGTACACTTTTCACCAGGGTCGCATATTATTGTTACGAAGACTTCCTCGATTTTCATGTAAATTAGACTTCTTCAGGTTCTCCCCGCGTTGCAGCATTTTTCTATTTTTATTTATTTATCTATACTCACAACCCCGAAAACAGCACAACAACGGCCTTTTACATCGGGTGTTTTGACATTAACAATAGACGAACACACACACCCATGCCCTGGGCAGATAATATTCTACCCAGGCGGGACTCGAACCCGCGACCCTCGAGTTAGCAGGCGAGGACTTAACCCCACCGCCACCGGGGCCGACCGTTTTTAACGACCGTTTCACCGGCATTCCAGTCGGCATCATCGGGTCCTAGCGAACAGGAGAATTTCCGCAATATATTGAGCTCTAGTCCCATAAATGTCTGTTGGGATCTGGTCCGGAGCGCTCTAGTCAAGCCTGGTCAGCATCTTTGAGATGAGAGGATTCTTCTCTCTTGAAATGATAATTTTTAAAATACCCGACTTATACCAGGAATTCACGAATGATTCACGAACATTTCCTGGTGCTGAAAATTCACGATTAATTTCCGATTTGCCCGGTCAGTGAACCGCCTGCTCATTAACGCTTCACTCATCGACATATACATCTGCCTTCTTAAGCAAAGGTCTCAGTCGTTGGCCCCCTTCAGTAATTGGCAAAAAACACACTTAAAAGCGAAGAGAGTAAATGCGAACGGTCAAGAGAAGATGAAACAAGGATGCAGGCTCTGATTTAGTCAGGCTATTTCTCAATCGTCAATTGGCCCACAACAATTAGTAAGTAAGGGAACAGTGCGGCTATCTAATAACCGAAGGATGAGCCGATCTTTTGTTTTCTATGAAATACTATTAGGACATGCACCGAAAAGTATTTACGTTCATTAAGTCTACGAAGGACGAACTGACAATAAGACGTGGTTAGTTAGCAAGTTTCCCATGGACTGCAAACGCAAACATTTCCTTATCTGCCCGGGGAGCAATTGTCTTTCGGGCCACTTCCGCCGTCACCTATCAGCTCCAAGTTTCTTTTTGTGCCAGCACAAGGAAATACTTGCGTGGGCGACTGGCTTACCAATGCAAGTTGACACTGACGATTCCGAAAGAAAAAAATATGATTCAAGACAAAGGATAACTTTCACATAGATAACCTAGAGACAGAATACATGCAACATTCGGCTTCCTATAATAAAGATTCGCACTCAAAAGAAAGAAGACTCGACACAGTTTGAGCGAGACAGGTCCCTAGTCACTATGGAACTCGAATTCTTTTTCTCGATCATATTCCAATAATACGTTTTAATTTCAGCAGCTATAGGAAGCAAGAGTTAAATATTGCATTATTAATAGTGCAATAATATAATTTTACATAACTGAAATTCGAATATTTAGTAATAAAATAAAAATATCAATATAAGTCTTTAACTTGACTCACTTCTTCACGCGACACGTTTCATACTCCACAACGGAATATCTTTTACGATCCTGGAAAATTACTGCGGTGACTATATGATATTATTAAAAATACCAGAGAAAACTTATAAACTGTAAATTTTTTGACGAGATATAGGAGTTAGAACTTCCTCATTTTATAAATTATGTCTCTCTGTAATACATCCACTTACCATTTCCCATACAATTTCGTCAAAAATCTCGGAAAGTATCTCTCGAAAGGATCTTGGTAAGGGGCTAATATTTTGATATATTTGTAAGGGTGAGATACTTTTCTTTGAAATGAGACCAAATTCATTGATTTCCAGGGGAAATGATATTTTGCCCAAACTAACTTCATCTTCTCTTTCACGTCTTAAGTAATTCACGGGGTTGAATCTCCTGGCTACCATTTCAAGTAAGTTAACAGTAGAAGAGCGATTCCCAAGTTCAGATTTTGAAAAAGACATGCATAGAATTACGTCAACAAACGCTCGACACCTCTGTCAAAGAAGGAACGCAACATAAAAGGCGTCTTTGAGGGGATGAAAGTGAAACGTAACATAGCTGTGAATGCAAAGAATGAATCTCTTGGCCGTACTGATAGGCTTCAAATGTCTGCTTGGAATAGTTTTACATGCCACACTATTGTGAAGAACACTTTCTCTTTTCATTTTATCCCTTGTTACACATCCATTCGGTGACTTGAGGAGTAGAAGATGTGTATGTTGTTGCCGGCAGATCACAATTAATAGGTAGGCAAAAAGGATAGAGGCCGAAGAGTGAACTTAGTTTGCAAAATTTTACTTGCATGTGATGTTGAGCGCACTTGGATTATATTTCACCCCCGAGCACACACACTACGAGAATGAATACAGACTCATCTACTCCTACATGCTGCCCTGCGAGCCGCACCACGGGCATGTGGCAGCGGCTGTTAGGTCACCAGCCGTCTAAAGATATAAGGTTTTGGGAGGTGAAATGCTGACATATTATGGTAGTGTAGTTAGTGGAGCTCACTTTTTATTGTGGTCGCTTATGGTTCGTGGAATGAACGAGTTTTTGTACCTATCTGTTCGGCAGGGTATATCTCTAATTTTATTGCTTCTGTCAGACCTAGAGATGTAATGAGGCATCATGAAAACATTCTTCGTGTCGCTCTGAAACACACCCGTTCTGAATTTCTCAACCAATACATGTATGCAGATTAAAAAGAAAATGCAGATGAATTACTACATTGTAAACGTTTTATATCGACATCATTTCACCTTGAAATTAATGAATTTGGTCTCATCCCAAAGAACAATTCCTAACACTTTCAAATATACCACAGTATCGGCCCCCTTATCGAATTACTAACCCTGATTTTCGCAGACAAATACCAGCCCTTATAGATGGGATATTTTTCGTCTACGCACTCGAGAGATACACAATTTGAAAAAAAAGAGGAAGTTCTAACACTTAGATCTCGTCAAAAAATTAACAGTTTGTAGGTTTTCTCAACCAAGTACCTCAAGTATGAGGTAGGCTTAAAACCAGAACGCGTGCAGAAAAAATCGGCAAGATACATACAAGGCGGTTATGATAATCTAGTTAGTGTTTTTGACCCCTTGAAAAAACCAAGATCGAAATCGCTTAAAGACCGGCTATTCAAAGTAAAACCTAGCGTTACATGTTAATTCTGAACCAATATTGTTTATGACAACGCTACGAACACCTTACTAACCCCAGCTGCTACGGTAGATCATGTCATGAGATTAAAACTAGGGTAAATAGACAGGAGAACAGACAGCTTTAAAGTCTCACTTTTCCCGCGATCGAGAAAAGACCTAATGGCAGCTAATAAGACAAAGAAGTAAGCCAGTCGACAGGCAGTGTATTTTATCAGTTGATTTGCTCCTTAACGCTTGTTTCTTGTATTGAACTTTGCATTAACAACTCGCTTTGCATGATCTCTGCATGATCCTTGCATCTCGTTAACGCTGTTGCATTATACTATAACTCCATAGTTTTTGCAGCAATGGTAACATACCGAGTGGTAGTTAATAGGAGTGCATTTCGGTGAAAGTTGATGTGTACACTATAGTGCATGTTGGTGGTATATCACTCACTGCCACGAACCCTAAATCTACATACTACCCTGTGATTCGCCGCATTGGCGTTTGGCAGGGGGTGATGGGACACCAGCCGTGTAAAGATGTTATGGATAAGGTTTTGGGAGGTGAATTGGAGACATGTATTATGGGAGTGTATTTCGTGGGGCCTAATGTATTATGGTGGAGTATTTAGTGGACCCTAGTTTCTATTGTGATCGCTTATCGTGCGCGGAAAGAAAGTTTCTGTACCTATCTGTTCGGCAATGTCTCTGTCTCATTTTATCGCTTCAGTCAGACCTAGAGATGTAGTGAGGCGTGATAATATTCAGTGTGTCGCTCTGAAAAGCATCAGCTCTGAATTTCTCTAGCTACCTAAGCCTAGTTTGCAGCCTCCGAGTCTCTAGGGACTCCCATCTTAATCCCTCTAAAAACTGTGGGACACTATATGTTCGCTCGTAGCAGTTTTTAACGAAACGTGCAGCTTTTCTTTGTACGTAATTAATTATTTATAACCCTAGAGGGAGGTAGCTAGGATTAGTTTGTGCCGATTCGCGCTGGTTCAAGCAAGTAGCATGTTACCAGTACCCCGTTTGAGTTATATCTCAGAGCAATTCATTAAGTATTATTTAATTGAGCATTTATTAAACTTATTGAGGTATGTGTTTACACTTTGATACTTAGCCGGACCATACTTTAATTACTCCGCAGGTTCACGACAGACATCTACCTATTACACTCAAGTTGAAGTCAGCTACTTGTACTTGAGGGTAATATGTAGATGTGGCTGTCGTTATAATGTCTAAATTATCTACTCTTAGCTATGAACTCATGCATGTTCAAGTCAGCTACTAGAACAAGGGGCCGGTGCCTGCTACATCTACATATTACCCTTCTTGTAGGGTAATACGCAGATGTAGCTGACACCCAACCCTTGCCACACACCCTATGAGATCGTCTGCAGGGCACTACGCCAATGAAGACGAAATGGGGAGGAGTAGGAGAGCGAGAGGAGATGAAAAGCTGCGAGAGAGAGAGAAGTGGGAAGGAAGGAAGGAAGGGATAAGAGAGGAGAGGGGAAGGGTATGATAGGGGAAGGGTATGATAGGGGAGGGGTGTGAGAACGAGGGGATTGTGGGAAGATGTGAGTGGAGGAAAAGGGGAAGGGTTGGAGGGGGTATCCGGGAATCGATATGGAGAGCGGCGTTGCCTTCGACTCTCCCTTCTCCCCCCACCCCACTCCTAAAAAAAAAATAAAAGAAACACCCCCCCTCTTCCCCCTCCCCCACACGCTCGGGTGCGACGTTGCCAAGCGCACACTTCATTCAGCCTCCCCCGTAATGTTAAAAGAAGGGGGTGGGGGTGGGTGAGGAAATGGGTGGGTGGAGGGAAGTGGGTGGCCGAGTCATAGGGAAACCACCCCTTTCTCTCCTCCCAAACCCACCCCCTTCTCCTCGCCAAATCCTTATTCATACATTTTTACATTATATACATATGTATGTATATATACATATATATATATACATACCCCACTCTACTCTCCACTACCCATCCACCGGCACTCCCCCTCATCTTCCACCCCTGCGCCCTACTTTCAGACGCACCACCACTGCCGCACACCCTTCCACACGGTCAACAACATAGGGAGCCGAGGGACACACACATCACCACAAGGGAGGCCGGAGATCAAAGAATTCCGCGACTTTCTGAAGTTTTACAGACCAAAATTCTCTTTTTTCCCGGTGAAATTATCTATCTTCGCAATGAACTCATGCATTCTAAAGAAAGGGAAAAAATAGGGTAACAACACATTTAACCCGATTGCACACGAAACATGAGTTGATGCAGACTAGAGATCATCATGTAATTCCGCGAATTTTCTGATTTTACAGACCAAATAAAGTGAAAAAATACAGTAATAACTAAACTGTGTCCGGCGAGATGTAATGGAAGGATGTCATAATGAAACACTAAAGTATGTAGCACTTCTTCCACAGGTTTAATTTCTACGGTACAACGCGTTTCAGCAGTCAAGCCATCATCAGGTAACTGATGATGGCTTGACAGCTGAAACGCGTACCTTAGAAATTAAACCTGTGGAAGAAGTGCTACATACTTTAATGTTTCACAGTAATAACTCGTAAAACTCAATTGCACATGATGCACGAGTTGATGCAGACCGGAGAACATGGAATTCCGCGACTTTTTATGGTTTTACAGACCAAAATTCTCTTTTTTCCAGTGAAATTATCTACTCTTCGCTATAACTCATGCATTCTAAAGAAAAGGAAAACAATACGGTAACAACACATTAAACCCATTTGCACACGAAACATGACTTGATGCAGACTAAAGATCATGAAATTCCGCGATTTTTTTTATTTTTACAGACCAAATAAAGTGAAAAAATAGAGTAATAAATCGTAAAACCCAATTGCACACGACACATTAGTTGATGCAGGCTGGAGATCATGGAATTCCACAACTTATCCAGGATTTACGGACCAAAGTTTCCTATTTTCCAGGTGAAATTCTCAACTCTTCGACTTGTACTCATTCATTTTAAAGAAAGTGTAAAAAATAGGGTAACAACATATAAAACCCAACTATACACGATACATTAGTTGAAGCAGGCTGGAGATCATGAAACTCCGCGACTTTTCCGGATCTTACAGACCAAAAAATAGGGTACTAACACAATACACGGCAATTGCAGGTGATACATGAGTCGATGCAGGCAGGCGATTGTGGATATCTGCGACATATTCAGGTTTTACAGACCAAAGTTTTCTTTTTTCCCCGGTGAAATTATTTTTAATTTCACCGCATTTTAAATAGAGTGCAAAAGATAGGTAAAAACCCATTAAATCCAATTGCACACGAAACACGAAAGGAGATTTTGGACTTCCGCGACGTTTTCAGGTTTCATAGGCCACATTTTTCTTATTTTCCACGTGAAATTATCTACTCTTCACTATGAACTCATGCATTTTAAAGTAAATGCAAAAAAATATGGTAACAACACATTAAATCCAATTGCACACGAATAATGGCTGGAGAACAAGGAATTCCGCGACTTTTTCATGTTTTACAGACCAAAGTTTTCTTTTTCTCTGGGTGAAATGATCGTTTCTTCAGTATGAACTCTTTGATTTTAATGTGTATTTTACAGAAAGCACAAAAAATAGGGGAACATCATATGAAACCCAATTGCACACGAAACATGACAGGAGATTTTGGAATTCCGCGACTTTTCCAGGTTTTACAGACCAAATTTTCTTTTTCTCCAGGCGAATTTATATACTCTTCGGTGTGAACTCGTGCATTTAAAATAAAGAGCAAAAAATAGGCCACAACACATTAAACACGATTGAACACGATACATGAGTTGATGCAGACTGACGATTAAGGAATTCCGCGACTCACTCAGGTTTTACAGACCGAAGTTTTCTTTATTCTCCAGGTGAACTTACCTACTCATTGATATGAACTCATGTAATTGAAGGTTAGTGCAAAAAATAGGGTGACAACACATAAAACCCAACTATACACGATACATAGGTTGATGCAGACTGGAGATGATGGAACTTCAGGACTTTTCCACGTTTTAGAGGCATTTTTTTTATTTTTTACGAGAAGGTGAAAATTTTTATACCCTGTTTGTGCTACTGCAAATTAGAGAAGATGTAAATGATCGGTCAAAATCACATTTAGGTCCGTTGAACACGATACAAGATCGTGCAGAAGAGCTAGTAAATCAGTCTGTAATATGTGCTTGTGTCGTAATCTGAATAATCTGAAAATATATAGATTCTTTAGGATTTTATTCTATAAGTCTTTTACGAAAGTTTAATGCAGATTATATTTTGCCAGAATCAACATATTCTGCTAGATCTAATTTATTTCGGTAGAAACGATCACCGGTATAAGATTAAGGATTTAGACTGCAGAACCGAAGGATTTAAATTGACACTTTTTCTACGTACAATAAGGGAGTATAATAGTTGCGATACATCGGTTCGATGAACTTTGACCCTCTCTAGATTGAGTAGATTTTGTACTCGTGCTTACCATCATTATTAACAACTCGCCCCGAATGAAATTTTCGCTATGATTCGCTATGATTTTGCTTTCTGCAGGGTTTAGAACCTTGTAGGGCGATTTATCAATCGCATTAATAATAATAACCAGTAGTTGTATCTTAAATAGTGTACTGCATGGTAGCATGTTCGTCTATGTAACACTTTCCTATTTTATGGTCAAACCGACATTGTTATTCTCACTGCCTTTGAGCTGCGCCCAGCGGCTGAGCAAAACCGCGCGGCACTGATCTGAACTGAAATGAGTGTTGCATGCCTGCTGTGGAATCACCTTGTGGCACACACCCTTGCGGTGACTTGTACGGTATTTACAAGGTGTAACGAAGAACTTCGCGAAGGAATCCTTCACGTAGATAATATAATAATTCTTCAATAGAAGAACTAGGATGGGAATTACTATCAGAACAAGGTTAAAATTTAGGTTAAACCTTTGAAGTAAATTCGAAACAGAGTTGTTTACAGATGACGTTAGATATATATTGAGAACCCCCTGCGTATTATGCTAGGTTTGATCATCTTAACAAGATTAGAGAGATAGATTGTCGTACCGATAGATTTAAAATGTCATTTTTCCCGCGTAACATAAGAGAGAACAATAGGCAGCGTAGCAAAGGGATAGGTAGGTGAAATACAGTTAGAGTAGTCTGTAGTGCATGATGCATGTAATAACAACCAAGAATCCCTTCCTTATTATGTAGATACTAACCATCTAGCTCCATGTGACCCTATTATCTAGCATATCTCCCTTAAATATCCTACTTGCATGTCATTAGTGCATGTTTGGTGATCTTCACCCCCTGCCACACACCCTCGTGGTGGCTCGCAGGGTATCACGTAGATGCAGACGTGAACATGTGAAAAAAACCCTTGCCACTACGATCGGTTCGATCACTTACTAAAAAACAGAGAGATTGCAGCGCCGAAAGGATCAAAATATTTATTTTTCCTCGTATGATTAAGGACCACTATGGTTATGATAGAGTAAGCAGTGAAGATAGGTAGCTTCATTTATATCTTAAACCTTTCTCATTTATTTTTCGGATTTAAACATCTGCTCTGTGAACGCTAAATAATTTTTGGTTCCAGTAATTTAGAATGAAGTTCAGCGAGTCAGCTTGACCGTCGAGGTATGACGACAAGAAAATTTTGCTCGTTGGATTCATTTTTTCAATTACATTTGTCACGGAGGTTCCTCTGAGACTGTGGCGAAAAATACAAAATTGTAACTTCTAGCTTTCTTGGTTTCAAAACCCCGCTGGAATGCTTAGTTCACTAGAATATATTTTTAGGGTGGTTCTTAAGCGAAATACCATTTTACCAAGAAATCGATGAATTCGTTGGCATTTTAAAGCAAAACATCTTACCCTTCTATTGATACCAAAATCTCAGCCAATTACCGAACTACTTCCCGACATTTCTGAGGATAAATACCAGCCATTTTACATGGGAAATGGTAAGTGCATGCACTCCAGAGAGACCTCATGTGAAATATGAGGAATTTATAACATCTAGATCTCCTCAAAACATTTACAGTGAATAGGGTGTATATTTTCTCAACTATTACTGAAAGTAAATCGTAATGTCACCTCATTAATATTTTCAGAATCGGATAAAAACCTTCCACTGTGAAGGGTTTTTAAACGTAACGCGTGAAAAAAGTAGTCAAGTAAAGACCTATATGGATATTTTTATTTTATTAATGATAATTTCAGTCATATAAAAGTATATTATTGCACCATTAATAAGGCATAATTCTAATATGGTCTCAATAATGCATAAATTTAATATGACTAGGGAACTATCATAACTCAAACTACCATAAATATCATAAAAGATTTAAGTTTCTCCTGGTGAATGACATTTATAAACTCTTCTCGGGCTCTGCACCAGTTGATTGGCTTCATGTTTGCCGACGTTTCGGAAAACGACTTGCTTTCCATCTTCAAGGCGTGTTACTCTGTCCGTGTCAGATTTTAAACTGGTGCAGAGCCCGAGAAGAGTTTATAAAATACCATAAATATCACTTTCCAGCAGCGGGAGCCGACTGCGACGCCATTTCTGCCGAACATGGGATTTTGCCTTCAATTATCGCAGTCATTGGCTAATAACTCAGAAAATAAAACCAATTTCACATTTGCCCGCGTTCTCAGGACTACTTAGAAGCAATTTTTCCATGAAACGGATATTCACGTCAAATACAAAAATACCATCTGCTTCCCCCCCCCCTCCCACCCGTTTCTTCCCATCTTTCCTTGATCTCCAATCAATTTCAAGTACTCATTGCGACTCTATGTGAAACAAATATTAAATTCCAATTTATTTCATTTGGATTTATAAATCCTCCTTCCGACGATGGAACGCTTTATCTATACAATAACGAAAATTAAGGGTTAATTATTCCTGGAATACGATAATCATATTTTAATTGAACACTTGTTTTTCATATATATTTACGACTATTAATACGTCATTTCAGTAGAATAACGACAGTATGGCTCAACTGGCGCAGTAATTAGCTGTAGTAATTAACGCGGTGTGATGCATCGATTTTACATTTGATCAATTTAACGGGCGTATTTTCCTCTTCGAAACAGTTTTCCATGAAAATGGCATTATAATTAGATTGAATAATATTTTATCTCTATTTCCTATTACTGCTTTTCCTTATTAATTGTAAGAATATTTTTTAAAATAAATACCACTTTTCTCATGTTTCTCCCATTCTCCAATTGAACATTTTAAAATTCCAAGTTAAATTTGCTAGGAAAATAGTGTGGAAAGGCAACATTTTGTTACTCGTACCAGATAGAGGACAAATTATCCCATAAGTAATCAGACTACGAGTTTAACGACATTTCAATAAGTTTACGAATGAGTCACCAAAACCTATAACAATCAGTATCATCACATCTCGCTTCAAACGTCACGCATGATTTCATTTCCTGCAGGACCTAAAATCTTCCAGTACTCATCAATTAAAAATATTGATGCAACCAGTCAGCCAAGGGGTTATAGTCAGTGAGGAATGTGTTAAGAGGTGCATTACCAAGTGTTACGGATAAAGATTAAACCATTGGAAGATAAAAGTAATGAGATTATTTAGAAGCAAGACGGCGAAGCTTAACTAAAGGGTGGGAGGGGAAAAATGGAGTAAGTCGATCAGTTTACGTATCTGCGTACTTCGAACTTTGGAGGAGAATGGGTTTCGAGGTAAAGACGCAGTAAGCAGCTTATAACTAAGACATACGGCCGTAAGATGTACCTTATTTATTTCAGATCAATTTTCTGGGAGTTGCCGCTTCCAATTAACAGGGTTTCCTGTAAATGGCATTTATATTAGATAGAAAAATACTATTTTCCCCCAGCACCGCATTAATTTCGACTACACCATTAAGTAAATGCCACAGATTCGAGTGTCCTTCATCAAATATCTGGGCATTGTAGTTGACCACAAGCTTCATTTCGGCAACTTCATTTTTGACGATCGCCCCAAGTGCACAATAATTTAAAAAGTACTTTACCCAATTCATACTGAGAGACACAACACGCATGAATTATTACGAAGGATCGCGCGCCTGGAAAAGTTGATCGGAACAGAAAACCGATAGACCTTTGGAGACGGGAAGAAAACTGACGGTTCAAAAATATTAACGTTTTCGGGTTGCTCCGAGGCCCCGACAGAATTCACGAGTCGGATGCAGTCGGTTATCGTTTCCTGTGCATATTCTCCAAGAGAAAGTAGAAGCACCCATGGGGATAAGGAAAAACACGATGAAGCAACGAACTAAACGTTAAACCGGCCGCCAGAAATCACACGGGAATCGAGGGTGGACAATGGACACGTCGGCTGAACTACATAATACTCCACCAGGCACAATTCACCGCATAGGATGGAGTTACAAGCTTGTGTATAAACAAATATTAGAAGGCAATAATAGAAAAGTTTTCCAAGTAGGGCAAGGAGGTCGAAGATGGGCAGCCGAAACGTTGGCGGCATTCCGGGTACGTTCTTTCCGGTAACTCCTCGAGTGGGACTGAGTAGCGTCCTTGGTGATGGGTAAAACAAGTGCATGACGACTTAAACGCATTTAATTGGCTGGAGAGAACGAGGTCAACCTACTGAAACGTCGACTGTAATCCTATCCTCCCTCCCTCCGTACATCCGCGCGAGGCAAGCAATAGAAGATTGGAAAAACACGTCCGATATGGCTGAAATGTTTTCTTGACCAGAGGAGACCATAAGGTCAAGGAGAAACTATTGAAACGTTGACTGTACTCTTTCCTCACTAAATTTGTTTATTCTAGAGAGGAAAATTTTATAAGATGTGAAAAACAAGCTGGAGAAACAATAATTCTTCAATCTAGCTGGTCAAACATCATTGTGAATTGGAGAAGCGTCCATAGCAATGGAAATATGTAGTCAAACAGGGCAACAAATAAAACTATTTTCGTCAGCTATTCCCAACTGAAAAAGACTGCAATTCACTCTCCTCACTATATTTCCTCGAGGAAAGCCATAGGTGAGACGAAAAACACAATAGGCAACAAATGGATCGGAATTTGCTTGGCTGCAAGCTCATGGAGGTGCAGTGTGATAGAGCAAAACGTAGAGTGCATGTAATCCCAGCGTCATCCGTATCAGGTAATTTAGACGGGGCAAAACTGTGGCCGGAAGGCAATAACCTTAGGGTAACAAGTCATGATACTTAAAGCGTGATCCCACCCTTAAGAAGATCGAAGGCTGCACACCGAAACGTTAACTGCATTTAATCCTCCACGCCCCTTGGAGTAAAAAAACCCGCGCCTTTCTCACCCCGGACCGACTGGACCAAACACATCAAACTTGCCCTTTTCGTTCATGTCGATCGCGAGTGGGAGTTGGAAAAAGAAGATACAAGGTTATGGGTGACGTAACGAAACGTCGACTGCATTCCATCTCCCGTCACTCCCATAGAAACAACAACCCCGCCCGGATGACTGGACTAAACACATTCAACGTGCCCCCTTTTGTACTTGAGCGGGAGTGGGGAACAGAAAAGGAAGATAAAAGGTCGCGGGTAGCGTACAGAAACGTCGACTACTCTCCATTCCCCTCACACTCCCTTGGAAACAATAAACCCGCGTTTTTCCCTTTCTCAACCCGGACGGACAGGACGAAATACATACAACCCGCCCCGTGTGTACATGAAGATGCGAGAGAGAAGTAAAAAGAGAAGAGAAATAAGTAGAATGAAAGAGAGAGAGAGAGAGAGAGAGAGGGGGAGAAAGTGCAGCAGGAGAGGGGTAAGGTTTATTGAGCGGTTAAGGTGTAGAGAGGGGAGGAGGAGGAGGAGGCGAAAGAGGATCGGGGTAGAGGGGAAGTGGGAGAGGAGGAATGGGGAATTAAAGAGGATCGCATGCCTCTTCGCTCGACGGTTATATCGTGCGGTGGGATGGGGGTGGAGCAGAGGGGGAAGGAGGGAAGGAGAGAGACAGAGATACGGATGAAAGAGAGTGAGAGAGAGTGAGAGAGAGAGAGAGAGAGAGGGTATTAGTCGCCTGGCACCAGGCACAGGTTCTTTCGCAACGGTCTCGGACGACGTGGCAACAGTGGTGGAGAGAGACCCATTGAAATCCCAAAGACTTGAATGAGGAGGGGGCGGTGGGCGTGCGGGGGAGGGGAGCGGAAAAGGGGGAGGAGAGGGGAAGAAAAGGGTGAAGGGGAGGGGCAGGGAGTGTTTTGGGGGCCGTGGAGGGAATGGGAAGGAGCGCCCGTTTAGGAGAGGAGGGAAGGAGAACGAGAGGGGGGCGGGTATAAGATAGAGAAGAATGAATAGCCCTGAAGGACAGGACGAAAAAGGTATGCCGATGGCAGCAGATGGACACACACAGCTGATGGAATGCCTGAAAGGATGGGAACCGCTAGACACTTTGGAGGCTGACACACGCCAGGCCTAAATTACATCACGTTTTGCATGACCCCCGCATGACTTGTATTTATTTGAGAAAAATATCACATACAGCATGAAGCGATATCTACATCTACATCTACGTAATACCCTGCGAGCCACCACGAGGGTGTGTGGCAGGGGGTGAAGATCACCAAACATGCACTATTGCCATGTAAGTAGGATATATAATGTAGACATGCTAGAAAATAGGGTCATAGTTTATTAGTTACTACAGTAGATTATTAGTTATTGCAAGTAATTGCAGTAGTTATTAAAATAGAATATTAGTTACTACGGTATAGTACAGGTTAAAATCTACATAATAAGGAAGGGATTATTGGTAGTTATTACATGCATCATGCACTACAGACTATTCTAACTATGTTTCACCTACCTATCCCTTTTGCTACGTTGCCTATTGTTCTCTCTTATGGTACGCGGGAAAACGTATAGCAAACAAAAAGGACACAAACGTAAAAACATAGCAAAAACAAGGTTACAAATCATGATCCAACATGGGGAGATAGTAAAAATTTCTAATTTTGGGAATGACATGGCTATGCTAGCGAAGTCGCTGGAAGATAAGGTAAAAGGGTCGATTTTCTCAGGAAGGGAATTACAACCAGAAGAGAGGCGAAAAATTAGGGAGCGCTGGGTAAGTGATAATCTGGGAGTAGGAGCAATGAGTGAGTCCTGGTGTGTCGGGTGGGTATTCTGAAATTTATCAAGTACTCAAGGTCGAGGCAGTCAATGGTTGAGTTCGGTGTGCTATGGATAAGTGTAAGATCAGTTAAAAGGAAGATATTCTCAAGTTTATTTACAGAGAGTGAGGACAAGACAGCATCAGAGGGTAAGTTGCGAAGATGTGGCATAATTTTCAACAATATGTGCGAAGAAGTTAGTGATACGTTGCAGAGATTTAACATTAGTTGGGGCTGACATCGAACATATAGGAGAAAAGTAGGAGAGAATAAGAAGAAAATGAGACGTGTAACAGGACTAATGCTCTGGGATCTCTATTTATGCGAAACGGTATAGTAGGTCTAACAGGGACATTGGCTTTACTTTTAATAATATGGATGCGATCGGTAGACAGAATTTTCTGGTCTGTTATTACTCCAAGATCCATAGTGACCGTTTTCAATCGTTTACGCACTTGTAATATTCATTAATACAATAATCAATTTAAATTATTTTCAATACCACAATTAAAGGTCGACTCCGGTGACGACGGGATAGAGTCCTTGCCTACTAAACTCAACGGTCGTGGGTTCGAGTTCCACCTGAGATGAATTATCACCACCCAGAACCGGCTTGTGTTCGTCTGTTGTTGCTGTTATTGACCCGATTCAAATTGGCTAATTGCGCCGTATTCGGGCAAGTAAAAATAAATAAATGAAGACAAATACCTAGTGGAGAATTGTTAGAATACCTTTAGTGCACTGCATGTAAATTAAAGTCACTTGTACATTACAGAGCATGATGGCGAGAACTCGATACCTACCAAACACCCTTGAAGTGGCTTGCAGGGTAATATGTAGATGTAGATTACCTGGGAATTTCAGCAATAGCTAGGTTCAATACGGCACGGGGGAAAACATATTGATACTGTTTTTTTATGAAGACCATGAATATTCCACGGTGTAAGAGCGTAGGTCGTAAGCGAAAAGCAGGAGAAAATTAATACAAAAATTGAGATCAGGAGGAGCATGATACGGAGGATGATTATTTTGGTGATGCAGAAATGAAAAATTTGCAATTATCCACGAAAATAAATTTTACTGCGACATGTGTTTTTACATCATCATCAGGTCGCATCCAGTTTTTCCGCTCGATTCCACTATTCCACACAATATCGCAGGAATCTTCGGATTTTATTGATTATTTTGGTGTTTTTCAATTCGACCACAGAGATTAAATATTGTAGTTTTCTCGCGGTTATATTGGATGTTAAAACCAATTTTTCCGTGTCTTACTTATGTACTTTTAAACACTTTCATCTTTAGAGCTAAAACTCGATACATGAAAGCCTATAATTCAGCATCGAAAAATTAAGGGCCAATATTTCCTCTACATTCACGTTCGGAGAAATGGTCCGAGGTGTGCCCATTCTGACGCTTAACAATTTAAATGTGTGTTCTGGGATGTTGACAGGTGACAAAATTTATTCGTTTCATATGTCTGGGTGATCATATACAATTTTTCTTAATTATTGCTAAGCAGACCTTCAAGTATCGAGTTTAAGCCCCCGGGAAGAAATTGATTTCCCTCCGAAACTTCGGCAAGGTATACCTGGTTTCAATTCCTCACCTACCCTTAGATAAAACTATACTGATCACATTTTGACCCCGCGCTATATCTCCAGAATTGATGGAAGCGACAAAATGCAAAGAGATACACTGCCTAAGGAATAAGTACGAAAATTCCAACCTTACAAGCACACTACAATTATTATAGACTATAAAAAGAGAGTTTGAAGTAATATACTTTCATTGAGCGTACGATTCACCCTTGTTCTATCCCACTTTTCATGATTTAGAGTACAGGGAAATCCGTAGCAATAACGATAAGGAAGCGCTAATGAAGGATCTCAAGGCCGTTCAAACGTGGTGTGATACGTGGCAGCTATAATAAAATATGAAAAAATAAGTGACAATGAACTTCTGGAAAAGAAAAAACTCCCCTAAATACAGCTATTATAAACGGCATACCCAATTAGACACTATAGACTGTAAAACACCTCGTAGTACACCACTAACTGCTGATCTCTCGAGAAGAAACACATTCGAGAAATAACTGGCTAAGTGATCCGTTAATTGGGATTTATTAAGAGTACTAGGAAAGAGCGACGATACAGGCAGAGATACCAGCTACTTCTCTACACTTCGACGCTGCCAGTATTTGCGATCGTCATGAGGTAGCCTTAAATACAGAACACGTGCAGAGAATATAAGAAGATACGTAAAAGGCCGTTATAATAGTCTCGTTAGTGTTACTGACCCCTTTCAAAAACTTGGATGGGAACCGCTTCTTCGATTGAAAAGTAGACTCAATCGTTTATGTTAGTTCAAAAGAAATTAATTTTTCGACGAAGTTATCAATAGTTTACGAACTCCAACATACTACGGTAGATCAGATCATGGGCGCGCCTCGGGCAAGTCCTTCGGCTAAGTCCGGAGGATAAATAGTCCGCAGAGGATAAATTGCCCAAAGAGGAAATAAATGGGGGGGGGTATGCTAAAATAATGCTACAAGAATAAAATATGAGAAATATGTTGTAGAACAGAAAGGTTTAAGATGTCATTACACCTGCCATCCATATGACAGCATTACGGCCGCCAATGAGACCTAGAAGTAGTTTAGCGCCCCTTCACCGCACTAATTTTCGTGATATTAGCCATAATATACCAGCCGTTTTCCATAGAATATGGAACACGTAGGCACTACAGACAGCATTTTATTTTTCAAAAATGAGGCATTTCTGACACCTAGATGTTAGACATTGTAGTGAGTGTAGTTTGTATATACGTTTCTTTATCTATTCTAAATAATTTATTTCTCAACGCAGAAAATTTCCATAAACAAAAAACTACCATCGGTTTTGAAGGAATTTTAATGAACAGCGCGGAAAAGATGTATCTCGTTAAAGACTCACAGGGATAAATTTGTGTGCTGAGAATTTCAGTCATTTCGTGCATTTAAGTATTCTATCAGCTGATTGGTTGGTTTTTGGACAGTACTCATTTGAATTCGTTTTTACCCCTATGGATGGCGCACCATTAGATCCCTCTTGAATTCCGCATATCGTCTCCCTCTTCTTATTTCGACCAGGATTCTTATCCTCTTCCACGCATTTCCAGTATTGTCTTCTATTACCCACGTCAACATTCCCTCTTTTTCAAAACGTCCTCCAGCCATCTTCAGCTGGTTGGTAGGTTTTTGGACTAATTTACACAAGTCTTATATTAGACTTATACCAGTCTTATATCAGACTTAAACAGATTTAGCTAGGACTTAGACCCGTACTTATCCCTACGTCCGAATTCCTGGAGTATCTTTCTATTGTCCCTCCTATATGTGATCCACTATTATATCTCCCCTAAACTCCTCAAATCGCCTCCGCCATCTTATTTCGTCCAGAATGCCTAACCTCTTCCGTACTCTTCAACGCTTCCCCAGTGCTCTCCTCACTCCCCCTTCAGCTTTTCCCCTCTATTCATCACGTCCTCCAGCCATCTCTTCTGCCTCCTCCGAACCTCCCCTACTAGCTTCTCTCCTCTCTAACCATATCCAAAACCTCGTTCGGACTTCTCGCCACCCAGCTCACCATCTCTATCCTTCTCCACACCCACATCTCAAACGCATTCAGTATATATACATTTTTACTTTCTCCCTTCGCACAGACTAAGTCTCCGCCCCATACCAGCCTTTTCTTTACGTCTCTACTCGGACCCCTAATTCAATTCACACCTCTTTGAAAATGCATCTTTAAATGTCAGGCGTACAAAAGTATATTACTTAGTGGCTAGTAGGGTTATAAGTAGATGTGATTTAGATCAGCAAGATACGCGAAAGGCAGTTACAATAGTCTCGCTTGTGTTACTGATCTCTAGCAACAACTTGGATGGGAATCGCTTTCAGACCGTCGATTGAAAATTACACTTAATCTTTTATAAAAACTCCAAACCGGATTCATTTCTGACGAAGTTATCAATTTCTTACGAACTCCAAAATTCTCAGGTAGATCAGAACATTAAAATAAAATAAGGGTAATTGATTGATGAACAGAAAGTTTTAAAATGTCATTTCTCCCGCGATCGATAGTGGCCATAGTGGCTGCGTTTAGACTTTGAAGTATAGGTTAGTTGTCAGGTAATGTATCTGATTTATTCATATGCCCCCTTATATGTACACGTTTCTAAATCAGCCGAGTAATGCCACCACCATGTTTTGTATGTTCCCTGCATGACTCTTGTGTCTCGTTTATATAGTCGTATTGTAGATTATTTTGATAGTTTCTCTAGCATTTTAGCATGCCCTTAGTGTGGTGCATGTTGGTGAAAGTAAATTTCATCAATGTAGTTCATGTTGGTGATAAGTCACCCCCGAACAAACTCCGTTGTGGTGGCTTGCGGCGTGATAAGTAGATGTACTTCGCCGGTAACATTACGATGTTTACCTCAAACTTCCCACAGCTGCTAAAATTACAACGTAAATTTCGATACGTGGTCTCCTTAATTGCCAGGGAAATATCTCGCTCAAATTACCTAACAGAGATTCCACTCTCAAATTCCTCCCGCGCGACGCGGCTTGCACTGGGAGGAACCGGAGGAGTTGTTTGGGGGAAGAGAGAATGTGAGCGAGAGAAAAGAAGACGACACGACGACGCTCTGGGGCTCGAAAATGAATGGGGAGAGGTTGGAAGAGGGGGGAGGAAAGGTGCAAGATACCGACGTGCTTTCAAAGTGGGGAGGGAGGTTTCCCCGAGAAAGGAGTAAAAACCGGGTGAGCGAGGAGGGTGGGAGGAGGACGGCGGAGGAGGCAGGAGGGGAGGGAGACGGGAGGGAAAGTGAAACGGGGTGTGTGTGGGGTAGGTGGTGTCTCAGGAGGGAGAGAGGGGAAGGGGAGAGCAACATAGCGGCGGGGCGGGAGTGGTCGGGGCTCGGCGGAAGTCGGTGTAATGGAGCCGAAGGTCGCCGCCCCACTCCCAGAGCGATAAAGCTGAGAAGCAAGAGGCGGAGAGGGACGCAAGGGGCGGCCATATCGAGAAGAAACAATCCGGGGAGGAGAGGAGGGAGCGGTGGCTGGGCGGTGTAAGGGGGGGAAAGGCGAGGTGGCGGCGGTTGGCGTGGCGTGGCATAAGAGGGGGAGGGTCGGGAGAAGAGGGGTCGCGGAGTTTTTCAAAGTCGGGGTCGCGGGCACGAATCAGCCCAGACTCAAGTTATGCAATGGATCATCGCTCGTGGTGGCGAGTACGTATATCACACAAACGGCATTTCAAAAACAAAGCGACGGTGGATCAGGCTACTGCTGGGAGGCGTTCGCAATGCCCTCACCCGTCGCCTCGGGAGATACAGAAACATTAGCAAACCTTCTACATCTACATACTACACAGATATCCGCCGCATGGACGTGTGGCTGTGGGTTTTAGGACACCATTTGTGTAAAGGTGCAAGGGAATAGGGTATGGGAGGTGAAATGGTGTCGTGCATTATGGGAGTTTATTTAGCGGGGCTCATTTTTTAATGTGGTCTCTCATTGTGCACGGAGAGAACGAGTTCTTGTACCAATCTGTTCGGCAATGTACTTCTCTCAATTTATCGCTTCTGTGAGACCTAGAGATGTAATGAGGCGTCATGGTAATATTCTGTGTGTCGCTCTGAAACACACCAGTTCTGAATTTCTCAAGCAAGCTAAACCTATGGTGTAGCCTCCAAGTCTCTAGGGGCTCCCACGGTAACCCCTCTAAAAGTTGTGAAACACCATATGCTCGCTCGAAGCCGTTTATAACGAAGCGCGCAGCTTTTCTTTGTATTTTATTAATTTTTTGGAAATTTTTATGACCTTAAAGTAATTTGAGCGAGATATTTCTCTAGTTATAATGGAGGCTACATTAGAATTTTATGTTTTAATTTCAACAGACGTGGGAAGCATGAAGTACATATGTTAGCATTAATGGTGCAAAAAATACACTTTTATTGGAATGATTATCCGCAGTAATTAAATAAAAATATCTATGAATGCCATTAATTAGACTCATTTTTTCGCGGAAAGTTTAAAACTCCTTCACACGGTCGAAGGAAGGTTTTTTGGGGTATTTCTGTATAAATTGTGCTCATTAGCTTATATGAACCACCATTTATTGTAGCATCATATTTATATAACACAGGAGACTAATTTGAATTTACATCTGAAGTATCTTGTCAGCATAAACCAATATTTGAACTTGAAAACTGGTGATATTTGTTCGGGTGATATTACTCGTAGAATATTATTAATTTAAATTAAGTCTTGACGATAGAATAATGGCAACTTTTTTATTCGATTCATGTGATTAGACTCGATGGATTTGACTGGATTAAATGTAGATGAACATGGCTATGGGTTAACTTTATCTTCTACCACACCATAAACAGCATTTGAAAGTGAACTTCGACTGAGTAATCGTCCACTAAGTAATTACGTTGAAGATTCAATCTGCATTTTGTTTTCACTCAACCTACGCATAGTTTTTTTGGCCTTCTGCGATGTTGTCCCCATCTCCAGACACTAAAATAGTGAATTTTCACGAAGGTGTAATTTTCGTCTCTTTGCCGTGTATTCCCTTGCAGATAAACGTTTATATGCGTTAGAGAATGATAAAAAGGTTACAGTTTGTCCTCGATAAGGGGTTCAGACTTCCGTCTAGTGAGAAAAATGTCTCGCAATCTTTTTATGGAGTCAGGAATACCCCAGGGTGAAGTGTCGGTATTCCCTGGGATCTCGTATCGAGTCACGAATACATCCATTTCCGTGGCTCTGTTATTGGATTTCGCAATATAGTAACTCCTCATAAAAACACGTTAGTCCTAAGATGATGAGGGAATAGTGGACTCTGAGGACGGCAGCGTCCGGTCAAGGGTCTTGAATTCGCATCCCGTTTCCGAAATTGACTTCGTAATGCTATGTGCGTGCACAACATACATCTGAAAACGACCAGTGAATCAAATAAGAGTGAGATTGAGCGAAGTATCTCCTTTGATTAACAGTGAACTTCTGAGTATTAGTCAGATTATGACACATCTTATGTGAGTTCAAGAGCAAATGCGTTGATAGTCATTCCCCTGAACGGAAAGAGGGGGGCTACACACTATGTGTCCTAACGGGAGGGGAAAAAGTGGTTGCCTCGGAGAGGAAGGGAATGGTTTGGGCCACGGCCCTTGTACCTTGGGTATAAGGACCTTGGTTTGGGCAATTCCACAGTAGTGCGGCGGTGCTGGATGGCTCGAACTTCACAGGGCCATATCTTAGAAATACGGAAATAAATATGTGAAAAATGGCGAAATTTCGACTCTTAAAGGCTTTACCACAGCATTTTACACGGGAAGGGAGCTTTTTCCGCTCGAAATACGCATATTTAGTTTCGAAGTATTAAGGGCCCCTTGAGAAAGGGTTCCCGATAACTAAGAGTTACGAAACTTCAACACGTCAATTAGAACTCCACAACGATCATTTTAAGCGGTAGAAAAATTTATCTTCTCAAATCTGGAAAATAACCTGGTGGACTTATGGCAATTAGACAATAAAGAGGTCGAATTTTGTATTCTGTGCATAAATAAAATATTTTATGCAGGCAAAATGTACAATATTTTGTATAATTTTGTTTAACTTTGTGTAATATTTAATTTATGTTCAACGTATATCGCCAAATTTACTTTCATTTCTTTTCGTTTAGTAGTATCTTCATTTCCAGCAATTAAGTGACAGGATGATGTAACATATCGACCGAATTGTGTATTAGACATGGAAGAGTCCGCAACCCCAAAGCAGGACAATTGTCCTAATAGGGTGCCCATATTCCTTCATCTACATCTACATAATACCCCGCTAGCCGCCGCTTGGCCATGTGGCAGGGGGTGTTAGGTCACCAGCCGTGTAATGGTGTACGTTTTTTGGAGATCAAATGGAGACATAATAGGAGTGTATTTAGTGGAGTTTATTAATATTTATTAATTTTTATTGTGATGGCTTATTGTTCGCGGAAAGAACGAATTTTTGTACGTCTCTCCGAATTTTACGTAATCGTATTTTTCAAGTATTAATAAGTTAGACTTTACGTTTGGGTTTTACAGTGGAATCTACTGTCGTTTTCAAAATAATAAAAATTACTTTATGATCACTTATACCTTCGAGGATATCGACGTGTTTAATCATTGTAGGGTGACTAACAGCTATAAGGTCTAATATTTTATTACCTCTCGTAGGTTCGTTTACTATTTGAGTAAGAGAGAGTGGTGTGAAAGTAAAATAAGGAAGGCCTCGCATATATCACGCTTCCTCGAACTTGGTTCAACGCTATTGGTTTTCCAATATAGCCGGGAGGTTGAAATCCCCACCGATAATTATCACGCTTTTGTTATCTTTCGAGGTAAATGATGTTAACTGAGTTTCTAACTTGTACCAAACTTATTCAATATATCCTTTTACATGGTTGTGTGTAATTGAAGCAATGTATCTAGGAATAAAATCATTATTTATTATTATTTACATTATGCCCAGCAAACCATCTCAGGGGTGCGTCTTTTTCCACTACAGAAGAAGATCAAAATGCAAGATGAGATGAGTTTTAGAATTACGACATTTCCGGTGTGCTGATCACTTTCGTTTTATTGGGCATCGTGACTGTAAAAACCTGTAGTATGTCATCGTAAAATATGGCGTGATCATTGATGCGATAAGTAATGTGAAAGATAAACACATCATCGCAACATTATTCACCAATATATTTAAACCTCGCCATTTAAGTCAAAAATCAGCGAATTCATTCACAGGAAGAAATAATCTGTTATTCATTGGATATAAAGTGCGATTTCCTTTCCTAGATTGACAGCCACGGGGTTGAAACAAGGCCAAATAGGGTAAATGTTCGTGAGACAGGTTCAACCATCCACTCCTCGATGAGCATTTTTTCCAACATTAAATATCACTCTTTTTCAACTGAAACTGGGAGAAGTAATGTTCACAAAATGCATATTTTTGTGGTAAACAAAATTCGGAACTATCTTAAAAATGACGAATGTTAAAAGAAGTTAAATTCCGGAAGCGTGATTTTCAGCGGCAGCCACCTTGCAGTTTATGGAAAAGGACATCAGATAACGCAGTGGTAGAGTGAATTTACCTTAACGCTTTAGTATTATACCACGAATACGCGATATTATACTATTTTTCCGAGGTGGCCATTGTGCAGGCAATGTAAAATTTAACTTAGAAAAAACCCTTTCGCTCCCCGTTACAAAATAAAAGAGTTATCCCCCTAGTGGATAGTGTTGAAACTCGGCAATATGGCGCGAAGCACAGTTAAATTATGTGACAGAAATGTGCTTTACAAACGGTTTGGAACGCTAGAATTTTCATAAAACGGCAATGAAAGAGGAATGCCAAGGAAATGCAAAGTTTAAGGTTTAAAACGAAATATAAATGATTACTCTTGAACGCCAGGGAAGCGAGTTAAGAAGGAAAATCTATGGACCTGTCTCACGAACATTAACCGCCAAACAGTGCTTTTAGGGGGCTGTATACCTCGGCGGAAAACGCTTCAGCTGACGTCCACGCACTTTTCTTTTACAGCTCCGTTCTGTAACTAAAAGCATATTTGCTTGCTCAGGCCTTAAGAATAAGGATTAATATTTACAATACGTGTTGTCGCTTTTTCCTTTCTCCATAATTACTTCGACGGCGCAAGAAACGAAAATTTGCCGAAAATCAGGCGATTGCCATGACGCGTACGACGTATATTTCTTGAACTCTTTGGACTTTCAACTTGAATCCTCATTTTCATGTGGGATCATTAAAATGCCGCAAATTACGTAACATATCGCCAGGTGAACATTCTCGTAAACCCTTGCAATGCATTTTACGCCACGCATTCAGTGACGCTGTTGTCCGGGGCGGGGAAAGGAGGGGAAGGAAGTAAGTAAATAATTTATTATCGCTCTGGGTACAGGCCTTTAAGAGCAACAATATAAACATTTGCAACAATAAATACATGTTAATTTGTGACATAAAAAGAAGACAAAAATTAAACAGTAAATGCATATATAGGTTTCAACAAAAAAGCTATTAGAAATTTAGAAAAAAATCATCCATTTTACTTCTAAAATTTTCAATTGATTTAATGTTTTTAACATTTACTGGCAATGAATTCCATATTTTAGTTGACGTGACGACAAATGAATCACTCAATTTGGTGATGCGATGAGCAGTATAATAAAGCATTAAGGGGTTGCTTCTACTAATGACCCTACAAGAACTAGGTACACACTTAAACAATTGAAACAGAGAGTCAGGCTCCTTGAATGAGAACAGCTGATGCAAAACACACAATGAAAATACAGTAGTCTATTTTTAACGGTTAGCCACTTTAATTGGTCTCTGTAGGGGGAAATATGATCTTGGCGGCGTAATCCAAAGATATCCCGTACACATGAGTTTTGTAGACGTTGAAACATAATATTTCGATTATCAGGCAGATCATTGAATACCAGACAATAATCCATATGAGGAAAAATTAATGTAGAAACTAATAACATCTTTATATGTACAGGGATTACATTTAATTACATTGTTTAATTTAAGCTGATACATTATACTGTTAATTTTATTACAAATTAGAAAAACATGATCTTGCCAAGTCGGGTAATTGTGAAATATCACGCCAAGATTTCGTAATCTTAGGGGATAGGGTATGTCAATATCATGTATTACAATACGTGGCACACTGTCTTGATCAATTTTACTCACAAGATTCGGATTTCCAATTATGAAGGATTTCGTTTTGGAGTTGTTTATGGTGAAAAAATTAACTTTGGAAGGCTTAACTCTGCCAAGGGCTGCGGCAGAAGCCGGAACTACATGGGCGGGGTATTCAGTAGAGGTCTCTAGCCTCCTTACCGACGCAAATTTAAAAAATGACGGGGTTTGCCAGGGGAAATGCCGGTGCCTGGCAACGTCGTGTTCGGAAGAGTGAAGAACACTTGTACTACCCTCTCCCCTACACCTATAAGGCTTAATACCTTTATAATTTAAGCGGATAAATATTTTCCCAAAACGTAAATCCGCACTTGAGATATGGAGTTATCGGAGAATGACGGAGATCGAGAGGATAGGGAGAAAAGAAGGAGGAAAATGAACACTTGGGAAGAACAGATTATTCAGATGCCGCACTTCATCTTATGGGCGCTGTATACGACGGCCGAAAACACTGCCGCGGGAGTCTACGCGCTTTGATTTGAAGACTCTAATTTGCTATTTAAAAAGAATCTGACTGCGCAGGCTTCTGGAGTTAAGGATTGATCCTTAAAATAAGTGTCGTATTATTTTGCTTTTTGTGATCTACATAATTATTTCGACTGAACGTGAATTTATCGATTTTCAGGCGATCGCCATGATGCGTATAACATAGACTTGATAAAATCTTTGCTTTTATTGTAAATGGGGATCGTTTAACTCTATGGAGGATCATCCAAACATTGAAAATTACGTATAATAACGCCACAGTGAACATTCTCGTGAACCCTTACAACGCATTTTCCACTGTACCATCAGTGGCACTGTTGTCCGGAGCGACAAATGGAGGGGAAGGCGAAGATCACTCCTAGGCTGCGGCAGAAACCAGGACTAAAAGTGCATTTCTGGCAGAGGTATGTAGCCTCCTTAAGAATCCGCCATTCACATAAAAATGCGGGGAATTGTTAAGATATTGCTGGTAGATTAGGCAAAAAAATAAGATATTCTACCAAAAAAGGAGCATGCTAAAAGCTTGAAATGAATTTAAGAGTTAAGGGAAGCCGAGAGAGACGCAAAACAAGAAGCACTGACTGTTTACTAAGGTGGCTCAGGCCTCAGACTCACTCATTCCAGATTTTCAGCAAACTGAAGATGGAATCTTTGAAGTTCGTTTTATAAACTGAGATGAAAACAAAATAGGGTTTCCCAGTCTAGTATTAGCATAATTCAGCCATGAAAGTGGATATTTTAACATGGACTCTTAAGGAGATTGCTCAGATTACGACAGAAAAAAGTCCGATTGCACGGAATTATATTCGAGCATTTAATTAAAACTATTTATCTGAAGAAAAAATCCCTAGGGATTTAAATACAAATAAAACTGGCATCTTACCACCTATTTTTAAAGTTATTATCAAATTACTGCCGCAATAAACGTCATAATGGAATAATTCCATGCAAATGGCGCAGCTGTCGGTACTAAGGTGGTATTTAATAATATATTCGAGGAATAATGCACACATTTTTTATGGTATTTTGGTTTCCAATAGGTAATCCATTTCATAAGCCAAAGCCGGATATTTTAAATTGTGTACATAAAAATGTGTAACTTAGCTTTCATCAAGACTCACATAGCAATAAATAATAATAATTTTTTTTACTCCGACAAAGAATGCTTACAACAGAATATATTTGGATTAATAAATCGGGGAGAAACTTTACGTAGACATGAAGGCAAACCTGAATTATGGCTACCATCGTTCACAGAATGGGTTATTGCACACATATATAAAGGAAATACAGCATTTTGAAATTGCAGTACTGGTATCAAATAATAGTACAGTTATAAGAAAACATCCTCTAGACTTTCTTTGGCAAACAACCAAGATAATATATTTTCCGTAGTTCAGTTTAGGAATTTTGACTTAAAACGTGAAACGGGTAATAAATTATACACATTAGAACACACCTATGTACAAGAAACATCGTTTGAATAACGTCAGGTTCGGCTTGGGTAAGGAAATACGTGCTTTATGCAGGGTAGGAGAAGGACACGTAGGATAGAATAGGAGGATTGTACAATAATAACCCAGTATTACCACTTTTTATGTAACATAGATGTAAAACTATATTAATAAAAAAATAATAAATAGATGTCTTAAAGATGAGCAGACATTGGAAACGAAATCGAGGAAGGGAACTTTCAAAGCGACTCTTTTTTTAAATCACTCCAATCAAGTCAAGAGCCACCTTGATGTTTATCCAAACGCACACACGTTTCACTGACACACAGCGTTGTATAGGTCACTGTAGACCTTTTTTAGGATAGAGGGTAGGGCAGAGAGTAGGTCAGCTAGTGGGTCGAATCAGGTACCATCGCGAACAATATTTAATAGAAAAAATATTCAAGAAAGTGTTAAGTCTAACGAGAACAGTAAGAGGCCAGTTTCAAAAAATAGCAGTAATGTAATTTGGGATATACCTAAGAAAGCGAGTTGTAATGAGAATACACTTTCCGGCAATACGCTCACTGATAAATCCTTTTCTGTCGTGGTAGTAAATTGCCTTAGCTTAAGGAATGAAGTAGCTGACTTCTACCATCTAATTGAAACTACTGACGCAGACTTAATTATAGGGACGGAAAGTTGGTTGTGTAACGAAATCGCAGATAATGAAGTGTTCCCAAAAAATTTCACAGTTTATAGAAAAGATAGAGTGGAAAGGACCGGGGGGGAGGAGTTTTTATTGCAGTGAAGGATTGTTACATTAGTAGGAGGGAGTCATTTTCCGACGACCAGGTAGAAAGCGTGTGGTGCTCCATTCAAAATCCTAAAGCAAAAACAATCTGTGTGTGCGCATATTACAGACCACCAGATACCCATATAACCTCAATATTGGGACTAGAAAGTCAACTCAGTAAATTAACCACTCAAAAAAACGACTGTCATATTATAATCGATGGGGATTTCAATCTTCCGTCCATAGACTGGGACACTTACAGTTTTATCACTGGGGGGAAAGACAAAGACCTTTGTGAGTCACTCCTGTATACATTCACATCTCACTCACTACATCAATTAGTCACTGCTCCAACTAGAGGGAAAAATACACTTGATCTTTTAGCGACAAATATTCCACACATGGTTGTAAACATAGGTACGGATAAGGGAATAAGCGACCACAAGATAGTTAAAGCTAATTTTTCCGCGAGCATGATCAAGAAACATAATCCACAAAGAAAAATCTACTTATATAATAAGGCTGACTACGAAGGTATGAAACGAGAGTTGCAAAAGTCATTTACTAATTTAAAAAAAAAAGTATCAACAGTAATACTGAGTTTTTGTGGAATACTTTCCTCGATGTTACACGATCAGTAGTTAGCAAATACATACCAAGTAAATGGAAAAGAGCCAATGCAGAGCCTAGGTGGTATAACGCGGAGGTTAGAAAAACATTAAAGCACCAGAGAACATGTCATGCTAGGTTAAAAAGGGCAAAAAATAACAAATCCTCCGAAGAACTATACACAGTCACCGAAAATTACAAAATATCTAAACTCTTAGCAAAAAAAGTGTGCCGAAGGGCGTTAGCTGATTTCAAAAGTAAATTACTGGGAGAACAATTGAACGATAATCCCAAGGCATTTTGGTCGTATGTTAGGGACACTCAAGGAAATAAATCAACAGTACACACGCTTAAGAATATCAAAGGGGAAAAGCTAACCAACAGTCTACAAAAAGCCAATTCGTTAAACTCATTCTTCAAAAGCATTTTCAGTACTTATACACCACATCTTTTCGATCCGCAGCCAGTTCGTTCCCAAACATGTATGCCTGAAATTATTATAAATTGTCGCGGCATAGAACATCAGCTAAAAAATATCAACCCCAGCAAATCCCCCGGTCCAGATCAAATACCTGCTCGCGTATATAAAACATTGGCATCGGACATAGCGCCTTACTTAGAATTAATATTTACCAAATCTTTAGTAGAACACGTAGTGCCTAAGGACTGGAGAGTAGCAAATGTCACACCTATATTCAAAAGCGGAGACAGGGATGACCCTAGTAACTATAGGCCTATTTCTCTCACATCCATTTCCTGTAAGGTATTTGAACACATAATCGTAAGCTCCATTATGAGTCATTTAGATAGGGAGGAATTATTAATAAATAACCAACACGGATTTCGAAAGGGTAGATCTTGCGAAACCCAATTGACCCTCTTCGTTCATGACATCTTACTCTCAGGTGAAAATAATGTTCAAGTTGACGCGATATTCCTAGATTTTAAGAAAGCTTTCGACAAGGTACCTCACGTTAAGTTACTCTCAAAACTAGAAGCATATGGAATAGATAAAAACATTATAAGTAGGATTGATCAGTTCTTACATGGGCGGGAACAAAGTGTTGTCAAAGATGGTATCATGTGAAACACAGAGTCACGTCGGGTGTTCCTTAGGGAAGTGTCATTGGTCCACTTTTATTTCTCTTAAATATGAATGATATTAGCAACGTCGTTAAAAGTAAGCTTAGACTCTTCGCAGACGACGCGGTTGTGTATAGGGATATAAACAATTCCGAAGATAGCGACTCGTTAACAATCTACCTACTTGCTATTCATGCTTGGTGCGAAAAGTGGCAGATGGAACTAAACATAAAAAAGTGCGTAGCAGTCAGCTTTTGGAAAAAGAAAAATAGGCCAGGTAGGGCTTACAGAATTAAAAATACGGAAATTATTCACGCCGAGTCTGTTAAGTACTTAGGGGTCACAATTAATCACGACCTATCTTGGGGAAAACATATTAGGGAAATATGCGGTCAAGCGTATAGGAAGCTAGGCTTTATCAAGAGAGTTCTCGGAAAATGTGATGAGAAAGTGAAAGAACGTTGTTATTTTTCAATCGTTAGGCCTCATCTGGAATATGCTGTTAGTGTATGGGATCCATACGAAACGGGGTTGATATCAGAGTTATATCGCGTACAGCGAAGAGGAGCTAGGTTTGTGAAACGATGCTACGATAAGTTGGCTAGTGTGTCTGAACTGTTAGAAGAATTGGGATGGGAATCGCTATCACAGCGTAGATTAAATTATATGCTTAACCTCCTAAATAAATTTCAGGAAAATCATTTTACTGACGACGTAAAAAACATACTATTAACCCCTTCGTGCTACGGCAGATTAGATCGCGCCAATAAAATTAGAGAGCTAGATTGTAGAACCGAAAGGTATGAAATGTCATTTTTTCCGCGCACCATTCGGGACCATAACAGCTGTGATCGTCGTCATGAATAGTTCCGAGTATTAACAATAGGCAGGCAGTAAATCTTTCTCATTATATTCTCTACTCTCTTATTTATGCATGATGTAAATATTGATGTTCTTATTTAAGCATGATATTTTGAATATGTAGTAGTAGTCTTTGTATCCCTTGCATGTTGGAACGATTGAAGATAGGATGTTTCTTGGGTATTAGATTTTTAATTGGCGCTTTGCATGTGTGGTACGCGGGTTTTTAATGTAATGTCGGTGTTCTACCATATCATTCATGCATGCCTGGTGCGAAAGCACCCCCTGCCACACACCCTTTGGGTGGCTTGCAGGGTATGACGTAGATGAAGATAGGGCATGGTTACTGTAACGAGTGAGGTGGAAACGCGCTCCGTTGCAGGTAGCGCAAGGGCCATTAGCTCGTGCGCGTGTTTATTTTATTTATTTGCGTTCGCTCCAAGTTCGCGCCCACGCCGACCTTGGGAAGCAGCGGCTCCCGCGATTGATGCCTCGATTTCTTGGGACGTTGCGCCTATGTTTACAGCCATCGAAGGGAGAGAGTCATTAGCCCGACGCCAAAGGGGAGGAATACACGCGGGGAGGGCGGATTCGAGTTTATTGCCCTTGATAAGGATGCGCATTGCTTTTGCACTTTCACTACCGTGAAGTCTGCTGCTAATATACTAACTTGATTGATTGACCAGGGCTATCTACCGGTTCAGGTAGGTTTGGAACTGACTTTATTATCACTGTACACTATGCACTTGATGATGTCATAAATTCACGGAACATGGCAGTGCGTTTGAGCCGGGAAGGATGTTTATTTCAGAAAATTTTTGTTTCACTTGATTGCCACCACGCTAATGCCGATGTTTCCGCAGACATTTGCTGGCAGATACGCTTCCTCTTGATATGTTCATTAATGCGGCAGAATGAGCTAGAGCAATACTTTTCGAAGACGACATCGTGGTTATTTTTATCGCCTTCGTGAGTAAATATTTATGTATTCAAAGAGGTTATGTTCAATATAATAAATCTGCTAAGAACAAAAATTTGTATAGTTACTTTAATTTCAACTGGGTTAAGACGAATTGGGCCTCATGGTCACTTATTCCAGATTTTCTGAAAACCTACTTCCTTGTCGCGCGTTTTATAAATTAAACAGGGTAACCACGCCACCATAATACTAATCTGCAACCTGCCTCAATTTTAGCATATACTACAATGTAAGATTTCCACGAACGAATGGTGTGAAAATAATAGTAGGTCATTGATCATTTAACGTGGATATATTAGTTTGAAAATGATTAATTTTGGCGCTGAGAAGTCCTGCCTTCAAGTCAGTTGGATGGCCCCAAAAACTCTCCATTACTTACGCTATTTTCCTCGACAAAGTTCCACGTACTGATCCCAATTCTACGTAAAGTAATACCTTGGTGGCTAAATTATTTAAAGTTTTCCTGCTTCCTAAATTAAATATAGAATTGAAATCAAAACATAATACGCCGAGCGTTCGCTTTGTTATTGATAAAAATAAGACTTTCAACCATTTATTATGTCCATAAATCATTTACTCATCTATCTCCTTTCCTCCTTATCGTGCTACAAACTTCTTAGTTTGTTTTCCTTTCAGTCCACGTTTATTTCTTCACCCCTCTCCAAACCCACATATCAAACGCTTCATTCGGTTTATACTGATGACTATGCACCACACTGAAGTTAAACACCAGGTCAAAAGCAAAACCCGTGGCAATTTTTCCCATTCGCATCTTTATTGAGGGTCGCCGCAATTAGTTCTGTCCATTCGGTAAAGAGCCTTCACTGCTGACTCGATTTTCCTCGATGAAGTCCCATGAACTGAGCCCCATTCTACGTAAAATAATGCCTCCAAGGCTAAATTATTCCAAGCTTTCCTGCTTTCTCAATCACTTATTAATATGAAATCAAAATATAATGCGTTGCGTTTTTAATAGACATTTCGGGCTGCATGGGAAGGGGTAAAATGTTCCATAAATTAGAATGGTATAAAAAAATAGAAGCGGTATTCTCGGTGGGAGGTAGTTAATTTTAATCGACTAATGGACGTGGTCATGGCTTACAAAGAAAGAAAACATACCTCAGAGGATCGCAAATTTAATTAACCAAGATCTAAGAACACACTCGGTCGACAATGAGTTATCTCGGTGCATTGATAAACCGACCTTTTCCACGCTGCAACCGTCACGGACAAGGAAATAATAGAAATAAAATTACGCTCTAGATTGCGGTCATTTTGATTTATGCCTTTGAAAAAGTATACCTCATAGAAACGACAGGTCTTGCTTGAAATGCTTTGAAGTGATTTAGAATACAGGCCCCTCTCGTTTGACGAGCGATTAGAAAAGCGTTACCGAGTCATCAAATGAATGCGGATCTGTGAAAAAAATTCCGTGCCAAGAGGTCACATTTATGTTCTCTACACGACTCTTCGGGATTGAAATTAATTTCCCTCATGTAGTGCTTCCCTTGACGTCTGACATCCTTGAAATCCTACCTATTCAGTCAAAGATTAAAAGGTGCATTTTTTGAAAGAGACGCAAATACTCAAACTCGGAGAATTTTGGACGAATGTCGCGTAATTTTATGTTTTCCTACCCGTTAATTCCAACTTTTGATCTACAGGAAAGTAACGAGGCCCGAAGCCATCTCCATTTGAGTGAACTGGTGCCTACGCATAGAAGGGGAATAAACACAATGACATGCAGCACGGAAACTGGGTACACTAGTTTTCCAGAATGCAAAGGCTATTCCCCAAAGCAACAAGCCTTCATTATGACGCATTCCTAGAAACGGTAGCCCGCATGAGCTACAGTTGAGTATGCTGGACGACAGCTCTCTTCATTTACGAAATGAGTGGAATTAACTAAGCATTATATTCTTAACCATATTTGACAGCTTCCTTCGTTGGGCCCATCTCCTTTAACAAACAAACGTCCGTGCTCTTGGTGATGATAAATCCTCTCAAGCGGAATTCGAACCCGCGACCCTCTGATAGACAGGCGAGAACTTTTACCCTGCCGCTACCGGAACCACTTTACTAGATACGACACTAAAAACGGTTGGAGCGGGTAGCCTTAGTCGGTGAGTTCCTTTTAATAGATAATAAGGCGTTAAGTGGGGAAAAAGAAATAAAAATTGATCCAACAAGCTTTCTTGTATGTTTCATTTTTTTAAATTAGACAATGGTTTATTGGAATTCAAAACCAATTTATTTTACAAAGAATCATTTCTACCTTACGAATTTCAATAAACTACGGTAGAGAAGATCACGAGAATAATATTAAGTAAATAGATTGCAGAGGAGACATTTAACATTTCGTTTTTCCCACGATCGCGATAAGAGGACATAATGGCGGAAAAAGAGACATTGGTGTAAGTAGGCCCACAGGTAGTGTAACTGATCAGTTGATTTGTTCACTAATGATCGTTTCTTAAGCTGCCACGTAGTACTAACATCATGTTTTGTATGGTTCCTGCATGACTCTTGTATCTCGTTTACGTTGTAGCTTTACATATTGATTCAATAGTTCTGTAGCAATGGTAGCATACCCATAGTGTAGTGCATATTAATGAAAGACCCTTGAGGTGGCTACCAGACACCCTTGACGTGTTTCCAATCATTGCATTGCATTGTAGACTTGAGGTGAGAACATCTAGTTCGCATAAACCCCCCTCGAAATTCGCCTTGAAGGAAGATGGCTTGGTAGTGTACCTGGCCTAACACATCTGACCGGCAATTGGGAGATCCGAGTTCGAGTCCCGGTCAACTCAAATGGTTTTTTCATGGCGAATTTCAACCCCAACAAATTTTACGGGTGTAATTCACAATGGAAGAATCATTTGCCTGGACTGGAAATCGAACCCAGATCCCTCTATTTCACGCCCAGTGCTCTAACTAGTTAAGCTAACTAGGCGTCCTCTTTCACTAAGAATCTCTGCGGGCTTTAAGGAGCAAGTCGTCCTCACAGGTACCGTACATATAATGCCCGTAGAGGTACCCGTAGGGATCTGGATTCGATTCCCAGTCCAGCCGAATGATTTTTCCGCTGTGAATTTCAAACAATTGTGAGGTCACTAGCGGGTGACTCGGTTAAAGTTACTGCGCGGCTAGTTCCGTAGTTCTTTGAAAACCTTGGTGTATCCTTGACGTGGTTGCAGGGTAATACGTAGAAGCAGAAGTAGAATGAGACAACCTCAAACCTCATTTCCACTGGATTTGATTCGAGGACGAGGAGAAACGGGTGGAAATATGTGTAGGCGACGAGACTTGGCGGATATGAGGAGACAAGAGAGAGAGAGAGAGATGCAAAAAGAGGACGACGAAAAAGTAAAGGAGGGGGAAGAAGGAGAGATGGACCAAAAATACGCACTCTCCCTAACCGACTAACAGCCGCCCTCGACCGTCGCTCACCACATTACGGAGACGGGGAAGGAGCTGGGAGGCGGGGCGGGCGACTCAAGGGAAGCGAGAAAGAAAGCACACGGAGATGTTTTGAGGACGAAGATACGGGAGAGGCAGAGGCAGGGGAGGCAGGCTCTCTAGAGAGAGATCAGGGGGCGTTGAGCAGAAAAGAAGGCATGGGAAGCAAGAGAGATTAATTATCACGACGCTCACGCAAGATTGAATCCACGTCACACGACGACGTCTTAATTTAACGGTCGCGAATAAAATATCGAATCATCCGAATCTGCATGCATTTAAATTGGATTGAGTTACACGTTGTTACCGTGACTCTTGAAAATTTTCTGCCGTCACAAGGAAGACATGTCGTATTCACTGGTTCTGGGATAAACTCGTAATTCATGTAATTGGAGAATTAATTACCGTACTTTCCAGCCTATTAGACGCACTTTTTCGACTTAAAAATGTCATCTAAAATAGGTTTGAGTCAAGTGGGAGGGCATTCTTTTTATTTGACATGAATAATAGCAAGGAACCAGTCACGAGCATTTGGGACCCTGGTCATTAAGATTTAACCAAATAAATTAATGCAATACAAAGAAAATCTGCACGCTTTGTTAAAAACTGCTACGATCGAAAATATAGTGTTCACAAATTTTAGAGGGATTAAGGAGGAAGCCCCTAGAGACTCGGGAGGCTGGCTACACACTAGGCTTCCCTTGCTTGAGAAAATCAGAACTAGTGTTTCAGAGCGACAATGAGAATATTATCATGATGACTCACTACATATATAGGTCTGACAGAAGCGATAAAATAAGAGAGATACATTGCTTTTTTTTTTTTTTGAAACTTTGATACAAAAACTCGTTCTTTCCGTGTACAATAAGCGACCACAAAATAATCCGAGCTCCACTAAATATCCTCCCATAATTCAAGTCACCATTTCACCTCCCAAAACCTTACCCCTTACATCTTTACACGGATGGTGTCCTAATACCCCCTGCCACACGCCCATGCGGCGGCTCGTAAGATAGTATGTAGATGTAGATGTATAGACAGAACTATAATTTTCCTTGAACTTATTCCTCCCGATGAGTATAAACGGGCACGTGCAGGTACCGTACAAATAAAATGTATTTATCACGAATTTATCTATAAATATTACGAATGCGATAAAAATATATAAGTTGATGTCTTAGAAACGCGTTTCTCAAGCTCATCCTGCCTCGTGAATGAGCACGTCAAGAGGAAACGAATCTTAGGCAAATAACTGCGGAAACAGAGGGATTGGCTGTGTTTCCTGGCAATCAAGTGAAACCACAAATGTTCTCAAATATAAATTGCTCCGGACTCAAACGCAGTCCCACACCGCTAACTCGACCGACACTTATAATAGACTGCACGTGCGGATATGACAAAACGTCATAACGGCCTACATCCTGCATGGCCAGAAAGTAACTATGACAGCGGGAAAATTATAAACACGCCGGTTTGGTCAAGCCGCAGGAAAATAATAATTTCCGTAGTATATAGATTCTGATGGTAACCGAAATTTTTCTAGCCCAGCTAAAAATCATACTTCTCTCAAGGTGGTTGGAGCGTGAATGGCCGGTCGCTGAGGGCGGATTAACGTCTTTTCTAGTGAGTCGAAAAACATTCTTGGACCAACCTTCACATAAGTACATCAATTTGTTGTAATTGGTAGTATCCGGCGTAACTTTGTGGAATCTGTTAACATTGTAATGATAACAGTTAACTTTGATCTGAAGATGACGTCGAACGTCGAAACTCGTGTGGTAGAAAATAAAAATATGTGGAATAACAAAGTTAAGTATTATCATTTTAACATTACATCAATTTGTATTTTGGAAATAATCATATATGTTAGAATATAAATGATATAAGAAGAATTTTTTTTAAAAATTGTCTCAATTTAAGTATTCTTATGGTTTAATTTTATCTACATCGTACCCTGCGAGCCGCCGCATGGGCGTGTGGCAGGTGTTAAGACACTAGCCGTGTAAAGATGTGAGGGATAAGGTTTTGGGAGTTGAAATGGTGACTGTGTTACGGGATTGTATTTAGTTGATCTCGGTTTTTATTGTGGTCGCTGATTGTGCGTGGAAATAACGATCTTTTGTACCTATCTGTTCGGCAGTGAATCTCTCTTATTTAATCGCTTCTGCAAGACCTAGAGATGTCGTGAGGCGTCATGATAATATTCTCTGTATCGCTCTGAAACACACCAGTTCTGAATTTCTCTAGCAAGGGAAGCCTAACGTGTAGCCTCCTCGTGCCTAGGGGCTCCCACCTTATTCCCTCTCATTTTTTAATGTTTTTTTTGTTTTTGGTTTTTTGGTGAGGAATAAAAAATTTCATCGGAACCCATACATAAATACGAATTTCTTATGCGGCATGCTGCGTAACTAATTCACAGCTAATTAACTAAGCACAATATGAAAAGTATTGTAGGTAACTCGGATTTTCCACCTTGTATCCCTGTATTACAGCTGTTGCTATATTCCGGTCCCCACGTCAAAGCATGTGCACTGTTAGTATAATGTACGGCGAATTCGTTTTATACATTACATTCTCAGTGAAACATTTGCGGCACTACTGCTTTTACGGGATGTGTGTAGGTATCTTCTCGTCCAATAATGGAGTTTAATTATTTGCTTGGCTTGCCGAAACACCAGATTTTATTAATATAGGCAGATCGTTCTCACCGTTAATACACGGCAAACATCACGAAAAATACCCAATAACAAGCACAATCGAGATTTAAAAAACAATACTAAGCCACACACTAATCGCTTATCCAATTGGAAAGTAAAATGTGACGACAAATTAGCACTAAACAAACAATTCCCCTACGATTAGAGCCTGTGCTTCCATGACGGCGGAATTATCTTCAAGAACAGTAGTTTTAACTGAATGTTATACTGTTTATAAATGTCTTTAATATAAATATTTAAAAAATGATAAAGAATCACGAGAAATTTAACCATTTTTGCATACGACTGGAAAACACAGTCGAACTTCAGCAAAATTGAAAATTATATCAATTTCATTGAATAATAAAGGAAAATAATGTCGAATAGAAAGTTACCTTCACCCTACACTAAAACATTGCCGGCAAAAAGTGCAAATTGGTTGAAAATGCAGGATTATAAAAAATGTCAACCGTGTTTTTAACGGCAAATATACATTTCGACAGTGTCTAATAACTGAACTTACAATGATTCAAAGACTGCATAAGGTAGTTCAAACGCTTGGCATGCAACGCACAAGTGGGGATCGTCATTTTTCAGGCGATGAAAAAACATCCATCAGGAGCCTTATTTTTGGACTAAATATCTACATAGCGAAGACGTGACGTCGATTATATTTTTAAACGGCCTGATTTAAAATTTTGAGGTTATGACGTCAACGTTTCGCCCTTGTCGAGGTTCGAAAATCCCGATTTCCATGGGAGGTTGTGTTTGAAATCGCTCGGAATGATCCCGAGTGCGTAATCAAGGAGTCACGTGGTACAACAAGGAATGGTTGGAGATTTTGGTGAGTTTAACCCACACGAATAGATAACTTAAGTTTCTCATATATTGTTTATGGTGCCTTTTAATCGCAATGTTCAGCTCTATTAACGATATTTCCCCGAGAAAACTCGATGGGGAGGGTGCGGGAGATTTTTACGAATGGTTTGAACGGGACAAAATCTCGAACCCTTCGTGATTGTACAACGTGATGAGTTACGTGCTTGGTATCATTCTGAGAGGTTTCAAATACAATCTCTCTGGACAGAGATAGTTATATTAGTGATTCTGAGTCACCAAATCCTCAAACAAATCCTGATTGTGTGACTTTACACCTTAAAACCACCAAACCAAGAGTTACCCGCGAGGGGTTTCAAACACACACCCTTCAGCACTTGAAAAACACACCAAAAAGGCTTATATGTAGGTACACGCAAAAGACGTGAAATGAGAAAGCATTAACAGTTAACGTCCATAACAGCCTAGCTTTATTATGAAGATATTTAAAAAATAACATCAAATCCACTGAAAAGCAAAATCAACATGCACAAATTCAAGAACATGTTCCAAAAACCAACTCGGAAAAGACGCCAGAGAGAAATTACCAGCCTTTTCAGAAAGTCACCACGACACACGATATCCCATTCGAATAAGACGAATGAAACAATTGAAGCATTAAGGAAACAATTGAAGACTCGAGAAAGGGATGTGACCAATGTAAACAAGCAATTCTTATTACTCCCGTTACTGAACCTAGTGTCATAAGAGAATATGAGAACCAGATCGGTATCATAGCCATTCGATAGTCTCTTCGCAAAATAAACAAAAAAACATGCTAAGAATACATTCAGATCAACGTAAAGCTTTAAATATTTATTTAAACTACAACCGCACATATAAATTTGATAGCAGGTGAGCTCACTTTGTGGAAGTTCACGATCATTTCGATCGAAAAGCACTTTTTTATTCCTACACTTCTTTTAATTACTACATGCTAGCGTCCTTCCATTCCATCATCCATAGACTTACCTCCATCCCCCTAGAAGAATCAGAATTTCGAAAAGAAGCGACCCTCATCAAACAGAGAAACAACATCAAGCACAATGCTTCCCTACTAGACAAATTAATAGACCGGAAAAGGATAAAACAAGCCATTTCTTCCATCTCTTGCACGATTCAGACCCCCCTTTCCAAAACGAAATGGAGGAAGATGCACGGCCTATCTGATAAAATGGCCCTAACTCTATCTCGGGACAATTTTAAAAGTGTCTCTACACTAATTTGCCCGTAAGTGATTTTTAACTCGAAAGACAAAGTGATTACTTTAGAAAGGAGTGGCGTATACTTCCATCGTTGTAACATGACTGCAACCGTTTTTATGTGGGCCCGGCGAGGAATACATGTGAAGACTAGAGCCAGAGAACATTTTAATCCCTTTTTAATACGTGACAATAAATCTATATTTGCTGAACATTAATGCTTTTTTACCCACGAGGCAGATTTTGAACTCAACAGGTCTCCTACCTGAGGTAGGTACCTAAATATGACGTTGAACGTCGAAACCCGGGTCGTTCCAGATAAAAACATGTGGTAAAACGAAGTTACAAGTTATCTTTCTGGATTCTACTCGAAAATGACGAAAATTTGCAAAACCGGTTGCAGTAAATAAAAAAGTGGGGAAAGCACTAAGTGTTTTCAGAAAACACATAACCGTACACTCGAAAGGAATGGGCCAAGACTGCCTCTATGTCTTTCCGAAGACGAACAGAAATTTGCCGTTTCACTGATACATATATATACATATATATACATATATATACATATATATACATATATATACATATATATATATACATATATATATATACATATATATATATATATATATCGGAACCCTAGCTTACACTTATCGAAGCCCTAGGGTTCCACAGTAAATCATACGTTTAAAAAGAACCATGTCTACCATCCCTACCTCTGATTTGAAAAAAATAAAGAAAGTAGCAATGAGCAAGATAGATATTTTTTGCTCTGAGGAGAAAGGAAACACTCAGTAGAGGTAGTATGTGATAAAAATGCATTACATATGTATATATACAGAGAGAGATAGAGAAAGAGATACAATAAACATGGATTCAATTTACCCAAATTAAAGGGTGTATCTCCGCGGAGCTTAGGCGCCCACACGTCCAGCAGAGGCCAAACTGAAACGGGAGAAACAACTGCCTAAAGTGTCCCGCCGTGATGGTAACCAAAACAATTGGGTGCATGCAGCCTATCTCTCAAAATGGCATGCCTCTTCTTTACTCCTTGTGGACACAAAGACACTCTTGAGCACCAGTTTCCAAATAAGATCAGATCAGCACCAGCAAACAACAGAAAGGGTAAATGTTTAAAAAAAATGTTTACGAGACTCAAAAAGCTCCGAAAAAGTAGAGAAGTCAGGTAGTTTGAGCGAAATATCATTTCACCTAGACATCAATGAATTTGGTATAATTTTCAAAGAAAAATATCTCACCTTCCAAAGATACCAGAATATCAGCCGCTTAACGAAAAATACATGCCATTTTACATGGAAAATGGCAAGTATATGCACCACAGAGGGATCTAATTTAAAAACGACGAATTTCCTACACCAAGACATTGTCAAAAATTTATCATCGTGTAGTTTCCGTGTTTTCTTAAATATTTTTGAAAATAAATCTTAATTATTTTCTCAATATTGTAAAAAAACATACATTGTGAAGGAGTTTTGAACGCACCGGGTGAATAAAATGAGTCAAGTTAAAGATTCACACAGATATTTGTACATGCTTAGAATTTCATATAAATAAAGTACATAATTACACCATGAATAATGAAATACTTGAATCGGGCTTCCTACAGACGCTACAACTAAAACGCATAGTAACCAGTAGTAAGAACATTATTTATTAAATCAATAGTTATGAGAACCATAAAGATATAGATCCCATAAATATATCTGGGTTGCAGGAACACAACTACTCGTTACGTTACTTATTTACCAGCAGCTTCGAATATTCGATCTAATCTCACACCGACGGATAAAATTTACGAACGTTTAGCCAATGAAAAGTTGCTAATGCAAATTATAATTATTCAGTACGAATGAACAAACTGGTCATTTGTCTCAAACAACTCTTTTATCAAGTTATTAAGTCTCCAAGCGGTTCATTGCGCATCCCCCATCTTGGCTACTTATGGAACTCATAACTTCATGCCATAAGTTATGAAATGGATAAAATTTATTGAATATTTCAGCAACACGCATTGAAAGGCTACCATGGCTTATGGATCCCATAACTTTATAGAATATATGTGTGTCGTTCCTGCAACTGGCCATAAGTCGAATAAGATCACCATAATGATTAGGGAACTATCTCGCTCAAACTACCATTACGACCATTAGGTACACACAGAGAGGCTAAATAGTTTGCTCCGCCTGCTTTTTTATGTAATTACTGCTGGGCGAATCCAATCTGTTCTTAGCCAGTCCATTACGCGCAAAAACTAAAAAAATCACCGCCGTGCGTTCGCAGACTTCCAACGGATTGCATTAATTTGAAAGTTGAACAAAAGATAGTCATGCGAACTGCTCGTTCAGGTCAAACTAAAAGTAAAAACTATCTTTGGGCAAGAAAAGAAGTTACTCCGAATCATAGACCATACTGGATAATCTGCAAGCACGGCAATTTTAAAAAGTGACGCATGCTTATCTTCAAATCAATTGATTTTGGCGTTCCGTTGTGGAACGACGAGGAGGAGTAACTCACAATAAAACGATGTGCGGTTCCACCACGTTTTTAATGCTGCCGACCAGTTTCGAAGACTATAGCGTCATTATCAAGAATTTCATTTCCCTTTGTCTTGAAAATGATGCTGCAGACGTCGAAACCGGTAGACATCATTAAAACATAATGGAAGCGTACATCGTTTTATTATGAGTTATTCTAAACTTTTTAATGTCCAGTCACCTAGGGAAATATGAAGGAACAATTGTCAGATATGTCACCAGCAGATGCAAACTAATATAGTGAGACACCGGGATTCTTCCCTTCGCTGAAACTTTATAACACACCAAAAAGACATCAAAATTACCCATGGTACTACCTTAGGAAAATATTCCCAAGAATTTTCTTCTCTTTGGAAAATTTCTTTATCTCAATATTCGCTTCTAGATACTTTAACTATCGACAGGTCATGTGACTGGCTAAGAACATGGCGGATTGCGCGAAACAAGATCAGACCCAATGACACTCTTTGGCGCCACTTCATTTCCTATGACATTACGACTGTGCAGAGGGCATTTTGAGGTAGCTCCAGCAAGGTATCATCACTTATCATAAAATTCAATAAGGTTGCCTCACCACAAAGAAGAAGATTTCATCTTTCTTATGATACCAAAATATCAGCCACTTACCGAACTAATTTTCAAACCTTTTCCCCCCTTCCAATCCCTATGCCCCAAATGTCGTTTCCCATTTGGTATCCACGTCTGTGTGTTCCACGGAAATATTGTTTGAAAACAAAGCTGAGTTAAAAAACTAAATATGTAATTTATTTCATTATCGAGAAGTTAAGTCTTACCCAAGTTTATGCTCAATCTCAATTATTTGCTCCAGAAGAAATATATTTACATCATGCTTCAAACGATTGCTCAACATTTTGAAATAAAATTGGTACATTGGGTCTTTCATAAAGAGAAAAATCTTGGTCATACTACCTCAAGACATTATACTTCCACGACAACATAAGTGTTATTTACATGCAAAGGGAACATAGCAAGGGTTATTCGCTGTGACCACTACGCATGGAGGAACGGCGTCAACAATATCCGCGACCTGTAACATTACCGAGGGTTAAACAGATCATGAACCCAGCATACCTAAGTGGTACAAAGTACCACTTAGGGTTAGGGTAATCTGCCAGTTGAGGTAAGGTAAGGTTAAATGGAAGTCATTGAGTTAAATTATTCTACATTTTTACCTGTGCAGGAACCTGTGAGCCAATGCTTCTTTTTAAATGTTTGATGAGTTTTACCTTATGTCTGATACTCAAGTGCTTTCAGATAAACGAAAAAAGTAGACCCGAGTGTCCTGCTTTTTAATACTTTTTTAATGCATCTCAAAAGATGCTATACAACGGGTGAAGTGAGCATTTTACAACTGACTGATCATGGTTTTATTAATTTCAATCAAAAGGAAATCCTTGGCATGTCAATTTAGTTTGCATGGACCCAATTTTCAGGAAAGAAGTAACATAGGTGGAAAGTTCGCGTTTATTTCACTAGATTTACATGGACCCTTTTACGAAGACAAAGACATTTATTTTTCTAACAGCATGAGCCAAATACACATGGTGATAACTTATAAACCCATTTAAATTCTTCCAAGACTAAACGATTGTCTCATTTGAACTTTTCATTACCTTGATATTTTTGTCTTACCACGCGCAACACTCACTCAAATCAGCATCCACACTAGCTCAAGATCATTCAATTTCTCAGGCACCTCCGGCAGTTGCAATAGACAAAAACTAGCTGACATCTGAAATATAATCCATTTTTTCCCAAAAACATAACTCACTCGATTCACAGTGGACAGCCTAACAAATCGTACGCACACCAAACACAGCCATACCTTCGTGTAGTGAAAATTTTGCATAAAAACATACAAAACGCTAACATCGACTAGAAAGCTTAGCATACTAACAAAAATCAATTACAGACTAATTCAAGAACGACAAAAATCTTAAAACTTAGTAAAAAGCTGTCGTGCTGCTCATATGCAAACACCGATCAGCTTTCTCCTCTAAAGCAGTACTACAATGAAAATGGGATCTAAACAAAAAATTAGGTAAAGGCAAAATGTGTACAATATTATTAGTTGAATTGATGATGGAAACAACATACGGATTCTTAAACGAGAGGATGGAATGGTAGGGGTATAAGCAGAAAGAAAATTTTAATGACTGCCAAGAGCGCTCTCTGCCCCGGTGGACAGGCAAAAAGGCTTTATTTTAGCTCCCTTGGCAGGCTGAATGCTGCGCGTTATGCTTGTCATGTCATCCTCGAGACGATGTCCTAATCTTAAAAAAACTCAAACTCAAGTCAACACAGCAATGAAACACAATGAGTGATACCATGGGGAAACAAATCCAGACCCTCAGGCGTGCGCAAAACAGCCCACTGCATTTACTACACACGATCAAGCGGACAGTCAAGGAACAGAAAGCCATGCACCATTTAAAAAAAGAGCACAGTAAAAGAACAACAAGAAGAAACCGGGCATACAAAATATATGTATATCAACACAAAAGCCGTTTCTAGGCAGCAGTCAAAAAGAAGGCAAAACACGGCCGACACATTAAACGATCAGTCAGGAGCAAGGCGAGGAAGAATGGGATTTTTTTAAAAGGAAGATTCATTAGCGATAATAACAGATCCACACAAGGACATGCGGTTTTTTTCGGTACCAAATGCATCGCGCAAGATAATTGGTCGATTACCGTGCAGTTTATAGCATTAACAACGCTAACGCGACATTTTTTAATTCTTTTTACAGGAGCAACGTTAAGGAAAATTAAATGTTGAGCCGTACAACCGAAGGGATGAAATTCGTCATTGAAAAAACTAACGACACGTTCGAGATTTGAACCCGGGGCTCCTAATTTCCTGTCAGGAGTGCTAGCCAGTTACACCAACACAGGTTAACTCAAGGCGAATTTCAACGGGGGTCTGTGCGGACTAAGTGTTCTTGTGATTTATGACTACGTAACATATTATTTGTTCTCCCGTACATATTTGATAAAGGTTGAAGCCTAAACTGGAGAGAAGTCGTCATGATTTTAAAACGAAATTGGTTAAATGATAGTTACCGAATAACTACTCCGTTCATTGTGAGCGCACCTCTTGTTCCGGTCGTCCAATCATCTTTAGGTGCTAGGAAGATGGCTCAATGGCCAAAATTGGCAGTGCGTGCATAATGAACTGTGAATAAAAACATAGTCCGCTTCATAATCAACAGACATAAGCTATATTTCTAACATCATACGAGAGCCGGGTACCATGATCTGAAATGATGAGGAATAATTTCATGATCACTTATCATGAAATTATTCGATTCAGCTACGCCTAATACCACTTTCAGCTTATTCTATGCCATTGAAATCCCATTTTTTTAGGTATTTACCGGCTTCACCGTACGAGGGTATGAAAAGGGACAAATCCATAACTACCAGCAAATACGGAGACCTATAAAAATGAGTTCAGTTAATCAGAGGATAGGAGTGTCACTCGCACTTGGCAAAAGAAAAGTATATGAACTTCCTTTTAAAACGAGAGACGAGTTCTCGCGCTTTTACAAGAGAATTTCACACCAATTGAATACTCGGTATACTAAATTTATCCGATATACTATACTCAGGACAACGAAACATATAGGGTGTACGTAACAATTGATATAGTGGTAGGGGAGAACAAAAGTATCCTTCAACAGTTTCAACCTTAACTTGGTAAAACTTTCCATAATGCTCAGGAATTAACAAAACTTCTTAAGTTTTACGTAGAATATTTATTATACGACCGGTTTCGTCGAATAGCCGACATCATCACGTCAGGCCTGATGATGCCGACTTTTCGACGAAACCGTTCTCACAATAAATATTATACGTAAAACTTACTAAGTTTTGTTAAAGGTATCCTTTCCCAAATAAGATGAACTGGAAACCTCGAAGGAAAGTTATGGATCACACTCCGTGAAATACTGAAAGAGTTTCAACACATAGGATAAATAATAGACGAGGAATTTTCCAAAAAAAAATTAAAAACTTCAACTGCGACTAAGGTTACAATTTATGAGATCATCATTCGGCATTTAACGAGTAAAACAAGAACAATTTTAACTCAAACTCCAAACTAATGATCATTTAATATACTGAATGAAAGATTATTATCAACGTCTTAGTTATTTGTGGAAAATGGCATATCTTTGATCATTTCACCGCGTTAAAATTAAACGTGATATCGTCTGAATCCTCTGAATTTGTAACACACACAACGAGTATGATCCAGCATATTACGAATAAAATAAATTATGGCGATCAGTCTAAAAAAAACTTAAAAATCTATCAATACTTTCGACTGTCTCCCCAAGGATCAGTATGAATCAACGGATAACTCGCCAACCAATAATGGTTGGTGACAGTCTGTTTCCTAAGTCCCCTCTGTATTGTTAAGCGTGTCATCTGAATCATGATTTCATACCACGCAATCAGCCAGAAGTGGAAGGGTTAAGAGGTGTTATGAGCTAAAAGTAGGGGAAGCCAAAAGGCGCTTTGCCATGTGGTGTCTAATAGTACAAGGGGATAAGAAAAAATCACGTCATCTGCCGATGCTGAGCGAAGCTTGGCAGAAAAACCTTTTAAACCCCATATTTACATCTACATTCTACCTTGCGAGCCGCCGCATGGACGTGTGACAGGGGGTGTTAGGACACCAGCCGTGTAAAGATGATATGGATGAGGTTTTTGGAGGTGGAATGGTGACGTGTATTATGTGAGGATATTTAGTGGAGCCCGGATTATTTTGCTGTCGCTTACTGTACCCGGAAAAACGAGTTTTTTTATCAATCTGTTCGGCAATGTATCTCTCTTATTTTATCGCTTCTGCCAGACAAAAAGATGTAGTGAGGCGCCATGATAAGATTCTCTGTGTCGCTCTGTAATACACCAGTTCTGAATTTCTCAAGCAACCCAACCCGAGCCGAGTCTCTAGGGGCTCCCACCTAAATCCCTCTTAAAGTTGTGAGACACTATATTTTCGCTCGTAGAAGTTTTTAACGAAGAGTGCAGCTTTTCTTTATATTATATTAATTTTCCTAGTTAAATCTTCATGACCAGGGTCCAAAATACTCGCGGAGTATTCGAGGTGCGGCCTAACCAGAGCGAAGTAGCATCTCTCTTTGACTTTTTCATCCGAGGACCTTCCTATTATACGTTTAACAAAACCTAGTTCCTTTAATGCTGTGCCGCATTTGTATTTGTGTGTGTTCCCAACGATATATCAGAAGTTAAGGTAATTCCAAGATATTTTACTGTATCTGAAGATTTTATGTTTACTCCACCCACAGTATAGGTATGGCATATTTGTGATGACTTTCACAGAAGGTGAACTTCACCTGAATTGAATGAAAATGAATTGGTTAAATGTATTTGACCAGGGTCCCAAATGCTCGCGGCATAATCGAGGTTTGGCGTAACCAGAGCAAAGTAGCATATTTCCTCTACTTTTTCATCCGAGGACATTCAATTTACATGAGTAATAACGTTTTAATGAGTAAATAACGTGTTCGGTGGGGTTTTCGCTCCGGCACCGATTCGTACCTACGTTGTGCTATCAACAACCAAAGTTTTCCATGGCTTACTCACATTCTGGAGAAGCGAAAGTGATTTGTAAAGATAGGAAAGAAATTATTAGAAGCGATTCAGTTTTCTAGAGCCAACGGCAATAACTAGATTCTTTAAGCCAACCCCGAAAGGCAAATTCGGGATGGGTACGTAAATCCTGAACCATAATATTTTCTTTTACAGATTCCTCATGAGTATTTATACATGTTGTTGCTTACCATTAAATAAACTTGTAGTGTCAGCCACCTGAAAAGCAGCGAAGACTGAAATCGTAAATTGTCACTGCACTAAGGGTGTTGTGCAGAGTAGAGATGTGTCGTCCGTGAACGAACGAGTCCGAAGAAAGGGGTCCATGGATTGAACGAGTGGACCGAGAACCGACTTATATGGAATGACCGTTCCTTTCGGTCAGTCACTCCATCGCTCTTTTCGGTCCATCGCTCCCTTCAGTCCGTCACTACTTACGCTCCGACGTTTAAGAGATAGGATGTTTTTTATAACCCCATGAAAATTCATCTGCAGAAGCTAGCGGCATATTTGGCAGTACTTTGTTCTTCATTTAAATCAACCCTATTTACGAAACCATGTAAAAAGTTGGTAATATCACCTTCCATCTTAAATTTCATCTAATATTTTTACGCATCGTCATTACGGACAACTGAGTATTAATACGTTCTTTTTACATTCTTTAATCGCCAAGAATGTGTTAAAAAGAAAAATACATGACCACTAATAAAACAGAACAGTGAACGAGTGTAAAAAACATCAGTGTAGCTAAGTACCTTCAAACTTTAACTAAAGTTAACGTAAGGCAATCAATATCAGGCATGAAAATTCACGATAACTTGTTCTTAACTGCTATGGTCACAACAGGATCGGCGCTTGAAAACCTACAACTTAACAAAATGAAAAAAATACCTAATTTTGCTATTATTAAAAAACCAGCGGCCAAAACACGGAAAACAAAATCTGCTACCAATAAGGAGTTACTACCCTTCGGAAAAGCACTAAATTAAGATTTATGGCATAAGACAATACGATATCCGCATTGCAAATGGTTCATTAGCAAAGACAGCCGATTACCAGAAAGCGTTAAAATCCAACATTAAAAAAATATAAAAAAAGCGACAGCAGTCGGAAACGGATTCGTTTTAAGTTCAAAGTATATTCGTCATAAATATCCAATATACTTTCAAAAGATCCTGTATGACGCCCTTGTAGGTTCTAGATTAGGTTATGATCTCATTTGTTGGGGCGGAACCCATTATATGTCTTTAATTCCAGCTATATTGCTGCAGAAAAAGAGAATTATAACAAAGAGTAAACGATAAGAGCATACCTATCCATTATTTACTCGTCTAAATATTCTTCAAATAAAATACATGTTTATTTTTAAGGTTTTAAAATTATTTTATTTGAAAAGTGAAAACATGCCCACGGTTTCTGGAAGCGAGCATGATTTAATCTACGGAGGAAGCATAATACGCCGCTTCCAAAGCCGAATCTCACATAGTATTAAGAGATATTTTTTGTATTAGGGACCAATGCCTTACCGGATTGCATTAAAAGCATAAGGAACGAGAGAAAATTTTTGAACTTGTCAAAGGCATGGATATTGGCACATGATAACATTTGATTTTTTATGTTAATAATTTGTTCTGATGTCATAAACTTATATGTCATGTAACAAGCTCGATGTAGTAGTCTGTATTTATTTGTTTTTCTGTTCATAATTGGCGCAAAATGAAATGGTATTATGTAAATTTATTATAAATGCTCTTTATAAAAAGTTTTGTTTCTTACCAGCAATGCACTTCGTGTATAGAAAGCAGCCTCCCGACAGGCCTTAGACCTTTGAGGCTGCCTAAAGCTCCATAAAAAATTGTAAATTAAGTACCTTACAATATGTAATTGTGGAGTAATAAATATATTATTATTATATTATATAAAATGACGGTATAGTAGAGTAGGTCTGACCCCAAGTCACAGAAATTAACCTGCATAAACAGGCGGTAGGGAGTTCCGGTGCAAAATCCGCACGGTATCGTCTTTTTTGGCGATGATGTCGCCGGCGTTTCAGCAGGTCTGAAGCTAAGATGTTTGCTGTCACGCCAGTGAAACTGTCGTCAGATACACCGATGTTAGGTGAAAGACATACTGAAAATTGAAATTCTTCTTTTAGACCACTCCGTGTAAGCCTCCATCTCAATTCGGAAAGCTTCAACTGGGATAACTATACTTTCTCTACTTCAAATGTTATTCTTGAAGATTGCACATCACTGCACAAAACCCAAAAAACGTTGATGAAGATACATTTTTCCAGGGCTCGTTCAGCCCATTTACAAACACAATATTAGGAAATTGGTTCCATTTCTTCTTCCGGGATTCAGCCGCGTCCTTGTTTTCTTGACAACGTTTCTCCTCCTATCCTGGAGGCATCTTCAGGTCTACGAAAAAATACCCCAGCAACATGAATACAGAAGATGGTTACAACCTATCAACCAGCCGAAAGAGAGTTGTAACTCAGATCAGAGGGAGCGAAATGAATAATGGCGCCAAAAGTGTTTTTGGCGCTTAAACCGGCAGCCAATCAGAAGCGACCGACACCAATATACAAACCTGGCCAAAAGAGGCGCTCACATCTTCAACCTGAAGACGCCTCTGGGATAGGAGGAGAAACGTCGTCAGAAAAACAACGACGCGGCTGAATCCGGGAAGAAGAAATGGAACCAATACCTACCGCGGAAATCAATGAGAAAGAAAACAAAACTGCAATGCAATAATATCAAAGAAATATGAGTACTGGTGATGGGTATACTAGGAAAGATAGTAAAGATTCATGATAGATGATACTGGGGATGTTCACACTTCAGTCAGTCATGTAACAATTCTAGAGCAGCTTTTCCCCACATTTCAGCCATTGTTCTATCACCTCATTATTTTCGACACTTATCTCTCGTGACCAAATATATCTCCTTTTCAAAAGTATCAGTTTTTATGTCTCCCGGTCTATTTCATAAAAAAATAATGTCCAAATTTCTACACTCGTCCGTGAATCACTACGAAACATACAAACGTACCGTTCGGTAGGTACTTATAACGTGCTCCACAGCCTGGGAAAAATACTGCTCCAGAGTCGAAGAAACATTCATGGAAATATACATATTTATGAACTCGAAAAATGTACAGATACGTAAAACACAAAACATATTAGCACTCCTCCATTTCAAAAGCAATCAAGCAAAAAATACCAAATGGCAATTTTTGGGCAGCAAGAAACACCGAAGCGTAAAATAGATACACTAATGGAAGCGTCAAAAAAATACAGATCTTAAGCCAAAAAAACCAAAACGCACACTTATAAAACATTTCCGGGAGCTAAAGAACCCGGCACTGGGGAAAGAAAATGAGACGAATACACCTGCTGCAAAAAATAATTAAGCATGTAAAAAGAAAAGAGGACAAAAAATTTTCACTCGAGTGCAAAAACACACACACACAGAAAGAACAATGCAAAACAAGCCTAGAACGGCTTGTGGACTAATAGAATAAAAAAAGTACACCTATTAGCGCATTTAGTTGGCAGTGGTGTAAAAGTTAATCGTGGCGTCAGAAGTGTCCGGACCGGAAAGAAAACTAACATGACACGATAATGGGTAGCGGACTTCAATCATTACCGAGCGAAACCCGCGGACGGAACAATCTTTTTCAACTTAAACAGGACAAAGAAAGCAAAAATTCAGCGGACGACCCTTAAGATATGCGTCACAGCGGAAATCCGACAACGGTATCTATTTTAATAGAACTACGTGACGCGTGTTTCATACGTCATCTCCTTTCTCAGAAGACTAAAAAAAGAGGGACTAAAGCCGCAGCCTAAATTTGACGATAAATTGCGACATCTTCACCGTTTGGCATTCTACCACTTTTTTCAAACGGTCCAAACCCCTTGTACTTTCTTATTCTTGAGTAAAGTTCAGCTACTTCGTCTTTGGCACGAACGACGATATTTCACTTCTGCTGAAAACCGACGATGACAATACTAAGAAACTGCCCCGAGGAAAAAAAAATTCACCACAGTTGAGAATGAAACCATGGAACACGGAAATTTTGACTGAGTGTTAAACGTACCGCGTGAAAAAAGGAGTCAAGTTAAAGACTAATGCGGTCATTTTTATTTGATTACTTAGAATTTCAGTCAAATTAAAGTATACTATTGCGCCATAAATAATTCAATATTATATTCACGCTTCCTATAGATAAAGAAATTAAAACCTATGATTCGAATATGGTCTCCATAATGACAAGGGGACTACAACGTTCAAACTACCTTAAATGGTTTTCGAATACACTACTTCCGTAGGTGGACTGCGTAAGTCAAAAACTAATACGGTGAGTGGATCTATGATGTTTTGAATCAATTCATCGGGAGTTTAACATTCCCGATGAATTAGTCAAGCATAAAAATTAGTCAAGTTAAAGACTTCTATGGATATATTGATTTAACAGTGAAAATTTTAGTCACATAAAAGTATACCATTTCAAAATTTACACTACAATGTTTACTGCATGCTTCCCACAGCTGCTAAAATAAATACCGTTAAATTCGAATATGGCCTCTGTTTGGACTAGGGAACTATCTCGCTCAAACTACCTTAAATAACTATTCCATGGATATTTCCTTAAGCATGGATTTTTTCACTCGTATCGATACGTATTACTAATAGGTACACGCATGCAAAATTCCACCGAAGTCTGTACATGGACGAAAGTCGCCCCAACCACCTGGCGTGAAACGGCAGAACGGAATTAAATCCTAACACGCTTCTAAGCATTCAGAATTGGTTTCTTCGACCAACTTATCGAGTGAAAAATAAGTTTCGCGTTGCCAAAATTTAGTCCCTGTAAAACTATTGAAAAAACAATGCCATCACCTCATATCCACGAAAACTTGGAAAGAATGAGGTTAAGTTTGCGTCTAAATATAAATCACTATCATCAATTCCTTAATATTGATTCCACGAGCAATTAATAAGAAGACTGACACACGTATCGTTATATTCTTTTTGATATATCCATCACGCAATGCTAACCACAATCAAACCACAACTGAGATAATTTTCCCTGTCGCGGGCCAATACCGGAAGCGAAATGTCGCACAGTCCTCTGGCGTGATGGTGCGCGATGCTCGAGGCTGCATGAAAAATAACAAAAAAGAAATGAAATGCAAAAATACAAGACAAATGCACCGACAAAAGCGCAAGGAGGATTACCATCAAGAGCACCAAGTAGTCTTAACGATTTGATTTCTCCACTCCAACGACATACCGAGGAATATAATTCATGCCTCGTAACTATGCTGTGAAACGCTAACACAGGCGAGACTCATTCCGATGGAGGAAATGAGGGAATCGCGATTCGCTCAAGAGGGAAGTTATTCGAAGAAAAACGTGGAGGAATGGGAAGTAAGTCTGGGCACAAAATTTGAATCGCATTTCGGTTGATCTGATCCAAAATTTTCTACCATTTTCTGAGATTTACCAATAGGCGACCAGGGCGTTTCTAAGATCGTTTTGAGTAATTGGGTCATAATAAAGAATATTAGACGGTCAACCAGGATCAAGACTAATGCGGTCATTAAGAGGATACATTCGGTCACCTTAAGCGACCGGTATGAACCTCCTAATTATGATCGAATGAGTCCGAACTGGTCGAAGTTATTATTATTGGATGATCTATCGGTTAAGGCAGGTTTACATGGAAATAAATGAATAAAAATCCTCTAGGTTTTCACATGTGCAGGGTCCTATCTACCAATACTTCTCAGTTTCATGTCAACACAATTTATGCTGTCCATTAAACCTATTCTGCACTGTGAAAAATGAGCAACTTCCACTATGATAGGATTCATTACGACCCGCTTTTTACAGCATGTACAGACGACTGAAGATGCTGTCAAAAGCGAAACCGGTCGTAATTAATCTTATCACAGTGGAAGTTGCACATTTTCTCATAGTGCAGCTATGTTCCGTTTGCACTCTATCAGGCCTGAAATCACATATTATGTTATAAAAACCTATTCTATTTCCTTCCCTGACTTAATACCCTTCCATCTAATACTTCCATAATTAACTGTTACCCTCACAATCCCATCCATTCTCTACTCTGAATCATCCTAATCACATCCATACATTTCCTTTCCTCGCCCAACTTTCGTAGGAAAGAAAAATAAAACCGCAGGGTTTAAATACGCAACTTATTCAGACGATGCAAATTCATTAACTCAATTTGAAAGGCATATTTGACAGCCTTGCAGGGCATACACACTTCATGAAATGTCCAGCTGCTATTTCCAGAAAGGGATTTCACTGTTTTATTTATGGGAATACTTTTTTAGGATTAGTATTTTTTAATTTTGGGAAATTGGTTTTTGGTCAATGGGACTTTTGTCAATGAGGAAATATTTTACGTGATATTCCCTCGTATAATATACAAAGGACGTACAAAAATCGAAACAACAACCAACCCACATATTACAATACTAACTTTATGCTGTGGACAGCAGCTGACATAAAAACGTACAACTCAAATATGAGAAAACTTCTTCATAGCTAAGGAACCATCTCACTCTTACTACCTTTAAGTGGACATTAGGGTATTTTTTAGATGGAGAACTATTCTGAAATTCATCAAACCACTAAAGGTAGAACTAACTCTTAGGAGTATCTCCAAAAAATAATAAATATCTCCAAAATAACCCAATAATAATTTCCAAAATAACCTTCGAGTGAAAAATACGGAAGAGTAGAGAGCTATAGGAACTCTTCAAACATCTTGACATTGTGTCGGAAACAAGGAGTCATTGGGTAAGATGGTAATGGCATGTGGAGAGTATGCCTGAAGATAAGTTGGTTAAGAAGAAATACCTACGATACCCAGTTACTGGGAGATTTAGAGGAAGGTCTGGCAAATGATGCTCGACGATGTAAAGGATGAAAGGTTTTCTGGGCGGGACGGATTTCTGGAAGAAGAATGCGACGTATACTGAGATGGAAAAAGAGATTGTGTAGGCGGATAGGCCCATGCACATGAAGAACTCCTCCACTCAATCCTACCTAATCCGGTAGATTATCTGGTAATAACAATTATGTTGGAATTTCACATATTATCACCACAATCTTCTTAATTTTTTGGAAATAAATAAGTTAAACAGTTTAAACAAACGCAAACAATTCGGTCATCAATGAGTGTGAATAAAAGGGGTTTTAGACGGATGGATTTCCGAAGGGATGGAGGGAGACTGGGGGCAGGAGGGGTGAGTGGTGTCCAGAGAGTAAGGGGGGCGTGGTCACTCACCATCTAAAAGCTCATCGACGGCCGTCCGCACGCCCTTGTCGAAGGCCCTGGCGTCCGCGGCCGTGAGGAACGTCAGGCCGAACTTCTTGTCTCCGGTGCGCCAGTGGTGGAATGTCGGCATCACGCGGTTGTACTCGAAGTCCTTCTTGATTGTGCAGCTGAGCACCACCTACCGCACCCAGAGGAGAGAAAGAAGACCACAGAATCAATACAAGGCTTTACAGTGAAGTTTGTCGATGGGTAGTAGCGTTATAAAAGATTTGGCACTTTCCCATAGAATAACACGAGTGAAATTCTTTCGGGTTTCCCACCAGGTTCAATATTTGGCTACTGCATACGTTTCGACAATATACTCCTCCGTTGGCATCGGGGCAATGATCATTCACATCGGGTTAGATATTTGGCTGCTGCAAACGTTTTGACAGAATCAGGGTGTCCACTAAAGTGAAAATATTAAATTAAAGCACGATTCCAGGTTTTCAAGGCTAAATTTACACAAAATTCCAGGATATTATATCGCGGTATTTATAAGAGCCAAAGAGATGTTTTTCAATTTTTATATAGAATATGGATTTTTCTAGACAAATCACATGTAAGAATAAAGAACCCCAACCCAAGAATAAAGTAATTAAATAATTATAAATAAATAAAAAAGAAATGTTAAAATAAAGTTACCAAACATGTAGTTTTATTGGTGGTAAGTTTTATATTGGTTTTAAGAAGACTGAACCAGAAGTAGGCTTGCTATAAGTTTTTCAAATGTACTTCTTTTACTTTACTTTATCCACTAAGTTTTCGTCTTTGATTTCTTTATCCATACAAACGGTAAATCCATTACATCATGTGCTGTTACCTAACAGCAGATATGTAAGTCATTGTTGTTGATTTGAAATTGTTATTTATAGAATAAGGATTTCTTTGTCTTGAAATGATAATTATAAAAATTCCTGACTCAAACAATAAATTCACGAATAATCCACGAACGTTTCCCGGTGCTGAAAATTCACGAATAATTTCCGATTTTCCCGGTCAGTGGATACCCTGAGAATACCTTTCCGTCGTCATCAGGGCATTGATCACTGATGACGGAAGAGTATTTCGTCGAAACGTTGACAGCAGCCAAATATTCAACCCGGAGTGAAAACTGAGAGAATTGCACACGCAATAGAAGTGTTACTATTCCGTTATAACTACCTTTAAGAGGCTAATAGGGTATTTTGTAGATGTAGAACTATAACTGAAATTTATCAAATCACTAAACGTTAAACTAACTCTTGAGGGTAAAAACTTTTATAATTCTCGCTGTTACCTGTAGTTTCAATGAGAACAACAAAAACTACTCAACTGACAGGTTCCTTTTGAGGCACAGAAAAAATGTTTCCGACGCAATAATACTCGCCAAGTGTTTCCACTGACACTTATTGACGACTCTTTCGAATGAATCTCTAATTATAACATCGAAATTTCAGTACTCCATTAATAATCATGTTCTAATAAGAGTACAGAGACAAAAGAGAGCGCGATATTCAAATGCTGCAAATCTCCAACATATATCATCACATTCTAATGGAGAGAAACACTGTTTCTTTGTTCCCGAGACACAGGAACCCATTAAAGGGAATTTAATTATTTCCGGATGCTCCAGCCCAATCACGCAAAATAAAATAGGAGTCACGCCTATAAGCTTGAGCCAAAGAAGGTTCTCAAACCACGCAATGGGAGGATCCATCATACGAAAAACACTATTTCCCACAGCAATTAAAAATAACATTAATAAGTACAAAATACTGCGGTGGATACGACAGAAAAAAGCTAGCATTGCAATGCTTCTCGTGTAGCGAGAGCCAGTGAAATATCACTCAATCCATAGATAGGTGGACCGAACAAGGCTCGACCAATCGCGATAAGTGAACTCAAGTGGGCTGCGTCATGATAATGCGCAGATAATGATAATTCGCATGCGCATGCGAAAATAACGTATTATTGCCCGGTATCCGATGAAGGAACCGCAAAATTAGCGAATACGCTGTCATGAAAGTACTATCATCGGACCTTAACAACATCCATTCGTTGTACCAGGTGTTGGGGCTATAGCTAAATCTTCGAAAAATGCGCCACAAAATAATTCTTGCGGAAGTCATCAAACACACGACTTACCTGCACTGCAAGAAATATTCAGAACAGTTGTATTTCAGAAGGACGCAGAATATCATTTTGACGCCACACCACACTTCTATCTCCGACAGAAGAGATTAAAATGAGATACATTGCGGAACAGCAAAGTACAAAAATTCGTTCTTCCCTCGCACAATAAGAGTCTGTAATGAATTCTGAGCTCCACCCTAACGCTACTATCATATAATTCACCTTTTCACCTCCCAAAACCACATCCTTAACACCTTTACACGGCTTGTGTCCTAATACTCCCTGCCACACGCCAATTTAGCAGCGCGCAGAGAAGTATGCAGCTGTAGATGAAGTATCGCATGCTTCATAACCATTTGACCATTTTCGAAGAATAATTATCAAATGTGGACAGAATATAACGACTCAACACCACTGAATCGAAGAAACCATACGATGACATACGGTAACTATCACGGTTATCGAGAACTGACCCTATCCTCTCTTGTGAGGAAAGATTCCCACGGTCAACGCCGATGAAGGGAAGGAAATTGATGACATCACATCATTCATAGGTCGTGTAATTCTAAGATTGGTTGACTGGAGCCCTTTACCCTTCCCTATCTAATGCTAGTACTCTTACTTCCTGGTATTTCTTCCAATGATCTTTCCTCTTATTTATTCCATGAACTTATTCCTGGGTATTCCAATGGGGTCTTTTCCCATTATTTTTCCTTCAGTTGTGTTCTCCACAAACCCATTGTGGCTCAGGGTGTGTCCAATCCATCTGGTTCTTCTTTTCTAATTGGTATCCCATATTGCCTTTCCCTCTTCTACTCTTCTGTAAACTTCTTCATTTCTAATTTTGTCCTTCCATTTCATCTTCAGCATCCTCCTCCAGCACCAGGTTTCGATGGTTTCTAATCTGTTCTGATCCGTCTTCCCAATGGGCCATGTTCCCGGTCTATAGTGCCACGCTCCACATGTATGTTTTCACTAAATGCTTCCTAGTTCGTAGTCCGATTTTATTTGAACACAGCAGTTGTATTTTATCCACGAACGCTTTTTCTTAACATGGACTATCATTCGCAGGATGTCCTTCGTATTTCTTCCATCCCACACGATGGTACTTCCCAGAAAGTATATTCATCATCACAGGGAATGTTAAAAAATGCGTAATCTTTACGTTAGCTTTGACGCTAAGCGTAAGTATACCAACCATCAACGCTTGAACTCCCTAGTAATTATTCGGGAACAAGTAAATTGCCTTTTGGTGATGTTTCCCAGAACTTGAGACGCTGTCTTTCCACCTATCTAATGTCAGCTGGGTATGGATTAGAAAAAAATCAGAATTACGATCACGCTCAATTGCCCATTCACCTTTTCTTCATAGAAAATCTTAAGAGCCAATATAATGTTTCTCTAATTTTTTTCAATATATTAACCCGGGTCAAGCTCACTGAACCCAATAGTTTTTCGACCCTGGCCAACACATTTTTCCGAAGTTGGCCTTTGTGTGACTTGAATGTGAGCGCTCCTATCGACTTCATTTAATCTGACAAGATTTTGACTGCAAATCTTTCTTTCTGCCCGACCTTGACTGTCAAGTAGCCTAGTTAAACGTTGCTTTTCCCAATTACTCTGGGTTGGCCACACCTCGAGTACACCGAGAGCATTTGGACCAAAAAAATAATAAAATAAAAAGAAAAGCAGTACGCTTCATTGAACACTGCAACGAGCGAAGATATGGTGTTTCACAACAATTAGAGGGAATAAGATGGGAGCCCCTAGAGACTAGGAGGCTACACGCTAGGCTTAGGTTATTTGAGCACTTCAGAACTGGTGTGTTTCACAGTGAAACACAGAATATTATCATGACGCCTCACTAAATCTCTAGATCTAACAGAAGCGATAAAGTAGGACCAGATAGGTACAAAGCTCGTTCTTTCCGCACACAACGAGCGATTACAAATAAAACTGAGCTCCACTAAATACACTGTCATAGTACACATCACAATTTCACCTCCCAAACCCTTATCCCTAACATCTATAAGCGGCTGGTGCCCTAACACCCCTTACACATGCCTATTCGGCGGCTCGCAGGGTATTATGTAGAATATAGTATATCACAAAACTGGCAATCTTCTGTGCATAAATAGGCATGCAAGTTAACATGGGTACACCGGTAGAAAGTCTGAACGGCAGAGTTGAGGAGTCAAAGGTTTCACATGAGGTTTCAGAGATAGGGGCTAAGTCGTGTACAGAACGGAAGATAATCAACGGTGCATCTTCGCGAATGCCTTCGCTCAGACCTCTCCATTAATGGGAAGAAAAAGCAAGCGCACAGCAAACGCAAAATAATGATTTTCTTTAAATCGATATTAAAATCGACCCCCACCACCACCGCTCTCGAATGCACTCACCCACACTTAAAAAAAAAACCTCCATTCAACTCCGCCGAATTTTTTTTCTTTCATAAAGGGTGTCGCAGATAACGCCGGCGAAAGTGAACAATGGGCAACGAGGACGGGTCGAGAGGGCACTGGTGTCGATAGTATGTCAACAGATAGCTGTCGACTACCTAGGAAGTCGAGCCGGGGCTAAGGAAACGGATGAGGAGAAGAGTATAAGGACTAATTAGAGACGATGGGACTTCGGAGGCGTTCTTTAACGAATAACGCGCGAGGTTAGAGCCGTCCAGGAACCCTGAGCTTTGAAAAAAACTGACGTGAAAAAATAATCACAGGGGAGGATGGAATTTTTTTCAAGGGGGACATCGGGATGTAGTGAAAATTAAGCTTGCTCCACAAAGAGGGTTCTCGACTGTTCGAGTGTCTATAAAAATTCGAGATAAAAGGGCAGGAAGGTAAAAAAATAAGCACCTAAAATGACCCTTTGCATTACTTATCGAGAGGAAGGTATGCGGCATTACAGCAACAATAGCCCATCACTGATTACTAGATAAGCATAATTTTTCGATACGATTTCCCGTAGAGGAAACAGATTCTTGCGCAATCTAATAATCTCGTAAAAATTCAGTCCATGATGACTGTCGAAGAATTGGCACGTGGAATAAGTCATTCCACAAGCACGGAAAACAAATTAACAGAAGCTATTATTATGCATCAATAATCCACCAAATGTGACCATGAATTTTATTTATGTTTTACAGGAACTAATTCGCCGATCAATGGAAAAATCGAATACTTATACAAGATTAACTACCATAGTCCAATTAGTCACCCACTTAACAAAAATTAGGCATCACCACCAAATATCTACCGTTTAGCTGGAATATATCATTCAAAAACTGAGGATAGGGTCACAAACTAGGAAGCAGTATGTGAAAACATTGGTGTGGAGCGTGGCACTGTATGGATCGGAAGCATAGACCATTGGAAAAGAGGACCGGAACAGAGTAGAAGGCTTCGAAACCTGGTGCTGAAGGAAGATGCTGAAGCTAAAATGGACGGAAAAAAAAGGAAACGATGTTCACTCAAGAGTACAAGAGGTAAGGACTATATGGAACACCATACAAAATAAAAGAACCAGACGTCAGAAATTAAATGATAACATTTACAATACCACATATTTAAAAACACACGACTCTGGTTTCAACGCAAAAGCGTCATCTTCAGGACACGAGGTCCACCTGAAGATAACGCTTAAGCGTTGAAACCCGGGTCGAGTGTTTTTAAGTATGTGGTATTGTAAATGTTATCATTTAATTTCTGAAATATGGAATTACACCAAGTTACAAAGGGACTTATCTTTTTTAAGAACCACATGGAATGGACACACAAAGGTACAATGGGTTCAAGAAGAACATAATCGAAGGCAAAGAAAAAGGGAAAAGCCCCCTGAGGAAGACCCAGAAATAAGTTCATGGACCAAATAAAGAGGAAAGTACAAAGGAAGAGATACAGGAGGTAAGGGAACCAGCATTAGATAGGAATGGGTAAAGGGATGCATTAAACCGATCTTAGTATTACACGACCATTGATAACTTAAAAATAACCCTCGCCCATTGAGCCCATAGCAACTACGCGCGGAGGACTGCATCCCCGGCAACGCTCGATACATTGAAAAAAATGCCACACGGGTGGAGATCCCTGCAAGCGAGATGTGGGAGAGGGGGAGACGCATTACCCGAGGATAAGGAAGGGGAGTTGCCGGTGGTGAAGGAAGGATGAATGGGGAGGAGAGACGAGGGGGAGGAGAGACGAGGGGGACGGGAGAAGGGATGCGGGGATTTGGTGAATGGTAAGGGAAAACTTCAATGGGACGGAGATGTGGGGTAGATGGCAGTGGGTGAGGGGGCGTGGGAGGGGTGGGGGTAAACCGAACGGGGGTAGCTTCGCCGTTGGATTCAGGGATGCTGCAAAAGGAGGGGGGTGTGGAGTGAGTGAAAGAGAACTTGTAGGGGGGTGGGGGACGGGAAGGGGGAGAGGGGAGGTAGTGCCGTGTTAGCGGAGGGGACCGACTTGCCCCCTGGTACCAACACGGCACACAACGATCGATGCCCTGCCACGTGCCAGCCTGCCACGGTTCCAGGTCAACCACCCCTCTCTCTCTTCTCCCCCCTGGCCACCACACATTTCCCCTCACCTCCTCCCCCACTACCAACAACCTTCGCTCCCTTCAATGGCAGAGAGCTGTGGCTCGAAACCCCGAGCTCCAGCCAACCCTCTCCCACCCCGTCAACAGTGCACTGATGAACCCAGCCAGCAGACCCTGACGTAGAGAATGATGCTTCTTTGGTATATACATATTCCGCAGAAGAAGTTCATATTACAATCCACCTTGAGGTGGTTGGAGAGATTTTCGGCTGCGTACAGATAAGCGTGGCACTCCAATTATGTGATCTTATAAGTAACATGTGATGATAAAAGCGAAAGTTGCATGATACCGATTTCGTTTCTTGGCAATTTAATGCTATTTTTAACATGTAGCCTTATGGCACTTGAAATATATTCCGAAATAATTCGATTACCTACGCACAGATTTTCTCCTAGACGATTAACCCTACGTTTCGTGCTCTTATGAATGTGCCTAGCAAATTTCAAGGCACAATGACAAGTTTAAAACACATATTCAAAAACGATTTTCGCGCTTTAAGTCCAAGTCAAAACAATGATTTAAATAAGACGAATATTTTCAACTTTAATTCCCGAATCATTTCTATCACAACACGTACGGTTTTATCAAACGAATAAATAGATGTACTTGGGTCAAGTGTGGTCCAAGAATACTTTTCGACTCTGAAAAAATTATTAAAATGTGCACTGAACGAGAGACGATTCGCGCTTCAAACACCTTAGAAAGCTGTGTACCACGGCTGAAAACGCTTCCGCAGACCGCTACGCACTTTTATTTTACGACTCTACTTTGCCACTTAAATAATTTTTTTGCGCATTCTTCCTGAGTAAGGAATAATATTTTCCTTTTTTATAAATATCTTTCCGCTTTTTGCTTTCAACATCACCATTTCAACCGAGGAAAATGTGTGAATTTTGACAGCACGTAGACTTCTTCATTACTATGAACCAGGAAGGGCGCACGCGAATCTACACACTGCAGAAAATCAAAAAAATAAGGGCACTATCATATTTCCTTGATGGACCTCAGTACAACGTACGTTTTACGCACAGATTTAACTGACAAAGTAGAGACGGAGTACAGCATCAACTTGAACGACTATCACGATATTGATTACCTCCTCAGACTCTAACGCATAGATAAGGATCTGTAAAATCCGCGGAACAAAACCTTTAGGGGCTCCACTACCATTCCGTGAGGGCTACCATTTTAACGAGCGTCAATATGAATAAATAGGCGTAGAGAAGAATTACCATAGGTTCAGGTAAAGGCTAAAGAATTAATTAATTTCACAAACAAGGGGGTGAAAATTGGGGCCGATTCCTACGCGTCAGGAACCTTGCATTTAACCTGAAGACCCCAACAAAAATTGAAGTTCAGAGCTGATTAGACTTTAATACAGTGTCAATCATAACTCCCAACGAAGTATGCAAACAATATGCTTAATTTAACATATTTACGGCGAATTACATTCAATGCAACTATATAAGATCAGCCACCGCGCACGCAGGACCCCAGAGTATATAACGCTTTCCTCCAATGTTCCAGTCTAATCACGTAATATTGATGAGTTACACCATAGAGTAAATATACTTAATTACTCTATGGTAATCCATAGCACATAGTTTCAGAAAGAATCATGTATTTAAAGCAAGGAAAAGTATTAAGAAAACTGCAATTTCGAAGATTGCCAATACTAACAATGTCGTCATATCGTTAAACGTTTATCCTGATGTTGAAGACTTGAGGTCGCTTTCACTTCATAGCTACCCGATGATAGTGCATCGAAATCACTGCGTAAGAGGACGTCGGACGTAAACAAGATCACCCCATTGTGGGGCCACCTGGCGCAACGCCGCCTCATTGGACACACACACTCCTCATTTCCGGGGCAAGGAAGAAAAAGAATAAAGTGACTGCACGTAAAATATTTCATTCAAAAATTCAGAACAGGCGTGTTTCAGAGAGATACACACAACATCATTTTGACGCCATACTACATCTCTAAACAAGAAAAGAGATAAAATACGAGATATGTATTGCCGAACAGATAGGAACGAAAATTTCTTTCCTTCCACGAACAATCAGAAATAAGTAACTGATACAACAACAGTAGGGAATGCCTTACCCAATAAATTTAAAAGAATTAAGTTTACGAACTATGCACATTAGCCGACGTGTATTTTATGAACGCGTTTTCCGGCCATGTGTACGAAGAAGAGGGATAAAGGTGGAATCCCCTTGGGACTCGAAGGCTACGCGCTAGGCTAATTTTGCTTAAGAAATTCAGAACGGGTGTGTTTCAGAGCGACACAGGGAATAATATCATGACGCCTCACTACACCTCTAGGTCGGACGGAAGCGATAAAATAAGAGATACCATGCCGAACAGATAGGTACAAAAACTAGTTTTTCAGAGCATAATTAGCAATTACAGTAAAAACTGAGCTCCACTCCAATACACTGCCATAATACACGTCACCATTTCACCTCTCAAAACCTTATCCCTAACATATTTACCCGGCTGGTGTCCTAACACCACCAGCTACACGGCGGCTCGCAGGGCAGCATGTAGATGTGAAAGATATCCTGCAGAACGCAATGGGCGAGGAGAGAGGGTGAAAAGAAGCGGATTTAAGACGGGAAGGAGAGAGGTATGATGCAGGGATGCCTCGAGGTGGATAAGTGTGGGGAGAGAGTGGGGGCGGGAGAATGGGGCTGGAGAGATGAAAAGGTAGGTTGCACACTTGCCCCCGTTCCTCCCGCAAGCGGAGGGGCGCGCAATGGCTGCGGAAGAGAGGCAGAGGGGAGGGTGGTAGAAGTGTGGGGGGGAAGTGGTGAGGAGGTTGGGGAAACTTGCTTGAATGGAGCAGGCAAGCGGGGAGGTGGCATGAATGGAAAACAGGGAGAATGAAACACGGGAGGAAAGGAAGGGGCCGCGGACAAGCTATATGGGGGCGGGGGATGAGAAGGGGGCTCGATCCGACATCTGGAGGGGCAAGGCCTGGCCGCCGTGCGAAACTCGACGACGAGAAAGATTCTTCTTTAGTGAATATTCTGCAGGAGAAGTAGATATTGCGATTATCCTTTAGATAAAGCTATAAGAATCAGGCGATATTCAGAGGATATTGCTAACTGGTATCATGACATCGATACCATTGGATCGCAAAATCCTAGATGACATGATTTAAAAAAACTTTGAAAATGACGTATGTATTGTCGAATCTCATGGACCAAATAAAGAGGAAAATACATAGGAAGAGATATCTGATGGTAAGGGAATTCGCATTGGATAGGGAAGGGTGGAGGGCTGCTGTCAACCAATTTAAGGATTGATGATGCTTCATTTTTTTGAGATCTTAACCATAACGTAGGTTGAGCGATATCTTTCTTCGGTAATAATAGTTCCAATAAGAGAAGTACAAGAAATTGGACTGAACCGAATTAAGTCATGGGGAAGGAATCAACATGCACTGCTTCGCAGACGATATCGCAATCATATCGCGAATCGGAAATCGCGATGACCTTCGACCAAAAGTCACAAAACGCAATGAACCAAGTACCTACTCCAAGAAACATGAAAATAAAACGTGAAAATAAATAAGACGACAAAAATCCTAGTATGCAGAGGAAAAAAGGTGAATGCAGAAATCACACTTTAGAGAGAAATTAGAGCAAGTGGATTCCTTCACCGATCTCAGATGTACCATCAGGGGGGACTGAAGAAGTACAAAGGACATCGAGCTAAGAATAGTCCATACTAAGAAAGCGTTTATGGTTAAAAGACAGCGGCTGTGCTCAAAGTAGATAGGACTGCAAACTAGGAAGGTATATGTGAAAACAATCGTATGGAGCGAGGCACTCTATGGATTAGAGGCATGGACCATTGGAAAAGCTGACCAGAAAAGTTTAGAACCTTCGAAACCTGGTGCCGGAAGAGGATGCTGAAGATAAAATGGACGGATAAATTAAGAAAATAGCGAATTTTACAGAAGAGTGGACGAGGAAAGGAACCTATGGAACACCATAAAGAAAATAAGAACCAGATGGATTGGACACACCCTGAAACACAGAGGGTTTGTGAAGAACGTTATAGAAGGAAAAATAGCAGGTAAACTCCCCACAAGAAGATCCATGAATAAAGTCCCTAAAAGCACCCAACTCTCCCAACTCTAATCATGAGTTACCAGCAATAAAATAGGTCCTTCAGCCACTCATGTCACTGCCTTCTGATTTCTTCAAACAACTTCCTTGCTTTAATTTTCTTCACCCCACATATATATCAACGCCAAAGTAAAAGAAAGATGCTACTTTGCTCTGGTAATGTCACAACTCGAATACGCCACGAGCATTTGGGGCCCTGGTCATACATATTAAACCAAAAGAATTAATTAAATACATTCCCAATTACTCTGGTAAGGCCTCAATTCGAACACGCCGCGAGCATTTGGGACCCTGGAAATAAATATTTGACCAAAACTATAAATAAAATACAAAGAAAAGCTGCACGATTCGTTAAAAACGGCTTAAAAACCTTGAGTGAACAGATAGCGTTTCACACCTTTTAGAGGGATAAAGGTGTGAGCCCTAGAGACTCGGAGGCCACACGCTAGGCTTAGCTTGCTTGAGAAATTCCGAACAGGTGTGTTTCAGAGCGACACGGAGAATATTATCATGACGCCTCACTAAATCTCTAGCTCTGACAAAAGCGAAAAATAAAAGAGATACATTGCCGAACAGATAGGAACAAAAGATCTTTCTTTCCACGCACAATAAGCGCCCATAATAAAAACTGAGCTCCACCAAACACACTTCCATAATAAACGTCACCATTTCACCTCCCGAAACCTTATCCCTTACATCTTTACACGGCTAGCGTCCGAAAACCCCTGCCAAACACCCACGCGGCGTCTTGCAGGGTAGTATTTAGATGAAGATTTATGTAGGAATGAAGCGGTTGGCAGGGATGAGAGTTGAGAGCGATGGCAAATCAATCTTCGGTCTGATTACCACTGATGTGACCTTGCGAGCACGAACGTCGGTGATGATGCCAAAGACCTGGAGGGCCATTATGCAGCTTTAACACTTGTACATAATACCAACCGTAACCCTCCGAGTATTTGCAGAGGCGTGTGGCATGGCGTGTTAGAGTAAGGGCCAAATAAAAATTATATGAAGAGTAATAAGGAATAGATAGAGGGCAAGGATAATGGTGACTTACACGTTAACGCAGTTTATTTAGGAATAACTATTCCAGCTGATCCTAAATTGAGATTTTTAAAGGAGTACTTGAAATAAGCGACGATAAGGTCAGAGGAATCAGCTATTTCTCCCATGTTAGATGACACTTGGAATACGCTTCCTGCAATAGGGACCTTCATGAGACAGGGTCCATGAATCAGAACCATGGACAATTGGAAAGGCAGAAAAGAACCAACTAAATGCCTTTAAAACCTGGTGCTGGAGGAGGTTGCTGAAGATAAAATGGACGGACAAAATAAATGAAGTTTACAGAATAGTAAAGAGGAAAGGACCATATGGAACTCTAAACAAAAAAGAAGATCCGCATGGATTGGACACACCCTAAGGCACAATAGTAGTGTGAAGTACATAACTGAAGGAAAAATAGAGGGAACAGTCCGCAAAGGAAGACCCAGGAATGAGCTCAAGGACCAAATACAGAGGAAAGGTCACAGGAAGAGCTACCAGGAAGTGAAGTAACTAGCATTAAATAGAGCAAGGTGGAGGGCTGCAGTCAACCTATCTCAGGATTGATCAAACTATGACGATGAAAGGCAACATCGCTTCTCGGTCCTCAAGGTGATAAAAAAACAGGAAACGAAAAAACTATAAAAACCATTCTGTCAACTATCGCTGGGACATATACATTTAGGTAGTTTGAGTGAGATATAATTTTTCCCAGAAATCAATGAATTAGGTCTCATTTAAAGAAAAACAACTCACCTTTCCGAAGAGAAAAAAATATCAGCCCCTTACCAAACTACTTTCCGAGATTTGAGACGAAAAATACCTGACCTTATACGTGGGAAATTGTGCGACTATGCACTCTAGAGAGACCTTATTTAAATGAGGAATTTCTAACATCTAGATTGCGATAAAAAATTAACAGCGTGAAGTTAGCATGTTTTATCAACTACTTTTAAAAAAATCATTTTTTCAACGTAGTACTTTTTCAGAATCGTAAAAATCCTTCCGTCGTGAAGGAGTTTTAAACGTACCGCGCGAAAAATGAGTCAAGTTTAAGACTTGTGTAGATATTTTAAATTCCTTAGGATTTCAGTCATATATAATTAACGGGAAGAAATATAAAGCACATTGAATGCATGTATTTGCTTCATTGATTCGATCACAAATCACAGGTACGCAAGCAAACAAATTTTATTACGAAGCGAAACCGAATAAAATACTTTCTATTTAAAATCCTCAAATTCACAAACCTGACAACTTAACGGAGATCTTTTTATTCACCACAGCCGTTCGACGAACTCCACGCACCCTTCCTCCACCCACCCTCAACATATTCGTCAAGCATCATCCATAAATTCGTTCCGGTCAAAATTATTTCAATATCTCCTTAACTCCATATGCTCAAATTGATAATATCTGGTCCAAATGCAGTTTAAGGCTGTATCATATTTTGTTATCGGGTACGTATTTTATTCGAGGTTTTATATTGTTACATGTCATATTTCATGTTATATTATTTTTGGTTGATATTCAATGTTATTTTAGAGTAAGGCAAGATCAGTTAATCCAGATTTGTATTTTTGTTTTTCCTTTTTTGGTGTTATTATTTATCAAGGAGCCCCTCCAGGCCTAAATTATAGAATTCAAAATGTAATAGTCAAAATGTAATAGTAAAAAGTCATGATTCGCATATATTTTTGTATTGCCTACTTGAACCTAGGGAATAAGAGATCCCAGGTTCTAAATAAAGTTATTATTATTATTTCACCATTTATAATGTAATATTGAATTCAATCTTCCAATAGCTGCTGAAATTAAAACGTATAACTCGAATATGGTCTCCATTATGACTAGGGAACTACCTCGCTAAAACTACCTTGCCACATTTATTAATGCTGTTGACTGTGCGGTGCACTATATCGGGCAGTCGGGGGTCCATTGCGAGATAAAGCGAGGGTCAGCGAGTGAACGAGTGTTCCTGCGGCTGCTGCAGCTCTGGGAGGCCCTCCTTTCAAACTAACTCCTGCTCCCTTCGTTACCCTCAAGCAAACTCTCCAAGCCTATTTTTGATGTCGGGCACAAATCAGTTTTTCACTATTTCGGGACCGGGTGAGGCGTGGTGGCGGTGGGAAAAGAGGGGCAGGGGGAGGAGGGACTAAAACGGGAAAGCGGGAGGGGGTGGGAAAGACGAGTCTTTAAAGGTGTATTTGGGGTGGGTGGGGGGGAGGAGCAGAGGTTGACGGGCCTCACTAAGCGCTGGGCGCTATCGTGGCAGTCATTAGAGAGCCATGGGAATCACAGTTCTGAGTTTCAATTTAATTAAATAAAATACCTGCATATTCCATCGACGTAGATGGAGAGGTGGATTCCTTCATGAAACTAACTCAACTGACAACCGAATTAATAACCATATTGCTTACCATTGCTCTTTCCTTTCGACAGAACGACGGAATGTACGAATTAGCGGGTGTATGATAAAATTCAGCAGTTTTTTTAAGCAGACACCTCAACTGTAAACCCAAGTCATTATTGTGCTTTAATTCAGGTGGAAAATTGGGATTGTACTTCTTGCATCATTGATATTACAACAAGTATGGTTATTTGCGAAAAATAAACAGCTGCATTTAAGTGAAGAGTGGGTCATGATTTTTTTCCGACTTGTTTGACAAATTATTAAAATGTCCTCTCAACGACTCATGATTCGCTCTCCAACTTCCTTAATGCGGCCAATAAGTTTATGGTATAATTAGCTCGAAGGCGTACAGCAACAATTTTAAATATGGTTTTCCCAACATCTCTGAATCTCTGCCTGGATGGATTTATTTATTTATACGACAAAAAAATCTCACTCCGCATTAAGCCATTTTATCGTGAAGGTAAAACAAACAAAAAAGGACGCTGTTGACGCTGATGTGTCCCGAAATGTCTCCAAGGTTACTTTAGCTGTGTGATTTGAACAATATCGAACGGTTCAAACCACTAGGATGTAAGGAGAAGGTATTTCCTCATCAAACTGTAGCCTGACAGCCACAATAACCATATAGGTTATACCCGATCTTTCCCATCTTTCCCTTAGATAGCACGATGAAATGGACGAGTTTACGAATGTATACAGAGAATATGCACCATGTTTACGAAACTTAAAGCAAATAACTTTTAAAACATACATAATATACTCAGTGAACTATCACAATAGAAAAAACTCGATTTTACCATAGTTTTCACCGGGAATAAGGGCAATTATTAATTAAAATAAATAAAAAACATACGTAAGGATAAATCATAATAAAGAAGTAAATCCACTCTGATTGCTAGTAAATTACTGATGGAAAAGATCTTAAAAATTGTAATTTAGCACGCAAGCCCACAAGCACTTCTGGAAACTCGTGGTGAACTAAGATGGCGGATAGGCAACGCCCTCGTCACAGCTTCTAGTCATGGCCAGAGTTCTATCACCTCGTCCATCATAGAATTTTATCTGCTGATTTACTACAACTTTTTCAGTCATACCGACAACTAATACGAAAGTGATCCAAGGCCGGGAAATATCGTGAGCGCACTGGGCCTCACATATTCCGAATTATCGATCTTCTACTGTCATATTTTCATTTACTGGTCCTTGAATCCTAAGATTGGTTGACTGCAACCCTCCACCCTTCCCTATCTAATGCTAGTTCCCTTGCCTCCTGGTATCTCTTCCTACATACTTCCTTATTCATTTGGTCCATGAACTTATTCCTGGGTCTTCCTCTGGGGACTTTTCCCTCTTTTTTACCTTCAATTGTGTTCTTCACAAATCCATAATGACTCGGAATGTGTCCATCCATCTGGTTCTTCTATTCTCTATGGTGTTCCATGTGGTCGTATTCTCTTCTCTTCTGTACGCTTCATCATTTCTTATATTATCCGTCCCTTGTATCTTCAGCATCCTCCTCCAGCACCAGATCTTGAAGGTTTCCAGTCTGTTCTGGTCAGCTGTTCCAATGGCTTCTACTGCATTTATGGCAAAACAGTAGATAGAATACGAAGGTGCGATTTCTCACGAAAAAGAAAATTTTAAAATATAAATCTATCGACACCATCTAGACATCCTGTACCGCGTGCACGGTGGACGTGGAAGGAAGGTGTGTCCACTCCACTGCACACCACCTTCCTCCCCAATTCCGTTCACAAAGGCAAACTTTCCTTTCCGGGAATAGGGCTGATTTCGGTCCATACGACGGGGCGATTCCTTTGCGACTCGGAAAATAGCCTTGCTTCGGGATGTTCATCGCCGAGCTATTTTTACTCCCGGAAAATGCCATTCTGTTTGTCTGGAGACCTTGATTTGTCCGGGGTGGAGCAAAAAAGATTGGATGCTATTCCTGCGAGGTCTTACGCCTATTTGGCTTCCGCTTCGCTACAGCCAGATAAGTAAGTGTAAGATCAGTTTAAAGGAAGAGAAAAGGAAGATAAAGAAAGAAGAAGACAAGTTTATTAACGGAGAGTGAGGACAAGAGAGCATCAGAGGGTAGGTCGCAGAGATTTGGCACTCAATTTTTGTGCGAAGAACAATACTTTAGAATGTTTTGTGTACAATATGTTAGAAGAAGTTTGTGATATGTAGCAGAGATTTAACATTAGTTGGGACTGACATAGACCACATAGGATAACAGTAGGAGAAAATAGGAAGAACAATAGATGTTAAATAGGTCTATAATGCTCTAGGAGCTAATTCTAAGCAAAGAACTAATTCAAAGACATACTCACTTCTTTGCATGGCAACTACATAATGGAATCTACTACATGGAGCACCTTATGACCCCTTTCCAAGAGGTGACCATATTCAATAAAAGATATGATGCAGCATATCCTTGATAATTCTCTTCAACCATGATCCTGACTTTCAGTGATGTAATTCAGGGTGTCCAGCGAATTTTGATTATTTTTTTCCCCTGAGGCCTACAGGTTTTCCAGGTTCATTATTTCGTATTTCCTGAGCCTTGTTGCATTCCGTTCCTAACCAATATATCGAGTTCCCTAAAATAATGTACACCTGATGACGCCATATTAGCCGAAATCGGTAGTTTTTAGTCTAAAAAAATGTCAGTGGCAAACAAAATGTTTTGTTTTATATCAAAGTAAACACAACTTGAACTCCCCATTAAAGTCTAAGTCAACGAAAAGGTTACGTCATCTCGCTTATAACGTTCACCAGACAAAAAACTGAGGTAAGTCGCTGTGGAAATGCACCTTAGAAAGCGCCTAACTTCTGGACTCAAGGAGACCTAGCTGAGGGCGTAAAAAGCAAAAACATAAAAACTACATTTACAAGATTGATGCAAAATATCAAGGAAAGGAAAAAAATAAATAACACTTGGACGAAATAGAGAAGGAAAAATCATACTCCTGGAGACCAAGAAAAGAAGAGTAGAGAAAATAAGAAATAGGAAAACGAGCGCGTTTTTTTTATTCCGGCTGCGGTAGAGTTATGAACCGTGAGAGGAGTATAATGATGGAGAAGTCGAGGTTAGACACTGGATCCGTGGACAACTAGAGCAATGGCAAACCGCGACCTGCTTTCCGGGGCAAAGTTTTTTGCACCCGATCTCAAATATGAAATACGAGATAACTGGCCAAAAACGCACGCGGATTACAACTCACGTGGGTCGGAAAAAGTACATGATTCCTATCCCCGTTATCATCCTTGGTCGCCTAATCCTAAGATTGCAGCCCTCAAACCTTCCCTGTCCAATGCAAGTTCCTTTACTTCCTGGTATCTCCTCATATGTACTTTCCTCTTAATTTGATCCATGAACTTATTCCTGGGTTTGAGGTTTGAAGGTTTCACTTGGTAGAAGATCGACATTTTGACAATTCAAACTTTGAGCCTTCCACAGTTTTATTATTATGAGTACAGCTGGTTGCGGCAATCACGCCATCATCAGGTACAGTGTTGTACCTACCTGATGGGACGGAACGATGAGCGAGGAGACAGGCACACAAGTGTACCTGATGATGGCGTAACTGCCAAAACCGGTTTTACTCGTAACAATAAAACTGTGGAAGATACAAAGTTTGATTTACTACAATGCATAAATTCAACACTTTCTGTAGCATTTAAATCATACCTCTATCTTGGCGCCTGTTGGTAAAAGTTTATGTTACTTTCAGTGTATGTTGGTGATAACTAGCCCTCAGCTAAACACCCTTGAGATGACTTGCAGGGTAATATGTATACGAATCGTATGTAGATGAAACAATTCCACGAGGTTTAGCTTGAATATTACATTAGACTAGGTTGAGTGTTCCCACATAGCAACAGGAAACTCCCACACAGGTGATGGAAACGGGTAAAATAAACCTTGAGTCAACAATGCACCGACGCCATGACGGCGAAACCAGGAGGACCACCTAAATAAAGGATAACACGGGATATACATTAATGTCGGGAAAGGGGAGAGGGTGGAGGGGGAATCGGTCATTGAAGGAGATCCAAGGATGGCGATGATGATGATAAAAAAGAATAAGACCACTCCGAATCACACAAACAACGTGGACTGCGGATCGATTTCACCTCGTAGTAATGTCACATCGATCAGGTCGAGGGAATCAGAATGGAAGTTCGGAGGAGGAGGGGAAAGATAACGAGGGAGGGAGGGAGGGACGGAGGGTAAAAGCAGTAAAGGGGTAAGAGAGCGAGGGAAAGAGACGGTTGTGGGAGGAGAGAGGCAGAGAGTGGGAAAGAGAAGAGGTGGAAAGTTGGTCACCAGCTCCCATGTGTTTTCCGTTGGAGAATGGAAGGTTGGCGTTATAGGGGGTTACAGAACTGGAGAATGATGAGGGGGCGAAAAAGGGGGTCCGCCTGCGAGACATTCAGGACACCAGCCTTATTTTTATATTTATAAATGTTGTCGTGAATTAAAATCGGCGTTTAATTCACACGGTTAAGTAACACCTTGCACGTTAGGCCGGGACGATCCCGGTTTGGAAGAGTCTGAACCCCGATGCCCCGCCCGTTTGGCAAATCTTATTCCGGTTGACGCTGATGTGTCCCGAAATGTCTCCAAGGTTACTTTAGCTGTGTGATTTGAACAATATCGAACGGTTCAAACCACTAGGATGTAAGGAGAAGGTATTTCCTCATCAAACTGTAGCCTGACAGCCACAATAGACATATAGGTTATACCCGATCTTTCCCATCTTTCCCTTAGATAGCACGATGAAATGGACGAGTTTACGAATGTATACAGAGAATATGCACCATGTTTACGAAACTTAAAGCAAATAACTTTTAAAACATACATAATATCGTATCGGTTGTTGCCTTTCCCGGAAACAGTTTATTTCTCTCTCTTTAGCATGCCGACTTAATCTCTTAACCCTACTTCATACCCGAAGCATATTTCTTATACGTCTTCCGACAAATATCCAATCCCTAGCATCTTCACTAGAGTAATGCGTGAAATGGTGTAGTCAATCGATCCATAATCCTGGTAATATCCTCAGTATAGTGTTTTAGGTCAATACTGACTACGTGCCGTGCTTTAAATGACGATTTTCAAGAATAAAGTTTCAAAAAACTTGAAAAATCGACCGCAGTTACCGAGCCTCAGGGTCCCGCGTCGTGTAGCTCAGCCTTGACGCGCGATCGAAAAATCGCTCTCATTTCTTAGGTCGCAAACTTTTTTCCAAGACTTCTGCTTAGTATTCTTAAGAAATCTCTACTTTACACTGTGATGTAAATTTCCCGAGTTATATATTTCGTAAACGAAAGATAATGTCTACTTTATGTTAAATTTCACGTGAAAAACGGGTACGCCATTTTGCGTTGCAAAACCAGACAGATTGGAGACAAAATCTTCAAAAGTCATGGAAAATATAGGCAAAGCACCAAGTCAAAGGAATATAGCGTTTTTTATTCCATAAAAATCATACCAACGCAACACCACCTACTTATATTCAAAGATTTTCGAAGAAAAACGAGATCGCGCGTGTTTTTGAAAAATTGGTCATGTTTGGGCTACTGTATCTCGGTAACGAGTCGTGTTTTTGTAAAATGGCAATAGATCTATAATTGGTAATCATTTATGAGTATTTACGCTAATTTTCAAGTCTCTATCTCAAAAAAAGCCATTTTGGACTTTTGTCCGGCTTTTTCCGATTTCGGACCACTGTGCGACGGGGCGATTCCTTTGCGACTTGGAAAATAGCCTTGCTTCGGGATGTTCATCGCCGAGCTATTTTTACTCCCGGAAAATGCCATTCTGTTTGTCTGGAGACCTTGATTTGTCCGGGGTGGAGCAAAAAAGATTTGATGCTATTCCTGCGAGGTCTTACGCCTATTTGGCTTCCGCTTCGCTACAGCCAGATAAGTAAGTGTAAGATCAGTTTAAAGGAAGAGAAAAGGAAGATAAAGAAAGAAGAAGACAAGTTTATTAACGGAGAGTGAGGACAAGAGAGCATCAGAGGGTAGGTCGCAGAGATTTGGCACTATTTTTGTGCGAAGAACAATACTTTACAATGTTTTTTGTACAATATGTTAGAAGTAGTTTGTGATATGTAGCAGTATCCCTGCGAGGTCTTACGCCTATTTGGCTTCCATTTCGCTACAGCCACTTTGGTGGGATTATTACCAGTTCCGACTAGTGAAAGAACATCATTAAGGCGGCTCTGGCCTCAGTTACACCCGACTTTCTGTAAACTTGAATATAGAACCCTTGAAGGGTTTTTCATAAACTGAGATTTAAATAAAATGTGGGTTTCCAGGTTTGTTTACAGTAATTTCAAAATTGGTTTTTTACTATTATAATTTCGATGCTATATTTGATCTCCTCAGTTACTTATGTTTTATTGATCCAAATGTAGACTGACTATAATGAAGACTATTTCTGCAGTATATAGATGTAATATTTTTGAGTGTATTTATACTGTGTATTTAAATGTATTTCCTTTGTAATCATTTGTATCAAATCCTGTTTTTATATTTATTTTATTAAAACAAATATGGCTGTCGCAAAGAACTTATTTCTACATAAAACAGTATTAGTCAAATATACAGTACAACAATTTTGTTTCTTAGTATTCGACCAGTACTATTATTTTCTATTCTTTATTTTCATTATTTGCTATCTTTTATAATAACTTGATAACTGACTGTACAGTCTTATTAGAGCCAAGGGCTCTTCAGATATCCTTCTGAAGAATAATATATTTAAAAATTCATCCTTGAAACTGAAGAAATTAACTTAACATGGGCTCTTATGGAGATTGCACGGATACATTCTACAGCATGACGTCAATTTGAACAGGAATGCATACGTCTTATGTAGTCTTGTCTGATCGAACTGATCAGACACTATACAATACAGACGAAGATATTCAATCGCCACTTCAGGCATGAAGACACTAGCTGAATGGCCGCCGTTGAAACGTCACGCGGAAGAACGCCAGAAAGCAAACACTGTTCATACTATTGTTACGCTTCCGCGATTGTCCTGCGAAATAGAATTTTTTTGGGTTCTTCCCGTGTTGTCGCATTTCAGTGGACGAATGTTTCGCCGGCATAACAGTCGGCATCATCAGGTCCGAACGTTCAGAAGATTTGACGACCGCAATATGTAGGACTGTGGTCCGTTATATTTCCGCTAGGATCTAGTCCGGAACGCTTTGATTGGCTGAGGAGTCGGACGGTCTTGGATTGTTCAAAATCCGTTTGAAAGTGGAAGAGAACGAATCGTCATTCTCCTCTAGAAGTTATTCGCATTCTTAGCGATTTCGAACGCCTCCCATGTCAGCTGAGGGAAGTATCACCAAGGAAAATACGTAATCAGCCTCCCATTAACAGGATGGTCTCCTGGGGAAGAAGAGCTAAAACTTGATCCGAATCGCATTATGTTGCTATTATGTTCCTGTCATGATTACAACCTGGCTCCAACTCTTCAAACACGTCTTTGAAACTTTTGACCGAGTGAAAGTCGTAGTAATTTATCTTCAACAAGAACTCTTGAACTACTGTCTTGAATCGCCTTGGACACGGTTCGACGTTCAATATTTTCTGTTCCACGTTTCTATGCAAGGAATATTTAGTGGTGTGAAACGGGCGTTAAGTGGCTGGAGAGGTAATCATGGGTCATTGAGGGCGAATTTTAATAATTTGAAAGAAAGTCGAAAAGAATTCTAAGACCTATATCACCTAAGTGCAATGCATTAGACCGTAAGTTGGAACATTCCATTATTTATTATTTTGCGTTAATAAGAAAATCTGTACATGTGATTTCGATTTATCACGAAATATGTGTGTCATGTGCCTTAAGACAGCTTATTAAAACGGCATTCCATTGCCGAAAATCCAAATCGGAACGATACACTTTTTATCACTTATATTTACAAATATCACGAAAAACAACAGGTAAGAAAAGTTTTAAGCCAATCCGTGACTTAGCAATACTCGCTCCAACAACCTTAACGTTCATATTGCTACGTGACGGTCGACTGGCTGGCAAAACATTCACCGGCCCCAAACCAGAGCCACCTAGTATTATGGACCCGTTTCTGTAATTCCCTTTCCATCCTGGAACGACTCAGATCAACGGCATATTCTCTCCAATACGCAATAAAACGGTATTTACAGGTTTAAGGGACAAATGGGATGCTGAACATAAAATGGAAGGACAAATAAGAAATGGTTAAATGTAAACAAGAGTAGAAGGGGAAATGACCACATGGAATACCATAGAAAAAAGAAGAACCACTTGCATTGGCTACATCCTGAGACACACTGGGATTGAGAAGAACATGATTGAAGGTAAAATAGAGGGAAAAGTCACCAGAGGAAGACACAGGAATAAGTTCATAGACCAAATAAAGAGGAATGTATATAGGAATAGCTACCAGGAGGTAAGGGAATTGGCATTAGATAGGGATGGGAGGAGGCCTGCAGTACACCAATCTTAGGATTGAACGATCTATGATGACGAGGGCGAATGTTAACTTATCAATGAACCAATACCGCCACTATAAGAGAAAGTTGCACCAAGTTTACCACAAAAATTATCACAGACAAACATGAGCAATTCTTTTCAAGCCACAATGGCGCCTCATTACTCTCACGAAATTCAGCACGTTTATGGCTCAGCACCTCTCCGAGTTACGTCAGCATCGTGTGATAGGGCAGTCAACAGGCCTTGTAATCTAGGTGGCTCAGCCCGAAAGCGGCGGTCAGGGGCAGACGAAACTGTTGACCCGGCCCAGAGAGCCTGCGATAGCTGCTCCGCTGCACTCTTCAGAACGATGTAAGTAGGTCATTCTCGGAGAGGGAGGCTATGTTGTGGGGGGCGGGTGGAGGGAAAGGAGAGGAGCGGGCGGGGGGAAACGGACGGGGGGGAACGGACGCGGGCAAAGCGGGGGGAAGGGGACGGGGGCAAAGCGGCGAAATGCGGCGCATGAATGAAAGCCAGTGTGGTTGGGGAGGGGGGGCGGGCAAGAGAGGGGAGGTATGGGAGTGGGGGGACGGGAGGAGGGCCAGCCGAGTGGTGGGGGGAGGGGGCAGGTGGCGCTGCAAGGTACGGGGCGCTCTATGGCGTCCAACTCTGGAGACCGGGCCCACCGTTAAATAACTCAAGGCGATCGCAAGAAATTTTCGCGTACGTAAGATTTGTTTGTAACTTTGCATACGCGCACTAATTAACATTATGTACAGACTAGCTTAACTGCCTCCATCCGTGGCAGTCAAGGTAGTTTGAGCGAGATAGTTCCGTAGTCATAATGGAGACCATATTCGAATGAGACGTTTTAATTATAGCAGCTGTAGGAAGCATGAATTAAATACTACATAATAAATAGTGCAATAATACACTTTTATATGACTGAAATTATAGGTAATCAAAAATGTCCACATAAGTCTTTGATTTGACTCATTTTGTCACGCGGTACATTCAAAATTACTACACAACGGAAGGAGTTTTGTGAGTCTGAAAAAAATACTGCAGAGACAATATGATTTATTTCAAAATATGTCCGAGGAAACATACAAACAACACCCTGTGAATTTTTTGACGAGATCTAGACATTACAGTGTCTCATTAAAAAAAATAAAAGTCTCTCTGGAGAGTGTAACCAACCATTTCCCACATAAAAGGGCTGGTACCATTCGTCCAAAATCTCGGAGAGTAGTTTGGTGAGGGACAGATATTTTGGCATCTTTGGAAGGGGGAGATATTTTTATTTAAAATGAGACCAAATTCGTTGATTCCTATGTGAAATGATATTTCGCTCGAACTACCTTAAGCCCGCGTTTGTATTTTACTCTCAAATAAAGGTTCGCTTTCTTTTCCCATTTGATTACTTCTTTGCTTTTGAATACCCTGATTGCCAGTTGCCTAATTGAAACAGTTGCCCAATTTACATCTTACGTCATCATAATACAGCAAGCACTTTTAATTTATACCACAAACATTCTTTACCTAATGGCTTTAATGCCACATCTTCATTAAAACACCAGAACGCAAATTCATTCGTTCGGGCTCCACTTACCCAAACTTCTTATCTCGCGTAACAATAATAACGGGCTGTTAAATGGTGTTTATATAACAACCATGGATATATATTATGGATAGAGATCTCGTTGCCAAAAAGCGTTGTCTAGAATTCCAGTAAACAAACAACTTTTTGGAAAGTGGTTCCGCCAAGTGATGAAAGAAGGAAGTTCAAATATAAATAAAATCGACAGATTGTAAATAAACACGTCTTACCGGTTTTACCATGAATATGCATGAGTTTTACTTACAATTAACCATAATGCAGTGGTAAGTGGATAAAAAATATAGTACTACACGCGGGATGTAATTACACACTTGTTTCATATCGTCCGGTCTACAGATATATTTTATTCCTCTCCAAATTTAATTACACAAACACACTATGAACTTCTTAGCACTTCGTGAATATCGCTATACGGAAATTTAATAATAATGCGAGGTGACTTCATGAGTATTCCCAATGGCCATCATTGCAGTGTTGGTAAAAAGGAATGCACTTATCGCCGCCTTGAACAGATTCTTAGTTTTCAATCCACGTCTCCTATTTTGGGTCCTCATAGACGCATACCCTGTTTTGCAGCCTGGTACGATGCAAGTTCTGTTCAAACAAGGCATTCTGAATTCTTTGTTTAGGCAAAACAGGCTTAATACATTCCAACTATAATCGGATTACGGCAAACATCGTAATCGGCACACAATGAACGTTTCATAACCCTTTTACACATTTTCTGCATTAGATATTTCCTCTCTAGCATTTAAAAAGTAAATTTTAGATAACAAAAATAGCAAGATATTATTAAGGGCATCAATTAATTCATATCTCCTCGATCGTTATTGAATATTTACCACTGTCTCACGTTAACAACAATCAACTACGTCTATTTACAATAACAACAGAAAAGACTAATCGAAGAAGCGCCAAGGACTGGGTGAACTAAAAGTGGAAATTCAGGCAACACGTTGCCTAGGCAACAGCCGGTTAGGGGGATAACCCCCGCGGGCCCACCACCACCCCCTCGGTTTCAAGCCTGGGCTTATGACCGAGAAGCCTAAGCAACAATGCCGAACATCCGAATCCACAATATATATTCATGATAACAACTTACACAACACAACGGGTTTACTTTCAGTTTAAACAACAACAGCCGTGTAACACTAAAAAAAATAACTGTTTATAAAGTGTTTTAGTAAATATAAAAAGAAGATTGTAATCAAACAGCACATAATTTCATCGTCGTTTAACAAACTTTCTCTTTCACTAAACTTAGTCTTACATTTCAAATCATTTTCATTCAAATTCTGTACGAGAGCTTCTAGCAAAGACATTAGATCGTAATTATCATTTGGTCATTGTTAATTTATTTATTGTTTACTGCAATATTGATCAAGTCTCTTACTGTTACTTTAACATCTTTTTCAATCTGCTCCTCGTGCGATATTTCATTTTTCGTAATTGCAGGGCTGGAGCCCAAGTTCTCTGAGCTGAAGCAAAAATGTTCACAACGAAGCCTCAATCAGGTGTTACTAGATCTCGGTCACCTGCAACTTCGTATGTGAAATTCCAAAAATTGTCCACCCTACGGCTCAACACATCCATCAAAAAGACTATAAACAATGACTCATTCGCTACATCTCAAGTCTGCACACACAGCCAACGCCCAAATACCGTATAAACGCGTGTAAGAGGCGCACCCCTCATTTTAAGCGCCTAAGTTGAAGACAAAATTTTGGGGCTTTTTTTCGCCCTATCGCGAGGTTTTGCGGACCTAACTTCGAACTTTCGGCCATTATCAAAGCCTTCCGGACAGTCATACCCTTTTTTTTAATGCCGTTTTCCCCCGCCATTTTCCTTATGCACAAGTCGTAGTCGCTGTGAGTATGGGTCTTTTAACTGTATTTAACTTTTACATATTATATTTTGCTGTAAGCGATGACGAGCGGGAATTCGTGCAAGAGGCGAACCCTCATTTTCGGCTGCGATTTCAGGGAAAAAAGGTGCGCCTCTTACACGAGTTTATACGGAACTATTAAGGTAGATAATACTACTTTCACTGCAGTCCATTTAAATAAATTCCCTCCCAGGATTGGAGGCCAATTTTGGCCTTTTTCAGTAGTTTATTGTGGAGGTTTCATAGTATATACAAACACACTTCTTACATATGTAGATTGCTTTATTTTTCTTCTTTAATATTGTTTCAATTGTTAATAAATTGTTGTTATTTGGCCTCTAGTAATGGATGACTTCTTATTCTAATGGATATTACATGAAAGAAATGAACCAAGATTGGTGTGCGAGAAAGTCGAGAGACTTTCTTTGACGCCTTGCTTCGTAAAGAATAATGTAAACAGAATGAATGTCTACTGACGTCGTACGCAGTCCTTGAAAGTTCTGGAAAGACGTTAATTGACGTCTGCCGCGGCAAGAGAGATATTCTGCCCAAACCAAGAATAACTTGGTACAAAAAATCAAATTGGGCTTAAAGCATTCAATTCCTAGCCAAAAATAATAAAAAGAATTAAATCTGGTAAAACATTTTTGAAAGAGGTCAAAGAATGGCTACAGTCTTTTAGAAACGTTGAATCTTTTTTCTCACTATTTTCTATTTTAAAAGTATTTTGTATCGATTCTAACCAAAAGCAAATAAAAATTTTGTAAAATGTTCAAAGAAAGTTTCTGTCGAATGAAAATTGTGTATGTTTATCAAAGGTTCATATGTTTTTATTTCATTCTACTATGAAGGGAACATGTTAAACATTGATAGTAGCCACATTCTTGACCTTGGAGCCCACCTAAAGCTTCCGTTAATATATTTAATTATTTATCAATGAAATGCTCTGCAGATGGAGGTAAATAACATTCTATAACTATAAAAATAAATACGAAAAAAATTGCAAGTTACCGAGCAGGTGGTGGGTCCAGGGAGCATAACTCATATCCGTGGAAACGGAGTAGAGCTCCTCAAGAAACAAAAGTTCCTTGGCTCCGGCCTTAGGGTCATTATTACCACATTTTTTGAAATTTTGTTTACAATATTTTTTAACTGCGTTTTACAAAACGAGATGAAAAAATTAAATAGGGTTTTCAGGCTTGCTATACTGTAATTCAGTGATGAAAACGGAGATTGATAACATGGGCCCTTATGGAGATAGCTCCGATTATAGCAGAAAAATGCCAATTTGAACCAGAAAGAATATTCCAGCTTTTGATTGAAACTGCTTGTAATAAGCGAGGAGTCCTGGAAAACAAAATAAAAATAAAATTCAGGCATCTTACCGCCTATTATTTTTAGTTATAAGCAAATTACTGCCGTAAATGAAGTCAAAATGCGGTAGTTACATGTCAAATAATAGATTATCGCACGGTTTTGCTTCAGTAACGCATGCTACGTTACCACTTGAAATAACCAATGAAATAATAACCACGTAGAAAGGACGTGATACTCAACAATACTGAACCGACGAAACCATAAGACGACTTAATTATTTTCGCACGCTATAATCATCGCGACGTTCGAAAAAGGACCCTTAGTGCAGTGAAGATGGGTTTACACATGGAAGTCACTTCCATGACAGTAGCCTTCGAAGCGTAAGCAAGGACTTCCATGGCAGTAGGGGTCGATAGTAGTAGTAATCGACAGAGATTTGCACTTTCTAGGGAATTAGACTAGCTTCTATTTTGCCTGCAAGTAGCATATCGATTCTGCGATAAAATCGCATCGCATCCGGTTTAATCTAGGTCACATGACTGCAACAAATACATGAAAATGTAAACAACGAATAAATTAGTCGGAGGAGGGCTTATTGTTGTGCATTTAATAATTTATTTGTACTTAAAAATATTTTAAGAGTTAAAGAAACCGGACACTTAAGTTTAATGGCATATCTCTTATTTGATAATTATAATTATCGTCATAATTCTTATACTTGATAAGTTGTAAAAATGCACTATTGACGTAATTTATACGACGACTTGCTATAAATTAACGACTGCTTATGGGACTCAAACAGCTAATACGAACGCTATCATTGTCAAATTGAGGTGGTTTTCGTAATTACCACATTCACTGTATACTTCTGTCATCCATTTGTATGGAAAAAGCTGGATGCTGGGTGTAAGCAGAACGATGCCCTGCAAGTGGCGTTACGATTCTATACATAACTACTCTCGCTACTTCCATATATAAACCCAACTTAGTAATGAAACAATGAGAATGAAAATTACCGAGTAATCGCATTGATTGTAGTCGCATTTACGCCATAAATTTCGAACTCAAGTTGGTGAAGATTGAAACGTGGCTACAGTGGACTTCTACCACACATTACTCAACGATAAATAAGTTCCATTATAGACTCCCAGGTATAATGTCCACTTGAATTCCAATTTCGCATTTCAATGCACGCAAAACTACATCTGGTCCAAACGTGCTCACTGATGCACACGAAGGTATGGGAATGAGTTCGATGATTTGAGATGGGAAGGGGCGCAGGTTGGTAAGAGCAATGCAGGGCGAGAATTAGGGCTTACCTCGGCCAGCGTTACTGGCGAGAAATGCGGAGGGTAATTTAGGTAATAATCATAAAAGACTTTTACGTGGTCCAAAAATTTATTTTGATGATATTAGTGCACTCAAGTTGAAAAATTTATTAGCATGAGCAAATAAATCGGCCAGAAACTGTTTTTCAATCAACATGCTTATTTACCTTCAATAGATTACAACAGCATTCCTCTTGAAAATGACCTAAATGCATGAAGAATACAGTATTCAAGTAGAAAAGATAATTCTACTTGAAAGTGAGTTGAATGCACGTCGAAACTGGTCGTAGTAAATAAAAAGTATGGAACGAACTAAGTGCTATCCAATCAACATACATAAAAATGTCCAGGAGATGAATTACTGAGTCGGAGGCAGTTTTAAAAAAGAGAGGATTTTAGGAAGTAAAGTCCCGCTAATATTTTCAAAATATTCCATGTCATGCTGTGGTCAGTAATAAAAAAATACATTTAAAAAATTTCAAAACAATTTCAAATATCCTACCGCAAATTATAGTCATGGATATGGATAGTTAACGAAAAAATTAAAATGTGTTTCTAGTACAATATGTTTCAAATAGCGCTTGATTACGTAGTGAGTAACAACTGTATTTATCACCACGATCCTATAGCACTTACACTCGGCAAAATAAGCGGCCGTTTTATATATTCCTCCAACATGAATCTCCGATTAAAATTTGACAATTAAATTGTGCGAAAATTTCTTCAAATCGGATTGCACTCTAATATCTCCGACAATCTTGTCGGTCTGTGGAATGTACCGGAGCATCCTTGCCACTCGAATCAGTTTTGGGAACGAGATCCTCACCTCTCGACGATTCCACGCAGGCCTAATCGATTACTGAGTCAACAACTTAAGAGGATACGGTCAGGTATCAGAGGCTCACTCGACTCTCAGTGAAGACCAATTAATTTGCAAACAGGTAATCTCGCCACTAGAACAATACCAGGAATATTTTGACTGAGACGTGCCAAGAGTGCGCGTCGGAAACTAGATTCTGGGATTATTAACGAGGAATAGATACCTACTATTAATACTTGTTTATTTGATTTACGAAGCTGACGATTGCTGTTAGTTGGCCGTTATTTTTAGTGACTCCCACGTAATTTGACTTCAATTTCATACAACTTACATCCCGGCGACTAACAGAAAAGCGTGTCCTTCCAACATAAGCATTGTTGCCTAAATATTGCTTATGGGGCAGTAATTATTAACTCCAGTAATCAGGTTTAGTTTTATACAATCCGAGGAAATCTCCTTATTATTAGGGTATAGTTGGTTGAGTCAATGTAATGCTGTGTGTAACATCTTCATATACTGCTATTTGCCATAAGTAATAATGATAATAACTTCTCCACAGATACTTGTTACCCCAATTACATGTGGTTTAATAAACCATCTACATATTGTATCAATACTCTTACTCACATATTCACACTCAAGGATGAGGAAAAACGCAGCACAAGCAATATTACGTTATTCTGCTCCCAACAAATGATGCCATGTTACTCCTAATGTTCTCAACATGACACTCAAATGCACATTAGGAAATACCCCAGATAGGCTGCAGTGGCAGAGGACTGAAGATCAGTACACCAACAGTTCCGCCATCCTGTCTCCAAATATGACCAGTATGTGAATAAGTGAAGAATATCAAGTAAGAAACAATTCTAATCAGAAATTTTCATTGACAAATTCTTATTAAGGCTAGTTATTGGAAGTGGCGCTTCCATTAAAAGAATATAGATTTCCAGGAAAATATTAACACAAATCTGATAAAATGCTAGTATTAATGTTCTTAAATACACCTGGAAATATTTTTAACAGCCTGACAAATACCCACAATGGCAAGAGAATTATATCTATACATCTGCATGGTCCAGTAAAAAAATCAAATTTCCTCTAAATAAAGAGGTCACACATTAAGATCATTGTTAGAATTAAGGAAAAATTAAAATATTTAGAGAATACAATGCCCTAATTTTCATGCAAGACATGAACCTATTCCTCAGTCTCGGCAATCTCTTTCTCTGCGTTTTCTCTGATTTTGATTTTTTCTAGCAAAAATTAAAAGATTCTCCAATAGCCGTAAAAATGGCACCACTCGTCAAAAAAGCAACCACACAACACTTACTGTGTTGGTTTGCGGGAAAGGGGATTCCACAGCAGGGACCAACCACAGCCTCTCTACCAGAATACCCTCCTGTGATGGTTTACGGGAATGTTACTTCCTCGCCAGTGACCACCACAGACACACACACTCTCAACCCAGTTGGGATCCTTTTCGAGGGCTAATGGGACCCTGAAAAGGATGCCTGGTCATTACCACAATCACACTCACAAGCACTCAAATCACTCACTCACACACACAGACGGGCCCAACTTCTGGGAGAAATCGCTCAAAAAGAGCGTGGTCAAAAAAATAAACACAGAGACAAACGAGGGTGAGCGTCGGATACGCGTATTTCGGCCACAAGGTGGCCCTCTTCAGCGAGCTGAAGGGAAGAGCACTTGCAACACGAGGTTGTAAGTGAACAAAGGAGAGGACAACCAGGAATAAATACTGAAGGGACAAAAAATGGGGGGGAGAAGGGAAATTTTGATTTAATTGATTTTTTCCCTCTGTAGTTCACTGATCTTTACATCAGCTTCCATCTTCCTCTTAATTACCTCACTATCAATCTGCTCTGAGGCCTTTTTTGCTGCCATGGCCTCCGTGTATCTAGTTCGGGCATTACGAAAAGAATGTATCATTGACTTAGTGACCAAGACTTCCTTGATTCCTCATGCATTAATAACTGCATCGTGTACCACACGCACGGCCACCAATGACTCACCCTTAAAATTATCCACTAGGCATGCAGAACTTACCGATAATTCTCCCCTTAGGCTAGCATTACCATGAAATAACATGCACACAAGTTTCACAAAGATTTTGAAATGCTCAAATCCTGGTCGACCTCGTATCATCTTCATCCAAAAACGATCACGACGACAGCTTTGTCGTTGAGTATTCTTTAACACGTTCAACGCGCAAGGACGTTCTGGAACGTCCTGTGGGTGCTACCGGGTGAAGCAGGACGTACTAGAATGTCCACGTTCAAGCCATTCTTTACGGCCGGCCAGCTGACTCAAGTCACTCGTAAGCGATTGCGATTTCGCTGGCGTAATAGCTTAGGCTTCAACCTTTACAACTGTGTGCTGCGTTCTGGAATGCGTTGTTTAGTTACATAACGGCAATGTTTGAAACTTTCTCAATTTTTATGGTTTGAATAGTTTGATTAGAAGTGTATCTTTGTTGTTTTAATCATTTTTCTTTCGTTTTTGTTCATTAGATTTGATTTAACAATACCGATTCGACAAACATGGGATTCAGATTAATAAAAAATTGGCCTTGAACTAATACACCGTGGGATCGAATCCCGTTGCGAGCGTTTTTATTGTTGCTGTTACCCAAAGGTGACACAGTTCGATTTAACTAATATCGTTGGTGCATATAAAGCAATATATAAATTTCATTATGATTTTTGAAACTGCAGCTAAATCTACATAATTCTACAATACTTGGATATACCTTTTCTACAACACTCGGAGCCTCTGTTAAGGCGTATGGTAGGGGATGCTATGTCATCTGCTCATACGTGTATTTTATACGTCCACAATTTTTATTCAACCAATTCACCCATATACTCCTTATTAACGGAATCTATATAGTAATGAAGAAAAACAAATATTCACACTATAGTGAATTATATATAATAATAGCGAATAAAAAGTGAAAAATATTTCTTTTGACTGTTGAGTGTCACTTTCTCCCTAGTGTCCAATCTATTACAATGTCAGTTTTCTAGCACCAGTTATATTTTTTAGCTTTCCAATTGGCGATTACGTTTTGCATTAAAAATGTGGATATTACTGTTAAATTTTATTAAATTTTTACCATTATAGCTTCCACGTATTGTTTTTTCTTCGTCTCTGTAATGGTAAAGCCCTTTTTCACCGTGGTCTCGTAGCAGATTGGCGATCCATTTTTTTTTAATTTTGAATAATGGCTTACGTCTTACAGTATATGTCTTACGTCCATTGTAGACCAGGCATAAAAGCATTCACCTTTTTCAGTGAACGCCTTGCCTTCTGCCACCATCACTGTTAGGGACTGCAACTGCTTAACTCTATGTGTTACCAGATATAAATAATGGGAAGGAAGCGTAATCTCCACGTTTGCGACAACAACCAATTTTTCCAGAACACTCGCCAAATTCCCCGAGTTTTCACGGAGTTTTCCAGAAGACCAAAATTCCCGGAGTATTCCAGGTTTGCGGACACCCTGAATATTACAAAGTGAATTTATTTATACAGTATTAATTTAGTATTAGAAATGTGAGAGTATAAACTTTCAAGAATTCGAACATTTGTAAATATTACGAATTTTATGCCTAAAAACACGGCTTTTATGGAATAACTTGTTGTAAAATAAATGTTTTTAAAATTTAGATGATTGAAAAGAAGTAATTTAATATAATAATATGGTGTATAAGAAAATAGTCCAAGGTTAATCTCTCCACAAAATTTTTGACACTTTGTACCAATTGTATGGTACTTAAAAATAATTCACCAAATATATCGAAGAAAATTGAAAGAAATATTAGGTCAGTTATTGATACTATAATAGTATTCATCACCTTACTTGTTTAACAGCATTGTAATTTATCGGTACATTGAAATGAATATGAAAATATAACACTAACAATATCAAAGGAAACTAAGCACCATAGAATTGGTACCCAAGTGTCAACAATTTTGTGGAGAGATTAACTATGGACTATTTTTCTATACACCATATTATTATATTAAATTTCTTTTTTTCAATCATCTAAATTTAAAAAAAAAGTTTTATTTCAAGCCTTGAGATGTGCAATAATGGGCATGTTAAATGCATTTACACCATTTCGCAAATGCTGAATTTTTGCTTTTTTCACACACCTATATCTGCGTAACTAGAAAAGTCTCCAAGTCAAGTTTTATACCATAGTTAAATTATGTACAGATCTTTATTTTCTGTAATTTTCAAATTTTTAAACAAATGCCCACCAGAGATATTGAACTTGGAATATTGCAAAATTTTAAAAAGTTACAATTTGCCGGCTCTGTAAAAATAAAAATATGCAAGATTCTGACTTCAAATTATTTTAATATAGAGATCTAATGTCACCGTATATTATGAGTAATTTTTAATGGTTGAAGAAAATTTCTTCTTCCCCAAAAAAATTCCGAAATATACGAAATCTTACGTTTTTTACTTTAAAGTTTGGCTGTTAAAATAATCACAAAGAAATCACAATTCCACGTTATGACATACACAGAGTTGTAGTTCCATGTATGCGTATTGCATAAAAATTTATTTCATTTTCCTATAACCGATGGTAGCTGAGTAACAGAAGTTAATGTCAAAGCTTGCAAATGCTAAAAAAGCTCTGCATGGAGATTGAAAAATGGCCGCCATTTGGTTGCCATGGAAGCTAAAAATAAAATATAACTTGTTTTGAGCTGTCGAAACATAAGGCTATCTGCCCTCAAAAAATGAATTTTTTCTAAAATGGTCGAGCTACCAACTTGGACCACTTGGTAAGGATTGACCCTACTGCAAGTTGTCAGACGCGGTTATGCGATAATTATTAGAAATATTGCATTTTATAACATGTAAAAATTCAGCTGTAAAATTGCGAATTTATTCAGGAATTTGAACCGTGATAATTTTCAAACAGCTCTCCATTTTATCTTTCGAGTCAACAGCTATTATTAGCATAACTCGAGTCTTACTACGATAGTTCAATGGATATGACATAACAATTCTACATCAGCATACTACCCAGCGAGCCACCGCATGGAAGTGAGGCAGGAAACCAGCCGTGTAAAGACGTACGGCATAAGATTTTTGGAGGATAAGGGAGTATGTTTAGTGGAGCTCAGTTTTTATTAAGGTGGCTTATTGCGCGCGGAAAAAACGAGTTTTTGTTCCAATCTTTTCTGAGATGTATCTCAATCATTTTATCGCTTCCGTCAGACCTAGTGATGTAGTGAGGCGTCGTGATAATTCTCTGTGTCTCTCTGAAACACACCAGTTCTGAATTTCCCAATCAAACAAAGCCTAGCTTAGCTTGACCAAGCTAAGCCTTAGCGTAGCTTCCGAGTTTCTAGGGGCTTCCACCTTAATAGTTCTACTTATGACATATGACTGGAAAACGCGTGCATTATAAATACATGTGCATAAGTTATAAATCTAATTATTTTAAAATAATAAGCCAAGGCATTACCTACTATTGAATTATATACCTCCCAAAATATAGAAAATCAGAAAAATAAGAATGCCTTAAGGGGGCTACCTCGACAAAAAACTCCCATTTAGTTCTAACTTCTACCGCAGTCTACGAGAGATCTTCGCCTTCACCTCCATTTCACGCCCCGGACAACAGCGCCACTGAAGGCACAATATAAAATACGTTGTAAGGTCCACGAGAATGTTCACAGCGACGTTTTAACGCACAATTGTCAACATTTTGATCATCCTCTAAAGAGATGAAGGGTCCCCAAACACAATAAGGGCAGAGATTTAAGTAATGTACGTCGTATGCGTCATTCCGAGCACCCGATTTTCGAACAACTCTACTTTCGACCGCAGTATAAATAGTTATGCAGAAATCAAAAACCTTAAAGTTACGACACTTATTGTAAACATTTTATCTTATTCAAGAGGCCTGTGCAAAAGGTTTACTTCAAGTAACTACGCAGGGTAGTAAAACAAGAGACCGTCTGCGGAAGTGTTTCTGGCCGATTATAAAGCCCCATTAACAACTTTGTTTATTTTCTCCATAGTCTTATGCTGGTATTACCCCAGAGTACTTGAGGTGGGTCGCTCGCGAACGAACAGGACCGATGTAGCGGGTTCATGGATTGAACGGAGGGACCGACTTCTCCGGAACAACCGGTCCTTTCGTTCCTATCGGTCACTCGTTCCTTTGAGTCCTTTGTTCCTTACGGTGCCTCATTCCTTTCGGTCACTCGTTCCTTTAATATTTCAAAACCGTTCCGTAATTTAATTTTAATTATTATTTATTCAATATTGTAGAACGCGATTATTAAAGTATACACATAATTTCTAGCTTAATATATTATTTTTTAAATACTAAGTAAATATTGAAACTAAAAACTAATGATCATTAATAAAAAAGGAACGGTGAACGAGTAAAAAGGAATGGGTCCCAAAAGGGATCGGTCCACAGTGAACGAGTGTCAAAAAATGAACGAGTTTGCCCATCTCTACCCCAAGGATATATTGGAGTAACCCCGGTACATGGGGAAATTTCTAAGGGTGGTAGAGGTTACGGGAAAAATTAAATTACTCGTATTGTGTACATATTTTACCAAAAACCATATACACATTGATAGCCTATACCACAAGCCATTGTTGAAACACACAAAAATAATCTTACTAAAAATTACTGCTATGGCATAATGTATTGGAAGGCGGATATAACAAGACGATAAGATCTGCAGTTGTATCTCAAAAGGGAATAGTAAGAGCTATTAGCGGTAAAAATAGATATGACCCCTCCTTCCGGATATTCCAAAAGCATAAAATACTCCCTCCAAGGCACTTATTAGTTTATAAAATAATTAAGTTATTTTATGTAAAGCATGGGGAAGCTACAACAGTAACTGATAAGACATCCCTACAGTCAACGAAAAAATGTTTATTCTAATCCTAAGCCAACCTTGACGGTATATAATTATGTTTATCCTGGCCCAAAATTGTCCTATAAGTTAGCAGAAAATATCCAGAACACTAATAATATAAGACTATTCTCGAAACATCTAAAAACTTGGTTTTACAATACGTAAGTGTGGAAAACCATTTCTAGATTCCTGGTGTTGAATTGTTACACCATTAACGAGCCTGAATGTTAAAGGGTTGAGAGCATGTTGACTTACTCGTATTATATACACATATGATCTTGTTTGTAATTGTAATTAACGAAAACTGATTCTCTGAAAATTTGACTATTTATTATTGGCATTCAGTATCCATGATACTTTCACGGCGATTATTATTCATTTAGTGAAAATGTTAAAATTTACTGTTTATTATTGATATTGAATTCTGACGTTTTTATTGCGAGTATAATTCATATTATGAAATTATATTGACAGTTAGACGTCCTGACACATGATGATCCCCCTAAATCAGGCTGACCTTATGGGGCGCATGCTAAACATTGTTATTTTTGTATGTATAAATTGTATTTACTTACTAGTTTAAAATAATAATTCATTCACTCATTTACAAAAATTTAAAAAAAAATGCCATACGGTGCAGGCTATTCTCCGGTTTACCGCACCCATCACTAAAACTGACTCAACCGCAAGGGGCAGTTAGAGAAAGGGAAGCGGTTTGGGAGTATTTACTCACCGAGTGGTCTGAGATGCGTTTCCCGTAGATGAAGTACTCGTACTTGGCGGCGCCAACGACGCCCGCGTTGCCATGCTCATCGCGGTGTGGGGCAAGGGGCAAGGGCGCGCCGTGGAGGTGGTGGTGCGGGTACTGCGGCGGCGGCGGCGCGTGGTGCCGGTAGTGCAGGAGCGGCGGAGGCGGCGCCGTCGACGCGGAGGTCCCCGCTTCCCCCAGCGCGGAGGCCGGCTGCAGGGACGAGCTCACGGCCCGCTTGCGGACAGACACGTTGGAAAGGCCGCCCACGCCCATGGGCACCCATCCACCCGTGCTGTCGTCGCGAATCATCACCTGCGCCCGCACACGAACCAAGTAATTCCCACTAAATATTCAGAGAGGAGACAAGAGAGATAAAGAGAAATCGTTAAATCAAAAGAACCGTCGAATAACAGGAGAAGAATTCGGGATTCTAAACAACCGAAGTAACTAATATAATGCCTCGTCCGCACTACCATCGCAAGGACCTACGTTCGTAAGATTGTAGTGTAAACGGGGAGCAGCGTTCCTCTCACCCACTCACCAGGGCATCACGACGAACAAGTGAAGAGCAAACGAACACAATTTTTAAAAAGTATTCTACCGGTTTAGGTAGGTTTTGCTGAATGTCAGAGAATCTCCTAACGGTCCTCTACTCATACAGGGGCCCATTCCCCTGCAGTATATCCTTTTTCGCCTCAGTATACGATCTACCCTTCTTCATTCCGTCCATGAAACCTATTCTCTTTCTTCCCCTTCCTCACTTGCCCAACATGCTTCCCTCTACAACACACTTCAGCAACCCATCACCCTTTACTACATTCTTCAGCCATCTACCCTACCTATCCCGGATTTCATTCAAAAGTTTCCTTTCCGCGCCCACCATCTCCAGCACTTCCTCTTTAGTCTTCCTTTCCATTCACCGCACCTTTTCCATCCTTCTCCACACCCACATCTCAAATGCCTGCAGCGTATTCTCGTCCTCCTTTCTGCCCTATACACCGCTGCGCTCCATATCAAGCTCTTCACCAGCCTCTTCTTCACATCCTTACCCATTGTCCCCGTCATCAGCGCTCTCCTATTACTAAACGCCTCCTTAGCTAGCGCTATTCTCCTCTGTATGTCTTTGCTACTATGTCTAGTTTTCTCTAGCGTACTACTTAAGTAAAATAAATAATGTCAAATTCCACATGCGTTTTGACGATTTCGAAATTTTTTTCTGCAAATAACACATTTATGCTAGTTTATCAAAGCAGCATCAGCAGCTTCACCTTAAGGATTGTCTTTCTCTCATTATCATTATTCATCATTTTCTGTTTCCGTTCGGGATATCAGCGCTATCCCTGTAAACCGACAGCATTAGAAACAATGGATTACCACGGTAAGGACGAGCATTCACACTATCAAATATGGCTACCAACTCACGAACGATTATAATCTGAACGAGGCTTAAGTAAAAAAATTTAATAGTTTGTGTGAAACGTCGAAGGGTCCTTTAGATCAGTTTCTCACCACCACGAATGGAATATAAGCAAGAAATTATTATGATGAAACAGCACAGTCTCTTACTCTCATTATTTGGCTTACGGTACGAAAATAGATGAGACCTAACGATTCACGCTAAAACAAAACTAAGAGAGAAACACTTTGACACCAATGTGAAAACAGGCGCCTTAAGTGCAATTGGAGTAGTGTCAAATTTCGAATAAAACGAACACACGGACAAAAGATTGAAGAGGATTATGGCATTTGAAGAAAAAAATAATAGAACGAAGAAATCGGCCAATGGCCTCACAAGAACAGAGAGGAATGAATTAGAGCGAAAAGAGACTTCCGATATGGGGGCAGTGCGTTGTTTGGTTCATAAACCTGGCATTTTAGGAACGATGGAGAGTGGGTTGTAGGCTTATGAGATAAGGGAAAGGAGAAGAAAGGAGATTATTATTGTATTTAGAGGAAGTCTTATCAGGTTCATAAAGGGATGTGGGCGTAAAAAGTTATCCGGGGACAGTTCTAAGTTTAAAAAAATTGAGATATCGAGAAGTACCGGATGCAAAAGAATACCAAGAAATACCCTGGCGGCACGACAGAGATAAAAAGTACAAGGCGACTGAAGATAGGCAAAGAATATGCACATCTAATATCTAATCCAGTTCATTTAATAAGGTATAATAAAAAGATATGATAAAAATGGGATAAGAACGACTCCTTTGACGTACTTATTATCGCCTCCGAATTAAGTCAAAGCCAGCATATGTGCATTTAATTCAAACCACAACGCCTGACGTGTTTAATTATTATCATTTCCTCCTCGTTGATAGAGTGGAGACTTACTTTTGATGAGAGACGGACGATTTCTCCAACGCCAACAAATTAGCAATGAGGAGGGACATGAAGGAGAGAGAATAGAATAGGAAGACGTTTTATCGTGCACTACGTTTACTCATAAGAGCAAAACAGGAAATACATGTAAGTGAATGAAAACAAAGAAAAAAAATTCTGCCTCACAAATCACGGTGTTCAAAAACAAAAGAATGTCAGCAACCGATAAATAACTATCTACATCTACAATATAACCTGCGAGCCGCCGCATGGGCGTGTGGCAGGGAGTGTTAGGGCACCACCCGTGTAAACATGTTAGGGATAAGGTTTTGGGAGGTGAAATGGTGACATGTATTATGGGAGTGTATTTAGTAGAGCTCAGTTTTTATTGTGGTCTCTTATGGTGCGCGGAGAGAACGATTTTTTGTTCCTCTCTGTTCGGCAGTGTATCCCTCTTATTTTATCACATTTGTCAGACCTTGAGATAAGGTGAGGCGTCATGATAATATTCTCCGTGTCGCTCTGAAGAACATCAGCTCTGAATTTCTCAAGCAACCTAAGCCTAGCGTGTAGCCTCTGAGTCTCTACGGGCTCCCATCGTAATTCTTCTAAAAGTTGTGAGACACTATTTATTGTGCTATACGTTTACTCTTAAGAGAAAAACAAAAAATACATGCAAGTGAATGAAAACAAAGAAATGAACTTCCAATGAAAACAAAGAAAAAACATTTCTGACAAACAAATCACGTTGTAATTGGGAACGGTAAACAATTAAGACAAGAATGAAAAATGTGATATCAATCAGAGAAGAATAAGAATAAAACTATAGAAGATAACTAAATAATACACATGATATTACAATTGGATACAAATATAGGTTAGAGACATACATACTCAAAATAATAATAGGCAAAGATGAAAAGTTTTTATCGATAACTGTCTGTCTGTCTGATTTGGGTTTAAACACTGCATATAGGCAGGCTGGATTTTATTACTGCGAAAAAGGGTAACGAGGAGCGATGGAGGAAAGATGGCGGACAGACCATGCCCACGTGACAGCTTCTAGCATTGAACACCATAGCAAGCTAACCTCAACGGTGCTGTAGAAATTTAAATTTAAAGATAAAAGAACTTTAAAACAGATTTATTTTCAGACGAAGTTTTCAATATCTTAAGAATTCCACAACATTGCGGTGGATCAGATAATGAGAATAAAATAAGGGAAACTGATTGTAGAACAGGAAGGTTTAAAGTGTCGTTTTTCCCGCTTTCGATAAGTGACCATAATGGCTGCATTGAGACTTTACATTAGGTTAGTTGATAGGTAGTGTAGCTGATTATTTCATGTGCCCCCAATGCATGCTTCTAAATCAGCCGATTAGTGCTAACACAAAGGTTTGCATGTTCCCTGTATGACTCTTGTGTCGCGTTTACATATTTACATTGTAGATTATTTTAGTAGTTTCTATAGCATTTGTAGCATACCCATTATGTGGTGCATGTCGGTGAAATTAAATTTCTTCACTGTTGTTCATGTTAGTGATGAGTAACCCCTGCCAAACACCTTTGAGGTGGGTTGCAGGGTAATAAGTAGAAGTAGAAAGAAGAGGGAGAGGCGGATTCGAAGACTTGTCCTAAGAGCGGTCGAGGGGAGCGGAACCTCGCCGCGGCAGTTAGTTGGACACGGAGGCGTCCGACAGCAGTCGGCGGGGGAGTTAATAATTTTTTCAAATGTATTCGAGGATCGAAATGGGCGAAGTAACAGAGTGGGGGATGTAGTAAAAGAGGCGGGGTGGGTGCGCCGAGGGAGGGGGATGTTAGTTCCGCCTCGATCCCGCTGTCCACGTGGTACACTAGAGAAGACCCTCCCAGAATCCCTCTCTTCCATTGAGGTAGATAGAGGTAGCTAATGCCAATACCTATGGTAGCCAATGCCAAAAGCTGTTACCTTATTTATTACGTTACGTAATCATAGCAGTGTCACTAACTTGTTGAGGGAAATAGGGTGGGAACATCTGTCCGCTTGAAGGGAAAAATAGAGATTAAAAAAGGAAAAATATACGAGAATCTTTTACGATAGTTTTATGGAGAATATGTTTTGCCGGACGTTCAACAGACTTTACTAGAGTCAAATTATCGTGATAGAAACGATCACAGGCATAAGATTAAGGAAATAGGCTGCAGATACGATAGATTTAAAATGTCTTTTTTCCACATAGGTGGCTTGCACCGTATTTCGTAGATGTAGATGAATTATTTAATTTGTACGACGCGTTTCACAGCTTTACTTCATCGGCAGGTATATACATTTACTTGCACAACATTTATCTACATCTACGTAATACCCTGCGAGCCACCACGAGGGTGTGTGGCAGGGGGTGAAGATCACCAAACATGCTCTATTGCCATGTAAGTAGGATATATAATGTAGACATGCTAGAAAATAGGGTCATAGTTTATTAGTTACTACAGTAGATTATTAGTTATTGCAAGTAATTGCAATAGTTATTACAATAGAATATTAGTTACTACGGTATAGTACAGGTTAAAATCTATATAATAAGGAAGGGATTATTGGTAGTTATTACATGCATCATGCACTACAGACTATTCTAACTATGATTCACCTACCTATCCCTTTTGCTACGTTGCCTATTGTTCTCTCTTATGGTACGCGGGAAAAATGACATTTTAAATCTATCGGTACGACAATCTATCTCTCTAATTTTGTTAATATGGTCAAACCTAGCATAATACGCAGGGGTTCTTAATATATATCTAACGTCATCTGTGAACAAATCGGTTTCGAATTTACTTAAAAGATTTAACCTAAATTTTAACCTGCGTTCTGATAGTAATTCCCATCCTAGTTCTTCTATTAAACTCGTAACACTAATACAATTATCATAACGACATTTAACAAACCTAGCAGATCTCCTTTGCACGCGCTCTAATTCTTTTATCATACCTTCCTCGTAGGGATCCCATATACTAGCGGCATATTCTAAATGAGGCCTGACAAGTGTAAAATAGCTTTTATGTATTAACTGCTGTGATAGTAACGTGATGTGAGGGGTATCGATGAAAACTAACTTTTGGGAGGCAAGGCAGGGGAATATAGATAAAAGGCTTCTTATTAACAAATACAGTACAAAAAAATTTTACCTGATGACGCAGTAAAGCTCTGAAATGTGTACTTAAAATTAAATTATGGTAGAAAAATGCTAAGTATTCTTTGGAAACTATAGAATAATGTTGAGTTCTTCTATGAAGACACCTGATTGCGTCAAATTTATTTTAAATTCAGTGTATTTCGTGCATCTGTACGATGAAGAAAAATGCGAAAGATAGAATGCCGAAGTTTTAGCCAGAGGTCCATCAATACCGTGCTATGTAAAGAATGTAACGTCCAATAGTGTACGACAAGAATATAGGAATATGGCAGGAATCCGTTAGCGTAGGAAGGAATCAAAAAAGATAGAAATGAGGAAATAGTGTGTGTCTATGAAGCTGGAACAACTAGAAGCTCGAACAACTGTAATATCGACGGAACTACTGCAGGAAATTCATGTTTGAAAGTCCAACTAAAGTTCGGAATTTGATCCACAGAAACACGGCTGTCAGAGAAAGGTAATTTAAGTCGACTAAACACTAAATACCACCGACTCAACAGGGAATGTCAAAGAACACCGATAAAAGTCACTTCTGGTGTCGCAACTAACTAATGATCAATGACGAGGCAAACATACATAGCTGTATTCGGGAAATCATTGGACAAGCTAATCGTGAGTTGAAATTTGTCAAAAGAGCACTTTGTAAATGTGGCGATGAAGTCAAAGAATTCAGCTACCTCTCCCTCGTTAGACCCCACTTCGAATACGCTGCCAGTTTTTGGGATAGTTATGAGTTAGGCTTCAGATCATGAAAATAAAGTCAGGGACATAGACTGCAGAACTAGTTAAAAACGTCATTTTTCACGCGATCGCTAAGAGACCATAACGGGTGCTAATGAGACTTGGAAGTAGATAAGTTAACATGTCTAGTAGCTGATCATTTAATTTACTCGTTAATACTGGTAAATTAAGAGAATTCAGCAACTTCTCCCTTGTGAGACCCCTCTTGGAAAGCTACGCTACCAGTACTTGGCATCCAAATGGGGCAGGCTTAAAAAAAGAGTTGGAACGTGTGCAGAGAAGCTCAGTAAGACACGTGATAAGTCGTTAAGATAGTCTTAAGAAGTTAATTCGACAGGTAGCGCAGCTAATAAGTTGAATTTCTACCTAATACTTGTTTAATAATCTACAATATAGTGCTATCATCGTGTTTTGGATGATCCCTGCATGACTCTTTTATCCCGTTTACGTACTCGCAATAATAATTAATTTAACAGTTTCGTCAGCACTGGCAGCACATACTTAGTGTAGTGTATGCTGGTGAAAGTTACTTGCACATTATACATGTTGGAAATTGCTCACTCCTCGCCAAACACCTTTGAGGTGTATAACGAGGTGATATGGAGACATCAAGTTAATTAAGTTCCTCGCGTGTACATTGATTCATTGCCCGTCATTCGTTCTACAAAAAAGTGTGCAGTCGTGTTCCGATCTGCGTCACCTTCGACCCCACAGAATCAAACCTCCCATTCTTACTGGGTCCTTTTTTGCATTACCCGATGCTTCCCGCTGATGTTCAAAACAGGGAGGTCGAGTAGGACAATGGATAATGTGGGTGTTGGTCTGGGCGGAGGGGTGAGGCAATTACGCTTCACGAATGAGAGGGTCGGAATAGGAAAAGAACCCTGGAAGGGAGCACGCGACAACCACTCGAGAGGCCCGGTAAGGAATGTGCATCCGCGCGTTCTAATCTGGATGTCATGGCGACTGGACAATGCAGGGAGGAGAGGCGGAGGAGGAAAACGGGAGTCCACGTGCCGAATGGAACAATCGCGTTAGACACAACCCGGTTCGGCATTCCGATAAGCCACTTCCCCATCCAATCCACGCGCAGGGTCGGTCAAAAATTGACGATAGATTCCCTCACTGCGTAACATTACACCCACCCACACAAGCTCCCGACGCCATAGTCACCCCTATCGGATTGCCTATGGCAACGCTAGGGTAAATGTTGTCAGTGGGTTCACACAATCAGACAAGAACCTGCAGACAGTGGCGAACCATTGTTTCAGCAAAATACGCAATGCAGCTGCCTAGGGCCCCAACTTCAGCGAGGCCCACGCTACGGGACGAAATAGTGGCACAAAATGAGAATACAGGACCCCGAATAAAACGCTGATTGTGTAAAAAAAATATAACAGACAATTGCCTACTTCATTTCTCAGTCAATTTGCTTTTTTCTAAAGTCTAAGTAAGCTTTATAATTTAATATGTATCGGCCAAGGGCCCCAACCTCGGAGATGGGGCCTACTCTACGGTACGAAATAGTGGTACAAATTGAGGATACAAGATACCGAATAAAATGCTAATTTTGTCAAAAAATTAGAATCGCCGTTGGCCAATTTTTTTATCAGTTTGATTATTTTCTAAGGTCTAAGCAAGATAAATAATTTAAATGGATAAAAGTTGTTTTTCATTAATTACCTCTCACCTTGTTCTATACGTAAGAGCTATTAGTCTTTATGGGAGGTTCCACCAAGACTGTTTGAGTCAAAACAATTACTTTACACCTGTGTTATGCTTGCCTTATTAAAAAAAAGGACTGCTTTCACAGATGACATGCGCCACCGATTGAAAAAACAGAGTTAAGATACAAAATATGCAGATTATAACACGAATATATTTATAATGAGCACCTTTATCCAGCTATGGGAACCAACTGCAGTGCAATTTCAATGAATTCACTCAATTCATTCAATGAATGAATCCGCAATCGGATTTCTGTTATCACAGTAAGTATCTTGGGTTGCTCCCCTTAATTCATCTATTTATTTATAAAATATTACATCGTTTTTACATTAACATTGGTCATACGGGGTTATTATTGTACAATCCTTCTCCTAACACCCTACGTAAAGCACGTATTTCCTTACCCAAGCCGAACCTGACGTTATTCTAACGATGTTTCTTGTACATAGGAGTGTCCTGAAATGTATAGTTTATTACCTGTTTCACGTTTAATTAAAAAATCCTAAACTGAACTACGAAAAATAAACGCTATTGGTAGTTTATTTAAAAGAAGTCTAGAGGATGTTTTCTTATACCCGTAATATTATTTGACACATGTCCTGTAATTCCAAAATGCTGTATTTCATTTATATATGCGTGCATAACCCATTCTGTAAACGATGGTAGCCAAAATTCAGGTTAACCTTCATGGCTAACTGAAGTTACTCCCAGATTTAACCAAAGTTATTTTGGTGTCAGCATTCTCTGTCGGAGCAATAAAACATTGTTATTATTAATTAGATAAAAACAAAAATAAGGAAATAATATGCCAATATTTATACAAAATTCAGTTTTCAGGGGGTTCCTTCTTCAGGGGTTAAAACATTTTTCCCCAAAAGAGGTATTTATACTTTACGGGAAAAAAATTGTTAGTGCCTCCTCCATTTATCCGTAAAACACCATGTACTTTTAAGATTACATGGCGAGAAAAAGAGCGTGGAAAGTAAGATAAGTAGTTAACATCAGGTAAAGGAAACTTTTTCCTTCGAGGGGCCGGAGTGTGAATGAAATGTCATTTCTGTCATTTAACGGCGAAATCACATAAAATCCGGGGCTACCTGAAGATGAGGCAGGACTTCGTGGCAACCTCTTTTGAGAAGAACCATGGGAGAGGAAAGCACATAAAAGAAAGTAGGTAACTGGAGTCCAGGAAGGTCCCTTCACAGATTCTCTCAGATCTCAATCTATCCATTCTTTAGGTCCTTCAGTTAGCACCGCGGCCGCCGCGGTTAGCCGCGGCTAAGGGACACCGAGCGGCTCCGGCGCGCCGGCTCATTGACCGGTCCCCTCAATGACCTTAGAGTCAAGTTAAAGAGTTTGACTCGCCTCTAATGTGTGACACCGAGTTTTGCAACGCCTATAACGTATTACACTACATGCTCTGAGTCCACGAGACAAAAAAGTAAACATTACAGCCAGAAATAAAATGTTGCTTTGTACCTTCCACACTGTTTCATTAATACTGAACATGGTTTCGACAAAATTAGAATAGAATAGAAAATAAAATTTATGATTTCGGGACTATTGTGCCCCTTAGGAACATATATGGTTATACATATCTTTAGAGTCAAACAAATATTACTGCAGCAAGATATACCTACAAGATGAATTAATATCACAGAATCTGACATAATATTCAACAAAGTGGCAAAATAAAAATACATCAAATATATCAGATTTTTACAGTAAAATATTTGGTTCACTTACTATATTTGGTTCACTTGAAGTATTATTTCATTTTTCTTTTTAAATTTATTTGCATTTTCGGATTTTTTACGTCTTCTGACACGATTTCATACTTCACAAGAGGTGACATGGAAAGACCTAACGTACGCACATGTTGGGTAGTGTGGTACATAAAGTTCTTCCATGCGGCGTGTAGTAAGTTTATTTCTTCTAGCACTGTATTGTAGATTCCGGTCCAAATATGTGAGAAGTTCTGTCGTAATTAACTTGTATATTGCCATATTAATTAAGCCTATTTTGTAGTTTTAGCCATCTGAGTTTTTCAAAAGATGGCGTCTTGTTCATAATAATTGATGTCAAAGATATAAGTCACACAGGATTTCTGAATCCTCAGTTTTAGATTCAGTTCTTCTGTAAGGTCAGAGTACACCACACAGCAGAGATTATGTCTTTATCAAATTATAATTTCTTTCTTTCATTGTCCTTCTTTCATACACACCAATGGTGGGTAGGGAGCTGGAGGGGGAGAAAGGTTGGGGGAAAAAAAGGAGGTAGAAAAGGTTGGTTAAAAAGGAAAAAAAGGGTTTGCCGAAAACATGGTCGGTATAAGTAAAACCGTGTGATAAGTATGAAGCAACAATTTATTTCATGTATCACTTTTCCATATAATTAACCCTGTAACTTTGACTTGTATACGAGTCTGAACTCGGATTCGAATAATATCTCAGGATCGATTCCATTCAAATCTGAAATTTCCGCACATTACAACGGCGAACACCAACAAATGCGGTCATCAGAATTATAAACGACTAGTGACGCATACAAAATAAATTGATCATCAAAGACAGACGTCGGCGTGCGACAATAGGCCATCCTCCTTAACGCGCATATCGCTAGGCAACATCTCCCTCCCCGTCACCTGCCTAAGAGCCAGTACAGGCCGTAGGAGGTGACGACACACACACAACGGCATACGCTGCTAAGGAACCGCAACACGATAATCTAATCGCATCGTAGCAGCGAATTCCCCACAGACCAAAATCATCCAAGACGCCCTTCGACCCGCCCTCCCCCATCCTTCCACACTCCCAACGCATCGTCACGTCAAGCGGAATTCGTGACGCCACAGGATACACTCACCCTCTCGAGAAAATGAGCTTACGGAGAAAAGGATGGTTAACTTGGGGACGGCGGGTTACTGGAATTGAAGGAAGGAAGCGCTGGTTGGATGGGATAAGCAGGAAAAGATGAGTTTTATACAAGCGGATGTGAGGAGCAAGGGAGGCATTCTGTCAAACTGGCGAAGGACATCTTCCAACGTTATCAGGCGTCATAAAGAAACGTCGTGTGTGAGCTGGGTAGCGAAAAAGAGAGAAGAGGGATCGTCCGAGATGATTGGGGGCGTGAGAACCAAACGAAAGCCGCGAGTATACCCATAGACACCCGAGATATAAGCCTCGTACTTACAAACTGCAATCGTACGGATAAACGTACTAACTATTATAGAGTGAACGGGGCACAGTGTTACCGCGTTATCCTAACCACGGCATCGCGACGAACCAATAAAGAGTAAGCGAACGAAATATGGAAAGCCACATTCCTACAGGGTGTCCACTAAAGTCACATTATAAACTCAACCATAATTCCAGATTTTCAAGGCAAAATTTATAAAAAAATTCCAGGTTATAATATCGTAGTTTTTACATAAGCCAAAGTGATGTCTATCAAGTTTAATGTAGAATATAGATTTTTCTAGCTTAACCCACAAGAAAGAATAAGGAACCCAAACCTAAGAATAAAGTAATTAAATTAAAGAAATAAGTATTAAAATAAAGGTCTCAATTATGTAGTATTATTTGAAGTACGTTTTACATTGGTTTAAAGAAGACTAAAACAGATGTAGGCTTCCTCTAAGTTTTTCCAATTTACTTTTTTTATTTTACATTCTCAACTTAGTTTTCGTCTTTGATTTATTTATTCATACCAACTCTAAATCCATTATCATCATGTACAGTTATCAAATAACAGATATATTAAAGTCATCATTGTTCAATTTATTTATAAAATAAGTATTTTTTGTCTCAAAATGATAATTATAAAAATTCCCGACTCAAACCAGAAATTTAGGAATAATCCACGAACATTTACCGGTGCTGAAAATTCACAAATAATTCCCGATTTTCCCGGATTGTGGACACCCTGCAAAACGAAATACGTAAGATGACAAGGTTCAACTTCATGAGTGGTCTGTGAAGATCCCACTCCAAATATAATTAGCAAATAGCGACTACTTATTGCAATAATTCTCGCTTCGCAAAGAGAAAACAATACGGAATGGAAAGAGCTAACATCACTTAACAAATGAATCCACAAACAGCAGTATAGAAGTATAATAATGTGCCATCATTAATGCAATATTTAGTGCATGCTTCTTACAGCTGCTGAAATTTAAACGTACTGTTCGAATACGGTCTCCATTATGATTAGGGAACAATCATGATCAAACTACCTAAGGAGTGTGGTTTCCTAAGGCGTTCGGAAAACTGCCTCGGCATTACACTGTTCGGGGACAGCACCGGTGGCCGGCCCCACTGGGTAACAGGAGCCCGACATGCCACGCAGCGGAATAGTGCACGCGACCGAGGAGTTAGAAGGGACAGAGAAGAAGAGGATGCGGACGCCCATCATTACGTCACCGGTTAGAAACGATGACCACTCAAGAGAATGCCGACCTTAATTGACGCCCCGCGGCCGGAGGGCGACCCCGATGGGGTTAGACCTTCCCCTTCTGGGGGCCAAACGCAAGCGGTCGAGCCGTCGTCTCCCATCCAGGAACGAATACTCGCAACGGGAGTAGCCAGAAGAATAAAGTTTAACTAGCTTGATAAATGAACCTACCGGAATCATAAGACGACCTACACGACTTTAGCATATCGTTGTCACTTCCTTTCGCAAGTCTTGTATTTAAAATATTTTTTCCATTAATTTTCACAATGTTACATCTGTAGTGATTAGTTTGTTATGTGTATTGCTTCTTTGTCTTGAAGGTGCCCCCCGCAACAGGCAATTGCCGTGGGGGTCACCTAAATCTCCGGTGAACTATTTTGTGTGATTATGTGATTCTTGATCATGTCAAGGAGCAATAAATTATTATTATTCGCCCTTAGGTCAAGTTCCAATCCAAGTACAGCCTTAAGTACGTACCACGGACCAGTGATGTTCTCGTGAGTGGTATAAACGAATTGCAATGGACAAGTAGCGTTTGTCCCTCAATGCGGTCGCCGCCGAAGTAAAAACAAAAAAGTATCTGTAAGCGTTCACAACAGATATTGACGACGTTTCGCGGGCAAACTGAAATTAATGATGAATAAGGTCACAGAAAGTTTAATCCCCATTAGATTAATGTACACAGGAATGTACTGCTATTAATATGATTAGATACGGCAAAGAAAATAAAGAACTGCTCACAACTAATACCACACGGGGTAGAGTTTTTTCGCTAAGCCATCAACAAGTGACTTTCAATTAAGGTTTCAATTCCGTGTTAGTAGCTTAAGGTTAGTGGTGACCTAAGAAATCTGCTATACCCTTTCAAGGATTAAATATATTAAATGAAGAATTGTTAAGGTTAGAGCCTTGCTTGCATCGTAGGAAAGTGGTCAAAATGATAACTCGGCCAAAAGTATGAATTGTGGAGGAGATTATTTTTCCCTAGTGGCATTATATTAACGTAATACAAAGTAGATTAACTTGATATGACATTATATCCGTAACGAAGCTTATAGAACACTATCGCCTTCCAATATACGCCGAGTCACAGCATTCTCCGTAGCCAGCGGGCAGCTCCGTACTGGGGCTCGCGATCGAAAAATGGATTTTATTTTCGCTATCGCGGACGGTCGCAGATAATCTCTTTGGATTCACACTTTGAAATCATTGCTTCAATTGTGGTGCAAATATCTCAGTGTTAGTCGATGGCCATTTTTTTAATTACCACATAAAGCCAAAACTTTGACGAAAACCAGGGTCCGCCATTTTGTTACGTATGGACGACAAATATTACAGTGTAGTCATGAAAATAGGTTATAATAATTTACAAGGCATTATTTTACTAATAAACTTCAGCTTTTGTTCCATAACTTTGATGAAAACGGTTCAGTGTTCGCCCTTCCAACACCTTTCAAGAACGGCGTCCCCGTAGCTAGCGCGCAGCTGCCGGACTGGGCCGTACGATCGAAAAATAAATTTTATTTCCGCGTCGCAAACGGTCGCAGATGATTTCTTCGGATTTAAATTCTTAAAGCTTTGCTGTAATTGTGGTGTATATATCTCAGTGTATATAGATGTACATTTTTTTATATCACTACATAAAGACAAAAAGTTGACGAAAACCAGGGTCCGCCATGTTGTAACGTATCTCTGGCAAATACAACAATTTGGCCATGCAAGTACATGATAATTAAAGAGAAAAAATGTTTTATATTACTGACAAGTTTTAACTATATAACTTCGCTAAAAAAGGTTCAGCATTGTCTTGAATACGGCGATTTTTGGAATAAATTTAATACGGGCGATTTTTGCAAAATATGTTCAACTTTGAGGTCATTTATTTTGTTAGCGCAATTTACCTACGAAAATTTGAATGCGTCATCATACGCAACAATCTCAATCAATTGTGCAAAGTTTCAACTTCCGGACTCAAAAACAGACTATTGAGGTTTTGGCCAGCTTTTTTCGTTTTCGTCCCACTGTGCGACGCGGCGCCTAGCTGTCAGAACGAAATGACAGGCTATAAGAGTACTATAGAGCATTGCTTCGAATCGTCGATTGCAGGCTCCATTGAGGTAGATGGAACGGGAAATTGCTATTGTAGCCAATGCTAGAAGCTGAAGCCAGTCCGCCACATTCGTTAACCCTCATTTTCCCACAAGGATTGCGGGTTAACGCACAAATTTTGCAATTTTACTATTTTCCATCGATAACTTACAACAAATCAGCAAGCGCTTACATCTTCAACATGCATTCTCTTTCGGTAATAATTTACAATCCCGGTGAAAACAATAGTGAAATCGAGTAGAATTCATAGCACTAAGTAACCAATAAATGTTTCGAGAGTTACTTGCCTTTTATCTCAAACAGATGTTGCGTATATTTGCTAGGCATCCGCTCATTGGTTTATTCCGTCGAGCTAACCAAAGAAAAATAAGGAAAGAGGATGGACAACCAACACGGTCATATTCCGGTTGTCAGGCGACAGTTTGATTATAACAGAAACAACAATTGCACTTTCTACTACATCATGTATTTCTTATTGTTGTTTCTGTTATAATATGACGAACTTCCACGATATCTCACCTGAATCTGTTGAAATTATACGACATTTTGATGACGTAATTCCCTCTCCATCTACCTAAATGGCGTGAACTAATACAAGTCTCCAGAATAACGCAAAAAATGGCGGTATTCACCCAGTACGCAGTCTACATGTCGTTTGTAGTCAATAACAGTATATCACTCGGTTTCGCTGAAATTCTTGCGCAGGAATTCCACGAATTGTTCGATCCAGAAAACTAAAATGACTTCCTCCCAATTCATTTGGCCGAGAAAAAAGCTGGAGGCAGAGGTTAAAAAACACGAATGAAGCTGTTTTCGAATCATTTCTTTGAGCTTTGCGAACAGTTTCTGGAAGCTAATACCATCACGTACACATAAATACTCTTCATGCCATTCCATTTCATATTTACTCAGTGCTATGAATTCTACTTGAGTATACCATAGTTTTCTCCGGGAATGTGGTTTATTATTTTTTAACGTAAACTAGAATTTTTAGGAGAATGCAGGTTGAATAAGAAAGTACATGGTGATTTCTAGTAAGTTATCGATGGAAAATACGGTTAAATTGAAAAATTATTTACTTCAATGGGGTAGAATGTTGAGGTAGACGGAGAAGGGATTACACCATCAAAGTTGAACCCGATAGCCAAAAGAACAACCATATTGGTTATCCATGCTCTTTCCTTACTTAGGGGACCACGACGAAATTGACAAATTAGCGCTTATGTAGATATAGCAAGAATATCCTCAATTTTTTTTAAATTTAAGGCTAGTAACCCTAGAAACATAAATAATTTACTTAGTGCTATAAATTCTACTCGAGTTTACCATAGTTTTCTCCGGGAATATGGTTTATTATTATTTTTGAACATATACTAGAATTGTAAGGAGAATACACGTAGAATAAGAAAGTACATGCTGATTTATAGTAAGTTATCGATGGAAAACACGGTAAAATTGAAAAATTATTTACTTCAATGGGGTAGACAGTGATATAACTGTAGCATGAAAATATCACGTGGCTAAATGGAGTCCGTCCTGGACAATAGCATAGTTGAAATATATAGATTAGGCTTAGAAGGAAATGAAAAGTATCAAACAATGTTTTCATGATCGTTTGATTTAAACATAGGTCGCCATCACTCATCGGTCACGTGATTTCCTTCCCCAACAGCAACGTACGTCTTAACTGATTGGCTGCATTTCTAACACTCAACTGAGCAATCACCCTGGACGCATTATAGCATGCGACATTCAACGAAACCGGGCGATGACAAGTAATTTTAGTTACCACAAGGTTTCGTGGATTGACATCATTGTCCGATTCATGCCCTCTGTATTGGCTGGCTGTGTTGAAATGGCTGTATTGAAATAAAAAAAACAGCCCATTCTGGTTCTCGATCGTGTTGAAGACCTCATTTTCTTTATGCAATTCCTGGAAAAAAATTAAAAATCTGTCACTCGCAACGAGTCGGGAATACACGAATGCGACGAGAGAGTAGGGACTACATGAACAAAAAAAATACTCATCGCACAAATAGACACACGAGAGAGAGAGAGAGAGGCTGAGGAATTCGCCATCGATTCGCCGTTTTCGCGTACGCATTTTGCACATCGCGACGACGAAGGCAGAAAATAAAAATCTATACGGGATCCCGCGGTCTCTCCTCCCACTTTCCGATCTTCCCCTCCCCCTTCCCCGTGGGGCGTCGGCGTCGACACGCGCATGTAATGTACGGGGAGACGACCGCAAAATCCTGCTAAACACTGTTGTCCGCGAGTCTCCTTAATTAAATCACGAAATGTTTCATATTGTGACTGGATTCCATTCGCCAGCTTCGGCGAATTCGCGCGAGGCAGGAATGTTTCATCACCCGGCACATATTTTCCTTCCCCAAGCTGTACTATAACCCTGTGCATCCAAAAAGACCCACACTCATACGCACACATACCCACGTATACATACGCACTCAAAATGTCATAACTGATTTTCAAAAATGGATAACCTCACAACACCTACAGAAAAATCAATAATCAAATATCGAAGTCCCGGTCGAGCGAAATGGAAAAAAAAACATACACATGCAACAGTCTCCACCCGTTAGAAATCTACACCCCACGCCTACTCGGGAATAATAAAAAGTCACAATTGAATCCAATCGAGAAAGAGGGAGATACGATATTTTTTTAAATTCAGCATAAATAAATTTTTTAAATAACTTCTGCATATTCCCTGCAGCTGTTCGCCCGAGTGAATTGCCGACTTCCGCGAATCATTGGGGCTTTATTAAATTTTTCACTATTACACTGGAATTTCAGGTTGTTTCAGTTGCGCCCATATCGCAAATGAGGAGAACTTCAAGCAATAATGAAGAGGTGCCGATTGGAAGCGACCTATCGCACAGAAAAAATCAACTAGCAAACCAGCCACTCGGAATGCCTACACAGTGGGATGAAATTAATTTGATTCATAACACTCCAATGGCTAATCATCAATCATTTATTACGCAAAATCAAAATTGCGATTGATTTTTTAAGAAATGAGGTCGAAACGGTCCTTCAATTGGAAATTATCAGTAAAGTCGATCAGATCTCGACAAACTATGCCACACTTCAGATATTCTAAGCACTCCGTAACAAGGTAAAATATATATAAAACGTTAACAATCTATGATAAGTGATGGCGAACTCTGATAGTAGTGGCGAAATAGTCTAGGCGAATGTAAAATAAGTTTGAGTTTTCCATTATAAAATATTACGTTCTCCGTTAACTGTCAAGCGACGTCAAAGTAAAAGCCAACGTGGCGGCAAAAATTAAAATATGCCCGAAAGTATGATTTCACAGCAACGTTGACATCTTCAGGTAGTTATAGCGATACATAATTTCACCAAGGAATTAATTAATTTGGTATCATTCTGAAGAAAAATACCTTACTCTGTTCGTTCGCAGGTTTTCGCGGCGTTGATCAGATGACATCACCATTTTTCGTGTACCGTCCGCGTACATTATTAGGAATCACAACAGTTTCGCCAGCCATCCTCCTGGCGTCTGCACAGTAACGATGCTTCTCCCCGACTGGACGAAGAAATTGACCGATTTTGGCGCCAAATCCACTCTATAATCCACCCTATATAAGATTGGACCAAAAATCTTCTCGCTATCCTTTACCTGAGGAGGCCAACAGGATAGCTAGCGATACTGTTGTGATTCCCAACAACATACGCGGACGCGACCCGAAAAATGTTTATTTCAATATCTTACTCTTCCAAAGACACCAAAAAACGTGGATCATTATTTTTTAAATAATACCCTAACAGGTAAGGAGAATGAACATGGAATAATAAATAACCACTGATTTCTAGCGAGTTAGTGATGGAAAACATTATGAACTGGCAAAATTAGCGCGTCAGCCCGTATGGGCTAAAGGAAGAGACGGTTAACATAGATGGCGGACACACCATGCCCACGTTACAGCTAATAGCATTAGCCACAATAGCAAGCGCGCTCCCCATCTTCCTCAACGCTATTAGGTCTCGATGTATACTCTTACCACCTCTTATTTCGACCGAAATTCCTCTCCTTTCGAAGGTGCATTCAAGCGTGAGCACAATAGCATTAGTTTACTGTCATGTCATCCATCGCGCTTCCTAAAAATCGACACTCTTTTGAGGCTGAGTGGGATCTGATCACCCTGCCGCATCCCTCGTTGGGTAATAAACGGTCAAAATCGGCGTGGGAAGTCAACAACTCCCTCGGTATAGAAATGAGGCCAATTAATGGGAAATATGATGAATCTCTGGATTCGCAGCACTGTTTTCCTCAATTCCAACGCTCTACGTTTTAACATCAAAATTCCTCTGTAATAAGCTTCAAGAGTCAATAGATCAGTGGTTCGCGAAATTACATTTCCACTCTTCCTATTTTTTCCAAACTTGTCCTTTGGGAATAAATTAACACTCGCCCACTTCGCGTCACTATTTTTCACGTTATCCGCTCAACTGATTTCCGACTGATACATTCACCATAACTCGAATTATCCTCGATTTATTCCCACGCCAGAACCGATAAAAATGATATTTCTGATTAATCTGTGACCTGCGTATTGGGGCTAGTGCTCATCATCATTTTGTTTTCGCCAAAAACTATTCATTGATTTATCCATAGGGTCTTCAACAATTTTCTCCGTTGCTGGATCATATCTAGACAAAGCTATTATTTTGCCGAGAATTATGTCAGCGCTCTCCATGATAAACCCAAGAATATTTGGTGTTGAAAAAAAACAACTGTTCCGTATGAATAAAATAGAATAACGATAAGGGAGAGAGTACCTTAGAGCTTCAGAATGATATCTCAGAGACTTGAGACCGCAGGAAAACTGGATCAATTGAGAAAGGAGACTTTTGAAACTAGGAGTTGTAAGAAGATGTTGAATGCCAAAAGGACGGTAACGAACAAAAGCGAGACATACTGGAGATGAGAAGAGGAGAAAACTACAAGGGACACTATTATTAGAAAAACAAGGCCCAGATGGATAAGCAACACTTAAAGACACGATGAATTCGCAAGGAAGAAAATCAAAGGGAAAACAGGGACAAGCCTCTTTATGAAAACAGGACATAATACGTACCAACTAAAATGGGATATGGAACCAAAGAATCACGAGGACACAAATGAGTAAGCAAGGAATATGTTAATATGGAAGGCTACAATCGGCCAATTTTGGGAATGAATGACAATAGGAATTCAATCTCACGAAGGAGAGAAGGATGAATTGGACATCTGTAGCGGCACTCTAAATGGAAGACTGCCTTGATAGAAGGAATGGTGGAGGGAGGTGCAAGAAGAGGAAGTCCTACTACTATAAAAGAATTCATACCTACTTTTATTTAGTAGGCATGAACTCCTTTATAGGATTGGAAGAGGGAGGAGATATGTAGAAATAAAGAAACTTGCCATGGAAGGAAAGAATTGAATGCCCACCGACATTAGGGTTGAGGAGAAGAAGATGAAGAGACAATATACATGCATGAGAGTGAAGTGCTTGTCCTCACTCAGAGCATTGATAAGGGTGGAAAATGTTAAAAAAAGGTGGCAATGCCGAATAAAAAAAACACAAGTTTACATAAGATATTTGCTTTAATTTCGAATTCCGATCAGTAAACCCAAGTCACAGCAACCCTATAATTGAGACGAAAATTTTAACACATTATTCTGGCATCATTAATACCATAACAGGTATGGCTATTGCCAACGTATGGACTGGTGTACATAAGATAGTTTGAGCGAAATATGATTTTACCTAAAAATCAATGAATTTGGTCTCATTTAAAGAAAAATATATCACCATTCCATTGACAAAAAATTCAACCACTTACCACATTACTTTCCGAGATATTTGCCAAAAAATTCTAGCCCATTAATATGGAAAACGATACGTGTATGCAGTCCAGATAGACCTTACATTAAGATGAGGCATTTCCGACACATAGGTCTCATCAAAAAATTAAGTTTATTTTCTCAACTATTTTGAACATTAACCATATTGTCATCGCAGCAAATTCTTCGGAATCACGATAAACCTTCCGTTTTGATGGAGTTTCAAACGCACCGCGTGAAAAAAATGAGCTAAGTTAAAGACTTATTTAGATATTTTCATTTGATTACTTACAATATCTGTCATGTAAAACTATTTATTGCACCATTAAGAATGCAATATTCAACGCGGGTGTCTCAAAGTTTGTGAAATTAAAATGTATTTATCGAATGTGGTCTCTATTATGATTAGGGAACTATCTCGCTCGCACTACCTTAAGTAAAGTCTGGTCCAAGAATTTCTTTTCGACTTACTTGAAAAGTTATTAAAACGTGCACTCAATGACTCACGATTCGAGTTCCAACCACTTTGACGAGAATTGGGCGTGGATGAAGCAACGCGCGAGTGTAACCGAGATACAAAGAGAAGTAGATACAGAAGAACAGGGCAGTTTGGCGGCAATTCTTACAGGGGCGCCAGTTTTTGACACGCTTAACCTCGTGATTCAAACGTTGTCTGATCTGTCTTATAAAACCGAGGTAAAGAAATGTTTTCCTAGCCTTTGTCTCCCGTAGATCTCCTCCAAGAAGTCAAATAAGCAAAATTAAAGCGAAGTATAGGCCCCAGAGTGAGAAGTCGAACCGTGAAGAGGGTGGAACGGACGAGAACCGCAACCATATCCCATCCACCGGCGAGACAGACCAGGGAACCCAAAAATAAACCAATTCCTCTTCCTCCTTAACTCCCTTCTCCCAAAGGAAAAAAAAAGCTTCGAGAAATAAATTAAAAAACAAATCACGTCCAGCCAGGACTGGAACCTTGACTCGCAGGCGAGTTTTTTTTAAAAACCTCAGAAAAAATAAAAAAGAATAGTGCTTGCCGTAATTATCCGAATGCGATATGATTCCTAAATAGTGTGTCACATTTTTCAACATCTTCCGAAGAGGGCATATTCCGTGTATTTGTTCCTTTTGTCATCGTGTCATTGACGTACAGTAAATTAAAAAAATAAATTACGATATACGCTACGCAAATCAAAGCAAATCAACGAACTCATTAGTGGGCGGTAGCAATCTATACACATAATGTTTAATTTTAACGTTTCATATAGTAACAGATAACAGCGATTAAGGCTTAGGATAAAAGGGCAAATATATCACTTTATTATGCGTTTGAACACGTGCAGAGAGAACCAATACGGAGCGCAACAATGTAAATAACTTCTAAAGAGGACATAATTCAGATATATTTGTTCCCTTTGTCATTGTGGTATTGATGTACACTCAATTTACAATGTGGTGATCTATACATCGTTAATAAATGCACTCTATCGAGAGCGGAAACAATCTGTATTCACAAATATTTTAAATTTTTCATTAATCGAAATAAGCTAAGGACAAATTTTCGGAGGAAAAAAATATTCCCTTATTACCCGTTAGAACCCATACTGGGACGACAAAACCAGTGGGCACATTTTTCATCACTTCTAAAGAGAAAATTCAGTGTATTTGTTCCCATAGACATTAGTTCTATTTGGTATTAATATGCAATAAAATTAACAGTGTGGTTAGAGCTACTGTGTAAATGAACGCACTCTATCAAACGCGGAAATCAATTATACGCATTTATGTAAATTTCTACGTTTCATTACTCAAAGATGGAGCGATTATGGCTGAGTAAAATAAATGGAGGAAAAAATGTATCACTTTATTTTCCATTAGAACGTGAACAGAGACGACCAAACCACATTTATGATGTAAGCATTCGACAACAAATCGAATTGAGTGCTGTGGTGGCTAGAGTACTGGCTAACCATACGGACGGTCAGGGTTCAAATCCCTGCAGAGGCGGATGTTTTTCAGAGGAAACCCGATCCCTACTTGAGTTTCTAGTGGAGGGCACTTCAAGTACAGTACTCAGTCTTTCGGATGAGACGTAAAACCGTGGTCCCCTTGGCACCTTTTGTTAAGAGCAAGTCAATGCCGGCGCCGGATTTCTATCCACCCTTCTTCACTTACCTATCCCCTATGGCGCAAATGACCTTAGTTGTCGGTCGCCTCCCTAAAATCCAATCAAACGCGAATTGGGATCCCCTGAGATATATGCAGCGTAGGGGAGACAAAACCGCACCTTATTCAGGCATCAATGCACATTTATGATTTAAATATACACGTAGATACCTACTCCAACACAGTGCGAATGTAACTACCAATGTTATATCTGTAGCTATGGGAAAAATCGCAAAAACCCTAGCTGGTAGGGGATACGAAAGCTACTCGCGGTGAGGTCGAGAATCTAGCATGCACCACGCTTCATTGCAACAAATTTGAGCGAAATATCATTTCACTATGAAATCAAATAATTTGGTTTCATTTAAAATAAAAATGTTACCCTTCAAAAGGTACCCAAATATCAGCCCCATTGCTACATCGAACTACTTTCCGAGATTTTCGACGAAAAATACTAGCCATTTTGCATGGGAAATGGCACGTGTATATCCTCCAGAGTCACCCCAATTAAAAAAACAATTAGGACATTCCGACACCTAGATCCCGTAAAAAAATTGACAGTTCGAAGTTTTGTTTTCTCAAGTATTTTTGAAAATAAATCACAGCGTTACCGAATTAATTATTTTAAGGATCGTGAACAACTTTCCATTGCGAATGAACTTCAAACGCACCGCGTGAAGAAACAGTTAAGTTGAAGACTCATAGATATTTTCATTTAATTACTCAGAACTTCTGCCATATAAAAGTATACTATTGCACCATTAATAATGCAATATTTAATTCATGCTTCCTACAGCCATTGAGATGAAAACGTGAGAGACGAATAAGGTCTCCATTATGACTAGGGAACTATCTCGATGAAACTATTACGATGTGGGAGGAAATTATTGGAATTGAAACTGCTGTAATTTTCTCAACTATTCTATCGTAACTCTTAAGTTGTCTCATTACTTGAGACACACTCCACCACAATGCAACGCCGCTAAACCGACTCGAACTTCGGACACCTTACAAGAGGAATTCAACGAGCGAAATAAGACGAACGAGATCATTCGAGATAACTGTTTAGGGCACCAAGTACGCGGCACAGTACTTCAACGCTGTACTTAGAAGAGCCTTCTTCCATATGCTCGTCGCCAAATAACCCTTTGCAACATGATAGAATGGATCTCAATAATATAAAACAAGTAATATATTTTTACATAACAAAAAAACAAACACGAAACAGAAAAATCAATCAAAATCAAACAATGTCAATTACTTATTAATTCAATCGGAAACATATTCCGTCAATTAAAAATGGAAAATAACAACATTTACAGTAATATTTTAAGCAAATCGCTAACAAGTCACGTGCCACCACAGATTTCCACACACAGTTAAGCCTGCCTCCGCGGCAACCTCCATTAAGCGGTCATGACTCTAAGCGGCCGACTTTTTCGGGACCGGAATGAATTTCCCGGACGTATAAGCAATGTAAATTTTCCCTCCCTTCAGCGGTGACCTCCTTAAGCGGCCACTGTCTCATGGGTCTGATGGTGGGGACTTATTACAGGTTTCACCGTAATAAAAATATCCGTGACACTGAAATAGTAAAATAAGATCAGATAAAGGATACCGCCCACACAATCCCCTATTATTAAACTCTGGAAAAGAAGTGATTAAGGTTCCAGTCATTACGCGACACGCTGGTAACCATACGCTCTCCCTCTCCTCTACAACGACGGTCAATCGGGGAGCTCTGATCTCTTGGAGATTCACTGACTTTTACTACATGTATACGTATACTATCCCGCGATACGTTCCATTGGCGTGTGCTAAGGAGTGTTAGGGCACCAACCATGAAAGGGGAGGGAAGAGGAAACAAATAGGGAGATGAGAACGGAGGTGAGTTGTCTATTCACATGTAAGAGGCTGGTGTGAGAGCTTGATATGGAGCATAGTGTTGTATGGTGCAGAAACGTGGACCCTCAGAAAGGAGGACGAAAATAGGCTGCAGGCATTGGAGATGTGGGTGTGGAGAAGGATGGAGAATGTCCGGTGGACGGAAAGGAAGACTAACAAGGAAGTGCTTGAGATGGTGGGCAAGGAAAGAAAACTTCTGAATGAAATTTGGGATAGGAGGGTAGGTGGCTGAAGGATGTAATAAAGAGTGATGGGTTCCTGAAGAGTGTGATAGAGGGAAGGATGTTGGGCAAGCGGGGGAGGGGAAGAAAGAGAAAACGTTTTGTAGGCGGAGTAGATCTTATGCTGAGGCGAAAAAGGAAAACCTAGAGGTAGTTAGAACCCTGAAAGTGCACGAAACCGAGAGGAGATTCTCTGACTGTCTACAAAACCTACCTTGTACAAATAGGATACGTAGATAAAAAAAGAAAAAAGTGCGTAATCATAGAGTGATGCTGTTTCTGATACCATCACCAGTGGGGAGCGGATAGAAGAAATATCACTATGTACGTATCCATTCGACAGTGAATCTCTCCCCATTATGTTGCTTCAATCAGTTAGTGAGTGACAAATGCATTTCTGTCCAAGATTATAACGCAGTTGACAAAAATGCAGCCATCGAGTAATCAGTGAACGCGTTTGATGTCATTTGGGGAGGGAATCACGTGACCGAAGATTTCACTATGGTGGCCACCCTTGGAATCATACGATCGTTCAAATTATGAAGACTCACGCAATATTTTGTGAAACCGAAACATCACAGTAATATCAAAAATTGGAGCAAATTCCACGAGTGCAATATTCATTACGACACAGCTTGTTACAGCATCATCAGGTGACCTGGTTGAAGAACTATGATCTGGCTTAGAAATAAATAAAAAAGTAAACGATTTTAACGATCGTATGAATGATGAATCAAAAGACAGCAAATTGCATGAGTACAATGTGTACTGCGACCTGGGTTTCGCATGTTACAGCATCATCGGGTCACCTTATGCCGTAACAAATACTGTACTCGTGGAAATTGAACGAATATTTATTGACCCGTCATACGAACGTTAAAAAAATTAATTACAACTTCTCGACCAATAAATTATAGATAATAAAAATATAGTTGAATACATGTTCCGTAACATATTCTACTCACAGCCAACGTTTCACCAAATATTTTGGCATATTCCAGGCTTTATGACAAAAAACAAGGAAACATACATCAGATTTTACAAATATTAGTATAAAATTGAGGAAACTAAAATTTACCGTCCATTGAGCTGAATGTAAACAGTAACAAAGTACCTTTGGTTAGCCGGACCAATGCGCAGACCACTACGCTATCCAGGCTTCCTAATTCCCATGGCAATTTTGGTGGATACAAGGCAACTAGATCTTAGGCCCTTGCGGTCCATTAAAGATGGCAACGCTAGGGAGAAGAGGACTTCAAAGAAGCCACAACCAAGAGTCAATATCCTTCCCCAGCACAAAATTTCTTCAAAAAATTCACCCACCATGTTTTAATTTCAAATGGCTAAGCACGGCATATGTGCTGGTGAAGGATACTGACTCATGGTTGTGGCTTCTTTAAAGTCCTCTTCTCCCTTGCGTTGCCATCTTTGATGGACTGCCAGGGCCTAAGATCTAGTTGCCTTGTATCCACCGAAATTGCCATGGGAATTAGGAAGCCTTGATAGCGTAGTGGTCTGCACATTGATCCGGCAAACCGAAGGTCCGCGGTTCGATTCCCAGTCCAGGCCGAATTTTTCTCATGGCAATCTCTTCAAAAAATTCACCCGCCATGTTGGAATTTCTAGCAACAAAGTAAATAACTAATCCGTACAACAAACAAAAAAATTGCTCAGAAGGTTGTTGTTTTGTTCAGAAAATTTTTGTTTTTATTAATGCCTACGCCAGATAAATATTTGGTTAGACAAGCTATAATCTTGGGTGGCATGTGGGTCATACAGAATGTGATCAACGTAAATGGTTTAGGATTGCAACATTATGAGGGCGAATAAAAATGTTTGCGTTTCACCGCGGGATACCCGCCTCCGTGAGTCTGGACTGCCTTGAGGGGCGCGTCTGCGCGTGGCCCGCGCGAATAAAGAGTGAGGAGAGGGGAGACAGGGAGGGGGAGTGACTACGAGAGCCTTGCCAAATTTCACGCAGGCACGGCGTAGAGGGCAAAGGCAAGAGGGTGACAGCAGCAAGCGCCGAGCCGACGCCGCTCTCCTCCTCTCCATACACACACACACTAGGGGGGGGGTGCGAGGGGAGGAGGACAGGAGGAGAAGTAGAAGGGGGAGGTGACTCCGCGGCGGACTGAAAATACGCGGATATGCCGCGTCTAAACTGAAACATTGAATTCAGTCTCATTCTACAGAAAAATACCACACCCTACCGAAGATACCGAAATATCAGCGCCTTAGCGAAGTACTTACAGTAGTTTGAGCGAGATAGATCCCTCGTCATAATAGAGACGACATTCGATTTATAAGTTTCATTTTCACCAGCAGTAGGACCGATGAATAAAATATTGCATTATTAATGGTGCTGTAATATACTGTTAAACGACTGATATTCTAAGATATTAAATGAAAATATCTAAATGAGTCTAACTTTACTCATTTATTTCACACAGTACGTTAAAAAATTCTCATAAACGGAAGGTTTTTTTGTGATTCTGAAAACTTTACGCGGTGACAGTATGATTTATCTTTGAAAAAAATAGTTGCGACAACATACTAACTACACACTATTAACGTTTTGACAAGATCTAAGAATTATAAATTCCTCATATTGTAGATTGCGTCTCTCTGGAGTGCATAAACGTAAAATTGCTCACGTAAAAGGGCTGGTATTAGTGGAAAAAATTTCGGAAAGTAGTTCGGTAAGGGAATAAAATTTTTATATTTTGGAAGAGTGCGTAATTTGTTAATTTTTTTTAAATAAGAAAAAATATATTGATTTAGCGGTGAAATGACATTTCGCTCAAACTACCTTAATATTAATAATGTTTCATCACTCCGACAGATAACGCTTACAACATAATATCGTTGGTTAAATCGGGGAGTAACTTTGGGTAGTCATGAAAGTAAACCTGAATTACGGCTACCATTGTTTACAGACTGGGTTATGCATACATATGTACAGGAAATGTAGCATTTTAAAATTACAGTACATGTATCAAATAATATTACAATTACAAGAAAAATCCTCTCGACTTTCTTTAGTAAACAACCATCAACCAACAAGATCGTACTTTTTTCATCGTTGTGTTTAGGATTTTTGAATTACTACCAACTGTAGACTGACTACATGAAGGGGAGGGTGGAGAATCTAAACAGTGACTAGATGTGTATGTTTTCTGAGAAGACAAGGGGTGCTTTCTTGAATCAAAGCATGGCTTAACTAAAGCAAATGAGTATGCGGTGTTGAAGAAGTATGGACAAAACTATTTAAATACAGCACGGCAAGGAAGCTTAAGGTAGTTTAGGCGAAATATCACTTCACATAGAAATCAATAAATTTGGTCTCATTTCAAATAAAAACATCTCACTCGTCCAAAAATACCATAACATCATACCAATACCGAACTTTATCCGGGATTTTTGACAAAAAATACCATCCCTTTTAAGAGGTAATGGTACCTTTATGCACTTCAGAGAGACCTAAGTTAAACAATGAGGAATTTCTACCACCTAGATATCGTCAAAAAATTAACATTTTGTAGTTTATATGTTGTATCAACTTCTATTGAAAATAAACTTACAGCTACAGCAGTAATTTTTTCAGGATCTTAAAAAACCTTCCGTAATGACAGTTTTAAATAAACCGCGTGAAAAAAATGAGTCAAGTTAAAGACTTACGGAGATATTTTTCTTTAATTACTTGAAATTCTGTCATATAAAAGAATGTTATCGCAACATTAATAAAATAATATTTAATCAATATTTCATACAGCTGCTGAATTAAAACGTAGAGTTCGAAAATAACCTCCTTTTTGACTTGGGAACAATCTCGCTCAAACTACCTTAAGACAAGTAACTACTGAAACAAGCATAGGTCACATAGTGCTGTCTATTCTCCTCGATTTAACCATAGTCTTCACGGTGACGTTTTAATATGCAATTTGCTGCATTTCGATGATCCTACTTGGAGATAAAGGATTTCCATTTACGATAAGTGCGAAGAATTTTAATAATAAACGTCATACGAATCATGGCAAACACCCGATTTTCGACAAATTTCCCATACTTCCGCAGTCGAAATATTTACGTAAAAAGCAAATATCGAAAAAATATGACACATATATATAAATCAACCAATTAATAAATTATAAAATTATTATAATATTAATCCTCATATCCGAGGTCTCCACAAAAAGATTAACTCACTAGTAACTAAGGAGGGTAGTAAAGTAAAAGCGCGTAGACGTATGTGGAGGCGTATTCGGCCGTGGTATAGCGCCCCCTCAATAAAAAAATTCAAAGGAACCAGTCTCGTTACCCTTAGGGTTTACGCACCTCATATGAACAGAACTACGGGAAATCAAACTTACCCTGAATGTACCCCACATTCGTAAAATGAATAAAAAAATAGTAAAAGAGATTCCGATGAAACTGGAAACAGATATCATTATCGATATACACCGAAATATCTTTATTAATTTTTTTCAGGAATGTCAAAGAATAAAACATCGCAGGGGGGAGAAAGCAACAGCAAGGGTACAATCGGGGTGGAGAGGGGTCGAGTATGACATGAAAAAGAGACCGCTCATAAATCAAATAGATTTGTGCGTGAGGGATGGAGTAGTACTCAATTCCCGGATCCATATTAAAAGCGACCGAAACAAAGTCAGAGCACGAGAGGCATGAAAAAATAATGCAACAAACTCTAATAGCCAGTCTGCCCTTTCGAAAGAGACGTCCGACAAACCTGGGGGTGACTTCTTTGAAGAGCCACGCGATATTAATGACAAACGCATCGCAAACATGACGGGAAAACCACACCGGAATCCTGTACGCGCTCTCGAAAATTGGAAATGAAGCGATCACGCTTGTGGAGGGCTTGCCGGTATATTTCGATGGAAAATGTGCAATAAACGGGAATGTTCAACCGCAGAAAATTGTGTACAAGCCCGTTATACACGTGCCCGTGTATTTCAAATTGCGCCGAGTAAAGGGGTAGCAAATTGCATGAACGCATGTGCGAATGCAAGAACGCGGGACGGCACAAAAGCCCCTAAATCAATAACTATTGCATGTCCGGTTGAGAAAAACATGCTGTTTTACATTGTGCCGTTTCTTTGTTCGTTGTTGCTGCTGTTGTTTCCTCTTGTTTCCCCCAAGTAATACGAGCTTAAATCCATTTTTGTATGATGTATGTAACCACGTGAAAAGATGCATGACCATTCATCACTAAAATTGCATCGTGTAAACGAGAAAAATTGCGCAAATGCTTAAAGACGGCCATACAATAGTTCGTATTCGGAGAACCTGTCCACGCACCACGCAATAGACAAATAAGCCAAGAATGTTCTCAGTTTCTCTGGCCGTGTTGACAAAATGTTCCATCGCTCCGCATGCAATACCCCAGCATATATCTTGAATGCTAGGGTTTGACTATCGATATAATTTCGCCATCAACTAAATCGTGAAAACGTAGACGATACAGCAATGTGCTCATCTGAAAAAAATAGATGTGAATACCGAAACGAATCAAATACCTGAAGGAACGATTAGATGGGTCATACAAAAACAATTTCCATTGATGGAATGATCGCGACGGATCGACGAGTATTTAGAGCGATGGACCAAATTCTCCAAGAATACTACATGAAAATAAATAAGACGAGGACCAAAATCCTAGCATGAAGAACACAAACATGAAAGCAGCAGTCTCAACTGAGAGGATATATATAAGAGAAAGAAGATTCCTACATCTGTCCGGGAAGTATATACATGCCATCACCTGAGACGGAAGTAGCACAACAGTCACGAAGCGAAGACTAGCCCAAGGTAAGAAAGCACTCATGGTACCAAGACAACTGCTGTACTCAAAGATTCTAGGACAACAAACAAGGAAGATAATGTGAAAACATTCGCGTTGAACGTGGCACTCTATGGATCAGCAGCATGGACCATCGGAAAAGAAAACCAACACAGACTAGAAGTGTTTGAAACCTGCTGCTGGAGAAGTATGGGGAAGATGAAATGGAGAGACATAATAAGAAATGATGAAATTCTATACAGAAAAGAAGAACCAGATGGTTTGGACACAACCTGAGGCACAAAGGGTTGGTGAAAAATATAACTGAAGGTAAAATAGAAGGAAAAGTCCCCAGAGAAAGACCCCGGAATAAGTTCATGGACCAAATAAAGAGGAGCTACCAGGTGGTGAGGAACTAGCACTAGATAGGCAAGGGTGGAGGGCTGCAGTGATTCAATCTTAATAATGAACGACCGATGATTATGAAGGACGGGATAACGATCGACGTTTCCTGAAGTGAAATAACGGACGGTGGCGTTCGTAAAGGTTGGAGACAGTATTACGGTATAACCTATTATTATGATGGCCAGACATTGAAGGTGTCACCAATAGACCATGTGAGTACCTTGTTAAAGCCTTAGGTATATTTAATCGTCACGACATGTCCACGAAAGCCTATCGGAGAAGAGGATTCTTTTTAACGTATATTCATTTTTAGAATGTCTATCTTGCTTTATAAGTCTACAATAACAAATAATTACCATACTGAATTGATAATCGTCAGTATTTTTTGCCTATTCTTTACACTTTGATTACGAAATAGGATTTAAGTACTCCCACTTCGTATCGTCCAATTTGTACTCTCAACAATCGGCGTTGACACTCCCGTCAATCGTAATGCACAATTCAACGACGGAAAGATGTCGGGAAACCGAACACAAACCTTCGAGAGTCCATCACGTCAGGAAACGTGACGAGTAATCCTATCTGAGTAAAAATAAAAACATTAACAGGCGCAGGAAGATGGATGTACCACCCCGCCACGTGATTTCAAAGAGTCCTGCATTTGGAAAAGTCTTGCGTCCTAGCTCGTAAAGCATGGGGGAAAGGTGTCAGCTATTCCCTTTTCCCCCTCCCCGACTCCGCCCTTGCCTCTACGTTTCGCGGCGGCATAAGGGGAGGGAAGTGGGTGGAGGAGTTTAAAAGGGGGGGAAAGGGAGGATCGGTGACGTTTCTGTTGGTGGGCGGGTGCGGGAGGAGGGTGCCGTCCCCGAAGCTCGCTCGCCGTGCACGGCAAGGGTGTGGTTTTCGCGAGAGAAATGGCCCGCTCGCCGTATAGAGAGGGATATAAGGGGGAGGAGAGAAGGGGAAAGGAGAGCGGGGCGAGTGAGTGCAGGGCGGGGCTTCTACCCACGCACCCGGGTGCCGTTGGAGGGTGCGGGACCCGCCCCAGACAAGATGGCCGAAATGCGCAGCGCTTTTCCTCCTCGGCTTCCCCTCTTTCTCTCAATCACACACACACATGCAAATACATTAAAACAAACACATACACACACGTTGCATACAAATATGCATACACACATAGTGTGCCCTTTTTCGCTCGGCGATTTTTTGGGGATGGGGTACAAAGAGTTAAGGTTTTTTTTTATTTTAGAGGGGAGGGTATATAAAAGGTGTGTATCCCAACCCTACAAAATCCCTACTATTTTCTCTCTCTACTACCATTCCGTCGCCCACACCCTCAGTGAAAGACCCCTCCCCCTTTTGGTGTTATCCCATCTCTACTACCCGCCCTTGGCGACTTGCTTCCACTAAGGCCACGGCTCCCCGCTCCACCCGCCCTAAGCCCTTTCCCTTTCGTATGCCCATCGTGGAGGGGTTAAGTTGTCCCCTCCCCCTTACCCTAGCCCCCGCCCACTTCGGCTCCTCCGTTTTCCCCCCACTCTCCCAAAACCTCGCCCCCCACCACCTCCCATCCCCTTCCCCTCCCCCTCCTGACTAATACGTGTCGATCAATCGAGTCATTCTTGGCGGAGACATGAAAAAGAATAACCGACACCTTTCCCCCGTTGTTGGGCTCGTTTCTTTTTCATTTCTGCCTCCACTGAACCCCCTACTCCCATAGGTGAAGTTTTGACAGAGTTTAACTATAATAGTAGACACGATCACAGGTATTATGACTGAACTGAACCCCCTACTCCCATAGGTGAAGTTTTGACAGAGTTTAACTATAATAGTAGACACGATCACAGGTATTATATTGAGGAAATATACAGCAGAAACGATTGATTTTGAATTTCATTTTTTCACGCACAATAAGGGACCATAATAGTTGCGATAGATCAGTTCTAGGAGACTTAGACCCGCACTACGTAAATTAGGTTTTGAACTTCTGCTAGACATTTTAATATTATTGATAACAACTCACCCCCATGAAATTTCCGATATGTTTCAGTTTTTGCATGAATTACTACCTTAAAGTACTATTTATCAGCCGAAGCAATAATAACAACCAGTAGGGTTATATTAAATAGTGTACTACAACATGGTAGTATGTTAGTCCACGTAGCACTCTCCTAGTTTCTAATCTGACCGCACATTGTTATCCTGATTGCGTATTGTTCTGCACTTAGCGGCCGGGTAAAGTACGCGGTTCTGTTTGAAACTGGGATGCGTGCTGTATGCCAGGTGGGGAATTACCCCTAGCCACACAACCTAATGTTGGCTTGCACGGTATTTCGTAGATGTAGATAGGCCTTCGGTTGTAGTCATACAAAGACATCTCCACTTACGGACCGCTCGACACACAACGTTTTTAAAATACGAATTTCCATCGTGTTTAATTTTGGCCTCCAGATATGATCTATAGAAGAGAGATTGGAGATGCATTCATAGTTTTCGAAATACAAACTTCCTTCATGTTTAATTTTGGCCTCCAGATACGATCTATAGAAGAGAGATGCGAGTTGCATTCATAGTTTTCGAAATACAAACTTCCTTCGTGTTAAATCTTGGCCTCCAGGTACGATCTATAGAACAAAGATGCGAGATGCATTCATCCATTGTTCATTCGATCCACTATTGCTGGACCGCAGCCCTACATCCTTCCCTGTGTAATGCTAGTTCCCAACTTTCCGGTGGTTCCGCCTACATGCTTTCCTCTTCATTTGTCCAACGTAATTAGCCTTCATCTCGCGACTTTTCCCTCTACTTTTTTCTGTCAATGATATTCTCTACAAACTCATTGTGAATTGGGATTTGCCCAATCCATCTGGTTCCTCTATTCAAATTAAAGGATACCTAATGTAGTTCACGATATTCTCAGGCGTAACTTGGTGAGAATTTATTACGACTGACTGGGGAATTTAACTTTCACAATGGTTAGTTCGTAGACGATGTCTCAAACGACGAATACTTAGCGATGTCGTCTTCACTATGACAGCTGTCGTTTAATATTAACCAAAGAGAATATTACCAGGTTAAATTTCCCATTCGATTTTTCTAATGCATAATATCGGAGACCAGAATGGAGTTGTAATTCGCAGAGGCATGACAATGAATGACCGCATCACTTCAGTCGAATAGTTTCTTTCATTTCTGCGTCCACAACCACCCCCGCTAGGTCATTGGTTGTAGATACAGTGCTGCAAACCTCGACTTACGAACCACGGACTTTCCGAGAAACAAACTCTTTTTGTACTACGTTTTGGCCCCTCGATACGAACTCAAGTCGCGAGATACGAACCTCGATATTTACATATGTATCGTATCGCAGACTAGTTCATGCAAGCAAATATTTAGTATCATATATTCGAAATCCGAAACAAGATATTCCTTTTTTAACTTTCAGCCGAAATTATTGAACTGAGACGGGTTGATTAACCACAAGTTGATTTCCGTAGATATGAACCATAGGTAACAGCGAATTAAGTCCGCAAGTCGAAGTTACGCGATATTTGCCAGCCAGATTTTATTTTTACCCACGAGTACTGCCGCCGTGAAGTTTCACACCTGGAGATATTTTAAAATCCCCATTATTTGTTTCGTCCACATTAACAAATCCGTGCCTCTTGCAGCTGAGTTGTAAGTCGCAAATTGTTAATTGAACCTGAAATTTTACTTAGCAATACGACATACGATAGGGAAGAAAAACGAATATTTCAACTTATAGAAGTAACGACTAAGAAGAGGAAATGAATGCCAATATATAACCGGTATAGATGACATCCTACAAGAAAGTGACTTCGACAAGAGCATCATATATTAGATTAAAAATATAATAAGGCATTAAAAATCATTTCATATGTTAAACACAATTTATAAAATTAGTCAATGAGAAAATATGGTAATTATTGGCTCAAAATTGAGTAATTTTCACAAGACGGTTCGAAAGCGATGTCCATCCAAGCTGTTGCAAGAGGTCAGTAACATAAAAGAGACTATCATAACGGCCTCTCACGTATCTTGCTGATCTTCTCCGCACGCGTTACAACTCTGCTTTTAACCTTGATAATGAACTAAGTCGAAACCTAGGTCGGAGTAATAAATACCTTGTGGAATATAACAAAGTGAATTCATTTAAAATCTTCTGCTTTTAAGCCTACCTCATATGGAATCCAAAATCCTTTAACGGTGGAAACAACTTCATTCAATATCAACAGCAAGTTCAATTAATTCGGAGCAAATGGAGGCGTTTACAATCGCCTTTTAACAGTCAACCACCAGAAATCGTTACCTTTTCATCACTTAATCCACTAATCGCGTATGTCGTGATAAGTTTTCACAAATTATTTGGCAATCCAATGCTCGGCTCGCACGGTAAAAATATATGGTTGTGGATGAAAAAACATTATCAAGAACTTCAGAAAATAAAAGGAGAAGGTCTTGAAGTTAGCGTCAATCGCTAATAATACCGTCTAATTCCGAACGCGGCAATTATTATCGACGAACTCGACGACCGTATGCACGATTCGCTGGAACCGGAGACGGACATCGCGTGAGAGTCAACCTATTATTTTTCCTCGCCCGCTGTTTACGACTCTCCAGAGACCACGCTGCAGTCGATACTGTCCAAAAATAAATGCTCCTCCACTACTACAATCGTCACTTCCACCCGCTGCTGATCGTTGCTCCAACTCAAAAATAAAAAACTACAATTTTTCGCGATCCGACCTACAGGGCGATTGACTTATCGCCGCCGCGGCTTCTAGCAAAAGACACGTTTCGTGACTTGTCCAGGAAAATAAAGAGACAGGAACGACTGACGGCACCAATACGGACAGTGAGGAAGAGAAATAGGAAAGAGTGAAAAAACAGAATACTATAACGACAAATGGTTTACGTAACTGGGTAGTAGGGATAAATAGTTTACGTTACGTAGCGTACGGACAAGAGTCCCTATTGCTAAACTGTAGTAGTAGGTAATTGGTTAAGTAGAATTTAGATAGAGAATTGAAATTGCTGGAAAAGCATTTTGAAAGCGGGAATTGATGAGGGGGTGCCTGTTTAGAGACGTAAATAAAAGACGTAAAAAAAAACCCTAATATGGAGCGTAGCGCTGTATAGGTCGGAGACCTGGTCATTGCAAAATTGTAAACAAAAGCCACTTCATGTTATAATAATCCAATTCTTCATGTTATAATAATCCAAGTAATAATTATATAATTAAAAATCTCATCAGACAGCTATTGCTTTAAATTTCGAATGTTTCACACGTTAGCCATGTTAAGAATGAAATTAACGATAATACTTTACAAGAAACGAAAAATTCAGGGAATTTCCCTCTTTTCTCATTTACTAATATATACAAGGGGTATTTTGGAACATTCATGGATTCAGAAATCAATAGTCATAACCGCAGCTCTGGAATTCTGCGTGAATGTAGGTACAGTGGGAGATTAATGGATTAAACTTAGCTTAAGGAAGGATATATATACGTACAATTGAGGCGTTTAAGATGTGGGTGCGGTCAAGGATGGAGAAGGTGAGCTGGGTGGCGAGAGGGACGAATGGGGAGATATTGGACATAGTTGGATAGGAGAGGAAGATGGGGGCGGAGGAGAGGAGGAGGCAGAAGAGATGGATGTAGGACGCATTGAAAGGAAAGGGAATGCTGAAGAGGGCAGTAGAGGGGAGAACACTGGGGAAGCGTGGAAGAGGAATGTAGAGAATAGGAATTACAGACGAAATAAAACGAGGGAGACGATTTGAGAATTTTAAGAGGGATAAAATGGCGGATCACCTGTGGGAGGGAAAACGAAACGATATTCCATAAATAAGAACGTTAGAATAACTATGTCCTAAAGATAAGTAAATGAATACGCGCAAACAAAAGGAAATAGTTTTGGAAGCTTTCCGTTGGGTATAAATTAGTGTAGATCGGAAAACATGAGCGCAATTACGAACAATGTAACGGTCATTGTTGGCATTGAAATAGAATGCAAGTTTCATTGAAGTAAACAAACTCCACTGATCATATTGGCATAACCTCGTCCTAGTTCATCCCCAGAGTTACGTCAGACTTTAGCAGAAATCAAAGCTCTGGGGATTCCAAAAATTTGGCGGAACGTCGGCTACGAGCCATAAAAAAACTTGACCGAACCTCGAAAAGCTCTGACCCTCTTTCACGCTGAGTGACCTAGAGGTAACATAGAGAAGTTTATTTTTTGTTGCTGATTAGGTTTCTTTACATCAATATGCCTTTGCATCATCAATTTTACAGCGTGACAGCTAAAATCTCTCTCGTTTCTAACTTTTAGTTCCGGATTCTCCCACGAGAGTGGTTACATGTGAAATGACTGCACATGGTGGACAAAAAAAATTAACGCATAGAGGGTTAATGATAAATATATGTGCTAGTCAGGAAAAGTCCGTATCGTTCATACATTTCATTGGTAAGCGGTTGATTCCTCAGAGCCACACGAATTTCGGATGCAATATGAAATATCCTCCAGCAGACACAGGTACTTATTCGCGCCAACACGACATACAGAGAAAGAAATACGGGCCGATATCTCGATAGCGGACGGACAGCGGCAGCCTTTCCCAACCGTGTCCTCCTCCCATGCCCATGAATGAATGCAACCGGATTATCGATTGCGGGTGTTTCAATGAACACGCGCGCAGCAAAGGGGTGAATGGGGGGAAGAGAAAAGTGATACTCGGCGAGCGGAGCCCTCTCGTGTCGCCGGTGCTCGGCGGAATGGAAAAGAAATGACGGCGCGCTTCCGCAAAATTGATCGCGGCTCCATCTGCTCTCTCCTTGCAAACCTCTTCAACGACAGTCTCCCGACAGCGGACGCCGAACGAGTATATCAGAGGGTAAAAGCGACAGTACCAATTGGATTCCATCTACGCGATATCACTAATTAAATGCAATCATTACTAGGATCCAAATATACCCACATCTACAACGACATACAACCTCGCGAGCCGCCACATGGGCGTGAGGCAGGGAGTGATAGGACACCAGCTGTGTAGAGATGTAGGGGATGTTTTTGGGAGGTGAAATGGTGACGTGTATTATGGGAGTGTATTTAGTGGAGTTCAGTCTTTATTGTGGTCGCTTATTTTGAGCGGAAAGAACGAGTTTTTGTACCTATCTGTTCGGCAATGTATCTCTTTTTTCGCTTCCGTCAGCCCTGGAGACGTAGTGAGGCGCCATGATAATATTCTCTGCGTCACTCTGAAACACACCAGTTCTAAATTTCTCAAGCAAGCTACGCCCAACCCAACCCAATCCCTCTGTGGTGAAACACTATGTTAGCACGTAGTAGTTTTTAACGGAATGGACAGCTTTCCTTTATATTTTATTAATTTTTTTAGTTAAATCTTTCTGTCCATGGTCCAAATGCTCGTGGCGTATTCGAGGTGTGGCCTAACCAGAGCGAAGTAAAATCTCTCCGACTTTTCCATCCGAGGATCTTCCTATTATACACTTAACAAAACCTCGATTCTTTAATGCTGTATCGCATATTTTTTGTATGTGTATCCTCCATACACACGTCTTTGATACAAATATATACGGGTGTCGACGACATACAGCTGTGATAACTCTTTCATACCCTGTTATTCAGACTCCTGCTCTCCTCCAGACGTTTCCTCTTCTCACTCATCTAACGAAGCACATCTTCCATTCCGTCCGCTACACTTCCTCTATTGTCCTCCACACACATCTCAATACACTGCAGCCCGATATGAGAATAACATCGCTTGGTTTTGACCGTACCGGTAAACTTTGTGTTGGCTGACGGAATTCTAATGACCATATTCCTAATGTGTTCCAAACAGTTTTGCTTGTTCTGACCACGTAGCTCGAGGAAAAGTAATATGAAACAACGGTGATCATAATTTTTGTAATACCTCATCTTACTCCACTGTTTAACATCCGTTGAACCAGCGTTTAATGAAAAACTAGACACTAAACATGAAAATATACTGCTCAAAACGGAAGTTTGAATAAACAATTCGAAATATAATTAGTTTATGTATCTAATCAAGAAGAGAGAAATCAGGATAACGAGAATCAGGAATGGGAGGCTTAAGTTAATCTCTCACACCGTCAAGAGGTAATTACAAAAGTTTTTATGATTCGTTTTCTGAATTTATAACATAATATTAGGCTTCTTCTCAATGCTCGTTCCAAGAAAAATGGGATAAGGCTTTTTTAAACATGATATGACACTGGGTAATTTTTCAACATTCAAAGCAAAAAAATGATTGATATAAATTCTTGCCAACTACACATAGCAAAAGCACAGCTGGCAGGCTCTCTTAACCTTAACTTCCAAACATCTTTTATTTACTCACGTACAACACAGTGCAATGCGGTCGAGCCAAATATGCAAGAGGTAGTATAATCACTTAACTAATGTCATTGAGGTTAAGCACATCGCTCGAACAGTTTTCGTTGACTGGAAAGAGGAAATTAACCAACTACGTAAAACACGGAAGTGGCAGATTCCTTCCTGGCAGATTACCCTCGGATGTGAAGATTACAATGAACCGCTTCCACCGTCCATAATTACTTCCAAGACAAGGCCAGGTGCGGTCCACAGCGTGCCAAGTAGACACAATATATATTTGCAATACCTACATACATCGAGAACTCAGCTAGAGAACACATTAAAACGAACCCGTGCTACATTTTACACATCGAAACCCTTAGTAGTAGTAGTAGAGCGAGTAGAGGTAGTTAGAGCAAGACAGTTCCCTAGTCATAATCGATACCATATCCGATTTAAACGCACTGATTCCATCAGCTGTGGGACACATGAATTAATCATTGCATTATCAACTATGCAAAAATAGATTTTTATATGACAGTAGTTTTAAGTAATTAAATGAAAATATCTAAATAAGTCTTTAACTTGATCCATTTTTTTCGCGCGGTACGCTAATAACTCCATCACAACGGACGGTTTTCTGCGATTCTGAAACAATTCTGCGGTGACGGTATGATTTATTTTCAAAAATTGTTGAGAAAGCAAACAAACTACACGCTTTTAGCTTTTTTAAGAGATCTGAGAGTTAAAAATGCCTAATTTTTTAAAAATAAGGTCTCTCTGGAAAGCGTACCCTACTATTTCCCATGTAAAATGGCTGGTATATTTTGGCTAATATCTCGGAAAGTAGTTTGGTAAGGGGCTGATATTTTTGTACCTGTGGAATGGTGAGATAGTTTTCATAAAAATGAGACTAAATCCATTGATTTCAGGTGAAATGATATTCCGCTCCAACCACCTTAATGGAAGGGATGACGAGAGATAGGAAGTACGCTGGGATGAAGACAAAAAAATGTGTTAAGGTCTGTGCCTGAAAATAAAACTGTGAAGTTTCATTATATTCTATTTAAACCGACCATAATCGTTATATAACTGTAAAGATATTAATGATAGCAAAAGCATAGACCATTATTCGTCTAAAATAAGTGGAAGTACGAGTAAAATTTAAAAAAGTTCTCAAATAAAGACTCAAATCGTCAAAAGCTTCGTTAAACTCATAACAGTTCGCTAGACCATTCTTCCTCCACTACGAGGGGGTCACGTGCGAGCGCCAGAAAAAAAAACAAGATGAAAATTCAACCAACTAGTCCCTTCGTCTCCCATGATGTCCACCAAGCATCTCTCCAATGAAGACGACTCTCGTGACAACCATTTGCTCCGAAAACAGCGATGACTAACAGCAGTTTAAGCGGAAATTTTCACTCAGCCCAGCGGGGCATGACCACCAGAGATCACATTCCCAGCCAGCCAGACGAATGACTTGCTCAACACTTAACGAGAGCATTTAATCTTGCGTTGCAAATGCAGTGGAACGTTTGTGCTTCAGCCGCAGGTATACGTAACCACAGCAAAACTGGAGAAAGTCATAACAAAGTTTCTCAGAATAGAAAAAAAAATTATACTCAATTCATTACACAACAGCCTCATGTCTACAAGGACAAAAACTAAGCATAGCCACAGAAAATGGAAGAGAAACATTAAAATTCGGGCAATATGGGAGTGAAGCAGGGCAAGTAAATTTAAATTAGAGGGCGAAAAAATTGTCAATTTCCCGATTTCCATAATACTAAAACGTTCATAAGTGAACTTCACACAGCATGTCAAAATTCTACTCAAAATCATACACTTAAAGTACTTTGAGCGAGATAAGACTCTAATCTTAATGAAGAGCATATTCGAATTATACGTTTTTATATCAGAAGCTATTGAGAGCACGAGTTAATTGGTGCAATTATATACTTTTAGATGACATATTCCAAAGAAGTAAAAATGTCTCTTTTTCCAAAGAAGTAAGAATGTCTCTTTTTTTATGCGGCACGTTTTAAACTCCTTCACAACGGAAGGTTTTTTGGGATCCTGAAAAAAATTACTTCGGTGACTATGTGATTTACTTTCAATTATAGTCTAAAAACACACGCACCACACAATGGTCGTTTTTTGAGGTGGTCTGAGTGTTATAAATTCCTCATTTTTTAAATTATGTCTCTCTGGCGGTCACACTCGTACCGTTTCTCCCGTAAAAGGGCAGATATTTTTCGTCAAAAATCTCGGAAAATAGTGCGGTAAGAGGCTGATATTTTGGTATCATTGGAGGGATAAGATATTTTTAAAACGAGGCCAAATTTATTGATTTATAGGGGAAACGCCCAAACTACCCTATACAATCGGAGAAGATTTTTCCCCGAACACCACACAAACATTCTTGCGTCATTATATCATCAAAATGGGCACCTTATAAGCATGTCTCGCATTAATACTTTCGATCTTCACAATCTTACAGGACAGTTGGTATGATGATTATGCGCCATAGATTGGAGCTGCGTTTAAGTACAGCGAAATCACATGAAACCAACGGAACATACGGAAGTGTCAACAAACGTTTTCCTAGCTTCTCGAAGCAGTGGTAGGAAGAACTACTTGTAAGCACAGCCATGTTACCTATTCGAGTGATGTACATGGAGAGACATTCCGATGATTACAAGAGAGCACGGAACAGAATGACCTGCCTGAAATTATATCGGAAGAGGGAAAGCAGTTAGTAACAGCCTGAAGCGACGATAAAAACCTGAACTAAATGTACAGTGATGCACACGGGATGCAAACAGATAATGTTATTATCGGGCAAATCCGCTGAGATAAAAACAAGCCGGCTATCAGCAAAAGCTAGATCAGAAATAATTTCCATTCTACCGATTAAAGAGAGAAAAACAAATTGTTTCAATTCCATTGTTCAAGTGACAGAGAGACAGCGATAAAAAACGAAAACTCCGAAGACTCATCAGATCATAATTCTTCACATCCTATCGCCAAGTTAATGACACGCCCCAAGATACCTGACTGACAACAATCGTGAAAGGCAAAATAGCAGCGCCGGGTGCGCACAAGACCGTATATATAGATAAAGATAAACAGTACCGGTGAGCAGAGCTCACCACAGCCGGTATTGTGGCAGAGGTAGTGCATCAAGGAATAGTAAAATTATTGTGAGAAGTTTCTTTGGGTTGAAGTTAAAACTAAAACTAGCGGTAAGGATTGGCAGTTTCGTTTGTTCATCTTTTTTAGTCAGGCAGAAATCGTTCCAAATGCCAGCCTAGAATTTGTAAGGTGCTCAATTAAATGTCTTCAATCAAAAACAATATTTGTGTGCTCGTACTTAAGGCCACCTAACATTATTGTCACTTCAATTTCAGAATTAGAAACACATAAATAGCATCACATCCAGGATTCCTGAAATAAATTGGATAATAGGTTGAGACTTCGATGCCGCCCCGATAGACTGCAAGAACTAGTTTCATGCCCGAGGGAGAGACAAAGACATCTGCCAGTTCCTCCAGTGCGCGTTCAAATGAAACGCACTACATCACATATCTGCGATACCCAACGGAGAGGAAAGTATTCTTGATTTATTGGTACCAAATTACTCCCCACCAAGTTTTACGGGTTCACACTTTTGGGAGAATTAGTGAAGCTATCAATGTTAGCGTTATTAACCTATTGCAACAACTGGGATGGGAATCGCATCCATTCCGTTGATAAAGACGTGTATTTAATCTCATACACAAATTTCAAGCCAATATATGTTTTGGACATAGGGTAAATGTGCATGTCATTAGTCGTTACAAAATGAAGGATCATAAACAGAAAAAGAGCAACACAGCCGCAACAGAAAATGCAACAACAGTGAGTGAACAAGAGACACCCAGGAAAAGCGAGCAGCAAATTCTTTTTCATTCCCCAAACGCTATGTACCGAAGAATGAAATCTTCGGAGTGGAAAAACATCCTCAGAGCGGATTATAAAGAGGGTGGTGTATGCGTCGGTTCACTTTGAAACAGCGTCATCACGCTGCCCGCCGCGGCCACCTTAGCAAAACGACAGTGACATAAAGGTAATGATATTAGGGAAATAGACGCAGAACACACATTGAAAATGCCGTTTTTTCCTTAATAGGTAAGAGGCCATAATGGCTATCTTATGACTTCGAAGTAGGTTAGTTAACAGGTAGTGTAGCTGATTAGCTGAACAGCTCCTAATGCTTGTTTCAAAACCTGCCGCGCAGTGCTAGCATCATTTGATGCATGTTCCCTGCATGACTCTTGTGTCACGTTTACGAAGTTGCATTATAGATTGACTCAATAGTATATGTACTATTGGCAGCATTCATATAACAAAGCACACATTGGCAGCACATCTCAAATACGCCGCGAGCATTTGGGACCATGGTCATAAAATTTCAACCGAAAAAATTAACAAATTACAAAGAAAAGCAGCACGCTTCGTTAAAAACTGCTACGAAAAAACATAAAGAGTTACACAATTGTTAGAGGGATTAAGGTGGGAGCCCCTAGAGACTCGGAGGCTGCACGCTAGGCTTAGGCTGTTAGAGATATTCAGAACTGGTGTGCCTCAAAGCGACACAGAAACTATTATCATGACGCCTCACTGCATTTCTAGGTCTGCCAGATGCGATAAAATAAGACAGATACTCTGTCGAACAAATAGGTACAAAAACTCGTTCTTTCCGGGCACAATAAGCGGCCAGAATAAAAACTGAGCTCCTCTAAATACACTCCCATAGTACAGGTCACCATTTCACCTCCAAAAACCCAACTCCAAACTTATTTCCCGGGTCTCTCTCCCTCGTAGGAAAGGGATGGACGCGACAATTAATAGCAACGGAAGGATTGTTCTTCTGGCCTTGGCACTACAAGGCCCCAAAAGGACCACCTGGTAAGCGTCGGGGTCAATTGAGTGGAGAGTACCTTCCTAGGTTGGCGGCAGGCGGTGGGATAAGTGTTTCAAAGTGACATCCGAAGCATACCCCTCCCTCTCGCTCACTCCATTGTTCACCACGAGTATGTTTCGCTACTCTGGGGAGCTCAATGTTAAGTACCCACTGAGGGATTGGTTTTCCAAGAATACATCATGAAAATAAATAAGACGAAAAAAAACCTAGTATGCGGAAGAGAGATGATGAATGTAGAAATCACATTAAAGAGGAGAGAAATTAGTGCAAGTCGATTCCTTCGCCTATCTCGGAAGTAGCATCACGTGGGACGGATGAGGTACAATGGACATTATGCGCGGAATAGCCCAAGCTAAGAAGGTAATAATGGGAAAAAGATAACTGCTTAACTCGAAGAAGGTATGACTAAAAACCAGGAAAAAGTAAAAATATTCAGGTGGATACTGGCACTCAAGGAATCGGAAGCATGGACCATTGGAAGAGCTAACCAGAAAAGACTAGAAGCCTGGAACCTGGAACTGTAGGACGACGCTGGAGATAAAATGGACGGACAACATAATAAATGATAGTGTACAGAAGAGAAGCCATTCAGAAAAGAAGAACAAGATGGATTCCACACACCCTAAGGCACAATGGGTTTGTGAAGAACATAATTGAAGCAAAATAGAGGGAAGAGTCCCCAGAGGAGGACCCAGAAAGTAGTTCGATGACCAGATAAAGAGGAAAGTACAATGGAAGAGATACCAGGAAGCAAGAGAACTATCACTGGATAGGTAACGGTGGAGTGCAGCAGTAAACCAAACTTAGAATTGGAGAACCAATGAATGAGCGAGTGATTGGAAAATGGAAAGGTATTTCGCTTACCCTGGGCGTCTCTTGCTAACTCACGGAGTCTCTTTTTTATTAAAATATGAAAAACACTTCAAATATGTGTGCATTGGAGGGCTCAGGAGAACAGAAGATGGAAGGAAAAAACATATTGAAGCCAAGAATATATCTACTTGAGCGTTATGTAACACGGAGTGGAACCTTAGATGATGCTATTACAGCGAGAAATTTACGAGCAAAAAGAGCAATATCGATGTTGAAGAGCATATTATGGGATCAATATATATCCAAAGTAAACAAAATAGAAAATATGTCAACATTATAAGAGGAATTATCACATGTGGGAGTGAGATGGCAGATTAAGGAGAGAAAAAAAAACATGTTCACTGTTACCGGGACGGATTACTGGAGACCATACTCAGGGAAGTCAAGATGGGAAAGAGTTACGAATGAGTGAATAAGAAATATAAAGGAAGGCACACATACGACAATAGACGATGATAATCAAACAAAACGGCTTGTTTCGTATGGTCACATACAACTTATCTCAATCGAGAGATTACCAAAAAAATGTTTGACATGGAATCCACACGAATGAATAAAAAGAGGAAGGCCCAGAACAGGTTGGAGAGAAGGGATAGTGTTTCTGTTATGTCCTAAAATATGTAATATTGTTGGGAATTCACGCATTATTTTATCCATAGATAGTAAAGGAATTACCATTTCTGAGGTTGAAATGGTGTTCAGGGAGACTCGTTCATATCCTTCCCAAGAAACCCAGTTGAAATAAAATTTTTCGAAACTTCAAAAAGCCTTAAGGGATCCCACCCAAGTCCCAAGCCATCCGTCTAATGAGGGGAGGTAGACAAGTAAATGTCCACAAACGTGTTCAGGAAACTCTAAGACGTCAAAATAACCGCAACGAAGGAAACAGAAAAAATTCCCACGGAGCACCATGAGGCCATGCAGTCACTCTTCTGAGCGCAGGAAATAGCTGTTACAGGGCATTTTCGCAGGGTATGGGGAAACTCATGAGGCCTCTACACTTCCCACACTGACGAAGAACGACCGAGATGCGCATTATTCCCATAAAAAGACATGAGAAAACCCTTCCTTGCGGCCGAAACAGCTCACGAATCGCCAACAAGAAGAAGAGGGGGTTTCACCTCCTTTGAGGAGTATTTAAACGAAAATGGCTTAAGTGTGGTAATAATGGCATTCGTACATCGCTGTTCGACCTTCATAGGATTTCACGGGTTTAATATTTTTTTCTGAATCACATTAAGTGAAAGTAAAAGAGAGATGCTACTTCGCTAAGGTTAAGCCATCGCTCGAACCGCGAGCATTAGGGATCCGTGTCATTAAGATTTAACAAAAAAATAATTACAAAAAAACTGCCCGCTCCCTTAAAAACTGCTAAGAGCGAACATAGCGTGTTTCACAGCTTTTAGATGGATTTAGGTGGGAGCCCCTCGAGACTCGGAGGCTACACTCCTAGGCTTATGTTGCTTGAGGAATTCAGAACTGGTGTCTTCTAGAGCGACACAGAGAATATTATCAGGATGCCTCACTACGTATCTAGGTCTGACAGAAGCGATAGAATAAGAGAGATACATAGCCGAACAGATAGGTATAAAAGCTCGTTCATTCCGCGAACAATAAGCGACCATAATAAAAGCTGAGCTCCACTACGTACACTCCCATAATACACGCCACCATTTCTCCTCCCATAACCTTATCCCCTTCATCATTGCACGCCCGATGTAATAACTCAACCTGCAACACGCCCATGTCGCGGCTCGCAGGGTAAATTAATACGTAGAATTGTGCGATATCACATCGTATCAAGTATGAGAATCGTGAAAATAATTACTATTATCTAATAAGGGATAAGTCATTAAGCTTACCTTTGACGTTATTTAGCATTTCAAATACTTTCAAGCAGAAAAAAATATTTACTTGAGTAACAATGAGCCCTCAAACTAAGTTCGTTGTTTACATATTTAATCTCCGTTTGCCGTCATGAGACCACGATAACATCGGACGCGATGTGATTTTATCGTAGACTCGATACGTTACTATCGACTCCTACTGCCGTGGAGGTCCGTACCTACACATCTAACCATTACTTGCCCACGATTAGCAAATCTAATATCGTGGAAGAATCTTCCAGTGAGTAAAGTCGCCTTTACTCCATAACACCACACATTGATAATTATCGATAGTCGCTCATTCCTCCGCTCTCTCCGCACAAAATCGGTAACGAAGGCGTGGATGCGTTGGAAAGCAGAAGAAAAAAATGTGGTTTAACACAACTTCGTTCCGTTTTTTTCGTCCAATTTTTTTCTCCATTTCTTGGCACGCTCGGGCCTCAATGCCCTTTACTCCGAAGCCAGGACAGAACGGATTCAGTCGCTTCAGGGCAGATAATCGTCGCTACTTAAGATGCAAATGAACTAACTCTCTCCCTTCAGCGCGCGTGAAAGAGCGGTGCCGCGGTGGTTGGCAGTGGCGGTCAACAGGAACGAGAGGATTGGAGTATGGCAGGGGAAAACAAAACAGACAGAGCAGCGCGTCTTTTTTTTAAGGTTCAAATTGTTTTCACCATTATATATTTTAGAATTACTGTAAAGATCTGAGAATACTAAGCATGCAGATTCGACGACAGAATTTTAAAAAATGACAATAATAATTTTTTTGAAAATGTACTTCACAGAATTAACTGCTTGGATAAATTTGTGAGAGGTAAATGCACAGGTGAATGGAGAAAAAAATATGAATGCCAGATTTAAATAAGGTTCAGTTATAATTACATGTTAAATGGGTAATGTGCCTGTAGTGGACTATTTTCTTAAAAATAAAATAAGAATACAAAATATTACACCGACACCAGACTTACTTCGCTGTGTACCAAAGTCATCAATCATTGCATGGCGTCCAGGAGTGACTTAAATAAAGGGTGCAGTATTTGAGGACACAGCTTAACCTTTGAAAGGAAGAGAAAAATACGCAAAAAAAAGAGACCCTTCCGTTTCCCGAGGATTGATACAAAAAAAAGGTGTTTGCAATAGAATATATACATGATGGACGGAGAAGTTCGCCACGAAAACCCATGCCATTTTGGTGTAAGAAACCTGATAAAGACTGTCAGAAAAATAACGCGGCCCGGACTCGTATAACACCATGGATGTATAGTATGCCTGAGTTCACACTTGCCTACTTGCTACGGTTTCGCTAGCAATACGGTATAAGAGGGTCGCACGATACTTCTATTGTACATAACAATAAACTCAAGGAAGTGAAGAAGAATTGACCAAATTGATTTTCACGCACAGAAATGATTCCTCCGTCGGGGCAGGTCGAGAGTGAAAATGAAACCGTTTCCAGGAAGTTGGGTACGCTCACGCAAGAATGAGTCTCTTCCTGCGAAGCCATATGACAAGAAAAACACACAACAGACGGACGAGAAGAGGAAGAACCGGCGACCAACGAGATGGGGATGTTCGCATCAAAAAACCCCCTCGTCCCCAACTGACGCGACAAACATTGTGATTCGAGATCAATTCGTGTCCAAGGAATACGCCACCAATATTAGGAATCCTCATGAGGTAGTACTAAAAACAGAGTTAGAACGCGCTCAAAGATGATCAGGAAGATACGTGGAAGGCCGTTATGATAGTCTCGTTTGTGTTACAACAAATAACTTGTGTTTGTGTCTTGGAACAACTGGAGTGGGAATCGCTTTCAGACCACCGATTAAAAACTAGAGCAGTTCTATGAGACTCTGACCAAAACTACGTAGAGTAGACTCGGTACTTAAGCGTAATAACTTGCCGTCATTATAGACAACTCACCCGGCTTGAAATGAACAGCATGAATTGTATTCAGCATGATTTAGCATCCGAAAGTATTTTTATAAATAGAATAAATAATATTAACCAGATTACCCTAAGATTTTATAGCATGCTAATAAGCTCGCCTACACATCATTCTCCTAGTTTATGGTTCGACCGCGCACTGTTGTCCGGACTCCTTTTAGGTCTGCGCCTAGCGGCCAGGGGAACGCATGAGGTTCTCTGTTGAACTGGGGTGAGTACTGAGAGTGGAATCACCCCGACCCGAACACCCGAAAGGTGCTTTGCAAGAAATTTCGTAGATGTAGATGCATACTATAAGGTGGATATGAGATCCACTACTGTGTAGATGTATTCTGTCCAGTTCTACGGCAATCTCCCCAACCGAATTCCGAGCTCCGAATTCCGAGCTCCGAATCCCAGCCGCAGGGTGATATTGTCGATAACTCCTCTGGCGGGGCAGGTTAGATAATGTGGAATAGATTTGAATAGAGATCATTCCGTGCCATGCCCTCCTCGGAAAAGACGAAGACAGGTCGCGGAGAGATGTTCCTACCTGTGAAAAGGAGGGCATGGGAAGGGAAGCCTGATCTCTTTCACAGCCAATTAAAGAATCAAGACGCTGGGGAGGGGGCGAAAGGAGGCGGTCAGCTTATCACTCAAGGGCAAGTAGAGCGGAAAGGTCTTTTTTTTTGTTCGTTTCTTCACTCTCCTTCCTCGATGCGTCCAGGTGCCTGAAATTCAACTTATACACGGGTCTTTCATAGCATCATGTGCACGTGAGGACACATCGCTCCTCAAAGTCCCCACGAAATTCAGTGTGGATAAGGACGATTTGGTAGTGTAACTGACTGAGAATTGGGCGCGTTATGAAGGGGATTTGGGTTCGCATCCCGGCCAGGTAGGTAGTATCTTAAACGTAGAAGTGGATGGAGGGGACATTACCTTATCAAACTGTAGACCGACCACCGCAAGACATATTGGTTATTCTTGCTATATTCTAACTCTCCTTCGGATAGCACGTCGGAAAAACGGATTCGCGGATGCATAGCAAGAATATCCAACATCTGTTTGAAACAAGGCAAGGGAAGTAACTCCTAAAAAATAAATTGACTACTCAGTACTATAGACTATACTGGATTTAACGTCAGTTTCCAACTGGAATTCGGATTAGTATTAATGAAATGAATAAAAAATATAATAGGGGAATGCATATTAAATAAGTAAATGCATGCTAATTTCTAATAACTTATCTATGGAAAACATCCAAAAATTGGTAAATTAGCAGATCCATCAATCCATTTCACTCTCAATGACTAACTAAAATATTATGTTCCATCTTCAGTTGATAGAAAGAGACTAAGGGAGAACGTTGTTGCCAAACTTATGATCTGGATGCTCACTCCTCGGTCACGTAGGCAACCATTTTCAACGACGTACCTATATTAACAAGATTACTTACCGAAATAATATTAGCCTATTGAAAGACTCCAATATGCGCTGATAGAATTATGCGAAACAATATGCCTTAAGGTAGTTAAAGGGAAATATCATTTCGTCCAGAAATCAATGAATTTGATCTCAATTTAAAGAAAAATATCACCCTTCCAAAAATACCGAAGTATCATCCCTTTACCAAACTACTTTCCGAGATTTTTGACGAAAAATACCAGCCCATTTAAATGAGAAATGGTGCGTGTATGCACTCCATAAATGCCTTATTTAAAACATGAGGACTTTCTAACACATGCGTCTCAAACAACTGACGGTTTGAATAGAGCATGTTTTCTCAACTATTTTTTTAAATAAATCATCTTGTTACAAAAGTAATTTTTCAGGCTCGTAAAAACTAGGCATTGTAAAGGAGTTTTATACGTACCGCGTTTAAGAAATGAGTCAAGTTAAATACTTATATTAATAATTTTATTTAATTGCTTAGCTGTCAAAAATGTATATTATTACGCAATTAATCATGAAATATTAAATTCATGCTTCCCACAGCTGCTGAAATAAAAATGTATGACTTGAATACGATCTCCGTTACGACAAGGGAACTATCTCGCTCAAAATACTTCCAGGAAATTTTCAGAGGAAACGTATCCCTATTAGAGCCCACACACAGTTAACTAAATTTGGAACGCCGTATACCTACAACAAGAGCGGCGCGGAGAATTTCCGCTCCCTCACGACCCAATACGATTTCCCTACTTCCCGCACTCATGCATTGATTCGCATTCGACCAAGCGCCACAGGGCCGTCCTCCCTGGAGGGAGAACGCGATATCGGTTAAACCCTGACCAGCATATCCCCGCTCCCCAGGCTTCAACGGAATTGTATGTAAAAAGAAAACCAGCACCTCGAGATAAAATATGAAAGACAAGCAAAAATGGAGCAAATGAGTGAGAGATCAAGAGAGTGGGAGAGAGTTGACGAACACAACCATATAAAAACTCCCCCTCTACACTTACTCTGGTACTAATCCATTCAGAATGCGCAGATCAGAACAATTAAGAGCAGGCAATCCCCGACGACGGAAGATGAATGGGCGCTAAGGCACAGGCGAACTGATTCCGTACGGACTAACAAATAGACTAACTTAATAAATCGACTTTCAAAAGAAATTTTTCATGCGGGACTTAAATAAATAATGATGATCTCACCAGTGAGTTTAGTTCGGTGTCACCATTGGTTCCGTTTTTACAACATATGTACTTATAAAAAAGGTACTCTTACTGCCGCAAAGTAATAGCTTTATATTAAAAGCCCTCGATACGATTATCAAAACTCATTTCCATTCAAGAGCGTTTACGCGAGTTTACCCATAGAAGTCACTTAGAATAACTGTAGTCTTGCACGTCGCAAAAAATCGACACTTCTATGTGTAATCAGGCATTTCCATGGCAGTAGGGATCGATAGCGATAGTAATTGACCGACGTTCGCACTTGAAATAAGACAACCTTCTATTTTTCCTGCAGAAGTATAACGTTTCTGCGATAAAATCTCATCGTATCCGGGCAAATATTGGTCATATGACTGAATACGGAGATAAAAAATGTAAACAACGAATAACTCCGCGGGAGGAGGACTCGTTGTTGTATATTTGTTGATAGTTTAAAATATTTTCAATGCTGAAGAACTCCTAAGGTAAGCTTTATGATATCTCTCATTATCACTAATGAGAGATAAGATCTCTTATTTGATAATAATAACAATTATTTTCACTGCTCTCATACTCGATGCGATGTAGTAATGCGCAATTAATGTAATTTATACAAATTTATAGAAACCACGACGGCCTATGGGACTCGAACAGCGATATACGAACGCCATTATGGAAAAATTTAGGCCTTTTTTGTGATTGCCGTATTCATTGCTCAACTTCGTCATGCATTTGTTTAGAAAAAGCTGGAAGTTACGTGAAAGCAGAACGAGGCCCTGGAAGTGGCGATACGATTCGACATATCGCTACACTCGCCACCTCCATGTAAGTCAACTTTATGTACAAAGCCACGCCATTAACAACACTACGATCAGGGTTGTGGTGCGTTGCCAAGTGCGCAGGGTCTGAAACGAACGGAATAATGGGTTGGTTGTGTCGTGAGGAGAGCATCGCACATAAGACAATAGAATGGTCGAATTCCGTTCCCCTACCCCAGCTACGCAACTGATTCTACAAAACTACCTTCTTCTTATTGCTTTAGTACACAGTACACTTATCTAGTAGATAAAAATGAACATTCGTTTGTTCTTCTTCGATGCGTTACAATTCCATTCATCAGATTACGATGAAACTTTGGTTAGTTGGTGTGCGCGCCCCCGCGAAGGTTTTTGAATCATTAAATCCACTGTACAATAGGTAGAGCCGAAGTTGTTTCAACAATAATGTTGAATCACGAGCATCTCAAACACGCGAGGAACGAAAAGCAAGCAACGAATGATATCGTTCACGAGTTTCTCAATCACGTGCATCAGATTCGTATCAGTGAGACATAATAGATTCAATTTGTTTTACAAGGCACGTAAAATATTTGTACGTAGAATAAGATTTAGTGCAGCGGTCTCTTTTTTGCTTCTTATTTAATTCATGCATTCGATTATCGTATACGCTTCGCTTTTTCCTAAAATTGGATATTTAAGCTTGAAAATCTTTAAATTTTGCACTACTTCAACAATAGAATATTTTATTTACCTGGTAACGGCTGCATAGGCATGAAACGGAAACTCATGTCATCATTTGTGCGTAACGAATTCGTTCGTAGGTACGAGGAATTCACTGGACTAGGTCTCAAATTCGTTTAGGGACTCCATGCTTTTCACATGGTCAATTATATGTCGTATGCTCACGAGTGGGACTTTCGAAAAAGTTATTTGTTTTGCAGAGGGCGCTAAGACCAAAAATATTGTACATCCCTAAGCACTTGAATAACTTTTTTTCAAATTTAATATAATACACAAAAAACCATCGCCATTCATTTATTTTGTAATTATTAATGTCTGCTTTGTTTATGTGAGCCTGCTTAGAAAGAAAAAGAGGCATTGAAACGCATGTAGGACACAGCTAGTACTTAATAAGGTTTTTCTAATCACCGCAAGACTATTAAAAACTTTATCATATCTATAAACTCTCTTTGCTATCAACGCTTGCCATCACTGAGGAAAGTAAACGCATCAACAACAATGGCGGATGCGATTATCGAAGTTCACTCTGCCTCGAGCGCGTATCAACACTGATATCGATCCGCATTGAAGTGCGTTGCTTAGTGCGCAAGGTCTGAGACTAATGGAAAGAAACAAAGCGCTCTTATGATGCGCAGAGAGTAGCGCAATAGTCTTCACGGCAACCTTCTCTCACTTCCTTCCGCGCTTTTTCGCAATGTTATAGACGCGCTCCCACCCTCTAAACCGCTTCCTTATCGCTCATACTCGCACACGTGTGTCGCGTGTACACACACGAGCACTCATTCTCCACTTCCGATTTACGCGAGCCCTCCTTCTTCTCAGGCCGAAAGTCACTTTTCCTTGCGGCTTTGGTGAATGGGAGAGACGGGTGCCTCGAGTGGGAGAGTAGGGAAAGAAAAGGGGAGGAGCAGCGAGAGAGAGTGAGGGGGGTGAACAGAAGACCGCTTTCCGACTTGGCAAACCGCTCCGCAAACATCATCGCTCCGTACCGAGATGTAACGACCTGCAGCGCATCGGAGGAGGAGATGTCGTCAAATTCGCGTCCCCGTAGACGCCAGAAGTGCGAATATTCTTTGCATGCTGAGGGAAGAGGCGCCAGAGAATGAAAATGCAGCTTTCTTGAGCTCTCTGTTTACACGGAGCACGTAATTGCACGATCTGATGAACGTACGGACCTGAATTTCAAATTGCGTCATGTAATGCGGTTAATTGCAAGGACGCATGCACAAATGCATGAACGCAAGGTGTCAAAATAGCCTCTGCTCTAATTTAGTAATTATTACACGCCAGATTGAGAAAAATATACAGTTTTAAATAGTAAATTGTTGTATATATCCTCTGCATGCAGAAAACTTGCGAGAGAATGAAAATGCAGTTTTCTCATGCTCACTAATTGCACGGGGCACGTAATTGCACTAGCTGATAAACGTGCGTGCGTGCATTTCAAATTGCGTCATGTAAAGCGGTGAACGCATTGGAAGAACGCATGCGCAAAAGCATGAACGCAAGATATCAAAATAGTCCCTGCTCTAATTTAACAATTATTGCACGCCAGATTGAGAAAAAACATTCAGTTTTAAAAAGTGCAATTATGTGACCCGTGTAAAACAGGTAAAAAGGTCAACAAGTAGATGAAGAAACGACCTATCATTGACATAAATCAAAGGATTATCATTGACATAACTTCATCGGCAGCATCAGTTTCCACCAACTCACTTTACATTTGGTAATACCGCTGAACATCGGAGAAGTTTCACTGCATAAAAAATTGAAGGAGGAAAATTAACCTATTATGTCAATATAATTCATTTTCAACTTAATTAAGGTATTACTACGCATGACACTGACCAGTCAACAGTGAGAAATAGTAGGTTGCTTGTGTGAAATTCTCTCGGGATTCCCACCGGGTTAAATGTTTGGATGCTGCCTTATTACCCCGGTTTTAAATTTAACCCGGCGGGAATCCCGAAGGAATTTCACACACAATTTTCGCCGGGAAAGTACAAAATCATTTAGTAGGTTGCTTTTTAAAAATCTAATACGTAATGTCGTTTGGCCTAATGCCTTCTATGTCGATACGGACTTCGTTGGCTGTAGTGAAATTGATAGAAGCAAATATAAATTCACAGCAGCAGTCAAAGCATTATCATCAGACGCCATATTATGTCAAAAATTATTTTTATAATCAGAATGGTTTAGTAAACGATATAACCTTCTAAACAGTCGTGCACGAATAGGAAGCATTTTAGAGAAGAAATCGACTCCAAATCATCCACCAACGTCATGTTTAGTTATGGTTGTGAATGCAGTTTTTCGTATATACAAACAACGAAGTCATGGCCGCATGATGTCTATTCGCAGAAACGGCTCAGAAAAGTGTCACGCTATGATTCCACTCGGTCAGCCTGGGGATTAAGATATCTCGAATGGCAGAGAACTATTCGTTTGGCAAGTTCGTCAACGGCCAAAGATAGAGGCAGGAGGATTGGGGGGAGAGGCAACCTTCAGGGGACGGTAGGGGAAGGCAGCTAGCGTGGAAGAGGGATGTGAGGAAGGAGAAAATCACACACAGGTAGGAATTCGGAAAAAGTCGGGTTAAAGGTAGTTTGATCGAGATAGTTCTCTAGTTTCTTCGCTCTGGTTAGCCCACACCTCGAATACGCCGGGAGCGTTAGGGATCCTGGTCATAAAGATTTAACGAAAAAATTAATTAAATACAAATAAAAGCAGCACGCTTCGTTAAAAACTGCTACGAGCTAACATATAGTGTCTCACAACTTTAAGAGGGATAAAGGTGGGAGTCCCTAGAGACTTGGAGACTATACGCTAGGCTTAGCTTGGTTGAGAAATTCAGAACCAACCAGAGTGTTTCAGACCAACAAAAATATATTACCATGACGCCTCACTACATCTCTACGCCTAACAGGAGCGATAAAATAAGAGAGATACATTGCCGAACAGATAGGTACAAAACGTCGTTATTTCCGCACTCTATTCGCGACCACAGTAAAAACTGAGCTCTACTAAATGCAATCCCATAATACACGTCACCATTACACCTCCCAAAACCTTACAACTTTACACGACTGATGTCCTAGCACCCCAGCCGGAAGTCCATGCGGCGGCTCGCAGGGTAATAAGTAGATGTAGTATAAATAAAATAGTAGAAAGTATATTGGAGATCATATTGGAAGTATACGTTTTAATTTTAGCAGCTGCACACATCATAAATTAAATACTGCATTGTTAACGGCGAAATAATATACTTTTACACGACTGAAATTCTAAACAATAAAATAAAAATATCTATTTAATCCTTTAACTTGACATATTTTTCCCACGAGGTAATTTTAAAACTACATCACAAGGGAATGTTTTTTTACGACCCTGAAAAAAACAGAGCGTAACCTTCATGATATATATATAAAATAGTTGATAAAATATTCAAAATACAATTAATTACTACCGCAGAAAATTTTACAAAATCGCAAACCAGATGCGTAGGTTATTTCCCCTTATGGCGCGAAAAAAAAGAGTCAAATTAAGTCCTAATGCACGCATATTTGATTGATTACTGGGATTTTCAATCATTAAAACAATACGTTAGCCGAATTCCAAAAATATTCACGGGTCAAGTGTCGAGTTTTTACACCCCAATGACTCCACGAAAAGAATTCCAAGAATTTGCTTCGCTCTATAATAAACTCAGGCGCGTGTAATATTGTGACTCGTTTGGCGGAGTGTAAGTGGGAGCAAACCGGGAAAAATTGTGATCACATTCGTCCGAACTCCGAACACAGAACGTGTTTTGGTAAATGGAAAACAAAACTTCTCTTTGCCAAATACCTAATGGAGGAAGCTCACCACTGGAATTCCACCTGCAAATACTCTTGTGTACAGCATAATGGACGCCAATCAGATGTGTTTGAATTGTGGGATATAGTGAGGAGGAAAAGATAAAACAAAACTGTTACATTGCAATGAGTTTGAATTCCACGCCACAATATTGGCAGTTTTGTACTATTAAACCCTAATTTGTTATCCTTAAACCTCATCAATAGGGTCTCGCTCATATATTATTTTTCTCGGATTTTCTATTTCAACCTCTCAATATTGTAAATGACAGTGACTTTGTTATTCCGAATAAATTTTATTTAAGACGACCCGTTAAGAAAAGTTACTTACATTTACAATATTGAGTAATTCCATTAAGTCACGTCATTGACAACCTCTCAAATAATGCGGGTGCAGAAAGGATATCATAAAAAATTACCTCGGTTAGTTGATATTTAGAGGACAAAAGATGAAGCGGACAGTATGAAATCATTTTTTGGTATTGGTTAAGATAAGCCTATCCGCAACTGTTTAGACAAAATGTCCGGAAGACAATTTCTGATTGTTTCAAGAAATAATGTGGTTTACAGTAAATGAGTTTGATGAAGTAAAATGGTGTTAAGAAAATAAAAGTCGAAGGTATTTTCACCAAATTAACCTTTGTTTATAAGCCGTCGACTATCCGAAAAAACTCGTTACACGAACGGTTTAACGCCCCTTTATTAAGCTAGGTTTTACTGCAACGTACGACGTCCGTCATTTTGAAAATTTTATAGACGTTAAAATCGACGGGGCTTAAACAAAAAAGAGGACTAGATGAAGCGTTTCATTAATAATACTAAACGTATAGAATTTCCTCTAAGGGACGGCTAAATCCGTCAATATAAGTCATTAACGTAATGTGAGGCAAATTTGGTCGATGGAAGCTCCAACATCACTGTCGTCACACGCTCATAATGCTGGCGCTGCCTTCGACTAAGTTTGTTTACGACACCTATTTTGCGGAAACCAGAGGCAACAGTGTAGCCTTAACAACGGGACCAAACATTGAAATCCATTATGTAAATTCATGCACACAATCATCGCCTCGTGCGCCTGACTGGGAGGATGGAACGAGGGTATGGGGGTTGGGCAAGGGGAGGAGAGAGGGAGGCACCAAGTTTGGAAGAGAGAACGGAATGAACCGGAGATAGTAGAGGATACATGTACAAAAATGGAAACACAATGGACTAGAGCCGCTAACGAACGGAGACCGACACATCACTCGTGGGGGTGAGGTGGAGGGACCATGGCATTCTTCCTTGATTTCCCTGGAACCCGCTTACCCGACGCATTGCTTCATCGCTAATGGTAAGCAACCGTCGACGCATTACAATAAGGAGAGGCACTCAGAGAGAAAGAGGATTAAATAACGCTTTGCTACCGCACGCGTGCGCGCGTTGTCGAGATGCAAATCGACAATAAAAATCGTTTGAAAGCAGCAAAACTGCTTATATAACGACTTCGGACAGCAAGGAAATACAGATGTCACTGAAAACACCCTTCGGATAAATTCACTTTAGTGAGATGCATACCTAGAGGGAAAACGCCCTTGTAGTTCTAGCTTGAACCCTAAATTACTACTTATTAATTACTAGTTAAATTAATGATTAATTATTAAAATTAATAATTACTTATTAATTTTAATAATTAATTAGCTCTACCCTAATAACATTAACGTTGACCTGATATCTCCGCACCTATAACCGCGTGCATAACAAGCAGTTGCAACCAATGGCCGAGTACAGAGTGAAGGTGGTAACAGAGTAATCAAAATTCCGTCAATTGTTGTGATAGTGATGTAATTGTAGTAATAATCGGCATTTCGCCACTACGACTATCCAGTAATTGTGGATAACATACAAGTGGATCCAACAACAGGATTAGTGTCGAAATGCAGACTGTACAATGCGTACTTCATACGCTCATTTCGGTCAAATTTATACATTTGATCTGTTCACCGTACAAATAATAATTTTTTATCTCTCATAAACCCTAACTTCATCTCATCGCAGTTCAAGGAACGGCGCTAAAATCCTGTTTCCCGGCATATATTTTTACTTGAAAGAAACGGCCGATGAAGACCCTAATATAGGGTGTGGGACAGTATGGGTTGGAGACTTGATCATTGTGTAAGTAGACTTGAGGCGTTCGAGATGTGGGTGTGGAGAAGGATGGAGAGAGTGAGCTGGGAGGCGAGAAGGACGAACGAGGAGGGATCGGACAAAGTAGAAAAGGAGAGCTGGTAGTGGAGGTTTGGAGGAGGCAGAAGAAATGGACTGAGGACATACTGAAAAGAGAGGGAATGCTGAAGAGTGTGATAGCGGAGAGAACAAGTAAAAGCGTGGAAGAAGATAGGAATTCTGGATAAAATTAGAAGACGGAGACGATATGAGGAATTAAAGAAGAAACTTAGGACGTGAACACGGAACGGGATAAGTTCTGTCCAAAAACCTACCAATTAGGTGGTAGAAAAATGAAAAACAATTTTTCATGAGGGTCCAATTACACAAAACGTCATCAACTCAAGAGACAGGGTTATACCCGAGGTTTCTGATCACCTAACAGTACTTCCGGGAAAGGGAAAGAGAGATTTTCACAGTTTCGAAACAGGGACGTCATTTCCTTCCATTGAGCCGACTTTGGTTTCCCACGAAATCGCCGAGCCCTGCAAAAAATCACTCAGCTTGGTGTGCCCCCGATGTTACCAAAGCATCTACCACTGTGCATGGAGTCTTACACGCACCTTCCGGGACAACATAAACTTATAAACACCACCCCCTTCTACGACACAATGATCTACATATGCGTTCAAAAACCGCGAGAGGTCATAAGTGCGTTTGGCAGGAGGTAAGGGAGCATTGACCGTCACTGCGGATACAAATCAAAAAACCTTACTAAGAATTTCAGTGACTACCGAATTTACCATTTTTTCCCTGAGGTTTCAAGTATATTATAGCATTTTTCTAACGTTTTGTTGCGCTTCGCCCTCAGCACATTTTTATCGAATTTCCTGTAAAATCTGCACATTTTGACGGCATGAAAAATATCACAATTTTATGGCTTCCTTCGGTTTATATTAATGAGGAATTAAGGTATGTTAAGTAAATAGCATGTATTATTTCAATGAACAAATTAAACAAAAGAGAGTATCTAACACTAAAATCGACAGTCGGATAATAAAATTCTTTGCAACCGAAAGAAAAGAGTACCCAGCTAGAATAAATTGGACACTATTGTACTCATTTACAATGTTAAGGCGTGTCCAAGAGCTCATGACGACAATTGTTACTGAAAAATCTCGCAACATGCCCGGATTATTTTAAAAAGCCTACGGAGCAGAGACGTACCTTTTCCCATGTAAAAAGGCTGGTATTTTTTGGGAAATATCTCAGAAAGTAGGGCGGTAAGGGTTGATATTTAGCTATATTTGGGAGAGAGATATTTTTCTTTGAAATGAGACCAAATTAATTGATTTATAGGTAAAGTAATACATCGCAAAAGTTACCCTAACATTAGACAATATTTGATGGTAACCATAAGCCGTGCATTGTTTGAAATCTGTCCCGAATGATAAAAGGAAGTGAACAGACACTATCAATGAAACAAAGTGGGCGATGCTTAGTGTGCACAAGGAATCTATTATCCCATGAGTCGGCAGGCCGGGGGGGCTTCTTCACAACTTTCCCACCCTCTTGAAACCATTACACTTCCGTTCCGCGGAAGTGGTCGGTCAGGGAAGGTGGGGGAGGGCATTGGTGGTAGGGCGGGGGGGAAGGGAGGATGGGGGTGGTGGGAGGTGTGGCGGCTTATTTGGAGGGCATTGTCGAGCACCGGAAAGCGACCGGTACCTCACTTCCGGAGACAGTCGATGGAGAGGGGAGTTCAAGTTCTCACCGCTCTGTGAACATCCCCTCGCCATTATGCCTCGGGGGAGGGTGAGTCCGTGTAAGAAAAACTTAAACGGGGCCAAGAAGCCCCGAACAGAACTTCAAGAAAACCACGTCAAATTACCAAGAGTACAGCGTGGAAAATATGCGACTGAGAAAACAACTTAGCTCAGGCGATTAGAATCAGAATCAGAAGTATTGTCGGGAGGTGATTTGCGCCAATTATTCTGATAGCTTTCCACTCATAAGAAAGATGCAAAACGACGGATGCGTAATTAGTACAATTTAATCGTCGATGAGACAAATGCATATTAGGCTATTAATCTGGGGAGGTGACGAACATTAAAGGTATTTTAGTCAATTTTTCGATTTTTTTAACAATAGCAGTCAGTAGGGAGAGATAAAACAATAAAAACTGAATTTGTAGAATATATTCCGTAACGAAGGCAGATGACTAATCTCCGTGGTCACTCAGTGGAGAGGTAACAGACATTAGACGAGATTTATTAAATATTTTGATTGATTTGTAACATTGTCCATTTTATCAGACAACTATACAAAAAATACAATGGACACGGCATCTGAACAATATACTACGAAATGAGGTCAAATGTATATAATATTTGGTTTTTGGCTGGGGCAGAAAAAAAGGATTATTTGCGCTAATTTTTTAAATGATTTTTCAGCAAATGTCCATCAGGTCAGACGTTCAATGGACAGCAACAGCTGCAAACACGGATATGGGGCACTGACTACAGCGTTGCGGGTGGAAATCGGTTAAATTCTTCATAATGTAACTGGTTAATGTATCAGATTCTACACTTCATACCTCAAACCGATCCGACTTTCCGCGAAATAATTAGAATTTCAATGCATCTTACATTTTTTCACATTTAAAATTGCATAATACGCCATTACCCGAGGGGAGAAATGAAGTGTGGAATCAGGGAAGGTTACGTCTTTCATTATGGAGACTGTAGACACGGAATCTATGAAAGGTATGAGGCGATGAGGAAAACATGAATACTCGTAAGTTGGTAATTTTGGGAGTAGAACGACAACTGGAGTTATTCACGCCGTAAAGAAGAGGAGGAAATATTTCGGGGATAGAGAAGAATAAAGAGAAAGCAAACGCTGGTATTAACGTAGCCCAAAGGAAAGGCTTCGAGATATTCACAGATTTAGGTCTCATATGATGGATGGATAACCACCCAATAATCCTCGCCTAACATAATTAATGTTGGGATTGGGATTCCTGCGAAAATATAGGGCCGAAAATCGATTCCAGGCCAGGTTATCAGAGAGATATAGTTATACCGCCAGTTTATCACAGAACTTAATTAGAGATAGCATACATTCAAATTTTCTTTCACCTAATTCGGGGACCCTAGACTCACCAAAATATTGTTCTGATATTTAATAGCATTCTTCACACACAGCCACCCAAACTACCTTAGTTTTTTACCTTCAACAACATCAACCCACACAGGAATAAATTTTCAAGAGCGGTCAGTTACACAGCCAGCAACTAGTTACGCGTCCACGAACAACAAAGAGCTAGTGCCCGAGATGGGAACAATGGACAATCTAGGAACGCTAAGATAAGATCCCTTTGGAAGGGAATTAATATAGGGAAACAAGGGGAACCGCATCTACGTAGAAGCGGCTGCCGCAATTAAGTATGCGATTCAAAGAACTAAGAATCTAAAAATTCTAAAAAAAATAACTAAGCATCAAAGAACATTAACTGTAATAAAAAACTTCAAGAACGAAATCTTTCTAAGAAATTTCCACGCTCGCTAAGTAGAATCAACTCTGTAACAGTGTTTAATAAAATATCATTGTTGCGAACACTTAATCCAGCTTTAAATACTATCAGCTTTCATGAGAGTAAAGTTAGGCAAATAGACAGGAGAATAGATTGAAAATGTCGTTTTTCCCGTGATCGACAAGATACCATAATGGTAGCTAATGAGACTTTGAAGTAGGTTAATTGACAGGTAGAGTAGATGATTAGTTGATTTGCCCTCTAATGATTTTTTATTATCACCCACGTCGTAAAAACATCATTTGAATGATCCCTGCATGACTTTTGTATCTCGTTTTCGTAGTTGCATTACACATAATTTAAACTTTTTTCAGCACAGTGGCTGTGCTGTTTCAGTGGCTGATCAACCACTTCATCAACCACAACATCAACCTAATCACGAATACCAAGAGCTAAGTTTACAAACCTGATTGTTTTCTCCTTGAAAAATCACAACAAAAGAGTGCCGAGTAAGTCATTTAAAAGCCTTTGTCGGGAAAAAAGGTTGCCAATAAGTCAATTTCAAAAATATTTGACCATCCACAACTAACTCCATAAAGGTGCGAGAAGACAATTCCCTGTTTCCCTGACGTTTAATAGAACGAAAACACGACCCATTCAAAACCTAACACCTTGGCCGGAGCATGAAAGGAAAAGATACGCAATCGCCCGACGTCGTCCCTCAAGGCCAGCGAAGCACGTACTCCGGATTCCGAAAGATGATTCACGGAATTCGTTATCAACAGAAAAATGCGGTCGCATGCAGACGACCTAGCTCCGGCTGCGAAATTCACTGACGCGACGAAACATATCGCAACCCTTTTATTCTCGTTCCAAAATTAATCATCAGCCACGAGATAATCCTTCCGCGGACATGAGCGACTTTTTTCGAGAATATAAACACAAGCGTCCAAGCATGGATAAACTTCCTTATCAGAGAGTATGAATGAGATTTTTTCTCCAGTTAAAATGCATCTCACATAAAACTATTATCTTTTTTAAATTGCAGTTAGTGCTAGAAGCATGGATAAATTATTATATTCATGAAGAACAATCTTTGTATAACATTTGAAAATGTCCCCGTAATTAACAAAATATATAAAAAAAGAATACGTTCAATGGTATCAGGCTCAACTATGTGGAAGTTGATATTCACAAATGAAAAAACGACTGCTTGAAATTCAAAAATTTTTGTACTTGAAAATGACCTCTATGTGTCGAAACATGTAGTACCGAAAAAATAAATCAGTGGGAGAAAACGAAGTCGTTTTTTCATTTGTGGATAAAAAAGAATCATTAATATGGAATAACTGTCCTTTTTCGTACAAAGAAAAAACAGTTCCGTTGTAAAGACAGCAAGAGTGAAATAGTAAATATTCACACTGTTCTACAGAGAGCATCAAATATTTTATACATTTAATTATTTAAAGAGATTTATATTATGCATACGATTTGAAGGAACCTGAGATTGCAGAACAGGGAGGTTTAACTTTCTTTTTCCCGCCATCTTTCGTCCCCGCCACGAAAAACGTCATTTCTCCCGCAATCCACAAGAGACCATAATGCATGCCAATGAGACTTCGTTTTAGGTTGAATACATAAAATCGTACTATGTGAGTGTAATTTGTGGAGCCCAGTTTTTGTAGTGGCCGCATATTGTGCGCAGAAAGAACGAGTTTTTGTACCTATCTGTTCGGAAATGTGTCTCTCTTATTTTGTCACTTCTGTCAGACCTAGAATTGTAGTGAGGCGTCATGATAATATCCTGTGTGTCGCTCTGAAACACATCAGTTTTGAATTTCTCCAGCAAACTAATCCTAGAGTATAGCCTCCGAGTCTCTAGGGGCTCCCATCATAAACCCTCGAAAAGCTGTGAAACACTGTTCGCTCGTAGCAGTTTTCAACGAAGCGTGCAGATTTTCTTTGAATTTAATTAAGTTTTTTGGCTAAATCTTTATGACCAGGGTCTCAAATGCTTGCGTCGTATTCGTGGCGTGGCCTAATCAGAGCAAAATACCATCTCTCATTGACATTTTCATCCCATGTCCTTCCTATAATTCGTTCGATAGCTTTGTCGAAAAGCACGTAGAACAGTTATCCCCGTATACATGCACGCTTGGACGTGGTAACGGGGAATTTTAAAACCAAATGGGACGCATAGATGACGGAGAGGCGATGAGCAGCAGGAAGGACGCCAAAGGGATGGGCCGTGGGGATTTCATTCATGGGAACAAGGCAAAGCTCGAAAGGAAAAGAAGGGTGGGGATGGAAGCGGGGTGGGGAGAACGGGGGGAAGGGCTGACGAGAGCGGAAAAGCTTGCACTGCCACCCACCCTCAAACCCTTAAAAAACAACCCTCTCGTCGACACAGGGGGAAAATGTAAAAAAAAAATTCACCCCCGCACATTCAATACGCACGGGGAGAGAGGGCCAAAAAGCAAGTGGGGTGGGGATGAAGACTGAAGACATAAAAAAAAACCCCACCACCCTCATAGCTCTTCCCCGCACACCTCCCCCTCTCTCTCCCGGCAAAATTATCCCCACACCTCCGGTAAAACCTTCTGTAAGATATGAGAGGGGGGAGGGAACCTTAGGCTAACCCCTCACCGCATCGTTAACCATTGCTGCGGCAAAGTCCAACACTCCCAGACGCCTTACCCCAGGTAGGTTTATGCCCGGCGGCGAATTTATACCTAAACAACTAGTATGCAAAGGTCCCAACCTACACCCTGGAAAAGGAACGAAATAGTTCACATATTGAGGATACATTCATTCATTTTTTAAATTTAAATAAATTCTACGTTCTACATAAATTTAAAACCGATTTATTTTCAGACGAAGTATCCACTATCTTACGAACTCCAGCATAGTATAATATACTAGATTAGATCATGAGAATAAAATAAGGGTAGACTGTAGAACAGAAAGGCTTAAAGTGTCGTTTTTCCCTCGATCGATAATTTTATTTATACTCACAACCCCGAAAACAGCTCAACAAAGGCCCTTTTACATCGGGTGTTTTAACATTAACGAGAGACGAACACACCCATATCCTGGGCAGACAATATTCTACCCAGGTGGGACTCGAACCCGCGACCCTCGGGTTAGCAGGCGAGGACTTGACACCACCGCCACCGGGGCCGACAATAAGAGACCATAATGGCTGTGTTAACACTGAAATAGGTTAATTGAAAGGTAGTGTAGCTGATTAATTCATATGCACCCTGATTCTTGTTTCTAAATCTGCCGAGTAGTGCTAACGCCATGTTTTGCATGTTCCTTGCATGACACAATGTAGAATTAAAACTACAGATATTTAGGTTAGGCTACCAAAAAAGGGACCCCGACTCTGCTATATTCCCAGGGACCCAGGTTATCGCCGGTTATTACGGGACTGGTTATTGCCTTTTTATCGAAGAAGTTTCCTCACGATCGCGATGTTTCTACAAACTGGCCTCAGTGTTACCAACTACCCCCTGCGATGTAATTTCCACTATTCCCCATTCGTGAAGTACCTAAAGGCGAATGTAACGCGGCACGATTTCCTCCCCCATACAGTCGAGCGCGATGTCGCTATCGACAAACATCGACAGAACGTCGTCTCATGTTCCTCTCTACGCCGTTGCGACAACACCGCTCGACGACTCTTCTCGACGCGTCGAGCGAAGTCGAGAGTGGAAACGGTGGCCGGAATCTTGCGGACGGAGAATATGAATGGGGGAGGCGAGAGCGGGGACGAGGTGGTGTATATACAGGAGGATTGGCGGTAAGGAAGGAAGAGGGAATGGTGGGATGACGGGAGGGGGGACACGGCGGACTGAGAGATGGGGGTGAATGGAGAGGACGGACAGGGTAGAGGGGAGGGTCTTAACGAAAGGCGGAAGGGTGGGACGGGGTGGGGGTGGTTGGGTGCAAGAGCAAAAAGGGGGATGGCGAAACTCGGGAGGGCTGGAAAGAGCTCGCTAGCTTGCTTGCACCAAGGGGGGAAATATCGAAAAGCATGAACCAACGCCCCCGTTTCCACCATTCCCGACTGTGCGCACACACCCAGACGCAACCAGGTTAACGATGGGTCACGACTTGAAAATATTAAACGTCAATCGCATTAACGTTCGTGATTTCGGTTTACTATCGGACGACAAATATAAAAAAATACTCTCGATTGAAAATTAGACACAGTCTTTCACGTAAATTCAACACCTCATGAGGTAGGCTCAAAAACATATTTGGACACGTCCAGAGAAGATCAGCAAGATACGTGAAAGGCCGTTATGATACGCGACGTTAGTGTAACTGACCTCATGTAACAACTTGGACGGGAATCGGTTTCAGACCTCCGGTTATAAATTAGACTCAACCTATCTTGTAAATTCAAAACCGATTTATTTTCTGACAAAGTATTCATTAATTTGCGAACTCCAACATACTACGGTAGATCAGATCACGAGAATAAAATAAGGAATAGATTTTAGAACAGAAAGGTTTAAAACGTCGTTTTCCCGCGATCGATAGGAGACCATAATGGCTGTGTTAAGACTTTGAATTAGGTTAGTTGATAGTTAGTGTAGCTGATTAATTCATATGCACCCTAATGCATGTTTCTAAATCTGCCGAGTAGTGTAAACACCATGTTTTGCATGCTCCCTTCATGACTCGAGTCACGTTTTCATACTTATATAATAGATTATTTTAGTACTTCCTGTAGTAGTACAAGTAGTATACCGTTAGTGTAGTGCTTGTTGGTGAAAGTAGATTTTTTCTGTCTGTAGTCCATATCTGTTCAACAGTTCTGACTGTAGTTCATATTGGTGATTTATCACCCCCAGGCAAACACCCTAGCGGTGGCTTGCATGGTAATAATTAGATATAGATGAACGGCCGCGATTTCAGTTTACCATCGGATGACTAATAAGACTAGCGCTGGGAATAGTCGTCATTCCTCGTTCACTTGCTGGTGTACGGTCTCAAATAAACCATCCTCCGCTAAGAACTGATTAAAAATTAGACCCAATCAATTATGTATATTCAAAACCAAATTATTTCCCGATGAAGTCGTTAATGTGGTTCATTCGCAGGCCATGTGATTATTAAAGGCCTGGTTACACGATACACTAACCCGTACGAGTTAAAGTGTGAGAGCATTAACGCGTCAATGAACGAGAAAATTCACCGCGTAACCACACCAACAAGCACGAATACATGAACACGCGAAACGGGAAAGAGAAACTCCTCCATTTGGTTCATGTATTCGTACATGAACACGTACGGTATTATGTGCCGCGTAACACGGCCTTAGGAGGCGAAGGAATAAAATGGCTTCAAGGTAAGGGATGATGAGAGATAGGAAATGTGCTGGGATCAATATATAAATTGTATTAAGGTCTGTGCCTGAAAATAAAACAGTGCAGTTTTTTTTATATTTCATTTAAACTTACCTTAACCATTATATTGCCAGATCGTTAGTGTCACTGACCTCTCGCAACAACCAGAATGGGAAACACATACCGCCAATTAAAAATTAGACAATCTCTAATGTAAATTCAAAACCAATACATTTTCCGACGTAGTATTTTAATATCTTATAAACCCCACCATAGTACGGTAGATCAGATGATGAGAATAAAATTAGGGAAATAAAGTGCAGAATTGACTGGTTTAAAAGGTATCGTAGTATTACCCTGGTTTGACAACAGACCATAATGGCGGGCAATGAGGCTTTGATTAAGGTTAGTCTAAAGGTAGAGTAGTTAATTGATTTTCTCCTTAATGCGTTTTTATAATCCGACACGTAGTACTCACATCACGTTTCAAATGATCCCTGCATGTTTTTTGTAACTCGTTTACGTAGTTGCATTATACATTATTTCAAGTTTCTACAGCATTCACTGAATGCCCATATTCGAAGTGATTACTCTGTTCTAATCAACATTGTAGTAGCAACGGACGCACTGTAGTAAAGACACAGTGTACTTTTCCATCATGATTTACTTATGGTATATACAACTAGTAACGCCGCAAAGGCGTCATGATCTGGTACGATTTTCAAGCCCGTTTGCATGGCGTATAAAACCAAGTAGGTGCATCATACAATCAAACTGACATGAGCATTGTACCTGATGATGATGTTGCATCGAGCCTAGTTGAACCATAAATAAATTCGGGTGAACAAATACATCGCGTCGTTACTACAGTAACAATGGAGACAGTTAAAATTGAAAAAAAATTCGAACATTGCATCATTCCCATTTAATTACCGTACTCGTGGCAAAAACGCGAGAAATTTAGGAAGGCAAGACTAAGAATTAAAAAATTGCCCTCAAATTACGTGCTGTGTATGCGCCAACTGTGAAAATCAACAGAAACACAACACCCCCAGATGCGACTAAGTTAGACGTCCTTCACCAGTGCACATCAAGAACGCTTCCGTTCTGTTCCGAAGTGCTCACGAAGTCGCCCACTGGGCAGGGTCTGAAACGAATGGGAAGTTATAAACTGTCGTTGTGTTGCGAAGAGAGCAGCGCACGAGAGAAAATGGAAAGCTTCTTTAACATTCCCTACCTATTTGGTAGGATTAAACTGAAAAAACTGAGTGATAAACATTTAAAGACACTTCCCACAGGAGCACAGACACACACGTATCCCGGCTCTAGGAAGGAAGATGTTCAAGCCGGCCGCAAATACGGCGATTAAACACGTTGAACTAACTGACTAATGGGGATTTTTGCCTTGGAAATTTCTACTAGGAAGGAACTTGGAGAAGTAAGACAGCATAACAAAAGCTGAGTTGTATCGGAAATGGGTTTTTCCCGCCCGTGGAATAATGGACAATTAATATCCTTCGCCACTCGGAGAATCGTGCTGAAACGCACAAGTATTAACAAAAATATTTATTTCATAGCATTAGCCCTAAGCCTCCTGAATAAGGAAATGTTAAACATGTATAGCCATTACCCTAGGGCAGGAGAATGGCACCCTCGATACGCGTACCAAACGTGACTCACAGATGACATGTTTCAGGCGCATACAACAAGTCCTCGCCAAATTTAATAATGTGATAACAGAGCCTTTAAATTGTGAAGAAACGTATGGCAGTTGCACCAATAGTTACGCACTCACACGGAAAGAAAACTTAAAATGCGATAAGCGTAGGTTTAGATGTCTAACCCAAACCAGAAGTGATGGAAACGTTTTGGCCATTCATTCAGGTGGTTTTCATCTTCATCTACCAAGTACCATGCAAACCACCACTTTGACGTGAGGCACGGGGTGATACTCCATCAGACCTGATAGCGCTCTATATTTCTAAAAGACAATCAACAATTCGGAACTTTAAAAACTCGTCTGCACAGTCAAACATTGAGTGATGATAGAGGAAAACTTCAGATTTTGAGTTGAAATTCATCAACACCTACATCTACGTAATACCCTGCGAGCCACCATGAGGGTGTGTGGCAGGGGGTGAAGATCACCAAACATGCACTATTGACATGCAACTAGTATATTTAATTGAGACATGCTAGATAATAGGGTCACGTACAGCTAGATGCATAATTCATGCATTTTTAGATCCTCGACCATTACGAGGAGTTTCAAAGGCATTATTGTCGTTATTCAACACACACATTTGAAAAACACAACCAAAGATGGCTGAAAATTCTTCAAGTCCAACATAACCGATTTGGTTCGAAAACCGAATTGGTGTTTAGGAGTTGGGTGAGCTACCGACGCCGTTGGATGAAAGAAAGATGGACTAAGAGCACTAAGGTAACCTTGGCGGCACAACAATAGCTTTAGATTCCGCACGCGAAACAGAAGAGGGCAGCACCTCCAACTTTGGGTATGCCACAACCACAGGACGACGACCTACTTTGTTTGGTGCGACACTCACGTCCTTCGGTTCTCACATAATTAAACGGTTCCGATGTCGTTTCATCCTCGATGACGCACCAAAACCTCCTCGCCATTAAGTTTATAAGCTTGTCACGCCAAGCCTTTGTTGCCTCGGTGAAGTGGCTCGTAAACAATATCCACTAAAAACATTTACTTAACCCCCCTAGGTCACGGGTGGAAAAGCCAATCCTGCGTAACTTTCTCCCCCTCAAACGCCACAACAAAGGATAAGAGGTCAGCGCGCGTAGAATGAACACAGTACATGTATTTGAGCGCGGGTGTCTGTGAGTGTCAACCCCGTTTAGCTTCAAGGCACGAGTCTTGAAAAAACAACACAACAGAGAGAGAGGGAGAGATAGGGCGAAAAAAACAAAGGGGCTGCGACCGACTCTCCGATAGAAAGAAAGAAACCACGAGGAGGGCGCAGGGGGGAAAGCGGGCGGACGGGAGCGTGGATGAGAGTCGTCCTCCTCCCTCAAGGCCGAGAGGCATCGACCATCAATGAAGGATTCTGCACGCGCGCGCACGCGATGCCAGCAGAAGCCGCTCGGCGGGCAGATTGGCGGGGAAGGGGGGGAGGGAAGAGCAAGTAGAGAGAGAGAGAACAAGCCTGATCGATAAATCCACCTCTCTCCCGCTCACTATCTTTCTCCCTCCTAGCCCGCGCGCGACGTTCCGAGCCGACTCACACATAAGCCTCGACGAAACAACGACGACGAACAACTTCCAACACACGTCAGAAGAGTGAATTTCCCAAGTTTTACATATAGCACGGTGCGAAATTAGGGACCTCCCATAGCAGTGGTTCCTAATTTTTTTTACGCTCCACACTCCCAGAAAAATATTAATATCCGCTAGCACTCCTTAAAGTAATACAGTAGAGCATCGCTTACCGCTATCGTTAAAATATCAGGTGACCAAGCTCTACTCGACAACAAAATGTTCAGATAAAAATTGAAACCATCATAAATGCTGTCTCACAACAAACAATGTGATTACAGGTATTTATTTTATTAGAATTTAATGCTAGGATCCACTGAGCTATCACGAAAATCAATATTTTGGATATATTTTTCTTAGTCGTTATTCAATGGCTTAACAATATTATTGGGGTTGATATTCTTTAATACCCCCTCCAACACAACGTTCATTATATAGTGAGGATTTTGTACGACTCGCGTTGCTCTATGTATGCCTTGCATCTGATTTCTGTTGTCTTTTATCGTTTAATTCGCTGCCTTGTCACCTTACTGCCACAAATTGCGTGGTGTTCAATGGTAGCATTGGAGAAACACGAGGCAATTGACTATTTTTCTATCTTACATATTGCCATTTTGATGGAAAACTGTTTCCAAGAAGCAAAAACTCCCGGTAAATTCATTTAAAAAATATTAAAGACGCATCTTACCGTGGAATATTTAGTCATTATCTAATTACTGCGAATATTGAAGTCACGATGCGGTAATTCCTTTGTCGTGGCTTTGAATTCGGCGTCTATGGCTATAAAAACAAGTAATAATCAAAAATGCCTTTTTTGGGCCATAATTTTGTTTTTCAACTGCTAAGGCATTCCATCAGCGAAAGCATAATTGTTAAAAACTATAAGAAAAAAAAGGTGGAACTTAGTACATATGTGTTTTGACTTGCGCAGCCGCGGTGAAATCTCCTTCAAACCAGCCCCACATTAAAAACTGATACTAAAAAATCGGAAATCTGGAAAGAATCCATCCATTCACTACGCATTAGTTCCACCACATGTCCTCTGCAACATCACTAATTTGTTTTTAATTACGAGAATTGACACTTTTTTCATTTTCTTCTTCACTTTTCGATGATGATGATTCTTTCAGTTTCCACATTTCGCTGTAATGTCAATGACTTATTCTACGTCTTCCGCGTCATTTATATTTTCGTTAGTTTTGCATGCCGACACGAATAGCTAGGAGTGAATACGGGACCTTAATTCGCTTGACAGCCCAGACCATACAATAATATTTAAATTTAGTTTCATTTTAATTAATTTAAAACTTATCATCATTATTATTACCATAGGTGATATCGGCATTCATACGTTAGCAGGTCCACTGTTCCAACACGCAATAAACAATAGCCACGATCTGAAAATTCCATCCCTCTTTTTGCGTCATCAAGAATGGACAAATATTCTACCATTATATTTGTAGAAGGGCTGATTTTTGTGGATCCCAGGTTAACGCATGTAGATTAATGGTTGAATATAACTTAAAGGAAGGCTATTTTTTGTTGACGATCAGAGCGGTGTCTGAAACCACTGTAAATTCTACTCTTCAATTATTAATATTGATCTCAAAGAGACCATAACGGCTGTCTTCAGACTTTGAAGTAGGTTAGTTGACAGGTAATGCAGCTGATCAAATAATATGCTCTCTCATAATTGTTCTTAAATCTGCCGCGTAGTGATAACATCATGCTTTGCATGATGTCTGCATGACTCTTGCATCTCGTTTGTATAATTGAATTATGAATAAATTCATTAGTTTCTGTAACATTTGTAGCACACGTAAATTGCGGTAGATGTTGGTGCAAGTTAAGTGTTACACTATAGAGACTGTTAGTGATAATTTACCCCTGCAAATGTCTAATTGATGTGGCTGGCAAGATAATATATAGGCGTATACATGAAATTAAACAAAAAAACTGAAATATATCACAGAACTATTACGAACATTGAATTTAAAATGTGCCTTACCGCTAGAATTTAATATTCGGGTCGCCCCTTGACTTGCCAGACAAGGTTATATCGGCATCATTGAACTTACACGTACCCATAAAAAGAAAACACGAAAACAGTTTTCACGAAAACAGTTGGTAAAGCTAGCTGGTCACAAAAGGGGGTTTCATTCTTGAAAGGCACCGGACTTGGCCGCTCCTACGACGGCTCCGCCGCCGGGTCTTTCGGTCGGATTGAAAATTTTTGCGGCCAGTCAGCGCTAGTCAGCGGCATTGAGCGGCCTGACGTCCATTTCCAAAGACGTGTTCCCATTGGCCGAGTTCCGCCACTCCGGCTCAGCCGTCGACCTATGAATTCCCCTCTCTCTCACTTCCCCCCATCCCGTTTCCAAAAAACCCTCAAAAACCCACTTCCCTCTCCTCTCCTCCCACACCACCCGAATCCCAACTTCCGGCCTTACGCGCCGCCGTGCCCTTCCCTCACCCCCCTGCATCCATCTGCCCAGGATGCGACCACTTTCGCCTTCCCCCCCTCTCTCCCTTAATACACAGACGAAAGGAAAGGAAAAGGAGCGGGTTGGGGGACTGGGACGACCCAAGGGATGGGTGAAGGGCCCGGCCCGGTGGGTGAGCCAGTTGGAAGGATAGAAGGGCTTGAGTTTTCCTTCGAACGGGCGACGTACCCGTAAAGACCAAGCGTATACTTGTGTCTTAATATTTAAGGTGGCTTGAGCGAGATAGTTCCCCATTGCTCAGGAATTAACATAACTTTGCAAGTTTTACGTAGGGTATTTATTATGCGACCGATTTCGTCGAATAGACCCAAGGTAAAAGGCAACAGTATTTATTTGTATTCCTCTCCTATTTATAGGTATTTATCCGTATTCCTTCCTCATTCCTACGGTATTCCGCGGTATTCCACTTATATTTTGTTGAAAGTCACGAATTCCGCTTTGTTTTCTACACTTTCAAGGTCCTATCTAACGTTAGTATTCATTTCCCCCCTGCATACGATCTACCTCTCATCATCTCGTAAATAAAATACATCAAATAATACGACTGGTTTCGTCGAATAGTGGACATCATCAGGTCTTTTCGACGAAATCGGTCGTACAATAAATACTCCACGTAAAACTTACCAAGATTTGTTAACTCCTAAGCATGGAAAAGTTATACAAAGTTCCCTCTGAAACTATTGAATTTGAATAATTCTCTGGTCATTATGAAAACCAGATTCGAAGTATAAGTTTCAGTCTTGATGTGGTGGAAATATTTAATTACAATGAATAAGAGTAAATCCAAATTCCTGATGATGATGATGTACTTCGAAACCTCGGCCGAATAGAATTCATGCAAGTGGAATGTTTCCGTAACTCTTATTCATTAAGCCGTAGCAAGCATGACTTAAAAATTGTTTTAAATGGTGCAATGATAAACTTCTATTTGGCTGAAATTCTCAATAATTGAATAAAAATACCCATTTAGGTCTTTAACTTCACTCATTTTTTCCGTGAGGTACGTTTAAAACTCCTTCACAACAGAAGTTTTTTGCCATTCTGAAAAAAATACTGAGATGAATATTCGATTTGTTATTTTTTAAATCAAGACAAAATACAAGCAACACAGGGTTAATTTTTTTTACGAGATCTTGGTTTTAGAAATTCCTTTTATTAAAAAAATGTCTCTCTATGGAGCAACTATGTACCATTTTCCTAGTTAAAGGGCTGACATAAAGTTATTTTTTAAGGGAGAGATGCTTTTATTTAAAATGAGACCATATAATTGATTTCTAGGTGAAATGATATCTCACTCAAATTACCTTTAACATTCTACCGATAAAAGGTGTGTTGTTGAAAATCACAGAAACTCCGCTTTGTTTTCTACACTTTCAAGGTCCTATCGAACGTTAGTACTAATTTTTTCCTCCTGCAAACGACCTACCCTCCATCATCTCGTACATAAAACCTATTCTCTTTCCCCCTCTTCCCCAATAGCCGTCCCTCTACCACTGTAGACAACCCATCGCCCTTAATTGCATCCTCCAGCCATCAACACTGTCTATCCCGGATTTCACTCAAATGTTTCCTTTTCTTCCCCACCGTTGTAAGCTCAAGAGGTAACATTTTAGGGACGGCATCTTAAGAATTAGCGGTAATCCTGAGCCTAAGAAAATCCCGAGTAAATGCTTTGCTAATTAAAGGAGTTTACACGGCGACTGTGAGAGTCAAAACAAATTCTAAGCATCTCTATATTGTTTACAAATCCGCGCTTTCATTTAATGGGCTTCCATCTGACGATCATCATCACTGGTTGTTAAATATTTAGATTGGTTGACTACAGCCCATCACCCTTCCCGATTTAATACTAGTTCCCTTACCCCCTGGTAGCTTTTCATATGTACTTTCCTCTTTATTTGGTCCATGAACTTATTCCTGGGTCTTCCCCTGGGGACTTTCCCCTCTATTATGCTTTCAATATGTTCTTCACCTCAATTATTCTCTAGCGTCGGAGATATACGGAGCTATAGGGGTCCACGCAAACATCCTTATCTCCAAAGCAATGGCGCCTGTCGTTAACTTGGCCAACCTTAACGTTATACAGGACCTCAAAACGCTTCTTACCATAGACATCCTGTACATTGAGACGGCAGCTTAATCCACTACATCTGCGAAGTTTAAAGGAGGAGATCAACTATCTCCAATCAACGACATATTGTCCCGGAAAAGAGTTTGAAGTAGCTGATATTTTGGTATCATTAGAAAGAACAGATAATTTTCTTTCTTTTTATTTTTTAAGCATTCTACAGGTAATGGTATGTTTTGATGAAAGTCAAAGAATACCCTCCCGATTTTCTACACTTTCTTGAGCCTAACTACCTATAGTACTTCCTTTTTCGCCTAGGCATATGAACTACCCTTCTTCATTCTATCCATGAAATCTATTCTATTTCTTTCCCTTCCTCGCTTGGCCAACATCCCTCCCTCTATCACACTCTTGAGCAACCCATCCCTCCTTATTACATCCTCCACCCACTAACACTGCCTATCCCGGATCTCATTCAAAAGTTTCCTTTCAATCCCTACCACCTCAAGAGCTTCCTCGTCAGTTCTCCTTTCCGCCCACCACACCTTTTCCATCCTTCTTCACACCCACACCTCAAAGGGCCGGCAGACTATTCTCGTCATTCTATCTGAGTTTAGTCCAAATTACGGCTGCTCAACACGGTACATTTTATTGCACAAACGAATGAATTATTGATTGCACAAGAAAATGAATGGAAGTAGAGCTGGTTCTACTTCCCGTACAGTATTTCAGACAATACAATTTGCCGCCCGACACGGTACAATCTTCCCCGTGAAGGAATTCATTCATTCGTTGGTACAATAAAATGTACCGTGTCAAGCGGCCTTGAAGAATGCAAAAATTAATTTACATTCTCTGCGAATATATATTTCCCAAAAACTACCCCTTACTTACAGATCTAATTTCCAAGTTTTTGACGCAAAATACTGGGCCTATTACATGGGAAATGGCACATGCTTGCACTCTCACAGAGACGTTATTTAAATATGAGGAATTTTCTGAAACCAAGAATTCGTCAAAAAAATTAATCGCGTATAGTTTGCAGATTTCCACAACTATTTTAAAAAATAAATCGTTAAGTCACTGCAGTAATTTGTTTTCAGAATCGCAAAAAACTACCGTTGTGAAGGAGGTTTAAACGTACCGCGTGGAAAAAATGAGCAGATTAAGACTTTTATAGATATTCTTATTTCATTTCTGAAGACTTTAAGTCGTGTAAAAGTAAACTTTCACCATTTATATTATAATATTTATTTCACGCTTCCTAGACTTGCTGATTTCGAAACAAAAAATTTGAATATCGACTTCATTAGAACTAGGGAAATACCTAGGTCAAACTACTGTGAGGACCCCTGAATATTTCACAAATGCTCAATCCTTCGGCCGCCACGAAGAGAAGAATCGACTAAGGAAGACATGGTCAACTTGAGACCACTCCATGTCTTCGCACGCTCTGCGCCAGCCTGCGAAGGAGAGAGGACCCTCGCCCCGCACCTCTCCCTCCCGAAAACCTTCCGTGTCCCACCCAACCTTTCTGCCCACGCACAAACCACAGCAAGGAAACCTATAAAGACGAAAGAGGGAGAACGGGATGGCGGGAGGAGAGAGGGGCTGGCGGCGAAAACACGAGGGGATGGGGGAAAGAGGGAGAGGAAAAAAAGGAAACGCCCGCGAGAAAAGCACGCGACCCGCGTGACCACGTCCGGCCTTACCCACTTCACCCGCCTCCCACTCCAAATGGTGGGAAATGACGACGACGATCCGCCGGCTGCCATACACCCACCCTACAGAGACAGGATGACTTGGCCCGTTCAAATATTACATTGGGTATAAAACACGGGAAGGTCCCAGACAAGAAATGAAAACAATTTTTTTGAAAAAGTATTCACCGGTAAATGTAGGTTTTGTTGAATGACTGAGAATCTCTTCCCGGTTTTCAACCTTTTCATGGGCCTTCCTTCTAGTATATCCTTTTTTGCCTCAGCATTCGATCTACCCTTCTCCATCCTGTCCATGAAACCTATTCTCCTCCTTCATCTTCCCCGCTTGCCCAACATCCTTCCCTCTATCACACTCTTCAGTAACCCATCACCCTTTAATACACCCTTCAGCCATCTACCCTGCCTATCCCGGATTTCATTCAGAAGTTTCCTTTCCTCGTCTTCCACCATTTTGAAAACTTCCTCGTTAGTCTTCCTCTCTATCCACCTCACCTTCTCCATCCTTCTCCACACACATTTCAAATGCCTGCAGCCAATTCTCGTCCTCTTTTCTGAGGGTCCACGTTTCAGCCCCATCCAACGCTAGGCTCCATATCAAGCTCTTCACCAGCCTTTTCTTAACATCCTTACCCAAGGTCCCCGTCACCAGTTCCTTTCTATTACTAAACACCTCATTAGGTACTGGAAAAATTAAGTCGGGAATTTTGGGAGAAAATGGGCATCGTCGTTGGTGTTAACTATAATAAGGAGCGTGGCTCTGCACGTAGACTCAAAGCGTTCGAGATACGCGGGTGGAGAAGGAAGGAGAGGGTGAGCTGAGTGGCGAGAAGGACAAACGAAGAGGTACTGGGATGGGTTGAGAGGAGAGAAAGCTGGTGGTAGAGGATCGGGGGGATAGAAGAGATGGATGAAGGTCGCATTGAGAGGAGAGGAAAAGTTGAAGTGGGTAAGGGAGTACACTGGGAAAGCGTAAAAGAGGATATAAATTCTGTAGCGAACAAGAAGAGGATAGGATTCCTGAAGAAAATAAGACGGACACAATATGAGGGATCCAATTGGTGGTCATCCGTCGGAGTAAAAACGGGAAGATATGCCAAAATAAGGACGCTAGGATAAGTATTGTCCAATAATCTACCAATCGAAAGGTAGAATGAGTGAAATGAGTATCTATCGTAGCAAATATATCGCAATAGGAGGGAACAAACGACGGGGATCTAGGAGAAGGGATGGAGAGAAGAGGGGGGTATAGAGATAAATATTGATATAATTAATAATAAGACAACAATCTTTGACTTCCACAGCGTTTTCAGGACGGGGTGATATAATTTTACGACAAGAATAACTGCATGTAGAGTCCGTCCAAGATTAAAGCGAAGTTGAAATATACTGCTTTGGGTAAGAAAGAAAGGAAAATTAAATAATTATTCACGATCGTATAATCTATGACAAGGCCGCCATCGTGTATTATTTGTCAATTGACGCCCTTCCCTAAACGGCATTGGGCATGTTTACAAACTGTCAGTATTTATAGTTGTCAACTACGCTATTATCTTGGACAGGATATAGTGAATTACGGAGAATTCGGCCATGAAAAAAGATTTTTTTGCCGCCTGGAGTATAACAATATCTACTTATAATTCTTCACCCTAAAAGATACAGGCAAAGCTTCAAACATCCATCTTAATATCTCATAATCCTCGAAGCACAGGCTAAAATCACGAAAACCTCGCGAAGGGATGATACCACAATCTAGAAGAGGTAATACTAAAAACCTGAAATGATTTCTCAGCGTCTCCATCAGATAAAATCACATGACGCACTAAACAATCGCCTCAGTTGGATTTTATCATATCACATCGGCACCTTGTTGAAAACCATATCTAAAAAGAGTCCTAATTTAAGGTGACCCCTGAACACTTCCAAGACCGATAAAGATAGAGCACCTCACAATAATATCGCCATTACGATGTATATTGACGCAAAGGCTTAACCCCCTGAGTAAATTTCAGGCAAATTGCTTCAACGAAGAAATAATAACAAAAAAACTCTGTACTTCCATGGTAGGCACGATCACGAGCATACAATTAGATAGATGTATGGCTGAATGGAAAGGATTAAGATTACATTCCTTTCGGCGCACGATTATGTACTACAGTGACCATGATCGATACCTTCAATAACATTAGTAAAAACTATAGTTAACATTTATAGCGTGCTTTTTTATTTTTACTCAGTTTTCAAATCCTGTGGGTAGTAAGAATCATTCAATTCTCTTCGAGCCAGAAATTTTGACGAACCCTTGCTTCTCCACAAGACTACCGAATGCTTATTGCTGCATTATGGCATGGATCGGGAATCCGTTCGCAATTACACACAATTCTCAAGGACGGACATTGAGAAGCAATTGGAAGGATTCTCAAGACAGACTGGAATGACGAAATAAAAAAATCGCTTTCAGGAGCATGAATGGAGTGAAACTCTCAAACCTTTTGATATTTTGAGGGGCAGATGACAGAAATGACATATGGGTGCCATCTGTGTACCAAAATAGAGATAAGATATTAAGATAAAACTAAAAATGGAAAATTGAAAATCTTGAACCTTACCTTAAAATTAACATAGGATGGTGTGTAGTAATAAAAATTGTGAGAATATTATACGAAGTTCTGTCATTTTGAGATGATTAGCATTAGCTAAGCTTACTCTGAAAGGGATCTACATACTACCCGGTGAGCCGCCGCCTGCGCGTGTGGCAGGGTGTGTTAGGACACCAGCCGAGTAAAGATGCAAGGGATAAGGTTTTGGGAGGTGAAATGGTGATGAGTATAATGGGAATGTATTAAAAGTAGCTCTGTTTTATTGTGGTCGCTTACTGTGGGCGGAAAGAACGAGTTTTTGTACCTATCTGTACGGCAACGCATTTCTTATTTTATCGCATATTTACGACTTAGAGATATAGTGAGGCGTCATGATAATATTCTCTCTGTCGCTCTGAAACATATACGATAGGTCTGATGGATGTACGAGAAAGTAACGATTTTAAAAATTTAAAAGCGACGATCAACTGGCGTATCATCAGTGTCTTTCATACACCTGAGCCATTACAATCTACACAGGGTCATATGAATATGGATGAAAATCTTATATGCACGAAACTGGATCCAAATTTGGCCAGGAGACATTAGGCTTAACGTTCCTAGTCCGGCATGATAGTAACTTGGACACGGAGGGTAAAGAAATATTTTGAAGGGTAAAGAAATATTCTCAATTTGAGTCGATCATCAAAAACATCGCAGGAATGATTCTCGTGTTGTACACCAGCCGTCCTCTCACGCTTTTCAACTTTGTTACCCCAACCAGCATCCCATTACACTGAATCGAATAAGATTGTGGACAAGAGTGCTCCTTGATTTTTTAAAATATTTCAATTAAATCAGCATTATTCAACTTTTTTGCGTGAACTTTTTTAACGAAGCACGTGCCCCATGCACCTTATAATAAGGCTTGTTGATTGAACATCTAAATCTATGATGATCCTCACCCCTATTAGGATTCAAGCGTTCGTCTCTTGAATTTAGGAGAACTTAATTGTTTCGCCAAATTTATCCCTGAGAATAATTAGATACAATTGAAGTTATGCCCGTTTCATTGCAAAACACCCAAAATTATAATTGTCACTCGCTCCATTCCCAAATTAAAACTGCATACATCTTTTCGTCGTCATTGTACTCTGCACGCCACCCACTATAATATGTACCTTAATAAAGTCAACGAAACTACACTTACTGAAATAATAGCAAGACCCTGATAAAACTTGTCTAAAGGGTACTTTCATTAACATGCATAGAACTGTAGATATGGTCCCAATGCAACAGAAATTACATGTAAGTAGTGAAGCATATAATTTAATGCTCTTTAATGCTTGTCTCTTAATCACCAACGTAGTACTAACAAAACGTCTGGGAAGACTCTCCCACCTTGGGCACAGATGGAGCAGTAAAGTACACTAATATTTAAAAAGTATCTACAACATTGGCAGCATATATACATTATAGGTTATGCCAGTGGGATTTCACCTACTGAAAGTAATTTGCAATGGGATTGGTAAAGCATTAACAGCCATAATTTCATTACCAAGGTAGTATATAAAAATAGAGCTGAAAACCCAGTCCCTGCCACAGAATCATGAAATAGGACAATGAAAACAGAAATAAGGAGGGAAGGATGGAAATTATCGGAAATAAAATAAACAGGAAAGCCATAAAATTGCCTAGCTTCGTAAAAAAAACAGCTACAAGCGAACAGAGAACGTAACAAGGCTTCTGGAGGGACTACGTAAGGGCCCACTATATATACGTAGACGCTTAGGTCACATGAAAATTTCGGATCAAGCGAGTTTCAATTAGAGGTACGATGCCTAGATTATACCAGAATTATTTCTTAGCGCGCGACGTTGTAGATGGTGATTTTAAAAAAGTGCGTGACACTAAGACAATTCGTTAGCATTCTTTTAACCTCAGTCATCTCCCCCTATCCTCTTTCCCTATTCCCTCACCTATCATTATTGGTGTCCTAACATCTCCTGCCTAAGTGGCGGCTCGCACGGGTAGCAAGTAGATAAATGGCGCCAAGGATGAATTGTAAATGGGATCCTGCCGAATCTTTGCATCATCTATTCGCTCGAAATTTCAATTTGGCGTCGTGGATTGAAGAAAAGAGACAATGAATATATAGCAATTGTTTCATTTCAAAGGATGATAACGTCAACACTTTTGGATTATAGAACGAATCATATTTAGTTTTCATCGTTTGTTATAGGGAAATTCGTATTGAAGTTGCACGCGATATTTGGATTTCAAGAACATCTTTCCGGATCGAATTAATTATGCTCACAATCCAAGGCTTCACAGCATATTCTATTCTCCCTTCTACTTCCCCTTCAATGGCTGGTATCCAAGCAACACCCCGGGACACGCCCCCGCTGCGACTCGCTGGGGTACCGCGCAAGTTTCTAAATATGTATCGAACATCGGGCTCGTAACGGTTAGGCTCCGGCATCGCGTGAACCGCAAATCAAGCGAAATACCTATATTGAACGACACACACACATGGGCGGCGACTAGGACCAAGGGGAATTTTGGGTCTCGGCAGCGATTAAAGCCACAAAATGCCTCTGCACAGTCAGAGTAGAAGCAATTACTCCATCTTTCCCAAATTGCGTCAAAAAAATAGTACCAGAGAGATTATTTTGAGGTATACTTACTTGATAAACACCAAAATTGGACCTTTAATGCCATTTTCAGGCAGCAAAACAAACCCTAATCCTCAAACAAACAGACAGTCCCTAAAAAGGTGCTCCTCATTAACTAAAAACGGTGATATTTTGAATTTGAAAAACAAATTTCCGAAGTTAACTTATATTCTGCAACTTACATTCTGACAAATTTTTCACGGTTTACCACTTCCGCAGTCAATGGCGATGACTTATCTGGGCTTTCCATGCCTGAACCTCAGAACAATATTGTATAAATACGATCTTTGTACTTCCACAATTAATTACAGAGTGTACCATCGGTTTCGGTTGAGTCCACTCCTCTGAGTGTACTCCCGGATGAAATAATACCCGAATCTACGTACTACCCTACGGGCCGCCGCATGGACGCGAAGCAAGCGGTGCTAGGACACCAGCCGGGTGAAAGTGTAAGGGATAAAATTTTGGAGGCGAAATGTTAAAATGTAATATAGGAGTGCTGCAAGCTGTTTCAATTATAGTCACTTATTGTTCGTGGAAAGAACCGAGTTCTTGTACGTATCTGTTCGGCAACGTAACTCGTATTTAATCGCTTCTGTCAGACTTAGAGAGGTAGGGAGGCGTGAAAGTAATATTACCCGGGTCGCTCAGAAACAAACCAGTCCTGAATTTCTCAAGCAAACTAAGCCCACTAACATTGCTACTTCATAACTAAGCTAGTACATTCTGAAATATTGTGTACGTAACAAAAGTTTGTATTTTTATACATCTCGATCTTCCACCATGCGAGACCTACAACATTTGAATTTAACCCGACCAATACATCGGACGATACGCTCCAAACATAAATTGAGACGCAACGCACAGTCGACTAAGGGGTTAACACGCGGTATATCGGCCGCGACAGACGATACTCAAGAAGCATTGTATGTAGTAAGTAGATGAAAGAGATGATGGAAATAATTGACGGGGAGAGAGTGAGTGAAGTCTAAGCTGCGAAAGATAGAGAGAAGTGACGGAGGGAGGAGGAGGAGAGGGATTGTGGAGAGAGAGAGAGGGGGGGGGGTAGCGATGCAACACAATTGCCCCGTTTAATTCTGCCGCACCGTCAAAAAGTGACGACCTTGTATGAAACGGGGACGGTAAGACAGGGGAAGACGGGGGAGGGGGCAAGAGGATGGGGGGGAGGAGAGGGGGCAAAGGAGGGGGCAAGGAGGGGAAGAGTAGGGAGGGGGCAGCAGATTGAGGGGAGGGGCAAGGGGTGTGGCGACGGCCGAACGGCAGATCACCACGATGGCTGGGTGGAGAGGATAAAAACACGCTTGAGAATATTATTTTTTTAAATAAAGGTGACTGGAACGGCCACCGTGGGTCATCGAGAGAGCACATTTTACTAATTTTTCCAGCACACCTAAATAAAAATTCCTGGGCCTGATTTCACCCAAAAGAATCTATTTACGTGATGGAACGCAACAAACAGGCAGTGATGGAAATGATACAGGAATTGTTTCCATTTTTTCCGAAATTAATTTAGGCTGTGACAAGAAGTCCCCGCACGGTATTCGAAATTAAGGGGAAATATTTGTGTCGGCTGCGTATTGTGTTAAGTCCAAAATGGGCGAAAATGAGTTATCTATGGCAGGTCATAAAATTGTTTAACATCATTTTATGACATTTCTGACGTAATAACTCTATACCATCTAGCAGCTCTTAAGTTATCATCTTCGGTAGCTAGAAAAATTATGTCTGCACATTTTGAACAAAACACCCTTCACACAGCTGACATAGATACGTAGTTTACGTTTGCTAGCCTAGACGTGACACCTAGGTATTTAACAATGCAACTATAATAACCAGAAATATATTATTTCGGGTTTAAAAGAAAATATAAGCATACTTAATCGTAATTGTTACGAAATATAGGTCACGTGCCATAAGGATAATAGTTAAAACAGAATTGAATAGTCAAATAGCCAATTATTTTAATCGATAAATATCACTAATGAATATACGTATGCAAAGTTGCACGCATATCTGATCACTGTTGCAACACAGACACACCTCTTGCCGTAAAATACAACCCACACGATCAACACCTAGAAGGAAGGCTCAGCCTTCCATAGGAGTTTGAAAGAAAACACGGTAAATGAAAACTCTCAGAGGTAGGGGAGACAACCAAATAATATATATTCAGCCACAACAACCTCCTAACAACGGACCGGAAAAAGAAAGGAAAGTCTCGCACACGAAGCCATCAGGCAATTTTCGAATTGGGAGTCGTTTGACCATTGTACTCACAGCCTGAATTACCATCATAGTGACTGCAATCCTTTTACTATATTGAAAAAGACATGGCTTGGGTCAATGCGGTTAGTAGGCGACGTGGATTTGAAGAACGAAGCCGACACATAATGTGAATCGACAACAATAGGGAACTAAAGAAACAGAGAAAGAATGGAGGAACTCCAAGAATGAAACAAATGATGAGACCTAAAAATTAAAATTGAAAGAATAAAACTGGAGTACACCAACCTTCACATCAATGACAGTCGATAATCAGTTATTATTAAATAATCTACATTTTAAGATGAATCCTGGCTAGACTGAATAACTAGTTTGTACTAATTCCTCTCCAAATCAATCTCTTCAATCATTTCGGCATATTTCCTGCTGGTTGGTCACATTTATAGGCGAGCGTCAAGCGAGGTCATTTGTGCCATTGAGAATGGGCACACAATAGGAGGTAGGCAGTAGAGAACTCGGAGATCAGATGAGAGGAACCCTAAGTCGTACAAAGCCTTCGCTCAACGTAAAGGCGTCAAGGGGACAACACTTTAGACGTCTCATCCAACGGGTAGAGTGCTGCAATTAAAGCGCTCTAAATATTCGACCCAGCAACTGCCGCGTTTCTAATCCGGTCGCCCAAGGTGGGAAGCCACTACTCTAGCCACCACATCAACCTAAAATTTCATACATTTACCCTGTCCTTATTCACCATATTCAATAGAAGTTTGCCTTCAAAAGCTGTTCACAGTCCTCACGAAAATAAAGGACGGGCACTTGAATGGGATATTTAGCAAGAATACTCCCCCAGCCAAATCCCTCGAGATCCCATTTAAGGTACAATTAAGGAAACTCCACGACTTCCGTTCTAATCACTGCGTGGTCCCCTCTTTATCCTTACTTCTAAAAACAAACGAAATGGACTCCAAACATAGAACCATACACAAGGATAGTTGCGAATCAACTTCTCCCCAGCTTACAGCATTTAATGTACTTCCAAAATTTTATGATTGGATAACACTCCGGAACGAAAATCTGTCCAACTAAAAATTAGCTACGTGATACGAAATGCTATCCACTAGCAACTGTTCCCTAGCTTCACCATTAAAGAGAATGTATTTTCTAAAACTGACTATTATAAAATACTCCGGAATCAAACTCTGCCCATCTACAAAATTGGAGACCAACGAGAACAAACATCACTTCCGCTCGCTGAAGACAACGTAAGGTTCTGCTCTTAAGATAAGGCATACGCACACCACTGACCCGATGAATAAATTTAGGATAGATAAAACGACGTAAATAAACTAAAACATCCACCTGCTAGGACTAAAAAGTATGCAGGCTTCATTAATAATTGCTACTTCTAGATCGACACAACGGTAATGGGGTAAGTCTGTTGATCTTGCATCACAGCCTCACATACCTTGAGGCGGTTTCAGGGACGCCAGGCCGACAACGAAAAATACAAGTGAAATGAACACTGGGTAACAGTTCCGAGTAATGCTAGCACGGCAGACGGGCGGAATAAAATTTTAAAACAGGGATTTACTTAGAGCTCACACACCATGGTTACGGTTAAACTTCAGCAACACAACAGCGGATCTCGGGTCAGTGTCACAGGGAAGCAACTGCTCCACTATCCACAGAAACGGCACTCCTACTATCAAGTCACAACGCTCAAGGAAGCAGCGAAAATAAGACTTAAAAAACCCTTCGATCGTAAAACTAATGTCAAGGATGGACCCACAACAGCCTAGGGTAGAATAAATATGTAGCGGTATGATGAAATGAAATTCTGAGTACACCCAGTAAGTAGGACCAAGGCCAATCTTCTTTTCACCGACGGCGCGAAAAAACATACACCGCGAATTCCGACGTACTACGGTCGATTTGGGAATCAAACAAGAAATGAGGGAATTAGGGCCTGCCCAACAGATTGGCTTAAAATTCTTTCCGCGAGCAATTATGGGTCGCAATAGCTGCCACTTCCACTGCTGGGTGTGAGAGCCTATTAAGCAAAAATTCTGCAAACAGTTCGTTTCTACTCTTATTATTACCGCTGCGTTTATTACACTTTTAATAACTATACAGTCCCTAAAATAACTGCACAGCATCAAAAATGTAGCGTAAGTACGACGGCAAAGGCACCCGACTGCCACTCTCTTGACGTGGATTACTGGCCCCTTAACTAATTTAAGTCAAGTATTCCGGAATCGAAAGGGTGTATCTTTTCTAGATCACAAGGAATTACGGCGAAATAAATACCCAAAGGGTAGAGCTCTCGTTTGAGTTATAACCCATCCTCCGAGTGGATAAGCATTACGTTCCTCCGAAGCCCATTCATATCAACGCCGAAGCAACTCGCGTAAGAAATAAAACTGGAAGGGAGACAAGCATCCAGAAAACCCTAGTGTAGGCACAACGTCAACGCCACGAACGCTTACTGGCTTACAATATGTAGTATCCTCACTGAAGGTTCGAGTGTTTTATTCAAGGGCCGACTTGGAATCCCTTTAGCACACACGGCGGGGGAAGGTGGGGGACGCACACGGGCGTCGTTCTCATTTCACGAAAAAATAAACCATGCATCGATGCGCAGGAAAAAACACGTATACATGAGTATCACACACGATACATACATTTTTTTAAATAAAGACGAGAAAAAGCTCCTTTGAGTACAGGGTCACCGATGCGTCACACCCACAATCACATCGTGACTGGCCGATTCACTTCGTCACTCTTTCATTAAAAAAATGAAGTTTTATTTAGACCACCATTTTCGTACAAAAAAGGGACTCTTGACACACAAAATCCCTGAACGGAGCAGGAGCCCCTGGCTAGGAGAGCGATCGCTAAGCAATGTAGCCCCACCCGTGTCGGCAGACCCTCGGGGAAGTTTCAACTCCATACAGGATAACAGGGTCGGCAAGATGCGTGGAAGGAATTAGCACACACGAAATCAAAACCTATTTATTTTTTAAATAAATTACTTCGCAATGGAAACACAGGACAACACCAGTACTACTCTCTCGATTGGTCAATATGAATATTTAACGTTAAAGAAGGTAACACTTTAGCTACTCCCCCCTCCCATCATTTGGTTCAATGCACACAAGGTTAACAAGGATGCAACAAGGTGAACTAAGAATCATCTTCGCAGGTTCAGAAAATTTAAAAGGCACATCTCAAAAATAATAGAACAAAAAAATTGCGCAGCGGAGACACTAATATGGACATCCGGTCTAGCAGAACCATTTTTGGGGGGCTGCTACCTCAAGGGTCGACGGTTTTAGTCAATCATCACAGAAATCACCCAAAAATAGCCAGGTTCAACTTTCTCACGACGAAAAAAGTAACACCAGCTCAACGAAACGTAGGGCGAGGGGAAAACGAAACTTCAATTATTGGGATATCGCCTGCGAGAGGATATCCGCAGGTCCACTTAAGCGCACACCCGATTTGTACGTAAGGCAGTTACGGGAGGCATCGCCGACGGCAAGGATACAAAAAAAATTCACTTAATAAACCACTAAAAAAAATTCTCCGACGAACGAAACCAGATCGAAATACAAGATGAACTATGTTTCTTCCTCAGCACACGCGAAGTGATCCATACAATTTCAACCCTCACTCGTGACATCACTTTGTAACAATTCCAGGGATCAACACTGCACAAGGCACTCGGCAGGCATCCGCCGTTTAGTTTATAGATTCCGTTGGACTACTTCCTATCATTCCAAATCTCTGGGTTACAAGAAACCTAAGCTTTTGAACCACTTTTCACTGTAACAATTGATGATTAAAGGGACTGCAGAGATATGTACACTCGGGGCAACATATGCTGTAGGTATCTTGATTAGATGACGATAGGCAAAATAAACGTTCGAACGTAAACAACAGGAAAAACACTAGGGTGAGAGACGACACATCACCATTCATTCTCCGCAATGCATAGCACAATTCAGCACCTTGCCACAAAATTCACGCTCATTCAGAATATCACGAGATAAAGCCCTTGCTTGCACTAGGATAACTGGTGAACATCTATATCGGAGTCAAGCAAGGAGTTAAGAACTGTACAGAAAAAAATATGACATGCACTTCATGAAGGACTTACGAAAAGGACCTCACACACACCCCAGTGTATGCATTTAAGCCGTTAATGAGTACAATCCTATAGGCCCACGGAAATAAGTATTAATAACATAGCCCAGAAGAAATATTTAACTGCATAAAAAGGCAACCGATTTTACAACAGACAAGTATATTGAATGACTAATGATTGAACATAATACTAGCAGAAATGAAAATAAAACCAAAATAAATAGGATTAAGTCCGTGAAATAATATCCGCTGCAAATACCGATACTGGCACACATATTGTAAAAAATTTCACGGAGAGCGGATACCACACACCCCAATGCATTAATAATTTTAACGTGACCCGCTTAGAAACATAAAAAATGCATTGACTTTTTTCAAATCTGCAATTAAATTTAACGAAAAATACCGTAGTCACAACTCTAAATTATAAGTACCACAATATGATAGGAAAACATGAAAAACATTAAGCACATGTATGAACACCATTGCAATACACCGTTACATGGAACTACGATCCTACGACCGGTCATGTGAATGCCTCACATAAGGAAGTGGCATTGGTAGTTATGAATGAAATCTTCAGCTCATTGACTTTCATCACCGTCAGGAAGGAGTATTTAGGTTCAAAAAGGAAGCTCAACTCAAAGACCTCTTGCGTGACTTAACGGTTGAAGTGACGATATATACGTTTGAAATGCCAAGATAGATAAAAAGCGAAACATATAACGAACTGTCAATGCACTCGAAATGTGAACCAACGTACTATAAGTCGGAAGCAGAGAGAAAATCAAGGGAAAATGGAGGCAGGCCCCAGTACATGCGACAACCTATCCCTATATTCAGCACTTTAACAAGCAACTTATACACTTATGGTTGAAAATATGAAATGCACTTACTCTTCATATCCCTCGGTCATGATTCACGAAGTAGATTTCGCAATTAATGTCCCATTTCGGCCCTATTTGCACCATCTTTGAGGCATATAAAATGCATCAGCCAAAGGTTTCACAAGACAGGAAATGGGAATGGAGCTAGCGCATGGCTTTGAGGAATCATCACAGAAGAATATAGTTCCAAAGGAATATTCGTCTGCACAACGCCAGGGTACGGTCGAAAGCCTTTAATAAAAGCCAGCAAGTATTCAAAAACACAACTACACCAATGTTTTAAACGAAATCTCTTAAAAAACAGAGTCACAGATGATAAAACACCGAGGGATGCGGAAGGATCTCACTGGCAAAATGGCGGCATGGACTGAGTTGTTAATGAGTGTATCCTCGTAGTGACCAACTCCGCCACCAGGTGTCTCACGCCGCTGCTCGGCAAGAGAGGGAAATTAGAATTTACTGTTCTCAATCCACTTTTATTATTCTTTTTTGCCTTCCAGTCCATTAATAATACAAAATTGATTCAGTAAGCGGAATCTTCGAATTTTTCGTAAAGTCTCAACAAAATTCGTGCGGAATTCAAGGTTTTATATCATTCAAAAAGGAATTATAGAAAGAAATATACTCTCTCAGTCGCTGATTCGATACAATTAAGTATTCGATTGATGAGCATTAAAGCTCTATAACGATTAAATTCAAGTTTTTGTACTTCGCCTTAATATAAATTCAGATATATAATTTTAATCATTTTATTATATACAGGCATGTAAAAAATAATCGAATTTACGCTGTTGTTACAATCCACAACTTTGAATATTAATGTTCCACATCTTCCACTCAGGACATTAGTGTAAAAAGGCTATTTTACAGTTTCGAACTCTAATCAATTAGACTTTGTATATTATTTATAAAGTTGATTCTACTTCCTCTCAACAAAAACTGGCGGAGAGCACCTTCCGTCATCACCGCCCAACTTGTTTGGAAAAAAACTGGTTAAACCTCGTTCAAAATTTAAGCAGGCGTCTGATGATAAGGTTAATGCTAACATTATATTAAAATAAACAAAGTATATTAATCAGGAACAATGGAAAATGTCAATTTGTGTAAATTTCATTCGGGGTAGTGTCCTCGACTGGGTGTCACAAAATTCCACATGGAACAACAGCTCTAAAAAATGAGAATATTATAGTCTCGGAGCATCTTTCGCTTACAGCAAAGACAGAGTTTCTCAGGTCTGATCATACATGAACTCTATCAGCAATTAGTGTCCATTCAGATTCTGTAGCAGCATTAGCGCTAAATAATAATGCACGCTCAGTGTACTGGGTTTTTATTCCGTTCTTAATGGTGGACCACACAACAATCCAGAAAAAACATAAACATCACACATAGTAACAGATTTTTTGAAACATATCACTCAAACAAATGAATAACAAAATGCATGTATTGCATGTATATACTACATCTCCTCCCCAAGTTATTTCCGTGTCCGTGTTGGTCTTCTTACTCATGGTTGGTCATTTCTGCCCTCTCACTATACTTCATCAAAGTATTCATCTGGCCAAATGAGTTAAATATACAGATTTTTTTAAAAAATTACAAAGATTAAAATATCTCCTTACAAAACCAAGCGATCTACTACGCTGGGTCTCAACGGCTGTGGCGGACTCACTTTTTTTGTTGCGTACTACCAGAGGGGGGTTGAGGAGCATTTATCACTTCTGGAAATGAAACATTGCATGGTGATGGAACGGTATCCCATATTTGCAGTTCATTGATAAGGTGCTCTCTGGCCTCACCTTTCTCCGGTACTACTGACAGATACTTGGCTTGAGCAATGACAGCGAAGTTCGAGGTAGGCATTTCAGGACAAGTGATATCAGGAAGTTCTCTAATTTACTCTCAATGCTGAACCGTGAGTAATTTCCCAATCCCCTATGTAATTGTTTCGTCAGTTCATCAACGGTCTGTTTCCCCAGGTAATCTTTTATCGTTCTAACCCCTCGTTCAGCGATACCATTTGAGGCTGGGTGGTAGGGGGGACTCTTAGTGACCTTTATGTTGTAGCCCTTACAAAAGGATATAAACTCTGCTGATTGAAAAGGGGGCCCATTATCCGTCACAATTTCTCTAGGGATACCGAAAACTGCCATAAAACTACTTAACTTTAATATAGTACTCTGAGCATTTGTGCTATCACCCAAGCTTCAATCCACTTTGAAATACTGTCCACTAGTATCAGGATATTGTGGCCCTGAAATGACATGAAGTCCAAATGAACGCGTTTCCACGGTGAATCAGGTTTCGGCCAGGGCATTAGGTAATTCCTCTGTGGGACATTTGCTTGAGTTACTTGACAAGTTTCACAGCTTGCAGCAAGATTTTCAATATCCTTATCTATGTCTGGCCACCATACATTTGATCGAGCCAATAGTTTCATCCGGACTATTTCTATATGCTTCTCATGAAGCATCTTCAATACCAGGCTCCTGAGGGTCTGAGGAATAATAACTCCATTCCCCCAGCACAGACTGCCATTTGTAACGGTCAGCTCATTTCGTCGCGTAAAATATGGACGAGTACTTTAATCACATTTTTTGGCCACCCTTCTTGGGTAAACTGGATAATTCTTTGGATAATCTTGTCATTGATTTTATACGCCTTGACATCCAAGCTGTCTATGCTTCTGTTTACTTGGAAAACACACTCTGTATCCTCAGTGGTCTCTGGTGGAAGAGGTAAACGAGATAGCTAATCGGCATTTCCTATCTCTTTCCTGTAGGTTACCTGATAATCATACACAGCCAGTTTGAGGACCCATCTTTGAAATCGTGATGCAACTAATGTCGGGATTCCCACCTTAGGACCTAGAATCCTCTTCAGTACTTGAGTGTCTGTGACAATCGTAAACTTCTGTCCATACAAAAACTTGTGAAATTTCCGGACCCCGAAGATTACTGCCAGAGCCTCTCGTTCCACTTGGGCGTAGTTCCTCTCTGCAGACGTCAGGGTTGCAGACGCACACATGACAGGTCTCTCTACTCCCTCAATCACATGACAGAGAACTGCTCCAACTCCACATGGGGATGCATCAGTCACAAGTACCAATGGAAACTGAGGTTGGTACATAGTCAGCAAATTATTCTTTCTAAGGAGACTTTTACTTTCCTGAAATGCATATTCCTGCTCCTCGGTCGAATGAAACGGGGTGCCTTTTTCAGTAAGTTTGTGCAATGGCCTAAGGATAGTTGATGATATTGAATGAATGAAAGAATGAATAATTTATTAATTGTCCTGGGGATATACCCCTTAAGAACAAAAGCAATTTACATTTTTTTGAGCAACATAAAGAGCAAAATCAACAATTTGGACAGTAACATAATGAAAAAATTAAGTATGAATTAATACCATTTTACAATGCTGAATGCAAAGTTTTTTGGAAATCATATCATATAACAAATTCATCTGCGTACATTTCTGGATTTACATTAATTACAACAATATGCAAAATTACAACAATATGCAAAATAATAACAACATTTAGTGGTCAGAAAGTAACATATTATAATATTTCATCTTAAAACTAGCAACAGAAGAACAATTTTTTATGTTTTTGGGCAGGGTGTTCTAGAGATGACACGCAGTGACCAAGAAAGAATTTTGGAACTTCGTTGTGCGGTGACTAGGAATGTAAGGATACTCAGGATCACATCTAGTGCACATATCCGTGGTGGAAGGTTTCACGGAAAACATGTCGAATAAATATTTAGGGGATTTTTCTTGAAATAAGCAATACAAGTAGAATCCGAGGATATTGGGATAAATTTACTGACGAAATGAAGCATGCCCAAATAGGATTTCATCTGTTACACGTTTGTAGGACTAGGGCAGTCCTCTATTGCCTTAATTTTTCCTCAGAGGGCCGGATTCCAAATTTATCAACAATATGTCCCAAATGTTCAATGCTGGGTTGAAAGAACTTACACTTTTCCAGATTTTCCCGGATGCCATATCTATTCAGGCGACCCATTACTGTACGTGTTTTTGCATGGCAGTCTGCATGATCCTTACCCGCAATAATCACATCATTAATGTAACAGCGCACCCATTCCAGCCCTTGTAGCACAGAGTCCATTACTGATTGAAATATACTTGGTGCACTGGAAACCCCATAGGGTAACCTGTGCACTTTGAAGAGGCCGAAGATGGTGTTGACGACCAGTGGGGCCTTGGATTCCTCAGACAATTCTAACTGCATGACAGCCTGGCTCAAGTCAAGGGTAACAAACACCTTTCCGCCCGACAGGTTTGTAAGTATTTCGTCTATCCTAGGTAAAGGATATTTATCTCGCTCAATTACGGTGTTAATAGAGTTTTTGTAGTCAATACACAATCTCAAAGCTCCATTTTTCTTGGCCACTACCACTAATGGACTAGCTCACTCTGAGTGCCTTATTGTCTGAAAGATACCCGAATCTACCAATTTTGAAAGCTCTAACTTGACCTGACTCCGTATCTTAAATGGCACATCATAGGCTTTCCGAAATATTGGAATAACCCCTTCTTTTAATTTAATATGAGCCTTAAAGAAACTTATTTTTGAACTTCGGTTGTTGTCAAATACCAGACGGTATTGTGAAATAAATTGCGCCGCTGAGTGCTCAACGTGATGTATTTTAAGCTTCTCTCTCCAACGCGGCAAAAGCACATCCGACCATGACCTTCCCAGCAACGGAACTCAAAGATCTGACCCTACAATGATTGGCGAAAGCACACAGCGTTTCGTAGGGGACTCCAAAGAGACACGTACCTCGCCCTTTACACTCAAATCCACCCCTGATGCTGATCTGAGGGCTGACGTGCACTTTAAAAGCTTTGATCCTGGGAGCCACCGGGTAAACTGACGAAAACTCATTACCGTGACCGATGCTCCACTATCTATTTCAAAATTAGCATCGACTCCGTCTATTTTAAGGAAACATTTACAAATTTCGGACCCAAAACCAAATTTCAAACCTTCGAAGGGATGAGGCTGTTGTTCTATCCCAGCTATCCCGTGGATCGCCGCCGGCTCAGTATTCTGCGTTTCAAATTTTCCCTCCGCATCTGCATTGCGGGACGTGCCTTCTTCTACGTCGTTCACTGCATTTACGGGTGTTCCTTTGCACATTCTTGCGATATGCCCACGTCTTTTGCACCGTCGACATTCCCAAGTCTTCACAGAACAGCTCTCAGGGTTGTGGTTCCTCCCGCACCTCCAGCATCCGGGGGTTGACGCTCTTCGTACTAGAATATTCTTCTGTGGGGAAGCCCTCTGGTAGACACCGCAAATGCTCTCTGGACTGGATGGTAACTGCATTGGGCGTAAGTGTTGCGCTTGAGATTCGGCCAGCACCAGATCTTGGGCAAATACACAAGCCTTTTCGAAACCCAAATCGACCTCCATGATCAGCCTCCTTTGGATAGCCATTGACGAAATTCCGCCTGTCTCTCAGTGCTTCGTCCAAAAACATTTTGAAGTCACAAGAGGAGGCCAGCTTCTTCAACTCAATGATATAGGAAGACAAACTTTCGTGGGGGCGCTGGTTTCGGTTGTAGAACTTCATTCTTTCAGCTATAACTAACTTCTTTGGTTGAAAATGTTTTAGTAGCACTGCTGTAAGCTGTCGGAAGGATTTATCCACCACTTTCTCGGGATGCAGTAAATTTTTCAATACCGCGTAAGTCTCAGATCCCACCAACGTGATGAGTAAAGGCACTTTTTTCTCATCCTTCACATCATTAATAACAAATAACTGTTCCAGTCTTTCAACATACGCAGCGAATTCTTCTTTCTCTAGGCTGAACTCTCCAACATGTCCAAACATTTCACATAACTATTTTTTTTTCCTCGTCGCCAAATGTTATGTCCAGCGCTAAATAATAATGCACGCTCAGTGTACTGGGTTTTTATTCCGTTCTTAATGGCGCACCACACAACAATTCAGGAAAAACATAAACATCACACATAGTAACAGGTTTTTTCAAACATAGCACTCAAACAAATGAATAACAAAATGCATGTATTGCATGTATATACTACACACTGACGATAGAAAATCAAGTAATCAACACGCTCGATAGTAAGAAGCATGAGTGATACATGGACCTCAATACATTCATCTACGTCTACATATTACCCTGCAAACCACCACAGACGTTTGTGGCAGGGAGTTACTCAGCACCAACATGACCTAGAGTGAAAAAATAAACTTTCACCATCATGCACCACGCAATGGGTATGCTACAAGTGCTACAATACGCATGCATATTCATCCACCCATATTCATCCATCAAACGAAATAACTTAGCTTATATCCACCGCTAATGTATTGCGTTAACATTTACATCGTGAGGCACTTAATTTTGCATGTCATTATTATATAATGTTTAACGAAAAAATATATGATAAAGCAAGAAAATATCATCTTCACCCTATTCGCACTATCACATATTCATTCATCACCATTTGCATTTCATTTGCAAAGTCTCTCTTATCTCATATGTACCGTGGACATTGATAGGTGTGCCCGACAAACATGACGGGAAAGACACTTTAAGTCAAGTTGCGTAATTCTGTGTTCATGTTATATGAAAGTGATTCATTGATATCCAGTAGTGTACAGTTACAGAATTGTGAACTGTTAAAAATTCAGTCTGTGTCATTGTCTCCACCATTTCTTTTTATGTCCGAACTTGCGTATTGTAGCAATTTCTTTGCGTGCGGTGACTTTCGCGGACTCCTTTCTCTCACACGGATCACTCTACTATAATATAATTGTTTAGTTTTTAGACCCTCTTTCATTCTCTCGCTATTGCTAAACCAAAAGAAGAAAATATTTTCACATATATCCATTACTGGAACATCCAAACCACATTCTTTCATCGCCTACTCCGTGCTATTCTTATTCATTCCTCTATTGGATTGGATGTTAGGGGAGGCGACCGACACCCAGGGTCATTTACGCCATAGGGGACAGGTAAGGGAGGAAGGGTGGATTGAAACCCGGCGTCGGCAACAGCCTGTTCTTAAAGTAAGGCGCCATGGGGACCTCGGTTTAACGTCTCATTCGACAGACGGAGTAATATACTTGAAGTGCCCTCCACAAGACTCTCATGTAGGGATCGGGTTACCTCTGAAAAATATCCTCCTCTGCAAAGATTTCTAAATCTACATACTACACTGGGAGCTGTTACATCGGCGGGTTGCCGGTGGTGTTAGGACACCAGCTTCTTAAAGGATAAGGTTTAGGAGGTGAAATGGTGGAGGGTATCATAGGATTGTTTTCAGTGGAGTTCAGTTTATACCATGATCTCTTATTGTATTCTGAAAGAACGAATTTATATTTCTATCCGTATGGCAATGTATCTCTCTTATTTCTTTGCTTCTGTCATACCTACAGATGTAGTGAAGAGTCATGGAGGTGAGGGGACCACGGTTTAATGTATCAACCGACAAACGAAGTACTGCACTTTAAATGCCCTCCACAAGACACTCGAGTAGGGATCGGGGTTTCTCTGACAATATCCTCCTTTGCAGGGATTTTTAACCCTAACCGTCCGTATGGATTAGCCGGTACTCTAGCCACCACACTAACCTGAACACCTTCCTGTAAACATTCCTGTAAACACTCCTCAGCCGCCACATTCCCGCTGCAAGTACATTAATATTTACCCTCACAATTCCAATTTTCTCTATTATTGAATAACTTTGTGAGGAGGACTCATATTCACACTGCGTTTTTTGTTCCCTTCCTCACTAGCAAACACTCATTCCTAGATATGCATCACATTCTATATACAAAAGTATTCATAAAGCAAAGAACACTGCGCTATTCTCCAATTATTTAATTGCATCTTCCGGTAAAATTGCTGGCATAATATTTATATATTAATGGTTGCGAAGTAACGTGATGTGGGGGAGGTATGTGAAGAAAAACTAACGTCTCTAAGGCAGGGGAAATTGAGTAAGGGCTGGTGAGGTGAGAAAGGTAATTATTCAACACGGAAATTTCTTTAAAAAGACGTTGGAAGGGGTTCAGGGAAAGTAGTTCATTAGAGAGGTTGCTTGACTTGCTCTAATAATTTCAAAAAGGTTTGTCTAGAAAAAAAAGAAAAAAAATTGGAAATGAGAATTTATTACTGATTCCATGCAATTTAGATTGAAAAATTGCCAACGAACAATATTTCCTCCAATCGATTGGAATAAATTTCCAGAGTTGTGAGGCGGCCACTACAAACGACTTGTGAAAGGTAGTGGTTCGGTGGGTCGGAAGTAGAAGATTGCTAGGTTCTGTTCAAGTACCATTGCATGATTGGTAGTTCCTTCCGGAAACATATCCATTAGGTAGGAAGGCTCATTGCTGGCAAAGATAGAAAAAAGAAATGTTCCAAGTAGGTATTTACGACGTGAGCTGGTTTCAACCAACCAAGTTTTTATAATAGTAAAAGTACGAAGTATTCTTAGCAATATGGATGGAAATATTAAATTAGTCTACAAAATGACACCTGATGTGGTCAGGTTTACTGCAAAAAACTCACCAACCGGCATTCGAACGCCTCAAGATCTCTCCTGTCATCCTTTAGTTATCCACACTCTTTCGCAAGCAGTCGGCCGATATACACAAAATCAACTTGTTCCATTATTTCATAATTCACCCTAATTATTATACATCCACTCTTATCGCATTATTATCAAATCATAAATACATCTTATCATGAATTTCAGACGATTCGGAATGCACCCACGAGCCAAAAGTTGGTGAGATGCAGGGGCGAGAGAATATATTTCGGGAAAAAGCACCCGGAAAGAAGCGGAGCAATGAAACAAGATGGCGGCATCTTGAGGGTGATTATTTTTTAGGAATCAAGAGGAGATGGATTTGCTTCAGTAAGTGGTGAGCGTCAGTCGACAGACGACCTCGTACACGAATGCTAATCAATGACTTCGGAAATTACAAATAGTTTTGATTCGGAATGAGAATTTCCGTGCGAGTAAAGTCCTATGAGGGATCAATAAAGGCCGGAACATGAAAGAAACATGCAAGCAGCATACGAAGGCTGAGAAGGAATCAATTTTTTACCTCGGAAAAATTATCGAGCTCAGTAAAATTTGACGACAAACGTTGGAATTGAGTAATTCAGCCGTTTTTTTGTCGAGATGGAAACACATGAAATAATTTAAAAGTCTCACTTTACATGCTCACGAGAATTATTACTACACCAACGGAAACAAAGTAAAAACTATTTTCAGGGTGATGTATTAAATCCATGAGGAGGGGTAATGGTTATTTCTCCAATCACTTATAATAAAAACAATTATAATCGATTTTTTCGCATAGATTAGTTTCTATTTCATTGGGAGCTTTCTGATACAACGATGGTGATGTTTTTGGTCAACAAAAATCAAAAGTAAGTCAGACGAAGAGATGTGCATATATAAATAAAATACATGATTACATATGTTATTTTAAAAAATCTGGAGATAAAATGACATGCATATAGAGCAATTTTAATAGTTCGATTTTTTTGTGGATAGAAAATGCTTCTGATATTATATAAATAACAAATAACCTTATCTGTCATCCTTTTCAACATTAGGGCCTATAATTTTGAATGGATACGTTTTAAAACTAGTATTTGAGTAGAAACCAACGCAAATATAATTTTTGTAATTAATCTGAGTGGTGAAAAAATACTTAAGTTATTCTTTTAACGTATTGGCAGTGAGCAGTATACATTTGATGAAAAAACTCTGTGTCTTGGTACGCAAGTGAGATGTAGACGTCCCACAGTTCATAATATTTGCGATTTGTAAGGTAAATTTTTATTCATCAGCGCAACAGACCTATTAAGTGATTTGAAGTTTTTGGCGAGATTTTGCATGAGGATATATGGAAGGAGAGAATCACCAAAGAAGATGTTCCACGGAACTAGGAGAGAAGAGATGTTTAGTAAAAGCCTTCTGAAAGGTATTATGCTTATTTATTGGACAAATTATGAGACCTAACCACCTCTTCAATAAAGCACTGAAAGGAGAAATAGATGAGAAGAATTCTCGGGGAGAACCGAGAATAGATTACATGAAGGAAATTTTGAATGAAATTTAATAGAAGAATTATGATGTAAACAAAGGAATGGAATAAAAGTCTGAGGGGGGGGCAATTCTCTAACGCCTTGATGATAGTCGTGTGCAAATATAACAAAATTTATCGTACTCTTTCAACAATTCGGGGCTGTTGAATTTTCACTTCCTTTACGCATGTGATGAATATTGCATGAAAAATATCAAGTGGTGGTAAAGCATGTGATATTCCGACAAAATCCAGAGGTAATGTTATTTTTGCATGTGATTTGTTTCGTAAAGTTTCGACTATTGATCCGAAGGACCGAAAGAGGCAGGGGAAGCAAAAGAGATTGGAAGCCAAGGAGATGCAATGCTTATCGAAGAATTTTTAAGATCTTATGCACAGAGAGTATCGACAATGAAGAAGTTCTTCGACGAGCTGAGGAGAAAAGAAGTATGATTTAAACTGGGAGAAGAAGAGAAAACTTATTGGATACAATTTTAGAGCAAGTTGATTCCTTCACATATCTCGGAAGTCTCATCACGTGGGACAGAAGAAGTACAACAGATATCAAGCGGAGAGTAGCCCAAGCTAAGAAGGCGTTCATGGGAAAAAGACAACTGCAGTGCTCAAAGAAGATAGGACTATCAACCAGAAAACAGTATGTAAAAACATTCGTGTGGAGCGTAGAACTCTATGGATCGCAAGCATGGGCTATTGGAAAAGCTGACCAGAAAAGACTAAAGCCTTCAAAACCTGGTGCTGGAGAAGGATGCTGAGGATTAAATGGACGGACAAAATAAAAAAATGATGAAGTGTACAGTAGAGTAGAGGAAGAAAGGACTATTTGGGACAATATACAGAAAAAAGGAACCAGGTGGATTGGACACACCCTGAAGCACAATGGGTTGATGAAGGATATAATTGAAGATAAAATAGAGGAAAAAATCCCCAGAGGAAGAACCAGAAATAAGCCATGAGACCAAATAAAGAGGAAAATATAAAGTAAGAGATACCAGGAGGTAGGAGAACCAGCATTCGGTAGGGAAGGGTGGAGGGCTGCAGTCAACCAATCTTAGGATTGAACGACCGATGATGATGATGACAATTTTCGACACAATCTGCGATAACAACAATCAATCGACAACAAATGAATTGTATGGGAAGATTTACTGTAGGAAAGAACAAGAATTGAGAACATGAAGCAAAATATGTGGAGGCGTAGCATGAGAGATTCAATTAGTTAGCTGGGAGTGGAGTGTAGAGGAGGCTGTGATACGTGGCTGAATCAAACTAATCCTTGGGTTGATTAGTATTGATGAACATGATGGGTCAGAATTTGTTTGAAAGACATCACAGAAAGTGGAATGCACCAGCAAAAGAGAAAGGGAAAAATATTGGCATTTCAGAGAGAACGGAGGTTTGTAGGGCGTATGCTGATTGTAAAAGAGAAATGCCATGGGGTGAGGGGCGTTTTTATGGTGAAAAGGTGGAGTATGGATCAAAATATACTCTGTTCTGTAGGACAGTTAACGTTGATAATGAAAGCTTGGGCTATCTCTATCCTATATTCTTGTTCAACTCTAAACTTTTTCAGAGCTTTCCTTACATCTCTCATCCAAGACTGTCTCTGTCCTCTTTTTTTCTTTCAGGTAGAGGCCACTGAAATATTAGTATGGGCCATATATTTCTTGTCATTCTCAACAAACGCCAGATTTTTCGATCTCAATTCTGCCCGTTTGCGAATAATGCCGTTTGCGATAGAGAGTAACGGAGAGCATTTCCGATATGAAGCGGTCTTCCTTGTGGACAACGATAGCGATGATAGGAAAGAGGGAACCGCGATCCATAACCAGGTCTTTGAGTGGTCTCTGAGTGTAAACAGAGAAGCCACATTGGTTTTCATGCATTCTATTTTATGTAATTCTTGTCGCCCTAATACATTTTCCTTCGACTTGCCTGTCACAGTTAGAATATGAAATAGATGCCCTACATACTGAGAAGTCACGGTATTTCATCAATCTGAATAGATTGGTCGATATTGGTCTAGAGAAGGGAATCTTTAACTTTGAGATGCTTAAATTTTTGAGCGAAGACATTTTTCTGAAAGATTCACAATATAATGTATCACAATCTAATGTATAAACTAGAGGATTTTTGCAAGGGTGCATATACACCAAGGGACGGATTTGCCTTGAAAACATCAAAGTTCGCATAAACTCCCCTCGAAATTTGCCTTGAAGGAAGATGGCTTGGTGGCGTAACTGGCTGAAACACCTGATCGGCAATTGGGAGATCCAGGTTTGAGTCTCGATAAAGTCAAATGACTTTTTATAGGAAAATTTTGACCCTTGTTGTACAAGCACCCTTGCGACTCTTAACTTAGGATGATTTTATTCTAAAATGAGCGTGTTTCTTCTGAGTGTAATCCTCAGCATCTACTAGTCTACTAGTAGTCTTCGTTTTAGTGGAAAATAATCTAGAGAAGAGAATCTTTAATTGTGAACTGGCAAACTTTTTCAGTGAAGACATTGTTATGAAAGATTGCTCAGCCTATTCCGCTGTGATGAGTACTTATGTCAAGCGCACGCTTTAAGCAGTAAAAAAGTTCGACGAATTTTCCGAAAAAACGTTGTCAATACTCAATAATAACAATATAACCCACTCTCGCACCATCACACCTATCTATGAAGACTCTTGTTGTATGCCTCAACTATGCAGGATTGTAAATTTTCCTTCACGATACAAAACTGTGTCATATGCTTTGACGAATACTAAAGCATACTCTCTCTCCTAGTTATTTACCCTGCCTGTAATTTCATAATATTTATAGTACTACATGGTTATTAGCATTTGTGAACGGGAAGCATTCGCGTAGACGTTAATGAGGTTCAATCAACAGACTTAAAGTCTGTTGATTTCAAAAGAAGAAATAATTTGTGTGCTACAATAAGTTTAAGAATGAGTTTTATACACCGAATAAATTTGGGACAAATTACTTCTCAGGATAAGGCGAGACCTCATACAAAACACTGAGTAGTGGTGGGTTGGATCATATGCATAATTTGTAGCGATATACTGCAAGATGGAATGGTTTAAAGTGTATTTTTTTGCGAACACTTTGGAACCACAGTACCTAATATGGATGTCACCAACAACGTGAGTGGTCACAATTTTGAGTATGTTTTATAAGTACTTTTTCAATATCTTATTAATTTCTGCACACTAAGTATAATTAATTATTCTTGCATGTAATATGTTTGTAATTTTGAACTCCGCTTATGTGATTTGCATATTGAAATGAGTGAACTTTGACAGATGGTAATAGTGACGAATGAATGCAGTGACCATCCAAGTACGAGAATAATCACACTTTGGTACCGTATTCCCAGTGAAATCTCCCTTCACCACGTATTAGTTAATCAATTTGAATAGCTAATAGCAACATGATAGTGTTTGCTGACGGGTAGTGCATGTTGGATTTGGAGCCACTCCTTCCCAAACACACTTGAGGTGGCTGACAGGGTCCCACATTGATGAATCATCGTATTTTATGAAAATTTATATAAAAACGTATATATGAAAATTTTCATCCTATACATTACTCTCAGCATTTATCCAAGAATCTCTAATGTGATCCAAATCATTGAAGCGGAAAATGTCCCATTGAAGACTCCAGAGCACGAATTTCTGTTCCTATAACCAAGACTGATATATGCTATAATATTTTTACTCTAATTAACGCTGTGGCTGCGAGTAGCCAGACGGGTATGTTGTCTGGTACAGTAAAACATGAGTCATAATATACATCTTCCAAAATAAAAAGTGTTAATTTGCGAATGAAGTCGTTTGATTCGACTATTTGACTCACAGGCGTGGTTTTGCTGGGGTGAACATCGAATGTAAAGGAATAAATTAATATGAAAGTCCAGCGTCGAAATTCTATATCCCTCTTACTTCACACATGTTGTCGAATTTACTATTACTATGGTGAGGATTATCGATAAATTACTCTAGTCATAAGTCTGTCATAACCTCCTGGCCGTCTTACACTAAATTACACTTCTCGCGACGAAAGAGGCTCCAATCGTTATTCATCCAATAATACCTACAATTTAGTTATCACATAAATCCGGCGTCCAACAGTTAAATTTCTGACTAAACATTTCGCCAAAATGCGTCAGGGTACTGTGCAAAAAATCGACCAGGAATTATTAAAATTTAGTCGAATTCCATTCAGGATATGGAATGAAGTATAGCTGAAACAAACAGAATGGCATGGCTGTTGTGTATCAATAAACTTATAATTGAACACTTTCAATCTTTGGATGATAATTTTCCGTCCATTTCTTCTTATTATTCTATTGATTTAGAATTCAGGAATTCCTTTACCGTTTTCGTATTATGTCAATAATCTTAACTTTCTGTAACCGTTCTCATATTTTCATTAATGTTCTGCTAATCTAATGTGGTGCGCTGGTTTCAATATAGTTTCTGTGTTCTGCCGTATAATTCATGCATGCCTGGTGTGGAAGCACCCCCTGCTACACACCCTTGGGGTGGCTTGCAGGGTATGACGTAGATATAGATGTAGATGCAATCTGTGGCGTAGTGTTATGACATGTATTCTGCCCCACGAAATAGTGATGATTTTTGGACAAATTGTTCTGTATATGATGTTGGTGTTGCTAGAAACGTTTTCAACACTATGTTCCGAATTAGAAGAAAGCATTTGTCGCGTACGCACCATTTTCCACGGAAATTTGTTTCCCTGAAAAATAAATCAAAATTACTGATAACAGTGTATAACAACGCTGTACTTCGGTATTTCCCGTCTCTGTTCACCACCTACCATGTTTAAATCCAAAGTTTAACTCCGGAAATGAGTTAAGTGCCTCGAAGTTGAGCCGTCTTCATTTCGCTATATTTTTTTTGTCATGTGGCATAGATAAAACTTCTTTTTGACGAAATCTATCGTTTTTCCTAAACACACACATCCGACCAAATGTTTATATGCTCACCAGGGTAACGGTTATACACTGCAGTCTTTTGCGAGAGAATGGCATATTTAGATGCAACCATCCGTCTCCTGCATCATGTCATGGAGACAAAAAAACCCAAATCCTTACTTCGTCAAAAATACTTCGCGGGAACGAGATCCTTTAAAACTTCCCGCACGGCCGCAGAAGCTTTGACCTTCAAACGCGCCCTCCCGAGGAGCGAGTGTGTGTGACCCGACCTTCAAGTCGGGAGGTCAAGGTTCGACCTCCGCGACGGCAAATAATGATTTACTTTCCTTCTCACAATTCCCGGGGTCGCGCGCAGCGGGACTGGGCGGTGGTTTGACGGAGGGGCCGCCGAGGGCCCCGGCGATTGACGACTGAGCGGCCGGGGACGAATCGAGGGCACTTCGGCCGATCCGTCGAAATACGGATCTCTTTGGGGAGCAACAAGCCGCATGGAAGAACACTATATACCACACTATCGAACATCTGCTGCACTAGGTCTTCCCATATCATCTCTTGCGAAGTATGGAATCAATTGTCAGAAGACTTAAAAAAATTGGAAAATGCAAATAAATTTAAAAAGAAATATCATGAAATATTACTTCATGTGAACTAAATATTGTGCTACACTGTACAAAATCGAATGTATTTTTATAAAGTTCTAAATTTTAGCCGTTTTGTTAAATATCATGTCGGATTCTGTGATATTAATATATAATGTATATCTTGCTATTGTAATATTTGTTTGACTCTAAAGATATGTATGATCATACATGTTCCTAAGGGACACACTTATTCGGAATAATGCATTAAAATTTATATACCATTTCTACCATGCGCTGTCTCTCATTTGCATTTATAAAGACAATTTGGTCAGTTGAAATCAGCTGAGCATATGCCAAAGAACGGTACATTTTTAGTAATGACTCAGCTGAAGATATGTGAAAATCTACCTCGAATGACAACATGCATCAATGTATGATCTAGAATTAGAGTTGGTCAGGAATGTGGTTTTTTTCAGAGCACAATAGTGTTTTCCTCACCTGAGTAAGTCGAAATATGCATAAAAGTAGGTTAAACGCAGTGGAAATGGGGTTCCTGAGAAGTATCAGAGGGAAAGTTGGATGAATGGGGTTAGCAATGAGATGGTTAAGATAGAATGTGAGTATGATGCTCCAGAAATGGACAAATGTGAAGAGAGTATTAACTGCAGAGGGAATGAGCTGAAGAACGAATCGGTGAAAGTAAAATTATGATTATAGTTGTAAGAAATACAGCAGATGTCTTTTTATCTCTCTTGGAGCAAGCTAAGCTGAGACGCTGAGTGAGTTAATGTCGAAAGTAGATGCTTCACGATGCCAAAATTAAAGCTATCGACACATCCTTACGATTGTCTCACTAACTGAAATACTAATAACTTATTCTGCCCCCATTATGGTGCATTTAAGGCAATATTTTATTGACAACTGCTTTCATTATGCTCCCAAAAAATAATTGGGTGTCTACACAATCATTGCAGCCGTTCATGTAATCCTAAAACCAACGCAAAGTTGAATTTTCCAACTTTTTTGAGATCATTGAAATAGGTGACTTATTTTCTTCGGCCTTGGTTAGTTGTAGAGTAATAAGGAAAAAATTGTGGTGCGATGTATATTACGAGCTACATTTCTATGTATTTAGAAACACACATTTAGTAACATGTTAATGGGGGAAAAAGATTAATTCGTTGGACGAATCCCCGGGCACCTACGCCATTGCGTATAATCCCGTGGGATAACACATAGGCAAAATGAAGGATTGGCTCCAAATCATTAGTGATCTGGTTAGGAAAATGATATTGGGTTGGTATAATCCAAGACCCGGTCACAACTAGATTGACCGGGTAATGGAATGTAATGCTTTTTGGTATTAGAAACTCGAATTCTGCTTCATTGATAAAAGCAGTTCCGAGCCTCCCTTGACGATGTTTTGCTCATTTGCTCATGTTACGCTCATTTGCTAGCAGTCATTCAAACCCCCCTTAAACAAACAACGAAAGAGTTGTAGTAACAGTATGTTGATTGAGTAATTTAGTTACAGTTTGTAGATTGAGAGCGTGGGCATTCACTCCGCCGAAAATTTGCTGTTTCGCTGTTCGACGCTTATCCATTCTCTTTCGCCATGGTCAAACCAACCAAGCCATATATTCTTTTCACATGCATCCAAAACTGGATCATCAAATTCACACTCTGAAATAGCCCACTCCTACTCAACCCTATTCTTCCTTCTTTTATCGCAATTACTTCTCAGTTAATTCATACCCTCGGCATTTAACCCGTCCTAATGCTTAAACAGGCATTCCCGAGCTTCACTGTCATATAACTTATACTCTTCAATAAATATACGAAAACTGTAGCTTTCTTTATCCTTCTTCATGGACAAAATATATCAAAACATACGTACAAAATGCGTCTTCTCTAAATATGTGAAAATTTTTACATTTTTTATTCAACTACTTGTACGGCATAGTAGCTGCTGGTTTTACGTATCTCTTAAGCTCTACATAACTGTTTTTAGTGTATACAGCTTATCTGAAAAGCTATTTCCAAAATTTTATACAGTTAATAATGAGGATTGAATTCTTCATTTGAATTGATTACGTCCTCACTTTTTCCCTTGATTATTCTCCAGTCTGAAAATTATTTTGGCTGTTTCATTATTATAAGAGCTGGTTTTCTCTATTCTTAAGTATGTCTTTTTTACGTAGCTGCCTCAGTAAAATGTAATTTGTGCATTCATTCATTCACACAGTATCTTATTAACCTGCAAATTATTACAATGATTAATAAGCATCTGATACATTACTTATCAAGCTATTGATCATTTGATTTTTGCTCTTCCGCTCTTCAGCTTCCTCAAATCATCCGCTATCCTCCTTCCTTTGAAACCTGCGATAATTGTTCTTGCCAACGCTCTCAACCTACACAGTGTTACTGACAAAGAGTTACTAAATGTATAGAATCGTAGTCCATAATATACATGACCCAGCAGTTTTTTCCTTTTTCTACTATAGAACTTACCAAGGCCGAAGAAAAGAATTTGCCCATTTCAAATAACTCAAAAAAGTTACAAAATTCAACTTTGCGTTGATTTTAGGATTACATGAATGGCCAAATACTAAACGCATAGAATCGTAGCCCATAACATACATAAGTCAGCAGTTTTTCCTCATTACTTCAGAACTAACCAAGGTCGAAGAAAATAAGTCACCCATTTCAATGAATTCAAAAAAGTAATAAAATTCAACTTTTCGTTGATTTTAGGATTACATGAGCGGCTATACGTATTACTCTGACACTTATTGTTTTTCTGGGAGCGTTATGAATGCAGTAGTCAAGGAAGTATCGTCTTAAACTCACCACAATACGGTAAGAATAAGCCACGTATTTCAATTAGTGAGCAAACCATGAGGATGTGTCACTAGCTTTGATTTTGACATTGTGAAGTATCTAGTTGCGACATAAACTCACCCAGCGCTCCCGTAAAGCTTGTTCCAACAGAGATTCTCTCAATTCTGCTCTCAGCATCGATTCACTCTCTCAGCGTCCTTACACTGTCCGCTCATTGGTTGACGTGTGTTCAAGGCCATATAATTTCATCCACAAACCGTGTTAATTCTAAGAAATACCCCACGTAACACAACTGTTGCATGAATAAACTGCTATTCAACTCCTTTCCCTGTTACTCCTGTTACCGACAGTATCATGCTATATCAACGCGACACTTTACGCCATCGAGCTCAACCATGAAAACGAATTTTGGATCAATATTTTGTAAAAGGAAATTCGTTCATTTTCCCCGCTTAAAAACGTATGCAGAAATAAGCCTTTGTTTGAAATCATTCATGCTAATCACAGCAATAATTATTTTCTCTAATGAAATCTATTCATTTGGAGAAATATTTAGTGAAAGCATGAAGCCATAATTAACTATGTACCTGATGAATTTGTTGTAAAATGAATGAAAAACCTTTAGTGAAAGCATGAATGGCCTCATGATTTCACTTAAGATTTCTCCATGTTATTATATTTCATTAAAGGAAATAATTATCGCTGTAAATACTCGTCTATCCTTCATAGATATCATCCATGATATCTTGAGAGGTTCTAAAGTGACAATTTTCATTACCCCAGAATATTAAGTGCAATCTATTAACATGCTACTTCAACATCTGTACGAGTAAAACCTCTTCTCATTAAAGTAAAGTGGAATATATTCACCCATTTAAATTTTTAAAACTATTATATTAAAATTGTCTTCGTCCAACTGTTTGAGAAGTAAAGGAAACAACATATTCCCAATTTTATGTTCCATACTACCATATTCTTCAAAAATATTCCCAAAAAGCAGTCATACAGATCACTGTTTAAGCTGTGTTAATTTAATATTTACTTAATGCACAGAAAAATCTCAAAATTGGTAGCTTACCTCTGTTTTTTCAACAATTGCAAAATCATTGTATCCCCTTTCTGAGCAGTTCTTAAATTTCTTCTGGATGACGACTTCTTTTGGATTTTATAATGTCTTCAGAAAACTTCATTTGGCTTAGTGTGAAATGAGATACAATTTTGTAGGCATAGCAATGAAGATCATTTGTCGTGCAATCAGGAAGTCTGTTAAAACTAAGAGGACGAGAAATAGGAATTAGATTTTAACGTAAAGTAAAACCGCAAATGTATAAGGCGATTAACAGACTATGCTGGTGCTGCAACTTGACAACCAGGATTGTCCTCGCGACTAAGTACATTTTCTGCCTTCCAGTGAATCGCCTAATTTATGCCGAGTTTAACAAACTTCCATGAAGTATTCTGAGCAATGAGCAATTACATCCCTGGATACCTCCTTCGTTTCTTTTACATTATATTACACAATATTCTGTTCATACAAGGTATAAGTCAAAACAAAATGGAGAAACTGTTACGTTGAATACGATATCTCAACTCAAGTGAGAAAAAATAGCTGCTTTCTTAAATGATGATTTCTCTTATACTTTTAGATCTTCAGCTGCTATATTATTGAATTGTTTTACTCTAAATAATAATTAAAATTTATCTATGAATTTGAGATTAAAGTAAGCAATGGGTTCACTGTAATTTTGTCTATTCTAATTGTAATCATGAAATGACATTGGCATAGCTTATGCTTTTAATATTATATTTTGTTGGAAAGAAATAGAATTTCTATTTTACAACAAATTCATCAGGTACATAGTTCGTTATGGTTCCATACTTTAGCTAAAGATAGCTCCAACTGTGACAAATTTGGATGATTTCTATTCATCTCTAACCTCATGCATTGCATTACTAATGTATTTGACATTTTCAAGTATATCCTCGATTATAATCAGGATGAAATCTCTACTGAGGGAACAATATTCGTTTATATAACTCATTCATAGCCGTATGACAACATATATTTGCTATTCTTTGCATGAATAAACAATAAGTGTCATCTTTAATACTCATCCCTGAAAAGAATTCAATTCACCAACACTGCTACTCTGCTCTCATTTAGAAGAAGAAAGTCACGGACAAAAAATACTCTTCATCATATTGTTGGTGCCACTACACCCTCAATTTCAATAAAAACTGAAATAAAATTATTCTTCGCCATTTATAGTTAGAGACGGGATACGAGGATTGTAAGCATGCTCATATTTAATAGTCAATTATTATTTCTCTGTAAAGGTGTATTTAGGCCATTAATATGATATTTCCATCTAACTTACAATTGTTTTAACTCCGTCGTTTAAATACCTCAATGCTCAACTTAGCAAGAATCTCTGATAATAAATGGAATGGTCGTAACGCTTATAAAAACCATGAATTCAAATGAATGTCAAACCTCAATTCGCATAATATTCGGGCGATAAGTTAAATTTAGCATATATTTTATATAAAACAACCTTGATAAAAACTTATAAGGTAATTCAAATTTAAATTGAGGACTAATTATCAGACAATGCAATGGAAACTTATTTTAGATGATCCAATCTTCTACTCGTTATCATGACTTCAAACGTGTTCATAAGGAGTGCATTGACAGTGGACATCGCTTTAATTCTGTACATAGGTTGTCGGGTCTCATGACGTGTACAAGAGGTTTAAGAGAATAGGAATGCAACAGCCAAATATAACTTGCAATGCAAAATCTGAAAAGATGTTTCTTGTTTCTTTGCCTTGCTTGATAGTGCTTGCTCAAATTCTGTTAGATTTTGGCGTTAAGAGCCACAGGTTTTATAACAGTATACTAATAAATTAATGTTGGATAAAATCAGCAAATTATGAAAAAAATGTCTTTTCAGAACATGTTTACGCATTTCTGTTCTTAAGACAGACGCCATATTGAAAGAACTGGAACATTGGCAAACAATGAAACATAATCGTTTGTATGATTTAAATTAAGAACAATACTCGTAATCTATCGTATGGGAACGATCAAGGTGTATGAAATGGAAATGATCAATAACAAATTCTGCACAATTAGAATTTACGCTCGAAGAATTATACCATTGATTCTTAAGACACATGTTGACTTTAATATACAAATAAACGAAATTAAAGTAAAATAAAATATGCTCATTTTCCTACTTGAATTAAAATAATACTTGTCATCCGCAAAATTTGTTTTCATTACAAAGGTGTAGCGGTAAAAGTTGACGATCACTAAATCTTTAATGCATACTTAGAATAAAAAGTATATTTACCGATTTTTGGGGAAAGCATGGTTAAAAAAAGAGAATACTGTCAAATTTCGTTACCACATTAACTATTTCACAAATTAGGGATTGAAGTTCGATAGAGATGGCTAAAGTTTCAAAACATCTTCCGGAACCGCTGCGCAATTGTTGAGGGCGCATTTTGGTTGCGCCGTGATTGACAACGCTACCTATGTTAATCGAGCATCAAGGAGCGGGAGGACATTTTCCTAAAACAATCTTTCCAAAAGAGAAAGAAATCATTACTGAATTCTCGAAAACGAGACGCTAAAATATATACACACACATTTCCACCATTGGAACTGCCGCGTCGACGAATGTTCCCTTGGCTCAAATCAATGAATGGAAAGCTTCTCTCAATGGCGCCGTCTTTATCGATCTGCACAGTGGAGTCACCTGCGGAGACGCCATTCACTAGAACGGCTCGCCTTGCCCGGCTGGCCGGGAATGCCGACCAGGGAACATATCGAGTTCTTCCGAGGAAAATATTTCGGGCTTCCACGCGAGGGAAGGGGTCTAAAAACTTCACTTTAATGAAGAATAGACTGGCCGATTTACAGGGAAGGAAGACGAAACTTTAAAGCGACCCACGAGGCTGAAATTTAAGTTAATTTGTCCGAGGAACCATGGGACGTCGCATTTCGCTGAGGGGTATGATAAGGGGATTTCGTGAATGGGACTTCGACTGTCCTCGGCTATCTCCGCCACCTCGAGCATCGAGAGGAATTGTGGGATGCGGAGAAGAACGGCGAAGTGGACGTCCAAGGAATTCTTGAAGTGCTCCCTTCTCTCACTCTCGTATTTAAGTCTCGAGATCCTATTTTCGTAAGGTGTTCAAGTGATCCACTGGATGTTTTGGAGGACGACTAATGTTTGTATATTGGGTTTGAAAACGCGAGGAGATGTTCGCCCAAGTGCTTTTTTGTTTTTCAAAATGTGTAACGGACCAGTGTTTTCAAGACGTGCATGGACGACCGGTTATTTAGGGGCTATGGAGGCAAAGTGCTGCGCTATCGTTTCGAAACCCTAATTGTGCTGTTCTACGGAGGAAAGTGTACCGAAATGGATAGGATTTATCTTTTTCTTCGCTAAAAGGGTCTAAGTAAGTGAGGAAATCCGTCTCATACTGTAATTCGGTGGATTGGTGAGATGCTATCAGGAGGTAGATTCAAAGTACTTGACGGCTCAAATTGGGAGTGCATTTGCGCGCTTAGTAACCCACAACGAAAAGCATATATTAAAGCGTTTAGAGTATTTTTAATTACATTTCGCCAGGATTTTATACGAGCTATGTTGAAAATTGCTCTCTTAGAAAACTGCTGCTTACCCAGTTTCTGCCTATTATGCCAGTGAGAATTATTAAAATTTTATGCGATTAATTGACGCATTGGGTTCTAAATAATATCAAATGCCATTAATCCAAATTAATGTTCATTGTAAAGATATTTCAGCATGATTATCCAATGACTTTATAGTAATTAAAGTGAATGTATCGGAAGATATTTGATGATCTGTTGTTCTGTTTTCACCACCTTCCCCCCCCCAACGCCCCTAAATTAACCCCCTACAGACAGTATGTTTATAAAAAGAGCATAATTTGTCTCAAGTAATTAGAAACTATTTGGTTTTGTCAGTTAGTAATTAAGTATTAAATAGTTATGCAAAATTTTAATGCTTTCGAAACCAGGAAAGATATTTCATTTGGGAGTGGAGCTTGATAAATACGATATTTGTTAGTGATTGAAAAGTACTGAAGAAATTCGTCCACGTGGGGACAGCATGGCGTTAAATGATATTTTTTGTTTAAAAAACGTCTCATGACCTCCGCTAACTTTCTTTTAACTATGAATAAGAGAAGTGCATCTCAAAATTTCTCTGTTCCGTAGAGACTGACTTTGTGTCACTTAGCACGAGTGATTAAAATTTTTCCCTTTCTTCTGCAAATTAGGATTCAGGTTAGGAGATAGTGTGCAAATATTGAACACTTTGAAAGGCTGGAAGTGTACAAAGGCTGGAAACTGGTGACATAAAAGCAATACCTCAGTGTAGATAAGTCAAATAATTAAGGTGATTATTTGGCAAAACACAAGCAATCTACAATCAAATAGTTGATTTAAGAGTAAGTAATTAAGTGGGAAAAAAATTTGACGAAAAAAAGGGAGACTGTTGTGGTAACTGATCAATTTCTGAGCGTAAAATCTCAAAAGTGCGACGGTTTCTAATTTTTACGCCAATGAAGATAACTTTCCTAATAACTGAATTATATTTAGTGAGAATCTAGAGCAACTCTTAATAAAAGGCGATATACTTCAATAGGGCTGCCTTAGTGTTAACCAATGGGTAAAATGGTATTAGACTTTTTACAATTTGATTCAATATCCTGCCGAGGGAAATAAATATCAAAGTGAAACATTTAGTTTTTTTCAGTACCTTGAACTGGAAGTGTAATTTATTTTGTGAAATAGAATTAACAGCAATAGTTTATATTTTAGTTATAAGTTAATTTTTAGACCGTAAAAACTTCATGGTTGCCTAAAAAATTACTTATTTGAACACAAGAATCTTCGATAATTTTGATGCATTTATCTGGGAGAGAGGGCATTACTTTTGTTATAAACATATAGAGCTAGGAAAAGTGTGAACGAATAATTTAATTGTTGTTTAGGAAACTAAATAAATATTTATTCAATGTCAATTTGATCATTTACTATGATTTCACAAGTAGGAGGGTTCATTATCGACGCTGTTTATCAGGAGTGAAAGGGAAAACGTTTAGTTAGTTTGAGTTGGTGAAACTTAGCCTTGGATGAAATATACAGAGGTTTTTCTAAACAATTAAGCTGACTATCCAAATGTTGCTAGAGAGAAAGTAAATGAACATTTCCGGAATGTTTCTTTCCAAATTTCCAGCCTGTACACATAAGGTGGGAGCATTACTTGAAAGACCTCGATCCGAGGAACGCAGGAGTATGAAAGCTAATGGAGAGGCAATTTGTTAGGTAGTCGAGTTTATAAAGTGCATACCGAGTCTTCCATTTGGTCATAAAAAATAAGTTTAATTTCCTTCCTTCCAGAGAGGGAAGACAAACAAACCCTTTTCCTTAAATATTTCGTTTCACTTTAAAAAAGGTATCAATTTACCAAAATGAAATAAACAGACAGAGCCTTGGGGTGACTTGTGAAAGAAAGAGTTTCTTAAAATGCACAGTGCGTATTTGAAAGAAAAAAAATGTGGTGATGTTTAGCTTGAATAATGCCTCCGATCGGTGATGAAGAAGGGAAATGCTGTACTAAGTAGCCTACGTACATTGTTAGGACGTGAGTGAATGGTTTTACTTTGTTTTTCGTGCTTCTCTGAGGTGAGAAAAAATGAATACGTGAGTCCGGTTCGAGGGAAGTATAGGATGGCGAGAGATAAATAAACTTATGAATGAGGAATTGACTTTTGTCGAGACCGAGCGTGTTAACCGAGTCACCGAGGTGAACGAGACCACCACAGCTAGAGTCAAACTCCCCCGCAACTCCAGCCACCTGAACTGGTCACGGGTGATACCAATTGGCGTATTTTACTTACTCCTTTGCGTCATCTTGCATCGTCAAAATCCGCATCACAGTGATCGGCCGGAAGCTTAGGGACGGGCTAACGTCCACGGTCGGGGAGAGCGGTGGAGGAACTTCTTGGGGCGACTTATAAGGCGAAGGAGGTGGTGGCCGCGCGAGCACAGCCGCGGGAAGGGCGTCCGCCGACGGGAGAAGATTCAGTGTGACTTGAAGAGGAAACAGCAGGTCTTTCGTTGGGAACTGTGGAAAGTCTTTCCAACTGGTGGCAACTGATCAACACCCCTTAAAAAGACGATGAATCGTCTCCACTCGGACAGTTCAAGCTCCCCAAAATTTGAATGTTCGTCAACCGGACGGAAATACACCGATGTGGGTTTTTTTGGAAAAGACACTTCCTGTTCTTCTTCAGAGTACTTGATTTCCCAACCAAGTCTCGCCTCCTATATGCCGTCAGCTTCTTCCCTTCAGCTGGAGAGCGTAGCCTCCCCTCAACCCCCTGCGTGAGGGGTCGCACGCCTTCCTAACCCTGAGATGGACGTCGCGAGGTCGATCCTCGCCGACCGGCAACACTCGTTGCATTGAAGAGGGAATTGGTTGTGTCGCGCGAGAGTCAGGGGCGCCGCCCCCCTACCCCGTCCTCCACGCGAGGGCCCCTTTCTTACCCCTTCGAGAGGGGAGGAAAAATCGAGCGGGTGGCAGGCGCAGTAGGGGTGGAGATCGAGGGTGAGAGTGGGGAGTTGGAAACGGACAAGCGAAGCGGGTGTAGAATGGATGAAAGTGCAGGGGAATGGTTGACGAGAGAGAGTGCGGGGGGTGGAGAGTGGGGAGTAGCAGCAAGGAGGTGGATTTCTCCTCGGGTGGGTGTTTTGCCTAGATTGCTGGAAGTGAGAGAGTGTGTGGATGCGCGCGGGATTGAAACTTGGTCATATTGCAGCGGGAGGACGTGAGAGGACCCAGTGGTACTGCGAAACTCTCATTTAGCCGTGTGTTAAGGCCTGAGTACACGATACATTAACCCGCACGTGTTCATGTACGAATGCATGAACCAAGTAGAGCAGGTTCTATTTTCCTGTTGATGCGTTCATGCATACGTACAAGTTGGCGTGGTTAGATGGTGAATTTTCGTGTTCATCCGCGCGTTCATGTATTCATACATTAATTCGTACCGGTTAATATATCGTGTAACCAGGGCTTTACACTACATATGTACCCACGCGGGTAGATGCATGAACATATTCTTATTTGAAATTTCCCCGCGTAAACACCCAGAATAATACATGTGCATGAGCGTGTGGGTATGAAATAGCCCCTGTTCTAATTTGGAGTAATTATCCACATATCTGTCCTGCAAGGTACTTGCGCGGGTACATCCATCGTGTAAACATAACTTTCATCTTCATTTACGTACTATCCTAAAGGCCACCGCATGAGCGTGTGGCTGGGAGAAGATAGAACAGCAGCCGTGTTATGATGTAAGGGATAAGGTTTTGGTAGGTGAAATGGTGACGCGTATTATAGGAGTGTGTTTAGTGGAGCTAAGTTTTTATTGTGGTCACTTATTGTGAGCGGAAAGAACGAGTTTCTGTTCCTATCTGTTTGGTAATGTATATCTCTTGTTTTATTGCTTCTGTCAGATCTAGAGATGAAGTAACACGTCATACAAATATTCTCTGTGCCGCTCTGAGACTACCCAGTTCAGAATTTCTCAAGCAGCCTGACCCTAACGTGTAGCCTCTGAGTCTCTAAGGGGTTCCACCTAAATCTCTCTAAAAGTTGTTGAAACACTATGTTCGCTCGTAGCAGTTTTAAACAATGCCTGCAGCTTTTCTTAGTATTTTATTAAATATTTTGGTAAAATCTTCATGACCGAGATCCAAAATGCTCGCGGCGTATTCGAGGGGAGACCTAACCAGAGCAAAGTAGGATCTCTGTATGACTTTTTCACCCGAGGACCTTTATATTATACGCTTAATGAAACCAAATTTCTTTTATGCTGTGGCTTCAGGAGCGTTGAGACGCAATTCGGGTGAAGAATTGCTCAGGACGCACGACGATATTGTGGATGGAAATTACTCACCTTAAGGAGGTTAGAGGTATTTTCTTTTAGTTACAGATTTTCGTGATACCTGCGTGCATGTGCTAAGAATGTGTATAGATAAATGCAAAAGTATTTGCATGTCACAGATGTAGTTTCTTTCCATCGCATTAAGGTACTGTTTTCTTGAGATACATCAAATTTGCTGTAAAGAGTAAAATTAGGCTTCTCTTACATATTTTTGAAATTGTATGTTGATCCTTATTTTGGTAAAATCAGTAAAATGGGACAAAGCGTTAAACCGAAGCGTTAACCTGATAAGGATAGCAGTAATTATACTGACTCTAGTCTTCATTACTTTCCGGCAGGACTTAGCTATCATGGTTTTTTAATGAACGGAGGGAAGGGTATAGTTATCTTCAGGTTTAAGACATTTAACAGTGTAAATAAAATGCCTAATTTTTAAGTCTTTTCTTAAGAATTTGGGCAACCAGGCAAACCGTTGTAATTTCCCTTTTAACTCTGCAACATGCATCACAGTATGTGATCCGAATAAAACCGTAAGTCAGTTATTTAAACACAAATACTCGAGATTTTTTTATCGATGGCCTAAACTGAAAACATATACTAGAGGCCTCAATTTTTGTGCACATAGCACAAGTTTTCGTACGATATTTACTAGTGGAAAAAGAGATTAAAAAGTTAAGAGATTCCGTAGTATAAGCCTATTCATAAGAAAAGAGTTAAAATTTTTAATTCTGTTTTACCTCACACTGAACACCTTGTGTCTCTTCCTGAAAACCTAAAACCTTTTTTCCTGTTTTTCTTATAACTAAAGTGATTAGAACCAAATGTTTAACCTAAATACCTTCAAGTTTGCTCTGTAAATTGGGCCCAATATAATTCCAACTAATAATTGATTGCTTATGATAATTTAAAAAGAGCCATACCTTGAAAATAAATGTATATGCATGTGTTTGGTGTATATAAATGTGTTGTTGCATGTGCTTTTCGCATGATTAATGTGTGTTTTTTGAAGAAGGTAAGTTGAGTTAAGAAATTTGCATCAAGGTGGAGCAGCCGTTGAGAGAAAGGATAAGTTATAGAATTGGTAGCGATACATAACATTATTATCGGTGGTGATTTCAACGTTCCCTCTACAGACTGGAAGAAGTATAGTTTTAACGGCTATTTGAGTGCGAAAGTTCTTTTTCTATTTGAATTATTGGTTGTGTTTCCACTGATCTTCCCGCATCTCCGCGAACGCAGCTAGTCTCGTTCCCTCCGCTGCCGTCCGGCTATATTTTCTTTTCCTCTCTCGTCCTCTCCTAAACTTCCGCTGCAACTCAAACCACTGCCGTTATTTCCGCGGTCTTACTATGCCATCTTCTTCCTCAGTATATCTCCGTACGTCAATTTCCCTTCAGTTTCGTCTCTCTCTCCTCCATTCACGTCTGTTATCTCCGACTGCGTCTTTCTTTTTTATTTCTTAATTGTTTGCCCTAGCGTCCCTAGATTCCTCCTCTTTTGGATTATCTACTCTGATATTCCCAATTACGCGTCCCTAGTGACGGCTTTTGACTTTTATTGTTCCTTTGACCTTGCGGTCATATTTATTCCATTAAAATTACATTCGTTATTTTGATTAATGTAATGCTTCACCTGTCTTTCTAACTGCAAAACTGTGTTTAAACTTGAATTGGGTGGCCTATAAAAAGCGCATGTGAAAATTCTTTTCGATGAGAACTTGATGAAACACCACAAACTTTCTACATAATTTTCTGGAAATATTTTGGCTCTACTTACGATCTCATCTTTTACAGATATAAACAAACCTCCTCCAGCTCTCGCGAATCGGTCTCATCAATACATTGCATATGATTTTGGAAATATCTTGCTATTCAAAATTTCACTCGATGATCAGATTTCAAATATACCGCATCAAGTGATAAAGGTGGACACTGTCGAGAGAATTAGTGACCATAGGGTAGTGAGAGCTAAGTTTTCCTTACATGTCAATAAAAATTTTAACGAACAAGAAAGTTTTACATATTTCAAGTAGCTGATTTCGAAGGGTTAAAATTTCATCTAAAATATCCCTTTCTCTTTTTCCAAGAGTCAATGATTAAGTTAGTCGCGGAGGGTGCTTGAAAAGCTTTTCTTTCGATTGTGCATTCAGGAATTAAATATTATATCCCAAATAAAGTAAAAAGAGCGAATGGGGAGATGAATGGGGAGATAGTACGACGCCTGAGTGAGAAAATCGTTGAGGCGACAAAGAGCATGCCACGCCAAGATGAAAAAAATCCGTGCAGATTTATCCATTGATTATTGCGAGTTAATTGTTGAAAAATATAAGTTGTCTTAAGTCGCCACAAAGGAAGCATTTAAGAATGTCTTCATATATTCCAAGAGGAATAAACTCGTAAAACAGTTACGCGATAACCCAAAATCATTTTGGCCATACGTAAGGGTAGTTCAACGCAGAAGATATACAGTAAATCCACTGATTGTGAGAAGCAAAAATAGCGAAGTACTAACAAACAGCTTGAACAAGCTAACTTATTAATCTCCTACTTATAGAGCGTGTTTACCAAGTCTATGCAGAATAATACATTTGCAACGCTTAACGATCGTTACCTTCAAACGATTCCGCCCATTAATATTTATGCTCGCGGAATAGAACATATGTTATAATCGTTCAGTCCAAATAAGCCACCCGGTCCTGAATGAATTCCATCTCGCGTGTATAAAGAACTATCTTCAGATACAGCCCCCTACCTGCAGATAATATTTAGAAAATCAATCAAGGTACACGTAATACCCAAAGACTGGAAAATTGACAATGTAGAATGTAACGCCCATATAGATAGATATAGATATTTATTGCATCCAACAATGGTACAAAAATATTGGCAACAACATGAATTGGGATGCTTAGGTAACCTTAAAAGGTTATTACCTGTTTAAAGAATACCCTCTTAAACAAACAAAAACGCACATTGCTCTTGAAAAGAGTCAAACTAAAAATATACATTGGTCAAAGAAATTAACCTTGAAACCCCGACTTACAAACTAGTGAAGTCAACAATAACCTTGGATGTGTCATATAAGGGTATACAAACGAATCAATGCAATAAAAATTTTAAAAAAGTACGGCAACCATCATATATTGTTTTTCAAGTATTTTTCAATATTGTGCTGAGTGAATTGCCATGATTTCACCGAACACATAAATCTTCTGGAATTACTCTCCATTTTTATATTTTCTGGCAAAATATTGAATACCTTAGGCCCCCATGTACAGAAATGATCTTTTAAATATGTTTAAATTTGGTTTACATAAATATACATTACATTTTCTACTCATATCATACGAGTGCCTTTCTGGAGTAGATAATGGTGAATAATCACTGCGAACATGGAAAGATCTTTAAACTTTATAAACATACAAATGTCTAACTGGCAACACTTTTAAATCTAAAATTTAGGGAAAATAGCGTTTATATCTCTTTCTAAACAATATTACTCTGAAAATTCGTTTCTGAATCGTCGCTACATGCTTACATATGCTAAAATTACGCCTCACCAACATATGATGCCGTGATCTAGTATTGGTTTGCACCAGGGCCAAATAAATTGACCTTAAAAAGTATATGGAAAATTTATTCTGAATAAAATAAAATTTAAGCAGTACAAATCTTATTTTTTTGCAACCTAAATATGTTTATGCCAATTCAATCTACTCTCTAATGACACACCCAAATACTTTATTACATTCACCCGCTCAATGAATGAGCAATCACATTGAAAAGACGGAAATGACAGTGCATGAAATGCTTTCGTAATGTCTATATGTAAGCCATCTGCATGTCTGTTAGGGATAATTGCATTATATATTGCTGTCATATGTTTCTTTAAGGCATCTTATGTTCCATGACCTACTTTAAACCCATACCGGTTATCGCTAATGAAATTTCCCCGATTAAAGAATTTCAGGATACGGTATTTTACAAGTTTTACTAACACCTTAGAAAATACAGATAACAGGGAAATTGTCCTGTAATTTTGTATCTGACGTTCATCTCCTTTTTTGAGCAATGCTATTACTACAACTTCCTTTAGTGGAGCGGGAAATTCACCTGATTCTAAACTTAGATTGCAAAGGTATGCAAAAACAGGTGCAATATTATCAACCATCTCTTTAAAAACTTTTGCCGTTTCATTTCCATACCCAGGTGATTTACTTGGCTGCAGATTTTTCACTAAATTAACTATTTCTAAAGAAGCTACAGGCTCCAGAAATATAGATTCCAATCTACTCGTTGAAATGCAAGGATTTTTAACTGGTGACTTGGGAACAACATCATAATATAATTTAGCAGAGTCAAAAACACTGACAAAATAATTATTAAACTCCTCCACCAATAAATCAGTATTTTTTATTACATTATCATCAATATTCAGAGCAGCATCCTCATGTTTTGCAGTGATATCACCAGGCATTTCTTTAAGTAAGTACCACTGAAACTTTGGAATTATTCAATATAATAACTATTTCAGGCATTTTTCAGGCAATTTATAAGTTTGTTTCTGACTTTTATAAATTCCAATCTTAGATTTTGGTTATTAGGATGCTGTCTACTCTTTTTTAGTAAATCTTTTTTTCTGTTTATGATACGTAACAGCTCGTTTGTCATCCAAAGTTTTAGTTTAACTTGCTTTGGGATCCAATGATTTGCACTTTTAGATAACTCGACACACTTTCAAAGTAATTTTAGCATTGATTCACACGCTTGAGAGGCGCTGTTTTCCTCATATACAACCGACCAATCTGTATTTTTAACTAACTCTCTAAAAATATCAGGATTTACTTTAGCAGTAGAAGTGGCACTCAAAGAACTATTTGCAGACATGCCCGATCTAAAATTAGTGGAAATAATTAAGGAAACCATACAGTGGTCAGTGATCCCTTAAGGCAGGACGTTAGCTGTGAGATTAAATTTATACGAATTAAAATATCTTACCAAAACATGAGTTATGCACGTAGCTGAAGTCTTAGTCACTCTAGTTGGTTCATCAATTACACTAGTCAAACCATAGAAATTCATTACATAAGTGGCAATAAATAAGCAAATATTAGTCTAAAATTAGTGGCAATATTTAAAGAAACCATAGTGTGATCAGTGATCCCTTAAGGCAGGACGTTAGCTGTGAGATTTAATTTATACGAATTAAAAAATCTTACCAAAACATGAGTTATGCACGTAGCTGAAGTCTTGGTCACTCTAGTTGGTTCATCAATTACACTAGTCAAACCATAGAAATTCATTACATTATTGTATAACTTAGTGTGTACGTTTGAAATCAATACATTCACATTCATGTCTCCAATTACTATCAGATTACCTTTTACGGATTTTAACAGTGATTCGACTTCATTACAGAACTAAGGTATCGGTAAATTTAAATTTCTATACTGTGATGGCCCGCGGACGGCTCCGTGGTTTTCATCGTGTTTTTTTTTCTTTTTCACCGATCGAGGGAAGTCCGCGATTAAGCCAGCAGAATTTATTTATAGAATTTATTAATTTATATGTGTTAATTACATTTTAAACAAGAAAAAAAGTGTATTTGTGTTGAAGTGGAAAAATACGAGTGATAGTGTGAGTGAGGGTCGTGAAGCACGTTTCGAAAATCCCGGTGGAAAAGACCATCGAAATAGTGCAAACGACGCACAGAGGGGCATTCTGGGAGAAAGAAAAGGGGCATATAACGCTCGCCCCAGACCGACGAGGAGACACTCTTAAACACACTCTCGGACAGATTGCCTGGAGAGACATTACTGGTGGAACACTGCTAGTGCCAGAGCCAAGTAAAACGGCCATCATCTACAAAAGGAGTCGGAGTCAAGAAACTGTGGAGAAACGAGGAGAGAGGTGGAGAAAGCCAAGGTGCATGGGAAACGTCTCCCAAGGTTCGGGGCTTCTTCAAAGGGGTACGAGGTGCTGAGGGTCATCGCGAGCCGCTCATTGTAATCGCCGCCGCCACCCTGCATCAGCACCCAGGATCTCCGAAAGAAGAGATTTCACCCGGGCAAATTCGTAAGAATTCCTGTCGCCACGTGCTATTCCTCCCGCCCCACTGCTCCCCCTTTTCGACCGACGTCGATCCCCGACTCACGGCTAGCCTGCTTTTGTGGTTGGCTTCATGCATTTGGAATCTCTGGACTAGTCCCCGTGATCACGAGCCCCTGTATTTCAAGATCCCCAGCTATCCGTCAAACTTAGTAGACTTTAGATAAAATTTAATCATGTGCAAAGAGGGTATTTTTTTGTGTATTTGAGAGGTGAAACCGTGTCAAAGAAGTGTATTTTGCATTGAAGGTGACGCTGTGTGCCACTAACGGGTATTTTTTTAAATTTCTGTTCGTATTGGAGGTGACGCCGTTTGAGATAAGTGAATAGTATGTTGAAGGTGACGCCGTGTGGGAAAAGTGCTTTAAAGTCATTAAATGTTATTACAGAAAAGACGCTAGTAATTATAATTTTGCTGCCAAGATCGCTAATCTTCCTTCCCTCGATCACATTTGTTAGAACGTCAACGCGTTGGTCGCGGAACCCGGGGAAACCCTATCTGTGCCCTTTTAAATTTCTTAAAAAGTCTGATTGTGGAGTGGCATCACCCGCCTTTCGACTGCACGGTCTCTATAAGCCGTGATGGCCGAACGGCAAACTATTTATGTGAACGGAACTCCGACTCATTCATCCCGATTAAATCCCGTGGGGAAACTAAGGTTCAATCCGAAAGGGAGGGGTGTATGACGGGACCACCACAATACACACTTACCAAATACAAATCTACAGAACATAATTTTAAGGATAACAACACACAATCGGCAGATACAAATTCTAAAGTGAGAACATTGCACGTCATCTTTAACATATACAATTACACCTTTTGCGCGAGTATTATCACTGCATTTTGCGAAACATTTGTAAGTAAAACTTAACTTCATAATCATTTATCCAAACCTCGGACAATACCACAATCATTGATGCACATTAAAAAGTATTAAGATGAAGTAAAAGCGTATAAAAATCACTTCTCAAGCTACGTATATTTTGATGAATAATGGTAACTTCTTCAGCGGAACTAATGTGAGGACAAAAAGACATATTTATGCCTAGATTATGGGTTACAATTTACTCAAATCATTCAAGCTTGTCAAAACAACAATTGGTTAACCTGCTTTTCTCATGAGAACTTTTACACCATGAATCTAAAGGTATGCGTAATGTATGTATGTAATTAGACTTTGCGAGCTGCATTAAGGACTTTACACCTACCTGGGCAGAGTGCCTCGTTAATATAGATAGGTTTATCAGCAGAAGGGTCAGTTAATTTTTTCAAATTCCGGGTGGAAAAATTATTTTTCACTTTCCGTTTATGCAAAAAGTCCTCTTTAACCTTCTGCCTCTTAAACCTAACGTAAGTACCTCATGATTCACCATTAGATTTAGGCTTTGATCGTTAGCAGTAATCATTACAATTATCATTTAACGGAATAACAAGATCCCCACCAATTTTACTTACAACTTAATAAAGATTTTCATTTGAAGAGGAGGGTATACCATAAATTTCAATATTATTGGCAAGGATTTTTTGTTTTAAATCATCAGAACGAGCTGAGCATATTTGATAGTGATGATAAGGAACAACCATCGAATCTCAGACCGATATCGCTAACATCCATCTCATCCAAGGTCCTTGAACATATAATTGTAAGCTTAGCCGTGAAACATGTAGATACGTAGAACTCGCTGATACAAGCACAACAATGATTTATGGGAAGGGTGATCCTGCGAATAATAATTACCACTGTTTGCCCACGAAATTTTAGTCTCTGGTTAAGAAAACGCTAGAGTAGACGCCATTTTTCTTAGCTGTGAAAAAGCATTTGGTAAAGTGTCCCACAGAAAGCTATTAATTTCACTAAAATCTTACGGCTTAGACGACGATGTAATTTCCTGGATTAGAGAAATCTTAGCCGGTCGCGTACAGATAGTATTAGACGGTGCTATATCCAATGGCGTTAAAATTACCTTGCGTGTCCCATAGGGGAGTTTATATAGGTCCACTTCTACTCCTTCTTTATAATAGTGATATTGCTGAAGTCGTAAACAGTAAATTCCGAATGTTTGCACACGATACAGTAGTGTAGAGAAAAATCCGTAGCAATAATGATAAGAAAGCGCTTACGAAGGAATTCAAGGCAATTCAAGCGGGCTGCGATCCATGGTAGCCAGAATTAAATTTGAAAAATATGTTGTAATGAACTTCTGGAAAAGAAAAAAACCCTCAATACACATATTAAATGCAACAACCCAAGTATTGGAGACAGTGAAATCTGTAAAATAACTCTGAGTTAATTTATATACTGTAAAGCATGTTGGTGGCAAGTCACCCCTTGCCAAACGCCTGAGGTAGCTTGCAGGAGACTAAGTGCATGTACAATGATTCTGAAAATTGTCGAACTCCCCTGCATCGAAACTTGGCATTGCAAAGTAATTTTTACATCGTAATATTTACTATAAATACCATAAATAAGTTAGCGGTACTAAGACTAATACTGCTTTAGGAAAACGAGCAAAAATTTGCCTGCTCCGCAATCTATTTCCCTAATTTCACTCTCATGATCTTAAATACTCTTATATAAATGAATTCGTAAGGTGTTAAAAACGTAGTCAGAAAATGCATTGGTTTTGAATTCACATAAAAGATTAAGTATCATTTTCAATGATGGCCTGAGATTCATTTCCGAAAACACAATTCCAGGTTTCGCTTATGCTTCCCAACAAGAGGACTAAGTACGCTATGTCCACGTTGGTAATGTTGAATAAATGTTGCCACACTGTATAGAATCTCCACCTGATTCCTGTCTAAAAAGACCTTTATCGAAGGTTTGGTGTCTGTAAACCTTTCATATACATTAATGATCTCCCAAGTACGGATCCTAATTTTTGAATGTGCGTTCACATTTCCGCATGTAAAGAAAAATGCGATTACGTAAAATTTGGAGTAACGCTCGAAGCTTCATTCACGAAATTCGTAGCTACAATGAAGAAAAACGGCGGTGTATATGTAGATGTTCCACAAAAAAGTACTACAAAGCACCAATCACAATATGACCCCATTATGTGAGGGTCCGAAATATAAATTGCTAAGTCGAAATAAATCCTAGTATTTCTTGAAGATTCCTGCTTGTGTATATAGAGAATTAACTTTAGTAATAGCTCATTATCGCTGAAAATATTTGGCTAATTCATAAGGGATTTCGTAGATTATATAAAAACGACTTTTCCCAGCAGCCTATTGAGGAACGAACAGGAAGAGGCACAGCATTTATTATCTTGGCCATATTTTTCAGTAATTTGTGCAAGTCCTCAAATGAGTCCATTGAAGATCATGATTATCAAAGAATCGACGTGATTGGAAGTTCCAAAACCCTGTGTCGGACGATTGACCACCAAGTCAATTTTTTCTCTGAACGCTGTTTTAGGTTTTGCTTTTCTCTCACTCTCGCGTTTATCTCGTTATTCCTTGTAAGCTTTCCATATCTTATCATCTTCCTTATATGCAATACGGATCAATCATTCAAAAAGACCTTGAATGCTAAGAATGAATTCCAATTTGACATGCATTAGACTCAATGCCTCTTTCAATGACTGTCAATAACGTTCATCTCACGCAGTTAAATTGCTCACACGTAACAAAAGCAGTATTGGTCAAAGAATTGCAAAATTTTCCATCATGTGAACATTTCATTAAGAAATTGGCTTTCCTCGCCCAACATCTCAAGCACCTCCTCGTCAGTCTTCCTCTCCGTCCACCTCACCTTCTCCATCCTTCTTTACACCCATATCTCAAATGCCTATTCTCGTCCTCCTTTCTGAGGGTCCACGTTTCCACAACGCTACGCTCCATATCAAGCTCTAAACCAGCCTCTTTTTCACATCCTCACCCAATGTTCTCGTCATCAGCTCCCTTCTATTACTAAACGCCTCCTTAGCAAGCGCTATTCTCTCAGGTATGTTTTTGCTAGTATGTTCGTTTCCTTCTAGCGTACTACCAAAGTAATTTAAATGCTCTACTTGCTCCAGTTTATGTCCTCCAACTTTAAACACCAGTCTTGCTTTCATTGTCCAAGAGAATCTCATTACTTTTGTTTCTTATGATTTATCTTCATTCCAAATATCCTGCACTGCATTTCTAAAGCATTTACCATAGTTGCAGTCCCTTCGAAGTTCCACTAACCAACGCCTGATCACCCGCGAATCTAACAGACTTTATCAGATGTCCTCCTACTTTGATTCCCTCCTCGAATTCTCCCCATACCTGTCTTACCATTTCCTCAGCATAAATGATGAAAATCAATGGCGAAAACTGGCACCCCTGCCTCACCCCGCGACCTATAGTTGCCTATCGTGATTCGCCCTCAACCACCCTCACCCACCCTCACCTGCACCCTTTGCGTTATACATAAGTTTCGGATTAGTCTCCAGTCTCGCCCATATATTCCCATTTTCCCGAGTACTTCCGTAAGTTTATTCCAACTTACCCTGTCAAAAGCTTTTTTATAATCAATAAGGCAGGCAAAAAGTCCTGATAATACTCAATTTTTCCTTCTGTAGGGGTTCTCATCACCGCAATCGCATCCCGAGTTGGCCTTCCTTTCCGGGACCCAAACTGGTCATCGCCCAAGTAGTTATTGACCTTACTCTCTAACCTTCTATTGATTATTCGAAGTAAAACTTTGGCTGCGTGTGAAACCAAACTGATTGTTCTATAATTCTCACATTCCGATGCATTCTTTTTCGATTCGGGATAGGAATCAAGACTGTTTTCACGAAGTCCTCTAGCTATACTCCTTCCTCGTAGATCCTACGTATAAGTTCGAAAAAAAAGCTTGCCTACCTTTCTTTCCTAAATTCTTTAGGAACTCCAAAGTATTTTACCAACTCATACAACTTTTCTTGCCTTAATATCTTTCACTACTTTCTCTATTTCACTGTTAAGTACCCTTGGCCCGAGAATATCTTCCTTCAGTGTTCTCTCATCTTCTATATCTAAATTAGGAGGTCTACTATCGCTGTAATATAGCTCTTCCACGTACTCTCTCCACCGTTCTTGAATATCTTACTACTCGATTAATATTCTACTTCTCTTGTCCTTAATCTTTGGTACCGTTTGCCCTCTCTTACCTTCCGATAGCAATTTTACTTTTGCGTATAACGCATCCAATTCCCCTTCTTTTTGCAGTTTCTTCATTTTCTCACATTGCCATTTCCACCAATTTTCCTTCGCCCGAATGGTTATTCGCCTCAATCGATTATTTAACTCCTTGTATTTCGCGTTACCTATGTCGGTGTTGACGTTTTTCCAATTCCTTCTCACCTCCATTTTCCTAATCATTTCTTCCGTAACCCGCTGATTCTTTAGCTCCCACATTTTCACTGCTCCTATTGTTTTCTCGGCCTCTCTTACAATGCCTGTTTTTATATTCTCCCGCATTTCCAGTGGTAACTATTACATTCCCTTGGCAGTAATGACACTAATGAGAAACTTGCAGTTACTATTAAAGATATCTGAATCAGGCAAAATTTTGTAGCCCTGAATTTTCCGTATAGCACAGGAAAAGACGCAACTGAGGCAGTGTGCAGCACCATCAAAAAGTGGAAAATCACGGAAAATTTAAAAGTTGTGGCTTTTCATGCAACCAACGCACACGTAAGTTAGTGCCTTTTCAATTCAATGACCTCCGAAGGGCAATGATTAAACTGATATGTAAGAACAACACCGCATTCTTTTGAAGGATGAAATAATGGTACATGCGGATTTAGCACACTATGACGAGAGATTTGCCTTAGAAACAACCAAATAGTTAACTATTTAATATTATATGCACTATCATTGTTGATGTTCCTTGCACGACTCCGATGAAAAACATAGACGGTAACTATTAGAAGTCATAGCCGTTTTTTCCCCAAGGACTGTTGGAATACTCGTTAAGTTACGTGGTTACGTACATTTATGCGGCTTGGTTTTTTAGAGCACGTAAAATGGTTAATATTTATCGCACAACAGCGGTTAAAAACCATTTCCGTCAGCGTTATTATTGCAATAGAAATAAGAAAATAATATTAGGATAACTAATTATATCATAGAAAATAAATGGGTTAACTTTCAAAAGTTATAAACTATAGTGCAGCTGTTCAGTAGGTGCCATTACCCACCCGCGATGAGGCTCGGAATCGGAGTTGGGGTCCCAGTAAATGAGGGCCGACCCTTCCACGGGGAATTGCGAGCAGGTATAACTTTGTGCGACCCCAGCAAACGGATTTAAGTCGAAACATTGTATGGCAATTTTCTACCGAACCCCGGCCTCCGGGAGAGAAAGCCGCAATACATATCCAGAATTTTCAATCCAGTTTCAGGAAAAAAAGGTTCTATCATCATCCTTCACATAGGTAATGTATCCTTGATAGACTGATAAACTCCGAAAGGTATGTAAGAACGTTGAGGAAAATGTTAACTGCCCTTAATTCGTCCAATCCGTTTTCAGAAAAAAATAATAGAAAAACATTCTGAAGAGAGAAGTGGGTATGTGATGTTTGCGTTGAATATATTTCCGGTGGATAATACAGAGGGAAAAGAGGGTGCGAGACGGCTTTTCTTTGTTCCGTGTGAGTGTCGCCAGATTGGGGAACGAGATGATGAAGCGTAATACGAGGCGCTTACTGATCGGAGAGTGCCTTCATGGTCCATATCCTTAAGGAATAAATTTCAAAATGACTTGTTTCATTTTTACCGTGTTTTAATCTTAGCCGACGGGATTCGTCGTATAGGCGGCATTATCTGGCACGTCGCATCCAAATCGTTGTGACGAAATCCGTACAATGATGAAGCATAGATCATCGATATACATTGGTGTACGCCGATGTACATCGATGATACGATACCGGTCGACTTAGAACAAAACACTGTGGAAAACTACCGAGAAATTTTATAATTTATTCAGAATAGAGTTTCATAAAGTAAATCCTATTACCATCGAATATATCATATCCTAACGGCTCATTAACATTTGACAGTAATTTCCGGTGTAGTATGCATATCGCCTGCTATAATTATTCTCTCATCATCGTCACACTCGTTAAAAACCCCTCTTAGTTTTCACCAAACCTGTTTTTAAAACCAGAAGTACCTGACTTTGCGGCATATCTATTAGGAACAACAGCGACAACTTGATCCCCCAGAGGTAATAAGTTTTTAAATGAAAATAAGAACCGTTTAGTACCTAGTACTAATTAGTTAGTTAGTACTAATTGGTATCCAGAACATATTAGCAACAGTAATTTATTTTAGTTTTAAGTCAATTTTTAGACCTAACAATCTTAATGGATTTCTCACAAATTACTTATTTGAACAAAAAAATCCACGATAAGTTTAATGCGTTGATCTAGGTGGGAATGAATTACTAGTATTGGAAACATTTACAGTTTGAAAAAGTATAAACGAAAAATTTACTTATTTAGGAAACTAAATAAATATTTATTTATTGTCAATTTGATCTTTTACTTTGATTTTGCAAGTAGAAGGATTTAACTAGTACGAGTTCATTACCGACTGCTGATTATCAGAAGTGAAAGCGAAAATGTTTAGTTTGAGTTCGTGAAACTCAGTCTTGGAAAGAAATACGCGGAGGTTTTTCGCCTAAAAAATTAAGCTGATTAAGTCCAAATGTTGCTGGAGAGAAAGTAAATGATCATTGCCGGAAAGTTTCTTTCCAAATTTTCAGCCTGCGCACATAAGGTGAGAGCATTACTTGAAAGACCTCCCCTCGAAGAACGCAGGAGTATGAAAGCTAATGGAGAGGCAGTCATTTAGGTAGTCGGGTTTATAAAGTGCATACCGAGTATTTCATTTGGTCATAAAAAATAAGTTTAATTTCCTTCCTTCCAGAGAGGGAAGACAAACAAACCCTTTTCCTTAAATATTTCGTTTCACTTTAAAAAAGCTATCAATTTACCGAAATGAAATAAACAGGCAGAGCTTTGGGGTTACTTGTGAAAGAAAGAGTTTCTTAAAATGCACAGTGAGCATTTGAAAGAAAAAAATGTGGTGATGTTTAGCTTGTATATTGCCTCCGATCGGTAACGAAGAAGATAAATGTTGTATTAAGTAGCCTACGTACATTTTGAGGACGCGAGTTTTTTCTTGGTTTTTCGTGGTTTTCTGAGAAAAAATAATTACATAGGCCCGGTTCGAGGGAAGAATAGGATGTCGTGATATTAATAAACTTATGAATGAGGAATTCACTTTTGTCGAGACCGAGCGTGTTAACCGAGTCACCGCGGTGAACGAGACCACCACAGCTAGAGTCACACTCCCCGCAACTCACAGGTGATACCAATTGGCGTATTTTACTTACTCCTTCGCGTCATCTTGCATCGTCAAAATCGGCATCACAGTGGTCGGCCGGAAGCTTAGGGACGGGCTAACGTCCACGGTCGGGGAGAGCGGTGGAGGAACTTCTTGGGGCGACTTATCAGGCGAAGGAGGTGGTGGCCACGCGAGCACAGCCGCGGGAAGGGCGTCCGCCGACGGGAGAAGATTCAGTGTGACTTGAAGAGGAAACAGCAGGTCTTTCGTTGGGAACTGTGGAAAGTCTTTCCAACTGGAGGCAACTGGTCAACACCCTTTAAAAAGACGATGAATCGTCTCCACTCGGACAGTTCAAGCACCCCAAAATTTGAATGTTCGTCAACCGGACGTAAATACACCACTCATCTACACCGATGTGGGTCTTTTTGGAGAAGGATCTTCCTGTTTTTCTTCAACGTTGATTTGCCTACCAAGTTCGCCTCCTATCTGATGTCACCTCCTTCCCTTCAGCTTCAGAGTACCCTCTTCCACCCCCTGCGTAAGGTGTCGCACGTCTTCCTAACCATGAGATGGACCTCCTAAGTCGGGATGTCGATCCTAGCCGATCGGTAACAGTCGTTGCAATGAGGAATGAATTGCTCGTGTCGCGCGGGAGTCACACGCGCTGCCCACCACCACCCTTCGCCCTCCAAGTGACAGGCGCAGTAGGTGTGGAGATCGAGTGTAAGAGTGGGGAGTTAGAGACGGACAAGCGACGGGGGTGCAGAATGGATGAGAGTGCAGGGGGATGGTTGAAAAGAGAGATGGCGGGAGGTGGGAGAGTGGGGAGGAGCAGGAAGGGGATGGATTTCTTCTCGGGTGGGTGTTTTGCCTATATTGCTGGAATTGGGAGAGTGCGGATGCGCGCGGGATGGAAACTTGGTCATATTGGAGCGGGAGGACGTGAGAAGACCCAGTGGTACTGCGAAACTCTTATTTAGCCGCGTGAAAAGGCCTCGGTACACGATACATTAACCCGTACGCTCTCATGTACGAATGCATGAACCATGTACAGCAGGCTCTATTTTCCTGTCCATTAATACGTACTAGTTGGTGTGGTTAGATTGAGGATTTTCACGTTCATTCAACTGTTCATGTATACAAAAATTAACCTGTACCGGTTAATATATCGTGCAACCAGGGCTTTACACGACATATGTACCCGCGCGGGTAGACGCATGAATGTATTCTTTACTTAAAATCGTCCCGCGCAAACACCCAGAATTATACAAAGATATGAGCGTATTGGTATAAAATAGCCCTGTTCTAATTAGGAGCAGTTATACACATATCTGTCCTGCAAGGTAATTTTGCGGGAATATCCATTGTATGAACTCGACTTTCATCTTCATCTACATACTAACCTACGAACCATTGCATGAGCGTGTGGAAAAAGGGTGTTAAGACACCAGTCGTGTAAAGATTTAAGTAATAAGATTTTGGGAGCTGAAACGGTGACGTGTATTATAGGAGCGCGTTTAGTGAAGTTCAGTTTTTATAGTGGTCGCATATGGTGTGCGAAAAGAGTGATTTTTGTACCAATCTGTTCTGTAATGTAGTAGTTTTAAACAATGCCTGCAGCTTAGTATTTTATTAAATATTTTGGTAAAATCTTCATGACCGAGGTCCAAAATGCTCGCGGCGTATTCGAGGGGAGGCCTAACAAGAGCAAAATAGGATCTCTGTATGACTTTTTCACCCGAGGACCTTTATATTATACGCTAAATGAAACCTAATTTCTTTTATGCTGGGCCTTCAGGAGCGTTGAGACGCAATTCGTGTGAAGAATTGCTCAGGACACACGAGGAGATTGTGGATGGAAATGACTCGCCTTAAGGAGGTTAGGGGTATTTTCGTTTAGTTACAGATTTTCGTGAAACCTTACCTGCGTGCATATGCTACGAATGTGTATAGATAAATGCAAAAGTATTTGCATGTCACAGATGTAGTTTCTTTCCGTCTTTATGTTCTTTTAACACGTAGCCTTTAGGCACCTGACATATTTTTCGAATTAATACAATGACATTTGAACAGATTTTATCCTAAGAGCAAAATCATACTCTTCATATCTTTAAAATAGCTCCCAATAAATATCAAGGAATTAAAAGTCACATATTTACATTCGAATTTCGCTTAATTTTTGAAGTCCGCATTGTAAACTCAAGCAATAACAATGTTTTCATTGAGACGGACAATTAAAAATATACGTATAATTATAAATATACGTAGTTGCACTGACGTGAAGTATGATCCCACGATATTTTCGACTTTCTTGAAAAGATATTAAAATGTGCACTTAACGACTCACGATTCGTGCTCCAACCACCTTAAGACGTAGGTTTGAAGAAAAGCAGAGCTGGAGAACAAGAAAGATGAATGAGGAAGGCATTGATAGCGATTTTATAATGGTACTCCATACTTAAGGGTCATTTGGAGAGGACTTCAATAGCAGTACTTCGTCCATGGAATGGAAGAGGTAAGCTCTGTATCCATGAGTGTTATTTTACAACTTGGTGTAGGTATTCCAACGCCTGGGTTTTCTCTTATGTTCTTCAATTTCTATCACTAACTTCACTTCCTGGTTAGTCCTTACGTATGAAACTATCCATCGTTTATAATAGAGAAACCTGCGCATTGAGGTACTGTTTTATTGAGATACATAAAATTTGCTGTAAAGAGTAAAATTAGGCTTCTCTTACATGTTTTTTAAATTGCACGTTGATCCTTATTTCGGTAAAATCAGTAAAATGGGACAAAGCGTTAAACCGAAGCGTTAACCCGATAACGAGAGCCAGTAATAATACTGACTCTAGCCTTCATTACTTTCCGACAGGACTTCGCTATCATTGTTTTTTAAATGAACTGAGGGAAGGGTATAGCTATCTTCAGGTTTAAGATATTTAACAGTGTAAATAAAATGCCAAATTTTGAAGTCGTTTATTAAGAATTTGGTAAACAAGGTGAACCGTAGTAATTTCCCTTTTCAACGCTGCAAAATGCATCCCTGTGATGCAAGTGGCAGCGTTTAAATATGCATCATACTGTGATTGATGATGCATATTTCATCCAAAGAAATCCGTAAGTCAGCTATTTAAACCCAAATACTCGAGATTTTTTATCGGTGGCCTAAACTGGAAACATATACTCGATGCCACCAATTTTTGTAATTACAGCACAATTATTCGAACCTTGTCTACTGGCGGAAAAAGATGTTCGAAAGTTACGTTAAGAGATGCCTTAGAGTAGCAATTAAGGCAAGACATTTAAGCATACAAACTCTTCATTTTTAAACCAATACATCTTCTTTTATCTTCTTTTAACGAGCGATGACCTGGTAATACATTTACTCTGTTCGAGTGTAGAAATTTTACTTTATAATACGTGCTAAAATTAAGACAGGTTATAGGGTATGCCTAAATAAAAGTTATTCCTTAATGACACATATGGTTAATGATTAGACAACATGTGTATCGATCGAATTACTTCAAGTCTTCCCTGCGAAGTAAATACATTAAAGTCTCCCTAGTTCCCATTCGGGTAAGTGACTTCACGATGCACATTTCAACAGATTATTTTAATGTTAGTCCTAGGCTGATAAATAATATGCAGAGTGTTTTGACCTCTTTACATTAGCTAGGTTGGGAGGTCAAAAGTTTCCAGATTCGTTCAATTCTCCCGCGGTTCCATAGTTGTTTTGAGAATCGGTTTCATCTATATCTACATCAACATATTGCTCCTGCGAGCCACCGCATGGACGTGTAACAGAGGTTGTTAGGACACCATCCGCGTAAATATGTAAGGGAAAAGGTATTTGGAGGTGATATGGTGAAGTGTATTACAGGAGTGTTTTAAGTATAGCTCAGCATTTTTATAGTCATTGATCGAGAGAGGAAAAAACAAATTTTAGCACCTATCTGTTCGTCAATGTATCTCTCCTATTTTATCGCTTCTGTCAGACCTAGAGATGAAGTAAGGCGTCATGATGATATTCTCTGTGTCGCTCTGTAACACACCATTTCTGGATTTTTCTATCTAGCAAACTAAGCCTATCGAGTAGTCCACGAATCCCTAGAGTTCCAAACCTAATCCCTCAAAAAGCTGTGAAACAGTATAAGTACGTCCTATACAGTTTTTTTTACAAAGCACGCAGCCTTCCTATGTATTTTTTAAAATTTTGGTTAAATATTTCCGTCAACGGTCCTATTTCCATGTGTTGCTGCAGTGATACGGGCGAGATGAGTTAGCTATGAAAATTTCGCGCATGAATGTATTAAACCCGAGAGGTTATCTATCTACCTAATGGATTGGTTGCTCACGATAATCTTGATATGGTGGGACAGCAAAGGAATATTGGTGGAAAAGATTCGGAGATCGCTGAAATAGTAAACAGAGAACGCGTTGAGTGGTGAGCAAATATACAAGAGGGTAACAAGGGGAAGAACACTTGGAAAGGGAGTGAAACGAAATTGGAAAAAACAGGAATTTTGAACAAATTCTGTAGAGGGAAGGAGAATGAGGAGTTCAAGTATGGCTTACTAGCGGGGATTTAGAAGCGTAAGATTGTCGAGGAGGATTTAGATTTTCAGCGTTTCGCTTCATTTTTTGTTGCTGCCACCAATGCTGCGTGGTGAAACGTTTTTATTAATCCGCTCATCAAAACAGCTTTTAAATAAAATAAAAACTGCTAGGTGCAACCTGGTGAAAATGACCAATTTTGTCAAAAATCAATGAAAAGCTTTGCAAATTACTCAAAATCTTTATGATAGCACAGTTTAACTATATGTTAGCACAGGCCTTTTTTGGAACAGACAGAGCACTTCTTCTCTCTTCGAAAACAAAACGGTGCGTCATAAAATGATCACCTTTTTTATCATTTTTAACCCCGCACTACATTCCTAAAACTGAAAAGAGAGACCGACTACAACCGTTACAATGATAAAAATAATTTAAAGTATCATTGCAAATACCGCAAATATTTTAATAACTGAGTATGACCGGTCTTATCCGTCAGGGTAACATCAGGTACAACTATACTTCATTGAACCGGTTAAATAGACATAATTGTACCTGATGATGCCCTAACGGATAAGATCGGTTATACTCTTTTATTAAAATATTTTGTGGTATTTGCAATGTTATTTTAATTAATTTTCATCAACGAAACTCTTGTAATTTGTCCGCCTTTTGAGTTTTTTGGAATCTAGGACGGGGTTAAAACTGATGATCATTTTATGACCCACCGTTTTGTCTTCGAAGAGAGAAGGTGTGCTATGATTTTCTCCAAAAAAAAGGACATTGTATTGCGAGACAAAACGTTGAGCTGTGAAATGCTTAGCATTGTAACTGAATTCTGAAGTTTCTTTTGCTTGACGATCGGAAGACTACGACAGTCAACGGTCAAAGATAATTTTCATTCGCTCCATTGCGCCGCTCAATTTTCATATCCTAATTGTGATGTTGCTTTCCATTTGCTTCAGACTCCTCTTACGTGACAGTACAATTTCAAGCACGTTGTTGGAATAGCTGGAATGTGATGGTATATTCTTGAAATGAATAGGACGCCGGTAGTCACATCTGCGGTTGTTGTAGTTTTGATTTTCAGAAAAGGATCACATTTAAATAATGATTACTTTGTGGTGAAAATGCAACATTGAACATTTTTAAGCAGAAACATACCCGTCAAAGTACAATTTTCTTAAGGTTTACTAAATTCGCTGTAATGAGTATTTTAGGCTAAGTGCTGCCTGCTAAATATTTTGAGAACTTCGTTTAAATACTCCTTAGGGTAATATTTTTAAGTTATTATTTGGTATAAATTCATAAAATTAAATATGTCAGTCGTAAGAAATAAGTTGCAGGCTTTTGACATGTGGGTATTGAGGGGAATTGAGTCGGTCAGTTGAAATTAAAGGAGGAAAAACGAGGAAGTACTAAATATGGTTGAGGTAACTCCTGAAATAATTAGAGGCGAGGTAACTTCAACACTTAAAAAAGAGCATGGAGTTTCAGACTTTACTTGGTGAAAATATTCTAAAACCATGATGGTAAGACTCAGTAGTAATATCTTAACTCTTTTTAACGATAACCGACCATATTTTCGAAACTTTACGTCATTTTCAAGGTACATTCAGTAATATTCCGCTTGCCGAATAAATTCAGAACTGGTATGTTTGAGAGCGACACAGAGAATAGTATCATGATGCCTCACTACATCTATAGGTCTGCGGGAGGCGATGAAATAAGAGAGATGCATTGCCGAACAGATCGGTGCCAAAACTCGTTCTTTCCGTGCACAATAAGCGATCACATTATAACATGAGCTTCCCTAAATAAACTCCCATAATACGCGTCACTTCTTCATTTCCCAAAACCTTAATTCTTCACACGGCTAGTGTATTAACGCCCCCTACCACATGCCCATGAGGCAGACCGAAGGATAGTATGTAGATGTAGATTCCTAAAATTTCGGCCAGTTTGACCATGTACGTATTGCCGATGCAGATATTTTAACGCACGCGGCCACAATGACTGTTGAGGAAGTGGGCAATGCTGAGTATTATCATGAGAAGAAATACTGTATGGCAATTTTCTCCCAAACCCGGGCGTCTAGGAGAGAAAGCCACGACATACATCCAGAATTTTCTCTCCAGTTTCAGGAAACAAAGCTTTATCATCATCCTTCACATAGGTTACGTCTCCTTGACAGAATGATAAACTCCGAAAGGTGTATTGAAGCGTTGAGGAAGATATTGACTGCCCTTAATTCATTCAACCCGCTTTCAGCATAAGGTAATAAAAAACGGTCTGGAGAGGGAGGTGGGTATGTGATGTGTGCGTTGAAATTTTTTCAGGTGGATAATACAGAGGGAAAAGAGGGTGCGTGACGGCTTTTCCTTGTTCTGTGTGAGTGTCTCCAGGTTGGGGAACGAGATGATGAAGCGTAATACGAGGCGCTTACTGATCGGAGAGTGCCTTCATGGTCCATATCCTTAAGGAATAAATTTCAAAATGACTTGTTTCTTTTTTACCGAGTTTTAATCTTAGCCGACGGGATTCGTCGTATAGGCGGTATTATCTGGCACGTCGCATCCAAATCGATGTGACGAAATCCGTACAATGATGTGGCATAGATCATAGATATACATCGGTGTGCATCGATGTACATCGATGCGGCGATACCGGTCGACTAAGAACAAAACACTCTGAAAAACTACTGAGTAATTTTAAAATTTATTCAGAATGGAGTTTCAAAAAGTAAATCCTGTCGCCATTGGTAATATCATATCCTTTAGGTTCATTGACATTTTGCAGTAATTTTCAGCGTAGTACGGATGTCATCTGCTGTAATTATTCTCTCATCACTGTCACACTCGTTAAAAACCTCTCTCAGTGTTCATCAAACCCATTTTTAAAACCAGAAGTACCAGACCTTGCAGCATATCTATTAGAACTGACAGGGGCAACTTGACCCCTTAGAGATAATAAGTTTTCAAAAGAAAATGAGCAGATTAGTACCAACAGGGGTCAACTTGACGCATTAAAAAATAATTATTATTTGAAAGGAAATATGACGTTTTTAATGGAAATAATATGCAAATTGTTTCGAAACTATCTTTCATTTGTTAATGTGCATTATGTTGCAAAAATAAAGGTTCATATCAATGTACTATGATTTTTCTCGTCAACATTTAGGATGTGGCACATAAGGACTCAGGACTTCTGTCCAATGTCCGAGTCGTCATGTGAAGTCTGGGTGTGTCTGGTCTTTGTGCGGTCTATAGTTGTTTCATAGTGGATCTCTTTGGCATTCAAGAAATATGCACAAAATTCTCGGAAGCTAATCGCTCTAGCAGCTTTTTCTAGACAAAAGCTTCGCACAGATTTCAACAGGAGTCTTGGATCGAAGTGGTTGAGCCAGGTTGCTTTGAACTGAATTCGTCAGGTGGAATAAGGGGTGAACTATTGTCTAGAAAAGCAGTATATAAGAGAGAAGAAAAATATGCTATCATCCCATGAAGAAGATTTACGTCGGTCAAGATGGAGAGTTTGACCTGGTGGAAAACCCGAGTGACCTTTAACGCCATAACATGCCAGGAAAGCCTTTGACCTTTCTTAAGCTACATCATCTTGTGATTAACGATAACCTGACATAAAATCGGGCCTCAGCGTTTCCCTACATTATTTGTTGCTTTCACTAATGTTGTGTGGTAAAAAGTTATTATTAAACCATTCATCATCAATTCAACGGGCAAGTCTTTTAAATAAGATGAATACTGTTAGTTGCAACCGGGTGAATTGACCCGTTTTGGTAAAAATCAAGAAAAAGTAAATATGTAATTTCCACAAAATCTTCATGACAACACATTACAACCGGTTTTACTCGTCAGGGCATAATCAGGTCCAATCATGTACTTTGAACCGGTTCAAAAAAGAGTAGTGATCTGTGTTAGGGAAAGAGGATAGGGAGCGTAACATTTTGCACGTTTTGCAACGTGCCTTGTTGTAACTCCGCGTGGCTGGAAGGGGAGCGTCATTCAATCTACCCTCCAGAGAAGAATTGGAGCGGAGAAGGTTGGATAGGTTAGGTGAATGTCTGAAGCATACTGTGGAGCATTTGGGTAGGAGATTAGCTGTCGATCTGTTTGTTTCTAAAATGAGGAATAAGTCTTTGAGGATGGTCTTGAGTTTTTGGACGCCAGGAAAGTATGTGATGTGACGATTTAGGGCGTCAAGGGGGGTGTATTTTCTACGAGGGGTGAAATTAGCAGAGGAGGGCAAAATACGTTTTTTTTTAGGGTTTTGGGATAATTTCTATTGATCAAAGAATGGTGAAACTTACTAAGGTATCCATGAAGTTTTTCTATAGAATTTCAAATCCGGTGGCCACGGATCGATAGCAAATAAGGAATTGAGTGCTTTATGTGTTTGGGATGGCAGCTATTGTAATGTAAATATAGTGGTTTATTCGAGGGCTTGAAGTAGACCGAAGTCTCAAAGGTGTTTGTGATGGAAATGTCGTCTAGAAAGGTGATTTGAGAAGGATAAGTGGCCAATGTGAAGCGAATGAAAGAGAATTCAGGAAATTCGTCCGAGTATCCTTGCAATGGGTCCAGATGATGAAAATATCATCAATGAATCTAACCCAGAGCTCCGGTTGTAATTCCTGGGTGGCGAGGTAGTCTTTTAAGAGCTTTCCTATGAAGAGATTGGCGTAAGAAGGGACCATTTTGTGCCCATAGTGGTTTCCTTGGCTCGAAGAAAGAAACGCCCATTACCCAAAAATACTACAGCAATATTCAGCCAATGGTATCCTACCCTTAGTCTTGTCTTCCACACCTCTAATATTGGCAAAAATAATTCTGAGAAGAATCGAATGAAAAATGCTCCCTGAAGACCAATTTGGCTTCAAAAGGGAAGAGGCACTTGATCGGCATCTTGGCATGAGGACAAACTCCTGGATAGGCCACATCATAAGACACTACAAACTCGTAGCAACCATTCAAAAGGGTTCAATTAAGGGTGTAAGTGCGAAAGGCACACCCCGAAATGATTACATCGGACGGATTGTAGAGGAAATGGAATAGGGAACTCAGAAGAACCAGGACACCTTAATTACTTTCAAAGGTTTTGAGAAATCTTTTGAACTTGTGAGATAGGAGCATCTATCACAAGTTCTGAGGAAGACAGAAATTAAGTACAGAGGCCTTAAGACAATGTGGTATCTGTACAATTGAGATGGCTGTTATAAGATGTGGTGCCCACCAGAGAGAAGCTCAGATAAGACAGGGAGTAAGGCAAGGCTGTTAGCAGTCTCCGCTACTGTTCAATGCATACATCCAGAGAGCTATGCATGAAGCACAAAAAAGATGGAATAAAATGGCGGAATAAAAACTCAATACGGACTGATTGATTGTTCCGGTTTCCAGAAGATGTAACGGTTTCAGCTGAAGGTGAATAATACTTATCAAGCATTTTAAGAGAGTTGGAGGCAGTCGGTAGAAGACACAATATAAACATAAACAGAGAAAAGATAAAGGCCCTTGTAATGACCTGAATGGGAACTAATGCCGAAGTCATGATAAATGGACAAAGACTTGAAAAAGAACAGGAGTTCAAGTACCTTGGAAGTGTAATCATATCAGATGGAAGTAGAGCTAAAGATTTCATCTGCAGGATTAATTAGGCCAAGGCGCCTTTTAATAAATAGCAAAGGCTCTTAACGTCCAGCAACATTAATTTGAGTGTAAGAAAACACCTACTCAAGACGTTTGTATGGAGTGTCTTACTTCATAGAAGTAAGACGAGAATATAAGGCATGAATGAAAAAAGAGAATAGAGATTTTAGAGATATGGTGCTACTGGAGAATCCTCAAAATATCTCGGATGAAGAGAGTGACTAACGAAGAGGTACTACGGAGAGTTGAGGAAGTGCAAAGTCTGTAGAACACAATGAGAAAGGGAGGATAAAACTGAATTGGCCAAATCATAAGACACTAGGGACTTTTAGGAACCATTCTAGAGCTGGATAACCACGCGGACGGCCAGGGTTCAAATCCATGCAGAGGAGAATGTTTTTCACAGAAAACCCGATCCCTACTTGAGTGTCTTGTGGAGGGCACTTCAAGTACAGTACTCCGTCTGTCGGTTGAGACGTTAAACCGAGGTGCCCTTGGCGCCTTTCGTTAAGAGCAGGCTAATGCCGACGCCGGGTTTCAATCCACCCTTCCTGCTTTACCTGTCCTCTATGGCAACAATGACCTTAGCTGTGGGTCGCCTTCCCTAATATCCGATCCAACCATTCTAGAAAGATCAATTAAGGGTGCAAATGCGAGAGGCACACTCAGAAAGGAATACACCGTACGAATTGTGGAGGATTTGGGCTGCCATTCGTACTTAGAATTGAAGAGGCTGTCACACGATAGGGAGGTTGAGAGACGGATGGCAACTGCTGCAAATCAACCAATAGATTGCTGTCCGAAGAAGAAGAAAACATCCCTAACATGTATCACACTACAAAATCTTGAATATACAACAGTGGGTTCCGTTATAAGACACCTGGGTACGTACGATTTGCTTATGACACGCCCTATATGCTCACAAGGGGAGTGTCAGATATCCGAGTCTCAAATTTTATTCAAACTTAGTAGTTGTACAGACCGCTATATGTGGTTCATGAATAATCCCACATATAGGGTTATATATCTAATAGTTTAAACAAAAAAGGCCTTTAAAAATTTATAAATTCCCTTTAGACGGGCCACCCACATAACTGACAAGCTGGACGGGTGGCTGACGTGCTCGCCTTCGGTTTAGAGATACGGGTTCGACCCCAATACGGGGTATGTTTCTTCCGGTATTTTTTTAGTTTTTCTTTAACGGTATCCTACAATGCGCTCAATAATTTTTTTATTTTTACTCGAAATATTATTTTTGCGCGAGGCAAATTTTTCATTTACATACACGACGTCAGGCTTATTCTCTTTTTTCGGTCGAAGGCTGCCTTCTAACTATGTCACTTCCTTATCATTTCACGACGTATTTTCATTATTCCTTCATGCACATGATTTCCATTTTCTATAATTATTTTATAATATTGTCTTCATATTTTTACAATTCAAGCATAATTCTTAACCCCTGTATTGGGATCGAACCCGAGTCTCTAGACCGGAGACGAGCACGTCAGCCACCCGTCCAGCTGGTCAGTTATGTGGGTGGCCCGTCTGAAGGGAATTTTGAAAATTTTAAAGGCCTTTTTTGTTTACATTATTGGTTATATAACCCTATATGTGGGGTTATTCATGAACCACATATAGCGGTCTGTACAACTACTAAGTTTGAATAAAATCTGAGACCCGGCTATCTGACACTCCCCTTGTCAGAGAGATTAGATCCTGAAAACCGTAATTACATTATTTTATTACGAATTTTTAACCTCAGTTTAAGGTAAAGTGACAGGCCATTATGATAATTTTGTTAGTGCTACTAGACTCGGAATCTATTACATACCATCGATTTCACTGTTGACGTTATTTTTAAAAACAATTCAAGCCGATCTATTTTATGAAGACCGAAATATTTTGAATCCCGACAAACCATGTTGGAATACATAATGAGGATACAAATAGGGAAATAGACAGCTGAACAGACAATTTATAAATGCCATTTTTCCCAAGATAGAGAAACAATTTAAATACACTGTGGCATCTTTGTGAGTCTATTTTCTGCAAATGGTCAGCCAAAGTTTAGGAAATCAATTAAAAATGCATTAAGTTTATCCTGCATCTCTTATATTACTGAATCTCGTTTCACAAAAGACAACTATCGTGCAACTATAGCTTGAATGAGGAAAATCCGTCCAGCGACCAAATTACTGCCTATTCTCCATCGTAATAGGAAATATCCGTATAAATTAGCAACCCATTCTATCTCTCGCATCACTCGTTTCATTATTTTATTCTTCAAGCGGGTCGGTTGTTTCACAAGGACAGTAAACATTTTCCTCAACACTCCCACACACCTTTTGATCTTCCTAACGTAGGTTCTGAAGTTAGTGTGAAATCTGAAAACATTCTTGCAAATATGTACCCATTGACAAGCGAACGGGGATTAAGAAGGAACCTTTCTTTTGGGCATATCTGATAGCCCTCATTGTCTTTAACATTTATTATAATGTAAGACTTTTCACATCGAATGTTTTAAGAACATTATCAGCACATCTACCAATTAACTAAGATATATGATTAAAAAATAATGAGTTTAAACGCTGAAATACATTGCCCTATGAATATTACCCTTGAAATACATTGCAGTGCAATGGCGCCTCCTCATCTAACTTTTTATCTCGATTTCTGCAGTTGCTCCGGGAAACTTCTGTTATTTACAATGTTTGCCAAATCTGTGGTACGTAGAGTAGGAATCAGACGAAAGGTAGTCTCGCGATGGAGTCACGTTAAGGACACTGTTGGGAGCGGGGTGGGAGTGCCTGTCATCCATCAAATACTTGATACATGAAAGTATTCCAAAAGGAAATGAAATCTGGGAACTACGTGATTCCACCCAATAGAGTGGGCGTCGTGCAAGCCAACAGGGGAATCACAGCCTCCGCGATCATCATCACACGGAATCCTAGAACAACAGATTAATCACAATATACAATGACCTTTATAGATAAGAATGAAATGGAGAAGAAGAAAAGGAGGAAAGTACCAAATAAAATAGGAACTAGGAGCGTTCGGACGATGATGAGGGCTGGAAAGCTAGAAATTATTAAACAGGAAATGGATATGGGGCACATATGACTTCGGGCTTTCTCAGATGAGATGGAGGTACAGCGGGGACCATTGGGTTGATAGTTACAGGATACAATTTCTCCCCGCAGGGCTACCCATGCCAAATAGGTCGAAGGGTATAGTGTCTCACATCTTTTAGGGGGATTGAGATGGGAGCCCTTATAGACGCGGAGGCTAAACCCTAGGCCAAGATTGCCTGAGAAATTCAGAACTAGCGTGTTTCAGAACGACACGGAGAATATTATCATGACGCCATACCATATATCTAGGTGAAACAACAGCAATAAAGTAAGGGAGATACATTCCCGAACTGATAGGTACTTACAAACATACGTTCTTTCTGCGCACAATAATCGAACACGATAAAAACTGAGCTCCACTAAATATTCTCCCGTAATACACGTCACCATTTTAGCTCCCAAAACTTTATCCATGATATTTTTACACGGCTGGAATCCTAATGCCCCCTTCCAAATGTCCATGTGACGGCTCGTAGGTTAGTAAACATATGTAGATGTGGAATTGTTTGACATCCAGTTTCTTGTCATTCATGGACACTTATCAGTCCATCATTATTTCCTGTTGCAAGCATGGACTGGGATTTGGGGTAAACTTCAAGCTTTTCTTTGTCACCTCCTATTCTGTCGGTGTAGGGATGTATGCTGAAAGGCTCACCATCAGTTGGTGAAATGAATGGTACTTCAGGGGCCTAATTCTCTAACTCGTAGTTCCGGATATAACTAACAAAGAGAGCATAAATAAGCTCCAAGCTCTTGATTGTATTCTGCATTTCGATGAAAGAACCAGAAGGATCTCTCCGGATCCTCCAAAAGGGTCATGTTCAATGTGCAATAGTAAATGAAGCTGAATGATAAATGAAAAAGTTTTGATTTTCGGAAAATTTGTTCCGCAATATCAAACCTAATACAGAGGACTCGAACTCTATTGCTCACTTGTTGAATAAAGACCATGTCTATGTTTCGTTCAAAGTCGAAGCGTAACCTTTCAATCGTTCTCCGGCAGACGAGGATATGTCCATTTTCTTACAACCTCAGCACATTATATCTCTTCCCTGTTACCCCATCTCTTCGACGCGACTCCCACCTTCTCACCTTTAGCCATTTTGACGACCCCCGTGCGCCGATTGATCGGTTGCCTTCTGCCCTCGACCTTTCCCTATCAAATACTAGTTCCCTTACCTCCTAGCATCTCCTTCAGTTTGATTCCTACTCTCTGTTCAACCTCCGAAAAGGCTCATTGTTTTCCTGGACCGTCCCTTATTACTCCACATTAGCAAGTAATCAATAACGGTCGTATAGCCATCATCAACGTACATACGTGCATATAGGAAATTAGAGAAATTGAAAAGCCCGAAAAAATTATTCACAGGATCGCTTTTCGGTTTACTAAGGGTGAAAAACCCCGATGCATTGATCAAAAATAAAAAAGATGTATCATATTGCGTGATTTTTTGAGTCGTTAGCTAATTCCTGCGCAAATTGAAGCTATTATGTGGCAATTCCATATAGAAATGGCGCTAAATTCGTCGTCAATATCTATAAAAATGAATTAATTAAAAACATTAGTATTTCAGGAGTAATTGGCCAATGTTTCTCGATTTCAATAGCAATAGGTTGCATCCGCAGAAGAAAGATTTTGACAATCATCTGAAAGATAGTTGGAACTAAACATTTGTTTCACATAGAGCCGCAATGTGTAAACATTAAATTCTAATAAGAAAGAGATTCGTCTGCATGAATTGAGTTGGTGAATGGTTTCGTCGAAACACTCGCCATTTCATGTAATCTTAATTGCGTATTTTGACTATCGCCATTCGTGGGCCACGTGAATAGGAAGATGGAAATGCAAGAATTAGACACTTTTTTATATGTACAAATGGCCGGAGCTCAATGGGTGAAAGAGCACGTATTGCCAATAGTTAGCTTCTCCTTACTGTGAATGGTTGAGCAAAGTTGTTGTGGGGATTTAAATTCATTCAAAGCTAAAGCTATTTTGTGTATCACGTGAAAAAGTTGCCGAAAGGGAGAAGGGTCACATCATTTCACGAATGAAATTAATGGTTGAAGGCGATACTTTTTGGAAAATTTTCGCAGACGAAAAAATTTCTTATAAGTCCACACTTAAAAGATTATTTCCGACCCAGATTTCGACTAGGTTTCAAGGACCTTGAAAATGATTGCTGTTCAGTCGAAATCTAGGTCAAAAATAAACTTTTAAGTGTAGAATTTACCAAGACATTATTTGGTCATGTCTCCATTACACAATTTCTTTTTTTTTAAGAATTATCAGGTAAAGTTACTTAGATAGTATGTCATAGTGGTAGAAATACGGGGTTGTTTTTCTATATATATTTTTGGATGCGCTATTTCTCAAGTCTAGAAAAGGAATAAATGGCGACCCAAAGAAATTGTCTTATACATTATGTATGACGCTTTATGTCAAAGGTCAACGGAAGGCAGAGAAAATATTTGGGTACTTTGTTTCTATCCTGCATTTGTCATTACTGACCGATGTACCTCTCCACCCGGGACTACTGGGACCGGGCTGGTGCCTGTTTTGGGGGACTATTCAACCTCCGGAATCTTTTACTGGGAGGGATGACATCATGTCATATACAGTTCATAATTTAGGGTTTGTTTTTCTCGGGAGATAAATGTGGTGGTTTCCCCGTTGCCTTCCACATCGCAATACACCGCCCGATTCCGTGAACTTTTCTCTCACCCGAAGCTGTGGCTATTGATACCGGTCCGATCTTCTTGATCTGCGCCATCAATGTTCAAAAAATAAAAATTCATAAAATAAAGCGCCGTAAACATTCGATGTATCAACGAGGCTACCGCCTCTCAGTAGTGGGGTTAATTTCGGGTAGCGCGCAACAGGTGATTGGCAAGCCAAGAAAACTTTTCGTTCGTTTGGTTTCGAACCCGTGACCCTCGGAATGAAGGTCGAACACGCTACCAATGGTCTAAACCAGAGCCCTTTATTTATGACTATGGCCCACTTTCTGACGAAAAAATCAGAAATGGCTCGATTCGCCAATAGACAAGCTATCAACCTCCATGATGATCGAATCTCGTCCAAGTATGTTTAGATACGGATATGATTTTTGTACTTAACTTATATCTTATAAAACAACACTGGTATTTAACAATAGTGGTATTTTTCATTTAACTTTAAAGCAGGCGTCCTCTAAAGGACTTTGAATATAGTTCTGGTCGAACACAGAGAAGGAGAGTAGCAGAAGTGTGTGAGGGGACAAGCACAGAAGAGCTGGAATATGCGAGTAGGAGTAACCTGCACTCGATAGGCCTCGGGACAGCCGCATGCGTAGTCAACGAAGCCTTTAATACAGCCGCCACTCGCTCTGATAAAATACTACCTGGGCTATATAAAAACCCAATGCAGTCTGTAAATATTTCTTGTCACGGCATAGAAATTAACCTGAAATCCAAGAAATATAGACCCCATCAAATTCCCACCTGCGTTTACAATGAATTATCGTCAGATAAAGCACCGCACTTGAAAATAATATCTGAAAACACTCTTGTAGAACATCGTGTCCCTTACGATTGGAAAATCGCGAATGTTATTGCTCTCTTTCACAGCGATGATAAGGAAAATCCCAGTAATTATAGATCCATCTCCCTCACGTCTAGCTCGAGCCAAACATTGGAGCTTATAATTATCAGGTCATTTATGGGGTATTTAGCTAGTCAAAACTTGTAAATTCAAAACCTACATGGATTGCGAAAATACAGGTCCTGCGAAACCCAGTTTGCCCTCTTTCTTCACTAAGTTCATTCCTCTGGAGACTGGCTCGTCCAGGTAGACAATATTTTTTACATGTCAAAAATGCTTTCCATAAAGTTCCGCATTCGAAATTACTCATTAAGCTAAAATCCTATGAAATAAATCACGATATAACATGCTGTATTAAAGATTTCTTAGACAACCGCGAACAGAGGGAAGTTCTAGATGGTGTTAGTTCAGATACAGTGAATGTAAGATCGGGGGTGCCCTGGGAAGAGTCAGAAGAGTATTAGTCTTCATGCATATTAATAATATCATCAGTGTCGTTACGAGCGGAATTTGCCTTTTCGCGTACTACGCAGTATTGTACAGGGATATTAACACTGAGTCCATCAGAATTGTGTAGAAGAAAGACCTAGATGCTAGAAAATGAACGGTGCAATACCTGGCAGTTAGAATCAAATCTCTAAAAGTGCGTTGTTAAGCATTTACGGAAAAAGAAAAACTTGCCCTATGAAACCTTTCCCATTAATCAAGCCAAACTCTCAAATATAGAGTGAGCTTACTACTCAGGTATGACTCTCACTCAGGAATTTTCCCGGGGGAAGCATTTACAAGAAATTTTCGGACAGACAAATCGTAAACTGAGATTTATTAAAAGAATACTGGGAAAATGCTTCGAGAAAGTAAAGGAGCAATACTATTTTTCAATCGTGAGACCTCATTTGGAGTACACCGCTAGTACACGACAGACTTGCGCAGTAAGACTAGTTTCAGATATAGATCGATTACAGCCGAGAGCAGAAAGGTCTGTTAATAACTGTTACGATAAATATAGTAGTGTCATTGAATTATCGAGGGACCTCTATCCGATCGAAGGAAAAAATATAGACTTTTTATTTTTTAATTTTTTTTCTACTAATCGCGAAAACAGCACTTTAAAGGTCTTTCACATCGGGTGACTAACATTAACAACAGACGAACAACAACACCCACGTCCTAAGTGGTGCAAAACCATTCAGGCGGGACTAGAACCCGCGACCCTCAAACTGGCAAGCGAGGACTTAACTCCGCCGCCACCGTGGCCGACATAGGCGGTACTGATTTGAGCTGCGATGAGTGCTGCATGCGCGGTGTCAAATAACCCCGTGCCACACATCCTAGTGGTGGCTTACACAATATTTTGTAAATGTAGATGAAAGGTATAGACCAAAGGGATGAAATTCCCATTGAAATAAAATAATTCCTTTGACCTGGATCTATCACCATGGCCAACTATGTAGACATCTGGGTTCGAATCCCAATGAACTTGACCAACATAGAATGTTCATTTGAATAGAAATTGATTATATCAGAACCTTAAAAAAATGTATCCTTTAATTCACAACATTGTTTAATGCACTTAATGGGGAGTTAACTGTCGATCTGGGATGAAAGTTTGCTCTTGGGAATTTAAGTTAACTATTCAAAACTCCTCTGCATACAATTAAGCTTCAATCTCAAAAGCAGAAGGTATTGGAAAATGAAGTAATATTTTTGACCCAAGCATGAGTGTTTGTAAGAAATTAAAACTAGAAATTTGTAGTTAAAATAATAGATAGTCAAAAGGTCGGGAAATACTTTTAATCCATCGTATTTATAATATCAACTTGATGTACATGAAATCAATGCGAATTTTTTGGAAGGTCCACTTTGGATTATCGATCAGACAATGTAGTAAAAAGCACCATTTAGCCGGATGTACTGTCATCCTCGGCACGATATACGATGTACACATAATACTAATGCTTCTAAAGTTTACGCATACCTTTAGAATGACGTACATAATAGAACATCATTGTATTTACGGATGATAAAAAAAGACAATCAATGCTGCGAGGGAATAGGTATAACTTTCATGGAACAAAATTAATGGGATATTTCTGTGCTCACTAATAAAAAAGAATTAGGACAATAAATATTTATCAAGAATAAATAAACATTTGGAAGCAAAAACTTCAAAGAATACTACACTGTACAAGAATGGAAAATAATTCATATGCGAGATCAAAACACCGAAAAATCACTGGACTGGGATACGTGATATACTTGATAATGAGGCTCACTTAAAACCTTAAATAATTATTCAAAAACACATAAAATATATATTTAAAAATGTAACTATTAATTCACAATATAATGAAATGTATTAATTCATGATTCTAGGATAGTAATGGATTTCGTTGGAAATGTTACGAAATTTCCCATAGTAGAAACTATTTTTTGTTTAATTCTTCTGTTCGAATACATTTTTTCGAATAAAATATATTAATTATATATTATATATAATTAAACTGGGTGCAAAGGAGTTTAGATTAGTTTAATTTCCTTCCCGGGAGAACGGTTCGTCTTAGGTCAAAACTAAACCCCCATTTAATTTAATTTCTTTCCGGGACGAAATTTAACTCGGATCTCCTATTTTAGTTTTGCTCCGGGTCACAATTAAACATATTCGTCTCATTTTGATCGCTATCGCTGAGACAAAGACAATAAAAAAGGGTCAAGTACATCTTCAGCAGCATTACCTGCGCTGCAAGTATAAAACTAAGTCCCTTAATCATAGGAGCTACGGATTTGTACCCCATAGTATGTTGATACTCGTACTTTGCATTTTTGATTAGCTTTCCGCGTAAATTCTGGGAATTCATATTATCATAATGCTAGCAGTAATGATATAATTGTTTCATTATCGATTTCAAGCTCTTCCAGTCGCTTATTGAGACGAAATTTATCCAGAAATTCTCATCAAAATATCTGATACGTCACTTTGTACATTGATTGTCACTCGTTTAGTCTATCTGCGGGATTTATTGCGCTTCATCGGATCTTCCTACACTTTTGGAATTTTAAATGCATCAGTTTTTATTGACGAGAGACGGACATGTAAAATGATAAAATTGATTGTGCTATGCATGTACAACTGCAATGTACCTAGTATAATAAATGTGACAAAGATTTGATAATATGGCATAGGGCTTTAACGACTATATTTAAGGACTCGTAAACCATACTCGAAGTTCCCATGGTCCCCACGAGACATTTTTCCAGGGCCCCGCAAATCATAGGGGCAGCCCTGTATGGATTTGTGAATTAATGATGGAACAAGTGAGTTATTTATCTTTTTTCATGATTTAAGTGATAAAAAATTTAACAAGTTCCTCTTGGACGAAAGAAGCATAATTGACCTCGCAATGAGACGTAAACGATAAAAGAAAACTAGCTTACGAGAGAGAGCGAGAGAAATTAACACTTTTCAAGACAAAACAAGTTAACCTGGTCAACACGGTAAACAAAACTACCAAATAAATAACGCTTGACTAGCGCATCTACGGCCGCTTTAAATGGTCAAGGGTTATTCCTTCGTCGTATTGTACTTACTATGTTTCCTCTTCTGCCAACAGCAAACTCGTTAGCACAGAGGTGGGTTGGAAGCTGTGAAAAGGGCCCGTCCTTAAGGAAAGCGACGGTGGGACTTCTGGGGGCGAATCATCAGACGAAGGTGGCGTGGAGTCCGCGAGAGAACTTCCGGCGTTGGTAGAAGACATTCTGCGAGACTTGAAGGGAGACGCGGGCCTTCTGCAAAACCAAGAAAGTCTTTCCAACTGCAACTGGTGGCGGAGTCAAAACCACTTATGACGTGGAATTATCTCTCGGAGTATTAAATCGCCTTCCCCAATTTGAATGTCAGTCAATCGAACGGAAATAATTCACCGCCCAAAAAAACGCCGAAGAGAGTATTTTATAGAGATGGCCAGGTTGGTCCTCACCGACCGGCAACTTTCGAAGCAATGAGAAGCTCTCTGTCGTTTCGCTTCGTTGCCAGGGACAGCCTCCCCCTCCAAACTCTCCGCCCAGCGCCCGATAAACCCATAGTGGGGATGAAACACATTTAAGCCAGGGAAGGGGTGGGTGATTGAGGGTGAGTAGGGAGGTGGAGGACATTGAGGGGGTAGAAAACTACAGACTGAGGGGGGTGGTAAGGAGAGAGTGGGGGAGAGTGGAGAAACAGAGGGGGATTCTCTACGAATAGATGTTTTGGCTACAGAACTCTGATAATAATAACGATAATAATGCTTTCTTTTCCGTTTCAACCTCTCTTCTCAGCTTTCCGTTTTAGGTCGTAATATGCTCTGCACTGGATATCTTTCATAATTTGGCTCAGGCTTTGTCTTCCCTGCAATTTGTACCCTTAATTTTTCCTTCGATTATTCTTTTGAGTATCGTGCCGTAGTAAATGTCCAATATGTTTAGCTCTTCTATCTTTAATGATACATATTATACGTCTTCTTTCCTCTTGAGCTCTTTCAAAGATTTCTTAATATTTTTCCTTTCTGTTCATCTTAGTTGCAGCATGCAACATCATGCTTCAAAGGATAACAGCCTATTCATTTCACTCTCCCCTACAGTCCATGATTCGCTTCCATATAGCGCGACACTTCAAACGAAGGTCTTCATAAAGTTTTTCCTTATCTCCAAACTAATGTTTTTTTGACGTTAGTCGGGCTTTCTTTTTTATTAAATTTTAGTTTTGCTCGGTTGATTCCGCAATTGATATCTCATTTGCTTCTTCCACCCCACGTAATTTTACTACCCAAATAGTAAAATTCTTAAACTTGTAGAAAGGTAACATTTTCCAATTATGCATTTGCTGTTATGTTTTCCTTTTTATCGTAGATTAGAACTTTGGTCTTAAGTTTGTATATGTCCATATAGTTCCATTTCCAATTACCTAGTTCATTACATTCAATATTTTTTTCAGATCTTCCTCACATTCTGCTAATATGATAATAAAATGCGTCATTATTTGTGCGAGATTGAGACTAAGGTAGTGTCTTATTCCATCTAATCCCTCATCAGAAAATACATTAAATAAGTGTGAAGAAAGACACATACATTTGATTGAGAAAAACGTAAGTAAGTAAGGAGGTCATATCCGTGACGAAAAAACCCACTGCAGGAAAACACCAACACATGAAGGGGAGAGTGAAAAACCTGCGAAAAACACAGAAATATAAGCGGGAAATACACTCCCTGATGACTGATAGGGAGGAAAGGGGAAAAATAAAATTGGCTTAATGGATGAAATGGTAAAGGGTAGGGCGAATGATTTGACAAAGAAAAAAATCCAAGCAGTGGTTAGTGGCAAGACTCAACCAGATTTTTACTCTCATTAACACTAAGAGTACCGCAGGGATCAGCAGGGACCCCTTTTTTAACAAACCATTACCTCTGACACACTCACGCCCGTATTCATAGTCGTATTCCTAGGGGTTACCTGGGTATCCCCTAGTCAGGTAACTCCTAGGGGTCCCCTACGCTGAGCGATTCATAACCCTTACCTGGGTAAAACCCAGCCAGAGGACATCTGGGTACGAGATTTGGCAACAATCCCACGTAAAAATACATAATATTATATTAATATTTAGAGACCTAGAGGTTTCGCTGAATGGTTCTCGATGTTTTCGATGCTCGTTTCTCACCGTAACCAAGCACGCTATAAACAATAATACAGTATACTGTTACAAAATATTGACGAAAAATGATTGAAGGAATATGAGAGAATGTTTACAATATTACTTAAATATTTATATAATATGAATGATGAGGAATACGAGGGTGATTCAAAAGTACTCGTGTTTGTAAACAGAAGACGTTACTATGGAAAGTTGTTGATATTATCGTGTTCTGCCATTAGTACAGTAGTATCCATTCGTCCCACGCGTGGGCAGCAGTACTGCGTTAGGGGAGCTTTGGGTAAGCTTCATGCCTTACCCAGGAAATCGACGGCCTTGGGGAGGGTTAGGGGACAACAGTCCCCTGGGTAACGACTATGAATGCTATTTCTGAGCCAAAGGGCTCCCCCACACCTAGGGGAACCCAGGTAACGACTATGAATACGGCCGTCATTCCTGCTCTGGTATATTTCTTGACTTTTATTTTTCTTTGCAGAAGAATTAAATGTGAAAATAATAATTTAATCTATAACCCTGAGAGCCGCTGAATGGGCGTGTGGCCGGAGGTGTTAGGACAACAGCCACGTAATGATGTAAGGGATAAGGTTTTGGGAGGTGAAATGGTGACGTACATTATGGGAGTGTGTTTAGTGGAGCACAGTATTTATTGTGGTCGCTAATTGTGCGAGGAAAGAACGAGTTTTTGTACCCATCTGTTCGGCAATGTATCTCTCATATTTTATCGCTTAGGTCAGACCTAGAGATACAGTGCGGCGTCATGATAATAATCTCTGTGTCGCTCTGAAACACTTCCGTTCTGAATTTCACAAGCAAGCTAAGCCTAGCGTGTATCCTCCGAGTCTCTAGGGGCTCCCAGTTTAATTTCATCGCAGAAATAGTTTATAATGTACAAAACCTATAAAATATTAATACCAGAATGGTATTTTTAACCCTAGGCTATTTCCTATTTTATTTGAGTTTTGTCATTATAGAATGAAGCAGTTTTGCCATCATTGAGATATCATAGAAAGCTCAGCAACAGAACGTTAATACTCAAGGATAAATCGCCTCACGAAGACCCGACAGACCCAGACTTTGCTTGGAAACTTGGATCCCGGACCAGGTACAAATCATCATGCATGATATACAATGGCAAATTATAGAACGTGGATATGAAACTATATTCTTGAACAATAGTGAACAATAATAAGTAACAAATATTTTCGATAAGACTTGCATATTATCTCTATTTGAATCGTTATATTTTCTTTATGCACAATATTTACAAGGGGTTAAATTCACCTCACTCGCTGCTTATAGGTATGCCGTCAAGGTAGCTCAGGTCTCAGGGTGACTTATTCCAGATTCTCTAAAAACTTGAATACAGTATATTAAAAGTGAGTTTTATAAACTGTGATGAAAATAAAATAGGGTTCCCAGGCTATTATCATTGTAATTCAGCCTTGAAAGTTGAGATATTATCATGGACTCTTATGGATATTGCTCTGATGACAGCAGAAAAACGTCAGTTTGAAAAAGGAAGCATTTTCAAGCTTTTAACTGAAACTGTTTTTCAGAAACAAAAAATCCTGAAATCGGATAAAAAAGAAAAGCAGCTTACCCCCAAATTCCGAATATCAGCGGATTTCTGCATTCATTGAAGTAAATATGCGACAGTTCCATGCAAATGGCGCTGCAGACGGCTCCTAAGTATGGACAAATGTTGTCATTGAAAATGTATTTGAGTAATTATCAGCATATTTTATCCCCAAATTTTGGTTTTCAAAATGTAACTCATTGAACCGGCGGAAGCAGGATTTGTAAACTGATGAAGTGAAATTTTATATTTCTATTGACTCGCATATTCAAGCTAGAGCCACTTTAGGTCCGGTATTTCTAGTGTTAACTTAAATTTACATGTCGACACAATTCTTCCGGAGAATTGGTCTTGAAATAATGAATTTTATCACATCTCGTACACGTTTCGCACTTTTAATTAAACATTATCACGGGCTGGCGATAAACTATTGCCATTACGTCATGGTCAGAGCAGGCTGAGTGTAATGTATGCTGCTGCTGTACGCTCGAACCATGAACTTATGTCAATAGTTGATCTCAAGAAATAGTAACGCAGAAACTCAACAGCGACACGCTACCTAAAAGTGATTTAATTTATTGTTCGAGGACCAATCCTTCAGCAGAAATATGTTCATACATTTAATGTGGTCAAATTCTACATATGTTTACTGCGAGCTGCCGCATGGACGTGTAGCAGAGGGTGTTAGGACACCAGCCGTGTATAGGATAAGATTTTGGAGGTGAAATGGTGGTGTCGCATTAGAGTGTTTTGGGTGGAGCTCAGATTTTATTATGGTATCTTACATGATTTCTCAGGACACTTGTTTAATATTATTTATGGTAACATACATAATTTACTTCAACTTAATACTTACTAATCTTACTTATCTTACTATACTTACTTAACACACATTAAAGTTTACATTGACCATAATCAGTTGATTACTATCAGAAAAATTTCATAGCGTGCAGCTGAATGATACCTATCGTCAGATTACACCTAAGTTTAGCCTGTTCACCTCATTCTTTTCATTGCCATTCAGTTGTCAGTGGATACAGCTTTGCGCCAGTGTGTTCAGATTATACGCTTTCTCAGATCCTACCCTGAAAAAATACAACATGCGTAGGAAGTTTGGGAGGAAATGTTGACTTCCCTTATACATACGAATCCGCCAGAACGATGAAATAATGAAAAAGATGCGGGAGATAACAATTGGTTTCCAGTGTATTCGGAGAGCTATTTCTAAAGAGAAGATTAGGAGGTGAATAGAATGGAAGACGGCTTTGCCTGGTTCAGTGGGAAGTTGGGGTGCTTTTCCGTATGAAACGAGGAGATTTGGCGTAATGCGAGGCGCTTCCTGGAAAAGGACCACCATTATGTTTCATATCCTTTACGTTCTCCAACAATTTGAAATAAAAAAAAATGCGCTCAGAGATAAATGAGTGATATAAAAATCATGCGACACGTGATTTAAGGTCAAAGAGGAAGGTCCTCGGATGAAAAATTTAAAGAGAGATGCCACTTCAACCTAGTTAGACCACACCTCTAATACGCCGCGAGCATTTTGGACCCTGGTTATAAAGATCTAACCAGAAATTAGTATTATACTAAGGAAAGCTGCGGGCTTCCATAAAAACTGTTACGAGCGAACATATAGTGTTTCACTGCTATTAGAGGGATTATGGTTGGAACACCTAAATACCCGAAGGCTACTTGCTAGGCTTAGATTGCTAGAGAAATTCAGAACTGGTGTGTTTCAGAGTGACACAGGATATTATCATGATGCCCCACTACATCTATTTCTCTGACAGAAGCGATAAAATAAAAGAGATACATTGCCGATCAGATAGGTACAAAAACTCATTTTTTCCACGCACAATAATCTACGACATTAAAAGCTGAGCTGCACTAAATACACTCCCATAATACACGTCACCATTTTACCTCCCAAAACCTTATGCCTTACATCTTTAAACGGCTGATGTCTTGAAACCTCCAGTCACACGCAAATGCGGTTGCTCGCAGGGTAGTAGGTAGATGTAGATGAAGCACCTCTCGCGGCTGCCGATAAAATCGTATTATTTCGCTCAGCAATTATAAATTATTGATTACACAATCTTGCTCCGAGGCGATGCCAATACCAAAATAGGATGGGGTATTTGGTTGGAAGTGGCAGGGAAAGGAGGCCTACATGAAGACAAAATTGACAAAGGAGAAACATTGATGCTTAGCTGCAGCAAATAACCTGTAGGTGATGAGCACATATTTCACTGTAAAAGACATACACGAATAAACAGGTATATCCCCAAACGGTAGAACCAGACACCAAATCGATCTCATTCTTGTGGACATCAGAAACACAAGCAGCAATGCTAACGTTAGAAGTTTAATAGAAGCTGAATGTGGATCAGATCGTCATTTTGTCACGGTCAAACTGATGTAAAGGATAATACTGATGAAGAAATGCGAGGAGAGTTAGAAAGAAAAGGAAGCAATGAAAAGGATGAAAGACGAAAACAACAATAGAGTTTTAAAATTAAGCTGGAAACAAATTTCAATTGCTGAACAACAGGACAAAAAATGGAGATGAGGGAAATTAAAAAAACGAAGGAAACAAATTTTCAATGAAAATGGGAACGTCTTCAAGAAAACTCTGTTAGAAATGGCCACAACAGAAATGTGTGGAGAAACTAAAAGACCGAAAAGAACCTCAAGAAGAAAAGAAAGAATCCGGCTCTGTGCGACGCACGAAACTGAGTTCGTACAGTTCGAAACTGTTAGCTTATCTTTGCGTTCCTCTTTGCATATGCCCAGCATGAGAAGGTAGAGCCTCATTTAAAATAGTTGAGCCTTTTGCTGCACCTTTTCCTGTCAGGAAAGCCAATTGTCCTCCTCAAAACTAGGCTTGGGCGATCAGTCTATAAATCCAAATACTCGAAGATTATTGTAGCCATCGCAATGTGATGAACCGCGTCGATGACGATTACTGTCATTGAGTATCGATAGCGATAAGTTAATGCGAATCAATGTGAGGACATGGAACATTGACAGAATCTGAAAATAGCAAATTTTCTATTAGCACAAGTCTTGGTGTCTTTTATAAGTAGGTGAAATATGATTTGCAAGTAGCCCACACCTATTTGAAATGGGCCAATGTTCCCATCACTGTTGATGCATTGCGGATAGTGTTTCCCTCTCATTAAATAAAATTGCCTTGGCTTTCTCAGTTAAGATTGATTCAATTCTATGTTTATTTCACAGGCACTCAAGGATTCTACACGAGATTTTACGCACCGACCAATGATAGTTATCCATCATTGCTATTCATCGAGAGCAGGGTGCTGGTTCATTTCACTGTTGATATAATGCGGATTTTAATTACCTCTGCCACGAAAGTATTATACCTACATTAGCTGAAAACCCACTGTTACGGATGTCCCACTCCAAGCCATAAATTGCTCGGGAGAAAGAGACATTAGTACGAAAAATTAGACTGTATGAAAGAAATGAATATATTTTGAAAGGTTCGCCACATAAGCAATGTCTGAACTCACCCAGGATGAAATAGGGCTGACTGATAGGATTCTGGAGTGAATGATAATGGAGAAGCAAGAAGTTAATAAGTAAGAAGTAATAGTAAGTGGGTAAGAAATGGAAGAGAGTAAATTCAGAGCTCGGTGATATTAAACACTAGGTTTTCACAATTCAAATTGATTCAATTCTGCGTTTATCAAAACTAGGTTTTTTTAAGTGTGTAATAGGAAGGCCCTCGGATGAAAAAGTTAAAGAGAGATGCTACTTAGAGCTGATTAGGCCATACCTCGACTACGCCCTACGCCTCTGGGACCCTGGTCATTTCGATTTAACCAAATATAATTAATGAAATACAAAAAAAGCTGTAAGCTTAATTAAAAACTGCTAAAAGGGAACATATAATGTTTAGAAACCTTAAGAGAGATTAAGGTGGGAGCCCCTGGAGACTCGGAGACTTTACGCTAGGCTTAGGTCGCTTGATAAATTCAGAACTGATATTTTTCAGAGCGACACAGAGAATATTATCATGACACCTCACTATATTTCTAAGTCTGAAAGAAGCGATAAATAAAAGAGGTACATTGCAGAACTGATAGGTACTAAAACTCGTTCTTTCCGCGCAAAATTAGTGACCGAAATGAAAACTGAGCTCCAATAAACACATTTCCATAATACATGGCACCAATTTACCTCCCAAAACCTTATCCCTTACATTTTACAATAAATTGATTTCTTAGAAGAATTTTTAAAAGAGGGAATATCAAATGATCTATATGGGAAAGTAAAGAATTTGATGGCCGGTAGTAAGGGAAAGGAAATTGCAGCCAAACAAACAAGACTGATTAGTTTATCTCTGAGCTAAAAATAAACAGGAGAGGTGGTAAGAATGCGTGAAAAGGCTCAATGGTAAGGAAACAAGGTCCAGTCGGTTGGATATAGAAAGGGAAGAGGACATCGACAGAGATGACATCGGACTAGGTATCTTAAAAAGTGACATCGAAAGAGCACAACGAAACACGGAAAGAAATAAGGCGGTGAGAATAGATAAAAAACCTGCAAAGAAGAACTGTGCGCCGATGGATAAACTATCGGCGGCGGACGCCGGCTAGAAATGGATCGGCGGCCGGAAGATGGTTTTCACCGGCGGCGTACTCATCCAGCCATAATGTATTTACAAGTATTTCAGCATGTTATAGAATGAATTATTCATTTTTTCTCATTATTTCATGAATAAAATTGTTTATTTCGTGTTAAAACTTATTTTATTACATTTTTATTAACGTATGCGAGAAATATCTCTTAATTATAAGTGTATAAGCAAATATCGTATCGTACAATTTCTATCAAACCTCATATTATACCCTTTCATTGCTAAATTTTATAAGACTAATTCATAACTAATTTACCTGTTATCTCAAATGCGAGCGATAAAATTTCGTTATAAACAGATATGTCCATTTCACTGTTAAAATTTTATTTATAGTTTTTCAAAAATGGTGAAATGCCATTCAAACAATCCTGTAAGTATTTTTATCGCCTCTTACATTTATCTATACACCGCATTGTAAATATTGAGAGCGGAGGGTTTTATGGAAAAGGCCTCCCGTTTTTTAGATTTTTATTAAAAATTTAATATTTATAGATTAATATCCGAATTAATCAGACGAACAAAAAGGCAATATAAAAAATTAAACTCTTGGAATTCGAAGAAGACTTCCAGAAAAACAACACAAACTTTTACAAAACATTTAAAAAGAATCTTTTTGGGTACCAATCCCATAACCATTGCTTTAGGAAAGAAAATGGGAAACTGAAACTTAACAATCTAGACAATGGCTGAGAATCTGCTAATTATTTCGAAATACTTCCGAACTGCCCAGAACCCAAGGAAAGATTCCCACTAACAGATCTCAATGAAAACAACCCAAATTCATAAGCACCAGGATAAGAAAAAACCACAAGACAATTTTAAAAGTCCCAAATAATTATAGCATCAGGTGAAGATGGAATCAAAGCAGAACCCGTGATAGCAACTGGACCAAAAACCATAGCAGAAATAACACAACAAATACAAAATTTTGGCGAACTGAACAAATCTCTAATGACAGAGAAAATATCCTTATTCAACCATTTTATTTTAAAAAAGGAGATAGAACAGATGTAAACAACTACATAGGAATTCTACTCCTTCCTGTCACATATCAAATTCTCTCACAATGATTTCTTGTTCAATAACAACTTTAATCCAAAATAGGTGAAATTCAAGCAGGCGTCAGGATAGGTAGATCACTCCCGGAACAAATCTAAATATGAAACTACCGATTTAGTACCAAAAGCTGTACAGCAAGGATATTATCTGCACCTTCGTTGACTTCAAAAAAGCCTTTGATTCAAGTGATAGCGAATCTCTTTATCAAATTTTGAAAGAACAAGGGCCCGACCTTAAGACACTTGCAACCATTAGACAGACGCTCACTGAAAAAAAATGTTCAGTAAAATTCAGGGGTTAAATTTTGTAGCCCTGCGAAATCGAAACTGGAGTAAGTCAAAGATATGAACTCTCAACATTAATCTCAATATATGTCCTAGAAAAAGTAATTCGAGAATGGTGAAAAGGCAAATGAAGTCTAAAAATTCAAGTTTGAAGTAAAAAATTTGAAGTCAAACAATCAAATTAGGAATAAAAAATGTAACAATTGACAACCTGGCTTTAGGAGAAACCGTCATGTACAGGCGATGTCTTGCACTTCTGCAGGGGGTACTCGGCAGCAGCCAATGACCCATCATCAAGGATACGACGTTTGGATTTTCCATGTTTTTGTTCATGATTCCCTCTTCCTCTCCCAGGATTTCCCGAGCCTTTACGGTTTTTGTTTCCCACCCCTCACCAGCAGCGGCGAACGATCCATCTACACTGTATATTCTACAGACCTCTGTCTGTAGGTTCTATAGACATCCGACTATAACCTTTTGGACTTTGGATGTTGTTTGTGATTTCCCCTTACTTCCCCGGAGTGAGGAGGAGGAGGGGGCGCTACAGTATAAAATTCTGAAGAACAGGCAGCTTATTAATCAGAATATAAAACTGCAAAAATACGTTTCTTATAATGCGTTACGTGAATTGATGTACATATTTTAGTGAATATCGAAAGACTTAAAGTTTAAGAGCGGTGAAAGAAAGAGGAGATATTTTTCTTGTTTCAAGCTCCGCAGGAGAAGAATATTCATTTCACCACTTGTATCCCCCAGCTTAACCATTCATTACAGCCTTTCCGGAGACACTTAAAATAACTTGCTCATTTCATGGTTTTTCGGAATTTTTACAGGTCTAAGATGAAAAGTACAGTAACGCCACAGCAATACAACACTAGGTGATTCAGGTTTCTCTTCATATTATTTCAGTGCTTGTTTACGTGAAGAATCAAGAAGAAGATTCAGATACTATTTGCATTATGTGAATGGCATTTCATGGAAGATTAAGAATCATCTATGCCGAAGAAAATGAACACCTCGTATACAATTTCATGACGCCAATTCCTTCTCCCATCTCCATGCAAAGTGGCGAATGAACTCTCCATCCTACTAGATACACTATGATTGCATTGTTGATTTACTTCCTTGAACTTGGATTACTTACGATCAACGTGCAAAAGGGTTATTGTTTAAATACACGATTAGTGTTTTTATATTGAATGTAGTTAACATTCGAGCCTCCACAGCATGTATTTAAACCAAATGGCTTAACTCCCGTTGGCAGACACATTTACATCGCATTGACTGGCCGAAAGAAATTGAACCTCGGAAGGTAAAAAGGAGAAATAGAAGTCTTTGAGATGTAACTATGGAGGGAGAACAGAAAAAGTGCTATAGACAGAAAGACTAACGAGAAGTTTCTTAGGTAGTAAAGAGGAAGGGAAATATGGATATCATACGTCCTAAATACGCTTAGTATAAAGAAATGGAGCACTAAGGATATCCGTTACCTTGTTCGACTATGCGGCCTGTTCTATCATTATTTGAATCTCCTAGTTCACAATGTTGATTAGGACGGCATCAAGCGGGAAACTGAAGATAGGATAGGTGGGAAAATGAAACGATATGCCAGAAATTAGGACGTTAGGAGAAGTAATGACCTAAAACCTTGAAATAATACGGTAGAACTCAACTATCAATGTCCCTCTCATTTAAGTGAGGTACAATTCAATGGGTACTAAGTCGCACCGAACAGCAAACGAGTCATTATGCACCCATCATTCATAGCTGTCGATAATACAAACTCATCAAACACCTTATCCGATGGCCTATGAATAAAATCGAAATCGAAGTATTCCGATGGACTTTTAACCGAAAATCAATTCGAAAAATCGGCCATCGCACAAGCCAACCTTAGATCACAGCATCCCGCGACCGTCTCCAGAGACACAGATGTATTCTTTGCCTCCTTTTTTTGCAAAAACATTTCGATTTTAATTCCACCTGATTTCTAGGTTAAGGAACCCTAAACGCTACTCTTATGAAGTGAGGGTCCAAAAAGTTAGGAAATCTGGCAATGGGCCGTAATTATTAAGGGAACAGTCTCTTTTCTGCAGTTTTCAGAATTTATGACGAAAACTGTAATTCTTCATCTGTTTTTAGTATTACGACAATTTGTTTTCAATTATCGCATTTCGTTACTCTTACGTCTTGAGGTAACTTATTAGCCGAGAAAGTATGAACGGCCTAGACTTACTCCTCAGCCAATCACAGCGCTCCGGACAAGATCCCAACGGACATTTAACAGACCTATATATAGCGGCAGACAATTCTCCAGTTCATTACGACTTGATGAAGCCGACTGGAATGCTGGCGAAACGGTCGTCCACAAAAATGGTGTAACGCGGGGAGAACCCGAAAAATACCACTAAACAAAAAACCGTGGATGCCTTCGCAAAGTTTTGAATATATTTCATGACGATATTATTAATAATAATGAACTCCAACATACTGCGGTAGATCAGATCATGAGAATAAAATTAGGGAAATGTAGATCAGACAGGTTTTAAATGTCGATTTTCCCGCGATCAATATGAAACCATATTGACTACTAATGAGACTGAATTAGTTTAGTCAACAGGGCGTGTGGCAGATTAGTTGTTTAATATCTAGGACTTTTTTTGATATGCTACGAAGTACTATCATTACATTTCGCAAGCTTCGCAAATGACTCTTGTTTCTTGAGTACCAAAATGCAATTTACATAAATACGAATAGAGTCTGTAGTATGAATAGCATACCCGTTGTGTAGTGCACGTTGGTGAACGCTACATATTAATTATCCTGCATATAGGGTTTAGTCAGCCCCTGCCACACATTCTTGAGGTGGCATGCAGGGTAATACGTAAATGCACTGTAAATTTTCTTCAAATAACATAATGAGTCGTCATTGAGAGTTGCAGAAAAAATCAAACCGCTGGAAATCACTGCCAAAACAGGATAAGGACACAAAACCTAAGGGCGCCTACTCCTGAAGAATTTATTTTATAGAGAACGTATCTGGCTGATATGGCTCGTAAATTAATGACTTTTGTGTATCAAGGAAGCGGCTATCGATTATATTCTGGAGTGAATCGCTTTGTTAGCAATGCACTAATGAAACGTGATCCCCGTCTTTTATTCCTTATTTATATTAATGACCTTAGTTCTCGAGTTAGCAGTAAATTAAAATTATTTGAGGACGATACAGTTATCTACCGACTAATAAAAAAACGTGGACTTAGAAGTTCCGTCATCGGACCTTAACAACGTTCATTCGTGGTGTCAGGAGTGGGGGTTAGAATTAAATATCAGCAAATGCACCACAGTTCACTTCCTACGAAAGTCATCACAAAAATGCCATACCTATACTGTGAGTGGAGTAAACATTAAGTCTTCAGATACAGTAAAATATCTTGGAATTACCTTAACTTCTAATATATCGTGGGGATTACACATACAGAACATATGTGGCGCAGCATTAAAGAAACTAGGTTATGTTAAAAGTAAAATAGGAAGATCCTCGGATGAAAAAGTCAAAGAGTGATACTACTTCGCTCTGGTGAGGCCACATCTCGAATACACTGCGAGCATTTGGGACACTGGTCAAATAGATTTAACCATAAAAATAAATAAAGCGCAAAAGAAAGCAACGCGCTTCGTTAAAAACTGATACGAGCGTACCTATAGTGTCTCACAACTTTTAGAGGAATTAAGATGGGAGCCCCTAGAGACTCGGAGGCTACACGCTAGGCTTAGGTTGCTTGATAAATTCATAACTGATATTTTTCAGAGCGACATAGAGAATATTATCGTGACTCCTCACTACATCTCTAGGTCTGAGAGATAAAATAAGAGAGATGCACTGCCGCACAGATAGGTACAAGAAATCGTTCTTTCGTTGAACAATAAGTGACCAAAATAAAAATTGAGCTCCACTAAATACACTCCTATAATATATGTCACCATTCTATCTCCAAATACTTACACCTTTACGCGGCTGGTGACCTAACACCCCCTGTCACTCGCCCATGCGGCCACTCGCAGGGTATTATGTACATGTAGACGTACGTGATCGGTGATGGTGAAATCGGGGACTTCATTGGTATACGCCCTGAAAGGAAGAGCTGGTTGAAGCGAAGAAGAGCTAGGGTTTCCAGGAGGAACAACTGGATGTGACGCTGGACTCCCTGCGAACGACATTTAAGGATTTCCTGGTCACCTAAGGAAGAGATGAGCCGCCAACAAGTGTCGAGGAGGAGGACCGCTGCCAGCCACCGGAGTTCAGACGACATGAGGGAGGTGCCTTAGGCTCTGCGCCCGGTAATTATCGAATATTACCATGATTCGGTTTTCGGAGGCCACCTAGGTCTTACAAAGACTTTCTTTAAGGTGCCAAGAAACTTTTACTGGGAAGGGTTCTGTAACGACGTTTTAGAATACGTGAGAGGGTGCGAGGACTGCCAAAGGGTGAAGCAAGCCGCGAATCAAAAGCTGGGAATGCACGCATTGTTACTCGACCGTGGGAGAGAGTGTTTATTGATCATGTAGGTCCGATTACTAGGGCGAGGAATGGAAATATAGCTATTCTGGTGGCTGCTGGTGCATTCACCAAATTTGTATATTTCACACCTGTCCAAAAAATAGATGCCAAAACCACTTTCGCGGCGCTGAGCAAGATCTTCAAACACTTCGGTATTCCGAACAGTATCGTCTCCGATAATTGGTCTCTCTTCTGGTCCAAGCTGTTCAAGGATTATTGTTTCAGCATGGGATAGAAGCATGCTAGTTTCGCCCCATATCACCCGCAGTCGTCCAATGCGGAAAGATTCAACAAGAATCTCAAGTTCGCTCTCACTATTTATCACCACCAAGACCAAAGTAGATGGGACAAAAATATTCACCTGCTGGCCATCGCATTCAACTCTGCGAACCATGAGTCAACTGCATTAAAGCCCGCCAACGTATTTCTAGGAAGGGAGCTGTCTTCCCCCTTAGAATTGCAGTGGGAGTTAACTGAGGAATAGATCGGGGAAAACAAGAAGAAAGTTATGCAGAGTAGTTTGGAAAGGGTATTGAAGAATTTAAAACTTGTGAACAAGCGGGTCACCACGAGGTACAACGCAGGAGGAAAGGACCACGACTTTGTACTCCAGGATAAGGCCCTGGTGCGCACCCATCCCTTAGGTTCAGCCCAAAACAAAAAAGTCCACCAAACTAATGAGGCAGTGGTCTAAGCCGTCCAAAATTTCTAAATTTTTATCCCCTGTCACTGTTGAATTGATAGACCCCAAATCAAAACATCCAAAAAGGCGAGCACATGCTCCGGAACTAAAAAAAAATACGTCGAACGGGACTAAAGGGGACTTTTATCTAGAGAAATGGGAGTATACATCGAAAGGAATTGGGGGGTTGAATAGTTTTTCTTTTTACTCTCTTTCAGATGCTATGCCGGATGCGGCGAACTAAGAGGAAATCCGCTGCTAACCCCGTGGAGCAAAGGCCGGGGTAGAGGAGCGGTGGATTAGCCGTGGCTCGGTAAAATGGCACGGGAGCGGCCGCGAGGACGGAGGTGCCGGCGACGAAGAGGAGGTGGGGGCCGCGGGCGGAGGAAGGAGGAGATGCGGCTTTATGAGCGCGGCGCGAAAGCGTTGGAGTGTACTCTTCTTCCACCTCGCGAAATAAACGTTTTAAGAGCAACCTTGTTAGTTATTTGTTTCACTGCGCACGGCGCTGAATCAAATATCAATAAATGCACCACAGTTCACTTCCTGGGAAATTCATCACACAAATGCCATACATGCACTGTGGGTGGAGTAAACATAAAATATTCATAAACAGTAAAATATCTTGGAATTATGTTAACTTCTGGTATATAGCGGGGATCACACATACAAAACATATACTGCACAGCAGTAAAGAAACTAGGTTCTGTTAAGCGTTATACAGGAGGGTTCTCGGACAAAAAAGTCAAATAGAGAAGTTACTTCGCTCTGGTGAGACCATACCTCGAATACGCAACGAGCATTTGGGACACTGGTCATAAATATTTAACCAAAAAATAATAAAATACATAGAAAAGCAGCACGCTTCGTTAAAAACTACTACGAGCGAATATGTAGTGTTTCACAACTTTTAGAGGGATAAATGTGGGGGAGCCGATAGAGACTCGGAGAGAACTGGTGTTTTCAGAGCGACACAGAGAACTATGTCATAAATTTTCATCTTAGAAACTACAGTTTTTTGAGGTTTGACGGACTGGAAAAATCGCATTGGCGATTTTTTTGCAATGAGCAATTTCATGTGGAACGGGTGCGTGAGAACTCCAAAGTGGCACTCTTTACACCAACACAATGCATAAGGTTGGCATGAGATGAAACGAATTTTGCAGTCAGTCATTAACATTTGATTCTACATAAATGATGTATAACTAACTACTCAGCCACTTTTTTCTCATCCTATTTCAATCACTGGAAGAAATGAAGCATCCAAATTTACAGTTATTGGATTGTTTGGACTTTATAATGAATTACTGTAACATCTGCTTTGAATGAAATATCCACTAAGATGAAAATTCAGCCAACTGAAAAGTCAAAGCGAAGCCCGATGGAAAACCCAGCGATCGGCTCCGATGCGTGGAAGTGAGTTTCATGAAGGCATTCTTTCCGCTGGCGCGTTTACTCTGGAGTATATTTGACTCCAGTTTCGCTATCCCTGTTTTTCCTCGCCCTTCCTCGTCGTCTCTCGGCGACGTTAAGTTATCCCAGCAGAGGTCACAGCCAGCCCTGTGTGTCAACTAATAGATTTTTCCAACCTGGCCCCATCGATTAAGCTCGTAAAATGGGACTGGTGGGTGTAACGATATTTTGCAAATTAATAGTACAAGGACTCATTTTTTCCGCGCACAATAAACGATGACAATAAAAACTGAGCTCCACTAAATACTCTCCCATAATACACGTAACTATTTCATCTCCCAAAACATTATCCCTTACATCATTACACGGATGGTGACCTAACACCCCCAGCCACACGCGTATGTGGCGGCTCGCACTGTTGTATGTAGATGCCACCTTTTGGAATCCAAGTTAAACCTTTTAATTTCTATGAGTGAATTCTACTAATTTCCGCGTCAAACTGTTGAACTTTTCCACGAAAATGCCTGGTAGGTGTAAACATTTGTGTCGCAGCGCTCCTCATCGAATCAGGTCCACCTTGCCAGGTTATAATTATTGCGTGTATCAAGGCGAAAAGAGTTCGCGTTAGGGAGGCGGAGAAGCGGTGGCCGCTGTTGGCGCATAAGGGTTTTGAGTGAATTATGTGGACGAGCGGGTGAGGATCGCACAGGCGTAGCCATGAAGGTCAAATGCACGGGATGAGGAAAAGGGGTAAGAGAGAGAAAGATAGAAGGTGGTTAATTAACGCCAATGAGTGAGACGACATCAAACGCCTGGGGCAAAGTGGCCCTTAACCATATCATCCCTTACATCTTTGCCATTCTAGTTGCATAGGTCAATGCAAAATCATTTTTTAAATTCGATCTCCGCAAAAAAGGGCCTGAAAGAACATCAATATGTATGATCCCACCCATTGAGGAGGACGCAGAGGGAATTACGTCATCAAACTGCTCCCTAGCAACCGAAATGACGGTCATATTGGCTATTCCTGCTCATTCCAAACTTTCCTCTGGATAGGTCAATGCAAGATCATTTTTTTAATTTGATCTCCGCAAAAAAAGGCCTGGAAGACCAACAATACGGTTGATTCCACGCATTTAGGTGGGTGCATAGGGAATTGTGTAATCAAACTGTAGCCTAACAACTTCAATAACAAACATTTTGGTTATCCCTACTCTTTTCTTACTTTCCATAGGATAGCACGATGAAATGGGCGAATTAGCGGATGTAAAGGTTGAACATCCACCATCTGTTATTCAGGGTAGTTTGATTGATAATTTAGATAGTTTGAGCGAGATAGTTCCCCAGGCATAACAGAGACCATATTCGAATTATACGTTTTAACTTCAACAGGTATAAGACATATACATTTAATATTGCCTAACAAGGTGCAATAATAAAGTCCTATATGACAGAACTTGTAAGCAATAAAATGAAAATATCTAAATTAATCTTTCACTTTACTCCTTTTCTCACGAGGTACTTTTGAAGCTTCTTTAAAACATAAGGATTTTTGTGATCCCACAGAATTTACTGCAGTGACAACATGATTAGTATTAAAAAGTAGTTGAGGAAACATACAATTTATACACTGTTAATTTTTTGACGAGATTTAGGTACTAGAAATTCCTCATTTTTCAAATAATATCTCTCCTGGAGTGCATACACGTACCATTTCCCATGAGAAGGGCTGGCATTTTTGTCAAATATCTCGGAAAACATTGAGGTAAGGGGTTGAATTTTTGTCGTAATTAAAAGGGTGATGGTTGTAAATAAGTTCGGTAAGGGACTAATATTTTGATATCCTTGGAAGGATGAGCTTATTTTCTTTTAAATGTCAACAAATTCACTGATTTCTAGGAGAAATTATATTTCGCTCAAACTACCTTAGGACAAGTAACTCTTGAAATGTATATTGGATGCTTAATGCTATGGATTCTACCCGTTGTTCCCATATTTTTCAAAAGGATTAAGTAAATAATTGATTTTAATAAATAAAAATATACGTAAGGAAAATATTTATTGACACAAGGACGGCTGGACTATTTGACATCATTCATCACCCAGGTGAGGTCATTTGACCCACAATATTTAATATTTTAATTTCCCACGCTTCTCTTGTATGTCGACATTTTTATTTTTTTTTCAAAGAGTCATAACTTCGATTTTTCACTTCTCATCAATATTTTCTTTATGTCATAATAAAAATTTTGCAAAGAACTATGGTTGATCGAGATCACAATGATTAGAATAAGTATATTTATCCGCTTTTTCATTCTTATTTATTTGTCTCAGTTGGGATTTCAAATATATGTGAACACCAAAGATATCCGACATGATTAGAACCTAGTCACAAAACTTGTCGGAAATATGACGAAATTAACTTGCTTACAATATATCTCAGCTATGGAGCGGTCCATATAAATAGTACCAACATTTCAGGGAAATAAGCCGCTGAGAAAAGTAAGCGTACGCTTTAAAAGATTTTTTATTCCCTGAAATTTCTAAAGAAGGCAATTACGGAGTTAAAGTAGGAGATCAATATTTTGTGTTTATTACACGTTATAATCGTTTTACTAACCGTTTTCCTGGAAACCATGGGCATACCAAGGAAAACGAAGTTTAAAACAACAGGCGATACCAAGTTCAAATCAAGTACTGCTAATATTATCACAAAATGAATGATAATTTTCATAGTCTATTAAACCGACCAAGGCTTCGACAATTTTATGCCGTTATCAAGGATCATAGGTTACCTTTGATGAGCTTAAATATATTAAAACATGGAACGTTTCTATAAACCTATGCAAGCATATATAATCCATCAAACATGTTCCTTTGTACCTTTATGAAGAACACAATTGAAAGCAAAATGGAGGGAAATGGAGGGAATAAGATCAAGGACCAAATAAAGAGATAAGTACATAGGAAGAGATAGAAGGAGATAGGTTAACAAGCATTAAACAGGGAAGGGTGGAGGGCTGCAGTCAACCAATCTTAGAATTGAACGACCAATTATGATGTTCCTTGATTATGGCATAATCAAGTCGAAACTTAGATCACTGTAAAAAACTGTAAAGAAATTTAGCCCTCCACGTTTCTCTACTTAATGCTAGTTCCCTTACCTCCTGGTATCCCATCCTATGTACTTTTCTCTTTATTTGGTCCATGAACTTACTCCTGGATCTTTGGGGACTTTTCTCTCAATTTTATCTTCAATTGTGCTCTTCACAAACTCATCAAGGATATCGCCATTAAAATTAAACAATGCAGATTGGAATGAACTTGAGAAGTGGTTAACACTTTGATATGAAAATAGCATATTGATATATAGTGTGGGTTAGGCGTATCCCAAGTACATGGAGTCTGTAAGAGTTTGAGGATGAAATTGATGTTGTTAAGTTGATATAGAAGTCAATTTATACGAATTTTCAAGAAATAGGTCGGTATACCATTTTCACTCCGCTCAACGGGGTGAAGGTGGTACAAATTTAACTCTTATTTCTTAAGTCGTCGGACTGCTAACATTCATGCTTGATCAGTTAGTAGATGGATTGAACATCTCCAAATCATCACTAAACGGAATGGAACAAGCTCTTTTAGAACAATGCATGAAAATAAATAAGACTAAGGCATTAATCCTAGTACACGGACGAGAAACTCCGATGGCAGAAGGCAAACTGAGAGGAGAGATTGTAGAGCAAGTGGATTCCTTCACGTATCTCGGAAGTACCATCACGTGGGACGGAAGAAGTACGACGGACATCAAGCGGAGAATAGCCTAAGCTAAGAATGCGTTCATGGGAAAAAGACTACTTCTGGGCTCAAAGAAGATAGGACTAAAAACCAGGAAACAGTATATAATAACATTCTCGTGAAGCCTGGCACTCTATAGATCGGAAACATGGTTCATTGGAAAAGTTGACCAGAACAGAGTAGAAGCCTTTGAAACCTGGTGATGGAGGAGGATGCTGTAGATAAAACGGAAGGACAAAATAAGAAATGATGATTTTATTTAGTAGAGTAGAAGAGGAAAGGACAATATGAAACACTATACTAGGTCTATACTAGAAAAGAGGAACTAGATGGATTGAACACACCCTGAGACACGATGAGTTTGAGAAGAGCATGACTGAAGGAAAAATAGAGGGAAAAGTTCCGAGAGGAAGACCCAGGAATAAGTACCTACATGGAACAAATAAAGAGGAAAGTACATAGGAAGAGATACCCGGATGTAAGAGAACTATCATCAGATGGGGATGGGTGGAGGGCTGCAGTCTACCAATCTTGGGATTGAACGACCAATGATGATGGTGTTGAATTTTTCATTTAAGGAAAAATTCAACAAATAAAAGAAGAAAGGCGAGTACTAAAGACTCCAAAAACTGTACCGGCTTCACCCCAGTTAAAGGAGATAAACAATTCAATCCCACGCGGAAACGTTGTGCGACATTCGAATTACTGCGTACTCACGTGACATGGGTCGCGGCATCGAGGAGCCTAATTGATGCCATCTGAAATCACCTCTCATTAATTGAAAATGTCTCCCGTGAAAAGATTTTCAGACGGTCACAAATTATCATTTGGCGGTCATATTTCGTTACCTGCGTCACATCCCCCCACTCATCTTCTTCCGATCGGTTCTGGAAACTCTCTCGACGTCTTTACACCTTTCTTTGCCAAAGTGAGAGAGGCGCGATAGGAAATTGCCGTCATTATCGCTAATGTGAATGCCAAAATGCCTTTGTAAAAGAAAACGTTCATGGTGCTGTTCTGCGAAGAAGATAATAGGAGCCAGAAGCCTTGGGGTCAAATTGATACCTAGGTGGATTCGGACACCTACCAAGGTTAAATCAGTCCTAGCGAAGGTGACTTTGGAGATAATTTTTAATTTGGAAAATTCCGGCAGAGATTACACATCTTCCTGACAAGAGACGTGTTATCTGTAGTAAAAATGAAGTCTAAGTTCTGATAGTATATCTTGAATGTGAAGATAAACCATTATAAGGCGAAGTAAATGAGATCTTACAACATCTACAGATTACCCTGCGAGCCGCCGCATGGGCGTAAGGCGGGGGTGTTTTGTCACGAGCCGCGTAAAGGATAATATTTGAAGAGGTGAAATGGTAAAGAGTATTATGGGAGTGTTAAAATTAGTACTCATCTTTTATTATTGTCACTTATTGTGCGCAGAAATAACGAGATTTTGTATCTATCTGTCGTGCAATGTATTTCTCTTATTTTATCACTTCTGTCAGACCTAGAAGTGTAGTGAGGCGTCGTGATAATATTCTCTGTGTCGCTCTGAAAAAGACCAGTTCTGAATTTCTCGAGCAAGTAAATAAAATAAATTATTGACAAATAAATTATCAATTAATAAATTGAAGCAAAACAATAAATAAAGCATCTCGCAAGACAGCCGTAATGGAGGACCCTAAAGAGGGCATTCCCAATCATTGCATGTACAAATGATATGGTACGAAGTAACTCGCAAGGGGTGCATATACACTAAGGGTAGAAATTTGCCTTGAAAATAATCACTTGACTTGACCGGGATTCGAACCCGGATCTCCCAACTGCCGGTCAGGTGTGTTAGCCAGCCATCTTTCTTCTAGGCGAATTTCGAGGTCCGTTTATGCGAACTGGATGTTAGCGTCACAAGTCCACATTGTTTTACATGAGATGATGATCATGCTTACAAAGCCACTGTCGCGGTGGATAAACCCAAAATTGTCTTCATTTAACTAGGAACTTGACGAATTTCCAAACATTGCATGTATATACAAATGACAAGGTACGAAGTCACTCACAAGGGTGCACAAACACCAAGGGTTGAGATTTGCCTTGAAAAATGCCTTGCCTTACTTGGCTAACACACCTGACCTGGAATTTGGAGATCCTGGTTCGAATCACGGTCAAGTCAAATGATTTTTTCAAGGCAAATTTCGTCCCTTGGTCTAAATAAGGACATAAGGAAATGATTCACGGATCACTGATGCGTCTCGTAGCGCTGCATGGGACGGAAACGTGGTATTTGCCTACTGAGGATTTACGTGGACTGGTAAGAATTTGAGATGCGGGATGTAGGAAAAAAAGCTAGTGAAATCGACAATGCAGAAAGAAATATGGTAAGAACGAGAATTGAGCGAGTTTGTTTGTATTATATTTTGTCATTTTCTTGAGATTTGCTTTAATTTACTGCAGGAAAAAATTTAAACATTTAAATAAATGAGCATTCATATAGGGTCTCAAAAAGGATGGATTAATTTTTTATTAAAATCTTCTATGGATTAAAATTGTTTCACTTTTCCGAAATTTTGGTTTACAAGTGGCCAGAACTCTATCGCAACCGTTCCAACTCTTTTGAGTCGCGGTGGAGCATTTGCTAAGGCTTAAACTGGCAGAATTAAGCGTCACATTGTGGAAATTCACAAGGTAATGCATGACGGACAAAAACACTTAGTGAGTTTCCACACTTCCAATGTACTCTCAATGGACTTTGAGAATGAAGCGATAGCACTGGTTTATTCATAATTCACAGTCAATTTACCTCAAAATGACGCATTATTCGTCCAAATAGATCGGCGATATAATCAAGTGTGGAATCGTAAAATGTGTTTCTGTCCATCGCGCTTCACACACACTAGGTTTATTTAAAATACCATGCAAGGAATCGGATTGAACTCACTCTGAGACAAAATGGATTTCTTAAGAACATAACTGAAGGTATAATATGGGGCAAATTCCCTAGATGAAGGCCAAGGAATAAGTTCATGGACCAAATAAAGAGTAATAAACAAAGGAAGAAGTACCAGGCAATAAGGGAACTAGCATTAAGTAAGGAAGCGTGGAAGGCTAAATTTCCTCAGTTTTTACACTAATCTAAGTTTCGACATGCTTATGCCATTATTTCCGTAAAAAGGTTTGTTTTTGATGGATGATTATGCTTACATATGTTAAGTGAAACATTTCATGTTTAAACATATGTCAGCTGGTCAAAATTAACCTATGTACATTGATAATGGCCAAAACTTGTCCAAATCTTGGTCGGTTTAACAAACTGTGAAAGTGTTCATTCATTTTGTGATAATGTTAGGGATATTTTATTTCAAATTGATATCGCCTGTTACGTTAAAATTTATTTTCTTTGGTTGGCCCAATGGCATCCAGAAAAACAGTAGCTAAAACAAGGGGAGAGACACTTCCCTTGAGGAAGGCCAAGGAATATGTTCATGGACCAAATGAAGAGGAAAGTGCAAGGAAAGGGGTACCAGGAGGTAGGGAACTAGCATTGGACAGGTAAGGGTGGCAGTCAACAAATCCTAGGATTGAACGACCAACGAGGATGCTACGAATCAAGCAAGTACTGCACTCGCAATGCAGGAAGTGTGCGATCCCATAGTGTGTATACCGAGAACTCAGGTCTCGGAAGAGTCAGCCGCCGCACTCTGCTTCCTTCGCCTCAGGACTCACCGTCCTCCGCCCACCGCGAACCCCGTGTCTCCAACTCCTCCGACGTACGAATGATGGAGAGAGAGAGAGGGAGAGAGTGAGAGGGAGAGAGGGAGAGAGAGAGAGAGAGAGAGGGAGGGAGAGAGGGAGAGAGAGAGAGAGAGAGAGAGAGAGAGACAGAGAGACAGAGAGGGTGGGAGGGATGAAGCTATGGGGAAGGAGAGGGTGGGTGAGAGAGAGTTGCAGAGGTTTGGGGAATTTTAGAAGGGCGAGCGTCGGTCGTTCCCAACTAGCGCGCGCCCTTCCCCTCCTCTCGTGTATATCGTGTACATATATGTATGTACATATACATCCCTCACACACACACTCACCCCTCTTCACTTCCCCTCCGGCCGACACACCCTCTTCCTCCCCCCACCTTCCTTCCCCGCTTGTCATCCCCACCGCGGCGGCGCCTTCCCCTCCGCTGTTGCAAGCCACTGCACCCACGTGGGCTAAAAATAACTCACTCCCCTTCCGAGAGGTGAAAATATTCTCATTTCTCCCTTCATACCTCCCCTGTCTCTCTCTTTCTTTTTCTCGATCTACGCGACCCCGATGCGGACTGTATTCAACCCGTCCGACTTATTTTCGTCGGGAATTTTGTGGCCCTGTTGGGATCAGAAACGTGGTATGTTAGAATAGAGGATGGGCACTGAATCGTTGGTTTTATACTGATCTCATTCTCTTCGTAAACCTACCACTCTACACGACCCTGATCCGGACCCTTCTCAGATCGTCGGACTTTATTTCATCAGGAGTTTCGTGACCCTAAATGGATCAGAAACATGGTATGGAAGGAAATAGGATGAGCACGAAATCGTTGGTTTTATACTGATCTCTTTCTATTCGTTAATCTACCTACCCGGCGTCAAGGGTGTGGAAGGTGAAATGTCCAACTTCCTACCAGTTTCCCGCGGTGTTCCCCAAGGATCTATCATAGGCCCATTATTATTCTCTATCTTTATTAAAGACCTTCCCAGTGTGATAAATTACTGTGCCTTTCACTTTTATGCAGATGACTTGCAGAATGATCTAGACTGCAATCCCAATTAATTAGATAATGCTGTACAGAAAATGAATAAAGACATCAAGGAAATATGCGCAAGGATATCAGCGAATAAGCATAAACTAAACCCAACAAAAACCAAGGCCATAATTATTGGTAGCTCTAATTACGTCAATAGCTTAGCTTTAAATGAAATTTCTCAAGTCATTGTTCAAGTGAGGAAAATTGACTATTCTAACTCCTTAAACAATCTTGGAATTATTATCGATAAAACACTGACGTGGCAAGATCACGTAAGCTATATATCCAACAAGATAAATAAAACTCTGTATCCACTAAAGCATTCTATACATTTAATTCCAGTCCGATTACGGCAAAAACTTGTACTATGGAACTCTTTGCCATGCAGTTTACAATCCATAAATAATGTTAAGGTGTTCAAAGCAATAATAACTGAAAATATTGTGAATTGATATGCACACAACACTGCAGTTTTTTGTAAAAATATGTATTTTCGATGCACTGTATACACACATCTATATTATTAACGATATGGCATATTTTGTCTTCCTTACAGTTATATATCATGTCTATATTGAACACTGAGACTAATTGATTGTAAAAAATTATCTGCTCCAAGGGACATATTTGTCCCCGATCAAATAAAGTTGTATTATTATTAAGAAGTGAGCTTTTACATCTTGATTTATATAATAATGGTAGTGAATCCGAAAGCCACAAAAATACATTCTTAGTGAATAAAATTAAAGCCGTGAGCAATATTTACTGTTTACAACTCTTGGAGTTACAACCTTTATTATTGAAATCAATCCACAAGATCTCACTTCTTTAGAAATGCTACGGCTTTCCAGTCATTTGAGCTAAACATATCTCATCAATTTAAAACCAAGATCGCCATAATTGGAGAGGATATCCGGTTGTATAAAAATTGTAATCAAAACAGCATTCTGCCTAACTTCATTAATTCCCGATTCTTTACAAAAAACGTAACGTTAACTTGATAAAATAGGGATGAAGATTTAGAAAGAGGTCTCAACGATGGAAATCCTAGTAGTGGCTATATTATTATTTGGCTCATTTTATGGAATTAATGGTACTGGCAGTAACTTGGTGGAATTCCTTTTAGTGAAATGATGAATAACTTAGTTTTCCACAAAATATTTATTACTTTCCTACGACCCGGGTTTCATCGCTGCACGACATCATCAGAACAGAGCTTGTAAAATACATTGCTTAAATAGTCACAGATTTAAGTTGAGTCACATTAAGTTTTGACAACTTAAGCAATGTTTCTTACAAGCTCTGAACCTGATGACGTCGCGCAGCGACGATACCCAGGACGAAAGAAAGTAAAAGATATTTCGTGGAAAACTAAGTTATTCATCATTTCATTATTCATTTATTAGGTTGCGATAAATAGGTATAATAAAGTGTAGAAGAAGTTGTCACTGGCTTAATTTTAATGCAGTAGCAAAAGAATCCGGCGCACTTCTACGCGGCGGAGGTGAGATACAAAATGGAGGGAGTGAAGTGATCGGACGGAGGCGAAGGAAGGAGGGTACGCTCACTGACGCTCCACAATTCACAACCTTCCTCCCCGCCAGGCATGGTTTTAAAAGTTCCTAGATTTGTGTCCCAAAATCACTGCGCAGCGACAGGAGCATTTGCGACTGCTATATCTTCTAAAACATCTTAAACAACATTAGTAAATTTGACTTGTTTTTGTAAAACAATTCCGGAATTTTTGGGAAGATTTTCTTGCAATAGAGAGCTCAAATTATCTCATTAATTGTAAGACAAAAACGAATATTTAGCTCAAATTCTTCATAGAATAATACTCACGAAGCTCTAAAAACCCTGAAAATTCAGAGTAAACGACGTTGACTATGTACAGCAGACTGTAAATTTTTATTTATAATACTCATACTCACAAAATTTCTTACCGCAGAGGAAGGCCAAATTAAGTCGCACAAGCTATAAATTAGTATACGATACTAGTGACTTAAGTGGCTCTTATCACACCGCGTGTTATCGCTATTTTCACGCTGTGTTATGATGAGCCACTTAAGTCACTAGTATCGTAATGTACTATTACGGCTTTTGCAGTCAATAACTTTATTACACTGGCTACGTTTCTTTTGTTTGTAGCCAACTCTGGTGCAGAAATCGGAGCTATGTAAAAAGAGCGAAAATAGACTGCAAGCGTTCGAGATGAAGGTGGGTGGGTGATGTGGACTTAAGAGGACGCATCATACCCTTCGGTAAGGAAAAGTTCTGTCGAAAATCCACAAGATGGCGTCACTCGCACCCGATCGAGGCGTTTTGACGTCAGGAGTCTCTTACTCCAGGATAACTATCGCACCAGGCAACAGTCATCAGTAAGTTATAGCAAAGTCTCCAGCGCGTAAGTACAGGCAGCGCTTATATAAGATCTGTGAAAGAAGACTGAACTAATTGCATCACCGTCCGAGCACATCATGGCCGAAAACAATTCAGGTAGCTTGTAGAAATATACCAAATACAGATTCTATCTTACAACCGTGACGGCTGTTACTTAGCATTCCGATAGAGGAGGGATTGATACATCTACGTTATTTTTAGATATGTCAATACGAATAATAGTTTTTATAAAAATATACCCTACATCTTGCCGTTTACCCGATGGTTTAATTATGCTCCGGGATAAAATTTTCATGTTTCAGATATGAGCCTCCCTTGGCAAAGGTCTATTCTTTATAATATAAAAATTTCAAGTTGATGACGTAAGACTTTTTAAAAAAATCTGGGGTCGGAAATCATCACAAATCTGACCTGTCGAGCGGGTGTGATGCGTCGCCTTAAATGGCGAAGGTGGGGTGGAAGTATAGGAAGACGAAAGAGGAAGACTTGGAATTACTTGGGGAGATTATGGGAATGTAGAGTTCTGTTAGTTCGATTTCTGCCCCGAGGACGATGGATGTCCAGTAGCGTATCCAGGGGCGGGCAGAGGGGGCGAACCCCCCCCCCCCCCGCCCCCTGTGTTATGGCTCCCTTAAGTCTGTGAATGTTTCCACTCTAAAGTCCTCAGTCGGAGCTACATCATTCAGAGGACGATAGGGATGAGAGGGAAGCGTCCCCGCCTTCTGGATGCTAGGTACCAACAAAGTAAGCTAACACTACTAACTGCCATGCGTCACGGTTAATTGACTAACAATGATCGCAATTGCGCCGATTTCGCGTCGGTCATGCGTTCGGCGGCGTCGGCGCGGCGCCCATGTCTAGTTTGAACTGGCTCTGTGCATTGGTAAGTTAGAAATGCCAACATCGAGTAATTCTGTCTGGCTACCGTGTGCGTGACGTAGAACACCCTCTCCTCTCTCGCCGCCCTGCCACCACAACAGAGTTGACCATGTTAACCATTGTAATCTTTGGTGTTGACTGTCAGAGTTCTGATGGTCGAGAGTTCGCGTGTCACGTGGAGTTTGCACATTTGACTTTTTCAGTGTAATATTTATGTAATGTCTGGACAAGGTGACAAAGTGGCGCACAAGGGCGCAAAGCTAAGCAGATTTAAATAAACGAAACATTGCTAAGACGTGTGCAAATTTAACATCTTTAATGCATTACCTGTTATCAATTTGCCCGCTAAATCATCACAAAATTCCGTACCTGATAATTCGCAACTACTTGTGTCTTCATTGGTATCATCTGCAACAACAACTTCGTCTCCCAATTCAAACGTAGACTACAGTGTCAACAAACCGTAAGTATCAGTTTCATGTACAATGTACATACATGATAAGTTTTTGCAGAATCATAAATACACTTCTTGAGGCCCCATCGCTACGGACTGTCTGTACAGCGTCTGCGTACACAGACAGTTCTGCAAATTGTATAGCTTTAAACTCAACACATTACCAATTGTTATTATTACTAGGTTATTTCTATTACTATATGAATGACACGACGCACTCATAGCATCCAGTTTCACCATTGGCGTCAGGGTCAGGCTTTTGCAAGAATAACTCTACAATCGCACTCGGCGATAATGACCGCTACACCAGTGGGGGAAGGACTTTGGCAGGCGTTTGCGTAAACCTTGGGCTATCCGAAGAGAGGAGATACAATTAACCAGACGGAGATGAAAGTGGACTCTTGTCTGACAGTAATAATTCGATTGAAAATATCGATATTGATTACCCATCGGACCCATTTCTGTTTCGCAACATTTCAATTGGCCCGTCTAAAGTTAGAACTTTGTTAGGAATAGGCCCGTGTCAACCTGGGCTTACAGACACTTTTGATTCTTTTGACTACAATGACAGTGATAGGCGAGTCAACGAGGAATGGTATGAAAATAAACTTCCATCCGGTGAAGTAGTCGATAGAAACTGGTTGGTTTATTCGCCCAGGGGTAATATCATGTTATATTTCCCATGTTGGCTGTTTGAAGATAAATACGTCAGGCAAAATAATAATTGGTCAGATCGAAACATGGGTGTCTCGAATTTTAAGGATGGGGCGGAGAAAATAAAATCGCATGAAGAAACCCAAGGCCACCACCAATCAGAAAACGTTTTTATTACAAGGTACAGATTAAAAAAACATTGTACATTCCAGGTAAAGCTGAACAAAGCCCAGAATGAAATGATTTAAAAAAACAGAAATACAGAACGATTCATTGATATTATTATGTATCTCTCGAAACAAGGTCTATCTTCCCGTGGCCATCAAGAATTTGATTTACGGCAAAACGTCGAGAGTAACGAGGGAAATTTTTTCGAGACAGAGTTTTTGCGAAATACGATACAACAATGGCTAACCACCTTGAGAGCTCAAAACACAATGAAACTTACTTTAGCTCGTCTATACAAAATGACATCATTCAAGCCTTGGCTAATGAGGCATTGCAGATTATTTCCGGCAAGATTAAACAAATGAAGTTTTCCTCTCAAATAATTGACTCAACAATCGACATTCCCAAAGTAGACCAATTTTCATTGAGTGTACGTTATGTTATGAACGGAGTTCCTGTTGAACGTTTCGTGAAATTTGCAGCACTTCCTAGAGGGAATGCACCAAACTTTCTCAATGTATTGACTGTTTGTCTTAAATCATTGTCGATCGATATAGGTCTGTGTCATGGTCAATCATGTGATGGCGCCAGTACAATGTCTGGGCATATTTCTGGTCTGCAAATCCGGATGAAACAATTAGCTCCGACGGCCATCTATGCACACTCTTGCGCACATAATGTCAATGTTATTTTACAGCAATTGGTTCATTCTTGTTTGAAAGCAGTCTCGTTTTTTGGAACTCTTGAAAGATTGTTTACTCTTTTGACTGGCAGTCTTCCTCGATTACATTTTCTACAAGATTTTCAGCAAGGGCAAATTACTGATACTATTTTGACTTTGAAAAGATTATGTGACACTCATTGGGCTAGTCACAAATTGGCTGTCGATGCCGTTATTCGTAGTTTATAGGCAATAAAAGCAACGCTGTATTTTATAAGTAATAACCAGGTGAACAATTGCTCACCAACCGAAATTTCTGACGCGCAAGGTCTATTGCTACAAAGAGACAAGTTTGTGTTTAAAGTTTTACTGTTTTCAGCACAAAGTACTATGCAAATTATTTGCTCTGTCAAATTATCTTCAGAATTCAAAAATAAATCTTCTAACTGCAAGAACATTAATAAAGTCATGCGAGGCCGAACTATCAGCAATGCCCTCTGATGAAGCATTCCCTGGCATTATTAAAGAAGCAGAGGGCCTTGTAGACTCGTGTGAATCAACAAAAAGCTTTGTACAAAAGAGAGTGTGTAAAACAAGACGATTTCATGGTGAGCTTCCCGATGATTCCCCCATTTCATCATCAAAAGACCATTTCAGAAATCAGCTTTACTTCAAAGTTCTTGATATTTTCACCACGCAGCTGGAAGATCGCTTTGAAGATTTTCATAAGATTGCTTCAAAATTTTACTGTTTAGAGCCATCAAATGTTTTCGATGAAAGAAATATTCTGGCTCTCCAAGATTTGGCACTTTTTTAAACTAAATGACATTTCTCTTTCACTCATTGGTGATTAATACTCCTCATTCCGTGCCTTGTACTGTAATCTTTCTGCAGAAGGTGTAAAGCTAAAGTTTAACACACTGTTAGAATTCATTCAAGCTAACGTCATGAAAAGTTTATATCCAAATTTGTTCACCTTGTATCAAATTTACCTTACTTTACCGGTAAGCAGTGCGACGGCTGAGAGAAGTTTCAGCAGACTCAAGGCAATAAAAACATACACACGGTCAACCATGTCAGAAGGTCGTTTATCCCATTTGTCGCTGCTAAATATTGAGAGAAGCCTGGTCCATTCACTTGATTTTGACAACGTTGTAACGAACTTTGCAAACATAAAACCAAGAATAAAAAAGCTCCTGCACGAAGAAAGAACTAAGAAAGCACTCAATGCAGGCAATTCTCAGAGTTGCAATGACCAGTGAGAATTCGCTATACGGACTACAGCATTGTATCGAGTGCTAAATAAATGAATGTGTATAATACGTTGTCAATTTTTATATTTTGTACAAACCCATCCACCTATTTCATCACCCAAACTTGTAAAGTTTAGTAAACTGGTGAATTTATGAGTCAGCGTCTCTAAAAATTTTCTGCCCCCCTAGTCCCAAAACCTGGGAACGCCACGGTTGATCTCGGCCATCGAAACGTCGGTAGCCATGGAATTTCTCTCTCGGTGGACTACCGGAATAAAACAGCTTAACTTCGCTCGCTGCGTAAGCCACAGATCTTCATTTTAATGTAAGTTAGACAGTACTAACATGCAGTTCCTCATAAAATTCCTATTTCGACCGGGGGTTGATTCATGGCCAGTTGCAGGAACGACAAATATGTATTTTATAAACTTATAGGACCCATAAGCCATAACAACCATTCAATAAGTGTTTCACAAACATGCGATAAGTATATTGGTTTCATAACTTACGGCATGGAGCTAAGAGTTCCATTGGTATCCAAGATGGCAGGTGTGCAACGAACCGCTTTGAGACTCAATAACTAGATTAAAGAGTGGATTTAAGACGAGTGGTCAGTTGTTTACTCTTTCTGCCTGATTATAATCTGCTATACTTTCGTAAGTTTTATCCGACGATAAGATCAATTATGCAAAGCTAATAACTATTGGTAAATAAGTTAAGTAATTAGTAGATGTGTTCCAGTAACCCGAACATATTTATGAGTTCTATAACTTTAAAGATCTCATAACTATTAATTACATTAGCAAAATGTTCATGCAACTGGCCATTAGTCATATACTGGGTAGATAAGTTGAAAAAATTCAGAATGCCACAGCTCAATGGCAGTGTTATTATCTATCCGCAGCGAAAGGTATTACAGGAAATAAAGACTCATCTTGAGTTCCTCCCCAACAAATCAAAGCATAACCTAATCTAGAACCTACAATGGTGTCATACAGAATTTTTTGGAGGAACATTAGACTCTTGTTTTAATAATATAGAATTTAGACATACGATATCGATGAACCTTTGACAAATCATTTATGTGGTTTCCCAATTCAAATATTTATCAAAAGTAACCCCCAAATGTTTCATGATCTCAATATGTTCAATTACTTTACAGCCACAGTGATGCTTCAGGTAGACAGAAATTGAAAAAAAAATAGATTGGAGGGTTGTATACAACAATCACTCTGGTCAAAACAAATAAATTTAGTTTTATCACTAAACTCCAGGCTATTGAAATCAAACCATTTGCATAAAAAAATTATACATCATTGAGCATCATTTGCTACTAAGATTAAGTAACATCCACCAAAGCACAAGGCAGCATCCTCTGCGAAGGCTATGAGCGAACGTTGAAACTTGAAGTTCCACAAGTAATTCAGATGGATAAGAAATAATTATGGTCTAAGCACAGAACCTTGGGGTACGCCGGTTCTAGTTACTTTGTATACACGAGAATCTTTACCCACTCTTACACACTGAGAACGCTCAGAAAAAACCTGAAAAAACAAGCTAATGGGACTCCTCTTTTTACGGTGTCACTCATATTCGATAGTAAAATTTCACTGTCCAAAGTATGGAATGAATTTTTTTATGTCTATATCTATAAATAAACCCCCCAGTGCAATTATTCAAATTGATATCCTTGTAAATGCTTGTAGTAAAATAATTAATTAACTCCTCTTCAGCTCCTCTTCCACATCCAAACCCAGACTGATCTCGCGTTAAATTAACAATTTTTTTCGAGAATTTTTGATTGAGTAGGTAATAAAGGAACTTAATTTTAGATTATATTTCGGTCGCCGTTTTCAAATTGTTGTACAACTACGGTATTTTCATTAAATTTAGAATATCAACACTTCTTGTAATCAAATTAAAAGCCTATTCTAATGTAGGTGAAATGTCTTCAATAACTAATTTAGAAGTGTTCCTGTTAATGCCTCCAATTACATGAGATTTACCAATCCTGAGAGTTCACTAACTTAACTATTTCTAGTGGAAGTATGGGCTCAAAAAATTGTGATTCAGCTATAATTTTCCTTACACATGGGTTTGCGATAGCCTCGTGTTTACTGGCGTCGTGTATAGTTTTAACTGATTAAATACAACTTTAAAATATGAGTGACGTTTATTCGCTGTCGTCAGAAATTCATAGATTATTTTTCGACGAACAGTAAGCGATGAAAGTTTTACATCTTGTTTCTGTTCCTCAGGCACCTCCTTGGAAATTTTTCATTTTTCATTTGACTTTCCTTGAAGAACTTGAAGTCGATTTATGTAACATATATTAGAAGTCGACATTTGTGATTATTCCTCGGACGATGGCAGGATGGTCTGCATACAATCTAATTTTGCTGCTTACATTTGAATAAGACTGGAGGTAGTGTCCTTTGTATAAATGAGGAAACACAAGGGACCGATCATGCTTCCCAGTGAGATACCGACACAGCAACCACAAGAGCGATCGAACTTCGTTCGCGCATTGTCTTCAAAGTGCTTTCACCATAAAAGGACTTTAATGTCATTTAATTTGTATTTCGGCTATACTTATAGAAAAAAAGTTTGAAATGAGTAACCTAAACCATGGATAAAAGATGAGGCTATGTAGAAATATTAGCTACGATATCACAAGGAAATCAACGAGACATATCATTGCGCGTCCGGCCATATTGAATGAATTGGTAGTGAAGTTTAACATTCCGAAAATTAGGCATTATTAGCGAAATCCTCTGTACCGTAATGACTGATCTATATAATTGCAATTGGATATTCATTCATGAACGTAACCTACCGGAAGGTTAAGATTAAATTGAGTGGAGTGAGAGAATAAGTGGCGCTACAATCAGCTTCCATGGCTGGTAAAGTGTTCATTCGAATATACCCCTGAGATATAAGGAGAGGGCGCTTGCTATTCTGGCCAATGCTAGACGCTGAAGCCATTCCGCCATCTTCTTAAAACGTCTTTTTTCCTATAGCGCTGGCGGGCTAAATTACTAATTTTGCAATTTTAGTGTGTTTTCCATCGATAACTTTCTAGATATCACCGTGCACTTACTCCTTTAATATGCATTCCCCTTACAAATTTTGTTTATTTATTTAAATCAACAATAATCCATTTACCTGGTGAAAACCATAGTAAAATCCAGAAGAATGCATAGCCCTATGCAGCCAGATTATGTTTGAGTTACTTACCTATGGTTGATATTATTGCTTTACATCCGCTAATTCGTCCATTCCGTCGTGCTATCCCAAGAAAAATATGGAGAGCGCAGGGTTAAACAATATGGTTGTTATTTTGGTTGTTATACTTTAGTTTGATGCCTTAAAGCCCTCTCCATACATCTTAATGGAATATAAAAACGCTGGAAATGAGGCATATGAATTCATTTCCCAGGAGTAAAGGCGTCATAACAGAGAAAGCGGCATTTTTCAGACATCAAAACGGTTTTTGGATATAATAGGCAAGTTTATACAAAAAACTCGAAAAATACCCCAGCCAGGATCTGATTCCATGGAACCAATCGGGATTCGGGTTAATAATTACCTACGGTTTCCCTTGACGACATTGCCTTACGCCTGGAGATGGATATCTCCAATATAGCCACGTCCATGGTTCCAAGAAACATCTAAAGAAATGCTTACGAGGGACCACGCCCCTCCAACGGTTTCTCAGAAATTTACTAAGTGGGTTGCCTTGAATGTGTTCATGCGTATTTTGCCAGCTAATAAGCATGTTTTTTTTAGGAAGTCCTTATCCTAACTTCTTCCAATCTGAGGCGTATTTTCCCTTTCCTACACATGTTTTGTTCGACATCAGATCTCTCCCCGAAGTTCTCCATGCTCACAGTCTCTGCTTATTTGGTCCAAGATTCCTTTCCGCCTCCTCCTTGTTCCACGCTTCCCCAGCATTCTCCCCTGCCCAAATCACACATATTCACACCATTATGTACAATATAATGCTATAAAAAATAAACGTCCTACACGCCACATGGAAGAACTTTATATACCACACTAATGAACATCTGCACAAGCTAGGTCTTTCCATGTCACCTCTTGCAAAGTATGGAATCAATTATCAGACGACAAAAAAATCTAAAAATGAAAATAAATTTAAAAATAAACATCATGAAGTATTGCTTCAATTGAGGTACATATTGTCCTACACTGTAAAAAAATCTGTTGTATTTCTTTGTATTTTAATAATTTTTTCTATCAAGTTAAATGATACGTCGGTTTCTGTGATATTAACGCATATATTATACCTAGCTATTGTAATACTTGTTTGACTCTAAAGATATGTGTAATAATTTATATCCTAAGGGACACACTCGTCCCGGAATAATAAATTTAATTTTCTATTTCTATTACTACATAGCTTTCTAAAAGGTTTCTCAGCACTGCTGTCGTACGCCCGGATTGCTTTCCTTACCCTAAAATCCCAACTAGTCGTCACCGTTGGCTTATACGTTTGCTCGACTCTCCATCCTTCTAATAATGTTTCCAAGAATAACTTTTACCACTTGAAAAACTTAACTAATTATTCCATAGTCTTCACTTATGGAGGCACGTTTTTGTGATAGGGATCAAAACGATTTTCACCATGTCCTGTCACCATATTCTCTCCTCGTAGTTACAACGGTTTAGTTCGAGAAGCGTTCATCCCCCAACATTCAAAAAAATTTCAGTAGAAGGCAGGTAGTCCTTCCCCACTCCATTCTTTGACTATCTCATGCTGTTTTTCCCAATACCCATACAATTTAGTAGTTTAGTATCTCTGCTTCAAGGCTATCCTTTATCCTCAGCTAACTAATTACTTGTGGATGAGTTGGGTGTGAGATATGCGAGAGATTTTCGGGAAAAGTAGGATGGATGGTTAGGCATATGTACGTCATGAAAGAATGTGGGATACCTTCTCTGGTTTGAAGACTAAGAAGGAACGTGCTTTGTTTGATTGGCCTTGTTGAGAGAAAGAATGAAATCATTTTAAGTTCCACTAAGTTAAGCCTGGATGAGAGCTGTTAATTCTATATCCCTGCTAGATGCCGACTTCTGACCAATAAAATGTTACCATTATCAGTGAGTCTCGATGAGAGATTATTATATAATTGGGGGAAAGGTTGGATGGGAGAGGAGTATGGAGGGGGTGTCGTTGCCAAGGGGATGTATTTTTTATTTCTGGGAGAGTGTCTGAGGGTTTGTCGGGTGAGGAGAGGCTGGATCGATGTCGGTCGTGTGTAGTGGGGCCCCCTCCCTACGCCCATCATCCTATCCCTTTCCTGCCCCCCCCCCCTGGTAGACGCCTGGCTTTCCTCCCACTTCCCCTCATCTCCCCTCCCTTACCTTGCTGCCATACGCCGTCCGCAGGCCTCAGTGCGTTGCCTGGCGACCCGGTTTCTCCATCAGATCCTTTCCCCATTCGAGTTCCCAGGGTGCCCCCTCTCTCTTTCTCTCTCAGCCTCCCAAGTTCCCCTCTCTTTACCCCCAACTATCCCCTCCCAACAATATATGCTAACACTGTTGAGGTGTTCGGAGCGATTTGTATTTCAAGCACAGATGTGCGTGAAATTTTGCATGCGCGTATTCATTTGCAATATCACATTTTCACATCTACAGGTATAACTTATGAGAATTTGCATGCGTATTCTCATTGATTATACCTGTAATCAGTATGCTTAATTTCTTAACCACTTAGAGCTGACCATTACTTTGTTTGATAGTTAAATTTTACTCATTTCAAAGCCATACGAAGATGCCAAAAAATATGGTGAAATGTTGGCATTGGGGAATGTACTTAATGACCATGTTGGAACCCCGTGCGTTTCCACACCGCCCGTGCGCTAGGGAAACAATTAGCACTCTCGCTTCCTACCTGGCCGACCAGGTGCTCAGGGCTAGTGCGCTCACCCGTCGAGCGGGCGGTCAGGGTTCGATTCCCGGTCCCGGAGTTTACTATTTGTTAATACTTCTTTCTCACACTTTTTCGGCTGTTCTAGAACATTGTTCTGGTATTTTCCTGAAATTGTATAGCATATTCTAGAATGTTCGCTCTCAGTATACATACTGAAGCCCTTGGTCCTACGAGCCAGTATTGTATCGACATCGGAACAATAAACAACAGTGAAACTTAACACAAATCTCTTCAATCGCTAGCTGACCTAACTAACCATCAGCTACAACCACAATTCGTGAATCTTTTTGTTACTCTTGTACTCCACGAGAGAGCCGAGCTCCTCAACTATTACCCTCGTACACAGACTGATTCGTTCAAAGATCCGCTCTTTCGCTCAAACGAAGAGGTAGCATAAGTAACATCCTTGCCAAAACATTGAGGTTGGATTCACAACAAACACCACAAATAAAGGTAATTTATAAAGCCATAATTTCATTGCAAGTATCTGGAAAATGAAAAGTTAAAAAAATGTCTTGTATTAAATGAATTTTTAAAGAAAAAGGTATTGTTGGTCAATTAAAAGCACTTTTAAAAAGTATTTTAACATTAAAAGTTTACTTTTATATTTTAAAATTCAAAGCTACACGTATCACTTACTAGAAAACGTATAAAACTTATGAATTAAATATTTTTAAAAAGTATTCTAATGGTAAAAGGTATGTTTTTCTTCTTTAAATTCAGAGAATCTCCGCCCGGTTTTCTACACCTTCAGGTTCCTATTTACCTCTATTATTTACTTTCTTGCCTCTGCCTACCCTTCCTCATCCCGGCCATGAAACCTATTCCTCTTTCTCCCTCTTCCCCGCTTGCTCAACATCCTTCCCTCTTTCACATTCTGGAGCAGCTCATTGCCCCTTAGTATATCCTCCGGCCGCCAACACTGTCCATCACGGAGATCATTCAGAGATTTCCTTTCCTCGCCCACCATTCTTAGAACCGAGCCGAACTACCTTTCTCGTCTTCCTTTCCGTCCACCGCACCTTCTCCATGCCCACATCTCAAATTTCTGCTGCCTAATCTCGTCCCCTTTCTGAGGGTCCACGTATCTAAAATCTAAAATCTAAAGTCTAAAGGTCAAATAGTGGGCCATTAAATAACATGCCACTCACCTGGATAGCAAAGAATAACAAGTTGACCAGACAACACAGTATAGGTTTATCGGGACGGAAGAAAGCACAGAAAAAGGAAAAACGTACAAATCAAAACAACACCCATGAATTTCCAAACTGTAACTTTCCCAATAATTTAGAAAACACGAACCCCACAAATACAATAGGCAGACATATTAAAATAGAGGAATTTTCAGTAGTAGTAGTTAATTGTCGTAGTTTAAGAAGCAAGATACCTGAATTTCATCACCTTATAGAGAGTACTAATTCTGACATAATTATAGGAACCGAAAGTTGGTTAACAAGCGATATTGCTGATAGTGAAGTTTTTCCAGTAAATTTTAGGGTATACAGGAGAGATAGAGAGAGTCGACTGGAAGGGGGAGTATTTATCGCAGTTAAGAACACAATAGTCAGCAAAATAGAAGTGATTCCCCATAATATAATAGAAAGTGTATGGTGTTCCATTCAATGTGCTAATTCGAAAGTAATATATGTTTGTGCCTACTATAGACCACCCCATTCCGATGTACACTCAGTATTAGAACTCGAGAAACAGATCAGGTCCATTAATTCCCATAGTAACGAACGACAGATAATTGTAGGTGGAGATTTCAATACACCATCGATAGATTGGAAAACATGCAGTCATAAGTCTGGAGGTAGGGACAAAGAAATCTGCGAGTCATTGCTTAACCTGTTCGCATCACACGCACTACATCAAATAGTAAATTTGCCTAATAGAGGGGAAAATGTTCTCGATTTACTTGCCACAAACATCCCTGAAAAAGTAATTAAAGTTGAAAATGTCGATGGAATAAGCGACCACAAGGTAGTATACGTAAAATTTTCCCTCAACACTGAAAAAAATTTTAAATTAAAAAGAAAGATTTACCTTTTTAGTAAAGCAGATTTTAACGGATTTAGGCTTGACTTAAAGAGATCTTTTGAAAAATTCGAGAACATTAGCAAAAATAGCGACACAGACAATACATGGAAAGAGTTCCTCCAAATTACATGGTCACTTGTCAACAGATATATACCTCATAAGTATAAGAGCGAGAATAGGGAACCAAGGTGGTACAACGCGGAGGTTAGAAAATGTTTAAAACGCCAACGAGTTAGCCATGCGAAACTAAGAAAAATGAAGAAAAATGTAGCTAATAGCGTCCTAAAAAATACCATCGAGCATTATAAAATTTGTAAATCAGCCGCAAAAACAGCCCTTAGAAAAGCGTTTAGCGAATTCAAGAGAAAAGTACTTGGAGAACAACTAGAGGGAAATCCGAAAGCATTTTGGTCATATGTTAGGGAAGTACAGGGAACTAAAAAGTCAACAGTTAATTCCTTGAAAAACGATAGAGGCGAAATAGTAACTTCCAGTTTAGATAAGGCAAATTGTTTGAATTACTTTTTTCAGAGTGATTTTAATCAACCTATGCATAGTTTCCGCGAAACCATACCAGACCGATTTCAACAACCAATGCCCCCAATCGATATATCTTGTAGCGGAATCGTATCCTTACTAAGTAACATTAGCCCGAACAAGTCCTCAGGTCCTGATGAAATTCCAGCTCGTGTTTATAAAGAATTAGCTCTCGAAATGGCTCCGTATCTTAAAGTAATATTTAACAAATCCCTCGAAGAACACGCGGTTCCCAAAGACTGGAAGATAGCAAACGTGACCCCAATTTATAAAAGCGGAGATAGGGAACAGCCATGTAATTATAGACCAATATCATTAACGTCACTATCATGTAAAATTATAGAGCATATAATAGTTACATCAATAATGGGACACCTCGACAGCCAGGATTTATTAATAACAAACCAGCATGGGTTCAGAAAAGGACGGTCTTGCGAAACTCAATTAGGTCTTTTTGTTCACGATATTTTAGTTTCCGGAGAAGGTAACGTACAGGTAGATGCAGCGTTTCTTGACTTTAGAAAAGCTTTTGACAAGGTTCCCCACTGTAAGTTACTCGCGAAGTTAGCATCATACGGAATAGACAGTAATATATTAGGCTGGATAGGAAACTTCTTACATGAACGCGTTCAAAGGGTGGTATTAGATGGTGTCAGCTCAGGCGAAGTAAAAGTTACATCGGGTGTTCCCCAGGGAAGCGTTATAGGCCCAATTTTATTTCTTCTGTACGTAAACGACTTGAATAGTGTAGTAAAAAATAGCAAGCTCCGTCTTTTTGCCGATGATGCAGTAGTATATAAGGAAATTAGAAATGAAGAGGACAGACAGTGTTTAGCTAAGGATTTAGATGCGATTGATGATTGGTGTGATAGATGGCAGCTAGAATTAAATTTGAAGAAATGCGCGATTATGAATTTTTGGAAAAAGAATGGCCTTCCCCGGAATAATTATAGCATCAAAGAAAACAAAATATGTGACGTAGAATCAATTAAATACTTAGGCGTCACCATCAGTGAAGACATGTCATGGGGGAAACACATCAGGGAAATAACTAGTGTAGCAAACCGTAGATTAGGATTCGTAAAAAGGGTTCTAGGCAAATGCGATGAGAGAGTCCTAGAAAGAAGCTATTTTACACTTGTCAGGCCTCATTTAGAATATGCCGCTAGTATATGGGATCCGTACGAGGAAGGTATGATAAAAGAATTAGAGCGCGTGCAAAGGAGATCTGCTAGGTTTGTTAAATGTCGTTATGATAATTGTATAAGTGTTACGAGTTTAATAGAAGAACTAGGATGGGAATTACTATCAGAACGCAGGTTGAAATTTAGGTTAAACCTTTTAAGTAAATTCGAAACCGATTTGTTCACAGATGACGTTAGATATATATTAAGAACCCCTGCGTATTATGCTAGGTTTGACCATATTAACAAAATTAGAGAGATAGATTGTCGTACCGATAGATTTAAAATGTCATTTTTCCCGCGTACCATAAGAGAGAACAATAGGCAACGTAGCAAAAGGGATAGGTAGGTGAAACATAGTTAGAATAGTCTGTAGTGCATGATGCATGTAATAACTACCAATAATCCCTTCCTTATTATGTAGATTTTAACCTGTACTATACCAAAAATGTGCGAATTTCCACAGAGAAAAAATCATCCGCCTTGACCGTCAACGACGGTCAAGGCGGATGATTTTTTCTCTGTGGAAATTCGCACATTTGTGCATTGCGGGTGACTCCGTAAAAGTGAAACTCCGTGGCTAGTCCCGGATAGCTTAAAATTTGTCTGTACTATACCGTAGTAACTAATATTCTATTGTAATAACTACCGCAATTACTTGCAATAACTAATAATCTACTGTAGTAACTAATAAACTATGACCCTATTTTCTAGCATGTCTACATTATATATCCTACTTACATGGCAATAGTGCATGTTTGGTGATCTTCACCCCCTGCCACACACCCTCGTGGTGGCTCGCAGGGTATTACGTAGATGTAGATGTATTGCTCTATTCTTTTATAGCACCTAGGTCTTTCTTCAATGCCATTTATTACAATTTTTTAAACAAATCCTGCTGCTCTCCTCTGTATTCCATCTATATTTGACACCAATCCCACTTTGAAAGGGTTCCATATACTTGCTGCGTACTCAAAGTGAGGTGTAATTTCCTATTTAATGCAATATATTGTCAAAAACGAGTGAAAGAAAATAGCACTAGTTAAGGTGACGTTTAGTAATAGTTGGGAGCTGATGACAGAGACCATGGGTAAGGATATGAAGAAGAGGCTGATACGGAGAGTAGCGTTCTATGGGACAGAAACGTGGACTCTCAGAAAGGAGGACGAGAATAGACTGCAGGCATTTGAGAAGTGGGTGTGGAGAAGGATGGAGAAGGTGAGGCGGACGGAAAGGAAGACTAACGAGGAAGTGCTTGTTATGAAGGGCAAGGAAAGGAAACTTCTATTTTCTAAGTTTCCTATCCAGCCTAATATATTACTGTCTATTCCGTATGATGCTAACTTCGCGAGTAACTTACAGTGGGGAACCTTGTCAAAAGCTTTTCTAAAGTCAAGAAACGCTGCATCTACCTGTACGTTACCTTCTCCGGAAACTAAAATATCGTGAACAAAAAGACCTAATTGAGTTTCGCAAGACCGTCCTTTTCTGAACCCATGCTGGTTTGTTATTAATAAATCCTGGCTGTCGAGGTGTCCCATTATTGATGTAACTATTATATGCTCTATAATTTTACATGATAGTGACGTTAATGATATTGGTCTATAATTACATGGCTGTTCCCTATCTCCGCTTTTATAAATTGGGGTCACGTTTGCTATCTTCCAGTCTTTGGGAACCGCGTGTTCTTCGAGGGATTTGTTAAATATTACTTTAAGATACGGAGCCATTTCGAGAGCTAATTCTTTATAAACACGAGCTGGAATTTCATCAGGACCTGAGGACTTGTTCGGGCTAATGTTACTTAGTAAGGATTATAGAAGGACAATACATGATAGCTAGAGTATAAATTTAAAAAGGTTGTTGTTATGAATTTTTTGGGAAAACAAAAACTTTCCCAACGAAACGTACACAAAAAACCGAACTATCAAATGTAGAGTCAGTTAAGTACTTATTTGTGACTCAGGACTTGTCCTGGGGGAAGCATATACGTGAAATTTTCGGACAGGCAAATAGTAAATTGGGATTTATTAAAAGAATACCGGAAAATGTGGCGAGAAAGGAAAGGAGTGATATTTCACTCGTGAGACCCCTTTGAGGACGCCGCTAGTATTTGGGGATAATACGAGATAGGATTACTTTCAGATTTAGATCGAATACAGCGGAGAGCAGCAAGATTTGTGAAAAGTTGTTACGATAAGCGTGGTAGTGTAACTGAATTTTTCAGGGATTTATGATGGGAACCTCTATCTGATCGAAGGGAAAAATATAGCTTAAATCTTTACAAAAGCTAGTTTTTGACTTACTTTGCCGGACATTCAACATATTTTATTAGATCAAAGCTATTCTGGTAGAAAAGAGAACAGGAATATGATTAAGGAAATTGACTGCAGAACTGATAGATTTAGAATGTCATATTTTCCGCGTACAATAAGAGATCATAATAGTTGCGACATAGCAGTTCTAGGATAAATTGACCCTCACTAGGCAGAGCACATTTTGCACTTGTGATAAATATCTCAAAGTCATAATTAGGAACTTACCCCACCAGAATTTTCTGGCATGACTTAGCTCTTGCATAAATTAGTACCTTGTAGTACTATTTATCAGTTTTATCATTAATACTAACCTGTAGTTGTACCTTAAAAAGTGTACATCGCGGTAGCATGTCCCTCTACGTAACACTCTCCTCGTTTCTGGTCCGACCGCTAATTGTACTGCTGACTGCTTTTTACTCTGTTCATAGCGGCCGGGGAAAGTGCGTGGTACTGATTTGAAATTTTGAACAGGGATGTGTGCTACATGCTATGTTTGGAATCACTCCTTGCCACACAGCCTAGTGGAGCCCTGCACGATATTTCGTACACATAGATCTCTTTACGGGGCCCACTATATGAATACATTATCCTCCTCTGGCCTCACGGACATGATTCTATATCTTCTTTCATTTTCACTTTGAACGATAATGCTCAATTTACCTCAAATCATCCATTTCTGGCTACTTAATCACATTCATAAATAAAAATATCTAATTTAAAAACTGCATTCTACCGGTGAAGGGTACATTTTTGTTGAAAGTCAGAATAACCCCTCATGGTTTACTACACTTTTATGGTCCTATATACCCCAAATTATTCGTCTTATAAAATTAAGGACAATGAATTCATCACCTCGGCCCACAAAAAAATCCTACCGATCATCACCATTAACTCCATTTCATCAGCTGTCATCCATCTCTTACCAAGGACTCCATCACTTACTTATTCGTTCTATATCCGCGGACATCGAATCTGTAACATCTTCCCTTGCATGGAAGCCAATGAATGGAATTAGCGCTGGTTCTATTTCCCTTTCAGTCATTCAAAAAATCATACAAGGCTCTTCCAGAAATTAAGTTCAATTTGTATTCCTTGCCACGGCAGCGCTGCAATCACAGTTTGGCGTATGCGCGGTAGTTGCTCTGAGTCAAATAGAAGTAGATGACGCCATTTTGAGATCGTTGTTTGTTGTCTACGCTTTACACTGCTTGATAAGAATGGCGAAGACAATTGAAAATTCCGTCGCTTGTTAGATAAGATCAGAAACTGGAGGTGAAACAAACAATACAAATGGTTACTGTGAGACGCCTAGGAAACTGTGTCGCGCAATCCAGAATAAGTGCCGAGGAATGCTCACAAACGGTATTGTTTTGAATCATGACAATGCCCGACCTCTTACTTCGAACAAGATCCGACAACTCTTACAGGACTTAGGCTGACGTCAGTTTTTCCTTCCTCCGTACAGCTTTGACTTCGCCCCTAGCGACTTCCAGCACTCTTTGGACCTAGAAACCTTCCTTGGGGGCAAAAATTAAAAAAAGATCACGAGCTCAAAGACCTTGTTACCACATGGTTGACAACACAGGCAGCAACGCCTTACGAAGAAGGCATACAAAAAATTGTTCCAAAAAATGGTGGAAGCCTTGTGGAATGATACTTTAAGATTTACAGTTTTTTGCAAAAAATAGTTTCTCTGCATCTGTACTAGTTTTGCTTTTATTCTCTACCAAACGGAAATTTTTTTCTGAGCGTACCTTGTACAATTTGCTGCTTCACACGGTACAAATTTCCTTGTGAGAGAGTTCATAAAGTTGTTTGTAAATTAAATGTGCCATGTGCAGCGGCCTAACTAGAAAACACAGATAATATTCTATCCTCCCTTAGATAACGCGAGTCCCTCGAAAAACTGATTTGATGGAATTATGTCAGGAAACATCAATCGCAATCCCAACCGTTCAATTTCCTCTATCATGAATTAAACGTGAGAAATCAAAAGGAGTCTAGCAAAGATACTAATTGGAGTTCTGGATTTAAGGAGGAACCTGCGCTTCGAAGAACTGGTTATCTTAAGATGTGTAACATTTGCTATCATGAGTAAATTTTGCCTTAATGCTGCCTATCAAGTCTAAAATTCCTGATGTGTTAATACTTTATTCGGTAAAATCTTATAGGAGTAAGCGTTAAACGGAAACTTTTGTCTCGTAAAAAAACCAGTCATTGAACTGACTCCAGTATTCATCACCATTTCCGCAGAATTTGATATCATGAGTTTATAACGACCTGAAGGAAGGGCAAATTTATTTTCAGGCTTAACTTAGGAAATAAGTAGCTTCGAATTATTTTACTAAGAAATAAGCAACTCAAGATAAAAAGCAGAAGTTCCCCTAGGCAACTTTGCATGACTCATCACATTATGTCGGATGAGTTCAATGATGAAAACCTAGTCTGTTATTTGAGCCTAAATACTCGTGTTATATTATCGATGACCGAAGCTTAAAAAAATGTTAGTTTCCTCAATATCTACTGCATGTTAATCAAGTTTTTGAACAATAATATTCGGGTGGAAATAGGGAAATGTAAAACTATGTGAATAGATGCCATCGGACTGCCATTAAGGCCATTACAACGCAAAACTTCATCATTTTAGAACTAATATATCTTCGTACATAGCAAATATTCTAGTTATATTTTTACACCATTTGATAGTATAAGTTTTGCCTAATAATTAATGTTATAATCATGGCAGAGTATTGGGCATGGTTTAAATTTAATTTCTTGCGTAAGAGAGAAATATAGTCACCTAATTTCATTGAAAACTAGCGTTACTTTCCTCGAAGAGGTAACTATGCTATCTATTATCTATAATGAACGGAAATTTCAAAGCAGCATGTGGGTACCTCTTACCTTAAACCATATCTTCGGCATTTTAACTCTATCCTCTTCACCATAGATTATAGCAGTAAAACAGGGATCTTTCCTTTATGTCCTCAAACGTCTGTATACGATGAATATCTTCAAAAACGTTCCGGGGGCTGGTTCACGTCTCTCTCAAAACCTGGTTATACGGATTGAGTGCTCAATTTTTTTTTATTTTCACAGAGATGGATTTGTATGACGACCCACGGATCTGCAAGGAGGCAAAGAAATTGTGAATTTTCGAGGAGGATACCCTAGTTTCATCTATTCAAGCCCCTTGCCGTTTCCATAGCAACATCTTCGTTTATCTCCAATCATACCCACGTGCCGCCATATGTGCCCTCCAGATAGCGGCTCCCCCAATCATTTCTCTATTATGCATTCACGGACTACCAAGTGTACCGACGGAGCACAGATGAAGAGGACTCCTCCTATGAAGCAAGTTAAGTATATCTAGAAGCACACAGATTGAAAAGTAATGTCGTGACAAAACAAATGGAGGCCAGAGGCCGCGGGTCAAACTAATGAGAGATGATCCCTAATTACTATGTCAATTTATTAAACTGATGTAATAATGAGGATATTTGAGTTAAAAACCGTAATAAAATGCTAATATAATGAGAATTAAAAATGTTAACCACTTACGTCTATCTAAATAGTCAACATAACTAAAGATGATATCGTTTTTTGACAGGGAACAGAAAGAGAACTGAGCTCCAGTTACTTTGTCAATTAAATGATAAAAATGATGCTATTTACTGGGTTTTGAGTTTTAAAATAGTAATTAAATGCTCAAATTATAATTAAAAATCTTAACAAATTACTTCTCTGAAAATGGTAAATTACCTAAATAGTTACGGAAAATAGGCAGAAATTTGATTTGTTCATTCACATTCCAGGAAGCATCTCTATTGCCAAGCTCTGTTCATCTTCGTCCTTTTCGAAAAGAGTTTAAATTCTTAGATGTTGATTTTCCAATAGAGTTTGTAGGTTTTCATATATTTTTTTGCATCTAAAGAAGCAGACCTCGTAATATTTCTTCTTTCACTCTGATGCTAATGCAAGAAAAAAGGAAAGGAATACAATGAGACCTAATAACATTAAATTGAAAATTAAATACGAATCCAACCAAAGTCATAGCAACCAAATTTCAAGTAAATAAAATTGACCTGGCATTATACTTGGGGCAGAGTAAAAAAAGACCAATCATACATGAAATTACACAATTTGGCTTTATTGAGTGTTTTTGTTAGGTATTTAAGCGTCAATTACAGAGAGTTTTTATTAACGCATAAAGATAGCTATGCTTGTGACAGTCAGAAACATATACCTTGAATGTTTTGTACACCAAATAAAAGAAAAACTTTTCACTTTGGCACACATTTTTATCCCATTTCAATGTCCACTACATCTAAATTTATTTTTTGAGCATTTCAATAAGGAAAGGAAATATATAAAACCAATATTTCCGACCACATTTCAGAACAGTGAACATATACCTTTTTTGTTGTCACATGAGTCCGAAACATTCCCGGAGCGTATAGAATAGAAATCTAAGTTTATTTTTGTAATAGACCAAAAGAAAAAATCACTCTCTTTTTAACCACTGAACATCTCTTCAATGTAAAATCAACGGCGGCGACTAAAAATCTTGTGGTAGATTTTTCTTTAAATAGAATGCTAACAGCAAAGATTTCTTTTATAATACAAGACCATAAAATCTTTTACTTTATAATTTTTTTTTCCTTTTTAAGATTTTAACCTCTGAAGAAGATTTAGGTTTAGGAGAGAGGGAATTATGGAACTTATAAAGGAAAAAAGTCAATCAAACAAAATGACGATGAAGAATTAAAGATGTCTTCTCTCAAACCCCATCCTTCCGATTGGTGGAAGAGTGAATGAGAGCGGGGAACATAGGGGGGGGATTTTACAAGGGGCCGGAATAGGAAATAGTTATACGACACTGAAATTTCATGGATGGAGAACGTCTAGTAGTCATCAGCCATCCGTTAAAAACACGTATTCTCCATGAACGCCCACAACTTTGACTGACGATACTCCATGGAATTATGAAACACAACGAATGCACATTGCCCAAGAAAATTTCCCCAAACAGGAGGAACCATAAGTCTTTTCCTCCAATCCTCTCTTCAGCATACGCTCCTTGGGCGATTATAAACAATGCCAACTTCTCCCTTAGCTTAATACCCTGTTAGGAACCCAAGAAACAAAACTGGAATTGGACGACGCACAACATTCCTTCTTAAGATTTACAAAGTGGCGACGTGCCTTTGCTCTGTCATCTCATTTTTTTTAACAATTCGTTCGTAATTTCTTCGTTGGCTTCCATCGCTTCTTCCTCATCACTGTGCACAAAACAAGAGGAAAGATTAATTTCCCCTCCGACTTCATCGAACTCCCAAGTAAGGATGATGGGTTTCTCACCGGAGTTGTAGAGTTATTCAGCACCGCCGTTTCAATGACTACCTTTATCTTCAGGGTCAAAATATACCCTGAAGACTATAGAAGACTAAGCCTTGAAACAGCGGTGCCGAGCAACATTCCTACCCGGCGAGAAATCCGTCATCTTTTCCCTTAGTCTGTTCTGATTGGCCCCGAAATCGTCAGCAATGACGTTATTATGTACAGCACAGCGCTATCAGTGTCTTGCAGTGGTCTCAATGGCAGTCCTATCATAGGGATTATGGAGGTTTTGCATCCTGAAAAAGAAAGTAATCGGGACCAGCACATGTATTTCTTAAAAACCCGATTTTATGACATGGAAGAGACGACTGGAAGGTAAACTGAATTAATTTTTTTCACTCGTTGAACAACGCATCACATCAAATAGACCCAAAAACGATCACCATGTCGAATCATTCTCCACCAGATCACGACTGCTCTGCAGCAAAAAACTGCTCCGAAACAAACCTTTAAAAAACATTTCAACCATCTGTCACGTTTTATGGCCACATAAAAGAGGAAGGAATGTTTACTCACAGACATATATCCACATAATTACTTATTTATCTTATTTTAATTTTGCTTTAATCCCATCCACGGAAGCACTCCGAAAAAAAATAAAATGCTACACAGAAAAAGAAACAAATAGTTTCTTCGACCACCCAAAATTCATCTCAAGATTCCTTTTTTTACATACATCATCTCTATATACAACACGAATCTTTGATTGACAAAAGAAAGAAAGAACAGTGATCACTACTGTCCTCTTTCTCAAGCACGGCGATTTTATTCGCACCTTTTTACGAATAATTTAAAGAAAGCGCTTCAAAAAAGGAACGGAAGACAAAACAATCTTCTAGGCTTTTCAAGCGGTCCAAGATTTCTGTTCCCTCATACGCGATACAAAAGCGGGACTAAATTCAGACATCATCTAAGTTTTAATACATCTGACAACCAGAATCGAAAAAGGAGATTTCAAATAAAAAATTTAAGACGTCTCCGATAGACGACGAGACATCCTTGGGAAAAAATGTCGACCAAGTTTCACGAAAAATTTAAAGGAAAATGCGAGTTGAATACACGAAGGAAGAGAAAGTCCTAAAAAATGATTAATTAGGCCTTGCGCACAGTAGCGAAGAATTACTCCAGTGGAGAGACCGGAGCATTCCGCTTTTTTTGACAAACCACCAATTTATACCGACATAACAACAACAACAACAACAATGAAATCTTCACCACGAGCAAAGCACCCGAAAGATAAAAAAAAGGCTTCGCAACACAGTCAGGCGCGTGCTTGCATGGACAGTATAATTGTACAGTCCCATGTAGACAGCGCAGTCTCCACTACACAGAATGACTCCTCATATGGTGAAATTAAACAAAATATTCAAATTGCAGACTGGTACGTGTCAGAGAACCTAATCGGAAACACATCTACGATGCACTTCCCTTCAATCATGACTTCTTCTCAGACGGGAACACTGCAACAGGGGGAGCAGCTATGTTTTTTTAGCAGTTGGGTTCAATTATACACCAAATGGTGTCATAAAAAAGTGCACCAACAAATCAATTTCTCAGACTCCCAACTCCGTCTCTGAACATTCGGAGACGATAGTTTGAAACCAACAGCCAAAAAATATCATTCACCGTCTCCAACTCTCTCGACATCTTCGCCCCGTAAATATTTGCTTCTTTTTTTTGTTTTAAATACACTTCTCTCTCTTCTTGCAACACACATATTTGTACAAAATACGTCAACACGGAAGGCTTGAAATTTACAAGGAAATTCCCCTTGAAATTTACAAGGAAAGTGGCCAGTCCTGATTTATAAATTCGGTCCCACGATTTTGTCGGCGATTACCGGCGGCAAAACTTGGTTCAAAATTAATCCGAAGACCATTGGATATCGCATAGGATACTCCACCTGGCCCGCCGAGGGATGAATACCAAATCGCCATTAGTACAGAATGTTGCTTATTTGGGTTTGTCTTAATTTTGTATCAGCTGCAAGAGTGACGGCGGAGCCTGTTCGGACAATTTGTGCTAAAAAAAAAACTCTGCAGCACCTAAAGACCTCAAATGATTTTCTCTTAAAAATAAAAATCTTACTTTCACAAAACCTACCATCAGCGCCAAAACAATGTTGAATGCTGAGGGCGTCGATACAAACGGTGGAGATTTCTAGGGTCGGTATGGACAGACAAAGGACTCTCGATGCCCGAATCCTTTCTCCTTGCTGCCTACCCTCAAGAAGGATCCGGATGAAGTCCGAAGCCGCGAACTGGGCACGCCTGCGCCGCACACGGTCCCTTTCAACTTGACAACGGACAACCTGACTCGTTCGCAAACTTTCAAGGACCTTTTATTTCAACAAACTCCAGACACCAAGTAAATCACCTCAACAGGAGATTTCCGTGTCTGAGAGTAGGTGCCTGGTGGAGGCCGTGGTCTGGACCGTGAACGCCGGGGATGCCCTAGAGGGGGAACCGTTTTGGGGACTCTGGTTCATCTCCGCGGCACCTCCCATGATCTTTTCCCGCTTGGAAGTTGGAGTCCTCGTCGGGGTGACGTTCGCGTACTGCGCCGGCGGCTTGATCACGTCCACATTGTCCATGATGGTGCCGTGCCTGTCCAGAGCCGACGGGTCTAAGGACAGGGTCGCCCTGAGTGCATTCTTTTTCCTCAAAGCCGGCGAAACCTTCAAGGGAGGCGGCGGAACGACCGCCTCCTCTCCTCCTTCAAGACTTATGAGGCTCCCAACTGCCTGCCTACGGTCGCATTGGCTGCTACTCCGACTGTCCGCCCCGCCTTCGCCTCCACTGCAGCTTATGTCGCTGGTCCTGGTGGGCGTGTCCGAGGCTGGAGACGGGGCGACACCGCACTTGAGGGTGACCGAGTTGACGGAGTTGGTGAGCTCTCTCTGGAGTCGCCTGGGGGACTCCCCGGGTGAGTTGTCGTCCAGGAGCGGTTGCGTGGACCGCGATTCGGGCAGCCCAGGGGAGGAGGTGGCGTCGTGTTGCCGGTGGTGGTTGTGGTGCTGGTGGTGCTTGTGCTGCTGGTGGTGGTGCTGGTTATGGTCTTGGTGATTGTGGTGGCGGTTGGAGCTGGGTGCGGCCGGTTCGGGAGGCGGCGGCACCAAAGCCGGGTCCACGAAGCTAGTCTCTCCCCAGGACGAGGGGGTTGTGGGTCTCGGGGAGGGGATGAGGTAGTCATCGTTGAGGGGCGGCGGGGGCGTAGGGGGTGGGGGCAAGAGGTCGTCCTCGGAAGTGGCCGGTGGTGGGTGAGGCGGATTTTCCGGGCGATGGACCCGGAGGAGGGTAGAGGAGTCCAATGCTGAGGGCCTCATGATGGTGGCGTCCCGCTCAGCAGATGGAGGTCTCGTGAATACCGGAAGTGGTGCGCTCATTACGTCGGGGTCCTGTGAAGGAGGAAAATACAACCATGAAGCATTGCTCCTGTTAAAGGCCGATCTCAGCATAATTCCGGGATCTTTTAGGTACTTTTCAAGAGAGTATTTTCATTTCGCATTAATCCTAAATAATCTAAAAATGTATCCATTCAAAACGGCCGATGTGCGCAATTTATTAGCATGGATGTTATAACTCTTATCGTGCTATTCAGTGCTATGGTAGGTATTCACATCTCCAATCTACACATTTAAAATATCAGAGTTTCATTACCTTCACGGTAATCAGCTCTAACGCAGTAAAACCAATCAATAAATATAGTCAAATAAACACAATTTAGCAGCATCCTACCATGAAGAAAACACAAGAACAAATATTCACTCTATCATCAAAATTAAGAAATTTTTTGTAAACGGAACTTCAACAAACCGCCTTTAAAATGACAGTTTAAGTCCAAACCCTGGGTGGAAAATTCAACAATAAGGTAATTTCGTGGACTATACAAAGTTATTTCTGGCTTTTTTTTATAGAGTACAACAAATAAACACTGGAGATCATAAAGTCTACCTATGAACAATCGGCACACCTCTTTCTCTATTATCACGTTTATCACTGCACACGTCTTGTCAGTCGATTCCCATTTATTCTGTCGAGGTGGCCAGCCCAACCCAGCGCAGTCCCATCATATATACGACCTTTTCTATGTGCATACAATTTAAGGAAAACTTATGTCCGATTTATAATATTTGGTCGTCAATCATAAGAGCATCCCATGTTTAAAAATGCATCTTCTAAAGCGCCATTTTCACTATCATATCCCTTCGCTTTTGCATAAAAAATGTGCATGCCCGCCTCACACTAACCCATATAAAGGTGATCGCTCATTGATCAGAATATAGATCGAGGACTACCTCACGCACATGTGCCATCATTTTTCCTCCCAAAGATTTTCATTGGTAGGTTATCCCATGCACTGCCTAAGCAACTCATATAACTTCTGCTGAGGAGCAAAACAACTCTGGCATGAGAAGCCTTACGAACGCTAGCTCGCAGATAAAATAAGACGTCTACAAAGCGTATGCTGCGGATACCAAGACCTCAGACGGGCAGGAATAATCAATAATGGGAGGGAAACCAAGGATGTTCGATATGGAGCCTATTGTGCAATCTGATAAGCGTATCTTTCATCACAACAAACGTTCTTCCAGCCAGTGGATACGGATTAATTATAGAGATGCCGGAAGATCTTTGACAAGGAACAGCCAAAGGGGATGTTCTTTATTAGGAGATGCATATTTCCAGCTCCACGAAAACTCCAGTATTTTGGGCTCCTCGACTGTTACCCTCGTACACGGACTGATTTGTTTAGAAATCCACTCTTTTGGGCTCCCACGCACGACTAGGATTTTACAGAAGGATGCAGATAATCAACTAGGTGGAGAAAAAATAAAACTAAGACGTAATTAACTATTTAATTAACATCGACAACAACCAACTGAATAATAAATAAACTAACTACGCGATTACGAACGAAAAATAAACAGCCAGCGAAGTAACTCTTATTATCATTGGCGACATCCTCGACAAGTTATATACAGCCAAGCTCTTGAATTGTGGTCAGTAAATATACTTCTCAATGCCGAGGATTCGTCAAATTTTTGGCATCTTTAGAGCACTGAAATCAGTCAAATTTAGCCATAAAATAAAGAAATGGTCAAATCTAAATGGTAAAGGAATTAAGTAAAATCAATTCTCTTGTTTCTCTTGTACTCCACGAGAGCCGCGCTCCTCGACTGTTAACCTCGTACACGGACTGATTTGTTTAGAGATCCGCTCTTTCGCTCAATCGAAGGTGTAGCGTTAGTAATATTCCCGCCAACACATTGAGGTTGGATTCATTACAAACACCACATGTATAGGTAATTTAAAAAGCCATAATTTCATTGCAAGTATTTAGAAAAAAGTAAAAAAATGATAGGCATTATATTGAATGACTTTTTAAGGAAAAACGCTTAGTTGGTCGATTAAAAGCAATTTTTTAAAGTATTCTACCGGAGAAAGGTTACAAAAATTCATATATACTGGTATAACTCATGATAACACGTATGAAACTTCTGAATTAAATACTTACAAAAGAAATATAACCGTAAAATGTAGGTTGTACTTACAAAAGAAATATAACCGTAAAATGTAGGTTTTTAAGTCGGAGAAAGGTTTTCAAAACCTTAAGGGTCCTATCTCCCTTTAGTATTTCCTCTTTCGCCTCAGCACACGATCAACCCTTCTTCAACCCATCCATAAAACCTATTCTCCTTCTTTCCCTTCCCTGCTTGCCCAACATCCTTCCCTCTATCACACTCTTGAGCGACCCATCGACCCTTATTGCATCCTCCAGCCACCTACTCAGCCGATCTCAAATTTCATTCAGAAGTTTCCTTTCCTCGCCCAACATGTCATGCACTTCCTCGGTAGTCTCCCTCTCCGCCCACCTCACCTTCTCCATCCTTCTCCACTCCCACATCTCTAACGCCTAGGGCCTATTTACGTCCTCCTTCTTGAGGGCCCACGTTTGAGCCCCATGCAACGCTACACTCCATATCGAGCTCTTTTCCAACCTCTTCACATTCGTACTCAAGGGCACCGTCATCAGATCCCTTCTATTACCAAACTCCTCCTTAGCTAGCCCTCTTCTCTTTATGTCTCCACTACTCAGCGCATTTTCTCCAAGCGAACTGCCCAAGAAATTAAAATACTCTAATTTCTCAAGTTCGTGTACTCCATTTTAATGACCAACCTCGCTTTCTTTGTGCTAGAGAATCTCATTTCTATTGTTTTCGTAAGATTTATCTATCATACGTATACATCTAAGATATGCCGTGGAAGCCACCACTAGGATTTTTGGCACGGAGTAATGGCATTCCAGGCATGCAGCACTCATCCCAGTTCAAATCATAACCGTGCACCTTCCCCCAGCCGTTCGGCGCAGAGTAAAGAGCAGTCAGGAGAAGAACAATACGCGGTCAAACCAGAATATAGGAGAGTGCGACGTAGACAAACATGCTGAAGGTGTCATTAGAGTCAGATATCAAGATTTGAAGGTAGAGTGAAATATCATTTTACGCAGAAAGAACCTCATTAGGTATCATTTTAAGCAGAATATCTCACATTTACTAAAATACCAAAATATCAGCCATTACCGAACTACCATACTACTATGAGATTTTATACGAAAAATACAAGCCAATATACAGGGGAAATGATAAGTGTGTGCCCTTCAGAGATACCTCATTTTACAAAATCAGGAATTTCAAATACCTAAATCTGGTCAAAAATTTGACATTGTTTACTTTGTATGTTTCCGCAGCTACTTGTCAAAATGAATCACATAGTTAACGCAGCAATTTTTTAGAAACGTAGAAACCTTTCCGTTTAGAAGGAGTTTCAAATGCACCGGGTGAAGAAAATGAGTCAAGTTAAAGACTTGTATAGATAATTTTATTTCATTATTTAAATTTTCACCCAAATATCACTATATTATTGCACCATTAGTAAAGCAAAATTACTTCGTGCTTCCTACAGCTGCTGAAATTAAATATATTATAGACCGCAGGCATTTGAGGAGTGGGCGTGGAGAAGGATGGAGAAGGTGAGGCGGACGAAAATGAAGACTAACGAGGAAGTGCTTGTTATGGAGGGCAAGGAAAGGAAACTTCTGAATGAAATTCGAGGTCGGTAGAGTAGGTGACTGGAGGATGTAATAAGGGGCGAGGCATTGCTCAAGAGTGTGGTAGAGGGAAGGATGTTGGGTATGCGGGGAAGGGGAAGAAAGAGAACAGGTTTCATGGACGGGATGATGAAGGGTATATCGTATGCTGAGGCGAAAGAGGATATACTAGAGCGAGATGGGCTCCTAAAAGTGTAGAAAAACGGGAGAATATTCTCTGGCATTCAACAAAACCTACCTTAACCCGTAGAATACTTTTTTTTTTAAATATTCGAATACATGTAGGTCATTCCACCACAATTCGACCAGAAAATTGGCAAAATTGACCCATGAGGAAACCGATTTCGACCAAATTTGGCAAATCGTCTTCATTTGATTACAAAATGAAAACCCCAAAGCCATTTTGTAATCCATTCAACGGTTTACGAGATATTGCAATGTTGTAAAACAAGAATTTTACAAAAGCGTCGTCGCATATGACGGCATATCTCCGGCAATAAGGAAGATAAAAATGCATTCAATGACTTATTTTAAAGGTATTAAATTGAGAAACATAATTGATGGATTATTACATAAAATTTAAACAATTAAATAAAGTTTATAACAAATTCAAATGTTCAAATCGATTTTTGACGATTTAGCTATGCCTTCGATTTTCCTCATTTTTTTATATGTTGTAGATACATCCCTCCTCTACAAGTTAAAAAATTTGGTAGGGGTAATATTTCATTTAAGAAAGAAAAAAATTTTTGAGTGAAGGCGTAGCGCTGGTCTCCCGCCGCGGCGGCGTCCGGCTCTCGCGCCGAACGTTCAGTAGTCGGTTCTCCAGATCTCATGAGCGCGCTTCCTTTTCCATCTTCTTTTCACCAATTTTAACTGTATACCGACCCTTTGATTCCCTTTACCCATGTCATTCGCTATTTGATTCCCACTGAAGTGACCGTCGCTTTAGAGTCTAGGATTAGCGACAACATGCTTAACAGCGGGGGCGACCGTGGGCCCACCAGCGGCCGTGCTCGGAGAACAATAGATAAACCTCGCCCCGTCTTAGACCTCCAATGCTACTTTCCTCTCTTCCACCATCTCATTCTTCTCACATACCCTTTATTTTGTTCTGAGAAACATCTTTACAACCATTGCGCCCAGTAGCCGTCGCCCATCCTCACCCATTCACATATTAACCCCTGATAAAAAAACAACGGTAAATGCAAAGCGGAACCCATGACATTTTTTCCCTCACTAACTATCGCATTTGCAAGCAATTCGTCGGTTGCCGTCTATCCTCCGTAAGTGACGTTTCAAAACTCTCCTTGGTCTCATTTTTGGAGGGCGCGTGTTTCAGTGCGAGTAAACATTTTTTGGTCTGCAGTGGTTGATTATGATATGTTCAGTTGGTGATGCTTTAAACCAGAAATGTTCGAGTGTAACAGTATTGAGGAGTTTTCGCAGCTATTCTACTCGTGAAATTGAGTTGATCGAATGAAAAGTGGTGTGGATGCTGTACTCAGTGTGTGCAACCGTCATTGTAAGGATTATTTACTCTTCTACAGGGTTCGTCAAGAGCGGTAAATGCGATAGTTAGTGAGGGAAAAAATGTCATGGGTTCCGCTTTGCATTTACCGTTGTTTTTTTATCAGGGGTTAATATGTGAATGGGTGAGGATGGGCGACGGCTACTGGGCGCAATGGTTGTAAAGATGTTTCTCAGAACAAAATAAAGGGTATGTGAGAAGAATGAGATGGTGGAAGAGAGGAAAGTAGCATTGGAGGTCTAAGACGGGGCGAGGTTTGTCTATTGTTCTCCGAGCACGGCCGCTGGTGGGCCCACGGTCGCCCCCGCTGTTAAGCATGTTGTCGCTAATCCTAGACTCTAAAGCGACGGTCACTTCAGTGGGAATCAAATAGCGAATGACATGGGTAAAGGGAATCAAAGGGTCGGTATACAGTTAAAATTGGTGAAAAGAAGATGGAAAAGGAAGCGCGCTCATGAGATCTGGAGAACCGACTACTGAACGTTCGGCGCGAGAGCCGGACGCCGCCGCGGCGGGAGACCAGCGCTACGCCTTCACTCAAAAATTTTTTTCTTTCTTAAATGAAATATTACCCCTACCAAATTTTTTAACTTGTAGAGGAGGGTTGTATCTACAACATATAAAAAAATGAGGAAAATCGAAGGCATAGCTAAATCGTCAAAAATCGATTTGAACATTTGAATTTGTTATAAACTTTATTTAATTGTTTAAATTTTATGTAATAATCCATCAATTATGTTTCTCAATTTAATACCTTTAAAATAAGTCATTGAATGCATTTTTATCTTCCTTATTGCCGGAGATATGCCGTCATATGCGACGACGCTTTTGTAAAATTCTTGTTTTACAACATTGCAATATCTCGTAAACCGTTGAATGGATTACAAAATGGCTTTGGGGTTTTCATTTTGTAATCAAATGAAGACGATTTGCCAAATTTGGTCGAAATCGGTTACCCCAAGGGCAATCACCTGGTCGAATTTGGATGGAATGACCCATGTCCATTATGACTAGAGAATCATCTCGCTGAAACTGCAGTAAGTACGAGAGCGTGAGGAGAACCAGAATAATCACTACCTAACGATATTTGGTTACGAGTGAGGGTGAGGTAGGAGGGTTTTCGAGTTCTTCCTTCGCCATTCCCTCTCTCTCTCTGCGACCGACCTCCATGAATTATCGATTGAGAAATCCCCCGATCTATTTCCTCCATTCAAGGCGAGTTGACACATGGTAGTCACTTTCATGACAAAAGACTTGCTAGTCGCTCGCAAGCGACTCTTAGATGTATAAATACGGACTTCCGTATCAGTAGGGATCGACAGTGGTCGTAATCGACTGAGGTTCACACGTGCATAAAAAAAAGACTGGCTTTTATTTTGCCTGTAAGAAGTATATCAATTCAGTGACGAAATCGCAACGCATTCGGAGAAATCTTAATTACATGACTGTAAACGGGAATTCAAAAAGTACACTGAGAATAAAATTGAAGGAGGAAGACTCATTTTTGCAAATCTAATTTTTACTTGAAAATATTTTAAATACTTAAGAACCCCTAAGGTAAGCTTCATTGACTTTTCTATACATAGAAATTAATACTCATATCACAATGTTCCAAATTGATACGATGTTATAATGCACAATTAATGAAATTTATACAGCTTTATTAAATTCGCGAATGCATATGGGACGCGAACAACAATATACGAATGCCATATAGACAAATTTAAGCCATTTTCGTAATTACCGTATTCCTTATTTATTTCGTCATCCATTTGATTGGGAAAAATCGGAAGTTATGAATAAGCGGAGCGATGCCCAGAAATTTAGCGATACGGTGCGAGATACCGCCATACTCGCTACTCACATAGAAGTCAACTTCTTTGGTAATATGGTAGTGTTTTACTGATACTTATTGATGAATTATGATAGGGCGAAATTAATGAGATCTTCCAGATCTACATACTACCCTGCGAGCAGCTGCAAGGCGTGAGCAGGGGCTGTTAGGATTTTAGGAGATGAAATGGTGAAGAGTATTATGGGAGTGTTTTAAGTAGCACTCAGTTTTTATTGTGGTCGCTTATTGTGCGCGGAAAGAACAAATTTTTGTAACTGAGTTCGGTAACGCAGTTATCCAATTTTATCGCTTCTGTCAGACCTATATATGTAGTTTTTTAAGTACTCTACCAGATAAGATAGGTTTTGTTGAATCTCTTCCCGGTTCTTTACACTTTCTTGGGCCCTATCTCGCTCTGGATATCCTTTTTTGTATCAGCATACGATCTACCCTTCTTAATCCTTTCCATGAAACCAATTCTCTTTCTTCCTTTTCCCCGCTTGCCCAACATCCTTCCCTCTATCATATTCTTGTAGTGCAGAGTTAAAATTAAATCGTCTTTGAGCGTTGGGTGGTTCTCATGCACTCAACGCATCCGAAAAACTTGAAGCCGCTGCCAACTTTCCCGCGAAACGGCAACAGTCACGGTGAAATCTTCACTTTCCCGCGGGTTGAAGTTGATGACCAGGGAGCCGGTGCAGTGACGCACACACATGGCCAGGGTTTTTCGGAGGGAGAGGACTCTCGGAGTTTGAGGGCGGGAAGAGAAGGAAGGGAATCCGGGGGAAAGATTTCGGGAGAGGGGAAGGGATATGCCTGGTGACCTACTGCCGGGATACAAACAAACAGAGAGCGTCGAGAGGGGGGATGCCACCCCGCACACGCCCCTTCCACTGCGCCACTACCCCTCCGCCGCCCTCCCCTACTCGCGTGTCATGGCCTCCCCAGGATCCTTCAAGCCTTCTCCCTTCAGACCAACCCCCCTCCGAACCCTGCCCAACTTCCACCTCCCCTCACCAGCATCCATTCTCATTCCAAGCGATATGCGGATAGCTGGGCCCGCAGAAGAAGGAAAGAACTTTCAACTGCTTTGAGAAAGAGAGAGAAGTGTACCTCCTCGTCTGTCCTCCCTCCCCACTCTCCCCTTCCTCATCTATTAACACGAGTAGGGAGGGGTGGCGAATGACAATCAAGAGAAAGATGCAGGCCTTCCATTTCCACGGGAGGGGGGATTTTCGGCAGTGGGACACGCTCGCCAACTTCCGCGAGTTGAAAAGCATGCCCGGGGATGGGAGGATTACTCTCTCCCCCTTCGCTGGCGGCTCCGACACTTTTCCGCGGGGGAAGGTTACCGACCCTACACTCACGGGAACACCTCTCGTGGCTCTCGAGGATGAATTCATGTCTTCATCAACATCTACTCACTACCCTGCGAGCCGCCGCATGGGTGAGTGGCAGGAGGTGTTAGGTCACCAGCCGTGTAAAGACGTGAGGGATACGGTTTTTGGGAAGTGAAATGGTGAGGAGTATTATGGGAGTGTATTTAGTGGAGCTCAGTTTTTATTGTGGTCGCTTATTGTGTGCGGAAAGAACGAGTTTTTGCACCTATCCGCTCGGAAATGTACCTCTCTTATTTTATCGCTTACGTCAGACCTAGAGATGTTGTGAGGCGTCATGATAATATTCTCTGTGTCACTCTGGAACACATCAGTTCAGAATATCTTAAGCAAGCTGAGGGGCTCCCACCTTAATCCCTCTAAAAGTTGTGAAACACTATATGTAAGCTCGTAGCACTTTTTAACGAAGCGCGCTGCTTTTATTTGTATTTTATTAATTAATTGGTTAAATCTATACGACCAAGGTCCCAAATACTCGCGGTGTATTCGAGGTGGGGCCTAATCAGAGCGAAGTAGCATCTCTCCTTGACTCTTTCATCCGAGGACCTTCCTATTATACGTTAAACAAAACCTAGTTTCTTTAATGCAGTGCCGTATATGATTTGTATGAAATTCCCCACGACATATCAGAAGTTAAGGTAATTCTAAGATATTTTATTGTATCTGAAGATTTTATGCCACATGGGCCATCAGAAAGGGCGTGCGGTAGGGGTGCTATGGCATGGAAGGTTCGGATGAAAGAATTCAGCGTTCGGCGTGCGATGTTTTCCTCAAGTTTCAGGACAAAAATGAGAAAGCCACTGATAGCCCAGGACCAAGATGGCTTATATTGCATGTCACGTAAGGTAATAGAAGATACAAAAATAGGGATTTGGAAAAACTATCAGCAAGACTCGAAATATATGCATTGGAGGAGCACAAGAGAACATAATGCAGTACGATGGACAGGAAATACAACACTGTCAAGAATAGAACCACCTGGGTAATAAAACAATTCACAATGGAACCATGGATGATGCAAGTAAAGGAAGAAATTTACAGGGAAAACCGTCCACTGTCTTCTCTGCCAGCCTCGTCATTCCTTCATAATTCTTCACTTTGTCGTTCTTCATAATATGACTCATATAATCCATTCTGACTCATTCCCAGGTTCTTCCCATTCTTATCTAGGTCCATTACTATTCTCGATAGACTGTTTCGTCAAAAAATGCATCTATATACTCAATGCATCTCCATAAATACTACAATGGATCAATAAAACGAATAATAGGAGGGTCCTCAGATAATGAGTAAAAGAGGGATGCTACTTCGCTCAGGTTAAGGCACACTTCGAATATGCCGCGAGCTTTCGGGAACCTGGACAGAAACATAAGACCAACATAGTAAACAAAATACAAATGAAAGCTGTGCGTTCCGTTAAAAAGAATTAAGAGAGAATATATAGTATTTCAGAGAATTTATATGGATTAGGTTGTGAGTTGCTAGAGACTCGGAGACTCGGCTGCACGCTAGGCTTAGTTTGATTGAGAAAATCCGATACGTTGTGTTTCATAGAGACACCGAGGATATCATTTTGACGCCACACTACATTTCTAAGTCTACCGGATGCGATAAATTAAGAGAGAAACATTGCTAAACTGATAGGTACAACTACTCGTTCTATCCACACACAATGAGAGATCACAATAAAAACTGAGCTCCTCTCAAAGCACTCCCATAGCACTAGGCAGCCCTTATATTTTAGAAATGATCCGATTTAAGAATTCGTGGTCTCAAAATGTACGAATCGGTGAGAAAAAAATTATAAAAAAAAGCCCCAGGTTCGTGCGACGACGGATGGCTAAGCCTGAGGCGCCTAAAGGGCTTGAGTGCAGTTATTTTGAATGTTGAGGTTTTCGACTCGGATAAAACATTTTCTAAGGTCAACATGGTATTTTAGAGCCCTATGCACGAAAATTTCAACCGTTTTGTCGTATCTCGATGTCTTCGTGCCGCAACGCTACCTCAAAGGCGCCCACCGCACGCCCCATGCCGCTCCTGCCGCGCCGTTTGGTGCCGGGCTGCGCACCGTGCATTGCTTGATACGCGCGACACACCTCAGTCCCGTGGCACTTACCCACTGCCAGCATAGAAGGGGAAGGAGGAAAGTGTCACAGGACTGAGGAGCTCCTCGTCTGCATTAATTCTCCTCTGATAACTGCTGGTCTAGTTATCACTGCATTTAAGAGCGGTATAAAATGTTACCGTTAGGTTACTCATGACTTCCAGGCTTGTTTGAATAGCTATTATTAGACATCGTCTGGCAGATGCCTTCTTTGCTTGGACTATTCACCTCACAATCTAATCCATCACTAGATACCCTTCAAACGCAGTGAAACATTCCACATTTATACACACGCAGGCGTATTCGGATCCTTAAACGATTTCTTTCTTCAACTCGGCATATGTTCAACGTCCCTTCACCTCGTCCATTTCGATTATAGTCTTTCTTCCCTTCCCCGCTTACCAACATCCTCTTCGTTTCCAGTAGGTGTTTTGAAGTCTGCTAACTAAATCGCAGAATCTGAAAAACGAAAGAATAGAATCTATCTTTATGACTTTATTATTTCATTTTTTCCTACAGCATCTAATTTACTACTCCGTACCTACTCGCAGGAGGCATGTGAGTTGTGATGAAGCCTATCAGATTGCACAATGAGGCTCCACATCGAACTTCCTTTGAATTCTCGGCCATTATTGATTATTACAGCCCGTCTGAGGTCTCGATATCCTCATCATACCCTTTGTAGACGTATAATTTTATCCGCGAGCAAGCGTTAGTAAGGTTTCTCAAGCCGTGGCTGTTTTGCTCCTCTGCAGAAGTTGCACGGATTGATTCCGCAGGGCACGTGAGAGCCAGACACACGCTCTCATGGCTCAGATGTACTATCACATAAGGTCTCGCTATACGTCAAACAGAATATTCCACGGAGGCACAAGGAAATTTGGAAGACAAATAAATTTGTATTTCCCATTTCTCTCTCACTCTCTTCGTGGCGCTACAGCCCTTGGTGGGCCTTGGCCTCCTCCACAATTTGCCTCCAGTCTTCCTCATCTTTTACCCTACTCCTCCATCCCTTCACGTTCATTATCTGCAGGTTTGCAGTAACGTCATCTATCCATCTGATTCTTGGTCTGCCTTTCCTTCTGGTGTGGTACAACTTCTCCCTCATTATTCTTTTGGACATCCTTTCTTCTACCATTCTCTCTATATGCCCCAGCCACTCCATTCTCCGAGCTTTCACATATCTATGTCTTGGCATTCAATTAATTGATCCAGCTCTGCATTATACCTTATTCTCCATTCATCATTTTCCTTTACAGGTCCATATATCTTCCATAATATTTGTTTCTCAAATACTCTAAGGGCATTTTCATCAGATCTCTTCATGGTCCATGTGTCTGAACTGTAGGTGACCACTGGTCGGATCAATGCCTTATATATTTTCATCTTTGTATTTCTTGTAATGAATTGGTCCCTGAACAATTGTTTGTTTGCAAAATACGCTCGAATTCCCACCTGTATTTTGTCCTTTATTTCTCTGCTTATCTCATTACCATTATATACCATTGCCCCTAGATATCTGAAGCAGGAAACTCCTTCAAACTTCTTCTCTCCTATTGTCATATCCTGTGCCACTCTCCTAGCCTCCTGTTTGGACATTATCATATACTTAGTCTTGTTTTCATTTGCCTTAAGTCCAATTTTTTCTGCTTCTTTTTCCATTCGCTCATAGATTTGTTTAAGGCTGTGCGTTGTCCTTGTTTTAATTGCAATATCATCTGTGTACGCACATATCTGACTCGATTTCCCGAATATTGCACCCTTCTGATCAATCACATTTATCACCTTGTGCAGAGCCAGATCAAATAAAATGGCTGAGAGCCCATCGCCTTGCTTCACTCCTGTATTAAATTCAAATTCTTCACTCAGCCTGTTGTTTACTTTTACTTTTGCCTTGGTGTCTTTCATAGTCATTCTTATCAATCTTATCATTTTTTTGTGGTGTGCTGTATTCTCCTAGAGCTCTAAGCAGTCCATTCCGGCTGACACTGTCAAAGGCTTGCCTAAAGTCTACAAATAAGATATGTAAATCTACGACATATTCATAAAATCTTTCCATTATTTGTCTCATAGCAAATATCTGATCAGTAGTGCTTCTGCCCGGCCGGAATCCGCACAGGTACTCTCCAAGGATTTCCTCTGCATAACTCTTTCATGGATCAGTTCGGACAAGATCTTATATATTACATAAAAGAATTGTAATACCTCTATAGTTACCACATACTAGTTTATCTCCCTTCTTGTGCATTTCCCATTTGAAAACCAAAATAATGAAGGCAGGAAAAGAGGAAGGAATGTCACCACTGATTAGAAAAATTCTAGAACAAATACCATCCTTCATACACTTGTAAGGGCTATAACATATAATGGAAATTGTACGGAGGAAATAAGACGTAGAACATCACATGTGAAGGCAGACTTCAGTTAAGTCAACCAACTACTTTTCGCCAAAGCAATAAACATCGGCTAATGGAAAAGATTTGTTAAACGATTTATTATGAGTGTTGTGCTTTAAGGAACAGAAACATGGACAGTCCGGAGGGAAGAGGAAAAATATTTAGAGAGTTTTGAAATGTGGGTATGGAGAAGAATGGAAACATTAAAATGGAAGAATAAAGGGACAATTGAGGAAGTGCTAGCAAGGATGAATGAGAAAAGTAATATTTTAAGATCAATAAGAAAGAGGAAGGCAAACTGGATGGAACACGTCTTGAGGAAAGCTTGCCAGCTGAAAATAATATTAGAAGGAAAGATTGAGGGGAAGATAGGAAGAGGAAGGCAAAGAAATAATATGTTGATGATATAATGAATGGAAGGAGATACAAAGAGCGGAGGGATGCAGCACGCGATAGACGAGCATAGAGGGAAGAGTTCAATAGAAACTTGCCTGAGGACAGATTTGCCTTAGAAGAAGAATTTTGTAAAAAATATCAAAATATACTATTGTTCCATTCGGACATCAGTGTCTTCGGAACGGAGCAATCGGCTTTTTTTTCCTGGTACCGTAGGTGATGATAATTGGTGACTGTTGATTGTTTCATTTTAAAATATAATAGGAATACTAATTATTTGTTTTGATAATATCCATTTTTCAAGGATTGGTATTTGCATATTTTTATTGCGACACACTTATAATGAATATTTATTTGAACTTCAAAAATAAGAAATATGTTATGCATCTTATTTCGAGGCTTAAAAACCCGCGTCAAGATTTAAAAAAGCCAACGTTTCTCCTCCTTTGTTAGAGACCTCATCAGGGCTGAATGACCAAATTGCTTTCATTGTGCATCAATTTTTATCGTCACGGTGGTGCAAGAGGGGGAGGGGGTGGGAGTGGGTGTTGGTGGAGAGTCTTCTGGACGTTACTTTCTGGAAATTACTGTTAGCCATGATTCACTTATTCTTTGTACCTGGTCTCTATTGAAATTCTTGCTATGCTTAGCGAGCAGACTCCCCGCCAACACCCACTCCCACCCCCTACTGCACCACCGTGACGATATAAATTGATGCAAAATAAAGGCAATTAGGTCATTCAGCCCGGATGAGGTCTCCGGCAAAGGAGAAGAAACGTTGGCTTTTTTAAATCTTGACACGAGGTTTCCCAAAACCATCGACGCTTGACGAACATGGACAGCGAAAGTTTTTATAATTTCACGGGCATTCAGAAATTTTTGATCAAAGTTTGGGCAGAATATTTGCATGAGCCTTGGGAAAAATAATTTAATACGTCAGGTTTTGATCATAGTTCGGTAATAACTCCAGATTATTTCCGTGTTTTCCTCCATCCTTCCCCTCCACTTCAAGCCCTGCTCGAATCTGCACCAGGAACTTTGCCGAGAGGCATGCTCGGAAGACTTCAGGTAGTTTGAGCGAGATATCATTTCACCGAGTAATCAATAAATTTGGCCTCATTTTGTAACGTTATCGCCTCCGAAGGCTAGCTTGGGCCGTGGGTAAACGAAATAAAGACAAAAAAAAGGGAGAAATTTGTTGGGCGCCAGTGCGAGAAGGATGAGGGAGGAATGCTTCCGCTCGCACACGGAGAGGGGGGATATATATATATATATATATATATATATATATATATGTATATATATATATATATATATATATATATATATATATATATAGTCGAATAATAATATAATATAATCGAAAAAGTTAAAAAAGTCCATTACGCTTCGATTTATTGCAATCGAAAGCTTTACATCGGATTATACGGGAAAAACGAAAAATTTCAGTGTAGACCTTTTTTCTTTCGTTCATTAAAATATGAAATAATTAAGTTACAGGACTGATTCTTTCACAAGTATGAGGCTAAATGTTTGAAAAATCTAATTCTTGCAATCGATTCTTTCCTACCTACCGTCAAACTGATATTTTTAAACTTTTATTTGGGATTTTAGAAATTTTTTCACTTTCGTTGCTATGGATTTATTCCATTGTCGCCTAGCCGAGTGTCGACTCAGGTTTGGAACTAAGCTAGGCGGGCCAGTTTCAGGGGAGGGTTATATTTATGTGTTGATTTTGGGTAAAATCGGAAAAGTTAAAAAAGTCGATACGGCTTCGAGATATTGCAATCGATAGCTTTACATATATGAGTTAGGTATCCTAAATGCATGTAATTTACTCTTCTCTATGCCATTTTTCGCACTACTAAATACTGGGTATAATTTCTTCAAACTTTTCCTGGCCTCTACCATACCTTTGATGGCCAATTTCCATCAACCAAGCTTCATGATATTGTCGTTTTCATAAACAAAAAATATGCAGTCCATGTAGAAGATTGGAAGACAAAAATTGAATATGAAATTTAGTACTTATATTAAAAATCTCGATTCCGATCGAATTTGCATAGTAATTTTCTTCATTTAAGCTCTTATTAAGTATGATGTACTGAAATGAAATATCTAACGTAGAAGAGCGTCTTATATGCCGTCAAATGAGGTTATGATGATCTTCCAGTGGTTCCACGTTCGTTTCGGTATACTGATTATAGTAATTTGAAAAGTCGTTAATTATCGGATGACATACAACATAAGTTTGTACTAGAACTGTCTGGTATCTATACCTCAGGAGGCGCGTATTTCATTTTCGAGAATTATATTTTTCTTTGCTTGCATGTAGCACGCAGACTTGAGAGCTTTCATTTTTTTTCCTTATTTAAAGAGTATCATCATCTAGCACTCCCCCCCCCCTGCTTGCAAATTGCAAGCACCCGTATAGGCATCATTAAATGGACAGGTGCTATTAATACATCACTGCTAAGTACTGGGTATAATTTCTTCAACTTTTTCCTGGCCCATACCGTAGGTTTGATGACCAACTTTAACCAACCAATCTTCATGATATTTTAGTTTTCATTCTAAAGCATGTGCTATTCATGTAGAAAAGGGTAGCGACTGGAAATTCGGGCACAAGTAGTAGGCACAATTCTGCAATAATAAGGAAAAAATTGGAACGGACTCACTCGCCGATACCCCCGATCGGACGCCAGGATACCTCCGGCCCAGTGATTGCCGCCGGCCCAACTCTCCCGATCCTTACTCCACTCGGGACTCTCCTGTTCTCCTCTCAGGCTGGCCTGACACCAACCTAACGCGCGCGACAACGACGACCTCCCCGGCCACCCAGTCAAACAAAAACAAAACCCGTACGGCGGGCGCAGCCGGTCCGTCACATCACCCCCCCATCCAAAAAAAAGATCCTTAATGATCGTACCAAAAAAAATAAAACAAAATAACCATAATAATCCTACGCGTATCGCCCGCCGTAGGTACCTAATACGCCGGCTTCAAATCCCGGACGTGCCAACGTCCCGCCGCTTTTCCGCTGGGTAAGACCAGCTCATACATGGATTCCGTTACTCGCCTTTTAATGAGATAAGGCCCTAAAAATTTTGGTTCCAGTTTGGCCGCAGAGAACTCGCCGGCGGCGGACTTTGGAAAATTTTTCCGCCATACTAATGTATCATCTGGATATTCAACTTTTCTGCGTCTCAAATTATAATAGTGGGCCTGCTTCTCCGACGCTTTCCGTTGCGCTTCCGCCGCATCGGAAATCATTCTTTTAATCGATTTTTGTAAACGCTCCGGATAAGTGTGGGGCTCGAACTCCGTAACTTCCCCAGAAGCGGACTCGCGATACAAATCGTTTGGTTTTCTCAACTTCCTTCCCAAATTTAATTCGGCAGGAGAAAAACCGGTGGTTTCGGAAACCGCAGTCCTCAAGGCAAACATCAAATCGGATATAGATTCGTCCCATTTTCGGTGACTATCCTCACAAAACATAGCTATCATAGTTTTAAGCGATCTGTTGGTTCATTCACAGGGATTGGCCTGAGGCAAATAAGGCGCGGTGTGACAAAGTTTTATCTCGAACATTTGGCACACTTTCTTCAACACCCTACTAACGTACTGGGGTCCATTGTCGGTTAACAACATCTCCGGGCAACCCCAGTGGTTTATTACTTCCGTGCGCATAAGATTAGCAACGTGTACCGTTTTGACTGAACGCAAGGGAATGGCGATTGGCCAACGGGTAGCCGTATCCAAAAACACCAGTAAATATCGATTACCCTTCAAAGACTTTGGTAAAGGACCGATTATGTCCGAGGCGACTATCGTCCACGGACGGACCATTTCATGTGGATGCATTAGTCCGGCAGGTTTTGTCTGTTCTACTTTATACCGCTGGCAGACCCGACAGCGGCGTACAAAGTCATTGATCCCTTTCGTAGGTTGGGCCACGAATAAAAATCACGGATTTTACGGAAGGTTTTATAAAAGCCCATATGTCCGGCCAAAGTTGAAGCGTGATTCTCTTCTTAAATACGAGGACGTAAGGACTTTGGAACTAACAGTTTCCACGAACCATCCCGATCTTTGCGATACAATTGATCATTCGAAAGTCGGAGACCAGAATGGTCAGAGCGACCCTCCTTTGCTTTTTGCAAGAGTTCCGTGTACCAAGCATCACCTAAATGTTGTTGGGTGTCTAATCCTTCGTCACCCTGAACCGCCCCAAGCCTAGACAAAGCATCGGGAACGACATGGAAGCTGCCCTTACGGTGAATAATTTCGCAGTCGTATTGTTGTAGTTGAGCGACCCACCTAGCTAGTCGTCCTTGAGGATTCGCAAAATTTGCTAACCATCTGAGTGACGCGTGATCAGTGACGACTGAAAAACGATAGCCTTCTATATATTGCTTAAATTTGTTAATGGCAAACAACACCGCCAAGCACTCGCGTTCTGTAGCGCTGTAATTCCTTTCAGAGACGGACAAGGTGCGTGAGCAGTATGCGATGACGCGCTCTTTCCCGTCAATTTTCTGAGTTAGCACTCCCCCGATTCCTACTCCTGATGCGTCACACTCAACCGTGAACGGCAGGTCGAAGTGCGGGCAGGCCAATATCGGCGCAGATAAAAGATACTCTTTTAACCGGGTGAAAGCAGCTTCCTGTTCCTTTCCCCACTGGAATTTCTTATTCTTACGTTTCAATGAATCAGTCAAAGGTGCGGCTACGGAAGAAAAACTTGGTACGAACTTCCTATACCATCCCACAAATCCCAAAAATCTCCGGAGTTCGGTGACATTCGTTGGGGAAGGGTAATTCACTACAGCAGCCACCTTCTCAGGGTCCATTTCTAACTCCCCATTCCCGACAATGTAACCCAGAAATTTCAATTTCGGCTTTACGAATTGACATTTTTTGACGTTTATTTTCAATCCTGCCTTTCGTAGTCTGGCGAAAACTTCCTCTAAATGCTTTAAATGTTCCTCAAATGTCGAACTTACCACGACGATGTCATCAAGATATGCAAACGTGTTAGGTTCCAACTCTGCGCTTACAACCTTGTCCATGAGCCTTTGAAAGGTAGCGCCTGCACTGTGTAAGCCAAAAGGCATTACTTTAAAATGAAAAAGTCCACGTCCGGGAATCGTAAAAGCTGTAATTTCCCTGCTGCTTTCATCTAATTCAACCTGCCAAAATCCTTTCCCAAGATCAATTGTAGAAATATACTTCCCCGCCCTAAGCTTATCCAAAATACTCGAGATGTATGGTAGCGGGTACGCGTCTTTCTTACTCAGGCTGTTGACCTTCCGAAAGTCCACTACGAACCGTTTGGACCCATCCTTCTTAGGTACCAATAAAACGGGAGAGAACCAAGAGCTATTGGAAGGCTCAATAATGTCGTTCGCGAGCATTCCGTTGACTTGTTCGTGGATCGCTTTCTGAATGACTGGAGAGACGGGATAGTAACGCTGCTTTTTGGTGCGGTATCATCTAGTACTATTCTATGCTTAACTACATTGGTACGTCCAATGACAGTATCAAATAATTTCAACTCCGCGTCCAGAAAGCGCATGAGGGCGAGATCTTGAGCGGGAGTGCGCTCGCTCTCCAAACTTATCGCTTTTAGTTCCGCGGGGTTCTTCCAAGAGAAATCTCGTGGCGTTATTAGAGGAATGTCAACTCCTTGGCGTATTTTAAAAGAGCCTTCGCGGAAGTTGATTTTCGCCCCTACGTATTTCAAAAAATCCACTCTTAAGACCAGACAATACGGCATTTGCGGTAAAATATCGAAACGGACGATCACGACTTCCCCCCCAACTCCCACCGGGAGTGTCGCCGCCTTAGAAGTAGATGCTCGACGTCCGTCCGCCATCTCGAGATTCACTCTTCGATCGCGTATGGTAATATTGTTATACCGCCGGGAATGAAGGCGTCGCGAATCTTCATACATGTAAGGAATTCGTTAATCGTTTCACCTGCGCCTTGACTGCGTACATACATATCTTTTCTCAATCTCAAATCATAATTGGCGGGTTGGTACGCTTCTCGTAGCCGCTCTTTTAAAGCATCGAACGTGTCTATTGAGTCTCTATTAACCCGGAACCACTGTAACGCTTTTCCCTTTAATATTTTGGGAGCGAGGCGACACATGACGGCTTCGGGAACTTGGTTAAAAACTTGAAACTCATCGCAGTGCTCTATAAAAGAAACGACACACTCCGTCTCTTCACCTGAGAAAGAGAGCCCCTTCCGCAAGGCCAATTTTACCCATTCCACTGAATCTGTGCGCGGATTTTCTTTGGCCGTCATGGCTTCTACGAAACGACTAAGTAAAGTTTCAAGCCCACTTTGCTCGGGAGAAGGGGCAGAGGCTTCCCCGGTCTGTAAATTCCGGCAATATTCGCGTAACCTAGCCCTTAACTCATCTAAGGTCCCCTCAGAAGAGAGGCCAAAGCGTTCGCAATATGAGACGGCGTCTATTTTCGACAGCTCATAGATCCACGAGGTACCTGTTTTACCCTCCATCTCTATACTCAAAACAAATTGGGAAAGGAAGTATGGAAACTAGTCTTCTCTTCCCGGGGTCCGTCGGGAATTATCTACAGGAACAGGGGGACCACGGAAAGGTTTCACGACTGGGAGAGGACAAGCAACGTTGTTCCTACACTGCCTAATTTCTTTTTGGTTTCTTACCTCGTGGCCGAAATGCCGGCGAAACCGCCTGTCTACGAATTCACAAAATGTTGAGAGGTGCCAATTGAAGGCCCCACGTTGGGCGCCAGACTTGTAACGTTATCGCCTCCGAAGGCTAGCTTGGGCCGTGGGTAAACGAAATAAAGACAAAAAAAAGGGAGAAATTTGTTAAGCGCCAGTGCGAGAAGGATGAGGGAGGAATGCTTCCGCTCGCACGCGGAAGGGGATAGATATATATATACATATATATATATATATATATATATATATATATATATATATATATATATATATATATATATATATATATATATATATATATATATATATATATATATATATATATATATATATATATAATATAAGAACAAAAAAAAGTGGTAGCGACTGGAAATTCGGGCACAAGTAGTAGGCACAATTCTGCAATAATAAGGAAAAAATTGGAACGGACTCACTCGCCGATACCCCCGATCGGACGCCAGGATAGGAACATTGCCTAATATATAGGTACAAAAACTCGTTCTTTTTGAGCACAGTTAGCGACCACAATAAAAAATGAGCTCCACTAAATACACTCCCATATGACACGTCACTTCTTCACCTTCGAAAACCTTGCATCTTTACACGGCTGGTGACCTAACACTCCCTGTCACACGCCCATGCGGCGGCTCGCAGACTAGTATGTAGATTTAGAAGCACCTTCCACAAGAAACTTATGCGGGGAACGGGTTTCCTCTGAAAAATATCCTCCTCTAAAGGGATTTGAACCCTTGCCGCCCGTTAAGTTAGCCAGTACATTTGCCACCACACCAACCCGATCCCCCAATATTTCTCTATCTTCCACAGATACCAAAGTATCAGTCCATTACGGCCCTGCTTTCCGAGGTAAAGGGCAAATAACCGGCCATTTTAAGTGGGAAATTGTACATTTTTGCCCTCTACAGAGACATTATTTAAAACTGAGGAATGCTAACACCAAGATCTGGTCTTAAATTAAACATCATATAGTTTGTATGTTTTCTCAACTTTTTTCAAGATGAATCATATAGTCACCGCAGTAATTGTTTCATAGTCACTAAAAAAAAATTTCCTTTGTGAAGAAGTATCAAACGTATCATCTTAAAATAACGAGTCAAGCTAAAGACCTATACAGATATTTTTATTTCATTACTAAGAATTTCAGTCGCATAAAAGCATATTATTGCACCACTAGTATAACAATATTTCCTTCATGCTTCCTACAGCAGCTGGGTTAAAAACATAAAATTCGAATATGATCTCCATAATGACTAGGAAATATCTCGCTCAAACCACATTAAGGTAGTTTGAGCGAGATAGTTCTCTAGTCATAATGGAGACCATATTCGAATTTTACGTTTTAATGTCAGCTGCTGTCTTAATAAGTCTTTAACTAAACTCATTTTTTTTGCACGGTACGCTTAAAATGGAACGTTGCTGAATTGTGTGAAAATGAAAAAAACTTTCACAACGGTTTTTTGTGATCCTGAAAAAAATTACTTTAGTGAAAACATGATTTATTTTCCAAAATGGTTGAGAAAACATACAAACTAGACGCTTTTAGTTTTTAGATGACATCAATGGGTTAGAAATTCCACATATTTCAAAGAAAATGTGTATTTGGAGCGCTTACACGTACCATTTCCCATGTAAAATGGCTTGAATTCTTAGTCAAATATTTGGGAAAGTAGAGTGGTAAGGGGCTGATATTTTGGTATCTTTGGAAGAGTGAGATATCGCTCATTAAAATGAGGCCAAATTCATTGATTTCTAGGTAAAATGATATTTCGATCAAACCAAATCAACAGAACTCCTCTGAAAAGCAATTGCCTGCGAGTATCAACAACGCTGGCAGCAGCGCAGAGTCCGAAAATGGAGGTCAAAAGGTCTGCCAGCGGTGACCGAGTGACGGAAAAGGGAAAACGCTACGTGGGGAAGGTGAAGGCATTTTCGTTCAGTTTGACCTACCTGCGAACTTTGTGAACGGGGAGGTGTATGGCAGAGGCGGGGGTGGAGGAGGGAAAGGGGTGGGAGATGCGGGAGGCGGGAAGGATATCCTGTATGTTTAGGGAGGGAGCCAAAAGATCCCTTTCTCCCCCGAATGCTCGCTCACATTCAGTACTACTCTCTCCTGGTCTGGATGGAGGAGGGGGTGTACCCTGGAAAGGGGTGAGGAGGGGAAATGTGGGTGAATGAATGCCCTTTTGCAGGGGTGTGGGAGGGGGGCAGGACGGGTAGAGGGCTCCAAAACTTTCTTATGCGTGGCGGGGACTTGAACGAGGAGGGGGGAGGGTAGGGGGAGTGAGCCAGGGTTCTTGTAGGGAATGATGTTAACGCCCGGTGCGGAGGGAATCGCGATGAGGGCGGGGGATAGTGCCCTGGCGCACCCCTAATTTTTTTTTCAAATACCCCTGAAGGGGGGTGTGGGTACCCCGAGTGGCACGGACCATGCAGTGGTATGGGGTGTTTTGGACCCCACCACCCGAAATTGGGTTCGATGACGTCAACGCGGTGCCAGTGACGTCATCGGCGGTGGCTTCGAGGCGCGTGCTTGGCCTACATTTGAGTCGGCTCCACGTGGCATCGGGATGCTTGTGGTGTGAGGCAGGGGTAGCCTTGCTTTTTTTTGGTGCGGGTGGTGCGTCCCCTCTCTGGAGCTGGCAGAGGTTGCAGGGCGGGAGGAGGGTGGGGGAAGCAAGCTTTCCGGGGCAAATTCCCCTTAACCGAGAGGGAAACTCGGGGACCTACTTCCCCTACCATCTACGTAAAGGGGGGGAAGGGTGACAGAGGGGTTTTGGTGGAAACCAAGCGCTGCCACTGGATCGATCTCGAGGCACGGCCAGGGTGAGAAATTACGGAGCATTTACCAGGGGCAAGGAGAGACAATACGGATGAGGGAATGGGGTACATAGTTGTCGTGATGGCGTTGCAGGGAAGGGATTTTTACGGAGTGTCTTGGATTTTTATTCATTTTTTATATTTATTGTCGAGGGATGGGGTGGTTTTCCGAGAGGGAAAGCGGGGGAAAGAGGGGTTGGAAGTAGCACTGGAGCTGTGGCCTCGGCCATGGGAGGGGTGAATGCCCGGGACTCGGATCTCCCAGCTTCGCCTTCGTTCATTCACCGAATCGTCCATTCATACAGATTCCCTTTCAAGCGACAGTGATTTTTGTAGGGATGCAACAGTCGCAGCCACATCTTGAAGACAATAAAAGAGCACTTGACTCGGCCTTCACAAAAAAATTAACTCGCCATGTATAAAGCAAGACAGTCTCTACATTGTTATAAAATATGAAAAAAAACCCATTAAGGGAAAAATTAACCCAATCCATCTGAGTGATTATACATGGAATCTTTAACTAAACTGATGCCCACGTTACAGGAGAACCGAGGGTCATCTTAAGTTCTAGCAAAGGTTGTAGTAAATCAAACTTCGTGTCTCCCAAAGTTTTATTATAATGAGCACATATGTGCACCTGATGATAGTGTAACAGCAGAAATTGTGATTTACTACAATGTCGACCTTCCACCACGAGAAACCTTCAAATTTTGAATCTTCTTGCATAGGATTAAATACAATATTTTTCTAAAATTTCATATTTTCTTATCTTTCGTCTAATTCAAAAACAGAATGAAAGTAAGCCCCTGTCACCTGAATACCCAGAGATGGAAAAGGATGGTTCAATAAGTTTAAGTAAGGGGAAGAAAAAAGTAATGATTTGCAACGGGTATTTAATGTTTGATCCTAGTCCATCCAGCTAGTTTTAAGGTGGTTACACAGCTAAATGACTTAAATATAATTTCATTCACATAATGTCTACCAGTTGAAACACGCTTCGTCTAATTGAAATGAACGGATAGTACTTCGTCTATCTATAGTATTTTTCGGTAAAATAAAAAATATTTTTTCCATGGAAAACTGCTTGTAATTAGGGCAAACTCCCAAAATTTAGGATAAAGTAGAATGAAGGAACCTTACCAAATTATTCTTTAAATTATCAGCTAATTATAGCGATTATTGAAGTGCAAATGCGGTCATTCCATAGAAAGAGATCAGTAGTCTGACCATATAAGTGGAAAGTAGACTTCATAAACAATATATTCCGGGTATTATCTGCATATTTTGTACCATAATCTTGGTTTTCAATAGGCAACGTATTTCATCAGCAAACAAAGATTATATCAAACTCAGCGAACAAAAACATGTATTAATAACGGAGGAACCCCACATATCGGGATTCCGCATAATAAATACCCGGGATAATAAAAATAGTTACAGCATAAGCAATCAAACATCTAGCCGCGCCATGTAGAAGCGTAGAACGGACTATATTCTTCAAGCATCAGGTACAAATGGAAATAGAAAGATTTTTTTTCAGAGAGCAATCCGATTTCTCGAATAATCAAATGATTGAACGTCCGCTATTAAATCCTAATCAAAAGATGGAAAGATAGGGCTACCCTCAACTGTAGAGAATTATCAGTTGTTATTAGATACATAAATTCATGGACTTTATAAAAATATTCGGGTTGCAGGAACACACCTACGTGTTTCATTAGTTATCTACAAGTAAACATTCGAAGGTTTATCTTATGATTAATTATTAATGAGCAAAATAATTAGTCAGCAAGAGTAAACAACCTCGTCGTTCGTAACAGAAAAACCTTTTATGAAGTGACGAAATCTCCATGCGGTTCATCACGAGTCTGCCATCTTGGGTGCTTATGGAACTAATTACTTCATTCTATAAGGGCGAGTTTACACATGGAAGTCACTTCCATCACAGTATCCTTAGATGTCGCCTGCAAGCGACGCTTCGATGTATAAGCACACACTTCCATGGCAGTAAGGGTTGATAGTGGTAGTAATGGACCGAGGTTCGAACTCACTAGCAAGAAAAATAGACTGGCTTCTGTTTTGCCCACAAATAGCATCTACCAGTATAAATGCGCTCCGTCTATTTTTCGGTACAAAAAAAACATTTTACATGGACCGCTGCAGGTAATTAGGGCAAACTCCCAAAAATTAGGATAATTGGTAATTCATAATATACAAATTCATGAAACGCACGAGTGCCTACAGGTCTCAAACAGCGATATACAAACGCCATTATTATCAAATATGGGCAATTTTCGTAGTTACCATCGTGAATATACATAATTGTTTCAAATGTTTCGAATCGTTGCCTAGGTAACGTGTTGCCTAAATTTCCACACTTAGTTCAACCAGTTCTTGGCGCTACTTAGAAAAAAGTCATCTCAGTAGACTCGTAAATGGTCGTTGTTGATTGTTGTTAACGTGACACTGATGATATTCAATAACGATCGAGGAGATATGAACTACTTGATGCTGTGAATAATAGCAGGATATTTTTGAGATCTAACAGTTACTTTCTAAATGATAGAGAAGTAATATCTACCACTGGAAGAGTATATGATGCATATAAAACTTCCATCGTGAGCAAACGCCGACGGTTCCCAGACTCTGATTCTAATTTGAATGCATTAGGCCCTTTCGGCTCAATTAAAGAATTTAGAATTCCTAGTTTAAACAGAACTTAATTCGTGCCAGGCTGCAAAACAGGGTATGCGACCACGAGGAATCAAAATAGGAGACCGGACGATATTCAAAATGTGTGTAATTACACCCGCGTATGGTATTATATTTTAATCCACTGCATTATGATTACTGGTAAGTAAAACCGGTAAGACGTGTTTATTTACGATCTGTCGACTGAATTTACATTTCAACTGATGTCTTTCATCTCTAGGTGGCGCTACAAACCACAAAGTTGTTTGTTTACGGAATTCTAGGTAACAATTTTCGGCGACGAGTCAACAATCCATATGTATATTCATGGTTACCATATTTATTGTTTACAACCGTCATCCATTTGTTTCGGAAAAGCCGGAAGTAATGTGTGAGCAGGGAGATGACCTGCGAGTCGCGATACGATTTGAGATATCGCTATACTCGTTACTTCTATGTTGAAAGCCGCCTTAAGTTATGAGACCATTCATGAAACCAATAAATTAATCGAATGTTTCTTAAACACACTGACTAGTTGCCCAATGGTAGTAGTTAAGGGTCCCACAACTTTGCGGGATACATAGGTGTCGTTCGGACAAAGCACAACGGACATCAAGCGGAGAATAGCCCAAGCTAAGAAGGCGTTCATGGGAAAAAGATAGCAGCTGGGCTCAAAGAAGGTAGGACTACAAACCAGGACGCAGTATGTGAAAACATTCGTGTGGAGCGTAGCACTCCATGGATCGAAAGCATGGACCATTGGAAAATCTGGCCAGAACAGATTGGAATCCTTCGAAACCTGGTGCAGGAGGAGAGAGCTGAAGATAAAATGGACGGACAAAATAGGAAGTGATGAAGTGAACGGAAGAGTAGAAGAAGAAAGGATCATATCGAACACGACAGAGAAAGGATGAACCAGGTGGTTTGGACACACCCTGATACACAATGAGTTGGCGAAGAACATAATTGAAGGAAAAATAGAGGGAAAAATCCCCAGAGGATGACCAAAGAATAAGCTCATGGACCAAATAAAGAGGAAAGTACACGGGGAAAGATACCAGGAGGTAAGGGAACTAGCATTAGATGGGGAAGGAAGGAGGGCTGCAGTTTTACGTTTGAACGAGCAATGATGATGAGATGCCCTTCCTCCAACCGGCTATGAGTCACGGTGACCACCTCAAGAACTCATGTTATCATATCATCCAAAATATCAAATGACGATTCATCTCACTCATTGATGCTCATCGCCCGTTCTCTGCCCTCTCGATCCTCCCTCCGAGTCATATGACAGCAGGGAAGAGGGGAGGAAAGGCGAAAGAGGAGGACGAAGCGGGCGCAGCGCAGAGGAACGGAGAGGAAACGAGAAGGGGGTTGGAAGGCAGATGGAGGGGGTTGGCAGGCAGATGGAGGGGTTTGTAAAACGGGGGTGGTTGGGCCTGTAGGGGGCGGTGAGTGGGGAGGAGAGGACACACACCCGGTTGGATTCGACCGGCCCGCTCCCTTTTATCTCCCGCACCCTATTGCTTCCACCGCCCGCCCACACAATCGATGCGAGGTAGGCGGGCGCGTTCACTCGCGGAATACCGCGCCTCGCTGTGCCTCTGAGTCACACACAACATTTGCACCCCCGTCTAAACCCTACGCGCGCGCCCGCTTTCACTTGTCCCGCTTAATGTTTGACTCTTCTAATCTCCGGTCTCATGGTAGCTCACGCCGTTGTCGAAGTTGCACTCGGGATGAGCCCATGAATATTGATGAGTGTGAGTGATATCAGGTTCTATTCTTAAACCTATCAATAATAATTTTTGCGATGACTATATTCCTTCTTTGCTACACTTGTATATGACTATGGCTTCGAGAAGGTTCGGCCGTTTCTGAGCGGGACGCTTTGGTAGATGCAATACTAGTCGCGGGAGGGTTTTGAGAATCATCATGTTACTCGATCCGAAATTCTTTGACCCGATTACTGTATCCGAATATTATCGGACTCTTTGCAAGGAAATTAATCTGTGACATGATTCGAGATCAATTTGCTTTACTTTGCAGATTTTGTTTTTAATGAACCTTATTACCATTCTTTTTGATTTTCATACTGTTACTATTCTCGCTCTAGATAAATTTTTATCATGTATTGCGTCGCGATACATAATGACTGCCAAATTATGAATGAAACGTTTACGCTATATATTTTGACAAAGTTCTGTTGCTCGGTTTTTGTCCGGGGTAAATTTACAAATTCTTATGTGGAATTTGGAGACTCATGTAACTATTTCTCAGTACACGAAATTCCATGAGGTTTCATTTCTTATCTCATAATTTATGATTATGATCAGTATCTTTAAAGGCAATATTCATATTTCATATTTAGGTTTGAAACGGTATTGGGACTACATCGTATTCAGAGAATTGAATCCCAGCCTATTGTTACGACCTTTCAACTGCATGGTAACTTAAGGCACAAATACTGAAGACTCAGGAGATATTTTTGGGAATCAAAAAATCACTAATAAATCAAAATATAGAGAAAGTTCACGAGTACAATACTTATTACGAGTGGAGGCTAGAACTAAATCTTAGTAAATGCTAGCAGCACACTTCATGCGGAAGTTACCACACCAGCGTCGTATCTACATCATTGGTGGAGTGAACTTAGTTTTCGAATAAATGCAAATACCTTGGAATTATCTTAACTTCAGATGCATCTTGGAGAACATATACAAAACATAAGCGGCACACCATTAAAGGAACTAGGATTATCAAGTGTATAATAGGAATGCCCTGAGAAGAAAAAGTAAAAGAGAGATGCTACTTCGCTCTGGTCAGGCCATACCTTGAATACACCGCGATCATTTGGGACCCTGGACAGAAAGGTTTAACCAATAAATAAATAAAATACAAAGGAAAGGTGCGCATTCCGTAAAATAAACTACTACGGGCGATCATGCAGTGTTACATATCTTTTAGAGGGATTAAGGTGGGGGCCGCAAGAGACTCGGATGCTGCACGCTAACCTCACATTGTTTGAGAAAATCAGTAGAAGTATGTTTCAAAGCAACGCAGAGAATATCATTTTGACGCCACACTACATTGCTAGGTCTGAAAGAAGTGATAAAATAAGAGAGATACATTTCCGAACAGATATGTACAAAAACTCGTACTTTCCACGCAAAATGAATGACCACAGCAAAAACAGAGCTATATTCAAAACACTTCAAACACACTTCCAGGATTCACTTCACCATTTCACCTCCCAATCACCATCTCCTTTACATGGCCCGTGTCCTAACACCCCACCATAATTGGTTGTTCAATCCTAAGATTGGATGACTGCAGCCTTCCACCCTTCCCTATCTAATGGTAGTTCCTTCACCTCCCGGTATCTCTTCCTATGTACTTTCCTCTTTATTTGGCCCTTGACTTTATTCCTGGGTCTTCCTCTGAGGACTTTTCCCTCTATTTTTCCTTCAATTATGTTATTCACAAACCCATTGTGTTTCATCACACGCCAAATGGTGGCTTACAGGGAATAAAATATCTACATAATTGTTCTTCTACCCCTTTCTTTTCCCTACTCCTTTCCTTCCCTCCCATGACTGCTGTGCTAGCACGCCTAACATTATGTAAACAGTCTGCAGAACGGACAGGTTAAAAATTTTATTCCTCCCGCGATCGATAAGAGACCATAATGACTGCCAATGAGACTTTCACGTAGGTTTTCAGCTGGTCATGTAGCTGATTATTTGATTTGATCCCGAATACTTGTTTCTTAACCTGCCACTTAGAATCAACATCATGTTTTTCATGTTCCCTGCATGACTCTTGATCACGTAGTTGCAATATACTTTAATACGATTGTTTGTGTAGCATTGGTAGCATGCCTATAGTATAGTGCATGTTGTCGAAATTTAATTATTGCACAATAGTGCATGTTGATAAGATGCTTGCAGGGTAATGTGTAGGCGTACTCCCTAGCTTTGGCTGCTCGCAGAGAAGTACTTTTAAATAGACTGAGCTTTCCTCTCAAAATCTTTCATCTTTCCCGCGAAAATTGATACCGTAAAACAGGATTCAGACTCAACCAAGCTCGGAAGCCTGTAGTCCTCAAAATAATGGCGGGACGGAGGAAGGTTGTGGGCCATTCAGAAACAACGTGAACACAAGCGAATAAGGGGATCGGGTTGGTGTGGTGGCTAGTGTACTGGCTAACCATACAGAGGGCCAGGGTTCAAATTTCCACAGCGGAGAGTGTTTTACAGAAGAAACCCGATCCGTACTTGACTGTCTTGGGGAGGGCACTGAAGTGCAGTACTCCTTCTGTCGGATGAGACGTCAAACTGTGGTTCCTTTGGCGCCTTTCGTTAAGAGCAGGATAATTCCAACGACGGGTTTCTCTTCATCTTTACTCCCTTACATGTCCCCTGTAGAGCAAATGACTTATGTGGTCAGTAGTCTTCCCAAATATCCATCCAATGAGCTAATAGTATATAAGACAACCATAATAAGGTCCCAATATCAACGCCCTTAGACCGATGACAAGAGCTAGCCATTGATACATCGGCAACACACAGGCACCAGACACGGCGGTAATCCCGAGAAGAATTTTAGTTCGTTTCTCTTATTTGGCCAATCAATGCTAGGTATATATACTTTTCCCTACTCCTTTCCTACCCTCTCAAGGCAAGTGTCCCAACATACCTAACATTAGGAAAATAGTCTGCAGAACGGATAGGTTTAAAATGACGTGTGTATATTATTATACAGTTTTTTTTCTTTAGAAAGGAATATATCGACAGCTAATCACCTATCAAAATGCCCCACAGTATTCTTCAGACGCCAACCTCGACTTGCCGACCTTCTCTGCTCCCATTGTTTTCTGGAGCGGATATTGACTGAAGTCCCCGCTCGACCACACAGAGTTGCAACAAGCCACGTAGAAAACGTTCAAAATGTTCCGCTCCCTATCCTCTTTCCACAGCCCAAACACGAATACTCAGTTCGCCATCAAAGCCTCCGGCTCTAGAGATTCCGATCACTTGGTGTATGAGATAGCGCAGTCACGCGCTCGGGTACAAGGATGTATGCCAAAAGTTGATATGATTGGCGGTTTCAGGTGATACTTTGAGGAATTTGTTAACATAAAAACGATAACTGGTATATTTGTGATTTCTCATATCTTTATTTGGAAATAACTGGGCATCGACATTCAACATCATCTTCAGGTAAAGAATCTACCTGTGTATACTGTGATTGATAACTGTCGAGTCTTTACCTGAAGATTGCGTTCAACGTAGAAACCTGGGTCGTTTCTAATTAAAATATGAGGAATCAAAAAGTTACCAGCCACCACGTCGGCCGAAAGGATGAAATAAGCCATGAAAATTCATTGGACTATGCCGGTCAAGTCAAGCGATTGTTTCCCGGCGGATTTCATCACTTTGGTACTCAACAACATTTTTTGGAAGGGACAAACTAACAATTGACAAAAATGGGGGTGTAACGGGGAGAAGAAAAAGAGGAGGAAGTGAGAAAATGGAGAAAAAGAGACATGAAACAAATAAAGAAAAAGGGAGAACGGAAGGAGGAGGCGACCGGGGAACGCCGTCATGAATGGTTGCATGAATGAGTTCTACCTTGAATGAGATTCCTTGCACAAAACGAACTAATTTTCTGGGTCAAGCGGGAGTGCCAACTCCACGGCGTTTCACTTCGACGAAAAAAGGATGGGGTTGAGGGAGGGAGGGAGAGGAGGGGTCGGGGAAATGGGGTGAAGGAGAAGGACCTGGACCAAACCGAAAGTGTGCCAGTGGTGTCTTCGGGTGTGTGTGAGTGTTCGAGAGGGAAAGAGAGTCTGTTTCACACGAACGACGAGGATCGATACGACTACATCAACAAAATCACCCCTCTCCTCCTCCCCTTGCCTCTGCCACTACATCCCTTTTCGACCTGTGACCGGCGAGCCGCTGCCGAGGGTTGCAAGGCGGTGAAACGACGCTCATCGAAGGGAAAATGAAACGATAAGAGAGTTAAGAGAACTGGAAAAGGAGGGAGGTGACGTCCTCCGCGGTAACTTGCATAATAATTTCACACTAAGCAGTGATTAAATGAGAAATGGCAATTTTTGCGGTAAAAGTACATAGAAGTAAATGTACAGGGAAGGGCGCTTGATTTGACGAAGAAAAAAAATCCGTGTAGCGGTATTTGGCAAGAATTAACTAGATTTTTACTCTCATTAACACTTGGAGTACCGCAGGTGTCATTGTGACCCCTTTTCATTTTTAAAAAACCATTACCTCTGACTGACTTGTCCCTGCTCTAGCATATTTCTTGACTTTTATTTTTCTTAGCAGGAGGATTTAAGAAGTTATGGTAGTGACGGCTGAGGCGAGCGTTTCAGTTTCACTCTACCCGTGTTTACGTATCACTCAACAATTAAAGATAATGACTTTATGTTTTCTTTATTTGGTTTGAAAGATATTTTTCCAAAAGAAAAAGTTTTATCCCTCTGGGTTAGTGAGGAAACTTACCTGAACTTTGGCTAACAAAAACTCACTTCTCAGCCAGTAATTTGAAAATCGAAGACGGTCAACCTCTGGCGACATCTTTCTTCTATACGATACGTAAAGAACATCCATAATTACTAGTTTGTGAGATCGCAATCGTTAAAACCGGTGGCCCTTGCTCGCTAAAAATCTAACTATTTCCGACAATATGGAGGCGAACCGTGCCGTGACGAATTTGTTTCCCCCTTCCGCTCTCCTCCACCTCTGCGACCGAGTCGTAGGAAGTGGAGGGTATGAGGGCTTTGGTCTTATGCACATCGACACTTTTGTAATCTACTCCCTAGATCACTCTTTGTTGGACTTCTAACGGGCCAATCAAGTATTATGTAAGACGTTTTTGGGGGAGGGGGTTGGGATCATCTTATATTCGCTTAAAGAGAGGGAGAGCAGGTTGAAACATTATACTAGAATTGAGAAAGAAGGGTGACTCAACGTTACTTGAGAGGCAGGGGAAGGAGTTCCACAGGGGGGAAACAAATTCGTCACGGCACGGTTCACCTCCAGTGTCGGAAAATAGTTAGATTTTTAACGAGGGTCCACCGTTTTAACGATTGCGAAGTCATAAACGAGTAATGATGGATGTTCTTTACGTATTTAATAGAAGAAAGATAACGTCAGAGGTTGACCGTCTTCTATTTTCAAATTTCTGGCCGAGAAATGAGTTTTTGTAAACCAAAGTTCAGGTAAGTTACCTAACTAACCAAGAGGGATAAATATTTACCTTTCACCTCATATTTTGAAACAATATCTTTCAAACGAAATAAAGAAAACCCGAAGTCAACATCTTAAATAGTTACTCCGTAGTTGAGCGATACGTAAACACGGGTAGAGAGAAAATGAGGCCAAAAACGCTCGCCTCGGCCGCCAAACCATTACGCCTTAATGTGAAAATAATAATCTACATCTATATCCTACCGTGCGAGGCACCGATTTGGCGAGCGGCAGGGATGTTAGGACACCAGCCGTGTAATGATGTAAAGGAAAAGGTTTTGGGAGGTAAAATGGTGACGTGTATAATGGGAGTGTTTTTTAGTGGATTTCAGTCATTATTGTGGTCGCAAATTGTTCTCGGAGAGAACGAGATATTGTAATATTACCTATCTGCTCGGCAATATATCTCTCTTATTTTATCGCTTTGGTCAGCCCTAGAGATGTAGTGAGGCGTCATGATAATATTTTCTGTGTCGCTCTGAAACACACCAGTACTGAATTTTTCAAGTAGGATGTACAGGGTTAAGAATGAGTGATCGATGGTCGATGAAAGAACTTGGAACGAATGCTCCTGAAATGGGTATATATGAAGTAAAAAATGCGCTTAGATGGTATGACCACGTTGAAAGAATGAACGAGAGTCGAATATTGTCATTTAAGCATTCTACCAGTTGATTCGTAGGTTTTCGGACAGTACTTGTCCTGATCCGTTTTCTTTGCTATGGATGGCCAGTCGTTAGATCCCTCTTGAGTTCCTCATATTGTCTCCCGCTTCGTATTTCGTCCACAATTCCGACCCTCTTCCTTCCTCTTTCCCTCTATTAGCCTATTCAGCATTTCTTCTCTATTCAAAACATCCCAAATCCATCTCTTTTGCCTCCTAACCCCCGCTACCAGGTTCCTCTCCTCTCCAACCTCATCCAATACATCCTTGTTTGACAGTCGAATAACTAAGTTAAAATTACTTGGAGAAAGGATTATGTATTCATTACGCTTCGAAGCAAAAGAGCAACTAAAAATGGAATCGGAGTGATGAATTGAACGCCGAAACTAAACAAATGAAGTCGGATAACAGCGATACAGTGGCATTATATTCGGCGGAAAGGCTATATATCAAATTATTGCATCATTAACAATGCAACATTTAATTCATTCATCCTACAGCTGCTGAAATGTACTTCGAATATGGTCTCCATCATCAAGGGAACTACCTCGCTCAACCTACCTAAAGAGGAAGAATATTACGAACCTTAAGACCAAGAAAGCTCATATGCAGAAATGAGTGAATGGGGCATAAATAGTCTAGCAAAGGATTGGCAAATATGGGGAGGAAGCTAATAAAACGTCGCCCGTTTTCTAGGTCTAACGTCGAGTATTACGTTCCTTTAACAAGGTATGTCCCGAAAAGGAACAACATGATGGGTACAATCTTCAAGGGAAAATATTAGTAAAAATAACCATCGGCTGAAGTAAATGTAAAGGGTTCAAGATTTTCCTTACGCTATATGGCATTTAAGTTATCAGCAATGGTATAAAATATATTAAAACACATTTTTAGATTCTGATAGCAAAACATCATTTCTGTTGAAGGCTTCCGCGGGGCTTTGCTGGAGGTTGATTCCTTCTTTCGGGTTTTCCGCCGCGTTGGTACATGTTGGGGACGATATTTCGCCGGCTGTCCTGCTGGCTTCCTCAGGTCCATGTGACAATTCGGTTCTGGAGGCGCCGTATTATATAGGGTCGTTTTCGCGCCTTTTTTTTGTGGTCCTCTTCTCTGATTGGTCGGAATCGTTTCTTCTTGGAAAAGTGCTTTCCAAGAAGCGGAGAGAGGGTAACCGTCGTCTCTATTGAAGTTTTCACGGTTTTTAGCGATTTCCACCGCTTCTCTGATGAGGCGGGGGAAATATCTTTTTTCTTTGTGGATGATCGTCGCTTCCGGGAATAATATGTTATGCTGCGGTCCCTCCCAAGCATGTTCCGCAATGGCAGAAAGGTGGAACTGTCTATTTTTGGTGGCTCTCAGATGTTCCTGCATGCGACACTTGAGCGCCCTGCAGGTCTGTCCAATGTACCTGGAGCCGCAGCTGCAGGGCACGGAATAGATGCCTTCGTTGGCGTCTTTGGGAAGGCGGTCTTTGGCCTTGCAGAGGATGCTGGCTGTCTTCTGTACCGGTTTGAATCTAGAGACGACATTATGCCGTTTTAGGACTCGAGCTATCCTCTCGGAGACGCCGGCCACGTAGGGAATTGTCGCGTAGGCCACGGGTTTTTCACTCCTTCGGTCCTCCTCGACGGTCCTTGTCAGGGCCATGGTTCTCTCCACTCTCTTGGCGATCTTCAAGATGGAAGACTTGTGGAAACCGTTTAGTTGGAAGGTCGAGAGCAGGTGTTCCTTCTCGGTCCGAGATGGCATGCGCTCGGTGGTACATGGTGCGGATGGCAGATTCCTTTTGAATAGGGTGGTGGTGTGACGATGCATTCAAGTATCTGTTGGTATGCGTCTTTTTTCGGTAAACAGAGTGGCCTAGCGTGCCGTCTTCTCTCCTGGTGACGAGAACATCCAGGAATGGCAGTTGTCTATTTTTCTCTATTTCCATGGTGAATCGAATGGAATCGTTCTGTTTATTTAAGTGGAGAAGAAAGTCCTTCAGTTCTTCCTCTCCGTGGGGCCAAATTATGAACGTGTCGTCCACGTAGCGTAGAAACCGCTTCGGCTTCAGATGGTAGGTTTCCAGAGCTCTTTCTTCTAGGTTCTCCATGAAAAGGTTGGCTATCACCGGTGATAATGGTGAACCCATCGCCGTGCCTTTCTCTTGCTGGAAGAAGTCTCCATTCCACCTAAAGTAGGAATTCTTCAGGCAGACCTCTACTAAGTCGGGGAAGTCCTTGGGCCATGCCTTGTCTGTCAGAGAGTGGACCGCTTGCATCGCGTCTGCCACGGGGATGCTGGTGAAGAGGGATTCAACGTCAAAACTGACCAGCAAGTCACTATCGGTTGTGGTGATTCGGTTGATGATGTCTATGAAATGTTTGGAGTTCCTCACGAAGGTTGGTGAATTGCCCGTGAATGGTCTAATGCTCTCAGCGAGGAATTTAGCCAACTTGTGTGTCGGCGAGTCAATGGCGCTGACAATGGGACGTAATGGAGTACCTTCTTTATGGATCTTGGGTAATCCATAGAGTCTTGGTGGTTTGGGCGCTGTTTCCGTAAGCTTCCTTCTCTCTTCCTTGGACAGGGAGATGGCGTTCCGCAAGGCTTCCTTGACCTTACTTTGGACTTTATTCGTAGGATCTGACTTCAAAATGTTGTACGTGTCGTCGGTCAGAAGGTCTAGGATCTTACCACTGTAGTCTTTCTTCTCCATCAGGACAGTAGCGTTCCCTTTGTCAGCAGGGAGCACTAAGAGGTCTTCGTTTTGTTTGAGACTCAGGAGAGCCTTTCTTTCGGCCAGTGAGATATTCGACTTGGGTGCTTTTGCCCGACGCAGGATTCTGCAGACTTCAAATCTAGCTTCCTCGGAAGCGCTCTTTTGGACCCACCGCAAGGCGTCTCCAACTTCAGTGACGATTTCTTCCTTTCACTAATCTATAGACATTTTACTTTCAGGAAGCACGTGAGGAACGTGGTCGCAAGGTGTAGTAGGCGAAGTAACCTGATCAGGGCGGTCCGCGCAAGGGGGCGGGGAGTCTCGGCGAGGTGCGGCCTGCTCCTATACAGGTCGTTCATACGGCCAGTCATGGAGTACGCCGCGCTGGCCATTCTCCCGCTACGACAAACTTTAAAGTCGTACGCCACCCTTGAGCGAAGGATCCTCAGGCAGACCTTCGACCTGCACCCATTGACCCGTTCCCGCACCGTATATGACCTAACTAATAATGAACCTCTGCTTCACAGGTTGTGCCGCCTACGCTGCGACGGGACAAGGAGGATAGCGGAGAACAACAAGGGCGCTTCTGGATTCCATCATTGGTACAGCAGGTGGTCCACTGCCCAGAAAGCCTAAGAAAAAGCTGTACTCCACTCCAAGATTCATCTCGGACCACCTTCATCTATATCACCGGAGGTCACGCTGCCACCTCATACAATCAGACCCACGGTTCCCGCACCCGCGCAGCTTACCATCACACCAGGTTTTCCGCTCCGCCCCAAGAAAAAAGGAAAGAAGAAGAAAGAAGAATCGGCGTCCCACACAATGGCCCCCCCAGCAACCCTTGCCCCAAGTGACTCCCCCCCACCTCCCCAGTGATACCCATATTTATTACTCCCACCCCCCAGTGATTCCCAGTGATATTGACTATTTATTATCTTTATTGTTACCAGAGACATTCCATGTTGAAAGATTTCATAGTTTAATCACGTTATTACCGGATCAGTGATCCCCAGTGATTTAATTATTTATTACCAGAGACATATATATATATTATTTATTACAGAGACTTATTCAGCGTTAACTTTTGAAATTCTAAGATTTGTTATTTTTTGTGTTGTTTTGTTTTATATTGTTAAGTTTGTGGCCTGGCGGTAGTTTTAGCGGGTTTCCCACCGTCCTAGGGCGAATGCCGGGCCAATATCTTCCAGCACCAGTGAAAGTGTTCCAGTGTTTTCCCTGAAGAGGCGACAGCCTAAAACGGGGTCCACACCATTGTTTTTCTTTTTTGTTATACTTGTATTTGTTTTGGTGTGGAATAAACGTATTGTGACTTGACTTGAACCGAATTGTCACATGGACCTGAGGAAGCCAGCAGGACAGCCGGCGAAATATCGTCCCCAACATGTACCAACGCGGCGGAAAACCCGAAAGAAGGAATCAACCTCCAGCAAAACATCATTTTTTAAATCTTCGGATGAAGCAAACGGAAAAATATTTAAGAATTTTCGCACATAATGAGGACCTTAGATTATGACAATGATTGTATTATAAACCCAATTAGCAAATGAAAATGAAATAATTACATATTTCACTAGATAGTGCTCGGGTATTAAGGCAAGTTCGTGAAGAGGCTGACCTAGTTCAAATAAAGGGAGTTATTTGGATCACAGCATGTTTTGTTCGAATTCTCCATTTGAATGCTAAATGCGATTACCAATTTTGAAAACAAAATTAACTGTTAAAATGATATTTCTAAGCTTTTAACCCAATGCTGTATCCTCCTGCACTTATTTACCTATTATTCCCTTCTTTCCGATCGAATAGATACGATGTTTCTACATCTATATCTGCATACTATCCTGCGAGCCGCCACATGGGTGAGTGGCAGGGAGACATAGGACACCAGCCACGTAAATATGTAAGGTTTTGGGAGGTGAAATGGTGGCGTTTGTATGGGAGTGTATATATGGGAGTGGTGCTCAATTTTTATTGTGGTTGCTTATTGTGCGCGGGAAGAACGAGATTTTGCACCTACATTTTCGGCAATGCATCTCTCTTATTTTATCGCTTCTGTCAGACCTAGAGATGCAGTAAGGCGTAATGATATTCTCTGTGTCGCTCTAATTCTGATTTCTAATAACAGAAGGAATATTAACATTGCGCTATGAAGTAACTGCAAGTCTTGGAATCTGCCAATTGGTGAATATTTTTCCCAAGAGTGACTTACCAAAGATAAGCGCGGTGTTGGAAATATTCGCGTATGTTTCGTAGAGGTTAGTACGCGTAGAATAAGTTTGGCAACAGCGTTCTCCATTGGACTCCTTCAGTACACTAAATATGGAACGCTCTATAGATGACTAAATACATTTTTTGAAAAATTCATACGTCAAACAATACGCCGAATACCTACTGCACATACTACAATATTCCAACATACAGTAAATATTCCATAAACGAACTTTATTAATATTCGCACTGCTTTAAAAATGTTTCGCCACGGATAATGGTAACTGGACATCGAACAGTTATCCAATTTGCAAATATTATTCTCAAAATAGAACTAACCAACTAAAGATTAGTGCTGAGTTAGAAATCTTCGCGTACGTTTCCTAGAGGTAAGCATGAGTGGCCTAAGTTTGGCCACATCAGACTCATATTATCCACTAAACGAGCAACGCTTTACTTTTGGTTACCTACAACTTTATCATTTCTCTCTCCGAAAACATCCATAAATCCAACGGCACATATTTGAATATTTCAACGTACAATTCATGCTCCAAACTAACTTAATAATGGAACGGGGTCGGAAATTCTTGCTTTCTTGGAGTTTAGGTGTTCCCTTCATGAATTCAAACAATGACTCTATTTTATCATCTCGTAGTATTGACACAGTGGCTTGAAAGCGTATGATGCCCCTCCTCATAATTATCTGTAATGACTAGTTATCGATTTTGGAGATGCAATTAATATAAGGTGGAAAATCAAACAGTCGAGAGACGTACGTACAATTAGCATACCTATGCATTTTCATCGAAGGACTTCCAAATATCAACCATTTATCTTAAGAACAAAAACTGGTTTTACCAATCGATCTCACCCCCTTCCGCGGAAACCTGAGTGAACTTTAGAGAGTTCCACACTCAGCAGACGCAATTCGTCTAAAAGAGAACGCTGTTGCCAAACTTATACCATGCGAGGTCACCTCTAGGAAACATACGCGAAGAATTCCAGCACCACGGAAATCTTGAGTAAGTTACTTTCGGGAGTAACATTTGCAAATTAGCAGAATCCAAGAATTGTAGTCACTGCATCGCGAAATTTCAATTTTCCTTCTCATTTTAGAACTATCGCATCTATTGCCTGATGAATATTTTAACAGGAGATGGCTCTCAATGGGAGCCCATTTCGTGAATACCTTAAGGACGGATGTATACGTTACGCTCATCTATCACATGTTTCCGATCAAAACGTGATTTTATACCTCGAACACCAGGAAAAAGCTAAAACATTAAAAATGCTAAAGATGTAATTGGACGCATTGTGATTGTGCTACGTAGGCAAAGACCGCTGATAACACGGCTTCTCTGTCCCCGTAGTAAGTGAGTGGGGAGGGGGATGGAACTGAAATAGTACCGTCTACACAATAGCAACACGGGGATGAGTCCAGGAAGCTACAGAGTCATCGGCTGAAAATCCCAGCCACCCCCCACCATTCATCCCTCTCCTGCCCCCTTCAATTTTTACACACAACTAGCTAATCTCACCCCCCCTCTTTCTCCCTCCCTACCTCCTCTCTTCTCTCCTCGTGGCCGCAACTCCCGGAAACTTCGGCAAAGGGACGCCTCTCCTCCATCTTTCAGCCCCATGCCGATCGGGGCCTTACTGGGTTGAGGAGAAGGAGTTAATCGATGCCTCATTCTACAACACATCCCCCCACACCTTTTAACCTCGCGCCGTACCTACCTGCCGTGTACTTTCACGGGTGCGCGATATAAAATTACCTGCGTCAACCATCGGCGTCGAAACATATTGAGTGGTCGAACACAATGCTCTGCAAGACTTGTATTTATTTTAACTTTTGCGGAAATTAACCGCTAAGAAGGACGAATTTGGAACATAGATAGTGAGTGAATCATAAGCCTGAACTGGGGTACGACCCAATTCATTCAGCTGCGCGATAATTAATCGCCAGTAGAGACACTCGAAAAAAAAAGCAAACTTTCGACATTAAAAAATATTGAAAGGGAATATGAAAAATTCAGTTATGAAATTGACCAGAGCATAATGTGTTCGAGAATCACACGATGAGATTTTTTATGATATAATTTCATGTAACAATTCCTGTACACGAAAAGTATTCACCAAGTAATTTTGATTCCTCGCCTGAATTTGGTGGTAGTAAATGGTAAAACGCGAAATATTTAATTAACGTGGACCGAATATAATGCAGGAGAGAGGATGCCTTGTTAGGTAAAACCTCCGATTAACTGTTTTTCATTGTGTTTCTTCCAATTTATACCGTAAAGGGGAGTCTAAAAATAACAATCCTGCAACAATTAAAGATTGCTTTCGATTATGACCACTGGTTAACGCGAAAAGTATATTGAAATTACCCAAAACATGGACCAGGAGAGGCAAGGAAGGCCTTTTATCGGAACTGAACAACATAAACTCACGGTGCAAGAAGTGGACACTTGAACTAAATCTTAGCAAATGTAACGCAGTACATCTCATTACTGAGTACACATTAAGTCTTCAGCTGAAGTCAAATATCCTGGAGATACCATAATTTCAGATAATTGCGGTGCGATATGACACTAGCCGTCGATGCACCCCGAAAACCAACTACTACTACTTCAGATAATTGCGAAAAACACACAAAAAATAAATTCGGCACAGATTAGAAGAAACAAGGATTCATGAAGAGTATAGTTGGAAGGATCACGGATGAAAAAGAGATAGACAGGTGCTTCTTAACCCAGATTATGCCGCACCTCGGATATTTAGCAAACATTTGGGACCCTGGACAGAACGATCCAATCCAAAAAGAAGACTGCCAATGATACCTATACGATTCTATAAAAACTGCATCGAGCACACATACAATCTTCCACATCTTATGGAGGGGTAAAATTGGGATCCCTAAGAAACTCGTAGGCTGCACAAAAGGCTTAGTTTGCTCGAGAAAGTCAAAACAGGAGTGTTTCAATGTGACACAGAAAATATCACTAAGATACCACACCACCTCGAGGTCCGATAGAAGCTATAAAAAAAGAGGGATACTCTATCGAAGGTACCGGAAGAAAACTTCTTTCTTTCCACGCTCAATACGATACTCTAAAAAAATGACCTTCACTAAAACTCTCCTATGACACTATTTCACTATTCACCTCCCAAAACTTTATCCTATACATCTTTACCCTATGATACCCTATGCCAAACGTTCATGCGGCGGCTCGCAGGGTAGTATGAATATGTAGTCGGTATATAATATTTTCTGATCGTTCGCAGCAGAATTTAACAGCGCAATGTAATAATTAATATCCGTGTTAAAGGCTGAACCTCACTCTCCATACAGATATAGCATTGATATTATTTTTAAAGTAAAAATGAGTAACGCAGAGAATTAACAACGATTAAGTTCGAGTTTTTCTGAGAAACGACCACGTGTCCTTCGAATAAGACTCCAAAGACTTCACACCAACCCGATACCCAATCATTTCTGCAACTATCCACAAGACCCGAACTACTTTCGTGAATTTATTAATGTCCTTTTTCTCTTCGTCTTCCCCCCCAGCATCTCTTCTTCCTAATACCTGCCGTTGATGCACCATTACCATGCACTATGTCCATCATCCCCCGGTTTTAGCCTTCTTCGAATTCCAGCCTATAATTTCTTCTTTCTTCCTTCGGCATCCTCGACACATTCTCTTTTGTCTTCTTCTTCGATACCTCAGCCCTTATCTACACCAGCTTCTCAGTTCTCGCAATTAACCAGCGAAGCCAATAAGTATATACATTCATCTGGCAATAATCAGAAATAGGTGATAATTACAAACTTTCCCAACGTCTCATTGTAAAACATAGTACGTAGACTCCCAACTTCCAATCATTTACACCTGGAGCATTGGTGCAAATGTCAATATTGGGGACATATGAAGACTTTGATTCACTTAACCGGAAAACACATTACACATTTGAAATTTTCCGGAAAAAATTCATTTTTTAATTTTCACTCCGCATTTTGGCAATGAAATTAAGTAAGAAGCATGAGTAACTACAGCTTAAAAGACAAATAAAACTAATCTAATATAAATAACAAAGCAAGTTTCACTTCATTTTCCTAGAACTGATCACCGTTAAAGAAGGAAGTCACTTCCAATGCTTGCAAACACAGAAAATGCTTTGCACCGACATTGAAAATGGAAGCCAATGGTAGCAAGAAAAGATGATTATTAAAGTTAATGCATTTCGCAACTGTCGAAACATAAGGCTATCGCTTCTGAAAATATAAATTTTTTGTAAAATCCCCTCACTTGCTTAAAATCCTTACTTCCATTAGGAATTTTCAATTTTGCGGCTCTTTAAATCCTTTATAGTATGTTATGTGCAGTGATAAATATTCACCTTCTACAGCAATTTATGGGCTACTTCACTAACTGCATGCAATATCTCTGTTTCATTAAAAAAAAATTAGCGACCACTCTGATTTCTAATAAATTCATTTCTGATGGCGGAAATCCTTTCAAATGCCTCCAAGTCAAGCAAATAATTACATTAATGAGCATCGAGTGGAAAGCTTTCAACAATAAAGACCGCGATTAAAACCTGAATAGAGGCAGGCTAAGGAACTGGCTATATTTAAACCGATATTTTGTCTGCGGTGTGGTGAAACCCTCTTTCTTGTGAGCCAGAAACCGGGGTTTTTAACAGTTTCAACTGCCGCCATTGAAAATGTGGATTGAACTTCCCTGTTGCTACCCACACATTAGATCAAAGGAAGATACAGGAACCTTGGCGCAACGGAGATAATTCTCCAGCTCACTCAACCCTTGTTGTCCGTTAGTTTTGCATAAAAATATGAGATGGCAGCCCCCCCGTACTCAACTCATTAATCCCCCATCGAGTTGGTTCAATTTCGTAGGATCAAGTAGACCCCATTTTTCGGAACAGCTGCGTGTGTCAGCGATTGGTCGACAAGAGTTTATCCTCCATAACGGAAGGGAAACTGCTGTCCCCGTACCGAAGGAAGTGATTTAATACACATAGCCGTAGTGGAAGCCTTCGACCATTCCTAGGGTCAGGTCCACTCATCAGGGACAAAGATTTGTCGCAATCGAGGAGATTAGACGGAAATTGCTGGAGTTACGAAACATAATAAAATACTCTTCATGATTCTAGCTATGTAAGCCTAGTTTGGAGATATTTTTGGCCATTTACAGATTTTAACTATTTTTCAGATTACACATTTTTGAGTTAATTGACGGATGTTCTCACGCAAAATGTATTGATTTTCAGTAGAGACGTCGAACAACATCGTTAAGCATTTAATTACAGCGTAATAAAATGATTACTTCATAATTAATCATATATTCAACGAATTCGATAAATACACGCAAAATATCCGATCGTATCTCTCGTTCACCCTCAAAATCATGGCTAACGGCAGGTAGCATATCCTTTCGCATGGGGACATCAATGTATTCAACGGCCTTCGTGTGCGCTCAAGTATGCTAGCGTGTTCTGATGTGCTTAAACTTATTTACGAAGTTTTTAATCTATTGATTACTGAGGAAGTTTTGTGATATCTCAGTAACAAGGTAGAACATTTTTTCACCGTCTTCTTCTGCTTAGCTACGGGAATCGTTCACTCGCCTTGAGTAGGGGCGATGGGATAGGCGAGAAAAGGAGTCGGGAAAGGGAGAAATAAATGAACGGAGGAGAAAAGGTGGATGGGAAGGGGGTGGGGAGAGTGGCGGAAGAGGGGAAGCGGCGGGCTCTGATAAATAAAGGGGGCCATGCTCTCGGGGTTGCGCGATTTCTTCGATGATTCGACTGTGATATGAGATTTTTATTGCCGCAACAATTGTATGATTTTTTTCACCTTGGATACCGAGATTTCATATGCGTTATGTTTTCGTTATTAGCTCGCAGCTTATCACATTCAGCATCGAGTTTATTTCCTCCTAACATGATGATTGAGGAAAATTTCCACGAATCCTTATTCACATACATTAGTTGTTATAAATGAATTCTTAGCATTTTCGTCGGGTCGGGAAGGGGAGAAATAAATGAACGGAGGAGAGAAGGTAGATTGGAAGGGGGTGGGGAGAGGCGAAAGAGGGGAAGTGGCGGCGGGCTCTATTCAATAAAAGGGGCCGTGCTCTCGGGGTTACGCGATTACTTCGATGATCTGAATGTGATACGAGAGTTTCATCGACGCAGCAATTGTATGATTTTTTTCACCTCGGATGCCGAGATTCCTTATGCGTTAAGTTGCCATTTGTTAGCTCGCAGCATATCACGCTCAGTATCGAGTAAATTTTCTGCTAGCATGATGATTGAGGAAAATTTTCATAAATCCTTATTCACATAGATTAGTTGTCACCATTGAATTCTTAGCATTTAGAGCACGCTTGTATACGATGGGATAAGCTTTTCAATTGGCGAATATGAAATATTTAATAACATCATGAACTGGGAATCTGTACGTACGTTTCCGGTCATTGATTAATAATTTTGTTCATTTTTAGGTGAGAGCGGTCTCTGATTTCCTCGTAATCAATTTGAAAAAAAGTGATGTACCCAAATTTCATCCCATTTGGCAATATTTCCATACTCCAGTCTTCTTCCCCAAGTAACCAATTTTTTATGACACGGAGGATATATTATCCACCTCGCATAACGTCTCTACAATGAGTATTATTCATTTAGGTAATCCATCGGTAAACGTAGGCTTGATTTTCGGCCACTCAAATATCCTATACATGGCTTCATGTGCACGGCCCTATTTACCAAAAATATACTTTCTTCATTTAAGCGTACGACATCAACTTAAATACAAAGAATATGGAAGAGACTTGTCTAGTCAAGTTGATACTGTTAAATTAGACCTTCATTGAAATATATGAATTATATTGATATAAGGAATAAGTTACATATGAAATTTGCGGTTTTCCATGTTAAAGTCGGTGCAAATTTAGAACATTACATTTTCAAATGACTGCGGAACTAGCCGCGCATTAATTTAAACGGAGTCACCAGCTAATGTTCACACAATTGTGTGAACCTCTGGCATTAAATGTACGATAATTGTGAGGAAAAATTGCTCCTTAAAGCCCACAACAGATTCAAGCTGAACGCTGTCCTGTAATAACTACGCACTTTTAGGGTATTTGGCGACACTCCCCCGTTCTATGGAAGGTAGCAGGAAAGCTACTGAGATTTAATAAAAAAACGCAGGGTTTTTTCCATCGAAAAGGTAGTCCGGTTAGGGGCACGACACGGCAGATCAAATCATCCGGCGCTTCCTGATTTCCACCAAAATTCGGTCTTTTTCCCCATCTCGCATCGAAGTTTTTGCTTTTTTGAGATTAAGATGAAGCCACATTGATGTATGATATTGGATTGAAGAGACCCGTTTATTTTCTATTTTGCTTTGCTAAAACACATTAGGGGAAAACTTTTTCTTATCCAGAACCACATACTACAACTACACATTTGTATTTCTAATATCAAGATTATGCACAATGTGAAATTGGAAACCGTAAAATACTATAACAACTTCACAGCAAAAACTTATGTCATTAACCCTATATAGACGAGCGAGTCAAAGTTAAGTTTGAAAACTTTGATACATCTGCTTTCTAAGAAGCTTTTCCGTTTACTTGCCGACTGGACAGAATTGTAACACTTCGGATTAAGTGTATGAAAAGTTGCGTCCCGTTCGGCGGTTTGTCAAACAATTTGAATAGATGAATGTGTGACGCTATTCACTGACGATACCGTGTCTGGTGGAGCTCTGAGTAAAATAGTTTCAGCTGTCATATTAAGAAAACATTCGGAATGTGTAAAAAAGGTACGTTTTGAAGGAAATGTTGAAGTATACCTTGTATACATATGAATACGTAAAGTATAATTTTATACTAAATATATACAAGAAAATAAGTCACAATTCAAAATAAATAAATGTTTGAATCAATGAATTGCAATATTTTTGAAAAATACTAATATAGCATAGCACTTTTAAAAAACTAATATACCACCAGTATTATTTTCACACTGATTTTTCTTAATTCCGTACATTGGGGTAAAGGTAGATTGATCAAAATTTTCCCTAGTCATAATGGAGGCCATATTCGACGTAAACGTGTTAATTTAAGTAGCTGAGGGTAGCACGAATTAAATAACGTATTACTTTAGCATACTGTGCAGACAATAAGATTTATTTTCAAAAATAGTTGAGAAATCATGCAAACCACACTCCGTTTATACATTATTTTCAACACTAAATACTTGGAAAAATTGCCATCGCTGTTGACCTTTATCACATAAAAGCATAACCACAGTCATTTTAATTTTATCAATGAAATTCTTCTAGGTAGCTATAAATATTTTCCTTGGATTAAGTTAGGTAGCTTCTCGACCATTAGTTGAGTTTCAGTCCTTTTCTTATCCATTTGGAGAGTAATATTTAATTAATTCTAACAATAATTAAAAGATGAATACAAATATATAGCCCATATAAAGAGGTCAGCATTTCTACCTACTGCAAACTAATGAGACTCAATGGGCAGGGCACGTCCTGCAGATGCCGGAGGAGAGGGCAGCAAAGAGATTGTTCACTGGGCAGATGGGAGGGAATAGAACGGTAGGAAACCCCAGAGCTCCGAGGGAAATTAACGTCAGCAAGGATGCATATGAACTGCTTGGGGTGAGGAATTGGAGAGGAGTGGCAGAGGATTGAGAGGAATGGAAAAAGAAAATCGAGGCCCGATTTGGGATGTAGCGCCATCGATGAAGAAGGAGTTGCGCGTCCATTTGGGTAGTTATTTCATTACGCCTACCAATACTTAATAGATTAATAAAAATTGCGTCCAAGTAGGGTGAAGTAATATACATTTAATAATTCAGGTTCTCTTTGGTTGTCTGAAAAATAGTGATATCTAGATTTCCCAATCTGTTCCGAACATTTTTGATGATCACATTCATGCGGTAAGATTTCTGCTATCTACACGTGCGAATCGTAACTTGTTCATTCAACGAAGAAATATTGGGTAAAAAATGATGAATATGTGCCCTTAAAATGCATTGCCTTAAAAACAGTGAGATTTTATCCCTTTACCCACGTTTTTTAAACTCAATTTCCGCCGAAAAAATATTCTTCACATGCTTTTTCAACATGCAGAAGATACTGAGACATCTTTTACAATTTTCAGCTTAGGTAATATATAATATAACACGATTAAAACTTTTTTGATTTGAAATCTACCATGCCCGATAAATTACCTTGATTTGAACAGGTATTATATAGTAAAATCTCTGCTATCTAAACGTGTAATATATTACCAGGTCATCGCTGGTTTATCGAAGAAATACTGATTGAAAATTGATGCAATTTTTCCGCTGAATTTTTTTTGCATCAAGGGCAATGCGCGATGGCGTCCGTTAAGAAGGAACGGTTATTCTAGGCGTGCCAGAAAACTTGCCTTGATTTTAACATTATTCGTATGGTAATATTTGTATTATCAAAGGTGCATAAATATTACCAGGTCATCGGTCAAATGACGAAGAAATGTTGGTTAAAGGATTATGAATTTTTTCCCCAGAAATGTATCGCCTTAAGAGCAGTAAGATGACGTTATCATTGGAGCACATACTCGACATTATGTGATGAGTGTTGCAATCTTTCGAAGGAAAACTTCTGCTTTCTACCTTGTTTATCATATTTCTTTGTAAACTAATTTAAAATTTGGCATTTTATATGCATTTTTATATGTTTAAGAAGATACTAAACTCTTCCCTAAGTTCGCTAAAAAGTCATTATATCAAATTCCGTAGAAATAGTAATGGAGGGTGGAGTCAGTATAATTACTGGTTTTCTTGACGCAGTAAAAGATTCGGTCAAACGATTTTTCTCATAAGATTTCAGCCAAAGGAGTTTTTAGGTGAAATTATAAAAAATATGCAAGGCAGGCGCTGGGCTCAAATTTACTATTTGCAGAAAATGTTGAACATCTTAAGAAAGCCGTTCTTCGAAGAGCAGGGTCCTCCTATGTATTGCCCTTCAATTCTCAAGAAACTGCCATTCTATGATTAAAAAATGGAAAATACTTACCTGTCAAATTGTGGACTGATAGGTAATGACAGTGAAATAATTTCCTTGGAGATTATTCTTGCATTGTCACATGTTCTAGAAGCTCTGAGGCGAATATCCAGGTTTAGCTTGCTTAAGAAATTTAGAACTGGTGTGTTGCAGAGCGAAAAAAAAGTAAACATAAAATAATAACACTCTTCGCGTTATTATTCAATTATGTTTTTATGTCCATATACCGTGAAACAACGCATACTCCTTTTGTTGTTAACTGCGCAATGATGCTATTTTTTATTTCTAACATCAAGAGTGAAAATATAATTGTTACCAAACAGAAAAGACAAGAATTTCTTTGGGACCGCTAATGAATTTTGATATCGGCTGTAGATCGCGCACAACGCGAAGACTCAAATTCATTTAATTCATTGGGAATCCGTTTTTTTCAAGGATGGCATGACGCACTTAATGTTATGTTGGCAAACTTAAAATATAATTGTCCTCTGGAGCCACGAGAAAAGAGATGACCGGTTCGGTTATACCATTCGTAGCGGATTCGATTCTCTTTCCAAGGGTCGTAAGATCGAGACCAAGCGACTGTAAAAATTTTCCTGGCTTGCCTACTAATTTTTTCTCGCTACCCGAGTTCGATCTCTCTTCTGAGAGGGTCTCAGCAGGAGACACTGATAGCGCAGATCAATGAAATTAGACCGGTATCTACAGCCTCAGCTTCGGGCGAGAATGAAGCACACGGAATCGGGAGGAGTACCACGATGGGTAAAGGCAACGGGTAAACCACCACATTTGTCTCTCTAGAAGATGCAGTCCTGCATTTTAACTATATATATGACGTAATGCAACTCCTCCAAGTACAATATTTCTGAGGTTAAATAATCCCCCAATCGGATCTCTGGTGATGACCACTGGGAGGGGTACATCAATCAGGATGCCAGGAATAGGGACGTAAAAGGTGACATCTTTCGGGTTGAGTAGGAAGCTGGAGAACGTGAAGATAGAGCTGGAGAGGCTAGGGGTATATATATACATGTGATCAAGTGGGCCGGGGCGGACGAGAAGAATGATAATGTTTATGAATACTCTCATTAGTAATTTAATATGTCGAAGGTTCACCGGCAGCAGTGATTTGAGATCACAAGTATGAGAATAATTTAATTAATAAATATGAATTGACCCCTAAAATGTTACATATAGTTAGAATATACTGTCAACGGTTTTTGATACTCGCCATGATGACACATCCATCGCATTTCCCGCACTTTTTGTCGGAAAATCTAATACATTTAAATCTCTCGATAGCGGACGCGTTTGGGCCCGGAAAAATCGTCCGCTATTGATAGGTGTCTGCTATTCAGGCGGAAATGAAATTACGACGCGCATTTCATTGCAGTTTATACCCGGACGCATAAAAACATAAAGGCGTTAATATATTTCATTTACCTTTTATGTAAAAATATTGAAAAATTACTCATTTTATCAAAACATATGGAATGATATCATTGTAATTTTTTATCCATAGAGTACCTAGTAATAAATTACCAAGCTAGTACCCAAATTCAAGGATAAGCTTGGATGGGTAAAAATGTCCTGAATTTCATCAAGAAATGAATCTATTCGTGCAGGAGCAGAGACATTTTTACAGAATAGCTTGCCGCGAGTGACCATCAATTAAGTCAATTGGAGAAAATATGTTTGTTTTCTGTTGTCCACGTCCGTTATTAGTGTCCGATCCGATCCGTTATTATTTCGAGGTTCTATTTCCATAAGCTTTCATGTTTTACTACTAGGGACTGAAAAACTTTCCGTTTTTAGGTGTCCGTTAAGGGAGGTTTGACTGTAAATGGGGAGATATAAATGGTAAGGCCTGTACTACGTAATACGATGACTAGAGTGTAAGAGTGCTTGAGAATGGAAAAGTGAACGCCGACAACCTTGTTGAATGTGGCTGATACTCCGAAAACAATCAGTTGACATCTTGAGAGTGCACCTTGCATCTAAATTGTTGCGAGACGAAATGTTGAGTGATGTACTTTTACCTCGTTGTTTTCAACCAGATTCCTGTTGTACTGCACAGATCAACCGAATCGAAGTATTGATCCAAAGTTCATCCCAGACTTGCGGAGCTAATGACCTGGGTAAAATTACATCCTCTTTGTTGGTGGAGGAGGGGGGGAAATCACCGTACAAAACCGAACTTTTTAAGTCATATCCCTCGTGTCGGCTTTTTTTATGTGTATATCTTTATTCTTCAAAGCTCTCATCTTCGTCCTTAATTTTATCAGTGAAAAACAAAAGAGGGCTCAGCGCCCAGTCGTTGAGGTTAGTAAGGCTTCCAATGATGGGACAAAAACCGATTACGATTGCTGGGAGCTGTCAATGGGAGAAATCCTTGAGGACAGCCGGAGCTCACGTCACGTGTCCCATTCATGCACTTAATTAGTTTGGAAAAACACTCCCAGACCTCTGGCATTGAGGAATTCATATTCTTTTGTACTCATTTACAGCGTCTGTGGTCTTTTATGGTAGTGAAGAGGGTGATTTGTGAATACACGCATCCTGTCCTTTGTGATAGAAATGTAGGTGATTTTATTGGCCCGGTCTTCTTGTCCACGAAAATGTACACCATGGATCGCCTGTGATGGGGAAGCATTCTTTTGTAGACATCGGTAAGGCTTCTTCGTCAATTCGATTCGACTTTTGTAAAGTTGTGAAGACTTGTTTTTTTCACTTTTTGAAGGGCCAATCAGCGGCCTTTTTTAGCCGAATGAGATTATCCATAACATATTGTTTATTTTTAATCTTCTGCATTGACTTCGGTGGAGAGAAGAACTATAGGAGTCTCATTCACATGTCCGACTGAGGTATCATAAGTGCCTGTGCTCTAAACGATCACGCATTGTTTTATTTAGATACGACTAGGAATTTGACGAACTACGGTAGATTTCCAACGCTCTTGGACTTTGACGCACGACGCTCAATGGCAACTTTATCTCCTAATTATTTCATAATGGCAGCGTAGGTACAACCATATTAATACCTACTTGTTCGTCCTCCTGATTACCCAGCTAACCTACTAGTACTCCTACTCTACATCCTCGTAAATGTAGACATATCACCTCTATCACCTCACGATAGTATCACCCGTCTCACCTCTTATAAACTGCTCGTAATAGTGCCTTCCAATACACAAATAGCATTCAAGAAAGCAGACGAAGTGACGTAGAGGTGAGCACGTGGGGAGTATATTTGGCAACTCTGCTTACCATTTGTCCCATCTCGACCGAATGAGAGCAGAACCCTTAAAGTAATCTACCTGTGTCACAACCATACAATGATTTACCTTGATCTGTATCGTTTCCCTTGCGTACTCGCCTGCGTTCATTGCGCATCCGCCGTCTTGGCTACTTAAAAATTCATAAATCCAATCAAATGTCTCTGCAACACTTATTGAATGTTTTTCGTGGCTTATGGGTCCCATAACTTTATGGAATACGTATTTGTCGTAAAAGAACAAGATTCCGCGTAATTATTCCAGGGGCAGAACTCATATACTCCTACACGATTTCTCTTTTAAAAACCATCAGTTTATACAGCTATCCATCGTGTAATGTATTGAGTAAAGCAGGTTTAAAGAGGAGTAAGCATTACATAGATTTATACTTTCGCTTATCCCTATCTTTGTACACAATTTCTTTCTTTTGCTCTACATACGTCCTACCTCTCTTCCTCAGGTACTTAAAATCTCCTCCCTCTTATTCCCTATCTGAAGATAGACAAGCAGCTTTCTTTGTCTTTCCCCCGAGTATGAAACTGTAGGTCTATCTATTTATAGAGCGGACATTGAAATATCCACCAGTAATCCAATTCCTCCGAAGTCTTCCCCGGACACTCAGAATGAAAGAATTCGACGAGGAGTTCTTCTGTTAGAAACACGCAAAGTTCTCGTAGGAGTGAGAACTTATTGATTACCTACTTCTAGCGGAGGGAGAGTATCCTTACAGAAGCGACATCACCCTGGAAAATTTAACATACTACTCTAGCATCTTCTAATTTTTACCCATATAAGTGAACTTTTGGCATGAAATTTTTAAAAAGTTAAGATACTTACATAAACAAATTCCATGAATAGTGAGTAATAAAGAACTCGTCCCTTCCCAAGAGCTAGAATGCATGAATATTCATTATCACATGTAACACAATATACGTGCATTTTAAAACTGGATTTTAGGGCAAAGATAAATATATATTTCCCGAATTGCACTTAATTGTGCATATAATGGATTATAATACAAGCATACATAATAGATAAAAAACACATTTGGCATGCATTTAATTAATTTTGTTCTACACATTGCGCACCAATTTTATTTATTATTTATATTATATTAAACATATTATATATATATATATATATATATATATATATATATATATATATATATATATATATATATATATATATATATATATATATATTCTTTTAATGTTTATAGTAAAATGATATTTTTTATTCAAGCGAAATATTAGATTAATTTCAAGGAATACATACATTGTATGCCTTAAAATTAGTAAAAATCATCATAAATTCTTCATTTACTTACTATAGATATTTCATATTCGATAAAATACCAATTAGGAATTTTTCCTCATATTTTACAATTCAGACCACTGTGCGCGGGTGGCCAAACAGCATCGTGAACGTACCACGCAAAGGCGAGAGTGGGAGGGCGGAATAAAGATATGACCCGGTCGCTCCGTTCTCCAACCTCAGGAAGCAAGCCGCCGCCCGCTGCTCCACAAATAAGGTTTCACCTCGCTCCGGAGACCACGCGTGGATAGGAGAGCCTGGCTATTCAGCTAAAAGATCCGACAAGGAAATGAGCGATGTGGAGAAAGATGAACTTATTCTCGAGGATGTTCTCACTCGACCAGTAGGCGGCGCCTCCGCATCGACCAATTTCAAGTAAATATTTTTTACTTTCTACCCCCGCTCCGACCCAGGATCACATAATCGCCCTATCCAGCTAACGCCGTCCGAAATAAATTCGCACTTTTAGGGTATTTCGCGACAATCCATCTGTCAATGGATGAATGGACGAGAGCTTCTGATATGAATTAAAAAAAAACGGAGGGATTTTTTTTTCATCAAAAGAGTGGTTTGGAAAAGGGCACGAGACGGCAGATCAAATCATCCGACGCTTCCTGCGATTCCACCGAAATTCGGGCTATTTTCCGCCTCTTGCATCGAAGATTTTGATCCACTTAAGACGAAGCCATATTGATGTGTGATATTGGATCAAATACACTGGTGTCTATTTTCCATTTTGCATTTCGAAAACATATTTGAGTAAAAATTTAGTTATCCGGATCTAAACAACGGCTTTACATAAGCTAAGTCTTTCTCACCTACACATTATTTGAGTGCCGATTTAAACTACCCATTTGCATTTCTAATAGCAAGATTTTGCACGCTGTACAATTTGAAACCATAAAATACTACAGCAGATTCACAGCAAAAACTGGACGACCGAGACAAGTTTGTTGGGTTCCAAAATAATTTACATATCTGCTTTCTAAGAAGCTTTTCCATTTAGTTGCGGCGCTAGATAGAATTGTAACGTGCAGATAGTTGCGTCTCTTTCGGCGGTTTGTCAAACAATTTGAATTGATGCATGCGTATTCACTGACAAGAGCGAGGCCGGTGGATATCTAAAAAACAGTTTAACCTGTCATTTGGAGAAAAAATTGGAAAAGTTTAAAAAATGTACACTATGAAGGTATTGTTCAAGTATACTTTGTGTATATATTATTCCAAAAAGTATACCTAAAAACTAAATATATAAAATAAAATAAGTCACATTTCAAAATAATTGTTTGAATAAAATAAATCGCAATTTTTTCGAAAAACACTAATATAGCACTTTAAAATTCTAACAGAGTATCAGTATTATTTCCACGATGATTGTTCATAATTCCGTCCATAGAGGGTAGTTCAATTGTCCCCTAGTCGTAACGGAGACAATATTCGACATAAACCTTTTCATTTCAGCAGCTGAGGGAAGCATGAATTAAATAATGCAATATGTATACGATACTTGGTACACAATAAGATTGACTTTCAAAAATTGTAGAGAAATCATACAAATCGCACTCAGTTAATTTTTTGACAAGATGTATTGATTATACGAAGTCTCTGTGGAGTGCATGCTCGAAACATTTCCCATGTGAAAGTAATGGTATTTTTCGTCAAAAATCTCGGGATTTAGTTCGGTAAAGGAATAATATTTTCCTATCTTTGGGAGGGTGAGATATTTTTTATTAATGAAACCAAATGCATTGATTTCTAAGAGAAATGAAAATACACTCAAACTACCTGAAGAGGATATATAAACAAAGATTTATCTTTCACTTTGTTGTTTATCCAGTCATTGACAACAAAACGGAAGTTCCACATAGTGATTTGTATATCCTTAACATGTATTTCATAACACCTTTTCTGCAAGTACGATGCTGAGGGATCGTCAAAATTTGGATAATTTAATACATTATTTACGACACAAAAGCTACCATTGCTGTTGACACTTATCACATTAAAGCATGCCCACAGTCGTTCTAATTATAAGGGAGCTCATTTTATGATGAAATTCTCCTAGGTAGCTAAAAGTAGTTTCCTGGGATTAAGTTAGGTAGTTTCTCATCCATTAGTTGAGTTCCAGTTTATTTCTCTTCCATTTGAAGACTTCGTGGAGTTTAGGTGATCCCTGCATGAATTCAAACAATGACTCCATTTTATCATCTCGTAGTACTGCAAAAATGGCTTGAAAGCCCCTCCTCATAATTATCTGTAATTACTAGTTATCGATTTTGGAGATGCAATTAATTTAAGGTCGAAAATAAAACAGTCGAGAGACGTACGTACAATTAGCATACCTACGCATTTTAGTCAAAGGACCTCCAAATATCAACCATTTATCCTAAGAACAAAAACTGGTTTTACCTATCGATTCCACCCCCTTCCGCGGAAACCTGAGTGAACTTTAGAGCGTTCCACACTCAGCATTCGTCTAAAAGAGAACGCTGTTGCCAAACTTATACCATGCGATGTCACCTCTAGGAAACAAACGCGAAGAATTTCAGCACCACGGAAATCTTCAGTAAGTTACTTTCGGGAGTAACATTTGTAAATTAGCAGAAGCCAAGAATTGTAGTCACTAAATCGCAAAATGTCAATTTTCCTTCTGATTTTACAAAAATCGCATCTATTGCCTGATGAATATTTTAAGAGGAGATGGCTCTCCATGGGAGCCTTTTTCGTGAATGCCTTAAGGGCGGACATATACGTTACGCTCATCTATCACATGCTCCCGATCAAAACGTGATTTTATACCTTGAACACCAGGAATTCACTTAAAAATGTTAAAGATGTAATTGGACGCATTGTGATCGTGCTACGTAGGCAAAGACGGCTGAAAACACGGCTTCTCTGTCCCCTTAGTAAGTTAGTGGGGAGGGGGGTGGAACTGAAAAGGTACCGTCTACACTATAGTAACACGGGGAATGAGTCCAGGAAGCTACAGAGTCACCGGCTGAAAATCCCAGCCACCTCCCACCATTCATCCCTCTCCTGACCCCTTCACTTTTTACACACAACAAGCCAATGTCACCCCCCCCCCCCTCTCTCCCTCCCTCCCTACCTCCTCTCCTCTCTCCTAGTGGCCGCAACTCCCGGAAACTTCGGCAAAGGGACGCCTCTCCTCCATCTTTCAGACCCATGCCGATCGGGGCCTTACTGGGTTGAGGAGGAGTTAATCGATCCCTCATTCTACAACACATCCCCCCACAACTTTTAATCCTCGCGCCGTACCTACCTGCCGTATACTTTCACGGGTGCGCAATATTAAATTAACTGCGTCAACCATCGGCGTCGAAACATATTGTGTGGTCGAACACAATGCTCCGCAAGACTCGTATTTATTTTCACTTTTGCGGAAATTTACCGCTAAGAAGGACGAATTTGGAACATAAATAGTGAGTACCCGATACCACTAACCCGATACCCAATCATTTCTGCAACTATCCACAAGACCCGAACTACTTTCGTGAATTTATTAATGTCCTTTTTCTCTTCGTCTTCCCCCCCAGCATCTCTTCTTCCTAATACCTGCCGTTGATGCACCATTACCATGCACTATGTCCATCATCCCCCGGTTTTAGCCTTCTTCGAATTCCAGCCTATAATTTCTTCTTTCTTCCTTCGGCATCCTCGACACATTCTCTTTTGTCTTCTTCTTCGATACCTCAGCCCTTATCTACACCAGCTTCTCAGTTCTCGCAATTAACCAGCGAAGCCAATAAGTATATACATTCATCTGGCAATAATCAGAAATAGGTGATAATTACAAACTTTCCCAACGTCTCATTGTAAAACATAGTACGTAGACTCCCAACTTCCAATCATTTACACCTGGAGCATTGGTGCAAATGTCAATATTGGGGACATATGAAGACTTTGATTCACTTAACCGGAAAACACATTACACATTTGAAATTTTCCGGAAAAAATTCATTTTTTAATTTTCACTCCGCATTTTGGCAATGAAATTAAGTAAGAAGCATGAGTAACTACAGCTTAAAAGACAAATAAAACTAATCTAATATAAATAACAAAGCAAGTTTCACTTCATTTTCCTAGAACTGATCACCGTTAAAGAAGGAAGTCACTTCCAATGCTTGCAAACACAGAAAATGCTTTGCACCGACATTGAAAATGGAAGCCAATGGTAGCAAGAAAAGATGATTATTAAAGTTAATGCATTTCGCAACTGTCGAAACATAAGGCTATCGCTTCTGAAAATATAAATTTTTTGTAAAATCCCCTCACTTGCTTAAAATCCTTACTTCCATTAGGAATTTTCAATTTTGCGGCTCTTTAAATCCTTTATAGTATGTTATGTGCAGTGATAAATATTCACCTTCTACAGCAATTTATGGGCTACTTCACTAACTGCATGCAATATCTCTGTTTCATTAAAAAAAAATTAGCGACCACTCTGATTTCTAATAAATTCATTTCTGATGGCGGAAATCCTTTCAAATGCCTCCAAGTCAAGCAAACAATTACCTTACTGAGCATCGAGTGGAAAGCTTTCAACAATAAAGACCGCGATTAAAACCTGAATAGAGGCAGGCTAAGGAACTGGCTGTATTTAAACCGATATTTTGTCTGCGGTGTGGTGAAACCCTCTTTCTTGTGAGCCAGAAACCGGGGTTTTTAACAGTTTCAACTGCCGCCATTGAAAATGTGGATTGAACTTCCCTGTTGCTACCCACACATTAGGTCAAAGGAAGATACCGGAACCTTGGCGCAACGGAGAGAATTCTCCAGCTCACTCAACAATTGTTGTCCGTTAGTTTTGCATAAAAATATGAGATGGAAGCCCCACCCTACTCAACTCATTAAGCCCCCATCGAGTTGGTTCAATTTCCCAGTATCAAGTAGATGCCATTTACCGGAAGCTCTGCGTTTGTCAGCGATTGGTCGACAAGAGTTAATCCTCCATAACGGAAGGGAAACTACTGTCCCCGTACCGATGGAAGTTATTTAATATACATAGCCGTAGTGGAAGCCTTCGACCATTCCTAGGATCAGGTCCACTCTTCAGGGACGAAGATTTGTCGCACTCGAGGGGATAAGACAAAAATTGCTGGAGTTACGAGACATGATAAAATACTCTTCATGATTTTAGTTATGTTAGCCTAGTTTGGAGATATTTGTGGCCATTCACAGATTAAAACCATTTTTCACATTACACATGTTTGAGTTGAGGGTTGATCTCACGTAAAATGTATTGATTTTCAGTAGAGACGTCGAACAACATCGTTAAGCATTTAATTATAGCGTAATGAAATGATTACTTATTAATTAATCATATATTCAACGAATTCGATAAATACACACTAAATATCCGACCGTATCTCTCGTTCACCCTAAAAATTACGGCTAACTACAGGTAGCGAAGCATTACGCAAGGGGATATCATTGTCTTCAACGTCCTTCGTGTGCGCTCAAGTATTCTAGAGTGTTCTGATTACCTTAAACTTCGACACTTTAAAAGAAAAAGCTCCCAGTATTACGAAGTTTTATAATCTATTGATTACTGAGGAAGTTTTGTGATATCTCAGTAACAAGGTAGAACATTTTTCTCACCGTCTTCTTCTGCTTAGCTACGGGAGTCGTTCGCTCGTCGGAGCGAAAATAGGAGTCGGGAGGGGGAGAAAGAAAATGAACAGAGGAGAGCTGGAATGGAGGGGGTGGGGAGAGTGGCGAAAGAGAGGAAGTGGTGGGCTCTATTGAATAAAAGGGGCCCTGCTCTCGGGGTTAAGCGATTATTTCCATGATTCGACTGTGATATGAGATTTTCATCGACGCAGCAATTGTATGATTTTTTTCACCCCGGATACCGAGATTCCTTATGCGTTAAATTGTCATTTTTTAGCTCGCAGCTTATCACGTTCAGTATCGAGTTTATTTTCTGCTGACATGATGATTGAGGAAATTTTTCCAAGAATCCTTATACAAATAGATTAGTTGTTACCATTGAATTCTTACCATTTTGAGCACGCTTGAATACGGTGGGATAGGCTTTTCAATTGGTGAATATAAAATTTTAATAACACCATTAACTGGGAATCTGTACGTACGTTTCCGGTCATTGAGTAATAATTTTGCACATATTTTGGTGAGAGCAGTCTCTGATTTCCTCATAATCAATTTGAAAAAAAGTGATGTACCCAAATTGCATCTCATTTGGCAATATTTCCCTACGTTAACGTAGGCTTGATTTGCGGACACTCAAAAATCCTATACATGGCTCCATGTGCACAGCCCTATTTACCAAAAATATACTTTCTTCTTTTAAGCGTACGACATCCACTTAAACACAAAGAATATGGAAGAGACTTCTCTAGTCAAGTTGATACTGTTTAATTAGCCCTTCATTGAAACGTATGGACTTATATTGATATAAGGAATAAGATACATATGAAATTTGCGGTTTTCCATGTTAAAGTCGGTGCATATTTAGAACATGACATTTTCAAAAGACTACTGAACTATCCGCGATTTTAAATTAAAAAAAAAAACATTTTCAACAATAGACATTTTAATCTCCATGGCAACTCAAGTATTACAGATAAATGGAATCTGAATCCTAAGTCCCAAATGGCTTGGAATCCTTAAATTCCGCGCAAACATTTTCATATTTTCTTCTTATCATTAACTTACAACGGGCACCCTCTAGTACTGAAAACCAAAATCTTTAAGGATATCTAATAGCAGAAAAATATTTAAATGCCACGTGGAACGATGTTTCAGCGTCATGGAAGATGCAGTCACGTGATTTACCAGAAAGAGAAATCCAACGCTAGAGGATTGGGACAGATTAACCTCTGCTGGGTGCTGCTGCAAAGATCAAGGTTGAAGATATGGCAATATTAGGAGGATGCAGGAGTTCAGGAAAATAGTGTCGAGAAACACCAGAGGTAAAGAGACCCGAAGGCCACGATTGGGATTTGATTGGAAGTATTAAGCGGCGCAGTGACGTAACCCTAGTGGTTACAACTTCTATTAACCAAAATCCTAATTACCGAAATATTTGTGTCATTGCTCGGATACAAAATGCTACGAAGCAAGCGAAAGTTCGAATTATGGCTGATTTAGGAGTGAAAAATCAAGACTTATTCAAGCTCTACTGTAATTCATTCCCTTATGAGTACAGAAGCGAGAAGGTGGAAAGAGGTATGGATAACGAGTGAAGCGTCCAATGAGGAGACAAACGAGAATGTGTCCGATATGCCAGAGGAAGAAAGACGAAATTATAGGATGATTTTTAAAGATGGCTAAGACCTGGGGATGGAGGAGTTAATGCATGATATGGGTTCGTAAAAGACCGGTATTAGGAAGAAGAGATGCTGGAGGGGATGACGGAAAGGAAAAAAAGGCATTAATAGTATCACAGAAGTAGTTCGAGTCTTGTCGATAGAAATGATTGTGAAACGGGGTACAGTTAAGGTATTGAATTCCCGGTTCCCTATTTGGAGGACGTGTTCGAATTACTGCAGAACTTGTAACATAGTGACTGCACTGTAGCGATATTATCCGTGCGAGACTAAAACACACTTGTTCGTGATTTCTCAAGTAAACTTAGGGTAGTGAGTAGCCTCCGAGTCTCTATCGGCTCACAACTCAATCCCTCAAAAAGTGGTGAAATAATTTATATTCGCCCGTAGTAATTTTTAACGAAACGCGCAGCTTACTTGGTATTCTATTTGTTTGCTGGATTGAATCTTTTCGAACAGGGACCCAAGGTCTTGGAGCATGTTTGTGCTAGAGAAGATTTGAGATGGAGAAGAATGGAAAGATTAAAATGAAGTAATAACGTGACAAACGAGGAAGTGCTAGCAAGGATGAATGAAGAAAGTAATATTTTAAGATTAATAAGAAAGAGGAAGGTAAACTAGATGGGACACGTCCTGAGGTAAGATTGCATCCTGAAAAGAAAATTAGAAGAAAAGATCGAGGGGAAGAAGGGAGAGAGGAAGACGAAGAAATAATATATTGACGGATATTATGAATGGAAAGAGTTACGAAGAGCCGAGGGAGGAAGAACAGGATAGACGGGCATAGAGGGAGCAGTTCAATAGAAACTTGTCTGAGGACGGATTCACCTTAGAAGAATATTTGAGATATGGCCTAACCAGAGGGGAGAAGCACCTCTCAATCATTTTTAATTCGAGGATCTTCCCTTCCTTCCCTTCAGCAGAGTCCAAATTGAAACACAAACGAAAGTTTTCTCGTTTGAAAAATTTATTCTTATGAAATACGCAAACAGTGACAGTTTAATCCAAGGAGCTCAAATAATATTTAAAGACGAACTCACCGAATGCATTTCTTAAAAGTCCCGCGCAAAGGAGTCGATGAAAACTGAAACTTGGGAGCATGAAACCTCGCTGACACCATGACGTTGGAAGGGTGATGGTACAAAATAACGCCGGTACTCATGAGGCATAGAAATAAACACAATATACTAAAAAACATCATAAAATGTTGGGAAAAAACGGAACTGAATGCTATAGATACGTACAGCATTCAACACTGAAAAACTAAAATATGAATACTGGTTTAAATCATCAAGAGAAACGAATGAGTAGAATGATTAGTGGAATATACTGCGTCAGATGACAGCTCGAGTAAAAGAAGAAAAGCGGGCCAAGGTTACGCCGCATAGATTCAATGAACAGGAAAGCTTAGAAATAAGCTGCGTAACGTTTTCTAGATGTGCATCTACATACAACCCTGCGAACTGCTCCATGGGCGTGTAGCATGGAGTGATAGAACACCAGCCGTGTAGAGATGTAAGATTTTGGCGTTAAATGGTGACGTGTGTTATGGGAGTGTATTTAGTGGAGCTCAGTTTTAGTTAATTAGATTAATGAAAATTACATTAACATAGAGTGCACAAATATTACGAATTGAATCAATCCCATTGGTTGGTTGGTTGAATTTCCTCAATTTTTTTGGTACTTTTCTTGTGCACTCATAAGAAACATAGGAGTCCATAACAAAGCACATGAAATGTGACAATCAACAGGTTTCTTCTCTCGTCTCTCAGCAGCCAGCAGATTACCCGTGATGAGAGATCTGCTAGATAATTATTACAATGGGTGCCTACTATTTGCTATAACGCGCTTATTCTATTCGCAACACATCAGCATACTCGCATTTCACTCGTTCATGACTGTGAACACTGAGTAGCGCACTTAAAAATAGATAAAATTCTATAGAAAGGTTCGCGAGAATAGCATTTTTTTAATTATCTATAAAGGCGAATAGGAAGCATATTGTTAGCTTAGTAATTACTCTGTGATAAAATTCTGCCCACGGCCCAAAAAGCTCGCGGCATATTCGAGGTGTGGCTAGGTAACATACCAAGTCGATCGTATGACTTAAGTCCGCAGAAATGTTCAGATGCACGCTTACCTCCAAATTTTGAATGAAACTATTCCAATAGAACTTATATTGGAACTTAATGGAACACCTGATAACGTTTTCTAAATTTTAATATCTATGCTGCATTATCCATTAATTGACAAGAATAAATTGTGACCGTTTTCTTTCGTTCTTGCTTTAGTACACTGCTAGAAATTTAAACCAGCTCATCATTATGATTTTTTGCGTCCTAAGGTTTTTATAGATAAGAATTAGGTTTCCAAAAAATACACATTGTTTAAGTATCTAAGTATCTCTGTGGCGAAAATTTCAATATTAGTAAGGTATTAAATAATTGATCAGCAAGAAATGGGAAGGAGTAAAGTGTTAGGACCGGTTGAAGAGGAGTAGGACTCATCTTGAAATGAAGGAAGAAATCGCGAACGAGTAGAACGGGCAGGCAGTAGTAGAAGTATTGTATATTCGTACTCTAATTTATAAGCCTATATTATCCGAAGATTACCTCGCTGATGACAATAAAAACAGAGGTTCATGAGAGACATCGAGAAGGAGCATACGAGTTCTGCCCCTGTTATAATCAAGTAGAATCTTACTCCCCTTCTCTTGAACCTACATCAACCGGTAGCCAATTTTTACTATGAAGTGATTTTGAAAATAGTTCTTCCAGTGACTGTAAGAGGGGAAGGGATACAAGCGCCAGCGAGCGAAAAAAGAATCCAGAAACAGGGAGTTAAAATACGAACATACAAAGACAAGTGCGGGAAGGAAGTTTCGATTGATTAGCAAGTGATGGAATGGAATGAATAAGAAGGACGTTTTGGAGGAAACGAGGACGTAAACGGAAGATTCGGTGAGTAAGGTGGGTAAGAGGTGAGTAGTGTGAGAGGAGGAGGCTGTGGGTAGCAGAGGGGGGATGAAACTGGATGACGGGAGGTCTTAAGTCGCTCGGGCGGGAATCATGAGTGGGGAAGTAAGGGAGACGACACAGATCAGGGTAACGCATCATAAGCAGGTGGCACGCTGATGAATATTTTAAGAGGAGATGGCTCTCCATGGGAGCCTTTTTCGTGAATGCCTTAAGGGCGGACATATACGTTACGCTCATCTATCACATGCTCCCGATCAAAACGTGATTTTATACCTTGAACACCAGGAATTCACTTAAAAATGTTAAAGATGTAATTGGACGCATTGTGATCGTGCTACGTAGGCAAAGACGGCTGAAAACACGGCTTCTCTGTCCCCTTAGTAAGTTAGTGGGGAGGGGGGTGGAACTGAAAAGGTACCGTCTACACTATAGTAACACGGGGAATGAGTCCAGGAAGCTACAGAGTCACCGGCTGAAAATCCCAGCCACCTCCCACCATTCATCCCTCTCCTGACCCCTTCACTTTTTACACACAACAAGCCAATGTCACCCCCCCCCCCCTCTCTCCCTCCCTCCCTACCTCCTCTCCTCTCTCCTAGTGGCCGCAACTCCCGGAAACTTCGGCAAAGGGACGCCTCTCCTCCATCTTTCAGACCCATGCCGATCGGGGCCTTACTGGGTTGAGGAGGAGTTAATCGATCCCTCATTCTACAACACATCCCCCCACAACTTTTAATCCTCGCGCCGTACCTACCTGCCGTATACTTTCACGGGTGCGCAATATTAAATTAACTGCGTCAACCATCGGCGTCGAAACATATTGTGTGGTCGAACACAATGCTCCGCAAGACTCGTATTTATTTTCACTTTTGCGGAAATTTACCGCTAAGAAGGACGAATTTGGAACATAAATAGTGAGTACCCGATACCACTAACCCGATACCCAATCATTTCTGCAACTATCCACAAGACCCGAACTACTTTCGTGAATTTATTAATGTCCTTTTTCTCTTCGTCTTCCCCCCCAGCATCTCTTCTTCCTAATACCTGCCGTTGATGCACCATTACCATGCACTATGTCCATCATCCCCCGGTTTTAGCCTTCTTCGAATTCCAGCCTATAATTTCTTCTTTCTTCCTTCGGCATCCTCGACACATTCTCTTTTGTCTTCTTCTTCGATACCTCAGCCCTTATCTACACCAGCTTCTCAGTTCTCGCAATTAACCAGCGAAGCCAATAAGTATATACATTCATCTGGCAATAATCAGAAATAGGTGATAATTACAAACTTTCCCAACGTCTCATTGTAAAACATAGTACGTAGACTCCCAACTTCCAATCATTTACACCTGGAGCATTGGTGCAAATGTCAATATTGGGGACATATGAAGACTTTGATTCACTTAACCGGAAAACACATTACACATTTGAAATTTTCCGGAAAAAATTCATTTTTTAATTTTCACTCCGCATTTTGGCAATGAAATTAAGTAAGAAGCATGAGTAACTACAGCTTAAAAGACAAATAAAACTAATCTAATATAAATAACAAAGCAAGTTTCACTTCATTTTCCTAGAACTGATCACCGTTAAAGAAGGAAGTCACTTCCAATGCTTGCAAACACAGAAAATGCTTTGCACCGACATTGAAAATGGAAGCCAATGGTAGCAAGAAAAGATGATTATTAAAGTTAATGCATTTCGCAACTGTCGAAACATAAGGCTATCGCTTCTGAAAATATAAATTTTTTGTAAAATCCCCTCACTTGCTTAAAATCCTTACTTCCATTAGGAATTTTCAATTTTGCGGCTCTTTAAATCCTTTATAGTATGTTATGTGCAGTGATAAATATTCACCTTCTACAGCAATTTATGGGCTACTTCACTAACTGCATGCAATATCTCTGTTTCATTAAAAAAAAATTAGCGACCACTCTGATTTCTAATAAATTCATTTCTGATGGCGGAAATCCTTTCAAATGCCTCCAAGTCAAGCAAACAATTACCTTACTGAGCATCGAGTGGAAAGCTTTCAACAATAAAGACCGCGATTAAAACCTGAATAGAGGCAGGCTAAGGAACTGGCTGTATTTAAACCGATATTTTGTCTGCGGTGTGGTGAAACCCTCTTTCTTGTGAGCCAGAAACCGGGGTTTTTAACAGTTTCAACTGCCGCCATTGAAAATGTGGATTGAACTTCCCTGTTGCTACCCACACATTAGGTCAAAGGAAGATACCGGAACCTTGGCGCAACGGAGAGAATTCTCCAGCTCACTCAACAATTGTTGTCCGTTAGTTTTGCATAAAAATATGAGATGGAAGCCCCACCCTACTCAACTCATTAAGCCCCCATCGAGTTGGTTCAATTTCCCAGTATCAAGTAGATGCCATTTACCGGAAGCTCTGCGTTTGTCAGCGATTGGTCGACAAGAGTTAATCCTCCATAACGGAAGGGAAACTACTGTCCCCGTACCGATGGAAGTTATTTAATATACATAGCCGTAGTGGAAGCCTTCGACCATTCCTAGGATCAGGTCCACTCTTCAGGGACGAAGATTTGTCGCACTCGAGGGGATAAGACAAAAATTGCTGGAGTTACGAGACATGATAAAATACTCTTCATGATTTTAGTTATGTTAGCCTAGTTTGGAGATATTTGTGGCCATTCACAGATTAAAACCATTTTTCACATTACACATGTTTGAGTTGAGGGTTGATCTCACGTAAAATGTATTGATTTTCAGTAGAGACGTCGAACAACATCGTTAAGCATTTAATTATAGCGTAATGAAATGATTACTTATTAATTAATCATATATTCAACGAATTCGATAAATACACACTAAATATCCGACCGTATCTCTCGTTCACCCTAAAAATTACGGCTAACTACAGGTAGCGAAGCATTACGCAAGGGGATATCATTGTCTTCAACGTCCTTCGTGTGCGCTCAAGTATTCTAGAGTGTTCTGATTACCTTAAACTTCGACACTTTAAAAGAAAAAGCTCCCAGTATTACGAAGTTTTATAATCTATTGATTACTGAGGAAGTTTTGTGATATCTCAGTAACAAGGTAGAACATTTTTCTCACCGTCTTCTTCTGCTTAGCTACGGGAGTCGTTCGCTCGTCGGAGCGAAAATAGGAGTCGGGAGGGGGAGAAAGAAAATGAACAGAGGAGAGCTGGAATGGAGGGGGTGGGGAGAGTGGCGAAAGAGAGGAAGTGGTGGGCTCTATTGAATAAAAGGGGCCCTGCTCTCGGGGTTAAGCGATTATTTCCATGATTCGACTGTGATATGAGATTTTCATCGACGCAGCAATTGTATGATTTTTTTCACCCCGGATACCGAGATTCCTTATGCGTTAAATTGTCATTTTTTAGCTCGCAGCTTATCACGTTCAGTATCGAGTTTATTTTCTGCTGACATGATGATTGAGGAAATTTTTCCAAGAATCCTTATACAAATAGATTAGTTGTTACCATTGAATTCTTACCATTTTGAGCACGCTTGAATACGGTGGGATAGGCTTTTCAATTGGTGAATATAAAATTTTAATAACACCATTAACTGGGAATCTGTACGTACGTTTCCGGTCATTGAGTAATAATTTTGCACATATTTTGGTGAGAGCAGTCTCTGATTTCCTCATAATCAATTTGAAAAAAAGTGATGTACCCAAATTGCATCTCATTTGGCAATATTTCCCTACGTTAACGTAGGCTTGATTTGCGGACACTCAAAAATCCTATACATGGCTCCATGTGCACAGCCCTATTTACCAAAAATATACTTTCTTCTTTTAAGCGTACGACATCCACTTAAACACAAAGAATATGGAAGAGACTTCTCTAGTCAAGTTGATACTGTTTAATTAGCCCTTCATTGAAACGTATGGACTTATATTGATATAAGGAATAAGATACATATGAAATTTGCGGTTTTCCATGTTAAAGTCGGTGCATATTTAGAACATGACATTTTCAAAAGACTACTGAACTATCCGCGATTTTAAATTAAAAAAAAAAACATTTTCAACAATAGACATTTTAATCTCCATGGCAACTCAAGTATTACAGATAAATGGAATCTGAATCCTAAGTCCCAAATGGCTTGGAATCCTTAAATTCCGCGCAAACATTTTCATATTTTCTTCTTATCATTAACTTACAACGGGCACCCTCTAGTACTGAAAACCAAAATCTTTAAGGATATCTAATAGCAGAAAAATATTTAAATGCCACGTGGAACGATGTTTCAGCGTCATGGAAGATGCAGTCACGTGATTTACCAGAAAGAGAAATCCAACGCTAGAGGATTGGGACAGATTAACCTCTGCTGGGTGCTGCTGCAAAGATCAAGGTTGAAGATATGGCATTATTAGGAGGATGCAGGAGTTCAGGAAAATAGTGTCGAGAAACACCAGAGGTAAAGAGACCCGAAGGCCACGATTGGGATTTGATTGGAAGTATTAAGCGGCGCAGTGACGTAACCCTAGTGGTTACAACTTCTATTAACCAAAATCCTAATTACCGAAATATTTGTGTCATTGCTCGGATACAAAATGCTACGAAGCAAGCGAAAGTTCGAATTATGGCTGATTTAGGAGTGAAAAATCAAGACTTATTCAAGCTCTACTGTAATTCATTCCCTTATGAGTACAGAAGCGAGAAGGTGGAAAGAGGTATGGATAACGAGTGAAGCGTCCAATGAGGAGACAAACGAGAATGTGTCCGATATGCCAGAGGAAGAAAGACGAAATTATAGGATGATTTTTAAAGATGGCTAAGACCTGGGGATGGAGGAGTTAATGCATGATATGGGTTCGTAAAAGACCGGTATTAGGAAGAAGAGATGCTGGAGGGGATGACGGAAAGGAAAAAAAGGCATTAATAGTATCACAGAAGTAGTTCGAGTCTTGTCGATAGAAATGATTGTGAAACGGGGTACAGTTAAGGTATTGAATTCCCGGTTCCCTATTTGGAGGACGTGTTCGAATTACTGCAGAACTTGTAACATAGTGACTGCACTGTAGCGATATTATCCGTGCGAGACTAAAACACACTTGTTCGTGATTTCTCAAGTAAACTTAGGGTAGTGAGTAGCCTCCGAGTCTCTATCGGCTCACAACTCAATCCCTCAAAAAGTGGTGAAATAATTTATATTCGCCCGTAGTAATTTTTAACGAAACGCGCAGCTTACTTGGTATTCTATTTGTTTGCTGGATTGAATCTTTTCGAACAGGGACCCAAGGTCTTGGAGCATGTTTGTGCTAGAGAAGATTTGAGATGGAGAAGAATGGAAAGATTAAAATGAAGTAATAACGTGACAAACGAGGAAGTGCTAGCAAGGATGAATGAAGAAAGTAATATTTTAAGATTAATAAGAAAGAGGAAGGTAAACTAGATGGGACACGTCCTGAGGTAAGATTGCATCCTGAAAAGAAAATTAGAAGAAAAGATCGAGGGGAAGAAGGGAGAGAGGAAGACGAAGAAATAATATATTGACGGATATTATGAATGGAAAGAGTTACGAAGAGCCGAGGGAGGAAGAACAGGATAGACGGGCATAGAGGGAGCAGTTCAATAGAAACTTGTCTGAGGACGGATTCACCTTAGAAGAATATTTGAGATATGGCCTAACCAGAGGGGAGAAGCACCTCTCAATCATTTTTAATTCGAGGATCTTCCCTTCCTTCCCTTCAGCAGAGTCCAAATTGAAACACAAACGAAAGTTTTCTCGTTTGAAAAATTTATTCTTATGAAATACGCAAACAGTGACAGTTTAATCCAAGGAGCTCAAATAATATTTAAAGACGAACTCACCGAATGCATTTCTTAAAAGTCCCGCGCAAAGGAGTCGATGAAAACTGAAACTTGGGAGCATGAAACCTCGCTGACACCATGACGTTGGAAGGGTGATGGTACAAAATAACGCCGGTACTCATGAGGCATAGAAATAAACACAATATACTAAAAAACATCATAAAATGTTGGGAAAAAACGGAACTGAATGCTATAGATACGTACAGCATTCAACACTGAAAAACTAAAATATGAATACTGGTTTAAATCATCAAGAGAAACGAATGAGTAGAATGATTAGTGGAATATACTGCGTCAGATGACAGCTCGAGTAAAAGAAGAAAAGCGGGCCAAGGTTACGCCGCATAGATTCAATGAACAGGAAAGCTTAGAAATAAGCTGCGTAACGTTTTCTAGATGTGCATCTACATACAACCCTGCGAACTGCTCCATGGGCGTGTAGCATGGAGTGATAGAACACCAGCCGTGTAGAGATGTAAGATTTTGGCGTTAAATGGTGACGTGTGTTATGGGAGTGTATTTAGTGGAGCTCAGTTTTAGTTAATTAGATTAATGAAAATTACATTAACATAGAGTGCACAAATATTACGAATTGAATCAATCCCATTGGTTGGTTGGTTGAATTTCCTCAATTTTTTTGGTACTTTTCTTGTGCACTCATAAGAAACATAGGAGTCCATAACAAAGCACATGAAATGTGACAATCAACAGGTTTCTTCTCTCGTCTCTCAGCAGCCAGCAGATTACCCGTGATGAGAGATCTGCTAGATAATTATTACAATGGGTGCCTACTATTTGCTATAACGCGCTTATTCTATTCGCAACACATCAGCATACTCGCATTTCACTCGTTCATGACTGTGAACACTGAGTAGCGCACTTAAAAATAGATAAAATTCTATAGAAAGGTTCGCGAGAATAGCATTTTTTTAATTATCTATAAAGGCGAATAGGAAGCATATTGTTAGCTTAGTAATTACTCTGTGATAAAATTCTGCCCACGGCCCAAAAAGCTCGCGGCATATTCGAGGTGTGGCTAGGTAACATACCAAGTCGATCGTATGACTTAAGTCCGCAGAAATGTTCAGATGCACGCTTACCTCCAAATTTTGAATGAAACTATTCCAATAGAACTTATATTGGAACTTAATGGAACACCTGATAACGTTTTCTAAATTTTAATATCTATGCTGCATTATCCATTAATTGACAAGAATAAATTGTGACCGTTTTCTTTCGTTCTTGCTTTAGTACACTGCTAGAAATTTAAACCAGCTCATCATTATGATTTTTTGCGTCCTAAGGTTTTTATAGATAAGAATTAGGTTTCCAAAAAATACACATTGTTTAAGTATCTAAGTATCTCTGTGGCGAAAATTTCAATATTAGTAAGGTATTAAATAATTGATCAGCAAGAAATGGGAAGGAGTAAAGTGTTAGGACCGGTTGAAGAGGAGTAGGACTCATCTTGAAATGAAGGAAGAAATCGCGAACGAGTAGAACGGGCAGGCAGTAGTAGAAGTATTGTATATTCGTACTCTAATTTATAAGCCTATATTATCCGAAGATTACCTCGCTGATGACAATAAAAACAGAGGTTCATGAGAGACATCGAGAAGGAGCATACGAGTTCTGCCCCTGTTATAATCAAGTAGAATCTTACTCCCCTTCTCTTGAACCTACATCAACCGGTAGCCAATTTTTACTATGAAGTGATTTTGAAAATAGTTCTTCCAGTGACTGTAAGAGGGGAAGGGATACAAGCGCCAGCGAGCGAAAAAAGAATCCAGAAACAGGGAGTTAAAATACGAACATACAAAGACAAGTGCGGGAAGGAAGTTTCGATTGATTAGCAAGTGATGGAATGGAATGAATAAGAAGGACGTTTTGGAGGAAACGAGGACGTAAACGGAAGATTCGGTGAGTAAGGTGGGTAAGAGGTGAGTAGTGTGAGAGGAGGAGGCTGTGGGTAGCAGAGGGGGGATGAAACTGGATGACGGGAGGTCTTAAGTCGCTCGGGCGGGAATCATGAGTGGGGAAGTAAGGGAGACGACACAGATCAGGGTAACGCATCATAAGCAGGTGGCACAGGTAGATTACTATAAAGGGTTCCACTTTCAGTCGGTACGGATGGGCCATATATTGAGCTCAACGTCACGTACTTTGCTTTCTTGAATGCTAATTGTGTATTGGATGGCACCTTCATAAGAAGTTTATAAAAAGTGATCACTATAAGAATTCCATATTTACCAGTGTGCGAAGGCGGAAATGAAGCGTAGTGAGGAGCAATGTATAGAGTGCTCCACAAATAGTTAACACCAAGGGCAATATAGATAAGGGTGATGCCAAACTTACTTTTCGCTTAGGCAGCTGATGCCCATTGAAGGCAATAATTTCTGACATCACGTTAAATTTACGGAAAATACTACAAGAAACTACGCTTTTACTAGAGATGTAACATTTTCGAAAATTTTTAGTACAGAAAATTTTATTTTTTATTATTTAGAAAAATAGGATATTTTAGAAAAATAATTTTATCATTTTCAAACGTATAAATAACGGTACTTCTTAATTATTAACCTTAAAAAATACTCCTAAAGTTGGATGGAACAACACCACTCATGAAGGTACAGCAAATACACTAAAAATTAATATTATTTGCACCAATTAGACAACCCTTAATATTTATAACCAATGGAAGGCAAGTATAGATGAAAGTAATATTTACACTTTAGTGATAAATAAGTGTACTCAGATCGTATACGATTTTCCTTGTTTGTGAATTTTAAAAATACGTCTAACAGAGTTAATTGGGAGAAATTAAGTCAGATTCTATTCAACCTATAACATGAGTTATAAACACATGTGCTTTAACGTTATTAAGAGGACACAGGTGAGGGAGGTTGACGGAAAAATTGATGGGAAGTTACCATGGGATAAGGCTTGGCTACCCATTGTCACGTTTTCATCTTGGCATGCATACTGAGGAAATTGCAGAAGATTATTGCTAAGATCTTCTTCTAAGGTGAATCTGTCCTCAGACAGGTTTCAGTTGAACTGCTGCCTCCATCCTCGTTTATCCTGTGGAGCCTCCCTCAGATCTTCGTAACTCCTCCCATTCATAATATCAGTCAACATATTACTTCTTCGTCTTCGCCTCCCTCTCTTTCCCTCGATTTTTCCTTCTATATTCCTATTCAGCAGGCAATCTTTCCTGCCATTCATCATTCATTCATTTTCTTGATTCTCACTTTATCACTCCATTTTAATCTTCCCAAACTTCTCCATAGCCACATTTCAAAAGTCTCTAGATGCCTGTCCTCTTTCCTCCGGGCTGTCCATGTTTCTGCTCCATAAAGCACAGCACTCCAAATGAAGTATTTAGCAAATCTTTTCCTCAAGCTTATGTTTATTGCTTCTGCTGAAAGTAGTTGGTTGACTATACTGAAAACTGCCTTTCCCGGTGATATTCTACTTCTTAATACCTTTGTACAGCTTCCATTTTATGTTATTAGTGCTATACACTTCCGAGGTATTTGAAGGATGCTATTTATTCTATTCTTTTTCCAATCAATGGTGACATTTACTGTCCCTTAAAAAAGTCGAGTCCGCTGGGTTTAAGACGCTGTATCTTCAAGTAGGGTCAACCGATTTTAACGAAATAAAATTCATACAATAGAATAATTATTTCTACGCTTACTAATTGGTGTAATAACTTTTCCTATCCTCATCTATACTTTTACAATATTTGCTTTTAAAAAAGGCCCTGTTATCGCTGCTCGAAACCCCATGGCCTGACATGTTTATCGCCATTCTCTTAATATTTATTGTAGAGGTGTGAGATTTTAACTAAGTTGACAACACTTCAGTGCAAAGGAGCATACATGAAATGGCTGAAAATCTGGAAGATATGTTGTGTGGAATATTAGGGACAACTGAATTTGCATTGCAGCTAGATGAGTCAACTTTGCCAGCCAATGAGCCCTTGCCTCTAGTTTACGTGCGCTTTATCAAAGATGAAAATTTAGCTCAGAAGTCATTGTTTGCAAGACAATTGGAAATAGATACAAAAGGGGAGTCAATTTTACGTGTTGTTGAGCTGTTCTTCAGGGTCAAGAATATTCCACTTGGCAACATACTTGCAGTTGCGACGGATGGAGCTCCATCAGTAACTGGCCGTTACCATTGGTGAATTGCATACTTGAAAAAATATGTACCAAATGTCTTCATTATTCATTGTGTCATTCACCGACAAAACCTGGTTGCCAAGAAACTCAGTGATCGCCTCCACAAGTCATTACACACTGTAATTACTGCAGTTAGCAAAATCAAAGCCCATTCTATTAATGATCGTCTCTTTCGGGATTTGGATTTGGAAACTGATGAACATTATCCACGTTTGTTACTACTCACTGAAGTTCGTTGGCTATCCAAAGGAAACTGTTTAAGCCTCTTTTATAATCTTTTTGATACTGTCGTTCAGTTTTTTGAAAAGAAAGATGCTATGCTCAGTGACAAACTTAAAAATATCAGACATGATAGTGCGAATTTATCAGAACTATTCGCTAAGTTCAATGAACTTAATTTAAAACTGCAGGGAATATAGAGTAACCTAATTTAGGCAAATCCTGGTATCTACTTTAATTTCAAAACTGATAATATTCAAACGTAATATAGGCCACCGTGTGCTACACCATTTCCCCTCCCTGCATGAGCTAGAAGAGTAAGCTGGTATAGGTGATGAGGACCTGAAAGAATTTTGTGATCATTTAGACACAATGCATCAAGATATGTCTGAACGATTTAAGGATCTTCTTTTGATGGAAGTCCCAAAGTGGGTAATAAATACATTCTCAGATACTAGGGAACCTGGGGTCCATGAGGATGAATTGATTGAATTACAACATGATATTGAAATGAAACCGAAGTTTAAAAAAAGCTATCAAGAATTTTGGTTGCGGAAGGAAGTTTCAGATCACCATCCTGGACACTGGACGGTGATTAACAAAATTCGTAATTGATTTCCCAACTTCCTATTTGGTGGAATGCGGTTTTAATGCAGTCATTCAACTTATTTCGAAGGGAAGAAATCGACTTCAGGTTTGTGAACGAGGCGATTTTTGACTCTTTCTCAGCAACTTCAAACCGGAAGTTTAGAAAATGATATCATCTCATTAATCCCATCCATTGCATTTAAACTTTAATTGACTAGAATTTATTGTTAAATTCCATTCGAAAACTTTTCATAAATAGCTTTAAGAACATGAAAACTATAATGAATAGTCGCTTCAGTTGTAAAACTAATTTAGATATAACATTTATTGTGACTATATTTCCACAAATTGCAAATATTCATAGGACCATGGTAACATAAAGTGTAAATATTAAGATAAAGTAAAATGTCAACTTTTTGAAATCATGTATTAAATTAATTTTTTAGATTGTTTATTTTACTCAGTGTATATATTCGCAGTTCCTTTATTTCTATTTAAATCCCAGCTTTTCTATCAATGTGCATACAAGTCTTGAAAAAATAATCAGATTTACCATTATTTTATTGTATTAGATCCCTAATATGTTCTTGTAGTCTTAGATTTTTATAACACTTTTTCAGGATCACGGGTGGGGGGCGATGGGTATAGTTTATTGGTACCAAGGTGGCTCGAAAAAGTTTGGGAAACACTGGTCTAGACCGAACCGATCATTCATCTCCTCTCTCATAACCGCAACAGACTCTGATTGGAAGGATGTTTACTTTTCCAACGAAATAGGTAAACAAGAAAATTATTTAAACTGCAACCTCCTAAGGGCATATCATACATATATATTATAGATTTGGATGTTCGGCACTGTTTCCTAGGCTTCGTGTTGCCTAAATTTCCACTTTTAGTTCACCTAGTCCTTGGAGCTTCTTCGATTAGTCTTTTCTGTTTTTATTGTAAATAGACAAAGTTGATTGTTGATAACGTGAGACTGTGGTAAATATTCAATAAAGATTGAGGAGATATGAATTAACTGATGATTTAAATACTTCTTGCTATTTTTGTTATCGAAATTTTACTATTTAAATGCTAGAGAGGAATTATCTATTACAGAAAATCAGTAAGAGATTATAGAAACGTTCATCGTGTGCCGACAACGTTTTTTTTCCAAGAATCTGATTTAATTGGAATGCATTAAGCCTGTTTTGCCTAAATAAATAATTCAGAATGCCATGTTTGAACAGAACGTGCTTCGTACCAGGCTGCAAAACAGGGTATGCTTCTACGAGGACCCACTATAGGAGACTTGGTTTGAAAAATAAGAATCTGTTCAAGGTGGCGGCAAGTGCATTCTGTTTTACTTAAACTGCAAAGATGGCCATTGCAAATAATCATGCGGATAACACACGTCCCTGGATCATATTAGAGCTGTTGGTTTGAAAATGGGAATTAATGAAAATACATGAATATCCAAGTTTTGGTCCAATCTAGTACCTGAATCATTTTGGAACATTTGGGATTAAACACGGGATTTCAAGAGGCATGTACAAATGAGAAGTAAATTTACAAATGCATTTAAGAATGGCAGTTAATTCACTTTATCGTATGTTTACAAGTTAATTATTTTTTGTAACAATACTACAAATTTTTCATGTATATGAATGAATTATGTCGATGTAGTCATTATTTTTATGTAATACAAGTATTGCGTCAGCATGAACATACATATTATGAGTAGGGGTATAATGTTAAGTATGAACTATTCTATTTACAAGCAATGATTGTTTAACAGAATGATTTTGAGAAACATTCTTATTCAAATCACTGCCTTATTTCTTGTGGCGCGTTAAATAACGAAACACTTCTAATGTTTTGAGTTGACGAACGTGGATTAAGACTTTGGTGAAGGTGTGCCTAAGGAAGATTGAATGTAATTAAATTTAATTGAATATTTGTTAACATGTAACTGCCTAGATAAGAGCAGTGAAGAATGGGCGAATAGTTGATTTGTGAAAGTGTAATACACGAGAGTTTTCAGAATTGGAATTACTTCGCATGTACAAAAACTAACGAACCATAAAAGAGATACTGTTGACCCATATTTTTGTAGCAAGGTACATTTATTTCCCTTATGATATAAGCTTGATATTTATGGTAAAAGTTTGCCAAAAATTTCGTATATAGCTGAGAAAAGTGTATATTTAGTGCTATTATCGTGACGAATCCATTTGAACACTTCCTTATATTTATCTTCATATGTTTTTAATACGGAGGACGAAAAGGAATTTCCTCCTTATATAACATACATTTATAACGAATATGTTTAACAATCATTCGCTAATATACTGTTACTTTTTTAATTCTCCCGATCTTTAAGGTAGGAAATGTTAAACCACGAAGGCTAAATTGATACATTGGCGAAATCCCTTTTCCATAGATGATATGATCGTTTCTTAGTTTTTCAATCCTGTGTCCATCTTCTGATTCATTCCACCTTTTTCACCGCGCATTATAATTAAAATTCCGGATAGCGATATTCACGAAGTACAAAGAAGTTAACTGTGCATTTGTTTAATTAAAGTTTGTAGAGGAATTAAATATATCTGTACACCGAACGATATTAAAAAAGTATAACATTATGTCCAGTGTGTATACTACATTTTTTATCCACTACATTATGATTACTTGTAAGTAAAAAGCAATGCATATTCATGGCAAAACCGGTAAGACGTGTTTATTTACAATCTGTCGACTGTATTCACAGTTGAACTTCCGTCTTTCATCACTAGGCGGAACCACTTTCCAAAATGTTAATTGTTTACTGGAATTCTAGACAACGCTTTTTGGCAACGAGATCCCAATCCATAATATATATTCATGGGGCATATGATAAACATGCACTCACAAGCGTAACTTTTATAAAGCGTCCTCCTAAACGGTAAAAGAGACTCCGACACAACACGGACGTCGGCCGGAGATACACAAATCCCACCTGTATGTTCTGATCAAATTTCCACAACCTAGTGCTGATGCATTCAAACCCATTCCTGACATGGAACATGGTCAGTGCTAGTAACTACGCCCTATCTAGGAATCCATGACCGCAAGTCGCTTCCTGATAATTTTAAAACTTGTCTCACCTCCGACTTTTAGCCGTAGAAACAACAAAATCTCGTCATGGTTATGTATTTTATAAAGGACATAAAGAGAATCAGTGCGTACGCTGGGATGAAGGGAGAAATTGTTAAGGCAAGCAGACATAGGTGTCATCGTCATTGGTCGTTCAATCCTAAGATTGGATGACTGCAGCCCTCCGCCTTCTCTATCTTATGGTAGTTCCATTACCTCCTAGTATCTCTTCCTGCGTAATTTCCTCTTTATTTGGTCCACGAACTTATCCCTCAGTCTTCCTCTGGGGACTTTTCCCTCTATTTTACCTTCAATTATTTTCCTCAAAAACCCATCGTGTCCATGGGACAGAGGTGTGCAACTTCAAAACTCCTGGAGTTCATGGGGATTTTAATTAATTTTTAACCCAACACAATTTCCGGAATACTCCAAAAACTAATATCTCTAAAAGTTTCATATTCCTGATTTTCATTGGCCTGCTGGTATTTTAATTAGATTAATTCTAATTACATCAACATAGAGTGCACGCATTCTGGGATATTTAAGGATTTTATTGGTACACTTCATTTAATGGTGTTGTTGAGTTTCCCCTACCGACTCCTTTTTATCCACGTGCTCTATGGGGCTTCGCAATTTTCCGGCTCTCGGTTTTCCCACCGGTCTCAACCCTCCCATATGCCCAGTGAACACTCCCTTAGCTGCCCTCTCCTCCGGCATCCGCAGGACATGCCTTTCTCATTGGAGTCACATTAGTTTGCAGTTTGTAGAAATGCTGGCCTCTGTGTATAGCCTATATATTTGTATTTATCTATTAATTATTGGAAGGATTAATAAAAAATGACCTGGAACTCAACTAATGGACGAAAAACTACCTAACGTAATCCCAGGAAAATATTTTTATCTACCTAGGAGAATTTTATTGATAAAATAAGCTCCCATGAAATTAGAATGACTGTGGGCATGCTTTAGTGAGATAAAGGTCAACAACGATGGCTGTTTATCAAAGTATTTAGTGCTGAAAATAATGTATTATCATATTGGAATTTGACGATCTTTCAGCATCGTACAGTGAGAAGTGCTGTTATGCAGTATATGTTGAGGATACACTAATCACTCTATGGAACTTCCGTTTTGTTGTCACTGACTGTATAAACAAATAATTTAAAGATAAATCTTTGTTTCTGGATTTGTCTTCATGTAGTTTAAGTGAAATATCATTTCTCTTAGAATTCAATGCATTTGATTTCATGAAAATAAATATCTACACTCCCGAAGATACCAAAAATCAACCTCTTACCGAACTACTTTCTAAGATTTCTGACTAAAAATACCAGCACTTTTGCATGGGAAATGGTTGGTGTATGCACTCCACAGAGATTTCATTTAATCAATGAGGAGTTTCTAGACCCTAGATCTCGTCAAAGATGTGTAGTGCGTGCGTAGACTTAGTGTAGTGCGTACGATTTCTCTACTATATATGGATATATATCTTATTGTGTACACAGTATCCTATACATAATGCATAATTTTATTCGTGCTTACCTGAGCTGCTTAAATAAAAACGTTTACGTCGAATATGGTCTCCGTTATGACAGGGGAACAATTTTAATTAAACTACCTTAACCCTCTATGGACGGAATGATGAAAAATCAGTATGAAAATAATACAGATACTATGTTAGAATTTTAAAGTGCTATAATAGTGTTTAAAAAAAACAGCAAAATATGTCATTCAAACATTTATTTTGAAAGTGACATATTTTAATGTATATATTTAGTTTATAACTATTCTGTACGTAATAATATTTACACAAGGTATACTTTAACAATGCCTAGGTAGAACTCACTAATTTGAAAGATTTTGCTCACTGATAGCGCTGAATACAGCTACCTACGCATATCTTTTTTAAACTTTGTGATGAAGTTACCGTAAGGTCACCGTCGCTTCGCACCAGTTTTTTCTTCATTCTAACTTAAACCGGAGTACTGTAGGCATTCTTTAAGGGGGAAGGCTTCGAATTACTATTTTCATTATCTGTACAAAAGAAGAAAAATTTATTGCTCAAAAGTTTTGGTACAAAGTTTTGTGCAAATATCACTGAGCGTTGGGCAGCCTCAAAGGCCTGTATGGCGAGTGCCTTCCATAAATGAAAATCATTGTTGGAATTAAACAAAAATACTTTCAAAAGCATGTATAATTATGAAAAAGATGATTTCATTTTAGTTCAACTTTTCTTCTCAGGCCAGCAATCCGAAGATTGGTTTGCAGTAATCGTTTTCAGTCTCAATTCCTTCCGATCTTATGCCAGCATCTTCTACTTTTAGTAGGAATGTCAGCCCATGTACTATATAATCCGTTCGACGTATTCCTTTCCAGGTGTGCATCTCGTATTTGTACCCTGAACTGAGCCCTCTATAATAGTTCCTAATAGTCCCTCGTGTCTTATGGTGTGGTCTATCCAGGTAGTCTATTTCTCATTTAGTTCCACAGACGCGGCATCTTATCAGCTCTCTGTAGTACCTCTTCGTTAGTACTCTCTCCATCCAAGATATTTTGAGGACTCTCCAGTTGCGCCACATTTCAAAAGCCTCGATTCTCTTTCTTCCATTCATGCCAAGTGTCCATGTCTCACTTCCATAAAGCAAGATACTCCAAATGTCACCAAGGAAAGCAGAGACATTCATAATAATACATTTTGCTTAAATTCTAATAAAATACCAATTCATACCAGTTATAACATAAGGTACGCGTACGTACACTTCAGATCTCGCATAACACACCAATATTATTACGCGCCATTATCCATTCCATTGATAATTTCAAAACTTTCTTCTAGTTTCTTCAACTATTAATGGATTAATGTAAGGTGTAAAATACTTCAGGGTCCGAATATACAAAGAATTTTTTAAACAATGTGAGATTTTGTTTTGGAAGCCACGTATTTAGCTTCCTCCTTTTTTCGTATCTAGCTTAGCATTTTGCTGTACAGAGTAAATTTTCGCTACGTGCTTCCTTATACTACATTCTTTAAATTTCATATTAATACTCCATATGGTAAAATCAAAGGGCACAAAACGTAAAACAGTAGCTTTTACTTCGTAATGAAAACCAGGTATTATACTGACTCCAGCCTCCTTTCCCATTTCGGCGAGATATGTCATCATAATTATTTAGCGGACTGAGGATAGGGTATATAGTTATATTTAGGCGAAAAGAACCTCAAAATATATATCCAACTCCTAATTTTGAAGTATTTTATAAATAAAATTGGTAAAAAGGCGAACAGAGATAGCCCCCATTGTCAACGTTGCCACATTCATCAGTGTGTCGGCTAATTGCTTCGAGGAACATCGGAAGTCGGTTATTGCAACCAAAATATGTACTCGGGTTAGATCATCGATGACGTAAGCTGAAAAAATATATTAGATTCTCAATATCTGTTGCATGTTTTACTGGTATTTAAACAATATAATTTGCGGAGAATTAGAGAAAAAAGCTAATTTATGAGATGCTATCTCACTGCCATTTGTGCAATGTGTTTCAGTTTTAAAATTCATAATTTTTAATCCAATATTTCCAATCAAATGTCATATGACACAGTTTTTACACCATTCGATAGAAGAATTCTAATTTTTTCTATATGTTAAAATCAAGGTAGGTTATTTCGCATTCCTTAAATAAAGGTTCCTCCTTAAGCAATAATTGATGGTTCTTTAGTATGCTCTTTTCAAGTCTTCATTCACTCAAATCGAAAACATTGGTGCTCGTGTAAGAGTAACAAAAATATGAAAATTTTGAACTTTTTCAGAGGAGATAAGTAACCTTCTAATGGCCAATTACAAGAACATTTAGTCATGAAATCAGTAGTGATGAGATCCATACGGTTATAGATCTTTTGAAAATATTCTGGTTGCAGGAACACATCTGTTTAATCCATAACTTATGCACCAATAGTTAATCGGTTCAAATACTTGATCTAGTCTTTTAGCGCCGGATACGATTTTTGAAAGTGTAGACGAGAAATAATTGGCAATGTACGTAATAATTAGTCAGTAAGAGTAAACAAACTAATCAGTTGTATGAAAACAACTTTAATTAGTAATTAAGTCTCAAAGCGGATCATTGCGCATCCGCCATCTTGGCAACTTATGGAACTCATTACTCCATGCCATAAGTTTTGAAATTAACAAAAAAATGGAATGTTTCTGCAACACTTGTTGAATGATTGCCATGCCTTATTGGTGAAATAATTCTATAGAATTCATATCTGTCGTTCGGCAATCGGCCATAAGTCGATCAGCCCTGTTGCACCTATCCCTTTTCTTCTGGGACCAAAATTAATTTGCTTCCCGCTTTAAACCAGTCAATTTTGATCTTAAATTTCTACCATCTGGGAGCTATTCAGATCAATAGGCTCGCAGAATGAAACGATATAAAAAATTTCAACATACTTGCGGTTTGATATCCTAACCATTAGGCACAACACGGCTGTGGAAAACCAGCTTAGCGCTCCAAATAAATCACTTTTGAACTTCATTTTCACCTTTGGGGAATCTATTAGAAATCTTTGGCTCACAGAATAAAATAATAAAAATTCGTAACTTATATTAGAAACTTAAGTTTGCGATTCTACCTGCATGGTAAAAATGTGACCTTTTTAAGGCGCCTTATCACTCAAAATCTGCCATTTTTGTATTTCTATTTCCAAGTTTGGAGAAATATCAACTAACTTGATAATATAAGTTATAAATCAAGGTAGGTTATTGGGAATTCCTAAAATAAAGGTTCCTCCTCAAACAATAATTACAGGTTCTTTAATATCCTCTTTTCAAGTTATAGAGTAGGACATATAGTGATAATTTATCCCGTCTATGAATACCGGCCTATGGTTGAGATCACTGAGAAAATCCTGCATTTAATTTACTATATTTTCATGTACTCCGAATGATTGAAATTTATACGAGGAGAACCCTAAAATAACGGGAACTGGGATTTTAAAAAAATACAGAATTTATTTTTTCGAGTTACAAACGTTATTTTCACGGCGCGACATACCTTTTGTACTCGTCCTTTCCAATGACTTTTAGCGCGACCTTCTTAAAATAAGTATATCATACTACAGAAGCATTCACCAATTTACATCTAACAAAGGAGTGGTACAAAATTTTGAGTGGTTTCCCTGACGTGAAGTACCATGAAATTAGGTTTACAAAACAATAATCCTTGAGAGAAAAGTGCTATGTCCAAGTTGATTCTCACAGAATAAAATAATAAAAATTTGTAACCTATATTAGATACTTGAGTTTGCGATTCTACCTGCATGGTAAAAATGTGACCTTTTTAAGGCGCCTTTTCACTCAAAATCTGCCATTTTTGTATTTCTATTTCCAAGTTTGGAGAAATATCAACTATTAGTACCATAGGGTAAATTTATCATATTTAAACCAATACATCTTCGTCAAATAACAGACGAGGTAGTGAATTTTTACACATTTCAATGGAAGAATTCTAACTTGATAATATAAGTTATAAATCAAGGTAGGTTATTGGGAATTCCTAAAATAAAAGTTCCTCCTTAAACAATAATTACAGGTTCTTCAATATTCTCTTTTCAAGTTATAGAGTAGGACATATAGTGAAAATTTATCCCGTCAATGAATACCGGCCTATGTTTGCGATCACTGAGAAAATCCTGTATCTAATTTACTATATTTCCATGTACTCCGAATGATTGCAATTTGTATGAGAGGAACCCTAAAATAACGGGAACTGGGATTTTAAAAAAATACAGAATTTATTTTTTCGAGTTACAAACGTTATTCACCTTCGAAGTACTCTTCAATAAACCTAATACATAGGTGCAAACGTTATTTTCACGGCGCGACATACCTTTTGTACTCGTCCTTTCCGATGACTTTTAGCGCGACCTTCTTAAAATAAGTATTTCACACTACAGAAGCATTCACCAATTTACATCTAACAAAGGAGTGGTACAAAATTTTGAGTGGTTTCCCAGACGTGAAGTACCATGAAATAAGGTTTACAGAACCCAATTATCCTTGAGATAAAAGTGCTATGTCCAAGATAATGCGATCACGTTCATTTGCTTTAACGCGGGAAAATTGTCGCAACTTTTTAATAAGTGGCCGATTCCAGAAAATAAATTTTGAGTGCTCATTAGAAATGAGCTGGACCCGCTGATCATTCTTTCTTCCAATTGTCTTTCATCATTGATGGGCATTGGCTATAGGAAAGATTACCATGGAGGTAATCATCTCTATTCACGTTATTCAAGGCAGACTATAATTTTAGGCTTAGGTAATCGATAATATAGCACGAGTAAAACTTTTGTAACGTCAAAATCTACCCGAATAGTAAAGTTAAAATTTTGTGTAAAAAGCACTCTGTTTTGTTGTATCTAATATAAATTTCTAACTTTGGTTATTAATAATATAGCACGGATAGTTAGATTTAAATAATAGAATTCCGTTAAAAAGGAACGGTTATTCTAGGCGTGCCCGGTAACTTACCTTGATTTTAAAGTATGTCATGTGCTGATATTTGCACTATCGAAAGGTGTAAAAATAAAACTCCATCAACGGACATTTAATGAAAAAATATTGGTTGAAAAATTAAAAAAATTACCCCTGAAATGTATCGCCTTTAGAGCAGTGAGATGGCAATATCTTTGGAGCACATACTCGACATGATGCGTAAAGTGTTGCTATATTTCGAAGGAAACCGCCTCCTCTTTTCCTTGTTCATCATACTGCTTTGTTAATTAGTTCAATATTAGGCTTTTTATGTGCATTGTTAGAGGTATAAAGCCTGAAAATGATATGTCCTTGCCTAAGTTCGCTAAAAAGTCATTATATCAAATCCCGTCGAAATTCAACAGCAATGTAGGCTGGAGTCAGTATAATTACTGCCCCCTAAGGTTTTGCAAAACAAAAATACCAAGATGTAGTATTTTAAAAGTACATACGTACACGAAGTTTCAGATTATTTATTTTTTCTCTACCTCAAAAACAAATGAAACGTGATTTTTACGATATCTCGGGATGTAGTTGGTGAAAAACCATTTTCTTTTTTTTAAACTGTTGTATGTTTTTTTAATTTCTACAAAATGGTATTTTTTGGGAATTTTTTCGCGGGAAATTATGTTTTCGTGTGACATTCAAAAAATTCAAACTTCGATATTTTGCTTCAAAGAGGGTGTTTCGACGAAAAAAATTTCTTTACATTCTGCATTAATCAAAGTATAACCATTAATTTTTTCAGACATTTGATTTGGTGGAACATGGCCAAAAAAAATATAACTTTTTATATATTTTTTTCTTTGCCGGAAATAGCTATTTCCTTCCAATTTTGATAGCCAATTGTTGGAAAAAGGAATCGTATTTGACTCAAAGATGACTATAACTGAGCTTTAGAATATTTAGAAATATTGTTTAGATAAATGTATCTATAGTGCTCGCAGAGTTTCTGTGCACTTAAGATCGGTTCTTAGCTCAGCTCGCGCCGAGTACAAACACACAGTGTGGCGAACCAAAAGAATCGGCGAAAACGAACGCAATGCCTCGCCGACGCGAGGGCCTATAAATAGCATAGAAATATTCTGGACGAGAAACTACTATAGATATCGAGTCAAATTTTGCAGTGACAACAATATTTATCGCTGTGAGGTTATATGGTATCCATCATCGGCGCAGTTCACCGTGGGTACACGATAAATAAACAAAACTTAAATCCTCTTCACTAAACCTTTGAAAAATACAAATACGAAAATTGCGACCAACTATCAGTGCAGCTAATGTTTTTATCACTGGGAAAGAAATAAGAATTTTCGAACAATATATAATTCTGCAAAAGAAAGCCTGTCATCTCGCATCGGCGAGGCATTACGTTCGTTTTCGCCGATACTTTTGGTTCGCCACTTACTGTGTTCGTACTCGGCGCGACCTGAGCTAAGAACCGTTTTACGGGGTTAGACGCCGGCAGCCAATCGCTGCCCATCTACTGTGGGAGTAACTCTCTAGTGCACAGAAACTCTGGAAGCACTGTAGATAATTTTACCCTGGGATCCAAAATACTGCCAACTGCACGACAAATCTCGTTCAGTCGAATAAATGGATTTATTCGATTAAACGCGAACGTACATATACACAAAATACAGCAAAATAATGCTTATAATTTAAAAATGACACTTCTTGATTCGAATTAAATTTCAAAATATAATATATTTTAATAAATAAAACAATGTAAATGTCATACTTAAGTAGTATAGATACAAATTATTACTTATTTTATATGTTTGAAAATTGAATCGAATCAATCATTGAATCTTTTACTGTATGTTGTATATATGTACGGTCGAACCTAACAAGGGATATGTTTTAAATTCATTTATCCTGAACTAATTAGTTAATTGCATTCACAGATAACAAAATTCTTTTAAAAAGTATTTTAATACATATTAAAAATGTAAAATAATGTATATTAACTTTTTAAAGCATATGATTGATCCTCGTCACTGTCTTCATTTATAATTGGCTGGACGTCATCTTTCATAACACTTTTTGTGAGTTTTTCAGCTGGCCTCAGTATTTTTGATAAGTACCGTGCATGTGAAAGATAGTACACGACTGCCGCCTCATGTGAACAGCTTCCGATTGTCCTCAAACCATTTGAACATTCACAACAGTAGCGCGGAATGCTGCTGTAGCCCGTTGAATTTGGTTAGTAGTGAATAAAGCAGTTATATTGCTTGCTGCAGGTGTGCCTGGAGCAAACCTGCACTTTAATTATACCATCAGTTTCTTTTAAAAATTAAATGGTTATCTCGTTTTTTCCATTCAAAATTTCTGCAAGATAACAGACAGATTTGTGTAATTGTTAAGTTCCAGTAAAACAGATTAAGAGGTCTTCCTCAGTAAGTTGTGGAAAATCCTAGAGACTTTGAATTCAGTGGTTCAAACTTAGAAGACTTACGACTCCATCTCTTTTCCTGTGCTTCTACTGCTAAACTATTCACCCCACAGTCTGAAGAGATGATGCGATTCAGTATCGCTTCAGTAGCAGGAGATTGAGATATCAATGGTTTTCCGAACTGGTTCACCAAAAAACATGCAATTTTAGTGTAAAGGCCAATTTTAGGAATCATTTAATTATCCACTAGATGATGTAATAACTTGTACCTCTGGCCTATGATTCCATGCACAGCCTCAATAATCCATTTTATTATTGTGAATCGACTAGAATGATTTGCTTCAGAAGCACTCAACTGATTTCTTTTGCCTTTGAGGGCAGGCATAAGTACTCGATACTCATTTTCTTCTAATCGGTGAACAATATCACGAAACACTCTGTCCAATACAAAAACATACCCTGGTCTCAGCACAATTTGTAAGTCTTCATCTTCATCTAAGATATTACTAAATATCACTGCATCATTTTGATTAATTTTATATGGTCCTAGTAAATTTATTATAAATCCATCCGTTGCACAAAAAGTAAATGGTGTGCTTAAACAAGTTTCTTTTGTCCAGAGTATGCTTTTCTTTGATATTCATTGTTGGAACTATTTTGGTGTCTCATAAAAGTTCCATCAGCGGTGAAAACGGCATTATCATTTACATTGTGTAATTGTTTTACAGTAACTGTTTTGTGATTTTCTTTTAGAACCTCACTTTTCGCAGCCTTAAATCCCAATTTCTATCTATTGGGTAAAACATCGTCTTCAAATAATTGTAAGATTAGTGCCGAAAACTAAGTTCCTTTAAGTGAATTTTGGATCCCTAAGATGGATGCAATCATGTCGTAAGGTCCTCGCCTGCTAACCCGAGGGTCGCGGGTTCAAGTCCCGCCTGGGTAAAATATTATCTGCCCAGGACACGGGTTTTTGTATCTCGTCCGTTGTTACTGTTATACACCCGAAGTAAATTGGCACACTGTGCTGTATTCGGGATAGTGAAGATAAATAAGTAAATAAATAAGTTGTAAAAGTGAAATGGTGATTTTTTTCACCCTCATACGCATAGGTATATCTTCGACATTTGAATATCCTGCGCTTTGCTCATAGCCATTTCAATACAAGCAATGATTGAGTTAACATAGAGCTAGTCCAATCTCAATCGAAGTTGAACAACCATGTATTTGCAGGAAATGCTCTCCTCAACCGAAGAGGTGCATACGGCCTATTACACATTAGGCGGATTTTAACGAAGCAACAGGTGTGTCATTGCCGGCGATCCAGTAGTGGTGCGAAGAAACCAATAGGGGCTTACGAACTATGCAGAAGAAAAAACACCTCTGACTTATTCGACCCTGTCCTACCGTATTTCTTGACTTTTACTTTTCTTAGCAGGAGAATTAAATATGAGAATAATAATCTACATCTACATCTATATACTCCTCTGCTAGCCGCCGAATGGGCGTACGGCAGGGGTGTTAGGACACCAGCCGTGTAATGATGTAATGGAAAAGGTTTTGGGAGGTAAACGGTGACGTGTATAATGGGAGTGTATTTACTGAAGGTCAGTTTTTATTATGGTTGCATAATTTGCGCGTAAAGAATGAATTTTGGTACCTATCTGTTCAGCAATGTCTCTCTTATTTTATCGCATCTGTCAGACAGATAGTACTTGGGTATTTAGGCAAGTTCGTGAAGAGGCTGACGTAGTTCAAATAAAGGGAGTTATTTGGATTACTCAGGCTTACAGCATGTTTATTTCGCATTCTCCATTTGAATACTAAATGCGATTACCAATTTGAAAAACAAAATTAACTGTAAAAACGATGTTTCCAAGCTTTTAACCCAATGCTGTAACCTCCTGCACTTATTTCACTATAATTCCCTTCTTTCCGATCAAATAGATACGATGTTTCTACATCTATATCTGCATACTATCCTGCGAGCCGCCACATGGGTGAGTGGCAGGGAGAGATAGGACACCAGCTGCGTAAATATGTAAGGCTTTGGGAGGTGAAATGGTGGCGTGTTATGGGAGTGTATTTAGTGGTGCTCAATTTTTATTGTGGTTGCTTTTTGTGCGCGGGAATAACGACATTTTGCACCTCTCTGTACGGCCATGCATCTCTCTTATTTTATCGCTTCTGTCAGATCTAGAGATGTAGTCATGATATTCTCTGTGTCGCTCTGATTCTGTATTCTAATAACAGAAGAAATATTAACATTGCGCTATGAAGTAACTGCAAGTCTTGGAATCTGCCAATTGGTGAATATTTTTCCCAAGAGTGTCTTACCAAAGATAAGCGCGGTGTTGGAAATATTCGCGTATGTTTCGTAGAGGTTAGAACGCGTAGAATAAGTTTGGCTACAGCGTTCTGCATTGGACTCCTTCCGTACACTAAATATGGAACGCTCTATAGGTGACTAAATACATTTTTTGAAAAATTCATACGTCAAACAATACGCCGAATACCTACTGCACATACTACAATATTCCAACATACAGTAAATATTCCATAAACGAACTTTCCTAATATTTGCACTGCTTTCAAAATGTTTCTCCACGGATAATGGTAACTGCACATCGAACAGTTATCCAATTTGCAAATAATATTCTCAAAATAATACTAACCAACTAAAGACTAGTGCCGAGTTACAAATCTTCGCGAATGTTTCCTAGAGGTAAGCACGCTTTACATTTAGTTATGCACAATTTTAATATTTCTCTCTCCAAAAACATGCAGAAATCCAACGGCACATATTGAAATATTTCAACTTGCAATTATTATTCTCCAAACTACCTTAATAATGGAATGGGGTCGAAAATGCTTGCTTTCGTTGAGTTTAGGTGATCCCTTCATGAGGTCAAACTATGACTCCATTTTATCATCTCGCAGTTTCAAGACAATTGCTTGAAAAAGTTCAATATTCTCCTCATTATTATTTGTAATAATTAGTTATCGATTTTGGAGATGCAATTGATATAAGATCGAAAATCGAGAGACCCACTTAGAATAACCATACCTACGCATTTTCATCAAACCATCGGCGACGAAACATATTCAGTGCTCGAACACAATGCTCTGCATGACTTGTATTTATTTTAACTTTTGCGGAAAATAACCGCTGCGAAGGACGAATTTGGAACATAAATAGTGTGTGAATCATACGCCTGAACTGGGGTACGACCAGATTCTATCAGCTGCGCGATAAATAATCGCCAGTAAAGACACTCGATAAAAAAAGAAAACTTTCGACATTAAAAAATATTGAAAGGGAAAACGAAATATTTAGTTATGAAATTGAAGAGGGCGTAATGTGCTCGAGAATCACACGCAGAGATATTATGATATAATTTTATGTAACTATTCCAGTGCACGAAAAGTATTCGCCATGTAGTTTTGAATCCTCGACTGAATTTGGCAGTGGTAAATGGTAAAACGCGAAATATTTAACGTGGATAACTGTTTTACATTGAGTTTATTCTAACTTATACGGTAATGGGGAGTCTAAAAATTACTATCCTGCAGCAGTAAAAGATAGCCTTAAATTACATCCACTGATTACCGTGAAAAGGAAGTTAAAAATTTTACAAAACATGGACCAGGAAAGAAAAGGAAGGCCTTTTATAGGTCTGAACAACATAAACTCATGGTGCCAGAAGTTGAAATTGAATCAAATATTAGCAAATGTATTGCAGTACATTTCATTACTGAGTGCACCTTAAGTCTTCAGCGGAAGTCAAATCCCCATTAAATACCCTAACTTCAGATGACTGCGGTGCGATATTACCCTAGCCGTCATTGCATCCCAAAAACCAGCTACCACTACTTCAGATGATAGCGAAAAACACACGTACGAAACATATTCGGTACATATTGGAAGAAACAACGATTTATGAAGCATACAGTTGGAAGGACCACGGATGAAAAAGAGATAGACAGGTGCTCCTTCACGAAGATTATACCGCACCTCGGATATTTAGCAAACACTTGGGACCCTGGACAGAACGATCCAATGCGAAAAATAAGGAAAATGCCTATGATAGCTGCACGATTCTATAAAAGTATGCTACGAGAAAACATACAATCTTCCACATCTTATAGAGGGATTAAATTGGGATCCCTTAGAAACTCGTAGGCTGCACGCTAGGTTTAATTTACTCGAGATATTGAAAAAAAGAGTATTTCAGTGAGACACAGAAAATATCACTGAGATACCACACCGGCTCGACGTCCGATAGAAGCTATAAAAAAAGAGGGATAAATTGTCGAAGGTACTGGTACAAATGTTCTTTCTGTCCACGCACAGTAAGATACTCTAGAAAAAAATGAGCTTCACTCAAACTCTCCTACGATATACTTCAACTTTTCAACTCCCAAAACCTTAGACTTAACACCTTTACACGGCTGGTGTCCTGATACCCTATGGTACACGCTCATTCTGCGGCTCGCAGGCTAGTATGAATATGCAATGGGTAAGTAATGTTTTCTTATCATTCACAGGAGAATCAAACGGCGCAATGTTATGATTTATATCCTTGTTAATGGCTCTACCTAACTTTCCATAGAGATATGGCATTAATGTTAGTTTTATAGTAAAAATGGGTAACGCAGAGAATTAACAACGATTAAGTTCTAGTTTTTCTGTGATACGAACACGTGTACTCCGAATAAGATTCCAAAGACTCCACACCAACCCGATACCCAATCATTTCTGCAACTATCCACAAGACCCGAACTAATTTCGTGAATTTATTAATGTCCTTTTTCTCTTCGTCTTCCTCCACAGCATCTCTTCTTCCTAATACCTGCCTTTGACGCACCATTATCATGCATTATCTCCATCATCCCCACGTTTTAACCTTCTTCGAATAATAGCCTATAATTTCTTCTTTCTTCCTCCGGCATGCCCGACACATTCTCTTTTGTCTTCTTCTTCGATACATCAGCCCTTATCTACACCAGCTTCTCAGGTCTCGCATTTAACCAGCGAAGCCAATATATATAGATTCATCTGGCAACAATCAGTAAGAGGTGATAATTACAAACTTTCCCAACGTATTACTGTTACTGCGCTGTAAAACATGGTACGTAGACTCCCAACTTCAAATTATTTACATGTGTGAAGCATTGGTGCAACTGTCATTATTGGGGACAGATGAAGACTTTGATTGACTTATCCGAAAAACTGCATTACACATTTAAATTTTTCCGGAAAAAATTCATTTTTCAATTTTAACTCCACATTTTGGCAATGAAATTAAGTAAGAAGCACGAGTAATTACTGATTACAGTCATATGAAACTAATTTAATATAAATAACAAAGCAAGTATTACTTCATTTTCCTAGAACTGATCACCGTTAAAGAAAGAAGTTACATCCAAAGCATGCAAACACAGAAAATGCTTTGCACCGAGATTGAAAATGGAAGCCAAATGGTAACAAGAAAAGATGATTTTTAAATTTATGGCATTTCGCAACAGTGGAAACAAGGATTTTGCTACTGAAAATATATTTTTTTTGTAAAATGGTCCTCACTGACTTCAAAACCTTACTTCCACTAGGAGTATATAATTTTTTGGCTCTTGAAATCCTTTATTGCGTTTCATGTACAGTGATAAATATTTACCTTGTGCAGCGATTTATAGGCTACTTCAACAGAGGACCTAACTTCATGCAAGATATCTGTTTCATTAAAAAAGAAATGTTGCGACCACTCTGATTTCCAATTTATTATGATGGCGGAAATCCTCTCAAATGCCTCCAAGTCAGGCAAATAATTACTTTAATGAGCATCGAATGGAAAGCTTTCAACTATAAAGACCGCGATTCAAACCTGACTAGAGCAAGCTAAGGAACTAGCGGTATTTGAACCGAGATTTTGTCTGCGGTGTGGTGGAACGCTCTTTCTTCAGAGCCAGAAACCGGGGTTTTTGACAGTTTCAACTACTGCAATTAAAACTGTGGATTAAACTTCCCTGTTGCTACCCACACCTTAGGTCAAAGTAAGATACAGGAACCTTGGCGCAACGGAGAAAATTCTCCAGCTCACTCAGCCCTTTTTGTCCATTAAATTTGCATAAAAATATGAGATGGCAGCCCCCGAGTACTCAACTCATTAAGCCCCCATCGAGTTGGTTCAATTTCGTAGGATCAAGTAGATCCCACTTCCCGGAACAGCTGCGAGTGTTAGGGTTTTTGCGACAAGAGTTTATCTCCCCTAACGGAGGGGAAATTTAATTTGATTTGGAAAAAAGTGATTTAATACACACAGTTGTAGTGGAAGCCTTCGACCATTCCTAGGAACAGGCCCGCTCATCAAGGGCAAAGATTTATCGCAATCATGGAGTTGAGACTAAAATCAGTGGAGTTACGAAACATGATACAATACTCTTCATGGTTCCAGCTATGTATTCCTCGATTTGAGATATTTGTGGCCATTCACAGACTTGAACTACTTTTCAGATTCCACATTTTTGAGCTAATTGAGGGACATTCTCCTGCAGAATATATTGATTTTATGTAGAGACGTCGAACAATACCGTTCAGCATTTAATTACAGCGTAAGAAAATGATTACTTATTAATAAATCATATATTCAACGAATTCGATAAATACACGCAAAATATCCGACCGTATCTCTCGCTCACCCTCAAAATCATGCCTAACATCAGGGAGCAAATTATTACGCAAGGTGACATCATTGTATTCAACGTCCTTCGTGTGTGCTCAGGTATGCTAGCGTGTTCTGATGTGCTTAAACTTAGACACTTTAAAAGAAAAAGCTCCCAGTATTACAAATTTTTCTAATCTATTGATTACAGAGGCAGCGAAGTGATATCTCAGTAATAAAGCGGTCCAGTTTTTTTCGCCGTCTTCTTCTGCTTAGCTACGGGAGCCGTTCGCTCGTCTTGAGGGTGCGAGGAGATAGACGAGAATAGGAGTCGGGAGGGGGAGAAAGAAAATGAGCAGAGGAGATGAGGTGGAATGGAGGGGGGGGGGAGAGTGGCGAAAGAGGAGAAGTGGTGGGCTCTATTGAAAAAAAGGGGCCTGGCTCTCGATGTTTACGCGATTACTTCAATGATCTGAATGTGATATGAGAGTTTCATCGACGCATCAATTGTGTGATATTTTTCACCTCGTATACCTAGATTCCTTATGCGTTAAGTTGTCATTTTTTAGTTCGCAGCTTATTACGTTCAGTATCGAGTTTATTTTCTGCTAACATGATGATTGAGAAAATTTTTCCAGGAATTCTTATTCACATAGATTAGTTGTGACCATTGAACTCTTGGAATTTTGAACACGCTTGGAGATAACGATATATGCTTCTCAAATAATGAGCACTAATTGGCGACATACAACCCTTGATGAATGTTCACCTTGTTTCACAGGGAGTACAATTTAATCGAAGGCACACCTAGTTACATGATACCTACAAAGTGGCCACACTCCTGGAAAACCGGGAAAGTCAGGGAATTTCATTGTCTGGAAAGTTATGGAATGTCAGGGAAAATTAAAAATAAATCTGGAAAAAACATCAAAGATTGTCGGTCCCGGTGGCGGCGGGGTAAAGTCCTCGCCTGCTAACCCGAGGGTCGCGGGTTCGAGTCCCGCCTGGGTAGAATATTATATTCCCAGGACATGGGTGACATGTCTCGTCCGTTGTTACTGTTATCCACCCGACGTAAATTGGCATATTGTGCTGTATTCGGGATAGTGAGGATAAATAAGTAAATAAATAAGTTGTAAAAGTGAAATGGTGATTTTTTTCAACCTCATACGCATAGGTATATCTTCGATAATTGAGCATCCTGCGCCTTGCTCATAGCCATTTCAATACACGCAATCATAGATTTAACATAGAGCTAGTCCAATCTCAATCGAAGTTGAACAACCATGTATTTGCAGGAAATGCTCTCCTCAACCGAAGAGGTGCATACGGCCTGTTACACATTAGGGGGATTTTAACGACGCAACAGGTGTGTCATTGCCGGCGATCCAGTAGTTGTGCGAAGAAACCAATGGGGGCTTACGAACTATGTAGAAGAAAAAACAATGGACGGAATAAGGATATGACCCGGTCGCTCCGTTCTCCATCCTCAGGAAGCAAGCCGCCGCCCACTGCTCCACAAATAAGGTTTCCTACCGCTTCGGAGGCCACACGTGGTTAGGTGAGCCTGGTTATTGAGTTAAAAGATCCGAGAAGGAAATAAGCGATGGGGTGAAAAATGAATTTACCCTCGAGGATGTTCACCACTCGACCGGTAGCGCGTGCGCCACAACGCACAGACCAATTTCAAGTAAATATCTTTTATTTTCTAGTCCGACCGCCGCGACCCCCTCATTAAACTGCGCCTTCAATGTAAGATCACATAATCTCCCCCTCCAGCTAACGCCGTCCTGTAATAACTACGCACTTTTAGGGTATTTTGCGACACCTTCCCGGTCTATGGAAGGAAGAACGAGAGCTACTGAGATTTATTATAAAATACCGCAGGGTTTTTTTTCCATCAGAAGGGTGGTTTGGTTACGGGCAAGAGACGGCAGATCAAAGCATCCGGCGCATACACCGAAATTCGGTCTTTTTTCCCTGTCTCGCATCAAAGATTTTGCTCCACCTTGACGAAGCGACATTGATGTGTGATGTTAGTCATTTAATCTTCGTAAAATCGGTTGTTTATTAAATGTTTGGGACAACAACGGTTTCCATTTGAAATGTAAATACTTCTTGAGGTAATAACGTGCTTACGTGTTTCAAATGGAACTTTCACAATATTTTTCGAGTTTCCACATATAAAACAATATTTATGTGTTGCCGAAGGCCTCGCATATGGTAACTCAATCACTTCATCGTATTCTTTTCGTTCAGGATGTTCTTGGAAATGCAAAGACACATCCGATCCCGTTTATTCAGATTTCAGTTTCCTTTTTCTTGCAAGCGAAAGAGTGTAAAAATTGTAACCTTTTCGACACGGTGAATCACCAGCTACAACAGCTATATCAATAATTACAGATACACTTGTTGCCAAATCCTGTGAATCGATAAACTTCCTAGTCCCAGCATTTTGTTTAATGTGATAAATTACAATCATTGATTTGCAGCCATGACAAAAACTGTAACAGTATGTAAATATTTAGTTTCATCAAACTATAACTATTGACAGAAGTCAATGGCGACATAAAAAATGAAGCTCAGAAAATACATACGTATACTACAGTTTTTTTTTGCATTGAAGTATATAAATGTAAAAATGACAAATAAAAAAGTTTTCATAAAAAATAAGTTTTTAAACAGCATTAAATAGCAAGTTCTAGGTTGATTGAACTGATACACTTGACTTTAACCAACTAAACACTTTTTTGTGAGGATATATTGTACCAAGAGCAAACATAAAAAAATCATAAAATAAATAGCACGTACCTACGTTACACTGAAAGTTCACGCTCACTGTGGAAGTTTATTATGCCTCCTACGCACTTCCTGTGGTAAATAGATCTCTAGTATTAACAAAGGAGATGTTCGGAATAAAAAATAGTCAGCTATTATTCACAGCATCAGATAGTAGTTCGATTCCCCGCATTCGTCACTGAATACTCACCACCGCTCACCACGCTTTTACGTTAGCAACCGTGTATATTTATTATAGCAACCGTCAACAACGGCCATTTTCGTTACTCTTTTGTTGCAGCTTGGCGCTGAATTGAGTGAACTAAATGTTGACGCGTATCCTATGGCAACGATTGGATGATTTCAATCCATATGTATGTATATTAATGTATGTGACATACAGATTAAGGGATCAAACACACTTTAATTAACATACATGCAGTATACAAAATATATATACATAATTCTTCCAAAGTATTTGCTCTTCTATTGCTCAAGGCATTTCCGTTGAAACATTTTCCATTTAACCAGTTAATTTTTTGAAAAAACTTCAAAATTTATTCAATTGCATACATGGCAGTCGCGTATAATTTATTGGCGCTGAATTAAATTCCAAACAGCAATTTTCCTTTAACTGCAGTAGATTAGATTATTAAAAGGTCAGTTTTCAGGTGTTCGCCTTACGGGCATTCTAGTGAGATGCTTTGTATAATGAAAAGTTTTTTGGAGCCCTAGGTAATTTGTTTAGATAAATTTATCAAAAAAATATTTCTAAATATTCTAAAGCTCAATTGGAGTCATCTTTGAGTCGTATTCGATTTCTTTTTCCAACAATTGGCTATCAAAATTGGAAGGAAATAGCTATTTCCTGCGAAGAAAAAAAACAAAAAGTTTTCCTTTTTTTTGGTCATGTTTCACCAAATCAAAAAGTCTGAACAAATTCATGGTTATACCTTGATTAATGCAGAATGTAAAGAAATTTTTTTCATCGAAACATCTTCCTTGTAGAAGCAAAATATCGAATTTGGAAATTTTTGAATGTCTCACAAAAATTGAATTTCCCTCAATAAAATTCTCTTAAAATACCATTTTCTAGAAATTAAAAAAAACATACAATTAAAAAAGAAAATGAATTTTCACCAACTAGATCCCGAGATATGGTAAAAAATGAATAATAACGTTTCATTTGTTTTTGTCGTAATGGATGGATAAAATAATCTGAAACTTGGTGGAGATATGTAGTTTTTAAAATAGTACATCATGGTATTTTTTATTTTGCAAACCCTAAGAGGGTCACTTTCCCTATCTTAACGGACTAGACCCTTTCATCATTGCAAAAAATGTTGCACATCTTAAGAAATCCATTCTTCGAAGATCAGGGCCCTCGTATGTAATGCCCTAAAGTTCTCAAGGAGCTTCGATTCCATATGTAAAAAATAGATAATACTAAAATGCCAAATTGTTAATTGATAGGTAATGAAGGTGAAACAGATTGCCTTGAAGATGATTCTTGCACTGTCACAGGCTACAAGCTAGGATTAGCTTGCTTAAGAAATTTAGAACTAGTGTGTTACTAGGCGAAAAAAAAGCAAAAGTATAATTGAGTAATAACACTTTTGGTGTTATATCACGGTATATTGAAACAAAACATAATAAAATAAAAAAATATAACTGAATAATGGCAATAAAAACGTTATTATGTTTTTATTTCAACAATGTTTTTGTTTCAATATACCGTGAAACAACGTATGCTATTTTTCTGTTAACTGAGCTATGATGCTATTTTGTATTTCTAAAAGCAAAAGTGAAAACGTAATTGTTACCAAAAAGAAAAGATAAGAATTTCTTCTGGAACCGCTAATGAATTTTGATATCGGCTGTAGACCGCGTTCAACTTGAAGACTCATATGCATTCAATTCATTGGTTATCCGTTATCCTTCAGTGATGGCATATTGCAATACGCACTTATAAAATGTAGGCAACCTTAAAAGTCAATTGTCTACTGCGGCGATGAGAGAGGAGATGAATGATCCGTTCGGTTTATACCAATGGTAGTGAATTCGAGTCCCCTTCCGAGGGTCGCAGGTTCGAGACCAAGCGACTGTAAAAATGTTCCTGGTTTGCCTACCAATTTTTGCACGCTACCAGAGTTCGACCCCACATCTGAGAGGCAGCTGCCTCAGCAGGAGGCTTTGATAGCGCAGATCAAGGAGATCGCACAGCCTCGGGTGAGAGTGAAGTTCTCGGAATCGGAAAATTTGTCTGAAAATTTGCATTAATATTGCTTACTTGGCATGATCTGTACCTAAGAACGAGGATTTATTTATATTTTTTCTGGAAGTATTTTTTTTTTTTAATTTCGATTAGCCTGAAAGTATAGTTGTAATTAAAGTCTTGAGATTTTTTTTCAAAATCAATCCACACTTTTAATATGTAAAAGCAATAAATTTATATAATTCTTATATAAAGGCTGAAATAATTAGGAGTCCGTCCTAAAGACCAAATCATCGTAACCAACAGTCCGAGATCGCCAACGACTGACTGAACCGTCTTTGTTTCTTTCCTCTGTTGTTTATACAATGCATAATACCTGCTACTCTTATACGTGTTCCAGTTTTGGTATAGGTCTGTTAAGGGTGGGATCGCAGTGCTTCGCCTTCCCTTTACATGCCCGCCAACTGATATTTGCGGATAAGACATGGAAGGGAGAACAAGAGTGAAGATAAAATGCGTTATATGGTGCACAGTTGGTTCTTATCTCTTTTATCGATTTATTATCAGTATTGGGAAAAGGTTAATTTGGCGCATGCAAAATGGAACGTCTTCCATTACATTGTAAACTGAGGACACAAAAGGTGGGGTTTGCAGAAAAACTTCTCTGAAGAAGGTGGTGAACAATATAGATTCAACGTAGCAAAGGATGGTTGCCATTCAGTGAAGACCCTGCCTCCAGCGCCCCCCTAGCGCATCCTGTCACCTCCTTGTTTATTTTTGCCCCATACATTAAAGCAAGCCATTGGGCGGTAGAGCCCACTTTGGGAGCCACTGGTCCAGACCGTAGGTAGCGTATTTGATTCCCATTCCGAGGGTCGCAGATTCGAGACCATGCAACAGTAGAAATTTTTCTGGCTTGCCTACCAATATATACCAGCTACCAGAGTTCGATCCCTCTTTTAATAGGCAGCTGTATCAGCAGGAGGCATTGAAAGCGCAGATCAAGGAGATCGGACCGGTATCTACAGACACAGCTTCGGACGAGAGTAAAGATCTCGGAATCGGGTGGAGTACTGCGATGAGTAAAGGCAACGGGGAATCCACCACATCAGTCTCTCTAGAAGATTCAGCCCTGAATTCTAACTATATATATGACGTTATGGCATTCCTTCCGGTAAAATATTCCTGAGGTAAAATAGTACTCTAATCGGATCTCCGGTGGTGACGACTGGGAAGGGTACATCATTCAGGATGTCAGGAATAGGGTCATGGAATTTGAGATCTTTATGGTTGAGTAGGAAGATGGAGAACGTCAAGATAGAGATGGAGAGGCTAGGGGCATTTATACTGGAGATCAAGTGGAAGGTGTCAGGTGGGAGGGAAAAGGAAACAGATATGTCCTCTTTCTCTCACAATCCAGTTGATTTGGGAAATAATAACGTTCGTCGGCACATACCGATTGCATATGACTAAACTGTTTAATAGTGTATTCAGATAGTAAAATATACATCATCGAGAGCTTGTCGTCGTTTTTGAGGTTGAGAGAGTGAGAAGTGAGAAGAAACTAGTTACTGACTATATGGTCGCTCTCGCCCGTTGCGTTGCGGCGGTAATTTGTGTCACCGAATCAAATTGGGTAAAAGATTCTGTGAGACCTTATTTACGACATCATTTTTTATCATGATATCCATAACTTTCCTGCATCAAGGTAGTTTGAGCGAGAGAGTTTTCTTGTTATAAAGAAGATTATATCATAATAACACGTTTTAATTTCAGCACCTGTTGGGAGCATGAATTAAATCTAGCATTTATTTTGGCGTAATAATACACACTAGCTGACCCATGCAAATATCTCGCACAGGTTGCAGCTTCTTCCTGTTTCTTCCTTCTTTCTGCCTGTTCTTCTACCTATCGAATATTTCGCACAGTATGCAGCTTCTTCCTGTTTCTTCCCATGGACAATTATATGTTATTTATGTTTTTGTTAAAGATATATACGTAAACGTAAACGGTCACACTGATTGTGTGTAGAATGTAAACAATCAAACTAAACGATGTATTAATAGATGGCGCCTCCTACAGTCTTTTAAGCACGTAACTATAGCCAACATATTAGTTGATTATATTGTCAACAGAAGGCACTGTATCATTTTTAACAAAACTTTAATTTTAAACCATTTGTCTATTTTTCGTCAATAGCGGGGAACATAAGCTTTAAAACGATGTTTGAATCATTAATTTTGATGAAGAATTATGGGAGTTATAGCGTTGTGACAAAAAACACCTTTGAGAAATAATAATACACATTTATTTGACTGAAATTCTAAGTAATTAAATTGAAATTTCCCACAAGTCTTATATTTGACTCATTTTTTCACGTGGTACGTTTAAAAATCTTCACTACGACAGGTTACTTACGTTTTTGATAAAAATTACTGCGGTAACTACATGATTTATTTTTAAAAATAATTGAGAAAACATACAAACTATACACTGTAAATATTTTTACGAGTATTGGTGTTAGACGTTCCTCATCCTTTAAATAAGGTCTCTCAGAAGCGCATACATATACCACGTTCCAAGTAAAAGGACTGGTATTTTTGTCTAAAATCTCGGAAAGTAATTCAGTAATGGGCTAATATTTAAGAGAAGGATAATGCCGACGCCGGGTTTCTCTTCATCCTTCCCCCCTTCATGTCCCCTTTGGCACAAATGACCTAAGTTGTCCGTCGTCTCCCCAAATATTCATCCAATGAGCTATTAGTATTAAGACAACCATAAATAAAGTCCCAATATCAACGCCATGCCGCCAATAACAATAGCTAGCCATTGATACATCAGCAACAGCCAGACACCTGACCCGGCGGTATTTCCGAGAAGAATTTTGGTGCGTTTCTCTTAATTGGCCAAAGTCATCAATATATACTTTTCCCAACTCTTTTCCTATCCTCCCAAGGCTATTGTCCTAACATAGCTAACGTTAGGAAAACAGTCTGCAGAACGGATAGGTTTGAAATGACGTTTTTATATATTATTATAGAATTTTTTTACTTTAGAAGGGATTATATCGACAGCTAATCACCCATCCAAATGCTCCACAGTATTCTTCAGACGCCCACCTCGCCTTGCCGACTTTCTCTGCTCCCATTCTTTTCTGGAGCGGAGGTTGACTGAAGCTCCCCGCTCGACCACACAGAGTTGCAACAAGCCACGTTGCAAAACGCGTAAAATGTTCCGCTCCCTATCCTCTTTCCACAGCCCAAACACGAATACTCAGTTCGCCATCAGAGCCTCCGGCTCTAGCAATTCCGATATCTTGGCGTATGAGATAGCGCAGTCACGCGCTCGGATACAAGGATGTATGCCAAAAGTTGATATAATTGGTTGTTTCAGGTGGTTCAGGTGATACTTTGAGGAATTTGTTAACATAAAAACATAAACTGGTATATTTACGTTTCTCCATATATTTATTAATAAATAACTGATCAACGACGTTTAACGTCACCTTCAAGTTAAAAAATCTCCCTGTGTATATTGTGATTGATAGATGTTGTGTCGAGTATTTACCTGAAGACCACGTTCAACGTAGAAACCTGGGTCGTTTCAAATTAAAATATGTGGAATCAAATAGTTACCAGCCACCACAAGTCAACCAGAAGGATGAAATACGCCATGAAAATTCATTGGACTATGCCGGTTAAGGCAAGCAATTATTTCCCGGCGGATTTTATCACCTTAGTGCTAAACTACATTTTTTGGAAGAAACAAACAAACAATTAACACAAAAGGGGGTGTAACGGGGATAGGAGAAAGAGGAGGAAGTGAGAAAATAGAGAAAAACAGAGACATGAACCAAATAAAGAATAAGGGCGAACGGAAGGATGAGTCGACCGTGGAATGCCGTCATGAATGGATGTATGAATGAGTTCTATCTTGAATGAGATTCCTTGCACAAAACGAACTGATTTTCTGGTTCAAGCGGGAGTGCCAACTCCACGGCGATTCACTCCAGCGAAAAAGGGATGGGGTTGAAGGAGGGAGGGAGAAGAGGTGTTCGGGAGGGGAGTGTGAAGGGTAAGAACCTGGACCAAACCGAAAGTGTGCCAGTGGTGACTTCGGGTGTGTGTGTTCGAAAGGGAAAGACAGTCTGTTTCACACGGACGAGGATGATCAATACGACTACATCCACAAATTAACCCCTCTCCTCCTCCCCTTTCCGCCACCACTACATCATATTTCTTTTCGCCCTGTGATCGACGAGCCGCTGCAAAGGGTTTCAAGGGAGTGAAACGACGCTCATCGAAGGGAAAGTGAAACAATAAGAGAGTTAAGAGGGGCGAACTGGAAAAGGAAGGAGGTGATGTCCTCCGAGGTAACTTACATAAACACTTAACACTAAGCAGTGATTAAATGAGAAGTGTCAATTTTTGCGGTAAAAGTACATAGTAAAAAGTACAGGGAAAGGCGCATGATTTGACGAAGAAAAAATCCGAGTAGTGGTTAGTGCCAAGACTCAACCAGATTTTTACTCTCATTAGCACCAGGAGTACTGCAGGGGTCATTATGATCCCTTTTCATTTTTAACAAACCAACACCTATGACTTTCTCGATCATGTCCTACCGTATTTCTTGACTTTTATTTTTCTTAGCAAGAGAATTAAATGTGAGAATAATAATCTACATCTACATCTATATACTCCTCTGCTACCCGCCGAATGGGCGTGCGGCAGGGGTGTTAGGACACCAGCCGTGTTATGATGTAAGGGAAAAGATTTTGGGAGGTAAAATGGTGACGTGTATAATGGGAGTGTATTTACTGAAGCTCAGTTTTTATTTTGGTTGCATGCGCGTAAAGAATGAGTTTTTGTACCTATCTTTTGTACTTATTTTATCGCTTCATTCAGACCTAGATATGAAGTGAGGCGTCATGATAATATTTTCTGTGTCGCTCTGAAACACACCACTACTGAAATTTTCTAGTGGGATACACAGTAGGCCGGCATTTATTTTTCAGAATTGAGAAAAGTTATGTTTTCCTAGTCTAAAAATGATCCAAATGAGGTTTATATTCACGTGTTAAAATTTGGTTACTTTAAAATAACGGGAATCCGTGCCCCAAGGGCCCTAAATACTGAGGACCTTCAATTGAGTTTTTTGGCTTTAACAATATTAATTTTGACTTTAACAATATTAATCATGTCACAAGAGGAACAACTTGTTCAAGTCTGTACCACTTGAATGTATATCTTGCCAGCAGGAAAAAAGACTTTGCCCAGGGCGGGGAGGGGGTGGAGGGGAAGTCCCTAGCAAGTGGTGCGGGCCGTACCTCAGCGGCGCCGCGGTGTGGGTGGATCGCCTGGAGGGTGGATCGCATTACGACGGACCATATCTCGTAAACGCTTAGAGATAGGTCAAAACAAACAGAAATTCGGCCCTCAAGGGCTTTACTTTCACGTTTTTCATAAGGATAGTGCTTTTTCAGCCCCAAAAAACTCAATTGAAGGTCCTCAGTACTTAGGGCCCTTGGGGCACGGGTTCCCGTTATTTTAAAGTAACCAAATTTTAACACGTGAATATAAACCTCATTTGGATCATTTTTAGACTAGGAAAACATAACTTTTCTCAATTCTGAAAAATAAGGGCCGGCCTAATACACAGGGATAAAAATGAGTGATATATGGTCGATGAAAGAAATTGGAACGAATGCTCCTGAAATGGGTATATATGAAGTAAAAATTGTGCTTAGTTGGTATGACCACGTTGAAAGAATGAACGAGAGTCGAATTTTGTCTTTTAAGTATTCTACCAGTCGATTCGTAGGTTTTCGGACAGTACTTGTCCTGATCCGTTTTCTTTGCTATGGATGGCCAGTCGTTAGATCCCTCTTGAGTTCCTCATATGGTCTCCCGCTTCGTATTTCGTCCACAATTCCTACCCTCTTCCTTCCTCTTCCCCTCTATTAACGTATTCAGCATTTATTCTCTATTCAAAACATCCACAAATCCATCTCTTTTGACTCCTCGAAAACCCCGCTACCAGGTTCCTCACATCTCCAACCTCATCCAATACATCCTTGTTTGAGAGTCGAATAACTAAGTTAAAATTACTTGGAGAATGGATTATGAATTCATTACGCTTCGAAGCAAAAGAGCGACTAGAACTGGAATCGGAGTGATGAATTGAACGCCGAAACTAAACAAATGAAGTCGGATAAGAGCGATACAGTGGCATTATATTCGGCGGAAAGGCTATATATCAAATTATTGCATCATTAACAATGCAACATTTAATTCATTCATCCTACAGCTGCTGAAATGTACTTCGAATATGGTCTCCAACATCAAGGGAACTACCTCGCTCAACATACCTTAAGAGGAAGAATATTAGGAACCTTAAGACCAAGAGAGCTCATATGCAGAAATGAGTGGATGGGGCATAAGTTGCCTAGCTTAGGATTGGGTAATATGGGGAGAAAGCTAATAAAACGTCGCCAGTGTTCTAGGTCTAACGCCGAGTATTACGTTCCTTTAACAAGGTATGTCCCGAAAAGGAACTTGCCTAAGGAAGGATGGGTGCAATCTTCGAGGGAAAATATTAGTAAATAAACCATCGGCTGAAGTAAATGTAAAGGGTTCAAGATTTTTCTTACGCTATATGGCATTTAAGTAATCAGCAATGGTAAAAAATATATTAAAACACCTTTTTAGACTCTGATAGCAAAACATCATTTTAAAATAATCATCGGATGAAACATACGGAAAAAGATTTAAGAATTTTCGGACATTATGAGGACCTTAGATTATGAAAATAATGGTAAAGATCGCATTATAAACCCAATTAGCAAACTAAAATGAATTAAATGAATATTTCACTAGATAGTACTTGGATATTTAGGCAAGTTCGGTAAGAGGCTGACCTAGTTCAAATAAAGGGAGTTATTTGGATCACTCAGGCTTACAGAATGTTTCGTTCGTATTCTCCATTTGAATGCTATATGCGATTACCAATTTGAAAACAAAATTAACTGTTAAAATGATGTTTCTAAGCTGTTAACCCAATGCTGTATCCTCCTGCACTTATTTCCCTATAATTCCCTTCTTTCCGATCAAATAGATACGATGTTTCTACATCTATATTGTAACGGTCCAAGCCGTTACACCTTATGTTTTCCACCCAAACCACTCCTTCCCCCCCCCCATTCCTTCGCCTTCCTTTATTTGGCTTGTTGAGGAGTGAGGAGGTGTGCGTGTGGAAATCGAGTGAATGTGTGCGTGTCTGCGATCAAGGAATATATGGCAAGGTCGAGTGAATGGAGTGAAACGCAGTGGAGAGAGGAGTATGAATGAGTCATAGGGTATGGTTGATTTTAAGTTTAGAGCAATGTGTGAATCCCCCACTGTGTTCCCCTCCCCTCAGTTTTCACCTTTCCGCAACGTCCCCTTCCCCTCCACAAAGTGGTATATTAAGACGATCGCGGAAGAAAAAAAGAAGAATGCACTAAGCGATATCACGGTGCGGAAGCGCTGCTCGAGATGGAGGAAATGACTTGAAAGTGCTGGAGGCAGAGAGGTGCATAAAAAGTACCACGTCCACTTATGGACCACAATCCTCCAAGATATTTTTAACGTACACGGAGACCACGAGTGGCGTGTTGAGCCTGGCGTCCGCCGTAGGAATCAGAGGATCCAGTTTGGACGACCAAGTGCCTGCCACGGTTGCTGTCCCGTGCCGAGAATTCTGTGTCAACAGTCACATAAGGTTGCCGACCCGACAAACCCTCCCCCCTATTTCAGCCTCCTAGCCATCAAGTCAGCAATGGGCCCCCACATTACGACAGTGTGCTTCACAATGGCGAGTGAATGACGCCCAAAATAGATAATTATACCATAACAGCAAGAGGAAAGGGAAGGACTAGTAATTACCTCCCTCACTCCCGATTTATTTAGAAGTGTTTGACTAATTAAGTAAATCGCCTATGTGCGAGAATAAGCCTTTTTTGTGGCTATTAGATGCTACATGTGTTGATCATCATTTTCAATTCATCTCATTCATTCATTTTATGAAGGGTTTGTTACAACGATTTAAATGTCTCATCTCTCATCCATCAACCCATCAATTCACTAGTTATTAGAAGGGAATTCTTGTTTGAAATAATTGTAAGTCGTTTTTTGAATATATGCTTGTTTTGTTGAATGGAAAAGGTATATTCTTTCGATCTTCTTACCTGGCAAGCCGAATAACCCATAAACCTAGTACCTACGACCCATCTTCACCCTTCCCCGGCAGTAAAGCCAGGGAGCATGTCAAGTTACACAAGGTCGGGGACCCCCCACCCGCTTATCCTCTCTTAAAGAGTCTTCTAATTTTTCGTGTTGTATTAGGTAACGCAGGTTTGCCCCGCGGATCTCGAGCGGGAGAAGTTCGCGAGGATTTTGTTCTTTTTTTGTATTGTAGGTGTATCTTTCGGCCCAAAGGTTAATCCGGGCGGGCCGTGGATCACTACAATATCTTCATACTATCCTGCGAGCCGCCACATGAGTAAGTGGCAGGGAGAGATAGGACACCAGCCGCGTAAAGATGTAAGGTTTTGGGAGGTGAAATGGTGGCGTGTTTCATGGGAGTGTATATAGTAGCGCTCAATTTTTATTGTGGTTGCTTTTTGTGCGCGGGAAGAACGACATTTTGCACCTCTCTGTACGGCAATGCATCTCTCTTCTTTTATTGCTTCTGTCAGACCTAGAGATGTAGTGAGGCGTCATGATATTTCCTGTGTCGCTCTAATTCTGATTTCAAATAACAGAAGGAATATTGACATTGCGCTATAAAGTAACTGCAAGTCTTAGAAATCTGCCAATTGGAGAATATTTTTCCCAAGAGTGACTTACCAAAGATAAGCGCGGTGTTGGAAATATTCGCGTATGTTTCGTAGAGGTTAGAACGCATAGAATAAGTTTGGCTACAGCGTTCTGCATTGGACTCCTTCCGTACACTAAATATGGAACGCTCTATAGGTGACTAAATACATTTTTTGAAAAATTCATACGTCAAACAATACGCCGAATACCTACTGCATATACTACAATATTGCAACATACAGTAAATATTCCGTAAACGAACTGGTAACTGCACATCGAACAGTTATCCAATTTGCAAATAATATTCTCAAAATAAAACTAACCAACTAAAGATTACTGCCGAGTTAGAAATCATCCCGAACGTTTCCTAGAGGTAAGCACGCTTTACACTTAGTTACATACAATTTTAATATTTCTCTCTCCAAAAACATGCAGAAATAAAACGGCACATATTGAAATATTTCAACGTGCAATTATTATTTGTAATAATTAGTTATCGATTTTGGAGAAGCAATTGATATAAGATAGAAAATCAAACAGTCGAGAGACCCACGTAAAATAACCATACCTACGCATTTTCATCAAACCATCGGTGTCGAAACATATTCAGTGGTCGAACACAATGCTCTGCATGACTTGTATTCGTTTTCACATTTGCGGAAAATAAGCGCTGAGAAGGACGAATTTGGAACATAAATAGTGTGTGAATCATACGCCTGAACTGGGGTACGACCCGATTCTTTCTGCTACGCGATAATTAATCGCCAGTACAGACACTCGATAAAAAAAGAAAACTTTCGACATTAAAAAATATTGAAAGGGAAAACGAAATATTCAGTTATAAAATTGACCAGGGCGTAATGTGTTCGAGAATCACACGAAGAGATATTATGATATAATTTCATGTAACTTTTCCAGTGAACGAAAAGTATTTACCATGTAATTTTGAATCCTCGACTGAATTTGGCAGTGGTAAATGGTAAAACGGGAAATATTTAACCTGGATAACTGTTTTACATTGAGTTTATTCTAACTTATACGGTAATGGAGAGTCTAAAAAGTACAATCCTGCAATGTTAAAGATAGCTTTTGATTATGATCACTGGCTATCGCGAAAAGTATATTAAAATTACCCAAAACATGGACCAGGAGGGGCAAGGAAGGCCTTTTATCGGAACTGAAAAAATAAACTCATGGTGCAAGAAGTGGACACTTGAACTAAATCTTAGCAAATGTAACGCAGTACATTTCATTACTGAGTGCACATTAAGTCATCAGCTGAAGTCAAATATCCTGGAGATACCCTAATTTCAGATAATTGTGGTGCGATATTACCCTTGCCGTCAATGCATCATAAAAACCAGGTACCACTACTTCAGATAACAGCGAAAAACACACGTACGAAACATATTCGGTACATATTGGAAGGAACAACGATTTATGAAGCATACAGTTGGAAGGACCACGGATGAAAAAGAGATAGACAGGTGCTCCTTCACGAAGATTATACCGCACCTCGGATATTTAGCAAACACTTGGGACCCTGGACAGAACGATCCAATGCGAAAAATAAGGAAAATGCCTATGATAGCTGCACGATTCTATAAAAGTATGCTACGAGAAAACATACAATCTTCCACATCTTATAGAGGGATTAAATTGGGATCCCTTAGAAACTCGTAGGCTGCACGCTAGGTTTAATTTACTCGAGATATTGAAAAAAAGAGTATTTCAGTGAGACACAGAAAATATCACTGAGATACCACACCGGCTCGACGTCCGATAGAAGCTATAAAAAAAGAGGGATAAATTGTCGAAGGTACTGGTACAAATGTTCTTTCTGTCCACGCACAGTAAGATACTCTAGAAAAAAATGAGCTTCACTCAAACTCTCCTACGATATACTTCAACTTTTCAACTCCCAAAACCTTAGACTTAACACCTTTACACGGCTGGTGTCCTGATACCCTATGGCACACGCTCATTCTGCGGCTCGCAGGCTAGTATGAATATGTAATGGGTAAGTAATGTTTTCTTATCATTCACAGGAGAATTTAACGGCGCAATGTTATGATTTATATCCTTGTTAATGGCTCTACCTAACTTTCCATAGAGATATGGCATTAATGTTAGTTTTTCTGTGATACGAACACGTGTACTCCGAATAAGATTCCAAAGACTCCACACCAACCCGATACCCAATCATTTCTGCAACTATCCACAAGACCCGAACTAATTTCGTGAATTTATTAATGTCCTTTTTCTCTTCGTCTTCCTCCACAGCATCTCTTCTTCCTAATACCTGCCTTTGACGCACCATTATCATGCATTATCTCCATCATCCCCACGTTTTAACCTTCTTCGAATAATAGCCTATAATTTCTTCTTTCTTCCTCCGGCATGCCCGACACATTCTCTTTTGTCTTCTTCTTCGATACATCAGCCCTTATCTACACCAGCTTCTCAGGTCTCGCATTTAACCAGCGAAGCCAATATATATAGATTCATCTGGCAACAATCAGTAAGAGGTGATAATTACAAACTTTCCCAACGTATTACTGTTACTGCGCTGTAAAACATGGTACGTAGACTCCCAACTTCAAATTATTTACATGTGTGAAGCATTGGTGCAACTGTCATTATTGGGGACAGATGAAGACTTTGATTGACTTATCCGAAAAACTGCATTACACATTTAAATTTTTCCGGAAAAAATTCATTTTTCAATTTTAACTCCACATTTTGGCAATGAAATTAAGTAAGAAGCACGAGTAATTACTGATTACAGTCATATGAAACTAATTTAATATAAATAACAAAGCAAGTATTACTTCATTTTCCTAGAACTGATCACCGTTAAAGAAAGAAGTTACATCCAAAGCATGCAAACACAGAAAATGCTTTGCACCGAGATTGAAAATGGAAGCCAAATGGTAACAAGAAAAGATGATTTTTAAATTTATGGCATTTCGCAACAGTGGAAACAAGGATTTTGCTACTGAAAATATATTTTTTTTGTAAAATGGTCCTCACTGACTTCAAAACCTTACTTCCACTAGGAGTATATAATTTTTTGGCTCTTGAAATCCTTTATTGCGTTTCATGTACAGTGATAAATATTTACCTTGTGCAGCGATTTATAGGCTACTTCAACAGAGGACCTAACTTCATGCAAGATATCTGTTTCATTAAAAAAGAAATGTTGCGACCACTCTGATTTCCAATTTATTATGATGGCGGAAATCCTCTCAAATGCCTCCAAGTCAGGCAAATAATTACTTTAATGAGCATCGAATGGAAAGCTTTCAACTATAAAGACCGCGATTCAAACCTGACTAGAAGCAGGCTAAGGAACTAGCGGTATTTGAACCGATATTTTGACTGCGGTGTGATGGAATGCGCTTTCTTCAGAGCCAGAAATCGGGATTTTTGACAGTTCCAACTGCTGCGATTGAAACTGTGGATTAAACTTCCCTGTTGCTACCCACAACTTAGGTCAAAGGAAGATACAGGAACCTTGGCGTAGCGGGTAGAATTCTCCAGCTCACTCAGTCCTTGTCCATTAAATTTGCATAAAAAATGAAATGGCAGCCCCCGAGTACTCAACTCATTAAACCCCCATCGGGTTGGTTAAATTTCCTAGTATCAAGTAGATCCCATTTTCCGGATCAGCTGCGTGTGTCAGCGTTTGGGCGACAAGAGTTTATCCTTTTGCAATCAACGTCCTTCGTTTGTGCCCAGGTATGCTAGCGTGTTCTCATGTTCTTAAACTTCGACACTTTAAAAGGAAAAGCTGCCAGTATTACGAAGTTTTATAATCTATTGATTACTGAGGAAGTTTGGTGATATCTCAGTAACAAGGTAGAAAATTTTATTCGCCGTCTTCTTCTGCTTAGCTACGGGATCCGTTCGCTCGTCTTGAGGGGGAAGAATAGGCAAGACGAGAAGATGGGCAAGAATAGGAGTCGGGAGGGGGAGAAAGAAAATGAGCAGAGGAGAAGAGGTTTCGAGTGTATTTTCTGCTGACATGATGATTGAGGAAATCTTTCCATGAATCCTTATTCACATAGATTAGTTGTCACCATTTAATTCTTAGCATTTTGGGCACGCTTGTACACGATGGGATAAGCTTTATAACTGGCGAATATCAAATATTTAACAACATCATGAACTGGGAATCTGTACGGAGGTTTCCGGTCAGTGAGTAATAATTTTGCTCATTTTTAGGTGAAATCGGTGAAATTTAGGTGAAATCTGAATCCTAAGTCCCAAATGGCTTTGAGAGAATGTTCAACGTAAGAATTATAGTTAGTTTTCTCCACAGCTGCTTCAGTAGTCAATGACACCTACGAGCGGGGAATCCTTAAATTCCGCGCAAACATTTTCATATTTTCTTCTTATCATTAACTTACAACGGGCACCCTCTAGTACTGAAAACCAAAATCTTTAAGGATATCTAATAGCAGAAAAATATTTAAATGCCACGTGGAACGATGTTTCAGCGTCATGGAAGATGCAGTCACGTGAATTACCAGAAAGAGAAATCCAACACTAGAGGATTGGGACAGATTAACCTCTGCTGGGTGCTGCTGCAAAGGTCAAGGTTGAAGATATGGCAATATTAGGAGGATGCAGGCGTTCAGGAAAATAGTGTCGAGAAACACCAGAGGTAAAGAGACCCGAAGGCCACGATTGGGATTTGATTGGAAGTATTAAGCGGCGCAGTGACGTAACCCTAGTGGTTACAACTTCTATTAACCAAAATCCTAATTACCGAAATATTTGTGTCATTGCTCGGATACAAAATGCTACGAAGCAAGCGAAAGTTCGAATTATGGCTGATTTAGGAGTGAAAAATCAAGACTTATTCAAGCTCTACTGTAATTCATTCCCTTATGAGTACAGAAGCGAGAAGGTGGAAAGAGGTATGGATAACGAGTGAAGCGTCCAATGAGGAGACAAACGAGAATGTGTCCGATATGCCAGAGGAAGAAAGACGAAATTATAGGATGATTTTTAAAGATGGCTAAGACCTGGGGATGGAGGAGTTAATGCATGATATGGGTTCGTAAAAGACCGGTATTAGGAAGAAGAGATGCTGGAGGGGATGACGGAAAGGAAAAAAAGGCATTAATAGTATCACAGAAGTAGTTCGAGTCTTGTCGATAGAAATGATTGTGAAACGGGGTACAGTTAAGGTATTGAATTCCCGGTTCCCTATTTGGAGGACGTGTTCGAATTACTGCAGAACTTGTAACATAGTGACTGCACTGTAGCGATATTATCCGTGCGAGACTAAAACACACTTGTTCGTGATTTCTCAAGTAAACTTAGGGTAGTGAGTAGCCTCCGAGTCTCTATCGGCTCACAACTCAATCCCTCAAAAAGTGGTGAAATAATTTATATTCGCCCGTAGTAATTTTTAACGAAACGCGCAGCTTACTTGGTATTCTATTTGTTTGCTGGATTGAATCTTTTCGAACAGGGACCCAAGGTCTTGGAGCATGTTTGTGCTAGAGAAGATTTGAGATGGAGAAGAATGGAAAGATTAAAATGAAGTAATAACGTGACAAACGAGGAAGTGCTAGCAAGGATGAATGAAGAAAGTAATATTTTAAGATTAATAAGAAAGAGGAAGGTAAACTAGATGGGACACGTCCTGAGGTAAGATTGCATCCTGAAAAGAAAATTAGAAGAAAAGATCGAGGGGAAGAAGGGAGAGAGGAAGACGAAGAAATAATATATTGACGGATATTATGAATGGAAAGAGTTACGAAGAGCCGAGGGAGGAAGAACAGGATAGACGGGCATAGAGGGAGCAGTTCAATAGAAACTTGTCTGAGGACGGATTCACCTTAGAAGAATATTTGAGATATGGCCTAACCAGAGGGGAGAAGCACCTCTCAATCATTTTTAATTCGAGGATCTTCCTATTATACACTTCAGAAATTATAGTTTCTTCAAGGCTGTAACGCACATTTTTTATAAAGTGTTCTCCAAAATAGGTCAGAAGTTTAGGTTTTTGACTTCATCCGACGACTTAATGTTTATTCCACCCAAAGTGTTGATTTGGCGTTGGCGTGGTACCTTCCGCATGGAGTGTGCTGTTGTGTGTATTCTAAGATTTAGTTCAAGCCCAAACTCCTCGCACCAAGAGTTAATGGTGTTCAGGTACGATGATAGACCTTTACAGTCTACACCTTCGCCAATTTCGCGGTAGATGACCGCATCGTCTGCATATAGTCAAAATCTATCCACTAGGAACTGTGGAATCCACTAGGTAGAAAAAAAGAGGAAGGCTCAGAATTAGTTGGAGAGAAGAAATAGAAAAAGGAATAAGAGAAAAGCTGTTACCATAAAGGCCTCTTGACGAATACAGCGCATTGGCGGTTGGGAATCGGATAGCGTCGTAGAACGTTATGAAAGCGAATATATAGAAACACACTAAATATTCATTCAATTGACAGTTTCCCTTCGATAATTAACAAGTCGATATCCTCGGTGAAATTGATTGATTGGGAGTTGTAGTTGATAAATAAGCAACAGCAGAGTCCGAATTGAAACCAAAACGAAAGTTTTCTCGTTTGAAAAATTTATTCTTATGAAATACGCAAACAGTGACAGTTTAATCCAAGGAGCTCAAATAATATTTAAAGACGAACTCACCGAATGCATTTCTTAAAAGTCCCGCGCAAAGGAGTCGATGAAAACTGAAACTTGGGAGCATGAAACCTCGCTGACACCATGACGTTGGAAGGGTGATGGTACAAAATAACGCCGGTACTCATGAGGCATAGAAATAAACACAATATACTAAAAAACATCATAAAATGTTGGGAAAAAACGGAACTGAATTCTATAGATACGTACAGCATTCAACACTGAAAAACTAAAATATGAATACTGGTTTAAATCATCAAGAGAAACGAATGAGTAGAATGATTAGTGGAATATACTGCGTCAGATGACAGCTCGAGTAAAAGAAGAAAAGCGGGCCAAGGTTACGCCGCATAGATTCAATGAACAGGAAAGCTTAGAAATAAGCTGCGTAACGTTTTCTAGATGTGCATCTACATACAACCCTGCGAACTGCTCCATGGGCGTGTAGCATGGAGTGATAGAACACCAGCCGTGTAGAGATGTAAGATTTTGGCGTTAAATGGTGACGTGTGTTATGGGAGTGTATTTAGTGGAGCTCAGTTTTAGTTAATTAGATTAATGCAAATTACATTAACATAGAGTGCACAAATATTACGAATTGAATCAATCCCATTGGTTGGTTGGTTGAATTTCCTCAATTTTTTTGGTACTTTTCTTGTGCACTCATAAGAAACATAGGAGTCCATAACAAAGCACATGAAATGTGACAATCAACAGGTTTCTTCTCTCGTCTCTCAGCAGCTAGCAGATTACCCGTGATGAGAGATCTGCTAGATAATTATTACAATGGGTGCCTACTATTTGCTATAACGCGCTTATTCTATTCGCAACACATCAGCATACTCGCATTTCACTCTTTCATGACTGTGAACACTGAGTAGCGCACTTAAAAATAGATAAAATTCTATAGAAAGGTTCGCGAGAATAGCATTTTTTTAATTATCTATAAAGGCGAATAGGAAGCATATTGTTAGCTTAGTAATTACTCTGTGATAAAATTCTGCCTACTCTCACGGCCCAAAAAGCTCGCGGCATATTCGAGGTGTGGCTAGGTAACATACCAAGTCGATCGTATGACTTAAGTCCGCAGAAATGTTCAGATGCACGCTTACCTCCAAATTTTGAATGAAACTATTCCAATAGAACTTATATTGGAACTTAATGGAACACCTGATAACGTTTTCTAAATTTTAATATCTATGCAGCATTATCCATTAATTGAAAAGAATAAATTGTGACCGTTTCCTTTCGTTCTTGCTTTAGTACACTGCTAGAAATTTAAACCAGCTCATCATTATGATTTTTTGCCCCGGTTATAATCAAGTAGAATCTTACTCCCCTTCTCTTGAACCTACATCAACCGGTAGCCAATTTTTACTATGAAGTGATTTTGAAAATATTTCTTCCGATGACTGTAAGAGGGGAAGGGATACAAGCACCAGCGAGCGAAAAAAGAATCCAGAAACACGGAGTTCAAATACGAACATACACAGACAAGTGCGGGACGGAGTTTCGATCGATTAGCAAGTGATGGAATAGAATGAATAAGAAGGACGTTTTGGAGGAAACGAGGACGTAAACGGAGACGGAAGAATCGATGAGTGAGTTGGCTAAGAGGTGAGTAGTGTGAGAGGAGGAGGCTGTGGGTAGCAGAGGGGGGATGGAACTGGATGACGGGAGGTCTTAAGTCGCTCGGGCGGGAATCAAGAGTGGGGAAGTAAGGGAGACGACACAGATCAGGGTAACGCATCATAAGCAGGTGGCACAGGTAGATTACTATAAAGGGTTCCACTTTCAGTCGGTACGGATGGGCCATATATTGAGCTCAACGTCACGTACTTTGCTTTATTGAATGCTAATTGTGTATTGGATGGCACCTTCATAAGAAGTTTATAAAAAGTGATCACTATAAGAATTCCATATTCACCAGTGTGCGAAGGCGGAAATGAAGCGTAGTGAGGAGTAATGTATAGAGTGCTCCACAAATAGTTAACTCCAAGGGCAATATAGATAAGGGTGTTGCCAAACTTACTTTTCGCTTAGTCAGCTGATTCCCATTGCAGGCAATAATTTCTGACATCACGTTAAATTTACGGAAAATACTACAAGAAACTACGCTTTTACTAGAGATGTAACATTTTCGAAAATTTTTAGTACAGAAAATTTTATTTTTTATTATTTAGAAAAATAGGATATTTTGGAAAAATAATTTTATCATTTTCAAACGTATAAATAACAGTACTTCTTAATTATTAACCTTAAAAAATACTCCTCTAAAGTTGGATGGAACAACACCACTCATGAAGGTACAGCAAATACACTAAAAATTAATATTATTTGCACCAATTAGACAACCCTTAATATTTATAACCAATGGAAGGCAAGTATAGATGAAAGTAATATTTACACTTTAGTGATAAATAAGTGTACTCAGATCGTATACGATTTTCCTTGTTTGTGAATTTTAAAAATACGTCTAACAGAGTTAATTGGGAGAAATTAAGTCAGATTCTACTCAACCTATAACATGAGTTATAAACACATGTGCTTTAACATTATTAAGAGGGCACAGGAGAGGGAGGTTGACGGAAAAATTGATGGGAAGTTACCGTGGGATAAGGCATGGATGCCCATGGACACGTTTTAATTTTCGCATGCATACTGAGGAAATTGCAGAAGATTATTGCTAAGATCTTCTTCTAAGGTGAATCTGTCCTCAGACAGGTTTCAGTTGACCTGCTGCCTCCATCCTCGTTTATCCTGTGCAGCCTCCCTCAGATCTTCGTAACTCCTCCCATTCATAATATCAGTCAACATATTACTTCTTCGTCTTCGCCTCCCTCTCTTTCCCTCGATTTTTCCTTCTATATTCCTATTCAGCAGGTAATCTTTCCTGCCATTCATCATTCATTCATTTTCTTGTTTCTCACTTTATCACTTCATTTTAATCTTCCCATTCTTCTCCATAGCCACATTTCATCAGTCTCTAGATGCCTGTCCTCTTTCCTCCGGGCTGTCCATGTTTCCGCTCCATAAAGCACAGCACTCCAAATGAAGTATTTAGCAAATCTTTTCCTCAAGCTTATGTTTATTGCTTCTGCTGAAAGTAGTTGGTAGACTTTACTGAAAACTGCCTTTCCCGGTGATATTCCACTTCTTATTTCCTTCGTACAGCTTCCATTTTATGTTATTAGTGCTATATACACTTTCGAGGTATCCAAAGGATGGTATTTGTTCTAGTCTTTTTCCGATCAATGGTGACATTTACTGTCCATTTAAAAAATCGAGGCCGTTGGGTTTAAGACGCTGTATCTTCAAGTAGGGTCAACCGATTTTAACAAAATAAAATTCATACAATAGAATAATTATTTCTACGTTTACTAATGCATGTAATACATTTTACGATCCTTATCTACACTTTTACGATATTTGTTTTTAAAAAAAGGCCATGTTATCGCTGCTCGAAAGCCCATGGCCTGACATGTTTATCGCCATTCTCTTAATATTTTTTGTATAGGTGTGAGATTTTGAACTAAGTTGACAACGCTTCAGTGCAAAGGAGCATACATGAAATGGCTGAAAATCTGGAAGATATGTTGTGTGGAATATTAGGGACAACTGAATTTGCATTGCAGCTAGATGAGTCAACTTTGCCAGCCAATGAGCCCTTGCTTCTAGTTTACGTGCGCTTTATCAAAGATGAAAATTTAGCTCAGAAGTTATTGTTTGCAAGACAATTGGAAATAGATACAAAAGGGGAGTCATTATTCCGTGTTGTTGAGCTGTTCTTCAGGGTCAAGAATATTCCACTTGGCAACATACTTGCAGTTGCGACGGATGGAGCTCCATCAGTAACTGGCCGTTACCATGGGTGAATTGCATACTTGAAAAAATATGTATCAAATGTCTTCACTATTCATTGTGTCATTCACCGACAACACCTGGTTGCCAAGAGACTCAGTGATCGCCTCCACAAGTCAATACACACTGTAATTACTGCAGTTAGCAAAATCAAAGCCCATTCTATTAATGATCGTCTCTTTCGGGATTTGGATTTGGAAATTGATGAACATTATCAACGTTTGTTACTACTCACTGAAGTTCGTTGGCTAACCAAAGGAAACTGTTTAAGACTCTTTTATAATCTTTTTGATACTGTCGTTCAGTTTTTTGAAAAGAAAGATGCTATGCTCAGTGACAAACTTAAAAATATCAGACATGATAGTGCGAATTTATCAGAACTATTCGCTAAGTTCAATGAACTTAATTTAAAACTGCAGGGAATATAGAGTAACCTAATTAAAGCAAATCCTGGTATCTACTTAAATTTCAAAGCTGATAATATTCAAACGTAATATAGGGCACCGTGTGCTACACCATTTCCCCTCCCTGCATGAGCTAGAAGAGTAAGCTGGTATAGGTGATGAGGACCTGAAAGAATTTTGTGATCATTTAGACACAATGCATCAAGATATGTCTGAACGATTTAAGGATCTTTTTTTGATGGAAGTCCCAAAGTGGGTAATAAATACATTCTCAGATACTAGGGAACCTGGGGTCCATGAGGATCAATTGATTGAATTACACCATGACTTCCTATTTGGTGGAATGGGGTTTTAATGCAGTCATTCAACTTATTTCGAAGGGAAGAAATCAACTTCAGGTTTGTGAATAAGGCTATTTTAAACTCTTTCTCAGCAACTTCAAACTGGACGTTTAGAAAATGATATCATCTCATTAAGCCCATCCATCGCCTATAAACTTTAATTGACTAGAATTTATTGTAAAATTCCATTCAAAAACTTCATAAATAGCTTTACGAACATGAAAACTATAATGAATAGTCGCTTCAGTTGTAAAACTAATTTAGATATAACACTTATTGTGACTATGTTTCCACAAATTGCAAATATTCATAGGACCATGGTAACATAAAGTTTAAATATTAAGAGAAAGTAAAATGTCAACTTTTAGAAATCATGTATTAAATTAATTTTTTAGATTGTTTATTTTTACTCAATGTATATAATCGCAGTTCCTTTATTTCTATTTAAATCCCAGCTTTTCTATCAATGTGTATACAAGTCTTGAAAAAATGATCAGATTTACAATTATTTTATTGTATTAGATCCCTAATATGTTCTTGTAGTCTTCGATTTTTATAACACTTTTTCAGGATCACGGGTGGGGGGCGATGGGTATAGTTTATTGGTACCAAGGTGGCTCGAAAAAGTTTGGGAAACACTGGTCTAGACCGAACAGATCATTCATCTCCTCTCTCATAACCGCAACAGACTCTGATTGGAAGGATGTTTACTTTTCCAACGAAATAGGTAAACAAGAAAATTATTTAAACTGCAACCTCCTAAGGGCATATCATACATATATATTATAGATTTGGATGTTCGGCACTGTTTCCTAGGCTTCGTGTTGCCTAAATTACCACTTTTAGTTCACCCAGTCCTTGGCGCTTCTTCGATTAGAGTCTTTTCTCTTGTTATTGTAAATAGACATAGTTGATTGTTGATAACGTGAGACTGTGGTGAATATTCAATAAAGATCGAGGAGATATGAATTAACTGATGATTTAAATATATCTTGCTATTTTTGCTATCTAAATTTTACTATTTAAATGCTACAGAGGAATTATCTATTACAGGAAATCTGTAAGAGATTATAGAAACGTTCATCGTGTGCCGACAACGTTATTTTCCAAGAATCTGATTGAATTGAAATGCATTAAGCCTCTTTTGCCTAAATAAATAATTCAGAATGCCATGTTTGAACAGAACGTGCTTCGTACCAGGCTGCAAAACAGGGTATGTTTCTACGAGGTCCCACTATAGGAGACTTGGTTTGAAAAAGAAGAATCAGTTCAAGCCGGCGGCAAGTGCATTCTGTTTTACTTAAACTGCAAAGATGGCCATTGCGAATAATCATGCGGATAACACACGTCCCTGGATCATATTAGAGCTGTTGGTTTGAAAATGGGAATTAATGAAAATACATGAATATCCAAGTTTTGGTCCAATCTAGTACCTGAATCATTTTGGAACATTTGGGATTAAACACGGGATTTCAAGAGGCTTGTACAAATGAGAAATAAATTTACAAATGCATTTAAGAATGGCAGTTAATTCACTTTATCGTATGTTTACAAGTTAATTATTTTTTGTAACAATACTACAAATTTTTCATGTATATGAATGAATTATGTCGATGTAGTCATTATTTTTATGTAATACAAGTATTGCGTCAGCATGAACATACATATTATGAGTAGGGGTATAATGTTAAGTATGAACTATTCTATTTACAAGCAATGATTGTTTAACAGAATGATTTTGAGAAACATTCTTATTCAAATCACTGCCTTATTTCTTGTGGCGCGTTAAATAACGAAACACTTCTAATGTTTTGAGTTGACGAACGTGGATTAAGACTTTGGTGAAGGTGTGCCTAAGGAAGATTGAATGTAATTAAATTTAATTGAATATTTGTTAACATGTAACTGCCTAGATAAGAGCAGTGAAGAATGGGCGAATAGTTGATTTGTGAAAGTGTAATACACGAGAGTTTTCAGAATTGGAATTACTTCGCATGTACAAAAACTAACGAACCATAAAAGAGATACTGTTGACCCATATTTTTGTAGCAAGGTACATTTATTTCCCTTATGATATAAGCTTGATATTTATGGTAAAAGTTTGCCAAAAATTTCGTATATAGCTGAGAAAAGTGTATATTTAGTGCTATTATCGTGACGAATCCATTTGAACACTTCCTTATATTTATCTTCATATGTTTTTAATACGGAGGACGAAAAGGAATTTCCTCCTTATATAACATACATTTATAACGAATATGTTTAACAATCATTCGCTAATATACTGTTACTTTTTTAATTCTCCCGATATTTAAGGTAGGAAATGTTTAACAACGAAGGCTAAATTGATACATTGGCGAAATCCCTTTTCCATAGATGATATGATCGTTTCTTAGTTTTTCAATCCTGTGTCCATCTTCTGATTCATTCCACCTTTTTCACCGCGCATTATAATTAAAATTCCGGATAGCGATATTCACGAAGTACAAAGAAGTTATCTGTGCATTTGTTTATTTAAAGTTTGTAGAGGAATTAAATATATCTGTATACCGAACGATATTAAAAAAGTATAACATTACGTCCAGTGTGTATACTACATTTTAATGCACTACATTATGATTAATTGTAAGTAAAAAGCAATGTATATTCATGGCAAAACCGGTAAGACGTGTTTATTTGCAATCTGTCGACTGTATTTACATTTGAACTTCCGTCTCTCATCTCTAGCCGGAACCACTTTCCAAAAAGTTGTTTGTACACTGGAATTCTAGACAACACTTTTTGGCAACGAGATCCCAATCCATAATATATATTCATGGGGCATATGATAAACATGCACTCACACGCGTAACTTTTATAAAGTGTCCTCCTGAACGGTCAAAAAGACTCTGACACAACACGGACGTCGGCCGGAGATACACAAATCCCACCTGTATGTTCTGACCAAATTTCCACAACCTAGTGTTGGTGCATTAAATACCATTCCTGACATGGAACATGGTCAGTGCTGGTAACTACGCCCTATCTAGGAATCGATGACCACAAGTCGCTTCCTGATAATTTTAAAACGTGTCTCACCTCCGACTTTTAGCCGTAGAAACAACAAAATCTCGTCATGGTTTATGAATTTTATATAGGACATGGAAAGAGTCAGTGCGTTCGCTGGAATAAAGGGAGAAATTGTTGAGGCAAGCAGACATAGGTGTCATCATCATTGGTCCTTCAATCCTAAGATTGGATGACTGCAGCCCTCCGCCTTCCCTATGTTATGGTAGTTCCATTACCTCCTGGTATCTCTTCCTATGTACTTTCCTCTTTATTTGGTCCGTGAAATTATTCATTGGTCTTCCTCTGGGGAGTTTTCCCTCTATTTTACCTTCAAGTATTTTCCTCAAAAACCCATCGTGTCCATGGGACAGAGGTGTGCAACTTCAAAAATCCTGGAATTGATGGGGATTTTGATTGATGTTTAACCCGACACAATTTCCGGAATACTCCAAAAACTAATATCTCTAAAAGTTTCATATTCCTGATTTTCATTGGCCTGCTGGTATTTTAATTAGATTAATTCTAATTACATCAACATAGAGTGCACTTGGTACACTTCATTTAATTGTGTTGTTGAGTTTCCCCTACCGACTCCTTTTTATCCACGTGCTCTATGGGGCTTCGCAATTTTCGAGCTCTAGGTTTTCCCACCGGTCTCTTCCCTCCTATCTGCCCAGTGAACACTCTCTTAGCTGCCCTCTCCTCCGGTATCCGCAGGACATGCCCTGCTCACTGGAGTCTCATTAGTTTGCAGTATGTAGAAATGCTGGCCTCTGTGTATAGCGTATATATTTGTATTTATCTATTAATTATTGGTAGGATTAATGAAAAATGACCTGGAACTCAACTAATGGACGAGAAACTACCTAACGTTATCCCAGGAAAATATTTTTAGCTACCTAGGAGAATTCCATTGATAAAATAGGCACTCATAAAATTAGAATGACTGTGGGCATGCTTTCGTGTGATAAAGGTCAACAACGATGGCTGTTTATCAAAGTATTTACTGCTGCAAATCATTCTGGTCGAGTCACAATATTAAAATGGGTTATTGAGGCTGTGCATGGAATCATAGGCCAGAGGTTCAAGTTATTACATCATCAAGTGAATAATCGAATGATTCCTATGATTGGTCTGGACGCTAAAATTGCATGTTTTTTGGTGAACCAGTTCGGAAAACCATTGATATCTCAATCTCCTACTACTGCAGGGATACTGAATAGCATCATCTCTTTAGACTGTGGGGAGAATAGTTTAGCAGTTGAAGCACAGGAAGGGAAATGGAGTCGTAAGTATTCTAAGTTTGAACAACTAAATACAAACAGTCTCCAGGATTTTACACAACTTTCCACAACAACAACAACACAAATTTTCCACAACCACACAACAACAAACAACAACAAAAATACTGAGGAAGACCTCATAATCTTTTTTACTGGAACTTATCAATTACATAAATCTGTCTGTTATATTGCAGAAATTTGTAATGCAAAGAACGAGATAACCATTTAAGTACTATCTTTTACATGCACGGTACTTGTCAAAAATACTGAGGCCAGCTGAAAAACTCACAAAAAGTTTTATGAAAGATGACGTCCAGCCAATTATAAATGAAGACAGTAACGAGGATTAATCATATGACTTTAAAAAGTTAATATACATCATTTAACATTGAAATATGAATAGAAAAACATTTTTTAATAATTTTTTAGCATCTATGAATTCATTTACCTCTTTAGTTCAGGAAAAATGAATTTAAAACATATCCCTTTTTAGGTACGATCGTACAATTACACAAAATACAATAAGAATACCTTTTAATTTAAAAATGATACTCTTTGATTCTATTTAATTTTCAAATATATAAAATAAATAATAATTTGTATCTATACTACTTACTGATGACATTTACAATGTTTTCTTTATTAAGTTATAATATATTTGGAAATTGAATGCGAATCAAAAGTATCATTTTAAAATTATAAGCATTCTTTTGCTGTATTTTGTGTATATGTACGGTCGTATTCGCGTTCAATGGAATAAATCCATTTATTCGACCGAACGCGATTTTTCGTGAAGTTGGCAAGTTTTTTGGATCCAGATGTAAAATTACCTACAGTGCTCGCAGAGTTTCTGTGCACCAGAGACTTCCTCCCACGGTAGATGGGCAGCGATTGGCTGCCGGCGTCTAACCCCGTAAAACGATTCTTAGCTCAGTGCGCGGCGAGTACGAACACACTAAGTGGCGAACCAATAGTATCGGCGAAAACGAACGTAATGCCTCGCCGACGCAAGATGACAGGCTTTCTTTTGCAGAATTAAATAATGTTCGAAAAGTCTTATTTCTTTCCCATTCACAAAAACATAAGCTGCAATGATAGTTAGTCGCAATTTTCGTATTTCTATTTTTCAAAAGCTTTGTGAAGAGGATTTAAGTTTTGTTTATTTATCGTGTAACCACGGTGACCTGCGCCGATGATGGATACTATCTAACCTCACAGCGATAAATATTGCTTTAACGCGGGAAAATTGTCGCAACTTTTTAATAAGTGGCCGATTCCAGAAAATAAATTTTGAGTGCTCGTTAGAAATGAGCTGGACCCGCTGATCATTCTTTCTTCCAATTGTCTTTCATCATTGATGGGCGTTGGCTATAGGAAAGATTACCATGGAGGTAATATTGATGCCGAAAACTTTGTTACTTAAAGTGAATTTTGCATCCCTAAGATGGATGCAATCATATCTTTAGAGTTACCTGTACGGAATTTAATCAAAAATACCAAAAGAGCTTGAGTCATTAATCAATTAGACAATCCTCTTAAAGAAGTCATCATACTGCTCAATTGAATTAGCAGCTCCCACTGGAGACCAGGAAAAGTGTACAGACCTTTTCAGAAATAGTAAAATCTCCGATTTGATCCATAAGATCTTATCGCATGAAAGACTCAATAAATGCAACAAATTCATCAAATGTTTTTTCTCAAAAGAGCTGGTGTGAGATACCAATCTAATATTATTCATTTAATCTTCCTCAAATCGGTTGTTTATTAAATGTTTGGGACAACAACGGTTTCCATTTGAAATGAAAATACTTCTTGAGGTAAAAACGTGCTTACGTGTTTCAAATGGAACTTCCACAATATTTTTCGAGTTTCTACATTTAAAACAATATTTATGTGTTGCCGAAGGCCTCGCATGAGGTAACTCAATCACGTATTCGTATTCTTTTCGCTCAGGATATTCTTGGAAATGCAAAGATACATCCGATCCCGTTGATTCAGATTTCAGTGTCATTTTTCTTGTAAGCGAAAGAGTGTAACGATTGTAACATTTTCAACACGGTGAATCACCAGCTACAACAGTTTTATTAATAATTTCAGATACACTTTTTGCCAAATCCTGGGAATCAATAGACTTCCTAGTCCCAGCCACTTTTTTATGTTATAAATTACAATCATTGACTTGCAGCCATGACAAAAACAGTAACAGTATGTAAATATTTAGTTTCATCAAACTCTAACTATTGACAGAAGTCAATGGCGATCTCCAAAATGAAGCTAAGAAAATACATAGATATACTACAGTTTTTTGGTATATAAGTATATAAATGCAAAAATGACAAATAAAAAAGTTTTCATAAAAAATGAGTTTTTTAACAGCATTAAATAGCAAGTTCTAGGTTCATTGAACTGATAAACTTGACTTTGACCAACTAAACACTTTTTTGTGAGGATATATTGTACCAAGAGCAAACATAAAAAAATCATAAAATAAATAGCACGTACCTACGTTACACTGAAAGTTCACGCTCACTATGGAAGTTTACTATGCCTCTTACGCACTTCCTGTGGTAAATAGATCTCTAGCATTAACAAAGTAGATGTTCGGAATAAAAAAATAGTCAGCTATTATTCACAGCATCAGATAGTAGTTCGATTCCTCGCATTCGTCACTGAATACTCACCACCGCTCACCACGATTTTACGTTAGCAACCATGTATATTTATGATAGCAACCATCAACACCGGCCATTTTCGTTACTCTTTTGTTGCAGCTTGGCGCTAAATTGAGTGAACTAAATGTTGACGCGTATCCTATGGCAACGATTGGATGATTTCAATCCATATGTATGTATATTAATGTATGTGACATACAGATTAAGGGATCAAACACACTTTCATTAATATAATTGCAGTATACAAAATATATTTACATAAATCTACAAAAGTATTTGCTCTTCTATTGCGCAAGGCATTTCCGATGAAACATTTTCGATTTAACCTGTATATTTTTTGAAAAAATTCAAAATTTATGAAATTGCATACATGGCAGTCGCGTATAATTTATTGGCGCTGAATTGAATTCCAAACAGCAATTTTCCTTTAACTGCAGTAGATTAAATTATTAAAAGGTCAGTTTTATGGTGTTCGCCTTACGGGCATTCTAGTGAGATGCGTTGTATAATGAAAAGTGTTTTGGAGCCCTAGGTAATTTATTTGGATACATTTATCAAAGAAAATATTTCTAAATATTCTAAAGCTCAATTGGAGTCATCTTTGAGTCGTGCTCGATTTCTTTCTCCAACAATTGGCTATCAATATTGGAAGGAAATAGCAATTTCCGGCAAAACAAAAAACAAAAAGTTTGAACATATTCATGGTTATACTTTGATTAATGCAGAATGTAAAGAAGTTTTTGTCATCAAAACACCTTCCTTTTTGAAGCAAAATATCGAATTTTGAAATTTTTTAATGCCTCACAAAAATTGAATTTCCCGCAATAAAATTCTCTTAAAATACCATTTTCTAGAAATTAAAAAAAACATACAATAAAAAAAAGAAAATGATTTTTCACCAACTAGATCCCGAGATATGGTAAAAAATGAATAATAACGTTTCATTTGTTTTTGTCGTAATGGATGGATAAAATAATCTGAAACTTGGTGGAGATATGTAGTTTTTAAAATAGTACATCATGGTATTTTTTATTTTGCAAACCCTAAGAGGGTCACTTTCCCTATCTTAACGGACTAGACCCTTTCATCATTGCAAAAAATGTTGCACATCTTAAGAAATCCATTCTTCGAAGATCAGTGCCCTCGTATATAATGCCCTAAATTTCTCAAAAACCTTCAATTCCATATGTAAAAAATAGATAATACTAAAATGCCAAATTGTTAATTGATAGGTAATGACGGTGAAACAGATTGCCTTGTAGATGATTCTTGCACTGTCACAGGCTACAAGCTAGGATTAGCTTGCTTAAGAAATTTAGAACTAGTGTGTTACTAGGCGAAAAAAAAGCAAAAGTATAATTGAGTAATAACACTTTTGGTGTTATATCACGGTATATTGAAACAAAACATAGCTGAATAATGGCACTAAAAGCGTTATTATGTTTTTATTTCAATAATGTTTTTTTTCAATATACCGTGAAAGTACAAATGCTATTTTTCTATTAACTGCGCTATGATGACATTTTGTATTTCTCACAGCAAGAGTGAAAACGTAATTGTTACCAAAAAGGAAAGATACGAATTTCTTCTGGAACCGCTAATGAATTTCGATATCGGCTGTAGACCGCGTTCAACTTGAAGACTCAAATGCATTCAATTCATAGGTTATCCGCTATCCTTCCGTGATGGCATATTGCAATACGCGCTTATAAAATGTAGGCAACCTTAAAAGTCAATTGTCTATTGCGGCGATGAGAGAGGAGATAATTGATCCGTTCGGTTTATACCAATGGTAGTGTATTCGATTCCCCTTCCGAGGGTCGCAGGTTCGAGACCAAGCGACTGTAAAAATGTTCCTGGCTTGCCTAACAATTTTTGCACGCTACCAGGGTTCGACCCCACATCTGAGAGGCAGCTGCCTCAGCAGGAGGCTTTGATAGCGCAGATCAAGGAGATCGCACAGCCTCGGGTGAGAGTGAAGTTCTCGGTATAGGAAAATTTGTCTGAAAATTTGCATTGATATTGCATACCTGGCATGAACTGTACCTGGAAACGAGGATTTATTTATATTTTTTGTTTTTTTTAAATATTTCGATTAGCCTGAAAGTATAGTTGTAATTAAAGTCTGGAGATTTTTTTTAAAAAGCAAATCACACTTTTAATATATACAATAATACAATGTATATGCAATAAATTTATATAATTCTTATAGAAAGACTGAAATAAATAGGAGACCGTCCTAAACACCAAATCATCGTGACCAACAGTCCGAGATCGCCAACGACTGACTGAACCGTCTTCGTTTCTTTCCTCTGTTGTTTATACATGGCATACCTGCTACGCTTATACGTGTTCCACTTTTGGTATAGGTCTGTTAAGGGTGGGATCGCAGTGCTTCGCCTTCCCTTTACATGCCCGCCCACTGATATTTGCGGATAAGACATGGAAGGAAGTACAAGAGTGAAGATAAAATGCGTTAAGGAATGAGGAAATCAAGAGGGATAGGACGGCTGGCCATCAATAGCAAAGAAAACGGATCAGGACAAGTACTGTCCCAAAACCTACGAATCGACTGGTAGAACACTTAAATGACAAAATTCGACTCGTTCATTCTTTCAACGTGGTCATACCAACTAAGCGCACTTTTTACTTCATTAATACCCATTAAAGGAGCATACGTTGCAAGTTCTTTCATCGACCATATATCACTCATTCTTAACTCTGTACATCCCACTTGAAAAATTCAGTACTGGTGTGTTTCACAGCGACATAGAAAATATTATCATGACACAGAAAATATTATCATGACGCCTCACTTCATATCTAGGTCTGACAGAAGCGATAAAATAGGAGAGACAGACACATTGCTGAACAGATAGGTACAAAAACTCATTCTTTCCGCGCATATTATTCAACCACAATAAAAACTGAGCTTCAGTAAATACACTCCCATTATACACATCACCATTTTACCTCCCAAAATCTTTTCTCTTACATCATTACACGGCTGGTGTACTAACACCCCTGCCACACACCCATTCGGCAGCTAACAGAGGAGTATATAGATGTAGATTATTATTCTCACATTTAATTCTCCTGCTAAGAAAAATAAAAGTCTAGAAATACGGTAGGACATGATCGAGTAAGTCAGAGGTGATAGTTTGTTAAAAATGAAAAGTGGTCAGAATGACCCCTGCAGTACTCCTAGTGTTAATGAGAGTAAAAATCTGGTCGAGTCTTGGCACTAACCACTACTCGGATTTTTTCTTCGTCAAATCATGCGGCTTTCCCTGTACTTTTACATCCATGTACTTTTACCATAAAAAATTGCCACTTCTCATTTCATCTCAGAACCCCATGTAAAATAACCATACCTACGCATTTTCATCAAACCATCGGCGTCGAAACATATTGAGTGGTCGAACACAATGCTCTGCATGACTTGTATTTATGTTAACTTTTGCGGAAAATAACAGCTGAGAAGGACGATATTGGAACATAAATAGTGTGTGAATAATACGCCTGAACTGGGGTACGACCCGATTCTCTCAGCTGAACGATAAATAATCGGCAGTACAGACAGACGACAAAAAAGAGAAAACTTTCGACATTAAAAAATATTGAAAGGGAAAACGAAATATTCAGTTATGAAATTGACCAGAGCGTAATGTGTTAGAGAATCAGACGCAGAGATATTATGATATAATTTCAAGTAACTACACCAGTGCACGAAAAGTATTCGCCATGTAATTTTGAATCCTCGACTGAATTATGCAGTTGTAAACGGTAAAACGCGAAATATTTAACGTGGATAACTGTTTTACATTGAGTTTATTCTAACTTATACGGTAAAGGGGAGTCTAAACATTACAATCCTGCAGCAGTAAAAGTTAGTTTTCAATTATATCAACCAATTATCGTGAAAAGGATATTATGAATTGTACAAAACAAGGACCAGGAGAGGCAAGGAACCCCTTTTATAGGACGTGAACAACAAACTTATGATGCCAGAAGTGGACACTTGAACTAAATCTTAGCAAATGTAACGCAGTATATTTCATTACTGAGTGCACATTAAGTCTTCAGCTGAAGTCAAATATCCTGGAGATACCCTAATTTCAGATAATTGCGGAGCGATATTACCCTTGCCGTCAATGCATCCCAAAAACCAGGTACCACTTCTTCAGATAACAGCGAAAAACACACGTACGAAACATATTCGGTACATATTGGAAGAAACAAGGATTTATTAAGTATACAGTTGGAAAATATCACTACGATACCACACCAACTCGAGGTCCGATTGCAGCTATAAAAAAAGAGGGATACACTATCGAAGGTACCGGAACAAAATTTCTTTCTTTCCACGCTCAATACGATACTATAAAAAAAATGACCATCACAAAAACTCTCCTATGATATACTTCAACTCCCAAAACCTAAAATTTAACACCTTTACACGGCTGGTGTCCTGATACACTATGCCACACGCTCATGTGGAGGCTCGCAGGCTAGTATGAATATGAAGTGGGTAAGTAATGTTTTCTGATCGTTCGCAGCAGAATTTAACAGCGCAATGTAATGATTAATATCCGTGTTAATGGCTCTGTCTCACTCTCGATACAGATAAGCCGTTTATGTTATTTTTATCGTAAAAATGAGTAACGCAGAGAATTAACCACGATTAAGTTCCAGTTTTTCTGAGAAACGAACACGTGTCCTCCGAATAAGACACCAAAGACTCCGCACCAACCCGATACCCAATCATTTCTGCAACTATCCACAAGACCCGAACTACTTTCGTGAATTTATTAATGTCCTTTTTCTCTTCGTCTTCCCCCCCAGCATCTCTTCTTCATAATACCTGCCGTTGACGCACCATTACCATGCACTATGTCCATCATCCCCCGGTTTTAGCCTTCTTCGAATTCCAGCCTAAAATTTCTTCTTTCTTCCTTCGGCATCCTCGACACATTCTCTTTTGTCTTCTTCTTCGATACCTCAGCTCTTATCTACACCAGCTTCTCCGTTCTCGCAATTAACCAGCGAAGCCAATAAATATATACATTCATCTGGCAATAATCAGAAAGAGGTGATAATTACAAACTTTCCCAACGTATCATTGTTACTGCGCTGTAAAACATAGTACGTAGACTCCCAACTTCCAATCATTTACACCTGGAGCATTGGTGCAACTGTCAATATTGGGGACATATGAAGACTAAGTGAATCAAATTCACTTAACCGAAAAACTGCATTACACATTTGAAATTTTCCGGAAAAAATTCATTTTTCAATTTTAACTCCGCATTTTGGCAATGAGATTAAGTAAGAAGCATGAGTAATTACAGCTTAAAAGACAAATGAAACTAATCTAATATAAATAACAAAGCAAGTTTTATTTCATTTTCCTAGAACTGATCACCGTTAAAGAAAGAAGTTACTTCCAATGATTGCAAACACAGAAAATGCTTTGCATCGAGATTGAAAATGGAAGCCAATGTTAACAAGAAAAGACGATTATTAAACTTAATGCATTTCGCAACTGTCGAAGCATAAGGCTATCGCTTCTGAAAATATAAATTTTTTGTAAAATCCCCTTGCGGCTCATGATATCCTTTATTGTGTTTCATGTGCAGTGATATATATTCACCTTGTACAGCGATTTATGGGCTACATCACTAGAGGGCCTAACTGCGTGCAAGATCTCTGTTTCATTAAACAAAAAAAAACTTAGCGACAACTCTGATTTCTAATAAATTAATTTCTGATGGCGGAAATCCTTTCAAATGCCTCCAAGTCAAGCAAACAATTACCTTACTGAGCATCGAGTGGAAAGCTTTCAACAATAAAGACCGCGATTAAAACCTGAATAGAGGCAGGCTAAGGAACTGGCTGTATTTAAACCGATATTTTGTCTGCGGTGTGGTGAAACCCTCTTTCTTGTGAGCCAGAAACCGGGGTTTTTAACAGTTTCAACTGCCGCCATTGAAAATGTGGATTGAACTTCCCTGTTGCTACCCACACATTAGGTCAAAGGAAGATACCGGAACCTTGGCGCAACGGAGAGAATTCTCCAGCTCACTCAACAATTGTTGTCCGTTAGTTTAGCATAAAAATATGACATGGAAGCCCCACCGTACTCAACTCATTAAGCCCCCATCGAGTTGGTTCAATTTCCCAGTATCAAGTAGATGCCATTTACCGGAAGCTCTGCGTGTGTCAGCGATTGGTCGACAAGAGTTAATCCTCCATAACGGAAGGGAAACTACTGTCCCCGTACCGATGGAAGTTATTTAATATACATAGCCGTAGTGGAAGTCTTCGACCATTCCTAGGATCAGGTCCACTCTTCAGGGACGAAGATTTGTCGCACTCGAGGGGATAAGACAAAAATTGCTGGAGTTACGAAACATGATAAAATACTCTTCATGATTTTAGTTATGTTAGCCTAGTTTGGAGATATTTGTGGCCATTCACAGATTAAAACCATTTTTCACATTACACATGTTTGAGTTGAGGGTTGATCTCACGTAAAATGTATTGATTTTCAGTAGAGACGTCGAACAACATCGTTAAGCATTTAATTATAGCGTAATGAAATGATTACTTATTAATTAATCATATATTCAACGAATTCGATAAATACACACTAAATATCCGACCGTATCTCTCGTTCACCCTAAAAATTACGGCTAACTACAGGTAGCGAAGCATTACGCAAGGGGATATCATTGTCTTCAACGTCCTTCGTGTGCGCTCAAGTATTCTAGAGTGTTCTGATTACATTAAACTTCGACACTTTAAAAGAAAAAGCTCCCAGTATTACGAAGTTTTATAATCTATTGATTACTGAGGAAGTTTTGTGATATCTCAGTAACAAGGTAGAACATTTTTCTCACCGTCTTCTTCTGCTTAGCTACGGGAGTCGTTCGCTCGTCGGAGCGAAAATAGGAGTCGGGAGGGGGAGAAAGAAAATGAACAGAGGAGAGCTGGAATGGAGGGGGTGGGGAGAGTGGCGAAAGAGAGGAAGTGGTGGGCTCTATTGAATAAAAGGGGCCCTGCTCTCGGGGTTAAGCGATTATTTCCATGATTCGACTGTGATATGAGATTTTCATCGACGCAGCAATTGTATGATTTTTTTCACCCCGGATACCGAGATTCCTTATTCGTTAAATTGTCATTTTTTAGCTCGCAGCTTATCACGTTCAGTATCGAGTTTATTTTCTGCTGTCATGATGATTGAGGAAATTTTTCCAAGAATCCTTATTCAAATAGATTAGTTGTTACCATTGAATTCTTAGCATTTTGATCTCGCTTGTATACGATGGGATAAGTTTTCAATTGGCGAATATGAAATATTTAATAACATCATTTACTGGGAATCTGTACGGTCGTTTCCGGTCATTGAGTAATAATTCTGCACATTCTTTGGTGAGAGCGGTCTCTGATTTCTTCATAATCAATTTGAAAAAAATGATGTACTTACCCAAATTTCATCTCATTTGGCAATATTTCCCTACTCCACTCTTCTTTCCCAAGTAACCAATTTTTTATGACACGGAGGATATGTTATCCACCTCGCATAACATCTCTACAAAGAGTATTATTCATTTAGGTAATCCATCGGTTAACGCAGGCTTGATTTGCGGACACTCAAATATCCTATACATGGCTCCATGTGCACGGCCCCATTTACCAAAAATATACTTTCTTCATTTAAGCGTACGAAATCAATTTAAGGACAAAGTTTATGGAAGAGACTTGTCTAGCCAAATTGTAAACTGCTCAATTAGCCCTTCATTGAAATATATGAATTATATTGATATAAGGAATAAGTTACATATGAAATTTGCGGTTTTCCATGTTAAAGTCGGTGCAAATTTAGAACATGACATTTTCAAATGACTACGGAACTAGCCACGTAGTAACTTAAACGGAGTCACCATCTACTGTTCACACAATTGTGTGAACCTCTGGCATTAAATGTACGATAATTGTGAGGAAAAATTGCTCCTTAAAGCCCACAACAGATTCAAGCTGAACGCTGTCCTGTAATAACTACGCACTTTTAGGGTATTTGGCGACACCCCCCCGTTCTATGGAAGGTAGCAGGAAAGCTACTGAGATTTAATAAAAAAACGCAGGGTTTTTTTCCATCGAAAAGGTAGTCCGGTTAGGGGCACGACACGGCAGATCAAATCATCCGGCGCTTCCTGATTTCCACCAAAATTCGGTCTTTTTCCCCATCTCGCATCGAAGTTTTTGCTTTTTTGAGATTAAGATGAAGCCACATTGATGTATGATATTGGATTGAAGAGACCCGTTTATTTTCTATTTTGCTTTGCTAAAACACATTAGGGGAAAACTTTTTCTTATCCAGAACCACATACTACAACTACACATTTGTATTTCTAATATCAAGATTATGCACAATGTGAAATTGGAAACCGTAAAATACTATAACAACTTCACAGCAAAAACTTATGTCATTAACCCTATATAGACGAGCGAGTCAAAGTTAAGTTTGAAAACTTTGATACATCTGCTTTCTAAGAAGCTTTTCCGTTTACTTGCCGACTGGACAGAATTGTAACACTTCGGATTAAGTGTATGAAAAGTTGCGTCCCGTTCGGCGGTTTGTCAAACAATTTGAATAGATGAATGTGTGACGCTATTCACTGACGATACCGTGTCTGGTGGAGCTCTGAGTAAAATAGTTTCAGCTGTCATATTAAGAAAACATTCGGAATGTGTAAAAAAGGTACGTTTTGAAGGAAATGTTGAAGTATACCTTGTATACATATGAATACGTAAAGTATAATTTTATACTAAATATATACAAGAAAATAAGTCACAATTCAAAATAAATAAATGTTTGAATCAATGAATTGCAATATTTTTGAAAAATACTAATATAGCATAGCACTTTTAAAAAACTAATATACCACCAGTATTATTTTCACACTGATTTTTCTTAATTCCGTACATTGGGGTAAAGGTAGATTGATCAAAATTTTCCCTAGTCATAATGGAGGCCATATTCGACGTAAACGTGTTAATTTAAGTACCTGAGGGAAGCACGAATTAAATAACGTATTACTTTAGCATACTGTGTAGACAATAAGATTTATTTTCAAAAATAGTTGAGAAATCATGCAAACCACACTCCGTTTATACATTATTTTCAACACTAAATACTTGGAAAAATTGCCATCGCTGTTGACCTTTATCACATAAAAGCATAACCACAGTCATTTTAATTTTATCAATGAAATTCTTCTAGGTAGCTATAAATATTTTCCTTGGATTAAGTTAGGTAGCTTCTCGACCATTAGTTGAGTTTCAGTCCTTTTCTTATCCATTTGGAGAGTAATATTTAATTAATTCTAACAATAATTAAAAGATGAATACAAATATATAGCCCATATAAAGAGGTCAGCATTTCTACCTACTGCAAACTAATGAGACTCAATGGGCAGGGCACGTCCTGCAGATGCCGGAGGAGAGGGCAGCAAAGAGATTGTTCACTGGGCAGATGGGAGGGAATAGAACGGTGGGAAACCCCAGAGCTCCGAGGGAAATTAACGTCAGCAAGGATGCATATGAACTGCTTGGGGTGAGGAATTGGAGAGGAGTGGCAGAGGATTGAGAGGAATGGAAAAAGAAAATCGAGGCCCGATTTGGGATGTAGCGCCATCGATGAAGAAGGAGTTGCGCGTCCATTTGGGTAGTTATTTCATTACGCCTACCAATACTTAATAGATTAATAAAAATTGCGTCCAAGTAGGGTGAAGTAATATACATTTAATAATTCAGGTTCTCTTTGGTTGTCTGAAAAATAGTGATATCTAGATTTCCCAATCTGTTCCGAACATTTTTGATGATCACATTCATGCGGTAAGATTTCTGCTATCTACACGTGCGAATCGTAACTTGTTCATTCAACGAAGAAATATTGGGTAAAAAATGATGAATATGTGCCCTTAAAATGCATTGCCTTAAAAACAGTGAGATTTTATCCCTTTACCCACGTTTTTTAAACTCAATTTCCGCCGAAAAAATATTCTTCACATGCTTTTTCAACATGCAGAAGATACTGAGACATCTTTTACAATTTTCAGCTTAGGTAATATATAATATAACACGATTAAAACTTTTTTGATTTGAAATCTACCATGCCCGATAAATTACCTTGATTTGAACAGGTATTATATAGTAAAATCTCTGCTATCTAAACGTGTAATATATTACCAGGTCATCGCTGGTTTAACGAAGAAATACTGATTGAAAATTGATGCAATTTTTCCGCTGAATTTTTTTTGCATCAAGGGCAATGCGCGATGGCGTCCGTTAAGAAGGAACGGTTATTCTAGGCGTGCCAGAAAACTTGCCTTGATTTTAACATTATTCGTATGGTATTATTTGTATTATCAAAGGTGTATAAATATTACCAGGTCATCGGTCAAATGACGAAGAAATGTTGGTTAAAGGATTATGAATTTTTTTCCCAGAAATGTATCGCCTTAAGAGCAGTAAGATGACGTTATCATTGGAGCACATACTCGACATTATGTGATGAGTGTTGCAATCTTTCGAAGGAAAACTTCTGCTTTCTACCTTGTTTATCATATTTCTTTGTAAACTAAGTGAAAATTTGGCATTTTATATGCATTTTTATATGTTTAAGAAGATACTAAACTCTTCCCTAAGTTCGCTAAAAAGTCATGATATCAAATTCCGTAGAAATAGTAATGGAGGGTGGAGTCAGTATAATTACTGGTTTTATTGACGCAGTAAAACATTCGTTCAAACGATTTTTCTCATAAGATTTCAGCCAAAGGAGTTTTTAGGTGAAATTATAAAAAAATATGCAAGGCAGGCGCTGGGCTCAAATTTAATATTTGAAGAAAATGTTGCACATCTTAAGAAGCCGTTCTTCGAAGAGCAGGGTCCTCCTATGTATTGCCCTTCAATTCTCAAGAAACTGCCATTCTATGATTAAAAAATGGAAAATACTTACCTGCCACTTTTGTGGACTGATAGGAAATGACAGTGAAATAATTTCCTTGGAGATGATTCTTGCATTGTCACATGTTCTAGAAGCTCTGAGGCGAATATCCAGGTTTAGCTTGCTTAAGAAATTTAGAACTGGTGTGTTGCAGAGCGAAAAAAAAAGTAAACATAAAATAATAACACTCTTCGCGTTATTATTCAATTATGTTTTTATGTCCATATACCGTGAAACAACGCATACTCCTTTTGTTGTTAACTGCGCAATGATGCTATTTTTTATTTCTAACATCAAGAGTGAAAATATAATTGTTACCAAACAGAAAATACAAGAATTTCTTTGGGACCGCTAATGAATTTTGATATCGGCTGTAGATCGCGCACAACGCGAAGACTCAAATTCATTTAATTCATTGGGAATCCGTTTTTTCAAGGATGGCATGACGCACTTAATGTTATGTTGACTTAAAATAACTTAAAATACAATTGTCCTTTGCAGCCATGAGAAAAGAGATGACCGGTTCGGTTATACCATTCGTAGCGGATTCGATTCTCTTTCCCAGGGTCGCAAGATCGAGACCAAGCGACTGTAAAAATTTTCCTGCCTTGCCTACTAATTTTTTCTCGCTACCCGAGTTCGATCTCTCTTCTGAGAGGGTCTCAGAAGGAGACACTGATAGCGCAGATCAATGAAATTAGACCGGTATCTACAGCCACAGATTCGGGCGAGAATGAAGCACACGGAATCGGGAGGAGTACCACGATGGGTAAAGGCAACGGGTAAACCACCACATTTGTCTCTCTAGAAGATGCAGTCCTGCATTTTAACTATATATATGACGTAATGCAACTCCTCCAAGTACAATATTTCTGAGGTTAAATAATCCCCCAATCGGATCTCTGGTGATGACCACTGGGAGGGGTACATCAATCAGGATGCCAGGAATAGGGACGTAAAAGGTGACATCTTTCGGGTTGAGTAGGAAGCTGGAGAACGTGAAGATAGAGCTGGAGAGGCTAGGGGTATATACACATGTGATCAAGTGGGCCGGGGCGGACGAGAAGAATGATAATGTTTACGAATACTCTCATTAGTATTTTATTATGTCGAAGGTGCACCGGCAGCAGTGATTTGAGATCACAAGTATGAGAATAATATAATTAATAAATATGAATTGACCCCTAAAATGTTACATATAGTTAGAATATACTGTCAGCAGTTTTTGGTACTCGTAATGAGGTCACATCCATCGCATTTCCAGCACTTTTTGTCGGACAACCTAATACATTTAAATCTCCCGATAGCGGACACGTTTGGGCCCGGAAAAATCGTCCGCTATTGATAGGTGTCTGCTATTCAGGCGGAACTGAAATTACGACACGCTTTTCTAGGCAGTTTCTATTTACATAAAAATATAAAGGTGTTAGTATATTTCATTTGCCTTTTATGAAATAATATTGAAAAATTACTCATTTTAGCAAAACATATGGATTGCAATCATTGTACATTTTTTATCCATAGAGTACCTAGTAATAAATCACCAAGCTAGTACCCAAACTCTAGGATCAGCTTTGGTGTGTAAATATGTCCTGAATTTCATCAAGAAATGAATCTATTCGTGCAGGAGCAGAGACATTTTTACAGAATAGCTTGCCGCGAGTGACCATCAATTAAGTCAATTGGAGAAAATATGTTTGTTCTCTGTTGTCCACGTCCGTTATTAGTTTCCGCTCTTTGGAGGTTCTATTTCCATAAAATTTCATGTTTTACTCCTGGGAACTGAAAAACTTTCCGTTTTAAGGTGTCCATTAAGGGAGGTTTGACTGTAAATGGGGAGATAGATATGGTACTGCCTGCACTTCGTAATACGATGACTAGAGTATAAGAGTGCTTGAGAATGGAAAAGTGATCGCCGACAACCTTGTTGAATGTGGCTGATACTCCGAAAACAATCAGTTGACATCTTGAGAGTGCACCTTGCATCTAAATTGTTGCGAGACGAAATGTTGAGTGATGTACTTTTACCTCGTTGTTTTCAACCAGATTCCTGTTGTACTGCACAGATCAACCGAATCGAAGTATTGATCCAAAGTTCGTCCCAGACTTGCGGAGCTAATGACCTGGGTAAAATTACATCCTCTTTGTTGGTGGAGGAGGGGGGGAAATCACCGTACAAAACCGAACTTTTTAAGTCATATCCCTCGTGTCGGCTTTTTTTATGTGTATATCTTTATTCTTCAAAGCTCTCATCTTCGTCCTTAATTTTATCAGTGAAAAACAAAAGAGGGCTCAGCGCCCAGTCGTTGAGGTTAGTAAGGCTTCCAATGATGGGACAAAAACCGATTACGATTGCTGGGAGCTGTCAATGGGAGAAATCCTTGTGGACAGCCGGAGCTCACGTCACGTGTCCCATTCATGCACTTAATTAGTTTGGAAAAACACTCCCAGACCTCTGGCATTGAGGAATTCATATTCTTTTGTACTCATTTACAGCGTCTGTGGTCTTTTATGGTAGTGAAGAGGGTGATTTGTGAATACACGCATCCTGTCCTTTGTGATAGAAATGTAGGTGATTTTATTGGCCTGCTCTTCTTGTCCACGAAAATGTACACCATGGATCGCCTGTGATGGGGAAGCATTCTTTTGTAGACATCGGTAAGGCTTCTTCGTCAATTCGATTCGACTTTTGTAAAGTTGTGAAGACTTGTTTTTTTCACTTTTTGAAGGGCCAATCAGCGGCCTTTTTTAGCCGAATGAGATTATCCATAACATATTGTTTATTTTTAATCTTCTGCATTGACTTCGGTGGAGAGAAGAACTATAGGAGTCTCATTCACATGTCCGACTGAGGTATCATAAGTGCCTGTGCTCTAAACGATCACGCATTGTTTTATTTAGATACGACTAGGAATTTGACGAACTACGGTAGATTTCCAACGCTTTTGGACTTTGACGCACGACGCTCAATGGCAACTTTATCTCCTAATTATTTCATAATGGCAGCGTAGGTACAACCATATTAATACCTACTTGTCCGTCCTCCTGATTACCCAGCTAACCTACTAGTACTCCTACTCTACATCCTCGTAAATGTAGACATATCACCTCTATCACCTCACGATAGTATCACCCGTCTCACCTCTTATAAACTGCTCGTAATAGTGCCTTCCAATACACAAATAGCATTCAAGAAAGCAGACGAAGTGACGTAGAGGTGAGCACGTGGGGAGTATATTTGGCAACTCTGCTTACCATTTGTCCCATCTCGACCGAATGAGAGCAGAACCCTTAAAGTAATCTACCTGTGTCACAACCATACAATGATTTACCTTGATCTGTATCGTTTCCCTTGCGTACTCGCCTGCGTTCATTGCGCATCCGCCGTCTTGGCTACTTAAAAATTCATAAATCCAATCAAATGTCTCTGCAACACTTATTGAATGTTTTTCGTGGCTTATGGGTCCCATAACTTTATGGAATACGTATTTGTCGTAAAAGAACAAGATTCCGCGTAATTATTCCAGGGGCAGAACTCATATACTCCTACACGATTTCTCTTTTAAAAACCATCAGTTTATACAGCTATCCATCGTGTAATGTATTGAGTAAAGCAGGTTTAAAGAGGAGTAAGCATTACATAGATTTATACTTTCGCTTATCCCTATCTTTGTACACAATTTCTTTCTTTTGCTCTACATACGTCCTACCTCTCTTCCTCAGGTACTTAAAATCTCCTCCCTCTTATTCCCTATCTGAAGATAGACAAGCAGCTTTCTTTGTCTTTCCCCCGAGTATGAAACTGTAGGTCTATCTATTTATAGAGCGGACATTGAAATATCCACCAGTAATCCAATTCCTCCGAAGTCTTCCCCGGACACTCAGAATGAAAGAATTCGACGAGGAGTTCTTCTGTTAGAAACACGCAAAGTTCTCGTAGGAGTGAGAACTTATTGATTACCTACTTCTAGCGGAGGGAGAGTATCCTTACAGAAGCGACATCACCCTGGAAAATTTAACATACTACTCTAGCATCTTCTAATTTTTACCCATATAAGTGAACTTTTGGCATGAAATTTTTAAAAAGTTAAGATACTTACATAAACAAATTCCATGAATAGTGAGTAATAAAGAACTCGTCCTTTCCCAAGAGCTAGAATGCATGAAAATTCATCATCATATGTATCACAAAATAAGTGCATTTTAAAACTGGATTTTAGGTCAAAGATAAATATATATTTCCCGAATTGCACTTAATTGTGCATATAATGGATTATAATACAAGCATACATAATAGATAAAAAACACATTTGGCATGCATTTAATTAATTTTGTTCTACACATTGCGCACCAATTTTATTTATTATTTATATTATATATATATATATATATATATATATATATATATATATATATATATATATATATATATATATAAATGCACTTAGGATCACTTAACTGACGAATATATAAAAGTTTGCCAGAGGAAGGCAGACGAAAAACACAGAAAACAAAAAAAAGATGAACACACAAAGTTTCTTCACCGAAATATCAAGAAACTTTGTAAGTGTGTTCATCATTTTTTTGTCTTCTGTGTTTGTCGTCTGCCTTCCCCTGGCAAACTTTTATATATATATATATATATATATATATATATATATATATATATATATATATATATATATATATATATATATATATATATATATATGTTGATGGATTGGAGTCAGCCATGCGGCGATGAACACACGATGTGGATAGGATGGAGGAGATAGACACACAAAAAAGAGACGATCACACTTACATAGCTAGCTTTCGGAACTAGTCCGTCTTCAAGGCGTATCACGAAACAAATGTCCATTGACATTTGTTCCGTGATACGCCTTGAAGACGGACTAGTTCCGAAAGCTAGCTATGTAAGTGTGATCGTCTCTTTTTTGTGTGTCTATCTCCTCCATTATATATATATATATATATATACACGATGTGGATAGGATGGAGGAGATAGACACACAAAAAAAAAGAGACGATCACACTTACATAGCTAGCTTTCGGAACTAGTCCGTCTTCAAGGCGTATCACGGAACAAATGTCGTGTGCGCTGGTGAGGATAGGGGTAGGAGGGGCGGTAGGTTAGGGGAGTGGGGATGGGGGAAGGGGAAGGGGTTTTTCCCAGCGGTTGACGAACGGTTCTTGAAAAGGGGAAATTTTTACCAGCTCGTGTCTTGGCCGGAGAGAGCGGAAGGGGTCGCAGTGAGGGTGGGGGGGGGGAAGAGGGAAGGGAAGGTTCCGCTCTCTCCGGCCAAGACAAGAGCTGGTAAAAATTTCCCCTTTTCAAGAACCGTTCGTCAACTGCTGGGAAAAACCCCTTCCCCCCTCCCCTTCCCCACTGCCCTAACCTACCGCCCCTCCTTCCCCTATCCTCACGAGCGCACACGACATTTGTTCCGTGATACGCCTTGAAGACGGACTAGTTCCGAAAGCTAGCTATGTAAGTGTGATCGTCTCTTTTTTTGTGTCTATCTCCTCCATCCTATCCACATCGTGTGTTCATCGCCGCATGGCTGACTCCAATTCATCAACGTATATATATATATATATATATATATATATATATATATATATATATATATATTTTCTCGTAATGTTTATAGTAAAATGATATTTATTATTCAAGCGAAATATTAGATTAATTTCAAGGAATACATACATTGTATGCCTTAAAATTAGTAAAAATCATCATAAATTCTTCATTTACTTGCTATAGATATTTCATATTTTCCATAGATTCGATAAAATACCAATTAGGAATTTTTCCTCATATTTTACAATTCAGACCACTGTGCGCGGGTGGCCAAACAGCATCGTGAACGTACCACGCAAAGGCGAGAGTGGGAGGGCGGAATAAAGATATGACCCGGTCGCTCCGTTCTCCAACCTCAGGAAGCAAGCCGCCGCCCGCTGCTCCACAAATAAGGTTTCACCTCGCTCCGGAGACCACGCGTGGATAGGAGAGCCTGGTTATTCAGCTAAAAGATCCGACAAGGAAATGAGCGATGGGGAGAAAGATGAACTTATTCTCGAGGATGTTCTCACTCGACCAGTAGGGAGTGCGGCGCCTCCGCATCGACCAATTTCAAGTAAATATTTTTTACTTTCTACCCCCGCTCCGACCCAGGATCACATAATCGCCCTATCCAGCTAACGCCGTCCGAAATAAATTCGCACTTTTAGGGTATTTCGCGACAATCCATCTGTCAATGGATGAATGGACGAGAGATTCTGATATGAATTTAAAAAAAACGGAGGGATTTTTTTTTCATCAAAAGAGTGGTTTGGAAAAGGGCACGAGACGGCAGATCCAATCATCCGACGTTTCCTGCGATTCCACCGAAATTCGGGCTATTTTCCGCCTCTTGCATCGAAGATTTAGATCCACTTAAGACGAAGCCACATTTATGTGTGATATTGGATCAAAGACACCGGCGTCTATTTTCCATTTAGCTTTTCGAAAACATAATGGAGTAAAAATTTTAGTTATTCGGATCTAAACAACGGCTTTACAAAAACTGAGGTTTTCTCACCTACACATTATTTGAGTGCCGATTTTAACTACCCATTTGTATTTCTAATAGCAAGATTTTGTACGCTGTACAATTTGAAACCATTAAATACAATAGCAGATTCTCAGCAAACACTGGACGACCGAGACAAGTATGTTAAGTTCCTAAATCATTTAAATATCTGCTTTCTAAGAAGCTTTTCCATTTTGTTGCGGCGCTAGATAGAATTGTAACGTGCAGATAGTTGCGTCTCTTTCGGCGGTTTGTCAAACAATTTGAATAGATGCATGCGTATTCCCTGAAAAGAGCGAACTCTAAAAAACAGTTTATGCTGTTATTTTGAGAAAAAATTGGGAAAGTTTAAAAAAGGTACACTATGGAGGTTTTGTTCAAGTATACTTTGTGTATATATTATTCCGAAAAGTATTGCTAAAAACTAAATATATACAATAAAATAAGTCATATTTCAAAATAATTATTTGAATAAAATAAATCGCAATTTTTTCGAAAAACATTAATATAGCACTTTAAAATTCTAACAGAGTATCAGTATTATTTCCACGATGATTGTTCATAATTCCGTCCATAGAGGGTAGTTCAATTGTCCCCTAGTCGTAACGGAGACAATGTTCGACATAAACGTTTTCATTTGAGCAGCGGAGGGAAGCACGAATTAAATAATGCAATATGTATACGATACTTGGTACACAATAAGATTGACTTTCAAAAATTGTAGAGAAATCATACAAATCGCACTCAGTTAATTTTTTGACAAGATGTATTGATTATACGAAGTCTCTGTGGAGTGCATGCTCGAAACATTTCCCATGTGAAAGTAATGGTATTTTTCGTCAAAAATCTCGGGATTTAGTTCGGTAAAGGAATAATATTTTCCTATCTTTGGGAGGGTGAGATATTTTTTATTAATGAAACCAAATGCATTGATTTCTAAGAGAAATGAAAATACACTCAAACTACCTGAAGAGGATATATAAACAAAGATTTATCTTTCACTTTGTTGTTTATCCAGTCATTGACAACAAAACGGAAGTTCCACATAGTGATTTGTATATCCTTAACATGTATTTCATAACACCTTTTCTGCAAGTACGATGCTGAGGGATCGTCAAAATTTGGATAATTTAATACATTATTTACGACACAAAAGCTACCATTGCTGTTAACACTTATCACATTAAAGCATGCCCACAGTCGTTCTAATTATAAGGGAGCTCATTTTATGATGAAATTCTCCTAGGTAGCTAAAAGTAGTTTCCTGGGATTAAGTTAGGTAGTTTCTCATCCATTAGTTGAGTTCCAGTTTATTTCTCTTCCATTTGAAGACTTCGTGGAGTTTAGGTGATCCCTGCATGAATTCAAACAATGACTCCATTTTATCATCTCGTAGTACTGCAAAAATGGCTTGAAAGCCCCTCCTCATAATTATCTGTAATTACTAGTTATCGATTTTGGAGATGCAATTAATTTAAGGTCGAAAATAAAACAGTCGAGAGACGTACGTACAATTAGCATACCTACGCATTTTAGTCAAAGGACCTCCAAATATCAACCATTTATCCTAAGAACAAAAACTGGTTTTACCTATCGATTCCACCCCCTTCCGCGGAAACCTGAGTGAACTTTAGAGCGTTCCACACTCAGCATTCGTCTAAAAGAGAACGCTGTTGCCAAACTTATACCATGCGATGTCACCTCTAGGAAACAAACGCGAAGAATTTCAGCACCACGGAAATCTTCAGTAAGTTACTTTCGGGAGTAACATTTGCAAATTAGAAGAAGCCAAGAATTGTAGTCACTAAATCGCAAAATGTCAATTTTCCTTCTGATTTTACAAAAATCGCATCTATTGCCTGATGAATATTTTAAGAGGAGATGGCTCTCCATGGGAGCCTTTTTCGTGAATGCCTTAAGGGCGGACATATACGTTACGCTCATCTATCACATGCTCCCGATCAAAACGTGATTTTATACCTTGAACACCAGGAATTCACTTTAAAAATGCTAAAGATGTAATTGGACGCATTGTGATCGTGCTACGCAGGCAAAGACGGCTGAAAACACGGCTTCTCTGTCCCCTTAGTAAGTGAGTGGGGAGGGGGGTGGAACTGAAAAGGTACCGTCTACACTATTGTAACACGGGGATTGAGTCCAGGAAGCTACAGAGTCACCGGCTGAAAATCCCAGCCACCCCCCACCATTCATCCCTCTCCTGACCCCTTCACTTTTTACACACAACAAGCTAATGTCAACCCCCCCCCCTCTCTCCCTCCCTCCCTACCTCCTCTCCTCTCTCCTAGTGGCCGCAACTCCCGGAAACTTCGGCAAAGGGACGCCTCTCCTCCATCTTTCAGACCCATGCCGATCGGGGCCTTACTGGGTTGAGGAGGAGTTAATCGATCCCTCATTCTACAACACATCCCCCCACAACTTTTAATCCTCGCGCCGTACCTACCTGCCGTATACTTTCACGGGTGCGCAATATTAAATTAACTGCGTCAACCATCGGCGTCGAAACATATTGTGTGGTCGAACACAATGCTCCGCAAGACTCGTATTTATTTTCGCTTTTGCGGAAATTTACCGCTAAGAAGGACGAATTTGGAACATAAATAGTGAATGAATCATAGGCCTGAACTGGGGTACGACCCAATTCATTCAGCTGCGCGATAATTAATCGCCTGTACAGACACTGGATAAAAAAAGAAAACTTTCGACATTTCGACAAGGAACGCCTTTTATAGGACCTGAACAACATAAACTTATGATGCCAGAAGTGGACACTTGAACTAAATCTTAGCAAATGTAACGCAGTACATTTCATTACTTTTACACATAAAATCTTCAGCTGAAGTCAAATATCCTGGAGATACCCTAATTTCAGATAATTGCGGTGCGATATTACCCTTGCCGTCAATGCATCCCAAAAACCAGGTACCACTTCTTCATATAACAGCGAAAAACACACGTACGAAACATATTCGGTACATATTGGAAGAAACAAGGATTTATTAAGCATACAGTTGGAAGGACTACGGATGAAAAAGAGATAGACAGGTGCTCCTTCACGAAGATTATACCGCACCTCGGATATTTAGCAAACACTTGGGACCCTGGACAGAACGATCCAATGCGAAAAATAAGGAAAATGCCAATGATAGCTATACGATTCTATGCCACGAGCAAACACACAATCTTCCACGTCTTACAGAGAGATTAAATTGGGATCCCTTTGAAACTCGTATGCTGCACGCTAGGCGTAATTTACTCGAGACATTCAAAACAAGAGTATTTCAGTGAGACACAGAAAATATCATTATGATACCACACCAACTCGTGGTCCGATAAAAGCTTTAAAAAAAGAGGGATACACTATCGAAGGTACCGGAACAAAATTTCTTTCTTTCCACGCTCAATACGATACTATAAAAAAAATGATCTTCACTAAAACTCTCCTACGATATACTTCAACTCTTCAGCTCCCAAAACCTAAAACTTAACACCTTTACACGGCTGGTGTCCTGGTACACTATTCCACACGCTCATGCGGCGGCTCGCAGGCTAGTATGTATATGTAGTGGGTAAGTAATGTCTTCTTATCGTTCGCAGCAGAATTTAACAGCGCAATGTAATGATTAATATCTGTGTTAATCGCTCTGTCTCACTCTCGATACAGATAAGCCATTTATGTTATTTTTATCGTAAAAATGAGTAACGCAGAGAATTAACGACGATTAAGTTTGAGTTTTTCTGTGAAACGAACAAGTGTCCTCCGAATAAGACTCCAAAGACTCCACACCAACCCGATACCCAATCATTTCTGCAACTATCCACAAGACCCGAACTACTTTCGTGAATTTATTAATGTCCTTTTTCTCTTCGTCTTCCCCCCCAGCATCTCTTCTTCATAATACCTGCCGTTGACGCACCATTACCATGCACTATGTCCATCATCCCCCGGTTTTAGCCTTCTTCGAATTCCAGCCTAAAATTTCTTCTTTCTTCCTTCGGCATCCTCGACACATTCTCTTTTGTCTTCTTCTTCGATACCTCAGCTCTTATCTACACCAGCTTCTCCGTTCTCGCAATTAACCAGCGAAGCCAATAAATATATACATTCATCTGGCAATAATCAGAAAGAGGTGATAATTACAAACTTTCCCAACGTATCATTGTTACTGCGCTGTAAAACATAGTACGTAGACTCCCAACTTCCAATCATTTACACCTGGAGCATTGGTGCAACTGTCAATATTGGGGACATATGAAGACTAAGTGAATCAAATTCACTTAACCGAAAAACTGCATTACACATTTGAAATTTTCCGGAAAAAATTCATTTTTCAATTTTAACTCCGCATTTTGGCAATGAGATTAAGTAAGAAGCATGAGTAATTACAGCTTAAAAGACAAATGAAACTAATCTAATATAAATAACAAAGCAAGTTTTATTTCATTTTCCTAGAACTGATCACCGTTAAAGAAAGAAGTTACTTCCACTGATTGCAAACACAGAAAATGCTTTGCATCGAGATTGAAAATGGAAGCCAATGTTAACAAGAAAAGACGATTATTAAACTTAATGCATTTCGCAACTGTCGAAGCATAAGGCTATCGCTTCTGAAAATATAAATTTTTTGTAAAATCCCCTTGCGGCTCATGATATCCTTTATTGTGTTTCATGTGCAGTGATATATATTCACCTTGTACAGCGATTTATGGGCTACATCACTAGAGGGCCTAACTGCGTGCAAGATCTCTGTTTCATTAAACAAAAAAAAACTTAGCGACAACTCTGATTTCTAATAAATTAATTTCTGATGGCGGAAATCCTTTCAAATGCCTCCAAGTCAAGCAAACAATTACCTTACTGAGCATCGAGTGGAAAGCTTTCAACAATAAAGACCGCGATTAAAACCTGACTAGAGGCAGGTTAATGAACTAGCTATATTTAAACCGAGATTTTGTCTGCGGTGTGGTGAAACCCTCTTTCTTGTGAGCCAGAAACCGGGGTTTTTGACAGTTTCAACTGCCGCCATTGAAAATGTGGATTGAACTTCCCTGTTGCTACCCACACATTAGGTCAAAGGAAGATACCGGAACCTTGGCGCAACGGAGAGAATTCTTTGAAGTAACGGAGAGAAATTAATTGGCTTCCCGCTTTAAACCAGTCAATTGTGATCTTTCACTTCTACCATCTGGGAGCTATTCAGATCAATAGGCTCGCAGAATGAAACGATATGAAAAATTTCAACATACTTGTGGTTTGATATCCTAACCATTAGGTACAACACGGCTGTGGCAAACCAGCTTAGCGCTCCAAATAAATCACTTTTGAACTTCATTTTCACCTTTGGGGAATCTGTTAAAAATCTTTGGCTCACAGAATAAAATAATTAAAATTCGTAACTTATATTAGAAACTTGAGTTTGCGATTCTACCTGCATGGTAAAAATGTGACCTTTTTAAGGCGTCTTATCACTCAAAATCTGCCATTTTTGTATTTCTATTTCCAAGTTTGGAGAGATATCAACTATTAGTACCATAGGGTAAATTTATCATTTTTAAACCAATGCATTTTCGTCAAATAACACACGAGGTAGTGAATTTTTACACATTTTAATGGAAGAATTCTAACTTGATAATATACGTTATAAATCAAGGTAGGTTATCGGGCATTCCTAAAATAAAGGTTCCTCCATAAACAATAATTACAGGTTCTTTAATATCCTCTTTTCAAGTTATAGAGTAGGACATATAGTGATAATTTATCCCGTCTATGAATACCGGCCTATGTTTGCGATCACTGAGAAAATCCTGTATCCAATTTACTAGTGATAATTTATCCCGTCTATGACTACCGGCCTATGTTTGCGATCACTGAGAAAATCCTGCATTTAATTTACTATATTTTCATTTACTCCGAATGATTGCAATTTATACGAGGGGAACCCTAAAATAACGGGAACTGGGATTTTTTAACAATACAGATTTTATTTTTTCGAGTTACAAACGTTATTCACCTTCGAAGTACTCTTCAATAAACCTAATACATAGGTGCAAACGTTATTTTCACGGCGCGACATACCTTTTGTACTCGTCCTTTCCGATGACTTTTAGCGCGACCTTCTTAAAATAAGTATTTCACACTACAGAAGCATTCACCAATTTACATCTAACAAAGGAGTGGTACAAAATTTTGAGTGGTTTCCCTGACGTGAAGTACCATGAAATTAGGTTTACAAAACCCAATAATCCTTGAGATAAAAGTGCTATGTCCAAGATGATGCGATCACGTTCATTTGCTTTAACGCGGGATAATTATCGCGACTTTTTAATAAGTGGCCGATTCCAGAAAATAAATGTTGAGTGTTCGTTAGAAATGAGCTGGACCTGCTGATCATTCTTTCTTCAAATTGTCTTTCATCATTGATGGGTATTGGCTATAGGAAAGATTACCATGGAGGTAATCATCTCTATTCACGTTATTCAAGGCAGGCTATAATTTTCGGCTTAGGCAAATTAATTTTGTGTAAAAAGCACTTTGTTTTGTTGAATCTAATATAAATTTCTAACTTTGGTTTTTAATAATATAGCACGAATAGTTAGATTTAAATAATAGAATTCCGTTAAAAAGGAACGGTTATTTTAGGCGTTCCCGGTAACTTACCTTGATTTTAAAGTATATCATGTGCTGATATTTGCACTATCGAAAGGTGTAAAAATAAAACTCCATCAACGGACATTTAATGAAGAAATATGGGTTGAAAATTTTTAAAAATTTCCCCTGAAATGTATCGCCTTTAGAGCAGTGAGATGGCAATATCGTTGGAGCACATACTCGACATGATGTGATGAGTGTTGCAATATTTCGAAGGAAACCGCCTCCTTTTTTCATTGTTCATCATACTGCTTTGTAAATTAGTTCAATATTAGGCTTTTTATATGCATTGTTAGAGGTATAAAGCCTGAATATGATATGCCCTTCCCTAAGTTCGCTAAAAAGTCATTATATCAAATCCCGTCGAAATTCAACAGAAATGTAGGCTGGAGTCAGCATAATTACTGCCCCCTAAGGTTTTGCAAAACAAAAATACCATGATGTAGTATTTTAAAAAGTACATACGTACACGAAGTTTCAGATTATTTATTTTTTCTCTACCTCAAAAACAAATGAAACGTGATTTTTACGATATCTCGGGATGTAGTTGGTGAAAAACCATTTTCTTTTTTTTAAACTGTTGTATGTTTTTTTAATTTCTACAAAATGGTATTTTTTGGGAATTTTTTTGCGGGAAATTCTGTTTTTGTGAGACATTCAAACATTTCAAAATTCGATATTTTGCTTCAAAGAGGGTGTTTCGAAGAAAAAATTTTTACATTCTGCATTAATCAAAGTATAACCATTAATGTTTTCAGACATTTGATTTGGTGGAACATGGCCAAAAAAAATATAAATTTTTAGTTTTTTTTTTGCCGGAAATAGCTATTTCCTTCCAATTTTGATAGCCAATTGTTGGAAAAAGGAATCGTATTTGACTCAAAGATTACTATAATTGAGCTTTAGAATATTTGGAAATATTGTTTAGATAAATGTATCTATAGTGCTCGCAGAGTTTCTGTGCACTGAAGATCGGTTCTTAGCTCAGTGCGTGCCGAGTACAAACACACAGTGTGGCGAACCAAAAGAATCGGCGAAAACGAACGCAATGCCTCGCCGACGCGAGGGCCTATAAATAGCATAGAAATATTCTGGACGAGAAAGTACTATAGATATCGAGTCAAATTTTGCAGTGACAACAATATTTATCGCTGTGAGGTTAGATAGTATCCATCATCGGCGCAGGTCACCGTGGGTACAAGATAAATAAATAAAACTTAAATCCTCTTCACTAAACCTTTGAAAAATACAAATACGAAAATTGCGATTAACTATCAGTGCAGCTAATGTTTTTATCACTGGGAAAGAAATAAGAATTTTCGAACAATATTTAATTCTGCAAAAGAAAGCCTGTCATCTCGCGTCGGCGAGGCATTACGTTCGTTTTCGCCGATACTTTTGGTTCGCCACTTACTGTGTTCGTACTCGGCGCGACCTGAGCTAAAAACCGTTTTACGGGGTTAGACGCCGGCAGCCAATCGCTGCCCATCTACTGTGGGAGTAACTCTCTAGTGCACAGAAACTCTGGAAGCACTGTAGATAATTTTACCCTGGGATCCAAAATACTGCCAACTGCACGACAAATCTCGTTCGGTCGAATTAATGGATTTATTCGATTAAACGCGAATGTACATATACACAAAATACAGCAAAAGAATGCTTATAATTTAAAAATGACACTTCTTGATTCGAATTAAATTTCAAAATATAATAGGGTCATTCCATCCAAATTCGACCAGGTGATTGCCCTTGGGGTAACCGATTTCGACCAAATTTGGCAAATCGTCTTCATTTGATTACAAAATTAAAACCCCAAAGCCATTTTGTAATCCATTCAACGGTTTACGAGATATTGTAGTGTTGTAAAACAAGAATTTTACAAAAGCGTCGTCGCATTTGACGGCATATCTCCGGCAATAAGGAAGATAAAAATGCATGCAATGACTTATTTTAAAGGTATTAAATTGAGAAAGATAATTAATGGATTATTACATAAAATTTAAACCATTAAATAAAGTTTATAACAAATTCAAATGTTCAAATCGATTTTTGACGATGTAGCTATGCCTTCGATTTTCCTCATTTTTTTATATGTTGTAGATACAACCCTCCTCTACAAGTTAAAAAAATTAATTAGCGACAACATGCTTAACAGCGGGGGCGACCATGGGCCCACCAGCGGCCGTGCTCGGAGAACAATAGACAAACCTCGCCTCGTCTTAGACCTCCAATGCTACTTTCCTCTCTTCCCCTATCTCATTCTCCTCACATACCCTTTATTTTGTTCTGAGAAACATCTTTACAACCATTGCGCCCAGTAGCCGTCGCCCACCCTCATCCATTCACATATTAACCCCTGATAAAAAAACAACGGTAAATGCGAAGAGCTAGCTACCCATGACATTTTTTTCCCTCACTAACTATCGCATTTGCAAGCAATTCGTCTGTTGCCGTCTATCCTCCGTCAGTGACGTTTCAAAACTCTCCTTGGTCTCATTTTTAGAGAGCGCGTGTTTCAGTGCGAGTAATCATTTTTTGGTCTGCAGTGGTTGATTATGATATGTTCAGTTGGTGATGCTTTAAACCAGAAATGTTTGAGTGTAACAGTATTGAGGAGTTTTCGCAGCTATTCTACTCGTGAAATTGAGTTGATCGAATTGAACAGTGGTGTGGATGCTGTACTCAGTGTGTGCAACCGTCATTGTAAGGATTATTTACTCTTCTACCAGGTTCGTCAAGAGCGGTGCTGCAATTCCTTGAATTTGCATAGAAACATTCGCTCGATTAATTTATGTACAATAACAAGCGAGTTCCACAATTTCTACCATGACACAGTGCCTGTTGTAATAGAGGGTAGAAGCTCTGTGTTCAATGTAAAGTGGGTGTAAAAAGAATTCAACAAGCCAGAAAATTTTGCCGAATAAAACAATCCAGGTTGCTCTTAACATGTGCCAGAAAGTCAGTCAGAGGTCGCCACAAATGACGATTATCAGAGTAGGGTTTATGGTGTAGAAGGACCTTCAACCAGTGCTACATTCGCTATTAAATTTCAAGGATCTTAGTCAGAGTTATCAGTTAGTTCTATGAAAGATAGCGGGACTGATGAAACCAATGGATGTCAGTATATTCCAGGAAAAGAAATTCGCTTGGGAAAACTGAACAAGACATTAAAATCCCTGGATCAAACACCCGTGACAACAACAAAAAATTGCAGAGGACAAGCAAATAACTGGCGAAGAAATTAAAAGTGGCAACCGCTGCTTTGAGATTACAGTGAAACCTCGGTTAGCGAACGCTTCTGATAACGAACAATTCGGATAACGACCAAAAATTTCGCTAAAAATTTGCCCTGGATAGCGAACAAAATTTCGGTTAGCGAACAGATGTGTAGCGGCCATGTTTGTGTTCGGTGCTGTGCGATCCCAAATGGATACAAAGTAATGCAATGTCGCCGGCTACGCATATATAAATTCATCGTCATCCAGTTACACACACCGCCTTCAGATGTGTTGAACACGTGTACTACGTCACGTACACCTGACCAGCGGACAGGGGCCAAGTGCTTCTCATCTTTCTTTGTGCTCGAGACACGGTTAAGAACACACGTTCATTATCCTAATCGTTGTGCATCCTTCCTCTTTAGTGATTTTTTTTACTTTATTTTAATAATCATCAAGCCTTCAATCATGGCACCAAAGAAGTTTAAGAGAGATGGTAGCAGTTCAGTGAGAAGGCAGCGGCCAACAATTGAATTGAAGAAGGAAATGATTGCCAAGTATAAACGAGGCATGCGTGTATCGGATATCGCAAGAGAATACGGCATGTCAAAGTCGACAATCTCGACGATTTTAAAGTAAAAAGCGCAGCTTGAAGAAGCTAATGTGTCAAAAGGAGTAAGTATTATAACAAAGCAAAGGCCAAAAATAATAGACGAAGTAGAAAAGTTGTTGCTTTTGTATATAAATGAAAAACAGTTAGAAGGTGCTAGCATCAGTGAGGCATTTATTGGTGAGAAGGCGCTGCAAATCTACGAAGATTTGAAGAAGAAAACCCCAGGGACAAGTGCTTCGAGTGATTTTGTTTTCAAAGCCAGTCGAGGCTGGTTTGAAAATTTTAAGCACAGAACAGGCATCCACAGCGTCATAAGGCATGGGGAAGCAGCTAGTTCCGACAAGGCAGGGGCACAGAAGTTCTTCCTAGAATTCAAAAAAATCATAGAAGAAGGAGAGTACGTCCCGCAACAGGTATTTAATGCGGATGAAACAGGACTGTTTTGGAAGAAGATGCCGAATAAAACGTACATAACGAAGGAAGAGAAAGCATTGCCAGGGCACAAACCTATGAAAGATAGGCTAACTCTTCTATTGTGCGGTAACGCCAGCGGGGATTTTAAGCTTAAGCCACTGTTAGTCTACCATTCGGACAATCCAAGAGTATTCAAGAAGCACAATGTAATAAAACAGAAATTGCCTGTTATGTGGAGGTCTAATTCTAAGGCTTGGGTGACCCGCCAATTTTTCGTCGAGTGGGTGACCGAAGTGTTTGCCCCGACTGTGAAAGAATAGGTATCTACAGAAGAACAAACTTCCCCTCAAATGCCTTCTACTGCTGGATAATGCTCCAGCACACCCTCCAAACATCAGCGAGTACCTAGAAGAAGAGTTCGACTTTGTTCAAGTTTGTAATCTGCCACCGAACACAACCCCCTTGCTGCAGCCCATGGATCAACAGATCATTTCAAACTTCAAGAAATTGTACACGAAAGCCTTATTCAAAAAGTGTTTCGATATAACGAATGATACCAACTTAACTCTGAAGGAATTTTGGAAGAATCACTTCAACATTTTGAATTGTGTTCATCTTATAGATAATGCATGGAACCAAGTGACCTACCGTACTATGAATGCAGGATGGAGGAAACTGTGGCCAGACTGTGTTCCAGAGCGAGATTTTGAAGGAATCGAACCAGAAATTGTAGATGAAATCGTTTCCTTCGGCCAAAACATGGGGTTGGAGGTGGATAATGACGATGTTGAAGAGCTTGTCGAGGAGCACAGCAATGAACTCACTACTGAAGAGTTGCAGTACCTTCAGGCTGAGGAAGAAAAGAATTTGGCTGAGGATATGTCTTCGGATGGGGAGGGGGAAGGGAAAGAGGAAGTCCCAAGTTCGGTGATTAAAAGAAATGTGTGCTAAGTGGGGGGAATTGCAATTGTTTATAGAAAACTCTTTCCCAAACAGTGCAATAGGCAATAGGAGCCTAAACATGTTCAATGACAATGTGATGTCGTATTATCGAAAAGTGTTACAAAAAAGGCAGAAACAACAGACACTGGATAAGTTTTTTCCTTCAACCTCAAAGCGACAGAGGACTTCCTCCGAAGTTCTCACAGAGGGGGATTCCCCCTCCAAGCAGTAATTCCACCCCTTCCACCCCACACCTCCATCCACTCACGCCATCACATGGCAGTAAATACGGTTAGGTTTCCTATTTTTCCTTATGTTTAAATGCTTTCTTTAATGTTTTTATTTATATTTAACTCAATTTGTACTGCATTTTAACTATTCTAATTTTAAAAAGCATAGCTATATAGCCTGTAACTTTCATATAATAGCGAGTCAATAGGAGCTAGGAACCAATTATTCCTATTTCCTTTATTTCTTATGGGGAAAATTGTTTCGGATAGCGAACATTTCGGATAACGACCAGCTTTCTGGAACGGATTGTGGTCGTTATCCGAGGTTCTACTGTATCTCTTCAAAAGGTTACTGGTGGGGAGGTGAATATTCAAGAAGATATTCCTGAACAAGAAGATCTCTTCCACCAAGATGGCAAGGAAATGATTATGCAGCTGAAGGATAAGTTCCTAAACGCTACGAAAATGAGTGAAAGATTTTTTATCCTATCTGTCCTACCTAAATCTTGGAGTGTTTCAAAGATAAAGCAGGAGTTTCAAACATCGACGTATTTGGTCAAAAAGATGAACAAAATACGTATCTGAGTAAGGAATTCTGTGCTCTGCGAACGCGAGACAAAACAAATACCTCTCAAATGACACTAAACTGATAGTGATTCAGTTCTGCCGTGAACCAGATATTAGTACAGAAATGGCGGGCAAAAAAGAGTGTAAAGGAGGGAAATGTGCGCGTAGTAAATCAGAAGAGGTTAATTCTTTGCAATTTGAGGGAAGCTAATGAAGCCTTTTAAGAGAGAAATCCTAATTTAAAGATTGGATTCTCCAAATTTGCAGATTTGAAGCCTCCTGAGAGCGTGTTGGCTGGTGAACCTGGCACTCACACCATATGTGTCTGCATGATCCACCAGAATTACAACTTACAATTCCTCGGGGCTGGATTAGGGAAAATAAAGTCAGATAACGGAGAAAAAATTTTCTAAACTTATCGGGATTGCCTGGAATTCTCACTCTGTCGCCCCCCGTTAGAAATGTGCGTCATGAGTGAGTACCCAGAAACACTGCCACGAGAAGAGGGCGAAAACGGTGATGATGTCGTCAGAAAATGTGGGAGTAGAGACTGAATGACAGAAATTATTTCAGAGTACATCAGGGAAAAAAGTACGGATAAGGTTTGTTTCAAGCAATGGACTCAGGAAAATCATTTTGCGTTCACCACACAGGTCAAGGTCGTAAATATTTTTTGTGAGGCTTTCGCTGAGAATACCACCAAAGTAAGAAGGCATGACTACATCGCTTGCATGAAAACTATATTTTATTTAAAATGTCAGTGACAATCTGAAATTGCGTAAAGTTGTCGTTGTGGCCGATTAGTCTGAGAATTTTTCTTTTCTTCACCAAGATGCTGTACAAGGGGTCCATTGGTGTAACGATCAGACTACAGTACATCCATTTGCGTGTTACAGCAGAAATACCTGCGATAAAGTCGCACCTTTCAGTTTGGTTATTATTTCAGACTGTATGGAACTAACGTGAGTGCATTCTATACCTTTCAAGGGAAAATGATAACTTTTCTTCGAGAAGAGTACATTATCTAAGTAGAATAATTTACTATTCCGAAGAACCGCTACAACATGATGAATCAGTTGCATCACTAAGAAGATTTCGACGGTGATGCTGAATGGCATTTCTATGCAACATTTCAAAGAAAGTGCCCGAGTGACGGACTAGGAGGAACATAATAAAGGGTATGCGAGGTGAATGAGATAGGGGAAGAGAGGAAAGTAGCAATGGAGGTCTAAGACGGGGCGAGGTTTATCTATTGTTCTCCGAGCACGGCCGCTGGTGGGCCCACGGTCGCCCCCGCTGTTAAGCATGTTGTCGCTAATCCTAGACTCTAAAGCGACGGTCACTTCAGTGGGAAGCAAATAGCGAATGACATGGGTTAAGGGAATCAAAGGGTCGGTATACAGTTAAAATTGGTGAAAAGAAGATGGAAAAGGAAGCGCGCTCATGAGATCTGGAGAACCGACTACTGAACGTTCGGCGCGAGAGCCGGACGCCGCCGCGGCGGGAGACCAGCGTTACGCCTTGACTCAAAATTTTTTTTCTTTCTTAAATGAAATACCCCTACCAAATTTTTTTAACTTGTAGAGGAGGGTTGTATCTACAACATATTAAAAAATTAGGAAAATCGAAGGCATAGCTACATCGTCAAAAATCGATTTGAACTTGTTATTAACTTAATTTAATTGTTTAAATTTTATGTAACAATCCATTAATTATCTTTCTCAATTTAATACCTTTAAAATAAGTCATTGCATGCATTTTTATCTTCCTTATTGCCGGAGATATGCCGTCAAATGCGACGACGCTTTTGTAAAATTCTTGTTTTACAACATTACAATATCTCGTAAACCGCTGAATGGATTTCAAAATGGCTTTGGGGTTTTCATTTTGTAATCAAATGAAGACGATTTGCCAAATTTGGTCGAAATCGGTTACCTCAAGGGTCAATTTTGCCAATTTTCTGGTCGAATTGTGGTGGAATGACCCAATATCATTTAACAAAGAAAACAATGTAAATGTCATCATTAATTAGTATAGATACAAATTATTAATTATTTTATATTTTTGAAAATTGAATCGAATCAAAAAGTATCATTATTAAATTAAAAAGCGTTCTTTTACTGTATGTTGTATATATGTACGGTCGTACCTAAAAAGGGATATGTTTTAAATTCATTTTTCCTGAACTAATTAGTTAATTGCATTCATAGATAACATAATTCTTTAAAAAATATTTTAATAAATATTTAAAATGTAAAATAATGTATATTAACTTTTTAAAGTCATATGATTGATCCTCGTCATTGTCTTCATTTATAATTGGCTGGACGTCATCTTTCATAAAACTTTTTGTGAGTTTTTCAGCTGGCCTCAGTATTTTTGATAAGTACCGTGCATGTGAAAGATAGTACACGACTGCCGCCTCATGTGAACAGCTTCCGATTGTCCTCAAACCATTTGAACATTCACAACAGTAGCGCGGAATACTGCTGTAGCCCGTTGAATTTGGTTTGTAGTGAATACAGCAGTTATATTGCTTGCTGCAGGTGTGCCTGGAGCGAACCTGCACTTTAATTATACCATCAGTTTCTTTCAAAAATTAAATGGTTATCTCGTTTTTTGCATTCAAAATTTCTGCAAGATAACAGACAGATTTGTGTAATTGTTAAGTTCCAGTAAAACAGATTAAGAGGTCTTCCTCAGTAAGTTGTGGAAAATCCTGGAGACTTTGAATTTAGTTGTTCAAATTTAGAAGACTTACGACTCCATCTCCCTTCCTGTGCTTCTACTGCTAAACTATTCACCCCACAGTCTGAAGAGATGATGCGACTCAGTATCGCTTCAGTAGTAGGAGATTGAGATATCAATGGTTTTCCGAACTGGTTCACCAAAAAACATGCAATTTTAGTGTAAAGACCAATTTTAGGAAACATTCGATTATCCACTAGATGATGTAATAACTTGAACCTCTGGCCTATGATTCCATGCACAGCCTCAATAGCCCATTTTATTATTGTGAATCGACCAGAATGATTTGCTTCAGAAGCACTCAACTGATTTCTTTTGCCTTTGAGGGCAGGCATAAGTACTCGATACTCATTTTCTTCTAATCGGTGAACAATATCACGAAACACTCTGTCCAATACAAAAACATACCCTGGTCTCAGCACAATTTGTAAGTCTTCATCTTCATCTAATATATTACTAAATATCACTGCATCATTTTGATTAATTTTATATGGTCCTAGTAAATTTATTATAAATCCATCCGTTGCACAAAAAGTAAATGGTGTGCTTAAACAAGTTTCTTTTGTCCAGAGTATGCTTTTCTTTGATATTCATTGTTGGAACTTTTTTGGTGTCTCATAAAAGTTCCATCAGCGGTGAAAACGGCATTATCATTTACATTGTGTAATTGTTTTACAGTAACTGTTTTGTGATTTTCTTTTAGAACCTCACTTTTCGCAGCCTTAAATCCCAATTTCTATCTATTGGGTAAAACATCGTCTTCAAATGATTGTAAGATTAGTGCCGAAAACTAAGTTCCTTGCAGTGAATTTTGGATCCCTAAGATGGATGCAATCATGCCGTAAGGTCCTCGCCTGCTAACCCGAAGGTCGCGGGTTCGAGTCCCGCCTGGGTAAAATATTATCTGCCCAGGACATGGGTTTTTGTATCTCGTCCGTTGTTACTGTTATCCACCCGAAGTAAATTGGCACACTGTGCTGTATTCGGGATAGTGAGGATAAATAAGTAAATAAATATGTTGCAAAAGTGAAATGGTGATTTTTTTCACCTTCATACGCATAGGTATATCTTCGATATTTGAACATCCTGCGCTTTGCTCATAGACATTTCAATACACGCAGTGATTGAGTTAACATAGAGCTAGTCCAATTTCAATCCAAGTTGAACAACCATGTATTTGCAGGAAATGCTCTCCTCAACCGAAGAGGTGCATACGGCCTGTTACACATTAGGCGGATTTTACCGACGCAACAAGTGTGTAATTGCCGGCGATCGAGTAGTAGTGCGAAGAAACCAATGGGGGCGTCCGAACTATGTAGAAGAAAAAACAATGGACGGAATAAGGATATGACCCGGTCGCTCCGTTCTCCATCCTCAGGAAGCAAGCCGCCGCCCACTGCTCCACAAATAAGGTTTCCTACCGCTTCGGAGGCCACACGTGGTTAGGTGAGCCTGGTTATTGAGTTAAAAGATCCGAGAAGGAAATAAGCGATGGGGTGAAAAATGAATTTACCCTCGAGGATGTTCACCACTCGACCGGTAGCGCGTGCGCCACAACGCACAGACCAATTTCAAGTAAATATCTTTTATTTTCTAGTCCGACCGCCGCGACCCCCTCATTAAACTGCGCCTTCAATGTAAGATCACATAATCTCCTCCTCCAGCTAACGCCGTCCTGTAATAACTACGCACTTTTAGGGTATTTTGCGACACCTTCCCGGTCTATGGAAGGAAGGACGAGAGCTACTGAGATTTATTATAAAATACCGCAGGGTTTTTTTTTCCATCAGAAGGGTGGTTTGGTTACGGGCAAGAGACGGCAGATCAAAGCATCCGGCGCATACACCGAAATTCGGTCTTTTTTCCCTGTCTCGCATCAAAGATTTTGCTCCACTTTGACGAAGCGACATTGATGTGTGACGTTATTCATTTAATCTTCGTAAAATCGGTTGTTTATTAAATGTTTGGGACAACAACGGTTTCCATTTGAAATGAAAATACTTCTTGAGGTAAAAACGTGATTACGTGTTTCAAATGGAACTTTCACAATATTTTTCGAGTTTCTACATATAAAACAATATGTATGTGTATCCGAAGCCTCGTATATGGTAACTCAATCACTTTTTCGTATTATTTTCGTTCAGGATATTCTTGGAAATGCAAAGACACTTCCGATCCCGTTGATTCAGATTTCAGTGTCATTTTTCTTGCAAGCGAAAGAGTGTAACGATTGTAACATTTTCGACACGGTGAATCACCAGCTACAACAGTTTTATCAATAATTTCAGATACACTTTTTGCCAAATCCTGTGAATCAATAGACTTCCTAGTCCCAGCCACTTTTTTATGTTATAAATTACAATCATTGACTTGCAGCCATGACAAAAACAGTATCAGTATGTAAATATTTAGTTTCATCTAACTCTAACTATTGACAGAAGTCAATGGCGAGATAAAAAATGAAGCTCAGAAAATACATATACTACAGTTTTTTTTTCTATTTAAGTATATAAATGTAAAAATGACAAATAAAAAAGTTTTCATAAAAAATAAGTTTTTAAACATCATTAAATAGAAAGTTCTAGGTTGATTGAACTGTTAAACTTGTCTTTGACCAACTAAACACTTTTTTGTGAGGATATATTGTACCAAGAGCAAACATAAAAAAATCATAAAATAAATAGCACGTACCTACGTTACACTGAAAGTTCACGCTCACTATGGAAGTTTATCATGCCTCTTACGCACTTCCTGTGGTAAATAGATCTCTAGTATTAACAAAGGAGATGTTCGGAATAAAAAATAGTCAGCTATTATTCACAGCATCAGATAGTAGTTTGATTCCCCGCAATCGTTATTGAATACTCACCACCGCTCACCACGCTTTTACGTTAGCAACCATGTATATTTATGATAGCAACCGTCAACAACGGCCATTTTCGTTACTCTTTTGTTGCAGCTTGGCGCTAAATTGAGTGAAGTAAATGTTGACGCATATCATATGGCAACGATTGGATGATTTCAATCCATATGTATGTATATTAATGTATGTGACATACAAATTAAGGGATCAAACAACTTCCATTAATATAATTGCAGTATACAAAATATATTTACATAAATCTACAAAAGTATTTGCTCTTCTATTGCGCAAGTCATTTCCGATGAAACACTTTCGATTTAACCTGTATATTTTGTGAAAAAATTCAAAATTTATTTAATTGCCTACATGGCAGTCGCGTATAATTTACTGGCGCTGAATTAAATTCCAAACAGCAAATTTCCCTAAACTGCAGTAGATTAGATTATTAAAAGGTCAGTTTTAAGGTGTTCGCCTCACGGGCATTCAAGTGAGATGCGTTGTATAAGGAAAAGTTTTTTGGAGCCCTAAGTAATTTGTTTAGATACATTTATCTAAAAAATATTTCTAAATATTCTAAAGCTCAATTGGAGTCATCTTTGAGTCGTATTCGATTTCTTTTTCCAACAATTGGCAATCAAAATTGGAAGGAAATAGCAATTTCCGGCAAAGAAAAAAACCAAAAAGTTTTCCTTTTTCTTGGCCATGTTTCACCAAATCAAAAGGTCTGAACAAATTCATGGTTATACTTTGATTAATGCTCTATGTAAAAATTTTTTTTCGTTAAAACACCTTCCTATATGAAGCAAAATATCGAATTTTGAAATTTTTTTTAATGTCTCACAAAAACTGAATTTCCCGCAAAAAAATTCCCAAAACACAAATTCCCAAAAGATTTTGTACAAATTAAAAAGCATTCAATTTAAAAAAAAAAGAAAATGATTTTTCACTGACTAGATCCCGAGATATCGTAAAAAATCAAAACTCACGTTTCATTAGTTTTTTAATTAATGGATGGATTATATAATCTGAAACTTGGCGGAGAGATGTACTTTTTAAAATACTACATTAAGGTATTTTTTATTTTGCAAAACCTTGAAGGGGCATGTTTCCCAATCTTAACGGACTAGACTCTTTACCGGATATTGGCGTGCGCTTGCACAGTGTAACTCTGAGAGTATTCATGAATTATTCATGAATAAATTCATGGAATAAATTTACCGTGGGAAACCGGCTTTAGAAATAATTTATCATCCTCCCAACCGTGTTGCTCTTCCTCATCGTCCTTTTCACTGTTCCCAGCTTCAGCCAAACCAAGCAAAGTGTTGACGGTGTGCTCTCTGCTAATACATTTCACTGATTGTTCTGCTTTTCCCATTCTTTCTCATTAGCAAATCGCACATCTTCCTGGCCCCATGTCTCTCGGTGTAATTCACTGAGTCATACAAATTCCTCATCGTCACTGTCACACTCTTCCGGAGATTTCTCATGAATCATATTCGCTGTCGGCAAAACACGAATGGAGTCAATCGTCTATCAATAGGAAAATTGGCGATGTTCAAAAACAATTTGAGTAACTTCCTACTTTGCAGAAAAGTGAATGCATTTTTACGAGATGGTTCCATGAATTACTAGAGAAATTAAGATTCTGGGTTTCATACATTGAGTTACTACGTAACACATATATAAAATCCTTCAAAGTAGATATGGTTGTAAATTAACCCCTTGACAACGCAGGATTAAGGTAGCCCTTTACATTATTGTCCGTTGATATAAAATGCTCTGAGATTTCGCAGTTATTCACTAATTTCCTCTCGCATACGATATGACATCAACACGCCACGCCGACTACGCCGCCGCCGCCGATCAAACGCTCGGCGTTCGCGCCGTAACGCCGCCGGCTTTATTTTCCCTCCAAGCCGCCGCCGACCAAAATCTATACGGCGCCCATCCCTACTAACACCACAAAGAGTTTATCCTTGCCATATACCCCCTGCGATTGGGCTCTCTGGCAGCATTGCATGCGAGGAGGTCGCCCCGAAGGGATTCCATCCACTCCATAAGTGCTCCCTTCTTGGTGATGATGTCATTGCCACACCCAACTCCACTCGGGCCCCCATCCGAGAGGGGCCGGTTGTGGGTGGCATTTCTGGTACTCTTGGATTAATTATATTATTATCATACTTATGATCTCAAATTACTACTGCCGTTGAACGTGCAACTTATTCAAATACTAATGAGAGCATTCGAAAACTTCACCATTCTTCTCCTCTGCCTAGGCCCATTTGATCTCTAGTATATATACCCCTAGCCACTACATATCTATCTATATCTCTTCACGTTCTCCAGCTTCCTACTCAACCCTAAAGACGTCAAATTCCATGTCCCTATTCCTGACATCCCGACTGACTCCCCTCCCAGTAGTCACCACCGGAGATCCTATTGGGGGACAATTTTACCTCAGGAATATTCTACAGGAAGGAATGCATCACGACATATATATGTATAGTTAGAATGCAGGCCTGCATCTTCCAGGGAGACCAATGTGGTGGTTTCCCTGTTGCCTTTCCTCATCGTGGTACTCAGCCCGATTCCGAGAACTTCACTCTCACCAGAGGCTGTGCGATCGCCTTGATCTGCGCTATCAAAGCCACCTGCTGAGGCAGCTGCCTCTCAGATGTGGGGTCGAAATCTGGTAGCGTGCAAAAATTGGTAGGCAAGCCAGGAACATTTTTACAGTCGCTTGGTCTCGAACCTGCGACCCTCGAAAGGGGAATCGAAAACACTACCATTGGTATAAACCGAACGGATCATTCATCTCCTCTCTCATCGCCATCATAGACAATTGTGTTTTAAGGTTGCCTACATTACATAAGTGCATATTGCAATATGCCATCACTGAAGGATAACGGATAACCAATGAATTGAATGAATTTAAGTCCTCGCGTTGTACGCGGTTTATGGCCGATATCAAAATTCATTAGCGGTCCCAAAGAAATTCTTTTCTCTTCTGTTCGGTAATAATTATGTTTTCACTCTTGCTGTTAGAAATACAAAATAGCATCATTGCGCAGTTAACAGAAAAATGAGCATGCGAGGTTTCACTGTGCATGGAAATAATTGCATAATAAAATAATAACACTAAAAGTGTTATTTTTTTATGTTTTTGCATATTTTTCGCTCTGCAACACACCAGTTCTAAATTTATTTAGCAAGATAAGTCTAGCTTTTAGCCTCCGAGTAACTATGATATGTGACAGTGCAAGAATTATCTCCAAGGTAATCTAATTCACTGTCATTACCTATCAATCAACAATTTGGCAAGGAAGTTTTTTCCATTTTTCCGCACAAAGAATAGAAGCTTCTAGAGAATTTTAGGGCAATACATGGGAGAATTCTGCTATTTGAAGAACGGTTTTCTCAAGATGTTCAACATCTTCTGCAATGAGTAAATTTGAGCCTAGCACCTGCCTTGGATATTTTTAAAATTTCACTTTAAAACTCTTTTTGGTAAAATCTTATGAGAAAAATCGTTTAACCGAATCTTTTACTATGCCACGAAAACCAGTAATTACACTGACTCCAGCCTAATTTGTCATTTCGACGGAATTTGATATAATGACTTTTTAGCGACCTTAGGGAAGGGTATATTATATTCTTAAAATATTTAACAATGCATATAAAATGCCTAATTTTGAATTAAAGCACAAAGAAATATGATAAAAAAAGTAAAAAGCATAACTTTTTCTTTCGAATATTGCAAAACTCATGACATTATGTAGAGTATGTGCCCCAACGATATCGCCGTCTCACTGCTCTTAAGGCCGAACATTTCAGGGAAAAAAATTCATCATTCTTTAACCAACATTTCTTCGTAATTTTACCGATGACCTGGTAATACTTATACACCATTCGATAGTAAAAATATTACCACATGATATATTTTAAAATCAAGGCAAGTTATCGGGCGCGCCTAGAATAAACGTTTCTTCTCAACGGAAGTCCGTTTTTCAAATCTAATTATTCGAGTTATATTACTAAAAACCAAAGGTGACAAATTTATATCAGATACAACAAAACAAAGTGGTCTTTACACCAAGTCATTAACAATGGTTTTCGGATAGATTTTGAGATCAAAAAAGTTGTATTCGTCCTATATTAAGGTTATCTAAGCTGAAAATTATAATACGTGTCTCAGTATCTATTGCATGTTGTAAAAGCATTTGAAGAATATCTTTTGGGCGGAAATATGGATTAAAAAGAAAGTGGACAGACGCCATCGCGCATTGCTCTCAAGGACATAAATTTAAGGGGCAAAAATTCATAATTTTTCTCCAATATTTTTTCATTAAATAAACGCTGACCTAGAAACAATTTGCACATTTACATAGCAGAAATCTTACTATATAATATACATTAAAATCAAGATAAGTTATCATTCATAGTTTTCTAATTTCAATTCATAATTTTTAAACTAATATTTCTTCGTCAAATGGACTCTGACCTCGTAGCAATTTGCACATATAGATAGCAGACATCTGACCATATGATAAACGGTTAAATAAAAGCACGTTATCAGGCAAGCCTAGAATATCGTGAATAGAGACGATTACCTCCATGGTAATCTTTCCTCTAGCCAATACCCATCAATGATGAAAGACGATGGGAAGGAAAAATGATCAGCTGGTCCAGCTAATTTCTAATCAACACGGATAATAATGTATTCTCTGGAATCGGTAACTCATTAAATAGTCGGAATAATTTTCATCGCGTTAAAACAAATGAATGTGATCACATCGTCTTTGATAAAGCTCTTTCATCTCAAAGATTATTGGATTTTGTTAACGGAATTGCATGGTACTTCAAGTCAGGGAAACCACTTAACATTTTGTGTTACTCCTTTGTAAGATGTAAATTGTCATAAGCTTCTGTAAAATGGAATACTTATTTACAGAATATGGCGCAAAATGACATTGGAAAGGACGAGTACAAAAAGTATTTCACGCCGTGAAAATATCGTTTGAACCAATTTATTAGGTTTTTTGAAAAGTACTTCGAAGGTGGCTAATGTCCGTCACTCAAAAAAAGAAATTCTACATTTTTAAAAATGGTGACCGGTTATATTTGGTTCCCCCCTCGTACAACTTGTAATCATTTGGAGTATATGAAAATATACTGAATTGGGTACAGGACTTTCTAAGTGATCACAAACAAAGAGAACGTAATGATCGTAGTTGGCTCACATATGGTTAGGGTCACATCCGGTATTCTACATTGAAGCTAAATCGGCCCTCATTTATTTATTATCCTATGTATAAAGTGCTATGCCCGTCTGTATGATCGTCCATTTGATATGTCACGCTGTTTGGGCGATTTCATTTGGCGGCGCACAGTGGTTCCAATCGCTAATCTAGCGGGACAAAACTCATTTTTGTGACTTTCGAGAAAACAGTCACGCCTAATGTAGTTACATAGTCAACTAATTGCTTTATCATAATTTATACCTTCGGCAAGGATTTATTTAGTTATATCAATGCTGCACTGTCCTGAAGTTATGCGTCGAGATTACCCACCCTCCGTCCTGGTCTAACATTCAGTGAAGACCCTGCCTTCAGCGTCCCCCTAGCGCCCCCCTGTCGCCTCCTTGTTTACCTTAGCCCCCCTAGATTAAAGCAACGCCGCCCAGGGGGCGATAGCACCCACTTTAGGAACCACTGGTTTAGACCATTGGTAGCGTATTTGATTCCCATTCCGAGGGTCGCAGATTCGAGACCATGCAACAGTAGAATTTTTTCCGGCTTGCCTACCAATATATACCAGCTACCAGAGTTCGACCCCTCTTTTGAGAGGCTGCTGTATCAGCAGGAGGCATTGAAAGCGCAGATCAAGGAGATCGGACCGGTATCTACAGCCACAGCTTCGGACGAGAGTAAAGTTCTCGGAATCGGGTGGAGTACTGCGATGAGTAAAGGCAACGGGGAATCCACCACATCAGTCTCTCTAGAAGATTCAGCCCTGAATTCTAACAATATATATGACGTTATGGCATTCCTTCCAGTAAAATATTCCTGAGGTAAAATAGTCCCCCAATCGGATATCCGATGGTGACGACTGGGAGGGGTACATCATTGAGGATGTCAGGAATAGGGTCATGGAATGTGACATCTTTAGGATTGAATAGGAAGATGGAGAACGTCAAGATAGAGATGGAGAGGCTAGGGGCATTTATACTGGAGATCAAGTGGAAGGTGTCAGCTGGGAGGGAAAAGGGAACATATATATCCTCTTTCTCTCACAATCCAGTTGATTTGGGAAATAATAACTTTCGTCGGCACATACCGATTGAATAAGACTAAACTGTTTAATAGTGTATTCAGATAGTAAAATATACATCATCGAGAGCTTGTCGTCGTTTTTGAGGTTGAGAGACCATCCATAGTGAGAAGAAACTAGTTACTGACTGGACGGTCGCTCTCGCCCGTTGCGTTGCGACGGTAATTTGTGTCACCGAATCAAATTGGGTAAAAGATTCTGTGAGACCTTATTTATGACATCATTTTTTATCATGTTATCCAATAACTTTCCTGCATTAAGGTAGTTTGAGCGAGAGAGTTTTCTTGTTATAAAGAAGATTATATAATAATAACACGTATTAATTTCAGCACATGTTGGGAGCATTAATTAAATCTGGCATTATTATTGGCATAATAATACACATTTATATGACTGAAAATCTAAGTAATTAAATTAAAATTTCTCTTCAGGTCTTACATTTGACTCATTTTTTCACGTGGTACGTTTAAAAATCTTCACTTTTTACGATCAATCTTTTACGTTTTTGATAAAAATTACTGCGGTAACTATATGATTTATTTTTAAAAATAATTGAGAAAACATACAAACTATACACTGTAAATATTTTTACGAGTATTGGTGTTAGACGTTCCTCATCCTTTAAATAAGGTCTCTCAGAAGCGCATACATGTACCACGTTCCATGTAAAAGGACTGGTATTTTTGTCTAAAATCTCGGATAGTAATTCAGTAATGGGCTAATATTTAAGAGAAGGATAATGCCAACGCCGGGTTTCTCTTCATCCTTCCCCCCTTCATGTCCCCTTAGGCGCAAATGACCTAAGTTGTCCGTCGTCTCCCCAAATATTCATCCAATGAGCTATTAGTATTAAGACAACCATAAATAAAGTCCCAATATCAACGCCATGCCGCCAATAACAATAGCTAGCCATTGATACATCAGCAACAGCCAGACACCTGACCCGGCGGTATTTCCGAGAAGAATTTTGGTGCGTTTCTCTTAATTGGCCAAAGTCATCAATATATACTTTTCCCAACTCTTTTCCTATCCTCCCAAGGCTATTGTCCTAACATAGCTAACGTTAGGAAAACAGTCTGCAGAACGGATAGGTTTGAAATGACGTTTTTATATATTATTATAGAATTTTTTTACTTTAGAAGGGATTATATCGACAGCTAATCACCCATCCAAATGCTCCACAGTATTCTTCAGACGCCCACCTCGCCTTGCCGACTTTCTCTGCTCCCATTCTTTTCTGGAGCGGAGGTTGACTGAAGCTCCCCGCTCGACCACACAGAGTTGCAACAAGCCACGTTGTAAATTGTGCAAAATGTTCCCCTCCCTCAGCTCTTTCCAAAGCCCGAATACTCAGTTTGGCATCAAAGCCTCCGGCTCTAGCGATTCCGATATCTTGGTGTATGACATAGTACAGTCACGCGCTCGGGTACAAGGATGTATACCAAAATTTGATATAATTTGTGGTTTCAGATAATACTTTGAGGAATTTTTTTAATCACAAAAACAATAACTGGTATATTTATGAATCTCCATATCTTTATTAAGAAATAACTGGGCATCGACGTTTAATGTCATCTTCAGGTAAAAAATCTACCTGTGTATATTGTGATTGATAGATGTTGTGCCGAGTCTTTACCTGAAGACTACGTTCAACGTAGTAATATGGTTCGTTTCTAATTAAAATATGTGGAATTATAAAGTTACCAGCTACCATAAGTGGGCCAAAAGGATAAAATAAGCCATGAACATTCATTGGATTATGCCGTTCAAGTCAAGCGATTGTTTCCCGTCGGATTTCATCACTTTGGTTCTCCGCAACATTTTTTGGAAGAAAAAACTAACAATTGACAAAAATGGGGGTGTAACGGGGATATGAGAAAGAGGAGGAAGTGAGAAAATGGAGAAAAAGAGAGACATGAACCAAATAAAGAATAAGGGCGAACGGAAGGATGAGTCGACCGGGGAATGCCGTCATGAATGGATGTATGAATGAGTTCTACCTTGAATGAGTTTCCTTGCACAAAACGACTTATTTTCTGGGACAAGCGGGAGTGCCAACTCCGCGGCGATTCACTCCAGCGAAAAAGGGATGGGGTTGAAGGAGGGAGGGAGAGGAGGTGTTCGGAGGGGGGAGTGTGAAGGGTAAAAACCTGGACCAAACCGAAAGTGTGCCAGTGGTGATTTCGGGTGTGTGTGTTCGAAAGGGAAATAGTCTGTTTCACACGGACGAGGATGATCAATAAGACTACATCCACAAATTAACCCCTCTCCTCCTACACTTTCCGCCACCACTACATCATACCCCTTTTCGCCCTGTAATCGACGAGCCGCTGCCAAGGGTTTCAAAGGAGTGAAACGACGCTCATCGAAGCGAAAATGAAACAATAAGAGAGTTAAGAGGGGCGAACTGGAAAAGGAAGGAGGTTATATCCTCCGAGGTAACTTACATAAACATTTTACACTAAGCAGTGATTAAATGAGAAGTGTCAATTTTTGCGGTAAAAGAACATGGTAAAAAGTACAGGGTAAGGCACATGATTTGACGAAGAAAAAATCCGAGTAGTGGTTAGTGCCAAGACTCAACCAATTTTTACTCTCATTAGCACCAGGAGTACTGCAGGGGTCATTCTGATCCCTTTTCATTTTTAACAAACTTCACCTCTGACTTACTCGATCATGTCCTACCGTATTTCTTGACTTTTATTTTTCTTACCAGGAGCATTTAATGTAAGAATAATAATCTACATCTACATCTATATACTCCTCTGCTAGCCGCCGATTGGGCGTGCGGCAGGGGTGTTAAAACACCAGCCGTGTTATGATGCAAGGGAAAAGTTTTTGGGAGGTAAAATGGTGACGTGTATAATGGGAGTGTATTTACTGAAGCTCAGTTTTTATTTTGGTTGCATAATATGCGCGTAAAGAATGAGTTTTTGTACCTATCTATTGTACTTGTTTTATCGCTTCAGTCAGACCTAGATATGAAGTGAGGCGTCATGATAATATTTTCTGGGTCGCTCTGAAACACACCATTACTAAAATTTTCTAGTGGGATACACAGGCATAAAAATGAGTGATATATAGTCGATGAAAGAACTTGGAACGAATGCTCCTGTAAAGGGAATATATGAAGTAAAAAGTGCGCTAAGTTGGTTTGATCACGTTGAAAGAATGAACGATAGTCGAATTTTGTCATTTAAGTATTCTACCAGTCGATTCGTAGGTTTTCGGACAGTACTTGTCCTGATCCGTTTTGTTTGCTATGGATGGCCAGTCGTTAGATCCCTCTCGAGTTCCTCATATAGTCTCCCGCTTATTATCCAATATTCCTACCCTCTTCCTTCCTCTTTCCCTCCATTACCCTATTCAGCATTTCTTCTCTATTCAAAACATCCACAAATCCATCTCTTTTGACTCCTCGAAAACCCCGCTACCAGGTTCCTCACCTCTCCAACCTCATCCAATATATCCTTGTTTGAGAGTCGAATAACTAAGTTAAAATCACTTGGAGAACGGTTATGAATTCTTTACGCTTCGAAGCAAAAGAACAACTAAAAATGGAATCGGAGTGATGAATTGAACGCCGAAACTAAACAAATGAAGTCGGATAAGAGCTATACAGTGGCATTATATTCGGCGGAAAGGCTATATATCAAATTATTTATTGCATCATTAACAATGCAACGTTTGATTCATTCATCCTACAGCTGCTGAAATGTACTTCGATTATGGTCTCCAACATCAAGGGAACTACCTCGCTCAACCTACCTTAAGAGGAAGAATATTACGAACCTTAAGACCAAGAGAGCTCATATGCAGAAATGAGTGGATGGGGCATAAGTAGTCTAGCAAAGGATTGGGTAATATGGGGAGAAAGCTAATAAAACGTCACCAGTTTTCTAGATCTAACGCCGAGCATTACGTTCCTTGAACAAGGTAAGTCCCGAAAAGGAACAGCATGATGGGTACAATCTTCGAGGGAAAATATTAGTAAATAAACCATCGGCTGACGTAAATGTTAGGGTTCAAGATTTTTCTTACGCTATATGGCATTTAAATTAACAGCAATGGCAAAAATAATATTAAAACACCTTTTTAGATTCTGATAGCAAAACATAATTTCAAAAAATCTTCGGATGAAGTATACGGAAAAAGATTTAAGAATTTTCGGACATAATGAGGACCTTAAATTATGAAAATAATGGTAAAGATCGCATTATAAACCCAATTAGAAAACTAAAATGAATTAATTGATTATTTCACTAGATAGTACTTGGATATTTAGGGGCAAGAAGAGGGGCAAGTTCGGTAAGAGGCTGACGTAGTTCAAATAAAGGGAGTTATTTGGATCACTCAGGCTTACAGCATGTTTATTTCGCATTCTCCATTTGAATACTAAATGCGATTACCAATTTGAAAAACAAAATTAACTGTAAAAATGATGTTGCTAAGCTTTTAACCCAATGCTGTAACCTCCTGCACTTATTTCACTATAATTCCCTTCTTTCCGAACAAATAGATACGATGTTACTACATCTATATCTTCGTACTATCCTGCGAGCCGCCACATGGGTGAGTGGCAGGGAGAGATAGGACACCAGCCGCGTAAATATGTAAGGCTTTGGGAGGTGAAATGGTGGCGTGTTATGGGAGTGTATTTAGTGGTGCTCAATTTTTATTGTGGTTGCTTTTTGTGCGCGGGAATAACGACATTTTGCACCTCTCTGTACGGCCATGCATCTCTCTTATTTTATCGCTTCTGTCAGACCTAGAGATGTAGTCATGATATTCTCTGTGTCGCTCTAATTCTGATTTCAAATAACAGAAGGAATATTAACATTGCGCTATGAAGTAACTGCAAGTCTTGGAATCTGCCAATTGGTGAATATTTTTCCCAAGAGTGACTTACCAAAGATAAGCGCGGTGTTGGAAATATTCGCGTATGTTTCGTAGAGGTTAGAACGCATAGAATAAGTTTGGCTACAGCGTTCTGCATTGGACTCCTTCCGTATACTAAATATGGAACGCTCTATAGGTGACTAAATACATTTTTTGAAAAATTCATACGTCAAACAATACGCCGAATACCTACTGCACATACTACAATATTCCAACATACAGTAAATATTCCATAAACGAACTTTCCTAATATTTGCACTGCTTTAAAAATGTTTCTCCACGGATAATGGTAACTGCACATCGAACAGTTATCCAATTTGCAAATAATATTCTCAAAATAATACTAACCAACTAAAGACTAGTGCCGAGTTACAAATCTTCGCGAATGTTTCCTAGAGGTAAGCACGCTTTACATTTAGTTATGCACAATTTTAATATTTCTCTCTCCAAAAACATGCAGAAATCCAACGGCACATATTGAAATATTTCAACTTGCAATTATTATTCTCCAAACTACCTTAATAATGGAATGGGGTCGAAAATGCTTGCTTTCGTTGAGTTTAGGTGATCCCTTCATGAGGTCAAACTATGACTCCATTTTATCATCTCGCAGTTTCAAGACAATTGCTTGAAAAAGTTCAATGTTCTCCTCATTATTATTTGTAATAATTAGTTATCGATTTTGGAGATGCAATTGATATAAGATCGAAAATCGAGAGACCCACGTAGAATAACCATACCTACGCATTTTCATCAAACCATCGGCGTCGAAACATATTCAGTGCTCGAACACAATGCTCTGCATGACTTGTATTTATTTTACCTTTTGCGGAAAATAACCGCTGAGAAGGACGAATATGGAACATAAATAGTGTGTGAATCATACGCCTGAACTGGGGTATGACCCAATTCTATCAGCTGCGCGATAAATATTCGCCAGAACAGACAGTCGAAAAAAAAAAGAAAAATTCGACATTAAAAAATATTGAAAGGGAAAACGAAATATTTAGTTATGAAATTGACCAGGGCGTAATGTGTTCAAGAATCACACGCAGAGATATTATGATATAATTTTATGTAACTTTTCCAGTGCATGAAAAGTATTCGCCATGCAATTTTGAATCCTCGACTGAAATTGGCAGTGGTAAATGGTAAGACGCGAAATATGTAACGTGGATAACTGTTTTATATTGAGTTTATTCTAACTTATACGTTAAAGGGGAGTCTAAAAATTACAATCCTGCAGCAGTAAAATATAGCCTTCAATTATATCCACTGATTACCGTGAAAAAGATGTTAAAAATTGTACTAAACATGGACCAGGAAAGGAAAGGAAGGCCTTTAATAGGTCTGAACAACATAAACTCATGGTGCCAGAAGTGGACACTAGATATAATTAGCAAATGTACTGCAGTACATTTCATTACTGAGTGCAAATTAAGTCTTCAGCTGAAGTCAAATCCCCCGAAATACCTTAACTTCAGATGATTGCGGTTTGATATTACCCTAGCCGTCAATGCATCCCAAAAACCAGCTACCACTACTTCAGATAATAGCGAAAAACACACGTACGAAACATATTCGGTACATATTGGAAGAAACTAAGATTTATGAAGCATACAGTTGGAAGGACCACGGATGAAAAAGAGATAGAGAGGTGCTTCTTCGCCCTGGTTATACCACACCTCGGATATTTAGCAAACATTTGGGACCCTGGACAGAACGATCCAATCCGAAAAATAAGGAAATAGCCAATGATAGCTCCACGATTCTATATAAGTGAGCTACGAGCAAACATACAATCTTCCACATCTTATAGAGGGATTAAATTGGGATCCCTTAGAAACTCGTAGGCTGCACGCTAGGCGTAATTTACTCGAGATATTCAAAACAGTGTATTTCAGAGAGAGACAGAAAATATCACTATGATACCACACCGCCACGACGCCCGATAGAAGCTATAAAAAAAGAGGGAAAAATTGTCGAAGGTACTGGTACAAATGTTCTTTCTGTCCACGCACAGTAAGACACTCTAGAAAAAAATGAGCTTCACTCAAACTCTCCTATGATATACTTCAACTTTTCAACTCCCAAAACCTTAGACTTAACACCTTTACACGGCTGGTGTCCTGATACCCTATGGCACACGCTCATTCTGCGGCTCGCAGGCTAGTATGAATATGTAATGGGTAAGTAATGTTTTCTTATCATTCACAGGAGAATCTAACGGCGCAATGTTATGATTTATATCCTTGTTAATGGCTCTACCTAACTTTCCATAGAGATATGGCATTAATGTTAGTTTTATAGTAAAAATGGGTAACGCAGAGAATTAACGACGATTAAGTTCGAGTTTTTCTGTGAAACGAACACGTGTCCTCCGAATAAGATTCCAAAGACTCCACACCAACCCGATACCCAATCATTTCTGCAACTATCCACAAGACCCGAACTACTTTCGTGAATTTATTAATGTCCTTTTTCTCTTCGTCTTCCCCCCCAGCATCTCTTCTTCATAATACCTGCCGTTGACGCACCATTACCATGCACTATGTCCATCATCCCCCGGTTTTAGCCTTCTTCGAATTCCAGCCTAAAATTTCTTCTTTCTTCCTTCGGCATGCCCGACACATTCTCTTTTGTCTTCTTCTTCCATACCACAGTCCTTATCTACACCAGCTTCTCAGGTCTCGCATTTAACCAGCGAAGCCAATATATATAGATTCATCTGGCAACAATCAGTAAGAGGTGATAATTACAAACTTTCCCAGCGTATTACTGTTACTGCGCTGTAAAACATAGTACGTAGACTCCCAACTTCAAATTATTTACATGTGAAGCATTGGTGCAACTGTCATTATTGGGGACATATGAAGAATGATTGGATTATCCGAAAAACTACATTACACATTTTAAATTTTCCGGAAAAAATTCATTTTTCAATTTTAACTCCGCATTTTGGCAATGAAATTAAGTAAGAAGCATGAGTAATTACAGCTTAAAGACATATGAAACTAATTTAATATAAAATACATAGCAAGTTTTACTACATTTTCCTAAAACTGATCACCGTTAAAGAAAGAAGTTACATCCAAAGCATGCAAACACAGAAAATGCTTTGCACCGAGATTGAAAACTGAAGGCAAATGATAACGAGAAAAGATGATTTTTAAATTTATGACATTTACCAACTGTCGAAACAAGGCTATTGCTACTGAAAATATATTTTTTTTGTAAAATGGTCCTCACTGACTTCAAAACCTTACTTCCATTAAGAGTTTATAATTTTTTGTCTCTTGAAATCCTTTATTGTGTTTCATGTACAGTGATAAATATTTACCTTCTGCGGCGATTTATAGGCTACTTCACCAGGGGACCTAACTTCATGCAAGATCTCTGTTTCATTAAAAGAAAATGTTGCGACCACTCTGATTTCTAATAACTTTATTTTTGATGGCGATAATCCTTTCAAATGCCTCCAAGTCAAGCAAATCATTACTTAAATGAGCATCGAATGGAAAGCTTTCAAAAATAAAGACCACAATTAAAACCTGACTAGAAGGAGCTAAGGAACTGGCGGTATTTGAACCGAGATTTTGTCTGCGGTGTGATGGAACGCGCTTTCTTCAGAGCCAGAAACCGGGATTTTTGACAGTTCCAACTGCTGCGATTGAAACTGTGGATTAAACTTCCCTGTTGCTACCCACACCTTAGGTCAAAGGAAGATACAGGAACCTTGGCGTAACGGATAGAATTCTCCAGCTCACTCAGTCCTTGTTGTCCATTAAATTTGCATAAAAACATGATATGGCAGCCCCCGAGTACTCAACTCATTAAACCCCCATCGGGTTGGTTAAATTTCCTAGTATCAAGTAGATCCCATTTTCCGGCACAGCTGCGTGTGTCAGAGTTTGGGCGACAAGAGTTTATCCTCTTGCATTCAATGTCCTTCGTTGCGCCCAAGTATGCTAGCGTGTTCTCATGTTCTTAAACTTCGACACTTTAAAAGGAAAAGCTGCCAGTATTACGAAGTTTTATAATCTATTGAATACTGAGGAAGTTTGGTGATATCTCAGTAACAAGGTAGAAAATTTTTTTCGCCGTCTTCTTCTGTTTAGCTACGGGAGCCGTTCGCTCGTCTTGAGGGGGAAGAATAGGCAAGACGAGAAGATGGGCAAGAATAGGAGTCGGGAGGGGGAGAAAGAAAATGAGCAGAGGAGAAGAGGTTTCGAGTGTATTTTCTGCTGACATGATGATTGAGGAAATTTTTCCATGAATCCTTATTCACATAGATTAGTTGTCACCATTGAATTCTTAGCATTTTGGGCACGCTTGTATACGATGGATAGCTTTATAACTGGCGAATACCAAATATTTAATAACATCATGAACTGGGAATCTGTACGGACGTTTCCGGTCAGTGAGTAATAATTTTGTTCATTTTTAGGTGAAAGCGGTCTCTGATTTCCTCATAATAAATTTGAAAAAAGTAATGTACCCAAATTTCATCCCATTTGGCAGTATTTCCCTACTCCACTCTTCTTCCCCAAGTAACCAATTTTTTATGACACGGAGGATATATTATCCACCTCCCATAACATCTCTGCAATGAGTATTATTCATTTAGGTAATCCATCGGTAAACGTAGGCTTGATTTACGGCCACTCAAATATCCTATATATGGCTCCATGTGCACAGCCCTATTTACCAAAAATATACTTTCTTCTTTTAAGTGTACGACATCAACTTAAATACAAAGATTATGGAAGAGACCTGTCTAGTCAAATTGATACTGTTAAATTAGCCCTTCATTGAAATATATGAAATTATATATGACATGAGGAATAAGTTACATATAAAATTTGCTGTTTTCCATGTTAAAGGCGGTGCAAATTTAGAACATTACATTTTCAAATGACTACGAAACTAGCCGCGCATTAATTTAAACGGAATCACCCGCTAGTGTTCACATAACTCGGTGTTTCTCCCCATCTCGCGTCGACGTTTTTGCCCCACTTAAGATGAAGCCACATTGATGTATGATATTAGATTGAAGAAACCCGTTTATTTTCTATTTTGCTTTGCTAAAACACATTAGAGGAAAAACTTTAGTTATCCAGAACCACAAACTAAAACTACACTTTTGTATTTCTAATATCAAGATTTTGCACAATGTGAAATTGGAAACCGTAAAAAAACTATAACAGCTTCACAGCAAAAACTTATGTCATTAACCCTATATAGACGAGCGAGTCAAAGATAAGTTTGAAAAACTTAACTTTGACTCGCTACATCGATGCATCTGCTTTCTAAGAATCTTTTCCGTTTACTTGCCGACTAGACAGAATTGTAACGCTTCGGATTAAGTGTATGGAAAGTTGCGTCCCGTTCGGCGGTTGGTTAAACAATTTGAATAGATGAATGTGTGACGCTATTCACTGACGATACCGTGTCTGGTGGAGCTCTGAGTAAAATAGTTTCAGCTGTCATATTAAGAAAACATTCGGAATGTGTAAAAAAGGTACGTTATGAAGGAAATGTTGAAGTATACCTTGTATACATATGAATACGTAAAGTATAATTTAAAACTAAATATATACAAGAAAATAAGTCACAATTCAAAATCAATGTTTGAATCAATGAATTGCAATATTTTCGAAAAATACTAATATAGCAACAGACCTCCAAGGGAAGATAACGTCAGCAAGGATGCATATGAACTGCTTGGGGTGAGGAATTGGAGAGGAGTGGCAGAGGATTGAGAGGAATGGAAAAAGAAAATCGAGGCCCGATTTGGGATGTAGCGCCATCGATGAAGAAGGAGTTGCGCGTCCATTTGGGTAGTTATTTCATTACGCCTACCAATACTTAATAGATTAATACAAATTGCGTCCAAGTAGAATAAAGTATTATACATTTAATAATTCAGGTTCTCTTTGGTTGTCTGAAAAATAGTGATATCGATATTTCCCAATCTGTCCCGAACATTTTTGATGATCACATTCATTCGGTAAGATTTCTGCTATCTACAAGTGCGAATCGTAACTTGTTCATTCAACGAAGACATATTGGGTAAAAAATGATGAATATGTGCCCTTAAAATGCATTGCCTTAAAAACAGTGCGATTTTATCCCTTTACACACGTTTTTTACCTCAATGTCCGCCGAAATATTATTCTTCAAATGCTTTTTCAACATGCAGGAGATACTGAGACATCTTTTACAATTTTCAGCTTCGGTAATATATAATATAACACGATTAAAACTTTTTTGATTTGAAATCTACCATGCCCGATAAATTACCTTGATTTGAACAGGTATTATATAGTAAAATCTCTGCTATCTAAACGTGTAATATATTACCAGGTCATCGCTGGTTTAACGAAGAAATACTGATTGAAAATTGATGCAATTTTTCCGCTGAATTTTTTTTGCATCAAGGGCAATGCGCGATGGCGTCCGTTAAGAAGGAACGGTTATTCTAGGCGTGCCAGAAAACTTGCCTTGATTTTAACATTATTCGTATGGTATTATTTGTATTATCAAAGGTGTATAAATATTACCAGGTCATCGGTCAAATGACGAAGAAATGTTGGTTAAAGGATTATGAATTTTTTTCCCAGAAATGTATCGCCTTAAGAGCAGTAAGATGACGTTATCATTGGAGCACATACTCGACATTATGTGATGAGTGTTGCAATCTTTCGAAGGAAAACTTCTGCTTTCTACCTTGTTTATCATATTTCTTTGTAAACTAATTGAAAATATGGCATTTTATATGCATTTTTATATGTTTAAGAAGATACTAAACTCTTCCCTAAGTTCGCTAAAAAGTCATTATATCAAATTCCGTAGAAATAGTAATGGAGGGTGGAGTCAGTATAATTACTGGTTTTATTGACGCAGTAAAACATTCGTTCAAACGATTTTTCTCATAAGATTTCAGCCAAAGGAGTTTTTAGGTGAAATTATAAAAAATATGCAAGGCAGGCGCTGGGCTCAAATTTACTATTTGAAGAAAATGTTGCACATCTTAAGAAGCCGTTCTTCGAAGAGCAGGGTCCTCCTATGTATTGCCCTTCAATTCTCAAGAAACTGCCATTCTATGATTAAAAAATGGAAAATACTTGCTATCTAAACGTGTAATGTATAACTTGGTCATCGCTCATTTAACGAAGAAAACTGATTGAAAATTGATGCAATTTTTCCGCTGAATTTTTTTCGAATTAAGGACAATGCGCAATGGCGTCTATCCACTGACTTTTTAATCTATGCTTTCACCCAAATATTATTCTTCAAATGCTTTTATCACATGACAGGGATACTGAGACCCCTTTAGTTGTTTTCACCTTAGGTAATCGATAATGTAGCAAGAGTATAACTTTTTTGATCTGCAAATCACCCCAAACGGTATTGTTAAAAATTTTGTTTAAAAAGCACTTTGTTCCGTTCTTTTTAAACAAATTTCTCAACTTTGGTTTTTAATAATATAACTCGAATAGTAAGATTTGAAGAATGGACTTCCGTTAGGAAGGAACGGTTATTCTAGGCGTGCCAGAAAACTTGCCTTGATTTTAAAATATATCGTATGGTAATATTTGCATTATCAAAGGTGTGAAAATATTACCAGGTCATCGGTCAAATGACGAAGAAATATTGGTTAGAGAATTATGAATTTTTTCCCCTGAAATGTAACGCCTTAAGAGCAGTAAGATGACGTTATCAATGGAGCACATACTCGACATTATGTGATGAGTGTTGCAATATTTCGAAGGAAAACTTCTGCTTTCTACCTTGTTTATCATATTTCTTTGTAAACTAATTGAAAATTTGGCATTTTATATGCATTTTTATATGTTTAAGAAGATAATCAACTCTTCCCTAAGTTCGCTACAAAGTCATTATAATAAGTTCCGTAGAAATAGCAATGGAGGGTGGAGTCAGTATAATTACTGCTTTTCTTGACGCAGTAAAAGATTCGGTCTAACGATTTTTCTCATAAGATTACACCCAAAGGAGTTTATAGGTGAAATTTTAAAAAATATGCAAGGCAGGCGCTGGGCTCAAATTTACTATTTGCAGAAAATGTTGCAAATCTTAAGAAAACCGTTCTTCGAGGAGCAGGGTCCTCCTATGTATTGCCCTTAAATTCTCAACAAGCTGCAATTGTATGATTTAAAAATGGAAAATACTTACCTGCCAAATTGTGGATTGATAGGTTATTACAGGGAAATAATTTCCTTGGAGATGATTCTTGCATTGTCACATGTTCTAGAAGCTCTGAGGCTAAAATCTAGGCTTAGCTTGCGTAAGAAATTTAGGACTGGTGTGATGCAGAGCGAAAAAAAGTAAACATAATTAAATAATAACACTCTTCGCGTTATTATTCAATTACCTATTTCTCCTAACATAAGCCGCACCCCTTTTTTGGGGTCTTAAACAGGGAAAAAAGTTAATACGCGAATATAAGCTGCACCCTTTTCAGTGCATTCCGTCAGATTGTAAAAAGCAACTAAAAGACAGCAAAAGAGGGTCTTCTTCATGCCTCCTGTGTTGCGAATTGCTTACAGCCATTCGGATCGCGCCGCGAGCCGCCCTAGACATACGACACACTGCTGCCTTGCTCCCTCCCGTTCTCCTGCACCCACCCACTGGAGACCTACTCCGGTGCTACGTTCGACGTCCGTCCGCTCCCCTACGTTCCCCGTCCCGCTTGGCTCACTCCAGTCGCACTGGAACAATAACCCTCGGCTAATCCGCTTTGCTCTCGCGTAGCAAGTGACAAGATTCGACAGGTTCTGGTTTTTGGTGTGTGGTATGAGTGATCAGTGACAAGTTTGTAAACTGAAACAATGAATGAGGAGCAAGAGGACGCGGTGGAACTCCGCGAAATCATTGAATGAAATGAAAAAACAGTACGGAAGAGCATATCATACACGACGAAATTTATGAATGGAGTGATTCGTTACGCTGATCAGAACGTCGTCTCAAATCGAGCTGCAGCCAATCATTTCGGCGTGGATGAAACCTTGGTGCGCCGATGGCGTAACAAAAAGGATGTGCTCGTCCGCTGTGAACCCCTGCGGCGTAAGTACTCGGGTCATAAACAAGGGCGCCATCCAGAAATCGATGTGCTGTCTTCAAGTGTGTGAAGGACCGTCGCAAGGATTCCCTGCCAGTTACCTACGACATGATTCGCCTTGAAGCAAACCATTTGGCCAGTACTAAGGAGATACCAAGGATTAAATTTAAAGCTAGCTTGGGCTGGGTGGCGCGTTTCATGAGGATTAATTTGCGACGTCGCACGGCGGTGTGCCTACTTCGAAACTCAACTGACTAATTTCCAGAAGTTCGTCACTGAGCGCCGAAAGCAAAAAGAGTACCTTCTCGGACGAATCGGTAACACCGACGAAACACCTGTTTGCCTCGACATGCCAATGAATTACACAGGAGGCGTTGGGTTCCAAGCAAGTTTTACCGAAGACGAGCGGCTATGAGAAGATGCGAGTGACCGTGATGCTGGGCGAAATGGCAGACGGCCGAAAGCAGCCCCAGAAATTTATATGTCTTTACATTACCTATGTAACTGTGACACAATGTTACCTATATTATCCTTTAATATATGAATACATTGTGCACCAATTTGACCTTTTACAGCGTTATTTCTTAATTTCCCCGTGGCTTAGGCAAGTTTAGCTGGCGTCCACGTGAATCCGAATGGCTGGATTTCTCAAATCCGTCATTTTTACGATGTTTTAAGAAAGTTCTCGATTTAAGCCGCACCTCGAAGCCGCACACGAATATAAGTGCGGCATATATTCGGAGAAATACGGTATGTTTTTATGTTCATATACCGCTTAACAACGCAAACTCATTTTATTGCTAACTGCGCAATGATGCTTTTTTTATTTCAAACATCAGGAGTGAAAATATAATTCTTACCAAACAGAAAAGAAAAGAATTTCTTTGTACCGCCAATGAATTTTGATAACAGCTGTTGATCGCGTACAACGCGAAGACTCAAATTCATTCAATTCTTTGGGAATCCGTTATACTTCAAGGATGGCATGACGCAATTAATGTAATGTAGGTAACCATAAAATACACTTGTCCTTTGCAGCCATTAGAGAAGATATGATCGATTCGGTTCAGACCATTGGTAGCGTATTCGATTCCCTTACCGAGGGTCGCAGGATCGAGGCCTAGAGACTTAATTTTTTCCTGGCTTGCCGACCAATTTTTGACCGCTACCCGAGTTCGATCCCGCTCTTGAGAGGGTCACAGCAGGAGACATTGATGGCGCAGATCAAGGAGATCAGATCGGTATCTACAGCCACAGCTTCGGGCGAGAATGAATCTCACGGAATCGGGAGGAGTACCACGATGAGTAAAGGCGACGGGGAAACCACCACATTAGTCTCTCTAAAAGATGCAGTCCTGCATTATAACTATATATATGACGTAATGGAACTCCTCCAAGTACAATATTTCTTTAACTATCCCCCAATCGGATATCTGGTGATGACCACTGGGAGGGGTACATCAATCAGGATGTCAGGAATAGGGACGTGGAATGTGACATCTTTCGGGTTGACTAGGAAGCTGGAGAACGTGAAGATAGAGAGATAGAGATGGAGAGGCTAGGGGTATATATACATGTGATCAAGTGGGCCGGGGCGGACGAGAAGAATGATAATGCTTATGACTGCTCTCATTAGTATTTGAATACGTCGAAGGTTCACCGACAGCAGTGATTTGAAATCACAAGTATGAGAATAATATAATTAATAAAAATGAATTGACCCTTAAAATGTTACATATAGTTAGAATATACTGTCAGCGGTTTTGGGTAATCGCCATGATGTCACATCCATCGCATTTCCCGCACTTTTTGTCGGGCAACCTTATACATTTAAATCTCCCGATAGCGAACACGTTAGGGCCCGGAAAAATCGTCCGCTATTGATAGGTGTCTGCTACCTTTTCAGGCGGAAATGAAATTACGGCACACTTTTCTGTGCAGTTTTTACCTCGGCACATAAAAATATAAAGGCGTTAGTATATTTCATTTACATTTTATGTAAAAATATTGAAAAATTACACATTTTAGCAAAACATATGGAATGAAATCGTTGTACATTTTTTATCCATAGAGTACCTAGTAATAAATCACCAAGATAGTACCCAAATTCCAGGATGAGCTTTGGTGTGTAAAAATGTCCTTAATTTCATCAAGAAATGAATCTATTTATTCAGGAGCAGAGACATTTTTACAGAATAGCTTGCCGCGAGTGACCATCAATGAAGTCAATTGAAGAAAATATGTTTGTTTTCGATTGTCCACGTCCGTTATTAGTTTCCGCTATTTGGAGGTTCTATTTCCATAAGCTTTCATGTTTTACTACTGGGGACTGAAAAACTTTCCGTTTTTAGGTGTCTGGTAAGGGAGGTTTGACTGTAAATGGGGAGATAGAAATGGTAAGGCCTGTACTACGTAATACGGTGACTAGAGTGTAAGAGTGCTTGAGAATGGAAAAATGGTCGCCGACAACCTTTTTAAATGTGGCTTATACTCCGAAAACGATCAGTTGATATCTTGAGAGTGCACCTTACATCTAAATTGTTGTGGGACGTAATTTTGAGTGATGTACCGTACCTCGTTGTTTTCAACCAGATTCCTGTTGTATTGCACAGATCAACCGAACCGAAGTATTCATCCAAAGTTCGTCCCAGACTTGCGGAGCTAATGACGTGGGTAAAATGACATCCTCTTTGTTGGTGGAGGAGGGGGGGAAACCACTGTACAAAACCGAGCTTTTTAAGTCATATCCCTCGTGTCGGCTTTTTTTATGTGTATATGTTTATTCTTCAAAGCTCTCAGTGTCTTCCTTAATTTAGTCGGTGAGAAATAAAAGAGGCCTCAACGTCGAAGCTTTGCGGTTAATAAGGCTTCCAATGATGGGAAAAACCGAATACGATTGCTGGGAGTGGTCAGTGAGAGAAATTTTTATGGATAGCTGGAACTCTCTAGCGAATATGGAAGAAATTAGTAAGAGAGGGGAAGGAGGAAATGGAATCATATTGTTTGGCACGAGGTTCGGGCGTCACGCGTCCCATTCTTGCTCTTGATTAGTTCGGGAAACTGCCACCAGACCTCTTGTGTTGACTTCATATCCTTTCCCCACTCTTTTGAACTCATTTACAGCATCAATGGTCGTTTTCGGGTGTATAGAGGGTGGTTCGTGAATACACGTATCCTGCACTTTGTGGTAGAAATGTGGGTGATTTTATTGGCCGGCTCTTCTTGTCCACGACTTCACATAAGTCGTATTATAACATATTATTTATTTTTGATCTTCTGCATTGACTTTGGTGTAGGGAAAAACTAGAGGAGTCTCATTCACGTGTCCGGCTGAGGTAGTATAAGTGCCTGTGCTCTAAACAATTACGCATTGTTTTATTTAGATACGACTTGGATTTCGACGAACCACGCTAGATTTCCAACGCTCTTGGATTTTGACGCACGACGCTCAATGGCAACTTTATCTCCTAATTATTCCATAATGGCAGTGTGGGTACAACCATGTCCAATACCTACTCGTCTGTCCTCCTGATCACCCAGCTCACCTACCAGTACTCCTACTCTAAATCCCAGTAAATGTAGAAATATTATAGTATCACCTCAATCACCTCTTATAAACCGCTCATAATGGTGCCTTCCAATACACAAATAGCATTCAAGAAAGCAGACTAAGTGACGTAGCGGTAGAGCTAGAATGCATTTAAGTTTAATATCACATGTGCATATGAACACATTATTAGTGCATTTAAATATCCGCTTTTTAAGGCAAAATTAAATATATATTTCCCGAATTGCACTTAATTGTGCATATAATGGATTATAATAAAAACATACAAATGCATTTAATTAATTCTGTTCTACACATTGCATAATATATTTTTTTAAATTTATATTATATATAATTATTATTATTTATATATATTATTTTAATGTTTATAGTCAAATGATATTTTTTATTCAGGCGAAATATTAGATTAATTTCAAGGAATTTATGCATTGTATGCCTTAAAATTAGTGAGAATCATCATACATTCTTCATTTACTTACTACAGATATTTTATATTTTCCATACATTCGATAAAATACCAATTAGGAATTTTTCCTCATATTTTACAATTCAGACCACTGTGCGCGGGTGGCCAAACAGCATCGTGAACGTACCACGCAAAGGCGAGAGTGGGAGGGCGGAATAAAGATATGACCCGGTCGCTCCGTTCTCCAACCTCAGGAAGCAAGCCTCCGCCCGCTGCTCCACAAATAAGGTTTCACCTCGCTCCGGAGGCCACGCGTGGATAGGAGAGCCTGGTTATTCAGCTAAAATATCCGACAAGGAAATGAGCGATGTGGAGAAAGATGAAATTATTCTCGAGGATGTTCTCACTCGACCGGTAGGGAGTGCGCCGCCTCCGCATCGACCAATTTCAAGTAAATATTTTTTACTTTCTACCCCCGCTCCGACCCAGGATCACATAATCGCCCTATCCAGCTAACGCCGTCCGAAATAAATTCGCACTTTTAGGGCAATTCGCGACAGTCCATCTGTCAATGGAAGAATGGACGAGAGATTCTGATATGAAATTTAAAAAAACGCAGGGTTATTTTTTTCATCAAAAGAGTGGTTCGGAAAAGGGCACGAGACGGCAGATCAAATCATCCGACGCTTCCTGCGTTTCCACGGTAATTCGGGCTATTTTCCGCCTCTTGCATCGAAGATTTTGATCCACTTAAGACGAAGCCACATTTATGTGTGATATTGGATCAAAGACACCGGTGTCTATTTTCCATTTAGCTTTTCCATAACATATTTGAGTAAAAATATTAGTTATTCGGATCTAAACAACGGCTTTGCGTAAACTGAGTCTTTCTTACCTAAAAATTATTTGAGTACCGATTTAAAATACCCATTTGCATTTCTAATAGCAAGATTTTGGGCGCTGTAAAATTTGAAACCATAAAATACAAGAGCAGATTCTCAGCAAACACTGGACGACCGAGACAAGTATGTTAAGTTCCTAAATCATTTAAATATCTGCTTTCTAAGAAGCTTTTCCATTTTGTTGCGGCGCTAGACAGAATTGTAACGTGCAGATAGTTGCGTCTCTTTCGGCGGTTTGTCAAACAATTTGAATTGATGCATGCGTATTCACTGACAAGAGCGAGCCCGGTGGAGCTCTAAGAAACAGTTTAAGCTGTCATTTTGAGATAAAATTGGGAAAGTGCAAAAAAAAGGTACACTATGAAGGTTTTGTTCAAGTATACTTTGTGTATAAAATATTCCGAAAAGTATTACTAAAAACTAAATATGTACAATTAAATAAGTCACATTTCAAAATAATTGTTTGAATAAAATAAATTGCCATTTTTTCGAAAAACACTAATATAGCATAAAAATTCTAGCAGAGTATCAGTATTATTTTCAAGCTGATTGTTTATAATTCCGTCTATATAGGGTAGTTCAATTGTCCCCTAGTCATAACGGAGACAATATTCGACATAAACGTTTTCATTTGAGCAGCGGAGGGAAGCACTAATTAAATAATGCAATATGTATAGGATACTTGGTACACAATAAGATTGACTTTCAAAAATAGTAGAGAAATCATACAAATCGCACTCAGTTAAGTTTTTGACAAGATGTATTGATTATACGAAGTCTCTGTGGAGTGCATACACGAAACATTTCCCATGTAAAAGTGCTGGTATTTTTCGTCAAAAATCTCGGAATGTAGTTCGGTAAGAGACTAATATTTTGCTACTTTTGGGAGGGTGAGATATTTTATATTAATGAAATATTGAATTGTGCATTGAATTCTAAGAGAAATATAAATTCATTCAAACTACCTGAAGAGGATATATAAACAAAGATTTATCTTTCAATTTGTTGTTTATCCAGTCAGTGACAACAAAACGGAAGTTCCACGTAGTGATTTGTATATCTTTAACATTTATTTCATAACACGCTTTCTGCCAGTACGATGCTGAGGGATTGTCAAAATTTGGATAATTTAATACATTATTTACGACATAAAAACTGCCATTGCTGTTGTCATTTATCACATTAAAGCATGCCCACAGTCGCTCTAATTTTAAGGGAGCTCATTTTATGATGAAATTCTCCTAGGTAGCTAAAAGTAATTTTCTGGGATTAAGTTAGGTAGTTTCTCATCCATTAGTTGAGTTCCAGTCCATTTCTCTTCCATTTGAAGAGTTCGCGGAGTTTAGGTGATCCCTGCATGAATTCAAACAATGACTCCATTTTATCATCTCGTAGTACTGCAAAAATGGCTTGAAAGCGTTTGATGACCATCCTCATAAGTATCTGTAATTACTAGTTATCGATTTTGGAGATCCAATTAATTTAAGGTCGAAAATTAAACAGTCGAGAGACGTACGTACAATTAGCATACCTACGTATTTTCATCAGAGGACCTCAAATATCAACCATTTATTCTAAGAACAAAAACTGGTTTTACCAGTCGATCCCACCCCCTTCCGCGGAAACCTGAGTGAACTTTAGAGCGTTCCACACTCAGCAGACGCAATTTGTCTAAAAGAGAACGCTGTTGCCAAACTTATACCATGCGAGGTCACCTCTAGGAAATATACGCGAAGAATTCCAGCACCACGAAAATCTTTAGTAAGTTACTTTCGGGAGTAACATTTGCAAATTAGAAGAATCCAAAAATTGTAGTCACTACATCGCGAAATGTCAATTTTCCTTCTGATTTTAGAAATATCGCATCTATTGCCTGATGAAAATTTAACAGGAGATGGCTCTCCATGGGAGCCCATTTCGTGAATGCCATAAGGGCGGATGTATACGTTACGCTTATCTATCACATGTTCCCGATCAAAACTTGATTTTATACCTCGAACACCAGGAATTCACTTTAAAAATGCTAAAGATGTAATTGGACGCATTGTGGTTGTGCTACGTAGGCAAAGACCGCTGATTACACGGCTTCTCTGTTCCCGTAATAAGTGAGTGGGGAGGGGGGTGGAACTGAAATAGTACCTTCTACACTATAGTAACACGGGGATGAGTCCAGGAAGCTACAGAGTCACCGGCTGAAAGTCCCAGCCATCCACCACCATTCATCCCTCTCCTGCCCCCTTCAATTTTTACACACAACTTGCTAATCTCACCCCCCCTCTCTCACCCTCCCTACCTACTCTCTTCTCTCCTCGTGGCCGCAACTCCCGGAAACTTCGGCAAAGGGACGCCTCTCCTCCATCGTTCAGCCCCATGCCGATCGGGGCCTTACTGGGTTGAGGAGAAGGAGTTAAGCGATGCCTCATTCTACAACACATCCCCCCACACCTTTTAATCCTCGCGCCGTACGTACCTGCCGTATACTTCCACGGGTGCGCGATATAAAATTACCTGCGTCAACCATCGGCGTCGAAACATATTGAGTGGTCGAACACAATGATCTGCAAGACTTGTATTTATTTATTTTAACTTTTGCGGAAATTAACCGCTAAGAAGGACGAATTTGGAACATAAATAGTGAGTGAATCATAAGACTGAACTGGGGTACGACCCAATTCATTCAGCTGCGCGATAATTATTCGCCACTACAGACACTCGATAAAAAAAGAAAACTTTCGACATTAAAAAAATATTGAATGGGAATATGAAAAATTCAGTTATGAAATTGACCAGGGCGTAATGTGTTCGACAATCACACGATGAGATTTTTATGATATAATTTCATGTAACTATTCCTGTGAACGAAAAGTATTCACCAAGTAATTTTGAATCCTCGCCTGAATTTGGTGGCAATAAATGGTAAAACGCGAAATATTTAACGTGGACCGAATATAATGCAGGAGAGAGGATGCCTTGTTAGGTAAAACCTCCGATTAACTGTTTTTCATTGTGTTTCTTCTCATTTATACCGTAAAGGGGAGTCTAAACATTACAATCCTGCAACAATTAAAGATTGCTATCGATTATGACCACTGGCTAACGCGAAAAGTATATTAAAATTACCCAAAACATGGACCAGGAGGGGCAAGGAAGGCCTTTTATCGGAACTGAAAAAATAAACTCATGGTGCAAGAAGTGGACACTTGAACTAAATCTTGGCAAATGTACTGCAGTACATTTCATTACTGAGTGCACATTAAGTCTTCAGCTGAAGTCAAATCCCTACTAAATACCCTAACTTCAGATGATTGCGGTGCGATATTACCCTAGCCGTCAATGCATCCCAAAAACCAGCTACCACTACTTCAGATAATAGCGAAAAACACACGTACGAAACATATTCGGTACATATTGGAAGAAACTAAGATTTATGAAGCATACAGCTGGAAGGACCACGGATGAAAAAGAGATAGAGAGGTGCTTCTTCGCCCTGGTTATACCACACCTCGGATATTTAGCAAACATTTGGGACCCTGGACAGAACGATCCAATCCGAAAAATAAGGAAATAGCCAATGATAGCTCCACGATTCTATATAAGTGAGCTACGAGCAAACATACAATCTTCCACATCTTATAGAGGGATTAAATTGGGGTCCCTTAGAAACTCGTAGGCTGCACGCTAGGCGTAATTTACTCGAGATATTCAAAACAGTGTATTTCAGAGAGAGACAGAAAATATCACTATGATACCGCACCGCCACGACGCCCGATAGAAGCTATAAAAAAAGAGGGAAAAATTGTCGAAGGTACTGGTACAAATGTTCTTTCTGTCCACGCACAGTAAGACACTCTAGAAAAAAATGAGCTTCACTCAAACTCTCCTATGATATACTTCAACTCTTCAGCTCCCAAAACCTAAAACTTAACACCTTTACACGGCTGGTGTCCTGATACACTATGCCACACGCTCATGCGGCGGCTCGCAGGCTAGTTGTATATGTAGTGGGTAAGTAATGTCTTCTTATCGTTCGCAGCAGAATTTAACAGCGCAATGTAATGATTAATATCCGTGTTAATCGCTCTATCTCACTCTCGATACAGATAAGCCATTTATGTTATTTTTATCGTAAAAATGAGTAACGCAGAGAATTAACGACGATTAAGTTTGAGTTTTTCTGGGAAACGAACACGTGTCCTACGAATAAGACTCCAAAGACTCCACATCAACCCAATACCCAATCATTTCTGCAAATATCCACAAGATCCGAACTACTTTCGTGAAGTCAGTAATGTCTTTTTTCTCTTCACCTCCAGCATCTCTTCTTCATAATACCGGCCTTGAACGCACCATTATCATGCGTTAACTCCATCATCTCTAGGTTTTAGCCTCCTACAAATTCCATCCTATAATTTCTTCTTTCTTCCTTCGGCATGCCCGACTTATTCTCTTTTGTCTTCCTCTTCGATACCACACCCCTTATCTACAGCCGTTTCTCAGTTGTCTCATTTAAACAGTGAAGCCAGTATATGTAGATTCCCCTGGTATCAATCAGAAAGAGGTATTGATTACAACATTTTCAAACTTATCACTGCTACTGCGCTATGAAACACAGCACAAAGACTCCCAACTTCAAATTATTTACACCAGGAGCATTGGTGCAACTGTAATTATTGGGGTACATATTAAAACTTTGATTGACTTTTACCGAAAAACTTCATTCGTTCTTAAAAAAATACCGGAAGACATTTTTCAATTGTAACTCAGCTTATTGGCATAATGTAAGAAGCATGAGTAAATACACCTTCGAAGACATATGAAACTAATTTAATATAAATAACAAAGCAAGTCTTACTTCATTTTCCTAGAACTGATCATCGTTAAAGATAGAAGTCACTTCCAATGCTTGCAACCAGAAAATGCTTTACACCGAGATTGAAAATGGAATCCAATGTTAACAAGAAAAGATGATTTTTAAATTCAAAGCATTTCAAAACAGTCGAAACATAAGGCTATTGCTTCAGAAAACATACATTTATTTGTAAAATCCCCTCACTTGCTTAAAAACCTTACTTCCATTAGGAATTTTCAATTTTGCGGCTCTTGAAATCCTTTATAGGGTGTTATGTGCAGTGATAAATATTCACCTTCTAAAGCAATTTATGGGCTACTTCACTAGAGGGCATAACTGCATGCAAGATCTCAGTGTCATTAAAAAAAAATTAGCGACCACTCTTCTTCTTCGGTTATCAACCCATGGGTTGGTTGGCAATAGCACGCCATTACACTCTTTGCTCAGCTTTTCTCTTCATTTCACCATATGAGGCGCATCCAGAGTCATTGATGATCTGCTTCATATAGCTTAATCTAGGACGTCCTCTACGATTTGTCCCCTCAATACAACCTTCAGCTATTAATTTTATAAAGTCATTGCATCGTAGAATGTGGCCTATTAGTTTAAGTCTCCTTAATCACTCTGATTTCTAATAAATTCATTTCTGATGACAGAAATCCTTTCAAATGCCTCCAAGTCAAGCAAATAATTACCTTAATGAGCATCGAGTGGAAAGCTTTCAACAATAAAGACCGCGATTAAAACCTGACTAGAGGCAGGTTAAGGAACTGGCTATATTTAAACCGACATTTTGTCTGCGGTGTGGTGAAACGCTCTTTCATCAGAGCCAGAAACCGGGGTTTTTGACAGTTTCAACTGCCGCGATTGAGACTGTGGATTAAACTTCCCTGTTGCTACCCACACATTAGGTCAAAGAAAGATACAGGAACCTTGGCGCAACGGAGAAATTTCTCCAGCTCACTCAACCCTTGTTGTCCGTTAGTTTTGCATAAAAATATGATATGGCAGCCCCCCCGTACTCAACTCATTAAGCCCCCATCGAGTTGGTCCAATTTCCTTGTATCAAGTAGATCCCATTTTCCGGAACAGCTACGTGTGTCAGCGATTGGTCGACAAGAGTTCATCCTCCATAACGGAATGGAAACTGCTGTCCCCACACCGGAAGAAGTGATTAAATACACATAGCCGTAGTGGAAGCCTTCGACCATTCCTAGGATCAGGTCCACTCTTCAGAGACGAAGATTTGTCGCAATCGAGGAGATTAGACGAAAATTTCTGGAGTTACGAAACAAGATAAAATACTCTTCATGGTTCCAGCTATGTAAGCCTTGTTTGGAGATATTTGTGGCCATTTAAAGATTTAAACTATTTTTCATATTTCATATTTTTGAGTTAATTGAGGGACATTCTAATGCAGAATATATTGATTTTCAGTACAGACGTCGAACAATATCGCAAAGCATCTAATTACAGTATAATAAAATGATTACTTCATAATTAATCATATATTCAACAAATTCGAGAAATACACGTAAAATATCCGACCGTATCTGTCGTTCACCCACGAGAGCATGCCTAACGGCAGGTAGCGAGTCATTTTGTAAGGGGACATCATTGCATTCAACGTCCTTCGTGTGCGCTCAAGTATGCTAGCGTGTTCTGATGTTCTTAAACTTCGACACTTTAAAAGGAAAAGCTCCCAGTATTACGAAGTTTTGTGATATCTCAGTAACAAGGTAGAACATTTTTTCCACTTCTTCTGCTTAGCTACGGGAGTCGTTCGCTCCTCTTGAGGGAGGCGAGGAGATAAGCAAGAAAAGGAGTCGGGAGGGGGTGAAAGAAAATGAACAGAGGAGAAGACGTGGATTGGAAGAGGGTGGGGAGAGGCGAAAGAGGGAAAGTGGCGGGATCTATTGAATAAAAGGGGCCCTGCCCTCGGGGTTGCGCGCTTACTTCCATGACTCGACTGAGATATGAGATTTTTATTGCCGCAACAATTGTATGATTTTTTTCACCTGGATACCGAGATTTCATATGCGTTATGTTTTCGTTATTAGCTCGCAGCTTATCACATTCAGCATCGAGTTTATTTCCTCCTAATATGATGATTGAGGAAAATTTCCACGAATCCTTATTCACATACATTAGTTGTTATAAATGAATTCTTAGCATTTTCGTCGGGTCGGGAAGGGGAGAAATAAATGAACGGAGGAGAGAAGGTAGATTGGAAGGGGGTGGGGAGAGGCGAAAGAGGGGAAGTGGCGGCGGGCTCTATTCAATAAAAGGGGCCGTGCTCTCGGGGTTACGCGATTACTTCGATGATCCGAATGTGATATGAGAGTTTCATCGACGCAGCAATTGTATGATTTTTTTCACCTCGGATACCGAGATTCCATATGCATTAAGTTGCCATTTGTTAGCTCGCAGCCTATTTCGTTCAGATCGAGTTAATTTTCTGCTAGCATGATGATTGAGGAAAATTTCCATGAATCCTTATTCACATAGATTAGTTATTACCATTGAATTCTTAGCATTTTGAGCACTATACTATGCTAGGGAGATCTGATGTGCTTCAACTTCGACACTTTCAATGAAAAGCTCCCAGTATTACGAAGTTTTCTAATCTATTGATTACTGAGGCAGCGATGTGATATCTCAGTAATAAAGCAGTCCATTTATGTTCGCCGTCTTCTTCTGCTTAGCTACGGGAGCCTTTCGCTCGTCTTGAGGGGGCGAGAAGATAGGCAAGAATAGGAGCCGGGAGGGGGAGAAAGAAAATGAGCAGAGGAGAAGAGGTGGAATGGAGGGGGGGGGAGTGTGGCGAAAGAGGGGAAGTTGCGGGCTCTATTGAAAAAAAGGGCCGTGCTCTCGGGGTTAAGCGATTACTTCCATGATTCGACTGTGATATGAGATTTTCATCGACGCAACAATTGTATGATTTTTTTCACCTCGGATACCGAGATTCCTTATGCGTTAAGTTGTCATTTCTTAGCTCGCAGCTTATCACGTTCATTACGAGTTTATTTTCTGCTGAAATGATGATTGAGGAAATTTTTCCAAGAACCCATATTAACATAGATTAGTTGTTACCATTAAATCCTTAGCATTTTGAGCACGCATGTATACGTGAATCCGAATGGCTGGATTGCTCAAATCCGTCATTTTTACGAAGTTTTAAGAAAGTTCTCGATTTAAGCCGCACCTCGAATATAAGCCGCACCTCCATTTTGAGGCCCCAAAATCGGGAAAAGGGTTCGGCTTGTATTCGGAGAAATACGGTATGTTTTTATGTTCATATACCGCTTAACAACGCAAACTCATTTTATTGCTAACTGCGCAATGATGCTTTTTTTATTTCAAACATCAGGAGTGAAAATATAATTCTTACCAAACAGAAAAGAAAAGAATTTCTTTGTACCGCCAATGAATTTTGATAACAGCTGTTGATCGCGTACAACGCGAAGACTCAAATTCGTTCAATTCTTTGGGAATCCGTTATACTTCAAGGATGGCATGACGCAATTAATGTAATGTAGGTAACCTTAAAATACACTTACCTTTGCAGCCATGAGAGAAGAGATGATCGGTTCGGTTCAGACCATTGGTAGCGTATTCGATTCCCTCCCCGAGGGTCGCAGGATCGAGGCCAAGTGACTGTTAATTTTTCCCCGGCTTGCCTACCAATTTTTGCCCGCTACCCGAGTTCGATCCCGCTCCTGAGAGGGTCACAGCAGGAGACATTGATGGCGCAGATCAAGGAGATCAGATCGGTATCTACAGCCACAGCTTCGGGCGAGAATGAATCTCACGGAATCGGGAGGAGTACCACGATGAGTAAAGGCGACGGGGAAACCACCACATTAGTCTCTCTAAAAGATGCAGTCCTGCATTATAACTATATATATGACGTAATGGAACTCCTCCAAGTACAATATTTCTTTAACTATCCCCCAATCGGATATCTGGTGATGACCACTGGGAGGGGTACATCAATCAGGATGTCAGGAATAGGGACGTGGAATGTGACATCTTTCGGGTTGACTAGGAAGCTGGAGAACGTGAAGATAGAGAGATAGAGATGGAGAGGCTAGGGGTATATATACATGTGATCAAGTGGGCCGGGGCGGACGAGAAGAATGATAATGCTTATGACTGCTCTCATTAGTATTTGAATACGTCGAAGGTTCACCGACAGCAGTGATTTGAAATCACAAGTATGAGAATAATATAATTAATAAAAATGAATTGACCCTTAAAATGTTACATATAGTTAGAATATACTGTCAGCGGTTTTGGGTAATCGCCATGATGTCACATCCATCGCATTTCCCGCACTTTTTGTCGGGCAACCTTATACATTTAAATCTCCCGATAGCGAACACGTTAGGGCCCGGAAAAATCGTCCGCTATTGATAGGTGTCTGCTACCTTTTCAGGCGGAAATGAAATTACGGCACACTTTTCTGTGCAGTTTTTACCTCGGCACATAAAAATATAAAGGCGTTAGTATATTTCATTTACATTTTATGTAAAAATATTGAAAAATTACACATTTTAGCAAAACATATGGAATGAAATCGTTGTACATTTTTTATCCATAGAGTACCTAGTAATAAATCACCAAGATAGTACCCAAATTCCAGGATGAGCTTTGGTGTGTAAAAATGTCCTTAATTTCATCAAGAAATGAATCTATTTATTCAGGAGCAGAGACATTTTTACAGAATAGCTTGCCGCGAGTGACCATCAATGAAGTCAATTGAAGAAAATATGTTTGTTTTCGATTGTCCACGTCCGTTATTAGTTTCCGCTATTTGGAGGTTCTATTTCCATAAGCTTTCATGTTTTACTACTGGGGACTGAAAAACTTTCCGTTTTTAGGTGTCTGGTAAGGGAGGTTTGACTGTAAATGGGGAGATAGAAATGGTAAGGCCTGTACTACGTAATACGGTGACTAGAGTGTAAGAGTGCTTGAGAATGGAAAAATGGTCGCCGACAACCTTTTTAAATGTGGCTTATACTCCGAAAACGATCAGTTGATATCTTGAGAGTGCACCTTACATCTAAATTGTTGTGGGACGTAATTTTGAGTGATGTACCGTACCTCGTTGTTTTCAACCAGATTCCTGTTGTATTGCACAGATCAACCGAACCGAAGTATTCATCCAAAGTTCGTCCCAGACTTGCGGAGCTAATGACGTGGGTAAAATGACATCCTCTTTGTTGGTGGAGGAGGGGGGGAAACCACTGTACAAAACCGAGCTTTTTAAGTCATATCCCTCGTGTCGGCTTTTTTTATGTGTATATGTTTATTCTTCAAAGCTCTCAGTGTCTTCCTTAATTTAGTCGGTGAGAAATAAAAGAGGCCTCAACGTCGAAGCTTTGCGGTTAATAAGGCTTCCAATGATGGGAAAAACCGAATACGATTGCTGGGAGTGGTCAGTGAGAGAAATTTTTATGGATAGCTGGAACTCTCTAGCGAATATGGAAGAAATTAGTAAGAGAGGGGAAGGAGGAAATGGAATCATATTGTTTGGCACGAGGTTCGGGCGTCACGCGTCCCATTCTTGCTCTTGATTAGTTCGGGAAACTGCCACCAGACCTCTTGTGTTGACTTCATATCCTTTCCCCACTCTTTTGAACTCATTTACAGCGTCTGTGGTCGTTTTTGGGTGTATAGAGGGTGGTTCGTGTACACACGCATCCTGCACTTTGTGATAGAAATGTGGGTGATTTTATTGGCCGGCTCTTCTTGTCCACGAAAATGTACACCATGGATCGCCTGTGATAGGGAAGCATTCTTTTGTGGACATCGGTAAGGCTTCTTCGTCAAGGGAGTTGACGTTTGAAAAGCTGTGAAGTCCTGTTTTTAAATTCTTTGAAGGGCCAATTAGCGGTCTTTTATTACCCAACTGAGATTATTCAAAGCATATTGTTTGTTTTTGATCTTCTGCATTGACTTTGGTGTTGGGAAAAACTAGAGGAGTCTCATTCACGTGTCCGGCTGAGGTAGTATAAGTGCCTGTGCTCTAAACAATTACGCATTGTTTTATTTAGATACGACTTGGATTTCGACGAACCACGCTAGATTTCCAACGCTCTTGGATGTTGACGCACGACGCTCAATGGCAACTTTATCTCCTAATTATCTCATAATGGCAGTGTGGGTACAACCATGTCCAATACCTACTCGTCTGTCCTCCTGATCACCCAGCTCACCTACTAGTACTCCTACTCTTAATCCTAGTAAATGTAGAAATATTATAGTATCACCTCAATCACCTCTTATAAACCGCTCATAATGGTGCCTTCCAATACACAAATAGCATTCAAGAAAGCAGACTAACTGACGTAGAGGTGAGCACCTGGGGCGTATATTTGGCAACTGTGCTTACCATATGTCCCATCCTGACCAACTGAGAGCAGAACCTTTTAAAGGAATCTACCTGTGCCACTCGCTTACAAAGCGTAACATTGATCTGTATCGTTTCCCTTGCGTATTCGCCTGCGTTCATTGCGTATCGGCCATCTTGGCTCATAACTCCACACTAAGTTATAAATCCAATCAAATGTCTCTGAAACACTTACTGAATGTATGATTTTACACATTCCCGACGAATAACATTTGTGTAAATTTCTCTGGCTCGCCTTGAGAATGGGTAACGAGTCGGAACCCGAAACGTCGGCTGCTTATGAGTTTCTTACCCGGTGAAGAGCCCGAGAAATTTACACAAACATATTGAATGGTTTTTATGACCTATGGGTCCCATAACGTTATGGAATACGCTTGTATTTTTCCAGCAACTGGCCATAAACGAACAAGATTCCGCGTGATTATTCCAGGGGCAGAACTCATATACCCCTACACGATTTTTCTTTTAAAAACCATCAGTTTATACAGTTATCCATCGTGTAATGTATTGAATAAAGCAGGTTTAAAGAGGAGTAAGTATTACATACATTTATACTTTCGCATATCCCTATCTTTGTACACAATTTCTTTCTTTTGCTCTACATTTCCCTTCCCCGTCTTGCTGAATTAATTTCTCCAAATCAACAAGGAAAAACGTATTTCTCCTCCTAAATTTATCTATCAATAAAGAGTAAATATCACTTTCATATATACATGGTTTCCAATAGTGATATATCTAATTTTTCTTAAAAAAAATAAAAATTACTTTTTTCTGCGTTCAAAATTTTCGTAAATGTTACATCTCTAGTAAAAGAGTAATTTCTGTATGTGTTTCCGTGAATTCCACGTGATGTCAGAAACTATTGCCTGCAATGAAATTCAGCTTACTAAGCGAAACGTAAGTTTGGCAACGCCCTTCTCTATATTCTCCTTGGTGTTAATTATATTATTAGCTCTATACATTCCTCATAACTACGCTTCAATTCCGCCTTCGCACTCTCGTAAGTATAGAAATATTATAGTGCTTACTTTTTATAAACTACTCTTGAAGGTGCCTTCCCGTACACAAGTAGCATTCAAGAAAGCAGACTACGTGAAGTAGAAGTGATAACGTGGGGCGTATATCTAGCAACTGCGTTCACCATATGGCCCATCCGAACCAACTGAGAGTGGAAATCTTTATAATAATCTACCTGTATTACCAGCTTAAGATACGTTACCTTGATCGGTATCGTTTCCCTTACTTCCCCACTCCGATTCCCGCCCGAACGACTTAAGATCTCCCGCCATCCATGCCATCCCCCCTTCTCTCTCTCTCCCTCCCCTGCTACACACAGCCACTTCCCCTCAAACCCCTCACCTGTTCCCCACTCCCCTCACCTAATCTTCCGTCTCTGTTCACGTCTTCGTTTCCCCCAAAACGTCCTTCCCATTCATTCTCTTCCACCACTTCGTAATCGATCGAAACTTACTTCCCGCCCTTGTCTGTCTATGTTCGCATTTTAACTCTCTCTTTCTCTCTCCCTATTTCCGGTTTCTTTTTTCTCTTGCTGGCGATTGCATTCCTTCCTCTCTTACATACATTGTAAGAACGTTTTTCAAAATGACTTCACAGTAATCATTGGCTACCGTTTGATGTAGGTTCAAGAGAAAGAGAGTAAGATTCCGCTTATTAAAATAGGGGCAGAACTCGTATGCTCCTTTTGGAAATCTCTCATACAACTCTGTTTTTTATGTCATCTGTACGGTAGTCTTTGGATAATATAGGGTTATAAATTAGAGTACGAATTGACAATATATCTACCACTGCATGCCCCAATACTCGTTCGCTATATCTTTCTTCATTCCAACTTCTATCATCAGTCCTACTTCTCATCATCAGGTCCTAAACATTTCCTCGGTTAGAACGCGTAGAATTATTTAGCCAACGGCGTTCTCCATTGGACTCACACTGTACACTACATTTGGAACGCTCTATAGTTGACTAAATGAATTTTTTGGAAAATTCATACGTTAAACACTACGCCAAATACTTATTCTCAAATCGCAAATATTATTCTCAAAAAATAACTAACCAACTAAAGATTAGTGCTGAGTTGGAAATCTTAGCGTACGTTTCCTAGAGGTAAGCATGAGTGGCCTAAGATTGGCCGCATCCAACTCATACTATCCACTACACGAGCAACGCTTTACATTGGGTGACCTACACTTTTATCATTTCTCTCTCCAAAAACATGCAAAAATCCAACGGCACATATTGAAATATTACAACGTGCAATTATTATTCTCCAAACTAACTTTATAATGGAACGGGATCGAAAATGCTTGCTTTCGTGGCGTTTAGGCAATCCCTTCTCGAGGTCAAACAATGACTCCGTTATATCATCTCGTAGTTTCAAGACGATTGCTTGAAATCGTTCAATGCCCCTCCTCCTAATTATTTTTAATAACTAGTTATCGATTTTAGAGATGCAATTGATGTAAGGTCGAAAATCAAACAGTCGAGATACGTACGTACAACTACCATACCTACCTCGACATTAAGAAATACTAAAAGGGAAAATGGAATATTCAGTTCACAGTAAAAAGTCGATCTGATTTTAAGACAGAAAAGAGAACTGATTGTCTGAGGCAACAATTTTAAGGTAGTGTCAGCTGAATTTCACAGCCATTTCTCAGTCTAAGTATAAGGTAGATGCAGAACTGAGTGTCAAACCAAGTGGTACTGGTTGTAAGGTAGACCCAAGTAGAATTTAAGACAGCCCTGGTCAGACAGTGAGGTAGACCCATGTTGAATTAAAGACAACCGTGGGGGGTGATTTTGTAATTCCACCTCTTTTTGGAACGGTGGAAGATCCGTTTTGCTCATTGAATGGCGCAATGAATGACTCACAATCAGTTCAATGAATGGATCACATTGAACGGCTCGTGAATATTTCAATATCATTTACTGGATCACCATGTATTTCATGCTGTTATTCAATCATAAAGTAATAGTTTAATGTAATAAACACACCTTAATTTTAAAAGTACCGTCGAGCATAAGATTATCAAAGGTGTACGAAAGCTGCAAGATGTATTACAGTCTATATTAACGATAAATAATTTTAAGTGAAGGAAGGAAAGCAAACGTACTTTGGAATAAATTTCATTAGCGTATATTGGCGTACTGTAGTGATCTCTTTATTTATATAAATTCTTGCAACATTGCTGAATATTTAGGATGGGTTAATTGTGGGCACAGTAAAAATTTGACAGACAAATTTAAGTCACAGGCTCTCCATACGAGAAGGGACACCGTCGGAGCATTTACAAAGACTTACGAAACGATTTATATAAAAGTTTCCTTCCAAAATATAAAGCATGAGGCGGCATATGACTATAATAACTGTGTTTGCGTACAAATAAAACCTTTGGACGGAGTAAAAAGTACATACTTCCGCAAAAAGTTATTGGAACCGGCAACTGGAAGCTAGTGGAGGCCATGATAAAAATAAGGAAAACAACATCATTTTTCTTGCTCGATTACCCAGTAGCAATAGCCAAGTGGCTAGCGTATTTCTCTTCGAATGTAAAGCATGATTTTCACTCGATTCAAATTTACTAAGGGGCTTATTCTTTTTGCTGATTTTTTTAGCCTAATTATTTCTTAAACTCGCTATTGAAAGTGTGTTCATTGATATTTCCAGCGAGTCTCATCCAAAATATAATTAAAACGTTTTTTAAGTATCTGGTTCCGGATTTTTCTGAAGGCGAGCATTAATTGGTGACTGTAAGCGTAGGATTCGAGATCCTTCGTCTGTATTACGGGATAGAACCGAAGTATATGCGCCTGATGCAACCGGTTGTCATTGCCAACCCCGTTTCCATTTCTGTGACGATTTTTCTTAGTAGATTTTGACTGCAGCACTTCAATGTTTCAATGAAAATACAACTTAAGCAGCATTCACTCCATTAATGCGTTTTTCGTCTCCAAAACTGAATATTAACGACCACTTTGCAATCGAACTAAATATTAATTTCGTAAACAACCCTTAAGGGAGTATATAGTTGTGGTTTGAAGCAAATTGATATTTAATCGATAATATCCAATAAGTGGGTATGACTAGAGACTCTAGGTTTTCAAGTACTCTCCGATTGTTGTTGATTTCTTGGAAATCGCTTAGATGTCTTTTTGCCTTTATATGGCAATGTGAAAGACCATTGCAGTTGCTTTAAGTATTCCTGAACATCTGACATTGAATAGCCATCTCTAATGGTCGTGAATGATTATTAAACGTTGAAGACCCCTTATTCAACGTCCTTTGTTCGAGACTACTCGAATTGTGTGAGGAGGGCTATAACAATACTTCTGTCTAAACTTTTGGTCGGTGGTTTTCTCTGTGGCTGACCTCTTCTTCATGACAAAGACTTGAATAAACTAGTATACATGCGAGTTCCGTGCAAAATAGTGAGAGCTATTACGCTGAGGAAAATAGTATTTATATTTTGAATGCGAGATCCTCGCCCAAAGGCAGAAGTTAAAGTCGGTCAAGTGGAAAGTTTCAGAGGCTTCGATTAATATTGTAACCGGTTCCGTTTGGACGTAACATAAGGGGGCGAACTGAGCGGGGTTCGCCGAGGGCTAAAGGGAGCCTTATTAATTTTTTTCCGTTGTATTTTTGAGTGGATGTTTGCATCGCTAGTGCGTGGAGGCGACCTTGCGTGAGTGAGCGAGTGAATGAGTAATGTAGTGTTTCTCCTTCCCCAATTTTGTTTACATTCCTGTCAAATGTGACCCCCCCCTCGGCCAGTGATATGGCCCCATTAAGTGATCTCCGCCGTCTCCACTCCACCCCCTCAATGAAGAGGAAGTGTTCCCCTTTCCACCCCCCTCTCACCGACACTATAAAAAACGTGCGCCGGACAGAAGCAGGGTTCTTTTTCTGCTTATTCTTGCTGAGTGGTTAAGTGAATTGAGGCGAATCAGGGATGCTAAAAGGGCTGACAGGAGAAGTCGCGAGAGGCAAGTCAATTCCCCAAGAGGACGGAGAGCTAGGTGGAGGAAGAAAAATTTGAGCGGCTGGAATCAGGAGAGGAGCCACTCCAATCTCTGCCGGCAGGGAAGCCGCCCTCCGCGATCGTGGAGCCACAGCCACCATCAGGAGAACCATCGTCATCACCGGCGACATCATAAGATAATGTGACCCGATAAGTACTCTCTACCCTGCCCACAAATCCCTCCCCCCCCCATTTCTCAAGTGAAGGAGACGTAACTGTGAAAGAAGAGACGACGTCCGTATCATTTTTCCGTATTTTTTAATTTTTTTCCCCTTTCTCCCCCTCAGAATGTCGTGTGAGTGTGTGTGTGCGTGTAGAACTTGTGAGAATAAGTAGGGACGTTATTGATTTATTTTATTGTGTGAAATCTCATTTTTGGACATGCTAAATATTGTTTCCGCCTGGGGAAAGTTTAAGAACGATGAGACCACTGTTCAAAGGAAGTCTTTTTGTTTGACGTTTTTTTTTAACTTCCATCTAAAAAAAATGAATTGTGTTAATATGTATGTTCTTGCCTGTTCTTTACAATCTCAATTAAACAGTTATGCAAATTTAAAAGGTGTGTAAAGGCTCTTTTTACCCGACGCAACCAGACTCTCAAATCGCCCCCCACTCCACCCCTCCCCTCCCCCTAACCAATCCCCTTATTTCCCAGGTGCATGAGATTTTTTCTTCCCCACACCTTCGGACCCGTGCACCTCAAACCCTCCCAATTCAAATTCCCCCGATTGTGGTCGAGGTCGGAGTCGGAGGCCACAATATGAATGGTAATCATTGGAAAAATGTAAATTTTAGGGATTCTATCTTAATATTGGCTAATTTCTTTCAATGCCAGTTTCTACGTCTTCAGTTGAATCATTAATTTTATAAAAATATTGACCCTCTTCAGAGACAACAATAGCAACCCAAAGACTAAAGCATAAAATGTAATGTGAATACACACTTCGGGAAAGACAACAGTCTTTAAATAAGTGAAGACAACCACGATGAATGTAAACTAACGCTTTACGTAACCGATAACACCGTACGAAATAAATAGCAAGGTCATGTGCGGCTGTGGCAGAAAGGAGACATTTTTCAACAGAAAAAATAAATAAAGATTTGAAAGTATAAATATTTTGTAAAATCCCCTCACTGACTTAAAATCCTTACTTCCATCAGGAATTTGCAATTTTGCGGCTCTTGAAATCCTTTATTGTGTTCCATGTACATTGATACATAATCACCTTCTGCAGCGATTTATGGGCTACTTCACCAGAAGGCCTAGCTCCATGCAAGATCTCTGTTTCATTTTTTTTTAAATTAGCGACCACTCTGATTTCTAATAAATTCATTTCTGATGGCGGAAATCCTTTCAAATGCCTCCAAGACAAGCAAATAATTACTTTGATGAGCATCGAATGGAAAGCTTTCAACAATGAAGACCGCGATTAAAACCTGACTAGAGGCAGGTTAAGGAAATGGCTATATTTAAACCGATATTTTGTCTGCGGCGTGGTGAAACGCATTTTCTTAAGAGCCAGAAACCGGGTTTTTTTGACAGTTTCAACTACCGCGATTGAAACTGTGGATTAAACTTCGTTGTTGCTATCCACCTATTAGATCAAAGGAAGATACCAGAACCTTAGCGCAACGGAGAAAATTCTCCAGCTCAATCAGCCCTTGTTGTCCGTTAGTTTTGGATAAAAATATGAGATGGCAGGCCCCCTCGTACTCAACTCATTAAGCCCCCATCGAGTTGGCTCAATTTCCTAGGATCAAGTAGATCCCATTTCCCGGAACAGCAAAAGTTTTTCGCCGATGCTGCAGTAGTGTATAAGGAAATTATAAATGAAGAGGACAGTCAGTCTTTAACTAAGGATTTTGATGCGATTGATGATTGGTGTGATAGTTGGCATCTAGAATTAAATTTGAAGAAATGCGCGATAATGAACTTTTGGAAAAAGAATGGCTTCCCCCGGAATAATTATTGCACCAAAGAAAAGAAAATATCTAACGTAGAATCTATTAAATACTTAGGCGTCACCATTACTGAAGACATATCATGGAGGAAACACATCAGGGAAATAAATAGTGTAGCAAACCGTAGATTAGGATTCGTAAAATGGGTTCTAGGCAAATGCGATGAGAGAGTACGAGAAAGAAGCTATTATACACTTGTCAGGCCTCATTTAGTAGAATATGCCGCTAGTACATGGGATCCGTACGAGGAAGGTATGATAAAAGAATTAAAGCGCGTGCAAAGGAGAGGTTTCTTAAAGGCCGTTATGATAATTGTATAAGTGTTACGAGTTTAATAGATGAACTAGGATGGGAATTACTATCAGAACGCAGGTTAAAATTTAGGTTAAACCTTTTAAATAAATTCGAAACCGATTTGGTCACGGATGACGTTAGATATATATTGAGAACCCCTGCGTATTATGCTAGGTTTGATCATATTAACAAGATTAGAGAGATAGATTGTCGTACCGATAGATTTAAAATGTCATTTTTCCCGCGTACCATAAGAGAGAACAATAGGCAGCGTAGCAAAGGGATAGGTAGGTGAAATATAGTTAGAGTAGTCTGTAGTGCATGATGCATGTAATAACAACCAATAACCCCTTTCTTATTATGTAGATACTAACCACCTAGCAGCATGTGACCCTGTTCTATAGCATGTCTCCCTTATATATCCTACTTGCATGGCAATAGTGCATGTTTGGTGATCTTCACCCCCTGCCACACACCCTCGTGGTGGCTCGCAGGGTATTACGTAGATGTAGATATATATGAACAGCTGCGAATGCCAGCGTTTAGGCGACAAGAGTTTATCCTCCCTAACGGAGGGGAAATTTGATTTGATTTGGGGAAAAGTGATTTAATACACACAGCCGTAGTGGAAGCCTTCGACCATTCCTAGCATCAAGTCCACTCTTCAGGGACGAAGATTTGTCACAATTGAGGAGATGAGACAAAAATTGCTGGAGTTACGAAACATGATAAAAATACTCTTCATGATTCCAGCTATATAAGCCTGGTTTAGAGATATTTGTGGTCATTTAAAGATTTAAACTATTTTTCAGATTTCACATTTTTGAGTTAATTAAGGGACATTCTAATTCAGAATATACTGATTTTCAGTAGAAAAGTCGACCAATATCGCAAAGCATCTAATTACAGTATAATAAAATGATTACTTCATAATTAATTATATATTCATCGAATTCGATAAATACACGTAAAATATCCGACCGTATCTGTCGTTCACCCACGAAAGCATGCCTAACGGCAGGTAGCGAATCATTTTGTAAGGGGACATCATTGCATTCAACGACCTACGTGTACGCTCGAATGCGTTGGCGTGTTCTGATTATAAGTATTGCGATATCGTAATGACAAGGGAGTCCATTTTTTTCACCGTCTTCTTCTGATTATCTACGGGAGTAGTTCGCTCGTCTTGAGAGGGGCGAGGAGATAAGCGAGAAAAGAAGTCGGTAGGGCGAGAAGGAAAATGAACAGAGGAGAAGAGGAGGACTGGAGGGGGGTGGGAAGAGGCGAAAGAGGGGAAGCGGCGGGGTCGGTGGAATAATGGGGGCCGTACCCTCGGGTTTACGCGATTACTTCCATGATTCGACTGTGATATGAGATTTTCATCAACGCAACAGTTGTATGAATTTTTTCACCTCGGATACCGAGATTCCATATGCGTTGTCATTTTTTAGCTCGCAGCTTATCACGTTCAGTATCGAGTTAATTTTCTTCTAACATGATGATTAAGGAAAATTTCCAAGAATCCTTACTCACATAGATTAGTTGTTTTAAATGAATTCTTAGCATTTGAACACACTTGGAGATAACGGGATATGCTTCTCAGATGGTGAACACCAAAAATAGCACTGCTAACTCAGAATGCAATATCGTAGCTCATATTATCAAAAACAGGCTCCATGAAATCTCAGACCAAATGTTAGCACCCATGCAGTACGAAATCTCCAAACAGCCAAACATGATATATAATATTATATAATAATATATAATATTATCAAAACCATCACAAAGAAATGACTTTTTAGCGATTTTAGCAATCGATCTACAAAAAACGTTTGACTTCATTAGAATAGAGTGGATTCAAACTATATTAAATAAAATGCCTTTCCCCGAATTCACAACAAATGCAATAAATGTACTATACAAAAATATAATGGCTAGAATTAATATAAAAAATACCATCTCCCCTCCCTTTAGCATTAAAAACTCTGTAAGGCAAAGGTGCCGGTTGTCAATGATTTTATTCGCATTCACGATTGATCCTGTGCTCCGAAATATAATAGCAGAAAATATGTGCTCATTAATAGGGGTTAATCACGTTCTCGGCGTAACATACGCCGACGACATCACCCTTTTTATAGAGGATAAAACCCAAATACCTAAAGCTAAAAAAATAATCAAAGAGTTTGAACTAGCAGCAATATACTTAAATGAAAAAAAATCTAAACTACAACAAATCAAGGGGGAAGTGGGGACGTCAGACACTAGCTGGACCACCACAGATGAAATTAAAATTCTAGGAAACATATGGAAAAGTAACAGCCAAGAGACCGTAGAAAAAAACTGGGAAGAGCAAAACAAAGCCCTATGGATCATAACAAAATACGCCCTCCCTGCCATTCCTCTCATAACCCGAGCAAAAATTATCAACCAATTAGTCTACCCCCATATATGGTTCTTGGTACACGTATGGCCGTTACCAGGAAGAACCAATGCAAAAATAATAAAAGAAACCAATAATATGCTTTGGAACGGTTATTTGAAAAAAATTGCGCGCAAAAATTATACGAACCACCAACGCAAGGCGATCTAAATTTGACCGATTGCGAATTGAAGGCCAATATTCTCTTTGCGAAGCAGAACCTCCATATCCTCGGTAGTAACGGGGAATGGCACAAGACCCTGCTTAAAGCTACAGGGCATGATGCTTCACACAACACGGGATTCCCGAAAGCAATACGAGAAACACAAGAAATAACCCAACTCCTCCTAGAAGGAGAAACGATTCAAACTAAGAATGAGAGGTTATACCAAAGGGCAATGGAGGCCGGAGGGGGGGAGGAAAACACATCCTGAAAAAACTCTTGGAAAAATTGGCCAGTACTCGGACAACATTTCAAAAGAATGCCGTTTTTGAAATAATCGCGGAACTGCTTCCCACGAGAGAACTCAAAACAAAAATGGGGCTTCTTGACAATCCTTACCGTGGATTTTGTGGTTGAGTGGCCCACTACGTAATAGGGTGTGACGAAAAGATCAAAGAATGGGAAACGCTAAAAAAGAGGTACAAAAAACTGGACATTCGTTGGAGGGACGATCGAGAGCGCTCACCTGAGATTGAACTTTAAACTCTTCCCAATTTTAAAAACAATATACTACCCTCCCTGATAGAAAAATTTGTGAATTGCAGAAAAAGACAAATAAATGCAAAATATGATATACTTAACCACGCCAAAAGATGGTTGTCAAGTGCACCGGAGACACTGAAAGATTGGTTACTTGAAACCCTATCGAATATATAGAAGGGAAATTATGATAAACGTATACTTTCAAAAAACTGTGAACTTGATGTAAACCAATAGTTAACAGAAAATAAATGTATTGAAACGGTATCTTAAGGGTTAAAGAACTAGGCGCGGAATCGAGGGCTCTGGTTTCGACTCCCAGTCTAGGTGAATGGTGTTTCCGCTCTGAATTTCACACAAGTACAGACCATGACGTTGGAATAAAATTGATTCTTTCGCGTACTCACATAGAATTTAGTGCAAGATGAAAACCTTACATTTGGGTGTACATCATTTTTTGCGAGAATACGAGTTGAGTATTGAGTTGTACGAGTTAAGAGCCTTAAATTGCAGTGAATACGATTATTTGAATAATTGAGTTAATGTTATTGCAACTAACGAACCTTAACGGGAGATGACATCCAAGAAGTTGTCAGTAAATTTTTGCAATTTTTAAAAACCTTTTCAGCAATAGAAATTTTCATCTCCAAGGAAACTCCGGCATAATAGTTAAATGGAACCTAAGTCCTAAGTCCAACATGGCTTTGATTGAATGTTCACCGTTAAAATTATAGTTAGTTTTTCTCCACAGCTACTTGAGTAGTTAATGACACCTACGAGCGGGGAATCCTTTAATGCCGCACCAACATTTTTATATTTTCTTCTTGTCATTAACTAATAACGGGCAATCTCTAGTACTCACAATTAAAATCATAAAGAAACTCTAAAAGCAGAAAAATATTTTGATGCCACGTGGAACGATATTGCAGCCTTGTGGAAGATGCAGTCACGTGCTTTACCAGAAAGAGAAATCCAGCACTAGAGGATTAGGACAGATTAACCTCTGTTGAGTGCTGCCGCAAAGATCACGGTTGAAGACATGGGAATAATAAGGAGGATGCAGGCGTTCAGGAAAATATTGTCCAGAAACACCACAGGTAAAGAGACCCGAAGGCCACAGTTGGGATTTGATTGGAGGTATTAAGCGGCGCAGTGAGGTAACCCTAGTGGTTAAAGCTCCTATTAACCAAAATCCTAATTACCGAAAAATTTTTGTCATTGCTCGGATACAAAATGCTACGAAGCAAGAAAAAGTTAGAATTATGGCCGATTTAGGAGTGAAAAAACAAGACTTGTCCAAGCTCTACTGTAATTCATTCCCTAATGTGTACAGAAGCGAGAAGGTAGAAATTAAGGTATTAAGCAGCACTGTGAGTTTTCAAAACCGGAATTCCGGTCGGAAAAGGAGGTGAAAATGTCCATGACTATTTAGCCCCTTGGAGACTTGCGTTACAATAAGGTATCAATTTGGAGTGAAACTGAGAACACAATTTTCCATCATGACATTTTTTTAAATCTTGGCAAATAATATTTCAAATCAACGTCGATAATTCCAATAAACTGAATGAATGTATTAATAAAAGTAGAAGTTGTTGATGAATAAACCAATTATTTTCTATGCAACGCTAAGGTTTTCTGGAGGTTGGGTTCACATGATTAACGTTTATTTAAAATAAAGTGAAGGGCTCATTATCACTAAACAGTTGTCATAAAATAACATAACATATTATGAAGCAGAAAATCTCAATGATGGTAACAAAAGCGGATAATTATATTTCGTCTCACTCCACATGGTTTTACCATAAAATAAAAACGATAACATAATGAAATAGAGGATAAAAATTCGCATGATATGGACTCCTTACTTGCACTACAGATTTTTTAACACAGTAAAACTTGGAGGATACGAACCAGAATGGATCACAATAAAAATAAGAGCTGTCAAAAAATCGGAAGTAAATATGTTACTCCATAAGGAGAAGTATTATTAAGGGAAGCTTATGTAGGAAATACAATATAAGGGCATATACTAACATAAAAAACTAAATTCGCTCTTTTTTATATATCGGGGAAAAATAAATTTACTAAGAACAATCACACCTCCACGACATAACTAACATTTATTTTGGAATTTAAAGATATCTCTTCTATATTATTTTATTGAACATCAAAACATTGTCAATGACAAAATTTAATAAAAAAAGAAATTTCAAATGAAAAAAAAGGACTCGTAACTTGTTGGACCGTATTCTTACATCCCCTGATATATTTTTGGGAAGTTTTTACAGTGAAATTAGATAATCCTAGTGTTAAAACTTCTATTAACCAAAATCCTAATTACCGCAAAATTTTAATCATTACTCGGATACAAAATTCTACGAAGCAAGCGAACGTTCGAATTATAGCTGATTTAGAAGTGGAAAAGCTAAACTTATCCAAGCTCAACAGTAATTAATTCCCTAATATGTACAGAAGCGAGAAGGCAGAAATAGGTATGAATAACGAGTGAAGCATCGAACGAGGAGGCAAACGAGAATGTGTCCGACATGGCAGAGGAAGAAAGACGAAATTATAGGAAAGAATTTGAAGATGGCTAAGACCTGGGTTTGGTGGAGTTAATGCATTATAATGGTTTGTAAAAGACCGGTATTAGGAAGAAGAGATGCTGGAGGGGATGATGGAAAGGAAAAAAAGGCATAAATGGCATCACAAAAGTAGTTCGAGTCTTGTCGATAGAAATGATTGGAAAATGGGGTACTATTAATGCATTGAATTCCAGGTTCCCTATTTGGAGGACATGCGTTCCAATTACGGCAGAACTTGTTACTTAGTGACTGCACTGAAGCGATATTATCCGCGCGAGACTAAAACACACTTAGGAGTAGGAGATGAATGGTACTGGGATTTTCAGCCGGTGACTCAACGGCCCGGCCTCATCCGCGCGTTGCTATGGTGATGATTAACCCTATTTCAGTCCATACTCCCGCCCTGTTATTAGGCGGCCTGAGAATCCGCGCTATCAGCGGATCTTTTCTTCCATGACGTAATCAATTAGCGACCACTGCACCTACACCTTTTGTAAAATGACTTACGGGTAAGAGGAATAAAATCATATTATAACAAGATACGTGTCAGAGATAATCACAGTAGAAAATAGGGGTGGAACAGTTTCAGTACAACTATTTCTTTTCAGGCAGTCGGTGTTTCATTTTTAAAGGTAAATTTAATGAATATAAGCACTATACTTTATTCATACTACTTAAATTTAAATGCCTCGTCAAAATAAATAACTGTACATATTCAATAACGATTTCTTGAAATAACTGAAAATGTTTCCAGCAGTTTTTCTCCGCAACTTTAGTGGACAGACTTACCTATTTATCTCCCGTATTTCTTCTCGATGGATTCGATTTCCTGTGCTTTTGTTTAGCGACGCTCGGTTTCGTGTTGACGAGAACGAAATAAGACAGTACATGGCGTGTGGACGCACGAAAGCGATGGCTGATTCTCTAATATATTATCTTCCATTAGTTATAGAAAGGGGGAAGATGTTGGGTAAGTGGGGAAGGAGAAGATAGAGAATAAGTTTTATTGACGGGATGGATATAAGCAAAACATTCCGAGGAGAAGAAAAATATATTATTGACGATAGCATTGGTAAATACCACTACAAATGAAATATATGAAGGACAATTTCCCAAATGTCTTTCAAACCTTCAATAACCCGAATGGGAATACCCGAATGCAAGATGTTAGCATTAGAGATAAAACGCGCGGTTAATATAATAACATCCGTGGACTAAAAACTGGCTACCTGGCATTGGAAAGTCGACTTGGGTTATATAACTTTTTACAATTATCTTTATAAAATCACTAACTATCCACCATATGAACGAAAAGAGGAAGTTCGTGATAGTTTTTAATGCATTATAAGAATTCGAAGAATTCAATTCCGAGAATGATTACTTATGGTGTTGTTTGGATAAGTTAGACATTTCAATTTGATTTGAAAGGAATCAGTGAAAGCGACTCAGTGCAAGATGAGGTTATTTAGTCTTCGCAAAACCAGAAACATCCGCACTGTTACCCAGTTCTTGAAGTTAAACGTTTGGTGCTCATTAATTGAAAAGCATATCTCGTTATTCCCAAGCGAGTTCAAAATGCCATGAATTCAATGGTAACAACTAATCTATGTGAATAAGGATGTTAGCAGAAAATAAACTCGATACTGAACGTAATAAGCTGCGAGCTAAAAAATGACAACTTAACGCATATGGAATCTCGGTATTCGAGGCGAAAAAAATCATACAATTGCTGCGTCGATGAAAATCTCATATCACAGTCAGATCATCGAAGTAATCGCATAACCATCGAGAGCACGGCCCCTTTAATACAACAGAGCCCGCCAATTCCCCTCTTTTGCCTCTATTCCCCTCTCCATTCCACCTCTTCTCCTCAGCTCATTTTATTTCTCCCCCTCCCGACTCCTATTCTCGCCTATCTCCTCGCACCCTCAAGACGAGCGAACGGCTCCTGTAGCTAAGCAGAAGAAGACGGCGAACAAAAATGGACTGCCTTATTACTGAGATATCACATCGCTACCTCAGTGATCAATAGAATGGAAAAATTTGTAATACTGGGAGCTTTTCCTTTTAAAGTGTCGAAGTTTAAGCACATCAGAACACGCCAACACATTTGAGCGCACATGGAGAACGTTTAATACAGTGGGAGAACCTTGCGAAATATGGTGTTGCCTGCCGTTAGGCATTATTTCGTGGGTGAACGACAGTCACTTCATAATGTGTTGCAAGCGGTTACCGCATAAATTCAAAATATTTATTTAAAAACGTAATCTTTTTATTATGAAGAAACATAAACTTGAATATATGCATGCAAAACAATATGCACATTCGACGCCGTCACCAAAAAATGATCTACATGCGCACAAATCTTTCATTTGGGTCACGAGGGGATTTTGGCTGAGCCTATCCCAATGCAAAAAACTCTACGTGTGATAGCCTAAATGCCATGCGGACAGGCATCCCGGTGCGAAGCAAACTGCCCCTCAAACTTACCGCTGATACTTGTTACTAAAACAGCGATTAAACCTTTCCTATATCTCTTACGATTGCAATATATCAAAACTATAACGCGCAAAACTATCGCACACAATTGTCTGACGCGCACGTAGAAAAGCCCTCCCTTACATAGCTGTTGGTGGAAGTGTAAACTCTCTAAAACTAATTGCTGAAGCGGAAGATGACAGGAATGAAGCTGGTATCCTGTCTCATACAATCTTAAAAACGCCGCGTATCGCCAAAAGCCGGTATTCCGGCTGTAACGACCTTCGCTACGAGAGGGCGATTGGCCATTTAGGACCTATTCGAGCCTGTCACGATGAAAAAGTTAACTTTTGATCATTTTCATTTGTAGAAGAAACAGTCAGAAACCACTCCTAGAAACCAGAATTTAGGTTATCCATCGTACGTACCGTTGTATCGGGCAGTAACGTAGAAGCTGAGAAAAGAGGAGAGAATAAACTGAAGGTGTTAGCGATGTGGGCGTGGAAAGAGGCGGAGGAGTGCTCTGTATGGTGGGCGAGGATAGGAAACTTCTGAATAAGATCCCGGACAGAGACAAAGGCAGAGTAGGAGGCTGGAGGAAGTAATAAGGGGACGGGTTATTCAAGACCGTGATAGAGAGGATGTTAGCCAAGCGGGGAAGAAGAGGAAAGAGAGTAGGTTTTATGGGTGGGTGGAGGAAGAGTAGATCGTACGCAGGGGTTACTAAAGACAAAATAGAGATGGATAGGACCTCGAAAGTTTAGAAAACTGTTTGGAGATTCTCTGACTTGCACAAAAACCTACCTTTTACCAGTAGAATACTTACAAATACTGTAAGAGAATAGATCGTTGGCTGTCCAACAGCTACATAAATTTGTTGTATTGAGGTGGAATTAAGTCAAATAATTCAGGGTGGCCACTCGAGTATCAAGCTGAAATTCCCTGACTTTTCCAGATTTTCCAGACTACTTTCACAATTTTCCAGACTGTTTGATAATATGTGTTTTACGGAATATTAACGTATTTACGCATGATAAAAATATGATTAAAAGCTGTAAAAGATTAGCCTCAAAATTAAATTAAGTAAAATTATGATATACAATGAATTTTAACAGTTATGGAGCATCATCTGAATGACATAACATTGAACATACTTGCAAATATTTGACGAATTTTCCTGGCCACCGGGCCGGTATCAAGTAACATTTTCCACCCGGAGAGTTAACACGAGTTGAAACGTTCGAGGTGAGAGCTCTTCTAGCACTGCACGCATTTTCTCAAGTTTCACTCCGTCGAGTGAGTGATAAAGTTGAATTTGTTTCATTTGTATATATTTTTGTGCTACTGCGTAAGGCCGTTGTTACACACACCGGCAAAGCCAGAGCTGAGGTCGGCATTTGTTACAATGTTTCTTAAATGCAAACTTGCCAACATGTCTAGTTCTCCGGTGTCGGAAAATAAATAGTTTTTCTATTTCATCCAGTCCTCTCGTTGCTCTACAAACTTGCAGTGACGAAATTCCTTCTAGTTGCTACTTTGCTCCATTCCTGAATATTAGCAGTATAAAGTATGATGCTAACGTCGATTGAATAATTTGAGAGAAGGCCTTCTTTATGTAACAAGACTAAGATCCGTTTAAAAGACAAACTGGCACACAAAAGGAATGGAGACAAGTTCATACGTTTTTGAAAGATGATTTACTTGAATTGGATCAGAAGGCGACTCCTGTATTTCCGCTTAAGGGGGCTGTATACCTCGGCCGAAAACGCTAATGCGGACGTATACTTTGCCTTCTAACAGTGCTCTACATTGCAACTTAAAGCAAACTTTTTGGCAAGCGCCTATAATAAGGATAGATGTCTCCTTTGAGCTTTGTAATCTGTCGTTTACGGAATCTTCTACTGCTATTTCAGCAGTGGAAAAACATAAATTTAACGAAAATGAGCTTCTCTTCCCGACATTTACGACGGATATTTGTAAAAATATTTATTTATACTAACAGGTAGCGGCCATCAAGTTTCGCTATACCTATTGTCGCGGTTTTCACTAGCTTGGCAGCCAATCTACCGATTGTTTTTTCTTCTGCATAGTTCGTAAGCCCCCATTGGTTTCTTCGCACCACTACTGGATCGCCGGCAATGACAACAATTTTGCGTCGGTAAAATCCGCCTAGTGTGTAACAGGCCATATGCACCTCTTCGGTTAAGGAGAGCCTTTCCTGCAAATGCATGGTTGTTCAACTTGGATTGAGATTGGACTAGCTCTATGTTAACTCAATGATTGCGTGTATTGAAATGGCTATCAGCAAAGCGCGGGATGTTCAAATATCGAACATATACCTATGCGCATGAGGATGAAAAAAATCACCATTTGACTTTTACAACTAAGATGATTTTTCCATATTTATTTTTCATTTTCCCTGACATTCCATGACTTTCCAGACACAATGAAATTCCCTGACTTTCCCGGTTTTCCGGAAGTGTGGCCACCCTGTAGGTATCATGTAACTAGGTGTGCCTTCGAGATAATTGTACTCCCTGTGAAACATGGTGAACATTCATCAAGGGTTGAATTTCGCCATGAAAAAATCATTTAACTTGTCCGGGTTTCGAAACCGGATCTTCCGATTGCCGGTCAGGAGTGTTCGCCAGCTACACCACCAAGCCATGTTCCTCTAAGTCGAATTTCAAGGGCGGGGGTTTATACGAACTAGACGTTCGCGTCTCAAGTCCACATTGTGGCACATGAAACGATATTCGTGCTTACAAAGCCACTGTCGCGGTGGATAAACCCAACATTGTCGTTTATGTAACGACGAAATTGACGAATTTCCGATCATTGCATTGACAAATGATATGGTACGAAGTCACTCGCACGGGTGCACAAACGCCAAGGGTTGACATTCCAGGGAAACTCCGTGAAATTCGTTCTCACGCGAGAAGATGCGAGAACAGATTCACCGTTGAAATTGCATGGTGCCAACGGCCACAATCGCGCAACTGCACGAAGGCGTGGTCATGAAAAGAGTTCTAATTTGGAGCATTTGTCCACGCATATGTTCGGTCTCGAGTCTTCTCGGGTACATGCATCGTGTAAAAATGCCTTAACAGACTTATTCGATGGCTGTGCGGACATTCTTTATTCGAGTTTGCCAAATATATCTATACTACAAATTGGTGCACTCAGTCTAGAGATATAAAATAAACTAGTTAAACAACTTCAAATGAAATCAAGGAAACTTGTGCTCTACGGCCTCGTAAAATAGCCAACTCAAACAAGAATTTTTCTTCAATGGCCGTAATTATTGGCAACAACCGTCAAAAGAAAGAAAACGTTTTCTGCGTTGGTATAACGGAAACGCCAGTGACCAACCAGATCTGTGAAGGACCCCATTTTGGGTTGTGATTGTGTATCTGTGACTGGTCACTGGCGAGGTATAAACATTCCCGTAAACCACCACAGAGGGGCTTTCTGGTTGAGAGGCTGTGGTTGGTTACAGACGTTTCCGTTAAACCAACACAGTACATGTTATCTTCTTTTAATGAGCGTTGCCAATAATTACGGATATTGGAGAAAAAATTCTTACATAATTTTGCTAACTTCAAATGAGTATAAATAACTAATAAAAATGTAAGTTTCAAATCTCATTAACTGTGGCACATTGACCTGATTTGCATCGCACATATAGTTACCTACAGATTGGTGTTAGAAGTCCGTTGAAATGTTCCAGGGCTGCTTTTCAAAAAAGTATTAAATAACGTAACTACTAATTGATCGCTATTCCTTTCAAATTACGACACATATGCTTACGTGCTCATGTGCAATTCCTATTTTGAGTAAACCAGGAATAGCCACGGATAACTTAACGGGTCACCCACAATGCACAAATGTGCCAAAGTCCACAGGGGATAAAAATCATATTTTAACCTTTGTGGTACGAGATGACGTGATATCACCTCATGGGCACCGTGAGTGTTCCAGGTTTCACTAGGGAACTTTCACTAGGCTCCCTAGTGAGAGCTGGAACACTGGTAAGTCCCATGACGTGATATCACGTCGTGCCGCACAGAAAGGAAAAGTAACTCTAACGATATTTGTTTCATCTCCTCGATTGTGACAAATCTTCCTCCCTTTAGAGTGGACCTGATCGCAGGAATGGACAAAGGCTTCCGTTACGGCTTGATGTTTAAAATCCTATCTTCCGGCACTGCGACAACAGTTTCCCTTCCGTTATGGAGGACAAACTTTTGTCGCCTAAAAGCTGACACACGCAGTTGTTCCGGGAAATGGGATCTCCTTTGTCCTGTAGAAATTGATTCAAGTCAGCGGGAGCTTACTAAGGCAAGTAAGGGAGCTGAAAAAGGGCTGTCATCTCATATTTTTATGCAAAACTAACGGACAAGGGTTGATTGATCTGGAGCGTTTTCGCCGATGCCTCAAGATTCTTGCACCTTACGTGCTTGACACTATTATTTTCAGTCCCAAGGTAAAATTAAGAAAGTTTGTTTCGAAAATAATGACTGCTAGTTTGAATATTCTCTGATATGTACTGAGAGCGTATGGGATATTGTTCGACGGTGTAATTAAAAAAAAAATATAGTCAACAATAGAACCTTCCACATTTAGCGAACGGAACGGGTCGACAAGAGAACACGGTTGTCAAACTTATGGTATGCCTGCTCCCCCAAGGAAACACACGCGAACATTTCCAACACCTCCTTTAATCTTAAATAGGGAAGTCACTTCATAGAATAAAATTTGCGTATTAATTGATTTCACGATTTGCAGTTACTATACTGCATGACTTAACATTTTAAATACCGAGCTAAAATTAGGAAAGTTCGTGAAGGGAATAATTATTCCATGTTTTTATATTCTACTATTTGCAGTAATTGTTTGGCATATCATTTGACAGGAATTTAAAAAAAAACGTCTACAGTCACCTATACCCCGTTCCATATTTAGTGGGCGGAATGGGTCTAAAGGGCGCTGTTGCCAAACTTATTATACACGTGCTCAACTAAAAAAAGCATACGCGAACGAAGCTACACCGCGCTTATATTTGGTAAGTCTCTCTTTGGAACTATGTTTGCAATTTGGCAAGACTTGCAGACACTGAGTGGCGCAATGTAATTATCCCTATACTTTTAGAAACATCGCATCTTTTGCCTTATGGAGATTTTCACAGAGGGCGGATCTCCATGGGAGCCCCTATTGTGAACGACTTTATTCTCATTTGGATATCTTTTTTACGGCATTCTCCCTCGGGATAGTGAATTTATATACTAGATAGATTGAAACGATCGGAATAAAAGGGAAAAGAGGGGAGTAAAATGAAGTATTTGGCAAGAATCAGAGAAACATCTTAAATCTTTTCTTCATTGTGGGTGGAGTAAACTCGAAGTTCTGATAAAGTGAAATACCTTGGAATTACCATAACTTCGGATATATCGTGAAGAACGCACATACAAAACATATGCTGCATGGCATTTACTCTATCACACTATGTTAATTTTCCTGCTTTTCCCCTAATTTTCGAATTTACCATATCCCAGCCAACCTATTCTCAACGACTACCAATTTCGGAGCATTTCACATGTAATTGAATGTGCGTCATATCGAGAACAGTGTTGCTAAACATGAGCTTCGAGTGCTCAACACCAAAACACGTTTGCAAACATCTCCAATATCTTAATAAATTCACCTGTTTTTACGCGGAATAGGTATAAATTGAGTAATGAAAATTTCCTACGTTTTTATTCATCATTCCGCATATCACTATGCTAACTTCCCCGCTGCATTTTGCATCATCGCATCTTTAGCCTAATGATTATTTACCCCGAGATTAAATGCCTACAGTCATTATCTCTAGTCTAACTTATAGTGGGTCACCTACGTGATGCTCCACAGATGATCCAAAGTGAACTCCATTAAATACACTCCCATAAAACACGTCACCAATTCACCTCCCGAAACCTTATCCCTCACATCTTTACAAGTCTGGTGTCCTAACAATCCCTGCCACTACCCCCGGCGGCGGTTCTCAGGGTAGTATGTGAATGTAGATGTGGAAAGGCCAAAAAATGTTGAGTTAAAAAATACCCGAACCTAAATAATACTTAGGTTCTAATACTGATAATTTAACCACAAGCAAAAATGTATGCAATCATTGAATAAGTGTTGCAGAAACATTCGATATATTTATTGGTTTCATAACTTATGGCAAGGAGTAATGAGTTCCATAAGTAGCCAAGATGGCGGATGCGCAATGATCCGCTTGGAGACTTATTGACTTGATAAAAAAGTTGTTTTCAGTTAACTGTCCAGCATGTTTACTCTTACTGACTAATTATTACGTGCATTAGCAATTATTCATAGGCTAAACTTTCAAAAAATTGTATCCGTCGCTAAAAGATTAGATCAAGTATATGAATCTATTAACTATTGGTAAATAAGTTATGGAACAGGTAGATGTGTTCCTGCAGCCAGAATATTTTCAAAAGATCTATGACCGTACGGATCTCATAACTACTGATTCCATAACTAAATGTTCTTGTAGCCGGCCATTAGAAAGTTACTTATCTAAGCTGAAGAAATATAAAATTTTCATAATTATGTTCCTCTAATATGAGCACCAATGTTTTAGATTTGTGTAAAGGAAGACTTGAAAAGAGAATACTAAAGGACCTGCAATTGTTGTTTAAGGAGGAACCTTTATTTTAGGAATGCGCGATTACCTACCTTGATTTTAACATACGTTTTTTAATTTTTAGTCTTTTATCAAGTAAGAATTCTCCTATCAAATGGTGTAATATTTCACTACGTCATCTGTCATTTGACGAAGATATATAGGTTTAAAAATGATGAATTTTAACACTGAAACACATTTCACAAATGGCAGTGTGATGGTATCTCTTCACATAACTTTTTTTCTCTAATTCTTCGCAAATAATATTGTTCAAAAACCTATAAAATATGAAACAGATGTTGAGACATCTAATATATTTTTCAGCTTAGGTCATCGATAATATAACGAGTATTTAGGTTTCAATAACTGACATCCTATTTTCGTCGGAGCAAATAGCTGACACACTGTGAGGAATGCGGCAACATTGAAAATGGGGACTTTTGTTGTTTGCCTTTTTTTCCAAACTTTTTTGTAAAATTCTGCAAAATTGGGAGTTATTTATACATTTTGAAGTGCTTTCGGCCTAAATATAACTATATACCCTATCCTCAGTTCCTTAAGTAATCTTGTAATCATGTCTCGCCGAAATGGGAAAGGAGGTTGGAGTCAGTATAATAACTGGTTTTCGTTACGAAGTATAAGCTTCTCTTTTGCGTTTTGTGCTGTTTGATTTGTGATCAACTTTGTGCGATGGAGTAATTATATGAAATTTAAAGAATATATAAGGCAACACTAAGCCAAAATTTACTCTCTACAGCAAATCACTAAGCTAGTTACGAAAAAAGGAGGAAGCTAAATACGTGGCTTCCAAAACCTAATCACGAGTTGTTTAAGAGATAATTTGTATTGATGAAGTTATTATTATTGATTAAGTTATCGGGTTATCAGCCGGGTCAGGATGGCCATTACTGTCAACGCTTCGATGGCCTTCTCTGCCATCGTCATCAGGGGTAATGATGGGCCTTGTGTCGTGCCGGGTTTATGTAGCTCCGATATGGAGGTCAAGTCTCCCCTGATTGGTCAATTTTTGGCCCCTTTCTTCCTCTCAATCTTCACATTTGTTGGAGGATGGGATTCCATGTTCTGGTTAGGTTATAACCCGTGTCTCTATTCATTATGTTGTTCTTAAGTCTTATTTCAATTGCCTCTTAGATCGCCGATCCCAGTATCCATTTTCCCTGCAGAGGATTTTAGCATCATCAAAACGGATAGCATGATAATTTTGGATGCTGTGGTCGGCTACGGCAGATTTCTCCGGATATCCAAGCCTGATGCAGCACTTGTGCTCGGAAATCCTGGTCTCAATTATTCTGCCAGTTTCTCCGATGTAAATGTCTCCAGATTCACAGGGAATGTGGTAATACCGGAGGTTTGAGTCCAATTTTGTGTTTAATCCTCACGAGTTGACTCCGTAGTAAGAGACTTGTAGATCGTCTCGATGTTATGTGCTTTGAATATTCTTGACAAATTCCCGGAAACCGTTGAAATGTACGGAAGAGCGGCCTTGGCAATGGGCTTGACTTGGCTATGGCTTGGCATTGTCTGGAGTTTTTTCCGGGGCCAGATACTCTTCCGTCGGACGGCGGCTTTGGACGGTCCTTCTCAGGGCCGTAAGAATATCATTTCTCCCGTAGCTATTGCGTTTGAAGGTGGTGCGTAGGTGATTTATTTCTTGTGGCAGGCTGTTCTCATCCGCAATGCGTCTCGTTTGGTGAAAAAGTGAAGACAACACTCCTCTTCGTTGTGAGGGGTGGTCGCGGCTCCGTCCATTCGCGTATAGATCGGTATGGGTGGGCTTTCGATAGACCCTGTGGCCTAGGCTTCCGTCTCCTTTCCTTCGTATCATATGTCGAGGAAAGGTAGGAACCCGTCCTTTTTCCTTTCCATTGTGAATTTAATGTTGGGATGAAGACTGTTCATATGCTGAAGAAAGGCTAACAGCGTCTCCGGTCCATGTGGCCAAACAATGAAGTTGTCGTCGACATTGCAGAAAAAATTTTTAGGCTTGAATTTGGTTGTAGATAGAGCACTCTCCCCAAAATCCACCATAAAAAATTCGCAATGGCAGGTGAGAGAGGAGACCTCATGGCAACACCGTCAGTCTGTTCGAAGAATCCTCCACGAAATTGTAAGTATGTCGTGGTGAGGACATGTTGGAAAAGATTGACGATTTTTTCATGGAAACGCGCACTCAAGACCTGAAGCGTGTCCTTCAGGGGCACTCAAGTGAATAATGAGACAACATCAAAGCTCAAAATTATGCCTATTGGGTCTGATCGGATATTTCGAAGGGTTTTGACGAATTCTGATGAGTTTTTAATTTGATGCTCACACCTTCCGACGTAGGGTGAGAGGATGCCAGCTAAGTATTTCGCCAGGTTGTAGGTCGGAGAGTTAATGGCACTGACAAAGGGCCTGAGAGGAACTCCTTCCTTGTGGACTTAGGGCAGGCCGTATAATCTTGGGGGAACTGGAGCCTGTGGTACTATATTCCTCCGTTCTTCCTCAGGTAATGCCGCTTCCTTGATGAGGGCCTTGGTTTTCTTAACTCTGCTCTCCATGGGGTCACTTTTAAAAGGCCGATAGGCGGAGTCTCTACGAATATCCAAAACTCTTTTGCCGTAATCTTCACTTTTCACGATGATCGTGGCGTTGCCTTTGTCCGCTAGTAAAATGACAATACCAGGGTGGTTCCGTAGGCGGTGAAGAGGTGCACGTTCAGCCGTGGTGATGTTAGACGGCGTAATTCGTTGTGCACGGGACGAATTGATTGCTGTCCGAACCTCGGCAAATTTGGGTATGACTCATACCCAAATTCGCCAACGTTCGGACAGCGTGGTGTCATACCGTATGACACCGTGGTCTCTGCGCCGCACGAAAAAGGCCAGAGAGCTAAGATGCTTAGCCCTCTCCTTCTTAAGGTTCTCAAAGCGGCGAATGGTCCGAAGAGTTTCCTCCCCGTAGAGGTGAATGAGGAAGGATTTCGTTTTTGCGAAATGTTGGCATCGAAACGTTGGCAGTAACGGCCATCCTGACCCGGCTGATAACCCGAGAAGACTTCATCAGTAATATTCGCCGGGAAAAAACGAAATCCTTCATCAGATCCTTTGTATATTCGGGCCCAAAAGTATTAGACGCCTCACATAAACCCATTAAATGTTTAAAAAACCAGAAGGAACTTTTGAAATTTTCGATGAAATGGACTATGGCGCGTAACAACATTGATGTTTTATACTAGATCTGAAATGTATGTACGCGTACCATATGTTATAACTAGTATTAATTAGTATTTTATTAGAATTTAAGGGAGATAAATTATTATTATTGTCCCTGCTTTCCTTGGTCATATTTGGAGTATATTGTTTTATGGAAGTGAGTCATGGACACTTGGTATGAATGGAGGAAAGAGAATGGAGGCCTTTAAAATGTGGCGCTACAAGAGAATTCTCAATAGATCTTGGATGGAGAGGTTGCCTAACGAAGAGGTACTACGGAGAGCTGATGATATTTCGTGTCTGTGGAACAAAATGAGAAAGAGACGAGACACCTGGATAGACCACATCGTAAGACACGAGGGTCTATTAGGAGCCACTACAGAAGGCTGAGTTCATAGTACAAATACGAGAATCACACCCGGAAAGGAATACGTGGAACGGATTAGATAGTACAAGGGCTGATATTCCTACTCGAAGTTGAAGATGCTGGAACAAGATCGGGAGGAATGGAGATTAGAATAATCGTTTATTTTACCCTGGATCAGGTCCCTTAGAGCAAGAATACAAAAATTATACAATTACAAAGAAACATATTATTTAATTCAAATAAAAAATTACAAATAAACATATTATTTAATTCAAATAAAAAAATAAAGAGCTTAATAATATACAATGTATAAAAAAAGACAAAAACAGCTACTCTCATTGAAAACAATTTTACATGTTTAACAGTTAAACTCGGAGATAGGTAAAAATACAATCAATATAAAAATTATGGTACAGGATAAAAAAAAACATAAACAGACCATGAGGGGAAAAAACAATTTTTGTCTGATAAAATGAAATAAATATAATAATAATAATAATTCAAATAATAATAATAATCCATCCAGAGGTTGTGTCCTGCATCCAACGCCTGTGACCACTCTGGAGAACGCGCTTCGTCTTGACATCGGGCAAACGGACCGTCTCCACTGAGTTGGTAACATTCCACCGTGGCGTTTTTCAAGGCGACAGCTTGAGCCCCCTCCTGTTCTGTATTTCCCTCCTCCCCCTTCAAGCTGAGGCGAGGCCGAGGATACATGTGCGGCGTTCCTGGTGACAGGAAGCACAAGGTCACCCATTTTTTTTACATGGATGACCTTAAACTGTATGCTTCCAACGCCAAAGAACTGCGCGTTGCACTGGACACCGTACATCAATACAGTGAGGCTATAGGGATGGAATTCGGATTGGACAAGTGTGCATCCATCCACCTGGCGAAAGGAAGAATATCGGAGGACAAGGAAGACTCGCAACTCGTTGACGGGAACGTCGTTCGTCATCTGCAAGATGACGAATGCTACGAATACCTCGGCGTCCCCCAGCGTCGAATGCAGGAGGTAGCAGCAGTGAAGGAAAGACTCACCGCCAAGTACAGTCAGACTCTCAGAAAAATCTGGAGTTCTGAGCTGTCTAGCAAGAACAAGGTTCTTGCCACGAACATGTTCGCGGTTCCGACACTGTTGTACACCTTCGGATGCATGAAATGGAATGTCAACGAGTTGCAAAACCTCGACCGGGGAACGAGGAAGATGCTGACCATCTATAGAAGTCTTCATCCGAAATCTTCCGTCGCCAGATTGTATCTCCCTCGCAGTGTAGGCGGTAGAGGTCTGTTGAGCCTGGAGTGCCTACATAACAGAGTTGTTTTGGGTACAGTTTGCCGTGTGTTCAACAGCACGGACCCCCTGCTCACTCTCGTAAGAGAGCACGAAGGTGCCGGTTCCTCTTCCAGGCGGCGAAGAGGGCAGCGGACGAAATCGGTCTGGACTTTGACCTGTCATCCGACGGTAACGACAGTGGCACGTCAATCGTGTCACTGAGGGCAGACGTCTTAAAGCTCGAGGTCAAAAAGGCTGAGCAGAAGACCTTGCTCAAGACGCACACCGATAAGCCCATGCATGGAGGTTTCTACCGAAACATGGAAAAACATGGGCTATCGAAGGAGCTGACGTTTGCCTTCCTTCGTTCCGCGGGTCTCAAGTCCGAAACAGAGTGTTTCGTTCTCGCGTGCCAGGATGGTGTCATCAACACTCTCGTGTACCGCCGAATGATATTCAAGGAGGAGGTGACGGACACGAGATGCAAAGCGTGCCGAGCCAAGCCGGAGACTATGAGTCACCTTCTCTCCGGCTGCAGTTATTACGTGCAATCAGCGTATTTAACTAGGCACAATGCAGCTCTGCGAGTGTTGTATTTCCACCTTCGACATCATTACGGCATCGATGAAGTTTATGTGCTGCCCTATGCCCCTGGAGATATTGAGTCCGTCGTGGAGAACGACAAAATAAAAATCTGGTGGAATTACTCATTCCCCACCACCAGGCAGTTGGAGGCGAACAAGCCTGACATCGTTCTCCTCGACCGCCAATCTCGTTCCATGTTCGTAATTGAGTTTTCGGCTCCGGCCGATACGAACTTGGACGCGAAAGAGGCGGAAAAACGGACGAAATATCAAGACCTGCTGTTCGAACTTCGGCAGATGTACCCGGGACACTCTGTAAAACTAGTAGTCTTAGTCATAGGTGTGCTCGGTGGAATCAAGGGCTCGCTGATACAGAGCATCAAGTGTATTCCTGCTTGCGTGGCACAGGCGGAATCACTTGCAGCCCGCATGCAGAAGGCCGTCCTCTTGGGGTCGCTCCGTCTGCTCCGTGCGCACGACCCGAACGCAGTGTAGCAACTGATCCGATGGGTTAATCGGAAGCGGCTACGAACTCTGCACCGCCCCTCTCGAGTTCTCGGCCATTATGACGGCAACGAAACCCGATGTTAGCCGGGGACTCGGAGGGGAAAGTTACAGAAGTAACAAAAAATAGACGGAAAACAACAGCTGCAAACCAATATAAAGATTGATGGCCAGAGAAGAAAAATTGGGCTAAAATGAAATCAACTTTTTAATAGTTATATATGCTTTTGAAAGTATTTTTGTTTAATTCCAACAATGAGTTTCATTCATGGAAGGCACTCGCCACACAGGCTTGTGACCTTTGAGGCTGCATAAAGCTGAGTGATATTTGCCCAAAACATTGTACCAAAACTGTTGAGCAATAAATTTTTCTTCTTTTGTACATATTATAAAAATAGTAGTTTGAAGCGCAGGTTCCCCCTTAAAGAATGCCTACAGTACTCGCGCGAAGCGACGGTAACCTTACGGTAACTTCATCACAAAGTTTAAAAAAGAAGTGCGTAGATAGCTGTATTAAGCGCTATCAGTGAACAAAATTAGTGAGCACTACCTAGGCATGATAACCCGGTAATTTAACGTTACCTAATCCCAAGGCTTCGCTTGAAAAGCATTAACCTAGAGGTAACGCAAATGGACGGGGATTTACTCGACGGCGGTGGCCGAACAGCAACGTGTACGTACCACGCAAAGGCGACAGTGGGAGGACGGAATAAGGATATGACCCGGTCGCTCCGTTCTGCATCCTCAGGAAGCAAGCCGCCGCCCACTGCTCCACAAATAAGGTTTCCTACCGCTTCGGAGGCCACACGTGGTTAGGTGAGCCTGGTCATTGAGTTAAAAGATCCGAGAAGGAAATAAGCGATGGGGTGAAGAATGAATTTACCCTCGAGGATGTTCACCACTCGACCGGTAGCGCGTGCGCCGCCTCCGCACAGACCAATTTCAAGTAAATATCTTTTATTTTCTACCCCCGCCGCGACCCCCTCATATAACTGCGCCTTCAATGTAAGATCCCATAATCTCCCTCTCCAGCTAACGCCGTTCTGTAATAACTACGCACTTTTAGGTATTTGGCGACACTTTCCCGGTCTATGGAAGGAAGGACGAGAGCTACTCAGATTTAATATAAAAAAACGCGGGGTTTTTTCCCATCAGAAGGGTGGTTCGGTTAACGGCACGAGACGGCAGATCAAAGCATCCGGCGCATCCACCTAAATTCGATCTTTTATCCCCATCTCGCATCAAAGATTTTGCTCCACTTTGACGAAGCCACATTGATGTGTGATATTTTATTAAAGGAACCGGTGTCCATTTTCCGTTTATCTTTGCCAAAATATATTTGAGTAAAAATTGTAGTAATATGGAACTAACAACGGCTTGACCTATACTGAGTCTTACTCCACTACATATTTTTGAGTACCTATTTAAATTACACATATGCATTTCTCATGGGAAGGTTTTGCACACTGTAAAACTTGAACCGTAAAATAGTATATCAGCTTCACAGCAAAAACTGGGCAAGCGAATTTCAAAATCATTGAAATATCTGCTTTTTTTAGAAGCTTTACATTTGATTGGGGCGCTAGACAGAATTTAAATGCTTATAAGAGAATTGATTTATAAGAGAAATGATAATTCTCTCAATATACATAAAGACGGATCCATAAACAAAGATGTCTTTAAATTACTCGATTCTCCAGTCAGTGACAACAAAACGGAAGTTCCACATAGTGATTTGTATATTCTTAACATATATTGCATAACAGCACATCTGACGATGCTGAGGGATCGTCAAAATGCGGATAGGTTAATACATTATTTTCAGCACTAACTACTTGGATAAACAGCCATCGCTGTAGACCTTTATCACACTAAAACATACCCACAGTCGTTCTAATTTTAAGGGTGCTTATTTTATGATGAAATTCACCTAGGTAGCTAAAAATATTTTCCTAGGATAAAGTTAGGTAGTTTCTCGTCCATTAGTAGAGTTCCAGTCCATTTCTCTTCCATTTGGAGAGTTATATTTTTCATTAATCCAACAAATAATTAATAAATAAATAAAAATATAAAGCCTATATAAAGAAACCAACATTTCTACCTACTGCAAACTAACGAGACTAAAATTAGCAGGGCATGTTCTGCGGATGTCGGAGGTGAGGGCAGATAAGAGAGTGGTCACTGGGCAGATGGGAGAGAAGAGACCGGTGGGAAAACTCAGAGCTCGAAAATTTCGAAGCCCCAAAGAGCACGTGAATAAAAAGCAGTGGGTACGGGAAACTCAACAACACAATTAAATGAAGTATACCAATAGGATCCTTAAATTTCCCACTATGCATGCACTCTATGTTGATTTCATTTGTATAAATTATCGATATCCTCAGTGGGATAATTGATTGATGGCACATTTGTAGTTCATTTAAGAAGAACATCAGAGTCCAAATTGAAACCAAAACGAAAAGTTTTCTCACTTGAAAAATTCGTTCTTATGAAATACGCATACAGTGACGGTTTAATCCATGGAGCTCGAAAGTAGTTTAAATGAAGAACGCACGGGATGCATTTCTTGAAAGTCCCCCGCAAAGGAATCATTAAAACTGAAACTTGGGAGAATGGAACCTAGCTGACACCATCACGGTGGAAGGGTGAGGGTACAGATGGGAGCCGCGCCGGTTACGCCGCGCCGCCGGCCATGCAAGGCACGCCGCCACCGCCTAGGTAAGAACTACGGCGCGCCGTCACCGTTAAAATAACCGGGCGCGACTCGGATTTTAATACTAAGTCCTACAGTCGAAAGAGTACAGACAAATTGTTCCAGCAGAAGCGTTTTGGATTGATTGCCGCTGCCTAGAGTGGCAGTTCTTCTTGCCAACTTTTCCTCTCCCTTCCCACAGCCAGCCTCGTATGTCCGCACAGCTGCCCGGCTGAGCGTGGTTTCAATAGGTATTTTTTGCACCAGAGTTTGGCCCAACAAAAAAAGAACATAGGAAAGGCAATGTGGAGAGTCACAGAGTACGCAGGAAGAAATAGGTGCGAACTCAAAAAGAACGTAGTCGAGTGGATAGTTATATTTCCATTTCAATTGAAACTTGCTCGATTTCTTGGGACTAGAGCGGTTTTATGTCTACTGACGTGCGTTCGATCCTTAGGACAACAAGTTTCGGTCAGGTTGATCAAAACTTATGGAAAATTAGAAAGTATAAATAAACAAAATTTGTGATCAAGCAAAAAAAGTGAAATTAGGACGGTATCATTCTTTTTTTTTGCCCAAACGAAATATAATCCTTCATTAGTCTTTAAACCTTAATAATTCGAGAGGGCTACTGGCATGTCAGTGGTTGCGCACAGTCTAAATAATCGTATTAACGAAAATTTGAAGAATATTTATTAAAACAATATTTTATGTGAAATTTAACGACACATCCGCATACATTATCGTTAATAAGATATTATTACTTTTTTGCTAAATAGTTTTTATACACAGTATAACTGGTATGTATATATTAGCTTGACGGTAAAGTTGAGGAGAAATATATTGTAATTTACGCTTTATTAAATAGTTGAAAATTAAAAATAGAGAGCGCAAGTTTTTCATAAGGTGAAACACACTAAGCCGGTGTCCCGCGGTATTTTTTTTTTATTAATTCATGAATAGAGTTTCGTGAACTATTGCACTAGATGTGGGAACCAAATGAACTGAGCCATTCAATTGGAACAGTTCCGAGAAATGAACTGATCAGTAAATGAACGGTTCACACATACTACCTGCTCTACACAGTAATTTAAAATTAGAGCCAAGTGCTACATTGTACTATCGAAGCAGCGGAGGGTCGTAAAATGTGTTCATCGAGTTCCTTTGAATACGACCAGACGGCGGGACTTAAGGCCATTTAGGGGAGGGGGTGTTGGAGCCACAATCCACCCAACCATTATATGTATAACTCCGCCCGCGGAGGGCTGGGCTTACGCTCGCTCTTGAGCACAAGGGAAGTACCTGGGGGCCGAGTTTATAACTTGGATTTCGTTCGAACGTTAGGGATCCGCTCACCTTCGATCGAGCTCACTTAATTTGAGTGAAGTCTTTCGAGTGAGTTTATATGGACGATCGTACAGCTGACCGTCATACGTTACGCTGTTCTCAGATGTACAGCATAATTTTCACTTGTTTCTCTTGAACGCATGCGCAATGAGCCTAGTTTTGAATGATCGCATTTGTTTTCAATTTTTAAATAGCCATTAAGAAGAATTTTAAAATGTTTAATGCATACGAAGTCGATTTATACTTTCTCACGAGTATTATAAATTGTTCTCAATGCCTTCAATTGATAATTACAGTCCTAATACCTTGTCAATCTAAGTCTTTAGCGGATGAAATCTATTTCGCCTGCTTCAATTGCCTGTTAGCTATGTTTTATTAAAACTATAATCTTTTTGCAAAGTTAAAAGCAGAAAAATATGATACATTAGTGTGTTGCTGTACCTAAACCTTCTTTAATGAATAATGATAGACTGAATTGATCAAACTGGCGAACGTAATTTACGAAGTTCTCACCAGTAACAGTCAATGAAGATGATGTATTCGAGAAGCATTATATTCTTTTTCCGTTCTTTTCACATCATATTCTACTCCAAAACCACCATTTTTTATAAATAAAGTTTTCTGCATATAAAAAGATCATAACATTCTTCTGAATAAAGAAAATAGCTTTTTTAGATGACTAATGACAAACCAATGAACTTTACTTATCGCAGAGAGCAAACTTTATTGTCATAAAGATGCGATATCCCTACATCCATCCCGACATTTTTCATTGTCTAAATACAGCTAAAGCTCGACGGATCTCTTAAAATGTCAATATCCAAATATTATGCCGACTAGAGACAATTTACATACCTTGGACATAATATGAAATGTAATTTCCGACATCAATGGATTAGGACATTCATCGATACTCAACGACTATCCTCCTAAAATTCCTTTACCCCAAAGCTATCATATATTAATCCACCGGCAAGACTTTATTCAAGGATAACCAGCGTATCATCAAAAGAAATTGAAAACAGCTTGGTAGATAACTTTCAAAAGTCTATTTCTTGCAGTATATATGATCATATCTTCCACTAGGTTTGTAAGGCATCTTTTTCATCATAAATGCCACAATTACAACTAGCTCACACTCCAACGTTAAATTGAGTTTTATTCAAATAATGGAACAATCTTTGCTAATGATAATGAGGCACATAAATCCAAAAAACACTTGGTTGAGGAGGCACAATTTAATCAATGCTAAATAATGAAACATCATACATCGCATACAGATATATTATCAAACTTTCACTTTGGCGAAAATCACCTGACTTCCGAAGAAAAAAAAATTAATAATGTCACTGACTTTCTGCCATGAATTTTCCATTGCCAAGCTCCGTTTTGTAGTCAGAAATTGCAGTCTTTCACGATATTTACTAATTTCTAACAACACTTCAAACCCACTGACTAACGTAACGCATTTTAAGTCCAAATTAACAATAACTATACACTTATTGCAGAATTATCACCATAGACATACGTGTAATCTATCATAGTGCACAATAATTTCTAGCACTGAAAGTCACTTGAACACCATTCAACATTCGTCTTAACTAATTAAGGATATGATTGCATAAAACAATATTTCAAACCAGAATGAAACAACACAGAGGAGTTGAGAAAATAATCTTCACCCTTTCACTTGGACGAAAACGATCACATAATTTACCCTAAAACAAAAGAATAAGCCTTGTCATGGTCAAATATTCAAATGCCTACGGCTAATTAATTAGTGATCACTAGCCTTAAATGTAGATGGGTTCATTATTGTGGCAAAAACCCATTTCGCACACAATATTGCTAAGTAATACAAATGTGACTCTAGGTATGGCAAGTTACTCACTTAAGATTAAGAAACGCTTCAATATTTATCCTTTATCAAAGACGTAAAAAAACCACACTCAAAAGCAATCCTAAGTCACCAACATCATTTCAATTGACATAGAATTCAAATCTCAAGTAAGACATTTGATGGAGGAACGTAATAGTTGCTGCTATCAGTCATCTCCGACATTTGTCACGCGTTTGTAAGTCTTAAAGCACAATACCTGTCACAACACACAATCTCAAGAGATGAAGCATGGCTCGGATTGACCTTAATATGTTAACACTTCACCACGAGCACACACGCTATCCATCACAGCGCATAAGTAACATTTGTAAGTGGTAATACACAATAATCACTGCCACTTAAACACACGATGACAAAACTTTTCACTATCCTCACCAATTATGACACACATGTCCTTGCAGAAATGAGAATTAGAACTTCCAATAAAATGTGAAAAGAAAGCGCTACAATAGGATAGTTTGCGACAATTGTATACTGTAATTAATCAAAACAATACGCGTTAATGAAATACTTTTCTAATACATTATTGAACAGCATCTAGGCCAACAATTGTAATTGAAGTCAAGAATGGGTTGTTATATTTCATATATAGTCCGTAAAACATTCCAGACGACGATAGCTCTTCAAATATCAATCAATCAAGAAACCAAAACAAACCCTTCTTCGATTGAGAATGGCCGCTTCGACAGGTATTTTGCTGTCGAAGCCGAGGATTCGAGAGTGAGGCAAAATACGTTCGAACGTGAGTTGCAAAATCGGCATCGGCGATTTTTTTCGAAATATTACCCACAATTCAGCGGATATGACTCTTTTTCGCTCGAACGTTAAGTCATAAAATCGGCCCCCTGAACAGTATGCTCAATAGAGGTCAGCTGCGGAGCACTGTTCAGAAAGAACAGCAGGCTTAATTAGTGGTCAGCTACGGCACTGTTCAGGGAAATCAGCATGCTCAATGGAGTTCACCTACAGTACACTGCTCAGAAAGATGCGTTGACATCATGTTCAATAGGGTTCACCTGCGAAGCTTCTCGTAAATATTCCTCAAACAGCAGGGCGTTCAGCTAAGGTAGTGTACGAAAAAATTTGGATAAGTAAGTTAGCTCGATTCTATTCCGACGGGAAATTATTCATGCATTCATTGCCAATTTGTGGGATGGGTTACGATTCTATGGGAAATAAAAATGCAAAACCGTTTTATTTCAATGCATTTCTATGGACACGTAACGTTCAATTATGTGAAAATTTTAGTTCGACATGGGAAGTGCATTCCTAAGCGTAGAGTCAAATATTGAGTAAAACAGCGGAAACTGAATTATTCCACACAAGAGGTATTTTCAGCATTATGTTTCACCCCATATCGAAAGTATCATCCATCCTGAACAACAAATGACGAGAAGCCATTTACCATCGTGTACTTCGCTAAATGAAGAAGTCAATGTATTAATTCTGCATTTTTATCCAAAAGTTTGCTAAATGGTGGTGACAATAAAACTCAAAACTATGAGTACTGAGTATTCTTACTCTGAGTGATATCTGTCTGAAGTTTGCAAGGCAAGCGTTCGAGCATATGTATTTTCTCAAATATAATTGCCCGTACAGCCGCAGCGCCATGCATTTTTTTCAAGAAGAAATTTCAGTGGAGTAGAGAGAAATCCGCCGCAAGTGTCATTTCTGCACATTAAAATCTATAGCTTTTGGGTAGAAGGCAGTTTTCACATTTTGTCTTATTTTTTACGTCATATACTTTTTAACAGATTATTTTTACTTTACTTGGAGTCACTATTTCCAATCTTATTCTATTTTGAAGTTCAATCATCAAATAAGATGAGGTTGATGAAGAATACATTAATTATAAAAGCATATGGAAATGGTGTTCATGAAATATAAATTATATTACAAATATTTTGTAAAAATTTTGATTTAAGTATCGTTATTTTAATTTGCATACTATGAGTGATCACATAGAAACTGAAGCAGTACGAGTGGATGAAAATCTCCATTTTGCTTAATTTTAGAAGTGTACACATACCCGTCATATGCTATTCTGACAGCTAAAACGTCATAAAGCCCGCCTCACTTAGAATGTAATGTACGTTCTTTTGGATCTATCCTTTCGAACTGCTCTGACACCTAAATTGGATCTAAATGAACTACTCACCAAAAAGAACAGTATGGCACACCTCTATATTGAACCCCTTGTCACGAACAGGAAAAATTCATTATAGCTTATGATATTTTAATAGTTGAAAATAAAAAGTAGAAATAGCAAAATTTTCATAATGTCAAATTAATTAAGCTGGTGTCCCACGGTAATATTTTTCGTAATTTTATTCATGAATTCCATAGTCATGAATAGAGTTTCGTGAACTGTTGGACCCCATGTTTCACGAGCAGGAAAAATTCCTGAATTGGGCGCTGATCGGCTGACGGTCAAGAGGAGAACTTTTTGTGCTGCCATCAATATTGTATATTCTGTACGATAAGAACAATCAGAGAAGATACTTTTGCGGGACATACGAGGCATGATATGGAATAGCACACACCTACTGCTGAAATCACCTGAGATTTACTTTAGCTATACGTATTAACCAAAGGAATTGCAAAACCAAGCATGCTTGCTCACGATGGAACTAGCATCCGGTCGAGCTTCTTATTTTTGGACGTATTTCGTACATATATCGTAAATTATAAATAAATCAGGCGTAATCCAATCCGCTCGCTCTGCGTCTCTGAGTGAAACAACGAATGTACTGAGCAAACAATTGACGCTTGATAAATATCAAGCACGGTACCAATTTTATATATAACAACACATAAATCATCAATCTATGTCATAGTAACCTCAAATAAAGTTATTTAGAAAATGCGAAGTGAGGGATTTCCCTCTCGTCGATAAAAAAATATTTTATCGTTGATTTTGACCATAATATATATCACATTGCCTACAAATCCCTTTCTTAATTTAACACAAAACGGCTAGAGTATGTCGAGTAGCGCAGTTCCAACGTCAAATAATTACCTATTAATGAAATAATAGTATAATATTCGAGGTGCGAGATCCTACGAGAACGTGATGGTGGTGGCCGAAGTGAATATGCGTAGAAAAGCCTATCAATGACTGAGTTTTATGAAGAATTTACAGAGTTTTCGTTTTAAAAGTTTGGGTCTAGTCCGTTAAGATTGGGAAACTTGCCCCATCAAGGTTTTGCAAAATAAAAAATACCATTATGTAGTATTTTAAAAAGTACATCTCTCCACCAAGTTTTAGATAATTTCATCCATCCATTACTTCAAAAACAAATGAAATGTGATTTCTGATTTTTTACGATATCTCGGGATCTAGTCGGTGAAAAATCATTTTTTTTTCAAAAATTGTATGCTTTTAATTTCTACAAAATAATATTTTTTGGGAATTTTTTTTGCGGGAAATTCAGTATTTGTGAGGCATTCAAAAATGTCAAAATCCGTGATTTTTTTCTTCACATAGGAAGTTGCTGCAACGAAAAAAAATTTTTTACATTCTGCATTAATCAAAGTATAACCATGAATTTTTTCAGACTTTTGATTTGGTGGAACATGGCCAAAAAAATATAAATTTTGTTTTTTTTTCTTTGCCGGAAATAGCTATTTCTTTCTAATTTTGATAGCCTATTGTTGGAAAAAAGAATCGTATTTGACTCAAAGATTACTCCAATTGAGCTTTAGAATATTTGGAAAAATTGTTTAGATAAATGTATCTCTAGTGCTCGCAGAGTTTCTGTGCAATGAAGATTGGTTCTTAGCTCAGTGCGTGCCAAGTACAAACACACAGTGTGGCGAACCAAAAGAATCGGCGAAAACGAACGCAATGCCTCGCCGACGCGAGGACCTAGAAATAGCATAGAAATATTCTGGACGAGCAACTATTATAGATATCGAGTCAAATCTTGCAGTGACAACAATATTTATCGCTGTGAGGTTAGATAGTAACCATCATCGGCGCAAGCACCGTGCTTACACGATAAATAAACAAAACTTAAATCCTCTTCACCAAACTTTTGAAAATTACAAATACGAAAATTGGGACTACCTGCATCTGCATTGCAGCTAATGTTCTTATAACTGGGAAAGAAATACGAATTTTCGAAAAATATTTTATTCTGCAAAAGAAAGCCTGTCATCTCGCGTCGGCGAGGCATTACGTTCGTTTTCGCCGATTATTTTGGTTATCCACTTAGTATGTTTGTACTCGCCGCGCACTGAGCTAAGAACCGTTTTACGGGGTTAGACGCCGGCAGCCAATCGCTGCCCATCTACCGTGGGAAGAACTCTCTGGTGCACAGAAACTCTGCGAGCACTGTAGATAATTTTACCTTGGGATCCAAAAAACTTGCCAACTGCACGACAAATCGCGTTCGGTCGAATAAATGGATTTATTCGATTGAACGCGAATACGACCGTACATATACACAAAATACAGCAAACGAATGCTTATAATTTAAAAATGATACTTTTTGATTCGAATTCAATTTCCAAATATATTATAACTTAATAAAAAAACAATGTAATTGTCATCAGTAAGTAGTATAGATACAAATTATTATTTATTTTATATATTTGAAAATTAAATCGAATCAAAAAGTATCATTTTTAAATGAAAAGGAATTCTTTGCTGTATGTTGTGTATATGTACGGTCCTACCTAAAAAGGGATATGTTTTAAATTAATTTTTCCTGAACTAAATACGTAAATGGATTCATAGATGCTAAAAATTCTTTTAAAATGCTTTTTTATTCATATTTCAATGTTAAATTATGTATTAACTTTTTAAAGTCATATGATTAATCCTCGTCACTGTTTTCATTTATAATTGGTTGGACGTCCTCTTTCATAAAAAGTTTTGTGAGTTTTTCAGCTGGCCTCAGTATTTTTGATAAGTACCGTGCATGTGAAAGATAGTACACGACTGCTTCCACGTGTGAACAGGTACCGATTGTCCTCAAACCATTTGCACATTCACAACAGTAGCGCACAATGCTGCTATAGCCCGTTGAATTTGGTTTGTAGTAGCAGAAAGTAAATGGTTATCTCGTTGTTTGCATTTAACATTTCTGCAAGATAACAGACAGATTGCTGTACTTAATAAGTTCCAGTATAACAGATTATGAGGTCTTCCTCAGTAAGTTGTGGAAAATCCTGGAGACTGAATTTAGTTGTTCAAACTTAGAAGACTCACGACTCCATCTCCATTCCTGTGCTTCTACTGCTAAACCATTCACCTCACAGTCTGAAGAGATGATGCGATTCAGTATCGCTTTAGTATTAGGAGATTGAGATATCAATGGTTTTCCGCACTGGTTCACCAAAAAACATGCAATTTTAGTATAAAGACCAATCTTAGGAATCATTCGATTATCCACTTGATGATGTAATAACTTGAACCTCTGGCCTACGATTCCATGCACAGCCTGAATAACCCATCTAATTATTGTGACTCAACCAGATTGATTTGCTTCAGAAGCACTCAGCCGATTTCTTTTGCCTTTGAGGGCAGGCATAAGTGCTCGATACTCATTTTCTTCTAATCGGAGAACAATATCACGAAACACTCTGTCCAATACAAACACATCCCCTGGTCTCAGCACATTTTGTAAGTCTTCATCCTCATCTAAGATATTACTAAATATCACTGCATTATTTTGATTAGCATAATATGGTCCGAGTAAATTTATTATAAATCCATCCGTTGCACAAAAAGTAAATGGTCTTCATAAATGGGATTTTTTTGTCCAGAGTATGCTTTTCTTTGATATTCATTGTCGGCACTTTTTTGGTGTTTTACATAATTTCCATCAGCGATGAAAACGGCAATATCCACTACAATGTTTAATTTTTTTACGGTACTGTTTTGTAATTTTAATTAGATCTCATCATTTTAAAGCCTTAAATCCAAATCTATTGGGTAAAACATGGTCTTCAAATGATTGTAAGATTGATGCCGAAAACTAAGTTCCTTGCAGTGAATTTTGGATCCCTAAGATGGATGCGATCATGTCGTTTGAGTGACCTGAACGGAATTTAAACAAAAATACCACAAGAGCTTGAGTCACTAATCAATTAGACGATCCTCTTAAAGAAGTCATCATACTGCTCAATTGAATTAGTTGTTCCCACTGGAGACCAGCAGAAGTGTACAGACGTTTTTCAGAAATAGTAAAGTCTCCGATTTGACCCATAAGTTGCTTATCGCATGAAAGACTCAATGAATGCAACAAACTCATCAATTTTTTTTCAATAGAGCTGGTGTGAGATATCAAGTTAATATTATTTACTTCATCTTCGTAAAATCGGTTGTTTATAAAAAGTTTGGGACAACAACGGTTTCCATTTTGACTGAAAATACTTCTTGAGGTAAAAACGTGCTTACGTGTTTCAAATGAAACTTTCACAATTTCTTTCGAGTTTCTATATATAAAACAATATTTATATGTTGCTGAAGGCCTCGTATATGGTAAATCAATCACTTCTTCGTCTTCTTTTTGTTCAGGATATTCTTGGAAATGCAAATATACATCTGATCCCGTTTATTCAGATTCGGATTCAATTTTGAAGCACCAGCTACAATAGTTTTATCAATAATTTCAGATACACTTTTAGCCAAATCTTGCGAATCAATAGACTTCCTAGTTCCAGCCACTTTTTTATGTGATAAATTACAATCAACACATTTAGGTCCATCACTTTGCTGACTTGCAGCCTGACCAGCTGACAAAAACTGTAACAATATGTATATATTTTACAGTTTCATCACGCTTTAAGTATTGACAGAAGTCAATGGCGAGATCAAAAATGAAGCTCAGAAAATACATACATACACTACAGTTTTTTGGCATACAAGTATATGAATGTAAAATGACAAAAAGTTTTCATAAAAATAAATTTTAAACAGCATTAATTAGCAAGTTCTAGGTTGATTGATCTGATAACCTTGACTTGGACAAACTAAACACTTTTTTGTGAGGATATATTGTACCAAGAGCAAACATTTTAAAAATCATAAAATAAATAGCACGTACTTACGTTACACTGAAAGTTCACCCTCACTATGGAAGTTTATTATACCTCATACGCACTTCCTGTGGTAGATTGATCTCTAACATTAACAAAGTAGCTGTTCGGAATAAAAAATAGTCAGCCATTATTCACAGCATCAGATAGTAGTTCGATTCCCCGCAATCGTTATTGAATACTCACCACGCTTTCACGTTAGCAACCATAAATATTTATGATAGCAGCCATCAACAACGGGCATTTACGTTACTCGTTTGTTGCAGCTTGGCGCCGCATTGAGTGAACCAAATGATTACGCGTATCCTATGGCAACGATTGAATGATTTCAATCCATATGTATGGATATTAATGCATGTGACATACAGATTAAGGGATCAACACACAATGATTAATCGAAATGCAGTATATAAAATATGTATATGTAAATGCATTAATTATTTACTCTTCTATTGCACAAGGCATTACCGATGAAACATTTTCGATTTAACCTGTATATTTTTTGAAAAATTAAAAATTTAATTAATTGCCTACATGGCAGTAGCGTATATTTATTAGCGCTGAATTAATTTCCAAACAGCAGTTTTCCTTTGACTGCTGTAGAAACGATTATTAAGAGGTCAGTTTTAAGGTGTTCGCCTAACGAACATTCCAGTGAGTCATGTTGTATAATGAAAAGTTTTTTGGATCCCTAGGTAATTTGTTTAGATACATTTATCTAAAAAATATTTCTAAATATTCTAAAGCTCAATTGGAGTAATCTTTGAGTGAAATACGATTCTTTTTTCCAACAATTGGCTATCAAAATTGGATGGAAATAGCTATTTCTGGCAAAGAAAAATAACGAAAAAGTGTTCATTTTTTTGGCCATGTTTAACCAATTCAAAAATCCAATCTATGCCTCCTGCTGATACAGCTGCCTCTCAAAAGAGTGGTCGAACTCGGGTAGCGTGTAAAAATTGGTAGGCAAGCCAGGAATATCTTTACAGTCGCTTGGTCTCGAACCTTCGAGCCTCGGAAGGGATATCGAAGACGCTACCATTGGCCTAAACCGAACGGATCATTCATCTCCTCTCTCAATGCCGCAATAGACTATTGTGTTTTAAGGATGCCTACATTTCATAAAATCGTATTGCAGGATGCCAACCCTGAAGGATAACGGATTCCCAATGAATTTAATGCACCTGTCTTCGCGTTGTACGCGGTTGATATCAAAATTCATTAGCGGTCCCAAAGAAATAATTTTCTCTTCTGTTCGGTAATAATTATATTTTCACTCTTGCCGTTAAAAATACAACATGGCATCATTGCGCAGTTAACAGAAAAATGAGCATGCGAGGTTTCACTGTGCATGAAAACAATTGCATAATAAAATAATAACACTATAAGTGTTATTTTTTAATGTTTTTGCATATTTTTTGATCTGCAACTCACCAGTTCCAAATTTATTTAGCAAGAAAAGTCTAGCTTGTAGCCTCCGAGTAACTATGATATGTGACAGAGCAAGAATCATCTCCAAGGTAATCTAATTCACTGTCATTACCTATCAATCAACAATTCGGCAAGGAAGTTTTTTTCCATTATTCCGCACAAAGAATAGAAGCTTCCAGAGAAATTCAGGGCAATACATGGGAGAAACCTGCTCTATGAAGAAAGGTTTTCTCAAGATGTGCAACATTTTCTGCAATGAGTAAATTTGAGCCTAGCACCTGCCTTGGATATTTTTAAAATTTCACTTTAAAACTCTTTTGGGTAAAATCTTATGAGAAAAATCGTTGAACCGAATCTTTTACTATGCCACGAAAACCAGTAATTACACTGACTCCAGCCTAATTTGTCATTTCGACGGAATTTGATATAATGACTTTTTAGCGACCTTAGGGAAGGGTATATTATATTCTTGAAACATTCAAAAATGCATATAAAATGCCTAATTTTTAATTAAAGCACAAATAAATATGATAAAAAAGGTAAAAAGCATAACTTGTTCTTTCGAAATATTGCAACACCCATGACATTATGTCGAGTATGTGCCCCAACGATATTGCCGTCTCACTGCTCTTAAGGCAGTACATTTCAGGGAAATAAATTCATCATTCTCTAACCAACATTTCTTCGTCATTTGACCGATAACCTGGTAATACTTATACACCTTTCGATAGTAAAAATGTTACATGATATATTTTAAAATCAAGGCAAGTTATCGGACACGCCTAGAAGAAACGTTTCTTCTCAACGGAAGTCCGTTATTCAAATCTAATTACTAGTGTTATATTATTAAAGACCAAAGGTGAGAAATTTATATTAGATGCAACAAAACAAAGTGGTCTTCACACCAAATTATTAACAATGGTTTTCGAATAGATTTTGAGATCAAAAAAGTTGTATCCGTCCTATATTAATGATTATCTAAGCTGAAAATTATAATATGTGTCTCAGTATCTACTGCATGTTGTAAAAGCATTTGAAGAATATCTTTTGAGCGGAAATGTGGATTAAAAAGTTAGTTGACAGACGCCATCGCGCATTGCTCTCGAGGAAATAAATTTAAGGGGCAAAAATTCATAATTTTTCTCCAATATTTTTTCGTTAAATGAACGCTGACCTAGAAACAATTTGAACATTTAGATAGCATAAATCTGACTATATAATATACATTAAAATCAAGGTAAGTTATCATTCACAGTTTTCTAATTTCAATTCATAATTTTTGAACTAATATTTCTTCGTCAAATGGACTCTGACCTCGTAACAATTTGCACACATAGATAGCAGAAATCTTACCATATGATGTACGGCTAAATAAAAGCAAGTTATCATGCAAGCATAGAATAACGTGAATAGAGACGATTACCTCCATGGTAATCTTTCCTGTAGCCAATACCCATCAATGATGAAAGACGACTGGAAGGAAAATTGATCAGTGGGACCAGCTAATTTCTAATCAATACAGATAATAATTTATTTTCTGGAACCGGCCACTTATTAAAAAGTCGGGATAATTTTCACCGGCGTTCAAACAAATGAATGTGATAGCAGCATCTTTGACATAGCACTTTTATCTCAAAGATTATTGGATTTTGTTAACGGAATTGCATGGTACTTCAAGTCAGGGAAACCACTTAACATTTTGTACTACTCCTTTGTAAGATGTATATAGTCATATGCTTCTGTAGAATGGAATACTTATTTAAAGAATATGGCGCTAAATGGCATTGGAAAGGACGAGTATAAAGGTATTTCACGCCGTGAAAATAACGTTTGAACCAATTTATTAGGTTTTTTGAAAAGTACTTCGAAGGTGGCTAATATCTGTCACTCAAAAAAATATATTCTGCAGTTTTAAAAATGATGCCCGGTTATATTTTGTTCCCCCCTCGTACAACTTGCAATCATTCGGAGTATATGAAAATATACTGAATTGGGTACAGGACTTTCTAAGTGATCACAAACAAAGAGAACGTATTGATCGTAGTTGGCTCATATATGGTTAGGGTCACATCCGGTATTCTAAAAAGAAGCGAAATCGGCCCTCATTTATTTATTATCCTATATATATAGTGCTACGCCCGTCTGCATGTTCGTCCATTTGATATGCCACGCTGTTAGGGCGATTTCATTTGGCGGCGCACAGTGGTTCCAATCGCTAATCTAGCGGGACAAAACTCATCTTTGTGACTTTCGAGAAAACAGTCACACCAAATGTAGTTACATCGTCAACTAATTGCTTTATCATAATTTATACATTCGGCAAGGATTTATTTAGTCATATCAATGCTGCACTGTCCTGAAGTTATGCGTCGAGGTTACCCACCCTCCGTCCAGGTCTGATTCATTAGTGCTTACAAGTCTCTGCAACAAATTTAAAAGAAAGGAGCTGTAAATTCGGACCGAATATTTTAGCAAATAGGTAGGATATTTTAGCAACCGATATGTGGTATTGCTTAGCGTGACATTTGTTCAAATACGAGCACTTTTGAGTCCTAAGTTTATGATATTATTCCCTCTATCTGAGAACCTCCTCTTTTCTCCCCTTCAAATATTTAAATTGACTTTCAAAAAATATATGGTGAGATAGAGTTATAAAACCTTCTTTATGTAAGTGTATGTATTATGTAAGTGAGTCTGTATCGTTACACATATTTTCAACTGTTTTTGCGCATATTTGCGCCTTTTTCGAATAATTCCCTTTGCGTCCCATTAAGTTTGCCAACTAGCGCCATCCTCGGGTCATTAGGGAGCGAGAAATGGAATTTCAAACGAGGACGAATCCACTGGGAAAACAACAGTGGGTAAGTAAACAAGTCAATTACCAGAAGTTATGCATACGTTTAAAGAACTTATTACGGCTTGTACCATCGTGTTTTTCTCCCGATATACCTAGAATCGTCCTCGTTTGAAATTCCATTTCTCGCTCCCTAATTCCCCAAGTGAATCTAACGATATAAAAAAATTGCAACATTGATGTGGTTTGATATCCTACCCATAAGGTACAACACGGCAGTTTCTGTGAGTCAATTGATCGGAATAGTAGAAATAAAAGATCAAAATTGACTGGTTTAAAGCTGAAAGCCAATTAATTTTGGTCACAGAAGAAAAGGATTAGAACGACAGGACTGATCGACTTATAGCTGGTTTGCAGGAACGACAGACATAATTTCTATAAAATTATTTGACCAATATGTCATGGCAATCATTCAATAAGTGTTTCAGAAAGATTCGATTAATTTATTTATAGTTTTCGCAACTAACGGAATGGAGTAATGAGTTCTATTAGTAGCAAGCAATGAACCACTTGGAGTCTTAATTACTTGATAAAAAAGTTATTTTCAGACAACTGACCAGTTATTTTACTCTTACAGATGATATTCCTGGAAACAGAAAATTTTTAAAAGATCAATAACTGGATGGATCACATAACAATAAATTTCATAACTAAATGTTCTTGTAACTGGCCATTAGAGGGGTACTTATCTCCGCAGAAAAAATATCAAATTTTCATATTTATGTCCCTCTTACATGAGCACCAATTTTTTTCGTTTTGAGTAAAGGAATACTTGAAAAGAGAATATTAAAGAACCTGCAATTATTGCTTAAGTAGGAACCTTTATTTTAGGAATGCCCGAAAATCTTACTTGATTTTAGCATATGTTATCAAGTAAGAATTCTTCTATGGAATGGTGTAAAAACTAAGTATGACATTTATTCTTCTATGGAATGTTGTAAAAACTAATTATGACATTTACCATTTGACTAGGAAATATTGGATTAAAAATTATGAATTTTAACACTTGAAATACATTGCACAAATAGCAGTGAGATAGCATCTCTTCAATTTACTTTTTTCTCTAATTCTCAGCTAATTATATTGATCAAATACCTGTAAAACATGCAACACCTATTGAAAATCTAATATATTTTTTCAGCTTAAGTAATCGATGATCTAACACAAGTATTTAGGTTTCAATAACAGACTTCCGGTTTTCCTCGAAGCAATGAGCCGACACACTGATGAATGTGGCAACGTTGGCAATGGGGGCTTTTGCTGTATGCCTTTTTTATCAAACTCAATTCTTAAATACTGCAAAATTAGGAGTTACATATTTTGAGGTACTTTCCGCCTAAATATAACTATATACCCTATCCTCACTCTGTTAAATAATTATGATATCATATCTCGCCAAAATGGGAAAGGAGACTGGGGTCAGTATCATAACTGGTTTTCGTTACAAGTAAAAGCTTCTGTATTACGTTTTGTGCTCTTTAACTTTACCATATGGAGTATTAATATAAACTTTAAAGAATATATAAGGCAACACTTAGCCAAAATTTACTCTCTATAGCAAAATGCTAAGCTAGATACGAAAAAAGGAGGAAGCTTCCAAAACCAAATCTCACGTTGTTTAAAAGATCCTATGTATATTCGTGCCCTAAAGTATTTAAAACCTCACCTGAATCCATTAAAAGTTTCAAAAATAGAAGAAATTTTCAAAATTTTCAAAAGTAATGGATATTGGCGTGTAACAATATTGATTTTTTATACTTGATCTGATATGTATGCACGCGTGTCTTATTTTATAACAAGTAATACTTAGTATTTAATTAGAAATTAAGCAAGATGAATAATTATTATTGTCTCTGCTATTCTTGTTCAAAATTTGAGTATCTTGCTTTATGGAAGTGAGATGTGCACACTTGGCATGAACAGAAGAAAGAGAATCGAGGCCTTTGAAATGTGGTGCAACTGAAAAATTCTCAAAATATCTTGGATAATGAGGGTGACTAACGAAGAGGTACTACGGAGAGCTGATGAGATGACGCGTCTGTGGAATAAAATGTGAAAGAGACGGTACACCTTGATAGGCCACATCATAAAACACGAGGGACTATTAGTAACCATTATAGATGGCTCAGTTCAGGGTACAAATCCGAGATGCACACCTGGAAAGGAAAACATTAAACGGATTATATAGTACATGGACTGATATTACTACTCGAAGTTGAAGATGCTGGCACAAGATCGGAAGGAATGGAGACGGAAAACGATTGCTGCAAACCAATCTGCGGATTGATGTTCAGAGAAGAAAAATTGGGCTAAAATGAAATCAACTTTTTTATAATTATACATGCTTTTGAAAGTATTTTGGTTTCATTCCAACAATGAATTTCATTCATGGAAGGCACTCGCCACACAGGCCTGTGACCTTTGAGACTGCCCAGTGCTCTGTGATATTTGCACAAAACTTTGTACCAAAAAAGTTGAGCGATACATTTCTCTTCTTTTGAACATATTATGAAAATAGTACCTCGAAGCGCAGGTTCCCCCTTAAAGAATACCAACAGTACTCCGCTTTAAAGTAAGAATGAAGAAAAAACTGGTGCAAATCGGCGGTGACCTTATGATAAATTCATCACAAAGTAAAAAAAGAAGTAGGTAGCTGTATTCAGCGCTATCAATGAACAAAAATCTTAAATTGAGTGAGCTCTCCTTAGGCATGATAACCGGATACGTTAACGTAATCTAATCTCAAGGCTTTGATCAAAACGCCGTCACCTACAGGTGATGCAGATGGCCAGGGAATTTACTCGACGCCGCAAAGTGGTCTAAAATCGACAATGAGTGGAAAAAAGGATTTTTTCAAAATGAACGCTCTGACTATTTTTGCACTGCAATACAATAAACTAAGACGTGATAGAAGGACAGCGGGGGAACATTTTGGAAGTAGTAAGGTTGTCAGAAAGGATGGGGTAGAGGTTTTTGATTATACGACGGATGGAGTGAACTCCAGGGATGTAGGTGGTACAGAGGGAGATTTGATCATGAGGACGCTTATTAAGAGAGAGAGATTTAGAAGAGGAGGGTCGTTGTAGGATTTTTTTCTGAAGGAAACGCTCAGGGTAGCCTCTGCGAAGGAGGGATTGGTGGAGGTTAGAGAGGAAAAGGTCGAGAGAGTCGGGGTTGTTGCAAATTGTCCTCTCAATTTTAGACGCCCCCCCAACCTCTCCGCCCTCTTTAAACTCACTAAATCTCTTTCTAAATCAATCATTTGCACTTCTAAATCCCTTCCGACACCTTGCAATCGCCCACGTTGCAAAACTTGCGGCATCCTCATCACCCAGCCTCTGCCTGACAAATTCCTTGCCGTTCATCTTCCGTCCGTCCCCCCACTCTCCTGCATTTCCCCTAATATTGTTTAAATCCTCCTTTGTCAACTATGCCCTAGCTTTTACATTGGTTTGACCACGACTCCGCTTAACATCCGCATGAATGGCCACCACTCTAGTTGCAATGATCCGCCTTCGGTTTCCGTTTCCTTCCCTGTCGCCACCCACGTTTCATCCCACAACTCCACCTTTAATAAAATTTTTAAGGTTGGTGTTCTTGCCTCCCTTCCCCCTTCCTCCTCCCCCCTCCAACTCAAAGATCTCGAGTCCTCTTGCATTTACTTTTTCCAAGCCTTCTCTCCGCCAGGACTCAATCAATCCCATTAACTTCCTCTATCACCTCTGCTCAGACTTTCTCTTCCTTTTAAATTTCCTCAACTTCCCGCTTCCCGCCCCCACCCTTCCTCTCTCTCCCCCTCCTCCCCTTCCCCTCCCCTCCCTCCCTTCCTTCCACCTCAGTCCTCCCTTCCTTCTCAGTCCTCTACGTCCATGCGACCAAGGTGCCAGTAGCACCGAAATGTTAAGGAACTTTCCGTAAGTGTGTTCATTTTTTTGTGTTTCTGTGTTTATCGTCTGCCTTCCTGTGGCAAATTATATACACACACACAACAGACGTCTATTGATTGTACTCGTGAATATCTTTTAAATATTATACGTTAATTTTTTTCTTACCGGGAACACTTTAGACTTTGAGCTTCATGGGAAAACTGGTTCCGGTGAGAGCTTACAGCATCATTCATACAAACAACATCTTACGGATGGCTCAATTTTTGACGGCAGTATTTTTCTTTCTGCCTACTTCCCCTGCAGCTGAATTGGAAAGATCCGGTAACTCGCAATAAGCATATAATTTGGAAAAACTCAAGAGCCTCTTCGCTTCATAGCTGTACCCCAATTCGCTTGCAAATAAAGGAGACAGTTAATAAAACAATTGCTGAGAAGGGATATAATCATGATGAAATAGGAAATCTGATGCCCACAAAGTGCATTAAAAATGTCAAAAATATTTGCGTCTCTCATTAACTGATACTCACAATGGCCGAAGGTAAGGTGTATTCCGATCTCACAGATGTTTCCACCCAAAGGTGCTATATTTTCTGGTCCTACCCTAAGGTAATGAATGATATTGATGCGGTAGAGAATAATGTTGTGGATATAAATGATTTTGACTTTGGCCTATCGCCACTTCATGCCCACATCAGGAGCATATCAATTGTCCTAACAAGTGAATGAACATCAACAAACATACAAGTACATGAAATAGCATTATATCCAATTTGTAGTTTTTTGATTGTTTGCTGCAAGTACTACTTACTAAAAATTGTGGATAACATCTATAATTGCCTGACAATAAAAAGCAGTATGTAAATTTATGTTTCTGTTTTCAAGGAAAGATGCAATGGCCGATTTATTCAGAAAGCTGCTTCTCTCCTCCGATCCACTGATATCGTCCGAAGCAAAAACTTATATTGAAACCTAAATCCATTTTACTTGCACAATCAAGAAACTTGCTTGAAAGCGCATAATTAGTCATTTTGGTGAATAAATTGAATCAGAAGCATCTGATTAGAAAATTTTATTCCGTAGTAAATATATAGTAAAATATAGAGTAGTAAAATGAAATTTTCTTTTAAGCGAAATATTAGATTCATTTCAAGGAATATATACATTTATACCTTAAAATTAGTGAGAATCATCATAAAGTCTTCGTTTACTTACTATAGACATGTTATACTTTCCAAAGATTCGATAAAATACCAATTAGGAACTTTTCGTCATATTTTAGGATTCAGACCACTGGGCGCGGGTGGCCAAACAGCATCGTGAACGAACCACGCAAAGGCGACAGTGGGAGGAAAATAATGATATGACCCGGTCGCTCCGTTCTCCATCCACAGGAAGCAAGTCGCCGCCCGCTGCTCCACAAATAAGGTTTCCCTCGCTCCGGAGACCACGCGTGGATAGGGGAGCCTGGTTATTCAGTTAAAAGATCCGAGAAGGAAATGAGCGATGGGGTGAAAGATGAATTTACTCTCGAGGATGTTCCCACCCGACCGGTAGCGGGTGCGCCGCCTCCGCACCGACCAACTTCAAGTAAATATTTTTTCTTTCTACCCCCGCTCCGACCCAGGGTCACATACTCCCTATCCAGCTAACACCGTCTGAAATAAATTTGCACTTTTAGGGTATTTCGCGACAGTCCACCGGTCAATGGAAGAAAGGACGAGAGATTCTGAGATTTAATAAAAAAACGCAGGGTTTTTCTCCATCAAAAGGGTGGTTCGGAAAAGGGCACGAGATGGCAGATCAAATCATATGGCTTTTCCTGCGTTTCCACCGAAATTCGGTCCTTTTTCCGCCTCTTGCATCGAAGATTCCATGCCAATTAGTACATATATATATATAGTGCTCGCCTATTCATATGACGAGTGATATGACTTAAAAAGTTCGGTTTTGTAGAGTACTTTTCCCCCCTCCTACACCAATTGAGGATGTAATTTTACCCACGTCATTGGCTCCACAAGTCTGAGACAAACTTTGGATCAATACTTCGGTTCGTTTGATCCGTGCAATACAACAAGAATCTGGTTGAAAACAACGAGGTACTATACATCACTCGAAATTACGTCCCACAACAATTTAGATACAAGGTGCACACTCAACATATCAACTGATCGTTTTCGGAGTATCATCCACATTTCCGAAGTTTGTCGGGCGATCACTTTTCCATTCTCAAGCACATACACACAATAGTCATCGTATTTACGTAGTACAGGTCGTAACAATTCTATCTTTCTATTAAACTATCAAGCCCGTTAACGGACACCTCTTAAAAGCGGACAGTTTTTCAGTCACCGGAAGCAGAAAATTGAAACTTATGGAAATAGAACCTCGAAATAGCGGAAACTAATAACAGACGTGGACAACAGAATACAAACATTTTTCCTTCGATTTACCACATTGAAGGTCACTCGCGGAAAGCTATTCTGTAAAAATGTCTCCTCTCCTGAACAAAAAGTTTCATCTCTTGAAGGAACTCTGGAAATTATTGCACACCTAAGCTCATCTTAGCAATTTGTGTACTATCTTGGTGATTTACTAATATCTTCTCTGTGGATAAAAAATATACAATGATTTCATTCCATAGGTATGTTGCATCAAAATGTACAATTTTTCAATATTATGACACAAAAGATAAATGAAATAAACTAACGCCATTATATTTTTATATGCCGGGGTATAAATGAATAGAGAATCATGTCGTAATTTCATCGCAAATATTATCATTCTTCTCGTAAGCCCAGGCCTACTTGATCTCCAGTATATCTACCCCTAGCCTCTCCATTTCTATTTTCACGTTCTCCAGCTTCCTACTCACCCCTTAAGTTTTCATATTCCATGTTCCTACTCCTGACATCCTGAATGTTGAACCTCTTCCAGTCGTCACTACCGGAGATCTGATTGTGGGACTATTTTACCTCAGGAATATTTTACTGGAAGGAATGCCATTACGTCATACATATAGTTAGAATGCAGGGCTGCATCTTCTAGGGAGACTAATGTGGTGTTTTCCCCGTTGCCTTTACTCATCGCAGTAGTCCACCAGATTCCGAGAACTTCACCCTCACCCGAAGCTGTGCGATCTCCTTGATCTGCCCCATCAAAGCCTCCTGCTGAGATAACTGCCTCTCAGAAGTGGGGTCGAACTCGGGTAACGCGTAAAACTTGGTAGGCAGGCAAGGAACATTTTTACAGTCGCTTGGTCTCGAACCTGCGACCCTAGGAAGGAGAATCGAATACGCCACCATTGGTCTAAACCGAACGGATCATTCATCTCCTCTCTCATCGCCGCAATAGACAATAGTGTTTTACGGTTGCCTACATTACATTATGTACGTATTGCAAGATGCCATCATTTAAGGATAACAGATAACCGAAGAATTGAATGCATTTGAGTCTTCAAGTTGAACGCGGTCTACAGCCAATATCAAAATTCATTAGAGGTTCCAAAAGAAATTCTTTTCTCTTCTGTTTGGTAACAATTACGTTTTCACTCTTGCTGTTAGAAATACAAAATACATAGCGCAGTTAACAGAAATATAACATACATTGTTTCACGATATATTGAAACAAAAACATAATTGAAATAAAACATAAGAACGCTTTTAGCAACATTATTCAGTTATATTTTGTTTCAATATACCGTGATATAACACTAAAAGTGTTATTATTCAATTACATTTTTGCTTTTTTTCGCTCAGTAACACACTAGTTCTAAATTTCTTATGCTTCATCTTATCTACCCATCTTACTTTTCCCATCCTTCTCTACACCCACATTTCATAAGCTTTTATTCTATTTCTTTCCGTCTTACCTAATGTCCACGCTTCACATCCATACATGAAAACGCTCCATGAATAACACTTAGCTAGTCTCTTTCTCAGCTCCAGGCTTTTATTGCATAGCAAGTTTTTCTTCTGGCTACGTACAGAATAATTATATACTAAATATATACAATAAGATACGTCACTTTCAAAACAAATGTTTGAATCAAATATTTTACAGTTTTTTTAAAAATACACTAATATAGCACTTAAAAATTCTTTCATAGTATCAATATTATTTTCATACTGATTTTTCATAATTCCGTCCATAAGGGTAAAGGTAGGTCAATCTAAATTGTTCGCTAGTTATAACGGAGACAGTATTCGACGTGAACGTTTTAATTTAAGCAGCTCAGGGAAGCACGAATAACATAATGCATTATGTATAGAATACTGTGTACACAATAAGATTAATTTTCAAAAATAGCAGAGAAATCATAAAAACCACACTCAGTCAATGTTTTGACGAGATCTAGGTTATAGAAAATCCTCATTGATAAAACGAAATCTCTGTGGAGTGCATACATGTACGATTTCACATGTAAAAGTTCTGGTATTTTTCCTTAGAAATCTTGGAAAGTAGTTCGGTATGAGGTTGATTTTTGGTATCTTTGGGAGTAGAGATATTTATTTTTATGAAACCAAATGAATTTATTTCTAAGAGAAATGATAATTCACTTAAACTACCTGAAGACAAATCCAGAAACAACGATTTATCTTTAAAGTAGTTGATTACACAGTCAGTGACAACAAAACGGAAGTTCCATTTATCTTTAAATTAGTTGACTACACAGTCAGTGACAACAAAACGGAAGTTCCACAGAGTGATTTGTATATCCTCAACATATATTGCATAACAGCACTTCTGACGGTACGATGCTGAGGGACCGTCAAAATACGGATATGATAATACATTATTATCAACACTAAATACTTGGATAAACAGACATCGCTGTTGGCCATTATCACACTAAAGCATGCCCACAGTCATTCTAATTTTATGGGTGCTTATTTTATCAATAAAATTCTCCTAGGTAGCTTAAAATATTTTCCTGGGATTACGTTAGGTAGTTTCTCATCCATTGGTTGAGTTCCAGGCCATTTTTCATTAATCCTATCAATAATTAATACATAAGTACAAATATATAGGCTATATACAGAAGTCAGCATTTATACATACTGCAAACTAATGAGACTCCAATGAGCAGGACATGTCCTGCAGATGCTGGAGGAGAGGGCAGCTAAGAGAGTGGTCACTGGGCATATGGGAGGGAAGAGACCGGTGGGAAAACCCATAGCTCGAAAATTCGAAACCCCTATAGAGCACGTGGATAAAAAAGTGGGTATGAGAAACTAAACAAGACGATTAAATGAAGTGTACCAGTAGGATACTTAAATTTCCCAATAGGCGTGCACTCTATGTTGATGTAATTTGAATTAATCTAATTAACCCACAGGCAGGCCAATGAAAATCACGAATATATAACTTTTAGAGATACATATTAGTTCATGGAGTATTCCGGAAAATGTGTTGGGTTAAATATTAATCAAAATCTCCATCAATTCCAGGATATTTGCAGATGCACACCTCTGTCCCTTAAACATGACGGGTTTGTGAGGAACATAATTGAAGGTAAAATAGAGGGAAAAGTCCCCAGAGGAAGACTGAGGGATAAGAGCTGAGGGACCAAATAAAGAGGAAATTACGCAGGAAGAGATACCAGGAGGTAATGGAACTACCATAAGATAGGGAAGGCGGAGGGCTGCAGTCATCCAATCTTAGGATTGAACGACCAATGATGATGACACCTATGTCTGCTTGCCTCAACGATTTCTTTCTTCATCCCAGCGTACGCACTGACTCTCTCCATGTTCTTTATAAAATACATAAACCATGGCGAGATTTTAAGTTGCTTCTTCCGCTAAAAGTCGGAGGTGAAATACGTTTTAAAATTATCAGGAAGCGACTTGCGGTCAAGTCGCTTCCTGATAATCCGGCTGCAGTCATCGATTCTTAGATAGGGCGTAGTTACCAGCACTAACCATATTCCATGTCAGGAGCGGGTTTGAATGCATCAGCACTAGGTTATGGAAATTCGATCAGAACATACAGGAGGAGTTTGTGTATCTTCGGCCGACATCCGTGTTGTGTCGGAGTCTCCTTGACCGATTACGAGGACGATTTATAAAAGTAACGCGTGTGGGTGCATGTTTATCATATGCCGTTAGGAGGTTGCAGTTTAAGTAATTTTCTTGTCGACCTATGTCGTTGGAGAAGTAAATATCCTTCCAATCAGAGTCTTTTGCGGTTATCAGAGAGGAGATGAATGATCGGTCTGGTCTAGACCAGTATTTCCCAAACTTTTTCGAGCCCCCTTGGTTCCACAAAACTATACCCATCGCCCCCCACCCGTAATCCTGAAAAATTGTTATGAAAATCAAAGACTATAAGAACATTAGGGATCTAATACAATAAAATAATGGTAAATCTGATCATTTTTTCAGGACTTAATATGCACTTGATAGAAAAGGTGGGATTTATATAGAAATAAAGGAACTGCGATTATATACATTGAGTAAAAATAAACAATCTAAAAAATTAATTTAATACATGATTTCAAAAAGTTGACATTTTACTTTCTCTTAATATTTAAACTTTATGTTTTCATGGTCCTATGAATATTTGCAATTTCTGGAAACATAGTCCCAATAAATGTTATATCTAAATTAGTTTTACAACTTAAGCGACTATTCATTATAGTTTTCATGTTCTTAAAGCTATTTATGAAAAGTTATCGAATGGAATTTTACAATAAATTCAAGTCAATTAAAAGTTAATTAATGCGATGGATGGGCTTGATGAGATGATATCAATTTCTGAACGTCCGGTTTGTAGTTGCTTACTAAGAGCCTAAAATCGCCTCGTTCAGAAACCTGAAGTAGATTTCTTCCCTTCGAAATAAGTTGAATGACTGCACTAAACCGCATTCCACCAAATAGGAAGTTGGGAAAGCAATTAGGAGTTTTTAACCATCGTCCATAGTCCAGGATAGTGATCTGAAACTCCCATCTGTTACCAACATTCTTGATAGCTTTTTCTAAACTTCAGTTTCAGGTCCATACCATGTTATAATTCAATCAATTCATCCTCATGGACCCCAGGTTCCTCAGTATCTGAGAATGGATTAATTACCCAATCTGGAACTTCCATCAAAAGAATATCCTTAAATCGTTCAGACATATATTATGCATTGTGTCTAAATGATCACAAAATTCTTTCAGATCATAATCACCTATGCCAGCTTTCTCTTCTAGCTCATGCAGGGAGGGGAAATGGTGTAGCACACGGTGGCCTATATTACGTTAGAATATTATCAGTTTTGAAATTAAAGTAGATACCAGAATTTGCCTTAATTAGGTTACTCTATATTCCCTACAGTTTTAAATTAAGTTCATTGAACTTAGCGAATATTTACGATAAATTCGCACTATCATGTCTGATATTTTTAAGTTTGTCACTGAGCATAGCATCTTTATTTTTAAAAACTCAACGACAGTATCAAAAAGATATAAAAGAGCCTATAACAGTTTCCTTCGGATAGCCAACGAACTTCAGTGAGTAGTAACAAACGTTGAAAATGTTCATCAATTTCCAAATACAAATCCCGAAAGAGTCGATCGTTAATAGAATGGGCTTTGATTTTCGCAGTACATCGCCTTCCCCTTACATGCCGGCCAACTGATAATTGCGGATAAGACATGGAAGGCAGTAGAAGAGTGAAGATAAAATGCGTTTTCCGGTGCATAGTTAGTTCTTATCTCTTTTATCGATTTCTTATCAGTAACGGGAAAATGTTAATCTGGTGCATGCAAAACGGAATGTCTTCCATTACATTGTAAACTGAGGACACAAAAGGTGGGGTTTGCAGAAAAACTTCTCTGGAGAAGGTGGTGAACAATGTAGATTCAACGTAGTAAAGGATGGTTACCATTCAGTGAAGACCCTGCCTTCAGCGCCCCCCTGTCGCCTCCTTGTTTATTTTAGCCCCCCTAGATTAAAGCAACGCCTCCAGGTGGCGGTAGCACCCACTTTAGGAACCACTGGTCTAGACCATTGGTAGCGTATTTGATTCCCATTCCGAGGGTCGCAGATTCGAGACCATGCGACTGTAGAAGTTTTCCTGGCTTGCCTACCAATTTTTGTTCGCTACCCGAGTTCGAACTCTCTTCTGAGAGGCAGCTGCCTTAGCAGGAGGCTATGAAAGCGCATATCAAGGAGATCGGATCATTATCTATAGCCACAGCTTGGGGCGAGAGTGAGGTTCTCAGAAGCGGGTGAAGTACTGCGATGAGTAAAGGCAATGGGGAATCCACCACATCAGTCTCCCTAGAAGATGCAGCCCTGCATTCGAACTATATACATATATGACGTAAAGGTATTCCTTCCAGTAAAATATTCCTGAGGTAAAATAGTCCCCCAATCGGATATCCGGTGGTGACGACAGGGAGGGGTACATCATTCAGGATGTCAGGAATAGGGTCATGGAATGTGACATCTTTAGGGTTGACTAGGAAGCTGGAGAACGTCAAGATAGAGATGTAGAGGCTAGGGGAATTTATAATGAAGATCAAGTGGAAGGTGTCAGGTGGGAGGGAAAAGGGAACAGATATATCATCTTTCTCTCACAATTCAGTTGATCTGGGAAATAATAACTTTCGTCGGCACATAACGATTGCATATGATTAAACTGATAAATTGTGTATTCAGATAGTAAAATATACATCATCGAGAGCTTTTCGTCGTTTTTGAGGTTGAGAGACCATCCACAGTGTGAAGAAACGAATTACTGACTGGATGGTCGCTCTCGCCCGTTGTGTTGCGACGGTAATTTGTGTCACCCAATCAAATTGGGTAAAAGATTCTTTGTGAGACCTTATTTACGACATCATTTTTTATCATGTTATCCAATAACTTTCCTGCATTAAGGTATTTTGAGCGAGATAGTTTTCTTGTTATAAAGAAGATTATATCATAATAACACGTTTTAATTTCAGCACCTGTTGGGAGCATGAATGAAATCTGGCATTATTATTGGCGTAATAATACACATTTATATGACTGAAATTCTAAGTAATTAAATTAAAATTTCTCTACAAGTCTTACATTTGACTCATTTTTTTACGTGGTACGTTTAAAACTCCATCACAACGGGGATTCACATTTCTGATAAAAATTACGGCGGTATGATTTACTTTCAAAAATAGTTGAGATAACATAAAAACTCAACACTGTTAATATTTTTACGAGATCTAGGTGTTAGATGTACCTCATCCTTTAAATAAGGTCTCTCAGGTGCGCATACACGTACCACGTTCCATGTAAAAGGACAAGTATTTTTGTCTAAAATCTCAGAAAGTAATTCAGTAATGGGCTAATATTTAAGAGAAGGATAGTGCCGACACCGGGTTTCTCTTCATCCTTCCTCCCTTACACGTCCCCTTTGGCGAAAATGGCCTTAGTTGTCCGGCGTCTCCCCTATAATTCATCCAATGAGCTATTAATGTATAAGACAACCATGAATTAAGTCCCAATATCAACGCCATGCCACCGAAGACAAGAGCTAGCCAATGATACATCGGCAACAGCCAGACACCAGACCCGGCGGCAATCCCGAGATTAAATTTAGTTCGTTTCTCTTATTTGGCCAATGCCAACAATATATACTTTTCCCTACTCCTTTCCTATCCTCCCAAGGCTAGTGTCCTAACATACCTTACGTTAGGAAAACAGTCTGCAGAACGATAGGTTTAAAATGACGTTTTTATATATTATTATACAATTTTTTTCTTTATAAAGAAATATATCGACAGCTAATTACCTATCCAAATGCCCCACAGTATTCTTCAGACGCCCACCTCGCCTTGCCAACCTTCTTTGCTGCCATTTTTCTCTGGAGCGGAGATTGAATGACGCTCCCCGCTCGACCACACAGAGTTGCAACAAGCCACGTTGTAAATTGTGCAAAATGTTCCCCTCCCTCACCTCTTTCCAAAGCCCGAACATCAACCGCCATCAAAGCCTCCGGCTCTAGCGATTCCGATATCTTGGTGTATGAGATAGTGCAGTCACGCGCTCGGGTACAAGGATGTATATCAAAATTTGATATAATTGGTGGTTTCAGATGATACTTTGAGGAATTTTTTAAATCATAAAAACGATAACTGGTATATTTGTGATTCTCCATATCTTTATTAAGAAATAACTGGGCATCTACGTTTAACGTCATCTTCAGGTAAACAATCTACTTGTGCATATTGTGATTGATAGATGTTGTGTCGAGTCTTTACCTTAAGACTACGTTCAACGTAGTAATCTGGTTCGTTTCACATTAAAATATGTGGAATCAAAGAGTTACCAGCGACCATAAGTCGGCCAAAAGGATGAAATATGCCATGAAAATTCATTGAACTATGCCGGTCAAGTCAAGCGATTGTTTCCCGGCGGATTTCATCACTTTGGTGCTCAACAACACTTTTTGGAAGGAAAAAACTAACAAATGACAAAAATGGGGGTGTAACGGGGATCGGAGAAAGAGGAGGAAGTGAGAAAATGGAGAAAAAGAAAGAGATGAACCAAATGATGAACAAGGGAAAACGGAAGGGGCGGCCTGAGAACGCTGTCATGAATGGATGTATGAATAAGTTCTACCTTGAATGAGATTCCTTGCACAAAACGAACTGATTTTCTCGGTTATGCGAGAGTGCCAACTCCGCGGCGATTCACTCCAGCGAAAAAGGGATGGGGTTGAGGGAGGGACGGAGAGGAGGGGTCGGAGAGGGGGGTGTAAAGGGTAAAGACCTGGACCAAACCAATAGTGTGTCAATGGTGTCTTCGGGTGTGTGTGCTCGAGAGGGAAAGACAGTCTGTTTCACACGGACGACGAGGATCGATACGACTACATCCACAAATTAACCCCTCTCCTCCTCCCCTTTCCGCAACCACTACATCCCATCCCTTTTCGACCTGTGATCGAAGAGCCGCTGCCGCGGGTTGTAAGGGGGTGAAACGACGCTCATCGAAGAGAAAATGAAACTATAAGAAAGTTAAGAGGGGCGAACTGGAAAAGAAGGGAGGTGACGTCCTCTGAGGTAACTTACATGAAAATTTCACACTAAGCAGTGATTAAATGAGAAGTGGCAATTTTTTGCGGTAAAAGTACAGGGAAAGGCGCATGATTTGACGACGAAAAAATCCGAGTAGTGGTTAGTGCCAAGACTCAACCAGATTTTTACTCTCATTAACACTAGGAGTACTGCATGGGTCATTCTGACCCCTTTTCACTATTAACAAACCATTACCTCTGACTTACTCGACCCTGTCCTACCGTATTTCTTGACTTTTATGTTTCTTAGCAGGAGAATTAAATGTGACAATAATACTCCACATCTACATCTATACACTCCTCTGCTAGCCGCCGAATGGGCGTGCGGTCGGGGTGTTAGGACTTCAGCCGTGTAGTGATGTAAAGGAAAAGGTTTTGGGAGGTAAAATGGTGATGTGCATAATGGGAGTGTATTTACTGAAGCTCAGTTTTTATTGTGGTTGCATAATATGCGCGGAAAGAACGAGTTTTTGTACCTATCAGTTCAGCAATGTGTCACTCTTATTTTATCGCTTGTGTCAGACCTAGATATGTAGTAAGGCGTCATGATAATATTTTCTGTGTCACTCTGAAACACACCAGTACTGAATTTTTCAAGTAGGATGTACAGGGTTAAGAATGAGTGATCGATGGTCGATGAAAGAACTTGGAACGAATGCTCCTGAAATGGGTATATATGAAGTAAAAAAGGCGCTAAGATGGTATGACCACGTTGAAAGAATGAACGAGAGTCGAATATTTTCATTTAAGCATTCTACCAGTTGATTCGTAGGTTTTTGGACAGTACTTGTCCTGATCCGTTTTCTTTGCTATGGATGGCCATTCGTTAGATCCCTCTTGAGTTCCTCATATTGTCTCCCGCTTCGTATTTCGTCCACAATTCCGACCCTCTTCCTTCCTCTTTCCCTCTATTAGCCTATTCAGCATTTCTTCTCTATTCAAAACATCCTAAATCCATCTCTTTTGCCTCCTAACCCCGGCTACCAGGTTCCTCTCCTCTCCAACCTCATCCAATACATCCTTGTTTGAGAGTCGAATAACTAAGTTAAAATTACTTGGAGAAAGGATTATGTATTCATTACGCTTCGAAGCAAAAGAGCAACTAAAAATGGAATCGGAGTGATGAATTGAACGCCGAAACTAAACAAATGAAGTCGGATAACAGCGATACAGTGGCATTATATTCGGCGGAAAGGCTATATATCAAATTATTGCATCATTAACAATGCAACATTTAATTCATTCATCCTACAGCTGCTGAAATGTACTTCGAATATGGTCTCCATCATCAAGGGAACTACCTCGCTCAACCTACCTAAAGAGGAAGAATATTACGAACCTTAAGACCAAGAAAGCTCATATGCAGAAATGAGTGAATGGGGCATAGATAGTCTAGCAAAGGATTGGCAAATATGGGGAGAAAGCTAATAAAACGTCGCCCATTTTCTAGGTCTAACGTCGAGTATTACGTTCCTTTAACAAGGTATGTCCCGAAAAGGAACAACATGATGGGTACAATCTTCAAGGGAAAATATTAGTAAAAATAACCATCGGCTGAAGTAAATGTAAAGGGTTCAAGATTTTCCTTACGCTATATGGCATTTAAGTTATCAGCAATGGTATAAAATATATTAAAACACCTTTTTAGATTCTGATAGCAAAACATCATTTTTTTAAATCTTCGGATGAAGCAAACGGAAAAATATTTAAGAATTTTCGCACATAATGAGGACCTTAGATTATGACAATGATTGTATTATAAACCCAATTAGCAAATGAAAATGAAATAATTACATATTTCACTAGATAGTGCTCGGGTATTAAGGCAAGTTCGTGAAGAGGCTGACCTAGTTCAAATAAAGGGAGTTATTTGGATCACAGCATGTTTTGTTCGAATTCTCCATTTGAATGCTAAATGCGATTACCAATTTTGAAAACAAAATTAACTGTTAAAATGATATTTCTAAGCTTTTAACCCAATGCTGTATCCTCCTGCACTTATTTACCTATTATTCCCTTCTTTCCGATCAAATAGATACGATGTTTCTACATCTATATCTGCATACTATCCTGCGAGCCGCCACATGGGTGAGTGGCAGGGAGAGATAGGACACCAGCCACGTAAATATGTAAGGTTTTGGGAGGTGAAATGGTGGCGTTTGTATGGGAGTGTATACATGGGAGTGGTGCTCAATTTTTATTGTGGTTGCTTATTGTGCGCGGGAAGAACGAGATTTTGCACCTATATTTTCGGCAATGCATCTCTCTTATTTTATCGCTTCTGTCAGACCTAGAGATGTAGTGAGGCGTAATGATATTCTCTGTGTCGCTCTAATTCTGATTTCTAATAACAGAAGGAAAATTAACATCGCGTTATGAAGTAACTGCAAGTCTTGGAATCTGCCAATTGGTGAAAATTCTTTCCAAGAGTGACTTACCAAAGATAAGCGCGGTGATGGAAATATTCGCGTATGCTTCGTAGAGGTTAGAGCGCGTAGAATAAGTTTGGCAACAGCGTTCTCCATTGGACTCCTTCCGTACACTAAATATGGAACGCTCTATAGAAGACTAAATACGTTTTTTTGAAAAATTCATACGTCAAACAATACGCCGAATACCTACTGCACATACTACAATATTCCAACATACAGTAAATATTCCATAAACGAACTTTCTTAATATTCGCACTGCTTTAAAAATGTTTCGCCACGGATAATGGTAACTGGACATCGAACAGTTATCCAATTTGCAAATATTATTCTCAAAATAGAACTAACCAACTAAAGATTAGTGCTGAGTTAGAAATCTTCGCGAACGTTTCCTAGAGGTAAGCACGATTTACATTTAGTTATCTACAATTTTATTATTTCTCTCCCCTAAAACATTCAGAAATCCAATGGCAAATATTGAAATATTTCAACGAGCAATTATTATTCTCCAAACTACCTTAATAATGGAATGGGGTCGAAAATGCTTGCTTTCGTTGAGTTTAGGTGATCCCTTCATGAGATCAAACTATGACTCCATTCCATCATCTTGTAGTTTCAAGACAATTGCTTGAAAGCGTTCAATGTTCTCCTCAATATTATTTGTAATAACTAGTTATCGATTTTGGAGATGCAATTAATATAAGATCGAAAATCAAACAGTCGAGAGACCTACGTAAAATAAGCATACCTACGCATTTTCATCAAACCATCGGCGTCGAAACATCGACACATTGATGGCCAGACACAATTTATGCCAGACTTATACTTACTTTAACTTTTGCGGTAATTTACTTCTGAGAAGGAGGAATTTGGAACATCAATAGTGAGTGAATCATACGCCTGAACTGGGGTACGACCTGATTCATTCAGCTGCACGGTAATTAATCGCTACTATAGACACTCGATAAAAAAAGAAAACTTTCGACATTAAAAAATATTGAAAGGCAACACGAAATATTCAGTTATGAAATTGACCAGGGCGTAATGTGTTCGAGAGTCACACGCAGAGATATTATGATATAATTTCATGTAACTATTCCTGTGCACGAAAAGTATTCGCCATGTAATTTTGAATCCTCGACTTAATTTGGCCATGGTAAATGGTAAAACGCGTAATATTTAATGTGGATAACTGTTTTACATTGAGTTTATTCTAACTTATATGGTAAAGGGGAGTCTCAAAATTACAATCCTGCAGCAGTAAAAGATAGCTTTCAATTGTATGCACTGATTAACGTGAAAAATATATTAAAAACTGTACAAAACATGGACCAGGAGAGGCAAGGAAGGCCTTTTATCGGAACTGAACAACATAAACTCATGGTTCCAGAAGTGGACACTTGAACTTAATCTTGGAAAATGTACTGCAGTACATTTCATTACTGAGTGCACTTTAAGTCTTCAGCTGAAGTCAAATCCACACGAAATACCCTAACTTCAGATGATTGCGGTGCGATATGACCCTAGCCGTCGATGCACCCCAAAAACCAGCTACCACTACTTCAGATAATAGCGAAAAACACACGCACGAAACATATTCGATACATATAGGAAGAAACAAGGATTTATGAAGCATACAGGTGGAAGGACCACGTATGAAAAAGAGATAGAGAGGTGCTTCTTCGCCCTGGTTATACCACACCTCGGATATTTAGCAAACATTTGGGACCCTGGACAGAACGATCCAATGCGAAAAATAAGGAAAATGCCAATGATAGCTGCACGATCCTATAAAAGTATGCTACGAGCAAACAAAATCTTCCTCATCTTATAGAGGGATTAAATTGGGATCCCTTAGAAACTCGTAGGCTGCACGCTAGGCTTAATTTACTCAAGAAATTCAAAACAAGAGTATTTCAGTGAGACAGAAAATATCACTATGATACCACACCACCTCGACGTCCGATAGAAGCTATAAAAAAGAGGGATGAATTGTCGAAGGTACTGGTACAAATGTTCTGTCTGTCCACGCACAGTAAAATACTCTGGAAAAAAATGAGCTTCACTCAAACTCTCCTATGATATACTTCAACTTTTCACCTCCCAAAACCTTAGCCTTAACACCTTCACACGGCTGGTGTCCTGATACCCTATGCCACACGCTCATACGGCGGCTCGCAGGCTAGTATGAATATGTAGTAGGTAAGTAATGTTTTCTGATCGTTCGCAGCAGAATTTAACAGCGCAATATAATGATTTATATCCGTGTTAATGGCTCTATCTCACTCTCGATACAGATATGGCATTGATGTTATTTTTATCGTAAAAATGGGTAACGCAGAGAATTAACGACGATTAGGTTCGAGTTTTTCTGAGAAACGAACACGTGTCCTCCGAATAAGACTCCAAAGACTCCACACCAACCCGATACCCAATCATTTCTGCAACTATCCACAAGACCCGAACTACTTTCGTGAATTCATTAATGTCCTTTTTCTCTTCGTCTTCCCCCCAGCATCTCTTCTTCCTAATAACTGCCTTTGACGCACCATTATCATGCATTATCTCCATCATCCCCAGGTTTTAGCCTTCTTCGAATTCCAGCCTATAATTTCTTCTTTCTTCCTTCGGCATGCCCGAAACATTCTCTTTTGTCTTCTTCTTCGATACCTCAGCCCTTATCTACACCAGCTTCTCAGTTCTCGCATTTAACCAGCAAAGCCAATATATATAGATTCATCTGGCAACAATCAGAAAGAGGTGATAATTACAAACTTTCCCAACGTATCATTGTTACTGCGCTGTAAAACATAGTACGAAGACTCCAAAACTTCAACTTATTTACACCAGGAGCATTGGTGCAGCTGTAATTATTGGGGACATATTTAGACTTTGATTGACTTATCCGAAAAACTGCATTACACATTTAAAATATTCCGGAAAAAATTCATTTTTCAATTTAAACTCCGCATTTTGGCAATGAAATTAAGTAATAAGCATGAGTAATTACAGCTTAAAGACATATGAAACTAATTTAATATAAATAACAAAGCAAGTTTTACTTAATTTTCCTAGAACTGATCACCGTTAAAGAAAGAAGCTACCTCCAATGCTTGCAAACTCAGAAAATTCTTTGCACCGAGATTGAAAATGGAAGCCAATGGTAACAAAAAAGATGATTTTTTAATTTAAGGTATTTAAGTATAATATAAGGTATATAACTGTCGAAACATAAGGCTATTGCTTCTGAAAATATATTTTATTTTGTAAAATGGTCCTCACTGACTTCAAAACTTCCATTAGGAGTTTATAATTTTTCGCTCTTGAAATCCTTTATTGTGTTTCATGTACAGTGATAAATATTAACCTTCTGCAGCGATTTATGGGCTACTTCACCAAAGGACCTAATTTCATGCAAGATCTGTTTCATTAAAAAAAAATTTTGCGACCACTCTTGATATCTAATAAATTCATTTCTGATGGCGGAAACCCTTTCAAATGCCTCCAAATCAAGCAAATAATTACATTAATGAGCATCAAATGGAAAGCTTTCAACAATAAAGACCGCGATTAAAACCTGACTAGAAGCAGGCTAAGGAACTGGCGGTATTTGAACCGAAATTTTGTCAGCGGTGTGGTGGAACGCTCTTTCTTCAGAGCCAAAAACCAGGATTTTTTACAGTTTCAACTGCTGCGATTGAAACTGTGGATTAAACTTCCCTGTTGCTACCCACACATTAGGTCAAAGGAAGATACAGGAACCTTGATGTAACGGAGATAATTCTCCAGCTCACTCAACCCTTGTTGTCCGTTAGTTTTGCATACAAATATGATATGGCAGCCCCCCCGCACTCAACTCATTAAGCCCCCATCGAGTTGGTTCAATTTCCTAGAATCGAGTAGATCCCATTTCCCGGAACAGCTGCGTGTGTCAGCGTTTGGGCGACAAGAGTTTATCTCCCCTAACGGAAGGGAAATTTGATTTGATTTGGGAAAGGTGATTTAATACACACAGCCGTAGTGGAAGCCTTCGACCATTCCTAGCATCAAGTCCACTCTTCAGGGACAAAGATTTGTCACAATTGAGGAAATGAGACAAAAATTGCTGGAGTTACGAAACATGATAAAAATACTCTTCATGATTCCAGCTATGTAAGCCTGGTTTAGAGATATTTGTGGCCATTTAAAGATTTAAACTATTTTTCAGATTTCACATTTTTGAGTTAATTGAGGGACATTCTAATGCGGAATATATTGATTTTCAGTAGAGACGTCGAACAATATCGAAAAGCATCTAATTACAGTATAATAAAATGATTACTTCATAATTCATTATATATTCAATAAATTCGAGAAATACACGTAAAATATCCGACCGTATCTGCCGTTCACCAACGAAAGCATGCCTAGCGGCAGGTAGCGAATCATTACGCAAAGGGGACATCATTGCATTCAACGTCCTTCGTGTGCGCTCAAGTATGCTAGCGTGTTCTGATGTGCTTAAACTTCGACACTTTAAAAGGAAAAGCTCCCAGTATTACGAATTTTTCTAATCTATTGATTACTGAGGCAGCGATATGATATCTCAGTAATAAGGTAGTCCATTCTTTTCGCCGTCTTCTTCTGCTTAGCTACGGGAGCCGTTCGCTCGTCTTGAGGGGGCGAGAAGAGGTGGAATGGAGGGGGTGGGGAGAGTGGCAAAAGAGGGGAAGTGGCGGGCTCTATTAAATAAAAGGGGCCGCGCTCTCGGGGTTACGCGATTACTTCCATGATTCGACTGAGATATGAGATTTTCATCGACGCAACAATTGTATGATTTTTTTCACCTCGGATACCGAGATTCCATATGCGTTAAATTGTTATTTTTTAGCTCGCAGCTTATCACGTTCAGTAGCGAGTTTATTTTCTGCAAACATGATGATTGAGGAAATTTTTCCAAGAATCCTCATTCACATAGATTAGTTGTTACCATTGAATTCTTAGCATTTTTAGCATGCTTGTATACGATGGGATAAGCTTTTCAATTGGCGAATATCAAATATTTAATAACATCATGAACTGGGAATCTGTACGTACGTTTCCGGTCATTGAGTAATAATTTTGCTCATTTTTTGGTGAGAGCGGTCTCTGATTTCCTCGTAATCAGTTTGAAAAAAAGTGATGTACCAAAATTTCATCCAATTTGGCAATATTTCCCTACTCCACTCTTCTTCCCCAAGTAACTAATTTTTTATGACACGTAGGATATATTATCCACCTCGCATAACATCTCTACAATGAGTATCATTCATTTAGGTAATTCATCGGTTAACGTAGGCTTGATTTTCGGCCACTCAAATATCCTACACATGGCTCCATGTGCACGGCCCCATTTACCAAAAATATACTTTCTTCATTTAAGCGTACGACATCAACTTAAATACAAAGAACATGGAAGAGACTTGTCTAGTCAAGTTGATACTGTTAAATTAGCCCTTCATTGAAATATATGAAATTATGTTGACATGAGGAATAAGTTACATATGAAATTTGCGGTTTTCCATGTTAAAGTCGGTGCAAATTTAGAACATTACATTTTCAAATGAATACGGAACTAGCCGCGCATTAATTTAAACGGAGTCACCCGCTAGTGTTCACACAATTGTGTGAACCTCTGGCATTAAATGTACGATAATTGTGAGGAAAAATTGCTCCTTAAAAGCCACAACAGATCCACGCTGGAAGAGCTTGGGTAGCTTAACTGGTTAAAGCACTAGGCGCGAGATCATGGGCTCTGGGTTCTACTCCCAGTCCAGGTGAATGGTTTTTTCGCTCTGAATTAGTAGTAATGAGTAGTCAATAACACCTACGAGCGGGGAATCCTTTAATTCCGCGCAAACATTTTCATATTTTCTTCTTATCATTAACCAACAACGGGCAATCTCTACTCACAATTAAAATCACAAAGAAACTCTAAAAGCAGAAAAATATTTTGATGCCACGTGGAACGATATTGCAGCCTTGTGGAAGATGCAGTCACGTGCTTTACCAGAAAGAAAAATCCAGCACTACAGGATTCGGACAGATTAACCTCTGCTGGGTACTGCTGCAAAGATCAAGGTTGAAGATATGGCATTATTAGGAGGGTGCAGGCGTTCAGGAAAATAGTGTCGAGAAACACCAGAGGTAAAAAGACCCGAAGGCCACGGTTGGGATTTGATTGGAAGTATTAAGCGGCGCAGTGACGGAACCCTAGTGGTTACAATTTCTATAACAAAAATTCTAATTACCGCAAAATTTTTGTCATTGCTCGGATACAAAATGCTACGAAGCAAGCGAAAGTTCGAATTATGGCAGATTTAGTAGTGAAAAATCAAGACTTATCCAAGCTCTACTGTAATCTCCTCCAAATAGGGAACCGGGAATTCAATACCTTAACAGTTCCCCGTTTCCTAATCATTTCTATCGACAAAACTCGAACTACTTTTGTGATGCTATTAATGCCTTTTTCTCCTTTCCGTCATCCCCTCCAGCATCTCTTCTTCCTAATACCGGTCTTTTACGAACCATTATCATGCATTAACTCCACCATCCCCAGGTCTGAGCCATCTTCATAAATCATCCTATAATTTCGTCTTTCTTCCTCTGGCATGTCGGACATATTCTCGTTTGTCTCCTCATTGGATGCTTCACTCGTTATCCATACCTCTTTTCACCTTCTCGCACCTGTACACATAAGGCAATGCAAAGTTGCATTTCTTTATAAAGTGTTCTTCAAAATAGGTCTGAAGTTAAGGTAGTATTTGACTTCATTCAACGACTTAATGTTTATTCCACCCAAAGTGTTGATATGGCGTTGGCGTGGTGCGTTCCGCTTGGAGTGTGCTGTTGTGCGTATTCTAAGATTTAGTTCAAGCCCAAACTCCTCGCACCAAGAGTTAATGGTGTTCAGGTACGATGATATACCTTTAAAGTCTACACCTTCGCCAATTTCGCGGTAGATGACCGCATCGTCTGCATATAGTCCAGATTTACAGCTAAATCAGAACTTGAAGAACAGGCCATTTACGCAAATCATGAATAAAAGCGAGCCGATCACGCAGCAGAGAAGGTAAGGAGGAGACTTAAAAGGCGTTAGGGTTAAATGGCGAGGGCGGTTTTGAGGGGGGTTGTGTTGTAGAATGAGGCAACAACCGACTCCCTCACCTGCACTCCCAATCCAGTCAGGGTCCCAAACGACATGGGGCTGAAAGATGGAGGAGAAGCGTCCCTTAGGTGAACTTTCAGGGGGTTGCGGCCACGAGAAGGGAAAAGAGTAGAGAGGGAGGGAGGGGGAGAGAGGGGAGGTGGAAATAGTTAGCTGGGTGTAAAAATTGAAGGGGGTAGGAGATGAATGTCTGGTGGGAGACTGGGATTTTCAGCCGGTGACTCAACGGCCCGGCCTCATCCGCGCTTTGCTATGGTGATGATAAACCCTATTTCAGTCCATACTCCCGCCCTGTTATTAGGCGGCCTGAGAATCCGCGCTATCAGCGGATCTTTTCTTCCATGACGTAATCAATTAGCGACCACTGCACCTACACCTTTTGTAAAATGACTTACGGGTAAGAGGAATAAAATCATATTATAACAAGATACGTGTCAGAGATAATCACAGTAGAAAATAGGGGTGGAACAGTTTCAGTACAACTATTTCTTTTCAGGCAGTCGGTGTTTCATTTTTAAAGGTAAATTTAATGAATATAAGCACTATACTTTATTCATACTACTTAAATTTAAATGCCTCGTCAAAATAAATAACTGTACATCATCAATAACGTATTTCTTGAAATAACTGAAAATGTTTCCAGCAGTTTTTCTCCGCAACTTTAGTGGACAGACTTACCTATTTATCTCCCGTATTTCTTCTCGATGGATTCGATTTCCTGTGCTTTTGTTTAGCGACGTTCGGTTTCGTGTTGACGAGAACGAAATAAGACAGTACATGGCGTGTGGACGCACGAAAGCGATGGCTGATTCTCTAATATTTTATCTTCCATTAGTTATAGAAAGGGGGAAGATGTTGGGTAAGTGGGGAAGGAGAAGATAGAGAATAAGTTTTATTGACGGGATGGATATAAGCAGAACATTCCGAGGAGAAGAAAAATATATTATTGACGATAACATTGGTCAATACCACTACAAATGAAATATATGAAGAGTAATTTCCCAACTGTCTTTCAAACCTTCAATAACCCGAATGGGAATACCCGAATGCATGATGTAAGCATTCGAGATAAAACGCGCGGTTAATATAATAACATCCGTGGACTAAAAACTGGCTACCTGGCATTGGAAAGTCGACTTGGGTTGTATAACTTTTTACAATTATCTTTATAAAATCACTAACTATCCACCATATGAACGAAAAGAGGAAGTTCGTGATAGTTTTTAATGCATTATAAGAATTCGAAGAATTCAATTCCGAGAATGATTAATTATGGTGTTGTTTGGATAAGTTAGACATTACAATTTGATTTGAAAGGAATCAGTGAAAGCGACTCAGTGCAACAGGAGGTTATTTAGTCTTCGCAATAACCAGAAACATCCGCACTGTTACCCAGTTCATGAAGTTAAACGTTTGGTGCTCATTAATTGAGAAGCATATCTCGTTATTCCCAAGCGTGTTCAAAATGCCAAGAATTCAATGGTAACAACTAATCTATGTGAATAAGGATTCATGAAAAAATTTCTTCAATCATCATGTTAGCAGAAAATAAACTCGATACTGAACGTAATAAGCTGCGAGCTAAAAAATGTCAATTTAACGCATATGGAATCTCGGTATTCGAGGCGAAAAAAATCATACAATTCCTGCGTCGATGAAAATCTCATATCACAGTCAGATCATCGAAGTAATCGCATAACCATCGAGAGCACGGCCCCTTTAATACAACAGAGCCCGCCAATTCCCCTCTTTGGCCTCTATTCCCCTCTCCATTCCACCTCTTCTCCTCAGCTCATTTTATTTCTCCCCCTCCCGACTCCTATTCTCGCCTATCTCCTCGCACCCTCAAGACGAGCGAACGGCTCCTGTAGCTAAGCAGAAGAAGACGGCGAAAAAAAATGGACTGCCTTATTACTGAGATATCACATCGCTGCCTCAGTAATCAATAGATTGGAAAAATTTGTAATACTGGGAGCTTTTCCTTTTAAAGTGTCGAAGTTTAAGCACATCAGAACACGCCAACACATTTGAGCGCACATGGAGAACGTTTAATACAGTGGGAGAACCTTGCGAAATATGGTGTTGCCTGCCGTTAGGCATTATTTCGTGGGTGAACGACAGTCACTTCATAATGTGTTGCAAGCGGTTACCGCATAAATTCAAAATATTTATTTAAAAACGTAATCTTTTTATTATGAAGTAACATAAACTTGAATATATGCATGCAAAACAATATGCACATTCGACGCCGTCACCAAAAAATTATCTACATGCGCACAAATCTTTCATTTGGGTCACGAGGGGATTTTGGCTGAGCCTATCCCAATGCAAAAAACTCTACGTGTGCTAGCCTAAATGCCATGCGGACAGGCATCCCGGTGCGAAGCAAACTGCCCCTGAAACTTACCGCTGATATTTGTTACTAAAACAGCGATTAAACCTTTCCTATATCTCTTACGATTGCAATATATCAAAACTATAACGCGCAAAAGCTGTCGCACACAATTTTCTGACGCGCACGTAGAGAAGTCCTCCCTTACATAGCTGTTGGTGGACGTGTAAACTCTCTAAAACTAATTGCTGAAGCGGAAGATGACAGGAATGAAGCTGGTATCCTGTCTCATACAATCTTAAAAACGCCGCGTATCGCCAAAAGCCGGTATTCCGGCAGTAACGACCTTCGCTACGAGAGGGCGATTGGCCATTTAGGACCTATTCGAGCCTGTCACGATGAAAAAGTTAACTTTTGATCATTTTCATTTGTAGAAGAAACAGTCAGAAACCACTCCTAGAAACCAGAATTTAGGTTATCCATCGTACGTACCGTTGTATCGGGCAGAAACGTAGAAGCTGAGAAAAGAGGAGAGAATAAACTGAAGGTGTTAGCGATGTGGGCGTGGAAAGAGGCGGAGAAGTGATCTGTATGGTGGGCGAGGATAGGAAACTTCTGAATAAGATCCCGGACAGAGGCAAAGGCAGAGTAGGACGCTGGAGGAAGTAATAAGGGGACGGGTTATTCAAGACCATGATAGAGAGGATGTTAGCCAAGCAGGGAAGAAGAGGAAAGAGAGAAGGTTTTATGGGTGGGTGGAGGAAAAGTCGATCGTACGCAGAGGTTACTAAAGACAAAATAGAGATGGATAGGACCACGAAAGTTTAGAAAACTGTTTGGAGATTCTCTGACTTGCACAAAAACCTACCTTTTACCACTAAAATACTTACAAATACTGTAAGAGAATATATCGTTGGCTGTCCAACAGCTACATAAATTCCCTGACTTTTCCAGATTTTCCAGACTACTTTCACAATTTTCCAGGCTGTTTGATAATATGTATTTTACGGAATATTAACGTATTTACGCATGATAAAAATATGATTAAAAGCTGTAAAATATTAGCCTCAAAATTAAATTAAGTAAAATTATGATATAAAATGAATTTTAACAGTTGTGGAGCATCATCTGAATGACATAACATTGAACATACTTGCAAATATTTGACGAATTTTACTGGCCACCGGGCCAGTACAAAGTTACATTTTCCACCCGGAGAGTTAACACGAGTTGAAACGTTCGAGGTGAGAGCTCTTCTAGCACTGCACGCATTTTCTCAAGTTTCACTCCGTCGAGTGAGTGATAAAGTTGAATTTGTTTCATTTGTATATATTTTTGTGCTACTGCGTAAGGCCGTTGTTACACACACCGGCAAAGCCAGAGCTGAGGTCGGCATTTGTTACAATGTTTCTTAAATGCAAACTTGCCAACATGTCTAGTTCTCCGGTGTCGGAAAATAAATAGTTTTTCTATTTCATCCAGTCCTCTCGTTGCTCTATAAACTTGCAGTGACGAAATTCCTTCTAGTTGCTACTTTGCTCCATTCCTGAATATTAGCAGTATTAAGTAAGATGCTAACGTCGATTGAACAATTTGAGAGAAGGCCTTCTTTATGTAACAAGACTAAGATCCGTTTTAAAGACAAACTGGCACACAAAAGGAATGGAGACAAGTTTATACGTTTTTGAAAGATGATTTACTTGAATTGGATCAGAAGACGACTCCTGTATTTCCGCTTAACGGGGCTGTATACCTCGGCCGAAAACGCTAATGCGGACGTATACTTTGCCTTCTAACAGGGCTCTACATTGCAACTTAAAGCAAACTTTTTTGGCAAGCGCCTATAATAAGGATAGATGTCTCCATTGAGCTTTGTAATCTGTCGTTTACGGAATCTTCTACTGCTATTTCAGCAGTGGAAAAACGTAAATTTAACGAAAATGAGCTTCTCTTCCTGACATTTACGACGGATATTTGTAAAAATATTTATTTATACTAACAAGGTAGCGGCCAACAAGTTTCGCTATACCTATTGTCGCGGTTTGCACTAGCTTGACAGCCAATCTACCGATTGTTTTTTCTTCTGCATAGTTCGTAAGCCCCCATTGGTTTCTTCGCACCACTACTGAATCGCCGGCAATGACAACAATTTTGCGTCGGTAAAATCCGCCTAGTGTGTAACAGGCCATATGCACCTCTTCGGTTAAGGAGAGCCTTTCCTGCAAATGCATGGTTGTTCAACTTGGATTGAGATTGGACTAGCTCTATGTTAACTCAATGATTGCGTGTATTGAAATGGCTATCAGCAAAGCGCGGAATGTTCAAATGTCGAACCTATATATCTATCGGTCGAATATACCTATGCGCATGAGGATGAAAAAAATCACCATTTGACTTTTACAACTTAGATGATTTTTCCAGATTTATTTTTCATTTTCCCTGACATTCCATGACTTTCCAGACACAATGAAATTCCCTGACTTTCCCGGTTTTCCGGAAGTGTGGCCACCCTGTAGGTATCATGTAACTAGGTGTGCCTTCGAGTTAATTGTACTCCCTGTGAAACATGGTGAACATTCATCAAAGGTTGAATTTCGCCATGAAAAAATCATTTGACTTGTCCGGGATTCGAAAACGGATCTTCCGATTGCTGGTCAGGAGTGTTCGCCAGCTTCACCACCAAGCCATGTTCCTCTAAGTAGAATTTCAGGGGCGGGGGTTTATACGAACTAGACGTTCGCGTCTCAAGTCCACATTGTGGCACATGAAACGATATTCGTGCTTACAAAGCCACTGCCGCGGTGGATAAACCCAACATTGTCGTTTATGTAACGACGAAATTGACGAATTTCCGGTCATTGCATTGAAAAATGATATGATCCGAAGTCACTCGCACGGGTGCACAAACGTCAAGGGTTGACATTCCAGGGAAACTCCGTGAAATTCGTTCTCACGCGAGAAGATGCGAGAACAGATTCACCGTTGAAATTGCATGGTGCCAACGGCCACAATCGCGCAACTGCACGAAGGCGTGGTCATGAAAAGAGTTCTAATTTGGAGCATTTGTCCACGCATATGTTCGGTCTCGAGTCTTCTCGGGTACATGCATCGTGTAAAAATGCCTTAACAGACTTATTCGATGGCTGTGCGGACATTCTTTATTCGAGTTTGCCAAATATATCTGTACTACAAATTGGTGCACTCAGTCTAGAGATATAAAATAAACTAGTTAAACAACTTCAAATAAAATCAAGGAAACTTGAGCTCTACGGCCTCGTAAAATAACAAACTCAAATAAGAATTTTTTCTTCAATGGCCGTAATTATTGGCAACAACCGTCAAAAGAAAACATTTTCTGCGTTGGTATAACGGAAACGTCAGTGACCAACCAGACCTGTGAAGGACCCCATTTTGGGCTGTGATTGTGTATGTGACTGGTCACTGGCGAGGTATAAACATTCCCGTAAACCACCACAGAGGGGCTTTCTGGTTGAGAGGCTGTGGTTGGTTACAGACGTTTCCGTTAATCCAACACAGTACATTGTATCTTCTTTTTTCGAGTGTTGCCAATAATTACGGGAATTACAGAAAAATCATACCTAATTTTGTTAACTTCAAATAAGTATATATTACTCGTAAAAATATAAATTTCAACTCTCAATAATTGTGGTACATTGACTTGATTTGCATCGCACATATAGTTACCTACAGATTGGTGTTAGAAGTCCGTTGAAATGTTCCAGGGCTGCTTTTCAAAAAATGTTTTAAATAACATTACAACTAATTATTCGATATCCCTTTCAAATTACGATTCATATGCTTACGTGCTCATGTGCAATACCTATTTTGAGTACACCGGGACTAGCCACGGATTACTTTACGGGGTCAACTGCAATGCACAAATGCGCAAAACTCAACTCCACAGGGGAAAAAATCATATTTTAGGAAAAAGCGTACTTTCATCTCGTAACTAACGATATTTGTTTCATCTCCTCGATTGTGACAAGACTTCCTCCCCTTAGAGTGGACCTGATCGCAGGAAGGGACAAAGGCTTCCGTTACGTCTTGATGTTTAAAATCCTATCTTCCGGCACTGCGACAACAGTTTCCCTTCCGTTATGGAGGACAAACTTTTGTCGCCTAAAAGCTGACACACGCAGTTGTTCCGGGAAATGGGATCTCCTTTGTCCTGTGGAAATTGATTCAAGTCAGCGGGGGCTTAGTCAGGTGAGTACGGGAGCTGAATAAGGTCTGTCATCTCATATTTTTATGCAAAACTAACGGACAAGGGTTGATTGAGCTGGAGCGTTTTCGCCGATGCCCCAAGATTCTAGTATCTTACGTGCTTGACACTATAATTTTTAGTCCCAAGCTAATATAAGGAAGTTCGTTTTGGAAATAATGACTGCTAGTTTGAATATTCATTGAATATATTTGATATACACTGAGAGTGTATGGGATATTGTTTGACGATGGAAAAAAATATATAGTCAACTATAGGACGTTCCACATTTAGCGAACAGAACGGGTCGATAAGAGAACGCGGTTGCCAAACTTATGGTACGCCTGCCCACCGCTAGGAAATACGCAAACATTTCCAACACCCCTGTTGATCTTTAGTAGGGAAATCACTTTATAGAATAAAATTTGCCATTTAATTGATTTCACGATGTGAAGTTACCATAACGCATGACGTAACATTTTAAATGCCGAGCTAAAATTAAGAAAGTTCGTGAAGGGGATATTTACTCCATGTTTGGATATTTTAATATGTGCAGTAATTGTTTGGCATATAATTTGACAGAGGAATTTTTCAAACAAAATGTCTACAGTCACATATAGAGCGTTCCACATTTAGTGGACGGAATGGGTCTAACGGAGGGTTCTGCTGCCAAACTTATTATACACGTGCTCACCTACAAAAAGCATAAGCGAACGAAGCAACACCGCGCTAGTCTTTGGTACATCTCTCTTGGAAACTATGTTTGAAATTTGGCGAGACCTGCAGATACCGAGTTGCTCAATGTAATTTTACTTCTGCTATTACAAACATCGCATCTAGTACCTTATGGAGATTTTCACAGGAGGCGGATATCCATGGGTGCCCTTATTGTGAACGCTTTTATTCTAATCTGGATATCTTTTAAACGGTATTCTCCCTCGGGATAGTGAATTTATATACCAGATAGGTTAGAACGAAGGGAATAAAAGAGAAAAGGGAAGAAAATGCATTATTTAGCCAGAATCTGAGAAACAGCTTATAACATATTTTGCAAATTCTGTAACCATTGTACTTAACATACAAAAGGAGTATTCAGACGTAACACGCCGTAAGCAGGAGTGATTCAAATAATTCTCTTTATTTGAACTAGGTCAGATCCTTCAAGATCTTTCCTAAATTTCCGAGAGCTCTTTTGTGAATTACTTAACGAATTTTTCGTATGAATTATGGTAAATCAGTATGTTATACATTCTTTACTATTCCTATGATACTGTCATGTATTATTGTGATCAATTGCTCACTTTATTTTTAACATCATCATTACATTTTTACTGAATCGCAAAAAAATACCGGTCATGGTCACCGGCGTTTTCTCCGTTTGGCTTGAAAAATTGAATCAATTGAAAAACTAAAATTGAGTTCATTTTAAAAGAACAATTCATTTAATTTCTTAGAATTTCAGTAATATTAAAATATATTTTTGCGCCATCTATATTTCAGTAATTACTTCACGCATTTTCGGCAGCTGAAATTTAAAAAAAAATTATACAGCTTTTATTAAGACTAAGAGAAAAGTATCACCAAATATGGTAGCCTCACTGTGAAATGACATTCAGTTGAGGAGACATCTAAAAATACATTCCTACGATTGGATTTCAGTCTCTGGATCCGGCGCCTCCGCTCCAAACTTCGAAATAAGGTTGTTTACAGCGTGGGAAGAGTCTAGTCACCCCTGTAGCTGGATTCGATTACGACCTCCTCCTTCCACTTTTATTTTTCACCGTGATTTCCTCTGATTTTCGACGTGGAAGAGACGAGGCGCGGTTGGGCAAGTTGGGTTGGGTCGTTGCTTGAAGTGGCTGTAGCAATTTCTGTTTATGCACAGATTTGCGTGAAACTATGCATACTCGACCTCATTAGTAATATGTACAATGCGTTTTGCTGCCATATGCATCCTCTCCATGCCCTCGGGATTTCGCGAGAGGTTTTCCCTTCTAGTAAGTTCCTATAACATTCATTACATCTCTAAGTGTGGCCGAGTCCATCTGGATCCGCACATCTCTCCGCACCTAAAGTTTGGAGACTCGAGTTTGAACGACTAAAATTTAAACAATTTGAATAATTTTTCTGACACTGGAACTGCTGTTTTATCGTTTCTGCATCTATTAACTTTTGCGTTTCATTTTCACATTTATATTTGTGCCTGAACTAAAACAGTACTTGGTTTTATAGCTTCCATAAACAAAGTTCAACTACACATACTAGCTGTATTAAAACTTAATAGCTTAAAATTTAATGTTCATTAAAATTGTATCACCTCGCTTACGAATAAAAATCATTATGAAATCAACACTCGGCTGTAAACTATAAACACCATGTACAAAGAAATATTCAAGATAAGACGATTACAACAGTGACAAGTTCCACATTGCCCGAGCAACCGCTGCTTGGAAAAAGTTACTTTTTACAAAGGCAGCTAGAGAATGTACATGATAAAGGTAAAAGTATTAAACTTGAAATAATACTTTTGAGGCCTTCAACAACTGAGCATTAAAATTTGGCGGGTTGCCGCGTTATACTTGGGCAAATATTTTAATTTCAAATTCGTATAGAAAAGCCTAAAAAAAATACGGTACATTTTTCGTCCACACACAAATTCGAATACGCAAATAAATTGATTGGAGAGGCATTCCACTTCAACACCATCGACCCCGTAGCATTAATGTTTCGCGGAAACTGTGAATCGGAAATTGAACCTAACTTCACTAGGTATGAACCGAGGGTAACAGTAAACTGAGAAGCGTTAACGGCATAATAAGATAGATGTTTGTGAGGAGTGTGCTTTGTTGGTTGAGCTCAATTGAGGGAAAGGACGAAAATGGAATAATAAATCTATGCTTGTGAATTGAATAGCGAGAGAGGAAGGGTAGAAAAAGTAGGTCATGGATGAGTTTGAAAGTAGAGGCTCTTAAATGGAGGACAATACGAGCCTTTAAAAGATTTTCTAGACGGAAGGAGGCGGGGCTGAAGGTAGGGGTTGGAGGGTACAAAATAGATTAACTCGAGCAGTTGAATGAGAATGGGTTTAGTGGTAGGGACTCAAGATATAGAATTTTCACTGCTAAAGGAGCATATTCTAAGGGAAGGGAATCGATTTAGGGAGAGGTTCGAGTAGAGACGTAAAGAAAAGTCTGATGAAAACTCTGATATGGAGCATGGCGCTGTACAAGGCGGAGACCTGGTCATTGCGAAGAGAGGATACATCTACATACTACCCTGCGAGCCGCCGCATGGGCGTGTGCAAAGGGGTGTTAGGATACCAGCCGTGTAAAGATGTAAGGGATAAGGTTTTGGGAGGTGAAATGGTGACGTGTCTTATGGGAGTGTATTGAGTGGAGCTCATTTTTATTAAAGTCACTTACTGATATGAAATGGTGACGTGTCTTATGGGAGTGTATTGAGTGAAGCTCATTTTTATTTAAGTCACTTACTGTACGTGGAAAGAACGAAATTTTGTACCTATCTGTTCAACTATGTATCTCAATTATTTTATCGCTTCTGTCAGACCTAGAGATGCAGTGAGGCGTCAATATTATATTCTCTCAGTTGCTCTGATACATAACTGTTCTGAATTCCTCAGACAAATTAAGCCTAACGGGCAGCCCCCGCGTCTCAAGAGGCTCTCAACTTGATCTCTCTAAATGCTGAGAAACACTAAATGAACGCTCTTGCATTTACTAAGATTGTGTTCTAGCCCCCACTCCTGGTACTGCGAATGAACGAAATTTAGGTCCCATGATAGGACTTCTAAGGTCAATTAATAAGAAAATAAGACGCGTATATTTTATTCCATATCTTTTCATACATCATAAAAAAAGGGCCAATTAATTTAAAAAAACGGAAATCGAATTGGAATTATATTGAATAAACTCACTACCTTTTGTTGCAAGATAATGACTTATTTTTGAGACAGTTGATGTAAAATGACGTTGATCCGCTGCAAATACACCGCAGTCGGCTTTTAAGGCATCAAGGAAGTAGTGTGCATACGTCCACTTATAAGCGTATGTTGTACCTAAATATTGGATAAAATTGATGAATATTTTGATTTTTTGGGCTTTGGAGGTTAAATCTCCCTCCCCCAAACAAATTTTGAAACGCCAATATTCCTGTAGAGAATCAGTATTTCTTATCCAAATACAAGTGCCATTTTCAAGGAAACTGATCATAAGAAGGAATAATAACTCCCGAGGTACTGAATGAAACTAAAATATACGCATCTCACAGTCTTATTTTCTGATTAATTGACCAGTAAATTTAAAAAGTTGGTTTCACTGTGAAATGACTTGAATGCCATAGCGTGTCAAGCCCTGAAGGAGATGTAGAAATACATTGAAATGTGGGCAAAATGCATCTAATTGGATTTATACGTACGCGATAGCAAGATTGATTGTTCCACTTTAACGTTACCCCCGGCCCCTCCCCCCATCATCCAGCTCCTCCGCCGCACCAGAGCATTTCGCTGCACTCTTGCGGGGGGGTGGGATAGAGGAAGGAAGCGAGAAGGGGTTGGAGAAGGGGGATGAAGAAACAGAGAGACGGTGTGTGTGTATATAAAAGGTGCGGGGTGGGGGAGTATATACACTTTTCCGGACCAGGGGGAAGGGAAGCAAAGGGCAAGCTCGTGACGTCAGGGGGCGCGGTTGTGACGTCAGAATTTGCGTCACCACTGATGGAGGTTAAGGTGGGAAGGAGGAGGGACACTTGTCGGAGGAATGCAAAAGTGGGATGGCGGTTGAGGTCGGGTAAGTATTGGGGTGGGTGCAGAGAGCGAGAGAGAGACCCCTCCCGATCGAAGTCGGTGTGAAGTGAGGAGGAGAGGCGAGGGAAATGCAGAGGGGAGAGGGGTTTAAAGGGTATCTAGACTTGAGGAGGAATGAGAGAAAGTAGCCTCTCCTGTAGAGCACAGGGATTCAAGGACTAAAAGGGGTGAAACACGAACTGTTCGCCAAAGTGCCAAACATTATCAGGAACAAAAAGGGGAGAATTAATACAAATACAATTACGTACAACTGACGCAAGAAAGGCAAAGCAAGAAAAAAAATAACGGATTAAAAGAATCCAAATTATTCAAAACTAACTTTCGCAGAGTATGACATAAATAACAGAAGCATTCTATGAAGATGAAATAAAAGTCATAATCGAATATATGGTTCGTATATGATTCAAGAAAACCCTAATATGCTGTTAATGCGGAATTGACTTTATTCCAATTCAGATAAAATTTACAGAAATGCAAACATAGATGTAAAATTAGAAGGAAAAGAGGAGGACTACGAGCAGTACTGCAAAGTGCCAAAATTATCAGGAGCAAAACAGGATTTTTATTACTAATGAGGAGTATAACTGACGTCATGAATCCCATGCAAAGGAAAAAATACTAACGGATTAAAAGAATCAAAATTATTCAGAAATAACTTCCGCCCAGAACAACATAAACAAACTGAAGCATTCTTTGAGGATGAAATATATGTACTTGATCGAAAATATAATTCAAGAAAATCGTTAAGTTCACGTCACACAGAACGAATTGACTTGATGTGATTCAGGTAAAATTTTGAGATTTAAAATAAGATGGACTACGAGCATCACTACAAAGTGCCAAAATTATCAGGAGCAAAACAGGATTTTAATTACTAATGAGGAGTATAACTGACGCCGTGAATCACGCGCAAATGAAAAAATACCAATGGATACATATAATCAAAATATTCAAAACTAACTTCAGCCGAGAACGACATAAAAAACTGAAGCCTTCTTATAAGATAAAATAATACTGTCTACACTAAACGACACCCAGCGTCACTTCATAGAAGAACTTAAAAAATATAATAGTTGTAGAAAGGTATAAATTATTCATTTCAATATGGATGAGAATAGTATATAAGGTGAAACCTGCCTCCGCGGCCACCTCCCTTAAGCGGTCCACCTCTCAAATGAGCCGATATTTTTGGAAACGGATGAAATAAATTTCCCGTTTTAGAAATGTAAATTTTCCCATCCTTCAGCGGTGTCCTCGTAATGCATATATCTCCACCAGAGGCCGCCATTGCCACATACTTGGTTGAACGTTATATTACGCTATTAGTGTCTCGACGGGCATTCAGGGTAGAGAAAGGTATCGTGGTACCCCCTTTCAATACATTACGATTACGCACCATAACAGAGGTCGAAAAATTAAAAATAAATAAAAAATTTTCAAAAGATTTTAAGGCTGTCGAGCATTCCGCATTTTCATAAAGTATGAGTCTTACGGTGAACGCTTCTGCCATAAATTCACTCCTTGTACTCACCTATAGACCAAGTATCTATGTACAACACTAAGCAAAATTTAGGCTTGGTAATTTAGGGAAATGTTTGTACGTCGGAAGACTCCTAGATGTGCTGCTAGCATGGCGAATATAGTTATATCGCGGGTTGATGCAATATTCCATTATTCTAAGCAAGCATTCCTCCACAAAAACTCATATACGAGGGGGGACCCAAAAATAGCCAGACGAAATTCGCTGCGCGCATCACTTTTGTAATTCAGAATTCTCCAACTATGTGGGTGTTAAGGCACTTTGAGCGAAATATCATTTTACCTAGAAATCAATGAGTAATGTCTCATTTCAAAGAAAAATATATCACCCTTCCATTGACACCAAAAATTCAATCCCTTACCACATTACTTTCCGAGATATTTACCAAAAATTACCAGCCCTTTTACATGGGAAATGGTATGTGTATGCACTCCAGAGAGACCTTTATATAAAAAATGAGGCATTTCCTACACTTAGATCTCGTCAAAAAATCAAGTGTGTAGTTCGTGTGTTTTCACAATTATTTTTTAAAATTAATCATATTGCCACCGCAGTAAATTCTTCGGAATCACAATAAACCTGCCATTTTGATGGGGTTTCAAACATATCGCGTGAAATAAATGAGTCAAGTTAAAGACTTAGATTAAAGATTTAGATATTTTCATTTGATTACTTACAATTTGTCATGTAAAACTATATTATTGCACAAATATTAATACAATATTTAATTCGTGTCTCATAGTTGGTGAAATTAAAACGTACATACATATCGAATATGGTCTCTGTTATGATTAGGGACTATCTCGCTCGCACTACCTTAATTAACCCCAACTGAGTCAGTATGCTAAGCAACTGTAGCTAGCCTCTGAGACAGTTTTCGTGCGACGAGCTTTTCGATCTCTCCGATTTTTTGAAATGACTGATACTCAAGAACAGCGCGCGGCGTTAAAATTTCGTTTTCTGTTTGGTAGAAGTGCGTCGGACGCGGTTAATATACTGTCTACAGCTTATAAAGGGCACGCCTTGAAAAGAAATCAAGTGTATGAGTAGTATTCGCGATTCAGACGCGATGGCATGTCGATCAAAGACGATCAACGCCCGGGTAGGCCAGAACTGATGAAAATAAGGAAAATAAAATTGCGCGCTTGTGTACAAGGGTAGAAGGCATACTATTGATAGGCTTGCGTGTTATCATTGAGCATCAAACGGTGAACTAAGTCTTCTACCTGAGTGTTTTGAGGCGGATGCGCGAGTGTGTTCGGTTGAAACGGCCAGATTTGTGAGAGTGGGGACTGGTTCTTCCGCCATGACAATTCTCCAGGTCATACAGACATTTCTGTGCGTGATTTTTTGGCGAAAAACCGCATGACACCGCTTTCATACTCGCCACTCACCGGATCTCGCACCTTGAGATTTCTTTTTGTTCTGACGTATGAAAAGGGAGCTGAAAGTAAATCATTTTGCAAACATTCCGGAGATGAACAGAGAATCGGATGTGGCACTTAAAGACATCGGAAAGGACGAGAACATAAGGTGTTTCGCGCCGCGAAAAAAACGTTTGAGCCAATTTATTAGATTTATTGAAGAGTACTTCGAAGGTGACTAACGTTTGTAATTCGAAAAAATAAATTCTGTATTTTAAATAAATGGTGTCCGGTTATTTTTGGGTACCCCGTCGTAAAAGTTGCAACCATTTCCGAATCCGAGCATGTTGGATGTGGTGTCGCAGCCACTTATTGCATGGAGGACCAGTGAATGTCAGAAAAATCATATTTCAACAATGTGGGGGAGTAGAAAAGATCTAGTGAATTACCTCTCCCAGGTTTTCGGATGTAAGCATTGTCAGTTGCAAGAGAATGGTCCCTTGCCCCGCACAAAAATGTCCTCAAGGAATGCTTTAACCAGACGTTCGTCTTCGATTTATTGCTTATTTATAAGGCCTACAAGTCCACACTGATGTTTACCCAAACATGACTACATGTCGTTTATTTTTTCATTTATACACGCGAATATGAGTGAGGAAGTAGTAGAAAAGTAGAATTAATGAAAAGAAATGATGAAAAAACACCCTTGATATTGGTGGTAAAAACACTTTTTGAGACGTGAAATTTAAAGGTAACTAACATCTCCACAACTTACTTGAGTGAATATTTGCTAAAATCAGTTTTTCATAGATTTTAAGCGATCCAAAGGGACGAAAAAGTGACAATTTTGCTGGTATTGCGATTTCCATATCGCATCTTGCCGTCTTCCCCAGAGGTGTTATAGCGTCTAAGGAGCGAAAGTTCGCTCCCGTGGAGGAAATCTATGCTGCGTACGTGTCCCCGGATGAGGACGGCCGAGAGGAGCGCAAGCAGCGCTTGAATTGACGCCGAGCGGCCGTCAAACGCTTACGAGCGAGCGATGGGCCACCCGAGCAGGCGGAGCGCCCACCAAACGCCGAGGAGCCGACGCGATCGCCAACCTGAGCAAGCTAGACGTCTTATAGCTTGGATTTAATCCCGAGTCGGTTTTTGTATCAGTTTTTACCATGATCAATCATTTAATTCTCTTACAAACTAACAATACATATTACATCCGCGTTGAACCAACTTCCGTGCAGGGCCCGGGCCGGACTCCCTGTTATTTATATAAATGACCTAAGGTCTCGAGTTAGCCGTAAAATAAGATTATTGACAGGCGATACAGTCATCTACCACGAACTTAGCGAAGATGCGAACTCAGAAAATCTATCATCGGACTTCAATTACATTCATTCGTGGTGCCAGAAGTGGGGGTTAGAACTAAATCTTAGTAAATGCATTCCAGTATACTTCTTGCGAAAGTCATCGCACAAACGCCACATCTTCACTGTGGGTGGAGTAAACTTGAAGTCTTCAGATAAAGTGAAACATCTTGGAATTACCATAACTGCGGACATATTGATGAAAACACACATACAAAACATATGCTGCACAGTATTTACTCTATCACACTATGCTATGCGTTTCAGAGCGACACAGAGAATACTTTCATGACGCCTCACCACATTTCTAGGTCTGACAGAAGCGATGAAATAAGAGAGATACTCTGCCGAACAGATAGGTACAAAAACTCGTTCTTTCCGCGCACAATAAGCGACCACAATAAAAACTGAGCTCCTCTGCATACACTCTCAAGTATATGCCACCATTTCACCTCCAAACATTTTATATCTTTACATAGCTGGTGACCTACCACCCCCTGCCACACGCTCATGCGGCGGCACGCGGGGTAGTATGTAGATGTAGATGCTAATTTTCCTGGTGCTTTTCCCCTAATTTTCGAATTTACTATATTCCAACCAACCTATTCTCAACGACTACCAATTACGGAGCATTTCACATTTAGTTGAAAGTAAGAGTCGTATCGAGAACAGTGTGGTTAAACATAAGCTTACAGTGCTCAACACCAAGATACGTTGGCAAACATGTCCAACATCTTGAAAATTCACCTAAATTACTATGCGGAATATCATTTGAGTAATGGAAAATTCCTACGTATTTATTTATCATTCCGCATAGCTCTATGTTAATTTCCCTGCAGCATTTTCCATCATTGCACCCTTAGCCTAACGATTATTTACCCTGAAAATGAATGCCTATAGAGTCAATATCTCTACTCTAACTCTTAGTGGGTCTTCAACGTAATGCTCCACAGATGATCCAAAGTGAACTCCACTAAATACACTCCCATAGTACACGTCACCAATTCACCTCACAAAACCTTATCCCTCACATCATTACAAGTCTGGTGTCCTAACACCCCCAGCCACAAGCCCGTGCGGCGGTTCGCAGGGTAGCATGTAGATGCAGATGTAGAAAGGCAGAAAAATATAGAGAGGAAAAATTTCCGAACCAAAATATTACTTCAGTTCTCATGCTGATCATTTATCCGAACGTAAAAATCTATGAGTACAGAATTCAACAATGAGGTTTAACTACAAGTTGCAATTTTACACGACTTTATGTACGGAATGTAAGTACTTACAATTGAAAATTACCCAAACATGGAAAAAAGTACAAAAATGGAAAATTTTGAGTGATAAGGCGCCTTAAAAAGGCCACATTTTTACCATGCGAGTTGAATCGCAAACTCAAGTTTCTAACATGTATAGGTTGGGAATTTTCATTATTATATTCTGTGAGCCAAATATTTTCAATAGATTCCCCAAATGTGAAAATGAAGTCCAAATGTGGTTGATTTGAGCGCTAAGCTAGTTTGCCACCTATTGGGTAGAATTGGATAGGCTAGTTGTACCTATTGGGTAGAATATCAAACCACATAATTGTTACAATCTTTTATATTGTTAGATTCTGCGAGTCAATTGACGTGAATAGCTCCCAGATACAACAAATTAAAATTCAAAATTGACTGGTTTAAAGCGGGAAGCCAAATACTTTTTGGTCCCAGAAGAAAAAGGGATAAGTGCGATAGGGCTGATCGACTTATGGCCGGTTGTAGGCACGACAAATATGTATTCAACAAAATTATTTGACCGATAAGCCATGGCAATCATTCAATAAGTGTTGCAGAAATATTCGATATATTTATCAGTTTCATAACTTATGGCATGGAGAAATGAATTCCATGGAGTAATGAGTCCAAGATGGCGAATGCGCAATGAACCGCTTGGAGACTTAATTACTTGATAAAAAAGTTGTTTTCAGACAACTGACCAGTTCGTTAACTCTTACTGACTAATTATTATGTGCATTAGCTGTTGTTCATTGGCTTGACTTTCATAAATTTCATCCAGTGGTAAAAGATTAGCTAAATAATTTGAAGCAATTAACTATTGGTAAATAAGTTATATAACTTGTAGATGTGTTCCTGCAACCAGAATATTTGTAAAAGATCAATAACTGTATGTATCTTATAACTATTGATTTCATGACTAAATGCTCTCGCAACCGGCCATTAGGAGGTTACTTATCTCCGCTGAAAAAATATAAAATTTTCATATTTATGTTTCTCTTATAAGAGCACCAATTTTTTCGATTTACGTAAAGGAAGACTTGAAAAGAGAACATTGAAGAATCTGCAATTATTGTTTAAGCAGGAACCTATATTTTAGAAATGCCCTATCCTGATTTAAATATATATTAAAAGTAAGAATTCCTCTATCGAATGGTGTCAAAATTCTCCAAGTCATCTATCATTAGACGAAGATATATTGGTTTAAAAATGATGAATCTAAACACTGAAACACATTGCTCACGTGGCAGTGAGATGGCATCGCTTCACATACCTTTTATTTCTAAATACCCGCGAATTATATTGTTAAAAGACCTATAAAACATGCAGTAACTATTAAAACATCTAACACATTTTTTTAGCTTAGGTCATCTATAATATAACACGAGTATTTAGGTTTTAATAACAGACTTCCGGTTTTCGTTGGAGCAAATAGCCGACACATTGATGAATGTGGCAACGTTGACAATGGAGGCTTTTGCTGTTTGCCATGTTTACCAACCTTTACTGTAAAATACTGCAAATTTATATTCCTAATATGCCATAATATACGCATGCGAATATCATATAATTATAATACAATAATTACAATATATAAGAACGCGATAGGAGTACCTCGTGGCGTAAGAAATAATATATTATGACGATGTTTCTTTAATGGTTTCAATATAAAATTAGGACAATTCAGGGTGAAGCCGGAACACTTTCCTAATGAGAACATAGCTGATAGGCTATCAATAAATATTTTGATACGAACACAATGGAGGTTTAAGCCATTCAACAAGATTAATATTTCCTCGAGTCCAATAAGGGCTGTGTAAAGTTCAACTGAATTATTATGCCATTCCATGGATACGGCGAACTGGCGAGACAACTCACACCGGGGAAAAACTACGGCTCCCAATTCCAGAGTCGCGTCTCTGTATACGCATATGTGTACTCATATTTTCTCTAGCCATTATGGATTTGATTATAGCAGTGAGAGCGTAGTACTATTATTGGGAATCTTCAATTACGTATACATTTTAAGTGCTTTTCGCCAAAATATAAGTATAACTTATCCTCCGCCCGTCAAATAATCATATCATATCTCGCAGAAATGGTAGAGGAGGCTGGAGTCAGTGTAATAACTGGTATTCGTTACGAAGTAGAAGCTTCTGCTTTACGTTTTGTGCTCTTTAAGTTTACCCAAAGGAGAATTTATATGAAATTTACAAAATAGATAAGGCAACACTAACGCAAAATTTATTCTGTACAGCAAAATGCTAAGCTAGATATGAAAAAAAGGAGGAAGCTACATAAGTGGCTTCCAAAACCAAATCTCACATTATTTAAGAGATCCTTTGTTTAAGAGATTCAGCCCCTAAAGTATTTAACACATTGAATCCATTTAAAGTTTAAAAAACTAGAAGAAATTTTTGAAATTTTCAAAGGAACGGATATTGGCGCGTAACAATATTGATGTTTTATACTAGATCTGAAATGTATGCACGCGTACCCTATGTTATAACTTGTAATAATTTGTATACTTATTATAATTTAAGGAAGATGATTTATTATCATCATCTCTGCTTTCCTTTTTCACAATTGGAGTATCTTGCTTTATGGAAGTGAGATGTGGACACTTGGCATAAATGGATGAAAGAGAATAAAGTCCTTTGAAACCTGGCGCAACTGGATAATTCTCAAAATATCTTAGATCGAGAGGGTGACTAACGAAGATGTACTACGTGTCTGTGGAATAAAATGAGAAAGAGATGAGACACCTGGATAGGCTACACCATAAGACACGAGGGACTATTGGGAACCATTAAAGAGGGCTCAGTTCAGGGAACAAATACGAGATGCACACCCGGAAAGGAATACGTCAAACGCATTATATAGTGTATGGGCAGACATTTCCACTCGATGCTGGAACAAGATCAGGAGGAATGGAGACGGAAAACGACTGCTGCAAACCATATACAGATTGCTGGCCATAGAAGAAGAAGCGGGCTAAAATGAAATCAACTTTTTTAATAATTATATATGCTTCAGAAAGTATTTTTTAAAAGTCCAACAGTGAATTTCATTTATGTGAGGCACTCTCCACACAGGTCTGTGACCTTTGAGGCTGCCTGTAGCTCAGTGATATTTGCACACAACATTGTACCAAAACTGTTGAGCAATAAATAATTCTTCTTTTGTACATATTATGAAAATAGTACTTCGAAGCGCAGGTTCCTCCTTAACGAATGCCTACATTACTCCGCTTTACGTATGAGTGAAGGGAAAATGGTGCAAAGCGACGGTGACCTTAGGGTAACTTCATCACAAAATTAAAAAAAGAAGTGCGTAGGCAGCTGTAGCAATGAACAAAATCTCTTAAATTGAGTGAGCTCTACTTAGGTATGATAACCGGATAGGTTAATGTAACCTAATCCTAAGGCTTCGCTTAAAACGCCGTCATCTACAGGTGACGAGGATGGCCAGAGAATTTACTCAACGCCCGTGGCCAAACAGCAACGTGTACGTACCACGCAAAGGCGAGAGTGGGAGGACGGAATAAGGATATGACCCGGTCGCTCCGTTCTCCATCCTCAGGAAGCAAGCCGCCACTCGCTGCTCCACAAATTAGGTTTTCACCCGCTCCGGAGGCCACGTGTGGTTAGGTCTAGACTTCTGAGCCTGGTTATTGAGTTAAAAGATCCGAGAAGGAAATAAGTGATGGGGTGAAAAATGAATTTACCCTCGAGGATGTTCACCACTCGACCGGTAGCGCGTACGGCGCCTCCGCACTCACCAATATCAGGTAAATCTCTTTTATTTCTACCCCCGCCCCGACCCTCTCATCTCACTGCGCCTTCAGCGTAGGATCACATAATATTCCTCTCCAGCTAATGCCGTCCTGTAATAACTACACACTTCAAGGGTATTTCGCGACACTCCCCCGGTCTATGGAAGGAGAGACGAGAGCTACTGAGATTTAATAAAAAAACGCAGGGTTTTTTTCCCCATCGAAAGGGTGGTTTGGTTAAGGGCACGAGACAGCAGATCAAATCATCCGGCGCTTCCTCTATTTCCACCGAAATTTGGTCTTATTTCCCCTTTCGCATCGAAGATTTTGCTCCACTTGAGAGGAAGCCACATTGATGTGTGATATTAGATTAAAGACTCAGGAGTCTATTTTCCGTATTTTTTGCAAAAACATATTTGAGTAAACATTTTAGTAATCCGGAACTAACAACGGCTTTACCTATACTGACTCTTACTCGACAGCATACTATTTGAGCGCCTATTAAACTACACATTAGCATTTCAAATAGCAAGATTTTGCACACTAAAATCGGAAACCGTAAAATACTATAACAGCTTCACAGCAAAAACTTATGTCATTAACCCTATATAAACGAGCGAGTCAAATTTATTAAGTTTCAAAATCATTGAAATATCTGTTTTCTAAGAAGCTTTTCCGTTTAGTTGCGGCGCAAGACAGAATTTTAACGCTTTGGATAAAGTGTGAGGAAAGTTTCTTCTCTTTCGGCGGTTTGTCAAGCAATTTGAATAGATGAATGTGAGAGGCTATTCACTGACACTTCACTTGGTGGAGCTCTGAAGAAAATAGTTTCAGCAGTCATATCAAGAAAAAATTGGGAAAGTTTAAAAAAGGTACGTCATGAAGGTAATGTTGAAGTATACCTTGTGTAAATATTATTACGTCAAGTATTATTTTCAACTAAATATATGTAATAAAATACGTCAAATTTCAAAATAAATTTTTGAATCAAATAAATTGCATTTTTTTCAAAAATACTAATATAGCACTTTTACAATATTAATATAGTAGCAGAATTATTTTCATGGTGATTTTTTTATAATTCCGTCCATAGAGGGCTAAGGTAGTTTAATCAAAATTGTTCGATATTGTTCGGAGACCATATTCGACGTAAACGTTTTAATTTAAGCAGCTGAGGGAAGCACGAATTAAATAATGCATTATGCACAGCATACTCTCTATACAATAAGATTTATTTTCAAAAATAGTTGAGAAATCATACAAATCGCACTCAGTTAATTTTTTGACGTGATCTACTCATTGATTGAACGAAATCTCTGTGGAGTGTATGCACCAACCATTTCCCATGTAAAAGTGGTGTTATTTTTCGTCAAAAATCTTGGAAAGTAGTTCGGTAAGGGACTGATATGTTGGTAACTTTGCAAGGGTGAGGTATTTCTTTTAAAGAAACCAAATGCATTGATTTATAAGAGAAATGATAATTCACTCAAACTATCTGAAGACGGATTGAGGAGGCCAAGGCCCGATTTGGGCTGTAGCGCCATCGAAGAAGTTTCTCGTCCATTTGGAGAGTTATTTCATTACGCCTACCAATACTTCATAGATTAATTTAAATTGCATCCAGGTAGAGTGAAGTAATATACATTTAATTGCTCAGGTTCTTTTTGGTTGTCTGGAAAATAGTGATATCGAGTTTTCCCAAGTTTTTAAACTTGTTCCGAACATTTTTGAGGAGCACCAATAAATTTGCAGTGTGTGCACCGAACGAAATGCAAGAGATCAGATATCAGATCAAAGTGATAAACGCGCTAGAGCAAATAGGAGGCACCAACTGTCGTACTATGACAGAGCTCTCATTACGGGTACACTGCTGGCAGGCAAGAGAAGGAACCTGTTGATAGTCGCGTTTCATATGCTTCTATATGCATTGTTTAGGACCCCGATGAATCTTACGCGTGTAAAAGAAAAGTAACAAAAAAATAATAGAGAAAAGCGCGTACAGGATGCTGGAAAAATATAAACCAATTTGGAGGCATAAAAATCTATATTATTACTCGGATGAAATTGCGAAGCCCCATTGAAGCACGATGATAAAAAAGAGAGGGTAGGAGAAATTCAACAAAACGATTAAATGAAGTGTACCAGTAGGATCCTTAAATTTCCCAATAGGCGTGCACTCTACGTTGATGTAATTAGTATTGATCTAATTAACCTACCGGTAGGTCAATGAAAATGACGAAACTTTTAAAATTTGAAACTTTTAGAGATATTAGTTCATGGAGTATACCGTAAAATGTGTTGAGTTAAATATTAATCTAAATCCCCATAAATTCCTGGATTTTTGCAGTAGCACACCTCTGTCTCTCAGACACAATGGGTTTGTGAAGAACATACATGAAGGTAAAATAGAGGTAAGAGTCCCATAGGAAGACCGAGGAATAAGTTCATGGACCAAATAAATAGAAATGTACGTAGGAAGAGATACCAGGAGGTAATGGAACTAGCATATAAGATAGGGCAGGGAGGAGGGCTGCGGTCATCCATTCTTAGGATTGAACGAACAATGACGATAACACTTATGTCTGCTTGCCTCAACAATTTCTCTCTTCATCCCAGCGTACGCACTAGCTCTCTTTATGTCCTATACAAAATACACAAACCACGGCGAGATTATAAGTTGCTTCTACGGCTAAAAGTCGGAGGTGAAACACTTTTAAAAATTATCAGGAAGCGACTTGCGGTCATCGATTCCTAGATCCGGAGTAGATGCACGCACTGACCGTGTCCCATGTAGAGATGGCGCCACGCCGGTTACGCCGCGCCGTCGGCCATGCAAGGCATGCCGCCGCCGAGATAAAAACTACGGCGCGCAGCCGTCGGTCATTTTAAGGGCGGCGGCGCGGCACGACTTGGATTTGAATACCAAGTCCTACCGTCGAAAAAGTACTGACAAATTGTTCGAGCAGATGGGTTTTAGATTGATTTCCGCTGCCACGCTAGTTCGTCTTATTAACCTTTACTCTCTTTTCCCACTGCCAGCCTCGTATCTCCGCTCAGCTGCCTGACTGAGCGTGGTTTCAATAGGTTTTATATTGCACCAGAGTTTGGCCCAACAAAAAAAGAACGTAGGTGAGGCATAGTTGAGATCACAGAGTACACAGCAAGGAGTAGGTGCGAACTCAAAGAGAACGTAGCCGAGTGGATGGGTAATTTCCATGTTTATTGAAATTTGCTCGATATCTTGGGACTAGAGAGGCTTTATGTCTACTGACGTGCTTTCGATCCTCAGGATAACATGTATCGGGCAGGTTGTTTAAAATTGAGGGAAAATTAGAAAGTATAGATAAACAAAATTTATGTTTAAGCTAAAAATGTAAAATTAGGACGTTATCATTCGTTTATTTTTTGCCCAAATGAAATATAATCCTTCATAAGTCTTTCAATCTTAATTAGTCGAGAGAGTTACTAGCATGTCAGTGGTTGCGCACGGTCTAAATACCCGTATTGACGAAAATTTGAAAAATAATTATTTAAAAATATTTTATATGAAATTTAACATTACATCCACATAAATTGTCATTAATAATACATTATTACTTTTTTACGTAGTTTTTATACATATAACTGGAATGTATACATTTGCTTGACGGTTAAGTTGAGGTAGAATTAAATTGTAACGTACGCTGTATTAAATAGTTGAACATTAAAAGTAGAAACCGCTAGTTTTTCATAGTGTGAAACGCATTAAGCCGGTGTCCCACGGTAATTTTTTTTCGTGAATTTATTCATGAATTCCATATTCATGAATAGAGTTTCGTGAAATGTTGGACCCCATGTCACACGAGCACGAATGATTCATGAATTGGGCCCTGATTGGCGGACGGCCGAGAAGAGAACTTTTTGTGCTGCCATCAATAGTGTGATCTCTGTACGAAAAGAACAAGCAGAGAAGATATTTTTGCGGGACTTACGAGTCATGATATGGAATAGCTCACATCAATTACTCTACATACCCGGGAATTACTTTAGCCATACGTAAAAACTAAAGGAATTGCAAGAACGAGCATGCTTGCTCACGATAAAACACAGAATCCCTTTGTAGCAGTTCCCCAGCTCAGTCGCCGAAAGTATTACCGTAGAAAAAGTCCGAAACTAGAGATATAAATAACGATATGACGAGACTATCCATTACTGTGTAAGGAAATATTACAATTGCTGAGTTTAACAAGATTGTTGTGACTTAAAAAAGTTCGTTCACCAAAAAGTTCTCCCATGTTGATCTTCCGCCCGATTCAAAACCAGTTTCTTTTGACGTGTCGAATCGGTTCACGTGTGCGCCTGTTGACGAAGCCCTCAAAGCAGGTGAAAATTACTTGGACACTACGTACGTCCGCTCTGCTGCCTCGCTGAGCTAGGTTTCGATAGGTTTTATATTGCACCTGACTTTGGCCCAACAAAAAAAGAACGTAGGTGAGGCATAGTTGAGATCACAGTGTACACAGCAAGGAGTAGGTGCGAACTGAAAAAGAACGTAGCCGAGTGGATGGGTAATTTCCATGTAAATTGAAATTCGCTCGATATCTTGGGACTAGAGAGGCTTTATGTCTGCTGACATGCTTTCAATCCTCAGGATAGCATGTATCGGGCAGGGTGTTTAAAATTGAGGGAAAATGAAAAAGCATTGATAAACAAAATTTGTGTTTAAGCTAAAAATGTAAAATTAGGACGGTATCATTCGTTTATTTTTTTCCCAAATGAAATATAATCCTTCATAAGTCTTTCAATCTTAATTAGTCGAGAGAGTTACTGGCATGTCAGTGGTTGCGCACGGTCTAAATACCCGTATTGACGAAAATTTGAAAAATAATTATTAAAAAAATATTTTACATGAAATTTAACATTACATCCACATAAATCATCATTAACAATACATTATTACTTTTTTGTTACGTAGTATTTAAAGATACAACTCGAAAAAAGTTCGTTCACCAAAAGGTTCTCCCATGTTGATCTTCCGCCCGATTCAAAACTTTTTTATTTTGATGTGTCGAATCTGTTCACGTGTGTGCCTGTTGACGAAGCCCTCAAAACGGGTGAAAATTACTTGGACACTTCCGACGCTTCCATCAAACTCTTAAATCTTAAGAAATTGTGTACAAACCAAAACTACTTTTTATTTGAGCAGCAAGTGTACCGTCAGAGAGATGGACTGGTCATGGGTTACCCTCTTTCACCCCTTCTGGCCGACATATTCATGGAAAATTGGAAAATAAATCTTTTTAACTCAGACGATACATTACTTAAACATGCCTTATATTGGTATAGATATTTTGATGATATGTTATGTCTATGGACGGGCAGCAAGAGACAATTGGTCAGTGTTTTAACCCTGTTAAATAACCTCCACCGGAAAATTACAGTGACTGCCGAGTTTGGTGGATTTATTTTAAATATTTTAGATCTAACTATCTCCAGCCAAAATAATAGACACAGGTTCTCCATGCACAGGAAACCTACGCATACCGATGCCATAATACCCAAGAGCCCATGTCATCCATACCCGCACAAGCATATATATTTTCATTCCATAATTCACCGTCTTATCGACACTCCATTGGAAACTTCAGATTTTGATCGGGAACTCAATATTATACGTTAAATGCCCACAGTAACGGATACGAAAAATCTCTTATCACCAGAATTTTAAGTAGAAAATTGAAACACCGAGCTTTCTCACAGTCTTGTCCCTTGTCGCCCGTCCAACCTCAAGAGAATATCAAATAGTTAAAAATGCCTTTTATTGGCCCTCTGTTATATACCATAGCCAATGCTATTCCAATAAATAATATAAAATTCAGTTTTTACAATAAAGACACCTAGGGGAAAATTTTTAGTAATTCAAAAGACGTAATTGATCCCAATTTAAAATGAGGAATGAATAAACTAAAATGTTATGAATGTAGTTGAATTGATATTGGCCAAACTAGACGTAATTTTAAGACTAGGTCTGAGGAACAAAAGGCATGCTGAAGGAAGAAAGATGACACGTCAACTTTCGCGCGGCACCTTTTGGAGACGGGCCATCGAAGTGACTTCGTACCAGATAAACTTCATTTCTCCGGGAAGGGACGGAAGGTGGATGCCTAGGATCAACGACTGATCAACCTTGAAGACACCCAATACCTACTTAACGACGTTGTATTCCCCAACCCATCCCCTCTGTTACGTATTACTTTGCCTCCCCACTAACCTTATGAACACCCTCCCATTACCTCCAAATTTCCTTTTCATACCATATGATTCATCCCATAGCTAACCTTCACCTTATCCCACCAACTAGTGTGCGCATGCAAAAAGTAACTCTGAGAGTATTCATGAACTATTCATGAATAAATTTACAAAAAATTAACCGTGGGACACCGGCTTTAGAAATAATTTATCATCCTCCCAACCGTGTCGTTCTTCCTAATCGTCCTATTCACTGTCTCCAGCTTCAGCAAAAGCAAAAAAAGTTGTGACGGTGTGCTCTCAGCAAATCGAACATCTTCCTTGGCCGATTTCTCTCTGTGTCTTCCAGATGTAATACACTGAGTGATGTTGTTCCTCATTGTCACTGTCACTCTCTTCGGCAGATTCTTCGCGAATCATATTCGCTGTCGACAAAACACGAATAGATTGAATTCATTTACATTTCAATACAATGAGTAACCACGTAGAACATATATAAAATCCTTCAAAGTAGTTATGGTTGCAAATGAAAAGGACAATGTATACAATAAGTAGCATAGCTGAAAACTTACTGGCTTCCACAACTAGTTTATTCTTCCCGACGATTAGTAAATCAATCAATTAATGTAATCTCAATATTTGAGAGAGGTGAAAATAATAAATACGAAAATTAATTATCTCAAACACACACTTCAAAAGACTGCAGAACTGGTTCAAGAATTGAGATTTTCCAGTTATTCATTTTTCCTCTCGTATACGAACAGACGTTAACACGCCGCGCCGCCACCGCTGGCTTTATTTCCCCCACCCCGCCGCCGATCAAAATCAAGACGGCGCCCATCTCTAGTCCCATGTCAGGAGCGGGATTGAATGCATCAACATCAGGTCGTGGAAATTCGATCAGAACATACGGGCGGGGTTTGTGTATCTTCGGCCGGTGTCCGTGTTGTGTCGGAGTCTCCTCGACCGTTTTGGATTGCATTACTCCACTAAGGAGTCAAAATAGTTGATTCAGGGCGATTCTGCATTATATCTTCCTAATGATACTTTACATTCAATACACACCAAGAAAACAAAAGTCGGGGATAGCAACCTACCGATTAAAAACTGGGAAACCTTAAATGCGGGGACAAACTATGAAACAGAGACTACTGCACTGTCCACGTGACTTTTCGCTTGGCCTGCCGATATGCTAATTAGATCAATAGAAATAGCACCAGCGTAGAGGAAAGTATTTAAGCGACTACCGACGGTTCCGCTGAAAAATGGTCGTTATGAGCGGTGGTCTTTCGACAGGGGTTCAGTTTCTTGGATACATATTATGCAAATAAACGGGCGGCTGATATAAAAAAATGGGAAATTCTTGAAGCGACGGTTTCGTTAATACATATGCAGATAGCGTTTCGTTCTTTATACCTTAGTTGCTCCGGAGAAATTTCAATCCATATAAATTTGATTTTCATACACAGTTAAACCTGAAGTAAGCGACCACCGGTTCCGCTGAAAAATGGTCGTTGTGAGAGGTGGTTGCTTGATAAGAGTGGGCGTTAAGACGGGTTTCCTTGAATGTATGGAATGTAAAGTAAATCTCTATAGGTAGATTAATGGACAATCTCCCTGAAGGTCAACTGCTTTGACTCCTTAGCGGAATAGTCCACACAAGTACGGTTGAGGAGACTCCCACACGATACGGACCCCAGCCGAAGATCCACAAACGTCCGCCCGGATGTTCTAATCCAATCTCCATAACCTGATCCAACCAATCCCACTCCCAACTCCGGACACGGTCTGGTCGTGGAACTAAGGTGGATCCAGGAATAGATAACCGAAGGTCGCTTCCTGTTAGTTCTCAAACGCGTTTAACCTCTTAGCCGTAGAAGTACCTCCCACCACGGTTAATCACCTTATGAAGGGCATGACAAGAACATCACGTTCGCTGGGATGAAGAGAGGAATGTCGCAGACAGACAGAGCAATTACAAAAATATAGAGTAACTCAACGGTATCTGGCGAGATGTTGTGGAACATATTTCTGAATAATGAAAGAAATTTTGTAATTTCCACTAAGTTTTTTTGTAGTAGTAAAACGCGTTGCAACGATTAAATCGTCATCATCAGGTACAAACAAAACCCGGCTTTGTTTGTAACCGATGATGACGATGTAATCCTTGAAACGCGTTGAACTACTAATAAAAAACTAAGCAGGCATTACAAAATTTCTTTCATTATCTACAAAAATATACGAATAACTGAGGTATTCGATAAACATTAAACCCCAAGCTTTTCCCGGAGTGCTCCATGAACTAATAGCTCAAAAATCTTTACATTTGTCATTTTCATAGGACTTCCGATAAGTAAATTAGATTAATGCAAATTACATCAACATAGAATGCACGCATATTTAGAAATAAAAGGATCCTATTGGTTGGTTGGTTGAAAACTTTCCTCATTTTTTTTCTAACTTTTCTTGTACACTCATAAGAAATATAGGAGTCCATAACAAAGCATATGAAATTCGATAATCAAGAGGTTTCTTCTCTCGTTTCTCAGCAGCTAGCGGTTGACCCATGATGAGAGATCTGCTAGATAATTATGACATTGGGTGACATCTATTTGCTATACCGCGCTTATTCTATTTTCAACACATCAGAATACTCGCATCTCATTCGTTATAGACCGTGAACATTAAGTAGCGGACTTAAAAATTGATAGAAAAAAATTTAATCTGCACTAAATAACGAGCAAACGTCTATAGAAAAATTTGCGAGAATGGCCATTTTTTTATTATCAACAAAGGCACATAACAAGCAAATTGTTAGCTTTCTAATTAATCTGTGATGGCTCAGTCCAGGACCCAAAATGCTGGCAGCATATTCGAGGTGTGACCCGGTAACATACAAAGTAGGTCGTATGTCTAAAGTGCGCATAACTGTTCAGATGTGCGCTTACTTCCAAGTCTTGAATGAAAATATCCCACTATAACTTATATTGGAACTTAATGGAACACCTGACTACGTTTTCAAAAGATTAATATCAATGCTAAATTATTGATTCATTGAAAGGAATAAATTGTGACCGTTTACTTTCGTTCTTGCTTTAGTACACTACTGTAAATTAAACCAACTCATAATAACGATTTTTTCAGTCCTAAGGTTTTTATGCATAAGAATTAAGTTTCCAAAAATACACTTGTTTAAATATCCAAGAATCACATTGGTGGTGATTGCAATAGTAGTAACACTTTAAATGATTGATCAGCAGGAAATGGGAAGGAGGAGATTTTTAGGACCTGTTGAAGAGGAGTAGGACTCATGTTGAAATGAAGAAAGAAATCGCGAACGAGTAGAACGGGCACGCAGTAGTAGAAATATTGTTAATTCGTACTCTAATTCATAAACCTATATTATCCGAAGATTACCTTACTGATGACAACAAAAAAAGAGTTTTATGAGAGATATCGAGAAGGAGCATACGAGTTCTGCCCCCGTCATAATCAAGCAGAATCTCTCTTTTTCTTCTGAACCGACATCAGCCGGCAGCCAATGATTACTGCGAAGTGATTTCGAAAATAGTTCTTCCAACGACTGTAAGAGGGGAAGAAATGCAAGCGCCAGCGAGACAAAAAAGAAACCAGAAACAGGGAAGGAGAAAGAGAGAGTTAAAAAACCAACATACACAGACTAGGGCGGGTAGGAAGTTTCGATCGATTAGCAAGTGGAGTAAGAGAATGAATTGTAAGGACGTTCTGGGGGAAACGAGGGGGTGAACGGAGACGGAAGGTTAAGTGAGGGTAGTGGGGAAGAGGGGAGGGGTTTGAAGGGAAGAGGCTGTGTGTAGCAGGGGAGGGAGGGATAAAGAGAAGGGGGGATGGAACTGGATGACGGGAGATCTTAAGTCGCTCGGGCGGGAATCGGAGTGGGGAAGTAAGGGAAGCGATACCGATCAAGGTAACGTATCTTAAGCTGGTAATACAGGCAGATTACTACAAAGATTTCCACTCTCAGTCGGTTCGGATGGGCCATATGGTGAACGCAGTTGCCAAATATACGCGTCGCGTGCTCACCTCTACGTCACATATTCTGCTTTTCTTGTATGCTATTTGTGTATTGGATGGCACCTTTAAGAGTAGTTTATAAAAAGTGAGCACTATAATATTTCTATATTACGAGAGTACGAAGGCGAAAATGAATCGCAGTTAGGAGAAATGTATAGAGCGTTCCACAAATAGTTAACACCAAGGGCAATATAGAGAAGGGTGCTACCAAACTTACGTTCCGCTTAGTCAGCTGAACCACATTGTAGGCGATAATTTCTGACATCACTCGGAATTCACCGAAAACATTTTATGAAATTACGCTTTTACTCGAGCTGTAACATTTGTGGAAATCTTAAACGAAAAAAACTATTTTTTATTTTTTTTAAGAAAAATTAGATACATTGGGGAAATCATTTTACCATTTTCCAACGTATAATGAACGGTGCTTCTTAATTAATAACTATAAAAATACTCCAAAAGTTGGATGAAATAACACAACAGATGACTGTACAGTATAAACACTAAAAATTAATATTATTAATCGCATCAATTAGGTAATCCTGAATATTTATAACTAATGGAAACCAAGTATAGATGAAAGTAAAATTTACTCCTTAGAAAGAAATAAATTTAGGCTAAGCGGATACGTTATTCCTTGTTTGAGAATTTAAAAAATAAGTTTTACAGAGTTAATTGGGATAAATTAATTCAGATTCTATTCAACCTATACCATGAGTTATAAACACTTGTACTTTAACATTACTAAGAGAACACAGGTGAAGGAGGTTGACGAAAAAATTGATGGGAAGTTACCGTGGAATAAGGCATGGCTACCCGCTGTCACTTTTCCTTTTTACAATGAATGCTGAGGAAATTGCAGATGATTCTTGCTAAGATCTTCTTAGGCGAATCCGTCCTCAGAAAGGTTTTATCTGAACTGCTCCCTCCAAGCTCGTCTATCCAGTGCAGTCTCCCTCAGATCTTCGTAACTCCTCCCATTCATTACATCTGACAACATATAATTTCATCGTCTTTGCCTCCCCCTCTTCCATCGATCTTTCCTTCTATATTCATTTTCAGCAAGTAATCTTTCCTCACAACGTGTCCCATCCAGCTTGCCTTTCTCTTTCTAACTGATCTTAAAATATTCCTTTTCTCATTCATAATTCATTCACTTCCTCGTTTCTCACTTAATCAATCCATTTTAATCTCCCCATTCTTGTCCATAGCCACATTTCAAAAATACCCTGATATTTCCTCCGGACTGTCCATGTTTCTGCTCTATAAAGCACAGCATTCCAAATGAAACATTTATCAAATCGTTTCCTTAAGCCTATGTTTATTGCTTTTGCTGAAAGTAAATGTTTGACTACTAAAGGCTGCCTTTCCCTGTGATATTCAACTTCTTATTTCCTTCGTACAGCTTCCATTCCGTGTTATAACACTTCCGAGGCATCTAAAAGATGGTAATTGTTCTAGCCTGTTTCCAATCAATGGTGACATTTAGAACTCCTTCTTTTCCTGCCTTTGTTACTTTAGCTTTCCTGATGTTCACCGTCATTCCAAAATGTTTTCTTACCCTCTCGATTTTATCCAATATTTTTAGCTAAGATCTAGAATTTTGCATAAAAGTAGGAGGATAGCTGATGCAGTCGGTAATTTTTATGCAAGCAAGACGGTGTTTACTCGATCATCCAAGGAATTACAAGCAATACGGGGAAGTGAAAAATCGCAGGAGCAAACCGAGAACGGAACACATAGGGCAAATTATGAAGGAAGGTATGGTGAAGACACCAACACAAAAATGTATGGTGACAGTGTTGGAAAAAAACATTGATTTTCTCGGTTACAAACATGGTAGCATGGTTATTTCCTCGGGAAAAACAGAGGCGATCCAAGACCGTTATCAGGCAGATATCAGCTATGTTTTTTAGAATATTTAACGTTATTTGGCATTTTTGAGAGAATGCGCTTGCCCAGCATTTCAGGATGGTATCACACGGTTGCCAACCTCTCAGGATACAACTGCAGCAGCACTGTTTTATCGCAGAGAACCGAGGGAACACATTTCGTACAGTGCGGTATGGATTCTATGGCACGATTTGATAATGTCAAGTTAAATATTTTCTCGGTATGAAAACAAAAGCTACGGCTTCGTCAAATCAATAATGCTCACGAAAACTAGCAGACAAAGCGATATAAAACACAGTGCTCAGATAACTCTCAGATAACAATGCGTTTTAGTAAAGGCTAAGTCATTACATACATCACATATTATATGAAGTGATATTATACTTTTTCATGTTTCACCAAGTAAATGTTCCCTGGAATATTCGTGAATTAATGCGATTCGCGATGAATGGAAGCAATTTTATTCATTCATTCATTGGTTGTTCAATCCTAAGATTGGTTGACTGCAACCCTTCACCCTTCTCTAATGTTAGTTCCCTTACCTCCTGGCGTCTCTTTCTGTATACTTTCCGCTTCATTTGGTCCATGAACTTATTCCTAAGTCTTCCTCAGGGGTCCTTTCCCCCTATTCGTTAGTAATTATACAATGCACGCATTGTTATGCAATGCGTACAACAGATTTCATTGAATGCATTCCAAAAGTGTATGTTATATTATCTATTTTAATTGAGAAGTCTGTTCAAAAAGTTCCCGAACTTTTTTAATAGCGCGCCTACAGCTGGTTATTTTTTAATCCACATGGAGACGACGTGTCCGTGAAAACTTCCCAAATAATCGCCTTAAACCACTTTGTTTATATATTGTTTTCTTGCTTAGTTACGGCCGTTTATGTGAAAGGGAGTTCGTGGAGTAGAGTGAAAAATCGGATCCGCGGAAATGACCTCTTTGAAGGAGTAGCGTTGTTCCGAGAAATTCTGCGTGAACCTCTGCAAAGAAAACTTTTTAGTTGATTATTAAGGCTAATGGTCAGGATGCTATGAAACGTACAGCGAGTTACGAGTGATTTAGAGTTCAAAAAGGAGCGGCAATCAGTGGAAGATGACGAGCGTTACGGTAGACTATCAACGTCGATTGACGACCCCAAAATCAAGAAAGTGAACTCGATTGGTTCGTGCTATGAAATCCTAACTGAAAAATTGAGGATGCATCGAGTCGCCGCCTAATTCGTGCCTCGCCTGATGACAGCAGACCAGAAACAACATCGATTTCAAGTCTGTCAGGAACTGTTTGATCGAGCTGAAGAGGATGAAACCTTCTTCTCCAGGATCATAACAGATGATGAGTCATGGGTTTATGGATATGACATCGATAAAAAAGTGCAATCTTCACATTGGATTGGTGAAACATTCCCCCGCTCCAAAAACGCTCGAATGTCAAGGTGATGTGGACTGTTTTTTTTCGATGCAAAGGAGGTTGTGCATCGCATATACCTACCTGAAGGCCAGACAGTCAACACTGAGTACTACCTGGGGGTTATGACACGTCTAAGAGAGAGAATCAGGCGAAAACGGCCCGAAATTTGGAGGAGGGGCGAGTGGTTTTTTCGCCACGACAACGCGCCGGCTCATGTCTCAGAATTCGTGAGTTTTTAGCCAAAACAAGACCGCTTTGCTTCCCTACCCACCCTACTCTCCAGATCTGGCCCCGTGTGACATTTTCCTGTTCCCCCCAAAAAAAACCCACTCAAAGGAAAGAGATTAGCCACCATTTAAGAGATAGAGAAAAATTCGGCAGAAGAGCTTATGAACACTCCGGAAGAAGCGTTCCAGGACTATTTCAAAAAGTGGAAACACCGTTGAGATAAGTGTATACATAGGGGGAAGACTACTATGAAGGGGACACTGATCAATAATTTGTTAGAGAAGTATTTTTTTTGTAATAAATAAAGTTCGGGAACTTTTTGAACAGACCTCGTACACTTCATGATATGCATAATTAAGAGCAAATCGGGAAATATATTCAATTATGCCCTAAAATTCTGATTTTAAAATGTATTCTAAATGTGTCCATATGCACTTGTGTTAATGAATTTTAATGCAGTTTAGCTCGTGGGAGAATAAGAGGACTACGATCCTCACTATCCATGGAAATTGTTTGCGTACGTACTTAAATTTTTTTGAAAGTACATGCCTAAAGTTCTCTTGTCAGGATAAAAATTTGTCGATGCAAGAGAAGTAGGCGGAATTTTCGAGGGTGAGGACGCTTCCGAAAGGACGCTCTCCCTCCGCTAGCAGTAGGTAATCAATTAGTTCTCATTCCCACGAGAAATTTGCGTGTCTCTAACAGAAGACCTCCACGTCGAAGTCTTTCATTCTGAGTGCCCGGGGAGGATTCGGTCGTGACGGGCTCAAGTGCCCCGAGTAATTAGAGAGAAGAACAGGGACATCAGCCCCATAATTCCATCCGTGATTGGATCAGATGCTGCGAATTTGCAATCGGAAATTTAATCCGTGGCGGGAAAGAATTTGCACTCCGAAACCCACCAGTAAAAAAAGGAGTGACACTTAAAAGCACTGAAAATAGATTTTCTTAAGACGTCAAGCACGAAAGGTACAATGTGGAAGGAAAGAGGTCACGAGATTAAGTTTGCGCCCGCACTCCAACACCCGCTCCCCCTTACCCTAGCAGCTCTCCTATTTTTTATATCATATTTGAGGTTGCATGTGCAATCTTGCCGAAGAATAAAATATGAAGAAACAGATATTGGTTCGTGGTGAGTGCAAATTTACGGCTATAGTTAAATGCCGTAGTCTAAAAGTAAGTGCCCAGGATTCCGCCATCTAATTCAAAGCACGTAGTGTTACGTCATTATTCAAACAGTTGGCTGAAAGACGGATTTGGATAGTGAAGTTTGACCAAAATCTTCCACCATTTATGAAAAAGGTTGATTCAACAAGGCGGAAGCGGAGTATTTGTCGCTGTTAAGTATGTTACAGCCAACCACGCCGATATCGTTCCAGAGACAGGGCTAGAATCAGTTTGGTACTCAATGAGATTCTTCAAATAAAAAACATTTGTGTGCTCGCACTATAGACCACTAAACACTGAAACTCAAATTTTAGACCTATATATACAGATAATTAGTATCAAACCCAGAGATCCTGAGAGAAATTGGATTACAGGTGGAGATTTAAATGCCCTCTCTATAGATAGGATGACCAACAGTTTCATACCCGGGGGAAAGACAAAAAAAGCTGATAGTCTATCTACAGATAGGAAATAAGAGGGAGGAGATTTTAAGGACCTGAAAAAAAGAGGTAGGACGTATGTAGAATAGAAGAAAGACATCGTATACACAAATAGGGATAATCGAAAGTATAAATCTATATAATTCTTATTCCTTTTTAAACCTGCTTTATTCAATACGTTACACAATGGATAGCAGTATAAACTGATGGTTTTTAAGAGAGAAATCGAGTAGGAGAATATGAGCTCTGCCCCTGGAATAATCACGCGGAATCTTGTTCTTTTATGACCGACACATTAAGGAACGACACATACGTATTCCATAAAGTTATGGGACCCATAAGCCACGGAAAGCATTCAATCAGTGTTGCAGGGGCATTCAAGTGGTTTCATAATTTATAGCGTGGAGTTATGAGTTCCATTAGTAGCCAAGATGGCGGATACGAAATGAACCGCTTGGAAACTTAATTACTCGATAAAAGAGTAGTTTTGAGACCAATAACCAGATAATTTACTCTTACTGGCTAATTATTATCTGCACTTGCAATTATTCATACGCTAAGCTTTCATAAATTTAATCCGGTTGAGGACTATTAGATCAAATATTCGAAGCTATTTACTATTGGTAAATATGTTATGTAACTATAATGTGTTTCTGCAACCCGTATATATTTATGAGATGAAGAAATGTATGGATCTCATTACTATTGATTCTAAAATTACATATTCTTGCAACCGGCCATTACTCATGAACCTACACCAACAACCGGTAGCCAATGATTACCGCGAAGTGATTTTGAAACTAGTTCTTCCAATGGCTGTAAGAGGGGAAGAAATACAAGCGCCAGCAAGAGAAAAATGAAACTAAAAACAAGAAGAGAGAAAGAGAGATTTAAAAAACCAACATACACAGTCTGGGGCGGGAAGGAAGTTTCGATCGATTAGCAAGTGGTGGAGGCGAATGAATAAGAAGGACGTTTTGGGGGAAAGGAAGAGGTGAAAAGATACGGAAGATTAGGTGAGGGGAGTGGGGAAGAGGTGAGGGGTTTGAGGGGAAGTAGCTGTGTGTAGTAGGGGAGGAGGAGATAGAGAAAAGGCGGGATGGACCTAAATGGCGGGAGATCTTAGTCGCTCGGGCGGGAATCGGAGCGGGGAAGTAAGGAAACGATACAGATCAGGGTAACGCATCGTAAGCTGGTAATGCAGGTAGACTTCCACTCTCAGTCAGTTCGGATGGGCCATATGGTGAGCGCAGTTGCCAAATATACGCCCCACATGCTCACCTCTACGTCACGTAGTCTGCTTTCTTCAATGCTATTGTGTATTGGAAGGCACCACTATGAGCAGTTTACAAGAGGTGAGCACTATAATATGTCCACATTTACGAGGATGCAGAGTGAGAGAACAAGGTGAGCTGGGTGATCAGGAGGACGAACGAGTAGGTATTGGACATGTTTGTACCCACATTGCCATTATGAAATAATAAGGAGATAAAGATGCCATTGAACGTCGTGCGTCAAAATCCAAGAGTGTTGGAAATCTACCCTCGTGCGTCAAAATCCAAGTCGTATCTAAATAAAACAATGCTTAATCATTTAGAGCACAGGCACTTATACTACCTCAGCCGGACACGTGAATGAGACTCCTATAGTTTTTCCAACACCAAAGTCAATGCAGAAGATCAAAAACAAACAATATGCTTTGAATAATCTCAGTTGGGTAATAAAAGACCGCTAATTGGCCCTTCAAAGAAGTTAAAAAACAGGACTTCACAGCTATTCAAAAGTCAACTCCCTTGACGAAGAAGCCTTGCCAATGACAACAAAGGAATTCTTTCCCATCCCAGGCGAATCTTAGCGCTTATTTTCATGGACCAGAAGAGGAGGCCAATAAATTCACCCACACTTCTATCACAAAGGGCAGGATGCGTGTAGTCACGAAACACTCTATACACGCAAAAACGACCACAGACGCTGAAAATGAGTTCAAAAGAGTGAGTAAAGGATATGAAGTCAACACAAGAGGTCTGGGGGCAGTTTCCCGAACTAATCAAGAGCAAGAATGGGACACGTGACGCCCGAACCTCGTGCCAAACAATATGATCCCATTTCCTCCTTCCCCTCTCTTACTAATTCCTTCCATTGTTTCCAAAGAGCTCCGGCTATCCATAGGATTTCTCTCACTGACCGCTCCCAGAATTCGTATTCGGTTTGTGCCATTATTGGAAGCCTTATTAACCACAACGCCTCGACGCTGAGCCCTCTTTTATTTTCCACCGACAAAACTGAGGACGACGATGAGAGCTTTGAAGAATAAAGAAATACACATAAAAATATCCGACAAGAGGTAGATGACTTAAAAAGGTCGGTTTTGTATAGTAATTTCCCTCCCTCCTCCAACAAGGAAGAGGATGTAATTTTACCCACGACATAGCTCCACGAGTCTGACACGAGACAAACTTTGGATCAATACTTCGGTGCTGTTGTTCAGCGCGATACAATGGGAATCTGGTTGAAAACGAGGTACGGTACATCACTCGAAATCATGTCCCACAACAATTTGGGTACAAGGTGCACATTCCAGATCTTAACTGATCGTTTTTGGAGTGTCAGCCACTTTTCATAAGTTAGTCGGCAATTATATTTCCATTCTCAGACACTCTCACACTATAGTCATCGTATTTACGTAGTACAGGCCGTAACAATTCTATCTTCCCAATAACAGTCAAACCTCCCTTAACGGACACCTCCAAACAGCGGACACCTAAAAACGGACAGATTTCAATCCCCAGCAGTAGAACATGGAAGCTTATGGAAATGATACCTCCAAATAGCGGACACTCTAACAGACGCTGATAACAGAAAAGAAATATTTTCACTTCAATTAACTTCATTGACTGTCACTCGCGGCAAGCTATTCTGTAAAAATGTCTCCTCTCCTGGAACAAAAAGCCTCATTTCTTGAAGGAACTCAGGAACTTTTCCACACCAAAGCTTAACTTATCAATTTGGGTACTATCTTGGTGATGTACTACTAGCTGATCTATGGATAAAAATGCACAATGATTTCATTCCATTTGTTTTCCTGAAAAGTGTAATTTTTCAATAGTATTACATAAAAGATAAATAAAATATACTGATGCCTTTAAATTTTAATGTACTGGGACAGAAACTGCATTGAAGCGTGTCGTAATTTCAGTCCCCCTGAATAGCGGACACCTGCCAGTAGCGGACCATTTTTCCAGGCCCAAATGTGTCCGCTATCGGGAGTTTTTTAACTGTATTTGGTTGTCCGACAAAAAAGCACGGGAAATGGATGTGATTTTATGGCGAGTACCAAAAACCATGACAGTATATTCTAACTATATGTAACAATTAATGGGTCAATTCATATTCGTAAATTATGATATGATCGTACTTAATATCTCAAAACACTACTGCTGGTGAACTTGCCACATATTGAAATACTAATGAGAGCATTCGTAAACATTATCACTCATCTCATCTGCCCCGGCCCACTAGATCTCCAGTATATCTACCCCTAGCCGCTCCGTTTCTATCTTCACGTTCTCCAGCCTCCTACTCACCGCTAAATATCTCACATTCCATGTCCCAATTCCTGACATCCAGATTGATGTACCCCTCCCAGTCGTCACCACCGGATATCCGATTGGGGAACTATTACCTCAGGGGATTACCTCAGGAATATTTTACTGGAAGGAATGCGTGAACGTCATATATATAGTTAGAATGCAGGGCTGCATCTTCTTCTAAGGAGACTAATGTGGTGGTTTCCCCGCTGCCTTCACTCATCGCAGTACTCCACCCGGTTCCGAGAACTTCACTCTCGCCCGAAGCTGCGGCTGTAGATACATCTTCATCTACATAATACCCTGCGAGCCGCCACATGGGCGTGTGGCAGGGGGTGTTAGGTCTCCAGGCGTATAAAGGTGTAAGTATTTGGGAGATGAAAGGGTGACATGTATTATGGGAGTGTATTTAGTGTATCTTAATTTTTATTGTGGTCACTTATTGTTGGCGGAAAGAAATAGTTTTTGTACCTATCTGCTCGGCAGAGTATTTCCCTTATTTTGTCGCATCTGTCAGACCCAGAGATGTAGTGAGGAGTCATGATAATATTCTCGGCGTTGCTCTGAAAAATATCAGTTCTAAATTTCTCAAGCAACCTAAGCCTAGCAAGTAGCCTCCGAGTCTCTAGGGGCTCCCACCTTAATCCCTCTATAAGTTGTGAGACACTATATGTACACCCGTAGCAGTTTTTAACGAAGCGCGCTGCTTCCCTTTGTATTTTATTAATTTTTTGGCTAAATCTTTATGACCAGGGTCCCTAATGCTCACGGCGTATTCAAGGTGTGGCCTAACCAGAGCGAAGTAGATTACCAGTCCGATCTCCTTCATCTACGCTATCAATGCCTCCTGCTGAGACAGCTGCCTCTCAGAAGTGGAACCGAACTCGGTTAGCGTGCAAAAATTGGTTGGAAAGCCAGGTAACTGTTTACAGTCGCTTGGTCTCGAATCTGCGACCCTCGGAAGCAGAGTCGTATACGCTACCAATGCACAGTGGGCGGAATGCCCAATCTAGGAGGAATAAAGTCGAAAAACTGACTTTACAATTGAGACAATTTTTGGGGTCAGTCTTATTCTTGGAAAAGGGGGCACCCTTTTTCGCTCCTCAGGTCACTACCCTCGGCACAATAGCACCGTTAGGGCTATTCAAAGATACCCTTTCTGCGCAGATGAATTTCAGACCGGGCTCAGTCATATTTTGACCGTGAAGTGAAGAGCATGCAGTTTGGTGACCAGTGCACAAGGCATATTTCAGGGACTCGGATAATAATTTTTAAGGTATGTTATACGATTTATTATGATTTATATTATTATTGGGCACGTTTTTAATTTTAAATGGTTTTTTGAAGTAACCATTGCAAAAACACGTGAATATTTTAGATATCTCATGTTTGGTTAGACTTATAAAAAAATCTCTAGAGATCTCTAGCTCATTTAAGTGAGAACGCCGACAATTCTAACGTATTCTAAAATAAGGCTGTGAAAGGATTCGGTGCGGAAACCTGCGGAACTAAAGTTACAGTACTTTTTCAGGCGTCTTGCAGAGCGCGGTCTTGACGCACGGAGAGCTCTGCGGCCTTCTTCACGACAACAGGGAGACAAAAGATTCATTAACGTGTTACTTGATGAATAAATTCGAGTTGAATGAGTGTGACAAAGATGTTGTGAAGAGTATTAGTGTTGCTATTAAGAAGTTTTTATACATTTATTCCAGTCGTTTGAAGAAAAGTGGAAGAAGATATGATTATCTTTTGACAAAATATCGTTTGTGGCTTCAAAACCCGTTGCTCCTGCCTAAAGATGTGATGAAAAAAGTTTCTTCTATTAGCTGTAGTGTATATTCAGGGCCATCAACTTCAAAGAAAAGACCCACGAAAGTCCCGAGCACTTTACTGATAGAGGTAAACGGACCAAAGTGCAGCCTTTGATGTAATCGCAAGCAGAAGAGGAAATGTTCGCGGCCCAGCTTACCCTTCATTCTTCTGGGAAACGGGACGCTGCAGCTATGGTAAAAGAAGTGACCCAAACCACTCCCCGTCGGGCTACCAAAGTAAAAAGAACCTAAAAATCACCCCTATTACCTCCAATACCACATACTGGGGAGGAAGCTCCTTATCGAGATCGGGTTGACAAAGTCGCGGTACATGAGGATCAGGATAGGAGCAAAGAACAGATTAAGCAACATTTATCCATCTTAAGATTAGCTAAAAGTGCTAAAATGATGTGCTAAAAGTGTTAAAATTGGAGTGCTACACCCCTAAAGAAGATATGAAAGCGACGGAAAGGTATGCTGAATTGCAAGCTCTTGTGGACCACACAATCAAACGCATTGCGCTAGTTCAGAATGATGTTCTCCTACAGTGCGGATTTAAGAGAGAAAATATGCATATGGTATTTAAATGCGGGTGTGATGGTTGCAGTGGTCAGAGTGAATACATGCAGCGCTAAGAAACTTCTGAGTGTGCTCATAGCGATTCTTCCATGTTTGTCATTTCCCTTGTGCCCCTACAACTATACCAAACACAGTGAGGAGTGAACAAAACGGTACTATGACAAAATCCACAACCGTCGTCCACAAAATTCTACCGGCCATTCAAATAATCTTCCACAGGAAACAAAAACGTTGATAAATGAGGAAATTGACCACGTAGAAAGTGAAATAAAATTACTTAGGCCAACGATCATTACCGTTAATGGAGCAGCACATTCGGTGATGTCATATTTAGTAATGACGATGGTGGATCGAAAAATATGTAATGCTGTGACAGGAAGTTCATCCCAAAGGTGCTACGTGTGTTTGGCCAAGCCCACCCAAATGAACCGAATTGAGTCCTACAAGGCCAAAGAATCAAATCAAGCCGCCTATCGCTTTGGACTTTCGATACTCCACGCTTGGATTCGATTTTTTGAGTGCTTATTACATATTTCATAAGGACTTGATATTAAGAAATGGCAGGTGAGAACGGTAGAGGAAAAAGCCTCTTTCGAAAGGAACAAAATGCGAACAAATAACGTTTTCGCCAGGAAATGGGTCTCCTTGTGGATAGCCCTAATCCTGGAGGTAGTGGAACGACAAATGACGGGAATACGGCGAGATGCTTCTTCCAAAATCCTCAACTTTCGTCGGTAATAACTGGCATTGACTTACATTTAGTGCAACGGTTTGGAGTGATTTTAAGAACCATATCTACTGGATTGGCCATTGATTCGGATAAATTCAATTTGCACGCATTTGACACTGCAAAACTATATAAATTTGTATCCTTGGTACTTCATGCCAGTAAGTGTCCACAAAGTTCTCATTCATGGCGCTATAATAATAGAATCAGCCATTCTTCCCATCGGACAACTGTCAGATGAGGCCCAGGAGGCAAGAAACAAGGATTTTTAAATTTTCAGGCGTAGGAATGCTAGAAAGATTTCTCGCTCCTAATAATGAGGATGTATTTAATATGTTGCTACTATCTTCGGTTCCGGTGATTTCATCCATTCGTCAAAAAACAAAAAAGAAGAAAAATGGAATACCTGCTGAAGTCTTGCAACTATTACAAGAACCAGACGAGTTTAGCTCTGGAGAAAGTGAGGAAGATGAAAGTGAAAGCGAAATGTCGGACTATGAATAGTCATAACACGGTCATTAACTAGGAATGATTATCATTCTGCCACAGAGCAAATTAATTGTATAAAACAATTTTCAATCAAATTTTATTTTATTTGAACTTTTGCATCCTTTTAAGTTATTTTAAATATTTTTTTGCTATTCTTTAGCACTTGAGCGAATTGATTGTAGAACTTATCTTTCATACCAACCCTCTTTGTCGGATTTGAATTTTCTTGAAACTTTATGCTATAGCCGCTAAATTCATGAATTTTTTGTATTTTCTCTGGCCAAGATTTAAATACTGACTCACATTAATTAAAATGTTTTCAAATCTGTATTTTGCTATTTCTTCTCGACCTCAGACGAAATGAACGAACCAACAAAGAGTGGCTCGAATTCGTGACGGCCAGTGTTCAAGTTTTTTTGTTAGGCGCATGCACGCGGTCGCGCGAACCGTCATAAAACGCCTGCCTCCCGCAAACAAAAGACCCTCCACCGTTCGAATTCTGGAAGACATATTTTTACAGACATTGACAATGCCTGGGTAAGCAAAAGGAAGTTCCGTTATCCAGCGGAGAAGGTTGCCATCGCCAAACTACGAGTTTTGACCTAGTCCGTTACGACCGTAAAATATGAATAATTAGATAAAATGTAATTTCTAGTGAATGCGCATTTTAAAAATTAGTGCTAGTTAATGATTTAACTTATAATTTGACACAAATAGTGAAATTGTGTATATTGGGCACAAAATTAGAAAAAAATATTTTTTTCCTTCTAGATTGGGCATTCCGCCCACTGTGCAATGGTCTAAATCGAACAAATCACTCACCTCCTCTCTCATAACAGCCAAAGACAGTTGTATTTTAAGGTTGCCAACATTTCATGAAGTGCGTATTGCAGGGTGTCATCCCTGAATGATAACGGATTCCCAATGAATTGAACGCATTTGAGTCTTCACGTAGTATGCGGTCTACAGCCGATATCAAAATTCATTAGCGGTCCCAAAGAAATTATTTTCTCTCCTGTTTGGTAACAATTATGTTTTCACGCTTGCTGTTAGAATACAAAATAGTATCATTGCGCAGTTAACAGAAAAATGAGTATGCATTGTTTCACGGTATATGGAAACAAAAATATAATTGAATAATAACTCCAAAAGTGTCATTACTATTCAATTAAAAGTGTAATTAAAAAAACAAAGACATAATTTGTCACATATGTCTTTGCTTTTTTTCGCTCTGCAACACACCAGTTCTAAATTTCTTAAGCAAGCTAAGCCTAGCTTGTAGCCTCCGAGCCTCTAAGATATGTGACAGTGCAAGAGTCATCTCCAAGGTAATCTATTTCACTGTCATTACCTATCAATCAACAATTTGGCAGGTAAGTATTATACACTTTTACACATAGAAATGAAGCTTCTTGAGAATTTCAGGGCAATATATAGGAGAAACCTGCTCTTCGAAGAACGGTTTTCTTCAGATGAGCAGCAATTTCTGCTATGAGTAAATTTGAGCCAAGCGTCTGCCTAGCATATTTTTTTTATTTCACCTAAAAACTCCATTGGGTAAAATCCAATGGGAAAAATCGTTTAACCGATTCTTTTACTACGTTACGAAAACCAGTAATTATATCGACTACAGCCTCCATTGCTATTTCGACGGGATTTGATATAATGACGTTTTAACGAACTTCGGGAATGGTACATCATCTTCAGGCTTAAAACATTTAACAGTGCATATAAAATGGCTAACTTTAAATTAGTTTACAAAGAAATGTGATAAAAAATAAAAATCAGATATGTTCCTTCGAAATATTGCAACACTCATCACATTATGTCAAGTATTTGCTCCAACAATATCGCCATCTCACTGCTCTTAAGGAAATACATTTCAGGAGAAAAAATTCATTTTTTAACCAATATTTCTTCGTTAAAAGATAAATGACCGGGTAATATTTTTGCACCGGTCGATAGTACAAATATTACCATATGAGATATTTTAAATCCAGGGCAAGTTATCGGGCACGCCTAGAATAACCGTTCCTTCTAAACGGAAGTCCGTTATTCAAATCTAATTACTCGGGTTATATTTTTAAAAACCAAAGGTGAGAAATTTATATTAAATACAACAAAACAAAGTGCTTTTAACACAACATTTTATTAATGACTATTCGGGTAGATTTTGATATTACAAAAGTTATACTCGTGTTATATTATCGATTACCTAATCTGAAAATTATAATAGGTATCTTAATATCTATTGCATGTTGTAAAAGCATTTGAAGGATAATATTTTGGCGGAAATTGAGTTAAAAAAGTCAGTAAAGAAATACCATCGCACTGTTCTTACTGCAATGCATTTTAAGTGCAAACATTCATAATTTTTTAACCACAAACCTTTGATATAACGTGGGGATTACACATACAAAACATATGGGGTACAGCATTAAAGAAACTTGGTTTTCTTAAACGTATAATAGAAAGGTCTTCGGAAAAAAGTCAAAGAGATGTTACTTCGCTCTGATTAGGCCACACCTCGAATACGCCGCGAGTATTTGAGACCCTGGTTATAAAGAATTAGCCAAAAAAATTAACAAAATACACAAAAAAGTGGCGCGCTTCGTTAAAAACTGCTACGAGCGTGCATATAGTGTCTCATAACTCTAAGAGGGATTAAGGTGGGAGCCCCTAGAGACTTGGAGGCTGCACGCAAGGCTTAGGCTGCTTGATAAATTCAGAACTGATATTTTTCAGAGCGACATAGAGAATATTTTCATGACGCTTCACCACATCTCTAGGTCTGACAGATTCGATAAAATTTGAGAGATACACTGCCGAACAGATAGGTACAAAAACTTGTTCCTTCCGCGAACGATGAGCGACCACAATAAAAATTAAGCTCCACTAAATACCCTCCCATAATACACGTCACCATCCAACAAAACCTAATCCCTTATAGCATTACACGGCTGGTGACCTCATACCCTCTGCTACTGCCCATGCGGCGTATCGCAGGGTATTATGTAGATGTAGATGTAAAAACATTTATTCAAAAAATGAACGATGGCCTAGAAACATTTTGCACATTTATATATCAGAAATCTTACCATATGATACAGGTTGAAATGAAAGCAAGTCATCATGCAAGCCTAGAATAACGTGAATAGAGACGATTACCTCCATGGTAATCTTCCCTATAGCCAATACCCATCAATGATGAAAGACAACTGGAAAGAAAAATGATCAGCTGGACCAGCTAATTTCTAATCAACACGGATGATAATTTATGCTCTGGAATCGGTCACTCATAAATAGTCGGAATAATTTTCATCGCGTTAAAACAAATGAATGTGATCACACCGTCTTTAATAAAGCTCTTTCATCTCAAAGATTATTGGGTTTTGTAAACCGAATTACATGGTACCTCAAGTCAGGGAAACCACTCAAAATTTTGTGCCACTCCTTTATAAGATGTAAATTGGTGAATGCTTCTGTAGTAAGGAATACCTATTTATTTTAAAAAAATGTTCAGATGTTAGAGAGAGCACAAAAAAGGTTCTCCCGCTATCTATACCATACGCATAATAACGTTTATCCGATGTATGATAATTACGTTAGTTACAAAACTTTGGTGAAAATGTTTGATTTTCAATATCTGCAAAAAAGGAACAAAAAAAATAGTGTGAAACACTATTTTATTAAACACAAAAACAGTGTGGAAAATTACAAAGATATAATTAGTATATTACGTCTAAATTCCACAAAGTCAATTCTTAAACTATCTTGTATATTCGTAACGCCAGTATGGCGGTGAAGTCGAATGTATTCAAGAAACTTGCTACCAAGTACAGAGTGGTGAGTTTGAATATTTTCTTTAATAGTTCCTGTTTGAGATTAGGTTCGGTAACTAATTACGCGCACCTCACTACCAGAAGTTCCTCGTCATCGGCTACTGTGGCATTGGAGGCGGCTAAGAAGACCTGGAACTGACAAGAACTCAAATGCTGATTCTCCATCCGTGATTCTCCCTCAAATTACCTGTACATCCTTCATTTGGATTGTCTAACAATCTCTTTTGGTGCCAGTAGCAGTGCTTCCAAGATATGGTGAAATCTAGTACCAGGGTAGTGGCCTTTCACAAACGGCACACTATTCAAAAAAAAAGCTGGAGCGTCTGTGCTACAAGCAACTACGCCCCTCCCCCTGGTGCTCGAGTCCATGTGTTATCTCAGATGAAGTCGAGTTTCATCCCAGAATGCTTAATTTATCCATGCATAAGTTTAATCAACAACTCAACAATTTCTTAGAGAAGGGCTATAAATTTTCTCCAACCCTTCCTCCCTCCAAAAAGTGTCGTGAACCTACTGGGAGATTGTGAATCAGCACTAAGGAAAGAACCTTCAGATGAAAAACAACTATGAGCAGACAACATTACGTCTCACCTATCCAGACATTCGGAAGATGACTCCAACCTCCGAGTCATTCGTAAATTTAAAAACTCTATTAAGACTCATGATTAAATTATTACTAAAGCTGATGATGGTAACAATATTGTCACTTTGGATCGAGTGGACTACATCCATAAGTGCAACACCCTTTTAACCACGAACAATCAGTTTATTAAATTACCAGATGATCCAAAGAATGCTTTCCAAAAAGCGATAAAATCCTCTCTAGATAGTTGCCCGTACCTAATCCCCGTTCGTGAGAGGAGCTTGATCCTAATGAATCCCCGCCCACCGAAGCTCTATGGTCTCCCCAAGATGCACAAGCCTTCTATTACTGTTCGTCCAGTGGTCGCCCATCATACTACACCGTGTCACGCGTTAGCTTTTAAGCTCAATTCACTAATAAGTAAATATTCCAGCTTCAGTCCGACCCATGGTATGAAAAAATCTTTAGAATTAACTCAAAAACTATCAGTCATGAAACCTACTTCCTTCTGCTGCTCGAGTCCTTTGACGTGAGTGAATAATCTCTTTACTTCAGTTCCGGCCACCGAAGCAGTGAAACTTTCCGTTGAGGTTTAGTCTAAGTAAAATATCCCTGAACTAATTTCCAGGGAATTTGAATGCCTTTTCAACTTTTGCACTTAATAAAATATTTCTATTTTGACAGGTCCTTCTAAAGTCAAACACTTGGCTTATCTGTGGCTACCCATTACCGCCTATTCTGGCCGATATTTTTCATGGACAATTTAGAGAAAAAATTTACCTCAAACAACACCCGATTTAAGTTGTATTTTATTATTTTAGATATATGGTTGATGTAATTTGCCTCAAGACTGGGACAGATAAACAATTAGATCGTTTCCTTGTTCTGCTAAACTCCCTCTATTCTTCAATCTCTTTCTCTGTGGAAAGAGGTGGAGAGAAAATTAATTTTTTAGACTTGACCATCTCCACCTCTGAGAATAAACACTCCTTTTCGATTTTTCGTAAGCCGTCCTTCAGTGATGTCATCGTCTCCATTGACTCTCACCACCACTATCGCCACAAACTCGCGTCATTCCATTCCCTCCTACATCGACTCATTAATATCCCCCTTAGTGACCGTGATTTTTCAACGGAACTCGATATTATTAAATGCATCGCCTCACGTAACAGCTATAAAGATAGACATATTTATTGATAACTTTTACTTAACCACAAAAAACACACATAGAAAACTCGACCCGTGTTTCAATACATAAGTCTACATCGTAGTAACAATTCACGTGAGCTCGATGCCCTCGAGCAATTAGAAATTCTGAGAAAAATTAATGACCCTGATGTGTTTGTTGTCAATGAATGCTTGCCGGTTTCCTTCCCCCTACCCTATCCTTGAAGCAGTTGCACGTTGATACCTGCCACCTTTCTCTCCCCCCTCACACCCCCCATTTCTCCTTTCATTTTCTTTCTTCCACCCCCTCATCATCACCCTCCTCCTCCTTTCTTTTTTCCCCATATATAAGAGAGTTCCCGGTTTGATTATGCACCTAAAGATGATACTTATGCATTGAAACCTGGGTCGTGTTTTTTATGGTTAAGTAAAAGTTATTAATAAATATGTCTCTTGAAACATACCACTAAGTATACAAAGATACTGTTTTATTTGGCTATATAGATGATCTCATTGACAAGTTGTAATTGCGTCATTTACGCAAGAAAGTCATATTAAGTTCCACTCTCCTCAACCCCATTTCCCCGGACAAACCCAGGAGATGGAGCAAGTTACACTTCATCAACCAATAAGTCATAAACTTAGCCGTGTGCCACCTAAAGACAATAATAAATTGTGCTTTCACAACCCTGTGACTATTGGTAAACTTCTTTTCAATTCTAAGGATCCGTATGAAAATCTGGAGAGAAGCGGGGTGTACTCCATTAGTTGTGATTCTCCCGGATGCATATGTTTTTACGTAGATCAAACTGGCCGATAATTTAAAACAAAAATGTCTGACTATTTTTAAAGTTTTATAAATCATGACAACAACTCAGTGTTTGCTACACATCCGTTTGAATATAATCACTCATCTAAGTTTAATCCCAAAATTTTATACTTTTTTAACAAAGGCGCTAAATTGGATTTTTTAGAAAACTTTGAAATAGTTTTACCTTTAAAAAATCTAGTCATAGGGTTTTTAATGAGTTTATCCCGGATAAATTGTCGCCCCATATTACTGTGCCTCTCCCCTCCTCTTTCAATAACTTTTGACGCGGTTGGTTTTTATGTTTCCTATGTCCTCGCTTTGCTACTCCCCTCCCCCTCTAAAAGGATCTTTTCCCCCTCTAAACCCCCTCCTTATTTTCTTCCCCGTATGGTACCCTGTTAATATATAAAGCCACTATCTCCGTACTTGGCATTCTGCTTCTGAAGATAATGTTCAAACACTGAAACCGGTCACGCTCTTTAAACAATAAAATAGTGTGGAAAATTACAAAGTTATAATTATTATACTGTGAAAACTCATCAATGAACAGAATGTGCCGAACTTTTAAGAACTACTGTGATAAAATTGATTTATGCCAACAAACAAATCTCTTTTGGAAATTGATAATGTTATAGTTTCTTGATGTGTTTGGACATTTCTAATTTAATTGATTTAAATGTATTTTGTGTTTTTTGTTTGCCCCGTAAATATTTTGTTGGGCGAAAATTTGCTCTATAAGTAAATAAATACATTATTTCGGCGTAAAATCTCATTATCGGAGGAAAAGAAAAAGCAGCATTTTTAGACACATGAATATTCGGTAGATTCCAAGGAATTTTAGCACCGTTTCACCACATCTTGGGCCGGTATGGGATTGAGGGAGACAAAACGTAAACAGTTATTCATAATACGTGATTGTGGAAACGAGGAATGGAAACGGTTTGAATATGGCGACAGGTGGGGGGGGGGAGCCTGATGGGGGAAGGGGGGAAATGGGTTTATACCTGAAATCCAGTTAGTTCTACATTCTGGCGCCGGGGACAGCAGCATCACAGCACGATCGACGTCTTGCCCTCTAGTAACCGTCTGCACAACTAATACAACCATTTGGGGTTCCATTGAAGATATTGAATGAAAACAAACCCCAATTTGTGTAGGAGAGATATTTGCACATGATTGCCTTTTTATCAGAGACAATAGCACTCGTTTATCTTCGCAACCATGAGATACTATAGACACATCACCCATAGATACGCGAATCTTTAGCCGAAAATAGTCTACTGCAATCGTGACTAGCTCTTGGAAAGAAGTGGCAAAAACAAAATACCTCTAGAATCCTTGCCTCACGGTGGTGAATGAACTGTTGGTGTGACGTCACTTCCGGCATAATTGTGCTTTGACGTGTGTCCTGAGCGAGAATTGTAGATATGACGTGTCGAGTGATCTCACATTTAAAGTATGAGGTGGATTTGGTGCCCCAATTCCCTGAGAGAGAAAGAGAGAGAGGATATCCCGATTCGTGTCAGTATTAACTAAATTAATACTATTAAGTAGCCTGTAGGAAATCTGCTAACATGCGAGTTCATTCCAGGAAAACGGTACATTCAATGGTAATACATATACTGAGTATTAGTGTCCTACGGGGTCGAAAGACGAAATCAACACGCCGTGTGGGGTCAATATGAAATACTCCTCTCTTAATGAGAACGGAATGTTTTTCACGCGTCTGATATTAGAACGCAATTATATTGTTACGCTGTTTGTATTACTTCATGTCTGTATTGTTTGGAGGTTGAAAGAAACAAAAAAATATTTATGAATGACCCTATTGCGATCAGACTAATTTAGGAAATTACGACTCACATCCCTTAAATAAATCCCTTATTTGTTTGCAAGAAAGGCATTCAGACAAATAATAAAAGCTAATAGTTTCCAGAGATAATGATAACTAATAAACTAAAGATTTGATAACGTTTTAAACGGTTAATAAAAATTTGTTAAAAATAATTCGTACGTAAAATGCAATAAGCGAGCAAAAACATTTTAAATCATTCATCTAAATTTATACTAGCACGCAGGAGTCGATCTTTGATCGAAACACAAAATGCATTAATTCGTTTTATAATAAAATGAAAATTCATGTCACGTAACGCATTTTTTACACGTTTTATGTATTAAATAATTTATAAAAAAATTTGATGATAATGGCTTGTAAAGGTTTTCTCGACAAAAAGAATTAATCAACGTTTAATTGAGATAATTACTGCATACAAATAATCAAAATCCGTTATTTGAGTATATTTAAGGCCTTAAAAATATATATAATTAAGCGACCTACCACACAAGTCCCAAATACCAAACGAAGGTAATCGAAGTTTCTATCAGCACATTTCTTACGGGATATCTGTTTGTTCATTTTTTGCATAGAGCTGATTTTTCGCGGATATATGGACCATGCCAATCGATTTCTTACACCGAAAAAAAACCTTAAATGCCAACATTCTCATAGTTCAGATATCTTGTTATTGATAAAATCATCGCATAAGGCAAAAATATATATTATACACTCACTGTTCGGATCATAGATAAATCTACATACTACCCTTTGAGCCGCCGCATGGGCGTGTGGCAAGGGGTGTAAGGACACCAGCCGTGTAAAGATGTAACGGATAAGGTTTGGAGGTGAAATGGTGACGTAAATTATGGGAGTGTATTTAGTGGAGCTCAATTTTTATTGTGATTGCTTATCGAGCGCGGCAAGAACGAGTTTTGGTAACTATCTGTTCGGCAATGTATTCTCTTATTTTATCGCTCATGTCAGACCTAGAGATGTTGTGAGGCGTAATAATAATATCCTCTGTGTCGCTCTGAAACACACCAGTTTTGAACTTCTCAAGCAACCTAAGCCTAGGATTGAGGACTTCAAACAACTTGTAGGTAGCACACGGAATAAACACCAAATATAAATTAATCGTTATCTCCTCTTACGCTCAGTAAAGATAAAAATGAATGGAAGGAATTAGAGACGATGATAAAAACCTGGAATGGATGGCAGAAATATGATTCTGAATTCTTGTTTTGGTAATAGAAACATACAAAAATGCAAAATTGTTCCGAGGCTCTCCCGGTTTCCTAGTAATTTAGAAGTTTCCGGGTACGGGCTCGGCGACCAAAAAGAAGCAATTTCGACATTCCGCTGTTGCTGGACAAGCCTCGTCAGTACTCCATCACGAAATAACTTTTGAAGGAAGTAAAACCGTCACCAAAGAAAATAAGTTGGTACTTCCCTCGGCTGATACGGGAGGCGATCGAAATCGCTAAGAATCCCAAAAACTAAACCGGGGAATATTGCTGTCCACTCTCCTCTACTATCAAGAAAAGTTTTAACAATCCAAGAATGTCTGACTCCGCAGCCAATCAGAGCGCTCAGGACTAGACCCTAATGGATATTTAATGGACCAGAGCGCTAGGTACAGCGGCCAACAAATTTCTTGACCATTTGGACCCAATGATGCTGAATGGAACGCGGTCGAAACGGTTGTCCACTAATATGCTGCAACGCGGGAATAAGCCGAAAAATTCTAAGATACAAAAATGTAATCAGCCACACTTAAAAACCGAAAAAAGACCAATCATTACAAAAAAAATGATATGCGATTCTCAAGGACACAGAAAGCGAGGTTGGTCATAAAAGTAGGAGGTCAAAATAAAACTCGAGTAAATAGGGTTTTCTAATTACTCGGGTAGCATGCTAGAAGAAAATGGACCTAGTAGCAAAGAGCAGAGGAATAGAACGAATTATATTCCTCTAGCTATATATTAATTAATAGTAAGAGGCTTTTTTAATAGTCGTCCGAGTTTTTGAGCAATCAAACGATCCAACGCCCGCAATTGTACTCCTAATCAAGAGATGAAGAGTTAAGGCTGTCCGAAACCACGACGTTGAAAAAAGTTGAAGAAGCATTCAAATAAATAGACTTTTTGCGATGGACTGTCATTAAATTTGACGATTTCAGTAAACTAACGTTAAATAAGTAAGATTCGAACGCATTTTTTCCGTCTTAGCCTTCGAATACCTACCATCGATTATTCGTGAAAACCCGTTACACGATTATTTCGTTACCTTTATTTCGGTTATGGTGGATCTAGCGGCAATGGTGAGTATTCGAGCGCACGTGAGAGAGTGAGTCTAACTTCTTATGTAAATCGATTCAATAGATACTTTGGAATTTCTTTGCGGGAAATTCGGAATGAAGAAAAACCCCAAGGAGGCAAAAGATATGACACTCCCTCGGTGAAAGATGACGAGGGTGGAAATAAAAGTGGGAGGGCACAAATTAGAGCAAGTAGAGCATTTTAATTACTTGGGTAGTACGCAATAGAGACAATTAACACAGAAACAAAGGCCAAGGGAGGAGAACAGCGTTAGCTTAGGAAGAGTTTAGTAACAGAAGGAAGCTGATGACGGGGATATTGAGTAAGGAGGTGAAGAAGAGACTGGTGACGAACTTGAATTGGGGTACACTGATGTTTGCGTCAGAACGTGGACTCAGAGATAGGAGGACGAGGATAGGCTGTAGGCGTTCGAGATGTGGGTGTGTGGGATGTGTGGAGGAGGGTGGAGAAAGTGCGGTGGACGGAAAGGAAGACAATTGAGGAAGTATTTGGTATTGTGGGCAAGGAAAGGAAACTTCTGGATAGATTAGGAGTATGCAAGGTATACGATTGGATAGATATTAAGGGACGCCAGGCTACAAAATTGGTTGAAGCGGTAATCGTGCGTCATTAACTGCACATTATGATAACTTTTGAAGTCGAAGAAAATTCTCGGACCACACTACACTTAAGAACAACTGCTAATTCGTTGGAATTAACGTAAAATGTCGCAATATAAATTATGCAGGAATTATATTTTGCATTTTCCTTCTAAATTAAAGCACTTCTGTGACTTGAAGTTTGAAGGCGCGGAACTCGAAATTTAAACGAAATTCGTACGTAAATACATTTTACCATTCGGCAAGATGCCTTTATATTAATCAAGAAACATATTCATATAAAACGTATACTTCAGAGTTTAGGAAAGCATCTGCACAAATGTAATCGAATTATTTCAATTATAAAAAAATATATGTCGAAAGCCATAAAACTACTTGTTAAAATAGCATCAAAGGAACCCAAAAACCAAATCGGTAACATGCAATTTTTCCCAATTTCATCGATGCGTATAACTAATAAGTACATGCATGCAATTTTCTCTCACTTTAACGAAAAAAATCTTGCAATGGTGGGCAAGGAAAAAAAACTTCTTAAGGGAATTCGAGATCGGCCGAGTTGGGGGCTGAAGGATGTAATAAAGGATGATGGGTTTCTCAAGAATGTGATAGAGGGAAGGATGTTGGGCAAGCGGGGAAGAAGAAAAAAGAATAGGTTTCACGAACAAGATGAAAAAGAGTAGATCGTATGCTGAGGCGAAAAAATATACTAGAAGGGGATAGGCCCCTGAATGTGTAGAAAACCGAAGGAGATTATTTAACATTCAAGAAAACCTACCTTAACCGATCGAATACTTAAAAGAATAATAACACCAAAGACCTCCTTTTTCTTCATCCAATCTCACCATCTCCCCTTCTCCATTCGGGATTCGACACCACGAAAAGCTACGACCTGTATTGGTTTCAACACTCAGTCGTTTACGACAAACCATAGGTATGACACAAACGTATGCGTCCGACGAGTAATGAAAGGTTAAACTAAGCAAAAATTCACAGTGTACAAACGTGTACTCATCCCAACTTTATTGTGACTGTGAAACATTGGTACACAATCATCAGCAAAATAGGCATGCATAAATTTTAACCGATTTCTTCCGTTCTTGCTCTAGTAAACTGCTAGAATTCTCACACACCATACCATTACGCTTTTCTGCGTCGTGAGGTTGATGTTGTAATAAATATATAACATGATTCCAAAATTATGGGTATTTTATTGTCTGACTACGAATTTTCATGGCATCTGTAATGATAATTGGTGTAAATAACATAAGATTAAATGAAGGGTAGGTAGGAAATTGTAAGGAAAGGAATTTATAGACTTGATGAATAGAGGTCTACCTCTATTCATCAAGTTAGTTAAAGTTGAGTTAAAGAAAAAAATCCAGCACGACGACAAGGAAACGCGGCAGAAGAATCAATCTACTTCTTATCTCTTTCGAAACCTGTGTTAATCTTTACATTAACCTTTGTATAACTAAAACAATTGAAGGGTTTTAAGAGATAAATCACGAATCGTACGAGTTTCACCCGTGTAAACGAGTACTCCTCCAAAATTTGTTGTGTCTGTGATGCAGAGGTATATTATAATCAGCAAAAGAGTAGTCTATATGCAGAGGAAATGGGCATTCCGACAAATGCTTGTGTTGAAAGCAGGAGGGATAGGGTTAAAAGGGATTGGTGGGTCAACAAAGATTGTTAAACAGATGCTCCACCAATCGATATTAATGAAAGAAGTGGGCATTCTTGGTTTGGCCACCTCGAGCGAATGGATGAGAATCAAATGACGAAATTTTGAAATTTCGCGGAGCAGAAATGCAACTGTAGCTGGTGGGATGATTACGCAGAAAAAGCGATGTCAAGAGAATTTAATATTTTAAATTTGCGCTAATCATTTTAATATACATCAGTATTCGGAATAATCAGAAAATCCTAGCTTTCAATTTTTATTAATACAATTTCTATGCTATAATTATTGAAGACCTTGAGATTTTCCTTTTTTCTTAATATTTGTAATGATTAGCATAGTTAAGATACATCCTCATTCGGAATTATCAGTAAGAATACCTTAGCTTCTAATTTTTTCTTGAAGGATTTTTATGCTAAAAGTTTTGAAGACCTGTTAGTATTTTTCACTTGATCGTCGGATTAATTAGCTTTCAGTTTTTTTGGACAAAACTTTCCCAATCCTGGAATACAGTATCCCCAGCAAGGGTAACATCTTTACGAGGAAAAAAATGGAAAAATTGCACATGTGCAATTTTTCCATTGCAGTGTAACTTTGATTGGTTTATTTTCTGCCACGGGCATGCAGCAGTATGAATGGGTTTGCGTGTACGTTTAAACCATGTCAGTTTATAGCAGTGGTTTACATTGAAAGGCAGCTTTTAATTGCGTCCAATAAACACATGGATAGATATGGTACACCTTCTTCTGTATTTCCCCGAGATTCATCGTTTACTTTTAGCATTTTCTCACAAATATAGACAGTATTCCGTAACGCATTGTAATCCAATGCAGGTGAGCGGATGTCTTGATCCTTATTGAAGCGTCCACGGAGTTGAGATATGAATTTCGTTCATCTTTTCGACATGACCAGAAAAGGAGAATGGATGCATCCCATTCGTTTATTGGAAGGCGAAAGAAATTAATGTAAGGGCAGAAGGCGGCAGTAAAAGTTTCGCTCAAACCTGAATTTATCCAGTTAGTTCTGCATTCTGGCGCTAGGGACAGCAGCATCACCGCACGATGGACATTTTGCCCTCTAGTAACCATTGGTACAACTAATACGGCTCGGCTGGATTACATTCAAAGTATTGAGGGTATTGTATGAACAGAAACCACACGTGATTGGGGGGAAATACCAAAGGCTCCCCTCTGTTCGCACACATCTTCCCTTATCTGCGGTCGCGCTTCAAGTGGACACAAAAATTCTCATTCTTCGAATACGCATCAATGGGAAAATATGTGAAACAGTAAACGGCTGCCATTTCTCGCTATACCTTCGTCCGGCAAGGTTGACAAGGCTGTTGCAGCGACATTCATCCTGCACTAATGGTACGTTGCAAGTGCATTTTGAGGTAGAAAGCTTGTGATCATATTACGCAGTGTTGAGCTGAGCCGTTTATGTTACATGAGTTAGTAGTGTTAGCTAGCTATATGTATTCCCCTGGATTAGCATCGCATCAATAAATTAAACGCGCGACGTAGTTAACCCTCTCAAACACAATGGAAAATACGAACCTTTTATTAAAGAAATAACGATCATTAAATACATATGTTCTGCTGTCTCACGGCAATTCAACAATACCGATTAAAATGATTAATTTGAAATATAATAATAGCTTATTTCGAAGGCTAAGGTCAAATTTAAGACGTTAGTTTTCCTATGAACAACTGGCGTAGCAAAGCTAACGAAGAAAACGAAGTGTAAGGCAATTTAAGAAATTCAACAGAGTCAGGACTGTTAAACTGACGCGTTGATTACATGTTTATTTTTGTGTATCTTTATACAGCCAGCATTGCCGTTGTTATTGTAATTCAAACATACGTGAGTGAACTGTGCGGTACAGGTGAAATTGTGACATTTTTATTGAGTGAGGCCACAAAAATGTGTCCTTCGGTATTATTTTGTAACTGTCTGTTTCCGAGATATCTGATGCGAGAGTATGTGTAGTAGAATACTGATACATAAATATACATTATTTAGAATAACCTTCATGTCCATTACGTAAACATTCTAGCCCTGAAGAGGGAATTAAGTATATTTCGAAACGTCGGTAAAGTAAAATTCACGTTTTCAATTCGACCTAAACCATTCAAATAAGATAATAATTTTCATTTAATAACTGAGGTCATTATAAGAAACGCCAAATTGAAATTCGTATATTATTAGATCTCGTTTTCGGTCAAATTACTACGCTTTGATTTGTGTGAAGCACATGGAATTTTTTAACTAAACGTTTACAGATGATTCCTCGTAAAGACCTATCATCTTAATCTCACTAAAATGTAAACTTGGTTGAATTGTTTGACAATTTCGCAAACATTATTTTTAACGAAGCCCTGACGAAGAATAAACAAATATGCGAAGCGAAGGCCACAGAAGAATGTTATATATATATTTTTTTTTGAGCCAATATGACCAGAAAAATATAATTACATTAAAAGATAAATATGTAATGAGGAATAAGTTGAGGTATTAATTTCATTTTCATACTACCCTACGAGATGCTGTAGGGCGTGCGGTATAAGATAACAGCCATGAAAGGATAGAATAGGCAAGAGAAAGATGGATAGGACAAAGGCGAATTGCATGTTGATGGTGCGTCTTACTGTAGTCTCAACCTGTCATCGTAATCACTAACTGTGGGAGGCAAGAAGAAACGCTTGCACCCATCAATTCGGCAGTGGCCTCAAAGAAAAAGTGATCTTTAAGTGTTCAAAAAGTGTTCATTCAGTGTTCAAATTATGTCCTTCTAATGCTCAGGCAAATGTTTATTTACTGTTCTTTTAGGGTGTTTTATGACAGAACACAAAAAGAACATAATTTTGCTCTAACAAAACTGTTCTTTTTCTTATATAATATGAACACTGAGTGAATACTTTCTGAACACTAAATTAATACTTTTCTTCTACTACAGAAAATGTTCTTTTTGTGTTAATTCTGTGTTTTAAGCAACAAAACACTAAAATAACATGTATTCTAATCCTAACCAGGGCTCGAATTAGAAGCTACAAGCTAGGATTCTATCGCGTAGCACTGTATAATCTAGCAGTTATCAAAATGAGTCGAAACTTAGGAATCTAAATCTAAATACTACACTGCGAGCCGCCGCAGCCGGGTGTGAGGCAGAGGGTGTTAGGACATCAGCCGTGTAATGAAGTAAGGAATAAGGTGTTGGGAGGTGAAATTGTGACGTGTATATTGGGAGTGTATTTAGTGGAGCTCAGTTTTTATTGTGGTCGACTATTGTGCGCGGAGAGAACGATTTCTAGTATCTATCTGTACAGCAGTGTATCTCTCTTATTTTATTGCTTCTGCCAGACCAAGATACAGTGTGGCGTCAAAATGATATTCTCTCTGTCACTCTGAGACTCGCCTGCTCTGAATTTCTCAAGCAAACTAATCCTAGCGTGTAGCCTTCGAGTCACCAACGGCTCCCACCTTACTCGCTCTAAAAGTTGTGAAACACTATAGTGATACATTGTGCGCTGATGAAAGTAGGTACTAAGCAGAAATAGACTCTTCCAACGTATGACTTTCATTTGAGCCTTCTTTTTCTTGCCCAGAATTGGATAGCAAATCTTCTCAACTGTTTACTTTATGGCAGTTTACTTCAGGACAAAAGAAAACTCGCGCTTGGCACGCAACTCTTTCATTCTTATCCCATCATTGTTTTGCTTTTCTACGTCAGAAGTCCCGCAGGACGGAAGGCATTGCTGTTTCATTTTCCATCATATAGACCACGGGTGGCCAACCAAAATGATCTTGCGGGCCACTTTGGAAATGCATCATAACTCCGCGGGCCGCATATAAAATTAAATATCCTCATTATAGACATTTTGTGGAGTGAAAAATTGAAACATAATGAGTTATTATTATTGCGTTTTAGTTATTGTATTAAAATTTGATGAATCTCGCGGGTAGGAAAATTGATTTTCAACGCCATTCGTTTAATTCGTAATTTCATGATCTTCGCCCTTTGTTATATCTTCAATCCTCTTTTCCTTTCCTGGTTCTCAATTTCCCTCTCTACTTCCCTGTGGGAGTCAGTTTTCGATCGAGCCTTTACCGAGCCTATTCTTGAGACATAACTCAACCTTCCCACTATTTGTCGTCTTTCTCCAACACTTTGCACCTCTTTCTTGGCTTCTTCTCGCCTCTTGGTCACCACGCCTTCGAGGAAGGGGGCTGGAATCGGAATCTTCAGGTGGCTAGAGTAGAGTACGCAAAATGAATCGCTATTCTATTCTACATATTCAAAGAAGTATTTTAATGAATTGTCGATGCCGATACTGACAGGTGCTCATTTTTCCACTTTGTCCGTCGAACACACTACAACTAAACGATTACTTTACCATTACATATTTTATTGACATACAACCAAATTGAAACGTCTGCTAGTCGAACTTGAAACATTTTTTCACCAATTATAGTCGATGTTTTTTCCTCTCCATTCAGATATCTTATTTCAAACTAAGAAAAATTGATGAAAGAACCTAATTGAACGGTGTGAAAAATGCAAGGTTTCCAATACCAATATACACCTACTGACTGCAATGCACGAGCCACCAAGATGTAATTTTCTGAAGCGTGGTCTCAATTTATATTTATTGAGATCGTGTTCATGTTCATGTTCACAAAACCGATTTTATGGCATAAGAATATGTAGAAAATGACCAGGAAATGTCTGATTGCCATATTAAGTAACTAATCAAAATTTAAAATTTAACTAAGTACTTGTTTTTTATTCATTAAAAATCATTACATCAAATCACGCCGAAATGGAAATGGAGGTAGAAGTCAGTATAATTACTGATATTCGTTACGAGGTAAAAGCTTCGGCGTAACGCTTTGTTCTCTAATATTATACCCAAAGGGGTATTTACGTGAAATTTTAAGAATATGCAAGGAAGCACCAAGCCTACAGTTTCTCATTAGAGCAAATTTGATTTATCATAAGAAAATAGAACTTCGTAGCGCACGTTCCTCCCTAAGGTAGTTTGAGCGAGATAGTTCCCTAGCCATAATCGAGACCATATTCGAATGATACGTTTTAATTTCACCAGCTATAGGAAGCATGAAATAAATATTGCCTGATTAATGGTGCAACAATATATTAGAATATCACTCAAATTCGAAGTAATTTAATACATTTTTCGATATAAGTCTTCAACTTGACTCATTTTTTTCCTGCGATTCGTTTAAAACTTCTCCAAAATGGAGGGTTTTTAGTAATCCAGAAAAAATTACTGCGGTGACAATATGATTAATTTTTTAAAATATATGAGATAACATAGAAACTACATGCTGTTAACTTTTTTACGAGATCTACGTGTTAAAAATTCCTCATTTTTTAAATAATATCTCCTGGAGTGCATACACGTACCATCTCCCATGTTAAATGGCTGGAATTCTTAGTCAAATATATGGGAAAGTAGAGAGGTAAGGGGCTGATATTTTAGTATCTTTGGAAGGGTGAGAAATCGCTCATTAAAATGAGACTGAATTCATTGATTTCTAGGTGAAATGGTATTTCGCTCTAACTACCTCAACAGACATGTGAATGGTGTCAGAGGAAGAGGTGGACGTCTTCAAGTCCTTGGTGACTGAGGTGTAGAGACACTGAAGAGGTGGAATATTTGTACACTTCGTAAAAGAAGAACCTTAATGTAGCAGAGCGTTACTATAATAGAAGCGAAAGCGGTGTCAACCGATTCAATTATTAGAATGGAGCCAGTTTTCTAGGTTTAAGGTAGTTTGAGAGAGATAGTTCCCTAGTCATAATGGAGACCATATTCTAATTATACGTTTTAATTTAATCAGCTACAGGAAGAATGCATTAAATACAACATTATTAATAGTGAAATAATTACTTGTACATGACAGAAATTTTAGGCAATAAAATAAAAATGTCTACTAGAGTCTTTGATTTGACTAATTTTTTTATCGCGGTACGCTCAAAACTCCTTCACAACGGAAGGTTTATTGCTATTCTGAAAAAACTGTTGCGGTGGAAATATGACTTATTATCAAAAATAGTCGAGAAAACATGTTAACTACGCGCTGTTAGATTTTTGAAGAGATCTAAAGGTTAAAAATTTCTCATTCTTCAAATAAGTTATCTCTGAAGTGCGTACACGTACCATTTCCCATGTCACGTCCAGGGCTGGTATCTTTCGTCAAAAATCTCGGAAAGTAGTTCGGTAAGGAGCTGAAATTTAGGAGTCTTAGGAAGAGTAAGATGTATATGTTTAAAATGAGACCCAATTAATTGATTTCTAGGTGAAATGACATTTCGCTCAAACTACCTAAAGGATAAAAATTCCTCGATACCTGAGATGTAGTAGGACCTTTCAAAGGTGTGGACGCTGCCAAAGGACGATCTCCTGCTAACACCAAGTAATCAATGAGTTCTGAGTCCCGTGGAGAGTGCGTGTCTAAAACAGGGTCTCTACGTCTCTTGTCTTCCCTTTTGAGTTCCGTGGAGGATTCGGTCGCGACGGAGTCAAGGGTCTCAAGTAATTAGAGAGAAGAACAGGGTCCATCAGCTCCAATATTCCACCCGTGATTGGATCAAATGCTGCGAATTCGCAATCGGAAATTAAATCCGGGGAGGGGGAGGAGAAATTTGCACTCCCGAGACCCACGAGTAAGAAAAAAAGGAGTGGCTTAAAAGCACTGAAAATTAGATTTTTAACACTTCAAAGACGAGGAATGATAAAACGTGGAAGGAACGAGGTCAAGAGTTTCAGTTCACGCATACGTATTAACCCTCCCCTCCAACCAGCAGCTTTCATATTTTTTCGCAGATATTCGAGATTTCATGTGCAATCCAGCAGGAATTATAGATAGGGGAACAGATATTAATCCAAGGTCTACGCGGATTGAAGGGATCTAAGGAAGTCGCCTTCTAAGCGGATCGAAGGAAGTCGCCTTCTACATTATTAGCTGCTCTAGCGATATCGCAGTCATAGCTGGAAATCGCGATTAACTTCAAAGGTCACTAAACGTAATGAACCAAGTTCTCCAAGAATACAATATGAAAATAAATAAAACAAAGACTTGATCCTGGTATGCGGAAAAGAGAAGCTGAATGTAGAAGTCACGATGAGAATAGAGAAATTAGAGCAAGTGGATTCCTTCATCTATCCATCACGGAAGTACCATCACGGAAGAAGTACCAAGAACATCAAGCGGAGAATAGCCCAACTGAAAAGGCGTTCGTGGGCAAAGACAACTGCTCTTATCAAAGAAGATAGGACTACAAACCAGGAAAGAGTACGTGAAAGCATTCGTGTGGAGCGTGGCACTCTACGGATCAGAAGCACGGACCATTGGAAAAGCCGACCAGAAAAGACTACACGCCTTCGAAACCTGGTGCTGGAGGATTTTAATGATGAAATGGACGGACAAAATAAGAAATTATGAAGTTTACAGAAAAATAGAAAAGAAAATGAACAAATGGAACACCATAGATAAAAGAAGAACCAGATGGATTGGACATACCATGAGACAAAATGGATTTGTGAAGAACATAATTTACAATAGAGGGAGAAGTCTCCATAGGAAGACCACCTAGGAATAAGTTCATGGACCAAATACAGAGGAAGGCATATACATAGGAATAGATACCAGGAGGTAAGGGGACTAGCATTAGATAGGAAAGGGCGGAGGTCTGCAGTCAACCAATCTTAGGATTGAACAACCAGTGAACGTAGCGATATCTCGAAGGTTATAGATATAGCTCTCGCATAATTTCCTGGCGATGCGCAGTAAGCGATATTGTGACAAGGGCTAATTAACTTTCAAACTCCTAAGAATCGGGAGAGGATGCTTTTTAGCGAGCAGGACTGGTCAGAAAATCTGATGAATTGCTGCCAATGCGAGGGCTTCCAGATGACTCACTACTAACCCCCGTCCCATTTCAACCCATCCTACAGTGAGACCTCATGACTAGGGAATCGAACCCGAATCTTTAGTTGCGGGTGACTTCGTAACAATAATAATGAGGCTACTTTAGGTATACTCAATATTGGTCCTGTGTAATCGAGGCGGGTCGTTCGCGAGCGAACGGATCCGTGGATTGAACGGAAGGCCGGAGGGCCGACTTCTACGGAACGACCGGCCTTTTCGTTCCTTTTGGTCCATAGTTCCTATTAGTCCTCGGATGGAAAATGAAAACTTACCCCTTTTCCGCTAAAATCAAGGAAATTGATTATTAAAATATCAGTTTACATCTGAAGTTTGCACATTGATACCGGAGTAAAAAATGAGAACAAAAACTTATTTATAAATATAATAAAAATATTAAATAAGAAATATTTAACGAGCTACTAGCATGAAAACGTTTATTTTTTGTTTCTAATACAAAATAAAACTAGTCAAGACATTTGTGTGAAATTCACAGTGGAAAAATCATTCGCCTGGACTGGGAATGGAAACCAGATCCCTTGACTTCGCGCCGAATGCTCTAACCATTTAAGGAAATAATTACTTTCGTCGGCAAAGAACAACGGCATACGACTGAACTGTTAAATTGTGCATGCATATAGTAAAATTTATATTCTAGAGAGCTTGTAGTTTTTGAGGTTGAGCGACCCTCCACATTGTGAAGAAACGAGTTACTGACTGGATGGTCGCTCTCGCCCGTTGCGTTGCGACGGTAATTTGTGTCACCGAATCAAATTGGGAAAAAGATTTTTTATGAGACTTTATTTAGGATATCATTTTTTATCATGTTTTCCAATAACTTTCCCGCATTTAGGTAGTTTGACGAGATCGTTTCCGAGTTATAAAGAAGATCATATCCTAATCACACGTTTTAATTTCAGCACCTGTTGGGAGCATGCATTAAATATTGCATTATTATTGGCCTAATAATACACAAATATGACTGAAATTCTAACTAATAAAATTAAAATCTCTCTAAAAGACTTTAATTTGACTCATTTTCTTCGTGTGTTACGTTTAAAACTCCTTCAAAACGGAAGATTATTTACGATTCTGAAAAAAATTACTGCGGTAACAATATGATTTATTTTAGAAAGTAGTTGAGAAAACATTCAAACTATACACTACTAATATTTGTATGAGATCTAGGTGTTAGACAAACCTCATCCTTTAAATAAGGTCTCTCAGGAGTGCATACACATACCACGTTCCAAGTAAAAAGACTGGTATTTTTGTCTAAAATCTCGGGAATTTATTCGGTAATGGACTAATATTTGCATAATTTTGGAAGGGTGAGATATTTTTCTTTGAAATGAAATCAAATTCATTGATTTCTAGGCTAAACGATATTTTGCTCAAACTATCTTAAAATTACGGAAAACTTCATAAAAAACTTGAATTAATTTATCTAAACAGTTCCTCGTGTCATTCACAGGTTTCTGGGTTTTCGCAAATCCACTCCTTTTATAGAATGCTTCTTGTCCTTCGTAGCGAGTGCGAACAGTAATTTTTGTAACTGCAACATTTAGTAACAATTGGATTTTTGGGGGTAGTCTCGAGGACTAAATTTTCTCTGGGGTAGGATATCACAACGAAAGCAGTAGTGCTACAGTTGACTCAAGTCGCATATGGCACATTTTTTTCAGTTTGACAATTTCCTATTCTGCTTAGGTTTGACAGCATATGCTCAATCTCATTTTCTATTACACCATGATCGATTATTCATTTCATACCTTTTTCCTTTTCTTCTCGGACCTCTTCCTTCATAAATAAAATCCTAATGGTCCATCAATAAAGCTTCATTTTAATTATTATTCAAAATGTTGCTAATTTGATTTTTACCTTTTGTTTATTCAATAATGTAAAACGCTGTAATTATAGCACACAAATTTTTTCTACTTTATTATTTCAACTTCTTTAAACGCTAAGCACAAATAGCTGACAAAAATGCATTATCACTTACAAATAAGGAACGGCGAACGAGTTTGCCCATCTCTGTTTTACGACAGCATTATTGAGTCCACTTGTTGCAATCACTGTTAAGGATTTTGAGGGCTGCCATACCATTAATTAACTGGTGAACTCATCTAACATTTTCTAAAAACTTGGCAAACGGCGCTAACGTAACCAGTTGCCCTGAGCTGTACACACAAGCTCGATGATCGTACCAAAAATGTGCCCGATGATTTCACCATAGCAATGAAACCGGTTGGGCATAAAATTTCAAATTTTCACTAAAAAGATGTTAATGCATTATAATATTTCAAATTTTCCTGGCGAATCGTATTAATGAAGTTTTCTCGGGCTTCACACCAGGTTATACAGCGTTAAACTACCAACGTTTCAGTGCCTTGAGTTCCGCCTGGAAGCCTATCCTTAACTTACTTAAGAAAAGAGAAAGAAAATAACAATCGGCGTAAACAGCAACGATTAGTAAACACCGAAAATTAATTTATTGGTATTTTAAAAAAAATGTCAGTTTGCTCCCTGAAGACGGTGGCGGACTCAGCCACAGAAACGTTGGCAGTTAAACACCTGTTAACCACCTGTTAAACACCAGTTAAGTATAACCTGGTGTGAAGCCCGAGAAAACTTCATTAATGATAATCCATTTGTACAAAATTAGGCCTTTCTTGATTTCCTGATCTAATTTTCTCGGAATTGTTACTTAGGAAATTATGCTCAATTCTCTAAAGTAGCTGGACTTCCCAACCGAAAAGTACTCTCATGACTATGCTAGTGAGGTGGAGGTCCTGTCTGAAGATTTCCTATAGTCCAGCCCCGCTCCTTTTTTTGAAGATGGAAGATTTCGTGTAAGCAACGAACAATTTGAGAACCTTGCGCGCAGCTTAGTTAATTATTACGGCATGAGAAGAGTAAATACAGAAAGAAGCATCCCAAACCGAAAGGCAGTATCTATTCACTGAACTATACTTCAAATGGACCACCGCTAGGGGATATGGTATTAGTGTGCCAAGAAAATCAGAGAATGCACTGATTATTCATGCTCTTCAATATCAACCAAACGTGTATTCAATATCTTGGAAGAGAAATGACGCAGTCTGCCAACGCTTCGCTTTAAGAGGATTACATTTCGGAATTCAGACTAAGCATGTTTCCACAACTTACGGCAGTTCAAATCGCCGCCTTCTCACTATGCGACACGCTCGGAATTCTTGTCAACTAGTTACATACACAAGGTACATATTTGGAAAAAACGAATTTCCGCATTCATATGTTCAAAACATGGAATTCAGAGGCATGTCCACATGATCTGGAAACATACGAGGTTTCCACAGCTTACATTCTGTCGAGGTGAGGTAAAGTTGATATAATTACTTCTTAACGGAGTATTTTAGCGATAAATAAAATGTTCACATTACTATTCATTGTTACTTAGAATATTATGCCAAATTCCTTGCTATGCTATTCCTTCAACTTAGCATTCTATTTTACTTCGATTTGCTAGCAAAGCTGCCGGGCTAAATTAATCCCTTAATAACCTCTTAACGCTCCTAATCGTAATTCAAGGTGTTTCATCAATTCACGCAATAAAGCAGACATTTTTCTGAAATGAACATAAATAAGCGGTGCCTCTCCTTTAGAATACGAGTGATGTAGCGTTCGAGCCAGTATTTTAGTTAGTCAAGGCTTACGGAACTGCATGAGGTCTAGGAAGAAAGTTGTCATCAACTGAATTTAAAATGCTTGAATGACCTATTTGGTTGGGAGTTGATTGTTGGATATTTTGAAAAATAAAATAGGTATTCTGTTGGTAAAATCAAATGGGGACTTGCACTGCATCAAATGCATTTAGAACAAATAATGGTAGAAAAATTCACATTTTCGTCAAGTGAGGAGTGGTGTATATAAATGAAAAATAAAATACGATGCATATCTTAATATGTATGCCAAGTATGAAGAATATATTCGGGTATCATTCATTACACATTCAATAGCCTGACAAACTGTAAATATGCCAAATTGTTAATGCTATACATGGAGGGATGATTTGTTCCATGGACATCATTGTAATTATAATTGTGGCATATAGTATATATTTCATATGCTAAAGTAAATGTGAACCAAACTTGATGGTTGACTCTTAGATTTAGTGTGTATAAGGCATATAAGGAGTGGAAAAAATCCTTCTCATACTCTCTTCTATCCACACACACTAAATATACAAAAATATTCGTGCTATACAATTGAACGTTAACAGTGAACATTTTGGAAGCATTGTCAGTATTAAAAGGTCCATTGTGCAAATGCTAGTAAGCATTAGGTCCTTCAAAAATTAAAATGTTTCGGTAATCAAATTTCTGTCAGTCTCTATCGGCATATTCAATTCTCGATGTAGTAGCAAAGACTATCCAAAGTCATTATTTATCACATCTTGGTGCCACTAGAAAGATATACTCTCAACAAGTGATGGGTTTTTATTGAGGGATGACACTTATCCAGGAATAAGACCATCATTCTGCATGGCGATTGGACTAACAGGATATCCTGTCACACGTGATTCTACACCACAATATGCACAGCCTTACTACAGAGAAGTTGCATTGCATCATATTAAATATCCAACTGATTATTTGCATTGTGGTGTGCAGTAAATTGCCAAGGGAATAACACAAACTGGGCCTACAATCAACGCTACTGATGCCTTAATTTACATGGTCACTTGGTTGAAAAGCAAAAGAATATGTAAGCATTGAATGGCAGAAAGAGAATTTACTATCCATTTGTCTTATGTTTCAGCAGCTTATTTTTACCCAGGCTGGCATGTAACGATACTACTCGAGTAGGACTATTCTCCAAGTGCGACAAATATTTGCAACCTCTGACGTAGAGACTTGATGCCTAATAATGTGCCAAAATTTCCCCCCTTCCACTCTGTAAAAACCACTCTGCCAGAAAAACCACTCATCGCCAAAAACTTGCAAACGCCGAAAACTCGCAAACGCCATTGCGAATATTCTCTCATGCATTGTTGTCTCGCATTTTGCTGTCTTGCGTTCACAGTCCGTGATGGGACAATGGACTCACTTTTATACTGAAAGTGATAGTGGCGCTCTCTTTTCCGAGCGACTCAACGCTAACGCCATTCCCTCCACCAATCAAAAAGGACAAGGATTTCCACTACTACTCCCAACTCCTGCGTCGGTCAGTTGAATCCCCTCAATTGCCAGCCACATTGACAGGACGCTGCGCCCGGCCTCTTTTGAACCTGACCGCGGCCTTGAAAGGACCTGCTGTGCTCCCGTTGTGACTTGCGTTCGTCTTCTATTATAGTATATATCATTAGTATTTAGCCTTCGGGCTGGTTTTCTATTGTAATAATTGTGTGTTATATAAATGTTTTTACTTGAAGTTAATCAAAATGGCTAAGGGTGTTGTTATTTTTCTCTCGTTTCCGCCCACCAATCACAGTCAATTCACTCGCAACGTAAAGTTTTAGCGACTTGTGTTGCAATAACACAAGGACAAAACAGAGTGCTGCTAAAATAGAAGACTTCAGCACTAAACAGCTAATGAAAAGAACCTTTTCCTGTAAATAAATTTCACTCTAATGCCTGAGGATATCGCTTACTGAAACTGAAGTCTTCCATATCAGGGACTGTTATTTGAAAGATAGGATAAAGTGAATAATTACAGATTCATATCTCAGGCTACCATACATACATATCAATCACGCCGTTCCCTTCCGGGGTAGGCACAGTCACAGAGTTTCACTCACAAACACACATTTGTACACCTAACTCTGATTCAATAATTTCCTCCAAACTGAGCTATCCTTGCAAACCTCTTTTGCCTCATTTACCCCCATACACTGCTTCATATATGCCCTCCTGTTTTTAAGACTCCTGATATTCCTCCTCCTAAGAATTTCCTCAACCACATTCAACCACAACTTTCTTGGCCTACCTCTCCGTCTCACACCATTCATTTCACTCTTATATAACTGTTTCGTTATTTGACTCTCATCCATTCTCTCAACCTGGCCAAACCAACGAAGCACTCTCCTTTCATATATGTCAATTACTGGAGCATCTATCCCACATTCATTTATTACCCACTCATTCTTGACCCTATCCATCCTACTTTTGGCGCAAGCACTCATCAGATATCTCATACTCACGGCGTTTAGTCTACTCTTATGTCTATCCTGACATACCCATGTTTCACTACCATACAACCAAATGGGGAGAAGAACACTTTTGTACACGGCGACTTTAACTTCCTTAGACAGACACTTATTCCTTGATATGCCACACATGCTACCCACTACTTTCCTTCCAGCGTTGACATGTCTCTTTATCTCCTCATCTATCCATCTTTCACAAAAATCTTACCTAAATACACAGAATCATTCACTTGTTCAATTACTTCACCATTCGCTTTCATCACACAGTTATTCTCCCTATTCTCCTAATCAAAAACTACTACTTTAGTCTTGCACGCATTTACTCTCAATTCCATTCTCTCTGCTGATTCACAAAACTTATCTAGGAGCTTCTGTAATAGCATCATCCGCATGTAGTATAACTCGCAAATTTACATTTCCAATCAAAACGCCATTGCTTTCACTACATGCATCTCTAACACATCCATAAATATATTAAACAGGCTACCATTTATAAACAATAATTAATTTAGAAAATGAATCTCTGGCATATCTCAAAAATGAATGACATGAAGGGTATGTGCGCATATTAATTGGTGAATTAGTATACCACACAATGATTATTTTGATGTGTTTTTCTTGTTAACTGCAGTTAGAATTGTTTATTTATAGTTCAGCTTCTCTGCAGTTGAATTAGTCAGGACTTGAAAATATGGATTATGATCTGATTGGGAAATGTAGGAATGAAGAAAAGTAAGGAAAATTGTTCAGGTTCATTCATAATAGTAGAGTATAAAATAATAACAGAAAAGTAAGAGGAGAAAGACGAGCATGTAGGAAAAATTTGGGAGGGGTTAGACATTTCCCGAAATAGTAAAAAACATGTGGTGACCAAGATTTCCATATTATTTAGAAGCTCATTGTGGAATGTTGGAATAAGTTATGTAGTTTATCCAAACGCACTAAAACATTTAAGCTTAAGTGTAAGTGCATGTATGAAGGAAGTTTATCAACTGGAATCTCACACAATTGGAAGTTAATCGACTGATATCATCCTAAGCTTTGGTTTCTTTATGTCAATCACCAACTTGAATTTTTAGATCATAAACAAAACATAGGGAAAGCAATGTAATGTGAGAGTTGATGGACCAGAAAGGCAATTCTGTAGCTATTGTCACCCCTCAGCTTATGTTGATCATCTTTCCATGAGCCTCTATTGACAGCGGTGAGTTTAAAACCTCACCTTAACTGATGGATAATAATTTTGCCTTATGTTGTCTACTATGTGCTTGATCTGACTGTAAACTCTTGATTACTGAGGTCCTGAAGTTAAAATGCACACGCATGAGTTGTTCATGTATAAAATATGGTATCAGTGTCTCTTAATTGGCTCTTGAGAGGTCAACAATGTACCCTACAATGTCAAACTCCTAGAGAGAGAGAGAGGTCTAAAGACTAGCCTATGTCGTTGATGGCAGCAGAGGAAATGGGAAGTTTATAAATGGGAAGTAGCAGGCAATGGACTTGCCCTCCACTTCGACTGTGAAGAATGAAATGGTAGACTATTCATAAAATTCATCAGGAATAAATTTAATTAACCATACAAGAAGAATTTCTTGAATTGTATTTCATTCACCAAAACCTATTATTTATACCTTGAAGTTTAGCCTTGCAATAGGTTTTTTATTATTATACTCAGTTTTGGCTATTGTTCTACAAACAAGTTTACCATTACTAAATGCATGTGGGCTGTGCATGATGGGTCGTCCTTTAGGCACCGAGGTTAGCAGAAAAATAGGTGAGTCTACTCAACAAATGAACAATTGTAGACAAAAAGCATGGGTATCTAGAGAGTGTCCGAGGTATTATATAGGAATGATGGAGTTTGCAGAGAGGAGAGCAGCTGCAAAACTAATGCTAGAATTGATGGCTACTGATGATGATGACAACCAATACCTCTATTTTGTTTTTAGTAGAGATGGCAGGGTGTCCATTGAATGGGTAAATCAGGTATTATTTGTGAATTTTCAGCATTGGGAAATGTTCGTGGATTATTTGCGGATTTCTGGTTTGAGTCTGGAATTTTTACAATTATTATTTCAAGACAAAGAAATTGTTATTCTATTAATAAAATCTACTACAATTACTTCAATATATCTGTTATTGGATAACTGTACATGATATAATGGATTTACCATTTGTATGAATAAAAACTTCAAAGACGAAAACTTAGTGGATAAAGTAAAAGAAATAAATTTGAAAAACTGAAGAGTTAGCCTACTTCTGGTTTAGTCTTCTTAAAACCAATATAAAATATACTACCAATAAAACAACATGTTTGATCATTTAAACACTTATTTCTTATTTACTTAATTATAAATATTTGATTACTTTATTCTCGGGTTGGGGCTCTTTATTCTTACCTGTGGGTTTCGCTAGAAAAATCCATTTTCTATATAAAACTTGAAAAAAAGTACTTTGGCTCATATCAAAACCGCAATATGATAACCTGAAATTTTGTATAAATGTAGCCTTGAAAACCAGGAATCATTCTTGACTTTAATATTATGACTTTAGCGGACACCCTGGATGGGTAATTTTTATTTGAGGTAAATTATCATGGATTAATGTAATAGAAATAAATAAAAACGTAAAAATAAACATCCACACACACTTAGGCTTCCTTTTGTCACTGAATGAGAAATGTCTGTTCAAACTTTTCTTCCAATGAGCTGTACCTACCTCAATTTGTTATTTAGCCTGTATGAAATATATATATGTATAGACTTGGTTTAAAACAAAATGTTTGGAATATATCTGTATGACTAATATCTGCAATTTATGTGAATTTTCTGCTGACAATTATTTTCATTTAAGGACATTCTCTGCTGTAATGCTCAGGGGTTGTGAATTATGAAAATACCAGAGTAATTAACAAAAGTTACTTTGGTAATTTTCAAAACTGCCTATTTCTTGTTATAAGCTTATGAAGTAGGCCACCTGTTGTAAAATTATCTGGAATAATGTGAGCTAATGGTTACATTGAGCTTTCCTCTTGTCTGATATCAGCTTATAAATATTTTTATGTGATACTGTGAACACTCCCAATATACCAATATCTTTCCTCAAATGAATGCAGTGATTTGTAGATTGGCTCTTTGGCATTTTTACAATGCCTAGCCAAGCATTTAATGACACATTTCTTTGTCCTAATTGGTTGAAAAGTGGGTCATAATAATTCAACACTACAACTGCATTCCATTCCCACGAATATAATACCTATATTGAATGAGTGGGCAAATATTTCATCTTCAGTTGGCACAACACCAATTGGATAATCCATATATATTAGGAATATTCAAACAATCAAATGAATACTTTCTTACCTACGACTCAGCATTGGATAGGCTTCAGTAAAATATGGAGTCTCTTCCTTCCCTAGACAATCGACTGGTCCATTATTGTCAGGCATGTAAAGTGAGGGTAAGACTGCTCTTCAACTAATTCTCTTCCTTTTTAAGTTCATAAGCAACTTATCTGACAAATTTCTACCATTAATCGACATGAGCAGTGATCTTATATGAAAAAGACCGCTAAATGACACTGAAGCTATTTGCTCCGAATACTAAAAAAAAACTTGCACCACTAATGTATGAATTTCAGGTTCCTATAAAAATACTCCCTTTCCGTGGACTATAACCTTGACGTGGTGGAAGGTCTTGCGCGTTCCAATGACCCCTAGAGCTGGACTGGCAGGGGTAATTTACATTGCCTATACGGTAGAGCCACCCATGCCAGATAGGTCAAAGGGTAGGAGCCAGATGAAAGGTAGTCCCGAGATAGTGTCATGAGAAACACACTGTTGGGAAGTGGGGGTGGGAGTCCCCTCTCGACTATTATATTATCCAGAAATATGAATTTCGCTCAAAGAGAAATGAATCCTGGCAACTACGGGACACCGCCCGATGGGGCGGGTGTCGGGCCTGGCATTGGGGGAGGCAAGGCCCCCGAGGTCATCATCACACTAAATCCTTGCACAACAGAGTCACCACAAGATACAAGGACCAAGGAAGTTAAGAAGAAAAGGAAAGTACCAATTAAAATAGGAACTTGGAACGTTAGGATAATGATGATGGCTGGGAAGCTGGAAAATATTAAACGGGAAATGGATAGAGAGAAATGGATGCCTTGTGGTAGTGTGAGGTGAGATGGAAGGACAGCAGGGACTACAGAAGTGGTAGTTACAGGGTAATCTATAGTGGTGGGATTAAGAATCAACGTGGGGTAGCCATAGTATTGAATGCAAAATTGGAGAGGAGGGTAGAAAATATTGAACATGTGAGTGACAGGATACTAATGGTAAAAATAAAAGCACGCCGTACAAATTTCGTATTGGTCCAGGTGTACATGCCGACAAGCTATCATAGGGTGGAAGAGGTGGATGGTGTGTATGAACAGATAGAGGAGATAATCAGAGAAGTTCCGGGCAAGAAAGATCTTATAGTAATGGGCGACTGGAACACAGTAGTGGGGGAAGGGAGAGATGGGTATGAAGTGGGAGGGTTTGGATTAGGAATGAAAAATGATCGCGGAGAGAAGGCAGTTGAATTTTGTGGGAGAAATAAACTAATAGTTACAAACACTTGGTTTAAACACCATCGCAGGAGGAGGTACACATGGAAAATGCCCGGAGACACTGGGATATACCAAATTGACTATATCATGGTTAGACAAAGATTTAAGAACAGTGTGAAGAATTCGTGGAGTTATCCTGGGGCTAATGCAGATTCGGATCATAATTTGGTTATGATGAATTGTGAGGTTAGATTCAAAAAGCTAAATAAAAGCAGGAGGATGAAGAGGTGGAACTTGGAAGCGTTGAAGGGGGAGAAAAGGAGGGAATACCAAGGGACAGTGGATGAAAACATAGAAACCAAAAAAGCAGGAGCAATCAAGGAAAAGTGGGAGAATATCAAAACAAGCATTGTAAGAGTGGCTGAGAAAACAATAGGAGCAGCGGAAATGAGGAGGGTAAAGAAGCAGTGGGTTACGGAAGAAATGATTATGAAAATGGAGGAAAGAAGGAATTGGAAAAATGTCCATACTGACACAGGTAAGCTGAAATACAAGGAGCTAAATAATCAACTGTGGTGAATTACCAATTGCACAAAGGAATATTGGTGGAAAAGGCAATGCGAGGAAATGGAGAAACTGCAAAAGGAAGGGGAATTTATACACTAGGGTAAAATTCCTATCAAGAGGTAAGTGAGGGCAAACGGTACCAAAGATTAAGGAAAAGAGAGGTAGAATCTTAATTGAGCAGGAAGATATCCAAGAAAGATGGTGAGAATGTGGAGGAGCTATATGACAGTGAAGGTAGTCTTAACTAATATAGATATCGAGGATGAGGAAACCCTAGATGAAGATGACCTCGGGCCCAGGATTCTCCACAGTGAAATAGAGAAGGCATTGAAAGAGATGAAGGCAATAAAAGCTTTAGGAGTAGAAAACGTACACACAGAGTTGTTAAAAAGTTTAGGAATGAAAGGTAGGCAAGCTTTTTTTGAACTGATATGTCGGATGAGGACTTCATGAAAACAGTATTGATTCCTATCTCAAAAAAGAAGAATGTATCAGAATGCAAGGACTATAGAACAGTTAGTTTGATCTCACATGCAGCCAAGTTTTCCTTCGAATCATCAATAGAAGGTTGGAGAGTAAGGCCAAAAACTACTTGGGCGACGAACAGTTTGGGTTCCGGAAAGGAAGGTCAACTCAGGATGCGATTGCAGGGATGAGAACACTGATAGAGAGAAACATAAGTACAACCAGGACGTTTTCGCATGCTTTACTGATTTTGAAAAAGCATTTGACAGGGTAAATTGGAATAAACTAAAAGAAATACTCGAGGTAATGGGAATAGACTGGAGAGACAGGAGATTAATCCGTAACTTATATACGACTCAAAGGGCGCAGGTGGGGGTGGCTGATGGTGAATCAGGATGGGCCATTACAAGTTGAGGGGTAAGGCTGGGGTGCCCATTGTCGCCATTCATTTTCAACATTGATAATGAGGAAATAATAAGACAGGCATGGAATGAACTTGAGGTTGGAATCAAAGTGGGAGGGCACCTGATAAAATCAGTTAATTTGAGGACAATCAGGCATTGGTTGGTGGATCTTCTAAGGGACTGCAAGCTTAGGTAGATGCTTTAGAAATGCAGTCTGGGATATTCGGAATGAAGATAAATTGTAAGAAAACAAAAGTAATGAGATTCTCTTGGACGAAGAAAGCAAAGCTTGTGATTAACGTTGGAGGACACAAACTCGAGCAAGTAGAACAGTTTAATTACTTAGGTAGCACGCTAGAGGAAAACTGGCATGGTAGCAAAGACATACGGATGAAAATTGCGCTAGCTAAGGAGGCGTTTAGCAATAGAAGGGAGTTGATGATGGGGATATAGGGTAAGGATGTGAAGAAGAGGCTGGTGAAGAGCTTGATATGGAGCATAGCATTGTATGGGACAGAAATGTGGACCCTCAGAAAGGAGGCCAAGAATAGCCTGCAGGCATTTGAGATGTGGAGGTGAGGTGGACAGAAAGGAAGACTAATGAGGAAGTGCTTGAGATGGTGGGCGAGGAAAGGAAGCTTTTGAATGAAATCTGAGATAGGCAGGGTAGATGGCTGAAGGATGTAATTAAGGGTGCTGGGTTGCTGAAGAGTGTGATAGAGAGAAGGATGCTGGGCAAGCAGGGAAGGGGAAGAAAGAGAATAGGTTTCATGGACGAGATGAAGAAGGGTAGATCATATGCGGAGGCGAAAAAGGATATACAAGAGGGAGATAGGGCGCTGAATGTGTAGAAAACCAGGAGGAGATTCTCTGATATTCAACAAAACCTACCTTTACCGGTAAAATACTTAAAAAAGAAATAAAAACACATGGTGTGCAGTGAACTGCAATCTATATGCTGATGTAATTTAGTCTTCACATCTAGAGATAATTTATTTGTCTAAGCAGTTTAGTATTTCACCAAACATGGCATTATATCATGACCATTGTGAAGTTCAGGCAATTAAATTAAGATAGGAGACCAATACCGATATCAGAGGCAGCTTTTTTTGAAGCCATGACTCAATTTCCAATTCCTCAAAGAGCAATTAGAAATATAAAGCACTGAAAGCCAAACACCTAGGAAAAATGTTTGCATCATAAACTTAATAACAACTTAAGAATATATATGAGCAAACAACCAAGACTTGTTAACAAACTGAAACTCAGAGAAAGGGTGTAAGGAGGGCTTTTAGCCACATAATGTTCTTGATTCAATGGAAGTATGTCAACTCTAAAATCAGTGATGGCTGTATGTTTTAATGCAATAAGAATAAAGCTATATGAACCACAATTTGGCTATTACCCACTTTATACAGGATACATATAATGTAATAGACTCTGGCTATTTTCTATTTCATTCCATCAATTAAAATGACAAGTTATCCTCAAAAAAGATGTTTACCATGAATTCAAGCATGTATCAGTACTACAGGATTTAACATAAAGGGAATCTAGAGTTGATACATACCAACAGCTGATTGGCGGTCACTGAAAGAAAAGTTGGTTTGGACAGGCCAACATATCTGACAATATTGTGAAAATATCTAGCAAGTTATTGCATAAATACAAACATTACAGTGAGAGCATCATAATGCAAAGGTCACATAACCATGGTGACAGACATTTTCAAAACATCAATGACAAGATGAAGTTGCATTAAAGTAGCACAAATTTAAGTTTGAGGATGCCTTGAAATGAATACGAGGTAAATATCATAAAGTTAACCATTTGGTACTGGAAATTCACAATGGAAAGGTTCCCATGTTAACAGACAAATGAGCATTTCCTGTATGCCACTGTATGAGGCTCTCTCATGACAACAAATTGTACAGTTATGCCATGGTCAACTAAGAGTATTTGCAGTGTTTAAAGTTGTTGAAAACTCCAATAATAAAGACTCTGAAAAAAATTCCTCGTATTTTGCTGAGTGTTATTAAGATTATAATGTTATTAGATTGTGACCCAGTGTGTCAATACACCACATACACCACCTAGTGGTGGGTCACGGGCAACGGTATGCTGGCCCTCAAGGTAGTCCTTTCAGAAGGGATCCTAGCTTGAGTAGAATAGTGAAAGCAGGCCTAGGATAATACTATGCTTTGGTTTCTCTTGGGGCATACTGGCGAAAATGTGCCAAAACTGACCAGTAGAGCGCCGTAGCCATTAGCCGGGAAAGCTGCACATTGTGCGGGTACTGCAAAGGCTGGTAACCATGCATACTCTTACTTGCATCACAACTTACTCATAAGGGTCACAAAGTAGCCTTGTACAGCCGAAGCCATAATGGGCGGCGGAAGCTGAATAAGGTCATCATGATACGGACTTAGCGATACAAACTGGACTATCGGTATTTGGAATGTGAGAGGAATATATGGAAAGGAGTTGTTGAATGAAATGAAAGTGAGATGAATGGATGTGTGTGAAACTAAGCACAAGGTGCGGGATGTTGTTGCTATAGATGGCAGTGGTCTGGCACTGTGGTCAGGAGTTGACGATAATGCACATGGCAGTCAAGGCGTAGGACTCATTCGTAATGAGAGGGCTAAGTAACTAGTAAGGAAGTATGAGTTAGTATCCCCTAGATTACTCTGGGTTCGCATGTAAGTAGGTATAAGGGGAGTTGTGATTGTGGCGTTATACACACCAGTGGATGAAGAAAGTGACAGTGTGAAAGATGAGTTTTGGGAAAAACTGAGACAGTTTTGAATGAATGTGACCCTGGTGAGAGAAGAGTTATACTAGTTAGTGTGAGGCGGGTTGCATCTTAGAGAGTGGTTGGGCCATTTGGTGACCCTTGAGTGAATGATTATGGTGAAAACTTGGTGAGTGTGTTGTTAGTTCACAGGTTTCCGTGGCATTGATCAAATGATTTCCTTCCATCCTTCACCTGAGGACGCAAGCAGGATAGCTGGCGAAACTGTTGTGCTGAATGACAACTGACGCGGATGCAACCCGAGAAATGTTGAAATCATTTGGTGAGTGTGTGCTTGGAAAAAGGATTGTTTGTGTCGAATACATGGTTTAAACATAAGAGAATGCATATGTATACTTGGCAAAGGGGCGAATGTAAAAGCATGTCTGATTTCTTAGTGTATGATGAGAGATTGAGGGAGTTAGTGTGGGACACGAGAGTGGTGAGAGGAGCTGAATGTGGGACACACCTTTTGATACTCTCCAAACAAAAATCTGGGCAGAAGGTGGGTGCCAAGGAAGAATGTTGCGCGTAACCGGTATGAGTAAAAGTGGAGAGGTTGCTAGACAGTGAGGTAAGAATGAAGTATGCTTGCATGCTTGAGGATGCTCTATCCTTGAAACAGAGAGAATGGGATGAGTATATCAGAAATGTGAATGATACGTGGGAGTGTTTAAAAGGAGTGATTGTAGAATGTGCTGAAAGTGTATGAGGGAAAGGAGTGGTAGGAAAAATGAAAGGCGATGCTTGGTGGAATGAACAAGTGAAAATTGCAATCAGGGAAAAGAAAGAGGCATACAAGAATATCATCAAATCGGAGGAATAGCATACTAAGACATGTGAGATTTTCTGGAAGAAAAAGAATGAATGCAAAATCGTTGTAAAAGAGAGCAAGGAATGAATGCACGGGGATGAAGCTAGCAAGATGCAGAGCGATTTTGGAGGCAATAAAAAAAATGTTTTGGAAGTGGTTAAAAGGGCTAAGATTGGTGAAGGCAGGGGAATGAATGTTGTAAAGAACAAAAGTGGAGAGATCATGTGGGATGAAATCAATATCAGGAATTGCTGGAGGGAGAATATTGAAGAATTATACAATAATGTTGCAGGCGCTGAGGATGAACCTTGCGAAGTAGTAAGCGAGAATGTGATGACGGAAAAGGAGATCAGTGAGAATGAGGTCATAACGGCTGTGAGAGTACTGAAAAATGGGAAGACTGCAGGAATTGATAGGGTATCCAGTGAAATGTTTAAGTGTGGGTGTAATTTACTCACTCATCGGCTGTGTGAACTATATAATTTATGTTTACAGACTTCTGTTGTTCCAGTGGATAGGAAGAATGCAATCATCGTTCCACTGCACATTGGGAGGAAGGACCGAATATAATAATTATCCGGCCCTTAGTTTATTGAGCATTCCGGGAAAAGTGTTCGGCAAAATTTCAATCAAAAGAGTGAGGAATATTACTTCTGACAGAATATGGGGTGTGCAATGTGGGTTTATGCCAGGGAGAGGATGCAGTGACCAGCTTTTCGCACTTCAGCAAGTGATAGAAAAATGTATGGGCATCTGAAAGAAAGTGTACGGTGCATTTGTTGACATAGAGAAGGCATATGACAGGGTAAATAGAAAGAAGTTGTGGAAGGTTTTGAAGGACTATGGAGTGAATGGGTAGTTACTGAATATTATAATGGCGATGTATGATAAAAGTAAGGCAAGTGTGAGAGTTAACGGGGTGATTGGTCCGAGTGATTGGTTTGTATTAAATCGGGTTGTAAAGCAATGATGCGTATTGTCACCATGGCTGTTTAATGTACTTAAGGATAAATGTGTTAGAGATGCATGTAGTGAAAGCAATGGTGTTTTGATTGGAAATGTAAATTTGCGAGTTATACTACATGCGGATGATGCTATTTTGATCTTAGAGGGCCAAGACGAATTACAGAAGCTCCTAGATAAGTTTTGTGAATCAGCAGAGAGAATGGAATTGAGAGTAAATGCGTGCAAGACTAAAGTAGTAGTTTTTGATTAGGAGAATAGGGAGAATAACTGTGTGATGAAAGCGAATGGTGAAGTAATTGAACAAGTGAATGATTCTGTGTATTTAGGTAAGATTTTTGCGAAAGATGGATGGATGAGGAGATAAAGAGACATGCCAACGCTGGAAGGAAAGTAGTGGGTAGCATGTGTGGCATATCAAGGAATAAGTGTCTGTCTAAGGAAGTTAAAGTCGCCGTGTACAAAAGTGTTCTTCTCCCCATTTGGTTGTATGGTAGTGAAACATGGGTATGTCAGGATAGACATAAGAGTAGACTAAATGCCGTGGGTATGAGATATCTGATGAGTGCTTGCGCCAAAAGTAGGATGGATAGGGTCAGGAATGAGTGGGTAATAAATGAATGTGGGATAGATGCTCCAGTAATTGACATATATGAAAGGAGAGTGTTTCGTTGGTTTGGCCATGTTGAGAGAATGGATGAGAGTTGAATAACGAAACAGTTATATAAGAGTGAAATGAATGGTGTGAGACGGAGAGGTAGGCCAAGAAAGTTGTGGTTGAATGTGGTTGAGGAAATTCTTAGGAGGAGGAATATCAGGAGTCTTAAAAACAGGAGGGCATATATGAAGCAGTGTATGGGGGTAAATGAGGCAAAAGAGGTTTGCAAGGATAGCTCAGTTTGGAGGAAATTATTGAAGCCGAGTTAGGTGTATAAATATGTATTTATGAGTAAAACTTTGTGACTGTGCCTACCCCGCAAGGGAATGGTGTGATTGGTATGTATGTATGTTATAAAGATTTTAACAAAATTCTAATGATAACATACCTGGCTGCATGAATTTTTGCTGTTGATAAAAATTAAATCTGTCATTATTAACTCTATAATTTTATTTATAAATTGTGAAAACCAACCAGAAGCCCATTTTCAAGTACTAGTTTTTGGAGTAAGTATTGAATATTTCTTTAGAAAAATCAATGGAAATACAATGCATTGACCTTGGATTAATGCTGTGGGGGATTGCCAATGGGTTGCAAATCGGAGCTCAGTTGCCAAGGACAGGGCCTGTACTGTCACTAAGCTCTGTCTTGAAAGGTAATAGCATATTTGGGTTTATTGTTGTAGCAACATTCCCTTCCCTATACTAAGTGTTGGCTATAGCTGACATTTGTTCTTTTGCAAAGATAATCATATTCATTGTGAATGCTTTAAAAACTGATTAAAACTAAGTTTTATTCATACCATTAACTGAGAAAATTTTGAGCATGTTATATGCTCCGGTCCATCTCCATTCAAGGTTACGTTTCTCACTTTAGTGAAGTCAGATTAACTTAAGTTCTGCAACATTAAATCAAACCATTACTTAGCCGAGTCTCTTTGTTAAGGTGGTGTAGCCTGAGGGTAAAAGGTTTGCAGAGACCTAAAAACTGTGTCTAAGGGGACACAAGTATTGTTGGTGAAAGACCAGGAAATGATTAAATAGACTAAATAAAACTGGGCAGAAAAAAGCCACCATAAGTCATAACTTTTTTGGCCACTTCCATAGTTAAACTACCAATGATTATTTTCTTGTCACCCATCATGAAAAAAAATTATTGATGAGTAAATGTTTGGGGAACTTTATTTTAAATAGCAGGAAATCATGCGCAGCAGATTAATGTCAGTTCTGAGATCTTCACTGGCCACATACTGTTTAAGTTAGGCTTTCTGCAGGTAAACATATTTCTCTGTTTTAATCAGCTTAATGATTAAAGCTTTACATTTTTTGGTGACTCTGATCACATCAGCCCACTTTTATAATCAAGGATTAATTTTTTTCTTGAATTTATAGTTCAAAATGTGAGCATTTTACACTCCTTAAGAAGTAGAAAGAGCTAGTGAACTGAACATGAGGTATCTGAATGGATCGAAGGGAAGAACTTACTTGCATGCAATAGCCCAGCCTTTCCAGCAATGTTGAGAATGAAGGCCTGTGGTCTGGTCTAGGATGCCAACATTGTGTCATGATTCCATAAACGGGTGAAGGACAATGGGCTGGAGGCTCCAACCGTCCACCAGATGTAACCAGTTGCATAACTTCTTGATTGCTACGCCCAGTGTATGGCATGTACCCTAATGACATTACCTCCCACAACAGAACACCAAATGACCTAAGGTAAAGACATTTGTAGGACCATGAGAGAAAAGGGAGAAAAGTTACATCCAAATGAAATACCTTACAGATGCTTGATAGACCCAACTATAAGTAAGTACTCATGCATTCTGTGTAAAGCTACCCAGGTAAAAATATTTGGTCTATAACTGCTCTGAAAGACTTACCTATCTCAAGATCTCTACCCCACCCTTTTAAATATATACATCGAAGATATGGTGCGGATATGTTGGACGAATGATAAAGGGGTTGCAATCGGAAGAAGGAAGATTGTGTGCATCAGGTTTGCAGACGACATGATATTGTTTGCAGAAAGTGAGGAAGAACTGAAGATCATGTTAGAACACCTCAATAACATGAAAGAAGAATATGGACTAACGATAAATAAAAACAAGACTTAAGAGATGAAAGTAGGTACAGAAGAAGAGGTAAGAGTTACCATGGGATGGGAAAGACTGGGACAAGTGACAAAATATAAGTATCTAGGGATGGAAATAACACAGGATTAGAAATGTGACAAGGAGATTAAAGGTAGAATTGCAATGGCCAGAGTTGAAAAGTTGCTGTGTAGCAAAATGGATATTGAGCTTAGGAAAAGGTTGGCAAAGTGTTATGTTTTCAGTGTCTTACTGTAAGGTTGTGAGACATGGACTGCTTTGAAAAAGGATATAAAACAGATTGAGGCACTGAAGATGTGGATATGGAGAAGAATGTTGAACATTAGTTGGGCCGACAGAGTGAGAAATGAAGAGGTATTGACCAGAGTTGGGGAAGATAGAGGACTGATAAAGACAAAACAAGGAAGCAAAACTGGCTGGGACATATATTAAGAAGAGATTTTTGATGAAGGAGGTATTGGAAGGGATGGTGTAAGGAAAGGGTAAATGCAGAAGAAGAAGAAAGAAAATGACGAATCATTTAGAAGAGAAGACGGGCTACGTGGGGATGGAGAGGAAGGCACAAGACAGAGTTATGTGGAGGAGAGGCTACCAGGGACCTGTTAAACAGCAGTCTACCAATGGTGATGATTATCTCGAGATGTTTCAAATCCATACCAATAACAGATTATTTCCAGAGCAAATTGCACATTCAGAGCCGCAACAGACCAGTTTCAGAGCAGTCACAGACCACATATTTTTACCTGGGTAGAACATATAAAAAGAGATATTTCATAGTGATGGTTATTTCCTACTTTGTGGGCAATTCCAGACTAGTCATCCAGAATAACTTGAGGAAATACTATAAGCATTGGTAGAAAGAATCAGAGGAGGCGGCTGACTTCCAGTTAAATGTGACAGTTGTGGGATGCAAAACATAATTGAATCTAATTCGAAGAACTGAAAAATTGTGATACATTAACACTTTTAATCCCAGGCCTGAGCAGCAGGCTGAATAGTAGAGGGTTGCCATATTCATTTAAAGCCCAAAAACTATTAAATTCTTAGGTTTTCATTTTTTGTTTTCAAGATAAATTCCAAGTTTTGACAGTCATATCAACCCAGGTAAAAATATTTGGTCTGAAATGGTTCTGAAATACTAATCTTGCTTAATTAAACAAAACTGGTCTGGTTTTTATAGAAGTTTCAAATCTTGACCAGTAAGAGACCACTTCCAGATCAGACATTAGTCTTTCAGAGCAGATACAGACCAAATATTTTTACCAGTGGAGTGTCTTTTCTTTCTGCCCAGAAAAAAAATATTGATACAAATTAATTTATGACCAGAGAAAAAGGAAGGAGCATGTGAATAAATGCCTGAGACTATGAGTGTTAACCCTTTCGCTGCGGTCAAACTACAGAGACGTTCCAGCCCCTGTGTGGTGAAAAAGTGAACGGTACCTATCCTACGTCGGCACAAAGTATGCCTCTCGTTGCACCTGCAACTCAATAGTCACTCAAGATCCCGGGATGGGATTAGTAGAATGTATAACAATGAACTTGGTGAATGGCATTCGCGGAAAAAGAGAAAGTTCAGTAGCGTGGGTAGGAACCACCACTTGCCAACGGAACGTATGAGCTACGTTCACAGCAGTCAACCGGGCGAACGTAGCTACTACGTTCACAGCAGCGAAAGGGTTAAAGATTCTACCATAAAAAGTTGTTGAAATGGATGCAACACCAAAGACAAGAAATCACCTTTCTGCCAAATAATCATACTGCCCCTCATTAAGGAAATGCAAATGACACAACCTTACTCACCAAACATCTGTTTTGGAAGTGAAGATCCCATCTAAGAACGCTTCTGGAGGCATCCACTTAACTGGCAGCATAGCCTTCCCTCCTTTCCGATAATAATCAGCCCTACAATAAGAAGTCAACAAAGTATAATTGTGTTTACTATTGTATATAATTAGTCACAAAATACATCCTGCTAAACCTAGCATTACTACACAGGGGTCCATATTTTCCTCATTAATAAATCACTTGTCAGTGTCGATAGTTTTATGTACCTGCTGTATATTTTTTTTACATTAGTACAATAATTCTTTGCCCCTGCCAGCACAAAGAGTTCATGGAAAAATTAGTAAAACACTCACATTGATTCGCTTTGAAACATTTTAAATAGGAAAATGATTAAAACCTTCAGCTATATCATACAAAAAACTGCTTGGCAATCACGTAAAAAAATGTTTCCGAAAGAAAAACAGTTTTTCTATCCATTTTCTTCCCCACATCTTGTAGAATCGAAATATTCAGAGATATGACAACTAAGATAATGAATTACTAGGCACTTTCACTTGAATCCCACACCAGAAAATTTGAACGTCCCCTAGGGGATGTTCAAATTTTCTGGGGTGGCATCCCCAAATTTTCTGTGTGGGTGAGAGCTCTGTGGGTACATCATATTATATTTAATTGGGATGATGCTAACTGCATATGTCTGTCTGTTTGGAAGCACCAACATGACTGATTACAAATACTTTAAATAGAAAATGCCATGAAAACTTGCACTCTCACAATGTATCATAACTAAGTAATTTATGACTCTTTAATAATTAATAATGGAGCTTAAATCATCAATTTCTGAAAAATCCTAAAGGTTTCCCATCCATTCATGTAACAATTAAAATTTCTATCATTTCTACCTAATTTAAAGCTAAATATCAAGGTTTTTCTCATTCAAACAGTATTTGACAGATACCCAGGGTTGGGGAGCGCACAATATTAGGAAAATACATTATATTATGAGTGCTTGAAAATTTCAGATCATATGGAGCCCAAAAATTTATTCATTCTATACACCATTAATGAACAAAACACACATAATGAGACACAAAATTACTCCATCAAAACAATGTCTACTTTTCATCCTTTCCTATAGCAGTTTCTTCTCACCACTTTCTAACTAAATTCTCAGCAATGATAGAGTTTGTTTGGTGTTATAAATGCAACTGCACACCTAAATTTTTTCGCTTTGAAAGCAGGGCTTTTAAAATGGTTGATGGACACACTACCTTGAAACTCAAACTTAATGTCTCTCTTACTTTATTCTGAGCAAAGATTGAACTGAGCCTTGTGTTCTCTCCCCTATTTCTTAGTTGAAAAGAGAGGAGTCAGAATCCTTCAAACTTAAACATATGTCCCTAATATTTTGCCCAGCTATGTTTAAACACAATAACTAAATCTTAGTAGATCCTGAGATATTGCATACTTTTGATTTCATCAATTGCCAACAGTTAAATTAATATACATACATTAATATTTTTTTTATGTACCCATTTTATTTTTTGTGAAAAAATTATCAAATGCATCAGTTTTGTTTTCAATCTTTTATTTTATTTGAATGTCATAGTTATACTGTTAAAATTGTTTTTCCTTAATCACAAAAAATATAAGATTAATTCTCAAACTCAAGTCAAATTGAAAATCTAGTGTTTACTCAACCCTAATTGGAAGTAGTAACATCTTAAATATAGCCACTGTATTTTCTGATGTACATACTATTTGTTCTCGTAAGAGACATGCTGGACAATTATTTCAGGGAAAATTAAGGTAATACATCCCTGCACATAGAGGCAGTATTGGAAATTGGAGAGGTTGGAATAAGGCATTGGTATTAACATGAATGACATTAATGAAGAACAGGTTAGTTTCTTTCTACAAATGATGCAATACATTTACTGTGTTGTACCAGGTGCTCATTTGAGATCCAAGCAACCAGCATTCACATGGGTGGTCAGTGCACACTTACTCTTTCATATTTTCACATTTAATGAAAACCTGATTTTTAACCTAATTTCTTAGGGAAACATGTACATTATACAATTATAGAAACAGAGCTTACTATGTTATTAAGAATGAGGCCTGTCTCTTGAGTATTTGCCTTTTGAAAAGTGTAAAAGCCAGAACATAACTCACCTACTCCTGACTTGAAATGCAAATGTAGAGCGAGAGGTAAAGCATGTTTTGTTTTACTCTTCAAACAAAATTTTAAAGAACTGCATGTGAAGGCTTCTGTGGCTTGAAAACTTTGAAGATCAATTAGGTCTACCTAGTTTTTCTCTGCATTGGTCTATAATGCTGGGACAACAGTTTTGCTGCCATTGCAGTCAGACTTCACTGGCCTAAAGAAGCCAACTACAATATCGGCAAAACTGTGATACCAAATAATGGACCAACATGAAGAAAAACTTGGAGACCTACGTACTTAAAAACATTTAACACTAGAAAGACCGGGGTGAGCTGCATACCCACTTGGCCTGGGAGCGGTCAATTGACTGCTAGCTCAATTTATCCGATTCTACAAATTTTTAAAATACTTCTGAGTTTTATGTGAGTTATATTGTGTGTTCTCACGATTTCTTCGTTTTAGGAATTGTTTGGAGGTAAAAAGTAGTTGACTGAAGAAAAAAATTTTTAAAAGCTTTTTTTAGATATAAAAACATTTTTCTTTTGATTGGTTCTAAAATTGTGGTATTCACACAATTTAAAATATAAAAACATATTCATAATGATACATATAATTTGGAGCAAATACATTTATGTGAAGTGAAAATAAAAGTTTTTCAAAATCAAAGCTAAAGAGACAATGCTTTCCATCATGTTTGAGCAAACAGGTGAGTGAGTATAACTTTACTACTCTCCTCCACAATTTTTGCAAATCTTTACATATCTTTTACGATGGCCACAGATATTTTTGTAGTGCCTTCAACAGCTATGATTCTTTTGTTTTGCTTACAGAGACCAACTTGGTATTGTTTTAAGTCTTAACCAGCTGTATAGACAAGTCCCAGCGGCCGAACTGAGGACCTTTCTTCCACGTACAGCGCAGATATTTCTTCTACAGCTTTTGTGAAGATAGTTCGGCAGGACATCGTGGAGACAGAGACAGGCCTGTGCAAAGTGTGCGCATTTATCATTGCTAGACAAAGCACGTTGTAAAAGACATGAACTGGCCAGGTGTGAGTTATTGCTCGGGTACTGTCTTTGCGAACCAACTGATCAATAGAATCTACTCCACTCTTGGTTCCGATTTAGAACTTTACTCTGCATAGTAGAATTTTGTAGAGTCCACTATTTCTGGTTTCTTTGTTTAGAATGCCTCATTGAATGTAACCCCTGTGTGCATGCTGCAGAGGATCAGGATATTCTTGGTAGATTTTCCTCCATAAGAAGTCAAGGTAATATTGTAATGTTCTAAGGAACAGTAGGGTCTGGGGCATTTTTCAGAGAGCAATGAACTTCCCTTCTGTTTAGGCTGAGATTACCGACATTACTTTTCTTTCTATTGGTTAGTTATTTAGCTAGTCACAGAGAGGTAGAAAAATTAATCCTTGTGACATTTATATCCTCATCCATACAGGGCCACCCACAGGGGGGATATGTATGGCACAAGTTGCGCCATAGAAAAAAAATTTGGGGGATTTTTAAAATGTATGCAGAAATTCACTAAATATAAATATTTTTACCCATTTACAGTAATTTATAGACGCAACAAAAGGTTATAATGATAAATGAATGTTAAGCGTTAAGTGTAGTATAGTAAAACATCATGCAGTTATAGAGAATCATTCAGCCAGCCGAAAGCTTCTTTTATTTCGGTCGAGTCTCTTGATACTCTTCCTTGGTTGCCGCACTGCACCGTCATCGAAGCCACAGTAAGATCCCCTAACGCAACCCAGTAGCATAACTGACTCAGCAACCCTTCAGTCTTATTACTCCCAACATCTGCCAATGGGCCACATCACAGTACAATCAAATGGCTTAGACTTCCTGATTGTGCATAGACTACACGTTACCTTTTACGGTGATTTATTACCCCCACTTCCCTTTAGTCGACAACCGTAACATTTGTCTCAACCCCTCGTACTATTCTCCCCTTCGATAAGTAACTTTGTCGCCACATATGAAACTTTCAATTCAAAAATATCTTTTTGTTTTTTAGTAAGATTATTTTTAGGGATGGGTTAAAATTAGGCAAAGTAGCAGAGCTAGATAAAATAGAATAACATCATTTTCAGTTTTTTAATTGTAAAACTATATTAGTTCATCATAAATATTTAATAATATTGACGTCCAGCACTCCCCACCCCCACCACTTTCCCTTCATGAGCACACCAGAGTTCCGAGGAGGATGAAGGAAATGGTTAACTTATATATATATATATGTACACACATTCTAGATAAAATCAGAAGTGAAGTAAGTGAAAATAAGATCAGAAGTGTACTTTCAGATCCTTGATTCCATAAGTCTTCAGCTGCGGGATCGGTTTACAGAAAGTTCTCTGAATATTGTCAAACAAATGACTTACTTTTCTCACGAAGGTTTACTCAATTTTGTTAAAAATATGGATAGTACCCTAAGACCGATTCTCGTAAGTGACTTGTGTGAGTATTATGGAATCAATGGTGAAGAACTTTGTGAAGAAGTTAATGTATTTAGTCAACAGTACAAAGTTAGCTACCCGAGCAATTATTTATCGGATGTGCTGAGATTGAGTGACGAAAGTCTGAGCCAAAATAATGACAAAAGTGACACCCAACATTCTTGTGACGACAAGCCTGATCCAAGGACAGATCCTAATATAGAAGAACAAAGATTTCTGGATCAATGGGTCAAGAAAGGATTCATTACGCCTTATAGGTGTTAATTAAATATTTCTGGATTTCCTTATCTTACGATGTTATACCAGATACTTCTGGCATTGCCAGGAACAAGTAGCTCAGCAGAGAGGGCTATAAGCAGATTAAGAATTGTAAAAAATAGGCTGAGAAGCAGCATGGGAGATGTCTGGCTCTCCGACATGCTTGTCCTTTCTTCCGAAAAAGACATTTAAAAATCCATTCATAACAGCGAAGTTATAGAAAAATTTGCTTTGTCAAGTGAGCAAAGAAAAAAACTACAACTGTATAAAGGACAATCAAGGGTAGGGTAGTCAAAATGGTACCACCAGTACTGATTTTATGTGAATTATTTTATTATTATTATTATTCGAGTTCTTTTACCAGAATAATTCGTAAATATGAGCTATGAATAATGATGTGAATGGGTTTCATTTAATTAAAGACAAATATTAATTTAAAATGCTTGGGTAATTTATGTCCTTATTTTTTGCACATTTCACTGTTACAGCTCTCGCGAAAGCTTACGGCGTTCGAATGAGCAGAAGAAGACGTCGTGCAGGGGTAAAGTTTGGTGGAAGGCATACGGAAAAGCAAAGACATGGCATTTGTGCCATGCATAAGTACATTTCAAAAAATGAATTTGTATGATGCGGACAACACAAACGCCGCTTCTGAATGCCATAAGCTTTCGCGAGAGCTGTATACAGCTGTAATGTGTGGTATCATAGTAATGTCTTCGCAGTAAGTTGACCACCTATTTTGTTAGATACAGGATCCAGCTGCGTAGTTTTAAGAGCGCAATATTCAATATATTTCCCATATTTTTCCTCAATCTGAAATATGAAAGAAGCCCTCAGTAACTTTAATAAAATATAAGAACTACATGATTCTCATTTTTACAATTTATTCCTTTTTTAAGCATGCTATCGTAAAAAATAAACTCTCACATCCTTATGGTTTTGTGTAGCATTGTATTAAGTTTTAATTAGTTCCCCTATATAAGCGCAATAGTTTGCTTAAGGTTTTATTTCTATTTTTTTGAGTTAGTTTTTGAGGGTTTGGTCATAAATCATTGTAGTCAAACCTTCAAAACTAACTAAAAAAATACGAATATCACAGTGGTCGACAACGTGTATGATGATTTAAGATTTTATTGCCAGAAAAGTGTTGAAAATGATTATGTGAAGCTAATAATAAAAAGACTTCCCGGATCCTCCGTTCCCCTCGGCGTTACTCCATACTACCTTGGGCAGGCTATCAAATTAAAACCTGGAAAGTAGCTACATACCGATGAGGGGAGGGGGTGGGTTGGTGGGGGGAGGGGGAGAGTTGTTGGTTTTTGGGGGAATGCGCCATCAGTATTGGGGGGGATGGGCACCCCTGTATCCATAAATGTAGAATGGGACACCTCGGCACAGCCATTTCTGCATGTCCATCTGGATGCCATACCGCTTCCTTGGCTTCTGTAGCCATTCAGTACTTCACTCTGTACTTGTCGGGCAAATTTCCAATGTATTGAGTGAAGGGACTTTTACTCTTTGACGGGATTAATTGTTCATCAATGGTAATACTTCCAATAGGCTTGTAGCAGGCAATGCAGTTTTTTTGTGAACTTGCTTCACATTTATGAGACAAGGCAAAATTTGTCTTGATATCCATTTCAAATTGAAAGACAGTGGTAACTTTCACACGGAATTTTTAATTATTAATTTTTATTAATTAATTTTTAATAAATAATAATTTAATTATATATTAATAGTGTGGAAAGTTACCACTGTCTTTCATTTTGAAATGGATATCAATATCAATTACTTCCACAAAGTTGAGCCAGATACGCTTTTAAATATGCAAAATTTGTCAGTGCCCCTCTGCTGAGCCCTGCTGCAGCTGCCACCTGCAGCAATGTCTCCATGTATGTCTAGGAATGTTTTTGAAGCGCAGATGGCAAGACGCAGACGTAACTCAACATATGTGGTCGTTGATAAACACTAAAGAAATATTTACAAGAGACCAATTAGCAGACTTTAGTTTCACAAATGTCACACACACACACAATAGCATTCAAATCAGTTGAAATCCATTGCTAAACCTCTTGTCATGAATAAGAAATAAAAAGTGTCATTTAAGTATAGGACAATAATATGTGTGTAGCATTACCACCTATAGATGGCCCATAATTGGGCCATAAGCAACTACCATTACCTATGAAGACAAATAATTGAGATAAGAAAATTGTTTACGAAAAACTTAACTTTTATGCATGTGACATCATTAGGGGAATGAATCTATGGATGTTTTAACCCTCACATGGATTTACGACTTTAGTTACGTCGTTGGATTTACGGCGCCGCAGCGGTGCTGCGTTATATTTTGTCATTATCTTTCAAACTTGGCCTTTCTTATCATGTTTTCTGATTGATAATACTAGTGACTTCTATTTTATTTATTTTTAACCATTTTTTGCAAGATTTAACCCATTATTACAGAAGTTAGAGCTAAAAATCTTTAACACTGCATTTTTTCCGTTTGTTGTCGTAATACTCTCTCTTTTTGGTCCCATAGATGGTTATTTTCAAAGGAAGGTTTTAATTTCGTGTGTAATGGTTGTTTTAAATAATTTTTCTAATATGCAATGCTGGATAAACTCTGCTTTATCATGTGCACATTGTTTTATTTTTTATGTATCCAAATACTAAAAATGAGGACCAAATTAAAGTCGGATGGGTCCATGTAAAATAATTTTGCTTCACTACGTCCACCTACATGTTTTATCTTTGTAGTATGTGCAGAAGTCCGAGTTCTTAAATGTTAATAATTGAAAAAGGGTAGGTGAAGTGAGAAGAGACGAGTGATACTGTCGTGATTTTTAAGGGCTATATTCTGACGATCAAGGCAAATGTAACGGACGTTCTGGAAGCTTATATCCTGCAATTTCCAAAAAAAAGAAAGGATGAAAGTCAGATGGGTTGTGAAATGTGAGGAATGTGGGACAATCAGCGACGCGTCAAAGAGTCCAGCATTGGAGGGGGGGATAGAAGAGCCAGTATTTTAGGCCTACAGTGGAGCACGTTACCTCACTGAGGATGTCTCCATAGAGATGAACAGGTAAAAGTGATACGGGGGAGTGCAGCAGATGAGGTTTTGAGGATTGGTGGGAAAGGCCAAAATAATTATTTCTATGAAGTTTGGGTTGTAGGTGGTAAGGAAGAAGGAGCAGGAAATGGAAAAAACATGGAATACGATGGCATCTATTTTCTTCGGTCTGGTGCAGCGTGAGGGACCGATGGAAGAGGAGCTAGTGTTCTGGGGTGACCAAAATACCCTCATGTTGGGAGGACCCCCCTCACCTTTTCTTTCCATAGCATTGCACTGACCCAAACATTGAGACCATCCATACTTTCCCACGAAGCTTCCTTATTTGTCATCCTCCGCCTATTTTCTTCCCCCCAAAAAACTGATTGAACTTCTCCCCACCTCCAACGACCCACCCAAGCTAGACCTCGGAATGAAGGGAGGGCCACCCCGGGGCACTTTGCGATAAGGCACGGATTCCCTGTCCCTCATGCAGCGATGGAAGGATGAAGAAAGAGCAGCCTATTGTGTCTAATTGCCTCCTTGCACTCTCAACCTTTCTACACAATACGGATTTTCTACGCTTTTACCTGGCCAAGCGATCCCGGTATTCCCTGATCCTTGGCAGTCGACCCACCACCATGTATCTCCACCCCTTCACCTCAAAACAACCTCCATGGAATTACCCACCTTTCTCCTCCTCACTTACCCATTCATTTTAATAAAAATTGGACGACTAATGTGCATTTCAGTACACAAAGAAACGAGAAATATATTTACAAATCTTCACTGTGTGGTAAATCGTCTATGTATTTCTTCATCATGAAAAGATTTTTACCATGTAAGTTCTGTCAATGTCAATCGATAGGTAAACAGTAACGTCCTGGGAAATACTATTATCGCCAGCAATTTTGTGAAGACTATCACAGTCACAAAGGAATATTTTCGAATGAGAGGTACGAGACATAACACCAACCATGCAATGTGTTCTTCACGGTGGTCAGTCAAACTTCTGAATAGTCGTCCCGAGCCTCAGCTACTCATTCATCGTGAAATTTCCACACAAAGGTAAAGAGGCGTTATTGCATGAATTCTGAAAATATATTGTGGTTAAATTTTCTTGGGATTGCTGTTTGGTATAATTCTATACATAGTAACCCTGGGATGTCCCTAAAGGTGACCATCACCACAGCAGGTACACGGACGCGGAGGAGGGAAACGGAGTGGAGAAGATACCCAAACAAAATAATTCCAGAGACCATGGAAAAAACACCCTTAGGCTAGCCATGAGTTTCTAAGAATTATTCTTGCAAATAGATGAAGCTTTGTCAATGAACATCATAAACAGGCAAAAATTATGATTATTAGATAAAAGACGAAGCAAAATTGGCATAGTAACATTTTCCATTTGTTAAACAATTTAATTTTGTTTATAAAGTTTAAACATTAAATATTATGATTATAAATAGAAGATACCATTTCATACGAAACATAATAACTTTCAAATTAGTATTGAGAGTGCAGTCCCCGACACTGCAATGGGGAAACTCGGCGCCGCAGCGGCGACGTAAATCCAACGACGTAACTTTTTTCATTAGAGGCCAATAAAATGAAAACTATGCACACTATACATACAAAAATATATTTTTAGCCTAAGAAAGCAGAAAAAATAGACTACTGAAAGTTTCAGAAAGATCCATGGGAATGGAAAACTTTAAAATCATTTTTAAAACCATGAGCGCCGATAAGGCGCAGAGAATCCATATGAGGGTTAATAATACCAGATCTTAAAACGTTTTAATTAGCAAATATTTTTGTGTTCCAGGATCTAGCACTTGACATTCCACTGATTATTTGCTTTTTCCTCTCAATTTGCATCTTTTCCGGTGTTAATTTTACTGTATTCACCTACAATCACATTTCATACTCATCAATCAGACCTTGGTAACGATACAGTTCTAGGACTTTTCGGTAAGTATGCTTAAATCAAAATTGAAGTTCGTCATATAATCACCTGTAGATATCTCTTGCCATTCCAAAATCTGCAATCTTGACGACTCTGCCTGGACCTTTGGTGGTTAACAGGCAATTGCGAGCTGCAATATCACGATGGATGAAGTGGTTCTCCTCCATATATTTACAGCCTTTGGCTACATCCAGAGAGCAGTTCAGGAGGTCTTTCATTGTTAACGGAGAAGGTCGGTCCTGAAAATGGAAAATATATTCTGAAATAATAATTCAAGCTTCCAGTTCCCAAAGGTCTGCATACAAAGATTTTCCCTCGGATATAAAAAGCAAACAGGACAATTTCTCTGAACAAAAGATGAAGATCCAATGCATTGCCGATGAGTCACATGAATACAGACCTGACCTGAATGAGCATTTATTATCTTAATTATTCAAGAGTGGTACTAGTTGGCCATTTTCCAGGTGGTAACATTAATTTTTAAAATACATAGCAAACATAGCAGAGGTTTAAAAGATCAATCACCGACAAATTCAACTAAAATAAAAAATAAGAGACAGCAAAGAAAAAAACAAACAAAAAATAAATCCATTATGTATTCCAAATAAATTTTTTGCACCTTTTCTTAGAAATATTGATATTGTCAGGTAAGGGCTCAAACTGTTTGGCAGGAAGACTATTCCCATCCACAATAGTTCTGTTGAGGAATGAAAACATTTTCATATTGGTCCTTTGCAACCGACACTTCACCTTGCATTGGTGATTATTCCTTCCTATATGGTTTGGGTTTTGGATTTGATAGAGAAAAATCAAGTGCCAAAAACTGAAACATATAATGCAATCCAGAAAACCTAATTTTACGGATTCTTCTAGGATTATGAATAGGGTGAGTCCACGCAAACTCAACCAAGGCTATGGCTCAATCACCTTCGATTTTCACAATTTTTGGCACATAGCAAGAATATAATGAGGAATGATGATTTGCCAAATATTAAACCTCTGTAGTAATAAATGTTAATGTTGTGACACTTCAAATATCACAAATTAGTGCAAATTGGCGTGCCACAGCTCTGAACTCTATCTCCAATAAATGATGATAAAGCAGTTATATTTTAAATATAATGACTTTTTTGTAATTAAAAGACATCAGTCTGTGTTTTCTTTTAACATTTGGCTTCCTAGACCTATACTCGGAGCTCCTAGATGACATTAATTTTTCCTACTTGTCTGAACTTTGATCTATGTTTGGAAACAGAAGGAAGATAGTGATTAACGAATTTTATGGGTAGTTGGTCTGTAATTAAAATGAAACAAGTTTTGCATCTTGGCCGGTTACAATGGGTGGCTGGAGCTTTAGAAACATTCAAAGATTTATGAAGGGGGTTAGTGGCTAAGTTAATTACAGACAGGTTCGCGTGACGTTTGAAGACAACAGAGGGACATTTAGGGAATAAATTAGCAGTGGCAGGATTGCAGGAAAGTATAGGGAATAATTCTTTGAGATGTTTTAGGGACTGTACGCCTGGGAAAAAAGTGGTGCAAATAGAAATATTTAAACCCCTGCGATCCCCAGTGTTCAGGTGCATTGAGCTAGGTCAATAAATCAGTTTATAAAACAGCGCAGAGTGAGACTTCACACATACGTAAATATTTCAATGTAAAATGTGGGTCTGAAAAGTAATTTGTATCACCCAGACTTCTCTTCCTGTTAGGAATGCAGTAATAAAAAAATTACGATATTTTTTTCAGTATCAACATAGTGTATCAAATCTACACATGTATTTATCACCACACCAAAGAGGGAGATGATGGATCTGACTTATCTCTGGCATTGAATCAACATCCAGGAAATGATATTGGTGGCTAATTCAGTTTCCTAGTGGTGATGGCAGAGTTAGTCATAAAAATATCTGCAGCCAAACCCCTGACGCCGTGGAAAACTGATGGAGAATTCACTTGCAATAATCAGCATAGTTAATGACAAATATCTTATTTTGTATGCTACATAATTATATTAATAAGACTTCACCAAGAAATGATGGCACCACCAAGTATTTTATTTTGATGAAGTACCATTTTTCCTAGTCAATATGATGAGCAGGCTCATAAGATGCATTGTGTTTTGTTCAGGGTAGATTTTGGAAGACAAAAATATACAGTCCACATCCAAAATGTTATAATTTTTAGGAATAAAATAAGATTGTAAATTTCCAAAAATAGCATCAATATTATGGTTATTTGTTTTAGTATCAGAGAAAAAAAATGAATGATTGAGAGCACACCTTACGTTACCTGCTGCAACACAGTGTAAGGTGAGAGTAGAGAGATGGGACCCACCTACAACAATACATGATTGGATGTATGACTATGTACATTTACCCCTGCCCACAATACACAGGCTGAATTTGGGGTGCATTTTTGAGAAAAAAAAGTATGTCTCATGATCCAGAAAATATGGTAACTTTCCCTTTAATTTAGAAAAAATTAAGGAAAAAGTTCTTCAATCCCTCTCCTACTCACGGGCTTTGGCCGGGACTCTCTAAGGAATGTTTTGAGGTCTCCACCCGCAAGAAGCTCGAGCACAATAAATCTTGGATGTTTGTCAAAGCACACCCCGATAAAGTGCACAATGTTGTGATGATTGAACTTGCTCATGATGAGGGCCTCCATGAGAAAGTCCATTTCAGCTTGGCCAGAAGATCTCTCTGGTAGTGTCTGGAAAAAGAAAGATGTGACCTTAATTAAACACTGTAATATGTGTGTCTTGCATGAATCTGTAGATGACAATCACAATCTGAAAAAGTACTGATATAGGATCGGTACTTCTTACTCCCCAGAAAAAAATCTGTACATTGGTATATTCCAAAATATTTTACTTCCTCAGAATTTTTCTGGATTTTTCTTCAAGTATTGACAAAATTTTTTCAATGAATTCCACAGAATTGTCTTTCTGTTTGCCTAATTAAACACAGCACCTAGTCTGTGTTTGGCATAAGCTGTGGTCAAGATAAAAATTATGAAAAAGAACTCCCAAGTGCTATCTCCTGAAGAAATTCCATATTTTTTTCTGTAGAAATTCCATACAAAGTTCTGTAATAGGAATAGGAATTTCTTAGACTCATACTATTTGGCTAAAGTTAGTAGGTATTTATATTTGTCATTAATGAGTTCATAATTGTGAAATATGGTCATATTATGTACATATATGTATTCATTTCTTATAAAGTTATCACAACTCTCATCATTTCATGAGACACCTCTCTAAGCAAATCAATCAGGGTGATATACATGATGCAAAGCAGTTTGAATTAATACATATAAAATATTTTACATTTGTATGTGTTGTATTTGCATGTCTATGTATTACAAAAAACTCATCCGCACAAAGTGAGGCATTAGCTTTTCTATCTTTAGGTTTTCACCGGTGTTTATACCCCCCGTTTTGCGAGGGTGTTTTCCTGCAAAGTTTTTTTTCAATGAAGGTATATATGCCTCTGATCCTTATATTTTACCAACACATGCAAATCTTTTTTGCTCTTAAATTCAAATATTTTATTGAGTGTTATATTACTTGGCATATGAAATTTGATATTTTAATAATACATTTACATTGTTTCATATCAAGATAAAGATGAATACCTAAAATATATAATAAATCCATCTATACTCATCATATAAGGAGGAATGGACAGGAAGAAGATAGAGGGTAGCCGCACTTCTTGAGATGAGTGAAGCTAGATGAAACAGTGGTACGCAGGGCAAGACTCACTTCACTTAAGGTGTGGTAATATTCACAGCAAAGTTAAAGCAAATGTTACCTAGACTAAATTAAAGTAAATTTGTGATGCTTGGTTGCTTTGTCATATGAATGAAAGGAGAAACCACATCATTATCCCATTGACCTATCTATTACCCACACATCTTATTTCTACCTAAGCAAAGAGCTTATGAATCCTCATTCAATATTCACAAGGTACTCCAGAAAGTAATTCCCCATTTAGATTACCACCCAGGTAAAAATATTTGGTCTGTAACTCTTCTAAAACTGGTCTAAACTGTACTGGATTTTAAAATATTTCAAATCCAGATCAGTAAGTGACCTCTTCCATATCAGATATTAGTCTTTCAGAGCAGTTACAGACCAGTTTCAGGGCAGTCACAGACCAGTTTCAGAGCAATTACAGACCAGTTTCAGATCAGTTACAGTCCAGTTTCAGAGCAGTTACAGACCAAATATTTTTACTAGAGCAGAAGGGGTGCACCAAAGAGAGCACATAATCCAAAGGGAGTGGTCAATTCAGACTCAAACTAGAGATAGGTAAATTAGTGTGGTAAATTACATTAATTTTCAAAAATAACCATAATTTTCTGGTCATTTTTAATATTCCACAATTAATGGCTAATAGAGGATTAAATGGGAAAGTCAATAGAAAGGGGTTAATGGCGTTTTAAACATGACAATTACCACGTTAATGCATAAGAAATAAAAAAAATTTGAAAAAATATGGCAGCCCACACGCAATGTGGCATTCTTTTGTTTGGCATGAGAAATTTGCGTTCAAATTGTTTTAAATGATGGCCCCACAAATGAGTTGATGTACATGCCATTATTTATAATCAGGAATGTATAAAATGCATAGAGATTTGGCTTCAAATAATATTGGAATATATAAATAATATGAAGAATATCATAGACTGAGGTGAATATTACTGAAAATTATGGTAATTTTCAGGGGCTGCGGTAAATTACTTAAAATACCTAAAATATTTAAATACCTAAAATACCTAAAAAAAATACTTACGAAAATTACCATAGTAATTTCCTGAATGGCCCATCTCTAAGTCAAACATGGTAAGTAATATCTATTCACGCCATGAAATGACTGTAAACTCTAAAAATATAAATGCAGAGGATGGGCCTTAACATTTGGAAATCAGAGTGAAGAAATGACCTAACAAAGAAGACTTTAGGAGAGGAAGCAATGGGACATACAGGAATAATGTAAGGTAAGAATAATGCTCAAAGCACCAAAGAGCATTAGAGAAGCTTCCCTAAGTTTATCAAAAAGATAGTCACTGTGAAAATAGCAACTATAATCTGATGGACACAATAGTTGTGCAGTTCCACATGCCTACGATGAAATTGTGAAAAACATCTTGGAATAAACATTAATGAAAGAGTAAGAACACTTAATTATGCAAGTACTTTGGTATGCCATTATCACACACAGCCATAGTAGAAGAATTATGGAAAAATGTAAATTAGCACAATGGAATGACAGGAGAACCACTTTTGGGGTTTTGAAGAGTGGCTAGTAAGCTGTATAAAACTCACTCCAAAACATAAGTAAGCGAAAGACCACAATATGCAGAAGAAGACATTAATAGATCATATTCTAGTGAAGTAGAGGCTCAGGAACAAAAAACTGCAATAGGTACAGATATCTGCTTTGAAAATAACTTAATTATGATGAAATGCCATTAATAATTCAAGAAACTGAAGGAAACTTAAAGGATGTATAGAAAATAGAGAAAATGAAGGAGACTTAGATCCATACAACAAACATTTTAGGAGGATATTCTGAAGCACAATGCTGATGAGATAAACAGTAGAAAGATAGCTACATACTGATTTAAAAAAGGCTTATAGAGACCAAAAATAGCTGCTGACAGAAAGAACCCATCATGAGGAAGCTGTACTTCATGGAGGAAGTCCTTGCGTTAACTGCTAGGAGAAGGAAGGGTAAGAATACAAGAACAGATGCACTATTCTTTACTAAGGAATGCTATACTAAGTCAGAACACAAGAAAAATGAGACAAAAAACTACACGTGAGGAAGTGTAGAACTATCTGATGCATGGAAAGATGGAAGCAGCCAACCGGAGAGTGAGAAACCACTTCCATGAAAATATGTAAAAACTCTTAGATCATGAGTCTAAAGGCATATGTATCAAATATATAAAAAAGAATCATCAAAAAAGAGTGGAATGTAACACAGAGGAAAAGTAAGAGCACATGAAAAGCCAATTGGCCATCATTTTCATCACAGAGAATAGAAATGGAAATCTTTTGGCCTTCACTGCCTTTGTTCAATCTAGAGAAGAACATGAAGGGCTGGAATAAAATTTTCTGAATTTTGAAGGACAAGGGAGCGACTTATTAAAGTGGAGACATCTACAGGTTTTATGAAACCTAAATGGTAGAGATAAATTAAGACCTTTTATTGAGAAGGTAAGAGTAGGGCAGGAGTAAGATGAGGATGCAAGCTTATTCCCTTGCAATTATTTTCTACATCATGGCAGTGGTACAAAAAGTCAAAAAGGTTTAGGCAGGCAAATACACAGGGGAAGAGGCAACTTGCTGTATTTTGACAATGTGACACTTAATGGCAGCAGAGACAGAAGATCCTAAGATGACTCTTCATAACTTACTAATGCTTCAGAGGAATTTAGCCCAAATGATAAAAAATGCAAAACCAAAGTGATGATCTCAAGAAGACATGAAGGAGACAGATGAAAATGGAGGTGTCAATATCTGGAAGTAACAGAAAAATTTTGCTTTATCAGAAACAGAATCACTAACCATGGAAAACAAAAAAGGAAGTAACTAGTATGAGGTAATCTAAAAGTCAGGAAGCCAATCCTTGAAGTCAGAAAGCACTTTCAGTACATGTATTTGGAGTACCCAACTTAAAGACAGAGAGACATGAGCAATAAATGCAGCAGGAAAGATTGGGATAATTTGTTATGTGGTGTGGCAGGAGGGTGATATCATTTTGCGGGTTGATCAATCAATTAACCAAGAGGTACATACTGAAGCAGGTACGAGAATAAAGTAATCTTATCAGAACTCTAAAGAATAGGAGGAACAACCTAATCAGGCATATTTCATGACATGAGTGTCAAATGAAGACAATATCTGAGGCAAGAGTACACAGGAGAAAGAGCAGTGATGATGATGATGATGTCAAAGCACAATAGCGATGTAACAGGAAATTTGATTGTGAAGAATGTAATTGAAGGAAAAATAGAGGAAAAAGTCCTCAGTTGAAGACCCAAGAATAAGTTCATGGACCAAGGAAAGAAGATAAAATAATGAGGAAGAGCTACCAGGAAGTTAAGAAACTAGCACAAGATAGGGAAGGGTGTAGGGTTGTAGTCAACCAATCATAAGATTGAACGATTGATGATGATTAGGAAATTCACCTACCTTTCTTCACGTCGTGAAGTCAGAAGGAAGGGTTTGGAGCTAAAACAATGTAAAACCTAGAAATGCAATCTTAGAAGAAATAAATGCATCTTCCTCAGAAAGGGTGCAGACACTAGGATCTGAAAGTTTTTTCAGGGCAAATCAATTGTGTAAGACCAAATAATATTTCCTGTGCCTCATTCAGGCAAGGTACTAAAAGCAGTAAGACCACCATCAACAGAAAGGGTCTGAATGTTAATTTAACTTACGGAAAACAAACATTTTGACTAAGGAAAGCAAATTTCCACGCTAAGTTCTAATTTCTCAGATTTTTTCAGGTCCATTTTCATTTTCCCTGTCTTTTCTAGGTTTTCCAAGTCCAAAATAACCATGAGCACAAATGAATAATGAAATAAATATTTTATACTTTGCCATATTTCAGTTAGAAGCATTTTAGTGAGATGATGGGGCTGTGTATCCTCATGCACAATAGATCAAATCCATAGTTATATTCTTATGTTAATTGGCAGAAGCTGAACTGGCATTGTAAAGCCACAATGTAGGTAGTGTATCTTTAATACGATAACACCTCCAAAATCAAAACTAAGATGGTTGAGGCTCAACTATATGTAGATTTGTACCGTGCATTTAGACAACACTTCAGACTCTATAGTACGCCTGATTACTCATTTTACCCCACATCACCTGCATGAAAAGCTTCCATAAGATCGCTTTGAAAGAGATATTTTGTGAGGGAAAACCCGTTCTGCTGTATCCTTGTTAACCTGATCCAGGTTAAGTGTGAGCATTAATGTTAGAAAATTTTCCCCAAAATAATGGCTCATTTCTCACAGCTTATTCATATGCTACCTCAGTATCCTAATTTTTCATTTCACATGCCTCTTCAATGCTGTAAATTTAAAAAAAATCAACATAGGGTTTTAAATAAAAATTTTCATCCTCGTTAGAGTCTTACAAAACTCTTAAACCCCCACTCTTACCTGATGATGACCGCTAGTCAGTTGAAACACATGTAGTACGAGTTGAAGATAAAGTAGCTAGCAAGATATCCTTTATGTATCATTTGAAAATGCTGTTCTACTACATCTTGCCTAAGAAAGTCATCAACTGGATCAGAGGCTCCATTTCTTTGGTCTCAAATTTTAGGATTTGTAAATACAACTATAAAATAACATAGACTGAACAAACTTGTTACTTAACAGAAAATCTTGAGTATATTAATATTGTGAGCAACAAGTATTTTTTATAGACGCATATGATGCAAATATTTTCAGTTATTTAACTGAACATATTCTCTGAACCTGATGCCTTTTAATTAGCAATGCATCAGATTGGGGTAAGGTAAAGGATTGCCTGATGTGTCAACATTAACTATGGAGTGATTACAATATTTCTTGTTAGTTCTATTTACCACTACTTACCTTTACAGCAACTGGCATTTCCACTGCATCGCCTGCTCTGTTGCGGAATAGGCCTTGATACACCTCACCAAATGCTCCTTGTCCCAAGGCTCTGCAATGACAGACATTGATGCTCAAAACCAACAACCTTGTATAAACTTTTTAAGTAGGAAAAGTAATTTTTAAATTCTGCTGCTAGGGAGCCATGTGATAAGACACTGATACATTGAAGGTGGATATGAACTACCAACATTGAAAGACATTCAGAAAAAGTATAAAGTCTCAATTTACTTTCCTATGATGTCAGATATATTCTTCAGAGGTACCTATTATGATAGTTATCATCGAAACACTGGGCCAATGTTGGCCGAACATCCTCCTTACACTGGACCGACATCATCCCAACACTAGGCCGACATCAGCCCGACGCTGGGCCAACTCCAGCCCTACATCATTCCAACTCTAGGTCAAGGTTGGCAGCCAATGTCATTTAACCACTGGCAAATATTGTCATTCCAACACTGGGCTAATGGGCCTAGTTGTCAGGCCAATAATAGCAGACATTACGAGATGTTGCAGTTGGCCCAATTTTGTGTCAGCATGAAAATACTGCCTGGGTTGTCACCACTACACACATTTATTGGGGGGTCATTTTCCTTCTTTACTCACACGCACAAACAAGAAAATCTTTAAATACCTTTCTCGGGCTTCGCACCGGGTAATATTTTCAAATTGCACAAATGTTTCGGAAAACGACTTGTCTTCCATTCTCAAGGCGTGTGTTATTTCTGTCGTGTCCAATATAATACTGATTTTAAACTGCAAAGCCCGAGAAAGATATTAAACCATATTACACCGGGAAAAGCTTACATTTTTATAAGAAAATCTGTTTTAAAATTAGAGCTAGTGAAAGTAAAATGAAAAATTATAATAACCTTCAATGAAAAATATAACTATCGTTACTGTTTAACTTTTCAGTCTTTTCTTTGACAGGAATTTGCAGATATTTCCTCTAAATGATCACTTAATAAAAGTAAGAGACTACCTATTTCCTAAATTTTTTTAATTTTTCCACCAATAGAAGGTTTTTTTTCCCTATTGAATTAGGTTCAGATATTCTCCCCTATAGGTAGATCTTGAGGGATCCCGACCACCCAACTTCCCTAGGTGATTTAAATAAAGCTGGGAAGGACATTTTTGCCTCCTATTACTTGACCGATATAAACTGACTATTTACTAAATATTATAGATGACTGGAAAAATCTCCACATTGCCAGTTGCATAGTTGAGTCTTTGAGTAGAGACTTAATGAGTCAGTATAAGAGGGTATTGGCGAAATTTATAAGATTTTATAGATTATTTCGGTACTTCCGCATTATGCACAGAAGAGAAGAGTTAATACTCCCATTCTAGGGCGAGATAGGCAGCAGTTGTATTATTAAAAGGAGGTTAAAAGAATCCCATGGAGCTCTATGTCGAAACCGAAATGCATGACCAAACTCTACACACACAAGCTGAACTAAATTTAACTTTTGAAACACCTACGCGTTTCAAGTAATTCTCCAAAACATATTGATGGAAGTAGTTATTCATCCTGAGATTACGTCGATACAAGGGCGTGCGTAATTGAGTTGAGTAGAGGACTCGAGAATAACTCAGGAAGATATTTGGTAAACGTGACATCATTCAGTTTCAGATTTTTTAATTACCTAATTGAAAAGAGTTAACATTCGCAGCACAATGCGATCATCCATTTTCAAAGTACTTAGCAGTGAAAAACAAAATCCCACACAAAATTCTTAAACGACCTAATCCTAATGTATCATAATGAGGCTGAATTAGATATCAGTAACACGTAAGGGTTAATAATAAAAACTACATAATGAAATCGGCAAGAAATCAAAGAAGGCGCCTTACCTAGAGGTTATGTTGGACTAAACATTCCTTCGGTGTCACTTTATGATTTAATAAGGACTGATACTAGTTTTATCACGCCAGTGAACGTAAATGGAGCTTAACATTCGAACTCTTGGAGATGCTGATGTTCCGCCCTCGGTCAAAATAACAATTGACGACCCCCTGTCGCGAACGCTCATAACGCAAACTCGTATCACATCAAGTTCTAAGGCATATATATGCCTTAGAACTTATATAGGCGAATATTATCTATGCAAACTTTTTAAATGCCTACACCGTTGACTAATAAGATAAAAAAATAGCAAGACTAGAGCAAAATAGACTTATTTCAAACATCGGCGTAACAAAGCGTATGATTTGGCCCAATTGTTTATACTCTAATATCAATGAGGTATAAATCGATCTTGGATGACGGGGATTTCCTTTTATATTCAATACATACATACATACCAATCACGCCGTTCCCTTCCGGTCCGCTTTGGCAGGAGCCAAGGAGTTGTTTATAAAAACACGTGCGAATCGCAATTGTTGAGTGCGCTTCCCTGTTACTCCAATAATAATAAAGTCGTTCGACGCAAGGTAAACGTTCGACATCACCATATAGACCCAAACTGCTGCAATCCCTGCATTCGACAAGTGCGCTCGATTGGAAAGGAGATGACACAGCTATCCGATGCGCCAGCGTTCCATTTCCTCAAATATTTGGAAGGTGACAGCCATTCACTACCAACGAGGTTTTGATTGTAACTCGACTTTGACGACAGATATTTCAGCGCAAAAGCAATTATAAAGGCTGAGAATGGGAAGGACTGATTCGCTCAGGAGGTGCCTATCAAGGCGTAAAATTTTCAATATCGTGAACTGTGGTGAACCAGATACGGTTTTCGAGGTTTTTAGATCTCATGTACTCACCTTTCTTTTTTCTCCAGAGACATTTCCACTGAGGCAATTCAATCTAATTCCAGTTCCAGCTATTGGCAGTAAAGCTGCATGCTCCGTTAAAAACTGCTACGAGCAAACATTTAGTGTCTCACAAATTTGAGAGGGATTAAGGTGGGAGCCTATAGAGACTCGGAGGCTACGCGCTAGGCTTAGTTTTCTTGAGAAATTCAGAAATGGTGTGTTTCAGAGCGACACAGAGAATATAATCATGTCTCCTCACTACATCTCTAGGTCTGACAAAAGCGAAAAAATAAGAGAGATACATTGCCGAACAGATCGGTACAAGAGCTCGTTCATTCCGCGAACAATAAGCGACAACAATAAAAACTGATCTCCACTAAATACGCTCCCATAATATACGACACCATTTCACCTCCCAAAACCCTAACCCTTACATCTTTACACAGCTGGTGTCTTAACACCCCATGCCCATGAGGTAGCTCGCAGGGTAGTATGTAGATGTATCTATCAAATAATTATTTCACGTTTGAATTTTAACAATCCAACCACTATATGCTCCGAAAAAAGAGTTAACTTTGTACCGCCATCACCGCGCGAAATGAGGTGAAGTTAGTACACCAAAGTTTTTCGCTGAAAACTCGTAAGCATTGGCTTCTATTTACCCTATGCCTTTACCTTTTTATTACACTATGCTTGTACCCGCACGGGTACAAGCATAGTGTAATGAATTTACCATTTTACCTTTACCTTTTTTACCTTTTACCATTAAAATTGCGCCGAGTAAACATCCTGAGTTGCGCAAATACATGGACCCGTGGCGAAAAAAATTGCCCCAGTTCTAATTTGGAGCACTTATCCATGCGTCTCTCCAAGTACTTGCGCGAGGACGAACATCGTGTAAACATGCTTTAAAACCACAGCAATCTTCAATGTATCTTTTTGAGGCGTTCGCCTTGATCCCCTTCTCACGGCTTTCGGCCTCGCAAGTTTCTCTGGCAATGACATCTTCAGAAAATGAAAGATACTTTGTAAATTTTCTCAGAGTTACAGTACACCGATCTAGGTTTCATAAATCTTTATCATTATCCAGGCACAAGACGGGGACATTGGGTAATGATGTGAAGAAGAGGCTGGCGAAGAACCTGTGGACTCTCAGAAAGGTGGTCTCTCAAAAACGTGGACTGTCAGAAAGTTTTCAAGGCGTGTGTTGTAACCAGTTGTAACAAGAGTAGTGAAGTGAAGTGACGTTGATGATATCGTAACACGTCGCAATTCTATCTCAAAGTGGGCAATTATTTTCACTCAGAATGCGACTGAACTCGAGCATTTGTATTACTTAGGTGGTACGGTAGAAGAAAATAAACATAGTAGCAAAGACACACGGAAGAGAATAGCGCTAGCTTTATAAATATATATATATATATATATATGTATATTATAAAAAAAGGTGTCACAGGCGTGACTGGCAGTTACACATAGAAAACACAAAAGGCAAAACTCACAGATATTTATATATATTCGGCGGACACAACCGCCTTCGTCGGAAATAAGCGGGTACTGACGGGTAAAGGGTAGAAGGGAGGGAGTGGTGGGGGGAGGGGGAAGGGGAAGGGAAGGAGAGGGGGATTAGTGAGAGACATTGATGCCGGGGGGGAGGAACGCGTGATAGAGCCAAATTAGTGAGAGCTCTACAGAATTAAGATCAACAGTGGAAGCAGATGGTGGAAGGGAGTAAAGAACTGAAACATTGTAGCAGTTATCAAAAGATTTCTTATGATGAGAGGCGTGGATCGCCACGGGAAGGGAAGCAGATTGAGATGGGTTTTTACAATTGGCTCGGTGATTATTGATCCGTATATTAAGGGGGGTGGAACTTTTTCCCACATAGAAGCTTGGGCATAGCCTACACTGTAGGTGGTAAACGACATTGCTGGTGACGCATGAGGAGGGAAGAGGGTTGGGGAAGGAGGCGATGGAGGGGTTGGGAGGAGGGGAGGAACTGAAGATTGGACATAATTTGCACCGGGGACGATTACAAGGGGAGGTGGGTTTTGATGCTGCAGGGATTTTGGAAAGAGGCTTCGTGGATTTTAATATATCGGACAAGTTAGGAGGACGCTTGTATGTGATTGAGGGTGGCTGGGAGAAAATTTTTGAAGTGGAGGAGTGGTTTTTCAGAATGGGAAAGAGATCTTTAAGGATAAAATTGATAGAATGAACACCCAGGAAATACGTAGTGCAAATAGAAAGAATGCGGGAGTCTTTAGTGGGAGGAGGTTTGGTGGAGGGGCAATTTTTCCTGATTTTTTTAACGAGAAGGGGTTCTGGGTAGCCACGCTTGAGGAGCGAATGGTGAAGGTTGGTAAGGAATGTATTGAGGGACTCAGGATTATTACAAATACGATGGCCTCGGATGGATAGTGAGAAGGGAAGAGACCGTTTGGTATGGGAGGGGTGGCAGCAACTATAGTGAAGATATTGTTGTTTATTCGTGGGTTTGATGTGAACGGAGGTCTGAAAATTCAGGTCTGATAATTTAATGTCAACATCTAGGAAGGTGATATTGGAATTAGAGATAGTTGATGTGAAAGAGACGGAGTGAGAATTGTTGAGATCAGAAAGGAAAGTATTTAGAGAATCGGTGCCATGAGGCCAAAGAAGAAAAATGTCGTCAATGTAGCGGAGCCACAACAGGGGTTTTAAAGGATATCCAGGATATCCAGAGAGAAAGGATTGATCCAGCCGCCCAAGATAGAGGTTAGCATAAGAGGGGCTGAACCTACTTCCCATGGCACAGCCCTTGGTTTGAAGATAGAATTTTTTATTGAAGGCGAAGGAATTATGAGTGAGGATGATCTCCGTCAATTTTAAGAGGAATTCCGTACTCGGAACCTGAGGATGCGGGCGTTCGGAGAGGAAAAATCGCAGGGAAGACAAACCTTCAGGGTGAGGAATACTAGTATAAAGTGAGGTGACATCTATTGTGGCCATTAAGATCTGGTTATCAGCAGGGAGGGGGGTGGACTTAAGGATTTGAAGGAAATGGTAGGTGTCTTTCACATAAGACGGTAATGCGCACACCAGCGGTTGGAGGTAATAGTCGACGAATGCCGAAATTCTTTCCGTGGGGGAATTGCGGGAGGAAACAATAGGTCGACCAGGATTGTTTGGTTTGTGGATTTTGGGGAGAATATAAAAATGAGGAGTTTTCGGATAAGCGGGGGAGAGCAAGGATATGTCCGCAGAAGATAGACCCTCCGAAGACCCATTTTCTTGGAGGAAGGAGATAATTTCAACTTGAAAACCGGGATTGGGGTCATTGGGGACTACGGAATAGGAGGACGTATCTGAGAGCTGCCGATTGGCTTCTGAAATGTAGTGGGACGTGTCCAGGACAACGACAGTGGCACCTTTGTCAGCTGAGGTGATGGCTATATCCGGGTTGCGGATTAACTTTTTGAGCGCCAAGGATTCAGGTTGCGAGAGGTTAGATTCTGGATTAAGGGAATTTAAAAAGCTGGAGATTTTGGACAAAAGGAGGTTAATAAAAACTTCGACCGGATGGTTGGCAGCAAGAGATTTGGGTTCGTGGGTAGAGGCTGGTCGGAACTTAAGCAAGGCGCTATGAATGGGCTTGGGAAGTGACTGGGCTTGGGTTTGAGAGTCCCAGAAAACTCGCCATCTCAGGTTCCGGCAAAAGTGCAGGACATCCTTGAGGAGAGTGACTCTGTTAACGCTTGGGGTGGGAGAGAAAGAGAGGCCTTTACTAAGTAGAGACAATTCATGAGGGTTTAATGGGATCGAGGATAGATTAACAACAGCATTCTGAGCTTGGTTTTCCGGGTTATCGGCTCCTAGAGGAGGATCGCGCGGGAGGTCTCTCTTCTGAGGCACACGTTTAGGAGGGTTCCAAGATGGTGATGGGGGAGGAAGGTTAAAAAGTGTGGCCAGGTCAGGTTTGAAAAGGTACAGGGGAGGAGAGTGTGAAGGGGGGGCTGTTAAGCGGAGAGGAAGGGAAAGACCAGCGCGGAAATGGGGGGCACAAAGAGTGGACAGTTTTTTCAACGATTTAAATCGGCGAAGTTCAAGAGATCGATGAGAAGATTTAAGAATTTTGCTGACGGTGGAAAGCGAATTTGGTGCTGAGGTGCTAATACGGCGGAGCCATGAGTAAACGGTAATTAAAAAATTATCCTTCAAGCTGTCCCAATTTACCTGTCACACGGAGTTTCTCACTTTCTGTATATCCTTGGGCATATTCCCTAATGGTCTACGCGTCATTGTTCCACTTTCTGGCATGCCCCCCCAACTGCACCCTGCCGTTCATTGCTTTTCTTTTCAGCAATCCTTCCTACTATGTTGTCTCATCCGAGACAAATATTATGAGCTGACCATTTAGTATCAAAAATCAATCCACTCCCTTATCAACATCATTTCGGCCTCAGCACCAAATTCGCTTTCCACCGTCAGCAAAATTCTTAAATCTTCTCATTGATCTCTTGAACTACGCCGATTTAAATCGTTGAAAAAACTGTCCTCTCTTTGTATATATATATATATATATATATATATATATATATATATATATATATATATATATATATATATATATATATATATATATAATATTTATATTTATATATATATATATGAGATGGTGCTCACTTTTTGACGCATGCACGTGGTCCGAGAAAAAATTGAAGAATGCCAGGCGCATCATCCTCCTCTTTTTTTCCCTTCGGAAAGATTAATTACTCGTCTAATTTGAAACTCTCCCCTTCTCCTTCCCTCAATATTTTTCTTCCTATCTCCCTTTCCTTCATTCCCCTGCTCTCCTAGTTTCCTCACGGGCATTGATTCGCGCTCATTTGGCGGCTAATCCGAGATAGGGCGTCGCTATGACTCCGAGCTATAACGCCAGCCCCATTTTCCTGGTTCCGCTTTTTATTTAACGGCTCCATCTCCTCCGGTGGTGGAATGGTGAGGTTTCATATTGGTTGGCGAAGTGGGTCAGGCAGAATCCATCATCGGGAAAAAAAGACGAAGGCGTAGGAAATGTTTTTTTTTAATATTCTTTACGATAACCTAAAAAATGGGTATTTTTATGTATGTATGTACGTCCACGGGCGGCGACGGAACGACTGTGTGTGCGATGGAACGACGATGAGTGTGTGCGTATTTTTTCATATTATTTATTTATTTATATTTTTTAAAGGAGTTCGCTGGTGAACTTCTCTTATCCCCCCTCCCAGCATTTGGAACCCTGCGCAGAAATATTTAACCCGCCAGCCTTCGCCGGGCGTCTGGTACTCCTCAGGTCGTTTTATTTTGTTGTTTCGTCAGTCGTTTTTGCGCTTATGCCTCCCAAAATACACATTTTACATATCTACTTGAATTACAGTCTCCTCTGTTTAGGTTGTCGCACCACCTTTATCCTGGTCGACCGACCTTTCCTCTGCCTATTAGATGTTACTTGCGATACGTAGGCATTAAGGTGGCTCTGCCTTGACTATGGTAGTCAACACAAAGACTGAACTACACATTTTTTTTAAAATTCGGTTTAAAATAACTTTTTTAGGAAATGAATAACCTATTGAAAATGAAAATTAGGTTGCAAACGTTTAGATTATTCCACGAGTATATTCCAGGCCTGGTCTGGTATAATGGTGACTCTGGCTCGACTATGTCGGTCAACACAAATACTGAACTACACATTTATATTAATGGGGTTTAAAATATCCACCTTAAAGGAAATTGGTAACATATATAAAATGAAAATTAGGATTTAAAATGTGCAGATTGTTATACGACTGGCCACGGTTGTCCAGCCTTAGGAAATGACTGTATTTATGACCACGGTTGTCCAGCCATAGGAAACGACTGACATTGTTCCATTTGGATGGAACTACTGCATTCATTTTGACTTCAATGATGGCAGTATTCTGTAGATAACTTTAAAAATAGGTGAAGACATACCTTTACTTTACATTTAGTCAATTTCCCGGGACTTTTTGCTTCTTATAAAGAGTTTTAATTGAAAGACTGAATTTGCTTTCTAAAGTTAGTCTAACTTTAGTTAGTCAAGTTTCTTTGAGTTTTCTAACATTAGGTTAGAGAAACTTTAAGTGTGACTAAACTTAAACCAATGGTCCACGTGATGTTATTGGACATTTAGCGAAATATGTTGGATTACAAATCATTAATATTTTGCTAAAAAGCACCGTCTTAATGGCAGTGCGATGGCATTTCTTCACATAAATGTTTATATTTCAATATCCGTTCGAATAACATTGTTGAAAGCTTGTACCACGTGCACTAGATATTGAGACACCTAGACTATCATTTTCAGCTTAGGTCATTGATAATATAACACGAGTATTTATGTTGGAATAACAGACTGCCGGTTTTCGTCGGAGAACATAGTTGACCCACGGTGAGGAATGTGTCAACGTTACCAAGGTAAACTTCTGCTGTTCACTTTATTTGCCAAATTTCTTAGTACTAATTCACAATTAGGCATTAAATATACATTGCCAAATGCTTAAGCCAGAATATAGTTTTACCCTACCCTCAATTCGTTAAAAAATCCTGCCGAAAAGCATTGAAGGCTTGAGTCTGGCAGATAATTACTGGCTTTCGTTACGAGATAAAAGCTATGGTATAGCGCTTTGTCCAATAAGATTTTACATAAAGGAGTATTTATATGAAATTTAAAAATACAAGGAAGTGCTAGGCTTAAGATCACTCATTACAGCAAATGTTATATATCTTAAGAAAAAGTACTTCGAAGCGCAGGTTCTCCTTTAGATAACAATCCGAGAGATGGCTACTTACGGCCGGTTACTGGAACATATAGTTATGGAATCAATAGCAATGAGATCCATGAAGTAACATATCTCACAAAAATATTCGGGTTGTAGGAACACTTATACTAATTACATAACGTATATATCAATAGTCAATAGCTTCGAATATTCGATCTAATCTTCTACCGCCAGACAACATTTATGAAAGTTTAGCGTATGAATGATTGCTAATGTACATAATAATTAGCCAGTAAGAGGAAACAAACTGGTCATTTGTCTAAAAAGTTCTCTTTTATCAAGTAATTAAGTCTCCAAACGGTTCATTTTGCATCCTGATGGCTTTCGGGATGGCTTCCGCGTGGTGCCATTTTAATTGACAACAGTTTCGCGAGAGTTCCAGCTCGCTTCTTCAGGTCAGAGTAATTTTGATGCATTAGGGCCGCAATATATAGCTCTCCGGAGGTTCAAGCGCGTATTATTCTTTCCGTTTTTCCCGCGCTTTTGGAACACGCTTCCAATTGGTTGATAGCGTGTAACCATCTCCCCTGTTGACATTATTTGGTCTTTTTGTAATTTCAATCGCCTCTCGTATCAGCCTAGGGAAGCATCTCGTATCGTTCGCAATGATTTTTGCCTCTTATAAATATGTTATGCGATGGCCCGCTCCATGTATGCTCTGCGATGACAGACCGGGTGGGTTGTCTATTCTTGAAGGCCCTCTGATGTTCGGCGATGCGGCACTTCAGCGATCTCGAGGTTTGGCCGACGTACGACTTCCCGCATTCACATTTAACTTCGAAGACGCCACCTTGAGAGCCCTTCGGTAGTTGGTCCTTGTGTCCATGCAGGAGGTTCGATATTTCAGCGACGCAACTGTTTCTTGTCACCACGTCAAATTTTTGGAGTACTCTAGCTATCTTTTCCGTGGTTCCCGCAACATATGGCAAGACGGCATAGGATGATGGCTTTGACTCCTTCGTCTCTCGCAGGGTCCTTTTCAGGGCCATAACTCTTGGATTGTCTTCACTTCGGGCGATCTTGAGGATCAACTTTCGCTGGAAGCCGTTCTCCTCATAAGTCTTCAGTAAGTGCTCCTTTTCATGAGCGATGGAGTCTGAGGTTCATTGTGCATCCTCCATCTTGCCTACTTATGGAACTCATAACTCCATGCCATAAATTATGAAACCAACGAATCTATTGAATTTTTCTGCTTCACTTATTGAATGGTTGCCATGAGTTATGGGTACCATAACTTCAAAGAATACATATGTATCGTTCCTGCAACTGGCCGTTGGTCCTATAATGCTACTCGATTTTATCATAGTTTTCAAGGAGAATGAGGATTATTGCTACTTTACATTTAAAAAAAATACATGTAATGAGAATTCATATTAAAGGAGTATATGCATGGAGATTTCTAGCAAGTTATCGATGGAAAACATCATAAAATTGCAAAATTAGTAAGTAAGCACCGTAACAGTAAGCACCAAAGGAAAGTCGGGGTTAACAGATGGCGGACAGGCCACGCCCACGTTGCAGCTTCTAGCACTGGCCACTGTAGAAAGCGCCCTCTCTATCTACCTGAAAGGTTCAAACACAACTCATTTGGTGGAGAGGAATCACGCTCTGCCACGACCTTGAGCTGCTTAATGGCCGGTTGCAAGAAAATTTAGTAAATGAATCAATAGTTATGAGATCAATAAAGTTATACATCTCATAAATATAATCGGGTTGCCGGAACACATCTACTAGTTACTTATCTTATTCACCAATTGTTAAGAGCGTTGAATAATTGATTTAATCTTCTGCCGCCGTATAAAAGGGTCTAGTCCGTTAAGATAGGGAAAAGTGCCCTCCAAGATTTTGCAAAATAAAAAATACCATGATGTTGTATTTTAAAAAGTACATCTCTCCCCAAGTTTCAGATTATTTCATCCATCCATTACCTCAAAAACAAATGAAAAGTGATTTTTGATTTTTTTTACGATATCTCCCGATCTAGTCGGTGAAAAATTATTTTCTTTTTTTAAATTGTATGTTTTTTTATGTATACAAAATGGTGTTTTTTGAGAATTTTTTGCGGGAAATTCAATTTTTGTGAGACATTAAAAAATTTCAAAATTCGATATTTTGCTTCATAAAGGAAGGTGTTTCGACGAAAAATTATTTTTTACATTTTGTATTAATCAAAGTATAACCATGAATTTTTTCAGACTTTTTGAATAGGTGAAACATGGCCAAACAAAATGAAAACTTTTTTGTTTTTTTTTTCTTTGTCGGAAATAGCTATTTCCTTCCAATTTTGATAGTCAATTGCTCACCTTCAAGGTCGGGCTTCGTAGGTCAGGTTTGATGTTCACGCAACAGGAAGCCACGTGTAATACTCTTTGTTTATCTATACTATTTCATTCACCCACAGAAAACGGAGCCCATTTCATTAGCTTTCTCTCATTAGCAAATGGCTCCTCACCATGCTGTAGATTCAGATGTGTTTACGTTTTCGTGCGAAAACAAAAGCCAAAATTAGACTAATGTTTTCCGAGAGGAGGTTTGTGGCCCTGACGCTCCCTTGGAATTTACCAGGGAGTAGAAGGGGGGCATTTAAAGCTTCATTACGTGAATTATCAATCTCAGGATAAAATAGATGCATCTTCCTCTCCCGGAATCCCAACCTGTCCACCTTGAATCCATCCAGCTGTATCAAATTCGATAATAGGACTAGTTATACTCCAACCCGTATAACCCGACTGCGGTTTGAATTTATGCATATTTGATGTCTACCATTGAATACCCTACAAAGTCCAGCATCGATTATAATTATCTTATCTAATATACTTGTGATTGGTGGACATCAAACTTCTCACACTTATAAAGTAGGGTTCACATGCAGGCGCTTCACGCGAAACTAAGCGTCATGCACGCAGTCAGTCAGGTGATTCGCCTCTTTCTACAGACGCGCCAGGTCGCGTGTAACAAATGGCTGACATGTGGAGCCGTATCGTATTTACTTTGAAGATTCACTGGGATATATTAGCATGCAATCACGAATTGTCCATTTCTGCTAATCATTGCTTTAGACATTGGTATGTAAAAGTTGTGTTGCGGGCGCATTAAAAAAATTACGAGCTAATTTCGATGGATAAACATCCCCGGCGACAATGAGACACCGGTACTAGGAGTATGAAAATTCATATGAATCGGCTATGATACGATGGCAATTTTATCTGAGGGCATTTCGAAATGAACCTAGCGGATATTGGGTTTGGATGAACAGAAATTCCGTAAGTAAACAGAAAGTCGATCAGTAGGACCGAAGGGAGTCATGCTGCAGCTGTATTAGAGAAATTGGGGAACTTTTTGCCCGGACGAGTCCCTCAGAGGGTCAAAATATTTTCCTCTCTCGACGATTATCGCCGACAGCCGTGTCCTGGCCCCCGGCACTGTCAAGAATTCCCTCGAGCCTAACCCTGGCTCCATACCCTCTGGGCTTAGCTGCGCCAACTCCCACCTCCCCAGAGACCACTTCTTTGTAAAAAAACACGGTTATACTCCTAGTTTGATATGCTCCATCTTCAAGACGAGCGAGCCAAATCTTATGGAATAAAATTAACCTTAGAGCCTACTAAACATTGTTACCTTATGAAGTCGAGAGGTATTCTTATGCTACAGCAAGAACCTAATCACTGATGGTGAAGTACTAATTAGCAGCTGGGGCAAACTTACAAGGTATAACATGCTGAATTATCGAGCTGATAATTGTGCTTGCTGTTAAGAAATGAGTTCGGGTATGCTGAGGAGACTTTTGCAAAACTATCAGCAATAGTTCTTTCCATTTGAGATACGTGCGTGAATTAAATGAGTTTTCCCAGATTAGAAATAGCAAAATGGGTTTGCATTCGTAACATATATTCAGTAAAGCGCGAAAGAAAACTACAACTTGAATCATATAAGGGCTGCCCAAAAAGAAATGCCCAATATTTTTTCTTAAAAACTATTAAATGAAATATTACAGCAGAAATTAAAGCACCTTACTCCAAAGATAGCATTTTCAAGCCTGCAAATGTGGAGGTCTTCCACAACATCATATTTCCTTGCGAAAAGCCAGCCCATTACATGTAGCAAATGAATTGCGACCGCATTGAGAACAATTCCGCTTTCAAGTATCCATTGTAAGTAGCCTTGAACATTTTCGAGAGAGCGTTGCCCAAAAGCGGCCCCCGAGAGCGGGGTTGCCCAAAAAAGTAATAAGCCACATTTTTTCTCAAAAAACTATTTATACGTCAAAAGTAAAATTTAGACGAATGATAAAATGATATTTTATCCGATCACTCTATTTCTTCACGTTATATCCTTTAGATTATATTGCCTTCCTCCAGCAAATCACTAGGGCGTTTATGCTCTATCGGTATCAGTCCTCAATCTGGTTTAGGAGCCAGGCTTTCTCTTCGCAGATCACCTCATCGTTGTACAAAGTAGTTATGCGGAAAAATACTTGGTATCATTATTCAAAATGGATTAAAAATACGAGAAATCACAAAGCAATTTTTCATTCTTTTACGTCTTAAGTTTGCGCCAGACTGGTGTTTGCAAGCCTAATCTTGCAGTCTATCCCCTGCTGAATCCACAACATTGGTCAAAGCATTCAGATGTAAGATTTGGTAGCGTCATGAGAGTCTGATAAAGGTTTGTGACAAATGGAGACGAGTCTCTCAATGACCGTTTCAACGCACTTATTTCCGTAAAAAATGTGAGGAATAACTTTTTGGGCAACCCTCGTATTACAACGATAGTTGACGCTGATAATTTTTTCTCCTCATTGTCCGCGCAAAGATTCCCCATTCCCATGTACCCCATTCCGATGTACACTCAGTATTAGAACTCGAGAGACAGATCAGGTCCATTAATTCCCATAGTAACGAACGACAGATAATTGTAGGTGGAGATTTCAATACACCATCGATAGATTGGAAAACATGCAGTCATAAGTCTGGAGGTAGGGACAAAGAAATCTGCGAGTCATTGCTTAACCTGTTCGCATCATACGCACTACATCAAATAGTAAATTTTCCTAATAGAGGGGAGAATGTTCTCGATTTACTTGCCACAAACATCCCTGAAAAAGTTATTAAAGTTGAAAATGTCGATGGAATAAGCGACCACAAGGTAGTATACGTAAAATTTTCCCTCGACACTGAAAAACATTTTAAATTAAAAAGAAAGATTTACCTTTTTAGTAAAGCAGATTTTAACGGATTTAGGCTTGACTTAAAAACATCTTTTGAAAAATTCGAGAACATTAGCAAAAATAGCGATACAGACAATACATGGAAAGAGTTCCTCCAAATTACACGGTCACTTGTCAACAGATATATACCTCATAAGTATAAGAGCGAGAATAGGGAACCAAGGTGGTACAACGCGGAGGTTAGAAAATGTTTAAAACGCCAACGAGTTAGCCACGCGAAACTAAGAAAAATGAAGACAAATATAGCTAATAGCGACCTAAAAAATACTATGGAACATTATAAAATTTGTAAAGCAGCCGCAAAAACAGCCCTTAGAAAAGCATTTAGCGAATACAAGAGAAAAGTACTTGGAGAACAGCTAGAGGGAAATCCGAAAGCATTTTGGTCATATGTTAGGGAAGTACAGGGAACTAAAAAATCAACGGTTAATTCCTTGAAAAACAATAAAGGCGAAATAGTAACTTCCAGTCTAGATAAGGCAAATTTTTTGAATTACTTTTTTCAGAGTGTTTTTAATCAATCTATGCATAGTTTCCGCGAAACCATACCAGACCAATTTCAACAACCAATGCCCCCAATCGATATATCTTGTAGCGGAATCGTATCCTTACTAAGTAACATTAGCCCGAACAAGTCCTCAGGTCCTGATGAAATTCCAGCTCGTGTTTATAAAGAATTAGCTCTCGAAATGGCTCCGTATCTTAAAGTAATATTTAACAAATCCCTCGAAGAACACGCGGTTCCCAAAGACTGGAAGATAGCAAACGTGACCCCAATTTATAAAAGCGGAGATAGGGAACAGCCATGTAATTATAGACCAATATCATTAACGTCACTATCATGTAAAATTATAGAGCATATAATAGTTACATCAATAATGGGACACCTCGACAGCCAGGATTTATTAATAACAAACCAGTATGGGTTCAGAAAAGGACGGTCTTGCGAAACTCAATTAGGTCTTTTTGTTCACGATATTTTAGTTTCCGGAGAAGGTAACGTACAGGTAGATGCAGCGTTTCTTGACTTTAGAAAAGCTTTTGACAAGGTTCCCCACTGTAAGTTACTCGCGAAGTTAGCATCATACGGAATAGACAGTAATATAGTAGGCTGGATAGGAAACTTCTTACATGAACGCGTTCAAAGGGTGGTATTAGATGGTGTCAGCTCAGGCGAAGTAAAAGTTACATCGGGTGTTCCCCAGGGAAGCGTGATAGGCCCAATTTTATTTCTTCTGTACGTAAACGACTTGAATAGTGTAGTAAAAAATAGCAAGCTCCGTCTTTTTGCCGATGATGCAGTAGTGTATAAAGAAATTAGAAATGAAGAGGACAGACAGTGTTTAGCTAAGGATTTTGATGCGATTGATGATTGGTGTGATAGATGGCAGCTAGAATTACATTTGAAGAAATGCGCGATTATGAATTTTTGGAAAAAGAATGGCCTTCCCCGGAATAATTATAGCATCAAAGAAAACAAAATATGTAACGTAGAATCTATTAAATACTTAGGCGTCACCATCAGTGAAGACATGTCATGGGGGAAACACATCAGGGAAATAACTAGTGTAGCAAACCGTAGATTAGGATTCGTAAAAAGGGTTCTAGGCAAATGCGATGAGAGAGTCCGAGAAAGAAGCTATTTTACACTTGTCAGGCCTCATTTAGAATATGCCGCTAGTATATGGGATCCCTACGAGGAAGGTATGATAAAAGAATTAGAGCGCGTGCAAAGGAGATCTGCTAGGTTTGTTAAATGTCGTTATGATAATTGTATTAGTGTTACGAGTTTAATAGAAGAACTAGGATGGGAATTACTATCAGAACGCAGGTTAAAATTTAGGTTAAACCTTTTAAGTAAATTCGAAACCGATTTGTTCACAGATGACGTTAGATATATATTAAGAACCCCTGCGTATTATGCTAGGTTTGATCATATTAACAAGATTAGGGAGATAGATTGTCGTACCGATAGATTTAAAATGTCATTTTTCCCGCGTACCATAAGAGAGAACAATAGGCAACGTAGCAAAAGGGATAGGTAGGTGAAACATAGTTAGAATAGTCTGTAGTGCATGATGCATGTAATAACTACCAATAATCCCTTCCTTATTATGTAGATTTTAACCTGTACTATACCGTAGTAACTAATATTCTATTGTAATAACTACTGCAATTACTTGCAATAACTAATAATCTACTGTAGTAACTAATAAACTATGACCCTATTTTCTAGCATGTCTACATTATATATCCTACTTACATGGCAATAGTGCATGTTTGGTGATCTTCACCCCCTGCCACACACCCTCGTGGTGGCTCGCAGGGTATTACGTAGATGTAGATGTAGAAAGATCTTACATACTCGAGTTTAAACTCCTAGCAGGTTAAACTTTATACCTTCAGGCGTCACTTCGTGGAAGTATTTGATATTTAAATACATATTTAAACAATCCTTGCACTTTTCCACAATTATTTTTTAACGTACTACGCGTTTCGCAGCTTGCTGCATCTTCTCTACGTTTCCTACGAAAGGTTTAAAGATGGAAGCATTGGAGCAAATGGAACTTATCAGAGAGTCAAGCAACCTTTGCGACCAGTTTCTTTTTTCGCTCCTCTCCCCACTCCTTTCCGAAAAAACTTTCCCTTCTCACAAGCCCCCAACCTATGTACCCCTGCCTTTCCAACCAAACATTAATTTGTTCTCCAACCCCCCACCCGCCCCCAGCTTTTTGGCGTTGATTACTATCGTAACTATCAATAAATAACATGTAAAAAAATGTACCTGAAGATGTAAGAAGCAGCGAATCGCGTAGTATGTTTATAAATAGTTGTGGAAAAGTACAAGGATTGTTTTAATATAGATTCCTTGAACGTTTATTGGATTTTCACGTTATGCACATCATTATTTAGATACTTTTGTTTTATTTTCAAACCACTTTTTAGAATGCTTTTTAAACGCAATTTGTGAACTGCTTTTGGTATTTAACTAAAAAAATGGCCCCATTATTTTGCGCCAAGGTGCCATTCATAACTTTGACTTCAAAATTCGCGTCCAAACCTGTTGACATTTCCGCCGAATGCGTTCGCCGCGAATATTTTCGGCCTGTATTTGCAATAGCTTTCACATAAATACATACAACTTGTCGGGCAACTCTGTAATCAAGCCAGGTAGATAGAAAAGACATACAAAAATGAATGTGGTAGAAGTGTCCTCGTCTATAGTAGAGCCTGAATGCGGCGAAAATCCATTGTTGTTAGCCAAGAAGCCGACTCCGTCTGGACCGTGTACGTTAAATGAGGAATGAATTCTTTCGTGCATTGACACCACATTCACACAAATTTTCACACACACACACAAATTCTGCTAAGTGTCATAATCGGCGAAATTTACATCTTTGAGGACGCGGCTTCGCACACCTGACAATTGTAGGCTTAAGGCGGTAATATGCATAGTTCATGAGAAAAAATGTTTTTTAAAGGAACAGCATACCATTAAATATTTAAGTTAAAAACTTCTACTTCGGCAGACGTAATTATAAAGCTGAGAGTCATGGGACGAAGAATGTGACTCAATTTTACTTAAAGTACACAAAAGGAACAAAACCTCATTTTGAGAATCTGTCTACAAATGAGTTGAATTTAAAACAAAACTATCTAAAAAAATTATATATATCCTAAGAGAACATCCAATGAACCGTTACCGATTTTTAAAGGTTTAAAACTCGAGTCCACCAGATTTTGGCGCGGACAATAACTAGTCAAAGGTATGAAGAAAGCAAAAAAGAGCGATAAATTGCAGAAGGTCAAGTACTTCTGATTTTTTTATATGTTCTTTAGGTTAACCCTTTATTATAAATCCAAGTTTACCATCTCATGGAGCCACCATTGGCCACTTTTCTCGAGGAAAACCACTACGTTTTCGGACTATTTTTCCATTTTCGCATAAGACCTCAAAAACAGATTCTTTAGCGAGATAGTTTATTAAAAATAATTCTAAAGAATGTTTAATTGTGTTTAATTTGAGACGATTTACCCCTCTTTATATTTTCTGAGATACTGAAGAAACAAAAAACTCAATGTTTTTGGCGTAACGACGATATACAGAGGTATTTGTATTTTAATTTATTCACTTCATCGTCTAGCGGTCAGGGGAGCATGTGAGGTTTTTCCTCCAAGTGGCACGAGTATTGCGCGCATGGTGTGGATCACTGAGGCAGATAAAGAGGGCATTACGTCATCAAAATGTAACCTGACAACCGAAACAACAACAATATTGTTTATCCTCACACTTTTCTCACATTCCTTTGGATAGCACGACGGAATGGACTAATTAACGGATGTAAAGCAAGAATATCCACTATCTGTTAGAAATTTACGGAAACTCACTCATGAAACATGTATTGGCTACTTATTGTTATGAATTCCTCTCGATTTTACCATAATTTTCACCCGAAATGCGGATTGTTATTAATTTAAAAAATAAATAAGAACATATATGTAAGTAGAAGTGCAAGTGTGTAAGTTAGAAGGGCCCACATGGAAGAAGTAAATGCAAACCGATTTCGAGTATGGTGTTGATGGGAAACATCGTCAAACTGCGAAACTTGCGCGTTAGCCCGCTAGAGCTAAAGGATTCTTGAGGTTAACAAAGATGGTTGACAGGCTACTACCACGTTAAAGCTTTGAGCATAGCCAAACATAGCAGGTGCCCTTCTCAATCTACTTCAATTATGTAGATCCACACACAATGGGAGGGCCTGCTCAGTATTAGGTATACAGATCAGCGGTTCCAAAACTTTTGAGCTATGGAGCCATTTTTGAAGAATTTGTCTCACCTGGAGCCCAAAGGAATGTTTCGAGTTTGGTTCTTTCTATGCTCTGAGGGATAATATTACGCAATGTATGTATACGGAGGTATGAATAATGTGACGCCATTCGTTGATCGTTCAATCATATGACCCTTCCCTATCCAATGCTAGTTCCGTTATCTTCTGGTATCTCTTCCTATGTACTATCCTCTTTATTTGGTCCATGCACTTATTCCTTGGTCTTCCTCTGGGGACTTTTCCCTCTGTTTTTCCTTAAATTATGTTTTTCACAAACCCATTGTGTCTCAGGGTGTGTCCAATTCATCTCGTTTTTCTTTTCTGTATGGTCCTCTCCTCTTGTACTCTTTCTGTACTCTTCATTATTACTTATTTTGTTCATCCATTTTATCTTCAGCATCCTCCTCCAGCACCAGGTTTCGAAAGCTTCTAGTCTTTTCTGGTTAGTTTTTCAAGCGGTCCATGCTTTCGGTCCATTATATACGGGTTACGTTTATTCAAACAAAGACAACAAGAGTAAAAAATCTAGATAGAAGCAACAGTTGAAATTTTGTGATTTTTATCATCTTCATAAAACTGCCACGGATAGAGCCCCTGAAATTCATTCCCGGAGCCGTCAGGGTTCGGCAGAGCACACTTTGAAAAACGCTGATGCAGATTGTTATTGTGAAGTATTCCGCGTTCTCGTGCCTCCCCTACTCCAGAGACAGGACAAAATGATTATGTTCGACAACTGCGGATCCTTACATTTCTGGACTCCTCGAACGGGGTCTCAAGACAGAGAACGGTCTGTTGAGGCGTTTGTGAGCGAGTGTGCGCGTGCAGGAAGAAGTAATATTTACCAATCGAGAGGGAGCCACATCTCCTTTGGCACACTCTCTCGTTTGCTGCTGTCCCGCCGCCGTGCTGGTAAAACCCAACGAGGAGGATGTATAGGGGGGAAGTGGGCTTCTTCAACGTGGACTACGGCGGGGAAGAGTTTATATCCGGGAGGATTTTCTTGGCAAAACAGCATACGAAGTTGCCAAGCACCCTCCCCTCCAACCCCCTTCCTCTCAAGGCAGCGACGCGGGACCGCGCGCTCGGGCAGACTTGACGGTGCCTCCCATTCAACAACTCATCATGCCCCTTTCCCCACAGCCCCACACACCTGAGGCCCCCTCCGTGTCCCCTACGAGGCATGAGGTCCGCCCCTCCCGGCCCTTTCCTCCCCTTCCCCCCCTGATGAAGCGGTGGGCGTTAAGGCAGAATAGAAATATGTATCGCGTATACAACAGGGGGTCTCTCTTTCCCTCGCGTTACTGACTTCCTAAAGGTAATTTCGTCCATTTTATTGTCCCTTGTCAAACTCACTTATAGCATAACTCCCGTGAGAGCAAGTGAGATGCAGCTACTTTAAGACGTTCCATAATTAGTTGATAGTAAGGGCTCTTAAGGCGAAACGGTACGGAGAGAGCGTCGGCTATTGTGGCCAATGGTAGAAGCTGTGATGAGGGCGTGTCATGCCCACCATCTTTGTTAACCCCGATTTTCCTTTAGCGCTCACGGGCTGACGCACTATGTTGCAATTTCGCGATATTTGCCATTATTACTAGTTTATATTAAGCGCATAATACGAAGGTCCTTGGATGAAAAATTAAAAGAGAGATACTACTCCGCTCTAGTTAGGCCACACAACGAATACGCCGCGAGCATTTGGGGCCCTAGTCGTATAGATTCAACCAAAAAAATAATAAAATACAAAGAAAAGCTCACTTTTCGTTAAAATCCGCTACGAGCAAGCATACAGCGTTTCACAAATTTTAAAGGGATTAAGGTGGGAGCCCCTAGAGACTCGGAGGCTACACGCTTGGCTTAGCTTGCTTGAGAATTTCAGAACTGGTGTGTTACAGAGTGGCACAGAGAGTAATATCATGACGCCTCACTATATCTCTAGATCTGACAGAAGCGATAAAATAAGAGAGATATATTGCCGAACAGATGGGTACAAAAACGCCAACTAAAATACTAAATAGGTATTAAAAAAATGAGCTCCACAATATACACTCTCGTAATACACGTCACAATTTCACCGCCCAAAACCTTATCCCTTACATCTTTACACGTCTGGTGTTCTAACACTCCTTGCCCCGCGCCCATGCGGCGCGGCCGCTCGCAGGGTAGTATGTAGATGTAGAAGTTCTTTCAAAAGGAGGCAGGAGATTTTGGAGGGCCGCTCGGTAACGCTTGTCAAAGTCGACGAAAAGATATTTATCTGCAAAAATAACCCATTTCCTATTACGTATTAATATCAAAACTGATCTATACTATGTGGCCGATTGCTCGATTCGATATGATTCGATATGATTCGATCGCCGAAATTCATTGCCTTCGAAAATAACCTCGTGTCATCTAACTACATGGTTTATTTCGTATTCTTGTCTTGAATCTAAAATGTAAGCAGATCCAGCAGTCTGCTACATCAAATTTCATTAACTTCGGATACTTAGAAAATTTTCATTGTAAACAGAGTAATCTATATGTCAATATATATATATATATATATATATATATATATATATATATATATATATATATATATATATATATATATATATATATATATATATATATTACAGAAAAAGGAAATAAATTTAGAAATATAAGCTAGCAACAAGGCGTTGAGGTTGGGGATGGATAGATAGGTATATCAGTGGACACTCACAGAAAGGCGATCCATGGCGACACCGGTGTCCACTGCTCTCGGAAGCTTTCGGGTGAGAACCCTTCCTCAGCGGGAGAAAATCACAACTCTTTCTCCCGCCCCAAATTTACTAGGGCCCCAAATGCTCGCGGCGTATTCGTTGTGTGGCCTAACTAGAGCGGAGTAGTATCTCTCTTTTAATTTTTCATCCAAGGACCTTCGTATTATGCGCTTAATATAAATATATATATATATATAGAGAGAGTCACAATTTTTTGTGTTGCGTCGCCCTCCCGTGCCTAGCCCTACCTTTCCGTCGGCGATGAATAAATTCATCAACTTATCGAGGTTGGTGAGTTCATCGACTCACCGATGGCGATGAATTAATCGCCTCATCGTCGTCGATGAAAATCATCGAATCCGAATCATCTCGATGATTTTTTTTCATCGACCCTCGATGGGCAAATTCGTTCATCGCACAAGCCTACCCTAGTTGGTGAGGAATCACGCCCTTGAGCTGGGGAGTAGGGTATTAAGTACACATAGACGTAGATGGAACTCGATTGGTCTTGATTGATAATTGGTTTGCAGGAACACATCTTCAATTTCTTATCTTTTTTACCAATAGTTATTAGCGCCCAATATTTGATCTAATCTTCTGCCGCCGGATAAAATTTTCGAAAAATTAGCCTATGAATAATTGCTAATGCACGTAATAGTAAGTCCGTAAGAGTAAAAAAACCGGTAATTTACCTCAAAAAAACTCTTTATCTATTAATTATGTCTCCAAGCGGTTTGCTGCGCATCCGCCATCTCAACTACTTAGGGAACTCATAACTCCAAGCCAAATCTTATCAAATCAATAAATTTATCAAATGTTTCTGCAACGCTTATTGAATGGTTGCCACGGCTTATGGGTCCCATTAATTAATGGAATACATATGTGTCGTCCCTGCGACAGTACATAAGTAGACATACGCGTAGATGGAACTCGATTGGTCTGAGTTGTAACAATATCTTCAGGCCTGCACATGACTTTTGTGTCTTTATGGCTCCCATTCAAGTTCGTACTAATCGAATATCTCATATCCATTCTCACCTTCGGTGTTCATAGGTCAAGTTTGATGTTCACGCAACAGGAAGCCACGTGTAATACTCTTCGTTTATCTATTCTATTTCATTCACCCACAGAAAAAAGAGCCCATTTCATTAGCTTTCTCTCATTAGCAAATGGCTCCTCACCATGCGGTAGATTCAGATGTTTGCGTTGTCCTGCAAAAACGCAACAAAATTATATTAATGTTTTACGAGAGGATGTTTTTGGCCCTCAAACTCCGTCGGCGACTTCTCAAGGAGTGGGAAATGAGCATTTAAAGCTCCGCAACGTGAATTAACAATCTCAGGATTAAACAAATTAAATATAGACGGATTATATAGAGAAAACCGCACAGATCTACCAAAAGGAAGCCCAGGAAGCGGGTCGTCTTCAGCTAGTATTTAAAAATACCACCACGAATTTTGAGCACCTGATTTTGAGAAAGAAACTTTTTACAGTATACTCTGTGACGTAATGGTAATGGAAGAAAAATAAGACTAATCATTTGCGCCAAATCTCAAAAGCCAAGGTTGTGTGTGGGGATTTCCCATCCCAAAGGACATCATGATAATAAAAAAGTCCTCGCGACGCAGAGGAGTGGGGGAGGTTGGTACGCAAATAGAAATGCACGACATCTCTTCTTCCAAACCTCCTCATAACATCTGCCGCCTATTCCGTACAGCATTACCCATCTTTGCTTCCCACCCCCCTCTTAGCACGCCCCCTTATCCCTCACTACGACTGCTCCCCTTGTTTTCGGGACCGCAGCCAGTTGGTCTCCTTGGATCTTGGCGAGCGAGCTCCAAAAGATCTTTCCCTTTGCCTCTCCCACCACTATCCTCCCTCTCCTGACCATTTCTCATCCAGGTACCCCACCCACCCGCATTAGCTGGCGTAGGAACGGTAGTGAGTAGAACATTGTGACGCGGTCTTATACCTTAACATACTCTGCGAGCCGTCGCATGGACGCATGGCCGGCGGTGTTCGGACAACAGCCATGAAATAAGGGGAAAACATATTCAAATACATCTACATATTACCCTGCAAGCCCTCGCGGGGCCGGAGTAACAGGGAGTGTTAGGACACCAGCCGTGAAAAGATGTAAGGGATAAGGTTGGGGAGATGAAATGGTGACGTGTATTATGGGAGTGTTTTTAGTGGAGCTCAGTTTTTATTATGGTCGCTTATTGTGCGCGGAAAGAACGAGTTTTTTCACCTATCTGTTCGGCAATGTATCTTTCTTATTTTATCGTGTCTGTCGGACGTAGAGATGTAGAGAGGCGTAATACCTAGGTCACTCTAGTCTAGAAATGTTCATTCGCGATACCCATTGTTAATTTCCCTATCTTAAGTTGCAGTTGACGCTGGCAGGGTCTCTATCCGCCAACAAGTAAAACTAAACCGCCTATAGGATATGCTAAGAAAAAGCATAAGATTAAATAAACCTACATATTTATACCCTGCGAGCGTCCATATGGGCGTTGTATTTAGCGGAGCTCAGTTATTATTGTGGTCGCTTATTGTGTGCGGAAAGAACGAGTTCTATTACCGATCTGTTCGGCTATGTATCTCTCTTATTTTATCGCTTCTGTCAGACCTAGAGATGTAGTGAGGCGTCATGGTGATGTTCAATGTGTCGCTCTGAAACAAACCAGTTCTGAATGTCTCAAGCAAATTAAGATTAGCGTTTGGCCTTCGAGTCTCTAGGGGCTCCCACCTTAATCCCTCGAAATGCTATGAAACACTATATGTTCGCTCGTAGCAGTTTTTAACGATGCGGGCGGCTTTACTTTTATTTTACTAATTTTTTGGTCAAATCTTTATGACCAGGGTCCCAAATGCTCGCGGCGTATTCGAGGTGTGGCCCATCCAGAGCGTCAAGTCTTCTCTCTTTTACTTCTACATTCGATGAGATTTCTATTCTATGAGGTTCCGAGTTCGGGTCCAGCTAAATGAGGGTCGACCCCTCCTTGAGCATTAGTTGATTTTCTCGAGCTTCGAGAGCAGGTAACATTTTTTGCGGCCCCAGCAAACGGATTTACGCTCATCTTATGTATATCCCACACATTGTAATGTTATATCGAAATCGACGCAGTCTCGCTCAGTGCCTTTATAATAGCCGCCCACACAAGCGTCCGAGACGTACAACGACCGACAGCTCCTCAGTTACTCTCACGAAAAAATAAATAAATATTCACTCCCCACACTCCAAGAACTCGGCCCACCCCCAAAAACACTCTTCCACTCCTCAAGTCCAGAAGCGTGCGCGTGCTTCAGTCCACCGTCAGATGGCGCGGTGAGTCTCATTCACGCGTGGACTATTTTTTTTCCCTCCCTCTCAAACGCTCATAAATACGGCCGTAAAGACACAGCTGTTGGACTGAACGACTTACCCCTTCCACACGTCTCCCTATTCCCACACCTACAGGCAGCAGCAAGCGGCAGGGCTCATGTGTGCCACAATTCACTTTTATCCGACCCCAAACATCCAGTGTTTTGCAACCTCTTTCTACTGAGGTGGGTTTACAATGGTTAGTTTGCTGCAAGGAAGTCACTTTCAGGACAGTAGCCTTGCAAGTCGTCTACAATTAAGTCTTCTATATTTCATGGACTTCAACGACAGTCGGGGTCGATCGGGGTAGTAATCAACCGAGGTTCGCACTTGTACAGAAAATAGACTGGCTTCTATGTAGCCGCCTTTACACATGGGAGTTGACTTCTATGGAAAAAGCGAGTGTAGCGATACCTCGAATCGTATTGCCACTCGCAGGGAATCATTCTGCTCACACATAACTTCCGGCTTTTTCCAAACAAATGGATAGCGGAAGGAAGCAATGAATGAGGGAATGACGAAAATCGCCTAAATTAGGCAGCAATTTCGTTCGTATGACTTTTGAGAAATTATCATGTATTTAAATTTTTAATGTGCGTTCTTTGAATTATAATACGCATTCCCGGTTGAAACTACGGTAAGGTCGAGTCCATCTACCCCAAAGAAGTATATCGAATTATTCGTACTTCCACTTATGTATACTGAGTAATCATCCTCGTAGCTCATAGATAGAATTATACTTATGGACTCCGCGAAAACTTGGCTTCGAAATGAGCTCCGTTGCTGAAAAAGTTTGGAGACCGTGATAAAGTGGAGAGGAGAACATGTGTCCATACAGCGATATTCGCTCCCTGAGGCCAACACCCATTCCTTCCGCATCAGATCAAAATTCTTCCATGATCCTCTCATCTCCAATCCTTCTCGTCCAACTTTCGCCGCCAATACATCTCAAGTACCCCATTCCCGACGCACGTAGCCTACTTTTATGCATTTTCGGGTGCATGGAGGTTTTGCTTCCACAAGCCGGGAGGGTAGCATGTTCATAAACTGCAACATTACGAATCCCAAGGCAAACACTCATTCCATAAGGGGCGACTCATACCATCACTGACTTCCTTTTTGTAATTTGAATGCCTTAAAAAAACACATGCACTCAAAAGTTACTACAAAGGCAACTGCAGGTTTTTGAAATTAAGACTTTTTCGAGTTCTTTCCGCGTTGTTGTACTTGTGGACGACCGTTAATATTGAAGACAGTGAAATCATCGCCAAGAAAAATAAGTCCTTTCCTGGCTTATAAAGGAGGCGATCGAAATCGATAACCATTCGAATAAGTAAAACAGGGAAGAAGGCTATCCTCTCTCCTCTATTTTCAAACAGATTTTCAACAATTCAAGAACGTCCAACTCCTCAGCCAATCGGTGCCCTACATATATAATAATAGTAAATTATTTGCTTTCCAGAAAGCAATTCTCAAATAACAATTTTAGGTACAAAAAGTAAGAAAGCTTTAGGTAGTCTTTAAGAAAAAACTGAGTTGAGACTACCTTCACAGTAATAATAGGCCATGACCTTAAAGGAGTATAATTCACTTAACCTAATCAACTAATTCTCAGCCAAAAATATAGATAGAAAAATAACAATGACTTTACGCAATGATTTCAAATAAATATTCTGCATCTGGATGAGTGAATAACCATTGAATAGCCATTTGCATTGAATGAATGCTTTTAGTTTTTATGTTAACCGGTAGCAGATTGTTCACTTTTGGACCCATCGTATAAAAAAATATCTTTGAAAGAAATTTTTGCTTGATATTCAAAGTGTGACATGATATATATATATATATCTTTAACAAATCTTCTGAGCATTCGGGCCTGATGATTCCAACTGGAATGCCGGCAAAACGGTTGTCCACTAATACGCTGCAACGCGGGAAGAACCAAAAACATTCTCAAGGACTCAAAAGTTGTATTAAACGCAACGCTTCTCAGAAATAGACAGAATTTTCAAAAATTTCTACCGGGAGATAAAGGAGATAAAATTGACTGAATTAAGCGCTCAAGGGATGTTAACCGAGTAGAAATTATTTTAAGTTAATAAAATGAATTAATTATGTAAAAACATAACCACTCCCTTCAGCAAAAGAAATTCCGCACAATCCTGCAGTAATGGGTTTATGTATATTAAGTTTATTATTAAAATAGAAAGTTTATGCCTAAAATAATATACTAATAATTTATTTAAAGAATATTAAAATAAAGTTTAAAATGCAAATAAAAACAGAAAAGGCTAAATTGTGAATGGAGTAATAATTATGGGCCATTGTGTCATTTTTTTATTATCTTTTAATTAAGTTGAAAATAGTTCTTGGAACACATTCCATTTAAGTTCACCTGTTAACGCGTAGAAACGATCCAAACAAGCAGCATTGAAAATTGCAGATTCATATTTTTTTTCTTTCCTGTGGTCAAAGCATTTTATGACGTGAGGTTTTGGCGCGGTGCTTACAATTTAGACGAAATTACAAGTAAATACATTACTTAAAATGTTGGGTTACATACTACTAATACATACTACTAAGCGGCTGTCATAATAATGAGAAATGTATTGCTTTGCGCAACGAAGAAAATTTATGCATTCATTCTTGGTCTTTCAATCCTAAGATTGGTTGACTGAAGCCCTCCTATCTTCCCTATCTAATGCTAGTTCCCGCACTTCCCGTTAGATCTTTCTATATAGCCCCTATATTTGCTCTGTAATTTATTCCTGGTTCTTTCTCCTCTGGTGACTTTTACCTCTGTTTTACCTTCATTTACGTTCTCCTCCTACCGAATGTACCCTAGGGCGTGTCCAATCGATCTGGTTCTTCTTCTCTGTATCATATTCCCTATGATCCTTTTCTCTTCTATTCTTCAGTAAACTTCATATCTTATTTTATCCGTCCATTTAATTTTCAGCAGTCTCCTCCAGCTCCAGGTTTCGAAAGATTATAGTCTTTTTTAGGCTGCTTTTCCAGTGGTCTATGTATCCGATGCATAGAGTGCCACGCTCCGCGCGAATTTTTCATATAATGTTTCCTAGTTCGTAGTCCTATCTTCTTTGAACATATCTGTTGTTTTTTTACCCGCCGTTTTATGGACGTCTTCTTAGCTTGAGTTATTCTCTTATTGCGGTCCGTTGTGCTTCTTCCGTCCCACGTGATAGTACTTCCGATATAGGTGAAGGAATTCATTTGTTATAATTTCTCCACTCTAAGGGAGATTTCTGAATTTAGCTTCTCTCCTCCACATACACATTTTAGTTTAATCTGTGACATGCAATGGTTGGGAAATTTCTAGGTGTCGAAAATTTGGTATTGTACCCTTATTTTTTTGCCTTTTGATGAAAATAATGCGAATACAAAATTTTGAGTCTATCAACCCCTGACAACCCGTGCTGCATAGGTGCCAAACTTTCCTTGTAGAGGAGCTTCTATTTATGCTCCCGGCTTTCTGTCTTTTAACTAAACATTAAGTTCAAAGGATAATTAGCAAGGATAAAAGATAATTAGTAAATATATTTCAAGTGTCATAAGGCTAGGGGTTAAAATATCACGTAGCAGCACAACAACCAAATTGTTGGGCCGCAGTGTTTTACTATACCTATAGATATCGATAATTAGAACACGTTTGTTAAGTTTCACGGAAATCTGTTAAACATCTATCACTCCAATCACTTTAAAGGAACAGGCACAGGAGAAGATGGATTACAACGCCGATTATCTCCGCCTTATGTCCTACCCACTCCTTAAGCACAGAGAAAAATCCCCCTCATCTCACTCCCTCCACCATTTCCCCTCTTCTTAATTACCTTCGTACCCTATTGTCTGCTAATTGCGTTAATCACCTCAGCGGCCGTCCTCCCAGCCTCCACCCTCCCTGCGAAATTGCCTCGCCTGCCATCGGCGAAACGTGAGGGCAGACTCACCCGTGGGGAAGAGAAGAGCAAGAGTAATAAAAAAATAACGAGAATCGGGAAGCAGGAGAGCAGTAGATTAACGTAATCACTCGTGGTAGTGACAAAGGACTCAGGAGGTTAAGTCGAAAATACTTTAATTTACAAGGTCTTGGAATGAGTGGCGAGGGTAGTTATTCGGAAAAGCACTGGCTTGGTGTAAAAGATTGAAAAAAAGAATGAGGTACGTCCTCCAATTAAGGAGGATGCTTTATTATAGGTATGTCCAATAACCTACCATGACTCTAACTTACGAAGTCTCAGATGGCTAAAAATACAAAATAGGCGCTTACTTAATAGGGCAAAATTCAAGCACAAGTTAATAACGACAGAACTTCCCACATAATTACACCAGAATGTACAATATAATGCTAGAACAAATAAACGACCTACACAGTACATGAAAGAACTTTATATACCACACTATAGAACATCTGCAAACGCTAGGTCTTACCATGTCACCTCTTGCGAAGTATGGAATCAATTGTCAGAAGACGTAAAAAAAACTGAAAATGCAAATAAATTTAAAAATAAATATCATGAAATATTACTTCAAGTGAACTAAATATCATAAGTGAACTAAATATAGTGCTACACTGTACAACATCTGGTTATTTTGCATAATTTGACCGTTTTATTAAATATTATTTCGGATTATGTGGTATTAAAACATTTTGTATATATTATTAATGCAATATTTGTTTGACTGGAGTCAAGAGCTAAAGATATGTATAATCATATATGTGCCTAATGGACACACTTATCCTGGAATAATAAATTTTATTTTCTATCCTATTCAATGTTATGAAGTAAGGTTGTTACTATCGAATGGTGAAAAACTATAACAAGGTCATTGGTCATTTAATGAAGATCATTTGCTTTTAAAATGATTAATTTTTACGCTGAAATACACCACCTAGATGGAAATGTGAAGGCATTTCTTCACATAACGTTTTTATCAAAATATTTGCCAGAATAATACAGTTCAAGAACTGGTGTTACATGTAATACATAAGGAGACACCTATTAAATTTTCTTCAGCTGAGGCCATTGATAATAAAACAATAGTATTAAGGTTTAAATGGCAAACTTCCTGTTTTCTTCGGAGCATATAGCCGACGTAATGTGATGAATGTGGCAACTTAGCCAAAGGAAACTTTTGCTGTTTTCCTAGTTTATGAATGTATTTTTCAATGTTTACCATAATCTGGTAGGTACTTAATATACATTGTTAAATGTTTTAAGCCTGATGACAATTGCATCCTTCCCTCAGTTTGTTAAAAAATCAAAATCTCAAATCCTGGCGAAAAGGTAATGGAGGCTGGAGTAAGTTTAATTACTGATTTTCGTTACGTGGTAAATGCTTCGGTTTAACTGTTTGCCCTGTAAAATTTTACCAAAGGAGTATTTGCATGAAATTTAAAAAAATATTAAGAGCAGCACTAAGCCAAAATTTATGTAATACAGTAATTTTTTAAATCGTCAGGAAACGGTATTTTGATGCGCAGGTAAACAGTTTACCTCGGTCATCGAATTCCTCATTCAACCACATCAAACCCTACAGAAAAGCAATGGAGACTAGAGTCGGTGTAACCATTGGCTTTTGTGGCGAGGTAAAAGCTTCGATTTAAGGCGATTCATCACACCTGCACGACCGGTCGAATTGGTCATGATTTCCGACCCCAGATTTTTTGCTAAAGATTTCCCTCATCTACTTGAAATTTTCAGAATATAAATAAAAGACCTTTGGCAAGGGATGTTTGTGTCTCACAATGACAGTTTTTATCCTGGTACACAAATAAACCCCTGGAAAATCGGCGTGATATAGGGTAGAGTAAGTCCTCGATTTACGTCGGAGATACATGTTGAAGAAGAGTGAAGGTAACGTGAAACAACGTAAAACGGATCCAGATATTTGTGACCACTTTAATCCCCCGATAAATCAGGGCGTTAATTTTAGCATTCACTTTTTTTCCTTTTTCCTGGAAAATAGCTACTTCAGATAGGATGATTGTCTTAGTTACCAAAAAACGCAAGTATATGCTCATACGGTCAATTTTATTTGCCTTAAACAGGGAAAAATTTTCCGACGACCCTTGCCAACATGGACGAAACATCGAATCTGACGTAAATCGAAGCAACGCATACCGAGGGCTTACTGTATATATTTACAATAACTAATATCTGCTTTAAAAAATCGTACACGGAGGGAGATGTTTCAATCCTTCTTCGATCAGAATACTTATTAGAAGCCGTCATGGTTGTAAGATAAAATCATTAAATGGGTTCATTTCGACAACATGCACGAGTGGTTTTTAAAGATAATATGCTCGGATGGTGACGCAAATAGTGCAGCCTTTCCTCACAGACCTTCGGTCAGCGCTGCCTATACCTGCGCGCAGGAGACATGGCAACAAAACGCAGGCGACTGTTGTCTTTCCATTTTGGTAAAAACCAAATAACTCGATAGTAATTTCCACACTGTTTTAATGAAGTCTGACCATGGTTTCGACACTTTATGTCATTAAATAATAAAAGTTCTTTGTTAAATTTGTGGTATTCCATTTTATCTTTCAGATGATTTAATGGTAAAATTTACAAATCCACAACTTAAAAAACACACACGACCCGGGTTTCAACGCTTGAGCGTCATCTTCAGGTTCACCTGAAGATGACGCTCAAGCGTTGAAATCCGGGTCGTGTGTGTTTTTTAAGTTGTGGTTTTGTAAATTAGGCTGTAATTAGGTTTTGTAAATGTAAATTTGGCTGTTGTTTTTTGACCTTCAACTACACCTGTTCTTTTCTCCTTTTTCCCCCCCCTCCAATATTTTTTACTTATGATTACGTCACTTTGAACCCCCCACCTCTATGTCCCCTCCCTCACCCTCTCCTCCGTCATAAACTAATCTTCCTACCACCCATCTTTGATCTGCTAAGGGGTATATATAGAATTGGAATGTTAACAATTGTACCTCGACAATGACATAAAGATGATTTAATGGTAACATTTACAAAACCACAACTTAAAAAACACACACGACCCGGGTTTCAACGCTTGAGCGTCATCTTCAGGTTCACCTGAAGGGTGAGGGAGGGGACATAGAGGTGGGGGGTTCAAAGTGACGTAATCATAAGTAAAAAATATTGGAGGGGGGGGCGTAACCAGAAAAAGGAGAAAAGAACAGGTGTAGTTGAAGGTCAAAAAACAACAGCCAAATTACTGGATCACAGGACAAGTACGGGGACTTAAAGGGAAAAGAGGTGATTGAGTCATAAAAACTACGTCATTACAAATATTGTCCGGGATATTCACAGTTTCATGTTTCTCGTAGATATCCAGTTTTGGCCTTTTTTCATGGCCAATTATACCTTGATAATGATATGAAGTGACAAAACCATGGTCGGTGTTCATTTTAACAGCGTGGAAATTACTATCAATTTATTTTTTTACCAATATGGATATACAATATTTCCACAAAGTTGCGCCTAAGGGCAACTCTTTCATACGACTGTTGTCTTGATCGAGAGTTATTCTGGAATGAGCGTCACCAGACGCCGAAAGGCCTTGATTGGGTGCGAGTGTCGCCATCTTGTGGATTTTCTTCAAAACTATTCCTTACCAAAAGGTAACATGTATCCTCTTAACGCTGTGTGAAATTCACAGTGGAAAACTCAATCGCCTGGACTGGGACTCGAACACAGACCCTTCGATTTCGCGCCGAATGCTCTAACCAGTTCAACTACCCAGGCATCCTATTCCAATGTGAATATCGGCGCACTTAAAGCACTCGGCGCGAAATCAAGGGATCTGTGTTCGAGTCCCAGTCCAGGCGATTGAGTTTTCCACTGTGAATTTCACACAATTGTGTGATCACTAGCGGAAGACTCCGTTAAAGTTACTGCGCGGCTAGTTCAGCAGTTCGTTGAAAAAAAGTAAATTTAACCTAAGTGCTGCCTGCCTTGTATACTTTATTATTTCGAGTTTAAACTCCGTTGGGTAAAATGTGAGACAAAGCGTTAAGAGGATACATGTTACCTTTTGGTAAGGAATAGTTTTGAAGAAAATCCACAAGATGGCGACACTCGCACCCAATCAAGGCCTTTCGGCGTTTCGGAGCAGTTATTTGAAAATGTCAAACACCTTTGTGCTTAAAGGTGGGCTTTACCCCGAGGACTGGCGCTAAGCGCTCGCATACGGGTATCTCTGGCATTACATGCATGGTACCTGTGAGGACAACTTGCTCCTTAAAGCCCCCATGAAATTCAGTGGAAGAGGATGTCTGGGTAGCTTAACTGATTAGAGCACTCGGCGCGGAATCGAGGGATCTGGGTTCGATTCCCAGATCAGGCGAATGATTTTTCCACAGTGATTTTAATAATTGTGTAATCTTTGAACTGCTACGAACTTTCCTTCCTCTGCAACGAGCCAAAAGCATTGAGGGAGACCCCCACTGGCCACCCGATGGCGGGGACTCTATTCCCAGTCCCCACCAAGGCAGCTAGTGACGCAACCAGTCCACGCGTCGAGCATTTAAGCATAAATGATCTCCTCGTAGTGACGTATTAATTTGGCCCATTTCAATCTGATGCTCTCTCTTCCCCACTGAAAGGGGAGACTGGGACGCTAAAATAAGTCGAGCGATAACATTTACGCATTTCTAAATATATCCACCTATTCCTTTCACATTTATTTGTCAAAAAGTTTTTTTCGTCTCTATTTAAATAGCGTTATTTTTGCCTTCTCCAGCTTTATGAGAAAAGAAAATAATGTACGGCCCCAGGCGTTTTACATTCCACTCGCGGCGGAAATGAGAGCTAGCTAAGTAGTGTGCTGTAAAAACACAATAGTCTAGAATCTATTTGCCTAAGACCCGTATCTTTAGGTCGAAAGACGCTGGCCTTTCGACTTTAAGGCACCGGTTGGATCGCCAACAAAACTGTTGCCATCCCAGTCAACAAACGCGGTTAGAAGACGGAAAATGGAGAGATAATCACGTATTGAACTCTCTTTAAAATTCACTCTCATTGGTAAAACTTTTAAGCTTTATCCACTGTTTTCATATTTGTTATCATGCAAAGGTTTTATTGAGTTTGAATCTTTTGTCTTACTGACTAAAGAAGGACGTTTTGGAATGAAATGACTGATGGAAGTTAAAAGTTTTGGATAATAACTTTCCGTGTTCTTTATTTTGCAACAAGTTGCAGACTGGCCGCTCCTACGACCGGTCAACAGTGAATTTCGTTCACGTCGCCTACATCTTGGCCCCGCATTGAGTGAGATCACAGAATATCTGCTTTCGCGAGGGACTGGGTACGCGACATGGCGTAGAAAGGCGACTACAGGCAGAGATTTATATGAGAAGGCAGAGTTGTCGCGGTTGTGTTGGGGCGGTTAATTAGGAGCTAGGAAATGCTGAGGGCTGCGAGGGGTAGGACGCCATCAAAGTGCTGCAAATTTGGCTTCAGGTACACCAAAAAAAAGTTGGATCGTGTGCTATACTGAATGTGAAATCGACACAGAGGGTCAAGAGCGATGAGTGCAGGCAACATTTATCGCGCTAACCCTGAGTTTAACCAGCAGATTCCCTCATATGAATATAAATAAAATACAAGCTTAATATTGTGTCCTTCAACATACAACAGTCATTGATTCCCAACATTCCACGCAGTCATGAAAACAGCTCAGCCTCGTCTATCGACATTTTCGTAGATTTATACTGCTAATTCAATCATTTTATCGCCTCAGCATTATAATAATCGTCTCATGGCCAGCTTAACACCGGTAAATGCTAATTTGTTTATTAATGCTTTAAGAATCGGCTTCGTAATGCGTATTAACAATGGATTTTGCTTAGAAATACTGCTGAAAATAGCTTTAAAGCAAGCCCTTGGTCTTACTTCCATTTTTATTGGTTACTAAGAAAGAGTTGTTTCATAAAAATGTAAAATATTCCTTAAGACAATTTTTGAAGGATTTTATTACATAATTTTTCATCACTAGAATATTTTAATGAACATTTACCTATGTTTTTTCTACACAGCATCTATTTTTCAGCTCGATTAAACGTCTTTTCTCCTAAATAAAATGTCAAGCAGAGCGTTCCGTTAGAAACGCCAAAAAATGGCACTTTTATCTCATTGCGATTAAAAATCGTGGGTGAATTGTAAAAAAATCGTCATCTGCAGTTAAATGTAAAAAAATAAGCTAATGTTTGGCGTAATTCGTATTTGTGCAGGTAATATGGTTCATTTATAATCACTATCCAAACTCCAGTTTACATAAGGTTTGCACCGAGGGTAGAGGTGGCTTACACGGCACTTAGATGTAGATGTGGCATTAAAGGGCGAAAACTGCAAGTAGAGGACTACTTCGCCAAGCACTGTTATTTTTTGGGTCACCCACGACAAGAATATTCCAAGCCGATGTTTCTTCTCCTTTACCTGAGACCTCGTTAGGGCTGACTGACCATTATGCCTTTATTATGAATCAATTGTATATTCTCAAGGAGGCGAAAGGGGGGGGGGAGAGTGCTATCCGTAATCTTCGGATAAAAGAACAATTTCCAGAAGACTCTACACCCAACCAAACCCTCTCCATCCTTTCACCTCCTTGAGAATTTATGATTTGTTTATTTATTTAAAGAAATATAGCCCACGTAAAGCAACATTGCCAATTTAAAATGTACGTGAAACAAAGGCAAAAAGACACATGTAAACAAAAAAAGTAACGACAAAAAGCTTTATTTGGACGATCTGGAGTTGGCGTCCAAGTCTGTTACTGTCTAGGTTCGCTGTTTATTTAAGGAAAGATAAGTTGAAGCCAAGTTGGAGAAGTTTTTTGGCTATTGAATTTAGGGATCTATATCAGTAAGAAGTGAGTTTATTAGAGAGGAGAGACGGAAGGAGAGCGAACGTTCAATTAGTGATAATCTAGGAGTTGGAAGGTGGGATAATGAGTTAGATCTGATAGAATACGAAGGCACTCTGATGTTGGTGAATGAGGTAAGTTCGGGACTGTCAATGCAAGAACCAAGGGTATTGTAAATGAGTTTTAAATCAGATTTAAGTCTGTGATGGGAGAGACTACAAATGGAGAGGGAGGATAGCATCTCGGCTGCGGATGCATCGCGAAAATTTGGAATTTTGTATCCCACTATTTTAACGAAGAAAGTTGTGACATTGCTAAGGGCGGCGAAAAATGAGGCTGCCGACATAAACTATATTGGGTAGCAATAAGTAAGTATCGGAAGAACAATGGATGAGAAGTAGGACATTAGTGCGGGTATATTTGAGATATCTGTGAAGCGATATAAAAGATGCATAATAAGGCAAAATGATAATTCAGCCGTGATGAGGTCTCCCACATAGGAGAGGAAACTTTGGCTCGGAAAATTCTTGACGCGGGTTACCCAAAAAACAATAGCGTTTAACATAAGTGGATCGCGAAAGTTTTAATAATTTGACGACGAATATGTCTTCAGCAAATGAGTTACACGTGAAAGAAAAATACCTGGGGAATGATTCTCAGAGCTACAAGTCTACAAGTTACAAGTCACGCGATGATTTCAAATGGGTGAATATCTTACTCAGATATACCAAATCGATGACTTTTACTAGTCCAAAAAAAATGGCGGACGTCATCAAGAACAAAAATAACTCGTATTTTGATGATAACGATATATTTTGAGAGGCCATCTTTCAATATTTCCAATCCAAAAGTCGGTGACACGTTTTTGGATAAATAAAAATGGTTAAATATGTCCTGAAAAGTATTTTAATTTTGTAACTTACCTTTAAAGACCCTACACGAGTGCGAGTTTTCGGGAGAATCTAACGTCATAAGATAAAATCGTTCATTTTGCCGCATTTCTTGAAGGATGAGCTCTGAATGGTAGTTATGTATAAATCTTATCTTTCAAGATATCATGTTCAGTGGGTTTTATATTTATTGAACCACTATTGATGGCTTTATAACGTAATATTCTTATGAAACTTCATGGTAATATGTTGTATGTTAACGTTAAGAATAATTATCGAAACCTACAGTTCGTATTTACAAATATTAATGATTATACTACTTAATAGAAATGTAAATACATAAGTAGTTGTTCATTACTAATAAATAAAAGGTTGTGAAACGTCAGGATATTTAATTATTTTTTCCCAACTGCAAAGTCGTAGTGAATTTCCTCCAAAAACCAAGTTACGAAGCTCAACAAACTCGTGAATTGACTTTCATTTTGCGAATGACGAAAAATTACCTGCGATATACAAGACTTACGTTTAATTTATGATTGTTAAATGAATAAGGACATGGACATGGTGGAGAGAATTTTTAAATATCCCGATGTTACACACGCTTTAATTTATCAAGAGACTTTGGTGGGAGGGGTGATCCGTAGAGAGTAGAGGGAGTAGAAATAGCAGAGAGAGAAAAAGGATGGTTAGAGAGGGAAGACCTTGGAAACAGTTCCATTCTGGTGTTTCCCAGAATCGTCGTTGGGGGCGTGACGCCGTCAGAGCCGATCCTACGTCCGAAATAGTCCCCTTCTTCTCTTGAGCTCTTGGCAAGCCTCTAATGCGAGTTCGACCATGCGTTTTATATATCCCCACCACTACACCCACGTGTGTGTCTGTCTCCGTATTTATTTATATTGATGCAGCAATATATGCTTGAATATCTCCATGCACTTTAATTAATAAGAGTACGAACTGGAACACATTAATAGTTAAAATAAGGGAACACGAAAGACTATCTTGAAAAGTCAGGGACCCAATTTATGCGGGAAGGAAGGACGGAAAATTGAAAAAAAGTACCCATCAGGGTCTAGACTTGGATGGGCTATAAATAAGAGAATTTTGCGCACAACAGTGGCTGAAACAGAAGGTCTAGAAAGAGCAAAATTCCATCAGAGGGGTCTCCGTGGAAGAAAAGTGCTGCTCGTTGATTAGGGCTACTTCAAGAAAACGAGTTATGATGAATATCAAGAGTGTACTTTTTGCTTTTCGTTTGTTTATAGTTGTGGAGACCCATACAGTTTTTTGAAGTTGAAAATTATTGCTTCTTTACGTAACTTAAATTTCTCATTTTTTAAATTTTAAATAAGTCTCGGGCGTATACTAATGCTAGTACTGAGTATAAAACATGTGAACACTAGACATCGCAAAGACTTCAAGTGAATGTTGTTCCTGGTTCAAAGGCCACGTGTATAAACTCCAGCATGTCCTATTTTATCTAGACTATTAATTGCTGGTTTCCCTTCCTTTCTGCCCACCACACTTTCTCCGTTCTCCTGAAAACCCTTGCAAATACCTCGGAGTTAAATAACTGATGATCTCTCGTGAGGAAAACAAATTCGAGAAATAGATGGACAAGCCTACCATATATTAGGATTCGTTATAAGAGTAGGTAATTGGCAAATGTGATGATAAAGTCACAGATATTAGCTACTTCTCCCTCGTTAGGCCCCGCGTGGAATACACTGTCAGTATTTGGAATCCTCATGAGGTAGGCTTAAAAAGAGTTCGGAAGCGTGCAGAGAAAATCAGTTAGATACGTTAAAAGCCGTTAAAATAGTCTCGTTAGGGCAAATGACCTATTGCAACAACTGGGTCGAGAGTCGCTTTAGGAACAAGTAAAAATTTATACAATTTTTTTAGTAAATACCGAATAAATTTATTTTCTAAAGACTGTTTAAACATCTTGCAAACTCTGACATACTTCAATAGATCAGATCATGTGAATTAAGTTACAGAAATAGACTCTAGAACAGGCATGTTTAAAATGCCATTTTTCTCGCGATCGATAAGATATGATGGCTGCCAATGAGATGTTGAAGAAGGTAGTCGACAGGTAGTGAAGCTGATTATTCGATTCGCTCCAATTGCTGCAAAAAATAACCGGTTAAAGTATTTCGAGCGTTATTCGCATTACATTGCGTGAGGGAAATATTGAAATAAATATCGACTGGCTAAAGTGTTGCTAAAGATTTTATCTACTGTCTGTATAAAAAAGCAAGATACCCGAGTTTGAGATGCTCTATCGTCCAAACGAGGAAACCGATTTAAATGCAGTAAAATTCATAAGAGATCTTTTTTATTTTTACGTTAGATGATGTACTTTAAAAAATCCTCCATCCGTTAGTATTTCCTGTATTTAATTTTTTTTTTCAAAAAAGTACCTGTTTTTTGCGTGTAAAATCCAGGTGTCCAACAACAACAGTTGTTCCAGTTTGAGCGCTTGGAATACCCGTACTTTTCGTTCCAATACCTTGCAATTTTTATACAAGAAAGCCAAATTTATTCCGGTTTGCAGAAAACAAATTGTTTATATCTCTAAAATTGAAAAAGTTATTGTAGACAAGGCAAACCTCTGCTAACTTCGAAACTAATGGCTCAATTGAAATTTAACTGAGACTGTCGTGTGCTCTATAATGTAAGTAATACGGGTACTTAGATCATGTAGAGTTAATATCATAATTATAGCTAATTTTATCTGTTATTTTTTTTATTTTGAGCGCTGGATATTGCTGGCTCTCTGCCTAGAGAAGGAGACCGTAACAAAGGATCTGAAAAGAGAAAGTTTCTCTGAGCCACGCATAGTTGCCACAGTGTGACTTTTGACTCACAGTACCCTGGTAGTTTATGATTCATGCACTGCTTACTTCAAAATATTCGCATCTAGTAGACATTATCTTGCTATTAACACTGTACACTCCATCGGTGCACCATGCGTCCAAGAACGGGTTTCTCGGAGATGGAAGTCCAAATGATTGTGAGTGCCACTTATTTCTTCCAATGTGAAGCAGAAAAAAGTTCGAATAAGCGTTATCCCGTGTACCAAACTGTGTCTGACTGCCTTGAAATCAGCTTGATATCTGTAAAAAGAAACGCCGCCAAGCAAAAGGATTGTGACAAGGAGAATTCTAGGGAAGACAATTCTCCGGCAAAGAAGAGGCTTCGCGGCTGCACGTATTTCAGTTATAGTTCTCATGACAGTGAAGCGCAAAGCTTAAGGCATATCGGTAATAACTCACCGCGAGACTTCTTAAAGGGACACACGCTTAGTATAGACACGCACTTTTACCGTACGTGAATTGACATTTAAATGAACCGCGATACTGGCGAGTGAGTGGCAACCACGCGGCTCTTTTCCCCTCACTCCACCGCAGCAGAGCTACGCTATGCGAAACATGCCGATAGTTAACCGACGAAATTGTCTATACCAATTATACTGACTCTACATGACCTAATTACCCTTATTACTTACATAATGGAGCACACGACAGTATGAATCAATTTTCAATTGAGCAATTAGTTTCGAAGTTAGCAGAGGTTTGCCTTGTCTACAGTAACTTTTGCAATTTTAGAGATAATATAAATAATTATATAGATTATATAATTATATAATCTATACTATATAATTATATAGATAAATAATTAGAGATAATACAAATAAAATAAAAAATAGAGCAATATAAACAATTTGTTTTCTGCAATCAGGAATAAATTTGGCTTCCTTATATAAAAATGGCAAGGTATTGGAACGAAAATAACGGGTATCCCAAGCGCTCAAAGTTGGACAACTGAATTTTACGCGCAAAAAACGGGAACTTTTTTGAGAAAAAATTAAGTACAGGAAATACTAACGGGTGGAGGATTTTTTAAAGTACATCATCTATCGTAGAAATAAAAAGATCTCTTAAGAATTTTACTAAATTGAAATTGGTTTCCTCGTTTGGACGATAGAGCATCTCAAACTTAGGTATCTTGCCTTTTTTTACAGACAGTAGTTGAAAAATATAACTAAACTTTCACTATTTCGTAGCATGAAGCCATAATTTTTCTTCAGTTAAATGGAGTTTGTTCTCGTGAAGAGTTTCTTACAGTCAAGCAGAAAGATAAATCGAACCACATACGTTTCGCAAAATTTCCTAATACATTAAGACGTCCACTCGAGTGCATTTCCGATGATGCAATCAACGAAAAGTGTAACACTCACTTTATTTTTATTGTAATGTTACACTCGTTTTTCTCCTTCCTAGTTTGATATATATTTAGTACACACATTCTTTTACAACATCTCACATTCAATTCACTCAACACTGTATCACAGTGCCTTTTCCTTACACACAATTCCAATACTCCACACTTTTTACCTCCTGGTCCGACACTGTTCCCCAACGCATTCTTCCCTTTTGTCAACGAACTTCTCGTTACCATGGCATTGTTTATACTGCAAGGGCTGCCAACCCAAGAGTGATGGATATGATATCTATTACATCAGCCCCATCGAAAGATATGTCAAGGATTCCGCGATATTTCTTCCGAAGCCTTCAAACTATAAATTGCCCTTGCCCAAACGCCTTCAAAATTGACCTACCTCTCCACTGTAATAGCCTACTCACCACTTAGGCCTAATGCGTGAGCATTACCTTGCAATTACACATTACATACGCTTCAATTTCATACATATAAAATATTTCATCAATGAACATGGAGAATCATGTATATACCCTTATATATATCCCTCAAATATCTATGCATGCCAATTTAATCGCGCTAAGACTCACGCCAATTTCTTCACTCCTGGTTCGTACGATATTGAGACCTTTGATACTACAATGTAACTAATTCTGAGTTCAAATTTGACCTTCACTTTTCCCTCTTATTCAGTTGGCGGTCAAACTTGAGTGGTGAATTGTGTTCTTGTGTGTTTAGTGTGTTTTTTACTCTCTGTATGGGACCATATTTGATAAGTGAAAAGTGCCTCTCTCCTTTCCTGTCTTGGGATTTATGACAACACATGTCGCCGGTCCTTTAAACTCTTCGATGGTGTCCGGTCCCTCAAATATCGGCATGAATCGTTGGTACACCTTCTTTTCCTTATCGGATGCTGGGCATTTTCGTACCAACTCTCTCTCCTATTTTCATGGGAAGGCCTTTCATCTTATTTTGCCATTCTTTCCTCTCTGTGGCGATCTCATGTCCCAGAAATTCAATCCGTCGCCCGCAGAATCTTGAATTGGTGAAATTTCGGGTGGTTTCTGATGCTTTCAATTTCTCGAATACCGTTGTCACATGCTTAATGTGCCCAGAAAATGTCCGCGGGACTATTAATAAACCGCCTGCAAAATTCAGACAATGTTAACGTACTTCGTATCCTAACACATGCTCAAGGGCTCTTGCTAATGCACTGCAACTTGTATCACACCCGAATGGGATGCGCGTAATTTGATGTATTCTTCGTTTGAATGAAAATGCACGGTCCTTCCTGGATTAAGGGTGGAGTTGCACCAGGTCGAAACTTTGGGTAAGGTCTATGGATGCCATGAATTTTGCATTAGCACAATCCTGAAATAATGATCGTGTAGTTCTTGATGTAGCATAGTCCGGTTTAAAGATCTTTTTCACTGCTCTGGCATCCATACATAATATAATGGATTTATCCTTCTTGATCTATTACTCCGTAGACTAACAGCTCATGAATTGCGTTTCTAGCTTGTTTTCGGAAATTTAGCGGTATATTATAGCCTCTGTTATGAAGTTTCTTTTCTTCTTTTGCCTCGATAGCATACTGATACCCCTTTTTTTCTCCAGGTGTATCTTGAAAAATATCTTTGTATTGGGCGTATTAACTCCGCCAACTTCGTCCTTTCTTCTTCACCTAGCTCTTGCAATTGCTTCACGCTGTCTCTTATATCCTTCGCTGTAACGTGACCTTTTACGCGTTCCTCAATATCTTCCCTTTATCTCTTCGCTCTTTGATCCTCATAACCAGGTGCTGTGACTTTGTATTAGATCTCTTGAATGGACAAGCTACTTCCGTTCCCTTTATTGATAATTTTACAGTGCAATTGCTGTAATTAATCCTCGCTGCCATTACCGCTAACGTGTCCGTACCTAATATATTACACAACTAATGTTACACAACTGATCTTGACATCGACCTCCCCAATTTTTATGGTAGGAAATATTTGCTTTTTAATTCTTCCACTCTTTCTACCTATTTCTCCCATTACTTGTATTCCTCGTACAGGCAGTTCTATTACATCTTTAAAATCATCGGCGTTTTCTTCGAAGAATTCCTCGCTCATGCAGGTGATCTCCGAACCCGAATCAATTAGTGCATTTACATCGATTCTTCCTATCTTTAGTACTATTTCTAGGCATTTGGTTTCTTCCGTGTCGTTTTCTTCTTCTTATTCTTCCATGATGTCTCTTGTAGATTTCAATATATCCCTTGATTGTTTTTTTTACCGTCTTCCTTCTCCTACTCGAGTTTGTCTTTCTCCCTCCTTGATCGGGTGTCCCTTGGCGTCTGTCTTCTGGGTGGCCATTATTCCCTTTCTCGCTGCTACGTTCCCACACGATCGTGTTGATGCGATCAGCTGGGCGCCTTGTCTTCTCCCTCCGGCTGGTTCTGGCGTCCCTTCCCGGCGGATTGGTTGTATTGGAATCCGTTTCTCCTGTCTTCCTCTCACCTGGGGTGATTATCTCTCTCTTCATGATTTCGCAGCCGGAAATTATTCGGCACATCTCGGCTCCTGCACTACTCGATCATACCTGCTCAGCAATGTCAGGAACTCTGGTAGCGTCGTGACATGGTGTGAGATAATTCCTGCCTGTATCTCCGGTCCAAAATGCTGCTCTAGCCGATAAAGTATTTCTCCATCTAGCATTGGTGGCCTGAGTTCCTTTGCTGCGCTGATTTTTCTTGTGGCATAGTCTACTCTGGTAGTGATTCCTCTGGGGTTACATCGATCAGCGTCCAACATTCGCCTCACCTCCATTTGCTGTTTCCTGCTCCAATACTGAAACTGAAATAACTCCTTAAATATCTCGAAATCGGCGTGTAGGTGAGCTGTTGCGGTGAGTCATTCTCCCGCTAGCCCCGTCATGCCTTGCCTCGCGACTTTTAACATATCAGCACCTGACAACTGACAAATTTCCCTGCACTCCTCCAGTTCACCGAGATATCGCATGGTTCAGGCACTGCATGTTCCATAGAATTGTGGCGTTTTCAATAACATCGCCGGCACCGGAGCTCCCGTTGACCCTTTTGCACTTTGGTCTTCTATCCACTTCGTAACCTCCTCTCGGGAAATTTGGTGGATCTTCCGTTCCAACTCCGATTCCTCTACGTTGACCTTGGCTGTCAGCTGTTCGACTAGTTCTTTGATGCCGACGATCTCCCTCCTGCTTTCTTCCGTTCCTCTTGCCGCTTTTTCCCGGAATCTTTCCACTTCAGACCGGATCTTGGCTTGCTCCTCTTCTATGTCCGCTCTGTATACCGTGAAGTTGGCGTTCCACTCCTTCGCAGCGTCTATGCTATGTTTTATATGTGTGATAATCTCATCCCATTGATCTCCTAGCTTGCCCTTCATTGCACCTAACATCTCCATTTGCTTTGCCAGAAATCCCTTTAACGTTATTTCTTTCTCGTGATCACGTACTTCTTGCTTCTACAGCAATTCCCGTATGGCTGTCTCATTCGCTTTCTCGCGCTCCTCCAGTTCTTCTTGTCTTCTTCTTTCTCGTTCTTCTCTCTCAATTTCCGCCGTTTTTAATTCCTTAATTAATGTCTCGATGGCAGATTCCGCGGGCCTTTCAAATTTCTTTGTGCCGACGTCTATTCCATCTAATTCTAGAGCTTCTTTTAGTCTCTTCACTAACTCCTTCTTAGTCCCTGCTGTATTCAGCCCCAAGTCCTTTAATTGTTCCTTTACTTCATCCATCTTTAATTCATCTAGTATTTTAAATATGTTCGCCATCTTGTGTACTTTCCTATAATTAGCAACAATTCACCTTCACAAATACTGCGTGTAGTGTATTGTCGTGTATACCTCAATAATAATACAACTAATCCTATTCTTCTCAGGGTCCCCTCGTGGTTAAATGATCAACGTTATCCGGCTATCTAAACGCTATACGTTAACCAGGCGTCGTGCCCTGCGTTGGCCTGTCACGTGCCCGCCATTTAACCTAGCGTTGACCTATTTCGTGCCCCACGTTGGGCGCCAATAATGTAACACTCGCTTTATTCTTATTGTAATGTTACACTCGTTTTTCTCCCTCCTTTTTTGATATATATTTAGTACACGCACTTCCTTTTACAACATCTCACATTCAACTCACTCAACACTATATCACAGTGCCTTTTCCTTACACACAATTTCAATACTTCACACTTTTTACCTCCTGGCCCGACACTGTTTCCCAACGCGTTCTTTCCTTTTGTCAACAAACTCCCTCGTTACCATGGCATTGTTTATACTACAAGGGCTGCCAACCCAACAGTGGTGGATAAGATACCTATTACAAAAGGAAGTATTAATAGGTTCATTATAAGATAGGTGCTTTTTTGAGAGAGTAAAGGATATATTTTTTAGAGTAAAAGTGGTTTCTCTAAGGCGATGAAAAAACTTTTTAAAATATTTTGTGAGAACCATTGACCATGACCAACTGTCATTATCAATTTCTTATTATTTTCTATTTTATTACACTCCAAATATCTTTCAATTCTTCTCATTTTCAACATATACCTCCTTTATAATGCTTGTAAATCCAACGGATGAACTTATTCCAAAATTAAAGTCAACTTCATCACGAGTTTCATTGTCAACATTTTCTTCAGGTAAAATAAGTTGATTTTTAAGATGATGTTCATTCATTGCACTCCTCAGTATAGTTGCGTCTATACATTTTAACTTTGATTTCCTATTTTCGTATATCTGACTGCTATATTCATACTTATAGAATACAATTTTGCCCTTTTCCTCAGAATTTTATATTGGATAATACGATGCATTTCACCCAATTGCGGAATCATCAGGTGCTGCAAGTCGGTGATATGCGTTGCATTATCCAAAATAAAATTCTGTGGAAAAGTGAAAAATTGTATTCTTTAAGTATGGATACTATAAACTTCCAAGAAGTGAAGTCTGAATCAGTAAAGTGATTGCTATATATTTATCGTGAAAGGCAAATTTTTATTTCTTTTTGTCGTGTATAAAGTTGTCAAATTATGTTTGTCTTCATTCAATTCACCCGCCAAACTCTGACTTCATAATCAAGGAATGACAACCCCAATCATAAGCATCCTTAATACCTGGAAAAATAGGAAAAATGATGGTCGATAGGCGTTCCATGCCCGCCAGAAACAACGACCTTGTTCCGTCCAGGCTAGGCTGACCGCAATACATGCATAGGTGTGAAACATCCTTTTCTTTCATTGATAAATCGGACTGCTCTTTAATTAGACTTATTTTAAATTCATGCTACATTTTTGAAGGCGTTAAAAATGGAGGTTCAACCGTAAATCGGGAAGAATGAAACGTGGGAGATCCAGCCAGTGTCTCGCGCAGAAGGGCGCTCAAATGAAGAGTGCTGATATGTCCCTCTTCACCCCAAAATAAAAGGCGCTTTTCCCTCCGTATTTCCTTCTCCCACCCTCACTCCATACGACTCACCCCCAACATCAACTCCTCCCTTTACTTACCAATCCCCACCCCCTACGACTACTGCGCATACGGCGCACGGCCTGCCACCTGTCGGCTGAATGCTCCAAAATCGCAAAGCGCTTTGCACCCGGCGATTGTTTCCAGCTCTCTTCACACTCTCCACATTTGTATCGCCACGTCTCCGAGACTTTCTCGCATCCCTCCTGTTTATTATTTTTTTAACGAGAGGGCATTCTCGTCTCTCGCCGATTCTTTCCTCGCGAGACACGCGTCGGACTCAGGAACTTTAAAAATAAAGAAAATAAAAAAATAAGAGAGAAATGGGAAAATGTGCAAAGCGAGAGCAGGAATACTCCAAAGGGAGTGTAGAGGAGCCATTGTTCCCGCGCGAGGGCGTCTGTAGTTTTTCTTCCTGAAGAAAAGCGCATTGCGAAAGAGTGACAGCGATTCCTGTATCCCGGGTCATATTTCGGAGCAAAAGGAAAAATAATACCCTTACCCTCTGAGCGCCACTCGACGCAATTTGAGACCAGCTCGAATTCTATGTAAGAACATAATGCTAAGACAATATTAAGCGTCAAGCTTACGCCGTAACAACATAATATGTAATAACGGTTTTAAAGATTTAACCAAAAAAGTAATAAAAAACAGAGAAATGCAACATGATTCGCTTAGTTTGTTTTAAAAATTCGGAACAGATGTGTTTCGTAGCAACACAGAAAATATCATTTTGACGCCACACTATATTTCTATGTCCAACAGATGCGAAAAAAAGAGAGATACATGGCCGAGAAGATAGGCACAAAAATTCGTTGTTTCTACGCATAATAGCAACCATAATAAAAACAGAGTTCCCCTAAAACACTTCAATGATACGCTTCGCCATCTTACCTCCTAAGTCCTTATCCCTTGCATCCTTACACGGCAGGGCATTATGTATGTAGGTAGATGAAGAAAAGCCCGTCTTCTCAACCTGTAGATGATTCGTGAATTGTGCCACTTACTTGACGAGGCGAAGGTTGTCCCTCGGGATGTCTTTGAGGTCCTGAATGGTGTAAGTTCCACCCCCGAACTCGTAGTTAGGGTTGTACTCAGTCATCATTCCACCGGATGATGCCCGCAACCTGTTTAGCTGCAGATCCGCACCGCTGAGCATCTTCCGACGCAGTGAGTGGTTCTTCTTCTTCTGGTAGCGATTGTCTGTAGTTAATAGAGAAAAAGAATCAATCGGGGTTGTAAACCATGAACCAGTTATATAATTTTCTGGAAAATAAAGCTTCAAATTAAACGTAAGACGAGCTAAATGGAACTAAAGTTACGCAAACGATAGATATCTCTTTTCAAAACAGAGAAACGTAGGTAAAAATTTTCACGCTTTCTTTCACCACCGACCAAGGTTCTCGCCCGTTAAGGCGTCTTTCTGAAGCTTTCCATGGCTTTTATCTCCTAGAAGTTGGGAGAACATGCTGAAGCCATACTCAGTGGTGAGCAAAAGTTTACAAATGTCACTTGCGTTCCTTCTGAGGTGAATGATAGATTATTTATGCACCATAAGACTCATACAGTCGTATTTACAGCACGAATGTTTACGCCCAAGTTTGTTCTTAGCGTCTCAACCTCTGTAACACTCGAAGATCAGTCGGATTTGTTGGGAATTCCGTTAACGTGCATCCAATGATGAGCTATAATAACTACTGCCATTTCTCGAACTACAGTCGGCTTTTGAACTTTTTAGGCATCACCAAACCATGTTTGCTCAATTTGTAACTTTTTGGCGAGTTTAAAGTGTAAACCCAAGACCAGGTTCTCCAAGGACACAATATGAAGTAAATAAGACGAAGAATAAAATCCAAGTGAATGAAAGAAAGAATCTAAATGTATAAATCACACTAAAACTAGAGTGAGCAGATTCCTTTACCCATCTCGGAAGTACCATCACGTGAGACTGAAGAAGTACAATGGACATCAAGCAATAAACAGCCCAGGCTACGAAAGCGCTCATGGTAAAAGGATTACTGCTTGGTTCAAAGAAGATAGGACTACAAACTAGGAAACAGTACTTGAAAACATTAACGTGAAGCGTCGCACCCTATGGATCGGAAGTATGGACCACTGGAAAAGCAGACAAGAACAGACTAGAAGGTTTGAAACCTGGTGCTGGAGGAGAATTCTGAATAAACATATCAAATGACCAGACAAAATTGAAAAAAGGATGAAGTTTACAGTAGAGTAGAAGTGGAAAGGATCTCATGGAACACTATACTGAGCATAGATGCCACATGGGTATGGAATTCCTCGAGGAACATTGGATTTATGAAGAATGTAATTGAAGAAAAAGCAGAAGGAAAAGTCTCATGGGGAAGGCTAATGAATGAATAAATAGACTTAATTAAGTGAAAAGTATTTAAGATGGACAACCAGCGGGTAGGGCAACTGACATTAGATAGGGAAATATGGAGGGTTACAGTCAACCAATTTGGGGTTGAACAACAAATGATGGTGAATGGAGAAACCTTGCTCTCTTTTAAGGATTTACTTCGAGCTGCTCCATCATTTAGTACCACAAATTCATGGAGGATGCATGTTAGCATGTAAGTCTACATAATTATTATTATTTAAGTATTCTACCGGTTAAGGTAGGTTTTGCTGAATGTCAGAAAATCTCCTCCCGATCCTCTACCATTTCAGGGGCCCATCCCCCTCCAGTACATCCCCTTTCACCTCAGCATACGATCTACCCTTCTTCATCCCGTCCATGAAACCTATTCTCTTTCTTTCCCTTACCCGCTTGCCCAACATCCTTCCCTCTATCACACTCTTCAGCAACCCATCTCTCTTTAATACATCTTTCCTTCGGCCATCTACCCTACCTATCCCGGATTTCACTCGCAAGGTTCCTTTTCTCAAGCACTTCCTCGTTAGTCTTCCTTTCCGTTTACCCAACCTTCTCCATCCTTCTCCACGCCCACATCTCAAATGCCTGCAGCCTATTCTCCTCCTCCTTTCTGAGGATCTAAGTCTACATTGCGTACGTAAAATTTCATCACAATTAAAACTTTAAGTTTTTACATTATTAACTGTGAAAAGACAGTTCCGTTTGAAAGCGCCAAAATACCAGCACTTTTTCCTCGTAACGATAAAAAATCATAGTTGAATTGTTAAAATAATATAAACTGATGGTTAAATGCAGAATAAAAATTTCTACAAGGTTATCGCTGGAAACCGTCGTTAATTAGCAAAGTTAGCGCGTGGGCCTGTAAGCGCAGAAGGAAACTCGGGTTAAGTAAAAGTCCACGTCCACAAAACGTCTTTTCAGTCACGTCACAGTAAAGATAGATAGTCCACGTCCACAGAACAGCTTTAAGCACTGGCGGCCATAGCAAGCGCTCTCTCCATCTACCTCAATGGTATCCACTATGACATATTTTGCCTCCATTACCAGAGTAGTCTGCTAGCGGCGATCAAACTAAAGTACGGGCAAGTAATCATCTGCGATATGCAAATGACGTCACGGCTACATTTAGAAAGCATCGAAACCGGAACAGTTTTAAACAGATCGGGGCAAATGTGCCACTGGAAAAGCACCCGAGGTCTCCCATCTCTCTTTACATCACCCCCCCCTCTTTTTGCGATCGAAAATGCAATCAGGTCAATTAGATTGCCCACGGTATCGCACGCACTGAAAGGAGCGCATGCGCAGTGCTCGTTCCACTCGCTTTGAAATAAGAGGAGGGTAGGTAGGAGTGTTGAGGGGTGGAGGCGAGGGTAACATTTTGTGCTTTCGATTAAAGTGGGAAAATGAAACCTCCCGAGACCGGCTACAACGGTTGATTTTTCCCCTATTGCGTTGCTCTGACGAATTGATTGATTTTTTCAATTGCGCTGAGCTACTGGCTCATCGGGAACCTGCGGTCCTTTGTGGAAAATTAAGCGCGCATCCATTTCGATTTCCGCACTCGCTTTTTCACGCTCGCAGATATATTTCTATACTAACGTTAAATTCGATGAATTTGGTGTCAGTATACGGAAACTAATCTCATATCTTCACTGATAGCAAAATATCAGCCACATTTTCAAAAATATTTGCCAAAATAAATCTACCAGCAGTACGCCGTTAGAAATGGTACGGGTATGCTTTCTGGATAGATTTTATTTAAATAAAAGAAGAATTTTTAACGCACGGATCTCGCTATGAACTCAGTAGTAAGTGAAAAGTTCTTACATTGTTCTCAACTATTTTTATGACGAAATCAATACGTCACCGCCGTAATACTTACATAATCGCAAGTGATCTTCGGTTGATAATGTATTTTTACCCAACGGTGATTAAAAAAATTGTAAATTTGAAACCTTATGGTATGAATTTGGGTTTTTACAGAGAGGTAATTCCAGCAATCGAAAATATTCAATTTGCATCATTGCTGTTATTGTATTTACTTCATGATTCTTACTGCTGCTTAAAATTCAACATAATATTCGAATACTTTCTCTTTAAATGACTACGGCAAAATTTTCCTTACCCCGCATGCGTCGACGAATAATATACTCACCAGCTTATCAAATCGACTCGTACTGGCTCGAGTATATTGAAAATACAATTTTCAAAAAAGTCTTTCGAGAAAAAAATTATCGCACACGATTACATTATTTTGGTAGTAGAAAAACAGTGGTTTATCCAGATTTCACCTTGAAAGGAAGTAGAAGTAATTCCAGAATGAAAAAATCATGATCATCACCATATCATCAATGGTCGTTCAGTCCTAAGATTCATTGACTGTAGCCCTCCATCCTTCAATATCTTGTGCTAGTTCCTCTACTTCCTGGCTCCTCTTCTCACATACTTCCTATTTATTTATCCATTGACTTTCCTCTTTAAAATTTTCCATCCATTCTCCTTTCAATTATATTCTATACAAATCCAAATTGCTTTTTTCTTCGAATTTGAGTCGCTTAAATTTTTACGTTCCATCGAAAAAAGGTAGAAATATGATCACATTTCATTTAATTAACGTTAATAGTGAGTAATGTAAAAATTCCCCTATTAGCAGATTGGGAGTTACATGCAAAAATTATTGTAATGACCTTAATATGTATCAAGATAGAAACACATTTTGAAAGAGGTAATTTCAAAAATAGCGAAATAATGTTGTTGATATGTAGTCTAAATAATGTATATAGGTATGCATTTAACCATTTGATTGTATTTGACCAGCTACGATCTATATTAATAATTTAATAATAACAATACGTAAATATGTTGTATTTTTTAGATTCATTGTTTACCCTGTAATTATATTTATATGTTGGATGAACATGAAATACAATAAAAATAAATCTCTTATTGCTCGGTTGACGCGTTACGGGACACCTGAGGTAGGGAGAGAATTGGAGTCAGAGTAGATTACATGAAGAGGTTAAGTATATGAAAGGTGCATGCGGTTAAAGTGGAAGGTAAAGGATTTGAAATTAATGGACGATGAAAGAATATCGATCGGATGTGCATTTACCGTATACGCGGAAGCGGCGCGATGGTGGTGCATACATGCCGAGTGAGATAATTCCATAGTCATAATAGAAAACATTTTTGAAGTTCATATTACAATTTAGCTTACTTAAAACAATTCAATTCTAATACGTATGAAGAAAATATAGTAACAAATGTAAACTAATAACATTATCTTTTCCTGAAATTCTTGGTAATTAGCCAAATTAAAACATCTGAGGCTTAAACTTGACTTAACTTCTTAAGCGCCGCAGGCTTATTCATAGATTTATCCAGATTTTAACTATAGGTATTACGATGTGGTATGAGTTTTTTCTTTAATAGTTGAGAAAATAGACTGAAATTAATTTTATAACATGATCAATACGTAATCAAATTTTTAATAGGTCATAATGTATCTGTTTGAAATACTTTGCCAATAAAAATTACGGTAAAACTTGTTTTTAACGATCACGCACTTAACAAAATCCCGCCTAACACGATGTGAGGTCTTGGTCCATTGGACCTTTCTATGGTGACAGATGTTAATTATCCCGCATTTAACGAGTATGGATGATACCCACTCCCTGCTACTTCGAACTATTCTGTGGTCCCTTGGCCAATTATTAACTCATTCATAGCGAAATTATCATCATCTCTGTCACCTGGCCGCCCTTTCCCTCATTGCAAGTTGTTCTAACACTTGGCCATCACTTAAGCATCCCTCACAGCTTTTATGTGCAGTACTGCTACTGCCTGACAAATCCTGTTCATCAGGTATTTGATATTGAGGAAATCTCTTCATTCACAACTGCTTATTGCCCTGTTAAATGTTTTATTGATTTAAAAATGCACAGAATCAGATTACGCTATTAACAACTTAAAAAGTAGGGTATTCTGTGGGACGGAAATTAACGAAAAACACCCAGTAAAGAGTAAATTGTACTGTAATGAAACTGCACTGCAAAATTCTGCTATGCAACCTATGCTACTCGTCAGACATATCCATCTACATTGTTAATTAATTCCAAACTTCGAAAAAAAAGAGTAGATGGTTGGTTGGCGTTTCGCATTGTCCAAGGCAGCACAGTTAGAATTTCGGACGCTCGTCATCACAATCTTTTTTGCCACTCAGTAAATCAAGTTCCAGCTTATAATTTCTTAATTTGGTGTTTGTATTCTCATGAAAATTTAAATTTTAAAGCACTTAGTTCTGGCAGATTTTCCAGTGACTGGTGGCTATAATTTCTCCGGCACGTCCACATTGCATTACATAGGAATAGTGACATATCCTTTGCTACGCTCACCTTCGGGAAACGTCTGCGTCCGGAGCACCATGCACTTGTCAGGAAGCAGTGTTGAGAATCCCACAATTCAGCAGCATTTAGCGAATATCTTGGCGTAGATCCGCTCTTTTTGTGGGAAGAATTTCATTTTCCCTCAGGCTAATGGATATTTAATCAACAATCTGGAACTATTCACTAATTTGCCAGTACAGTTTTTTTCTTCCGAAACCGATCCAGCAATCCACGGGTAGCTGTAAATTCTTGAGTATGTGAACGACTAAGTGTTTAATCCGCTCCTTCTTTAAGACACTGATCGCTTAGATGTTAGTTGTTGCCCATTGTTTAATAAAACTATTCTGTGAGCATGAACTCTAATTCATCATTCCTCGCTGTTTTCCAGTTTCTTTCTTCTTACGTTCTTCAACTGCATCTTTTTCAGCGCCACCTCATTCAGCTAAACGGAAGAGAGTGGAAAATATGACATGTCGTATTTCTTAGCTATGGATTTCCATTTTTTCAATTTTAAGGTTAATTGCCACGTCGTTCAGAATTTGTATCGTCTCATATCAAGAGATTCTTTCTTAAGTTTTATTTTTTAACTTCGCTAGCAGCCCGATTCTGAAGATGAAGATTAAATGGACGGACAAAATAAGCAATGATGAAGTGTACAGAAGAGTAGAAGAAGAAAGGACCGTATGGTACAATTTCCGGAAAAGAAGTACCAGATGGATTGGACACACCCTGAGGCACAATGGGTTTGTGAAGAATATAACTGAAGGTAAAATAGATGGAAAAGCCCCCAGAGGAAGGCCCAGGAATACGATCATGGACAAAATGAAGAGGAAAGTACATAGAAAGAGATACCAGGAGGCAAGGAAATTATCATTTAATAGAGAAGGGTGGAGAGTTGCATTCAACCTATCTTCTGATTGAACGACCACTGAATGAGCAGTCCGAACCAAAGACATTCTCTCTTCACTGGCGGTCACTTTTCTGGGGTCTGAGTCCTAACGCTGAGCTACGTAAATTTTATAGAGGAAAGAAGGTGTAGGAATGCAGTGATAATATCACTCAAAACCGATTAAAGTAGTCAAAAACCAACATATTGACATCTACCTTTAAGTGAAGATCAGCTGCGCTTGAATTTAAAGACCGACTGACTCAAAAACGACAGTTGTGACGGTTTACAACCCCACCACCCGAAAGTCGTGGGTTTAGACTATTTTTCTGTTAGTTCAACTTCATATTGCTTGGTGTGAACATGAAGCAACATTGTCTCAATTGCTGAAGATATCACGTTTGGCTTACGAAATAATAATTTGTAGTATCTTCATTATTTTAAGCCAAAAATGTAGATCTCTGGGAGTCGAGAGATCGTGCACTTTTTGTCCCCCTCTGTGATTTTCACGGCACAGAATTTCGCGATAGGACTGATTTCCTCACGATGGATTGGAATCAAATGGCCTGGTCTATCTAATTTCTTAAGGTGTTTAGAATATAAAGCACTCGGGCCTCCAACCGGGTGACGGTAGTTAGGGGTACCGACGTTTCGATGGCGTAGTCTGTCATATTCCTCAGGGTGAATGATTTGGCCATGAGGGTGTCACTTTTATACCCTCTGGATGGGCTCAACTTGCTTGATTGGCCCTCTTACCCGCTCTTCTTGTGAGTCTGATGATTGGTTTCCACGGCTTGCTTATCTAAAAACCTCTGTCTCTGCTTATGTTGTCTCGGTGGTTGTTGATTACCACAGCCTCCAACACAATCCGGTGCCAATGACTAGGAGCGCGGTGAAAAATCCTGGCCCCCTTGAAATTTACTCTGTGCTTATTTTCAAGGCTGTGCTCAGCTACTGCTGATTTTTCGGGGTGGAAGAGCCTAATGCACATTTTGTGTTCTTTCAGGCGTTTTTATATGGTGAGACCAGTTTCACCAATATACATCTTACTAATTTTAACGTGTTCTTTCATTTCCTTCTTGCATTTTGCGCGTAAAATACTGATGCCGCATGGTGTGTGACGAGTTAATCAGTCACTTGTGGTTACATTTCCACATTTTTAATTCCGTGAAGCAAGTACGCCTCAAAAAAGAAATTCCAATGTCATAGTTCTCATCCGTGAAATGCTAATGACTTTTTTTAGAAAGATTAAGAGAGTCGGCAGAGGAGTGCATGGAAATATATATTAATAAACGGCAAGGCATGGTGCTCTTAAATCAGAAAATGCTGAGGAAATTTTGAATTATTACTTATAAAAATTTATAGCTTAGGAACAGATTAGTGCGGTGTTTTATGATACATTTAATCATATCAATAAATACAAATATATAAGAGTAAGCAATAAAAGCAAGTAAATGAAAAAAGTTTATGCTTTGTAACTAAGGTCAATATTAAGGATCTGTTGCGTTAAAACAGATGATTTACGGCAAGGACCCTGGGATCGTACGGTGTGCACGGCAAGTAATACTGAAGTTTGGATGCAATGAAATTCCGTTTATAACAAAACAGAAGGCTGGACCCTTAAATTTGTTATAGGCGGGTTTTACTGTATCTTGAGAAAAATATGAATCACTATCAATACAAATATTACTTGGTATCGTGAATGGCTTGAAATTTGCGAAATACAAACGATCTGAACACCGATCGTACGTTTCAATTTAAATAGGTCGATATGTCAAACTTATTAGGCTAAAGAGAGGGAAATTTGGCGAGTGAACCCAGCAGTGTGCTTCTTTTTACGCATTATTTACAGCTCTCTCGACCGCAGGATCCATGCAAACAGAAAATTCCCAGCCGCGATCATCGCGTACAATATTCGCATCTCCGACCGCAGGTGTTCAATCAGTTCAATGAATCGGAGGCGATGTGGCGCTGCGGTTGCATGGGGTTGAAAAAAGGGAATATCACATCGAATAACGTGGTATGGTCGAGACTCCCCCCAGGGAGGGAAAAGTGAACCCGCGGTCAGACATCCCAGATGATGCAGGAAAACGATCCCAGGGCGACCTCTCTCATGATTCGCCGGAAAATGGGGAGGATTTAATTAGTTCCTTCCTCGGTGTCGACACGGTCGTGATTTCCCCAGACTCTCCACGAAAATTAAGCCGGAGAAACCACAGATTAAATAGCATGTGTCAACTTTTTGTATTTTAAAATTAATTATTGAGTCAGTGGCAACATACAGTCCGAGTCAACGAAAAGGGCCATTTCAAACGACTGCTCTCATGCCTATATACGCCTATCTCGGATGATGTAACTGCTGAGAGCGAACATATAGTGTGCCACAATTATATAGGGATAAAGGTGAAATCCCCAAGAGGCTACACGATAGTAGTAGGTTGCTTGAGAGATTCAGAGCTGGCGTGTTTCAGAGCGACATGGAGAATATTATCATGGTGTCTCACTACATCTCTAGGTCCGACAGAAGCGATAAAATAAGAGAGATACACTTCCAAACAGATAGGCACAAAAACTCGTTATTTCCGCGCACAATAAGCAACCACAATAAAAAATGAGCTCCACTTAATACAATCCCATAATACACGTCACCATTTCACCTGTCAAAACCTTGCATCTTTACACGGTTGGTGACCTAACACCTCCTGCCACATACCCATGCGGCGGCTCTCATGATATTATATAGATGTAAGAAAAAAAAGATTGTGGAAGGATCTTTGTTAGCACACTTTATCTAATTTACCATAATCTCGATATGGAAAGTGGGGTGAATACAAAGGAACAACCAATAAACTTGCTGCCATGTAGAATATACGAGTAAATGATAGTATCTATCGGAACTTAAGGTAGGGTGCTTCAATCAATGAATTATTGCTTGTCATTATCCTCAAGATATCTAGGATAAATTTAAGGACGGAGGGTAAGGATGTCGGACCTCTGAGCATAGCATACTTTCAAGTAAAGAAAGGTAAAACAGAATTATATCTACGTCGTTCATTGGAGAAAGATTTCCAAGCAGGGAATGATATGAGTGCACACAACCACGTGCCGCCAACTCATTCTGCAAAATTAAAATTGTGTCATTTTTTTGTTTTGTACCAATATACGTAGCAAATACGAGAGAACTGTAAAATGACGTAAAAACACTTGTCCTGCAAACGTATTCCCAAGAGCAGTTAATGACTTTATGAATTCACGATTTGAATTATTGGAGACATTTAAAAATCACCTTTACTTTCAAATTAATTTGTATGGGTTTTCACAAAGCACGAGTTTTTTTATTTTGAAGTTATTTGATACGCCGGAACGAATTATTAAAAGGAATTTTCTATCATCATGCTCAAAACTCCTGACAGAAACGAGATGGAGATGTCGTCTCTTAAGTAATAAATCTGCGAATTTAGAAGTACTTACCATAATATTCTCTAGCTTTGGGATACCTTGATTAAATTCATAACTGACACGAGAATGTAATTCAGAATCCAATTGATGGTAAATAAACTTCATTTGAATTTAAATTGAATTTGCTCATTTAATATGACCATAGGAGGCAGATTTTAGCAGTGAAGAATATTTCAGAAATCAATATTTTCTAGTCATAATTACTGGAACTATTATTTTTTTGTGAAAATATTAAAAACTATCTCGAACACGAGATATCCTATGGTTTATAATATAAATCGGATATTTTTTAGAAACAGACTGAACTCCACGTGTGCGTCGAACATTTTAACTCGTACGGCGTATTTCACTAACGTGGCGCATATGGCGCTTGATGGATAAAAGAGCGTTTCATGGGTTCCAAACCTATTTTAACAATGGAGAGAAAAACGATCGGAGAAAAGCGTGATGAAAGCTTTTAATTCGCCCTTTGGAGAACAGAGGAGGAAGTTTTAGGCAGAAACGCAAAGTATGCGTTCCATGCAGTTGGATAAATTATCACTCACAGTTTTTGAGGGGATTGGGGCCGAATATAAATCGGATTGGAAAATAACACGTGACAAGAATGGAAGAGCAGCAGAAGCCTAACAAAAATCCACTCAACGGAAATCCGGGGTAACCGAAAATATCAGCAAACACTGCCAGGGATGGAGTGATAAGGCTGCCCGGACGAGATGACAAGAAAAAAAATGTTTAAAAAAAATTTCGCTTCTTTCAAGGAATGGATAATTTTGGTCGCGCAGTTATTGATTTTGACGATGAATTAAAAGTTACGTAAAAAAATAACATTATGCATTACACGATCATATCACCCAATTAAACTTCAAGTATCAACCATCGATTTTCAGAAAAAAACATTATACGCGACGGTTCAGCCGCATTTATATCGGTTAAGCGAGGTTGCACTGTATTTGGACGGAAGTGCATTTATACTTTCGGTGCGGAGGTCTTTTATGAAATTATTCCGGTGACTAGACGATTCTAGGTTACACCAGGCTTAGAATTTACTTTAAAAATGTATTACTAACAAATAATTAACTGCAAGATGCCTGAATTTATAGATTCACGTAATAATTATTATGATACCGTTACAATTCTTCTAGACACAAGTGCCAGTGACGAATTATAAAAAGGAAGTAAGTGCTTAGGAGGTTGCCAGTTTAAAATTGTCGGCAATGTATGCAAATAACTTTGATGAAATTACATGCTGGTCTCGGCGATCAAGGATAATAAATATAAATTATTCATTTCCTTCGTTGGGCAACGCACAATCAAAGTCAACTTTAATGAAAGATTAGGCAAGTAACGTAGATTAAATGGACGTATCGGATCAGAATCATCAAAACTTATTGGATCGTAGATAAAGAGAAAGCCATATGGAGTACTATCTGGAAGACGAGGCTCAGAGGAACGGGCCACACTTAAAGACAACGAATTCATTAGGTATAAAACATAGGGAAATAGAATGGAAAGCTTCAAGAGGAAGACTGAGGGGAAAATAATTGGGCCAACAATAACTAGAAATTTTGTCCCTCGATACCCAATCGCGTATCACAGTAATTCCATGCTTAAGTCGTTAAAGACGTTCGAAGATTTCACGCTCAATTATGCGGTATTTCATGTTCGAGGTAAAAGAAAGTAAAACTCATTTTCACATATATTTAATACTTGTAGGTACTTGGTATAACTAGTTCTGCAACTAGGCGCCATCTCCAGGTAGCAAGCTTAAAAACTTTGGGTGAGGACTCAGTACTAGCAGATGACTCCTAAGCGTTGGAATTAGTTTTATATTGTACTAACAATAATAAAATAACAGTGGAAACATTTGATGTTTCTAGCTCTCCTTCTTCACCAATTTACGTTGACTTCATTAGTATGTATCCATTTCTACACCCCGTATTGCTTGAAGTTTACTCTTATGGGAATCTAAGTGAGGCATTGTAACTTCGTTTGCAAGGGAGTAAATAAATTCCAATGCATTATGATCGGCTGAAATACTAATTGTGCTTAAATTGCGACACTTTTAGTATTCATTCCGTCCTCCTTCGGAAGAATTACAGCCTATATTGTTCGGAATAATTACAGCCTATCTGGTGCCCGAGATGGAAACTAAAGATAACTACAGTCGTAGCAAAAATGATGTCGACACGAGTTTGGTTACCGGTTTAAAATTTACCACACTACCGGCATAAAAGTAAGTTTCTCCAAACTTTAGCTTTTTTCATTCTGCGTTTAACCACTACAACTAATTAATTTCACAATATACCGACGATTTAAAATCGCGATGGGAATAAAAAAAGCCGGTTTAAAGATGTTTTCTAACGGGAGGGTATGTTATCAACTTCATAAAAATCGTAGGTGTATGGTAAAATTATTTGATACAAAAATGAAATGCAGAATAAGCCTAAGTCTGATGTAACTTGCATTCATGTCGGTAGTAGAGTTCATTTTTAATCGGTATCCTTACTCGAGAATACATACTTTTTGCGCCGACAGCAGGCGGATAATATCGGAAACAAGGAATTATGTAGAAAAGAAGAGGAGTGTAAAGCAATAAGACTTATAATTAAGAAGGGCAGGTACTTATACATAGGTGATATTAATTGTTAAGGTGGTTTGGGCAAGATTTTCCCTGCTTATAAAAGGGACAACATGCAAATTTCTTTTTTTTATTACAGCAGCTGTACAAAGCTTGAATCTAATAATATTATTGGCACATACATATTGCTGCATGTGAATGATATACTCAGTAATTAACCAAATAAGCACATGTAAGTCTTTAATTTGACCTATTATTATCGCCGTACGTTGAAAAGTTCGTCATTGCCTAAGATTTGTTTGCGGTTATGTATCTGTTATAGCCAGAAGCAATGGATTCATTTTTTAAAAGAGTTGAGATGCAATATAATCTACACACTTGTAAATTTTTGACAAGATCTATGCGTAAGAAATCCCTCATTTTTAAAATAAAGCCAATATGGAAGGTGTAAACGTAACACTTACCATATAAACTTGCTGTTATTTTTAGGAATACATCATGAATATCTATTTTACTTAATAATGAGCTCTAATACATCGAGTTTTGAGTGAAGTGGTAGCTCGCTCAAACTACATTTAGGAACATAATAGGTAGTATCATGGAAGTGATTACCCCACGAGAAAAACACATGGCCCAACTTAAACGGGATGTGAAATTGAAATGTCGCAAAGATATACAAAGTTATCAGAGGAAATAGTTGAATGGAGGGTTAGAAGCCAATCAAGCTTGAGATTGAATGGCTAATTTCTATGATGGAAAGCGATGGATTACGGTGCTATTGTTAAAGGATGGGGTTCAATCATCGAGACAGATGGAGAAGGCATCTTCAAACTGTAGCCTGACAACCGAAATAACAACCATATTGGTTATCCCTGCTCTTTCTTTTGCTAAGCAAGACGGACTGGCCGTATTTGCGGTTGTGTAGCAGGAATATCGAGCAGCTCTTCGATATTTAAGACAAGTAGCTCTTTAACCTTTATAGGGACGCGTGGGCCGTGTTATACCGCCTCATTCATAAAAGCGCGCACAACATTTACATACTGGTATGGAGAAGGTCGAGATGGACATGTTATCTCCAGTTACACATTATAACAATAGATTCCAGAATAGTGCTACCTTGACTTGGCCTTTTTTTACATTTAGGACGATTCTGTTGGCCCACATGTCCCTGGAATCCCAATAGGCTACTAAGCCTGTCATCAGCTTTTACGAGGACCGGGCCAATAGAATTTGACATACAATCATGCGATGGGTGGTGAAAAATCCACCCAGGCGGGACTCGAACCCGCGACCCCAGGAATAGCAGTCAAGGACTTTACCCCTCCGCCAACAGGGGCTCGATTGACAAATCGTCTTAGTCATCATCAAACGTACACTATTACTAACATGATCGCATGTGTACAATGTTTATTCATCAAGTTGGTCCTAACGATAATGATTTTGAACATTGAATAAGAATTGAACAAAAAGGACGGAAAACCATAAGGCGCTAAGTTACCGACGCTACGAAAGAGGGCGCCCGGATGAAGGCTAAATGATTGGTTACTTTGTGCTATAAATTCCGCTCGATACCACAGTTTTCAAAGGAATATGGATTATTTTTAATTCAAATAAATAAACAATATATGCCAGGAGAACCCGTAATAAATAATCAAATGCATGCAACTTATCATTATGCAAATGAATGGCATCCTATCGATGGGAAACATCTTAACATAGCAAAATTAGCGCGTCAGGCCCAGATCGCTAAAGTAAAATCGGGGTTGACAGAGATGGGGACTGGCCACGCCCACGTTACAGCTTCTAGCAAGGGTAACCACCGCAAGCTCCCTCTCCATCCACCTCAATGGGTTTGATAAAGACTGAAGAAGTAAACACGGTATCAAGTTCGAGCAGCAAGGTAAGTAAACAGGCTTACAAGCAAACCGGAGAGCAGAAAACATCTTATTATCCGCGAGAAGCCTCCCAAAAAGCACGACGTTGTTCATTTCAAAAATCCTGGAAAAATCGTACGAGGAAGATTTTTGCAAAAGAAAACTATACAGGCTGCACTTCAGTGCGTTGAGACCCCAACGGTTCTCTTATTGAAATATTTGCATAATATTCTATTTATTCAAACTAGATCCCGTTCAGCATCGCCGGAAGTATGAACTTACACATGAACATACACAGGGAGGCCAAGGCGAAGGCGAGCAGGCATCCGGCGACTCCGATGGAGATGCTGTAAGGATACGGGAGCATCGGCGACGTTGACGGGACTTCGTAGGCTGCCATCCGGAAGTACAAGTGGCAATTTTTGCAGATAGATATGAAAAAATGAGAGGGAAGAAAAAAACACATGACATTATATACGGAAGAAACATAATATTTAAATTTTTTAATCAAAATGAAACTTGAGCTGAGATACAAGAGAATCGATATGCAATATTTAATGAACTGGGATAGTAATCGAGTCCCATACCTTCGTTTCTGAAAAAGTGGCCAAATTTTAAGCATTTTTTTACGGACGACCGAATCCGCGGAGAAGTTGTACACAAATTCCTGTGTTGTAATACAAATATAATGAAAAGATTTTAGTTTTTTCACAATCAGCATTTACACAGGAACTAAAACAAGATTTCTTTAAGAATCGTTCAACGCTTTAATGAATGGTGATGGAGGTTAAAGGCTCAATTGACAACTGAGAAATCCAACTGCCATAGGATTTTAATTTTCCGTTTTATACAGAATTGAAAGAGCCAAACTTCCCATAAGAAATGCATAAACGGCTATTTCGGTTACTCTCGTTTGGCTCTGCAGCTACGCTTTATTTATTTGTTCGTTCAATTTTCTTTATCAGATGTCTCAAGGAAGACCTCCCGAAGTGACGCAACAATTACGAGTATTTTACCAGAACATCACACTAACATAATCACTCTATAACGTTTTCATTTTCGACTACACCTATTTAGGCCATTATTTGAGAGATAATACAATTTACGATAATAATGTACAATTGAAGGTTTATAAAATTGTATTACATAATATGAATTTACATTTAATCTACAAAAAATAATTAATACATATCGTATACCAAGCAAAGCCTGGGCTTACGATACTTGCTTACGCAGCATGAAATAAACTTCTGATTAAAAAAATGAATTTGCCATCTAAAACCTGATTTCATTAAGTCTCCCTTAACCAAACATTTTCGCTGTCCCGTTGTTTTCCCCTTTGTACGTGCAACTTAGTGATGCAATCAAAATTTTATTCGAACGTAACATAAAAATAAAATGTACTTCATGAGAAAGCACAAAGAAAGTCAAGCAATTAGAAAATGTATTCATAAAAAAATAATTAAGTCTCGTAAAATACATTAAGCATTATTTTACGAGCTGCAGGGAGGCGGAGTTAAAATTTTAACGTGAACGCAAAGTAATATTTGAAGCTCTTCATTAAACCATTTACGAAACTCACTATGATTAAGTAGTAACGAAAAACCTACCATACTGTCAACCAATTGTTTAAAGTTGGTCGTTCATTATATCAAGGACTGGGAGTGATTAAACCTGCAAATCGATTATTAAGGAGTGAATAATTAAAACGATTGAGGAGGTGTGGAGTAGATAATTACAAGCGCAGACGTCATGTCATATATTCGAGCGATACGACGCTCTCACTGGTGGGAAAGCTGCCGAAAGGTCAAAAGGTTAAATTTCAACGCTCCCCCGTAAAAGCTGTAGCAGGAAAAGGAAACGAAAGGGCGGGGAATGAAAATTACACGTTACCGAACGTAAATTATCAGCCGTGATTTAAATTTCTCAAGTGACAGTCAACGGTTGAAAAAATTAATAAAGAAAAGGGCCATCCGTGTTAAGTAGCACCACAGTCAACTCCTTTGGAAATCATGAAATACCAATCGAAGTCTTCAAATGATCGATTAACTATTAAACATGAAAGTCACATCGGTTCGTAAATTTTTGAAATGGGGGGATTTCGCTCGCTATTACCTCGGAGAGATACGGCGATCATAATTGTCAGCAAATATTTTTTATTTATTTTTAAAAAGTAATATACCGGTAAAAGGTAGGTTTTATTGAAAGTCAGAGAGTTCCCAATATTTTCAGGGCCCTATCTACCTCTGGTATTACCTTTTATCCTCAGATTACAATCTACCCATTTCAATCCTGCACATAACACCTTTTCTCTTTCTTCGCCTTCCCCAACTTGCCCAACATCCTCCCTCTATCACAGCCTAGAGCAACCCATCGCCCCTTATTACTTTTTCCAGCCACCTACCCTGCTTATCCCGTATTTCATTCAGATGTGTCCTTTCCGCTGGCTCAATATAATGTCGAAGGTCATCTTTTGCTATCTTGCAAAAGAGGGTTACAAAATTTGTATACTAGATCGAGTATAGTGTCAAACGGGTTACAGGTTGAAATAATAGTTGTGCGACAATAGTTTATTATTTAATCGAAAGTATTTTGTATGTACCATTAAAATACCAAAAAGTAGCGGCGGTCAGATATATCTATTAAGCAAAACCTAAGTAAAATATATATAAAACGTATTTCCTGCTTTTCCTGCGGAAATGCTCATTTGCTATCCAATTATCCCATGCTCTTTCAATATCCAATTATCCCATGCTCTTTCAATATCCAATTATCTCATGCTCTTTCACCATACAATTATCAAGATGGTAACTGAAACTAAAATGAATTATTTTTTCTATAAAATAATTTTCAGAATCATTTTTTATGTTCAGGAATACGAAAAACGTTTTAAAAGAAAGACAAAATTCAGCGATTTGGGCCTTGTTGTTTTTACACAGTTATTTTCTCATTAATTTTCAGAGCAGAAATTGTATTTTGAGTGGTAATGTCGCATGAGCTCAAAGATGGACCGCTTGAATGCATGGAACTGGTATTAATTTAAGTAACAAGACATTAAAACTCATTGATGAAGCTTGCGCAAATTCTTTTGGACGAATCGAAAAGTGTAATCAACTACTAACGCCGAGGTGGAGTTCAAGCGACGTACAATCGACGTGACAACAAAGTCTTCAAACGGCGATGGATTAATTTTCGATCGGATGCGTTTGGATTCATTGTTTAAGAAGGTTCCACAACGACTGTTTGAGTTGAAAAAACTACTAAATACCACTTCTTCGGTTGCATTCTTCAAATAAATTTGCTCTCCTTAATGGTAGTTCTCAGCCATTATGAAAAAGGAAAAAAGTTATGAATTATGCTTCTATTTCTACAAATTTATACTCAATAGACACTTTCCGGCCGTAAAAAACTGTCATCCGCTCCATTATTATTGAATTAACGCATTTTGAGTTAGATCTCTATAGTTATTTTTTACAGACTCTAAAACGAAGGTGGATTTCCGACTGTATTTCATGTCAATTCAACAATTTGGCAATAGAGACAGTAGAACTAGTAATAAAAATGGAATTTAGTACACATTTGTTTTGAATAATTAATTTATAGAGGAACTTTCCTTAATCTGGTTGGAGCGATTTTTTGTACGGAATTACGCAAAATTTTGCATGCGTTTTACATTTGATATACCAATCGACGAAGAGGAAAAAATTCATCCTAAGAATTTTAGAAGTCTAGTAGTTTATTCAAGAAAGTGAAGTGAAGAAGATAGTGAAGAAGTATAAGTATTTTACAAAACTTGATAAATTTCCCCAAGATAAATTTTGAGACAATTTACTGCATGATTAGCGGGGTGTTGTTCATTAAAATTGACATTTTTTACACTAGATTATATGGAAAATAACGAAATACAAGAAATAGATTTCTTACAAATAAAGTTATATTCGAGATACCTCCAAAAAGCAACATGAAACAGATACGGCATACGTAAAGCAAACCTCGCAATTTCGGGATGATTGACGGCAATTTTATTTTGAACGAGAGGTTGTAAAATTAAATGTAAGCGTAACGATAGGAAGTATAAATTTTATTAGTTTTAGTATACCAGTTTTATAAAAATTCAGATTGCGTTAAATTCAGAAATAGAGCATTCTGATACAAGTTACTTACGTGGCTCATTATTAAACGGAGCGAAGTTAGCCGTGTGATAGAAGCCACGTCAGTCACGCGTATCGTACACTACTTATAGCTCGTGTGACTTAGATTTACCGTCCTTAGCGGTAAAACAATCACTACGTTTACTAATCGAACTCTGATCAATTTGGCCGGTTCAGCTCGGTATGGTAAACGCAACGGGCTCTTTCTCTGACAGTCTGAGATTTAAAAATGGCATGAACCGATTCAAATCGATATTTCAATCGATTTCGCATTGGTAAACCAGGCGATCCAAGTCCGAGTTCATATCGATCTGAGTTTGGTTGCTAAATCTAAAGAAAGTAATTAGTGAGAATAGTAAATAAAAATTAGCAATCAGCTCTACATAGTAACCGTTGTTTACTTTTCACTTTCAGGTTTATTTGAGAGCTTTATGAGTACTATTCTATACACGGGGGAATTTGAGCTATCAGTTTCTTTTTGTGCTAGAAGATTGTCTCACTATAGATTAAAAAATTTGAAGTATCTATTAGTTCCGGAATTGTTTATGAAAAACAAGCCAAACTTACAAATGCTGTTTATGGCGTGGTAGAAGATAAAGTTAATCCAGTGTATACTTCATCTACATTTTATGAACTCTAATAAGTCCAAACACATGGAAAAATGCTGCTATTTCTAGCCATTCCATCGTCAAAACTTAATTTAAATCTAATAAAATTCTACGAGCAATAGCATCGCAAGAAAGATTACCAGTTTAAAAAAATCCAAATATTGGTTTATGTGTACAAGATACAACAGCTGTAATTCAAATAAGTCTCCTATGTTTTATAATAATTAGGCTACAATAGATGGTGGTTCATAAAAGTTAATATTTAAATTTAAAAAAATTAATAAAAAATCTGTTAGTCTGAATATGAGGAATGAGTCAAAAGATAAGACGTTAACAGAATCAGTTTATGTAACTGACTATAAATCAATGACAATTTATTTCAAATACATCAATGCAACATGCACCATACATTTAAGGTAGTTTGAGCAGAATATCATTTCACCAAGAAATCAATGAATTTGGTCTCATTTTAACGAAAAATATCTTACTCTTCTGAAGATACCAAAATATCAGGCCCTTACCGTACTACTTCCCGAGATTTTCGATAAATAATACCTGTTTTCGATTTTTTTCGATTTTTTTTTCGATATTTCGATTTTGATTTTTGATGACAAAAATTTCGATAAATATTACGTGAGAAATGGTAGGATACGCTCTCCAGAGATATCTTATTCAAAAAATGAGGCATTTCTAACACCTAGATCTCGTCAAAAATTAACAAAGGTTAAATTTGTATGTTTTCTCGACTGTTTTCTTAAAATTAATCATACTGTCACCGCAGTAATTTTTCCAGAATCTCAAAAAACCTTCCGTTGTGAAGCAGTATTGAACGCACCGCGTGAAAAAATGAGTCAAATGAAAAATTTATGTGGATAGTTTTATTTGATTACCCAGAATTTCAGTCATATACAAATATAATATTGCACTATTAGAATATGACTATTTTATTCATACTTTCTACAGCCGCTAAAATTAAAGCGTATAATTCGATTATAGTCTTTACTGAGACTAGGCAACTATCTCGCTTAATTAACTGTGCTGTTATTATTAACTTAACTGTGGATTTAATTAAATATTCTTACGATAATCAATAGTTGTCAATTAATTGAGCGTGAAAAGAGTGTATTCTAGTGTAATAATGAAGTTGTCGTCAGCACAGTGTAATAATGGGTTACGCATGCCACGGATAAGGGTGACTTAAGTGCGAATTTAAGTTATGCCTTGCCATAAATGAATTGATTTATTTATAATGCATAGTTTTGATTGATTTGTTGGTTTCTGATATTTGCAATTTATTATGATTAGCGTAGTTGGATAAGAGCTACCTTAAAATCGTGATCAAGGCATTAATAAGTGCGTAAATAATCCCTTACGGACGCATGAAGTGGAGTCGTTGCCCAGCGTCCATCCGCTGGGACAGATGCACTGCGTCTTGCTACGGTACTCGTCGAGGGCGACGCACAGGTAGTCACAGCCGCAGGCGCCCCGGGACAGGGCCGGGATGATGAAAACCCGCCCGGGGCCATGTTTCTCCCACGGCTCGCCGTCCCCTCCCGGCCACGACTTCTTCATGCGGACACCTTCGCCCACGAAGGACCAGCCGCCTCCGCCGCTCGTACCCTTATCCGAGAACGCATCCCCACCTGCGGAAAAACCCGAGGAAAAAAACATGAACAGAAATTACCATGGTCTAGCTGCCATATAAACATGTCGAGTGGAGAACCCTTTTGTACACTGACACATACACTTCCCAAGAATAACTCTGTAATGGCGAACTAAGGATATACATAGACTCGAGGCATTTGATGAAATGGTAAGGGTAACATGAGGCAAGATGGAGAAAAGGAAGAAAGGTAGGAAAGAATCTAAAAAAGGCATTGAGATTTGCGGATTATCAAGAATTGGCGTGAAAGTCAACAGAAGCGTAGTAGTCATTGATGAATGCGTTGGAGGTGTAGTGTGAGAGGTATGTGATGAAGATGAACTATAAGAAGGAGACAGATATGAGATTCTCCAACAACAAGATGGTGGAGCTTAACATATTAAAAATAATGCATCTTTATTGGGGCGAGGTTGTGACTAAGGAAATCCCTTCTTCCATCTGAACCCTCGTCAGAAAATTGATTTATTATACATTTGTGGGAAAAACGTAAGTAAATAAGGAGGTGATATCCTTGACGAAAAAACCCACTGCAGGAAAACACCCTTACATGAAGAGGAGTTTGGAAAACCGGCGAAATCCTAGGGAGAGATTCAGCTAATGTTACACCAATAAAAAGCAATGCATGAAATATTAATAATGATAAAAGGGTAATTTATACATTACGGCAAAGTTTAAAAAAAATAAATATAAATAAATAATAAGGAAGTAAAAATAAATAAATAAAATACAAATAATATAAATGAACAAATAAAATAAAAATAAATAAATAACGGGGTGGTAAGGTGCAGTGAAGCGTCTCAAACAGCCTATCCTGTACAAATGTCAACCTCACATTCACGAGTTGCAGCTAATGCCAGCTCCACGGTGCACCCTGTTACTCACAGACGAGGCTCTGGCGACCGAGTGTTTCCCGGAATAAGGAAACCCCCTCTATCAAGTGCCAACGGTCTCGCAAGAGAGCGGATGAGCGGACAGAGATTAGGGCACTCTTTTGTCCTAGGAGTGAGAAATTGCTCCTGAAGGCGGAAGAATCTTATAGTCAACTGCGTAAGAATGGATAAGGCAATGGGAAACCACTCCATTAAAAATCAACTGTGATATCCCAAGAATCGATAGCACACCATGTCAGCATCTTTTGTAAAACATTCCGGAGTAATAGTCCCCCAATCGGATCTCCGGGTGGGGACTGCAAAAGATCAGGCAAGGCCAAAGAAGCAACTTAAAGTAGCAACATGGAATGTAAGAACACTCTTACGATGTGGAAAACTAGAAAACCTCAAATTAGAAATGGACAGATTGGAAATTGACGCTCTTGGAATATCTGAAATGCGATGGCCAGAACCAGGAGATTTCTGGTCAGGAGAGTACCGGATCATTTATACGGGTACTAATCAGGGTACTCCTGGAATCGGAGGTGTCGGAATAATTTTAAACAAGAAACTTGGAAATCTTGTAAAAGGGTATGTGCAATATAACTCTAGGATCGTACTAGTCAAACTTGAGACCAAACCAAAGGATACTGTAATAGTACAAGTCTACATGCCAACATCCGCAGAAGAAGATGAAGCGATAGAAATTATATATGAAGATATAAATAATATAATAAAGTATGTAAAAGGTGACGAGAACTTAATAATAATAGGAGACTGGAATGCAAGCGTAGGAGAAGAACAAGTTAATGGAATTGTAGGAAAGTTTGGACTAGGATGTAAGAATGAAAGAGGCCGCAGGCTAATTGAATTTTGTGCGAAACACAATTTAGTCGTGGCAAATACATTATTCAGCCATCATAAAAGAAGAAGATACACTTGGAGAGCTCCAGGAGACATAGGGAGACAACAGATTGACTACATTCTAGTTAAGTCACGATTTAGGAACCAAATCATGGACTGCCGAAGCTACCCATCAGCAGATATTGACAGTGATCACAATTTAGTCATGATGAAGTGTCTACTTAGGTTCAAACGATTAAAGAAAAAACTTAATAAGACATGGAATAGAGACAATCTAAAAACTGACGAAACAATGATAGCTTATGCACGGAGAACGGATGACATAGCATCAAATATTATTCATGGAGGCGCATATGAAGAATGGATTCAGATTAAAAATGGCATACATAAAGCAGCTGAAGAATCTGTCGGTAAAGTTATACCTGCAAACAGAAAAGAATGGATAACGCCTGAAATAGTTTTTCTCATCGAGGAGAGAAGAATTTACAAGAATGCCACTGACGAGCAGAGTAGAACCAAATACAGAAAACTCAGGAATCAAATCAACTGAGAATCTAGGAAGGCCAAAGAAAATTACCTCACTGACATATGTAAAGAAGTAGAAGAAAATATGGACAAAGGGAAAACCGACATAGCCTATAAAACAGCAAAACAGATTTTCAACAAACAAAACAAAAAATCTTTCGATACGATAGAGAACAGAGAAGGCAAAATGCTTTTTGGTGACGATGCACTTAAGAGATGGAAAAAATATATTGAAGAGCTTTACCAAGGAGGACCACTATTAGATAATGTAATGAAATCAAGTGAAGAAATAGAAGAGGAAGAACTAGGAGAAGATATTTTAAAGGAAGAATTTGAGAAAGCATTGCAAGATTTGCCAGATAGGAAAGCAGTAGGCTGTGATGACATTCCCTCTGAGCTGATTAAAAAAGCTGGTGACAAATTGAAAGCTTCTTTACTACAACTTATAAGAAAAATATGCAAGACGGGTGAAGTTCCTGAAGACCTTCAAAAATGTGCTATGATACCTCTACCAAAGAAATCATCTGCTACGAAATGTGAGCAATATCGCACACTCAGTCTATTATCACACGCCTCAAAAATACTTATAAGGATAATCCTTAAACGAGTCGAAAGAAAGACTTAGAGACCTTCGAAACCTGGTGCTGGAGGAGGATGCTGAAGATAAAATGGACGGAAAAAATAATAAATGATGAAGTATACACAAGAGTGGAAGAAGAAAGGACCATATGGGTCACTAAACAGAAAAGAAGAATCAGATGGATTGGACACACCCTGAGACACAATGGATTTGTGAAGAGCATATTTGATGGCAAAATAGAGGGAAAAGCCTCAAGAGAAAGACCAAGGAAGAAGTTCATGGACCAAATAAAAAGGGAAGTACATAGGAAGAGATAACAGGAGGTAAGAGATCTAGCATTAGATCGGGAAGGGTGGAGGGCTGCAGTCAACCAATCCTATGAGTGAACGACCAAACGATACTTGGCTTACGTTTACTATTTACTTTGTGCGGTTAAGGCTTGTATCGAGATTCCATAACATAGACAGGGCTATATTATAGTTTACTTGTGTTGATTGTTTGATAGATTAATTAATAGGAAAATTCAGAAATGTGACAGAATGACGGTAAAAGTTAAATAAATCAAAAAAAAATTTTGAAATAATTACACTTCCTGATCCAAGAAACCGTAATTGTAAAATCTGCATACTAAAATTTTGAGCCGATGCTGAGGTGTGTGACAGGTAACGCTAGAGTGAAAGAGGAGGAATAGGGAAAAGAAGGGGAATGTGGACAAAGGAGAATTTTACATCGACGATACCTAATATTAGTGACACGCAGTGTTTTCCATAATCAAATAAGGTGTTAGAATGTCTGGTCAAGCGGTACGAGAAAGAATATTGTTCAAACGGTTGGAAGACTTTTGTTTTGCATCAAAGACCCTGAAGTTCAAAAGATTTATAATTTTTTATTGTAAAAAATGGCGTTCAAACAAACCGGCTTTCAATTCTCACATTTTATTCTTCGAGTTTTTTTTGTCGGTGTCCCTTTGACATTTGGTAGCCCATGCGAAGCAGTTGGGAGGGGAGGAGTTCAGAGTAGAGGGAAGGAGGATTATAGCAGAGCGCGGCCAGGATATAAGGGAGCAACCCCCTTATAAAAGAGTCCATTATTTGGAGGAGGCACACGCTCCCCAGTGTGCTTTGTGGCCTAATCCGATCGGTTACCTTTATTTTGTGATCGCAGCTTTGAGGGATAGTCTTTTTGTTCCCCTCATCCTCCCCATTCGCACTGTATAAGTGATGATATAACAAATAAAAATGTATTACATACAATATATATATATATACATTACACATTACATCATCAACTGGTATTCTGCCTACTGGCTGGTCCCAAACACCAAAGCTGTCTTCAATTCGTCCTGTCCCGGGCCACTTTCTCGGTTTCCTTGTAACTTCTTTTTATCTTCGCTTCGTCTGTCATTTTCTTTCTTCTTCTATTTTCTCCCTCCACTGTTCCTTCGACTGCTGTATTTAAAATCCCCATCCCTCTTAAAATATTTCCGATCCACTTTCCCTTTCTCTTCTGTATTGGTTTCAGTAGTATTCCTTCTTCCCTAACTCTTCCCAGCACCACCTCATTTCTTACTCTATTCACCCATTTCACTTTCTCTAGCCTTCTTCACACCCACATCTTAAAGGAATTGATGCTATCCTTCTCTCTTCTTCCCAATATCCACGTTTCGCATCCATAAAACATAACACTCCACATATAATATTTCACCAATCTCTTTCTCAGTTCTAGGTACATACCTCTGCATTTCTCTCCTTATTAAAAGCATCCTTTCCCATAGCTATTCTGGACTTGATCTCCACCTCACTCTTCCAATTTCCGTCAGCATGCTACCCAGATAATCTATACCTTCTAACCTGCTCTATTCTTTCCGCATTTGACATAACATTCACATTTCCTCCATCGTTCACTCTAAGTATTACATACATACTCTCTTATTCGGATGAAGGCGGTTTTGCTACTCAAAATATCAAAATTTCCGCATATTTTTAAATTTGCTTAATTAAATCTAATTTATGACATTATGACTGTAAATGTTTATATTTGTATTCCAAATAAGGTGGGGAGATGATCGACTCCATGTGCTACCGGTAATCCAATATTTCCGCGTGTTTCTTCCGCATTGTGGCTGAGTTTGTGATTGTCACGCCCGCGACGTTTCTACTAATTTACTTTTATTCTATGTTGTATAATAATATAATTATTTACTAATGATGTCAATACCAACTATGTTTCAATCCACAGATTATTTTATTAGTAAAACTAGTTTCAACGCAATGGGTTCATCAACGTTACGCTTGAAAGGACTCAATTTATATTTATTTTTATATTATAAATATAAATATGTAGGTATATTAAGATTCGATAAAAGGAGAAAAGATGTGCGATTCCAATTTAAAAAATATTTTTAAAACCAAATTGTGTTCCTATGATTTAATTCCTTAATTGTGAGATGCCTATCGCCTTTCTTTTACATTTGGCCGGACTGAAAGTTTGACGTTGAAGCCCCAAGCGTTCTGTACGAATGCATGACTGACTTTAAGCATAAATTTATACACTTATGTCATCGTATTGACAAAACCGAATACAATACCTGCCTCTCGCTTCCATTTGAATTTTTTCCTGTTTATTTATAAAAATAATTTTACATTTTCTTATTCTTATTCTCTTTTGGGTTTTGGACAAAGTGTTTTCGTAATGAACCTCAGATTTACCACGAAATTTTCCCGAATCCGGGAAAATCAATATGAGCTGCTTTCACACGGGTGGGGGGATGGTGAAGGAGGAAGGAGACCAGGTTTAGAGGGGTGGAGGGGTGGAAAATGAGTTAGAGTACGGGCAGAAGGGGAAGGGATGGCTTTTCTGGTAATTCCCTTCCCTCACCTCCTCACCCACCAACCCCCGATCGCCAATATGGAAAGAGAGCTCACCGCCCGGGTGGAGAGAGAAGTAGAGTGGGTTATGGGAAATCCAACCGGGTCGAAAATCGTAAAATTCAAGTTTTTTTGTAAATATGCAATTCGTGCCCAGACTGCTCGCCCCAAATGCTCGGGAAATTTAGAGCCACTGATCCAAACACCGCCCCCTTTATTCGCACGTAGTCGAGGAAATCGTTGGGCACAGCGGGGATTCTGGTGCCGCTTCTGTTCTCTATAGAGAGCACCATATGGAAAGCGGGATGCTTATGTTGCTCTAATACCATTGTTGTCAAAACCGTATGCAATATTCCAAAAGGTGGTTTTCACTAAAATACGGTTTCACTCTGCATTTGATATTATTACATGTTTTCAACGAATGTAAGCACCCTTTATTCAAATTTTTAAAAACTTATCTACCGGCTAAGGTAGGTTTTGTTAAGTATCAACCCTTTTACATGGAAAATGGCACGTGTGTGCACTCCAGCAATACCTAAGTAAAAAAATGAGGAATTTATAACTCATAGATCTCGTCAAAAAATTAAGTCAGTAGTCTGTAGTTTGCATGTTTTCTCAAATACTTTTAAAAATAAATAATGTAGTTTGCGAAGAATTTTCTCGAATATAGGATTCCAGGATCGTAAAAACCTTCTCGTGTGTAGGAGTTTTAATCGTACCGCTTGGAGAAAACGAGGCAAATAAATGACTTAAAAAGATATTTATTTTTATTTAAGTATTCTCCCAGTATGGTAGATTTTGTCAAATGCCAGAGAATCTCATCCCGGTTTTATACACATACAGGGGCCTATCCCCCACTAGTACATCTTTTTCGTCTCAGCATGCGATCTACCGTTCTCCATCCCGTCCATGAAACCTATTCTATTTCTTCCTCTTCACCGCTTGCCTAACACCCTTCCCCCTCTCACACTATTGAGCAGCCCATCGCCCTTTATAACATCCTTCAGTCACCTACTCTGCAGATCTCAAATTTATTTAAGAAGTTTCCTTACCTCGCCCACCATCTCAAGCACTTCCTCGTTTGTCTTCCTCTCCATCCACCTCACCTTCTCCATCCTTCTCCACGTCCATATATCAAATACCTGCAGCCTATTCTTGTCCTCCTTTCTGAGGGCCCACGTTCAATATTTACGCATGGTTTATTCATCTCTGGTTAAGGAGGTTCGGAGGAAGCAGAAGAGATGGATGGAGGACGTATTGAAAGGAGAGAGAATACGGAAGAGTATAATAGAGGGAAGAACACTGGGGAAGCGAAAAAGAGGAAGGAAGAGACGGGAATTTCTTTAGAAATAAGAAGTGGGAGACGTATGAGGAATTTAAGAGGGATTTCTTGGCGGATCACATATAGGAGGGAAAGTAGTACGATTCTCCGAGAAATTAGGCGGCAGAAATTCGGACGTTAGGATAAGTACTGCCCATAAACCTACCAATCACCTGGTAGAATACTGATGCAAAGCATGTAATTCCAGTCATAAAGCTCTTGTAAACTACTTGTCAAGGTGTTGTAGCATATAAAACCTAGACTAATAATTAACATCGGACTCTTTAAAAAGCAAAGGAAAATTTATGTATAATTTTTATAATTTTAAACAATATAAATAGCATATAAGAACAATATGGTTATCTACGTACAGCGTTTACTCATGAAAAACCTATAGTTGAAATTTCAGCGTCAATTGACGACGGCATAAATCTAATATAAACAGGTAATTTAAAATTTCGCCCTTACCCCAATTAATTCCTCTGATTATTATTCTCAACAAATTTAAATTGTACGACCTGTGGATTCCTGAGCTAGGTTCCCTAATAGTCACGGTTTACTTGATGTGAAATGCAAAATCTTACTTTGCACACTTATGCGCGACAAAATATACAGCATCCATGCACAAGACAAATTTAGAAGGTAGTTTGAGTGTAATATCATTTCAACTAGAAATCAATGAATTCGGTCTCATTTTAAAGAAAAATATCTCACAATTTCAAAGATACTAAAATACTAGCCCCTTATCGAATCACTTCCCGAGATATTCGCCATTAAAATACCAGCCATTGTACAAGGGAAATGGTGCATATATGCACTCTAGCGAGGCAATATTTATAAAATGGGAAATTTTCAACCCTTAGATCTCGTCAAAATATTAAGTGTGTAGTTTTTATACTTTCTCAACTATTTTTTAAAATAAATCTTCAAGTTACTGCTGTAATTTTTTCCATATCGTAAAAAACCTTTAGTAGTGAAGAAGTTTAAAATGTACTACGTGAAGTAATAGTGCCAATTTGAAGATTTATATAGATATTTCATTTAATTAGACAGAATTTCAGTCAGATAAAAGTATTTTATTTCTCCATTAATAATTCAATATTTAATTCAACCTTCCAACAGATGCTGAAATTAAAACATATAATCCGAATATGGTCTCCATTATAAACAGAGAACTATCTCGCCTATTAGAGCTTAAAAGAAATTTGTTAAGTGAAAACTCGCATTTACTTTGTATGCTAACAATTTTCCATTACGTGCCCAGACGGCTTGTCCCAATTGCTGGAACATTTAGAGCTCCCCATTCGTTTAAACGTACCCGTCTTAAACATACCACGTGAATAAAACGTTCCAATTTGAAGAAGATATGAAACAGATATTTCATTTAATTACACAGAAATCAGTCACATAAAAGTATATTATTACACAATTAATAATGGAATATATAATTCATGCTTCTTACAGATGCTTAAACGAAAAATTAAAATATGATCTTCATTATGCACAGGAAACTATCTCGCTCAAACAAACTAAAAATAAAATTGTTCAAAACTCGCGTTAAATCTGCGCCCTAAAATTTTCCACTACGTGCCCAGACGGTTTGTCCCAATTGCTGGAGCTTATAGAGCTTCCCATTTGATAGCTGCCCCTTTAATTCGCACGCTGCTAGTGAAATCAGAGCAGTGAAAGCAGAGGGAAAAATGTCGTTTGAAGCGGACTTTTTGGAACAGACTACATCTTCATACTACCCTGCAAGCCGCCGAATGGGCGAATGGCAAGAAGTGTTAAGACACCATCCGTGTAAAGATGTAACAGATAAGGTTTTGGGAGGTGAAATGGTGACGTGTATTATGAGAGTGTATTTAGTGGAGCTCAATTTTAACTGCGGTCGCTTATTATGTACGTAATGAACGAGTTTTTGTACTTATATGTGCAGCAATGTATCTATCATATTTTATTGCTTCTGTCAATCCTGGAGATGTAGTGTAGCGTCATGATAATATTCTCCTTGTCGCTCTGAAACACACCAGTTCTGAATTTCTCAAGCAAGCCAAGTCTAGCGTGTAGTCTCGGAGTCTCTAGGGGTCTAACCTTAATCAATCTAAAAGTTGTGAAACATATATGCTGGCTCGTAGCTGTTTTTAACGAAGCTTCCAGCTTTTCGTTGTATTTCAATAATTTATTGGTTAAATTTTTATGATTAAGGTCCCAATCCCCAGAGCATGCTACAAAAAAAATTGATTCTGAGATTGCTGCAATAGTATCTATGTTTTTCTACCTGATAGAGGTAGAGAGGTAGAGATAGATAGAGGTAGAGAAAAATATGGCTTTTTTACGTAAATAATGCATTTCACTCAAATTTTGGGTTAAAATTTCTAACGGTTTGTCCAAAATTCCCTCAAAGTGCTCCTGATGAGGCATAACTAAAGGCATCATTTTTACAGAACAAAATTAAATCGTTTCCGGTACATTTTCGAGCTAGAAGCCGACAAATTTGCTTGATGACAAATACTTTTTTTTAAATATGATAAATGGAATGGCTTTTTAATATAAATATGAACACACAACTCTTCACTTCGTGCTCCGTCCAGCCGCTATGAACGCTGTGAAAATTTTCTATTCTGTATCAAATTATGGAGTGAGGCAGACAATTAATGAATGGTTGTCGGTGCCATTCCTGATCAAAAATACTTTTTAACAGAAAATAGTTTCAGGTTTTACATTATGAAAGCAATCCATTCAGCAGAGGAAGTAAATTTTCTTGGATACCTCCACTTCAGACTTTATTTAAAGCGATCCAGGTTTTGACACTTTATATTACTTGCAGGACTACTTTAAAGTTATGCTGTTTGGGAAATAGTTGTGCTTACGGCCAGTTGCATGAACGACACACATATATTCTATAAAGTTATGGGACCCACAAGCCATGGCAACCATTCAATTATTATTATTGCAGAAACATTCGATTGGTTTCATAACTTATAGCGTGGAGTTTTGAGTTCCATAAGTAGCCAAGGTTTCGGATGCGCAATGAACCACTTGGAGAGTTAATAACTTAACAATAGACTTGTTTTGAGAAAAATTACCAGTTTAATTACTCTTACTGGCAAATTATTTTGTGCATTAGCAATTATTTATAAGCTTAACTTTCATAAATTTTACCCACCTTAGTCAACCATTCGAAGTAATTTATTTATTTATTTATAAGTCATAAAAATGGTAAATTTGTTCCAGAAATCTCAATATTTTAATGAGTCCCATAACTTCATGGATCTCATAACTATTGATTCCATGACTAAATGTTCTTGTTACCGGCCATCAGTTGATGAAATGATTTGCATGCATCGTTGGAATGTCCTTGTGATTACCGTGGTGTACTATTGCAGTAGTCGTAAACGAAGTCCGTGTAAAGAGAAATGGTTACACTTCCATAAACAATGAATGACACTGGCTCAATTTCCACTGAATTCCCACCCAAACCGCACTCGTAGTTTGTGTTATGTATAGCACGCAATTAGACTAGAAAAGATATGAATAACGAATCGAAGAAAGAGTTTAATGTGATGTACAATTAACTGATATAGCGAAGATTTTTTAGGTCCTACGGATATCGCAACATAAAATGAATCATGGTTTTCGTGCACTATTGAAAATATCGAATTTTCTCGGGAACTTAGCGCCACGTAATTAACCTTTGACCTTCAAATTTGATCAGAATCAGAGGCATATAATCAAATGCTTGGGAGAAAAATGAGCAAGTGCGTTCCAATGTTATTGAATATACCGTGGGTTGCTACTCCAGATGATCATGAAAATTACCTTCTTTCCTTCATAAGTGAACTATTTAATGCCCACGACTCTGTGAGAATTTAATAAAATTGTGGCTAAGGTGAAAATATCAAAGAAAAGTTAATTTTTTATATTTTACAATCAAAGATTTTTATCAGTTCATCAGAGCGTAGAGAGCCTCCCAGATTCTAACTGAATAGCGCTATACGTTTCCTGTCGTGACGGAAACGGATAACAAAGTTCAGTATTCCGCCGTCTTTCCGTCAAGAAGGAATGTTTTCCGAATGAAGGGAGTATCAGCGTCAATTGCTGACAGTTTTTTTAAACGAAACTATAAGCGGTTTTATATTAGCTGTTTTGTATTTTCCAGATCAAAATAAAAATAACCCGAGAAAAATTCCGACTAATAATACTTGTGAGGGCTAATTATATTCAATTGTAGAATCAAAAGGAATGTGGACAATATCGACATTAAATTTATAAAAAATTGTTATAATTGAACATAAGCTCTCCGCCGATTGGCTGACGTTGACGTTGCGTGACAGAGGAGAAGAGTTAGAGTGGGATTACGATCGTTGTTTTCTGACGTGATGTTAACTGACAATGGCAGTCAGTCTTGCCGTAAAGGCGGATAGCATTAAGATTAACGGAAAAATAAACGCTTATTGTTTATCATTTGTGTAGAGGGAATCGTAAATGGCCTCAAGGGGACAGTTTGTTTACGTCATAAAATCAAAATACAGTAGAACCTTCATTAACCAAAATAAAAAGGGGCGAAGTCGTATAGTATGATCCGTTTCTTCAAATAATCGATTGTAAATATTCAAAGGTTAATGGGGTAAAACATATGAACGGATGTTATTTTTTAACGTTTCTTAAACTACACCGTCACATTCTGTAACTGCACATTAAAAATAATCTACATCTTGAAATAGTAGAAAATTTTCTTCGGCACTTTTTCTTCGTAACGATTGCGGGTAGCCTAATCTCTTCATCTCTAGCAGTGTTTGATAGTTTCGGCTAACCCCAGTTTCCGTTTAGAGATATTGCGTTAAACTACGTTCTACTGTATCAATAATCCGCAAAAAATACTTGAAAATGATTATTCAAGTCAATTTTCTAAATTGTTAAGGCTAAACTTTAATATGGGAAAACTGGAAGTAATATTAATAAATATTGAAAAAAAAGGCTCTCTATTGATTGGCTACTGGTAACTCAGTGTGGTGGAAAAGTTCGGCTTTGATAAGGTTTGTTTATTGTCCATTGGTGACACCGTAAGTGTCCAGCTATGGCAATACGTTCCACTACATCATAACCACCAAGCTCTGCGAACAGCACCGAACGTCATTGCCACGTCAGGAGACGTCAATCGTAATTCCACCCGTGCACTCAAGAACGGAGCTGCATCACAATATGATGCTATTGTTAACGACCCACCATATGGCTAGGCCACGCGACATGTGAATCAGGAGCCGTCAAACCTTTTTATTTCCATTTTTCAAGGAATAACTGAAATTTATTGATCTTTTTGTCTTGCAATATGCCCATAATGGAAGTATGTGCCTATCACAGAGAAAATATATCGAAATTTACCATTCATCTCGGACCAGAAAGAAAAAAACCAATTCTCACCCTTAAAAAATGCAAGTTATGCACCCATGCGCACGGATTATTAGGGTTTGACTACAAATTTTGTATACCTACGACAAGTCATCATCAAAAGGAAATTATTTCATCTTCAAGGTCTAAAATTTTCCAGCCTTAGAAGTTTTCGCCCGCTATAACGTCCGGCCGTGGTAATAGGTTCCAGTATATAACAACCACCGATCACTCCGAACGCTACCGTTAAATTTTGCCACGTCATGAGACATCGATTGTAATGACGACCTTAGTTCCAGAACGTAGCTGCAACAGTAAACGATGTTTTTTTCGCAACCTACCTGATAAGCCTGCAAAAGCAATTGAATTAAGAGATATTGAGAGCTGGACCTTAGCAACAGATTAACCATCACGTGGACGGCAATGAAAGTTTGCGACCGTAGGAATACTGATAGTCAAACACGTAGACCACCCACTCCCCATATCGCAGTCATATTGAAGGGAATCGACTTCTTTACAAAAAAGGGTCAACTGCGCAACTTACACTGTGCTTCGCCATTGTTCATTGGTCGTCCAATCCTAAGATTGGTTGACTGCAGGCCTCCATCATTCCGAATCCAATACTAGTTCCCTTACCTCCTGGTATCTCTTCCGATGTACTTTCCTCTTTATTTGGTCCATGAACTAATTCCTGGGGCTTCCTCTGAGAATTTTTCCCTCTATTTTGCCTTCAATTTTATTCTTCACAAACCCATTGTGTCTCAGTGTGTGTTCAATTCATCTTGTTCTTCTTTTCTGCATGATGTTCCATACGGTCCTCTCCTCTTCTACTCTTATGTACGCTTCATTATTTCTCATTTCGTCCGTCCATTTTATCTTCAGCATCCTCCTCCAGCACCAGGTTTCGAAGGCTTCAATAATTTTTTGGTCAGCTTTTCCAATGGTCCACGCTTCTGATCCATAGAGTGCTATGCTCCACATGAATGTTTTCACATACTGTTTTCTGGTTTGTAGTCCTATCTTTTATGAACACAGCAGTTGCCTTTTTCCCCTGAACACCTTCTTGCTTTGGTTATTCTCCGCTTGATGTACATTGTACTTCTTCCGTCCCACGTAATGGTACTTCCGAGATAGGTGAAGGGATTCACTTGCTCTAATTTATCTCCTCTCAGTGTGACTTCTACGTTCAGCTTGTTTCTCCAGCATTCTAGGATTTTAGCCTTTTCCTCATTTTCTTTACTTTGACTCCTCGTTTTCTTTTCTCATAAAAGTCAATTTAACTGTACGCTATGTAATTAATTTGCTCCGGCATGCTCCTTTCTGCCCTTTGCTATTTTGTAAAGACCTTACATTTTCCTCTCTCATTTTGAAGCATCCAAGAAATTTATCCTTTCTTCGTGTCCTTCATCAATACATGACATCTTCATGAGGCATATTGTCGTCTTAAATTTCCTTCTATTTCTTCCTTTCTTCTCATAGCAGGTGTAGCATTTTTTTGCTTCCTTTTGTCTCCGGGGATCTCATTTCCGCTCTGTCTTTCTTCGTCCGTATCGCAAAAGCTTCAGCCCAAACAACTCTCCGTCATTTCTACGTCAAAGAAAGGATATCAAAGATATACGACGTCACTCTTCGCACCAATTTAATAACGAATAAATACATAATTCCTTACTTCCAAATAATACGTGGAGGTAAGCAACTTAATGAAACTGAAAAAACTACCCACTTGTAGCAAAAGTGACTCTCAAATGAATTTACTCTCTAGAGATAAAACTAGCAAAATATGCCAAAAAATGAAGGACTTACATGTTTGCAAATTGTGTTTTAAATCCAAACAAAGGAAATGGCCATTTGTTTATTTTTATTGAAAAATTATTCAGGCCTATTGCCTTATCGCAAGCAATAATCAGAATATTACTACATTGTCATCCAAACATATGAGAAAATTAGCCAAAACGGAGTCATGAGCAAGGCGTAAGCTTAGGCAAGGGTACCAATTTTTTTGTAGGTTTTGTTAGTAAGGCTCTGTCACCTAAGGAGTTTGCTAGCGCCACAAATGGGGAAGACTCAACATTTTATGAACGTGCAAGTACCTCAGACGGAACAAACTTAGATTTGTGAACAAACGAATTTCCTCCCCGCCCGTTTCTGGCGTTTTTGTACTGCTGCATTGATTTTCTCCTTTTCTAGAGGTTCCTTTTTTGATTAAATGACGACGCAAAGCACTACTCATTCCCGACGAATTAATTAGGTGTCATATCAAAGTTGGAGCGAGTTAAATAATTCCCAGCCATGATTTCAAAATTTCACATTAAATCACACCACATTTGTCAGAGGTGGAAAGTGTAGCTAAAAATAACAAGGAATGACTTTAGGAATTATAATTACGGCAAAGCATACACTTTGACGAAGTGATAAGACACATGAGAGACATGAGAAATTGAAGATGCAATGCTGGCTTGGGATTTTGCAGTTGAAAATACTACATCAGCCCTAATTCCTCCTAGTTACGGTCATGAAGGTAGATGGGGAGGGTGCTTGCTATGGTTGCCGGTAATAAAAGTCGTAACGTGGGCGTTTCCTGCCCGTCATGTTTACTAATCCAGATTATCCTTCAGCGCTTACGGACTGACGCACTACTGTTGCAGTTTTATGATATTTTCCATCGATAACTTACCAGAAATAAGCATGGATTTTATTCTTTAATAAGGATTCTCCTTACATAAATTAATTATTCATTACAATTGAAATAATCCCCATCCCTGGTGAAAACTGGTATAATCGAATAGAATCATTGCACTAAAGTCGTTAATATATGTTTCAAGAGTTTATTTCCTTAAAATTCAAACGGATGGTGGATATTCAGCTTTGCATCCGCTAATTCTTTCATTCCATCGTATTATCTAGAGGAAAGCAAGGAAAGAAGAAGGATAACCAATAAGGCAGTTTTTCCGGTTGTCAGGCTATAGTTTGATGACATAATGCTCTCTATATCTACCTAAATGCTAACGGTATAAATATAGCTGTAACCATAGCTAAAAATATGAAAATGCACGAATACTCACTTCATCGTGAAAGGCTACTTATTCCATCGATCTTTCCCGCGTTTGTTCCGCGTTGACACTGTGCATGTCACAAACGACTGCGTAAGCACATTGTCAGGCGCTAAATATTGTCCCCTGGCGCAGTTGCAGATTTTCACAAAAAATTCTCGGTCTTGTCCCTGATATGCCAGAACAATTTTTTTAAGACGCTTAAAGGTAGACTGTTTCATAAAACTCTTCTGAATATCGTCAGCCAACGCGAAGAATGCTTCAGAATCCAATAAAAAACCATCGACCTTCTGAATTTTAAGTGCTTTTCGTCACGACTTCTATTTCTACCAGATGACCTTTCGTATCTATTTGGATCACCCGTAGCATCGTTAATCAAAAGTGAAATTAACATACTTCTCAAATATGAATCCAGGAGTGTATTTCATCCGTCAGTTTAATGCAATTACAAAAAAAAGAAATAAGTGCACATATTGATCTTTTGGTTGGTAAAATATCTCTTTTCAGTGACTACGTTTGGCGTAAACTGTAATTTATGCTCAGTTCTGGATGGCATGTTTTATAGGTCTTATGGAGAGTTCTGAGACGTGTCAACAAAATGAAATTGAGGCCATACCATATGAGTGCGACTTCGTTAATTCACCTCCGGGAATGACACTTGCAAATATTAGTGCAAAAAAATCTCTCTTTCAAAAGGTAACCATCAGCCGCATTATACAAAAGAGTTGCCAAAAAGCGAGAAATTGAACGAAAAGGTGTGGTATAAGGTATAAATTGTACTATTGTTAAACATTTCCAAATATCACATTGAAGTATTTTTTCGAGGGATATCATCTCGCAAAGTATTCAATGTATTACTTCTCTTTAACGAAGCTCCGGTTGGGGAAATGCTGTAACTATATGACTACATGCTATAAATATATAAAATAACTATACTATAAATATATAAAAAATGCTATAAATATATAAAAAATGGGAATTAAGGGAAATGTGCATAAATCGTATAAATACGTCAGTGTTAATTTTAACCTTAGGAAGCGATATTTAGAAATACTTTAATTACTTTAATTTTCTTCTAATGTCCTTGTCTAATGCGAATTATTCCAGCTAAAGGTTTTCAATTTTCAAGGAGAGTGAGAGAAAAACATGTAATTTATTAAAATTTTGGATATACCTATAAGTGAAGAAAAATGCACGCCAGCATCCGATTTATAATCCAAAACATGTTGGAATTGGAAGTTTCTTGTGAGTACAAATGAAAAAATAACTTTGTTTCCTTTCACAGATGTCATTTCCTGGTACAACATGTTTTGAAACGGCGGTGCCATCATCTGTGTCGAAACATGTACCAGGAAAATAAACCTGTGGAAGGACACAAAGTTACTTTTTCATTTGTGAAATTCAACTTCCACATAGTTGAGCCTCAAACTATGGAACGTTCTTGTGCTTAGTTCAGCGGTTGATATTCCTTAGTTGTTGGATTGAATTGAGGCGTTTCATTTGTTTGTACCACTCCGTGATGGGTTTAAAATTCCAAGGTGTAGAACTAATGTGTATCAGTTATCCACAATAAATTCCGGCTTAAGAATATGGATTGGTAATCCTGACAACATTATTTCATCAAACAGTATACATTTATTTTTATCGGAAATGTAATCATTCCTGTATAAAAATATTATTGTAGCGCAGTCTGAATTCCATTGTATACTTTTTTAAATTTCCATAAATCACTTAATCTCACTAATATGCATTCTACTAATTGTAAATATTATTGCATTAATGCATGTATGATTGTTTATATCTGTGAGTACACCTGTTTCATATGCTTTTTGAATACTCATATTTGTAAACTGTAATGCCCTGAGAAAGTATTTTGCCACGATTTCATTTGATAAACTATACCATGTTCCAAAGGATACGAATTCCTTGAGGAATAAATAATTAATATATACATATATATTACTGTTGTTATGACTGTGGTAACATTCCCCTCCGAGTCCTCTGCAAACATCGGGTTTCATTGCCGTCATAATGGCCGAGGATTCGAGAAGGGGTTTGACAGTTATCGCAGCCACGTCCGATTATTATTATTATTATTATTATTAATGGGACTGCTGCTCTCACCTTGGTAGCCGCCTCCACCGCCCCCAGACTCGCAACCGCCTCCACCGCCCCCGAAGCCGCCGAACCCGAAGTATCCGTTGGATGAGACGACACATGCCTTGCCCCCGACACCACCCCTCAACAGGGACGACCCCTTGAACTCGGTCCAAGTGAGGTTCCACCCGACGGCGTCTGTCCAGCCACCTCCGGCACCTACGAAGAGAAAGTTGTTGTCGGAGGGTTATCGAAGAGAGAAGAAGATGAACGTTAAGGTGGCTGTATACCAAGGCCGAAAACATTTCTGCGCACCTCTACCCACTTTTATTTTACGACTCTACTGTGCTAGTTAAAGCAAATATGTCGGCGTAAGACTCAGAAATAAGAAATAATACTTAAAATAAATGTCGTAACTTTTCACTTTTTGCTTTCTTCATAACTATGTCGACCTTGGATGAAACGTGAACTTTTCGATGGTCAGGTCTTCGCCATGACAAGTACGACGTACATTCCCAACTATATTTGTTATTATTGTGAATCGGAATCCTTCAAATCAGTGTACAATCATCAAAATGTCGCAAATTGCGTGTTATAGTAAAGCGGTGAACATTTTCGTGAACCGTTTAAACGCCAGAATGGCATTTGAACGCCAAGTGGCACTGTTGTCCGAGGCAGGGAGGAAAGTCGAAAATCTCTCCTAGGCTGTAGCAGAAGCCAGAAGTAAAATGGGCGTCTTGGTCAAGTTATACAGCCCCCTTGACGGGAATTCTTATTTTTCATGAACATCCGGTAGAAACGGTTCAGTGCTACCAGATCCTAAATGTTCCGCTACGATACCGTAGTGTTTCCATCTTAGAGAGACAGCAGCGTCAAATTCCAGCCAACGAATCCTAGATCATCCCAAACCTTGCATATCATTACAGATAACATAAGAAACTTACGTATTTGAGAATATCTGGATTCAGTGTTAATTAATGAAGCTAGGACTTCTTCCATATTTGATTTTCGTTTCGCTGCCTATAGCCGAATGCCATTTCAACAAAAATAGTCGGTCAGTTATTTTTTTCCCGATGTTATAAGCATCAATGAAATGCAAAAGAAAGAACTCCTAGCTATAGTTTTTAAATGTATAACAGTGAAGCCAAAAATTTCTTATCAATCGAAATACCACATCAGTGAAGTAAAAGCCAATGGCTTGAAAATGGGGTTTCAGGCGAAATAAAATGAATTCCTTGAAGCCCAGACTCTCCGGCAAACCTCTTAAACGGAGTCCCGAATTTGGTCTATTTTTAGTAATCATGTACATTACGGGTACCTTTACGGCAAAAATATTTGATTTTTGGTCTGCTTTCCAATTTCTTTCTCCAATGAATGAATAAGAAGTGCAAGGAAACGAGGATTTGCTCTGGTGAAATTTGGGCTTACTATTAATTCATATTTCCATCGGAACCTGCGTTTACTGGTAGATCGCCTTTGCTAAAAACAATAAGACGTTTTATCATTAAAATTACCTCCTAAGGGACAGATTCCTGATTGTTCTCTGGTTATAATTCTTTTGTCTTGAAAATTAAATATACTTCCCCTATGATTTATCTGAATTACTTAACTCTCGCACCGCTTTAAGCCCGCATCGTCACTCACTCCTTCAAGTCCCTCAACACATTTACGATCAAGACTCTCTCACTTTTCATTGAAAAGCTGGGAACGGCAACAAAATATCTAAGGTTTTCCCAGCGAATTATGATATTCAAGGCTAACCGGCTTTTCCGCCAGGTGAAACTCTCTATGTTGGTCAACGTTTCGATGAACTATGTCTATCATCAACAGGACATTGTCCATCGTCATCAGGCAGGGCATTCATGCCCTGATGACGATGGACGACTATTTCATCGAAACGTCGGCCAAAATGAAGAGTTTGACCCGGTGGAAAAGCCGAATAACCTTTAACAGCATAAAAATACCCTATAAAATTAGCTTTATTGGCCTAGTTGCTTGTTTTATTAAATAATCGACCACATTACAAAAAACATCGCAAGAAAAGGTTGGTTTAGAGGGATCTTTTTGAACAGCATGTTTATACAAAAACGAAAAAAATCGGTTCAAATTAATTCATCCAAATGGATGAAAGAATTGCACTTTGAAAATGGAAAATTTCTTGTAAACTACAGCAAAAATATGACAGTACCATGGATATTTATGAAAACAAAAAGCTTCCTTAAGATTCTACGCGCGGTTGAAACGCAGCACAGTTTACTGCCCACCCCTATATAAATCTGTTCCTGAAGTACTGAAGGGGACGGAAGGACACTAATATATTTCTCTTCACGCAGAAAGTTAGTTTACAAGGGTTTAAACATCAATGTACAATTATAAAAAGAGACTACATCAATTTGAATTTAAGAAAATAATGCGATATTTTTTAAAAGTTTCTCCGAATTAATCGAGGGAAGGCTTTACCTGCTGGGTGCTTGCCGAAGCTCCTGCCAGTGACCGGGGCTATGGACTTGTTGAATCCACGGCCGTGGCGCGCGGCCAGGGATGCCCTGGTCCCCGGGGGACTGATGAAGCCGTGGGCCAGTCCGCCGCCACCACCCGCCACGATCAGAGGCACTCGCTTCTTCTTACTCCACTAGAAGGAAAAAATGAAAAAAAGAGATGTATTAAATGTTAATTGAGTTACGGAGGTGAATCAAAGCACTCTTAGGAGCTAGACGATGGGTATGTATTAGACTCATGGTAAAGATTAACCGTATCACCTTAAGAGGTAAGATTTTAAAATTGTCCTCGGCGTAACTCTGTCAAACTAGTATGTAAACCTCTACGGTTTCCGACCGGGTTATGGTAGTTTGTGGTACAGACGTTTCAAAGGCGTAGTCTGCCATCATCCTCAGTGTGAATGTTTTGGCCAGAAGAGTGTCACTTATTATATACTATGTGGATGGGCTCAACTTGCTTCTAATTGGGCCTCTTGAACGGAATGAATGCACAACTTGTACAGAAGGGACTATTTGGGTGATAGTTAAAGGGTAATTTATAGTGGTAAAGATGAGAGTCAACGTGGGATAGCTATAGTATGGAACGCAAAATTATGGATAAGGGTTTTAAATATTAAACAGGTTAGCGACATGGCACTAGCGGTAGAAATAAAAGCACACCCAAAAACTTTCGAACTGATCCCGGTAACCACAGGGATTGGCCCTCTTGTACGGAACTTGTGAGTCTCATGATTGGTTTCCACGCATTGCTTATCTAAAAACCTCTGCCTCTGTTGATATTGTCTCTGTGGTAGTTTATTTCCACTGCCTCCTTCAAAATCCAGTCCCAATAACTAGCAGCGCCGTGAATAAGCCTAGCGCCCTCGATATTGACCCTGGGCTCATTCTTAAGGCTGTGTTCAGCTACTGCTGATTTCTCGGGGTGGAAGAGCCTGATGCACCTTTCGTGTTCTTTCAGGCATTTTTATATGGTGCAGTCAGTTTCGCCGATGTACACCCGCCCACATTCTACCATCAACCGGTTGGAAACCCGAGAGATTTATATTCTAAGCAATCGCCGAGAAAGCCTGAAATCTTACATCTGTCAAACTGCTTCATGTCACTAGTATGATAAAGAATGAATAACATATTAACTACGCATAAATTTTCCTATCTAGATTTTGGTGTATATCGGTGCAGCACATCATCAAAGGTTGTTACAAGTTACTTAGCTCTCTCATTAAGAATGAGTCCTACACCTTGACTTCCGTGTACATTATCTTCAACTCCTGACCACAGTGCCAGACCACCGCACTACATTAACAACATCCCACCTTTTGCGCTTAGTTTCACATACACACAAAACATCCATTCGTCTCACTTCCATTTCTTCCAACAACTCATGCTCCTTTCCATTTACTCCTCTCACATTCCAAGTAGCGATAGGCCAGGTTGTATTGCTATGTCCGTATCCTGATGGGCCAACCTTATTCAGCTTCCACCGCCCATCGTGGCTTCGGTTGCACTTGGCAACATTTTGACGTTTAGCAGTAAGTTGTAATAGAGTATGCAAGGTTACCAGCTTTTGCAGTACCCGCACCACGTGCAGCTTTCCCTGTTAACGGTTATGGCGCTCTACCTGTCAGTTTTGTCACATTTTCGCCTGTATGCCACAAAAGAAACCAAAGCATAGTATTACCCTAGGCCCGCTTTCACTACTCTACTCAAGCTACGATCCCTTTCGAAAGGACTACCTCGAGAGCCAGCATACCGTTGCCCGCGACCCACGACTAGGAGGAATATGCGGTGTACTGACACACCGGGTTAGACAGTTTAAATTCAGAATGACTCCTAAGTGATGATATTAAGGGAAAATATTGGGTATGGACAATAAATCACTTCCAAATTGACACTGACTATGGATACCAGCCATTAATAGAACAATACGCAGGCATCATGACAGTGACGACCAATTTTGGACAATAGGGAAAACAACTAACGGTCGGAAAGAGTAGCACATGTTTATTTCTAATGATGATTCCATGCAAATAAATCAAATGGAAGCATACTCAACCAAATACAATGCTTTATTTTTATATGCTTAAATGTATATTAAATAATTTTCAGTAATTTCATCTATAAAATAAAATAATTTTATAAATTTTATACTTAATATTTTACACACAGTGTGTAGAAAAAAGAATGACCTGATTTTAGTGTTGCCAGTTCATGTGTCCGCTCTGACAGTCTGAAACAAGATGGCGTCCGCTCAACAGACGACAATAAGTATATCACTAAATATAAAGTTTCAAAATCAGGTCATTCTTTTCGATACACCCAGTATTTAATAATTTTATACAATACCCTTAGACTTTGCCCTTATGATTGCCATTCGGCAATTCCGTACTGATTAGAGTGCGTGCACTTATAATTAAAAACGTAATTTACTGAAAATTATTCATATGGTAATGAGTACCATGAAGTTAATTAGCCAGCAGATTGAATCCTCTATTCAACAGGAAGCTCGCGCAGCTCTCATGTTTCAAATTTCATTGTTCCATCCGTTTATAAACATCGTCTAATTTTTAATTGAATAGGCATTAACCATGTATATGGATAAAGTGTGCAATATGAGCCGCAATATCCCATTTGAAAATCAATAAGATACTTTCATGAGCGAGCATTGGAGGATGAGTGTTTGACGATATACACGGTTCGTTTTTTATTATATCAATAACATTATGCATATTTTAACTTTTAAGCTACATCATATATTCACGCAAATAACGGTGAAGGAACAACAAAGCCTTTCTGAGTCTGATAAATTATTTGAAACATCGTTATATCTAGTCAATTCTATGTATAATTCAAATATATATAATTCAAACGATAATGTTCAAATATGTTTTGAACTTTTATCTTATTTGAAAATCCACTGAAGGCTTTCTAAACATTTAGAAGTAAATTATGGCGAATTTTCCACTTCGTATCTCCCTCGTTGACGGAGGCCTAGTATGTAATTTGATAACATTAACAAGCCAAAGATAACTTAAGGGACTACCTCTCTTTTGAGACCATGGGAATGTCTGTTAGTATGACGCATGCCATCAAAATGCAAAAAATCAAAGGTTATTGGATCATATCGCCAAGCTATTCTATTCTGGCCATAGAACATTCGCATTCTCTAGCTGTAATAAAGTTTTCTTCCTCTGAATACGTGCGCACAACGCAATGAGTGAAGCAAATTAAGGTGTGCGAGATATGGAGGAATAGTTTCGTGTAGCGAGGTTTAGCATTACTTTGTACCTTCAATTGGCTATTTACGTCTCACATAAATAAAAGTACTTGAATATGGCACCAGATAGAATATCGTGCGAGGAAATTTTGGATCAGAAAATGGATTCTTTTAAACTACTACAATGTCTGAGCAAAAAACTTTGGAATTATGCCATAAAAATCACTAGTCGATCTCATATCATTAGAGAGGTAAGTGTGACGATGCAAAGTGACTGTTTTGTCAAAGTGCGAGGGAAAGTCAATAAATAACTCGCAAACAGGATAGAAGCAATAAAATCACAGTAACTTTCGGATATTTATTTCACTTTTCTACATATTCACCCTGTGCATTCAGACACATCCCATCAATCCACAAGTCCTTGAAAGCTAGAAGCAAAGAATTTTTTCCTTGCTGTCGCAGGCAACGAGTAACCTCTTGGACTACGATGCCATCATTTTCAAACGTCGGCCACCAAAATGACTTTTTAGGAGCCCGAACTGATGAAAATCACTGGGGGCCAAGTCCTGACAGTACGGTGGATGTTCCAAGCGTTCCCAATGAAATGATGTTTACGACTGATGCTGATGATGACATGCTTACGTTTGCGATTTATTTACTGACTTACACTCGTATACCTCCAAGCGAGCGAGTTTTTTACGTTTGTCACATTCAAACAATGAATATAACAACACTGATATTTTATAAATAATGGGTGATAGAATATAAAGCAGTCGGGAATAAAATATGGAGAGATAATTAAAATAGTATAGCCAAGCGTACAACTTGTTTTCATATGTCCTAGAAAGGAATTCATCCCTGGATAAGTTACTATCTAATGGGATAACTAACTTTACAGTCAAATAGGAGGTGAAGTTTGAATACCATTTGAATGAAATGATATTTTTCATAGTGTATATATTCAATTTGTATTTGTATTCAATCATTGACGTTACCATATTTACCGACACACAATTAGATCCATCTCTAAGGGAATCATCATTCGATTTATTACATTTTTTAATTTTTGTTGTCTTATGACAGAACAAGGTCAATCACGAGGGGAAATGAAACATTATTTTATTTATTTATTTTTTTTATTTATCTTCACTACCCCGAATACAGCACAATTGGCCAATTTACGTCGGGTGAATAACAGTAACAACGTACGAGACACAGACACCCATGTCCTGGGCATAAAATATTTTACCCAGGCGGGACTCGAACCCGCGACCCTAGGGTTGGCAGGCGAGGACTTTACCCCGCCGCCACCGGGGCCGACATTAAACAAATATACAAAAAATTAATAATAAATTTCTACTTAAGGTGGATCTAACAATAAGGGTCATAAATTTCATTCCATTTATTTTATGGATACTTATGGAAATGTGAATCCCCTATAAAATATAAGCTACAAAATGTTGCTATGGCGAGCTGTTTTTTTCGCAAAATGAAATCAAAATTATAGAGTGGCCAGCGGGGGAATGAGAGAAACAAGAAGAAAAATAGTATGTTTCTATCTAATATAAACACCATTATCCTGGAAAACTTCTTTGATAGCGAAAAGTTCCGGAAAATTGATAAAAAAATATGCATCTTAACGTCTTAAGTTTTAAGTTAATAGCTTTTTGCTGCGAAAATTGAAGCAAAAAAATCTGCTAACTCCACATAAACGTCGCTGTAGTCGGCGTCTATGGCTATTAAAGTGTACATTAACATCATGGATAAAGGTTTCTCGGGTCTTCCACCGGGTGAGCAGGTCCATGGGGCCCCGGGAAAATCTGAGATCCTTCATCACATTAACATCATGTCAATCAGCGTTAATAACGTTCAGTTAATCAGCTTTAGTAAATTTCATTGTATTTCATGGATATATAAGTTCTTGTAACACGTTCTTGCAAAACAAGAAAAAATGCTGCATCATCAAAGTGCCAAAATAAAATTTCATGTGAATTAATTCATTGACTGATTTTCGTGTTCTCTAAAAACTTTTTTCCCCACAAAATCTCCTTAAAGAATTTTTTTCGCCTAAAACTGATTTGAAATTATAGTTCTCTTTCACAAAATATAGCTAAAATATTATCTATTTGTTGAGAAATAGTTAAATTGAACATTATATGAATTTAGGAAGAATCGGTAATTCATTAAGTAGGAAAAAGTCACGTTCAGCAATCTTTGAAATATCTATTCACGATAGAACCAAAAAGCTTTTGGTAGACCAGTAATCATCATAAAGTCCACACAGAAAAAGTATAGATTATATGAAATAATTACGGAGAGGCGGAATGCAAACATTTTAGATCGAGTCCAAACGCTTGGCGGCGCTAAGATGCTTTCGCTGCGCTTTGGATAACAAGGGTGACTCCCATGTATAAAGTAATTTATCTATGGACGTGAGTACAGTTATGAGGAAGGAGGAGTGCGACAGAAAACTAAATTGAACAAATTTCATCACAGTATTACATGCGGATGGAAGACTAAAGATAAAACACTATTTGAAGGCAGTAAAGGCGGGTTTACACATGGGAGTTGACTGCTATGGAAGCAGCAAGTGTAGTGATATCTCGAATCGTATCGCCACTTTCAGGGCATCGTTCTGCTTACTCATAACTTCCAGCTTTTTCCATTAAATGGATAATGGAAGTGAACAATTAATATGTCACCTAAATTCAACAATATGGGCGTTTGTATACAGCTGTTTGAGTCCAATAGGCATTCTTGGATTTAAAAAATGTATGGATTACAAGAGCTATGCATTATTACGTCGAACCAAGTCCAAAAATTGTGAAAATATTAATTATTATCTCAAAAGAGGCAAGTCATGAAGCTTACTTGAAGGCTTCTTAAGTATTTAAAATATATTCCAGTAAAAAAATTACATAAGCAGCAATCAATCCTCCACCTACAAAGTTATTTGTTGTTTACATTTTAAATCTCCTTTAGCTGTCATGTGATCAAGATTCCGCCGGATGCGATGCAATTATATCGGAGAATCGATATGCTACTTGCAGGCAGAATAGAAAAGTCTACTTTCCTATCAAGTAGCAACCCCGGTCGATTACCACTACTATCGACCACTGCTGCCAAGGAAGTCTGTGCTTACACATCGAAGTGTCGATTGTAAGCGACTTCCAAGGCAACTCCCATGGAAGTGACTTCCATGTGCAAACCCGCCTTAATAGGTGAGGTGATGAACGTGTAAACTTATTCGACCGTGTCGTACGTAAATGCCCCCGAAGAGCAAATAGAGAATGAATTACAGGTGATCAACTATTTCATTTTACGGTTTTAATGAAAAAAATATTCTATCGATAAGGGCATTGTAGTCATTCAGGGAGAAAATGCCTAGAAGGATTAACTTGGCTTCTGTGTTTTAACATGTTTGTATTCTTTTCCCCTCTTTATCCATTTTTTATTCATACATCTATTTTTTACTGTAAATTTCAAATGAGTTTTTAATGATCATATTTTAGATGCTATATTTGATCTTCATTTACTCTTATTTTTTATTAATCCTATTGTTGATTGTGAATAAAGAAGTCTATTTCTAAAGTGTGTTAGTGTAATATGTTTGAGTGCAATCATACAGTGTATTTATGTGTATTTTCCTTGTAATCATTTGTAACCACTATTGTTTTTATCTTAACATCTCTTTAATTGACACAAATATGGCTGTGACAAAGTACTTTTTACATTAAACATTATTAGTCAAATTTGCAGTATAAAAATTTTGTTTCTTAGTATTCGACCTATACATATAATTTTCTATTAAATACAATTGTTATTATTACCTATTTTTTTATAATACCTTTATAGCTGATCGCCTAGGTCGTATTAGAGCCAAAGGTCTATCCATCTGAACGAAACCAAAATAAAATAAAAACAGTTCTTTGTTATAAATTACCATATTTACCCCAGAATAATACAAGTATTGCTTAAGCTCGTTTTTCTATGCGTAACACCTACATATATTACCTGAGGACACCACGTGGAGTTAATTTGCTACAGATTTGCGACACTGTTAGATATACATAATTCAACTACTCAAATTATTCGTGAAGATTAAATTATTCTTTCACAATATTTTTTTAAAACCGTCTTGCACGGCGAATTTTTGTTTTCATTGGAGTCCATGTCGATAATAATCGTATTATTCTTAATCTTGCTGTATTTTTTATTAAAATGCGTGAAGCCATTTTCACTTATCGCACAAACGTTCAAAATCCTAATCTTCTGTTTCAGCATTAAATAGACTTCTCCATAATTCCAGGTGTAATATTTACAATTTCGAGTAGTCCTTTATCAAAATTTGGAAACTGTTAACCAACATAGACCGGGGTAGACCGGCTATTTCGATCATTTTAACATCATTGCGTTATGGACAGAGTTTAAACAATTTGTAGAACTATTGGTTTACGCCGACTTTTAGCTTAGCCTTTGCTCAAAAGATTGAGACGAGAAAAATTTATTAAGTTAATGAACCTTGGGAGATAGAGCACAGTAAGTGACGTAACACAAAATGTTGAAATGTCAAAAATGACGGGGCTATTCTGATCATTTTAGTTTATACACATATAGCCATATATTTTATCATATATTTATTATTTGGCTCAAGGAGAAAACAATTGAGAGTAAATTAACTCAAAATGGCGCTAATTATTTTGTTTAATTAGTCTCAAAATATTTTTTGCATAGGTAATGAATTAGAAAAAAAGTTCTCTTACCACTGAAACATCACCAATACCTGTTCCAGTCTCTTTTCTTGGTAGCTGCGTGTGGCGTTTTGTCGTCCAAGCTTCTGTAGCTATTACTGTGTGCATTATTAGGGTGTCTATCATGAGAATGCCTCCTGTATGGCCGATAAAGCTCAGTAGACGAAGTGCCACGCTGAGCTGCTACCGAAAGAGACAGAAGCAGATTATCCTCGCTACAAAAGCCTTCGAACTGTCATCACTAAAGGGCATTGCAGCAAGTTGATAGAGTTCGTAATTATGTTTTAGTATTATTAAACATTTGTAACGACAGGTATATAACTATGTCCAAAAAAATCATTAAAAAATAAGACATTAAACTTATAGGAGTCAGCGTTTTGAATATCGTTTATTTTCACAATCTTGATTGAAAATCCAATTCAGATGCATATTTCACAAACAAATTGCTTCTTCCCCTTGGCACCAACGCATATTCCCACGCACTTCATTTTTGGCATTTAATTCAGTCACCCTTTTTTAATGACTCCTTTGTTTCATAACCAGGGCCACAAAATCTGCAGCTGTCTGTTTTGGACTCACTGTTCTATTGATCATCTGATCTCTTTTTTTGGCTAATAACGTTACGCTTTGTGTTTCTAAAATTCCTTTGATTATTCTCCATATTAAGCTTCCTTTTAGCGGCTGTGGTGGCGATTTTTTCAGGTGACGCCAAACCTTAGCTTTTTGGTGCAAGCGGCATTTCTCCTCTTCTTGGTCCTCTTCAGTGTTGGAATTGAGCTCGCAAAAATTGATTCGTGAGCCCTCTCATTTGATTGACCTGTTTGCGATGGGCCAGGTGAATTCATTTCTATCAATTAGGAAATGGGCTCATCCAGAGGTAAAGGTGGGTTTTTTAATGAAGGGTTAAGAGTTTAATCAGATTCCTCAGCCTGTGAATTTTCGGTTTCAAAAACTTTTGAAAGCAAGAACTTTTCTTCAGGAATGACATAAGGATTCAAAGGAAAAGATTCTTGCGCATAACCCCCTTTATAATGTCCCTTTAAATACATTCCCAACAGTCGCAGTCTTATTCCGCGCCTCTAAAAAGCTTGCCAAATTAAACTTTGTTATGGAGTTTCTTGGGTTGTTGCGTATGTATGTACATAGTGGCACTCTGTAGAAAGTCTCGAGTGGTTTGAAAACAGTTCAGTCTAGAGGCTGTAACAAATGTGTGGTGAGAGGAGGTAAATAAATGATTTCAATGTCGTTTTGGAAGCAGTATTCCAGGCTAGACAATGAATGATTTGACGCAGGGCCATCAAGTGTCATAATACATTTACCGCGCGGGCGGTGCCACTGAAAATGTTGGAGCCACGTACCTTGTGGCATGCTCTCTGCTTACTCAGATCTGTGTCGACCACCTTTGAAGGTCACCATCGGAGAAATATAAGCCCAACTAGCACTGCAACAAGCGATCACCGTAACATTTTCTCCTCTCTCTACACTAGTTAATGCGACTACCTCCTTTGTACTTTTCTCACTGACAATTTTTGACGGCTTATTGTTGAGGGGGAAATCCGTTTCATCCATATTAAAAACAAGGTTTGGTTGGTATATCATATCATTGTCATTATAAATCTCCTCACACAAATTAAAAAAGTCACCTACTGCTTTCTTATTGAACCCCTCAGCACGTACTCGAGACAGATTCTCAGGTTTTCTAAGGGATTTATCTGGGTGAATACACTGAACCAGTACGGGCCGGCTTTTCCTTCTTTCTTCCACGGATGATTCATGTCTCTCCTCAGCATACTGGAAAACAGCTCGATGAACTAAATCAGGTGTACACCCAAATCCACGCCTTGAAAGCCTTATCAGCCTCTCAACCAGCTGCTTTTCTTATTCTTCTTTCAGCACCGTTGGATGACCGATTTTTTTCTTATGTAAAGGTTTTCCTAGTTTATTGTCCTTACTTTCCTTAATTTTACATGAAGTGTTGCATAGGGTACACTGTACTTCTCTAAAGCCCCTCGGACGCTATGTAACCCATCACTGACGCTATTAATAGCCTTTTCCATATCTTCTTCCTTCCATTTGCTATATTTATCCTTCCCTTTGTAGTTCCGAATCATCTGACAGATAGAATAAACCCCACATAGATCAGAAGTTAGGCTATAATAATTTAATGTTTTGGAATAATGACCAGAACGATGATCGAAATAGCCCCTCGTGTGATCAAAATAGCCCCGTAAATAGTGATCGAAATAGCCCCGAGAGTCATTTTTTTATTGTTTAATTAATTAATCAGTAGTAGACTGAAGTAGACAATAATGTTTTTCCCAGGTCATTTTAGGTATACTGAGGATACGTTTAAGAAATATAAGTAACGGTTATGCTCAAAGCTGAGATAGCGAAACCTTATTTCAGTAGGGCAGAAAGTTACATGAACAACTGAAAATTGATTTTTGCAACTACCTTAACTGTTTCAGAGGAATACCTCACTGTTAATACCGCTGGTGTAGGGTGCACGATTCGGCTACAACTTACTAAGGAATCACTCTAACAACTAACTTTGACTGCAACACTTACAGCAGCGCCGGAATTATGTAGCGGGAGTTTTTCTTAACTTTATCGAAATAGCCCCGTGATCGAAATAGCCCCGGTCTTCCTACGGTCTACGGCCTACGGTCTAATACTACATTCAATTTGAATAATGGCTATCTATCATTATTTCAATCACATTGCACGTTTCTGTCTTCCCTAAGGGCGTCCTAAATTTAGTTAGCGTTAGTTTTCCATAGCTCATGATATGATTTCCTGGATTGCACGAGTTACTCATTATTCTCAGTTGAAAAATTTGTGGCCCATTCCCTATATTTCATCATTGGCCTCGGCTTCGGCAATGCTATCGGCCGTCATGGGAACGGTTAAGCAAGCACTCAACATTTGGAAGACGAATATATATTATATCTCCTTTCATTTGACGTTCGTTTTGATTATTAGCCGAGTATTTCCAAGTGAATCTCGCAAAGGGGAAAAAATACTGCGAGCAAATAAAATGAACTCAATACGTCCATTTCCTCATGGAAAGGGAATGTGAGTACAGACAAGAGTAAAGTTGCTTTATATATTTAATTAAATTTTCCGTATAGAGACAGAATATGGTATCAATAAACCTAAAATTTCGTTCCTTTTTCAACACTCACTCGCAAATTGAATACATTCGTGTGTAGCGGCGCTCGTAATTCGTTAAGTAATGTATCCATGCGTTGTGGTTCGCGAAAGGCAGAGCACAAGGAAAAAAGTGCTTTTCAAAACTTGACGCTGGAGGCAGATAATACATTAGGTACGGCACTGAGTTCCTCAGCCAGTAGAGCTACCGAGGCATCCTTATCCCCTGTGGAATGAAAATAAAATGGACGGATAGAATAAAAAACGAGAAAGAGAGCAGAATATTTCTAAGGAGAATACCGTAGGAGAACTATCATCATGACGACAAGGACCAGACAGAGAGGCCGCAGTTTGAGAAAACGCAAATTCTTAAGGAGCATAGCAAAACAGAATGCCCCACAAAGAAGATTTGGAGATCGGGGTTCCACGCTTCACATTCATTCATTGGTAAATCAATCCTAAGATTGGTTTACTTCAGTCCTCCACCCTTCCCTATTTAATGCTAGTTCCCTTACTTCCTGGTATCTCCTTCTATGTACTTTCCCCTTTATTTGGTACATGAACTTATTTCTGGGTCTTCCTCTGAGGAATTTTTCCTCTATTTTGACTTCAATTATGTTCTTCACAAACCTATTGAGTCTCAGAATATGTCCAATTCATCTTGTTCTTCTTTTCTGTATTGTGTTCCATGAGGTTCTTTCCTCTTCTACTCTTCTGTACGTTTCATCATTTCTTATTTTTCCGTTCATTTTATCTTCAGCATCATCCTCCAGTACCAGGTTTCGAAGGCTTCTAGTCTGTCTGTTCATATTTTTCAATAATCCATGCCTTTGATCCATAGTGTACCACGCTTCACTCCAATTTTTTCACATACCGTTTCCTGGTTTGTAGTTCTATCTTCTTTGAGGACAGCAATTGTCTTTTTCCAACGAACGCCTTCTTAACTTGGGCTATTCTCCGCTTGATGTCCGTCGTACTTCTTCCGTCCCACCTGATGGTACTTACGAAATAGGAGAAGGCATCCACGTGCTCTAATTTCTCTCCTCTCAGGGTGAATTCTACATTCAGCTTCTCTCTTCCGCATACTAGGATGTTAGACGTGCTTACATATGTACATCAGCACTTTGGCGAGTATTATGTCTTGCACTCAAACATTGAAGATATATTTGTAAATATTTTTAAAAACATACATCTAGCCGGCAAGTACCATACATACACACATAAATATGTAGAAACAAGGTAAGGTTAGAAATCTCAATTGTTTGAAATATGGTTAGCAAGTTTTCCAAGAGGGAATTTTTGCTACAAACGCAATACATTTTTTTGCCTTGAAAATTCTACAGAATCCAAGCAATGAACCTAATGAAGCCCATCTTCTTTCTTATTTTTCATTCTTTTTTCATTCATTTTCTTCTGTTGCATTCAGCCAAATTCCGTCTTTCCTTTTCCAAACGATCACTATTTTACCGCCATCTTCATTATTCAATGCCCTAACTAATAGTTACCCTACCGTTGCTCTTTTCTCATCACGCAACGTCTTTTCTTCCCAACTGAAACGTATGGCGTAACTTCATTTCATCCTCGCCTCATACTTGCCTTTTGTATACATTGATTATTTCTGTTTTTCTTTTTACTGTCATTTTCACTGTTGTTTTAATTTCTTCTCTATATTGAACCCACTTTTAAGGCCTTAGTAGCTGTTTTAGGAGTTTTAATATATGTATAAAATTATTTCGTGGCTCATATGAGATTGACGATTACCAAAAATAAAACATTTTCCCAAACAGTTTTTGGACTGAGTGGCAAATGATGTTGACGAATACTGCAAGCATTATTCAGTACCACTACCAACTGTTTTTCTTTCGCTAACGGCCAGCTTTACGACTCGTCTCGCGCACATTTTAGCGAGATAATTTCACACAATTTGGGGCACCACTGTTATTTTTTTCGCCACTGCCAACTCATCTCAATGGGAATGATCCGGCGAACCGTGCTGCGAACATGTACAACCGCCACTGATTAATGCACGCGTGGATGTCGTGGCGACACCTCCCATTTAGAAACCCCGCGGCAAACGATTTGTCTTCTGACTCTAATCTATCTACCCCCGTGAACCATTTAAACCACGCAAAGGCTGTTTTCCACATGGTCATTTCGTTGCGCAGAATGTACTGTAATGCCTAAATGACTCTTAACTCTCAGTTAACTAATGAAGTCTCTACAAGCATTGAGATGACTCCTTCGTAAAATGATATAGTTTTCACTTCATTCAAAATTTCTTCAAACATTTTTACCGTAAAAAATAGGTCCTGCGTCCTAGTAGGTAAATATTTAAATGTCGAGATGAATCCTTGTCACGACCTTTTATTTTTCAATATTATTAGTCATTAATGAATTATTTTACTTTTATTATTATGACTGGGTCGAAAATAATCATCTCGTACTAAACTGCAAAAACCAAAGCGATTATCACTGGCTCTTTGAAGCTGTTAAACACGATTGACTTTAATGCTATACCAAATGTAAAGTTGGGAAATGTTAATGTTCCCTTCTCTACCACAGTCAAAGGCCATAGGGTCACAATGTCATATAACCTCTCTTGGCAAAATAAAATAAATGATATTTCCAATAAAGTCAGCAAAAATTTGAACCTACAAAGAGCAAACAACGGGTTACTACCATTTAAAACAAGGAAACTGTTAAAAACCTCCTACGTGTTTCCAGATTTTGATTACTGTTGTATATTTTACAATGACACCCCTAATATACTTGATCTAAAACTTCAGCGATTACTTAGTTCATGTGTATGATTCGTGTTTAGCCTACGAAGATATGTACATAAATCGCCATACCTTGAAGAAATCGGATGGCTGACCACCAAAACTCGACGTAAATATTTCCTAGCCTCATTCTGCGCATTATTTTTTAATAAAAAGCCCGCATATTTGTATATTTTCATCAAAAAGATGTCTAAAATATAACTAAAAGTAATGATGTAAATTTACTTTATTGTTCAGCTCATCGGACAAACTGTTGTCATAAAGCATTCCAAGTAATAATATCCAACTTCTGGAATTCCCTCCCAGATTATGTAAAATAAGCCCCCACGATAGAAACCTTTCAGTTAAAGATCTGTAGCTTATCATTAAATGCCTCATGATTCATGTGCCACTTTATCGAAGGCATCTTTATGTATTTATTTTTCTATTTCCTGAATTTTGGCCAATGTTTTTTTATCATTGCATTTATACTGATCGTTTTTTATGGTCTCTATAGCTTTATAATTGTTCTTTATTGTATTTTTTGTTGATACCTTTAAAACTCTTTCCTATTGCCCTCCCATTACTGGAAGTTTTTGTTTTAAATTGTTAATAATCCACAATCCCTGAGAAAACTGCGGTAAAGTCGATTAAAATCCATAGAACTAAGTAGCAAATATATGTTTCAAGAGTTATTTGCCTGTAATTTCAAACACATGGTGGATTATCTCGCTTTACATCCACAAAATTCCGTCGTGTCATCCAGGAGAAAGAATGTAAAGAGCAGGGATAACCATTATAGTTGTTAGCTTGGTTGCCACGTTCGATAACATCTCCATCTCCCTCTCCATCTTTTTCTCTCTCATTCAGCGGTCGTCATTCACTTTCCACCTAACGATGGAGCCAACCAATAGGAATACGTTTCGCGAAGTGGACGTGGCTATTACTCTGCGCCGACTTCTGAAGCAATATGTATCCAATAAAAATCGGTAAATAAATCTGAAAAATGGAGGGTGAGTGTTCGTTGCATTCCTTATCGTTTGAAAGCATTTAAATTCCATTGTTTATTTGAGTTATCCCTCTACTGGGGCTTTAAATAGCCTTGAATGATGCAGCAGTGTTAAGGCTAATATCTTTATCTATTACCTACCATTATTAAATATGTGCTGCAAGCAGTACAAAAAATTTAAAACTAGCATTGAAACAATAAAATAAGTTATCACAAATACAGAACAAAACAGTCTACATACATACTCGTTAATTTTGTACAAAATATATAAAAAGATACAACACCTTGTCCAAAAAAAAACTTTTTACCAAAAATTTTTTAGTAAAAACATCAGTTTATGAGAATTTCTTACCCCGTCGGTACAATGGATAGAGTAGTAAAATATATAGGCCCTATAAAGAATAATGCTTTTTAATTAAGAATTTAAATGGGTTATAACTTCATATGGGCACAGCAGTACTCATCATTTACTCTAAAAAATAGGATGCATGGGTTCTTATATTTTATCTCCACTTAATTTTATAAGAGAATTTGCACCTAATATTCGGGTTTTAAACCGATTTCCATTTATGTCCTAAGGTGCATGCCTAAAATAATGTTCCTCCTAAATGATTTTTCTTGAAACGTTCCTTTACCAGGTTTTAATGTGTAATGAATGCATCCATAAACGCATGTAAATGTGTAATTTTTTTAAATAAAAATTTATCCTCCTTTAAACTCACTCGAATATTTCGACTTTTTCCATCTTTCCGTTAGGTGGTCATATACAGTAAGTCCTCAGTATGTGTCGTTTAGATTGACGTCTGACTCGATGTTACGTCGTGCTGACAAGGGCCTCCGGAAACTTATCTCCTATTCAATACTAATAAAATAGAGTACACGTGCATATACTTGCGTTTTTTGATGATTGGGACATAATCATCATATCTGAAATAGTTATTTTTTCCTCGATGAAGGCAAAAAACGAATTTTATAATTAACGCCTTGATTAATCTTGGGATTTATGTGGTCACGAATACATATCTGGATCCGTTTTACATTGTTTCCACTTACGTCGCTCTTCTCCAACACGCATCTCCCACGTAAATCGAGGACTTCATTATCAATATCCTAAACCCGGAGAGAAGGGGTGCTATACTCTTTCTATAAGGTGGGCTTACGCATGGAATTTGACAACGATCGAATTAGCGAGTGTAGTGATATCTCGAATCGTTTCGCCACCTGCAGGGCATCCTTCTGCGTATTTCATGTTACTTCCGGCTTTTTCCAGAGAAATGGACGACGGAAGTTAACAATGAATATGGCAATTACGAAAATCACCGTAATTTGACATTAATGGCGTTTGCATACAGGTGTTTAAGTCCCATAGGCATTCTTGGATTCAATAAATTTGTATAACTTACATTAATTATGTATTATTACATCGTATTAAGTATGAGAATTATGAAAATGATTATCATTATCAAATATGAGGTAAATCATAAAGCTTATCTAAGGGGTTCTTTCGTATTTGAAAATATTTTCAAGTAAAAATAAATGTTTACATAAGCAACAATGAGTCCTCCTCCTACTACCCCTCCTACTAAGTTAATCGTAGTTTATATTTTTAATATCTGTCTGCTGTCATGTGGCCAAGATTCCACTGGATGCGATTATATCGCAGAATCGATATGCTGATATGAAAAATAGAAACTAGTCTATTTTCCTAGTAAGTAGCAACAGCGGTCGCCTACCACTATTAGCGACCCCTACTGCTATGGAAATGCGTGCTTACACACCTAAGTGTCGCTTACAGGAGACTTCCAAGGCTTCCATGGAAGTGACTTCTATGTGTAAACCCGCCTATACAAGCTTTCATAACACAGTATAATAATAGCGTTTATGACGCAAGCGTAGCGCCGCGTGCGATTCTATTTCCTCTAGCGTTACAACCTATACGACAATACGAAAAGTAAGAGTTGCCTACGCTTGATTGGCGCAATATTCAAAAAAGTCTAAGAATAGTATAGGCGTGGAGCTACTAATAATTTTACCGAATGGCCACGGCGCTCTCGCGTCATGAAAAAACAGGATCGCACCTCTGAGCAAGTCTTCTGAAGTTATTTTTTCCTCCAATCCACCAAAAACAATATCAGGCCAAAATGAGCGTCCTCTCCTCATTACCTGCCACATCTACCTCCCTCCAGAAACCCTAAAAAACCATCACCCCACCCCTTCGCATCCCCGAGTCGAATTAATTCATCCCACCATCCCTCTTTTTAAACCCCACTTCATATCACTCCAGGAGAAGTTCCCCTAACTTTCAGGGGAACGCACGTACCTGGGAGGCTGCTGTTTTTGTTTGTTGCTCGAAAAATCTTTCCCCTAACTGGTTTTGAAAAATTGACCCCTCCCCATACTTCACCGCTCCATCATCCTCGTGCTTGAAAAAAGAATTCTATGAGAGTAACTGCGACTTAAACCATCCCCTGGGGGGACGAGAAAGAACCGATGCAAAATTTATTAGCGTTATATTCGGAGTTCTCATCTGTGAGAGGCGAGTAGGGGTTCCCGTGGAGAGGAAGGGTGGATGCGTATCCCCGTTGAAAAGTCCCCCATTTCACCTCTCCGACCTTCTTCTTCATCCTTGAACTTTCCCTACCTCCACCGCATCGTCCTGACGACGCCCACTCCTTCGGGAGCGGTAGGAACTCCCACTTCCTCCCCCCCATACCCTCAGGGTTGTCCTCCGAGACCCCCTGTCTCTCCTACCCCTTTCCGGTTTACGCCCAAACCATCCCCCTCGCACAGGGCGACCCGTTTCCCTTTAGGGCTGCTGGTAAGTTATTCCCCGGGGGCCGTCTCAGTACGACAGCCTCCACGGGGAAGGGAAATGGGACGGGCTTGGTCGAAAGAAATACATCGATACATCAAAAATGGAAAACATCGATATATATAAGTGGAAAACATCGATAAATGGCAGATGGAAAACATCGAAAAATCTAAAATATTAAACATCCATGGATCTAAAATCGTAAACGCCAATATACATCGGATCCGTTGTGTCTCCAGGCGGCTTTTGAGGTGGTTCCACTGATAAAGGGAATAAATGTCATTTTATTCGTATTCTGAATATTTATAGAAAAATATATCCACCACATAATATTAAAAACATAACGATACCTTACTGCCCTTTTATCATCTCAAATTGAAGGTGAAATTACACGGTGCTCAGCGAGAGGATGGAAGGAGAACGGGTTGGCCTACTTTATAATACATACATGCCAATCACGCCGTTCCCTTCCGGAGTAGGCAGAGCCACAAAGTTTCACTCATAAATACATATTTGTACACCTAACTCTACTTCAATAATTTCCTCCACAATGACCTATCCCTGGAAAATTCTTTTACCCCCATACACTGCTTCATACGCACCCTCCTGTTTTTAAGACTCCTAATATTCCTCGTCCTCAGAAACTCCTCAACCACATTCAACCACAACTTTCTCGGCCTATCTCTACCTCTTGCACCATTCATTTCACTCTTATATATCTGTATCATAATTCGATTCTCATCCTCCTCTCAACATGGCCAAACCAACGAAGCACACTCCTTTCATATATGTCCATTACTGGAGCATCTAACCCAAATTCATTTTATAGTATCTTCATTTATACTTCCTTCTTTCGCAAATATGTTAAAGTCAACCAATTTCAGGATTGAGTTATGAAGCCTAGTACAATAATGATGGTTTACGTACTTTCGTCTAGATGGCGTATTGCTTGCGTTAAAAATGACATTTTTTTTGGAAAAAGCCGCATCTGGCTTCTCCCGTTGCTCATAATGGAGTTAGTAACTAAGTGGCACCCTACATCATTGCATGATCCCAATTTTTCATTCATCCCCTTCCGACAGCTCCGCTTTTCCGTCTCATGCATACTTCTAGTACACGCCCTTTTTCGGTTGCTTTCCTGATACATGCCATGCCACTCGCCTCCGCGGCGTCTGGCATTGTGTGAGCATGAGGATGAAGTAGGGGGAAAGAAGAGCGTTCGGAAGGAGGTCGTGGGAGGCGGAAGATGGAAATGGGGGCAGTCATGAGTGAACTGTAGAGTCATGCATAAAAGGGAGATTAAGGGAACGAAAAAGGACTAGAACGCATTACAGTACTGTTTAAGGTGACTTATCACATCAATTTTATTGAAGAAATTTTTTAAAGTCCTGGTAAAAATTTTATGCATAACGAGAAGTCTCTGAGTAAAATATATACGTGGTCAACTTAATGTTACAAAGTTGTATAAATGTTTGGTTGTAGTAGATCATTATTTTAATTAAAAAATGAAGTACGAAGAAAATATACACTCTTTATAGATAAAGGAATTTCCCTTAATATAACGAGGTATTACAACAATTATGGGAAAAATAAGTTAATACCTATGATGTATAATACTTTACCAGAAAGCCTAAAAGAATAGCGAATTATAGCGAAATATCGTAAAATGAAGGTTAAGAGAGTCTCTCATTTCAATGTAATCATTTAACTGAAAGAAAACTACTACGTGAAAAGCAAAAAATGGTATGTTATTTATGAATTTCTTTTATTACATCACTAATATCTCGTATTTTTGTGTAAGGTATTATGCTGTATGTCTTGTATTATACCATTAGATTATAGTAACTCGTGGCATTGGCCATAATTGTATCTTAATATGGTTATTGAGCATATTAATTGAAAACCAATTTGTATATATGCTACTTGATTTTGAAATTCCATTATATGACGGGAACTATTTGTATATTAGCTGTATAGATATGCTATAATGTGTGAGGCCAATTGCTGAGTAATTATAACTCAACGGAACATGCCGAAAATCCTAATGAGGTTCGGCAAGACCGGATTATGTATGAAATTTAAAAAAATTGCAGTTGTAAAGGCTCCAATTGTTCAACTGTCTATGATGGTCAAACAGGACGCGCTATGCGTACCCGGGTAAAAGAACGCCAGAATTGTTTTATTACAGGTAATTAAGCTCCCAGTCTTCCAAGCACCTGACAGAAGAGGACCACCGAAGTGACTTCATTCGAAGCCATTCACTCTCAATGCAAGGGGCACAAGCTGGACAATCTTGAAAATCTATAAATAATTTTACATTCCAAAACCAAAAATTTATGTGTGCTGAATGAAATGCTCCCACCCCATTTCTTTCCTTACCTTACCTTTCTGCCTCCCCCCACCTGAAGCAATTGTTTAACAGCGCTCAATCCCTCCCCCCTTTATTTCTGACCAGTCATACACTCTCCGCCAGTTGGCTCCTTCCCCATCCTCTGCCTCACCTCCCCTTACACCCTCACTCTGAATATACGGGGCTCGTGGAGACCCATAGTCACCTTGATAATGACTGTGTAATAGTCGAAACCCTGGGTCGGAAGAAATAAAACTTTCTGTGGAATTATACAAAGTGAAATTATTTCCAAACTATCACACAATAAAATTAACCTTTCCATCTCCCAAAACCTTAAATTTAACACCTTTACACGGTTGGTGTCCAAAAAACCCATGCCACACACCATTGCGGCGGCTCGTTGAATAGTATCTACATGTAGATGTATTAATGAACTCTTCCTTTGCTTACAACCCTCCTAACAACTTTACCACTTAGCCCATAATGGACTTAAGGTAATTAAATTGTCCTGACTTATCTAATTTATGCCCGCCTAATTTTATGGCCAAACTCACTTTCTTACAGCTAGACAATCTCATTAATTATTTAAGATTACTTGTAATAGGTATTCATTCCTTACACATACTCTAATCCTTGGAAAATGTCTTACAATCCTCTGAATGACTGAGTTCAAAGCGCCTGGCAGTTAGCGAAATTAACCGACATTGCTTGAGGAGCTGCTACCATCATCCCTACGTGAAATAGTACACCTATTCCCATCCTGTTTTTTTAAGAGTCCTTATTTTTGCTCCACTTAACGCCACACTCCATATCGGTAGTATTTCCTTTAGATTCCTCCTGAGAAGAGTTAAATGAAAAAAGCAAATGAGGGTAATGACTCGAGAATGATCTGCAGAGAAAGTAACCATAAGTGTTGGTAACTGAGTTAGGGGAGAGGAATGGCATCTCAGACGAGACAAGGTGGGGAGAGCACTACATTTAGGAAGTAGGTGGAAAAAAGGGAAGATACCTTTCGCGATGAATGAGTGGTACAGACCCATCAAAAACCTACTCAATTTTCGAGGGCGCTATCAATATGAACTCGAACGGAAAAAAGTTGAGCTTTCAGTCACATCGAATTGATACTGTTCAGGGACGAAAAAATCTCATTGTCATACCAGACGACAATTGGATGTTCGCGTGACAATCACCAATGGTTCTCCCAAGGGGGTCGTTTCTTATGCAAGGCGGTGACCCCGGGGCAACAAAAATGGCGCAAATCGGCTAAGAGAACGAAGCAAGGTGAGTGATGCGTTCATCTTTGTCTATCTACATATACGCACTACCCTACGAGCCGTCGCATAGGTGTGTGGCAAGGGATGATGAGACAGCCGAGTAATGGATTGGATTGGATGTTGGAAAGGCGACCGACATCTAAGGTCATTTGCTCCATAGGGGATTGGTAAGGGAGGAAGGGTGGATAGACACCCGGCGTCGACATTAGCCTGCTCTCAACGAAAGGCGCCAAGAGGACCACAGTTTAACGTCTCATCCGATAGGCCGAGTGCTGTACTTGAAATACCCTTCATAAGACTCTCAAGTTGGGACTCTGAAAAATATCCAACTCTGCAGGGATATGAACCTTGGCCGTCCATATGGTTAGCCAGTACCCTACCCACCATACCAATCCAATCCCCCCCGAGCATTGGAGAAGGTTATAACGAGATGGAATGGTGACGGGTATTTTGGGAGTATTTTGAGTGTTTAGAGCGGAGCACAGTGTTTATTATGGCCATTTATTGTGCGTGGAAGAACGAATTTGAGCACCTTTTTGAATTCTGCTCGGCAATGTATCTCTCTTATTTCATCACTTCTATCAGTGAGGCGTGAAAATGATATCGTCGATATGTCGCTCTGAAACACACCAGTACTGATTTTCTTAAGCAGGCTAAGACTAGCGTGTAGCCCCCGAGTTTCTAGGGGCTCCCACCGTAATTCCCCTAAAAACTGTGAAACACTATATACTCCTTCGTAGCATGTTTTAACGAAGCACGTAGTTTTCATTTGCATTTTACTCAATTTTTGGTCAAATTTTTTGTCCAGCATCCGTAATAGCCACGGCGTTTGTTAAGTCTGGTCTAACCAGAGAAAAATAGCTTGTCTTTCATTTTTAAATACAACCGCCATCCTATAATACGCTGGATAAATCCTAGTTTCTTTAAGGCTATGACACATACGTTTTGTGTGTGTCATAACTTCATGGTAGCTCATACGGAGCTTTATTTTTCCTCCAGTCTAACGAGATAAATATTTAAATATAAATAAATAACGAGATAAACATTTAAAATATATTTCAAGCTTAGAGCAGCTGTGAGAAGCTTTAAGAATGTATACTTACATAAGTTTTGCAATAATTATAATTTTGCTTTATGACTGAGATCTTAGAAATTGATACATTTGGAGGGTCTGAGGCTATACTTATTTATGTCACTTCATACGCTGATAGCACCGTCAAAACAGAATATTTTTGTGACTTCTTGGCCGGGACTAGAACCCGGACCCCTCGATTTACGGTCAATGATTTTTTCCCTGTGGAATTTCGCACTTATGCGCGTTGCGGGTGACTCCGTAAAGTTAATACCGTGGAAAGTCACGGTACATTCAAAATTGATAAAAGCAAGGGAACACCTCCTTCAGTTCAAAGCTCAGCTTTAACTTCACGGACTGAGGATCCAGATGCACGCATTAGACTGCTCGTTTGTGTTGTACGTCCGGCCGTCTGGAGCACCAAGTTCCCATAAAGTCCACAAAAACCCGTACGAAACGCCTCGGTGTCTCATCTGACTAATATTCTTCGCCGGAAGTCGAGGGATCCGGGTTTAACTCTCGGTCAAGTCGGATTATATTCCTCCGTCGAATTTTGATCCTTTTGAAGTTGGCAATAAAGATTGGAATGAAGTTGGAAATCCTAAGGTTGTGAAAGGGGAGATATATTTACTCTACCGTGAGGGCTTAGTTCACATGGAATGGAACATTCCACTAAAAAGATCTTAAAGCATGATCGCCTTCATGTTTCGCTATCACTATATATGAAAGTTTTCGTTTTTACTTCGTTTGTTTATAGAATTTCATTTTTATGACGTACGTATGATACTTAACCACGTGCATATTGTTTATATCAATCAGGACGGTAAATGAAATAGATAGAAATTTTCCAGTTCAATGCATGATTGTGTGTAGACGTAGCCTAGAGTGAATAATTCTCGGTGAAACTAGTTAAAGTTAGTTCATGCTGTTTAAACATTGTGGAAAATAGAATTGCTAGAGTGATCTTAAAAAAGAGTTGCTTTGAAAATTCCTGTCCTCTATTTTTTTTGTCGGGTTGCTCTCCTTAAGACATCTATTAATTTATAAAGTTTTACGTGGTTTTTACATAAGAAGTGGTAATACTGGGTTATTATTGTGCAATTCTTCTCCCTCCCCCCACATAAAGCACGTATTTCCTTATCCAAGCCGAACCTGACGTTATTCAAACAACGATTCTTAAATATAGGGCCTAAAATTTATAATTAATCACCTGTTTCATGTTTTTATTCAAAAATCCTTAATACAACAATGAAAAATATTCGATCTTAATTATTTACCAAAGAGAGTCTAGAGGATGTTTTCTTATAACTGAAATATTGTTGTACTGTAATTTCAAAATTCTGTATTTCCTTTGTATATTTGTGCATAACCCACTCTGTAAACGATAGTAGCCATGATTCAGGTTTAACTTCATGGCTACCTTAAGTTACTCTCCAATTTAACCTCAGGTATTTGGTTGTAAGCATTCTCCGTCAGAGAAATAAAACATTATTATTATATTATTATTTCTTTGAAGGCTTCCGCGACTCTTATAATAGTTAATATTGCTCTTTTCAGGTATTTCCGTCGCGTGTTTGGTTTTTTAACCGGACCTGAAGATGCCCCCAGGAAGAGGGGAGAAACTGTTGTCAAAAAAGGCAAACAGACGACGGAAATACCTGAAAAGAGCAATATTATATTATTATTACTTTCGTAGTATTCCCCTCCGAGTCCTCGGCAAGCATCGGGTTTCATTTCCGTCATAATGGCCGAGGACTCGAGAGGGGTTTGGCAGTTCCCGCAGCCACGTCCGACGCCCATCGGATTGATGGCTACGCTGCAGTTGGGTCGTGCGTACGGAGTACATTATTATTATAGTTATTGCGTGGTCTGGTATCATTTAATGGTGCTGTTCTTGTAATTCAAAAAATGTTAAAATCTCACATATGCGAGAATAATATGTACAGTGTAGTCATGGAAACGTGCCTTTCGCGAAATGGCCACCAACTTTTGCCACCAATCTACGTAGCAGTTTGACCGAGGGGTTTTCTCAGGTAGGAAAATTTTGGAGAAAGAAAAGTTTGAGATTTTGGGGAGGGGTGTAAAGGGATGGTGAGAATTCGGCTGAATGAGACGCTGGAGCTAACCCTTAGAAAGGTCATTGGTTGTGGGGGGGGGGGGGGAGGAGAACGAGGTGGGACACGGAATTGTGTGGAGTAGGAAGTTCGGAGCTTTTCCATAAAACCCCAAAGGAGGACGTGGTGGAGGAGGTGGTGGAAGAACAGGACGAAGAAAAGAACTCCCGATGTGCGAGCGATAGGGGTGGGAGCATAGAACCTTGGGGAATTTCTTCTGGCGATAAATCCTCATATCTTTGGAATCGCGAGGCGTCCAGTCGTTTGTAAATAGTTCAAAGGAGATTCATCAATGGCAAAACGGTCCAGAGGGTATTTTGGGAGGAGGCAATAGATACCTTGAGTCTTTGTTTCAAGGTCGTACTTTTCCATAAAAAAGGATTAGCAAAACTGGCAAAAATATGCTCAAAAAATAAAAAAAACTAGGGATAGCTTGGCAAATAATATGAAGATACGAGGCGTGTTTTTTTTAAATTAAGTACCCTTTTGAAATTCGGCCACTGCAGTGCTACGGTCGGAATTTGGCGCATGCGCACTGTGTATCTACATCTGTTAGGAGGCCACGGACGCCATTACGGAAACGTTTGTTTATGAGTATTTAAAATGCCTCCGCCGATTGAGAATCCCGCCGACTGTGAACTACGCGCTGTGATTCGTTTTCTTTGAGCTAAAAGCATGACAGCGGCTGAAATTCATCGTCAGATCAGTGAAGTTTATGGAAAAAAACATTATGAGCGATGTAATGGTACGGAAATGAGTTAGAGCTTTTTGAGAATCCAAAAATAAAGGCGTGGCATGCTCAGTAAGGGGATCGTTTTACTCCATGACAATGCCCGTCCACAAACAGCTAATCAAACTCAAGACCTCATTGAATCATTTGGCTGGGAATAACTTGATGACCCTCTGTACAGTCCCGATCGATCTCCCATTTGAAAATGCATTTATGTGGTCAGTGCCACGACGACGATGATGAGGTCAAAACGACCGTGTTGCAGTGATTATCAAATCAGGCGGAAGACTTCTATGAGTTAGGATGGAATTCAAAAGCTGGTTCTAAGATGCGATAGGTGCCTAAATATTAGTGAAAATTACGTAGAAAAGTAGATTAAGATACAGTTTTTCATGTGAAAATAAAATTGTTAAGAAGAGAACAATTGTTTTTATTTCAAAACGGTACGTAAGAAAAACGCTGCGTATTTGGCAAAGATTCACTTAGATTTCATTGATTATATTTAATGAAAATATCACAAAAATTGCGGAAAAACGAGCTCGTTTGTCTTGTTAGATTTTAGATTATAAAAATGAGGGGTTAAAAATAACATAATATAGATTTGATGTTTTAGCTTTAAAGCACTAGATACATTTTAGGACATTTGTTTCAGCATTGAGTAACAATAAAATTCTTTTCTCTTCGATATAATGTATTGTATTTTAACCCGGGGGGCCAAAATACGTGATTTTAAGGCTCGGCTGATTAAAATAGAATACGTCGGTATTGATACGCTGCCTATAGAAACAAATAAAAATACTCTTAACCATGACTACACTGATTGACAAGCATCTGGAAGAATTTTTAATAATATATGGGACTGAAGTAACGACAGAGTGTTCCTTAAAACGAGAAAACTGATAAAAATGAAATCGGATGTGTACTTTCTCTTGCATACGCGAAATACTTCATTTAATATTGTTCTAGTCGTAGCTAGCAATTATCAAGATAGCACACAGAGTCAAAGATGAGAAAAAAATTATTTAAACACTTTTCTCCCAAAGCATAAATGAAAAATATAATGTTATCGATTCCATTACTGTAAAGGTGCTGAGTTCCATCTCATGGACATATATGCTTTAATGGACTGAGGTCCAAGAATTAATAGTTGAATTACGAATAATAAATATGTGCATTCAAATGATCCACGTTTATCGCTCCAGCCCCCTTAAGTTTTCCAAGAGGGCCTATTTCTTATTGCTACGTGCGTCCCACCGGAAGAAGGGTTTCGTTTAACCACGCAGTTTGAACAGACCGCCAGCTATATACGAAGGAGCCGAAGGATAAAACGCCTTAGGGCACTGAAGAGGTCGGAGGGCGGGAAGGAGGAGCAGGGGGGATTTAAAAGGGCTCTTCAGAGGCAAGGGTAAGAGCCTGGGGAAGATCCTGAAAGCTAAAGGTGGTGGGCACATCATTGAAAGCGGAAAGATCCCACTCACAGGGGCTCAGGAGCGAAGGGAAGCGTCTGAAGGAGGAGGGAGAGACATCTAACGGGAAGGAAGTCAACCAAATTAGGAGATTGTTTTCCCCTTAAACAACGGAAATGGCGTATTTTTCGGACTTTTTTACTTTATGATGCTAAATCGGCGGTCTGGAGAGAAATATAAGAGGTCCAATTTGAGAACGATTTCCAGCTGGTAATGAGAATTGAGAACAAGGGAGGAGGGAAAAGGATATTTGGTGGGGCGTTGAACGTGGGTAGGGATGGAAATCGGACTGGAAATTACCGACACTTCCACTTCATTGCAAAGTTATCAGTTCTCCGGGGAAAACTTGGCAAATTAATTTCCGTTCCATCTTTAAAGGATAGTTTACTGCGAGTTTCATTTCCTCTGAAGTAATTAATGTTGTGCTATGGAAGTTACAATCAATAATCAAACCCGCCTAGTAATTCATTAAGGCTTCTCTATTGTGGTGCAAGCGCTAAATTAGCCATCAAAACAGATGCATTATTCGGAAAGTGGTTTTTGGCGCGTTGCTATCACCTCATTTACACCATTTCCGTCGAGGGCAAGGGATCGGAGTCCAATTAATAGTTAACAGGAGTATCCAAGTATCCACATTTAAAAATAATCACAAGGCCTAAATATTAATGCCAGTTTATTATAATCAGAGTTGTTAAACTACTTCACGTTGGTTTTTAACAGTTGTTCTAAACTTACTGTCGCTCAATTCCTGCCTTTTTCAATCTTCCAGAATACCTTCATCCAAATTCAAATAACGCAAATAACAATAACAATAATGTTTAAGACTCAATCAGCAATTAATATTTTTAATTTTTACCATGTTTAATTGGTAAAAGACCGGTTTTATCGCTAAGGTGGAATCATCAAACAAACAGATAATGCCACTTTTGTGAATAAGCCGGTGGGCCACAAATAATCAATTGATAAAATTAGGTAAGTCAATCCTTTACTCAGTCATAATAAATTTTCACCAAATTACGCCTGGCACCGTTGAACCAAATGTTTAACAATGTATTATAATCGGATGCACTCAATAAAATTTATTGAACGCCACTGAATAAATTACAGAATTGCACGAATTTACAGATTTTTACACAATCTTCAGGACATCACACTATGCGGAAAGGTAGACTTAATTTCCCAAAGATCGTTTTACCTACCCTTTCCAGGAAGAAATATTCCCAGCTGGCTGATAACCCTTAGTTAAGATGGGCAGGGAATAGCCTCCACTTCAACTTTTATCATCAAATGCAACTATGCTCTCACAAGACTGATTTCTAGGTGCACGATCGAAATTTGGGGAATGTCCCCATATTCATATCTTCAGCGTAAATATACCCAGCCACTTTCTCAGGAGATTTAAAACTTGGACTTTCATTCGGGAACGGAGTCCTTCGGTGTAATATTTAATGCAGTAAGTCCTCGGTATTCGCCGTTTCGATTTACGTCTGATTCCATGTTACGTCTACGCTGACCAGGGCCATCGGAAAATCCCATCAAAAATAGCTATTTTTTCCTGGATAAAGGCAAAAAACGAATTTTGAAATTAACGCCTTGATTTATCGCGGGAATAAAGTGGTCACGAATATCTGGATCCGTTTTACGTTCTTTCAACTTACATCGCTCTTCTTAAACACGTATCTCCGGAGTAAATTGAGGACTTTCTGTATGTCCAAAACTTTTACCGGTTTATTACGGCCGATTTATCGTAGTATCCACCTCCAGCACTAAGTTCCCTATCCAAACCCTACCGTATATATTTTATAGGAAAGAGTCATATTTAATATGTAATTAGCTTACTAATTGCTCGGGAGTTCAGTTTCATGAAGTTGTCTTGGAATCTAGGTTAATTTTATTAAGCCACAATCCTGGACACTTCCTAACTATCTTCTTCTATCCATTATTTTTTCATTTCTTACTTTATCCGTCCATTGGATCTTCAGCATGCGTCCTAGCACAGTTTTCGTCACCAGGCTTCTTGTATTTTCAGGTCTGTTTTTCAACCACTTATATTCCCACATACTCTTCCGCGCTGCTGCAAACGCTGCTCTGAGTCTCTCTTCGCCACAGCAAGATTACTTCCTCGTGCTGTGGAAGCCTTATAGAGACTTAATTGCGAGAGAACTCTCTCCCTCCATCTCTCTAGATTTATACTATGTGGATTCCCTTTTGCCTTGCCGAGGCGAGGCCGTGGTGGCGGGGAGTGGGTGGGGCGGGGGGAATCGTCCTTTTCTCTTCCTGGAGCAGACTATGTCGCTCGGTCCCACCCTCAAATCGATAGCCCCGGCCGTGCAATGGAGCGTTCAGTGAGAGTCCTCCTCACTCCCGCTTTGCTCCCTCATTTCATGCACGAGGAAATCGCCCGAGAAGGAGACGAAGAGACAGAGACAGCTAGATACTCGGAGACCTACCCTTCCTCTCCTGACCCTCTTCCATCCAACCCAATCAGAAAGACTCCCTGACGAGTTCAACAGTTTTAAGCAAACCGTGATGGCATTCAGGCTCAGAAACGAAAACAATAACTAGGTTTTCCTCATAGATTTTTTGTAGCTGCTAATGAGACTTTACACTAAGTTATTCGATAGGTAAGGGAGCTAGTGATTAGACAATCACCCTAATTACTGCATCCTCATCTGCTACCTACTACTAACAGCAAGCTATGCATTTTTGCGACGTAACCCTAGTATGTGTTCACTTAAAACGTTTCAATCTGTGAAATTTTAAGGAGGTTGTATTGGTAAACGAATCAGCGATTGTAGTAGCATTAGCTAAAATAGTGGATTATGTTATACAAGTTGGTAATAATTCATCCCCTGCCACTTAAGCAGTTTCGAAGGGTACTATGTCGATGTAGTTGGGATTAATTTCCTAAAACTCGGGTATTATCGCGTCGCGACATCTTCAATTAAAAATAATATAGTTTCAAGGACTTATAGAATATGCTTGGAATTTTCGGCATGATTTTTTTTCTGTATGTAACTTATGGTATTTCTTATTTGTTGAGTAAATGGAACAAATCAGTGGTTGTTACTTAACGAGTGAACTGCATTTGAAAATGTTCGCCCACGCAGCACTTTCTTTAGTTCCTCGTCTAGTCTGTCTGTATAGTTCACCTGACTGATAATTATGTCTGCGCCAAGCGCCCCGCAGAGTTTGCGAAGTTCTAATTTGAACTGGGTGTATGGAATCGCTCATTGACACACACCATAGTGGTGGCTTAAAAAGGACTTCGTATGTGTAAATAACGATTCATCATCATAAATCGGTCGTTCAATTCTAAGATTGGTTTACTGCAGCCAACTGGAGGGGATCTGGAGCCAACTGGAGGGGTAAGGCTCCAGCCTTCCCTATCGGATGCTAGTTCCATCACCGGAAACTCTTCCTGTGCACTTATTTCTTTAATTGGTCCTCTAACTTATTCCTGGGTCGTCCTCTGGGAACATTTCCATCTATTTTGCCTTCAATTATGTTCTTCACTAACTCATAGGGTCTCAGGGTGTGTCAAATCCATCTAGTTCTTCTTTTTTCTATGGTGTTCCATATGGTCCTTTCCTCTTCTACTCTTCTGTACACTTCATCAGTTTTAATTTTGTCCGTTCATTTCATTTCAGCATCCTCCTCCAGCTTTCGAAGGCTTCTAGTTTTTTCTGGTCCGCTTTGCCAATGGTCCATGCTTCCGATCCATAGAGTGCTATGCTCCACACGAATGTTTTCACATACTGTCTCTTGGTTTGTCGTCCAATCTTCTTTGAGCACATCAGCTGTCTTTTTCCTATGAACGACTTATTAGCTTGAGCTATTCTCCGCTTGATTCCCGTTGTACTTCCTCCGTCCCACGTGAGAGGGACGGAGAAAGTATTGGGTGGAGAGGTGGTGCGGGAGACATACGTGAATGAGATGACCCGGGAATGGGATTTTTCAAAAGGGTCGAAAAAATTTTAAGACCATGCTCCATGTAAAAACGTTTATTTATGTCTTGGTGGACGGAAATAGGCTTTGTAGAGACGGAAGTTTATTAGAAGCTAAAATTAATTGATGGTGTGAGACAAGGATGCAGCCTCTCACCAGCACTGTTCAAAATTTTTGGAAGTGGCAATATGCAAAGCGCAAAAATAGGAATGAATGGAATTAAGATTAACGGAGAAGAAATAAACATTCTCCGCTTCTCCGACGATATCGCAGTCATTTCAGGAACTCACGATGAGATTCAAAGGTTTTTAAACACAATGTGTGAAGTTCTTCAGGAATACAAAATGAAATAAATAAAATGAAGACTAAAATCGGAAGGAAGAGAGTAGCAGAATGTAGAAGTCACAGTGCGAGGAAAGAAATTAGAGCAAGTGGATTCCTCCACCTCAGAAGGACAATATCGAGGGACTCAAGAAATAACATGAACATCAAGCGAAGAATAGAAGAAGAAGTAAGAAAGTGTTCATGTTAAAAAGCTACCGCTAGGCTCAAAGAAGGAGGGTTTTGAACGAGGAAATGGTATGCGATAAAACTCTTGTGGAGCGTGGCACTCTATCGATTTGAAGGAAAGACCATTGGAAAAAGAACAGTAAGGACTAGAAGTCTTCGAAACGTAGTGCTGAATACAAAATGGACTGATAAATAAAATAAAGATGAAGGTTACAGAAGAGTAGAAGAGGAAAGGACCATACCATCAAGCCCCATTCAGGAAGGAAGAACCAAATGGATTGGACATACCCATAGGCACTGGAAAACAAGCCATGTACAATCTCACATCGCGTCTTGGAATGAAAAATTATTCGTTGAATCTAGCTCCTCAACCGGTACTCCCTTAAATTCCACGATCCTATGGTTGGCAGTTTGATGCGAGACTCTGCTGAATAATAGTAACAATAAGTTTGGTAATTTTTTCACTTTTCAGAGCTGCCTTAGAAATTTGACGCATTTGTAGAGTAAAGGTTGAACTGTTTTCACAATACAATTATGAGAACACTGTCTTTTTATTTCACTTTAATTACCGGAGTACATTTCCGTACGGATTCCTAAATTAAAAAGAAAAAACTTGTTTTTATTGTGAACAATTTCATGTGATAAGAAACGAGAAATCCTAATTATCCCATTTTCAATTAAGCAGTAATTATTCTAGACATGGAATAGTTATCTGGAGAAGTCAGCTTCCCTGCGCTTGGTAGTCGTTTCTACGAAATAGGCTGTATAATGTTCCTCAGGAAATTGGAAATAGCTCATCCGGAATTTAATGAAGCAGCACAGTTTAACGCAGCATTAGTGTTCAAGTGCGTCTATCACTCGGGTTTAACAGTACTATCGATTTCAAGATTTATGGAACTGAGTGTAGAATTTAATTATTTATTCAAAGAGGAAAATTCGAATCGAGTCCTTTTTGCATTTCCCAGAAAGTCATGGTGTTTTTCGTTGAGAACGGTTTTCTTCGTACTTTCATCTTGGGTTTTCATATTTTTTATAATATCCCTCTTATGGCAATTCAATTTATCCGAAATTTTAGCAAAGTAAGCAAGAAAAGTATGTCTTAGCAGCAGAAAACAGAAGAACGACTATTAGTTTCCATAGCAGCAAGCCACAGGTAATTCTTAAAATACTGCTGTGGTTCATTAAAAAAATATTATGCTCATTGGTTTTTTAATCGCGTATTTAATTTTGAAAACCATATCTGACTTGATAATTGTATCGTGTACCGCTCTGCTTCAAATTCGATTTTTTTTCTTTTTCTCATGAGTACCACTCTAGCACAGAAGTTGTGGTTTGAAACTAAGAAACTACTTAACATTCATTCCGGAAAATTCTTTCTGTGGAAGCCTTATAGAGACTTAATTGCGAGAGAACTCTCTCCCTCCATCTCTCTAGATTTATACTATGTGGATTCCCTTTTGCCTTGCCGAGGCGAGGCCATGGTGGCGGGGAGTGGTTTTCCTCATAATAATGACCCATGATTATAAATTTGTGGTCATTTTAAATACCTAGAAATGAAACTGACTTCGTTATTAATACCTAATGATCATTTTAGTGTTTAAATAACTTTCTGCTTGAGGCTTTCGTAGCCCTGTAGTGCGGGTGATTCCATTTCTTTCAGGTTTCGCCGCGTGACGTTATCTTGGAGATGACGTTTCGTGATCAATGCTGACCACATCTTCAGATCAGGTCAGAATGACTTGGGACTTGGGTATGGACTTGACATTGAGCAGAGTCAAAAGTGGCCAGCATTGGTCACGAGACATCATCTCCAAGATAACGTAACGCAGCGAAACCCGAAAGAAATGGAATCACCTCCCTATTTAAATAACTATTTATAAAATAGTCACTGATACCAATCTATCTACTCCGGACAGTCGTTTTCCCTGCACCATCTATAGTTTCATTTTTTACTTCCAAAACATGAGATAATACTAATTTTATTATCGTATCAATGAACTTAATGCCACAAAAGTATTTTCTGTGTCGGATGACACTTCCGAGATAAAAAAGAAAAATTCGATGCGTAAATCAGATCTTTTTCCAGCCAGTGTGTGGTATCGCTGCTATCATCTCAGGGCGATTTTTAAGGTAGTTTGAGCGAAATATCATTTAACCTTGAAATCAATGAATTTGGTCACATTTAAAGAAAAATATATCATCCTTCCATTGACACCAAAAATTCGACCCCTTACCACATTACTTTCGGAGATATTTGCCAGAAAATACCAGCCCTTTTATATGGGAAATGGTACGTTATGCACTCCAGAGAGACCTTATATTAAAAATGAGGCATTTCCTACACTTAGATCTAATCAAAAAATCAAGTGTGTAGTTTTTGTGTTTCCTCAAGTATTCTTGAAAATTAATGATTTTGTCACCGCAGTAAATTCTTCGAGATGACAATAAACTTTCCGTTTTGATAGAGTTTCAAATGTACCGCGTGAAAAAAAATGAGTGAAGTTAAAGAATTATTTAGATATTTTCATTTGATTACTTACAATTTCTGTCATGAAAAACTATTTTATTGCACCATTAATAATGCAATATTGAATTCGTTTGTATTACAGTTGGTGAAAAAAGCATATATCGAATATGGTGCCTATTATTATTCGGGAACTATCTCACTCGCACTACCTTAATTGATATTTTTCGGACCATCTTAAATTTAAAGATGATGCCAGCTGAGCTGATCAAAAAGGAAATAAAATTGATATCCGTAGCAGCAATAAATACTATATGTATATTCGTAATTTTAGTGTCGCTTAAGGCAAAAAGGATGTACCAACAAATTAGGTGATTGAGAAAATTCTACCTTCCATTCCAAGAAGCAGGTGATTGTTGGGCAACCAAAAGATTCCGATTTTCGGTGAAATCAAATTTAACGGACGCTTAATCGCAAGATTGATTGATTGCAGCCATTGAGTAAATGGAGAGGGCGCTTGCCATTATGGCCAATTCTAGATGCTCCATCGTGGGCATGGCCTGTCCACCATCTTTGTTAACCCCAATTTTCCTTTGGCGGTTACGTGATAACACACTGATTACACTATTTCATGATATTTTCCACCAATAACTTATAAGAAGCCAGCTGGCATAAACTTCTTTGATATTCATTCTCCTTACATAACTCTTTTATTTATTTAATTTAATAATAATCCGCACACTTGGTGAAAAACTGGTAAATTCTGATAAAAGCCACATTAACAATCAGCCATTTTTGTTTCAAGAGTTACTTGGGTTAAATTTTAAATAGATGGTGGATATTCTTACTTTGGGTCCGCTAATTCGTCCATTCCGATGTTTTATCCATAAAAACGTAAGGAAAGAGCAGGGCTCAATAATGCGGTTGTTATTTTAGTTGTCAGGCTTCAGTTTGATAGCGCTATGCTCCCTGCGCCTCATAGTTTTCCCAATTCATCTTGTTCTTTATTTCTGGGGAGTTTCAAATAACGAGTAACTGAATGTAAACTGTGAATTGGCTTCAGGAAATTTTTAGCTCCATGGAAGAAATTCGTAAAGCGATGGGTCTCGATGTCAATGAAGAAATACCCAAGCATATGAAAATGTCGTCGCTACCTAGCACAAGTGTGCTACAAAACAAAAGATTGCGAAATATGAGTTGGAGGGTGTCAAAAAGTTCACCTATCAAGGAGTCAGTTTAAATAGCGAAAATAAAATATCCAGTGAGATCGACAAAAGGGTAATGAACGGCAATATGGCATATTTTGCTATTACATCTCACATTAAGTCATTTTTATAGTCAAGAAAAATAAAAATGAAAATATATAAGACCCTTACGTGACCTGTTGTCATAAAATATTTCAAGTTTTCCCCGTGAATAGATTGAAGAAAGGCTTCTAGTGGTTCCATCCGTGTTAGGAGGTCCATGGCCAAAGTTTCGTCCACTTGCACTGCAGCCGTCCTCAGGGTGATGATTACTCCATGAATGTCCCTCTCTCATCCTGAGGATGGCTGCCGTGTAAGCGGCCGAAATGTTGGTCATTGACCTCCTAACCCGGATGGAATCCCGAGAGCATTCCTTCAAGACTTATTATCATTTATGGGGTAGAAACGTGGGTCCTTTCCAAGAATGAAGAGGTAATACTCATAATTCAAGAGGGGCAGTGGTGGAGAATCAGAATGAACTGGAATGTAAACGATACTTTACGGGGTGAAGATATATAGTAAGGTTCTTCAAGCCACTGCGGCTGGCATGACTAGGACTAGAAAGAATGGGTGAACATAGAATGCCTAAACGACTAGAGTATACCGAGATGAAAGGGGTCAGGAAGAGAGGAAGACCGCGGAAATGATGGCTCCAGGATGTTGAAGAATATTTGAGGTCAATGGGAGTTGATCGAAGGAGGGAGAAGGCAAGAAAAATATTATAATGGAGACATCTAACAGCGGAAGCCAAGGCCAACCCTGGGCTATTGAATTGATGATGATGGAAAGAAAAAAAAGTCATACTAAGATAGGGCAGCACGGAGACTAATGAAAGTAGAGGTTGCTATGCAGGCCTATCATGGAGAATATTTTTTTTTACTTTTCAGAAAGAGAACCGAGAAATGAGAATGCATGTATTCATTCACCCCGAGAGCGGACTTTACATGTAGAATGAAGCCACGCCCAGCTCTGTATGAGCACATGAGTTCTGATCCCCGTTTGTCAACCGGGCGACAGTTAATTGTTTTGGGGTTTTTGGTAGCAAACTTGAGCCCCAAGTTGGAAGAAGTTTCTTTTTCCAGCGATATTGACCTCCACTTGCGATCGGAGAGGGGATAGCATCCCGATATTAAATATTCTGTTTTAAGAATCTGAGTGACACAGGGGGAGGGGAGGAATTAAAATGTCTCCAGCAGTGGAATTCATTACCGCAATATGGCAAACATGGGAATAGACTCGTGTGAACCGTTTCGACGTTAATTACGTACTGATGCATGCTCCAGTATGTGAAAGAAATATGCTTTATCACCCACTCAAATGTGTTCAAAGAAAATAGAATTACCAATATAAAATGAGAGTTTGAAACATTAATGTGAAGTACTTCATTACTGACGAAAACTATAGTGGAAGCTTGTATAAATTAAACCACTTCTTGCCATTATTATGAACTTTTTTATCTATTATTTTTACAATAAACTCCAACAAAACAGATACTTCTCTTCATTCTCTAGCCCACAAAATAGTAAACAACAGTATCTGTGGTAATGTAAATTAACATTTTTTAAATTATAGGGTGGCCAATACTCAACAATTAAATGACTCAGATGCATGCGCCATTGGAAAGCAGAAAGGGAAGAGAATGAAGGGTTTCGGAACATGGCGCTGACGACGGCATTGATGATCAAATGGACTGATAGGACCCGAAACGAAAGAGTGTAATAATTAATAAACAGGCCAACTGAAACGGTGTGTGTAACAAAAGTGCAACAAGGGCATAGAGGAATAATCAGGAAGAAGCACAGCATGGAGGTATGCAAGATACCAATCTTAGGAGAGAAATCACTATTACTACTACTGACAAGAATAATAATTTGATGCAAGCTGCAAAAATGCAGTGTAATCGATGAACGAAAAAGAACTAATTGATGGTTATTGGCTCTTCCTAGTTATTCTGGATGTATGTTACGACTTTCTAACGGGGGACTCATGAGTGTAGAGCTTATACAATGACGAGGTTTCAAGGTGCCTAGTATCAAAAGCGCGAGAGAAATGGTTGGGTTTCGTCGATACAAAGACATTGCCATGAAAGCATAGTTGCGATATGATGCATTCCAATTCTTGAGTTTGTGATCTAAATCATCCCAATATTTGTGAACCATACTTTAGGGATGCTGGATCGCACGTCGATATAAAAAAAACTGTCCCCATAACTGAGGATGCCGCGAAACTAGGGCGTAAAAAGCGAACGTGATGGCACATAAAAAATAATTTTAAATTTATTAATATGTATGCTATTTGATTTTGAATATCCGCTATATGACGTTGTCTATTTGAATATTAGCTGAAGAGATTTTATAATTGGTGGGGTCAATTAATGAGTAAGGATTGGTTAATGGTACCTGCTGACAAACCACACGGCACGGAAGCAGAAATTCATAGATGTAGTGGATGCACAAGTATTATCGCAAGGATAGGGAATGCGTGAAGAAATCATTAAAAGGGAGACAGTTTTCTAGGGTTAACGGAAATAGTAAAAGATTTTTACTTTGCATACCCAGAAAGGAGATGGCATGATCAGAATATTTTTATAAATAAAAAATTTGGTATGTTCCATGGTTTCAGTCTCAACTCTGTGGAAGTTGATTTTCACAAATGAAAAGATTACCAGATAATGATACCGATGACACATCTTGCACCAGAATAAAAATATCGGTAGGAGAAAACAAAGTTGTCTATTCCTTTGTGAGAAATTTGGTACTTTGAATAATATATGACTGTGATCCTGAGATCTCTTAGTAGTCAAAGGCGGAGAGTATCGTTATCGCGTGAAAAAAACAGTTCGGAGACAATCGACTTTTATGCTGTAAAGAGTATTCCGCTCCAGTGCCAACATATTCAAGAGCAAATATTTTAAAAATTGCCCAATAATAGCCAAAAATCTCAAAATCCTGCTGCTGATTATCATTTTTCTTTCTCAGAGTCCAAGTTTCTGACTCATACAACACTAATTTTTTTAACAAAATCTTTACCGGCCTCTCTTTACATCGTTACCCAAGACTTCCGTCAAAGGCTCCTATTCTCTTTCTTTCAAAGAAGCCTATTCTCTATCTTCCCCTTCCTCTTCTACTCAAAACTCTCACTCTATCACGACCTTAAGCAACTCTTTGCCCTTCGATTAAGTGTTCAAACCACCTACTTAGCCTCCTAATTGCAGCTGGAAATTTCCTCTCCTGACCCACCATACCAACCATTTGTTCGTTTGCCATCCTCACCATCAACCATTCTCCCTCCATCCTTCTCTATGTCCACATCATAAAATCCTGCAGCCTATTCTCATTTTTCTTCCCCAGAGTGCACGTTTCTGGCTCATACAACATTACCTATTAATAAATCTTTATTAGCCTCTTCATTGCATCCTTACACAAGGCTGTCTGTCTGGCTGACTGTCAAAGGTTCCCTCCTATTGCTGAAACCTCCATTCTTCATTGTAATTACTATCCTAATGCCATTGCTACTATGCTCATTTTCTCATAGTATTCTGCCTAAGTAATTAAGTTGTCCCAAGCTGTGCAATAAAATCTTCGTCTATTTAAATATTATTAGCCTAAATGTATACTACTTACTATCTCGGAGGTACCATCACGTCGGATAGAAGAATTATAACGGACATCGAGCAAAGAATAGCCCTAGCTAATAAAGCATTCTTGATAAAAAGAAAACTGACGTGCTCAAAGAGGATAGGACTATGAAATAGAAAACGGTATGTGAAAACACTCGTGTGGAGCGTGGCACTATGGATCGGAATCATGGACTATTGCAAAAGCAGACAAGAACAGACTAGAAGGGTTTGAAAGGTATGGCGAGAGGAAGATGCTGAAGATAAATGGACGGAGAAAATAAGAAATGATGATGGTTTCAGAAGAGTAGAAGAGGAAAGGACTACATAAAAAACGACACGGTAAAGAAGAGCAAGATGGCTTGAACACACCCTGAGACAAATAGGTTTGTGAAGAACATAATTGAGGGCAAATTATTGATGGAAAGTTCCCGGAGAAGACCCAAGAATTTATTCATGGACCAAGTAAAGAGGAAAGTACATTGGAAAAGATACCAGGAGGTATGGGAATTAGCATTAAATAGGGAAGGGTGGACGGCTGCAGTCAACCAATCTTAGGATTGAATGGCCAATGAATACTTTGAAGCTAGCAATAAACGAATGGGATTTCTAGATCTTTCAGTAGCCAGAGGCGGAGAATATTTTAATCTTACGTGCAAAAGAAGTTCGGAGGCAAGTGACTCTTATACTGCAACGAGTCTTCTGTACCAGTGACACAATGTTTGAACGCAAATATAAAAAAACAATCATCAGCATTTCATTTCTGCATGACTTTCGATCATCAAAGAAAAATTCGTTTACATAACCACTTTTGTCTCCGTAGAAACCCTCAAGTTCGACAAAACGGTTTGTGCTGATTTTGTTTTGTATTTTAGAAAAGGGGGCGCGTGGGTGGGTTCTGAACATAGTCACGGAGCCCTCCACTCCTTTGTCTTCCAAAAAAGTGCGAGCAAAATGCTCTTGGATCCATTAGCAGGCCGGCGAAGCCGAGACAGCAACGGCGGGGGGGGGGGGGGGGCGAGCATATTGAGAGGAGGTAACAAAACAGTGGAGAAGGAGTGTGGGTGACTGAGAAAAAGAGAAATGAAAGACTGAAGCTGAGAGAGAGGGAAGAGGCTCTCATCTCACAAAGTGGCGTAGAAAACGGGGGTTAGGGTCGGAGGACGGGAGAGAGAACACAGAATGTGTATACACGTGTGTTGGAAGGGATCGTAATATTTTTCCTTTTCCTTTTTAAACATTCCTCCCCTTATTTAAACCTTGAAACTCTTTCCCAACTTGCCATTTCTCTCCCATCTCCATAACATTGACTATGTGATGGAGATGGACCCCATGCGTACATAAAATTGGCTTCTGATGGCAGGTTGCTCAAAGAAGATAAAACTACAAACCAGTAAACAGCATGAGAAAACATTCGTGTGGAGCGTAGCACTCCATGGATCGGAAGCATGCAGCATTAGAAAAGATGACCGGAAAAGACTAGAAGCCTTCGAAACCTGGTGCTGGAGGAGAATGTTGAAGATCAAATGGATGGACAAAATAAGAAAAGATGAAGTGTACGGAAGAGTAGAATAGGAGATGAACATATTGAACACCATCGAGAAAAGAAGAACGAGATGGATTGGACACACCCTTACATACAATGAGTTTGTAAACAACATAATGGTAAATCGGGGGAAAAGTCCCCAGAGGAAGAATCAGGAATAAGTTTATGGACGAGATAAAGAGGATAGTACAGGGGGAGATATATCATGAGGTAAAGAAACTAGCATTTGATAGGGAAGGTTGGAGGGCTGCAGTCAACCAATGATATCATTTTCCGTGGGTATGGGTCCCTTTACTCTATGGAGTACTTATGTGTCGTTCCTGCAACTGGCCATTCTTCTTGCAGCACAAGGGTTACCAAGCGCATTAAAAAAACACGGAAAAGGGACGCCGTCAAATGGCCCCGACCGGTCGAGATCCAGAGAACGCACCTTCAAAAAATAAACAAGAAACAAGCCTGCAGGAAAAAGGAAGCTGAGGGAATAACAAAGAATTCCATTTGCCTTGGATTCTTTTATCCCACAGGTACTCCCTGGAGGGGTTTACATACTGACGGGATAAAGAGGGCACGGTTGGTAGGAAAAACGCGGAGGGTGTGAATTAGTTGGGGATAAAGCGAAGAGTGTAATAGTGATGCAAAAAATTTTTTAAAAATCGGAAGATTCGAATTTTTCTAGTGCCTCATGCACAAAGAGCCCCTACCACACGCCCACGTATAGGTAAATCTTTTTATCTTTTTCCGAGTGAGACCTCATCCAGAGGGGCTTGACAAGTCGAACCTTGGCAATGACGGGAATGTGACAAATGCAGTCTCGGACAAATCTCAACCTTTGAAATGCTATATTTGTAATTTTAGTAACGGAGACTACAGATGCAGATAAAGAGAGCATTTGGTAATTTTAACTGTAGCCTGACAACCTAAATAACATTGGTTATCCCTGCTCCTTAGCTTTCCTAAGATTCCTTTGGATAGCACTACAGATAGACGAATTAGCGTATGCTAAGTAAGAATATCCACCATCTGCTGGAAATTTAAGGCAATAAACTCTTAAAATATGTGTATGATACTTTGTGATTGGATTCTGCTAGATTATGTCACAGTTTTCACCAGGATGCCAATTGTTATCATAATTGACATCAATAGTGTAATAAATACCTATTTGTACGGAGAATGAATCATGAAGAAGTAAATTAATGCAGATCTGTTGAAAAATTATTGACGGAAAACATCATAAAATTGAAAAGTAGTGCGACAGCCTGCAAATGCTTAAAGGAAAGCTGAATTCACCCGTGGTGGTCACCCGGGGTCTATTAGATTCTGAACCAAGCTCACGGCTTCATAGTTTTGAAGCTGTACCTCAAAATCGAACATGTGCTCCCACCTGTAGTCAATAGTGAACACCTCTAATTGCCTCTGTAATAATTCCACCATTGTTTTCAAGTTTCGCTTGAATTCCACGCTTCTGTCTTAAGAATAAATGTTGTTTTCAGTATCGGAAATAGTCATATTATTTTAAAGCGTAGTATAATGGGAATAAGCCTAATATTTCTTTACTTTATAATAAAAAAAAGATTTTCGCGTTTTGTGTTTATATTGTAAATTTATAATATAAAATAAATAATTTTGCATTACTGAACAATGGTATCATAGAAAATACATTTTAGTATATTCAGTTAAATATTCAAGGCTACATCTCAAGTCACAAAGAAATAACAGCTATTATTCTCCGTGGAGTCAAAAGACTCCGTGTGACCATTGTGTGATGGCACGGAGGTGTGACCACAATGCAGGGTTAACAATGATGGCGGACAGGCCACGACCACGTTACCGCTTCTCATATTGGCCACAATAGCAAGTGCCCTCTCCATTTTTTCAGTCAAAGCCATTGAGATAGCTCAATGGCTTTGACTGAAAAAATGTCGTCTTCAAACTTGCCCCTAGCAGGCTTCACTTTGTGAGAGTTCCGAATGTTCGTATTCAAAAATAAGTAAAATACTAAGGACTTTTCTACAATCCATTTATAGCACTACCTTTTGAAACCGATTTTTTGGCATCGTCAGTCACGGAATTTTGTTTATTTTATCTTTTTAATGTTTTCGTTAGGGAGAGGGAGGAAATAAACACAAATGTATTTGGAAAGTTTGAGGGAGGCGTGGGCCAGTGGGGGAATGAGTTGAGAGCTGGTGGTGAGGGAAAGGTAATTGAGAATCAAGGTAATTTTGCCGGAAAGGAGTGGGGAGGGGTCGCTAAATAAAAGTTCGTTTTATCGCAATTTGGAGGGACAGATAATTTCCATTTTCGAAGGCGTCCATTTATAGGCTTTCGGAAAGACCTTGTCTTAATAATATTTAATAATAATAAATTCCCTAACTTTAAAGGTATTGATGATAATAAAGATGTTTACCCAAGCTGAACCTGACGTTATTCAAACGACGTTTCTTGTACATAGGTCCTAAATTGTATAATTTATTACCTGATTCAGGTTTCAAAAATCCAAAATACAACAATGATAAATATACGATATCGGTTGTTTGATAAAAAAGTACCGAGGATATATTCTTGTAGCTGTAAAATCATTCGATACATGTACTGTAATTTAAAAATGTTGTATTTCCTTTATATATGTGTGCATAACCCATTCTGTAAACGATGATAGCCATAATTCAGGTTTACCTTCATGGCTACCTAAATTTACTCCCAAATTTAACCAAAGATATTATGTAGCAAGCATTTTCTGTCGGAGTGATAAGACAATATTACTATTGTGGAGGAAGTCTTCTCGGGTCTTCTACCGGGATAAGTTCCTTACTGCCGACGTTTCGGAGTCCGACTCGTACTCCATTCCCAAGGCAAAAAAGGCAAGGCAAGGCATTTGCCTTAAGAATGGACCATATATAAAACCGCCTTTACACTGGAATCGTTAACAATTATAGTTTTATAAATAATTCAATTAAATTAAAGGCATGAGAAATGTATATCGTACTCATATTTAATACACACTGGTTACATGGGAAATTCATTCCTAAAAAATCGGCCTATTACGGGGTGACCGCTCAAGGGACGTGGTCGCCGAGACAGTTTTCATCGTATTTTTTTAACTTATACTACATAAAAGTTCATATTTTTATTTTTTATTTATTTCGCAGTTTTTAGTAATTTATCAACTTTTATGATATTTCCGTTTCTCCTGGGAAAATAGCTTGTCCTTTTTTTCAATTATACTCTTTCCGTACAACAGATATAATTTTTGCCCGTAATCTATCTTATGATCATTGTAAAACATGAAGAAAACTATTTTAGATCCTATCAAGGGCCTCAAAATAATATGTATAATATATTTGATGCTTCAAGATGAAAGGATCTTAATCTTATCAATAATTGTGAAAACTATTTTTGGTTCTTTTAAGGCCCTCAAAACTATAACCAGAATATATTACATGCATAAAGATGAAAGGATGGACTAACAGGCGAATGAGGGATTAAGACGGCCCTTGTTGGGGGAGCGTAGCGTCGATCGGAGGGTGGATATATCAGATGAGGGTAGGGGACGTGGTAAACAAGGCGGGAGGCTCACATAAAGAGGCGAGCAGAGAAGAAAAGAGCTCCCGTTTGTCGACAGGATTTAGAGAGCAATCAACTCTTTTTTCCCATGGACCCGGGCACATGCTCCGTGAAAACCCTTTAAACTACTCCCCCTCTCTCTCTCTCTCTCTCAGCCGCACCGGCTTCAACAGCTACAATTTTGATGAGCGCCGCCGGAAAGGGGGGAATAATGGTGAACGGTCGGGACGGGTGAGTGGCAGGTGTTGTTACACCCTTACTTCGTGGGATACACGGAAACCGGAAAGCCGGTGAGTACACATATACCTAAGTACTTAGATGGAAACGCCCCAAGGACGTAAAGCATGGGATGGAATGAAACCAGCTGAGAGAGAGGGAGGGAATGTGTTTAGGGAAGTATATAAATTAGGAAATAGTATGGTTAAGGTCATCATCATTGGTTGTTCAATCATAAGATTGGTTGACTGCAAGCCCTCCAACATTCCCTATCTAATGTTAGTTCCCTTACCTCCAGGTATCTCTTCCAATTTATATACTTTTCTCTTTATTTGGTCCTTGAACTTCTTCCTCGGTCTTCCTCTGGAGACTTTTCCCTCAATTTTACCTTCAATTATAATCTTCACAAACCCATTGCGTCTCACAGTGTGTCCAATTCATCTAGTTCTTCTTTTCTGTATAGTATTCCATATGGTCCTCTTTTCTTCTGTAACCTTCATTATTTCTTATTCTTCCGTCCATTTTATCTTTAGTATCCTCATAAATCACAAAGTTTCTAAGGCTTCTAGTCTTTTCTGGCCTAGCTTTCCGATAGGTCATGCTGCCGATCCGAGTGCGAATGCGAATTCCGAGTGCGAATGTTTCCCCATACTGATTCATGATTTGGAGTACTATCTGCTTTGAGCAAAGCCGTAGTCTTTTTACCATGAACACTTTCTAAGCTCGGGCTATTCTCGGCTTGATGTCCATTGTACTTCTTCCGTCCGTGATGGTACCTCCGAGATAGTAGGTAGTAGACACTTAGGGTAACAAAATTAATAAGGGTGAAGATTTGAGGGCAAAAATTGAGGAAATTTAATTACTTAGGCAGAATAATAAAAGAAAATGGGCACGGTAGCAAAGACATTAGGATAATAATTACGTCAACAAAAGGAGCTTTCAGCAATAGGAGGGAGGCTTTGACGGAAGCCTTGAGTAAGGATGTAAAGAAGAGCCGGGTATAGACTGTTGTAGAATGTAGTGTTGAATGAGTCAGAAACGGGGACTCTTAGTAAGAAAGATGAGGGGATAGGCTGCAGGATTTTGAGATGTGACATGGAGGAGGATGGAGGAAGAGCGGTAGTTGGAGAAGAAGGCAAACGAACAAATGGACGGTATGGTGGGTGAGGAAACTTACTGCTGAAATTAGGAGGCTAACTAGGTGGTTTGAACAGATAATAATAACAAAGAACAGGTAAAGGGCAAAGGTTTGCTTATGTTCATGATAAAGTGAGAGTTTTGAGTAGGATAGGGAGGAGAAGAAAGAGAATAGGCTTAGTGGACCGGATGAAGGAAGGGAGGTACGGTGAGATGAATAAATAAATTGTGTTGGAAGACATGGCCATGCACATGTAAAATTCTAGAAGTTATTTACTCACTTCCATTCTAACCTAGCCTGCACGAAAGATTCTCTCCATAAAAAATGGGCTATGAAACAGTATTGTTATAATATTATTTGTCCATAGCAAATGAAAACAGTAGTTACATCACTCTATGACCAGATTCCGGCTCCAAATTCAAGCCGAATGTAACAATGCTCAACTTATGTGACTTATCAGTAACTGGTGAAAGAAAGTTATAGTAGGGCAGCCATGGTTGTCACTAGAAGTACCTAGAACTACATGGGATAAGCAAGGACAATTCAAAGAAGGAGAAAAGGAATTGCATTTCAATGGTGAGTTTGTCTGGTTGTCGCCGCTGAAAACTTTGAACTGGAGCGTGGCGCTGTACGGGGCGCAAATTTGGTAATTGCAAAGGCAGGGTGTACACAAGCTCCAGGCGTTTCAAATATGGGTGTACAGAAGATTGGAGAAAGTGAGCGGGGTGGCGAGAAGAACGAACAAGGGGGTTTTGATTATGGCTGAAGGGGAGAGAAAGCATGTAGCGGAGATTCTGAGGATGCAGAAGAGATTGATGGAAGTGGTATTGAAAAGAGAGGTAATTTTGAAGAGGGCAATAGAGGGGAGAACAATGGGGAAGCAAGGAAGAAGAAGGAAGAGGATATGAATACTGTACGAAATAAGAAGAAGGAAGCAATATGAGGAATTCAAGAGGGATCTAATGGAAGATGACCTGAAGGAGAGAAAACGGAACGATATGGAAGAAATTAGGACATTAGCTTGAGTACTGTACAAAAACCTACCGATCAGTTGGTAGGACACTCCAATAAACGTACTGCTTAGTGAAGTGAAGCACAATTCAATGCATACTTGACTGCCGAACGAGATATTATGTACCAATCATTGATAGCCATCGATACTCATAAACACCAAATTTGATGTAAAACTTAAAAATTCTAGCCAGGAGGAGACATTTCATCAGCGCGCGCTGAGTTACAGTAATGCTTACCAAAGCCGGAGAGACTGTATAAATGTTTTCTATGCGGGGTAACAAAATCTTGCGGTGTACTCGATGGTACCTCAGCTAGAGTGGAGTAACAATCACTACGTTTACCAATCGATATTAGATCGAGCTGACCGAATCAGATCGGTATGCAATGGCTAGTAGGATCGATCTGAGAAGTGGGCTGATTTGGCCTGATTTCTCAGCTAGTCTGAGATTTCAGATCGATGTGATACGGTGGATCTGTGGCTCACCACGTTATTCTCTTGGTTGTAATAATGAAACAAAATATAACCGTTATTATCCAAGGCGTGTATTTTAACCAGTTGTAACAAGAAGGCAGTTATGGCATCAACAGTTAGATTCGATTGTTCACAATCGATATTTTGTGTTCGTGCTGGGAAACCAGGCAATCTGAGTCGGCTCTAGGAATTTTCAGATCGGTCTGACTTCAGAACGATCTTAGATAGATTGGTAAATTTAGCGAATATCTTTTTAAATACTCAATGGAATGGGAGGACGTAAGTCAAAGGTGTGGAGTTACTTACACACCGAAGGAAAAACTAGCAGTGGGAGTGGTTGCGTGGCGAAACCGAGGATGTAGCCCGAGGTACGAGGCCATAATGTGATGGGTTCTACACGTTCATCATGCCCCTTTACTCCCTTGAAATGACTCTGCAATAGTAAACAGCAGGGATTATTCTTTCGGGATACAAGGAGTCGGTGAGAAACTATTTTTCCTTCCCCAAGGTACCCACCACCCACCGAATCCCCCTTTAGAAAGGAATGCGAACTCAAGGCATCGATGAATTTCGGAACAAGAGGAATGTTAAGTAAGAATATCCACCATCTGCTGGAAATTTAAGGCAATAAACTCATAAAATATGTGTATGCTACTTTGTCATTGGATTCTGCTAGATTATGTCACAGTTTTCACCAGGATGCGAATTGTTATCATAATTGACATTAGTAGTGTAATAAATACCTCTTTGTACGGAGAATGAATCTTGAAGAAGTAAATTAATGCAGATCTGTTGAAAAATTATTGATGGAAAACATCATAAAATTGAAAAGTAGTATTCCGCTCTTGCAAAGTTTACCGTACAACTTATGTCTCCTAAATAAAGAGAGAGGAACGCACGTTATCTTCTATGCACGGAGCCCATCAATGGCGTAACAATTTTTTTGCAAACGGATATATTTCTTATTACAAGTTACTCATAAGTTATGTGTGTGTGAGGCCCGTTTTTAGATCTACCGCTTAAAGTGGGTGGAACGCGAATCATGAGCTAGCTTTGGAACAACACGGAAAATAATATTTAATCCCAGTGCTGTCCTTTGAACTGAAGGAAGTGAAAAAATAAGAGGGAGGAGTCCAAACTGACCGGCACGAAATTCCTTCTTTCCTCGCATCAAATATAAATAATAAAAAATCATTGCGACAAAATTTTCAAACATACCGTTTTAACATAATTAACCTCTGTCCTCTCTCCCTATCTAGATTCAAATTTCAAAATATACGGTGTACAAAATAAAATGACCTGATTTTGAAACTTTATATTTATTGATGTAAACATACTAAAAAAGTGTAAGATTTCAAAATACTCTCTAGATCTAACAGTTTCAGCTATGGTATTACAAATCAAATCTAGGGTGAATCAATTCCAAAACACCGACAAAAAGAACACTGGATACTAATCACTGACTCAGTCTAGCTAGACTGCATTGCACAAAAAGCCTTCTGTTGAGCGGACGCCATCTTGCTTCTGAATGACAGAGCAGACGCATGGACTGACATCCAGGGACAATCCTCTAAAATGCGCCCTGTTCTCTAATTATAGCGCTATAAAATCAGGTCATTCTTTTTGATACACGCAGTATCATTCTTGCATCATTTAAATTAAAGCACGTATGGTATTTTACAATGTAAAAATTTATTTCCTTAGGAGAATTATGCTTCAAGTTGGCCTCCCAAAAAAACTGTACATAAAAATGAATTTTGAACGCGATCCTTTTATAATAATAAGTTAAAAAGAGGAATAAGTTAAAGTATTCTCAAACAAACGAGGACATAATGCAAGCAGAAAAGTGTCTTGCATAATCTAAACTCTTATTGCACAGTATACCTAGTAAAAACTGCAACGCAATGTAACGTGACGCCGACTTATGACCTCAGTGTAAAACTGCAACGCATTTCCTGAGAAGCTAAAGCATGTTTTTATTTTTAGATTTTCGCAGCGATTAGATGCACTAGTATCAACCATTTTTGGGTATACTGCTGCGTGGTGAACTTTAACGGCTCAACGTTTCATTCCGCCTGCTGGGAACGTCGTCAGGAGATTGACGACGACGTTCTGACGACGACGTTCTGACGACGTTCCCAGCAGGAGGAACGAGACGTTGAGCCGTTAAAGTTCACCCGAAGTTAAAGGATACTTGAGGAGGAACCTAAGCTTCGAAGTACAGTTTTCTTAAGGTAGAGGTGCCACATCGACTAAAACTATCGAGTAGTCGATTTTCGATGTTTATAAAAATACTCACTTCTCACTCAATTTTCATCGGAATCTTTTACTACTCGATGTATTCAATGTCTCGGCCAAAAAATATCGAGTAGTTCGATACATCGATGTCGATGTGGCATCCCTATCTTACATACATACATACATACCAATCACGCCGTTCCCTTCCAGGGTAGGCAGAGCCACAAAGTTTCACTAATAAATATATGAGGACCCCAGAAGTCAAGGGGTCTAAGTGACATTTTTGAAAAAAATAAGTAAAGTACAGGTATGGGATGTGAAAATATTAATCTTTTAGGTGGTAAAAGTATCCAAGAGATTTTCTTGATAGGTGCTGCTATCTAGGGTAACGCCTCTTAACGACTTAGTGGGTTGTACCAAACATTTTCAACTTTGAGTTAAGTTTTCTCTAAACAATGGTTTTGTTACTTAGACCCCTTGACTTCTGGGGTCCTCATATATTTGTACACCTAACTCTGCTTCAATAATTTCCTCCATACTGACCTGTCCTTGCAAACCTCTTTTGCTTCATTTACCCCCATACACTGCTTCATATACGCTCTCCTGTTTTTAAGACTCCTAATATTCCTCCTCCTAAGAATTTCCTCAACCACATTCAACCACAACTTACTCAGCCTACCTCTACCTCTCGCACCATTCATTTCACTCTTACATATCTGTTTCGTTATTCGGCTCTCATGCAATCTCTCAACATGGCCAAACCAACGTAGCACACTCCTTTCATACACGTCCATTACTGGAGCATCTACTCCACATTCATTTATTACCGACTCATTCCTGACCCTATCCATCCTACTTTTACCGCAAACACTCCTCAGATAACTCTTTTGCTGCAAACACTCCACATCTTAAGGTATACAAAATTACTTTGATGAGTAAATTTTGGCTTATGGCTGTCATTTATATTTTTTAAGATTTTATTGAAATACTCCTTCGGGTAAAATAGTATGAGACAAAACTTGAGACCAAAGCTTTACGTAGTTACGAAAACCAGTTATTATACTGACTCCAAGTGCCATAGCGATTTTGGCAGGATTAGAAATAATGATGTTTTAACGAACTGAGGGAAGGGTATAATTATTTCAGGATTAAAAATGTAAACAATTTATGCCTAATTTTGAAGTAGTTTATTACTAAATTTGCTATAGAAGATAAGACGTAGACGTTTCCCCTGGCAAGCGTGCCACATTATCACAGTATGTTTGCTATGCTCTCTGACCAAACTTGGAAGTCTGTTATTTAAACCTAGTTACTCGTGTTATATCATCGATGAACTAAGCTGAAAAAATATGTTCGATACCTCTTAGAATCTAATACGAGTTTGAAAGAAATACTATTTGGATGGAAAAAGAGATTTAAAAAGTTATTTGAAGAGATTCCATCAAGCCGCCATCAAGACAATGTATTTCAGCGTTTCAATTCGCAATTTGTAAACCAGTACATCTTCGTTAAATGTTCCATGACCGAGTAATAATTTTACATCATTCAATGTGAGAGATCTGACTTTGTAATATTTTTGAAGTTCGCGGCAGGCTATCTGGCATACCTAAAATTGTTTCTCTTTAACGACGACGTAACCTGTAAATGAAATATCTACCGGCCTACCGCAGTTATCACCCGCAGCATTTTTATGCTTGCCGGGATTGGACTATGGACTGGGGGTTGAGCAATTGATAACATGATAGGCAATGTTGTGAAGACTTTGGTCATGTTTATTCATCACCGACGAAGATAATCCAGGTAAATCTACTACCCAATTAAACGTTAAGTGGAGTCCCGCAAGGAAATGCCTATTACGACGTATTCCCCCACGTTATTGGTGCATTAATGCTGTAGTGACTAATCAATGACGCGCTGCACCAGCTGCCATGGCAACTGAACGACGCAGGATTAATGGCAAAGCAGACTTGCACATCCCTTTCATGACAATACGACGACAAAAAAGATGTAATTAGTAACCGTATGACAATCCGTGGCCACTTTTTCAAGGGTAATAAACAGAAACACAGATGATCATATTTTGAGCACTTTTTTCCGGCATGATATATAGGAAGCACATATAAGGAGCGGTAGGCGTCTTATCGCTTATGTCCGCTCTTTAGTGAGTGCCTATAGCATTCTGATTTAGAGAAAAAAGTGTTTCAGTTTGCAACATTTTTATCCTGAAAGGGCTTGCTTTTAAAACTTGCTATAGCTTTATAAAAACCACGATCAACACGATCGAATATATATGACACAGGCGTTCAACTATGGTAAAAGTTGGTAAAAGTGAGATTGCTGGGCTTTGTGAAGCGTTCTCGGGCTTCTCACCTGGTTATACAATTGGCTGGTGCAATTTTCGACGAATAACATTTCCGCCATCATCATGGTGAAACTCGAGAAAGCCTGAATTCCCTTTAGCATTTACATTTCATTTTGCATTAATATTCCAATTTTCGATGCTTTCCAACTTAATATATAACTTACTAGGAATCAGCATGCACTTACGAGAGTATTATGAAAAGTATCCTACCTAACAAATAAACGAGACATACTTTCTTCAATGTATTTTCTTTTTTCACAATAGTCTCCTTTTGAGTCGATACACTTTTTCCAGCGATGTTTTAACTTTCCGTATGCGAAAACGTCCTCACACGATGAAATATCTGCTCTCTGCGAAAATTTAAGGTTAGGAGACAGAAAAAAGTCACTGGGGGGCAGATCTGGTGAATACGGTCGACCACTTTGAAGTGCAATACGTGGAGTTTAGCCATTTGGGACGGTTAAAGTGTGAGTAGGTGCCTTGCCCTAATGGAAAAGCACTTTCTTCTTCAAATGCGGCCGTTTTTTTTGTAATATCTACATTAAACTTGACAAGTAATTATTCCCGTTATCATTTTTCCTTTTTAAATACAATCGACAAACAATATACGTGACTTTCCCAAAAAACAATCGCTATCACCTTCCCGGCGGATGGAATCGTCTGCGTCTTTTTCGGAGCAGGTTCACCCTTTGCAGTCGACTGTTATGACAGTTCTTTCGTCTGGAGAGTGTAGTGGTGGACCCGAGTTTCATCCTCAGATATGAGTCGACGCAAAAAATCAGACTCACTCCACTTTGACCGCTTCAAAGCCGCTTGGAAATATTCATTCGAATGCATGTTTGGCCCAAAGTGCGCAAACGCGGAACCCAACGCGCGGATAGCTTTCGAAAGTCCAATTCCTCAGTCAGTACAGGACAAAAGCATTCTTTCGATATAACCATAGCCTTGGGTATCTCTCTAACCTTAATTCGACGGTCGTTCAGTAAAATTTGATGAACTTTTTAGATTTTAGCGATGGTTATCTCAGTTTTTGGCTGTCCCGAACGCTTATCATACGGCGACGTTTAAATTCACCTGCCCAAAATTTCACGGTCGTAAATGATGATTCATAGCCCCTCATGTACACAGCGTCCAAATCATCTTTGTTTTTCCTAGGCATATAGCCTTTCAAAAGAAAATATTTAATGACAACTCAATACTCACTTTTTTCCATTGTCACGAAAACCCTCACAATGACTCACTCAAACGATTGTCAAACAACTACTGAGCGTCCAAAATTGCTGCAATTTTGGTGAGTACCTTTCAACGCATGTGCAAACACATTTTCTAACTTTTGTTGAAGAGTACTGCCATCTTCATGCTGAGATCGGAAATTTTTCAAACAACCCTCGTACTTATCTAATATAATTCTCCTTACATAAATAGTTTGTCTCGTTAACTTAATAATAATTCGCAATCCCGGTAAAACATAGGTAAATTTGAGTAGGATGTATGACACCAAGTAACATACATACTTACCTATCAGAAATTACTTGCCTAAAATCTCAAACATATAGTGGATATTCTAGCTATACATCCGATAATTGGTCCATTCCGTCGTGCTATCCAAAAGAAAGAAAGGAAATAGCTGAGTTAAGCAGTATAGTAGCTATTTTGGTTGCCAGACTGCAGTTTGATGACATAATGCCCTCTCCTTCCACCTTAATGATATATAAAACATGAGAAATTTGGAAAAGGCATGGTGAAATTAGTATTTTCACCGAAATAAAATACTATTCCTAAACCGCAATTTGTCCCTTAACTGCAAGACACATTTCATCAACTCACGGAATCGCCAGGTAAAAAAATCTCCGGTGATTCTATTGCAGTAAAATAAGTAAAAGCATTTTATTTCATAAACGAAAACTAATCCTACTCTCTTTGCCTTACCTCTTACTTTCAATAGTTTAAAATTGTCCACTTTTTCCAGTTTTGTAATGAATATCCTGAAATGAGCAAAAATGTGCAGACAAAAGGTATGTCGTCAGATTGATGGGTTGAATGAAAAGAAGTCTCAGCAAGAAGAATAGGATAATGAGGGGTATACAAAATTAAAACACACGCTCAGAACATATGTTAAGAGTTGAGTAAATACATGAAAAAAATTGGACTGACGACCACTTGGGAGACTGAATGGGATTCGTGCACGCGGAGAGCGCCGAAGGGGACGAACAAATAATGCCCCCCCCCCCAGCCCAGAATAGAGCTGAGGGTGATACGCATTCGAGCCTTAAGCACTCAAGTGGGGGTCTGAGAGGGACGCGACGCAGTTTTTCCGTCATTTGTTCATTGATTTTTGGACAAATATCTCCTACATCTTTCACCCCTATATTTCCAAATTTCCTATTAGTATTTAATGTACAATATATTCAGAGCTTGCCGCGAATACGGCGGTAAAATACAATTAAATTGTCATGAGAAAAAATCGGTCTGGACCGGGAATAGAACCACAGACCTTTGGCTTTAACGGACCTCTGGCTTTCCGTGCCAATGTGCCCCTCGTGGCAATTTAGAAGGACACGTATAACATCTAGTTCATACGTTTCCTTCTAAATTGCCACGAGGATTAGGAAGCCTGGGTAGCGTAGTGGTCTGCGGATTAGCCCGGAAAGCAAAACGTTCGTAATTCAATTCCCGGTTCAGGCCGGAATAACTCGTTTTCAAAAGATCTGCCTTTTGCTTTCTGATTCTGCCATTTTTTTCTCACCACTATTTCATTGTAGTTTTTCATATGTGTATTTGAGGTTTCAAAAGAAGTTACGCCATAATACCCACATAGGTTTTCCATTTAGTCAGGCCTGATTGACACCACACAGGCTACGCTGTGTGTTTAAAATCAACGAGACCTTGGTCAGTGACGATTAAGCAAAGCAATACAATTCATACAATTCCTGCATATTGTACGTCTGTGAAGAACACATGCCACATGCACGTTTGCCTTGCTTTGATGAATTGAATACATATCAACATCAAAAAAATATACACAAAAAACAAGATTAAAAGAAGTAAGAAGAGTATCATACAGAAGATCGTTTTTTATGAAAAGTTACGGTCCAAATATCTAAATTTTACATTATTTAAAGAAAGTTAACCACAAAAAAGAAAACCACATTTTCAAAAGGTTTGCCTTGTCTGCCATCGCTCAGTTTTATAAATGTTAACATTTATGTATTTAGTTTGCCAGACGTCTCGTAAGGAAGGACATGCCAAAGAGTGACGCCAAAGAGCGAGTGTTAAGAGTTTGGGTATTGCCAGAGTCAACGCGCAATTTTTCAATAAAATTAAACTAAAAACCAAAAATCTTCACCAAGTATTCCAAGAAATTATTTGGTGCCATGCCAAAAGAAAATTAGACCAACCAGAACCGTTCAGGAGCCACAGTATTTGAAAGACTACGTTAACTGATCAGAGATATATGTTGCAGTTACCAAAGGCTATCTGACAGAAATATTGAAATGTTTAATTTCATTTAAGATCCTTATTCTGGCATTTTAAAACAAAATCTTGGGGAAAATACTTATTTTACTTGCCCGGGCTAAATGAAGAAATTGAAAACTTAATATCTAAATTCAGTATTTGTGAAAAACACAGTTGTAAAAACTGCAAAGTACCAATGATACTACAAAAGGAATATTCATTTTAATAAATATTAGGGTACTGGCAATATATGAATCAAAAGACATGTTATCTATTCTGAGTTCAGAAGGTATCCCATGCAGAGAACAAATTGTTTTCAGAACCTGAATCATGCTTCCCGAGTTCATTGATTTCAACTTACCTAACTCTATCCATTTGGAATAATAATCACATAGCACAAAATAATTATTTAATATTGGTGGGTAGAAAGATTGACAAAAAACAAGTATTACAAGAAATAGTGTCTTTTTTATTTCTTCCCCCAGACATCTTTTAGAGAAATTGTTTCTTTTTTCTTGCAGACATTTCCGAGTCTGCACACCAGCTTTAAAGTATCATATCAAATAACTAAAAAAGTGACCGTTCATGTTTTTCCTACACACGTAATTTTATAATCGGTATGGTTTCCATCCAGATATGTTCCTGAAAATTATCTTATTCTCCCTAAGGTATTCATTCACGTAATTTACCAATTGATTCAACAGTTGAAGTATTTATTACGGTGGAAAGCCAACGTTGAAATCAAATGTCTCAAATGTAATAAATCAAACTCTGATTCCTGTTGAGGAATGAAAACTTTTTTACTTTGGTCCTATGTGACCAACTTTTCACCTTGTATTTACTGGTGATCATTCCTACCGACGTAGTTCGGGTTTTCAACCTTCTGTCGCAGTTCCCCCATACTTTCTCCCCGTTAAATATGCGGAACAGTCACAAAGTCCATTTATTTTTCTTCTCCGTTCTAGAGAGTCCCATCCTAGCACTTGCTGCATTTTAGTGACACTTTCAGTCCTCTGATGCATCCCCATTACATACCTTGCTGTCTTTTTTTGTAACTTCTCAATTGATTTCTTTAGTCCCTCTTCATTTGGGTGCCACACTAGTGACATACATGTATTCTAAAATTGGTCTGTTCAGGGTCTTATACGCCTTTTCCTCGGTAGTATTACCACTCCCCTTGAGGTTTCTCATCACATGTCTCTCAATAGCTGATAACTCAAGTACCTGAAGATAGCGTTACAGCAAAAACTAGTAGTACTTTTGAAGATACAAATGTGGACTTGTGTAGTTTGATTTATTACAATATAAATCACCGATGTTATTTAAGTATGAACTCGTTTGCTAATGTTTTGTAAACTGTATCCGTTGCCCTGAAGGTGTATAGATAGGGACAAAATGTTTGATCAGTTAGCGACGGAGGAAAGGGTGTTTCAAAAAGTGAAATGAGTACCAAAAGGTTAAGGGATGAATATAACAGAAAGATCCACAACTAAACGGGAAGGGAGAGTACGCTTGGAACAGTTGAAAAAGGATTGAATGAGGGTAAATACACGACGCGGAAGATTGATATGTGGAAAGGGGACGGTTTGCTCATTAGCGAAGATGCTGGATGAATTCAGAGGGACATTAGAGAGCGGGGAGAGGGGAAAGGGGACGCGCGTTCTCCAGGCAGGAAACGGTGATCGAGCCATAGAGGTAGGGAATGCATTGCAGTAAAGCTGAAGTGATACTGAAATATTTCATCGGCTTTCCCGATCAATAGTTTGAATATGGTTTACTAGGGCATTTTCAAAGGACTACTTCAAGGAGGTTCCATCGCTACTATGTGAGTCAAGGCAAGCAATGAATTGAAACTCTTAGTTTAATTGGTTTAAAATGTCCTGCTTACGTTAAGGTGGTTCCATCGAGGTAAGACATAAATGTCATTTTATTCACATTATATAAAAAAGTATATCCTCTTTTAGATATGAGCAAAAATGTTGTTTTCCGGACAAATTTTCACGCAAACTGAACTTCAAATTACGAGGGTAAGTCAATAAATAACTCGAAAAACTGGATAGAGGCAAAAAAAAATAATCAAAGTAACTTCCTGAAATTTATTCCACTTTCTACAGATTCACCCCGTGAATTCAGACAGTTATTCCATCTCTATATAAGTCCTTAATAGCTGGAAGCGAAGAAATCTTTTGTTTGCTGTCGCAGCTAACGAGTAACTTCTTGAACTGTGGCTTCATCATTTTTAAAATTTCGGACACCCAAATGATTTTTTAGGAACCCGAAAAGATAAAAATCAATGGGGGCCAAGTCGGGACTGTACGGTGGATGTTCCGAGCGTTCCCAATGAAATGCTTATGACTGATTCTGATGATGAAATACTGACATTTGCGACTTATTCATTGACGTCCATGATTTTCAATGGGATAATCGGAGAAACACGAGGAAAAATTGTATATTATTATATTATATAAATGCTATTTTTATATCAAAATAACTTTAAGACACCAAAACGTCAGATAAATTGATTTAATATAAAAAAGATGCATTTCACCGCCTTAAAATTTGAGATATTACCTAAATACTGCGAAAAAGGAAGCCAAAATGTAGTAATTCCATAGAATTAGCGCTACACTCGGGGACTACGGCTATTATAGTGTTCATTAAAAATATATTCGCGGAATTATCGTGATTTTTGTGCCTTATTTTAGGCTTTCAATATCTTACACATGCCAAAGCGGAAGGAGGGTTTCAAACCCATTTTAATAAATTAGAATTTTGTATTTGTTCTGACACAATAGTCACGGTCGAACTTCCTTAAGGACATGCGTTAGCAACTGAAAACCAAAATTTTGGTACAATACAAGATCATGTCGCGAATATACTTTAAACTAACTTTATTATACAGCCCAGGGTCGATTTATTCCATATGTTGCACCATCGATATCGAATCGAGAGGCGAAGAATCGAGATATCGAACGACCTTGATACAGCCAAGACTGTAGCGCCTTTTTTCCGACACTACCACATATTGAGTTCATTCACCAACGTAAAAAGCTAATAACTAAAGAAAAAGGCAATATAATGTATCTCTTTCAATTCTAATTAAACTCCCGTGAATTTTGGATATTTATAAAGTTTTCCCCGAAGATGGCATATGAATTATAAGGAAAATGCTAATGTCCCGTGTTTCTTCCATAGATGATCATTAGTTTTAAATTGAATAAGCAATAAAATATCACACTGAGGTAACATTCCGTTGTATATTACAGTCACAGGATATGATTTCTATAAGTATATGAATTATACGACATTAATGCACTGAAACGGTGGAGCCAACTTCACTGGCCGTGCACCTAACGTTACATTAAATAGTGGCTCCATTCTACCTCCGAGAATCTCCATCGCAATGGTTATTTTGGAGATAACATTTTCACCCCATATGCAGGGGGCGTCCTAGGGTCTCAGTAATTTCATTGCATTTTTTCGCTCACCCGCATGGGTTGCTGCCTCCCTTCGAGAGCGCTGATTGGCTCTTAGTTAGTTTTTGCACTGATCCCTAGGTTTTTCCACGCAAATAGACAGCACCGCCTTCTTCCTGCCTTCGCACTAAGCGACGGCCTGCCGTTGATAGCGTTTAATATCTGATCCTCCTTGCTTTACAAGTTTACAGTTATTAAATGAAAGTTACGTATTTGAGAATACCTGAATAAAAAGATTACTTTGGGTTTCATAAATATGAATTTTAAAGAAATATTAATTTACAGTTAATATTCATTAACTATATTTCCGTTAAAACATACATGAAGGTTGAAATAAATATGACGTAGAGGAAATATTTGATAATATTTTTTTAAGTTTTTATCGGAATGAAATGAATAGTACTTACGTTATCTCGGACATGCTCTCAAACTGATCGCGGAAAAACTTTAAAATAAATTTAATCGACAATCAGTGGAAGTAAAAACATAATTTTTGGTTATAGATTCCCTGAATACAATCTCTTTTGAAGGTACTATTTTTTTAATTACTGGTTGGTCGTAGATGGAAGAAAGTTATTTTTAAAATCAGAGCGGGTTGTGATACCGCGTGTCCTTGATAACGCGTTAAAAAAATAGTTCACCTGTACTCCCAATCTATGCGAATGATTTTTACTCACAGTGGAATTCACATAGGTGCGTCTTCAACTGAGAATGGCGCCGTTAAAGTTTCTGCACGGCCAGTTTCGTTGTTAATTTTTTAAACTTTCTCCATAGCTAATTTCTGCATCGTTTCCTATCGCCGAGTGCTGTTAGAGCAAAAATGTTGATTTGTTGCAATTTTTTAATAGTTTTTCCGGTTGCTGATATCATTAGGTTAACGCAAAATTAATTTAAATTCTAGCTAGAATTTCAAGGCGCCGAACGGTGAATACACATTTTTTAAATACTCTATCAGCTAGCAACAATGGCAATGTAAAAGGCACCGGTATTAAAAGGAAGACTTCTGGCATGGTGAAGTAATTTTATTTACGCTTAGCCTCTCCAACAACCATTTTACCTCCGAGCCCATGCCCGAGCCCGATCCGAGTTGTTTTCACCTATTCCCAAAATCGACTGTTCATTTTTATTTTTGATACCAAGGGTCGCAATCTTGGTCGATACAGGCACCCAAGACCCGTGGGCTATGGGCCAATATGACATCAAGGTGGGCCAATACAGGCTGGGGCTTAATAAGGGGTCGATGGAAAAAGTCACTAAAATGTCTATTGTCATAAAAATACATAAACAATTTCAATATTTCCATGCATACATAAAAATTTTATGCGTAAAATATCAATTTACGAGATTAGAAGACTAATTAATATATTTTCATCATAACATTTAGAAATAGGGTCAGTTCGTCAACATACTCCTTCAGTTTCATTTGAAGGTACGACGCCAATGACAATTATCGATAAATTATGATAAAAACACATCAAAATAAACAAGTTAAACATCAAAAATGTAAGCGGCTTTTTTTGGTTGACCCATTGTATTTAAAAAAAACAGTAAAAATGAAGAGGTTAGTAAAATCTAGAGAAAATTTTGAATAAAAGTGGAACACCCCTGACTCATAAAACTTATGACAATTCTTTGCATCCCTCGAGTTTCAAAAGGTTGGTTGGTTAATTACGATAGCGACCACAAACAGTCGATTCCGCCATGGTTACCCGAGTGAGTTGATTGCTACAGGGCATGTTTTTCGCTCACAGTACTTAAAAGTGTGGTTAGATATTTACAGTATCGGCAAAGAATTAAAAAGAAAAGATTTGAGCACATCTTCAATTAGGTTTTTTTCTTCGATCAGCACGATTGATATAAGTCAAAGTAGAACATTCACGCCTTCACCGATAATTTTCTATAAATGGCAATGTAAAAATCTTCCAACATCGAATGCCCGTATTTTTGTAAAGGAGGTTAGGAAAGAAATGCTACAACAGTGTCTACAGATGAAGAACCCCGGGACCGAGGTTAATTAAGTACACAATGTGCATAATTTATGTAATGCAAATTTTAAACTGCTAAAATAACAGTCTCGTCACGTTTTTATGGTGTTCTTCCACGGAGCATCTGAAGGATTCAAATAATTAATTAATAAAAAAGCGCGGCAGTGGAGCCAAATAAAAGTAAGCAAATGAACTATATCAGCATATTTTATATGAATTTTGACCCCATTATCTTCTTCTTCTTCTTAGCTTTAATCTCAATTATTTAGGGTCAGCTTTTTGGACTTTCAGCTTCCAGCGTGCTCTATTCCAAGCCATTTCCTCTTTGGCACCAGTTTCCAACATATCCTTCTTACTTTTTTTTTAACTTTGAATTTTGACCCCTTTATGCTAGTATAAAAGAGATTGTTCGTGGACATACGACCTATATGGAGTCCTTCATGGATTTTTCGTACAGAATAATAGTAAAATCCAGATTTTCGGGAAACTCGGATGACCAATTTCCGATAAATCCATTACAAATCACATTGAGTAATCATTGATAAAATCATGTTGAGTGGCCACCACTGAATCTATAAAATAACAGCCGCATGGATTGGTGACTGCTGGATGGAGGAAAATTTACGTTGGTTTCATGTGAAATTTTTGGTCTCTTTGTTGTTTAGTACAAGATTAGGAGCTTTTTATTAATTAATTTCAACAGCTGCATATATTGCAATCAAGGGAGGATGAACGTGGATTTGAGGCGTATGAGGTGTGAATTTAGAGAGGGATGAAGAAGGTGAGCTGGGTGGAGAGAAGAACAAACTAGGAGGTATTGGGTATGGTTGAGAGGAGAGAATTCTGGTGGCGGAGTTGGAATGTAGAAGAGAATAATAGAGGGGAGAACAATGGTGAAGCGTTGAAGAGGAGGAAGGAGGAAGAGGATAGGAATTCTGGACGAAATAAGAAGAGGACATGAGGAATACTAGAGGGTTCTAATGACGGGTCATCCTTAGGAGCACAAACTGAACGATGTGTCAGTAGGATAATAGTGTTCAAAAACTTACCAGTCAGCTGGTAGAAGATTCAAATGAATGAAAATGCTATTCCACCAAATGCCATCTCAGAATTAGTTGAGAGCTGGATTGGAATTAAGAGGGAGTTTTTCGAATTTGATTTTAGTGATAAGCAACAAATAATCTGAGGCTTCGTGCTATACTTCTAGTAAAATTGTGCCCAACGTTGGCGCACCTAGCTTCCTTTCAAACGAAGAAAGGAGGAGGAGAGAACCAATAAGAACTATATAAACTACTGCCCGAAAACCTACCATTCAACAGGTAGAATATTGTAATGAATGTTTGATATCGCATTAACACATTTTCAAACAAAACGATAAAACTACCTTAAAATCTCGGGATATGAATAGGAAAATGAGATAGCGTAGTATAATGACGCAGCCCGACTTTCTGATTGGCTCTGCGTGAGAGATGTTTTTGATGGAGTTTAAAGGTGATTGGGTACGGCAACGGGAAGGTAACTGGGGAGGGGGAGCAGCACACGGGTGGAAGACCCCCCCGCACCTTGCTTGGCCGAGAGGGAAAGACGGGACGAGAAGTGAGTGGATGATATTATAGAGAGGCTAAATAATGAAAACGAGATTTTTGGCGCGATATGACGGCGGTTTGGGGATGAGGGAAGGATAAAAATTGAAGTCGGCGAGTGGGATAGAGAGATTTCCAGGGCCCGGCTGGAGAGATTAGTCCAGGAAAAAAGGAGCGGAGGGAGGGGAGATACGAAATTATGCGACGGCAAAGGAAGGAAATGATTCATTTCAGGCGGACGGATAAGGATCCTTGCGGGACCCTTTTTCCCCTCGCCTTATCTTTTCATCTCGCAAGTGGGATGATGAGTTGGAGAAGGCCCTGGATCGAACGAAACGAGCGACCGACATATTTTCTTTCAGATGATTATGAGTTCCAACTCTCGTACGCATTTTGATTTAGAAAAAAATTATCGGTTTATCGTCAATTTCGGCAAAGGTTACGAGGCAGTTCAATTTAAAAGCTCTTCATGCCAAATGTGTCGGAGATATACTTGAGTCTTTCGTGTAAAATACGGCATCGAATGACGATGTCGGCCTTTTTTAGTGAAAACCTCGTATCTCATTAAAAAATATTTTTATTTTCAGATAAAAAACGAGGTAATCAACTGTAAGTAGTGATTTTTGCACTGTGCTGCGGTCTGATGGCAAAGAAATAAACCACGTTCGTTGTATCTCACGTTGTTATCTTCTGAAAACTGTTTTTAACTTCGGTGCACGCAAATTTTTACATTCTAATGAACCCCACAGTTCGCATAGTCATGTGAAGTGAGGTGCTCCCCTTGTTCACGATAAATTATGGCCTACTCAAACGTTATTTATCCAGGGATCATGTGTTAAAATAACCCAACATCTATGGTATTGGTAGATAGCACAAATTTTGATATCATATCCCCAAGCGATACTTGCCGTTGAATAAAGATATACAATTGGATTAGCTGGGTTATTAATTTAGACTAATTCCTAGACATTCCCAAACGATAAATCATCAAAATTGGAAATGTTTCCTAATTTCGAATGCTTCTTGGAGTCTTAAATCGAGAAAAAAATAGAATTACATATATCCCCAAAAAAAGATTACGGTTAACCCATTTTCGCCCATCTTCGCCATATGGCTACACTCTGACGCGCTGAGTGCATGACGCTCTGTAGGAAGAACCGCGAACTTTATCGCAATCAACTTGTCAACACTGCTTGGTTCAAGGTCACGATCACCAATACATTTTGCATGAGCACTTACGGTGACCATATGAGTAAAATTACAAAAGTTCATCAAACTAGCAAACAAAAAGTTATCTGGATGGAAATGGGTTAAGGTGACAAATGGAGTATGTAGATCTGTTAATGCAGTTCCTGGTGAATATAGATGAATGTTTTCAAAGAAAATAGACATATTATCACGGATTTGCGTCTAAAAAATATGCAGATGATGCTATGAAAATGTGGTCACTCTGGACGATGGTTAGAAACATTGTCATTAGTGAGTCTCGGCAGTATTGATGTAGTCATTAAAACATAAGCTGTTTGGGAATCCACCTTAATAATAACAGAAAAAACTCGCATTAGAATGAGAGAACAGTTAAAATAATGCATTTAGCCCAGGAATGTTCGTGACGTATATCTGTTATCAATACACGCACCTGCCAAACAGAAACATAAAGATATGGAAGAACTGACCAAGCAAATAGAACCATCAAAACATTGCAAAAAGAATTTTTATTTCGGAAGCAGGTGTTTTACGAAAGAGTGAATACAGTAAGGTTATAAGTTAAAGAACTCGTTTGGACCTCTAAATTCAAGAGTTAATCTGATGGAAGATACTCGAAAAATGAGGGGCAATGGGAGAATTAAATGAGAAAGCCATGCATGTAATTGATGAGACGATAATGTAAATGACCCATTAAGGAGTGTCACTAAAGCGAAAGAGTATTAAAACTTTTTTTCTGTCGATTGGTGATACTCTATGGTTAACACATTTTATTCACAAACTTTTACAATACCACTTAAATAAATATATCGGGACATGACGTGGGTTTTGACAAATAATCGTTATCATCACAAGATATTTGGTACATACGTCCCTCTTTAATTTTCCTAAGCATTTCAATAAGATTTTGATTTGATTTGGCTAGGCATTTTTGATAGACCTTGACCATAATAGTGATTTTGATATCGATATCTCACATGTGTGTGATGATGGACAAGAGCTCAACTCTCTTGAAAAACTAGAGATTTCAAAGAGATTGTTTGACCTTGAGGTTAATCTTATAAATATCTACTCCCTGCTTCCTCCACAATTTTAATCGCAGTTACTTCCCTTTCCTTTTCTTCTTCACAAAATGCCCTTCCTCTTCCCTCCAAGTAATTACTCAACCCATGGTCATTGAACAACAAACTCCACTTCCTCCATTCCTCCCCGCCTCCTCTTCCTGCATTCATCCAATCACCAGCCTTCTCAACCTTCACCACTCCTCTCAATCTCACCTGTGATAGGTGTATATATAGAGGGACGTTTTTACAAAGTATCACCTCATGATGACGATCATTCATCAAAACTCGGGTCGTGTCAGTTTTATTCATTTACGTGACATTGTAAAAGTTTTGAGAGTGAAAAAGTAATACGCAATGATGGGGTATAAGCGGGAAATTATTTAAGGAAGAAGTTTTATAGGCCTAATCCCGAGTATAAGGTGCTTTTCACTGTTACTGCCATAGTGGATTTGTAATATGTGTCACACTCAGCTCTGGCATTAGTGGCGTTTTTGAAAATAATAAAATACTTGCACTTTTTCGAGTAAACATAATTTCATATTCTTATTATCAAAGTTATATCATAATTAATGTAAAACAATTGTGAAAAAATGTGCACTAAAATCAATAAAAATTATGTATGTGATCATAAATCAAAAATACGCATGTTAAATAGCAATAACGAATACTTACTAGTAATTTTGTACTTAATTCATGGAACAACTTTTGTAGAAAACGAGCATAGATTTTCACTAAATGTACTTGGTGTTACAGGGCCCTTGATCAATTAACTTGTATCTATCTACCCTGCCGAAAGTGGAAATGCATAGGAAACGTACACTTGTTTCACTGCTGCTGGCGTACAGGTAGCGTAAACGAAACGTACGTGTGAGCTTTATAGCTGTAAGCCAAGCATCAATGAAGCGTGCACAAAGCGTACAGTAACTGTGCTTAAAGCGTAGATTGGCCCATTTTAAGCGTACACGAATGACAACTCTGGAACAGTACACGAAATGTATTCGTGACGTGTGCATTGAAGCGTGAAGGAGACGTAAGTTGGCGTGTCGTTCCTGGCATAGTACGTACGGTGTACGTATGAAACCGAAATAAGTAAAGCCAGGATGGAGTAAGGCAGTTCAAAAAAATCTTCCAATTCACTAAACTACTTTATTTTAATCATACTCCACTAGATTACATTATTCTTTCCAATACTCATTTTTAAGCCTTCTAGTGTCTCTGAAATAAAATTTTGAACAGATAGCCACTATCACAGGAGCCGGTGGACATGTACCGACTTCACAACATGTATGTGTCAGAACTAGAATATCTTACCATGCATTCGAAAGATAAAACCTCGTTGTCTTTCAATTTTCCCCTTTCTGTTCCATTCGGAAGTGCGTATAACATATATTTTTCTAAATAAGTAGTCATACTCATCAAACGGATGGAAATCCTCTAGATCAGAAGTCTTGACGGACTTGTCTTGCCTGTCTCCGTACTTCACATACGCCAACCCAATAAATTCCTCACTTTCAACCATCATTGTTGCTCCTGCAACACTTACACCGAATAAATGAATACAAATGAATTAAATACTGAACACATTTCGGCGTCTGTCTCTATTTCTACGAAGTCTTGCAGGTCTTGCTCTTTGTAACCAACCGGGCCAGTCCGTTTCCCTCCAATTTAAGAGTCAACATTTGCAAATCGTTATTGCTGAGCTATGACAAATTGCTGCGACGTTTTACAGCATTTGCACTCACTCAAATTGCTCGCGCGGCAGGTTTTGCACGTTATATTTCTCATACATATAGGGCGATATGTTTACATCTCGCAGCGGGAAACACTTGTGGAAACAAAGGACTCACGTTCCCATTAGTTCTTTCACAGGAGTAACCTTACGCGAGAAAAATGAAGCCACTAGCCTTGCGCTTTGGCCATGTTCTGACTATGAAAACATTACCTTCTTCCCTTCAACTCCGTGTATTTTAGCGGTACAATTATTATCGAATACAGGATCCAGGAGCTAATATAACACGTGAAATGTATTTATATATTAATATTAACCTTTGTACCTTAAAATAATGCTTGCTTTGATTCTTCAATTCACGACAGTTCGTAGCAATAGAGAAAATTACATATGTCAACAATATCGTCTGCTACGATGCCATTGGAAACCTAAAATATACAAACCTCCCATTTCCCATGAATACTACATGCAAATATTGTCGGGTACAAATGTTTTTTCTTTTTCCTCAATAGTCCTCAATTAATTACAAATGTACGTAATAATTGGTATCACAAATGCATCCAATTTCGTCTTCTACAATACTAATTGTGAGCATGATCTGACGAAAAGAGGCCGAGGACACGGATGGCAACTAGTTAGCCATCACATTGGATCATATTTCATCACAAGTAACTGTTCGTACCTGTGGATTACAGATGATAAATGTAATAATGAAATGCAAACGCTGCCCAAAACATGTAATGTACTCCCTGCGAAAAGAGCTCTACGGCAAATGGGCAACATTTTTTTTATTAGCCCATCTTCAACACCAAGGAACTTTGGGAAAGATAATAATATTAGTAGCTGTTTAGATGTCTTATTTATTCTGTTTTGGGAGACAAACGCAGAGCACGGTGCCATTTTTCACGCGCAGATGGCCGCTCGTGGCACTCACCTTATTTCCCCAATTTACGATATAAAACGCGAGACTACGGCACTTGAGTTGATTTTGGAGGCAGTCACAATCCCGTTTTATTCGCTAATATCCTCGATGGACTCAATACATACACAACTGAGCCATAGCACAGCCACGAAAGCCACCAGATTTCACTGCTTTTGCATAGGATCGCCCAATGTTTTCATTGTCACAACATGGCTAAATTCGGCTTAATTCTCCCCGCTGGAGAGAGCTTCAAGGCTACCCCTGTGAGTTCTTTAATACTGTGCTAAGTACTCAAGCAATAATCAGTATGCGTCGCCATAAAAATCGCTACCTTATCACCAACGAGCCTGTGCCTTGCCGCACGGAATACCCTCGTAGAAAGAGAGCACAAGCAGTGGAACGATTGCGTCAATCGTCTAGCACTGTAGGTTATTTGAGGAGATGTTTCTAATTTTTAAGGACTATGGTCAAGGGTCTAATATAATTCCTCTACAGGATAGCGAAGGTGATAGACATTCTATTCTTCAAATTCGCGGGTTTATCATACGTACGTAAAAATGTGCATGAGCGTCAATGAAATGAAATGCGCACGAGACGTGCATGACACACGTTATTCCCGACTTGCATGCGTACTCGGCGATAGCATCTGGTGTGCGGGAAGAATCGTCAAATATAGTGTATCGGGAGCGTTCTCTTTCTGCTCAAATCCCGTTCCTTTAAGCGTTTCAGTGGCGCACGTCGTGCGTACTACTAACGTGCTGCCTGACATCAGTGCAGGAAGCGTACAGCCGCGAATCATGGTGATGAGCACGAACGTACAGGGAGCGTGCCGGAGACGTACGTACGTCACAGAGCACAGAACGTACCAACGTACACCAAGTGTATTCAAACGTGCACTCGACGTGCGGTACGCCACTCGTACTCTTAAGTCCCTAAAACGTACGCATCCCATTTTCGGCAGGGTATCTATAATTAAATGATTCCAAATGCACGTTACATACACATTTCGCTATTGCGTAAGACTCTTTCGAGAGAGTATAGTTATAAATCCTCATTTCCGAATGAATATTTCCGTTGCCAGCTATTTATTACAAGCCAATGTCACGATTTCCTTGCCCTTTGATTAGTTCCTTTAAAAATGCCTTTTTGAAGCCCAACTAAGGGATTTCAAAGGATAGGACAGGAGATATGCGACCTTTACTTCGATGGATAGCCAGTTGAAATCTAATATAAAATGCTCCCGAGGCAAGTGATGAGGAAATTTATGAGAGTTAGCGAGAAGCGAGCAGGAAGAAAAACAGGTGTATCCCCGACTTCGATCCACGTGTTACCCGAGGGAAATTATCTGTCCGCCACCTGGGACATCACATGCAAGGCTGAAGGGTTCGAGGGGGATTCGTACCTCATTCAAATGGGATGCACGGCTCAGCCTGGATATGAGACGTCTGCCCTCAAAAGAGACTGGGTAATTTACACCGCGTTCGGCGCAACAAGGTGGACTAGCTCAGCGAGGAAAGGAAACTGTGATTAATGTTCACATGCGAATTTGTAAACAACTCATCTCAACATCTGAAGCCGAGTCCAACACAAAAAGGCATGTTATCGACAAAATTATCTCATCCTATACCAATGATAATGAACCTTTTGATCTCGGGATATCAAAATTCGTAAAAAAACAGCTCAAGCTCAACTAGGGAGCCGTGTCACATCTAGAAAAAGCCATTACTTTGTGATTTTTTAAAACTCTTGTCAAGAAAGTTATATTTTTACACATTTATTCATTAAAAATAAAAAGTTTACCATCTTTTAAAACAAATTTCACCATAAAATGTCCGATAGAAGTACTAGTATTATATAAAAATAATATTTCATATCGCGTGTTCATTGTTCTTGAGCGATAACCGTCCATAGACCATTGTACACAACAACGTAAATGAAATATTCCCATGGGCACAGTTTTACTATAAAAGAAAAATTACCTTGCAGAGATTTAGGGCAGGAAGATAGCGTAAGCGTAGTCCAGCGCAAACGGAAAAAGAACCCATACTGGAAGAAATATAGAAACAACATGGAATTGCAAAAGCTACGATATGCCTCGTAGTAAATTAGGATGTTGTCTGAAGAATCACCAATAAAAGGCAATTTGTAAGTTTTAAGTTGGACAATGAACTCAGATTTAGGTTAGGTAATTTTATTCCATAAATAAACGTAAATCACAATAATTCCTCAGTAAAAATGTAATATGTCATTGCACTTTACGTTATATATCATGATGCCCAAAAGTAACTCATCGCGCAGAAATATAGGTCTCCCACTGAGGAAATAAGGTAATTAAATTCAATTCGTGAAGGAGAATTTTCACAGGATGGAATCGGGCTGTTAAGGAAGGAGATATATAATGACATTTTAATCCTATGAAAAACAGTTTATCGTGAGAATTTTGAATTTATATTTATGAAACTGCATTACCAAGGTGCGATTAGAAGTTTTGTGTAATGCCTGGAAGGTGGAAAATCGTGATACGTGAATGAAAAGTTGTATACTGTCCAATGAAAAAAAATCATAAAATAAATCAGAGTCCAAATGATAACACCGCGTTTTGATAAAAATATCCCAAAAATACCAAAAATCTGCCTTAGAGCCTATTATGTCATACTTTTGCAATGTTACACATGAGTAATAAAATATTTAAACGTAATCCGAATACACATTGGGAAAAAATTTGCATAAAAATTAAGGGAAAACAAAGTTCTCTCATCCGTGAATTATTTCTTTCGTGACGGTAATGAAAAGTCTGTCGTAAATAATAGGTAGAATAACCTAACTTTTAAATCAATAGCAACAACGTATAGAGCGTTAGAGTATGGTAAGGATAGGTAGGAAAGGGAGGGTAATGTTTTTTCAATGGTTTATTTGAATAAAGGACGTGCAATGGAAAACCTTCGCGCGAGAGATTGGCGATTGATGGTAACCAAAGGAGACAGGAAAGAGACGGACCCCGGAAAACCAAATTAAATCCCATAAAACTTGTCACTCCTGCGAAATTGACGCATTGGAATTACGATATCGAATTATAATCGTACGCTGGTTTTGGGGAATTCTCTCGCCATCGGAAGCGACAAGATGTCATTCCAATTCGACCTATGAAAATTCATTATCCCCGTCAATGAAGAACCCCACGAAAATACTTGGGGAGGAAAATATATACATGAAGAAATGACAACTCGGGATGGATGACATTCATTCAGTGGATGTATTTCTTGTCACAGCTTTCCCAAGTGAACTTAAATACTTAGGTACTTCAGTAACCTGCAAATTGCCGTATGCCATTAAGAAATGCAATTATAAGGTAGCTAAAGCGAAATATCATTTTACCTAGAAATTAATGAATTTGGCCCCACTTAAAAGACAGATAGCTCACTCATTTCCAAAAATATCAGCCCTTTAACGAACTATTTTCCGAGATTTTTGACGAAAAATACAAGGCTTTTTATATGAGAAATGGTGCGTGTATGAACTCCAGAAAGACAACATTTATTTGAAAATATGAAGTATTTCTAACACCTAGATCGCGTCAAAATATGAACAGTGTGTAGTGTTAATATCTTATTATTTTAGAAAATACATCAATCGGTTAGCGTGGTAATTTTATCAGAATTGTGAAAAACCTTCTGTTGTGAGGGCGTTTCAAATGTACCGCGTGAAAAAAATTATTTAAGTTAAATACTTATTTAGATATTTTTAATTAGTCATTCAGAATTTAAGTCATATAAAGAACTTGAAGAGAATATTAAACTTGGAACATTTAATTTATGCTTCCTATAGCTGCTGAAATTAAAGCGTACAATTCGAATATGGCATCTATCAGGACTAGGGAACTATCTTGCTCAAACTATACTAAGAATGAATTAGACAAAAATTTCAGTATTTTTTATTTATTTGAAATTTGGGATTGAGAGTTGTGCGTCTCAGGTTTATCGCGGAAAAGGAATAGTGATGGGTGAAAAGATAAAAAGGCGAATAGAGGAAACGGTTTCAGGCCTGAGTTTTTGGCAGGAATTCAGCAAGGAGAAAATGAGAAATGATCTTGTAGATTCTAATTTACGATTTTATTGACACAAGAGGAGTTTCGACACTTTTTTTCATTTCGAGGTAACCTAATAACTTACGGTTCACGACATGTACAAATTCATGAATGTCCCCCCTTTCCCTCCTCTTATGGCCGGTTGCTAGAACTTTTAGTTAAGGAATCAATAGTTATTGGATCCATAAAGGTATAGATCTTAAAAATATCTTCGGGTTGCAGGAACAAACCTACTAGTTACTTAACTTATTTACCAATATTTAATAGCTCTGAGTATTTCATCTAATTTTTCTTCGCTAGATAAAAGTTATTGTGGTTTATCCTATGTATAACTGCTAATGCACATAACAACTATTCAGTCAGAGTAATCATACTGGCCATTCGTCTCAAAACAATTATTTTATCAAGTTATAAAACTCCAAGCGGTTCACTGCGCATCCACCATCTTGGCTACTTGTGGATCTTATAACAATATGTCATAAGTTATGAAACCAATAAACTTATAGAATGTTTCTGCAACGCTTATCGAATGGTTGTCATGGCTTATGGGTCCAATAAGTTTATAGAATACATATACGTCGTTCCTGAAACTGGCCATTCGCCAAACTAAGGTAAATCATAAACCAAAATTTGTAATTTCAGCAGAAGATGGCACAAAAAATCGACATTCGAAACCGGGGTCATGTAAATTTATTTTCAAATTGACGTTACAAAATTTTCCTATCAATTTTATCCGTGAAAAAAAGACTAGAAATATTTTCAAAATATTCTAGCGTTAATTGTTTTTATTCTTTCATATAATGACGCAAAGAAATATTTTTCATTAAAATGTATCGCGTTAAATATGTTCTCCAGAGCTAAAAGTATTCACGCATTTGAAATAAATTGTCCACATCTCCGTAATTTTCCTATGCGCCATTAAGGGTTCTGACATATATGCTCACTCTTTATGCTTACGTATTTTTTCCAATCTTATTCAGGAGGTATACTGAAAAATATGCGTCCAGACAGAATATAAACTCTAATTAATGTTTCATTAGCTGAAGACGTTTTATCCTAAGGAAATGAATGGTGAAATTTAAAAAATGGCACCGAAGGAAACGCACTAAAATATAAAATACTATAAATATATCTGAGGCTCTCCCGGAGTGAAATGCTGAGAAGCTCTACTTAGGAAGTCCACCGGGTGAGAGACTCCATAACTGCCGACCTTTCGATGGCCGATTTGTCGATCGTCTTCAGGGCAAAATGTCGTGACATCATGGATTCTGGAATAAATAGGCCAGGCAAGACGGCCAGGAGGCTCCTGATTGGTCAAAATCTTACCGTCTTTTTCTGACGTCTCGGATTCTCCTGAGCACTGGTTTCCAGGGGGTACTCAAATGGTATCCCGTGTCTTTATTGAAATCCATCGAAACGTTGGAATGTATGAAGTCTCTCATTTGGTGGACTTCCTGAATACTGTAAATATATATTTAAACAAACGAAATTCAAGAATAGATTCATGCGAGTTGGTTTGAGTGTTTTCTCAAACGATCAGGTTTATTTAGCATAATCAAACAGTGAGTGATGCGGCCATAAAAACTCCATTACCATATCGGCTAGGTATTTTGTGAAACGTTCAAGACGGCATGAACTACTTACTCTATTGAAAACATTTTCAAATCAAGCTATTCAACCGTGGTTTGGATAAAAGGCAACTTGCCTTCTGAAAAATTACTCACAAGAAAGCGGAGAGTCATAAAAAATAAATGATGGAGGATGAATGAGGCAAGTGGCTAGAAAAGTTCCATGAGAGGAAATGGCAATGAGGGTAGGGCGCGATATTGAGATGCGAGAAAGCTTGACGAATCATTTCAAAGTTCAATCATTGAACGCTCTCTTGTACGGGCTGTTTTTATTTTACGACATCTCGCCACCAAGAGACATGTTTTTGAATGTCCTAGTGGAAGATCGGGTATAATAAATAATATTTTTTTTGTCGTGTGACCTCCGTTAAGGCATTAATCCCTTTATTGTTGTAGTCTACTCGGGTGTGATACTTGCTTACCGACGTTTCTTCAGATGATTCTGCCATCCTCTTCAAAGCTAAGAAATGGGCTAGCCTTGACGATGACGGAGACTTCACAGCGTCAGAAAACAAGTACCTCAACTATGGAGGGGTGTTTGGACCTTTCGAGATGATACCGATGACGTAACTTAGGAGTCAAGTGGAACAATAATAAGATATTTGAGGACTTTTGAAGTTTGCTCACTCACATGGATAGCTTTGTTGGCTCATATGTTGTTTATTTCATCTCTAATCGCGAGATTCAACTAAAAACATTATTTCCAAGATAAAAACACTATCAGGAAGGTTGAGTGATATTTTAACCATAGAAAATGAAATGTTGAAGGTCTCGTATGTTGGAAAGTCCACATTTTGAAAACAAAAACTTTGTAACTCCCATAATATATTACAGAATGTATAAGTCACCAATTTCGGCTGCCATTCCATCATCAGTTACACTGGGGAATATCAGTTTTGAGTATGTGTTGGAACCCCCTCCCCTCATTCTATCCCACTTTTTTTCACCCACACTATATACCTTAGTGTAACTGGTAATACATTCTGTAATAAATTGTGGAACTGACAAATCTTGTGTTTTGACAATTTTTGCGAGAGGTTTCAATGCACCAAAAGCTCGAACCCTTCATGATTATAGCATGTGACTCCTTAGTTATATGATAATCTCGAGCAATTCATACACAGCCCCTGTTGTGGAATACACGAGAAGACTTCACCAACAATATACCTCGGGAAAAATCCACTGTACATGAATCTTTTTTCATTCCTCTACGTTCCTTTGAGGAAAAAATGATCCGGACTCTAATCAAAGGCTGCGTCGTCTCTTATGTAAAGCAAACATCAATGGACACGGTAAACAAGACAGAAAAAAACTAACTCACGATGCATGAGGAAAGTTGCACTTGAGAAAAATTGCAAGGAAATTTGCCGGCAAATCTGATTGAACGCTTCCTAGCAGGACCTGTTTGCTTTTTTTTAGAAATCTCGTCACTCAGTGACATAACCTCAAAAGCTCTATATTGCAACATCGAGCAGGTATTCCGTGAGGCCTCCACATCGTAAAGGCATTCATTCTTTTGCCACCACGCCATGTCACTTTGTGACCAAAAACCTTTCCGTAGCTTGCAAGTAAGGCAACGTCTTTTGTTAAAGAAAAAATTATCTGCCAGAAGAGGAGGAAAATGAAAAAAAAAAGAAATCACTTGCAACGACGAACGAGAAATGAGCAAAAAAAAAACAGAAAATAAGATGGGACGTACCTTGAAGACGTAGGTGGCGCCTCCTCCACCGCCTCCGCCCCCGATGAACGTCATCTGTTTGATGTCATTTATGGGATTCTTGGGCCTCGTCGAAAATGAAGTCTTTATCGCTGCGTTGCAGGCAACCCCCATTGACAGCGGGTCACGCCGGTAGCCTAGTCCGCCGGCGAAATTCTGCGGACGACGACAACGTGAGAGATTAACATCTTCCCCATGAGAGATGCCCGAATGCAATACATCACACATCCACATCTGCACACTAAAGGTCACGTAACAGTGGTAATTCTGTGACTTATACTTAGAACATTCATACATACCCATCAATGCAATATTCATGGTAGGCTAAGTAAAGACAGTAGTTTAACCCTAATTGGTCACACTTCAGTAGAATTGCATCACGGTCACACTGAGTAAAATTCATACCAGCACCGAAAAAGTGATATCCTACTTTAATAATAAATTCTAAAAATCTAAAAGAAAATTATTTAAGTATTGCTTAAGGATTGTAGAAAGAGGTATCCAAGTTTTACAACCAAAATTAATTGTTTAATTATTGTAAAAATAATCGCCAAAATTAAGGTAATGAAAAATCGTTTTTTTTACAAAACAATTGTTTTTTTTAACAAAATTGCCTTTGAGCAAAAAACTATGAGAATCTACTCCTAGAATATAATATTTTAATAATTTTTTTTCAATACTCTTCGCTGAAAAAGTATATTTATTTTGAAGATTGAAAAACCTTAAAAAATAAAACGCCTTTATTTTGTACGAATAATGAAAATGAAAGGAGAATAATCATCATAACATTAAAAAGCAAATATCATGCAAAATAAATTTTATTATAATAATTTAATATAAAAAATGGTTGGGGTTTATTTTGTCCCATGTAACCAATTAGGGTTAAGAGTAAATTAACTCTATAATCAAATATGATTACAGTATATTTTAGCAAATGGTATGTGGTAATGCATCACGCCATTTCTGCTCAAATGCGAGCACTTTTTAGTCCTACGTTTATAGTATTATTTTTTCTGTTTAAAAACCTCATCTTTTATCTCCCTTAAAATGTTTAAATTGTCTTTTAAATAATTTATGCTGAGATAGAATTACGAAGCCTTCAGCATTATGTAAGAAAGTCTATACAGTTATATATATTTTCAGCAGTTCTTGCGGATACTTGCGCCTGTTTTGAATAATGCCCATTTTGTTCCATTAACATTGCAAACTAGGGCCATCCTCGCATTAGAGAGCGAGAAAGGGAAATGTTAGAATTTATAGTTCCTTTCTTTTAAGATTTCTTGCAAATACATGTAAACACTAGCGCATCATACATCGTATGGATCAGGGCGGACGGTCGCCAATCTTGATGCATAACTCTACGATAGTGTGACATTTTTATATCTTAATCAATCCTTACCAAAGCTATAAATCATGATAAAGAAATAAGTTAACTTTATAACTACAATTGGAGTGATTGTTTTCCAAAAGTTACATTAATAACTTTTGTCCCGCTACATTAGCGGTTGAAACCACTGTGCAATGGCCGGAATGGGTTATTTATCTGTTCTGAAGTGGACTGATATTTAAGCAGCAATAAATTGTATTGATACGTCTTTCGTGCACTATCAGGCAATTTAGGTAGGTGTCCGTTCTCCATCACATTTTGACAAAAGTAATTCCACAGAATATAAAAATCGAACACTCATTGGAAACAACTTTTTTGCTCAATTTTTTATCATTTAGCTCATTTATGAAATAAAATTGGGTTTCTTATTTGAACTTAGAGTGAGCTTGAACTTATGCTGAGCTCAAGGTCAACTTTGGAGTTCTTGCCGAATGTCCCACTTCAAACCCTAAAACTTTCTTATTTAACATTTTTCCCAACCCCCGAAGTAAATTTATTTATTATATAGGTGCATCGATAAAAATGGCCCAATTTATATACTCAACTCTATTCTCCTACCGATAAAAACTAAATTATCGTCGCTCTTATCCATTTTTCTATGCAAATTCAGGAGTTGAATGCTGCTCGTATCATTCGGATCCTGGAAAGAATAAATTCATAGAACTAAGTAGTCAATGGATGTTTCGAGAGTAACTTGCTTTATATTTCAAACAAATGATGAATATTTTGCTTCGCATTCACTAATCCGTCCATTCCGTTGTGCTCTTGATAGTAAAGTAAAAGAGCAGCAGGTTGTTATCTCGGTTGTCAGGCTACAATTGGATGAAGTAATTGAATGAATAGTACATCCACTTCAGTGGGTACGGCTCTACTGTTCGCGAGAAGTCAAAATCAATTGGACTCACCTTGGTGCAGGCGTTCACCCCTTCCTGTCCGACGAGGAAATACAGCGGTTCGCCAGCCCGTAGTTCCAGCACTCCCCTGACGGTGGCGCCGAAGCTGGTCCCCACACCGTCAGAACCTTTACCCCCGCTAGCTCCACGCGCTACTATCCTGTTGACACATGAACCAAGAGGGAAAACAAAAGGGATTTAATACGCACACACAAAGATGGAGGAACGGAGGAGCTTGGGAAGAAAAATAATGGAGCTTACAAATATTTGAGTCGAGTCAACTGCTACACCGGCTGATATTAGAAAACTATGATCGGAAGTTTCACCGCCATGCAAATGTTTTTCAAAGCTGAGGAACGTTCCATTTTGAAAATTTTGAATTTAAGTGGTTCTTCCGCATAAGTACGTAAATTTTATTTTATCAATATTTCGGGTAAAATTTCCGAGAAACATTGGTCCTATAACTGATACAAACAGTAAAATGTTAACTTTCCACTCAATTTATTTCGCATTTTGAACTTGAAATTACAAAGGGTTAAATGCGACAGTGGAAGACACAAGGGGAATATAGTATTATTTTCTGTCCAGTATAAATGCCTTATTCACTGTCAACTGTTTACTAGAAGCGACAACTTTTGGAAAAATGATTAACTTCAAAATTGATGAATCTTACTATATTTTTGTTATTAGTTAATTGTTGAAAACATGAAACCAAAATTTATAAATTCCATTGAATAGGCACTATATTCGGCTTCTATGGATTTGAAAAGTGGTCATTTAAATATTGTGCGTAAAATAAACTTATTAATTAAAATTATTGGAACTTAATTTTGGTTTTCAGTAGCTAACATCATGAATCAATTTTTTTAGAACCAATTAAACCAAAAAACTTAAATACAAAAATTGGAATATTCATATTCAATATAATAATATATATTAAATTGTCACTGAAATAAGCGCCATTGTATAGGTTTTATGTAAACCGTCGTTTCAAGAGTGTTTCGTTTTTTTTTTAATCATCTGCCCGTACATTTGCAGTACATGTACCCCTAGAAACTGAGCCCCAGTCGAATGACCACCTCTCTTAACGACCATTTTTCAGCGGAACCGTTAGTGGACGCTCAATACAGGTTTCACTGCATTAATTTAAAAATACTGAATTTTAATGCTGAAATACATTGCCTTGATAGCAGTTCGATGGCATCTCTTCAACATAACTTTTTTTAAATCCCAATTCCGCCCGATTTATTTTACTCAAAATCCTGTATATAATACACTGGATATTGAGACACCTATACATATTTTCAAATGACTTGACGTGATAAAATTTGGCCGTTCTCGTCAGCGTCCGCATATTCTCGCACGATAGGAAATATATGTGGAATGGGAGGGGTGAATGCCTACGGTACGCGTGAGTCGGAACGAAAATTTCGGGCAGGTTTCGGAAAATACGTGGAACATAGTGAAATACAGCCAGCAGGGAACACATCTTCATGCGACAAAAGCCAGGGCTACCGGGATAGGGAAATTCTCCACCCACGCACAGTGAGCTGCATTCAAAAAGAGGTGGCCAAAATTAAAAGTATGATTTATTTTCAGTCTGGAAGTTGAAACTTCGCATGGTCACTCCCAATTGATTGTCGCATGTGGCGTCACATTTTATTTTGCACAGTATTTACTTTTTTCCATTTATCTAAGGCTCAAAGTTGAAAACTTATTGTGAAAAATGCACGTCTTCGCAATTTTCGATTTCAAAATATCATAGAATCGCTATGAATTACCGTATTAAAATTAAATATTTTTTTATATTTTAAATTGTATGTTATTTGAATTTAATTTGAATTATATGTAAAACAAAATGGCGAACACTGTTTTTGACCCATTTTTTCAATGTAAAAAGAAAAATAGTTTAGTAATACAATGATATACACAGAGTTATTCACACACGGTAAAGAAGCTTTCAAAATGTGAATCCATAGAGAATATTTGCGTCCGCCTGCGTTCCCGGAATCGAATACGAATTTTCAATGACGTTTCGAGTTTGCTCTACCCGCCCAGGGACAGGGCGCCACAGAGATGTGTCTTTTGATGTACAGTGACTGTATTGGCGACTCGGGATTTAAAAAACTATTCCACATAGCCACATAGTGTTGCTCTCCCATCAATTACCTCAGGACCATATGAGCGACCTAAGGATCCTCCTTCAGGCTGGCTCCGCCTTTCCACACGCCAAGTCATTTGAAAAGAAGTGTGATATTATTTTCCAGCTTACGTCATTAATAGTAAGTATAACCTTAGTATTTAGATTTAAATAGCAAACTACTAGTTTCCGTCGGAGTTCATACATAACGTGATGAATTTGGAAACGTTGCCGAGAGAATCTTCTGCTGTTTACTTTGTTTACAACATCTATTTTACAATGTATTCCAAAATTAGGCATTTAATCTACAACTTGCATCCAGGAAGTAAGTTCCGATTGACAGGTCAAAGCAAACAGGTAGATATTCAGAAAAAAAAACTTATTGTGAAAAAGTCTTTAGACCTTGAACTATTTTTATACACATCCCACGCCAGTGGGCACTTGTCACAGCGCGGCGCAAGCTTGCGATGTTAACGAAGTTACAACGTATTCTTTTATCTCGTCGTAATTGTTGAAATTCTTGCCAGCAATGCTCAATTTTAGGTGCAAATAAGATGTAATCCACTGAGGAGCAAGATCCGCACTGTATGGAGGGGGGTTAAATTGTTTTTCATCAAAGTTCTGTAAAAGTAGTTATGTCACATACGCAATGTAAGGGAGGGCAATGTCATGAGTCAAAACAATACCGCTGGTGAGCATCCCTCGGCGACGAGATTATCAATTTTATTCGCCATTCCAAACAATTGCCGCGAAACATACACAACAATTAGCATACTCAAAATGGCATCAGCGCCTTCTCTATAGGTTGGTGCAAGTGCCGCGCAGGTACCAAATGGCAATCGCAGCGCTGCGGCGGCAAGAAACGCAAACGGAACTTAATTTATGGGTGAACCTCGAACATTAATAATTTTTTTAATCCTGAGGATAATTATACCCTTACCTCAGTTCATTATAAATCATGACATCAAATCCAGCCGAAATGGCAATGGAGGCTGGTGTAAGAATTCTTATTGGTATTCGTTACGAGGTAAAAGCTACGGTTTAACGCTTTGTCCTATAAGATTTTACACAAAGAAATGTTTAAATGAAAGTTGAAAAATGAAAGGTAGCACTAAACGTAAATTTATTCGTTACAGCAAATTTCTAAACTTACGAAAAGAGTACTTCAAAGCGCTGGTTCCTCTTTAAGCAATGAAATAATGAGTCACCCGAACGTGCAATAAGGAGAGAGACAGAGAGAGAGAGAGTAAGACCATGGCACTCACGTGTAGACTCCGGCCTCGGGGACGACCCACTTCTGGACCCCGGCCAGGAACGAGGGCTCGGTGAGCACGACCACAGGGGCCGTCCCGATGGTCTCGGCCGTGCAATCCTCAGGCCTTGGGCCATCCCGACCCTTCACGCCGCACGTGCCGATCTCGAGCACTGGGACGCGGCGATTCGCATTCGGGTTTGGGTGAAAGGGAGAAAGTTGGATGAGGAGAGACGTGGAGAGAGGAGAAAAGACAAAGAAAAAGGCACATGAATACGTTATGAGACTCTCTTCGAGTACGAAGTTGGGAGGGGACACGGCAACAAATAAAGAGGAGACATGAAATGGAATCGACAAATTTATCTCACGTTGGAGAATACCTCTGGCATCATTTTGCAAAAAATTTTCCAACTTGTTGAAAAAATCTTGGTTTCTATTCCGTACTTATAATTTATTAAAACCGACCTTTATTTCGATTCATACCTATTGCATGCCATGCGCCTTGATAATGGACATAAAGGCGGGTTTACACATGGAAGTTGACTTCTATGGAAGTAGCGCGTGTAGAGATATCTTGAATCGTAACGCCACTTGCAGGGCAATACGATACGATATAAATGGATGATGGAAGTAAACAATGAATATGGTGATTACGAAAATGTCCCATAGGCATTAGTGGTTTTATAAAATTTGTGCGAATTGCATTAATTGTGCATTATAACACTGAATCAAGTAAGGCAATAACATTTATTATGCAATAAGAGATAAGTCATAAAGCTCACCATAGGAGTTCTTTAGGCTTTAAAATATTTTTAAACATAAGCAACAATGAGTCCTCCGACTAAGTTATTCGTCGTTTACATTTTAAATCTCCGATTGCTGTCATGTGACCAGGTTTCCACTTGATGCAATGCAATTTAATCGCAGAATCGAAGAAGACAAAAAAGTAATCAGTCAATTTTCCTTGAAAGTAGCAACCGCGGTCGATTACCGGCACTATCGACCTCTACTGCCAAGGAAGGGCGTGCTTACACATATAAGTATCGCTCGCAAGCAACTTCCAAGGCTACTGTCATGGAAGTGACCTCCATGTGTAAACCCGCTTTAAGTCAAAACCGTCAAGGTAGTTCGATATCAATTGTTTTCTTCCTTCGATATAAGCCTTCGCAAAGTAAACAAGTCCACCATTGCTATTTTTACATTTTCTCCATTAGATTAGTACAGGCTGTTTAACGTTTTTTATTAGAAATGACAACTTGCACAGGTTTCCTTGGTGTGGTATGGCAGGTGGTAAATGATTTATAAGCACATTAACGGCGGCCGCGTGGTGAAAATGGTTGCGAAGACCATTGATGACATATCTGCGGATTTATATCAAATCCAACGACCCTGGTAACCATGATCGGTTTTTCGAAATTGAAAGCGTGAATTAATTCCAAGTTTTTATTTGTATGCTACAATACCCAGCACACTATTCCTTTAATTCGAATGAGTGAAAAAACAGGTAGGTATACTACGTACATAGACAATACATAATTGATAAATATGACTTTTAAAAAATTTAAACTAACCATGTTGTCCGTATCATCTCATAATGAATATATTACCCCGTGAATTAACAAAATAACTTGTGGATTACTAACAAATATCAATCATCTTTTTACATTGCTCAAAAATATTGTGATACTATTCTTATATCGCATATTCTCAGATAAACCGAGAAATAGTTTAGACTCAATATAAAGCAATGTTCGCTTAAACAGTCTAATTTGGCTTAAATCGTAGTTAAATACGCATTAGAGTTTGTTACTGTTTTTGGCTTATTGCCGACTCTTAGGTAAAACTATTTGAATAGTTTACAAATGCGGAGATGACAAAATGAGAGTAACTGGAGACTAACTGTCTTCACAGTTGTGAAGAGTTAAAAATTTAGTCCGTGATAATGCTTACACCATTTATTTGCGTTGATACACGTGAACTGTAGCAATTGCTTGCGTGAAGGGGCTAAAGGGAGCTACTAGTACTTCGTGGAGTTTATGCTTAAATGGCCTAGGAATAGGCAGCATTTGACAGTTTCCACTAAATATTTCATTCCTTGGCTTTAATATTTTTACAATTATTTTGACACTAACATTTTTTATACACTAACATGACACCATGAATTTACCTTACAACGCTCCTTATTTAACAATTCAAGACACTTACAATGTTAGGGTTGGACATTTCTAAAATCTACATCTGCATTGCCACTTCTGAGGTAAAAAATTTTTCATGGTAAACGTAATAAAAAATTATATCCATGCAAACCTTCTGTGCTAATGCCACGTTCACGCACTGATTCATGTACTCTATTATTTTTAAAACGTTGAATATTTTTTATCTAAAGCCTCTTACACCGAATTTACCAATGATCTCTTCGGTTTACCCTTTCCCATAACGTCGTTCACATAGTTCTCAAAAATCTAATTCGTTTAAAGATATTTACTCGCTCTTAAAAGTAGTCCAAAAATCTCACAAGACTTCAAGCGCAGATAAATAAAGAAATTATGTTGAAATATTGCGCAACTTATAATCATTTACCAACAAGTTTCATAATGTTTTAAATGACACAGCCTAGTTTTATAGATTTCCGTTGATGGTGAGATAGGTAACATAGAAAACTGTAGGTCAAGTACCAAGTCGTTTATCATTTAAATATGACATTATTCCATTAATTACAGAAACAAGAAATTTAATTTAATCATCTAGTGGTAGCCCGCTGGCTATTTCATCTATTCAACGCTAAACATGTTGTAGTAAATGGTATTTATTGAGTGACTCCTATCACCTAATTTACAAAGGAATTCCTTCCTTAAAAAAAGCATAACTTTCTGTGCCTGCGGGAAGCCAGAAAGCCATTGCGGTATTGAAAGTACTGCGTGACCAGCCGCAATATTAACATATTAGCAGAGTCACAGGCTGAATTGAATGCGAATGTGAGGAACGTTCCATAAAAAACGCAATGAATGAGATCGATAAGGGGAATATAAAATGTCATATCACATCAAATCATATAGCAATTCACTCAATTTATATTCTATGCTCTTGGTTGCTGTGTTTGCTTCATAAAATATAGCTTACAATTATGTTACAGCGAATGTTTGGAACCAAGTTCATTATGTAAATCAAAAGCATTATCCTCCGTAATAGAAACGATCGTATTCAATGACCTATGACCAATTGCTATAGGATCTCTAAATATTGGATGGTTTCGATCAATTATTGAACCATTGCGAGTAACCTTTGAAAAATATGTTCAATGAAACTTACATGTTGCATTGGCAAAAGATGGGTTCGGTGTTGGCATCACTGGTGTACCTGTAATGAAGAGAAAATATTGTTAATCACGAAGAGTGCAAATAACATTATATATATATATAAATAAATAAATAAATAAATAAATATATATATATATATATATATATATATATATATATATACATTATATAACAAAATGCAAGGTATATTATGCCGATTGGAGTGTTTTTGCCGATGAACAGTCTTACGCGTAACTTTGATTACGTGCTCTCATGGATAAAATCGATAGAATTATGAAAAGCATAGCATATTACTGATTTGGTTTTAAGGCTATTTAATGCACGTATTGTTATAACCCGTAGTATTATGGCAGATGACTAATACATCTCTATTATCTAATTACATGTACAGTTATACCTCTCTAATATGGATTTTTATATATTCTTTTACTATAATTGTGTCTAAAAATAATCAAAGAGTATCGTCGAGACCAATATTCGAAAAAAAGTTGGTGTAATTTCGTGTATCTTTCAATAACCGCGCAAAAAACTCAATGCATGCTTCAATTAAGGAAAAAAACAATTCTTGTATCAGTTTTGTAAATTCATGCGAGGTGAGTTTATACGCGTGAACAAATTTCATTGCACCTGGTAACTCCGAACGTAATCTCGTCATGCCAAGTAAACGTCAGCCAATCAGCAAAAGGTTTTTCTAGCAAGAGTTACAAAATTTCAATTCCAGATAGTCAAATTTGAAGAACATGGAAATACATTTGGATCGACATTGCCTATCTTCATTTATTACTTGAGTATGAAAAGTATTAAACCATCTTTAAGTAACATTCATGGATTTTTTCGGAACATTTATATCTTTTTTTAAGAAGTATACGAAAGTATTTTATTTGGGCAATCATGCCATGATGGTAGCTTCCCAAAGGAGGTCCTTGAAGCTACCTAAACCTCTCCGTTTTTATTATTCGTGTTTGTACACCAAAAATTGAGCAATAATAAACATCTACATCTATCTGATTATTCGACTAATCCGCAACAGCCTCTTTCGCAAAAAGGGTCAAAAAGGCCGCTGACATTCCCGTCAGTTGCAGGGCACTCATTGACTCAGTAATGCGAAGAGATCAATAATACCTCCCTATTCCGTCACATCAGTAAAAATCGTCTTTAATCCCGTCCTTAAACGCTCGGATACAAAAATTAAGAGGAAGAACTAACTAGAACTAATGAATTAACAAGTTAGAGCTTCACAGAAAGATTTTTTAAAAATCCCGTACAAAATAGAAAATAACTTAATCCTGTGAAACGTAGATCTGATCCGCAAAAATACGACTACCTCTATTAATTATTTTATGCGTAACATCCGCCGCCACAAACAGCAAAAGGCGTGTAAGGCGAATGATGCATTTCTATATATTCATTTCAGTGGTTTTAATCACTACCAGTGACAGCAAAGTGCGCAGCATTTCCATCTTTATCGAAAAACTTAAATTTAATAAAATTTTTCTCCGCTTTCATCACGGATTATGCGTGATAATAAAAATGTGAACGAGATTTTATAGTTTCGCGTTTATTAACATCGACAAGACCACCGATAAAATTTTCCCGGAATGGCTTGATTGCGAAATACCAAACGGGCTCCGTCCCAGTGAAAAAAACTCATCAAATTTTTCCGAGAGTTAATTCCATTCCCCGTTAGCTACCCGCTTAATTGGTCCCTGGTGACATAATTTCCTCATTCCTAAGAAATATATTAAATCGCTACCATTATGAAATGACACATACTGCTCTAAGGGGACCAAGAATCTTAAATATTTATCTAAAATTTTTGCATTTTCTATTATTTTATATAAATAAGACTTTATTTATGTTACAGTGTACCATTGTACATGACTTGTAGCAATTTTACAAAGGAAACTAATTGGACGTAGTAAGAGTTACTAATTATACCTTAAAATACAATATTAGTTCTAAATACAATTGGATACAGTAATAATTATTAAATAATAATTAATTATTGCTTCGTCAGTTATAAAAATTTTCAACTTTTATTTAATGTTTAGCAATGCACACTGTACATTGTACATCCACTCTATGCATTTTTAGTATGCTAATTAATTGTGTGAAATTCACAGTGGAAAAATCAACTATAACCGTAGTTTTTTGCAAATGCTAATAAATATTAACTCATCTATTTATAAAATTTATCTAGCATTACATAATTCTCTATTTTTTACGGAATTGTGAGGGCGAACAAGCGTAACAAGGATGAAATCATTTTCATGCGAAAATTGTGACCGAAGTACATATTGTGGAGCACCCCATATCTTTGAGGATATGGGAAGAGAGCTGTAGGTATCATTAGTCGTAGCTGATTACATTAAGAGATATGGCGACCTGAAATTCCCCCAACAGAAATTTAGCTTTGATTTTGTTTAACATGTGATATAGGCAACCATTCTATTTGCACACGGAATCGTCAACTTGATCACTTTAATATGACAGAGAGATTCATGGGCTTACATTGCTCAAAGTCAAGGGGTTAAATCTTCTTAATATAAAACGGATTTCCTTCGAACAGAAAATCTTAAATTACACGGTCGGGTGAAATTCCGCTCAAAATGAAATTTTTCAAATTATAAAACGGAAACAAGGATGCCTCGAGTAGACTGAGGCTCTCACAAAACATGGTATTTCAATTAGCAGAAGGCAAATATCATCTTATATAAATATATTTTGTAGAACAGTTCGCCGAGATAACCTAGCGCTAATTGAAAACTGTGACCAAGCAAATTAGCTCGCCCACTGTTTAATGACGCCTTGAAAAATTATCCTTGCAGAAAATCTCGTTTAGTCGTAAATACCACTGCAATTCGTATTAAACACCAGAGGAGAAATTAGTGATATGCTGATTTTACACAGAAAAAATTCGAGTAAAACCACAGTCTTAAATCTATAACAGTCGCAATGTTAAATTTCCTTAAGTTGACTTTCAGCAGGACTTAAAAGCCTCTTTATTAATCAGGTAGTTCGACCAACCCGCAATTATACTCTGTAAAGAAAACGCGTTGGGGTATGATAGGGCATGCTAGTTGCCCAGATTTGCTTGCTTTAACCTAGTGATCTATAACCACACCGTAACTCTTGGAGGTCAAGGAAACCCTGGAGGGATCTGGGGACCATTACATCGACTTGGCCACTCATTGAAGCCTATAAATTGACATGTTTGTGGCCCCGATTTGATTGTGACACCTATTGACCTTTTATCCCTCCGTAACTCTTGCCAAGGAATGCAAGGAAAGATCTTGAGATGTTACCATTGACTAGGCCACTTTTTCAAACCTATGACTTAACACGTTTTTTGACCCTATTTGATTTTTGACACCACTGTTAAGTTAGCTAATGGCAAGTTACAGAAATTACACATATGTATTCTATGAAGTTATGGGACCCATAAGCCATTACAACCATTCAATAAATTTATTGGTCCCATAACTTACGGTATGGAATTATGAGCTCCATAAGTAGATAAGATAGTGAATGCGCAATAAACCGCTTGGAGACTTAATTACTTTATAAAAGACCTGTTGAGAAATGACCAATTTGTTTAATTTTACTGACTAATTACTATGTGAATTAGCATTATTCATCGGATAAACTTTATAAATTTTATACAGCGGTAGAAGATCAGATCGAACATTTGAAGAACTTAACTATTGGTAAATAAGTTATGTTATTAGTAGATGTGTGCCTGCAACCCGAATATTTTTACGAGATCAATATATTCATGTATTTCATAACTAAATTTTCTTGCAACCGGCCATAAGTCTTGTAAAGCAAATCATAGTTAACTCTTATACAGTAAGAAAATAGCATAGCAGTACTCATTGAGGTAAGTGGAGAGGACATTACGTCGTCGAACTCAAGCCAGACAACCGAAATAGTACCAGAATTGTTTAATGCTGCTCTTTCCATACTTAAAAATATCAGCCATTTCTCAGAATATTACGGCAAGTAACTCTTGAAATATATAATTGCTGCTTAGTGCAATGGATTCCACTCGACTAATAGTTTTCGTAAAGAATGTGCATGATTATCAATTTCAATAGATAAACAATACATGTAAGGAGAATGCATTTCAAAGAAGTGCCTGCTGGCTTCTAGTAAGTAATCGATAAAAACTGCAAAATTTGTGCGACAGCCCATGAACGCTATAGGAAAATCAGGGTTAACAAAGATGAAGATCAGGCCACACCCACGTTACAGCTTCTTGCATTAGCCAGCAGTGCAACCGCCCTCTCCATCTACCTCAATGGTAGTACTTCGCATCCATCACTCAGCTTAGGAATGAACAAACAAAAGAAATCGAGAGACAAAAAGAGAGGGCGAGATAATATTCGGCGTAATGCGACCGTAACATACACGAAACGTCCTCTTTCGAAGCTTCCCCCTTCGCATAGCATTATTTAGTTCCCTGTTATTTAAAAAGCCCGGGCCCCATTTTTACACAACACCGATGAGGTTAACAGAGGTACAAAAAATGGAATCAAAAGAAAAATGGACGATAAAATCCGATGGAAGAGCCGTTCTCTAAAACAGCTCTCGAAATATCACTGAAGGCAGGGGAGATATTCATGCCTCACGGGATTCGGAAGAGAGCAAGCCTCACGCACTTCCATCGCGCATTCGGTTCGCTGAACTGCCTCACTCCTCGACCGTAATGCGAGTATCTTGGACTTTTCCACGAAATAACCATTACAAGTCCCAGCGGCAGGCACTTACTTTCTCTCTCCCTCGGCTAAAAAAACTGACGAGGTTTGCTCCTGATCAGTTAATTTCAATTCCTTATGGCAGGTTGGAAGAACATTTTGTAATAGAATCAATATTAGCAGGGTCCGTGAATTTATAGATCTCATAAAAATATTCGGGTTGCAGGAACACATCTACTAGTAACACAACTTATATACCAACAGTTAATAGCTTCGAATTTTTTATATGATCTCCTACACCCGGATAAAATTGATGGAAGTTATGCCTATGAATAACTGCTAATGCACATAATAATAAGTAAAAATATTGGTCATTTTTCTCATAAAAACTCTTTTATCTCGTCATTTAGTTATGGAATCAATATTTGCAGGGTTCGTGAAGTTATAGATCTCATAAAAATATTCGGGTTGCAGGAACACATCTACTAGTAACATAACTTATATACTAATAATTAATAGCTTCGAATTTTTGACATGATCTTGTACCCCCAGATAATTATAATAATGGATAATAAAATTGATAGAAGTTTTTCCTATAAATTACTGCTAATGCATATAATAATAAATCAGTAAGAGTAAAAATATTAGTCATTTGTCTCATAAAAACTATTATATCTCGTCATTTAGTCTCCAAATGGTTAATTGCGCATACACCATTTATCCATTTATGGAACTAGTAACTAAATGCCATAAGTTAGGAAGCTGATAAATTTCACAACTGTTTATGCAACACTTATTGAATGATTGCCTTGGCCTATGGGTTCCATAAATTTATAGAATATATATGTGTCGTTCCTACAACTGGCCATCACATGAGGAAAAACGACGGTGAGAAGGGAAAAGGGAAACTGCTTTCGATTTCAAAAGTGAAAAGTTAAAACGTCAAAAGAAAGGGTGGTATCTTAGAGATTAGAGGTTTGGCCATTTTATGAAATGAGTTGAGTTTTTATTGACAGTCATAAACATGTTCAACAAAGTATCATACATCAGTTGGGAGGGTTGGAACTTATCTAATACATTGAGTAAAATCTCACCCTCAATCTTGAAACAAACTGGCTACTGATTGCTATGGTTCTACTTAATTTGTCCATATTTTTCCCTGAGAACATGGGTTTTTATTAATTAATTTTAATAAATAAAAACATACATCAGAATAATGTACTCAAAAGCTGTAAACGCATGCTGGTTTCTAAAACTCTATCAATGGAAAGCATCGCAAAATTGCAAAATCGGTGCGTCAGCCCAAAAGAGCTATTGAGTAGTTGGGGTTAACCAAAGATGGCGTACAGGCCACGTTCATGAGACTGCTTTTAGAATTGGTCACTATAACAAGCGCCCTCTCCGTAAATCTCAATGCTACAAACAGTAGTACCTGATGATGCAGTGAAGCAGAAGAAGGAAAGTGTTGTACAAATTAAATAATTGTACAAAACTACAAAGCATTATTTTCCATTTGGATGATTTTCTAATTTGGCAAATATAGTAATGGGTTATATGGTTAATGCCAGGTTAAAAACCTAACACTTTACATATACAGGATAAGGGTAATAAATTAAATTTTCTTGAACAAATGAAATTGTAAATGCTGTTAAACATAATTCAAATTTGGAAAATGACCTCACTCTTGACGTGCATTCGCCACTTATGTCAATAAACTTTTAACGTTCGTTCTTAGTTTGTCATATAGTCAACCTAGCCATTGTGCGCCTATCCCCTACCCCTCCGCAGTGACGTGATTCTCTTTTCAACCAACCCCTTTTCTTCCCCTCCCCCTATTTTCCCCACCCTCAGTTTTGGTATATACGGAAAAGTGAAAAGTGATATTGTACCTTGATAAAGACAGATATTGTCCAAACCATAGTCGGAAAAAATAAAAGTGTGGAATGTACAAAGTGAGTTCTCTTTTCATGGGTTACATGGGTGATTAATAACACTTCTAGTTTGTCGGCAACGTATTCAATCTCCACAACTCTTAGCAGTCACAAAACACTCGCGTCTCTTTGCTCCCGACCGCTGACGACGACGAAGATTCCTACCTCCCATTCTCTATAAATAAAGGCCACGCCTGTGACGTAGTCTCTCCCTCTCCATCCCATCCCCTCTCCTTCTTCGTCCCACCCCTCCCAATCACTCCTCACGAGACTGTTTCCCACGTTTTGTTTTCGGACTGCGAGTTCCTCAAAGTCCCCTCCCTCTCTCTTTCTCCCTTTAAGACTCCGACATTAGCGAGCTCCGCCCTCCCACCCTTCTTTTCTATCCTATCCCGTGATTTCGACTTATTTATAATCACGGCGAGGAAGGAAGAGGAGAGGGGGATGCAGGGGAAAGGGAGGGGAAGGGAAATGTGTGGTGCAGGGAATAGAAAAGACTGAAGATGGTGTGACACGGCGGGAAACAAGAGAGTGAAGATTATTTGGACGTTCCACGTTTTGTGGATAACGCGGATTCTGACGGAGTATCGGTTTCTGGGTTAATATCATTGAGTTATATGAAGAGGGCGTTTGCCATGGTATTCAATGCTAAAGCCGTAACGAGGCCGTGGCCTGTACGCCATCTTTGTTTACCCTGATTTTCCTTAAGCGCTAACTGGCTGACGCACAAATTTTGCAATTTTACGACGTATACCATCGATAACATACTATAAAAAGGCATGCAGTTTTTTATTTAATATTAATTCTCCAAACGTGCATTGTTAATTTATTTAAATTGTTAATAATCCGCATTCCCAGTGAAAACAATGTTGACGTCGAGTGAAATCCAAAGGACGAAGTGACCCATGTATGTTGCAAGAGTTACTGCCTTAAATTTCAAACAGATGGTGGATAAGTACTCATGGAGGAGTTAGATAGGGCGCTTATTATTGCGCCCGGCGCTAAGATCTGTAAAATATGCGTGGCTTGCTCGCCACCTTTGTTAACCCCGATTTTCCTTCAGCGTTTAAGGGATTGCGCGTTAATTTTCCAACTTTACGATGTTCTCCATCGATAACTTACTAGAAATCAGCATGCACTTACATCTTTAATATGCATCCTTCTAACATATATTGTTTAGTTGTTAAAAATAATAATAATTCATATTCCCGGTGAAAAATATGTTGATATCGAGTAGAATCCAAAGCACAAACTAACCAATACATGTTGCCAGAGCTACTCGCCTGAAATTTCTTACAGCTGTTGGATACTATTTCCATACATCCGCTAATTCCCCCATTCCGTTGTGGATTTCAAAGAAAAGTATGGAAAGAGTTGGTATTACCAATGTGAGTGTCATTTCGGTTTTTAGGCAAGCGTTTGACCTCTCTATCTTCCTCGAACGTTAACTTTCATATGCTAGAATGTACTTACGATGTTGTTATTAACAGAAGAAAGATCAATACGATAGTGCTATTCTGTATTATAACTACACGTATAGGAATATTTCAATGAGAAAATATGGTTAACTGATATAAGTGCCAATTTCATGAAAAACTTTTAAGAAGCAAAATCTACCGATAAATTCATTAAAATAAAATATATGCATCTTGTCGTCATACTTTTTGAGTTGCTAGCAAATTAATACGAAATAACGTCAAAATATGGTAATTCGGAATGAATAGCGCTGCAGTCGGAATCCACTGCGGTGAAAAAGTGTTCATTAAAAATATATAGGTGGAATAATTGGCATTTTATGTTACGTAATTATGGTTTTCAATAGCTAACGCACTCCACCAGTGAAAGACGGAATTTAAAACAATTTGAAAAACTTGAAATTTAGTTTATTTTTGCTTGGTTTATTTAGTCACGGTAGAACCTCTTTAATGGGAATTTATTCAGCACGGAGTTGGGAATAGTTGCTTACGCGGTCTAGGAGTGAACTACCTAAGCGCAAAATTGGCAATAGCGTTCTTCAATGAAGTCCACCCTGTCAACTGAATGTGGAGCATTTTATAGTAAAGTAAGTTTGGCAACAGCGTTCTTCAATGAAGCCCAAACTGTTAACTAAATGTGGAACGCTCTCTAGTATCGTAGAGCAGAAGATGAGAAAAGGGTATGATTAAGCAAGGCTTACTATCACAGCCCCAAAGATCCTTTTATCTGGCAATTTCTTGGTTTATCCCTACAGTACCTATTGTCTGATGCACGCAATTGGTAATCTGGTCGTATAAGTAAGAATTGCAGTTTCTCAAGCGCTATCCATCCAGAATACCTATCCTCTTCCTTCTTCTTTTAATTGTTCTCCTCTCTGTCTCTCTCTTTAACTTGCCCTCTTCTTTCAAGGGGGAAGATGTGGATCACGTGTCCGGAGTCAATGTGATAGAGGAGGAATATTAGGAGTCTTAAACAGAGGATGGCGGGTATAAAGCAATGCATGAGTGCTAGAGAAGCAAAAGTGGTCTGTAAGGGTATGGAACAATGAAGAATATTATTAAAAGGGAGCCTGTATTCTAGGGCTAACGAAAATTACCGAATCCTTTGACTTCGCCAACGCCGAAAGGGAATAATGTGATGGGAATGCAAGTATATACATCGGATGAGAGGCATTAAAGAGACCCTACAGGAATATTTATTTATCCCTTTCTTAACGACGCGTTCTTTCTCGAACGAGTGCTTCGACGGCGATAAAGGGTGAGAGGGAGACATAAGTTATTGTGAAAGAACGATCGAGAGAGAGAGAGAGAGAGAGATAGGAGTGACATGGCTCCTCGTAAAAATCCCAATCTAGATCCAACCACACACGTCGAACCATTTTTGATTGTTGTCCCAGATGCGTCTTGTTCGGGGAGGGAAACCTTCCAACACATTCACAGGATAAACACTCCGTCGCCGGGAGCAAGGAATATACCCACCGAATTTCACACAGTCACAACAAGACGGTCATCCGTTGATAAAAAAGGAAGTACTCGAATTCCTGATTGTCCAAAATATTTACATAAACGTCGATTCGAAGGCAAACGCGCATTAAATGAAGCGTGATGGAAAATCCAACCCTGCTTTCCTCTGTTTACGCAACAGAATAAAGAAGACGGAGTGTTGACGCATGAAAACGAAGCATGTTTATTTTTGTGAGAAATAACTCACCTATGACGGCTAACACGCATAATGCGGCCATGAATTTTCCTAAAAATGAATTTCTGAGGCTCTAAGAACAAAATTTCTCCTTCGCATTTTTCTTGATTAACAATATCAATATCTCAAAAAATAGGTCTCTGGACACATTTTTAATTAGCCTTAAAACTTAAACTAAAATATCTACAAGGTTTATTTAACACATATCCCGCATATAATATGTAATTATTTAGCATATTGTTTTTTTAAATGCAAAAAGAAGAGAGCTTTTCTGCTCAGCAGACACGCCCGCTTCATAACGTATTACCATTGGCTGACGGAAATGTGATGTCAGTTCATACATCCATGCGGGCGATTTAGTGAGTCACAGCACGCAGAAAAAATTGTAATTAAAAAGGAGTTACAACAGCATCGTAGCGAATATTTCGTCGAGTCTTTAAAGCCTTTCTAGTAAGATTTTCCTCATTTCTGTGAGCATCATGGAGCAAGGATAAGGCAGACGCAAGAAACTTGTCTAAAATTTCTATTGCTTCCACGTTTACTTACATTAGCAGCAACAATGGCAACACTGTCGGCGCCGGTGGCGGCGGGGTAAAGCCCTCTCGCCTGCTAACCCGAGGGTCGCGGGTTCAAATCCTGGGTAGATTATCAACTGCCCAGGAAATGGATGTTCGTGTTCGTCAAATGAGTTAAATGCAAAAGAGAATTGTACAGTCCAAAATTCGCTCAAAGGTAAGGTTTTATAATTTTTATGGGCTACATATAAGCTGAAACTAGCGGAGTGATCATGGCTAGGTAAGAATATGGTAGTAATTGCAATACTGTTCTTTTTTATCGTCAATCCGTTGTATTTTACGACTTAATCATTAATTATTTCATTTCCCATTATGGTTGGACAGGAAGAATACGGCGATGACGCTATCGGTTTCGTGATAGTCAAGCGCGATAAAAATGAATGCATCGTTCGTGCTCGTGTGTGCCCGAAACATAGGATTCGATCAAAGCGTATGTTGTGGAAGCACGGCTTTTGGAAGAGAGCGCTTCCAAAAGCGCTCCCCCTTCCCGGCTTGCCCGACACCCTCCCCTTTATCACACTCTTGAGCAACCCATCGCCCTTTATTACATCCTTCAGTCATCTACCCTGCCTATCCCGGATTTAATTCAGAAGTTTCTTCCTCGCCCACCATTTCAAGCACTTCCTCGTTAGTCTTCCTTCCCGTCCACCTAACCTTCTCCATCCTTCTCCACACCCACATCTCAAATGCCTGTAGCCCATTCTCGTCCTCCTTTTTGAGGGTCTACGTTTCTGCCCCGTACAATGCTATGCTCCATATCAAGCTCTTCACCAGCCTCTTCTTCACATCCTTACCCAATCTCCCCGCCATCAGCTCCCTTTTATTACTAAACGCCTCCTTAGCCGGCACTATGTCTTTGCTACTATGCTCGTCTTCCTCTAGCGTGCTACCTAAGTAATTAAACTGCTCTACTTGCTCGAGTGTGTGTCCTCCCTCTTTAATCACCAGCCCCGCTTTCTTTGTCCCAGAGAATCTCATTACTTTTGTTTTTGTATGATTTATCTTCATTCCTAATATCCCGCACTGCATCTCAAAAGCATCTACCAAAGCTTGCAGTCCCTTCATAGATCCACTAACCAATGCCTGGTTGTCCGCGAATCTGACTTTATCTGATGCCCTCCTACTTTGATTCCGACCTCAAAATCTTCCCATGCTTGTCATACCATTTCCTCAGCATAAATGTTGAAAAGCAGTGGCAATAACGAGCACCCTTGCATTACCCCTCGACCTAGATTTGCCCACCCTGATGCACCATCAGCCATCCACACCTGCGCCCTTAGCGTCATATATAAGTTTTGGATTAGTCTCCAGTCTCGCCAATTTATTCCCATTTCCCCCAGTATTTTCGTTAGTTTATTCCAATTCACCCCAATAAAATAAAGCCGGACTTTGTGGAACCTCTCCATATCGGAAATCAAAAGTATTTTGATTTCCAATTCACCCTGTCAAAAGCATTTTCAAAATCAATAAAGCAAGCAAAAGAGTGATACTTCCTCATTATACTTCCATTTTTCTTTCTATAGGTGTCCTCATTTTTAAATACAAAGTATAAGCACGTAATTAGTAGTAAACCATTCACAAACACTGTGTACTTTCGCAACAAAAAAAACGGGCAACACTCACGAATGTATTAGCTGACGTCATTCAAGATGGTGGTGGTGCGAATTATGTTTTCACGCGAAGTGAAGTTGTGCTATTTTAAATGGTCATGTTTAAATAACGAACAAGATTTCGTCTGAATTTCTTTCTTTGAGTACAAGCAAAGTTTTTATCATTACTACTCGAAAATGTGATTACTTCAATAAGTGTCCTAAGACCTATTCCTCTACTGATAATCATGATTTCGACGAATTAGTCGCATGCCTCAACCATTCAACATGGCATATAGCGCTTTTTAATGGCTTCAACATTCAAAATTTTTACCATATCCTAAACACATGGTTCCATTAATTAGCTGATTAATCGCCGGTTCCAAGAACGTCTAGTTATGAAATAAATAGTTTTGAGATTCATAAAGTGATAGAACTCATTAAAATATTAGGGTTGCAGAAACACATCTACTAGTTACATAACTTATTTACCAATAGTTAATAGCTTCGAAAATTTCATCTTATCTTTCTTCGCTATATAAAAGTTATTGTGATTTATCCTATGCATAATTACTAATGCACATATTAATTATTAAGTCAGAGTAATCAAACTGGCCATTCGTCTCAAAACAATTATTTTATCAAGTTATAAAAACTCCAAGCGGTTCATTACGCGTGTGCTATCTTGGCAACTAATGTAGCTCATAAATACACTCCACAAGTTAGGTTGCCATTTGAAAAAGTTATAAATGTATCGAATATTTATGCCACACTTATGACCTGTTGCAAAAAAATTTTCTTATGGAATTAATAGTTTTGATAACCATAAATTTATAGATCCCATAAATATATTCGGGTTGCAGAAACACATCTACTTAAAGCTACAGAACTGACTGACTGACTGACTGTTTCATCAAAATTCCTAGGCATTTCTAAACAAGCTAGATGGGTGAAATTTAAAAAAGTTGATTAGGCTTTGAGTTATTGTAGTCGATAGCTTTACATGGGATTAAATGGGAAACATAAAATATTTTAGTGTGGACCTTTTTTCTTTCGTTCATTAAAATATGAAATAATTGAGCTACAAGACTGATTATTTCACTAACATGAGGCTGAATGTTTGAAAAATCTTATTCTTGCATTTGATTCTTTCCTACCTACCGTAAAACTGATATTTTTAAACTTTTATTTGGGATTTAAGAAATTTTTTCACTTTCGTTGCTATGGATATATTTCTCCATTGTCGCCGGGCCGAGTGTCGATTCGAGGTTTGGAACTCAGCATGGCGGGGCAGTTTCAGGGGAGGGTTATATTTATGTGTTGATTTGGGGTAAAATCGGAAAAGTTAAAAAAAGGGGATTAGGCTTCGAGATATTGCAATCGATAGCTTTACATATGTGAGTTAGGTATCCTAAGTGCATGTTATTTAGCCTTCTTTATACCATTTTTCGCACTGCTAAGTACTGGGTATAATTCCTTCAACTTTTTCCTGGCCTCTACCGTAGCTTTGATGACCAATTTCAACCAACCTAGTTTCATGATATTGTAGTTTTCATTAAAATAACATGCAGTCCATGTAAAGATTGGAAGATAAAAACTGAATATGAAAAGTAATATATTAAAAATCTCGATTCCGATCGAATTTATGAAGTAAAATTCTTCATGTGCGCTCTTATTAAGTATGCTGTACTGAAATGAAATATCTAACGTAGAAGAGCGTCTTATATGCCGTAAAATGAGGTTATGATGATCTTCCAGTGGTTCCACGTTCGTTTCGGTATACTGATTATAATCTTTTGAAAAGTCGTTAATAACCGGATGACATACAATATAAGTTTGTACTAGAACTGTCTGGTATCCATACCTCATGGGGCGCGTATTTCATTTTCGAGAAATATACTTTTCTTTGCTTGCATATAGCACGCAGACTTGAGGGCTTCCATTGTTTTTTTTCCTTTTTAAAGAGTATCATCATATAACACTTCCCCCCTACTTGCAAATTGCAAGCATCCATTTACTCGTTTTATATAATCTTTCACTGCCGGCTAATATTTACGAAAATTTAGTCAATGAATTAATGCTAATGTAGATAATAATTAGTCAGTGAGAGGAAACAAACTGGTCATTCATCTTAAAATAGGTCTTTTATCTAGTAATTAAGTCTCCCAGCGGTTCATTGCGCATCCGCCATCTTGCCTACTTATTGAACTCATAACTCCATGCTATAAGTTATGAAACCAATCAACTTATCTTATGTTTCTGCACCACTTATTGAATTGTTGCCATGGCATATGGGTCTCATAACTTTATGAAATACATATGTGTAGTTCCTGCAACTGGCCATCAATCAATGTATTGTGAATTGCCTTCATACCTTCAAGCTTATAAATTTAGACACCTGTCGGTACTTGGCGTATCATACACATAATTTATTTTTTGATGTAGTGAAAACGTCCCTGATATACGAAGAAAAATACTCATTTCTTCACGTTTTTTGCATTCAACGGAATTAATGCAATGTCATTATAGGGAAAAAGCAGCGTGAAAGTCATTGTTTTATTTTTAATATAAAAAGTAAACATGTTCTTCCGTAATTAGCATGAAAAGTCCAATTAGTAAATTAAACTCTTGAACGATTTCGAGAATATTCCCAGCGAAGGCAAAGGACTGAATTAAAAAATAAAAATAAAAAAGTACTCAGATTTGAAATATTCAGTTTCATTTCACAGAATTCCAGATCCGTTTGAAAAAGACCAATATTCGGCGGAAAACCAGCATCGAAAAAAATCTGGTCATTTGGGAAAATTCTTAATCACACCCAATCTTTTACGAGGTAAACTCATTAAAAATATTTAAGCGCACTACCGTAAAAAAATTGACTCAGTTATGCATTGAAAAGGAAATTAGGTACATTGAAAAAGAAGCTCATCTTTACTTTGATTCTGACACTTTTAATCTCTGGAAAGCATAAAATTTGTGCGTAATCTCTCCAGGCCAGTAAAAATTCACCTGCATTTACTCTTGTGTCAGTTTTTTTACGACATATCTTTAATCTGAAATCAAAATACCCATCTCATTCCGAAAGATGCCAAGCGTCTGCGTTTGACTTCACCTGAGTATATTCACCACGGACTATTATTATGCCGAGGACGTTTTCAAAAGAATTGAGGCCAAAAAGAGATATTACAAAGCAAAAGAAAAACATCCGCAGGCGAAATAATTTAACTATTACTTTTGCTTCATGAAATGCTGTTTAAAAATATATTGCGTCTTTCTATTATCGCACGAAGTCATAGAAGACAGTATTCCGAATAAGTTTCTTTACAAAATAATGAAAATTTTATAAAATGCTAAATAAAGCTGATAATCCTGATAAAGCTAAATCCGCTAATTTGCCCATTCCCTCCTGCTATCCATAGAAAAGTAAGGAAAGAGGAGAGATTACTAATATGGTTGTTGGATTAGATTGAATATTTGGGGAGGTGACTAACGGTAAGGTCGTTTGCGCCATATGGGATACTTAAGGGAGGAAGGGTGGATAGGCACCCGGCGTCGGCATTACCCTGCTCTTAACAAAAGGCACCTAAGGGAACACAGTTTAACATCTCATCCGATAGAAGGAGTACTGCACTTAAGCACCCTCCAAAAGACACTTAAGTACGGATCGGGTTTCCTCTTAGAAATATCCTCCTCTGCAGGGATTTGAACTCAGGTCGTCCGTATGGTTAGCCAGTACTCTAGCCACCACACCAACCTGATCCCCTTAGGGGTTAATTAGGTGGTCAGACTAGAGTTTGATGAGGTTAATGCCATCTTCAACTACCTCATTGCTGTATCCCCTCTTTCTCATTGATTGGTACCGAGGTCTACCGCTTCTCCATCCGAAATTGGCATCCAGCAAGCGAGAAGTGCGGTAATATCAGAGAGGAAGAGGATTTTGGGAAGGTGAGAGGCAGGCGGTGGGGCACACCTCTTTTCACAGGGCTCCCTCAAGTGGTCCTTCAGTGCGGCGCTTCTCAATAGAGCAGATGGCCACTCAGCTGCGTGTATCGGCGAAATGGGGGGAGAGGGGAAGTGGAGTGGGGCTGAACGCATTGTTAAGGGTAGTTGAGTTTGAGGGCTATACGGGGAAGCAGTTGAATGCATACATAGTATCCCGTCACACTGCTCCATTTAGGGAAAGGCATGATCCAAGTAACTTGGCTCCAGGTGTTAGGCCTATAAAGCTGGCTCTTAACTACTTACGTTATCTATACTGTCCAATTCTTATACTCTCTTTTACTTCAGTAAAGGTAGGCTGAGCGAGTTGTCCCTTTGTCCTTATGGAGGCCATGTTCAAATTCGCTAACAAAGCCATTAGTCATACCAAAACAAAGTAACGTTTACCATCTCCCCATCTTGGAGTATTATTTGCTATCACCTTCTCGTTATGGATTTGGGTATGTGTCCTTTTTTGTTTGCTATACGTTCACTAATAAATGGCTTCATGCTGTAAGTGACCTTTTTTTTACAAATAATGGCCGGTCGCAAGATTATTTAGTTATGGAATCTATAGTTATGAGATCCATAAAGTCATAGATCTCATAAAAATATTCAGGTCGCAGAACACATCTACTAGTTACATAACTCATTTGCCAGTAGTTAATAGCTTCGAATATTTGATCTAATTTGCTAACACAGGATAAAATTTATGAAATTTTAGCCTATGAATAATTGCTATTGCAGATAATAATTAGTCGGTAAGAGTAAAAAACTGGTCATTTGTCTCAAAGCAACTCTTTAAATAATTAAGTTTCCAAGCAGTTCACTGCGCATCCGCCATCATGGCTACTTATGGAATTCATACTCCATGCCATACGTTATGAAACCGATAACTTTATCGAATGTCTCTGCAACACTTATTGAATGGTTGTCAGGGCTAATGTGTCCCATAACTTTAAAGAACAAACATGTCATTTACGATTTTCCCGATGTATAATATTTAAATATCTTTCTCGGGCTTCGCACCGGGTAATGTTTTCATAATCCGCCGACGTTTCGGAAAGCGACTTGTTTTCCATTTTCAAGGCACGTGTTATTTCCGCCGAGACCACTATAACACTAAAATTAAACAAGTTATTGATGCCCCAACAATGAAGGTTGAGATCCCTCTGATTAGCTGACGTGTTCCGCTGGCCGTTGAATCATTTTCTCGTCTTTTTAATACATTTGATCACTGGCCACCAGGTATTACTCAGTTGGAATCTGGTGTCTCTATTAAAATGATGCGGATGCAATCGTATCTCGATGGCCTCTTTGATAATGCGGTCCCAGTAACGGTGTGCGCGGCAAAATATTTTTGCATCGCTCCACTTAATGGCATGGTCTTCGGAAAATTGCGGAAATAACACGACTTTTCATTACTATGAACAGTGTAGGGAGAATAGAGAGACAAGCACTGGGATAGACTGTGCGACGAACCACGAGAATTGACTGGGAGTGTAACTCGGTCTTGATAAGAGGAGAGATTAGGAGGGAGCGCAGCTCGGAAGGAACTTCGCCCTGAGGACCGGAGATCTGGTTGGGTCCGCGAGATAGGCAGAGCCACCACGAGCCAGTATCCGTCATGGATTCAGCACCTCCGAGAACCTGCAGATTGGTCGTAAGAATAAATCCTGTCACGAGCCTCTGCTGCCCTCCGTTTCACAACGACGAAGCACTCAATTATTCCTTTCGACTCCCGGTCCCGAGGTGATTTCATTCAAGGATCAAGACTCCTCAACTTGTCCATTCCCCAAATCAAGGAACTCTGTTCGTCCATCATCCAAAGCCCTACTTGTCAGTGTGTCACTATTGCAATCACCATCGAGAGTTTCACCACCACAAGGTTTGTTGCTGGTGATATTTCATTAAAAGGGTCATTTCTTATTCTTGTTCGTTTCGTTTGAGGTGAAGCTGTGTGGAAAAAAGGGTCATTTTTACCGTGCATATTTTGCTCGAGGTGAAGCCGTGTAGAAAATGGTCAATTTACTGTTTCTTTGTATTTCGGTGGGGAGGGAGGCGCATCATGGTAGCCCGTCTTCAAGATTAATTACGATATTTATTTAATTGTCATCATTGAAACAGAGTATTAATCAGTGCTCTTTTGAGGTCGAATTATAAAAGATTAAGTCGAAAGAACACGCGAGTCTTTGTCATTAGCTGCCAAAACCTCTGGATGTCTTTCCTACGACCGTATTCACTGAGAATCCAACGCGCTGGCCGCGGAATTCAGGGGATCCCTGCTTATGCCTTAAGGTCAACAAAAGTCTGAGTGGGGGAATGTCCCGCCATTAGGCAATCGGCTTCCAAAACCGTACCGTCGAGCGGGAAACTCTTTATTTGCGCGGTGCTCCGATCCGCCATCCCGCATATCACCTGCGACGACATCAGAATACATTTCGAAGGGGAGGAGGGTCGCGCGTCGTGACGTGTCGGGACCAACACAACACATCGTATTTCGATTCTATTTTTTTATATTTTATATACAAAATTAATTATATTGGGGTGGCATTCATGCCTAATAAGAGTGCCATTGCAGAATGTAACGTCTTTTTCCTATTTTAACACCAACATTAAAGCTATGCTGAAAAAATTTCGAATATTCACCGATTTTCTTGTATATAGCGGGGATGTGCTAAAGCAGAAATTTTCAGCATGCACAATAATGGAGGCTGGGAGAGATCTTTATAAATGGTTCAAATATTCCAAAATATAGAACTTCAGAAAGGACTGAAAACCAGAAAATAGACGTAATGGGTTGGTGAAGAACATAAATGAAGGCAAAATAGAGTGAAAAGTCACCAGAGGAAGACCCAGGAAAAAGTTCATGGATCTAATAAAGTGTAAAGTACAAAGAAAGAGATACCAGGAGTTAAGGTGGAAGGCTGCAGTCAGCCCATATGAGGATTTAACAACCAATGATGAGTACCACAAAAGGGTGTCAAATAATGAGGTCTAATATTTCCGCTAATATATTACTCAGGCGTTGGATGACCAGAACTGAGGAGAAATTAATTTGTTGAACAAGTTTCTTTTCATAACTTAATATAGGAAAAATAGAGGGAAAAGTCCCCAGAGGAAAACCAAAAAATAAGTTCATAGACCATATAAAGAAGACAGCACATAGGGAAAGACACCAGGAGGCAAGGGAACTATTATTACATAGGGAAGGATATAGGGCTGCAATCAACCAATCTTAACATTGAATGACTCCAAATCTCGAACCCTCCTTGATTGTACCACGCGACTTCTTAGTTACGTGTTCTGGATTATCTCGAGCGGTTCAAACACAATCTCCCAGGTACTGACCCGGTGAAGCCTCCTTTGCGATGATACCTCTGGAAAACTAATAAATCAATGTTGAAAATAACTAAGTTATTACGAAGTGACTCAGTCAGCATGAATTTAGGCGAAGTTAGGCCAGATAATAACGGATTCACCGTCAAGCTCAGCTGAATGCTCCTCGATTTATGCCCAGATTTCTATGGGCTGGGTCGCTCACACCCCACTCGCCCATATCTAAAGGTCAGGAGAGGAAAACCGGGAACCGGGGACACAGCCCCACGGCGAATTGGCGTAAAGTTTATGATGGAGTCGGAGGAGGAGGTCCACCCTGAATGAAAGGGAGCAGACATGAATGGAAACCCTGGATAAGGAACGAACGAAAGGAGGGGTGGGTGGCGTAGTGGAGCGAGGCGGGGGAGGGAAGGGGCTGGTGTGTGGCGGGGCGTGGAGCGCGTGGACGGGCATCAAAGGAGTTGCAGAGGCGGGATAACTCCTCCCCCCCACTACCCGCCACTTCCTTTCCCTCGCCATGTTCCGCCACTCCATCCCACCCCTCCATCCTTAGTGTCTTCCCAGGCATTCACCAGCTCACCTTCCCTCCACGCTTGGGGGAGGGGGAAGGGGGTGAAACAGAGCAAGTTGGGAGAGCCGGGAAAGAAAGTGGCATAGCCACATCACAAGGCGAGCAGTAGGCGATATAGAGAGAGGTAGAAGATCTTATTGGATGTTTGAGAGCACCTCTAGTGGTTTCCCAGAAACCCTGTGCCTTTTTATTAACTTCTAACCATCCAACCATCCTCCCGCATCCCTCCCCCAATCCATCCTCTCAACCGTACCATTCAATTTACTCCCAAAATATCCACCAAATTCCTTTTACCGACCATAAATCACCGAGCAGGACCACTCTAAAACGTGGGACATTTCGGCGCGGCCTCTTGGGGGCGCCCGTTTGTGCGCCTCCGTTTGAGCGCAGGGACGTTTCGGCGCGAGACCGGTTTAACATTACGGACGACGCAACAATGCTTATGGTTTCATGATTTATTATCTCTTCTGATACTCTGAAATGTGACCAACGGAAATTAGCAGAGCTACTTCTTCCGCTCACTTACAATCCCCAGATATAAAATAAAACATCACATCACGAGTGCTTCAAAGAGCTGTCGTTGCTCCACTTCTTTATCTAGCATGTCAGTAATATCAGTAATTAGATTAATTTTACACTTACAACTCTCGCCAAGGACATGAAAAGAAATTTGCCAATCATCATCATACTCATTAGCAAAGGATAGAGGGCAGCTGGTGTGGAGCAAAAAATGGCAAAATTAGGAGTTTTTGTGCCTGGGTATTATGAGAGGGTGAACTACTCTACTGACTTCCACTAGTCACATTTAAGGGCATCATAATACACAATATATCATGAGAACAGTCCTGTCAAACTCTCTTCACATAGCATTCTCATTTTTATTGCGACCATTTTCCTGCCGAGTTTTTTTCTATTTCGGTTTCTCGAGTAATATTTAACGTTCTTCCTCTGTGATACTGTTGAATTTTCACTGAATGATCGGTTTTGTGCCAAACGAGTGGTAACGTATAGAAGCATAGCATCGTCCGTAATATTCAACCGTTCACCTATTCCAGTCAGTCAGGCCTATATATTTCGGGACCCTCAAGTCAAGACATTCTCCCCTGAAGACGACGAACGACAGGGCCATCGAAACGTTGGCAACCGTACTATCTCTTACTCGGTGGACTTTCTGAATAGCACGGACATACCGTGAAACCCTTCTTAACGACCGCTCCTATCAAGCGACCAACCCTCAAGACCATTTTTCTGCGGAGCCGTCGGTGGTCCCTTAATTCAGGTTTCACTGTATGTGTACATGAAATTAAAACGTATTTAAATTTCCCAGGAGTGATAAATTTACGAGGAAATAAACGCTATCTGTATACATTTTCACAAAACTTTCACTTCAAGAGTTTTGCCGTAATTTTCAAATCAGCCGCCTTTTCATTGGCATAATATGTACTCTTAGAAACTAAACCCGTCTTAACGACTGTTTTAACGACTGTTGTTAACGACTAAAACCGTCCATGGTTGCTGTAATATGTCAGTTCACTGTATTATGAATTACAAATTATAAAGTATTAATTACATGTCATAAAAAATAAATGTAAGACGTGTATAAAGAGCTATGGTTCAAGTTCCAGTTTGAACGTGTAAATATTGCTTTTTTATTTCCCTTTTTAATATTTTCCTCCTCATTAAGATAGTTATTGTACTGTTAATGAAGTAACTTGGTTATTCCACTTACATTTTATTTAAGATGACTCAGGTTTCGACGTGGCACGTTATCATCAGGTCAGACCTCGAGTGGTCTAAAATATTATGTATGTGGAGTAACAAAGTTACGTCATTTACAATGTATAGTAAATTCCATAAATTCATGCCTGAGACAACTGAGCACATTAAGATAGCTTGTTTACTAACGGAGAAATTCTTAAACCAGTCATTACGACACGAGAATTTGACCGCTGCGGTTATCAGATATTTATTTAATTCAATCGTAGCTTTGAGATACGGGTCTTCCTTCAGAAATCGTACCCTTTTTTCCCCTTTCGGGGCGTTCAAAGGAGCGGGGATGACCAACAATCCACCATTATGCCTCTTTCGCCTCTCCCATTAAAGCACGGGGTTTATTTTATTTTATTTTTACACTGTGGGGAAAATAAACGAACAAATTTCCCTTTCCTTCCCTTTTTTCCACTTTCCCGATGCCACTTCTGTTGAATGAGAATTAATGGGCCGTGTACAGGTCCCTATATATTACGCAAAACATTCAAAACTTTCACCCGTCTCGAGGGTAAATCGCCACAGCAGCAGCTAGTTCTCCAAAGGGACTCTGCTATTCTCTCTTTTGAAGCTTCGGGGGAAGCCATTCGGGGAAAACAGTAAGTGTGCCAATTTAATCCACTATTTATTTCGCTTCCCAAGATTATCCGTTCGCAATGAAGTAATTCTTTTCGACAAAATTGGCACTAATTGTGAGGGAATTCCAGAAGGAAGTTTTGTGTTTTGCTTTTTCATCTCCGTCGGTGAGGAAAGAAACACTGCTGTAGACGGAGCCTTGCCTGCGCCATTGTCAATAGTAGTTTACGCGAGATAATTCTCTTTTGTCAACAGACGAGAAAACTTAGCCCCTCATGGTGAGACGTGCGACTTTCCCATTTGCAATGAATTGTAGAGTTTTACAGGAGGGAATGTAAACAACGGGAAACTCATATGCATGGCAGTTGATAAATTAAAGATCCTTATTGTGTACAAAGTGAAAATGTAAATTGATTTATCACTAGAGGTTCTGTCTCATTGTAATAGTTTTTTGAATAAACAGGATAATGGTATATGAGAGTTTAATGGTGAAAATTCAATCAACTTTTGTTTGTTAACATTAGTATTAACTGAATTGGGTTAAAAGCACAAAACAGCAAGTCTTATGAGGCAAACTTGAATACATCAGGCGTCACTGTGTAGAAGTACTTTACATTAATATTCATACTGAAAAGAATACTTTGTACTTTCCTATATATTAGTATGATGCGTTTCACAGCTTTAATGAATCGTGTGATACAACAGAGACCATCGTTCTAGACGATGTACAATACATAAGGTAGTTTGTGCGAAACATTATGCCACAGAAAATGAAATGAATTTCACTGATTCGCAACAAATCATCGATTATGAAGATTCTTTCACCATGTAGAATTAAAAAATGAGCCCATTTAATGATTTATAAATGCTCATTTAGCTATCTTCTGAGTATTACAGTAATATAAAAATTATTCTTGAGCCATATAAATAACAATATTTAATCATGCTTTTTACAGCTGCAGAAATAAAGTTGAAATATGGCCTTTGTTATGACTAGGGAAATATCTCACCCAAACCATATTAATTATTTAAAAAACGTAAACAACCGTGATAGAATGAAAAAAAATCAAAACAGAAATAAACAACTGGATTCTAACATGTGGAGCTTCAAAATCAAATATGAAACATGTTCCTCTATTTCAACTATAACTTTAGTTTGTGTGCACAGGAAATGAAAGTTGACAGGGCATAAAATGTAATACTTTCAAAAAAGCATAAAAGCTTGTTAAAATATTATTTTGAAAGAAATAGACGTGAATCTAAGTTTTTGTATGAATTGCATAGAAATTACCGAGACACTTGAGAGGCGGATACTTATGTTTGGACAGATTAAACAAATCCTGGGAATGATAGGATCTGATCTCATCGGTGTTTTTCATTCATTTAAAAAAGCTTTAAGTGGACGAATCGTTCATTCACGACCATTCGTTTAGTAACATTTCGGTGGAAAATACTACCGATGGCGACACTCCCTCCCGATATAGGAGTTTAGACGTTAGGAGCCTCTCACTACAAGATTAATTCTCGCTGAAAGTTGCAGTCAGGGGTGCTTACGTGGGGGTTACATGGCGAAAGTTGCGCCATGGTTGAAGTTGAAGCGAAAGTTGAAGGTTTTGGGGGGGTGGATAATTTAAAAAAATTATTTTAATAATAAAGGCGGAAAAATAAAATTATATTTAAAAATCTGAGCGATGAGAGACAAACGTAATCTGAGGAATGTTAAATATATAAATATTTTAGTGCTGGGGGTAAGATTTGGAAAAAATTTTCATGAAAGAAAGAAATAAATAATATATTATGAATAAATGAATGATTGAATGGTTTAGTGATGCTCTGGTAAAGCCCATAAGAGCAAAAAAGAAAAACGAAAGTACAGAAAACATTCTGCTCAAAATACAATAATTATGAAATAAGCATAGCATAAACACAAGAGCAATTGGAAACAAAGGTTCTAACAAAAATGAAATTAATCAACACAAAGATTCTTACATTTCAAAACAACAGTGCTACTATTTTAAATATTCGTACAATTTCCTCTTAAAAGATTCTGGAGTGGAGGAGCATTTTATTGAGGGGGGTAATGAATTCCAAAACTTGGATGCTATAATCGGGAAGAAATTTAGGTATTGGTTGGTACGGGCTTGGGGTATGTGGAGAAGGTTTAGGTCTGCCCGAGTTCTTCTGACGGAAACAGTAGTTCTGAGGGTAAATAGGTTGTAGAGGTATTCAGGCATATGAGTATGAAAGAGGGAGAACAGAAAACACCCCAGGAAGTAGTTCCTTCGGGAGCCAAGAGGCAGCCACTTCAAGGCAGCAAAGTAATCAGAAACATGGTCATTTCTGCGAAGATCGAATAAAAATCTAAGGCAGCTGTTAATTAATCGCTGGATACGTATTTAGAGAACATTTGTTAAATCGATATACACTAGTATACAATAATCTATAATTAGAAAAATCAATGAGGTTACAAGTGAAATTCTTGTGTGAACAGGTAAATTTTTCTTTTGAAGCTTCAGTAAATAGAGAATTTTATTTCACTTGTTACACATTTCCAATACGTGCTGATCCCATTTTAAGTTAGTGGAAAAAGTGATGCCAAGGCATCGAACAGTTTCTTTTAATTTAACAATGCTCGTGTGAACACGAATAGGCGGAAGACTATCATGATCGATGCTATTCAAAAGTCTTGGAGTTCCGAAAATGATTGCTTGAGTTTTTATGGAGTTTAGTTGTAAGCAGTTGATATTAGCCCAATGGCTGATGGAGGAAATATCACTGTTAATTAATTCAATGAAAAATGGAAGTTCATCAGCAGAACAGTGAATATAAATTTGCAGATCATCTGCATAGAGCATATAGTTGGCGTGACTAATGCTTTTAGCCAGATCCAGGGTGTACAAAGTAAAGAGGAGAGGTCCAAGGACGGATCCTGGGAGCCAAGGGGATAACTCCTCACCAGAGCCCATGACGGCTTGGGTTCTACCCGTCAAATAAGAATTAATCCAGTTCAGGGCGGAGCTGGAAAAATTGAGGGATTTTAACTTGCGTAAGAAAACTGCGTGGTTAACTCGGTCAAATGCCTTGCTGAAATCGAATATGACCATAATGGTTACCAATTTTTTATCGGAGGAGAGACGAATATCATTAGTGACTTTAAGCAAGGCAGTCTGTGTGCTGAAACCCTTGCGGAAGCCAGATTGAAAAGGGTCTAGTTTACCAGAAGATGTAAGAAAATCAGTGACTTGTGAGTGCACAATCCTCTCCAATGTTTTAGAGAGGGCGCAGAGAATTGAAATGGGTCTGAAATCGGATGGGTTTTCAGATTTTTTAACCTTTCTAATGGGCGTGACAAGTCCTTTTTTCCAGGCAGCTGAAAATTGTGCGTAGGATAAGGAATAATTAAAGATTTCGAGGATAAATGGTAGCAGGACCTGAGTGGCTTTGTGAACAAACATAATTGAAATATTATCGTGGCCTGGGGAATTAGATTTGGTCTTCTTTAGGTACTTCAGAGCAACATCCGGTGTAATGTATTGAAAAAAGAAATTTTTGGCTTCAAATGGAACTTGAAAATCTTCATTCGTAAGTGCCGCTGTCGCAATATCACTGTTCGATGAAGAGGTAAAAAACTGATTTATTTGGTCAATGTGAATATGACCTGGGAGAGCATTAGAATGCTGGCGTACTAACCCAAGGTTCCTCAGTTCACGCCATATGGTCTTTTGGTCTCTGAGTTTGGTGACTTTGATGTATAATATTGGTGTTTAGCTTCAGTCATGCGAGCTTTGACCATATTTCGATATTCCTTAAATGATTGGAAGTCAGCAGGCTTTCTAGTGCGAATATATATTCTACGAAGACGATTAAGTTCGCTTATAAGTTTGCGGATAAATAAAGAGATATTAGAAAAAAAAGAAAATAAATAAAGAGATGTTAGAAAAGATTTTTAAGATAAAATTAAAGATTGGTTTTTCAAACTTATAATCCTTTTATTTTTTTAATATTACATTTTAAAGATACTTTTGTTTAAATCTATTTATTATTCAAATTTAAAACAAGGAAGGATAACCGATTTTCAGGGGGCATAATAGGAATTTTGGGGATTTTGCGCAATAGCTTTGAGAGAGATCGGCACTCCTGGTTACAGTCGTCTGCAAGTGATTGCCAAGTCTCCAGTGCTCAAGGCCCTTATACCCAGGTCATAACACGCACTTGTCCAATGTAATTCACCATCTTGAGTCTTTTTGGCGGTGTTCTGCAAGCAAATGAATGAGTGACATAGGCACAAAGATTCACGTTTACTTCCATGAATAATTTATGCTCTGCTATGAAACGTTTTGAGTTAACTGGAAATGCTAAGCGGCTTTGTAATTTGCACAGTTTTGGTCCGAGGCCACCCGTTCGACTCCAAGAAAGTTGTAAACATTGCTTCCGACTCCATAATTCTAACACGGCATAGGCATAAAAATCCACGGATATTTCCCTGAATAATCTAGGGTATGCCATGAAACTTTCGAAGTTGACAAAAATGCTAACTGGCTATAAAATTCGTTTGGACTCCCGGTACGAGGCCTCCTGTTCGGCCTTACGAAAGTTGTTGTTTGTTTGTTTGTTGTGCACATTGTTTTCGACTCCATAAATCAAACATGGACATCGGCATATTAATAAATGATTATTTCCCTAAATATATAAGATAATGCAATAAATTTGGGAATTAATAACAAGCACTAAGAATCTTAGATTCAAGTATGAGCAAAAACACATGAGATTAACAGGTTCAAAACAGAGCTGAACATATCGTGAAAAACAACGATGTTAGTGAAAAAATTAGTCGCTCTCAAACTTTTTAAACTAATTTTTGTAATTATAAACTTCATTTGCAAAGTTATGTAAAGACAGCAAGATTAAAAATAAAATCGGTAAGAAAACCTATTTATCATGGAGAAACAATCGCCAAACACTCGCCACGAACCAGCGACGTAGTTAATGAGAGGCAATGACATTAAAAGCGTCTCTATATTCCATCCAAGTATCGCATGTGTGCACAAAAACATATTATTACCAGTATATATATCCATTTTGGCTTCATTATTTGGGACATGATTGGAACAAACACCGTAAATTATCATATATCCTTAAGCGTGTGTCACCTTCCTCCCTGGAAAATGAGCGAATTTTGAGATTTAAACTATGTTTACGAAAACAAATGACAGGCAATTATTATTAAGCGCTATAGCTGTTTATAGACAAACTCCTCGTAAGAGCAGAGAAAGTAGAATCCTAGTAGATTAGTGCGCAACTACAAACATACCCATATTAAAGAAAGAGCATAAAAATAATACCGAAAAAAATTATAAAATTTAAATTTTATTTACTTTATTTATTCTCATTTATTCATTTACTCGATTTGATCTATTTATTTAATTAAATTACTCAATTCGATCTATTTATACATAATTCTGCGTACTTTCGCTGCCAATCATATCAATTAATCCGCGTTCCACTTCTGTCGGCCATCCCGCGACTGCAACATCTTTTCATTGCTGGGGAAAATGGCGCGATCCGAATCTGTCGACCGAAATTTCAAAACCAATCTTAAAGCAACGTCTCACGTTCGCGGAGGCTCGGTTTTGATTGAGGTACATTCAGTTTGACACGTCAGTCGCAGCTGCTGACTCCGGGATGAAGGTAGTGCGTACTTGGGAGACGCGGGAAAACGCCCGTCCCTGTTGGGTCCAGGGAAAACGGGGCAGCGACGGATCAGTCTCCTGGGAGATGCGACCGGGATTAAGGGGGAGAGTTTAAGGGGACACCTCAGCGCCACCCTTCCTCGGTCCACAGAAGTCGATCTTATCTCGCTTCGACCCCTGACAAACCCTTTCCCTTCGGAGAAGGATCACAAATTCAGTCTGGATCTCTGAAATGAATTAATTGGACCTTGTATAAGGGGAAACTCCCACCAGGGAAACCGCTTTGCATGACATTTGTCAAAAGATGTTTTCTTTCAATAGTAGATTAGAGATACACACTAAAGGGGACATAACACAAGGGCTCTGCTTCTATAGGAGTCGCTTGACAATCCGCTAGTAAGTAGCAGATGTGTAACTCACTTCTAAAGATATGATATCTAAATTCTATGAAACAAGCTGATATCCCGTCAAAAATGGATGGAAATAATTAATCAAGCACATCGTTTTAGTATAGAGTTTATTAATTTGTATACGTTACTTCATCTTTAATAGTCTAATGTCTCAAGATTCTTACTTATGTTCACAAAATATATACATGTTAGCTTAAAGTGCTAAGCTGTTGATGACTTTTACGAGGTTTCTGAGCTAAATTTAACATGGTACTTATGAGTTTGATATAAAATCCAAATATTCCTGCGATATAGAGTGGATATACCAAATGACGATGTTAAAACATCGAAATCTAGGTCGCAGTAAAATTTATTTCCGTGGATAGTTGCAACTATTTCATTTCTGCATTATGAGTTTAAGTTTTGGCGGATTAATTTTTTCAGTTTACAATTTTCCAGGGTCGAAAACGAAAATTCGGGGAATTTTTCCTGATAAAGATGATGCTGAATGAAAAAAAAACACCCCTATGTCAAGGAAGCAGGTGTAGACCTTTTCAAACAATAGTTATTTTTCTTAATCAATAGTTGATGAAAATTGTTTTTCGCGCGCATTGAATATTTTTTACAGAACATAAGTTTTCCGACGAGTTAATCTTCAGTTAAACTCTTCATAGCTGCGGTTGATACTTTAGAGGATTTTGGGAGGTTAATTAGGATAATCGTATTAGGGCCATTAATCCGGCCATAGACGGAAATGTTAAGAGAGAAATAGAATCGAGTCAACTAAACCGAGGTACGACTGAAAGCATTGGGTAGGCTTAAATTGAACGTTTACATTCCACTAATGCTATCAACGAAAGCTACGGCAGAATCAGACCCAACCAATTGGCTACTTATCATGATCCATCCTGCCAAACGCATCCCCTTTCTGAAGGCATTAATCAAAACTTCACTCATCCCCAATGGGGATGCACTTGATACGCCGTGCAGTTTGAACCGACGACCCTGTAAATTTCCCGACGAAACGCTGTGATATCGGACAAACCCTCTTACGCTCGAGGGAAAACGCGGTGGCAGGAGGGTGATCTGTGGGAAGCTGGAGAGACGGGAGATGCACGCATCCGGGGAATCGGTTTTGGCAACCCACAAATATCTTTTCCCCATTCTTAAACGTATCATATCACAAGATAAATTGAAAAAAAATGCAAAAGAAACCATTTGACTATCGACTTCCATCGCCATCTATTCTTTCTCACCATTTTTTCCTTCGCATTCAAGGGGGAGAGAGAGAGATGAATCGGTAAATCAACGCGATCGAAATATTTGGGAGAATTCTCACTCAAGGTTGGGAAACCCACTTTTGAGTCTCCGAGTTGCAAACCTGGGTGGGAAGGTTAAAAAAGTTGTAGGCAGCACTTCCTTTGTACTATCCTCTTTATTTGCTCCATAAAATTATTCGTGGGGCTTCCTCTGAGGACTTTTCCCTCTCATTTACCTTCAATTAGGTGTTCACAAAACACACATCTTATGTATCCGGGTATGCCAAATCCATCTGTTTCTTCATAACATTAAATGGATAATTATAGAAATGGAAACAATCAATGACCTTATCATACATAAGAAAACTCAGTGTCAGGTTTCATCTCATTGATTTCTCAAATCTAAATTGGTTGACTGCAGCCCTCCTCCCATCCCTATCTAACACTAGTTCCCTACCTTCTGGTATCTCTTCCTATGTGATTTCCTCTCTCTTTGATCCATGAACTTATTCCTGGGTCTTCCTCTGGGGACTTTTCCCTCTATTTTACCTTCAATTATGCTCATCACAAACTCATTGTGTCTCATGGTGTGTCCAATCCATCTGGTTCTTCTTTTCTGTATGGTGTCCATAATGTCCTTTCCTTTTCTACTCTTCAGTACACTTCATTTTTTCTTATATAATGACCGCAAAAATATCAAAAATATAATTACCTTAAACTGATATATAATTTATTAATGTTCCATACAATTTTTATTTCAACTCGCCGACCTAGGTTTCCACACAACTTATGTCATTCTCAAGGTAGACAAGTACAATTTTTGCTAACTGATAGGTACATTTGCTAAATCAGGAATGGAGGGGTAAGAACGTTGTAGGTTGGATAAGGAATGAAGTTTTGTTTAAAGGGAGGTTAACTAAAGTAACAGAAGGGGGGAGTGGTGGGAAAGTTTGTTTGAATGAAGGTTTTTACGCTACAACTAGATTTAGGAAATACCGTGCAAGACACCAAAAAAGTGTGGATTCGAGAGTGGATTCGACGCCAGGCATACAGCACTCATCCCAGTTCAAACCGAGCACATTCCCCCAGCCGCAAGCCACAGGTCAAAAGCAGTTATATTCCTTCATACAAACTCTTCAATGTTTAAGTCTCCAGATATTTCTCCGCTTTAGAGTCTTTCGTAACGCATTCACCCATGACTTCTTTGGTCTAAACCTTTCTATGGCACTGTCAGCTCTTCTATCACATACGTGTTGAATATGTTGACATATATTTCGCGATAATTCGATTTCACTTGTGCAGCTTATGTTATAAAGTCAAAATTATGTGTTTATTACGATTTTTCTAAAATATTTCTAGCATTTTGGATGACTTCAGTCTTAAAACAATACTTATATATAATTCCGCATTGTAATAAAAGTGGGGGAGGGGTGTATAGTCTTCTGGAAATCTTTCACCTCATTATGGATATACAATTGATGAAGTTGAGTTGTCCCGAATATATATTGGTCAGGGGAACAGGCATTTTCCCGCGTTTTCTTCTGATTGAGTCGTTGTTCTCGGGTTGCTTCTATGGACTTGAGAATGGATTTCCATGTCTGGCTTAGGTGGAAATCGTTGTCCCGGTTGAGTCCCTGAGAAGCCTTTCTGCATTTTATTCCCTGGGAAAACCTAAAATCTTTTATTTTTTTCAACAAAGCTTGCGGTTATCCTCTTAGTCATCCAATTTTTGCCTCATTTCAACTTAGAGGTGCAGAATTAATGTCATTTTCTTCTTATTATGGTTCACTAGACAACTAGTGCATTAGGGACGCTAGTCATAAATATTAAGTTAAAGTTGCTACGAGTGAACATTTCTTTCACAACTTTTACACCGATTAAGTAGGGAGCCCCAAAAGACTCGGGGGCTGAACAAAAAATGTTCCTTATTTGATATAAAAAACATGTTACCTCTCCCAGATATTCATTCCCCAAATGGAACATGAAATTTCTCGATATTAGATACGAGAATTGGGATAACAGTGGGAAAAATGGTATCTTTATATCTAACATTACTGACATCTTCATAGAAAACTGTTTATGAGGAGTGAAAACTCCCAGGAAAGTTATTTGAAATTAAAATAACGCGACTTTTCGCCTCTTTTTTTGTAATCGGTTGAATATTAAGATAATTTAAGCCAAAACGTTGTAATTATTTAAAGTTGCGATTTCATTTTAACTCGTCCAATAGGGTTCGCCACAACTCATGTCACTTACGATATTCTATTTAAGTAGTTCTTTCTTTCTGTTTCCGAGTTGATTCCGTTCTGTTTAAGAAAGTGTTTAATATCATTGCTAACCAAATTCAAATTAAAATGTTGTAAAATGATAAAAGAAAGTTTCTGTCAAATAAAAATACTGTATGTTTTTCAAATGTTGAAATGTTTTAGATTTTTTTACCGTGAAGTGAACATGTGAAACATGAATGGTGGCTCAATTCAGGTCTTGACCTTGGAGCCCACCTTTAGCTTTCGTTGATATATTTAATAATTTTTTAATGCAATGGTCTGCAGATAGAAGTAAATACAATTCTAAATTTCAATCCTATTTTATTACTTATTTAACATAATCATTTCTTATTTTATCCATCCATTAATCATAAGCATCCTCCTCCAGCACCACCAGGTTTCGAAAAGCTTTTGGTCTGTTCTGGTCACCCTTGGGCCATGCTTCCGATCCGTGGAGTGTTACGCCCCACACAAATGTTTGCTCATACTGTTTCCTGGTTTGTATTCCTAACTTCTTTGAGCACAGCAGTTGCCTATGTACTATGAACGAATGTTGACGTTACCCGTGTCTAAAATGAAGCCATCTATGAATTCCCATCCTTTCACATTCTTTTTACGAACACGTATTCTCCATAAACAGCGAAAAGAGCTGGCCAACACCTATTCCTAAGCTAGAGGGTGATTTATGTCAAGGGACGAGCTTAGATGGACTCCCAACAGATGACCGGCGTGAACTTAACCGATAATGGACGCAGTTGCTACGCGAGTCTCCTCTAAATGGGTGCTTTTCAGAATAAAGAAAAATCAGGAGAGACAAAAATAACAGAACAGTCCACCCACTTAGTAGTTAGTGCTTTGATTACCATATTTTTTTTAACTGGATGGAAATGGGAATGAAGTAAATGGGGGAAGAAAACCAAATATCTTTTCCCTAATTTTTGTTTTCTTTGTTATTCTCATTCGTGCCTCGAAGCGATAACCTATGAAAGCTATTCTATCAATTATCAACGGCCGTGAGGAGGGTTGTTTGAAGCCGTAGATGACAAGTATGGCTTTAAAACTGAGAGAGAAGGGGCCCTTGAAGACAGCCAGGAAAGTTTTTTGTTTTATGTAGCGAAAGTTCTGAAGAGTTTGATGGGATGGTTTGGATATTTAAATCCAGTCCAACACCCTAAGAGATGAGAAAATATTTTAGGAGTATCTTTCATCCAAGTCTCGACTAATTTAAGTCTGTTATACCTTATGTTTTAACGGTACTAAGCTAAATTTCCAAACATTGCATGTAAAAAATGATGTGGTACGAAGTCACTCGCACGGGTGCGTATAAACCAGGGTTGAAATTCGCAATGAAAAAATCATTTTACGTGACCGGGATTCGAACCCGAACCCCAACTGCCGGTCAGGTGTGTTAGCCAGTTACACCACCAAGCCATCTTCCCTCAACATTTGGTGGTGTAACTGGCTAACACACCTGACCGGCAACTGGAAAATCCGGGTTGGAATCCCGGTCAAGTCAAATGATTTTTTCATAGCGAATTTCAACCCCGGTACTAAGCTATAGAGGTGGGAATTTCGGTTCATTTTGTGGATTCGGTTCATGGGATTTGATTCGTGGCAATGATTCGGTTCTTTAAATCGTTCATAATGAACCGAATGAACAAAATCCACGAGTGAATCTTGAATCCATGTGAATCTCGAATCCAAGTGAATCTCGAATCCATATGAATCTTGAATCCATGTGAATCTGTCGACTTACTGCATTTCAAATATTAGTGTGCGAAATAACAAACAAAAAAGTGAAGTGTGATGCTCCAATTCGGAAACACAAGACCTTTGACAAGGTGTTTCAAGGGTATTTACAGGGTTCTTATTGAACGATTTGGATTTGGCGGATTCGGAGAATTGCTAGCAGAATCTTCTACACAAATCGTTCATATTGAACGATTTGGATTCGGCGGATTTGAATCTTCCATCGTATCGTTCATTTTGAACGATTCTAGTGGAAAACGTAGATTCAATTCATTCGGTTCATGCCATTAAATCGTTCATTCTGAACGATTCATTCATGAACGACACAGCTCTACTAAGCTAGTTCAGCTAATACCAAAAACCGAAAGATATCACACGACCATTGAGGTAGATGGGCGCTTACTATTGTAGCTAATGCTAGAAGCCATGACGTGGGGGTGGCCTGTCAACCATCTTCGTTAACCCTCGTTTTCCTCCAGCGCTTGCGTGTTAATACATTAATTTTTCAATTTTACTATATTTTTCATTTATAACTTACTAGAAATCAACATGCACTCGCTCATTTAATATACCTTATCCTTAAATCTTTTGTCTATTTATTAACAACAAAAAAATCTGCAATTCCGATTAAACATACGGTATAATCGTGTAAATTTCATAGCGTAAGTAGCAGTATATATTTTAAGACTTACTTGTGTTTAACCTCAAACGGATGGTGGATATTTTTGCTAAACTCCGCTAATCGGTTGTGCCCGTGTTACTGTCCAAAAGAAAGTATGGAAACAACAAATATGGTTGTTAGTGCGGTTGACAGGCGACAGTTGATAAAGTAATGCCCTCCTCTTCTACCACAACGATAGTGAAAAATCAGTTCAATAAAAAGTGATTTGGAGAAATGTGTTATACTCTCCATATCAAAACATGAGCTGAAAGCAAATGGGTGTTCAACATAAAATAGCCAGTACCGTTTGGCAAAACCCATCGTTTCGGATATTTCGATCAGCAGTTTTTGTTTACAAAGTGAGCATAATCCCGGCGGGAATCAGGAAAATTAGACAAAATTAATTTTTGTATATTCCAAAGGTAAGAAAGGTTTTCATTTTATGATTCATGCAAGTTCCGAATTGAAATCTCCTTATAACTGATTTTCACTTTTCGCACACGCAGTTCTCTGAAAGCTCAGCCAGCCTAGATAAGTTTTTATTTCAGCAGAAAGTCAACAGCAACAGATGATTATTCCATCATCCGCGGTCTCATCAAAAGCTGAGCATTTAAATTGTTGCTGACATTTATTTTTTTGACAAGTTTCGTTCCATCCGTTGAGGTAGATGACGATGATATTACGCCATTAAACTGTTGCCTGACAACCAAAATAACACCCTACTATTGTTTAACACTACTCTTTTCTTACTTTCCTTTCAATAGCGCGATCAAATGGTCGAATTATCCAATTTATAGCAAGAATATGTATCTACCCGTTGTTAATTAAGACAAGTATTAAAATTTAAGGTAAGTGACTCTTGAAACATATACTGGCTGCTAAGTAATACGGATTTTTCTCGATTTCATCGTATTTTTCACCTTCAATGCGGATTATTATTAATTAAAATAAGTTAAGATATACATAAGGAAACTCTATATTAAAGAAGCGAATGGGTGCTGTTTTCTAGAAAGCTATCCACTGAGGTTGATGGAAAGGGAGCTTGCTATGCAGGCCAGTGCTTGGAGATGAAGTCAGTCCACCATATTCGTTAACCCTCATATTCAGAGTTATCATAAAATTTGTCTGAAAAAACTTTTAGTAAATTTATTTTTCCATTAATTTCAGCAAAAATTACATCTCCATCATTTATAATATGTATGGTATGTTAACCTCATTGATGTTAATACAACGAAGCAAATTGCGACAAATGTCCTTGTAAGTAAGAGCTTTAATTTGCTTTGCAAACCTCAGCGATTAGTGGCACAAATTAAAACTTTCCCTTGAGAAACAGACCCAAGGAGAATATGCAACTGGTTGTCTATGTCTGAGAAACAGACCCAAGGAGAATATGCAACTGGTTGTCTATGTCTGGTTGCTGAAAGTTACAAAATATAGCTACAAATTTATAGCTACAAGGCTATAGGTCTTGCGGGCTACCGAACTAATTTTGCAATTTTACTATGTTTTCCGTCGATAACTTACTATAAATTAGCATTCAGTTTCTTATTTCATGCGCATTCTAATTCCATCTTTTGTTTATTTATTTTCTACAATTATAATCTTTATTTCCGGCGAAAAATATTATAAAATCGAGTAGAATCCATAGCACTAAGCAGCTAAAATGTTTCAAGAGTTATTTGCCCTAAAATTTAAAAACGTAACTGATTTCTCAATTTTCATCCCCTAATTCGTCTATTCTGTCGTGCTATCCATAGGATGCCAGTAAACTGTGAAAATTATACTAGTGTGAAAATAAATGAAGATGTAATAAGAAAAGTGAAAAGCTACCGGTACCTAGGAACGATGGTGACAGACGACTGGAGAAGTATTGCAGAAATAAAAGCAAGGATAGCAATGGCAAAAGAGGCCTTCAGTCAGAAGAAAAACTTGCTATGCAATAAAAGCCTGGATCTGGAGCTGAGAAAGAGACCAGCTAAATGTGATTCATGGAGCGTTTTCATGTATAGATGTGAAGCGTGGACATTAGGTAAGAGGGAAAGAAATAGAATAGAAGCTTATGAAAAGTGGGTGTGGAGAAGGATGGAAAAAGTAAGATGGGTAGATAAGATGAGAAATGAAGAGGTTTTGAGCAAAGTAAAAGAAGGAAGATCGCTCCTAAAGGAAATAAGGAAAAGGAAAGGAAACTGGTTGGGCCATGTGATGAGAGGGAAAAGTGTAATAACTGTGGCAATTGAGGGTTCAATTGTAGGAAAGAAAAAGAGAGGAAGGAGAAGAATTAAATTGGTGGATCAGGTGAAGAACATCAGCTATGATGAAGCAAAGAAGGAAGCTCGGGTCAGAAGCGGATGGAGACGGCAGTGGTGTACGGGACCTGCCAGCAGCCAGAACACCAGATGATGATGATCCATAGGAAAGTAAGGAGAGAGTACGATTAAATAATATGGTAATCATATGTATGTATGTGTATCACTATGTCAAATTAGATAGCGTATCTAACAATGATTCTGGAATTGGGAGAACATTTTCGTTCATATTGTTTATCCTGCCCTTTCAGCAACCATACCATGACCTTGGCTGCATATTCTCCTTGAGTCTTTTTCTCAAAGGCAAGTTTAAATTTATGCCACTAATCGCCGAGATTTTTAAAGCAAATTAAAGGTCTTACCCACAAGGACATTTGTTGCTTCGTTGTATTAACATCAATTAGGTTAACATACCTACCATCCATATTATAAAAGATGGAGATGTGATTTTTGCTGAAATTAATTGACAAATAAATTCACTAAAAGTTTTTCCGACAAGTTTTATGATATCTCTGAAAATAATGGTGCTATTGTAAATTATTTGTTTTGGAGGAATGAACTTTCGACGAATACTCAAGTTTCATCTTAATAAAAGATACCGTTATCATTGATGATAGCAGAACAAGAACGACACACATCCTGTGCACCATAGTGAAAAGCTTCAAACCACCTCTATCGATACTTATCATTTAAATTCGGTATTTTCATTGTGACTGCAGAATATTTCTGAGAAAATGTTTGTGTTGCCATAGCTTGGTAGCGAAGGACTCGAGACCCCATCTTGATAAAACAAAAAATGCTTAAAATCACCTCCTCCAGAGGGTTTTCCTCCAGAACTTTCCTCCAGAAACACCCCGTATATATTTTGGTTGTCAGACTTCAGTTTGATGACGTATTGCTCTCTCCATACATCTCAATGAAGCTATCGAGCATCGTAAAATTGCAAAATTAACGTGTAAGTTTATAAGTGCTCTAGGACAATCGGATTTAGCAAAGATGGTGGACAGGCCGTTCCCACAAAACAAATTTTTGTGCCAAAATAGCAAGCCCCCTGACCATCTACCTAAATGGTTGAAACAATTACCTCTAAGGACACCTTAGGAAAGCGCTCTATATTAATTAAATGATTTATTGAAGAACAAACTACTTGGTAGATGTAGGCTCTTTGATTAATCTGGACGTCTTTATAAGTAGAATGCGAAAACATCTCTGTTTAAGAATGTATAATTATGAAACTATAAGATCAACCACTTTTGTATAAAAATGAATTGTTAGAGAGATCTTCAAAAAGTCGATTTGAAAGTTCCTTTCCTCTATTTTGTTGCCTTGGGTTGCTCCTCTAAACATATTTATTTATTTATAAAGTTTTATGTTGCTTTTACATAAGAAGTGGTAATACTGGATTATTATTTGCAATCCATCTCCCTACCTCCTTCGCAAAGCACGTATTTCCTTACCCAAGCCGAAACTGACGTTATTCAAACGATGTTTCTCGTACATAGGTGTGTCCTAAAGTGTATGGGTCATTCCACCACAATTCGACCAGAAAATTGGCAAAATTGACCCTTGAGGTAACCGATTTCGACCAAATTTGGTAAATCGTCTTCATTTGATTACAAAATGAAAACCCCAAAGCCATTTTGTAATCCATTCAACGGTTTACGAGATATAGCAATGTTGTAAAACAAGAATTTTACAAAAGCGTCGTCGCATTTGACGGCATATCTCCGGAAATAAGGAAGATAAAAATACATTCAATGACTTATTTTAAAGGCACTAAATTGAGAAAGATAATTAATGGATTATTACATATAATTTAAACAATTAAATAAAGTTTATAACAAATTGAAATGTTCAAATCGATTTTTGACGATGTAGCTATGCCTTCGATTTTCCTCATTTTTTTATATGTTGTAGATACAACCCTCCCCTACAAGTTAAAAAATTTTGGTAGGGGTAATATTTCATTTAAGAAAGAAAAAAATTTTTGAGTGAAGGCGTAACGCTGGTCTCCCGCCGCGGCGGCGTCCGACTCTCGCGCCGAACGTTCAGTAGTCGGTTCCCCAGATCTCATCAGCGCGCTTCCTTTTCCATCTTCTTTTCACCAATTTTAACTGTATACCGACCCTTTGATTCCCTTAACCCATGTCATTCGCTATTTGCTTCCCACTGAAGTGACCGTCACTTTAGAATCTAGGATTAGCGACAACATGCTTAATAGCGGGGGCGACCGTGGGCCCACCAGCGGCCGTGCTCGGAGAACAATAGACAAACCTCGCCCCGTCTTAGACCTCCAATGCTACTTTCCTCTCTTCCCCTATCTCATTCACCTCGCATACCCTTTATTATGTTCCTCCTAGTCCGTCACTCGGGCACTTTCTTTGAAATGTTGCATAGAAATGCCATTCAGCATCACCGTCGAAATCTTCTTAGTGATGCAACTGATTCATTATGTTGTAGCGGTTCTTCGGAATAGTAAATTATTCTACTTAGATAATGTACTCTTCTTCGAAGAAAAGTTATCAGTTTCCCTTGAAAGGTATAGAATGCACTCACGTTAGTTCCATACAGTCTGAAATAATAACCAAACTGAAAGGTGCGACTTTATCGCAGGTATTTCTGCTGTAACACGCAAATGGATGTACTGTAGTCTGATCGTTACACCAATGGACCCCTTGTACAGCATCTTGGTGAAGAAAAGAAAAATTCTCAGACAAATCGGCCACACCGACAACTTTACGCAATTTCAGATTGTCACTGACATTTTAAATAAAATATAGTTTGCATGCAAGCGATGTAGTCATGCCTTCTTACTTTGGTGGTATTCTCAGCGAAAGCCTCACAAAAAATATTTACGTCCTTGACCTGTGTGGTGAACGCAAAATGATTTTCCTGAGTCCATTGCTTGAAACAAACCTTATCCGTACTTTTTTCCCTGATGTACTCTGAAATAATTTCTGTCATTCAGTCTCTACTCCCACATTTTCTGACGACATCATCACCGTTTTCGCCCTCTTCTCGTGGCGGTGTTTCTGGGTACTCACTCATGACGCACATTTCTAACGGAGGGCGACAGAGTGAGAATTCCACGCAATCCCGATAAGTTTAGAAAATTTTTTCTCCGTTATCTGACTCTATTTGCCCTAATCCAGCCCCGAGGAATTGTAACTTGTAATTCTGGTGGATCATGCAGACACATATGGTGTGAGTGCCAGGTTCACCAGCCAACACGCACTCAGGAGGCTTCAAATCTGCAAATTTGGAGAATCCAATCTTTAAATTAGGATTTCTCTCTTAAAAGGCTTCATTAGCTTCCCTCAAATTGCAAAGAATTAACCTTTTCTGCTTTACTACGCGCACATTTCCCTCCTTTACACTCTTTTTTGCCCGCCATTTCTCTACTAATATCTGGTTCACGGCAGAAATCAATCACTATCAGTTTAGTGTCATTTGAGAGGTATTTGTTTCGTCTCGCGTTCGCAGAGCACAGAATTCCTTACTCAGATAGGTATTTTTTCATCTTTTTGACCAAATACGTCGATGTTTGAAACTCCTGCTTTATCTTTGAAACACTCCAAGATTTAGGTAGGACAGATAGGATAAAAAATCTTTCACTCATTTTCGTAGCGTTTAGGAACTTATCCTTCAGCTTCATAATCATTTCCTTGCCATCTTGGTGGAAGAGATCTTCTTGTTCAGGAATATCTTCTTGAATATTCACCTCCCCACCAGTAACCTTTTGAAGAGATAATCTCAAAGCAGTGGTTGCCACTTTTAATTTCTTCGCCAGATATTTGCTTGTCCTCTGACATTTTTTGTTGTTGTTACAGGTGTTTGATCCAGGGATTTTAATGTCTTGTTCAGTTTTCACAAGCAAATTTCTTTTCCTGGAATGTACTGACATCCATTGGTTTCACCAGTCCCGCTATTTTTCATATAACTAACTGATAACTCTGACTAAGAACCTTGAGATTTAATAGCTGGCACATGTTGAGAGCAACCTGGATTGTTCTATTCGGCAAAATTTTCTGGCTTGTTGAATTTTTTTACACCCACTTTACATTGAACACAGAGCTTCTACCCTCTATTACAACAGGCACTGTGTCATGGTAGAAATTGTGGAACTCGCTTGTTATTGTCCATAAATTAATCGAGCGAATGTTTCCATGCAAATTCAAGGGATTTCAGCACCGCTCTTGGCGAACCTCGTAGAAGAGTAAATAATCCTTACAATGACGGTTGCACACACTGAGTACAGCATCCACACCACTTCTCAATTCCATCAACTCAATTTTACAAGTAGAATAGCTGCGAAAACTCCTCAATACTGTTACACTCGAACATTTCTGGTTTAAAGCAACACCAACTGAATATATCATAATCAACCACTGCAGACCAAAAAATGTTTACTCGCACTGAAACACGCGCTCTCTAAAAATGAGACCAAGGAGTGTTTTGAAACATCACTGACGGAGGATGGACGGCAACAGACGAACTGCTTGCAAATGCGATAGTTAGTGAGGGAAAAAAATGTCATGGGTAGCTCTTCGCATCTACCATTGTTTTTTTTATCAGGGTTTAATATGTGAATGGGTGAGGGTGGGCGACGGCTACTGTGCGCAATGGTTGTAAAGATGTTTCTCAGAACAAAATAAGGGTATGTGAGGAGAATGAGATAGGGGAAGAGAGGAAAGTTGCATTGGAGGTCTAAGACGGGGCGAGGTTTGTCTATTGTTCTCCGAGCACGGCCGCTGGTGGGCCCACGGTCGCCCCCGCTATTAAGTATGTTGTCGCTAATCCTAGATTCTAAAGTGACGGTCACTTCAGTGGGAAGCAAATAGCGAATGACATGGGTTAAGGGAATCAAAGGGTCGGTATACAGTTAAAATTGGTGAAAAGAAGATGGAAAAGGAAGCGCGCTGATGAGATCTGGGGAACCGACTACTGAACGTTCGGCGCGAGAGCCGGTCGCCGCCGCGGCGGGAGACCAGCGTTACGCCTTCACTCAAAAATTTTTTTCTTTCTTAAATGAAATATTACCCCTACCAAAATTTTTTAACTTGTAGGGGAGGGTTGTATCTACAACATATAAAAAAATGAGGAAAATCGAAGGCATAGCTACATCGTCAAAAATCGATTTGAACATTTCAATTTGTTATAAACTTTATTTAATTGTTTAAATTATATGTAATAATCCATTAATTATCTTTCTCAATTTAGTGCCTTTAAAATAAGTCATTGCATGCATTTTTATCTTCCTTATTTCCGGAGATATGCCGTCAAATGCGACGACGCTTTTGTAAAATTCTTGTTTTACAACATTGCTATATCTCGTAAACCGTTGAATGGATTACAAAATGGCTTTGGGGTTTTCATTTTGTAAATAAATGATGGCGGTTTGCCAAATTTGGTCGAAATCGGTTACCCCAAGGGCAATCACCTGGTCGAATTTGGATGGAATGACCCGTATCATTTATTACCCTTTTTATGTTTTAATTAAAAAATTCTAAACACAACAATGAAAAATACACGATCTTGTTTCTTTACATAAGTAAGACGAGAGGAGGCTTTTTATAACAGAAATATTATTTGATAAATGTACAGTAATTTCAAAATGCTGTATTTTCTTCACATACCTATGTGTGCATACCTAATTCTGCAAACGATGGTAACCATAATTCAGGTTAACCTACTTAGTTACCTGAAGTTACTCCTAGTTTTAGACAAGATGTTACGTTGTTAACATTCTGTCGTAGTTATAAAACATTATTATAATAATAATACTATTATCATTCAAATTATTTCACGCATTTAGGCCTAATAAAGTCATATGGTTGTCATAATAAATAAATACGGTTGGCATAAATAATAAAAATACGGTTGTCATGATAGAAAATTAAACAGTATGTGTTCAGTTGGAGGGACGGAACCTCGCATTCTCCGTCTCTGAATGTACATGAAGTGACACGACTTTAGGGGAACCTAACCTCACGCTATGTGAGGGCCAACTGGATGTGAACGCTTTTGTATTCACGACAAAGCTTCTTCTTTATTCGCGATTGAACGCGGTGGCATCTGCTGCGTCTCCCCAAGTCGCTACGCCAGATAGTTAGGGAAATGTCTTGAGGTAGCGGGGAGGAGGAGATGCTTGAAGCGATCGATGGTACTTAATGAAAAAGGGGGAAAAATGGAAATGATTCTGAATTCAGAGTTGATTGTAATCCTTCCTCTTCGCGAAGCAAGGGGGAGGAGAAGAAGGACTCGGAAAATCATTAATCTCACCCGCGCATTGACAATTTTCGAACGTTTCGACTCTGTAGAGAGAAATAAAGATACGTGTATTCGAATTAAAAACTATTCCATCTCTACATGGTACACCTCAGCTATTAGAAATAAAATTTTAGTGGCAAAATACGTGTATTTTTCATGAATAATTTTGATGAAGAATTTTAACGACCATAGGATCCAACTTCTACGTCATTTCGATTTAAAGAACGTAATTTGACCACGGTTTCTGAAATCATCTGCAAATTACCAAAACATCAAACTGTATCTGTTTCTATATTTACCGAATTCCAATTCTATGTGAGAAATCCTTCTTGTGAACACTCAAAATCTGAGCAAAAATAGTATTAGACAGAAAAATGATACTCTATATTCCTTTCCATTTCCACTTTTTTGCAAAAAAGAGCTTGAAATTTATAAATGTGCTATAGATATCAAGCAATGGGCACTTTTTTTCCTGAAAAATATCTAGAATGTGCATTTTTATCAAGGAGACAACATTTGAGTCACTTTTGGTGGGAATCTCATTAAACAGTGTAGGGTATCCAGGCAATGAAGAGATTCCACGGTGACTGAATGAGTCAAATCAGACGCAGAATCTGCATACTTCCGGTCTTATTGATAAAGAAACGCTCCTTTTAAATTGCGACTTACCTTAAATTAAACTGAGACAAGTGAAATTGGTTGAAAATGTTTTGCAATAAGTCGATTAAGTCCAATAATTTATTTTGTAATGCGCTATTTTCCAAACCACTGTGGTCAACTTCAAAACCCTTTGAAATACATAAACGGAATCACCTTTAATATTAGCACGCAATTAAATGATTAATACGGATAGGCACATCAATTCCCGACATTATAATTCAATCCTCTATCGGCATTCACTTGTTAAAAAACAGATTTTCGTACGATGTCATACAAACTACGTAAAAAAGTACTTTTTCTCCACGTTTCATCCCATGTCCATTTGAAAATACGCAATTTAACGTTCAACATGCCAAAATTAAGAAAGCTGAAAAATACTATTTGATTTTCTTGAAAGTAAGGTGTCATAGGCAGATATGATTATATTTTTAAAACTACTCATTGCTCCTTTACATTTATTAAACGATCAGTTTCACGTTTTTTATTGATTTTCGTGGCTAGAGATGGTTATTTTTAATATTTATGAAAACAGATCTGGTTGATGAGTGCTGATTTTTACATTTGCAATCATTTATAAACTACGACAAGGGTGTTCTATATCACATCGGCGGGAATGGCAAACTGATCGTATGAATATTAATTGGTAAATATAACTTATACTCCAATGGTCGGTTCATAGGTCAACTTTTTGCCTATTAGTTTAAGTGAAAATAAGTGTACGTAGTTCAGTGCAAAATTTATTTTTACTAATTGACATGGAACTCCAGAAAGTTGAACCGAGTTTATTTCATTGATTGTACGAACCCTTGTTAGAAATACTAATGTCTCAAATTGTACAAAAAATCATAAGATTTGTGTCATTTACTACAACTAAATATTAAGATATATTTACCTAAACTGTTCCGAGTTTTAATTCAGTATCGTTTTAAGACCAGTTTAAGCTAAAGTGTCATGAAAATTTCTGTTTTGCCGGTAAAAATGCAAATGGAGTGGTACGAATGAAGTTTTGAACAACAGAGATACCAATTTCAATCCAATCAACTCAAACATTTGCTTAGTTCTCAAAGGAATCCTATATTCGGTGACATTGGACTTTTCGTGGAACTGCAAAACACCTGCAACCTCAGTTTTCACACATTAACAATGCACTTCAGAGACTAACAAATTATTTTTAAGGGCGCTCCTGGTTCTTTTTTCGAGGAAATTTTTTCATTCCTTCCCTTTCGCGAAGATGCGACGCGACGGCTGCATTCCTGGTGACAGAGGAATGAGTGCATCCTTCTCATGCTTCCTTTTGTCTTCTCTCTCCATTTCCCCTTTATCCGGAGGACCAAAGCGTGCCAAATATAAATAGTTTGGGAGTCCCTCGTACGGAAATGTAAAAGCGCCTCGTAGCAGCTTCACGCTGTTTTCAGTCTCGTCTGGAGTACACCGCAAGCACGTGGTACGCGGCATGGATTAAGAATGTCCCATATAAACTGTGAGAGTAAAAACTAAACAAAGAACTTACTAGCTGATGAATTAATAATGACAAGACCAACTATGTTATAATCCAGAGAGTTTTTTATTGGCACATCTAGTTTCAACGCTACTGCGTCATTATCAAGTACATTAAAAAACTCTAAGGATTGCAACACACTTGGTACTGCCATTATTAATTCAAAAATTGACTTCAACAAGATTACACCTTAAAGGATTGAAATTCATTTAACTATCTGTTCTATTGGATTAAAAATCCCTACTTTCTCTGATGGAAAACGTCAGAAATTGAAAAAAATATGGTAAAAACATCTAATTATTCCATGATAATATTGAAAATGAACAATTTTAAATTTCCACAGAAGTCAACTGCATGGCAACTTTTATATAATTACAACCCTTTGACTTTAATTATCGCAGTATTCAACCGATTACAAAAAAAAGAGACGGAACGTTGCGTTATTTTTATTCCAAATTAATTTCCTGGGATTTTCGCGCCTAATGAACAGTTTTCTATGAAGATGTCAGTAATGTTAGATATAAAGATACTATTTTTTCCCACTGTTATCCCTATTCTCGTATTTAACACGCGCAATTTCATGTTCCATTTGGGAAGTGAATATCTGGGAAAGGTAACATGTTTTTCATATCAAATTAGGAACATTTTTTGTGTAGCCTCCGAGTCTTTTGGGGCTCCCTACTTAATCCGTGTAAAAGTTGTGAAACAAATGTTCACTCGTAGCAGCTTTAATTTGTAATTCATTATTTTTTTGTTAAATATTTATGACTAGCGTCCTTAATGCACTAGTTGTCTAGTGAACCATAATAAGAAGAAAATTACAGATATTAATTCTGCGCCTCTAAGTTGAAATGAGGCAAAAGTTGGATGACTAAGAGGATAACCGCAAGATCTGTTGAAAAAATAAAAGATTTCAGGTTTTCCCAGTGAATAAAATGCAGAAAGGCTTCTCAGGAACTCAACTGGGACAGCGGTTTCCACATAAGCCAGACATGGAAATCCATTCTAAAGTCCATAGAGGCAACCCGAGAACAACGACTCAATCAGAAGAAAACGCAGAAAAATGACTGCTCCTGTGACCAATATGTATTCGGGACAACTCAACTCATCGGCTTCTCATTACCCTGAGGACATCTGCAGAGTGAGCGGCCAAAACGTTGGTCATGGACCTTCAACCCGGATGTAATCCTTTTCTGCCTTTGTTGAAAAATGCCAAGAGAAAGAAAAGAGTGGCACAACTGATTGATGATCCTCCATACGGAATCCTAACTTATTCCATTAATTATTTTTCCGTAACTTAACTAAATATGTCGCCATAAATGACTCACTTGTCATTCAATTTACATTTTGTTTGCTTAGAGAAATAATTATCCTTGTGAATAGTAATTGAACGAGTCTCGAATTATGCACGCCATATTTATCGTATCAAAAATTAAATTACGTAATATTAATAAATATAAATGATTCTTCAAATAATTAAAAATTTCGCGGTCCATATACATCAAGAACCATTGATTTTCAGGTAACCCGCGTCAGGAATTTGACGAGCCAACGTTTCTCCTTTTCCGAGACCTCGTCTGGGCTGTATGACCTTCATGCCTTAATTATGCATCAATTGTGTATCCATAATGAGGTGAACGAACGAATTCTGCACCTTAAGTTGAAATGAGGAAAAAATTGGATGACTAAGAGGATAACCGCAAGCTTTGTTGAAAAAATAAAAGATTTCAGGTTTTCCCAGAGAATAAAATGCAGAAAGGCTTTTCAGGAACTCAACCGGGACAACGATTTCCACCTAAGCCAGACATGGAAATCCATTCTCAAGTCCATAGAGGCAACCCGAGAACAAAGACTCAATCAGAAGAAAACGCGGGAAAATGCCTGTTCCCCTGACCAATATATATTCGGGACAACTCAACTGCATCAATTGTATATCCATAGTGAGGTGAAAGATTTCCAGAAGACTCTACACCCCTTCCCCACTTTTATTACAATGTGGAATTATATATAAGTATTTTTTAAAGACTGAATTCATTCAAAATGCTAGAAATATTTTAGAAAAATCATAATAAACACATAATTTTGCCTTTATAATATAAGCTGCACAAGTAAAATCGAATTATCACGAAATCTATGTCAACATATTCAACATGTATGTGATAGAAGAGCTGACAGTGCCATAGAAAGGTTTAGACCAAAGAAGTCATGGATGAATGCGTTACGAAAGACTCTAAAGCGGAGGTGTATCAGGAGACTTAAACATTGAAGAGTTTATATGAAGGAATATAACTGCTTTTGACCTGTGGCTTGCGGCTGGGGGAATGTGCTCGGTTTGAACTGGGATGAGTGCTGTATGCCTGGCGTCGAATCCACACTTTTTTGGTGTCTTGCACGGTATTTCCTAAACTAGTTGTAGCGTAAAAACCTTCATTCACACAAAACGTTCCCACCACTCCTCCCTACTGTTACTTTATTTAACCTCCCTTTAATCAAAACGTCATTTCATATCCAGCTAACACCGTCCTTACCTCTCCACTCCTGATTTAGCAAATGTATCAGTTAGCAAAAATTGTACTTGTCTACCTTGAGAATGACATAAGTTGTGTGGAAACCTAGGTCGGCGAGTTGAAATAAAAATTGTATGGAATATTAATAAATTATGTATCAGTTTAAGGTCATTATATTTTTGATATCTTTGCGGTCATTATATAAGAAAAAATGAAGTGTACTGAAGAGTAGAAAAGAAAAGGACATTATGGACACCATACAGAAAAGAAGAACCAGATGGATTGGAGACACCATGAGACACAATGAGTTTGTGAAGAGCATAATTGAAGGTAAAAAGAGAGGGAAAAGTCCCCAGAAAAAGTTTCAGGAATAAGTTCATGGATGAATGAGAGAGGAAAGTACATGAGAAGCGCTACCAGAAGGTAGGGAACTAGTGTTAGATAGGGATGGGTGGGGGGATGCAGTCAACCAATTTAGATTTGAGAAACCAATGAGATGAAACCTGACACTGAGATTTCTTATGTATGATAAGGTCCTTGATTGTTTCCATTTCTACAATTATCCATTTAATGTTATGAAGAAAGAACTTTTTCTTTGAGAAAAAGCCTTGTGCTCTCACTCTCTCCCTCTCTCTTCCTTAGACAGGTACTAATTCCTTGATATGCTTGCCTAAAATTCCGTAATCAAAGAACTTTTTCGATTGGATTGCCGACTAGTGATGAAAGACTGCAGTTCAAGTGTAAATACAGTCATTAAATCGTAAATAAATCACGTCTAACCGGCTTTTGCCATGAATATATATAGGTTTTGCATACAAGTAATCATAATAAACATCTGTTCATGTTTAGTTCACTCAGTCCTTAGCACCACTTAGAAAAAAGTACTCTCAGTCGAATCGCAAATAGCCGTTGTTTATTGTTGTTAACGTGAGACTGTGGTGAATATGTATTCAATAACGAATGTAGAAATATGAACTATGATGCAGTGTATAATAGCTGACTGTTTTTGAAACCTAACAGTTACTTTGTAGATGTTAGAGGGGAAAAATCTACTACAAGAAGTGTGTAAGATGCATATGATACTTCCACCGTGAGTCTTATCCCTGCTGTGTGGATCTTTTACTGTTAATTTAAGCTACATTTTTTTGGTTTGTTACCTGTTGAGAGCCTTAGGAATCAGAAGGTATGATCTAGGTAGATTGATGTGGATGTTAATGTGTAACCTACTATTCATGTGACCTTGGAGTAGGTTCAACAATCTCTCCTTTATTCGTAATTCACAAGACAGATTCGATAAGGCAGACTTCGGAAAATAGGAGCAAGAATGGTAGGGTAGGGTGGGGTGTCTATTCTAACTTCTGTAATCTGTGCACAATAACACATGTATTGTCATTTTAATGTTGACTCTCATAAATTGGATGTAATCGGGCTTGAAGTAATGGAAGTGAACGGTATCTATCCCGGATAATGGTTATTATTATCTTTTCATCCTATACTCGTAAAGGAAACCAGCTCCACCTTGATAGGTCATGTTTTGACGAAGCAGGAAGAGAGAATGTATCGCAGCCGACATCGATTTAATTATTGGACGTAGTCGCTCAACTATTTTTTCACAATCAGGGTTGATATTTTTAAGCTGGTCATTTCCAGAGGTCCATCCAGAACGAAATAACACCCAGAACGAATGTTTCTTTAACCTACATATAGTCGCATCCGGTGTTTAAGGTCGTACAAAAAATACCTTAAATTGGTCAAATTGACTTACGGAAGGAACCTCATAGGTGTTTTGGTTGTGATATCAATATATATTAACATCTATTAGGCCGCAAACTTTTCGATGAACGCACAAGTTTATCCATGCTGACATTGAGAAGTAGAGTTTTGCGATTTGAAGTGTAATTTTGAAATCAGTGTACGCAAGAATAAAGATTCGAGAGAAATTTAAGATGGACTGTAGCGAATATCCTGGTGGTCTGCGTATAGAACACCGTAATTTAGTCATATGGGAAACAACGAGGTGGTTTTATTTTTTCTTGATTCAGGATAAGCGATTATTTTAAAGAATAAACGCATGTAAATCCAAAATAACTTACTATTGAGCGCGATTTTTAAAGCGATCATACTACTGGCTACTTACCTCGCCCATAAAGGCATTTCATATCTATAATAAAACTCTTAATGATGGAATTCGAGATATTGGTACTTCCTGGTTCTGTTGAATATATGTTACTACTTTACAATGGAGGAGACGAATGTTTGAAGCCTAAAACTAGGAACCAATGAAATGGAGGTGGTGGGGTGGGAGGCGGGCGGACGGGAGAGAGGGGGTGCCTCCTAGTGATGAAAGACGAAAGTTCAAATGTAAATACAGTCGACAGATTGTAAATAAACACGTCTCACCGGTTTTGCCATGAATATACATGGGTTTTACATACAAGTAATCAAAATGCAGTGGATCAAAAATGTAGTACTACACGCGGGGCGTGATTGTACACTTTTTTAATATCGTCCGGTCTACAGATATATTTAATTCCCCTCCAAATTTAACTACACAAATGTACAATCCACTTATTAGCACTTCGTGAATATCGCTATACGGAAATTTAATAATAATGCGAGGTGACTTCATGAGTATTCCCAATGGCCATCGTTTCAGTGTAGCTATGTAAAAATGGTTTGCACCAACCGCCTTCTTGAACTGATTCTTATATCTCAATCCAAGTCCCCAATTGTGAGTCCTCGTAGACGTATACCCTGTTTGCAGCCTCGTACAAAGCAAGTACTGTTTGAACAAGACATTCTAAATTCTTTATTTAAACCGAACGGACTTAATGCATTCAAATTAGAATCGGAGTCTGGCAAACATCGTCGTCGGCACACGATGAACGTTTCATAAACCTCTTACACATTTTCTATAATAGATATCTCCTCTCTAACATTTAAAAAGTAACTTTACAATAACAACTGAAAAGACTCTAATCGAGGTGGCGCTAAGGACTGGGTAAACTAAAAGTGGAAATTTAGGCAACACATAGCCTAGGCAACAAAGCCAAATATCCAAATCCATAATATATATTCATGGAACTAAATTTGGAAATTGTGACAACACGTTACCTAGGCAACGATTCCAAAAGTTTAATCTATAATATTTATTCATGGCCATACATTTGACTTGTGACTTCCCTATCTAAGTTATGATACTTCTGAGATTTCCAAAGCACTTAAAAGTTAGTAAGTAACTGCATTCATCACAAAAAATAAACAAAACATCCTTCAACAAGTCTAAATTACACTTAGAACATGCTATTAACGATACGATCGTTACTCACTCACCACTTGAAAATAACACAAAGAGCCAAAAAAGTACCTAATTGAATATATTCTCATTTACAAAATTACGAAGGTAGCCAACTATAACTAAGGTAGATTTGTCAATATTAGCGTGATAATAATAGAATAATAACTAATTCTAGAATGGTAAAAATTTATATCACATTCACGATTGTGGGGACATTTTCGTTAGGGAACGAGATTCTTTTGATTCCTTATAATGCGGATGCAATAAAGAATTTTGAGAAATTAGAAAACATTTTAAAAATTACTTTGATATTTATTTATTAATTATGATATTTATTACTTCATAAATTTAGTGGAATAATTAGGAACCTCAACATGAGAATATTTGAAAAAACCTGTTAAAAAGTTAAAACAAGGAATTAGTATAGATAACTTTGTTTAATAAGATGCAAAGATGAAATATGATAATCACCGCTTCACTATTGACTTAATTAAAGAAAATATAGGAAACGTTTCCTGGAAAAAACATTGAATTAGCTCTGATAAATTTATTGAATATTGAAGAAAAAATTTTAGAAAAATTATATTAAATTATTTCAACATTAATTTTTCTTCCGAGTAAACGCGCGGTAATTTGGTTCGAAGACTAGAGATTTTGTGCAATCGCTCGTCAACGGATTCTCAGCAAACTGTATTAGTACATGAGAAGGATCTTCAGTTATGTATTATGCAATCGCAACTGCGTATAGTGGGTGGGATTTTGTAGGGGGTGGTAGAGAAACGCAACACTTTTAGGAAATGAATATAGCTTAACTATCATTCTTTATAATCTAAGATCATGTATCGATATATGCTTCCTCTTTGATGTTATTTTTTTTAATTTCTCGCTTCTTTACAGAGAAGGGATTAGCTGCTTTTCAGAATACCTCTACTAATCCGGAGAAACTTTTGAAAAATCTGGGGAATTCTACTGTCTCTACGCTTTAAGTAAATCGATAGGACAGATTCTGCACAGATTCCTCACCCCAATTCCATCATACACCCCTCATGGAAACGTTTGCCGTACTCTCTAATCGTCTGTTTTGGGGTACTTTGTGTTAGTTGCGTGTGTGTGTGTTGGCTATGACCCCGTCAGAGACTTTAAGGCTGGTTTGCAATTTACCCACGTCCATAAGTGTCGTTGTTTTACATGTTGATTGGCCTGGTATTCTGAAGTAAGAAAAGCTAGTTTACGATTATTTTTTTTCAGCGATATAAAAGGTTCGCTCTCCTCGCGCTCGTTAACTTTTACACACTTTTTCGGTAAAAAACACATTACATTTTGTAATTCTGGGGGAGTTTGGTTAACTTAAACGTTGATGAATGGTGCTGTCTCATTAAGCTCTCGAATTTAGTCAGTCTGTCTCTCCGCAGGCTATAGCATGAAAGTGATATCGCGAAGCAATTTCTCACCGCCATTAGCAATTCTACCTTTTCAACCATCCGGTAGTAATGTCTATTTTGAGAGATGGAGATTCGAAGTGTCACTTATCGAGTGAATGGTACGTGCAAGTCCTTTGCGCGTGCGTGACTGTATGTTTAACCGTTGATGTGGAATTAATTTCCTCGTTAGTTGGATATTGATGATCTCTCAACCCCTGACATCGGGAGTTTACAACTCTAAAGTTGGGAAAACATCGTGAGATGAGTGCCATTATCGAATTCCAAGGGTTTACCACTAATGATAAAAGCTACATGGTCAAGGAATTGACCATTAGTGATGTTCAGCGTACTTGTTGCAATACCTGGCTATTCAAATTCCTGTTTGGGATACTTTTCACGAGAGAGGCTTCTTGGTTAAAAAAATGACTATCACAGCTTGTCATAATATGAAGGAGATATTGAGTATTTGCAATTGGAGAGCATTGTGAGACAATACACCCAACGTTTCAAGTTTCTCTCCTTAAAGGGTGTGGAAAAGGCTGCTTCTCTTAGAAAACTATTGCCCGTGGGCATTTGCGTAGCAAATCTGGAATTGAATGGAGGCCCATCCTTAAAGACATTGTCAACAAATGAGTGCTGTTTAATTGACGCTCATTCTCAAAGTAATTTACAATGTGCCAGGAAAAATGCTCACAAGCTGGCTGACTGGTGTTCTTGTAATAAAATGTTGAAAAAAATAAATTTTTGAAAACTTGTATTCCCTGTTTTATTTCACCTCAACACCTTTATTTAGATTTAATATCAGATGGTATAACGCGCATGGGCGGGAGCGTCCCCATAGCTGGTTTTTTGTCCTTTCGCTTATCATTGACAACAGCATAATGCGACCTCGAAGAAAGAGGAAGGGGAAGAGGAGGGATTATGCGTCAGACGCGGTGGTCGGGAATGATGTAATGGTGAAAAAAAATTACGTTGCAGCTGAGCAAGTTGAAACTTGAGGTCGGAGTGGAGCTCAAGGTTGTCGATGCAGTATAGGCCATGCACCTAACAATCTGTGCGAATGTTGTGAACTATTCCATCAATGAATACCACGCACGGACGTTGTCCTGGGTTGCGAGATATTATACATTTCAGTCTGCTGCGGTCCTATTATACATTCAATCGTAGAAACAATGATTGCACGAATGTCACGTACGAACGTTGTCCTGGGTTGCGAGATATTATACATTTCGGTCTGCTGCGGGCCTATTGATCATTTTGACATAAAGACGAGGAAATCATTCGATTTGGGTTAATTAGAGCTATCCAACGATGTCAATATGAAGGTCGTCATTTGGAATGTAGCAACCAACTGCACGTTGATATGGATATCGTAAAGTGAAAGGAATGCGGAAGCTCCGATCGAATGACCTTCTGGGTGAAAAATACATCCTCCCTCTACTAACTTATCAACCAAGAGTTAATTGCTTTGAATGTTTGATCTAATATTCCTAAGCTGGATAAAATATATTGGGGTTCATCTTTTGTGTCGTTAATTAAGCCTATGAATAATTGCAAATGCACAATAATTATTCATTCAAAGTAAACAAACAGGCCATTTGTCTCAAAACAACTATTTTATCAAGTAATTTAAACTCCAAGCGGTTCGTCGCGCTCCCGCTATCTTGGCTACTTATGAAACTCAAGTCCATATGATATGAAGCCATTTATTAAACCAAAAAATTTATCAAATGTTTCTGCAACGCTAATTGAATGGTTGCCATGGCTTATGGGTCCCATAACGCTATGGTATACATATGTGGCGTTTCTGTGACTGGCCATTAGTGCGTCAGCTCGTGCGGTAGAGGAAAATCGGGGTTAAGAAACACGGCGGACAAACCACGCCCAAGTTACAATGTCTAGAATTGGTCACTACATCAAGAGTCGACTGAGATGCATTGAGAGTCATTAGTAGCAAGAATTATTCATTAGCAGACGGTTATTAGCAGTAATTCGTCCTTTCCGCCGTTCACTTCATGGAAAGATAAGACAATGGTAGGAGTAACCAAAATGCCTGTGATGATGCAATATACCGCTCCAACCACCAATATTAGTCAAGGGATCCATATGTGTGTTCTAAAGTTGAATAAACACCTTATTTAATAAATATTTACGGCTAGCGAGAGAGCTAAATCATACCCTGAGCAAGTCGCTCGCGCCTACTCCAATTGGCGCTGTATAAATGTTTATTCAAGCGGTGTTGTTTAAACTTCGAGTAGCGTATGTCATAACAGAAAGTCGGAGAGAATATGTTTATGTTTAATTAAGCCATTTCACTCCGCAACATGACGAAGGTAGGCTTAATTAAAAAAAAGCTGCCGACGCAAAGGTGCCTTCCACTCAATGTTGCTCAGGCCTCAGGGTCACTTAATCCAGATTTCTGAAATCGCGAATGTAGCATCAGTGAAGTGCGTCTTACAAGCTGATATGAAAATTAAATAGGATATCGGGGCTAGTTTTACTCTAATTCTGCCTTGAACGTAGAGTTTTACATGAGCTCTTATGGAGATGGCTCACATTGCATCAGAAAAATTCGATTTGTACGATAAACCATCATCAAGCTTTGGATTAAAACTTGATATAAGGTGCATAAAGTCATGTAAATCGAATAATTATAAAACCATTGCATCTTTCCCCTATTTTTAAAATTTATTAGCAAATTACTATCGTAATTGAAGCCAAATTTTGGCAGTTCCACGCAAATGGCGCAACAGTCGGCTCCTATGGCTGGATAAATGTGAATATTAAAAATATATTCAGGAAATATCTTCAAATTTTTTACCGTAATTTTAGTTTTAAAAAGGTAGGTAGCCGATTTCATCAGTGAAAGCAGGATTTTTTAATCTGAATAGATAAAGATGTGTAATTTATTATCTGGCATGACTAACATAGTCATGTCATAGCCACCTTAACCCATAATCGGAAATAAGGTGGCACGTACCACAAACAGCATTTAAACACAGGAGACCGTAAACGAAAACATGTGTGTAGAGCGTAGCACTCAATGGATCGGAAGCATGGACCATTGGAAAAGCTGGCCAGAAAATAATATAAGCCTTCGAAACCTGGAGCTGAAGAAGGATAGTGAAGATAAAATGGACGGACAAAACAAAAAATGATTAAGTGCACAGAAGAGTAGAGGAGAAAAGGACATAAGAAATACTATAGAGAAAAGAAGAACTAGATGGATTGGATAAACCATGAAACCCAATGGGTTAGTGAAGAACATGAATGAAGGCAAAATAGAGGGAAAAGTCCCCAAAGGAAGACCCAGGAATAAGTTTATGGACCTAATAAAGAGGAAAGTACAAATAAAGAGATACCAGGAGTTAACGGAACTAGCATTAGACAGGAAAGGGCGGAAGGCTGCAGTCAACCAATCTGAGGATTTAACAACCAATGATGATTACCACAAAAGGGTGTCAAATAATGAGGTCTAATATTTCCTTTAAAATATTACTCAGGCGTTGGATGACCAGAACTGAGGAGAAATTAATTTTTTGAACAAGTTCCATTTCATAATTTTAAGAGGCAACATTTATGCTTAATGTACTCCTTTAATGATAGCCTGCAAAAGATGGTCATTAGACAGAAGCAACAACTCGATGAAAATATATCTGCTTTCAGCCTCTCCGAGCTTATTGATCATTCAGTATTATTATTATATCCAGGCTGAGGAAGACAAACCTGGGACATTTTAATTGCTCATAGACCAAAATAACGAACTTATAGAATAAAATGATGAACATTTCTAAAACCGTCCTACTTTTAGTTGATACAGTGGGGCTAAGGGTGAAAGCAGTAGCCATACTTACGCAGCGAGAACCCTATTCTTAAGTACGCAGGCAATCTATTGCAACACCGCTCTAAGTTTAAGCTAATTACTTCGGAAAATAATACTCTCCAAGATGTGTAGTTAGTTTAGTCAATAGGACTTGTGCTGTTGCTATGCCCACTTACCGGCTGGATTGGAAACATCGATCTCCGGCAATATGGTGGTTCACATATTGGAACGAATACATATAAGATCTCATAGCGTCCACAACAACGATCTATAATGTGATATTAACACTTTCTGTCCGGACGCGGGAAAGCGATGCAGGAAATGATGCAGGAAAGCGACGTGATTCCACATGGAATCACGTCGCTTTCCTGCATCGAGCATCGATTTTTTCAAATTACTTTCATTAATTCATAAATTTATTTTATCTCACCACATATTTTCACCTTACGTAGATTACATCATCTGCTACATGAAATACATATGAAAAAATCGACGCTCGACGCAGGAAAGTAACGTGATTCCATTTGGAATCACAGGATCGGAAAGGGTTAAATTTAAATTGAAATTTGGGCGTCATCTCTGACCAAAGTCGATAATAAGGGGTTATTTCATTAACCCTTTGAGCAGTAGTAACGTTCATATGCGTCCTCATGCCTCCTGGCCATCCAGAGTGTGATAATATATGTACGTCTTTCAAATTTTCGCTGGAGCGGTAAAGGCGTACGCTCACGTCTCCCATTCCGATGCATTGTAACATGTTGTTCCTCTTGTAAAATGTAAAATTCTCTCTTGGTGGCTGGTGATCCCAATTATTGTTATAATGTGTCTCTGAAGAGTCCTACCACCTATTCCTTAATTCTATTAACTACATTCAGCCTTGAGTACGTGCGTATCACATGTAGTTGGTTCCATGGACGGAAGCTATTGCATTCAAAACTGGTTTCAGTCCTGTTTTAAGTTAATTTTTTTGTTCTTATACCTCAATATTTATGATCATACTCAGTGAAATTATTGAAATTTATTTTGGTTTTCTTTTTATAATGTATTATTTTTTGTTTTCACCGTTTGGCTATAAAAAACTTGAGTTCGAGGTAAAAAAATGGTAATTGGAAGTTATTCCAATTAAAAAAAAACTCACGTCTGGGAATATAGCAAACGAAAAAAATATTCACTACTCAAAGGGTGAAATGCGTTCCAATGACAGTTGCATGACCATTTTTGGAAAAAAAAACATTTTTTTGCATGCGAGTACCCACACGTATTGGCAGTTACATGAGATGGCTTTAACATTTTGTCCCGACTAGTTTTCTCGCGGCGGCCATGTTTCTGAGATAACGCATGCGAATAATTGGCATTGTTGTTGTAAACTCCATCCGTAATATTTCGAGAACAAACTACGACAGCGGAAAAATACTGAACACTTCAATTTAGATATAATAAAAAACATTTCCATTAATTTTTCTTTTCCTGTTTTACAATATATGCATTGTTAAAATAGACTTCAAAGTGAACATTTTTTCCTTCAAAAAGACTGGTTTTCAACTCGAAAAAGCTATGTGAAGAAGTAAAGTTGGAGATATGAATGTTCTTAAACATAAAGTAACAAAGTGGAAGAATTACCTTACCTAATATTTTACGTGTGGAACAAACCCTCTCTTTTATAATAGCTAACAAAAATACCATCGCGCTAAAAATCAATCACATACATTCGTTCCGAGAGCTTTTAAAATGTGACCTATAGAATATGAAGATACTTCAAGGAAAAGAGTTAAGAGTTTCAGATTCCACTCGTAAGAGAAATATGGTAGTCGTAAACTACTTGGCCTTCAAATGGCCGGTTGCAAGAGCATTTAGTTATGGAACCAATAGTAATGAGATCCATAAAGTTATATATCTCTTTAAAATATTCGGGTTACAGGAACACATCGACTAGTTACATTACTTATTTTCCAATTGTTACTAGCTTCGAAAGTTTGATCTAATCTTCTAGCGCCGGATAAATTTTAGAAAGTTGGGCGAATGAATAATTGGGATAAAACCCATACTTGAGAAATGAGCACGATAATTACACATCGTTATCCGCAAAATGATCCCATTAGGTTGATCGTGGGTGAGGGAAAAATTTTCTCAGAAAACAGACTAGTAGCGTCACAAGAAACATTTCTATCACGCTCTCGAGTTTCCCCTAATTTTAATGCGTATTGTTACCGAGTGCCCTGTAAATGCATTGTTTTGCTAACTCCCGGGATATCCCAGTAAAAAAATCTCAGGATATCTCTAAAGGAATTTTAGAATCTTACCCATTTCAGATAGAGAAGTCGGCTTATCCCCCGTTTCTTTTCCATCAATGTCAAAATGGGACGTGGGTGAGGGAGGAAATAATAGGAGAGAATAAAAAGACAAGACATCCGCTCCTAAGAGGCTTACACAAGGGGGAGAGAGAGAGAGGTTCGGCATTTCGCGCGTGGGTGGGGAAATTGAGATTCCTCCCGGAAGATGGCGGTGGGGTGGGGTCGTCACTTCAGCGATCGAGCAGCTGAGAGATGCAGAGAGCCGGAGGGAGACGTGAGCGCAGAGAAAGACGTTCAGCGATGTTCGATCTAACGAGTACCTACACCTCGGAAAAAGAGGATATCTTCAAAGTGTCGTATTGTGTATTGCCACAGTCAGGTAACATACCTAGAGACATGGCAACAAACTGCAATAAACTTGCAACTTAAGGCTGTGCCGCAGTGCGGTGCCGAGCAAGTAAACCCTCATTTCTAATGGTTACTAAAATAACTACTTGAGATAGCTTTTGACATCCATTTTGCAAGAGATGTGTATTTCTGGAAATTGATACTGCGGGGCTAAAATCATTTCCTGTACCGAGTATGTCTGAAGGGAAACACTAATATCTGGGAAAAATAAAATCATTTACAGCAGAATACTCACGATACAGGTACCTTAATGTTGCCGTTTTAAACAGCGTAGTTTTCGCTCAGCTGAAGTGTATAATTTCAGACATGATATCTTATTTAATTCAATGTATTTACTTAGCATGCACCTAAAGTCGGGTTAGTTTTAGTAGCTGGTGGACTGAGACGCTAAGGAGGTTCCACCGTGACGGTGTTGGGCAAAACACAAACCTGATTCCAACTTTTTCAAATAGTTTTTTTAATCCTGCGTTTGCTATTGCACACCAAAATAATGGACACCAAAATTACCATTTTTTCTGATTAGGTCATTCCTCGTCAGATCAGCAGTGACTTGACCCTTGGTGTCACCGAATCGAACCAAACTTTTTGTGAGGGTTCCTTCTAGCATTTTATTGAAAAAGATACAAGCGTTTTTGTAAAAAAAATTTTGGCAGATCTAGAGATGATCAAAGTTTCGACCATTTTGCGCTTAGACCTTTTTTCTTTTCGCTAAATCTCCTAAAAAAATATCTAGAGAAACGGTTGACGTCTTATTTTGTTTGCAAAAGATTTTACAGTAACAGTGTGTGATCAGTTCGGTAAATAATCTAAATTTTGTTGAAATTGTCTAAATCTTAAATGTTTAAATTTTAACAACAAAAATACAGCCATTTTTAAATTTACATTTTTGTTCTAGTTTGATGCGTTAGTCTTTTGTCTTACCTCAGAAATAAATTTGGTAGTGGGCAATTCACAAACATCCGAGATATTAAACTTCAAAGATTGGACTACGCCCTCATTCGCCACGACCGAAGGACCTGCTGTCGGCGTCAAAATGATGTGCCGCTGTAATTAGAGAATTTATATCTTGATCTGTGTAAGTGTTGGTGCAAGACTTTATACACCCTTTTAAAGATAATTTTATTTTAATTTCAGCAATATTTTTAATTATATGATATATGTAACCAAAAATGGAGACACGTTAATGCAATAATCGACACGGCACACCCTAATTTTAGCAGTTATGTCAACTTCATGTACTTTGTAACTCAGCCTAGTAAAAACTACAAAATCTACAGCATTGACTTTCCACCAAACGTTGCGAGAGATAATATGAATACAAAAAATAGCAAGCGCAAATTTTTATAACGCATATTTTGTTGTCAATTAACGAAAATGTTTAAACATTATCTAGTCTTACAATTTGCACAGAATGAAAAAAATAATGCCAAGGAAAAACATAAATTTATTAGTAATTTTTATATGATCCGAAAATACATGATTTCTGCGTAGTATACATTATACTAGATAATCCTGAAAATATGCAGGAGGGAACGATTGCTGCGTTGCCACTTCTTGCGCGCGCAACCGAAATCGGGTTTTTGGACGAGCGGGGTTTACTGCCACTGACTCATTTTCCATCGAGCTTTAGAAACTGATGGTGTGTTCAATAGATCCTACTTTCTAGTCAATCAATCACAAAGACGTACGTATCATGTTAATTTATTTATAACACCGAAATGGTAAAGACACACTTGGGGACACTATAAGTTTATAAGAAACGTAATGAGAGGGAAAATACAAGGGAAGACCACATAGGGGAGACCGGTGGATAAACGCACAGTCTAAATACAACTGGAAATGAAAACAAAGAGTGACAAGAAGGTCAAGGAAGAACTTTTATTTTAGGCATGCCGGATAACCCATCTCAATTTTTACATAATAAAGCAAGATTTCTACTGTATAATGGCGTAAAAATATTACTTGTTCATTGGTTATTTAACGAAGATATATTGGTTTAGAAATGATGAATTTCAACGCAGAAATACACTTTCTTAATGAAATTGCGACCGTATCTCTGCACATAATTTCTTCATCTCAATTTCTGCCGCAATATAAATATAAAAAAACCTTTATAACATGCAGCAGATATTGACGAACCTTATATATGCTTTCATCTTAGGTCATTGATAATATAACATGAGCTTTTAGGTTAAAATAACAGACTTCCGGTTGTCTTCGGACCACATACTGTGATGGAAATTTCAACGCTGCCGAGGAAAACTTCTCTTGTTTACCTTTTCACCAAATATTCTAACGAACGGCTTCAAAATAAAGCCTGAAATATATAGCTATGCCCTTCCCTCAGGTCGAGGTCATTATATCAAGTCCTGCCGATAAGTAATGGAGGCTGGAGTCAGGATAATTGATGGCTTTCCTTACGAGATAGAAGCTTCGGTTAAATGCTTTGTTCCAAAAGAATTTACCTAACGGAGAATCAACATGAGATTTAAAAAAATAAAAAAGGCAAAACTAAGCCTAAATTTATTTATTACAGAAAATTTTATGCATCAAAGAAAACAGTACTTTAAATTGCAGGTTCCTCCTTAAGCGTCAACGTATGGATTCATAGATAATTTATTAATATACAAAACAAAAAGAGCAGACATCGACCCAAAGTAATCTTCCGTAAGTTTAGTAAAACTTGCTCGCCTAATGGCCGGTTGCAAGAATACTTTGAAACAGTATCAATAGTTATGAGATCCATAAAGTTATAGGTTTCATAAATATATTCGGGTTGCAGGAAATCATCTACTAGTTACATAACTTATTTACCAATAGTTACTAGCTTCGAATATTTGATCTAATCTTCCACCGCCGGATAAAATTTACGAAATTATAGCCAATGAATAATTGCTAATGCATATAATTATTAGTCAGTGAGAGTAAAAAAACCGGTCATTGGCCTAAAAACAACCTTTTTTATCAAGCAATTAAGTTTGAAAGCGGTTCTTTACACATCCGCCATCTTGGCTACTTATGAAACTCATAACTCCATCCCATAATTTATGAAACCAATACATTTTTCGCATGCCTCTTCAACACTTATTGAATGGTTGCCATGGCTTATGGGTCCCATAACTTAATGGAATACGTGTGTCGTTCCTGCAACTGGCCAGAAGAAGAAAACATTGGTTTGCGAAAACAGAAGATGCTATCAAGCAGACCTAGCGGAAACTTCGAGAAGACCAAACATCACACTACGTAGATCTCATTACGTTGATCACATTAGAATATGACAAATCAAAACAGTTTCATACACCACTGTAGACTTCAGCGCAAATAGTACATGATAGCCAAAAAAATATGGGTTTAAGGGCATTACAGTGCAAATAGCAAAGAAGACGGCCATTGAAAGCCAGCCATTTTCAAACCATTGAAAAACAGCCGACTTCAGAGAAAATACGTCGCCGAAAGAATTTTAGCCGAGAGAGTCTCAAATGATTAACGGTATAGACGCAATAATAAGGAATACATGCAGAAAAGTAGAGGGATACTCATTGATTTCACCACTAAATTATGCCTTTATTTTCCCAGCCAACAAGGTTGTGGGCCTGTGGATTGAAACAGGGTGATGGGGTGGGACGGTACCCGGGCTCTAAATGGCCATGTTGCATAGTGAAAAAGTCATTTCTAAAATTTGAGAAGCCTATTCAGTGATTTTTAGGAAATTGATAGCAAAGATTGGGCCACTTTTGAGTGAGCTCTTAGTAAAAAATTTTTGTTCTTTTTGTAGTAAAATATCCCTCGAGTAAATTGGTGACTTAAAGCGTAAATGTTGCACCGGCGGCAATTTGTGAACGTATTTTTCTTAGAAAAAATATCCCTCGAGTAAGTTGGAGATTACGAGGCTCAACTTTGTATCGGCGGCAATGTAGGAACGTATATTTCTTAAACACGATGATGCATTTCCCATCAAAAGAGATTAGCTGCGTTTTATCGCTTGAGTACGACTGAAAATTTCGTTTAATATGTCAAGTTTAGCATTTTCCAAAACGGGACTTGTAACTAAAATTCCCATTTACCTTTAATATCCATCACTTGACTTGATAGCGGGAGAGGAGAGTAAAAATAAAAAAAAACTTGGATTAAAAGCTTTTCCATCGAGGCAAATGCGTTTTTAAGTTTCCCTTTTTTTGGTCACGCTAAATACGAAGGAACGAGACAAGGGAGGGGCTAATGGAAGGCCAATCAAAAGTTTGAATTACATTGACTGTGCACTCTAAGATGCTCAAATCAAGACGTTCAATTTGTAAATACTTAAAAAATTTTATGGTAACTACATTGGAATATTTGATGAAAATACGGGATGACACATAAAATGGCTCACTTTATATTCGTTATACAAGAAATTAATAACGAATAATGCCTTGTAAAAACAGAATTTTAAGAAAAAAGGTTCGATCGTTTTCTAACTTTTTAGTTTCTTATTACTCGTAATGAAATTCTAACTTAACTTTCATCTGTGGTACTTGTAAAGAGTCCCACCCCAATGCTTGTAATTTTTTTCGGGCTCGTTAGTAACGCTATGCCTTTTTCTTTAGCGGATCTTAGAATTGATATGTCTGTAAACGAAGCAGAAATTGAGGAGAACGATTCCTTCGAGGAGAGAAGGGACAGAGGGATGAACAACGAATATTACATTGCAAAAACAGCATTTTTAGGAAAATGTTCAACCGATTAATGAGTTTTTAGTTCCTGAATACCTGTAATAAAATTCTAGCTTTATCTATTTCGTCTATGGTATTTTAATTCCTCCGACCCGAATGTTTCAAAATTTTTTTCTTTTTCAAACAAGTTAGTTACACTACGCCTTTTTTTGAGCGGATGAGCGGATATTAGAACGGATCAGTTCTTAAACGAAAGCAACAATTGACGAGAGGAGTGCCGCAGTAATGGACATTTCAAAACGCGGGTAAAAACACGTAATTAATAAATCAGTGTTGGTATAAATTAATAACTTTATTGTCACCAAAAATGGGTCTAAAGCAAACTTTAGAGCTTTAAGCGATCGGGAAGTATGCACTCAAAAAAGAGGTTGGGTGAAGCATCCAATTTTAGTTGGATAAGGAAAAGTTGGATTGAATATCAACTGCTATGGACACGATAGTCAAGATAATTGGACATACCAACCAATTTAATTGGATAGTCGTTACTTGGTCGGCGTACCACCGTGTTGGTTCATACACCTCACTCGAGAAGCCTCTTTACCAATAGTTGGATCGGACAACCAATGCGATTGTTAGCCGGACTAAGCTTCCACTTCAGAGCGCTATGGTGAGGAATTCTCAAACTCGTTTGTTGTTAGCAACCATTCGCAATACTTCGCCATTCTAACTTACGCGGAAGTTTATCCCGCGGAATATCCCGAGTTCATGCGAGCTATGGTGCGTATGTGTGTGTGGAATATTGTATCGGCCTTCATCGAATACTGAAGAGGTTTTTCGAATATTGAATCTTTGTTGGACGGCTACATGGATGACCAGACAAGAGAATTACTCAGCATATTGAGCGTGAACTGTCTCATTGATAAATTTAAAGGTAAGTATGGCAATCAAGAACAGATATTTTGCTATAACATTCATGTTTCTGTCTTTTTGGTTTAGCTTTTTGTTGGGTCTATTGGATAGTTTCATCGTCTGTTTTCTTGAAGCGATTATCGGTCAGTTTTTAATTATTGAATAAGAACTCGTTGATATCTAACTTAGATTATCGTTAGCATTGGATCTCACCCACACAGCAGAGGATATTGTAGGAATTTCCTATTTTGATTCTTAATATGCCTATTTGGTTCCAGGGACGTTTGGATCATTATAGAATATTCGTAGAATGCTCTCAAATGATTGAAAATGCCTTGGGATAACTGGAAGGGTACCAGATACCATATTGGGATGTGTGTTGCTGTAAAGTTTGATGAGGAATGCAGCCTTCCAGTGTTTGTGTGTGCATTTTATATGATGAAATATATACATTAGGATTGCATGAATGTTATTGGGCATATGAAGTAGTAATAACGGGGAAGTGTAAATGTGTAAACATTTGTGATTTATTGTCCTTCCAGCCAGTTATTTTTGTAAGGATGGCGGACAACAACTTTTAAGTGGCTTTTAGACATGCATTTTGAGAGGCATTGACATCTATCTCAATGTATATGCCCTTTTGTAAAGGTTGTAATTTAATTTGTTTTACAAATAAACAATATATGCGAACATGACGTGGTTATCATCTTCATTTTGCCCTTGCTCTATGCTTTCAGGAAATCTTGGCTTTGCAGCTAGTGTTAGTATATGATATAAATAAGTGAAGGCTTAATGTTGAAAAGGTATCGAGATCTGACTTTTTAAATTATTATCCCAAAGCCCGATTTTATAAAGTATTGTTAGCGTCAACGGCCAGTTCAAGTTCTTCGAAAACGAAGATTGTGGAAGAATTTATGCCATAAATTTTTCAAATCGACTAAATATTTAATCAGACATTAAATGGCCAATAAGTATTTTGAAAGTTTGTCGTCTATTATTGCTCAATCAGAGCACCTGATATTCAATACTGGTCAAGCAAGAAATGTAGAGAGTGCATAGTCTTGACAGCATAGCGATCACTTGCTACTTCCACTACAGTTGGATGTGGGACCTAACTACGTAGGCAGTGGAACCATGAAAGTTGGTCGGTGCAGCCATTTCTGAAGTATCTATTTAAAATGGTTGCCACAGCCAACTAATTGGATGGCGCCCCAGTATCCAACAAAGTTGGTTACGACAACCAATTCTCGGATTCCTGCAGCCGACCTTTTCTTTCAGTATGCTAAAATTAAGTTTCAACATTTGACTCAGACAAATAGTTCATTCTAAAGAAATCTTTTTAATGAACGTAAATTGGATTAATTATTGTCATAATTTAAACTGATTACTGTAATGTCACCAAAAGTGGGTCTACGGACAAATTTTCAAGCTGTGCGTCATCAATAAGTAGGTCAAATTTCAATCTAAGGAGCTGACCCCAACAAACAGGTGAAGCTCATTAAAACATTTAAAAAAAATAAGCTCAAAGACAAATTAAGCCTTAACAAAGAGATTTAAAGTGATGTACACTTGATGCAGCTAAGTAGCATTGACGGTAATGATAGGAAATTCTCATAAATGATTATCATAGTATGTGACGACAAAAAGACACCAACCTTTCGGTACATCTTGTCCAGGGTACCAATCCTTTATCTCTGACGCTGGGACACCTGAAAAAGAAATGGTGAAAAGGCAAATTTACTTTAGTGCATACCAGATTTGTGCATAACAGGTGAATACAGTGCATACTAGGTGCTGAAGGCCGATGCTTAAGGGTGCTGCACACCACAGCCGAAAGTGCTTCTGCAGACGCTTGCCCGCTTTTATTCTACGGCTATGTTATATTTCTTTTTTTTAAGTATTCTACTGGTTAAGGTTAGTTTTGTTGAATGCCAGAGGATCTCCTCCCAGTTTTCTACAATGTCAAGGGCCTAACTTGCTCTACCATATACTTTTTCACCTCAGCTTACGATCTACCCTTCTTCATCCTATCCATTAAACCTATTCTCTTGATCCCCCTTCCCCTCTTGCCCAACATCCTTCCCTATATCACATTCTTGAGCGACCCATCATTACATCCTCCAGCCACCTACTTTTCCATTCTAGAACTTCATTCAGAAGTTTCCTTTCCTCGCCCACCATCTCAAGCTATTCCTCACTTATCTGCCTCTCCGTCCACCGATCCTCCTCCACACCCAATCTCAAATGTCTGCAGTCTATTTTCGCCCTCCTTTCTGAGGATCCACGTTTCTGCCCCATAAAAACTTAAATATCATGTTTGTACAAGGTTCGAGATTAAGAATTAATAAAAACAATAACTATTGTAACTTCCCTCGTTTTTCCGTTTACATAACTATGTATTTCGCCCGCGGAAGAAACGTGAATTTTTTTAATTCAGATGATCGGCATCACGCGTACGACTCATATTTCTAAAAAATCTGTACTTAATGTAAGATAAAATCCAACTTCAACTCCATGGAGGATCACTGAAATGTAAAAAATGACGTAAAACAACGTCATCGCAAACATTCTAGAGAATCCTTGCAACGTTTTCTTTACGGTGCCATCAGTTGCCCTGTTGCTCGGGGCTGGTAAAGGAGGGGAAGGCGATAATCTCTCCTAGGCTGCGGAAGAAGCAAGAATTAAAAAGGCCATTTTCGGCCGAGGTATACAGCTCCCTTAAAATCAACTGGGCGCATTGGACTAAAAACGAAAGTGTCTAGCAGAACAGAGGAGTACAAATCCGTGAGAAGCACTATTTGAAGGACAAGACCGAAATGTTTAGGCCACTCTTGAAGATGCAACAAGTTTGTAAGGTTGTAATGGAGAAATGGGGAATATTATCCTATTATTTTGATGGAAAATCAATCAAGGGTATCGTAAGAAAATAAAAAATTTTAAAAAGCCAATACACACGCATAAATAGGGCCTGAGAAGTGAACAACCGTTGACGTAGTCCGAACCTACCTGCCAAATTAACGCCAATAGAATCAGTGTGTGCAGCTTACACAATGGAAAAAAATATTAAAAATTAAGGAATATATGAAGTTTTAGGCATGTATTTCCAACTTCATTGGAATTTCGGGTATAAATATACACTATCCCTCTAACATAGATTGCATAAATATAACGACTATTACGTTGCTAGATTCATTCAAATTTTTTGGCTTTTTTTGAGTGATATTTCCCATAATGTACTAAAAGTTTGTTTAGTAATTTTAGAAGCAAGATATGGTTATCTTTTTTCATTTAAGGAAAGCTAAAATATGTAATGCAATTTTAAATTGAGATGTACTATGCTGCAATATTTGCCTTGCTATTTTGTATAATAGTTTTTTTAAATACCAAATTGCACTCTTTCTTATTGGCGCCTCCATTTTTACTTTCCTATTGGCGGTCCCATTTTTTTTTAGATATTTTCATGAGAAACCAAATAAGCTGAACCGAGAATGCTTGGTCCTAAAGCTTGCCGGATCCATTAAGCAGATCGCTAAGCAACCCAAGATTTGCGTTATTTATGCCTTAGATCTGAAGATTTAAAATCCACACCTTGACCTAAACGTACGTTGTTGGGCTGAATTGGCAATAATTTTGGCGAATACATATTTTCCCGTTGTATGGCACAATTAGCCTCCCTCTATACAATGCCCAAAACCTAACATATATTTTGGAAACCTGGACAATGAAGAGAATGAATGTGAGTTAATTGCAGGCATGTAAAATGAAATGCCGCAGATAAAAAGCTCGAAAACCAAAATGGGCAGGAAAATGTTAGTAAGAATCAGGGAGATAGCCCAGGAGGAACCGCTTCAGGAAAGGATAAAGACATCTAGGTTGAAATAGTTTAGTCACATACAGAGTATGGGAACTGACAGAATGCCGAGGAAGATACACGGAATGTAAATTCAAGGGAAACGGCCTCGAGGAAGACCAATGGATAGATGGTTCAAAGGCATGGAAAAGAGCGTACAGAAACGGAAGGAGGTTGGAAAGCAGAGAGAGGAGAGAAATGGAAGGAGGATAGAAAAAAGGGGAAAGGTTTGTATACGAAGCAGACCCGGCCAGTGGCTGGAATCTTTAATATATAGATGATGATGATGATTTTTGAAAGAGTGATTTTCTGATAACCTTTTTCCAATCGACCCCCAGATTGACTCCAGAGCCCTTAAGAACCCATTTCTAAAGTCATATCGACCCCTTGAGATAAAAATAGACCACTTTTGGGATACATTAACTACCCGGAATTAAAAAAGAAGGTAAAGAATCGAATTAACGTAGCACTATTAACTCCAATTACTCTTCACACACATTGTACAAGTACATTACCTAAACAAGAAATAGCTGTGAATTATAAATAATGATAGATAAATTAGTAATTAATATGGCGCCAAAAAATCATAATTCTCTTCAGAGTAATACATACCAAATTACCACCCTATTACTATATCTACGAATTAAATATTTATACCTACAAATCACGTGCGTATGCATTTAAAGGATCCATAAAAATATAATAGCCAAAATGTAAATAAAAAGTCAGAGAAGAGAAATGGTGCGAGGATATAAAAAATGGAAAGGTTTGTATAAGAAGCAGACCCGGCTAGTGGCTGGAAACTGTGGTAGATGATGATTAGCGTCATCTTTCGGCGAGTGAAATTTTAATCCATCCAGTTATCATAATGATACGGTAAGCCAAATGTTTTTCACGTTTTGCGGAGACGACTTATTGGCTGCACTTTTCGTTTCCAGCAAATGATGTATAGGATTTGGTGGCATGAGTGTTTGAATAATCTAGTAAATTAACTAAAATATGAAAAGTCGGACATGGGTACTCACCGATGCCGAAGCATTCCGGGCTTATGGAAATATCGTCCAGACCGACGTCTCCCAGCACCGATAGACCCCTCCTCGCCTCGAACTGGAAGTAATACCTGCGAAAGAAAAAAGTAAGAAAATAGAGGTGAGAGTTGGATTTCAATCATTAAGGTAGATAGAGAGGGCATTGGGTCATCAAACTATAGCCTGGCAACCGAAATGGCAACCATATTGGTTATCCCTGCTTGTTGGCGCTCTGATTTCGTGTGGCGCTTCCGTCGTGGCAGGCTGGTTTCGACTGTTCGAGGGAGGCCTGCCTGCCAGCCCGGCAGTACGATCGTTGGACGGCAGCAGACCGGGAAGCGAGTCTTAACGGGAGCCCCGGATGCAACTCGGAACATGGGAAAACTTGTGAGATAGTTATTTGAGCATTTCACGACACCAAAGACTGAACTTGAATTATTGTAAATCCATCCATAATACGTAAAACACATTCCACGTAAAATACATTCCTTTCTAAATCCAACGATACACAGCTCTTTCGTTACTTTCCTTTAATATCAAGAGGGATTGGGCAAACCTGCTTTTGTAAATCAAGGATATCCACTATCTGTTCGTAATTCAAGGTAACTCAAGAAGCATATATTGGCTACGTTGTGCAATGTATTCTACTCAACTAGGCCAGCCAATGATTTCATTGAAAATACGGATTAAAATTAATTAAAACAAATCAGCAAAAAACACAAGCAAAACTGACATAAAAAAGTTAGTGCATGCTAAGTTATAGTAAATCATCGTTGCAATACTTCGTTACATAGCAAAATTAGTAGATCAGCCCGTATGCACAAAGGTAATTCGGGGTTAACAAAGATGGCAGACAGGCCATGCCCACATTACAGCTTCCAGCATTAGCCGCCATGGCAAGTGTCCTCTCCATCCATCTCAATGATTTAAACCCATCAGTAGGTACGCCGGGAATTTTTTCCGATACCTCGCAACAATATTGATACCTATACAACTTTGTAACCAATTGCACACATCCATAAAGCCGACAACCAATTATCTTTAAATAGTTTGTATTTTCTTGCAGTAGCAGATTGAACAAATATATTTCCAACATTTATGTAGAAAAGGTAGGTTGAATAGCACTTGCCACCTTCATATCTTAAAGTGAAGACTGAAGCCTTTATTCTTGAATTTCATTACTGCACATTGCCAGATAAACAAGTGGAAGAAAATTCATAATGCAATGGCAATTAGGAAATGCATATTAAAAAATATTAAAAACTTTATTTCAATTAGGCGTAAAGTTTATTTATTATATTGAACAAGCAATATTTAAATAGTTTACATGTTAAACAACATGTAGGTATGCTTTTTCAAATTACTTACAATCACTACATAGTGTTTAAATTTTCACTATCGGATGGCCGAAAGAATGAAGCATTTAATTCTTGAAATCGGTGTTGTTACACACCATGTTCTTGCTTAAAAAGTATATTCTCAGTAATAATTTTCCGATTTCAACAATAACATATTTTTTTGGCAACCTGAGAAATGGCTAAAAAAGGGGAAGTTGGCCCGGGCTACCAGTTTCATAACTTACCAACCAATAGTAAATTGCTTCAAATAGTTCCTCTAATATTCTACCGCCGGATAAAATGCATAAAAGTTTATCCATCATAATTACGAATGCAATTAATAATATTTTAGTAAAAGTAAGCAAACAGGTCAATCGTCTCGAAACAACCCTTTTCTGTCATCCACTATCTTGGAAACTTATGAAGCTCATTACTCTATGCCATTCAATAAATTAATCGAATGTTTCAAAAAACAGTTGTTGATTGGTTTCCATGGCTCATGGGTCCAATTCCTTTATTGAATACATATGTGTCGTAACTGCAACTGGCCATAAAAAGAATATATTTGGAATGTATCAGTATGAAAAATATCTCAATCGTAGGCAAGGGATTGCGGTAAATTACGAAAACTATCACCGTAATTTAATAAATTACAGTGGCGATTTTCAGAAAGGCCGATCTCTAATCACACGTCCTTTTTATTACTAAATAAAAGGACTACCGCAGCTACCTTCAAGCATAAACGAAGTACGTAATAATATATCCTGTATCCTTCAACGCTTAATAAAATGAATATTTATAAATAAAAATATTTGGAACTACTGGCAATTACAGTAATTAATGCAAAGAAATTACGTAATATATTCAATTGGTGGGCTTTCAACAGCAAGATTCTCAATGACCTTCCATAATTTAATTTTCCCAGCTCACGGTTCGATATTTTCATGAACTTTCCCGAGCAGGGATTACGGTTCAATCGAAGATCCGTATTGAGATGATACCTATCGTTTAATGATATTAAAACCCTATAATCTGGGGAGCATTAACAAACAATTAAAATACACAAATATAAATTGAAATAACCTACCACCTTCCGATTAAAAATTTATCGGTAAAGGATAAACTCCAAAAAAAAGGTGCCAGGCAGGTGCACACACGCACAACCAAACACTTCCAAATCAGTTTATTCGCGAAAATCAGCGCCAACAGTCGCCAGAAAGTTTCACCGACAACAAAATTATTCTCGGAAGAGGGTGAGGCTCCGACTTCGGAGAAGCAAAGATCATCTTCGGAGAAGCCAAGATCATCTCTTACGCAAATCGAATCAGGGATTGGAGATGGAGGCGGAATATCAGGGTTTGAAGACGGAGATGGAAAATCAGGGTTTGATGATGTAGACGGGTTTAAAGAAGACTTGCGATAAATTATAATTAGCTCCAAGGCATTCGCTTCGTTTTTACGGGAGTTTGAAGGGCGCGACGCCTTTAAAACAGAAATAGGATTCGGCCAATTATAAAAGCCAGAACTCCACGTGGTCTCCTAATTTCCTCCTAAATTTTACCGAGTGACATTCAACAGAAACTTGGCTATAAATCAGGTAATTGAGCATTTCCCATTTAGATGATGCATGCCGGCAAACTTATTTCATATGTGTTCACCTCTGGACCTCATAGCTAGTCTCTTTTCTGAATCTAATCCATATGAAACTTGATTCCATAAAGCATAAAACTTTAAAATATCACTTCTGAGCATTTGAAACACCTTTTCCAGGATTGGTTATGATAATTTTTCCTCTCCTAAAACGGTGGTATGATTAAAAAAATCACAAAGGAAATGGTTCCAGGCTTGACTTTGTGGAAGTAATTCATAGTAACTTAAATAAAACTTTGTATACTCCACTACAGGTTTAATAACACGACCCGGGACACGAAGTGTCGAAATCCGGGTCGTGTTATTAAACCTATAGTGGAGTATACAAAGTTTTATTTAAGTTACTAAGACAATCACTTTTAAAGATAATCACAAATTTCCTCATAATGACTCTTGCAATATCTTTAGCAGGGATGGCAAATCGATTTCTCTTACTGATATACACCGTGAGTTGAGTAAACATAAAATCACGAAATACAGTTAAACATCTTGGAATTAACTTCTGATATATCATGGGGAACACAAGTGCAAAACATACGCGGCACAGTATTAAAGAAACTAGGTTTTATAAGCGTATAATAGGGAGGTTCTCGGATGAAGAAGTCAAAGAGAGATGCTACTGTGCTCTGGTTAGACCACACCCCGAATAAGCCACGACCATTTGGGACCCAGGTCAAACAGATTTAACCAAAAAAATTAATAAAATGCTAAGGAAAGCAGCGCGCTCCGTTAAAAACTACTATGAGCGTACACAGAGTCACAACTGTTAGAGGGATTAAGGTGGGAGCCCCTAGAGTTTGGAAGGCTACACGCTAGTTTGATCTTGCTTGAGAAATTCAGAACTGGTAATTTTCAGAGCGACACACAGAATATAATCATTACGCCTCACTCCATCTATATGCCTGGCAGAAGCGATAAAATAAGAGATATACAGTGCCTAAGAGATTGAGTCTAAAATTCGTTCTTTTCACGCACAGTAAGCGACCACAATACGCAATAAGCTCACCTCAATACACTACCATAATACACGTCACCATTTCTCCTCCCAAAATCTTATCCCTTACTTCTTTACACGGCTGGTGCTGAAACTCCCCCTGCCTCGCGCCCATGCGGTGGCTCGCAGGGTAGTATATAGATGTAGAAGTAGATTTTCAATATACCGGGACTAGCCACGGAGTAACTTTACGGAGTCACAAACAATGCTTATATGTGAGAAATTCCACAGAGGATTTTACCACCGTAGACTTTCGCACATATAGTTTCTCTTACTCCAAAATGAACAATGGTTTTATTTTACATAGATAATATATTTGAAACTTGAGACACGTTTACCCGCATCGATTCTGATTATTTTTATATTTCAACTCAAACTGTTTTTATCTTTTAATTGACCAGGCTAAGAGCGAAACTTGTATCACTACATAACGACTCCTTAAAAATAACATTAGCACGAGTAGGAATTACGTTTCTCAAACACCAGTATATACAGGAATGCTATTTTTATAATTCTATAAAACTTCATCCGATACAGTTACATAAAGATGGCAGTCATAATTTTAGCACAATTTCGGATCATCAGATTCAATTCTTCTCAGTTATCTTCATTAGAGATATCACTTTAACTTGCTCAAATATCATTTTTAAGTTCGGTATACTAGAAAATGAAAATGTTTCAAAAAACATCCGATACCTGGCCATAAAGGAGGATGCAGAAAATCGAATGGAGGGATAAAATAGGCAATAAAGAAGCGTACAGAAGAGCAGAAGAGGGAATGCACTCATGAAAAATTAATCCGAGAAGAAGAAACAGATAGACTGGGCATAACTTCTATGCAGGGGGGTCTACTAAGGGGTTACGTGGCGCAAGTTGCGCCATTAAAATTTTTCGGTGGGGAAAAGTTTCAAAAATTATTTTAATAGCAAAGGCGGAAAAATAAATAAAATAAATTAAATAAACATGATAAATAAATTTTATAATCTGAAATACGAGAGTGAAAAACGGAATCTGAGGCAATCAAAATTTTATTTTTTGGACAAGGGGGGATTAGCTTTGGAAACATTTTTCCATAAAAGAAGGAAATAAAAAATATTATACCTACATAAAAAAAGATATGACTTTTAGGATAGAAATACATATATTTGCTCTAACTTATAGTCCTCTTCTTTTTTGATCTTACCTTTCAATGATACTATTATTTGAATTTATTATTAATTAAAATTTAAAACAAGTGGAAAAGCGAAAAGGAACGATCGAATTTTGGTGGGGGGAATAGGAATTTGGGGGAGGTTTTGCAGTATAGTTTATGAGTGGGATTGACACGCCTGCACAGACACACAGTGAGTTTGCAGAGAATACAATAAAGGAGGATAAGGAAAAGGAAAAGTAGAGGGAAAAAAGTAATGAAAATAGAGGGAAAAGTCCCAAAAGGAAGCCAATGCATAAATAAACAGACCAAATAAATCGAAAGAACTCCCAGAGAGTAAGTGAACGAGCATTAAATATGGAAGGATGGAGAGAAGCAGTCGGCCAATCCAAAGATTAAACAACCAATAACCACTTTCAAGCCTATGCAACACGTCCGAAATCACACAGCATCAATTTCAAGCTCTGCGCTAATGGAAATAGACAAGAATATGGTAGATATGTGCCTATCTTCATGTACAATGACCGATTGCAACGTTATAATGGTTTAAATATTCTAATTATCTGTTAAGCCATAAGAGTTGAGCCAGTTATTCCATTGGCCAGTTATTAAAACACCCTTGCGTAAGTTTCTTACCTTGAGGAAACGTTGACGAGGGCCACCGTTCCCCTGTGCCAGAAATCGCCCTGGTCTCCGTAACTCCACCACAGCTGTGTTGTCTGATTCTCCCCGTGAGGTGGATTCAACTCCACCAAAAAAAGACCAAGGGATCCACTGTGCGGTCCAAACTGGTGGTAATAGAAGCGAATCTGTGACAGAGGCAGAGAGAAGATACCGTTATTTGGAACCACATTATACCTTGAAGAAACAGAGAAAATCAGCAGGGAAACAAGAGTAGCACAAGGTGTGTCTCTAGCTCTAGTCAACATTCACTGTAAAAAATTGATTGAAGAACCCATAGGCAACAAAGGTGGAGGGGAGTTGGAGAAGAAAAACGGAACATTAAAAAATATTCATATGATCAAGTGGTAATAGCAGAGACTGAGAAACAATTACTGGAATTAGTGGATAAAATCGAGAGGGTAGGAAAACATTTTGGAATGAAAGTAAACATCAGGAAAACTAAAGTAATGAAGGAAAGAATGGAGAGAGGAGCAAATGTGACGACTGATGGAAAAAGGCCAGAACAAATGAGGATCCCAGAAGTCAAGGGGTCTAAGTAACAAAATCATTTTTTAGAGAAAACTTAAGTCAAAGTTGAAAATGTTCGGTACAACCTACTAAGTAGTTAAGAGGCATTACCCTAGATAGCAGCACCTGTCGAGAAAATCACTTGGATCCCTTTACCACCTAAAAGCTTCATATTTTCACATCCCATTCCTGTACATAACTTTTTTTTTTCAAAAATGTCACTTAGACTCCTTGACTTCTGGGGTCCACAAATATCATTAGAGGGAACCAGGTAAATCCACGCTTCCGTCACACACCTTTCAAACACTTTTTTCGACCCTTTTTACTTAGCGTATTGCCACAAACTTTATGTCACGTAAACTAGAAACTTGCCGTATCTTGCGGTGGTTTTATTTTGGAGGAATAAAAAATCTACGATTAATAGGAAATTTTCAAACCTTTAGGTGAGTTTTTTCCCGGCCGCTATTGAAATGTTTCCACTTTTGACCGCACCGTAGCGCGACAGTCGCTGAGTTGCCTTCACACACTAATCTCTCCCGTCCCATGTTATTCCTAACCGCGCAATATGTCGTCGCTTGAACGCTGGAAACATACAACATTTGAACTATTCTTTCACTTCTGCTATAACCTATCTTCAAAATTCATTCCACTGCCCAAATTAAGCCTTTTTAATACACTTCCCTTTCTTATTCGTGCGTTTTAAATGCTTCACTAATCACTGCATTGCCGATTTTACGCCGTTTCCTACACTTGTTTCACATACCGAGATAATTTTCACACTCCTACATTATCCTCGGATGATGACTGTTTTCAGTAAACATTTAACACCTTCCATATTTTCCATTTTTCAGGAGCCGTTCTAATCGTGGAGAAGAAACTCCAGTCAAATCCTCGGGTGTCGACTCTCTGATTGACATCACTTCCACTGAAGCTTCTTCGTCAATGTTGAAGGAATTGTTGGATCGGGTGAAAGTGATTCAGGACCAACAAAGTGAGTTTAATTTATCATTGAAAAATGAAATAAGTGAATTGAGAAAAGTTATATCGTCTGTGCAGTGTTTAATTAACGACCATGCAAAAACTATCGCCCTAATTAACGATTCAATAGCTAGCATTCTTGCTAGAATTGACAATCTTGTAGACGAAAATAAAAATCTACTTAAGCGAATTGATAATCTTGAAGTTCAATTGAATTTCGCGGAGCAGGAATCCCTCAGGAATGTACTGGAGATACACGGTACACCACTGAAAACTGGGGAAATTTTGGGAGCCCTAGTGTGTCAAGTGGGAGTTTCCCTCGGGGTAAAATTTGACATTACGGACGTTGACTACTCATATAGAGTAAACGGGCGTTTCACCAGCAACAGCGACAAGCCTCCTGCCCTTAGAGTGCGCTTTACGAGGTCCAACCTCGTTCGAGAGATACTTGAGGCCCGTAAAGTAAAAAGAAATTTTTCCACTGCACATATTGGCTGGAGTGATCTCCATAATTATTCTATATATCTTAATGAATCACTTAGTGCTCACAATCGTAAACGGTATTCCAAAGCCAGAGATCTAAAGAAATCTGGCAAACTAAAACTAAAATATTTATGGGTCAGGGGCGGTAAAATATTTGGCAGGAAGGAAGATGGAGGTGAACGATTCGTCCTGCGCACAGAAGATGATCTCATTAATCTTCAATAGCACAGGCCAAATTGTTCAACTGAATTGGGACCCGTAAATAGTGCTTTGATTGCTTCAAGTGATGCAAAAGGTATCTTACTGCAAAGTGATTCTCAATGTTCTAAATTAAAATCCTGTTCAGCATATCTTATTAATAATAGATCTTACGATAATGTAAAACTATGTCTTGTTAACTGTCAGTCCTTAACTCACCATATTGATGAATTTCGTTTTCATTTCCTTGGAGAGACATTTGACATTATATGCATGACCGAAACGCGGCTGAAACCTACAATCCCAGATGATATGGTGTACTTGGCCGATTACAACCTAGTGCGTCAAGACAGGATCGGGAAAAAAGGTGGTCGTGTAGGGGCCTTCATTCACCATAAACTGAACTTTTGTGTATTGAGTACTTCCCCCTCAGAGTATTGTTCTAAGCCTGAATTTATAATTCTAGAAGTCTTTGGAATAAACACTGCGAAACTTCTACTTGCTATAGTATATCGCCCACCTAAAACTGGTCTCATAAATGAATTTATGAATTCATTCTTAAGCTATTATCCTACATACAAAAATACAATAATTGTTGGTGATTTTAATTCTGATATGCTCTCTGTGAGTTCAAATAGCAATCATCTGAGAGACTTCATACATCGTAATAACCTACACTTGGTCTCTGACCAAGCCACTTATCACACTTTAAATAGTCATACCTGCCTCGACCTCTGCATTGTGGATGACTTAGACAAAGCAATCTCCTTTTCACAAACTCCTGTCCCATTTTTATCTGCCCATGAGCAAATATCTGTTTCTTATAAATTCGTATTCCGGTCACCAAAACGTCTTCCATTTACTTTTCGCGACTTCAAAAAATTGAACGAAGAAAGATTCCTTAATGACTTCTCATCCGCTGACTGGACGAAAATGTGTCAGTCAGATGACATCGACTCCAAACTAAAAATATTCAACGAAAATATTCTAAATTGCTTTAACTTCCATATTCCCGTGATTACATGTCAACCTAAGCGCCCAACCACTCCCTGGCTGACCAAGGACATCTCTGAAAAAATGAGGGAACGAAATCGTATTCGACGTGCTTTCATTCGTACCAACAACCAAAATTTGTATGCTCCATTAACCAAGTTAAGGAATCAGACTAAACGCTTGATCAATGACTCTAAACGAAAATACTTTGCAAGCGCTCTCTCGGGTAGTAAAGATTCTAAGCGTATATGGAAGGAACTAAGGAATTTAGGTATTGTGCGTCATCGACAAAATTCTCTAGCACAAAATATTACCGTCAACCAAATCAATCTTTACTTCTCTACTGTCTCCCAAGCAGGTCCAAGCAGTACCTCTTTTCCTAATACTGTAGTTCCTTTCAGCGGCTCAAATTTCTATTTCGAAATTATCAATACCGATACCCTCAATAAATTTATTTTTCGTTCCAAATCTAACTCCACCGGGATAGACGAAATATCTTACAGAATGCTAAGAATATCCTATCCTGTTACAATGCCTATAATCCTTGATTTGTTTAATTTCTCACTACAGTCTTCTAAATTCCCTACCCTTTGGAAATCATCACTTATAACACCAATAAAAAAGGTTAAAAATCCAGTGAACCCGTCAGATTACAGACCGATATCCATCTTATGCAATATTTCCAAAGCGCTAGAACGTATTGTTCATTCCCAAGTTATTGATTTTCTCTCTCGAAACAAAAAATTTGACCCATTTCAATCTGGATTTCGTCGCGGATTTTCCACCCAGTCTGCGCTTCTGAAAATCACCGATGACATTCGAAGTGCGTTTGACAAGAGAATGGTGACTATACCTACTCGTGCTATCCGACTTCAGCAAGGCCTTCGATCGGGTAGACCATGCTTTTTTACTTGAGAAAATGAGGAAGTTGAATTTCTCCTGTTCGGTCCTCAACTGGTTTCATTCTTATCTTACTGACCGACGACAAGCTGTGAGGGACACTGGCGGGAATCTTTCCAGCTGGGCCACAGTCCGCTGTGGAGTGCCGCAGGGTTCTGTACTTGGTCCCCTGCTCTTTTCTATTTTCGTTAATGACCTTCCACATAACTTAAAACACACGAAATAAATGCTTCACGCTGACGACCTGCAGATATATCGTCACTTTTTCCCCAGTGAAATTGCCGACGCAGTCAAAAAAATTAATGAGGATATAATAGCCATTTCTGCTTGGTCCCAGCAAAATAACTTTATTCTTAACACAAATAAGACCAAAGCAATAATTATTGGCAGCCCCAACATCAAATATCGCTTCCATCACGGAAATATATCTCAAGTCTGTGTTGATGGCACCTTCATTCCCTACTCTGATTCTGTTCGAAATCTTGGGATAACTATCAGCACAAGTCTGTCTTGGAGTAATCACGTTAATAATATCTCTCGTAAAATCAACACCATTCTATATCAACTTAAAATGCATTCTAAGTTTCTTCCTCAAGACACTAGGAAAATGCTCATTTCATCGTTGGTTTTCCCGCTATTGATTACTGTTGTCTAGTTTACAACGACTTAAATGAAGAAGATAACACCACACTACACCGTGCTCTAAATTCATGCATTAGGTTTATTTTTAAACTTCGCAGAGATGTCCACATGACCCCCTACTACAATGAACTTAGATGGCTCGATATTAAAACGCGAAGGAAATATTTCCTCGGATTCTACTTGTATTGCTTATTTCAAGAAAAATCCCCTGAATATTTATTCGACATGTTTTCCGTGAAACCTTCCACTAGGGATATGTGCACTAGATGTGATCCTGAGTATCTTTACTTTCCTAGTCACCGCACAACGAAGTTCCAAAATTCTTTCTTGGTCTCTGCGTGTCATCTCTGGAACACCCTGCCCAAAAACATAAAAAATTGTTCTTCTGTTGCTAGTTTTAAGATGAAATATTATAATATGTTACTTTCTGACCACTAAATGTTGTTATTATTTTGCATATTGTTGTAATTTTGCATATTGTTGTAATTTTCCATATTGTTGTAATTTTGCATATTGTTTTAATTAATGTAAATCCAGAAATGTATGCAGATGAATTTTTTATATGATATGATTTCCAAAAAACTTTGCATTCAGCATTGTAAAATGGTATTAATTTATACTTAATTTTTTCATTATGTTACTGTCCAAATTGTTGATTTTGCTCTTTATGTTGCTCAAAAAATGTAAATTGCTTTTGTTCTTAAGGGGTATATCCCCAGGACAATTAATAAATTATTCATTAATTCATTCATTCATTCATATTTTCCACCAATTGGGACTCCTTCGCAGTATATATGAACAAAGCATAAAGATTCAATTTATGAAGTATATAATTTTACTTCCCCCCCCTCCGACCAAACCTCGGTGCGTAAATGTAGAAAAGGGCATTTTGGAGTGTTCGTGAATTTTGAAATCCGCCACAAATGTCGATGTAGCTATTTTAACGATTTCCCCCCCCCCCCAAAAAGCCTCCTCCCCCCGACCCAACCTCGGTGCGTAATTGGGGATTGACGGTGCATGGTACAGAAAAACGCACAAATAAAAATTTGTGAAGCAACTTTCGTGATTTTTGGAACGTTGAAAGGAAGGACAAATTTTTACAATTGCCTTGTTCATTATCCAAAATCCCTATTTACGCACCTAGGTTGGGGGAGGGGAGAGCGGGAGAGGGGAGGCGAATAGTTAAAATATATACATAGACATCTGTGGCGAATTTCAAATCCATGAACACTCCAAAATGCCCTTTTCTTCATTTCCAACCTTCCGAAAATTACGAAAACGGTTTCATAAATTGTCATAAATGCCCTTTTCAGTACCAAATATCCCCATCAATGAGTACCGTCCCACCCCAGCAGCCCTGTTTCACTTTACAGGGCCCGTAACCTTGTTGGCTGGGGTATATTGTAGAGGTGAAGTTAGATAGATCCTTCTGTTAGTGTTGGCGAAACTGGGCAAATGGCTTCGAAAAAGTCAGAAAAATGACGGAAATTGGTCATTTTCTAACGTGAATTTCTCCAAAACTTGTAGTTTGACAACTTTCCTCTAAAATTTGTTTGGTACTGTAAATGAAAAAAACTATGTCACAGTCAATATCCTGAAAAACACCAAATTCTCGGAATAAGTATTTGAAAGGTGGGTGACGGAAGCGGAGATTAACAGGGAATCATTTTGGAGCGTTAGTTTCCAGTGGTTGGTCACTGACGAGGAAGTATCATGAACGTAAACCATCACAGCAAGGGTTGTCTGGTTGAGATGGTTTTGCTGGTCACTTGCGAGTAATAGGTTTCTGTTCCCGTAAACCAAACCAGTAAAATTATTTCTGGTTCTCTCTTTCGGAGGAGTGGCGCCAATTTAATTCAATATGGCCATTGGAGCTATTTCTTTTAACTTGTTACAATAAGGTGTAATGTAAAAAGCGTGAAAAAAACATGTTAAGGTGTGATTCCTAAGGCGACTGTAGCGGCTCGAGTCACGCGACTGGGAGATTCGATGAACTGCGCATGCGCGAAGACCAGTCGCGCGACTCAAGTCGCCCTTCGCGGCCGCCTGGTGTCAATAACAGTACATCCGCGCCAGCCGCCGACATTGTGCAGGGCATTCCCAACCAAGTTGCGCGTGTTCATCGTGGATATGTCGTTCTCCAGCAGTGAAGATGCTACAATGCGTGAATTAGTGGGACAGAACCCTTGCTTGCTTGATTTAAAAAGTATTAATTTCAAGGACCAAAATATCCGCGATAATGTTTGGACAGAAATAGCGGAGACAATAGGGAAAACAGGTGAAAAAATCACTTGCATTGCATCTATATGTTTATTTTTACTGCATTACAAATAATTTTAGGAGTGTTGCACTCAGTCAGTTCTTCTGGCTTTAATTCTCTGCTACTGAATAGAGCCTTGGGGACTGATGAAATGTCTCTTGAAATCCTCTCTGATATTAAAGCCTTCCGTGTTTGCGAATTCACCACGTCTTGCTAACAGAATCATATTCTCCGCAGGCTCTGTTACAGAAAGAGTTCAACTTTCCTACACTCTTAAAGACGAAATTGTAAACAGCCACGAAAATTAAACCGAATTCAACGGTAATTTGTCATTAAATTAATGGACGTTTTTTGAAACATTAAAATAAATTAATTTTTCATTTGTCATTTACCAACGAAAGTCTACGACTTTAACAAAGCCCAACCCGTAACAACGTGAACCATAGCCGCATGGCCATTGCAGCATGGTTCGTATTTACGGTACGGGACTAAAACCCCCTTTTCTAGAAGTAAATTTGTAAAATGAGGAAAATCCCCAGTGACTGAGTGAGATTTCACAAATACTAATTCCAACTATTGGTTTCACCGGTATAAAAAACGGTTTCCGCTGATAATATGCATTAGAAATCGAAAACCAATTATAAGGAATCTGATGTGTTCATTAGTGGAGGAATATATTATTTAACAGCTCGTTTTTATGGCCGTAGTAGCCGACTGTAGCGCCATTTCAACAAAATTGCCATATTTTGGCTTCAATTACAGAAGTAAGTAGTTAACATCTCAAAACAGAAGGCAGCGAGAGGGATGTTTTATATTAACATATATAAAGCTACAAAACTGACTGACTGACTCCTCAAAACTCATGGGGAATTTCTGAACGAGCTAGATGGGTGAAATTTTCAGGGTAGAGATGGAATCATGTGTCGAGTTGGGAAAAAATCAAAAAAGGTAAAAAAGTCGATTAGGCTTCGATTTATTGCAATCGATTGATTTACATGGGATTATATGGGAAAAATGAAATATTTTAGTGTGGACCTTTATTCTATCGTTCATTAAAATATGAAATAATTGAGCTACAAGACTCATTCTTTCAGGGGAGGGTTAGATTTATGTGTCGATTTGGGGAAAATCGGAAAAGTTAAAAAAGTCGATTAGGCTTCGAGTAATTGCAATCGATTGATTGACATATATGAGTTAGGTACACTAAGTGCATGTTATTTAGTCTTCTTTATACCATTTTTCGCACTGCTACTGTACTATGCTGTACTGAAATGAAATATCTAACGTAGAAGAGCGTCTTATATGCCGCCAAATAATGTTATGATGATCTTCCATTGGTTTCACGTTCGTTTCGGTATACTGAGTATAGCATTTTGAAAAGTTGTTCATTACCGGATGAAATACAATATAAGTATGCAACTGAACTGTCTGGTATCCATACCTCATGGGGCGCGAATTTCATTTTCGAGAATTATACCTTTCGTTGCTTGCATGTAGTATGCAGACTTGAGATCTTTCATTGTTTTATCCCTAATTTAAAGAGTATCATCACATAACAGCCCCCCACCCTGCTTGCAAATTGCAAGCCCCATTTACTCGTTTATATATATAAAGCTACAAAACTGACTGACTGACTGACTGACTGACTCATCAAAACTCGCATTGGCATTTCTAGACGAGCTTGGTTTTAGGGTAGAGTTAGAATCATGTGTCGAGTAGGGAAAAAATCGAAAAAGTTAAAAAAGTCGATTAGGCTTTGGTTTATTGCATTCGATAGCTTTACATGGGATTATATGGGAAAAATGAAAAATTTTGGTGTGACCTTTTTTATTTCGTTCATTAAAATATGAAATAATTGAGCTACAAGATTAATTCTTTCACAATTATGAGGCTGAATGTTTGAAAAATCTTATTCTTGTAATCGATTTTTCCTTTCTACCGAAAAACTGATATTTTTTAACTCTTATTTGGGATTTTAGAAATTTTTTCACTTTCGTTACTATGGATATATTTCTCCATTGTCGCCGGGCCGAGTGTCGATTCGAGGTTTGGACCTCAGCGAGGCGAGCCAGTTTCAGGGGAGGGTTAGATTTCGGTTTCGATATTGTGTAAAAGTTAAAGAAATCGTCTTTAAAAAAAAGGCTTCGAGTTTTTGCAATCGATAGCTTTACATATATGAGTTAGGTATCCTAAGTGCATGTTATTTAGTTTTCTTTATACCATTTTTCGCACCGCTAAGTACTGGGAATAATTTCTTCAACTTTTTCCTGGCCTCTACCGTAGCATTGATGACCACTTTCAACCAACCGAGCTTCATGATATTTTAGTTTTCATTAGAAAAAACATGCAGTCCATGAAGAAGATTGGAAGAGAACAATTGAATATGAAAATTAGTATATTAAAATTCTTGATTTAGATCGAATTTGCATAGGAAAATTCTTCATGTGAGCTCTTATTAAGTATGCTGTACTGAAATGAAATATCTAACGTAGAAGAGCGTCTTATATGCATTCAAATGACGTTATGACGATCTTCCAGTGGTTCCACGTTCGTTTTGGTATACTGATTATTTTTGTATGTACTGGTATTTTGTATATACTGGTATTTTGGATATACTGGTATTTGGATATACTGGTATTTTGGTATGCTGATTATTTTTGTATATACTGGTATTTTGTATATACTGGTATTTTGGACATACTGGTATTTTGAAAAGTCGTTATTAACCGGATGACATACAATATAAGTTTGTACTAGGTCTGTCTGGTATCCATACCTCATGGGGCGCGTATTTCATTTTCGAGAATTATACTTTTCTTTGCTTGCATGCAGCACTCGGACTTGAGAGCTTTTATTTTTTTCATTATTTAAAGAGTATCATCATATAACAATTCTCCCCCCCCCCCTGCTTGCAAATTGCAAGCACCCATTTAGTCGTTTATATTTATATATATAAAGCTACAAAACTGACTGACTGACTGACTCAACAAAACTTCCATTTCTAGAGGCATTTCTAAACGAGCTAGGTGGGTGAAATTTTCAGGGTAGAGTTGGAATCATGTGTCGAGTTGGGAAAAAATCGAAAAATATAAAAAAGTCGATTAGGCTTCGATTTATTGCAATCGATAGCTTTACATGGGATTATATGGGAAAAATGAAATATTAATTATTCTTGCAATCGATTCTTTCCTACCTACCGTTGAACTGATATTTTAAAACTTTAATTATAGATTTTACAACTTTTTTTTACTTTAGTTGCTATGGATATATTTCTGCATTGTCGCCGGCCCGAATGTCGATTCGAGGTTTGAAACTCACAGCAAGGCGGGCCAGTTTCAGGGGAGGGTTGGATTTGTGTCGATTTGGGGAAAAAACGGAAAAGTTAAAAAAGTCGATTAGGTTTCGAGATATTGCAATCGATAGCTTTACATATATGAGTTAGGTACACAAAGTGCATGTTATTTAGTCTTCTTTATACCATTTTTTGCGCTGCAAACTACTGCGTATAATATCTTCAACTTTTTCCTAACCTCTACCGTAGCTTTGATGACCAATTTCAACCAATCTAGCTTCATGATATTGTAGTTATCATTAAAATAACATGCAGTCCATGTAGAAGATGGGATGAGAATAATTGAATGTGAAAATTAATATATTTAAAATCTCGATTCCGATCTAATTTGTATAGTAAATTTCTTCATGTAAGGTCTTATTAAGTATGCTGAACTGAAATTAAATATCTAACGTAGAAGAGCGTCTTATATGCCGTAAAATGAGGTTTTGATGATCTTCCAGTGGTTCCACGTTCGTGATATACTGATATTTTGAAAAGTCGTTAATAAACGGATGACATACAATATAAGATTTTACTGGAACTGTCTCGTATCCATACCTTATGAGGCGCGTATTTCATTTTCGAGAATTATACTTTTCTTTGCTTGCATGTAGCACGCAGAGTTGAGAGCTTTCATTTTTTCCTTATTTAAAGAGTATCATCATATAACACTTCCCCCCCCCGCCCCCCTGCTTGTAAATTGCAAGCACCCATTTACTCGTTTTTACTGTTTTTCGGGAGTTTCTTCTTCAATTAGCAATTTCACACGATAGTGCCGGTTATATTTGGTAAAAAAAATCCTATTTTTTCCAGTGTTTATCCCACTTTCCTACCTAAAACGAAATTTGTCAGATAAATTGTTTCGAACGGGAGGATTTTTATGTTCTTATCACATGAAGAATACGCATTTCTATTATTTGCTGGAATAGCACAAGTAAATATTGATATATGCGACAAATAAACCTCATCCAAATGCTTTCATCGTTTTTAGATGCTTAATATTTGCTTGCAGGCGTGTACCAAGATTTTAATGTAGGCTCTGCAATTTTATCGAATAAATGAGATGCTACTTGCCGGAAAAATAGAAGCCAGTCTATTTTCCTTGTTAGACCCTTACTGCCATGGAAGTTCGTGCTTTAACATCAAAGTGTAACCTGCAAGCGACTTGCAAAGCTACTGTCTCTACGGTAACTTCATGATTAAAACAAAATGTGTCACTACGGTAACTTTATGACTTAATGATTAAAACAAAATTTTGAATGATGTTATGATATTCCTTCAAATTTCGAATGCCAAGTTCTTGAACTGGCAGTTGTTTGGTAAGCAATCCTAATCACTTGTAATTATTTATTAGTTGATACACTTTATCTCTTTTATTTTTAAGAAAAATATTTTGTAGGTCAATTTTCATGTAGTTCTTGGTTCCCTAGCAATGTGTCTTTCAAAATAAAAGAGCTTAGTTACTCCAAGAGACATATTGAATTATGACGGTTGTAAGCCAATAGTCCTCGATTTAATAGACAAATAAAGACTAATTAACGCAATATAAATATTTAATGCCAATGATTGGCACTTAGATTTCATAGCTGGACGAAGTGAAATAAATAATGCGCAATGATACTCTAAAGAATTGATATAGACATTGGTAATTGCAACTTTGATTAAACACAAGGGTTTTCGGTATTGCCTTTTAAATCCATCCTATTCCAGCAGAATACCAATTATAGAAGATAAATCTCTGAACCACTCTTAATCAACATTTTCATTACCGAGTAACCTCGTCAGGGGTCTGGCTATACAGGTTAATCCGATATCCGTTCAGAGTTTACCGCAGCCTTTTATTTTGAGAGACGGCTTCGTCTTCCAATAAAAAAAATGGAGACCCAGGACTTTCCTCTCATCCTCTCGCTGTTTTCGAAAGAACGAAAGTCAAGCAGAGACCCTTGGCTGCAACAACAGATAATATTAACCTTTTAACCCCGCGTCGATAAGGTGGCAAGTCGAAGGCTACTCTTTGTTTCCAGAGGAGAAAAACCGATGTCGTCCTTATGGGGGTGAGGCGTATAACATTCCCCAGATGAAAGTCAACATCAAAGTAGTGAGGGTTGAATAGAGTGTTATTCATTCTTTAAGACATATTCGGAACTTCTAACAACTCGTGCAGAGCAATGAGAAAACAAAACGGCATATCTACAGATTTGGACTTTAAATTTTTTTTACATTGAAATTCCATGCTGCGTCTGTTGGAGAATCTAAAAGAAGAGCGAGTATTTTAAGTCAGGAATTCGCTATACTTCATGATGCTTCGTAAAGACAGAATTTTTGCGCTGTATCTTAAAGAATATGAACTTTTCGAATGGATCGAGTTGATGTCACGAAATCCTCGACACCGAACTCCGAGTGTTAGCTCGTTTCGTGGTTAGGTAAATGCAAACGCTTTAAATGAATTCTCAACACTATCACTACATCTACATTAACATACTACCCTGCGAGCCGCTGCATGGGCATGTAGCAGGGAGTGTTAAGACACCAGCCGCGTAAAGATGTGAGGTTATGGGAGATGAAATGGTGACGTATGTTATGGGAGTGCATTAAGTGGTGCTCAGTTTTATTGTGATCGTTTATTGTGCGCGGAAAGAACAAGTTTGTGAACTTATCTGTTCGACAATCTTATTTTATCGCTTCCGTCAGACCTAGAGATGCAGTGAGGCGTCATGATAATATTCTCTGTGTCGCTCTGATGGATGTATGTGGTAGTTTACTCTATTGTGGTAGATTGAGTGGGCATTTCGTTATCAAACTGTAGCCTGACAACCAAAATAACAATCATATACGATATCCACGCTGTTTCCTTACTTCCCTTTGAAAGTTATCGATGGAAAACATCGTAAAATTGCAAAATAAGTGCATCAGTTCGCAAACGCTTAACTACAATCGGGGTCAACAAAGATGGCGGACAGACCACGGCCACGCTACAGCTTACAGCATTGGTCGCAGTAACAAGCTCTTTCTCCATCCATATCAATGGTTATCTCGATTTCGCAATAATTTAACACAACAGCGGACAAATATGGCGATTGCATTCGCATAGCTGAGTTGATTATGTTCAATTGAGTTCACAAAGTATTCACACCTTCCGCGAATACGGCAGTGAGATATAATGAAATTACCATGAGACAAATATCGTCCTGGACCCGGAATAGACCAGGACCTTTGGCTTTTCGGGCCAATGCGCAGACCACTACGCTGAATAGATAACGTTTGCCTCTAAAAGCTCGAGCATTTGTTCGACTCCAAAGCTTGACTCTAAAAACTAGGGGCTTTTACAGACAATCGTTAGAATAGTTATAACAGATAAACAAGCCATCATTTTTGTATATAATACTGCACACTCTCCACCTGACAGTGGACATGTGTATGTTTTGTGTTCCACTTCAGTTCCACAGCGGCCTCACCGAATTTATTTTAAGATTTGAAATAAGCTAGATTAGCCTTCCATTAAGTACCTAGCATACCTAAGCCTATACTGCACTTTCGTAATCCACTGGTATATTAATAAATGGCTAGAATGCATGGAGAAACTCTGGTAAAACACATGAGTAAATTGTATTCCTTGCAAGAAGGAATTATTGAAAAACAATTTGAAAACATGACGAGGAACAATTTTATGAGAAACTTCTAAAGAAAAAAATTAAGGCAAACCAAATCATGGTACATCTGAGATATACCCATTATTATCTACAAATATATTCTGTAGAGGTTGAAAACCATGTAAGGGCAAAACAATGAGACATTAGGAACATAATATGAAAACTACAACAGTAACACATTACGATATACCTAAATGCTACAACAATAGGATCTAAAAGGTTAAGTGTTGTAATTACCAATATTTTTAATAAATGGCATTTTTCATAAAAATGTAAAATGTTAATTTTCAATTAAGCCTGGGGGATACCAATAGTGATATATAAATATGGCCGTCTTATACTAATCATATATGCTACAAAGTCTTCAACAACTCTGGTGTTTATACTGAATTTCCATTCAAGAATATGGATTTTAAACATTTCCTACCCAAATAAATATTTTAACTCGGTCAATTACGAGTTTTATTCTAGAAAAACTTGCAGAACTCACTTGATAATGCAGTCCATAAATATAAACAACTTAAATGCAATCTATAAATATATCTTGTCGCGGCATAGATAGTCACCTGAAGTCAATTAACTCGAAATCGCCTCGTCCAGATGAAATTCCCGCCCTATTTTTATCATGTAAATAATTATCGTCAGAAATAGTACCGTACTTGAAAATAATATTTGAAAATTCTCTAGCGGAATTTTGGTGCATTATGATGGGAAATCGAGAACGTTACACCAATCATATTTTTATTTCTCGGTGGAACCCTCTAGACAGCAATGAAAGCATTAAAAGGCATAAATCAGAGTTCTGCGCATTCTATGCCATTTTGTACGGGGAAATACTTGATAATATAAGAAACAAATATTTATTTCTTGTAATTGGTATATCCTTTTAGGCTCCTCTCCACTATCGGATTTTCCACAAAGCTAATTTACTCACAAACTAGTTCAAATATATAATTCAGATATTCATCTAAAAATATTATACGAGAGAACTCGAATGATTTCATTATTATTCTTCGAGTTATCGGTACTAGAGTATTCGATGCAGACCTAACCGAAGAGTCCGTTTGCATCGATACCCACATCGGTCGCATATCCTTGCTCCAATATCCTACGAACCGCCCCACAAATCGAATGCCCTCCAGGTAGGCGTGGGCAGAGTGTTTCTGCGGCACAACGCCCTTCAGCAAGAGAGAGCGGGTAGCAGAGGCGAAGAGATGCGATGGGAGACCTGTGGAGCCACTCCACGAGCTTCCCCAGCATCCCGCTCCTTGGGTCGAGGGCGCGGCGATCATTCATTTTAAAGGGAACGACGTGTAGTTTGGTAGCAGGGAGGGGCCAGATGGCACATTCCACAAAAGGCCGATTCTCTGGGGAAATTCCACTGTGCAGTTCTTAAGCGGCACCAGTTGACGCAGTCCGGGGAGGGTTTAATTTGAATGCACGAACGAGTGAGGAGAGCTTTATACGATGTTCCTACAGTACGCATTTTTTAAGCAATATTTCATTCGTGGGACTGCTGCGAAAAAGGTAAAATACTTGTTTTCTACAACTTTACAATCCAAAGATACGCATAACACCATTCTCTCTCGGGGAGGAAAAGACAAAGAATTTCGTTCTTACTGTTAAGGACGCTTCACTTAGTACATTTCATATCATAAACGAATGAATCATAGATTGCTCAAAAAATGAATGGAATTAGAGCAGATTCAATATGCTGTTCATTCATTCAGACAATCATACAATTTGCCACTTTATAAGGTATAATTTTCCTCATGAAGGAATTCACACATTCGTTTGTACAATAAAGTTACTAAATAAAGCGGCCTTTAGGTCTAACAGACTGGACCTAGTTTGTCATTATCCTCCATATAACACTATCCTTGAGTCCCTCCATCAGTTTTGTCACATTACAGCATCTGCATGAGCCTTCCTTGTAAAGCTTGCTATCCAATCTCAAAGAATAGTTTCCACCGAGTCAATTTATTGACTTATCGCATTAAAATATAACAAAGTGTGCGAGATTACCAATCTTTATAGTACCCACGCCACGAGCAGCTATCCCTGCTTACGGTTATTGCGCTAACCCAAGTAGTATTGGCACACTTTGGCTAGTATGTCACTAGAGAAACTATAGCCAATTGTCGCCCTCAAAATACCCTCAAAATAGTATAGACCTGGATTTTGACATGTTCCACATGACAACTGAGCATAATTGATTAGACATGTTATACATTTTGTGAAAGAACATTTATTTACTTTTAAAATAAAATTATTTTGGAACGATCTCACTTGCCTGCTTGATGTTAGTCTTAAGAAAACGAATGAAAACACAATAAAATCGACCAACTTCACGACTAGGTGGCCATAGTTTCATCTGTGGCCGCTTATCACAAGTTAATTTCACTGTTTGTGTACATGTATGTTTGTATGAGTGGTATTGATTCAAATTCATAACCTGATCTCCTACATTAGCTTAAAATTTACCCCATCTTACCCGATGATTGCAAATTACTTAACTTTTAAATGTCACCATAAGGAAGTTATCTCCTAATTTGAAGGATTGATATCTCATTATCAAGTGCGTAAACCTCTAATCGGTCCATTGACCATTACTGTTTCCTATGTCCATCTGTGTTACCTATGGAAACCATAAGTATTCAGTTGGGTATTCCACTGGCAAGTATTTTGCTCAAGTTAGGCCCACCGAACGACTTTTGACGCAAATTGCGCAGATAGTCCATCTTCAGACTTTTTGAAGGTTGCGGAAAGTTACTTGCAGAAGCGTGTTGTGGCCAACGTTTACTGCAGAATTGCCGCGGTCAAGTTCTGACCAATTGGAGGGCCGTGGGCGGTTTTCATTTCCCCTTGGAGGGGAGCGTTGGCAGGGTAATATGCAAGGCCTTCATCTCCGACCGCTACTTACTCTTCCCGCCGCCCTACCGCTCCCGTTCCGTCCCGTCTCTTGCAGATATGAGGCTAAGCGAGGCGTCTTCCGGTGCGCCTCAACCCCTCACCGCCTCAATACCCCGAGGGGCACAGTGTCCAGATGGAGTTGAGGTTTGGCCTCGGTTCAGCCTGTGAGCCACACGAAAGGGGCCGTCTTGTACGATCGTCTCTTCGCCCCTACCACCCCTCTTCTCCCCACGCCCTCATAAACCGTATTTGAGCCGCAAACCACCCCAAAAGGCTTGCGCCACGAGCTATTAGGTCGAACTGCATTTAAAAAACGATTCATATTCACTCATTACCCTACCCCGTCAGATGGGCGTGTGGCAGCCGTCATTGCGTTAGAGGTAAATCCATCGTCATCATTGGTCGTTCAATCTTAAGATTGGTTTACTGCATCCCTACTCCATTCCCATATTTAATTCTAGGTCCCTTACTTCCTCGTAATTCTTTTTACGTACTCTCAAATATAATTCCATTAACTTATACCCATGTCTTCCTTCGGGAACGAAATGCATGCATATAAGTCAAAACTGAAAGGCTTCCTTCAAATATTTGGATTTATCGCCAATACAAATTTGCTAATTAATGGCTACCTTCGTGAATTATGCAAAGGGATAATTAGGGCTCCACCAATGAACGACGGAGAGAATAATGTAAAAATAAATAGAAGAGATGTGACGTAAGTGATTTCTCTATCAGCGGAGTTTATTTCGTATCTTGATCCATTAGCCACTAACCATATTACAATGGAAACTCTTTAGACAAGGTTTCCTTATATATAATAGTTAACTTCCAATCATTCAACAGCGCATTACGCTATTGACAAATTTTAAGCTATCCGGGACTAGCCACGGAGTTCCACTTCCACACGGAGTCACCCGCAATGCACAAATGTGCGAATTTCAACAGAGAAAAAAATAATCCGCCTTGACCGGGATTCGGACCCGGATACCTCGATTTCCGGCCGAGTGCTTTAGCCAGTTAAACTACGGTCAAATTAATATTTATTGTCACAAATGTCCAGAGTACATACTTTTACAAACAGGAAAAAATTTCATTAATATTTTACTCTTTTGAAATGCAAATTATATTATTTAATGAGTTCTTGTCTAAAGTTTCTGTTTGAAAAATTAGAGATTCAATTTTTCCATCATTAGTATCAATGAAATAATTTCTTCATAGAACACTGGGTGTCTCGAACCGGCTACCTCTTGTATGACTGGACTACGGTGCCCGATGCCTTTGCCGGTGCGGCTACGCTGGAGGCATGGAAGATAATAAGCCTGCTGCCGTTGTATTCTGCTCTTTCCAGCGTTCTCGCCTGCAACGACGTCCCCGCGTCTGCGCACTGCTACGTCTGCGGTGTGGCTGGCGGAGTGGGGTCGTTCGTCACTGTTTCCGTTCTTGTCTCTATTTTTCTTTCCTCTTCCTCCGCTTTCACAAGTAATCTGTGGAGCCAGGTTGTGGTTGGATCAGCTGTAACTCGGTTCTCCACCTGTTTTAAGCAAAGGGAAAGGGGGGTGCCTGTCCTTTTTTTTCGTGTTCTTATATTGATATATGTTCCTATTATTTGAGTCAAAAGCTTGTTTCGTCTATTTGGAAATAATTTGAAGTCCAGACAGAGGAGGCGTTCATGATGAACCGATCCCCCTCCGAAGGTATCCCATAATCGATAAATGTTTCGAATTGTGTCCCAGACGGGCGTGTTTTTGTCACAACCTAGTATATGGTGTGCAGTATTGTCGATCTTTTGACATTTTAAGCAGAGAGGGGAGTCTTCCAAGCCGATTCGGTATCTGGACTCTCTTGTGTCTAATATCCCTGCTATTGTCTCGTATAGGGCACTCTGACTCTCCGCATCGGCCTTTTTGTTGGCCGCCCAGTTCCTCCACTTGTTTGGGGGAGGTGTGAGTGGGAATTCTCTCGCTTTTAGTCGGTCGTAGACAGTCTTTGTTTTGAATATTTCCCCTTCTCCCCTCTGGAGGCTCTCTACTATCTCCCTCGTATCTTTTATGCCACGCTTAAATGTGTTCGAAGAGGAACCTCCCCCCTCCCATGCCGAGCGATGAAGTGCTCGGCGCGGGGCGTCCCCACCCCCCAGAATCTTGGCACTTAGTTTTGTGTAGACCACCTTACACTTGAGCGGAATGTCGCACAGGTTTAACCCTCCCCTCTCCATAGGGGAGCACACTTGTTTTCGTGAGACCTTCCTAACATATCCGTTCCAGAGCATTTGATTCGTGTTTTTAATTATCTCTGCAGAAGTTCTTTTATTAAGCGGCCAGATATGGGCCGCAAAGAAAACCCCCGGGAGCACATGTTGCTCTATCAGACGGGCACGGGCTGTGAGGGGGAGGGAAGGGATGGTGAATCTCCTCGCCGCCCAAGCCACCGCCCCGCTCACTCCCTCCCAGTTCCTTTCTATCATTTCTTCCGTTGTTCCGCCCCACCAGAAACCAAGCACTTTAAGCGGGGGAATCGCCACATTCCAACCCGCCGCGGTCGCCTCGGTAAGGTGCCCTCTCAGAGGGAGCACTTTGGATTTGCTAACACTCACTTCTACGCCAGCCGGAGCGAACTCCCGGAGAATATCCGCAGCTGCCACGAGCTGGCAGGGGTCAGAGATGAAAAGTGAGAGGTCGTCCGCGTACACCACCCCGGGGTATGTGGTCCCAAAGCGGCGCACGCCCACCCCCACCTCCTCCATCGCTCTAATAATAGGGTCGACTGCGATGGCATATAAAAACATTGAGAGCGGGCATCCTTGACGTACTGAGTTCGTTATAGGGAAGAGACGTGACGTCCTCCCTTTTATTTTTATACATGCTCTTGCATTTTTATATAATGTTGTAATGAAATCAATAAAATTGGCAGGGAAAGCCATCTTTTTTAGTACTAATAAGATATATTCAGGCCGGATAAAATCAAAGGCTTTGTTAAAATCAATCGCTAAAATTGATAAAAAATTCTCGGAGGGGGGAGCCTCGGATAAGACTATGTCCCTAATTAGGACGCCAGCATCTAAAATACAACGGGAGTTTGACACCGCGTGCTGTGAATGATGTAAGATACTGTCAGCAACGGCTGATAAACGCGATTTTAAAACCCGAGTAAAAACTTTATTATCACAATTTATAAGAGCTATGGGCCGGTAATCATTTAGTGATTGCGGCCGGCCCTTCTTTGGTTTTAATGAGATCACAGCTGTCCGTTGGCTTAAAGTCATTCCGGCCGAATGACTTTTAAAACTATTAAAAATACGAGTTAAAACAGGAACTAAAATATCACGACACGTGGTATAAAATTCATAGGGGAGGCCGTCCGACCCAGGGGCCTTGCCCTTGGGAAGGGAGTGGAGAACTGCGTCCACTTCCTCGCCCCTAATCGCGTCGGCAATCGCATCTTTCTCGTCCTCAGAGAGTGTGGGTAGTGTAGGGAGTGGAGGGGAATCTTCCTCCCTCCATGTCCCGTAGCGATTGTATGTGTTTTCGAAGAAATGGGCGGCGTCCTCGAGCAGTCCATCGCCCGCAGGATCCGCCGGTGTCTGGTGGTCAACCGTCTCCTGGTGTAATTCGACAACACGCCGAAGTTCGGCGAGCGTATAGGGACCCCAGACGTCCGGGTTGACTTCACGCTGCCAGCGGCTAGGTGCATGCCTCTCCATCTCCCGCCTGAGGATTATATTCTTCAGCTCACGCACTTTTTCTTTAAAATTTTCCGGCCGGGGGTTGGTGTTGATTAACTCCCCGAGGGCAGAACGATAAAAACTAATGGTCTCGTTCTTTTCCTTTTTCCAATGTATCGTCTCCTTCTTTAAAAAATAAATTATTTTGCGCTTAAAATTTTCCTCCCACCAAGTTAAAATATTCCCCTGGTAGTTGTTGAGGGTAGAGATTATATCTTGTACTCTCCTTCTTACAGCAGTGAGAAATTCGTCGTCTTGCAGAGGCCTTGTATCCATACACCACATACGGGGGGAGGTCGGTTTATGAGGGAGGGAGGGGTCGGGAAGGGTTAGGTCGAGGAGAAGGGCACAGTGATCGGAGAGGGATATGGGAAGGGTACTAGTGGTGTAGGGGAGGGGTTTCAATTGACGAGAGAGGAGAACAAGATCGATGCGGGTACGAGAGTTATGGCCAACACGCGTGTATGAAGCGGGGCCCACAGAGCTATTTAGAAACGCATCTACCGCATGCGTAGACTCAATTAAGAGTTTCAAGGCTCGACTCGGACGATTCAAAACTTTGTCTCTATTGGACTCGGAGTCTTCGCGCCTATAAATACTGTTAAAATCACCCGCTAAGATGGCTTTCCCCGTAAAACAAAATAAATAAGGCATTAAAATATCGCTAAAAAAGACCTCCCTCTCGCGACGGTTCTTTTCGCCCGCAGGGGCATAAATATTTAGAATAGTGATATCGTTCACCGTCAAAGATATAATCCTTCCGGATTCGTGGAGGCGCACTGTGTGTGTCTTTAGGTTGCTTTTTATGAGGGTACAGGTCCCAAGATATGAGTCTCCAAAGTTTGTATATGCTACATATTGGGGGTCGGGCCACTTGACCCCCTCAACATACTCTTGGAGGCAGACGATATCTGCCTTACAGTCTGAGACGAATGTGGCTAGTAACTTCATCTTAAGGGCGTTTGACACCCCCGCTATATTGAGAGATAATATTCTCATTGTAAGATTTGAGTAAGTATAAGGCTTACTCCTCTCCATACCTATGTACTTTCTCACTTTCTCCTATTACCTCTACGTAAACCGCTTCTCTTTCTCTTACTTTTACTTTTGTTATTCCTATCTGAATCCGAATGAGTCTCCTTTGGAGAAGAACACCCGGGGTCGAATTTTGGTTGGGTTGGTGTTATCATAGAGACCTGCGTATTGTCGCTCGGGGGGACGGGGGGGAAGTCGAAGGAAGAGGGTGGAGTGCTCGTTGACATCTCTTCCTCCTCTGTGTCATCATCCGGCGTTGACTCGTCGTCCACTCTGGCCTCTGCTTCCATTTCCGTCTTCTGAGATTCGGGGGAGTCAGGGGGTGCTGGCTGGGATGTGATGATCTCCTCCGTTTCGGTCACCTTGTCCTGGTTCTTGTTTTCTTCGTCTCCTGCCTGGTGGAAGGGGGGGGGTGGAGGAGGTGCGGGAGATGAGGATCGGCGTGGGGAGGTAGGAGAGCGGGGAGGGAAGGGGGTGGGGTGTGAGGTGGTGGATAAGTGTAGGAAGGGGAAGTCCCTCTCATCAAGGTGGCGATCTCCTTTTTCTGTTGGTAATATTGGGCTAGACGTTCGGAGACGTTTGGTGGGCTCCGGGTCGTCTTCCGCTACGAGGCGCTTGACTGCTGTATCCTCAGCCGATGATCCTGTCTGACTGGGCGCAGCTTGGACTTCCTCCCCCTCTAAGCCAAGTAGGGAGGCCGCTCCCGCAATCAACTGCTCCTCGTTCACTTCTGGATCGCCCACTCGCCCAGCCTGGGCCACCTCGTTAAATCCACGTGGCCCATTATTTCGGGGGCAGTTCTTCCTCTCGTGCCCCTCGGCCGAACAGCGAGCACACGTCCGCTTCTGTCCATCGTATATTACAATTGCCCTATGCCCTCCGATCGTGATGTATGATGGTATGTTGGTGGCTACCGCCATACGCACGATTCTAGTTCCGGTGAAGCACTTGAAAAGGTGGTCGCCATTCCATCTGTTCTCGCTAATTTTATAAATTTTACCGAAGGTTTGGAGGGCTAGGCCAATTTCCTCCCTGGTGATTTCGATGGGTAGACATAGGATCTTCACGTTAATGGGGGATCCGGAGGTCTTGTCGACTGTCGCCGTTGTCCTCGGTGTTTCCATCGTAGGAAACGGCAGTTTTCTTGTGGTGGTTTCTATTATTCTAGAGACTATGCTCTCATTCCCGACTTTGATAAATGTCGTTCTTCTATTGAGGCCAAAACTGTATGGCCAAAACCTCCTCTTCCGCGAGGCCCAACACCTCCCTAATGAAGGTGTGGACCTCGAGCGGGGTTGGAGCGCTCACATTCTCCTCTAATTGGAGGAAGAGGGTATTCTGTCGCTCGACAACCATGTCGAAGCGATGGAAAAAATAAGAAAGTTGGGGACAAGCCCCGGGGCACTAGCTACAGGGGGGTCACTGGGTCACAAAAATAACCACGAAACAGGAAAAAAAAGAAGTGCTACTTTGCACATAGAACACAAAATAGAACCGTGGCGTTTCACACAACACACTGAGAAAATAAATCCGTGGTCCTTCACTTGAACATAATAACAAAAACTCACAACGTGCGGCCGCATCCGCGGCCGCCGAAACGCAAACCGTAGAAAAAAACTTAAACAATTGTGATCACTTTTCACTCAGTAGAAAAACTCGGAGAGAGACCGAACGTCTCTCCCAAAATCCCGGGCGAGGGAAGGCTTTCCTTCCCGGGGAAGTCTGGCCTTGACGTCGGATTACGGAGCTCTTGCAAAACACGTCCGCTCTCCACAAGCTACCGAGGCGTCCTCTTCCCCTGTGGATTTTTCCACAGGGGAAGAGGACGCCTTATTTTTTTATTTGACGACTAAGTTATTTCATTACCATCATAAAGATATAATTCAGTACCTCAATACTGTTTACGGACTCTGAGAGAAAATTAGGCTGATTTACTTTTTACTAAATTTCGTATGATGCTAAAAAATCACTTGCACAATACTCTGTTAATAACAAATATACGTTGGCCGCAGGCTGTCACTTACACTTTTTTAGAGATGAATATTCGGGGCAGATTTATGATAATTTTTGTTAAATAATGTCAGGGCAACTAAGCATTTGACCTCCCAGGTCCATTTATGCCATTGGGTAAAGTAGGCGTGGACCTTAGATCAGTCTTCATCGAACCCCCTGAGGGCCTACACCCATTTGAGCCCTCAATTCCATCCCCTTAAATGCGAGCCAGAGCACTGTCAGACGCAGTTAGCGTATAATTTGCAGCGCAGAACCAATCATGCAGAGCCGCTCTCGACCAGCTGGCTCGGAGGCTTTGAAGATATTTGGACTGAGGTGGCTGGAGCGCTGATCGGGAGGCATGGAGAGCACATATTATTAAGGTAGTTTGAACGAGATAGTTCCCTAGTCATAATTGAGACCATATTCGAATTATAAGTTATAATTTTAGCAGCTGTAGGAAGTATGAATAAAACATTGCATTATTAATGGTGCAAATAATAATCTTTTAAACGACTTAAAACATCTTCATAAGTCTTCAACTTGACTCTTTTTTTCGGTGCGGTACGCTTAAAACTCCTTCACAACGGAATTTTTTTACAATCATGAAAAAATCACTGCGGTGACCATATGATTTTAATTCAAAAATGAATGAGAAAAAATAGGTACATACCGTATACTGGTAATATTTGTCGAGATCTAGGTGTTAGAAATTCCTGACTCCTTAATTAAACTTTGTCACGAGTGCCTAACCATATAAAAGGGCAGGTATTTTTCTTAGATATCTAGGAAAGTAGTTCGGTAAGGGGCTGATATTTTGGCTCCTTTGGAAGGATGAGATACCTTTCTTTAAAACGAGACCAAATTCATTGATTTCTATGGAAGATGATATTTTTCTCTAACTACCTTGACTAATCACGTAAATAGAAAAAAAATGGGCCACACCTCACTTATTTGTACGTTTGTACGGCGGGAACAACCTTACAGGTAGCAACATAACTTACGCGATTATTAAATTTTGAAAGTTTCGTCTTAATTCATTGCGGAAAATGGGGAGGGTAGAACGCTATCAAACTGTAGCCTGACAACCGAAATACTTACCACATAGTTTATCCCTGCTCTATCCTTAATTTACTTTGAAAGGCGCAACGGAATTGACTAATTAGCGGACGTAGAGAAATAATACACGCCATCTGTTAGAAATTTTAGACATGTAACTCTTGAAACATACATTGGGTAATTTATGATATGGAGTATACTTGATTTTACCTAAGATTCCCCCGGGAATGCGGATTATCATTAATAAAAACAAATAAACAATTTATGCTAGGAGAATTCACATGAAAGAAGTGGATGCTGATTTCTAGTCAGTTTTCCATGGAAAGCATCATAAAATTGCAAAATTAGTGCGTCAGCCCGTCAGCGTTAATAAAAAATCGTGGTAAAGAAAGATGTCGCTCAGGCCACGCCCACGTTACAGCTTCCAGCATTGGCCACTACAGCAAGCACACTCTTCATCATCCTCGATGGTCATATTAAAGCATTGTTCTGACAGGAGTTGACGGCATGCAAATCGAAATTTAAGATAAAACCAATAATAAATACGCGTTTTTTAATCGGTGTGTTACCTTGATATTCTTCAGTAACTATAACTGTGATATGAAACGTATTTTTTTCTTGCTTTGGGGAAAATCTTTACACATTTAATCGAATGATTTCGAAATGTGCGACAAGTGTCACGAGGCTACGCGTCAAAACTGCATTAAATTATCAAGAAACTATATCCGTAACTTTAAATTTTTATCCGTTTTATCTACAAATCTGTCGGTCACGGTGGCGGCAGGGTGAAGTCCTCACCTGCTAATCCGAGGGTCGAGGGTTCGAATCTCGGCTGGGTAGATAATCCACTGCCCAGAACATGGATGTTTGTGCGTGTTAAAGTGAGTTAATTGTAAGAGAGGACTGTACAGTCCTAAATTCGCTCGAAATAAAGATAAGTTGTTATAATTTTTTGTTACTTCTGTAACTTTTCCCTCCGAGTCCCCGGCAAACATCGGGTTTCGTTGCCGTCATAATGCATAATGGCCGAGAGTTATTATTATATATATTATAATATTAGCAAGTTATTATATATATATAAAATCGTTTATATATATATTTCTTTCTACCTTTCTGTATAAACATTTATATATGTATGTATATATATATATATATATATATATATATATATATATATATATATATATATATATATATATATATATATATATATATATATATAAATACGTTGATGGATTGGAGTCAGCCATGCGGCGATGAACACACGTACAAGTCTGCAAAGCTTCGAGCATATCTGTAACTAATCCTAAATTGCTCCAACCACTTAAATCGGGAGAACCTTACAAAGCTCTAGTGATTAAAGTGGTTTGAGCGAGGTCTTTCCCTTGTCATACTGGAGACCATAATCGATTTATTTCTCAATGCAGACAATGCTAAAGGTGGATTTACGAATGGAAGTCACTTCCATGACAGTAGCCTTGGAAGTCGCTTGTAAGAGACACTTAGACGTGTAAGTACGCACTTCCATGGTAATGGTGGTCGATAGTGGTGGTAATCGACCGCGGTTGATACTTGCAAGGAACATAGACTGGTTTTTATTTTGCCTGCAAGTTGTATATTGATTCTGCGATAATTTCTGTTTGCTCGTAAGTAATTGTGCTAGGCCTTTAGTGAGGAGACCGAAAATTTGGGGGCCTAATTTCGCGTTAATTTCCAGCTTTAATCTACATCTACACACTACCCTGCTAGCCGCATCATGGGGGTGTGGCAGGGCGTTCGGACGCCGACCGTGTAAAGATGTAAGGTTTTTGGGAACTGAAATGGTGACGAGTACTATGGGACTATATTTAGTGGAGCTCAGTTTTTACTGTGGTCGCTCAATGTGCTCGGAAAGAACGAGATCTTGTACCTATCTGTTCGGCAAGGTATTTCTCTTATTTTATCGCCTCTGTCAGGCCTAGAGATGCAATGGGGCGTCATAACAATATTCTCCGTGTTGCTCTGAAACACACCAGCTCTGAATTTCTCAAGCAATTTAAGCCTAGCGTGTAGCCTCCGAGACTCTAGGGGCTCCCAACTTAACCCCTCTAAAAGTTGAGAGACACAAGGTGTTCGCTTGTAGTAGTTTCTAACGAAGCGAGCACGTTTTCTTTTTATTTGATTATTTTTGTTGTTAAACTTTTATTACCAGGGTCCCAAATGCTTGCGGCGTATTCGAGGTGTGGCGTAACCAGAGAAAAGTAGCATTTCTCTTTGACTTTTTCATCCGAGGACCTTCCTATTATATGCTTAACAAAACCTTGTTTCTTTAATACTGTCCCACATATGTTATGCATGTGTGTTCCACACGCTTTATCAGAAGTTATATATTTTTAAGATATTCTTCTGGATCTGATGATTGCTCAATGACTTCAATTATTAGCCTTGCTTTATTGGTAGCGGTAACTGATTTATCCAATGAAACTTTATGGTCGCAACTCCAGCCAATCACCGTTTTTCCACGAACAAGGTAAAAGGGATGGCATGGCAACTCAACAGATGCGAACGGAGAGGAGGAGCGAGATCTAAATTTTTCAAAATTGAGTCTTCGACAAGCGAGAAACGACCGCTCATTGTGACGAGCCCGTTCCCTCTCTTTTTCTGTACTCCTTCTCCCCGACCCAACCAATTATGCATCCTCATCCTTGGCCGATCCGAAACTACCATGCTTTCACGACCATCCTCCTCGACTCGTGAACACCTGTACACGGTGTTCCTGGCAAGGAGCCACGCAGATGTTTATTGCAAGTGGGGGGAAGGGCAGATTCTTACGAGCTCAGTTTCGCTTATTTTTGCGCCTTTCCTCTCTTCTTTACTGCCGCCGCCACCTTCTCCTATTCCCTCCGCGAGGGGTCGGGAAGGGTGGGACCAGGAGGGGAGGAAGAAGTTGTACCCCTGCCTTGGTTATTATTAATTTTCTTTTTCAATTTTAACTTGTGCTCTCTGCTTCGGTTTCAGCTCAGAGTTGCGCCTGCGTAGGTTAGTTGGCTCTATCCATAGTCCGATTCCACAAAGACCTTCATACATCAAAACTACCTAAATTTGGAGGAACGATTATAACATTATTTAACTGAACTTAAAATAAAATTAAATCTGAATGCATTCCAGTTCGAATTAAAAAATCAGGTGGATATAGAAGAAAATTTATCACAAACAAACTAGTCAATCAAATATATCAATTTTATGGAGTTACAAATAAGAGCAATTCCGTGCGTTTTAAGCAGGGAAAGTACCATTAAAAATATTCAATAATAACATTAACAACACCAGAGATTTAAAGAATCAGGTCCGGGTTCAAAATTCCGGTGGGTATAAAAGAGATTTTATCACAATCACACCGGGACCTGCTTCTGTGAAGGCTTCCGCGAAGTCTTTGTGATGAGGAGAATGGTTTACGGGAGTTCTTACGCGTTTATCCATTTACTAGCAAAGGCACCCGTTGAAATTCATCGGGGGATGAAAAAATAGGGCATATAGGTTGTAGGTTCGAGTCGCTCATGAGGTGTATTTTTTTCTAGGCAAATCAGCTTCATTTTAGTTTTATTTTTTAATTCAGCAGATGAAAACCGCATTATATTATGCTTACCGAGTTATGACATTCTTTTGCAGTAACATATAGAAGCTAAACTACAGGCCATTTGCATTCCAGAGGCTTTCCGCATCAATATAACATCGTGGTATTCTCCTGTTTTACATGGGTCCAACTTAAATTAGTCCACTTGAAATGAATTTTGCCAATTTGAGGCAAAAATATTCCTGAAAATATCGTAATCAGCAACATTTCAGTTTACGTTCTAGATTTCCACTGTAATACCTATCTCTAGCTATAAAACCCAGCCGCCATTGTAAATGTCCCATTTCCCTGCTAAAGCTAATGCTAATTCCACGGTTACCAAGGAAATAGCCTATTGTTGACAGAAGTAAAATTCGTGATTTTGACATTAAAACGCGATTTCTAGGGAAATTTTATTCGTATAAGAAAAAGGATTTAAAAAATAAGATACTGCAGTCTTTTATCCATCTAATGGCGAAAACTATAGCCTTCTATCTTTAGTAGAACTAATTAAAATATGCAAAAAGAGAAACCTCTGCACTTGAACCAAAATGTTTAGACTTAAGTTTTTCAAACACATAAAACACCAGATGGCCCAATACGCTGCCCTTGGGGCCCAGGGGCCTTCCTTATAGTCCCAATAGTCCCAATTTCCTTCAAAAAGCTTTACTGTTCCCATGTGTAAAAATGTCGCTAAAATCGGTTCACTCGTTCAATACTTATGAGGCTTTTAAGAAAACATTCTTTTGGAACCTTGGGCCCTCTGGGGCCCCAGCGTGACTTACGACCCCATGATTTTTGTACGGCCAGTATAGGTATATTTTACGTGTTTCTAATACAGGCAAGAATTATCTTCCAGGGCCAATTTTTGGCGATAAAAAGGCCCATTTTAGGGCCTTCTAGGGCTCCAAGACCCTTGTTCTATAGCCTATGCGTGAACCAGACATATCGGGGGTCCTGTCAAATTTTGTTTCAATCGATTCAGTGGTTTATGAGTGATTGAGTAACAGACAGACACCACTAGATTTTTATATATTAGTAAGATTCTCCACCCATCAAGAATTTCAAATCTTTTACTCGGAATATTATCATGAGGATTATATAATCAGTCGAGGCGGTCAACCGGCCTTTCGCGTATCATATTGATCTTCTCTACACGCGTTCTATGTTTTAAAGTCTGTCTCACTATTGCTACTGACCTATTGCTACAACTGGGCTAGGAATCGCATTCAGACCGTCGAACTCAAATTTATGAAAATTCAAAACAGAGATATTTTCTGACTATGTTATTAATATCTTACGAACTACAACATACCTTAGTATATGAGATCATGAGAATAAATAAGAATAAAATAAGGGAAATAGATTGTAGAACAGGTATGTTTAAAGTGTCGTTTTTCCCGCGATCGATAGGAGGCCATAATGGCTCCGTTAGAACTTTTAAGTAGGTATATATTTATAGGTATATTTTTAAGTAGGTTTATTTTTATATTAAGTAGGTTTATTTTTTTAAGTAGGTTTATTTTTATATATTAGTAAGATAAGGACAGTATTGAACAAGAATATACAATTCCACCAGTCGGCGGTCGCGGAGAACCAGTGGAGTGAGCCCACATATAACATGGATTTCGATAACACCACATTATTGACAAAAGAAGCTTGCTTTTTCCCAACAGACATACGTGAAACAATAGAAATAGCGAAAACGCCAAAAAAAATTCAACCGAAGAGGACGGCAAAACCTTCGCCAAGGCGTGGAAAGCGGATTGGACCAATCACGACACACCTCTACTCGAAGGCGCGAAAACGGGATAACATAAAAGGACGGACCAAATATTATACTTGAACGGCGAAATATTATACTTGAAAATAGATAAACACGGAAGAATATCCATTCTCTAAACCGGGACTAGTCACGAAATCAATTTTATGGAGTCACCAATAAGTGCAACTACGTGCGTAATTGAACAGGGGAAATGCCACTCACCTTGGCCGGGAATCAAAACCAGATCCCTCGATATCGCGTCAAGTTCTTCATTTACTTAAGCTGTTCAGGGCACTAGTTTATTTCCGTGATGAAGCCAAGTTATGCTGGAATAAGTTATTGTGAACGAGGCTTTACTCACTCTCCGAAAAATTGTATCCAAAGTCGGAACATTAAGTCCCGCCACAATGGATGTGAAAGCAAATCCTTGCCCACCACAAAAACTCGATACCCAAAATGTTCACTAATCTATATATTTTATTTTTGCACCTGAACTAGTTCTCTATCTTTCCTAAACTCCCAATTCGCGCCAAAAAAATGGTGCGACCTTCATTTCATTAAAAATGATCACACCATAGTGTTTTTTATCCAAACCTCCCAAAGTCTCCCAAAACTTTAATACCAGGTTTCCACTTATTGGTCGGTTTCATACAACTATTTTAATGTAAGGAAGGTTAGTTCTTTAACATCGTATATTTAGCACCATTTCAATAACCCCTTGCTTGGGGTTATGTCCTTCGAGCACCCACACATCTATAGCAATTTGGAGGGGAAAGCTGTCTCCAGATCTCTAGCAACTCATGACTTTTGACGTCAGGCACAGTAAGACTGTCGATAACGCCTTGAAATATAGATGAGAAGAAGCATCTTCCTCATACAAATTTAACCTCGTGCCCTGCGTTAATGATACAAAATTCAAATTTAAAAGGATGGTGGTGTTATATGGAAAAGGCTTACAGTCGAAATAGGTGTGATTAGCAATTAATTATGAAAGTTTTCAACAAAGAAGCTTATGGATGTAGCTAAATAGTGATGCTGTGACGAGTTATTGGGGAGATTTGATATGCTGAAAGAAAAATAAACATAATGATTGAGATTATGGCTTCATCAGGGTGTGGTTTTCCTTTCTGAACCCCAAAGTGAAAATATATTAACTTTCTTTCACTGCCAAGTTTTCTGCCCAAAAAAATAATGAATCGGTAATCCCTCCTTATTTAAACTGGAAACTGATTACATTTGAAAATGAAGTCCTGGAACAATAACGACCAATAAAAGAAGGTAAAGAGTGGCGCATCAAAAAAAAAGATAGAGAACTATTTCCAAATCCTGATATTAAAGAACTTAATTAAATAAAGACGTCTGAGATAACAGTCCTATTACAGTTTTAGTGGTCAGGTCTAGAGACAAGAAGATGGAACTATGCTGAAAGAAATTTTAACAGGAAGACCTGATGGAAAAAGACTCTTGGGAAAACCCAGTTAGAGGTGGTGGGACCAAGACCAAAAAGACATCAGAAAGATTGGAAGCTCAACGGCGGTGATGGGAGACAGATAGAGCTGGCGTAAAATTGTTGGTGAGACCATAAACCAATTACAGTTTAAGTGAACATGAAAGTGGTATATAAATGTTCATATATCCATTTATGACCCAGCGAGATTTAGGACCCAGCGAGCAAACGACTAAATATGTTACAAACTATTTGACGTTAAACGTACCTGCTTGCTCTCTCACCGTTGGCAATTCATTGCTGGAATAGCGCATGCAGCCTCTATTTTATGCATGCTCGGAAGATGAATATGATAAATTCCTTTTGGTTTGTTTGATTACCAGCGAGACTTAAACTTTTGAGGCACTTTTCGTGTGAACGTGAAAAACTTTTCGCTCGGTCGGATAAAATTCACTGGCTGTTTACCGTCTCCTGTCCGCAGATAACCACCCTCCCTCAAAGGCGATAAAAACAATTACGATGACTATGCAATCATTTCATTCAGAAAAAACTTCAATCTGGTGCTCCTTAGTGGAAAGGGAACTAACTGTCCACACACAAGAGCCGAAAAAATTAGAATCCACACCACAGAGAATAATGCAATTTATTTTGCATATCATTATAAAGTCGAAGATTTTATGGTGAGATCGCGTAATGGAGAAAACTGTTTACTCATTACATCCCGAGCACGTTGTTTTGTTGTTAAAAAATAACTTTTGCATTGGAGGATTACAATGACTACACAAGTATTCGGTTTTTCAGTATTCTTCGACTCATTTCGATGCCCAACCGCGATTGCTCTATTCATTCTCAGGCCTTCTGGCATCTACTTTCCTCTTATTGCCATTTCTATGTCTTCTTACCAGCTAATTCTGTGCCTTACTCTTATTTTCTTCCCTATGGATTCCACACTAAAACTTGCTAAGGTAATCCCTCGTTCGTCGCATGTTGTATGTAATCATACCACACAAGCTGTTCTTTTTAATGTCATCGACTATTGTGTGGGTGACTGCCATTATAATTCTTATTCTCTCATTCGTGATTCTTTCGCGTCTGGATATTCCCGCAGATCGTCTCCAGTAGGCCTTATCCGTAACATTTAGCATTTTTTTTATTCTTTCCTTCATATGCCTTATCTCACTCCCATATGTGATAATGCTTTTTACAATTGAATTACATGTTTTTTATTAGGTTTGGATATACTTAAAATAAATAGAAAGAGATTTTATTACCACTGAATCGAATACACAGCATCTATCGAGTCCTATTCTCTGACTGCTATCGAATCTCAAATTCTGATAACGAGATATGAATCCTTTTCTCTCTAACAATAAGTTATGCGTCCTTGTCCCTTTAAATGTCCAAATGCATTTTTTACATTTTATGGTAGGTTTATGATATTTTAATGATAGCTAGAGAAAACACTTGATCGAAGTTGGAGATCGATTGTAGTGCCTCTTGAAAATTACGAGGAAAGTTAAACGTCGCAGAAGAGCGTAATAGAATGCGTGGAAAACTATAATTTATTTTAAACCACTACTTAACTGATAAACTTCTATGAAGTAAATTCACCGACCATCAACTTAATTGATATACGTTCGTTTATAAACGAGTATATGATAAAAAATGATAAGGCATTTAAAGGATACCAGTACAAAAAAGATAAGGGATCAAATGTTATTTACAACTGAATACGTTGACAAGGAATGGAGTAGTAAATAATAATGAGTCTGGTACCTAAAGTTGGATGAGTGGGGAAATAAAAAAATTGTTTCAATAAAATGGCCCGATGCGGACGACAATGTAGCAATGTCGAATAAACAAAGACTAAACAAAAGGGGGCCGCTGATTATTTGAACACAATATTAATCGTAGTTAGAGGATATTTGTACTGATGGTTCAGAAATAATCATCATTAACTGATGTAAAATGGAAATACAAGAGTAAATACATGTACAGAATGACATTACATGTGGTGTAGGTGTACTAAAGACAGTGGCTGAGAGATGTTTCTAAAGGATGTCGAGATTTCGTACAGAGATTTGGAGTTGGTGAAGGTAACAGGATAGTATTAAGTGTTCTGTAAAAGAGTTATCTTAGGTAAAATACCCGTGGGGCACGAAGTTTTGAAGAGGATATACCTGCCTTTTTACTACTATCACTGCTCAACCGATGTTAGCGCAATTTCGTGTATCATAATCACGGTTCTTCAGCTCCAATTAAATTGATATTACAGGTAGTTTTGTACAGATGATTTTTGTGCACAATACAAAGTGCATGAAATGCTTGGTTTATATCAAGATTTCTAGAAAAACTTAATTGAAGGAATCGAAAGCATGGCTAAATGATAAGCCAGAGACGTGGAACATTAGAAAAACATACAGGAGAAGAAAAGAGGACACTTCAAACGGTGTTGGAGGTAGATAAGCTGCTGGTCAAACTACCCATCGGATAGGAATTTTGGAATTTATTATCAAGGCTCGCAAAATTTTGGAATAAAAAACAAATATCAATGACGAGAGTAAGAATTTTTATCCAGTTTTATACCGAAAATTAAAAGGAACCTGCTAGCGATAAAATAAAACCCACATTCAATTTCTGAGCTAAAACCCCGTGTGGTAACGAGGAATCAGCTACGGACTTTTCAAGTTTTTATATGATCATAGACGGAGTATAAAAGTGTAATGAGGTGTTTGATAAAATCATTTTAAAATAAAAAATTTAGATGAACAGATGAAAAACTAAAAGGCGACTAATATCTAAGGAATGCTCAGGATCTGTACACTACTCGTTACCATTATTAAATGATTAATGAAGAAACGGATGACGTAAAAGGATGACAACAGATTATGCCGCAAAAATACGTTACCCTTAAATACCAATTACGCTAGAACACTGAGGTCGAAAAGTGACTCAAAATAACGCATGCTACATAATGCACAAAATTTTTCACCAATTGCTTTAACCAAACAAGTTAAGCGTGTCTGCTGATTTTAAGCCTCTGCCTGCGGTTACCCACGCAATAAACGCTCGGCGACAATAAAAGTGACTTGAACACACATAATAAGCGAATGCTATGATACTGATGGAGGATTTTTTTACATTTCATTTGGTATTGTGATTTGCCGCGATTCGGCTGTCACACCATGGAAACGAGCGGCATCTTTTTTTGTTTAAACAACTTGGTATCCATTCCCGCGGAAGACAATGATTTATTTTCCCCGGCCCGGTTTTCAACAAGCCTGCGTCACCATCAGGTGTGTCGTAATTTTAGCATTGCGGACCCCACTCTCCACTCCGCCTCGGCTGGGCGACCACCCCAGACTGTCAGGAGTCCTCCCATTTCCCGCCCCTCCCTCATTCCTACACATCCCATAGCCTCGGTGTCGCAAAAAATAGCAAAGGAGTAATGGGATACAACTGAAAGTTGTAACCACGGAGTGTAGCATCAAGGACTGGGCGACACTCGAGAAGTGGATGGGATGGGCGGGAGGGCCACAGTGAATCCACAGCGAAGGGAAATGGTAAGAGCCACGGCGGGTAAAATTCATTTGGGATCGTTGGGCTAATCTTAAATTGGGATTTGTCAAAAGAGTACTTGGAAAAAGCGACGGTAAAGTTAGAGAAATCAGCTACTTCTCCCTTGTTAGACCCCACTTAGAATACACTGCCAGCGTTTCGAATCCTCATGAGGTAGGCTTAAAAAAGGAGTTACAATGCGTGCAGAGAAGATCAGCAAGATATGTAAAAGGTCGTTATGATAGTCTCGTTAGTGTTACTGATCTCATGCAACAAATTGGAAGGAAATCGATTTCAGATCGTCCATTGAAAATTAGACTCAATATTTTATTTCAATTTATAACCAATTAATTTATAGACGAGGTTTTCAATACATTGTGAACTCCAACATACTACGGTAGATCCGATCATGAGAATTAAATAAGGTAATAGATCGTAGAAGATAAAGGTTTAAAATGTCCTTTTCCCCGCGATCAATCTATAATAATAGACCGTAATGGCTGCTTTAATACTTTGAAGTAGGCTAGTTGATAGGTAGTGTAGCTGATTTATTCATATGCCCCTTAATGCATGTTTCTAAATCGGCCGAGTAGTGCTAACACTATGTTTTGCATGTTCCCTGAATGAATCATGTGTCACGTTTTCATAGTTATATTATAGATTATTTTAGTAATATCTGTAGCGTTTGTAGGATACCGATAGTGTGGTGCTTGTTAGTGAAAGTGAATTTCTTCGCTGTAGTTGATGTAGATGATAAGTCATCCCCTGTCAATTGGTGGCTTGCAGCGTAATAAGTAAATGTAGATGAGTGTGAGATATGAAGGGATATTGGCGACAATGGAAGGTTTACATCTGTGCTATAGGTCGTTCTCCATTTTGGATTGGATTGGATTTTTGGGGAGGCGACCGACGGCTAAGGTCATTTGCGCCATAGGGGAGAGGTAAGGGAGGAAGGGTGGATAGAAACCCGGCGTCGGCATTAGTCTGCTCTTAACGAAAGGCGCCAAGGGAACCACTACTTAACGTCTCATCCGACAGACGGAGTACTCCACTTGAAGTGCCCTCCACAAGACACTCAAGTAGGGATCGGGTTCCTCTGAAAAACATCCGCCACTGCAGGGATTTGAACCCTGGCCGCCCGTGTGGTAGGCGAGTACTCTAACCACCACACCAACCCGATCCCCGTTCTCCATTTTATTGAAAAGTATTGGCTGAGAATTGCTTCCTGTCTAAGCTTCCCATATCTTACCATCATCACTAACAACTAACTCACGCATGAAATTTCCGGCATGATTTAGCTTTCTGCATAGTTAAGTACCACGTAGGGCAATTTATCAACCGCAATCAAATATCAGCCGTAAGTTGTATCTTGACTTGTGTGCTGAATGGTAGAAATTTCGTCTACGTAGCACTCTCCTATTATCTGATCTGACCGCGCAGTGCTATCCTGACTGCTTTTGTCCTGCACTTAGCGGCCTAAGGAAAGTGCGCGGTTCTGATTAAAACTGGGATGAGCACTGCATGCCAGGTGTGGAATCACCCCGAGCCGTACACCCAAGTGGTGGCTTCCACCGTATGTCGTAGATGTTACTAAAAACAATCAATCAAATAACTTAGCTAACTAACTGACGGAAACGAACGAGGTACACACCCAGGATAACTGGCAGGTCGAGAATACGTACCAAATCCCCCGCCCCAATATTTCATACACGGGAGTTTCCATTGAGGGTGCAATCACAACCAACTTTAATGTCTTACCAAACGACAACAGAAGTAAGTTTTCGAAAAAAAGGTTAATTACCTACTCCGAACTAAATATGGAACGCAAAATAAAGCCCAGTGACAGACTTACACCATAAAAAAATTTCTTTCTAAATTCCATAAAAAAATTTAATTCTAAGATGACACCAATGTAAGTAGGTTCTACCTAAACATTTACTGATTTATAGGATCATGAACTGAGCCAATGTATGGTAGTCAAGTCCTCTTAGCCTTCATTAAACATGTTATAATCAATAATAAGAAATTAATAATCAATGATCAGTAATTTTTGAATGCTGTAATATAAAGGCAATGTTTTAATACCAATCTCTACGTAAAATTCTTATCAAATATTTTTTAACAACTTAGGCTATATTTTTTCACCTTAAGTTCTTCTCATTATCATTTACAGATGCCACAAAAATGAGCTCATATTGAAAAGCTAATCGTCGAATACACCACCATTTCTGCTGGTGAATACACCCGCCCTTGTAATGTTGCTTTCGTTTCAGCAATGTTGTTTTCATTTCAGTGTATATTGAATTCTCACCACACAGCAGCTTTGTATGTGATGATTATTAAATGTTTTAAGAAAATTCGTTGATTTTAAAAGGGAGAACACTAATTTTAGAAAGCCTTAAATGAATTTTCATTCAAGTTCATTTGAACAAATGTGAATATGATTATCGAATAATCGACCAGTTAAAAGTTAATAATATGTGTTGAAATGCTAAACTGAACTGTCGAAGAAGTAAACGCCCTACTTTTTCTTCTATTTTAAACTTATAAATATCGCATAAAATAGTTTTTGTCCTTTCATTATATTATACATCATATACAAGCGTAATATATTTTCTTGGTTTCGTAATATGTTTTCGTAATATTTATTTAAATATAATATTAATATTTTTAATAATAATAATATTTTTCCGTAATATTTTTTCTCGATTTCTCTATTTTTCCATCTTCTATATTCAGTCAACATATATCACCTATTTTATATTTATCTTCTCCTGGAAACCTTAAGAATTCAGGGTTTTTTCCTGAATTGATTTCGGTTTTCAATTCTTTCCTCTCATTTAATTTCGTTTAGACTTGGTTTAACACGTAATATTCGTCTCATTTGAGTTAGTTTGTCAATGGTCAAATATGTGTTTTAGTCAGCCTTTTCTTAATCAATTTCTTTAGATGCCCAAAGAGGGACATTATTCTCTTCCTCATTGTGACTATTGTTTTCCCTGTTTTTTTATTGGATGAAAACTTTCTTTTATGCAATATATCTGTTTCGCGGTTTTTAATGATTTTGATTTAGTACATTTTTTCGTTAGTTTCTAAGAAAGGTTTATGTTCCTTGCCTGAGCTATATTGCCCTCTTTGTTTAGTACGTTTTGCTGGATTCTTCTTCGATATACTTGCATATTAAAGCCCAGTGACAGACTACTTTGTTTTTAAATAGGTACTTTGGGTCATTTTTAATCTTTAAAATTGGTTCAGCGGGTATCGTATCCTTTATTTGCAAAGTATCAAACTTGAGTGTTGGTGATTTCAATCCCCGATAGTGTAACCGATTCCTCGATTCGCTCAACACATATCTCTCTGCGGTCCCTTGTTTGAATGGCCTGGATGTCCCGGAGTGGGAAGTGCCAGTCGCGGTGTGGGCTTTGCGGGGCAATCGAATACAGCGCACATAGCCCATTAGCTCCGCCCACGTCCGCAGCTGTGTAAGGCGTGGGTGAGAGCGGTAGGTATATGTTCCCTCGCGAGATGGCAGCAGCTCTAAAGGATGAATTTGCGCGGGATAGGAGGCGCAGTCGTGGGCGTAACAAATGGCCAAAAAAACGGAATGCTGGCCCAAAGGGGCTAGACTGTCGTTCGAGGGAGAGAATGAGTGATTAAAGCGTGAGGCAGCCGAAACTCCTCCGGTTCAATTCGACCAGGACTGTTATTAATAGTTTATTGCCGCTGAAATGTGTCGAAGGAATGATACAATAGTTTAAGGAAAAGCATCACAAAGGTGTCATTCGGTAGAACGTACCCGACCGTTCAAGACCTACCAAGATGGGCCTCTCAATTTTCTCATTATTTTGCCGAGCTATGGCAACACAGACATTTTCTCAGAACCATTTAGCATCTACATGATAAGAACAAAAATCACTGAATAACTCAGGTAGTTACGAAGCCAGGAGTTTTACTCAAGAGTATAATTCTTGTAATGGAGCTTGAAGATCGTGGTTACGTAAGGAAAAATAAAAGTTTCTGTAAAGACAAGAAAGGCTCGATTTAATAGAAATGACATGAAAACGTTTAAAAATTGACGGCAGAAATCATAAAATATTTCATTGAATATTAAGCTGCAACTTTACAGTAGTCATTGAATTCATACTGATTTGATTCAGTCCACCATCCCTACCAATATCCTATCAGCTCCCTAATGCCTTAGTAGATTTCCTCTTCATGATGCCATTTAAGTAAATCCTGGTATTACCCTCTCCATCTTCCTCATGGGTCACGATAACGTCAACGCAAAATGAGGAACCGTGATCCCACTCCGGAGAAGATAAGGAGCTCTCGAAACCTGGTTAGTAGATTATGAAGAGCAAGTGGACGGTTAAAATACAATTAAAATATGAACGGAGAAGAGTAGAAGACAAAGTGGGAACAGGGAACCCAATACAGTAAAGATAGAGAGATGGGTTGGGCACATTCTGATACACAACGGACTTGGGAGGAATATAAAAGAAGGAAAAGTAAATAATGGGGAAGTACCAAGGCCAAAGGATGAATGGCGTAGAACAAGGAATATTACACATATCGAACAAAGGAGAAAGTATACCTGAACAACCACCACGGAGTAAAGAAAAAATATTAAATAGGCAAGGGTGAAGGGCTACAGTCAGCCAATTTTAAGGTTGAACGAACTATGATTTAGCTAATTAACTGGCCAGGGGTATCAAAATTTAGTTCCACCTTTTACCTATTCATCACACAATTTATTGCCGCAAGAAGATGGTAGTTTAAGTAAATACGAAATGTGTCAGATGAATTAAAATGTCTGGGAATCTACTGCAACGTCACAACTGATGGGAGAAATTAATAAAAAATACATTTGTGGTGACAATAAAAAGACTTGGATTAACAATGAAAAAAGAAAACTTTCTTTTTTCCAGAAATTTATTTTCAGGTACCTAACGATGACGCCGCTGCGTCGAAACTAGTGGTACCTGAAAATAAATTGGTTGAATAAAACAAAGTTTTCTTTTTTCATTATTTATAACAAACTTCCACAGAGTTGAGGCAGAAACCGTTGAGATCATCAAGACTAGGATTTTACCATCAACTACAAAGAATGTCTTTTGATGAAATAGCTAAATAGAGATGCCTTTTTGATCTAGTTAGAATAAATACGATATGTATTAGATTGATTCACATACCTGTGAATCAACTGTAACATCACAACTGATGTGGGAAATTAATGAGAAACCTTTTGTGGTGACAAAATAAAAAGACTAGGATTTTTCAAGTAACTAGAAAGAATGTCCTTGGATGAAAGAACAGAATAGATCAAGTTAGAACATATCTTTAGTATTACGCGAGAATTTAGTACGCCGCAGGGGACAATTCAACGCACGAGATGAGCAAAAAAACATTAAATATGGCCGCATATTGGGTTAAATAATGCCACATGCTGTGTTAAAAAATACCACGAGCGGAAAGAAGACAGCTGTACAGATGATGAAACGGTAAGGCTGGGAGCAATTATGAATGAACAACACGCAGCATACGTTCTTCTACTAACAAACCATAATATGAATCAATCGAAATTTTTACGTCAAGCGTCAATAAGTTAACGATGAAACCAGCTAGAAATTCAACTTTATATGACGTGATATCTAACTAAAAACTATTTCGAGCCCTGCGGTAGTTTTTGCGAAATATCACTTTATTAAAAAAGTTATTTGACCTCATTATCTCGTTATATAGAAAAAGACCTCACCTTTTCATGGATGACAAAAAATTTGGTTGATAAAGTTGTTTAACACTTTGAGTGATATCTACGCAATGGTAGATGTATCAATATTTTCTGAGCAGCACGATGAACGTACTAGGACGTCCCTGGAATATCATTATTGAACGGCAGTTGAACGTGATGCAATAATTGCAATCTCTCTGGTAGACATATATATGACCACAAAGAGCCAAAATACATTTGATTAGTTTTTAATAGTTGATTAACATAGATTTAAGAGTCTTCTTTTAAAATCCACATCTACATTTACTTATTACAGTGCTAACCGCCGCATGGGCGTGTGGAAGGGGATGTAAGGTCACCAGCCGTCTAAAGATTTAAGGTTTTGGCATTTGAAATGGTGACGTGTACTATGGGAGTGTATTTAGAGGAGATCAGTTTTTATCGTGGTCGCTTATTGTGTGCGGGAAGAATGAGTTTTTGTACCTATCTGTTCGGCAGAGTATCTCTCTTATTTAATCGCATCTGTCAGACCTAGAAATGTAGTGAGGCGTCATGATAATATTCTCTTTGTCGCTCTGAAACACATCAGTTCTGAATTCCTGAAGCAACCTAAGCCTAGCGTGTAACTTCCGAGTCTCTAGAGGCTCCCGCCGTAATCCCTCTAAAAGTTGTGACACACTATATGTTCGCTCGTAGCAGGTTTTAACGAAGCGTGCCGCATTTCTTTGTATATTATTAATTTTTTTGTAAGATATTTATGACCGGGGTCCCAAATGCTCGCAGCTTATTCGAGGTGTGGCCTAACGAGAGCGAAGTAGCATCTCTTTTTTTTACTTTACAATGCTGGAAAGTGTGTAAATTCCTCAGTGTTTCTTAGAGGACCTTCAATTTAAAAAACCGGAACGCAGTATTAAAGTTGGGATTAAGTTTCCTACATCAATTATGAGACATAAATTTCTATACGTAGCCAGAATACGAATGAAATGAGCTTTAAGTGTTTTTACGTTGTAACCACTTCAAGGAGGCTGCAGGAAGAGCAGTAATGAATGGATGGCGATTTGAGGGGGAGGTATATCTTTAATGGGCTAGGGCTGTGGAGAGGGGGCAGTCCTCCCTTCGTTCATGCATGGAATAAACACCCACGCAGTGTGAGCCTTGATACACCAAAGGTCAGGTCGAACAGAATCCTTCTCCTCCGCGTGGGGAAATGGGGTGCATTGGGGGGGGGGGGGGGGAGGGATGACCGCCCCTTGAAAATATCGCGCCCACGCACCCCAGGGATACACGCCCCCATCACACTCTTTCTCCCTCCCCCCCTTCCCCTACCTCCCACGATTCGTTCCGTCATCCACTGCGCAGGCCCACTTTACGTCCCACATGAACTTTCACTCACACACACGAGGGGCGGAAGTGAGCGGAAGTGCTCTCGGACACTCCTGTTTCTGCCATTGTTACGTGGGTTCTCGGTGGATTCTTCTTCGCTGACAGAGAAGAGGATGTTCCAATTCCTGCTTCTGTATTTTCACTAATTTTATCCCAATAACTACCATCGGTTGCGGGCTTTGTTATAAAAAGCTATTAGCGAACATATTTGTGTTTCAAAACTTTTTGAGGGATTAAGGTCGGAGCCCTTAGAGACACGTAGGTTACACGCTAGGCTTAGCTTACTTGAGAAATTCACTATAGGTTTGTTTCAAAATGATACAGAGAATACCATTTTAAAGCAGCACTACCTTTCTAGCATCGACAGAAGTGATAAAAGAGGGGATATTCATTGCCGAACAAATAGGTTTAAAAATTCGTCCTTCTCACGCACTATAAGTGACCATAATAAAAACTAATCTCCACTCAATACACTCCCATAATAATTTTCGCCGTTAAACCTCCCAAAACGCCCATGCGGCGGCTTGCAGGGTAGTATGTAGATGTTGGTACATTGGTTTTGTGAGAACCTATTTAGATTAGTATAAGGCTACTTAAGGACAAAATGAATGGCATTTGATTTCCCTCCTTACCAGCAACACCAGCCCGTTGTAACCAGCGAGGACAATGTTAGCATTTTAATTTTTTATTGACAAATAGTATTTCACAAACGTCTTCTCAGCCTTCTCGCGGTGCTATCAGATTCCTGGGGCACAGATCAGTCCATCAAAGGGGCTACATCTACATACTGCCATCCGAACCGCCACATGGGCGTGTGGCAGGGGGTGTTAGGACACCAACCCTGTAAAGATGTAAGGGATAAGATTTTGGGAGGTGAAATGGTGACGCGTATTATTGAAAATTTATTTTGTGGAGCTCAGTTTCTTCTGTGGTTTGCTAATAGTGCGCGGAAAGAACGAGTTTTAGCACCTATCTGTTCGGCAATGTATCTCTCTTATTTTATCGCTTCTATCCGACCTAGACATCTAGTGAGGCGTCATGATAATATTCTCTGTGTCGCTCTGAAACAAATTAGTTCTGAATTTCTCAAGCAAGCTAAGACTAGCGTGTAGCCACTGAGTCTCTAAGGGCTCCCACCTTAACCCCTCTAAAAGCTGAGAGACACTATATGTACTCTGGTTGCTGTTTTTAATGCGTGTAGCCTCCGAGTCTGTAAGGGATCTCACCAAAGGGCCACGGTGTGGAGGATGGAGAAAGAACCCGAAGGCCCTCATAGGTATTCCACAGACAAGCCATGGGATAAAGTGCGTAGAAGTAAGATCACTTAAGTGACGAATATATAAAAGTTTGCCAGAGGAAGGCAGACGACAAACACAGAAAACAAAAAAATGAACACACTTACAAAGTTTCTTGATATTTCGGTGCCACTAGCACCTTGGTCACAAGAGCTTTGAAATATATATATATATATATATATATATATATATATATATATATATATATATATATATATATATATATATATATATATATATATATATATATATATATATATATATATATATATATATAATACAAAATATACATCTACAAATGTAATAATTGACTGGAGCAAATGAAAGATAAAAGACAGGAAAAATTAGTTAATTCGCTACTAGAGCATCGTTAATCATGGCATTTTCATACAATTCCGAGCATAAATTGCGGAGGAGTGATTAACTGAAACATTCCCCTAATTATTTGCCACTCGGAAATTTTAAAGGAATGAACGGGCATACGCCACTGCCGAAGATTATGATTTCAATTCGAATTATTGAGGTTATGCAACGGCTGTGTGCGTCTACACATGTACTCGATTACACCCTTTAGCTAGTGCTGTTTAAAATATATTACTTTCAACATCGACAGTCCTTAGCTATTAAAAACGAATGAAATACAAAATATGAAAGTTTTGAAGAATGAGTTTTTAATCAATACATTTTTTGAGCATTAATTGAATCGCCATTTCCGATTAATAATCTTATATGAACTTCAATGCTTGTTATTATTTGCTAACAATTTAAAAAAGAGAGATCTCTGCCTATATTTCATTGACAAGCAATTATCTAAGAGAATTGATCTCTTTATTATAGTTTTACGCAAAATTGACAATTATCTTAGCAGAGAAGTATGATTTTTCACATATTCTCGCATATAACACCGTGTTGTTCAAATTTAACCCGTGAAAAAAGTAACCACGAAAGGTAAAATTTTATTACGTTGGGCATGATATTTTCCATGAAAAAAACATTAGGCCTGAAAGGGGTTCGAAACTTCGCAACCGTACATTTGAATGTGTTCTACATGATTGGTACATTTTTGCAGTGGTTGGAAAATTGTAATTTTTTTAATTTCATATAAAACTCAAGGACACGTTTTTCCAATAGTCGCCAGGTAGACCTGTGCGCCCGGTCTGCGCGCCGATCCGATGGTTTTTACCGGCGGCGGCGTGACCGGCGAGGTAATATTAGCCTTCCTATGTTCACTAGTATTGTAGCACTTCAGAAAATTATAGGAAAAAGTATTCATTTTTTCTCATTAATACATTCATTTGTATAATGTCATGTAAAAACTTATATAATCAAATTCCTACATACGTATGCGAAAAAAATGTCTCACAATTTTAAGCGTTTAGACAAATGACATATTTAATAGCCTTAATGAAAACTATCACTATACCGTGTCTTTTATCTCAAATGCGAGCGAAATTTCCTTTTATCGCAAATGCCAGCGAAATCGACGTTATAGTGTTTGGGCGTTGGCTGTGTGCAGACTTGAGATGTAGCGAAAGAGTCAATGCTTATAGTAATTTTTATATAGATGTGTTAGTTTTGAGTCGTAGGGTGTACGATTTTTGGAATTTCACGTACAAATTTGCAGGTGAACGAGATCTAGCAACACCTGATTTATGCATAGAGTCGAGCATTTTTAGACGTTAGAACGAGGAAATTTGACTTTTTATTAACTATTCATTTAAATAAATGCGATTAGCGGTTTGTTTTAACTTTGGATTTGCTTTAAAAAGTGAAAATAATGTGTCTTAGAATTTGAATGAGAATGGCTCGTTTCTCTTCGAGTTTTGTTGCCGATTCATTTTCAACATTTTTTGTGCGTGTTTGCAAGTGTTTAGAACAGTTCTTGCGAGATTGTGAGTGCGGAGTAAGGACGACGACTTGTCAGGTGAGTTTTGACGCTTATCCCGCATTTTAGGTTGATGACAAGGTTGAGAAGAGGCGATAGCAAGAATATTGGACGTGAGGATGACGTGAAGATGTACTTAATGATACATGCTCCTGCATTCGTTGATTGTGAGTTACGTGCAAGATCAGCAATGTCAGAGAAATTGTTTCGTTAGTTTTTAACCTTGGTGATATATCCATGCTTAGATGAGTTTCAGAGTTGATGAGTTTTTTTCAGACCTGATTTTGACTGATAGGTGATTTTTTTGTTGTGTAAGCTGTTATGTAAACACCATTTTACAGCCTGTAATTGTTGCTACGCGGGGTACGAAGTTTTGAAAACTGGAGACCGAACGACTGAGTATGCGCTCTAGTGTTTAAATGAAGATATGGCATAAAGGCTATTAGGAAAAGAATGTTTGCAGTAAAGCTCAAAATGCTTGCTGAATTACGATGACGGAATGTTTAAATGGGGCAACTGTTTCAATTAGCTACTTGCAATCATGTTATACAAAAGTGAAGAAGTAATTAAAAGGGAAAAGAAAGAGAACCTTTATTTGAGAGTAAAATTCAAAAGCGCTAACCGAAGGTGGCAGCTTAAGCTACATATTGCTGTGAACAATCGCGTTGATGTCACATACACTTATGGTAATAAATACATAAATTTTTAAAATATGATGAAATTGGGCTCCCGTGATCATGTTTGAATACTTCGTATCTGCTCCAGGCATCTGTATGTCACGGTGTGAGAGAGTTGAAGAGGGAGGTGGGTATCAGAGTAAGGGAAAGGGAATTATAGTTTTCCCATCATTGCTTGAAAGCCTGGCCTGGAATCTGTTGGCCCCCCTTGTCCTCCTACTTGGGTTCCGCATATCGGATCAACATGTAACTACTTGTCAGGGCCTCTTTCTTCCCCCTCTATGTTTCGAAAGAGACCTCTACCCCTCGACACTATTCATTCCCATTGTGCCTCTTTGCATCAGGGCTGGGACCACTCTCCCTCCAAGGTGGTCCCAAAAAGGTAGTTTAAACTCTCCTAAATAAACTCTCTCATTATTCACCCGTCTAAACTTTTCCAGTAAGGTCCATCACATGTACTTAAGCAATCTGTTCATCCGTAGAGGAAAATTACTATGGCTTTCGGTTTATTATTTAATGGATAATAGGAAGCCTTATGAATATTATTTGCATCTTTTAAATAGTATATGATGGAAAATTATGCCTCATCAATGACGCGGGACATAAAAACTTCCTATGAAATTTATTCCTTCTCCTATTCCGATTCCTTTTCCTATCCTCATGCGAGAAGCGAGGCGAGGCGAGGTCTCGCAGTAGTGGGGGAAGGGAGAGACGAAGTGGGAGGGTATGGATTAGGAACGAGAAATGATCGCGACGAGAAGGCAGTTGAATTTTGTTTTAATGCAGGCTTGAATCTTAACTTAGACTATGATGATATGCGATCGCAGATTTAAAAAAGTAGGTGGATAAACAGATGGAACTTTGAAGCTTTGGTAAGGGAAAAAAGAAGGGAATACCAAGAGCAAGTGGAATGGAACATAAGTGAAGCAAAGGGAATGGAGAAAACATGGAAGAATATACATACAAGCATATTAAGAAAGGCGGAAAACACGAAAGGATAAGGGAAACGAGAGGGGTGAGGAACAGTGGGTTACGCAAGAAATGATTGGGAAAATAGAGTAGAGAAGGAGGTGAAAAAATGCCAACACTGAACTACGAAAGACGAAGCACAGTGAGTATAATCATCAATTTCAGTGAATAACCAATCGGGCAAAGGAAAACTGGTGGAAAAGGCACTGCGAGGAGATGGATAAGCAGCAATAAGATGGGGAAAAGGGTGCGTTTTGCGATAAAATAAAATTGCTATTGGGCGGGGAGAGAGGGAAAATGGTACTAAATGTTAAGAGAAGAGCAGGTAGGACATTAATCGAGCAAGAAGATATTTAAGGTAGGTAGAGAGAATACTTGGAAGAGCAATAGTAGATAAACTAATTTAGATGTGAAGGATCAGGGAACACTAGATGAGGATAACCTCGGTACAACGATACGGAATGATACGGTGAAAAAGAGAAAGCATTGAAGTATGGTCAGAGTGCTTATTCCTATCCCGAAAATGAAGAAACTTCTGAATGAAATCTGGGATAGGCAGAGTAGACGTCTTATGGAAGTGAGTTGCACAACAGCGTGATAGAGGGAAGAATTTGGGCAAGCAGGGAAAGGTAAAAGAGGAGAATTGGCTTCTTGGACGAATGGAGAACGGTATAATGTATGCTGAGGCAAAAATGGTAGTACTAGAGGGAGATAGAATCCTAAAAGTGTAGAAAACTAGAAGGATATTCTCTGGCTGTCACCTAAACCTATCTTTTACCGGTAGAATACTCATAAGAAATTACTTTTAAAATTCACATACAATGCTGAAACATAGCCGCGTGCAGGAGTTTCTATTGCTCGAGCTCGTTCCATACCTTCACCCGCCTGGTGGGTGGGATCGAGCTAGAGGTTCTGAGGACGACATATGGTCCAAAACTCTGAGCTCTGAGACATTCAAAATGAGGGCCCACGCTGGCGCATGGCCCTTAATGAGCACATGGCAGATAAAGAGCTTCTGCGGTCTCCACTCGGTACCCTCAAGCCTCAACTTTGGCTGAGTTAAAGTGGCGCTATACTTTAAAACATGGAGTAGAACAAAGGTATTTTACTGTGTATAATTAACATTTTGATATAGCCTGCAAGTGTTACAATTCCAATGAGAGAGGATGCTTGAAAATGCTTGAAATAAGAATAAAATAAGAATTTTTTATTTAAATACACAGGATACTGCCCTATCGTGCAAACTAGCGGATAGACTTAAAAAGATATCTCGAAGTCATTGAAGATGGTTCCCTCCCTAAACGCACGGATAACTGCTGCTATTAAGGAAAGACCGTCAATACTGCTGCACAGGTATTTGTGTAACTGTGGTGAGTAATGTTTGACAAAGTTATGAAATACAATGAGGAGGAGTCAGCCAACATTAGTGTAATCAAATGCAGAAGCCTTGCTCTAGAGGCAATGATTCGTACATGGCCGTATATGACGGCGCCCGCCGCCGCGCCGACATGGGGGACCGGCGGCGCTATCGGCGGCGCGCCGCACAAAACCCATCGGCGGCGTCATCAAAACAATCGGCGGCGCGGCGGCGCACAGGTCTATCGCCAGGATATGATTCAACAGAATTTTAAGCTATTTTCCTGAGAACCCACCCTTATGCAAGTTAGAATGAATCAAATGAAGGTTTAAAAGACTATGCAGGCATGGAAAGAGGAGCGATTGCCCAGAATACTTACAAAATCTCCGGAACGGAACTCATTATCATCTCACCCAAGTTCCTAGTCCAAGTAACATTTCTCTAGTAGACAACTAAACAGTTTGTTCCTCAATATTTTACTATCCAAACTGATTTTTTCGATATTAATACTGCTACTTTTTTCTAAATTTAAAAATTGAGGATGCCTTGAGAACTCCGTATACCTAGTATTTCTCAATTATAATTCCCACATGAGGTCTCTTTATTTGGGGCAACCGAATTCCTGTTCGCTGATGTTTCCAACAACCCGTGCGATCACGTGACCAATGACTTTGTCGTTGTCTCTTCCTAATACCTGCACGTTATTCTTTGTCAAAGGATATTCTACTTCCAAGGGTAAGGTAATTTCATATTTCTTCCGTGACATATCAGTGAATTAATAGAGATACCACTGGTTTTCCAAGGTCATAAGAGATTTTATATTTCCACTGATATTACGAAATGAAAAATGACAACTAATTATTTCCTAATGACGGAAAACAATTAATATTTTCCAACCCCGTTTCACTCTCAAAAAATTGACAATGGCTTTCAAAATGATAGTTTCTGGCACAAATTTCCGTCAAGTCAATCACGTAAGCACACCTAAAACCATCAAACGTAGAGGAAATGACGGAGTTTAAGTCAAGGAGTTTGCATTCCCGTCTTAATCTAAAGAAGTTATGTAACGACATATACTGACACAAATTACAGCTTCTTCTTCAAATAGCTTGATACTCGGTCATGTATGAATATTTGGGAGGCTGCGGGGAATTCAAGAGAGAAATAAAACAAAGAAAGAAGACGATTCTTTCACTATGGTCGATCCCTCAAAAGCACAGCCTCTTCTCCTCTGTGCGGTATATAATGCGCAGTCATTATTATGTTTTTAGAATGTTATTGGGGATAGGAAGCAAGAATAAAATTAGTGTATGTGACCAAAGAGAAAGTAGCTCGCTACGTGACTTTCCCAGAGAGTCACGTGACTTTTTCAGAGTGCAGTCGGCGTGGGGTAGAGCCACGAAAATTCGGATGCTCTCCGACCTCCGTTCTTTACACTTCGTGATTCTGCTTGCGGCGTGCAAAACCTCATCACTAAATGGCCTCTTTCATTGTTGGCCATACTATTTTCCCAGCTGAGGAATAATAATATCGGCAACGTCGAGCTAATGACAATGCAGAATAATTTGATGAAAGCATAGAGCTAACTTGATTAAAGCGACCACCGACGGTTTTGCTGAAAAATAGTCGTTGAGAGGGGTGATCGCTCGATAGGAGTGGCCGTTAACTGAGGTTTCATTGAAGTTGACTTACCTGACAGCTCTTGTGGTACGGTGAAGAGGCATTCCTCACGTACGGAGGTGGAGAGTAGAAGGTTACACTCTCCAGAGTGGCTTCGGATGACAAAAGCGCTCCAGCTCTAGACGACATGCTCACAAAAGCGTAAAAACCTGGAAGAGGCAATTGGGGATTTCAATTCATATAACAAGGCAAATATCTTAAAAATTTGAGTGTTTTCTATACTCCTTCCCTTTTTCATAGCTGATGTCCTAACACCAATCCCGTAGGGGCGGACTGTAGGATAGCGCGCTGATGTACAAATATGCATTTTATATGTACCGACGTAAACACAAGGCGGTATGAATAAACTAGCTGAATCTCTACGACCTTAGCATGGCAGTTATAAGGATACTCCAGATGGCCGTAATTTATTTTTGCAACAAACGAGGTGAGGCCCACCTATTAATCACGCTCATTATTAGCTCAGAGTTATCAGGTCCGAATGATCAGAAGATTCATATACCACAATACATAGGGCTCTGGTCCGTTAAAAATTCATCAGGGTCTTGGCCTGAGGGCTCTAATTGGCTGAAAAGTCGGACGATAAGAGAAAATTATTAAAAATGGATTTGGACACGTAATGAGTTTATATGAACAGTATGTACCCTAAGAGCACTCACAAAAGCAAAAGGGGGAAGATAGGAGCAATTGGAAGGCCAAGAATAAATGAATCAGGGTGTGAAAATATCTAGAAGACAATATGTGAAATTAGAGATTGAAAGAGGATGAGAAAATCCGAGAGATGGACAAAAATAATTTAAGAAATAAAATGATGTGTCAAACGATTCGCATAGGGATGAAGACAAGAAATGATGATGACGGACAAGAGTCAACAGCAGGCATTAAAAATGGTATTTAATAACTTTTTAATAGCCTCACTTTTTCTAATTGACTATTGTTGTGAATTACAATGCCATCCAATCAATTTATTTTAATTATTATGTCAAAAATATTAATCAATTATAAAAACTAATTTTTCTATGAAAATGTAGTGATTATTTTAGTGACAATTGTCGACATGTATGGTTCAAACATTAAACATTTTAAACATTTCTTTGGCTACAAAGTATTCAGGTCTGGCACCGAAGGTGAAATACAATAGAATTGCCATGAGAAAAAAGTCGACCTTGACCAGAAATTGAACATCGGACCTTGAGTTTTCCGGACCAATTCACAGACCACTACACTACCCAGGATTCCTAACTGTTATGGCAATTTAGAAGGATACTTATGAACTAAATGTTAATGGACTTCAACGAAGCCACAGCATGAGGACTGTATCCTACACCAGCACAAAAGCCGCGCTTGGTTCTGAATACAAAGTATTCAGTCCTGCCGCGAATACGACGGTGAAATACAATGAAATTACCGTGAGAAAAAAATAGGTCAAGATCGGGAATCAAACCACGAAACTAAGGCTTAATGGCTAATGTGCACATCACTACGCTACTCAGGGTCCCCAGGCTACCCTATCCTGATGATAATTTAGAAGGATACGTATGAAATTTCAATTCTCCGCGATTTTGCCTTAAATTCTAGGGTGACAACTTCCGTCTCTCCTTTGAATTACTTCTTTTCCAATACATATAAGGAAAAGCACTAGTTGTTTGTTTCACTTCGTTGTACATAATATGGTACACGGTTTACTGTAGGTAAAGGTGATAGATATACATAAATCACAACACGGATTATTGAACTGTTTTCCAGCTAAATGGGACAGGTATTAATATTTTTTACAAGATCCCAATCGCTACTTACCAGTGGCGTTACCGAACGTGTGGTCTGCTGTTGGGCCCGTGGGTCCCGCATGATCCTTGACTGTTGGTCCCGACTGGAGGATCCACTTAAGTTTCTTGTCGTCGACGTTTGACCAGCCGCACCACCCGTCTTCAAAGGTGCACCTTGTGTACGGCGGCATCTTGGCTATAATAAAAAGTACAGGAATTAACAGAAAAATTAGCTGAATTATAAGAGATAGACAAAAAAGATTTATTAAATAAAATGATGTACCAAACGATTCGCATAGGGGTGAAGACAAGATATGACAATGAGGGACAAGAGTCAACTGCAGGCATTAAAAATGTGACATTTTCAGGAGGCTCAGAGTATCGACAAACGTAAGTGGGAGGCAAAAATCCAGATAGCTCGTCGCAACGTCAGTATTATGAACAGGCGAGAGCATTGTAACCAACTATTGCTAATTTAATTAAAAATGCTAAAACAATCATTTTTCTCCCTATTACCCTTTAATTATATTTCATATATAAGTTAAGGACAATACAGTTGAAAAAGAATGATTTAGGGTATCACTAAAAACCAGAAAACAGTATGTGAAAACATTCGTATGGACCGTGGAACTCTTTGGATTCGGAAGCGTGGACCATTGGATTAGTGCACCAGAACAGACAAGAATACTTCGAAACCTGGTGCTGCATGAGGATGCTGAAGATAAAATGGACGGGCATAATAAGGGATGATGAATTGTACAGAAGAGTAGAAGAGGAAAGGACCATATAGAACACCATAAAGAAAATAAGAACCAGAGCGACAGGACACACTCTGAGGAACAATGGGTGTGTGAAGAACATAATTGGAGGCAAAATAGAGGAAAAAGTCTCCAGTGGAAGACCCAGGAATGAGTTCATGGACCAAATAAAGAGGAGATTACATAGGAAGACATAACAGGAGGTAAGGGAACTAACATTAGATAGGGAAGGGTGGAGGGCAGCAGTCAACCAATCTTAGGATTGAACAACCAACGAATAATAGTGAGCCTGCTATTTCATTCCTTCGTTTTGGATAGAATGTCAAAATTGACGAATTTTGGGATGCAAAGCAAGAATATCAACCGAATGATCAAAAGTGAAGTCAAGTAAATCTTGAGACATTTATTGACAACTTGAAGCTATAGATTTTACTTGATTTTACCAATTTTCACCAGGAATGCGGATTATTATTAATTTATTAATAAAATTATATTTCATAATAATAATTAATATAATAATAAAAAAATAAAATAAAAATAATTAATTAATGAAAAATTATGGATATAAGAAGAATTCATAAAAAAAGAAGTAATTGTATGCCAATATATAGCAAGTTCTCGATGTGAAACACCGTAAAATTATTAGACTAGTGCGTCAGCCCGTAAGCATCAACGGATAATCGGGGTTAACAAAGATGGCGGACAGACCACGCCCGTGATACAGCTATTAGCATTGTCAACCATAGAAAGCGCCCTCTATATCTACCGCAAAGGTGACTCCTTATTCCGAATTAGTTAATTTTTCGTCTTCTCTAGTACGCAACGATTCCATGATCCTCACATATATAAACGTGCTCACAGGAAAATACCGGAACTAAGGTCTCAGTATTTGGCTACTTCGAAGGTGGACAAAAAAATCAGACGCAGGATGCAAGTCGTAATTGTGCTGTACAAAGATTGCGTATTTCATTTGCAACACGTTAGCAATAAAATACTTCTGGCGTATACCAAAAAGAAATACAATGGAAATTACGCCAACCATAACGACCTCATATTCACTCTGGGTATGGGGTATTTAAGGGTAAAGCATGGGGACTCGGTCAACCTTTGCAAGTAGTTGGCAGTAATGAATTTTATACTTACGGCAAAGTTGTTTAAAATTGAGAAATATTTTTAAATAATTTCTCGGAGTGAACCATTGTCCTATAAAACGGTAATGTCATGCTTTGCAATTTTAATAAAATAATTTAAGTAAACTTCATAAGGCTGAATGACTACGATAATATACGTCAAAGATCTCCGTTTATACAGATACAGCAGATTCTCGGCCATGGAGGCATGACCCGTTCCAAAGTCAATGATCCTTAGGGCCTGCCACCCATGAAAAGAGCTCTTACATTTTGTTTCCGCTAATATCTAAGCGATATTAGCGGCAACAAAAGGGCGGGAAGTATCCAGCGATGATATATCTAAGCCTGTGGGAGAAAATATCACACGAACGATGTTTATCAGCTAGATAACGTATTGAACCTCAACACTGAATGCGGGTCTTAAGATCAACCGACTTTGTTAATCAACCCCTAATACTTATAGCCTAACATGTTGGTCCATTCTCACACCACAGCATATCATTTCAATACTTTCATCTTATGTGTAAAAACGGAAAAGAGAAGGGAAACAAAAATCGCACTTAGTGGAAAAATTAGATCAATTCACGTACTCGCAAGAACAATCGGACGTGGCAAAAGAGGTACAAGAGGCATCAATAGAAGAACAGCGAAAGCTAGGAAAGCGTTTGTACAGAAAAGAAAACAGCTCTGTTGAAAAATGACAGAAGTACGAACACTGTGAAAATATTTTAGTGGATTGAGGTACTTTAAGGATCTGAAACATGGACCAATACAAAAGAAGACCATAAATGACTGGAAAAACTCCATACTTCGTGAAGGTGGAGAATGCTGAATATCAAATTGGAGGAAATATAAGAAATGAAGAAGTACACGAAAGAGCAGAGAAGGAAAGAACCAAACGGAACACAATACAGAAAATGTAAACCTGATAGTGTGGACCCTCCCCGAGGTGAAATGGGTTAGTGAAGATTGTAACTGAAGGGAAAGTCCGAAGAGGAACGCCAACAAAGAAGAACTATCAGGAAGTACGTAAATAATACAAATTTTGATATATGGAGGACTAATATCAATCAACCTTAGAATTGAAAGACCAATGAATGAATGCTGACACAGGTCTATCCCAGTTCTGCAGGGAAAGTGAATATAGAATATTGATACGCGATTAAAACAGGTGCAGAATCACTCAGTCGATTTTGTAGTTCCATAAGACGTCTGAATAAGCCAATGTAAGTCTCTCAAGTCATCATTCGTTACATAATTACTCTTTATACCAGTAATGAAGCCCCCAATCGGTTCACTGAGCATCCACTATCCCATTTCCCCATGGTTCTCATTCTTAAAAAAATTATTCCTTGTGCGCGCAATAAGTGACTGAAATAAAAACTGAGCTCCACTTAAAGTGCACCCATAATACGCAGCACCATTTCACCGCCGAAAGCCTTATCCTTTACGCCGAAAGCCTTACATTACACGGCCGATATCCAAACACCCCCTGCAGCACGCTCCTGAGGCGGCTCGCATGATAATACGTAGATGTAGGTATAATTACCCGAAATAGTCGATTTGTATGCTATTGTAAACACGAACATCAGTACTATTGCGTCCGCAAAATTGAGCAACCACAATGGAGTTAGATAGGTGCTACATTTTTCATTCACCAAGGACTGTATTTTTTCATTTCCTGAAAAGCCGGCAGTCGCCAAATACTCACCGTTGGCTCTGAGCCATCCATAATGAGACTACTCATTTTACGAATGTCTCTTGAACTCCCATAGAACTAATGAGTTGACTGATATTTTTGGCATATATTTTGCATCATGTAATTAATATTATTTTTCCTATATAAATATCATCTGTGCCTTGTAATTATTATTATTATTATTATTTGTAAATTCTTTCTTATGTAAACGTTAAATTTAGGTGAAAAAATTCAGAAAGGCCGGTTTACGAACCGTTTTATTATTATATAGTTCACACTACTATATTAGACGTTTGGTCTATAAATAGTTAATTTAATCACCTCTTGCCTATGGCTGTATATTTTCTACATAATCAGGGCTAGAAATTAAACTATAAAAGCAGGTTGAATATTGAATCTGTTCATTCACTCATACCCTTTGTTCTATCTCATGCCCTGATGATGCAAATATTACACTGAAAAACGATGGCAAGAGATGATAAAATTGAATATTTAAAGACCAACCCTCCAAAATAATCGAGTTTATAAAAGTGGCCTCGGCAATCTATGGATCGGAAGCATGGACAACAGGAAAAGCTGACCAGAAAAGACTAAAAGCCTTCATATTCTAATGCTGGAGGGGGATGCTGAAGATAAAGTGGACGGACAAAGTAAGAAATGATGAAGTGTACAGAAGAGTAGATGAACATCATGGAACATCATGGAGAAAAGAAGAACTAGATGGATTGGACACACCATGAGACACAATGGGTTTGAGAAGAACATAACTGAAGGTAAGATAGAGGGAAAAATCCCCAGAGGAAGACCCAGAAATAAGTTCACTTACCAAATGAAGAGAAAAGTACATAGGAAGATATACCATGGGGTAACGGAACTAGCAGTAGATAGGAAAGGGTGGAGGGCTACAGTCAACCAATTTTAGGATTGAACGACTAATGGTGATGATGAAAAGTTGTCAAAATCTGCTCGCATTTAAGTTAAATATTTCATAAATCATTCGCATATACAATGGCAACCGCGCTAGGAGTAGTGAAGTACGACACAGGGAAATTCTCCTAAAGTTGCAATTATGTACGCCAGTGGGCATAACTTACTGTTTAGCGGGTATAAGACACAGTATATGTACCATAAAAAATCACATCCGACTTACCCAACTAATCGTTTAAACTACATGGGCCAAAATAAATTTAATATGTTCCCCGGAGCAAGAAATAATGTGAAACTTTGTTAAACATCAACACGAAAAGTCAAGTTTTCAATAATGTTTAAGGGCTTTGACAAAATCATTTAGAAAAATCAATAGGCAGCAGAAATAACTTTGCTCCTTCATAAGTAATCTTAACCTTATCTTAAATGTTCATCTTTAGGTATAAAATTCTTTTCTCGGACTACATCCTTGATGTGATGGTGGGGCTTCCGCGTTCTGATGATCCCTAAAGCTGGACAGCCGGGAAAAATTACGATTGCTCCCGGTAGGGCCTCCCTTGCCAGATAGGTCGAAGGGTAGGAATAAAAATAAGGAATAAAAATAAAATAATAAATATATAAAATAAGAGTATAAAAATAAAATAAGGAATGAAAATAAAAATTTAAAAAAGGAAAAAAGAAAAAAAAGTAGGCTGCAGAAATGACTTTGCTCCTTCATAAGTAATCTTAACCTTATCTTAAATGTTCATCTTTAGGTATAAAATTCTTTTCTCGGACTACATCCTTGATGTGATGGTGGGGCTTCCGCGTTCTGATGATCCCTAAAGCTGGACAGCCGGGAAAAATTACGATTGCTCCCGGTAGGGCCTCCCTTGCCAGATAGGTCGAAGGGTAGGAATAAAAATAAGGAATAAAAATAAAATAATAAATATATAAAATAAGAGTATAAAAATAAAATAAGGAATGAAAATAAAAATTTAAAAAAGGAAAAAAGAAAAAAAAGTAGGCTGCAGAAATGACTTTGCTCCTTCATAAGTAATCTTAACCTTATCTTTAATGTTCATCTTTAGGTATAAAATTCTATTCTCGGACTACATCCTTGACGTGATGGTGGGGTTTCCGCGTTTTGGTGATCCCTGACATGATGATGAGAGCTGGACAGGCGGGGAATATTACGATTGCTCCCGGTAGGGCCTCCCTTGCGAGATAGGTCGAAGGGTAGGAACCAGACGAAAGGTAACGCTGTGATGGTGTCACGTTAAAATCACGTAGGAGTGGGGTACGGGTGGGTTGAGGAGGTAGCCTAGATCTAGAGGATAAGGGGACGCTAGATGAGAATAACTTCGAGTAATACACTCGACAGTGAAATTGAGAAAGCAATAAAAGAGATGAAGCCAAGAAAAACTGTGGGAGTACCTTCGGAGCAACTTAGAAAATTACGCAACAAAGGTGTGAAATTGTGAAAACAGTCCTGATTCCAAACCTGAAGAAGAAGAATGCGTCAGAATGCAAGGAATAAGGAACAATAAGTTTGATATCACACGCTTATTAAGTTTTGCTGAGAATAATTAATAAAAGACTCGAAAGTAGAGAAAAGTACTATTTGGGTAATGACCACTTGGGGTTCTGGAAGGGAAGGTCTACTAGAGATGTAATTGTTGTGATGAGAATACTTATAGAAAGAAACATAGAGCATAGCGAGGAATTGATTGCTTCCTCAATTGTTTTCGAAAAAGCGTATTAAAGAGTGAATTGGGAAATATCTATTCATATACTCGGTAGAATGGGGATAGATTGACGAGACAGGAGACTATTCTTAAACTTATACATGGCCCTAAGGACACAGATGAGGCTGGCTGACGAGAAATCAGGATAGGAAGATATAGGTGGCGGGGTAAGGCAAGAATTCCGTTGTCGCCATTACTTTGAAACATTGGTGCTAAGGAAATGGTAAGAGAAGAATGGGAAGGAATGGATGTGGGAATCAAGATAAGAGGGCAGCTGATAAAGTCAGAGAGGTTCGCGGATGATCAGACGCTGATTGGTCGATATCCGAAGCGGTTACAAGCTTAAGTAGATCCTTGAGAGTTTCAGAGCGAAAATACGAATTGAAGGTAAAACTTAAGAAAACAAAAGTAATGCGATTCTCTAGGACCAAAAAAGTGGGGCTGGTAATATAAGCACGAAAGCACACATTAAAGCATATTAATTACTTGGGTAGAACCCTAGAAGAAAATGGGCAGGGAAAGAAAAAAAATGGGGAAAATGAGAAAGACATATGGAGGAGACTGGCGTTTAGTAATATTAAGGAGCTGATGATGGGGACCTTGGGTAAGGATGTGAAAAGAGGATGGTGAACAGCTTGACATGATGGGTAGCTCTTTATTGGGCAGAAACGCGGACCCTAAGAAAAAAGGACCTAAATAGGCCGCAGGCAATTGAGATCTGGGTGTGGAGAAGGATGGATAGGTACGGTGGACGGAAAAGAAGGCAAACGGGTATGTTATAAGTATGGCGAATTAGAAAACTTCAGAATGAAATCCGGGTAGGACTGAGTAGGTAGCTGGAGGAATAAATAAGGGGCAATGGGCTATTCAAGACAGTGATAGAGGGATGGATGCAGGGCAAGCAGGGAAAGGGAAGAAAAAGAATAGATTTTATTGATGGAATAAGAAGGATAGATCGTATGCTGAGGCGAATAAAGAAATACAAAAGAGAGATAGGACCTCGAAAATGTAGAAAACCGGGAGAATTTTCTCTTTCAACAAAGTCTATATTTTACCGGTAGAATACTTTAAAAAAGGTATGAAATTTTATTTAGCGAAGGATAGATATTTCAGTCATTCGGTTCATATCATAGGAGAGGTTAATAGTGATAGGTTTTCAAATGGGGGCAACTATAACCATTCTCATTCGGGAAAGATGAAGAAAGGTAATCCGCTGATGACGAACGCAAATTAATTATATAACTTGAAGAAATCTAAATATAATTATCATGAATCAACGTTTATTCATTTAAATGGCGTGGATGGAGATGCATTACCCAACTACTGAGATAATATTTTCAATTATGGTTGTAAAGGCGTAAAAATAATACGAGTAAATTTGTTTTTGTCTCGAAGTCATTAGATACTCATTACGTACGTTGAGATTGACGTTAGTGGATATCTCATTATCATGTTGTTACATCCAAATGTGTTGTCATAACATAGTTTAAGCAGAAAATTACTGTAAAATAAGCTCATGGATAATGGGGAATTACGAGCATTTCTAGTCCTAAGCCCGTTATTTCTCTTTGTTTTCCTTGGCGCAATTCTGTCTACAAAACATTCAGGCTCATCATGGCAAGAAAACACTCGCGGAAAGCTAAGTACATCGCCGTCAGTCATTAATCAACAACAATAGATTTTCAAAATAACTAAATTTGTCATACATACAAAATTCATAACATACAAATCCATGGCTAGCTGACCCCCTATTGATTCATCAAAGAACTAAGAAACTACCCTTAATTTAACAATACTTTTTTACTAATTTCAGCGTTAATTTTTCTTGTATATATTTGCATTAGCATTAGTCATTAATCAATATTATTCAAATGTTTGGCGACTAGTTCGGACTAATTCTTTTATGTATCAACTTAAGATGACACCTAAACTTCATGTTTCACGTCCCAAAGTACATTTAGAACGCCAACTTTATACGTAAATATATGTTCTTACGGCTCCAAAATTTGTCACTCACTGCTTATATAAAAAAACTTGACATCCAATACACATTATTAGCTGCAAGGAACTTGAAAATTAACCTCCCCTATATTCTTTAGGTTACTTAGGTTTCTAAGTAAATTAATACGTAGGCTTATTCTGTACAGATTTTTCCAAGCGGTGGTCTTAGCTCCTCAGCTAGTTAAAACCCGTCAAAATAACAACCTCCCCGGCAAAATTGGTGTATTAGTGTGAAAATGGTTATTGCATTTCAGTGCTATACCATTTATTCATTTACCCCGCCGCCACCGCGGCCGGCGGGGTAGAGTCCTCGCCTGCTAAACCGAGAGTCGCGGTTTCGAGTCCCGGCTGGGTGGGTTTTTCACCACCCAGGGCATAGATGTATGTCAAGTCCTGGAAAACCTGATGACGGGCTCATCAGCATATCGGGATTCCGGAGACGTACGGTCCAACAGAATCGTCCGGCAAACAAAAAAAGAATAATCAACATTTTCTCCATTTAATTTATTTTATACCGATAGAGTAACATAGTAGCCAAGATGAATATACATCGTAAATCTCGGATAATATTTATTCACCTATATTCGTAAACCATCTGCAGAAACCTATGTAGATATGACTAAGTGGAGTGTTATAGGAATTGGATCCATGATTCGAGTGATATGCATTTGAAAAAAATCAAATGAATATTAACATGTAATAAATTTAATAATCGATCGCAGGCCCCCTGACAGCGATCCTGACAGAACGTGAAAATGCAGACATTGGTCAGTCAGAATTTAGTGTAATGCAATAATAGATAGTGAAAATTTGGACAAGTATTTTGCATGGACGAATTAAAAATTGTTGCCTTGATTTCACGTCAAGTTATTTTATCTCTTTAACGAGCTAACCTTTTTCTGTAAAAAAAGGTTTCTTGAATTTCGTTCCACACTCACCACAGTCAGGAATGGTCTCGTCTTCGGCATAGCGACAGTCAACCACGATGTCGCAAACTCGACTTCGGTCCAAGCAGACGCCATCGGAACATCGATACTGCGTCACAGAGGTGCATCCGTTGTCCACCGGAATCTCTGCGGAGAGTAGTCAAAAACGAGGATAAACTGATGTATTTGTGGCCTGGATGGCATTACATCATCCCGGGTTAAATTAATTCTAATGAAGGAAAAACTCCAGGTCAAAGAATGCTGGTAGGTAAAGACTAGTAAAATACTAGTAAAAATTCTAGCAGTATTTCACACCAATTTGGATTTTAATGAGTCTATGTTGTGACCTCATCATCATCAAAGTTAAAAGTCTCCAGAATTATTAGTATTTCAACTCAAATGATAATAATATAACATACAAAGGGTTTGATGTACTACCTATACCTAAGAATATTACAATTATTATACATATTAGTTATTTTTTTAACCAGTCAAAATTACACGAATTTACTTCGCTCACGCCACGAAGAAACTCAAACATACTACAGTAGATCAAATCTTGAGAATAAAGTAAGGGGAATTGATTGTAGAACGGAAAGATTTCGTTTTTCCCGCGATCGATAAGAGACCATAATGGCTCCGTTAGTTCTTTGAAGTAGGTTATTTGACAGATAGTGCAGCTGATTAAATCATATGCCTCCTTATGCATGTTTCTAAATCTACCGAGTAGTGCTCCCTGCATGAACTCTTGTGACACGTCCATATAGTTACATTATAGAATATTTTAGTAATTTCTGTAGCGTTTGTAGCATACCGATAGTGTGGTGCTTATTCTTCTTCATCTTAGTGGAACCTGTCTTCTGACAGGTTTCAACTGGATTCCCTCCATCGCAGTCGGTCCTGAGCATCTTCTTTCATTTGCCTGTAAGTTCGGCCATTCTTTATGTCATCGAGCATTTCCATTCTTCTTGTGCTTGTTAGTGAAAGTAAATGTCTTCACTGTAGTTCATGTTGGTGATAAGTCACCCCCTGCCAAACACCCTTCAGGTGACTAGCAGGGTAATAAATAGATGTTGATGTAGAATGAGTTGCCAATAGAACATCAAAAGTAAGGCTCAAAACATGCAGATTATTTCATATTTAATGGACATTTTTTTCAAACAGTTTTGCCGTATTTGGACTTCAAATGCGGTAGTAATATGCCAGTTCCTAAAAAGTGGAATGATAGCTAATATTTTAATTTTATTCTTTTATTTTCTGAAATATCGCCATTGTTCTCTATTCATCCACAGGCCTTCTGGCAACTGCTTATCTTTTATTGCCATTTCTATGCCTTCTCTCCAACTAAGTCTGGGCCCTCCTCTATATTTTCTACCCAGTGATTTTTACGGAGGAAAAACTTTGAAGAATTAGTGTACTGCCGGAGAACTCAAATTCTTTGGATGTGCGTCATATTCTTGTTCTGACGATCCGGAGCTCAAGCATTTGCCCGGGTTATAACCTACCGCCCGTCGCCTCCCTACTCAATGCAAGCGGACCGCAATATCGAAGGCTTAGGAACCTTCACCCCCCCCCCTCAAGGTGCGACACGGGATACGAAAGGTGGGAATGAGAAGAGATGATATTAGAAATGCACTGACCTGGAAAGCAGCGGTTGAGCCTGATGTTGTCAATGGCGAAGTGTGCGGGTACCCTTCCTCCCGAGATGACTTCCAGCATCACGTGGAACTCTTGGTTTATCCTTCCCAGAGTGCAGTTTTGCCTCTCCCACCTGTGAAAAAGAGTCGTGAGAGAGATGGGTAAAATAATAGTAGAATTAAACATCAGAAGGGAAAAACGTAAAACTTCGCGATAATGCGACGACAAGATTTTTAAATATCAAAAGAATGCAAGTATCTCTTCCGATTTTCACGTGGGATAGCATTTTCTGTCAACTCTCACCTCTCAAAATGTTAACTTTATCAACATATTTTCCACTTTTTAAATTCATTTTATTCCAACCAGAATTTTACATAAATATGAATTTCATTTCGTTTTCTAAATATTTTTGACATTGTTATAACCTTAAACGATTAGGAAGCATTGAAGTTTTATCAGAAAACCACACAAACGGCGTCAGTTTGGAGGTTAAACTGGCGGATGTTGAAAAAAATACCGAAAAAATTTTAAAAAATGTTACCCACAAAAATGTTATTTAAATACATATATTTCAAAAAGTTAAAGAAATTAAATGTCATGAATATTCTTACGTGGCTCTGTCGTTTCCCGGCTTGTCCATTACAATCCAAGATGTGTTGGTAGCCTCGATAACCACCTGCAATATAAAGAGAGTAAAAAATTACTTCTTTTTCACCACTCAAGAAGGGTTTTATGATTGGAAAAAGAATTACATCAATTTGCGCAAATTACGCGGTGACTCGAGTCAATAACCCACATTAAATTAAAGGCTTAACATTGAAGATGACAGGGTCGTGCATCACTTAAATAAATTCATGCACCCCAGACTTTCCTATATTTTCTTTTTAATATCTTTCTATTCTAATGCAATTTCACACCAATAAAAGACAGCACATTTCATAAAACGTGTTCAATTGCCAGCCATATTCAACCATCAACTTCAAGAATAGAATCGTATGACTACTTACCACTTTTAAACACAAGCTTCAGTTAAGAATTATACAGCAAAATTCATAGAAACAGATAGCTTTAGGAATGATAGATTGGCGATAGGAAACTGAGAGGTAGAACTCTGTAAAAGCCGATATGATAAATTCCGACTCCGCTTGAATGAATTTATGAAGATAATAGAAGATCACCTTTTTTTTTAAACATCTGGAGGTCGAAAGTTTCATACTCTTCCCCTCAGGATGTTTGTGGACTTTATGGGATCAGATGGAATAGACTGCCGGCCGTATTACACAACGTCTATGTAGGGCACTAAGTGCCACAGCCCGAGAGGTAAAGCGCGAAATCTAAGAGGTGTTTGCTCTTCTAGACCAATTTTGAATACCTTGGGACTAGCTGCAGATAGCTCAACGGAATGATCCGCAATGCACAAATATGCAAAATTCCACAGAGGAAAAGTCATCCGCCTTGACCAGGACTGGAACTCAGATTCCTCGATGCGCAGTGATAGATGCGGAATTTCGCACACTTGTGCATTGCGGGTATTCCCATTAACTTATCCGTGACTAGTCCCGGTGTACTCACAGTCGGCTAAGATTCGTGGTTTGATTAGATCAATCGTTGACGGGTTTACTTTGTGGAAATTCATTATACTCAAAGATAACACTTTGTATTTTACACACTTTTATTTTGCACCTCGACCGCTTTCAACGCTTACAACGTCATTTTCAAGAGGAGACAGAGTGAGAAATTTGTCTGACTTTAATAGGTTTGAGAAGTTGGTGGGGAAAGCATAACGAAGAAGGCAGGAGGTAGGGACTTAAGTTACGTTTAAGAAGCAAGGTCAGGGTTATCGAAAAAGATTTTGGGGGATAGGAACCCGCACAGTAAACAAAGGTGAATGCGTCATCGGCACAACCTCGTTAACAATTCTATTCCCATACATATTTTGAAATGCCCCAATTTCAAAATTTTCCAAGAAATCCAGTTTAGCACCTTTTTCAATGACATGTAAAATATGAAAATCAAAATCAGATGAATGGTCACAATCAGATAAATGCTTAGCAAACATAGATTTGTTGTCAGAGAACAAAAACGATTTTATACGTTCATCTATTCTTACACTAAACCTTCTTCCAGTCTGCCCAATATAAAAATTGTTACAATCATTTGTATTACATTTTAACATATAACCTTCACTTTTTTCTTTTTCATTTATGCAATCTTTGGAATTAAAAAACAATTTTCTGGAAGTCACTGGATTGTAAAAACATAACTTTAAATTTTCCTTCGGAAACAATCCGCTAAGTTTATAAGACAAATGGCCAAGAAAAGGTATTTTGACCCACTTATCCTTGGGACACAAAATGGGAGAGAGATTGGTCAATGACATCACCGCCTTCTTTTTAAGTTTACGTTGCAGCAGTGAATCAATAATTCTCACATCGTAACCATTGCGGGACGCAATGATTAATTGTTTTCACTTCCTTTTCAAATTCAGTTTGAGCAAAGGGAATAGAAATGAGGCGATGTATTAAAGAATGAAAAGCAGCCAGTTTATGAGAATGATGATTAAATTAGATTATGTTAGATTGCGAAATAAATGAAGGTAAAATTTTCTATCTTGTAACAAGTTTGTTCTCTCTTTAAAAATCTTGAGTCAACATTTCCGAGATTGTTTACAAGGACCAGCTTCAATGTTCTAGGGCCTGTGATTCTTCCTAACATGAATATCATCCATCATCTTACATGAACTGAAAATATCTTTGATGTGAACAGCACGTTTAATTTTATTACGTAATCACAAGCGTTTTTAGATTTCGAAAATCATCACAAAAGTGTTTAGCAAGCATAGTACACTACCGATAAATTCTAATTCTGAATGCCTAGACCATGTGGGATGCACATATTTTGGATTTATAGAACCTTCATCTTCCTGGTACCCTTCTCTCAAGTAAGAAAACCTTTAAAACGGGAAATTTTACGTTATCCAAGCAATATTGGATTAGAAAATGATCCCCAGGTATGCAAGGTAGTCAGCATTATATGTCACAATTAGTAGTTTACTTTCAAGTTTTTATGTGAATTTTGCGTACCATGCAAAGAGAAATTTATTATAATGATATGAATTATATTTATTCATCGTAACTTTAACGAAATTTCGTGAGTAATAATGAAAATATTTTCAATATAACTCAAGCAATTGGCTCTCCTCCAAGGCTAGACTAGGAAAATCCATCGCTATGTACCTCTCCTGCTTCAAACCCTATTGTAGGTGGTCTGTTTTAATCCATTGGTCTTTCTTTCAGAGCCTTATTTTTTATTATTTTTCAAAACAAATTCGTCTCACGGTGTGACCTATCTATAAGAAACAGTGTTACAAATCTTTTATAACGGAGGAGGTCTAAATTAAACCATGTTCTTACGGTATTAGATTAAGAAATGTTCATTATTATACTATACCTTAACCCAACATTGAAGCCTACAGACATTTCTATCATTTCATTGCCCCTTCAATTATTCAAAAAATTCCAAATGAGATTTCATCAATTAGAAATAAAACAACTTGCCTCAGAAAATTGAATATTTGGTTGCTACAGAAAAATTATGTGGAATATCCGCTAAAAACTATGGTGTGAATTATGTATAGTAAGTGTACTTATTTTATTGATTTGTGTGAATCTTGCACTTTATGTTAATTCTAGCTCAAAACTGTTATAATAGAAAACATTTATGTAACATAAAATACATGATTTACTAGGAAATTATTTTTGTGAATGCTAGCTGCTGATATACAGACAATTCATTCAAGGAATGGTACCCCTAAAACAAGAAAGAATTTCTTCTGGTGTTCATAATTTCACCCCAATTTTGACTTGATAAAATACGTGTATATATATTTGTGTGAAATAAATTATATCATATTCTATTCAAATCTATCATTTCTCTTTATAGTGTTCCATATTAATATCTCCTTCCCTCTTCCTCTCCTCTATTCCTCGTTTCTAATCCCAACCGTCAGTTTGACCATCAATATTCGCACGTACCACCATGTTTTGAAACCTCTGTTCTGTTCACTTACGGTTTTCCAAAGGTTCATGCGTCTGTGCCATATATGTTAGTGCAATACTCTTAGCAGAAGTTTATATTGGTTTTAGTTACGTCTTTTCGCCACGAAAAAGTTCTAAATTTATAAGTGATAGTAATAAAAAAACTAGAGATTCGTCCTCATTTCTCAACTCGTTAACACTTCATTCTCATCAATATTTTCCATTAACTTTGAGGAAGTCTGGATTGATTGCTGCGATAGAAATAATTTCGATTGTGATGGTCAAATTTGAACCCTGATCAACAACTAATAAAATTAAAAGAATAAGAAAGATAAAAAAAAAAAGATTTCTGATGACTTTCTTCATTCTTCTCAAATGTCCCTTTTTTATAAGTTTTAGGGGGCAAGTTTCGAGTTTCCACCGGTAACTTGTTAATTATTAATCTCTCTTTTGAACTGTCTGATTAGAATGGCCATACTATAAACTCATTATAATGGACTGAATATTCACTTTGTTTAGACAAATGCTCCATCACAGAGCCACTCATCCATAAACAAGGAAGTAGCTCATTGTTTACATTCACTAGTGGAGGAATTTCCGGCTGATAAGGATATTATGTAAGGAGTTACGTTCGAAGAGAGCGATGGAACGTTCTAGAAAAATACGACGTATTTCCTGGAAAGATTATAATGGAACATTTTAAGAGGATGTTGCCAAAGAAAATGTGAGGAGAATACGTAAATCTAATCTTAGCTCTTCATTGACTTTGTTCTGTCTCTACAATGGAATGATATCGATTACAGAATAAGATCCTCACTTTCTCAAAGCTAAAGAATGAGTTGGTAAGGAGAAAAATTTTTACGAGTAAAACAATTTGAAAGACGCGTCAATTTTTTCGTTTCTGAATGATATTTTGGTTCTAGGCAAAAACAAATTGGTTCATATGAAAAACAAACGCACAAATTATGGAGGAAATAAGCGCAAGATGAACGCTTCTCCAAACAATTCACTCCAGACTAAACCAAATGCATTGCGGATACGGTCAGATATATCGAGTTCCTCAAAAACATATTGGAGGGAAAGGTGTTAGAGAAAAGACAAGAGGGCGCCCGGAAATGTCCCTACTTAAGTGAGTAATTTCAATTACGTTGTGCAGCCCCTATTTTGGATCTAATTTATCTTCAGTTCATGTATGTTTAGATAGTATATTTTATATTGATTGTATATTAAATTATTGTCGTATATTATGTAAATTACGTATAGTAATCTTTGTCTTCCTCATTTAATTTGTTTTCATCATGTATATTAGCTTAAGTTATTGTATGTTTATGTTACATAATGATTGTATATTCAATTCCTGTCGTAAATTATGTAAATTACGACGTGTTATATCTGTTTTCTCATTCTTATGAAAAAAATGCTAATTGATTTGATCTTTAACAGAGCAGTAGCCTGTACCTTTTTTCATGCTCCAAGGGTGCTCCCCAGAGCAATTAAATTTGTCTTTGCTTATGTATAACGAGATGAAAATAACGGCTACAAACAAAGACGAAGGTTTACAACGCCAGCAACAAGGCTTAGCCATTTGAATAGCATCAAAGATGAAATGATGAATTACTTTGTTTTCCACAAAAGATTTATTACTTTCTTATGACCAGAATTCCATCTGCGCGACGTCATCAGGTACAGAGCTAGTATAACACATTCCTTATATAGCTGGAAATGAGAGGGGGGGAGAAGGTAGTCTGCAGGTGACGGTTGAGGATTATGGGAATACGGTGGGGGAGAAGAGAAGAAGGGGGGAGGTATCGGTGCCTCGAACCTTCGCTGCGCGATATTGTCAGGCATAGACATGCGCAGCGAAGAAATCCGGTTAGTAAGTACATAGTAAATATTTTGTGGAAAACTAAGTAATCCATAATTTCAATATGAAGGAATTCCACCAAGTTACTGCCAATACCGTTAATTTTAGCAACTAAGATATTTTGAAAAAATGAACAAACCCGCAAGAAACCTTACTTTACAATGCTGTGTTGATTTGATTAATGGCAACCCGATGTGGAATGAGAGGTAAGATATTTTATATTCTATGAAACTATCTATTGAGCATGAAGGATCAAAGAACGTATTTGAGCATTTGAACGTATTATTACGGTTACCACACCGATGAAATATTTGAGTATAAAAACCAGGACTTATTCTACCCATCGGTAGTTCTACGCATGGGAATTAGGTCGGTGGATGCACATCACCTTGTAGCTGCCGTCCGCCATGTTGGCCATGTTTATCATCATCTCCAGCTTGCAGTGTTCTCCTGTCATCTCAAACTTTGGACTCCAGACTCGGGGGAAGTCCCGCATGATGACGGCCCGGGAGAGGCCCATGGGCCGCAGCGGTGAAGGCTGGTTCATCTGGAGCAGCAGAAAGTGACCTGGGAAGACGGAGAAAACGAGGCGTCGTCATTTCACCAGCAACTCCCGTAAAATTCACAAAATAGTCCGTTCCACATTAAGTTAAGGCGCTAGTGGAGATGAATTTCTTCCGCAAATCTCCATGAGCCCGTTAGTGTGGCCCTTCAAATAGCTTCAGGAAAATTTACAAAGTACTATCGTTGCATCATTACAACACATCCAGAAGTTTTACAATGAGCAAATACGATTGCATAAAGTGACTTTCCTAGGTTCATTACGGCGATAGGAAAGATAAACAGAAATATCCAAAAATACTAAGGAAAGCTTTGTTAAAAACCGCTAAGAGAACATATAGTGTTTCTCAGCATTTAGAGGGATTAAGATGGAAGCCGCTAGAGACTCAGAGGCTGCACGCTAGGCTTAGTTGGCTAGAGAAATTCAGTACAAGTGGGTATCAGAACAAAACAGAGACCTCACACTATATTTCTCGGTCAATCAGAGGTGATAAAATAAAAGAGATTTCTTTTCGAACAGATACAAACAAAAATTCATTTTTTCCAACCACAATAAGAGATCATAGGAGAAATTGAGCGCCACTCAAAACACCCATACTTCACATCGCTATAATACAGGGTGAGTCCACGTTGCTGACGTTTATGACTCGAGTAGTATCGAACCTGTACTTGTAGTAGAGGGGCATGGTTGGTCACATAGTTTTTCCTCTAGAGCAGCAGTTCAGTTCATCATGCAATTCAACAGAGCCCCAGTCGATCTGCAAGACGACACGTTCAGTCAAATTTTTCAGTCCAACGCATTTTACACGGTCTAAATTTTCATCCCTACAAAATTATGTCCCAAAACCTTACCTCCTATACGGCTGGTAAGTAGTATTATACATACCAAGGACGGATGGACCCAGGGACAGCGTGTTCAACCTGAAGGTCACAGGTTCAAAACAAAGTGACGACATACACTGTCCATATTTTGGATACTTAATTATTGGAAAAATCCCGAGTTTAACAAAATGAGGAAATCAGAATTTTCTACGCGCTAATTGCTACCCAAACTATCTATCTCCACTGCTTAGTAGCAGCAGTCTCAGCATATTGCTCTGGTATCAACTACCACAATTTTAGGGAAAGAGTGAAGTTAAAAAAATTGAACGGAGCATCGTGATAACAGAGGAAACGGGAAATCACCGCATTTGCCTCCCAAAGCTGCCTCACAACGAACCAAGTCACATTTTGGGCTGTAGGCAGCTTTCAAGGAGGCCCTGAATTGATACCACCATCATAGCATGCGTGCAACTCAATACATTACAATTGTAATCAGAAAGTAACTGTTAATTTAGTTTATCATGCGGTAAAAAAACAGTAATAAAATAAATGCCATGATCCCACAATAAATGATGTTACTCACTTTCCACAGATTTTTATTTACAACGACCAAGGTATCGACATTAACTATGTCATTTTCAAGGTACAATTTTACAAGCATCGCAAGCTAATATATTGGAACGTGTCTGCAGGGGGAGGGTAGGAAAATAACATAGCTTACTTAAGTCGAAATCTTGGTCGATGTGAATAAAACTCTTTGGAAAATGAACAACATATTTTATTGTGAGATCATGGCATCTGTACATCATTTCCAAAAAATAACGCCTGATACGCTGAACCGAAATTAAAAATAACGTGATAATATCTGAAAAATCTTATGGAAAGAGAATGATTGTTTGATTGTTACCTCAAGGGTAGCCAAACATGTTCAATTGAAAAACACCAGACTTATACGTAAAGTTAACATAACCCAGACTAGAAAAATATAATTCTATACATGAATAATCGAAGAAGGGCGCTATCTGGTAATTTTTAAGTTGAATTATAAAAAAAGGAACAGAAGTAAAAATAAAGGAGATTCATAAGCAAAAAATATTTGTATTTTCAAATGTCCCACGCTCAATGTTCAAATGAAGGCGCTACTTTGAAAATTAAGACTAGTAATATTAAAAAAAAGAAGAAAAAGAAGCAACTGCAAAATCGAAAGAAGAGCTAAAGGCATTTAGAGCGAGATTGTTCCCTGGTCTTAATGGAGACATCTTCGAATTATACGTTTTAATTTAAGCAGCTGTAGGAAACATGAATAAAATAGATAATTATTCATAGTTAATTATTTATTTATACATGATTGAAATTATAGCAAGTCAAATACATTATCTACATAAGTCTTTGATTGGACTCATTTTTTCTCGCGGTACGATTAAAACTCCTTCACAACAAAAGTTTTTTGCGATTCTCAAAGAATTACTGCAGCGACAATATGATTTATATTCTAAGATGGTTGAGAATACATGCCAACTACACACAGTTAATTTTTCAACGAGACATATGTGTACGAAAGGCCTCATTTTTTAAAATATAGTCTCCATTGAGTGCATACACGTACCATTTATAATGTAAAAGAGCTGGTATTACTGGTCAAAAATCTTGAAAACTAGTCCGGTAAGGGACTAATATTTTGGTATTTTTGGAAGAGTAAGATATTTTTCGTTAAAATGAGAACAAATTCATCGATTTCTTGGTGAAATGATATTTCTCACAAAATGCCTTGCAGAATAAGTTTCTGTTTTCATTAGCAGCACACTATCATCGCTCCAAGAATACATCATTGAAGAGGGCAACCTTTGCCTTAAAGAGGGCAACCGACAGGACAGATCTATACCTTATTTCTCAATCACCAGTCGTTGGATGGTGATATCAAGTTATTCATGAACGTCATTTGACCTAAAATCAATCTTATCTGGAGAAGCTGAAGCTTGCCGAAGTGAAGCGAATATTACTTTATTTTCAAGCAGTTACAGATATAGAGATCGTAGGGCATATACATAACTGAAGGAAGAAACACACTAGATACAAAAAAATATACACACCGATCCGACTGGGCTGCTAACTTGAACCTCTCAATTGCCCATCGGGATACGACGAAATCAAGTTAATTTCCGACGAACCGTTGAAGCCTGGCGCACTAGTGACCCTTTAAGTGTTTAGGGGAGGGGAACATGGGGCGGGAAATGCTCCTGGCGGGATATGGAGAGGAAAAGCGCGATAACACCTAATCGCATTTCGAAGCGGGTGGTTTAAGGGGCTGGAGAGTTGGGAGAGAAAATGAGGATGAGAGGGGGAGGGTTGTATATTGAGGTTAGGGAGGAGTAGGGGGGCGGCTATCCCTCCCGCTCTCGAACGCTTTTTATTTTTGAACCTTATCCTCTCTTACCCTTCCCTAACGTCAGCCTCACCGAACTCCAACCGACAACGTATATTAGGTTTCTCCCTCATAGCCTCCCCATAAAACAGATGATTCCATTAAGCCATCCCTCCAGCGAGGAGTGAGGATATTAATCGAGGAAAATTTGAGTGCTGTAATGCGCTGATAAGGAATACCTAAGGACGTGCATCACTGAGAAATTTCTCGTTTTCCTCGTACAAAATCGCAAAAGGATATATACGACCACTTCAGCTCTATCAACGCGCAGGAAATGGGTTATAAATATCCGAGTTCATTTATTTGAAATGTATTTAGCACACAGTACGCAATAGGATGGGAAACTTTGGTTGCTAATTACACCGTCCAGAAGGATTGCAAAAATTAATACTAAAACATAATCGATACCTGAATTGGCAGCTGTAGATACTTGAATTGCTTTACACATCACACATATTCGTGTTTAACGAAAAAAAACTTATTATTTTGACAAGCTATTCCTTAATGAACCATTTAAGGACTTAGAATTACAATACTGAGTCAGCTAGCATATTAAAACACGATGAAATAGTGGAAACTGTGCATGGATGGCTATCAGAGCACACTATATACATATCCATGAGCTTAGCGCTAATAACTTCATTCTTTCATGTTGTCCTTTCATCAAGTAACATTTTTAGATAGATATTTTAGATAGACATAAGATTTGGTGCTGAATAGAGCACTCCATGAGTATCGAAGATAATAATTTTCATTAATCATTTCATTAATAATAATATACAATTATGGAAAGTACAAATATGTTATTGGAAAATAATATGTCAGTAAAAAAACTGGAATTGATATAAAAATATGAAATTAACGATTAGTGATGAGCTTAAATAACTTACAAATGAAATCCCTAAGCATAAAGAAAAGCTAGAAGTGGTAGGTAGAGGAATAGAGAACATTCATTTCTAGCTTCTGCTCATTTACGTTCACTTGATCTTCAACTACCGCCTTTGACAGAGAGTTTTAATATTTAAAGCAATTTCATGGAATCAATATAAGATCATATTTAAGCAAAAAGAAAGAATGAAAACACGCTTAAGGATATGAAAAAAGATTCGCAAGAAATGCAGGAGGCAGGCAGATATCCCAGGCAACGTTCAGGCCAACCGAAGATCAGATTATATCCCATCCAGTTCCCGGAACCCAGCAGTAGGCTTCGGCGTGGGCGTTAATCCCTCTACCCACACGTGGTAAAAAACTAGCAGGAGTGTGGTCCGCTCGGAGAAACTGTCTTTCATCTGTCAATTCTCACTTATCTCTCGCACGTGATTTTCTCACATCTCGTTAATGGGTTCGCACCAGGAGCTACCGGAAAAAGTTTGCTTGTCACAAAATATTGTGGAGTTCAGTTGAAAAATCGGTAGCAAAACGTTGTAGGCATTAATCGTTCACATTAACCCCACACAAACCATCATAACCACTCCTAATATCCTCATTCCTACCTAATCCCCGTAAGCACTCCTTATCCCTTTTTTCAGCAATCCCAGTATATCCGACTTCAAAAGCGGAAAGAAGCCACAAATTCCGAACATAAAGGCAGTTGTGCAGAATAACCTTTTCCAGTGGAATATTCCATTACCTACGAACTGGTTCCTTACGGAGAAGTCTCAATATTAGAATACCATATGTCCCAAGGTTAAACCTTCATTGCCAATGTTAAAATGGTCAAATTTTTAATAAAATTATTTCTACCATTCCTAGTCTCTTCCAATTAATTGTTCCTATTGACTTCTCCAAAGATTTGTGAGCAATATCAGCGTATTTTGAAGCACCATCTATTTTGATCGTTAACATAGTGAAGGAACCCGCAGCTGACGTTTCTCGTCCTTCCAAGTTAGATTCAGTCATGTTGGCAGCGTTGCTTTCATTTTGCTATCTTTTCCCCTCTATTCCTCAGTATTCCAAACGAGCAATATCCTCCTTGACGTCACGCCTTGCGTAGGCTGTAACCGCCAAGTTTCTCTCTTCCAAGTTAGGATTGGGGTCCCGTCAAATTACCACTGGATAAAAATCTCCTCCAAGGCCGGTATTTAGATCTAGTTCATCATGATGGGTAGCCAGTAACATTTTAGCCACAAAAGTCACAGGACCCTCACCATAATAAACTTTGCCGATAAGAGATCATAATGGCTACCAATGAGACTTCAAAGGTAGTTGTAAAAATAGTTATAATACTGCGCTAATAAGTGAGTCATGGCTATCCGTAATTTCCCGTAGAAAAAACAATTTTTAGTGGACTTTATACTCACCCACACTCCCTCCCCCTTTCACCTCCTTGAGTATATATAATTGAAAGGCATAATAGTCATTCAGCCCTGACGAGATCTCCGGCAAAGTAGGAAAAACGTTGGTTCGGCGAATTCCTGATGTAGGTTACCCAAAACAAAAACAGTGCTTGACATGCATGGACCGCGAAAGATTTAATAATTTGACGAAGCAAGGTAGTGTTAGTGATGAAGACATGAAATTTCACAAAGATGTTTAGAGTGCCAAATACATTGAAAGAGCAACCAGGAAGTAAGAGACTTTATGCCATGTCAATTCATTTGATAGAGTAGGATAGAGGGCTTCAATCTACCAATGTAAGGATTGCACGGCCAATGAATGAATGAACATAAAGTGCAAATAAAAACGGTTAATAAGTATGCATGAAAAAATACGAAATAACACAGATAATGAAATTAAAAGTACAAATGTATAAAATTCATTAATACAAGATTAAGGATCTAAATTTTACACGTTATAATATTCTAGTTGAAAGTATTGAAGGAAGGACTGCTTTTTTTATTTGCCTAGGTAGATTATTACAGAGATGACAAGCAATTACCATGAATGAAATATGGAAACTTCATTGAGCGATGATTGGGAAAAGATACAGATTCAGAATCACAAGTGGTACACATGCCACAGGCAAATGGTCATCACTGACAAATGTGTCAAACAGGTATTCCGGGGACTTTTGCTTGAACAAGGATTACAAGAAGTATTTCCTTCGAGTCTTAACGTTGAGCAAAGTTCATCACAAAAAGGGGGTCAAATGGTCATCCCTGAGAAGATTAAAAATAAACCAGATGCTTGAAATGTGGTCCAAGAATCATTTTACATTGCATGAACAATCAATTAAATGTGCAATCAATGCCACACGATTACCGTTCTGGCCACCTCAATTCAGAAAATTAACATCTGCGGATTCCCCTCTTTAAGCTTTACAATTCACTTCTATTATATCGTACGCTCAGCCAATTAGCCAGGGCTCCCTAGTGAGGAGAAAAAAGTTTCCTACCCTCGGGCCAGAGCTAGAATCCGAAATTATTGACCGATGGATCACACAACTCCGCGATCATGAGTCGCTCATGTTGCGGGACGCGTATAAACACGAGGGACGGGTAAGTCATCCACATGTACATATTCCCATACAAGCCACCTAAAGATGGCTGTATACCAAGGTTATTAAAAGTTACAGACCTTTACAGACCTTGGCTGTATACCACGGCCAAAAACCCTTCTGCAGACTACTACGCGCTTTTGATGGCTCTATTCTGTTGCTAAAAACAAATTTGTGTTCACAGGCCTCATGAATAAGAATTAATATTTACAATAAGTGTTGTAACTTTTCGCATTTTACTGTTTACATAACTATTTCGACCCCAGAATAATCGATGTTTAAAAACATCAAGTGATCGGCATGAAGCGTACGACGTCAGTTTCTAAAATTGCATTTATTTTAATTAGAAATCCTTCAACTCTGTGGAGGATGGTCAAAACGTTAAAAATTACGAAAAACAACATCGTAGAGAACATTCTGTACCCTTGAAACGCATTAGACTCTGAGACATCAGTGGCGCTGTTGTCCAAGGCAGAAAATGGAGGGGAAGACGAAGATATATCCTCGGCTGCGGTAGAAGCCAGAACTATGAGGGCCTTTTCAACTGAGGTTTACAGCCTCCTTAAGGATGTGTGGCAGGGGTTGAGATATCACCAATATTATAATGAACCATAATCAAGTTTACAAAACCAGCTAATACGACAGCATGGCTAAGAACCAGCAGAAACATGTCGAAAGGAAATGGGAGCTTGCAAATAGCCGGTGAAATATTGTCCTCAAGATGGAATGACGCGGCGGGATACCCGAAAAACGAAAGAATAAACCTCCAGTTTTTAATGTACATTCACTTCTAACTTAGTGTCAGATCTGTTATTTAGATAGCATTTGTTAGTTATCTTCAAGTTAAGAATTAATAGCAGTAGGGTCATTGTGACCCCAAGTTATCTCTGCCCCGTTTTATTCGAATTTTGTCATTTGAGAAAGGAGTTTTATAGCCATCCGTTGAAATTTTATATAATGTATCTGGTAAAATGTAACTGGTAGAATGTAACTATTATAGAATGCACCTCGTATTAGCCTGAACTTGTCTTAGGGCAAAAGTAAATTGGAAAGTATGAATCATGTCCCAAATATACTCTGGAGATAATTATCGGTAGTATTTTAAAGGTAGGTGAGCCTGAAAAAAGGCTGGTGAGCTTCGTATGTCAGGTATCACTGCAATGCTATTGAGAAATCAAGATTTTTGGAAGCTATGTCATGATTTCCATGACACAGTCGAGATTGAGTCCTGCCTGAATGAGGCCTTGATGGCTCTTCCCTGCAACTTAATCGATTTCCTCGCCATATTGGCGTCACTTCACGTCTTCCCGTGAACCCTCACGGAGTCCCTTTCGTCAACAGCCCACCTACATTCTCATCGACATCAGAGGAGAACACTTGAAAGCTCGATTGCACTCCTATCGAGTCGCTCTTTCTGCCCCAATGGCTCCACTTCGGCTGTCAATACCCGAACGCATTTCAACGGTGCTGAGTTGCAACTGAATGACACGACTAATGGCCAGTTGCAATAACATTTAGTTATGGAATCAATAGTTATAAGATCCATAAAATTATACATCTCATAAAAATATTCGGGTTGCAGGAATACATCTACTAGTTACATAACTTATTTACCAATGGTAAAAGCTTCGATTATTTGATCTAATCTTCTAACACCGGATAAAATTTACGAAAGCTTAGCCAATGATTAGTTGCTAATGCAGATAATATGTAGTCAGTAAGAGTAAAAAAAAAAGAGTAAAAGTAGTCATTCGTCTCAAAACAACTCATTTATCTAGTAATTAAGTCTCTAAGCGGTTAATTGAGCATCCGCCATCTTGGCTACTTATGAAACTCATAACTACATGCATTAACTTAAGAAACTGATAAATTTATCGAATGTTTCTGCAACACTAACTGAATCGTTGCCATAGCTAAAGGATCCCATAATTATATAGAAAACATAAGTCGTTCCTGCAACTGGCCATTAGAAGTGTAGAGGTCATTTTGTGATGTTTTTTTAAAGTAATTACCGGCAGAATAAGAAACATTTTTCGAATTTTTCCGGATTTTCTAGAGCATTATTGCACAATATTTATCTCTAATTTGTATCATTGATTTGATAACGTTCTCCTAAGTCATACAAGTAATGTAACCACGGGCTTTCCCTCTTACTTACAAGTCACAAGATACTAGATGCATAATATTCTGTGATAGGTATATTTATTTGTAATATATGAAGTCATCATTTAGCCAGAAAGAGGGCATTACGTCATCACACTGTAGCCTGACAACTGAATTAATAACCACAGTTGTTATCCAAGATCTTTCCTTTCTTTCCTCAAGATAGCGAGACGGAATAGACAAATTAGCGGATGTAAAGCACGAACATCCACCAGCTGTTCAAAGTTTATGGCTAATAACACCTGAAACATACATTGGCCAATTAGTGCTATGGATTTTACTCCATTTAACATCATTTTCATCGGGAATGCGGAAAATGAATTATTAAAAAAAAAAAAAAAAAAAATATATATATATATATATATATATATATATATATATATATATATATATATATATATATATATATATATATATATATATATATATATATATATACACACACGATGTGGATAGGATGGAGGAGATAGACACACAAAAAAAGAGACGATCACACTTACATAGCTAGCTTTCGGAACTAGTCCGTCTTCAAGGCGTATCACGGAACAAATGATTTGTTCCGTGATACGCCTTGAAGACGGACTAGTTCCGAAAGCTAGCTATGTAAGTGTGATCGTCTCTCTTTTTGTGTGTCTATCTCCTCCATCCTATCCACATCGTGTGTTCATCGCCGCATGGCTGACTCCAATCCATCAACGTATATATATATATATATATATATATATATATATATATATATAACTTTATAAAAACTGCGCATCGCAGATTCCTTTCTCTTCAAGCTGCTTCTTCAGTTCCTGTGCTGTAAGTCGCTACAACCTTTCTCAGTGTCCTATCCTCCCTTCACCACTGTTTCTTTATTACTTTCCTTTAACCTTTGACATATCCTGGTCTCGTTCTCCTTATTTCCCACATCCTTCCTATAATGGCTGCCATTGACCCGACCCCTTTTTGGCTTCGTAGTATCAAGAAACAAGCCCTTAAACTAGCCCAATTTACTTGCCATACCGAGTTTTTATCTTCATGCCTATCTTTAGGAGTGATTCCCAATGGGCTTCTTATTAAATTCCCCTTTTCAGGAGTGCCTCCTTCACTTCATCGTCCTTTCATAAATTCATTTATGAACAGTCGTTCACCCTTTGTTTGTTTGTTCTCTCCCAATATTTATCACTAGTTCACAAGTATCAATCTAATATCCATTCCCTTATTAATATCATTAGCCTCTCATCCCCCAAAAATCTTCCGTATATCAATAGATGCCTACAATCAGCTCAAGACTCTCTTTTCCTCCGACGCCAGAAATCTTACAAAAAGTTGTCCTCTCTTTATGCTTCATATCTTTACCATGGCGTCTCTTTGCCAATGCACGTAACTATCCCATCCACAACTCCACCTCCTCTTTTCCTCTACAAACCAGATCTAGCCACCCTCTTTCATCTCTCTCCACCAGCCCCTTCTACCACCCGGATGTTTCCGCAGCGAACCCCCCAGTTTAAAGATTCTTCCTCGACGTTTGATTCTTCCCCTTCAGAGGAAACTCCCCTAGATACGCAGCAACAAGAGGTAGTCAACTTATCCTCCATGCCTCTAAGGCCAGCTGAACTGTCATTGTTAAGTAAAGGTCTCTCTTTCTCACCAACACAAATAGTAAATCCCATTAACATTCTTTCTGACGCTATTAATTTTTGCCGTAATCTTAAATGGAAGGTTTACTGGAGTTCCCAACCCTCTAACCCAGCCAACTCCAACTCAATTCACCCCGCTCTCACCAAATTTAAACCTACTTCTCCTTTTGAACCCAAACCCCTTCCTTCTAATCACCCAGTTGAAATTTTTGCTAACCAGCTTCTTTCTAAAATTTCCAACCCTTCCTTCATTGAGTCCCTTAACCCCAAACACAACCTCTCTACAGAAGAAACGGCGGCCCTCAAGCAACTCACCCACAATCCCAAAATAGTAATTACCCAAGCTGACAAAGGTTCCACAGTAGTCATCCTTAACACCAATGACTATGTAAACGAAGCCCTAAGGCAACTTTCAGATACCTCCTCCTACAGGCCTGTTCCTTCAGATCCCACTCTTGATTTTGCTAATAAGTTAACATCCCTCCTTCTCCAAAAAGGTCCAACAGAAGGTTTGGCTAAGTGTGACCTTTCCCTTCTCTCTGCTCCTCACCCCAAAACCCCTCATTTCTACATCCTTCCTAAAATTCATAAACCTAACATCCCCGGCCGTCCAATTGTTTCCTCCTGCAGTTCCCCTACTGAACGCATCTCGGCATTTGTTGATCACTATCTGCAGCCTCAAGTTCATTCCCTGCCCTCATTTATTAAAGATACACACCACTTTCTAAATTATTTGAAAACTGTCAAACTTCCACATAATACACCTCTTTTGATGGCCACTATAGATGTCACTTCCTTGTACACTTCCATTCCCCGCTCAGAAGGTCTCCGTTCCATCCGTCATTTTCTCAGCCAACAAATCCGCCATTTTCTCGGCCCGCTCCTCATTTACCCAGTACCGACTTCCTCTTACAACTTTCTGAATTTATTCTTACCCACAATGCCTTCTCCTTCAACGATCTTCACTACCTCCAAACAAAGGGCTGTGCCATGGGAAGTCGTTTTAGCCCTTCTTATGCCAATCTTTTTCTAGGTCTTCTGGAAGAGAATTACCTCTCCCAAGCCCCTTTTAAACCCCTTCTGTGGCTCCGTTACATAGATGACATTTTTCTACTTTGGACACATGACATCGACTCCCTAAACTCCTTCATTTCCTCTCTCAATGACTCCTCTTCTGTATCATTTACCTCTACTATATCTTCCACCCATATAACCTTTCTAGATGTCGACGTAGCTTTATCCAACCGTAAATTCAGTACTTCTGTTCATATAAAGCCCACTAATAAACAGCAATACCTTCACTTCAGCAGTTGTCATCCCGCACATACCAAACGTTCCCTCCCATACTCACTTTCTATCAGAGGTCATCGAATTTGTAACAACCCGGAGTCCCTTGATTGCTTTCTTTCCAAGCTACACCAGTCTCTTCTTCGCAGGGGCTACCCTGAATCCCTTTTAAATAAAAAAATCCTTAGGAAACCGTACCAACCTAAATCAACTTCTTGTCCTAAGTACAACAATATTTCTATTTGCACCACTTTCTTCCCAGGCGTACAGTCCCTAAAACATCTCCTCAAAGAATTATTCCCAATACTTTCCAACAATCCTGCCACTACTAATTTATTCCCTAAATGTCCCTCTGTTGTATACAAACGTCCCCCGAACCTGTCTGCTATATTTAGAGCCACTAACCCCCTCCATAAATCTTTTAATATTTCTAAAGCTCCAGCCACCCGTTGTAACCGGCCCAGGTGCAAAACTTGTTTAATTCTAATTACAGACCGATTACCCAAAAAATTCGTTAATCGTTATCTTCCTTCTGTTACCTCCCCTTCCTGTGCCACAACAAATATAGTCTATATCCTTATTTGCAAATTATGTACAGCTTTTTACATTGGGCTCTGTAGTACCCCCCTCAATATTAGAATTAATAATCACCGTGCTTCTTGCAATCCCTCTTCAACCAACTTCTCTTTCTCTGTCCCCACACATGCTGCCTCCCACAATGCCAAATTTGATGACTGCTACAATGTAGCCATTCTGGCTTCCCTCCCGTCCACAGCCACTATCATTAGTTTGAAGACATTAGAACAATGTTGCATCAGATTTTTTAACGCCCTCTGTCCACCTGGCCTCAACCGTTCCCATTAATTTTATCCCCCACATTTCGCTACATTGTTTCTTTCTCCCGAATAGGTCTTTGGCTCCTTCCCTCCCCGCCCTTCCCCCCCTCCTACCTGCTCCTTCCCCTCACCGCCCCTCCTATACGATTCTTCCTCCTCAATCCTCATTCTATCACTGACGAAGGTGCGGGCGACCCACCGAAAATTTTAAACTCGTGAGTTTGCTTTTTTGTGTTTTATGTTTAGTGTCACCCTGTGACGAAGATTTATATTTTATATATATATATATATATATATATATATATATATATATATATATATATATATATATATATATATATATAAATGCACTTAGGATCACTTAGGTGACGAATATATAAAAGTTTGCCAGAGGAAGGCAGACGACAAACACAGAAAACAAAAAAATGATGAACACACTTACAAAGTTTCTTGATATTTCGGTGCTACTAGCACCTTGGTCGCAAGAACGAAGACTGACCAGTCTTCGCCCAATTACACATTGTGATTTCAATGAAAAATCCTTGCATACCTCTGAGGTAAGGACCCAGGCACTTGAGATAAGAGCAAAACTAACATCAGACTGATACACTAAAAAATCGCTTTCAATAATGTATGCAATTAATTCCCGTCTGTTTCATCTTTCAGTTCCTTTTTCCCTCTAAATGTCCCTTTTTCATACATGGGATTCTAACATAACTTGCTTCACACTCCCTAGGATTAAAAGGCCATATTTCAGGTCTTTTTAACGTTTTTTTCGAGATTTTCACGGCAAAACTAAGTCGCGTACGATTTCTGACTTGATATATCTTACCCTTTTAGTCCCATAATACTATAGAGATTTCTAGATTACGTTGAAATAATGGGCGTTACGGAGAACAATTGAGAAAAACTTACTTTCCGTGGGTTAAACTGAATGCCACGTCGGCACACATTCTGTAACTCGGGTGATGTCTATCACCGGTGAACTTCACCCGAAAACTTCACCCGCCGTCCCCGTTTGCGATTCCGTAATCGGCCGGTGAAGTGTCACCGCCCGGTAATGGAAAGAAGGTGGTGATATGTATGAAAATATCTAGGTACGATTCCCACTAATACCCGGTAGCCAATGGTGGCACACTCCCAAAATAGAAGACACTCTGATGTAAACAAAACGTCCGACCCGGACTGAGGTGAGCGAGTATTTGATAAGTTTAGGATTGGATAATGTGGACACAATTTATGAAAATACCTGTGGAATAGGAGTTCATAAAGTATTTTTATTAATTTAAGAAAAAAAATACATACGGTGAATAGAAATTCCATCCTCACTTGAACATTATGAATATATTAAAGAAACATTACTGCGTGAATGCATTATTTTCATGCTCTCTCGTTGGTTGTGTTTCACGATGTATTCTGTTTTCTCTGTCACCAATTCATCAGTGACGAATCATAAGTAGTCAAAAGAATGGCTAATTGATTTATATCTGTACACAGAAAGGACTAGCAAGGTATTTTATGACGCAACTTAAACGGGCGTTTGGTCTATCATGAGGAAGACTCGGTATGTTTTAGGATTACGTTGGAATGAGTGGCTATTGTTAATTTTCGGCATAAAAAAGTAATAGTATTATGAAGTTTTTTACAATGAACCTCGGAAACTAATAATACTTTTACAAGTTAGAATAATCTTGCTTACTTTGACCGCAATCCATGATGCTATCCTCCACATATTTTTAATAAAACTTAGCAATAATATCTTTTTTGCCTCATAGTACTTTTTCGTTGAGTGTTCAAAATAGTGGGATCTTTCTTCTCACTTCACGAAACAAAGGAAATTAGCTTGAATGAATATTACCATACATAAATATTGAGGTTACGAATTCATGCACTCGTACGTTTCGCACACTCTGACAATAACGTATTGGGTTGATTTACTGAGGAAATGTACAATACTGAATTTTCAGCTTACGTTGGGAGTTGCAGGAAATTTAAAGTGGGCATTGTATACTCAGTTGTCTTAGGCATTACTGCGTGGAATTTACTCAGCATTGAAAAGGAAAGAAATATTTTATTCCTCATAAAATTATGTACAGTAAAAAGTGGACATCGTTGTTAATAAATGCTGCAAGGAAATTAGTGTGTATTATCCGTAAATCATCATATGGAATCCGATGGAAGACAGCATTCTCCAGTACACACTCGGGAATATTAGCTAAAATATTGTCATTTGGCATATGAGGATACCATCATAAGTTTGATTTACGTTTTTTTACTTCCCTCACATGATTTCAGTTCTTTTATTTTATGTTTAAGAGTCAGAAGATTTAACGAAGAATGACAAAAGCATCAAAAGCGTAGTTAAATACGTCAACGTATAATAAAATAGTTGCATTGAGACTCTTCAGTTATCACATTCTCCCGGAAAATTAATAATAGTGCTCTGTGAAACATTACGGAAGGTAGCTTTTCAAATCAAATATCGGCACAAAGTCTCATTTACATGGGTAATGGGTGAGCTCATACTTGAAAATATCACAAGAAGTATGAAAAAAGTCCTTGCTAAAACTATTATTCACGAAATGAGAGTAATTGTGTATCCTAATCGTTTACATACTACAATAAGCATAGGGTATCATCAAAGGCTTATTTATTTGGCTTTTTAATTAGACGCACAGAACTACAGTCATATACATCACCCTTCGGCTAACAAAATTGACTTATCTATTCAAATAAAACTAATTTTGACATTTCAATTAGTCGCATTAATTACAAATGCGGTAAAAATCGCTATTTACTTATGTCATATTTGCCATCATCTGATGAAAATGTTGACGTTCGACGCTACAGTGGGTGGTGATGGCATGGGTGAAGACTGGCTATCCGATCGGTGATGCCGAATCACCCCGTTTTGGATGAAGACATTACCTCGTCGGCTTACAGAATCGGTAAGGCGGTGATGTGACATCACCGACGGCGGTTGCTCATCACCGGCGATTCGAGTTACATAATACAACCCCTGTAGTAAACGCCGTGCTCTTTAAGTGAGTTTATTCAGGGAATAATATTTACGTATTGGAAGACTATATAAACGAGAATGAAACCTCTCAACAACATTGTTCAATGTGTATACGGAGGAGGCAATGAAGGTAGCTCAAGAAACAGAACTGAACGGAATAAAGATTTACGGAGGGGAAATAAACATGCTCCGCTCCGCAGACTATAACGCAGTCATAGCAGGAAAAAATCACCAAGATCTTCAGAGGTCACTTAACACAATGGACCAAGTTGTCAAAGAATACAATATGAAATTTAATGGAATAGAAACCAGATGGATTGGGCACTTCCTGTGAGACAATGGGTTTGTGAAGAATATAATTGGAGGTATAATGGAGAGAAAATTCCCAAGAGGAAGACGAAGGAATAAGTATATGGAGCTAGTAAAAAGGAAGGTAGGTACATAGGAAGAGCAACCAGGATGTAAGGGAACTAGCATTAGATCAAGAAGGGTGGAGTGCTGCAGTGAAACAATCCTAGGATTGACCGATCAATAATGATAACAATGATTGGAAGACGTGGTGGAGCAATAAATACTACTATATACTGTTATTTCTGCTGATAAGGGCAACATTGCTCCTTCGGTCTTCAAGAGAATTACACAGAGACTGAATCTTCATAAGATCCCATATAGTCAACTAATTTAAAACGCCATATGTGGGGAATTTTGGAGGTAGTATCAGTAAAATCCTATAATTTTTGATATGTTGTTACTGGATACCGGTACTACAAATATACAAAATATCTCCTTTCTGGGATTTTGCTTCATATGTAGAGAGATTGATTTTTATTTAATGTGACAGAACCACTATCAGTGTTCAAATTCTTAATTCGATGTTTCAATTGCATTACACAGAATGGTCATCCATAAGTTATAAGACATGGATGTTATTTTTAATTCATACTTGTCTGATTTGAAGTCCGCCTGATTGGTCCATCCCACCCAAAAATAATGGGCCCTCTTCGAAGAATCCTGGTAAATTAATAAGTTGCTGTGGCCACCTGATCACCGATTACCTTCACATCACAAGCGGCCGACAGTAATGCGAATATCTTCGGGCTGGTTGCATATTGTAGATCGCCGAAGATAACCCTATCCCACCCTAAAAAATATATCCTTTTTGGTGACTTATGGTTTTTTTAATTTTGACCATGTTTTTGGACTACTGCACCATAGTATACAAGGGTATGCGCGCATCTGTTTCGGATATACGTATGTAACGAATGGTAATCTGTAGGCATTCCGCTCCTAAAAGCAGTTTATCGAACACCGTGATAATTATCTCATCATGAATAAATCACATACGTATCGCACTTTTTGGCGATTTCTGCACTTATCCAGGGTATCATTTCTCGGAAAGTCCTGGTAAATATCGCTTTGCAAAATTCTAATATTATCTCATGATTTATGGAATACAGCATTCTCGAGGTGTTACATCTTGTCCGTATGCGATGACTATCGACTACAATGTATTGATAAACTGAATTTTTGTGTGCCTATCATACGATAGTTCCAGGAAACCATTTGATAGGTTTGTTTTTGTTTTCGAGTGCGATAATTACCATTTCATCACGAAAATTGATCCCAGTATTGTTAAATAAAATCGTAAAGTCCACACGCGTCAGTCATCACAGGATACCACGCGGTCGTTCAACAAAACTTTGCGACGGTTTTCCAAATCGATAGTTATCAGGAAGTTTCAAGGACTGAGCCCCAGTTCTCCCCAAGTAATTCTTCCTCATCGCCTACATCAAAACGCATTCATTGGGCCACCTTCCTCCCCTTCGATGGTTTTTATCGGTTTTTCCATCTCATCTCTCTTTCCCTTCCTCGTTTTTTATTCACACGGCTCAGCAACTTCAACATCAGTCTCCTCAAAGGAGAAAAGGAGAGCATGGGAAGGGATGAAGTTAAATAAAGGTTAAAGAAGAAAGATTAGATGGAGTCTTAATGCAAAACAATACGATCTGTACTATGCCTTTGCAATAAAAATATTATGTCGGAATTTCTCCATTAACTAGTTAAATGACGCCTTGACTCATAAAAATTATTCAATTTTCCCATTTGCTCAATTTGTATGTTACAATACTTACTAGTGACTAAAGTGGCGCATTATTACACGGCGTCAAGTTAGCGATATTATGTGAGCCACTTAAGTCACAAGTGTGCAAACTACTTTATAGCTAGTGCTGAATATGCAGTCCTCTGCGGTGAAAAAAGTGTAATGAGTGAGTATAGTAACTCAAAATTTTCAATCAGCTCTGCATAGTTACCGTTGTTTACTTTTAATTTCCAGATTTTTTGAAAGATTTATTAATACGATTCTATAGATGAGAGAATTTGAGCTAGCAATTTGTTTTTTGCTAGAAACATGTCTCACTATAGATGGTTTTACTTGAGCTATCTATTTTAAGACATGTACCAACAAGTTTCGGCATTGTTTTTAATAAACAAGCCAAATTTAAAAATGCTGTTTATGAAGTGGTGGAAGATAAATCTAACCCAGTGCCAACTTCATCTACATTTTACCAAGTCCAATAAATCGAGTCCAATCACTTGAATCAAATAAAAACGTTGCCATTACTAGGAATTCCATCGTGAAAACTTAAGTGAAATCTAATGAAGTTCAATGAATAGTATCACCGGAACAAAGACTAAGTACCAGTTTTTCAAATATCCAGATATTGGTTTATGCCAACAAGATACAACAGGTGTAAATTCAAATTAGTCTCCTGTGTTATATAACTATAATGCTACAAAATATGCTGGTTCTAATAATTTAAAATTTAATTATTCTAAAATTAATAATAATACCGTCTAGTCTAAAAAGAAACGAGTGAAAGGATAATAAGTAATCAGACTCACTTTTAGTAATTAACTAATAATTAATTTCGTATAGACTCAATTTATACTGACCTAAGCACTTAACTGTAATATTAATGGTATTTTCTGTAATTTAACTGTAATAATGGTAATATTCTAATGGTATTCAATAGTTGTCAGTTACTCGAGCGTGATTTAAGTAGTCTGTTGTAATAATGAAGTTGTCGTTAGCATAGTGTAATATAAAATAATAAACGAACTAATGCCACGGAAAAACGTGACTAAAGTGAGAATTTAAGTCACACAGTGCTATAAAAATTATCACGGTACTGCAAAAATACCGTATAAACACCTTTTTTCGAAGCCTTGAAGAGCAAAATATAATTCATTTTGTATGGCCTACTGCGCTACGTTATGGCTTCAATATTAGCCTGGGCATTTTTATTGTGTGGTACCCTCTATATTTTTTTTTAATCTACGGAGAAAATGGATAAAACATTTGTTGAAGCTCGTCGTTTTTCTTGACCTACTATGCGATTTCTGGCCTGGGTTACACATGCTGAAACTTATTTTGGAGGAATATGGTGAGCACTCTTGAGCTTCATTAATTATAATTATAATTAATTAATAATAATAAATAATTAAATGTTCGAAACACAGAGATCATAAACGAATGCGTAAACAACTGATTATCGCATAATGTAACTGAAAAAGCCTCCGAAACCTGGTACTGGAGGAGGGTTCTGAAGATTAAATGGACGGAAAAATTATAACTGATAAAGCATGCGGAAGAGTAGAGGAGTAAAGGACCATATGGAATACCACACAGAAAAGGAAAACAAGATAGACTGGACATGCCCTGAGACACAATGAGATTATGAAGGACATAACTGAAGGTAAAACAGTGGGAAGGGCCTCCAGAGAAAGACCCAGGAATAAGTTCATGGGCCAAATAAAGAGGTAAGTATATAGGAATAGATACCAGGAGTTAAGGAAACTGGCATTAGATAGAGAAGGATGGAGGGCCGTAATCAACCAATCTTAGGATTGAACGACCAATGATATTTAAAGTTTTACATATCACAGCCCTACTTGATATTTTTAATTAAATAATTATCACTTGAAGACTACATGTCAACAACACGACAACTCCACTACACTAGATTGAAGAAATCATGCGATTACATTGATAAACGAAAAAACAAAAACCATCGTATCGCACGAGAATAGACACCCAGATTCATCAAATGTAAGAAAATGTACTGACTCTTGTAATATTATTTCGCTATTATCGTCGTTCTTGTCTTAAAAATGATACCATATTCACTCAATCAATAGGAGTCTCCAAAAATGTTACTACGACTACAGCTCTCTCCGCTACACTCACCTCCCAGAAAACATTAGATTCCCTGAAAACTTTCAATAAACGTCACTTTTGATTTGCCTATTGTATTTCTGTGCTCGACTACCTTTATAATTTTCCAAAATTGAATTCTCCTTCCGATTTTGTGTGCAAGAAACAATGTTGCCTCGGAATGCGACTTAAGAGCCAGCCTCCTCCACGAAATAGGGTTTTCATTGAATTGGTTTGCTCTTAAATTCTCTTATTTCACCTCACAGCGGATAATATTTATTCCTTTATAGGTGTATAAAATAATTATCTCAACCCCGATTCTTTAATTAAGTTGAAACTCGGGTGCGAATAAGAGAGGATTAAATGCAGTAGAAAGGAGGACAAACGAGGACGTAGAGCAAGCAAAGAGAGGGTGGTTCAAACGCGTATTGAGGGACAAGGATTGCCATAACCTATGATAGAGGGCGAAATGTTGGGCAAGCAGGGAAAGAGAAAATAGAATGACCTTTATGGACGGTATGAAGACAGGTAGAGTGAGTTCAGAGACGAAGAGAGAAAGCTTTTATAGAGAAGGAATATTGCGGGAAAACATCAATTCAGGAGAAAGTAAAGTTTCGTAAAGACATCTTACACTCACCTTAACCTACGTTAACCAGTGGATCATCGATAATAACCGTGATTTCAACCGAAAATTATACTTTTGCAAAGGTAATGGGAGATATGGTGGATTATTGGAACAGGTGATGATAGAAAAGTGGGTGCTGAAGGCCGTGATAGAGAGGAGGATATTAAGCAAGTTGGGAATGGTGAAATGATGACATAATGATCGGATAAAGACCGGTAGGACGTATTTTGTGACAGTTAAAGAAATTTTTTGGTGGATACAGTCCAACTTTGGTAAGAATTGAGATGATTTTCACTCACATCAACTCTAGATTAACATAACCGGTACATTACCCTAATTAGAATAACAATAATTTAAATCATACTAGCGTTTTTTTCATGAATCTTTCCTGTACAATCTCCACGATACACACCTGAATATGATGAAGAATAGCCAACATTTCACCGTGTTTTATTTCAAATTTGATCTCGAAGAACCGAGACACCCTCATAAAAACGGAATATTCGATCAGGTGTTAATTGGAAGCCTACAGTATGGTTTTTCGCATATATAACGGAAATTGAGCGAATTAATGCGCCTGAAAATCTCTTACGCATTTTTTTTCCAAAGAAGAATAAGATTGCAAGCATTCATTATGTGAATATGATTTTTGGACTCACATGGATATACTTAGTAAATTATAGTTCCTAAAAATAGGCAAATCACGTCATGTCTGTGGTATGCGTAGAGCAGGATATGGAGGATACACCCAGATTTGTGGCTGAATATCCAACGTCAGAATACGCCAGTCGTCAAAACTCGGCACGAAGGAAATTAAAAAACCACACACACAAACAAAGGTCCGGCCGTCCGGCTGTACACACCAGATGCCTGAGGATTTCAGAATGGTGAACACGACAGCGGTATCACACGAGATGTTCAAAGCAATGATCGAAAAACTCATAGCCATCTCATGATAGTACCAGAGTTACAAACAGGCTGATTAAATAAAATTGAATCAACCCATGGATAAACAAAGGTCACACAAGAACGTTAGGTAATTATGAAAAAGATTGATCTGATATCGAAAAATTATCATTTGCCTGACAACTGAGACAATAATGAAGACCCAGAGGCTACACGCTAGGCTTAACTTGTTTGAGAAATTCAGAAGTGGTTTTTGACGCAGAGAATATTATCATGGCGACTCACTACATCTCTAGGTTTAAGAGAAGTGACAAAATTAGAGAAAGATACATTATCGAACAGATAAGTACAAAAACTCGTTCTTACCGCACATATTAAGCGACCACAATGAAAACTGAGCTCCACTAAATACAATCCCATAATGCACGTCACCATTTCACCTCCCAAACCTTATCTCCTACATCTATGCACAGCTGGTATCCTAACACCCCCCACCACGCCCCCATTTGGTGGCTCGCAAGGTAGTATGTAGATGTAGATGTAAGATTAAATATCGGTAATTCATGTACCTATCCGTATTAGTCATTGCTTTATTTGTCAGTGCATGCTAGTATTAAAGCTGGTCCCGTTAATGTACTTCAAAGGGCTTTGAAGTTGGCCACAATGGTTTGGAAAATGGCGCATTACAAAATAAATAATTTAAATTCATCGACTTACTACAAAACATTTTCAACCAATTTCAATTGTCTCAGTACAATTTAAGGTAATTCGTAATTTAAAAGGAGCATTTATTTATCAATAAGATCGGAAATATGCAGATTCGGCGTCTGATTTGACTCACCCCGTTTGGTTGGAATCTCTTGATTGCCTGGATATCCCAAAACTGTTTAATGTAATTCCCCAGCAAAAGTGAATCAAACTTGTTCTTGATAAAATTGCATAGTCCGGCTATCTTTGAGAAAAAACGTACCCATTGCTTGATATCTGTAACTCAATCATAATTTTCAAGCTATTTTTCGCAAAACTAAATTTGTAATCAAGAGGGATATGGCAAACTATATTTCTCCCAACAGCTATTGTTGCACAAATATGAAGTGTTCAAAAGAAGGAAATCTCACAGAAAATTGGAATTAGTTAAAATACAGGAATAGGTACAGCTGGTTTTTTTGTGATTTGCTGATAATTTCAGAAACCATGGTCAAATCACGTTAGAAACATAGAAATGATGTAGCAATTAGATCCTATGGAGGCTAAAATTGCCAATTAAAATTATATTCATAAAATAATCCGCGTATTTTGCAACTTAAATTTTCTTCTACATACTACCCTGCTAGCCACCACATGGGCGTGTGGCAAGGGTGTTAGGCCATCTGCTGTAGATTTCTTGTATGTAGATGCATATGAATACGAGGAAATGAGTAAGAAACGCCCAATGCGCAGCAAGCCCTGAAAGGATAATTTTTTATCCACCAATGGAAATGCCCTTCATCGGTTTTTCATAATAGTGATTATCTGACGGAAGCTGATGCCGCGTTTTTTAAGGGGGCCCGCAGCTTTCTTCACTAGCGGATGCGTCTCCGCGCGCGAGATGTCCTTGCATCCGAATCGAAATACCGCTCTATTCTACCCTCCGCCCCCCTTAAATCTCTAAATGACGTCACATCGTTCTGAGTGACGTAGGTAAGAGCTCTGGCAAGGGGAAGGGAAGTAAGAGGGGTGGAAAAGGATGAAGACAGAAGGGGAAAGGAGAGGAAGTGTAATAGCCCACGGAGACCTGCCCCCCGCGCTCCTTTCCGCAGAAGCAAACGGGGGCGGGAAATTGGGCGTGGGAGGGGCATCTAGACGTTGAGGCGAAGCAGGATGATGAGGGCTAAGCAAGGACGAGGGTGGAATATTTCCACCCCTATCTCCGGAAGACACTTTTATGAATTCCGCGCGAGAATCTGTCACCCACGTAACGTCACAGTCACATCAATAGAACCTTATCCACGTCGGTGACACATTTATACTCTGCTGACCCTTGGAAATTCTTGTTGAAAATTTGTATTGACCACTTTATTTACTCAGTATCACACTTGTCTCAGACGCCAAGCAGTCACCATTAGGTAATACACCTGCAGAACCCAAGCTTTTGCGTCATACATCTGTTTGAAATTAAAGGCAAGTAACGCTTGAAACTGATATTGACAACTTTTCTACATTTACTTTTCTATCCTTGGATTCTACTCGATTTTATCAAGGTATGCCAGTCATAATTAATTAAAATAAATAAAAACACATATTCAAGGAAAATACACATTAAAGAAGCAAATATATGATGATTTATAGTACGCTGTCGATGGAAAACGTCGTATAATTGCAAATTAGAGCAACGGCCTCTGAGCGCTGACGGAAAATCGGAGTTAAGAATGATGGCGGGCAGACCACACCCACGTTACTTCTAGCATTGGCGGCAATAGCAGGCGCTCTCTCCATCTACCTGAATGAAAAACATGCGTCCGTTGCCTTGCTGCGGGAGTATGAAAAAGTTGGCATTACGTAAACGTGGACTTGTTTTGTCTTCTGTACAATCACGTATCCAGAGGGGGGGCAGGGGGGGGAGGGCGAGTGCCCCCTCCGCCCCTTGTGTTCTGGCGCCCCTAAGTCAGTGAATGTTTCCACTCTAAAGTTCTCATTCATCCTAAAGTCCTCTGAAGTTAAAAATGTCAACATTGAGTCACTCAGTCTGGCTACTCAAAAATCGACATTTCCAAAGGAGACCAATTTTCATTGAGTGTACGTTATGTACTTTGAACATTGAGTGTACCTTGAAAGTCCAGGCAATGCTTAGAGCTGCAATGACCAGTGAGAATTAGCTATACGGACTACAGCATTGTATCGAGAGCTAAATAAATACATGTGCATAATACGTTGTGAATTTTTATATTTTGTACCAACCAATCCGCCTATTGCCTCACCAAAATTTGTTAAGTTTAGTAAACTGGTTAATTTATGAGTCGGCGCCCCCTGAATTTTTCTGCCCCCCCAGACCCAAAACCTGGCTACGCAACTGCTACTGTATCCACAATGGAGCAACGTATTGAATCCCCCATCTCCGGAAGACACTTTTATGAATACCTTGCGTGAATCAATCGTCCACGAAACGTCACATCAACCTCAATAGAACGTTATCTGCATTGGTGTCACATTTATAATATGCTTACTCTCTTAAATTCTTGTTACAAATTTGCATTGATCACTTCATTTACTTTGTATTACACGTGTTTAAGCTGCCAAGCAGTCATCATTAGGTAATACACATGCGGAACCTAAGCTTTTCTGCCATATATATTGTAGTAACTTCGATTGTATCTAGTGGAAAAATCCATTGAAGTAGATGGAGAGGGTATTATGTCATCAAACTGTTGCCTAACAACAATATATAATATATATTATATAAATATAATATATTATTATATATTATAATAATATTATATTATTATATAATATAATAGGTATATTGTAACGAATAACAAACACATTGTGAGGGCAGCGCATATCCCTTTTCTTTTGTCGCGGGTTTTCGTTTTGTTTCGTCCTGCTCTGGCAATGCACTTCCAATATCCTGTATTTGTCGTATCCTTCCATTAGTCATAGTGATGTTGATTGAGTGTTTCGTTTTACGCGCGAGCGGAGTGTTGCCGCGCTCATGTGTTTTGTGAACGCGCTCAAAAAGGTGGAGCTAGTGGCCAAAAGCGGCGACTAAGTGCGAGGAGACCGGAACAAGACAGAAGAGCCGGTGCATAGGAGTGTGGATCGTCTCACAGACAGGCAGGAGGCTCGTTTTACACGCAAAGTGAGAGCACAAACGCTTCGACACTCGCTAGCACAGTCCCTTGGCACGCTGATAGCCACGACGAGCGACCGACCAGGAGAGAAGTGACCGAACTCCGGCCGCAGCAACGAAGTGAGCGCTAGAGACGACCTACTCAATGGAACTCGACCCTCAACCTACCTCAGCCGACGATACCTACCGCATGCCCTCAGCCTCCTCCCTTTTCAGCCGGAGGCGTCTGAAGCACCGAGCGTCCGAGAGGGAGAGAAATCCTACGATTCGGAAGTCGCCAGGACGTGCAAGGACATAGTGGATTCCCGATGCCCGGGACGTTCTCCACCAGTGTACGAGCAAAGTATGTACAAAGGGAGACCCCCGCCATCGTCCTCCACGTGGTGACCGGATCCCATTCCCCGCCCCCTCTTTAAAGTGAACGCCTGTGACAAACATCCCGACAAAAATACATAGATTGTTATCCCAGTGTAGGGATAAAATTGTTTAATCGCTTCGTCTAGCCAAAGAGTTAATTTTCTTTAATTTTATATTGCTTTGGTAATTGATAAATGCTTGTATTATGTCTAGATTTAAGTTCCTATGTGTTCCCATCTCCACTAACCTTTGTCCAGTAAGTGCTTTGCCATTGTAAACCAAAAAATATCCGATATTGCAACTTATCTTGGATTGTTTTTGAATTGGTCTTGACCCCTTGCCCTTCCAACCCCCTTTTTCCCTACGTTCGCCCCTTAATTTTCCCGCTTTGACGTCGCCCTGCCCTGAGATAGATTCTCCTCTTGTCCTCTCTAAAGCCGGGAGCCGCACGCGGAACTGGCACATCCGGCATGGCCAGGTAAGTCTCCGCGGTGCTCGAGGAGGCCGTTACAATATTGGTTATCCTCGCTCTTTTCTTACGTTCCTTTGGATAGGGAATGTACATATTAACATCCGCTATCTGTTTGAAATAAATGGTAAGTAACTCTTGACACAGATATTAACTGCGTAGTGCTATCTACTCAATTTTACCAAAGTTTTCACTCCAATTATTATTAATTTAAATAAATAAGCAATATGTGTAGGGAAAATTCATCGTAAAGAAGTATATGCATTAGGGTGGTTCGAAAAAAGGCTTTTCTCGCAAATCGTTTCCCGAGGGGTGCCAAACCTAATCTTTTGCTATGACTATGAAGTACGCACAAGATTATTGCGCCGGGTTGAGGCTTTTCACTCTAACCTGACAAATAAATGAGTTTTGACGCACATTTTCAGGAATTGTCGACTTTTTAAGGGTTTTTCCTCCATATTTCTTGAAATATTTGTTTTAAATTTTTTCTGCCCCTAGGAGTAAAAGAAAATAGTTAATTTAACATATTTCGGTTGATATTTAGGGAATATATGATGTAAAAATTTATTTCACAGGATTTAAGGTCTATTTTTCACTAATTTTTAAGCATTTTTCATGAGTTTTCGAAACTCGGCAAAAATGTTGATTTTTATCAAAAAAGAGTCTGCTACCTCTCGATCGTTCTCTTTAAAATCAGCTTCCATAATAAATTTGGACAATTAAAATCCATAGATTTGGAAAAAAATGTCAATAGAATATGCAAGGCCACTTTTTCGTTTATGGTTACTTTCATTTAATGCGCACGCATACTTGTATGGTCATATACTGAAACGCGCCAGTCGTTCATCAAACTGACCTTAAGTACTGACAGCAATCAAATGTATGAATTCAAAGCAGAATTCAAGTAAATAGTTTCATAAATTTATAAAGATTCATCAAATGCGATTAATGCGATTGCATGAAACTACGGACCGAGCGTATTCCTCACGGGAGGAACCGTTGTACTAAATTAGCGATGGAAAACATCGTAAAATTGCAAATTAGTTCGATATCCAATGAGCGCTAAAGGAACATCCGGGTCAACAACGATGGCGAAACGGCCATGCCCAGGTCATAGCATCATGAAAAATTAATGTTTTAATGAAAAATGTCTGATTATTTGGCTTGATACCATTTAAATTGACAGAATTAAGTCTGAAATTCATTCGACAGAAAAAGAAAGATACAAATCTTATGAATAAATACACTAGTTATTTTTAAACTAATTTTTATGGACGCTACTCCTTTGTATTTACGTTTCCATGGTAATTGTAAATATACTCCTGAGAAAATGTTTCCATTGATACAGCTCGATAACTAAGTATTTGCAACTCTGTGTTGGCAGGCAAAAACAAATATTTGAATTTTCTAACCTACCAACTCCTGAAGTATTGCAGGTTATTTGTCCATCGTTCGCTTTATATATAAACATGCAGGTGTATTCAAAAAATTTAATTGTTTTACGACAGTACAATAATTCTCATTATGGACGTTGGCCCGAGATGTTAGGAGGCAGAGTAAGCAACGAGCTATTAATACAGGGAGTAAAGAAAGCGAGGGAAAAGATAGAAAGCATGGACCACTTCCGCGTGATAATTAACTAGCATCCCCCCTTTAAACAACAACACACTCTAATCCAACCCCTTTCCGAATATACTAAAACTCCCGTTCAAACATCCGACGAAGAAAACCGCGGAAGACCTATTAGTGTAACGCCCTCCTTAGACTTCCACGAGCACGCCCACCAATGGAGAAAGTTTTACGCAGTTGTGGGCGGTAAAGGAAGGGAAAACGTGGTATAAAAAGTCCTTTTCGTTCGTATGCAAAACTAATTTGGGCCTTACTTCTCCGAACCGAGCTCCACGAATGGCGGATTCTCCGCAGTTGAGCCAGACAAGAGTTCTCAGAAAATGGATAAGTTCTCGAGTTTGCTCAACGGAGGGGAATTGCAGAGAGCAGAGATTACGACGGAAAAAAGGAGAGCTTCCCATCCATCAATATTCCTGGATTTCTAAAGAAATTGTGCATTCGATTCGGAAAATTGCATCCCGCCCTTCAACTAGGATTTTTTTTCTCTCCAGGCTTCCGCTGATGCTCCAATTGGGTGGAAATTGCTCCTTGGATGAACTAGTAAAAGATATTTTATAGAGTCTCACCATTTCCTAGACATTAATGTGAGACAAATGAGTTACCATGAGAACCCCATCATCACAACCAAGACGATGGTTACACCTTGGCCAATAATTGGAAAATAATAATAATACTAATTAAAATTGTCCGTTTAAATTCTTTCTGGATTCTTTAAAATACAATCGGAGTTTTTCGTCGGGGAAAACTTCTCCTCTCCGTCCTTTTACTGTAACTTTTGCATTTTATTGAAACCGACATTGCCGGAAAATAGTGACATTGATTCTAAAATCTCAATAATAATAAAAAGGCCTAAAACATCCCATTTCTACCCAAAGAATGATTTCTGAGACCTAAGAAATAGCAAATGTACCTGATAATTTCAACCTTGAATACGGTAACACCTTGGTCAACAAATGGAGACGTTTTTCTTGAGCAACGGAGGGAATAAAAAAATCAAGAGGACACAAAACGGTTTTGATTGGCCAATGAGAGTACGAACCTCCCTGCGCTCCCTTCATAAGTATGCTTCATTACCATTTCCACACTTCTGACATAGAGATAGAAGCTGCAATGTCTCCAAAACGTCATCATCACATTAAATACCCGAGGCAGCGAAATATCTCGGAGAATGCAGCTATAATGACAAACTTTTACATGGTTCCACTGTCAAATGGTATTCACATTCTCGTTACTTATAGGTAACACGTGACTTCTCCTGAGCAACAAAATTGAACCCATCTATTCGACTATTTCTACTGGGAGTTTTACATCATCTTAAAAACCAACCCTGGCTGCCTGAAAAAGATTCGGTTCTGTGAGCGGTGATAGTTTTTACCGTAGTTCGGGTGATAGCCTCACCTCAGATGCCGCCTCTCTTATCCGGACTTGGGACCAGCTACATGACTGCTGAACGTGGGATGACCCCCTAGAGTATAACCCCCGTCAAACACGACAAAAATATATTGAATATACTGAAAGATACCAACTATTTACTTAGGGACGTATTTTATGATGCAAACCAGTTGTACAATTCGTCACTCGCGACTCTAGAACAGCTGTTTTAGAATAGAAAAATGAAAAATGTCTGAAAAACGAGACCGTGTGTTTATATTTCAATAACTTGATCGGACAAATTCCTATTACTTGAATGTTCAACGACTCGTATTTACGTCGAAAACCTTACAATCCGAAATTCCTTTGGTATAGTTCAGTGGAGTCATTTATAATTTCGATCTACGGCATGCAATCCCGAGTCATCGGTGATCGGTATTCGGTGAAGATTAGGTCAAATATTCAAAGCTATTAACTGTTGGTAAATAAGTTATGTAATATTGGATGTGTTTCTGCTACTCGAATACATTTATGAGAACTATAACTTAATGGATCTTATAGCTAATGATTCTATAACTAAATGTTCTTGCAACCGGCCATAAATCAACAAAATACCTCCATTTTACAGCTTGTTTGATATTCTTTCATCAAACTAAATTCAAAGTCTACATTTTAAGAGCGCGCAATTCTCAAAAATGCTTCCCTTATGATTAAAGAAACTGAATGCTCCAAACTGATCATGGACCTTTATTTCCTCCTAAAGAGAGACTCGGCTTCGGCAATTTTACGAATGTTTTTTTCAAAACTTTTCTGACTTCAAAAGTAAAACAAAATTCCCCTGAAAAAGTATTACTACGGTAATTAGGTTAAAGAAGAAAATACTGAAGTGAATGAAAGATACCAATATAATTCCCTACCGGGATGGAAATTGGCAGACAAAGAGTCAGAAAACCATAACTTCTTATATTTATTAAATTTTGTGCTTATCAAATACGGACGAAATTTGATAACTCAGCAATACAGAATCGACGAAAAGATGCAACAACAATGTAATTCTGGCAAAGGATAATTATCATGGCGTTCGAGAAAATACCCCAAAGTACGTGACTCTCCACCTAACACTCGGCTTCACAAGGGTTTCGTCAGATTTTTTTGTGGGTTAAAAAAAGGATCAACAATATCGTACAGCTGTCGGCCTTACAAACACCTCACGGTGGTTGTTTTTTTATATTTTTTTGCCAGCCTTCACAAGGGAAAGAGTATCGGTGAAAGGAAGTGGGGAGAGAAGAAATAAGTTTTGAGCTGACGGAAGAAAAGCTGCTCAGTCCATTTCTCTCGATTCCAACTTCCAATCCTTCTCGCACGTAGACTTCGTAACCGGAGGGAAGGGAAGAGGTTGATCCCAGTACATACGACTGAGAAGGGGAATCAGGCAGTCTATTGGTCCGCTGCGATTGGTTTTTTCCTCGGATGTACAGTCTCTCTCCCTCCCTCTCTGACATCAACTCGATCGAAAATCTATACGTAGGGAGGAATAGCGTTTCCGGCTATCTCCGTCTTCCTGCCCCTTGGCAAAGCGGTAAGTACGGGCGGCAGGTCTCGCGTCAAAACCGGACAGGACGTTGGCGGTTCCCTTGAGTTCTCTCCTATTGCTCGCTCGAAGGGATGAGTGCTCTAAAGAAGAAGATAAGATGACAACCGACAAGTCGAACAAAAAAAGTACTCGTCCCCGTGGACCACAGCAAGTTATCCACCTTTTACGGGTCACACCAAGGACTGTCTCCAATTATTATATGATAAAATTTATGTCAACTGAATGCCGGTTGCAGGAACATTTAGTTATGGAATCAATACTTAAGAGATCCATAAAATTATATATTTTATTAAAATTTTATGATAGCAGGAAGACAAACATATTAACCAATAATTAATAGCTTCGAATATTCGATATAGTCTTTCACCGCCTAACTGGTCATTAGTCTCAAAACAATTCTTTTATCTAGCATTTAAGTCACCAAGCGGTTCATTGTACATCCGCCATCTTGGCTACATATGGGGCTCATAACTCCGCATACATGCCGTAAGTTATGAAACCAATAAACTAATTCAGCGTTTTTGCAATACTGATTAATGGCTGCAATGGCTTGAGGGTCCAGTATTTTTATCGAATATATACGTGTCGTTCCTGCAACTGGAAAAAGTTATGCACTTCTTTTCAAGCACAAATGATAATTCCCTACTTCATCGTTGCTCTCCCTATGTACCTTCCTCTTTATTTGATCCATACATACCTGGGTCTTCCTCTTTGGAAATTAACCTTAATTTTTCCTTCAATTTTGTTCTTCAAAAATCCATCGGGTGGATTGCAAGAACGGAGTATAAACTGCGTTTTGAACCGCGGCCGCCGAAAAATTCTAAAACAGCGATTTTTGCTCGCAAGAACGAGGTTCTGCATCCACGCTGTCTATATCACGGTTCAAAGACTAACAATCCCTGAACCTGTTTCGGAGTAGGATTAAACAGCGGACTGTATTGTTGAAAGTAAACAAACGTGGCCGGCAGGAAAGCAGCAGACATTCGGTGTAAATTTAAATAATTAAAACCCGACTCTTGGGCATTTTAAATGATTTTCATTAGAAGAAAGACTCATTAGAAATTATTTTTTGTTACTACGCTACTTGTTTTTTTAATGATACAGAGTTCATACATTCATGAGTTTGGAGCAGGATCGACTGCCTGAACAGGAGGCTGTGGGTATTCTGTGTAAGCTTCTTCTCTTCTTAAGGTTATCCTTGCTGTTGCAGCCACGAATTCCAACAATCTCTTTTTCCAGCCTTCCTCTTCATTTCATTGTACGAGGTTCATCCCATTTCCATCGCCAATATTTTTAGGTATGAAGTTCTCGATCGTCCTCTTTGTCATTTGCCTAGAATTTTTCCTTCCATAATATTTTGTATGAAGTTGTCGTGCCTGAGTAAGTGTCCGATGAGCTTTGCTTTTCTTGTTTTAATTGTTTCCAATATTTCTCTTTCTGTATGGACTTCATTTAGTACTTGCTCATTAGTTTTCCTGTCGGTCCACCTAGTTTTTGTAATCCTCCTCCAAAACCACATTTCTGCAGCTTCAAGTTTGGTCATTTCACTCTTCCTTAGTGTCCATGTCTCGCATCCATATGTTAGCACACTCCATACACAGCATTTCAGGAATTTCTTCCTAGTCTATATACTAATGCTGTTATTTACTAGGAGACTTTTATTTAATTGGAAGGCTTTCTTGGCTAACCTTATTCTTCTTTTGACCTCTGAGGAGCAGTTGTTATGATTCTCTAATATGCTACCCAAGTAGCAGAACTCAGTCACTTCCTCCAGTCTCACTCCGTCTATACATATATTCGTTATCTTTTCTCTTCTCTTTCTTTCTAACACCATGATTTTTGTTTTCATGGTGTTTATTTTAAGTTTCAGTTTTAATAAAATATTATTTAGAATCTTGAGCATTCGACTTAATTCCTTCTCTGAGTCAGCTACTAGAGCTATGTCGTCTGTAAATCGAATGCAATGAATTTGTCTGCCATTTATTTTAAGTCCTCTTGCCTTTGTTTTCATTTCAGACATTGCTTCTTCTATGTAAAAGTTAAACAAGTAAGGCGATATTGGGAAAATTTTTCTAACACCTCTTCTTATATTTGCTTCTTTCTTGGTGCCACTGATTTCTATTTCCGTACTTTGGTTTTTTTATGTGTAAGCATAGGAGCAGAATTCGTAGATCTTTGACCAATGCTCAGATCGTGCTGGTCTACCCTCAACCGTTCTCGGGTAGATTACCACGCCCAGGCGTCAGAACGGGTGGCTCGTACGATTTTCGAGCATTTAAGTTTTTTTTGGCTAGAGAGTATGGTATTCAGAGGAATTCGAAAGTATTGACCCGATAACAGCCTCCGAGTAAATCATTCTCGTGAACCTTTGCAACGCATTAGACACTGAGACATCAATGGCGCTGGCAGTTGTCCATGGCGGGAAATGGAGGGAAAGGCAAAGATATATCCTAGGCTGCGGTAGAAGCCAGAACTATAAGGGCATTTTCAACCGAGAGTTACAGCCTCCTTAAGGATAACAGTCTCCGAGTAAATCTGTGTAACGTGGGTCTTCATTGCCAAAAAAACTTAGGGGAAGCAAATATATAAATGTTACTTCCATAGCAAAAATAATTCCAGCACGCGCTCTCTAGATAGCTGGGAAACTTCAAAGAAAAACTCGCTTCTCATTCATCTCATTCATCAAGCCAAATACGATATAAATTTAGTAATAGTAAATTTCCGTAGCGTAAAGAAAAAACGTGCCAAAGTTGAGCATATATTTGAAAACTCTGATATAGTAATTGGTACAGCGAGCTGGCTTGCAGTGGATATTAACGATATCGAAGTTTTTCCGACAGGATATAAAATCTATAGACGTGATCGACCAGATAGGACTGGCGGAAAAGTATCATAGCTGTTAAATCGTATTTGAATAATACCGCACACATATTAGACGACAATGAAATAGAGAGCGTTTTATACACTATTAGGCAACAAAACAATAGAAATATACATATATGTTTACTTTACATACCACCAGATTCCGAAAATAGACGTTTTGTACAAGCTAGAAACTAAATTAACGTCATTTTCCGCGAGAGATTACGAAATCGTGATAATATCGGTGGAGATTTCAACCTCCCGGCTATAAATTGGAAAACAAGTAGCGTTGAAACAAGTTCAAGGAAGCGTGATACAAGCGAGACTTTACTTAATACACATTCACACCACTCTCTTACTCAAGAAATAAACGAACCTACGAGAGGTAATAAAATATAAGAACTTTTAGCTGTTAGTCACCCTACAATAATTAAACACGTCGATATCCTTGAAGGCATAACTTGATCATAACCTATTTTTTTACGAATATGAAAACAACACTAGACTCCACTGTAAAACCTGAACGTAAAGTCTACTTATTTGAAAATGCGATTATATAAAATTTGAAGAGAGGCTAGAATCTTCATTCACAAAATTCGTAGCCACAATAAAGGACGAGAGCACCAAAGTATCATGGAGATATTTTTTTTGGAAATACTACGTAAAAGAATCGATTGATACAAACTACACAAATTCAAACAGAAGATTTAACCTAACCTAAAAAATTAATAAAATACAAATAAAAGCTGCACACTTCGTTAAAAACTGCTATGAGCGAGCATAGTGTGCCACAAATTTCAGAAGAATTAAGGTTAGAAGCCCCTAGAAACTCGGTGGCTAAGCGCTAGGCTTAGCTTGCTTGAGAAATTCAGAAGCGGTGTGTTTCAGAACGATACAGAGAATATTATCATGACGCCTCACTACATCTCTAGATCTGACAGAAGCGATAAAGTAAGAGAGATACATTGCCGAACAGGTAGGCACAAAAACTCATTATTTCCGCGCAGTGTATGCATATGCATATTGGTGCATGAAAAATTACACATTCACGAAAATTTAGCGTTGTACTTGAGACTTTTCTTGCATCCAGTTTCCCCTCCCCCCCTTTCGTGATGCTTTGGCATGATAATATTTGCTTAAATTGTTTCGTGTTTTACTAATAAAGTTGTATTTGAGACAGAAATAACTTTGTCTATGAAAAAAAATCGCTAAGTAATCAGCAAGCTCACTGCCGTTCACTGCTGATTACATTCTGACGTCCACATTCACTACGTTTACCAGTCGAACTCAGATTGATGTGAACTCGGACCGATCTGAACATTCTAAGCTAGCCGAATGGGATCGCCTGGTTTATCAATACGAAATCAATTAAAATATTGATTTGAATCGGTTCATATCGATTTGAAATCTCAGACTGGCAGAGAAAGTAGGCCAAGGTAGCCCGCTTCACATATCGATCCCACCAGCCCGTTGCGTTTACCATACCGGGCTGAACCGGCCAACTCGATCTGAGTTCGATTGGTAAATGTAGTGATAGTTAATTTACATTTCATTAGCACCGTTGAGCACTTTCGTTCGTTTTCAGTGAGACAAATGACTGCGTTCGACGTTGCCAGATGTTTAACAGGCTGAGGCTAAAGTTTGCATAGATTGCAATAGGACTTAGTTCTTGCCAGCAGCTCTCTCGCGGCGGCACTCTCAAGCGGCAATTGCTAGGGGTAATAGGTGGGGGACAGAATAAGAAATGAGAAGGTCGAGGAAGAACGTAGAACAGATTTAACAAGCATAAAAGGAGCGTGCTCCCTTGATTTGGACATGTTTGGAGAAAGCATACTGTTATGTGACCGTTAATGTTGGTTGGGGAGTATTAAAAAAACATACTGGCACGTTCCAATCGAATATGATGAAACTGGGTAAAAGAAATAGGTGGTCAGTCATCAAGTATTAAGAGGGGAATATACATGAAATGGAGGGCACTCGGAAGTGACATGAATATTCTCTTAATACAAAACGCCGAAAATAAATGCTTGGGTCCTCATTTTTATGTATTTTAGGGCCGTGTAACTATGACAATATTGGGGAAAGAAAAAAGGTACCAGGTCGAAAAATCAGTCATGTTGCCAAATTTATTTCATCACTTAAGAGCCAAGTAAATAAGGTACAACTGGGCTGAAAATCAAGCTGAAGGTATTTCATGCCTTGTTACCAAATGAAATACCTACCCACTTACGTCAACGGTACCGTAACGCCAAAGGGTAGAGTAAACATGACCGCAAAATGGACTAAAAGTCACTCGAAAGTATCTTCAGCCAAGTCTCTCCCCTCGCCACCCCGGAGTGAGTGAGAAACGCATCGCCAAGCGTCACTTAAACATGGCAACAACTTATTCAAATCTGCTCCCGACGTACGTTCTGAGAGGTCAAAGTTGCGTGGGGTCGAATACTTCCCTCATTCTCCCTTTCCACTGAGGTGGCAGAGGCAATAATCGACACGCGCAGTCCTCCATTCAAGGATGATTACCGTTTCCATGGAAACGGGAGATGTGGGTGGTGAATGTGGACAGGGTTTGAAAGAGATGGTTGCCAATGGGGAGAGAAATATATACAGGGAGCGGGAAAAGGGCCACAAGGGTTTAAGCAGTGAAGGGAATAGAAACGCGGCAGGCCGACTATGAGGACGCAAATGAAGAGGGTTAAGAGGAATAAGGAAGTCGGAGAGTGGAGAAGGGATGCATCTACGTACATCTACATATGTATTACCCAACAAAACACCTCTAGGGTGTTTGGCAGGGGGTAATTTATCATAAACATGCACTATAATATGCTTGTTACTTTCACCAATATGCGCTACACTCTAGGCATGCTACCAATGCTACGGAAACTATTGATTTAATATATAATATAACTACGTAATTAAGATATAAGAATCACGTACGGATCATGCAAAACAGGATGTTCGTACTACGTGGCATATTAAAATACAAGCATAAGGGAGCAAATCAACTAATCAGCTAGACTACCTATTGGCTAACTTACTTCAAGGTCTTATTAGCAGCGGTTTTGATCTCTAATCGATCGCGGAAAAATACATTTTAAGCCAATCTGTTCTGCAGTCTCTTCACAAATCTTATGCTCATGATCTGATCTAGCGAAGTATATTGGAGTCTGTAAGATATTAAAAACATCGAAAAATGCAACTTGGTTTTGAATTTGCATAAAACTTTTATTCTTTGTATGGGCAAGGCGTGCCCACAGCAATAAACCCCAGGGTCAATGGTGGTGCTCATCTACAGCTCTTGAATCAGTTCAGGGCTCAAATTACTGCCAAAACTTTCACCACAATGCAGTACACTATAGGTATTCTATCAATGCTACAGAAACTCTTGAATTAATGTATAATGCAGCTACTTAAACGGGATATAAGAGTCATGCAGGGATCATACGAGTCGCGATGTTAGCACTACGCGAATGATGAATGAAATGTCCTCCTCTTCTCCTATTGATTCCTTGTCCCTTCTAAAAAAAACTCCCCCGGCTGGATTACAAAAAAAATCAAGATAAACATTCCTCAAAGCTCAAACTATTTCAACTCCGGTTAACGTCCATTGTTTCAGATGTAGAAATATGGGCAAAAGATACCTAAATTATCAGTGTAACTATATTATATTGATAACTTTTAGATAATTTTCAATTGAAAATTTGCGCTGATCTGCTTAAAACTGTTCCGGTTCAGGTGCTCTCTAATTGTCGCCGTGACATCATTAGCGCAGCCCAGATGGAAACACACACAAACCTATGTTTAATCTGCACTAATCCGCGGTAGCAGACAACTCTAGTGATGGCGGGGAAATGGGTAAAAGTAGATATCAAAACACCTCGCTGGCTATCTATATAGGTCGAATCTCTCATAAATATTTAATGACCTTACATTTTTGTTACTTATGTCACTATTTTATCTCCTCAGTCAGAGTATCAAAAAATATTTTGTCACGTCACGCAAATGTATATTCTAGTCTACCACATCCATAATTAAACTTGACCCGATAAATAACCTTTATAAATATTTTATATTGAATGCATCAATGAACACGGAATAAAGTGAAGGTAAAACCTTATAAATACATTTAAACCAATATTTGGCTATTTTCCGCCATCTTGGAAACACAAGCGCAGATGCTTTCCAATCATGTTTCAATTTGCCCTTTGGAGCTTCCATCCATTGCGATGAGCGATAATCGGCGCAAGGCAACTGGAAAGCACCCTTCACCAGTGTAAGTATCCTTGCAAGCAAAACATGCAGCGTAAAAGCTATTATGTTAGGTGGATTTAATGATTTTTTTCCCAAGCCATAATAAGAGATCACATCTGAATTTTATTTTTTAATCGAAGCAGCCATTAAAAGCATGACGTAAATATCGTGGAATTGAAATGGTTTAATAGTTTAAAAAATTGTTTCATATGACTGAAACTCTCAACAATTACCGAAGTATACGTACACAAACCATTAACTTGACTTATTTGTATATTCCATATATTTGTATATTATATATATACATATATATATAAAATATATATATATATTCTATAAATTCCCAACATATATATACTATATAGATGTTGGAAATGCCAACGCAATCGAAGAATTTTTAAGCGTTTATGTAATGACTACTAAGTTATGAAGTCAATATAATTGAAAAATTCTAGAGAAAGCAGGCAAACCGCAGGTCGTTCAAGTTTCGATGTTATATATGCCATAGAAGTTATGATGTCTTAAATAAATAATATGAAGCACACACCGACACCATCTTCCCTGACAAACACATTCTATTTATTTTAACATATATTTCGGAAAGTCTCGTCTCAAGAAGATCATATTTTAGTTTCTCTGGTCCGGTGAGATATAGGCAATGAGACCAAAGGTATTCCTAGGTAATGTGGGCATAGTATGTTATTATTGTGAAATGACATCTCTTTTAAACTAAATCATAAGGGCCAATGCTGTGGTTGCCAAGTAAATATAAATTTTAAGCGTTTAAATGGTGCAAAATTCGACAAATTTGAGTTCAGAAACACAGATTTTACGCAAAAACAAAGCAAAATTAAAAGTCTAAAATTTAAAACCATAATTCTCTATGCCATCCGATACCAGAAATTCCAAGCTTTTGTATCACAAATGCAAGTAGTTGAAAAGAACCAGAAATGTGAACCTCTGCACCGAATCTAAATATTTTCTTAAGGAAGTAATAGTTGGTATCAAGTAGCCCCTTTAGGTACTCCAGTCATTTTAATGCAGTCTAATAATCCTTCTAGGTCCAAATGATAATATGAGCAAAATATTCTTCGAATCCATCTCGGAATAAAGACACCTAAAGCGTTCGAACAAACAGAATCTCGCCTTTATCGATAGAAGTTGGTGCTCCATTGCTATAATTTTGGTTTAAAATTCTCTGACTTTTTTGTTTTTAGCATGTTATTATACGCCTGTACAAATCATTGGTAATAAGAAGCCCGATGGTTTACAACTCTTTAATTTGATTTACTGTACTTTGCTCAACTCTAATGAATTAATACGCTTTCCTTTATTTTATATACCGTTACTGAAAATTAAACTGTTTCCTTTATTTTGCATAACTTACAGAATTCAATAGGGTTTCCTGTGTTTTACATAACTTTACTGGAAGCTGTACGATTGGAATGCTTTGGACAATGCACTAGTTTTTGATAAAGAGAGTTCATCCACATTTAGTGCGGCTGGACCATATAGGTGGTCTGAATATTTCCGGCGATATTCAACCGCTGCATTTGAATTTATCGTTTTAGTTGGAGTAACAACAGAGGCACTTCAGACTGTTCCAACCACAAATATCGGAAGTTACCGAGTTTATTAAGAATTGCCATGGCTAAATAAGCATTTTTAAAAGAGGAGGGGATTGATGAGGGGGCGTCAGTGTGGAGACGTAAAGAAAAGGCTGCTGAAAACTCTTATATGGAGCGTGGCATATTTTGGTTCGGAGACTTGATCATTGCGAAGGGTGGACGCATATAGACTCAAGGCATTTAAAATGTAGGTGTGGAGAAAGATGGAGAAGGTGAGCTGGGTGGCGAGAAGGACAAAATAGGAGGTATTGGAAATGGTTGGAGAGGAGAGGAAGTTAGTGGCATAGGTTCAGATGAGTTAGAAGAAATAGATGGAAGACGTATTGAAAAGACTGGGAATGCTGAAAAGGGTAATAGAAGGGAGAACACTGAGGAAGAGGAAAAGAGGATGGAAGAATATAGGAATTCTGGACGAAAGGAGAAGAGGGGGATATGAGGATTTTAAGAGAAATCTGATAGCGGATCGCCACAAGGATGGAAAACACAACGATACTACAGAAATCACGACGTTAGAACAAGTATTGTCCAAAAATATACCAATGCGCAGGTCGAATTCTCATATGAAAATTCTACCGTTTTCGTTGGAATAACAACAGAGGCACTTCAGACTGTGCCAGCCACAAATACCGGAAGTTGCCGAACATTCAGCCGACCACAACCATGCCATTAAATGGGACGACAAAAAAGTGCTCTGCTGCTCAAAAGGATACTGAGACTATACAACCAAAGAGTCCAGTGAAATCTGCCTTGCCTCTTACAATATAAACAGGGACCAATCATACTTACTCAACAAAACCTGGAATCTAACCCTCAAATTGGCGGGAAAAGCTGCACAAAATCACTAATCACTGCAGACTATACCTGATAGTGAAGAAGAAGAGGCGTCTACCTCGCCAGGGAAATCAACAGGCCAGTTTCTTATTAATTTAATCCGGTTATCCTGCTATGGGGAAGGTTAATGTTAGGGAGAGGGCTGCGGTGAAGAACCGCCGGCACCCGAACACATATTACAGCGTCCGGGCACGCTTACAAAACCTGGTTTATGATGACTCCAGGGTCGATCAGCCAAACCTATAAAAATCTGATGGGGAGGAGCATATAAACCGACGGCTTTCGACAATTTGGCATCATTCATCAGCCTTGAAGACGATGGAAAAGACTCCTTTTGATACGTCGGTCACAATGGAAGACCTGGTCCGATGTGAAACACGTGAAAATTCTACCCCTGAAGAATGCAATAAGAAAGGTTGGCAGGCGTAACTTGATGAAGCCTGTCGTACTATGAAATTCTTACAAAATTTCGACACATATTTTTCCTCGTAAAAGTTTACTCACTATTGCCATAAATTCGGTAGGTTTGCTTTACACGGTATATTATCTTGAGAAAACGAATGCATGAACTCTTTTATGAGGAAAACTGCACCATGTAAAGCGGTAAATTTTGTGATTTCCTTAATGACAACAGGAAATAGAACCTCCTCTAATTCCATTCATTTTCATGTGCTCTCTAGATGTGGGTCGCTATGATACACTCTAGAGGTGGGTCGCTCGCGAACAAAAGAGTTCGAAGGAACGGGTCCATGGTTTGAACGGGAGGATCGAGGACAAACTTCTGTGGAACAACCGTTTATTTCGACCCGAAGTTCCTTTCGGTCTATCCTTCCTTTTGGTTCGTCGTTCAATTCGGTCCGTCATTACTTTCGCTATTATTGCGTCTTTAATAGATAGGATGTCCTTTATAACACCCCAAAAACTCATCCGCTGACGATAGCGGTATAATTAGTAGTAATTTTCTTTCTTCATATAAATGAAACCTTTTTACAAAACCATGTAAAAAGTTGATGATATTACCTTCCATCTGATTCATCCATAATTCTTAAACGCCGTCATTACGGTATAAAAAGTATTTATAAGTTGTTTGTTACATTCGCTGAACACCAATAAAATATTTAAAATAAAATTGCATGACCACCAATGAAAAAAGGAACGGTGAACGAGTGAAATGGATTGGGTCCTAGAAAGGACCGGTCCAGAGTTAACGAGTTCCCAAAAATGAATGGATATGTCTATCTCTAAAGGTCAATTTACACGGTACGCTTTATAGTACAAACGAATGTATGAACTCTTGCATAAGGAAAACTGTACCGAGTAATGCGGCTAATTGTATGATTGTCTGAACGGGAATTAGAACCTGCTCCAATTCCATTCATTTTCTTGTACATTCTATGATGCATTCGTTTGTACAGCAAATTGAACCGAGTTAAGCTGCCTGAATACATTCGTTTGTAAGATAAAATGTACCGGGTAAAGTGGCCTTTACAGAGAAATATAATCAGGTAGAATAATGCCACTCTGTAAATAAACCATAGTCGAGAAAAATAAGATTACAAGAGGATAAAACCTGTGTTAAAACTCCGTCAAGCTTTTTAGGACAACCTTAAGAATTCTAGCCGCCTGTTGGTTACCAGACGATTCGCCAGCGCTAATTGCCCTACTCAAAGTCTTTCTTGCGTGCTAAAAAGCGCTGATTTGTTACGAAGAGTGGCTACTGCAATAAGAATGGAAGGCTCCAGAAGGTTTCGTGGTAAGAGATAAAATGGAAACGGTACATTTTCTTGAGCAAACGAATGCATGAACTCTTTCATGAGGAAAATTTCACCATGTAAAGCGGAATATTGTATGATTGTCTGAATTACTGAACGGGAAATAGAGTCTTCTCTAATTCCATTCTTTTTTTGTACATGCTATATACATTCGTGTGTACGATAAAATGTACGATGTACAGCGGCCTAAACAAATAAACATCAGAATGATGCCACTCTGTGACAAAACCATGGTCGAGAAATATTAAATTACAAGTGGATAAAATCTGTGTTAAAACTTCGTCAAGCTTTTTACGACTACCTGAAGAATTCTACCTGCCTGTTGGTTACCAAACGAGTCGCCAGCGCTCATTGTTCTATTCAGCGTCGTTCTTGCGTGCTAAAAAGCTCTGATTTGTTACGAACAGTGGTTACTACAACGAGTTGAATGGAAGGCTCCTAATGTTTCGTGGTGTGAGATAAAATGGAACGCAAGAAGAAGAAGAACCAACTTGAGAGATATTTGCAAGAAGCGGCAGTTCAATGTATTGTCTCCTCACACCCACCTCAGCATCCACTCGGCGGTCGTAAAATTTCGAGAGAAGGAGAAAGGGTTTATTCAAACAGAAGAATCCTGGATTCATGGAGGAAGAATTTTCGGTTGTAGGATCGCGGTGAGGGAGAAAATGGCGGACACACAGGGAGAAGAGTGAGAAGGAAGTTGGGAGATTCGAAGAAGACTTAGGAGAGTTTCCATTCATGGAGTTGAAGTCAGCGCAGATCAGAACACATCGGCGCACTAGTAGGAGAATAACTGAGACGATTGCCTACAAGCACAGAAAAACTTTCAGACGTCCCCCGACAGTTCTGTATAAGGTTTCTGCGGCGAGCAGGTATTCTTTCCATTTCTTCTTCCGGGATTAGGCCGCGTCGTTGTTTTCTACCAACGTTTCTCCTCCTCTCCTGGAGGCGTCTTCAGGTCGAGGAATGACTTTAAGACGCCTCCAGGAAAGGAGGAGAGACGTTATCAAAAAAACAACGACGCGGCCAAATCCCGGAAGAAGAAATGGAAAGAATCTCCCGAAAGGTAGTACCTTTTAGGTTCACAAGTTATTTATGTCTTAAAAACTCCAACAAATAGTGGATCAGATCATGAATATAAAATTAGAGAAATAGACTGTAGAACAGACCGGCATAAAATGACTTTATTTCCCGCGATTGGTAAGAGATCATAACCGCCCCAAATGAAACTTTGAAGTAGGTTAGTCAATAGGTATTCTCGCTGAGAAGTTGATTCACTCGCTACCTCAGGCTTGGTTTTTAAAGTTCTATGCATGGATAAAAGTTGTATGCCAATTCAAAACCAATTTGTTTTCTGACGAAGTTGTTAATATCTTACGAACTCCAAAATACTACTATTGATCAGATCGAAAGCATAAAATTAGAGATATAGACTGCAAAGCACAGGTGTTACATTCCGTTTCTCCCGCGATCGATAAGAGACCTTAATGGTTGGGAATGTAAAGTAGGTAAGTCGGCAGGTAGTGTGGCTAAATAGTTTATTTGCTCCATTACGCTTGTCTCTTAATATGCCACGTAGTACGAACATCATGTTCCGCATGTTCCCGGCACAATTCTTGTATCTTAATTATCTAGTAGTACTATACATTTAACCAATAGTTTCCGTAGCATTTGTAGCATGCTTAGAGCGTAATACATATAGGCAAAAGTTATACGTACATTATAGTACATGTTTATGATAAACTACCCCCTGCCAAACATTCTAGAGGTGGCTTGATAGATAATATGCAGATGTAGTCACGGACGATGGGTATATGTATATTTATCGCATACCTTCAAAATGCAAATGAGTAATTTTAGATAGATACAGACCGTTTCTGGGTAGTCATTGTAAAATATTTAATGATACCCGTTAGCTCTCTTGGAGGCATATCGACAATTTTCACCATGATTCCCTATCCTTACTAACGACTATCTCTTTTCCTGCAATCATGCATTGCTTCATACATACTCTCCCATTCTTCAAAGTCCAGATTGGGCGAAGTCAACAATTTTTAGTCACTGCTGGATTGCCGAGAAAACTGGCTCTCTTTAAAATATTTCCTCACGAATGACCTATCTTTGCTTACCTACCTCTTCCGCTTCAATTGCAATCATGCATTGCTTCATACACGCTCTCACATTGATAAAACTCCTAATATTCCACCTATTTAGAATCTCTTCGCCACATTCACTTATTCCTTTCGTGGTCTACTTCCTGTTCTCGTGCAATTCACACTACTATTATATATTTCTTTCTTTAGCAGACTCCTTCCCATTCTTACAACATGGCCAATACAACGTAGCACACACATATCATTTCTACTTCGCTCTGGTTAGGCCACATTTAGAGTACACCGCGATAATTTGGGACCCTAATTACAAATATTTAACCAAAAGAATCAAATATCAAATATAAATATCAAATAATCAAATATCAAAATCAAATATCAAATATAAAAAATAAATAAATAAAAAAATAAAAAGAAAAAGAAAAAAAATCAAAATAAAATAAAAAGAAAAGCTTAAAAAATGCTACGAATGAAGATATAGTGTTTCATAAATTTTAGAGGCATTAAGATGGAAGCTTCCAGAGGCTCGGGGGCTACACGCTAGACTTAACCTGCTCGAGAAAATCGGAACTGATGTGTTACAGAGCGGCACAGAGAATATTATCATGACGTCTCACTACATCTCCAAAACTGACAGAAGAGATAAAAAGAGAGATGCATTTCCGAACAGATAGGTATAAATATTCGTTATTTTCGCGCACAATAAGCGACCAAAATAAAAACTGAGTTCCACTATGACACTCCCATAAAACAAGTTACCATTTCAACACCCACAACCTTATCCCTAACAACTTTACTCGGCTGGTGTCCAAACATCCCCTACCACACGCCCATGCGGTGACTTGCAGGGTAGTATGTAGATGTAGTTCATTTATGCCATAACAGCAACGCCCATGATAGTAGTTGAAAACTTTAACTTACACAGTTTTCACGCCCATTCCGTTTTAAGAAGTTTTTCTTAATTTTTAATCCATTCTGAACCACTATAAAATTTTATTACCATCTGATTCATCATCATTTAACATCTTAGACAGTTATAACCATGTATTGCGCAGCATAGTAATTCCTTAAGCTTTTCCGTTCCGGATATTTTAGCGTATTATAATTCCTGCATTTGCTCAGATTATGTTCGTGTCAAGTCATTCGGCTGAATATCATCCTCGTCTCAACCTTATTACGACGCTAACTTACCTTCAGAAATATTTCCAAGCATGATATTTAACATAACGTATTAAATTAATCTCAACGTTTAGAAAGTAGCATTTTCAAAACGATCCTATTCACATTTCAGGCGAGACATAAATTATTAGAAATAAGATTCCGCATTTCTGTATAAAAACTGGAGTGAAAAATTATCATTACCATATATTTAAAATATAATAAAATATAATCACTAAAATTGATTGTGAACGCAATGAATACTTTGCCTTGGAGTTATCTGTTGGTGCCTTACTTTGGCTATGTTAGTATTCTCAGTTTTCATGGCAGTAAATATTTAGATAGATCAGTGTAATTCTAAACCTATGGACATAAGGGAAGTATTTTCTTAAGACAATATAAACTGGTTCTTCACTTGATAAGAAATTGCGACACTCACCCATATTTTATATATTCTTATTGTCTTTTATAATTTTATTTTACCGCCATGAAGCGACCGCGCCGAAGTGTCCTTGACTCATAAATCGGTGAGCCTCAAAAATATTTTAAAGTAGAAATGGCATATTCCGCGGCATATTTTAAAGTTCACTTTAAGTTTTCAATTCCTAACACATGTCATGAGCGATATCAGGTTTCATCAAATCAATTTAGAAAAAGATTTAGAATTAAGTATGTGTTTCCACTCACAGTCAATTTCTAGGTGTAGCCTTCTTAACCGGTTAGTTGGACTATAACGATAAACTTAATCAAAAACCAACGATTTTACGGTTTCTTTCTTCGATTGATTTTGTTAATTTTGCTTTAATTGAGTGCTGTCAGAATCCTTCAATCTTTTAAAAGCTAAATAACATTAAATCTAGAATATTCAAAAGTTGAACGTTACACATATCTCCCACTAAACTCGAAATTAACCACCCAAAAAAATAACAAAATAATTAAAAAATACAAATTAAAGCTGACGGTTCGTTAAAAACTGCCACGAACGAAGGTAGACTGTTTCACGACTTTTAGAGGGATTAAGATGGGAGCCCCTAGATACTCGGAGGCTACACACTAGGCTTAGACTGCTTTAGAAATTCAGAACTGGTGTGTTTCAGAGCGACACAGAGAATATTATCAAGACGTCTCACTTCATCTTTAGGTCTGATGGAAGCGAAAACATAATAGAGATACATTTCCTAACAGATAAGGACAAAAGCTCGTCCTTTCCGCGCACAATAAGTGGCCACAATAAAAACTAAGCTCCACTAAATACACTCCCGCAATATACGTCACCATTACCCCTCCCAAAACTTTATCCCTTACATCTTAAAATGGATTGTATCCTAACACCCCCTGTCACACGCCAATGCGGCAGCTTGCAGAGTGGTATGTACATGTAGGTGTAGAAATTTCTCAGCATTATTTTTGAGCCGACACGAAAAGCCAAAAATGAATATATTCTCATGGCACGACCAAATTCATCGTGTTAACATGGCTCCAGGAATTCACTCTTGCCATTATTTGGCAAGCTCCAATCACCATTCGCGCCTATTTCGAGAAGTAGAGAATTGAATTTTAGTACTGAAAAAAATATTATCTGGGAGGATTTGAGTTTCATTGTGTCGCTGATAAGAAGTATTGGCTTGAAGAATACGGTGGTGGAATGTGAAATAAGTTCTATTTCACGAAGCAAATTTCGCTCTGATCCATTTATATGCATCAACATGAAATTTTACCATTTTCATGTCTCTGCCGCATTGTGAATTACGGTAAGAGGCAAGAATCGCCTCCATTTGGACACAGAGGAAAATTAACCTTCGCCACTTGCGACATCGCGTGATCAGTATGCTGCCTCGACCTGTTGAACTTTGAATGTAATTGGTAAGTTCCATATTCAGTTAATGAATTTACCAATCACCTTATTCGCTACTGACATTTTACCTCTGGTAAGGAGCACACCGGTTTTGGCTAAAGAATTAATAGTCGTGGTTTCCATTACTTGTTAGACATTATGTACCACATGTTGGAAAAACGTACCCCCTACTCCAGTTACCATTCACGCACATCTTGTTCACTTGAAAATCGAATTTTACGAATGAAAAAATAATACTTGTGCTGCGCTGAGTATCGCTGCGTGTCTCTAGTCAGAGTTATCTTAGAGTTAGCCTTTAAGGTTCTTTGTTGGATAAGATTTATTGCACCATAAAATATGTTAAAATTTAAAAATGCTCTTTCTTTTCGCGCACAGTAAGTTAGGATTTAATGTAATTATGCCGGTGAAAGGAAAACACCAAGAGTGTATGGGCTGCGTAGCTATCACAACGTTAACATACCTAGACCTAAAACAGACATTTTTTTAGCAGAATTACTTCTTCCTATGGCCAAAAAAATATATAGTGATTATATAGTGATATAAAAAATATATACTAATACCTGAATTTAATGCCAATACAAAAAATAAATATTGCAAAAAATTAATATAAATACTGTAAAAGTGTAAAGAAATGGATATTTGCTATTTATAATTTCTCTACTTTCTTTTAACCACGTATGAAATTATATGCCTCACAGCAGTGTTTATTATCTTCATTTGGTATGGTTATGTTATTATTGATATGGAAATATTTACTAAGTTTCATTCTCTATGCTTCTTCGTTTACCAGTAGCTTCGTAAGTATACCAGCACGAATACAATGTTATTGTTACTTATGTTGCAACACATCAAATAATTTTTGTTAATTAAGAACGAGTCGATAACCCCAAAGCGGAATCTCTACAAAGGGGTACTTATATTCCCTATATTTAGGGTAAATGTCACTGTAAAATGTATTTGATGTTCTGGAAGAAACTTCATGCAATTTACGAGTAATATGCCTTCAACTTGATGATTTTGATCTCTTCATCGATAAAATATTTCATTATTTCCAATGATAACATTCTATTAGCAACTTACTACACTTTTTAGTTACGAGCCAAAAATAGCGGCACTTTTCTTTTAAATAGTACGGGCATATACACTGGAAAGGATGTTTAAAGAAAAGATGAATTTCAACTCAGTGATCTCGTCATAAATTTAAAAGGGAGTAGTTTGTATTAACCATCATCTTCTTTTAAATAATAAATAAATGACTCCCTTTAGTAATTATTACAGAATTTCAAATAATATTCGAATGTAAAGGAGTCGTTAGCGTCCAGATAAAAATGAATCAATTAACATCTAATACATGCACGTTCTAGGTTTTTTATCAATAATCTCAGTCATTTATGTTGTGTTCACGTCAATGCTTTCTAAGAAAATCGTTCATACTTTTCTGAGTTGATTTAATTTAAAATAAAAATTTGAAGTTGCTCACAATGACAATAAGGAAAAACTTCTCATACTATCTTTATGCCAGTAGAGTTTTAAAAAATCTCAAAAAAGTATCCGACTGTGAATGAATTTTTAGCCAGCGGGGTGCAAGAATGAATATTATACATACATGTTCTGTCATTTATTGATCATTACAGTGATTTAGAACAAAAAGTTTAAGTAAATACTGTATCAGCATTATGTGCATGCCTGTTACAGTTGCTTAAATTCAAAGAAATAAAATTTGAAGTAGCTCTGCATTACAACATGCAAATAATTTCACTCTCAATAAGGGAATCATAATATCTGAATGGTACAAGATTGAACTATAAGTATGATAAACTTTGAGATGGAAGATAATGTGAAAATGTTCCTGGGGTAGAAAAATTCAATCAAGTTAACATCTTATGAATTTATATATCACCGAGACTTTCAGTGATACATCATTATATTTGCGTCCATGCCTTTAAAGTATTCTGTTCCTACTTTTTAAAGTTGATTAAATTTACTATTACTTGGAGGACATAAGCTTGAACAAGTAGAGCATTTCAATTATTTAAGTAGTAAGCTAGAAGAAAACGGACATCGTAGCAAAGACATACGGAAGAGAATAGCATTAGCTAAAGAGGTATTTAGTAAGAAAAGGGAGCTGTTGAGGGGGACCTTGGGTAAGGATGTGAAGAAGAGACTAGTGAAGAGCGTGTATCCAGCGTAGCGTTGGATGGGGCAGAAACGTGGACCCTCAGAAAGGAGGACGAAGATAGGCTGCAGACATTTGAGTGGAGGATGGAAAAGGTGAGGTGGACGAAGAGGAAGACTAACGAGTGAGTGGTTAAGATGGTGGGCGTGGAAAGAAAACTTTTGATTGAAATTCGAGATCGGCAGAGAAGGTGGCTGGAGGATGTAATAAGGAGTAAGAAGTTGTACAAGAATGTGATAGAGGGAAGGATGTTGGGCAAGCAGGGAAGAAAAAGGAAGAGAATAGGTTTCATGGGCAGGATGAAGAAGGGTATATCGTATGGTGAGGTAAAAAAGGATATTCTAGAGTGAGATAGGCTCCTGAAAGTGCAGAAAACCGGGAGGAGATTCTCTGACAATTAACAATACCTGCCTTAACTGGTAGAACATACATACATACCCATCACGCCGTTCCCTTCCGGGGGGCACTGTCAAAATGTTGCACTCACTAATACATAATTGTACACCTAACTCTCCTTCAATAATTTCCTCCATACTGACCTATCCTTGCAAACCTATTTTGCCTCATTTACCCCCATACACTGTTTCATACACGCCCTCCTGTTTTTAAGACTCCTAATATTCCTCCTCCTAAGAATTTCCTCAACCACAACTTTCTCGGCCTACCTCTACCTCCTGCACCATTCATTCTACTCTCATATCATTGTTTCGTTATTCGACTCTCATCCATTCTCTCAACATGGCCAAACCAACGAAGCACTCTCCTTTCATATATGTCAATTACTGGAGCATCTATCCCACATTCATTTATTACCCACTCATTTCTGACCCTATCCTTCCTACTTTTGCCACAAATACTCCACAGATACCTCATACCCACGACGTTTAGTTTACTCTTATGTCTATCCTGACACACCCATGTTACACTACCATATAGCAAAGTGGGAAGAAGTACACTTTTGCACATGGAAATTTTCGCTTCCTTAGACAAGCACGATTTCTAGTCGCAATATTCACTACCCTAGTAAGAAATGAATGAATAAAGAATAAGAATAATAATTTAGACAACATACATACAAATATACCCATTACGCCGTTCCCTTCCGGGGTAGACACAGTCAAAATGTTTCACTCATTAATACGTAATTGTACACCTAACTCTCCTTCAAGAATTTCCTCCATACTGACTTATCCTTGCAAACCTCTTTTGTCTCATTTACCCCCATACACTGCTTCACTGTAAAAAAATTAGAATTAAAGAAATAAAATTTGGAGCGTGTTTTTAATTAAATAAGGAAGTAACCTAGCATCAACTAACATAATGCTAGGTTGATGCCGGATTTTATTCTGATTAAGGTAAACTTAGAGAGTGATGGAAATATTTGCTTCGGCAATGTTCCTGCTTAATTTTGATTCCCGTTCCCACGTGTTGAAGAGTTGTGCTCGACGACGAATGCATGCATGCGCTCCCAGCATTGATCCCCTGAGGGGCTGAGCAGTCACGACCAACGCATTAGGGTACACGGTGATAATGGACCAGGATGTTTTCCACCTCGTTCAAATTGTGCTTTTTCCTTTTGGGCGGCAACAGCTTCCCAAAAATAAAAATGATACAGTTCTCTCTCCCAAAACGGTCCCGGAATAAATTAGAAAGTACCGAACAGCCGCATAAAAAATATTCAATCTCAGCGATACGTTTCCCCAACACACGTTGTGAGTATAAGTTACCTGAATCAGATTTTGCTAAAAATAGGAAATTTTGAGAATATTTAAACGAAGAAAAAAATGAGATAAAAAAGGAAGCGAATTTCAGTTGATTTTTGACCCGTAATTTCACCATAAAAAACTCATTTCACACAAATCATAGATGCAAAGGGAGAATAATCTGGAAGAAGGCTTTAAGATGTATTTCGGAAAAATATGGCTCAATTTTTTAACAATGCTAGCTAATGCTTTCGACCAAGTTAGACAGAGTTACCCACAAATTTCTCTAGTTTAAAAGAAATTCTATACCATGCTATCAACATTTTATACCTAAATGAATGCGCTAAATGAAATGTTTTATCAAAATATTATAGCAGATAGCTATACACAATATAACATACCAATCTGATTTTGTCCTTCCGCTCAGCTTAAATTATGGTATTAATCTTCTACCAGTAACAGGGGATATTTATATAAAATTTAAAAAAATCTCATTATTCTATTAAATGTACACTGGCCACCTGCTGATAAACCTTATTGCAAAAGGCAATATACAATAATTAAAATAATGTTCAAGAAAGAAAATGTCTGATTTATTTTCATACTGTTGATATCTATGAATTCATGTGTAATTTAACAAATTGCGGTAGATTTGCGACAACGCTCACCTAATATGCATGCTTTTACCAATAACAGCGCTTTATGTTTATGCCTTTCTTCATTAGTATTTGGTTCTTCGGAAATTTAAGCGATTTCGAAGAACAAATGAAATGAAATGTTTACTTTTACCTATTCTAAGAAAATAAAAAGCATAACTTTCTTTGAGTGAGTGACCAAAACGTTTTTTTGCATAACTCGGGACTTGCTAAATTAGTGCTGAAACATATTCCCAAATTTTCTATAAAAATGGACACTTTATGGTTTTAAGGACCAACTGAAAAAAATTAGATGTATTTGCTGATCAAGAACCTACTTTTAATCATCCTGTATCTGCTGGATTAGTTCATGGGAGTTGAGGTGGGCACAATCAACCGTTGGATAAATTGCACGGGAAATTGTTTCCTACCAAGCACGGATAGCGACCCTCTACAATGCTGGCATTATAACAAGATCGAAATTCAATTAACACCTTGGACGTTGTTTCAGGTTTCCGCGGCGAGCAGGTATTCTTTCCATTTTTCTTATCGGGTCGTCAGGCCGCGTCGTTGCTTTTCTGACAACGTTTCTCCTCCTATCCTGGAGGCATCGTCGGGTCAAATAAAAATGAAAAATGGCGCCAAAAGTTGTTTTGGCCCGGAAAAGGGAAGCTAATCAAAAGCAACTGACTCTACTATATAAACCCGGCCAGATAGAAGCGCTGCATCTACGACCTGATGACGCCTCAAGGATAGGAGAAGAAACTGTAGGAAAAACAACGACGCGGCCAAATCCTGGAAAGAAACATGGAAATAACACATTTGGCCTTCAAACCTAATGTACGCACTTCATCCGGAGTACTATTCTTTGGGAGGCACTGATAATAATAGAAGAATTCCCAGCCAAATCGATGCAAAATAAACTCTGTCGCAATGAGAGGATTTTGCTAGATATATGCTGTAGAATGTATGAAAGTATGAATGTATATACGAAAGTATGAAGGCGTTCATGAGAAAAAGACAGCTGCTCAGCTCAATGACAGGACTACAAACGAGGAAACAGTATGTGAAAAATTTCGTCTGGAGCGTAGTGCTCAAAGAATTGGAAGAATGGACCATTGGAAAAGCTAACCAGAACAGTCTAGAGGCCTTTAAAACCTGGTGCTGGAGGAGGATGGTGAAGATAAAATAGGCAGAAAAAATAAGGAATGCTGAAGTGTACAGAAGAGTAGAAGAGGAAAGGCCATATGGAACCCCAGAGGAAGACCCAGGAAGAAGTACATGGACCAGATAAAGAGGAAAGTACATAAGAGAGAGAAAGACCATAAGAAAGACCGGGAGGAAAGGGAACTAGCTTTAGATAGGGAAGGGTGGAGGGCTGCAGTCAACCAATCTTAGGATTGAGCGACCAATGATGATGCGGTAGAAAAGTCATTTTGGAATCACATCGGGAAATTCTCCATTAGTACACGATGTGCATCCTAAAAGAATTACCAATCATGTAATGGTTACTAGAACATAGCCTTGTAACCTTCTACTTCCAACCTACCGAACCACTACCTTTCACAAGTCGTTTGTCACAAGGCCGCTTCACAACTCTGAAATTCTACTCAAATTGATTTGAGGAAATGTCGTTCGTTGGCAACATTTTAATCTATATTGTATGGAATTTTATTTAAAGAATGTTTTCCTGAATAGTTTAGCCTTTTTAGTATTAAATTCTCATAACTATTTTTTCTAGATAAATTTTTTTATAATGGCCCATTCATGTTTTTTGCCGTAACTGTTTAAAATGTTTTTTCAAATCTCATACGTATTGTAACCTTAAGGCTTTTTACCCTTCGATTATATTTGATTAAATCTATGCCTATTTTTTTTTAAATTCAATTGTAACACATGCACAGTTGTTGTCTTTCACTGTGGGTCATAGTTTCTGTCTTTCATTTTCTTTGTTATTATGCTCCATTTATTTTCTTATTTTTACAAAATAATTTGTTAATTTGTCTACTACCTAGCTGCCATTTTATTGTATCTAATTGTTGCTCTAGACGGCCAGTCCCAGAGTATAATAAAGGTTTATTCTATTCTACATTATATTATTTGCTGCACTCACTTATGACGATATTCAATAATTATTACTTCCGCCACCAAGAGGAGAATACCTCAAGCACATATCTTGCAATTAAAATGGATAACAATTAAAGATGTCATAACCCAATGAAATACTTCCGATTGTGGATCGTATCAAATTCATCAGCGTTAGTTCCAAATCCAAAAATGATAACATTAACGTACGAACAACGATAAGATTAGAGATCGTAGGCTTTCCCGGCGAATACTATAGATAAATAGTTCCCGGGTTTGGCACCGGGTAAGGCTGTTTAAGGCCAACGTTTCGATGAGAAACTCACTCATCGTCATCAGGGCTAAGACTGACTGCCGAGTTTGGTCCACGCCGGGTTTTTATACTAAGATAGCCGATGGACGGTTGAGGCCCATTGTTGACCTGCCGATTCAAATTTGGCTCAGGGCGGTTGGAATTTGAATTTTATCCGCGACCGTTTTATTTCGAGGTCTCGAGGAGAAAAAGCTTAACCGAGACTCTGGGCAGAGCATCAGCCAAATATGGAGTCCGTTGATTGATAAAATAAAACGGTCGCGGATAAAATTCAAATTCCAACCGCCCAGAGACAAATTTGAATCGGCTGGTCAACAATGGGCCTCAACCGTCCATCGGCTATCTTGGTATAAAAACCCGGCGTGGACCAAACTCGGCAGTCAGTCTTAGCCCTGATGACGATGAGTGAGTTTCTCATCGAAACGTTGGCCTTAAACAGCCTTACTCGGTGCCAAATCCGAGAACTATTTATCTAAGGATAAGATTCATTCTCGGCTCTTAAAAATCATTTTGATGTCTTCCAGTTGGATCTTTGCTTCAAAATAGCCTCCATTCTTACGTGATGGAGTGTGAGATTTGAGGTGGAAGTAGACTAGTGAAAGAAGTTCAACAAATAAAAGTTGATTCTTGGGACCATGTCGATAGAATTATGACGGAGGAGGCGTGTGAAAAGCTCTTTTCAACCAAAGTTTCCGAAGATCACCGGGAGGACGGAGATGAATGTGACGCCCTCTCGAGAAAAATTCTGGATTTTTCGTAACCATTCATCGACGGCGGTGGTTGTTAAAGATAGTTTTCATTTTCCGTATAACTGATCTCAAAAGGCATTCTCACACTTCCGCATGACATTCACTCCGGCACACTTCCTTCGCGACTCCAACTTTTTTCAGATCATATAATAACAGCTCGGCATTCAGACCGAGTTTCCTTATTTGGTCCCTAAATCCTTTTTAGTAAGCTATTTCGAAAACGATTAGAGGACTATGGCCAGAATTTAAAACTCTTACTGAATGATAAAACCCTCCCATTTCCGGTCCTATTCTACCGAAGGTAGTTAAGTGTTGTCGCTTTCTCGTTCAATTATGCGAATACGCGAGCTCACTTGTTAGCTGACGAGTTATGATTAGGAATTTGGAGTGTTGTAAAACAGCGTTCCCTGCCTTCTGCCAACTTTTTACAAATCCTTTAAGCTTAAATGAATATAAAGCTAGCAAATAGAACATATCGAATATTGCTTTCAGGTACAATTCACCAAAATATGATTATTTACAAATATTTCCATCCAAATGAGGCAGAACATTATAATTCTCTCATAATTAAAAGAATGTTTATAACATATACATGCTCGTTTCAGGTCTTTGTCTACAGTCATGCCCACAGAAACGGCAAGGAAATACCGAATTCGCACATGCACCAATGCGAGATATTGGAGGTTTATATAGCACTGTATGATAATTTTGATGAGAATGAACAAAAGTTCGATTATGATGTACGCCGACGTAAAGAAAGTGTAAAAATACCGTTCTAGTCGTACCGTGAAATGATAGTCTCTTCCAAACAAAATCATTGACGAAAATTTTTTTCACGGTACACTGCCAGTCTACACCAACCATCAAGGTCGTGAAGATGCAATCCGAAATTGCACATCGCTCACAACACAGAAGCCTTACCGTGAGTTGTTGAAAAAAAATTAGGGCAAAAGCCTGCAAAATTTTCGCGTGGACGGCTTAGTGGATATTAAATTTAGTTTCATTCCTAAAACTCAGTGTCAACATTTTCATTACACTTGTAAGCTTATTAAAAGTTTTTGGCAAGAGATTGTTTTTTAATGACAAGGAGTACACAACATCCGACAGAAGTTCATAGAACTACCATACCGTATAAATACTATAATTGTTTGAGCATAAGTAAATACTTAATGATTTAGAAAAAGTTTGTGACTTCCACATTTATTTAAAAGTAACTAACCGGTTTTGGTTGTCAAGGCATCATCAGGTACAAAATCTCTGGTGTCAGCTATTCATAATAGTACCTGATCTATTTGTACCTGATGATGGCTTGGCAGCTAAAATCGGTCAGTAACTTTTAAATAAATTGTGGAAGCCACAAACTTGATCATTATGAAGTCCATCCACCAATTGAAAGCTTCTTTTTTGGATATTCAGTCAATACCTGCTACAAGCTGAGATATTGCCAATATACATACCATTATATGAAAACGATTTCATTAAAATATGAGTATTACTGTATTTTGTATACGTATAAACACATAGAGATACGTAAGTTACACAGGAAGCTTGCAAGTCGTGTTGTAAGAACGAAGTAGCAGATGAAGAAACAAGTATTCGGGAGTAAATGAAGAAATTAGCTTCACTACCCGATGATAGAATTGCACATTTTTTCTACCTACCAATAAACACAATCGACGCACATAATGGTCTCGCAGGAAGCTATTACTTTTTTATCACTTCTACAGAAAATGACATTCATAGGCTGTACGTCCTGCAGCCTATTGCTCTAATTTAATTCTCACGATCTAACCTACCGTACAATTTCTGGTTTCATTAAATGTAAATGGATTCTTCAGAAAGTACATCGGCTTGAAACTTGCTTAAAAGATAAATTTTAACCGACGGTCAAAAAGACAAAAACATGATGACATGGAGTCAAATTATCTTTCCTTTTAATTCTCCCAGCCGCACGATGCTTGTACCGAGGGAAAATTTTAACCGAGTGACATCGGATTAACCTGCATTCACCTCTGTTCATGGTTCCCTTGAGATTTCGCCGAAAAACGTTTAAATCCGTGCGTTGTGGGTGCATCCTCCCCCGTGTTCCACTCCCAAGGAAGGCGTTAAGAGTATTGAGTGATGCGGGAAGAAAAGGAGCAAGGAGGTCTAACATTATTTTTTTATAATGGAAAGCCAGCGGTGCAAACTGCGTCAGGCTTCTCAAGATTCCCGAGTCCATGTATACATCTCTCCCTATGTATGCATACACCTTCGAAGTCTGCAGAAGAAGTGGTTTTGGGAACCGCGCTTGAGTGAGCGTATTCTGAGCAGATGGGAAGAATAAGGCGGGAGGGATAGGCAGACCTTAGGAAGGAGTAAGGGTGGTATTTACAAAGTCCAGACGTGAATGAATTTTTCCAACATCTCTGGTCGATCAATGATAGTTTATCTTGGTATAGATAGGTAAACTTAAGATGCTCTCACAGCAAAATGGAGGTGAAATGGTGACGTGTATTATGAGAGTGTATTTAGTGGAGCTCATATACATTGTGGTTGCTTATTGTGCGCGGATAGGATGAGTTTTTGTACCAATCGATTCGGCAGTGTATATCTTCTGTCAGACCTAGAGATGTAGTAAAACCTCATATTATTCTCTGTGTCACTCTGAAATACACCAGTTCTGAATTTCTCAAGCAAACTAAGCCTGGCGTGTAGCCTCCGAGTCTCTAGGGACTTCCACATTAATCCCTCTGAAAGTTGTGAGACAAAAATGTTCTTTTATAGAATTTTTTAACAAAGCATGCTGCATTTCATTGTATTTTATTATTTTACTTTGGTAAAATATTTATGATTAGGGTCCCAAACGCTCGGGGCGTATTCGAGGTGTGGCTTAACTTGAGCAAAGTACACTCCCTCTTTTACTTGTTCATGCGCGGACCGTCCTAATATACGATTTACAAAACCTCGTTTCATCAATGCAGTGTCGCATATTTTAGTAAATGTGTTCCCAAAGTTATATATGATGTTAGGGTAATTCCAAGATATTTTACTGTATCTGAAGATTTTATATTTACTTCACCCACAGAGTAGGTATGGCATTTGTGTGATGACTTACACAGGAAGTGAACTGAGGGGCATTTACTAAGATTCGATTCTAGCCCCCACTCCTGGGACCACGAACAAACGTTCTTTAGGTCCGATGACAGAACTTTTAAGTCCTCATCATCAGGAACTATGCAACGACTTAAAGGTCATCTAGTTCATATTCTGGTTTCAATCGAATTTCGTGTCCTCTGTCTGATTTAGACTACATTCCTTTCTTTCCACACAATTAAATACTCGAATTTAACTAGAAATTGCTGAATACTATTATCTAAAAGCAAAATAGCATAAGGGTTCCAACAATTTCGCCACCGAAAATGAGGAATTCCACTGATAAATTTCCACCACTGCCCAGATTCGATCACAAGTTATTCAAAATGGTAATCCGGTAGTAGGAATTGGTAAATGTATTCATTCGCTGGTAATCGAGTACCCGACTGAATACTTGCGTAACAAGACGAGTACATGAGTACATAATTGACATTTGGGTACTCAAATGAGTACTTGGTCGCCTGGTAATCATTTGAGAACCAGAACGCCGCAATGAAGACTCGAGTACCTGGGTGAATACCACTGAATACGAGTACCCAAATGGAATATGCAGTGTACCACGAATTAGCCATGGCATTCGACCGGGTTCTCACGTATTCATGTGAGTACTCAAATGAAAATCTGATACACAGGTGTTCATTAGAATACTCAAGTATTCATCCGAGTACTCATGTACTAGTCCGGGTACTCAGCTATTCATTCGGGTATTCGATTACCAGTGAATGAATACATTTGGCCCATGCTTATCCAGTAGTTCAGTAAACACACCAATCCGATTCTTTGTGGACCAAATAAAAATGACTTTGTTAACTACAATCGAGGTTTATTGGCTCGATCCGGGTCTTGATACTTCTTCTCATCTTCAGGTCCGTACCTGAAGAAGACCGTTTAGGTATCGACCTGAAGATGGCATGAAATGTTGAAACCTACGTCGTGCCAATAAACGTCTAGTGGAGTTAACAAAGTCATTTTTGTTTGGTTCAATATGGATAAATTCCACAAAGTAAAGCCTACGACCATTTCCTCCGATCATTTGTATTCAAGACAAGGTATTCTCAGGAGGTCCTAAAGTAAAATGAAATTATTGTCATTTTTTGTATGTCACCGTCACATACACACTTGGAATATTAACTGCGGCGGATTTTGCTCATCTGCTGCCGTAAAAAAGCAAGATGTGGATTATTTCGAAAAAAAAATATAAATCTCATTTGTAGAAACAACACGTATGTATCCAAATCTGTTATGGGAAACGATATTGATTCTTGATGTGTCGATACCAATGTTTTTTTGTGTAGGAATTCATGCTGAAAAAAACACTTAGTAATCTCCCACAGATTTATTTACTGGCACGGCACGTATCACCGCAATGTGGCATAATCATGTGCGTGCCACAGTGGGTAGAAATGCGGCGTGCCAGTAAATACATCTGTGGCCGATTACCGTGTGTTTTTATTCAGCATGAATATAGAAAACGTCCACCAATTACAGCCTTATGCAGTTAAATGTTTCGTGTGGGAATACTTGCATCATCAAAAACCGATCGCCATGTTCACAAAAAATATTGTTGGGCCTGAGTGGTGCCTCGGCTGAGAGTGTTTTCCCGAGTGTTTGTGAAGAGTGTTTACGCTGTGACTGACACTGGTACAAAATTCCTCTCTCGGAAACAATCACAGCAAAGTATCATTAACTTAATATCCTACACAAGGTCCCTCCAAGCCTAGTGCAGGATCCGTTGAGGCAGATGGACAGGGCACATATAATTGTGGCCAAACCTAGGAGAAGTAACATGCGCAAGGCCTGCCTGCCATCCGTGTTATAGCAGTCGCAAAAGAACCTGGCGCTGCGCCGTGGACGATTTTAAGACATGGACCTCAGAACTTTTAAAACCCTGCCCGGCGGGGGATGAAGTTTGTAAATTGTGGATCGTACGAGAGCGAACCTATTCTAGTTGCTGCCAACCTTAGCGTCTCAGTAAACTCCATGAGTCACAGCTACCAGGCGCCCAGTTTTCTGCATTTTATTCGTATCACCACTCCTTGCATATGACAAGGAAGAGCACGAGTAAAGAATGGCATTGATGAAGCAAAACCACTTGCCTATAAGCCTTGTGTTTGGGTGCCTGGCAAAGTAGTTTGGCTCCTATGCCTCGTTCTCAGCCATCCCCTTCTCTTCTTCCCCTCCGTCCGTTCACTTCCCACCCTCCACTTTACCTTTCCCCTCCGCCACGCAGGAGTGCGTCAGGTTCTTTTGCCTTTGTTATAACCCCGATTTGATATTATCTCTGGCAGGCTACACACCAGTTTTACTATTTTACGATGTTTTCCATCCTACTAGAAATCAGCATGCATTTACTTATATAAGTTAGTTAGAGTGAAATATCATTTCACCAAGAAATTAATGAATTAAGCCTCTTTTTAACGAAAGATATCTCACAATTCAAAAAATACCAAAATACTTGTCCCTTACCGAACTAATTTCCGAGATACTTGACAAAAAAATACCAGCAATTTTGCATGGGAAACGGTAGTGTATGCACTCCACATAGATATTACTTATTACAATGTGGAATTTCTAACACATATACGTCGTCAAACAACCAACTACTTTTCAAGTTTTCTCAACCGTTTTTGAAAAAAATCATATTGTCGTCGAATTAATATCTTCAGAATTACAAAAAAACCTTCCGTTGTGAAGTAGAATGAAACGTACCGCGCGAACAAAATTAGTCAAGTTAACGATTTATAGAGATATTTTATTATAATTTATTATAATTTTAGTCGTGAAGAGGTATAATATTGCACCATTAATAATGCAATATTTAATACGCACTTAGTGCAGCTGCAGAAATTGACATGTATAATTCGAATACGGTCTCCATTATGACTAGGTAACTATCTCACTAAAACTACCTTAATGCGCATTTACCTAACACAAATATTTCATTTTTTAGCTAATAATAATCAGCATTCCCGGTGAAAAATATGGTAAAAATGAATCAATGGCACCAAGCAGCCATTATTTGTTTCAAGAGTAACTTATATTAAAGTTCAAGCAGGTGGTGGATAATCTTGTGAAACATCCGAAAATTCGTCCAGTTCATCTGGCCATCTAAAGGAATGTAAGTTTAGAGCAGAGATAACCAATATGGTTGTTATTTCGGTTTTGGACGTAATGCTCTCTCTGCTTACCTCAATGGAAGGATCCAATTGTTGTGGTTGAGTGTTTGTATCATGTGACTGGTCACTAGCGAGGAATTAAACTTCCTGTAAGCTACCTCTAGGAAAATCTGTCTAATTTTACGGTCTTACTTGTGCCTGTTTCAATGATTAGTGCTAATGTTTTACGAATATTAAGGCTTAATATGCACTTTAATATTCTTTTATTTTAAAAAATTTTTCAGCGGAAATAAAAAAACACAAAAATCACGACTCGCTAAAATGCCGATTCTTTCCCAACAATCGACACCTGAACGACGGTCGCTCCAAAATTTACAATCAATTTTTGAAAAAAAATATCGATTCCAAAAAAAGGTAGCATACAAAAGAGGAAAGTTGAAATCTGAATTGAAAATCAGGGGTGTCCATTGAGAAAGGTGTCGCTTTTATAACGACGCCGCGCCGCGCAAACAAAAAAGTAGGAGAGGTGATAAAGGGAAAAGGATCCCGAACCCCAGAAAAAAAAAGTCAGCGTGACGTAATTTATGGACGCCCCTCCATCACGAAAACAAAACGGGTCAGAAAGGGATGGATTGGCGAGGAGATAGAAGAAAAAGCAGAGATGAACGGCCGATCGGGCACAAAAGGAAAATGAGAGTGGGGAGGGAGGGACTAAAGCACACGTGGGAAGCATAAAGGAAGGAAGTGGAGACAAGAGAGTGAGAGAGGGTGAGGTGCGGAAAATGTGAGGAAAGGGTAGAAATGACAGGAGTTTGGGAAAAGGGGTAGGAATAATCTTAAAAGGGGCAAGGACAATAGGGAGGTAAGAGGGGCATAGAGGGGGACATCACAGGGACGGCAGTGAAGGGGTTTAAACCCTGACGGCCGTGAAGTTCAGTTTGGTCGGGGAAAGAGGAAAAGGATTTCGCGTTGACCAGAATAGTGCAAGAGGGAGGGTTAACCACTTCGAATGCCAGGGCTGAGCATAGGAGGGAAGTGGGGAGAAATAAGGGTTTCCTTGGGAAGGGTGTGGATATCTGCGAAGGGTTCCGTAGGACTTGGGAATCGCCCCCATTGCCTCCTTCTCTTTCTCTCTACATTCGGGCAGGGTTGAGGGAAGGGTTGCCAACTGGGGCATTTGGATCCGGAGACTCCCGGGAGAAGCAATGTTTCTCCGGACTCAAGGCATTAGAAGAAGAATTCCGGGACGGGGGTTGTGTTAGAACCGCTAAGGTAGACGAGAGGGAGCTTCCTATTGTGGCCACAGCCAGAAGGTGTAACATGGGCGTGGCCTGTCCGCCATCTGTGTAAACCCTGATTTTCCATTAACATTTGACGCACTGACTTATCAAATATGGTATCTTTTCCATCAATTATTTACTAGTAATCAAGGGCCAGAAAAGACTTGAAGCCTTAGAAACCTGATGCTGGAGGAGGATGCTGAAGATAAAGTGCACGGACAAAATAAGAAATGATGAAGTTCACAGATGAGTGGAGGAATAAAGGACCCTATGGAACACTATTCCTAAAAGAAGAACCAGATGGATTAAAACATACATTAGGTAGGACACAATAGGTTGGTGAAGAACATAATTAAAGGCTATATAGAGAGAAAAGACCCCAGGTGAATACTCAGGAAGAAGTTCATGGACCAAATAAAGAAGAAAGTACATAGGAAGGGTTACGAAGAGGTAAGGGAACTAGCATTAGATAGGGAAGGGTAGAGAGCTGCAGTCAACCAAATTTTGATTTGAACGACCAGTGATGACGATGAATTCGTAATACCATAATTATTGGCAAGTTCTATCAAAATAGAATAGCATTTTCCTGCTGCTTTCGTCACTCATTGAATATCAATTAATATGCATTTACTACTTTACTATGTTTTCTTCTTATGTAAGGTTTTTTTACATATTTAAATTTATAATAATCCGCGATCCTGGCAATAAGTATGGAAAAATCAAGTGGAATCTATAACATTAAGTAGCCAATAAATGATAAAAGAGTTAATTGCCTTAATTTTCAAACAGATGGTGGATATTCTGCGATTACATCCGTTAATTCGTCCATGCTGTCGTGATATTAGAAGGAAAGTAAAGAAAGAGAAGAGATAGTCAATATGGGCTGTTATTTTGGAGGTCAGGCTAAACTTTGATGATGTAACGGTCTCTCCTTCTACCTCAATGGTTACCTCTAGCGGCCAGCTAGAGGTAATCTCGATCACGTAACTAAGGAGTTACGAGGTCAAGGACGACGAAGGGTTCAAGATTCGGCGAGTTTTCACCCCTTCGACGTATATCTTAAGCGTCTAATTAGTTGTTTATTGCGCCTCTAATCGCCATATTCAACTTCAACAACAATCCCGCGAGAAAAACTTGGTTAGAAAGGCTGCGTGGGATTTCTAAATATGGTTCAAATACATCAAAAACTCCCAACCTACGTTGTTGTACTACGTGACATCTCAGTGATGTGCTCGGGCCATCTTCAGCTAATGAAAAACAACCCCTAACGGCAGGGAGCGGATCGAAAAACTACAAATATTTAAATCACGTAGATTTTTTATCGTTCAACCAGGATTGTTACAGAAAAATATTCTTCTGATTTAGGAATTGATGTTTTTCATCAATAATTACAAGCGACCAGTGTTGGCCATTACATTACATGCGTAGGAAAAAAATGAATAAAGAATTGTAGTATAGAAAAAATAAGATTAAAAAATTATATACTACCTATGTGCAATTCCACACGTAACATCATGGATTCCTGCCAGACTTAAAAACAGTAATATTGCGATTCCACATTATTTTATAAAGATACGACCAAGGTTTCGACTTTCAAAGTCATTTTGCCCTCAGCACCTAAAAATTACGTAAAACGTCGAAAACCAAATTCCTACCTAAATAAAATAATATGGAATCAAACAGTCTTTCATTCTAACGACACAATCAAGTCAGAAATGGGGAATCAAGAGTCATCTCTTTTTCTGAGTAGGCTAGTGTACTTGACGAAGGATAGGGAGGAAGTTTATCGAAGGGAGGGTAGGGCTTTCAGACTACCGATTAAAAATTAAACTCAATCTTTTACGTTAATTAAAAACCAATTTATTTTCAGACGAAGTTTTCAATTTCCTACGAACTCCAATATACTACAGTATATCAGATCATGAGAATAAAATAAGGAAAATAAACCGTAGAACAGAAGCGTTTAAAATGTTGTTTTTCCTGCGATCGATAAGAGACCATAATTGCTGCGGTTAGACTTTGAAGTAGGTTAGTTCAGAGGTAGTACAGCTGATTTATTCATATGCCCCCTGGTGCAATTTTCTAAATCTGCCGAGCAATGCTAACACCATGTTTTGCAAGTTCCCTGCATGACTCTATTGTCACGTTTACATGGTTAAATTATGTATTAAGTAGTAGTTTCTGTAGCATTTGTAGTATACCGATAGTGTGGTGCATGTTGGTGAAAGTAAATGTCTTCACTGTAGTTAATGTTTTTGATAGATCTCATCCTGCTGGGGGCTTGCATGGTACTAAGTAGATGTAGATGAGGGAAAACGAGATGATGTTGAACAATGCAGAGAGTAGGTAAAAAGGAAATCGCTGCGTTGAGAAAGACAGAATTACGATGCGTGGGGAGGGTGACTGTTGCTCCAGGCAAGGACAGGGAGAAGAGGAAAATATACAACAAATATTCATTTGTACACACACTGAGCAGCAAAAGAAGGTCTTGGCCGAAGAAATTTTTCAGACGAAGCAATACTAGCCCATTCCATAAATTCTCAGAGGAACTTAGTCATTTACAGATAGAGATTTCGTATTCAGTTTTTAAAAGGCTGCCCAAAAAAGTGATGACCAACACTTTTATAAACTTCCTACAAAAGATATCAGTGCATTAAAACGGTCACCAAGAAACGCATGTAATTGATCGCCAAACCTTATCAGGTTATCAAAACGCTACCGTATCTTACATCTGAGCGCTCATATCAGCTTTGTGGGCTCTTTAGATGACAGATAGCAAGAAGAGGTTAGCGAATACCAGCCAGTCAGACACAAACTAGATAGACTTTATATTGCTTCTTAATTTGTCTTCTTTTCGAGTCCATTTTGAATAATGACGTTAAGTACTTATCCATCCTACTACTCGAGACGACGAAGAAGAGATTAGCGCAGTGAAAGCCTGGCTCCATAACTGGAGCGAAAACTGATAACGACAGGGCATACGCGCACGAGTGAATCGCTGGAGGAATGCAATGGACCTTGAAGGAGGTTATCTTGGAGTAAATAAATAACAGAGAAAGTGGTAAATAGAATTAGTAGATGTACATCGTTTTTTCATGCGTAAAAATTCCATCTTTGTAGAATACAGTGTTTGAGAAAAAATGCTCACTCATATTAGCATTAAAATACAAAAGAAAGCTTAAAAATTAAACTCTCGATTGTAAAGCAGCAAAATAAAATTAAAATAGACTTAATCAATATATTAGTACATTTATGACATTAAAACTTATTTACGGCTTACAAAAAGAGTTCGTTCTTTTCAAATTTTCAGAGCTACACACCAAAATCTTCCGGTTGGTAACGATATTAGAAGGTGAATGGGATAGAAGAGAATCGGAGTGGAGCGAGTGGTGAAGTCAGGAAGGGAGTTTAGTTGGGAGAGAGGCAGGAGAGGATTTCGGAGAAGCTATAGAGAGGGAGTTTTAGAGGAAGAGAGATAGGGTATCCCGACAAAGGCTTTTGTCCGCATGAGGGAAGAGATTTGAACACGGAGGAAAACCATATAAGTGGCGACGCTGGGGGTAGAGGTATAGTCCAAACTTCCTCCTTTCACGGGATAATGACCTCGTAAGTTTACGTAAAAAAGTTTTCTATCACACAAAGGTGTAGATGTTCTCTTATGTCCACTCACGTAGGAGCTGTTAAATGGTAAACGAGAATGGTAAAACCAAAAATACCATTGTTTGGAAAAAAAGGATTAAAGAGGAAAAACATCCAAAATCACACCCTTAAATCCATAATCTAAGGAACAAGAGTCACAACACTTGTGCACAGAAGATAATTCAAAATGTAAGAATCTTGCTCCGCACCTAAATAAAAGTTGAATAAGCTGACATATATTTTGCTCTCAGTATATATTCATCAATTCGCCCCTTATCTGGCTCTGGTTAGGCCACACCTCGAATACGCCGCGAATAATTGGTGCCCTGGTCATGAAGATTTGACTAAAAAATTTTTAAAAATAGAAAACAAAGCTGCACGCTTCGTCAAAATCTGCAACGAGTGAACGTATAGTGTTTCACAACGTTTGAGGGATTAAGGTGGGAACCGCAAGAGACTCAGAGACTACACGCTAGGCTTAAATTGCTTGAGAAATTCAGAACTGGTGTGTTTCACTGCGGCAGAAAGAATATTATCATGACACCTCCCCACATCTCTAGGTCTGACAGAAGCGATAACATGAGAGAGATACATTGCCGAACAGATAGGTACTAAAACTCGTTCTTTCCGCACACAATAAGCGGCCACAGTAAAAACTTAGCTCGACTAAATACACTCCCATAATATGCGTCACCATTTCACCTCCCAAAACCTTATCCCTGACATCTTTATATGGCTGGTGTGCTAGTCTAATACCCTCTGCCAAACGCACAGTCATCAAAAGATACGTATATTATTCGTCGCAGCTAAACGGAATTCTCTTAAATTGAAAGAAAAAGAAAAAATTCTGGAGACTCGATATTTTGCGATATTGATTTTTCGACTACGATATTTTACAGAACCAAACCATCACTGTCAAATCAAAAAATAGAGTAAATATTGTATTCGAGGAATTTTCTCAATTATATCATACATCAGCAAAGTTTTAACAACTTTTCAGAATATGGTTGTGCACGATTTGTTTTTATTTTTGCACTAGAAAGTTTAAGATAAAAAAGAAATAGTAGCCGTGTCATTTTTAGTAAAAAAGGCAACATTTTAGGTTGCGTTGAAACACCCACTCGCCATGTTGTTTACAAAGTGACGTCACAAGGCAGTACCAACGTAATTGCCGCGATGATACAACCAAGGATAAAAACATCAATTACCATTTTTGTGGTCGGATACACGTCTGAAGATGCTGAAAAGAATACAGGCCAAGTTACTAGCGGTGTACTGTTCCACGGTGCACGTCAACGTCCATACAACTGCCTGGAAGAGTATTTGCCTGCGTTCCTAAAGCAGCAGCGGTGAATAAATATTGTGCAATGAAAAGAAATCCAGTCTTACACTTCAGTGTCTGTGTGACTTACACAGTCTTACACAGAGATGTATTTCATTAGGATATAGTGCATTTCTTATAAGTTGGCTATTTACCAGGAACGAGCAATTGGGTATTTGCCCAAAACTTAGTTGTAAGAATACGGATCTTAATTAGTCACTTTCATTCTTAGTAACATATGTAGTGAAAAATCTGTAAAATTAATTCAATATTCAAGTAAATATATAACATTCAAATAGTCAGAATTACATACTTTTTCACGAGACGGTGAAACGGAATCTGATTGGCGTGAGGTCATTTTCGAGAAGCGAGAGAATAAAGGCGATATGGCACGGGAAGAACGGTAGAAGAGACCGTATTTTAAGAAGATATTTTATAGTCAACGACGAATATGGAGTGTAGTGGTTTTACTAAAACGACATCAGACTATTTACCCAAAAAAGATATGTAAATGGTAGTGCTTTTCTGAAAAGGACGAGCGATTTAATGTTGCCGAAATTTGTGGAGCAAAGGTCCATAACATAAAAGTACACAATTTACTTGCTAAGACTTCATTTTATGTCGTTGATATATTTTATTCATATCACTTCCGGTACTGTTATTCACAATTTTGGCAGGTTTTCTTAATAAATATGAACACGTGAAACTTTCCTGTAACTGTAGCAGAGAACATCGTGTTATGAAACACACCACATTTGTCCGAAATCTTGCCCACGTTTATTGGTGTTTTATTTTACACTGTTACGACTATTGCAATGATGTCTCATTTTATTTGTGCTACTTTACCTTCGTATATTAAGTTATATTCACGGTAAATTTAGCCTTCGATATTAAAGCGCACATCTGAAGCTCATCAAAATTGTCAACAGTGGCATTAAATCTAGATAAACATTCACACTAACTTACAATTGGAATATTCTTACATTTTCGAGGAATGTTCTTCACTTAAAACGTTAATCAAAAATTACCCGTAGAGGAGATCTAGAAGTGTATTATATGTCATTAAACTGCCAACGAATGGATGTTTACCTCCATTTATGGATTTTATAGGTTAATATGATTTTATTTATTTAAAAGAGCTTCTCATGAGTTATGGCGATAATGATATAGGATACGCCCAAATTGAAAGAGAAGGACCACTGTACACAGCCTTATCAAAAATATGCCAAGAACACAAAATGAACAGTAAAGCATGCTTAGTGCAAGTAAATATCGAGGCTTCAGGTTTTTATTTAGTCGGACATCTCATCATTGACACATGCATGAAATTTTTCAACTCTCCCGGTAACCGTATTGAATTCACTTGCATAAATTTATTAAAAAAGATTTATTTATATGCAATCTCAATATTTTTCATAAGTTGGTACATACATTAAAATCTTCTTCACAACAGTAGAATTTTGTTTTGCTGCGGAAGAAATGCCGGCGTGCCGCTCGAAACCGCAGTCTCTCTTCTTTCGTCGTTTGAAAGACGAATAAATTTCTTGTTCGTCGTTTTTACCGATGTGTTTGAACAATGTGGCATAAAATACAATCTATATTCCTTAGCTCTCATTACAAAGGCGCATAAAATTGATAGGAAAATAGCCTTAAGGAATTTTACCACGCTTGATTCCACCGTAAGCATGAGAAAACATTTGGGTCTGCATGGAAACAGCGAAAATGACGTCATTGATCATTCGGTTGTTTTCGGAGCGTGCTTGGGAATATTCGTAACTTTCAGCTTTCTTTAGCTTTTAAAAACAAACTTAGACAATTTTATTTCATTAAGTCAAAAACTCATTTCAGTAAGTCAAACAATTATTATTCTTGGTGATGCACCCGTGATGCTGAATCTACTGTAATAATTACCTAAACTACTCTAGCATGCGGTAAAAGGTTATTTGCAGGCGATAATGAAGCATTATAATATAGAGGAGGAAAAAAAAGGTAAAATAGAGGGAATAAGATATTTTTACAAACGGATTGCGGCTTTTCGCATCCTTGCTTCACACATTATCGCATCGCGTATATTTCCTCTCTCCTCCTCTAATTCAATTTCATCTCTTCTTGCGCATAATGTGTTTGACATACTTCATACCCCTCGAAATGGAATTATATCATCAACTTCAATTATACTTCATTTTTAAGAAACACTAATAATATGGGTTGGCTACTGATATCCAATTTTCAAATCCCTTACCTTTCCCTGACTTTTCCCTGATGGATTTACCAAATTCCCTGACCGGTCGCCAAAAGGTCACCTATTACTGGAATATCATTTTCTGCTGAATTTAATTTTCTATGGCAGCTTTAACTTTTCTAGATTTTTTAATCATTGTCTCGTATTTTTATAACTGCAAGCATGTATTTACTATAAGCTAGTGTGCTCCAGCAACATCTCGACCTGAGTTTCGGGAGTTAAAATAAATGCGAGGTAAAGTTTTTCCGAACAACATAGCCTCGAATTCCTTGTAATGAGCGTAATACATAGTGATCATGATTCTTAACACAACTAGGCAAATATAACAATAAGGATATACAAAAGGGATATATTGCACGAGTGATTCACAACTAAATAACTAAGATTCACAACTGATTGCTGCACAAATAGCAAAAGAAGCGATAAAATAAGAGAGAAAAATTAAGAACAGGAGTTTCAGAGCGACGAAGGACGGAGGACGATGTTTCAAGACGACGATCTTTTTGACGCCACACTACATTTCTAGGTCCGACAGAAGCGATAAAATAATAGAGATGCCTCGCCGAACAGACAGGTACTAAAATTCGTTTTTTCCAAGCACAATTAGTGACCATGATAAAAAATGAAGTCTACTTAAATCACTCCTGCAATACTGATGGTGCTTATTCCATCACGTCATTTCACGCCAGCTACGGACGTTAGTTTTAGTTGGTGAAATAATGGGCGGGACAGACTGGCCGATTAACGCAATGGTAGAAAAAAACGAGGATTCCTATTCCAGTTTCTCTCAGACTGTTACAAGAATTTCCTGACTTATTTATTTTTATTTATTTATTTATCTTCACTACCCCGAATACAGCACAATTGGCCAATTTACGTCGGGTGAATAACAGTAACAACGTACGAGACACAATCCAGAAATACAAAATTCCCTGACATTTCCAGGTTTTTCCTGACGATCGCCACCCTGTAATAGGTTAACTAGTGACGTTCCCCTTCACTTGCCACATGCTACTTTCGTTACCATGACACACATAGGTGTGAAGGTTTTCTTGCCCGTATACATAGTAGTTCCGTATCTTTAGTTAATATCTGGGTCCTCAGCAATCAAAAAACAAATGAGGCAGTATAGGATTGGTAGGGAGTACTTATCTTTGGGCTGATCCAAGCAAGAATTAAACAATTTGGATGGTGAAATATCTGAGCTTTCATAACACCTATACTTAAAGGGCAATCCAATAACAAAAAGGGGATTGCCCCTGAAAGGTAGGAAGACAAACGTGAAGACAAGATTATGGAGTATGGGAAGGAAAATTTCATCATATAAACAGCGCTCATAAATTTTGTTTTTTTTTAGGCCTTAAAAATAGAGGCCCGAAGCTTTTCCTGGGAGAAAAGTTTTGAAGGATAAATTAAATACTCTGCTACCCGAGGCTGTTCATCGTGAGAGCATCGTAAAAAGCCGGGAAACAAAAAAACAAAGGATTTATTCGGCATCCTGCAAGGGGGAGAAACATCGCAGAAATTTCACCTCTCCGACGGATAGGGACGCCATCATTGTCTTGTTCTTCCACTTATTCCCTTTGTATGAAGTTAACCGAGCAAGTTTTGGACTCGCTTTATTCATCGAAACACGCTTGCACGTGGTTTTTAAGGGCAATATGTCCAACTTTTCGCTTTCATCATTGGATTTGCAAAAGGGGATGAAGACATTTTATGAACTCGAAGTTGCAACGCTATCCTGACGTAATTAAGACATCAGTTCAAACATATGATGCGGATCCGAATAAGGTGTTCGAATATGTTGAATATAAATTTTGATAAAAGTAGAAATATTATTTTAATTTTTTAAATGTTCTCTACCATTTTCAATTTTCCTCAAGAAAATCTGACCTAATGTGTATGCATTAACCTCCTTCCGTTCTGTCCTTACATGACGTCATTATAGAGGCTTTGCTATATTTATCAAAACTTGCTTGTTGTTGCTTGCTTGCTGTAAAAATACATCTTAAATAACTTAGCGGATTCATATTTTTATTGCTAGGGGAAATAAGAATTTCACGAACTAGTTGTTGCTGCGATATTCTATAAAAATTATGGTTTTGTACAAATAATATAAAACGGACCCTAATATCTATTAAATATAGTTTATTATTATTTGGTGAAATTTACACAAACAAAAACAGTTCAATTTCAAATAACTTTTAAATATATCCGTCAATTTTCTCGTTTAACTCTTCAAATATATTTGCATGCTATATTATCTTTCCGTTCATTTTTTTAAGAAGTGACGATTATAATCTCGCATTACTTTCCAGCATACTCTTCCTCGTCTTGAAAAGACGCTTCTACATAAAGAAACAATTTATAAGGAGAGAGAGGTAGCGCAGCACCAAGCAAAACATCGAATGAATTGCAGCCAAACCGAAGACAAGTAAATGCACATTTTACAGCTCTCTACTCTGATTGAAATTAAATGTCGTGAAATTTTTAGGGCTCCTCAGAAATATGGGAAATGTCCGCGAGATTTCCCTAATTTTTCCTAAATGCGCGAATGCATAAGTTCTATCATCGGACCTAAAAAATATACCTTCGTGGTGTCGCGAGAGGAGGATAAAAATTAAATCTAAGTAAATGCACTATTTGTCCATTGACATGATGCGCTCTTTGAGATTAACAAATGCACATATAAAGACGAAGAGGTCAGGTAGTATTCCGGTCGTCATTTTCGGACGCAACGGAGACGGATGACGTTTCTGATGGAGGGGAACCTATTATTGTTACCCGCAGTACCCTAGCAAAAGTCATCACTAAAACGCAATATATACACTGTGCGTGAAGTAAACATTAAGTCTTCAGATAAAGCCTATTACCAAGGAATTTTCATAACTTCAGATATATCGGGGGAAAATGCACACAAAACATTTCGCACAGCATTGAAGAAACTAGGATTTATCTGGCGTATAACAGGAAGCTCCTCAGAAGAAAAAGTAAAAGAGAGGTGCTACTACGCTGTGATTAGGCCACACCTCGAATATGCCGCGAGCGCTAGGGACTGAGGACAAATATTTCACTAAAAATTAATAAAAGACAAAAGTAAGCAGTGTACATCGTAAGAAACTAATACGAACGAGCATAGAATGTTTCTAAGGCTTTGGAGGGATTGATTTGGGAGTCGTTAGAGACTCGAGGCTACGAGCTTGGCTTATTTTGCTTGAAAAATTAAGAACAGGAGTTTCAGAGCGACGAAGGACGGAAGACGATGTTTCAAGACGACGATCTTTTTGATGCCACACTACATTTCTAGGTCTGACAGAAGCGATAAAATAATAGAGATGCCTCGCCGAAAAGACAGGTACTAAAATTCGTTTTTTCCAAGCACAATTAGAGACCATGATAAAAAATGAAGTCTACTTAAAACACTGTTGTAATATGCTTCACCATTTTCAACTCCAAAAATACCTAATCCTTTCCACATTAACACGGCTGGTGTCTTAACATCCCCTGCCACTCGCCCAAGCGGCGGCTCGTAGAAGTAGATTTTTCCAGAGCAAAAATTATTCTTTGACTCTTGGGTAGCAATCATAGGTTTCCCTTCATCAAACACGTCCTCCGTCCGTCTCCGTCACGTCAGAAAACGATGACCGTAATACCGTCTGATCTCAACATCTTAAGACGTACATTTGTTAATCTCAAAGTGAATTATCTGAAACGGAGAACAGTCTGCCTTTTAACCAACAAATGCCTTTTTCACGCTCGGCTGTGTCCTTTCTTTTCATCCTCTGTCGTTAATTGGAAAATCGACAGTTCCCTCGAACTTTTCTCATTTAATAACTTTCATGACTCTGCCATTCTCGTTCCTTCGGCCCTTTTGTCGCAGCATTCCTCGGGAATCAACTCCACCCAGAACGAGAAAGAATTTACCAGCCTCCAAGGATTTTACTGGCCTGCAATCCAGCAACTGACCCAGATGCTTCACAACTCCTGGCAGTAGCGATAAAACTCAGAAGCGCCTTGCAAATTGGTATGAGCAAGACGTCACCACACATCAAATTTAATTAATCAATAATCATCATATCTAAAGGAATGTAATTTCAATGATATCAATATGTCTACCAATCATTTAATTTTCAGGATGTTTCCCAAAAAATCGCCTTTTCCCAGAGTGCCAGGTTTCCAAAATCAAAAATAAATATCATCATAGTGCATTTGAATTCTATTACTGAACATCATGGAGTTAAACGATACTAATCCTTAAGGGAGTTGGAGCGAGATAGATCCCTAGTCATAACAGAGACCATATTCGAATTATACGTTTTAGTTTTAGCAGCTGTAGGAAGCATTGATTAAACATAGCATTATTAATGGTGGAATAATACAATTTAATGACAGTAATTTTAAGTAATTTAATTAGTATATCTATAAGTCTTTAACTTGACCCTTTTTTTCGCCCGGTACGTATAGAACTACTTCAAAACGGAAAGTTTTTCTTGATCCCGAAGAGATTTCTGCGTGACAATATGATTAATTTTCAAAAATAGTTGAGAAAACAAAATATGCACAACGTACATTTTTTTTAGGGATAAATTAGGTACAAATTAGGGATCTAAGTGTTATAAATTGCTCATTTTTTAAATAAGGTCTTTATCCAGTTCACACACGTACCATTTTCCATGTAAAAGGGCTGATTTTTTTCGTCAAAAATCTCGGAAAGTAGTTCGGTATGGAACTGATATTTTGGAATCTTTGGAAGAATGAGATATTTTTTCTTTAAAAGTGAGACTAAATTCATTGATTTGTAGGGGAAATCATATTACGCTGAAACTACCTTAAGTAAGTTGCAAATGTTTAGAACGGTGTTAGTGATTATTGCCGTATTGACTCACGGCATGGGAGATCCTACGGGATGTAAGTTTGGCAAAATCGTTCTCCATGAGGCCCAGAATGCCAGCTAAAGAATGCAGTCTATAAGTAAATAATTCTACTTTTAAAAAAAAGAAGTAGTTTCTTGTATGTATCAATACACGATGTGCCATCTCCGTTTCGAGCGGCCTTACGATAGACGATCCCTGCGGTAACAGAAACGGACGGCGACGTAGGTCAATTTTATTTAAATGTATTTAGTGGAGCCAATCACAATGGGCGGAAGATGATGGCACCGTTGACGGATGATGAGAAAATATAGAGAACAAATAAAAAAAGAGGTCGAGGAAATTAAAAGAAGGGAAGAAAAATAATAAGAAAAATTTCTAGTCCAAAACGCAATGACCAACAAACATACAGATTTAGTGAAAGAAAACGCAGGCTTAAATCCTACAGCCATTTTCAAAGTATGGAGCTTGTGAGAAATACAAGACAAATAAAACCATTTAATGGAAACTGAAGTAGGGCAAAATTTGACACAATCAAATACAATGCTGTCGCTAAAACAGATCCGAAAGAAGCAAGGCTAACAACACAGGCAGTCTTGGAATGAAAGATTTTTTTAAAAATAGCAATTGGAAGTTTGCCGACCCAGAAAATTGTAAGAGGAACGCAACCACCAGGACGGATGTAAGAAGGACAAGTACAATAAAGAACCAATTAAAGAAATATGGTCGCACAGAAAGTAAATCCAACAAAACCTCTCGAATGCCCAGTTGCTGGAACGCCACATATGCATTCTATAAAGTTATGGGACCCACAAGCCATGGCAATCATTCAATAAGTGTTGCAGAAACATTCGATAAATTTATTGGTTTCATAACTTATGGCATAGAGTTACGATTTCCAAAAGTAGCCAAGATGGCGGGTGCGCAATGAATCGTTTGGATATTTAATTACTAGATAAAATAGTTGTTTCGAGAGAAATGACCATTTTGTTAACTCTTACTGACTAATTATTATGTGCATTAGTAATTATTCACCCAAATACGTTGTGCAACTAGTTGATGTGTTCCTGTGACCCGAATAGTTTTATGAGATCTATAACTTCATGGATCTCAAAAATATTGATTGCAAAGGTTAGGTTTCTAGCAACCGAACATAAGTTTGTACTTCCCGTGGTCCAACAGTGCCCGAACGTGACTAATAATAGTTAATAAACAGTTACTTCGCAACCTTTTAGAGCTCTGTTTACAGGAACGGCCAAAAGTAGCCACTTTTTAACCTGTTAATCGCAATAAATTCCTCATTAACGGTAAGATGACGAAAACACTGAACGTCGCATTCTGTTTCCGTCACGTTAGGTGACGTTGATCCCCGCCCATAAACTGTGAAGCAGGCAGTGCAGTCGTTTTTCCATCCGCACAGCCGTCATATCTTCGAGCACCTTCGGGTGGGACTAGAGATGCGTAAATTACCGTAATTTTCCGGTAATATTTAATTTTCTGCCTTTAAGAAATAAAAGACGATTAAATAGAAAATCCAATAGCAATGGCAAGGGTTTAACGGCATTTAAGCAATTGCTATTACTACATTAATGTATTAGAAGTATATAAAATAAAAAAGTCAACTCACAGGGAATCCCGCGTTTTTCTGTTTCGGATTTCATTTTTACGAGAAATTTTCATTTAAACAGTTAAAATTGACAGCCCTACAAATATTCCACGAGTAAAAATATTTCCCAAATGAATTGAAATAGTTGTATTTCTATTGAAGATAAAAGTTGTGCATATAAAGTTAGCTAAAATTAATGTTTTTTTACATTGGTATTGAAAGATTTCTGAGATATAGGTGAATATTATCGAAAATTACGGTAAATTTCAGGGGCTGCGGTTAATTACGTTAAATAATGCGGTAATTTAGGGAAATTTACGGTAAATTACTTAAAATATCACAGTAATTTACGGAAATCATCGCGGAAATTTTCAGAATGGCCCATCTTTAGGTGGGACGAACGGGTATCCAATCGCCGCGACGCATGCGCGCGTCCGTTTTATTCTCTTTCCGTTTTCGCCTCCCTGCTTACATTCTCCTTTAATTATTAAGCTCGACACAGCCATCGTCAACTTCACCCTTAGTATTGCTTCCAACAACATTTCCCAAACGTCATTCACTTTCACCAGAGTGGATGAAATCTGGAAAGCCAGCGATAAAAAAATGCTTCTCTCTTATTTTTTTTACATCATTTTTGTTCGGTGGGGTGAATGGGTACGACAGCGATATTCGGACATACTTTTCGCAGAATTCGCTATCGTGGGATGACAAAATCGGCAGCCCGTATATTTCTCCCCACGATCATTTTGGATAACCCGCTTGTGGGTGGGAAATTGTGAGAATCTATAGTCCTCTCCCCCGCTTCACACCCCCCTCCCTGGCAAGCCACCCAAACGTTATATACAATAAGGATAAAGCGTTCAATTGTAAAAGTGATGCGAATGGGAAAAGGGATTTATAAAAAGAATTGAATAAATGTTTTTTTGGGGATATCCTTTAAGCTTCTGCAATCTCCCATTGTTGGGAGAAAATAAAAATTGGTACCCCAAAAAATCTGTTGGTTCTGGCGTATTTTACTCAAAAATATTTTCTTAAAGAATGATAGGAATACATCAGACGCGTATTATAACTACATTTACACACAAATTTCCTGCAGCATTATAATATTAGAGGCTACCACGAGACTGGCTTTTTGTTTATAATGCAGAATGGTAATGGTGAGGACAGAAACCTCTAACTGATCGCCTTCCATGCAAAAAATATTTTATTAATTATATATTTGTTTCGAGCCGTGCATAAGTATTTCCAATGAATATATGTGCATGTAATTATTTATGAAAAACTTCTGCCATTTCCCATTAAACGAGTCACATCACCGCAATCCGAGAGCCAACGAATATTAACATCTACGTCCACGAAATACCGAGCAAACTACTAGTAGGGCGCGCGGCACGGGGTGATTCCACACCGGGCATGCAACACTCACCCCAGTTTTAATCAGAACCACGTACTTTCCCACGGCCACAAGGCTCTGGCAAAAAGCAGTCAGGATATCAATTCGCGGTCAGACCAGAAACTAGGAAAGTACTACGTGACTAACATTCTGCCAAGCAACACTAGTTGTAATTAAACTAATGGTTAGATTTTTTAATGCGATTGAGTCCTGTAAGGTACTAAATCATGCTGGGAATTTCATGCGGGGTGAGTTGTTAATAACAATAGTAATACATTAAGTACAATTGCATGATCCATTCTACCCGTTAGGGACAAAGTTTCTTAGCACTGATCTATTACAGCTGTTATGGTACCTTATCGTACGTGAAAAATAACATTCAAATTCTATTCGATAAATAGGTTCAGCAGTCTATTTCCTTAAATTTATGCCCGTGATCGTTTCTACCATAATAGTTTGACTCTAGGAAAAATGTTGAACGTCCGGCAAAAAATAGTCAACATAAAATTATCGTAAAAGGTTTCATCTATATTATTTACACAGTTCCAGGTGAAATAAAAAATGTCTTCTGTCAGAGCTTAATCTTCATTCCACCTTCCTTCGGAAAGAAGTTGATATTACCTCATCATAATTGGTTGCTCAGTCCTAAGGATGGATGACAGCACTCCTTCCCTACACGATGGCAGTTCCTCTACTCCCAGGTAGTTCTTCATATGCAAATTTGTCCCTTTTGGGATTTTGGATTGGGATTTATTTAAAACCTTGGCGTTCTTCTTGGAATGTTTCCCTTAATTGTTCCTTTAATTCCACTCAAACCTATTGTACTTTGGTGTGGGCCCAATCCATCTTGTTCTCCGTTCATGCAAACATTTCAATGCAAGTTGGATACTCTTCCCTGCCATTTTTCTTCAACCAAATATTTTTTTAAGTTTCCCGTCCATTTCATCTACAATACCACCTCAAATAATGCTTGAGAAATTCAAAACTGTGTGTTTCAGAGCGACACAGAGATTATTATCATGACGCCTCACTTCGTCTCTAGGTCTGACAGAAGCGATAAAATAAGAGAGTTACACATCCGAACAGAACGGGGCAAAAACTTGTTCTTTCAGCGCAAAATAAGCGACCACAATAAAAACTGAGCTCCAATAAATACACTCATAATACACGTCACCATTTCACCTCATATAACCGTATCCTTTACATCTTTACACGGCTGGTGTCCTAACACCCCCAGCCGCACGCTCATGCGGCGGCTCGCAGGGTAGTTTGTAGATGTAGATGTGAAAATTCAGGTTTCGAAAGTTTTTAATAGTTTCTGGTATAGATTTCCAAATGTCCAGATTTATGATCCAAAAAAATGAGGAGATTGCTCGATCTTGAATGCAACACATAAATGGGGAATATATTTTAGTTATATTGATTTGTTATAAATTTACTGCATTTAATTTTAGCTGGGATTATGAATGTACCATGCTGCCCCAATTACGCTCTATCCTGGTTTTCAGGAATGTCAACACCATTGAGGTAGTTAGAGAGGGCGCTGTTATTGAGGCCTATGTTAGAACCTGTAACGTGGGCGTGGCCTGTCCGGCATATTTCTTAATTTTGAAATTTTACGATGTTTTCATTGGCATTTACTGTAAATCAGCATTGATTTACTTCTTATGAACTCATTCTTTAAACATATATTTTTTTATTTAAATTAATAATATTTCGCATTCCCGGGGAAAGCTATGGTGACATTGAATGGAATTCATAGCAGTAGGCAACTAATGTAAGTTTCAAGAGTAATTTGCCTTAAATTTAAAATGAATGGTGGATATTATTGCATTTCATCCGTTAATTCGTACATTCGGACATTCTATCCAAAGGAATGTAAGGGGAGAGCAGGGATAACCAATATGGTTCTTATTTAGGTTGCCAGGCGACAGTTTGATGACGGTATGCCCTCTCTATTTACCTCAGTGGTCAGTAATATTAGATTACAGTTTTCTGTAAATACTATAATCAGTAATAGTGGTTTGAGGTCTTTAGCCTTTATAAGGGAATCGTCTGCATATAGGACAGAAAGAACTGATGGGTCCCATGATTCTATCTCTACACTTTCTCCAACCCCTGAGAAAATACATGCGGTACTGACGCTCTAATTGTCACCCTTTACCATGCGGAGATTCATTAAAAGGGTGGAAGGATTAGTGTTTGAAGCCCGGACCCACATGTATGTTCATTCAACGTCTTTTTCTCACACACACACATACATTATCTCTCCACCGAGAATATTTCGCAGCTCACAGCTCCCATTATGGGGGCTTAGACAGAATCCAGACAAATCTGCTACCACTTTTTCGACCTGTGAGAACCGAGAGTTAAAAGCAGACTGCACATATTCCGGCTCCATTCCTAATGGTACCACTATCATCCGAAAAACGCTTTACCTCATTATCGTCAGAGCCAATTGTTAAAAGGAAAAGGCAAGGGAAAGGCGACAGATGACTTTGGACGGCAGCGAACAAAGCTGCTCCAATGTGAGAGATTAGTGTATGTATCTGGCCAACGGGTAAATCATTTCATAAGTTCTGAAAACTTAAATATTGCATCTATGAAGAGCGTTTTATAAACTGATATGTAGAGATTTTAGACTATATTTGTCTGTAAACCATCCTTGAAAGTGGAGATTTCACAACAAAACGAATAGGGATTATCACAACTTACGAAACTCACCAATTTGGCGCGTTTCAAAATATAGCTATGAGAAAATGATAGGTATACGATACTTCTATGCAAAAAATTCCATCACGCTTGACGGGGGATTACTCTAATATAAAATAGATCTCACCGTTCGTTACTGTTCTTGGGCGATGGTCCGTCCGAAAAAAAATGCGCGTCATCCAAAATGTCATACCGTGCAACCTTTGGCACGCGTTTCATAGGTTTTCCATCATTGGTCTAAAGTAATAGACCCTTTGCGTTCACAAAAACCCACTTCCACGATGAATCTGCCACTATCTCCTAGCGAGGGCCCGGCAATGTTGGCTCGCAAAATGTGCAAAAGGGAATCGCTGACGGGGACCAGTCACTTGTAGCACAAAGGCGTCGTGGGAACCTTGGGGAGTACAGAAGGATGGACACCTCCATGACCATTAGCGCGGACGATACCTTTGACATAAGTATGGGGGAAGGAGAACGAGCTAAAAATTCTCTTTGCGAATCATCCAAGTGAGACGGATTCTACTTTTTTTCTTCTTCTTTGAAAATGCGAGGGAAAGTTTGTGGAGATATTTTTATAGACGAAAATCAGAGCAAATAAAGGATTTACATCTACACAATACTGCGAACCACCGCATGGGCGTGCGGCAGGGGGTGTTAGGACACCAGCCATCTGGAGATGTAAGCGATAAGGTTTTGGGAGGTGAAATGGTGAGGTGAATTATGAGTGTATTTTGTAGAGCTCAGTTTTTATTGTGATCGCTTATTATGTGCGGAAAGAACGAGTTTTAGCACCGATCTGCTCGGCAATATACCTTTCTTATTTTATCGCGTCTGTCAGACCTAGAGACGAAGTGAGGCGTCATTATAATCATCTCTCTGTCGATCTTAAACACAACAGTTCTAAATTTCTCAAGCAAGCTAATCCAAGGGTGTAGCCTCCGAGTCTTTAGGGGCTCCTACATTAATCCCTCTAAAAGTTGTGGAACACTAAATGTTAGCTCGTAGCAGTTCTTAACGAAGCGTGCAGCTTTTCTTTGTATTTTATCAATTTTTTTGGTTAAATCTTTGTGAACAGGGTCCCCAATTATATTATTATAGGCGTATTCAAGGTGTGGCCTAACCAGAGCGAAGTAGCATATCTATTTTACTTTTTCATCCGAGGGCCTTCCTATTATACCTACACTTAGCGAAACCTGGTTTCTTTAATGCATTAAATTTTCATGCAAGAATAAAAATTCAATCCTTTTGCTATCCTCCATGAAAAATTTAAAGCCTACTTTTAAATTACTTGCAAACAAATCATGATTAAAGTCATTAAAAACAGCATAACAATGAAATATTTGCACCAAAATCCACAGCTTTTATTATGAGAGTATTAGTTGGTCATAAGAGGGCCCTTGTATTAGCCCCTGAGGCCTTGTTTATTTAGCCAATAAATTCTTCTTCGCCCTACGGTACACGTTTGCCAAAATGTGTTCGAATCTAACGAGGGGACAGGAAAAATACATTATCAGTTTTATAAAGTGTTTTGATGAAAAAATAATTATATTGATAGTTCTAATTGAGGTTTTTCCGCTGTATTTTAAGAAATCTCAATAAAGAGACAATATTAAAATCTCTACATTCAAGGCTAAGTTGCAATAAAACTGGCTTGAAGATCTTATATTTTCATCTCAACATATAAATCTCACACCAAAGATGCTGCGTCGTTCCAGTATTCACGTTAATAAATGCTCCATTGTATTGTATTTTTGTGTCAAACCTAATCATAAATTAGTAACTACTAACAAGCCACGTTAGATTCATCAATTCGAAGTTTATTTTGTGTATCTCATGGAATTTTCAGAGGACGCCGATGGTATTTATCCCAGTACGCTAAACAACGTCTTGCTTGAAGCAGTCGATATCAAGCGCTTATCGTATGAGGAATATCGATACGGAAACATATCGAAGACAACATCGATCATCCCCGAGTTTGTGAGTGAGTGGTATCTGAGAGTTTTACGAGGGTGTGGAATTAGCGGGGCCATCCAGTTAGGGGTGACGAGTGTGTGTCACTGTTTAGAAAATCAAAAATGCGCGACCCTGAGGTTGGATAGATCTCAAACACAATATTGAGGTGTGCTGCAAGTGTAACTATGATGACGAAAATGCATAATCTTGAAATCCCTGCCAAAAAATATTAAAACCAACTGGACGGCCGTTTTAAATGCAATGTTGATTGAACTAACTTTAAAAATTTCCTGTTAAACAAATAATAACATATCAAATCCGTAAAAAATTCCCCCAGCGCTAACGAAAATCGCTCCTCGGAGTTTGTGTTTGAATCGCTCGAGATTAATTCCATCTCGTAACTAAGCCGTCAGGTGGTACAATAACGAACGGTTCGACTTTCAGGTGAGTTTTTAATTTACTTGTTAGATGGATAAGTAAGGAGTCACAAATATAGTCCGTTGCGTCTCTAATCACTATATTCATCATCGTCAGCAATAATACCGCGAGAAAAACTCGATTGGGATGGCTGCTAGAGATTTTACGAGTGTTTAGAATCGATCGAAATATCGAGCTCTTTAAGTTTGTACCACGCGACTCCTAATTTCGAGATCGAAATAAGGTCGAGCACTTTGAGAGGGGTTGAGTTTGAGCCACTCGAGATAATTTTGATCGTGTAACTAAGGGGCCAAGTGGTACAGAAACGAATGGCTGGAGATAGTGGTGAGATTTTTTTAAACTCAGATGGATTTCTTAAGCGTCTGATATTCGTTCATTGTATCACAAATGGCCAGTTGCAGGAACGACACGTTTGCATTCATGGAGTTATGGGACCCTTAAACCACAGCAAACATTCAGTAAGCATTGTAGAAGCATTCAATAAATTTATTGGTTTAACAAACGGCTTCATAACTTATGGAAGGAAGTCACGAGCTCCATAAGTAGCCAAGATAGCGAACGCTCGATGAACCTCTTGAAGTTTTAATTACTGGATTAAAAAGGTAGTTAGAGACAAATGGCCAGTTCGCTTCTTCTGACTGAATAATTATTGTGCGCATTGGCTAGTATACTTAAAATAACCCGTTATAAATTTCATCTCGCGAAGGAATATTAGATCAAACATCGGAAGCAATTAAAAACTGGTTGATAAATCCTGAAACTGGTAGATGTTTTCCAACAAACGAATATTTTTATGAATTCCATGACTCTATGGATCCCATGGCTATTGATTCCATAACTGGGCGTTTTTGCAACCGGCCATAATCGGGATATAAAAAAGAATTAATAATATTTTCGCGAGAAAAATACGATAGGGAAGGCTGCGTGAGATATAACAAGTGGCTCAAGAACATCAAAATCTGTTACCCTTAGCTAAGGTACCGCATGACTCCTTAGTTAAGCGATCGAAATTACCTCGACTGGTTCAAACAAAATAAAAATTTACAAGAGGTTCAGGTACTCAAAAATATCCTACCTTTCATGAAATTGCCACGTGACTGCTTAGTTAAACACTCGCAAAAATCTCGACCGGTTCAAACACATCCCCCTGCCCCCAGGTCCCCAATAATGTCTACGACACCGGAATGTGCTGTGGGAAAGCCATTTGTAACAGATTCCAATTTCCATGAGAGTGAGATTTCGACGCAAGCTGCAGAAAGATCTTCCTTCCGTGTATCTTTTCTCTTCCATCTGTATGTATCTCTCTCTTTCCATCTTCTATTCCTCTCATTTCAATTTATTCAGAACCTGTCTTTCGAAAATGTCTTCGCAGCTCTCCCTCGACTTATTCCCAGTCGGCCGTGAGACCAACATCCTCCCCCCCAAACTGTGAATTCCACAAAAAACCGTCCCAGTCCATCCCCACCCTCCCAACTTTGCCCCCCAGGCAAGTCTTGTGCCTCCGCCAATCGTCGTTCCAAACACTCGTCACTCCTAACGGCCCCCCAAAATTCCACCCGCCTCGTAAAACGCTCAGGTACCACCCACTCACCAACTGAGGGATGATCAATGTTGTATTCGATATGAGACCGTATCGATATTTTTCATACGATAAGCGCTTAATATCGACTGTTTCAAGCACGACGTGGGTTAGGGTATTGAGATAAATGCCATGGGCGTCTGAACTTCGCATGAAATGAACTTCGCATTGATGAATCTTACGTGGTTTTTTTAAGAAGTTACCAATTTACGATTGTTTGGCACAAAAATACAGTGCAATGGAATATTTTTTAACTGGAATACTTGTCATGGAAGAATCTCGCAAAAGCCCGGCATAACGCGAATTCGACTGTTGAATAGTTGCGTTATTGCGCATTTTCTTGCCCTTCCAATTAATTCATATTTATGTTATTAATTTATTACCAGAGGGAAGTATTTCACCCTTTGATCAATGCTCTATGATTTTCACGTAATTGCTAATAAATAAGGCGATTACATTCGCACAACTATATCGATAATTTTCAATAGAGTATTCTAACGAGCACTAAGAAGCTGTCGTTTTATTAGTCACAAAAAGATATAAAATTAATAACGAATGACTTTTTACATAGGATTCAGTATACTCCCCACTGCCAGCAATGTCCATACTCACTGTAAGTAATCGTCTCCGGCTTAACTTTGTGGAAGTGAGTAATATCCATGATAAAAAACACAACTTTGTTACAATCCACACAATATTTATTATAATTACAACCCGGGTTTCAGCAACTTCGTGCCATCATCGACCTGATGACAAAGTTGTGTTTTTTATCATGGACATACTCACTGTCCCACTTTTGAGGTTCGTCCCGCGGTGGCCCCACCCCTTTTTTGAATTTATGGAGATTCAATCCATCATGAAATCACAAGAATGACTCAATGTTTTTAGAGCATAAAAAAGCAACGTGGAAATAATGGTCATAGCATATATGATACAAAAACATTTTAATAGCTAATTCGAATACCTGGGATGTTTATTTTAAAAACGATAATATTTTCACGTTGATTGCAATGCTTCAACATTTTACTTCAGTTGTTGCAAACCTCTCATGTCATACGTTTCCGCACTGGCGTATCCGTTCCCATGTAATTGAGCATCGAGATTGTTACGAAACAGTGATATAGCTGCGTCGTTAGATTTTCCTGATATTACCGATCCCCGCCGTCCACCAGCCGCGTCCCCCGCAGTCCCTCGCATCTTATTCACGGCGCCCCTGTCACCAGCAGACGGTATCACTCCAAAACGTCTCGAAGACACATCGCCCGCGTCAAAAACGTCGTCTGTGCTAAATTTCGCAGTCACCATGATGTCACTTGTGAATATTAAAAAATATATACATAAGACTTCCACTCCAGTCCTCCGTGACGAATAGCATATTTCGTCATCGCGAAATGGTATGAAAGAAAATTTCAGCGCGATGCGAAATGATATGATCCGTCACGTTCTTTTTTGCGCCGATTTTTTTCTCCGAAAGGCTACAAAGAAAGAATATCAGCAGAAGGAAAGAGGTGACTTTCGGAGGTAGCTTTAATAGAGACCCAGAGATTTGCAACATGCTCTCCGCTATTTTGACTCTTTAACAGTACCTACACACTGAGGATTATCTGGCATTAACCCATTGAGCAGTACGAACGTTCATTTACGTCCTCATGCCTGCTGGCCATCCAGAGTATGATCGTACATGTACGTCTTTCAAATTTTCGCTGGAATAGTAAAAGCGTACGTTCACGCGTCCCACTCAGATCCATTGTAACTTTTTGATCCATCTATCCGTGTGGCTGGTGGCATCCAATTATCACTATAGTGTCTCTGCAGAGTCCTGCCACCTATTCCACTATTCTACTAACTGCGCTCAGCCATGAGTACGTATATATCACATGCAGTTGGTTCCTTTAACGGAAGTTATTGCATTGAAAGCTGGTTTTAGTCCTGTTCTAAGTTAATATTTTTGTTCTCATACCACAATATTTAGGATCTTACTCATTAAAATTGTTACATTTATTTTGTTTTGCTTGTGCAATGTATGATCTTCTTGTTTTCACTGATTGTTCATCAAACAAACTTAAGTTCAAGGCAATAAAATTGTAATCGGAAGTAATTTCATTAAGGAAAGCTCACTCCTGGGGTCAGGGAAAACGAAAATAAGCTCACTACTCAAAGGGTTAAAAAGAAACCTTTATTTTTGGCTTGCCCGATAACCTACCTCGACTTTAATATATATTTTTAGTGAAGACATACAATTTCAAATGGTGTAAAATATTACCAGTTCAAGGGTCATTTAACGAACATATATTTATAAAAAATGGTGAATTTTCACGCTAAAATACACTGTCATAATGACAGTGCGATGGCATAGCTCTACATAACTTTATTTTTCTCATTTTCCTCCCGAGGAATATTGCTCGAAAACTCGAATAGCGTGAACTTGATAATGAGGTAGCGAATTTTTGTTCACCTTAGGTCATCAGTAATAATACAACAAGAGTATTTAGGTTTGAATAATACACTTCCATAGTCAACGCCTCTTCAGATGCCAAGGACGATGCCGCGTCTCAGTTTCGTCGTGACTGTCTATTGAATACTGCGGCCAATGTAAGAAAGTGGACAATTCTAATAAATGAAGAATTTAATTTAACGGAGTTATTGAACTCCCATGATCCTTGCACGACATGTAAGATCCTTATGATGTAACCCCAGTATACCCCTGTTGGGATACCACAATATTGACTCAATTCATTTTTTTCATTGAAATATGGTGCTAATATATGCTATGTTCTAATACGAGGCGTCTCATATGCAGCGTAGTTGGTTGAACGGGATTGAGTAATGGCTTTCCATTCCAAAGGCTCGGATTGAGATCCCTGCAGTGCAGAAGAATTTAATTTATTTAGTCCATTTAAGAGCAGTTGTAAGAGCATTCGTAAAAAAATTGATTTATAGCGTTTCCGGAGGTGTAATTGCACGCCTTGAGATACACTGTATCAATTTAGGGTGACTAAACTCATAAAAATAAAAAGAATGTTAAAAAGATAAAATTTTTAACAAATTAAATAGAAGATAATGTGTAGGTACAATTAGAAGATGTTACAGTGGCCACGGAGGTAGCCACTGCCAACAATTCGTAAAATGAACACAAGGTACAATGAGAAATAATATTTGCGTGACAGAAGACTCTTACGTGAGTAGTTGGCAAACAATGCATGCCCCCTATCGTTTTCCCAAGTGCTCTTGGCGACACCGCACTTCCGGGCTTATATTTACTTAGGAAATGTATTTCCTTCAAAGCACGTACTGTCCACTAAACATTGAACGCTCAAAAAGAATGTGGAGAAATGGTCTTCCATTAGCAACTTAGGTTTTCTGTTGCGGAGATTTTAACTGTTTCAACTATTAAGGTTGATAGAGAGGCAACAACGTCATGAAACTGGACTTGACAAACGAATTTACTACCATATAGTTTATCCTTGCTTTTTCCTCGCTTCCCTTTGAATTGCACAACTGAATGAACAAATTGGCGGATGGATGTCGAGAAAATTCACCATCTGTTTGTAGTTAAAGGCTAATAACTTTTGAAACGTATATTTGCTACTGAGTACTACGGATTCTGCTTGTTTGTACTATAGTTTTCACCGGGATTGAGGATTATTATTCATTTAAAATAATAAAGATACAGATACGGAGAATTCATATTAAATAAGTAAATGCACACTGATTTATTCTAGAATCTTAAGTTATCTATAGAAAACATCATAAAATTGCAAAAATCCTGTTACAGCCCGTAATGCATAAGGGAAAAGAGGGGTTAACAAATGGTGGACTGGCCACGCCCACGCTATAGTTTCCATCATTGGTCACCATTGCAAGCGCCAAATACCGGTGAAAACTACGGTAAAATCAATTAAACTCCATGGCACTAAGTAGTAAATATATATATATATATATATATAGAGTTAATTGCCTTAAATTTCGAAAAGATGGTAGATATTATTTCAGTACATCGGCTGATTAGATAGATCAATTATTGCTCAATTTTAGGTATGCAAAATTCAATTTAAAAAAACAATTAGCTTTAGGTAGCTTCAAGAACTTCCTGTGGGAAGCTACCACCATTACATGAGTGCAAAATACACACTTGAAAGACAATACATAATACAAGTATGAATGATATAAAGTACTACTAATCATCAAATTTAGGTGAAATATGCCAGATTCAAGAATTAAGTAATAAATAACTTTTTTTAAATCTCAAAAAGATACAAGATTTTTGACATATTTGAAGAAAAAAACAATTATTTATTTTTCTTTACCCAAAAACAAAGTCTGAACTTTCAAGAGAAAGCAGCCATTCTTTGAGTTTTTTTAAGGATGAAAACTCATTTTTATGACCTTTTAGAGTAGGTGGTAACATATTGTAAAGTTCAGGTCCAATGTGAACTTAACATCTTTAAAATATAGATAGGCGAACATTTTGTAGAGGAAATAGCATATTTCTATGGCCACCTCCAATAAGTGGTTTATCAATATTGGAGGCGCGTGCACTGTAATAAAAACATAGAAACATAGAATTCGTCAATTCCGTTGTACTATTTAAAGAAAAGTAAGGAACGCAAGGATAACCAATATGGTTGTTATTTCGGTCGTCCGGCTACAGTTTGATGACGCAATGCCCCCACCATCTACCTCAGTTGGTGTTATCAAAGATGAATGAAGGTCAAACGAAGAGGGAATCACCAACGAAGATGTCTTAAGGCCGCACTACACGATATATTTTATTGTGCAAACGGATGAATGAATTCCTTCATGTGGAAAATTGTATGATTGTCTGAGTGACTGAAGGGGAAATAGAAACCCGCTCGCATTTCACTCATTTTCTTGTAAAATCTATGTTACATAATTTTGTGCAATAAAATGTACCGTGTAAAGCGGCCTTTACGAAGAGTTGTCGAGAAAAAATAATGATGAAAATCAGTATTAGGAGAGGCAAACTAACTCGAGAAATTTTTCAACACAAGAGTCAATTTTAAAAAAATGGGAAGAGAAACGAATCGGAAGAATAATAAATGGTATTAAAGAAACGGCCGCGTCTACACGTAGACCCGTAAAATGGCGGCGGAGGGAGTGAAGCGAATGTCTTTTCGGGGGCAGAGTCCCGTAACAAATACATATTTGTGGAAGAAGCTTAATATCTTCACTGCAATCACCTTGAATAACTTCCAGTAAGCGAATCTACAAACCACAAGAAAATAATAACGATGAATACATACTAGGTTTCCAGCAAAAGCTCACCGGTAGTTACACGTCCAGCTCTGACGGGAAGAAATTCACCTCGGCAGTAAAACGTAACTAGTACTCACCTGAAAATAAAAGGAAAGAAATTAACATGCATGGATTTATACGCCCATACGCTAGGTATATGTACACTGCGCGTACACTGTAATAAAATGCGCGTGAATAAATGCATGCACGTGGGGCTGACAAACATGGAATGGTGTAATTCATGTTACCATTGGTGTTACTCAGCTCGGTAGTGTAACGCTTCCCAGCGGTTTATGAATTTCTGCGGCTAACAAACACGAATCGTTATACTACTTGAAGAAAACATGCGAGATAAACCAAGTCTTGCCTGCCATAATAACCTTCAAATCAAAATTTTTTCCCTTAGCTCCGCAAGGAAATTGAAATATTCAGAACTGCTCTTCACGAACAGTTGTCGATTAAATTCAAGCGTCCAGGCCTGTACTTCTCAGACGCTATGTTAGAAAGTGGATAAAAGGCAAACGTAACAATGTCTGGCGTATTTGATGGATATCAACGCATTAAAAACAATCTCGCGTTCGACCACCGTACCTCTATAGGCGGTATTACGCATAGAATTTACTTCCATGACAGTTACCAGTCGCTTGCAAGAGACACTTCGTTGTATGAGCAAGGACTTCCATGACGGTAGGTGTCGATTTTGGTAATAATCGAATGCGGTTCGCAATTGCTGGCTTCGAATTTGCTGCGGTTCGACTGGCATCTTTTTTTCTGCAAGCAGTTAATCGATAGAGCCAACAATCGCATCGCATTTGGTGAAATCTTGGTCGTATGACAGCGAACGGAGATTAAAATTTTAAACATCGAATAACTCACAGAGAGGACTCATTGTTGCACGTGTACATTATTATTTGAACTTATTTAAAGTTAATTATTAAATTTTATTAAATTATTATTGTATTTAAATTATTATTTTATTAAACGTATAAAATTTTATTTGAAATATTTAAATTGCAAAATAATCCCTAAGGTAAGCATCATGACTTATGTCTAACTTGATAATTATAATCATACCCTTAATTCTAATATGTACTTGATACGAGGTAATAATGTACAAAGAATATAATTTATACAAATTTCTTTAGTCCACGAATGCCCATGGGACTTTAACAGCGATATACGAACTCCATTATTGCCATATTTAGGCAATTTTCGTAATAACCATTGTCATTGTCTACCCCTGTCATCCATTTGCTTGGAAAAATCCGGAAGTCGTGCGATATCAGAACGATACCCTTCAAGCAGCGATATGATTCGAGATATATCTACACTTGCTACTCACGTAGAAGTTATCTTCCATGTGTAAAGCCGCCTATTGATTGCTTAGCGCACATCGACGCTGCTCCCAACAATAACCAGCGCTGTTAAGGTCTGCAACGAATGGAAAGCAAGTGTTCTGCTGTGTTGTAAGATGAGCAAAGTCTCAGATCTAGTGGAAGGCTCCCATCTTTGGCCTGAAGATGAAAATCAGAAATTATACGAAAACAAATCCACCTGCTTATATTGACTTATATTGACGACGCACCAATTTTAAGGGGGATCTAACGAAGAATCAACCGATTCTCATGGAATTTAAGCTTCTACTCGGTGGGTATTAAAGGAAATAAGTCCACCTCAAAGTGTCGAGGCTTCGGATTAGCCAGTTCCTCGCTGAAGGAGTTTCAGCGTGAGGAGTTTATCGAACAAAAGGACACCCATTGTGCTCGCCTGGAAAGGCGCTGGAAGCGGGAAAAGGTTCTCTCAAGGTGGCTAGAGCGATTGCCGTTTATGTACAGATTTACGTGGAAATTAGCATTCGTGTACTTAATATATATACGTATAAATAAAACTGTAACAATTAATTCTTTCCAATTTCGTTTCTATACAATTTAATGAAATTAAAACTACGTAGCTTTATAGCACTTGTCACATATTTCGAAACTATTCGATTACATATGTACAAATTTTCTCACAAACACGAAAACATTCCTCTCAAATAATTATTATGGCTACTATTGAATATAAAGGTAACATGCCCAATGACTAACGAGTATTTATGGCCATTTCTCGATTACGTTTCGAATTCAGCGTCGTAAAGCCAAGTCATGGTAGTGTTTCACTCCATTTGTCGGCCCCGGTGGCGGAGGGATTAAGCCCTCGCTTGCCAGTTCGCGGGTTCGAGTCCCGCCTAGGTGGTTTTTCACCACTCAGGACATAAATGTTGTCCTTCGTCTGTTGTTAATGTTAATCACCCAAAGTAAAAAAACGCATTTATTGTGCTGTTTTCGAGATTGTGAGAATAAATAAATATAAAAATTATGCGCCCCGACAAACAGCTTCTCCGATGGCATGGAGAAAATGCGCTGCGAGAGTCGAGGAAGATGTTCATCGAGACGTTATAATACACTTAGCATTTTGATAATCATCGACAGATATGAAGGATACCGACTGAAAATAAGTGAAATTATTTCATAGCTAGGAAAACGTTGACAGAGTTTGCTATGAGGAAAAATGTCAAACAAGGAGCCAGCCTCAGTCTTCTACTATTCATCATATTGATGGACCAGATACATAAATAATGCAAAAGAAGATTACCAAGGTGCAAAATAGGAAATCATAGGTCACCGACTATATATGTTTAGTCACTGGTACATGCAGATGACATTGTATTGAATGCTAATAATAAGAGATAATAGCAATCAGCAGTGGAATAATGGGCAGATGCAATTAGAGAGAATGGAAAGAGCATGAAAGTAGGGAAAAACAAGGTTATGGCATTCTCAAAAAATGAGGTGCAGGAAAGGCTGAAAATTATGTGGGAAGAGCAAGAACTAGTGCAGGTTGACATATTCGAATACCTGGGGACACAAATTACTGGTGATGGAAGGACAGACTCTGAAGTGAGCCACATAATCCATAAAGCAAACCAGGTGTATTATCAGCTTAGCAGATCAGTTGTGGGCACGAAGGAAATATCGGAGGTGACAAAAATGAGGATGTAAAAAAAACCATTTTCCAGCCAGTGCTATTGTTCGGAACAAAGAGCCTAATCCTATCAGACAAGCACAGGAGTAGATTTCAAAGCTGAGAGATGAAATACCTGAGACGAGCAGCAGGAGTCACTAGAAGAGTTAGAGTGGGAAATACTACAATCAAAGCCCAATTCTAGTTACAACCGATAGTAGAGTCATAGGAAAGAAAAACTTTACGATGGTATGAGGAAAGAAAGCCAAGAGCGGTGATGGAGGCAAGACCAGGAGGAAGACGAGGAAGAGGACAACCAAGGCTGGGATGGGAAGAATATGTGGAGTGATTGGCAGCCAGGCGCAGAGAGAGACCAAATTTAGAGAGTGGCTGAGATACCCGGTCGCCTAATAGTAAAAAGGGATTTGAGTAAGAAGGAGAAAAGATTTTACGAAATAGAAGTCGTACGCGTCATGGAGATCAGTTAATTTTCTACGAATTCACTTTTCTTCCGCGGACGAAATAAATAAGTAAGCTGGCCCCGGAGGCGACGGGGTAAAGTCCTCGTCTCCTAAACTGAAGGTCATGGGTTCGAGTCGCGCCTGGGTAGGTTTTTCACCGTGGATGTATGTCAAGTTATGTTGTCCCGACCCTGGAAAATCTGATGTCAGGCTTAGCAGTCTACTTCCAGGCTAGATTCCAGGGACATACGGGGCCAACAGAATCGTCCGGGGTGAAAAACAAAAAAGGAAAAAATCCGAAACAGTTATTATTAAGTATTAGTTTTTGTTCTAGAGACCCGCACGAAGAGATTTCTTTTAAGCAGCAAAGCAGAGTTCTAACATACACCGCATAGACATCTGCGGAAGCGTTTTAATACGGACCAACAGAATCGTCCGGGATGCAAAAAATAGAAAAGATCCGAAAACGCTTCGATATTCATTATTAAGGATTAGTTCTTGTTCTAGTGACCTGCACAAACAGATTTATTTTAAGTAGAGTTCAAAAGCAAAGCAGAGTTCTACAATAGATCGCGTAGACATCTGCGGAAGCATTTTAAGCAGTGGTATGAAATATCTTTAAAGGGACCCCACCCTTATTTCTCCCTTGTCACTTTTAATTCCATATCCTTAACACCATCCTCTATGGACAAGGATGAGAGAGAGAGACGACGGATGGAGTCGATTTGGAGACGGGAATGGTGGGAGTTAAGGTACGGTATCCTCCCCAATTTTAATCCACCCCGGAGTGTCCCGCACTGTCTGACTCCCTTTTGTGAGCACGCTGAATTCTCTTGATATCTGAAGAGTGAGGACGCATAATTGAAACGAGAGAGGAGGGAAAGGCAAAGGATGAACGGTATATGATGATGCATTGAAGGCATGAGACAAGGAATGATGCGGGTTACAGCTTTGAGAAAGAGTGAGAGGGAGAGAGGGAGAGAGAGAGAGAGAGTTTGAGCGGATAAAAGAGTTTTTTTCAATAGTCTAGAGGTGAGGAAAGGTAGTTTTCAACGAGATTCTCCAGTAAAAAACACGGTCCTCGGCTGACCGTCGAAATATAAGGATATAAGAATCAACATCAGGCATCGATTAGTGAAAATTTGTTTCGTTCATGATGAACAATAAAATCTTACTACTTTCACACTTATTATATTAAGATTGATTTTTAAATCCATTCAAATACTAGTCTGATTGCGTCACCGTATCAATCCGCGCAAGATTTTCGGTCGAATCAGCCACAGTGAATGGGAGAGGGTGTCACGCTCGTATTGATTCCCACAGTGCGAGAAACTGAAAGAGCTGGAGAAATTCAATGCGACCAAACGTGTGAAATTCTGTATATGTAGTGCGTGATTAAAATGGAGTGACAAAAAGTAAAAACCCTCCTTTTTCCGATGAAACTCACCACTTTACAGACTTATTTTCATGTATCTAACACTTACATAGTACCCTGAAAGCCACCTCAAAGACGTGCAGGGGGTTAGCTGTCACCCAAGGTCCTTCAATATTGATTATATTCTTCCTTAGATACACGTCTTCGCAACGTAAACAAGTCCGCCATCAAAGTGCTTATTTTAATTTATTCTTCACAATCATACCATAGTTTTTTCAACGTTTTATTTATTTGGAAATGCATTTGTATTCAAAGTGACGAATGGCGCCGTATTTTCGTTGATATCCTTGGGTTTGCAGAGGCAGAAAATGCTCAGTGAGCACATTGATGGGGGATGTGTAGTGGAAATGGTTGCGAAGATCTGTCTCGAAGGAAGAGTACTGTCGATATTGGACGACCTTGGTTGTCGCCAACATGCACTACATTACATTCTCGTCAGCTTAATGAAAGTGATACGTTTAAAAACTCAAAAATTTCTGTCTGAGGTCCAATGTTCAACAAAATGTATAATAGGTACCGTTTGCCAATCATTTCTATCACGTATACACTACGTTTACCAATCGAACTCAGCGAAGAACCCTAAAAGCTTCAACAGAGAAGATGGATACAACCTGTCCTCAACATGGAACAAGAGCGCTAAAACCACCGACCAATGGGAATCAAAGGTGTGAAATTCTAGCACAGCAACTCCTACATATGTCGGCAGAATGCAATGTCTATCGACTCGACCTTAGGGAGTCTCCAGGACAGAGAACGTCACCGTTGTCACTTCAAGTCAACCTACGCGAAGGTATACCCGGAAGATGGACTCTGACACCAGAAGTCGCGGAAACCTGCAGTATAACCTCTAATCATTGTAAACAGGGTGGCATCCATACAAGTGCTTGATCATAATCATTTATTAATCAAATGCATTTGCGCAGAAAATACAAAGGTGGTTGGTACTAAAACCTCCGTCGCCCACTTATTTGAAAACACCAGCGATTGCGGCGACCCATACGATTTCGCACCTCTATACAATATAGGGATGAACATCAATGGTCGATGATTCAGAAAGATCGATGATTGGCGTCCGATGAAATATTGGAAAGATTGGAAAATTTGTGAAACAATATCTTTACTCATAGCAGTTTTTAACGAATCTTGCAGCACTGATTTGTATTTATTTAATTTTTTAGTAAAATCTATATGACTAAAGTCCAAAATACTCGCGGCGTAGGTGAGGCCTAATCAGAGCAAGTAGCACCTCTCTTTTACCCTTTCATCCAAGGACCTTCTTATAATACGCTTAATAAAACCTTGTTTCTTTAATACTGTACAGCATATGTATTGTATGAGTGTTCCCCAAGATACATCAGACGTTAACGTAATTCCAAGATATTTAACTGTATCTGAAGATTTAATGTTACCCCTAACCTTTGCGTCTCTTCTTCCGCATTCACCCATGACTTTCTCAGCCTACCTCTTCCTCTCACACTACTTGTACTTTAATCATGTACCTATTAAGGCATTCGAACATCTTCATTATATAAAATGGCCAAACCAATTAAGTGACCCTCCTTCATATACGTCTATTACTGGAACATTCAACCCATATTCTTTCCCGGCTCTTTCATTCCAAATCCTATCTCTTCTACATTTTCCTTAAACACTTCTCATGTACAACATTCCCACAGAAATCATCTACATCTACGAAATACCGTGCAAGCCACCACTAGAGTGTGTGGCACGGGGTAATTCCACACCAGGCATGCAACAATCACCCCAGTTACAATCAGAACCGAGCACGCTCGCCCGGATTCCAGGCGCAGGCCAAAAGAAGTCAGGATTGCAATGCGGTGAGACCATTTACTAGGATAATCCTAAGTGAACGAACATGCTTCCAAACAGTATACTATTTACAACTACTGGGCAGTATTATTAATGCGACAGATGAATAGTAATACAAGAAACTATGTTATGCAAGAGCTTTGTCTTACCGGAGATTTCATGCGGAATAAATTGCAAGGTAATAATGATGTTCAGACACAAAGCACAAGTGCAAAAACCTATTTTACCCAGTGAGGATCAAAATTTCCCAGAACTGATTTATCGCAACTATTATGGTCCCTGGTATGTGAAAAAAATTAAATTTTAAGTCTAGTGGTTCTAAAGTCTATTTACCTGATTTTATGTGTGTGATCATTTCTAGTTTGGCTTTGGCAGAATATGATGAACGTTCGCCTAAAAATAGTCCACATCAAGCTTTTGTAAAAGATTTAATCTATAAATTTTTTCCTTCAACATTCAGCATACTTTAATGATTTTCTTGACATACCACGGTTTTGCTGAAATGTATTGAAGTTGTAATTAATATGTTTTTCAGCCAATAAAGCGTATTGAAGATGATAGTAATTTTATCCCCGGTTTTGCGATACGAGAGCAGCCACAACATGTACCTTAAATTGAGCTCTCAGAACTAAAAAATACAACTCTAGGTAAACCAAAATATTAAATCTCGTCACAGTAAATCCACTTTCGATAAATCAATGAGCTATCTATATTTTCAATCCCCTCTCGTAGTCTTAAGGTGGCTTTACACATGGAAGTTGACTTCGATGGTGGTAGCAAGTGTAGCGATATCTCGCATCGCATCGCCATTTTCAGGTCATCGTTCTCCGTACACTTCAGCCTTTTACTAAACAAATGATTGACGGGTGCAAACATAGACTATGATAATCACGAACATTACCTACATTTGATAATAATGTTGTTTGTTCACAGCTGTTTGAGTCCCACAGGCATTCGTGGGTTTAGTACATTTGTATAAACCCATTAATTGTGTATTATTACATCGTATCAAGAATGAGAATTATGGCAATGATCATAATTATCAAATAAGAGATAACTCATGAGGATTAACTCAGTGGTTCTTTCGCACTTTAAGTATTTTCAAGTAGGTACAAATAAATATTAACTAAAGCAATAATGAGTCCACCTCTTACTAAGACCTCGTTCACACGATACGACTTTACGCCGTGCGTCGTGTACGGCACGACGTCGTGTTCGTTTAACTGCATTAACGTAAATGCATCCGCACACACGTATCGATCACGTCGCCGTCCACGGCGAACGTGGACATCACGACCCTCTTCAAGCCACGACACGGCGTCGTGCCGTACACGACCCTCTGATCTCTATTGTCGCGTTCATACAGGTCGACGCGCGGTTGTTCCGACTAGGTCTTACGCATGCGCATAAGTTATTTATTTCAGTGTTTTCCTGGATTTGTGAGGTTTGGCAATGGATTGTTTGGCGACTGTGTTACTTGAAATGGCGGAATCAGTTCCAGAAGGATATATCTGCGATTTGGACGTCGAAGTGCTAATTACACTCTTACAAGAACGACACCTCTTTTTGTCTTGCGAATGCAACAAATATAAAAAGAGGATTCTTGTTTGGTTATCCATCTTGACAGAATGAACAGTGTAGCAAGTTTGAAATATGTTGTCTTATCCACGGTACAAGGCCGTCCACGACGCACGGCGTGAAGTCAATACGTGTGAACCTAACCTAGGTTATTCGTTGTTTACATTTTTAATCTCCGTTTGCAGTCATGTGACCAAGAGTCCACCGGATGCGATGCGATCTTATCGCAGAATCGATATGCTACTAGCAGGCAAAAGAGAATCCAATCTATTTTCGATGCAAGTAGCAACCGCGGTCGATTAGCACAACTATCAACCCCTACTGCAATGGAATTGCGTGCTAACAAATAGAAGTGTCGCTTGAAAGCAACTTCCAAGAATACTATCATGGAAGTGACTTCCATGTTAAAACCCGTCTTTAAGATCAGGATTTCATCGGATAGAGAGCGATTTATATCGAAATAAGAGAAATGCAGGTTAAGTTGAAGCCAGTGTAGTTTCTGTTCAAGTACGAACCGCAAACGATTACCACCAACGAGGACCACTACCACCACACATGTTCGTGCTAACAAACCTTAAGTACCATTTCCTCGAGGCTTTCAATTTCATTCCTGTGGAGGCGACTTCCGCGTGCAAAAGCCACCGAATACACCTCTCCCTTGCACATGGGCGTATGATTCGGCCGAGCGCCGTCAGAGGGTGCGCACGAGATCAATCGACTTCCCGGCATCCTCCGTTCCCTTGACAACGCCATCTCCCTCTCTCCCCATCTCACGAGAACGCTTTACCATGACGACATGGAGGTGGGTTGGCTAGCGGGTGGGCAGAGGGAGAGAGAGAAGCAGAGGAATATACATGAATGAGGAAGGTGGGAAAGGGAGGACGGGGATCTAGTGTGGAGAGAATGGAGTGAAAAGGCATCAACAAGATTGGCGAGAACAAGAGTAGGGGAGGAGTCGGCAGGCGAGGGTTAACAGCTGAGGGGGTGAGTCGGTTGGGTTGTTCCGAAGCGTGGGGATGAACACCCCCTTCTTTTCAGTTTCCACTCCTTCCCGCTCTTACTTTCTCCTGCTTTAAGGTGGTGGTGAGGCGCTACAAAAGAAAGAACGGTTTCCAAATCTCGAAGGTATTTATCGCTACAGCGATGTTCTAGAGCAGTGGTCGGCAAACTGCGTCTCTTTGGCCCCTTGAATGTGGCTATTCCACAAAATACCACAGACACAGGAGATACATTACCATTGTTTACTTTAATGCTTATCAGTCACTGTCTTGCTTTTATTTTATAGATAGCTTTCAATTTAATGTGATCAATAAATAAGTTATTAAGTATGATATCAAGTTTTAATCAACATAACTATAGTTTAACTAAGACTTAAAATTTTAAGTAAAGTTCGTCAACTAAATTTTAGGGAGCGTTGTGGAATGAAAGAAAATGTAGTGTCGAGAATTGATAATGGTATGTTGAGATGGTTTGGACATACAAAGAGGATGAACGAAAGACACTTGACGAAACAAGTGAACAAGACGAGTGTGGATGGGAAAGTTGGAAGGGATCGACCTCTGCGAACTTACCTCAGTCAGATTGAGGACGGTATTACCTAAGGCCAGCTAAGGAGTACCCTAATCAAGTCATGACAATGTACACCTATGTAGCTTAAGTTTAAAAAAATTGGCTCTTTAAAGAAATTTCAATCGTTACACTGGTGATATTTGGCTCGGCTGAGTAATGAGTTTACCGATCACGGTTCTAGAGAAGAAAAAATAACTCCTTCTTTAAGGTGGTTCTGGCCTCAGGGTCCCTCATTCCATATTTTCTGAAAACTTGACTATGGAATCTTTGATGTGCGTTTTACAAACTGGAATTAAAATAAAATAGGTTTTACGAGCCAGTTTTACTGTAGGTTAGAATTGAAAGTGGAGACATCAACACGGACTCTTATGAAGCTTGCTCAGATTACAGTAGAAAAACGTCAATTTGAACGGAACTGTTAATAAGAATGAAAAGATCGTGGGTGACAAAAAAATGAAACTTAGGCATCTTACCCCCAGTTATTTTAAGTCATTGAACGATTACAGACAGACAAATTAAAGTCAAAATGCGGTAGTTCCATGCAAATGGCGCTGCAGTCGGCTCATAAAGCTGGACAGATGTACTTATCAAAAAAATATTCGTGGAATAATATGCATATTTTGTAATTAATTTTAGTTTTCAATAAGTAAATCATTTCATCAGCGCAAGCCGAATTTTATACACTGAATATATAAAAATGTGTATCTTAGTATTTGTATTGACTCACATAGACAAGCCGTGTGGTTTGTGACGTGAGTGGTTAACAGCACATTTTCATTACTTTTCAAGCAAGTCGAAAAATTTCTTGGACCACATTTCACATGAGTACATCAATTTAGATGGAAATAACCATGCATGTTGTAATATAAATGAAGGAAGATTTATATTTTAAAATTTTCATCTCCATTATAACACTGTTATAACTTGAGTTTACGGCACGGAATACGAAATGCAAGCAAAAAGTGCATATAAATAGGTGTTTTTGATTCAGTATGATACTTAGATATTTAACAGGAACCATTATAATAATATGAAAGGCATGTTTTCGTGTTTAGGATAAGATCTGTAATCATATCATTGATTTCAATATACATGAGAAGTGCCATAAGGCTCCGGCATAAAATTGCTAAGAATCGAAGACAGTGACGTGCTATTATATTCGCTTCTATCTATACGCATTACTGATGAATTGAGTATGCAAAATTTACCGAAAATCTGTGAATAAACGCACATAGCTCCAACCGCTTTAACTGTTCAACTTTTAAATAGGTTTTACTACTACTGTGTGAGTCACATCAAACCCCGCTTGACGGAACCCCACTAAACGGTAAACTGATGTTAACCAAAACTATAAACAAATACACAACAAGGATTTTTCAAGTTGCCCTCCGATATCCAGATCGATCAAATGATTCAACGCACAATGGAGAAATAGTTATCAATAAATGGAAATATAAGGCTGTCGGAAACCGTTGAGGAGATAAAATGGAGGAGAAAACTTTTGATTACTTTAAAACATTATTTGCGAAATATAGTAATTGAATTTGACGATTTAATTAAGGCGACGTTTAAATATGTAAGTTATACGTATTTTCACCTAATTAACCTTTGGATATCAACCGTCGATTGACCGAAACGTTTGGTATGAAACAGTTTGGTGTGAAACAGCCCCCTATAGCGGTTTAGCGAGGATTTGCCATACCAAATTCTACTTCTTTTCTAGCGTCAAAAGTACCTACTCAATAATATCACAGATTACACGTCAGGATTCACAAGATCCACAGGATTACAGATTACAAACGACTGCATAGAAGCCAATGCAGAACTCGCTTCTAACATAAAACTATATGAAGTGGTTTATTTAAGGCAGTTTGATCAACATTTTTATTTATATAATAATAAATGAATTCTATATGTTGAACTTCTCTCTTTGGTGATTTATTCTGCTGTAATTGACATTATTTCACTAAGATATTACTTTTCAAGGACTCCTTCTGACTAAGTATAGGATAAAATTTTACATAGCACTGCAATATTCACCTCCAGAAACTCTCAATCCTTGCGAAATGGAGGAAAAATAGTCTTCGTCTTCTTTCTCTTCAGCTAATCCCTGGAGAGTAGGGGTCGCTGTTTCTCACACTCCTCCATTCTGTCCGGTCCTTCGGGTCCTCAGATTGTAGTTCTCTTAAGTCTCCTACTCCTATCCATCTCCTCCTAGGTATTCTTCTGGGTCACTTGCCGTTTACCTGTGGGTCCATCATTCTCCTCAAGACATGCCCCTCTTCCCTTCTCACCACATGCCCATCCCACAGTGATCTTCGCTCTTGTACTTTCTTCGAAGCCTCAACCACCCCTTCCTAATCTCTAAATCGCTCATTCCTTACCCTGTGTCTCTTTGTCTTTCCCGTAGTCCATCGCAACATCCTCATTCCCGCCAGGTCCAATTTCTTTTCTTGCTAAATGGAGGCAAAATGATACCTCTTAATTTTTTGACAAAGACTTGATTTTTAGTGTTTTTTATTAGTAACTTATTTAAATAAGCTTCTACTAGCTCGCCAACGCACGGCGCCACTGAACTCTGAGCTGCAATTTTACAGCAAATATTCCCGCGGCTGTATTTTACTACACTCAGGTCGGACGTTCCGTGACCAATATTGGGTCCATAATTAGCAAGAATTGATTCAAATGACACGAGCCGCAGGATATTTGAAGGAAAGCAAAATGGATGCAAACTCCAATATATTAGTTTGCAGATACAAAAGAATGGAGTCAAGTAGGTATTTTAACTCTTAACTAATGGAAAAAAACTATAATAACAGCGCAATTACCCTAGAAAAAATTAGTTTGGCAATTAAAGTAGAAACAAACAATTTACAACATTCTATTCGTCTTGCCTCGGGTAAATCTATTTTCACAACGCTCATGTGGATGTGCCGGAGGAATATCTAGAAACCTCTCTTCCCTCAGATATTTCCCTGCAGTAGGGATGCAACATCGACTAAAAGCATCGAGTAGTCGAGCTTCCCGTGTCTATTTAAGTACTCACCACTCACTCAATTTTCATCAGATTTTTTTACTACTGGATGCTTCCGATGTCTCGGCCAAAAACATCGAGTGTTCCGATACATCTATGTCGATTTAGCATCCCTGCACCGAACAATGTTCAGTGTGGGGCTGCCACATTGACTAAAAACATCGAGTACTCGAGTTTTCGATAATTATAAAAGTACTTACCGCTCACTCAATTTTCATCGGATTATTTTACTACTCGATGTTTACGATTTCTCGTCCAAAAATATCGAGTAGTCCGATACATCTATGTCGATGTGGCATCCCAACTGCAGTGCTATTGTATTCTGATGCCACACTATGAGCCAAGGCCGGCATGAATGAGATCTCATGGATAATATAAAACTCGAACAGGTATGAAATGCACAGAGCACTCCACATTTAGTTAGTGCTTGATGTAATTCACACTGCGTCAGAGAGTCAATCCAGGGTTTGTTTTGGTGGAGATTGATTGTTAAAAAAAAAGAGAGGGAGAGACGCGTAACGTGTTGTAAATAGCGCGCTACCACACAGCAAGACGTTACAGTACGAATATTTAGTTCCACGTGTGTGATGCCATTATTTGTCACCATTAAATTAAACAGTTAATGTAACTGGGTTATGTAATAATTGTAATTATTTATGGGGGGCATTGTAATTATTTTGTTGGGCAAACGTTAAACTCTATAAATAAATAAATAAATAATCGAGAATACAGGTGTAATATAATTTTTGAAATCATGGTAACCGTGAAGAAGGAAGAACATGGAAGTCATTCGTCTTCCTTGACTGGCGAACAGATAATTTTCATTGGAGCAGTATTCGATAACGGCGATAGAATACGATAGCCAAATAATTTATGCGCCATGCAATGACCCTTCATCATTAAATTCAATTATTCACGGGGAATGCAAGTAAAATAGATTTTTCGAAGGCATGGTAACCGCAAATGACGTCAATCATCTTCTTTTCCAGCCGTTTACACCATTTTCAGTGGAGCAGTATTCAGTAACAATGAAGACCAACTATCGTATGTGTCATAGAATGGTGCTCCTACTTTGAAGAAAAAAATAATCGAGAATGTAGATTCAATAGAATTTCTGAAATCTTGACAACGGTAGAGGATATTGTCGTACGCCTTCCTCTGAGAGCAATAGTGCCACACGGGCTGTTTTCCCTCTCAGGCCCCTGCAGTGAATCTGAACTGCCTTCATTGCACCACCTCCATTTTACCTTCACGAAATCCTTAACCATTTTTGCGAATTTCTAAGGGTATTTTCTGAAGTGTTCACTCACCTTACGGAAGCTGACTTGACAAGCGTCCGTCAAACCGATTCTGAAAATGTTATATTCTGGTTCCCGCCGTTTCATAAGCACAGCTGACTTTGATAACGTATGCCAAATACGCCTAACGATGTAATATTAATCTTCTATAAATCTCCTGACAATTGCTGGCAACTTACTATAATTTTTACTATAATTACTATAATTACGATTTTTTCTCATGGCAATTTCTTCAGAAAAATTCACCCGCCATGTTTGTATTTCAACTGGCTTAGCACGGCATATGTGCTGGTGAAGGATACTGACTCTTGGTTGTGGCTTCTTTGAAGTCCTCTTCTCCCTTGCGTTGCCATCTTTGATGGACCGCAAGGGCCTAAGATCTAGTTACCTTGTATCCACCAAAAATTGCTATGGGAATTAGGAAGCCTGGATAGCGTAGTGGTCTGCGCATTGGTCCGGCAAACCAAAGGTCCGTGGTTCGATTCCCGGTCCAGGCCGATTTTTTCTCATGGCAATTTCTTCAGAAAAATTCACCCGCCATGTTTGTATTTCAACTGGCTTAGCACGGCATATGTGCTGGTGAAGGATACTGACTCTTGGTTGTGGCTTCTTTGAAGTCCTCTTCTCCCTTGCGTTGCCATCTTTGATGGACCGCAAGGGCCTAAGATCTAGTTACCTTGTATCCACCAAAAATTGCTATGGGAATTAGGAAGCCTGGATAGCGTAGTGGTCTGCGCATTGGTCCGGCAAACCAAAGGTCCGTGGTTCGATTCCCGGTCCAGGCCGATTTTTTCTCATGGCAATTTCTTCAGAAAAATTCACCCGCCATGTTTGTATTTCAACTGGCTTAGCACGGCATATGTGCTGGTGAAGGATACTGACTCTTGGTTGTGGCTTCTTTGAAGTCCTCTTCTCCCTTGCGTTGCCATCTTTGATGGACCGCAAGGGCCTAAGATCTAGTTACCTTGTATCCACCAAAAATTGCTATGGGAATTAGGAAGCCTGGATAGCGTAGTGGTCTGCGCATTGGTCCGGCAAACCAAAGGTCCGTGGTTCGATTCCCGGTCCAGGCCGATTTTTTCTCATGGCAATTTCTTCAGAAAAATTCACCCGCCATGTTTGTATTTCAACTGGCTTAGCACGGCATATGTGCTGGTGAAGGATACTGACTCTTGGTTGTGGCTTCTTTGAAGTCCTCTTCTCCCTTGCGTTGCCATCTTTGATGGACCGCAAGGGCCTAAGATCTAGTTACCTTGTATCCACCAAAAAATTGCTATGGGAATTAGGAAGCCTGGATAGCGTAGTGGTCTGCGCATTGGTCCGGCAAACCAAAGGTCCGTGGTTCGATTCCCGGTCCAGGCCGATTTTTTCTCATGGCAATTTCTTCAGAAAAATTCACCCGCCATGTTTGTATTTCAACTGGCTTAGCACGGCATATGTGCTGGTGAAGGATACTGACTCTTGGTTGTGGCTTCTTTGAAGTCCTCTTCTCCCTTGCGTTGCCATCTTTGATGGACCGCAAGGGCCTAAGATCTAGTTACCTTGTATCCACCAAAAATTGCTATGGGAATTAGGAAGCCTGGATAGCGTAGTGGTCTGCGCATTGGTCCGGCAAACCAAAGGTCCGTGGTTCGATTCCCGGTCCAGGCCGATTTTTTCTCATGGCAATTTCTTCAGAAAAATTCACCCGCCATGTTTGTATTTCAACTGGCTTAGCACGGCATATGTGCTGGTGAAGGATACTGACTCTTGGTTGTGGCTTCTTTGAAGTCCTCTTCTCCCTTGCGTTGCCATCTTTGATGGACCGCAAGGGCCTAAGATCTAGTTACCTTGTATCCACCAAAAAATTGCTATGGGAATTAGGAAGCCTGGATAGCGTAGTGGTCTGCGCATTGGTCCGGCAAACCAAAGGTCCGTGGTTCGATTCCCGGTCCAGGCCGATTTTTTCTCATGGCAATTTCTTCAGAAAAATTCACCCGCCATGTTTGTATTTCAACTGGCTTAGCACGGCATATGTGCTGGTGAAGGATACTGACTCTTGGTTGTGGCTTCTTTGAAGTCCTCTTCTCCCTTGCGTTGCCATCTTTGATGGACCGCAAGGGCCTAAGATCTAGTTACCTTGTATCCACCAAAAATTGCTATGGGAATTAGGAAGCCTGGATAGCGTAGTGGTCTGCGCATTGGTCCGGCAAACCAAAGGTCCGTGGTTCGATTCCCGGTCCAGGCCGATTTTTTCTCATGGCAATTTCTTCAGAAAAATTCACCCGCCATGTTTGTATTTCAACTGGCTTAGCACGGCATTTGTGCTGGTGAAGGATACTGACTCTTGGTTGTGGCTTCTTTGAAGTCCTCTTCTCCCTTGCGTTGCCATCTTTGATGGACCGCAAGGGCCTAAGATCTAGTTACCTTGTATCCACCAAAAATTGCTATGGGAATTAGGAAGCCTGGATAGCGTAGTGGTCTGCGCATTGGTCCGGCAAACCAAAGGTCCGTGGTTCGATTCCCGGTCCAGGCCGATTTTTTCTCATGGCAATTTCTTCAGAAAAATTCACCCGCCATGTTTGTATTTCAACTGGCTTAGCACGGCATATGTGCTGGTGAAGGATACTGACTCTTGGTTGTGGCTTCTTTGAAGTCCTCTTCTCCCTTGCGTTGCCATCTTTGATGGACCGCAAGGGCCTAAGATCTAGTTACCTTGTATCCACCAAAAATTGCTATGGGAATTAGGAAGCCTGGATAGCGTAGTGGTCTGCGCATTGGTCCGGCAAACCAAAGGTCCGTGGTTCGATTCCCGGTCCAGGCCGATTTTTTCTCATGGCAATTTCTTCAGAAAAATTCACCCGCCATGTTTGTATTTCAACTGGCTTAGCACGGCATATGTGCTGGTGAAGGATACTGACTCTTGGTTGTGGCTTCTTTGAAGTCCTCTTCTCCCTTGCGTTGCCATCTTTGATGGACCGCAAGGGCCTAAGATCTAGTTACCTTGTATCCACCAAAAAATTGCTATGGGAATTAGGAAGCCTGGATAGCGTAGTGGTCTGCGCATTGGTCCGGCAAACCAAAGGTCCGTGGTTCGATTCCCGGTCCAGGCCGATTTTTTCTCATGGCAATTTCTTCAGAAAAATTCACCCGCCATGTTTGTATTTCAACTGGCTTAGCACGGCATATGTGCTGGTGAAGGATACTGACTCTTGGTTGTGGCTTCTTTGAAGTCCTCTTCTCCCTTGCGTTGCCATCTTTGATGGACCGCAAGGGCCTAAGATCTAGTTACCTTGTATCCACCAAAAATTGCTATGGGAATTAGGAAGCCTGGATAGCGTAGTGGTCTGCGCATTGGTCCGGCAAACCAAAGGTCCGTGGTTCGATTCCCGGTCCAGGCCGATTTTTTCTCATGGCAATTTCTTCAGAAAAATTCACCCGCCATGTTTGTATTTCAACTGGCTTAGCACGGCATATGTGCTGGTGAAGGATACTGACTCTTGGTTGTGGCTTCTTTGAAGTCCTCTTCTCCCTTGCGTTGCCATCTTTGATGGACCGCAAGGGCCTAAGATCTAGTTACCTTGTATCCACCAAAAAATTGCTATGGGAATTAGGAAGCCTGGATAGCGTAGTGGTCTGCGCATTGGTCCGGCAAACCAAAGGTCCGTGGTTCGATTCCCGGTCCAGGCCGATTTTTTCTCATGGCAATTTCTTCAGAAAAATTCACCCGCCATGTTTGTATTTCAACTGGCTTAGCACGGCATATGTGCTGGTGAAGGATACTGACTCTTGGTTGTGGCTTCTTTGAAGTCCTCTTCTCCCTTGCGTTGCCATCTTTGATGGACCGCAAGGGCCTAAGATCTAGTTACCTTGTATCCACCAAAAATTGCTATGGGAATTAGGAAGCCTGGATAGCGTAGTGGTCTGCGCATTGGTCCGGCAAACCAAAGGTCCGTGGTTCGATTCCCGGTCCAGGCCGATTTTTTCTCATGGCAATTTCTTCAGAAAAATTCACCCGCCATGTTTGTATTTCAACTGGCTTAGCACGGCATTTGTGCTGGTGAAGGATACTGACTCTTGGTTGTGGCTTCTTTGAAGTCCTCTTCTCCCTTGCGTTGCCATCTTTGATGGACCGCAAGGGCCTAAGATCTAGTTACCTTGTATCCACCAAAAATTGCTATGGGAATTAGGAAGCCTGGATAGCGTAGTGGTCTGCGCATTGGTCCGGCAAACCAAAGGTCCGTGGTTCGATTCCCGGTCCAGGCCGATTTTTTCTCATGGCAATTTCTTCAGAAAAATTCACCCGCCATGTTTGTATTTCAACTGGCTTAGCACGGCATTTGTGCTGGTGAAGGATACTGACTCTTGGTTGTGGCTTCTTTGAAGTCCTCTTCTCCCTTGCGTTGCCATCTTTGATGGACCGCAAGGGCCTAAGATCTAGTTACCTTGTATCCACCAAAAATTGCTATGGGAATTAGGAAGCCTGGATAGCGTAGTGGTCTGCGCATTGGTCCGGCAAACCAAAGGTCCGTGGTTCGATTCCCGGTCCAGGCCGATTTTTTTTTTTTTCTCATGGCAATTTCTTCAGAAAAATTCACCCGCCATGTTTGTATTTCAACTGGCTTAGCACGGCATATGTGCTGGTGAAGGATACTGACTCTTGGTTGTGGCTTCTTTGAAGTCCTCTTCTCCCTTGCGTTGCCATCTTTGATGGACCGCAAGGGCCTAATATCTAGTTACCTTGTATCCACCAAAAATTGCTATGGGAATTAGGAAGCCTGGATAGCGTAGTGGTCTGCGCATTGGTCCGGCAAACCAAAGGTCCGTGGTTCGATTCCCGGTCCAGGCCGATTTTTTCTCATGGCAATTTCTTCAGAAAAATTCACCCGCCATGTTTGTATTTTACTATAATTTTATTCAAATTTTTAATAAATATATGGCACACATTATACAGGCATTACATAACATATTTCAACTCCCATGCGAGGAATCATTTGACTATGATGAAAGTTAGAACAAAAGACAATACAATTTGAATTTTCCTATGTTCTACGGAAAATTTTACAAACATTCCTAAAAATTAGTAAAAGAAGCCAGCACTTATGCAAATATAGAAAAATTTTATATGAACTTTGCTCGAAATAATAAATAATAGAAAAAACCTGCATAACAACTTGAATAATTGAAGCATAAATCCATAAACTATGAAATATTGAAAAACTTAGTAGCCTTAAGGGTCCTACTGCCGTACCATAGTTCTATTAAACAAACGAAATTCGACAAAATTTAATTTAGTTTCCTATATCCTTTGTGTCTGTACCATCTACAGCACTACATCGTAAGCACTACAAGTTAGACATCCATCTTGTTCCAGGTTCGGTCTAGAAGAGAGAATTTCAGGGCCTTTCAATCTAACAATGCCTTTCCATTTCTCGATTCCCTTAAAAACCCTCTCGGCAAACCGAATCCTCAAAGATTCCATCCTATTTGGCGCCTCTGAAAATCTGTTTACCAAGAGGCTGTTCAATACTCCTTCCTTCGTCTTCCATCCCTCTTGACAAGGTTTCGGTGTAATATTCACCAGGGAATTTTTAAAAAATCCTTTGTTTCCCTAACCAAAAGTCACGTTGACAGAACGAAGTGTCATGGATTAATGATAAAAAAATTGACATTTAGTGTTTCAAATTTGGGTAAGGTTGTTTTTTCGATCTCTATCCATCGCGAAAAATATTCGTTGACTGGTCGGAAAATTTCGCTACTTAATTTTGCTCACTACCTATAAAGTCATGTTGCATTTAAATCAGCATTTTTTTAAACGGCACAAAGAAAAAGGTTGTATTTCTCATCATTATGATTCGCGCAGGCTCTAAGCAAATTTATTTCAGTAATTTCCACCAACTTTGTTTAATAGTTTTAGTCATTCTCTGATCGTTTAAAAATGATCTATATGAAACAATTCGTTAGTTTAAAATATTTTCGCGAAAACAGAACTTATATTCAGAAGAAAAATGCTCTTCATTCCTCCAACATATCCATCTTAAGGTCATATCTATACCGAGATCATGGGAAAGGTACCAATTCCATTCATTTAGTACAATACTTCCTCAATATACCAACCCCAAAGAGGGAGAAATCCGTCAAAAAAATTGTTTCACTTAACTGGTACTCGACCCAGGTTTGCTGGTCAGTTGTGCTACCTGGTTACAGCAACAATTCATTTGAACTCGAGAAAAACTTCATCTGGCGTTTCAACGAGCACTATGTTCTCGTCCCAAGTCTACCTTAAAGCACAGGAGACGTGATTGTAAACGATGAGTCACAATCTCGGAGAATAAAACAAGCAGTGTCGCTTTTGGACGACAAACGCTCGACAAATTTTCTAATCAATAACGATTAAGCAAATGATGTGGCACGAAGTCACGTGCACGGGGCCAAAGTTGGATTTTTTTTCTCAGCGAATGTCACCCTTTTTGACGTTTATCTTCGCACTCGTGCGCGTGACTCCGCAGCCACATCATTAACGCGATCGCAATTGATTGGAAAACTCTCTAAATAGCAAGCCAGCCTCCCAACTAGCTGCAAAACTAACGGGCAAAGTCGAGCTACTGGACGTGCAATTAAAACTTAATGACAGCTCAGATAAACTGAAGCTGCATTACCAAAGCAAAATAGGCACGATCTGTATAAGGTGAAATAACAAATCGTGCATTTTTGCATAATATTAAATTTACTTTCAACACTGGTTCAAATGTTAAAGCATCATCTTTAGGTGACAATTGGTTCTCAGCTTACGTACAATCAGTCACCACTTGTCACCTGAATATGATGCATCAACAATAAAACTCGGGTAGAATTAAAGTCACACACTTCAAAGATGTACTGATTATCATTTTACGCTCCGTAAAGTTTGAAAGAGGCATGTTATTCCTTAGCAACTGAATTTCTTTCTTTGATTGATTGGAAAAGGATTTTGGAGCTGATTCCACCAGTACATCCCCATCTCTGTCGTCTTAAACCACGAACGTTATCCCCTGGGAACACTCAGTCAGGTACTGGAATACGGGTTGGATGGATATTTGGGGAGGCCGCTGTAAGAGAGGAAGGGTGGATAGAAAGTCGGCGTCGGTATTAGCCTGCTGTTAGCGGCGCCAATAGGACCACGATTTAGCGTCTCATCCGACAGACGCTTGATAAAGTAATGCCCTCTTCATCTACCTCGATGGTCCTAAGAAACATGCAAGCCATGTTTTCTTAATATTAATCCAGGAATTAGGAAGCCTGTAGCATTTAGACAAAATTTCAATGTTGCAGATATAAATGAAGTACAGTGAAACTCCTCTTAACGACCTCTCCTATCAAGCGATCACCCCTCTCAACGACCAAATTAATATGCATATAAATTTCCCAATAGCAATTAAATTATGCAAATATAAACGCCATCTAGATAGATTTTAACAAAACCGTCTCTTAATGTGTTATTCCACAATTTTTCTAATTCGCCGCCCGTTCATTTGCATTTATTCCTAGAAACTGAACCCCTGTCGAACGATCACCTCTCTTAACAACCATTTATCAGCGGAACCGTCGGTGGTCGCTTTATAAAGGTTTCACTGTATATGTATGTGAAAAATGTTCGCAGTGCGGTGGAGCGGTTGAAGGAGAGATCTTGGAAGGAATAGTAGGTTAAATCGATTAATCAATCTAATGGAAGCATAATATGGTAGTCAGCCAGCCAAAGAGCCAGGAAAAAATGCTCGGAGACTGAATTCTGCAAGACATTCGGTGCACTATCGGTTTTTACCTCTGCCACCATTAATTACCGATAAAAACCAGCTAGAGTACACAGCAAGGAATAAGAAAAAACAAAAAAGCTCCATATATATTCGTCGAATTCAGTCTTACATTTATTCCGAGCATTTGCTTGACATACCTATGCATTTCGTTGCTCCCTTTTCGAAAAGCATTAGATTAAGTACAAATACTCTTCCTAGAATACAATCATCTTTTACTTTGCTAGAAAATACTATGGTTTCTGCATCCGTATAAAAGAAGGAATTGATCGAAGCGCTAGAACTGCTGTAAGAATAATTGAGAATTCCAACTGAAAATGTTTGGATTCTTTCCTCAATCCTCAAAACTAAGTCGGGAAATCTATACTGCAGGTTAAATTACACCGTAGACCTTCATAAGTTTGTTATCTTCTTCTTTTGAAAGATGAATAGAACATCTATACATCTGAAGTCAGGATCATCCTATTCATTCTTCAGAAAATAAGCCAAGAATTATGTAGAAGTGACTCTGCGTTGGAGAGAAGTTTATTTTTTATATCAATCCGGATTTATCAACGTCATAAGGACAAAGAGGGAATACCTCAGCTCTTAAGCCGTCTCACAGATAAGAAATATGTATATACGTAGAGACTCAAAGACCTTATACCGTCTTTTTAGATAAGGTAATACCTGTTCCACGTGGTCCCGGACTTTGTGCCTGGCGTTCTTGAGGAAATTGAAAAGAACTTCCGAGATGGAAGTTTGATATATACGAACCTAAAAAAGCGCTGACGGTTGAGAGATATATCGTGATAAGCGCACAAAAAATACGCAATTATGAAAGGAAGGAAAAGATCTACCTTCCAGTCTTTAATCTAATATATATACGTGCTTCCAGAGGGCAATTGCGTAGAGAAAAATATCAAAAAAAGCCACTTAAAGAGAATGTGGCAGAGGTATATCTCAATAGAGGTAGGCAGGTACTAGCTTTAAAAAACACCTTAAGACATACAGTTATTAACTATCTTGCTCAGCACAATTTATTTTATTTAAGAAATAAGCATTTAAATATTATAAGTAAAATTATAACACAATCCCTATGACTATATACACATGAAATAATTTAAATTCGAGTACATCCATTAAGAGAAGCCGTTCCAAATATTTTTCCTCGTGTGCCAGCTCACTTCAATCGTAATTACTACAGTTTGTATACCTTTTCTGTCATCACTTTGAGCAAAAAACTGGAGACGTGAAGAGACAAAAATCAATTCAGACATTATCCATCTATTGGTCCCGAGGCGTCTTCAGGAATCCATGTAACATTGTTTTATTTGTACACGCCATTCTTACATATTTAGGAATCTCTCCACTCATGTATCTTATAATTTTATGCTTTCCTATCAGTAACTTATTCGTTTTTCTGTTTGGTCACGTCAACAATTTAATTACTGGTACTTTAATATTTTTGGAGCCTGTCAGATAAACCAAATACAACATATTGAACAAATTTTGGCTCAAGAAAACCATAAACGTATGCCAAAGGAAGAAGCATCAAGTCTCAGATAAATATAAAACTAAATAAAAATAAAAAAGTTTCCGTGTCCCATATACAGCAGTAATTTTACGGTTAATTATATAACCATTCAAAATTCCGTCTATTCCAATGCATTTTAATAGCTTGTACAAAATGGCGTCAGAAAGACCAATTGTTTTTAAATGTGGTGTGACCAAAGAAGGGTTTAGATATCATTAATGAGTTGATAGCATTGAGTTTTGCTTTCATCTAACCCAGAGCTTCTGCAAAACAGGAGTTTAAATAATGTTTATTTTGTCTTCGAAAAATATCATTTCCTCTTGAACATCTTCTCCCTAATTCAAGGACAAGTTAGGTGATTCGCCGGTGAATTGATCCGTTTTCCAAGAAACTGTTCGGCCTGATCTACGCCTTTTTCACTCATCAGCGGGCGGAAATTATTCCCCCTTCAGATCTCACCAAAACGTTCGAGGGATTCCTTCCGTTCCCGAACCCTGATTGAATTGGACAACCGCCACCTGTTTTTTCATGGGGAAAGAAATTGGAACGAACGCTTTTGGTATTTATCCGCAATTTTTTCCATTTGTGAGTAGATATCACCAATTTGGCGACTACAAAAACAAACTTAATTAAAACAATGCTAATTTACTTATTTGTACCGGAGGGTTGGTATCGGCCGTACAAATGAATTCAAACATCTCTCTCCGAAAACGTTTCGCTGATGGATTTCTGCAACCTCAGGGCTTGAGATGGATATCAGGCTGATTACAACATAAGGCATCACTTTATACATTTTCATGATTTCTTAATTTATTGCATTGCTTGGAGCCCCCCCATCTCAAACCCTGATGATGCAGAAATAGTAGTGCGGAAAGTTGGCGGAAAGAGGTGTTTGCATTCATTGATCAACCGAGATCAATCCTAAAATCAGTTTCGTAAACATATCTTTTTAAAAGTATTCTACCGGTTAAGGTAGATTTTGTTGAATGCCAGAGAATCTCCAACCGGTTTTCTACACTTTCAGGGGCATATCTCACGCTAGTATAGCCTTTTCTGCCTCAGCATACGATCTACGCTTCTTCATCCCATCCATGAAACCTATCCTCTTTCTTCCCCTCAGACGCTTGCCCAACATTCTTCCCTCAATCACGTAAACAAATAAAGAGGTCCAAATTAACTTACATCAAAATCATATAATTTAGAGTGACTTTGATCACGACGTAATTGTTTGGAATGAAGCGGAATTTTGAACTAATTGAAGTTATTACATATACGGTAAACGTACCATACTAAGGGCATAGCTATATTCGCACTGTTCTCATACTTTTTTTCCAAATTATAATGAGCAGAGCACGCAACAAATGGTTCTTCCGAATTCATTGTTTTCGTAGAATATCTTTCACTTGAAATCATGGGGTTTTCTTTTTTTATTGAATTCAATTATTTCTTCTTCTGTTTCCAGTGTTAGTATCTCAATAAAGAATCAAACTTAGAAGAATAATTTAACTTCCGGGCGTGTATTTTTTTCCAATTTGTTTGGCGGGGCGACTTTGATTACCGCGAGGTTTCACTCGATTTGATTTCCAGATGAGGCTTTTACTCAGCACCATGAGCGTAAATTAAGGACTTTGATCGGAAGGGGAAAAGATTGACGGGAGGTCAGGAAAGATAGGTAGATTTGAAATCCCTACATTGAGGACTTTTTGGCCAGGAAATTTTTGCTAATATTCTTTATTTCCTTTTCACGTTCTATGGTGATCACATTTATTCATAAAAATCATTGAGATAAGTTAATCAATGTAGCGAAAAACTTGCCCATAAACTATAAATTTCCGAGTTTAAGAAAACATAACGGAAACTGTTTTAAATCAAAATTTTGGGAGAGCAACTACCACCTCTTGTCACCCCAGAATTACGCTTATGCACAGTACTAGAGAATGTTTAAGACTATAATTGAAGGAATTTTTTCGCACAGTTCATTATTCAATCAACAAAGTCGCCCAGTTTCAACATTCCTCTAGTAGCTTAAAAATATTCATACCTAAATTTTATTTAGTTCAACACCTCCAGATAGCAGAATTAATAATTTTCAAGCGAAGTCATCTAATAACTTTACAACAGCTGAATATATAAAGTAGAGATTGATTACAACACACCTTTCTTACGGTTTATAATACAAAAAACATCGAATGATCAAAGCCACTCCACATGAGGGGTGACTGATGACCACTAATTCTTAATTTTTTCAAATATTTGTTAATGCTTGAAAACTTGCATCACGATACCTAATTTTTCTTCTAGCTGTATGACATGCATTTTTGAATTATCATCAAACTATAGATTCATGAGGCTAGCAGGTAAGTGTTAACAAAACACCACTGCTGAGTAATTTCTTTAATGTTCCGTACCTACCTAATAATCATACTTTCCATTTGCTACTGTGCCGTGCAATGAAAGATGCTAATGCAATCTCTCGAGATGCTGACTATTTTATTCCTTGTTCAAGTGCCTTTAAGAGATATGTGAGAATCAATGTTTCCCGTTTGACTTATTCTATTTAATCATATCTATATTTTTATTTTACTTCGCCTTACTCAGTTGTGTTTGGTTTCCTTATTAAATTAAGTCATATATATGTTTCTCTTTTTTAATTTATATTTTCTTAATTATTTTACATTTTAAGTTTACCTTAATCTCTCATGATGTGCTATTATTCACTGTAAAGCTAGTACTTCAAGTTGCCTTATACTTGTATTCAGTGTGTACCATCTTTATAAAGGGCTTAAACCTGTTCAATAAATGTGCTCTAAGATATTATAACTGATGAGAGAGAGGATGGAAGAGGAGAAAAATATCGATTGAAGGATTTAAGAACCCTGGCGATGAATTCAGACTTCTCAATACGACGTTTCCATCCACGCAGGCAAAGTCGCCCGCAGTGAAAATTGCGCTGTGCAAACCCCCAATGAACATGGAAAATGACTGGTATTCATCGTTACAAATCTCGGAAAGAAGTTCGGTGAAGGGATGACAATTAAAAATGAGAAAAATGAGATTGAATACATTGATGTCTAAGTGAATGATGTTTCATTCCAACTACCTTTAACGGAGGAGGACGCGTTCAGCCCATTTTGGGGCTCCATTCACCGCCTAAAAAGTCTTCTGGGGGAAGAATAGCCACCCAAAACAGCTAAGCAGGAGGAAGAGGTTTACTTCAGCTGACCGCTGATGACCGAGTGACCGAGATCGTTCCCTTTTACGGCTGCCACTTGTGGGAGTTTTAAAAAAGAGGGAGGGCGAAATTCGTTGAACTTAATCGCGTCCTTATGAAGTTTTTTGCGGGTTGGACTTGTTAGAAATTGTTATATTTGTCGAATACATATCGAGGGGGCCTATTTCTTTTATTTTTATCGGCATTTATGTTTAAGTTTTTAGAAGAGAGGAGGAATCTCTTAAAAATATAAGTTCACTCGGAGGAACTTTAGATCAAGGGCAAGCGGGAGGGTGGAATGCATGTTATGTGGGCCGGGGGAGACTCAATTGTCTAATTAGGTGGGATATTGGAGTGGCAGCGCAAGAGCGTCGAGGGGAGAATGGGGCGAAATCGGCGTCTGAAATAATCGAGTAATTCCAAGGATAATGGAAAGACGAAAGATTGTTGTCGTGGTATTAGTTCACGCAATGTGATTGGATTACCTCCCCGTCACACGATGAGGTACAATAAAAAAGGAACTAACAGAACTCAGCGGCTATAGAAGGCCCAGCAAACAATGCAAACAAGGCAATGGAAACATTAGTACATATGTCTCTCTCCTTGGTTCAGAAATGTCCAGAGAAGGGATGCTAGTTAAAACACGAAACATATCCACACATACAGCCACATCTACATACTACCCTGAGATCTGTTGAAATGTAATGAATGTAAGCAGCGTAAGCAAGTTCACATACCCCAGTTACGCTAACGGCAATTTCATCGTTCCTTTGTTTTTGGCGCGATCTTTTAAACCTTTTTTTGGTATCTAATTACAAAAAAGGAAAATGTTCGTCGTATTGTTACCAAAAAGGAAAAAAGACTCCAGTTTTTCTTGTACGTAAAGGAAGTTTTTTAATAAGATCCGCCGCATGGGCGTGTGGCCGGGACACCAGACGTATAAAGATGTCATGGATAAGGTTGTGGGAGATGAACTCGTGACGTGTTTTATCAGAGTGTATTTAGTGAAGGTCAGTTTTCATTGTGGTCACTTATTGTGCGCGGAAAGAACGAGTTTTTGTACCTATTTGTTCGGCAATGTATCTCTCTTATGTTATCGCTTTTGTCAGACATAGAGATGTAGTAAGGCGTCATGATAATATTCTCGATGTCGCTCTGAAACACACCAGTTGTAAATTTTTCGAGCAAGCGTGTAGTCTCCGAGTCTCTAGGGGCTCCCACCTCAATCCCTCTAAAAGTTGTGAAACATTAGATGTTCAATCGTAGAATTTTTTTTCTTTTCTTTGTATTTTATTGATTGTTTTGGTTCAATCTTTATGACCAGGGTCCCAAGTGAAACATATAGTTACAGTGAAACCTGCCACCGCGGTCATCTCCCTTCAGCGGAAATCTCTCTATTTGACCTGCTTTTTCGGGAACGGAATGAATTACTCGCACATATAAGCGATGTAAATTTCCCTTCCTTCAGTGGACATCTCCTTAAGGTGTCTCTGATCTCATAGTCATTTATTTCAGATAAATTTATTACTTTATTCCAGATTTTGTAAGCTTTAATATAGCATCGATGATGTGCATTTTATATACGTTGATGGAAAAAATAGGGTTTCTAGGTTAGTTTTCCTGTATTTCAGCCTTCAAAATTCAGTATTTTACATGGGTTTTTATGGAGATTGCTCAGATTACAGCAGAAAAACAGCAAGTTAGATGAGAAAGCATACTGACGCTTTCAATTAAATCTGTTTACAATAAGCGAGGAGTCCTGGGAAATTGCATTAAAAAATAGGAATCTTACCATCTATTTCGAATGAACGTAACTATGTCCGGCGAGACGTAGTGGAAGGATATCATAATGAAACCCTAAAATATTTATTCCACACTTCTTCCACAGGTTTAATTGCTAAGGTACAACCTGTGGAAGAAGTGCTACATATTTTAGTGTTTCACCACCTATTACGTTAAATTATTAGCAAATGACTGTCGGGACAAAAGTTAAAAGGCATTGGTTCTCCGCAAATGGCGCCGCAGTCGGCACATAGGCTGGACAAATGTGGTCATTAAAGATGTATTCATAGAATAATCTCCACATTTCGCTCCTTAATTTTGGTTTTCAATAGATGATCCATTTCAACAGTGAAAGCGGGATTTTTTAAAAACTGAATAGCTAAAAATATTTAATCTTGGATTTGTCATGATTCACATAGTCAAGCCAGAGCCATCTAAAACGGCCATAATTTCATGTTGGTGGTCACTTATTACAGGTATTTAAGGAGGAACATGGGATTTTCAGGTTATTTTTCTCGTAACTTAGCACTAAAAGTTGTGATTTTCACATGGGCTCTTACGGATATTGCTCAGATTACAGCAGAAAAGAACGCCGATTTCGATCAGGAAGCATGCTCAGTCTTTCAATAAAATTTGTTTGTAATAAGCAAAGGGTACTGGAAAATCGAATAAAAATAAAACATAGGAATCTTATTACCTCAATATAAAGCTATTAACGAATTACCTTCGTGATTGAAGGTAAAATGTACAGGTATCGAAATTCATTTTCTCAAATGAATCGTGTACGTGTCTTTCTCCAATTTATCGTTTGCGAAGTAATACAAAGATGTAAGATTAGAATAAGCGAGAAAAAGAGTGGCTAAATCAATTCCTTATCGGTCATGTCATCAAAATAAAAAAATAGCAGCAATGATATAAGGGCAATAAAAAATCGCAAAGGATCTGGGACCTTGTAAAGTAAAGGAAGTAAAATTAAAGAATAATTCAGCCTTCTAAGCTGGTACTTTACTTGCATCCTTATAAGAAGGAAAAAACGCACACCGATGACATAGGAGGGTACAGTTAAAGATGAGAGAGGAATAGGTAAACCGAGAACGTCATGGGTGGATGTGGAGGAATATATTACTGAATTGGAACAATGTTAGAAGTCTTAGGAATTGGATATCGCTCACGAAGTAATGCAAGGTGTAAGATTAGCGAAAGAGATTATCCAGGAAAGAGCGTTAAGAAGATTATTATAAAAATACTGCAGTTTTCTACGTCAAATAGCAATAACAAAGTTCTTCTACTTTCACTACCCCAAAAGAGAAGAGCATAATGGTTGAACGTGAACAGTTTATATAAGCTGGTAGAAGTATGACGTATATAAAAGAGAGATACGATACGGCGAAAAAATTGAAGATGCAGAATTCGAAAAATTATAATAATTCTAATTCATGGATTGCACACTTAACTCGAGTAGCCTCGTAGGGTTTCTGTGCTATGTACGTTTTTGCAACCCGTGTCTTCGTCAAATATTAAGGTTAAGGCACAAGTAGTGGGTTTTTGCTCCAGAGTAACTCATCTCACTGGCAATGTTTTTATGCATACCTACGATGGAAGAGTTATCACGTAGAAAAATCCCATTAGCCTAATACAAGGGTTATTTACTTCACCATCTCCCTTCCAAGTGGGTAAATACTTTCCATATCGGTTGTATTTGAGGCGATTTCCATTTAAAACGTGCGATTTCCACTTTTCCGACTGAACAGTAGGTCGATAATTGCCTCCACAACTATAACGGAGGAAAAATATTTACCTTCATGAAGCAATATGTTTATCAGTATTTTTCTGATCACAAAAAGACCTAAAAAAAAACTTAGAACAAATTTTTGGACTCGTCGAGATAGAGGCATCGCTGATTGTTATTATTATAGTATGTTAGTATACGAACCCGATCCCCTAACTTTTACTCCCCAAAAAGAGAAAAGCGTCTCACACCGATATAAAGCCACCGGCTACCTAACCTTGATTCTGCAAAACTTCGAAGAAAAAAGCGAACCAGCCGGCACGTAACCATGGACTACTACAATAAGGTAAAAATGGCTACAGAAAAACTTCAAAAGTAGTTTATATATGATTCTTCAAAAATATTTTTAAAAAGAGAAAAATCGAGGGGAAACGTGTTTTGAGAACAACAGATTTGAAATTTTCAATAAGAAATCCATGTGCAATGTTGCAGAATTAGCAATCAATGGCAAAGCAGTTACTTTACTCTTCAAACCAGAAATGTGGGACACGTTTTCACCAGGCATCCAACATTTTCTTGCATGTCTGGTGATTCCATCTCCAAATACCAAAACAGAGCGAAACTTCCCTTGTCTGTTCCACCACAATTTTGACCAATTTTGCGGGACGTACACGGTTTTATTACAATGGTGATCATGCTCAATGATATGGAAATGTAGGTATCCGTTGCCTAGTCACGAGAGCAGAAGAAATTTAGAAGCAGCTTGCAACTTCGATAGATATCTTGTCTTGGTGTTTATTATGCCACCGGACACAGATTTACCGGCGTTTTAGACCAGGAAACCGCGGGGGAAAACGGCATGTGGAGTGCCCACTTAATAAAATCCGACTACCACTCTCTCTTTCTTTTAGAAAAAAATCCATCCCCTCTCTCGTCAAGGGGAAAAATCATGAAAAAAACAGCCATGCCCACTGACTCCCTAAACGTCTCGACGTGCACCCCGAAAGCGCTCGTGGTTGAATTGGCCTGAGTTGGCGCCAGAGGACGGAAGAGGGAGCAAGGAAAAAGAGTTAAGGAATGATGGATGAATGAACTATAGACACGGCGTTAAAGGGAGAGCGTGAGAGGAAAAGTACACAGCGGAGAGTTCGCACGTTGGAATTACTTAAGGCTGATTGACACCACAATTTGAGTCACCACTGGAATCGACACAGAAAACACAAAACCAAATTCGGAACTTCCACTGAATTCAGTGCCTCGAAGCGTGTCTTGAACGCGTTTCTACTTTACAGTGTTTTTCCAGGAGTCAAATGGAAGACTTCAGGCACGAAATTAAAGAATAAAAATGCCGCCAGGAGGATATTTATAACATGGGACCAAAAATTGAGCGAAAATAAGTATTACTAATGCGTAGTACTATTTTCTGTCTCTCATAACACTGAGTACTATTAAGAATATCATAACTGAGAGCCTCCTAAAAAAAAATTCGAAGGTATCCGTAAAAGATTTCCATATTTTCACGCAAAATGTCACGCATTGTTCCTGAAACTAAGGCACTGCAAAAATCACCACGGCGAAAAAAAGCACCTTCTTCTACTACTACAGGCATATTACGGAAACTAAAGCAAATAATGCTAAAGTATAGTTAATCGGGAGTTGAAAAACGCAGCGCCACCAACCAGACGTCCCATGAACAGTGCCGCGCAATAAAAAAATTCCATTTATTTTTGTTATAGACCTCATATACCCAATTATTAGGTAACACAAATACGAGACGGATATCAGATACCTTATTTCATGGCGTAACGTCCTTCGGTAATTACTGTTAATGCTGGCTTCCGTTCCGTTGGATTACCGCCTTCTATTCTCTCGGAACGTGACAGAAACCGCTCGAAGCTCCCTTGACAGATTTTGAGTGAGCCAATTGGATGATTTACAGCGACTGGCTCCTTCCTACGCTTTGGATGAGTGGATATTTTAATGACCACACGTTGCGCTTGGCCCTAACAAGGTAAGATGCGAGTAAAATGGGGTGCGTCTAGCACTAAATACTTATATACTTAAAGGCTAACGGCAGCATTCGATCGATGCCAATTACTCGTGATATCAAGGACCGACGTTGAAATAGATCATACTCAGTTCTGTTTCTTCTTATGCCATTTGCTCGACACTCAATTAAACGCAATTTACTTAACCTCGGCGGATATATTTCCCTGCCCCTCAGAATAATAAGGGCAAACAGTCTCCGTGAAAAGGAAGACCAGTTGTAAGTGCAACAGTCATAGATACACAAAAAAGCAAGCACAGTTACACTTTAGCTGAATACAGCATCCAGTACTTATGATGATGATCAGATTGAGGTAGGGAATAACGATACAAACTCTGCACGAGAAGGTGAAGAATAAAAAAGTATGATGAAATGTAAGAGAAGGGGAATAGACAAATTACAGGCCATATTTTGCGGCAAACTAGCCAGTTGCCCACAGGAATGTAAAAAAATAGAGGGAAGATGTAAGGCATTATTAAGTTCAGTAAGGCCACACGTTATTCCAAAGTTTCCTTTTGCACGATGTCTTTCATGGCATACGTACAAATTTGTGTACGTTTTCAGCTTAGAGAAATAATATTTTCTGAGATATAAAACAAAGTTACCTTCAAAACCAAGATTCCTTTCGCCCTGAGGGTTATTATGGCATCCTCATCACAAATTTCAAAATAATAATTTTCACTTAAAAATTAATAAGTGGCAGTTAAACACTGTATAACCTGGTGTGAAGCCCGAGAAAACTCGATTAATAATTTTCACGTTGAAGCACCTAAGAGAGCATTTAAAACGGGATCAACGAACGGGGAAATAATGTTATTTGTTCCATCAAAGTTTTAATTAAAACAAATATTTTGAACAGCTTACAACTCAATCAAATCTCAGAGGTAAAAAAATAGACCAATTAGTCGACTATTTTAAAAATAATATTCTCCCTAAAAATAATTTAAAATATAATATTGAATAATAAAATGAGAATTTACAACTACTATTTTGAATGACTTTTTAAACAGTTATTAATTTGCTATAATATAATATTATCTTTTACATTATATTTCGAGTACAATTTTATTTTTTTAAATTATTTTATTTGATTCTAAAATAATGTTATACTGCATGATGTTCTATTCAAAACCGCTACTTTATACATTTTATGCATTTATTATAAAATATTAAATATTATAAAAATTTATTAATAAACTTTAAATAATACTTTTAAAATGCCTAACTGTACGCCTCAATGAATGCTAAGTTAGAAACGTGTTTTTGTTAAAACTTACGCCACAGCTATTACGTCCCTACTGTAACTTATCATTTAGACCTAATGATTTATATTGATTGTAATACAAATTACAAATTAAACAAGTTTTAAATATAGCTACCTTTTTTGACTTTATATTTATTTTTTACTTTATTTTGAACCGTGTTTGCAGAAAAGACTTTAAAGAAGTGGTACACATCATAAAAACCCCTAAAAAGCAGGAGAACTGACATTGACAAGCTTAGAATGTATATTGATTTGATAGGATGAACCCTTATTGAATTCTGAGTGTTTTCCTGTTTGTGTTTTCATAGGAAAGCAAATATAATCAATGGTAATTTGTTTTATGTGCTGAAAATTGTGAAATATTAATTTTATCTGTATTTATTTATATATATTGCTTTGCAAACTTTGTCAATTGTGTATGATTATTTAATTTTTGGCTGTTTACATATTTATTCACTTTTTGGAGTTGTCATTTACTTTGTTCTTGTTCAATATCAAGCTCATTTATTGTTCTAGAAAATTATAATTTATTTTTGTTACTCGCAGAACTGGGTGGTTGATAAATAGCAATAAATTTTACTGTTTATAGAATTTTGTAAAATGGCAAAAACTTTTTCCTTAAAAGTTCAGTTCTTGCAAAGAATTATTTTTAACTTAGTTAATATTACGCACTCCATCTGTGTTACAGTTAAGTTGTCAGAATTTATTTCAAATGTGACCCTGAGTCCGGGCAACCTAAACTGCGAAGTTATTTTTTCATTTAAATTAAGGTTGTAAATGTTTGCCAACCGGTTCGAATATTGTGCGCACATGGAATTTGTTTGGAAATACCGTTCCATTTTAGGCCTGTACAAATAAATTTTAAATATGACTCTAACAAATAAATTTAACAATAAACAAACCCAATAGCTCCCTCTTCTTTAAAGTCTTTAATTGGAGGTAAACTTCAAGGGCTCGGCTTCTGCGCATCATCGTGGCGAATTTGGTTACCTTTAGTGCCAAATTGCCTGATGTATTACATTTGTGTCCACCCAGACTTCCGGAAGGGAAGATTTGAATTAGCACGTTTGGAAGTCGTGTGAGAGGTATATTTCATACCCCATAACAGCATAAATAGAAACTAACATCGGTCGTAAGAGAATTACACAATACGCTGAACCCGGCAAAGGGTGGAAAGACCTTTCATTTTCATGGGTGCTACATTTTTTTAATTTCATGTAAATACTCCTTCGTAAAAGTTTACAGGACAAAGCGTTAAACCAGAGCTTTTACCTAGTAATGAAAACCAGAAATTATAATGACTACAGCCTCGATTGCTATTTCGGCAGGATTTGATATCATGATCTTTTAAAGAACTGAGGAAAGGGTATAATTATCTTCAGGCTTAAAACAGGCTTATCGATGAATTTAATTGCCAAATTTTGATACACATTGAATAATATATTGGATAAAAAGGGTAAATAGAAGAAGTTTCCCTTGGAAAAGTGACCACATTCGTCACAGTAGGTCGGCTATGTTCTTCATTAAAAACCGGAAGTCTGTTATTTAAGCCTAAATACCCGTGTTATATTACAGATGACCTAATCTGAAAAAATATATTAGATGTCTCAAGGTGTAGTGTACATTATAAGTCTTTGAAGTATTGTTTTGGAGAAAGTTGAGGTTGAAAAAGTTCGAATAAATGCCATCGCACTGCCATTACGGAAATATATATCAGCCTTAAAATTCATCATTTTAAAACCAATATATCTTCACTAAATAAGTTAGCCAATAAAGTTAAACAATGAGTTAGTCATATTTTTACACCATTGGATAAAAGAAGTCTTACTTCATTATACATGATGAAATCACGGAAAGTTATCAAGCATGCCAAAAATTAAAGTTCCTTCTTAAGTGACTTCCTACATGAAATTCAATGCCTTCAAAGTCAACTTATCCCCACTCCATCCAACGAGCCAAAATGAAATACGGTAAGCAAAATTAAAGGACGGCTGCAAACTAATTACTTCATCGTCAGAAGAGGTGATTAATCGCGACAAGCACCCATTAAATTCTGCACTGACCTTAAAACATCAAAAATGTGAGAAGGTGAAGAGTGAAATTGGGACAGCAAGTTAACTTGCAACCATTTGAATTTAAAGCGCGAAATATGGCGATTTGGAAAAGTTGATTATTTCCGCATTACCGCGTCGTCAGCTTAAAAGTGGTACTTTTCAGGAAAATCGTGATTAACACTAAAACAAGCCCTTGTCTTATAAAAGTACTGTAAACAAAATATGAATATTGTTTTAATTCCTGGGTTGACGAAACCTCACCATTTACTCCCTACAATAATGAAATATTCTTCAAATTCGCCCATTCGCAAAAGAAATTACACGATAGCTTCATCGCATAATGACTTTATATAAATTCTAATTCTTACTCTTAACTTAGCTTAACGAAGCCTCACGAATTACTGTCTACAATCATGAAGTATTCTCAAAAGTTGCCCATTTGCAGAAGAAATTTAACGATAGTTCCATCGCATAATGACTTTATATCAATTAAAAATTAATGATATCAATTTTAATACAGGAGAACAAAAAGTATCAGAATCTCAATTAAGTGGCCAAGTTATTCAATATTCATGGGGATTGATGGCTGTTTCACTAGCATCTTACGTTCTGTAGTGGAGGATTGGAAAAATTAAGTCTTAGTTGTTGTAAGCTTTCTACGTTCTTTGCAGATTAAATATTTGAAAAGGGTGCAAATTCAACAGAATTCACTGATAATTATGGTCAAAGCTACCCTTAGGTTGACATTCACTATTATTCAATAATAAAAAAAAGTGAATAAAATTAGTATTCTGGCTAATTACACGAAATACTAGTCCTTCATTTCATGTGATAACCAAATCATATCCTTCCTTGCAACGTAATTCTCAACTCAGAATAATGTAATGGTTAATACAAAATTGGGACAAATTCGAAGAAACATTTTATTTATTTAACATTTATAAATACCGCTTGCGTATCGCACAATAAATATTTTTTAATTCAAGCGAAATATATGGCACGTTTTACAACAAAAAGCCAGAAAAACAATAAAATGATATTAGAGTAATTTTACAGTAAAGTTATGCACTAAAGAAAACTCCCAATGCCTACCAAATTACCTTGGATAACTAGAATTTTTAAAAATGCCCTCGTTTGGTGAGCTTTGTAGAAGACATGGGGAAACCCAGTCGCAGTCATAAAGATGGGGGAGCCTATATGTAGATTCGGAGCCGGGTTGCTTGTTGATGTTTGACGTAAGCGAAGACACGTTGCCACGGCGACCTCCGAACGAGGACCCACGAGAGGAGGGAAGGAGGACGTGCCGGCAAATGAGGGAAGAAGGAGGCGGCAGTTCCATTTGGCTCGACTCCATCTAGAAAGGTTTATTTCTATTTTCATTTTTTTCGTTTCTTAGAGCCTCACAGAGGTTGCGGGATCGAACACCCCCTTGGACCTTTCCAAGAAAAAGTATTTCATTTTATGATGAAATATATATTTTCATCCAAGATTTTGATCAATGGTTAGTTCTTCGATTAATCTTAAACAAAAATGCTGTAGATCTTGAAATGAGATTAAAATATTCATACTTTCCTGCCGGAAACCACACTATTATAGCCATTGCTAAAAATTCAAAATCAGTACGGCCAAGTTAAGATAGTTCCTACCAGATAGTTTCCTGGTCGTAATAGAGACCATATTTGAATAAAACGTTTTCATTCCAGGAGCAGTAGAAAGCATGAATTAAGTGTTGCATTATTAACAGAGCAATTATATACTTACGTTTGACAGAAATTCTACGTCATTAAATAACAATCTTTAGCTCCACTAATTTTTTCACGCTGCACTTTTAAAACTCCTCAACAGCAGGAATTTTGCGATTCTGGAAAAAATTAGAGCGGCGACAACACGATATCCTTTAAAAAATAGTTCAGAATACTTAAAAAATTATACACTGTTCACTTTTTGACGAAATCAAGGCGTTAGAAATACCTCGTTTTTTAATAAGGTCTCTCTGAAGTGCTTAAAAGTACCATTTCCTTTGTTAAACGGATGAAACTTCTTTGGCGAATATCTTAAAATGTAAGGCGCTAAGGGGCAGATTTTTTATATTTGTGGAAGGACGAGTTTTTTTTCTTCAATTAAAATAAGACCAACTAGGTGAACTGATATTTCGATCATACCACCGTAAGTAATTTATAATTAAAAAGCTTAAAAATCCTAGAATTGGTCACAGAGTAATTGAAAACTTTAAATTTGGAGTAGCTCAATTTGCCTACCCAACAGCGCACTTTTTTCAATGTGTTTAAAACCCTACGTACCAGACAACACACATCAAGACTGACCGGGTACAGAGTTGAAACGCATTAAACAATAAGAGCTGTAACAATCCCATCCACGACTGATGTATTAGTGTTGATTTTCCAAATAATATGTCAAGCACGAGAAGCATATTTATTGACAGTAATGTGATAAAAGCCGACCTTTTAAATTACAAGCTTTGACAAAATGTATTACTGTGCAGACGCAAAGCATTTGTCAGTGGTTATTTTGAACCTAAAGAATTCTCATATATATTTCATTAAGTATTCCACAAGCCAATTAGTAGGTTTATGGATAGTACTTATCGCAATTCGTTTCCATTCCTATCAATGTCCTGCAATTAGATCCCTCTTGAATTCCTAAAATCGTCTCTATCATTTTATTCGTCCAGAATTCTTATTTTCTTTCTTCCTCCTCCTCACTTTCCCAGTGTTATCTCCTTTATTACTCTCTTCAGCATTTCTCTCGCCTTTCAATATGTCCTCCTGCCATATTTTCTGCCTCCTCGGAGCCTTCACCATTAGCTTCCTCTGCTCTCCAACCATATTCAGTTCTTCCTCTCTTCAATTTCGTCCTTTTTGAAAATGTTTCCTTTTTGAAATGCCAATTCTACATCTAATGTCCCCACCACTACACCCACTCTCCTCCAAATTACTATGCAGATTCGAGAAAAATATTCATCTTGCTCTATTTTGTGCACTCCCACCCTTATTTTAAGTCCCGTCTCTTGCTACATTTAGGTAGTCTAAAAATTACCTGATTTGAGGATATCATAACTAAAGTGCTTTGCTACATAAATCTTTAAAGAAAACTATGCAGAAAAGCACATTGTACAAATTAAAAGCAAATTACTTGTATGCATAAAGAAGTATATTATATGTAATTTTCTACAATATTTCTTTTTCAAAAATAGTTCTTATTGACTAAAGGTTCAAAACATTTTACTTCATTATGTACTAGAAACATTAAAAATGTTACTGAAGTGAATTCTACCTCAGTCAACTATATTATTTAGAGCACTACACACTGGCTAGAAGCTTTTGCGAGCGAATATCGTTTCATTCATCACTGTGCTAGGGCGCTACAGTGGACCAAAAAACAATTCCACGGAATTAAGTGCTCTGATTAAATTGACTGTAACTCACAATTACTTCACTTTCAACCGAAATTTGTAAACAAACAAATGGAGCTGCTTTGGGCTCCCTTTTATACCCACTTCTAGTAGAAATTTTTCTCAACTCCTTGAAGGAAAAAGTATTCAATTCCGGCAACCAGTACCTTTGTTTGGTAAATACTGATTTAGATACGTGGAAGACATCCTCTGTCTATAGTTGGGTTCAAACCGCCAATTGGATTCTTTCCTGAACCATCTGAACTTCATTCATCCTAATATTTCTTTTTCAGTGGAAAAAGACGTGAACAGATCACTAAATGTCTTAGATCTGTCTATTTTAATAAGAGGCCCACAAGCAAGCTGCTTTAAATTCCATGGTTCATCACCTTCTTCGCACTCCACACACTCTCACCAACTTTAAAACTGTACTTTTGGCAATTAAGTCCATAGCCGCTAGCAATGACTAAAATCCAAATTTAGTGGACAAAATTCTTCACAAAAAGCAGCAATCCTTTGCTACAAAACAGATTTCCCACGCATAATCAGTAAGACCCTCAAAGACCAAGTGGTGCTCTATTATTTTCTAGGAAAAAGTTCTTATAGGATATCAAACCGCCGTCCGATATCCCTTAAGGCAGCATTCTACATTCTCCTAACGCCTTCGAAATTTTTAGCAAAGGGTAATGACAAAGTTGATAAATTATTCAGATCGGGTATTTGCAATATTAAATGTAATAGTTGTAATATAGCTTACATTGGTCAAGCAGGACGAAATTTTAAGACACGGATCAAAGAATACAACGAAGTTACTTAAATATGGTAACCAATTCACAATTAGCAAAGCATCTGCTGGATAATAATAACGTTATTGGTTTTATCTCCGAAATTCTACATGTCCTACCAAAAGGTTTAAATATGGATGCATTGGAGCAAATGGAAACTATCACAGTCAAGCAACCTTTGCAACGAGTCACTTTTTCCGCCCCCCTCCCCACTCCTTTCCGAAAAACCTTCCCTGCTCACAATTGGATATTTGGATATTTAGGCAGGCAACCGATAGCTAATGTCACTTGCGCCATAGGGGAAAGGTAAGGGAGGAAGGGTGGATAGAAACCCGGCGTCGGCATTACCCTGCTCTTAACGAAAGGCGCCAAGGTGACCACGGCTTAACGTCTCATCCGACAGACGGAGTACTCTACTTGAAGTGCCCTCCACAAGACACTCAAATAGGGATTGGGCTCCCTCTGAAATACATCCGCCTCTGCAGGGATATGAACCCTGGCCGCCCGTGTGGTAGGCGAGTACTCTAGCCACCACACCAACCCGATCTCCCCCCCTTCTCACAAGTTTCTAGCCTATGTTCCCCTGCCTTTCTAGCCAAAAATTAGTTTACTAGAACTTATAATAAAGTTTAGTAGAAATACTTAGTATACCGTAATGACGGCGTTTAAGTATGTTGGATGAAATAAAATATGGAAGGTAATACTTCCAACTTTTTACGTGGTTTCGTGAATAGGTTTAATTTATATAAATAAAAAAGTACTACTAATTACACTGTGAGCATCAGCAGATGAATTTTTGGGGGATTATAACATCCTATCTCTTAAAGATATGAGCGAGGACCAATAGCAACGATGGACCGAAAGGGACGGCCGTTTCATAGAAGTCAGTCCTCCGTTCAATCCATGAGCCCGTTCCTTCGGATCCGTTCTTTCGCGAACGACCCACCTCTACTACGAACCCAAGGTGTAAAAGGGAGAGATGCAGGAATTTGGGAAGGGTAATGGCTCAAAACTGGGCCACAATTACGTAGACCACCTAGTAAACCATAAAGCCTTGTTTGATCTTTAAGCTTCAGAAACCCGGACTCTCCTTCATTGAAAAATCAGCTGCAAGCCTCTTTCACAAAATTTTACCCCTTCGCACGTTGGCCGTAACCGTCACCGCGCTACCCTTAAACGAACTACTAAAGCCGCGGCCATCCGCCGGTCACCGCCCGTAATACAGTCGTTTGGTTCGTTGGCGTCTCGGCGGCTTCAGATATTCGCGGGCAACTTGAATGACCCCGTTGCCCACCGATCACCACGTGGAGGTGTGCATTCGGGTGCTTAGCCATTAAAAACTCTTCTCCGTAACAAATTAGGTCGATTCCCTGGCAGTCTTCGCGCTAGGGTAATACAGTGCGCTGATCTGCAGGATCGTTCGATTCAATATATATTCGTAGCTCCGGCGATAAGGGTCTTCGATATCATTTCCGACACATGGCAGCGATTAATGTGCTTACTGAGCATTTACTGCCAAAGCACACCCGAGGAAACCCGCGAATATGTGGTGCAAGTCATTATTTCGAATGCAAATGCACTGCCGTGTTATCAAAATCGTTGAACAACGTTAGCTAAGCTTATGGAGAATACGCCAAAATTAGCATAAAAATGGCGCACTTTTTTATACGTTGCAAAGACCTGTATCAATGGATACAGGTCTTCGCAATGGATTAGGATGGACGGATACGATATATTGAACAACCTTGCTGTTGTGTTCCGATATTCGATATAGTGATAGAGAGACATGGCGACAATCGACTAATTGCTAGAGGAATAATCCATTCCCAACAACCAGACTACTCACGGGGGATTAGGGTAATCTCCGCGTTCGACTACCAGGTTTCCGAGGAGGGTGCGTCATTTTTTTTCCAAAAATCTTAAAAGTGAAAAGTTCAAAAAAGAAGAAGCAAAACCAAATTTTGATGAGAAAAAAAGTATGTGAAATTCCGGTCGGAATTTTTTATCGTTAACCCGTGTAGCATGGGGTCTGAAATACTCCGCTGAAAAATTGAACTTTCGCGCCAAATAAGCTCTTATTATGGTAAAAATGCAAATTCACGGTCCTTTCACTGAATTCGATCTTTCTTTCGCCGTTCATGAGATTCTGGAGGTCTAGGCGATTGAGCAAAGCGGCGCGCCGGCGCGTGCACAGAGCACCTGCCCCGCCCCCTCCCCCGGCTCTCTGAGCACGGCGGTTCGCCATGCGACGACATCGCAACTGCTACCGATAGCTCTAGATTCCCGCCTCGCCCGAATATTGTGAAGAACATTATGAAAACATTAAGGAATTTTACAAGAAAATTCAATTTTTCGAGTGGGATATTTTATACCTCATGTGACATGGGTTAATGAGATCGCAAACACACCGGAATTCCACATATGTGTTTTCTCATAAAATGTAATGTTTTGGCGGGTGGAGTTTTTTACTTTACAAATTTGCGAAAAATAAGTCGACCTATACTTCCCAGAGTAACCAAGCCTTCACTGATAGCCTCAAAATATTGTTATTCAGATCATTTTCCTTCATTCAAGGTCTCCACATCAATTTGTTAACATAGGCTTCTTTACGAAGAATTTCAAACTATTTAGATCCACATTTTTGGAATGGTAAACACTGTCGCAAAACATTATGCCAACATATTCCTGCCCTCTCATGATAAATGCAATTATTTTCCAAAACAATATAATGCAAAATAATTATCATGGGAAAATAATAATATAACACAAAGAAAAGCTGCACGCCTAGTTAAAAACTGCTTCGAGCAATCATATTCAATCACAAGCACAGCTTTTAGAGGGATTAAGGTGGGGGCGCCTGGAGACTCGGGGGCTACACACTAGGATTAGGTGGCTTGAGAAATTCAGAACTGGTCTGTTTCAGAGCGACACAGAGAATATTATCATGACGCCTCACTAAATCTTTAGATCTGACATAAGCGATAAAATAAAAGAGATACATTGCCGAAGCTATAGGTACAAAAACTCGTTCTTTCCGCGTACAATAAGTGGCCACAATAAAAACTGAGCTCCAATAAATACACTCCCGCAATACATGTCACCAATATCCCTCCCAAAACTTTATCCCTTACATCTCTACACGCCTGATGTCCTAATACACCATGCCACACGCCCATGCTGCGGCTTACAAGGTAGTATGTAGATGTAGTAGTATTTTGGAAGCGTAACCTGAGACAGGCTATCCAATCATACCAACTATTTTGTCGACCCCTTTTCTGACATTAGAAGAAGAGATAGGTACCATGTTTCCTTGCCGCTATGTCATCAGCATCCTGAAAGGAAAGCTCCCTTAAATTCCTAAAGCACGTGGAATTTCCCCAAGACTAGCAAAATGGCGTCCACCTCCTTTAAAAATTCCCACACGTTCTGGTTCAATCAGCCAGTCAAACATGACGCTAGACGAGGACAAATACAGTTTTCAATTTTCCGACGACCAGTTCCTGGCCTCCTCGTCCTTGAGATCATCCTTCTTATCGTGAGATCAACATGACCCAGAACTTATTCAACTTGACAACAAGCTCGCAGTCTCCTCGAAGACGTAAAAATTTGAAAAAAAAGTTCTTACGCCAAGCGCAGTTGAAAAGGCTGGGACTTCACCGCCAGCACGTCGGGAAGGTATATATGGTTTTTACGTCCTAACGGCCTTAGCGCACGAGAAATGAGACGCGTTAAAGCAAAAATATCGGGACACGAAGGAGGGAGGCATGACGAAAATACGTCTCGCTACGGCGCAGGACGCGTTTTTCGCGAGGGATGACGATCACGATGCGCAGCAGCAGAATGGGCTCACTTCCAGCTACGAGAGCTTCGCGACGGTTCGCTGTCGTCACGACACTCCCAAGTTGCGCAACCATTTATTCATATACATATATAGGTGATAGGGAACCTGCGTAACTTCCGCAGGAGGTTGGAGGGTGGCCGGGTAAATTTTTCATGCATTTTCTTCGCCCTAAGTGAACATGTGATCGAAACCAATGAGGTTAATGTGGCTCTAGCCTAATTATGCGAGTTCAAACAGGTACTAAATTACACGTATGTATTTATTTGGTTAAAAAAACTCCTGATTTCACTAGTGAAGTGGACTTCTTCTTTAAAACTTCTTTACTTCTTTAAAAAATGTAGGCATTAACTGTAAATATTATTCAACGAATCTAATATTAATGACTTCACTTATGCAGCAACAAGAGCCGACTTTGGCATCGTTTATACGGAACTACATCGTTTTGACTTTTATTACGGAAGAAATTCATTAATACTTTAACGAAATAGGTGTTCAGATTCCAATATTTTATTTATATTGAATTTCCTAGGATTAAATGCGTCTTGTAACTATTATTACTCAAAGGACTATACATTCATACACATCATACGTCGGTCAAATAGACTTTTTACTGCTGTAAGCAGCATAAAAACAGCCGATGTTAAAATCTCCTTTTCCAAGGTTGAAATACAATAAACCTATCCAGGAAATCCTATTTGATTTTCATCTCAGTTTATAAAATCCACTTCAAAAAAAGCATTTAAATTTTCTGAAAATCAGGAGGCCCTGAGGCCAGAGCCCCAATAAAATGAAATGGAATAGACACGACTGTGAACGCTTCTGGCGGAAGGAATTATTAATAGCTGGTAATCCAACCGTAAGCTTCGATAAAGAATCATAAAGTCAGCATACAGTACATTACCATAACTTTTCGTTAAAATATCATGTTATAGGCCGGTATTCATAGTCCTCAATAATTACAGATTCGTTTCAATCTATGATTATATCTCTAATTAATTACTGTTTCTTATTCATAGTCGTCAAAGAATCAGTGATTCGTCAATCGATGATTCTTGAATCAGAGATTCATCAATCTATGATTATTATGTATTCATAGTCGTCAAATAATGATTGTTTATATTTCTAGTACTCATAGTCAAGCAAACTGTAATTATTTGGCCAAATAATCATTGATTCGTGAATTAAGCTCTCGACCGTAATTAATTAGAGTTTTTCTTTGTGGGACGTCGGTAGTTCTGTGATTGTTTACGACATATTCATGTCTTTACGTTCCAAATTTACAATTTTATACGGTGCTAAAGGCATAGAATACTCTATATGAACGTCTTGAATCGATTAGGATTATTGATTACCTTGAATTGATTAGGATTTCCGTGCAATGGAAATTCGTTCGGATATATTGGCGTATGTGATTGCCAATGACGATGTACCAGCGTATCACTAAAGGCTGCGAAAAACACACATTAGAGATCCAACAAATCCAAATTACTCACATGGGGAGACAACGTACCCTGACTCGCCGATTTGAATGCCGTATTTACTATGTCGTGCACGAGGTCAAAGGCTAGTTCGCCTTGGACTTCGTCAAACATATCCTAGTTGTATTGTAATTAATCAGTATATAATCAGAAATATCCGCCCTTAGTACAAAAAAGCTGGGAAAAGTTACTCTCGCTAGGTTGTTCCGGAGGTATATAATCTTTGTTCCGGAGCCTCACATCACCCGTCTCAATCAGCCTCAAAGCGACTTTGCGTATTAGTTTTTTTATCGCCTGTATTCTAGATAGATTCGTTTGGTGTAGTGGTGAGCGTCGCGTACGTAAGGGTCAGGTGGTTCGAGACCCTCGGCGGCCGTTTATTTTCCATCTCTATATTCACGACAAGAGAGAATTTTTTCCTCCGAGTTACATGTCATATCATATGACTTCACCTCGCCTTTTTTATCGTGATACTTTCCACGAAATTCGTACTCTTCGGTGAATTCGGTGAAAATTCGGTGAATCTTTAATGTCAATGGCCTCACTGGGGCCTGGTGATGGACCGCTTATTATATACGTCAATCTCTGTTTAAAATCCGTAATCTAACTTGCTGTAACAATAGACTTGAGTGTTGACAGACGAAGAGTTTAATAGAGGATACCGATTCTCAAAACCCGTAGTGTTCGAGTATATTCTTCTTAGAACTAATGTTCATATATCGACACTTTCCGCGAGGACTGACAGTTCCTCTTGTGCTACTGTGGCTCACTGCTTTGAGATTTTACGCTTAGGCATCAATATTGAATTGTTGAAATCATATTAAAAATTTAAAAAAATATATCACAGCGGTTTTTAATCACGCAGTATTTAAAAAAATCTTCATGCTGAGTTTAACCTCGACCGAAATTGCCATGAATGTTTTACTCGTAAGCTATCATCAATTGCTACTAATTACATATTTCAAATTTTCTTTATCGGTAATGATCAGATATAAATGCTGCTACTGCTACTCTTCGTCTTCTGTAGTGTTTTACGTACATATGTAGGGATTGCTAGTTCTGTTTCGCAGCCAACGGTGTCCATAACTGTGAAACATATAACTAATCTTTTGGCCGTCCAAATAGCTGACACCATCAGACCGCCTGTTTCTTGTGATGTTCAGGCGACGAATCGGTGCCTCAGGTGTCTCTTTGTGAGAATAGAAAAAAGAGGACACCACACTTATGGTCAGACAATTCCTGACGTTAAACGGCACACGGTACATCATCAACACTTGCCGGAATACGAGATTACTGTTTGTTGATTTTCCCTAGCAACGCCTTTATTAACGTTGAATAATCATAAGAAATAATTCTAACGTAGTGACGGCTAATTCATTTTTATCAAAAAAACATTGCCAATCCATTTTTTATTTTCTTTTTCAATATGCAATTAATAAAACTATATACTCAACTTGAATAAAAATTTAACGATACCCACAAAATGTTTTGCCTCTTCAATTTCTCATACCACTCAAAAATAAACATACATCCAATCTGTAATTCACCAATTACAGATTATCCCAAATAATTAGAAATTCATGAATCAGTGATTCATGAATTGGAGATTGTTTTCTGTCTATGAATACATAAATCAAATAATCAATGATTGACGAATAATCGTTGATTCTGCAATCATTGATTATTCATCCCGTCTATGAATACCGGCCATAAAGTCGTTAATAGTGATACAATAAAGATAAAACATACTCAACATGTCTTGACATGTAGTATTTATAAATAACTACCATTTCGAGCTCACCCTTCAAGAAATACAGCGAAATAAATGAATTTTTTCGTATAATGCTAGGTTTCCTTGAAAAACCGACTTTTCTTGGGATTCTTTAAGGTAAGTTACGTAATTAAAATATGTTTGATCATGTATTAAATTATTTATACGCATGCAAAAACGTGGCAGCGACTTTTGAATGGGAAATATTGGAAGGTAGACTCTCGAAATACATCGTAATCATCAAAATACAAGTTACATTAGGTCTTGATAACGTCCACCATATTTTTGGACTAGTTAAGTTTCCTGTTTAGCACGTCTGACATGTAACTTACAGACTCGAAGCTCTGAGAAATAGGCCCCTGGTCTCAATGGAATTCTTATCGCCAGGCATCTCTGATTTGGGTGAGGTTCTTCATTGGCCTGTAAGTCCTTCTCTTACCACTTGTATCAACACACCAGATCTATTCCTGCCCGTTTACTTCGTCAACCTTTCCTTCAAAAATGACTCTCTGAAAACAATCTCTTTGTAGTATCTGACCCATCCAATTCCACTCTCTCTTCACACTTTTCCACACAGCTTGCTCCTCTCTAATCCTTCTCAGTAATTCCTCATTTTTAACCTTATATGTCCATTGAATCTTCTCCATCTTTCGCCATAGCCACATTTCAAAGCTCTTTAATATTTCCTCCTCACTTGATATATTTCCCTCATCCCTTTCCTTCCTAGTCTACGATCCATTCAAAAATCACATAAAATATTAGGTACATCTTTTCCATAAATCTTTTTTGATGCTCTTAGTTGTCAGGAGTTCCATACTTTTCAAAATACTCGTATTCTCTGAGCGAATCCACTCTAATTATACTGCTTATTAGATTCTAGGTAATTATGCTTCCCAAGTGGTTAAACGACCTAAATTTAAACGATGGTTTCAGACCTCACTTGGTGGAATTCCTTGATATCAGGGATAGAAGGATTAACTTTGCAATCTTTTACAATGTGGAATTGCAAAGTTAATCCTTCTATCCCTGACCTAAATTTCTCGATTTTCTTGCCTTAAATTTTTTTTTAATTTCTTATTCCCCTTAAGAGTTCCTCATTGAATTCAATTTTTCACTATTTATGTTCATTCCATACTTCTCTCTTTCCTCTTGATCTACTGTACCATTCTTTGTATTTCCACTTCACTCTCTCCTATCCCAGCCTGGTCATCTACATGTTTGATGGTCGTCGGTTGACTTCCTCCAAACATTATCGCACAGATTGTCCCACTTGGATTCTTTTCAAAGCTTTCTCTATCATTTGTCCCCATATGAGCTGAACAACAGTGGGGATATGCAGCACCCCTGTGTCACTCCTCTTCCCAGAGTAATCTCATAAGTCTCTTCCTGTTAGATCCGCACCATTACTATTTGAGCCACGTGCAGCTGTTTTATTAACCTTCTATCTACCCACTCCACTCCAATTTCTATTAGGATCTTCATTAGCACCTTCCACTCTACCCGATAAAATGCCTTCTCATAATCAATACTGCAGATAAACATCTCCTTGTTCACTTCCAGCACTCTTACTGTCAGTATTTTTATGCACTAAATTACATCTCTTGTTCTTCCACTTTGAAATCCAAACTGGCCCTTTTCCAAGTTTTCTTCCCCTCCATTCTATTCATTTTTATCCTCAGCATTTTAACTTAGATCTGATAAAAATCATCAAATGCAACCGCCAAAAAAGTCAGATTAGGGCCTAAAACTGTACCGTCTAAAATGGCGGAATTGACTTTAACAATAGAGCGGGATGTTGCCTCTATTATTTTACCTCATTGACCTAAACTCCTTGGTTTCAAAGCTATGCACACATAATTTCTGACTGAACATTTTTGTAGCAACCATAAAACACTCAAAATAGCTGAGACGATCGCCTTTAGGAGGGTGAAACCAGTTCTAGGGGAGCAAAATTTTACTTTCCAATTGCTGAATCAAAGATTGTCTTTTCTTGTGAGAAAAAACCCCTCAACGCCTTACTGCCACGATATTTTGCTGAGGAAAAAAGGAAAAAGCTAATCAAGATCTCTGTGAGGAGTTTATTGTTATATGAAAGCGAGACATGGACTCTGGGACAAAGGTAGAAAAAACATATATGGGAATTTGGGATGTGGTGCTATTGAAGACTGAGTGAGATAAGCTGGAAAGAGGGAGTAACGAACCGATAGGCACTGAGAAAACTGAAGGAAGAATGGAATCTGTGGAGAAGAGTGAAAAGAAGATAGGACAGACGGATCGGACAGTACTGCAGCATGAAGCAGCATAAGTGAAGTAGATTTTAGAAAGAGTGATAGAAGACGAAAGGTAGAGAGAAAGTCCTGGACTGGAGTATTGGAAGCAGATAATAGAGGACATGGGGTGTGGACGGTTTTCAGTCATGGTGAGGATGCAGAGGATAGTAAGAGAGGTGTAGGGCTGTCACAAACCAATCCCTATGGATTGACGACAAGATAATAAGAATTTCTTAATGAATCCTTTCCGTAGGATGATTATACCTGAATTCTAGTTGCATACGTTGCTGCATCAACGATAAATATGGAGAGAGGGGTATTCTCACGGTACGAAACTTTTTGATTACTTCATAGATCATAGATAACCTTTTTTTAGAATTACATAGATATCACAGAAATGTAGTTTCTAAGATGAATAGTAGAATACAGAGTAGATATAAGATAGATGCTATACCGGCGAATAACTGAAGTTGATTGACACATCTAAGGATCTTTACACCAGGGAACCGAACCGGAGCTGAACCGGTGAAAAAGCGAATCGCTCCAGAGGTTTTTTCTGAACCGGTTCGAATGGCGAACCTCCGCGGCGGTTCGGAGCTGAGCGGAAAAAATTGTGGAGCGCTCCGGTTCGGAGTGGAGCGAAGGTCGGAGCGGAGCGATTGTCGGAGCGCCGCGGGAGCGGAGCGTTAGTACCTACTCATCTCTCCGCTCCGAACCCTTCATGGAGCCACATTCAACTATCGCTCTGGAGTGCGTCGTAGCGCTTCAGGCGGCACGGATGAGGATGCCATGAGGCATCAGTCAATTACAAAACAACTCTTGTTGAAACTAAAGATAAAGTCTTTGGGTAGAATAGATGTACTTGAATGGACTGCCCTTTCGTCTGGTGCGGGATGGAATGGCCGGCTAAGCGAGACCATTAGCTCATGCTTTAAGAGTACCTAAGACGAGGCTACGCCCGGTTCGTTGCGAAAATATTTTAAGAAAAATTCTTGGGATTCAGAATGTCATTCTTTCAAACACTCTACATAACTATAAATTAATAATCTTCCATCACTTTCGATGATAATGTTCTCTAAAATTTTATTCCATCATATTCAATTAATCTTCACGTTGCAGTTATTGGACTTAGAATGAAGTTGTATTCATTTTGTGGCGTTCGTAACTTTTACCATCAATGTGATCGTCCGTTACTAAGCAAATGGGTCAAAAACTCATAGTAGAAGTACTTCACTTTAAGTCTCTTCGGCATCTAAGGTTATTTCGAGCATAATATTTGTCAGTCGAAACTCAGGAGTGGGTTTTTTCTAAGCTGATATATGTGATAAATACAAGAAGATTTAAGCAACATGTTTGAACCACCTGATGGCCCACCTAAGGGCCTTTAGGGCCCAAGGGCATTTCGAGTACAGTACAAGTCTTTTCCTGTTGCATTATGCTCAGTTATGCATAATTTCAAGAATGTCGTATGATTAAAAACCTATCTTTATGAAGTAACATGAAAAGCACCAGTTTCGGACTCTGGAAGACCGATTAAGGCGCCAATTTTAATTTTGACCACAAAGACTAACTCATGGCATCAGAAGTTCAATTCAAGCATATAGGTTTACGTGATTTTTTTGTGAAATTCTAGATTAGCAATTTTCTAAAGCCCTCAGTGGAATAACATAAACACTAAGAAAAGGACGTGTCAAATGCATTTACTCTGCAGCAGCCATTAACCACACATGGAGAGTTTGGGGTGAAATATATTCCCAACTAAAATCTCTATGTAATTCTGATATATTGATTTTTCAAAATGAGCTGTATAAGCCTCGGAAATAAGTTTCCATTTCATGCCTTTGATGCGGTTTCCAAGTAAATAAAATACTCTCTTATTGAAGTAGTGCTGTACCGGAGCGTTTCTTCAAGCGCTCCGCTCCGCTCCGAACCAGAGAGCTCGCCACAACGGTTCGGCTCCGGAGCGGAGCGAAAGAATCCAATGTCGCTCCGCTCCAGAGCGGAGCGGCGACCTACGGCGAACCCCATCGGCGCCCGGGAGCGGAGAGACCACGATACGGGACACTCCGCTCCGGTTCGACTTCCTGCTTTACACCAACAGCCCTTAAGCCGATTGAAAAGTTTTCCAAGGAAACGTCTGTGAGAATAGAGAATCAGTAAATGAAATAAAAAATTAAATCAAACTCGGTCCAACTTTGCGGAGTTCCATGTTAATTAGCAAAAATAACATTAAGACTCCACTGGTCAGTTCACAGATCAATTCATGGCACAATCCGGACTTTTATGCCTGGCATCATCTTTATGTACTCAAAGGCAATTACATAGGGTATTGCGAAGGTTTTATATAGCAAAGGAATGTGTATTGTGGGTGAGAGGGAAATCCTAGAGCAACAAATGGCAATAAATTTATCTATGAACTGACCAGTGGAGTGTAAAAGTTATTTTTACTAATTAATAGAGAATCGAACTCGGTTAGAAGCCCGATACAAATTCACAACCAAGGGCATTACTGTAATATTCACATCACCAAGAAGAGGCGGATTTATTCCAAGGTAAAATAAATTGGATGAATCATCCCTTGAGTTTGCAAATATTTAGCAAAGATCCGATTAAATTTATTGATGAGAGAAATTAACCCGATATATCAGGGGAGCTAGGTCCGCAATGCGAAGCTCTACTGTCGACGCACTAAGCACTAAATCCGATAGACGCACAGTGAGGCCGAATACCCTAATTCTTGGCGAAAAATTAAAAATAATAGAATCTACCGAACAAGTTAAATTGCTGATGCAAATTTTCACCGTATTATTGTCGATTGCAAGAAAATTTAGTTATGGAAGCAATAGTTATGAGATCCATGGAGTTACGGAGCTCATAAAAATATTCGTGTAGCATGGATACATCTACGAGTTACATAACTCATCTACAAACAGTTAATAGCTTTGAATGTTTGATATAAACTCCTACCGATAGATGATATTTATGAAAGTTTGCCCTATGTGTAATGCTAATGCACAGAATAATTAGTCAGTAAGGGTAAACAAACTGGCCATGCGTCACTAAAAACCTCTTATCAAGTAATTAAGTCTCCACACGGTTGTTTGAGCATCCGCCATTTTGGCTACTTCTGGAACTCATAACTCTAAAGTTATCGCAAAAAGGACATTCCTATTTTATACCCTAAATGAATGTATTATTGACGTCATCGTCTCATATGTGTTGTTCCTGCTTCTGACCATTAATGAGCAACTGCTGTGCTAGCTACAGCAAACTTTTTTAAAAATTAATAATGCACAACACATTAAGTTTTCCTCAACACTTATCTTAAATTAATGTTTCAATCAGATGGAAGAAGTATCTCCAATATTTAGTCAGTTATTCCTGCATCAGTAGTGATTATTCATGGAATAATGGCGCTTCTTTTTTCGTACTCCATCAAAAAAAAGCGAGAAAATCCAATTGGTTCAACATATATACATACAATTAATGTCTGCGTGAATCTTGAATGTAGTTGTCAGAGAGAGGTCCACTTACCTATAAAAAAAGAAAGAATGATTCAATTAGAGTTATTTCTAAATTTGTCCAAGGAAGCTCACGAAAGTAAATACTGAAAAATCCCTAACCTACATAATTGTTTCCACTCTCAAAAGTTAGAGAAAACCACTGGCATAAATACTGATATCTGAATTGAATCGGCGAGTAGTTTAAAAATGAGCAATGGACAGTATGTTAATTATGGCATTAAAGCTTCAACAACTATTTACAATTAAAAATCTTGTCGTCACCGAAACAGTTTTGAAGCCCGGTAGGTGGTAAGATTAAAGGAGAACAAAATGTGGAATCACAGCATACACCAACATAACAAAAGACAAACGAAAATTCACTGAAAGGAACTATGCCGCAACCACACGCGAGTTATAGGAACCAAATTTCAAGTCATAGGCGCGAACATAGATGTAAACAAAAATAATAATTTTTTTCACATTATTCTTACTTATAAAACAGTGTGTTCTTTTATGACGTTAACATAAGTGTACATTGTTACTATTTTTCCACTTAACTCTAGGACGCCCGGACTTTTCAACATCATTCAACGCCCAAAGCGGGTCATTTTGACCCACTGTAATTAATGAAATTATTCCTCACTTTGCACTAATATGTTTACATTTTTATAGTTTTTACTACAAACTGTCACTCTTTCTCTTCACATTCATCGATTATTTCACTTTATAACTTTCCTAACTTTGACAATATCGATGATTTATTGATATATAAACTTACGACATTTGTGTCAATTTATCGTTTTTTCAATTTTATTTCATTTTTCTTGTTCATTGTGTCATAGCTCAATATACAACGAAGACTTTTCACATTATTTAATAGATATTTATTATTTTTCAAAGTTTGGTTACAATAAATAAGTTTAAAGTATTATTTTTCGGTCGAAGTAGGAATTTTCCCAAAAATCAACAGTAACTAACTTTGGGATTCTTATTATTAAAGTGATGCACATGTATAAATCTGATGTATTAGGAATAAAAATACATTGCATTGTTTACTGTTTAAAATAATAATAATAATTTTACTGTTTTTTGTTAATGCATTTAAAATTGCAATGCATGTGTATACAATTTTTTTATGGCACTGGCCTCGGTGTTGCAGAATTGGCCTTTTATTTCCTATATAATTCTATGTAGTTTGACACCTCAGCCTGTTTGCATTTATAATGTCAAAAGGTTGTTCCAGACCCCATCTCTTAGTCGTGTAACCATTGTGTAGTTTCTCTGCAAGTTGTTGGATGAAATTTATTCGTGAAATTTTCCTACCAGTGACGGCCTTGTATATCATAACGGAATTGATTGCTGCTAGGTATAGAATGTTATGGAGACTATGAATAGGCCTTCTTATTGATAACGCAAGACTGTACTGCGTTGCAATTTTTTCCACTATGTCCAACCCATATTCGTTGCATTATAGTGCGACACAGGGTGAGGAATATTTTCTCAGAATTAGTTACACTAACACTGGAGTGCAGAGAACTCATTACTAGGACATGTTCCCCACAATTTCCTTGATAAATCGTGAATGTAACATGGTAAGATTTCAGTACTCTTATGGAATAGTTTTCCATGCATTTTTTGAGAGATCGGTACTTCTCTTCTAGAGCGATTCACAGTTCCAACTAAAACAGTGGATTTTTCCTTGAGAAATTGAGCCAAATTTGAGAGATGCTGAGTTGTCTGTGTTCATATTTCTGCATTGGCGAAGAAAGGCAGCATGAGACGCATTCTACACAGTTCGTTGACTATTCATACGGTTATCCTTGACCGTGTTGTCCTCCTCCTCTACATACAAGATGTAGAACTGTTTTACGACAAAGTTTTTGTCCTACCGAAATTAAACATACCTATTACAACAAAGTTGTGAAAAATATGAATGTACTAATCAAAATAATATAACTTTTTTTTGCCAACTATTTATCTCATCTTTAGATGCACTCTTTCTTGTTTTTTGACCGCATTCATCGTCATTTTCTGAAGAATCGGTTGATACTTTGCAAGTTTCAAATTTCAGCTCATCATTGGAGCTGTGAAATAAAAAGTCTCCACCATCCGACTCATCCCCATGAATCATTTGCAGCTCCGCACGAATTTCAACAGATGGTAATGAGCGAATCAGAGACATGCTTGAATACAGAGAACTACAAAACCACTATCACCATAAAACTCAAAATTTTAGCTACAAACTTCACTCTGTGGAACAAAGAGGAAGACTGAATTTGTATTATCCACTTGTCATTTGGAGAGAAAAAGTAGAGCTGGTGGCAACAAAGTGAGCATAGTCCATGCGTCAGTAAGGAGCAATCTTGTATTCTCTGCACTCTAAAATAGTGATAAGGTACACTGCGCACTGCCAACAAATTAATTACTAAATATGCCATGAATCGACCGGACGAAAAATGAGAAGGGTGGGGATACGAGGTGGAAGGAAGGAATATGAGAATATTTTGGAAAGGTGATCCAGGCATGGAAGGTAACCGAATGAGGAATACAGGACAAAGTGGGACGGACAACATGTGCAGCAGAATAACTAATAAACACTAATAAAAAAGTTTTGGTGATGATACAAAGTGCAAATACATATATGGGTCAAAATGACCCGCATATGTATTTGCACCCGTTCTAGGTAAATTCTAAAAAAACTAATGTACGGATTACTCCAAGAAGGTGAAAATTTTTGGACATAAAGGCATGTTAAAATGAATAAAAGTCACGGGAGGAAATCCTGCTCTCATTGAAAATGAAATAAAACAATGAATTTAAAATCACGTTTGGGTCAAAATGACCCGCCTGGGCGTTCTAGTGTTAACGAGGTACTTTGAGCAAAATGTGATTTTACCTAGAAATTAATGATTTTGGGCTCATTAAAAAAAATATCTCACCTTTCCAAAGATACCAAAATATCAGCCTCTTACATAATTACTTTCCGAGATTTCTGACAAATAATACCAGCCCTTTTGCATGGGAAATGTTACGTGTATACATTATAGACAGATCTTATTTTAAGAACGAGGATTTTCTAACTCCTAGCTCTCCTTCCAAAGTGAACAGTTTTTAGTTAGTCTGTTTACACGACTTTTTTTTTAAATCAATCATATAGTCACCGCAGTAATTTTTCAAAATCGCAAAAAACCTTCCGTTGTGAAGTTGTGAACTTACTGCGTGAATATAATGAGTCAAATTAAAGAATTATGTATATATTTAATTAGTTATAATTTCAGTCACATAAAAGTGTATTATTTCACCATTAATGACACAATAGCTCCTTTCCCTATGGTTGCCGAAATTAAAACGTATACTTCGAATGCGATCTCCATTATGACCTGGTAACTATCTCGCTCAAACAACCTTGAACTCGGAACTATAGGTGTTAAAATATGGGAATCTTAGAAGAAAGCAGAGGAAGAAAGTAGCTTTTCTGTTATGCATAAATGCCATTCCTGAAACAGAAAGATACCCTAAATCAAATTAAGTTCATTATTCCAAGAAATGCATTCGCCATACAATGAGGACATAATCAGTTCTCTCGACTTCGGCATTCTAAAGGCACGCATAATAACGTACTTCATTCATTTTAGTTTTTATTTATTTTCCGCTTCTATTCTTGCTACTGAATAACCTTCCACCTCCGTTTTTTTCTCCCTCCGTTCATTCAGGTGTCTTTTCCCTTTCTTCTTTCCCTTCCCTACAAAGCCCTTGAAATTTTTATTAATCTTCTAAATTAATTTTTATCTTATATTTATTTACTTAAGTAGTTGTTCAGATACATCATTTCCACCTATTTACAGTGACGTAGTAATAATAATAATAGGTTTGTACATGTCAATAAACATGAAATGCAACCTAAACAATCAAATAAAACATAGGGTACATGATTATAATAAGGCTAACAAACAAATAAAACGTACGAGGAAAAGAGAAAGAATGGAGTGCTTAGTTATGTGCAGACATGTGGGACATGGCAGGGGTCATGAAGGAGTCAGATGACAAAAAAAAGGGATTAATATTATCAAATGTAGAATTAAGAAGTGCGGTAGAAGAGAAGTACAAGTAGTAGTATCAAGTAGAAGAAGAAGTGCAACAAAAAAAATTACCTGCTGCTACTATTGCAGACATAATACGTCATTCCACAGAAAAAAGCTCAAAAGCTGAATTTGTAATATGGGAAAAGTAATCATTGAAAATATCGACTGATATGCAGATATGAGAACTCTTCTCATTTTTTTGTACTACGGACGTCATCTGTGAAAGTATTATATTTATTAAAGTAAATAAAGAAAAGAGTGGTTTCCGTTTGTATTGACTAATGTAGTCTTCCTGAAACTAAATTTGATTGGAAAAATTTGTCAATGAACCCAACCCTTCCGAAGCTATTATAATTAATCATATGAAGAACACACTTGGAGAGCGAGATAGAGACTAAGTACGGTGCTTCCCATTTCTTGCGATAGCCGGTGGTGGACGGTTCGTGGCTACCCTTTTCAAGGGGGGGCGAACAAAAATATGCGTAGTTTTGACTTGACTTGACGGCATCACGTCATGAAAAGTTGAATAGTGACGTTAATGTCAATCAGAATAAATTAGATGAAGTAAAAACGGCATAATATCAGACTGAATTGATTTAAAATTGACCCTCGGCTTCGTTGTTACCGTTGCCACGTTTTTATTCCCTGCCAAAGTCCATGCGAAATCCGCTTTCGGCTGCGTTTCATTTCATTTATCAAGCTGACGATCGCCGCCTGCTGCGTTCGACAGTCGGCTATAGCCACACCTAAATCGAAAGCACACACAGAGTCTGCTGTTCCATTACTGGGTATTCTGTCGATCAATAAAGTGGCTCACGATACGGCTGAGTTAGATACTCATTAGTGACAGAATTAAACAAGGCGGAAGATAGTGCTTAAGTATATATAACCGTAAAAAAGAAGCGCGAGGTTCTCCGCTGCGGCGCTTTGAGAGAGGTGTGTGCTTTTCACGAGATGTAATCAAGGAACGCCTCGTGAGAAAAGTTATTTCGTGCCCACTCTAACATCGCCACGCTATAAAAAAGGAATCCAGTGCCTCTCTATAGGCCGGGAAATAGCAACAGATGACCCAAAGGCGAGAGAGGAAAAACTGCTCCTCTATTGATTGACAATGCCTTTTTTTAACTCATAAATAGGCCCGCCAGCACTGCTTGATAAACTAACACTCCACACTCGAAATATAACTTTATTCTCGTTTTTGAAGGGGTGTTCTACAGAAACACAAATTGAGCGTCGGAGGGTTACGTCACCGAACGCAAGGGGGTATCTTGAACTTTTCTGCGTCGCAATCAGAGCAGAGCAAAGGGAGAGCATCCATAAAATATAATTTGACATGGCTGAATTCGCAATAAACCCTTTATTAACCACAAAAAACACAAAAAAGAGTTAAATAACGTAGCAGAATCATGATATAAGAGCAAATAGCTTGAAGAACTTGAACAAGATCCCATTTTATCCATTATTCATATAAATGACCCAAGTTCTCGAGTTCGAAGTAAATGAAATCATTTGCACACTATAAGGTCATCTACCGCGAAGACATCGAAGACGGGGACTTAGAATTTCTATCATTGGACATAAATGACGTTCACTCATTGTGCCAGGAGTTCGGGCTGCAATAAATCATAGTAAATGCACCACAATACACGTATAGTGCAAGTCATCACGCCAACGCCATATCTACAAACAAACTGGGTAGAAAAAACATAAAGTTCCCTGATAAAGTGAAATATCTTGGAATTACATAAAACTTCATATATTTGAGGAGAACACACAAACAAAAAATTTGCGGAACAACATTAAGAACCTAAAATTTATCATGCGTATGATAGGGAGGTCCTCGGATGAAAAATTAAAAGATAGCTTCCCTCTGGTTATGCCTCACCTCAAATACACCGCGAGCCTTTAGGGTCCTTGACAGAAAGGTTTCACCAAAATATTAGTAAACACAAGGGAAAGCTGCGCTCTTTGTTAAAAATTGCTGCAAGCAAACATATAGTTTCTCCGCTTAAAGAGGGATTAGGTTGGGAGCCGATAGAGCCTCGAAGGCTACAGGCTAGTTTTAGTTTTATTGGGAAATTCAGAAATGGTGTGTCTCACAGCGACACAGAGAATATCATTTTTACGCGGCATTACATCTCTGGGTCTGGCAGAAGCGATAAAATAAGAAAGATGCATTGCCAAACAGATAGGTACAAAAATTTGTTCTTTCCACGCACAAACGATAACCATAATAAAAAATGAGCTCCACTTAAAACACTCCTATGATACACTCCGCCGTTTCACCTCCCAAAACCTTTATAAATATATACTGCTTCCAAGTAAAAATCATTCGCGCCCTCCCACCTGACACATCTATCATGGAGCTCCGCCATTGGGAACAATCATATATTTCTATCCTAAAATGTATTTGTACTCCCGGGCTTAACCTCCGCTAGCTTTCTCCGTATCCCCTCCTCTTACTCCTCCCTCCCTCACATCCTTCCAACCAATCACTTCCCTCAAACACCAACCACCCTCCTAGTCAGACCCTCTACCCTCAACTCCAGTGTGACACTCTTCAGTTGTGATTTTCTCCCGCTGAGGAAGGGTTCACACCCGAAAGCTTCCGAGAGCAGTGGACACCGGTGTCGGCATGGATCGCCTTTCTGTGAGTGTCCACTGATATACCTATCTATCCATCCCCAACCTCAACGCCTTGTTGCTAGCTTATATTTCTAAATGTATTTCCTTTTTCTGTAAAAAAAAAATATATATATATATATATATATATATATATATATATATATATATATATATATATATATATATATATATACACACACACACACACGGCTGGTGTCCCATTAATTCCAGCCACAAGCCCAAGTGGCGGGTTGCAGGGTTGTATGTAGATGTAGATCCTTGAAAACAATTCTCGCTTCTCTCATATTAACTCATTTCTTCATTAGGGCTCTCCAATTATCATCACCACCAACTGGTATTCTGCCTACTGGCAAGTCCCAAACACCAATGCTGTCTCCGATTCGTCCTTTCCCGGGCCTCTTCCTTGGTTTCCTTGTAACTTCTTTTTATCTTCACTTTGTCGGTCATTTTTCTGCCTTCTTCTCCCTCTTCTCTTTTCTCCCTCCACTGTTCCCATGACTGTTGTATTTGAAATCCCCTTCCCTCTTAAATTATATCCGATCCAGTTTCCCTTTCTCTTCCAATTATAAAGACTACAATTATTTTCATCTTCAGAATCTCTTTATCACTGCATTCATCCATGACTCTCGTGATCTACCCTTTTCTCTCATACCATTCTCTCCACTTATGAATCTGAATCGTAATTTGAATCTCATCTGTTCTCTATCGATGCCTAACCAACTAAGCACACTCGTTTCACTAAGTATGACAATAGATGTGGCATCTTCAGCTAATTTAGCTCCTTCGGTCCGTCATTCAGTCAGCTGTTTTTGAATTAAGAGGCTCTATCGTGCAGCAGAGCGATAATTTAGTCCCAAGGCGCGAACTAATTTCAGGACGCAAATTTTTCGTCGTTCCATTATCCTGCAATCACTCAATTATTTCAGGCGTCGACTTCACTACAAGCTTCCATTTAGCTCCTACCTCCGCTTCAATATCTCAATAATTTGACAATCGAGTCTCCCTCGGCCCACTAAATAGGCATTCCATTTTCTAGCCCTCCCTTGTCCAAAATCTCATCCAATTTAGGCTGTTTTTCCTCTTCCGCCTCATTCAACCTCGAATATGGCGGTCTTCTCTTTTCTTCTATCTACATACTACCGCGGCGTATTCGAGGTATAGCGTAATCATAAGACCTGATGGTGAGAATTTGTTAATTGGAGCCAGTTTTAAGCGTCTTATGGCCAATTGCAAGAACATTTAGTCATGGAAGAAATAGTTAGGAGATCCATAAAGTTATATATCTCATAAAAATATTCGGGTTGCAAGAACACGTCTACTAGTTACATAAACTGTTTACTAATAGTCAATAGCTTCGGATATTTGATCTAATATTCTACCGCCGGATAAATTTATGAAAGTTTAGTCTATGAATAATTGCTAATGCACATAATAATTGACCAGTAAGAGTAAACAAAATGGTAATTTCTCTCAAAACAACTATTTATATAATAATTATGTCTCCAAGCAGTTCATTGCGTATCCACCATCTTAGCTACTTATGGAAATCGTAACTCTATGCCATAAGTAATGAAACTAATAAATTTATCGAATGTTTCTGAAACACTCATTGAATTGTTGCCATGGCTTATGAGTCTCACAGCTTTATAGAATGCACGTGTCGTTTCTTCAATATTAGTCTTATGGAAATTGGCCATAAGACTAATATTAAAGGTCTTTTAACTATGTCAGCAACGAATGGGAACTCTAAAAAGGATATCTATGCATGTAAGTACAAGCTTAAGCCATTTTACGCCATATCACTTGTTCGTCGGGTTGGGTATAACACCGCTAATTCATGATTCCGTCGAATTGATCCGCTTATTCGCAGCATTTTTCTTTTAGCTTTCCCGCTTTTTGTGATCTCCTCCAAGTTTATAGAGTAAGTTATTGCTGATTGTATGTACATTTAAAGCAAGATCATCACCAGTACTACGAAAAAGAGTACATAGGTACATAATTCAATTTGGTGTAAAATGTCTGGAATTTAGAGATTCGTATCTCATCGCAAAATTTTGAGAACCTGCCAACTTTACGAAAAAGCGGGGACAGCCTGGAGAAAACACTAAGATGCTGGTATTCTAATGTCCACTGCCACTCACCCTATTGTAATACCTGGTGGGATAAAATCAGATTTACAAAACAGACTTTCAGATTAACTCCCATTTCGTGACTAAGTTGTCATTAATTAGTGAAATATTTTCACATTGGAAATCGCTCGAGTAGGATTAAGAGAGGGATGTAAAAAACATTGAGGGAGATACCCTGATAAGTTCATCATTTCTCTAATTCCCCGCACCATTGGGGACTGTAGCAAAGAATTAACCCAGATATTTTGGCATAACACCACCACTTCCATGTGCGGCGGGCATCAAGCGGAGAATACCTAGCCCAAGCTAAGAAGGCGTTTATGGGAAAAAGACAATTGCTGTGCTCAAAGAAGATAAGACTACAAACCAGGAGAGAGTATCAGAAAATGATTTAGTACTTTGCCGGATAATTGTATGAGTAAAATTCTCTCGGGCTTCTCTCAGGATTTGGCCTCATGGACCAACCACCTCAGAAGACTTCCTTAAACACATAAATGACCAGCATCCGAGTATCCAATTCACAATGGAGGAGGAGGAGAAAAATAACAGCTTACCCTTCCTTGACATTTTAGTCCAGTGGGATAACACTCTGGGATATCGCGTGTATGGAAAACCTACGCACTCTTGACCTATCCCTTAATGGTCAAAGCCATCACCACCCATCCTAACGGAGAGCGGTAATTTCAACTATAGACCCAACCCATAGCCAGAGCATGTATTCCCTGCATTTCTACTGTCACGAGGAAAATATCAAGGACTCTGAAAAAACGTAACAACCAGGTTATTAATCAGCCACCAAAAAAATGACCAGTTAATACGTGCCGAGTAAACTACGAATTGGGACTTAAGGAACCGGGAGTATAGCAAATTCCATGCCAAAGTGGAAAAAATAGATTGGTGGAACAGGCTGCATGATTGAAACGCGATTGAAAGAACACAGGAGATGCATTAGGTTGTACGATCCTTAAAAATCCACCGTGGTGGAGCATAGTCTTGAGGACCATCTCACCTCCTTTGATGATGCGATACACATAAGCAAGGCCAATGGTCCCAAGAGGAATGGTAGCGTTAGAGGGAAAGACTATTTCAGGAAGCCATAAAAATACATCTTCAGCCCAACAACTTAAACCGGGACTCATGGTACTCTATAAATCAAGGGTGGAAATAATTACTTTCAAAAATATTAACGGAAAGAACTAACAACAATGGCCAGTCAGACGTAACCGTCCAAGACCCTATATAAGAGAGAACACAGACGGCCCGGGCATTATTACCCTGATGACGATAAAAGTGTATCCAACGATACGTTGGTAGGAGCCAAACATTTAACCCGGGGTGAATCCCGAGAGAATTTCACACAGCATCTGAAAACATTCGTGTGAAGCGTAGCTCTCCATGGATCGAAGGCTGTTGGAAAAGCAGACTAGGACAGGGCAGAAGCCTTCGAAACCTGGTGCTGGAGGAGGATTCTGACGATAAAATGGACGGACAAAATAAGAAATGATGAAGTGCACAAAAGAGTAGGAGAGAAAAGGACCATATGGAACACCATACAAAAAAGAATACCCATATAGATTGTATACACCCTGAGACACAATGGGCTTGTGAAGAACATTACTGAAGGTAAAATGGAGGGAAAAGACCAAAGAATAAGTTCATGGACAAAACAAAGAGTAGGAAGAGATACCAAGCGGCAAGGAAAGGAAAGAGGCAAGGAAACAAGCATTTGATAGGGAAGTGTGGAGGGCTGAAGTCACCCAATCTTAGGATTGAACGACCAATGAATGAATGAACTAAAGGGCCGTTCAAGTACTACGTAAGACGATTTATACCATTTTTAACCCCACCCCAACCGACTATGTAAGACTATGTACGATTTCCCCGACACCCCCTCCTTCTCAGTCTTACAAAGACGTTAGATATTTGTGTATTATCTTCGATAATAGTATAATCTTTCCATAGAAGCCATCGCACAGCTTTGAGCAATGGATATCGTATTATTATGCTGCGCTGGAGTACCACGTTCATTTACATTAATAGCGAAACAGTGCCACAGAAGATGAAGTAGTTAACAATTACAGGATACGTGGAAATAAATACTTCTCATTCAAAACCACACTTTAATTATTCCTGAGATTAAAAGGCAAAGAGAGTCTAAAAAAAATTTAAAAACAACATATTCTATGGCGCATCCACCCAAGTCCAAGGCCTTACGAACCAGTTTTCCAGGCAGTCCAAACAACGGATCATCCCTATAAATGTCCTCAGGAAAGCCAATGCCGTCGGTGGTAGCCTTGTCGGTAGATTCGTCGTATATCAACATCCTCTGTTTGAGTCCACTCAGCAACCTCTTCCCCTGTCTGAGAGCCCTCAATGATGTAAAGAACTTCGCTTCCTTGACTAGCGGCCACTATTATAGAACGCAGTTTAATGGTTTACTGTATCTTCTGTGAATGACCTCTGTGTATGTCAGCTGCTTCCTATGTCGCGTAGTACTGTCCACAGATATAACAAGTGCGGTCACGCAATTGACTTTGGACCGACGGGCAGTAAAAATCATACGGCATTCTTACGTAGTCATCAATAGGCACAGAAATGTTCAGCGCCAGACGAGAAAAGAGGGGGAAGGTACAGATCTGTATTCTGTACGTCTGAGGGAGGTGGTACCATATGAATTGTAGACTGTCGCAATGGGCACGTAGGAGGCAGGAGGTCATCTGACAAAATAATTCGCAGACTGCTCCTTAAAACACTGCGACACTCATCATTTTCACTTGGAAATCTGAAGACAGTATTGAGATTCACTAACTTGAGTTGCATACCAGTCGGCGCTAATATCTGGATTATCGCGAGACACATTACTAGGAAGAAGATAATCTGCAACGACTGTCTCTCCGTCGATAACCAGAGACTGCCTTACATATCTGCCTCTCACATAACATTTTAGCTGCCTCAGCCAAGCTCCACAGTTTAAGGTCTGTGTCAATAGTTTTTCCACGCTCATTAAGATGGTTTCCGAACGAATCATGAGGCATTATATGCCACAGAGTTGATGACTCAAAGGTGCCATGCAATGTTTCACTCTATTGAAAGCGCTTTGTCCTGGAGCTATTGTGGCAACAAACAGGGCATCAAGGTTGAAGTCCTTGAAGTGCCGTATTCCCTGGGAGATTACTTAAGGGTAGCACGGATTTTCATCTGGACCTCCGTCCACCATTATTATCATGACAGGTTTGACACTTCCTTCCGAGGTCTAGCAGAGCCCCCGAAAGCTTTCCAGATCGAACAGTCAATGGCATGTTTCTGCTGTAGAAAAAGTATGTTTACCAATACGTATTGCTGTGTAGGTAGGTCCTTCGAAAGAAACTGCCTCTGGTCTGCCGAAACCACGCTCGTCTATTCGGATTCCGGCGTCTACCGAGGGGATGAGTTTATGTTTCTCAGCCATGACCGAGTCATGGTCCGGTAGTTTTACATGATACTTTATTCGTACAATCATTGGAGATTGACTTTTCGCTCCAGTGATTCCGAGAGGTATTCGTATTGAAAATTTCTTTTGGTCTTTAAATTTCTCTTTCCCTTCTCTCCAGAACTCAATTTTATTCTGCTGGGCCAAGTGAACCGACTTTTGAGGAAAGAATTTCCTAAGGGCATGGAAAAGGTTTTGAAAATCATCGCGTACTATCGGACTCATTTCAGACCCTTTGCCTAAGACATCCACTGTGTAACTAATCTGCGGCAACCACTTCCACTAAAACAATGGCGACAACTTCTGACTGGCAGAAATACAGCATCGTCCATAGCAATGCAGTGAAGTCGATCGCTGGCAGGAACCACTGCCACCTGCATGCATACAGCTCTGGTGGCGCATGGAGGTAATGTATCCAGCCAGTCAGGCGACAGAATAAGAGTATTGGTGTAGCGATGAGATTACGGAAAATACGCCATTAACGATCGGATGTCCATGTCACTGCTAAATTTCATTTGGAAATGATACAATGATACAACACGACGGACAAACTTCTTGCGTAAATTGGTTTCAGACCCCCTGCCCCCCCTCTTCATAAGACAAAGTAAGATGATCTTGACCCTCCCACCCCCAAAAACGTCTTACGTAGTACTTGACCCAAACATGTCTCCCACGTCCTCTACCCTTTCCTATTCCATCCCATTTCTATCACTGGTGAGCTAGCACTCTCTACCTCACGCTTTAGCAGCAGTTCACGCTGATTATGAAAAGAACATTTGGTATTTTTCACAGGTATATTTTCAAATGGCATAACTAGTTTCAACGCTAAGGCGCCATCTTTGGATGACTGGAGATGACGCCAAAGCGTTGAACAGTAAAATAAGTGTTGAACGTTTTAAAAATGAGTCTGTCGAAAATATTAGGGGTTCTTTTCATAATTAACCATAAATTTCAACTAACTCACGCCTGAACTCTCCGAGTTTACAGCAACTCACGGATTAGTTTGTATATCCATATGTACGCAGACAAAATGTCAGTAGATATGGATGGTGCCAAAATTGGAGAAAGATGGCCGATTACAAGCAAAAAAATTTAAGTTTACCGGGATTCGAACCCAAATGCACCTATGTCGCCTGGCAATGCATTCGCTGAATTATTTGTTGAGATAATTTTTTGGTTAGTAGGCTTTTCACCACGCACTCGGCTTCCTCTTTTTTTACGAGTTTCAAATTCAAATCGCGCTCAAGTAGGTACTCAATTAAAAAAACGTTTATTTTGAATGGCTCCATCTGTATTTCCGATGTTGCGAATACACATATTGGTAATTAATTCTCTAAACGAGATGAAACTTTTGGCCAATCGGGATCTGTCAATAATATTTCGATGTGCCCCCATGCATAACATGCACAAGCATACTAATTATTCGTAAGCTTTTTAAGTTATCGGGAACTCGAATTTTTATTTTTAATATTTTGAAAAAATCTCTCACCGGCAATAGAACATGGGAATTCTATATTTGCCCATGTGATTTGGTTGATTTGTTTTGCTTAATGCATTCGGTCTAAATTGATTTATATTCCCAAGCCTTGATGAATTGGTAAATCGTTCAATTCAATGCCATTTTATTTCTACCCGTAATGAAATTACCAATGGAATTCCGCCTGTAAAATATTGACCGAGGCTGCTCCAGTTATTTCGCTCCGATAAAGTGGCGTGTTATTGTATTTTGAAGTGGGCTCAATTTTTACAGTGTTTCCTACGCCTTTGATATCCAGCAAGAGATACCAATCCCCTTACGTTTAAGTTCATGCATGAGTATATTGGAAGCAAAATATGACCCTTGAAACGAAATTGGGTGAATTGGGACTTTCAGCCTTGTGCTGTAACTGTATTTTCCTTCAGTTGGCTGAAGAGGCCAACCTTGAGTCCAAAATACATTTATCCGACGCATACCCTCGTCATTTCATGTCTTATCGTTCTTGGACCAAGTTTATTTAGAGTCTGATTCTCCCATAAGTTGGGCCCAATTGAATGTGAGAGTGATTTTTCTGAGTGTGTGTGAGAATGATTTCTCTGTGGTTTCCCTGTTTTGGAATAGAATTCCCGTAAGCATTTACAGATAGTGTGATTGTGGTTATAACCTAGGTATACTTGACGGCGTCTCTTAAGCCCTGTGAAGGATCCCATTTTGGGTTGATTGCGTGTGTCTGTGTGAGGTCACTGGCGAGGAATTAACATTCCCGTAAACCTCCACATAGGGGTTTTCTTGTTAAGAGGCTGTCGTCGGTCACTGACGTTCGGTTAAATCAACGCAGTAAATATTATGTTTCTTTATTGCGACCAGTGGTGCCAATATTTTTGGCCATTGGAGAAATGTTTTACTCAATTTCGATACATTACGAGACCGTAGAGCTCAAGTTTCCTTGATTTTATGGCCCTTGTAGGTCTTTCGGTCCATAACCCATTTCATCCGACACGTTTATCACACAAAAATTTAGTATCACAGAATAGAACGTAACAAACCCCGGAATTCAACGCATGGCCGTCATTATCAACGAAAATGGAGCACAGAAACCCGGGTCATGCTCTTTCTATTCCACCGTAATGTATAACTTAGTTCAATAAATTTGATTGAACCATTGAAACCCGGGTCGTATTAATTTATATCCTTTGGTATTGTATAAGTTTGTTTAACAAATTTGTTTAATTATGAAATACCACCAAGTTACTAAAGAAAGACCACCAAGTTACAAAAGAAAGAGTTATTTTATCTACTTCACCCGGACTTACAAGACCCAGACTTGTTAGTGTTGGTTCCTCAGTCTACCATCAAGGGATATCTCTTTTATATGCTCCATTTAACAGTTTTAAAGAACTATGTAACAAGATTTACAATTATGCCGCTGATAAGCAAATTAATGCTAATAGCATCTCTAACATTATCTAAAGCGCAAAGAATGTTGGTGAAATTCGACCTCCTGATGAGTTTTTGCAGGCATTTGTTCGTGTACTAAGAGACACTGCTTCATCAACTTAATTTGGGTACAGCACAGTGAATGTACAATTTAACTCACCTTCTGCAGCACACTATTGAGGAGGTTTGCAGCCAATCATGCGGATGGAGACGAATTACTGCTCGCTAAACAGTATAAGATAGAATTTGGTACTTAGAAAAACTCTGTGGCTACTTCTTTTCGGATTTATTTACCTTGAACTCTAATCCAACAACGTTTGTGTGGCCAGTGATTCGGTCTACAAGATACCACTACGGCAATCTAGGCTCTCTTTGGGTTTATTCAGGCGCATGATCTAATCTCGTTCCTAGCTCCAGTGTGTTCTCTGTGGGGGAAAAATGACAATAAATCTGGTATGAGTATGAAAAGGGGACGGAACTTTTTTATCTTCCATAAAGCAGTCCCTTTTTAACGGTCTACTTTCACTTTTTAAATGCGATGATGCTAAAGAAAGTGCTGAGCATAACTACTTATCTCAAAACGCTTTGAATTTTAACAAAAAAATAACACAAACTATAATCGATTGTCAGTCTTGTTCACTCCATTTCTAGACAAATGATCCAATAAAAGTATTAGATCGAGGAAAAATGTTAAAGAAGATTTGTAACCTGAATAACCCTGACAGTTAAAGACGGAGACACTACCACCTGCAGAATCAAAACTTAGGCAATGAACTGTTCTACTAAAAATGGCCTTTTACGGAACTTCAACCATACCCCGCAACCATTAGATCTTCGAGCAAATGAAATCCAACAGCGGATGGACGGAACACTGACAGTGGAATGTGTCACCAAAAAAACCCACACCATTTTATTATTTGAGCAATACACAGCTGAAACTAGATTAGGGGCAACACCTTAGAGGTAGCAAAAATTGGTAGTCTCCCAGGGGAAGCGAGTGGGGCGGGCTTACCCTCGGCGGTGCAGTGGTTCTGGAAAACATCCTGAAGAGGCGGTTGGAACTGCGCGGGACCATATCTTAGAAACAGAAAATATATATGCGGAAACCGACAAAATTTCTATCCGGAAGCCATTTTCTGTGGCCTCATACATAGAAAGAGTGCTATTTTGTCCAAAAAGGCGTTTGTTTAGTTCCAAAGATCTTCTAGCACTTGACTCCCGAGTTTCCACCAGCAGAGACAAGATATTAACAAATAAAAATTATATTTCACTTGGATCATATTTAAAGGTGGAAAATATTGTTTATTACTGACACCCTACAGCCTGTCAATTTGATCTCGAGTATCAAACTCCAGCACCAAGACTTGATAGCCTCTACTCTCTTATTTAACGTCTTTTCAATTTCCAACGTCTCTGAGTCATATAGCGCAACGCTCAATAAGAATAATTTGACGATTTTTATCCCAATTAGTAATCCTGTTTTTCCAAACAAAACAGTTTGCATTTAAAAATGGTAGTTACGGACTCACTTCTATTTAGGCAGTAAAGTCGTGTTTTTTTAAGCATAAAGATTCATTAGGCTGGTAAGAAAAAATGAGGGTAACGACACTGCATTTCTTATATTAATTTATTAATATGCTGGCTATTTTGTAAAAAAAATGGCGAATCTCGAACTTAAACTTCAATATTACTACTAGAAATATCATACGGGTTGTTAACAATGATAGTGAGATATTTAGCACATGTACAAAACCTACTTTACCAATTGAGGATAAAAAAAATCACCGACCTAATCTATATCAACTACTGTAAGTACTCGGTATGCGTCGTTTCGATTTACGTCCGATTCGATGTTACTGACAATATCCATGCTGACAAGGGTCGTCGGAAACTTTTTCCCCAGTTAATGCTAATAAAATAGACCATATGTGCATATTCTTGCGTTTTTTGAAGGTTAAGACATAATCACCCTGCGATTTTTTCCTGGAAAAAGGCAAAAATAAATTTGAAATAAACGCCTTGATTTATCACGGGATTAAAGTGGTCACGAATATCTGGATCCGTTTTACGTTGTTTCGACTCATGTTGCTCTTCTTCAACACGCATCTCCGACGTAAATCGAGGACTTACTGAATTGTGTTCTCATATTGTAAGTGGCAAAAATGGCATTCTAAATATATCGGTTTTTCAGTCTATTTCCTTAATATTATGCCTGTGATCATGTCTATATATGCCTCCTGATGTAGTTAGGCTCTTAAAAAATATATATTGCGCGTCCGGAAAATAAGAGTACATCAAACTTTCGCGAAAGATTCAATCTATATTTTTTTCCTCCGATCTGTCAGAGATTACCAACTTAAATCCCTCAAGAATTCAGTAACACTACTACATTGATCTTATCAATTCTAAACGTATTTTGCTGCTCTCCGCTGCATTCCATCTAAATCTATAATCAGTCCGACTTTGTAAGGGTCCCATATGCTAGCGGCATACTTCAAGTGAGGTCTCACGAGAGAAAGATAGTACCGCTCCTTTTCTTTTTCGTCACATTCTCCTCGTATTCTTTTAATGAATCCCACTTTACGATTTGCCCGGCCGCAAATTTCTCGTATGTACTTCCCCTAGGACATGTCCTGAGTAAAGGTCACACCAAAGTACTTAACTGACTCTACATTAATAATTCGGTTTGATTGTGTTCGTTTCGTTGGGAGAGTTCTAAAAATTCATAGCGACGTACTTAAAATTTAATTCTAATTAACCCCCTCGCCTTATTTCACTCTTTGACCTAGCCGAAACCTCCTCTCCGAGGCTACCAATCGCCTCTACTTCATTGCCCACCCATTCTACCTTCCAACTTGCCCAAAACCTCCCCAACTACGGCAATCCTTACTGTTCACTCTCTTTTACTGGGGAAAGCACTAGATTGTATGTCGCTCTGCTGTTTGCCCTGAATTTTGGTACTTGGTACTTCATGATTGATTGTTGAGGTTTCGACATCAGAACAAAGTTTGGCTGACCTTGCAGTTTATTTGGTTATTCATAACCTGGCGAAATATATTTATCTCCTCTGTGGTTTATTTAATCCACTAATATGTTTTCAAGTTTCCCCATTTATCTCACTCGTATTTTGGGGAGAATCTGTTGAATGGGCATTTTTGGAGGAATATCGCTACCCCTCTCCCGTTGATGCTTCAAAATTGGATTGCAACACGGCAACTTTAATAAAACTTTGCGCCGTTCTCTCGACTGTTTTTCACCTCATCATGTCGATACTGCCTCATCCCGCAAATTCGTCCTCTCACAGTCTTAAGAAGCCTTTTAGGATCCCTCAATCAATTCTCCTTCTCTTTGCAGTTATAGGCAATACATATTTACCTTCTTATTTTGAATTAATTTGGACACATATTCAACTTGCAAAATAATAGCCCAGACAATATACTCCTCCACTGTATAACTTTCAATTACTGCCGAAATGTTCACTGTCGTTAAATTATTGCATAGTTATCGTCGAGCTCTATCAGACAACATCTCAATTACAATCTAAGCGTATGCGCTCTTCAGCTTTTCTCAAATCTACTGGGCGGCAACCCAATAATATTTCGGAACAAACTGTTGACTTTACTCTGTCAAGGCGCGACGTCACGCGCTCAAGTATCTTTTTGAGTAAGATAATTACATATTTACTCTGCTCGAGTATCTAGTTGCGTAAGATAATTATACATTTACTCTGCTCGAGTATCTAGTTAAGTAAGATAATTACAAATTTATCTGTTAATCCATTTCCTACTTATATGGATCTGTTTCATATTTTTTAAGGTTCTATTTTTTTAATTTGTTTGTTTTATACAAAACCATAACATTGGCGAAACGACAAAGCTCCCTCCGCCCATTCATATATCATCTTTTATTCCCCACTCATATTTTCTCATCCGAAACGATAAATGCCTAATTAAAAATAATTACCTGGTATTTATAGCAACTCCTTTCACGTTTAAACATTCAGAATATTGCATTACGTCCAATAAACCCTACCGAATAACTTTAAATTTAAGTAATAATGAACCAATGGTGACTGAAAAAAAACACTATTTATAGCCAGTTGTAGATGCGACACATGTATGCTCAAAAGTAATGAGACCCATAAGCCATAGCAACCATTCAATAAGTGTTTCAGAAACATTCGATTGATTTATTGGTTTCATAACTTATGGCATGGAGTTATGAGTTCCATAAGTAGTCAAGAGGGGGAATGCGTAAAGAACCAATTGGAGATTTAAGTACTGGATAAAAGTGTTGCTTTGAAACAAATTACCAGTTAATTTCCCCTTCTGACTAATTATTATGTGCATTAGAGATTATTCATAGGCTAAACTTTAATAAATTTTATCTGGCAATAGAAAATTACATAACATATTCGAAGTTTTGACTATTAGTAAATAGTTTATGTAACTAATAGATGTGTTCTTGCAACCCGAATATTTTTATGAGATCCATAACTTTATGGATCACATAACTAAATGTTCTTAATACCGGCTATCAGCTTACAAACCTGGTTCCGGGATTACATCAAGCTTCTTAGAAGAAGAAAAAAGCATTGCACAGGAGAGCAATTAGAGAGGTGAGCGTGTATTGAATAAACGCAAGAGGCCAGACGGGGTAGACTGAAAAGGTAAGAGGACAGTCAAAAGGGATGGATTTCAGCCTAGCAAAGAGCAAAGGATAAGAGATAACGCGTGCGGCTGTGAAAGAGAGGATATGCAAGGGCTTTTTGCGGAAAAGGGAAGGATATATAACAGGAGAGAATTACCTTTCTCTGTGAATCCTTCGGCTGAAAATCCCTTCCAACTTTACCCTTAAAGACCTCAACAACGCAAACCATGGTTCGTAAGCGACCTCCGTAAAACTCGTTCCCCTCATACAAAATAAGGGAACTCGAGGGTTCTGCTTTCTTCACGGAACGAAGAACCCATAAGAGACGAAACGACAGGGCACCCATCCTCCATTTATATATATCCCCCTCTTATCCCACACTTATATCTTCTTATCTGGTACGATAAATACCTTATTTAAAAGGATCGAACTGGTATTTATAGCAACTCTCTTCACGTCTAAGCATTCAGATATTAGTACTACATCCAATAAAAGCCGCTAATAATATGAAAATATCCAAACATTTTCATGCCGAAATAGAGCTTAAATAATCTGGAATCTGGCATTCATTTTCATGACTGTTTAAGTGCGAAAAGTTGTTTTACCTTCCGGAAATAATCCATCCATAATTTATTTTAGAATTTGCCTCAAACGTTCATGCGAGTCAAGATGATCCAGGAGTGGGTTTACATGTTATATCAATACCAAAAGCTCCTCTTTATAGTCCAGTCTGTAGGGAAATTTGAAGGTTTTTTCGTGATACAGGTTAAGAATAGTCAAAAGTTGTAGGAAAGGGAGAGTTATATATACCTATATATTTTTAAACTTCGAACTAGACGTTATAAACAAATTACAGGGGTTCAAAGTTGGCTAAAAACAGTTTTTTAATTCTACAAGCCAAGGTATTCACTTTAGGAAGAAATGTTTCAAATATTTTTTGTAGACAATTAAAAAACGCATAATTTGAGCTTTGGTAAGTTTTTTTCAATAATTATTTATTGCAAAAACTTTGAAAAACCCCCCAAAATGGCGTTTTTTTGCATATCAATTATTTATTGCAAAAATGACTTTTTTAATACTTTTTTGCTTTGTAATTAAGGCCCCCATTCTGACAAAAAAAATAGGATTATAAAGCCAATTTGGTTAATTTGCTGCTGAGTTATTCCATTTGTTTATTAAAAACATGTCTAATGTTCAATGCTGTAACTTTTTATTGGACCAACATACAGGGTTGCATAAAGGCTCATTCTCTTCGTAAAGGTCCAAAATTTAATAATATTAAAGCAAAATTGAAAAAAAATTATTTTCAATCCCTCAAATAACGCTTACAAAAAAAGGGCGTTTTTGTTTTATGAATAAATGAAGCTGGGGCCACCCCCATAAACTGTAGATAATGTTTTCTTCAAGATTTGAGTAGCTGAGGTTGAAACAAAGAATTTAAAAAAAAAAGTTGTTTTGCGACCAATAGCAACCGAGATAAGAATTTTTTTTTAAATCACTGCTCCGTTGTTTATAACAATTAATAAATAATTCCGACGGCATTTGGACCTCAAAGACATATTTTCAATATCTATTGTCAGATTTACAAAATATTGACTTGTAAGTTTAAAAAAACATGAATGAAGTATAGCGAAGAAAAACAAGGCCGGCCGGCCGCGGTGGTGGGGGTAGCGCGACGTGCTCTCCCGCGCGCGAGAGAAAACTGAGTTGGCTACTTCAAATCTGCTGCGCTCGGAAAAATATCTCGTATCTCGGAAAGTTCTGAACCAATTTCGATGTTTTTTTTTTAAATCTGGGATAGCTTCAAATTTTATTAACAATGACATTGTTAGTTTGTAAAAAATATTAATACTTCAAGCTGAAATACTATAAATGTAAAATTATAAAATAAAAAAACTCCCTCTTTTTGTAAGCGTTATTTGAGGGGTTGAAAATAATTTTTTTTCAATTTTTCTTTGATATTATTAAATTTTGGACCTTTACAAAGAGAATGAGCCTTTATGCGACCCTGTATGTTGGTCCAATAAAAAGTTACAGCATTGAACATTAGACATGTTTTTAATAAACAAATGGAATAACTCGGCAACAAATTAACCAAATTGGCTTTATAAATCCTATTTTTTTTGTCATAATGGGGGCCTTAATCACAAAGCAAAAAAAGTATTAAAAAAGTCATTTTTACAATAAATAATTGATATGCAAAAAAAACGCCATTTTGGGGGGTTTTTCAAAGTTTTTGCAATAAATAATTATTGAAAAAAAAATTACCATAGCTCAAATTATGCGTTTTTTAATTGTCTACAAAAAACATTTCTTCCTAAAGTGAATACCTTGGCTTGTAGAATTAAAAAATCATTTTTAGCCAACTTTGAACCCCTGTAATTTGTTTATAACGTCTAGTTCGAAGTTTAAAAATATATAGGTATATATAACTCTCCCTTTCCTACAACTTTTGACTATTCTTAACCTGTATCAAGACAACGTCATAAATGACCCATTTTTCTCTCCACAGACTGGACTATTATATGTGCTTGTTTTCTAATACCGTTACGAAGATATTTTCACACCCATGTAGTCATACCCTCTTTATTTGGTATTTTCCACGACCATTTCACCATTCAAAAACATTCTCAAGTGACTTCCTCCCCCTTCATATTCCTTACCTATTATGTCTAGTTGATGTATGGAATATTTTGAAATAATTTTTTTACTACTAACATAACTAGTTCATGCACCTAAATACGAAATTTACTACTAGTAAAAATAGTCTGCGTTATCACTTTCTCTTTATGTGGAGAATATAATTTTGAGACCACAGTTTACTGTATCCTGGGATACAAGGAGTGGTTCGTCTTCCTTTATGTGCGACTTTGAAATAAAATTTCTCGAAACAAAATCTTGTATAACGTGAAAAAAAAACAAAAAAAATGTACTCAGTAAAATCATTAAACTATATCAAACCAAGAGGAACACAAAAGAATAAGAAGAAATAAATTTAGGTTCGAACACGGTCTGAATTATGAATTGAGAAAATATCGTTGGAACTTCCATTAAACTACCTTTATAAACAAGAACAGGGAAACAAGAGGAGGATGAGCCCAGGGTTCGCAGCTCCGAAGCGGAGCGAGGCAGGGTTTTGCCCGGGAGATGAGAGAGAAAGAGAGGGTACCCATCCCGCCCTCCAACACACCGAAACCCATCCCGATTTCGGCCCGTTCCTCCCCAAAAACCTCCTCGCATGTCCTAGGGTATCATGCGCAAAGCCTACATCTTTACCCTCCCCCCCTTGCCGTCCTCCCTGGCCCGCACCCTCTCCTGAAGCGTGGGGTCGACACCCACCATCCGTGCGCCTGGAATCGAGAGATGCCTTGGGGGAAGAGGGAAGGATAAAGGGGGAAGATGGAGGGGAATTCTAAGGGGTCAAGGAAATTCCGCCGGAATCACTTCATCCCCCTCTCCGAGGGAGAGAGGGGAAACACAGGGGAGGAAGTTTTTGGGGGAGGGGAATGTGTTCTCTCTCGCTTTCTCTCTCGTTCTCCCTCTTTTTCTCCCTTTCTCACTCTATTTCCCTCACTCTTCACGCCGTTTCCACGCAAGCGCACAAATACGCGTTTGATGCCAGTCGATTATATAGGTAGAAAAAGGGGGGCGTGGTCCAGGGAGGATAATCCACGACGTCAAGCTTTTGTATAGGTATTTGCACCATAAAATTAGTTCAGATCGTTTGAGTGAGATATCATTTCACCAAGAAAGTAATAAATTTGGTCCTATTTTAATGAAAATATCTCGTCCGTACAAAGGTATGAAATATGCCCTTTCCCGTGCTATTTTTTGGGATATTTGCTAAAAAATATCAGCCGTTTTTCATGGGAAGTGTTATATGTATGGACCCCAGAGACAATTAAAAAAAAAAGGAAGAAGGGGAATTGGGTTGGTTTGGTGGATAGAGTACTAGCTAACCATACGGACGGCCAGGGTTTAAATCCCTACAGAGGAGGATGTTTTTTCAGAGGAAACCCGTTCCCTACTTGAGTGTCTTGTAGAGGGCGCTTAAGTGCATTACTCCGTCTGTCGGATGAGACGTTAAGCCGTGGTCCCCTAGGCGCCTTTCATTAAGAGCAGGCTAATGCTGACGCCGGGTTCCTCTCCACCCTTCCTCCCTTACCTGTCCACTATGGCGCAAATGACCTTAGCTGTCGGTTGCTTCCCCGAATATCCAAACCAAAAATGAAGAATTTCCAACGACTAGATCTTGAAAAAACTTAAACTATACGAGAACTGTTCAAAAAGTAATGATAATAGTGACCTTGAAGGGAAATGTGTTGCGAAGAGGAGCAATAATGCATACCATCGCGTAGCCGATTCCTTTAGCCATCTATAAAGACCAGTTTCAAGTCGATTGGTGCAGTGAGTGGACGCATGTAACGATTCGCGTTACGTGTGTTAGATATTCGCCATGTCTAGCATGGATAAAAAGTTAGAGCAATACTGTAACGTGAAATTTTTAGTGAAACTTGGGAATAACCGAAAAGACGCGTATGAATAATTAACTACCGCGTATGGTGAAGATGTTAATAACCAGGTGACCTCCTACAAGTGGTAGAAAGCGTTCGAAGAGGGTAGAGAGAGCATTGCCGACGAGTTGCGCGAGGGGCCCCCTTCAACGCCTCGCATCGAGGTTGTAAAGCATACAGCTGCCACTATCGTCCGCGAAGAACGACGAATTACCTTAGGGAGCTTGCCACATGTCTAGACATTTCAGGTGAGGGCATTTTAGATTTTCCAAGATGATTTGGCCATGCGTCGCGTATTGCAGACGCGTCCGCAGACCTGACATGTCTAGACATGTGGCAAGCTCCCGCGCCGCGCCTGCTCACACTGGAGTAAATGCAAGTGTCTCGCCGTGCTTGCATAGCCCCACGTCGCTCACACTGTAGTACATTCCTTGACCGCTAGCGACATCGCAACTGAATCCCACCAACCGTACAGTCCAGATTTGGCCTCTTGAGACTTCTGGCTGTTACCCGAGGTCAAGTTTCCACTCAGGGGACGGAACTTCAAGACCAATCCTGACGTCATCAAAGCTGTGGAGGCGGGTTGCAAGGAGCTCGAAAAAAATGATCTGGCGTTTGTGTTTAAAATGTGGCAGGAACGGTGGCAGAAGTGTATTAGAACCAAGGGGGGTTGGGAGGTTAAATTCAAAAAAGATTTAGAAGACCGAATAAATACTTTTTTCTGTAGAGCGTTTTTATCATTACTTTTTGAACAGCCCGCGTTTATTGTGTTTTCTCAAGGATTTTTAAGAGCAAATCTTAGGCCGGTATTCATAGACGGGATAAATAATCAATGATTGCTGAATCAACGATTATTCGTCAATCATTGATTATTTGATTTATGTATTCATAGACAGTAAACAATCTCCAATTCATGAATCACTGATTCATGATTCTCTAATTATTTGGGATAATCTGTAATTGATGAATTACAGATTGGATGTATGTTTATTTTTGAGTGGTATGAGAAATTGAAGAGGCAAAAAATCTTGTGGGTATCGTTAAAATTTTATTCAAGTTGAGTATATAGTTTTATTAATTTCATATTGAAAAAAAAATAAAAAATGGATTGGCAATGTGTTTTGGATAAAAATGAATTAGCCGTGCCTACATTAGAATTATTTGTTATGATTATTCAACGTTAATGAGGGCGTTGCTAGGGAAAATCAACAAACAGTAATCTCGTATTCCGGCAAGTGTTGATAATGTAACGTGTGCTGTTTAACGTCAGGAATTGACCGACCATAAGTGTGGTCTCCTCTTTTTTCTATTCTCACAAAGACACACCTGAGGCACCTATTCGTCACCTAAACATCATAAGAAACAGGCGGTCTGATAGTGTCAACTATATGGACGGCTTAAAGATTAGTTATATGTTTCACAGTTCTGGACGCCGTTGGCTGCGAAACTGAACTAGCAATCCCTACATATGTACGTAAAATACCAATTAGCATTAGCAGTATTTATAACTGATCATTACGGATAAAGAAAATTTGAAATATGTAATTAGTAGCAATTGAAGATAGCTTACGAGTAAAACATTCATGGAAATTTCGGCCGATGTTAAATTCAGCATGAAGATTTTTTTAAATACAGCGTGATTAAAAACCGCTGTGATATATTTTTTTAAATTTGTAATATGATTTCAACAATTCAATATTGATGCCTAAGCGTAAAATCTCAAAGCAATGAGCCACAGTTGCACAAGAGAAACTGAGAGTCCTCGCAGAAAGTGTCGATATATGAACAGTAGTTCTAAGAAGAATATACTCTATCACTACGGGTTTTGAGAATCGGTATCCTCTATTAAACTCTTCGTCTATCAACACTCATGTTTATTGTTACAGCAAGTTAGATTACGGATTTAAAACAGAGATTGACGTATAAATTAAGCGGTCCATCACCAGATCCCAGTGAGGCCACTGACATTAAAGATTCACCCTGGAGTACAAATTTTGTGTAGAGTATCACGAGAAAAAGGGCGAGGTGAAGTCCTACGATATGACATGTAACTCGGAGGAAAAATTTCTCTCTGGTCGTGAATATAGAGATGGAAAAAAAACAGCCATCGGCAGCCTCGAATCGACTAACCACCACTCACAAATCCGCGGCGCTACCCACATTTTTCATTATTTAATTATTCAACAGGTTTAATCCTCAGCATTTTGAAACAATAAAAAATGATAGACCTATGTAATAGCTATGAGATCCAAAATTCTGGATATCAAAGTTGAATAGTTTGAACAAAATAACGGGTTAAAGGAAAAAAGGATAAATGTTTAAGCACCTCTATCGATGGCCATATGGCAGCTACTTTGTTTTAATAGATATTAAAATGAAGGTAAAGGTTTAAAATTATAGATTCATTTTGAAAAGTTTCTTAATTTTTAAAATAACCGGAGATATTTAAATTGTTTATTAGTATGTATTTTTGATAATTTTGCAAATCTGTATAAACTACATGTTGCTACTAGCAACTATTAATTCTACTGTTATATATATTCTGTTCTATAATGTTACTTCACATTCGTGGATGTGATATTTATAATTTATGATTTCTAAATTGTCATGTAGAGTTAAACTGGAAATGATAAATAAATTTGTATTCGAAGTTGGCTGGGTGAACAATGAAGCAGCGAATTTCATGACGTAGCCCATCCCATGACCCTCTTCGTTTTCTGGTTTTCCGGTGGCAAATGGTTAACCGGGTTAACCCTTCCCTGCAGCGGAACCACGTGGAAACTGTTTGGAGTTTACCTATAAGAATATTACGAAGCCTTACAGGCTCCTTGAATCTATTCGTTGGTGTTTACGGTTCGAGGCCTTCGCAGTTGTGAACGAAACGAACGTGATAATCATGTTGAATCTTCAAACTCCTTGCACTTGGAACTTACTATTCAAGGTGAGTAAATACTATTTCGTTAAATATGCACAGTATATAGTATATTCCATTTCAGCAAACTCGCGATTGAGTTCCAAAATACAAATAAGTGTGTTATGTGAGCCTCTCTGAATTGCAGCATGCTGAAGCGAAAAAGAATTGTGGAAATCAGTGACAGACACTTGCGTAGGTTGATATCTATGGATATTAATGTCGATACCCCTACAAAGCCCCCGGAAGTAATTGTTAGTGAAGGTGGTCATGTTTCCGCAATCGATGTCAAAGATTCAGCAAATTTTGGTGAAGAGGCAACGTCTAGTGCTAATTCAAGTTGTAAAAATGACATAGAGACTGTTTCTTTCAATCCAAGTTCATCGGGCGACGAAAGCAACAGCAGTGTTGAAGTGTGTGAAGAAGATGATAGTTCTGGTACTTATAATATTAGGACTGAATTAGCGGAATGGGCAATATAGTGTGGTATTCGTCATATTCATTGTACCAAATTGTTGAAAAAATTGAAAAAACATAAGTGTTTTTCTGATTTGCCTGGTGATAGTCGTTCATTACTTCATAACCCAGATCCACCGTTACCATTCCTATATCAACAGGCCACTACGCACATTTCGGTGTCTATAATGGGCTTCTCCGTGTGCTTGAACTCTATGGATCACAGCAGATTAATTCTCAGATTGACCTTAGTGTGATGATGGTCTTACACTTACCAAATCATCAGGTTGTTCATTATGGCCTATACTTTGTCCGTTGGTTAATCACGATGAAGTTTTTGTTATTGGTGCATTTTAGGGGTGTACTAAACCTCTGAATGTTAATGAATTTTTGCGCCCATTTGTGACTGAATTCTTGGACTTGTTTGATAAGGGAATAGATTACAACGGCAAACATTTCACCCTGAGAGTAAAAAATCTTATTTGTGACGCACCGGCTAAGGCTTAAGTGTTAAATATTAAAGGTCATTCAGGTTATTCCAGCTGTCCTCGGTGCAAGATTGTAGGTTCATATTTAAGAGGAAGGCTATGTTTCCCTGATGAAAAAGTAATGGAGGGTATAAGAACTGATGAGGAATTCAGGGAACAAGTAGATGATGAATACCACCTGCCTGGGCAGAGTTTATTAACGTCCCTTCCTAATTTTGATATGGTTCTTAGCATACCGTTTGATTATATGCATTTGGTCTGCTTAGGCGTCATGAAAAAACTATTGGTGCTTTGGATATCAGGTGACTTGAAATTTCGTTTGCCCTCCACAAAAATTGAAGAGATGTCTCAGACATTAGAAAGTTTAAAGAAACATACTCCTAGTGAGTTTTCAAGGCAACCAAGATCATCACTTCGGTATGTGAAATTATGGAAGGCTACTGAATTCAGACAATTTTTGTTGTACACAGGCTATATTGTTTTGCTCAACGTGGTTGATTCCCGAATCATAAAAATTTCCTTAGACTTCAAGGTGCTATCAGAATCCTGTGCAGCAGTAGTATTGAACCTTCACTATTAAAATATTCAAACTCCCTTTTAGAGTATTTTGTGAAAACATTTAAAATAATATATGGCACTCATTATATGTCACACAATATTCATGGAATCTTACACCTTGCTGAAGATGTGCATAATCAGGGAAATTTGGACAGTTTTAGTGGATTTAAATTTGAAAACTATTTACAGATCTTAAAGAAAAAAATTAGGAAAAGTGATAAACCTCTGCAGCAGCTAAGTAGAAGGTATGCTGAAAATATTAGAAAGAAGCAAAAAGGTTTCATCAGGTCAGTTGAAAGCAGTGTAATAAAAAACTCTGAACATTCCAATGGGCCTATTCTTAATCTTGCAGTTGGTAACCAGTGTACAAAGGCATACATAAATGGGGTGTATAAACTGGATGTGATGAAAAAGGGAGATCGCATATTTGGTTTACCGACTGGTGAGATTATTAAAGTTGAGAATATAATCTCCAGCACTGACCAGATTGTATATGTTATTGGAAGAGAGTTTTTGGAAAAGGGTGATGCGTTTTCAAACCCATGTCTATCAAGCAGCTCAGGGGTCTTTTTTGTAAGAAAAATGTCTGGTATGAAAGCGTGGCCACTAAGTGTAATAACCTCAAAGTATTACTGCATTCCACATAACCTAAAAGGGAATGATGGGCACATTGCTTTTTCCTTGTTGCATAATGTATGATATTTACATAATATATTATTGCCTTTGTGTTCCCTAATGTCATGGGTGATGATTTATGCTTCAATTAGACCTTGTAATAAGATCTACAAACTAATAAATAGTATTTAAAAGGTATGATGGCTTTCATTAATTATGGTCCTAAATTATAAGTTGGAGTTGAGAGTTTGTGCAAACTAAGACAATTTATGGAACTTGTCTTCAAATCTGTTTTTTTAATGAAGGTAAATGTTTCTTGTGGGTGAATTCCTTGAAACCAGAGAGGCTGAGGTTGTTCCCTTGAAATGGATAGCTGATGGATCATCAGCGCTGAAAAGTACCTGTGATTGCTGGTGGCCTCCATATAAGTCAAGAGACAGGGTAAACCAGAGTATTTTTAAAATGGAATGTGTTAATGAGGAAACTTGGATTAGATATAAATTTAGGATCCTTGGAAAATATGGTGAGTACATGAGTCACTACCTTAATTTATTATAATCATTTTTGAGTAGTAGATTGTACCCAGCTGCTCAGACATTTGAATAGCTGTATATTTAGTTATTTAATATTATAGAGCATTCATTGATAATGTTGCAGACTCCTTTGAGAAAGCTAAAAGGAAATTGTATGCTGCTTTGGAAACTTCCAATTTGGAATCGGAGGAGGAAGCCTCATTTAGAAAGAAGCGAAAACCAGAGAGGTTCCAATATTCATCCTCTGATGAGGAAGAATCCCCAGAAGACACCCTACCCTCATCTCCTGCTCCGCCGGCAAAACCCAGTAGGGTAACAAAGTGCCCAGCGAGTGTTATGCCGGTTGATAAAGCCAACCACAAAGGAGCATAATTCTGTTCCTTTTCCAAATCATATTCTGAGACTGGTATGAATGACTATCAATCGCTTTCAAATGACATAGAATTAATGTTAATTAGCTACTCTTTCCTGTTTTATAATGTTAGAAATGGGGGTTATAATGGGCTTGAATTTAAAATCTTCAGGATGAATATTTTTGTAGTAAAACCAATAACTTTGGATTTTTCCAGTTTTCGAGGAATTCTCAAGAGAAGTTAAGAGAGGATTTGCAGAGATAAAATACAAGTTAAATTTTTTTATTGAGCAAGTTAAAGACATCAATGCCAAATTGAATGTTGTAGAAGGAACGAATGGGGTAGAACAGAGAGATGAAGATGATAGTATATGGAATAGATTGCCATTAGATGTAGAAGGTGTTGCAGCCTTAGAGTAGGAATTGGAGAAGAAGAATGTCCGTGAATCTCTGGTAAGAGCATATTAATAAGGATAATGCACCTTAATGCTTACAAGAAATAATTGATATATTTTCTTTACTTTTTCACTATTGCTCCCTGGGTTTGAAATAGATTGGAGATTCAAAGTACTATGCTGCAACTTTATCTTTAAATAATAGTCTACCATAGTTAAAATTAATTGATTGTACAGTCCTGGACAAAACAATTTGCCACAAGCCAAGAGTGAAAATATGAACTAATTTGAAAATCCATCCACACGGAGTGTGAGACCAATTTGTATAAGCCCTTCAAATACTCAGGGTGGAGGTCAATGGTTGCAAAGTCATGTTTGGCAGCCAAGCTTCCAAAAGTTATGCCTCCATCCTGCATGAACCTGGTAACTATTTTTGCCCAGGACTGCACAGTTCATATGATTTAATATGGTTTAGATACTTTGGTGGAATACTCTGTAATTACAGAGCTATGATTGCAATTAATATAAAATTTAATTGCACAATCTGTTGTTTAAGGAAAAAAGGCTCTAGTATTTTAAACTTTTTTGTATTAAGGAATTTTTTACAGTTTTAAAGTAGGCACTGGTGGTTTTCCTTTTTAATAATTAATACCTTCATTCTGTTGTTTTTAGTACAAAAGACTGCTGAAGTATGGAGGAAATGGAGTTAAAGGAGTGACATTAGCTCTTCTCAGAAGAATATTTACCGATGAAGCAGCTTTGGAATTCTCATGGGTGGGAGGAAAGAAGAAAAGAATATTTTCTAGCCTGAGAATAGCATCCTTAATTCTGGGTAATGCATTTTGTTTTATGATTAGAAACTGTACATCATTGCCCAAAATATTTCTTGCATGTGAAATTTATGCAGATAAGAAAGGTTATAGCAAACTCTTATGCATCAGAATAGTAATTTCAAATGTTTAATCGAGGTTTTATTTTCATTCAAGCTAAAATTTCACAATTTCTTGCCATTTACTTTTTAAATGATGGTATTTCCTTTTTTTCCAGATGTTGTCAGAAAGCACAACCCAGAATCAGCAGATAATGAAATATCATCCATTATAAAAATTTGGTTGAGAAATGCCAAGTCAAGACTGAGGCTGAAAGTTGAAAAATAAAATTTTGCTAAACCGAAACATATCATAACTAAAGCCCTGGTTACACGATACATTAACCCGTACGAGTTAATGTACGAATGCATGAACGCGTGAATGAAGGCGAAAATTCATCGTGTAACCACACCAACTTGTACGAATGCATGAACGCGTGAACAGGAAAATAGAACCTGTTCTATTCGGTTCATGCATTCGTTCATGAACTTGTACATGAACACGTACGGGTATCGTGTAACCAGGCCTTAAGTCATTTATCCTGAATTTTCCCAGTGGGTCCAATTTGAATATGAATGTTTAGAAAATATCTTCTCAAGATATCTTGTAGATATAGGAAAAGCGGACTTCAGATATCTACAATAAGTCTAGAAGATGTCTACAAGTTATTACAAGATGTTTTCTAGATATTAGCAAAAGACGTATTAGATATTTTATAGATATTTTGCAGATATTTTGTGCTATGTGGGCACACACCTGAGCGGCCGCGGCGGCGGCCGTGCCCACGCGGTAGCGCTGTTCGCCGCGCGGCCGCCGCTGTACACACACCTAGGCGGTCGCGACAACGGAAATTCTGCATTGTTGGTGTGAGCGACAAACCGACGAACTTTGACTGCCCTTGCGGCAGATCTGCATTTACGAAGGCATGTGTGCAATGGAAGTAGAGAATATTTATGATCAAACATCACAATAAAAAGTATTTCGACACTTCCGCATTCGCAATGCTCAGTTTCGTCGGCGCAACTCCTTGAGGAAGCTGAAAATTGCTTGGCGTAAGCCGCCGCGGCCTGCGGGCAAACTCGACTGGTCGCTTTCGGCCGGGTGTGTATGCACTGAACTCTCCATTGTTATTTGGCCGCGTATCGCGGCCGCCACCGCGGTCGTTCAGGTGTGTGGAGACCTTTACTTTTACGAAGTTACTCGCAAGGCATATAAGTTTGTAATTCCATAAATGAAAACTCATTCTCCAATTTCGGGACGCGAACCAGGATCCCACGCATATAAATACACGGGGGAGAAGGACGTCTCGGTTTAACTGGATAAAAGGCTAACTGGCGGAAGGCGGTTTAACTGGCTAAAAGCACTCGGCTGGATTATGGGATCAAGTCCCGCTCACGGCGAATGATTTTACCTCTGTGGAAATTTGGACTTATCGCGAACTTAACTTGTAATAGAATGGTGTTCAATTCGACATATTGGCGAAATCCACAATTGAAAAATCATTCGTCTGCACCGGAATCCGAGCCTATATCCCTCAACATCTCATGAAGATCGTAGTTTGTGGGGTATTTCTATGGTTGAATTAAGATCACAACGCTATTTATTCCACTGATTTATTAGATTGAACACGGAATTCTATATCACAAATCAGTAGAAAACACAAATGTGTGTTCTCATTTTAGATCCCTCTAATTGGCGCCGAGTGCACCAACCTGATCAAAAAGCGGGTGACTAACAGCAAACGATTGACTCCGTTATAGTTACTACACAGTGAGTTCCCTAGTTATTTAAATTTGCGACAGATTTGGAGAAATAGGGGCAAAAATAGTAACTTTCCATTATATAAAACGCAATTTTCATAGAAAACTTTATAAGTAGCAACAACACCCCGAAGATGGACTAAGATTTAAAATGTATGCATCTCATGACTTACTGTTGTTGTTATTAACGAATTACTATGATAACTGACTATCTCGGAAGTACCACCTCGTGGGATGGAAGAAGTACAACTGACATCAAGCGGAGAATAGTCCAAGCTAAGAAAGCATTCATGAGAAAAATACAACTGCTGTGCTCAAAGAAGATAGGACTATAAACCAGGAAACAGTAAGTAAAACCATTCGTGTGGAGCATAGTACTCTATAAATCGGATGCATGGACCATTGGAAAAGCTGATCAGAGCAGACTATAGTGCTCGCAGAGTTTCTGTGCACTGGAGAGTTCCTCCAAGCCTAGCTTCCCAAGGCAGATGAGCAGCGATTGGTTGTCGGCGTCCAATCCCGTAAACCGGTTCTTAGCTCAGTGCGCGCCTCGTACGAATATCGTAAGTGGCGACCCAAAAGAATCGGCGAAAACGAACGCTATGCCTCGCCGACGCGAGGGCCTTTAGAATAGAAATACTCTGGACGAGAAACTACTATTGAAATCGAGTCAAAACTTGCAGTGATTGCAATAATCATCGCAGTGAGGTTATAAAGTAATCCCCATCGGCGCAGGTCACCGTGATTACCCGATAAATAAACAAAACTTAAAGTCAGTATTAAAACAGTATTCGTACGCGGCGCGCACTGAGCTAAGAACCGGTTTACGGGATTGGACGCTGACAGCCAATCGCTGCTCCTCTACCATGGACAGCTAGGCGTGGAGGAACTCTCCAGTGCACAGAAACTCTGCGAGCACTATAGAAGCCTTCGAAACCTGGTACTGGAGGAGGATTCTGAAGATAAAATGGAGGGAGAAAATAAGAAATTCTGAAATGTACAAAAGAGGTGAAGAGAAGAGGACCATGCGGAATAACATAGAGAAAAGAAGAACAAGATTAACTGGAGACGCAATGGGTATGTGAAGAACATAATCGAAAGTATAATGGAGGGATAAGTCCACTGAGGAAGACCCAGGAATAAGTTCATGGACCAAATAAAGAGGAAAGTATATACATAAGGAGAGCTACCAAGGAGTGACGGAATTTGCATTAGATAAGGAAGGGTGGAGTGCTGCAGCCAACTAATCTTAGGATTGAACAACTTATGATGAAATGAGTGATAACTGAAGTCAAAATATGGCAATCTCACACGGATAATATTTTAGTCAGCGGCTAGGGCTATAAAAAAGTTCATTGAAAGCATATTCGAGATATGATGTGCATATTTTACTTGTGCAATTTTGGTTTTCCATAGCTAACAGATTTCACCAGAACGAGTAGGAGTTTTTAAACCAATCGGCTCTTCCACGGATTTTTTTTTGACTCGCACAGTCACCTGCTTCCGCCGTAAAAGGCTTTAAATGTCATTTTTTTCATATTTATCAATTAAAACAAAAGAATCATGTACATAATTAAGCCACTTAAAATTGAATGTGCAAAAATCAAAAAGGATACAAACGCAAAAACAGAAACAAGAATATTGTTAAAAAAATATACTCCAACCTGGGGAGGCAATAAAAGAAATTACTTTGAATGAGAATGACTTACCGCTTAGTTAGCGAAGACACTGGAAGTTAAGATGAAACGGTCGATGTTCTCAAGAAGGGAATTTGCAAGAGAAGAGAGGCGAAAAATGAGGGAGCGCTTGGTAAGTGACAATATGGGAGTAGGGATATGGAGCAATGAGTGAGTCCTGGTGTTTCGGGTGGGTATTCTGAAATTTTTGAAGAAGACCAGGTCACAGCAGTCAATTGTTGAGTTCAGAGTGCTATAAATGAGTTTAAGATCACTTTTAAAGAAGATATTCTCAAGGTTAGTAACGGAGGATGAAGAAAATACAGCATTAGAGGGTAGGTTGCGGAGATATGGCGCTCTATTTTTAAAAGTATGTGCGAAGAAGTTAGTGATAGCTGCAGAGATTTAACATTCATTGGAGTTGATTTCGACCATCTAGCAGGTAGCAGGAGAATAGGAAAGACAATAAGTGAAACAAGACTATAATACTCTGGGATCTGTAATTTCTGTGAAACGATGTTGTAGGGCGGGTCGATATTTTAAACTTTCTTTTTCCAAAAATGAGGGGGGGCCAAAAAGTTGTGTTTTGGTTAGCTATTCATAATTATATTCACAAGAAATGGCAATTACATTGGTATGTTTGGTAAATAGCTACTTCAAATTCGTTATATTTTCATGTTTCATGTAAAATTCGCAGCAAACTGTCACAGTCCTGAACATGATATAAGAAAAATGAAAAAAGGCCAAATACATATTACTTGGCAGAGGAAAACTGGAAATGAAAGAGGCTTTCATAGCAAAGTTAGACAAGCTCTTTGACATCCTCAAATTCAAGTGTGAGATTAATCTATGTTCAGAATTTGGGGGTCCGCGTCCAGGTGGTGCTGACTGTAAACATGAAGTGCACATCTCCCGCTCTTGTACTAAGGATATGAAGTTCCCTGTCAAAGAACCAGTGTTTATTAAGAGTCAAAGAGAGAAGGTTGGATCTGTTGGACAGTTTCAAATTGGATAACCAGATCTACCTGAGCACGGAAGACAAACTAAAAAGCAGAAGAGGATGGAAGATGATTTAAGAAGAATTTCTGAATATAAGCAGAAAAGGAAGGAAGAGTTAACATTACAACCAAATGAAGTACTTTTCTCCGACGATGATGAAGAGCCAACTGTTGTTTGAGTTGAAGCATCTGAAGATCCTTTGCAGATTCCATGTGATGATTCTGATGTACCTTCTAGGTCAAGTACAAGTCATTACAATACATTACAATTGCGAAATGTTGCATTGCAAAGTATTAGGTATGGTGTCGGTCTACGTGCTGCAGCTTCCATTACAACAACTGAATTTTTGGATTCTGGATTAATTACTGAAGGAGACAGGAGACTTGTGGTTGATCACGATAAAGTTAAAGGGGCACAAGAGAAAGTCATGAAATCACTTGATGAAGAATTATGCCGGATAGGGAAAATTGAATGTATCTTCTTTGATGGACACAAAGACTCTACAGAAATTCTGTCACAAGCAGATAACTCAAATCATCAGTTTCCAAGTATTGTGAAAGAAGAGCATTACACTGTGTGCAGTGAGCCAGGTAGAAGATATCTTTGCCATTTTACTCCATAGAAAGACTTAACGAAAAGGAAACCTGCTGAAGTTATTGCTAACCATCTTGTGAATTTCTTAAAGAAAAACAGCATTGATAATAGTTTGCAGGCTATTGGTTGTGCCTCAACGAATGTTTACATTGGTTGGGAAGGAGGAGTCGTGCATTGGGTTGAGGCAAAGCTGAATCGTAAACTCACATGGTTGGTTTGTCCTCTTCGTACTAATGAGCTACCTCTGCGGCACTAGATCACAGATTTGGATGCAAAAACTTTGTCTAACAGCACGTGGATTGGTACGATTGGCAGCATGCTTGATACTGCAACAGAACTTGAAACCAATGCCTCATTTGTCAGAATATCCTTTCCAGAGCCTTTGGTTCCATTGAGTGACACTGATGTCAAAGATCTCTTTATGGATCAGGCTTATGGTTACAGAATAACGCAGGTCACAAGGACAGGTGTACTTCCAACTGATCTGGCATTATTAGAAATTGGTCCTGTAAGCCACTCTCGGTGGTTAACAACTGCAAATAGGATTTGTCCCATATGGGTTTCAAAACGCGACCTTAAAGGCAACAACTTGAAGGCGATAAAACTGCTTGTGGAATACATTTTTGGCGTTTACTATTCCTGCTGGTTTAAAATCAAATACAAATTCTCTTTGGTGGAAGGACCTCGCCACATTCTTTATCAATTGAAGCTCCTACAATCTAAGAAGAGGGCAGTAGCAGATATTGTTTTACCAATAATTCAACGTGCATCGTGGTTCGCATTTAGTGAAATGGTGCTTCAGACACTTATGCTCGGAAAACCCAGAAGAAAGGAAGCAGGGGTCCAGAAGATAATTGAATTGAAGAATGAAGACAATTGAATTAAGAAATGAAGATGATGATACACCAGGAAACCTACCAGTTCGTCCTGGGATAACACCTGTAAATCCAAATTCAACTTCCCTTTTGGAACTAATAGGCTGGTCAGAAAAAGTATAAGAACCTTCAGTTACTTGTAAACTCAAAATATCAGAAATAAGAAAGTTTGTTGAAAGGCCAATGAAAGTCCCAAAGTGGCCATGTCATGGACAGTCCATAGGGAGATGCGTGAAACAAGTAACAGAGGCTTCTGGCAAAGTGTATACTTATGAGAAACGAGAAGGATTCATTAGAGGCCAGGAAGCAAGCAGAAGATCGATGTCTAGGAATGAATCGAAGCAAGATTTGATGAATACAGTTGGTTGAAACTTTGTACATTTTTTTCGTGTGTTTTTAGTGTTTAATAATAGAGACAAAATATATATAAAAGTGTTTGAGTTCATTAAACCACTTTTGTGTAAGAGATTTTAACAAATTATCCCGTTTTTTCGGAAATTTCAGCATAAATTATAATCAAGCGCAAATTTACCAAGGTAAATGTTTATAAATGAGGAAAAATCTTTTACATTAGGATATTATATATGAAAAGGCAAATTTTTAGACCCCATCATGTATTGGCCAAAAAATCTGCATCTTTTGTACCTAAATTTCAGTTTTATATTGGATTCATTGCTCCTAATAGCCAAGGACTGTCACCAAGGTAGTTAATATTTTTCATAACTGAGGATACAAGTGAAAATGTGAAATCCGGCATCTGTGCTTTACTCTAGCAAATAATACTACAAAAAGGTGTACCCACTTGATGGGGTAAATTATCAAGAAATCACACACTAATAAATAAGGATCGTATTTAAGGCAAAAGTTTCCAAACGGAAACCGTTTAAAGTATTAAAATGTCAACCGAAAATTAGTTACTACTGTGAATAAGGACCCGTACAGTATCATGACATGGCCTCGAACATCGCAGCTAGTTACATCAAAAAATTCTTAAAGGGGTTGATTCGTTGTATTCTACGGGTTAAGAACAATGTTAGGGCTCAATGTCATGTCCATATGCCCCAAAGCGGAAGCGGAATTCACAGGGCGAAGAAGAACTCGGCAGGGTCGAATCGTAGCGATGACGCAATATTGACGTCACAACCTCCACCAAATGCGTCATTCAGAGAGAACAAAATTTTTCCGATCCCCTGACGTCATGACCTCGGTACGCCGAGATAATTCCACGAAAAATCCCGCCTGAGAGAGAGAGCTCTTTGGTCCAGGGCGTAACGTTATATTGAAAAAAAATCACGAGACGATAAAATATTGAAAAATAAGTGACTAAAACGGTGACAAAGAGATGTGTTTTTTGCTCTGGTTTAGCCAAATTTCGAGCATTTTGGAGCATGGGAGAGAGACACACCCCATCCGTGAGTTAAATGAATACATAAAAGACACATGTTCCGTTAAAAAATGCTGAGAGCAAACCGAAAGTGCCACACAGCTATTTAAAAGACTGAATTTGAAACAATTAGAGACTCAAGAGTACACACACTCACCTAAGATTACTTGAAAACCTCCGATCAGAAGAGTACAAGATGGAGGATATTATTTTAAACACACGATTTACATGTAGAAATGATAGGAGAGACAAAATAAAAAATATATACAACCGAACTGACAGGTACTAAGTTCCTCATTTCCTCGCACCATAAGTGATCATTAAAGAAGCTAGATAAGAGAATAAAAGATACAACATGAAAATAAGTAAAACAAAGACTAAAGTCCTAGAAATCGGAAGAGACGCCAAATGTAGACCTACCCCTAAGAGGATTGAAATTAGAGCAAGTGGATTCAATCACCTATCTCGGAAGCACCATGACGTGGGACAGAAGAAGTACAACGGATATTAAGCGGAGAATAGTCCAAGCTATGAAGGCGTTCATGGGAAAAATACAACTGCAGTGTTCATAGAATATAGGACTACAAACCAGGATTCATCACGTAAAAACTTTCATGTGGAGCGTGGCACTCAATAGATTAGAAGCATAGACCATTGGAAAAGCTGACCAGAAAAGACTAGAAGCCTTCGAAACCTGGTGCTGAAGGAGAATACTGAAGATAAAATGAACGGACAAAATAAGAAATGATGAATTGTACAGAAGATGAAAGAGCCATATGGAGCACCATAGAAATAAAAGAGCAAGATGAATTGGACACACCCTAAGACACAATGGGTTAGTGTAAAACAAAATTGAAGGTAAACCAGAGGAATAAGTCCCCTGAGGAAGACTCATGAATAAGTTCATGGAACAAATAAATAGGAAAGGAGATCGGAAGGAATACCAGGAGGTAAGGGAACTAGCACTAGATTTGATAGGGAATGATGGTGGGCAGCAGTCAACCAATCTTAGAATTGAACAACCAATGATGAAAGAAGCTAGGATTTATCAAGTGTATAATAGGAAGGGTGCTACTTCGCCCTGGTTAGGCCACACCTCGAATACGCCGCGAGTATTTGAGACCCTGGACAGGTGGATTTAACAAAAATTAAATAAAATGCAGTAAAAATCTGTGCGCTTCAATAAAAATTGCCAAGTGCGAACATATAGTGTTTTTTAACATTTAGATTGATGAAGTTTGGAGGCGTTAGAGACTCGGACGCTACACGCTACGCTTAGTTTGCTTGAGGAATTCCGGACAGGAATGTTTCTAAACCTCACAGAGAATATCATTTTGAAGCCACAAACTCATCTCTAGTCCGACAGAAGCGATAAGGGAGAATTATTTCCGACCAGATAGTTACAAAAAGTCAGTTTTTCTGCGGACGATAAGTGACCATAATAAAAACCGAACTCCACTCAAAACACTTCCGTAATACGCTCACTATTTCGCCTCCAAAAACAGTATCCCTTACAATTTTACACGGCTGGCGTTTCAACAGCACGCCACACGCCCATGCGGCAGTTAGCATTGTGGTATGTAGATATAGATTACAAAAACAGCATGACAATATTTTAAGACATAAATAATCCCTCTGCCCTCTAACCAGACCTTTTTCCTTATCCCCTCCCAAATCCATTTCTGGTGTCCTAAAATCCCTGCCACACTCTGATGTGGCGGCTAGCAGAGCATATGCAGATGTTTAGTTAATGAAATTGAGACAGTAAAGTTAACCTAAGAACTCACAAGACAGGCCATTTTTCGAACGGCCTCCTTTCATTGTATAGCAGCAATACTAGGGTATTTTTAGAATTGCTCGGGTTCTTCCCGCATTGTAGCATATTAGAGGGCAACCGTTCCGCCGGCATTCCAGTCGGCATCATGAATGTTCGAACGCTCAGGATATTTGTTGGCCACTACGTATAGGGCTCTGGTCCGTTTCACGCATTCCTCAATATAATGTCCTCAGTGATTTCCCTTCCAGCATCCGCATTTTTTTAATTCTCCAAATATCCTCCAATCTTTCTCACAACAACTTCTTAACTTGCACAAGAATCACAAAATTTGCCTACATCATACAATTATTAGTTTCCATTTTCGTAGTAAAAAAATGCAAATTTGGTCTTGAGAGCATTTATCCCTTAAGGTTGTCAAAAAACTAAAACATTAGGAAACACAATCTTGGTGATCATAAAAGTGTTGTAGCATCAGGCACACACTGCACATGTCGATTTGCACAAACAAAAGAGAGTAAAACTCTCAAGGAGACACAAAAATATTCCAGTTTCGACCATTTACAGTTACAATCCATATACGCATAGTAAACAAGATATAAGCCAGCAGTAATCTAATTGAAAATGGTAACAATCAGTACTTTCAATGTAATTTTCCGACTGCCACTATTTTATATGAAAGAAAATATCGTTAACTTTTTGGCAGCGAGTACAATTTTGTGACACACGTGCTCTATAAAACTATTTTAGATTTTCCGGGATTTCCAAACTAGTTAAGGAAGAATATTTTACGTGTGTTCCCAGGAGCTTATGCCATTTGTTAGTGATTCTTAGAAATATACTCACTGAGGTGCAAACAGTCCTATTAACCTATTGAAGGATTAGCGCACTGAGGGAATTACAGGAAAGTTTTGAAACCTTATGCAGAAAATCGAAATGTAGGGCAGCTATGAATTTTAAAGTGAATTTATTTGAATGCATAATGTACTTATTATAATATTTCATAAGTATAATTCAGTGTCACAAAAGCGCCTCATGAAATCTGATCAGGCTTATTTTAAATTTAAGGTTTCAAAATGCCTAAAAGACAGACCATTTTTCGCACACATGTACAGAAGAGGAAAGAACACCATAGAAATAAAAGAACAAGATAGAAGATAGAACATGAAATATTGAAACGGGGCACTGTGGATTATTTTTTTAAGTGTATTCTTGACAAAAATTGAGAAGGAAAATTGTTTCTCCTCCATTTATATCGCAATCATAAAAACTATTTTTCATTATAAGGGCAAAAAATAACTCTTGAGGAAAGATTAAAATTCTGATTCTTTATGTAAAAGTGATTCACAGTCTATTTTGCGAGAAGAATCACATTAAAATTCACTCAAAAGACTCATAATCACATACCAAAGTCATTATTGGGATCAAGGGGGCATATAAAAAATACTCATGTATTTGTAGTTTTGAGGATAAATATATCAAGGAATAATTTCCAAAATTGGAACACAAAACCTTAACGTGAATGTGATGGAGCGATCAGGCAAACACTGGAGATGGCCAAATGAGAAATTTGTAACCACGGCAAATAAGTATTGCGCAGGAAGATAAAGAAATAAGAGAGCAGTGAAAGAAGAAGTGAAGAAAGATAAAGAGATCAGTGTGCTTCTAAGCAAAGAGGGAAACGAAACCCAAATTCTACTTAAATTATTGAAAATTGTTTTGTTTTTCCCTTCAGAGTCCAAAAGTATCCACATTATGTTCAACTGAATGACATGTTAAAGTATGAAAATTATTAAAGGGAAATTTTATTGTCACAAAGTTTTACTAAAAGCAGGGGTAACTTTGTGATATTGACTTTCTTGTGAAATGCAATTTGCTCAAATAATCATTGGTCGTAAGACACGTCGCCAATTAAAAGATGAGTGATTATTATCACCAATAGCATAATATTTTTTTAATATTCACACATCAACCTGGAAAATTAATAAACTCAAGAAAAAATATTAAAACGCAGAGGTTAAGAGGTTATGGAAATAGTTTTTTAATCCAAATATGTACTTCATTTTTTCCATTTTCCAACAACTAGGAATACAGCAGTGATAAATTCTGTATTATTCCATAGAGGGGATTGACTTTATGTCCTAGTTTCAACTGCCTAGCCAAAACCCATGCTCAAATCTCGGCATGCCTTAAGAAAACCGGCAACAATCATTATTATTAACAAATAAATCCCAACTCAATCCCACTTACAGGTTATATAACAATAAATACTCAGTACAGTTTCTCCAAATCTTCCAATAACGACCGGTTATAATGAACAGTGGACATAATCAGGTGATTTCCACTGATGGATGATTGCATGATACCTAATGTTTGATGGCACCAATCGTAATTAAAACATTCTATGAATTTTACAAAGCTTATTATTGCGGAAAATATGATTTCACAAAGTTGAGTCAGATCCCGTCGAATATATTCGTGGGTTTTGTATCATTTCCCCGTTTGTACACAGTTCACAGTAAACAGTTTCCCTACCAAAGGAAGTCAAGTTAACGTAAGGTTACCAGAGTCGCAAAAAGGATAAAATCGTAGATGATGAAAACTTGCTGTCGTCACCGTGAGAACGAGAACGCCGCAAGTTGAGAGAGTAGGAAAACTAAGGGTGGAACCACTATTAGCCAGTTTTGATACATTTCGCTGAATGAATAGTTATCGGTTGCCCTACCATGGGGAGTACGTTAAACGTGAGGCTGTCCTAATTGCGCATAGGATAAAATCTAATGCGACGAAAACTGTTGCCGTCGACGTAAAATCGAGAGCGACGCAAGTCGAGATAGTCACAAAATTGAGGGAGAAGCAACTAGAGAGAGAGCGACGTAAATGTGAGACGACGCAAAGCGGGGGATATAACATGTCGGAGCAGTGCCGCCTCCCTCTCCCCATCCACAGTACGGGGGCAAGGTGAGGAGGCTGTGGCGCCACGCATCGGTGAAAATAGGCGGAAAGGGTTTGAGGTTGTCTGAACCTCGGTCGCCGAGTGAAGTGGGCTGTCACTCCTCGTTTGCTCATCGTCCGCGCGATCAATTCTCCGCTTCGCCTTTCAAAAAGCCTCTCCATTCTTGCGCTGTCTCTGCCGCTTAACGTCCCACTGCGAAGAAGGGACGCATTCTTCCTAACACGAAACGCCTTCGTATAAACTCCGGGAAAACGTTTCATCAAAAGTGAGATAAAATCCAGGAGAGTTATATTCCAATTAGCATTCATTAATACATCGACCTTAAGCGATTACACCGAGAAAGGACATAATTGCCATTTTATAAATACTAATAGAAAAATATATCCTCTATTAGATTTGCAGGACAAAAATGTTACCTTCAATGTTATTTTTCTTGCAAATTGTACTTGTAAATTCACGGTGTTAAAAATGAGAACGGGAGAAAACGATGGAAAACAGTATTTTCCTATCTAATCATTCATGCATTGGTGGTTCAATCCCAGCTTTGGTTGACTGCAGCCCTCCACCCTTCCCTGTCGAATACTGGTTCCAGAAACCTCCTGGTATCTCTTCCTATGTACTTTCTTCTTCATTTGGTACATGAACTTACTCCTGGGTCTACCTCTGGGGACTTCTCCCTCCATTTTGCCTTAATTTATGTTCTTCACAAACCTATTGCGTCTCAGGGTGGGTTTAATCCATCTAGTTCTTCTTCTCGGAATAGTATTTCATAGGGTCCTTTCCCTCCTCCACACTTTTGTGACCTTCATTTCTTATGTTGTCCGTCCATTTTATCTTCAGCATTCTCCTCCAACGCATGGTTTCGAAGTCTTCAAATTTTTCATGGCTAGCTTTTCCAATGGTCCATGATTCTGATCCATGAAGTGCCACGCTCGACACGAATGATTTCACATACTGTTTCCTGGTTTGTAGAGCTTCTTTGACCTCAGCAGTTGTCTTTCACCCATGAACGCCTTCTTAGCGTTCTAAGAGAAAATAAATAATTGCCATTTTATTCATTTTCTAGATACTTTTACAAAAATATATCCTCTATTAGATTTGGACAACAAAATGTTACCTTTCCGTGCTATTTCTCTCGTAAATCGAACTTGAAATTACACGGTGTTCTATACAAGAACGAGAGATTCTTCTATCTAATATAAATACCATTTTCATGGAAACTGAAACTTCCCAGTTATATCGGGGATGGGTTCCCATGGAGTCTGAATCAAATGGTATTTAAAACTTTCTTAACTAAACGCACCTTCAAATAATCTTCACCAATTTGTAATATACCGCAAATCAACTTATTCAGACCACGTTATACCGTCCGTTTCGTGCCACCCGTGGTCTCATAAAACTGAAGCGTTCAACTATATGATCCAGCGAGCTTTAAATATCCCTCTTTCTATGGATAATTTCGAAAAAGAATTAAATATAATTAGACAAATTTCTAAATGTAATGGTTATGAAGGAAATCTAGTCAATAAAATATAAAATAAGAAATTAGAGAAGATGGCATTATAAGATACGAGTTTTTACACACCAATAACTCTGGGAACATTTTTCAATAATGCCAAAGATATTTTTGACCCCATGTTAAAATCTGGTGTTTATGAACTTAAGTGTGACACATGTGGTAGTGTGTATGTTGGTCAAACTGGGAGAAATTTTGCAACTAGGGTGTCTGAACATAAAAGGTGTTTGACGAACAGCGATCCCAAATCCTATTTCGCCAAACATTTAACGGAAGAATCCCACCACTTCACATTTAATCTGAAAATCCTCCGTTTCCGATAAAGGACACCGTCTATATGTGTCGGAGCACAACGAAATAGTAAAAAGGAAACGAATGAAAATGAACCAGTTAAATGAGAATGAATTTGTTTGTCATCACCCTATTTTTGACACCATTTTAACTTAACCTTACCTCCTCCAACAAACCACCTTTCCCCCCCCCCCCTTCTTTCCACCTGTCTTTCTTTATCCTTCCTCAGTGTGACGCAGGTCTGGAGTTTTGACATTGGTTTTGGACGAACAAAGGATCATATCCCAATTATGATTTTAGCCTTCCCCTTCCTATCCTTCCTCCTTACCCTCGCCACAACCACCCCCCACTTCTGTCTTTTGACCAATGTATCTCTCAATATATATGCTCATGTCTGGTATGTGTTAGATTAGTCGTACCTGATGATGACTGCAAGACAGTCGAAACACGTGTAGTACGAGTTTGTAATAAAAGGTAGACAGTACGATATCTATTGTGTACCATTAAAAAAATCTGCTCTACAATATTTCGCCTGAGAAAGTGGAATTCCCGGTATTTTGATTGAAACTAAAGCAGATACATCTTATCACATTTTTTTTCCTTATTGGTAAATTTGAATTATTTGTAAATTCGAACCTTGAAGTAAAAATGTACTATTTCCTTAGAAATGGCGCTGTAGTCGGCGTCTATGGCTGTTGATATGCGTCCCCTAAGAACATATTCGTGGAATAATTGGATTTTTTGTGCCTGAAATTAGGTTTAAATAGCTAATGTATTCCATTATCAAGATCAAGGCCTTTAAAACCATTGAAAAAAGTTCGAGTGATAGTATCAAAAAGTTATAGTATTTTTTTTTTACTCATAAAATCTCGGGGAGCCACCTTAAAATGAATTGGACCTCTAAAAATAACCCCAGTTCACACACAGTTTTCTCGTCTACGAACGTACAGAACTCTTCTGCCGATGTTAAAAATTCATCAAAAATTGTATCCTGTTCCAGATAAAAAAAATATGCCATCTAAACATTTACTCGCCTCGCATGGTGGACGGTGATTCCGTTTTCCTAATATCTTCTGATAACCATAGTCTTTGTTTTCTTAACTTACATCTTCAAGTGATAAATTTTTATAGTTTTATGCATACAGATCAGCATTATCGTTAGATCTTCCTCCTCCTAATATAAATTAGCTAAAAAAAGATTCCAAAATTTAATATTTTCAGCATGGAGACACGTATTCATTGTATAATCATTCTAAACAAATTGAAGATTTTTATCTGAGTTTCTTCACGGGTACAAAGGTCATGAGAATCAAAGTTAGGGAGTTAGCGTCACATTGAGAAGATCACAACTATATTTCCCTTGGGATATTTCAGAATCCCAAATTGTTATACGAAACTGGAGCTCAGCGATGTTACTTGCTTCGATTTGGTCTGGCATCGCCCTATGGGTATAGGAATCCTTGAATCTATAGGCTCGCCTTAAATATAAATCACTTGCGCCTGACCCGTCAACGTCTCGCCGGAACGGAATAATTTCCTCGATGCTGGGGCATGTATTCACTTTGTTGATTAGCTCAAACATGTCGCTAGCATCTCCACAAGCTAAGAGGTTCCTTTAAATCTGCAGTTTTCCTTGGATTTAATTATAATACGTGACACATTTTTTGCGCTTCCATCGTCTATATTCACGAGCCCGGCGGAACATTTCATGACCACCCTTCCATTTTTTATGAACTTTATCTGACATGAGTCCCAAATTGTAGTGGAATATTCAATGCGGACTCGAAACAACTGTCAAGTTCTCAAAGTTCTCTCGGGTTTTCGTTCGGGTGAAAGGGTCCACGATGGCCGATATTAAGATGCTCAACTCGAGCAATAGGTGAATCTATGACGAAGCTTATTTGACAATGAAAAGTGGATTCGGTGATTTGAAATTCAGCTCCAATTGGATTAAATACGAGACAATTAGCTTTATGAATGAACAAACAATATATTATGGCCACATTTTAGGTCAAATAGAACCTATAAACATCATATATGATTATACTTTGAATATTCGAATTTATCCGTCGATATAAAACATTCTGCTAATTAAGTAAAGGTGACATTCGAAGAGATGGAGTTCCAAATGGACTTTCATTGGTGGTTATATATATGGAATAACTATGTCAATGTTTACGTTCACTATGTTAAGCAAATTCCGCCAATTTACGCCTAAGACAACAGATATTTATCTGGAAATTGTAAATTGTGGTACTTTAGAGAGATAATGCACGCACAGCGCCCAAGCTAATTCCCAATAATGCTTGACGATCTTTTAAAAAACGCTCTCGGCGACGGTGAAGGTACCTAAAGAATGATATATTTGAAAAACCGAAAAACACATATAATGGAAATTTATAAACCTACTTAATATGTTGATATGGAGTAAATTCAAGTTCACGTCAACTCATATAGCTTCAATAACTCCTGGAGAATAAAATGTACAGCCATTTCAGCCTATGTCCTTGAAGCTTCACCATTCAGAAACCCCTTAACTTTTTAATAAGGCAGGACAACTTGGCAATCCCACTGTTCTTGCAGATATTGTTATGATCCCTACATGAAAATGATAGAGCCGACACAACCATCATGAATTGAGGCTCGTTTCATTTTAGCTTGCACATTAAATCCGGTAAAAAGTACTAAGGAATAAAAATACGAGTTACACATTCTGAAAGCTGAGCAATAAATATGGCTCTATGTTCACATGAAATCATAATCGACGGTCTCTGTAGGAACTACTGATATATATTCGGGTAAGTTGCCCCTTTTTTGTGTATCTCTATGTTATGATAGTGACGCCTTAGACATTTTTTATGCATAAGTATACACTACGCGTGGATATTCATCAATTTGATGTATATGTACACACTAAGGGCTATAATACCTGAATGGCTCATTTCCTACTTGGGCTATGCGTGCCCCGAAACGCCTGTTCTTTATCTTCTCCACTGTCTGTGTACTTGTGTAATTCTTTCATTTCGCCTTCAGTGTTCGTCATTCTCTCTCTGCCGGTGGGTGAACTGTTGCCCTAGAGCTATCGATTGACCGCTCTTGTGAGTCAAGACTTGGAGGGGGGGTTAGTTCATTTAAGCTCCCGTCGAGTCCAGTAGTACATAGTAGATTCGGTAGTTTGGATGCCTGAGCATCTGACGCGATGCGATTTTAGCATCGGAAGGTCCATAGTTCCTCATCCGATCCAGTCAAATTTTTTCCACTTGGAATCGGCTTTCTTTCCATTTTCACACCACCATTTATGTGTTCCAATCCACTTGCTATCTCCATCTGTCTGTTTGAAATATTTATACACAGTTAACAATCAGTTTTGGGTTAACCAATCAATCGCTAGAAGAGTGACAATTTGCGTGCAATGCCGTCAAAAGTTTATGCACTGAAAATATATGCAATAATGATTGAACGAACAAAACGTAACTGAAACCATTGACTTCAACGATAGCAACTGTTGAGGGCCATGATAGAGATAGAAATTCCGGGAAGCTGGAAACGGTCGCAGGCAAGAGAATGGTCTTCATGGATGAAATGAAGAGAGGTAGGACGTAAAGCTGTGATGCAGAACATACATGCATGCATAGTGATCACGCCACCGCCTTTCGGAATTGGCGAAGTCAAATAATTTAGTTATTACCATTATCCCTAGAAAAACTATAAATTATTTACTCTACTGTTCCTATCCTTGCTCACCACTTTCGCTTCCTTAACACTCATGCATTGCTTCAAACACCCTCTTAAATTCTTAAGATTCCTAACATCCCTCCTCTTTAGAATCTCTTCCACCTCATTCACCCATAACAGAAGTAAACTCCTTTCGTGCATGTTATTTCTGGAGCACCCACTCCATATTCTTTCTTCACCCAATCATTCCTGACCCTAATATCCTAGTTTTACCGAAAACACTTCTCAAGTTCCCCATGCTCGCTGCAATCAGCCAACTCATGTGTTTATCCTGACATACCCAGCATACAGATAATAACTTCGAGAGGAGAACACATTAGCATACTGAGATGTTTCACAAAACAAGAGGCATGGAATGAAGATAAACCATAAGAAGACGATAGTTATTACATTCTCCAGAATGAGGTAAGCTTAACATAAGGGTGGGAGGGCACAAAATGGAGCATGTCGAGCATTTTAAGTATCTCGGTAGTATTTTGGAGTAGAATGGGCCTAGTGTACGGACATGAGATGTAGAGTTGTCAGAGCGGAAGAAGCATTTTCAAAGAGAAGGGAATTGATGAGGAGGCGTCTTAGAAGAGGAGTGAAGAAATGGCGGGTGAAAATCCTAATATGGAGCGTGGCGTTGTATGAGTCGGAGACTTGTCATTGTGAAGGGAGGATGTAAGTAGACTTGAGGCGCTTGAGAGGTGAGTGTGGAGAAGGATGAAGAGAAGAACGAACTGGGTGGCGAGAAGAACGAACGATAGAGAATAGGACATGATTGGAAAGGAGAGGGAGCTAGTGGCGGAGTTTTGGTGGTGGCAGAAGAGGACAAATGGAGGGCATATTGAACGGAGAGGGAATGCTGAAGAGGGTAATAGAGGGGAGAATACTGGGGAAGCGTGGAAGAGAATAGCGATTCTGGACGGAATAAGAAGAGGGAGACAATACGCGGAATTTAGGATAGAACTAATTGAGGGCCATCCATTGGAGTAAAAATGGATTAGTTTTGTTGAGTAACCTAACAATCAGCAAGTTGAATAAATCATTTTGAGGTAGCCTCCATATTCTAACCATGACTTTCTACCGAAATTCGAACTTATATTAACCCCTCCGTCTATTATTCCACCTTTGGCAACAGAATATAGAGAAAAAGATACGACGAAATACATAGAATAAGAAGATAGGGGCATGCGTTTGTAAAGATGTAGAGGAGCTTACTCTTTCATTGAGCTCCATCTCAGCCGCAAGAAACTATCCCAATAATAATAATAATATCAGTAAACTTAATTAATCCGAAAAAGAATCCGAGAAAGTAATTCTTTCATAGGTGAAAGTAGTGAATTTCAAACAATATGAAAGATAAAAAATTGATAATATCATTTGCTTGTACTCAACGCCATTCACGACGCGACGCGAAGGAAAATGTTTCTTGAGAACTGAGCCCATTTCGGGAAATAAAATGCGTTTATTTTTATCACTGGCTTTCGAAAGTGAGACCGCAACATTTTGAGAACGGCTAGACTCCGTGAACCGCCCGATATAATCTAGGTACCTCTCTGCCGTTGAGAAGGTGGTGGGAAGAGAGTGTTTTGTGAATTCTATCCGATTCCAAATCCTTAAAATACATATTTTGGAGCATCAGAGCTCCTTCCTGAAGGTGATGTTCGGGAGGTGGCCTGAGGGGCGGCAAGGGGTGATGGAGCCGGAGTGAAGGAGAGAATGGCAATGAGGAGTATAGGGGTTGATAACATCTTGAGGGGTTCTGTCAACGAGGTCCTCGAGTATCTTTCGCAGGGGTGAAGTACTTGGTTCGACTTTTAGACCACTCCTCTCAAGGGAATTTTATTCGATACTGCGATATATTGAACGCAACGTGTGTTCAATTTGCTCAAGATATCTCATTGCCGTGGATATCCTTACACGTTCAGAGCATGCAATTTATCGCATCTCGAATTCATTATTTATTCCACTCTTTTTATGATATCTCGCGACGTGCGATGCGATTCAATGAAATGCAGAACTTGATCCAAAGCAAATTGTGGCGTATTGCAATGCTATTCCATATGGAGTATAAGGTGAAAGCTTACAATGTATTGCCTAATCATTCAATACATAGTTAAATCATGAGATATCAAGGGCTAAGCAATATCGACTGCGATGCATGTTAATTCGGGGATATCACACGTGATATTTTCCTTCTGAGTCATGAGTACCTTATTTCGATATGACTTGACATCATTCCACAGGGAATATCGGATTTTGTTCACTTATTTCTAGTCACTACGATTAATATGTATGTATTTTATGGATTGTGTACTTCAATTTACTTTTGCATGAACTTCTGACATACGATACACAAAATCTCATTACGATATGATTTTCCTTAAAATGTGACATATGTGCTACGACATTTGCAATTTTGACTATGCGCCACATCAAATTTTGATGTTCTCCTATCATTTATAATTACATACGATGTACTTCTATTCGTACAAAACATCAAATACTGGAATTTTCTAGCATGTGGTATGTCGAATAAAAATGTCATAAAATACGCGAGATATGCATCGATTAGTTTATTCGATAGTATTCCATTTGCGATATGATAAGATATAAAAAGACATAATATAATATATATGAGACTATACAACTTACGGTAATGCGACATTAGATTAATGGCGATTAACAGCGATGCGTGATAATCCATCATGCTATATAGATGACACATTCTAAGATATTCGATATATTAAACTTATATACTCGGATAATATTCAATACACGACACAATAAGATATAAACTATTATCATGCGAAAGACTAAGGAAAGTCGCATCGTACGATATACGAAGTAATGCTGGCATGGTTCGGTGTTAGATGCATAGCGACCACTTACGTTATGCGATAGATAGATTCAACATGCAACACATTAGGTCGTTCGGCGACCAAAAGTTTTCTGTTGCGGTAATAAAACATTTACCCTCTTCCTCCTATGTGGGTCGCGTCCTAATCGTGCGAGATAATTCACAAAACAAGGAATCACACGCTACAATGTTCGTCAATTTATTGTATTTGAATCGAACGTCAAAATCTCACGAAGTATTCCGGATTGGGTCTTTCTCAATGGGATATTTTTGCACCAGGGTTGAAATTCGCTATGAAAAAATCATTTGACTTGACCGGGATGGATGGACCGGGTCAAATGATTTTTTCATAGCGAATTTCAACCCCGGTGTATACGCACCAGTGCGAGTGACTTCGTACCACATCATTTGTTAAATGCAATGTTTGGGATATTTTTGATTAAGTTGAATAGTTCTATTACCGGAAAATTAACAGCATATCGGATACTTAAGATCCCAGAAAAATTCTCTACTGCGGTTATGCAGTAAATAAGCTAAACCTGTGCTAAACTCAGCATTTAGTGTAGGCCCTGTACCTTCTGCAACTTCTATGGAGACTAATGTGATGGTTTTTTCATTTCCTAGCACATCTCAGTGCCCCGATCGATTCCGCTTCACTACAATCTTGCCCAAATCTGTGGCTGCTGATACCGGTCCGATCTTCTTGATCTGCGCTTTTGATAACTTCTGCCGAGACTGCTGCCTCTCAGTAGTGGGGTCAAATGCGGATAGCGTGCTAAAGTTGATCGGCCAGCCAGAAAATTTTTTCCGTCGCTTGGTCTCAAACCTGCAAATCCCAGGAACCGGAGTCGACCACGCTTATACAAGTATAAATCGGACCCTCTCCCGGCAAACCGTACTGCAGTTGAATTATTAAGGAGGATTTGCTGCCGCATCGGATTACCGGCAAAATTAACAGCATATTGATGCTTAAGATCCCAGAAAAAAATCTCTACCGCGAGTATACAGTAAATAAGTTACGCAAGGTTACCACTTAAATTACGCGACCGAGCACGTAGGTTCGAGACCAAGCGACGGAAATAGAATTTCCTGGCTGGCCGATCAACTTTTGCACGGACCCTAGGAACCGAGGTCGAGCACGCTACCACAAGTCCAAATCTCCCTACACACCGTACTGTGGTTGAAATATTACGGAGGATTTTCCTGGAAGTGTATTATGGAGACTCGATGGTAAGTGCGCTCTGGATACTATTGCCTTTGTGCTCTGACAACTGCTCTCTGTCTGTACTATACTAAAGGTACGTCCACTGTCTTTTCGGGAAAGATTGATGCTCTATGCACGGTTAGAGCCTGATGAGGTGAGCGAATATCACCCGCAAAACCCGCCTTGACGTGGTGCGAAAGCTTGATTCCGGAAAAGACTTTCGGTGCTTTGTCACGTTCCCGAGGGAACGTGCCTGGATCGGAGTACCGCTTTTCCGGTGACCAAAGGGGCTCTGGCTTCGAGCTCAAAGGGGCGTCAAGAGTAACTCCTTAGTAGGTTTGACTGATCATCCCTTGAGTTATCAAATACCAGGTTTTGCAAGCGTGCTCGATTGCTGTAATTTGCGGTCGGGTGCCAGCGGTCCTTCACCGCGGCCTATACCCTTTCCTTACCCTTCCCCCAGTAAGACAATCGGGTTGAATTTTTACTAGGAACCAACTTGTTGGATACCCTAGCGCAAGTAGACACTTTTCTTCTTCTTGTCTGTACTATGCTAACATCTCTGCGGATCAGCGGCAAAAATAGCACGGTTAAGATAACATTTTGTTGTTCATACCAGACAATAGGACAAAATTTTCTATAATAGTCCCGAAAATGAATAAAATGACATATCACATCTCGGATGAACCATCTGCATTACGCGATCACACCGTTGATATACAGCCACCATAAAACGTGATTTTACTGGCCGTGGTTGCCGATCATGATTATGACGAGTGAAAACCAAAGGATTCAACACAAACAGCTTTCTTTCAATCACGTACGGTCAAAAGTTTGTCCAGTCCGAGGAGCATGGCAGGATATTCAACGTGAGTGTCTTCAAATACTGGACGAAAGGCTTTCCCTGTGGTAAAGACTAACGCCGTAATTTCGAATACAACGAATTCAGTGGTACTTTGATATACGAACCGCTCAAAATACAAACTTTTCAAGATAATTACATTCGTCATTTTCAGTTTCGACCTACAGTTGCAAAATTATTCTTGATATATGAACTGCAATAATTTGCTACAGCGTATCACAGACTATTATATTGATAACACGTAACCTTGTGATTCCACATATCTTTATTTTGAACGACCCGGGTTTCGAAGTACAACGTCATCTTCAGATTGAACGTCGAAACCCGGGTCGATCAAAATAAAGATATGTGCAATCAAAAAGTTACGTGATATCATTATAATGTAAATAAATTCCAAAAAGTTACTCCCGAGACTAACAATTATATCACAGATTACTTCATGCGATCAACGATATTGCAAAACCTCAGGTAAACACAGGCCGTAAATCCTAAATAATCAATTATTATAGAGTCAACAACTACTGCCGACTTCACCAGGAAGGCCGATTGTGTCTACACGCAATTGTTGCACGTCTTGCAACTATCGGCTACTGCAGCGCCGAGTGGTCATCAAGCGGAACCAGTAACCACAGCAAATATCAAAATTTTATGGGTAAAGATAATGCTGGAAATATAAATACATTGATTATAAATAAATATGAAAATAAATGAAATAAATTATAAAATAAAATATAACATTGACGCATCATTTTTAGCTTATTAGTTTTCAATTACTTGTAATGATATTCTAACTTCATAAATTACATACATGATTATTGCCATGAATCCAACCCTAGTGCTTTTAAATTGTTCAATTGTTTCGAAAGTGTAGGTTTACGCCTTTTATTGAACGGCTCGGTCCGCGAAGGAGAGCAAATATCAAGAAGTACTACTTCTAGTAGAAGATACAAAACGATTCTTGAGATACAAACTACAACAATTTTCTCATGCGAAATTTGTTTCAATGCAACACTGAAAATTAAATGAGATAAATTTACAAAAGCGCACAGCCAGCGCGACATGACAGCATTTGCGAATAAACGAATAACTAATTGACTAGGAAAAATTTACTAGCGCGACTATTTTTTCCTTTCATATACGCAATACAACGAAGAAAACTTTCAATTATCGTTTATAGCTATATTTTCATACTTAATGCGACCAAAAATATCGTAAAACGTAAGCGGCAAGTGTTGACTTCTCTAGAACGATTCCAACACGCACCCCTATGGCGGAAATTTCATCCTGGAGCGAGGGGAACTAAGTGATAGCGAGGGACAAGATTCCGTTTGTACCTCAACCCGTCATCTGATCGTTCACCTTCTCCTTCCTTCAGCGCCAAGCAAACAGTCGCACTTGAAAATCCCAGGTAGTGACACGCATGCAGTTTCCGAAGGGCGGCGACACGTTCCCCTTCTTCTTGAGAGGAGGATGATGTTGGGAAGCATGGGGGAGGGCTCCGTTACGTGCACCGTGTTCTCCCCATCTTACTTTCCCCCCCCTCTTTTATATAGCCTCGCTGCAAGGGAGAGCAGAAAATTAATTGACTCCGCGACTTTGCGATCGGACGGAGATACGGTTTCTTCCATTCAGTCGGATGCTGAAAGGGATATTTACTTTTTTTAATTCGTGGAAAAAATCCAGCATTTTCATTACGTGTTTGCAAACGTTTTCCTGAGGTGGCAGGAGCTGCAATCGCGAGTAATTAAGAGCACATTTTATTTATTTTTTTAATAAAGACAGAAAAAATTGAACCACATTTCATTCAAGCGCATCTGTTGATGCGTTGTAACTCACCACACACGAAGTAATGAAACTGAATCAGGAAGTATTGTTTACTTTTTGCTCTTTATGGCGGTATTAGCGAAATATCATTTCACCTAGAAATCAAAGGATTTAGTCTCATTTTAATGAAAAATGCCTCAATATTTTAGAGAGACGAACACAAACACCCATGCACTTAGTAGTGGTAATTCAACCCTTACGGGTTTAGAGCCCGCGTCCCTCGGATTAGCAGGCGAGGACTTTACCTAGTCGCCACATGGGCCGGCTAATCAATAAATTGTTGCCATAATTTAAATTGATTATTGTATTTTCACCGGAATTGGGACTATGGACGAAATTTCATAGCTCTGCGCCATCAGAAAGTAGACTGATTTTCAATTATAAGATTTATGCAGACAAGCAGGACAAGAGCAGACAATAAAACCATTTCATAATTATACAGAGCACAGCATTCCTAACAATAAGTGGGCAATATATGGTAATATAAAGACGAAATTTAGCGACAGAGACTTACACGGTTCTCAGAATTTTTACGGTCATGAAAGAGAAGGCTCGTGTTAAGTTTCAAAACCCGAATCGCATCTAGAAAACTATTAGTGAAGCTCAAATAAAGTTTCTTCAATTTGTATTAGGACTATTAGGGATAACTTACGAATGACTTGTTACTCGCCGCCTCATAGTTCTTTTAAATGGGCAAACTTATTTGCATTCATCTCCAAGTAAGGATGTTAATTTGCACAAAAATCAACTTTAAAATACAAATATATCAAATATACTGCGGTACATGGCACTCAGCATGTACAAATTTTAGCTTGAAAAGAAGAAATATTATTGTACACCTTAATTTGAGGTTCTTAACTTTCGCTAAGACTTACTTGATGAGATTTAAGTTTCGCTTACACCTCAATATCAAGTTTTAAACTTGTACCCACAACACAAAACACCTGTGCGCAGGAAATAAGAAGGAGAATATCACAGGGAATGGCAGCCGTCAGTAATGTCAACCAACTACTTTCAGCCAAAATGATAAACATAGGCTTATGGAAAAGATCTGTTAAATAATTTATTATGAGTGTTGTACTTTATGAAGCAGAAACATGGACAGTCCGGAGGAAAGAGGAGAAATATCTAGAGGGTTTTGAAATGTGGTTATGGAGAAGAATGGAAAGACTTGATTGGAGTGATAAAGTGAGAAGCGTGGAAGTGTTGGCAAGAATTAATGAGAAAAAAAATATTTTAAGATCGATAAGAAAGAGGATGGCGAACTAGATGGAACACGTCCTGAAAAAAGATGGCCTGCTGAAAAGGATATTAGATGGAAATATCGAGGAAAAAGAGAGGAAGACGAAGAAATAATGCGTTGACGGATATTATGAATGGAAAGAGTTACGAAGAGCTGAGGGAAGCAGCACAGGATAGACGACCAAGGAGGGAGCAGATCAATTGAAACCTATCCGAGGACCGTTGGACGATAATTTCCTCCACACGACGGCTACTCCGTCCGAGTACCGAACTGCGCTGCTCTCGATTTCAAACTCGCATAGGTGTATATGTATGCTGTACGTCCAAGTCGTTTCAAGTATATTTTGTATAGGAATCAACTCCTCCTTGCCTAAAATTTGCTCAAAAATGCTCACACCCAACAAGATGGTTGCAATTTTTTTAGAATTTCAAACTCTAGGAATTAGTTAGGAAACTAGGAAAGTCTCGTTCATACATGACTTTCTCGATACGGTCAATCCAATAACTCACGCTCCTTTGAAGTTCCACCCTAATCAAAGTGCATCCAAACCACATTACGGCATGATCATTAAAATAAATGTATTTAATTTTGGAGATTAATTTTATAGTAGCGAAGGTAGTCCAAGATCCTGAATTTAAAATTAGCTGTAAACGCGGCCTTAAAACCCGATTCCCTTCAACATCAGGAACATTATGTTATATTTATTCTATATTTTCGCATTAATAAAAATTAAAAAACTCCACTAATAATCCGGATTATAAAAGATATTTGAAACTTGTTTTCCCCGAGTTATTATGCTTTATCAAAGTAAGCCCACAAAGGGGTCAAACTTTCGCGTAACTTATTCGGAAACATGTCTTGAATGGCATGGCCTTTTAAACAAATCCATTTCATATTCCTCCGATGGAGATTATCCGGAAATTTAAATTCCCAAGAGTTCCAAAAAAAAGTTATGCCACGACGTAAAGGTCATGGGGGGCTTTTTATAGGGGAAAAGTGAACGAAAAAGGTCAACCAGCACCAAAAGATATAGAATTCAAGAATTAATCGGCGCGTTCATATGGTGTAATCCCGATGCGCTGGGAAATAAACCATTTTGTTTCTCGCAGAACGAGAAAGGAAGGAGTAGCATTTGAGCCCTCAAAGTAATTTTGAAAATAAGACCGAGGGAGATTTACATTCAGGCTGATGACGTTGGTACGGGGGGTCATTTCTAGAATGCCATTATGCTAATGGTATACGATAAAGGAAGGTTCTCAAATGGAAGTTGGCTTTCATTGAAGTAGCGAGCGTAGAAAAGTATCGCCACTACACGTTTCTCGTATCACGAATCGTATCGCCAAGTACTGAATATCCTTCTGCTTACACAAAATTTCCGGTTTTTCCCAAACAAATGGATGACGTAAGTAAAGAATTAATGACGAAATTAGCCTAAATTTGGCAGTAATGGCTTCGTACATCGCTTTTCGAGTCATAGAGGCATGCGTGGGTTAAATAAATTTGTATATAGTACATTCATTGTGCATTATAATATCGTATCAAGTATGTGAATGTTGACACTAATAATTATTATCTAATAATAGATAAGCCCCAAAGCTTACCTTAGCGGTTCTTTAGCACTTAAAATGTCATGTACTAATAAATGTTTCCACGTGAAACAATTAGTCCTTCTTCTACTAAGTTATTCAACGTTTACAGTTTTATTATTATAATTAACCAAAAGAGTTACAAGTTGGCTCTTTGGCCGGTGGTAGGTAATAGTAAAATAAGGTAAAGCACGCGTTTAACCAACCACCAAAATTAAAAAAAACAAGACATCAATAGAAAAAATGAAAATTAACAATGAATCAATCGTCCAAAATAAATTTTAATCACCTATTTTTCAAAACAATTATATTTCCAGGAAAGGGCTCAAGCGGTTTCAATCTACAATCGTCGTGTCGAGGAATGAAAACTTTTTTACATTGGTCCTTTGTGACTGACTATCCATCTTGTATTGGTGATCATACCTACCCATGTAGTTCGGGTTTTCAACTTCCTGTCGCAGTTTAATCTCCATTTACTGTCAAGTCGCCAAGATTTCGCCAGATGCGCAGATCGATTATCACAATCGATACGCCGGTCTAATCTCCTTGGAAGTGCGAATGTTGGCCGATTACTTCCAATATCGACCCTTCTGTCATAGAAGTCCGTATCTACACACTTAAGTGTAGATCTTGCAAACGAACGACTTGTAAAGCTACTGTCATAGAAGTGAATTACATGTGTAAACCCGCCTCAACAGAATTAAAATCGAATGATTTTCGTCGATTTAGGATTCTTGACTTGTCTCGTCCTATCCGCAAGTTACAATCGATGCTTGAAAAATATCAAGCGGTGGTGTGGCATGCGATAATTTTGCGAAACCGTACGATAACACGTTATTTTCGCCTGCTATCATTACAACGGCACCCAGAGAATCGTCCCCTCACTTCAGTTTACCTTAAGTGGAGTCAACAAAGTCATTTCAATTGGTTTATAGTGGAAAACTTACACATAGTAAAGCCTGTAACCATTTCCCTTGTAATTGCTTTTTGTTATCACGGCTGTACACCAAGCAAAAAATGAAAATAATGGACATGTAATCAATTCTTGAAGTCGTCATCATACGGTTCAGGATAGGGCATTGCCCTTTTACCCACTTCTTTCTCTCCACCGAAGAGAAAATACCACCTCGGTGCGATGGCTGCGACTGCCCTCTCAACATACGACATATCCTGACGGAGTGTGACAAATACCGGGGCATTCGTGACAGGGTGCAGCTAGGTGGAGACCTAGGGTGCGATGAATCAAATGCCGTTAGCCACTTTGTAGTATTTTTAACGAAACTTAACTTTTCTTCTTTCCTTAGATTTTAAACCGTATTTTAAGAATGAAAAAATATTTTAGCTTCAACATAGGGATTTACGCCGATTATTTTACTTCATCGCAAAGTGCTGTAACTCTGACGTTTTCCATAAATATGACGCACAGTGGTGAAAAATGACCATGTCATCGGCGCACCCTACAAAAAGCAAGCCCCTACCAAAACACAAACTTAATCAATTCTTAAAATTATGAGTTTTCATATTCCATTGGATTGGTAGCATGGACCGTTGGAAAGCTGATCAGAATAGACAAGAAGTCTTCGAAATCTAGTGTTGGAGGAGGATGCTAAAGATAAAATGGACGCCAAAATAAGAAAGTATGAAGTGTACAGAAGAGTAGAGGAGGAAAGGACCACATGGAACACCAAAAAGAAAAAAGGAACCAGATGGATTGGACACATCCTCAGACACAACGGTTTTTGTGAAGAACATAATGGAAGGTAAAATGGAGAGAAAAGTCCCCAGAGGATGACCCAGTAATAAGTTAATGGACCAAATGAATAGAAAAGTACATAGGAAGAGATACCACGAGGTAAGGAAATTAGTATTAGACAGGGAAGGGTAGTGGACGAACTCATCCAATCTTTGGATTGAACGACCAATGAGAGGATTCCGATGAACACTTCATACACTTCGATAAAAATTAGGCTGATAGTTCTCTCGTTCATTTCTCAAAGCTAAAATATTTTCATCCTTAAAATACTACTAAAAATACCATTTTTATTTAAATATAATATAAAGTGGTTGAGAGAATTTGAATCATCTCCTAGGATGGACCCTAGTTCTCCATCTAGCTGCACCCTGTCACGAACGCCCAGGTATTTGTCACACTCCGTCAGGATATGTCGTATGTTGAGAGGGCAGTCGCAGTCATCGCTCCGAGGTGGTATTTTCTCTTCGGTGGAGAGAAAGGAGTGGGTCAAAGGGCCATGTCTTATCCTCAATCGAGTTACGACGACTTCAAAGTTAGTTGAGTCTGATCTATCATGATCATGCAGGGTGAGAATTAATAATAATTTTAAATGGGTAAACTTTTTTGCATTCATCTCCAAGTAAGGTTCGGTTGCATATCTCATGGTAATTTGCACTCACATCAACTAGAAAATTCAAATGTATCGTATGTACTGCGGTACGTGGCACTCAGCACACACACACAACAACACCTGTACGCAGGAAGTAAGAAGTAGAATATTACAGGGAAAGACAGCCTTCGGTAAAGTCAACCAACTACTTTCAGCCAAAGCAATAAATATAGGCTTAAGGAAAAATTTACTTAATGTGTTATTTGGAGTGTTGTGCTTTTTGGCTCTGAAACATGGACAGTCCGGATGAAAGGAGAAATATCTAGAGGATTTTGAAATGTGGCTATGGAGAAGAATGTGATCCCGTGAATGATCAAAGGATTTATGCGACTGGACCGTGAATGATCACATGATTTATTAAATTTCTTTTCCGTCATCCTTAAAAAATAACGGTGGGTTATCCATCAGCAGTTCATCTTGATCCAGGATAGGATCACTCGACCCCTGTTCCTCCTCTCGGCCCAGGGTCTCGATGATGCTAGAGGTGCAGTTAGAAATGCTTATTTTATTTGTATTAATTTAACCTATTTACTATACCATTTAAAAAGCTGGAAATATTACCTTCCATCTTTTATTTCATCCAGCATTATTAAACGCCGCCATTACGGTATGCTAAGTATATATAGTTTTATTTCATTCTTTAAACACGAAGAACATGTAATAAATAAAAATACCTACATGCAATACATACAATACAAAAAAAACTGTGAACGATTGAAAAGGAACAGATCCCAAAAAGGACCGGTCCAGAATAAACGAGTGCCACAAACGAATGGGGTTGCCAATCTCTATTCCGGACATACCATCTCCTAGCATTCTGCGACATGATTATGACAGCCACCATAACAATGGAAACTTAGGCAGTTCAGTGGTCGCTAAGACAACATCCGTCTAGCTCATCGTTGCAGCTAGAATTTCCCTAACATTACGTTGAATTTAGAATAATTAAGTTTAACTTAGACCAAAGACTAAAATCCTAATATGCGGAAGAAAGTAACTGACTGCAGAAGTCACCCTGAGAGACAAGAAATTAGAGCAAGTGGATTCCTTTGCATATCTCGGAAGTACCGTCACGTGGGACGGAAGAAGTACAACGGATACCAAGCGGAGAATAGCCCAAGCTAAGAAGGCGTTGACAATAAAAAGACAATTCCGGTGCTCAAAGAAGATAGCACTACAAACCAGGAAACAGTATGTGAAAACATTCGTGTGGAGCATAGCACTCTATGGAACGGAAGCATGGACCATTGTAACAGCTGACCAGAACAGACTGGAAACCTTCAAAATCTGGTGCTGGAGGAGGATGCTAAAGATGAAAGGGACGGATAATATAAGAAATGATGAAGCGTACAGAAGAGAAGAAGAGAATACGACCACATGGAACACCATAGAGAAAAGAAGAACCAGATGGATGGGACACACTCCGTGTCATAATGGATTTGTGAAGAACACAATTGAAGGTAAAAAAGAGGGAATAGCCCCCAGGCACCCAGGAGTAAGTTCATGAACCAAATAAAGAGGAAAGTACATAGGAAGAGATAGGAAGAGAGGTAAGGGAACTGGTATTAGAAAGGGTAGTGTGGAGGGCTGCAGCCAACCAATCTCTTGGATTGAGCGACCGATGACGAAGTAAAATTTACTACTCTAGAAACCTTGCACCGCTAAGATGTACTGTAAGACGATGGGAAAAAACAATTCCCGCCGCCGGCACTCAGTATGTTACAGGTGTAAACGCGAATTAAGACTATGTCTTAACAATGAGGCGCTTTTCAGCTTGGAGTAGCAATGCGAGTCACGATGCGTAATCGTTGCTCAGCTGTTCACTGAGCGGTCATTGTCGCTGGGAAGTGGGTAAAAAGTTGGAGGGGAGGTCAAGGCGGAAGATGGACACGAGAGGAAGGGAGAGAGAGCGAGGGTCAAAGCGGCGGAATTTTTTGGAGGAACTGGGCGATATGAGAAGGAATGAAGGACGGGGAAGAGGCGGAGGGAGGGAGAAGGGATGAGTGGTGTTTGGACAGAATGAAGGGCGGAGTGGAATGTAGAAGAGTGGGAGGGGAGATGAGGGGTGGCAGGGGGTGAGGAGAGGGACGGACGAGAGTGGGAGAGAGGAGGGAGAGGGAGGGAGAGAGAGGAGATCAATACGCAACGTCGGAGCGGAATAACAGAGAGGAACGGGAGAGAGTGGGCGGAGGCGAATGAGGAGGAGAGGGACACGGATGCAGAGGAGGGATCTGGTTTTGGTGGCGCGGTGTGCCGAGGATGTGCCCGCACTGGCTTCCCATCTTCAGGGGGGTCGTCTCTGGACCGCTCGAGATGATTCAAATCAGGTAACTAAGGAGTCCCGAGGTACATACAATCACGAAAGGTTCAAGCTTAAGGTGTATATAACCCTCTATGAACGAGCAAGTCAAATTTGTTACGTTTAAAAATCATTTAAATACCTGCTTTCGAAGAGGGTTTTCCATTTAGTTGCTGCACTAGACAGAATTGTAACGCTTCGGGTTAAGTGTGGGAAAGTTCCATCTCTTTCGGCGGTTTGTCAAACAATTCGAATTGATGAATGTGTGACGCGATTCACTGACAATGGCGTGCCTGGTGGAGCTCTGAAATAAATACTTTAGGCTGTCATGTGAAGAAAAATTTGGGAAAGTTTAAAAAAATGTATGTTATGAAGGTAATGTTGAAGCATACCTTATGTAAATATTAGTATGTGAAGAATTTTTTTATAAATATATACAATAAAAACACGTCACATATGAAAACAAATATTACTATCAAATAAATTGCATTTATTTTAAATGCTTATAGAGCTTTTTTAAAAAATAAATATGGTAGCAGTATTTTTTAATGCTGATTTTTCATAATTCCGTCCACAGAGGTTTTAAATACTCGTAAAAATCCGTTCGAGGGTGACGGAGTAACTTACGTAAAATCCTTAATAGCCGTTTTTTCGATTGTTTTACTTCACAATATGTATAAATAATTCATTTGATGCTACTCTAGTAACAAAAAAATAAAAGTAATATCCTCCCTAAGAATAAAAGATATTAAAATCATAAATTTCTCGATATACTATCTACTTGTAACAACACAGATAAAAATGGTTTCAATGAACACGGTTGCTCCTGTTGATATAGGATGTTTTATTATAATAAAAATTATGTAGTCTTAGGATAAAATATTAAATTTCTGATAGAGAGTTTTTATTAAAATTCTCGTTTTGGAGATTATAAATAAATAATATGTTATTCTCTTTGATGGATGGGGTTAGAGTTTTAGGATAATTTATTCTCGATTTTTGCTTAAGAGACCAATGTTTTTATAAACTTCCATAACTTATGTTAATCCTTTATAAATTAAGTTTTTACTTTTTCATTTTTCTCGTCTTTTTATATAAAGCGTTGCAGAAGGAAAAATCAATTGCGTGGAGAGACAGTAGTTATGATGAAGGTACGTGACAGATGAATTCGAGCACGTGAACATTTTCAACAAATTTGGCGTTGGGACGAAACGAAATTTTTCGTCAAATACTATCGATACCGAATGGATACCGAAGTATTTCCAATTACAAATTTGAAAACAACAGAGTTGCGACAAATTTCCGGTTTATTAGTTGGCTCTATTCTTTCTTATTCCTTTTTCCAATTGTACTTAGCACAATAGGGTAATGGGAACAATATAAAAAAATGACATCAGAAGCTTGATTCCTTTAAATTTGTTTTTCTGCTTCTTCAGCAAAAGATACTTAATCTCCCTCACGGAATTCGCCAAAAATGCCTTCAGTTTCTTATTTAATATTTAAACTGTACAACTATGTATAGTATATAGATTGGAAAAAGCTCTCTAGCTCGAGCCTCGAATGGTGAAGTTGCCACACATGGGCCCAAAAAGGACGTACGATTTATCAGAAAGATGAATATAATCGGAGACGTTTTTGGGTTCAAAAGCAAGGTCAGGCTTACGAATTTGATAAATAGCAATAAATCCCTATAAAAACCGAGCCCCTCCGATAAACACTCCTTTTGCCTCGAGACCAAAGTGTTGGAGAATATCTGTCAGAGACGAGGCCAATAACCGTGAGACACATCTATCATTGAGTTCGCTCCGTAAACTCTTTTGAATATCCCCTCCAGTAAAGAGACAAGCAAGAACAGGGATCGAATTCGGGATGGTTCTCTTCATGGTCTCAATAATCATGGTTATCAAACAGGAGTGCCCGGTCGCACGGATGAACGAAGTTCCCACCTTGGAAACGTCCCCGGAGATCACCACGACCACTTACATCTTCAAGTTAAGCCTAGAAAACAACACAAAAGTAGATTCAAACGACAGTGCGAGTGCCCCAAACAGTACGATTCAGTCAACAGCTACGTCATATTTGTTGAACGCAGTCAGCGTGCTGTGCACCAACACCGAGTTTCCCTCCGAAGTCACCACCTGTGCCCTGAGCACCATTGTCGGTGATGTGGCGGAATGGAAGACCATCCTCATTGACTTCGTCAAAGACGACCTGGAGTGTCTGGCTTATTTCGGCAAGGCCGCCGCCGATTCCGAATCCTTAAACTCCTCCACGACCTTCTCCCACTCTTCCACGACCTGCTACTCGAAAACGGATTTCGCGGAGACCGGTCCAGAGCAAGTCAAAGAGGTCATTACGGCGATTCGAGCGGGTACCCTACCACAAGATGCCAACCATATACCCTGAAGCTTTGTCATGGATGAAGTGAACTTTCTCTGGGTGGAATACGTCCGCAGCGGTGATAACACATCGATGATGATGCTCTATACTATTGACGACAACGGAGAAATCGTCCCGAAAGACGACGGTGACACTGCTGGGACTGTGGTGAAATTTCCTCCGGAATTAGCACTTAATCGCCAGACAATAGTAACAGGAAGGGGTTTTGGTGACAGCCGTGAAACGTGCGAGGCCGATTCGAGAGGCCGATGCAGGGTGACTAGATCTAGACGCCGCCCATTAAAAAGCAATCGTACACGATAGTAAACAGAGGTGAGTTTTGGACGGTGTGGAAGTATTATATATTAAAATGTTATTTGCAATAATGTATAGATTGCTTAGTGACTAACATTCAATAGATTTTCATACTTAACAATATCGCATTTTTGTAATCGAAAGTTCATTCCGAGAAAATCCTTACGATACTCAATAGTGATATTTGAGGAGGAACCTGCGTTTCAAAGTACTGTATCTTCAGATGCACAAAGTTTGCAGCATCGAGTAATTTAGGCTTAGAGTTGCTTCTAATATTTCTTTAATTTTATGTAATTTCTCCTTTGGGAAAACCCTTTTGGGAGGAAGTGTTAAACGGAAGCTTTTACTACGTCACAAAAACTAGTTATTGTACTGACTCTGGCCTACATTGATATTTCGCAGGATTAGGTATCATGATATTTTAACGAACTAAGAGAAGGGTATAGTTATCTAACTAAACTAAAAGCTAAAAACATTGTACAATTTAAGTAAAATACCTAAATTTGTTATACATTGAAAAATACATTTGGAAAACAAGGTAAACAGCAGTCTCCCTTAGTAACGTTGCCACCTTCATCACAATATGTCCCTATGTGCTCCGACGAAAACCGGAAGTCTGTTATTTAAACGTAACTACTCGTGTTAAATTACCGATGATATAAGCTGAAAAAAGAGGTGTCTCAATATGTAGTACATGTTAGACAAGTTCTTTAACAGTATTATTTGGGCGGAAATTGATAAATTAGTTATTTCAGCTATTTCAGCAGAATTTGTCATCATGGCGATTTAACTGATTGAGGGAAGGTGTAATTATCTTCAGGTTTAAAACATTAAACAACGTATAATTAATGTCTAGTTTTGATATGCATTAAAAATAGATTTGGTTATATTAATACTGATATTTTTCCACCATTTCATAGTAGACGTCTTATTTATTCGAAGAAATTCTCCACATCAGTTCTTATATTGGACTTCGTTAAATTGAGTCATAAAGGCAATATTGAATATTATATAGCAGAACATTTGTACATTTAATGATATTTTTTCGGTCGTATCTCACAAATTATATTGACTCCAAAGCAGCGTATTCGCTTCATTGGTCTTAAATATCTAGTCAGATAATTATTTTACAACTTCATGATTTAAAAAAAATATCTTAGTAAAATGTTTAATAATGTAGGCACATCGAAGAACATCAAGACTTATGATAAAAACAGCAGCCAATAATCCCCAGAATACCACTTCACTACGGCAGTAATTTTAACCACTAATCTATCATGTTATACTACTTCGCTCGCCATGAAATCTCTATCACTTGACACGTGGCAACAGAAGCAGTTATATTTGTATAGAGAGATATCAAGCGATGGATGAAACTCACAGCGATGAGGTTAAACTGGGGGCAAGAGCGGCAGATAAGCAAGTCCCCATTCGCGCTCTCTGATTAGGAATTTAGGCAGAAAGAGGTCATTTGGAGAAATATTTTTTTTATTAACACTGAGTTCAAACCCACATTGCCTGGCCTTTTTTCATTTTTGACGCAATCTTGGAGTCGATCCGTTCCTTTCCTCCTTCTCAGCTAAAACACACATTACGTCTCGAGCGCTCTAGTAGAGGATGTTATCCAGAACTAAAATAATTTTCTTCTTCATCCAAGGAGCTTTGGCCCTCATCCAGCAGCTCGACGCAATGGCTTTGCAAACAACTGAACAGCCCATTGACCAGGCAGCGACAATCCCAGAGACCGAAAGCATCACCCACGTCTTCAGATTGCTCTTGAGGGAATCAACTGAAGAGACTTTTGAATGCGTTCCCCGTGTCAACGGCACCGGGTTTTCCTCGACCCTCCTCACACCCAGAGGAAGCGCCTTGCTCTGCAGCGACGCTGAGTTTCCCACCGACCGGTACCCGCTGTGTGCCCACACTATGTCCACCCCTGCAGGTTGGAAGTGGACTAGTTTACTTTTGGCCTTCGAGGAGAATAGGTTGGGGTGTCTCGTCCTGTTCGTGAATGACCCCGAAGTCTGCTCAGAATACGCCCCCAATGTAATCCTTACTTATTTCTCAACCCAGTGCTTTTCAACGACCGATCACGGTGGGCTGACCTACAACCGCATTGCCGATATTCACAGTGCTCTACGCAACGGTTCGATCCCTATGGTTTTAGACGGGGTCCCAAACCAATTCAGGTTGAGGGACGTCGACACCGTCCAGTTCCAGGGCTCCAGCGACGATTCTCTCCAGCTGAGGTTCAGTTTCAGGAGGAAGCTGCCAGAATACGGTACAAGAGTCCAAACGGAGGATGCAGTACCGGATGGTTTAATAGAGTTTTCCAAAGATTCCACTAGGCGGCGCATAATAGAAGGAAGGCTCATCGACGAGGAAGGTACCTGCATCCACGATTCAAGAGGTCGATGTCGATTCTGAAATTGACGTGCTAACGAATCTACGGTGAATTTTAGGGTTCTAGTGGGTTGAATTCCTCGCTCGAGAGGTCACTAGATATTTCTTGTGCTTAAGTGAATCGGATTTAGACTGAAGATTCTCAACTCCCAAAACAATTAAGTCCTATCTATAAGTATCTACATGAGTATTCGTTCCGAATGGAAGGATGGCAATGGATGGCGATGGAGTGAAATTATGAGGTATCCCTCAGGTGGAGTGTTGAAATACGGCAACATTGAGTCGAAACTTGCGTTGGCCTCTCTACTATATTGACGGCGACAATAGTGAGGTCCCTAACATCAAATGAAAGAAAGGGCAACTTATCTTAATGATTCTTTATGTTGTCCGTACGTCTAATCTTCATTCAATGAAATTTGGTTTATTATTAAGAAATGTGTAGCTTAAGTTGAGAGCATCATCTTTTTAGATTTGATTTTGCTCTGACTTTACGTCCCTATAACAATCTCATTATCGTTATTTTATTCTTTATTGTAGCCAATGTTCATTGCGAAAGACATTACAACGTTAAAAGTAGTATCCACTACACAGTTGATGAGAAAACAGGTTTACTTCGAATCGCCTCAAAACATCAATGCTTAAGCGTTGAGAGAATGTACACAAATATATTTGTAAAAACATTTTCCTAGAGCTTATAGTAACATTGCCTTTTATAATCATAGCTCGGCGAAATTCAATTAACGTTAATATTCTCAACTTCAATTACCGACGTTATTATCATAAATACATAATTCACTTTGCAGAATGGCAAGGACTCAGATGGTGATCACCATATTGAATTCATTAAGAACTTTCCTTCAATTATTTCTTCGCACCAGATTGGCATTAAGATAGCAATGTCGATTGATGGTAACGGTGAGCTGTGCGTAGAACTTTGACTATAAAAAGGACATTACTCCGTGGATTAACGCAAGATATCGTCTACTACTACTTAACTATTTTGCTATATATCGCATTAACACTATTTGATTTATGAAGAAGATATAAAAAAGCACAATTTAGCGAATATTATAATCAGGCCTTAGGAAGAGTGAAATATAAATCGTCTTTTCCCTCGGGGCAGTTTGCAGCATTGTACATCTTCTAAAGTTCATGTGCATGATAAAAATCAAAAGAATCTTCAACACTGGCATTAACAATTGTTGTTTCTTTCTTAATTTTCAGTTAGGAGTCAGGATGTTGGACAGTTTTCTGATTACTGAGTTGTAAAAAATCATTCATTTATAAGTATGTACTGTGATCAAATACAATAATTATTTTGACGAAATATTCCTACGTGAAAACTCTATGTCCACAGAATGCTATCTGCTAGAACGTCACGGCCATTTTGTCCGAGCACATCGTCCCGTTGGTTTCGTTCTAGTGAGATAGAGTTCGGTCGTGAGTTCCAATCAGCACTTACTCCAATACCTAACATGAAAATCAATCATTACGGCTAAACCAGGATAATATCGATCTTGGATAAGCAGCCTCAAAATACCTCAAGTTCTAAAATACTTTGGCGTATTTTTTTTGTGACGCTTAAATTTTGACACTGCCTAGGCTCAATACAGAAGATTCCCAGATGGGCTTGTGCGACCACACCTCTTTTTATGCAATATTTTACATTTTTGAGTGCCAATTCTGAGTTTTATCATGATGCAATGCTTGGTAAAAACAAAACAAAGAAACTTTTTGGTGCGAGAGACATTGAAGTTATGTACTTTTAAAAATTACTGTTTTTTATTTCTTTCGGAAAACTTCGGAAATTTCAGTATAAATTGAAAAGAATGATTTTTACATTCAATGAAATGAAATAAAATTATTATATTATTATTATATTATATTATTATAACCCCGAAGTATTCTTTAATGATTACTACACCATATGGTATCCTCAACTATATCTTTAGATTGCCCAGTATTCCTGAGAATTTAGGTGATTTTTTTAAGCAACCCAAACTGAAGGCAAGTGTAATTTTTCTCTCTTCAACTTTGTAATCTACTACTCCTTCACCCGTAATCTTTTTCTTTGCCAAAATATCTTAAATATATAGCACAGCTTTTGGAGATATTTAATAAAAAGACAACAACGATTTTCCATGAGATATGGTACGCAGATGACTACCTGAGAGACTACTTGAATGACGAGGAATTTCGAATATCTGGAATTAGTCAGAAATTTTAAGGTAAGTATTTCGCATTTTTTTCAATTACTTTTATAAACAAATGATGTAAACACCGCAGCCATTCTTCAGAATCACAAAAATCGTCTTTTGTGAAGGATTTTTTATTCTTTCCTAGCTATTAAAGACCACGCCTTAATGGTGTGGGAGACATTTGTTTGCTTAGTTCCCGGATACAAGAATGGAGAGGGGAATCGATAAATAAAAAAGAAAGGATAAAGAAATTCTTAACAAACTTTTGGCTACAAAAAAGGAAAAATGGTACCTACTGATATAGGATACTATTGAAAAAATATCCAGGCAAAAAAAATATCAGTCTTGAGATGACGTAGCCTTCACGTTAACCTGATGTAAACTAATGTTAACTTGTAGCTAAAGATTTCAGGGGGAATAAACCGGAAGCCACCTATTTTGTAACCAGTAGTGATGCTAAAAAATTTTCCACTTATGATAGATTGAGAAAAAAAGTTCCCTTTACGTTTTAATTTCAGCAGCTGTAAGGAATATGAATTAAATATTTCACTAGAAATCTGCGATAATATTCTTTATATTCTAAATTAGGGCCCCCGTTTGGAATGGTTGGGTCCTCTCTTAAGTGAGAATCATAACATAAATTCAATATTCGGAATTGGAAAATAAATTTACCTTACCTTACTTATACTTACTTGAAAAACCTTACCTTATTTATATATAATATAGATATATATATACCTTATTTATATATTATATATATATATTATTAATATATTCATGTATTTATATTTGACCTTATTTATATCATACAGTGTGTTTAAAACTAAATAGAAAAGGAAGTTTTTTTTATTCTGAAAAAAATACTGCCAAAGCTATATGGTTTGTTTTAATAAATAGTAGAGCAGCCATTTTAACTACATAATGCGAACTTTTTTACGATATCTAGGCGTTATAACTTTCTTATTTTTTTAAAATAAGGCCTATTATCTAGAGCATATTTATACTAATTTACAAGTAAAAAGCTTATTACTTTTCGTCAAAAATCTCGGAAAGAAGTTCGGTAAGGGACTGAGGTTGGTGTAACTTTAGAAGGCCGGGATATACTTCGTCAACATGAGACCAAAATCAATGATTTCTAGGAAAGTGATATTTCGCTCGCACTAGCTTATTGATATAAATATCATAAAAGAATCAAGGTCTTCTGGCTAAATATCCACAAATGGAATTCTCCACTCTCTCCGTTTCAAGTGGCTTACAAGAAGGAAACTTCTCTTGGCTCTCTAAAAAAATAAATTATTGATAGCTTTTTCAGGAAAAATGCATAATGTTAAATATTTGGCTGGAAAGTACTAAAGTTTGCTATCGGTTTCAAAAACGTCTCAGAAATTGCCATTAAAATACATAAGAGAGGGAAGGAACTTTCCCTATGGCATAACCAGGCAGCTGAAGCGTTTTACCTAAGGAGCCGTCATTACAAATTTATTTTCCAATTCCGAATATTGAATTTATGTTATGATTCTCACTTAAGAGAGGACCCAACCATTCCAAACGGGGGCCCTAATTTAGAATTCATGACTGAGCCCAATAAAGTTTGTTTTTCTTACGGCTGGCCGCACCTGTGCACAAGGCATTTTGCCTACTATGAATATACCGAGCCCATAATGTGATCACATTGTGAAAGCAAATATCCCATGAGTTACAAAGTTAAGTACGCCTCCTCCCTCCTCACTCACCCCAATCGACGGAATTTAACCAGTTTAAATCGTTTCAATATTTATTACCGTCTGCTTTTTTACAGGAACGCGAAAGTCATTTTTTCGGTAGGAATACTTTCACAAAATTTCTTTATAAGCATGCCAATCAGAGAAAAGAGCTTGATGCTTTCCCGGAAAATTCTAAATGTTAATTCATCTTGAGAAATCTTCCAGTTTAAATATGCAAAAATACTGATATTCTGGGTTAATGCCGTGATATTCAAATATTGCTGGCTCATTGGCGGAGCCCAAACAATCAGGTAACCCCTGATCGGTCGGAGGATGAAATATGGGTACTTGTGCAAACTGTGATCGTTAAATGTCTTGAAAAATTGCTACTAAACACAACTTGAGACCCTCAAGTCAGACTGGATACCTTGGTCCCACTTTTGATTCTATTAAGATCTAATGAGCATCGCGCACTTGGAATGAAGAGCGACGCAAATAGTTGTAAACATTGCTTAGTAACTACTTAACGACGTAACCATTACTTATATCTAAGTGTTATTTAATATTTAATTTTCCTTAATATTTGATAATGAAATACAGTAAATTAAAAACATTGGTAATTCCACAGTCAAATTTACAATTTATCATTAAATTATATATTTAATTAAATTAAGCGCCCAGTGCGGGCCACATAATTAGGCCACTTTCCAGTCTCTGACTTTAAGGCCTCTAAACACAACTACCTTCCCGTTAGCGCAAATTCCAAAATTCACCTACCAACTAAACCGAGGTACATGGAGAGGGCATTGTGTCATCAAACTGTAGCCCGACAATGTAAATCCAACAAGTTCTACTTGAATAGAAATTATTGGTTTGTTGGTTTTTCAAACTCTGAATTGAAACATTTGATTGAACTGATGACTTGCTAATAGTCATAGACAATTATAATTCACCCTTTCTGATTGACATGTGTGACTTCATCTCGGAAATTCCACGTGGTTAAGTTTGTACAAAGTACCGATATTTCAATGGACAACTCATCCATCGCCTTCAGGGCTGATGTCGAGAAATTCAAACAGGGCTAGCTCACAAGCTGGGCCCATTTGAGGTATACGGAGAGGGCGCTTGCAGTGTTGGCCAATGCTAAAAGCTGTAACGACGGTGTGGCTTATTCGCCATCTTTGTTTAACCCGCTTTTCCTTCAGAACTTACGGGCTGAAACACTAATTTTACAATTTAACGATGTTTTCCATTGATAAATTAGTAAAAATAAGCACTCATTTAATTCTTTAATACGGTTTCTCCTGACATATCTTGTTTATTTATTTAAATAATTAATAATCCAAATCCCCAGTAAAACCTAATGTAAACTCCAGTACATTACATACAACTAAGTAACCAATATACATTTCAAGAATTGAGGTAGATGGAGAGGGCACTACGTCATCATATTGTAGCTAGAAGACATAAATAACAACCTTATTGCTAACCCCAGCTGTTACCTTATTTTCCTATGGATGGCACGACGGAATGGAAGGATAAGCGGATGAAAAGCAAGAATATCAACCATCTATTTTAAATTGAAGGCTAGTAACTCATCAAACATACATAGGTTAATTAGACCTTTGGATTCTACCAGATTTTACCCTAGTTTTCAGGTGGAATGCTGATTATTTTCAATTTAAATAAATAAACAAAATACATCAGGAGAATCCGCGTTGAAGAAATAAGTGCATGTTGATATCTAGTAAGTTATCGAGGGAAATTATATTAAAATTTCAAAATCAGTGCGTTAGCCCTCAAGCGCTCTACGAAAATGAGGGTCAAGAAAGATGGCGGACTGGCTTCAGCTTCTAGCATTGGCCCGCATATCAAGTGCCCTCTGCATATACCCAAGTAGTGTCAAGAGTTACTAGCCATAAATTTCAAACATTTGGTGAATATTTTTTCTATACATTCGCAAATTCGTCCATTCCCTCGCATTATAGAAAGAAAGTAAGGAAAATAATCGAACTATAAAATTCGGCTGAATGCTGGGAAAAAAAGGGATGTGAAGAATCTCCATCGCCATAAAATTAAGGCAATATATTTAGGCGTTAAAATTAATCATTTTATAACCGATTAATTTTTCATTAATCAATCTACCGGTGAAGGAAGATTCTGTTGAATGTCATCGAATCTCCTCCCAGTTTTCTATATTCTCAGGGGCCTATCTCGCTTTTGTATATCCTTTTTCGCCTCAGAATACGATATACCCATCAACCCGTCCATGAAACCTATTCTCCTTCTTCATCTTCCCCGCTTGCCCCACATCCTTCCGATTTTCTACACTGTCGAGGTCCAAACTATCTCTAGTATTTGTTTTTTTCCCTCTGCATACGATCTACCCTTCTTCATCCCGTCAATGAAATCTATTTTATTTCTTCCCCTTCCCCGCTTGCCCAACGTCATTCCCTCTAACACATTCTTGATAAACCTATCTCCCTCTTATCACCTCCTCCACCCACCTAATCTGCCGATCTCGAATTTCACTAAGAAATTTCCATTTCTCACCCACCATCTCAAGCATTTCCTTGTTAGTCTTCCTCTCCGTACACATAACCTTCTCCATCCTTCTCCACAACCACATCTCAAATGCCTGCGGCCTATTCTCGTCCTCCTTTCTGAGGGTCCACGTTTCTGCCCCATATAACGCTACATTTCATATCAAGCTCTTCACCAGCCTCTTCTACACACTCTAACCCAATGTCCCCATTATTAGCTCCATTAAATTACAAAACGCCTCATTAGCTGACGCTCTTCTGCTACTCACATATTTGCTACTAAGCCCATTTTCTCCAAACATACAGCCTAAGTAAATAAAATTTTCTACTTGCTCGAGTTTATTCCCTCAAACTTTAATGATTAGCCTCACTTTCTTTGTCCAGGAGAACATCTTCACTTTCGTCTTCTCATGATTTATCTTCATTCCGAATATCCCACTCTCAATTTCAAAAGCATCTACAATAGTGTGTAGTCCCTTAAAAGGTCGACTAACCAACGATATATCGCAGTTTTCAACCGATATATCACAGCTATATAACTCATGACTTTGTACTATATGTAAATTTAATGACCATGATGGAACCAGAAGACTATACTTTGACCATTAACCAAAATGCTGTCCCATATTTGGATGCTTTCATCACTAACTTGAAAACTAAATTGAGTATTTTAGAATAACGAAAGGAATGTTTTTAAATGTAAAGACACTTAGTTTTTTTTATTGGTACTACACGTTTCAACGATTACATCGTCATCATCAGGTGCAAACCATCAGGTCGATGAAACGCGTAGAACCAATTAAAAACTAAGCGGAAATTACATTTTTTTTAACTTCTTTCATAATTCAGAAATTATGTTTCACAACATTTCGCCAGATATCTTTGAGTATTTGTGAGTATTTTAGGTCCAATATACGTAAATGACATTTCATACAATGTAATTCTTGTTTTGGAATAACATAATCTAATAGATTTATAAATATTGATTATATATTTAATATAAATAATAATTAATTTCATTTCTAAGCTATGTAGTAGCTTAAGCTAGTGAAAAGCTGGTAAAGAGAAATATTGGACGGCTTCGATTTAATGCGATGGCCGGCTGTGAATGCATGTGCGCTTTGGTTCTTTCGATTTGGTGTCGGTGGCTATCCTCTTCCGAGCCAGCCGAACAAATAAAGAACAATAGGCGTAATTTAACTTGAAGTCACGTCATGAAAACTTGAAAAGTGCCATTTTATAAATCGAAATACCTTCGGTGAAGTAAAAACTGATATCAGACTCAATTGATGTTAAATTGACGCTGGTCTTCGCTGTTACTGTTGCTACGTCTCTATTTACCGCCAATGTTCATCCGACATCCATTGTCAGATGCGTTTCATTTCATTTATCATCCTGGCGATCGCTGACTGCTGCATTTGATAGTCGGCTATGGCCGTATCTAAATATAATGCACCCCTTGTGTTTCGCTTTGTACCAAATAATCGATTTTAAATGGAGAGACTAGGATGGATATACTGAGATATGGGACAATGATAAAAGTTTGAGCTGAAAGTCAAGATCCTTTTCATGTTTCCCAAGAAGGAGAAAACGGGAGGGAGTGGATCGGTAGAGGAATAACGATAAGAAGAGACTTCCACATGATAGGAGAAGATGCAGGTGAAATTTCAAAGGAAAGTGGGATGCATGAGATAGAGGAAGAATCCTCAGATGTTGGATAACTCTGACTCAAATCGATCTCTGAGAGTACGCACAAAGAGTAAGTGGCGACTTACGAAAGGAAACAACGGTAAGGACTCCCTTCCGAAATAACTAACGTGTAATAGACAAAAAAAACTTTAGGAGAAACCTTAACCATACACATTCCCGATACCTTAAATGTGATGGTAATATGCACTATAAAGTAAGATTTCTACAATAGAATGGTGCAAAAATAATAATAGGTCATTGGTCATTTAACTAAGATATATCGGCTTCAAAAAATGATAAATTTTAACGCTGAAATAAATTGGCCTAACTGCAGTGCGATGGCATCTCTTCAATCCATCTCAACCTTTCTCCTTCGTCAACATGTAAAATCATACTGGAACACCGGGAGTTGTCGTATATATTTCTTAAAAACACACTGGCTGAACGACTGCTTCCGAATTCACTTTTGATTACCAGTTTTTTCCTTTTCATTTCACTATTCTTTTTTACATTTACTTCGGAGAATTCGGATAAATATAACTTTTTTCATAAATTCGGATTCGGAGAATACCTTAGGGATTAATTTCATTCCTTCTACATAAATAAAACAAATGCTTAATTCCAATCAATTTTATGGAATACATATAGAACGATTTCATCGTCAGGATGTGACACGTTAGTTTTCTCATTAGCTCCACTTCCTTCTTATTTCGACGGTCTCAATCAAAAGAAAAGATGTACCGTCAACATCCTAATAAACTCCTTCCGCACAGAACGCAGTTTCTCAATACTGCAAAAGAAACGGCAACAACATCTCCTAGCTTCTATTCAGAATGGCCTTATTACGCGAATTTTTAAAGAAACGTCTCCGAGCTCTAATCCCACGCAAGGATTAAATTAAAACAGATTGATAACTACCCAGACTTGTTGGTTCTTTCACTTTTTCTTTTCGTCCAATCCTGTTAGAGGAAATCGCAAAGCACAATATGTTGCTGTGGGCAGGAAACTTTTTCCTTCCCGCAGCAGACGTCCCTCATTCAGGAGCAAAATAATGGAACTCCAAGAAAAAAGACGAAAGGAAAAGCACTTTCTTGCGTAGCGGATCGTCCCGAATCACACCTCCCAACTTCAGGAGACAAACACTTAAGCTCTTCTCATTTACAAAACTGAGGATTAGATGAAATCTTATTAATCAACAAGTTGCAAAATCAACACAAGTTTTCTATACAGATCCAACGTGGGTGTTGAAAAAACTACTTCGTGAAGAATAATAAAATCATGAAGTACCTTTCTCAACTTCTAGATTGGAGTCCATGTCGCAGTCCATCGAATTGTCCAAAGTTCCCGAGATTCTACTTTTTAACGATTGCTAACCTCAATGCCATTGCTAACCTCCTGCACAAGAAACGGGAACAACAACACCTAGCTTCTATCCAGGATGGACTTTTTACGCGATTTTTAAAAGGAACGTCCCCGAGCTATAATCCCACGCAAGGATGAAAATTAAAACAGATTGATAACTACCAAGATTAGCGGCTTCTTCCTCTAATTATTTATTCCCGTTCTACCCAGTCGGAGGAGATCGCAAAGCACAATATGCTGCTGTGGGCAGAAACCTTTTCCTTCGCGCAGCTGACATCCCTCATTCAGGAGCGAAATAATGGAACTCCAAGAAAGAAGACGAACGGAAAAGCACTCTCGTGCGTTGGGGTTCGTATCGAACCACACCTCCCAACTTCAGGAGACAAATGATTAAGTCCCACTCATTTAAAAAGTGAGGATTCGATAAAATCTTAACAATCAGAAAGTTGCCAAAAAAACGCTAGATTTCTATACAAATCTAACGTGGGTGTTGAAAAAACTGCTCCGTGAAGAAGAATAATAACATTATACAGTAACTTTCGCGAGCGACCGTTCTCAACTCCGAGATGATCTACGTCGCAGTCCATCGAATTGTCCAAAGTTCCTAAGATTCAACTTTTTAACGAATGCTCGGCCCTTCCTCCAGAATTTTCAAAAGCTTTAATGGCTAGCAACCAGTTTAATTTTTTTTTCATTCAGAGGCGAGGTGTTCTGTGACAACCGCCTTCCGGTTGGAGATAATTAGCAAGACGCGGAGGTTTGCCACGTAAAACTTCCTCTTAGAACAGTACATCATTCATCCCAAAACAAATTTTCCCTGTGCTCGTACAGCACTGTAGTACACAGACATGGGGTACCTAATGCGTAATCAAATGAAAAAATAGACGAATTTGTGTCAAATGGCCTATTGTTCGCGAAAATATAAATATTTGATTAGAAGACAAGTGAATACCTGGATGAAAGTCGCTGGTAATCCGATATAACGGAATAAGTGCTTGTCTATCAAAACAGAAATAGCAGTTAATTAGAATGTAATTCGACTCATTTTGTTGTGTGGCAGCAAAACTTAATAATTGGCTGAATGTAACGGCAATGACCTGACAAAAGTTTGCGGCATTAAGGTAGATGAAGAGAGCGAAAAACACTAGATATTGTTATGTCTACTATTTAATACATAAAACTTAACGACACGTGTTTTGGCACTTAATTGGCCATCATCAGGTGCAGTGCGAAAATTCCAGTTATGCCATGGGTATATATACATGATTCTTTGTGGAAAGGAGGGGAGACTGAAAGGAAGAGGAACGAGTTTTGGCGGTTGGGTTTATCGGTATTGAGGCGGAATGGAGGGAGGAGAATGAGGAGGAAATGGGTGCAGCAGTGGGTTGATTAGGTCATTCCAACGCCGCTCGTCAAGTGGGCGGGGGATGAAATTTTCAGTAGCGGGGGTTAGTTTGGTGAGGGATGGTCAGGAGGGAGGGTGGGGGTTCTTCACGGTTTGGGTTCTGGTAAAAAAGTTCCACAGTTAAACAATATCTTGCCAGAACCGTTGACTTCACCAGATGGAGAGAGCCTCATAAAACTGTAGCCAAATAACCGAAATAACAGCCATATTTGTTATCTGTGATCTTTCCTTACATTACTTTGGATCGTACGACGGAATCAACGAATTAGCAGATATATAGCAAGAATATCCACCATCTGTTCGACATTCAAGGCAAGTAACTCTTGAAAGGTAAATAGCCAATTTAATTTTATGGATTCTACTGGGATTTGTCATAGTTTTTCCTGGGACTTCGGATAATTATCCGTTAAAATAAATAAAAAATATGACTTTTAGGAGAATGCATATTTAATAAGTAAATACATGATGATTTCTAGTACGTAATCGATAGATAACATCGTGAAATTGCAAAATTAATGCGTCAGCACGTAAGCGCTGAGGGAAGTTGGGGTAAACGAATATGGTGGAGAGGCCACGCCCACGTTACATCTTCCAGTACTGGCCACCGTAGCAAACGCATTCTCCATCTACCTCGATAGTTTGCGGAGAAAATAGAAATATAGGGCTCGGAATGAGTGATGCAATAATGGGGTATGGACGCTCTTCTAACGGGATGTATGAAAGGAGCGTGCATTGTCGGTTTGGCAATGTTGAGAGAGTGAATGAGAATTGAATAGAAAAACAGGTTTACGGTGGAAGAGTGGATGGCGTAAGAGGGAAGGTGGTGTACTAAGAGAAGTCACGGACGAAAGTAAAGGAAATAAAGGACTATTGAGGTCATTGAAGCGCTGATCGTGAGTCACTGAGTATCTTTATAACTTTTCAAGTAATGCGAAAACAATTCTTGGACCATACTTCACGTAAATACATCTATTTAAACGTTGGAAATAACCATAAGTTTAGTAATGTAAATGAAATATTTGAAATTTTCCGTCACTATAAAAGCATTTTTTCGGGTAACCGCGCGGAATTCGATTATTAAGCTAAAGTTGTCCATATATACATTTTTTATCCAGCACGATACCTTGATATTAATAAGGAGCCTATAAAATAATATGAAAAGTTTGTTTCCGCGTTTAGAAGATCGCCTCACACCATAAAAATCGCGTACAGAGGGTTGTGTTAGACGACGCCATCTCAACTGAGTTTAAAGTCACCACGGGTGACCCACAGGGGAGCTTCATGGGCCCACTTCTTATTCTTTTGTATATTAGCGAAATATAACATGTACATCTGTCATCGAATAATTTCGAAATATATGTCAAGCGCCATAAGGCTACGGATTAAATTAGTATTAAATTGCCAAGAAATCACATCGATAGCAAGTTTTTTTTCATTTTATCTCTACATATTACTAATAATTACAGGTATGCAAACCTTCATGCGAATGTTTTCATAAACTAAAATCGCTCCACGACGTTAAGAGAAGGAACATTAGAGGTCTTAAGAATACGACCTCATGTTTGAAGACATGCATGAATGAAATTCAAAGTGTATACAAGGATAAGCAACTGTGGAGAAGATTTTTAAAGAAGAGCCAGTTTCCTTGGCGTAACAGCGATAATTAAGTTCTTTCACTGAGCCTATCGAGAAAGGGAATAGCTCTATGTATATGTCAGTAAATCAGTATTTTTGCTAAATCTTGATTTTCTTATTTCCTTCTAAGTCTAAACATAAATAATATTTGGATCACATGAATCTATTAAATGATTTGAAGATTCTATTTTTCACATATTCGGTATATCGCAAGATTGACTCAATGATGCTTACCGCCATACAGGCTGATTCTTCATTTGTCTCAAAAAATAACAGTCTAACTGGCCGAGGCTTTTAATCCAAAATCAATCCTTTCAGCGGCAGCTGTTTCCTCGGCTTGTGAAGTAAGGAACGTATTTGAAAACACGAAGAAACGTTGATTTTTGATGAGACCTCGGATCTAATGATCAGACTATGCCGATATTTGCTGTCAGAATAATATTCACGAAATAAAACGAAACGAAAATTTCACATAAGCATATGCTCACCAAAATGAAGAAGTCATTCCCCGTAACACATTGAGATACCTCATTTTTCTGCTAAGATCAACGGTAATAAAAAACAAGTATTATATTTAAATAACAGACTTTCTGTTTTTGTCGGAGCACATAGCCGATATATTGGAATGAATGTGGCGCGGTTGCCAAGGTAAACTTCCACTGTTTACCTCGGTTACCAAATCAATTTTTCAACGATTATCATAATTAGGCAATTAATGTACATTATTAAATACTTAAAGATTGAAGATAATTATATCCTTCCCTCATTTCGTTAAATATCATGATATCAAATCCAGCCGAAATAGCCAAGGTGGCTGGAGTTAGAATAATTCCTGGTTTTCGTGACGTAGTTAAAGCTTCACCTTTCTCCGTAATATTTTTCCCAGAAGAGAAAAAAATGTCCATCGTAGCACCAAGCCTAAATTTACCTAAGACAGCGTATTTTGTAAGAAAACAATACTTCGAAACGATGATCATATACGATTGAAGGTATCTCGAGGCTGAGATCTGAGAAGACTTCAATGCGACCACATGTGTCACAATGAATACATAATTCCACTAATGCTTGTAAAAAAACTACTTCAACGTTATGACAATTAAAAGTGATTAAAATTTACAAATTACACTACAAGTATGCAGATGATTCGATCAGAATATTTAAATAGACTTTTTATGATCCGAATACAGGACCATTTCTCGTTAACAGGCCAACGATTCCTGCAGTAATAAGCTAATAACCAAAATATTTGTTAGAGTCGGTGACTAAACATTCATTTTTCTGACATATTGTAAATTTTTTAAGAGTTTTCCACGAAAAATGAAACTACAATACACATAAATAGATACATTTAAGTACAATTTTCGGGAATAATATCTTCTAAAGGTTGTTTATTGCTTTTTCTTTGCATAAAGCATACGTCAGGTTTCTCTCACATTCTGGAACAAATAAGTAAAATAATATTGGAGTAATATTACAATGAAATCACCCTTAGGCCACCGCTGTGATAGTTTTTGCGAATTCCTACAGAATACTTCATCTTAGTTAAATAAGATAACAGTTTCAATTAAAACCAAAACTTGAGACCACATTTGAAAACATCAAAAACACTTCTTTGAGCTACGCTTACTTTTAATTTTAGGGCAAAAATCAAGGTAAATTATTAACGTAGATGGTTGATTTTAAGACGTTCTACTCCATAATTTAGTCCTTCTCCATAATTTCACTTTCCATTTTTAAACTATTCCTTAAGCCAATTTTTTCTTTGTCGCTTTCGTAATATGTCTGTTAATTGGTATTTTAAAATATTAGTACTCTAGTTTTAGAAGCTTCATTTCTACCTCTAAAGTACATCAACACTAGAGGTCTACACCCCATGTTCTGAATAGCAATTATTATAAAATTAAAGATATTGGTAGTAACTTGGTGGAATTTCTTCATAATGAAATGAATTAAGCTTAGATACTAAGAGATTCATCATTTCATTAGCAATTAGTATAAGTAGAAAAATACTATTTCCCTCGTGTTTTCCCACTGTGGCACTCAACGCGATGCAGTTGCAAATTAAATTTGCAATTAAATAGCCTGGACGGGCGATTCTTTGTTTTCCATATCCGATAAAGCACTCATATTTCTATCAATATTCATTTTATGGTTCAAACAGCAGCTTAGTCGGTTCACAGTGGGACTACCTTAGATTAATTTTCGATTTTATTCCATATGACACATTTATCAATTTCATTGAACCCTTCCAACCAATTTATTATTATAAAATAATTTATATAAAGTGAACAAACCTCATTTATTATTGATAACTTTTGGGCATTTCCTTCAAGCATTAAACTATAAAAGAACGGGTTACTATGGGGACGCTTATCGAAGCTGCTGATTCTGCGAAAAGTTTGCAATATTATAAAAAATTCTCGAAATTTTAAATAAAAAACTAAATTAGATGAGAAAAATAGCAAGGCTCAATTTATTTCTTCCTAACGACACATCTAATGAGTCCATGCGGCTATTAAAAAAAATTAAATTCAGCAATAATGAAACAAAATCTGCTAGCTTTAAAAAAATAGTCACATTTATTTCTGATGGAATTGGGTGTGAAAGATCTGAAATCGGATTCAATGCCTAATAAATACAAAAGAATAACGCGTTATCATCAGAAAAAAGGTCACTTTTTAAAATTTGTTACTTTTTTAATGGTATTAAATTTCTGATCCTTGAAATGTTGAGTTTTGTAGAAATAAGGGGCGTGACAAATTCTTAATTCTAGGCTTATATTCTCAATATAATGCAGAATGTCATTACAAATCACCAAAGACATTACTCACCAAATAACCAAAGTACTTTAAATGACTCCTTGATCATCATAATTATCATTATATTCTCATGCCATGTTAGTTCTGTTGAAACTTACGCATACTTGGAAGTTAATGGAACTTAACTGATACTTAAATGCCTCGATGTGTGCGAGCAAAGCTTCAATAATCGGTTTGCCATGCAATTGAGACACCAGAAACGACAGATCGACGACACGTCTCACTGTCGGTGAGGCATTGTTGACGCCATTAACGTCACATCCCCTTTGTCGGACCGAAAAATATATTCGAACTCGACCGATTCATAAGCGAACACGTCACTGTGTTCTGCCCAATAAAATGTCAACCAGACCACTCCAGTCTGACAGTTTGCAGAAAGAGTGTACCAAGGCATTGTCAACGGTCGGAGAAGGCCCATTGTGGTAGATTGAGTGGGCATTACGTCATCAAGCTGTAGCCTGACAACTGAAATAATAACCATGTTGGTTATCCCTGCTCTTTCCTTACTTCCCCATGGATAGCACGACGGAATGGACGAATTGACGGATGTATAACAAGAATATCTATCATCTGTTTGAAATTTACGGCAAGTAACTCTTGAGACATACAGTATTATATATCATATACTATTGAAACAAACCTGTACTCAGAGCTATGCATTCTACTCGATTTTTCCAATTTTTTTTCTATATTTTTCACCAGGAATGCGGGTTATTTTTGATTTTACTGATAATACAGAAATACCACTCAGGAGAATTCATATTACAGATGGAAGCGCACGGTCATTTCTAGTATAAGTTGTCAATGGAAAAATTCGCAAATATTGCAGTCAGCTGGCCAGCCCGTAAGCTCTAAATTGAAATCGGGGTTAACTCAGACTATGAACAGGCCACGCCCACGTTACAGCTCCTTGCATTGGCCACCATTGCAAGCGCCTCTAAAGCTACCTCCGTGAGAAGGCTAATTTTCTGGTTGTTATTATCCCAGGAATCTTGCAACAGCAATCAAGATTTTTTAACTGCTGAAATTCATCTTCTGCTACCGGTTTCTGTCATCTAAGACGTGTTTGTAGGGCTGAATAGACGTATTTAATATCCCCTATCAAATAAGACGTTTATTACTAACACCTAATATCCATTTGCCAGAGGTTGAATTACTTTCTCAAACACAATATGCGATTGATCAAAGATCCACGATGACCGCTCCAGCCACTGTAACGTCGTGCCTGCCTTTGTTTAATTCCATTTTTATTTATTTTTATTTTATTCATTAAATTTTCGTTCGTTATTTGGGTTTTGCTGGAATTAATTTATATGTTAATGTATGTTTATCTATGTTAATGTTTTATATTGTTTATTGTTTGTATAAAAGGTTGCTATGTTGTTGTTGATTAAAAGAAGGGAGGATTGTTAAAAAAGAACGTTGAAGTGGAGAGACGTGTATTAAAGTGGGGCAATGCCAAATTAATATTCCAAGGGAATTTGTTATCATTTGAGAGATCCCGACGTCACAGAGGTGAATATTTTGGGTGGCAGCGGTGGGATACAAAACAAAATTGGAACACGAAAACGTCGGGATCCAGAAACGGTGGAGTAGAGAACTCGGCTGATTCCAGGAACGGTGGTATCCAGAAACGGTGGGATCGAGAAAAGCTCGACTCAGGATTCCGGAGTCATCGCGGCGAGGCGCTTGGACGGGCTCATCCCACCGAAGTTGGACGAAATTACGGCCTACGAGATAGGTGAGTACCATGCTTGTATCGGTAACTTTGGTGGCAAAGTAAGTCCGAGATCATTTCCTGTAAGAAAAGGCATCAGAAAATGGCGTTCTTAGGTAAAGCTAAGAAAGAGGAGTTGAGGTATGTGGCCGAAGAATTAGGGGTTATAGTGAGTGCTGCTGATAGGATGGTGCAGTTAAAGAAAAACATTTTAGAAAGTCCCGAGTATGATGAAGTTTTCGCTAAAAATATTTTAGAGACTTATCGGGAAAAAGAAGCGGAAGAGAGGAAGTTGCAAGTAGAAATGGAAGAGAGGAAGTTGCAAGTAGAACTGGAAGAGAGGAAGTTGCAAGTAGAACTGGAAGAGAGGAAGTTGCAAGTAGAACTGGAAGAGAGGAAGTTGCAAGTAGAACTGGAAGAGAGACGAATACAAGCTGAGGAGAGGAAGTTGACATTAGAAGTAGAATTGGCAAGATTAAAAAGTGCGGAAAAATGAGCAGATTCGGAAGGAGGAGCGCAAAGTCTCGGCAGGATAAACCCCCATAAAATCGAGTTGCATAAAATGATGCCGAAATTCGTGCCACCAGATACGGATGCTCAGTTGTTTTTGAGTTTATTCGAGGGTCAAGCAGGTATAGCGGGAAATGATCCTAAGCAGTGGGTGTCTCATTTATTTGGCTTATTTCCCAGAGAAATGGTTGAAGAGTTGGCTAGGAAACCGTGTGAATTTCGGTATGATTATAGTCATGTTAAAAAACTAATATTAGCAAAATATAAGCTGGGAACGGAGAAACTCAGACAGCTGTTTATGAATAGTCAGAAGCCGGAGAATTTAACTTGGAAGTAGTTTGCATACAGAATGAAAACTTACTGTGAGGGTTGGTTAGAAGGACATGAAGTCAGAGAGTTTGAAGAATTAAAGGAACTAATCATTTGTGAGCAAATTAAAAGAAGAGTTTCTCACGAAATCAAGGATCATTTTATTGACCGCTGGGCCAAGCTAAAATCCACCGACGAAGTAACTACGTTGATTGATGAATACCTCACAGTACGTGAAGAGAGAGGAAGCAGGAGCAAGGGAACACGGTATAATTCCGCATCCATTAAGGCGACCACTAATAATCCAAGTCATTACGAACGGAAGAAAACTTATGAACCGTACGGGGCATCTAATGGCAGCTCAAGGCCAACCTTTCCCTCTAGGAACACTAACTATACGCGGAATCAAATTTGGAGGTCAAGCAACATACAGGATCCGAACTATCAGGAATATGAGAAGCGAGCGGAGAAGACTTGCTATGTCTGCCATTCCCCCTCCCACTTTCAGGCAAAATGTCCGAAAACCAAAGAAAGAAACGGGAGGACCGCTTGCATAAATCGCGTAGAGCAATGCGCTCAAGAGGACCAACGTGAAGAGGATAAGAGGAAAGGAACCGATGAGTGCGCAGATATGTGCCGCATCGAAAAACTAGAGAGAGTCAATCAGAAGGATGTATCTTACGGACTAGCATCGTATATGTCTAAGGGATATGTGAATGGGCACGCTATGAGTATTTTACGTGATACTGGAGCATCCATCGATGTTATTGAGAGTACATATGTAAACCCTGAAATGTGCACAGGAGAATTTGTTAGAGTGAGAACCCCATTGCAAGAGGAATCTGCATGTTTACCTGTTGCAGAGGTAGAAATTGTGGGAGACTTCGGGCTAGTTTTTTCCAGAGCTGCTGTAGTTCGGAGTTCCTTGGACAGAGGGTACTATATCTTAGGGAATAAAACAGCCGAACTGATTGAGCAAAAGACGACGCAAGATCTTCGGCCAGAAATATTAAATGCTGTTACGACTAGAGCTGAAAGGGCAAGACAAGTGAATGTAGAGGAAGACGACTTTACAAGTGAAGCCGACGAAAGAGAAGAGGAGGAAGGAATGATCGAAGAACAAGAGGATGAAGAGCCTGAGATTCTAAGATTGATGGGTGTAGAATCATAAGAATTTCGTTCAGAAATTAGGCGGGATTCAGAAATGCAGCAGTTGAAAGAGAGAACAAAACAGCAGACTTCGGAAGGAGAGGGGTATGAGGAAAGGAATGGTGTATTGTTGATTAGCAAGTATGATCGGTTGAAGGAGAGAAAAGAATTGATTGTGGTGCCCCGGAAGTACAGAAAAGATCTGCCGGCAACTTGCAACGAGGGAACAGTCTCACATTTGGGTGTAGTAAAGACAAAAGAACAATTATTACGTTATTTCTATAGGCCCGGATGTTACAAAGACGTGGAGAACTACGTAAGAAGCTGCGATCCATGTCAAAGAGTTGGGAAAAGTGGAGATGTGAGGAAGAGTCCAATGAGAATAGTACCGGTAATAGAAGAAGTCTTTTCTAGAGTAAATGTTGATATTTGTGGGCCATGGCCGGAGTCGGAAAACGGGAATAGATACATCCTAACGGCAATCTGCATGGCTAGTCGATACCCAGAGGCCATACCTATAAGAAATATTTCATCAGCAACGATTATTGACACTTTTTAGATTTATTCAGTCGAATTGGGTTCCCGAAAGAAATTCAGTGTGACAATTGTTCGTATTTTGTGAGTGCATTAACAAATGAATTCTTACAGAGACTTGGGATACACACGATACATAGTTCTGTGTACCATCCTCAGTCTAACCCGGTGGAAAGGTTGCATCGCACTATGAAAAAGATAATGAAAATACAGTGTAATACCTGTGTTGAGAAGAGACAATGGGAAAAGGCTATCCCCGCGATGCTTTTCGCCATTCGTACGTCAGTAAATGAGAGTTTAGGATTTTCTCCAGCTGAGATCGTGCATGGAAGGAATTTACGGACGCCTCTGACATTATTATATGAAAAGTGGAAAACGGGAGGCACAGAAGAGACTCCAACAACAGCAGTGGAATACGTGTTACGAATCATAAATCGTATCCACAAGAGCATGAAGATTGCTGTTGATCAGCAAAAGGTAGTGGGCGAGAAATGGAAGAAATGGTATGACAAGCGTGCCGTACAGCGAAGTTTCCAACCAGGAGACCAAGTGTTGATACTAACACCGCTCAAGACTTTCTTTCACAAGACATTCCAATTCATATATTGTCTATGAATTGGAATGGGCCTGGGATAATTGAGAAGAAGCTCTCAGAGACAAATTACATTGTAAAACTCCCCGAAAAGGGAAATCGAAAGCAGGTATTCCATATCAATCTATTGAAAAGATATTACCAACGAGAGGAAGAGGTTAATTATTTGGAAGAGAAATTTATGGAAGAAGCAGAGGAGATTGAAATGGAAATACCCGAAATAAGCATAGGAAATGGGAAATCCCTTAGCGAACAGATTCAGATATCAGAACACTTAAGGGAAGAAGAAAAGGGAAAACTTCAGCCTTTGGTGTTAGAGTTTTCCGAAATATTCTCCGTCAAACCAGGGGTGACTGATGTAGTTCTCCATGACATCGTGTTAGAGGACCATGACCCAGTGAGACAAAGGCCATATCGCAAGTCCCCTCGGCAAACCCAGATACTCCAGGAAGAGATTCGGAAAATGCTCGAGCTGGGTATTGTGGAAGAAGGAGAATCCGATTATGCTTCCCCGATGATCTTAGATGAATCGCCGGGACGAGATCCGCGTCCCAGCGTTGATTACCGACGCCTTAATAAGAAGATTAGAACGGAGTACTATCCACTTCCTAACATCGACCAAAGGATAGAGACAGTAGCTGTAGCGATGTATATTACGGTGATAGATTTATCCAAGGGATACTGGCAAATTAAAATGACCGAAAATGCTCAGAGATATGCTGCTTTTGTTACCACTTTTGGAATTTTTCGTCCTCTAAGGATGCCATTTGGACTGAAGAATGCGCCTTATTGTTTCAGCTTGTTGATGTCGAAGCTCTTGAGAGGGTGTGAAAAGTTCGCGCTTCCGTATCTGGACGACGTTGCCATATTCTCTAACAACTTTGAGGATCATTTGCATCACTATATTTCAATTTTCCTGAAGATCCAAGCCGCAGGATTGACGCTGAAACTAGCAAAGTGCAAGTTTGCACAAGACAAAATCAAGTACCTAGGACATGAAATAGGTCGAGGTAAGATAAAACCCGCGGAAGTGAAGATCTTGGCCATAAAGGATTACCCTACTCCAACTACCTAGACAGAAATACGAGCATTTATGGGACTGTGTCATTATAGGAAATATATCAGGATGTTCGCAGATTTAGCCGCTCCTATCACAAATCTCACAAAAGGGAGGACACGGAAGGGTAAAATAGAGTGGACTAAAGAAGCAAATACAGCATTTGAAAAACTGAAAGAGGCTATGAGTGCTCGACCAGTATTGATGGCCCCTGATTTTGGTAGTGAATTTCTAATACAGACAGATGCATCCGAGAATGGAATAGGTATTGTTCTCTCTCAGATGGGAACAGATGGAGAGGAGCACCCCGTACTATTTCTTAGCAAAAAGTTCAACGATTCTGAGAAGAGATATGGGACCACAGAAAAAGAATGTTTAGCGCTTGTATGGGGATCCGGAAACTACACTGCTATTTGGACGGTGAGAGGAGGTTTCGCATACAGACGGACCACAATCCTTTAGTGTGGCTACAGAGCGCAGCACTGACAAACCCTAGGCTGATGAGGTGGGCCTTAATATTGCAGAACTATAATTTCGATACTGAGCATCGGAAAGGTCCACTGCATGCTAATGCTGATCCTTTAAGTAGGAGTATGAAATAATTGCCACTGAGGGTCCTATTCCAAACCTGGTGCTCTTTACCAGCTGAGATACTGACCTGTCGAGTAAGGTCGTGATTGCTCACGTCCCGTACTCGTCTAGAGGGAGGGGGCAAGACTGTAACGTCGTGCCTGCCTTTGTTTAATTCCATTTTTATTTATTTTTATTTTATTCATTTAATTTTCGTTCGTTATTTGGGTTTTGCTGGAATTAATTTATATGTTAATGTATGTTTATCTATGTTGATGTTTTATATTGTTTATTGTTTGTGTAAAAGGTTGCTATGTTGTTGTTGATTAAAAGAAGGGAGGATTGTTAAAAAAGAACGTTGAAGTGGAGAGACGTGTATTAAAGTGGGGCAATGCCAAATTAATATTCCAAGGGAATTTGTTATCATTTGAGAGATCCCGACGTCACACCACCTAAATTACCTAATTAATTAGGTGTACAATCATTGGAACATATTTCACTTGATGCATCTTCTTATATGTTAAAACTCGTCATATGAGCAGTTAAGTGAATGGTACAAAAATTAAACTTTAATAATTTGTCCCTATGAAATCTTATTTTGACTAGTCTACGGCGCGGTATTCGATATTTTGACGAAATTAAATTGAAATAAGTTGCTTTCAATTACTGAACTTAGTGCGACGCTGTGATCTTTATTACTAAAAATTTCTGTGGCAATAAAGGTATTTATCCACGTTCACATAGAAATTAATGCTTATTTTATTGAATAATTACGAAATATATGACACATGCCTTAAGGTTATGTGCTAAAATAGCATTTGACAGTAAAATAATTAAATCGGTGATAAGCAATTTTTCACGTAAGATAGTTTGAGCGAAATATCTTTTTACCTATAAATCAATGAATTTGGTCTCATTTTAAAGATAAATATCTGACCCGTCTAATGCTACCAAAAATTTGACCCCTCATCACATTACTTTCGGAGTTATTTGCCAAAAAATACCAGCCCTTTTAAATGGGAAATTGTACGTGTATGCACTCTAAAGAGACATTATTTACAAAATGAGTAATTTCGAACACTAAGATGTCGTAAAAAACTAACAGCGTGTAGTTTGTATGTTTTATCAACTATATTTGAAGATTAATCATATTGTCACCGCAATTGGTTCTTGGGTATCACCGAAAACCTTCCTTTTTTGTAAGAGTTTCAAACTCACCGCGAGAAAAAAATTAGACAAGTAAAAGACTTATTTTCATTTAATTTCTTACCATTTCTTTCACTTAAAACTATATTATTGCACCATTAATAATGCAATATTTCATTTATGAGTCTTACAGCTGGTGAAAAACGTATAGATCGAATATGGTCTATAATAACTAGGGAACTATCTCGCTCGGACTACCATAATCTATTAATAATTAACTAGTAAGAACAAATATGTAAATATTCAAGCTCTCAGTGCCTATATAACAATAGATCCCACCTCCTAATTACACAAACTATATGGCGGGGCGAAAATGGTCCAAACTCAGATCATGTGCAGTGTTATGCATTTAGTTTAAAGAAAGCAGCCTCATTAGTTCTCTCTTCCTCGACTTTTTTTCTCTCCATAAGCTGATGATACATAAGTCCTCGGAATGATCCTCGAATTAAAAGTTAAATAAAGATGCTACTTCGCTCTAGTTAAGCTACATCTCGAATACTCCGCGAGTATTTAGGACCCTGGATAGAAATATTTATCCAAAAGTTAATAAAATATAAAATAAAGCTATGCGCATCGTAAAAAAATGCTATGAACGAACATATAATGTTTCTAAGGTTTTAGAGGGATTCGGTTGGGAGCCGTTAGAGATTCTGATTCTGCACGCTAAACTTAGCTTGCTTGATAAATTCAGAACAGATAGTTTCAGAGCGACACAGAGAATATCATTTTGACGTCACACTATTTTTCTCGGTCCGACAGAAGCGATAAAATAAGAAAGATACTTTACCGCACAGATAGGTACAAAAATGAGTTCTTTTTACGGACAATAAGTAACCGTAGTAAAAACTGAGCTCTAATTTAAACTCTCCCATTGTATACTTCACCATTTCACCTCCAAAAACATTATCCTTTACTCGGCTGATTTTCTAACACCCTCTTCCACACAACCATGCGACTGCTCGGAGGGTAGTATGTAAATTTAGATAAATTTTTTTATCGTAACCGGAGGATACACGCAATTCTCATCACTGCGCTGTGTCAATCAGCTGCTTACCACGGAAAACCTAGCTCATCCCATTCGTATCTCATCACTGCTCTCGCTGTTTGCTTCTCGCCTTATTTCCTGTATATTTTTGCGCATACTGCTGCCGACACTTCTGACTAACTTCTGATCAATCCGCAAGGCAGGCTGCACTGGTGAGCGAAGGTGCGAAAGGCTGGAAACAGAGATGAATAGTGTAGGCAGATATGTGCACAAAATTAGACAGGGATACATCGATAAAGTCATGGATGAGTGCGGTAGAAGAGACTCTTTAGAGAAGAAATATTAGTACTCTTAAGAATAGGAGAGCGTGAATGAAGCAATACATGAACATTTGAGAAGAGAAAGAACTTCGTCTGGATAAGGAATCATGGAGGAAATAATTTAAAGGGAGCCAATTTTTCAGGGCTGACGGCAATAATAACATTAACTGACTCTCCCTATTCCGAAAAGAGAATAGAGGCGTGAATAGTATGTACAGTGAAACCTGACTCCACCTCGATTGAGCGATCGCCTCTGTAAGTGGCCGATTTTTCAGGAATGAATTTCCCAATTTACCAATGTAAATTTCTCCTCCTTCCAGGGGTCATTGTATGTAACTGTCACTGTTTTAGGTTTACAGTACGCAAAATATTCCACAAGTTTATTCACACAGTGCGATCGGTTTAACCCGTTCGCACATCATCAGGTACAATGAAAATGTTTAATCTACGGTAAAATACATGACTTCCCCTTCCACTCACAAAACCCGGATGTCTCACTGCGTTTTTGCCCCCCCCCCCCATTCCTTACATATCTCAGGACTAAACTTGGCCACCACTCGAGGTGGATAGTGCTGAGTGGTGGAGAATCACCACCACTTTACATCCCTCAACATGACCTTTCCGTCCTCCTCTCGAATTCCCTTTCTACCGGCACATTCCACCTCCTAGCTCGTGAGTTACGTCGAAGTGGGGGTGCCAAAGATCAAATATTTTTATTGTCTCTCTCGTGAAACCGATTTTACTGCTTGAATAAACTTTTATGGAATTTTAAAGAGCTCGTTTTTACTTCCTTTAACCACTGTTTTCTTTCATTCATGATTCCTTCAATCATTGAATTGAATCGTGATTCTTTAAATGTGTTTAATTGTTATTTATCTGTTCTTTCAATTCAATGGACTCAGAAATCAGAAAATATCGTATTTTTTCAGTGTTATTACTCACTTCAAATTATAGCAAGCCCCTGGAAAATTAACACTAGCGACCCGCAGAGCTATTTCCACATGTTTAGCTCTATTTCTATATATCTATTGCTAAAAGGACAATTCCACTTTCTATGTTAATTGTGCTTACTCTGAATCATTATTAATAATTTTTTGGGAAGAAACTTTCTTAGTAAGTACTGAAGAGCATAGCTGCTAATATGCTTAGCTTCCCTTATGTAAAACTTACTTCGATAAATAACTAAATTAATTAATTAAAAACAAAAATTAAATATCTCCTTAGTTAAAATAGATATTAAGCATTGTGAATTCCAGAATAACTCAAATGTAACATCAGATTATTTCACGAGCTTCCACTTTTCATATATTATGTATTATATCCTAACAAGTGAAGCTACCGGGCTGCCACAACTAAGCAGACCCTAACGCAAAGCTGTAAAGCCAGCACATCCAATCCGCATATACATTCAAGGAAATGGTCATAAATTTAAATGATATCACTACTCATGTTCAAGTCCCCATTATAAAATTGTTCTAACTGACTGATGTACCCCTTCCAGTAATCCCCACCCGAAGATCCGATTGGGGGAATATTTTACCCCCGATTATTTTACTGGGAGGAATGCCATTATACTGGGAGAAAAGTACATACGAAAAGATACTAGGAGGTAAGGAAACTAGCATTAGATAGGGAATGGTGGAAATCAGCAGCCTACCAATCTTAGAATTGAATGACCAATGATGATGATCACTACTAACACTAATCTTTTAACTCTGAATAATTATAAATTATTTGTTCCGGTGTTGATCTTTAACGTAATAAATATCATGACTGCTTATACGTTTTATCTTTACTCATTGAAAATTTATCTTGATAATTTTCGTGATGGTAAAGCAGGAAATATTAGGGTAGAATAAGTATTTGCAATAGAAAATAATAATTTTGTACTTGAAGTTATTTAGTTATGTACACCTAGAGGAGATTGTTTGAGTTCTCCACTGGGTTAAAACTCTACATTTCCACCGAAGCGACGTCACGAGGTACGAGTCATCCACCGACATGCATGCAGAAATGCTGAGTATGACCCGGAAGAGATCCCAAACAGTCGATACCATTAAGGTAGATGGAGAGAGCGCTTACCATGGTGGCCAATACCAAAAGCTGTGACGTGGGCATGGCCTGTACACCATCTATCTCCACCCCGAGTCTCCAATAGCGTTATAGGGCTGACGCACTAAATTTGCAATCTTACGACGTATTTCATCGATAACTCAGTAGAAATATCCATGCCCTTACTTCTCTAATATGCATTCTCAAGCATATATTGTTTATTTATTTAAATATATAATAATCCGCATTCCCGGTGAAAACTATGGTAAAATCCAGTAGAATCCATATCGATGCTTGACCAAATTATGTTTCATGAGTTGCTTGTCTCAAAAGTCAAACATATTGTGAATATTCTTGCTATTCCTCCACTAATTAGTCCATGTCATCGGGCTTTTTGAAAGGTAAGAAACGAAAAATCATGGATAACCAATATGGTTGTAAATTCGGTTGTGAGGATACATTTTGATGACGCAATGCCCTTTCCATCTCCCTCAATGGTCTACACTATCTTCATACACCGGAACATCATCAGCTCTTTCCGAAAGCACCCACTCTGATTCAGCCCTGAGTTTCGATAGTGTGTATAGTGCGAATAAACTTAGGCAGCTAAGTTTACGTTCATAGGCAAGACGGTTATCTCCAAGTGGGCATCGTGCGGGGACTAGAACTTGGAGGGAAGGTAAATGCGTCGTCAACACTTCAACAAGATGAGAGGCGTTGAAGGGAGAGAGAGGTTTTGAGGTTGTTAATGCGAGTCGCTGAAGGACGAGAGGAATAACGTGGGGATGGATTAAGAGGAGGAGGGGCAGCCGTGACACCAAAACTCCCTTAATTGACGGAAATTCCGGAGTGGGCGTCTGTGTGAGTGTGTGTGTGTGTGTGTGTGTGTGTGGAGGGATAGAAGGAGTAAAGGGAAAAGGGACTGCAGACATCATGACAAGCACACAAAAACCCCCGTCCTGACACGCACGTGGAAATTAATTGTTCATTTCTCCCTCCATCTCTCTCCCTCTCTCGCTCGGGGAAGGCGAACTGTGACAGATGAAACGAACGCCGGTGAGGGAGTGGTAAAAATGGGAGGTTTTCCACGGGAAATAACTGCTCAACGCTCGAGATAGCTGTATTGCCTTAAGATGTCATGGATAGAAGAATTAACACTGAAATTCCACATGTTATTAGATTTATCGACATGACCGATTTCGCCGCAGAGCAGCATCATCAGGTGTACTTACATTATTTTCCACTCCATATATATAATATATATATACATGAATTTGTATGGGTGGGGGAGAGGGAAGTGGCTGAGTCTCAGGTAAATTTTTACCTTTGATAATTTAGGTCTATTTATCATCAAACTCCCACCTGTTTTCATTCTTAGCTTCGACAATGCAGTACAGAATTCTTGTCAGATCTTCTCTTGTCTTCGCCAGAATTTTCCACGTCAACAACTAAGTGGAGCATCTGGATTTCAACTCCGTGCAACGGTGATAACAATCCGTCGTAAACTTCACAACAGGAGATCGAAGAACGAGGCAGTTTTCTGCCGACATGAAACAAGCGGAGAGATGATGCATTAAAGGTAGTGATGAGGAAGAGTGAGGAGGATGAAGGAGCTTGTCACTGAGGAAGCCCAGGAGGATGACTCCTTTGGAAAAGAATCGTCAGTTTTGGGAGAATTAATGTAAAAGAAGCGATTCGTTCAGGAAAACCATATTGCAAAGGACAATTCATTATTGAGGTGGATTGAGAGGGTTTTACGCCATCAAACTTTCGCCTGACAACCAAAGTAACGACTATGTTGTTTAACCATGAAATTTCCTAGCTTTTCTTTGGGTAACACGACGGAATGGGCGGATTAGCAGATTTATAGCAAGAATATTCACCACGTGTTCGAAATTTAAGGCAAGCAACTCTTGAAAAATGTGTTGAATACTTAGTGCTATGGATTATATTCGATTTTACCACAGTTTTCAACGGAAATTTGGATTATTATTAATTTAAATAAATAAGCGATATATATATATATATATATATATATATATATATATACACGATGTGGATAGGATGGAGGAGATAGACACACAAAAAAAGAGACGATTTGTGTGTCTATCTCCTCCATCCTATCCACATCGTGTGTTCATCGCCGCATGGCTGACTCCAATCCATCAACGTATATATATATATATATATATGTATAGAGAATGCATATTATTAAGGTATATGCAAGCAGACTTACACTAATTTTATGATGAAAAAGGTCGTTTGATTTCAAAATTAGTACGTAAGCCCGTTAGCATTGAAGGAAAATCAGGGAGAATAAAGATGGCGGGCTGCCCACGTCCATGTCACATCTTCTATCCTCTTCCTTTTCTCCGATGGCGCTACAGCCCAAATCGGGCCTTCACATCCTCAATTTTCATTCTGCATTCCTCTCTATCCTCTGCCACTTTTCTCTTATTCTTCACCCCGAGCAGATCATGTGCATCTTTGCTGACGTTTTCTTTCCACCGGCCTCTTCCCTCCCATCTGTCCAGTGAACACTCTCTTAGCTGCCCTCTCCTCCGGCATCCGTAGGACATGCCCTGCCCATTGGAGTCTCATTAGTTTGCAATAGGTAGAAATGCTGGCTTCATTATATAGGATTAATATTTCGTTGTTATGTCGGATTCTCCATGCTCCTTCTTTTCTCACAGGCCCGTATACTCTCTGCAGTAATTTTCTCTCAAATCTGTCCAACAACTGCATATTTGACTGTTATTTTCCAAGATTCACAGCCGTTAGACTTCATGGATAGACTTCACGGATAAGGGTTTCATACAACCAAATCTTGGTTTTCCTGGGCACATATCTAGATCTCATGACATCTTCTTTCATTGGCCACGATAGCAAGCGCCATCTTCATCTGCCTCAATATAATACACAAAACTATCTCAGTTTCTGCGCTATTAGCCAATTACTGCAATCTCTGAATGTAAAATGCGCAAGTTTCACATAAAAGTCACAAATAGAGCATAAACTCTATGAACCTAATGTTGTTAATTGTTGTTGTTGTCCTAATTCCGTTACAGGTGTGTGTATCCGTTATTTACTTCATGGCATATTTTCGCTAATACATGAAAGCAAAATTACTGGAGAATAATCAATTGTTGGTTAATCGGTCAAACGGACCATGGTAATTAAATGTGACTGAAACGTATCCAATGGAAGCAGGATTATTGAAAAATAAACGACAAATAGGTAATCGGCCAAACGGACGACGTTGATTATTCGGGAATGGAACGTATTCTACGGAAGCTGGATAGTTGGAAAATAATTGATTATTAGGTAATCGCTTGAAAGGACCGTGGTAATTATTCGTGATTAGAACGTTTCCAATTGAGGCAGGATTATCAGAAAATAAACGATTAATAGGTAATTGGTCAAAGGAACCATGGTAATTGTACGTGTGCAGAGCGCGCTTGTTTTCACGCAGTTGATAAAAACAATAATAAGCAATATCGCGAATTCTGCAAAAATGTGCGTTTATTGTAGCATTCTTCGAAAAACCAAACCAGTAATTAATTGAATTTGCAAGTTATACTGATTGACAATCTTTCCGCAGTAAAATTCTATGACACTACTCGAAACCACCGAAAATATGTTGATAGCGGTAGTTGAATGGGATGAGTTTTACGCCACCTTCAACCCCACTAAATGGCTTCCGCGAAACGCCCCCGGCATTACACTCGAGGGGGGATTCTCGGATCTAATCCGCGAAGAATTCAACGCCAACGCTCTGTTACGGACGACTGGCGAACGAATAATAGAAAACAATTTGTATTTTCAACGGAAATTCTACTTCTGAGGCTACAACCTCTGGGAAAAAAGTCAAAAAGCCAAGGTGTGTTTCCATAAAGGGAACTGGAATCGTTTAAATTGTTGAGCCTGCGACCAGGCTCAAAGCACTCGCTAAATTAACCTTCATTCACTCTAAAAAAAATAATCCTTCATATTTTGCGAATCATAAAATAAAAAACTATTGTAGAAAAACATAAATACGTAGAAAATAATCAATAATCGTGAACAAACTAAGAAATGATAGACGAAACTGCAGGCTATGCTGTAATCTCAGTTGTTCAGGATTAGGCTGCTTGAGATATTCAGAACTGGTGTGTTTCAAGCGACACAGAGAATATTATGATGACGCCTCACTATATTTCTAGGTTTGATAAATGCGATAAAATAAGAGAGACTCTGCCGAACAGATAGGTATAAAAACTCGATCTTTCCGCGCACAATACGTGACCACAATAAAACCTGGGCTCCTCAAAATACACTCCCATAGTACATATCACCTCCAAATATTTTACATTTTAAAACGGCTGGTGACCTACCACCCCCTGCCACACGTCCATGCGGTTATTATGTATTTACTTGAGCTATCTCACCGAATTTTATTGGGAAAATATGTCAAGGAGGATCTTTACCTTTCATGAATTAAGTTTTTCCCTTTCCCTTAATTCCCTTTCATATACATTAAGTAATAATTGTGAAATACATAAAAAAATTATAGAAAAATCTGCATGATATGCTGTAATACATTTACTTAAGATCTTGAGATATCTCGCTGAATATTTTTGGTCTAACATGTCAAGAAGGACCTTTTCCATTCAATTTAACCGCTGAAAGCCAAAATTATGCTATAGAGAAGTTTTACACGTCAATGTAAAAAAGAATATTGAAATGAAAAGAAAAAAACTGGCAGTCAAAAGTGAATTCGTAAGCAGTTGGTCACCCAGTGTGTCTTAAAGAAGTATAAACGAGAACTCCTGGTGTACCAGCATGATTGTAGATAATTTAAATCAATAATGCCTTACCATATTGAAGGTAAAAAGAAAACCGCACGGACAGAAAGCAATAAACAAGGTATACATAAACACAACTAATCTGTCCGATCAGTATTGCGAAAAAGTTTAAGCTAAAGTAAAATCCCCCGAAAGTTTTCGCAGGAGGAGCTTGAGGAAGTAATATGCCGGTGTTTAAACTCACTCTTATACTAGTTTTTTTTACTTACTACTCATACAATATTTCTAATATTACGAGTTGATGATGACTAAAACCAAACGGCAATAATCATGTTTTTATTTTGTCAGGCTACGTAGTATAAACAACAATAGTAATTGAGTTATTTGCCTTAAATGCAATGACGTATCTTGTTCCAAATGTATTTAAAAGTGTACTGGTTAAACGATGATGATTAGTGTGATTGTCTTCGAATGCCAAGATACAAATTTGAAAAGTCAAATAACAAATATAATTGTATTTTCATAAATTTTGATTCAAAGAACACCAGTTGATCTTAAAATACCAGAGTTTTTGCAGTTATCTCTTCACCTTCAATATGGTAATAAATAATTGATTTAAATTGTGTAAAATCATACTGGAACATTGCGATGGCCGGCGGTGAATGCATGTGCGCTTTGGTTCTTTCGATTTGGTGTCGGTGGCTATCCTCTTCCAAGCCAGCCGAACAAATAAAGAACAATAGTCGTAATTTAACTTGATGTCACGTCATGAAAACTTGAAAAGTGCCATTTTATAAATCGAAATACCTTCGGTGAAGTAAAAACTGATATCAGACTCAATTGATGTTAAATTGACGCTGGTCTTCGCTGTTACTGTTGCTACGTCTCTATTTACCGCCAATGTTCATCCGAAATCCGTTATCAGATGCGTTTCATTTGATTTATCATCCTGGCGATCGCTGACGGCTGCATTTGATAGTCGGCTATGGCCGTATCTAAATATAATGCACCCTTTGTGTTTCGCTTTGTACAAGATAATCGATTGTAAATGGAGAGAATAGGATGGATATACTGAGATATGGGACTAGAGTGGGTGCAGAAAGTACTGAGGGAGTTACGCTCAACAGAAAAGGATATGATTGAAATTTAATACGCAATGATAGAAGTTTGAGCTGAAAGTCAAGATCCTTATCATGTTTCCCAAGAAGGAGAAAACGGCAGGGAGTGGATCGGTAGAGGAATAACGATAAGAAGAGACTTCCACATGATAGGAGAAGATGCAGGTGAAATTTCAAAGGAAAGTGGGATGCATGAGATAGAGGAGGAATCCTCAGATGTTGGATAACTCTGACTCAAATCGAGCTCTGAGAGAAACACAAAGAGTAAGGGGCGACTTACGAAAGGAAACAACGGTAAGGACTCCTTTCCGAAATAACTAACGTGTAATAGACAAAAAAAACTTTAGGAGAAACCTTAACCATACACATGCCCGATACCTTAAATGTGATGGTAATATGCACTATAAAGTAAGATTTCTACAATAGAATGGTGCAAAAATAATAATAGGTCATTGGTCATTTAACTAAGATATATCGGCTTCAAAAAATGATAAATTTTAACGCTGAAATAAATTGGCCTAACTGCAGTGCGATGGCATCTCTTCAATCCATCTCAACCTTTCTCCTTCGTCAACATGTAAAATCATACTGGAACACCGGGAGTTGTCGTATATATTTCTTAAAAACACACTGGCTGAACGACTGCTTCCGAATTCACTTTTGATTACCAGTTTTTTCCTTTTCATTTCACTATTCTTTTTTACATTTACTTCGGAGAATTCGGATAAATATAACTTTTTTCATAAATTCGGATTCGGAGAATACCTTAGGGATTAATTTCATTCCTTCTACATAAATAAAACAAATGCTTAATTCCAATCAATTTTATGGAATACATATAGAACGATTTCATCGTCAGGATGTGACACGTTAGTTTTCTCATTAGCTCCACTTCCTTCTTATTTCGACGGTCTCAATCAAAAGAAAAGATGTACCGTCAACATCCTAATAAACTCCTTCCGCACAGAACGCAGTTTCTCAATACTGCAAAAGAAACGGCAACGACATCTCCTAGCTTCTATTCAGAATGGCCTTATTACGCGAATTTTTAAAGAAACGTCTCCGAGCTCTAATCCCACGCAAGGATTAAATTAAAACAGATTGATAACTACCCAGACTTGTTGGTTCTTTCACTTTTTCTTTTCGTCCAATCCTGTTAGAGGAAATCGCAAAGCACAATATGTTGCTGTGGGCAGGAAACTTTTTCCTTCCCGCAGCAGACGTCCCTCATTCAGGAGCAAAATAATGGAACTCCAAGAAAAAAGACGAAAGGAAAAGCACTTTCTTGCGTAGCGGATCGTCCCGAATCACACCTCCCAACTTCAGGAGACAAACACTTAAGCTCTTCTCATTTACAAAACTGAGGATTAGATGAAATCTTAATAATCAACAAGTTGCAAAATCAACACAAGGTTTCTATACAGATCCAACGTGGGTGTTGAAAAAACTACTTCGTGAAGAATAATAAAATCATGAAGTACCTTTCTCAACTTCTAGATTGGAGTCCATGTCGCAGTCCATCGAATTGTCCAAAGTTCCCGAGATTCTACTTTTTAACGATTGCTAACCTCAATGCCATTGCTAACCTCCTGCACAAGAAACGGCAACAACATCTCCTAGCTTCTATCCAGGATGGACTTTTTACGCGATTTTTAAAAGGAACGTCCCTGAGCTATAATCCCACGCAAGGATGAAAATTAAAACAGATTGATAACTACCAAGATTAGTGGCTTCTTCCTCTAATTATTTATTCCCGTTCTGTCCAGTCGGAGGAGATCGCAAAGCACAATATGCTGCTGTGGGCAGAAACCTTTTCCTTCGCGCAGCAGACGTCCCTCATTCAGGAGCGAAATAATGGAACTCCAAGAAAGAAGACGAACGGAAAAGCACTCTCGTGCGTTGGGGTTCGTCTCGAACCACACCTCCCAACTTCAGGAGACAAATGATTAAGTCCCACTCATTTAAAAAGTGAGGATTCGATAAAATCTTAACAATCAGAAAGTTGCAAAATCAACGCAAGATTTCTATACAAATCTAACGTGGGTGTTGAAAAAACTGCTCCGAGAAGAAGAATAATAACATTATACAGTAACTTTCGCGAGCGACCGTTCTCAACTCCGAGATGATCTAACGAATGCTCGGTCCTTCCTCCAGAATTTTCAAAAGCTTTAATGGCTAGCAACCAGTTTAATTTTTTTTTCATTCAGAAGCGAGGTGTTCTGTGACAACCGCCTTCCGGTTGGAGATAATTAGCAAGACGCGGAGGTTTGCCACGTAAAACTTCCTCTTAGAACAGTACATCATTCATCCCAAAACAAATTTTCCCTGTGCTCTTACAGCACTGTAGTACACAGACATGGGGTACCTAATGCGTAATCAAATGAAAAAATAGACGAATTTGTGTCAAATTTCCCATTGTTTGCAAAAATATAAATATTTGATTAAAAGGCCAGCGAATACCGGGATGAAAGTCGTTGGTAATCCGATATAACGGAATAAGAGCTTGTCTAGCAAAACAGAAATAGCAGTTAATTAGAACTAATGTAATTCGACTCATTTTGTTGTGTGGCAGCAAAACTTAATAATTGTTTTGCCCAACGAATTAGCAGATATATAGCAAGAATATCCACCATCTGTTCGACATTCAAGGCAAGTAACTCTTTAAAGATAAATAGCCAATTTAATTTTATGGATTCTACTGGGATTTGTCATAGTTTTTCCTGGGACTTCGGATAATTATCCGTTAAAATAAATAAAAAACATAACTTTAAGGAGAATGCATATTTAATAAGTAAATACATGCTGATTTCTAGTACGTAATCGATAGATAACATCGTGAAATTGCAAAATTAATGCGTCAGCACGTAAGCGCTGAGGGAAGTTGGAGTAAACGAATATGGCGGAGAGGCCACGCCCACGTTACAGCTTCCAGTATTGGCCACCGTAGCAAACGCATTCTCCATCTACCTCGATAGTTTGCGGAGAAAATAGAAATATAGGGCTCGGAATGAGTGATGCAGTAATGGGGTATGGACGCTCTTGTAACGGGATGTATGAAAGGAGCGTGCAGTGTCGGTTTGGCAATGTTGAGAGAGTGAATGAGAATTGAATAGAAAAACAGGTTTACGGTGGAAGAGTGGATGGCGTAAGAGGGAAGGTGGTGTACTAAGAGAAGTCACGGACGAAAGTAAAGGAAATAAAGGACTATTGAGGTCATTGAAGCGCTGATCGTGAGTCACTGAGTATCTTTATAACTTTTCAAGTAATGCTAAAACAATTCTTGGACCATACTTCACGTAAATACATCTATTTAAACGTTGGAAATAACCATAAGTTTAGTAATGTAATTGAAATATTTGAAATTTTCCGTCACTATAAAAGCATTTTTTCGGGTAACCGCGCGGAATTCGATTATTAAGCTAAAGTTGTCCATATATACATTTTTTATCCAGCACGATACCTTGATATTAATAAGGAGCCTATAAAATAATATGAAAAGTTTGTTTCCGCGTTTAGAAGATCGCCTCACACCATAAAAATCGCGTATAGAGGGTTGTTTTAGACGACGCCATCTCAACTGAGTTTAAAGTCACCACGGGTGACCCACAGAGAGCTTCATGGGCCCACTTCTTATTCTTTTGTATATTAGCGAAATATAACATGTACATCTGTCATCGAATAATTTCGAAATATATGTCAAGCGCCATAAGGCTACGGATTAAATTAGTATTAAATTGCCAAGAAATCACATCGATAGCAAGTTTTTTTTTCATTTTATCTCTACATATTACTAATAATTACAGGTATGTAAACCTTCATGCGAATGTGTTCATAAACTAAAATCGCTCCACGACGTTAAGAGAAGGAACATTAGAGGTCTTCAGAATACGACCTCATGTTTGAAGCCATGCATGAATGAAATTCAAAGTGTATACAACGATAAGCCACTGTGGAGAAGATTTTTAAAGAAGAGCCAGTTTCCTTGGCGTAACAGCGATAATTAAGTTCTTTCACTGCGCCTATTGAGAAAGGGAATAGATCTATGTATATGTCAGTAAATCAGTATTTTTCCTAAATCTTGATTTTCTTATTTCCTTCTAAGTCTAAACATAAATAATATTTGGATCACATGAATCTATTAAATGATTTGAAGATTCTATTTTTCACATATTCGGTATATCGCAAGATTGACTCAATGATGCTTACCGCCATACAGGCTGATTCTTCATTTGTCTCAAAAAATAACAGTCTAACTGGCCGAGGCTTTTAATCCAAAATCAATCCTTTCAGCGGCAGCTGTTTCCTCGGTTTGTGAAGTAAGGAACGTATTTGAAAACACGAAGAAACGTTGATTTTTGATGAGACCTCGGATCTAATGATCAGATTATGCCGATATTTGCTGTCAGAATAATATTCACGAAATAAAACGAAACGAAAATTTCACATAAGTATATGCTCACCAAAATGAAGAAGAAGTCATTCCCCATAACATAACGAAAACTGCGTGTACTCACCTGAAAATTTAAAAAAATCAAATTAGCATAAACCACAAATACCCATTTCCATCAAAAACTTATTCCGATTATTACTAAAAATACGCATAGTGAATATTTTTAAAGATAAATACATTCAGTAACCAATGCTTGTTTGTGAGAGTAAATTTCTTCACCGTAGTTCATGTTGGTGATAAATCACCCCCTCCCAAACAGCCTAGCGGTGGCTAGGAGGGTTGTAGGGTAGATGTAGATGAAGAAACGTCCAAGTAACGTGTTCTAATGATTTGCTCTCGACGCTTGGTAGAGTGCTAGTTGAAGCTAAAATAAATTATGTTTTCGTAGCATTTCTGCGAGATACACGAGCATTAGAAGGAAATCTTTCCTTAATGAATAAAACGTTATGTTTCACATAAATAATAAAACGATTTAATTTGTTCATGTAATTTTTGTTTAAAATAACAATTTTGACTTCCTTACTTAGCTTCGCAACCACTACAATTTATCCCTTTTGACTAATCAAGACGCACATTCGAATGGTTTCATTCAAATGAATCCTTTTTTCATGATTCCTCTCAAACCACCTGGTGATTATTCGTTCAAGACACCAAGAACAAATTGCCAGAAAGGTAACTGTGATCTTTTTTCAGCGAGATTCTGCGAGATAAACCATAAGAATAATAGGAAGAGGATGAGGAAAGTAGTGATGAAAATAGGGACTTGGAACGTCAGGATAATTAGGAGGGCATGGAAGCTGTAAAATATTAGACAGGCTATGGAGAATCAAAAAGGAACATAGATGAGGAAGATAGATAGAAAAAAGAGCATAGATGTGCGAGGAGAGATTGAAGGACAGCGGAGACTATAGGAGTAATAGTTGGAGGGCAATCTAGAGTGGTGGAAATGAGAATCAACGTGGTGTAGCTATAGTATAGAACGCAAAAATGGGGACGAGGGTAGTAAATATTGAACAGGTGAGCGACAGGATACTAGAGATTAAAAAAATCACGCCCAAAAATTTCGCATTGGTCCAGGTTTGCATGCCAATAAGCAATCACAGGGAGGAAAAGGTGGATGGGGTGTATGAACAGATAAAGGAGATATCATACAAGTCCCGGGCAAGAAAACAAGTCTGATAGGAATGAGCGACTGGAACGCAGTAGTGGGGTAATTGAGAAGGGTATGAAGTGGGAGGGTTTGGATTAGGAATGATCGCTGTGAGATGGCAGTTGAATTTTGTTGAAGAAATAAATTGTTAGTTACAAACACTTAGTTTCGCCAATGTAGGCGGGGATCCAAATGGAAAATACTGGGAAACATTATAAAATATCAAATTGATTACATCATGCATAGGTAAAGATTGAGGAACTTAGTCAAGAACTTGCGGAGCCATCCTGGGGTTGATGCAGACTTGGATCATAGTTTAGGTATAATTAAATGTAATGTAGATTCAGATTCTAATGGCTTAGTTAAAAGAGGAGGATAAAGATATGGAACTAAGAAGCTTTTGAAAGGGAAAAAAGAGGGAATACCAAGTGATAGTGAAAAGGTACATGGGCAAGGCCAAGGAAATAGGTACAATCGAGGCAAAATGGGAGAATATTAAAACAGGCATTGTAAAAGCGGCTGAATAAAAACAATTGGAGCAGCAGAAATGAGGAGGGTAAAGAGGCTGTGGGTTACGGAAGAAATGTGTAGGTTATTAAAGGAGAGAAGAAAATGGAAATACATCAACACTGACCAAGGTAAGACGAAGTAGAAATGAGTTGAATAATCAACTCCGGCGAATAACCAATCGGACAAAGTAAAACTGATTGAAGAGACTATGCGAGGAAATGGAAAAGCTGTAAAAGAAGGGAAAGTGGGAGCTTTATGCACTAAAATAAAATTGCTATCGCGCGGGAGAGAGTGCAAAAGGTACAAAAGATTAGGGACAGAACAGGTGGGATATTAATCGATCAAGACGATATTCAAGATCGGTAGAGCGAATATGTGGAAGAGCTAAATGACAGCGATAGTAAACCAACAATTTAGATATAGGGGATAAGGAAACACTAGAGGAAGATTATCTAGGGCCAATCACACTTGACAGTGAAGTAGAGAAAGTATTGAAAGAGAGGAAGGTAAGAAAAGCTGTAGGAGTACATAAATTAACTCTAAGCTGCTTACGTATTTAGGATAAAAGGTAGGCAACCTTTTTTCAAACTTGGGGGCATGGGCATAAATTGACGAGACAAGGGACAAATCACGGTTTAATAAATTCTTAAGAAATTCCGTGCAAAAAACTCGGAAAGAAGATAAATGATAAGAAGTAATAAGATTTTCTAGGACAAAAAAGCGAAGCTTGTCATAAAATTTGGAGGGCACAAACTGGAAATAGCAGTTCATAAAAATTACTTAGGCAGTTCGCTAGACGAAAATGGGCATAGTAGCAAAGTCATAAGTAGGTTAATAGCATTAGTTTAGGAGGAGTTTAAAAACAGAAGGGAGCTGATGATGTGGGGCTTGGATAAGGATGTAAAGAAGCGGCTAGCAAAGAGCGTGATATAGAGCGTAGTGTTGTTTGGAGAAGAAACGTGGACCCTCAGAAAGGAGGACGGGAATAGGCTGCAGGCATTTGTGATATTGGTTTGAAGAAGAATGAAGAAGCTGAGTTGGATGGGAAGGCAGACGACCGAGGAAGTGCTTGAAATGTGGGGCGAGGAAAGGAAACGTCTGAATAAAATACAGGATAGGCGGCGTAGGTGGCTGGTGGAACTAATAAGGGGAGATGGGTTATTTGAGAGCGTGGTACAGGAATGAATGTTGGACGAGCGGGGAAGGGTTAGAAGGAAAATGGGTTTGACGGACGGGATGAAGAAGGTTAGATCGTGCACTGAGGCGGAGAAGGATATGATAGAACGAGATAGGCCCTTGCAAGGGTAGAAAACCGGGAGAAAATTCTCTGACATTCAACAAAACCTGATACCTGTAGAATACTTTTAAAAAACCTTTAAAACGTCATACACAAAGCTGAAATTACCCGCGGAGGTCACCCACCGCCTGCTGGGAGGGGTCGGACTAGAGCTGTTGAGGGCGACAAAGGGTCCAAAACTCCGAGCTCTGGGACGGTCAAAATGAGTGACCTTAATGAGCTCGTAGTAGACATAGAGTTTCTGTTCTGTACCCTAAAGCCTCAACTTCGGCTGAATTAAAGAGGCGCTTAATTTTGAATCATGGAGTAGAACGTACGTCTTTTATACTGTGTACGATTAAGATTTACATCATCATTGGTATTTCAATCCTAAAACTGGTTGGCAGATGTAGGCCGCATCTTTTAGGGAAATTAATGCGGTGGTTTCCCCGTTGCCTTCCGCATCGTGAACTTCACTCTTTTGAAGCTGTGGCTGTTGATATCAGTCCGATCTTCTTGATCTGCGCCATCGCTGCCTCCTCGAGACTCGGATGCTACATGCTAGGCTTAGTTTGCTTGAGAAATTTAGAACTCGTTTGTTTCAGAGGGACACAGAGAATATTATCATGTCGTCTAACAACATCTCTAGGAATGACAGAAGCGATAAAATAAGAGAGATACATAACCGAACAGATAGGAACAAAAACTCATTCTTTCCGCGCACAACAAGTGACCATAATAAAAACTGAGCTTCACTAAATACACTCCCATAATACACGTCACACTTCCACCTCCCAAATCCTTATCCCTACATCTTTACATCTTTAAACGGCTGGTGTCCAAACACCCCCTGCCACATGTCCATGCGGTGGCTCCCAGGGTAGTATGTAGATATAAATGAATGTCTTCTGCTGAGACTGCTGCCTCTCATGTTAGTAGTGGGGTCAGACAGGGTAGCATGTAATTGTTTGATTCTGGATTCAGGAAATTTTTTTCCGTTGCCATAAACTAACTATTATTAAGTCAAAGGCCCTTGAGTAGAATACTGATCCTGGCCGATGTTTCCTCGAGGCAAATTCGAGGAACTTGCAAAGTCTCTCGTGATTTCGTTTTCTGAGTGCATGGGCGCGTCACAACATCATAAATCAGTCATAATAGCAGCAATAGTGAGTAGTAGCCGCATTTAACCCGAATAATGTATGTTAGCAAGTTTTTAAACAGCAATCTCCGAGTTTCTAGCTTATTGGCGTATAATTCTCCTCTATCGGCGGCTCCCAAACTATGCGTTGTGACCGAGGTTAGAGGGTAAATAAAATATGTAAGTAATGGGTCGCAAAAAATGTTCAACTTTTGATAGTGGGTCGCATGACAACAAAGTTTGGGAACCACTGTCTCATAGACACCATTGGTTTGCGACTAGTTGCCAGGGAAGCATTTGAGCTTTCGATCTTAAACGGGGACTAGCGATAAGTTGCCCCCTCTCAAACACCCTTGAGGTGGCTTGTAGGGTGAAATGTAGACGAAGAGTGTTGCGAGCGTGGTGTGGAATTATGTTCCACACCATACACCTCGGGAGGTGGCTTTCACAGTATCTCGTACGCGTAGAGGAAAGCTACCACGTAAAACGCCTAGTGGTGGAAAATTCTGACGAATATCGCGGCTCAGTAGCGAAAGCAACCAATTGTCCATGCTAACTTTACATAAAACCAAATCAATTTGACTTCGTTTTTAGAAAGAAAAGACCTATTATCACAAAACACCAGCTTCTAATCAATACCATTTCCGATATATTTGCAAAACACAACTATTTTTCAACTATAATTTCAACTCTAGAGACGTGGGCTGGTTCTCCGATACAACTGCTCCCCCGCAGATCAACCAAACAATATACATCGATGAAGCCCTCACCAAATACAATAGAAAAATATTTGCCCTCGCTAGAGGTCTCAAAAAGGAGGGCAAATTAAAATTTGTTTGGGTGAAAAATGGTAACATCATTGTGAGACAATCAGAAACCGGCCCTGTCGTTGTCATCCAGTCTCAGAAAGATTTGGATCTTTTTTATGAATAGTGATACGTGTTTATCCAAGACAAATCTGCATGCCAGCACTGATAAAAATATCAATGTTTCATTAATTAACGCACAATCACTTGTCGCACATTTCGATTTTATTGCATTGAACCATTATACGCTTTTCCGAAATGACCGAGAAGGAAAGAGAGGGGCGGGAGTGGGTATATATGTTCGTGAACCTCTATCCGCTAAAGTTTTGGGTACATCTTCTAGCATCTACTCCAATAAGCTCGAAAACATGTGCCTAGAGATAAGACGGGCCTCACTGAAGTTGTTACTCGTAATTGTATATAAGCCCCCTAAATCCGAGTGGTTATATGATTTTGAAAATTTTCTAGCTTCCATCATTATGAATTATGAGCATGTAATCATCATGGGTGATTTTAGTATCGATCTCTCTAGTCCGTCTCCAGCACACCAGATGTTATAAGACATGATGCCCGGTTTTAACCTTAGCATCTTGTCCACAGAACCAACCTGTCATACTCATAATGCCGACTCAACTTTAGACATTTTTTGTGTTGACGACCGTAAGAAAGTAGTTAGGATAGACCTGCTTACAGAACCAGACATGTCCTGCCACGATCAAATATCTCTCGTGTATGAATTCAAAGTCCCTGAGCAAACGATAAAATTTATCAACTTTAGAGACTATAGGACCTTTGACCACACCAAGTTTCTGTCTGACCTAGCTAACAGAGATTGGAATGGAATCGTGAGAGCACAGACACCCGACGAAAAAATAAAGTTATTCAATCTTCACATAATAGAAACATTCGATCTTAACGCCCCGATCCGAAGCATTCGCGTATCCCATCCACCGACTCCCTGGATCACACCAGAAATTAAGCTAACTATTAAGAAGAAAAATAGAGCCAGGGCTATGTTTAGAAGACATTGAGACGACAATTCTTTCTCCAGTTATAAAAAAACTAAGGAAGATTACCAAAAAAATGATAGTCAGGGCCAAAAGTAATTATTACAATACCCTTTTCTCCAAGATCCAGGGTACAAAGGATACGTGGAAACATCTACGAAGTTTAGGCTTAATTAAAACAAAGAAAGACAATTTTCCAACATTTCACCCTGATATTCTTAACAATCATTTTTCCACAAATAGCAACAACGATAACCTTGCACAGTTAACCGAAAGCGACGAGATAGTTTCTCTCGATAACAAGTTCTTTTTCGCACATGTAAAAGAATCAGAGGTAATGAAAGTCTGTCGTAATATTACTTCTAATGCTAGAGGGTATGATGAAATCCGCATTGAATTCATAAAAAAGTCATTGCCACTGTTGCTGCCCACTTTTCTAAATATCTTTGATTCATCATTGCAATTGGGAGTCTACCCTAAAATTTGGAAAAGGACATTGCTTCACCCATTCCAAAGTGCTCAAATCCCTGCAACCGAGCGACTATCGGCCTATAGGAATAATATGCTCAACAGCCAAGGTGCTAGGGCGAATAGTTTTTTATCGAATCAATAATCACATTACTGCGCACAACCTACTAGATCCTATGCAATCTGGTTTTAGACCTGGATTTAGCACCCAAACTGTCCTACTCGGACTGACGGAAGATAAGTCAAGCAATAGATCGTAAACAACTTACAATTCTCGTCCTTTCTGACTTCTCAAAAGCTTTTGATTCTGTAAGTCACGCACGTTTATTGCAGAAGCTAAAAGGTTATATGCTATCTGAAAGCGTTATCAAATGGTTTCGTTCGTACCTTGGTGGGCGAACACGCAACTCTTGGAAAAGACGGGAGTCTCAAACTGGTTGAATGTAGACTCAGGGATGGTGCAAGGTTCTGTTCTAAGTCATTAATATTTTCCCTGTACATAAACGATCTCCCAAGGTCCATTAAGAATTGTCAATATCATCTGTATGCTGACGATTTTCAGGTGTACCAGCATTCTGCTGTGATGAATCTACCAAATACTATTAATTGCATTAATACTGACATCAAACAAATATGTAGGTGGGCGGAGATAAATGGTTTGGAGCTTAATGAAAACAAAACCAAGGCTGTCATCATTGGAAGCCGACAGTTAATTGCTAAAGTAAGTTTTCATCAAATTCCACCCATAATTGTCAAAAACAAAATTAGTCCGTATGAAGAACATAAAAAATCTGGGGGTTTTTATTGATAGAAATATGGACTGGAAAATGCACTGCCAAAGCATTAGAAGTAAGTGTTTCAGGAACCTTCATCAATTGATTAGGGCCAAAAAGCAACTTCCCTTCAACATCCGGAAGTCAGTTGTAAACGCAATAATCTTTCCACATTTCGACTAATGCTGTAGTATGATATGTAATATAGACGAGGATAATAACCGCAGACTTCAAGTAGCAATGAATGCTTCAGTACGATTTATATGCGACCTTAAAAGTTGGGAGCATATAGGTGAGGCATACACAAATCTCAAATGGCTAAAAGCACGTGAAAGACGAGTCTATTTTACCCTAATAACGGCATATAAAATTCTTAAGTCTGGATGTCCGCCTTATTTGTTCAACAAATTTGTATTTAAAAGAAATGTACAACAAAGTTCTACAAGAACTCATCTTTCCGATCTATTGATCCCACACCATCGTACAGAGATGTATCATAGATCGTTCATAGTGTCTATTTCCCGCAGATGGAATTCACTGCTTGATGATGTTAAAGCCTGTAAATCCATCGCAAGTTTTAAAAGAAAAGTTTTCGATTTGATAAATTTCAACATGTTGAAATGAAAAGTGAAATTGATTGTTGTATCTTTTGGATTATAATATATTATGCAATATTATGTACACATTCTCATCTCACTCTATGTAATATTATGTAAACATTTATTCAGGATCATTGAGTTTTACTCTTTGTAGTTGTTCATTCATCAATGTCTAAAGAACCAATGAGTCCACGACAATAAATGTTATTATTGATATATTTTTCAGGTGTAATAATACAGATAAGAACACCAGGGAAACTCAATTTTTAATAAAATTAAGAATTAATGACGCAGTGATCTTGTCAATAATTTCAACAGGATGCTGAAAAAGAACTTAGGTTGTGAAGGCGTTTTCCGAGTACGGGAAGCAATAAACGAGTCAAGATAGGATCTTATGAATTCATATTTAGTTAATTACTGAGAACTTCCGAGGTAAAAAAGCTGCCATTTTGGGTGACTAATGTTACAACATTTACCTCACGGTTCTTCCTCTTTATAAAATTTAAAAATAAAACTTACATCCTGTCTATTATGAGAAGGTAGAAAAATTCTCGCTCGACGAATTCCAGGATCCATTCAAGTTTCACTGGAATTTAATATGACGCAGTATCGCCACGTCAACGGATCGTTTCGAAGCTAATCACATCATAAGCGTACACACATGGCAGCCCTAGTAAACGAGCGACATTTCCTTGATGCACGACGCGTCGATGTACCTTTCCTAGATGCACTCAGTCGCGACGATGTGACTGCAACACTTCCTCCTCCCCGGCATGACTCCAGCACTTCCTCTATCGGGAGGAAATCCTGCCATTAAATGTCTGTTACACGGACGAATTAGGAGATGTAAAGCAAAAATAACCTCCGTATGTTTCAAACTTTAAGGCAAGTCCCTCTGGAAACATACTATGGCTACTTGATGTCATTTATTGTACTAAATTTCACCATATTTTTCACTGGCAATGCGGAAGATAATTATTTTAAATAATTGAAAATTATATGAAAGAAGAATGCTCATAACATAAGCAAATTCACATTAATCTTTATATCTACATCTACATACTAACGTCGTAATAACCAGATTAAGCTGGCCAATCTCTCGATGACCATTTCAATTGCACAGAAATCTGTTATTCAAGAGTTTTAAAACAATGTGGGGCATTACTTTTTGGGCAACCCTCATAACATTCGAACACTGGCGCAAGGGCTTTGGATGATGAGTGTCTCACACGCAAGACGGAATTGGAACCCACGATCCCATGGTTATCTGGCGAGAACGTCATTCCACCGCTTTGGACGCTACCTACGAAAATTCTATAATGGATTCGTTCCCCGAAATAAGCGGGTTAAAGTATCAATTCGCATAAAGAACTTGAACGCCGTAATTTATGCCCTATCCAGCGGTGGACATCGTGGACGTTGGTAACCCATTTCAGAGACCAAATGCAGCTGTCCGATACGAGTATATGTATACGGCTTGCCGCCACCAGTTATCGACGACGCTCCTTTTTTTAGCGTGGGCGAATTCCTGGTTAGGTATCGCTTTCTCGCTGCAGCGCGTGGGAGGGTGGTCCAGGAACCCACACGCCCCCGTCATCCGCTATCTCCTCTGTCCCATACATCATCCCATCCCTTCCCTTCTGTGAAAATCTCCCGCATCCTCTTTTCACCCACCACCATGAACCAGTGTGTGACACACTGATTGCCCACAGCTGGTCTCCGCAACTTCTGGGGACACGGTCGAACCCAGTGAGGTAGACGGAGAGGGCATCAGGTCATCAAACTGTAGCCTGAGAACCTAAATAGCAAACCGACCCTCTCTTTACTTTCATTTGGATAGCACGACGGAATGGTCGAATTAGCGGATGTAGAGCAAGACTATATACCATATGTTCTAAATTTAAGGAAAGCAAGTCTGGAAACATACATTGGCTACTTATCGCAATGGAAGTGGAGCATCTTTCGGGAATTGCTGGAAATTCCCGGTTTCCCGTATTTCTATTTTGTACAACCTCTTACAGGCACTGGGGAGATTGTAACCGTCCTCTATTCTATTCCACCTACCGAGGATTCTATTTAACGAAAGCCACTACTACCCCAAGTTAATACGGGAAGCCATTGAAAACGCAAAGCATCCTAAAAATTTCAACCAGGAGGACGGTTGACCAAATAAAGAAGAAAGCACATAGGAAGAGATACCAGGAGGTAATGGAACTAGCATTACAGAGGGATGGGTGGAGGGCTGTAGTCAACCAATTTTAGGATTGAACGTCCAATGGTGAAAGAGGACGGTTATAATCTACTTAGCACTTCGAAGAGGATGCCTAAAAAAGAAATAAGAGAAACCAGCAATCAGCGAAACCTATCACCTATCAGCGAAATTCCCGCCAATCAGACCCGGCTGTATAAGATGGACCAAAACAATGCATCGCAACTTCAGACCTGAAGACGCCATCGGGATGGCTAGAGAAACAGTTTTCAACCATGGACATCACGCGGACGAACTCCCAAAAGCTGCTCCACTTCTAATCAAACCCCGCGGAAACCTTCGTATCAACGCATCTTACTTGATTTTACTATTCACTGGAGATGTTGACTATTATTAGTTTAAATGAAAAACATGAGGATAATGCGTATTGAAAAAGTAAATGAATGCTGATTTATAGTGAGTTATCGATCCGAAACATGGTAAAATTGCAAAATCTGTAGGTGAGCCAGGGAGCGCTAAAGGAAAACAGGCAGTAACAAATATAGCGGACAAATAAAAATATAAATCTGGCAGATACTGCTAGATTTCTCTGAAATATTATATATTTTTCTTTTCACTACAAAAAAACAAAAGTTAAAACTACCCGTTACCGCGCAATAAGAAAATTTCCGTTACTTTTTGAACAGCCCTCGTACATTCAATATCCCATATAACACAGCTGTAAATACTGGATTAGTTTATCGATCCAAGCAGGGGTCCTTGCCGCAGATCTAAGGATTAATCTGGCAAATTGTCAGCTCACGCAACCCAGTTAACGCTTCTCGGAAATATGGTAGAACTCCAATGAAATTGCCACATGCGACTAGCTAGTGATAGTTAAATTATAACAATGACTCCCACGAGATAATACATATGAGAGTTTCAAAGCAACCTTAGACATACATTTACCGTTTGACCATCTCTGGTTCTAAATATTTTCGGTTCATACACTTGCATGGTGTGTTTATTGCGTAAGTAACTTGCAATAAGTGACTTTTGATGCTAATTTCACTTAAATTATACTTATGAAGCTTTTTATAAGTTTATGAAGTCTCTTGCAGAAGCGTATTGAAGTCAATATTGACGGAAATCAATAAATCTCCGAACTAGTTCGTGAACAATATTTCGACAGAAAAATTAATTCCTCGAAAGTTCTTGAAGGAGAAACTTGAGTACCTTTTCAGGGATATCTATCATTAGAAGATAAGATTTATTTTTAATATCCTGAAAAACTTGTAAAACATTGACATGTAATGAATCCTTACACCATTCATGTTGAGTATGGCTGGAGAGAAGAGATTTGAGCTCCTAAGCAAAAATTAACGCCATATTTAAATTCAGGGCATCGAATGCCTATGAAATCAGTTCCAAACACCCCGAAACCAAAACCACTGTTGGCCTGCATTTTTATCCCTGGACTAATAGGTTGACGATTAATAACGGAATAAAATTAATTAACCGCAGGTATAAAAATACCCTGCGCTAATTTGAGCAAAATTTATTATAATTTGATGAATTTCAGCAAACCTTCAGTTTTATTTTAATTTTTTACTGAAGCCAAAAATTTATTAAAGTTAATAATCAAACAATAAATAACAAGTCCAAATTATGTATATAACATTCACAATGAACTCGTACGGAAATAATGTGAAAAATATACGTGTATCACTTTTACGTACTAATTTATTTAAGTATCCAACTTCATACGCAAAAATGTAAACCTGACTTGGGTAAATGCTCAATAATGTGCTAAATCAATGTTTCGTGTAGCCCTAAAGAGGCATACGCTTGCTTTTGGCTGTCTCTAGCCTCGTCTTCGTCAAGCTCGTATATAATCCCATTCTTCGGCTTCCAATTGTCCTTTTTCCATATTCCGTGTGATCTTCTACATTCAATCATTTGGTGGTCGTACCCTTTTCCTCCTACCTTATGGTTGCCAGTTCAGTATTTTTTGGCCATCGTTTATCCTCCTCTCTTTTTACGTCACCATTCCATTTCAACTGCCTACTATCGATTTCTTCAGTGTCTTTTTTCCACTTTAATCCTAGTCCATATGTTTTCATTGACAATTATTTTCTAACTTTGATATCCCGCAGCTTCTTAAAAAATCCATTTCTACGTCCTCCAGTCTCTTTCTGAGTCTTTGAGTCATTTCCCACGTTTCTGATCCATAGAGAAGTATGCTTTGAATAATCGTGTTATAAAAGAAGAAGTAAATATATTAAAAGAGGTAATGTGTGGAAATCCAAAAGAAGGAAAGAAAAATAATTAGGTAAATTTTTGGTCCAAAACGCACGATCAAAAGATACAGAGAAAAAAAGGAAAAAATTATGAAATTATACAGACATGCAATCCGATTTCAGAAAATGCAGGCTTAAATTCTACGGACATTTTAAAAGAATGGACCCAACGAGATTAACAAGACAAATTATAGAATTTAATGACAATCGAAGTTAGCCAAAATGTGAAACAGTGAGATACGAAGATAAGTCAATAAATAGGTCGCAAACGTCAGTATTACATCACCAGCATCAGTCGTAAACTTTTCATTGGGTACGCTTGGAACATCCACCATACAGTCCCAACTTAGCCCCTGGTGATTTTCATCTGTTCGGGCCCCTAAAAAAATCATTTGGGTGACCGGCATTTTGAAAATAATGATGCCGTAGTCCAAAAGGTTGCTCGTTGGCTGCGATAGCAAACGAAAGACCTCTTTGCTGTCTGCTATCAAGGACTTGTAAAGAGATGGGATAAGAGTCTGAATGTGCAGGGTGAATATGTAGAAAAGTGAAATAAATTTCAGGAAGTTACTTTGACGATTATAATTGCTACTATTATTGCTTCTACCCAGTTTTTCGAGTTGTTTACTGACTTATCCTCGTACAGTTCTGCAATCAAAGAAGACTTGAAAGATGCAGGGATAACACATCAGGCAGTCCATGATAGAAATTTTTCGACTTATTATCACATATTAGATGTCTGCCGAATCAGAAACACGTAACAGGACCGGAACCACCCAGTCTGATTTAAGAAAGAATTTAATTCATAAAAATGAAAAAAATACGCTCGCACAGAAAGGCAAAGCCGACAAAATGCCACTAAGTTTGTTCCTTCGCGTGGTCCAACAGGGCCCAAACGTGACTAACAATGTTAAAAGAGGCAATTAAAAAAGAATCGTCGGGACATCTTTCTGACCTTTGATGGCGAGCCGCGGCGGCAGGACGGACCTCCACAGCTCATGTGGAGAGATGCATAAAAGTGGGTTTGCAAAATTAAGGGTTATTATGAGTTAAGGGAGCACAAGCCACGCAGTACACACAGACGAGCGGCCGCCGCTATGAATAATATCAACTGAGATATCGTCCCGTCAGTTCACGCCCACTAGTTCATTCGCGCCCACGGTCTGCTTATATCTCCAGTGAATGAGCCAGTCTCATGTTGGTTACGCAGACATCCTTTCCCCATGAGGATCATATCGTTCCACTCTTTCCATCGTGTTGCAACCTTTTCCTTCCTCACCTCCCTTCCGAACTATCATTATTGTTCGTGCCTTTTGCTTCACCAGATCCGCGACTTTGGGAAGAGAAACTCGAGGATGTAAAAACCAGAAAAAACGACTTAAGTCCAAAAATGAGTTTCAGCATGCATAAAAATACATACATAGGGTGCACATACATTAAAATGCTTAGTTGAATCCACACATTCATTGACATAAAACCGTCCATGTTTTCGGCCAAAATGCACCATTTTCAAGGTGATTTTCTTGTCGGGTGAGCAAGCATATATTCACCAGAGGGAGGGGTGGGGTTTATGGAAGGCCAGGGAATCACAAAACTATTTGACGTCATTTGGAGATCGCTTGCGTGGGGGTACTTTTTTGTAAATAAATGTGTAGAATTAACTAAGTATTTTAGGTCTTAACTATGATTAAAGCAAGTAATTTCCTTTAAGTTACGCCTGAGACCATAAATGTACAAAAGGTATCATTACAATTTCAAAAGATTATTTTAATTTTATTTTTGAGGCAATTAATGAGAACTCTTCGTCAGATTTGTTTTTTGGGGCAAAACTTCTTCTTAGTAAATGCACCACAGTGCACGTCTAGCGCATCATCACATAAGTGCCATCTACACTATGGGTGGAGTAAACAAAAAATCTTCAGATAATGCCAAATATCTTGGAATTACCTTAACTTCAAACATATCGTGGGGAACACATAAAAAAATATGTCACACAGCACCGAAGAAAGTAAGATTTATCAAGCGTATAATAGCAAGGTCCTTGGATGAAAAAATAAAAGAGAGGTGCTACTTCGCTCTCGTTTCGCCACACCTCGAATACGCCGCGAGCATTTGAGACCCTTGACAGAAATATTCAACCAAGAAATTAATAAAATACAAAGGAAATCTGCGCGCACCGTTAAAAAATACCACGAACAAATGTATAATTTTTCTAAGGTTTTAGAGGGATAAGCTTGGGAGCCGCTAGAGACTTGTGAAATTCAGAAGAGATGTGTTTTAAAGGGCACAGGGAATATTTTTATCAAGCCACACTACATCCTTCGGTCCGAAAGAAGCGATAAAATAAGAGAGACACATTGCCGAACAGGTACGTACAAAAAATCGTTCATTGCTCAATAATGGGGAAAGTCTATTAGTATTTTTAGTATATACTTTAGATCATGCAATATTTCAGCTAAATAGGTTCATCAAATTCTGAGGAGAAGAGCCAGAAAAATACTCATGGACCAATATTTTCATGTATTTGCGTAGATGACACTAGTTTTCGTGTAAGTCGGTACACAAACTACCGTTCTACATCCGTTGGAGAACAGCCGGACTCTCCAAAAAGAGCAGAGGATCAAGACGCAATACGTAAGGCATTCCGTCATCACCATCTCCTTCCAGGCATAGCTCCGTCCCAAGAAATCTTATATGCCACACCCACGATAACCCCTCCTCTTACCCCTCCACTTATTGCCATGGAGACGAAGATGCGTTGACGACCCGATTCTCCCCTCACTGTCTTCAATTCCCGCCCAAGGCTCTGCTGGCGCAATCATGACAAGATTTCTAGAACTGCGCGAAAGCAGTTTTTCGTTCTTAACAAGTGGAAATGCGGGATCTCCACCCGGCAGAAATTCCTTCCTAAGCGCTGCTGGGGAATCAACTCTGCGACGAGTGAAAGAATTTATTTTCCTTTACATAAGGACTCCACACAAGGTACCCTTTCGGCCATGGAAATACAACCACGTTCTCAATACAGAAGCAATTTTCAGGCATAAAAAATGCTATACATTTAAAGATTGTTCCCGATAAGTTTCAATGAGTAAAGAAGAAAGTAATATCACAGTTGCATAGATTTGAATTAACCCCACCAAGAATGACAAGGAAAATTAATATTAGTACTATTACCGGGGAACGGAAGTCTGTGCAGTACATTACGTGAATTTTATCTGGTTATAGTAGAACAGAGGCCAATACGACCCTGTTTTATTGACATTGAAGCATTAATTACCATTTTAAGCAAAACATGTAAACATCAGAATACCACGGAAAAATCTTTGCGATCAGTCACATATATATATTTTTTAACCCTTAGAGTTTTCATTTTTTTTCGTTAGGCCTGACCCTAGGAGTGAGTTTTCTTTAATGAAACTACTTCTGATTACAATAATATAAACTTGAACTCAAGTTTGTTTGATAAAAAAATCAATGACAACAAGAAGATCATTCATTACGCAAGCAAAATTAAATAAATAAAACAATTTTACTGAGATAGATCACAAATACTGTGGTATGAGAACAAAAATATTAACTTAAAACAGGACTAAAACCAGCTTTGAATACAATAGCTTCCGTAAATGGAACCAGCTACACGTGGTATGCACGTACTCAAGACTAAAGTAGTGAGAAAATTACGGAATAGAAGGAAGGACTCTTCAGAAACACTTTGTAGAGGTAATTGAGCTCACCAGCCACCAGGAGATATAGAACAACATGTTACAATGTATCTGCATGGGAGGCGTTAACGTACGCCTTTTCTGCTCCAGCGCAGATTTGAAAGACGTACATGTACGATCATATTCTGGATGGCCAGGAGGCACGAGGACGTAAATGAACGTTCGTCTGCTCAAAGGGTTTAAATTACACAAACATCTGGATGAACTCTTGATGTGGGTATTAGCAACGAACCCTAAACTTTACACATGCAATGCAAAAGAGGAAAAACTGACATTTAAGTAGATTTTTGGGCTTAGAGTCTGCATTTTTTGCCTCGTCGGTTGACAAAGTCCAACTACTAATGAATGAACTTCACACTTTTCCGAAAAGTCATGCCCCAGTTCTAAGGATTAATTCCCCCTTGCGATGAAGTGCGTAAATTACCCTCATTAGAAGTACTTTTTTCCTTAATTTTCTGATTGCGAACTTTGTAACGCTGTTTTCCCTTCGCGCAGCTCAGGGTTCGTCTGTTCGGTCCCTTCGGGAAATTTTCCGCACGCTATGAATACGCGACTAATTGGCTACCTACACGCAAAAAGGGACATTCTCCTCCCTTCCCAGGGTTCCATTTACTGCACGGTTCTCTGTTTGAAAAAATGGGCGAGGTAGCCTCTGTGATCTCCACAAGCCTTTGGCATTCTCCTCTCTTCTTTCGAAAGCTTAATGTTTTTAGTCCGGCCTCTTACTGAATTAGAACCAGGAATTTTAAAGCAATGAAATGACAGGGACCATCTGCGATAGTTTAATGCCAACAAAACTCAAGAGTGAATTGTATAAAGATATTCTAGGCCCAGAAATACAACATGGAGCGGTATATGGCACAAAAGATCTTCATACGCAGAAAATACTCGTTCATGAAATGAAAATGCCTAGATGAATGTGCAGTGCAACGTCGATAGATAAAATTCGGATGAGTATATAAGGATGAGCTTGAGCGTTGCACAAATATGAGAAAAAGTAAACATTTCGAGGATTCATTGACAAAATATGCGGATAAGAATGAGTTTGTAAAAGACCAAATATTAGTAGCATTAATTTAATGAATAATAATAGCGAAAAAAGTCCGAAATGTCAATCTAAAAAGGAACAGTAGTTATTCATGTTGAGGAATATAAATACTTAGGAGCAACATAAATATTAGGGGCAATAGTTAACTTAAATATGGTAAGTAAATATGGGGGTGTTAAATCATCAGCCGTGTAAATATGTAAGGTTTTGGGAGGCGAAATAATGATGTGTATTATGGGAGTGCATTTAGCGGAGCTAAGTTTTTATTATGGTCGCATATTGTGTACTGAAAGAATGAGTTTTGTATCTATCTATTCAGCAGTGTATCTCTCTTATTTTATACTCTCTATGTCGCTATGAAACGCCGGGAGGTAAGGGAACTAGCACTACATAGGGAAGGGTGGAGGGCAGCAGTCAACCAATCTTAGGAATGAACGACCAATGAATGATTACTATACATATTACTAATAGCATAGAAAAGCACATAAGCAAAGTTTCACACAAATCTGTGCGTAAATGCAAATCGCACCAATAGCCCTAAAATGGATCATATTTGGTTGGATTGGATGGATTCTGCTGATGAGGTAAGCAAAAAAACCGTGCGTCAAATGCATTACGTCTTAATCACTACACATGCATAAATAGAACACACGTAATCAGAAAAGTTGAGATTGGAGATTCAGACCCAATTGTGGTATACTATTATAGGATATTGGACAATTAAAAAAAGGTGTCAAAAGTCTGAAAAAAAATTTCAAAAACAATTATACCAAATATACTACGCATAAATCGGTGGAGCACCAATTAAATGCCATTAAATTTTACCAGATAGCATGCTGCCAACCGCAAGTCCTTCCGAGCAGAGAAATGCGGAGCTCCCTATTCAAATTGTGGTTTGCCCTATGATCTCTTCCGTTGAGTAAATGCCACCGTTGTAGATGGCCTTTCCGTCGGTGGACCTTTTCCGCGAAACATTTGTTTAAGAAGACAAAGAGGCATGCTCCCAACTTGCTTCTGTGGTTTTGTGCCCTTCCCTCCAGAGAGAATGGCGAAGGGAATGTGACATTTTCGTTCGCGTCACCCGTCTTAACGAGAAAGTCGCAGGGTCGAGGACATGGCTCGCCGATTGAAAGCAGATCCATGTGGGACAAGTTCATTGTTCAAACGGCGTGAAAAGCATAGTGACATTAGTACAAACGGAGAAAAAAGTTTTTTTTTAATAATGGCGATGGACGAACTTCGGGACTGGAACAGCCGCATTAATTAATTCAAATTATGGATGTATCCATATAGCCAGTGAAAGAAAAGGAATTTTCGACTCGCATGCATATACTGGACGACAGGGTAAATTCTCGAAGCGAGTACTATGATGATAGACCACGGCCATTTATGGAAACAAGTATATTTTACAGCGTGTAGAGGAAGCGCCAGATCACACGTTCCCTATGTCAATGCGGGCCAACGTCTGCTGCTGCTATATTGCAAGTAGAGGTACATAAACATGAACAGGCATCAAATAGTCCTTAACAATTAGACGTCCAAGACAGACGAACTTTTCTGTAAACGATCCGATAGATTTCCCTCCGCTCATTATTAAGCATGGAACTCCATTTAACTTTAAGGGCCCCTTCCAACACATGCATTTCGGTCATTCAAGTGATAATCGACACGGAAAGTTGAAATATCGGGGATATGTGTGTGTTTACGTGATTTTGTTTCTCCTTGTTAATGGCCACTTGGATGAACGAAATGCAATCGTAGGAGCCAAAATTCCTTTACTATTATTGAAAATTTGGGTTACTGTATAATCTCGTGCACCACGCCCACCCCGCTTTCACAATTGTTGATATAAATAAAAAAATAGCTATAAATTTTCTTTCAAATGAAATTATCCCGACCTCTCCACGATGCTTAGTTTTTGGGTGAGCGCGGTTTGACAATTTACTCAAAAACAATGATATTGGGAGACTTCCATTCGAGGTTTTTAAGTAAGGACATATCGAAACACGACCGCGTACCTTAGTATTCACGAAAGAGGTTGAATTGTATCACATGCGCAGGGAAAAATATGGTAATCTACCGGTAGGTAGAGTTCTATCGGTAGGTACAGTTCTACCGGTAGGTAGAGTCTCAAGTGATGACCAAATGTTTTTTTATCGAGTAGCCTACCGGTAAAAGGCAGGTTTTTGCAAAAAGTTAGAGAATCTCCTCCCGATTCTCGAAAACTTCGCCTCTGCTTACGATCTACCCTTCTTCATCATGCCATGAATCATGTCCTCTACCTTCATCTTCCCCGCTTGCCCAACATCCGTCTCTCAATCACAGTCTTGAGCAACCCATCGCCTCTCATTACATCCGGCAGCTATCTACCCTGCCTATCCCGGATTTCATTCTGAATTTTCCTTTCCTCGCCCACCATTCTTAGAGCTTATTCGTTCATCGTCTTTTCCGTCCACCGCACCTTCTCCATCCGTCTCCACACCCACATCTCAAATGCCTGCAGTCTATTCTCGTCCTCCTTTCTAAGAGTCCATGTCTCTGCACCATACAACGTTATGCTCCATATCAAACTCATCGCCAGCCTCTTCTTCACATCCTTACCCAGGGTTCCCGTCATCAGCTTCCTTCTATTACTAAACGCCTCATTAGCTACCGCTATTCTCTTCCGTATATTTTTGCTACTACGTCCGTTTTCTTCTAGCGTTCTGTTCTAAATAATTAAAATGCAAAAAGCATATATTTATCAAATTTGTTCAACAATTATGAAAAAACTTAAGTTTTTTTGGTATAGATTAATTAAATATTTCCTCACACCCAATTGAATCATGCATGGAAAGACAACACAAAAAAACAATTGTGGCAGCGTACAAGGATGTTCTTTTGTCGTTTCCCGCACATTAAGAGGGGTCCAGATTTTTAAAGAGAGCTTTCTAGTTCAAGGGGAATAAAACGAATAGGAAGCATGTATGCTGTGTGTTGCAAAGTGGCTACTTCTACATATTATCCAGCAAGTTACCTCAACAACGTTTGACAGGGGGTGAGTCATCACCAACATGCACTATATTGTAAAAGTAACTTTCACAAACATGCGCCACACTATTCGCATGCTAGCAATGCCACAAAAACGATTGAATTATTTTATAACTCAACTACGTAAATGAGAATCAAGAGTCATGCAGGGATCATGCGAAAATGTGATGTCAGCACTACGTGGCAGATTGAGAGACAAGCATTCGGGAGCAAATCAACTAAAAACTGATGTGCTTGAGTGCATGCGAAGTGAATGATACACTTCAGCGAATGAAAAGCTCACAACAGTGCATTTTAGCACACAAAAACGAGGATGAATGACATGATGTGCCTAGGCAAAACGTTTAGAGGCCCGTAGGTGGAGTTACTCAGGATTAGAAATCGATTTCAATTATCAGGTGTGAAATAAAGATTAATGAGAATTTAGAGACTCACGTGACCAGCGCTCAATGCCTCAGCCGGGTGAGTTAGACTGTGAAACATTAAATACCATGACAGGGCTTTATTTTCCCCGCGATCTATGCGTTGACCCACCCACTGCTACATTCCCCCATCTTCTAAAACTAGCCAAGAGCATCTAAATTGGTCATGCAAGGTACATTAAAAATGTGTGGAAAATTATTTTACGCTGCTCAACAACATGGCCATTTGGACAAGACAACTCCGGAAGTGGATAATACTCTAGTGTTTCATTCATCACATATAAGTGTTCTTTATGCTAAGAATAATTAATCTCACTCATCATTTACATCAGGATCAGTTAACATTGATGTTTCCATATGCTCACCGGCAGGTAAGCGGACGAGTAAACAGCTAGCGCTCGACGTCAAATGCTTGAACTTAACTGACAATAGGAGGCCATTGTGCGAGGGAAGTGTCAGGGGGTTGGCCTAGAGATATGAAGACGCATGGATGGGAAATCAGGGGAAGCAGATGAGGGTTCAAATAGAAGATTTCTTTACACCCACAGAATGCAAGATGCCTGATAATCCGTTATTAAATAATAGCATAACGCACTCCCCAAACGAGAGGGTAGTCCTCTCTTGTACGCTTAAAAAATACGGTTTTCAACCGGTTTTTCCCTCCGGACTCGTTTTTTTTTAGGTTTTTTACAGTTTAGGCTCATAGAAACTGCGGTACCATATCTAAGCCGCACCATTCTCTCCAAAAAGGGAAGGGTCAGCTGAGCTGTGCGCTCCCAAATGTCATGCGTTTAGGGAGAGGAGGAGAATCTTAGACCTCCTGATGCAAAGGGGAGTTAGCTGGACGGGGAAGAGAATACTGTCTTGATATGAGAGAAGATGTGTCGCGGCGTGCCAGCGTGGGGTGGATGAGCACGACCGTTTGGGGAGCGTAATAAGATGCTGAAGGTCATGCATGCATGCATACATACATATATATAAAACTGCATAATATATACACGTAAAAGCCAACGCGCAGGCGGTCGCATCATGCGACACCCCTTCAGCGCAAAGGATTAGCTTAGCGGAGAAACGAGATCTTCGCTTCTCAGGGCCATAGTGCGAGAGTGGTGAGACACGAATATAAGGCTTTTAACGAGAAGGATCTCTCTCTCTCTCTCTTTATCTGAGGATGACCCGATAAGGGAAACTTTGTGGAGCTCTTTTGAAGGGAGAAACTGGACTCCTAATTACTATGTTCATGCGACGAAGAATATCGCTAGTAAGTCACTTAGTAATATTGTACCGTTCCGTTATTAAATTCAATGAGTCTATGTATTTTAATTTATGTTAAATTGAGCGCACTTTGCGTAAATTACAACGCCTATAAATATATGTACATGTTATTATTAAACTGCTGCCGAAGACAGCGTTACCAATTGATATCAACCCCTAATACAGGCCCCTTCAAGGATTCCTAATTTCACGAATAACATTGTATAATGGATTGTATTGTAAAACTAGACGTGTGAAATAAAATATTATTGTTATATCACATAGTACATCTCCAAGAGGATAAATATTAGCATAACGCAATCCCCAAACGGAGCCATTGGAAAAGGTTTAATATCGATGCAAAGTAGCGGGAGATTCGAAAATTACTGATAAATAAATCTCGAAAGGCAAACACTGAAATTTATTGATTAAAACTTCATGTTGGAAAAATTTTAGGAATGAAGAAAAAGCAAGAAGATGCCTGATAATGCACTTGTGTTATTCACTCTTTACCGCTCCTTAAAAGTAAATTTATAAACGTACACATTACTCCTAGGCCAACCCGCCTCTAAATTTGGCTTGAATAGTTAAAAAGAGATATATCTTTTAACTGAAATTCCTTTTCTATCAGAAAATAAAATCAAGATACAATATATACAGATTATAAAACAACTGAATTTTTTATTAATCCATTTTTTCCATCCAAAAGAGCCGTCTGTAGACGTCAAAATCATACATGGATTGATGTACTAAGTTTCTCTGCGATGATATGATATTTAGGAGGCGTTAGAAATTTCAATGCTTATCGCTTACTTCCTCCAGCCAATTTATTTTGGAACAAAGCTTGAAGTATTGTTTTAGCAGAATCATCCCGTGCAGTCTGCAATAAACGATGAGATATTGCTACACTCGTAACTCCCAAAGAAGACAATTTCCAGTTGTAAAGCCACCGTGTGGATCGAATGAAGAGAGGTGTGAAATTGGAGGTTTACGTGGTATGAAGATGAAACCGCAGCCCTCTTTAGAAAAGGTAGATGAGCAGATAGCAGCACTTTCATAGCGGAGTGGAGTGGAACCATGGCAACCGTTGAAGAGTCCTCGAGTGAGAACTTATACCCGAGGCACTCATGGTTCCGAATAAATCGACAGTTTAATTATAGAATTTCCGCGAAATTTCGGATGGGATATTTCTCAATCCCAACCTCTTCCTGTTACAAGTGACTCAATTCTTTTATGGTTTGGTTTACCAATGGTCCATGTCTCATATGTCATAGTGTTACGCTCCAAACAAATGCTAATTAATACTGATTCCTAGCTCGTAGTACTATCTTGTTCAAGCACAGTAGTTGTCTTTTCACAATAAACGCTTTCTCAGATGGGCTATTCAACGATTAACATCTGATACAGCTCTTCATTCTCACGCGATGGTACTTCAGTGGTGGGTGAAGAAATCCACGTGCTGTAATTTGTCTCCTTTAAAGTGAAAACTGCATTCATCAGCAAGAAGTAAAACGGACACCAAGATTATAGTAGCCCAAGCTATGAAAGCGATTCATATGGAGACAACTACAGTGTAAGAAGACGATAGGCTTCCAAACGAGGGAACAGCATGAGAAAACTTTTCTATAGAGTGTGGCACTCAATTAAGCGGAAACTTGGACCATTTTAAAGGCAGATGCGGAAGATCAAGTAGACGGAGAAGATAAGAGAAGATGTATATAAAATAGCATGAGTGAAAAGAAAATGTTAAATTCTTCTACGAAGTGACGCCTGATGTTGTCACGTTAATTGAGAGGACTTTTTTAATTCTATGCAAAAATATATTTTGTTCTTCTTTCCGAAGAAATGCAGCGGGCACCTTGTCCAAATAATTAAATATTGGACCTCTAAGCATAGTATACTCTGTGACGATAGGAGCAAGAAGTGATAGGGAAGTGAAGTAGACGGAATAATGAATATGTTGTTGGGACTAGAATATACAGCTGAGCTCGGGGATATCCTGTAAGCAGTAGTGCTTATAACCTCGTAAGCGAGTCCGGCAGCCAAGCGTAATAAAAGGCGTCAGGTAACTCCCCATGATGGGTGCAGCTAGTTAACTCGAGCGCCGCAGGCATTTTTTTCACTACATTGAACCCGACGCTCAGCACACCCTTTTTCGATTCAACTCAAAATATCCCCAAATAGGCAGGTAGCGGTAGTTGAATGGGATGAGTTTTACGCCACCTTTAACCCCACTAACGGCTTCCCTGAAACGCCCCCGGCTTTACCCTCGAGGGGGAATTCTCCCAACTATTCCGCGAAGAATTCAACGCCAACGCTCGGTTACGGACGACTGTCGAACGAATAATTGACAGCAATTTGTATTTTCAACGGAAATTCTACTTCTGAGTCTCCTACCTCTGGCAAAAAAATCAAAAAACCAAGATATGTTTCTAAAGAGGAAACCGGATACGAGTAAATTGTTGAGCCTGCAACCTGACTCAAAGCAATTGCTAACTTAACCTTTGTTTACTCACGCAAAATAATTTTTCGCGTTTCGTGGGTCAGAAAATACTAAATATTGTAGAAACACGTATTTGCGTAGAAATTAAGTAATAACAGTGAAATAAATTAAGAAATGATAGACGAAACTGAAAGATATGCTGCAATATATTAACTTAGGATTTTGAGATATCTCGCTCGTTATTGGTCTAACAAGTCAAGGAGGATCTTTTCCTTTGATTTTAATCACTGAAAGCCAAAACTATGATACACAGAAAGTTTGCACGTCAACCTGAAAAAGAATAAGGAAATGAAAAGGAAAAATAATTGCTAGTCAAAAGTGAATTCGTATGCATTCGGTCTGCCAGTGTATTTTTTACAAATATAAACGACAGCTCCTGGTGTTTCGCATACTGAAGGCAGCGAGAAAACTGCATCAACAGCAAACAATAAACATGGTAATCATAAACAAAGCTAACCTGTCCCAGCAGCATTGCGAACAATTTTTCGTCCAATACAATTCTCTGAAAGCTTTTGCAGCAGAAGCTTGAAGAAGTAATATACGGGAGTGTAAAACCACCCTTATATTAGTCTTCAAATTATTAGTAATATTTCGAGTAAATATTTAACGAACAACACTGAATCCAAAATGCAATAATTATGTTTTTATTTTGTTAGGCAAGTTAGAATTAAGAACTATAGTAATTGAGTCATTTATCTTAAGAGCAATGACGTCTATAGCTAAAAATGCATTTAAAGTACGCAGACTAAACGAGGAAAATTGTCTTCAAATCCCAGACAATAAATTCGAAAAGTCGAATAGCAAACATAAATTTTTCATTGATTTGGATTCATAGAATACTTTAGGGATTAACTTCACTAACTTCACTTTTACATAAACAAAACAAATGCTTAATTCCAAATAATTTTATGGAGGAAATATAGAACGATTATCTCGTTATGATGTGACACGTAATTATTCTAATTATCTGGTCTTTCTTACAATTTAGACGCTGTGATACGAAAAAATAAAGGATAGCGTCAACACCTTAATACACTTCTTACGTTTAGAACGCAGTTTCTCAATCCTGCAAAAGAAACAGCAACATCTCCTAGCTTCAATCCAGGATGGCCTTTTTACGCTATTTTAGAAGGAAACGTCCCCGGGCTATAACCCATACAAGGACGAAAATTAGAACACATTGATGACTACCAAGACTTGTGGCTTCTTCCTCTAATTATTTCTTTCAGTCCAATCCAGTTGGAGGAGATCGCATAGCACAATATACTGCTGTGGACAGAAAACCTTTTCCTTTCCGCAGCAGACGTGCTTCATCCAGGAGCAAATTAATGCAACTTTAAGAAAAAAATACGAACGGAAAAGCACTCTCCTGCGTTGGGGTTTGTCCCAAATCACGCCTCCCAACTTCAGGGAGACAAAAAATTATGCTCCATTCATTTAAAAAAGTAGGAATTCGATGAAATCTTATTAATCAGAAAGTTTTATCATCAACACAAGATTTCTATACAGATACGTGAGTGTTGAAAAAACTGCTCCGTGAAGAAGAATAAAATCTTAAAGTACCTTTCTCAACTTCTAGATTGGAGTCCATGTCACAGTCCATCAAATTGTCCAAAGTTCCTGAGATTCAACTTTTTAACGATTGATAACCTCAATCCTGCACAAGAAACGGAAACAACATCTCCTAGCTTCTATTCAGTATGGGCTTTTTACGCTATTTTTAAAAGAAACGTCCCCGAGCTATAATCCCACGCAGGGACAAAAACTAAAACAGATTGATAACTACCAAGATTAGCGGCTTCTTCCTCTAATTATTTCTTTCCGTCCAATCCTATTGAAGGAGATCACAAAGCACAATATTTTGCTGTGGAGAGAAACCTATTCCTTCCCGCAGCAGACGTACTTCATCCATGAGGGAATTAATAGAACTCTAAGAAAAAAGACGAACGGACAAGCACTCTCGTGCGCTGGGGTTCGTCCCGAATCACGCCTCCCAACATCAAGAGACAAATAATTAAGCTCCACTCCTTTAAAAAGTAGGGATTCGATGAAATCCTAATAACCAGCAAGTTTCATCATCAACACAATATTTCTATACAGATCTAACGTGGGTGTTGAAAAAAAACTGCTCCGTGAAGAATAAAAACATCATAAAGTCACTTTCTCAACTTCTAGATTGGAGTCCATGTCGCAGTCCATCGAATTGTCCAAAGTTCCTGAGATTCGACTTTTTAACATTTGCTAACCTCGCCATTTCCTCCAGAATTTACAAAAATCTTTAATGGCTAGCAACTAGGTTAATTTATTTTTGATTCCAAAGAGAGGTGTTCTGTGGCAACCTCGCTCGGGTTAGAAATAATTAGCAATACACGGAGGTAGGCCACATGGAACTTTCTCTAAAGACAGTGCATCATTCATCTCAAAACAAATTTTCCCCGTGTTCTTACTGCCTTCTGTTTACAGATATATTGGTATCGCACACAGGTTGATATTACAGACAGGTTGGTAAGTAATTAGCTAAAAAACTATACGAATTTGATGGCTTATGGCTAATTTTCGCGGGACATGGAATAATTGATTAAAAAGCGAGCGAATACCGGGAGGAAAGTATCAGGTAATACGAGGAGAATAACACGGAATGAGTGCTTGTCTATGAAAACAGTAATCGCAGTGAATTAGAATGTAATCCGACTCACTTCACTGCATGGCATCAAAACATAATAGCTGGCTGAATGTAGCGGTAATGACCTGACTCGGATCCCGAAGGGAAATGCGCGATATATATGTCGCGCTATTTCGTTAGTTTTCCAAAAGCTTGAATTCCTTATTTCCTTCGAATTCTATAAGTAAATTAAATTTCGGTCATATGAATCTAGTAAATGATAATAAAACTCTATTTTCACATATTTGGCATGTCAACTCATGATATGATCGATTTTGGTCATACTGACTGATTCTTCATATGACTGTAAATAAATTAACACGTAGAAGTCTTTAATCCAAAATCACTCCGTACAGCTGAAGCGGTTTCATCGGTTTGTGAAGGAAGGAGGGTTCATGAGAACACGATGAAACTGATTTTCACCTGAGAACTCGGGTCTAATGGTCAGATTTTGGTGATAGTTGCTATATGAATAATATTCACGAAACTAAACGATAATTTCCCATGAGTATATGCTCACCGGAAGGATGAAGTAATTCCCAGCAATGTAACGAAAACAGCGTATACTCACCTCAAAATAACAAAAAATTAAATTAGCATAAACCACAAATACCCTGGTCCATCCAACCAATTTGGGTCCACCCAAAATTCATTCTGATTTGTAATAAAAATATGCATAGTGAATATTTTTAAAGTAAATAAATACATTCCGTTAACAATGAGGTGCTGGAAATTATAAACTATGTATGTAACAAAAACTCATTTACAAGGCTGTCCACTTGTCTGACATTAACGCCTCTTTTAAGGTGTTTCAGTCACCCTAGTAGGTTGAAACATATTTAGAATTACTAGTACTGGCCAAACACTGACCGAAAAAGTAATTAAAACCTCGGAAAAACCATTCAAAGGGGTTTTGATAATTTATAAATATTTTGTTTCGATATATCTAGCACTGATCTCAGTTTATTGGTCTTTTTTCTATTTTATAAATTTAACTTATTCATCAAAGAATAATATCAAAGAGGAAACGGGTGGATTTTGACTGAGATTCCGAATCCATTGGAATCGCACCGGGTGCTTCAGGCAGTTAAACTACCGAGGCGTCTTTTTTACCCCGCCGGTTATTTTTGCTAAAACACTCAGAACCGTTTGTTTAAAACACTCGGCTTGACATCGAGGAATCTGGGTTCCATTCCCATTCGAGGCAAATTATAATCTTCATTGAAATACTGCAGATAATTGCACCTGGGGGCGACTCAGTTAAGAGAATACGGTGCATGTATACTCAAAATTCGTCAATACTTAAGGTACTACGTAACTTTCGCGACTGAAGGGCTAAAATAATGGAGATTTTTTAATCATAGCATTCGATTCCCATTATTCTTGTTTTTGTCTAAAAATTACGCTTTAGTTTCAAAAATTCATATCCCCTTGAAACGACAGCATAGGCAGCACAGCCAGCAATGCAAGAAGTCAGACAAGGGTAATAGCTATTCAATTTAATAAATAAAAAAGCTAAAATATGCATTTCGTTGAGAACACTCTCGCTCATGAACAAATCAGGACCGAACGGCATATTAGCAGTACTTCTCCTTTATTGTGACGTGTTACTTTATTTTTTCGTCTCTAAAGAGCCCCTAAAGAGCAACAGAAGCAACGAACGCGCTCAGATGAAAAGCTTGAAAAAAATAATAATAATTAGAATCCGTAATAACGTCACCCCGTTTCCATTTGGTCGATGGGGAGAGAATTGTAAATGGAGGGTTCGGACTAATTACCGGGCAACGCCCTTCAACTGTGGACGCGATTGGCTCACTGGCCAGCCAAACTGGCGAGTGGGCAGCGGGTCGCTCATTCTTGTTAGCGCTTTTTTGTGTTAATTCGGCTGATGCGAGTATAAAATTTTCTTTTCCGGGTCTGAGGTTTCCCTTAAAACCTCGAAACAAACTTCATTCTTAAGGGAGTCAATTAGTATTTTTTGGTCTCTTTCAATGCTGTGCGGCCGCAAAAAAAACTATCAACACTGATTAACCAGTATGAAAGGATACAAATGGGTTATAAAAAATATTCTTTTTGTTTATGCATAAACGGAACGGCCAGGTTTTAAAGGGCATGCGTAAACACGTTCATTCAACACTTCATTTATCTTCCCTCGCTCAAAGGTTTTGTCATCAATGGCCACAGCTTTATCCAATTTAATATATTTCAACAAGCACACAAAATCTGCGCAATAAAATTTTTTTAAACCATCCAGGCGGCATGAAAACCCACAAACCTTGGTTAGTAGGCACTGCTGATCATCATTGGTCAATGAACTCATCACAAGTTGAATAATAATTTTTTATCAAGGAATTAAGACTCCACGTACTTCATAGAGCATCCACCAACATGGCTACTTATGGTACTTAGTGTTAGACTATTTAAGTAATACACTCAATTATATCAATTCAAACAAGTTATGGCACCATTAATTAAGCAAAGATATTAATCGAAATTTAAAAAAATATAAATTAACCAAAAGACTTTACATTATGATATTATAACTGTTTTGGTTATCTGTGTACCCAACTATCTATATCTATATGACATAGTTTATCAATGAAAATTAATCAAAAGAATTGATATTGTGATTTTATAACTCGTTCGGTTATCTATATTTTGTTTCTGCAAATGGTAATAGAATATTAATTTTTCCAGTACTTTATACCTAGTGAAATATGGAGGCTGCAAGAACAGTATTTTCATAATTTAATACGTTTCAACTGTGGACTCTCATTCTACAACCGAATTTGTGGCTGCGAAGAGTTAATTTCGCTTACTGCTTATAGTATGTACATAGTTTTTTTTTCTCTGTTAAGACGTAAGTATTTGGTATAAAATAATGAGAAGTTTGTCATAGATATGTCTGAATTATGCATTAAACTCTAATACGGCCAAATATGTAAAGGAACGCTTCATATAAATAACGATAAATGTGATGATTGTTTCAGCACAAATTTCGAAAGATAGCACTAGGTTGTAGATTTCAAGTCTCATTTGGATTGTACTAAACCAAAATGTGTCTTTCACAGATTTATTATTATGAGTACAGCCAGTTTCCGCAGTTACGCCACCATTAAATGCATTGAATTGGTTTACATTGGTTTAAACATTACAGTGAATTGGCACACACAGCTTGGTTTACTACAATGTCGACTTACCACCTGGTGAAACCTTCAACTTTCGATTCTAACTCATTTGAATATCCTTGTGCCGTTTATATAGCCAGCCTATAACCAGTAAGTACCCTAAGGCTTTCCCATAAGAAGAGGTAATATCCCTCGCAGGGGAATCCAGCGAACGGCATGGAAAAGAGCTCCTCGGCACCTCCACGAGCGTGCGAAATGGTAAGCGTCATTCTGTTCAGCTCCAAATAGCAAAATAGCCACTGAAGCGGGTTGCTACTTAGCGTCGCTCGCTCGCATTTTATATTCGCGAGGCTGACTCGCTCCAGCATTGGAGGAAGAGTTGTGATGCGGCGCTGAGTTGCCCTCATTCATCGCACATCCAACGTATACGTCCCCATTATATCTTCGGCAATTATGCACGGCTTCGAGAGCGCATTCTGATCCACCGTCGACAACAGTTGGGAGGGATTATGGTACGGATGCCTCAGGACTCTCCACTTACCGATTTCGTACCTTTTTCCTCCATCTCTCTCAACACACTACTCCTATCTCTTCCTCTTGATTTTTCGCTTTGGAAAAAGTTAATATTTCAGACGTGCACGAAAAGATGGGCAAAACTGTATCTACATACTGCCCAGCGAGCCACCGCATGGGCGTGTGGCAGGGGAAGTTAGGACACCAGCCGTGTAAAGATGTAAGGGATTAGGTGTTGGGAGAAGAAATGGTGACGTGTAATACGGGAATGTATTTAGTGGAGCTCAATTTTATTGCAGTCACTTATTGTGCGCGGAAAGAACGAGCTCTTGTTCCTATCTGTCCAGAAATGCATTTCTCTAATTTTATCGCTTCTGTCAGACCTAGAGATGTAGTGAGGCGTCATGATAATTTTGTCTGTGTCGCTCTGAAACACGCCAGTTAATAGATTAACTAAAACAAGATTTATTTACAATTCAATGTAGAATTTATATTATAAAAGAAGTTTTGTTGATACTGCATAATAAAATAACAATGAGATCATCCCCAATTCCTTCGCTACCGTACCCATTTTCTATTAACGTCAGTACAACTAAAGTAATTACACGATAACTGGCTGTTCAGGAAGGTGACCATGATGGTGAAACTAGAAGGAGAGCCTACGGACACCGTGATAGTGCAGGTCCACATGTCGAATTCTAGCCATAAGGATAAAGAAATAGAGGAAGTGTACTAGTAAATTGAAGATACCCTCGGATTAGTGAATTAGAAAGAGAACCTCATTATAATGAGAGACCAAGGTCGTTCAATATCGATTGCATTCTTCCTTCGATACAGGTCTTCGCAACCCAAACAAGTCTGCCATTGACGTCTTTATTTGAGTGTATTCTCTATAAGCATGGCATAGTATGTTCAACGCTATTGATGATTCGTTAGAGCATTTGTGATAGAAATGATGGCTGGCGCCGCATATTCGCAGATTTTCTTGGGTGTGCAATGGTGTTAAATGCTCAGTGAGCACATTAATGGCGGCCGTGTGGTGGAAATGGTTGCGAAGACCCATATCGATGGAGCCACCGATATATCGAATCGAACGACCCTTGTGGGAGACTGAAACCCAGTGGTACGTGAGGGAATATAGGGAACTAATTTAGGATATTTCGGGTTGCGCAAAAGAAATTCCTAAGGAGAAAGACTGGTAGAGTTCTGCAATGACAAGAATATTGTAGTAGCCTACTGTACATTTTTCATGAGGTACTCATGAAAAATGATAGGAGATATTGCCAGGTACCAAATAGACTGCGTACTAATCAGAGTAAGATAAATGAAGCAACTGAAGCAGTGCAAGAGTTCTCCCAAAGCAGAATATATAAATAGCGATCACGACCTAGTAATCATAGAGATTCACCTTCGATGCAAAAAAATTAAGAATGTCAAATATGAACTAAGATGGACTCAAAAATTCACATATAAAAAGATAACGGAGAAAGAGGTTGACCACAGTCGTCGAGAAAAAACTATAAAATTGAAGATAAATGGGCTCGAAAAAACAAATGGGATAAGCCGGAAAGGGTAATCACAGAAGTAGCAGAAGATTAACTGTCAAGTAAGAGAGTCGACACAAAGAATTCATGGATTACGACGGAGATTAGGAAACTAATAGAAGAAAAAAAATTCAAGAACCCTGGGGGTGAAGGTGAGGCAACCCTCTACAAAACGCTTAAGAACCAAAGCAATTGAGAATACAAAAAAGCTTGGGAAAATTAGATCGAAAGCTGCTGCGAGGTCAATGAAAACATGAAGGGGAGCACCGAAACCGCATAAAAAATATTGCTAACATCAAAACAGTATACCTGGACTTTGACGTGTTCCACTTGGACACTGAGAATTATTTATATGTTTTATCATACATATTTGGAAATAACATTTATTTACCTTTAAAATAAAATATATTTTGAAGCGATCTCATTAACCTGCCTGATAATAGTCTTAATAAAACGAATAAAAACACGGTAAAATCGCCCAACATCACGACTTGGTCATGCTTAGAAAATTGTGGAACAGCAATGGTCAGTTAAAGAAAAGTCAAATTTTTATCACAAATAGGGTATATAACCATGAATCCGTAAACATCTTTTCAACGTCCATCCATTATGGCTCACCTGTGTATACGCGATTACCTTAGAAATCGATTGGAGTCAACATTTTTTGTGCGAGGAGTTTGAGATTCAACCGGTACTTCTGAAATGCAATTTAGAAAAAATAAGCGAGAGCAATTTTTTTCTTAAAGCAATAGAACGGGAGATATGAAGGGGATACTTCTGATAACGTCAAACGGGCGGTATGTATCACTTTGGGGGTTCTTCCAAAGCAGTGAACAAACCTAACAACGCCTAAGCCCATTGAATGATCCGCTACCTATTCCAAATCGTACTTATCACTAGAAAACGGAGGTTGCGCATTCAAACGAGTAAATTTTTAGATCAAGCTCTCTGATTATAATGAGATAGTTATCGATAGAGTTACTTCGAATGACAAATCGACATGTATGCTCATCAACTGCGGACTAAGAGATGTTCTTTAAACGATGACAAAATTCCCGAGGGTACGGAGCACAAAGTAAATTTCTTACGTCTTATTAATATTCCACATGAAATCACAGACCATTCCGTCAAAATATCCCAAATGAATTTGGCGATTGAATTACTCTTTATAAGTGTTGGCTAGCATCTAATTGAACAGGTTTTTCTTTTAATCTGAGTGCGAATAAATTTCAGTTTCAATTTCATAAGTTTCATTATTTTATAGAGCTTCAAAAAATCATCGCACTCTCCTCATCTCTTCATCACATTTTTCTGGAAATAAATGAAATAATTATCAGGTAAAAGTTGACTATCCACCCTATGTACTATACCCCGGGGAGGTTGTGTTTGAACCGCTCGAGGAGATCTCGATCACGTAACTAAGAATTCACGTGGAACAACAAAGAACGTTTGGAGGTTGTGATGAGCTTTATCCACTCGGATGGATAACTTAAAAGAGTCTGATATGCTGCTCGCTTTGTCCCTAATCGGCATTTAATGTACATTAACAACATTACCTCGAGAAAAAACTCGATTAAGAAAGCAATGTGAGATTTTTATAAGTGGTTCAAATACACCAAAATCTCGTTTCTTAATTAAATTTTTTTAAATTTCTTAATTTCGTCATTTTCAACTTCTTTGTCACGTGCTCGAGATTATGTCAAGCGATTCAAACACAACCACACAGGTCAGGAAGACTGTTGCAGCCAACGTTTCGGTAGCTACCTCATCAGTCGTCAATAAATTCATGATCATCACCCCTGAAGGCGATGGCAGAGACAGCTGTCTAAACGTTGGCATTAACAGCATCTAATACCCGCGGGGAAACTCGACAGAAATTCATCAGCCTTATTCGCCGGTCAAGTACCAAATCCTACAGCTATGTTAGTATCAAAATATTTCACATTTTCCCACGAGGACGGATGTGTTTCGTCAGGAATGCGCTTTATTTTAAGCTTGTTTGTTGTGGGCTTCACTTCGTGAAATTCCTGAATTCTCTAGTATTCTAAAGTATGTAAAATACTTAGTTCTTTTCCACAACCGTTTAATAGAAAGATGTTTCGCCATCTTATAGCATCGTCGTTTACTGTTTTTACGTTTGTTTATTTACCTATTTACCATTCATTGTTGTTTTAGTTACCAGTGGTAGGAGGAGAAAATACAAAAAATACCAAGCATATAAGGCTAATGGGATGAAGAGAGTGGGAACAAAACCTCTTCTAAAGGGAAAGGGAGATGGTTTATTAAGGGCTCTGTAAGAGAGTGGGAAAGAGGCGTTATGGGGGCGAGGGTGGGAGTTATGGGAGGAGAGCCATGAGTATAGGGGTCCAGGGTCTAATCGAAGAGCTACGCGCGATGAACGTGCCGGAGGAAATATTATGGAAATTGGATTGAGGTGGGATTCCTGGAGCTTCAGAAGGGGGAAGAAGAAGGCGGTAGGCTGAGGGAATCCCAGGGAGCACTCATTGAGTTTTTTGGGAGTGGTAAGCGCACGGGTTGGGGAGAAAAGAGGGAATGATTTGTGGGGAGGTGGTACGACAGGAGAAAAATTTAAAACAAGCTGAGCCACAACTGTGCATCAGAATAAAAACAGAAGCGTGTAATCATTAATTGATATCTAAGGCATCAATTTATTAATAAATTTATTAAACTAGGTTATTATTGTACTATCTTTATCCCTAAACCCTACGTAAAGCATGTATTTCCTTACCGAAGCCAAACCTGACGTGATTCAAACGATATTTCTCGTACATAGGACCTAAAGTGTATAATTTATTACCTGTTTCACGTTTTAGTTCAAAAATCCTAAACACAACAATGAAAAATATACGATATCGGTTGTTTAATACAGATAGTCTATAGAGGATTTTTCTTATAACTGTAATATTATTTGATAGATGTACAGGAACTTCAAAATGCTGTATTTCCTTTATATATAACCCATAATGTGTGCATGACCCATTCTGTAAATGATGGTAACCATAATTCAGGTTTCCTTCATGGCTACCGAAAGTTACTCCCCGATTTAAACTAAGTTATTATGTTGTCAGCATTCTCCGTCGGAGTAATTAAACAAACATTACGATTATTACTATTTTACGTGCCAGTCATCACAATCACCGAGTTTTTCCCTGTCTAAAATCCGGGATTTGAATCCAGGCCCTCTGGAAAGAAAGTCAGCACCTAACCTAGCACACTCTTATGTTGCATCAAAATAATATTGATAATAATAATTTTTATTTCACTATCACTTACATCTGTTTATAGGTTTCCATATTTAAACAAATCGTGTGAGACAGGGCAATTCATTTTTTAATTCATTTTTACGATTGTGCCTATTTTACAAACAATAACAATTTTATTTTTTGGGGCAATGAGAACGAATGGAATCCATCTACATTCCATATAACCCCGCAAGCCACCTCAAGGGTGTTAGGCAAGAGGTGAGTTACCATTAAGATGTACTGTTATGTACGAGTAACTTTCACCAACATACACTATATTGATGGAGTTCAACCAATGCTACAGAAACTATTGAATGAATGTATGTTGCAACTATGCAAACGAGATAGAATTCTGAGGATTTGTTTCCTTGGGCTAAATTTATGGGAAAAGCCTAATCAACTGACAATTTAATCCTTTTAGATTCAATCGATTAAGATATATTTTCAAAGATATCTTTGGCATTTTGTTTGGAGAGAAGCTATGGTTTCAATTTTCGTAAATAGTTCCAAGTAACGGAACTTTTGGCCAATTCATGAGGCAGGGAGAAGGCCTACTACGGCTCCTTCATCGTGTATGCTCATTTAAACGCTTCTCTATACGGGTAATGAAATGAAAATACAATTTTAATTACACTCAACTTACTTAGATATTCACTAAGTTTCCTCCTTGGATGAAAAAATACTACTTTTTGCAAAAATAAATGCTTCAAAAGTAATACATCGGTATTTTGAAACAAAGGAGGGGGAATTCTCATGCTTGGCCTTCTTAATATCGCTTCGATAAGACTTTAACTCTAATGGTTTAGAGCAGTTTATCACGGCTTTAGATATAAAACATTGAAAAAGGATAATTTTACCTAAATTGCAGCTTGGCCTTTGAAGGGCTGAAGCGAGACGAGCACAACATAGGTCTGAGGGGCAAAAGATGAAGACATTTTGATTGGCCGAGGAGGTTTTTGAGGGTGATTGATCGAAGTTGTGCCTCCGCAGAAGGGAGAGATCGGTTTAAATGGGAGGGTGGAGAGGGGGTTAGGGGTCAGACAGCTGAGAATGAGCGACAATTTTTTCTCAACGATGATGGTGGGGTATTTCTTTCAGGAGAGTCAGATTTCGGACGCCAAATCTCGCGTAATTGGGTAGACGCTCCCGAACGATAGCCGTACCCTTTCACTCCAACATGGCACCCTTATTTTCCCCTCCAACCAGTGATATAGCCAAGGGGGGAGGGTCATGGGGTCTAGAAATCTTCCCCACCCCCGAAGTTTTGAATCTATTTTCAAAAGGTGCGACAAAATATAAGTTTATAAACGTTTTAATTCAACAATAATTCGTTTTTAATTGATTTTAGGTCATTTTTAACTAATAACGTGGTATTATTGTGTTCTCCAGGGTGAAAAATGTTTAATTTTCATTATTCATTTATTTTTACGACTACGGAGCAATGGGCTTACTTAAATCGAATAATTAAAAACAACAGAGGTACTCAAACAACATTCAACAATGCCCTGAGTGAAAATTCCACCCAGTTAGGTCTCGAACCCACGACCTTAAAGGGTAGCAATCGGGGAATTTACCCGTCGCCTCCTGGGCCGGCTTAAACTAACTTGTAATTAAAAACAAATGTGGGCCTTGAATTCTTATAAAAGTATGCACAGCTTAATAATTTAAATATCAGGTGTTATACTGCAGTCGTAAAAGTACTTAGTCGTGAATTACGTTAGTAAATTGTATTAACTAGTCGCCGTTGTCTTAACGTACAGATTTGCTGCTAATGCGAAGATAAGGAGGGTTGGAGCCTACTTTTGTTCACGAGGTTAAAATCAATTTGATTTCTCCACAAACACAACTTTCTGCAAGGAAACTTTTCCTCAAACATCATTTGTATACAACTTCAAACATTAGCGTCTGCAGCAACAATCAGAAAAATTCAAGAATTGCTCTCATGGTAAGTCTGTGTCAGTCGATGTACTGTTTTTAGAGATATATTTGTGCATTTCCATGGCCAAAGAGTATATCGACGCAGTATATGATGAATGTTTTCAGGCAAAATGCGTTCCATATTTACTCAATAGCTTGTATTTTTATTGAGATTACTCTTCTGCTAGTAATAGAAGAAAAACAAAGGGTCAGTGACGTAGAATATTCTTTTAAATAGAAGAGTCTATTTTTTACAAAATGGCTTTGGAGCATGGTGGTCTCCGCGTTTGACTTCCGGAAAACCCACGGTCGCAATAAACCCTTTGTTAGTGGCGGTCGATTGGCGCCAACGTTGGCTGTTAATTTTAATATGACTCAAATAATACTTTCCCCATGCATTTTAACTTGCTTCGGCGGGTTAAAACACATGAAATCTTAAAAGTACTTCGCTAGTAAGCATGTGACTATAGCGAATTTTAAACAGCTACCATGGAACAAGCCAAGACGTCTGGGATATTCGCGCGAGTTTGTACTATTTTGTTTCAGCCAAAGCTTCAGCTAGTGGAAAAGAGTTATTAGAAAAAAATAACTGAATTACTTGCCATTTGCAAGTAAGGTCAAATTGCGGCAATTTCATGGTTAATTAAGAAACTTGTAAACTTAAATGACCTTAATGGAAGTAATCCACCCAACTGAGATAACCGAAATTCACAACCCTTTTTTTTTTTAATTATACGCAATTTTTTTTAATCGTGCAATTTTTTATGGCTTACTGCATGATTTACGCAATTGAAATGAGGTCAGGGTGGTTAGACGACATATTTATATTCAGATCTGTACCATCCAACACGAAAAAAAGCTTATTCATAATCCCATTACTACCCAGTTTGACAAGATTCCGCGTGAGACATTTCGGGCTACCTAATTCGTGTTAGTTTAGGAAAGTTCCTGTTGCCTGTGTCACAAATTTCAATCGTTCGCAGTCCAAAGGCATACTTAAACATTGCCATGTTTGAATGGTACTTAATTATCAGATAATTCCATTAGCGATTTCATCTGTTTTTGTTCAATAAGTCACGATGCGGAGTTGAGGAAAACAGGACAAAGCCATAATTTTTCCCCTTCCAACTCGGTCCCGTTGTTCGCCTTCCCACTCGCTAAAAATAGCCCCGTCTCCCCCATCCGACCAGCATGTTAATCGGAAACAGAGAATCAGACTCCGAAGGGGTTATTTTTACTTTTTTCCGCTTTGACGTGCACGTATATAGTTTTTCCACTCTCCTCCTTCTGCCTCACTTTCCTGGCGAGATGAAGAGCACCATTTTTAACGTTTCACTCGTCTGGCTGGAGATGGTAGTGAACTGCCTGTTCCGGTTGTCCAAAATTACGAATATTCTCGATTTTTATGCGCTAACTAACATTTGGAAAACATCTTCACTCCAGAGTACCTCCTTGAGGACACAATCTTGATAACTCTAGCAACCCTATGAGCTATAAGATAATGAGAAAAAAAGTGAGATACTCCAGGGCAAAGAAAGCCAAATAATAAGCCAAGACAAAAGTAATAAAAGAGAGAGGACACAAATTGGAGAAAATAGAACCTTTGAGTAGTTCGCCAGAAGAAAATGGGCCTAGTAGCAAAGGCATGAGGAGAATAGCGATCAGTAATAGAAAGGAGCTAATGACAGGGACCTTGGGTAAGCATGTGAAGATGACGCTGGTGAAGAACTTGATACGTAGCGCAGCTTAGTATGGTGCAAAAACATGGGCCCTCAGAAAAGAGGACGAGGCTAGGCTGCATGCATTTAAGATGCGGGTGTGGAGAAGGATGGAGAAAGCAAGGTGGATGGAGAGGAAGACTAGCGAGGAAGTGCTTGAGATGGTGGGCGAGGAAAGTTAACTTCAGAATAGAATTCGTAATAGGTAGGGTAGGTGGCTGGAGGATGTAATGAATGCAGCGATGGGTTACTCAAGGCTGTGATAGAGAGAAGGATGTTGAGCAAGTGGCGAAGTAGAAAAAGGAGAATAGGTTTTATGGATTAGATGAAGAAGTGTAGACCATATTTTTAGGCAAGAATAGAAATACTATACATAGATAGGACCTTAAAGTGCAAACACTGAGAGGATTTTACGTAAATTTCAACAAAGCCCATCTTGTACCGGTAAAATACTTTTAGAAAGTGCCATAATACTCTACTGTATCTATCGTTCGTATTTCACTCGGCTACCGGATGGCAAGGAGATTTCGCTCCGGTTGTCCACCGCTAAGGAGATTCTCGATCGTACGAGATTATGTACCGAATGATATGGAGACATTATTGCCACCTACCTAATTTCAACCCATTGAGGTAGAGGCATACCATTGTGGCAGATTCGATTCTAGAAGCTGTGACGTGGCTGTGCGTCGCCGCCATCTGTGTTTACTCCGATTTTCCTTTAGCGTTTGCGGCCCAACTCAGTACTTCTGCAATTTTTAGCTGTTTTTCATCGATAGCTTACTCAAAATTGGCATTCACTTACTTCTTTAATAAGCGTTATAATTACATATATTGGTCATTTATTTAAATTAACCGCATTAACAGGTAGACGCATACAACTTATGCAGTGTATTGACTGCACATCTTGGAGCCTAATAATATAGAAATATTACAAATTTCCGAAAGTAACTTATTAAAATTTAATAGTGTTGGCAATGATGGTCAACGGGTTCCATGCACATTGAGAGTTTATTTGGTATCATCGTTCTCCACGATGCCCACAATGTCAATTAACATCGATACGCTCCATAGGATCATTATCCCACTGTCCTCAGTACGGCTTCTTCATTCCTTTAAGTACTACACTAATTATCTGGCATAATTGCTACAGCATAATGTAAAATTTTAAACTTTCGGTGACAATCACAGAAGGAACCAGGGCTATATAGAAATAATCAATTGGAATTACATGCCCATTAAAATACCAAATTGCAAATATCATTCCCTTAAGTTTCTTGCCGAAATCGAGCACGTTGTTGGAAAGTGGTTACCAGCATGGCTTACATTTGAGTAAATGGAGCTTAATCTTGGCAACAACTCTCACCATAATGCCGATCAGTCGACTTGCCATTGATAATGATAAAATGATATTGCCACGAAAACAAATCGACCTAAATCGGGAATCGAATCACGGACCTTAGGATATCCGGGCCGATGCGCAGACCACTGCGCTACCCAGGCCGAAATCGAAGCGAAAGGTCATGGTTTGATTCCCGATCCAGGCCGATTTTTTCTCATTGCAATTTCAATGTATTTTACCGCCGTATTTGCGGCAGGACTGCATACTAGGTATATGTATGTCGAATAAATTTTGAACGCTCAATATAAAATATCTATAAGAATGAACTTGGCAACATTCGGCGACGGCGTCACTTCGTAGAAGAATTTAAAATTAGTATCCATCTTGAAAATAACACTTCGTACTTTTCTTCAATTATTTAATTTGGTCGACACGCCTCACAGCTTTACTACATCGACAGGTAAAGTTATTTGTGTAATATTTATTAATTAATTCATGTGAGGGTACCGTGACGTGATCGGGTGAAGAAAAACTAACTTTTCGGAGGTAACGCAGAGGCAAAGTTATTTTTTCTCCAAGTACCCTCCCACATCACGTTACTACCACAACAATTGATAAATATCTAACAATTTATTGTATAAGATTTATTTACTAATTATTGTGAAGATATAATAGGAAGGTCCTCTGGCGAAAAAGAAAAAGATAGATGCCACTTCTCTCAGGTTAGGCCACACCTCGAATACGCCGAGAGCATTCGGGACCCTGGTCATAATGGTCTGGCCAAATATATTTAATTAAATACAAATAAAAGCTGAACGCTTCGTAAAAATACTGCTACGAGCGAACATATAGTGCTTTACAACTATTAGAGGGATTAAGGTGGGAGCCCGTAAAGAATCTCAGGCTACACTCTAGGCTTAGTTTGCTTCAGAAATTCAGAATTGGTGTTTCAGAGCGACACATAGGACATTATCATGCCGCTTCACCACATCTCTAGGTCTGTCAGAAGCGATTAAATAAGAGAGATACGTAGCCGAACAGATAGGTACAAAAACTCGTTCTTTCCGCGGTCAATAAGCGGCCAAAATAAAAAATAAGCTCCAATATATACCCTCCCATGATACACGTCACCATTTTACCTCCCAAAATCCTATCACAGAGATATTTACATGGCTGGAATCCTAATAAACCCTGCCACACGCCCATGCGGTGGCTTGCAGGGTAGTATGTAGCGTGATGTGTCGGTGGAAGGTGTGTAGAAAAATTAAATTTTGGAAGGGAAGGCAGAGGCAGAAATTAGTTTTTCTTCACACACACCCCCTTCCACATAACATCACTATACAACATTTTATGTATAAATATTATGCAAAACTGTTTACCAGAAGATGCAGTATAGCTATGAAACGCGTCGTACCAATTAGATAAATGCGGAGAAGTTCAAATTATTCTTTTTAATATAGATCTATAAGAAGTTTAAAAAAAAGAAATAAGGAAGGTTAGTGCACTCCGGCGTAATTGGGAAACCTCTTCAAAACCCTCCCTCTTTCCCTAAAGGAAACGAGAAAGGTGCATTGGGGGAGTGAAGGCAGTAGGAGACGACAAAAAAGATTCGTGTACAAATTTCCCGTTCCCCCCAACTCCTGACTCCCCCTTTTCCCGCACTCATTTGCCAGGAGTTATTTTACACCACTCGTTGGACGCATTATGACCGCGACGACGACGTTGCCACGGCCAACGAGGGGAGGGGAATGTGAGGGGGCGGAGGGGAATGAGGGAGAGACTGCGAGGGAGGGTATGGGGGAAAACAGGAGAGGAAGGGGCGCTTGGTGACGATTGTCAGCTCGCGTGCTCTGAAGAAGAAGAATACGAGACGAGCTGGCATCGGAACAACGTGTGACCTCAGACTGCCTCTGAATTCCGTTTATATCTTCAAGGGAAAGGATTAGCGGAGGAAGAGATGTAAAAAATATATATATATAGAAGTAGGATTTCCCAATTCCCCAAATAACAGATGACAACACAGTGTCATAGCTGAGAAGGAAGCCAGAAGATCTGAACCCTTCAGTACGGTCACTTATTTCACATATGAGATACAGGTCGGTGGGTGTCGAACACCCTGGATAATTTATTTTTTATTTGATAAGTGAAACCCACATGTTGGGAGATATTTTTCTAAGTTGACAATACTATTAATTGTGTTAAACGTATGATATAATTTTTTAATTTTTTATTATACAATAGGCTTATTAAGGGATTAAGCACGTGTATGCGGCTTAGTTTTTTTAGCACGTACAATGGTTAATATCTATCGTGTAACAGCGATAATAAACCATTTTCGTCAGCTCGACTAGAGCAATACAAATATGAACATAATTTTTGGACTTATTGATAACTTTTAAAAGCTGTAAACCATAGCGAGGCTGGTCAGTTGGTGCCTTTATCCACCTGGTGAGGGGTCGACGCCGAGACTCGGATTCCGAGTTTGGGACCAGCTAAATGAGGGTCGACCCTTCCACGGGGCTTCGAGAGCAGGAAAAATTTGCTGCGCCCCCAAAAACTTATACCAATCAATATATGATACTTAATGCCGTAGTCACTTTCTTGCCAGCTAGATATGTCATCCATACCAGATTCATTGCAAATAATTTCCTCTTCTTTATCTGTAACTTCTAAAATTTCCATATTCGTTTTTGTTTCCTTTCATAGGTCATTTTGCGAACTAAAATTCCACGTTCATCACTACATGAACGACTTTAAACACAGCTCTATAGATATGGATTCGCCAAGGTTGATGAAATAAAAAGGGCTTTTTAAAAATATCTCCGTGTGTAAAACACCCAGACGATCGTACTCAAGGTTTAAACGCCCTAGAACACGAAGAACAGAGTGCTACAAAGATGGAGAACCTTAGTAAAATTGATCTAGGAGTAATAAACCGCAATATTCCCCCCGAATTTTATCACGCTGTCCGATTTACCCCTCTCATTAGTCCCGTGTATCAGATTTGGGGACTATTTTATATCCGAGATATCATATCGGGAAGAATGCCATCACTTCGTACATTGATGGAGGTCAGGCTTTGTATTCTGGGTAGAATAATTAGGTGGTTTCTAGTTGGTTTTCACATCACAGTATTCACAAAACGATACTCCAGCCGAAAATTGCGTCTGCTGAGACCGCTGCCTCTCAGCCGTGAAGCGGGATGGTGCATGGGGTATAGGAAACCCTCGTCTCCTTCCAGCTTTCTGGGACTCACATATTCTCCCAAAAATCAGGATAATATTTACCACCACTTGGTCTCGAACCTAAGCACACAGACCTCCCTATATATCCTATCACTTGTTTTAAAATCTGAGATATTCAGTTTGAAAGAGAACGCGCTACTGCTGAGCAACCTGCATTGATATCAGCTCGCACTTCCATATTTTCACTATTAAATTCAATAAGGAATATAAGTTGATTATCCATTCGTTCCTACATTTTATTTTAATTCCACAAAGTGTTAGAGGGAAATTCTGAACTATGGCAACACAAAGATTCAAAGGAATGAAAATGATGTACAAATATTTCAATACAAAAATGTATTGAAAAGAGGTACTGAATGTAACCACTAAGCTAGAAGGCGAGGTTCTTGAACAAGCGGATACCTACCTTCTGAAGTTTGTTCCATGGAGGTGTTTGAAAAAGTTTTACCAAGTCATGACAACATTAATAAATCTGCAAGCATCCCTGGACATATTACATCAATTAATGTAAGGACATAACTTGATGACTTAAGCTAATAGCTTTTTGATAGGAAATTAGTCCTCTTCCTGAAAGATTGCCAGCAGTGTTTTTGGTGGTGTATATCCATCGGCCGAAAAATTAGTGGAAAAGAATCTGAGGAAATTATCGTACTGAATCCACAGTGCCAAATCCAACGCATTCGTAATTGGACTAGGAGTTTACAAAACACTGGGCAGAAAAAAAAAAGTAAATATATTTTTTTGGGATTTTTACAATCTTTTTTGTCGATTTAAGGTGTAGTTAAGTACAGAATTTAAGGTACTTTCAATATCTGTACATCACACCGAATTGTAACGTCCTAGTCCACCTGGAAGTCCTTCAAACAGACGTATATGACGACTTAGCTGAATTAGTAATACACGTAAATAGACTCTTGTTCATAGCTTAACCACAGGTTACTGACTGAGTCTAGAAATATACAGTGGCGTCATCTAATGCAGTAAACTTGCAGCTCGGAGCCCAATGGTGCCGTGCGGAAACGAGCAATTAAAAGCTCATTACAAACCGTCTCTAAAAAAAACTACTACTAAACAATCTTTCTATGATTTAGAGGAGTCATTTTACCACCATTTTGCAAGAGATGAGAGCTTCTGGAGGTGAATACTGCGGTGCTATGTAAAGTCTTTTCCTGAACTGAGTACGTCTAGAGAAAAATACTAATATCTTGGAGAAATAATACCATTTACGGCCGAATACCCAAAACATTGGCACCCTAATGTTACTGTTTTGAAGCGGTGTAGTTTTCGCTCAACTAAAATGAATAATCCCTCACAGATATCTCATTAAATCCAATGGATTTTCTTAGCATGCCTCTACGGGCGGTTTGGTTTTACTAGAAGGCGGAATGAAGCGCAATCAGCGTCAGCTGCAGCTGAGTATGGGGAAATTTACAATAAGTGTAGCGACAGTATATTACTGACAGACTGAGGGGTAACAATCAATTACAGCCCTGCAAAACTGCCTCTATACTCGCCCACATTCCCTCGGCTGCCAGCTTAATCGGATGCGCACACTCGAGTTCAGAGTCAACCAATTATGGATATACTCGGTTGCTAACTCGACTCGAATCTGTCATCAGCCGGCAAGTATAAACACATTCGACGCATCATCTTGGGAATCGTTATGCAATGTAAACTTGTTTACACTCATCGTGCCACGCATACTCGAGGTGGCTTGCACGGTACTTCGTAGATGTACATGAAGTATGCCACGAATAGGAGGTTAAGGAAGGTGATGGGGAAAACTGGGTACGAGGTATTTTATGGCAAGGTTATAATTGCGTGAACTACTTGGAAATAAGTACTATTTATACGAGAGAAATGGCCGAAGATATTTTTTGTCGCGACGGCTCAATGCCGCCCAGGCTAGCCCTAGCATAGGACTTGTTTCGCACAGTTTCATGACCACAATAGAGTCAGAAAATCTCTTCCTTATACTTGACGTTGGCAATATGTTTTGAAGTACCTCAGTAAGAAAGAAGTAAGAAATAAGTACTTTTGACTTTAGCGTTGCATAAGACGAAAATTAAAGGAACTGAATAAAAATTGTCATTATTTTCAAAATAACACGACTTAAAAAGTGCACGATATTAGCCGGAACATATACAAGACGTCCATGAAAAGCGAATCTGACAGGAAAAGAGCACTTGTGAAGCAGTGGGAGCGAGAAGTATTTGATTTGAGATTCATTCCCCAACCAATAAAAAAACGCACCCTCTCTCATTCACCAGCAAGCATCTCTCGCGTTGGGAATCTGGTTATCGGCTGAGCTTTAGTGAAAACAGGATACCGATGGAAAATTGGCTCTCTAAGTCATTGGATCGAGAATCCTGGTGTTGTTCTTCATGATTACACCCGAACCACGGTTTTCTCGCGCCGAATCTATTTCAACCAGTGGAAAAAACGAGAAGACTATGCGTTTTACGGTGCTTATATCCGGCGTTCAGCTGCGATTGAATTGGTTCGAAAGGGGTTTGACTAAAGCTACATTTCTATCGTAGGCCGAAACTTAGAAAATTTTCAACATTATTATTGCATGATCGGTTGATAGAGTAAATCAAGAGGAGGTACGCAGTCTGATTGAAAAGTCTTAACTCTTACAATAAAAGACGTACGGAGTAGTGACTTGAAATGGTGTGCAATGTTTAAAAGTTCTCCTAGCAACTTCTGGCTCTTAAGACAGCCTGACTGTTGAATAAATATTGATATCTAATTTTTCTGATTCACACTTACCTTTTTATTCAACGAAGGATATAACTTCGGATATATTCAGGTCATTAGCCACGTACTAGTGTCTAATGTGATGCCTTACGCGGCTCACAGTAACTGTTTTGTACTCCCACATTACTTTAGTACTTTATGTTGGCCACAGATGGAATGTATGATGTAGTGTTGTCCTCTGCTGTGCGATAGGCAGTTTTTATCCTATTGTGTGACTGCGAGGGTAGAACGTCTTGTGTGGCAGGCAAGCAGTTACTTCGAGGGAACGATAACGCAACGCGCCGTGTTTCCGACCAGCATAGAGAAGCAAGTCAGCCCTATTACATCCATGGTGAGTCCAGGCATTACCTTTGTGGCGAACCTTTCAATTTATATTCACTTCTTTCATACAGTCCACTCTTTGGCACTAATGACTCATTCTCCGAGCAATTAATGCCATGGAGCGGGACATTCGTAACAGTAATGGTCCCTCAATTGAAGAGCTATGGTAATGAACACTTAGTTCGCCCATCGACAAGAAGAGACACTACCTGCGGATAGCGATAAAGGCATTACTTAAGTTATTTCAAGTTACATATACATATAAGAATACATATTTGTCGTTCCTGCAACTGGCCATCAATGACGTAAAATCCGAACAATTTTTCTAAACAACTTATTTACGAAGTAGTTATTCGTAATTCGACGACGATTGAGTAATCAAATATTATAGAGAATGGTAAGTCTGATATTGCAATATATTCATGGCGATTTTTACGCAAAGTTGTTTTTCAAAAAATGGAAGTTGACCTATTTCCAATATATGCGAATTACTAACCGTTGCCACTGCGCAAATAATAGCCCGCTTATTCCACTATTATGTATGAGATGGGAAATCACTTCATATGAAAATCGACGAGGGCTGGTAGACGAAACAGTTCATACAAGTGGAGAAAAGGGTTTGAGAGGAATAGGTAGATCTGGTTAGTCTTGGGTGAATACGGTGGACTTGGGTGGATAAGGAATCTCTCTATGATGCCGCGGAATGTAATAATATTTACTCGGTAACACTGGGAAAAAATTTATTAGAATTTAGCGATAAACTTATATTTTTACATGCATCATTTTCTGAGTTATTGCGCCTAACCCGTTTGGTTCGGTAAAAATGTTCCTTAAAAACATTTTTTCCATATTCCCTATTTTAAACATATAACATAGTGTCAGATAAAGGCCTAAAAATCACAATCTCCGAAATTGTAAGCTTTTATTTATTTCATTTGATGTGAAGTCTAAAAAAGCCAGTAAAATACAAGGAAGTATAAAAAATTATATTTTTGTGGATCATCACCGACTGATACCAAGCGGTACCGCTAGGCGTTAATGGAATAAGAACAGAAAAGCGCAAGAGAAGGAATGTATCAGTACGCCAATGACGAAAATTAATGTACGCAACTGAAGCACTCGATATATGTGGGGATAGAGCATTAAGAAAACAGACTAAAAGTTTTACTGCTTAATCGCCTAGAAGTATAAAAATGTCATTTTTCCCAAGTATAGTACGGGACCATAATAGTCGCGATAGATCAGTTCTAGGATACTTTGACTCTGTCTAGGTAACATAGGTCTTTGCACTTTTCTTAACATCTTTCTTTATATAATGCTAATCATGTCAAAATTTCAAAATCATTATTAGTTACTAATCTCGTATTTAATATTCGGCATCATAAACTACTGTATGATTTAGTACCTTGAAGTGCCATTTATCTGCCGCATTAACTATACTAACCAGACCTTCCTAGTATCTGGTCTGACCGCGCACTTTTGCCCTGACTGCTCTTGGCCTGCGGCTTGCATCCAGGGAATGTGCGCGGTTCTGACTTCAGCTGGGATGAGGGCATCATGCCTGGTGTAGATTCACCCTGAGCCACTCACTTTGTTGGTGGCTTCCACGTTATTTTGCAGAGGTAGATGCAGATGAAGTATGCCACGAACAGTGGGTTAAGGAAGGATATTGGGAAAGCTGACCACGTGGTACTCTGCGGTAAGGTTGTGATAGCGTAAACTATTTGGAAATAAGTTATATTTATAAGGGTGAAATAGCCTATTTTATTTTCCATCACTTGAAGTAAACAACAATCACATCAGTTGTATCAAACCTGGGTATTATGATCTGATAAGCAATCACGGAATTCAGAGGTCAATGAGTATTGAGCCATCCGGCGCTACCACATAGCTATGCTACCACGACTTCACTGTAAACAACGGCCAACTTCTCCAGCAGCAATTGAAGAAGTGCTAAACCAGGCAAAAACGTTCCACCACCACCTGACGATCGCTATGTTCAGTGACATAGACTCATGTGGATGGTTATGAGTAAGGAAAAATACAAACGATAGGTATTGAGTGGCAATGCGCCCAGTTTTGCCATATTCATATCACTTGATACATAACGATCGAAAACTTCTGAAAAAGGTGAAAGTCTGGTCTGGTCAGGGGAGCGAACATTTTTTCCCCCGTCGAAAAACGTTTGATCTTGCTTACTAAATCGACAATATCGGCGTATATGCCTAATTTTTATCGACGGTTGACGATGTCAGCGGCGCGGAAAACCAAGCTAAGATTTGATGGGGTAATTGGATGGGAATAATACTTATTGCTCGTGGACTAACGTCCATCACCTCTCCTGAGGGCTATATCGACATAAGCGAATCCATAAATCTAACTTTTGACAACATGGCGGCAACCGTTGAGCACACCTGACAGATTTTAAGTTTTTTTCGCAGTGAGTATAGTCTTTCACTTCCCTTTCCTGAGACAATTATACGCCCAGTGAGTTAAAGAGGCCATAGAATTTTCTCCAACCATAGTGAAAACTAACTACGCAACACCAATTAAGTCTCTACCCTCCTTATGTGCAATTACGCTAACTTTTATCGACGGTCTTGATCTTGATGTCTGAGTAAGCGGGTGTGAATAAAATTTATGCATAAGTCCATAGTCACCTATTGTCGAAATCGCTAAAATTGTCGACTCTCAAGAAAAACAAGGCTTACAAACACGTTAATTATTATGATAAACGCCCAGCGAGAAGAGATTTCTGCTTTTCGACGGGCGACGAAGTTAGGGAATTACTCCACTCCCCTCGGGAAGCGGCGTATTTGAACCATTCTAGTCAATCCCGATCACGTAACTAAGGATTCAAGTGGGACAACAACGAACGGTTCGAGAACCAGAACGGCGAACGGAACGAGATTTTGGCGAGTTTAAACCACTCGGATGAGTAACTCAAGGGTCTTAAATATATTGTTTATAGCGTCTCTGATCGCGGTATTCAACTTCACCAACAATATTTCCGCAATTAAAAAAATCTCGATCGGGAAGGTAGAGTGAGATTCATGCGAGCGGTTACAATGCACCATTCGTGATTTGTACCACTTGACTCCATAGTTACCTGATCGGAATAATTTCAATCGGTTCTCAAACTGGGTCGGAGTGTTTGAACCAATCTAGATAATCCCAACCGCTTAATTAAGTCGTCATAAGCTAAACAACGAACTCTTCGAGATTTTTGTGGGTTGTAACTGCTCGGACAGATAACTTACCACACAATAGGAACCTAGTCAGGACTACAAACCAAAATACAATATATTATAACCGTCGTGTGGAGCGTGGCATTTTATGCATCGGAAGCATGGGCGATTGGAAAAGCTGACAAGAAAAGACTAGAAGCCTTCGAAACACAGTGCTGGAGGAGGATGTTGAAGATAAAATGGACGGATAAAATAAGAAATGATGAAGTGTACAGAAGCGTAGAAGAGGAAAGGATCTCATAGAACAAGAAGAACCAGATGAATTGGACACACCCTGAGACACAATTGAAGCGAAGAACATAATTGAAGGTAAAATAGAGGGAAAAGTCCCCAAAAGAAGACCCAGGAATAAGTTCATGGACCATATACAGAATAAGTACATATGGAAAGATACTAAGAGGTAAGAGAACTAACATTATATAGGGAAGGGTGGAGGGCTGATCATAACCAATCTCAGGATTGAATGACCAATAATGATATCATTTATTGTGAATATATTAACGTTTTTCAGGGCCATCATCAATATTTATGCGATAAAAACTCTATCGTCAAAGCTGCGTGAGATTTTTACGAGTGTTTTAAGTACAGAAAAATCTTTAACTCCTTATTTACCCAATTGGAATTAACTCGAATGGTTCAAAACCAAACCTCTGGCATATTTTCAACGCCGATCGCAGCAGTTCACAACTTTGAGTTGATCTAAATGCTGCACTCACGAAGAGGTCGCGTACGTTAATACAAGTTTCGGCGAGAACAAGGGCACTGTATTGATGGAGATCAAGGGAGGGATGAGGATTGCCTGCGCTGTGGCGAAAGGGGATGCTGATGCTGGAGGAGGAGAAGAGGTCCAGAGGGGGGGAATTAGGGGAAGCAGGTCGGGGTAAAAAAAGGCGGGCAGGGTTTGGCGGAACGGCCGTGGATGGCATCCGCCGCACCGGAAGTCAAATCGATCGCATTCCTCGGTAATAATCGGCACGGGCCTTGGAAATGTCGTGGTGGTGGGCGTTAGAGGGGGTAGTAAGTGCGGTTGCAACGAGTAGGGGTGGTTAGGAGGGCAACGGAGGGGTATTTGTGTGATATTCTCTCTCTCGCCAGAACTTCCAGCCTCAAATAACCCACCACCTTCCCCAACTGTAAACCAATCGCACATTCGCATCTCATTTTCTTCTGCCTCTCCCCCTCATGAGTAAACTCTTCTTCCTCACTTCATGGTGCAGGCAATACTGCCTTTTCCGGAAACCACATTTATCTCGGTCGTCCAATGCTTCGTTGTCCTCTAAGCTTGTACTCCAAGGCAATTCTGAGGAGGCGGTCTTGTAGAAACCAATGCATGCGTCATGTATGCTAAATAATCTAATTAAAAAATCGAAACGCGAGTCGTCTTCAATTGGAAACGTCCTGCTTTATTATCGGAATTTTAGGAATAATGGTCCTCGGACACACGAATTAACATAGAACTCCGAGATATGGAACTTGACGAGGATACTATCACTAACACACACAATTCCTGAATGGGCCATTCAATTATAACCTATATAAGGTGATTTTGGCCACTTGGTAAATCCTCTACCCCTTCCCCTCTTCTTCTTAATCTTATGGAAGTTTTCGCACATTTGTGGATCTAATGAATACAGAATAAGTTTTATAGTCTATTCCATCTCAAAGGGCGCAAAAACTAACCTCACCCCATTCAATTTTATTATATGATGACATGATCACAGTTCCAGAGAGAAAGTTAGAAACACGGGCATTTTTAGCCGAGCATCGATAGTGTTTTTTTTAATGCGCAGTCCACAGAAGGCGGTAGTAGTACAAAACTCATGACCTATAAACATTTTATGCCCTCAAACTAATTAAAGTTAAGGTGGCTCAGACTTGACCACGTGAGTCAAGACAAATACCAAATTAAACATTTTTATTTATTGTCTTTAAAAAATCTTTCACTTTCTGATGACATGGGTTATCTGTTGAAAAGCAAAATTGATGAAAAAAGATGTAGGTAAATGATTCCAAGAATATGTTTTAAAAGAATACATTTATCGAGCCATTGGGTCTGACTACAGAGCCATTTGCATGGAAATTCCGCATTTAGACTTCAATTCCGGAAGTTACTCGTTAATAACTTGTAAAAAAAATCGATGGGATATCTATATTTTATTTTTATTCAATTCCCATGGACTTTTCTTGCAAGCAGTTATAATTCAAAGCTGTAATACGCTTCCCCATTGAAAATTATGCATTTCTTTTGTAAGCTGTGCGATCTTCATAAAAGTCTATTTTAAAATCTCTAATTTCAAGGTTGGATTAAAGAAAAACTAACCTAGCAACTCAATTTAATTTTCGTTTCAGTTAAAAAACGACCTTCATAAAGGCTAGATTTAAGTTTTTTCAATATGGAATGAGTTGCCTTGAGGCCAAAGCCACCTTAAGAATCGATCATTAGTTCTTCTTTTGTTTAGGACAAACTAAAGTGCGATGCCGCGGAGGTTACTCAAAAAGATAGATTTTTCGTCCCACATTATAAAAAGCGACCAAAATGTGATCTCAGGAGTGACTAAAATCTTGCGTAAGATAGTCTCGGACCAGATTTCATCCACCCGCATCGTAAAATGCAAGATTCTCCTCTAAACCGTATTTGTTTTCCCACGAAGTTATTAATATCTTACGAACTCCAACATGCTCCGGTAGATCAGATCATAAGGATAAAATTAGGGAACTTGACTGCTGAACAGACATGTCCAAAATTTCGTTTTTCAAGCGATCAATTAGAGACCATAATGACTGCCTTTTGCCTTTGAAGAGGGTTAGTTGACAGGTATTGCCACTGGTAACTGATGTTCTCTCTAATCCATATTTCTAAATTTACCGCGTAGTGCTTACTCCACGTTTTCCATTTTCCCCCATGACTCCTGTATAACGTTGACGTAGATACATTATGGGTTGATTTAATTGTTCCTATAGCATTTTAGCATTCCTATAGCATGGTGCATGTTGCTGAATGTTATTTACTGTAGTGCAAGTTGGTGCTAAGTCACCCCTGCCAAACACCCTTGAGATAGCTAGCAGGGTAATATCTAGGTGTAGATGTATTACCTTATAAGTACTCGAATAGCCTGTCTTACTCGCAGTATGTTTCGGGATAAGCGTACTACAGAAATGCATCAAAGTCCTCTACATTGCGATAAATACACTATGGACTCTGTGGGACTCTTTTCTTGCATCAAGGTCCTTCGATATCGATTGAATTCTTCCTTCGATGCAGGTCTTCGCGACGCAAACAAGTCCACCATTAATGAGCTTATTCAAATTATTTTTTCACAAGTATAGCATCGGCTTTATTTGGTTGCGCATTTGTATTCGAAAAGACGACTTGGGCCGCATTTTCGTTGATTTGCTTGGGTGCGCCATGGCAGTAAATGCTCAGTGAGCAAATTAATGGTGGACCTGTGTTTTTTTTTCGAATTGCGAAGTCCTATATCGAAAGAAGAATACAACCGATATCGATCGTGCGTGGTCTTGCATAATTCAGCCGCAAAAATCTACGTCCACTAGCTTGCAGCTTGGATCACGCCGATAGGTGGCGCACAGGCTGATGCTGGCACACAACAGTCCATGCATTTTCATGGTGACATAACGTTGCATTATAAAATATATTACTTTATGGAGGTTTCATCGGATGCAAGTATTTACCGTTTTCATACAGTTACTGTATTAAATCTTAAGTTCAGCGGCACACAGCTAATATTTCGCCTCTATTCGCCAGAGTAAATAGTGTCGTGAGATGGAAATATGTCAGAAGTAACGGGATATTAATCATATATGTTTCCAGTTCATAAATTTCACTTATCATGGTGGGAAAACTCTGAAAATCAAGTAAAACTTATCCCATTTGAAGAGTCATTTAAGGCAAGCAGATGGTAACGCATCTTCACCGCAGTTAGCCGGTATTATCGAACAAGCTTGTTAGCAGACTCGCCATTATTGGTGGGAAAAGATGGAATAGAGACGAAATTACCCACGGTCGACTTCATACAGGCTTTGATACTGGCCTTCATCAGCTAACGTGGCAAAGGCGCATGGGAGTCCTATCTTTTCCCTTTGAATGCAAGGTGCTCTAAGTCACGCGTTGAACGTGGTGACCCAAAACTGTTGATGCGACAATCTTCATCGTATTCCCAGGAGAAACTATGATACCCTGAATTTTCTAGAGTTATTTAAAGTAAAAAAGTTAATTATTTTCTCAAAATTCGAACCCGAGTTACATTTCTCCATCAGTAACATTGCAATTTGACTATGGACTGAACGTGAAAGAGAAGGTGACAATATATTCTGCATTACAAGGGTCAAAAAAGTTATAAATTGTTGAATACTACTTATGAAATTTATTTTACGCAATGGATTTTCATTACCATCCATTCTATCCACGTTTAACTTTTCAGAAAAGTGAGACATGAAATAAAATCTTATTTTGTACTTTCCACACGGGTTTATTTATACCGAGAAGGGTTTCGACGAATTATGTCATTATGAAATTGGGTAGATGAAAAATGCTGCAATGGAGAACTTGCAGATTTTTTGAAAAAATAGAGGTAATACACGATGATGAATCTTGCTCAACGCAAAAAACCCGAGGCGTGAGTAACGCTTAGTTTCCGAGGTATAAATTCTCAAAGTTGTCGAAATTCCAACGGCGCGAAAAACGGGCGAAAAGGGGGGCGTTATCAGATCGGGCAGGTCTGACGTCACACCTGTCGTTCGGAGGCCGCAGCGGAGGCAGCGGCGTTGTCTCGGGGACTCCGGGCGGCGTCACCGGGGACTAAGGGCAGGAGCGCTACGCCTAGAACGGTGGAGTATTCAATGGATTCAAGCACGCATACATCTACGCTGCTATCAACGATGGAAATTCCGCTTCCAAAGTAACGAAAACGAAGTGAAGTTTAACTATATATATTTATTTAAAGTCGCATGTCATCGGCATTGTCAGAACTTCTTACACTGTAGAGACTGGTTTAGGCAGCTAACGATACAACTTTTTTTCTGAAACAGGAGAGAAACGTGGGAAAAGTGTAAGATATTTTTCCCATACGCCTGAGTTCGCGATAAAAGTGCAACTATTGGATTTCTTTCCTCTATATTACCTGTCATTGCATTTATTTTTGTAACATTTTGAGGAATCGAAACGGGGACCTCGGGAGAGAGAAAGTTAATACATTCCAGTTCATTACAAATGTAGGGCATGATAACACAGTATTTTCTTTACCTTGTTATGCGTATTGCAACTCCAGGGCTTTCATCTTACGTTCACGGCGTAATGCGGCACGATTTCAAATGATATCACATAGGCATGATAAGTAAAAAATGACTCCACAATAAGCGCATTTAATGAAGTTATCACCAGATGCTTTGCATCTGCCCGAACGTTGTTCGTGTGGGTAACATAATTTACGACCATTGTTGTACGTTGTCGAACATTAAGGTTGTCCGGGTTTTCAACCGCTTTGGTTGATTGTGCGAGGAAAACACTCAATGATCCTTCGATCCACGTTTCGCTTACATTAAATACACCGTTTTAAATGAACCCCTTCACAAACCTCTGCTTTTACATACCCTGTTATTAACTCTCTCATGTCAGAACATTCTTCACAGTGAGCGAAAAGTTGATTAAAAAATATCAGCATTCGAGTATAATTGCTAGGAAATTCCAAGTGAATACGTCGATTTACGATAAAAATTACATCTTTGTCTATTGTTAACACTCTTCAAATAGACTCATGACCGATCGGAGCTCTCTCTCTTCCCTAAAATTTATCCTCGGATTACAAAATGTGCGGCCAACGACACACCTTCCACCTATAAAGTGTAAATCCAGGCGAACTATAGAATCCCAAAATTTGCTACTAGTTGTACTCTCTTTGAAGGGTTAGTTGAAGATCCAAGTAATAGTTAGAAAGTAAAAAATGATGCAGTGACGGTTGTACCTGTTCGGAATTGGGAATTCTACTTTATTTCTGAAACATATTAAACCGAAAAATAAATTACTCAGTATGGCCACGATCCTGTACTACACTGGAGTCCTGCGCACCCAATGCCTTAACCCACACTACCACGGCAAATACTTATGTTACGAGCATAAAACTGATGTTAATTACGCAAGAGCAGATGAGTACACAGTCGCCATTAAAATTGCATGGTATTTACACCCAAAATTGCGCCAATGCATGAACTCGTGGACATAAAAAAGCTCCAGTTATGATACGGATAATTTTTCCATGCATCTATCTATCAACGTATGTACTTGCAAGGACATGCATCGTGTGAACATGTCTTAATGCGACGAATTGAAGATGAGCCAAATTCTCGAGTTACCTTCAATTTTCTCGCGAACACGGGCCTGTGGGAGAAAAAGCAGCGACCCTTTTTCTACATCTATCCCCAGTCGCAAAAAAATTAAATCTTTGGCGTCACCTCACCTCACCTCACCGTAGGTCTCGCGATGTCTCCTCTTCGCTGAGACTCTTTATATACTTTCCAAAACTCAGACGCAATATTTCAACGAAATATCACGAGGCTAAAGATAAATGAACGGTGATACTCGCCGAACTATTCGCCGGTATCTCGTATGTCTCGTACGGTGGACGGCAGGTGTGACATTACGCGTATCACTTCCAAAATGGCGCGCAAAAAGTAGCGTTTGAAACGACATCATCTTTTCCATTGACTGTAGTTCAATAAATATGGGTCGCTCAGATGAAAGGAAAGAATATGTAGGAAACATTTTTGGTTATCTATATGATGCATGAGTTAAAACAGCTGTAAAAAACCTTGCAAGTTCTCCATTATATGAATACATGAAAGGCATGTATCCAATGAAACCTCCGCATAGGATTGACTATTCGGGCCACAACGATCAATATGCTGGGTACCAAAATAATGACTACCGTCTCCTTTTACCGGCAACGACTACCTTTCCGGTATTTCGACTCGATTCTGCCAACGCCACCAGCCCCGGCAAACAACCAATAGAGTTCAATTTCCTCTTTTATTTCCTTTCATCTCCTCTTCCCACCAACCTTTCACCCCCCCACCCTGTATCCCCTTTTCATGACCCAGGAGAATTTCCCCTTCCAATCCTTCACTCCTCTTATCTCGTCTTATTTATCCCCCCTTTCCACCTCATCCGCGCCACCTCTCTCCAATCCCCCAAATTCACCTCCACCCCCATCTTCTCCACGCCCAATTTCCTCCTCAACCTTCGACTCCTTATAGGCATATTTCCATATCGAACCCCCATTTGAATATCTACCTTCAAAAGCCATCCAAGTAGCTCACCTCTCTCACGCTTCTGCCACACCTAGGGTGGGATTATAGATCCTCATTTCGTGTTTTTCTTATCCTTACCGCTCGAAGGAGCCACTCATCATTGATTGTTCAATCCTAATATTGGTTGACCGGAGCCCTTCACCCTCTCTTATCTAATGCTAGTTCCCTTACCTCCTGGTATCTCTTCCTATGTACTTTCCTCAGTATTTTGTCGATGAACTTTTCCCTTGTTCTTCCTCTCGGGACTTTTCCCTCAATTTTGCCATCGATTGTGTTCTTCACAAACCCATAGTCTCTGGGTGAGCCCAATTCCTCTTTTTCTTCTTTTTTCTATGGTGTTCCATATGGTCCTCTCCTCTTCTACTCTTCTGTGCAATAGTGCTTTTCCAATGGTCCATGCTTCTGACACATTGAGTGCTGCGCTCCACACGAATGATTTCACATGGTGTTTCCTGGTTTTTAGCCCTATCTTCTTCGAGCACAGAAAGGGGTCACTGCTCAGATAAAATGACTTAAGAACGCACCTCGACAGTTAAAACTTGTGATACCAGGTGATTGGAGCGATTTTTATCAATGAATAAATTAGAATGAAACATGGAAAACAAGTACTCATATTAGTGGAGCCTAAAGATAAATGCTTTAGATATTGCATTATACCGCTTTTGATTTTTGGAAATTTGGTGCTATAAGTAACACGTAGCCTTATGAGGGATGCGATAAATTGCGTACAAGAGTAGACGTTTCCTTCTAAAAGCGGAATAATGCATTTCTTATTAATTTAATTCTGGCTAACAAATATATATGCGTCTTACCGAGTCCGCTGAACAAAGTAACATACATTTTCAATGTAATTTCTCGAAGCTTCAATTACCGCACCAAGTAATAGTCATAACATGCATTCATTTTGGGGAAAATGTCTAAATAGAATTCTAGTGTCATTACCTACTATTGCAGTCTATACGGTGAGATCCATCGTATAAAAAAATAAACAGTAGCTGGATTCTTGAGGTGTATGCCGAAGATCAAATGGATATAATGCAAAGAACACTTGGTATTTTTCGGCAACTTATTTTCATAATCTTAAAATATCAAATGTTCATTGCATCATGATTAATTTCCACGAAGTCACGCCTGAACTCACCAAGTTTCTCTAATGGATAGATGGAATCATAGATCAGGAAAGATAGGCCACGGTCTGAGACACAAGGAATTCGTTTGGAGCATAAAAGAAGAGAAAGCCCCGCGAGGAAAACCGACAGAGAAATACATGGGCCAACTAAAAAATGAGAAATGAAATATAAGAGAGAAAAGGACACTAATGGCCGTATTTATAGATTCCTTAGTGGGCTACTATCGGCCTAGTAGCGCACTAACTAGTCGCTAACTAATAAAATCGTATTCATAGACAGCTACTAAGCTCAGCAGCGCCAAGTGAGCCACTATTTTAGTAACTGATTCTTAAATACTCTCTCGCCTTGATTAGAGGCGCTACTGTTACAAGTGGTTCACCTCGGGTGATTACCTAAAGCCATAACGGAGATTTTAGGCGAAAATACCAAAGATACTGGAGGCATTGCTTTTCTCAAGTCTGGCGGATGTGACGAGTAGTACTGTTTCTGGATCAAACTGAGCATTTAAATTATTTGCTCTTAGTCTACGACACCGTGTTGTGGTACTCCGTAGTGCTTCATGAGTGTTTTACTCAACGAAAAAGGAGTTAGTGAGATAATTACTGTTGTTTCGAGCGTCGTAAGGGGGTTATCACCTCTTCTTCATCTTGTTTCTTAAGTGCTACGCCTCACAGCATTATCAAAAGCATAAATAATTGTGCCTGTATTGACTGTTTTTTAGGGTAACAATTGCATTTTTAAATTCTTCAGGCCTTAGTTCTGTTCATTTGTTTTAGATGATTACTCTATGAGAATATAGCCCATTTTAAAGAACGTATCGAGGAGGAAGCCTCGTCAACAATTAACAAGTGTATATTAGTTTTTGTGACTACTGCATCAAGTGAGGTGCTTCAGAGTAATTAACTCGAGCATATTACTGTTGTTTGTCGTAGAAATGTCTTAAATTATATAAAAACGTACAATTTTTTATCTTATTGAATTTTCATGATTTTGCACGGGTAATAATTGTGATTGCGAGTCTGTTTACATCGTAGCGTCGATTTGTTTACATTCTGCCGTAAATTTATATTTCGTATCGTTTTTGTTTAGGTAGCAGAACGTTGTTATGGTTCACACAGTGAAAAAAATTTATTCCAGTGCTCCAGCAGTATTTTATTTATCACATTATATTTTATGTTTTATCTTCTAAGTGGATAAGTGAAATCAGTTTCGTTTTATTTAACGCTCAGAAAGGATTCGTGAAGGAAGAAACAGGTATTCAAATTATACAGTGACAATGTCCGCTGTATCCTGTGCATGTCCGTTTTTTGTTTACAAAATGATGGCTAGTGTGTTAATGGTTGTTGTGACATTTTCTGTGTAAATGGTAGTTATTATCCATTAACTAATGGCAAACAGTTTCCATTTTGAGTCTTTTTATATTGACGGAACGGTGAACATCTCAAGAAAGTCCTGTGTTTCTTTGAATTTAACTGATTAATTTGGTGTGATTGAATGGAGTAAGTTAAACTTTGATGTGGTGAAGCTGCCGTGTGTCCAATTGATTAAATGAACGATCAGTGCAAGTTTGTGGCGTATTACTACGTGTGTCAAAAAATTAATTTTATGGCAAGCATGTATTCCCGATTTTTCTATACAATAACAATCAGCGTTTATATAAGATTTGTCGGAATTTTGATGGTAACTCTAAACTATGGGGAAATTAGTGTATTTAACGATAGCACAATCGTAGCAATATTGATGCATGACATACGAATTCACGTACAATGAAGCCAGTGGCAGTGTTGCCAAGCGTTGCTTCATTGTTTTTAGGACAGTCGCTGCCTACAATTATGTACTCCGCTACGATAGTGGCGATAGTAGCATACTAGGTTAGTAGCTCCTAGTAGCTCACTGGAAAGGATCTATGAATACCATTTGTTAGTATGCGACTAAGTGCTCTTAGTAGCTGACTAAGTTAGTCGCCTACTAGTGCCTTTCGGCTAAATCTATTAATACGGCCGTAAAGATATAAGGCGATGTCCAAAAGTCCAACATTGGACACCATTAAAGGACATAATGTTTCGCTCCAAACTCGTATCATACAAAGTTCGTATCCAACGGTATTGTGTTTCGCACGGTGAAACATGTTTGGTCCAAAAGAGGGAAAAAACATGAAAACTATATGATGGGAAACAAAAATGTAGCCTACGGATGGTGAAGTAGCTGCGTGCAATGACAATTTTAGCAGTAACTAGCAGTGAAAAAATAATTCACTTCCAGAAAAAAAGAGGCGAATAAGCAGGCAATGCCAATGATTGACTCGGGGGCTCCTTAGCATACATTCACTTCTACTTCTGGAAAATTCTTCTTTCACACTCAAAATGTTCATAATTATTTTTTACAGCATATAGGATGGCTTCAAGCGAGTGAGTGGAGTTGTATTTTTTGAAACATAGGAAACTGCCACCGAACGCACCACAACACACCATCAGGAAACAACTATACTATAATACGTATTTCTAGCGAAAAAATCCTAACTGAATTTGAGTATTTCCGATAGCTCCTAGTAATTTAAATGTGTATATTGACTAAATATCCTCAAATTATCACAAGAGGGAGAAAATATCGCTTGATATTCGCCAATGCGTCCACATTTCTGCGAGATCCAAAGACGAGTAATGAAAAAGCAGGGATAACCAATATGGTAGTTAGAACGATTGTCAAGGAACCGTTTAATGACATAATGCTTCTACATATACCTCAATGAACTAAACTGTGCTTTAAGTCCCGAATCAATGAAAAGTTTTAGGAAAAACTGAGAAAAAAATCATGGCCAGAGGTAATCTGTAATCTTGTCATTGTTAGGCGAGTTGGCTACCTTCCCATTGACTCTGATTGAAACATTGATTTTTCACTCCAGCTATTGACACTGATACTCGTCTCTTGTTTGAATTATTTTTGGCAAACATTATTCTCGTAGGCTGACAAAATTGTACTAATTGTATTCACAACTGATACCTCAATGGGATATCAAAGAAGTATTTGCAGTAAAATAAGATATGTTAGAGTTAGGAAATAGCGGGGTCTGAAAAAATGTGGTGTGGATGCTCCAGTGATGGAAATGTATGAAAGGAGCTCAGTTCGTTAGTTTTCTCAAGCTGAAACAGTGGATGACAACTGAATATCGAAGCATTTATTTTCGAGAGATATGAACGCTGAGAGAGGAAGGGGTAGAACGAGAAAGTCAGAGGCTGAGGTGGTGAGAGGTGCCTTCTCTTGTAAAGAGGAATGTTAGGCTTCTTAAGGTAGTTTAAGTGAGATAGTTCCCTAATCAGAATGGAGACCATATTCGAAGTATGCGGTTTAATTTCAACAGCTGCGGGAAGTACTATTTAAATATTGCATTATAAATGATGAAATAATATACTTTTATGACTAAAATTCTGAGTAACTAAAAAACATCTACTTGTGTCTTTCACTTGACTCATTTTTATTCACGCGGTACGTTTATAACTCCATCATAATGGCAGGTTTTCCGTAATCCTACTAACATTACTGCGGTAACAATATAATTTGTTGTCAAAAGTTGACAAAACGTACTAACTACACACTACTCATATTATGAAATTCCTCACCATTTAAATAAGGCCTCTCTGGAGTGCATACACGTATGCTTCCTCGAGCAAAAGGGCCGGTATTTTTCGTCAAAAATATCGGAAAGTAGTTCGGTAAGGGGCTGATATTTTTTACTATTTCTGGAAGGGTGAGATATTTTTCCTTAAAATTAAACAAACTTCATTGATTTCTAGTTGAAATGATACTCCACTCAAACTACCGTAAGAACCTTGTGATAAACATAAATGAAGTTAAAATAGAGGGAAAACTCCCTAGGAGTAGATCCAGGAAATGGACCAAACAAAGAGGAAAATGCATAGGAAGAGATACCAGAAGGTAAGGGAACTAGCATTAGAAAGGGGGGTGGTGGGCTGCGGTCAACTGATCTTAGCATTGAATGACGTGGGTGTGAATAAAGCAATGCACGAATTTAACATAAAAAAGAAAAATAAGGTTAAGACATTATGGCATACATAATTTACTCAGAAATTGGCAAGCAAGTACGACTCATTAAAAGTGATCTTAAACTTAACTTTAAAAGTGACCGTTTAACGTAGTAATACATGGAGCCCTTACCTTCTCATTATCCTCACTGTCGTTAAATCTCCACCCAAACTATCTCCTTCCCACGAGATATAATTTAAGCCTAGATTTTAAAAGCAGCTTTTCACTTCGCATTTACTAAGAGAAAATTCCTCCACACAACGCTTGGAACAACTCTGCAAAAATGAATGGATTTCTAACACCTACTGCCACACGCCTGAAAACATGTCATGCGGCCAATTTGGTTTCTTGGCTGTTAGCAATTTAATGCTATTTTAACACATAGTCTGGTACACTTGGCATATAATTCGATGACATGAGTACAGATTTTCCTCTGAACGCGAAAACAGGCATTTCATATTATTATAATGGTTCCCAATAAATGTAAAGGAGTCATTTCGGGAAAATAAAACAAGAAAAGAGTAGAGAACTACAGTAAATCAATTTTGGGATGGATGGAAGCTCATCGTTATGATGGCTCAGAGACTTGGCCCGTGTGGAAAGTAGAGGAGAGAAAGAAAACTGAATCAAAGCAAACTTTGGAGTGACTGCTGACAATGACGGCTGAGAAACTTGGTCTGTGAGGAAAGAGAAGGGAGAGAAGACATCGAGTTTACAAGATGACCGTCTTTATCCCATTCTACCTACCGTAGCCATATGGCTACACCCTGATGTGCCCAGTGTATGACGCTATATAGGATGAACCGAAAACTTTATCGCAATGAACTTGTCAGCACTGCGTCGCTCAAGGTCACGATCACAAAAAAATGTGATGTGTACATTTGTAAAATGCCAAAAATCCATCAAAATTGGAAAAAAAAATTTTTATAAGCAGCAATGGGTAAACACCGTGTTTATTTTTTGAAATTAAACACAACACTAAATTATCTGCATCAACTTACAACTTTCAATGACGAGTGACATATACCGCGTTCTCAGGGGTGACCAAGCATTTACAATTACCTTTAAAGCAGGTGTGGATGAGTACAGAAAGCGCAATGGGACATATATGTATAAATGAGCTCAAGGGGCGCCAGTCTCTCTATTTCCCTGGGTCGGAGCCAGAGGGACCGACTGCTGTAGCTCGTGGGAGGCTGGAAGAGAGATAATCGATTAGATTCTAGGAGTGAGAGATGGTAATGGAAGTGCTCAAAACGAAAGAACGGGTGGGAATACATAACGTGAGGTAAAAACGGAGGACGGGAACCGAAAGAAAGAAACAAGTAATATTAAATTAATGGAATGAGGAGATTATTTAGTCAAACTTAAGGCCAACTGCAGGGAAGAATACCAACGTATCCATCATAGTAATGGAAAGAGAAAATACGAAGACGATACATGGCTTCAAGCGTTCGAGATAAGTTGGTTAGTTTGTGGCACACCAGGAAAACTACGATTGAACACAATTTTTCGATTTTTTAACCCTATTGTTCATAAAATTTTATTCATGAGCGTTATTTTTCTTCTTTATGCTCGCTGTTTATTCTCAAACTAGCCGGGAACATTTTAGCGCGGGATGCATCGTTTTATTGTGCTGAAATACCCCGTTCACACTCTTACCGTACGTACGATGGTACGCTCGACGGTAGGCTGTATTTGTAAGGTGAATGTTACGTCCATACCATGGTACTCCAAAGATCTTAGCGCCGTCATTTAACAGTGGTAGCGCTGATATCGCGAGCAGAAACCAGAAATGATGAATAACGATAATGAAAAAAATACGGCTATCTACATCTATATACTCTCCTGCGAGCCGCCGCATGGGCGTGTGGAAGGGGTTGTTGGGACACCAGCCGTGTAAAGTGGTTATAGATAAGGATTTGGGAGGAAAATGATAAAGTGTATGTATTATGGGAGTGTAATAAGTGGAGCTCAGTTTTTATTGTGGTCGCTTATTGTGGGCGGAAAGAACTACTTTTTGTACCTATCTGTTCGTCAATGTATCTCTCTTATTGTATCGCTATTGTCAGAATACACACACCAGTTCTTAATTTATCAAGCAAGCTCAGCCAAGCGTGTAGCCTCCAAGTTTCTAGGAGTTCCCACCTTAATCTCACTAAAAGTTGTGAAACACTATATGTTCACTCGTAGCAGTTTTTAACGAAGCTTTCGGCTTTTCTTTGTGTTTTATTAATTTTTTTGGTTCAATCTTTATGACCAGGGTCCCAAATGCTCGCGGCGTATTCGAGGTGTAGCCTACCCAGAGTGAAGTAGCATCTCCCTTTTACTTTTTCAACCGAGTGGTGACGTGAGGCAGATGATGTTACTTTAATAAATAAGTAATAATGTTTCATTTGCTAGGAAAAACATTTACTAAGCAGTGACGCGCCAGTTATTATGATAGAAAACGAGACAAAAGTACGTACGTATGCATGTTAAACATATCTCGAAAGAGTCTCGAACTATTTTGATAAGACGCCAGATGCTGATGGTATCAGGCACGAGATATTAATTACGGTCTCATCTCCGAGAAACTTTATTACGGGACAGAGTTGTACTTACTACAATAGATTTATGGGTGACATCGTTTAACATGAGGAACCTTAAAGGAAGAAGTTTTCGATTCCTCGGGTGTGAGATATAATTTAAGGCATTTTTATTTCAACTATGCTAAGCTAAAAAATTCTAACTATATTCGAATTCAAATTTTCACCGTTAAATTTCAGCTTACAGGCTTAGAAATTAAGCTAATTAAAATTAAACAAACACATTTTGGGTTTTTATCGTCCATTTAAAGGTAAGCCACAAGGTTACGACCAAACGACGATTTGATCCAAAGGTCCGTGGTTCTATTCCCGGTCCAGTCGAATTTTTTCCTCTTGGAATCGGCCATCATTACACCTTCACACCACCATTGTGTTCGTCATTTTTATGTTTTCCAATCCACTTTCTGTTTGAACATTTATTTACATAACCTGATTTGTAAACGATGGTAGCCATAATTCAGGTTTACCTTCACGGCTACCTAAAGTTACTCCCCATTTAATTAAATGTATTATGTTGTATGCATTCTTTATCGGAGTAACAAACAAAAATTTATTATTTATTATTATTATTTTACAGTTGTCCCAACCCCGGCTAAGATCGGTGCCCAGATATTATCATACATAATTTTCGTGTAATAACAGAATGTCGTTCACTAGCATAATCTACAGCAGCAGTTTCCAAATTTTCCAGCCACGGAGACCTTTTTGAAGCTTGAGTTTCTCGTGGAGCCTCAATACATGTTTAGACATTTGTTCCATCTATCAATATTCCAGGAGAAATATTACGCACAATACATGCAAGTATGAATAGTGAATTGGATAAATACAAACTTAGTTACATCTACAATTTATTAGAGAACGTACTGCTGGATCCGGCAATCATCAGCTACACTGCGTGGTGTACAGAGTACCTGATGATATCATAACAGCTGAGACCGGTAGTACATTCTGTAATAACTTGTGGATGTAACAAAGTTTGTATTTTTACACTGTCGACCTTCCGATATGTAAGACCATCAACATATGAATAAAAGGTATAAAAAAGAGCTGGGGTATTGTGTTTGACACCATCGAAATGACTCCAAGCACCTAACTACGGTCTTACGGTACAACAACGAACGGTTGGGGATTTTGGCGAGTTTTGTCAATTTGAATGGATAACTTAAGGGTCTTTCACACTACTTATTGGGCCTCAAATCGATATACTCAAATCCTTAGACAACAATTTCACGAGAAAAACTCGATCCGGTAGGCTGCGTGAGATTTTTATGAGTGGTTTGAATTCTTCAAAATCTGGAACCCTTCTTATTTGTACCACGCGACTCCTTATTACGAGCTCGGAATCCTTTTGTGTGGTTTCAAACACAACCCCCCCTTGGAAATCAATAGTATTTAGTACTTAACGATTTATTATACTTATATAACGGTATAAAAATTTTGTCTCCTGCATAACCTGATGGAGCCCCTAAGAATCACTCGTTGAGGCTCATTGGCTCGGAGGAGCACAGTTTGGGGAAGTTGGATCTACAGATTGAAGGTTTTGACGAAAGTCATAAAAAAATTCCTTCCAAGATTTTTAGATGTGGAGGGCCATATTTACCTCCACTATTTCTTTCATCAGCTCAGCGTACGTCTTACCTTTCTTCACCCCGTCCATAAAACCTATTCTCTTTCTTCTCTATCCCCGCATACTCATCAATCATTCCCTCGAAAACGGCAAGTAGCAACCCAAGTCATTACCTCTTCCAGCCACCTACCCTGTCTCCGCCTCTTCTTATTTCGCCCAGGATTTCTACCTTCTTTATTATCTCGCACGATTCCCCAGTGTTCTCCCCTCTATTACCCTCTTTAGGATTCCCTCTCATTTTAATACGTCCTCCATCCAGCTCTTCTGCCCCCTCCGAACCTTCGCCACTGGTTTCCTCTGCTCTATATACAACCATATCCAGTTCTTCCTCGTTCGTCCGGGTTGCAACCCAGCTCACCCTCTCCCTCCTTCTCCACACCAGCCTCGCAAACGCCTTAAGCCTACGTTTATCCTCTCTTTGCAATTACCAAGTCTCCGACCCATACAGCGCCATGCTACAAGTTAGAGTTTTCACCAAATTTTTCTTAATGTCTGTATTCAGACCTCCTCTCATCAATTTCCTCCTCTTTGAAAATCTTCAGTCAAGGCAGTTATACATTTTATTTCCCAACCACTAAACCCATTTTCCTCCAAAATACTACCCTGATACGTCTACGACTCTACTTTCTCAATGTTGTGCCCTCACACCCTTAAGGACAGCCCCACCTCCTAGCTTCTGAAGAGTACATATGCTTTTATTTATGGCGCATGTCTAACCTTCCAGGAATATGTCCCTTTCAGCAAGTAGCTTCATTTGTTCACATATAAGGTAAATTAATGTTTGTGGCTAAGTTCATACAGAAGGTGAGAAATAACCAAGAATGTCACTGGATCATTCCGGGTCCGGAGCCCAACGCAAGGAATTCGAATAATGCCCTTCGACACGCCGAAAGAAAATGAGCGAGAAAACGCAGAAGGTGACAAAAGATAAGGAAGATACAAATATAAAAACGTACATAAAAAGGGGTGTTCTGGCCATTTCTATAAGATGATATCAATTTTATGAGATATTTTCATTACAGCCGCATCCTAGGCCATTCCCCCGGACCGCCGGATGCTGGGCGTTCCGACACGTATAGCAGTGAGTGACCTCTTCCTAATTCAATTTTTTTTCTAATAAATAAGGGATTGCAGTTTCCTTCCAAGAATGTCTCTTACCAAATGTGTGAGTCTACTTGAAGAGATTAGGGTAACAGAAGAGATAGGAGCTGCGGGAGGTATGTTATCACCCAAGACGGGTTTATTGGTGACATTCCCGCACGGATATCATCAGGGTGAACCCATATGTTATATCCACAACGTTAAAAAAAACACTTTCAGAACAGTTTTTTTCTGTTCCTCTTTTCCAACAACACTTCCATGGCATCTCACCTTTTTTTATGATTTCCGATATGAATTCACCCATGATGATACCATTTTCAGTATAGTATGCATTCACTCCTTTCACTTTCCTTATGTTTTTACTATGACTCCCCCTATTTCGATCCAAATATGCAATTGTCTCTACCCCTGTGAGTTATTGTCACTGCAGTTGCGAGTGATGGGTTGGTTTATAATTGTTGAAAAATTCCATTGGTTAAGGTAGGTTCCAGTGGAAGAGAGTAAAACTCTTTAAGACGTTTGTCTCCTAATCTCCCGCTGAAGTATCCTCTCCTTGCAAAACATAAAAAGCGTTTCCCCAACCTTGGCCCTTTCTGTCCACCGTTACTTCTCCATCCTCTTCCATATTCACACACCAAACGCCATGCAATCTATTCCCGTCTTCTCTTCCCAGAGTTGTGTTTTAGAACTACACAACCTTACATTCCATTATTTTAATTTTCCCGTTAAAAAAATTTTTAGAAAATTTTCGAAAGATAACGTACAAAAATCAAAAAAGCTACTTTGAAATGTAAGAAATTTTACGAAAAAGACGAAGACAACAGGGGAGAGGAAGTATAATGTAATTGACCCCTAGTCCCCCAGTTAGCAGTAAACAAAGATCCTTTCCATACGATTCGGTCATCTACCGCTTAGTTAACAAAGACGCAGACTTAGAAGTTATATTATCGGACATTAACAACGTGCCATCATGGTGCCAGGAATGGGGGCTAGAACTAAATCTCATTAAACGCTGCTTCAGATATCTGGGGGCAATGGTACGCCATGATAACGAGATAAGCTAAGAAATAAAGGATAAAATACAGGTAGGAAACTGTGAGTATTTTGCAAACAAATAACTGCTAAGGGACCTACTCATTACACGAAATACAATTATAGAAATATATAAGATCTCTGTCTGACTAGTGGTGCAGACAGACATGCCATGAAGAGGTCGGATGGAAATGTTCTCGGAGTATTTAAACGACGAGTATTAAGGAAGATATGAGGGCATGTAAAGGAAAAGGATAAATGAAGAATAAGAAGTAATCCAAAACTGGCATATACATGCACAATGCACGTACAAAACATGCGCCACAGCATAATGAAAGTGGGATATATCAAGCGTATTGAAGGAAGGTCCTCGGGTGAGTAAGTAAAAGAGAGGTGCAACTTCTCTCTGGTTAGGTGACGCCTCAAATACGCCGCGACTATTTGGGACTCTGGACAGAAATGTTTAACCAAAATAATTAATAAAATACAAAGGAAAGCTGCGAGCTTCGTTAAAAACTGCTATGAGCGAACATATAGTGTTTCACAACTTTTATAGGGATTAAGGTGGGAGCCCCTAGAGACTCGGGAGGCTACACGCGAGGCTCAGTTTGCTTGATAAAATTCACAGCTGGTGTGTTTCAGAGCAACACAGAGAATGTCACCATGACGCCTGGAAAGAAAGATTAAACCTGTGATCCTGGAGAGAAAGATTAACCAACAAAATTAATAAAATACAAAGGAAAACAGCGCGCTTCCTCAAAAACTGTTACGAGCGAACATAGTGTTTCTAAGCTTTCAGATGGATTAGTTTGAGAGAAGTAAGAGACTCGGAGGCTACACATAAGATGATGAGCATTGAGGGATGGAGGAGAAGAGCTTAAGATTAGGAAGATTGAAGGCAGATTAAGGAGATGGCCATATCCCACCCATGGCTGTAGTACCCTGAAGCGAGAGAGATAAGTTAGGTAAGTTAGAAAGATGAGTGGAGAGTTTGTGTTTTATCGTTACTTTCGTGGCGTGCCACCAGCAAATCTCTTACTTGCCACCTGATGGCACACGTGCCATAGGTTGCCGATCGCTGTTTTTAAGGCCATGTAGCGCGAGCGAGATTAAATTACTCGACATTCTTTATCGAGCGAACGGCGGCTTTGATGGTTTGACCTTGGTCGGGGGCGAGGTCGACTTATTGACCCTTCTCTCGGTTCGCAATGCAACGGAGGCGGGGAGGGGCGTTAGGGTCGGGGCGGGAGAGTGTTCTGGCCCCGGGCAGGAATGCAGGCGGTACGGGGCCCACTTTTGTACCCCACCGCCGCCTCTCCGCACCGAAGGAGCCGGGAATCTGTGGTCTCCTGGAATTTCAGGACGGTTGAATGCAAGCAGCGAGTGCTTGCGCCTAAAATAAATAAGTAACCTATCCCTTCCGAGAAAAATCCGATCGAGCTTACCATGGGCATGCACGGTCATCGAGGTTTAATCCTCACCGATGAGTCTAGAAAACTTGGTCTCAGTAAAATTTTCCTTCATGCATTTTTCCCTCCCTGCGTATCTTTCGCTTCTCTTACATTATTATCCATGGAAGTTATTACCCATACCGTTCATGAAAGTTTATGAACCCAATAAAGAGGAATACAGAGTTTGTGAAAAACATAATTGAAGGCAAAATAGAGGGAAAAGCTCCCGTAGGAAGACCCAAAAATAGGTTCATGGACGAAATAAAGAGGAAAGTACATAGGAAGAGATAGCAGGAGGTAAGGAAACTACCATTAGATAGGAAAGGTTGGAGGGTTGCAGTCAACCAATCTTAGGATTGAACAACCAATGAATGAACATTACTAGCCATTTGAACAGATTATTTTGTACTATTTTACAATCATTAATTTGTCCATTGCGTTTCACACGATTCACAAGTTTTGCGTTTGTATTATAAATTTGAAAATTTTGTACCTATCGATACAGTAAAGATGTGAAATGATAATCTAAAATTATACAAACAATTGTATCTGACGAAGCAGTACAGTCGTGAAACGCGTCGTACAAATAAAATAATTGTAGTACAATACTGAGTATTTTTCGACAATTATTGAAATTACATGGATCTACATGAAGTATCAATTATTGTATATTATATGGATCTATAAGAATTTAAAAAATAATAATAAAGAAGGTTGGTGTATTTGTTTCATAGTGGATAGTAATGTAAACTTCTTTCACGAAGTGACGTTTGACATAGTAAAGCTTCTATTACACTTGAGCATGGCTTAATACAATTTAAGGTAAGGTTACATTGCTCCAGTTTTCCGTCATTAGAATGTACTTACTAAAAATACGACTGCAGGATCTTATCATTCTATTTTTAAAATGTTTTTAAAGCCAAATCGAAAAAATGCCACATCAGAGGTGCATACGTGAAATTTGAATTTTTTTAGAGGGGAAAGGAATCCTCCTTGTGGGAGGATGCTTCGCTCTACCCTTCAAGTTCAATTAAAATTGAGCACAGGATTTAGTGGGTATGTTACTAGCACTTTTAAAATGTTGGTAAATCTCATTGTAGGTAATAGGATCCAACTTCTAGTATTCCCTCACAGATGAGGTAAAAAAAAGTCCACACGGTAAAAACCTTTCAGTCAAAGACCTGTAGCCTATTATTAAATGCCTCACAATTTAGGTGCCAGTTAATCAAATGTATCTATCCTTATTTATTTGTTCTACCTACTGGATTTTTTCCATTGTTTGTTCATCACTGCCGTTATACCGGTCGTTTGTTATGGTCTCTATATCATTTTTGTTCTTTATTGAATTTGTTTGTTGATATCTTTACAATTGTGTCCTTGCTCTATTATATGTTTGTAGGATTATCAATTTAATTATTTGATTATTCATGTAATGAAGAAAATCAACCTTTTGGTTCAATTGGTAATCCCTCACAACTATTAAGTGAATAGTATTTTTTTATGATTTACTTACTATGTAATTTGTTTCCTGATCTTAGAGAACATCACGCCCTGGATTAATAAATTCATTGTCAATCAGATGTAGTTGCCGTGGATAACAAACATACATACTTACCAAATTGAAAATTAAACATTAATAACGCAAGTATGGGGCGATTTTTATGTATGTTTCAGAGCTTCACTCTTATGACTGCCTTCAAGAATCGTGAAGAACTGAATGGAAACTACTGCTCATGCCAAATGAACAGTCCTCTACATTCCGCCGACTACGCAAGGCCTCTTTTATTTTATCATCCGAGAAGTGAGTGATTAAGTGTGACGCGGGGGCTCCTCTTCAGATTTACCCATTTGGACGGCGAGTTGGACTCGCCGTCCTCTCTCTCTCAGACGCGTCAACACTATTAATGCGTCATCCCCTAACAATTATCAGCGGAAGCAGCAGCATGCAAGCTGTGTGCCGAGCGAACGGGGTTGATTGGAGATTCCGGCAGAAGGCAGAGAGAAGAGAGAGATATTACATGAGACGAGAACACAGCGAAAAGGATGGATGCCTACTGATGCAGATGAGGAACACAAGGGGGGCGGATGGGAGGTAGGGGCAAAGTCCTTCCTTCCACGCCGAAGTAATCCGGACTGGGAAATCGACACCGCACAATTGGATAGACGGCTTGGATTGACTCAGGAGGATTTTGGCATTGGAGCACCAAGTTCTGCTTTGTATCAGTATCATATTTTCATGATTTACTTATTTGGAATTTTTTGTTCAAAATGATGGCTTAAAACGTATAAATTGTTAACAATAAGGCAAGAATATTCACCATCTGTTTGAGATGCAAGTAAATGCAAAAAAATAAAATGGAGAAGGCATTAATCATTTTTAAAATTACAAGGATATTTATTCTATTATAGCAATATTATAAACCTTTGATTTTAACATTAATAAAAAAGATCTCATTAATAATGGCTTAAATATGTTAAATCGCAATAACAAGGTTAAAGAATGCTCATTTTAATCACACTCATTGGATAACAATTAAAATATTAGAGGACGATTCAGATGTGTCAAATATATCTATTATAAACTTGATCATTACAATAATAATGTTAACTAAACAATATCAATTGGAAAGATATATTAATGTTTTCAATGAAAGTAACAGAAGTTGCACAAATTGTGATAGGTGGCCCTTGTATTTATGCTTAAAACAGACGTTTCGCGGATATACGACATATATAATTCAATTTCTCATACCGCAAAACCCTCGAATGTAAACATTCGGAAAGATCGGACAGCCAGTTTTCGATAAGATCGTTACATAGCACATGCTTGAATAAAATGATTGCTTTTGTTTTTATTATATATTATCAGTATATGATTGTAAATTATACGGACATCCGGCCATTGGAAACAAGGACGTACCCTTTCCACAGGGGGAAAACCATTACGGTAGATGAATAAAGCATTATGTTATCAAACTTTCGTCTGACAACCGAAATAAAAACCATATTGGTTATCCCTACTATTTCTTTACTTTCCTTTATACAGCACGACAAAATGACGAATTAGCGGATGTAAAGCAAGAATATTCACCATGTGATTGTGATGCAAGGCAAGTACCTCTTGAAACATACATTGGCTAATTAATGCTATGGATTTTACTCGCTTTTACCATAGTTTTAGCGAGAATGCGGATTATCGTTAATTTAAATAAGTAAATAAAATATTTATAGGAAATTCATATGAAGGAAGTAAATGCATGGCGATATTTTGTAAGTCGTCGACGGAAAACACCGCAAAATTGCAAGGTTAGCGCGTCAGTCTGTAAGCACTTCAGCCTTCAACGATGCGGTGAACCGAAGGTATTGCTTTGTTGCTAAGTTATACGCGACGCCCTTCCCAAAAGTAAACGCTCTCCCTTGGAATCTAATGATTTTGATAAGAGAACCTTAAACAAGTCTTGAGCTTTTCATTTGCTCCAGTGCCTTGCTCACCTAGCAACACAACAGCGAGTTTGATTTTCATTCTTTTCAGAAAACGCATTCTACAGCACAATTCCAAACAAACCAACAGCAGAGGTACTGTTCGTTAGACGGAAAATAAAAGTAGATATTCACATGCAAAGTTTTTCATTACTTTAATGTTTTGAAATAGATATGAACTAATTACTACGATGATGACTGCGAGAAACGATGTAACTGTCATTTCATTCATACTCTGGATTTTTACAAAAAATGTTTTCCTATTGTCTGATATGAACAACAAATGTTACCATATCAGTGCTATTATTCTCTCAAGTCGTAAATGAATAAACATATGGTCACCAAAATGAAGTCCACAATAATATATAAGGTGGTCAACTACAATTTAATACGTGGTCAACAATAATTTATAAGGCTATCCGACGTCAGGGAGCCATCGGCCACCTCCGCCGACTACGAGGGCAAATCAACACCCCCTTGGACGCCGAGGACGACGCCAAGTCTTAGCTCTTGTGACGGGCTGTTCAAGACCGCAGCCAATGTAAGAACGAGCCAAATTACTTCTAATAAATGAAGTATCTTAGGAATATTCATTGAACTTCCCTGATCCTTGCGCGACATGTAATACCTTTTCTGAGTTATGTAACCTCTGCGACCCCTCAAAGGGATACCACAATATTTGATAGAGGACACGCGACTCAGTACCATTAAGATTAATAGTTTAGCCAAAATTAATTGGGTTTTCCTTCATCTTCTTATGGTTTACCTTCATGCCATATCCCTTGAACTGCACCTGTAACACATTCATCATAGACTTTCACCCCTTGCCTGAATATTTGAAATGATATTTTTAATTGAAGGATACTGGAAGATTTTAGGTCCTGCAGGAAATTAAATCGTGCGTGTCATTTCAAGCAAGAGAAGGTGATAGTAAATGTAATGGGTTACAGCGGCCACACCGTAAAATTATTGAAATGCCATTAAACTCATGGTCTGATTACTTATGGAAAAGTATGTACCCTGGCTTATATAAGTATTAAAATGGTACTTTTCCACAATATTTTCCTTGCAACTTTAATTTGAAATTACATGCTGTTCAATGGGAAAATTAGGGGAACAAGAGGAAAAATAGTATTTTTCAGTCTAGTATTAAAGCCATTTTAATGGAAAACTGTTTTTAAGAAATGAAAACTCACGAAAAATAAAAAAAATTAAAAAAGATGCATCTCACCGCGTTGTTTTAGCTATAAGCTAATTTCTGCAGAAGTTAACATATGGTAATTCCATAGAAGTGTCGCTGTCGACGGATCCTATGTCTATGAAAGAGCATTCACTATACATCCGCGCAATAATCAGCATATTTTGAAAGTTAGATTTGGTTCCAATCAATAATGGCCATAATCAGCGAACTTATGTTATTAAACCAAATAAAGAGAAGGCTGGAACTTTTAATTATTGATGACTCATACAAAGTCACGATGGAAGAACCTAAACCTGAGCCATAAGTGCCCCGGGGATAAGTTACCATTTAAAGGCTATGATACGGTTGCCTAGTAAATAAAAACATGTATCTCTGAAATGGTTCAAAATGAAAACTACCATTAAAAAAGTAATAGAAAACAACCATTTTCTGCCACCCTTAGCCAAACATTTCAATTGTTCAAAAAGGAAATGAATCGGCATAGTTCCACAGGTGTTCATTGGCCAAATAAATCAGTAAGGAATTATGCCAGAGCATTTTCTACCATTTAACCAAAAGATTTCAACGCGATCTAACTATGTGATACCACATTACATTATTCATTAACCTGTGAAACTTTTACAGATTACAGAAACATTCGAACTTCAAACTAGTGGTATTGTGCCGAAGTGGAATATACAAACTCTCGTGTAGTGATTGTGAGAGGGGTCTACTTGGGACAAATATTGAGAAGATTCCAGAAAAGGAGAAGACACTTAGAGTGCTTTTTAAAATAGTCTTGATGATGAGAGAGACTTCGCAAAACATCTTTTAACCTGTGAGGATAGTAGTGAATTTAAAGTGAATGTGCTAATTTTACAGAAAACCGACGTGAGCTAAATGCTTTAGATCAGATAGCAATTTCAAAACGATATCGTGACCTAGAATTTAATCGGCTTAACGAACGTTTGCTTTCTCAAATTCATCCATCCAATCCACCACTGTATGACCATTCCCATTCTCTCATATTTGTCCTTCCGTCGACCCCTCCTCCTTCACTTACTGGAAATTTATGAGGGAGAGTGATACTATTTTTAATCACCTGATGATGATGCTTAGACATCAAAACTCGGATCGTGGTGGAGTTGGAATATTTCTGTGGACTGTAAAAGATTCAAAGGTATAAATTTTAACTTGAAAAATTTTAAGCCTATTTTCATGAGAGTAAATAATTAAAAAAAAGCAAAAACAAGAAGCCTCAGCGCCAAATCCGATGTTTATCTGGTGGAAGTAAAATTTTGTTCGAAAAGCGTCCACACGAAGGGCCCATGTGACCTTTGAGGCCTCATAATTTGCCGTATTTATCCTTCTAGGCCCCAAAGAATATGAATGCTAAATTTTGATCGATTCCGTCGATGGCTTTGGAAGTTCAAATCGTTCATACTAACTGAATATCAGTTACAAACATGTGGGTGATTGTAGTGTGATTAAAATCTAACTCTTAATGCAATTCGATCGAATTTGTTGAACATTTTACAAAACATTTGGCAGTGGCTGTTGTATACTCCTGTCCAAAAAAAACTTACCACCTCAGAGCCGAAAAATTTCTTAGTCCCGAGTTGACGTCGATTTGACAACGCCGAACCACGTCCCCTTGCGCGGAAAAGCAATGAACGCACGGGACGGAAAAGAAGCCTTCTTCGGAACGTAGTTGAGGAGAGGGAACACCCCTCGGCGAAATCTTTTAAGCTGTATCCCAAGTCGCCATTTAGGCAGCTATCTCAAGTTAGTTAGGCATCAAGAGGGAGCGGAAATACCTGACTTTTTCGGACGTCAGATTTAGGGTTGATGGAGTTTATCCAAAATGTGCCTTCATATTGAATTTCCCAAAATGCAAAGTGCTGCATGCGCCAGAGAAAACATTCGTCGTAACCATTTCCTCCCCCACCTACAAAAACAACACATGACTGTTTATGATCCGAGAGAAAAAGTTACGTACACTTCAATTTGAAAATGCCAACATATAGCAAAACTCAGGAGAACTATCTGACACCTTAATGAGAACACAATTGAGACTTGAAATAGAAGCGGGCTTGTTATAATATGAATATATATGCCTCACTCAAAACGTTAATACTCCAATAAATAATTTATAAAATGTTAACCATAAAAAGAAAATACAAAAAGCTGTCAAACCTTTTACGAATAGTTAAACGAGTCGCTATCTACTATTAGAAAAATATATTAAAAATAATTAAGTAATTAGCATGTATATCTGATAAAAACTCATCATATATTACTCAGCAGCCCGGGCCAATTTAAGCTTTCGATAAAGGAAATCATTGATGTAAAAGCACACTTCCCGTAGTCATAATCAGTGTTACCTATCTGTTTTTTTAAAAAGAACAATACTTTCGAGGAATGATAAAATTAAGGGCTGAATGATAAATATCAGCAGGTAGAAGTGGATTGACATCAATGCAAGAGGTTACCTCTGTTTTGTCACAGAAAGTCAGGTCCAATCTCATGCATGGAGTTAGAGGATTTGTTAATTTGAAATAACTCAAGATAATTGACTGTCTCAAGTGATAATTTCCTGTAGGATGATTTTAGCTGACTTATTATAAGTAAATATTTATAAATGACTGGGCAACTACGGTGAAAATCAGGAATATTATAATCACCAAGTAATAGAACATCTCTGTATTGATACACAGTTTTGATACCTTCAATTGTATTGCAATGATTCTCACAAGCAGAACTATTGGAATTTGGAGGGAGATACATGGCACCAAGTAGGTAAATATCATGCATATGTGATTAAAAAGGATTAATAAATGAACACTAGACCACTCATACAAACTGAGGAACTACTACACTCTACGACAATCCCTTTTTAAGTATTCTACCGGCGAAAAGAAGGTTTGTTGAAAGTCAGAGAAACTCCTGGATTTCAACAATTTCTGTGTCCCATCAGCCTAGTATATAAAATACCAAATTTAGCTTACCACTGAGAAGTCAGTAGTAAACATACAAAACACAATTCAGAATTTAATGGTTAACAACTAAGAATTCTCCAAAACTAATAAACTAAAAGTAGTTACTGCTGAAAATGCTTACTAGTAATGGTGATAGTTGATGCTTGAAATGCCTACCAATCTGCCTTGAACAATATCTTCTAGGATTTTTAATTGCAACTATTACACGACCGAATAACTTCTCGTTTTAAACGGTATTTTTCCCCAAGAAAATGACAAAACCTATACCTTTAGTTTAAAAAAATACGAATTTACCACCCAGCAAACCTACACTAGCAGTATCACTACCAATGATAACTTAAGATTCTCAAAACTAGGAAAATAATTACCAAGATTATTGCCAAATTGCAGCCAAAAATAGCCGGAGGGGCCTATAGTATTATAAATATCATCATAAACACGACCATCGAGAATATTTCTACTATCCGCGATCATATGTATCACGGATATCATGTTTATTTCCTTCAGATACCTTTCATAATTCCTTTGTTTTTCATTTCTTCCTAGCTCAGTAGATGGCGTTACTTGCGAAGGTTGTCCCAACTCGAGTTCACTTGGCCCAAGGCAGCCAAATATTTGGGCAGCTAATCGCATGCACCCTAATGCCTAACGAGTTGGGATACAGCTTTAACCTGCAAGGGATTATTTCTGGGGTGGGGTGAGGGTGGCTTGGGTCTATTGTGTTGGTCCCATCCCGTCGGTGCCGGGGTGGGGAGGCATGGAGAGAAAGGTTGGTCGGAAGACAGAGTCGCAAAATCGTCCTTGTTTTCGGAAGCTACATGAATGAAAGACAGAACTCAAATAGCTATTTCATGTCTTCATTGGCTCACAGGAAACCGCTGAAATTGATGAGCCTTCCTCGTATTAGGCCGCAGAAAGTCTATTACCGTCGCGATAAGAGGTTGAATCGGGTCAAATCGATTGTAGAAATCATTTTTTACGCTTAAATTTCTGATAACAACAAATCACTGTCTAACATACGATAGAGGTTCCATTATCTAGGCATTAATCGCAGATTGTTATCGCTCGGAGGGTTTGAATTGGATGCATAATCATTTTATTACACTTAAAGAATTTTGATTTGAGTTTAATATTTTCTACGTATGCCTATAATATGTCATCGAGGGGCAGATTAACAAACATTTACACTACAGACACTTTGACATTTACATCAACATATTACCCTCCGAGCCGCCGCATGGGCATGTGACAGGGGGTGTTAGGACACCAGCCTTGTTAAGGGGTAAAGGATAAGGTTTTTGGAGGTGAAATGGTGAAGTTAATTATGGGAGTGTTTTCAGTGGTGATCAGCTATTATTATGGTCACCTATAGTGCGAGAAAATAATGAATTTTCGTTCCTATCTCTTCGGTATTGTATCGCTTCTGTCGGACCTAGAGATTAAGTGTGGCGTCAAAATGATGTTCTCTGGGTCGTTATGAAGCACACCTGTTCTGAATTTATCAGACAAACCAAGCCCAGCGTGTAACCTCCGAGTCACTAGGGTGTGCCACCTTAATCCCTCTGAAAGGTTAGAGTCACTATTTGTTCACCCTTACCAGTTTTTAGCGAAGCGCGCGACTTTCCTTTGTATTTCATTTATTGTTTGAACTAAACCTTTCTTTCCAGGGTCCCAAAAGCTCGCGGCGTATACGAGTGGCCTAACCAGAGCGAGGTAGACCCTCTCTTTAACTTACACACCCGAGGACCTTCCTATTATAGGCTCGATAAATCCTAGCTTCTCTAATGCTATGCCACAAATATTTTATATCCAAGTTCCCCACAATGTGTCTGCAGTTAAGGCAATTCCAAGATATTTTACTTTACCTGAAGACTTAATGTGTAGTTCACCCTAAGTATAGATATGGCGTTGGTGTGATGACTTCCGCAAGAAGAGTACTGTGGTGCGTTCAGTACGATTAAGTTTTAGCCCCCACTCCTGATACCACGAATGAACGTTGTTTTGGTCCGACGATAGAACTTCTTCGGCCCTGTATTCAATTTTATATCGTTCCATTCAACGTCGCTCATGTGCGCTGAAGTGCGCTAATGTCTTCCAATCTGAGATAACTGCAAAACAATTTTTAATTCAACAGATACATACATGATAAATACAACTGATAACCATAGGGACCGATCCATTCCAGGTGTGGAATTCAGCTCGTATCCGGATACATCAGCACACTCCACGGCATGAGAACGACGGTGGATGGAACAATGTGTTCGAGGGGGAAACATTTGATAACCCACAGATAGGTAACATTCAGTATCAGTTCAGGACTCATTGAGGTACGTAGATGGAGATGGAAGTACGTTTTCAAAGTGTAGGCTGGAGTCAGTATAATTACTGGTTTTCGTTACGTGTTAAAAGGTTAAGCTCAATACTTTGTCCTATACGATTCTACCCGAAGGAGTATTTTTATGGAGTACAAAAAATATGAAAGGCAGCCCTAAACCTAAATTTCCTCATTAGAAAAAATTTTTCTTAAGAGAACAGTACTTCGAAGCACAGATTCCTCCTTAATATTAGAGGGCGGCCACTCCCGCAGTTCTTTGAATATGACTAAGTACTTCTACCTGTTAGGCCTATGCCATTTCGCTCTGGTTACGCCAAACCTTCAATACGCCGTGAGCATTTGGGACCCTGGCCATAAGGATTTAACCAAAAAAAATTTAATAAAATACAAAGAAAAGCTGCATGCTTCATTAAAAACTGCTACGAGCGAACATATATTTTTTCACAACTTTTACAGGGATTAAAGCGGGAGCCCCTAGAGACTCGGAGGCAACACGCTTGGCATAGCTTGCTTGAGAAATTCAAAACTGGTGTGTTTCGGAACGACATAGAGAATATTATCATGACGCCTCACAGCATCTCTAGGTCTGACTGAAGCGATAAAATAAGAGGGATACATTGTCGAACAAATAGGTACAAAAACTTGTTCTTCCGGCGCACAATAAGCGGTCACAATAAAAAGTAATCTCCACCATTTACACTCCAATATTACACGTCACCATTTCACCTCCTGTGTCCTGACACCCCCCGCCATACGCCCATGCTGGCGGCTCGTGGGTTAGTATGAAGATTAAGAAGTAAACATCTTTGGGTATAAATTTGGAGTATTAACGTAGAGGCATTTAACGTACACATGGATTTCATCGAAGGTGTCAGTGAGGACAACTTCGTTAAAGTAACGACGACAGTGACTCCGTTTAGGTTATCTTGGGGCCAGTTCCTTCTTTGATAATGGATTATTATTCTCCGGTAGTCTTCCCAGGTTGGAGATGAGATAACTATTTTGAAAAAAGTAGAAAAGGCGAATAGGATAGGCCATATATGAAGGAGAAATTGTTCGCAGAAAGTCGTCATATAGATGGAGAGATTAATGGAAAGAGAGAAAGAGAAGGGAAGAATTTGGTGCGATGACAGATATGATGAGAGGAGGCTCGTACAAGAATGAAGAACCTCGCCCAAAACAGATATGCCTGGAGACTCCAGTTCCATTGAGACATGTCATAAGACAGATACACTGAACAAGGAAGTCTTTTTACCTAGCACTTAGAAATGAGTTGGTATTAAGACAGCTTGAGAGAAATATCATTTCACCCAGAAATCAACGAAGTTGATCTCATTTTAAAGAAAATATCGCACCCTTCCAAAGTTACCAACATATCAGCCCCATTCTGAACTACTTTCTGAGATTTTTGACAAATGATACCAGCCCTTCTGCGTGGGAGATGGCCAGTGTACACGCACCAGAGAGACCTTATTTAAATAATGAGGCATTTCTTCACATAGATGTCGTAAAAAAATTAACAGCATATAGTTATGTCTTCTCAATTGTTTTTGAGAATGAATTGTATTGTCACTGCAGTAGTTTTTTCAGAATCGTAAAAATCCTTCTGTTGTGAAGGTTTTTTAAAAGTACCGCGGGAAAAATGAGTGAAATCAAAGAATTATGTAGATTTATTTGACGACTTAGATTTTCAGTCATATGCCTACAAGTATATTATTGCACTATTAAACACACAATATTTAATTCATGCTTCCAACAGCTGCTTAAATGAAAACGTATAATTCGAATATGGTCTCCATAATGATTAGGAAACTATCTCACTCAAAGTACCTTAATTCAATAATTTGGATTCAATTTTTGAATGTTGGTATAAAATTCACAAATTTAAGTCTCGGTTACTTATACGGTTGCCTAAAAAATTTGAAATTCTGCCTGCAGTCTTCCCTTTTTTATTAAATTTTCACTGCTAATACTCCCCAATTTTCTGTTGTCCTCTATTCCGTGGTACTGAATTACGTGGTTCTTATTGTTAGTTACCAGGTGGCATTCCAAATAGTATGGTCCCCAGGATTGGCCCTCATCCATCTCCTACGAAGAAATCCCTCTGAAGAAAGTCCAACATTTCTCTCATCCCTTACTGTGTTACTGCATTACTGTATGCGTACTCATTTCTTTTATCTTTACAAATAGATCTTTCACTTTGATTTTCGCAAATTTAAGTCACAATTATCCTAATATATGTTTATTTTTTCGCAGAGTCGAGCTACTATCGTCCATCCTATCGGGTTTGGCGGAATTAAAAAGTATCTACTCTCGGTGATTGGCCTGTGAAGCTGTCTCTGCATTAATAATTTCCTAAAAAACTGCCCAATCCCTATATGCCTCTTTTACATTAGTTACCCATTTACATACACACCCTCCTGTTCTCGACTCTTCTAATATTTCTCTTAAGGTGGTTGGAACGATTTTTTTATCGGCGAGGGATTTGTGTGAAACTTTGCATACAAGTTCTCATTTGTTATTCATTCATTCATTGGTTGTTCAATCCTAAGATTGGTTTACTGTAGCCCTCCACCCTTCTCTATCAAATCTATGTTCTCTAACCTCCTGCCATTTCCTCCTATGAACTTTCTTCAATACTTGGCCCATGAGCTTATTCCTGGGTCTCCCTCTGAGGGCTTTTTCCTGTACTTTGCCTTCAATTATGTTCTTCACAAACCCATTGTCTCTCATGGTGAGTCCAATCCATCTTGTTCTTCTTTTCTCTACGGTGTTACATATAGTCCTTTCCTTTTTTCTCTTCCTTATACTTCATGTACCTGGAGGAGGATGCTAAAGATAAATTACCTTCAGCATCCTCCTCCAGCACAAAGTTTCGAAGGGTTCTATTCTTTTCTGGTCACCTTCCCTAAGGGCCATGTTTCCGATTTATAAAGTTCCACGCTCCAAATAAATGTTTTCACATGTTGTTTCATGGTTTGTAGTCCTATCTTCTTTGAGCACAAGTTGCCCTCTTCCCATGAACGCCTTCTTAGCTTGGTTAATTTCTCTTCTCTCAGGGTGACTTCCACAATCACCTTCTCCCTTCCGCATTCTAGATTGTTAGTCGTTTTCTTGTATTTATTATATCTATAGAAAAAATTAAAAAGAAGGTACCATATCTATTTGTTTCTTTCGACAGCAAATTCTATTTTAGCATGTAACCGTATGGCACATGAAGTGAATAAAACGTGATAATACGATTGTATACGAACAGATTTTCTTCTGAAATCGACTTCTTCTATATTCGTCATCCATGTCAAATCAGAAGCATTGTGCTCTAGTCTTCTCTTATTCCGTTCAGTCTCAGGCATTCTTTAGGTTTACACCTTGAGTAAAGGAGTAAAAATTTCTTTACAAATAATCTACCGTCGCTGAGTTATGTCACGTCGTCAGCAATTTTATTGATTCGGATAAGTGGTCGTGTTGTTGGTGTTATATCTCCGTTCGTATTTGAAATGCATAATTGATGCTGTTTGAAATGTCGTGGTGGCATTTCAAACAGCATCAATTATGTATAAAAAAAGAAAGTTTAAACAAAATTTACGCAACCAAATGTACTAAAAATAAACGAAAACAATCACACTGCTTCATTAACTTCCTGCTCTCATTAATACTCCTTAATATGATATATTTTAAAAGTTTTTTCCACCACATACACTACTGACTTCCTCGGTAAACCCAATCCTTCCACTTTATCCACTTCTCTATCTTACACATTCTTCGTTATTCGAATCTGATTTCTTTTGATAAATGATAGATGACATAAGTCAGATACGAGGAAAAGTCGGCTCGAGCTAAGATTTCTGAAATGAGGGGATGGATACGTATGTTTTTCACATTTTATTTTCTAACTTTTTGAATTTTACCTAGTCGTTAAAAATTTGCGTTTCTCAGTGCTTTCAGATGCCAAAGCATATGAAAAGTACGTCAGATATTCTGATGTTGTTTCCATTAGGTTTTGCTTGTTTGCAGGGGGTTTTACATGTTTGTTCAGATGAGATTTGAGGACTGCAGAGTTGCCTGGGTAGAAAGACAATTAAGGAAGTTAAAGCTCTAGACTCGGGAATAGTTTAACCTCAAAGTATACTTGTCATTCTGGAAGTCTACAGGCTAAATTTTACAGGCATAAATCTCACAGAAAATTTTATGGAATTTAAGACATTATACTCGTATAAAGATCAGTCTTAATTCTGAAATAAGATGAGATGAGCAATAAACGTGTTTAATACTGGCAATTGAAAACTTTTAGCATTCGCCTAGTTCACTTAAGAAGCACTGAATCCTATTTTAAATGAAACGCGGCGGTAATTTGTAAGTCGATATAAGCGAGGACCTATACAAAATTGTTTACAATGATATAAAAGAAGCACTTCGCACAATTGTAGCAATGAAAATCTCTTCTTCCATCAGATATCCAATGCTATTCAATAAGAATCCGTTTTCATTGACCGTAATGTCAGCGCAATCGATGACTTTCACGATTTAAGTTGTTCTTCAAGTGAGATTCCAAGGAATTCCTCTCTTACAGAAGCGTAAGTGAAATGATGGGTTAAAAAAAGTTTTTTTCGCCATAGAAAAAATATTGACATTTAATTTGAACGATGACTCAAGCAAATATGCTTAAGTGCATGCAAAAATCCTCACGGTAATTTGTCATATTTACCCTAATTAAATCCGAATCCCTGCCGAAATTGAATAATTAGGAGTGAGCGGGAAAATGTGATGCAATCATTCTCTCCGAGAATGGATGGCAAGTTAAGCCTAACAGTAACAATTGGAATCTCTGTGGAAGCCAATTTTGCCGCTCATTGTGTTCACTTCAAGCAGACCTTCCAACCTAGTTTTATTCGTTCGTTCGTCAAATCGTTCTCCAAAACGTCGGAAGACATGGACCTTCTTACCCGGTTGAATACCTTCTCATTTATTTTTATCATTTATCCAACAAAAGTCTTGTCATGGCGAATCGTCTTTTTTCCGAAAATGTCTAAATATTCCCGCAAGGGGTTGTCATAATTGGAATTCTGATGATGGATGTCTTGCTATTTATTAATGTAGGTAAATATTTTTAGCGAATTTAAAAATGAAATTTACTAAGTTTTTCTCCCACAACTGCGAATTCCAACGAAAAAAGTAAGAGTAAAAAATAAACTTTAAAAACAAAAAAATTGAGAATTTCAGTTGCCGTTTTGTAGATTAGTAACACATTTCATGTATAGTCTCTTAGTTCGTAGAAATTCGATATCCGACTCAGTTGGGATTGAGACCACTATCGTCTATTTTGAATCATAACTTGTATTTGCAAATTTCCGTGTCAAAAGTTAGAGTAAAAATTTAATTAAAAAAAACATTAACGTCCAGTACCAGTATCGTTATGATTGAGGTCAGTATCGTCTGTTTTGAAACAATGAATGTAATCGTCATTCGGCGTGTTCATGTTAACTTCAATATCAGCTTGATAAAATGTTTCCTTTGCCATATCTTCCCGTAAGATGTGTGACATGGACTTCTGATTTCACATGGATTACCAAGCGTTCGCTTCACGGCTAGGCGCTGAAATAGCGCTGACTGGCCGAAAAAAATTCGATATGGTGCCTTCTTTTCAATTGTATCTATAGATATAACATACGAAAAATGTTTTAAATCCTAACCCCTGCCACCTCCTGAAGTGGCGTCTTATCTTCGTGAGTCACCATACGCATCATAAAATATTTTCGCATGTGCCTCTGCTACCGCGACACTCATGTTCATCTCACCATGTATTGTAAACCTTGTATTTTTTGTTCCACATGAGGCCATCTTCTCTGCTTGAGCGGCGGATCACAAATCCACTCGGGAGTCATTGTGCAAATGAAGATCGAGGTCGGGAAGATGATAGCGGTGCGTGCAATCTTCCTCCTTTGCGGCGTCCATCTGGTGGTCGAGCCGGCCTCATCAGCGACGCTTGTGCGAACGAGGGGGATTAAATGAGGAGATGATGACCGAGATGGTCAACCGCTCGCTCAATTGGAGATTTCCTCTGACCAAAACGAAAAGAAAGGGGGGGGGGGCAGCCAGCTTGGCGGTGTGTGTTCGAGTGTGTATAAATACAACCCTCTAATGTTTTATTCCTGTCTTTATATGCCGGGTAGAACATACCTATCGGGCATCACCCGAGATGTCCGTTACGCATCCGAATTCGGAAACAGTTGATTCGAAACCTTTAACCCAATCGGATACCAACCCCTGGCAACGATTCAAGAGATGATCCGAATTCGTAAACGAAGTAGATACATAATTTCTCGGGTTGCCGTTCCCTTCGGACGTGACGTTTTTCGGATATATTTCCGATTACGAATCCGGTTTAAAATTCACGTAATAAACCCCCGCTGAATCTGCTCTCAGTAGCCCTTGATCAAATTGTTTTGGTGGGATTCCCCGATATGCATTTCATACTATTCAGCTTTGTTGGGAATCGAATAAAAACTAGTAAGGCGACTTTAATTATTCCAGCGACATAATTTATCATTCTCAGACCAATATATCACGGTTAAATGAATAATTACTGGGTAATATTTTTATACATTTCTAAACTATAAATCTTACTTTATTATGCCTGTTAAAATCACGGTAGGTTATCGGGCATGCCTAAAATGAAGCTTCCTCCTGAACGGAGTCACTCACTGATGACCACACACTGATGTAAAATATTCGGCGAATATATCATTTACCTGGGCTGGTATTCGCATCCTGCCATTTGCTCCGCAAATTTTATTTCATTGACGTACTTGAAACGATGTTCTCAACAGAATCGCTACACACTTTTGATGTAATGCTCTCTTTAACTATTGTTTCCAAAATTTATTAAAAACTGTCATTATTTCTTGGAAGTCAAAAACCCTTGTTTGCGAAAGAGAAAAGCTAAATGCAGAAGACAAACTGAGAAGATAGAGATTAAGAGTTGGTGGATTCCTTCACCTACCACGGAAGTATATACCATCACCTGGGACGGAAGGAGTTCAACGGAAATCAAGCGGAGAATAGCCCAAGCTAAGAAGGCGTTCAGGGTAAAAAGATAACTACTGTGCTCGAAGAAGATAGGACTACAAACTAGGAAGCAGTAAGTGTTTTCAAATTTAATTTGAAGAAAAGTTAAAATAGAATTTTGAATTGAAAGTGTGTGATTCCGCGGGGATTTGAGTGGAGCGCTGCATTATATGGATCGCAACCATGGACCATTGAAAATGCTGACCAGAACATAATCGAAACCTGGTGCTGGAGGATGACGCTAAAGACAGAATGGGCAAACAAAACGAGAAATGATGAAGTTAACAGAATAATACAAGAGGAAAGGACCATATGCAACACTGTACGGAAAAAAGAACAAAATGGATTGGACACTCTCTGAGGCAGAATGGGTTTGTGCAGAATATAATTGAAGGTAATATATAGGGAAAAGTCCCCGAAGGAAGACCCAGGAATGAGTTCATGGACCAAATAAAGAGAAATGTACATAAGAATACCTACCAGAAGGTAAGAGACCTAGAATTAGATAGGGAAGGGTGGAAAGCTGCAGTCAACCGATTTAAGGATTGAACCACCAATGATATTTTTTTTCAATTTTGTTAGTAGATCCACTATTTTCTCAGACTTTAAGATTATTTCCGTGAGCAGGCGACCAGTAAAATGACTATTCCCCAAATGCAGGCTAGCTTTAGAGGGATCATAAACCTTCGAGTACCATTGATTACAATTAAGAGCACAGAGTGCAGTGTGGAAAGGTACAAGAATGCTGCAGAAGGAGAAAAGGAGGCAGAGTAGGTGGTTTCGAAGAGCTAATAGAGGAAATAAGACGTCACCGTCATTCATGTCCACTGTTAAAAGCAGAAAAAGGAGAGATGGGATGAGGACAAGCAGGGAGTATACTGATCATAAGAGAGAAGCAATTTGAGAAATGTTACGCTTGTAATGCAAAAAATCAGTCAAGAAATGATCCCTCAAAACCTACCCTGAAATCCCTGTAAGTTTTCGTACAGATTCTGGAACCCAGGATATCCCTAAAAATAGATTTACTGCGGAGTTTTTATTGTGGATACTCAAGATTATATATTAATTACAATTGAATTAAGTGACTTGTCGCAAAACGGGATACATAAATTTTTTCTCGTTTAATTCTGTGATAGTCACACAGTAAACATATGATGATGTTACTATAAAAAGATGCTTGTATTTGTAGAGCGAAAAAATTAATCATAAAGCTTTAACTTTGATTCCCAGTTTCCATATAAACTCATTCAATGAATGAGCTCAAAATGTGTGCAATAAATTCCGCAAAAAGATGTTTGGAGGAACCACGGTACTCCAAGGAAAAAATAACCGTCAATAATTTATCTATAAAGCGTACATTGATATACAACAAGCTATCATCTCTGTTAGATTATACATCCTCCCTCACATTCGGCGCCAATACTTGTCGTTTTCTTATTTCTGAACACAAAAAAGACAATATAAACACAAAAGCCATTCGTTTCAACAGTTTAAACCGTAATTAATAGAGTATTACATGTAATCAAGTCGGAGTTGAATAGACATTTGTTCTGTAACCCAGAATTCAGTCTAAGTCTCACCGTCACTGATGCAATTTTTTCATATAAAAAGAATTGTGCCAGCATTAATTTCCATGATAATTGGATTATCAGTACTGGATTATCAGGAAAATATTTCCTGGACTCGATCACGGCTCAATCCCTTGAAATAACGAATTTTTTTTAAAGGTTCATGGGCCAAAATGTTCCACCAGTACAACTAAAAGCTTGTAGGCCCCATTGAGGAGCCCAAACATTAAAATGCATCAGTGAGAGAGTGTTAAGTCAGATGTAGCCGTATTTTTCGAGCTAATAGCAGTAAATAACGTAGTAAATCACTAGAATGAATCATTCGCGATTTAGGTCTCGTCACGGCACAACACTATCAGGTCTGTAGATTTATCAATTGTGGATATTTTTGATTTAGATATATACAGATTTAGATCCTTTTAATGAAAGTCTTTCACAAGCTTGTGCCTCAAAAAATGTTACCAGATTATTCTTGGTGGTTTTCCTTCTATCATTAATTTCTATTGCTACCTTCATTTTTTTCATAAAAGCTCAAAGAATTTTCATCTCACCTCTAAGGAAAGAATTAATTTCACAGAGTTTTTTTCGATAAAATCTCCAGCTGGTTTAGCTGACGTTGAAAAGACAACCGAGCAATTTCGAAAACATCAGTTGGCAAAGATAAAAATAATCAGCTATCGCTGATTTGTATTTTTTTCCTAACTTTTTCCATGAAATGCTGAATAGGTCTCATCATATCTCCAAAGAAAAATGACATATCACAGTGTTTTATTCGATTGAACGTCTAACTTATTTAGCTTATGGTAAAAAGCTAGTCTAGCAATCTCGAAAGTACCAGGTGGCACAAATGAAAGTAGTCAAAGCCAAATCCTCTCCCCTCCCGCCACTTTAGAGTCCCGAGAAGGTGTTTATATACACACTTGGAAGAGCTTACCGTCAGGGGATCGCTGTGCGTCCTCCACGGGTCCGCTGAGGTTTCCATGTGCCCCCTTGGGAGAATGGAGGGTCTCGTTGACCAATCTCCCAGAGACGACCCTGAAACCAGCGTTCCACTTCCAAGCGCAACCCGCGTCGTCCGATTCCGCACCGCTCTCCTCCCCTTTAACCCCTTCCGCCCTCAGGCCGCCCTCGAAGTCGCAGTAGAGACCCGTGGGCTGGACGTGGCCCAGCCGGCGAAAGGCCGAAGACCCCCTAGCAAGCCTACCCGCCAAAGGGTCCCCGGAAACCGAGGGCGGAACCGGCGACAGGGCCAGGAACAGCATTAGGAGTAGGAGGACGAAATGTCCGTTGAAGGAAAGCCTTCCGGTGGAGGGCAGCGACCTTGAGGTACCCATTTTCACCATCGTCGCAGTCCTCGCAACTTCATAGCACTCCATCATTCACACTTCTAATAATTCAGGCTACAATTACTTTTTAAATGCTCTTTTCTCACCTCCTCTTTTGTTTCAACTTTCTCAAAGGGCAATGATGATGTTTGGGCTAAGTTGTCGGTGGAGTGCCATTTCTCAATGACAATTCTTTTAGCACACGCTTCTTCTCTATCTTCTAAAAAGCGAGGGGAAGCGATGGGCCCTAATTCACCAAGAGAAAAAAAGAAAAAAAAAACAGGCCTCCTTGCATTCAGTACATGATCACAAACCCTCTTTCCTTACAAGATGCCAGTGCAAAACGTTTTCCTCCTTTCGGCAGGAACCACTTAATTGGTTTCCTCTCGATCAGATGATTCGAACGAAATGAAAATTACATATTTTACTTTTTACAAAAAATACAGGCTTCCAAGGAACAATTGTGTGAGCACGTATACCCCTCCCTGATAAGATAAGAGCAAAATATTATCCAAAACACCTATGTAATTAGAGAAGCGGTAATATCCCCAGTATCAAGCCTCCTACCGACAGTAATTTAGAATATCACCACTCTTTCCTTTAAAGGCCTATTTCCTAACCCAGACTCAATTTATCTGACCTGGAAGTGTTTCTTGAAAAAAAATTTAAAAACAAATGCAGCACTTCAGGAATAAATCACTTGAACAAAGGAGCACCTAGGCAGCAGCCCCCGTTCATCACCACAATCTTCTAAGGAAAACGCCCTTATCAGATCAATCTCCCTTTTTTATCAACCTAGCGTAGCAAACATTTGTTAGAGCTCGTATCTAAGGCTTTTGTTCGCAAAGGAAAGAGCCCCTGAGCATAAGACGATACAGGGTCGAAGGTAAGAACGGGTCACGGAATGATCCTTAATCGAGGGAATTTACTGAAAACAGATTCTTTCCCCTGTTCTCAAGAACACGGGAAATCCGGTGGGGTTGAAAGCAGCAGAAGGCAAGGAGAAAAAAATAATCGGCTGTTGGACTATCGGATAGCAGAGAGACCGAGATAAGGAAATGAAAGACTATCGCTCCGGTTGGCTACGGAGTGATCTCTCTGGGTATATAGGATCGGGCATAAAAATGGGTACATAAGAAAAAATACCCCTTTTGACCATTGATGGAGGCAACGTAATCACGGAGCTGAATATGTATAGAACGAAATGCAAGAGGAAAGTTGAGATAGCGGCATGGGCAACCCAATAACCCGTTGGAAAGTGTTCCAGTTTAAAAGAAACAAAATGAAAACAGCAAGAACAAAGAAACACTTTCTTCTCCTCGAACCCTATCAAAATAATAATAAACACGGGAGAGCAGCGCGCAGCACTATCTTCGCTTGTTTCCCTCACTAAACTTTGAACGGACTACCGGTGCCACCCCTGCATTCGGAAGCGGACAGAGATAACAAAAGAGCAGCGCTGAGCGCGATGTAGTGGGTATGGAATGAGTGAGAGAGAGGTGGGGAAAAATGAAAAGACCCTTTGATATCCAGTTTTAGAGGTCACCACACGCAAAACCGTTGTTTTCACTCACGCTACATGGATAAGAGAGGAATCCTTACAAAAGTTAGGAGCACAATTCAGCGGAGACTATAAGAGCGGGTCAAATAATATATATAATCACGTCCAAAACACAGGAGATGCCTGTCAAGAGACGACGTGAAATCACGTCGTGCAAACCTCACAAACGTGCACAAAATTAATTTGCCCTTCAGTATTTCTTTTTTCAATTATTCCTTTCCCTTTGCTGGTTCGTTCACTTCCCAGATTTTAAATATCCCTCCCAAAACAAAGTATTTCCACGCTCTTCCTCAAAAACCACTTTAAAGATGACAAAAATCTCGGAAGCACTGATCGCCGTCATCTCAACCGCAAAGTGGAGTGGTCCAGCTCCGCCATTCCGGCGTCTACGTGGAGGCGCCGCGACGTTCCCGGCGACCGGCGAGTAGATTGGCGTCCCCGGGATGGCAAGCCGGGACTCCATAGTGACCGTCCGTCGTTCGCGTGCAAACATGCGCCATTCTACAGATTTTTCCCCGAAACTCGTTCACCAAAACACACTACTGAGAAATAAATCCACTCAAGAGAATCTGTGTTTAGGAATGTAAATATCTTTGGTAAGGGGGCGTTTCTTCTATCACGAAATCGAACCGCCACTCATGAATGAGACTACATTTGCACGGTAGTCCTCCCTTTGGTGTTTTATAGGAGCACATAAACCTCATTAAGGGTTTGGCTGTTGTTTCCAGTAATTGTGATATTTAAGGGAGTCCTTGAGAAAAACAGGCAAGGAAAGCTTCCGTTACACTTCTCAAATATCACAAAGCAATTTACAATAACAGACAAAGGGATATTTGTGTAGTGAGTTCCTCAGCTGTGTGCTTAGAAGCGGATATATACAAATATGTTTCTCCAGTGTCCTCGGAAGAGCTTCGTGTGATTACTGTGCCCTGCTCTAAGTGGGGATCCCAGTAATCAGGTTATGAGAGGAGGTAATTGGAAAATATGCTTTATATGAAGGCACCCCCTCCTTATTTCTTCCCCTCTCTTAGTCTCCCAGGTTCGGATAGAGAAAAAAGAGGAATGGGATTGCGAGGGAGATGTGAGAGGGGGTGGGAGGGCAGGAGAAAGAGGGTTCACACTAGGGTAACACTGTATGCCCCGCCACTTCTTTCCGCCCCTCCCTATTGCAGCGTCGGTAGGGTGGGCGGTGCCTCACAGCGATATTCAGGACTGGGGGCGCCGGGGGGAGGAGGCGGCGGGGGAGGACGGTGGGGGAGGACGGTGGGGGAGGACGGTGGGGGAGGACGGCGGGGGAGGGCGGCGGGGGAAATACGGGGGTGCGGGGCGGCGGTCGAGGCGGCGTGGAGGAGGGAAACACCGCCGCAAGAAGGAGCGAGGTCCAGGGGCAGGAGCCCCCTCGCTCGCTTCCGACCTGGAGAGGGGAGCAGGGGAAAGGGTGGAACGGGGTAGTGGTTGGGGAAAGAGCCTGGCTCGCCTGCCTGCTTACAACGAGGACGAACAAGGATGCCCCAACACAACACACAATCGAAGGAAACGGGAGGAGATAATCATCCTCGTCCCGTGAAATCGACGCAGTCGCGCATATCGACTCGTGAAGGGATGCTGTGCGATACAATCACGTGCACGACGCACTGTTTACAATACAGATAGAGACTGCTTAGGTCCAAGTCATCTCACACGCACGCACACTTGCGTAGGTAGGAGGAGGACCTGGTCCAAGTCGATGATCTCTCGCACGTCGTCTCCCAGGCACGACGAAAAACACGGCGACGTCTCGCTGGCGAATTCACTGTTCGCACGTCCCACTTTCGTTTCGCTATTAGTATTTCTCGAGACCGAACGGGGCGTGTACAGCCACATCCGGTATCTTTCTTCTTTTAAATCGAAAAGGTAATCTTGAGATGGTTTTTACGATTAAAACGTCCACTTGTTTCACTATCGTCAGTTAATTGTCGAATTTTGTCACAGTATTTTCCCTACTCTGGATTTTTAGGCAGGTTTCATGGATAACCTTGACGTTTGAGCAGCATGCTTTTGAAGTAAACAAATGTTTTGCATGCAATCAAGTTCAAATGCGTCCTACTTTTCTCCCGCCGTCTTCTATGCTCTCGAGCAGATATCTCGTCTGGGGGAATGGAGAAGGGGTGTGGCGAATCACAGGGGTTGGAGGCGGGATGGATGGTGGTGCAGCGGCGAGGATGCTGGAAAAACCGTCCGAGTTAAGACGGGCGCAGGGGGGGATACAGGAGACTCTCAGTCCAAGGAGTAAAAACGAGGTCTTGAGAGCGTAAGAGGTGACTTGAAGACGTGTTGAACCCGTCTTGGAGAGCACGACGAGGCTGATAAAGTGTAAGATGGTGATTATTAAACACAGTCCTCGAGTCGGCAGATCGTTAAAAATCACCCACTCCTCTCCCAGCAATAAAGTGAGCAGTTCGCACAGTTTTATGCATATATGCATAAAATAGTGACTACCACAAGACGATGGTAGAGATGATAGCAGGTCTTGAACGAGTCTTCGAGAGAACGAGACCGATGAAGAAAATGATGATGAAAATTAAATCATCGGTCCCCGAGTAAGCAGACCTTTTAATAACACCCACTCTTCTCACAAGCAGAAAGTGAGCACAGTACAATTTGGCGAACGCAACAATTTGCGACGAATACAAGAGAGAAGGGTGACAATGTGTGAGTCCGTCTCACTCCCGCGAAAACACAAACACGGCAGAGCACACACAAAAGATCCTTTAAACTTTAAACGTAGGCAAGGATATCCTGGACCTCGAAACCGCTGTGGGAGGAGTTGGGAGGGGTGAGAGTCCAGCCCTCCATCACCGCAGCATTGGGCCTCAGGGGAGAGGGGGCTCCGTGCATGGCATCCGTGACGTGTCGCCTAGGAGACGGAGACGACGGAGAAGTTGAGGAGGAAATAACAATGGAAACACGCCCCTTTCCAAATTTCCGACAGAAACACTTTCGCTCTCTCTCCCGTCTCTCTTTCTCTCCCTCTCTCTCTCTCCAGCACGTCCAGAATGTTTATTTATTTTTTTCAGGGATTCAGAGTAAGACACCAGGAGAACACACGCCCCTTGTCCCTCGAGACACAACGGAAACAAACGCAAATGGCAAACGCGAAATAATAAAAAAACAAAGACGAAACGAACACGCGAACACGGGCGAAGAAGGCGGGAGATGTATTCGCTAAAATAAAGGGAAGTCTCGAACGAGCACTCGCGTGCAATAGTTTATGTTATTCCACAAGACAGATTCGCACGTACATAGCGTGCAAATGCAGGGACACACACGCACTGAGCGGGAAGGAACACGCCGCTCGTCTTGCTGCTCTGCTAAATACCACGCGCCTAGCGTGCCATAAAGTCTCGTTCGTTCCCTCTCAGGAAAAGAGCACGGGCAGCACAGCACGTGAGTTCGCATGCATGTTTAATGTTTCCTTCGCGGGTGGCGAGCGTATATAAACTTAGAACAGTGTACCTTTAAGCGCACAAAGAAAAATACATAAGTGTACACACACGCACACACTGGACCAAAAACATCCACCAGACCAACGGACAACGCACGACGCACGCCCGTGAGAGGAACACGACGCGACGTGAGGGTCGCCCGGCACACGCCTTTTTCGCAGCAGCCACGGACTGGTGTGCCTGCCCGAAAAATCTCCCTCCGCCACTTCAACTCGATCACGCACTGCTCTTCCAAAGCACGCCGCCAACATGTATCACGCAGGCGCGCCAAACGACACGGGAAGGGCTGGCTGAGAGGGGGGAGAGAGAGGGAGACCCAGCGGGGAAGGTAGGGGAGGGTGGAAGAGAGGGGTAGGGGAATAGATACTCAGAGAGGAGGGGAGGGATGCAAGAAAAGCCTCCAGGGGGGGGGTGGAAAGGTGTACTAGAAGGGGTAAGGGGGATGGAGCAGGGGAAATAGGGAGCAGATGAGGGGGTCTGAACGTGGTGGAAGAATAGACGCGGAGACAAAACGTCCTCCGATCTCCGTTTACCTTTATTTCTACTTCTGTACTATATTCTGTTGCAAAGTGAATGACGCTACAAATCATTTAGTAAATGTCCAATCATTGCATTTACAAATGATATGGTAGGAAGTCCTCCACTAAGGTCAAAAAATTCTGGTAAATAGATCATAGAAAATGTTTTGTATAAAGATCTTTGAGCGACTTTTTGGAAACCATTCAAACAAAAGCATGTATTACAACAAAAAAAACTTAGCAATCTTAACAGACGAATCCGAAGAGGAAACTGATTTAAATCTAAGCCAATCAAACGTAACTACAAAAAGAATAATATTCCTAAAAATTCTCCTCCAAGAATTGAGGGAGGGACTGAAACTAGACGATGAAAATTGGGTGAGCATTCAAAATCACGGTACCTCTCCTCTCGGGACGGCAATTATTATTAGAAGAGGGATAAAAGTAAAAAACATTCGAAGTCAAGAATCAGGAATGATTACTGGAATAATGATAGGACGCATTCATTTCATAAACGCATATGCCCCCTCAGGGTGTGAAAAGAGGACTTTTTCGGTGAAACCGTTCTCCTTTATATAATAGGGTTTGCGGGTAACGCTATTCTTGGGGGGGGGGGATTTAATGCTATTTACCGTAGAATGGATAGCGATGCAAATAGAGATAAAATAAATTACCTATCCAGTTAATCGCTTAAAGCATTAATAAATGGTATTAAAGCCACAGATGTGGCAATAAAAAAATGAGAGCACGAGAATACAATTTACATCAACAGGTAATACTTCACGAAACAGAATAAACTACTTCGTAGTCTCCAGATCGATGCGGAAAACTTCAAATCTTTTGAAACTATGCCAATGGCCATTTCTGACCATTGTGCACTAATTCCAGACATTGATCTATCCCGAAATACCTATCCTTCGAAGTATGGAAATACCCAGATAAAAAAGATAACACATAACTGGAGGTTAGACACAAGTATTTTAGAAGATGGTGAAATCGTCGACAAAATTAGATTAGAAATAGATAGGCAAATGAATAATAAAACGATTAAAACCGATCCGATTTATTGGTGGGAGAATATCTTCAAAGGAAACGTGATTAGGAGAAATAAAAAATTAACAAAAGAGTACAATTAATACAAAAACCAAACCATCTCGTTATACAGAAATGCCCTCAAAGAAATGATGGAATTGAATGAAATGCGAATTGACTTCAACAAAAAAGTAAGGATTTAAAAATAACTATCCTGCGATACGAATTTAAAAAGTACGCCCCCCGACTATGGCAGAAGAAGGGAGATGTAGATAAATGGGACCTGGTTACGCAAGCAACCCTGAAGAAAACTGTTGAAAAAGCAGGAGGAGGGGAATTTGAGGGAATAGAGGAATCCGATAACGGAAACTCCACACCACAAGAACACCTATCAGACGAGGCCAAGTCATATTTTGAAAACCGCTATGAGCAGTATGGACAGTGGAGGGAGGAGGACGCCCCCAGCTCGCTCCTCTCCCTCAAGTTAGTGCTGACGGATTCATAGCAGAGATAGACGACAACTACCTAGATAGAATAAAAGATAAATTGAAGAAAGGTGAAACGCCAGGGAACGACGGTCTCCCATTTGAATTTTACTTAACGTACTGGGATAGCATTAAACCTGCTCTTGCGTTAGTCTTCAATGAAGTCACGAAGAAGAGTCGGATGACGAATAATATGAAATCGGCGATAATCACTCTCGTCCCCAAAGTAAAAATCCCAAAGAAAATTGAAGATTTTTGTCAAATCTCCTTAGTGAACGTCAATTATAAGATTTATGCCTACAGTATAACGTGCCGAATTGGCCAAGCCTATTGCCCATGAAAATCAATATGGCGGGGCAGGTAGGAAAAGTGCTATAGATGCAAATATATTAACAAGACATATTATACTCCACTCCCAAAAAAATGAAAAGACGCTCGCTCTCCTAGCAATAGATTTAGAAAAGGCATTTGATTGTATTAGAATGAAATGGACTAATCGAGTACTGAAAAACATGAACTTTCCGAACGAGGTAATCCAAATCATTCAAACTATGTAAGAAATAAACTCAATCGTCAAAATAGGGGGAAAATTTTCAGAAGCATTCCTAATTAAAAACTAGGTTCGACAGGGATGTCCCATGGCAATGTTGTGTTATACATTTGCTTAGATCCAATCCTTATAGCAATAGAAAATTGCGTAAAAGGGGTCCATCGATGTGGGAAAAAATATACAGGTGTAGCATATTTTCTGCTATCGGTCTAGGCCCAAGTTGAGTGGAGGTGACGGGGGTATACAAGTGCGTTTCGTCAGTCAACAAACAAAGGAAAATCTGTTGGCCAAACGTAGAGTGAAGAGGAACTTTTCGGTGAATCACTTGGCGCGGATGTCCCGTCACCTGACGCTCCTGTTTACATAAACGAAGCCCTCACCCCTGCCAGACGAAGGGTATTCAATGCTGCGAGAGAGGCGAAGAAGACTAAAAAGTATGCTTATTTATGGATACGCAACGGAAGAACCTTAATGCGAAAGGCTGAAAAGGAGCAGATAATTGTATTGACTTGTATGGATGATATAAGTAAGCTGTGATTTATTTATTTATATTTCATAATATGTCTTGATTTCATTTTTTTTCTCAATGGCTGCTAAAAACACTAACCACGGTACTGCGTTAAAATTTGCAAATGAAATTACCGTAATCCAACAAAATGTTCGCAGCTTACGATGCAATTTTGATTTATTTTTGTTGCATTTGTACTCCTTACCTTTGAAGCCTACAATTATAGTTCTAACGGAAGTATGGATTCATAGTAATGAAGTAACACTCTATAGTATTTCTGATTATAAATGCTATGCAAAATGTGGCGATCACACACGAGGTAAAGGGATAATTGTTTATGTAAAAAATGATGTATGCTCTTCCTCTGAGGCTGTAAATATAACTTCGGCTGATTGTATATTGTTAAACATAAAAAGTGATTTTATTGAGCTTCAATTACTTGGTGTCTACAGACACATAAATAATAAACCTGTAAATTTTTTCAGTGACCTCGAGTCTATTTTGACCCGTTTAAAAAATAATTCAATGGTAGTTGGCGATATGAATATTAATATCTTAGAGCTTAATAACTATTCTGACCATTACTGTAATATATTGAGCTCAAACGGACTTTCTTGCTATATTAGACAACCGACGCGAATTACAAATATTTCTGCTACATGCATTGATCATATTTTTTCATGCATTGATCATACACTTAGGTATATCAGACCATTCAATGAAAACCTTGAGCATTAGATTAAATGGTAATTATACGTATTGCTTAAAAAAGGGAAAACTAATATTTAATGAAGCAAAGATTGATCAAAATATGTTCTATGAGTGTGTGGGAAACATAGATTGGACACCTGTCTATGAAGAAGCAAACACCTCAAATGCGTTTGATTTGATGATTGATCTGCTCAATGGTTGCCTGGATAAAGTTAGATTCACAATCACTGTAGAACAAAAATTGTTACCTCTTAAACCTTGGATGACAGAAGGGCTGTTACAATCCATTAAGAGGAAGAATTATCTACTTAAAAAATCCAAACGCTATCCAAGTAATTTATCACTAAGAAATGCATTTACAAAATGCAGGAATCAATTGAGAGAAAAAGTTAAAGAAGCCGCAAATAATTATTACGTTAAAGAGTTTCATAAATTCCAAGATAATTATACTGAACAATGGAAAGTGTTTAAAGAGCTGGTCGGGGAGAAAGCAAACAGAGAGAGTCTGCAACTGAATATGAACGGTAAAATAATAGATGATCCAACCGAATTGGCCAATGAATGCAATAATCATTTTATACATGTCTTCAATTCTGCTCAATTCCATCATGATCGTCATGTTCCTGGCTCCTTCTCGAATCCTTGTTTAATCTCAAATGAACCAGCATCCATTTACTTTGAACCTATAATCCCAAAAGAATTAATATTATTTCCGCTTCCTCATCGTAAATCTCCAGGAATTGATGGTAGGTATAACAACCCGTCTATTAAAATCTGTAATTAAAGAAATAGCTCCTGTACTTACGCAGTTGATTAATATTAGTTTCACTAAAGGCGAGTTTCCTACTGTGTTAAAAAAAGCAATAGTAATACCAGTGTTAAAAAAAGGCAGTCATTTGAACAAAGAAAACTACAGGCCAATTTTTTTTAATCAATTTTTTCAAATGTTATGGAAAAACTGGTGAAAGTCCACTTAATTAAGTTTCTTGATAAGCATAAATTTTTTAGTAAAAACCACTTCGGTTTTCGACCAGGCAAAGGTGCTGAAGATGCACTTGAGAAATGCATGTCTTATGTATTCTCAGAGATTAATTGTTTATTGACATAAAGAAGGCCTTTGACTCCCTGAATCATAAGATATTATTACAGAAACTGGAACATGCTGGTGTACGAGGTGTAATATTGAGTTGGTTTAAAAGCTATCTGTCCATGCGACAACAATGTGTTCGAGTTGTTGATAAAATGAGTAGTTATGAATTTATAAATACAGGTGTGCCACAAGGATCCGTGTTGGGTCCTATATTGTTTCTAGTATACATAAATGATCTATGTAATCATGCATTTAGAGGAAGCGTAACTGTTTTTGCCGATGATATAGCCATAAATTGTGCGTCAGCCAACTTGGAGTGTGTTGAAAATAGCATAAAAGAAGACTTAAAATTTCTAAGACAGTGGTTTGAATTTAATGGTCTCCAAATGAGTGAAAAAACGAAGTTTTTACATTATGATCTTTGTAAAATAAGCTCCTATGATTGGAACTTAGTATACCATCAAGTAGATTGCTCTAAATTATCATGTAACTGTCCGGTAATCGAACGAGTCAATGAAATAAAGTATCTAGGAGTCACCATAGATCAACAATTAAAATGGGACAGTCACATGTCAAAAGTTTCTGGTGCACTAAGATACTGCCTGGCAAAATAATACGTAATAAGTGTTCAATTCATTTCCGCAAAACCCTTTATTGTTCACTGGTTCAGTCTAAGTTAAGTTATGGATTAGTCTGCTGGGGGGGAGCTTATCAAAATGTACTCCAACCAATTACTGTACTGCAGAAAAGAATAATAAGAATCATTGCTGGTAAATCAAAATATCATCATTCTTTCCCCCTATTTTCAGCATTAAAATTGCTACCGTTGAGACACTTATATGCCTATAAAGTCCTTAAATTATTCTACCTAAGAAGTGGGAACAAACTATTAAAAAGAACGAAACATAATCTCAGAAATAAATTTTACGCTCATCCAATCAAGCCAAAAAAATCGCTCTTTAAGAGATCATTCCTGTACATGGGACCCAAGGTTTACAGCTTGCTACCAGAGGACTTAAAAGCCGGAAATTACACTAAAAATAAACTTCTCAAACTAATAGCGGAATGGATTCTAACTCAGCAGGGTGTAGAAAATTTCTTTAATATTATCGTATGAAGTTTTTTTTTATTTTTCTATTTATTGTATTCCATTTGGTTCATTCTGAAATCTATTGGAAAACTACTTTGTATATATAATTGATTTGTATTGTTCAGTTAAAAGCAATATGCAGCTATATATTCTGGGATGGTAGCCTCACCACAGATATTTCTTAGAGGCTACCTAAATCTTCCCCTTGTATGGAAAAAAAACCAGTAATTTATTTGTGATGTTTGTTTTTTTTGGGAAGTAATAAACTTATTATTATTATTATTATATGCCGATACATAACTTTATTTATTAATGACTAGAAGGAGTTAAACACAATAAATGAAACATTTACACACTTTGATACAGCTGGGGTAAACAAATATAGAAAGAAATCTAAACTTCTACACATACATGGGGATGAAATAAAAAATACGGATCGACCCGAACGAGCGAAATAAAAACTTTAGGCCTATGATGGCAAATAAATTATTTTCAGATGGTAGAAAAAACTGAGATAAGGCAATTAATATAATAAAATGGAACCTGACTAACTTCCCCGATCAAAGAATGCCTTTAAAAGCAAAAATAGCCTTCATAAATCAAATGTTATTCCCCCCACAGTGGTATGTGGCCCACGCGTGGCCACTTTCGGAGAGGAAAAATGCTCAGATAATCAAAATAACAAATATATTTATCTGGAATGTATTTATTAAGAAAGTGAAGCAAAATAAGTTGTATGCTCCTCCTAAACTGGGTGGCCTCAAACTAATTGATTAAAAAATGAAAGCGAATATCATAAACAGAAAAAAGTAGCAGAAATTTTGCAAGGGCATTATAATAGGAAAACGCTAATGGTGAGCGCTCTGGGGAAATCAAAAATAATGATGTATGTTAGGAAGGTACTGACTGAGGCAATTGATTTTTAAAATAAATATGCAACCGGTGAAAAAATCCACTAGACGAAAAAATCTACGAGGAGGAAATTAAAAATATACATAATGAAAAACCACTTTAAAACCCGAGAAAATACCGCTAAGACAAATTATGTAAAGTTGAAACACTGCATCAATGAAAAAAGTAAAATGTACGAAATTTGCAGTGATTGTACGGTACCGGGAGAAATGAAATACAAACTTTGACTTTGCAATAGCCCAGTAAGCCCTAAATGCAGAAGGATAGACAAGGTAGTCCACAAAATACTAGGTTGTAAAGGACCAAACAGGGAATGGGAAATAATTAAAAACCTTTTAGAGACTTCGACACGTTCGGAGATGGAGATATTGGAAAAAATAATCTGTCAATACTTGATTTTAAATTATTTCCTGCCAAGAAAATCATAATCTTAACGGAATTTATAGCAACTTTCGTGGAAAGTCAAACAGTTCAGAAAAAAATAAGATCGCCTTACCGAAAAAATTAAAATACATAGTAAATAAACTGTTATCCTCCTCGCAGGGTTAAAAAGCATGACTGCTAAACGTCTTTTAATATAATTTTATGTAAAAAAGAGATAGAAACTAAAATATGCAAAATATATACATATATGTGTCTAAAAACACCTTAAACAAGAGTGTAATATAAATGTATGTATCTTTGGAGCGGAGTTTTTTGCTCTGCCTACTAATGCATGTAAAATAATATGATGTTGTTATAAAATAAAAACATTGGAACAACACAATTTCATCTTTCTAGTAAGGTTAAGCAAATAAAATAAATTTAATGCTTTCAGCAACAACAACTTGAAGCGTTGAGATAACATTTCATCCACATGAAATCTAGGGCGCCTCTAAGATACTCTAAGATAAGGCAAAAACATAAACTGCCAACTGCCAAATATAGATTGCCAACATAAAACATGATATGGTACATAATATTTAACATAATCATCTGGTACATCATAAAAAAGTCATAGAATTGATATTACAATGATGATAGTGCCATTAACTTTTCAAAGTAGCGCTAAGTTTAAGAAGGAATAATATATTACATTCCAGAAACCGTCAACAAATATGATTTTTAATAGAGAATTTCAACCATTCATTTAGAAAATTTCGAAAATTGCAATTTTTACATTACGTTTTACCTAACGCTACGATCAAAAGACTAAACTGAGGTGTTAAACAGGCAAGCAACCTCTCACCAGCACAATATAACAAAGATGTACTTAAAATTAAAAATAATATATAAAAAAATTCAATCAAAACATTTCGTCCTTCAAAAAAGAATTATTAGAAGCATGACTCTGAAAAATATAATGGAGCACCCGTACCATTTATTTGTAAATTTGAGATTGCTTCCATTACAGCACTTGTATTTGTTCAAGATGATGAAATTATTTTATATAAAAAGTGGTAATACTCCAACATTATCCGGCAGTACACAGATGTTTAATTTGAGTTTCCATCGGTCCAAAAGATAATTATATAATGGCTAATACTAGAAAAATACGAAAAGTTTTAAAGTATTTCTACAGTTGGCCAAGTTTTGGATATTGGAAGAGGAAGCTATTATTGGATTTTTCTGAAATATATATTATTCTTTTCTTAGAATTAGAGCTACTTTGAAAAGTTAATGGCACTATCATCATTGTAATATCAATTCTATGACTTTTTTATGATGTACCAGATGATTATGTTAAATATTATATACCATATCATGTTTTATGTTGGCAATCTGTTTTTGGCAGTTGGCAGTATATGTTTTTGAAGAGGGTTGCCTCAGCACAGGTATTCCTTAGAGGCGCCCTAGATTTCATGTGGATGAAATGTAAACTCAACGTTTCAAGTTGTTGTTGCTGAAAGCATCAAATTTATTTTTTTACTTAACCTTATAAGGAAGAGGAAATAAGATAAGATAAAGAAATTGAAATAAATGGAATTGAAATCAACGGAGAATAAATTAACATGCTCCGCTTCGCAGATGCGATTACAGTCATAGCAGAAAATTGCTGTGCTCTTCACTAAACAAAAAGGACCAAGTTTTCTAAGAATACAAAATTAATATACATTCAAACAAGACTAAAATCCTAGTATATGAAAGAGACGCTAAATTCTGAAGCCACACAGAGAGAAAAGAAATTAGAGAAAGTGGATTCCTTATCCTATTTCGGTAGTACCATCACCTGAGACGGAGGAAGAACAACGGACATCAAACGAAGAAAACCTAAGAAATCGTTTATGGTGAAAAGGCAACTGTTGTGTTCAAAGAATATTCAACTACAAACTATAAAACAGTATATGAAAACACTCGCATGGAGCGTGACACTATCTGGATCGGAAACATGGACCATTGGAAAAGCAGACCAAAACAAACTAGAAGCCTTCGAAATCAGGTTCCCATAGGAAGACGGAAGACCATACATAAACCAAATAAACGGGATGGAAAATAAGATGAACTACCAGTAAGGGAGCTAGCATTAGAAAGGGCAGACTGCAGGGCTATAGCAAACCAATCTTAGGGATTGAACGACGAATGATGCTGATGGCGATTAAAAGTATGCATTTCTTCCCATGCTATTCTTTGCATTATTCTTCCTCAAAAGTGAAACTTTTAACATGGACTCCGGTGGAGATATACCAGATTACAGCAGAAAAAAAGTCGAACGTTTGAACGAAAAAGCATATAAAAGGTTTCAATTACAACTGTTTCTAAGGAGCGAACAGTCCTGAGAAATTAAAGTAAATAGCTACTTAGGAATGGCAGATCTTACATTTTCCCGGCGTATCTGCTAAGTAAATGTCTCTCGGGTATTCGACAGGGTGTGCAGGTTTATGCATCCACAGACGTTTCGGAGAACGACTTTTTCTCCATCCTTAGGAATTCTTAAGGTTATTGGCCTTGTCAAAGAAGCCATAGAAATCCGTTTACAACCTAAGATCTTCAACAGAGACGCTGGTTTCCATTTTAGTACTGCCTGAAGGCCCATCACCAAGACCATTGAATATGCAAGGGAAGGCGGGAAAATGGGTATATGCAATAGCCAATCAGATGGAACTGACCCCAAGGAGCCATTAGGCATTTTGGGCCTAGATATTCAGCCCACTAATGGTAGTAATTTTTAGAGCAAAACTGATCCTCGTGGGAAAAAAATCAAAGGATCTTGAAGGCATTAATGGAAGAGCGGAGGATACAGTGGCTGCAAAATGCTGTAGAAGATCTGAGTAAATTGAGATGAATGAAGAAGATTGAAATGGTGTTTTATAAAAGAAGAAGCCAATGCCCATTTTGCGAAGTAGAACTTTATATGATGATGATGAAGTTGCTCATAGAAAACGCAGAAGTTAAAAACAAAAATTTGTTTGTATTTTAAAGACTGCGTATAGGGTTAGCATATACGGTGCGAAATAAATATTTTTGGTGAAATTCAACTGTTAAAATATTGATCTCTTATTATAATTGTAATATCTGATTCTCAAAAATTATTGACGCAGACAAAGATGATAATAGTCTAAAAACAAATCTGAGTATTAGAGGCTGATAGTTATCGTTCCCAAAGTTCTAATCAAGGAAGAAATGGATATATAGCTCCAAATAGATGCTTCAGCAAATATTTCGTAATTTATAGAGCAGTCCGTAAAATTTGGACCCAATAAAATAAAAACAATCTTTAAGGCATATTTCAATTCAAGTCTCGCCGTTGTAGTCGTATTTTTCTACACATTTAAGTATGCAAAAGGTAATTGATCTGAATGAAAATTTTTCTTTTCTCATTATAATTCCATTAAAAAACTTAATTCTGTATACGCTCGAAACATTGATACTCTTAGAGTTTCTGGTTTTATTCCAACTCACTAAATGATTAGGAACGATCCCTGAGGATCTCAAAACAAACTTCATCAGAAATGCCCAAGATTAGTCTAAGAGATCAGCAGTCATCTATCGTTTCTCCGTGACGTGCCACCTGCTATTTACTCAATATTTTTACTCCTTATCAAGCGAATGAGTTCACAGAGGGCGATATATCGGGAGTAAAAAATAAATTTCAGTAAAGAAGGTCCACTTCAAAATTATACATATTACCTTCACGCCGTTCCCATTCATGGCAGACAATGACGAAAGACTTTAAATTCTAAGGTGAGAAATAGAAAAAAGGCTTTGATCTAAACTATCAACTCCACACATCCCATACCTCTACGAATCCCTTTCCTTCTGCCACATTCTTTCATCGGTTTCAGGAAAAAAATTAGGTAATATAATTTCACTGTAATAGAATCGGGTCTTTTTAGATTACTGGGTACATGGACAACTATGGTAAAGGTAATTAAGCCCCCTGATTATTAGAGGCTGATAGTTGTCGTTGCCATAGTTCTGATCACGGAAGAAAGGGATAAGGAGCTCCAAACATACACTTTTTGGAAAATCTCCGATTTCATTACACACTTTTAAAAACGTTTCCCGAGAAAACCGTAAATTTTAGGGAAATGACTGTGATACATTTTACTTCTATGATAAACATAGTTTCATAGGCATGTACGATAGAAACTGTGGAACAAGTGGTTTTTGCGATATTTACCTTTTTAAATGACCAATTTTCGTAATTTTTTTCCTAATTTTATAACGCCATTTCCTTAGTTTCACCGTAGTCCCGGTAGAGAGAAAGTGACTTATTTCACTTCTAAAATATGCCCTTATTTTCCCCATCCAACAATTAAACAAGGTTACGGGCCTGTGGAGTGAAATGGGGGAGTTTTTTTTGCCACTTTTAATTGTTATTTTTTGGAATACTATAAGATTTTCAATACTTTTCAAAAAAATTACCTTCCACAAGCAGCCCGGTATCTATAACAGAGTTAGGAGACGTTTCATATTGAGAATGGAGTTCTTCATGCGTGGGTTACATTTTGCTCTCAGCAAAAAGGTCAAAAAACCAGAAGGTTGAGCGTACATATAGACAGGTATTTGTAATAGGGGCAACGTAGCGGACTAGATTTAAGTCCCAGGACTGAAAATTATTTTTCAGCTGTGCTACAATACTTTACATTGGTATTTTTAAATTAAAATAAATTAGTATTTTTAAATTAAAATATCAGATCTTTTTCTTTCGCTATCCCAATGGTATTGTTTACGTGTCACTCATATGTTAACTAACTTCCATCTGGCTGCTAACCTACCTAGTCCTAGCAAATTAAATAAAAATAAATAAAAAAATAAAAAATAATGCACCGTAATTGTGGCCATCAATAGGTAACCCCTTTCATCCGCGAAAGAGGGATTTTTTTATTAATAAAGAAACATGTGAAGCTTAGCACTTGTCTTGCACATGATCAACCCCGACCAACCTTGATGGAAGTGAGTAAAAATCATCAAATCAAAAAAATCATCAAGCGTATTGTGGTGGAATCGTCCCCTTAAAATTGTTTTGTCATGCTCTTTTAACCACTTCTCTGCTCCTCTCTCGTACACCTCAGTACGGTACAAGTACTAGAGGGATGCTACTTCGCTCTGGCTAGGCGTCACCTCGAATACATCGAGGATACACCTCGAATACGCCACGAACATTCGAGACCCAGGTGATAAAGAGTAAACCATAAAATTTGATAAATACAATGAAAATCTGCGCACTTTGTTAAAACAAAACTGCTACGAGCGACCACAGAGTATTTCACAACTTTTAGAGGAGTTGAGGTGGGAGCCCCTAGAGAATCGAAGGCGACACGCTAGGCTTAGCTTGCTTGCGAAATTCAGAACTGTAGTGTTTCAGATTGACAAAGAGAATATTATCATGAGGCCCCACAACATCATTACGTCTGGCAGAAGCAATAAAATAAGAGATATACATTACCGAACAGAGAGGAACCAAAACTCATTTTTTCCGTGCACAATAAGCAACCACAATAAAAACTGAGTTTCGCTAATAACACTCCGATGATACGAGTCACCAAAATTTCACCTCCCAGAATCTTATCCCTTACATCTTTACACAGCTGGTGTACTAACACCCCCTGCCACGCTCCCATGCGGCGGCTCGCAGGGTAGCATGTAGATATAGATGTTACAGAACAGTGTTACAGGATTTACAGAGCAAACGTTTTTACCTAACTACTTTTAACGGTAAATTACCCTATTAAAACAATGAATACATCCAAAAATTAATATCACTGAGCCAAACAGGAGTGACGAGATTTATGAAACCTGATGAGGCTACACCTACATCACACAGTCATCTCCTTGACTTGTATCTCTCCTTGAAAGGGAGATTTTCGGACGTTGACTATTGCCGTATCAATAAACTTTCATCTTATCGGCCTCTTAAGAGTGATCAATCGTGACTGCGTGTGTCACTACAAATACTAAATTCCTGGATTTTGTTTAGTTGGTTTAAATATTATAAGGCTATGCTGGTTTAAGAAGGTTTAAAGAGAGATACAGGGCACAGGAGTGCAGGAAAAAGAAGTGTGCCATAGAAAATCCTTATAATTAAGAATTGAGGTCGTCAAGAGCTATCGAAATGGAAGGAAAACTAAGGCCCAAATACACCACGGACAGAGGGAACGGCAGAGCGAGAGTAAAGGCGTATTGGACTGAGGTCGAGGCTGGAAATTGCTGATTCGAATCAACGTGGTTCAGAGTGGACCAAATTGAATATAGAGAAGCACTCATAAGCGAAAAAACAGCAAATACCAATAAGGAGATTGAACTTAACCAACAAGAATTACAGTAAATATTACCGATGCTAGAGAAACCATGAATATTAGGAAATTAACCTATCATCCGAAAATCTCTCACGAAACTTAGCAAAAAAGTGGCGATTCCACACTAACTCAACCATGGCTAAGGCTCAATCACCTCTGATTTTCATGACTTTTGGCAGAAAGAAAGACTAAGGTAAAAAAAGACGATTCACAGAAAAAATAATCTTATATATCGTTAAAATTTTATAGGCATGACGCCTCAAATTTCTGAGTTGGCACTAAACGGCGCGCAGGAACTTCCGGTAGTGACTCCAGTGAAGGTCAATTATGTGATTGTATTGCGAATAAAAGAACACTCGAAATTAATAGAAAAAAACTTATTTTTTTCATTACAATTGGAAGCATAAATATCTATTCCGATCTTTTAGAAGATTTGAACTGTGCCCGACAAACTTTTTACAATTTGGTCCAAGGGTAGGGCTTAGTTACTACTTAAATTACACTAAGAAAATACTATCATGACGTTCGCTGAAAGAGGAATGAAATTGTTGAGAGCCATGTGCCGGCCGACGCAGACCGATAAGGATAGACGAGGAGTGAGTCATTGCCGGCCAGTCAAGGTGAAGAAGGTTTGAGAACCCTCGTCGGCGGAAACTCGTCGGCGGATATAAAAGGCCGCGGCTGAACACCACCGGGGGCAGTCTACGGAAGTCTACTGACGCAAACGTTACGCTCGCGACGCGGATTGGCTCATGCATACTCTAGCAAATACATGGTGATTTATACTGGAAGTTGGTGTTTCAATATACGAGAAACACTACATGGTGGCAGCACCTGGAATACGCCATGGTGGAAGGAAGCAGTACGTTCGTGCTGGCAGCGGAAGTGGCAGCGCCGTCCCAATTCTCTTTCGTGGCGGAAGATTGGCGATGGGTGCAACGCTGGGAGAGATACTGGGTCGCATCTGGGCTGAAGAAGCAGAGCGACGAAGAACTGATCAATATGCTAGTTTACGTAATGGGAGAAAAGGCAGAAGACGTCCTACTTAGTTTTAAACTGTCAGCAGCGGATAAAAAGAAGTATAAAAAGGTGTACGAAGAATTCCATAATCACTACATGGGACGGGTGAACATCGTTTATATGAGAGCGAAGTTCAACCAAAGGTGCCAGAAGGAAGGAGAGCCGGTGGATGAATTCATCGCAGACCTGTATCGCCTCATACAATATTGCGAATATGGGTCACTCCAGGACGATCTTCTCCGAGATCGTATCGTGGTCGGGGTCTACGATGCGAAGTTGTCACAAGCATTGCAGATGGATCCTGAACTGACGCTGGAGGTGGCTCTACGGAAGGCACGACAATCGGAAGAGGTTCATCGCCAGCAGGGTGTGGTGAGAGGCACCCCAGGGACAACACATCGCGGAGCGGTGCCGGAGTACGAGGTTAGCGAAGTAAGGAAGAGGACTAAACCAAGTAGCGGCCAGAGAGCACCACCAGGGAGAGGAGGCCTACCGCGCCAGCATCAGCTATCACCCCAGAGATGCGGCCGGTGCGGGCGGAGTCCTCAACACGCATTCTCAACCTGCCCCGCGAGACAGTCAACGTGCCACGCGTGCAGCAGAAAAGGTCATTGGCGAAAAGTGTGTAGATCTCGAAAAGCCGTAGGCACCGTCGTAGTTCGGGAAGAAGACGACGAAGAAGGTATTTATTACTTGGGAACTGTCGAAACTTATCTCGAGCCATGGTGGGTCACGGTTACGATAAATGGTGTAGACATTAGATTCAAAATAGACACGGGGGCCGATGTAACAGTGTTAGGATCCCTCGTGGTTGAAGATAAATTGCCAGGAGTTAAATTAACCCCTACGTCTAAGCGACTGGCAGGCCTAGGAGGAACAAACTTTTGTGCAAAAGGAAGCTTCGCGGCTGATTTGCAGTGGAAGGAGAAAGTTTGTGAAGAGACCATTTACGTAACTCCTGGGGGCAGAGAGGTATTACTAGGGAGGCCAGCTGTCCATAATTTAGGAATACTTAAATGGGTTGGTGTGACTTCTTTGGGCAACGGGGCACCGGAGGAAACATTTCCTGCGTTATTTAACGGACTGGGGAAAATGGAAAAGCAGTACGAGATTCGACTGGAAGGGAATGCAAGGCCGTATGCGGTGACTACACCGAGAAGAGTACCGATTCAGCAATGGGAAAAAGTAAGAGAAAAGCTATAACAAATGGAAAAAGAAGACGTCATATCCCCGGTGGACGAGCCAACAGAGTGGTGTGCGCCGATGGTTGTCGTTCCCAAGCCAAATGGGAAAATAAAGATATGCGTCGACTACACAAGGTTAAATGGAAGTGTACGTCGCGAACAACACATGCTACCAGCAGTGGATGAAATTTTAGCCCGTCTAGGTCAAGCAAAGGTGATGAGTAAACTCGACGCCTGCAGAGGATATTTTCAAATACCGTTGGAAGAGAAGAGCAAGAAGATAACCACATTCATCACACCATTCGAAAGATATTATTTCAACCGCGTTCCAATGGGTTTAGCTTCATCGGGAGAACATTTTCAGAAAAGAATGTCGGAAACATTAGCAGGTTTAGAAGGTGTCGCCAATTTACTCGGTGATGTTTTAGTTTTTGGCGAATCCCGGGAGCAGCACGACGAGCGCCTTGAAGCCGTGTTAAGGAGGTTGCAGACGGCGGGAATCACGCTAAATGAAAAGAAATGTAAATGGAGAGTGAATAAATGCCGATTTTTAGGACACATAATCTCGGCAGAAGAAGGATTGCTTCCGGATCCAGAGGAGATACAAGCCATCCGCGAGATGGAGAGACCCAGGACAACAGAAGCAGTACGGCGATTACTAGGTATGGTTCATTACCACTTTAAAAAAATTTAAAAAAAAATCACTTACCACAAAAAAAAACCTGGCTGACGTGACTCAACCCTTACGAGAGTTATTATCTTGCAACGGAGAACTGCCTTGGACTGAAGTACACGAAAAAGCGTTCGCTAAAATAAAGAAGAAGCTCACCGAAGCGATTTTTAACCCGAACAGAAAATGTAGAGTCTCAGCAGATTCGTCATCCTATGGATTGGGAGCAGTTTTGGAGCAGAAGCAAAACAACGGGGAGTGAAAAGCCGTCAACTATGCATCCCGATCCCTGACGGACACCGAACAGAGGTATGCGCAAATAGAAAAAGAAGCGTTAGCTTTGACTTGGGCGTGTGAGAAATTCAGCTCGTATATCCAAGGGTTTCATTTTATTTTGAGGACAGACCATAAACCATTAGTGCCGTTACTGAGCACCAAACCATTAAGTGATTTATCCGCGAGATTACAGAGATTTCGCATGAGACTGCTAGGCTACCAGTATACCATAGAACACGTTCCAGGAAAATCGTTTTATACCCCAGATATGCTTTACAGAGTACCACTGGCCTGGAGACCACTGGACAAGGATATAATTTTGGCGGAAGAGGATGAAGCAATAGTGAAAGAAGTAATAAAAGCTCTCCCAATGACAGACAGAAGGCTGGAAGAAGTCAGAGAAAAGCAAGATAGAGACGACGTCTTAAAAGAAATAAGGCGATACGTCCGACGTGGCTGGCCTGCGCATAAAGAGGACCTTGAGCCGCAACTACGGAGATATTACGAAGAGAGAGGATATCTCAATGAGGGAGAAGGATTACTTATGCATGGACGCAGAGTTATTATACCGAAGGATTTAAGGAAGGAGATGTTCGCCAGGTTACATTTGGTGCATCTAGGAATAGTGAAATGTAGAGACCGAGCTCGAGATACCATTTGGTGGTCGGGGATGTCGGCGGACATACAAAATATGGTCGAAAAATGTGAAGAATGTTTAGAGAGGCGTCCACAGCCCGTAGAACCCCTGATGCCCACAGCAGTCCCTGAGAGACCATGGATGACGGTAGGGATTGATATTGTGACCGTCCGTAATCAAAACTTTTTAGTCATTGTCGATTACTTTTCAAGATGTCCGGAGGTGACGAGGCTAACAACGACAACCGCAGCTGCAGTCATCGGAAAAATCAAAGCGATTTTTGCTAGGTTTGGAATTCCAGAAGTTGTACGATCCGATAATAGGCCATAATTTAGAGGAGAAATGTTCGAATTCGCCAAAGAATACGGGTTCCGGCTAGTGACGAGCAGCCCAAAGCTATCGAGAAGCAATGGCCAAGCAGAGTCAGCAGTGAAAATAGTTAGGAACATTGTACTAAAAGAGAAAGACCCAAAATTAGGGCTACTCATCTATAGGTCAACGCCCCTGGAAACCGGGTATAGCCCAGCTGAGCTACTAATGGGAAGAAAACTACGCACAAACCGTCCTATTTCTTCGGCCGCATTAAAGCCATCGTGGCCGAACCTGCGAGAGCACAGGGGAAAGATGGAGATAAAGAAAGTGAAGGCGGCAGACAATTACAACAAAAGACATCAAACTCGACCGCTGCCCGAGCTGAACCCCAGGGACCGAGTTTGGGTAAGTGACAGGCACCGCAACGGGAATATCGTCAACAGACGCAGCGAGCCGCGGTCATACGACGTGGAAGTTGACGGCGGCGTGGATCGGCGAAATCGAGCGTTCCTCATGACGGCCCAACCGGCGGTGCAGAGCAGCGGGTTCAGAGCAAGGGAAATCCAGGGGGGCGGAACAACGACACGAAGTGGCCGATTAGTGAGGAAAACATCTTGTATTGGCGAGAGATAAGATTCTGATACTTTTCTTTCTTTCAGAGAAGGGAGGGGGTTGAGAGCCATGTGCCGGCCGACGCAGACCGATAAGGATAGACGAGGAGAGAGTCATTGCCGGCCAGTCAAGGTGAAGAAGGTTCGAGAACCCTCGTCGGCGGAAACTCGTCGGCGGATATAAAAGGCCGCGGCTGAACACCACCGGGGGCAGTCTACGGAACAGTCTACTGACGCAAACGTTACGCTCGCGACGCGGATTGGCTCATGTATACTCTAGCAAATAAATCGTGATTTATACTGGAAGTTGGTGTTTTAATATACGAGAAACGCTACAGAAAGCAGAGGTGAGAGGATTGGTTACGTGAATGTTTAAACGGGGCGAGGGTCTTTAAGGTAGTTTGAGCGAGATATTTTCCTAGTCCTATTAGAGGCCAATATCTAATTTTACGTTTCAATTTCAGCAGCTGTAGGAAGGATGAATAAGAATGATAATTAGGTGCAGTAATATACTTTAATACGAAAAATTTTCTGTAATCAAATAAACATATGTAAGTCTTTAACTTGACTCATTTTCTCACGCAGTGCGCTAATAATTCCTTCAGAACGGAAGGTTTTTTTATAATCCTGAAAAAATTATTGGGGAGATAATATGCTTTGTTTTAAAAAAAAGTTGAAAAAACATTTTAAAAACTACGCACTATTCATTTTTTGACGAGATCTAGTTGCTGTAAATTCCTCATTATTGAAAAAGAATATCCCTCTGAAGTGCATACACCATTTCCCACGTAAAAGGCCAGGTATTTTTCATCAAATATCTCGGAGAGTGATTCGGTAAGGGGCTGATATTTTTGACTCTGTGGAAGGGTGATATATGTTTCATTAAAATGAGAATAAATTCAATAATTTTTAGGTGAAGTGATATTTCGCTCAAACTACCTTAAAGGAATTTAGACGTTCGTCGAAATACGTAAGGTAGTTTGAGCGAAATATCATTTTACCTATAAATGAATTTGGTCTCATTTTAAAGAAGAATATATCACCCTTGACTATCCATTGACATAAAAAAATCACCACCGTACTACACTACTTTCCGAGATATTTGCAAGAAAAGACCAGCCCTTTTACATGGGAAAAAGTACGTGTATGGAATCCAGAGAGACCTCATTTAACAACTGAGGCATTTCCTACACTTAGATCTCGTAAAAAAATCAACAGTGTGTTGTTTGTGTGTTTTCTCAACTATTTTTGAAGATTAATCACTTTGTCACCGCAGTAAATATTTCGGAATCACAATAAACTTTCCGTTTTGATGGAGTTTTAAAATTACCACGTGAAAAACATGAGTCAAGTCAAAGACTTATTTATATATTTTCATATGATTTCTTACAATTTCTGTCATGTAAAACTATATTATTGCACCACTAATAATGCAATATTTTATTTGTGTGTCTCACACCTGGTGAAATTTAAACTTATAATTCGAATATGGTCTCTATTATGATTAGGGAACTATCACGCTCGCACTACCTTAAAATCTCTTATGCACGTCCTTACGCCGACGGAACTGCCCCCAACATAGAACCCTGAGAACAGTAAGAATATGTCAGATACTTTCAGAAATTTCACTTAAGTGCTCTTAAAAATTATACATACAAGGCTACGAAACCGTTTAAAGATAGTAAAATTATAAGAAAAATAATTCTTTCATTTTATGGAGCTTTCTATTCGCTCTAGTACGTTGCTTACTTCGCGCAGCAAGTCAGCACAATCGCTTTCCAATAATTTCATACTCCGCGTACAGCAAAGCACGCTTAAAAAAAGAACGGAAGCTGAGTACATGTAGAGTAAAAATATACAAGAATCACCAATCACATCAGTGATTTTCGTTTTTGTGTAGATTTTCATCATAGGGTTCAAACATGCCTATGTTTAAGTTTTTAATTTCTCAAATAAAAAAGGCATTCATTTACATGAATGTACATTTTGATAATGTCCCTGAACCATTTGAAAAAAAATATTCGGTAGTGATTAATTCGCGCGAGTAGAATAGTTCTCATCGACAATAATCGAGGAATACACAAACTTGTTATATGCCACACAAAATTTTATTTCACATACCGATTGCGACTCCTGATTGTTATTTTCAAGGTAAAACTACAAAGACAGGACATAAGCAAAGCCTTGACTGGTGCATCAGGGTACAGTTGTTGGGTTGATCTAATTTACTGGACAAAGTATGATTGCGTGAAGTATCGCAGATCTTTTCGTAATCGATAACTAGTTAAAGAACTATAACCGTACAGAGAAGAACAATAAGATTTTTGGTACTCATATCATCATATCCACCCATAAGAGCATTTATTAATAACACATATCACTCAGTACCTTTTCCATCCGTTTTCAGTGCTCCTATTCGTAATTTATCCTGCAGAAATTAATAATTACTCCAAGAAGTCTAAAAAAAATGTTTTCTGTTACGCGCAGTGCATTAAATTATCATCCGACAGGATTTAATTGAGCAGATATCCCAAAATGTTATTCGAGGCAAGAAATATCAAAGATCAGTTGAAACGATAGTCCTTACATCATTGATTTAACTTAGCTTCTGTGCACTTGAGGCCCCTTCGATCCGATCCTAATGTTCTGCGTAGAGCTTGAAGAGATACACAGACCTGCATATGAAATTTTTTGTAAAATAATAGATGATTCTGGCATATTTTTGGACGCTAATTCCAGTAAAACTTATAAAATGATTTAATCACCCACCAATTCAAATTAATGATTTTTTTAGAGAATAAACAGAAATATGGTAAAATACAATTGTGATTATAAACGGTATTACTTCTACATCTTCACAATTATTCAATCTCTCCTTAATATTTATTTTTGGTTCCCATACACTTTATCCAAAATATCCCACAATACTTGGCTATATTTGAACTTATTTTCCTCAATAATTTATTATCAACCAACCATTTTTTCATCCACTAATCTTTCCTACGATCTTTAAGTTTTCAAAATCTTAATCCAAAGTAAACTATCCATACAAAGAGAATCTATCTTTTTCGCGCTATTTAATGTGATATCACCGTAAGGTATCTGAAAACCCATTTTATAGTTCAAACTTACCAATATGTGTCCTCTCTATGATAAGAACAACCATATCCCACTTTTTCATAGTATTTTGACTCTTTCTTCTTTTTTAAGCGATCACCATCATTCATCGTTCAATCCTAAGATTGATTGACTGCAGCCCTCCACCCTCCCCTTTCCAATGCTAGTTCCCTTTCTCCCAGGCATTTCTTCGTATGTACTTTCCACTTTATTCTTCCCATGCATTTATCCCTTGGCCTTCCTCTTGGGTCTTTACCCTTTATTTTTCCTTCAATTATATTCTTCACATGCCCAAGGTTCCTAATGAGTGTACCCAATCCATCTATTTCTTCTTTTCTGGGCGGAATTTCTTACTATAGTTCTTTCCTCTTCTCACTTCTTCATTTCTTATTTTATCCGTCAATTTTATCTTCAGTCAATGCGAGGTTTCGGATAATAATGAATAATTACTCAGCAAAATTAAGCTGAGTCGAGGGGCGTTTCGTTGAATAAAATGGTAAATTTTAATAACGTACCATGGTTCTGACCGCTTACGGCCACGCGCCGACGCGACTGGCTAGAGCTGCAGACACGGTCATTTTGGTCGCGCAGCAACTGAATGGATGTTTACAAATGAGCCAACTTTATCACGAGAGATGAAAGGCAGCTTTGCTTCCTTTGACGTGGTATGAAACAAAGTATCTTTCACTATACTCTTCTACTGAGAGTCGTCGTCAGTAGCTCACCGAACGCGCCAATTGCTTAGTTGGAGTGTAAAAACTGCGAGGTTTGTCTGTGAAAATCACTATAAATATTAATTGGAAACCGTTTAGAGTACTTCAACACCTTGGAAAAAAACTGGTCCTGAGATCATGCGACTAGTTGAGGACGTTCCAAAACAGGGTGAGAACGGATCTGGTAATGAAGGGTATGCTGCCCGTCGATTTTTTTCTCAATCCTTCCGTTTCTGCTGGTATTGTTACGGAAGACTCTTAAGTCGTATATTCTACGAGTTTCTTCCACTAATTTTGAACACAACGTATATCATTCTAAGGTGCGGCGAAAGTTTAATAAAAGATTCGCAGACATCCTTAATGTCTTGAGCAGTGGGTATGAAATCAGTCCCGGTTTTCAAAAACAGCAGCTTTCAACCAGCACGAGAGTAATTAAATATGTACCTCAAGTAATATATGCCACCGAGTGTACGTATGATGTATACCGGTGCATGGTTCTATAATTATTCTGGAACTACCACTACCAATAGGACATTTTTTCGAAGAGGTTCAAGAATCACTCCATCATCTTGGATTGTCCTTGGCACGTTATCTCATGGTTGACCTCCATGCCTGTCCATCTTGAGCCAGTCTCTTGGTATTGTTTCATTTCTACCAATCTTAAATTATGTCCAGCAACGTACGCTTATTTCATCCTCGTCCTCTCTTCTATCATTCTCTCGAACACAGTCTTCAGCGTACAATGTCCGAATCAATTCATCTCTATTTGTTTTTCTCAGCCAGTTCCCTTTCAACTCCGATGCTTCGTCACACTTACACATTCTATTCTTTATCCTCCTATTATTTTCCTTCAAATCTCCTCTATATTAATCTTTTGAAGGTATCTTGCCTTTTTATTTCATCTTTCCGTAGTTCATATCTTTATTTGTCTTATTTCGAGTGAACTGGGACTAGCCACGGATTAAGTTATTAACTTTACGGAGTCAACCGTAATAATGTGTTAAATTCCACTAAGGAAAAATCATCCGCCTTGACCGGGACTCTAACCTATATTCCTCGATGTTCCGCTGAGTGCTTAAGCCAGTTAAGCTGCCGACGCGTCGCGTCGTCTTCCACACGCAAAAATTGAAATAGCTATATCATCAGCAAACTTTAAGAGTTCCACTCGTTTACCTCCGATGTTCACTCCTCTGTTTCCATCAAAGCATTCCGTTATTATCTCTTCAAAATATATGTCAAATAGGGTTGGTGATGGGATAGTGACTTGAAAATGTGACATCAAGAGAAAACACTAGGAAAAATATCAGGAGCAGCGATGAATGAAGATCGGCTGCATATGATACAGCTGTCTTCAGAACCTTTCCCATCTTCCGTAAGCTGTTTGCGACAGAGTAACAGAGGAAGTGATTCGTGTGAAACGCTCTCTTTGCTAATGTCTCCCTGAAACGTAAACCTTCTAAATGATGATTCGAACTAATCACTTTCGTTATCAGCATAACGCTCTATAGTAAGTACAAGTAGATAGCTTTCAAAAAGTTTTCCTTCAGCTTCTGTTTTCGCTGTAAAGACAAAAATAATAAAGCTTATTTCAAAGGTTGTTGGAGTGCTTCATTATTTCCCTTTTACCTGAAGCATCCATTCTTTGACATTTTAAAAGGATCTTTAAAGGGCTTCCATTTCCGCACCTCTCTCCTTACCAATATTATTCCCTTGAAAAATAATAGCCTTTCCCACCTCACCAGCCCTGGATCAACGTTTTCCTGCCTTTCTCAACCCTCCCCAAATTTTGGTATTTTCTCTATCCCCTTCCAACAAAAGCAGCTGTAAAAACAATAAACAAAAATTAAAGACGTTCTCTCAATTTAGAGACAATTACAGGAAAAACATCATTCACCTGGACTGGGAATCGAACCCAAACCACTAAATTCCCACTTACTTCCGCGCCAAGTGCTTAAACCAGTTAAGCTACCCAGGCATCCTCTTCCACTGTGAATCTCATGGTGGTTTAAGGAACACGTTGTCCTCAGGGGTAACGTGCATGTACAGGCTGTTAGAGCACTAGGCTCGAAATCAAATAATCTGGGTTCGATTCCCAGTCCAGGCGAATGGTTTTTCCCTGTGAATTTCACACATTTGTGTGAACACTTGCGGGTGACTCCGTTAAAGTTACTGCTCGACTAGTTCCGTGGTTCTTTCAAACGTTCTCTACCTGAAGATGCCGCAAACCGGTGAAACGCGTCGCACAATTAAAATCTTGTGGAAAAATAATAAATATTTGACTTTATTATGGATGCATACATCTTCAACTTCCTCAAAGTGCAAAACTTCAACAAATTGACGCCTGCCACAACCAAATTAATTAGGATACTAAAAATTGTATACCCCGAGAATTTTGGTCGGCAAACGGCCAAACGAGGGGGAGTCCCTTAACTCGAGGGTAAGGAAAACACGAGAAATATTGGTACAGTTATGCCTCGTTGAGACTACAATCGTACATACGATGGACTGTGCAACAGTAAGCTGAATTTTTTATGTAAATGCACGATCGTACCATGGTAGCCCATAGTTCCTAACGACGTAACATCAAAGTGGTAGCTCTGGATTTGCGAGCATATCTGCGAGCTGGAACCTCTTCTCATGCAAAAGGAACAGGAGAAAGCTTAAAATATTTTACCAAAAAAGGACTGTATTTTAATAATTTTTGTAGCAATGCATATGAAAATGACAACGACTTCTGGTCTTCCTCAAGCTCAGTAAATCAAGGAGGATAAAATAAAAACGAAATAACTCTTTTCTCTCCAAATGGCAACTAAACAAAAACATTCGAATCACATGGTGCCTACGATATTTTTCAAAAATTGTGAACACAAGATGCGTGACAGGCTGAATTTTGAAGTGAAGAATTAAAGAAACTTTGGCCTGAAGGAAACATCTTTTCAAAATTGATGCATGTAATCAAGCGAAGTTTAAATGATATTCAGTGCATTAGGAAAGGCAAAATCATCTTTTTCTTGCTCTAATTAAAATTCACAACTCTTTCTTGTGCTCGTCATATTTCCTAAAAAGACTATTAGAATGAATACACTATGCAAGAAAATACTCCAAATGATGGATCTGCGTCAATGTAAAACCAATATCCGTTAACATGCTTTTTTTATTTCTCATGAGAAAGAAAACGAGGTTATAGGAACTTGTTACAGACTACATATATTGGGGTAAATGGCCTACCAGAAGTTCATGTGGAAACATACCTAAAATGTCCTATTGGAACAGAAGTACCACTTATGGAACAACAACTTGGAAACATTTGTCTCGTGTTAATGAGTAAGAGACTAATCAATTGGAAAATGGGAAGAGAATAAGGACTTACGAAACTTATGTAAAAGATAGGTGCTGGAGACGGATGCTAAAGATCAAATTTTGCATAGAAACATTAGAGACAATACGGTTACCTAAAAGGAGACAAGCACCAAATAACATTCTTATGAAGTGCTTCTCAATTTGGCTCAAATAAATGGATCAATTAAAATCTGGATGAGAAGAGGATTGAGACATTATTGAAAAACAAGTTAAAGTACCTTGACAATGACAAAAATGGTCAAAACCATGGTCGGAAAGACTAAAACAGTTTGGGAAGTACAAAGTGAGTTCTCTTTTCACTTTATTGAACTTGCTGCAGAAGATGAATACTGAAAATTATACGACGGATGAGATCAGAAGCGGAGAAGTACACAAAAGTAAATAAAGAGGTAAAGCACATGGAACGTCATCAGTAAGACACGGCTCTGATGGATAGACCTACCTCTGAGACTCAACGGACTCGTATGGAAAATGGAAGAATGAAACAGCGCAAGGGCTAAAATAAACGGGACTACGAGCGAGGAAACCAGTATTCGTGTGGGGTGTGGTACTCTCTGGATCAGAAACATGGGGGGCTAATACGAACCGCTCACCACATGCGGTAGAACAACGCAGGCGGTGTCGCAGCGCTCTCACCGCCCGATGCGATTACGAACGGGCCTCGGGCGGTGTCTCACCACGCCAAGGAGTCGGTGTTTCACGGTGGCCGGGGGACCTGCCTTCATAACTCCGATTGCCTGTATTTTCAACATGGCCGAAGTTTGTTTACGTTCTGGAGCCCTAGCTGGCGGTTATATACGACGTCAAAGAGGTTGTAGCGTTCTTCTAATAGGGCATTTATAATTAAAATATCTGAGTAAACTCACGTAAAGTGAAATATAATCGTTGGACGTTAGTGAAAATATCGTAATCAACAACACCGGAATGACGAGACGAATAGCCGGAGTAAGGGTATCTACAGAAATTACCCGAAACAAATATTATCAGCCGAGTTGTGTTCATATTTATGATAAATATATCACATGAAAGTGTTTCCGATCTATGGTAATGCCCTTTCTCTTCACTTGCTCAGTTCCGGACAAGATTTGCTGAGCCCACTTCGTCGCTTGGAATGACCCGGTAATTATCATCTGCGTTACCACAGCTGTGAATGACTTCTTGGATATCAGCAACGCTTATGCCATTATATTGGAATGTTAATGTGATAACCTACTGCCCCTGCGAGTGAATTTGTGGGTTAACTTATCCTTATTGATCCCATGGTGTTTTGGTCTTTGGAATTCCCAGTGATGTGTTCGTACTTTAAAGCATATATCCAGTAGAAAATGGGCTCTTTGGACATTTACTCATAGCTTTATGGTGCTCGTCAGTCTTTTGGAAAGAAGTTAATTTCTTTTTTAAGGTCCGACCAACTTGTTCGAGTGTTTAGTATTGGTATGGCCAACAGCTGTTATGCTTTACGTGCTGCGAGATGTATGATGCTTGAAGTTATTATGTAATTTTTGTGACCCTCTGATTAGTGTTCTATGTGCATTTGTCTATTTTGTCAATGATTCTCGGTTCCTTGGCCTTCTGTGTTAGTGGGATGTGCCAGTGATTTTGTGATCCGTTGCTGTAGGCTAGTTTGTTTCATTGTGATCTTGTTCGTGGCTTTGGTGGGCAGTGCCGTGAAGGAGGCCATGGCAGTGCTTATTGTCAGTGCTCGTTATTATGACTTTAATACAGTATTTATTTAAGCCACTTGGAAAATCCAAAAATAATATAAACAGATATGATTGATATCAGCAACGATTTTGCTATACAGTTGAATATCAGTTAAACGTACTACTGCCCCTAATTGGCTCCTAAATAATCCTATCCCTAACCCTATAAATAATCCATAAATTCTCTGGGATGTGTTCAAACTTGAACACAAATGTCTAGGAGCTAACAGGCTGTTTGGAAATTTCCTCATAATGGAATGGTGCTGGTCAGTCTTTTGGAATGACGTATATTTCAGTTTTAAGGTCCTGCCTACTTCTACGAGTGTACCTGTGTTGCTGTGGTTAAAAGCTGTAATGTTCGACATGGTCCGAGGTATATGATGATGGAACTTATTTAAATTAATATTGGGCTCAAAACTTTGTCTTTTGTACGCTTAATTATAATGCTAAAGAAACCAGTTCTTGAGCTTTCTGTGTTTGTAAATATGCTAATTATTTTCTGATCCTTTGCTGCATGATAGTTTGCTTATTATGTGATCTTTTTCATGACTTTGGTGGAAAGTGCTTATTATCTGTACTTGATATTCTGACTTTGAGGCAATGTCTTTTTAGCCACATCTAAATGCAAAGAATTTCCTTAACTGAAAGGTTTTTGATAGTAGTCCAGCAGAACAGTGCATTTCGTGCTCAATACCTGATTTCTGCGAGAAATATTTTAATATCTTGATATAAGACAGATGGACAGCCAATATTCCACTGTTAATCGCGTTGCTAGCTATGTAGATGAGTACGACTATCTTGTTGCATAATTCCGCTGATAGTTCACTAGCAGAGCATTCAAGAATCAGCTGTTTCGTGAATATTCCGTGAAAATGGTAGAGCCATTCTTCGTATATTTCATTTCGGCGTGAATATTAAGTAGAAATCAACTGGGTAACAAAAGATGATCAGGAGGCAAGAATAACTGGGAAAGAGATGATTTGTCTTTCTTTTTCATACTCGAGATGGGATCCAACCCTTACCCTACAACTCCGAATATAGCAAATATTGAAGCTCTATAATTCAATTTACAATGACTAGAGTTTACTTCTAAATCATTTTAATTATCATTCCTGGATTCACCATCCATTATATTGAAATCGACGTTATTTACATTTATTCCCCAATATAGGCAAACTTCGTGTATCGCATCACGAAGTTTTAACAATATTTTGGAGTGAAGCATTTGCCCAACTTACGTTATTTGATCTTCAATTAAAAATGAAAACGCCACCATACCCAAAGTAATTCCCATTTAATATAAAACTAGATAAATATTTAAGAATTTAGAAAACCCATTCCCACAAAATTTAAAAAAATTAGTATCTCCCAGAATTTGTCTGCTATGAACGCGCGCCATTGGCTAATGTCATTTCCGCGAGTGAAGAGCGCGGTATTTTTCATACTTTCGTAGCTTCCGCCGCACTGATCATCACCGACCCCCAACGCAGGTCTCACCAACCTGCGTTGACTCACCGACCCCCCAGTTCATAATCGCAGGGGTCGTAATTGCAACTTCGGCGGTACGAAAACACCGACGGTCGCTGTGAACCGGACCCCCTGTTCGTAATAGCCCCCATGGACCACTGGAAAAGCATGCCAGGAAAGATAAGACGCATTCTAAACCACATATTAAAGAATGGTGCCGAAGATCATCATCAAGAAGAAGAAGAGACGGATAAATAAGAAATGAATAAGGGTAGAAGGGAAAAGGACCATATGAAACACAACGCAGAAAAGAAGAACCTGACAACCCTGACACACCCTGAGTCACAGTTGGTTTGCGAAGAACATAGTTGAAGAAAAAATAGAGGGAAAGGACTCAGGAGGAAAACCAAAGACCATATACTAAGGGCTAATTATGAATAAAGTACATTAGAAGAAATACTAGGGAGTAAGAGAACTAGCATTAAAGAGGGAAGGGTGGTAGGCTACCCTCAATGAATCTTAAGATTGAACCATCAACGATGATCATAACTGAAAAAAAGAAAATTAGAATTAAAATGCTATAAAAGGTAGGATTTGGTTGTTTTGACCAAAGAGAGGACACTTTTTCGCCTAATTGCTAGAATTTAAATTAAGTTAGTTTTCAGTTATTTTATGGTGATATCACCTTAAAAAGTGCGAAAAAGGAGGGCTGAGAATGAGAATTTTGTACTTCGGAAAAGGATTTCGAAAACAGCACAGGCAAGACAATGGATGAACAAAATATTTGGTTGAAACTGAATGGTGGGAGAAAAAATTCAAAACTTGGCCCAATTTTGAGGGAAATTTTGGGAAAATTGTACGAAATCCATAAAATGAACATGAAGAAGAACTTTACTGAGCAAATAGCTCAGTGCATTTTGGTATAAACTAGGAATTTACATCATTTTTACCAGTACGTGGTGTACATGAGTTTCAGCAAAAAATATGAAAATTGAGATACAGCCAAGTATCAACCGGGAAAATAGAATGCAAAAAATTTGCGTAAAGGCAACACATGACATAGAGCGAAAGCGCAATCAAAACATGCAGGCATTCATATACTCATAGGGTCACAAGAGACTAAAACTTAAAACTATCTTATAGATATTATATCCTCCCTTAAAATGAGGCGTAGGTGTGTACCCTGGTTAATAATTTTGTCTCTTAATTTGAGGGTCGAAAGTTAGATGTGACGAGAAGTGACGGAAATGAAAATGATATTAGAAAAATATATAACTCCGTTTAAAAGTGAGTTTCCTATTGTGCAGGTTCTGTAATGAATGGGTGATGGTTTCGTGTTGCGAAGTGATTTTCACGCTAGAGCGTCCATGATAAAAATAAAACTGCTTCGTTCTAAGAAAATAGGACCAAAACTAGGAAATTGTATATTAAAACCTTCGCGCGGAGCTCGGCCCTCTATGGATGGGAAGCATGGGCTATTGGATAAACAAACCAGAGAAGATTAAAAGCTCTCGAAACCAGGTGCTGGAGAAGGATGCTGAAGATAAAATGAACGGACAAAATAAAACATGATGAAAGAAAGTTTACAGAAGGGTGGAAGGGGAAAGGACCATGTGAAACACTATACAAGAAAGAACCAGAGAGATAGAACCCTGAGACACAAAGGGTTTGTGGAGAACGTAATTGAAGGTAAAAGAGAGGAAAAAATCCTCAGAGGAAGACCCAGGAATAAGTTCAAGGAGGAAATGTAGAGGAGAGAACAAAGGAAGAGCCACTACGAAATAAGATAAATAGAATTAGAAAGGGAAGCGTAGAGGGCCGCATGACATGCATCACGTATACATGGTATGATCTAGTCATCGATTTCGTTCAAAATAAGTGTTTAAGTCGCAAGCTCTTTATAGCAGGCTAGAATGAGAAATTTTCTACACATTGCATGTTACCCATCCGGTAACCAAGCAGCTCGATTCACTGTGGAGAGGCAGCAGTCTCAGCAGGGGGCATTTGCGGCACGAATCAAGGAGATAGGTCCGGTATCAACAGCCACAGCTACCGGCGAGAGTGGAATTCACGGAATTAGCCGGATTACTGTGGTTTGGAACGCAACGGGAAACCACCAAATCATCTCCCTTGAACACGCAGCCTTGCATTCTAACGCTATGAATTGATGACATTCCCCCCGGAAAAATATTCCGGAGGTAAATGAGACCCCAAATCGGATCCTATAGTGCTGATTACTGGGAGAAGACCATTAATCAGAGAGAGCATTAACCCACGCAGCCTCCATTAACAATATGTTTCCAGAGACTGCATCGATTCTGAAAAATAATTCATTAGTGTAATTCGATCAGTCAGTCGCCTATGTTGTAATGTACTTTCCGGTATCTGGAAACACTATCCTCATCTCAGTTTCTGAAACACACTTACGGTAGATCTCACTAAGGTAGGTACAGTTTGAGCGAGATAATTCCCTAGTCATAATGGAGACCATATTCAAATTATACGATTTAATTTTAGCTGCTGTAGGAAGATGAATTAAATACTATTTTATTGATAGTGAAATAATATACTTTTATTTGACTGTAATTCTAGGTAATCAAATAAAAATATCCACATAAGTCTTTAATTTGACACATTTTACTTCACGCGGTACGTTCAAAACTTCTTCACAACGGAAGGTTTTTTGCGATTCTAACAAAATTACTGCGGTGACCATATCTACATCTACATCTACGTAATACCCTGCAAGCCACCACGAGGGTGTGTGGCAGGGGGTGAAGATCACCAAACATGCACTATTGCCATGTAAGTAGGATATATAAGATAGACATGCTAGAAAATAGGGTCACAGTTTATTAGCTACTACAGTAGATTATTAGTTATTGCAAGTAATTGCAGTAGTTATTACAATAGAATATTAGTTACCACGGTATAGTACAGGTTAAAATCTACATAATAAGGAAGGGATTATTGGTAGTTATTACATGCATCATGCACTATAGACTATTCTAACTATATTTCACCTACCTATCCCTTTTGCTACGTTGCCTATTGTTCTCTCTTATGGTACGCGGGAAAAATGAATTTTTTCAATCTATCGGTACGACAATCTATCTCTCTAATCTTGTTAATATGGTCAAACCTAGCATAATACGCAGGGGTTCTTAATATATATCTAACGTCATCTGTGAACAAATCGGTTTCGAATTTACTTAAAAGGTTTAACCTAAATTTTAACCTGCGTTCTGATAGTAATTCCCATCCTAGTTCTTCTATTAAACTCGTAACACTTATACAATTATCATAACGGCATTTAACAAACCTAGCAGATCTCCTTTGCACGCGCTCTAATTCTTTTATCATACCTTCCTCGTAGGGATCCCATATACTAGCGGCATATTCTAAATGAGGCCTGACAAGTGTAAAATAGCTTCTTTCTCGGACTCTCTCATCGCATTTGCCTAGAACCCTTTTTACGAATCCTAATCTACGGTTTGCTACACTAGTTATTTACCTGATGTGTTTCCCCCATGACAAGTCTTCACTGATGGTGGCGCCTAAGTATTTAATTGATTCTACGTTACATATTTTGTTTTCTTTGATGTAATAATTATTCCGGGGAACCATATGATTTATTTTAAAAAATAGTTGAGATACATAGACCACCCACTGTTACATTTTTTACGAGATAGGAGCTAAAAATACCTCATTTTTTCAATAGGGTCTCACAGAGGTACATACTCGTACCATTTCCCATGTAAAAGGGATGGCATATATCGTCAACAATCTTGGAAAGTATTTCGGTAAGGGGCTCATATTTTGGTATCTATGAAGGGTGAGATAGTTTTCATTAAAATGAGAACAAATTCATTGATTTATAGGTGAAATGATATTTTGCTCCAACTACCTAAAGTGTGTTATATTCAAATTTTGAGAAAAGTGACCCTGTGGCCAAAGCCACCTCAAGTCTGCCTTAACCAGCTTATTTCCCCAATAATTAATTGACTAAATGAAATGTTACCCGCAACCGCATTGACAATAATTCGTGGCGGTGAGGGTAAATTATATAATCTATCAAAACTTTCTCGACCAATATAATGATAGATAATAATTAAATTCCTGAATATATGATCATCGATGCATTTAACTCAGAGCCAAAATTTCGTCAAATATATTGGCATCCCCAGGGAATTGCATCATAACACAAAGAGACTTATAAAGAGAGAGACAGTTATACAAATATTAGTACCAAAGTTGAGGATCGAAAATTTACCCATGATTTAGCTTAATATTGAACAATGACGAAGTCAATAACAACTACATTTGCGAAAAAGTAAAATACATTGCACTCGAGAAATAATTTCTTTTCTTTAATGTAATAGGAGTATCTTTTTTTTGGGGGGTACGATATCCCTTTCATACACGTAAACGTAATGTAAACAGGGCACCTACGCAAGTGTTTGAACAGAAAGTGAGAGGGAGCGGCGATCGCGACGCAACTGTGTGCGTGAGTATATATAAATATATACACTATATGTATATGTGAGAGAGTGTTGGAGCGGGGGCGATCCTCGCGAGCCCTGTCGGGATCCTGCGGAACTAACAGTTCGGTCGCCGATCGTTGTCCGGGTCCCTGCGTGCGCCTGTTTCCTCGACCGATAGCCTCCCTTCCCCTAAAATCCACCCCTCCATTCCCCAACCCCTACTCTCCCCTTCCCAGCTTCCCCTCCGCCGAAGCCCAACCATTCCTCATCCCCTCCTCCTCCTCCTCAGTTGCCTGGTAACCCCTCCGATTCGCGCAGCATCCAAGCTCGGAAAATACTTCAACGTAGGCATCTCCCCCGTCGTTCGAACTTGCGCCACTTTCAGAGCAGTAAAAGAGGCACTATGTCCCAGTTGGACCCTTTTAAAACTTTAAAAAAAAATTGAATTGGTCTTCCAGATTGAAGTAATGGTATTTTGGTATAGTGGAGGAGTAACATCGTGGCAGTCGCCAGCATATTGTTTGAAATTTTAAGGAAGGAGGAACCCTCGCACGGAAGGGATAAAGCTAAGGAGCAGAAAAGGGGGACGGACAGAACAAGGTAAGCATCGCTGTCGACATGATTGCAGTTTAAACTTGAGAGGGAAGAAGTAGGCAGCTCCAAATATCACAATGTTAAATGAAAGAATAATTTTTTGTAAAAAAATTACTTTTCTTGAGATGAATTGCACTATTTATTTCTCCATTATTAAAACATTCCACACCAATATGCAAAGATATTATGCAACAGTGTTCACCAACTAAACTACGGTGTACCACATAACACGCTGATGTTGTCCACAACCCAGCACGGAAAACCATTCAAACAACTGCCTTACATAATACTCCTCACATTGACTTCAGAAATTAAAATATCAATTATTATTAGCATATTTAGAGGGTATAGGTCACATTATATCTTTAATTTTCCCTTTCTGACGCTTCGGAATAGACTTCATTTAACCTTTACGACTAGAATGTTAACATACGGGGCATGAGGGTCATCTTAACAATATCCATAAATACACTAATAATCTATCATGCTGCTGTGCTCAAATAATATACGGCTACAAGTCAGGAGACTATGTGAAAACATTCGTGTGAAGCGTAGCACTCTACGGATCGGAAGCATGGACCATTAGAAAAGCCGACCGGAACAGACTAGAATCCTTGAAACCTGGTGCTGGAGGAAAATGCTAGAGATAAAATGAATATTTAAAATAAGAAATGATAAAGTGTACAGAAAAGCAGATGGAAGGACCAACCACCCAGAAAAGAAAAAACCAGATGGATTGGGCCCACCCCGAGACACAATGGGTTCGTGAAGAACAAAATTGGAGGTAAAATGGAGGGAAAATTCCCCAGACGGAGACCCAGGAATAATTTCATGAACCAAATAAAGAAGACAGTACACAGGGAAGGATACCAGGAGGTAAGGGAAATGGCATTAGATACGGAAGGATGGAGGGCTGTAGTCAACCAAAACTAGGATTGAGCAACCAATGATGAATCTATCATGCACATCCTCGCATCAATCACCTTGGAAACAGACATTTACAAAATCATTTTATAATAAAAATTTGCATTAATAGACAGAGAGATAGATTTAAAAATAATGTGAGTAACGCACTGACTATTTTGAAGTTAGTGTACCAGGTTTACGTGACCTTGGGCAATCCCAGGTATCCAAACTCAGAGACAATTTTTGCACCCCAGTAGTAGGGAAACAGTTTGTGGGTACTGGACTCACCCATTGAAAAAGTCTAGTGCTTAAGGTGGCCGGAACCGTTTTCGTTTGTGTTCAGATTAGCGAGAAATTTTACATACGCGTATTTTACATATATTAATTACATATACTTTACTTTCATAGATATACTTTACATGCATTAGTAATCTGTACAGATGAAGACGAAAAATATTGAATGATACCGATTTGGTATCTTCGCAATTAAATGCTCTTTAACACGTAGCCTCTTCCAACATTTCAATTTATGTGGTAATTAAAAAACATCAGTTTTACATTACGTACACTGAAGTTATTGATTTAACTTTTGATTTTTATTGCATTATTGGCACTCAGACACCCTTGTATAAATGATTACGAGTGTCTTGATTAATGAAGGGAGGTGTTGTGTAAATCGATACAAAATGGCACATACATTGTATCGATACGAATGTCATGTGCTGCCACCGGTTACCTGGTGTAAATGCATGTATTTCGTGACATTGGAAGTCGTACCTGAGCAGTCGTTTGTAAATGATCTCTGGACAATAAACGAGTACATAACATGGTTGCGCTATTTGTTTTGTTCGTAAAAACAAAATTCACGAAGTGGAATGTTGGGGCATAGTAGAGAAGAGGGAATGAAGGGAATCATTGTATGGAAAGGGAAAGAAAAATAAAGGACGAGTAGAGTGATATCACATGCCTGGTGACGCATAGGATATGGGATTATGAGGATAGCACATGACATGTAATCTGAAATGGTTAATAATATAATTAGTTATGTTTTCGCGTGAAGGAGAAAATCAGCGCATATGCTAGGGTGCCACATTGACTAAAAAACAACGGAGAGTCGATTTTTCGATCTCTATATAAGTACTCACCTGAGGTAAATCGCGTTAAGGAGACATGCCATATGCGCGTATTCATGTAATTCTAATGGTTCCAAATAAAAATCAAGCTATTATGCCGAATAAAAAACACAATTAAAAAACAAATTAAAAACGATTTTTGTTTGAATTTCGAACTCCGCGCCGTAAAACCAAGTCATAATAAGTCTTCAATTGAGATGATTTAAAAAATATAATTCTTGCATCACTTACATAGTAATATGTATAGTTATTTCCAACGTACCAACTGATGTACTTAAATGAAGAGTTGTCCGAGACTTTTATCGACTAACTTGAAGAGTGATTAAAATATGCACTCAACGACTTAAGATTCGCGCTCCGACCACCTTAACCGCCCCCATGTTTCACTATCATAAGGTGCCTTCAGCTCGATCTACCATGCTATCACTACGCAACACAAAAGCTCCAACCGTTCGTTACAGAACCATCACACAAAAGAAGCTCACATCAAAATAGATACGGAGGTAAGACGATGTGAGTAGAAAAACAAAAGAAAGTCGTGCAGCCCAATATTCTTTGAACACACCAGAAGCCTTTAAGTTATGAACGCACTAGTGTGCCCATAATTTCGCTAAACAAAATGGCATCCGTTTATACTTCCATGTTTGTTGATACTCAGTGAAGGCGTTAATCACGCAGTGTGAGGTTTCTAATACCTCTGCGATAAAGAAATTGCTAATTAATTCCTTATTTCGAACGAATTCAATGACGTAACCATGCCATTGCACCCATTCATGCCATGCCCTCCACTCTTCCCTCTCTCATTAAACGTCCCATATTTCCTAGTAGCTTTTCCCAAGTACTTTCCTCATCATTTGATCCATGAATTTATTCCTGAGTTCTGGGGATTTTTCCTCTATTTTACCTTCAGCTATGTTCTTCACAAATCCATTGTGTCTCAGAGCATGTTCTATCCATCTGGTTCTTCTATTCTGTTTAGTGTTTCAAGTGGTCCTTTCCTATTCTACTCCTCTAAACACTTTCTTTCTTTGGTTCAAGTAATTTATCTTCAGCACCCTCCTCCAAAGCTTCCCCTCTTGAAAGCTTCTAGAATGTTCTGAACTACTTTCCCAATCGTCTATGCATCCAATCCATAGAGTACCACGCTCCACACGAAGGTTTTCACGCACTATTTACTAGTTTGTAGTTTCCTATCTTCTTTGAACAGAGAAGTTGTCTATTTATCACGAACGCTGTAGTGTGTTAATCACTTCACTACACAAAATTATCATTCATTCGCAATAGAACTTGCACATTAGGAAGCTCAAATTTAAACAGATTTCGAGCAAATGAACGTTGATAATGACATCCGATTATGTTGCAATGTTTATTGATGTTTAGTTAAGTCGATAAACAGACAAATTGTAATACCTCTCTCATACCTCTGCGACAAAGGCTTACAATATGAATACTCATTTTGAACGAATTCGATAACTTCACGCATTGCATTCGGCCGCGTCTGTTATAACCCACTGACTGCACAGAATCCACCGGCTGGTTTTAAAACATTTATCCAGCACAGATATAATTAAACGTTGCTCATGTGCGCTTAAGTGCTCTGAAATGCTATTTTCCAGTAAGAGCTAACTTCATCACCTTGAAAGAAAAGCAACCGTATTGAACCACCTTGTTGTAATAATTCACATTCCCTAAATGAATTGAATAGAAATAACATTGAGATACATGGAGAAGGCATTACGCCATTAAAATGTAGCATGACAACCGAAACAACAACCATATTGATGATCCCTATTTTTTTCTTACTTTCCTTTGAATTTAGCGACGGCGATAATTCTTGAAACTTATATTGGTTACTTTTTGCTATGGATTCACCTCGATTTTACCGTAGTTTTACCCGCGAATGCGAATTGCTATTATTTTAACTGATAAAAAATCCTACATTCTTACCAAAGATAAAAAATTCTACATCCACAAACTACCCTGAGAGCCGCCGCATGGGCAGGGAATTTTAGGACACCAACCGCATATAGACGTAAGGTTGAAGATTTTGGGTGGTGAAATGGTGACGTGTATTATGGAAGTGTATTTAGTGGAGCTCAGTTTTTATCGTGGTCGCTTATTGTGCGCGGAAAGAACGAATAATTTTTGTACCTATCTGTTCGGCAATTTATCTCTCTTAGTTTATCGCTTCTATCAGACCTAGAGGTGAGGCGTCATAATAATTTCCCCTGTGTCGTTCTGAAACATACTAGTTATGAATTTCTCAAGCAAGCTAAGCCTAGTGTGTAGCCTCCGAGTCTCTAGGGGCTCCCACCTTAATCCTTATGACAGCTGTGAATATGTTCGCTCGCTGCAGTTTTTAGCAAAGCGAGCAGCTTTTTTGTATCTTTTATTATTTGTCTTATTAAAGAATAAAATGAATTTCTATGTAATTTTCGATGAAAATAGTAAATTTTGATGAATATTTCTACTAATTTTTTATATCGAAATACAACATCGAAATTACATCGAAAATAGTAAATTTTCGATGGAAAACTTGGCAACATTCCAAAATTAGCGCGTCAACCCGCAGTTGAACTTGAGGGAAATCGGGGTGTACAAAAATGGATTTCCCATCGAAGCAAGCACCCTCTCTATATACCTCAACGGGAAATACGTTGAGAGAAATCTAACGAGCATACCTCTTCTGCGTAGGAGCCTTACGTAATACAGCCACAATGCTGCTGCCCTCATATAGTTATTTTTTTATTGGCAAAGTTGCCCATTATTCCAGCATTGCATAAACCTTGAGATTTGTAATAATACAATCCGGCCACATAAATTACGAAAAGGTTTTTATGAATCGTTAATGAAGAACGGGACTTTAATTATTCACAAAGGCATAAAATATAAGCCCAAATTCAAAGAACATCACCGGGAAAATTACACTCTGAGATAATGAAAACGGTGCATAATGATTCACCAAAGCCTCGAGAAAGAGTGAAAATGCAATAAAGTAAATTTGAATGATTTGTTCCAGAACAGAAAAACACCAACGCAGAGTATCTACAATTCAGTTAACGTTCCCAATGTAAAAATTTATGGATTGAAATGGGAAGCAATTACAGAATAGAATGACAAAACGAATGAAATCCAATCAATATGAAAAGTAAGGATTATTAAAATACAAAATTAGTAGCTTCTGGCTAAGTAGAGAGCCACACCTGTTACTATATGCGTTCTTTTGAGTAATTTCTCACCAGTCCTATTAACCGAAAATAGATTTCTTTGTTACCAAGTCCAGTAATTAACAGTCTCAACAAGTCTTTGATTGACATTCATTTCTATAATTTTCTACTTACGTTTACTAGTTGACATTTGTAGCGCAATTCGGCCAAAAAGTGAGTCAGAATCACGATTACGCACCGCTGAGAAAATGCGCTGACGTATATACATAAGATGCCAAATCCCATAAAAACCGCTTCCATTAAAATAAATCAACACTTACGAACTTTAATTCAGTGATTAATCAGAGATTAATCCATTCACAAAGTCTGATGCAGGCTATTTTTGCCGGACGTTCAACACATTTTGCTGGAGCCAAACTATTATAGCAGAAACGATCATAGGCTTAAGATTAAGTAAAGAGACTGCAAAAGTGATAGATGAAGATTGTTATTTTTTCCATGGACAATAAGGGGCCATAATAGTCGCGATTAACCTGATACAATCAACTTTTGACCATCACTAGGTACAGTAGATTTTGTAATTGTGAATAAAATCGTACCATCTTCATTAGCAACCCACCCTGCACGAAATTTCTGGCATTATTTTGTACCTAGTAGATCTATTTATCAATCGCATTGATAATACCAAACGGTAGTTGTATCTTAATTAGTGTACTACTTGGTAGCATGTCCGTCAACGTAGCACTCACGTAGTCTCTGATCTAACCGCGCATTGTCCTGACTGTTTTTGGCTTGCGCCTAAGGCGGCCGATGAAAAAGAGCGGTTCTGATTTGAACTGGGATGAGTGCTGCATGCCTGGTGTGGAATCACCCCTTGCCAAACACCCTTGCGATGACTACCACGGTATTTCGGGGATTAACATGTAGAATTACGGCAGTCTGCTCTAAGTCATTGTTTTTTTCTCCTCCACATCATTTTTGTGAGCAAAAAATAAACTTCGACATGCAATGCTTGTTATAAAAACTACTCAGATGCCTTGCCCGAAACTAAGTGCAGAAGTACACAGGGTTTAAGTGCGCACTCATGAACCCTTCAGATAGAGTATTTTAGGTCTCATTGGAAACCCTGAATCGACATTACAGCTACATTTGACGAAAGTGTGTACTGTGAACAAATGAAGCGCGGATTAGTTATTTCTGAAGTGGTGAAGTTTTGCATTGTTCCTCTCCTTTTAATGGTTTCTAGTTTTATTATCTTAAAGCTAATAATGACAGTAATTAATTACGTGTAACTTTAGGGTTGAAAATACATTTCTTGTAGCTATATTCCTGCCTGAAAATTCCTGGTTTTCACAATTCTTGAAGTCACTAGATCCACTTTTCTGTCGCTAACAGAATATTTCACCATTAGATGATATTCATTAAATGACCGTTTTCAAATCTTTAAGTTGATGTCAAAAAGTAGTTTACCACAGTTTTCTTCGTATTTTTTGCGTATTAGTATTTTGCGTGGTACCTAGTAGTAGGCTGAAGAGATCTTTCGTTGAATACCTATCAAGGATAATTCCAAATTTTTTAACTTTTACTTTTTCTCGTTCAATAAGCTTATTGATATTTTATTTAGATTTACTGCATGGTTTTGAGAAATAAACTAAATTAAGGAATCGATTTAAGTTCTACAAGGTTGCCTATTAATACTGTCTAAAATAATCTTCTTTAGTAACGGAATTTAACATATAGATAGGTAGTTATTTATATTTTGACACTCATTGGAAAAAAGTTTTCAAATGTACTTAAGGTTGTCTAGTCAATGGAGTGTCATTTATTTATCTAATATAACATATTATAAATAGGTAATATTATATCGAGGTAGAAAATTAATCACAAAACTATCTCCTAATGACTACGCTCCTAACAATATACTGCAAAAACTCACACCCTTACGTTAATTTCAAGAAAATGGAAAATTAGTCAATTTTCAGTAAAAAAACCAGCATTACAACACAAACTTTGTGGTTTAAGAATTAGACTTATCATTTTATCAATACAAAAGTCTTTAAAATAAAATATGTACTCATTCTGAATTTGAAGGAGATTAATATTCATTTTATGTAAACATCATCAGAAACGTTTCATATGTTACACAACACCTAATAAAATTGATAAACTTTCAAAGATTTTGCACTGAAAAAATACAAAAATTCGTTAAATGTTTGTAAATATAAGATTATGGCATTTACGACTTAAAGCCATGTCGAATTTGGGAAACAAGAAATCACCATAGAAATAAAGCCGATCGCAGCTATCCCGCCGCACGTTGAGGAACTTGTACTTCAATGGAGTTTTTTCTTAAGATGCAAAAAATTTGCTGCGATGAGTAAATTTAGGCTAAGAGCTGCCTTTCGTATTTTTTTATTTCATATTAATACTTCTTCCGGTAAAACCTCCTAGGAAAATACGTAAACCAAAATTTTTTCCACGCTACTAAAACCGGTGGTTAAAATGACTCCGGTCTGCATTGCTATTTCAGCAGGATATAACCTCATGATTTTTTGACGAACTGAGGGATAGGTATTATCATCCTCAAGTTTAAAACATTTAACAATGCGTATTAAATGCCTAATTATGATAAACACAGAAAATTAGATTTGGTGGTGGACAAGGTAAACTAATGTTGTTTCCCGTGGCAACGTTGTCTCATTCATTGCAGAATATCGGCTATGTGCTCAGACGAAAAAACCTGAAGTCAGTTATTTAAATCAAAATACTCGTGTTGTTTTTACGATGACCTAAGCTGAAAAAATATGTTAGTGTCTCAATATCTTAGTATATGTCATACAAGCGTTTGAGCAATAGAATTTGGTAGTAAATTCAGATAAAAATTTATATGAAGAGATACCATGGCACTGCCATTATGTAATGTATTTTAGCATTAAAATTCATCATGGTGAAAGCAATATATCTTCGTGAAATGACCAATTACCCAGCAATATTTTACACTATTCAATAGTTGAAGTTTAACTCAATAATTAATACACCGGGGTTGAAATTCGCCATGAAAAAATGGCGAATGATTTTTCATGGCGATTTTCAACCCTGGCGTATATGCACCCGTGCGAGTGACCTCGCACCACATCATTTGTTAAATGCAATGATTGGAAATCAATAATAAATGTTGAAATCAAGGTAGGCTAAAGGGGAATGCCCAAAATGAAGGTTCCTCCTTAAGAGAACGCAACTTCCCCCTCAGTAAGGAATAGTTCGGTAGAAAATCCATCAGATGGCGAAACTTGCACTCAATCGAGGCGTTTTCACTTCCGGATAACTCTTGTTCAAGGTTAAAGTCCTTAGTAAGTTATTGCCAAGTCTCTAGCGCGTAGGTACAGGCAGCGCTGCTCGAAGGTCTATGAGGAAAGGCTACAATATTAGGGGTCACCATACGAGTATATCATGGTAAAAAAAACACTCAGGGAATTTGTCGAAAAGGATCAGTTACAGATTTTATCATACAACCACGACGGCTGTCACTCAGAATGCTATGATAGAAAAAGGATTGATACATCTCACTTTGTTTACGATTTTCCAGAACCAGGGTTGATACGCATTGCCAGTTTTGATTTTCCCTGACTTTTTCCTGACTTTCCAGACCAAAACATAGATTTTTCCCTGACTTTTAAAAATCACCTCATTTCAAGAAAAGTAAAGAAATAATTAGCATTATGGTCAAGACAGCTTCTTTTATTACCTGTCTTGTCTTTTATTACCTGTCTTTAAAAAGAGTGGATCAGTTTCACTGTTGTCCCAAGGGGAATTTTCGAATATGAGGTCGGCAAAGCACTCTGGTGTTTTAGAAACAACTGCTGAGTCCAGAGCTTTGAGAATTTTTCAGATATGATCTGTGAAGCAAGGTTGCAAGTTTCCAATCCCAGGATTACTCTTTCTTACTTTTTTGAAATAATCTTTCTCCGTTGATATTCCGCATTTTTGGTCTTTTTGACGCTGTATCCCCGCCCCCTTACCCAGTTATCTGGTGCAAGGCTCACGCCCCAGCACAATGAAGTATGGGATCTGTAGTGCAGATGAACAAGGCACATGCCGAATCGAATTCGAACGTGGCTAATTTTTTCCTGACCAACAATAAAATTCCCTGACTTTTCCCTGACTTCCAGACCAATTTTTCAGTTCCCTGACTTTCCCTGACTTTTCCTGACTTTCAAGATTCGTACCAACCCTGAGAACGCATATTAGTCTTTGTAAATACGTACTCTATATCATGCCAAATTTCCGGTGGTTTATTTCTACACCGAGATAAAATCGTCAAATTTGAGAAACAGATCTCCTTTGGTAATGTCTATAATTTATACTGAAGTTACCAAATTGATTACATAAATCTTTTACAAAAAATCTGGGGTCGTTAGTCATAACAAATTCGACCGGTTGAGGGGGTGTGATGCGACGGCACGAAAGCAACAACCCAAAAACAAATACCATGATACTCGTCTCAAGATAGCTTAGAGCTTAGAGCGCAACGACAAGAGGTCAAAAGTGAGCATCGCTTGCACCCGCTTGTACCCCTTCCGAAGGGCCCTTCTTGTGGCCCACATCATTTGGATACCCATCGCAAGATGGTTGCCACGGCCAATGAGCCCTCCAGGGATCCTTCGACGTTTTGCTAAGTTGCCTAGACACAACGCCACCATCCACGGAACTACAAGTTTTGCTACCACTGTTCGTGGCATTATATGATGCTAGACTGTGGTTGTAGATCACCAACGCAAAAATACTAACCAACTAGAAACAAGTGAATGGTGGAGATAGAACATCCCTCATTGTTAATTCAAGAGGATTAAGCGAGGAAAAAAATCATTTTCACGGATTATCAATACAGCCACCACGGAAAATTGTCCGGAACTTATATTAATGAGGAAAGCCTCTGGAATGCAAATGGCCTGTAGATTACTATCAGTATGTTACTGAAAAAGAATGTCGAAACTCGGTAAACAACGTAATGCGGTTAACATCTGTTGAATAAAAAAATAAAACTAACATTATAGCTGAGTAAAACAGGAGAATGCCACGATGTTATAATAATGTAACTAACCTCTGGAATGCAAATGGCCTGTAGTTTAATTTCTACATGTTACTGCAAAAGAACGTCGAGACTCGGTAAGCATAATATAATGCGGTTTTCATCTGCTGATTATAAAGTAAAACTAAAATTATAGCTGATTTGCCTAGAAAAAAATACACCTCATGAGCGACTCGAACGTACAAACTATATGCCCTGTCTTTCTTTCATCCCCCGTTGAATTTCAACGGGTACCTTTGCGAGTAATATATATTCATGGTCACACTTTTTATGTTCCTCATACAAAGGGGGCTGTATAACTCAGCCGAAACGTTTGGATTATTTTTAAGGTTCCGAAATTATTATATTTGAAGAGTGGCAATTTGCTCGTGGTTTTTGGAAGCTACCATACGTATAATTTACAAATGAAGCTAAATATATGGCATCCAAAATCAAATGTTACGTTTTTTGAGAGGTCCTTTGTACATAAGGACGCTAAAATTTGTAACGTCTTACTCGAATTTATTGAAAGTTTAAAAAAAGAAAGCATTTTTGAAATTTTCAAATTTCAAAAATTCTTTCTCAAATTCAAAAATCAAGGTTATTGGCACATAACAATATTAATGTTAAAAACTAGATCTGTAATGTATGCACATGTATCCTATGTTACAAATTGTGTAATCATTTGTGTTTCATATGAATGTAAGCTAGATAAATTATTATAAATTTATTTTCTTGTTCACAACTGATTATTATATATGCTTTGGAAAATATTTTTGTTTAATGTACCAATGCATTTTATTCATGGAAGGCAGACTCCACACAGGTCTGTGACCTTTAAGGCTGCCTAAAGCTTCTTGATATTGTGCATAACACTGTACCTAAACTGTTGAGCAATAAATTATTCTTAGTCATCCGAAACGCCCTTTTACCTGTACTTCTGGTTTTGTCGCAGCCAAGGAGAGATCTTCGCCTTCCCCTTCATTACCCGCCCAAGACAACATCGCCACTATTGACACAGCGGAAAATGCGTTGCAAGGGTTCACCAGCATGTTTACTGTGACATAATTACACAAAATTTTCGAAATTTTTATGACCCTTCGTAGGGATAAAGAATTCGCATTTACAATAGATGCAGATTTTGAAGTATTCCCGAGCATGTGGGTGCTGCGGGATATGGGAAATTTCACACCTCCTTGGGAGACGCCCGTCCGCACGAAACAAGGAGGGTGTGAGCCGAGAGTGCCAGGAAGAAGGAACCCAAAAGAGAACAAAGGATAGTGATGCAGTAACGGTGGTCAGGTCACTCTATTCTTCTAAATTCTGTGATGGAAAACCGATTTTGAATTTAAAAAAATATTTTGCTGTTTTATTCACAAAAATTGGAGTCACGAGATCATAGATGCTTATCTTCGGACAAAATGCCAAGTTCATGAATTTTAAATTAATTCCCAAGTATGCGTTCTGTATCCGGTGTTACATCACAAAATGTGAAAACATATCTAGATAATAAACCCTGAGCGTCTAAACAATGCATGACATGGGTTTTGTCACTGCTTCACTGCTTGTAAACAACTAATTACGTGGTGATGAGATCAATCACGCAGAAAAATCTGAAAAATTCATTTTTTCTCGAGGGATATCCAAAAACGTATGCTAGCTCAATGTCACACTCGGATGCAAAATTAATAAGGAAACAAGAGGATAGTAAACATAACAATGTTGTAATAATAAGTCAGCTAAAATTGGAGCTAAAATAATCACTACTATTTTAAATTTGGAATAATGCGTCGTCGAATGTATGATAAAGAAAAGAAAAAACGAAATTTTTGGTACTTATTACACCTAACCTAAGGATAGTTCTCTTAATTGCAATAAGAATCTTAATCATCAAACAGCTAGACTAAATGCTGATTGTAAAATAAGGCAGATATAAAACTCAGGCGTAAACGCCGAGTGCAAATGCTGCTTAAGGTAGTCAGAGCAAGATAGTTCTCTAGTCATAATAGAGACCATATTCGAATTATACGTTTTAATTTCACCAGCTGTAGGACACATCAATTAAATATTGCATTATTAATGGTGCAATAATATAGTTTTATATGACAGAAATGGTATGTAATTAAATTAAAATATCTAAATAAGTCTTTCACTTGGCTCATTTTATTCGCGCGGTGCGTCTGAAACTCCAAAACGGAAGGTTTTCTGTGATACCCAATAATCTATTGCAGTGACAATATGATTAATTTTCAGACATAGATGAGAAAACATACAAACTACACGCTGTTAGTTTTTTATGACATCTAAGTGTTAGAAATTCCTCATTTTGTAAATACTGTCTCTCTGGAGTACATTAATTAGGTGCACCTGGAGTGCACTGCACGTACCATTTCCCATGTAAAAGGGCTGGTATTTTTTGGCAAATAACTCCAAAAGTAATATATTAAGGGGTTAAATTTTTGCCTTATTAGAAGGGTGAGATATTTTTCTTTAAAATGAGGCCAAATTCATCGATTTCTAGGTAAAATGATATTTTGCTCAAACTACCTTAAATGATAATGAACTTGTAAAACGTTCAAAAAAGAAGCTCAGGAGACATCACACGCGAAAACTTACTTTCAGTGAAAATAATGGTGCTACAAAGAAGAAAATATAACCTTTTGTTTGGCTAAACTTCTAAGTGTGCAGAAAATACAAAAAGAATCACACAGAAAGACTATAGACGCTATCCCCGCCGGGAATCACGGAAGAACACGGTGCGATACAATAGTCGTAGTCGCTCTCTCCACCTGAGGAGCGATTCCAGCTTGCGACTATAGCCGCTTACCCCAGTTAAGGGGTTCATAAATTATTCCAGAATTTCTTTACAAAGGTTTGCTCAAGAATAATAGAGGCAATTGAGGAATGGAAAAAAACACAAAATCACACGCTTTCCTCTCTCTGACATGTGTTCCACATGGACCATCTGGTACTGCGGTGTGCGGGAAAACAGATTCGAGAAAACGACTGGAATATCGCAGGATCCATTCCACCAGGACTCGATCATAGGCCTACTGGTTTAGAAACCGTCTATCTTTCCACAGCTTTTAGCCCACTTCCCTCTAATTAATTTTTCATTGGACGTTTCACCGAGCTGTGTGATTACATCCCGTCACAAGTGGAAGCGCTCACTAAATTCCACGGGGCTCGTAAAATTTGCTTGATTGAGAACATAAATTTACCTCTCCAGACGTCCTATTCTCTCTGTCCGTAAATTTCGAGACGCAAATGTTTGGAGAAGCTGTTGCGGGGGTTGAAGAGGTCCATCTGCGAGAATAAGTTGGAGTAGATAGTAATAAAAAATAATGTCCCCTATTTGATGGTGTAAGATAGAACATTACCTCATGATCTTTACAGCGTTATTGAATCATAAATAAAATGATAAACGAAAAAAATGCTGAAACATCCAGCATATCTATTCTCGTATTATGACTATTGTAGAGACGCTGTCGGTGCGACAATACAGCGCAACAATACAGCACGCCTAAGGTTTCCCCTCGAGACAATAATTCCTGCCGCGGCGGGAATAATTGTCTCGAGAGAAACCCTTAGGTGGGTGACGTCAAGTAAGGCTTCCTCATATTGTTCTTATTACCATCACTTACGGCCGAGTGGCATATTAAAATAGTCCAAAAGCAAAATAAGCACATTAATGCTTATCAAGTAAAACCCTTAAAAGTAACCCTTAAAGTAGCCCTTAAAACTTTCATGCAATTAGAACCTAAATTAATATTAGGTTAGAACAGTTACTCAGCCGAGTAACTCAAAATAAAAAAGGACAGAGCGGAGATCATAATTAACACGAAAAATATCTCATAATCTCCACTGCGATGGCATTTGATGATACCTGAAGTCTAAAATGTGTGCCACATTTGGTTTAATTTTTTTTTTCTCTCTAGCCCTTAAATTTAGCAGGCAATGTCATCTGGCCCGAATTGGCATTGCCGGGTATTGTAACGCCGTAGTCCTGTTTATTTTGTTCCTGTTAATTATTGTTTATGTGTTATTTTTGTGTTTTATTATATAATTTATTGTTGGTTGCATTATTCTAAAAAGTTTCTTTGCTTAAATTATTTTCATTAGTTTATATATTTTATTCATTCCTTTGGACGTTGTTAAGGATTTGTTTAAGTTTTTGTTTTAGCGGAGATTGATTGCTAAAAAAGAGGGACAGACGCGTTACATGTCCAAACGTATGTACTGAAATTTCTTCTCCTGCAGGTGGAAAAATAAATTATTTCAAGAAATTTGTGCACCAACTAACTTAATAAATAGCGCTACTACTCAGCAAGGCATTACAGTATATTTTTAACCAAGTATAATATCACCACACCTCATAGTAAATTAATTATTTTACCCAGAAGCGGAATGTCTATAGAATCAACCATTAAAAACCATTCTGGTTATTACAGCTCAAAATTAAGTAACGTTGGAATATTTATGAAGCCGATAAAATGGTCAATTTCACCTAAACAACTTTATGAATGGATTTTTACAACCGGTCATCCACTTCCCCCGGAATTGATATTTAATAAGATTTAATACTTGGTAGGTATTCTACCATACGCAAAAGACATTTTTGGAAACTCGTTTACTCGAGCTTACGATAAATCTAATCAGTAAATTAAATAACAAACAAAGTGATAATCTCTTAAAGGTTTTTTTAAGTAACAATGGTTGAATCTTCCTATTTTGTTAAAATAAATTACATCTCGAAAGAGTTTCATTCAAAGAATACAAAAGGGGCATTTCAAAACAAAAAAATATATATGAGAACATTTGCAAATCATAAAACAAAGTAATCACAAAAGGTTGGAGATTATGTTTATTTGAAGAAATTTCCACATGATCATTGACAACCAGTTGTCATAAAAGGCGAGGTCTTATAACCGTATGACTAAAAAGGGAAAAATCTACTGAAGGAATTGTCAACATTTGAGACTAAAAATTCCAAATTGATTGATTCCAAACAAAATTCATACTCAACACCCAGTGATCGATTATTGGCAGAAACCCTAACTCGTAAGCCACTATCAGGAGAAACACATAAAGACGAATAACAATTAATAATTACATCTCAAACTGTTACGACCCGGTCTGGGGAGTTTTTAAAGTCCCTAACAAATATTCGGGCTCAGGTTTCCCTTGATGGTATTGTTTTGATTTATAAAAGTTTTTTTTTTATTGTTTTAACAATCGGTACCCTATGTAACTCTTCAAAAATTTGTAATTAATGTGGTACTAAAGAAACCCCAATGTTTTTATTATGGTCAAAGAAGTAACTTCCTGATCAGAGTTTTGTTTATTGTACTAATGGCACTCAGACACTCGTGTACTAATAATTATGAGCGTCTGAATAAAGGAAAGGAGATGTTTTGTAAACTGATACCACATATGGATGTTGAATCGATATCGACACGAGTTTCATGTGCTGCCACTAGTTACCTGGTGTGAATGTATGTCATTTGTGGCATTTGGCAGTCGTACCTGAGCAGTCGCTTGTATATAATCTCTGGACAATAAACGAGTACATATCATGGTTTCGCTATTCATTTTGTTTGTAGAAAAAAAGCTATTGAGATGAATTTTTGGGGCATTGGTGAGGTAGAGGAGAGGGAACAGAAGTCAACTGTAGACAGAAAAAAATAAAGGTAGGGTAATGTCACATGTACGGTGACGCATAGGTTTCGTGAAACGTCAACTAGCCATCATTCGCAACTTCCCGGGTAATAGAACACAGAGTGCGTTAGAGGGGTGAGAGTGGCGATAATAAAGAAACATTTTAAAAAATGATATCTAAGTTGCGTGCCATTTTTTTATACACCGTGTCTCAAGAAGTATTTGACAGAGATTTCTGCTCATGAACGACAGCGCCAAATCGAAGTGAGGAAGAGGGCGCAATTTTGTATGCCATTCCGCTAATTCTCGCTCCTGAATAACAATTCAAATTGATACTGCCATTGCGGATGTCGCATTGACTCTATAGCCGCTCGCACTTTCGTTTTTACATTATTATTAAGAGACCTATATAGTTGCGATAGATCAGTTCTAGGATACTTTGACTCTGACTAGGCAACAAAGGTCTTTGCATTTGAGCTAGATATCTTCAGACCATCATAAGTTACTAACCTCGCATGTAATTTCCGGGATAATACATCTCTTGTATAACTTATTCATAGCACTAGTGCGGGAACGTGGGATTTCAGCTCGGATGAAGGCTTCATGCCTGGTGTGGAATCGCCCAGTGCCACACACCCTAGTCGTGGCTTGCACGGTATTTCGTAAATGTAGATGTAGATGAATATTTAAATTTCAATAAAAGAAAAAATATCGCTCTTTCGAATATATTTATGGGGAGAAGTCATGTCCAGTTTTCAACATTCCCTATTGGAAATGGTGCGTATAAACCACTGTAAGCAAATATTCTAAGTGAACTGAGACCATGGATGGGGAGAGCCCTTTTCTTTGATTTATCTGTCAATTTTTCTGCCTTGGGAGGAATCATCTAGGGTCGTTCAGATTACTGTTAATGAGCTCAGTGAGATCTGCGGCCTAAGTCTAGGAGTTCATCATGGGAGTCTGGGCTTCATTTAGATGGGAGTGTTGAAGTCGCCTTTAGGAATCAGCAGCCCGCGGGAAACTACTGATACAGGATCCTTCGAGGCAACTGTTATTAACCATTTAGATTGACGCACGGATGTCACATGGGAACGCTACCCCGTGGTTTCTGGGTTACTAAGAAGGAGAAGTCGAGTGCGAGGACGGTCTTGGGAAGGTGAGTGTAAGATGAGGTAGTCGAGATGTTTATTGTGTATGGTTGACAAAAATAAATACATTTACCCGAAGTGCCTTCCCCTGCATTGGCCCTCGACGAACCCCGAAAGGTGACCTCTAATGTCAGTAATAATTAAATAATTCTTTCGAGCTAGACGGATATTTACATGTATGCCGTTGTTCCACGGTGGGAAACTTTAAAAAGGCAGCGCCAATTTTTCTTTAGAGCGCCATGAAGAAGGCGCCGAGGAAGCAGGATTCTCTTGGCTCATCGCCGGAGGGAGTTTCTCTGGTGACCTCGGGGCGGGGTCTGCTCTCAGATTGCTTCTTGGCCCTGGGTAGACCTGACTTATTTGCAGCTTTTCGAAAGTTGTAAGAGTAATATACTTCTTACACATGTGCTATCCAGAGTAACCACTACAACTTTATTCTGTATGCATGCATTCATCGGTTTCGATTTCAATTCAAATGTCTCCAAAGGAGTGAATGAAACGTTTCTGTACAAAGTTGCTTGGTTAGTTCGCGGCACGCTTCACATGTAGGTATTATGTTGAGGTACGACATGGCGATAATGGTAAATTGTATGGACAAAACTCCAAAGAAACACAGCATGGTAATAAATGCTAAGCAAACCATAATTATGGCTAAAGAGCAAGTCAAGGCGATACACTCACCGTTATACTTGAGCCGCAAAAACTTCCGCAGGGGGATGAATGTTGTCATCTGGGAAGCAGGATAACAAGTGATGGTTGAAGCCACATAGACGGCGAGCAGAATAGTACACGCAATGAAGGCATTCTACCAGAATAGAAGTGTACAGGCAGCTGCTCGCATAAGCCTGGAAATATGGAACCACTTTAAAGCCAATCAATTGGTAACTGATGTAACAATATACTTTATATTTGTTTTTCTTTCCAACATCCATTTTAAAACTATTAAAACCGATTTAATCAATTCATCATTGGTAGTTCAATCCTAAGATTGGTTGGCTACAGCCCTTCACCCTTTCTTATACACAGCTAGTTCCCTTACTTCCTGGTAGCTCTTCATGTACTTTCTTCTTTATTTGGTCTGTGAACTTATTCTTGGGTCTTCCTCTGGGACTTTTCCCCTGAAGTTTCCTTCAACAGAGTTCTTCAATATCCCATCGTGTCTCAGGATGCGTCCAAATTATCTTGTTCTCCTTTTCTGAATTGTGTTGCATATGATCCTTTTCTCTTCTTCTCTTCTGTACACTTCATCATTAATTTTGTCCGTCTATCGTATCTTCAGCATCCTCCTCCAGCACCAGGTTTCGAAGGATCAGGTCTGGTTAGCTTTCCCAATGAACAATGCTTCCGATCACGTTTTCTCACGATCACGATCAAAGTTTTCACGTGCTGTATCCTAGTTTGTGGCCCTATCTTCTTGGAACAGCAGTTTTTTTTAACCTGAACGCTTTCTTAGTTTGGGCTATTCTTTGCTTGATGTCCTTTATACATCTGCCGTTCCACGTGATAGTACTTCTACGAATTGGAGCATGTTGATTTCTTCTCAGATAACCTTAATGCAGTTCAGTTTAATTTCAAATTAAAGCTATAATTTGATATGGGTTTGTTTTAGTTATCCAGGCAACTTTAATGACCATCGTTCAATTGATAAGAGCAAAGTCATTAATTATGATAACAAACAGACGTTACACAATTCTGAACATGTTTTTGAGGTTACAGAGCAATCAGCACTAACTGTTCCTCAAGGAAACCTATCAAAATAGTAAAAATGATTTCTGTAATATATACAATAATGATTTTATTTGCTGCATATAATTCGAATTGACATTATAAGAAGTAATTATGAAAATCTGATTTAGCTGAGTAACGGATATTACTCAATTTGAAAATTTTTGTCTTCTCCAAAGCATTATTACCTGTTCATCGCATAAATCATAAGGTTAACCTTGCGCTCCCCTCCCCCCTCACCGGCTTTCAACCACATTGTGACCAAATATGTGAGCAGTTTCCTTATGCATATACCTGATGATGGCTTCATAAGTCGAATCCTAGGTCGTTAATAGTTTATGAGGAATAACAAAGTTACAGCTTTCAATTCACCATGCTCACCTTTTTTCGGGTTATTATCTGATTACTACGAAAATAAAAGTCAAAATGTGGTAATTCTAAATAAATGGCGCTGCAGTAGGCGTCTTTGGCTATTTTAAGTGTTCATGAGAAATATATTCGCGGGATAATCGGCATTTTTGTGCTTTAGTTTTGGTTTCCGATAGCTAACGCAAATTATCAGCGAAATCAGGATTTTTAAAATCATTTGAAAACAGTTGGAAGTTAGAATTTGTTTGGACTCATATAGTAGCTATGGAACCTCCTAAACACGCTTGTTTATACATCTTCTATCGTCACCTATTTGTTCAAATGCCTGCTTTTACTTCCCATAATTCCAACTTCCATCTCCTCCTCTCATTTCACTTCCCAGTTCCCATTCCGAACATAACTCACGCTCCACACGGACGGTGACCATGTTCGCGTGAGTATTACTCTCCCTCGTTCTCCCACGTGGCGGTGGAGGAATTTCATTAAAAGCGACAATGGCCGCGTGGCAGCAAGGGGGGATGGATATCGGGGAACTGTTGCAGCATCCGGCAGACTCTAGATAGGAGTACGTGGAAAAAAGAGAAAGAATTGGGTCGGGCCATTTGGAGTGGTCGCTACGGCATCGCATATTTGTCCACCCTCACCTACCCGCGGCGGCTTTCCGAGGAAACCTAGTGAAGGGGGTCGGCTTTGCGACTGAAAGTAATTTAGTTAGTTCCTACGTGAAACGACATATGGTATGTTGAGCGAGATAGAACCCTAACCAAAATAGAGGCCATATTCGACTTATATGTCAATATTTCTCCAGCTGTAGGAAGCATGGATTTAATATTGAATTATTAATGGCGCAATAATATACTTTAATATGACTTAAATTCTAAGTTATTAAATAAAAATAGCCATATAAGTCACTTGATACATTTTTTGACACTTTTTTTGACTGGACACATTTTTTTCGCGCGGTACGTTTGAAACTCCGTCACAAAAAGAGGTTATGGAATGTGATCCTGAGGAATGTGATCCTGAAAATAATACTGCAGTGACAATAGGATTTATTTTCAAAAATAGTTTATGAAATATACAAATTACACACTGTCAGTTTTTTGACGAGACATAGGTGTTAGAAATTTCGCATTTTCAAATAATGTATCTCTGTAGTGCATACATGTAACATTTCCAATATATAAGGACTGTTATTTTTTCATCAAGTATATCGGAAAGTAGTTCGGTAAGGGGTTGACATTTTCATATCTTTTGAAGGGTGAGGTATTTTTCTTTAAAACGAGACCAACTTTATTGATTTCTAGGTGAAATAATATTTTACTCAAACTACCTTAAATTTCATGTAATTCTAATTGCGGATATTTTGAAAATAACTAGACCAATATTTGTTGTGAATTCCAGCATAAAACCTATGCCCGATAATTTAGAGGATGCCGGCAGTAGCCACGGAGTTTCATTTACGAAGACACCCGCTAGTGCACGAGTGCGGAATTCCACGGGTGAAAAAACATTCCATTTTACCGAGACTATAACCCAGATCCCTCGAAATCATGACGAGTGCTTTAAGCTTCCCACTTGGAATACGCTGCCATTATTTGGGATCCTCATGAGGTAGGCTTAAAAACAGGGTTAGAGCCCGTGTAGAGAAGATCAGCAAGATACGTGAAAAGCCGTTATGACAGTCTTGTTATTGTTACTGAACTCTTGCAACAACTTGAACATGAATAACTTTCAGATCAATGACTGAGAATTAGACTCAATATTTTATGTATATTTTAAACCAATTTATTTTCTGACGGAGTGATCAATATCACACGAGCTCCAACATACTACGGGTAGATCATATCATGAGATTAAAATGAGGGAAATAGATTGCAGAAGAAAAAGATTTACCTAAAATGTCAATGTAAATGATAAGTAACTTAGTTATTCCACATAGATTTATCACAACAAGACGGCCTAGATCTCGACGAAGCATCCCTTGCCACACGCCCATGTGGCGGCTCGCAAGGTAGTATTAGACAAAAAAGGTAAATTTTTAGTTTTAAAACTTAAAGCATATTTACGAGACTTTTAAACTTAAAAAAACTGCGCAAGAGAATCCAATTTTAACAGGGTGCCCTTTGAAGAAATTCTGTTGAATGAAAAAATAAATAAAAATGAATGTCGGAGTTAAAAAAACAGGACGGTTGGTGGAGGGATGACAAGGCGAGGAATGGATGGTTCATAGGGGTACAAATAGAGGGAGCTGTGGGAGCGGGGAGAGGGGGGACGGGCTCCATCGTTAAACGAGGCACGGAAGTACGCCTTCCATCTTCCCACCCCCTTCCCCCTACCTTGTTGGTCGTTAGATCGAAGACGCAGGCCCTTTTAAAGGCCATTTATGCACCCGTCTCTATATATTCGCGCACTTTTCACACACAAACACGCGCACCGTTCTCCTCCTCACAGCGTTCAAGGCCTTGTAGGCGTATTCCGCTCTCCTCATCCATGCCTCGCCTTCCTGAGTGCTCCCTCATAAAGAATACCATTCTCTCCAAGGAAAGTCTTCCATCCTTATTTTCTCCCTTCTTATTTTCATTATTCCGCGTCTCTCACTTCGTCAACCCCCCCCTGCCCCCCTCCTCACACATCCTTTCCCTGGTGAATTATATTCCGTCTTCCAAGAGCGGAAGCCGCCCTGCGCCTCCGGTTTGGTCCGTCTATTTTCCCCGCATGTGATAGATCAGGGCGATAATGGAGCACTCAATCAATGTATTATTGGCGGCGAGGCAATAGTTTCCAGGGTGACGAATGCGCCCAGCGGACCACGCGAGCATCTTCCGGTTAAAGGCGTAAAGACGTTACTTCTGCCTTCCTACTCCTCCGGTAATTGTTTCCCTCCGCTATCATTTTCTCGGAGCGCAAGCCTGTCCATACCTTTCAAGAGACGGCACTTTTATTCGTTCAGCGAGTCTTGTGGGTATTATGCTCGGGAATAAGAAAATCAAATGGCATGAGGATTTGCCCTTGCTCGTCGGCTTCGTTGAAGCATTTCTGATTATAAAAAAATTAGTCTTATAGTAAAAATATTATAAGAAGGATAGTAAACTCGGCCATTATTTTGACATCTATATCTACATACTACCCTGCGAGCCGCCACATTGGCATGTGGCAGGGGGTGTTAGGTCTCCAGCCGCGTAAAGATGTGTATTAAGGGAGCGTGTATTATGACAGTATATTTACTAGAGCTCAGTTTTTATTGTGGTCACAAATTGCGCGCGTAAAGAACGAGTTTTTGTATCTATCTGCTCGGCAGTGTATCTCTCTCAGTTTATCGCTGGTCAGACTTATAGATGTAGTGAGGCGTCTTCATAATATTCTGTGGGTTGATCTGAAACACACCGGTTCTGAATTTCTCAAGTAAGGTAAGCCTAACGTGTAGCCTCCGAGAATCTAGGGGCTCCCACGTTAATCCCTCTCAACGTTGTGGAATATATGTTCGCTCGCAGCAGTTAACGAAGCGTGCGGATTTTCCTTGCATTTTAATAATTTTTTTGATTAACTCTTTAAGACCAGGGTCCCAAATGCTCGCTGTCTCAAAATGACACTTTTATAAAGTAATTATGCCTCCAAGCGGTATATTGTGCATTGTATTGTTCCTTTACAATGTTTTCGGCGCGAAATGACCCACTGACATTTGTTAGACACCATTACAATGATATTAAAGATATATTTACACGTATTTGAGAAAATATGTTTATTTATAATGAAATTATACGTCAGGTTCTTTAAAGATGTTTGTTGAAATAGCATAAAATTACCAGGAAACCAAACTGGAAACATGCAATCGTTTGCCATTTCTCTACTTATATTGCAAATAAGTATTTGCATGCAATATTTCGTGCAAATCTGTGCACAAGCAACAATCGCTACAACCACCCTAAAGATTTATTTATTTATTTTGTTTTCTTGTGTCTCATAGCCATAAAATGTTGGGAAAGAAACACACTATATGTTAAATTATTGAATGTGTTTTGGAATTGGTGTGCTAAAGGTTAAACGTAAATATCTAGGAGAAGAATTTCCGGATTCCAAACACGGTATTGTTAGTGAATTCAAAGGAATATATGAACCAGAGAGGAATTCGAAGGAGAAAAAATATTTTCATCAAAATAAAATTTACCTACATCAATTTTGAGTGAAATTTTGTCAAAAAAATTATCCATGAAAAGGTCACAGGAAGACTTATTTGTCAAACTCTGTCGTTAAAACAATCACAATTATACTAGAAAAAAATGGCAATTCTCTTACGCCGCTTTGACGCGAATTTCACATTTCGATTAGAGTTGCATGTATATGACATTAATGTGAGCCCTCCGGCGGATATTTCAGTGACTGGCAATCAATTATATATACGTCAGCCATTTAAAAAAACTCTTTGACTATCAATCTTTTCAAAAAAATCATGTCGATTGTTGATTTCCCGGAGTTACATTTGGTACATTTAATTAGTTAGCAGCATAAGGTAGATATACATATGCGAAATGTCGTATCCTGCTGGAATGCCGCTCTCTTAATTATTATTTCAACGGATTGTAACGCAGACTAACGATTGTTAGAGGAAGCCATTCGTAACTGACAAATATGCCTTTCATTTTAACACGTAGCACGCACAATTTTGCGACCAAAAACAATTGCACGGCAATCGATTCGTTATCCATTTCCCGGAACAATTACTCCCTGAGCGGAATGCATGCGCTCGTCAAAGGATTCATTCAAAATTTAATACCGATTAGAGAAGATACAAATGGCTCAAAAGATAAAGAAATAAATAAGGAGCAGCCATGTAAGTATTGAGTTAATTGAATACCCAGATGATTTTTATTACGTTTGTTTGTATTAATTAATTAAAATTGTTCACTTGTTCCAAATAGTAGATTTTTACTTTACTTTAAGAAAAGAAGCCATTGAGATTGATAGAACAATTGAGATAGATAGAGTTTGGTAGCCAACGCTAGAAGATGTAACGTGGGCGTGGCCTGTCCGCCATATTTGTCAACCCCGATTTTTCTTTAGCGCTTACGGGTTGATGCGCTGGTTTTGCAATTTTACGATGTTTTCCATGGATAAAATACTAGATATCAGCATCAATTACAGCCCGTAGCATTGGCCACCACAGCAAGCGTCTCTTTAGCTACTTCAATGTCCCCACACTAAGCAAATCAGGTCGGGATGACTTTTTACAAAGTGCCATTGACAAGCTTCTTTCTTTAAAGTCGAATATTAAACAAAAAACTCTTCCGTTAATAAATCGAGTCAGTAAAACTCCCCCGTCGATAGTATTCCAAAGTTAATCGTGAGTACAGAGAATAGAAAATTAGAAGTTACTGTGTCGACCGCTAATTTCCTCTACGTCCATTAATTCACGCGAAATAAATTGACGAGAACAATTATTTAGGAGCTGCCGGTGAGAAACACAGGGAATCACTAATTAATTTCCCTCTAGAACTTTTCAACTTCTTTCAAAAAAGGACTCAACGAAAATATACAACTGATGACACTAAAAAAACTTCACAGGCTTCCTCGAACGTAAATGGAAGTCAAAAATTAAATGATTTCCATGGAAGTAGCCACTTAAGCGATATCTCGAATCTTATCGTCACTTGTAGAGCATCGTTCTGCTAACTCATGACTTCCAGCATCTCCCAAACAAATGGATGACGGAAGAAAACAATGAATATGGTAAATACCATTGAGATAGATGGAAGGGAAACTACGTCATCAAACTGTGCCCGCACAAAAGAAATAACAATCATATTGTTTAACCCTGCTCTCTCCTTACTTTCCAAGGGATAGCACTACTGATAAACGTTTTTGCGCTTGTAAAACCAGAATATCAACCATATGTTTGAAATTTAATGCAAGTTCCTCTTGAAACATATACTGGCTACTGAGTGAAATGAATTATAATCGATTTTACCATAGTTTTCATCGGGAATGCCATTGATTATTAATTTGAAAAATTAAAATATGTAAAGAGAGTGAATGTTAAAGAAAAGCATGCTGATTTCTATTAAGTTATCGATGGAAAACTTGGTCAAACTGCAAAATCTGTGCATTATCCTGCAAGCGTAAGGGGAAAATAAGAGTTAACGAAGATGGCCGACTGGCTTCCGCTTCTAGCAACGGCCAGTATAGCAAGCGCGCTCACCACCTGAGCGGTATTTACGAAAATCGCCCAAATTTGGCAATAATGGCGTTCATATATCCCTGTTCGTGTCCCATAGGCATCCATGATTTTAATAAATTTGTCTGAATAAAATTAATTGTGCATTATTTCATCGTACCAAGTATGAAAATTGTGAAAATACAATTATTTTCCATTTGGTGATAAGTCATAAAGCTCATCACATGGTTTCTTTAGCATTTAAAATAATTTCAAGTATTAATAAATATTCACATGCGCAACAATGAGTCTCCCTACAACTACGATATTCGTTGTATACATTTTAAATCTCCGTTTTCTGTGATGAGACCATGATTCCACCGGATTTTATCGCAAAATCGCTATACTACTTGCAAGCAAAATGGAAACCAGTCTATTTTCCTTGCAAGTAGCGACCGCGGTTCATTACCACCACTATCGACCCCTACGTCCATTGAAGTACGTGCTTACACATCGATGTGTCGCTTACAAGCAACTTCCAAGGCTACTTTCATGGAAGTGACTTCGATGTGTAAATTCGTCTTAAGTCCGATACTTATTTTCCATCCAATTCTTGGATCCAACGACCAATCGCAGGCAAGCAGGCGAGTCGAGCATTTCGAGAGTATCTCGAAGGTGCAGCTGTTGTCTGCCTAAATAATCCTGGCACTAATGAGTTTCGTGTAACAACAATGAACTGTTATAGATTTTGGTGAGTTTTAATCACACGGATGGACAACTTAAAGACGGTTTACACATAGAAGTCACTTCTAGGACAGTAGCCTTGAAAGTCGCTTGTCAGCGACACTTCGATGTGTAAGCACGCACCTCCATGGAAGTAGAGGTCGATAGAGGCGGTAATCGACCGCGGTTGCTACTTGCAAGGAAAATAGACTGGTTTCTATTTTTCCTGCAAGTAGCATATCGATTCTGCGATAAAATCTGGAGGAATCTTGGTCACATGACATCTAACGGAGATTTAAATTAAGTATCGAAAAACAAAGTATGAGGACGACTCATGGTTGCACATGTAAATATTTATTTGTTCATGAAAATATTTTAAATACTAAAGAACCACTAAGGTAGCCTTTATGACTTATCTTATTAGATGACAAAAATGTTTTTCAATATTCTCATACTTGATACGATGTAATAATGCACCATTAATGTAATTTATACATATTTTATTGATAAACAAATGACTGACTTTCGTTTGGAAAATACCGGAAGTTATATATAAGCAGAACGATGCCCAGCAAGTGGCGATACGATTCGAGATATCGCTACACTCGCTACTTCCATAGAAGTCAACTTCCATGCGTAAACCCGCCTTAGATGTCTGATATATTGTTTATTGTGTCGTTAATAGTCGTATCCATCTCCATTAACAATGTTCCCTCCAGAAAAGCTCTATCCAAAGGGCTGTTTGACATTTTGACGAGGGATTGAAAACGTCAAGATCTCCAACTCTTCGAGATTGTACCACGAGGCTCCTAAGTCACCTGATGGAGATAATCTCAAACGGTTCATACACGACCCCCAGGCATCCTGTTCCAATATGTATATCATGGAGACTTTTAGCAACCTAACAGGTTCCGTTCATCAAATGCAACTGAGAACTCGAAACGGAATCAAGGGGTCTGGGTTCAAATACCAGCCCAGGTGAGTGATTTATTTCATTACGAATGTCATGCGTGTGTGAATGTACCAACACACTAGTAGGGCACGGAAGAAAACAAAAAAAAACAAGAAAATGTACGTCTATTTTCCAAGAGCGTAGGGTAAAATCTGAGTTTTAGTGAACGTTTTAGCTGTGAGATGCGGTGATAGTACCCACAAAAAAATACGGCCATTAAGAGACACGTGAGGGGATATTCCAGAGAAGATGGATTAGTCAATTATTCGATTCAAATTCGATTATTATAAAAGCATGCTATTGATAATGGATATATTTCATTTGAGCTTTTCATTGTTGATATTAAACCAAGTTCTCAAGGAAACAAGAAGAAATCATTTGTGACTTCTGGATTAGTTTCTGGAATGCAGGGAAATTTCAGGAACCTGAGTAATACGCGACAAAAGAGTTTACAATAAGATGCAAAAAGGAGGTCATGATTAAAAATTTCGCTTAAATTACTACAGTCCCCTCTTATGTCGCGCAGTACATTTTCACACCTACGAAAATACTTGCAAAAATAAACAAAAAATTAAAAGGAATCCAAGAAACCTGAGACACTTGTGTGGGGGCAGAGATATATCCCTTTGATCTAATCTACCAATGGTGCCCTAAGATCTGCCCACTCCTGCCTACTACACGCTTTTTAAAAAAATCTCGCCGGCAGCATATTTTTAATCCCGAATGCCGGGACCTGGTGGTATAGTCGTGAGAGATTAGAAAAGAGACGCGGGGTGGGGGAGAATAAGGTAGAAGACGGGGCTAAAGGAATGGAGGCAAAAAACATGAGAGGAGGAGGAAAAGGCTGGGATATCAAGGTAAGGGTTCCCTTCAAGGAAGCCTTCACGGAGAAGGTAGGACAGGAGGGTGTGGGATCGGGCGGAAAGAGATAGGGAACGCATCCAAAGCGAAACAGCGGAGATTCCGGGCAGCAAAGGAGGCGATTAGTTTTGAGAGAAAGAAAAATTATACGTATTTAAAAAAAAACTTCACTAAGATGCGGGGGCGACGTTGCTAGGTTGGAAGGGATGGTTGGCCTTTTAGATTAAGGGGTGTGGGAGAGAAGGATGAGATCTTCTCGAGAGGTGGTGAGCTAAACATAAAAGAGATGTGGGGACAGACGTCCAGACGCGTTGCTATCGGATAGGAGGAGAGAGGGAGAGAAAGAGAAAAGAGAGGGAGTGTAAAAGGAAGGGGCTTAGCTTTCGGAGAATTATAGAAGATGGGCGAGATGGATAAATATAGAGCTGAGGAGGGGTTAGAAGGTAGGAAGGGAGGAGACTAGAGGGACACCGAGAGAGATGGGATTGTATAGGGCGGGTAAAGACGTGGTAGAAAAAGGACTGAGTCCGTTCCGTCGGGAAGGAGCGATGAGAAAGTGCCGTAAGACACCCGAGACGGAGATGCCGCTGAGGCAGCTAATTAGACCACAAAGGTTTTCAGGCGTCGTATTCGAATGTAATATTGGCCGATAGAACCGTTACACAGTGATACCCCTCTTAACGACATCTCCTATCAAGCGATCACCCCTCTCAACGACCATTTTTCAGCGGAACCGTCAGTGGTCGCTCAATTTAGGTTGCACACTCTGAGTACATCAAATTAATATGCATTGAAATTTCCCGGGAGAAACTAAATTATGAGGTAATTAACACCATGTATAAAGGTTTTAGCAAAATAGTCGCTTTAAAAGGTTTTCCAATTTTTACATATCAGCCACCCGTTCATTTGCATGATACTCCTAGAAACTGAACTCCTGTCGAACAACCATTCCTCTTTACAAACATTTTTCAGTGGAACCGTCGGTGGTCGCTTCATACAGGTTTCACTGTATACGTAAATTGGCGCATTAAGGTGTATGGAGCGAGCTCCTTTTTCGAACTTTGCCGACTACATTAAATATCTTGCCAGCTCTCTCAGCTGAGTTCTGGAATAAATTACGATAGACCTATCAATCATGGTAACAAAGGCTGTGCTTGATAATTACTACAAATATTATTTGGTAATTAGACTCTAAGCATGCATCAAACTAAATAAAATTTAACTCATCAAATGGCCGGTTGCAATAACACTTTCTTATTGAATAGTTATGAGATCCATGAAGTTATAGGATTCATAAAAATATTCAGGTTGCAGAAACACATATGTAGTTACATAATTTATTTACCAATAGTTATTAACTTCAAAAAATTGGATCTAATCATCTACCGCCGGATGACATTTATGAAAGTTAAGCCTATAAAAAAGTAAATCTCCAAGCGGTTCATTGCACATCCACCATCTTGGCTACTTATGAACTCATAACTTCATGCCGTAAGCTATGAAGCCAATAGATGTATAGTATGTTTCTGCAACACTGATTAAATGATTGCAATGCGCTATTGATCCCATAACTTTATAGAATGCACCTGCAATTGGCCATAGGAGCCCAATTAGATGAATATAGATCCAAAATTTCAAAGAAAACTCTGAGCGTAATTAGTTAAGGTGAATGGAGCGGATTTTGTTTGTGTGCAGATGTGTGAAACTTTGCATGCGTGTTCTTAGAAGCAATAAGTACTAATAAATACGAAAACATTGCATCTAACCGATTTGGTTTCTTGGCAATTTAATGCTAATTTAACACGTAGCCTTATGGGACTTAACATATATTTCGAAATAATTTGATTCTTTACGCGCAGTTTTTCTCCTAAACGCGAAAGCATACGTTTCATATAATTAAAATGGTTTTCAATAAATATCAAGGTATCAAACCGAATAAAAAAAATGTTCACATAACATTTTCGCTAAAATATCGAGTTTCTCACGGTAAATCAAAGTCATAACTATGAAACAATTGATTCAAAGGTTTTAAAATATAATTCTAGCAGTGTTGGTATTGCAACTAGTATTTTATGCCAGACATAAGCAGGCGCGTAGCCAGACTTTGATTTTGGGGGATTTTCCGGAGAGTGAAAATGCTGATGGCTGCCTACCAACCAGGGACTAGTTTCATTCGCCTGATTACATTGAGAAGATGAATAGAACTTCCCAACGAATAGTAAAAAGAAAGAAAAGGAAGCCTTGGCGAATAAAGAGATGCTAAAAGGTGCAGTTAGTCATAAATGAATGCAAGCTATTTATTGTATTCTATTTCAATGCATTGCTCCCTTATAAAAGAGAAACTGCGATAAATGAAAAAAATGTGAATAATATGATTACTAACATGAATTATATATTTACTGCACAGCATAACCAAATCACGAAACACAGAATACTTACAGAGGAGTATTTAAATTTTAAGACGGAGGCGCCTTGTTTTTGTGGCAAAAACATCGAGGACAATGTCAGGTGTACAGGGAATGTCCGAGTGAATGTACAGGGGGGTAAGACTATTAAGTCTGTTCTGCGCACAGCAAGTTCTTAAATAATTCTTCAAATATCTGAGAGTTGAAAAAGACCATTCTGCAGTAGCAATTGTCACTGGCAGGACATACAAAATCTCCAGCATCTGTCGCACCAAGATGTCTTTAAGACAAACCTACAGAACCAAAGGACCAAGAGCCAGAAAGAACGCAAAATTAACATGCAACCGGCCAACGAAGGGACATAAAATAACTATGACAAAATCCAATGAGCGAACATTTTTATGAAATCGCTATTGCTTAAGAAATAAGTAACAATATGCTCTCAGAAAAAAGAAGAGTGCCTAGCTTGAGAGGGTCTAAAGCATTTCTTGGTGGGTCTGCCTATTTCAACAAATGCCGATAATACTCCGTCATTTCACCAAGAAACTCGACTTTCCCACAATCAAGGTAATCTGAATACGTTGCAAGCAGGATTTTGGCCTGCTTTGAGGCATCATAATTAAAACCCTAGCTGCAGACCTCCTTATTAGATAAAAAACAACTGAAGCACGTCGGGAGAGTGCGATGTGTCAGCAGTCTGTCATCAATTTGAAGAAGGAAGAAGTCCAAGAAAGGAATAAATACTGCCTGCCTGAAATATTCCTGAGGGCATGAGGGAGGAGTATCAATCCTGTATAGTTGACGGGCACATCGGCGATCTACTTTAATTTCCAGTTCAAGTCCTGTCAAAGCAGTGGCATGGCAATGGACGTCAGGTGCTATCAGAGACAAAAGAAACGAACTTGGCGTGCAAGATGACGAGTGTTGTCCAGGTTCGTTTCCTTCATCCCTGATAGTACAGTAATGAAGCAAAAACGGTGAATACTGACTTTTGGAATTCAAAGATCCGTTTTCACAGCGTTCCTACGCAAAGCGAAGTATAGCGAAAGCATATAACTGTGAGAGTTATCAATAAAAGGAAGGAAAAAATAGAGTCGAGTAGGTATCTGTAGCTACTTGCAGATCTCTGGTGAAAACCTTGTGAAAATGCTCAGTAGCATCGTCTCGCATTTTCTGCCAGGTACCTTGGCAGTGTCAGCAAGAGACATTGCCTGAACCAGATCCATGTCTTTGGTCTGAAGTTGGTAACTCAAGTGGAGGCTGATAGTAACAACATGTACATTGCACAGCAATGAGAAACCATGCGTCTTGAATAGATCTTTGCAACGTACTTGCAGCCGAGATTGAATCCTTCTCAGTCCAGTTTGATATGACCTGATCCAGAGCTTGTAGAACAGGGCTAAGAAGTTCAATGAAGGTGAGTGCTGATCATGTCTCTCAACCCAAGGAGTGGCACAAAGTTTCTTCAAGCGAGGGGCTGTAGTTTGAGGCTTCAAGCCTTCTATTGCCTTCTGCAATTAATTGTTTCTCTTAGAATACCTGAAGAAGTCGTACGCAGACGCCACAACACCCATGTAATTCGAAATGGCTAGAAAATCACAGGCATCAGAAACTGCAAGATTGAATCTGTGAGAATTGCAGCGAACATAAATAGCAAGAGGGTTCTTAGCTCGCATGTAAGCTTGTACACCCTGAAAGCGAGGGCTCATTGAACTGGCATCGTCTTACCCCTACCCAAACATGTATTTTATGTATAACCCATGCTGATTTGATTATTGATGATGGCATCACCTTGTGCTATAACTCTTAAATCTGTTACAGGAATAAAAATTAGGGAGACCTGCATCACCTCGTAAATTCTCAAGTAACGTATGAATATCACAAGTTGTTCTGTTTTAGAGGCATCTGTGGTTTCGTCTGCTAACACTGAAAACCCTTTAGATTGGTTGATCTCTTCCACTGACTGTTTAACTATAATATCTTGATAAGAGCTAATTATTTCATTTTGGATTTCAGGTGATGTGTATTTAGCATTGCCAGTAGCTGATTCCAAATGCTCAGCAAGAGCCGTGTAATAACTGTCAACTTTGAATCTGAGTAAAGCCCGAAATTTGCCATTCTTTGTTACTTTCTCTTGTTCCTCAGGGAGAATTTCACCGGCCTCCCTATGGCGGCAAACGGCAAACCCTCCCGAACGCAAAATATTTCTGTCTCTATTACAGGTTTGACTCTTTTTTTCTTTTCTTCGACCTGAAAGGGGTAAAATCGGGGTAAAGTATCTCTTAGCCATTTCAAGACATGTTACAATCATATCAGTTCAGAATTAGGATAATCTTCACATTACCACTCGCTTGAGGGCGGTATCGATTTGGGCAGAGATCGAGTCTTCTTGCAACAGACTTGAAAAGAGCCGCAGACACCCTTGCGTCATTGTAGAGTTGAGAGTTCTGGTGTTGTTTAAACATTTCCTCAGCATCTTCCCTCTTGCATAATTTTGAATAGACAAGTTGGCTATCTCGTTCATGACTTCCCTTCCCACACCCAGTGTTTGCTGCAAACAAGGAGCCCCAGAGAGCATCGCCACAGCACAACATGATCAATCGTTCTTTCGTGGATTTGTGACCGAGAGCATAGGTTTCTCGCACAAATGCATGGGTTCTTGACGGCAAACATTTCCAATGCAACCGGTCTCCTCAGCATTGTAAATATGATGAGATTCATAATGTTCCTCTATCATAAATTATTGAAATTCCTCCCGAAATCTATTAGCAGATGCAGTGTTGGCACTAAGTTGTTCTCCTTGAATACTAAGTTCACGAATGCCATGCCTTTCTTTGAATCTGGTGAGCCACAAATATGAAGCATTTAACTTACCCTGCAATCAAAATTCCTCATGAAAATACTTCGTTGTCTCGGCGGGGCAAGCACAACGGGGTCTACCCGTTCGTATTAAGATTTTTTGATGGATTAGTGCTTTTAAGTCCTGCAGCATGGTCACAATTCTTAGCAAACTCCATGAATTTGGTTTTACATTTCTTAATGTCGCGTTCCGTTTAAATGTCAATGCCATAATCTCTGGATAGTTTTATCCCCGGTTCCCATTTCTCTACTCTTGTCAATTCATTTAAGTTTCTGTTTCACTGTCAGCACAATTTACTTTCGTTTATCAGCTATGATATCCAGCTACGAGTTGGCAATTTGTTCACTGGCAAAATGAAATAACAATGACGCATGGATGAAGACAGCACTATGAATACGATGAGACCAGGGAAGAGGATTCTCTTCTCTGATGTGACTGAGTGAAGCTGGATTCACACGACGGAAAACGTCGCGGAAGAGGAAAAGCCAATCACAGACCGGCAGTGAGGAGCCGAGGAATTTAACTTTTTTAGAGCGAAATGTGACGTCAAAACATAGCAGAAAGAAGAAAACAAAATAAATGAAGAGGGAATAACAAAGCGAGAAAATTTCTTTCCATTCCTCATTTAGACGACGTTAAAGCCACCATTAAGAAACCTCCTTTGAGGCTACTTCATTGATTTTGACCTCGCTATCTTGAAATTACTCTCTAAGCCCTCTCTATGTGATCAGTTTCCTGCGGTATGAATATTTGACCCTGATCTTCTTTTGATGCAATAATCGTCTGGAGTTTATTTTTGCACTCTTGTCCTTTCATCGAGATGAAATCTCTCTTTTATCAGACAGAAGGAGGGCTGTAGTTGAAACGTTTCCCACATAGAAGGCGGCGGGTCCGCCCCTTAACCGGCATAACGACTTGTAATCGGTTGAATGCTTTTCCGTTTTCTGCGCCCTTTTTCCGTCAACTTGAGACCCAGTCACTGCATCGAAACATTGACGCCTACATCTGCAAAATTGGGTTGAAAAAGTTATCCACAAAGTTCCGAAGGTTGCAGTCGAAGACGAGACCTCTCATGTTTGATTGTGGGTGAAGAAAATCCCAGTTTTCCTAGGGCCCCGTCCACAGCAAGAAGCTACCACTCACTACCAGTCACGATACGCGACACGCGGCTGCGCCGCAACGCTTGGACGTACGACAGGGCTAAAAACTAAAAGACTTGCTATATAGCAAAGAATACTTTAGAATTCTAGACATGCATGCCGCGGTAATATTATCGTAGTTTGCTCGAGCGAACTTTGAAGCAAAAGATGCAATTATTACGGTCAAGCGAAAGAAAGTGTTAAATGTTTGTGTCATAATACAATACCCTCTCTCCCTTCTCTTCTTTTCTCCTCCCGTATTTTTCTCCTGTTCCCTACCTCTCTTATTTTTTCTTTTTCCTCGCCGTCGAAAAATTTCGGGGGGTTTTAACCCCCAACCCCCCACCCCACTGGGTACGCGCCTGGACATAAGAACAGATGAACTTAAATGAAGTGTGCTCTATGGGTTTTTTCATGCTTATTTGGTATATTATTAAAATGTGCACTCAATGACTCATGATTCGCGCTCCAACCACCTTAAAAGGGCGTTTCTCACTACGCCTCCTAGCCACCTACCCTGAGTAACGTTTTCCAACCGGGTGTAGCTCGGGTCGTGAGTTCAGGAAGGCGGGGAGGGAGGTTGGGTGTCAGTGCGAATTAAATGGCGAGGAATCTTCCGCTCGCACTCGGAAGGGGTTGGGAAAAGTATAACGGGAGGAGTTCAACTGAAGGACCTTTGATTCGGTTTTGTAGTCCCCTCAGAATTAGTGAATTAGTGTCGACCATACACTCGATGGGGGTCAAGGGGTAATAGGGAGATAGTACCTTTGTGGGCCTCACATGACCTCTGGCGAATAGCTGAAGGGGTAGGCCTAGCCACCTTGAGGACGCTATTCTCAAGACCGTCCGTGAAGCAGTGCTGAAAGGAGAGCCAGCACTGCAGCATGGTGAAGAACCACGCCCTGCAAAAGGTGGCCCTACTCTAACCGAACACTGCGGATCTAGGCCGGGTGTCCGACATTCACCCCTGGGGATGGGCAGCAGCATCACCAGTACTAGCACGGGGCCGAAGGCAATCGGCTGGAAGGGCCCGTGATAAAGATCTACTGGCGGAGCTGAAAGGCAACGAAACGGCAGATGAACTGCGAGGGTAGGCAGGACTCTTAAGCCGCAGAGAAGGCAATCTGCCTAGGGGAAAAACACCCCAAAATCAAAATACCTGGTCCTCCAGGTTGGGGGTTTGGCGTGAGGCTAACCCCCTCACCCAGTAAAAACATATTGTTACGAAACCAAAATCAAACCTCGAAACAGGACGGTACCAACAGACACGACCCAAGCATAGAAAATGGCAAACGATTAGGATAGTGACATGGAATGTACGACGCCTGTATAGACCAAGAGCATTAGAAAATTTAACATCTGAGCTGATAAAGTATAAGGTGGAAATAGCGGCACTACAGGAGGTAAGGTGGAAAGGAAACGGCATGATAAAAACAAGAGATTACTCAATTATTTACAGTGGCAACACAACAAATACCTTTGCGACTGCTTTTGCGGTACGCAACAACATTGTCAATCGTGTAAAAAATTTTAACCCAGTAAATGAGCGGCTATGTACCATCAGAGTCCAATCCAAATTCTTCCCAATTACATTTATCTGTGCACATGCTCCTACAGAAGAAGCCGACAAAGAAGCCAAGGAAAGCTTCTATGACAAGCTGGAGGAAATATACGATAGGACAACATGCCACGATGTTAAAATAATATTAGGAGACATGAATGCTAAAGTAGGGCAAGAAGTAATATACAGGCCAACGATTGGACGAGAAAGTTTGCACAAGGAATCTAATGAGAGTGGCAAGCACATATTTCCCTCGAAAAAATATTCACACAGCGACCTGGTGTTCTCCTGACGGGGTCACCAAAAATCAGATAGACCATGTGCTTATTGATACCAGGCATGGCACAGACATTACAGATGTAAAGATCCTTCGAGGTGCTGACGTTGATTCTGACCATTTCATGGTGGGAGTAAAATACCAACAAAGGATATCAAGGATCAGAAGGCAAGTAAATCCAAGGATGAAGAAGTTTGATGACCAGAAGCCTGGCAGTTAGAGATACTTTTGCCCAGAATATGGAAAAATTTCTGGAAAGCCAGGGAGGACATGGTCGAGATGACATTGAGGGAGAATGGGATATTATAAAATCAGCAATACAGAAAACAGTTGAGGATACACTTGGTTTTCAGAAACCACAAAAAAGATCAGGCTGGTTTGATGAGGAATGTAAAACGGCCATTGAAAAGAGGAAAGCTGCCAAAAAGAAAATGCTGCAGAGACGAACATGGGCATCAACCCAAGAGCTTGTAAGAGCCAGAACAGCAGCTTCCCATCTATTTAGGTGCAAAAAGAGAGCATGGGAAAACGCAAAGGTGGGAAAAATTGAAGAAATGGCATGTGAAAGGAAAACTCGAGAGATGTATAGCAAGATAAAAGATGAAAAGAAAGGGTTTCGGGCAAGAGTGTTCATGATTAAGGATTTAGAGGGTAATTTGATTGGAGATGAACGGAGAGTGCTGGATAGGTGGGCAGAGTACTTTGAAGACTTGCTAAATCGACCAGGAGTAGAGGACGCTGAAGACGTAGGAAATATTTGCCAAGCTCAAGAGGAGGTCGAAATACCGCCACCTAGCAGACTTGAGACCGAACAAGCGAATAAAGCTCTGGGGGATGACCTAATAACAGCTGAGCTACTCAAGCATGGAGGGGATAGACTCCAGCAGGAAGTGCACAATATCATTGTAAGAGTGTGGCTAGAAGGGAAGATGCTCAAAGAATGGTCGTGCGCACTCATATGCCCAATCCACTAAAAAGGTACAAAGCTAGAATGTGCTAATTACCGGGGCATATCACTACTAAACGTCACGTACAAAGTGCTCACAAAGATCATAGCACGAAGGCTGGAAACATGGGCAGAAAACATATTAGGAGATTATCAGTGTGGTTTCCGACCAGGAAGATCCACTACTGATCACATTTTTGCAATAAGGAATCTTATGGAAAAATGTTACGAATACAATAAACCAGTGTACCAGATCTTCATTGACTATAAATAGGCATACGACAGCATTGGACGGTCATTCCTATATGATACTCTTCTTACACTAAGGATACCGAACAAACTCATTCGACTTGTTAAGATGACGCTAACAGGAACAAAGAACAAAATAAAGATATCGGGAAGTTTGTCACGAGAATTTAGCGTTAATAGAGGGCTGAGACAAGGCGATGCCTCGTCATGTATACTCTTTAACCGGACATTGTAAAGAGTTCTACGGAAAATTGAAATTAACCCTTGTGGAACATTATTAAACAGGACAGTACAGTATCTGGCATATGCTTATGACGTGGATTTAATCATCAGGAATGACCGGGGACTGAGAGAAGCCTTTCAGCAAATGAATGAAGAGTCAGAAAGGGCCAGCCTCATCGTAAATGAGGAAAAAAACTAAGGTTATGGTCATGAAAAGGACTGGAAATGAGCCTCCAGCACATTTCGCAGTGGGTGGATACCAATTTGAGAGAGTGCCAACCTTTAAATATTTAGGTTCATTGATGTCAGAAAACAGTGATAACAACTTGGAAATCAAAGAAAGAGTGAATGCGGGGAATAAGACCTACTTTGGCCTCCAGCGCCTATTTAAGTCACCCTTACTGAGTCGGAAAACTAGAGAAAGATTATACCGAACAGTTCTTCGACCCGTGGTCCTATATGCCTGCGAAACCTGGGTCATGAAAAGCCGGGATGAGCTGCTGCTCAACTCGTAGGAGAGGCAAATCCTGCGAAGAATCTACGGACCAATTAACGAAAACAACGTTTGGCGTATCCGCACCAATGCCGAGCTATATACACTATATGATAAACCTAGTCTGGTATGTGAAGTCAAGTGTGCCAGACTGAGGTGGCCCGGTCATCTAGAAAGAATGCCTGAAAATAGGGCAGTGCGGAGAACGTTCAGCCAGAAGGTAGAAAACTTCCGGGGCGACCGCGCAAAAGGTGGCTGGATGATGTGGAAGAGGGCCTGCAGAAAATGGGTGTAAGGAGATAGCGACCTCTTGCTTTGGAGCGAGAGACCTGGAGAGGAATGATTGAGGAGGCACGGGCTCTTTTATGGCCGTAATGCCAGTGGGTAAGGTAAAGTACACACTCGATGGTTTGAACACACGATCATCACAGAGAACAGTAAATGGGAGGACTGAAGGAAGAGGAGCAAGGCAGGACGGAACACAAAAAGGAAAATAACGAGGTAGTCTAACCTAACTGGAACGAGGCCCAATAACCACGAATCAGCCTAAGCCTAAAATTGGGTAAAGATAGCGAGCCTACTTCTTCTCATGGGAGCCTAAGTCAACTGACCGCTCTCACCGCTCGGCCGGCCGAAAAACCTTTTACCCCACCTTACACCTTAAGCTCCACAACAGCAGCAAACTCCGCGGCTGTACGGAATAAGGAAAAAAAGAATAACAGTGGGCGCACTACCGCGAAAGCATACGAACGTCTCACCTTCGTCGTCCTCAACCCCTAAAGAAGTTTCCATTCCTCACCCACATTCTCGTTTTCAATCATTTCCGTCCACCGCTCTATCTCCATTCTCCCATGCATTCACAAATGATACTACAGTAGCCTCTTCTCTGAGTCCACGTATTGGCACCATAAAACGCCAAACTGTGTTCAACTTTTCGTCAGCCTTTTCTTAATATTCTTACCCAAAACCCTGGTCATCATCTCCTTCCATTTTTTACTGAACGCTTCCTTCGCTAGCAAAATTCTTCAGATGTCTTTGATAATATTCTCATTCCCCTCCAAAATACTACAGAGGTAATTTACAGAGTTTAATTACACCGATTACTCCATTTTGCGCCCTCCCGTTTTAATGGGCCGTATGCATAAACAGAAAAAAAGCCTTTCACTTGCGAAATACCTAGGAAATCCGCCAAGCATTGTGAGTAAATAATTGAAGGAAAACTTTTTCATTTTGTTGACAAGGAAATGGTTCTTCTGTTGGTCATTTGCAAGGAAGGGGATGTGCATGTATTTTGACTTTAATTCGAAATGAGAAACAAATACTTCACATCAGGTGCATCTAACCAGTAGTATAGACTCAATTGCAAATAGAAAGGTTGTGTTCGGAAATGGCAGAACATGAAAGTCTCTAAAGCTGATTCAAGTCTACTTGAAAACGACTTTAAATTTTTTTCGATTCTAGGAACACAATTTTCGAGTCGCAACAATCACTTCATTCGGAACCCGTCGATAATCGAGATGAGGCACTGATGCGATTACATTAAGTGAAAATATTTTCAAGGTATTTAACAGATTTGGAAGATTAAAACGTTTTGTCGAGGAGCTAGCGCTGGATACAGAAAATTGTAGTACCTACAATATTTCATCCTGCTGTAATAATTAACATCGCCCGACATAATTAAACAATGGCCGTGGTCGCGTGCGTCAAGGTGTACACTGATACCTGCTTTTTGGGTGCACGGGATCGAGGCACTCTGAAGAAATGCTTTTCTCGATCGAATATGTTTCGGAAACAATGTACGATGCCTGATCTCGTAAATGTACAATGGTAGCCGCTGCATATTCAACCAACCCATTAGGGAGAGTATTTCAGCCAATTGCAGGATTGCTTTGCCCGGAAAAAAATAGGCGGAACGTGTGTCAATGGCCGAATGTTTTCTGGTTTTGAAATCCGAGGATACCTTTGGGGAGGTCGTTAAGAGGGGTGGTCATCCGACAAGGGTTTAGTTTCTTGGAGTGCATACAATGCCAATGAACGGGCGGCTGATTTGGTAAAATAGGAAAAACTTTTGAAGCAACGGTTTCGTTAAAATCTACATAGGTGGCGTATATTTCACCATAATATAGTTGCTCCTGGGAAATTTTGATGCATATTTATTTGATGTACACATACAGTGAAACATGAATTAAGCGACGACCGGCAGTCTGCTGAAAAATGGTATTTGATAGGAGTGGTCGTTAAGATGGGTTCCTCTGTACTCCAATTTTTCCTTCGACTGCGAAGTTGACTCAGAGGAAAAAATATTACTTCAGAAGGCCTTAATATCATGCACACAAAAAGTATTTATGAGCCTTAATTCACGGGATTACATCGACTAATGAATAACGTCATGCAACCATAAGTACTACCGCGGGAAGAAAAATTATACGGCAATTTTCTTACGAACCCGTACCTATGGGAGAGGAAGCCGCGAAGCTTTTCCAGCATTTTCTCTCAGATTCAGAAAAAATGTTTCATCCATCCATCACGCGAGGTCTTGTAAGCGAAGTATATCTCTTTGCTTCTACCTTTTCCTCATAATAAAAACCTATTTCGTAATACATATGGTCCAATGTCTAGCCTCGCTTTCTTAGTCCTAGAAAATCTCATTTCTTACGTTCACTTATGATTCGTCTTCGTTCAGCGTCTCCATGCATCTCTTTACTTTTCATCCTTAAATCAGCCTATATTGAATTCCTCATTCAATATTTCGATTCATGCCAGTCGAAGGCTTCATTGCATTTTATGAAATTTTTAGAGAGAATTTCAATAAGTAATCAACCAAGCCTTTTACTTTATTAAAAATAAACTAAAACCCTGTACCATCCCACCGCATAGTTCTGTTTCCATCTTTAATCTACGGCTGCGCATAATAAATTTTCCAATTAATACTGTTTTGAATGAAAACTAACCTTGAATCTGGGTTGCAGTTATTCCCAGGAGCCCAGTTTTTTAACGAAAATATAAAAAGAAAATCGACTGCACCTAACTTCATGGATGCATTTCAAAATCAGTATTTTATTCAATAAACAGTTGACGGCCGCTAATGTTTTATTTTATGGATATCAGAGCCGCGCACTGGCTGGAATGGCGAGTTTACGGATGGGTCAAAGGGCATTTCAGAATTGTTCACCAGAGCAGAATTCTCCGTCGAACGAAGTCCATGCTCCATGTTGATGGGTTTCGAGCTCTAAAAAACAAAACACGCACGTGCATCGGGAATAAAATGAAAAAACGCTCGCATATTCGGTTATAAAATTCAGTGAATGCGAACCGAGTAGCGTTGGATTCAAAAGGAGAGGATGGATTGGGGAACGAGGAGCGTACAGCAAGCACTTCGAGAACCGCAAAAGTGATGGCATACGAGGGAAGTATCTCCTGGACTACCTCCGTAAAATCCCGAACATGACCTGAGTTCGCTATTCATGAGGAATACGGTCTGGATGTTGTTTTTGTTGAACAAACAAGCTCCATTATAGTAGGTATGCAATTATTTTGTGAAATAAAAATAATATCTTACTGAATACGTTCCGATTTTCAATACTGCACCAGGCAAAAATACTAAAAAAAAGCCTGTATAAAGGGCGCCGAAAAATTGCGCTAAAAATGTCGTCAGTCACAATACTACCAAAGTCAAGTAATAAACAGTGTTGACAACAATTGCGGTAAACTTGCAGGTTGGAGCTCAGTAGCGCTGTGCGGTGGTGAGCAGGTATAATATTATAGCAAATAGTTAATAAAAAACTAACACTAAAGTCTTTTTGAAAATATTGAGAATTATCAATTTACCTCCATTTCGCAAGAGATAAGAGTTTCTAAATGCAGATAATTCAGTGCTATGTGAAACCATATTCATAAATGAGTACATCTGAAGTAAAATACTAATATCTGGGAGAAATAAAATCATTCACCGCAGAATCACTTCAAAGATAGGTGCCTTTATCTTGCTGTTTTGAAGTAGTGTAATTTTCGCTAAATTTTAATTAACAATCTCTGACAGGTATCTGACTGAATCCTATGCATTTTCTTTGCATATCCCTATGAGCGGGTTAGTTTTACATGCTGGCGGATAGAGGCGCAGCCAACATCAGCTGCAACTTAGCATAGGGAAGTGAATAATAAATGCGGCGACTATAAATTACGAGACTGTGGAACTACAAAAAGCAGGTTTACACATGGAAGTCATGATTGTAGCGATGTCGCAATTATATCGATATTTGTAGGACATTGCTTTGGCGGGTTAACACATGGAAGTTAATTGCATGACATTAGCCTTGAAAGCCGCTTGTAAACGTCACTTTCATGTGTAAGCACGCAACTCCATGGCAGTAGGGGTCGATAGTGGTGGTAATCGACCGCGGTTGCTACTTGCAAGGAAAATAGACTGGTTTCTATTTTGCCTGCAAGCAGCATATCGACTCTGCGATAAAATCGCATAACATCCGGTGGCATCTTGGTCACATGACAGTTAATGGAGAATTAAAATGTAAACAACCAATAACTTAGCAGGAGGACGAGTCATTGTTTCTTATGCAAATATTTATTCGCACTTGGAAATATTTTTTAAATGCTAGAGAACCACTATGGTAAGCTTTATGGAAAGATCTAAGGATTTCCCGGCGTTCTCTCGTTCATCGAAACGTCGGCCGAGATGGAGACATTGTATGGTGGGATGCCCGAATAACCTTCAACGTAAGCTTTATGACTTATCCATTATTAATTGTCGCAATGGACACACTCGATTCGACGTAATAATGCATAAGTATTTAATTCATACGAATGTCTTAAACCCACGAATGCCTATGGGAATCAAACAGCGATATGTGAACGCCGTCATTGCCAAACATGGGCGAAATTCGTAATTACCATATTCATTGTTTACTTCCGTCATCCATTTGTTAGGAAAAAGCCGGAAGTTAAGTGCGAGCAGAACGATTCCCTCCGATTGGCGATACGATTCGAGATATCGCTACACTCACTACTAATATAGACGTCAACTTCCATGTGTAAAGCCGCCTTAATACACGGTTGGTCATTGCGAGTCGTTTGGGTCGAACGCTGTGACTTAGTTTGGTTTACATCTGGCGCTGGCCGGGAACGGAGTGCATTGCGTTTTTGATTGCGAATGATACTTGGATACATCAACCATGCGAGAAAACATATGAGCGATGACCACTGTTTTTATATCTCACATATGTATATACACACGAAGCGGATAGACAATTGCTGGGCATAAGACATTTTACATGTTGGAAATGGTAAGCGTTACAACTATTATTTGTAAATAAATTGTTTCTACGGTTACTTCCGATGTAAACAAGACTGTATTCTTAAAATTCTCATAAACGAATTACAACCGATCAGATACAATGTACATCAGTAGGTACACTGTGATACAAATATAACTTGAGCATAAAATCTAAGCTCCAGGAGAAGCGATAAAATAAGAGAGATACATTTTCCAACAGATAGGTGCAAAACCTCTTTCCTTTCGAGCACAATAAGGGACCACAATAAAAACGGAGCTCCACTAGAAATACTTTTACAGTACACTTCACCGTTTCACCACCCAAAACCTTCTCCTGTACACATTTACACGGCAGGTGTCCTAACACCCCCTGCCACACGCCGACGTGACGGCTCGCAGGGTAGTCTGGCGTTCATGTCTTCCGGATGACGTCATTCGTAGAACGGACTAATAAAGTATAATTTGAATAAGTGTTTTAAACACAATAATTTAAACTTATACATGCTAAAACAAAATTAAAAGTATTATTACCTCAATGCGACGTAGGTATACGCTCAAGAATAGAAAAGAAGATCATTTGGGCCGGTGATATAATTACGCAGACAGTGTGGTTACCTTGGCACCTATTGTTAAGAGCAAGCCAATGCCAAGTTTCTCACCAACGTTCCATCACCACCCAAAAATGCCTCACTCTGAATCAAAACCTCTTGTCCCGAATGGCACAAATGACCTCAGTTGTCGGTCACCTCCTTAAAAAACCATACTGAACCAATGATGTACAGTGTTTTTCAAAAGTTTTAGGGCAAAATGAAGGGAACCACTGACGCGTCTTAAGGAAATTGAGTTACACTGACGGAACTGTTGTTCTTGGTTACGCGCCGCAACCCAGTCAGTTTTATGTAAATGCATATTCTGAGGCAGGAGCGGAGAAATTGTTTGTTTTCGGCTAATTTGTCATTACATTTTCGTTTCCCTTTGGATAAAAGACGTGTGTGAGTAATCATTATTTACCAAATTAATTGACACTGTTATAGAGTATTTTACGTAATATTTGCCTTAAATAATAAAGTTTTAAACAAAATCTCCAATCTTGCCTGAGTATATTCCTCAACTAACAACAGAATAGGTACATCATACATACATACCCATCACGCCGTTCCCTTCCGGGGTTCGAGGCGTGTAACCAAGAACAAAAGTTCAGTAAGTGAAGCTATATTTCCTTTAGAAGCGTCAAGGTCCTTTCATTTAGTCCTGAAACTTTTGGAAGCGCTGTACTTACCTACTATTAAAACTAACAAGTCATGGTAAATGTTTTGACATCACCTCAAAAATGCACAAATGATGTCGCACGCAGTCACGCGCACAGGTTACTCGGCAAACCACAAATTTGAAAAGTCGATTCTACATAAATCGGACCAGAGAAATTCTTAGGCGCTAGTTAACCAGCAGGTAACCATGCATTATATTTTTCATAAAATTCACAACCCAAAAAATCTAACCGAGAAACATACAAGAAAGTTGACTACTGAACTCAAAATGACTTACCACGCCTTAACAAGCAATACTGATTTTAACCCTTTCCCAATCTTTATGGAGGTTCCATCGCGACTGCGTGAGTCCAAAAAAATACTAAATAACTTCTTTTGCCAAATTATTAAAACAATACTGCTACCGCTCACAGAACGTGCCAGCTATTGAAAACCAAAACTAAACCACCAAACAATACAAAAGGAAGGAAATACTTTTTGAGTACCTTCCTCTTCCTGCCACTTACTGCAGAAAAAAATCTTCATTTTTTTCCCTTCCGAGCTTACTGTTATTACTCGTGCATTGCAATTTCCCGTCATCACCTCTTTTAACACTACATTCCCGATGAATGTGTCCTTCATCCGCTCCTACCGCCAACTCTATCTTTACTGCTGGCTTATTATTTAATAATTCAATTTCGCTTCAGAGTTCGCCCACCTTTACAACCAGTACACTCCCAATCGTTTGCTAGATACAAATCACAGATTCCTCCTGTCTCCTACCATTTTCTTCATGCCAATGCCAAGTTTACGCTCCCCATACTTATTAATTAATACAATACAAATTATACTACGAATATATTTTAAGGAACACTTTTTATGGACAGTTTTCACTGTAATTAGCTAATCACTCCAAAAATCAGACGCTAAGATGCATCTATTTCATTTCTTATCCAATTACCGGAAATTTTCGCTTCTCATTATAGAGTCGTACATAGAATAGTATCATGTAAATCGGGTTAATAGAAAACTATTAATTTTCTTCGTATTTCTCCCATTCTCCCACTGGACCCCACGTAATTTCTAGTTGAATTTGCGAGAAAAATAGCACGGAAAGGTAAAATTTTGTCATAAATACCTAATAGACGACGTATTTTTGTAAAATCATACATAAAATGAATAAAAAGGCATTTGTGTCCTTTCCAGGTGGAAGCACCTCAACTTAGCACTTCAGCGACCTGAACAGTGTGATGCCCCTCTCCATTTCCCACGCCCCCTCGCTCCACTAATCTGCTGCTTCACTCCCACACTTTACCCACCATCCCACGCTCACAAAGCGACCGACATGGTCCTCTTCGATGTACGTATAGTGGAGCTTCAGCATCGGGTCATGAGTCGGCGTTCACGCTTGACCTTTAGGTGAGCGAGTATTACAAAGTAGAGGTCGGGAAATATCAGAGGTTGGACCGGGCCACCTCTCTCGAGTCTTGCTTTTGCAATTCAACAAGCAAATAAAAGAGATAAATCCATAGAAGCAAGTTCACATTTAATATTAGAACATGTCCTGTGTGATTTCTTTCGAAAGACGGAAAGAAATAGTTTAACATGCATTAAAAAGACACAGCACAAGTTGCAGCATTGAAAATTGTATTTAGATATAAGAGACATTAAGCAGGAACATGCGCTTCGTACTGTTTTCTTTATATACAAGGTACATCCAGAAAGTAAGTTCCGTTTGACAGGTCAAAGAAAAAAGTCATCATTGGTCGTTCAATCCTAAGATTGGATGACTGTAGCCCTCCACCCTTCCCTATCTAATGCCAGTTCCCTTACCTCCTGGTATCTCTTCCTATGTACTTCCCTCTTTATTTGGTTCATGAACTTATTCCTGAGTCTTTCTCTAGGGACTATTCCCTCTACTTAACCCTCAGTTATGTTCTTCAAAACCCGTTGTGTCTCAGGGTGTGTCCAATCCATCTTACTCTTTTCTTTATGGTGTTCCATATGGTCCTTTCATCTCCTACTCCTCTGTACACTTCATCACTTATTATTTTGCCAATTTTATCTTCAGTATTCTCATCGAGCACCAGGTTTCCAAGACTTCAATTCTTCTCTGATCAGCTTTTCCAATGGTCCATGCTTCTGATCCATAGAGTGCTACGCTCCACACGATTGTTACTTAAAACTAAAAATTAAAAAAAACTTAAAAACAAATTAGGAGAAAATTACGTGACCCTTCCTCTATTTACCGTTCCATTTAACTTCTTGGATAAGCTAGAAAAAATTGTGGAAATACTGGACAACAAGTCTGGAAGAAATGAAGGTGACGAAAAACTGTTGCTTGCCTATCAAGCAGCTCGGGACGAGACGTAAGTGCTACCACCTGACAAACTGGATTTATTGCGCGGTATTAATATTAGATCCTTGTCTTAAATGTGAATTTTTCTCCATGCCGCCATGGGGAAAAGAGATGCAGGATACGTCCTTTTTGAAATGTGAAAAAATGCTCAAAGTCTATCACGATAAGTATTGCACTTGAACGCAGTCCGCTAAGTCATTGGATAAAGAGAATCTTGAGAGGTCTGCATTGGTATAAAGTGATGAGGACGACCTGCTAGATGTGTATTTTCTATATAAGCAGACACGACCCAGTCCTGAGAGGTATGTTCTATTGACTAAACTTTTCCCATTATTTACCCCTTGTCGATTAAGTTCACCTACTTAAACTATTTTGACCATACAGATCAGAAAAATTAAATTCATCCCTGAGTTTTTAATTATTTTTTTTACTTTTTAATAGTTTTCGCCTCTTTTTTGTTGTCAGTTAATGGTTTTACTAAATATACCTCTAGTCAGCCATTCCAGTATGAAGAATGAAGGAAGGAACTGTAAGACTATCTTCAACAGCCGCGATCCCCTAGTAATGCAAACATATTGAATAGATGGAAGGCAAATGAGCCAACTTTTCCAATGCTGGAAAAAATTGCGAGAGACTTCCTTAGCATTCCCGCCCATCTGTTCCAGCGGAACGATTGTTCTCACGGTCAGCATTGACAATGAAACCGCTTGGACCACATGGAAACCCCTTGAACCACGAATAAGCCAGAAGTTTACTATGAGTGAGCTCGTAGGTGACGTACAATTTGGCTAGTCAAATAAATAACTTACCTCGATTTAACCGAATAAATTGAGAAAAATGAGACCTGGACCGGGAATCGAACCACGGACCTATAGTTTGGCGGACCAATGCGCAGACCACTACGCTATCCAGGCTTCCTAATTCCCATAGCAATTTTTGGTGGATACAAGGCAACTAGAATGCTTTAACTTGATTTAACTGTTTTAAACCTGAAAAGTATTTAAACTACTTTTTGAAGCCAAAATGTTCATTCTTTCTTTATCCAATTACATTATTTTTTAACCTTTTGTGTATTTCTATTTACTAACGTTGTGACTATATTGCCATTTTTCACCAGTTTTATGTTTCATATTTATAATTTATTAATTGAATGGCAATAAAATCACTGTTTGTACAAGTAGTTTGATGTATTCGGCGTCCAATATAATAAATATTAAAATAATTCATAGAATTGCCATTACTATTTTGAGTGTACCGATACAGCGATTACGTACCAAAGAAAACTGTGCTTGTTATGGTTCTTCATTCAGGGGGAAACGAGACGAAACTCGATGCGATACCCGAGTTCAGGAAACGAGACTGAGACGAGACTGGCTCAAGTCTCGTCCCGTCTCGCGGCAACACTAGACACGGTATTGAGACTTACTTCCGGCCCAGGTCCACGTTAAGAAATCAACTTGTGAGGGCGAAAGACTCCTGCGGCATTTTAATCTTTTTTTATCTATAATAATAATTTTAATCACGAGTCCATCGCTTTCCGTGCAAATGTGGCCTGCTTAACATGGGAGAGACTAACAGGACCATTGTGACCTGCGTCAATGAGCACAACAGACATTTAAAGCTCGGAGAAATCGGCCGTGGCTGAACACAGTATCATCAACAATCATGCCATCCTAGGGGGCAAGGCAAAGATTCTTTGCCGCGCAAGCCATTTTCGGGAGAGATTCACAAAAGCAGCTATTGAAATTAGGCTGGAGGAGAAAATTTTTAATAGGGACATCTACATGCTACTCTGCCAGGCGCCGCATGGGCGTGTGGCACGGGGGTGTTATGACACCAGCCGTGTAAAGACGTAAGGGAGGTTTTGGGAGGTGAAATGGTGACGTGTATTATGGGTGTGTATTTAGTAAAGCTCAGTTTTTATTGCGGTCGATTATTGTGCACGGAAGGAATGAGTTTTTGTACCTATCTGTTCGGCAATGTATCTCTCTCTTATTTTATCGCTTCCGTCACACCTAGAAACGTGGTGAGGCGTCACGATAATACTCTCTGTGCCGCTCTGAAACACACCAGTTCTGAATTTCTCAATCAATCTAAGCCTAGCGTGTAGCCTCCGAGTCTCTAGGTACTTCCGCCTTAACCCTATAAAAGTTGTGAGACAAGGAATACCATTTAAGCACCGCCTAGAAATCAGTGCTGGAGGATCCATGAGGTCAGAAAATGGCGGAAAGATTTTGACCAATCAGGAGCCTCCTGCCTGGCACATACATTGCGGATCCCAACAATTCACGACATTCCCACCTGAAGAAGATGGACGACTTGGCCATCAAAACATTGGCTCTTATGGAGTCTCTTACCTGGTGGATTTCCCAAATACAGCTTTTGAAAAAAATATAACACAACAATAGTAATATCCACACTTTAATATACTACTTCAACACCGACCATGGTTTCGACAAATGACATAGTATGTCGAAACCATGGTCGGTGTTGAAGTAGTATATTAAAGTGTGGATATTACTATTGTTGTGTTATATTTTATCATGGATATATCGCATTTCCACCAAGTAAAGCCTGAAACGATTTCATACAGGTTTTTAACTTGAAATTACATTCTCTTTAATAATCGAATAGGAAAAAATATTATTTTTCAATACAATATAATGGTAATTACGTGGAACACTGAGTAAGAATTCTGAGAAATTGAATAAAATAGTATATAGGAATAATATCACCCTTTGTTGTTATTACCAAATTACAGCGTAAACTGAAGTTCAAATGCGGTACTTATAAATAAATGGCGCTGTATTCGGCTCCTATAGCTGTAAAAAGCGTCCATTAAAAATATATTCGAGGAGTAATCTGCATATTTAGTACCTTAATTTTGGTTTTCCATGCGTAACCCGTATCCTACAAATTTTACCTTTATACAAGATTTCAAGATGAAAATTAATAAGGCGAAGACTAAAATCGTAGTTTGCGGAAGAGAGAAGCTAAATGTAGAAAGTCACACAGAGAGGAGATAAATTAGAGCAAGCGGATTCCTTCTCCTATCTAGATACTACCATCACGTGGGACGGAAGAAGTACAGCGGACATCAAGCGGAGAGTAGCACAAGCTAAGAAGGAGTTCATGGTAAAAAGAAAACTGCTACGCTCAAAAAAGATAAGCCTACAAACCAGGAAACAGTATGAGAAAACATTCGTGTTGAGCGTATCACTCTATGGATCAGAAGCATGGACTATTGGAAAAGCTGACCGGAACAAACTAGAATCCTTCGAAACCCGGTGCTGGAGGAGAATACTGAAGACAAAATGGACGAAAAATAAAAAAAGGTTGAACTGTAGGTACAGAAGAGTAGAAGAAAATGCAATCCTCGAGAAAATAAGAACCAGATGGATTAGACACGCCCTAAGACACAATGTTTTCGCGAAGAATATAATTAAAGGCAAAATAGAGGGAAAATTCCCCAGAGGAACCAGGAATAAGTTCATAGACCAAATAAAGAGGAAAGTACAAAGGGAAATATACTAAGATGTAAAATAACTAGCATTAGATAGGGAAAGGTTGAGGTCTGCAGTCAACTTATGTTAGGATTGAGTGACCAAAGAATGAATTCAATATTGAGCTGTAATCAATTATCAATGAGTTATCGCTCTATTGATAATTTCTACTTCATTCGTGAAAAAATGAGAGTGAGAAAAAAATATAATTATGATGGTCCTTTCACCAAAGAGAGGAAATTTTCCAGCGTTTCGAACAATTCAAGTAAGAATACTACAAAATTTATTTTACAGCGAATTTTTGGCGATACACTACAGTCAAAATTGTTCACGCGCACCATACGTACACATTCCAATCACGTAAAGTCCTTTCAGTACAAGCAAAGTAAAAGAACTTGCTATTTGTTGCCAGACCAAGAAAACTAACTCTCTTGCAAAAATGCCCTCCAAAATACCCTTTTCAGGTATATCACCTTTGCCTCCGGTAGAATCAGGCGTTACATCACACGCTTTCCTTTACTTGAGATTCCGGAAAATCCTCATATCGAGAGTCCGCATCCATCCATTATTTCCTCGGTCTACCCCATTGCCGTTGGAGATGGGGTTTGCTATGGTAGTTTATGCGAGAGGCTGTAACGTGGGCGTGGCATGTGCCCCATACTTATAAACACCAATGCACCTTTAGCCCTTACGGTCTGACACACAAATTTTGCAATTTTACGATGATTTCCATCGATAAATTTCGAGACATCGGCATTCATTTACTTCTTTAATATGAATCCTCCTAGCATATATTTTTTTAACAGTTAAAGTCATTGAGATAGATTGAGGTTTGCTGCGCTGGCCAATTCTAGAAGCTGAAGCCAGTCCGACATCTTCGTCATCCCTCATTTTTCAATAGGACTAATGCACTAATTTTGCAATTTTACTGTTTTCCATCGATAACTTACTAGAAATCAGCATACACTAACTTCTTTAATGTGGATTCTTCTTACAAATTTTATTTACTTTATTTATATTTTTAAATAAAACATAATCGGTATCCATGCTTAAAACTCAGGTAAAATTGAGTAGAATCCAGAGTACCAAGTAAACAATGTATGTTTCAAGAGTTACTAGCCTTGACTTAAAAACAGATGGTTGATATTCTCGCTTTACATCCGCTAATTCGTCCATTCCGTCATGCTACCCATAGGTAAGTAAAGAGAAAGCAGGGTTAAACATTATGATTGTTATTTCGGTAGTCAGACTTCAGTTTGATAACGTAGTGCCCTCTACATACACCTCAGTGGTTGAATTAATAATCGTCCGCATTCTTGGAGAAATCGAGTAGAATCCATAGCACTAAGTACCCAAAGTATGTTTCAGGAGTTACTTACCTTAAATTTCGTTCAGATGGTGGATATCTTTACTTCATATCCACTATTTCGTGCCTCGTACTATCCAAAGGAAAGTAAGGAAAAAGCACTAAAAAGACTAAGTACTTTCCAACAATTATTTTAACTGTACGTTGCGTTTCAGTTTTACTGCATCATCAGGTACCATAGTTTGACTTGAAGACATTTGAAAAACACAATGAGTTATATGGAAAGGGCGCTTGCTATGCAGACTAATGCTAGAAGCTGAAGCCAGTTCGCCACCTTCGTTGTCCCTCATTTTCCTATAGCGCTTGCTGGCTAACGCAATAATATTGAAATTTTATCATGCTTTCCAAAGATAACTTACGAGAAATCAGCATGCAATTACTTTACAATTACATGCAAATTTTTAATATGTAATCTCCTTAAGTATATAGTGGATCTATTTAAATCAATAATCATCCGCATTCCCGATGAAAATTACTGTAGAATCAGGTACATTCCATAACACTAAGCAGCCAATGTATGTTTCAAGAGTCAATTGCATTAAATCTCGATGAAATGGAGGATATTCTCGCTTAACATCCGCTCATCCGTCCATTCCTTCGTGCTATCCAAAGGAAAGTAGAGAAAGAGCAGGGATTACTAATATGGTTGTTATTCGGTTGCCAGGCTACAGTTTGATGACGTAGTTCTTGCTCTAACTACCTCAATGGCCTATCCACTTCCTTTCAAACTATTAACTTCACTGCCATAAATCCGTTTCATAATTAGACCTCCCATCCTCTCCGCATAGCCAAACCGATCAAATATAATGCTCTCATATATGTACATTACTGGAGTATCCAACTCACATTTTTTCATCAAATACTCATTCCTAGCCCTATTCATCCTCCTTTTCCAACAAAAAAATGTTCTCAAGTAGGTACCCAATTCCCATTTCATTTAGCCAACTCCGAGACGGAGGGCGAGGAAAAGGACACTCATGAATGAAATTCGGAATCGGCAGAGAAAGTGGCTGGAGGATGTAATAAGGGGCGATGGGTTGCTCAAGAATGTGATCGAGGGAAAGATGCAGGGCAAGCGGGAAAGAGGAAGAAAGAGAATAGGTTTCATGGACAGGACGAAGAAGGGTAGATCGTATACTGAGGCAACAAAGGATATATTAGAGCGTGATAGGCCCATGAAAGTGTAGAAAACCGGGAGGAGACTCTCTGACATACATAAATACCTAACTTAACCGGTAGAATACTTAAATAAATAATTAGTCACCTCTTATCCTGGTATACCCAGGTTTCGCTGTTAAACATTAAAATCAGTAGAACAACCATTACATATACTGCGATTTTCGCTTCCCTCGGCGGACACTCATTCCTTGACAACCTAAAGTGAAAATAGATAGAAATTATCATGCCAGGAAATAGATATCATGCCAGGTAATGAAGCGCGTATTTTCTCGCTACCACACCTGGACAAAATAGCAAAGAAAATGAGAGAATATGGAGTTTTTTTCGGACGTGGGTATGCGCGATGAAGGATGGAAGGAAGAAACATGAAGAGCTGGACTCTGCGGAGAGAAAGACTGACAAAGGGAGAAATGCCAGGCATGTTCGCGATAGATGGAGAAAATTCTGGGGGGAAATTTGAAGAATGCGGACGATGTGGAAGGAGAAAGATGCCTAGAGACGGTGAAGTGATACGAAGAGCAAAGATATAAGGGAGAATGATCGGGGGATAAGCGGGGAAAGGAAAGGGAAAGAATTGGAATTTCAAGGAGGCATGAGTTGGGAAGAAAGAATGTGAGGATGAAGAACAGCACAGAGGAAAGCGATAATTATATTTTTGGAAGCTTTCCACTCCTCTAGTAAGCTGCTCACTTCGCAACACAAGGGGGCATCGTTGCTTCCCATTTGTTTCGGTTCACACGGTGGTTTGTTCGCGAATCGTGAGTTATTGAGCGCATATTTTAATAAGTTTTCAGGTGGGTCGAAAAAAAATTCTTGGACCACACCTCACTTAAGAACATCAATTTGCACAATAAAAATTACCATCCATGTCACAATATAAATGGTAAGGGAACTTAGTGTAAGAATGTAAAGAAATGGCTGGCGGAGATTTTTATGTGGAATTGAACGTTTTATGGCGCAGAAAATTTGACTCTGATATAAGAGGACGAAACTAATCTGCAGGATTTAGAGGTGTGGATGAGAATGAAGAAAGTGCGATGGGCTGGAAGGAGAACAAACGAGGAAGTACATACACGTTACGGAGGGTGAGAAGAGGAAACATCTAGAGAAAATTAAGAGGACACAAAGTTCCAAATTCTAAAAACTTAATTATATCATCTTACGAGTGTAATTAATTAACTGAGATGGAAAAAATAAGATTTCCAGGTTAATTTTACTGTAATTCAGTCTTAAAAGTGGAGATTTAACATGGAATACTGAGGGGATTGCTCAGATTATAGCAGAAGAACGTCTGTCAAAAAGACAAAGCATGTACAAGGTTTAATTCAAACCATTTTTATGAATAATAGAGTCCTGTAAAATTGTATAAAAATAAAATATAGGGACCTACTGTCGGTGCAAAAATTATGTAGACTCGAGTTTGGACACTGATTAAAAATGAGCCGTGGTACCCACATGAATGAGAGTAACACCAAATTTTAGCTTGTTTTATTTTACGTTTAACCCGCTAAAATACTCGATTGATTATTAACTCGTTAAAAATCGATATCACAATGTGAGTTTACGATGGTAATTGACATTAAATACTGCTGAAAAGAGCTTCAAAACAAGACCAAGACTTTCTTCTACTACTTTTCATAACCAAGAAAAAGTTGTTTCATAAACTTGTTAATAACTTTTTTATGACACAAAAGAAAGAGCTGAACGTTTAAAGATACATTTGAATATATTTTCCCACACAATAATACAGGATCATTACGATTACAAGTTTCTTCACTATTAAACGTCAAAGAGAGCGCTCCGTTGGAAAACGGCAAAAACCCGGCACTTCTTTTGTTCTCACCGGAATAGAAAATCGAGAGTGTAACGTAAAAATAATCGGCAACAACAGTTAAACGTAAAATAAAACAAGCTAAAATTGGATGTAACTCGTATTCATGTGGGTACTACGGCTCATTTTTAATCAGTGTCCAAACTCGAGTCTACATAATTTTGGCACCGACAGTAAACACTATTTCTTGAAGTTATTGTAAAATTACTATCATAGTTGAAGTCAAAATGCGGTACATTTCCATTAAAATGGCGCAGTAGTCGGCTTCCATGGATAGACAAATCGGGTTATCAATAATATATTCGCCGGATAATCTGCATAATTTGCACCTTAATTTTTGTTCACATTAAGTAACCTAATTCGTAGGCGAAAGCAGGCTTTTTATATACCAAATAAATAAACATAATGAAAAGAGAAAACTTGGTTAATTCCACACTAATTAATTAAAACCGACCCAGGTTTCAGCAACTGAGTGCCATTGTACCTTGAAAATGGCACTTAGTTGCTGAAACCTGGGTCGGTTTTAATAATTGAGTGTGGAATTAACCAAGTGTTATCTTTTCATTATAAATATAATAAACTTCCACGAAGTAACGCCAGAAACAGTTTCGTTTGCAAATAAATAAAAATGCATAATTTAGTTGTGGTGTAAAGATGTAAGGAATAAGGTTTTGGGAGGTGAAATGGTGACGTGTATTATGGGAGTGTATTTATTGGAGCTCAGTTATTATTGTGGTCACTTATTGTGCGCGAAAAGAACAAGTGTTTGCACCCATCTATTCGGCAATTAATCTCTTATTTTATCGCTTCTGTCAGACCTAGAGACGTAATGAGGCGTCATTATAATATACTCTGCGTCGCTCTGCAACACACCAGTTCTGAATTTCTCAAGCAAGCTAAGCCTAAAGAGTAGCCTCCAAGCTACACTACACGCTCTTTCATAGCAGTTTTCAACGAAGCATGCAGCTTTTCTTTGCACTTCATTTATTTTTTTAGTTAAATCTTTAAGACCAGAGTCCCAAATACTCGCGGCGTATTCGAGGTGTTTGATGCAGGCAATGTCACAATGTGCAATCTTACAGGATGCTGACGACAATGTTAGACGGAAGATAGGAGGGGAAGAGAAAGAAAGAAAATAGACTATAAAGAAGAGATGAACAGAGGCGGCGGCGGCGTCCCACACGCCGCGATGAATTAATACAGGGTGCATCCCAAAAGTTATGAAATATTTTTTTTTGCCTCGCCACTACTAGTCGCAGTGCATTCAAACCGGTTGTTTTAGGTGAGAGGGACCTTCAGCTTCACAGCGCATCCAAGGTAAGTCTCTTCTGAGCATCGATGGAGTCAGGATTGCTGATTTAGTGCACCACTGTTTTGAGACCACATCACGACGCGCGATGGCAGATACTTTCGAACAACTTTCGGCGATCACATTCTGCACAAAACTCGACAAAAAAGCTGCCGAAACTTAGAAATTGCTTAAGCATGCCTACAGAGATTCCGCTCTGTCGTAAAGGCAAGTTAAAAGGTGGGTGAAGAAGTTTAAGGTGGGCCAGGACGGGGTGGAAGATGACCCCCACTCTGGATCAACAAGCCAAATCATTGAAAATGTGACCTGTGTGCCTGATTGGTTGAATTCTGACCGTCACATGAGTATTCGATTGATAGCTGACACTCTGAACATTCCGATAACTGTTATGCATCGCATCGTTACGGACCAATTGAACATGCGAAAGGTGTGCGCCAAGTTGGTCCCAAAACTGTTGACGGACGAGCTGCATCACGGCAATGCGCCTAGCCACACGTCTCTGCGCGTCCGTGAGTTTCTGGCGAGGCACAACGTGGCTACGCTGCCACAACCACCCTACAATTCAGACCCAGCTCCGCCCGACTTCTTTTTGTTCCCGAGGATCCATACCACTCTCCCAAGACGCCGTTTTGACAGCATTGAGGCTATCCAAGCGGCCGTGACAACAGCTTTAAAGGAGGTTCCCACCGAAGCCTTCGAGGGGGCGTACCGGGCATGGGAGAGTCGGTGGGAAAATGTGTAGATGTTCATGGAAATTATTTTGAAGATTATTAATTAAGAAAAAAGTATTCTAAAAATTAGCGAAATCCTCTATATATTAGCGGACTGTCCGCTACTATATGGTAATCAAAGTATTCCTCTAAGTATTAAAGGAATTTCCTCACCAGAGAGGAATCCTCTCATACTTAGAGAATCGTATTCAGTATAGAAGGCAATTTTCTCTACAATCCACAGGATTCCTCTCAAAATTTCCTCTACTCTTAAGAGCACTCCTCTCATAAATTCCTCTGCGGGAACTAGAACTCTAGAACTGTTGTTTATATTTCTGATTTATTCTGTTTTGGGAGCCAAATACAGAGTGCCAGACTCACGATGCTATTTTGCACGCACAAAATGCCGCTCGCGGCGCTCGCCTTATCTCCCCTAATTACGGTTTAAAAGACTACAGCACTTCTGCTGATTCTGGATGCCAACCCTGCGTTCCTTTCCACTTCATACATGATATCTTACTTTTAATCCTTTAATCCAAGAATAATAGTATTGTATTGAGATGAATATTGGGAGAGGAACGTCATCTAGAATGGAAACATAGATCCTCTTAAGGGAAGAGGAATATCCTATAAGTAAGAGGAAATTTTGAGAGGATTTGGAAAGAGGAACTGTCCTCTACATTTTAGAATATTTTTTGTCGGTGTATTAACACTTTGTACTGATTTTGTCACTAAATCTTTTTTTTCTCTATATTTCATAACTTTTGGGTCGCATCCTGTAAGTCTTGTTAGGGGTCATTAGCCTGCATCTGCGGTAAATCTAGAGAATTATATCACTCTCTTTTATTTAAACCGAACTCAACCGGTAGAGGTTGGCTCAACTGCCGCAGAAAGACGGGAATCCACCTGCCTAAGCCAAAGGACAAACACCTGCACGCACTCTTTGAGGGTGTTTACCAACTGGAATGCTCCTGCGGAAAATCCTACATCGGGCAGACAAGAAGATCTGTAAAATGCAGGATAAGAGAGGACGAACGAGCTACGGAGAAGAAGCAGTTCCGACTCTCCGCCGTCGCGGAACACGTTTAGTCAGTACCCGGCCACAACGTGGACTTTGAGAATCCGATTCTATCTAAGGAAAGCCACTACTACCCCAGATTAATCCGCAGAAGCCACTGAAATCGCAAAGCATCCCAAAAACTTCAACCGAGAGGACAGTTACAATATCCCTTGTGCCTGTAAGAGGATGTTAAAAAAAGAAATACGGGAAACCAGCAATGCGCCAACCAGAGAAATTTCCGCCAATGAGACCCGGCTATTTAAGAAAGACTAGAACAATGCATCACCAATTCAGACCTGAAGACGCCAGCAGGATGGCAGGAGAAATAGTGTTCCACCATGAACATCACGCGGAGGAACGCCCGAAAGCTGCTCCACTCCCTCAACCGGTAGATTTCCCTGGGATCACAATAATTTCCGTAATTTTTATCAACAGGCAAAGGTATTTTGGATTACAGCGAAAATAAAAAATAACTAGGTAAACTTCACTTCAAGATTTTATATGACACTACCCAGCTAACAACACTTTCGGTCATCTTAAGGTTTCACGGTACTTAAACGTAAATACCCAAGAGGACTCCATAAATTTTTAAAGTTGAATTTGCAAAGTTATTTTTAAATTTACCCGCTATGGATAACTACCACAAAACAAACCTGATACTGTTTTCCGTCAAAATCTAGATTAATGGATTTCGGGAGACCGTGCCCTTAAAATTTCCGAGTATTTAGTAACCCAAGGAGCGATCCAGTGGGGGGTTCCTAATGGGTACAGCATCAGCGGCAGCGCGTGCCTCTGACCTAGAACATAAGATTATCTGGGCGTGTGTTATGGACCACAGTGAGTGATTCGGCGCAGGCGGGCGGCCGAGGTTGAGCCCCTCCCACCTCCAGCTAAAGTGATATATGTTAAAAGGAGCAGCCATGCAGTTCGTCCGTCCGCCGACAGATGCCACAGTCTCCCGGATGAAGGCGTGGGAGTCGAAGATTATTGATCTTTCTATAGTTCCTCCCTTCCGTTTAGAGTAGCAGAGAAGGACACCAGGAGGCAGCTCCATACGGAGAGGCGACGTTTCTCGCCCGCGGATACTGAGCGGGAATTCAATCACTTACGTTACAGGAGCCAAAGTACCGCAGAGAGAAAATAACATGTGCCTCACCAGAGACTCGAACCCGGATCATTCAATATTCAACCCGATAAAAAAAATCAAGTGATACCACTGGTTAAGTTATCAAAATGCAGCTCTACACACTGCAAGTTGACTTTCACGGAAAGTTGCCCACGAGACTTTAAAGAAGGTTAGCCGACAGAAAGAGTGGCTAATTACTAGTAGTTGATTTGTTCCCTGATACTTGCTTCTTGCTTGCTTGTAATTAAGCTGCCGCATTGAATGTGTTAATCTGAAACGTAGTAAACATCGCGTCTCACATGATTTCTGCACGACTATTGCATCTCTGATCGTTTCTGTAGTCGCAAAATACGTTAGTACGCATGGTTTCTGTAGCATTGGTAGTATAACTATAGAATAGCGCATGTTGGTAAAAGTTCGCCTATCGACAAATTTTTACAGCTTCTTTCCAACGCACTGTCGTGTTCTCGCTTACTTCATCAAGTTACATTATAGTGAATGTTGGCGATAGCTCATCCTTCGCCACACACCCTTCAGATGGCTTACAGGATACCATGTAGATGTAGATGACTGAGCGTCGCGATGTCTCGATTTTTATCAATATTTGCAGGACATAGCTACGCTTACATATACAAAAATAGCCTAAATTCGGCAAACTAGTCTTTGTTGTCTTTACCGTCACACTGACATTTATGATGCCCTTGCTCTCCGATCGGTGTTTTTTGGCTGTGTCCTCCCCGTTTTAGAATAATGTGCCCCAATGTGGTCGACCGCCTGCCCAACAAACTTGAAACTGCTTAATCGCCCTATTAACTTTTTTCTCGCCATTGCCCATCATCGCAATCCTTCGCTCAGAATAATACGCAAGAATTTATCCTGTCTTCCCTCGGAATCCCCCACCCCTCTCTCCGTCATGTGCTCTCTGATATGAAGTGCCTTCATAGCATCTGGAGTGGTACTCTCCACCTCAATAACCTGCTTCTTCTCTTTCCACTTCATGTTCCTCCTCATACCACACGCAATAGTTTTCTTATTAACATCCCCAAATTTCTTCTTTCGATACCCCAGCGTTCCCTATTCTACCACATAGCAAAAATTGTTACCTCCCTGGCTTTGCATTCACCCTCCCTTGACCTCTTATCGCCACCCTCCGCTTTCAAATCCTTCCTTGCTAACCATGTGAGCAAATTTGCCCCATCTACCCTGCTCACTTATCGCTAAGTCCCCGTCCACGTCCTTCCGTTCTTTTGTAGGGTTTTCATTTTATTATTTTTATATTTAGTTAATTCTTATTATTTATATGTTTGTGGTCATCGAATGCAATACGCCTTTGTGCCGTTTTTGGGACTTTTTTCAAATAAATAAATAAATACATAAACAATGACATCATACATCGTCTGTTCCAGCCACACAAGCAATCGTTGATTTTGAAACCTTTTAGAGACTACATAAAAGTGTAGTTATTACTACACCGTATCGGGAATCGTTATACCTATTATAATTATGCAATACTTGAACAACTACAGGGCATCTTTTTGTTCTCTTAAAACATGGAAAACTTTTCCAAGTACAAGTAAATATTATCATATGTAACGGTAAGTCCTGATAATGTATTCGTAGAGCGCATTTAGTACTATCGCTTGATAACAAATGACCAAGATTTCGCCAGATGCGATGTGCTATTTTTCACGCAGTATCGAAATGCCACCAGCAAGAAAAATAGAAGATAGTCAATTTTCCTCGCAAGTGCGATCGGCAGTCGTTTACTAGAACTATCGACACCTTCTGCCATCGGATTTCGCACTCATGCATCGAAGTGCCACCTGCCAGCGGCCCGCAAGGCTACTGTCTAAGGAGTAACTTCCCCTTGTAAAGCCGCTTCAAGAGAGGCAATCGAATTATCACAACATATATTCATTCTGGCACAAGAATTCTTGCTGTAAGTTACCTATTAAAACCAAGTCAGTCGTCGGTTTATATATTGAAAAATTGCCTAAAAACGATTCTAATCAATAATGTTTTTCGAAGTTCAACGGATTGAGGTAACATATTGTGCATTTCATCACGCTCGAATTCTTCTCAGGTTCTCCATCGGGTCACCAGAAAGGCCGCAATACGCGGAAAAGCAACAATTGGGCATTCAGTGTGTGTGCACCAGTAGATGGATAGGGCATTACGTCATCATACTGTAGCCTGACAGCCAAAATAATAACCATATTGGTTCTTCCCACTCTTTCCTCACTTTCCTTAGAATATCAAGATGGAATGGACGAGTTAGCGAAAGTAATGCAATAATTCTACCATCTGTACGAGATTTAAGGCAGGTAACTCTTGAAATATCAATTTGTTGCTTAGTGAAATGGATTCTACTCAATTTCACCGTATTTTTCACCGGAAATGCAGATTGTTATTAATTTAAATAAATGCACAATATATGCTAGGGGAAAAAATATTAAATAAATGCATGCTGAATTTTAATAAATTATCGAAGGCTAACATCATAATATTGCATAATGAATGCGACTGCCCGTAAGCCTGACGGAAAATCAGGGTTAACAAAGATGTTGGTCAGGCCACGCCAACGCTACAGCTCCTAGCATTGGCCACCATAGCATACGCCCTCTCCATCTACCGCAATTTTGTGCAGCCACACAGGAGTGGCCTGTACAGCTGTAGACCTCCGCCGCACCTTATGTGTGTGGTGGCCTTCCGAAGGTCGCGGAGGCTAACGCCAGGTAATTTTCAAGGGGTTGCAGAGACGAAACTGGACTTTAAAATAATGCAAGCTTGCTAATACATATTAGAAAATTTTCAGGAGAGGTAGATGGAGTACGCAAATAAATAAAAGAGATAATGAGATAAGTCTCGGACAAGAAAAACCTGATGAGGAGCCGGAATGCAGCGGCGATGGATGGGAGGAATGCGTCTGAAGTGGGAGGGTAAGGGCTAGAGATTAGAAATGACCTCGGCGAGAATTCAGTAGAATTTTGTAGAAGAAATAAATAAGCAGTAACTAACATTTGGTTCAAGCATGACCATAGGCACTACGGATACGCATGGGAAATGCCGGGTGATACCGGGAGATGTTGAATTGATTACGTTACGGAACACCGCCGCGCCGTGAACACTTAGGTGTTCACACGTCGCCATTGAGCGGCCGCTCACGTGTGGAGGCCTTAGTTAGAGTTAGGCTCCCCAAACTGATCAAATTTTCGATGCCTGAAGCGTGCATCACCTTCAGGTCTATCGAGACTTATGCCCGGTTTCACCAATGACGATCAGCCCTTGATCGAGGATCATTCTTGAGTTGACCGGTGATTGCGTTTCACCAACGTTCTCAACATGAGAATCACGAAAATCGCAACCTTCGCAAAGGAGTTGAGACTGCTGTTGTCGAGATAGTGGCTTTTTGTGGAGAAGTTTTTCACTTGCTGGTGGCTTTTATCACATTATTATTGTTGCATACGAGTGGAGAAGTAATCTTTGATACGATATTGACGTTTCTCTTTCGGTTATTGATATACACGTCAAGAATGATAAGTGAGTCCCTAAAAGTTATTAGCTGACAACCTCGATTGAATGTTTTGTAGTTACTTTTTTGCTATCTGTGCGTGCACCAAGACTTGTGAGACGTAGTTTCGAGATTTATTAATGGTTTACCGATTTAATTACTGTGTATTACGTTCCGCTTAGGAGTGAATTGCTGAACCTTAATGATGAGCCTTCGTCCTGTGTAGCTTTTGCATAGAGTTCATGTTATTTTATGCATCTTAAATGCATCTGATATGTGGGCAACTGTTTATATTTCCACCTATACATATGTTTTTAGATTTACGGGATGAAGTTTTCTCCGTTTGAACGAGAGTCTGTAATGAAAATGTTGGCTTAGTTGTTGCGAGTGTTAAATGATCTAGCCTAATTCTACCCAGTGATTGCTACCGATGTTTTTATGTGTACTTTTTATTAGCGAAACAAAATCCTGATTCATATTGCAAAACAGTGCTAGTGACTTCATTTCAAGTTTCTTCACCTCCATTTTTAGCACAGAAACACTATTCAATAACATCTATAAAGTTCGAATATATGGTAGAGACCACCTTGGATATTTTTAATGTTAATTTTCAAAATGAACGGCTGAATGGTTATGTGAAGAGGAAGTGGAGAGGTTATCTTTGATACGATATTAACGTTTCTCTTGAAGATATTGATAAACACGCCAAGAATGATAAGTGAAGCTGAAAATGATTGTGATACAATGTATATTGATTGACACTTTAGTATTTAGCATTAGGAAGTGATTGATGCCTTGATGTAGTTCATCCTTCAAAACAACCAATTATAATACCCAAATATGTTTGCTCAAATGCTCAGTATGACTGCAAAAGAAATGAGATATTGGTAGTAAACCAGGTCAAGTTTTAAATGAGAGGAATGAATGACAGTGGTTAGATATTCAAGCATTGATTAGCTGCAGAAATGTTCATAATACGGAGTAGTAGGTAGAGTTTCTTTGAAAGCACTGATTTCCTTTTTATACTACAAAAATGCTACAATAGAATACAAAGAGTCATTAGCTAATATTATGTTAATATAACATACAGCAATATATAATCATGTGTGTCTGTCAATTCTATGTTGGTGGTGTAACCACGACAAATTTTCTTAATTATATAATACCCCTGGTTCAATGAATGTTGCTACTTGTTTGGCATTTAATGGCATATGACATTTGGTCGCATTATACTAATAACTATTTTATTGCAATTATTTTATATGTTCTTTTCCTTGCACACTTTGTGGCTATTAAATTAAGGTATCTTCCTTCTGTAGCAAGAAATGTGGAAGATGTATATCACTATATGGCCTCCTGTATTTTGCTATGAAAAAATATTTTCACTGAGTTCAGTTTAGTTTTGTAAGAATTTCATTTAATGAACTTTAGAACATGTCTATTCAGTTTTATTTAGTAACTACCTTCTTATGTCATAGGTGATGACATTATGTCCCTCGGTTTGAGAATAGGAGGCATTTTTTAAAACTTCATACAACCATTATCATTGCTGTGCCAGAGCTCTTTTGGAACAAACTTAATACCTAATAGTTTCCTCGTATTGGAAAGAAACAGGCCATGGTGTTTATTAATTTTCAAATAAATAGCAGACTGCCTCGCTAGTTAGTAAGCGTAAGTTATTTAGAGGCTGCTTTACCGGTATTTTTAGCATAGGTATGAGTTGTGGAGGTACTAAAGAAACTGTTTTTCAAAGGTTACTCGTTACCATAAGTTATTCTTGGATTGAGACAACTTTTTGATTACAAAGTAGTGTAGAACGGGAAAATGGAGTATAGTTATTGAGACTGAAAAATCAATTTTTATTGAACCAGAGCTGTTCAATATTTTAGTATGGAGATAACTGTGCTTTTTTATGCACAAGGTTGATACTCATCTGAGCAGGTCTCTTTTTGGAGATCGTGCTCTCCCATATGCCAGTAGGCATTGCTAGGTTTTAGTAAGTCTCTGCAAGTAAGAAAAATCAAATCTTATCCCAATACTCATATCACTGGAATCATTATTTAGTTTTACTAGCTGACCCGAGCGAATATTTCGCACAGTATGCAGCTTCTTCCTGTTTCTCCCTTCTTTCTTCCTGTTCTTCTACCTGTTTCTTCCCATTGACAATTATATGTTATTTATGCTTGTTAAAGATACATAAAGTAAACGTAAACGGTCAAACTGATTGCATGTAGAATGTAAAAAATCTAACTAAACAATGTGTTAATAGATGGCGCCTCCTACAGTTTTGAAACACGTAACCACGGAGTAGGATATTGTAGTGCACGGAGTAGTATCCTACTCCGTGCACGTAACCATAGCCAACGTATTAGTTGATTATATTGTCAACAGATGGCACTGTATTATTTTTAACATAAACTTAATTTTAAACCATTTGTCTATTTTTCGTCAATAGCAGGGAATATAAGCTTTAAAACAATGTTTGAATCATTTATTTTGATGAAGAAGTATGGGAGTCATGGCGTTGTGACAAAAAAACACCTTCGAGAAATAACATATACGGATGATGAATGAAATCAAAAAGTTTTAATTGCATTGACTTACCAGATGACCATTCACCTATGAACAATCACTATGTGCATTTCGTACTATTTTCATTTTAAACCTTTTTTTGAAGTTTAGAATAAAAAAAATGTGTGGAGTCCATATACCTCGAGCGAGTAATCGACATGGTAAAATCGAAACTTTTCAGTCAAATTAATGGGTAAATAGTGAAATTTGAGATTGAGATTGTATTTTTCGTCAGAAGCCGGTGATTCAACGTTTAAAATGATACCTCAATTATCACTGTAGGTGCAGTATTAACGAAGCATATACGGAATGACAGAAAAAGACCTTTCTGTAATAATATATATGATACCTGAGCATTTGAAGAGGATATTTGCATTTAACAAAATGCTTTTTGTATATGGACATCAAAGCATTAGTATGCATTCTTCTTTAAGGCTGGTGTGTTTTCTTTTAAGTCGATGAAATCTCATGTTGCTTGTCTTGTAACTGGGCTAGCACTTAATCCAACAAAATAAGTAATTGGCCATTGGTATCTTTGCTAGCTATTGTAGTTTAATAAACTTAGTTGGGATGTGAACATAAAAATTTAATTTTCTACATATTGCTGAAAGAAAATATAGAAAATAATTACAGTTTAATATGCATTATCTCAATAAATGTAACATATAAGTATCCTCTGGTGACTTACTCCTATTAAATCAAATATTATAATGTGTCCAGATTTAATCAGATCATATGTTCTGCATCTCAATATAATGAAAATAACTATGTATGTAGGTTGGTGGAATTTATCCTAGTGCAATCTATTGGTAATCATCATGGCTGGTTTTATATATGCAATACTGGTAGCAATCAGAATGATCTTTCCTATCATATCATGGACACTTGCTGTTCTAACTTAGCTAGAAATATTATGAAGGCCTCAGGTAAAGTCCTTGATGTGAGTTATGTATTTTCACATAGGAGCTAAATGTAATGGCTCTGACTGATTAATAAAGTTATATATGATTTGAAGTTAAAATACTTTTTATTGGTGAATTAAACTGACTCAACAAAGCCTCTGCAGGACAATCAAGAGAATTTCTAAGTCTATAGTAATTATGTCTAAGGATATAGAAAAATTTCCTGCTAGATGAATGGACCTTTACAATATGAAAGAAGAGTATTTTGAAATAGCTAGATTTTCTGGGGCGGTTGGAGCTGTAGACTATGCTGACACACTAATCATCTCTACAGGATGGTACAAGAGGCAGAATTGACTAGTAATAGAAAATACTGTTTTTATAACGATTTTAGCCGGAGGCTGAACAATTTGGTGGTCAGATGACCAGACTCTATATGTGACAGTGCTTGATTAAATTCAACGCTTTTAGCAAACAGATTTTGAAAAGAGGGAGACTAGCGATTAATTTTTTTGGGTGCCCTAAGTTATCGTTACCCACTCCCTGGTTGAACCTTGCTACGGGAAGGGCAAGTCATTACAACATTTCTCACATCTAAATTACTTATATAATGGAGTGCTGTATTGGGGTAGTTAAGAGGTGTTCATGACCATGCTAACCACCATGGGTCAAAATAGATAACGTTCTGGTTTTCATCAAAACTCTTGAATTTTAAATAGTATAGTAAAAATTTTAAGATGATAAATGTCTTGAGTTTTTTTTTTGTGAATGCTTGACACTTTCATGAAGTTAATTGTCAATTGGCTAATTGGAATGGAAGAGCCATCAGGGCTTCAGAGGAGAATACCTTATTTAATGGTTCATTTACAACAGCTTATATGCATGACTCTAAAGAAAATTAATACAATACACAATGTAAAAAAGCATAGGTCATTATTAAGAGCTATTTCCATTTTTTAATAATTATAAATGGTCAGTGTTATACTTTCGGTAACCACTTATTTTAAAATAAAAAGAAAAGCTAAGTAATACTCAGCAGAGAATCTACCTTGGATTCATGACCCTACAGTTATTAGGTAGAGATACATAGTTGTATTTTTCCATGCAAGATTGGACATGATCTACAAACATGACCATTTTTCAATGGTAGGCCTTGTTAAGTAAGGTTGGGATTATTAAAAAATAGTTTAATTACAAGGCACAAATTCCCTGAGTTTTGCCAGATTAACCTTTTCAATTTAATTCCAAGTTTTTTGTTCTTGAATCCAATGCAGTACATCTCTTGTACGTTTTTATTTAATATTTAAATTTTTATTAATTACTGTTCATCAGTTATCGGAAGAACAATTTTTGAGAATATATATTTACGATGGACACTTTTCTTATCCCGTCGCAGTCCTTTGTTCATAATAGTTTTTCAACTGCTTGTATGTTCTTGATGAGATTTTTGCGTGGTTCTAAATGACCATACTAAGTAATTCATCCCAGTCCTTCCGCTATTCCTAATATGTTACATATCGAGCGTTTTTTTATTTTCCAACATATTTATATAATGTCCCTCTAAGTAGAGCGACAGATAAGTTTCCAATACCGAAATGAAACATTGCATGCAAAAGACATTTAAAAAATATCGCGGCCCTCTGGAAATATAGTAAACAGAGGTTACGTGACGATGACCACCAATAGGCAAGCATCTTACGAATCTATGAGAACATTTACGTTACATGATTGCCAATCATAAGATCGCCGATCTTGATCAACGATCAACTCTTGGTGAAACGGATGCGAGATTTGATTCCCAATCAGTGAGTTGACGCCGATCAACTGATCGTCGATTAACGAGAGCTTGGTGAAACCGGGCATTAATCGGTGGCGAGTCCAGGAAGAATTCCTGCATTAAAGTTAGTACTTCGGAAACACCAGATCTTACTCAGCTAAATCACACACAATATTCACTTCTCGAATGCCGAGGAAAAAAGCAAATTTTTTGTGATTTGATATGATCGCCTTTACTTTTACGTTACCTATACTTATTACCAGAAAGAATGCGTCTGTTTCGCTGAGAACGGTACATGGACAAAATTCGCCCCACCACCCTAGCTTAGGTAGTTTAGCTAGTCAACTTGACTAAGTTAATGCAGCTGTAGGCACCTATATAACGTGCGTCTTTTTAGTAATTTCGAGTCCGATATTTTTTTTTGGAAAGTAAATCACTTTTCCAGCGCCAATAGAGATTATAAACCAGAAGAGAATTATTTACAAAAACAGAGCTCAAATGAAATAAAATTGATTTTTTTAATTCTTCACATGAATAGAAATTTAAAAAATTATTAGGACCTAAAAGTCTTCAACATCGAGTTAGCAATCAGACGCTCAAAAAAGGCCAAATCTCCGACTGGAGGAGTCAAAGGGCTGATATAATGAACTGGCCCAATGACCGGAAAAAATCTTCCGTATGAAGTTTTGCCAATATTTGCCAATGACATTTTTTTCAATTTGCTTGCGCATTAGACATAAACCTTTCACATTCTGAGTTCCACAGCCAAAACAGTTTATAAATAAATGACGTGCACATTGTTGAAATATCAATTTAAGACACTGACTGGTTAGCTTAAGTAATTTCTTACCGACCCACCCTCACAAACGGGATGGGGTTGCCAGGGTTACGTGATTTTACGAATCTGAACAGCCTCGCCATCGAGCGGAGAAATGTCGAGATACGATTGGAACGCATTGCGGGCCTTACTATTCAAATGAGTGGCGCGTGATTACCATTCTCCACAACACACTCGTTCGCGTTGTGGCTGCATTTTACAACGGCGTTCACGAGAGCGACAACGTGATCGTCATTTATCACATTATATGGTGCGAGGAATCACAGTTAAATACACGGAGAGAGTTCTCAGGACAGTGCAACTGTAACCATTGCTCTTCTATAAAAATTACGACGATGCGAAAAATGGAACCGCGATCCCAGCCCAGGGTATGGCGACCCCAGGGGAGTTGTATTTGAAACCACACGGAATGATTCCGAGTAGGTAACCGAAGTATCACGTGGTACAGTGACGAAGAGCTCGAGGTCTTGATGAATTCTAGCCACTCATAAAAATCTCACTCTGCCCTCTGCCCTCACGATCGAGTTGTTCTCGCGGGAATATCGTCGCTGGAGTCTAATATCGCGAATAGAGATACAATAAACATTACATTAGGCACTTAAGTTATCCCACTGCGTGATTGAAACTCAAAAAAATCTCCAACCGTTGTTGTATCACGCGATTCCTTAGGTAACGAATTGGGAATCATTCCGAGCGGTTTCATACCATGAATGGCATTGGTATTGTAAATGAGGTCAAAAATAGTAAAATCTCGATAGTTTTATCTCTGCGAGCGAAATGATTATACGCACAGCAAAGCGGTTAACAGTATTGATCCTGGAGGTATCATATCATATCGGGGGTGCTTTGAAGCATGACAACAGTGGAAATATCGCACGTTTTAAAAGCGAGCATCCATCCGCTCTCAACAGTGAAAACTTACCTTACTAGCCTTAGCAAAGAGAACACGTACCAACTAAAAACAATTTGTTTTATAGAGAAATGACTCAGCAACCAGTAAGATATTTTTAACAAGAAATAATATAATAGTGGCACCTTTAAAAAGTTTTTAAATTGTATGATGACATGCCTTGTATATTCACGCCAAGCTAGTGCTCATATTCAGGCTTAGGTTATCATTCAGTGAGGAAATGCAGATGATTCGGGATTTTAATTTGGAGACGTGAAATTATGAATCATTCCAGTCAATTGAATTCCATGAAATTCCTTGTGTGCGAAATTAAACTAATCTAATTTCCATTGCATCCAGTTAAGTTTCCTCCTCAAATGCGGAGTAGTGTGTGTAAAGATACAATAGTTTCGACCCATGCAGATAAATTCACTTATCAATACTAATCGTAATCTATCTACACCTTAAGGTTTATTGTTTTAAGGTTGTTAGTGAAATTCAAACACAACCCCATACGGCGGTATTTAGGAAATTAACCTTAATACGTCATTTTTTTGTACAAATATTGCGAGAATTTTGTTTCCGATTACAAGAAACGAGTAGACTTTTTCCAAACGCTTTGAACAACAACTTTGTCCAGGGGAATAATGTACTATGGATATTCGGAATTATCAATTAAGCTGTATTGGGTGTTTCATGAGGAATCTGCATAACTTCCGGAGGAAAGTAAATTGAATCGAATCCTATATACATTTGCGGATGGAATTTCACACTACCGGTGGCAAGAGAATTTGATCAATAGGTAAGAAAAGCATTTATTGACGAATATGTATATGTTAATCAATTAACACTGACACCGAGGTGAGATAAATTTTCTGTTTATAATTTTACATGAAACCTTTTACTTTCATTTGGCACAGATCCTCTTTTGAAAGAGCAATGTTTTTTGTGAACTCGTTGAATACTGAGGAGGTAAGACAGGCGATGTTAAGCAGTTTGCACCGAGTAAATATGGTAAATATGTGTACACTACAGGCCAATAGCGTAGCCAGGAGGAGGCTGGTGCCCACCTTGAACGAGACATAGCATTCCAAATCTGCTATGCGAAGCCAGACAAGATAATGTCCTGCCACCTCCCCCTAACATGATCTACCGCTAGATAAAGGTGTCCTGCCCCCCCCCCCTTTCCTCAAACATAAATCCTGGCCACGCACATGCAACAGACGGGGTTGCGAAATATTGGTGCTGATCACCTACACCAAGCATGTCAAACAGACGGCCCGCGGACCGAATACACCTCCTTTGGAAGCACACCTCCGATACATAAGCCGGACAAAATATCGTTTCAGTTCCTGAACCGATAATTTTCTTAATGTTTTAGTCGATGTTGCATACTATTACATGTTGTCGTAAAAGATTTCGCTTTTTTCTTTTGTCTAACTACATCCTTATTAACATTCATGAACATGGAAAGTCACTAAACCATTTCTTGCAACATACCGTGTTTCTAAGTTTGTCATAAAAATATTCTACAATAATTTTTACTAATGACTACAATTAATAGTCATGTGTGGCCATCATGGCCAGACAATGGTTACCTCTAGGGTATCACACCCAGTTTGACATTCCTGACCTACACGAGGGGCTCTTCCTCTCTACTAGTAGGGAGACCTTTCGACCTCTCTGCCTCCATAACTTCAGCCATATTAAATATAAATGACGCCTTAAAACATTAACTGAGGTCTTTAGCTAATAAAAAGAAAACGATCCTTCATATTCAAGACAAAAGATACTTTAAAACATTAACTAAAGCCAACAGCTAAAATAATGGAAAAAAATACTTGAGTATGGATAAAAAGGTAAGATATAATAGTGCACACCATACTTCGTGAGCAAATTTACGTTGATCGGTGAGTAGACCAGATGGAGAAATACACCTGAAACAACATTCACTATGATTGATCGTTTTATATCAATAAAGTTTGCCACAAAGACTAAACAACGTATGTAAAGGATTCTTAGTACTTTTGCCACCAGTTTTATAAACAACTAGTGAAAGGTACCCGTTGAAACTCAACGGATGTGAAAAACACTGAATTCATTATATACAAAAGCCACAAAACCTGGAGAATACTGAGCGGTCTTCTTTACGTCATCTTCTAAGTGAATGAACTTAATCGCTTCCCTTGTGTTCATACATATATATGCATTCAATGACTTATTTTAGTTGCGATATTCATTTTTGATATGGGCGTTGAGTATCTTCAAACAGGATTGGAAAGTAGGGGTACAATCCAGCGGTTGAAAATGTCAAACGGATAGTTTGTACCACCAGCCATGTTTATTCGACCAATTACTCCTCCATTACCTGGACCGCGTCTTAGGCGTAAAGGGTTGCCATAATCATTGGTTTCGTTTTTTAAGTCAAAAATGTATGATGATTCTAAGGGCAATTTTTGATTTGCATGCATGGCGTAATTGAGCAGAATACCCCGTTCTTCTTTCGGGTAAGAACAATGTAGTGACGATATTATATTTTCCGCTATATTAAAACAGATTGAAGTTTCGAAACAGACGGGTCAATGTTTGAACCAGATTTACAGCTGGGTACCCTTCCGTGGTTGGGTTAGGATGAGATTTGTGCGGTTCTTAGTGTAACCCGAGAAACACCATGGGACTAGGCCCTTCTTATACAGATATTCTCTCAACATGATATCATGGGCCTGCAGGAAAAAATGTTATTTAAAGAAGCGTGAATATCTTTTGAAAATAAAATCTTTGGTTGCCAAGGAAAGATGAAATTATTGATTTAAGAGAAAATGTGAGATTTTTCAGCTAAAAACATGACTTTCACTCGATACGTAATAGAAACGTAATAGAAAACGTAATAGAAAATCGATGGAAACGTAATGGAAAATCGATTGGAAGAAGAATTTTCATTTATTCAGCCATCCGATAAAAGAAATCCCAGCCTTCTATCTTGAGTGAAAGTACTTTAAAAAAGCAAAAAATGAAACCACTGCACCGAACCCAATGATTATCATGGACCACCAGGGGGTCCTTTGGGGGGCCTTAGGGGACCGTGAGGGCTTTTTAATGTAGCCTATGTTATCCACAGATATATTTTCTATCTACTTGCCAAATTTAAGCTCAATCGGTCCAGTAGTTTTTGCGTGATTGAGTAACAAACATCCAAACATACAAACTTTCACATTTATAACATTAGTAGGATTACTCACCATCCGTTTATCTTCCACTCTACTTAAGAATCAACAACCCTTAGCAACGTGCGGATAAATAGGTAGGATATAATGGTGCAAACCATGCTTTACACGGTAAAAGTTATATGAATACAACGATTCACATTTAGTATGAAATTTTATCCAGTTGGGCTGATATCCATATTCAGTTCACAATATGGACTGTTGTGGAGTTTCCTGCGTAAATATCCAGAAGGCCGGAGGAGCGATATTGCTGATGGCAGCAGAAAAATTAACGCAAGGCCAAGAGGCATAATAACCGCACATTTACCAGTCTTCAAATAATTAAATATTATTTTATGGGCTAAATTTATTGAAATTTGCGCGGTTTGAAATGGTTGCCTAGGCGACCAAGAGGTGAGCGCAGCTACTCCGTGGAGCGCAGTCTGGCGGCACCGTTCGCCATCTCGCCGTCCAGCACCGTTCGCCAGAGGTTTTAGCGGAAGAATTGTTTCGGTGCATTTGATTAATTTTAACGAATATGAACCGAACATAATGTACGTAACACCAAGGTCATTTCACCAGCGATAATGGAATAATTTCGCACATCTTCCCTATATCACCCATGCTGCCAATTACATGCATAAATTATTAGTACTCATCTCCTAGTCCACATAATTAATACTTACACAAATATGAAACCTTTATTTCAATATGAAGTGTGCAGTATACTCCATATCGCATAATACTAAGTTTCGGAACTTACCCCACTTGACCACAATCAGCTCCATGCAGATCCATTTTCAACGTTTGCCCAATCCACAGTAGGCGAATACTGTAGATCAAGTCCAAGGCATATTGAAACCTTCATAGGTGTAGCTGACTAAGCTGTAAGAATAATGGTCGATTATCGAAGCATCAATCAAGGATGGCAACATAGACAACGTGAAATAGATCAGTTAGGAAAATCACAGTCCTGGACAATGAGTTTAAATCAACGTCGGCATTGTGAGCAAATTTACGTTGATTGGTGAGTAGATCAATAGGCGAAATACACCTGATACAACATTCACCATGGTTGATCGTTCTATACCAATCAAGTTTGCCACAAAGACGAAACAACGCATGTGAAGGATTCTTAGTACTTTTGCCACCAGTTTTATAAACAATTACTCACCTTCCGTTTATCTTCTACTCGACTTAAAGAATCAACAACCCTTAGCAACCATTGTCAACCCTTTCGTGGGCGGCAGATTTGAATAGTGCCGTTGAGTGCCGTCATCAGGCCCGGGCCAATCACAGACCTAGAGAAATCAACGCATCGTAATAACGTAATGACTTGGGACTAGCGCGTATTGTTAATCATTTGTTACGCCCCCTCCGTAACATTAGAGCGTTTTAAGGGTTTTAAGAGCGGATTGCTACCGACAACCACATTTGGCCATCGAAAGTCAGAGATATATTCTTGGCTCTTGATCGTCAGCTATTCCGCTAAATCCGAAGCACCTCATGGGGACTATTGGTATTTGGCGGCGATCGCTGCGAATCAAAAGCACCCCAGTTGAATTCGTGGTCAATATATCAAAGTAATAATACGAATGTCACCGCGGTAGTGGTCACGGCTGGGTAAGTGAAAAAAATAAGCTCCATGGAAATTTCGGCTTTAAATGGCACCTCAGTCTCCATATCACTTTTGACGTGACACCACGAGAACTGTCTCCTGCCCTTCCACCAATTTGGTATGGGTGTTCCCACCAACAGCAATTATTCTTTATCCTACTAGGCTGTGAGTCATTGGGAAGAGTAAGCCCTTCCTTTGCGTCAATTTTTTATTATTAGCACCGCTAGTGGGGTACTATTAATTTTTCCAAAGAACTTGTGATGATAATTAGGGGGTTGTATTCACAGCGGCAAGTCCGCTATGAGGGCCCACACAGCAGAGGATATTCTATTTGATTCTCAATATACCTATTTGGCTCCAGGGACGTTAGGATCATTATAGAATATTCGTAGAATGTTCTCAAAGGAATCACAAAAGAATATCCCTCTACGAACATTCCTGGAACATCCCTGGGTTCCAGGGGCATTTAGATCATTATAGAATGTTCTCAAATGATTCGCATTAGAATATCCTTTAGCGAACATTCCTGGAATATCCCTGGGTTCCAGGGATATTGGGATCACTGTAGAATGTTCGTAGAATATTCTCGAATGAATCGCATTTGAATATCCTTGTGCAAACATTCCTGGGATAACTCTACTGTGGATGTCGTCATTATATACCCTTGCGAACCATAATAGAATGTCCCTGGAATATTCTTTAAAGTCGGCCTAAGAGTTTTGAGAACCGAACGAACGTACGACCCAGTACGCCATCTCGTCCCATCTTATTTCCCGTTTTGGACTACTCTCTTGGTTTACCGTAGTTACTCCGACTAACGTTTGACCCTGCCTTCTTTGACTTGTGAATTTGGAACATATGTTGACCCGGCCCGGAAAGAAAGGACACAGGATTGACTTATCGCAACTTACATTAGCTGTGGACATTTTATCATATCCAGCCGCATGGAATCTGCAGTCACAATATATTAAGCATATCAACGATTTTGTCAAGGCGAGTAAAAAATGTCTAGAAATAACGTATACTATATTTTTTGCCACACTCGAAATAAGGCACGTTAGCTCAGTTGATTAGAGCGCCGTGATAATGATGCGTATGTCATGGGTTCCATGCCCTCGTGGGCCATTTCTTCTTCCCTTTTCTTTCCTTTTTGACGAATTGTTATGAGCTAGTGTCATTACTTTTCAAAATGAAAAGAGTGTAAAAATTTGTTTGATGAAAATGTTACCCTAAATATTCTTTATATTTAAATATCCCAGGAAATCCCCCAGGAATATTCCTAGCGCATGCTACAGGGCGGACATAAATTTAGGAATATGCTGGGAATATTCCTGGGATTATCTGAGAACTTTGAGAACATGCTTAGAACATTCCAATATCCCTGTGAGAATATTCCAGGAATATTCTTGGCATATACCTATGCTATGTGGGAGGCGAATTTTGAAGATGAAAAGCGTGCACTGTCTGTGTGCAAAAATATTCATTATTTTCTGTCGGAAAGTATCCCACTTTAATGTATTCTATAAACCATATTATAGTGGATAGTTTGAGTAGCTATAAATAGAAATATGCCAGAGTGCCTAAGTTTCAAATTAATTAAGACAAACACTTCAAACTTGATTAACGAATGATATGTATCGAAGATACATGTATTCTAGCCAAGGACCTAGCCAGGTTATTTGTGAGGACGGAGCACGGCGTTCACCTGGGAATTTAGATAAGAGTTTGATAAAGCCATGCCGTTGTGGAATGTATTGCCATACTAAAGGGGTTCAAAAACCAGTCATGAGCAAAGATAATTTTCCCTGTATAGGTACATCCTATATCTACTTATTGTGTAGTACTTTCATTTATTTACTTGAATTATGTGGGCAGCTGCCTTCTTTGGCAAAGGCCATGGTTCAAACGTATGGAAGGACACAGAAAAACTAATAACATTACACTAGTGTTACTCCAGAGACCACAGTTATGATGTATCAGCTTTTCCCCAATATGGTGTGACGACATACATCTAGCATGATTCAATCCTGACGTCTTCTCTTCAAAAAGTGTCGGCCCCATGTGCCAATTTCAATTCCTCCTCTTAGTGGTTTTATTGTCCTCAAATACTCTTTCACCATGACTTTCTTCCTTAAAACCTCGTGGGTATTGTTTATTCTATCTTCAACCAAGGGATTTCACCATTTTTATGCTAAATCTCTATCACTCATTCATTTTGTTGCCTCTCCTTATTATATATTGTTTAAAACTGTCTTCTTATTTAGTTAAAATCATTATTTAAATATCGGTTGATTGTGATGCAGAATTGGAATGCAGTGGTAGGGAAAGGGAGGTACAGGAATTAAGTGAGGAAGGGCAAGGAATATCTGCACCAAGAAGACAAGTCAGAGTGTGTAGAATAAAAAGTGGTGATCAACAATTGCTTCAGATGACACTACAGGAATCTGTACCTATGCAAGTAAAAAATTGGGAGAGACACTGAGAAGTATCTGTTGAGGGAAATGGTTTTCAAGGAGGATTTGGGTGAGAGACTGGGTGAAAAAAGTTTGACACCAAAAAGGATATAAGTATCAGAATAAGAAGATCATAAGTAACTTTCCAATAGCTACAAAGATTCTCACAAAAAAATATTTGGTCTGTAATTGCCATGAAAGACTAATGTCTGATCTGGAATTGCTCTGTAGCTGGTCTGGATTTGAAACATCTATAATATCCAGTTCAGTCTAGTTACAGACCAAATATTTTTACCTGAATTGTGCTGATAATCAGTGACAGATGGTTGGAAAGATGGAGGGCATATTCAAAATTTGTACTCGTTAGTCTGCACTTATTACCTACAAACATATGAGGAGGCTGATGAAGAATCAGGGTTGGAAGTTATAGGCCAGGGGTTGGAGGTAGGTTCTCCTTTGTCACATTTGCTATTTAACATTAATCCCGAGGAAATACTGAGCATAGGAAGAGCATGATATAGGAGTGAAGTTGGAAAGAACCTTGAAGCGGAAGAATCCTGGCTTCTTTTCATTCTTTCATAACAGCTTGAGATATAATCAATAAAACTTCTCCCCAGATGATGTGTATTCATCAACACTACGACTAACAGCAACAGACAGCCTTGATGGAACCATCAGTTACCAAAGTTAAGCATCATTGGGCTTATGGCTTGAATTTGGTTGAGTAATCCTCCATTTCTTTTGAGGTTTTTGCCCCCATCTGCAATGGCAGACAGTGTGAAATGGCCTAAGCCATCATGGCATGTTATTCAGAAACACTGCTCCTACCTCTACTATGCCTAGAGTGAAACAATTAAGTAATTTACCTCTTGCAGTTGCCTGTTTAATAGGTAAGTATTTCATGGATTATTATAGCCATCTCATTAATAATTTTTCTTCTCAATTATTGTGTCATATACGCAAGAGGTTTCACCAATCCAATGTGTCTATAACTTATAATGGAAAGCAAGATCTCTCCAATTCTAAATAAAACATGCTCCAAATATCCTAACCTCTGACCAGGGGCGATCCCAGGAATTTATTTTGGGGGGAAGACTACCTCAGTGATCAGAATGTTCAATGTTGTATTTGATAACTACATCTAGTCGTAAAAATTGTTTTGTAAGGCCCTAAATTTTCAGGGGGGATGTATACCCATATCCCTCTCCCCCAGGGATCGCCAGTCTCTGACTTTTATTCCCTCCACTTTTCCACTGCGAATAGCACTGCTAAAAATCACTTACTTTATCTTGCTAATGATATCTTGTCTTCTGGAGTCTTTCCTCCCTGATTAAAAATGTTGTAGGTATTTAATGGATAGAGTGATTGAATGGATAATGATAACTTAAGAACAGTAATCCTTTGTTTTTTGTGGTGTTGGATACATTTTCTAAATGGTTAGTCAACTGAAACAGCTGCCTACAAAATTGTTGGCTTAATCCTTCAAAGTTTGGATAATCATGTGTACATTGCAGATAGTTTTTACCTTTGGAGTAAATCACTTGGCACAGTGTACTATAACAATCAGCTGTGAAAACTGCTTTACTAGAGTATATGCATTAAACCAAATTAGCAATTGAATCAAATTTTAATAAGAAATAAGTCAATTGGTATGCTTTAATGGATTAAGCTCAAGTTTCCTCCCCTTTTCACAAAAGATCAAAGTGTAAAGAAAGTAAAAGAAACAATAAGCTGTTAATCCTATCTGGCAGTCTCACTTTGTGGGAATAAGTAAAAAAAATCAAATTTTTTAGAAAAAGCTACCCCTGGGCCTTTAATGCATGTGGTGCCATTGCAAGGTTTCAAGGGTTATAAATCCACAGGCATGTATAGGTGTCAGGCATGGCATTTCTACCCCTCAAACTTTCCATTTGCCCCTGTCATTGAACAGCTCTTGCTGTTTCGACTGTAGATCTTTTAAAGCTCACAACTGTGAAGGAAGCCACGGATGCCCAGCTAGCTAATGCATCAGGTTTGATAGAGAGGGATCCAGGTTTGAGTCCCACTCAAGGTAGAGAATAATTCCTCCATGGAGTCACATACAAGTACATTAGCAGGAGACAATGCAAAGGTAAAGCCACAGTTTGTTACAGGTGTCCTCAAAATTGGTCAAAAATTTAATATTACTAATGTAATATGTATCGTCAATTAACAGTGCTCTACAAAGACTTCTAGTTTTCTTCCTCTTAACCCTTCAATGACATCCCACATGCAGCAGACCTACCCGTTTAATTCTCCAATGACACCAATGTACTTATTCTGCATTGATCCCACACTTTAAGTTACACTGTATTTTTAAAGGCAATGAGAATTATGCTAACATGTTACCTTACAACTTACGAGTTAGCTACACTTCAGTCTTTTAAACACTTTGAATTTTATAAATTAGCAAAATTTTCTTAGAATATACTGCATCCTTCTTCTGAACATAATTTTTTCAAACTTAAAAAATAAACAATGTATTTTCATCTCAATATCTCAAATTTTCAATGAAATGATTTTTGTTTCAACTTAAAAGGGTTAGTAAGAGCATACATGGAGGTTGGATGATGATATGGCACCTTCTTGCCACATTTACCAGCATAAACATGCCCCTTCACAGATGCCTTCCCTGTTCGAGTCAGTCAGAGGGATGAGCTTCAAATCTGTTTGAAATGATTACAACATCATGTTAGAAGGGCGAGTGAGAGTTATGATGTTTTCACTTTGTTTCTGTTCAATCAAATATAAAATCTTGTCTGGCCATGTACACTGTTTCTATTTAGTAGGGAAGTGTAAGTCAGGGAGGTTTATTCACTCTGACATGCTACTCTCAAAAGATGTGGTGCTCTAAGGCCTGAGAGGAAAAATTCATATCAGCAGGAACAAGGTTGCTTCACTGAGTATAGTTGTAAGGAGTGGAGTGCCAACCCCAGGCATCAATTTCTCTTCATCTTGTCTTTACCTTTCCCAGCCTTTGGTTTAACTCCATTTGCTTGAGTGATCAGTGGGGAGGACCTTCCAGCAGCCAATAGTCTCCACCAAGCCAGGCCTTGTGACAATATCGCATGATAAGTGATTTCCCAGAAGAAATGGGCTTTGGGGTGATTCTTGTGGGGCAAAGTCCCTTGGTTCAGAGGCGCAAATGTAAGGAGCAAACAGGGGTCATGAGGGCTCATCGAGTGGGAACACTCACAAGAAGAAGAGGCAAGGATGAGATGGGTGTAACCCAAGAGCCAGAGTTCTTTGTTGCTTCAGCAAAGCAATTACCAATATGTATGGCTATAGATTTGTTTCCTTTTATGAAACTTCTCATGTCGCAACCTTAGCATGTGGCTCACAATATTCTAGAGTGCTTCACATTAAAAAATTGTGAGGTATTGAAAGTGATGTAAATCATGGAGTTTTGGGTGTAGTTCCAATGAGACTTCTGATTTGTGTCTAAGGGACTATGAAGTTGCAACCACTGATTTGACTACAACGTACAAAGGGGAGAAATGCACCAATGAGATTATCTCCTTCAGTTCTATCAAAATGAAAGGAAGGGATTATGTAAATGGCATAGGGAAACTTTTTGCAGAATTGTAAATAACAAAGAGCTAAATTTGACCTCAATGATTCTGTGTAGTCAGGACAAAACATAGGAAGAGGAAAGACACTGTATTCTGGTGCACACCTTGTAACACCAGAATGTGCTTTGATTGCTTCAAAGATCACCATATCATGAATTATTAAGGTGAATTTAATACACTTTCCCTTCAACTTCTCTCGTCTAAATTTTCTGCATGGCACTTGTTAGCACAAAAGTTCATTACAAGCTGAGAGTATCACAAAAGACTGAAAACTTCTATAAAATTATTTGTTCATGGCAAAAAGATATGTTTCCAAAAAAGCACACAAATTTTGGGATTATTGAATGAATATTTGTTGAGATATGTGTTACCACATACCACTTCGATTAAAAGTTGCCTGAGCATGAAAACCGTTAAATCTTCTTCAGTGACTGAGTTAAATTCAATAATAATCATCGCTGGGCCTGAATGGTTAATTGCTTCCATATTTTTTCTATCCAACTACTAAGTCCTACCTTTCCTCCATCTTCCCTTTGGGTACCACACCTTAATTTGTTTTAGGAGTCTCTCATTTCCCATCCATTCTGTGTGTCCGTACAGTCTTAATAATTTTTTTTCCAATCATCTACTGTGCGACACACTAATCATTAAATACTTCCTCAAAGCATTTGAAGGGGTGGTGAATGAAACTTATGTATTGTACAGCATGAGACCGCTTTCTCATTTCTTCTTGTGCTGTTACCTTCATATATATATATATATATATATATATATATATATATACATATATATATATATATATATTTATGCCTTGTCATATAATTAGAATCCCTTTGCATCCAAATACATATTTATTACTTAATGGCATGTCCTTTTCAATCCTCGATCCACATAACCCTCCCTCTACAGCACTAGACTCAAGGAGAAAGCTCCAAATAAGTTCAAAGAAGGAGAGTCATCGGTGATAAACAGGGTGCTTAAGTGCTAGCCTGACATCGTGAAAGATGTGGCTCAAAGCGACCTTGGGCCCAAATGTAGCATTGGTCTTTGGATAAGGTCTCAGGTTAGAATGTAGGACATTACTTTAACATATTTAAAAACTGAATTCTACTTTCAATTGGAAACCTGCCTGCACATCAAGAACTACAAAAGACTTAGGATACGGATATGGCAATACAAAGAGACTTCATTTTATCTCAGGTAAGTGTACCTTAATATGTTCTAATGTTTGCCATGATTCACTTATTTCCAGAGAAAGGAAATAGTCAAAAGTGGGTTGGTTATCTGATTCATAAGTCATCAACAGTCAGAGTGTAACTACCCAGGTAAAAGTGCACTACTTCTGACTGCACGCCTGAATGGTGATGATGATAAGGTAGGCATCTTTTGAGTGCATCCAAAATAGTAGCCCAGCTGACAGAAATGTAACCAATTTGTAAACATGTCCAATTCCTTTAAGGAAGGGAATCACATGACTAAAGAATCAATGATGGAATCAATATTTAAATCATAGGATTGTTAAAAAATTGTTTGATTTTCACTTATTTCTCAGCCAAATCAGCATATTTCAACTTTTCTATTCTTAGATGAACCCCGAAAGTGTTTCCAGAGAGGGTCTTTTTCCATAGAATTGCCCATCTTCCAAATTTTTCACTCAATCAGACATTTCCTCAGACACATGATATCCTGATTTAATGGTTTAAACCACAACTTCATCAGGCTCCATAGATATGATATATATTTCCATGAGCCTGGGAAAATAATGATTAGGTAATGTCATATCCTTTAAAAAATAAACATGATTTTGCAAAAATACTGTGACAAAAAAAACCGGAGTTGTGCCTATAATGGTAATGAAACGTTGCTATACCATTAAAATGAGGCATAATTACCCAAGAAATAAGTCCATCAATGGAAAACACCTTCCAATTTCTAGTTTCAATAAAATATTTGCACATAAATTTTGTGAAAAGTTGTGAGGTTGCAGAGTTCAAAAATAAGGTAAATAGCAGAAGTAAGGTAATGTAACCAGGATTGGATGATTTGCTGGAGCTGAATGTTTTCACATACTCATAATTGACTCATGCCACTAAAGAGAGAGGAGAAATAAAGATGTGTACAAAATAAATTGACGCATTTTTCTCACCTTCCCAAAGAGAAAGGAGACGCATGATACATAATACTGTTTCTGTCATTTGATATTATTTCTGATCATGATTAAAATCACATGGTTATTTTATTCTTTCATTGCTCTATTTCACGTCTTGATAATTTTTAACTTAATGATTCCTGTAAAGTGTATGTAGGTATATTCCCTGACCAATCAAATTTATCATTGCTGTTTATGATCCAAATGCATCACCTGTTATAGGCCGCTATTCTGAATGGTATAGCGTGAACACTATCCACTGGAAATTGCTTTCCTTTCACCTTTGTTTCTAGAAATAGCGAGTTATTCTTCGTAACAAAAGCTATTTCTGGCAGATAGCGTTAACGCTATTTTATTTAGAATAGCAGCCATAGAGCCATCATCCTTGGTTAAAGCTACAGACAAGACTTCATATAAACTAATCATCTTTGACGATAACTAAGCAAGGGAAAGCTCCAGGTTGGCAGTAGAAAATAAAAACTATCAATTTCCAAGAACGCGAGACTCATAAGAAGTTATATAGGTTTATTGTATCAACTCCTCAACCTCACCACCTTTGATGAATGGATACCAAGTTCAAAGATAATGTATTTAGGAATACTTCTTATAAATATGTTTTAGTAGGTACCATGTAATAGCAGTTACCAGCACTCCAGTATGTTAGAAAGCCCAGCCTTGCACTATGCAGCACAGTTAAGTACATGTTGGCAGCAAAATGCAATAAATTGGTCATTAAGCTATGCATAACTTTTTGATTAGCACAATCCACATCATAACAATCAGAGCCCCATTGTTTCAGCCCAAGACATTAAAGCATTTCACCTTGACTGTACTATCAGATCTCATTATGCCACCATCCAGGTCTCAACAATTATGCATATAAGAGGTGCTGATGCAATATGATGAATCTAAGTTTCTTATCTGAAAATAAAGGGGGGAAAGGTTAAAACGACACCAAAATTACACAAGTCATTTAATAAGGGAAAGAACAATTCAGTTCACACCATAGCTTTGTTGCAATATTTTGTAAAAAATATTTAATTCAATCAATATGTGCTCATATTTCTCCCTAAACAAATTTTTTTCACAAGTTTTTTAACAAAATGGACGGACTGGCAATTTTTATGAGAAACTGCCACTTTTTATCAGCAGGAAAGAATAAAAATAACTTCTAAAAAGTTATCAGAAATCCACATGTGTCATTGCAGCATTCTTGGGAAGACTTAGTTGGCAAGTGCATTTTGGTCCGACGGGAGACGCATGCTGGTTTTCTTCCCTGAAGTAAACAGAATACATTGACAATAATGAGACACAACTGCACAGGCATAATTAGTGGCAATGAGGAAATTTTTTCAACAGCAACCGAAAACCATGCACCTCCTTTAATTCGTCCAAAACAACCACCTCTTGCATTTGTATTCCCATTAACTTTCACTGATTTTCCAGACCACAGCTAATCATGCTAAGCTAGCCAGCACACTTCCAAGTGCAAATTAAAACTGAAACACAAAAACTGCTCAACCAATATTGCATGCAATGGTTGACAAGAAATTCAAATTGTCCATCAAGCATAATAAGTTTAGGTGACTGCATACCCATGTTAAGTCTTAGTGAGGGATTAGGACTAAGTTTCGGAAGGGAAATGGTATAGGTTGCTTAAAATTTAAAACTTGGTATATCCTCAAAGACTTTTTAATTCTGTAGGCCACAGTTTTCAAACTTAAGCATTATTATCAAGATAGAAATTGAACAACACAAAGGGTTATGTTTTGAAAATGTTAGTGAACACACTGAAAATAGCTGTCAGCTGACAAGTGGAAATACCAAGTTTCGTTTTTTTTCCAATTTTGGAAAAGGTTCCAATTCCACAAAGTACAGGCTAAACCTTGGAATCCAGAAAATGGAGGACAGTGAGGCAAAAATTTCAAGATAAAATAAAATGCTACCTGATATATTCTCATCATAAAGAAAACTGAGGCATGCACATGCAGTTGCAAAGGTATACAAATTACGAGTATCTCACACACAAAAACACAATAGGTGGACAAAACAAAATGCTACAACAAGAGCAACTTCATCTACCTTCGCATGCAAATTCATCAGACAGGACAGGTTGTCACAAGCATGAAAAAAACTAAAATGGCTTCTCAAAAGGTCAATTTACTTTCAATTTTCAAATCCAAAGTTCTTCACGAACTGAAAATAAGTACAAACACAACTACAATGTCTTGGTAAAAAAATATAGGTGTTTGGTGCTTCCACATAAAAAAGCAAAAAAAAAAATAAAAAGTGCACTGTGGAATGATATTTATAGCTGGTCATTCAATCAATGCTAGCCTAAGTGCTTCTGAGATGTTCAAGAAACCAAAAAACTTTGCAAGCATTGCAAAAAAGATAACAATACATTTGTGTCATTCACATTGCACCTTGTTTATTAAGTGCACCTTCACATTAGCTGCTTTTGTTTACAAAGGAGGTATTCCACTTTACACTCTTGAGCAAGTTATACTTGTACCATGCCAAAAACAGAAACACTTCACAAATTTGCAGGTTATACATCCAATGATGGTAAGCTTGAAAATCTGCTAAATACATTTTCCCACCAGACCTACTGGTGCCAACAAGCCACTTCTTTTGATATGTTTTAAATATCTACACATTCAATGAAACAAAAACCACATAATAAAATACTTTCATGAAAATATTGCACTGCACAAAAGTACTAAGGAAAATTAGCACAACAATTAACCGTGATATGATATTCAATTACTAAATTTTGGTTAAGCTAGGTCAGTAAGGAATAAATTAAAAATCAATACTGATGAATACAAAACAAAAAAGAGAGAGTAAATCATATTATCCCTTACTCACTTCACTTACATAAACACTGTTTCCAATAACTAACTGGACCAACTACTTCTCCTTTCACAGCACGAAACTGCCACGCAACGAAAACTACTCAACACAAACTGTTTCAAAACTGATTTACGTAATACTCTCTGGTGATAACAACATCCTAAAGGTTTCAAGGAAAATATTTTTAAATATTCAGAATACAAGCAAGAATAAAACCTGCTTCCAGAAATTCAAGTACTCAAGTAGCACAGATAAACCATTGACTTTAATGGGAAAAGCAAAAAGAAAACATACTCCCCATTATTAGAGCAGCTACCAAAAACATATGGATTAAATTTTAATATAAAACCCTTAAAAGATGAAGCATATTGGACTTCTCCAATTAAAAATATCTGGATTAAATGCCAAGGATAAGATTTTTGCTCAGACAGTAGTCTCTTTAAGGCAAAATATGACAAGCTGTATGTACGTGGGCATTCGGTTTAACTGAGTGATAAATGAGTGAAAATTCTGATCGATTTTATAGGGGTAGCCAAAAGCTATGGTTTGGGGGATTGGGCTAGTTCCCTCTTTTTTGGCATCCTGACTCAATGCCTCCCTCTGTTCCCCATCCCTCACGTACCTGCGTTTGAAAGACAGCATGTTTTTAATCGAAGCCCTCAGGGATAGTTTCTTATTCTTCCCCTTCTTCCCACCACCTTCACTGTCTTCCTTCACCACACCGCCAGACCCCGACGAACCCTGAATTGCATCGTTTGCTTTTCCCATTGTGGCCACTTCCAGAGACGAGCACCTCAGCATTCTCGCAGTGTACATAACGTGCTGCCTCTCTCCATGCCCCGACATTCCGCCAGGAGCCACACCCACCTTGATCCCTTCGTCGCCCACTCTGTCCTTGCCACTGGAGAGGCTTCCATCCACGGATAAGTTGTCCACAGACCTGGCAACAGTCAGCTTACCATCTCTGTCATCCGAGGACCTCCTCCTCATTCGAACACCTTCTCCCCTGCAATCCACACCCTTCCCCTCAGCCCCGAACACTTCACTCGCTTCGTTTTGGAAGTCGTGCATTGATTTTGAAGTTTTGAACCACCTTCTCTTTGTCTTACCCTTTGAGGGCGAAGCAATCTCCTGGGCTGCTTTGCACTCATGCCCAGAGGTATGGAAACACGACTTGGGGCAACTGGAGGACAAATCGTCGTCCGAGCTTGTGTCATGCTCCCTCGTGGTGCGTCCCGTACTATGAGTCCTGCGGCGCACTTCAATTCCGCAACCCCTCCTGGGAAGACTCGTGCCCCGCCTGCGCTCCACGGTGGACACACAACAGTCATGGACACAGCATGAGGGCGAGGAGGAGGAAGTGCACGACTCTCGGTGGCGGGCCATGGGCCTCTCTGCCTTGTCGCTGCGGCTGGGTCTCTTACGGGAGTGCTCTCCATCGTGTCCGCCCATTGCCCACTCCGATGTTGATCTCAGCGGTGCAGCATTCGAGCCTCCTCCTCCTCCTCCACGGCTTTCCAAGTTCATCAAGTCCTGACTCGACCTGCCCTCTCGGCCCTTAACCGAACACAGTTTGCTGTACTTCTTTGCACACCTTGTTTCCCTGCACCGCCTGACGCAGTGGCAACCAGTCTTTTTCGTGGGTGTCTCCTCCCTGTAGTAAAGTGTTTGCACTTGCCTGTCATCATCTGATGCTTTTTCTGATTCGGGGGTAACCTGCAGGGGGGCACAAATTGGGGAACTCGTCCTGCTGTGTATTGACACCTCACCCACTCCACTTATTGCACTTAATGTCCTGAAAATTAAAAAATAGATTAATAAAAATACTACTTAAAGACTTCAATTAGAAGTGACACTGAACTGCTCATTAACCTGGGGGGAAGCTCTCTACACTTTGTTGACAGTGAATAAAGGTTAACTGATTCTTAAGCTGCCTTCTTCAACATTGGCAAGTTTATCTAGAGCTAATATTTCTTGACAGTTGACCTTTATTCATTCATCATTAGTTCATTTTACAATTTGGCCAATCTCCCCAGGCAGTAAAAGAAGAACAATTCAGAACTATAATTCCTACATAAGAGCATTGAAACAATGGAAATGTAATTAACGAAATGAAACACACTTTAAAATAGAAACAAATCAGCCATACAACACTGAAATTCATTATGAAAGAATAATTAAAATTAATGGTTGAAGGTGTAACTTTGTGGAAGGTTACCGCAGATATGACGAAAACTAAAAATCTCTTAGTAAATTCCACACTTAAAACTTTTACATCCAACCTACGTTTCGATTGCCTTGCAATCATTTTCAAAGGTTCATGTGCATAGCATGCAAGTCAATATATAGAGACCTGGGGAGGGGGAGGGATGGGGGGAGAAGTGGTTAGTTGACGTCAGAGACATGCATCACGGTCAGTGGGAGGTGGGGGGGGGAGGGAAAGGTATAGATAATAGAGGAGAGTGGAAGGGAAAAACACATTCATTAAGGAGTTTCACACTTATGTTGTTGGCAGCACTAAAAATTTCAAATTGTTCCAGGTGGTCTAATTTGGCCCCTTTCTTCTCAATGTGGAGCACTTCCAGCACAAAGTATAAGAGGACCATACAAGTGACTTTGTGCTTGAAGTGCTCCACATTGAGAAGAAAGGGGCCAAATTGGACTCCCAAGAACAATTTGAAATACTGAGCGCTGCCAACAACAAAAGTGTGAAACTCCTTAATGAATGTGTCTTTCCCTCCCACTCTCCCCCATTAAAAAGCTGCATGCCCGGCTTAAAGGAAGGGAAACTGTCCCAAGAAAGCTTTTGTACCTTCGAAGATACCGTTTTATATTACCCTCTTAAAATACAAAGTGACACTTCACTTTAAGTGGCAGGGAATTCATGCAGAAAACTAAATTTCTCTTTAGTGCAATAGGGCACAATTTAGTTAGCAAGGAGCAACAGCAAGCCCTTATTTAACATGAACTTCATCAAAGGAGGAGTTAATGCTAATTTTACCAAAAATATACATGGATTCACACAAAATTAGCAACAGCATCCATGCAATGCAGTAACACTCGCATTGAGCCATAATTAACTGGAATAATTAATCATATTTAAAAAAGTTTTTCAGAGAGATGTGGAACTTCGCAATCCAAGAAATTTTGAGCCAGATATCAGGTGACACTTACACCCCAAAACTGTTCTTCTTGGGTGTAGGTATCACATAATACCTATAGGTACCACACTGCAATTGGCACACCTATAACAATAATTTCATACATTTGGCATAACTAGTAATAAAAGATGAATTTCATATTTTAAATGAAACCATGAGCATAGCCAGGGACAGGCAGGCAGAGTTGGAAAGCAAGGTCTTGTTCTGGGAACAAGACATTTCTTTCCAACGTTCTTTAATTCTAACATAAAATTATGGAAGTGATGCTTATAAAAAGAGAGGGTTTTCTCATGGGTCACCACTCTGCAATGCATTGTTGTCTTAGTGGTTGATGGTAATGACTGAGATAGAATTTTGTACATGTCATGTAGCTCCTCATTACACTGATGAAGTTATTAATATAGTAGCAACAACATAAAAGAGTGGATTAAGAAAATGTTCCATTTTTTCAGGTAGAAATAGAAATGCTCTGTTGGAAAATGACTCTCCATTAAAACTTTCTTCCTCAGACTAGAGTTTCAAATGACTAAGATGAGACTCAGGTTAATAGATTTTTCACTTGTACAATGGACTCTTTTTGAAAATGTATTACATAGCAAGTTTCTTAGCTAAGTTGAACTCAACTCAAGTCAGTTCTTCAATTCCAGTTATCACAGGTGATCTTGAAGGATCCTCTGTGGAAAAATATTTGAATCCAATGTGTTAATCTAGAACTGTATGTGGAGATTTGGTTCTCAATATAAGTGGAACTACTGTAAGCACAGGTTGGAAATGAAAACTTTTTAAGTTGAAGTATAGTTCACAAGGAAGGTATGTCCCACACAGTAGAGGATATTCTAGGAATATTCTATTTTGATTCTCAATATACCTATTTGGTTCCAGGGACGTTGGGATCATTATAGAATATTCGTAGAATGTTCTTAAAGGAATCGCACTAGAATGTCCTTCTGTGAACATTCCTGGGATAATCCTGGAATGTCCCTGGGTTCCAGGGACATTGGGATCATTATAGAATGTTTGTAGAATGTTCTCAAAGGAATCACACTAGAATATCCTTATGAGAACATTCCTGGGATATTCCTGGAATATCCCTGGGTTGCAGGGATTATAGAATGTCCGTAGAATGTTCTCAAATGAATTGCATTCGAATATCCTTCTGCGAACATTCCTGGGATATTCCTGGAATATTCTACCATGGCTTTCGTCATTATATACCCTTACGAATCATAGTGGAATGTCCCTGGAATATTCTTTAAAGTCGGCCTAGGAGTTTTGAGAACCGAAGGAATGTACGACCCAGTACGCCATCTCATTTCCGTTTTGGACTACCTACTCTTTTGGTTTACCGTAGTTACTCCGACTAACTTTTGACCCTGCCTTCTTTGACTTGTGAATTTGGAACATATTTTGACCCGGCCTAAAAAGAAAGGATACAGGATTAACTTATCGCAACATACATTAGCCGTGGCCATTTTATCATATTCAGCCGCGTGGAATCTGCTGTCACAATATATTTATAGGTAGTATTATGGGTAGACAAGGACTACTGAGAGAAGGGATGGACCCACGCTTTGACCAGAATTGGTCCGAATTGACCCTCCATGGGTTCAGTGGTCCCCGATTCGAGAACGTACTCCGGCAGACTGCACCACGTCTACCCGGAAAGGGAGCCAGGGAGACACCTAATCCCAAATCTTTGGGCAATGGGCTCTTCCGGTTCTCAAAGATGTGCAGAAGGTTTTTCGCAAAAGCGAGACCGACGACAACTCGTCTCAGTTGTTTGGGTAACCAAACTAATACGAGCACTTCGGGGAGAAGGAGGCCAATTGAGGTCCTTTTGACCTCAATCCGCCTTATTGTTGTCAGCCTTGAAGGGGCTGTTGGTTTCGCTAACCTTCCCTTCCCATCCCTTCCTTCCCACCTCTTCCTTGCCTCGGATATAAGTGAGAAGCTTGATTCCAGGGCGGAATTTGTAATCCTGCGGCAAGAGCCAAAACACCTGTCACCATATATTCAGCATGGTACTAATATATATTCAGCACATTAACGATTTGTCAAGGAGTAAAAATGTCTAGAAATAACATATACTATATTTCTTGCCATTATAGACAGATGGCTTGTTAGCTCAGTTGGTTAGAGTGTTGTGCTTCTGATGAGTAGGTCATGGGTTCAAAGCCCCCATGGGCCACTTTTTTTCTTCCTTTTTTGACAAATTGTTATGAATTAGTGTCATTACTTTTCAAAATGAAAAGAGAGAATAAAAAATTGTTTGATGAAAATGTTACCCTAAATATTCCTTATATTTACAATATCCCAGGAAAGTCCCCCAGGAATATCCCGCAGGAATATTCCTAGCATAGGCTACAGGGTGGACATAAGGAATATGCTGGGAATATTCCTGGTATATTCTGAGAACATTGAGAACATGCTTGGAATATTTCAATATCCCTGTGAGAATATTCCAGGAATATTCTTGGCATATACCTCTGCTATGTGGGGTAGATTCATCACAGAATTGACATGTATTCCATGAGAAAATATAGCATCTTGAAGGGGAATTTGTGGATCTGGTGATCAGAATCAAGTGAATGCCATAAAAATTTCAATCTTCACTTCCATGTGATCCCCACATGGGTTCCACCAAATTGTTCTCACATGGTGTCCAGTAATACATAGGGTTTCTTAAGGACGAAATTCACAGAGGTACAATTTGTCCTTTGGGCAAGATTAATTTTGCAAAGGGGAGGTCCGATGCTCTAACTCTCACAGATTCTCCTGAAAATGATTAGAGCTAGAGATAGGCCATTCTAAAAATTACCCTGGTATTTTAAATAATTTACCACAGCTCCTGAATATTACCATCATTTTCGGTAATATTCACTTCTGTCATGCTGATATATTGCAAACATTATTTTAAGTAAAGCCTATATACATTTAATCCAATCTTAATTATTAATAAAGACACATTCAACTCATTTTAGGAATATTTTTACTTATAGAATATTTGTTAGGATATAATTTACAATAGTTTTTAAATAAATTTTTAATGCAAAAAAAAAGAATGCCAAATTGTGTGTAAGCTGCCAACTTTGTTTTTAAATATTCTTAATTTCTAATGTATTAACATAGCAACAACAATGGATTTAATGCCTTTAACCCCTTGCAGTTGCTATTGGCTTTCCTATTATATCCTCTAACAGCTATTAAATGCAGACAACAAATAATTACTGGAAAATTTCAAATTATTATAGAAATTTTCAAAAATTACCGTAATATACCACAGTAATAAACTTCAAATGAAAATTACAGTTATCTACTCAGCTCTAATTACAGGGATGGCAATAGCTTACACACAAAATGAACAAAGTTCTTTTTCCAAAGACACTGACTTTGTGTTGGTATTTTATTTTAATGTGTGAAGTTTTATTATGCAGTCATTTTAATAACTTATTAAATTACTTTTTCTTACTATGATCTATGTAAATTTCAATGTGATATTTTGGGCTTAAGGGCAGCAAGCCCATTATTAAATATATATTATTATTATTATAAATGGGAATTCAAGATTAAATGATTAGGGAAGGATAACCACTAAGAGCAGAGCATCATCACTGGAAGTTAACTCACCTAGTTTTCTCCCATTCAGAGGAAATAACCCTCTGCCCCACCCTCCTTCGGACTCCATGATCAATAATTTCAGTCTCAACACTCTCCACGGTGGCAGTTTTCCCAATAATACTATTGTTCATCTCTGTTGCAGTCTCACCATCACTCGTGAGGTCATTCAGTGTTTCCAGGCACTCTTCATTTGCAGTAGACTCACCGCAAACATCATCAAAAGTATCTAAATTTCCAAAATCCTCTTCAGTATCAGGCGGTGTACTTAATTGTGCAGCAACAAGCTAAAAAGCAATATAAAAATGTATTACTTAATTGAAAATTTAAATAAAAAAATGAATTCAAAAAAATTAAATTAAAAATGGTAATTGAAATACAAATTGAAAGCATTTAGTTGGAAAATATGCTCAAATATAATCAATTATCTCTATTCTTCAAACAATTTTAAGCCAAGTACTGACTTTTCTAATTTCCATTCAGTTCTACAAACAAGCTCCCTCACAATCATAATGCAATCAGATAATCAATGATCTGCACAAGTATTTATAATGATAGAGAATATTGAGCAAACAAATTAACGTAATTTTCTTAAATACGTAATTTGCCAATTATAACAAGACAAATTGATCTTAAGGGTACAGGCTCAACTTTGTGGAAGTTCGTTGCAAATAATGAAAAAGAAAACTGTTTAATTCCACCAATTTATTTTAAGGTACTATAAGTTTCGACGCATCGGCATCATCTCTAGGTACCTAGAAACAGGTACCTGAAGATGTTGTCACTAGGTCGAAACTAGTTGTACCTTAAAATAAATTGGTGGAATCAAAAAAGTTTTCTTTTTCATTATTCACAAGACCAATTGTTGAAATCCCGTCAAAAATGAATGAAATAATTAATTTGATTCAGTTTTGATCAACTGACTTAACTTGATCAAATGAAAACACCTCATTGCTAAAAGTTTTCCCATACTTTACTGACTTCACATAGTTTCACACCAGCAGTCATCAATTATTTTTCATGCCAGTATACGCCAAAAATCAAACACATAGGGTAAAATTTTAGCCATTTGCTTAGATCATGCATATTTTAAACCAATAACCACTAATCCTGACCAATTCAAATATGGCAGCATATGTAAAAATTGAATGTTAACAGCTTAAACCACGGGTCTATTTCTTTGAGGAGCAATAACAAGCTAATATTAACATTAGCCTGGAAAATTTAAGCAACATTGACTGCAAAGTTGTCCACTTCAGGTAACAGAGAGAAGAGGAACATCAAGATTACACTGATGATAGTTAAAACTATGGAGTAGGAGGTCCTACCCAGGTAAAAAGATTTGGTCTGTATCTGGTCTGAAAGTGATCTGTAACTGCTCTGAAAGAAAAATTTCTAAAATTCAGACCAGTTTAGTCCAGTAATAGTCCACTTCTAGATAGGATATTAGTCTTTCAGAAATGTTACAGACAAATTATTATTACCTGGGTACACTTAATACTTGAGTTCTTACCTGGAAAGAATGTTCCATTGAATCATTAAGGCGTGACAAAAATGTGGCAAGTCTGTTTATAGTGAAAGACAATGGGGCCCAATCTGGGTGGCGCTGAGGGGTGATTGCCAAGAGACGCCTGAGAACTAGAACCAAACGAGGCAGCCTCTGGACTGGTGTGAGCAGGAAACCTCCCAAGTCAAGTCCACCACAGTTTGGGCTTTTCAAGCAGTCCTACAGAAAAAAAATAGGATTGAGGAGATACCCAAGTGTACATTATAGAATAACATTTTCACAGCCTTTAAAAGGATAAAAATCCAGAAACCCTATTATAATAATGGTATTGAAAATATTAGGAAAAGTCTGAAGACCTATAGACACCCACGGCATAGATACTTTGGCTTCCTCTGGTCATTTGAAAACAATGATGATGTCCACATATATTTTACACAAATATTTCTTTCATAAACTTTGTTTTAATAAAAGACAGATATTTTTATGCCAGCACCAACGCTTTTTCAATAAAATAGCAATTTTTTAAAAACATAAAGTAGATTACAAATTCATAACTTTACATGTAATGGCAAAGTGGCAAAGTTATTTTATTTTAATGGTGAAAATTTCAAAATCTAAAGCTTTCTGAGACTGAGAAAGGTAAATGCAAAAGGAGTGATAGGGTTAAAAACTTAATTTTAATGATTATCTTACATCAGTCAAACAATCCTCAGTGATGCAGGCTCACATACAGAGAGTGAGACATAGATATGAGGCAACATTGAACAGTTGCACAATGTTCAACACATATTTTGATATGGTATTTTGGAGAAAGTATTTAATGCAATGATATTTTTCAATCAAGTCTGCACAAATTTTGAAAGCAAAGACAACATACAGTTTCTAAAGGTACCTCAATATAGACGATACAGTTATCTACCCTAAAATAAGCAAAGATGCAGACTTAGAAGTTCTGTCATCAGACCTTAACAACGTTCATTCATGGTGCCAGGAGCAGGAGCGTTGAACGAAACTAAAGTCATGGTTCTGGAATGGTCCAGAGTGGGTTCAGATAAAGTTTTGGTTCATGCAACTGAGCCAGAAGTAGGAACGAAAATCTCGGAACGAAAGAGGAACCATTCCGATTTCGGTTCGGGCTAGGAAAATTTTCATTCCCACCTTCCCCCCTATGGTTCCAACTTTCGTTCCGAGGAATTTTAAAGCATACATTGATTATTCAAAAGGACATGCTGTAACATATGCCACTTCGGGTATAGTTTGGGGGGCTAGTCAAGGTGTTTCCTCATGTTTGGTAACAATGGAAGACAATGGAAAGAAACCAGCATTTTCAATGCTTTTAATGGCAAAAAATTTTAACCTTAGGAGAAATTGTAGGTTATATTGTATTCTGTGCAGGACAGTACAACTCTCAACCGGTGTGAAAGGGATGTACAATAGCCCGCACGGGGTTGATATCAAGGTATCGTTGACGAATATCCCTTCACGTACTCGCACAGCAACAGCTTAAACGATGGGAATCCTTATGGTATACCTGCAGTTTAATCTTGAAAACTGCACAAAAATGAAACTCTCAAATATCTGAACAGCTAACATGCTATGAGTCTCAGAATATGTCTGATGGAAATGCAGCACCTACCTTAAGCCAATGCGCCACCCCCTCACCCCCAATCTCCCAGTCCTCCATTGTCAAGATTCCATCCAAAGTATCACAAGGGGAATGCAGAAGTTATCGTCCTCAAGTACAAGCATACAGAATATTTGTAAAAGATTGCAAGCAAAGCAAAAGACAAAGAGAGAAACTTGAGGAGATGGGAATTCTAGTTTTCCCATAACTGTTTGAGAGCACGGCCTGGAATCTATTGGGCACCCTTGTCCTCCTCCTTAGCTGCTGCATATCAGATTAACATTTTACAAACGGTCAGGGTCTTTTCTATCTCCCTCCCTTCTCCAGAAGAGACCTCCATCCCTCTGCACCAGTAGTTAACGCTGTGTCCTCAAATTAATTGCATCTGCACCATGACCACTTTTCACCCATTATGCTTTATAACCCTACCATGATACACCCTTCTTACCCTTTCCAATAAGGTCAGTGTCCAGTACCTTAGCGTACGAGTGTCGGTTCATCCACCTGGGAAAATCCCTCAACGCTTACAGTTTATAACTCAGCAAGATTGACCGCCAAACCCCTGCCGGGGAATCCCAGCCGGTGCGGGTGCAGGGGGGAGAAAGGGATCCCTCTCTTCCTCCCCCAACCTCACAACTGGGGGATGACAAGATGGTGGGGAGGTTAGGGAATGGGAAGAGTTGACACTCCTAAGTTAACATACTTAGGTCACTACAATATACCATTATCAGGGTTCAATCACTTTTCAATCATAATAAGTAGAAGTTTCTAAGCAAAATAATTTTCGAACAGTTGTCACATGTATATGGGTATAAGAAGTTTGCTGTGATGATATTCCGATAGTTCCATTGTTGCGCTGTTTCCAAGGCTACTTTGTTGGTATACCATAAGGATTCCCTATGTTTATGCTGTTGCTGTGCGATCAACTGTGACAATTCCCTGAGATAAGACCCAATTGGGCCCGGAACCGTGACTGTGAACTGAAAGTCCACCCGCCACTTCACTTGAGCTGAAAATATTCAAAAGATGGAGCAGTTCCGGAATAATATATTTCATTCAAAATTCTACTTTCGTTCTGTTAACGAGACTAAAGTCAAGCTGAACATAGTTTCATTGTGAACCGAAACTATAGTAAAAAAGAGTGCCGATAGTTTTGCTCCGGAACGAAACTATATGCTTGGTTTCGGTTTTGTTTAACATCCTTAACATCTAGGAGTGGGGGCTAGAATTAAATCTCCAAAAATGCACCACAGTTCACCTCCTGTGAAAGTCATCACACAAATGCCATACACTATGAGTGGAGTAAACATAAAATCTTCAGATACAGTAAAATATCTTGGAATTACCTTAACTTCTAATATATCGTGGGGAACACACACAAAAAATATGCAGCAAAGCATTAAAGAAACTAGATTTTGTTAAGCCTAAAATAGGAGGGTCTTCGGAAGGAAAAGTAAAAGTGAGATGCTACTTTCCTCTAGTTAGGCCACACCTTGAAAACCCCACAAGCATTTGGGACACTGGTCATAAAGATTCAAACAAAAAAAATAATGAAATACAAATAAAAGCAGCATGCTTCGTTAAAAGCTGCTCCGAGCGAGCATATAGTGTCTCACAATTTTTACAGGGATTTACAGGGATTTTACAGGGCTACGTGGGAGCCCCTAGGAACTCAGAGGCTACACGTACGCTTAGGCTGCTTGAGAAATTCAGAACTGATGTTTTTCAGTGTGACACAGAGAATATTATCATGACTCCTCACCACATCTCTAGTTCTAACAGATGCGACAAAATGAAAGAGATCCACTGCCAAACAGATAGGTACAAAAACTCATTCTTCCCACGCACAATAAGCAACCACAATAAAAACTGAGCTCCACAAATACACTCCCATAATACACGTCACCATTTCACCTTTCAAATGTTTTACACCTTTACTCGGCTGGTGTCCTAACACTCCCTTCCGCACGCCCATGTGCCGGCTCGCAGGGTAAATATCAAATAGTATTAAAAAATAATAAAAACTGAGCTCCACAAATACACTCCCATAATACATGTCACCATTTCCTTTATCCCTTACATCTTTACATGGCTGGTGTCCTAACTCCCCCTGCCACATGCCCATGCGGCGGCTTGCAGGGTAGTATGAAGATGTAGAATATATTAAAATTAAAATGTAATGCAAAATTCCCAGTAATTGAGCTACTGTATCACAGAAACTTAATGATAGGTGAATGATGGTTGTCCCGATCAAATATTAATTTGATTTGCCCTTTGAATTAGCACAACATTCAGTAAATTTAACATTCAGCTATTCAGAAATACACCGAAAAAAACCTCAGTCCACTAGCTGCAAGCTACTAATATTTTAACAAAAACCCCAATTTAAAAAAGCTATGATACAGCATACATTTTTCGCACACCATGGCCAACACAAACTCTTCCTAGAATAACGAGTGCACACCCCCATGAATTACACAACATGTGATGATGAGTGAACAAAATGAAAAAAAGATTACCAGCCTACATCATTTTGGTGGATCAGAGGCTGAATGTATGCCTCGGGCATTGTATGCTATTTTAGAACTAACCTTCAAAAAGTTGGTAAATTCCGGGGAACAGCGGCACAATTTATGGAATGTCTGTAGAGCATCTGGGAAGTTGTCCACATATGATGTGTATAAGTGTAGAGCATCGAGTCCCTCAGGCTCGATGAAGTGCCTCAAAATGTCCCCAAGAGTTCTCTGCTCCAAGCGCGATCCTTTGCTCACCAACTCCTCGAGCATTGCAAGAAGACTAGTGTGCTGCTGGTGCAGGGATTCAACCTCTCGGGGGAACAGGGTGCTTGGAATCACAGGAGAGAGTAGCACGATTTAAAACAAGCAAAGATTGATAATTAACAAAATAAATGCATTAGACCATTAATGAATTGCTAGTAGTTTTCTGCCAGAAAAATTTAATTTCACAACTAGTTTGATTGGCTGCGTGTCATTTTCAAATGAACTCCACAATTATTTTCTGTGGTTGAACATAATTTTCAGAAACTTGTGTAACAATGATAAGCTATCATTGAAACTTGACAAGAAAGTGTAGTTAATTTATCTAAGAGTAAAATAGCAACATATTTTTTTGCTATCATAGAAAGTTACTACCATAAATATACATGGTTGTTATGTATATTCATGGCTACAACATACCAGCCATATTTGTACTACAATACTTATGAGTTTGATGCAATACATCTTAAAATCAAAAGTCCTTTCATTGAAATGCCTTTATGCTTCAAGTGTGGGGTGAAAATACTGGGCAGTTTTCCATTAAGAAAATTCCATTTCACTTTCCTGTGGTTGAATACAGTTCTCAAATATTAATTGAAAATGATCAGTGACGACTGAAACTAGCATCAAAATAAATACATACACCTATCTCACTGGACAACTACAAAGAATTAACCCAGAGTCACATTTAATGTTCCAACATACCTACCAACATGCTATGTAAACCAAGACTGATGAGCTCAATCCTATTTATCTCAAAATTAAAAATAATTTTTCAGAACTTCCTTCCTTCCTCCTAGAAGTCGACAGAAACCACAAAAGATACTTCAAGAAGTGGTGACACTTAACACATTTGTTTTCTTTCTCTAGTAATTAAAAATTGCCCAATTTCATATCATATAAGAAGTATAGACATATAAGATGCTCCCAAGTTTAACTGAGACAGATTAAAGGAAAAAATGTTTAGTCCCAACAAAGGCACAATACTTCAAAACAGCAAATGATGATTTTAAAATTAGGCAAGTCTTTAATTATTTATTATTAGGCAAGTCAAAACTTAATTTAACATTTTATAAATGAGAATTTTCTTTATCATAAATCAACAAGTTTGAGGAGTAAATCACTAGAGTGCTCCTGAAAAATCCAAAAGCCATTATGTGATTTTGAATTGAAAAAGGAATCAGAAAGAGAACCACCAGAATGAATAGAATGGAAGAGAAACCAGTTGCAGATACTGTCTATTCATTAAAAGAATGCTTGTCACTCACTCCACATCCTTAGGGGAAAGGATATCCTGGATGGAGAGCGGTTCAGCAAAAGTTTGCCTTAGTGTGCGGAGAGTGTCACAGTAGCAGCGTTCTGTGTCAATCAACTCCAACAGTAGGGCCTTCCTCCTTTTCTCAACATCCCCTTCCTCGGGCGACACATTCACTTTCGTGTTTTCATCAAAAGATTTCCTTGAACCAGCATAAGTATCCACCTTGTTTTTATCATTTTGATTGCCTCTACTTGTACTGGCACCATCAGTTCGGTCACCTGTTTCAAGCAAAGTTTTTGTTCATCAGCCTAAAAAAATTGATATACATAAATGAACAGGAAATATACACAGTTCAATGTGGAGATCATCATCGTAGGCTATCCACAAACATATTGGCAGGCTCTGGAACAGTTCTTTCGGTCCCTTTCCACGAAATACAAACTAATGGAATCCAAACATGATTCATACGTATGCTCTTTTGTATATTGTTGTCTTTAATTCTCTACAGTCAACGAATTGAATGAGTATGTTCATAATTAGACAATATAAAGTAGTTAAAATTATAAAACTAACAACAGCAATACAGTTTATGATAAATTATCACATTCATAAATTAAATGTTGTTTTTAGCTAGATAAATTCATATTAAACTAGTAAAAAATTTACATAATCAATGCTATTATAACTATTATGAATGTGTATTGATGTAAAATTAAAGAACAGTTCTGCTTTTTACTTCTACCCAGCAACAATTGAAATCATCTATGACTTTTGAATACATTTATGGCAGGAACATATTTTCTTTTTTTTAATGAAACTAAGTGATTAGCCGGCATCAGTAACTAAATCACATAGAGTGTTTAGTTGCTGATAGAGTATGATGATATACGGGGAAAATTTCTTCTAGCTCAGCTGAATGTGATGGTATTAATAATAAAAGTTATAATCAGATCATTTGGATCCTCGAGCATATCCACTCACACTTTAATTTCAATGCTCTAAGAGATTTGTTGTTTTTATTCATTTAATATGTTAAATTTCCAGGTTAAAATCACTCACATTATTAATTTCAAGCAGATGCTTGGCCAACTGAGAGGTGGAATCAATATCTATAAAACTTCTGGTATTGGTATTCCTCGGGTTCTGCCCCCTTTGTACCATTTTGGTGGACGACCGTTTTGCCAGCATTCCAGTCAGTATCATCAGCTCCATCACCTGATGATGCTGATTGGAATGCCGGCGAAATGGTCATCCACAAAAATGGTGAAAGGCAGGAAGTGCCCAAAAAATAGCAAAAAACAAGAAAACCGTGGAAGCCTTTGTAACCACTTCTGGTCAGTTCTTTTAAGCGTGTCATGAAATTTCGACCACTTTGACCTATGTAAGATGTATTACAGCTATTGCATTTAAATTACATTTTGTAAATGCCAGAGTTGAACAATCTATCCTGTTCATCTTTTCCATTTACTAAAATGAATTCACAAATGATTAGAATTCCTAAAGTTGAGCCAGAAAGTCAATTTATGAAATACCAATGGGCACTATAATTAAAGCCAAGCATGAACACTTACCCACTGAATATTTGGCCTGGCCGTTAAGCAAACGGGACGATTCTGTATCGCTGTCCGAATGAGAATGCATCGATTTCAAAGACTGCTTCCTCAGCTTGTTTGCAATGGGATTCGCAGCCTGCTGGTGCTCCTGAACTGCTGCAGGCAAGCCATTGGACGTCTGGTCCAGCTCGAGTCCGCACTGTCTCCCCAGAGAAGTCGACAGCCCGAGACTCTTTGTGATGGCCCTGGACAGAGAAGAATCCGAGTCTGGGGACGAAATGTTCCCGGCATCCATCGCGAACGCCTCCCTCCTTCGCCTCTCCTCTTCCTCCTCCTCCCAATTCCCATCCCTCCCGTCCATCCCTTCGACCTTGGCGGAGGTCAAGCCGGCCACGTAGTCCCTGACCAACGTGGACTCCTGGTTCCCCTCGCCGTTCCCTGCAGGTCCTTGCCAGTGCTTGTCGTCCAGCGACGGCGACTTGGGGCCCTTCTGCCTCATTCCTTCGGGATAGAGGGGCGGCGGGTGCGGGGGTATGCTGAAGGCTGCGTGGGCCCTCTCCAGGAGGTGCGCTACCCCCGAGTCGCTGGAGGAAGGCGCCCCGCTGGAGGACGAGTGCTCCGGTCGCACGTCGCAGTGGTAGTGTATGTTGGTGCTCGTACTGTGGAGGCGGTCCCTGGAAATCCGAATCAGATCACAAACATAAGAATTATATTTCATTTGGTCTACTCAAAATGATTCCGTGCGCGTAGACAAGTGTTCACGCGGTACAACATCGAATAGTTGAAGACTTTGGTGAGTTTTACCTACACGAATGGATAACTTAAGTGTTTACTATATTGTTTATTGTGTCTCAATCGTGATATTCAACTCCATCAACAACGTTCCCACGAAAAAACTGGGAAGGAGGAATGAAATGGGGTAGGCTGCGGGAGTTTTTTATGAGTGGTTTCAATATATCAAAATCTCTAACTCTTCCTGATTGTACCACGAGATTCCTTGGTTACGTATACAAAATCATTCCGAGTAGTTTCAAACAACCGATGCCATGGCTTATGGGTCCCATAACTTTGTAGAATACGCATGTGTCGATCCTGCAACTGGCCATTAGTAAGAAATTATCTGATGGAATTGGAATACTTGGAAGGAGGGAGATTATCTAGGAATTTAATCCATTTAAAAACGAATAGGTGTGCTCAGGACTACTTTCGATAATCTGAGGAAAGCCAATTTAAGCGGTTAAATGGTCCACGATCACCTCGGGAAGTAGTACTCTGGCACGTGGTTAAAAAAATGCCGAGGAAGTAAAGCGAAGCAGTCCATTGAACACCAGCCGATTGCTAACCTTCGGCAAATCGCCCTTTCTCCGGACCTTGGTGGACCGAAAAGTGAAAACTCGCGATTGGCCGAACAGATGGAGGTTCCGGAAGAGAGGGGAAAGTAGTTTGCATAAAACTTTCGACCGCGGATGAACGGAGACAGAAGCGCCTCTGGCTTGCTCCTGGGGGAAAGTGGTGGGGAGGCAGAGCTTTTAAAAGACGAGGACAAGGCCATCAAATCCAAAGCGAGGCGATTAGGAGGCACGCGTCGAAGAACAGAACCTGAAACCAGACTGTCGGGGGGAACCTATCCACATTTCATTTGAAACACATGAGGATGCAAATGAACACGTTCAAAGACAAATAAATGGATGAGAACGTAACGCACGAAGACAACCATAGCTCGAGTAGCTGTTTTCAGGGTAAATCTTAAGTTTCGGCCAAAAGCAGATAATACATCCGTTATGAACGGTTAAGGGGACTCTGGCCTCAAGGTCACTTATTCCAGATTTACTGTAAACTTGAATACAGCACCTTTGAAGAGCGACTCAAAAACTGAGATGAAAATAAAATAGTTTCCCAGGCAGTTTTACTGTCATTCAGCCTTGAAAATGGAGATTTTTACACGGGCTCTTGTGGAGACTCCTCAGATTAATACAACAAAAATGTCTATTGGAACGAGTTTATTTTTCAATGAGAATTTATGTTTTAGGATAAAACTGTTTGTAGTAAGCGAAAAATCCTGAAAAATTGAATAAAAAGAAAATAATGGCACCATACCGCCTATTTTTTTTGAAGTTATTAGCGACTTACTGCCGTAATTGAGTCAACATTCGGTAGTCTCATGGAAATGGCGCTGCAGTCGGCTCATAAAGCTGGAAAATATGAACATTTAATATATATTCATAGATTAATCTGCGTACTTCGAAGTTTTATTTTCAATAATTAACACATATCGTCAGCGGCAATGGGATTTTTTTGACAAAATAATTCAAAATGGGTAATTTAGTATTTGTCATGACTCACATAGTCAAGCCCGAGCCACCATAAGTTTCATGTTCATCCAGCTTTGTTCGAATCACAAGTATTGTCGCGAAAAGCGCTTCACTTTCCCCGCCCAATCCAGTTAAATAAATAAATAACCCAAAAGAAAAGTAATCGTTTTTAAAAACAAAATCCTAAGAGAAGTCTTTGGCTCTGCAAATGAAAACGGGATTTGGAGAATCAAGCACAACAAGGAAATTAGAGATCTTTACAAGGACCATGACATAGCGGCATACGCTAAAACGAGAAGAATTAGATGGCCTGGCCACGTGATGCGAAGTGAGCAGCAGGGTCCACTACTGAAGGACGTAGGCCTGGGAAGACCAGAGAGAAAGAAGGCCTCCTGGAAAACCGAGACGAAGATGGATGGATGGAGTGACGTCAGATGTCGATCGGCTGGGGGGAACAGTGGATGAAGAGAGATGGAAGTCACTTGTGGGTTAGGCCAAATCCCAGCTTGGGTATGAATGGCCATGGGAATAAGAGTATGTAAGTAATCCAGTTACATCCAGTAATGTTCAGAGTGTTGCCTGCCATTTCCTGCCTTTATCCCTCCGCTCCTTAGCACACCCTTCACGAACGAGCCTTCCTTCCCTAGACTTTATGCTTCGCTCAGGCGACCGTCACCAAGTTTCTCCACCGCTATACTGCCTTCTACGGCGGCCGAACGGTTAAGTTAGCTTGAGCGAGATAGTCATAATGGAAACCATTCCGAATTATACGCATTTATTTCAGTAGCTGCAGGATGCACGAAGTAAATATTGCATTATTAATGGTGCAATAATGTAATTTTATCAGACTGAAATTCTAAGTAATGAAATATAAATATCGCTATTAGTCATATACTTATCTAATTTTTTACGCCGTATATTTAAAACAGCTTCACAACGGAAGGTTTTCCACCATCCTGAGAAAATTACTTAGGTGACCATGTGATTTATTTTACAGTTGAGAAAGCATAAAAATTACACACTTAATTTTTTACGAGATCCAGAAGCTAGAAATTCCTCATCTTTTAAATAATGTCCCCATGGAGTGCATATAGGGACATATACGCCTTCCAAGTAAAAGGGATGGTATTTTTCGTCATACATCTCGGAAAGTGGTTCGGTAGGGAGCTTATGTTCTGTTATCTTTGAAAGGGAGAGATATTTTTCCTTAAATAAGACCAAATTCATTGAATGATACGCAAAGAAAAATAGGTGAAATGATGTTTCGCTCAACTATCTTAACTTCCAGAAGGAGCAATAAGCCACGGCTTTGAGGTAAATTAAATTGCACGAGAATAAAATATCCCCAATGCTCAATCAAGCTTGACTGATAGCTAACGTGAATGTGCAACCATTTCCATCCTGTACACGGTGTGACTTGACACTTGCGCTAATGAGCCGAAGACTAATTAGACAAGTTCGAAATTTTCCTTTCATTCGCAACTAATACGCAATCACGCTCAGAATAGAGAATGTTACCGCAGCGTACGCATAACGGGAAAATAGAAACTGATTTATCTACGTGAATATTTCATGTTAACGCCGCGATTTTCCCAATTTTGGAGTAAGGGGAGGTTCAACTACTATAAATATCAAAGTACACAGGTGTTGTTCCCATGGAAACATAGCTTATAATAAATTTGAAACCATATACGAGGTACTTTAAAGACGTCACTTTGGCGGTAAATTATAATAAAAATGAAACACATGCAAAATTGAATCACAAAGTGCTGTTTACTGTTAGAATAACATTGAATTTAGACGTGATCACTCGCACGAAAAATATGATACTGGTATACAGGTACAGTTCTGAGAGTCTCACTAAAATAACGATGCATTAGTACAGAAAAATACGAATTAAGACTTTGTTGAGTTCCACAAAATACAATTTATTACCAGTGGAAAACCCGTTTTACCGAGTAAAGAATCCTCAGGAACATACGGATCACAGACAACAAAGGAGCTAAACAAAGACTACGGTGTATTGTCCGTCAACAATACAAAGAGTCCACCTAGGAACGCCTAACGACATTAATCTAAAATATTTCCGTTACTTCGCGGCTCTGGCCTGACCATGTGAGTCAAAATAAATACTACTTCACAACTTTTTATTTTTGGCTTTAAAAAATCCTACTTTCGCTGATGAAATTGGTTACCTTTTGAGAATCAAAATTAAGACAAAATATGCAGACCAATTCATGAATATATTTTTAATGACCACATTCGTCGAGCCATAGGGGCCGACTGCAGCGAAATTTGCATGGAACTACCTTGTTTTGACTTCAATTACGGCAGTAATTTGCTAATATCTTGAAGAAACAGTGGATAAACTGTCTATAAGTTATATTTAATCAATTTTTCGGAAGTTATTGCTTCTATTACCCAGTTTTATTAAAATGTTGAATATTCTATCTCGTTCAAATCGATTTTTTTCTGCTCTAATCCGAGCAATCGCCATAAGAGCCCATGATAAAATACCCAGTTTCAAGGCGGAATTCTGATAAAACTAGCCAGGATTCCACATTTATTATGCTCACTTCACTATATGAAAAGCACATCAAAGATGCTATATTTCAGTTTTCAGAATTTCTGGAATATGTGACCCTGAGGCCAGAGCCACCTTATGGTCCGTCCGAACCATTGAGGTCAATGGAGAGGGCATTACGTCATCAAACTGGATCCTGAAAACCACAATAACAACCCTATTGTTTAACCCTCCTCTCTTCTCACTTTACAGAGGAGAGCAAGAGGGAATGGACGAATTAGCGGATGTTTAGCAAGAATATCATCCATCTGTTTGAAATATAAGGCAACTTAATCTTGAAACATGTACTTTCTACTTAAAGCTATTGATTCTACTCTATTTTACCACAGCTTTCACCGAGAATGCGAATTATTAATAATTAAAATAAAAAAATAATTGGTATATAGAGAATGCATATTAAAGAAGTAAAGACATGCTGGTTTATAGTAAGTTATCGATGGAAAATATCGCAAAATTACAAAATTAGCGCGTCAGCCCGCAAGTGCTGAAATGTTGGACAGGCTACGCCTTTGGTTACAGCTTTTAGCGTTAACCACCGTAGTAAGCGCAGTCTCAATCCACCTCCATGAGCAAAAGGAAACATCCATACTTTCCTTTTGGATAACACGACGTAATGAACGAATTAGCGGATGCATAGCAAGAATATCCGCTGTCATTTCAAAATGTAATGCAAGTACTCTGCAAGATATTTCACACAAATCTTGAAACATGCATTGGTTACCTAGTGCTATAGATAATAGTCGATTTTATAATAGTCTTCATCGGGAATACGGATGATTGTTAAATAAATAAGCAATATATAAAATGGGAATGCAAATCAAAAGAAGTAAGTGCATACTGCTTTTTCGTAAGATATCGATGGAAAACATAGTAAAATTGCAAATTTAGTGAGTTAGTCCTCAAGCACTATTGGAAAATGAGGGTCAACAAAGATAGCGGACTGGCTTCAGCTTCTAGTATTGGCCAGCATATTACCTCAATGGCCACCTCAATGGTCCGGATTATCCGGATGCCCGAACTGGCGGGGTCCGAATTAGCGAGGGACTATAATAATACAACCCTTTCGTAAGGAGGCAGGTTTCACAACTAAGGTCACGTTGACCTTATACCTCTTATTTGATTCGTGTCATGAACTGATTCGTGTCATGATTTGCTTTTGTCATGAACTAGTTCGTTTTATTCGGGAACAACTCGCCGATCGACTCGCCGTCCTGCCAAACTCAAATACGTCTTTCTCGCCCTTCTCCTGGAGAATTAGCCCAGATTCGAATCGGACCGAGTGCATCATGTACGTGGATCCCAATTCCTCGTCGATAAAACCTCCATTTTTGCCGAAACCTGCCGAATATTCTCGGTCGTTCGTCTCCCGGAAGACTTCTTCCCAGAACATTCCTTCACGGAGTCGGAGCGCGGCGGAAACGTACTTTTTCCCCCAAAATTCCAAACAACACCACGCCCTCCCACGGGCAAAAAAATAAAGAGCCGACAGGATGTCTTCGCCATTTCGCGGGAGAGTTTGCAATTTTTTTGCTCTATCTACGTGTTTGCTGTGCGAGGAACTTCGTCGCACACGAGGCGGCCAGGTTCTGTTCTTTTTCTGGAAGTGATTGATTCTTTCCCTCACCTCAACAGCTGTTTTCGCCCTGATTCACTGGTGCGTGCTCCAGAGTCCATTGTTACGCGTTTCCGAGTCCATTGTTACGTGACTCGATCGATTGGATTCCATGCGACTGAGATTTTCGTCGAAAAAGGAAATCGGGTCGCGCTCGGTACTCGGTACGATATTTTGTTATTATTAGAGCGGTTGTATCTAAAAATAAAATCCATTAAAGTCCGCATATTTCAGATTCTCCGAAGAAAAGAGTATTTGCCAATTTACGAAAATAATAGTGGTGCGATTAGTTTTATCCTTTTTCCGGAACGCAGTCAGGTTCTCATGAAATTAAATGGATACAGAGTTTAAATTTTATGTTACGTATGGAAAAAGTGCTTTATACAAATAAGTTCTCGAATAATTATTACAAAATGTTGGCGCAAGGAGAAAACAACTTCAAGGTGATTACATGATGGTACGCCTAAGTTTTAATACAACAGCAAATGGGGCCAATTAACCAATGACAATTTTTGAATCGAGCTATACGCATTTCGGCCGATCCGCATGATCAGCACCTTGCCACTGAATTGCACACACTTCTATTTTGACATACTTACTTAAGCTAATGGTTTAAAATAGACATTAGGATCCTGTTTCATAATCCGAAATATATCGGATAAATACCTATCTGTGGAAGTTCTAACACATTTTACTTATGTAATAGCAGTACCTTGACTTACGAACAATTCGGCCTACGAGAATTTAGGTATGTAAAATTATTTCATATCACATTTCTCCCTTAATACACGAACTTATCCTCAGAAATCGATCTTCGATTCATTTCCAATGTAAAGTAGTTAATACGACCAACAATATAACGACATTAGGTAAAAGGTGCTCACCTTCTGCAAAAAAAAAACATTTTAATGCGTTCAAAATTCCAAAATCTTGTTAGGGATTGATATAAGTTAATATATGACATAACAATTTACTTCCTAAATACGAACTTTTCGTGAAATGAACCGCAGACGAGAGCGAATTAACATCGCAAGTCGAAGGGCCGCTGTCTCTAAGTTACTCGTCGATCGGGCAGCACACTCAGAAGAAATACATCTGTTAGTAATGATAGCATGTTAATTTCCTTTACATAGTTAGAGGATCCTTTTATTCGAAGGGTCAGTGCCTTCAGCAGACGAGTTTCCAAGCAACTTGCGAGCTAATATGAATCATCATTTAACTCGACTTGAAAATGCGTGAATGTCTAACGAGGACTGGTAATGGGAGAACGTTTTTAAGGCTTTTCCTCAAGTTTCATGTAATTACCGCCATCAAATAAGGGCGCGGCTTCAGAGGATGGTGGGTAAAAGACAAAAAGACCGTTGCAGCGCGGGGACACCTTTTTGGAGAGGGCAACAAGTTGGTGTTACGATCGTATTTATCACAGGGTAGTCAATTAGTAATTAGTGAAACTTACGATTACACTCCACCGGTCAGTTCACAGATCAATTAACTAAACAAACCGGATTTCGTTGCCTGGCATCATCATCAGTTGCTCGCTGACTGTGCAAAAAATTGATCAGTGAACTGACCATTGGAATGTAAAAGAGTCTTAAGTAATGCAAATTAACGCTGAAAAAATCAAATTCAGCATCAACGAATTCTATAGATTTTTTATAGTTTCTTAAATCGCGCGCCTAGATCTCGTTAATGTTACATCATGAGAATAGCTGCATGACAGACAGACCGAACGCTGTGACGTGTAAGGGTCACTTTATTAGGACCCGCATTTCCGCAAGTTTCTTCTCGAAGAGACCACGGGCAATTTCATGCAGACGAAAATTTTTTCACCATTTAGTGAAGTCCATTGAGGTTGATGGAGGGGTTGATGCGGCCATTGCCAGAAGCTACAACGTGGGCATGGCCAGTACGCCCCCTTAGTTAACCACGATTATTCTTTATATCAAAAGACCTGACGCGCTAATTTTGCAATTTTACGATGTTTTCCACCGATAACTTACTAGGAATTAGCAGTCATTTGCTTATTTTTTATTCATTCCCCGTACATGTATTTTTTAGTTATTTAAGTAATAATAATCCGCATTACCGGTAAAAAACAACACTAAAATCGAGTATAATCCATTATCAATAAGTAGCCAATGCGCCTTTCATGAGTTAATTGACTAAAACTTCGGATATATAGTGGACACTTCTGCATTACATCCCTTAATTCTTCCATTCCGGCCTGCTACTCAAAAGAAAGTAAGGAAAGAGCAGGGATAACCGAAATGGCTGTTATTTTGGTCATTTGAACCGAATCGGAACTCAGTATATCCACTTCTTATACATTCCCTACTCATACATTGTTCATTATTTAAAATTGATAATAATCCCCATTCCAGGAGAAAACTATCGTATGATCGAGTAGAATCTATTGTACTAAGTAACCAACGTATGTTCCAAGATTTACCAGCCTTAAATTTCAAAGAGATGGTGGATAATCTTGCTTTACCACCGCTAAATCATTCATTTCGTCAAGCTATTCACAGGAAAGAGAGGAAAGAGCAGGAATGGCCAATTTGGTTGTAATTCCGGTTGTCAGGCGAAAGTTTGATGACGTAATGCTCTCTCCATCTACCTCAATAGTTCAGACACAAGATCGATGGCTGTTCACAACGATATCAATACGCTTCTGCAAGTCGCTAGCCGAAACTTATAATTGATAGAAACTCAAAGAAATCTATAGAAACTTATATAACTCATAGAAACTTGTAAAAGTCCTGCAAGCCGACATTTACCAGCCAATTACGCGTGCAATTTACGTCCCATTTTGCTCGTTGCAAGTACCTCGCGCGATGAACTTGCAAGTGTTAACCCACCCCAAGATCTTTTCCAAGGAACTCGTCTCGCGTGACATGGCTTCGTCTAATCTGGCACAACTACTCAAGAAAATCGTTTCGAATAATAGTTATATCCGCGAGTTTTTCGCAAATCGGCGTGGGAACCAGACGAGGCCTAACGCTTTGCCGTTCGTCGACTGTTTTCGAAACAACGCCAAACCTTTCTTCGGGAAGAATTCTCTCCCCGGTTCGAGCTTTTTCATAACGTTATGTAAACGATTTAACTGTTCTCTGTCTCCGGTGATTTCCTTTTCCCATCCTTCCCTCTTTTCTTCTCCCATCGAGTAAAGGACGCATCGGTCACGCGGGTTGCGAGGTCGCCGCAATCGTGACGCAACACTATCTAAATCCCCGACGCGTTGAGACGTTGCAAGAGGTGGCGATTCAGATATTTGGACGTTCACTCAATCGTTGATATCTCCATAACTAACTATGACAGAGAAGAGACACTGATACCGCGCCATTTTACACACAACAGAAAACATTTTCCATCATTAAATCTTTTCTCTTAATATTCCTTTATTTTAGAAATTCGATCCACAGTCAACGTTACAGATTCAGGCTAAACTTTGTGTAAACGCGACACATGAAATAATTCCTCGCTTTGTACATTCCACAATTTTTTATTTTTACCAACCATAGTTTCCACATACAACGTCACTTTAACGGTTTTCACCCTTGAAATGATATTGTACGTCGAAATCATGGTAGGTAAAAATAAAAAAATTGTGAAATGTACAAAGCGAGAAATTATTTCATACAGTCAACGTTTTTTTTCTAAAAAAAAAAGGAATCGATACGAGAAAACTGTACAAAGGACAGTCTTCGATTGGAGACCTTTTTATAAAAGAAGTAATAACAAAGAATTGTATTCGTAGAACCTTTGACACACTCGGGACTAACCCTTTGTCTTTTAAAAGCAAACAAAAATGGCTTTGTGCTCTCAATCAGCCATTTTCGACTTCATTTTCTCCGTTTGGGGAGCAAATAAAAGTTTGGCTCACAGAATGAAAAGATATGCAAATCACCACATGTAGTCCTACACTAAGTTACAAATTCTACTCGTAATAAATTAATGGAAGTTTAAAACTAGAAGGGAAATTGAATTAAAATTATATGCTAGCATATATACTTTTGAATTCTTCCTTAATTGAGATCTTTCTTTGTAAATGCAGTTCTCTTGAGTCGACGTCCAGGTCGCCGCGATCGTGACGCAACACCATCTAAATCGCGTTGAGACGTTGCAAGAGGTGGCGATTCAGACATGAACATGAAAGAGATGGGGAACTAAGAATAGTTCTCAGAGCTATTTCTGACCTTTTCTTCCACTTATTCCCACCAGTTTCTTTGAACTATTTTTTTTCGAACAATGGACGGTTTAGACCAGAGGAGGAACGCATCACTACGCATCGCAGCCATCTTGAATTTATAGGTGCTTATAATAGTTGATTGCCATCCCTCAATTCGTAATGACTCCATGTATAGGGCATTATGTCTAATAACTGTAACCTGACGATTGAAATTCCCACCATGTTGCCCCTCGACAAGAAAAAACTCAATATAAAAAATTCCAGTTTTTTTTTAATTTAACCGACCCAGGTTTCAACTTTATTAAGTCATTTTCAAGGTGGCAATAGGTCAAGATAGATTAAATCTAATGAACCTGGTAACTAAGAAGATAGATCGGATCATGAGAATAAACTGAGGGAAAATGATTGTAGAAGAAACAAGTTTAAAATGTCGTTTATCCCGCTATCGATAAAAGAACATAATGGCTGTGTTAAGACTTAAAGGTAGGTTAGCTGACAGGCAGTGTAGCTGATTTATTCATATGTCCCCTAAAACGTGTTTCTAAATCTGCCGGGCAGTGCTAACACAATGTGTTGCATGATCCCTGCATGACTCTTACGTCAAGTTTATATAGCTACATTAGAGAATATTTGAGTCGGTTCTGTAGCATTTGTAGCATACCCACAGTGTAATATGTTGGTGAAAGTAAAGTTCTTCACTGTAGTTCATGTTGGTGATTAGTCATCCCCTGCCAAACAGCCTCGTGGTGGATTGGAGGGTAATGAGTAATGTAGATGAATCTTGTGTCACGTATACATAGTTACATACAAGATTAGTTTAGTAGTATCTGTAGCATTTGTAGCATCTGTAGCGTCACCATAGTGTGGTGCATGTTGGTGAAAGTTGATTTCTACACTGGAGTGCAAGTTGGTTGTGAGTCACCCTCTTCCAAAACCCCTAGAGGTGGCTTGCAGAGAAATATGTAGACGTAAATGTAGGTGTAAGAAGTCACGTGGTTCCTAAAAAAGCGAGCTTTTCTCAATTTACCCGCTCGGATGAATAACCGAAGTGTCTGATATGTTGTTGACTGTGTCTCACATGCCAATAGTCAAATCAATCAAGAATATTTCTGCTAGAAAATCTTGATCGCAGAGAATGGGTGAGATGTTTACTGCTGGTTTAAACACACAAAAATATCGAATCCTTTCACATTGTACCACGAGACTCCTTAGGCACGTGATCGGAACTATCTCGGACGGCTTAAACACAATCCCTCCTGGAAATAGCTCTGTTAATCCAGACGTCTCCACACTCATCACTTCCATTGCAGCTAACTTCAATGTTTCATGCGTTTGATGTGTCCGAGTAGTTTGTCTCTTCTAATTAGCAAATCTTTCATCATTAATCAACCGTGTGGCGCATTTTCCAGAATAGAAAGTGATGAGCTGGCAACATCCCATTCTAATTGTCACCCAGTATTTGGAGTGCGTGAGCTGTTTGGGCGTTGTCGTGACAGAATACTCTCGCATTTTCCGTTATAACATTCGCTCGCTGTCCGCAAAATTTATGGCTTTCATGTAAGTTAAAAGAATTCGCCGCCGTGTCTCCCGGACTTCCTCACGCGATATCCTCTCGCAAAAGTAATTTAACGCTAGACTCGCCAATTTTTTCCAAGGCCTCAGACCACCATGCGATCGTTTTAACCCCTGATCATGTTTACCCTTAAATAACGACTACAATTCAGCAAAATAATGGTCATTCCAAAAGTTTCTGTTGATAGCAAATCAGACGTAGGAAAATGTTTGCTATTTAAAAATGAAAAAAAACAATGTTTATCGTTCAAAAAATTTAAAACGCAATTATAAACAACGATACACACGGTTCATAAATTTTTTGTACATTTGGCCAGAGTAGGAGCAGCAAAAGTTAAAGTTATTACACTGGGATTCACATTTTGAAAATTAATCCATTGAGTTTAAACGACCAACTAAAAAAACACACCAGCAAACACTGACCATGTCCAAATCTAGTTCAGGCATGCTTTATTTTTTCCCATTTTCGCCACAGCATGATCCGCAAATGTATGTCATTTAAACTTACCATATGCATTAATCTCCAGTTTCGCTACTCTTCGAACTTCATATCAGGCTTTCATTTGGATTAGATCCGCCTTAAAAAATCGACAGTCATTGTAGAAGCGCACAATTAGCGACCAAAATAAAAACTGAGCTCCATTAAATACACTCCCAGAATACACGTCACCATTTCACCTCCTAAAACCTTATCCCTTACATCTTTACACGTCTGGTGTCTCCACACCCCCTGCCACACGCCCATGCGGCGTCTCGCAGGTTTGTATGTAGATGAAGAATTTCTTGCCACTGAGGAAAAAATGATGTATGTTGAAAATTTCCTCTTTTAGTGAGGAATACAGTTAAATTGCTGATAAAAACATTGAAACTCTACGTACACCACTAGAAAAAACGGAATACAGACGTTAAGTGGAATAATCAAGCGCGCGTAAAAAATTTTGCGAAGTGCTTTCAACATTTTTGCATTCAAATGCTCATATTATCCCTGTACTGAAGTTCGAACGACTTTTTCCTCTACTTAATAGAGACCATATTCGAATTTTCTTTTTCAAAATCAGTCAATGCCATAAGCAACAATTAAGTATTGTAACATTTATTACTGAAAAACTTTGTTTTAAAGACCTGAAGTCAGTCAGACCTATCAGAATTTAACAAAATATTACAAATATTAGCACAATTCTGTCAGACTTGTATCTAATATCGCTCTACAATACTACATCGACTATGGAGGGCGAAATATGACCGTAACAATGGCGGTAACGTCATTTATATGCAAAAAGGAATAATAGTGGACCTATGATATCACTCTGGGGTACACCTAAAGTTACTTTCACTCCATTTGAACTAATGCCGCGTGCCCTCCTGCCTGTTCGCGGTTGTCTAAGAAATATTTTATCCTGCACATTATGTTGTGGCGTACTTCATAGGCTTCATGGACCAAATAAAGAGGAAATTGCATAAGACGAGCTACCATGAAGTCAAAAGGTCGTTCGATATCTAGATTCTTCGCCTCTTCGAGTCGATGGTACAACATATCGAATAAATCGACCCTGTCATGAAGTTAAGGAACTAGCATTAGATAAGGAGGGATGGAGGGCTGCATTCTACCAATTTTACAATTGAACGGCCAAGGATGATAATGGTGATTGGAATACTCCTACTGGTGCATTTAATTCACTGCATACCATCATATGATTTTTTTCCTGCTGCTACGAACAGCCTCAGACCGTCAGTCTTCCAAGAGATTCAACAGGAACTGAATCTTCATAAGATCCCATACCGACAACTAAATGTGGAAAGCCCTATAGAGGGAATTTCGGTGGTTGTATCAGTATTTACCTCTGATTTTCGATATATAGCGACTGGATACTAGTATTACGCATATACAGAGTATCTCCTTTCTGGGAATTTATTCTACGTAGAGAGGTTTTTTTGATTTACTGTGATTGGAATACGATCAGTGTTCAAAATGATCATGACCCATGTACGCGACATGGCAACACCCGGGGAAAGTCTCAGTAGGAAGGCCAATGGATAAATACATTGGACAGATAAAGAAGAAAAAAGATAAGAGCTATCAGTAAGTAAGCCAACTAAAGTAGCACTAAGGAAGGGTGGAGGGCTGCAGTCAACCAAATTTAGAATTCAACGGCCAATGAATGATGACCCTCGAAAATTACCATGGTAAAGGCCTGATATTTTGTTATCCTTAGGAAGATGAGACAGTTTTCTTCGTAATGAGGTCAAATTCATCGAATTTCATGAGAAATAGTACCACGATTCTAATACTTTAAAGAGATAAAAACAGGAAACACGAAAGATATATTTAAAGAGATAAAAACACGAAAGACACTCAACAGGTTCCGTTGCCGACCCATTTCCAAATTCTTCCTTTTCACCTTCCCATTCCGCTCGGGTGTGTCATTTATAAGTTCCAGATTTGGTGTCGAAATATATATTCCCCATTGTCATTCTCAAAGCGGCCGTTTTGCGCTCCTGCACACGACAAAGGACGTTTTACCGGTAGGCCAAATTATGTAGTCTTGCTTGTTAAAGAGGTGACGGACGCAAGTGCACGAATTTCCCTTTCATTACGAGACGAGATTGTCCCTGGGAACTGTGCCAGATTGGACGCTTCACAAGGCTCACTTTTAGCGGTGAATGTCATCATGAAATGCTAGAACGACAGTATACTTTGCAGTATCGATAATGGAGAGCCAGACGCCAGAATGGTTCCCTCATTGAGGTAGATGGAGAGGGCTCTTGCTACGGTGGTCAACGCTAAAAGCTGTGACGTGGGCGTCCGCCTGTCCGCCAAATTTGCCAACCCCGATTTTCCTTCAGCATTTACGGGCTGACGCGCTACTTTAGTAATTTTACGATGTTTTTAATTGATAACTTGCTAGAAATCAGCAAGCATTTACATCTTTAATGTACATTCTCTAAACACTTATTGTTTTTTATTTGAATTAATAATAACTCACATTCCCGCAGAAAATTAGGGTAAAATCGAGTAGAATCCATTGCACTAAGTAGCAAATACAAGTTTCAAGCGTTACTTGCCTTATTTTTCAAACAGATAGTGAATATTCTTGCTTACATCCGCTGATCCGTCCATTCCGTCGAGCTATCCAAAGAAAAGTAAGGAAAGAGTAGGCATAACCAATACGAATCAAATATAACACTTTGTATTGTCCACACTTTTTGTTGCACCTCGACCGGTTTCAAAGCTTACACTTCATTTTCAAGAGGAGAAAGAGTGAGCAGGTAGTCTGACTTATACATGTTTGAGAAGTAGGTGGGGTAAGCATAACGAAGGAGGCAGGAGGTGGGGACTTAAGTTTCTGGAGCAAAGGTCAGGGTTTGTTATATTTGATTAATATGAACTTCCACAAAGTAAACTCGTCAACGATTGATCTAATGACCAATACGGTTGTTATTTCAGCTGTCAGGTTATAGTTTGATGATGCAATGCTCTCTTCATCAATTTCAATGATCGGAACTCAACATACCGGCAAGAGAAATGATACAAGAACTATATTAGACTTTTTACTACAAAAATTGTGCAAACATTAACTCTCTCTGGAGTGCAAGCACGTACCATTTTCCATGTAAAAGGGCCATTATTTTTTTTGCAAATATCTCGGAAAGAATGTGGTAATGGATGTCATTGGAAGGGTGAGATTTTTTCATTAAAATGACACTAAATTCATTGATTTATAAGGGAAATGATATTTCGCTCAAACTACATTAAAGAAAAATGTTTCCTTAGAAACAGACTTAGAGACATGAGAGGTGAGCCCGCGGGCCTTTTTCTCAGTCAGTCATCTCTCCAGCGGGAGCCACTGGAAGCGTCGGCAGACGCAGTCCAGAAGGGGGCGTTGCACTCCCCTGCCCCCGGCGGCTCAGCGACTCCCGCCGACCGTTTCGGCCACGCTTTGCCGCTCATCGCACACGCCCTGGCGCGCGAGAGGAGTCGCGAACCCGTGGCCGGCAACAAACCACGCAGGGGTGGGCACGCGGATGGCAGGGCAAGGCAAAAGTGACAAGGGGGTCTCAAAACGTTTCCGAACTTTCAGTAAAAAAATCCTCCAAGTACCTATAAAAAAATGATTCAAAATTTCAGGATGGTCCGAACCCTATGAACCTCCTCCCACTACATGAACCTCGGAAATGGTCACAAATAACTATTTACTGTCATTGGAGACAAAGTACTACGAGTTCGGAAAAATACTTGAACTATTGAAGTTATAAGGAATAGGATACCATCTACAACTGATAGCAATCAATGCAGTCAGAAAATATCGTGGCTGAATTGAACATACAGTGCACGGAAGTTGATGGCAGTTTTTTTTATTTTTAGTTCGGATAGATGATTAATTCATCCTCGAATGGCAGGAGTATGATTAAGAGGAGTCTTAAGATGGCTATGGCCTTAGGGTCACGAATTTCAGATTTTTGAAACCTTGAATATAACATCTTTGAAATGCTATTCATAAACTGAGATAAAATAAAATATTATATCCACGCTTGTTTTACTGTAATTCAGCCTTGAAAGTGAGTATTTTAACACAGGCTCCCAAAGAGACTGCTCAGATTATAGCATTTAACGCCAATTTCAACGAAAATGCATATTCAAGCACAACGAACGTACCTCGAAACCCAATAACAATTTTAACAGAGGGAATTCTAACTGTACGAAGAGTAGGAAATTTCGGGAAAACATTAATAATTCATTTATGTCGCAGGAAATGTACGCTTTTCAACAAATTGGACAACATCGAAAAATTGCGAAATTGCGTCAGCCTGTAAGCGATAGAGGAAAATTGGAGTTAACAGAGATGGTGGATAGGCCACGCCCTCATTACAGTTTTTGGCATAGGACACCATAGTAAGTGTCCCTTCTATCTACCTCAATGAGTATCACACTTGCATCTAAAGAATAAGTGGGAATATAAGAGGCCACAACTCAATATGAAAATCTTTCGCATCTCAAAAAAATTCTTTAATTGAGCTTTTCGTCCCTCTAAGTACGTACAACTGCAAAATTTACTCTAGCACTTCTGTTTCCTAACGTAGTTTCCTTCTTTTTTGTCACGTCTACCAATCTTTTCCCCATTTCTTTATTTTTTTAAACTTCATTGCGAATACTTCCGGCAGAATTAAACGCCACTTCGTGTCATAATTACAGTTCATCAGCCGTGCGAAGATATCTTTTTCTTTATCTCATTTCATAATAATTACATGGATGAGAGAAGGTTGGTTATCATTTGCACGGACGTGCCTCCACGTTTTCCGCTTCTTAGGGTGGAATGACCCGAGTCGTCTTTCTTTTTCGGAAGAATCAAAGCGCGACCGCCGCGCCGCGTCGTGGGTGCACATTCAATTAAAACAGGAATAATCGCACGCAGCTTGCCGTGATGTAATCTCGTGTGAATGTGTATGTAAGAGAAAGATGGAGAAGCCGAGCTCCGTGAATTTCCGCATAGCGGGGGCATCAGCGCGAGAAATTTTCAGCGAAGTTTTCGGTCGGTAAAATTCGCGAATACTCTCTACTGTTATTCGCCGTGATGAAAAATGAAAGTAGCAAATCGGATTATCAGAAACGCGAGGCTAAATTTCAAACCCTAGGGGAAGGCGTCTAACTTGATGTTACGTTCATGCTGAAAAGGGTCGTCGGAAAAATTTTCCCTTTTTAATTCTAATAAAATAGACCGAATGTGCATAAGTATGCGTTTTTTATAACTGAGACATAATCATCCTATCTGAAATAGCTATTTTTTCCTTGATGAAGGAAAAAAATAATTTTGAAATTAACGCCTTGATTTATTGCGGGGTTAAAGTGGTCACGAATATCTGGATCCGTTTTACGTTCTTTCGACTTACGTTGCTCTTCTTCAACACGCATCTCCGACATAAATTGAGAACTTACAGTACATTTCCGAACAGATAGGTACGAAAACTCTTTCTTTCCGCGCACAACGAGCGATTACAATAAAAACTGAGCTGCACTAACAACACAATCATAATGCACTTCACGATATCACCTCCCAAAACCTTATCCTTTATACCTTTAAACGTCTTGTGTTCTAACACTCCATGCCCCACGCCCATGCGGTGAATCGCAGGGTAGTCGGTAGATGTAGATGTAACTTGAAAGCAAGATTGGCGTATGAAGCAGAATGTTTGTATTGGGTCGTGTGGAGACTTAGGATATGAAAAAGAGATGGTGGGGATTCTACAGCGAGACACTTCCAATTTCCTATTTTTATCATTCTCTGAAATAATAATCAAGTCGCACTTAATCCTACGATGATACGCTCATTTGATCGCATATTGTAGTTATTTCTCGACACAGGCTGATAGAGTTCGGGTGAAATCAGACTGAAACGGTCACTAACAACACTCGTAATAAAATAAATATTAAGCCAAATGATTTTATTCAATTGTAATACCACCATGATTGAGATATTTAGATACATGAAATCATTTTTTTTACGAAAACTCATAGATAATATTTGCTAAGAACAGTTGAGTATGAAGCCACTCAAGTAGAGTCTGGAAGAGCGAGCCAAATTCACATAGCACTACTTGGGAAAGCACCAAATATTTTTAAACTTCGAGCAATGACGGCAATTGAATACAGAGCAGCACTCGAAAGTAGTATCCAAAACTTGCACAAGAGGAAGAATTAGGATATCTACAACAGGAAACAGGATAAAACAGTGATGGAAAAAGGTAGAAAGATATAGTGAGCGGAGCACCCAAAGAAGAAAGAAAATATTCCACCAGAACACCATGAGAGGAGTCTGGTGGGGATAGAAACTGAGGGGGTCATGGTACACGAGATAGAAACTAAGGAAGCTCTATCTTAAAACAGATATTTATAGCAAGCTCTCAGAAAGGGCAGTAAATGAAGGGGCAATTTTATCCAAACAAATTTGCAGAACAATAAAAAGAGACCAAACCATCTCATCTCGACTGCTGAACAGAAAGAACCGACCAAAATATGAAATGATAAAGTAGTTTATGCAATAATTTAAAGTACTTTCACATTTGGCATGGAACAGATTGAACTCAATAACTGTGTGAAATTCACAGTGGAACAATCATTCAGCTGGCCTGGGATTCGAACCTAGATCCCTCAATTTCGCGCTTAGTGGTCGAACCAATTAAGCTACCCAGGCATCCTCTTCTACTGTGAATCTCATGGCGACTTAAGAAACAAGTTGTCCTCACAGGTACCGTGGATGGTGGAGTGTGAAAACTAGCGGGTGACTCCCTAAAAGTTACTGCTCGGCTAGTTCCGTAGTTCTTTGAAAATAGAACTAAACATTCAACCGCCTCTTCGATGTGACTCTGAGGTAGTTCTTAACAACTAGGAAAGAGTTTCATCATTACTAATGAAATCATAGCAAAGCAGATGATTACATGCATCAGAAGTAATAAGAAAATATGTGATAGAGAGCGATAAAAAAAGAATGAAACCTTTAACAGCTTTCGTCACTTACGGAAGAGACGGGACTTCGTCGAGCTTTTCATACAAAACATTTTAACTCTTCGGCTGCAGACCGAAGATGCATATTTTATTTGCTGAGACTAGGTTTTCTTTCCTCTATGACGTATTTAGAGTGTTAATTTGTACCCGGTATTTATGTATCATCCACAAACTTGTTTTGAATTTTTTTAAATATTGGTTTTTTCGTTGAAATTCATGTTTTTTTGCCTTATGCACAGACTAAAAATGCACATTAAAATATTTCTTACTTTCTCATTCGTCTAAGAATCAATAATGTTCCTATTGGTATTAGTCATTTCAACAATGACGAAATTTTATTGAATAAATAATGAGAAGTTTGGTTTTTCGTAAAATTCGCATGCTGAAGATAATATTTCACGTCATTCTTCCCACACCAGTAAAGCAAATTTGGAGACATAACCGTTTTTGATCGGAGAAAGTTCCACCTAAGTAAACATATTCCTTATTTTGTTGTGACGGTGCTGGCAAACTATTAGTGGCAAAACTTGATATTATTCTGTTGAATAAGATAAACATAATTGCATATACAAAATACAGTTGAAAATGCTCTCTATGAGTTCGTTCTCCGTTCTCAAAACGTTTCACATAGCGTTCGTCCTCCAAACATTTTATTGCCTACTTAATATAATTACACTGAAATTTTAGTAGGAGTATTTGTAACTCGATAATCACTCCATTAGTGGTTTGCGAATGCTACATACTGCAGGCACTTTACACGTCATCATGGGAGGATCCCTTCAATTCCTATAAAAAAAATTTACTTCTCTCTTCCTCCCGCTGAAATTCAAATGGCTACCAATTCCTGTCGTTAATAAAGCAAGCCAAAGAACGTTATAACTCTCGAATAACCGCTTCGGTCGACTTGAGACAAAAGCCGAGAGCCCCCTGAATAAACGCACAAAACTTTCACTCTCTCCCGCGGCTTCGGTTCCGGATGCCTCCGCTCGTATCCGACAGAAGGTGGACTGCGAGATCGACTGCAAGTGTTTGTTCTGTGTGTGTGTGTGTGTGTGTGTGTGTTTGTGAAGTGGGTGGGAGGGAATACTCGGCCTGAATGGGAACCCGTTGCGAAAAGCTCGCGTTCCACGAGCTAGGTATCCCGGAAATGCGATGAACGCAGCGCTAAGCTGCGCACTGCAGCCGCCAGCGCGATTTGCCGTCAATTCAGGACAATTAACCAACGAGGGAGATCCTGTCGTCTCGTTCCTCTTTCCCGTAGAGAAGAGGAAAAAAATAAATGAAACTACACCATGTCATCGCTATATTCGCACGGGGTGATAGATAAACATTTATTTCTAAAAAAACAACAAACAGCACACTATTTTTTCCCCAGGGTAAGTTCATAATAACTTTAGGTTGATAAAAATGTTGTTCTTTTTAAAGGAAAAAAATTTCTTACTTTGAAAAATTAACTTGAACAGCAAAAATATTTTTTTAAATTATAATTTTGCGTAGTTTCTACACGTCTAGCTAAGTAATTTGCATATTTCTGGGACAATTACCAACACGGGCGAGTCCCCGTTTCCTCTTCCTCTTCCCGTTTAGAAGACGAAAAAAATACAAAATTAATCCACTCTTTACTCGCACGGGATGTAGATCAATATTTATTTCTAAAAAAAACGAAAATCATCTTCACGATTTTGTCTTTGTAGCAAGTTCATAATAACTTTGTGTTGATAAAATTTTTTTTCTTTATAAAGGCAAAAAAGTAAAAGATTGAAATTGCGCGTGGTTTTTACAAGAGCGGATAATAATGCTGTATATTTAAACAACTAACAGTTTACTTGAGCAATAAAAAAAGAAAAAAAGATAATTTTGCTTAGTTTTAACAATGCCTAGCAAAAAATTTGCAATCTTTCGAAACATTTCCAAAAGGCAATTTTGTTTAACTTTACATTGACAATAAATTCAACAAAATTACTTCATAAGTATGATAAATAGGAAACATTTTAGCAACCACAGTTAAAATTGGAGGGACTATTTGCAAGAAGAGTAGATTTGTTTTAATAATTATAGAACTTCTTAGCTCAAAAAATATGACGAATATTAATTTCAGCTTAATCTGTGCATGCCCACGTTAGATAAAAATTGAGGAAAATCTGTGTGGTGGGGGCAAATGGTGCAGAGCGTAAAAGAAATTAGAGCTGGAAAGCGTCTCCTGGGGTGGTATCTCGATTTCTTTTTATGCCTTGTCCTTATCCAAAACGCAAACCGTTCTAAACAAAATGGTCAATGCTATGGTCAAAGCTTCGATGCCAGGAACGTACCCCATTAATTTGAATTTTTTGAAAACGGCCCAAGGATGGCCTCTGTCAAATTTAAATGAGTTGAGTGGTTTATTCCCTGATTTTGATCTCACTCAATTAAAGTGGTGTATTATTTGAAAAATATGAAAATGTGGAGCGTAGCACCCTATGTGTAGTGTAGCACTCAATGGATCGGAAGCATGAACCTTTGGAGAGCTCACCAGAAAAGACTACAAGCCTTCGAAAACTGGTGCTGGAGGATGATGACGAAGATAAAATGGACGGATAAAATAAGAAATGATGAACTGTACAGGAGAGTAGAAGAAGAAAGGAGCAAATGTAAATCCCTAGATAAAATAAGAATTAGATGGATTAGGCACGCCCTGAGACACAATGTTTTCGCGAAGAACATAATTTAAGGAAAAATAGAGGGAAAATTCCCCAGAGGAGGAACCAGGAATAAGTTCATAGAACAAATGAAGAGGAAAGTAAATTGGAAGAAATACGATGAGGTAATGGAACTAGTATTAGATAGGGAAGGGTGGAAGGCTGAAGTCAACAAATCTTAGAGTTGAACAGCCAGCATAATTTCACAGCAAACCGAATATGTAAATTGAAATTTATGAAAGTGTTCACAGGATGGCAACAGTCACATGAAATTGCGGATTATTTTCTGAACTTTTTCTGATATTTTGTTCACTGTATTAAGCTAGGTATATATTGAAATGTTTTCAATTTTCAATTAATACCTGTTATCATATAATGGTAATGGCTGCTGTCTTATGAAAATGTAGCATGTTCGTTTTCTGCTTTCGTGTTTTCCTATTTAAAAATTGTATTATTTCGCCTAAAACCTAATGTGGAAGGCACACATCAATATTTCTTAACTCATTCCTTTGATACAAGGCACGACTTACAACATTGCACTTAATGAATTTAACAGTGATACCCGCCCACAGAGCTACCCCAAACTCCTCACCCTCAGTCGTCTGCCAAAAAGGTCGCTGGAGAAGGGAGGCGCTACCATATTTGTTATTCATCGCTCACGAGTCGGGTCACGAAAAGAAAATACTCCCTTGCCAAAAATATTTTGGGCTCGTCGGAATTCGTTTATCAAGCCAAAATTTTTCGGCAATTCGATTGCTACATTCATTCGTCTGAATGTGGTCGGAGCGATTTTCGCTTGCGTACAGATTTGCGAGAAAATTTGCACCAGAGTGCTTACTGTTTATATGTACAGCGCTCCTGTCAAACGAAGATATGTAATTTGGCATCAATATGATAATCTCTGAGTCACTTTGAAGCACACCTGTTCTGAATGACCCCTGTTCTGAATGCCTAGCGTGCATCCTCCGAGTATTTAGCGGCTCCTAACCTAACCTCTAAAAGCTGAAAAACTATAAGTTCGTTCGTAGCAGTTTTAGTTTTAGAAGAAGCGCGCGGCTTTCCTTTGAATTTTAGTATTTTTATTGATTAAATCTTTGTGACCATGGTCCCAAACGCTCGTGGATATTCGTGATGTAGCCTAACCAGAGTGAAGTAGCACCTCTCTTTTATTATGTAATCCAAGGACCTTCCTATTATACGCTTTACAAATCCTAGTTTCTTTAATGCTGTGCCGCATATTTTTGTACGTTTGATCCCCACGATATGTATGAATTTAAGATAATTCCAAGATATATGACTTTATCGGATGACTTTATATTTGCCTACACCTACAGTTTAGATTTGGCGTTTGTGTGATGACTTTCGCAAGAGGAGTACTGTGGTGTAATCGCTACGATTTATTTCTTGACGTTTCATCATCAGCTGGTAATATTCCTCTATTCCTAAAAGAAATATCGCCAGCTGATGGCTACACCTTGCTAAGAAACCATGGTCGAGAACAAATACGTTCATAGTTGGAATGGAAACGTTATAAATTCGCAATTCATTCCTCCGCGCAATATTCATTTCATCGCAATGCCAGGCCTCGTTTCACTTAAAAAACACAAGAATCTGTAACTCGTCACCATCCAGGGCACATAGGCATCGCAGATCAAAAAGGTATACCGAGGTATGGGCTACTCGTTGATATGAAATGAATGGTCTGCAGTGGTAATAAAAATTTCAAGAATCCGTGAATAGAACTTGAGACGCTGAATGATGACTCACGAATCTCCACTGCGAACAGGAGATATAGGTACATATAAGAGAACATATATACCTAACATTGCAGCCGAAGTAGTTTCATAACGCTGGCGGAAGAAAACCAACCTCGCGCGCTTAAAAAAAAGAAGATAAACATCTCGAAGATACAATCATCTTACGCGGAACTCAGCAATCTCTCGGGATAAAACCTCGTGTCCGACGACGCAAGAAGCGTTTTTTCAAAGACTTTAAGAGACGATGGTCAGTCTACACGTTGCGTGAGTTGTTCCCAGAAGCGTTCCGTGACATGGCATCCACTTCTATTAACACGTGAAGGCAATGATACAGGCGCTCCGTGCTTTGAATGGGTTTCGCCGCAATGGCACGCGAATCGCGAAAGTGGAAATGGCTCGTGGTGGGAGTCCCGCTAATGCAGTTATCCACTAAAAATCTCTTCACTTTTCAGGAAGGATTTTTTTCATAGCGGAAAGAAAAACATTTAATGGACTCGAGATTACCAATTTTGCGAGGAAAGGAAAAATGTGAAACATCGATCCATCGAGATATTTCGAAACGAAATCGAACTCGTAAACCAGCAGTAACGCACAAATCGTTTGAGATGACGACTTCCTGGATTTAAAAAAAATACGGTACTAACATTTCCCACTCCTGATGCATTCATTTTTCGTTTTTTCTTTTAGTTTTACGGAGAAGATCTCGATAGAAAGTTTCTTCTCAGTGAGCATGTAAGCACGCTTGTGAACATAATAAGGAGCCGGAGTACTGGAAATGTTAATCTCGAAAAAATGAACTTGGCGATATTTCCAGACGATTTATTCTCACACACTAACCTAGGTTTCGACAATAGTTATGTCAATTGTGTGAAAAATTACAGTGGAAAAATCATTCGCCTGGACTGGGATTCGAACCCAAATCCCACGATTTCGCGCCGAGTATTGCAACTAATTAACCAACCCAGGTGTCCTCTTCGACTGTTAATCCCATGGAAGCTATCCGGCGCAAGTTGTCCTCAAAGGCACCGTTCATGCAATGCCAGAGGAACCCGTATGCGAGCGCTAAGCGCTACAGTCCACGGGGTAAAGCCCAACTATAAACACAAAGGTGTTTGCTTTGGACATTTTCAAAGAACTACGAAATATCAAAGAACTAGTGTTGTGTGATCACTAGCGGGTGACTTCGTAAAAGTTACTGCGTGACTAGTTCCGTGGTTCTTTGAAAATGTCCCAAGTACATATAAATATCCTTGAAGCAATTGTACAATTATACCGACCACCTCCCTCTCTTCCTCCCCCCATTTCTTCTTTCTTCCATCCCCAGTATCCCCATTTCATCTTCAATATATGAGTGTGTTCCTGACCTTTGGTTGCACCTGAAAATGATACTAATGTATTGAAACCCTGATCGTGTTTTTGTATGTTATCTCTGTGGTGCAGTAAAAGTTACAATTAAATATGGCTATGTAGTACAGGAGTATGGCTATGAAGCTTTTGACTGGGTAAATTGGAATAAACTACCGGAAATACTCGGGAAAATGGGAATAGATTGGCGAGACAGGAGACTAATCCGAAACTTATATATGACGTAAAGGGGGCACGTGAGGGTGGCTGATGGTGAATCAGGGTGGGCAAGTATAGGTCGCGGGGTAAAGCAAGGGTGCCCGTTGTCGCCATTGCTTTTCAACATTTTTATGCCGAGGAAATAACACTACAGGCATGGGAGGAACTTGAGATCGGAATCCAAGCAGGAGGGTATCTGATAAAGTCAGATTCACGGACGATCAGGCATTGGTTAGTGGATCTTCGAAGAGATTGAAAGCTTTGGTAGACGCATTAGAAATGCAGTGCGGGATATTCGAAATGAAGATAAATCATAAGAAAACAAAATAAATGAGATTCTCTAGGGCAAAGAAAGCTAGGCTTGTGATTAAAGGTGGAGGACACTAACTCGAATAAGAGGATCATTTTTATTTCTTAGGTAGTACACTAGAAGAAAGCAGACATAGTAGCAAATATATACGGAAGAGTATAGCGCTAGCTAAACAGGCGTTAATTAATAGAAGGGAGCTGAAGACGGGGACATTGGGTAAGGATATGACGAAGAGGCTGGTGAAGAGTTTGAAATGGAGTGTAGCGTTGTATGGGGCAGAAACGTGGACCCTCAGAAAGGAGGAAGTAAATAGGCTGCAGACATTTGAAACGTGGGTGCGGAGAAGGATAGAGAAGGTTAGTTGAACGGAAAGGAAGACTAACGAGGAAGTGCTTGAGATGGTGGGTGAGGAAAGGAAACTTCTTAATGAAATTCGAGATCGGCAGAACAGGTGGCTGACGGGTGTTATAAAGGGTGATGGGTTGCTGAAGAGTGTGGTTGAGGGAAGTATGTTGGGCAAGCGGGGAAGGGGAAGAAAGGGAAAAGGTTTCATGGACAAGATGAAGAAGGGTAGATCGTAAGCTGAGGCGAAAAAGGATATACTGGAGGGGGATGGGCCCCTGAATGGATAGAGGACCGGGAGGAGATTCTCTGACATTCAATAAAACCTACCTTAACCCGTAGAATACTTTTAAAAAATGGAGTAGAGGAGTTAGGTAGGTACAGAAAATTTCAAAGAAAATTCACCGATAAGTTATTCACGCATGTGCCGAGTTAAAATTCTTTTTCGAGGAATATGTAAGCGTCCAAATACACGATGCAGACTCAGTTTATAATTTAGTAATGATGAAATAAAGTCGTCCAAACACACGATAAAATGAGTAACTGGCGAGTATTAGCTCACCGAGAAATCCATTCTTCACTCCGGCAGGAAGGAATCCTTTACAAAAATTCAGCAAAACCAGTAGGTACTCACCTGAAAATAAAAATAAAAATCTATAAGCATGCTTCACAACGAAAAACACCGGTAGAGTTATTGTTAAAAATGAGAAATAAACAAACAATTTAAAAAAGAATTTTTAACTAAGGCAATAAAGGTGAACAATTTTTTGTCGAACTTATGCAGTTTTACTTTACAGTAGAAATAAATTAATGGTAACAAGCATTAGGTTCAAACAATCTCGGGCGAAAGTACATCAGAAAATGCCGGGAGGTGCCGCGAGAATCAACTTGACTACATCATCATCAGGCAAAGATTCAGGAAGAGTGTCAAAAACTCGCGGAGCTATCTGAGGACTGATGCAGACTCGGCTCATAATTTACATCTACATCTACATACTTCCCTGCAAGCCGCCGTATGTGCGTAAGGCGGAGGGTGTTAGGACACCAACCGTGTAAAGATGTAAGAAATAAGGTTTTGGGAGGTGAAATTGTGACGAGTAATATGGGAGTGTATTCAGTTGAGGTCAGTTTTTATAGAGGTCCCTTATTGTGGTCGCTTATTGTGCACGGAAAGAACGAGTTTATGTAACTATCTGCTCGGCAATGTATCTCTCTTACTTTATCGCATCTGTCAGACCTAGAGATGAAGTGAGGCGTCACGATAATTTTCTTTGTCGCACGCACCGGTAGTACGCTATGAGAAAATATACGTAGTAGCAAAGAAATTAGGAGGAGAATGGTCTTAGCCATAGGCATTTACTAATAGAAGAGGAAGGTAATGACGGAGACCTTGGGTAAGGATGCGTAGGAGATGCTGTTATAGAAATTGATATGAAGCGTAGCGTTACATGGGGCAGAAACGTGGACCCTACGAACGAGGGCATAATTCGACTGAAGACGTTTGAGTTGTTGGTTTGGAAAAGGATGGAGAATATGCCTTGGATGGAAAGGAAGACAAACGAAGAATTTCTTAGCATGGCGGGCAACGAAAGGAAACTTTAGAATGAAACCCGGGATAGGCAGGGTAGGTGGTTAGAGGCAATAATATGGGGCGATGGACGGCATATGGCAGTTATGGAGGAAACGATGATGGGCAAGCGGAGAAGGAGACGAAAGGAATAGGTTTTATGGACGGGATGAAAAAGGGTAGATCGTATATTAAGGCGAAAAAGGAAGTATTTGAGGTAGACAGGACCCTGAAATTGTATAAAATAGGGAGGAGAGTCTCTGATTTTCAGCAAAGCCCAACTTTTTCCTATAGAATACTTTTAACAAAATTCAAAACTATTCTCTTAACAATGTCTCTATAAACCTAAGACTCGCAAAATATCCCATGAAAAAAGGCTTTTATGAAATAACAAATATCTAACGAAGTAACGGTGTAAGTACCTACCTCATAATTTGGAATAATTTTAATTATTAGATCTTATTAATTACAACTATGACCAATTCATTAGATTAAACCACCATTGACGTAGGCATTTAGTAAAATGTTATAAATTCGTTTAGTAGAATACGTGAAGGAAAAATTCCCTGCATTTACTGAAGCGAGACAGAGAAGCAATACCATCGCGGAATATCCACAAAAAAAACTTAGTTTCGTAGTCACTGGTGTAATGGGTGCAACGATCAAGATACACCGAGGGGGATCAAATTAAGGGATATGAAAAACACCTTGTACAAAGATGGCGTAACAATCCAGCTAAGATCTAGACAGTGAACCTCACCACCCACTGTGAGATCCGTGCTCGAAACCTTGGACAAGTCAAGTGATTTCTTCATGGCAATTTCAGCGCATTGGGTACATGGGCATATTTAATTAACGTTTAAAATCCAGGACCGCAACTGTTTTAGAGTACACATGAAGGACTAGTCTAAATAGTAGACTTGTAACACACTTTTTTGCGAAATATTATCGAGGATTATATTGATAACTCTTTCACAAATGAATACCTTATGAAAGCATTTCGTCATTCAATGGAATGACACCGTTTATGTTCGCGAGTTAATAAATTCAAATCTTGTAAAGAAAAATTCCGAATGTTTCCATGCACATCAACTATACAAAAGCGGTACATATTTTTAAAGATTGAATACGACCATTTTACTGCACACCCGAGCCAAAAAACGGCTGATTGCAATTTTTTTCTTAAAAGGCATTCGGGAATAATGCGCGAAAAATAACAACTTCCATTAACATTATTTAATTTCATATCGCTTAGCGCCGAAAAATAGGCACAGACCTGCGGTATGCGCATATTTGAAGTACTACTGGCGATTGCTATTTTTCCGTAAGTGGCATTAAGGAATAAGACGTGGAAAATAAAACCTCTAATCTTATGATTTACTTTCATATTGCTTAAGGACCAAAAAATAGACGCAAGTGCACAACGCGGCAATAGTTCACTCCTACCAATCTTTAAAAAATCCTAAATGACTTGGATGAAATAAGAGAGAGAAATTTTGTACAAACACATTGGTGAAAACAGTACAAGTTCCAATAGGAATATTTTGTGATCGGGTATTCGTACTTTTCTCTACTCGATGGCACATCTATGAAACGATTTATTAGACTCAGAAGGTAACTTAAATACAAACATTCCCCAGCAATACCAAGAGAATTCAAAGACAGCATTTCTTACAGAAGTGAGTCCAAACTGACTATTAGATGTTATGGCAATGTGGGAGGGTGGCCCAAGAGTGAATTTTTTAGATTACCTGATAACAGAAATCAGTGCGTTGAAACGGTCATCGAGAAACGCATCTCCAGTGGTTGAAAAGCCTTATCAGCTAATCAAAACGCAAATGTATCCTACATCTGATTGCTCTGACCAATTTTGTGGACTCTGTAGAGGACAGAATGCAAGAATTGGCTCGCAAATACCAACACGGCACGAACTAAAGACGTGAAAGAATGTAAATTGCTTCGTAATTTCTCTTATGTTTTAATTTATTTTGAATAATAACACTTAGTACTTTTCCACCCAAATACTTTGGATGACGAAGTGATGATTGGCGCAGTGAAAACCTGGCTCCATAAACCAGAATGAGGGCTGGTATCAACAGGGCAAACACGCCCAAGAAAATCGCCGGAAGAAGGCAAGAGAACTTGATGGAGATCATGTGGAAAAATAGAGTGAGCAGAGAAACCATCATTCTTCCATACACCCAAATTTCATTTTTGTAGAATAAATATATAGTTTTGGAAGATATAAAGAGAGAAGACGAAATACATGCACTTTACAAGAAAAGAACAACAACAAGCTGTTACAATTAATGTAGATGGGCACAGTTTTGAGAAAGTGGACCAATTCAAATACCTTAGAGTAATAATATCAAAGAAAAACAGCGAAGAACCCGAGATAGCCAATAGAATAAAACTAGCCAGAAAAGGTTTGTACGCATGCAATAAGATACAAACTTCAAATATAATATCTCATAAGACAAAAATAAAGAATATACCACTCAATAATTCGCCCTGTGGTTCCCTATGGCGTAGAAATATGGATATTGAATAAAATGGAAGAAAGACAACTTATCGTTTTTGAAAACAAAATCCTAAGATAAGTCTTAGGCCCCATGAAACAAATGACAAAAAAACGGGATTTGGAGAATAAATCACAAGGAAATAAGACATTTAAAAGGACCAAGACGTTGTGGCATGCGCTAACACGAGAAGAATTAGATGGGCTGGCAACGCGATGCGAAGTGAGCAGCAGGGTACACTACTGAAGGAGGTAGGCCTGGGAAGACCAGAGGGAAAGAAGACCTCCTGGAAGACCAAGACGAAGATGGTGGGATGGAGTGACGTCAGATGTCAATCGGCTGGGGGGAACAGTGGATGAAGCAGCAGACAGAGAGAGATGGAGGTCACTTGTGGGTGAGGCCAAATCCCAGCTTGGGTATAGATGGCCATCGGAGTTAGAGTAAATTTGGTTTTTGTGAAAAAAATGTGGGGTATTACTATTTGAGCAACCTTCGTACATTAGGAGACTACCTTGGTAAAGAGCGAGCGTAAAACACATCGCCCAAGTCGTCATAGCCTCAGCCTGAATAAACTGTCGCAAGATGATTACAACTGAGGGCAGAGAAAGGAGAATAAAAGGAAGGAGGGGACAGGAGCCTGTAAGAACGCAGCCCCTCCCACCCTGTGGTGCTGTCGCCTTCACGCATAGCGGAGCGGAACAACTGGGCGAAAAAAAATAATATTACGAACCGTGGCTCAAAAAAAGATAAAAAAGGGAGGATCCATGCCATTCAAACTACCTCTCCACTCCATGTCTCCTCAACTCCTCCATGGACATGATAAAAACCCACGTCGTAAGGCGTGGAAGATCAATTCACCTCTAGGGAATCTAGCAAATCGCATCAATGCACTTTTTGGACAGCATACAAGCAAAACACTAAGTTTGAGACTTGAATCGCACAATATTAGTGGCAGTTATTAGCAAGCAACGGATATTTGAACAAATCATATGCTGTTACTACCGTTCTGATTGTTCCTTTAGCAATTGTCTCTCCCTGGTAACCCTCTACAATTGGTGTGCCAGTCTCACAACTTTACTTAAATTTTCCGCTATTTTAAAAGAGCTGTAAATATCGTGCGAAGATTTTTATTGATTTTATGAGCAGCATCGATGCTATGAGGAAGGATAGAAAATAATCCGACACGTCGGCAAACATTGATACGTAATTTCATTATGTGGTCAAAAACCTTTTTTAAAAATTCAAGGGAGAAGAAGAAAAATTCCAAATTCTCATTGGTCAAGAAAAAAAATAGAATATTACGGAATATATGTCAAGTTCCATAAGGCAACGCATTAAAATAGGATCAAACTGTCAATAAAACAAATCGTTAACGTGCATTTTTTCGCTTTTATCTATGCATATTACCTAAAAGCACTATAGCGCAAATTTTCACGCCAATCTGTACGTGAAAGAAAATCGATTCGACCACCCTCAGACGTCGGCAAACATTAATAAATAGTTTCAGTAAGTGACCAAAAACCCAAAAAAAAATTCAAGGAAGAAGAAGAAATATTCAAAACTCTCATTGGTCAAGAAACAAAATAGAATATTTCGAAATATACAGGGTGATTCATAAGCCTTGTTATGATTACGGAAAATCAGAACTTCTTTATTTTTCAACATAGATACATGAAACAAAGAGGAAAATGTAATTAAATACATCAAGTTTTATTTGATATCGCTACAAATGTTCAATGTGACCTCCATTTGAAGTACGGCACACATATACACGACAGGAGAATTTTCAGCAACATTTTAATCTTTGTTTCATGTATCTATGTTGAAAAATAAAAAATTTCTGATTTTCCGTAATTACAATAAGAATTTTGAACCACCCTGTATAATAAGTACCGTAAGGCAAAAATTACTATTAATTAAACGCACTTAAAGTTTAACGCAAATCTGTACGTAAACAATAATCGTTCCAAACACCTCAAGTTGGGTGTGGAATCGGGAGAGGTGGCGACACACGAATGGGTGACCCTGGAAGAGAGAAGATAAGCCGCGATGCAATGGATAACATGGGAACGGCATAACCTTTTGCATCAACACGAAGAGTGCTTGAGACAGAGACGGACGTACCGCAGTGAAATCTCCGTTAGGCACACGAACTGCAAAACCGCAATGTCTCCACAACCACGAGGGTGGGATTGTCACGCCAAGGGAAAAGAATAGAGACTGCTGAAACAGACCCAGCGGCACGCAAGATTTTCAAGGATTACGCAGCATCAGTCGAGTTCTCTCAATTGAGGTATTTTCAGCAAGTTCTTTCTCCAGTCATCATTAGGGACCATGGTAAAAAATGTCAGCACAAAACTAGCATAACCATTACGCTAAGCATGATGGAATTTTATTTAACGTACAAAAAGGTATCTGACATTTCCTATTAAATTAAGAAATTCAGAACTGGTATATTTCAGAGTGACACAGATAATATTATCAAGACGCCTAACTACATCTCTAGGTCTCACAGAAGCGATTAAATAAGAAAGATACATTGCCGAACAAATAGGTACATAAATTTTTCTTCATTCTTAAACAAAATCGTTCTTTTCGTGCACAATAAGCCACCACAATAAAAATTGAGCTCCAATAAATACACCCCCGTAATACACGTCACCATTTCACCTCTCAAACCTTATTCCCGACATCTTTACACGGCTAGTGTCATAGCATCCCCTGCCACACGCCCATGCGGCGGCTGGCTGGGTACCATGTAGATGTGGATAATATATTTTATGAAGCGCAAAATTTGTAAGTTCCGTGTTTTGTGCTTTTTCGATAATGTTTCAGTAGGAAAAAATTCTCCCAGTGACGAAACCGCGACTATAATATTTGAATCTCCTCTTAGAACGTATACATTAAAATGGAATTTTCTACCACTCTTACATAGGTTGAAAACCTGATGACCGAAACTTAACACCATTCATTCAAGTGGAGCCATTCATAATTCCAAGTCTACAAATCATAATGCCGAGTCGTCCGTAATTACAATTTCGAAAAATGACTTAGCAGCATGGAATTGTAGTTGAAATTTTGCAATTACTACAACAATTATGAAAAACAAAATTTTTTGTGATTCTGACCCCCTGACGTACAGTGACTCAGGTTACGCTACAACTCGAGTACGCCGCGAGTAGTGACCTTGGACAGAAAGATTTGACCAAAAAAATTAAAAAAATACAAAGGAAAGCTGCGCGTTTCGTTGTAACTGCTACGAACGAACGTAGAGTACTTCTCAAATTTTATAAGGATTAGATTGGGAGCCGCTAGAGACTCCGAAGCTGCACGCTTGACTTAGTTTGATTGAGAAATTCAGAACAGGTGTGATTCAAAGCGACATAACAGAATATCATTTTGACGACACACTACATTTCTGAGTCTGACAGAAGAGATAAAATAAAAGTGATACCTTGCCAAACATATAGGTACAAAAATTCGGGCTTTCCTCGCACACTAAGCGACCACAATGAAAACTGAGCTCCATTCAATACAGTCCTATAATACATTTTACCAAATCACCTCCCAAAACCTTATCCCTTTACACCTTTACCCGGCTAGTACCCTAACATCCCCTCCCACACACCCTTACGGCGGCTCGCAGGGTAGTACGTAGATGTAGACTAGTGCATAGTGTCTGATACTGGGAATGGAAAACAACAATCACCAGTATTGTTGCGATGTGAGTAGAGCACATGAAAGGTTGAAAAGTGCCCATTGATTCGTGGGTTATTTGGGTAAGTCAACGACAACTGATGTCGTTTGCACCATAATGGATAGGAGCGTAGATTAATATGGAAAGGATTATATGGGAAACGGGAAGGGTGGAGAAAAACCCGGCATCAGTATTGGCTTTATCTTCACGAAAGGCGCAGAAGTGGACCAAAGGTCAACATTTCATTCGATCGACACATTGCACTTGAATCACTGGTCCTGGTCTTTAAAACTTTCATTTCCCAAACTGCGTTCGGTATGTAAACTGAGGCTGACGCAAATGTTATACTATACAAACTCGGGATAAAGAACAGCTGATTAATGGCAACTATCTTTTTTGAAAAAAAATTAATGGGATAACTCATTCATGGGCAAGAAATCAAAATTATATTGAGCTGCAAAGAGAACACTTGGTATTTTTTCCATAGTTTATACAGTAAAACTAGTTTCCACGCAAAGGTATCATCATCAGTACCAGAAGTACCAGAAGAAGTGAAGAGGTACCCGAAGATGACGCCTTTGCGTTGAAACTAGTAGACCGTTATAAAATAAGCAGTGAAAAGATACCAAGTGTTCTCTTTGCATCATGATTAATTTCCACGTAGTCACATCTGAACTCACTGAAGTAATAATTAGGTAAATTATTAGAAAAATCAGAAACAAAAGTGCATAAAATCGCCAGATATTTTACACTCGACATGTCCAATCAGCGGTATATCCACTGATTCCGAATAAATACGTAACACCCAGATTAAACCTTAAGTGCACCCCAAATGGTACCCGGGTAGGAACTGGCGATTCTACTGAACAATCCCCGTCACAGTCAGGACTATGACCCTGACTTTCGGTATGACTATACAGTGCTTCAACCACCATGATCGTCAGGTCCTCTAAAAAAATACCTAATCTCGCTAGATCTACTAGTGATTCTAATGAGTAACCTAGTCATGCCCACTTTCTACTCGTACGTACGTTCTTCGATTGTTTTTCAACGAATCGATCAGATCTCTGAAATTCAACTCTCTTCCCCATTAAAAACTTTCTCCTGAATAGTAGCCAAACGATCGTCGCAATTCTAAATACGGCCTAACCCATGCAAAACAACTTCACTCCCCAACAGTTTCATCACGTTTACCAAAGTAAAATCATCAGCGTGACGATGAAAACAGTGAGACTCTTGAATTGCGTTAGGCCAATCCATTTAAGGTAGTTTGAGCGATAAAGTTCCCTAGAGATAATGGCGACTGTATTCGAATTATACTTTTTACTTTCATTATCTGTAGGAAGCATTAATAAAATATTGTATTAATAATTATAATTTTAATTGAATTTTAATAATAATAATAATATTAATAACTGTGTAATAACATACTTTTGTAAGACTGAAATACGAAGTAATTAAATACAAACATAAACATAAGTCGTCAATTTGACTCATTTTTCACACGGAACGTTTAAAAATATTTCACAACCAAGGTTTTTTTGCAATTCTGGAAAAAATGACTGGGGCGACACAATGATTTATTTTCAAAAATAGTCGAGAGAGCATACAAATTACACGCACTTAATTTTTGACGTAACCCAGGAGTTAAAAATATCTCATTCTTTAAATAGGGTCTTTCTGAATTAGGTCTTTACTCGTACCATTTCCCATGCAGAATGGCTGGAATCTTTTGGCAAATATCTCCAAAAGTAATATGGTAAGGGGTTGTTTTTTGTGTCATTTAAAGGGTAAGATATTTTTCTTTAAAAATGAGACCAAATTCATTGATTTCTAGGTGAAATGATATTTCGCTCAAACTATCTTAAAGAGAAACTTTTATTTTAGGCATGCCCGAAAACCTACCTTTATATTTTAACATATAAATCGAGGGACGAATTTATATTTTGACCCTACAATCTCATAGGGTCAAAATGTTACTAGGTCATCGGTCATTCAACGAAAATATACTGCCTAAAAATGATAACATTTTACGTTGAAATGCATTGTCTTAATGACAAAGGGACGGCATCATTTCACATAACTTTTATTAATTCCATTTTCCGCCATAAGAATATTGTACGAAAAATTTTACACATTTACTATATATAGAGGCACCTAACACATTGTTCCGGCAAATCGATTAGTCATCGATAATGTAACACGAGCATTTAGCTTTTAATAACAGACATCCGGTTTTCATCAAACACATACTTCGCTGAAAAGTAAAACGTTGCCAAGGTAAACTTCTGCTGTTTAACTACTTTACCAAATTTCTAAATACACGACTCCAAAAATAGGCATTTAATGTAATTATTAAAATGTTTTACGCCTGAAGATAACAACGCCCTTCTCTCAGTTATTTAAAATATCGCGTTATCAAATCCTGCCGTTAAGTAATGGGGGCTGGAGTCAGTCTAGTAACTGGCTTTCGTTACGAGGTAAAAGCTTCGGTTTAACGATATTTCCCATAAGTTATAACCCACAGGAGTAATAATATGAAATTTTAAAAGTAAATAAGACAGCACAAATCATAAATTTACTCATTACACCAAATTTTATTTATCTTAAGAAAACTGTGCTTTGAAACGTAAATTCCACCTTAAAAGGCGCCTTGGAAATTTAAGGCAATTGCCTTCCAGACGATTTATGATGCCATTCTGGACGAAGTCATCCTTTCCAAGGAAGCGTTCCAGTAACACACTGAATGGATTCAATTTCATGTTGATAATTACCAGTGGAAGGCAACAACGTAACGGGATAATTAATTAAAGAATGCATCTAAACTTGATTGGAGAGTGTCATCAGGGTACCGTTATCCACGACACGCGTGTGAAAAATAAGTGGAAAGCATAATTGGAAACATAATATGAACTAAAATATTGAGGTAGTACACACACATACGGCACGAATGCTACCACAATTCTAAAAAAATATTGATGCAACTTAGGAATTCAATGGCTTCAAAATTAATTTACTTGGCTTTTAGCTTTTATAAATTCCCCCTGTTAAGGAAAACATTGTCCAATGTACGACAGAGGAACTTCTATAAAAAAAACTATATATTTTTGGGCTCAATCCTGTTATCCCTAACAATTTTTAAAATGGACGCCTAAAGAGAGCTTATATTCCCCAGTGTATCAAAGAATTCTTGATTGGTTATTTGTGTTTTAAAGTTCATTCAGCATAGGTGTTATGAAAGCAGAAACATGGACTTGCCAAACATGTATTAACAGGTTTAATCAGGTATGTCTTTTTTATCCGTGATAAATATCCGTACAAACCCTGAAAAGAGGTCAGAATAGTAACAGAAATTATGCATTTCTAAGAAGACATACATGAAATAATTTGACGATTCTCCGATATCCGTATTTTTCTTCACGCAAATATTTATTTGGGCATATATTATACCTTTGTAGACTAGCGGACAAACTGTTTAGTTAAAAGTAGCAACAAAGCTAAGCATTTTTTTATAAAAACTAAGCGATGAGGTGTCATTTAACTTTCTTTCAAGTCACAAATGTTCACACTTAAAGGTTAGATGAGAACATACATGAAATTATTGGTTGAGCTAATCAAAACTACTATAACGTTTCCCTAAAAAATATGAGGATGAGCGTATGGATTCGATTCAAATCTATGAAAGCTCAAACTTAAATAGTATTATGATGATTCCTATGTTAGTAGCTAAAGGAGGCGATTACTCCATTTCTCTTCTCTTCAAACTCTTTTTAAACTCAATAATCATATGTATGAATTTGTGCAAAACCATAAACGTTCACAGTGTACACAAGTAAAATTTCTCGCAACTTCGCAAAATGTCTTCGGGCAAGTAAGCATTTATCCTTCACTGAGGCACGTTTGGAATATTCTAATTTTAAACAAAATGGAGCTGGGCATTTAATAAGTTTCTTTTAGCATTATTACAAGGGCATAATTTACATACTATTTACAAATAATTTACATAATATTACAAATTACATAAAAGGCGATTACAAGGGCATAATTTGAGTTTGTTCTCCACTGAAAACACTACAACTTCGAGGCAAGCGGAGGAATTGCGCGGCATACCTGTGACATATGTGTTTTTTTCCTGGGAAAAAAATATTCCACTAAGTGCATGTCTCCTACAAAACCTGTTGGAAACCCCATACAAGATTGGGCGAAGTGCCTAGGAGAGTAAAGCTTCCCCGTCATGTGGAGCACTCGAGTAAGCTGGCACGATAGGAGAGGAAAAGAGGGCGGTATATATAAATATACATACACACAGAAAGAATGGCGGTCTGAAGCCCTAAGAAAAGCAAGGAATGGAGGGGGAGTGACGGGATGGGAGGGAAATAGAGAATGGCATGCCGGGAGGTAGATAGAAAGAGGGGAACGGGGAGACGAGGGGAGGAGGGGAGGACGAGAGGGGAGGTTGTCATGGAAACCTGAGCGGCGTGAATGCAACGCCGGAGTTCCGGAGCTGGCGGTCAACAAACTCCGAAAAGAAAAAAAAAGAAGAGCGAAAAATGATGTGAGAGAGTGGGAGTGGGGGGAGGAAGCTTTTCCCCTCTTTAAGCTCCTTCCACTTCCCCGACCTACTCCCCCGTCCGCCCATTCACTACCCCCTGCAAACTTCCCTCCCTCACGGAACGAGACATCCACCCACATCACAACGACAAGACGTTCTGAAAGCGGGCGTTTAAGGTAGTTAGAGCGAGATATTTCCATAATCATAATGGAGAAACTAATTAAATTTAAAACGTTTTAACTTCAGCAGCAGTAGGAAACATGAAGTAATTGATTGTAAATTTTCTAAAGTATTCTACGGGTTAAGTTAGGTTTTGTTGGATTTCAGAGAATCTCCTCCCGGTTTCCTAAATATTCAGAGGCCTATCTCGCTCTAGTATATCCTTTTTCGCCTCTGCATTCGATCTACCCTTCTTCATCCCGTCCATGAAACCTATTTCTTTCTTCCCCTTCCCCGCTTTCCCGCTTCCCAACATCCTTCCATCTATCGCACTTTTGAGCAATCCCTCGCCCCTTACTACATCCACCAGCCACCTACTCAGCCGATCTCGAATGTCATTCATCACTGTCCTTTTCCTCGCCCACCATCTCAAGCACTTCCTCGTTAGTCTTCCTCTCCGTCCACTTAACCTTCTCCATCCTTCTCCAAACCCACATCTCAAATGCCTGCAGCCTATTTTCGTCCTCCTTTCTGAGGATCCACGTTTCTGCACCATACAACGCTACGCTCCATATCAAGCTCTCCACCAGCCGCTTCTTCACATCTTTACCTAATGTCCCCGTCATCAACCCCCTTCTATTACTAAACGCCTCCTTAACTAGCGCTATTCTCTTTCGTATTTCTTTGCTACCATGTCCGTTTTCTTCTAGCGTACTACCTAAGAAATAAAAATGCTCCTCTTGCTTGAGTTTGTGCCCTCCAACTTTAATCACCAGCCTCGCTTTCTACGTCCTAGAGAATCCCATTACATTTGTTTTCTTAAGGCTCATATTCATTCCGAATATCCCGTTCTGCATTTCTGAAGCATCAACCAAAGCTTGAGTCCCTTTGAAGATCCACTAACCAACGCCTGATCGTCCGCGAATCTACTTTGATCCTCACCTCAAGTTCCTCCCATGCCTGTCTTATCATTTCCTTGGCATAATTTTTAAAATGTAATGGCGACAACGGGCACCCTTGCCTTACCCCGCGACCTTTAGTTCCCCACCCTGATTCACCGTCAGCCACTCTCACTTGCGCCCTTTGCGTCATATATAAGTTTTTGGATCAGACTTCCGTCTCGCTAATCTATTCCCATTTTTCCTAGTATCTTCGTTGGTTTATTCCAATTCACCCTGTCAAAAGCTATTTCAAAATCAATAAAGCATGCGAATACATCCTGTTTAATCGAGAAATAATCTACTTTTATACGACTAAATTTAAGAGTTATTAAATAGCTATACCTTTAAATGCCTTCCACTTGACTATAATGTTTTGCAAAGAACTTTTAATACTCCTACTCAACCGAAGGTTATTTTTGTGATCCTTAAAAAATTGACGGCGGTAACTATTAGATTCATTTTCAAAAAATTAAGAAAACATAGAAATTTAAAACATTTTTTACGAGACCTATGTGTTCTAAATTCTTCATCCTTTAAATATGGTCTCTCTGGAGTGCATACACGTACCAATTTCCATGTAAAATGGCTGGTATTTTTGTCAGAAATCTCTGAAAGTAGTTCGGTAAGGAACTAATATTTTGGTATCTAAGGAAGGGTGAGATATTTTTATTTAAAATTAGACCAAATTTATTGATTTCTAGGTGAAATGATTTTTCGCTCAAATTGCTTAAAACACAATTTAATAGAGGTATCGCTTCTACCATGAAATCAATGAATTTGGCCCCATCTATATGAAAAATATCTCTCGCCTTTCCAAAGACACCAACACATCTGCCACTGACCACTTTACTATTCGAGGTATTTACCAGCAAATACCAGCCATTTAACAAGAGAAATGGAACGGGTATTCATTTCCGTCAGACATAATTTTAAAATACATGGAAAATTTCTAAGAGCCATATTTCGGCAGAAATTTAACAGAGGGGAACCTCGTATGCTCTCTCCATTATTTTAAAAATATATCAACCACTCATCTTATAAATTTTTAAAGAATTACATTAGAAAATCTTCCGATGATTATTCCCTTTACGGTGTGAAAATATGAGACACTTAAGACTAACAAATACGCACTTGGATGGGGATTCCATCACCTATCTCGGATGTACCATCATATGGGACGGAAGAAATACAACGGACATCAAGCGGAGAACAGCCCAAGCTAAGCAGGCTTTCATGGGAAAAAGACAACTGCTGTGCTCAAAGAAGATAGGACTACAAACATGGAAACTGAGTGAAAACAATCGAGTGGAGCGTGGCACTCCACGGATCAGAAGAATGGACCATTGGAAAAGCTGACCAGAGTAGACTAGAAGCCCTTGAAACCCGGTGCTGGAAGAGGATGCTGAAGACTAAATGGATGGACAAAATTAGAAATGATGAAGTGTACAGAAGAATACAAGAGGAGAGGACCATATGAAACACCATACATAAAAGAAGAACGAGATGGATTGGACACAGTTTGAGACACAATGGGTTTGAGAAGAACATGATTGAAGGCAAATTAGAGGGAAAAGTTCCCAGAGGACGACCCAGGAATAATTTGATAGATCAAATAAAGAGGAAAGTACATATGAAGAGATACAATGAAGAAAGGGAACTAGCATTTCATAAGGAAGGATGCAGTCAATAAATCATAGAACTGAACGACCAATGACAGAGCTAATTACCGCGAAAATTGAAGTCAAAACTCGGTAATTTCAATGAAATGGCGCAACTTTCGGCATCTAAGGCTATTAAACAAAATTTTGGTAGTAAAATATATTCGAGAAACAATTGGCATTTTTGGATCAATAATTTTAGTTTTCCATCGCTAACGCACTCCATGAGCGAAAGCAAGAATTTTCGTACCAATTACCCAACGTGTTGTAATTAAGTATTTGTTTTGACTAGCATAGTCGCGGTGGAAGCTCCTTAAAAACAATTTTGGTGATCCTATGTCTCAACAATAACACACCCGGATGCGAGGATAGCTCCGACGCGAGGGAAACAGCGACAGAGGGCGAATCTGTTCTTTCCGTCCCCTCCTGGGGGGCAAAGAACTTCTTCCGAGAAAAGCACCGTCTTCAACATTTTGAGCCGGAACTTAGCACGTACGTGCGAAGCATAAGAGGCTGAGAAGAAAAAAGACATTAAAGTGACCCAGGAAAGGTAAGGAAAGCATTGCCTGCCTCAGGGGCCCGGCGTCCCACATGGAGGCCCCCAACCAACAGGCCGAGGCCAATGGCGTTATAAATGTCGTTTGCGGACCACAGGTTTTGCGGTCTACAAAAGGATATAATTATTTTATAAAATAAAAATCGTCATCATTGGTCGTTTAATTCAAAGATCGGTTTACAGCAGCCCACCATCTTTCCTTACCTTATGCTAGTTCCCGTACTCCTACGAAGTTTATCTCGTGTACCATGGTACTACTAAATAGTTAGCTAATGGCCAGCTGCAGGAACGATAAATATGTATTCCAAAAGGTTATGGGACCCATAAGTCATGGCAACCAATAACTAAGTCAATAAGTGTTGTAGAAACATTCGACTAGTTAATTGATTTCACTACTTATGGCATGGAGTTTGAGTTCAATAAGCAGCCAATATGGCAGATGCGCAATGAGCCGCATGAAGACTTAATCACTAAATTAAGGAGTTGTTTTGGGACAAATGACCAGTTTTTTTACGCTCCTGAATAATTATTATGCGAATTTGCAATTATTCATAGGCTATACTATCATAAATTTTATCCTGCGGTGGAAGATTAGATCATATATTCGGAGCTATAAACTATTGGTAAATAAGTTAAGTAAGTAATAGATGTGTTCCTGCGACCCGAATATTTTTATGAGATCTATAACTTTATGGATCTCATATTTATTGACTCCACAACAAAATGTTCTTGCAACCGACCATTAGTATAGCCATTCTCAGAACTTTCCTCTTTACTAGGGGTACGTAATTATCCCATGACCTTCCCCTAGGGACTTCCCTCCTGGTATCTCTCCCTACGTACTTCCTTCTTTATTTGGTCATGAACTATTCCTGGGTCTTCCCCTGGCGACTTTTCCCAGCTATTTTCCCTTCAGTCATTTACTTTACAAGCCCATCAAGTACTCAGGTTCCACCCAATCCACCTGATTCCAATTTGTTGTACATTGCTCCATTTAGTCTTTCCATCTTCTACTCTTCTGAAAACTTATCCATTTCCTATTGTATCCGTCCATTTTGTATTCATCATCCACCTCCAGCAACAGAACACATACTTAAAATCTTTTTCAGTCAGCATTTTCCATGGTCCATGAATCCGATCCATTGTGTGCCATGCTCTACAGGAATGTATTCAAATTTTGCTTCCCTGCTCGTGATAAAATATTCCTCGAAAACAGTATTCGCCTTTCCATCACGAACGACTGAATAGTTTATCATTTTATCAATACTTTTAATAAAAAATATTTTAAACAGATATACAAGATATCTTTATTAGAATTTTTTACAGTTTAATACTTATGAATGTATTCACTTGACCAAAAATCTGCTTTTATAAACTCTTTTTCCATCTTTCAAAAATGCTTTACAAAGTTTTTTAACTTTTACTATCACTCTGCCAAAGGTGTCAAGAGCAAATCATCTGATGTTCTGTCCAATTTCTTAGCAATTCTAGCATTTAATTTAAATACTACTCATAAGCTTCCGACTAATAGAGCATTTGAATATGTCTCGTGATCAAAAAAGTACTTTCTGCCGGTGAAATACCTTTTTTATTTTGTTTATTTGTTAGAAACGCGACAGGCCTTCGAGATGAGAGTACGGAGGATATGGAAGGCTGCAATGGATACAAAAAGAATATAAACGAGTAAGTGCTCTATATCGTGTGGTGAGGAGAGAAAAATTCTGGGAGAGATTAGGAAGAGGCAGAATGGGGAATTGGAAGGGCTAAGGGTCACTTATTCCAGATATTCTGAAAACAGCACCTATTCTACAATATAGCACCTTTGAAAAGTAATTTGATATTTTATAATACAGCACCTTTGAAGTGCACTTTATAGACTGAGATGAAAATTAAATAGGGTTTCCAGACTAGCTTTACGATTATTCGACCTCGAAAGTGGAAACTTTAACACGGAATGAAAAATCCCGGGACACTGAATAAAAATAAAATATGGACAGCAACACCGATTTATTAAAGTCATTAACGTATAACTGCCTTAGATGAAGTCAAAATACGGCATTTTCATTCAAATGGCGCAACAGCCGGCTCTATTGGCTTGACAGATATGGCCATTAAAGATATAATCGTGGAATAATCAGCATATGTTGTACCTACTTGAATTTCGGTTTTCAATAAGTAAACCACTTCATCAAAAGGAATCAGGATTTTTCCCACTGAATACATGAAAATATTTACCTTAGTAAATGCCTTGCCTTACGTGATCAATCGAGAGCCATTTTAAGGCCGTTAAGTGGAAAAAAACAAATTGTTGTTCTTATCTGTTCGACAATGAACCTCTCTTATTTAATCGTACCTGTCGGACCTAGAGATGTACTAGCGGTTCTGAATTTCTCAAGCAAGCTAAGCCTCGAGTTTAGCCTACGTGTCCCTAGGGGCTCCCACCTTAATCCCCCTAACAGCTGTGAAACACTATATGCACGCTAGTAGCAGATTTCAACGAAGCTAGCTGCTTTTCTCTGTATTTTATTTTTTTGTTAAATCCTAATTACCAGAGTCCCATATGCTCGCGGCATATTCGAGGTGTGGCCTAACTATAGCGAGGTAGCATCTCTCTTTTTCTTTTTTTTCTTCCGAGAATCTTCCTAATATACGCTTGATAAATCCTAGTTTTTTTATGCTGTGCCGCGTATGTTTTTTATGTATGTCCTCCACGATATATCTGAAGTTAAGGTAATTCCAAGGTGATTGAGTTTTTCTGAGAACTATGTTTACTCCACCCTAAGTGTAGACATGGCGTTAGTGTGATGACTTTTGCAAGAAGTATACTGTTGTGTAATAACTAAGATTGGTTCTAGGTCTGATGACAGAACTTCCGAGTCCGCTTCTTCGCTAATTTCCCGGTAGACGACCATATCGTCTGCAAATAATCTTAGTTTACTGCTAACTCGAGAACTTGGGTCATTTATGTAAATCATGAATAACAGGGGGTCGATCACGCTTCCTTGTGGAACACCGGATGTGACTGCCACTACATATTATATCAGAGCTAATGCCATCAATAAATAAATTATTAACGGGTGGAGAACATGTTCGTTAAGAATATTTTTATGTAATAACCTGCGAATTTCGTTCCTCGATTACGTTTCCTAATACCTTTTTCACGTCATAAGTGAGGGACGTATATTTTTAAAACAGTTAAATCAAAAAGGAGGCATTAAGTATTTGTTTTGACTGACACAGTCAAGATGGAACCTCGCTAACTTCAGGGAAACATTACTCGGCATCTTTTCTCTGAAAAAAATAGTCCTCATTCACGAAATGCCTCCCCTTTCAAAAAGCTGCTTTCACGAGCACAATTCCTCTTCCCACCCCAATACACCGCCATCCGAGGCCACTTTCGTCCAAGATGCTGATCAAGTAAGTGAAGTAGACCGTGGTTGTGGGAAAAAATAAACAATTCAAAACTAATATTTGCAATGGGTTAAAAGGCCGCTGCCCATGTGGGGGGAAATCTTCAGATTTTGAGTGGTATTCTTCCCCAGTCATAATGGAGACATTAAAATTGTATGTACTTTTTTTTAAATTCCAGCATCCGTAATAAGCATGAGGTAAATATTGCTGAGTTAAAGGATCAAAAAATATTATTTTACCAGACTGAAAGGCTCATTATTGAAATAAATATATCCATATAAGTCTTTAACATGACTCATATTTTACCACGTTTATATTGACTCACTTTTTAGTCTGGCTGTTTATCAGTTCGGTACAAATTTCGTAGTCGATTTTGAAGTAATTTCTCGATAAGCTAGAGACTTCAAACTTTAACCATGGCTGAGAACGGAATGACAATGCAATAATAATACGTATATAATATACTACTAAATAAAAATAAATATTGATAAAAGTTAGCACCAGGGGAAAAAGCGGAGCACAAAATGGAAAAACCTGTGTCATCGAATGCGATATTATAGACGAATTCATTCGCATTATCCCATTAACTGTACAATTGTATTGGTAGATACGTATAACAATTTTTCATTTCAGATGTGATCACACAAGACTAAAATGCAGAAAATAATTATTAAAATAAAAATATATTTTTAAAACAACCACGTTTTTAAAACGGACTAAGAAGTATAAAATAATTTTTCTTAATCCCATACAGATTTATAACCCCATGCACATTTGATTTGACTGAAAATTTTAGATTATGAATTTTAATAGTTTTGAAAGTACTCATAATGTTTAAAACGAAAAACGTGGGGCGTATGCATAGATAATAGAAAGTAGTCGGGAATAGCTGGCGTAGAGAAAACTCACCCAAAAGGTCATATCATATGCAGTGCAATAAAATTGTTAGTGACATACGTGAACTATTCACGCATCAACTACCGTATTTCTCCGAATATAAGCCGCACTTTTTTCCCGAATTTGGGGCCTCAAAATCGGGGTGCGGTCTATATTCGAGGTGCGGCTTGAATTCGAGAACTTTCTTAAAAAATCGTAAAAATGACGAATTTGAGTCAACCAGCCTTTCGGATTCACGCGGACGCCAGCTAAACTCACCTAAGCCACAGGGAAAGTAAGAAATAACGCTGAAAAAGGTCAAATTGGTGCAAATTTTAGTCATATATCAAAGGATGATTTAGGTAACATTGTGTCACAGTTACATAGGTAATGTAAAAACAGATGTAAAATTCTAATGTCTAATACTGTAGGTAGTACTTGTTCATAGTAAAAATTAAGAATCAAACAATCAGAAAATAAAATTCAAAACTAGTAATTCAGTCAGCAGGATAGTGGAGGTCACTATGGCACGCTGTACTATGGTATGGTATTAACATTTTTCCCTGTTTAAGCCCGGCATTCATAGACGGGATAAATAATCAATGATTGCTGAATCAACGATTATTCGTCAATCATTGATTATTTGATTTATGTATTCATAGACAGAAAACAATCTCCAATTCATGACTCAGTGATTCATGAATCTCTAATTATTTGGGATAATCAGTAATTGGTGAATTACAGATTGGATGTATGTTTATTTTTGAGAGGTATGAGAAATTAAAGAGGCAAAAAATTTTGTGGGGATCGTTAAATTTTTATTCAAGTTGAGTATAGTTATATTAGTTGCATATCGAAAAAGAAAATAAAAAATGCATTGGCAATGTTTTTTGGATAAAAATGAATTAGCCGTGCCTGCATTAGAATTATTTCTTATGGTTATTCAACGCTAATGAAGGCGTTGCTAGGTAAAATCAACAAACAGTAATCTCGTATTCCGGCAAGTGTTGATAATGTAGCGTGTGATGTTTAACGTCAGGAATTGTCCGACCATAAGTGTGGTCTCCTCTTATTTCTATTCTCACAAAGAGACACCCGAGACACCTATTCGTCGCCTGAACATCATAAGATACAGGCGGTCTGATGGTGTCAACTATTTCCACGACCAAAAGATTAGTTATATGTTTCACAGTTCTGGACACCGTTGGCTGCGAAACAGAATTAGCAATCCCTACATATGTACGTAAAACACCAAAGAGGACGAAAAGTAGCAGTAGCAGTATTTATAACTGATCATTGCCGATAAAAAAATTTGAAATATGTAATTAGTAGCAATTGATGATAGCTTACGAGTAAAACATTCATGACAATTTTGGCCGATGTTAAATTCAGCATGGAGATTTTTTTTAATACTGCGTGATTAAAAACCGCTGTGATATTTTTTTTTTAATTTGTAATATGATTTCAACAATTCAATATTGATGCCTAAGCGTAAAATCTCAACGCAATGAGCCACAGTAGCACAAGAGGAACTGTCAGTCCTCGCGGAAAGTGTTGATATATGAACATTAGTTCTAAGAAGAATATGCTCGATCACTACGGGTTTTGAGAATCGGTATCCCCTATTAAACTCTTCGTCTGTCAACACTCATGTCTATTGTTACAGCAAGTTATATTACGGATTTAAAACAGAGACTGACGTATAAAATAAGCGGTCCATCACCAGACCCCAGCGAGGTCATTGACATTAAAGATTCACCCTGGAGTACGAATTTTGTGGAAAGTATCACGAGAAAAAAGGCGAGGCGAAGTCATATGATATGACATGTAACTCGGAGGAAAAAATTCTCTCTGGTCGTCAATATAGAGATGGAAAAAAAACGGCTACCGGGAGAATCGAACTGCCTTACCCTAACGAATCCGCGGCTCTCACCACTACACCAAACGATCTTCATTGAACACGGGCGATAATAACAGTTATAAGCAAAGTGGCTTTGAGGGTGATTGAGACGGGTGATATGAGGCTCTGGAACAACCTAGCGAGAGTAAATTTTCCCAGCTTTTTTATACTAAAGGCGGATATTTCTGATTATAAACTGATTAATTACAATATAACTAGGATACGTTTGACGAAATCCAAGGCAAACTAGCCTTTGACCTCGTGCACGACATAGTAAATACGGCATTCAATTCGGCGAGTCAGAGTACGTAGTCTCCCCATGTGAGTAATTTGGATTTGCTGGATCCCTAATGTGTGTTTTTCGCAGCCTTAAGTGATACGCTGGTACATCGTCATCGACAATCACATACGCCAATATATCCGAACGAATTTCCATTTCACGGAAATCCAAATCAATTCAAGGAAATCAATAATCCTAATCAATTCAAGACTTTCATATTGAGTATTCTATGCCTTTAGCACCATATAAAATTGTACAGTTGGAACGTAAAGACACGAATATGTCGTAAACAATCACAGAACTACCGACGTCCAACAAAGAAAAACTCTAATTAATTACGGTCGAGAGCTTAATTCACGAATCAATGATTATTTGGCCAAATAATTACAGTTTGCTTGACTATGAATACTAGAACTCTAAACAATGATTATTTGACGACTATGAATACATATTAATCAGAAATTGATGAATCTCTGATTCAAGAATCATCGATTGACGAATCACTGATTCTTTGACGACTATGAATAAGAAACAGTAATTAATTAGAGATATAATCACAGATTGAAACGAATCTGTAATTATTGAGGACTATGAATACCGGGCAAAGACCCCAAAAAACGGGTGCGGCTTATATACGGAGAAATACAGTATCTATTTCATGCGGTTTCATTTCAATTAGAATTTATTCTTTCAATACATTATTCGTGAAATCGATATGATTCCACTCACTTCATGTTAAATTTATTGGCATATCAGCGCGTGAGAACCAAATGGCAGATCCGCCTCGCGTAACTCATTATCTCCGGCTGTATTCCATTCTCTCCCTGAGATCTTGGGTAAACGGCGAGACTTATCGCGAAAAAAATCTTACAATCGTGATGATATCGTTCCAATTTGACTTTATTCCGCACGAGCGCGGCACCTGGTGTATTGCGAAAGCTTTTGATCACAACAAGGCCCCGAGTGAAGTTTAAGAAAAAAAGGGCAACGACGGGCGGGTGGAGAAATAATCAACAACTGTGGAAGGCACTCGTGAGAAAAAAGGAGGAAAAACAAAACGCGGCTCAGTTTCGTGGTAAGGGGGTCAAGCAAGGTAAGAATGGTGGAAGATGATGACGATAATAAGGGGTCAATTCCGCAGAGGAGAAACAATCCCGGAGAGACTAGAGAAAACCATTAGCACCGCTCCTGCCTGGACGAGTTAAAGGGGGAATCACACACAATGGCCGGAAGGTAACAGTACAGAGGTTGGGTCCGCCAAAAAGTTTTTCCCCACGACGACGGACGTGCAATCCCGTTTATATCTTTCGAGCTCTTTAAAGAGAGAGGAGGGAGGGAGGTGGCTGAGAAGAAACAAGAAAGGGGTTGAAAGCGGCAGCGTGGACTGAAATGCAGGTCAAAAAATTTTGAGAGGAAAGGGCACTATGAAGTGGGGGGAAGGGTTTGTGGGGAGTGAAGGCTCGATGCCCAGGCGATTAACGACCTCACACGATCTGGCATTAGCCCTGAATCGAACACATACCACTTTCTTCTCGGGTTCCACAACGATAGGCAGACGATTCCGAAAATGATCATCACTTTCTGAGGGATATCTACACGCCCACTACTGGTCAATTTAATATGATAGAATTGAATAAAATAAGTTTTATTATGCTCTGTTTCCCTAAAAGATCAAAATAGAAAATATACATCAAATTCTGCTATTAACGAAAAAAAAGATGAAAAAATATACCTGCGCAACATCTCACAGTGATGAAAAACAAAAAGTTCACAGCCATGGATAATTAACACAATATACAAAAAGGAAAATATAATATCAGCCAGAAATAAAAAAGAAACAAACACAAATTTCTCAGATCATTGTGTAAAACATACAATTCTATAATAGGATTCAAATTTTAGTTATAGGTATATAGGCTCATTACAGCGATTATTAAATACGTTTTCCTTAAAAATAGAGAGAGAGGAAGAATTTTTTATAGATAATGACAAGGCATTCCAAAGATTAGAACCAGAGATGAAAAAAATTTAAGGTAAGTATTCTTCCGAGGAATAGAGCGTAAGAGGTATGAGGGGTCAGCTCTAATGGTTCTAAAAACAGACTGATTTGAATTTAAACAAGGAAAAAAGATAGACTAATAACGTAATGACGTATCAAAGAGGATAATGACGTAAATATGATGACATCGAGTGGGTTTGCAAAAAAAGGTAAGGAATCGTGCAAAATGTTTCATCAATATTGCTTAACAGTTGCTTATCCTTGATAAATTATCATCCTCTTCATGCATTCTTATAGAAAGGTTCCCCCAAAAGTACATGTAATGTACTTTTGGGGGAACCACAAAAGTAATGGTCCACATTTTTACTACCGAAACCGAGATAGAACGCGGGCAGCGAATATCGGCCACGTACGTTATAAGCCGTAATGATAAACTCGGTTAAGTGTTACCAACCTTCAGCAATCACTGAGATGGGAATCGCTTTTCGACCGGTGATAAAAATTTAAGCTTAATATACAGCATATGTTCCAAAAAATTGAATTTCTGATCATGACTCATTTTCCGATGAAACCGATCGGGCTAATAAAACGTGACGAATTGTACAAAATTTTTCACCAATAATGCATGACAGCCACTGATCCTAGGTGCATTATGATCCTCTTCATTTATTTACATACGTCAGCGATTTCCAAACTTTTACATGGCCCACATCCTAAACCAATAACAGTATGTTATTGCACCATTTAAGTAATACGAGGGTTGCCCAAAAAGTAATTCCCCACATTTTTTTAAAACTTCCTAACAACAGAAATCAATGCTTTGAAACGATCATCGAAGGACACATCTCTAATGATCGCTAAGCCTTATCAGGTTATCACGACGCTACCGTGTCTTATATCTGACAGCTCTGACAAATGTTTTGGACTCCGCAAAGGACAGACTGCGAGATTAGGCTCGCAAATACCAGTCTGAAAAAGATTAAAGATGTGAAAGAATGTAAATTGTTTCTTGATTTCTCATCTTTTAAAATCCATTTTGAGTAATGACACCAACTATTATTCCACACTTCTGCTTAGGACGACAAGGAAGTGATTAGAGCAATGAAAACCTGGCTCCATAACCAGAGCGAGGACTGGTACCGAGAAGGGAGTACACGCCCGAGTGAATCGCTGGAGGGAGGCAATAGAACTTGAAGGAAATTGTGTGAAAAAATAGAGTGAGTATATAAAACATAGGAGTATATTTCATTTTTTAGAATAAATAGGTTTCATTTAAAAAAAACTAGAGGGTGGCATCGGGGACTTGAGGCAGGATCCTGACCACACAGCATGTCCTGCGATGAAAAGTCATTTGACTGTCTATTGCATTTGAAATGAACATTAATTCAATCATAACTATTTCATATTTGTTTACATAAAAATTCTGATTCTGTCATCTTGTCTAATATATTAAAGCTTCGCGGCTGGGGGGCGTTGGGTAATATTTGTGGAACCAAGGGATTGGTGGCTTCAGAATGTTTGGTAAACACTGGCATAGATTACGTTTTCTTTAGATGAGTGATGACATTAACATGAGTGACGGCGGAGCGAGCGAGTCGCTCCATTCGGAAGTGAGAGGAATGGTTTAAGAAGGAGTGGCCGGCGAGGCTGACTTTTGAATGTGCTGAACGTTTCTGCCGGCAGAGGTGATTGAGAAACGCTCCTTGGCTAACGAGCACACTGCATTCGAAAGGTTCCTTTGAATTCCTCGCTCAGTTCCCAACGCGAGATCTCAGATTCAAACGATAACAAAAACAGTCTAGTGAAGTGGGTCTCACGTGCATTAATTTACAACTGCGTCCTCTGATTGTCATTTATCATTGCGAAGGTCAACGCAGGAAAACGGCGAAAACAGAGACATGAGAGCACAAATCAACAAAACGAGTAATAAAAATGACTCTTTGCAAAATGGCACATATTTCAGCTAGACGCAGTCATCAAAATTAGTGATGGATAACCATAGTAAGCCATCCTCTGTAAATTCACTATGGAAATAAATCATAAGTTTTGACCGAGATTCGAACTCGGATATCAAAATAGGTGGAAAGGTGAGTAGACCAGAAGAAAAACTAGCCCATATTATGGCCAGTTGCAAGAACGACACATATGTACTCCATGGATTTATGGGACCCATAAGCCATGGTAACCATTCAGTAAGTGTAGCAGAGGCATTCGATAATTGTTTAGGTTAACAAATGGCTTCATAACTTATGAAATGGAGCTAATGGTTGTGATAAAGAATTTGTGCGCTTAAAAGTTATATAAAAAATGTCCCGTGGGACAAAAGCTTAACGCTACAATGTCGAATAATGACAGGACATTATGAATAATGCTAGGCCATTAAGTCGACTCTGGGCTCACTAAAGGTATGAGAAAACGCAAATACTAAATCACACATTTTTATTGATTTGGTTCTTAAACTCCTGCATTTGCTGATGAAATAGGTTACCCATCGAGAACCAAAATTAAGGAGCAAATGCACATAATTCCACGAATATATTATTAATAGCCACATTTCTCCAACCATATGAGCCGACTACAGAGCGGTTTACTTGTAACTACCGCCATCTGACTTCAATTACGGTAGTATTTAGCTAATAATTTAAATAAATCAGAGGCAAGCTTCCTATAATTCATTTTTATTCAATTTCCCAGGACTTTTCGCCTCTCAAAAAAAGCATTAACTGAAAGCTTAAATATGCTTCCTTATTCACACTGACGTTTTCTGTTGTACTCTGAACATTCTGCCCTAGAGCGCACGTTAAAATCTCCACTTTCGAGGTTTAATTACAGAAAAACTAGCCAGGGTACTTACTTTATTTCATCTCAGTTTATGAAACGCACTTTAAAGATGCAAGCATTTAAATTTTCAGAAACTCTGGAATGAATGACAATGAGGCCATATCCACCTTTAAAAATGTAATTTCGATGTACTACGCGTTCACGGGAAGTCGTGTGTTTTTCCAGTGGTTAAAATGTATACCCTTGATTAACTCGCGACCTGAAAAAATGAGAAACATCTAACACATACAGAGGAAATTTCAATAAGTGACTCAGTCTCTCCATTGCCAGAGCGTTTAGCGAGGCTAAGTCGTTTCTTTTAGACAGACCGGCGCACACGTTTTTGCCCTCTCATTTAACAAAATGGTCGAAGTTTCGCAATCTTACTTCATCTTGCGAATGCTTCACTAGTCACATAATCGCGGAAATATTTAGTTTTCTTGTTCCCTTTTCAATCGTCGGAAATCATAAATTATTCTCCCACACCAAGCAGACGGCAAGACTAATTTTTTTCTCAAGAGGCAGGCTGGCCGAAGATGGGGATGATTCAACAGCACAAAAAGAAGGAATAACGAATGAGGCATTAAAAAATTTGCGTTGCCTAAGCGATTATAGAATATCAACAAAAAAGTTAGAAGAAAAAAGTCATCGACAAAAAATAGCTGAATTTACGCGTCGGAGATTTCAACGCTCGGTAGCCATCCTTGCCAAGCACGCAGTCGACGAAGAAAATATTTTTCCCGGTTTCATATTCCTCTTGAATAGGACAGCCGCTGGGTTTTCAATGGGAATTAGTTCTCGGGCACTATTGAGTGAGAACACGATACGGGCTTAAATTTTGCAAGGCCTAGAAATTTCCAAGACTTAAAGGTGAACAAATTTTGACGTCACAGCATCGAAAATTGCAAATACGGTCATTCAAAAGTAGAGATTTTTCGGAAGCTTTATAGTCACATTATCGTATTTTCCGAGGTTCAACCTAGCAGGATCTTTACTGAAAGAAACTCACGGTAAAACCTCGCCAAATCCCCGAATTTGACACCACAGCCAACGCCAAATCTAAAATTTTAGAATGGTCCTATTTAAATATTTTAAAGCCTATGACGCCAAAAATTCGTCACTGTCGAGGATGAGAAATTCCTAGACCATACCGGGTACGGCACCTGATCTTGGGAACGAATGAAAGGAACAACTTTGTGATTTTCACAAGAATGTTATATTCGACGGCCGGTTTCATCGCAAAGACGTTGCATGATAACGTCAACAATTAAGCCTGCTGTAAAAATTTTAACTTTTTACTGATTCAGTTTTCACGAACCCTCTCTAAGTCAATCCTGAGAATAACGAGTTCAGAGAGGCATTTACTGAGAGATATTTCAACACACATTGACAAAACTGGGAAAAAATTATAACTGGGCGGGAAAAAAAAAGTTCTCAACCCAATTCAGGCACTAGTCCGTATTTTTCCTTTTCTTCTTCAAATGTAGGACATATAAAAACAGTAATGACTTCATCGGGACACCTTCCTGGCTCAGACAGACATTCTCTCACCTATATCTTGACACAAAGACATGGATCATCTAGGCCGTTTGAAACTATACTGGAAAACCTACTTGTTTTCATCTAAGTACGATGACTATCTGATTGAGCCTCGTAAATGTCTCATACGGTACATCCGCCGCTCCTCCACGACTGTGGACAGAGAAACAAAGGGATTAATAAGAGAATGGCTCTCAATCTTCAGTCACGAGTTCACCTTTCAAACACACCGGCAAAGGGTCACTGGAGTGTGGTTATGAGGCTGCAGAGAAGTCTTGAATTTGAACATCACGGCACGATGTATGCGCGGAGGAATAATTGCGAAGACAGGTATCGTAAAACTCAACAACACCCCAGGAGATCGGCTAAGTTTTACGAGTCACGAAGTGTTCGACTTTTGGAAAAACTCCCGGAAAGTTCGCTTCCCCTCCTCCACTCGCGCGTAAGGAGAGGAAATCAATTCCTAAGATTCGGCTCGAGAGCGCTCTCACACCATCTCCACAATGATGGGGAACTGAATTGGGCATTCATGATTCCAAAAAGAGGCTGTGCAGAGCCATAAAAAATATGCATCGCGCGCACCGCATTTTCGGATTTCACGCAAGTTATTGAGGTCTCAATACGAGAGTGAGTTAGCCTATTCATCCCCGTGGTGATTTTTTATAGTGTGTTTTGTAAAACACATTACACATGTGAATGAAAATTCGATGGTTTCCGGCAATACTTCCATTATGAGAACTCAAAATTCTTCGGTAAAGTTTCACAGATTTAATTTTTTACGAATGGTTTAACCCCCTTTTCAAAGTTGCATATATTCTACATCTACCACTACTTACTATCCTGCGAGCCGCCGCATGGGCGTGTGGCAGGGGGTGTTAGATCACCAGCCGAGTGAAGTTTTAAGGTTTTGGGAGGTGAATTAGAGACGTGTATTATGGGAGTGTATTTAGTGGAGCTCAGTTTTTATTGTGGTCTTTTATTGTGCGCGGAAAGAACGAGCTCTTGTACCTATCTGTTCGGCAATATATCTCTCTAATTTTATCGCTTCTGTCAGACCTAGAGATGTAGTGAGGCGTCATGATGATATTCTCCGTATTACTCTGAAATTCACTTGTTCTGAATTTCTCAATCAAACTAAGCCTATCGCGTAGCCTCCGAGTCTCTAGGGGCTCCCACCTTAATCCCTCTAAAAGTTGTGAGACACCATTTATTCGCTCGTAGCAGTATATAACAAAGCGTGCAGCTTTTCTTTGCATTATATTGATTTTCTCGTTAAATCTTTATGATCTGGGCCCCAAATGCTCGCGGTGTATTTGAGGTGAGGCCTGGCCAGAGCGAAGTAGCATCTCTAAGTAAAGTAGTAACTGGTCGTAAAAATAAAACTGTGAAAAATCACCCAGGCATTTTGAATTTTTACATGGACGATGATTCTTAAGTCCCCTAAGAGCCATTATGTCCTCGCAGAGACACGATAAAGATTAAGGCCACGCGGTGTTTATGGATTTATAACTTTGAAGCTGTTGATCATATCTTTTGGTACGTTTAATAAGACCTTTTGCTCTTTTTTTAACGATTCAAGGGCACTATTCATATGTTCATATGGTATTTTACTCGCTGCAATACGAAAAACGAACGCAAGATGAAGGGGTATTTATTCTAGTGACTGATTTTATACCAAGTAACAATACGTGATCTTCTCGTGGACCAAAAAACAAAATAATAGTATTCAGAAGGGATAATTGAACAAAAGGGTATGAAAGTAGGGTTTACAGGCTAGTTTCCATGTAATTCATTCATAAAAGTGGAGACTTTAAAATGACCTCCAAAAAAGACTGCTCAAAATACAGCAGAAAAACGCCAATTTGAACGAGTGCGCATATTTAAATTAAAACTGATCATTAAAAGCGAAAACTTCCAGACAATGGGAATAAAAATAAAATATAGGAATTTTTGCACATACTTCTTAAAGTTATTAGCGAATTACTGCCGCCATTGGAGTCCAAATGCTGCAGTCCCACAGAGTGGTACTGCAGTCGCTCTAATGGCTGGACAACTGCGAATATCAAAAATCAATTAGAGGAAGATTTCGCATATTTTGTACATTGATTTAGGTTTCCAATAGGTAACCCATCACACCCAAGCACCTAAAAAGGGAGTTATTTTTCTAAGCCTTATCATTATCGTCATTGGTCGTTCAATCCTACGATTGGTTGACTGCAGCCCTCCACCCTTCCCAATCTAATGCTAGTTCTCTAACCTCTTAGTATCTCTTCCTCTGTACTTACCTCTTTATTTGGTCCATGAACTAATTCTGGGCCTTCCTCTGGGGACTTTTCCCTCTATTTTACCAAAAGAGGTTCTTCACAAACCCATTACGTCTCCGGGTATGTCAAATTCACCTGGTTCTTCTTTTCTGTATGGTGTTCTATATGGTTCTTCCTCTTCTATTTTTCTGTAAACTTTATCATTTCTTATTTTTCCGTCCATTTTATCTTCAGCATCCTCCTTCAGTACCAGGTTTCGAAGACTTCTAGTCTGCTCTAGTCAGCTTTCCCAATGGTCTACGCCCCCGATCCATAGAGTTCTACGCTCCACATGAATGTTTTCACATATTTTTTCCTGGTTTGTAGTCGTATATTCTTTGAGCACAGAACTGTCTTTTCCCCCACTTAGCTTGGGCTATTCTCCGCTTGATGTCCGTTGTATATCTTTCTTCCCAAGGGATGGTACTTCCGAGATAGGTGAAGGAATTTCCTTTCTCTAATTTCTCTACTCTGAGGGTGCCTCTACATTCAGCTTCTCCTAAGCCTAATAGCGATGGCTAAATCCTTTGACAATGTCAACATTAAAAGAGAACGAAGTTAAGGACATGCAAGCATGATTTTCGCGGGATGAACCCATCAAGGTCTTCCAGGGAAGGTAGTTTTCATCGTTGAATAGGCGTGTCATAAGTCTCTCTCAAAGTATCCCCATTCATTGCTTCTCCGTCAACCAATGATCACGATTCGTCATGACTCCTCCGTTTCCTTCCGACCTAATGGGCATGCACCTACGGAGACACGCCCTCGGAGGAACGCGTGGAATGACTGAAAATCAATCACTCGCATAATGGAAAGGCATTGGGAGATAATGGAGGAACGGACGAAAAAAGAGAGACGTCGGACGCTTTTAAAAATGCTTTCACCGCGTGCTCCGGCTTGGGAAGGCGGCGAAAAATGAGATTTCGTTTCCACGACGGCGTACCCAACGGCTACCACCCACATGTCAAATGCGAAGACGATTGGTTCCAGAAACATTTCTCCTGAGACCAGAGCCGTCTGCAAGTCACCACAACAATTGATCACGCCACTTTCGACTCAATTGTCGACAAGACGCACAAAAATTGACTCAAGACCACTTCACAGCGCCGCGAGAGATATTTGAACGACAAGCGTTACCGACTCGCGGATGGAGAGTTTATTCCGGCAAAAAAGTCTAGAATTTCTTACGATTTACAGGAGCCTGCGGCGAAGGAAAGTGATGTTGTAGCCTGAGGGGGGTAGTCGAGAGTTCGGACAACCATCACGGTGCGCCCCGGATTTAAATTCGGGTGAATCCTCAGAATGTAGCCCAAGGAAATGGATTTTCTCGGGTACGAAAATTTTCTAGGAAACCACAGAGGAAGAAAAAAATGCTGCTCCACTTATAGTGAAATTTTGTGATTTGGGGACTCTAGCGAGAATGGAAATTAGCACTAGGGGAATGCATATAAACCTCTCAACCAACACGTCTACCCTAGGGTTAAAACCTGGCTGGCTTGCATGCCAAAAAAACTCCAACATTTAAAATGTAACACCCAGAAATAAAGTGGTAAACAGCATTACGCATCATGTACTTTCGCGAAAATCTTTTCAGAGGGGGGATTCCCTGGAGTATTAAATGACCATAAAAACCAGCCATCTACTTCTTATGTTTTTTGGACATACAAGCAAATTGCAAAGCAAAAACACTCGCTGACTGACAATACAGCCGATGGAGGATCAGGATGGGCTATAGAGCGGGGAGTGCGGCAAAGGTGCCCACTACCACCGCTGTTTTTCTACGTGTATTTAGGAAAAATGGTAAAGGCACGAGGAGACATGGAGGTAGGAATAAAGGTAGGAGGGGATCAAAAAAAGTCAGTGAGATTTGCACAGGATCAGACATTGGTGTGTCAGTCAGTCATGAGGTAGAAGCCAAAGCATGAAGAAAGCAATAGAGGAGCAGTGAGAGAGGAATGGGATAAAGATAAAGCATACGAAGAAGAAATAATGAGATTCTCGAGAATCAAGAAGGTGAGTCTGAATATAAGAGTGGGAGGGCACAAAAAGATCAAGTTGGGCAGTTTACATATCTGGATAGTACTTTGGAGGAGATTGGGTTTAGTGGCAGCGACGTAAAATGTAGATTTCTATGGCTAAAGAAGCATTTTCCAGGAGGAGGGAATGGATGATGGGGTCTGAGTGGAGACGTAAAGAAAAGGCTGGTGAAGACTTTAATATGGAGCATGGCTCTGTATGGGCCGCAGACTTAGTCATTGCGAAGGATGTACGGGAGGATGTACGTAAGAGTTGAGGCCTTTGAGATGTGGGGGTGGAGAAGGACGGAAAATGAGGTATTGGATATATTTAAAGAGGTGAGGAAGCCAGTGGCGGAAGTTCGGAGGAGGCAGAAGAGATATATGGAGGAGGTATTGAAATGAGAGCGGATGCTGAAGAGGTCAATATAGGGGAGAATACTAGGGAAGCGTGGAAGAGGAAGGAATAGGATAGGATTTCAGGATGAAATAAGAAGCGGGAGGCGATATGAGGAATTCAAGCGGGATCCAATGGCGGACCATCCAAAGAAGTAAAAACGGATTAGGATACGTACGGACCAAAAGCCTAACAATCATCTGGTAGAATATTCAGTTGTTAGGAAAATTGCTGAAAAAAATTGAGCAAATTTTAATTTTTAATAAAAAATTTTTAGCAGCAATAACTGACGCCCAGCAGACATTGACACGTTTTCGTGAAATGGACATCGTGCAGTTTAAGCTATTGACCTCGGGAAACACCCCACTGTCGCTGATACTCTTATCAATCGTAATACAGTCATACCTGACGGGTAGACAACGGTAAAACTGGACCCTAACAACCCGTTTCCAGGGAACGCAAATTGTAGCAATCTTACAGTATTACTTTACTAAAACTGCCGCCAAGCTCAGTGATACACACGAGACACATCTCTGGGAAGCGTGCCGACAGGCGTCTGCGTTTTGTAGAGCAGACTTTCTTCCGAAAGGAGAAAGAAAAAAAGAGACGAATGGCTCTAATCCATTCATATGATCGGCCGCAGTACAATGTCTCTCTCGAGAGGACAACGCACACAAAAAAACTACCATTAAGAGACAATTTTAGGAAAGAACCAACTCACGCGCGTGCACTAAAGACTTTTTCCCACCAGAGTGAAAGGAGTGAGAGTGTGATTATAACAACAAGATGGGACGAGAGATATCATCTCCGCCCTCGACACAATCCAGTTTTCCTTCTTCCAACGTGGACCCTCCCTTCTTTTCTCATCACATGTACTCACACACACACAATCGGGAGAGAAAGGTTGGCGCATTTAACCACCGATGCGTGGGCGCGTGTTGTGGGAAATGTAAAAAAATAACAACGTCCTATTTGACCCCGCCCCAATTGACGGAGAACGACTCCACATATACATAATGACCCGTTCACATGACGCACGTAATTGGGTCGCTGCACTTGAGATGGGCTAACCCGTACATTCTTGGGAACTCGTTCCCTCTGGACTGGTCGATTTTGGGACCCGTTCCTTTTCAGTCGCTCACCGTTCCTGTTTATTGGCGGTCATGCATTTTTATTTTTGCATGTTCATAATGTTTAAATATATGTAAAAGGTATGTTAAAAAACTAGAAATCGTTGAGTATACTATAATGACAGCGATTCAGAGTATTGGATGAATTAAATATGGAAAATTATGTCACCAAATTTCACATGGTTTCGTAAACAAGTTTAATTGATGCAAAGAAAAACAGTACTGCTAATTACTCCGCTAGCAACAGCAGATAATTGATGTGGTATTATAAAGAATATCCTATCTCTTAAAGATGGGAGCGAAGGACCGAAAGGATTGACTGACCGAAAGGAACGGTCGTTCCATAGAAGTCGGTCCTCGGTCCTCCCGTTCAATCGATTGAACCATTCCTTCGGACCCGTTCGTTCGCGAACGACCCACCTCTACGATATACCCAGGAGAGCTTGATCGCGTTCACATTAGCGGATGGTTCCAACAAAATCAATGAAGTATAGCTGTCGGCATTCGCCTACGAAGCGCATTGTGTCAAGGAGAGGAATGCATACAAGATATATGGGATAAAGGGGCTGAGACTTCCCAGGAAAAAATATTTGGTTAGCAGCTGCTCTTATACTGGTCTGTAACTACACTGAAAGACAAATATCCGATCTCGAAGTGATCTGTCACTGCTCTGGATTTGAAATATCTTTAAAGCCCAGGACGGCTCAGTCCAGTAACGGATCACTGCCAGATCAGATATTAGTCTTTCAGAGCAGTCATAGAACAGTTTCAGAGTAGTTACAGACCAAATATTTTTATCTGGTTCACTCCAGGAAGGTTATTATATACCTACTGCTTCGGCATTTAAAGTATTAACAGATCAGCATTTTGGCGACACCGCAACGAACATTTCAAGTAGGTCTATTAAATAATTGAGATTTATTCTCACGTTGAGAAAAAGGGCTTTAGCATGACATCCACGGATTTTCCGAGGTTCTACCGCATCCAGGCGCCTCATTCAGGAAGGAAGCGACACGGTCGACTCTCGAGAAATCCGTGAATATCACAACGCACCCGAAGGTAGCCACAGGCGTCAAAAATGTCTTTATTTCAGGTTTCATTTGTTTCATTCAGTCCTTTATTAATTACTCATATGTTTTTCATTCGTGTCCAGCTCGGTAGACGGCAACACTAGCAAAGGATGTCCCAAATCAAGCTCCCTTAGCGAAAGGCATCTAAATATTTAGCTAGCTAACCGCATCCTCCCTAATGCCTAACGAATTGGGACACTGCTTAAGTGCTCTGCACAGGAGCCCGAGGATTCGTTCGGTGAATCATTCCCTAATAACTAACTGTCAATACAAAATAAGGTCCCACAGGTCCCTGCCCGAGCTCTTCGGTACGTGTCCATGCATCAAAAGGCCCGTATTGCCCTGACTGAACTCTCCGCTAGCGAATGCCACTAAGATTAGCTATGCCTAAAATAAAAAAATAGAAGAAAATGTACGAATTATAGTGGTGGGGAAACACGGTGCGATTTGTGCAGATGTCCTTTTTAATGGAAAGAGTCCATCTTTTGCACATCATTCTTCACCTCATCATATACCCCACGCGTGTTCAAAAAAGGTGTTGGGTTCTGTGATTGTTTTATTTTCTTACGCCGGGACATCTCCACACCACACGCGGCTTTTGTCTTTTGGAAATCGGCTTTAGGAGTTGTAGGAGTAGTAACTGGGGCAAGGCGTGGTCCGCTGGGGCCGTTCATCTACGCTCCCCTTGTCAGCGAAAGTTGGCACAGCGGCGTGATTTATAAATGGCAGATGATACGTTTAGCCGAGAGAGTGATGCTCTTCGCTCAAAGAAAACGTGACGCTGGGTCTCACTGCGATATTTCATGGGAATTATTTGGAGCGAACGCTCTCGTTACTTCTTCAGCATGTATCAAGTGCGTTTGCGGCAGAAAGAACTCGTAAAAACTTTGGGATAATTTCAGAAGATCTTCCTATCGATTAGCCCCTCTTTCTAAGAGTTGACGCAAATGTGGAATAGCCTTCATTGGTATATTTCTACATCTACGTACTACCCTGCGAGCCGCCGCATGGACAAGTGGCCGATGTGTTAGGACACCAGCCATGAAAAGATGTAAGGAGTAAGGTTTTGGAAGGTGAAATGTTGGCGTGAATTATGTGAGTGTATTTAGTGGAGCTCAATTTTTATTGTGGTAGCTTATTGTGCGCGGAAAGAACGAGTTTTCGAACCTATCTGTTGGGTAAAGAACCTCTCGTATTCTATCGCTTCAGTCAGACCTGGAGATATAGTGAGGCGTCATGACAGTATTCTGTGTCGCTATGAAATACACCAGTTCTGAATTTCTGAAGCAACCTAGGCCTAGCGTGTAGCCTCCAAGTCTCTAGGGGCTCCCAACTTCATCCCTCTAAAAGTTGTGACACACTATATATTCGCTCGTAGCACTTTTTAGCAAAGCGTGAGGATATTCTTTGTATTTATTAATTTGTTGGTTAAATTTTTATAACCAGAATTCAAGTAATGAAATGCAACTAAAAGGAAGTTCAGGAAACGATGATAGAATTACACTTAAAATTTTTTCCCGAACAAAAATTGCTATGACTGGGGTTTTCGGCGCGGAATAAACAATGTAGGCTAAATCACATTCAAATGCGTTGTTTTCGAAAATTGCGCCTAGTTATACGACTAGATATTAATAAGACAAATTTAATGACAAGAATAACATAACTTTGCGTTTAGAAAAAAATCTTTGCATTGTGATCGTATTGTTGTTAAGTATATTCGATGTGCCATTGGGCTATGCTTGAAAACAGTAATAAATTGCAAAAAATATTTGATATTATTCAATATTTTCACTCATATCCCCTGATATAGTTACAAAAAACACGTATGTGAAGTTTCTCGCAAATCAGTATGAAGGCCGCTTTACACGGCACATTTTATTGTACAAACGAATGTATCATAGAATGTACAAGAAACTGAACTGAATTAGAGCAGGTTCTATTTCCCGTGAAGTCATTCAGACAATCATACAATTAGCCGCTTTACAAGATACAATTTCCTTCATGAAGGAATTTGTACATTCGTTTGTACAATAAAATGTATCATGTAAAGCGGCCTTAATATCAAAAATCTTACGAATCTACTGAAAGTGTAGAGAGCATGCCACGCATGACGTAAAATTTTAAGCTGATCACTTTAATTGAACCACAAACGTAGACCTGTGAGAAGATGACTTATCCCATTCGAAACTGAATACGATCCCGTCATTCGCTTATTTGCCCACAAGCCTGTTATTACCAGGAATCACTTCTCCCGCAGTTCAACACCTTCTCTTTCCGTTCCCTTTTTTTCTTCAAGTCTGATCATCCGCAAACCCGCAAATCTATCGCTTCCGATCGTTCATTTGCGGCGGCGCCGGCGTCACTAGGTATTCTTTCTCTCTTCGTCTCCCGTCGACACGCGCCCCTGTCACCAGATGCCGCCACCGGTCACCACCCGATTCGACCACGCACCGATTTGCGGTTCCGAGACAGACGTCATATCAAAGACACTCGGTCCCGTAGCGCCGCTTACCCCCATTGTCGCCACATCACTTGCCGCCTGCGTCTCATCGTAATGTGGTTGGAGCAATTTATACTAATGTACAGACGTGCATAATATTTTACACGCGTGTTCCCATCTCGTAAGAGATATCAACAGACAGGGACCCTGGAATTTCGTAAATGAGTTTTTGTACACATTTTTAAAGAGTAAAAAAGTGATAACTTAGATGTGTAAAGTATTTAAAGGGAATAATTTGCCGTTTTTGCGTTCGAAAAGTCCGACGAAAGTTCATGAATGGGGTTTTAAATACGAAATTGGATGCATATCTGGTTTCTGGCACGAAATTAGACGCGAAATTTTGTATTTTTAAAAATCTTTCGCATTGGCTAATCCAAGCAAAGAGCCGGACACCTTTCAGCAAAAAATTAAAGCTCCGGAGAAAAGTGACCAGTTGTAAACAATATTTCAGTCAGTCAGATTCAGTCAGATTGAAATATTGTTTCATTTCGAATTTTTCTTGAGTGCACGATACGTTTGCCTAAAATAAATGCTTAATGAAGCAACAGAGCGTCAAGACAGCACGCATTTCGGAAAGACAGTTGTCAGAAGAAGCATTTTAATGCTTTTCCAGAAACTATAGAAAATCAACTACTATATGTATGATTCGGATCAGCAGTAATTGTAACTGGTCATATCATATAACTTCTGTCGTTTGTCTAGTTAAGTTTTGGTTTTAATAGAGATTAAATATTTTCTTTAACTCCCATTCAACCACCCACGATTACCGCCACCTTATAATCAACGGTTCTTTTTAGGAAAGCCGGCAAAGAAAATTAACTTCACGTACGCATGTGCGAGAACTCTTTTATAGGATTAGACGATAGTTTGGCATGCATTGGCGAGCGCACTGTTCATTTTTTGAGACGAGCACACGGTCAAAGGCCTTATTTTTCGGTCGCGTTTAAACAAAACCGGTTCTCTTGTTTTTAATGCTTTCTTCCATATCCACACATGGGCACCCACTTGCGCACATTTCTCCCTTCCTTTCATGGACCGTTCCACTGCATAGAAGCCGATCTCTCCAGATATATTACGGAGAGCACCTCATTTAAAAGCATCAGTCTGACGGTTAAATTTTACGGTCAAATACGCTATGATGCCAAAAACAGTTAACATCCAATGGCAAACAGCAGTACTGGTAAACAGTATTCAGCAGATTCAATGGTTTTAGGCTTAACTTTGAAAAACTTTTCCATACTGTTCAGGAATTAACAAAACTTAGTGAATCTCACTAAGAATATTGATAGGACCAACGGATTCGTCAGATATTTGTCTAATTTGTCGAATTTCGACTATTCGACAAAACCGGTCGTCCTATAAATATTCTAACATAAGTGAGACTTACAAAGTTTTGCTAATTCCTGAACATTATTCTGCAGGTTTGGGGAGTTTTTAAATGGAAGTGAGCAAAACTCCTTCGCTTTACCTAGTACACGCAACTTTATCTTTAGGCAAATTTAAACGATGGTTTCAGACCTCACTTAGTGGAATTCCTTGATATCAGGGATAGAAGGATTAACTTTGCAATTCCAAATTGTAAAAGATTTATTTACGACCGGTTTCGCCGCAGTGCAGCATCATCAGGTGGTCATCATGGTCATTATGGGCCACCTGATGATGCTGCACTGCGGCGAAACCGGTCGTAAATAAATCTTTTACAATGTGGAATTGCAAAGTTAATCCTTCTATCCCTGATATTTAGACAAATTATTAAAATTAGAAATTAATCCATATTCAAAATAAAGGCAATAGAACTTTAGCTCCTTTTGAAAGAATTTCAACTGTTTCAACCTTCACTTATCTAAGAAGTACCATCATGAGGGACGGAAGAAGTAAAACGGACATCAAGCGAATACCAGTGCAAGCTAAGAAGGCGTTCGTGGTAAAAAGACAACTACTGTGCTCCAAGAAGATAGAACTACATACTAGGAAACAGTATGTGGAAACATACGGGTGGAGCCTGCCATTAAATCTACATCTACATACTACCCTGCGAGCGGATGCATGGGCGTGCGGTAGAGAGTGTTAAGACACCAGCCGTGTACAAATGTGAGGGATACGGTTTTGGGAGGTGAAATGGTGACGTGTATAATAGGATTGTATTTAGTAGAGCTCGGTTTTTATTGTGGTCAATTATTGTGCGCGGAAAGAATGAGTTTTTGTGCTTATCTGTTCGGCATTGAATCTCTCTTATTTTATCGCTTCTGTCAGACCTGGAGATGTAGTGAAGAGTAATGATAATATTCTCTGTGTAGCTCTGAAACACAAAATTTCTGAATTTCTCAAGGAAGCTAAGCCTGAGCTAGGTTGTAGCTTCTGAGTCTCTAGGGGCTCCCACCTTAATCCCTCTAAAAGTTGTGGAACACTATTTGTTCGCTCGTAGCGGTTTTTAACGAAGCGTGCAGCTCAATGGATCGGAAGCATGGACCATTGGGAAAGAAGACCAGAACAAACTAGTAGCTTTCGAAACCTGGTACTAGGGGAGGATGCGGAAGATATTTCATATTTGGAAGGATGATATGAGAAAAGATGAAGTTCAGAGAAGAGTAGAAGAGGAAAGGACCTAATGGAACGCCATGCAGAAATAGAAAAACCAGATGGATTGGACACACACTGAGTCACAATGGGTACCTGAAGAACATAACGGCAGGTAAAATATAGAGAAAAATCACCACAGGAAGACCCAGGAATAAGTTCACGGACCAAAAGTTCCCTCGACAGCTCGGTTGGTTAAAAAGTTGGTCATAATATATTCTTTTTCTTTCAATTGGCCAGCATAGCACGTGCCCTCTTCACATGCATCAATGCCTGTTTCCATCGAGAATTGACATATATATATATAATTTACTTCCTACTCTGGAATCTTACAGAAAAATACCTACTCCAACTGATTGGAACAACAAAATGTTACCGTTACGAAGTATTTTTCACACAAAATCAACTATAATTACCATTTAATCATTTCTCCCGTAGCACGCAATGTTATGTTTGATGTGCAATGGTGGGAAAACGCACACGGAAAGGCGGAAAAAGTCTACAATTTTAAAAGTGATACTAAAATTTTCTATGAGATGGCGGAGTATGAACTAAACGGCAATTACATCTTACAAGAACATGGAGAAAGACTGGGTCATGAATCTACCATTTTTATGACTGCATTTTAACGATATGATTGGCTAAAAACTCGAAAATTGAGACGGTTTTGATGATGGAGGTTTGCAAGTTTTTAAAATATTTATTCGATGAAGAAGATCTTTCTACTGATGAAAAACAGTTTTTCAGATAAGCCTCATTTATTTTAGCCAAGAAAGTATTGTTTTATATGTAACTCAAAATTTCTCTTTGTATGTTATTTAAATTATATGTTATTTAATGTTTATTAATAATTATAATTGTAGGTAATTTAAAATTTCTCCCATTGAACGGTATTAACAACTCGAAAATTGAAGCTACAATCTGACTTTAATTAGGAGAAATCACAGCAAGAAATATCGTAATGCATAGCACCTTGATGCGTGAAGGAAAAAGTAACCATGTATACACCGATAAAAAAACCAAACAAGTGAATGCCAACGATGGACCGGGTCCGGAGTGAAAACTTTTGGCCGCAGCACTTATTCTTACGTGCAACCGTCTCGATTTATCACCGTAAGTCGACAGTAATTTTTTTGCACAGCTTGAATGGCTTGGCGCCCCGGGTAGGGCATTTGATGGGCCCGTTTTCCGTTCATCCCTTGCCCCCCTGGTCGCCACTCGAAACCGGAGAAAGTGCTAGGAGTGAAAGTACATTTCCAAGGGGGGTCAGGCGTTTTGCATGTCCAGCTGGGCTCGCGGCAGGTGGTTCGGTCCGACGGAATCTCTCCCTACCCGTCCCCACGAAAATGATCATCGGCATGACCACCGAAAATACTGAGTATTCTCGGTGGTCATGCCCCTACACCCAACCGAAGTCCTGGCGGTCTTCTTCCCGAAAATGGCCACACGTGAATTTTATGATAATCGTCCCAAGATGATCTCTTTCCCTCCGATTTCTTTAACGTACGTTCGGAGATTTGGCCGGAGAGGGCGAAGTCGATTTATAGCATGGAGATGGTAATTTTTTTCGACAAAGGTGAACGCCCCCAACGATCGGCGAAGTGGCCGTGAAAGTTGATCTTCTCGACTAGGGCCTCGAAATTTATTACTTAGATTTTTCGAACGATTGTATGCGTGGAGAGGGTAAGCTGGGTGGCCAGGCGGGCAGTTAAGAGATGATACGTAGTGAAAAGAAGAGGAGTGAAGGAGATCTCATGGAAGCCACTGACGGAAGAGGCAGTGAAAGATAACGGAACCGAAATGTAACGGCAGAATTGGGAGACAATAGAGATGCTCGTCCCAGTACACGCACTGGCTAAGGTAGTTTGAGCGAAATATCAATTCACCCAGAAATCGATGACTTTGGTCTCATTTTAAAGAGAAATATCTTACATTTCCAAAGATACCAAAATATCAGCCCCTTACCGAACTACTTTCCGAGATTGTTGACGAAAAATACCAACCCTTATACATGGAAAATGGTACGTGTATGCACTCCAGAGAGACCTTGTTTAAAACATGAGTAATTTCAAACTCCTATATGTCGTAAAAAAATTAACAGTGTGCAGTTTATGTTTTCTCGACTATTTTTTAAAATAAATCATATTGTCCGTCACAACGGAAGGTATATCGCAAAATACCACCCGTTGTGAAATTTTGACCGTACCGTGTGAAAAAATGAGTCAAATTAAAGGCTTATGCGCATATTTTCATTTAACTTCCTAGAATTTCAGTTATAAAAAAGTATATTATTGCACCATCAATAATGCGATATCATGTCATACTTCTTAAGACTGATAAAATTGAAACGCGAAATTCGAATTACGACTAGTGAAATATCTCGCTGAAACAACCTTAAAGACCAGGATAGGCACAAGAGTTAGCTAAATCATAGAGCAACGACACATATACGCCAGTAGAGCTGATAGTGTGTGAGGAAGCGGTCGACCGTGAGAATCATGGGTGAATATTGTGGAAGAGACTGTAACGAGGAGGACTATTATGATTTCCTCGAAATGGGGAGAGTGATTGAAGCAATGCACTAGTATAAGGGAAGCGAAAAAGGTTTATAAGGACAAGGCATCATGAAGGAAATGTAAATAAAGAACCAGTTTTTTAGGGCTAACTGCAAATACTAAGTTCTTAGGCTCTGCCCACCCCAAAGAGATTGAAGTAATGGTATTCTTGATTGATTGCCAAATTGATATCCAGGGAGAAAATATATTATCCTAGGCTGATTACGGAATATATTGAAATAACTAAAGCGAAGGATAGCTTTAACAGAGAAGATGGCTACCAGTGCATGAAAGAGGATTTGGCAGGAAGACAAGAGCCAATCTCAGAGCACGGGGGGAAACAGGTGGCCTATATTAACGCGGCCAAAATGATGCCTCAGCACTTCAACCTGATGACGCCTGTAGGGACACGGGCGAAACTGTTGTCTCAAAATCAACCTACGCGGTGGAAACCCGAGAAATGGGGAAGCGCTATTAGAATGTGTCCATTAAAAATATTTCCGCAGAAAAATTCGGATTTTCTGCGTTTCAGTTTTGAATTTCAACAGCTAACCCACTCCATCAGCGGAAACAAGATGTTTTACAACTAGTTTTTAAAAAAATTTTGGATTGAGAAGTTGTTTTGACTCGCACGCTTCCGGTGGAACCTCCTTAAATGCTACGAATTCATTCAAACGCATACACAAATCATAGCACTAGGGGGAACGCATCAACGCATTACGATAAGGGAAGAAAACGGGAAGTAACGATGATAAGGCCGTCACGCCCCTTGGCAGCTGAATAACTCATACAACGATGCCTCCGGTTGGCTGGCGATGCGAGAATCTCACGGACATAATTACTTCATCAAGATCAGCGCATTCATTTGTTTTTTTTTAACTTCAGCTTTTTTCAAACTTAAACGCAGAGCAACCAGAAGTTGAAAAAAATAGCAAATTCTTACACCGTTACTTCCAGGCTCTCCACTCTAATGATTCCCCATTATTCAACCCCCTAAGGTTGCAAATTACTTAAATTGCATATTTTTCTTTAATAGATAGAGTTATGAGAGGCAAAACATCGATGAAAGGAGAAAAAATGTGGAAAACATACAGCATGGTAGCACAAATGTATACCGATGGCATTCAAATGCGCAAATCTTGAGTAAATCACTAGAGTAGTTAAATACGCCTTGAACACTATTTGTAACGGATTTGTACCGGAGCTATAGAAAGTAGCAAAATAGATATAATTTCCGAAAAAGGTTAAATTTTTCGCATATAAAATTTACAGACAAACAACCCGTTAGGTGGATCATTTTTTGCGAAAAAAAGTCTTTACTTTCGCGCGTCATGGCGCAATATACCAGTGTGCGATCTATGTGGTAACCCCAAAAAACAGAGGATATAATGGAGGTGAACACCAGCATAACATTCGAGAAGTTTCGCTCATGTTCACGGCTAGCATTCACCATTGTGAACTGAGTCTTTGGATAAAACTAGCAGTGGGGAGTATACAGTATTATGCATAAGAAACCATGAATCATTAAATTAATACTTCTATTACAGCTGTACCAACGACAGCTTCTAAATGTAGATAAGAATGACTTTATAGAAACTTAATCGATGAAACTGTGCGGATACAACTGCCTAATTGGTACCCAGTGGCATCACACTCATACAGAATTGAGCGAAATATCACATATTTCCCTTTAGTTATACCTAAGTGGATTGATTCGAAGCGCTTGTAAGCACGTAACCACGAAACGAGCCAACAGACAGAGTCGAGTTACGCTAGGCTTTCGCGAAGTTACCCCCATTCATAAACACTTAATGTGGTATTGGACTCATGGGCAATCATTCTAAATATTTAAAAAGCTTAAATATAGCATCTTAGACGCGCGTTTTATAAACTGAGATAAAAATAAATAGGGTATCCAGGCGAGTTTTACTTTAACTCAGCCTTGAAAGCGGAGATGTTAGTATGTGTTCTTATGGAGATTGCTCAAATTAGAGCAGAGAAACGTCGATTTTACTAGAAATAATGCATAAACTTCAAATTACAATTGTTTATTATAAGAATCGATAAGTCCTGGGCAACTGAATAAAAGTAAAATATAGGAATCTCATTCCTGTTTCTGAAAGTAAACGGCTAATTACTGCCGAAATTTCAAAATTCGGTAGGTCTAAACAATGGCGATACGGTCGGCACCTACGGCTGAGAAAACGTGGCCATTAATAATAATTTCGTCAAATAATTTTCCGAATTTGTACATTAATTTTGGTATTCAATAAGTGTCCCATTTCATCAGCGAAAGCAAGATTTCTCTAACTAAATTTTAAAAATTCGAAATTTAGTATTTGTTTTGACATAGTTCGGAGCCACCTCAGAAAATAAGCTAGTTGCACCATAGAAAAAATCCCTTGGGCAAACTGTCCATGGAAAAAATACGTGAGGTGGCAGTTAAGGGGATGATACCAGGCGCTGGACACACGCTTTCTCTAGAAGGCGCAAAAAAAGCAGACTGTACATCTCCGGTTTAACGCCCCATACGAAGATCGATTTAACAGGCCATTACATTCATTCCCACAGACGGAATTCGATGCAATATTGCCTCCTCTAAGTCCGAGGCTGGTGGATATGGCAACTTTTTGTTTCTCTCGCCGCGTAAGCTTTCCCTTCCAATCAGCGATCCCAGCGACAGCGCGTTTACTTAATACAAGCTGAATCATTAGTCGTTTTTTCCTCAATCAAGAGAAAAAATCCATTGTGTGCTTTCTCGGCATAAAGACAATGATGATGATGAATACGATGAAGCCTATCACGGCATTGTAAAGGTGTAAATGCCCAAGGGCTATTAGAGGTACTTCCATCTCCACTACGTGGATCAAAACACAAGGGCTCAACCTTCTCCTTTGTTTTCTCAAATATTCCACTTCCACTGACAAGCCTAACATATTTAAAAACACAAAAAATACACAATATGCGAATGTTATTAAACGAATATTTTTCAATCAAAATGTTTTCCAGAAGATAGGAGCAGAGGGTAGCGAAATTTCTATTGAATTACCGCAATTTGACTTCAATTGTCACGGCAAGTTCCTTATAATAAAAATACAATTCGAGGCCTCCAGTTTATCCATGTTCAACTATGAAAGTTTTCGATTCTTATTGACAATTTTGTGCGAAAATGTCAAGTATATTAGAAAGAAAAGTACTCTTTTCGCAGCAGTTTCACCCATTCTCGCTTTTAACTCAATGTTATTTCAATTTGATTGCAATATAACGATGAATTATAGGTTATTACTCATCCTTCCAAACAGGAGAATGTTTTTTTTTAGTAAGTAGCTTAGAACATAATACGTAAAAAATTTTAAAGTTGTAACCATCTGATATAGTGTAGTATTTTGTATTTTTTCCTCCGTACGCGGCATTCTTAACCTGTGAGTGCTTTCTCGCTAGAATGATGATAATGAATAATGATCATTAAACCTATCACAGAATGAGCTGCTACATACGCCCCAGGGCTTTAATTATGCAAGACGGTCTAAGATTTAATTCTCGTGTCTGTACTGCCTGAATTGTGAGTTCCGAAGTATAAATTAATGCACTTAGATAAAATGTTGTCCTAAATTTTCCTCGAATTGATTGGAAAGCAATTAAGCGTGTACTAAATGACCCACAATTACGACTATCCACCACAACTTTGCGCGAGTCTCCCCTTGGCACCTGAGGCTCGATTTTCGACAACAAGTAAGCATTGAATATACGGAATGCCGGTTGAACATCCAAAAGATCCTTTTTTACTAAAAAGAAGGGGCATATTTTAACGCCGCATTCCTGTATATTATGCTCCTATTAATTTTTGCGTATGTTTTTTATTATTTTATTTATTTTTTGGTTGGATTAACCGAAAATGCCTCTTCGCTTAAATTATTTTAATGATTATATGGTTTTTATTTATCTTTTTCGACGTTGTTAAGTATTTGTTAAGCTTTTGTTATGGTGGAGATTGTTAAATAACAAGGGAGAGACGCGTAACGAGTCCGAACGTGTGTACTGAAACTTCTTCACCTCCTTCTGGAAAAATAAATTATACCAAGAAAATTGGGCACCAACTATCTAAATAAATAGCGCCATCACGCAGCAAGGCGTCACAATATGGAGTAAATTTAAAAAGTATGTATGGTACGCACAAAGAACTCCGAAAGCGAGTCAAATGATTAATGGACGCAATAGAAATATATTTAGTTTTTTTCCAGTCTGCCCCACAAGTTTTGCGATATCATGATTTATTTCGTCATTAGTCGTTCAACATTAAGATTGGTTGACAGATGCCCCCCACCCTTCCCTATCAAATTCTAGTTACCCAACCTCCTGTTATCTCTTGCTATGTACTTTCCTCTTTATTTGGTCCATGAACTTATTCCTGGGTCTTCCTCTGGGGACATCTCCCTCTTTTTACCTTTAATTATGTTCTTCACAAATCCATTGCGTCTCAGGGTGTGTCCAATCCATCGGGTTCATCTTTTTTGTATGGTGTTCCGCATGGCCCTTTTCTCTTCTAATCTTCTGTACACTTCATCATTTCTTATTTTGTCCGTCCATTTTATCTTCAGCATTCTTCTCCAGCACCAGGTTTCGAAGGCTTCTATTCTTTTCTGGTCAGCTTTTCCAATTGCCAGTGCTTCCGATACATAGCATATGAGCATACATACCCAATATTTGTTCGATTACAACTTCTTCCAATAAAATACGTGTTTGTTTTTAAGGTTTGAAAAATACTTTACTTGAAGAGTGGCAACATACCCGCGATTACCGGAAGTGACCATTTATATAATTTAAGAAGAAGTTGCACTGCCTAAAAAACCAAATCTCACCCAGTATAAGAGATCCTTTGTGTATTTAGGTCCTAAAATATTCAACTCCATACCGGAACAGATGAGAAATGTAGTGAATGTGACCAAAATTTTCAAGTTGTTAAAAGAATGGATATTGCCACATTCTAAAATTGAAAACCTATTAGGCCTGTAATGATTACCTTATACCAAACGGCACATATTGGTTGTTATGAAATAAATTGTAGCAAATTTTGTATTACATGAATGTAATTTGTGCTTAATGTATTACTATTCATATGATTTTCTGTGTATTACATTGTCATATTTGGGTGTAAATTGATATAAGTAAACAAATTTCTAAAGTTGTACGAAACCGTACATGTTGTCCTCTATGCAATAATTTGTAAGTATTATTTCTGTTTTACATGAATGTACTACATTTGCTCGATGTATTATTATTGTTGTATATTGCATTCCATTTTTCATAATATGGGCAAAACTGATATATTCCAATTAATTGTTTTTATGCATTGTAAAATCGTGATTATTAAATGCCAGCGATGCTATTTATTTAAGGAAGGCAGTCTCCATACAGGTGACACCTTTGAGTCTGCCTAAAGCTCCTACTATTTGTAAAAAAGTATGTATAAAACTGTAGAGTCAAATATATTATTATTATAGAATTTCACGCTCGACACGAACGTTTTCGCATGATTAGCTAAATCCCCCATTCATTTAATATATTGATTTCTGAACAAAATATTTGGCAAAAATAGTAATTTGATGGTAAAAGTTGGAGAGAGAGTGTCATGAATGCATGGACTATTATAGAATATAGAATGGATACTTTGGTGAAGACATATGTATGGAGTGTTCCAAGTCGAGTTGACCAAGTAACGCCACTTCGTTAGAAATAAGTTTCCAAATTAGAAGAACAAAATACATAACCACCATGAACACTATATTTATCCATATTTGTAAAAAAAACACTTGTCCAATTTCTTTCACAAACTTTCGACACCAACCATGATTTCAGCCCATAATGCCATCATCAGGATACATTAACACTAGAAGCCCCGGGGTGGGTCAATTGACCCATTTTGAAATTCGCGATGACGTTACGCCGTTAATTTTTAACGGATCATAAAATGCTTTTATGACTTTTAACAAAATACAGATATGCTCTTTTTACCAAAATTTTGAAGAGTTATCTTAATCAGTTTCCTTAAAAAACAAAAGTATACCTAGAAGCCCCAGGGTTGGTCAACTGACCCACTCCATATTATTTCAACTGGAAATCATATTGAAAAATATTCTGGAGCTGATTGAACCAAATAAAACACCAATAATAACACTAATACTGATAAATCAGTAAATGATAAGAGATAGGAAGTACAAAAAGCAAAAAAACCACAGTGGGTCAATTGACCCACCGCGGGGCTTCTAGGTATACCGACAGTCCCGGGGCTTCTAGTGTTAATCCAAATATATCAGCCTTTTACACATTTACAAAGTGGGGATTTTCAAACGAGGATAGAAAGTGACGGTTGGAACAGAGAATAGAGGGGATGAAAGGATGGGAGAGGCTTCGGGATAGGCTGAGAATTGGTGAGGGGGCATCGGGAGAGTGTTAGGCATTGGGTGAGGGGTAGGTACAGTCCTCATATCACAGGCTGGGATGTAAGAAGTATATGAGAGGTGCATGGGCAACAACAATATCAATACATAGCTGAGATTCGCGGTTATATATTTGAAACTGTCCAAAAAAAGTCCAATTTAAACCTTTGGGCGAACAGTAGAGACGAAAAGTACGACGTTCGCGTCAAAGTACAACAGGTGTTTATTTTCAAATATGCTAATTCATAGGTTCCACAAAGTTTGTATCAATACGCTCTCTTATGTTCACAATGTTTATCATTGAAAAAAGAAATATTCTGCACTATTTTTACTTATAACTTGCATGGTAAGTTGATCGAAAGCTCGGGGGAGATATACATAGCATAGGAAACGCAAAAAACTGCAACACTTGCCACTGCGGTACAAAAAAACCTTGCGAACCGTGAGACGATAAATAGAAGAAGAAGGAGATATGCAGGCAACTACCAACACTTAGAGCTACGGTGCGCATATAAGGAGCAGTCTCTTGAGAGAATAAAAACCTGGAGAAGAGAAAGGGGTTTGGAGGGGTAAATGGGATTCGAATCGCAGTCTCCGGATAAGGGAAGAAAGAGAAAAGACCTCTTCTTCACCTCAAGTGGGTCGTCGCTTCTGTTTTTTTAATCCCTTTCCGTTCGGATTGAAGGAAAGAAGAAATTTGACCAAAAAAATTCACGATCTCTACAAAACAAGACGCACACTTACTTGTAGGACTTCCCTTCCTTCCACTTTCCTCACAACCAACCCATATTTTTAAGTCCCTCGTTCCTCCCTCTTTCTATTTCCTTAAGGCATAATCATCACTCTGAGAGACTGATAGGTGACTGTCGCACTCACCAAGAGAATGCCAAGAGGCGAACTTGGCGAAACTTCATTAAACATCACTCTCAGGAGTCTCAACGAAATTTTAAGCAATTCATACAAGATTCATTTGATGGTTTTTCAATCCTAAGATTAGTCGACTGCAGCCCTTCAGTCTTCCCTATCTAATACTAGTTCCCTTACCTCCTGGTATTTCTTCCTACTTACTTAACTCTTTCTTTGGTCAATGAACTTATTCCTGAGTCTTCCTCTGGGGACTTTTCCCTCTATTTTTCCTTTAATTATGTATTTCACTAAGTCATTATGTCTCAGAGTGTGTCCAATCCATCTGGTTCTTCTTTTCTCTATGGTGTTCCATATGGTCCTTTCCTCTTCTACTCTTCTGTACACTCCATCATTTCTTAGTTTTTCCGTCCATTTTATCTTCAGCGTCCTCCTCCAGCACCAGGTTTCAAAGGCTTCTAGTCTTTTCTGGTCAGCTTCTCCAATCGTCCATGCTTCCTATCCATAGAGTGCCACGCTCCCAACGAAGCTTTTCCCATACTGTTTCCTGGTTTATAGTCCTATCTTCTTTGAGCTCAGCAGTTGTCTTTTTCCCATGAACGCCTTCTTAGCTTGGGCTTTTCCCCGCTTGATGTCCTTTTACTTCTTCCGTCCCATGCGATGGCACTTCCGAGATAGATGAAGGAATCCACCTGCTCTAATATCTCTCCTCTCAGGGTAAATTTCACATTCAGCTTCTCTCTTCCATATACTGGTATTTTAGACTTCGTCCTATTTATTTTCATGTTGTCATATAGGATTCCACAGCCTAATTAAATTTTTAAGAGCCAAATTCCTCAGTGGAAAAATCATTTCCATTGACCAGGATTCGATATCGGATCCATCGTCATCGCGCTGAGCACTTTAACTAGGTTATCAACCTTATAACATGTACACAACCCACTTTTCTTAAGATTTATAAGAACCCTAGCTTGATTTGAGCATATATTATAAACCTAGACTTCCACCATCGAATGTTGTATAATATTACTGGGCCATTGGTCATTTAATGAAGATATATTGGTAGTAAAAATGAATGTTAACGATGAAATCAACTGTAATAATGGCGGTGCGATGGCATCTCTTCACGTACCTTTTTTATCTCCGTTTTCGCCCATATACAATTGTCCAGAAACTATTGTAACATGCAATAGATATTGAGAAACCTAAAACACTTTTTTCAGCTTAGGCCATCTATAATATAACACGAGTATTAAGGTTTAAATAATAGACTTCCGGTTTTCGTCAGAGCAAATAGCACACACACTGATACAGATGAATGTGGCAACGTTGACAATGGAGGCTTCCACTATCTGCCTTGTTTACCAAACTTTTTCGTGAAATGCTGAAAAATTAGTTGTTACATATACATTTTGAAGAGCTTTTCGCCTAAATATATACCTTATCCTCAGTCCGTTAAATAATCATGATATCATATCTCGCCGAAATGGGAAAGGAGGAAGGAGTCGGTATATTAACTGGTTTTCGTTACAAAGTGAAGGCTTCTGTTTTACGTTTTGTGCTCTTTAACTTTACCCTAAGGAGTATTTATATGAAATTTAAATAATATATAAGGCAACACTAAGCCAAAATTTACTCTCTACAGCAAAATGCTAAGCTAGGGACGAAAAAAGGAGGGAGCTATATATAAAAGAAGGAAGGAACAACAAAGAAGAAACAATGTATTGTGTTGAATGCGGCAACGTTGCCATTGGAAACTTTTGCTGTTTAACTTGTTTACCACATTTATTTCTAATTTACATGAGAATTAGGTATTTGATTACATAAATATTTAAATGCTTTATGCATGAAGATAATAATACCCTTCCTTTAGTCCGTTAAAAAATCATGACCTCAAATCATCCCGAAATACCAATGTACCCTGGAGTCAGTATAATTACTAGTTTTCGTTACGTGGTAAATGCTTCAGTTTAACGCTTTATCCTGCAAGATTTTACCCGGAGAAGAATTGCATGAAATTTAAAAAATATACAAGGCAGCATCAACCCTAAATTTACTAATTAACGCTAATTTTCTATATCATAAGAAAGCAGTACTACTAAGTGTAGGTGCCTTCTTAATTTTTAAAACTAGAAAAAAACATGGGGATCGCAAACAGTTACACTTATGACACGATCCATGCGTAAGAACTTTTTCCCAAACTCCTCAATGCATCAAATCTTGGAAATCAAGTAAAAAAGCACTGAATATCCATAAAAACATGAAAAAGCGATGGGTAAAATCTCACCGTGGAATGCTCTCGTACTCCGAATGGAAGAAATCCATTCCAAAAAGCCAAGCAAAGCCAGAACGTACTCACCTGTAAATGAAAAAAGAAATACAAATTAGCATGCATAACAGCATTAAGGTTGGTATAAAAGTAATCTTATTACTAAAGATGTACAAAATCCATCATATGTATTATAACATGAGGCTGGTTAGCTCTATAACAACCAGAATGTACACCCAGCACTACGGAGCACAGTAAACGAATGACGAGATCGACAGTAGCGCTGAAAATTATCAATCATCAATATATAATTTAGGAATAGATTTCATTATAATTAAAAGGAGTCACACACAAAAACTATACATTAAACACCAATCACACTACTCTGTCTACTCCTCATTCTCCATACTACCAATCCGTTATCAATATTTTTTCGAAGTACTAAAAAACTTATGCCTAAGAAGTTCTAATATTGCAAGTTGACTTCTAAAAAGTAATTTCATTGACTTGCGTGAAATAAATTAACTACCACTAACCAAACCATATATAACGCTGTTTCGTGTTCTCTATGTACGGAAAAAAATATTTAACTTTCTTCCCGATGACATCAAAAAAGAAAATATTTGCGAGAGGCAAAAAAATTGATTATTACTTATGAGCGACATTGAATTTTGATTTAGTGATCTGAATGTCATCTAGTGATCGGAATGGTATAACTGATACTGAACTTCCACTAAGTTATCTGCTTGCATTTTATCTTATGTTACGGAGAAATTGAATACTATGTAATCAAATTGTCTAGAATTCTTGACTGCAAACAAAATTATTCGTTAAAAAATCACGATATTAAATCCTACAGAAAAGCAACGGAGGATGGAGTCAATATAAATATTAACTTTCGTAACGAGGTAAAAGCCTCGGTTTAGGCTTTGTCCTCTACGATTCAACCCAAAGGAGTATTTACATAGTATTTCAAAAATATGCAGCGCAACACTTAAATTTATTCATTACAGCAAAAGCTAAATATCTTAAGAAAACATTACTTCAAAGCCCAGGTTCCTCCTTGAATCACCACAAGCTCGCGCCTAATATTTATCACTCCGGCAAAGGTATAAATATATTTGTAGTACCTGGAGGAACCTTGTGCGTTTTCTTGCGCCGCGACCGGTAGAGGGGAAGAAGAAAGGGGGAAGAAGGAAGGGGAAGAAGGAAGGAGGGAAGAGTCAATTAGCTTTCTCGAAGATTTCTTTGAGGAGGCTGCTAAGACACGAACCCGTTTCCTGCATCGATCCGACGGGACGACAAAAAAGAAGTCCAGTCTCTTTCTTCCTGTCGTCGTCGCGTAATTTTCGAGGTCACAATTTACCGACCACAAAAAAGAAAAATTAAAAAGGAAAAAAATCAAATTGAATTGGAGCTAAATTTCTACTGGTATCGAAACTGAATATAGTATTGAAACTGGTTCGGTGATGCGGCGTCATAATGACTAATACAGAGGTAGCAGTTCTCAGAAAACAACATTTATGGACGGTATAATTATTTCAACAATACTGTATCTGCATTAATTGTGTTAAGTCACTTTGACATAATTATTTTCTTTCATCCTATAGCAAAGATGGAATTGAATGGGTGAATTCACCTATATTCCGGAGAAATCTTTGTAAAATAATATTTGTATTTATCTAATCTGGAATAAAAATCATTATTATTATTATTATTAATTACATCTAAATATTGACTTCCAAGTATAACAATTTTTTTGTTCAAATAGCTAAGTATTTGTTGCATATTAACAAATCATTATTGTTGTCACTGCAATATCTTAAATTGAAAATAGGTTCATATCAGCCTAATAATACTCTTTCCCCACTCCTTTTTTCACGACTTAAAATGTTACTTAAGACTCAACTGAAAATTAACTCAAGAATCGAAAGTAATCGAAAAATTGAACAATATTCAAGGGAAATGCTCTTAACTATCAAACAACAACGCGATAGGCTGGCAATTTATTCCGCAAGGGGACAGACAGTTATCTACGTGGACAGTTGCTATATCTTAAAGTAGACGAGAAAGTAGGAAATATTTTTAGGGGAAATTTGTTTGATTTCACACAATCTCCATTTCAATACAAATTTGAAATATGAGTGCACAAGCACAAACCTTTGCGTACTCCTTTCCACAATTTGCTCCTTCTATACAGCAGCCACATTAAATCATAAACAGTTCTTCAAATAAGATCAAGTATCCACCGCAAACTATTATTCAAATGAGTAAGTAATTCAAACGTAATTCGCTAAACGCGATGAAGACAAGAAATAAACCCAACGTCGTGGTGAGCTAACTCCCGATCAATGTGCCAGTAGGTCCACAACGTTATCTTCCGACCGTTGGGATGGGGTATTGCATCCAAAATATTCCAGAGTAATAGGGTTAATTTGCGGAATTAGAACATTTACAAAAGTAAACGGTACTGGCATACCATTTCCGTAAAGTGACGTAGATGTAGATGTATTTATTACATTTGACGACACCGTACACAAAGTTTTCCCCAAAAAATCAATGAAGTAGATGACTGCACTTCATGTACCCTCCACAACGATAACGTTGGAAAACGAAAACTCCCTAAAAAATCTGTAACCCTCCCAGGGTTCGACCTCAAGGTCCTCGTAGAGATAAGGTGTGTGGTCGTAAAATCTAGCCACCAGTTCCCCGTGAAATTACGACGCAGACAGATTCATTCATGAGAAAAAACGCAAAAAAAAGAAAACCTCAAGAGAGTGCCCGGCGAGTCTTTCCGGCGTGGTGGACCACAAGCCAATCACGGAAGAGGGTGTGGAGAAGGGTGGTGGTGAGGAGGGGGAAAAAAGTTGAAGTTCACCAAAGCGTTTCCTCATTAATTCGGCCACGGTGCCTGCTGCCGCCTCATCTTCCCCTCTTCCACACAAAAGCCGACGTCCGACCGAAATAAAAAAATAAAGGAAACAACAAATAAGAAAAGAGAATCGGAAAAAAACTAGTCGCGCCGACTGAGTTGAAAATCCAGGCGCGACGTGAGGATGTCGTCCCTCGTCCCCAATGTCGCGGTCGCCCGCAAGGACGAAGCGAGCGGGAGGAATAAATAAAAAAAGAAGCGCGACATGCGTAGAAAACACTATTATCATCGTGCCACGCGAATCCATTAGTGAAAGAAAAAAATGTAACGTTGTCATTCACTCGTAGTTACACGCTAATATTACGAATTTATTTGAATTCTTCTAATTCACATTTCAACTACATCCTACGCTATAATCCCACGAATGTTAATCGTAAGCTAAAGTAGCGTTTCCGCTAACTTGAAGGTTAATGAAACTTAGCCTCTGGCATATTACATAAGACAGTCGGTTAGTTGAAGCGCCATTGTTGAAGAAAACTATTAACTCCGGTTTTATTACCGAGAAAAAATTTAACCACAGATCACTAACGTAAACCACAAGATGACGAGACCTTTTCGTTTACAGAAGGTTAGCTTTTTGCATAATGCATGAGACAGTAGGTCAGTTCACGTGAGCGTTATATTTGAGAAAACGCATTGACTCCGGTTTTCAATCCGAGTAAATTTTTAACCAGAGAACATAAAACCAGGCTTACGTGAATATTGCATTTTTATAACTCATTACTAATTACCCATTCTACTTATCAAGAAATAATCTCCACATAAAGGTTCCGAATAATAAATATACCGCTCTTATATTTCATGAAACAATGTGAAATCCACAAAGTTACTTCTTCATTAGATACGGAACGTTTCCATAACTTAAGCCATCGTCAGCGCAAAATATATTATGCCGTAAAGGAATTGGTTATTGACAGAATTTATAGCATCGAGTGCAAGTAGTTAAGCAAGATTTTGCGGAGAGGTTGAATGGCATAAAAGCACGTTTAAATTAACATAAATTCGCTCAAAATTGTTTTAGGACAATTATTAAGGTTAAAAACCTGGAATAAAGTCGAAAAAGTATGCATTACAAAAGGCGTTTTTTCACATATACAATGTATGTTCCTATGCTAATCTGCCACTAACAAAAAATAATTAGTTTCACAGTATGCATTTTGTTTTTAAAATACCACGTTCAACGATGAATTAGCAGTCTTATAGTAGACAAAATAAGTATAAAATATGCTGATTATTCGAAGATCAATTTTGTAAATGGACCATTTTACCAGCCGCACTTAATGCTATAGCAGCGGTATCCCTATTAAATCAATCAATAAAGTTGATTACTCGACAAATAATACCTAGCATACGCCTTAACTTCATTTTCACTCGATTCCCAAGGAAAACTTACTTTATATCAACATTTATTGCTAAAAATGTAAAATTAATTAGACAGAACAACATTTCTCTCCGCCACATTTCACCAAAGTTTTGGCATTAGCATTCAAGTAGAAAATTTTCCATAGCAACGCAAAAAATTTAATTAGGTCAAGATGCTCCAACGCAACTGCTCATGTGAAAACAAACATTGAATTCCACCCTTTCGCTTTTACTGTTAATAACCTTGAAGGGAACAAGATTAAAATACAATCCCTGCAGATTACTTCAAGATAATATTTATGAATACTCTCTTTCTCAGTCAAATGAGCCCACTGCAGAGCGATTTCTGTTGAGTCTAAACTACCTTGACTACATTTCCTTAAGCTATTCACCATGTCTCAAAAATTACAATGCTAATAGACCGAAACATTATCTTCAAACAATTACCTGGAAGATTTATCACATGATCGCCATAATTTCAGGACAAAAAGATATTTTTAGAGTATGGAGAAATATTTTTATTATTCAATGTTTCACCATACTCGCTAAATAACACCCTGTAATTTCACCATTGTTTTAAGACAAAAATAGCGTGGAAATATGCGTGAATAGCGTGAGTCTTATTGTACACATCAAAAAAGAAAACACTTTTTTTTTAAAGATGGTAGGAGCAATTTTTGATTACGTACAAACTTGCGTGAAACTTTGCATAAGTGTACTTAATAATAATATGTACAGATAAAAGAGAAAAAATGTGTTTGCTACCGATTTCGTTTCTTGGCAACTTAATGCTATTTTAATGCGTATCCTTATGGCACTCGACATATATTACGAAATTATTCGATGACATATGAACAGATTTTCTTCTGAACGTGAAAAAAAACGTTTCATAATACTTAATGTTCCCAAAAATATTCAAGTACCAAGCCGAATAAAAAATTCTCATTTAAATTCGATTATCACCTAAATTTTGTTTTTCGCGCCATAACCATGGTCACAACAACATAACAAGGACATAACATTTAATTGAGACAAAAATTTTAAAATGTAACATTAGCGTCATTAAATCGCAAGAATTGTGGTTATTTCCCCTTGTACATCGATCTACACACGTGAAATATGGTCCAGGAATTTTTTTCGACTTACTTGAAGTTATTAAAATGGGCACTCAATGGCTCACTTCTAGCGCTCCAATCACCTTAAGGTCATTTGAGCGAGATATTTCCCCAGTTATAATGGAGACTATATTCGCATTTTACGTTTTAATTTCAACAGCTGCAGGAAGGATGAAGACAACATTGTGATATTAATGGTGCAAAAATATGCTTTTACAAGAATGAAATCCTTTGTAATTAAATAAAAATATCTACAATTATTAACAACGAAAAGGAAAGCTTTCACTGGGTGGAAGGACGTCATAATGATCCAGATAATTTTATTGATTACCACAATTTATTTTGAAATTACAGACCAGTTTTAGATCTAGAACGAAAGATGGTTTGACGGCCGAAACCTGTGGATAACTTTTAAATAAACTGTGAATATCACTAAATTAATCTTGATCATTAAGAATATCTACCCAAGTCTTTAATTTGGCTCATTATTTCAGGTGGTTGGCTTACAACTCCATAACAATGGGAGGTTTCTTCTGATCCTGAAAATTTACTGTTGTAACTGTATGATTTATTTTCAAAAATAGTAGGTAAAGAAAACAAACTGCGCAATGCAATTTTTTTACGAGATCAAGGTGTTTTAAATTCCTCATTTATTATTAAAAATGTCTCTAGAGTGCAAACACTGACCATTTTCCAAATAAAAAGGTTGGTATTCTTCGTCAAAAATCTCAGAAAGTCGTTCGGTAAGGGGCTAATATTTTGGTATCTTTGGTAGGGGAAGAGAGTTTTTAGATTTAATATACTGATGTCTCCTTCACCTATTTCGGAGGTACCATAGCGTGGGACGGAAGAAGTACTACGGACATCAAGCGGACAATAGCCCAAGCTAAGAAGGCGTTCATGGGAAAAGTACAACTGCTCTGTACAAAAAAGATAGGACTACAAACCAGGAAACAGTATGGGAAAAGCTACGTTGGGAGCGTGGCACTCTATGGATAGGAAGCATGGACGATTGGAAAAGCTGACCAGAAAAGACTAGAAGCCTTTGAAACCTGGTGCTGGAGGAGGACGCTGAAGATAAAATGGACGGAAAAACTAAGAAATGATGGAGTGAACAGAAGAGTAAAAGAGGAAAGGACCATATGGAACACCATACAGAAAAGAAGAACCAGATGGATTGGACACACTCTGAGACATAATGACTTAGTGAAATACATAATTAAAGGAAAAATAGAGGGAAAAGTCCCCAGAGGAAGACCCAGGAATACGTTCATGGACCAAAGAAAGAGTAAAGTACATAGGAAGAGATATCAGGAGGTAGGGGAACTTGCATTAAATAAGGAAGGGTAGAGGCCTGCAGTTAACTATCTTTGGATTGAAGAACCAATGAATGAATGAATATTGATTTCTAGGAGAAATGATATTTCGCTCTAACTACCGTAAGTCAGGCGAATGTGAATTAAATGAAATTTAATCCATTTCACGCTGGACCCATTTAAACATGTCATCCTCCATCGACTCGAATCTTTGCACGGGCCTGCACGCTTAAATAGGAATGCCTTCCCCTTTCCATACACTACAACCTTCTTCCCTCCCCCCCCCCCCAAATCCCCAACCCTCTCCGGACTCATTCTGAGAGCTAACTCTCGCCTTCTATCTCCACCCACCCTCTCCCTCCCCCACCGATTGCGCTTTCTCCGGCGTCTTCCAGTCCACGAGATATTCATGTCGCATTCACACCATCGGGCTCGCTTAATTAGCCGTTCGTGTCCCGCGTTACATTTTTACGCGAGTGTGAAATTATAATTTAAAAATTAAACAACATGGTTCAGCTAACTTTCCACTTCAAACACTTATCCTTATCCCTTTTTTCATCTTGCGCTCTTTGTTCTTCTCCCCATGCAAAAAATAGGCGGAAAATCCTATCGGCAATTTGAATGAAGTAAAAATTTCCATTTGAGGATGTTTCTCATATTTGTGTCACGCCGCGTTTGTTACATTCACTAGTGGAGCGATAAGAGAATGAATTTTTAACCAATGGTTGGCCAGTGAATTTCTCTGATTTTGTCGCTATTATCAGTTCTAAATGTATTGCGCGGAGTCAAAATAATAACTCTCTGTGCCGTACTAAAGCTCACCTGACCCGAATTTCCAAGCAATCTAAGCCGAGCGTACAACCTCCGAGTCTCTAAAATCCGTCACAGATAATATCGCAGTTAAAAAGTACTGATTTGCTCAAGAAATATATTAAGAGAAAATATTTTTTCACAAACTCATGATTCCAACCAAGACCACCATTATGGTCTCTTCTGTCACGTGGCTAGTACACAAACTGAAAAGGACCTATTTACTGAGAGACTGCATTTCTGTCAATATCTTGGGCATGGTTTTATGGCTCCCAACTCCTCTAGTCCTCCCGTTATCTGTGCGACAATTTGCTTCCTCGTAGCAGTTAATGACATGCCGTCGACGTAAAAACATATGTCCAAATGCTGTTTTCGAGGTTGATGAAAATAAACACGTGAAGCTGTAATGTAAGAGAAACAATTGCACTTTTCCACAAAATTGTTTTAATGCGTACAACGCGTTTCGGCTCACAGAGCCATCATCAGGTACAAGACTCTGATGATGGCTCTGTGAGCCGAAACGCGTTGTACGCATTAAAACAATTTTGTGGAAAGGTGCAATTGTTTCTCTTACATTATGAAAAACTTCCACGATATCTCGCCTGAATCTGTTGAATTTACGTGAAGTTGTATTACCGCTTGTTTCTTTCACGTTGAGTTTTTCTCCTTCGCTCTTTGTAGTGTATTGACACAAGAGAGTGTGCATTCAAATTTTACATCTACATCTCATAATATCTGCGAGCCGCCGCATGGGCGTGTGGCAGGGTGTGTTAGGTCACCAGCCGTGTAAAGATGTTAGTTTTGGAGATGAAATGGTGAGGTGTATTATGAGAGTGTATTTTGTGGAGCTCAGTTTTTACTGTGGTCGCTTATTGTGCGCGGAAAGAACGAGTTTTAGAACCAATCTGTTCGGCAATATACCTCTCTTATTTTACTGCTTCTGTCAGACCTAGAGGTGACGTGAGGCGTCATTATAATTAAATTCTCTGTATCGCTCTGAAACACACGAGTTCACAATTTCTCAAGTAATCTAAGCCTAGCGCGCAGCCTCCGAGTATCTAAGGACTCCCACCTTAATCCCTCTTACAGTCGTGAGACACTATATGTCCGCTCGTAGCAGTTATTAACGAAACGCGCTGCCTTTCTTTGTATTTTATTAACTTTTCCTCCCAAGTTGATCCGGAAAATAGAACGATCGCTTTCCTTCCTTCTCCATCCGCTCCCCCGACCGCAGCTGTCAAACGTCAGTCCTGCCTCAATCATTCACTCATTAAGGATGGCCGAATGAGCAGTTTCATCTCAACTGATCAGCGTGCTGAATTCGCTTGATCTGAGCTCACGCGTTCCTTGATAAATCGTCGAAGAACTTTCTGACGTTTTCGGATGTCGCTGCCATTGGCCAGAGGCTTTAGAGTGGGTATGGGGTCGACAAACTTGTCTTTGGCAGGGAAAAAATTCCGCTCAATCCTTCCAGAAGAAATGAGGATATTCATGAGTAAAGACCTCTTAAGGTAGTATGAGCGAGATAGTTTATTAGTCATAATGAAGATCATATTCGAATTATACGATTTATTTTCAGCAATTGTACGAAGAATGAACTTAATATTGCATTAATAATGGTGCATTCATATAATTTTATAAAACTGACATTCTACGTAATTAAATACAAGTAACTGTATAAATCCTTAACTCAGTTTCTTCACGCGGTACGTTAAAAATTCCTTCACAACAGGTTTTCTGTGATCCTGAATTAATGATTGTGGTGACAATATAATATCTTTTCAAAAATTGTTTAGAAAACATACAAACTACACACTATTAGTTTTTTAGAAGATCCAGTTGTTGGAAATTCATCATTTTTTAAATTAGGTCTCTCTGGAGTGCATACATGTACAATTTCCCATGTAAAAGGCTTGGTATTTTTTGGCAAAAATCTAAGAAAGTACTTCTGTAAAGGGCTGATATTTTGGTATCTTTGGAAGAGTAAGATGTTTTCCTCTAAAATGAAACCAAATACATTGATTCCTACGTGAAATGATATTTCACTCAGCTGGCTGTAGCGCTGTGAGTCACTGCGTGCTGATGGTATTAATAGGGACCCGTGCCATGGTTTGTTTTTTTCCACTTCTCTCTTCCTCTCTCCTTTCTGATTCGTTATTCCATGGAGAGCCGATGGAAATGTTCCGATAGCGAAAAGGCTAACGGAATTGGTCGGCGAGTAAGATGGAAAGAGATTTTTCCCAGCCATTCCAATCTCTGATCCGTTTTCTCCTTCACCTTTCAGACTGACGGACTCTTATTTATGCATTTTTTATCTCGCGGGCATGATTCTGAAAAAAGACTGCGGGTGGGGGCCGAAGAAGGAAAGAGGGCGGGGCTCGAATGTGCGTGTATGTGTGTGCATCCATCTTTTTCCCGCCAGGAGGCTCTCTCCAAATATGGCCTCGCCGCGTCACTTTTCGTCTTCGAGTCCCGCGCCGTCCCCGCTTCGCCATAATCGTTCGGCTAACCGCCGAGCTATGCCAAGTTGGTGCCGTATATGGGTTTGTCTGCGCGAGCACGTTTGTCTGTGCGATGGGTTTGTAAGTGGAAAAGATGGAAAATCCCGTAAATATAAATACCGTCCGACTTTCAACCATATTTATCATTCAAGAAGAGAGTAGTTAATATCTTGGCGCTCGAAAGTGAAGCCAATTTTTATACGAAAAATTGCTAAAATGGCCATCGCACGTATTTTTTTCCATATGCTACATGAATAATGTCATGTGTTTACGGGCAATCATATACATTTCCATTGCCGCACCACAGGTATTTCGACGTTTTTGCTAATGAATTACCAGTTGTAGGTCATTTATGTAGAGTACCTAGGAGAAAATTCGCCCCAGCCACACAACCTTGAAGTACTATCCAGGGTTTAATGTAGACGTGCCACACCACGCACTTATTCGTTCGTCTTCCTCCTCCATTGATTCGTCTCTTACACTTCTGCGAAAGTCATCATACAACGCCATATCAATACAGTGGGTGGAGTGAACAGAAAGTCTTCAGATGAAGTCGCATATCTTGAAATTACCTTAACTTCAGACTTCTTCTCTTAGGGATCACGCGTGCAAAACATATGCGGCGGAGCATTACAGAAACTAGGTTTTGTTAAGCGTATAAGTGGAAGGTTCTCGAATGAAGAAGTAGAAGATAGGTTTTAATTCGCTCTGGTTAGGTCGAACACGCAGCCAGTATTAGGGATATTAGGCAGAAAGATTTCACCTTAAAAATACATTAAAAACAAAGGAAAGCTTTGCGCTTGGATAAAAACTGCTACTAGCGAATATATTTTGCTTCTCATCTTTTAGAGGCCGCTACAGACTTGGAGGCTATACGCTAGACTTACTTTGCTTGAGAACTTACTTTAAATTGAGAACAGGTGAGTTTCAAAGCGACACAGAGGGTATAATTTTCACGCCTCCCTACATTCCTAAGCCCGAAAGAAGCGATAATAAAAGAGAGATACATTGTCAAACAGATAGGCGCAAAAACTGGTTCTTTCCACTCACTAGAAGGGACCATTATAAAAACTTAGCTCTACTTAAAACTTTCCCATGACAGTCTAGTTATCCAAAGAGGCCCACTCCTCACGCAGTTACTCATAAAACATCACCGTTCCACTTGTAATTAAATTGCGTTTCATTCTGACGTACGGACGTTCTCAATTTCCGTACAATATGGCTAGGGGGAGTGGTATGAATATACACTCCGCAAATACTCCTCTTAAAGACAATCATCGTCATTCAGTTTTCATTGGACTAGGCGTGATGCATGGGAAAGTTTCGAAAGGAGTCATTGTTGAATTCGCCGAAAGTGCGCGAGTGGTAATGCAGGGTTGTCGGGTGAGTGAAAGGTGGAATGCTTGTCGGAAGACGAAGGAGTGGAAAATCTTTCAAGCAAAAAAAGGAAGAGTCATATAAAAGGGATGATTGCAGATAAAGGTCATACCTCGTGAAAGTATGCCCGCTTCATTTAAGACTCAAAAAATTCTTTTATTTCGTTTCCGCCGAAAAGTCGACACAAACGGGATGAAACAAGCACGTCCTTGCAACACCAGAAAATAAAATATTTAGGCAATATTTTAATGTTTTCTCATTATTATGAATATATTCTGCAACATTTCAGTTCGTAAGTAGTCTGGTATACAATAAAATGATCACAGCTCTCACAGAATAGAGAAAAATACACGAGTTTCATAAGACGGCATCATCAAATTTTACGATATTGAGACAATGAGGGTTTTTTCAACAAATTAACTCGTTAATAAAAAAAGAGATAACTCGAAGAGTACAATATTTATTACGACCCTGGTTTCATTTTTTACAGCATCATCAGATTAGATCTAATGCCATAAATGTGATCGTAACATATACTATGCTCTTGGAATTCGCTCTATATTTTTATTTATCAGAGTTGTTTCAAATCCACAAAATATGACCTGAATATTCAGAATTTGTAACCATTTTACTTGTTCAATAAATCTCAAACAGAAAGAAGAACTGAGCTAAGGACAAGTTATATAAGAAGAAAAAATAGACATTAATCTAGAGAGTAATTGTTATGATTTTTATAAAACGTCTACATTAAAACTATGAATAATATACCTAAGTGAAATTGAAAATATTTTAATTTGCAAGAATACCACCACAGCAGATAGAACATATTCTCTCACATACTTGTAGTAGGCCATTTTTCAGAAAATATAGACTTTATAAACGTATATTTGCGTCGTTGCCTACGGAAAATTTCATGCCGATCCTAGTTTTTACAAATTATAGCCGTATCTTTAATTATAACGTCTTGAAAATTTGTGCCACCTCTTCTTGCCCTTATTCTATTTCCTTTTTAATTGAAAATTCTTCGTTTTAGGAATTGTAATAGTCTCCAAATGTTCCATTATCACCAACTATCTTATACTGATGACATAAAACCATCCAAAAGTAGCACGAAGAAGTCATCTGATGATGATGAAAGCCTGGCAGGCGCTAAAGCTATGAGGAAAATTTCACTGATAAATAACTCATTCACGCAAGCCCCACTGAAAATAAAATTTAAATTGACCAATTTATTTTTGACAGATTTGCTATGAAGATCATAACTTATATTCATATTATTTTAGTCAAAACTCGATGAACGATAATATTAAAAATTTTAAATGTTCATAGATATGTTAATTTTGTACGAAACAATTTCAAAGCATAGTCGTCATCCTAAAACAGGGCATATCGAAACTAGTCCAGACAACTTTTCGACGAGGGTTTCCAAAAAGTAATAATCCACATTTTTTCAACTCCCTTATAATAATAGAAATCAGTGCCCTGAAACGGTCATCGAGTGACGCATCCCCAATGGTCGCAAAGCCTTATAATGTTATCACGACGATACCGTATCTTACATGTATCAGTTTATGTAAAAATATACCCTAAATCTTTCCGATTTCCCGGTGGTTTATTCGTGCACCGAGATTAAATTGACATATTTGAGACACTTCTACATCACCTTATTATCCTGCAAGCCACCACCAGGGTGTTTGGCAGGGGTTAACTTATCACCAACATGAACTACAGTGAAGAAATTAACTTTCACCAACATGCACCGCATGCTACAAATGCTATAGAAACTACTAAAATAATCAATAATGTAACTATGAAAACGCTACACAAGAGTCATGTAGGGAACATGCAAATCAAGGTGTTAGCACTACTCGGCAGATTTAGAAACATGCATTAGGGTGCATATGAATTAATCATCTACTCTATCTGTCAAATAACCTACTTCTAATATGGTCTCTTATTATGGTATCCATTATGGCGGGAAAAAATACATTTTAAACCTTTCTATTCTACAATCTATTTCCCTTATTTTATTCTCATGATCTGGTTGTCCGTAATATGTGGGAGTTCGCAAAATATTGATAACTTTGTCGGAAAATAATTCGGTTTTGAATTTACATAAAAGATTGTGTCTAATTTTCAATCGACGGTCTGAAAACGGGCCTATTCTGAAAGCGATTCCCGTCCAAGTTGCTGCAAGAGGTCAATAACACTAACGAGACTATCATAACGGACTCCCATGGCAAAAGGTCTATCATTTATATTCTGAAATTTTCAAGTTGATGGCATGAGTCTTTAACAAAACCTCTGGGTTCAAAATACAAGACATTTGACTGGTTCAGTAGGTGTGATTCATCGCCTAAGATTAGATTCCAAACAGTTTCAAGTTTCGTTGAATTCGGTGCTCAAAACCTATGTGAACTCACAGTGGTCGAATGAAGGGCTCGTTTGATGGGGTATGTGATTAGAGGGTCTTCTTCTCCAGTAAGAAAGTTCCTCCCTTAAAATCCCTCCACAAGTAGTTTACGGACTGTGAAATAAAACGAAGACTGTTTCCGGAACGTAATTAGATTCCATTCCAGATTTCTTTCCGCTCTAAGACCCCTTAATTATGCTCTTCCATACGCCACTAAATTTATCAGGGCGGGCCTATTCTGATGCGGTTTATCAGAACGTGTCTGTGGTACCTTTTCAGAGAAGATTCATGCGTATCCATCACCTGAGATTTCCTTTATTTATGTTGAAAAATTCTGGCGAGCACCAAAATTTTGAGCGCCTATTCATTGCTTTATATTTTATACATAATCTAGCGTTAATAATCCATATGCGGTCTATTACTCTTCTGTTTTTCCTAAATGGAGAATGTGTCATCGAAGTTGGTTAAAGGCAGCTGTTCTTGGGCCTGATTTCACGGCCTAAATTCATTAACGGTTCAAAGTGCAATATGGCAGCCACGGGCAGTGAGGGCTGAGGTTGCTGAGGAGGGCGGCCATGGATTTTATATGAAGTCTCTTCGCATGAGCATTCATTTATTGAACGGATTGATTTTTAATGTTTCTGATTTTCGTTTAAGCTACACTTTGCTGAGAAATGGGAACTGACTCGGTGAATAAGAGACTTCCTTAAGCTTTGCAGGTATGACATTAGTGAATCACATGAGCTAGAATACCGACTTTAGGTTCTAATAAGAATAAAAAGTGACTTTAAATTAAGACCTTCCGCTCTCATTGTAGCTCCTACTGTTTTCTCAGTACGAGAGGATTTCTTTTCAAGCATTAGTTTGTTAAATAGTCTCCACTATAAGTAGAACTTTGAGGTTATTCTCCTCAAGTTTCATAGCTTTAGGTTTGCATAGAGCAACTCCTTTCTTGATAATGCTGGAGACGGCGTCTAGCGAAACAACTTCAAGTTTTATTTTATTCAATTAAAATCTCCCATTCAACAAACCTTTTTTTATTAGTGAGCAATACATCATCGATCATACAAATTCTGGTAAACAACGAAGAAATACGAGCGTTGCCAAAAAACTAATTCCCGATTTTTTTCAACCCAACAACAGAAATCAGTGCGTTGAATTGGTCATCGAGAGACGCATCTCTATTGATCGCTAAGCCTTGTCATGTTATCACGACGCTACCGTATTTTATATCTGACTGCTCTGACTAACTTTGTGGACTCAGCAAAGGATAGACTGCGAGATTAGGCTGGCAAATACCAATCTGGCAAAGATTAAAGATGAGAAAGAACTTAAATGGCTTTCTGATTTCTCATATTTTTAAATCCATTTTGAATAATGACACCAAATATTATTCCACACTTCTACTTAGGACGACGCAGAAGTGATTAGAGCAGTGAAAACCTGGCTCCATAACCAAAGCGAGGACTGGTACCGACAGGGCAAACACGCCATAGTGAATCGCCGGAGGAAGGCAATAGAACTTGAAGGAAATTAAGTGAAAAAATAGTGTTTAGATAAGACATCATACTTTTGAATTTTACAATTTCATTTTTGTAGAATAAGTAATTTGCGAGAAAAAAATGCGGGGCATTACTTCTCGAGCAGCCCTCGTATCCATGGCAATATTGCCTCGTTGCTATTTAGAGGCCCGGATGCAGTCCATGATTCATTCTAAGACAAATAAAAGCAAAACATTTTATATTCACCTTGCACAAATAAAATCTAGTATTTGAAAAGCTTTGCAAATGTCTCGCAAATATATTTCTTCATTTACATACTACACTGCGAGCCGCCGCACGGGCGGTGGCAGGGTGTGAAGATGTAAGGTTTTTGGAGGTGAAATGGTGAAGTGTATTATGGGAGTGTATTTAGTGGAGCTCATTTTTTACTGTGGTCGCTTATTGTGCGCGGAAAGAAAGAGTTTTTGTATCTCTCTGTTCGGCAGTGTATCTCTCTTATATTATCGCTTCTCTCAACCTAGAGATGTAGTGAGGCGTCATGATAATATTCTGTGTCGCTCTGAAACGCTGCAGGTCTGAATTTATCAAGCAACCTAAGCCTAGCGTGTAGACTCCGAGTCTCTAGAGGCTCACACTTAAATCCCAAAACAAGTTGTGAAACACTATATGTTCGCTCGTATAAGTTTTTAACGAAGCGCTCTGCTTTCCTTAGCATTTTATTTATTTTTTTGGTTAAATCTTTATGACCAGGGTCCCAAATGCTCGCAGAAAGTACAAGGTGTAGCCTAACTAAAGCGAAGTAGAATTTCTCTTATACTTTTTCATCCAAGGGCTTTCTTACTATACGCTTATCAAAACCTAGTTTTTTGAATGCAGAGCCGCATATGTTTTGTATTATTGTATTGCATTCTTTCATATTTGGTACACATGGCGAGACAGACGATGAAAAGATGTCTACGGTCAAATAAATGAGCCGTTCGGCGCATTTTTGAGGAGTCTGGGTTCCAATGTTTGTCCACCCAAATGATTTTTCTCGCTGTGAAATTCACACATAAACCATCATTTTATTAACTCGAATTAGCCCATTTAGCCATTAGTCGGAAGGAATCTTCCTCTGAAGGGCACCAGAATATTAACGTAATTTTCTGCTCTTCAGGTGGCTCTGGCTTGACTGTGTGAATCAAGATAAATAATAACTTGCACATTTTTACACATTCAGTTTGATAACCCCTAATGATAAAACCCCTAATGATAAAATGGATCAACTATCTAAAACCAAATTCAAGGTACACAATAAACAGATTATTCCTCGAATATATTTTTAAGGCCATATTTTTTCAGCCAAAGGAGCCGACTGCAGCGCTATTTGCATGGAACTACCGCATTTTTAATTCAGTTATAGCAGTAATTTGCCAATAACTTTCAAAAATCGGCAGAAACATGCCTTATATTTTTACTTCCCAAGCGTTTCATATCTTATAAACAATTTCACTTAAAAAATTGAAAATGCTTTCTCGTTCAATTACACGTCTTTCCGCTGTAATTTTAGCAATCTCCATAAAATCTAGACTTTCAAGGCTGAAATAAAGAAAAACTAGCCTGAAAACCTATTTAATTTCTTCTCAGTTCATAAAACGCACCTCAAATATGCTATATTAGTTTCCAGAAAACCTGAAATGAGAACTCTGAGGCGATGGCTGCCTTAACAGCTCTTAAAACTCCTCAGAGATAGTGGCGAAGGTCATAAAAACACTTAATGGTTAACACACCCCGGTTAATGCACCGGGGATTTTAGTTTCACTCTCAACGACCGATTCGAGTGATCAAATAGGTTTTTTTTTAAATTCGCAGAAGATATGTTTATTTTTTCCCCGTCAGTGGGCACGAAAAATCCGCGAGATTTCACAGGATTATTTAAAAAAATACATACGACTCTCGTGAAATTCGACCTTTTAAGTGAATATCAGCCGACGCTTTTGCCTCATCAACTTGATTTCCGGTGCTTAATGCGTTTCGGCGAGACGAGGAAGAAAGTTGGGAAAAAAATACCACGGCAAAGAACAGGAGAAAAAGGGAAGGATGAGGAAATAATTTCATTTTTTAACGCTCTGCTTCCCCTTCCATCCTGTTCCCAGTCAACCCATTGTATACTAACCCCGTCAAATTTCCCTCTTTGCAGGTTTCCGTTTCCATTTCCCCCTTACTTCATTGTATTCTCCTGATTTCGAAAACATGGAAGATTATGGGTGAAAACACATACGTGAGGAACACTTTTCCTCAAGTCTACTGCTTCAAAGTTATGGAAGTTTGAGCAATATACACTTATACTCGAGACCATATTCGAATTATAGGTTTTCATTACAGCGGCTGTATGAAGCATGAATTAAATAATTTAATATAAATGGTACAATTTTATACACTTATGAGATTGAAATTCTGAGTAATTAAGTAAAAATATCACTAGTAGTCTTTAACTTGACGTTTTTTCAATTAGGCACGTTTTTAAGTTCACAACGGAAGTTTTTTTTGGTGATTCCTAAAAAAATATTGCGGTGAGATGAAGATTTATTTTTGAAAACAGTTGAAATTTATAAGAAACTAAACCCTGTTAATTTCTTATACAGGTGTAGGTGTTAGAAATTCCTCATTTTGTGTCAGCCATTACATTGGAAATGGTACGTGTGTGGACACGAGAGGGACCTAATATAAAAAAGGAGGAATTTATAGCACATAAAGCTCTTCAATTATTAACAAAGCGTTTTTATTAAATGTTTTGTCGACCATTTTTTAAAATAAACCAAATTGACACAGCATTAATTTTGTCATATTCGCAAAAAAACTACCGCATGTGAGGGAGTTTTTAACGTACCTCGTGAAAAAAATTAGTCAAGTTAAAAACTTGTGTAGATTCTTATTTAACAAATTAGAATTTTAGTAATATAAAAGGATACGATTGCATCATTAATAATGCAATACCTAATTCATGCTCTTAATAACTACTGAAATTAAAACGGATGATTCGAATCTCTTCTCCATATGAAAAGGAACTATCTCGCTCATACTATTTTAATCATGATTCCTGCTGGGTAAGAATACTCAGCAGTGAATGCATTAGTTTATCAGCAACATAAATTAAGAGGAGCAAATCAGTATTTATTTTGACTCGCCCAGCTACGGTGGTAATTCCTTAAGTGAATATTGACAGTCGCTTTTGATTCATCGATATCCTGGTCTTAATGGGATTTGGCGAGGCGAGGAAGAAAGTTTAAGAGAAGGGGAGAAAAAAATATGGCAACATTTGTAGGAGGATCATGGATGGATGAGAATATGATTAATATATTTTTTAACGGCCTCTTTATCCAAATACTATTTCCCCTTGTCTGATTTGTGATTTCCAATACATTCTCACCTAACTCTCGAATTTTGATCGAATTAAACACCCCTAAAAGTAGGTTTGCGCAAGTAAAAATAAATACTAAATTCAACCTTCTCGTACATCTTGTTTTAACCAAAAAATCTGCTTCCGGAATTCAAAATGTGGACCTACGGTATTCATAACGCGGAAGTCGACTCAAATTTCTGAAAAAAACGCTTACATTCAAAACAAAATCTATGACTAATACGCATTCTTTTTTATTTTATTTTCTAAATACCGAAGGACTATCAGCACTGAAAGCAGTATTTTTTTAAACACCAAACGAGAAACGGAGGAATGAAGTTTTGTTTTGACTAACTAAGTCGCAGCAGAATCTCCTTGAGATCTTTAGGCTAGTTTAGAAGGAGCATGAAAACCACACTAGTTGGGTAGGTGAAAAAGAAATTACGAAATAAAATGTTAATAGTAATTGGGAATAAAACTGTAAAACTATCACTGAGATATTTCCATTAAATCATCTGGAATCTACCAATATGCAAGTATAATCCCCTTCAGGGGCGGCCGCCAATCGAAATATTCCTGCTTTCCTTTTGTTACCATTGATTGGCTTGGGAATAATACTGAGAAATAGTTACTAAAATTTTTCAATTAAATCATCTAGGAATCAACCAATAGGGAAATATTATCTGCTTAAGTAAATTACTGACATTTACCGCTGCGGTGTTGGAAATGGTCACCACGGAGACGTGGAGGTGGACGAATGGAGCGCAAGTTTGGCAACAGCGTTCACCTCCATTAGGCCCGCACTGTCAACTATAAGTGGCACTCTCTATACCACTATATATCTACATCTACGAAATACAGTGCAAGCCACCACTAGGGTGTGTGGCACGGGGTGATTCCACACCAGCCATGAATCCCTCATCCCAGCTAAATTCTGAACCCCGCACGTTCCCCCGGATGCCAGGCGCAGGCCAAAAGCAGCCAGGATAACAGTGCGCGGTCAGACCAGAAACTAGGAGAGTGCAACGTACAAGAACATGCTACCATGCAGTACACTACTTAAGATACAACTACTGGTTATTATAACTAATGCGACAGATAAATAGCACATCAAGGTACTGATCGATACAAGAGTATATCATGCCGGAAATTACATGCGAGGTAAGAAACTAATAATGACGTTATGATATTTAGCACAAGTGTAAAGACTTATGTAACCTAGTCAGTATCCTAGAACTGATCTATTGCAACAATTATGGTCCCTTATTGCAAGTTGAAAAAAAGAAATTTTAAATCTATCGTTTCGGCAGTCTATTTCCTTATGCCTGCGATCGCTTCTACCATAATTGCTTGGTTCTAGCAAAATGTTTTGAACGTCCGGCAAAAAAAATCAATTGAAGAACTATGCCTCGGGGGAAGCCGCCAATCGGAAATTTTCGGTTTTCCTTCAGTAAACAGTTATTGGTCTGGTAATAAAACTATGTAAGAATGACTACTGGGTTGATGAAAGATGATATTTTAATTTAATCATCTAGTAATCTACCACTATGAAAGTATTACCCCTCGACTAAATTACTGAAATGTACCGCAGCTGTGCTGCAAATGTCTGCCAAGGTGACGTGGAGATGACCGAGTGGAGTGTAAGTTTGGCAAAAGCGGTCATCTCCATAAGGCCCGCACGGTCAACATATTGGAACTCACTATATTACTTTACTTTTTTTAAACCACAATAAAAATCTATTAAAATAAAAATTCCTTCGGGGCAGCCGCCAATCGGAGATTTCAGGTTTTTCCTTTAGTAAACAGTTATTGGTCAGGAGGTAAAACTATGATAGAGTTATTAAGGTATTTTAATTTAATCATCTAGTAATCTACCAATATGCAAGTATTATCACCTTCAGTAAAATGCTGAAGTTTAGCGTCGCGGTGTTGCTAATGGTTGCCACGGAGATGCGGAGGTGAGTAAGCGGAGCGTAAGTTTGGCAGAAGTATTCACCTACATAAGACCCACACTGTCATATAAGTGGAGCTCTCTATACCACGATAACAATCCATTTACAATATAGCGTCTCGGGGGGGCGGCTGTCAATCGAAGATTTCCGGTTTTCCTACGGCCGCAGTCTCCCTCTCTGACCGCACGCGGCAACGAGGGAGAGAGCAAAAGAAGAGGTAAAAAAAACAGAATCCGAGTCACCAAGAGAAAATGAGAAGAGTGAAAGGGAATCCGTTAACGACGGAGCTTGAGAGAGGATGAGGAAGGAGGAGGGAGGTTGGGGGTACGGAGAGGGCGGGAGACGAGGAAAAAAGAAAAGGCGAAGGAAAGTTACACGACAGGTAGGAAGTGAGGGAGGGGGGTCGACGGAACGCAAAACACCTCATTTCACTACGTTAATGCTCTTCATTTTCGAGATATGCAAGCTTCCCTCACGGGGTACCCAAAAAAACGACCGAAAACTCCTATAATCTGCAACACTTTCGACTTTCTAAACGCTTTCCTTGTGCCAGCCGACTATCTCTAATATGTCTGCTCTTCTTCCAACCAGCCAAACCGGGATGGGAAATTCTTCCCACGAAGCATACACGCATGCACCGTCATTAAAGCGTCACATGAGACAGTTAACAAGGTCTATCGATAGAAAGAATAGCTAGTCAGTTGATATACTCCCTAATGCTCCTTCCTTATCCGCAACCAAATAACGACAGCACTTTGTGCTTGTTTCCGGTAAAACTCTTGTATCTCCTTCCATTTATGAGGTTGTAAACTGAATTAATATAAATAGTTCCTCTGGCATTGGTGGAATGCTTACACTGAAATACGTGTTGGCAAAAATTCACTTCCGGACATTAATTAGCAGGATTTTTTCTAATTCCGATTGAAAAAAACTTGCTCTTGTGTTTCCAGTACTGAATTCAGCACCGATTAAGTATTGAGGCCTTGAATGAACTTGGGAACACGACAGTGAATTTTTAAGGGCCATGAGTGGGAGCCTTATTCATAATATCAGCCATATTATTACACAGTCGAGCAGCGACGACGATGAAATTTTGACTCCACAGCCTCGGTAGATATCGAATGCTGCTTAATATAAGGTTTAAGGCGGGTTTACACAGAGGAGTTGACTTCTATGGAAGTAGCGAGTGTAGCGATATCTCGAATCGTATCGCCACTTGCTGGGCATCCTTCTGCTTAAACATATCTTCTGGTTTTTCCCAACCAAATGGATGACAGAAGTAAACAATGAATATGGTAATAGCGAAATTCACCTAAATTTTAAAATAATGGCGTTTGTATACAGCTGTTTGAGTCCCTTGTGCACTCGTGGATTTAATAGTTGTATAAACTCCTTTAACTGTGCATTATTACGCCGAATCAAGTGCGTCAACTGTGACAATAATAATTATTATCCAATAAGAGGTAACTCATGACGCTTACCTAAGGGGTTCTTCAGCATTTAAAATATTTTCAAGGACAAAAAAATATTTTCATAAGCAACAATGAGTCCTCCTACAAAGTGTTTCGTGGTTCACATTTTAAATCTCCGTTTGGTGTCATGTGACCAAGATTCCACCGGATTTGAGGCGATTATATTGCAGAATCGATATGTTACTTGCACGAAAAATTAAAACCAGTCTATTTTTATTGCGAGTAGCAACCACGGTCGATTACCACCAATATCGTCCCCTACTGCCATGGAAGTGCGTGCTTACGCATCGAAGTGCCGCTTGCAAGCGACTTCCAAGGATACTGTCATGTCAATGACTTCCATGCGTAAACCCGCCTTTAGAGTTTCGTCGCGGATCGAATGTCATCGTCCTAACCTCGCCTGAAAATTTGTTCGCGTAAAATTTCAAAGCTTCCCTAAAGATTTTTCGGCCTCCGTAATGTATTAACTTATTTACAGAAAATTAAACAATCTACCGACTGCATCTCTCCATTCACCTCAGTGAGCTGTTAACACAGTAACATTACGGCGCCCCAGTTCTCCTTTCGAGACAGTCGCAGCACGCTAGTCACAGCGAAACAGAACGGGTCGGAAGGAGAGTTGCCCGGTGCCGAAGTAAACACATAAAACAAAAGAAATTTGAAAAGTGACAACACCCAACAAAATTTTGTTCACTCCCAAAGCATTTTGACTGCGTTGAATATTTCACTTCCTCAAGAAGCTCTTTCCGCGATAACACAACAATAAGGCTACAAGACAAGTTAAATTATTTAACTTACTTGTCCACACTTGTCCACATTTTAAGTTACTTGTCCACATTTGAATTAATTTCAGAGAAATGCTATTTATTTTTCTCCAAAAATCTTTAATCTACTTCCAATCGCAGTTAAAGTGGAAGACGAAGTTAATTCTTCTCTAAAGCAAGTCATCAAATGGATATTTGAACATGATGTTGAAATACAATTTTCAAATGTCCATTAAAATGTTTGTTTGAAAGGAAATATTTAAAATGTATGTAAATTGTGCATAGTACTAATTAAAACTGAAATATTTTGTTATGTTCCTGCGTACGAAATTCTCAGTTGCCCCATACAGGTTTATAATATTTGGGGTAACCTAAAGCTTACCTATTTTTTTGTTCAATTGGAATGTACTTCGTATTAAAGAAGAAAGGAATTTATTACTTTAAAATAATTCTAATCTATTCCTTTATCTCAAAGCTCATAACGATCATAAATACCGGCATTGCTTAAGTTATAACGTTTTATGAGTCAAACTACCTTCGTTTTACAAATAGGAAAATATACACCCGTATGTTCTTTTAATAAAGAAAATTTAAATAATACCCGGCCTCACGAACCTTTCACTAGTTTAATAGTACACCCTAAAAAACGCCTCTTTTTCCAACATCTCAGTATACTTGCATGAAGGCACCAACTAAAATACTAAGGAAATAGTGAAAAAGAACAATGAGAAATTCCATGAGATGTGTAACTTTATCTCGACCTAGGTTCCGTCATTGTATGCGCTACCAGGAATTTGGGCACATGACGCCGACACCTAGATCGAAATAGAAATTTCTCGAATGGAAATTTGCTCGCAATTAGTTTTCTTTCCATTAATTTAAGAGATGAAAAAATTCCAAATAGCCAAGCCTGAGACCGTTCATTTCGTTATCAAATACCAGGATGAAATACCACTATAAGAGACTAAAACGTGTCCACATGACTTCATCATATGGATAACAGACCCTTGGAATGTCATACGGGATTCTGAGAGGTAATTAAAACAAGAAAAATAAGCCGTAAACCTTTAAGTCATCCTTCGCTTAACACCGTAAATCTCACTGATGATTTTTTACACTTAGTATGCCAGACTTTCGAAAGCTAACCAGTAGATCCAGGCCCCTTACATCTGCATCTACGACATACCGTGCAAGCCACCACTAGGGTGTGTGGCACGGTGTGATTTCACAATAGGCATACAGCACTCATCCCAGTTCAAATCAGAACCGCGCACGTTCCCCCTGATGCCAGGCGCAGGCCAAAAGCAGTCAGGACAACGGTACGCAGTCAGATCACAAACTAGGAGAGTGCTAAGTACGATAACATGCTGTCATGCAGTACACTACTCAAGATGCAACTACAGGCTAGTATTATCAATGTGACAGATAAATAGTGCTACAAGGTACTAAAACATGCAAGAGTATAACATGCCGGAGATTGCATGCGAGGTTAGTAGCTAACAATCATGTTAAGATATATAGCACTACTATTATATAAACTATATAAAACCTATTTTTAACCCAATCAGAATGCTAGAAATGATCTATCACAACAATTATGGTCCCTTACAATACGTGGAAACAGTGATATTTTAAATCTATCGGTTCTGCAGTCTATATTCTTAATCCTATTCCTGTGATCGTTCCTACAATAATAGTTTGGCTCTAGCAAAATATGTTGAACGTCCGGCAGAAAATTGTCTACATCAAACTTTCGTAAAAGATTTAACCTATATTTTTCCCTTCGATCGGATAGAGGTTACCACCCTGATTCCCTCAACAATTTAGAAACACTACTATGTTTCTCATAAACATTTTTGACAAATCTAGCAGCCCTCCGCGGTATTCCATCTATTTCTGAAACCAGTTCTACTTTGTAAAGGTCCCATAAACTAGTGGCGTACTCCAAGTGAGGTCTCACGAGAGACCTAGTAGCTTAATGTAGCATATGTCCAGTATATGCCCAACAATTATCGCCATAAGGTCTCATATTTAGGGCTTATCGACTCAAAGCTTCAAGGAATATAGTACATCTACATACAACCCTACAAGTCGCCGCATGGGCGTGTGCCAGAGGGTGCAAGGACCCCAGCAGTGTCAAACCTAGATCGAAAGATATTCCAACGATGTTCTCAATCTCTTACGAACTTCAACATACTACGGTACATCAGATCAAAAGAATAAAATAAAGAAATCGATTTTAGAACAGAAAGGTTCAAATGTCGTATTTCCCGCGATCGATAAGAGACCATAATGACTTAATTAAAGACTTCGAAGTAGGTTAGATGACAGATACTGTAGCTGATTAATCCATATGCCCCATAATTAATGTTTCTAAATCTGAAGAGTAGTGATAACACAATCTTTTGCTTGTTCCCTGCATGACTCTTGTGTCACGTTAACATAGGTACATTACAGATTATGTAGTTTCTGTAGCATTTGTAGTATATCTGTACTGTGGTGCATGATGGTGATAAGTCACCCCCTGCCACACACCCATGAGGTGGCTTTCAGGGTAATAAGTAGATTTAAATGTAAAGTTGTAAAGGATAAGGTTTTGGGAAATGTATTTCTGAATGCATTATGGATGTGCATTGAGTTTTTATCATAGTCACTCATTGTGCGCGGAAAGAGCAAATTTTTATACCTATCAGTTCGGCAATGCAGTACATATCTTTTTTTTATTGCTTCTGTCGGACCTAGAGTGGCGTCAGAACGATATTCTCTGCGTCGCACTGAAACACACCAGTTATGAATTTTCCAAGCAAGTATTTCTGCATTATACTAAAAAATCGGAACATCTTTTCCACGGATCCGTTTCCAGGGGAAAGAACAAATAACACGAATCGAAATGATATATTTTTATTTTCTAACGATTCGCAGAAAGACATGATCGTTAAAGATAGAGTTAACACTTCCTGATGAGTTTACAGCACGATTCAAAAATTCAAATTCCAGCTAGAGCAAGGGCTCTCTTAACGTCATTCGCACAGGGACATCTGCATATGTGTGTCAGACACGAGTCAGCACGATGGCTTCTTAGAAAAGCTTAACTTGTAATTGGATGTGAAACGGCTTTGCACATGTGCGAAGCACCGCTGCCTCTTAGCAACATAAACATTCCTTATAATGCTGAGAACGCATTTCAGCTAACTTGGCCGCGGATAAAAACGATACATCAGGATACTTGGGAGTCTTAAATTTGCGAAAGTGGGAAAACACGAATCCCAATATGTATTATACTCGAGAAGACTTGTATCTATCCCACGTACACTGGAAATAAACGACAACCCAATAAAACGATGACCAAATTTAATCCACGCATGGCTAACAGAGGCATGACAATTTCCCAATCTAAAGGTTGAGGTACAAACTGTTGGTTTTATAATTTAAATTGTAGAAAATACTGCGTCATAATATTAACCCTTAATTTGATATTTTATATATCAATCCAATTCTGGTATTAAAATATTGCTGTCCAATAATAAAGCTGCAGCTATGCTATATTATGTATGTATTACAGTATTACTGTATTATATCGCAGTACGCAATTTCAATGTAAGCTCGATAAGAAAAAAATGTAATTGGTTTTTTATTGTTTTTTTAATTTCTTGCGGCGCAATTGAAATGCATTATGCTTTCAGGAATTTATGCTTTAAAAGGTTATATTTTTAATTTAGCAAACGGCAATACATGCCGGAAGCCAGCCTCCACACAGGTCTATGACCATTGAGGCTGCCCAAAGCTCCGGCTAAATTGTAAAAATTACCATTTTGTACTTAAAATTGTAGAGTAATAAACGTATTTTTATTATCGCTATTATAATACGGCATCATGAAGTAGGTGGATAGTGACCATTTGACCTGAGGTATTCAATAGTTACAAGAATGCAGATAAATGAATTCTAAAGCCTGCAAGTCGTACGGCTGCGAACAATTACGTTTAGCAGCAATGCTACACGAATCAAATATCCAATTTAGGGTAAAAAGATTACATGATTAAATCGGAGACAATGCATATTGAAAACACATAATATGGGCTTAACGGCCAGTTGCAGGAACGACACACATGTATTCCACAGTTAAGGGACCAATAAGCCATGGAAACCATTTAGAAAACAATGCAAAACCATTCGATACATTTGCGAGTTTCATAAATGGCTTCATGTCTTATGGATTGGAGTTACGAGCTCCATAAGCAGCCAAGAAGCGCGAAGAACCGCTTGGAGTTTTAATTGTTTGATAAAATAGTTGTTGCGAGACAAGTAGTTTGTTTACTCTGACTGAATAATAATTATATACATAGGATAAACCACTATAAATTATATCCAGCGATGGAAGATTAGTTCAAAGATTCGAAGCAGTTGAAACTGGTGGATGTGTTCCTGCAACCCGAATATTTTTATGAAGTCCATAACTTCAAGGATGTCATAACTACTGATGCCATAACTAAATGTTTTCACAACCAGCCACAAGTCATGTTAAATAGATAAATAGGAGAGTAACGTGAGGAGAAGAGACGCCCATCAGCTAAAGGGAAGTACTTACAGGAATCGTAAGTGAAATTATTATATGGAAATGTTAGAATATTTTCACCGCAATCTCTCCCTGTATGAATTATGACGAACTCCCGCAAACTTATTTCAAACGTCATATTGAAAGTATCCTTCTCAACCCATGCATTAATGTTAAGTTTTTGCTCCTTCCCGTCGTGTTTCAACTACCGCCCTCTCCTTGCCGTTATTGTATTGAGGTGGTTAGAGCGATTTCCGTTTACGCACAAATATGCGTGAAACTTAGCAGAAGTGCACTTATTAGTATTATTTTCTAGATAAAGCAATAAAAATTACAATTTACTCAATTGATTATTTATTTAAGTCATTTAAACACGTACCTTTGCGACACTTGGCATGTATTTGAAAGTAATTTGATGATAGATGTACAGATGTTCTATTAACGTAATAATAGACGTTTCAAATGTTTATAATGATTCCCAATAAATATCAAGGCAATGTACCGAATGAAAAATAAGTATTTACATACGACTTTCGTTTAACTTTCGATTGCGATTTCGGATTTCGCGCCGTAAAATAAAGTCACAACAGTGCTTTCAATTAGGCGAGAATATAAAAAAAATAATTCTCACATTATTAATACTACAAGGTACAGTTATTTACAACGTATAAATAGAAAGGAAGTGCAGTCCAAGAATTTCTTAGACTGACAAGAAAAGTTATTAAGGTAGCTTGAGTTTGACTATATGAGTCAAGGAAAATCCTAAGATGCACAATTCGGTTGAAAAAATCCAACGATTGAATATCAAAATAAATGTCAAAATTAAACAAATTATTCAAAGAATATACTTTTAATGGCCGCATTTTTCCAGCCTTTGGAGCCGATCGTTGAGCTATTCGTTTGGAATAACCAAATTTTGACTTTAATTACGGCAAAAATTCGCTATTTACTTTGAGAAATTGTTAAGATTCCTATACTTTACTTTAATTCAATTATCCAGGACTTATACTTCGGATAAAAAGTTATAAATAAAAGCTTGAATATGCTTTCTAGTTCAAACTGACGTTTTCAGACATGAATTGGACAATCTCCATAACAGCCCATGTTAAAATCTCCACTTTCAAGGTTGAATTACAGTGCAGCTAGCCTGGAAACCTTGGTGGACGATGGTGAAGGTATTTAAAACCCTTTGATTCATCAACTTGATTTCCGGTGCTTAAGAACCGGAGAAAAAGGGAAGGATGAGGAAATAATTTCATTTTTTAACGCTCTGCTTCCCCTTCCATCCTGTTCCCAGTCAACCCATTGTATACTAATCCCGTCAAATTTCCCTCTTTACAGGTTTCCGTTTTCAATTTCCCCCTTACTTCATTCCTGATTTCGAAAACATTGAAGATTATGGGTGAATAAACACATACGTGCGGAACACTTTTCCTCAATTTGCAGTTAGCCTACTGCTTCAAAGTTATGGAAGTTTGAGCAATATACACTTAGGGCCATATTGTCAGTCTCTCCTCCTAATCTCTCCTTCAGGAAGGCGGCCTCCTATTGGGAGGTCGATATTATGATCAAGAGATCGACCTTAACGAAGGTCGCCTTCACCTTCCAATAGAAGGAGGGATTGTTGTCGTTCACAGACTGATCCGTTCCGAGATCCGCTCAGTTCATCAAACAAAGACGCAGCGTTACTAACATAACAGTCAACAATTTTCATTGTGGAGCGAAATCACTGAAACGAGGAAGTTTAGCTGGTATGCTTTTTCGTAAAATATATTAATATAATTGAAGATTAGAACCAACTCTGTTACTTTGTCGACCAACGGAAAGTACTGGGTGAAGCTGCAAGATGAATTCAATGGAAACGGGAACATGAACGAGGTAATTATACATTAGTTTATTGGTCTGGCATATTGGTGATGATGTATTTGTGATTGCATTGGCTATGAAGTACCGTTGTATGTAATGTGCTACAGGTTAATCAAAGTAGTTAGCATTACATTAGAAGAATATCTCGACGGTGAATTGTTTTCTCTTGTCCGACGAGTGGTGTATCGTGGGATATTAATATACGGTTAGAGTACGCGATCGCGTACATGTCAAACCTAATGACCTTATCGCGATATCATAAATACCGGCATTTTATATGAACAACTGTGCTTTACATAGCCAATGCATATAAAAAATCCAAACCGCTGATTACTCTCCAATCACTCTTTCTAGAGTTCTATGGTGCTACTGTATATCAAGGCTGTCCCGAGTTCTTCATTGATGTCCTTTGGATTTCCTTTCGTCCGAATGTTCTTCCCATGAGTTCCGGAGAAGTCTCCAGTTAATTTACCTTGCATTGTATTCTCACTGAATTGTTGGAGTGCCGTTCTTGTTTTGAACTTTGTGAACATCATTATACCTGTGATTCTACAAGAAAATTCTAATTTCTGCGAATAAAATTTAATTTGTCCCGATATGTTTCCCTTTCATTTGATGCTACGGCTATTTAAGAACTTTGTTCCAGGTACAATAGCACCGTTAATAAAGAGCCTGCTTCGATGCTTACTGGTTGCGGAAACATGATGCTGCAAGTTATGATGACCTGCAGGTAATTAGATTTGTGATCCATTACTTTCTAGCGAATAGTGCCTTAAAAGAATGTTCATGATAAATTAATTGATGTAGGTATGATTTTCCGGAACAGTAAATGACAGTGGTTCAACTTATTAGTGCGTGAATATTGAAATCTTACCATTTTGCAACCGCTATTAGCTCCACTCGCCACTGTCGTTCGCATTTTCATAGGATGTTGTTTCAATAAATGCAGTTTTAACTATTTTAACACTTTATTAGTTTGGCAATAAAAATATGAATTACATCAGGAGGTATCACTTCAGCCTTCGTAGATCCAATTGAAATTGGTAAGGAGTTATTTCAATCAACATAGCCAAATAATGATAGAACATATATGCACTGACATGTTTATGAAGACAATTCATGATTTCATACCACCAACACCGTGATTTTCTGCGCCCAATGCACATCGTCAACTGTTATTAGTCAGCGTTGGCAATCTGTAAACAAAATAATCATGTATTTAATACAAAGATAATCTTGAAAAGTCACTTTATTGAAATTAAATACTATGAACAATGCATTACGTAGAATGAACTTAGAGTACTATGATAAGCTAATAGAAACTATCTTTTACTGGAAAACAGTGATATTTAGGTATTCGTTCTCGCGATTTGGTTAGCACTTTCGCAGAATAATTCATAGGACGTCATTATCTAATTTGAAATCATGCGAATCAATCATATTTTAATCGATACATCAAATATTTACGTGAAGTTTGGCACAAAACACTGTCACGGTCGGATTATAAAAATAAAGCAAAATGTCAAAAACTTGTTGGCAGCATTAGCGTTTGATAACATTCGTACACAGCGTAGAGGTCACATTATATTCATGTCATCATTAATTTTTCTCGATAATATTGAAAGTGAAAAAAGTTTCTCCTACCTGAGAGCTGCTGGAAGCGGAAAAACCACAGGGCTGTCCATGTCTTCATGATCGGTGGCGTACATAATACGTCTATTGCTGTTTGCTAGCGACAACATTAGCATACGTATATCAGTAATTGTCACTTGTAAAACCTGGTCACAGGCCTAAAAAATATATCGGAAGATGATTCCACCACATTCTACCATCTATCAAGCGCTGCAACGGTATAAAATCATGGAAATTGTTGCAAATATATTCCAATAAATCATCGAGATGGTCGTCTGGTACTTCCAGTCCGCGGCCATTTGTAAACAATTAGGAGGAGACCTTCTAATAGAAGCATTGGTCATGGTAACCTTCGATTAGAAGGCCTCCTTCGACTCCTAATAGGAGGAGAGGAGAGTCTCTTGAACTGAAATCTCTCCTTAAGGAGAGTTAGGAGGTGAAGGTCGCCTTCAAGGAGAATCTGACGATACGGGCCTTATACTCGAGACCATATTCGAATTATAAGTTTTCATTTCAGCGGCTGCATGAAGCATTAATTAAATGATGCATTATTAAGAGTGAAATAATATTTTTAATGGACAGAAATTCTGAGTAATTCAATAAAAATATCTGTGTATTTTTCTTGACTCTTTTTTTGATAGTGATTTTAAAATCGAATGCGAATATGAAAAAAATACTGCGATGGCAACATAATTTATATTCAAAAATAGATGAGAAAACATACAAACACCATACTGTTAATTTTTTGACGAAACGTAGATGTAAGAATAAGGCCCGTATCGTCAGATTCTCCTTGAAGGCGACCTTCACCTCCTAACTCTCCTTAAGGAGAGATTTCAGTTCAAGAGACTCTCCTCTCCTCCTATTAGGAGTCGAAGGAGGCCTTCTAATCGAAGGTTACCATGGCCAATGCTTCTATTAGAAGGTCTCCTCCTAATTGTTTACAAATGGCCGCGGACTGGAAGTACCAGACGACCATCTCGATGATTTAATGGAATATATTTGCAACAATTTCCATGATTTTATACCGTTGCTGCGCTTGATAGATTGGAGAATGTGGTGGAATCATCTTCCGATATATTTTTTAGGCCTGTGACCAGGTTTTACAAGTGACAATTACTGATATACGTATGCTAATGTTGTCGCTAGCAAACAGCAATAGACGTATTATGTACGCCACCGATCATGAAGACATGGACAGCCCTGTGGTTTTTCCGCTTCCAGCAGCTCTCAGGTAGGAGAAACTTTTTTCACTTTCAATATTATCGAGAAAAATTAATGATGACATGAATATAATGTGACCTCTACGCTGTGTACGAATGTTATCAAACGCTAATGCTGCCAACAAGTTTTTGACATTTTGCTTTATTTTTATAATCCGACCGTGACAGTGTTTTGTGCCAAACTTCACGTAAATATTTGATGTATTGATTAAAATATGATTGATTCGCATGATTTCAAATTAGATAATGACGTCCTATGAATTATTCTGCGAAAGTGCTAACCAAATCGCGAGAACGAATACCTAAATATCACTGTTTTCCAGTAAAAGATAGTTTCTATTAGCTTATCATAGTACCCTAAGTTCATTCTACGTAATGCATTGTTCATAGTATTTAATTTCAATAAAGTGACTTTTCAAGATTATCTTTGTATTAAATACATGATTATTTTGTTTACAGATTGCCAACGCTGACTAATAACAGTTGACGATGTGTATTGGGCGCAGAAAATCACGGTGTTGGTGGTATGAAATCATGAATTGTCTTCATAAACATGTCAGTGCATATATGTTCTATCATTATTTGGCTATGTTGATTGAAATAACTCCTGATGTAATTCATATTTTTATTGCCAAACTAATAAAGTGTTAAAATAGTTAAAACTGCATTTATTGAAACAACATCCTATGCAAATGCGAACGAAATTGGCGAGTGGAGCTAATAGCGGTTGCAAAATGGTAAGATTTCAATATTCACGCACTAATAAGTTGAACCACTGTCATTTACTGTTACGGAAAATCATACCTACATCAATTAATATATCATGAACATTCTTTTAAGGCACTATTCGCTAGAAAGTAATGGATCACAAATCTAATTACCTGCAGGTCATCATAACTTGCAGCATCATGTTTCCGCAACCAGTAAGCATCGAAGCAGGCTCTTTATTAACGGTGCTATTGTACCTGGAACAAAGTTCTTAAATAGCCGTAGCATCAAATGAAAGGGAAACATATCGGGACAAATTAAATTTTATTCGCAGAAATTAGAATCTTGTAGAATCACAGGTATAATGATGTTCACAAAGTTCAAAACAAGAACGGCACTCCAACAATTCAGTGAGAATACAATGCAAGGTAAATTAACTGGAGACTTCTCCGGAACTCATGGGAAGAACATTCGGACGAAAGGAAATCCAAAGGACATCAATGAAGAACTCGGGACAGACTTGATATACAGTAGCACCATAGAACTCTAGAAAGAGTGATTGGAGAGTAATCGGCGGTTTGGATTTTTTATATGCATTGGCTATGTAAAGCACAGTTGTTCATATAAAATGCCGGTATTTATGATATCGCGATAAGGTCATTAGGTTTGACATGTACGCGATCGCGTACTCTAACCGTATATTAATATCCCACGATACACCACTCGTCGGACAAGAGAAAACAATTCACCGTCGAGATATTCTTCTAATGTAATGCTAACTACTTTGATTAACCTGTAGCACATTACATACAACGGTACTTCATAGCCAATGCAATCACAAATACATCATCACCAATATGCCAGACCAATAAACTAATGTATAATTACCTCGTTCATGTTCCCGTTTCCATTGAATTCATCTTGCAGCTTCACCCAGTACTTTCCGTTGGTCGACAAAGTAACAGAGTTGGTTCTAATCTTCAATTATATTAATATATTTTACGAAAAAGCATACCAGCTAAACTTCCTCGTTTCAGTGATTTCGCTCCACAATGAAAATTGTTGACTGTTATGTTAGTAACGCTGCGTCTTTGTTTGATGAACTGAGCGGATCTCGGAACGGATCAGTCTGTGAACGACAACAATCCCTCCTTCTATTGGAAGGTGAAGGCGACCTTCGTTAAGGTCGATCTCTTGATCATAATATCGACCTCCCAATAGGAGGCCGCCTTCCTGAAGGAGAGATTAGGAGGAGAGACTGACAATATGGCCCTTAGACTTGAGTATTTGCGATTTGGCACGTTGAAAACTACTTCACAGCGAAAAATTATGTTTATTTCTCAAGATGTTATCGGAAACCCTGGAAAAACTACTTTATTATCCTCTCAGTTTCCAAAAAGTTCTTCAAAGATGCTACATAAAAGTTTTCAGAAAATCTGCAACAAGTGACCCTGGGACCTGAGCCGCCTTAAAATTTACAAATAATGACTCACGATTAGCGCTCCAGCTACCTAAATGAATAAGATCGCGTTCAGAAATGATTCATGTGGAAATTCAAGGAAGGAGCAACGACTCTTGGGAACTTTTTCAGTCGGTCATCGCACAGTAATTGGGTGTCGCCATCCCGGTGGGGCAGCGCGTGGTAGCTTGGCCAACGCTGGCGTAGGTCATGTCCACGAGGCGCGGCCCAGTTCGCAGAGAGGGCAAAAACCTGCAGACGGACGGTGCCCGAAGAATTTCTCATTGCCTCCCGGCGACTCCATTTGTGAGTCGCACGAAAGAGAAACACGCCAACCCGGACCTTTTAAACTTGACTGACGGCCGGGAAAGTCAAAAGTGGGGGGAGAATAAACCTCTTTCAATTTCGAATCAAAGATCACGAAATGAAATGCCCGAAGGGAATCACGAAAATCCAAGGGCTAACTTATATGTAAATGGTAAGCAAAACAACATTTTTTTCACTTGGTCCAAAGATGCAGAAAATATATCACATGTTCATAACAGACATAAGCAACGTAGCTTGATTTATAAAATTTAACTTTCAAGACATTTTTTTCTTAATTTAACCATGACCATGACCATGAACATAAAATGAACATACTACTGGAATACAAATTTTACCCACAGTTTGGAATGCTATTAGCATACGTGTACACAGAAAGCAAGGACAATGCGATTTCCTTTGGTATCTTAATTTAATTAATCGTGGCTAATATTTTTTCCATGCATAATAATGTCCATATAACGAACGTTCTATTTAAAATTAACTTATCAAAACATTTTTTTATTATTTATCAATGTCCATGAAATGAAAATATCACAAAAATATAATTTTTACCACAGCTTGGAATATTATTTGCAATTGCGAATAGTAACATCAAGCCTTCATCAATGTCATTGGGTTCCGTAATTAAATTAATCGTGGCTTACAAGTTAATTCATCTGTAGTTAGCGCTCATTTGATGAATATCCTTTTCAAATATAACTTTAACTTACCCCTATTATTGTAATAATCATTCGCTTAGGGTGTAAGCATTGCGTACGCAATTTTCTGTGATATATTTTGTTTATAAATATATATTACTTATATGTATTCAATATTTGTACATCATAAGGCATCATTTTTGTTTGTTCGTTTTTTGTCTTTGTAATTACTAAAATAAGTTCAACTGTTAACGGCTTGTGCTCATGTTTACTACTAATATTAAAACACTGTCTTGACAACCCTCTGCTGTTAAATTATCAGTACAAACGAGGCAGTTGCTAATTTTTTTTAATACTCTGTAAATGATCCAGGGGACTGAATGTCCCAGAACTTAAATAAATATATGTATATCTAAATTTAATTTATGGTTGTTTTTCACTTTTCTCGTGAATTATTTATGTACCTGGAATGCGCAATATTTGTAATAAAATCCCTATTCAAAATTATAGGCAATGTTTTCAATTGTATACGAGTTGGATTAACTATTTAGGCAGAAGAGACAAAGTTAGCGACGTATTCTACGACACAATAGCCTCTGGAAACAATTTTCACAAGAAGAAATGAACGGGCTGATACATGGAGGAGGACTACAGCTGGAATTCATGAAGCATATTAATTGGAAACGAAGATTTTCTTCGGAAAGAAAGTAGCTTAAGAAGACTAGAGTGGAGAGGAGAGCCGCAGCAAACCTTACATGGTTTGATTACCACTTATAATTATAAAATAATTTTAAAATACAAGGCTAACTTAGATCAATGTCCATATGGTAATGCTAACCGAAATTTTGCCTCACTGGTACTTATTTTTATAAATGAATACTTAAGTATTTCGTATAAGAATGAGAAAAGGAATATATTACGAGCAATAAGAAAGAGAAAGGCAAACTGGATGGGACACGTCCTGAGGACTGATTGCCTTCTGTAAAGAATATTAGAAGGAAAAATCGAGGGGAAGAGAGGGTGAGAGAAAGACGAAGAAAAAATATATTGACGGATATTATGAATGGGAGGAGTTACGAAGAGCTGAGGGAGGCAGTATAGGATAGACGAGCATGGAGGGAGCAGTTCAATTGAAACCCGTCTGATGAATGATTCACCTTAGAAGAAAGAAAGTATTTTGTAAGTAAAAAAACTCTTACTAATATTCCACACTTTTTACTTCATTTATGAATGCTTCTTAACCTGTTCAGCGTCATTTTCAAAAAGTTCACCTACTGGTGAAAACTAGAAATTTACAGTAGAACACGTCTAAATCAGTTGTAAAGGAGCATAGTAAAAAGTGTCAAAATTCCAGAGAATTTCCAAGAAGCAAATCCATCCACCATCATCCACATTTTTATTAAAAATAGAGTGGGATTAATACGTTCGTCTCTTCATACTTAGAAAAGAAAATTTACACAAGGGAGGGGAGAAAAATCCAACGAAAAGGTTTGTTCATGGGCGCTAACAAACGCTATAAAAACATTTAAAAAAGACCATTTACATCCGAATCAATTAAGATGCATTCCTCGCATGAAATCATCGCGAATCCGATCCCCGTGCTGTTAATTCCACGTCGCGATAAAGGCGATGCACATGATGAACTCGTCGCGGGAGAAAATTGAAAGCTCCTCGGAAGTCATCCGTCTTCTCATTAGCGAGGCTAATCTGATTCGAGAGTTGACCACACGGGGTATATACCCCAAGGGGTATAGAAAGGTTTTGGATCGGAGGAGGAGGTGAACCACGGAAATGAGAGTGAATGGGAGGGGGGATAATGGAAAGATTTACTTCTGAAAGAGTTTTTCCAGGCCTCTTTTTCATTTGAAAACGCCATCCGTCGCCAAAGTCCGCAGAATAGACAGATTGCCACAATCGGAGCTATTAACGAAAAACCCATTGATGTATATGGAGAGGGCACTACGTCATCAAGTTGAAGCCCGACAACCGAAATAACAACCATATTGTTTAGCCACGCTCACTCCTTCCTGTCCTATGGATAACACGACGAAATTGTCGAGTTAGCGGATGTAAAGTAAGTACGTAAATTTATTGCTTTTAATAATAATAACTTAAAACATTGAATTTACATTTCATCCCCATGAAAGCTACGTTGTCTCAAAGGAATACCTGTGCTGAGGAAACCCTCATCAAATATATATATATATATATATATATATATATATATATATATATATATATATATATATATATATATATATATATATATATATATATATATATATATATATATATATATATATATTGCCAACATAAAACATGGTATGGTACATAATGTTTAACATAATCATCAGATGCATCATAAAAAAGCCATAAAATTAATAATACAATTATGATACTTCCATTAACTTTACATAGTAGCACTTCAGGGGTTTCTCATGACATTAAGTTAAGTAGGTATTTGCAAGCTAAACTCATTTTGTTTTCTAGATTCCTTGCATCTTAATAGATACTCATGAAAAGTCTCTCAAACACTGGTTGGCAAATATGGAGAGTAGAAAATATTTGAGAAAGCAAATTTAGTTTCCCCTAACTGATTGATAAAAACTGTGAAATTCCACAAAAAATCAACAGGCTGTAAAATCTAGACCGATTGAGATTGAGCGAAATATTTTTGCATGGTTACCTATGTCCATAAAAGGAACAAATATGCCAAGTTTCATCAAAATCAGAGATCATGGATATCAAATCATCTTTCTTTGATTGATTTGACATTGAATGACCACCAAATTTGCCGCATATGGCCCATTTCATAAGAACTCAACGTTTCTCTCCTTGCACTGTGAGTGTCATCGGGAGATTGAGATTGGTAAAGTACTTATCCGTGATATATTTAATTCATCCCTAATGCTTTAGCGACCGTTCCTCTATTGTTTGCTCGTTCAAACCTTGTTAACGAACGCCGTACGTTAATTTTGGGCTACCAAGGGTGCTGAACACATATTCCAAATTGAGCTAAGTTTATAGGTATCCACACAATTGAAATTTTGAGTAATTTTTTGCCATCCCTAAGGTCTCGCATACCAAACTCGGATATTTTTAAACAGTGATATTTTTCATCGAAACCTATCCCTTCCAAGTTCTTTATGTAACGACAGGTGTTTCTCTCAAGGTGCAGATCATTTATTCCAAAAGGACAGGAAACAAATATCTATGACGATATTATCTTCAATGAAAATGTAGACCACGGAATGCGCCGAAACCGTGTTCAGGAAAATCTTTGCAGAGTGAATCATCTACGACATACTACTGAGGTAATTTGCGTCATCAATGGCAGGGAAGAAGGGTTGTTGCCAATTTCAAAATATGAAAGTTTAACATAGTGGAATGTAACGTAAGCGTAACCGTGGAAACTTGTAGAGCATTATGCAATAAATTGTGGAAGAAACCAAGTTCGTTTTACCATCAAGTTGGTTGATCATTATAGAATTGGAGAAAGAATGAAGACAAATCACGCGTCGGCGTTATCCTGCTCTAAACAAAAGGCGTCAAGTTATGCCGGTTTAAAGTCTCAACCATCTGATGAACTACTGTAGTTAAAGTTATGTCAACTGTCCACATTACATCCAAGGAGAGTTCAGGTTTTCACTGAAAAATCTCATCCATCACTGAGCATCAAACCTTAAATCACTTGATGGAAACCAAGTCCTCCATCCACAATCCGAACACAAATGTACTAGGCAGAAATTTCCACGAGAAAAATCAGCCTTGACCGGGAATCTAAAATCAACCTTTAGCCTGCCAGGTAAATACGCATTCCACCACGCCACCCAGGCTTCCTAGTTAACGGGGAAATATTGGAGGAAACAAGCGAATTAGATAAAAATCCCAAACGATAAATCAAAGATAGCAACGTAAGTGAGAGGAGGAATTCAAAGACGCCACCTATATTATCACCAGCCAAAAATACGACGGTGAAATACGTAAAAATAGCCGAGAGAAAAAAATCCCACCCCGTGCATTACTTTTCTCTTAGTTTAGCGAAGCAGACGCATTTGCGTCCAATTTTGGGGTTACTTTCCTTTTCTCCCACAAGTTCGGAAGCAAAGAAGAAATTATACCCCGGCAGCGACTTGGCAACACAGCGCCACCGTCCTCGGACGCCTCCATCCCCCGGCCGAGGTGAATTGGGGTAGGGGCTGGAGGGATGCATAGGAATTTCATTGCCTTGCACGACGGGTGGCGATTAGCGTTCTTTTTTTTAAAGGGTGGGTAAAAGGGGTTGAAAATAGATGAGGGAAAGGAGAAGCCCGGAGGGTATATAAAGAGGATTGGTGGTGGGAGAGACCGTTGGGAAACCCCAAACAACGAATTATTACACGCCGGCAACGAAGAAACAAGGGAGATTTCAACCCCCCTCCTAAAACCTTTCCCTGTGGAATTTCCCGACCTTTCAGACCGCGACGCGGGATGAACCTCCGATATAAACGTAGACTGCGCACGTGTTAATGGGGAGAAGGGAATTGTGAAGAGCGTGAGAGAATTCGAAATACAACGATCGTGGAATCACATTAACACCCATCAGACGCAATCAGTAGCTTGACAGTCTGGCATTGGTCGACATGTAGGAGAAGCATTTCCCATTATATTGGTAAATTAATGACAATTGGAGAGAAATTTTGCCCCAGTCACAATAGAGACCACATTCGAATTGTACAATTCTTTTATTTCGCCAGCAGGAGAAAGCAATTATTGTTTTATAAGACTGATATTCCCAGTGATTAAAGGTATATCTTATTTTCTGGCATGCCCGGTTACCTACCTTGATTTAAACACACAATATAAAGTAAGACTTCTACTCTTGAATGGTGTAAAAATTTTACTTGTCACCGGTTCTTTAACGAAGATTTATTGGTTTAAAAAAGGTGAAGTTTTCACGAAAAAAAACATTGTATGAATGGCACTGCGATGGTATCTCTTCACATGACATTTTATCCTAATTTAGGCCCGAAAACTATTGTTCAAAAACCTTTGTAGCATGTTCTACATATTGAGACATGTGTTTATATTGAGTATACTTTTTTGTGCTTAGGTTATTCACTATACAACACGAGCATTTAGAATTAAATAATAGACTTCAGGATTGGGTTGAAATACATAGATCTCATAACGCGATGAATAAGGCAACATTGCCTAAGGAAACAGCTGTCCTTTAATTGTTTACCAAATCTATTTTTCAATGTATAAAAAATTAGGCATTTAACATAAATTGTCAAATGTTTTAAGCCTGAAGATATTTATATCTTTCCCGCAGTTTGTCAATAATCATTATATAAAATCCTGCCGAAATAGCAATTAGACTGTAGTCAGAGTAATTACTGGTTTTCGTTACGTGGTAAATGCTTCAGTTCAGCGCTTTCTCGTATAAGATTTTACCCGGAGGAGTACTAACATGTGTAAAAAATAAAAAGACATCAATAAGCCTAAATTTACTAATTACAGCTAATTTCCTGTATCATAAGAAAGCAGTACTTCGAAGAGCAGGTGCCTTCTTAATTTTTAAAACCAGACAAAACATGGGTAACGAAAACCGTCACATTTCTGAGACGATCAATGCACGATTACTTTTTATAAATGCCTCCATGACCCAAACATTGGAATACCAAGTAAAAAGGCACTAAATATGCATAAAAAGATGAAAAAAGTGATGGGTACAATCTCACCGGGAAGTTATCTCGTACTCCGAATGGAAGAGATCCATTTCAATAAGTCGAGCAAAGACAGAACGTACTCACCTGTAAACAAAAAAGAAATACAAATTAGCATGAATGACAGTAAAAAGGTTGGTACATAAGTAAGTTTACCATTGAAGAGGTACAAAATCGATCATATTTATACTAACATGATGCTGGTTCGTACTGAAACGATATGCCCTGTAAAATTTTATCCAAAGGAATATTTGCATGAAATTATATAAAAATACAATAGGCAGCATAGACCTAAATTCATTCATTACAGCAACTGTTTTATATCTTAAAAAAACGCTACTACGAAGCACATGTTTTTCTGTAAGTATATGTTTATGCATATGTCTACTTGAATTTTTAGCCCGCCGTGCGGTCAAAACGCCTTCACAATACAATACTTTTAAGCGGTTAAAAGGTTAAAGTTAAAACATTACTTCTAAACGCAGGTACCTCCTTAAACTAGGTGCATTTCATCGAAGAAGGAACATTTCTATTCAAGTCAATCCGGCCATCCGAACAAACACCGAGCAGGAATTTTTTTCTTCGTCCCTTCGTTCTCCTTGAATCGAGATAGAAATTTAAATTCTATGTCGCACGCATTTTAGAACTCACGTAAGAGAGGACTTTACTGACTGATTTTTTTCAAATAAAAAAAAATGTGTCGAACACAGTGGAGACCTGGACTGAAGTTTTTTCCTCCCTTTCCGATTTCCGGTCACACACGCGAGATACAAGTCACAGGTATCCGAAGCAGAACGAGCACGAGGGGGAGGATGATGGTTGATGGGCATCAGAGACTCGGGAATCATCCACCTGTCCGATATTTATTACCTTGGAGACACGGATGAGTAATTAATGATGCAACGTGGGATATCGATCGGCGATTTTTTTACCACCAACCCTGCCTGTAATTTTTTCTTCGGGATTGTTTTCAAGTTCCCCAGACGAGCGCAGCCACCTGTGGAGCGCGTCAGTCCACTGGTCGGGAGCCTGGACCCTGTGGCGACTACTGAAACACTATATATTTCTACAATGAAATTTCTCCCTCTAGTCTGTTACTATGATTTCAAATAAAACCAAAGTTAATGAGGTTATTACTATATCCATGTCTAAAGGCCGGATACACAAAAATTTACCTAAATGGACCAATAACTATCAAGATAACCCCCATTAAGGGGGCTATGCCTCGGAAAAAACACCCATTTAGTTCTGGCTTCTACCGCAACCTAGAGAGATCCGAAGTTGAAGAGTTGAAGGATTCCCACTAACAATAAATCCAACGAAGTTAAGAATATATACGTCCTACCTGTCACGGCGATCACCTGATTTTTGACGGATTCACGTGTCTTCCGCGGTCGAAACAGTCATGTAAACAGCAAGATGCGAAAAGTTACAACACTTATTGTAATTACTATTACTTATTCATCAGCCCCATGTAAACAGATGGGCTTTAATAAACAAAACATAGCCGTAAAATGTAAGAAGGTATACGTCTGCAGAAGCGTTTTCCACCGCGGTATACAGTCCTCTTTAAGTTTAGGAAGTCATAACCACAATAATTCGGGCTATAGTACCCCTCCCTTTCTTATTCCCCAAATACTCAATGGTTCCAATGATTGTCCCACTCTCCTACAGCTGAGAGAAATTTATTTAGGCTCGTTTACGTAGCATTCTCCTAGTTTTTGGTCGGACCGCGTCTCGTCTTCCTGACTGCTTTAGGCCTGCACCTGGCAACTGGGCGAAAAAGCGCGGTACTGATTTCAGCTGGAAAGAGTGTTGCATGCCTGGTGTGGAATTACCCCGTGCCACACACCCTAGTGACAGCTTGCACGGCATTTTGTAGATGTAGATGTTTATTTCATGTATAAATATAAACGTTCGATATGCTAATCGGAAGTGCGGGCAAAAAATATACTAACGACTACTACAAAAACTCATTCTTCACAAGGAAACGATCACTAAACTAAGTGAAAGGTCAAAAATTAAGAATTTAAGCCTCCATTTCATTCACCACACATCCAAAACCTTTGCAACAAGCGAAACTCGCCATGTACTAAATAATTCATTAAATATTACATGGAACCAAAAAAAAAGTACGATATGCTTCAGGAACGCATATTGAACTAATGCTATGACTCAAAGATTTCATCAATCATTTCGATATACGTGTTAATTCTGCAAACTCAAACTACCATAAGTGAAGATGCAGAAAAGGTTAAAGGTTGTATTATGCTTCGCAGCGAGATTAACATTTAACATTAACATTGCCATACAAGTACGATAATTAAGGGAGACATGCTAGAGAACAGGGTCACATGCAGCTAGATGGTTAGTATCTACAAAATCCCTAATAGCCTAAATCCCTGAACAGGAACAATTGGATTAAAAGCCATCATCACCATTGGTCGTTCAATCCTAAGATTGGTTGACTCCAGCCCTCCACTCATCCCTATCTAATGCTAGGTGCCTCACTGATTGGTATCTCTTCCTATGTACTTTCCTCTTTATTTGGTCCATGCACTTATTTCTTGGTCTTCCTCTGGAGACTTTTCCCTCTATTTTGCCTTCAATTATGTTTTTCACAAAAACATTTTGTCTCAGGGTGTGTCCAATCCATCTCGTTCTTCTTTTCTGTATGGTGTTTCATGTGGTCCTTTCCTCAACTTATCTTCTTTAACATTATCATTTCTTATTTTGTCCGTCCATTTTATCTGCACCATCCTCCTCCAGCACCAGATTTCGAAGGCTTCTAGTCTTATCTGATCCTCTCATCCAAATGTCCACGCTTCCGATCCATAGAGTGCTACGCTCCACACGAATCTTTTCACAAAATGCTTCCTAGTTTGTAGTCCTATTTTCTTTGAGTACAGCATTTGTCTTTTTACCATGAACGCCTTCTTAGCTTGGGCTATTTTCCGCTAGATGTCCGTTGTACTTCTTTCGTCCCACGCGGTGATACTTCCGAGAGAGTCGAAGGAATCCACTTGCTCACGGAGTAGGATACTACTACTCCTACTCCGTGCACTTGCTTTAACTTCTCTCATCTTAGTCTGAGTTCTGCATTCAGCTTCGATTTAAAGCCATGAAGAGCTAGAATGTTAATGCGAATACTCGACTGGCCATTTTGAGGTTGGCAACGCGGGTTTGGACTTTGGGAAAACTCGTAGTCAAACTTGGAAACATTCTGAATCTTATTTCGTTAGCAACGAACTAAATACAGTCATCTACATGACTTTCACCACACTTCGCGGCCAATTAATTCGTCGAACTACAAATACATCGCAATATACCCATTACTGTCACCCTCGGAGTAAGATGTATAAATATCTACGCGCACCGATTGGTTGAGAAATATCTGTGCAGGCAGCAGCATGGTATTGGGAACAATTTCTCGCTGAAAACCTTAAATTCGATTACGAAGGCTTTCATAGCGGTTTCAAGGTCCTTCGAATATTGGCATTGGGCAACCAAGTTCTTCCAAAAATGGGGGAATTCAATCTCAAGGAAAAAAATACACGAGTAAGCAACATGTGCTACCCACTGTTTCATTAAAGATAAATGAGTTTATTTCTGGTTGAGGCCAAATAAAAAAAACTCCTGACGCTTTCAAATGAATGATACTCGAGGAAGGAGTGGGACGGAATGGGAAAATTGACTGGGAGGAAAGTCATTTCGACACCGAGGAGACTTGACTAAACCAGAACTGACAACACACAAAAACAAGCTATTTTTGGGACTTTCCCATTCGAGATATTTAGGTACGCGCGCATATCTGAAGACATGTGCTAACGCACTGATACGCACGCGCAGTAACATACTATTTCACCAAATATACTGCTCTCAATTATCTTATAACTACCCCGTAATTAAACAAGTTAGTGAGGTATCTTGGTATATTCATTTGCCGACATTTAAATGGGACAAACTTATATTATGGGCATTGAGTGCATTACGACACTGTGTGTCCAAAATCTATTTTATAAGAAATTTGAGTTCACCCGATTTTTGAAAATTTTATGTAATTTTACAGCGTTAAGTTATTTGTGGCTGTGTTCTTCATTCAATTTTGGACCATTAGTATTTGTTTTTTCCTCTAACGTGTAAATTGTGTCGATTTTCTAGTGTTTAGTTTAATTGTTTAGTGTAATACGCAGCAATACAGTCTTTTTGTTAAGGTAACCTCACCACAGTTGTTCTGACAGGCTACCGAAATTTTTCCAAATTTAAGTACAAAGAAATTTTAATTAAGTCATATATTTTCTGGAAAGTAATACGCTATTTTTATTATTATTATTATATTAAATTATTATATATTATATCAACGCCCTTCTGCAAACACTTTAGATTGAATATAACGATTTTCGCAAGCGAAACGTTCCGAAACCTAGCGATAAATGACATTCAGTGGGTACCAAACAGTCCCGTCCGAATGTTTCGCAAAAACTTAACAACTTTGTTCAAAATAAAAATTTCAAACCTAAGCCATTAATCACAGAATATGTTGACGTCTTTAATGACAATCGAAACAAAACGACAATCGGAAATACGATTATCAAAGTTCTTTCATTGTTTCAACCAATCAAGGTGGCTTTACGCATGGAAACTGACTCCTATGGAAGTAGCATAAATAGCGATATCTCGAATCGTATCGTCAATTGTAAGGCAGCGTTCTACTTACAGCGCTATATACTGTCGGCTCTTCGCAAACAAATGGATGACTGAAGTGAACAATGACTATTATTGAATGATTATTCTTATTTTGTCATATATGAACACGATGTGTGTAAGCAAATTTTTGTATTTCTCGCTCTTAAGGGCCTATACCCAGAGCGATGAATAAATTATTTACTTACGGATGTCTGTGCCTACACATCGAAGGGTCGATAGTAAGAGAATTGAAAGGCCACTGTCATGAAAGTGAATTCCATGTATTAACTCGGCTTAAGATAGATGAGCAAAATATCATTTTTCATAGAAATCAATGAATTTGGTCTCATTTAAAAAGAACACCCTTCCAATGACACCAAAAATTCAACCCATTATCATATTACTTTCCGAGATATTTGCCAGAAAATACCAGCCCTTTTATATGGGAAATGGTACGTGTATACACACCAGCGAGACCTTAAATTTTAAATGAGGCATTTCCTACATTTAGATCTCGTAAAAAAATCAACAGTGTGTAGTTTGTGAGTTTTCTCAACTATTTTCAAAAATTAATCATATTGTCACCGCAGTAAATTGTTCGGGATCACAATAAACCTTCCGTTTTGATGGAGTGTCAAACGTACCGCGTGAAAAAAAATGAGTCAAGTTAAAGATTCATTTGGATATTTTCATTTGATTACTTACAATTTCTGTCATGTAAAACTATATTATTGAACCCATAATAATGCAATAGTTAATTCGTGTGTCCTTCAGCTGGTGGAATTGAATGGTATAATTCGAATATGGTCTCTATTATGATAAGGGAACTATCTCGCTCGCACTACCTTAAGTAACTCTGAACCTTATTACATTTTATGTGTAACGCCTCGTACACAGGACCCGATACAAACGGAAAGCAGCTGCGCCATCGTGTTACGAAGTGAGAAGCGCACAGAGCCCATGCCCGATGAAGCCAGAGCTGTGTGAGCGTTGGATGGCCACCATATTTCTCTGCGCAATGATGGGTGATCCAAGTCGCCCCAAGTCGTGACGCGCTTCTTACGGCAGTTATACCGGCTACCACGTGATGGAACCTGACCTCTCGACCTCTCAACAAAACGACCTCTCGTGTGTTTTTTCTTACGGCCGGCCAAATCTCTCTCCCCTCCCCTCAAGACGCCGAGAGAATCCATGTCGCTAACAGCTGTTGGCAAGGCGTGAGGTAACCACACTGCTTGGGCCGGCTCACACCTAAAAGCTTGTATATTCCCGAGAGTAATTTAGGCCGTTTTCTCAACTCCCCAAGGCCAAAAGGTGTTTATAGTGGAACGTCTCACCGAGGGAGATTCACTATCACAGCCCCGAGCAGGCCTCTACAAACGGAAAATTATACACATTTGGTGGGCACGAGTGTATCGCTAGGGTCATGGTTAATGCCACATTATAGTTCCCTAGCCCCTTTCCAAAGAACTCAACAACACAGTCCCTAGATTACTCTGAGCATTATAGTTTCCTAGCCCCTTTAACAAGGAATTCAACCACATAGTCCATAGATAACATTTAGAATTTTAAAAAATTATTCAGGATCCAAGTGGCTTTACTCCTATGTTTCAAATCGACACAAAAATATCATTTTGACGCCATATTAAATCTCTAGATCCGACAGAAGCGATAAAAGATGATAAATACATTGCCGAACAGATAGGTTCCAAAATCTTTCTTCCTACGCACAATAAGTGGTCATAATGACAAAAAGAGAAGTATCAGGCTTGATGTGGTGGAAAGAATTCATCATAATGAATAAGAGTAAAGGCAATGTCCCACTTAGATAAATTTACCACTCGACCGAGGTTTCGATGTATACACTACATCATTCGTAGGCAAACCGCGGATCGCGAGCTGCATGCGGCTCTTTAGCCACTTGAGCGTGGCTCTTCCACAAAATACCACATGCGGGCACGGACGAACTTCATTTTATCAATAAATAATATCGTTATTAGGTATGATATCACGTTTTATTCAACGTACCTATAGTTTAACTAAGCTTTAAACAATAAGAAAAGAATAATATAATTTTAGGGAACGTTGTGGAGTGAAAGAAAATGTAGTGTCGAGGATTGAGAAAGGTATGTTGGGATGGTTTGGACATATAGAGAGGATGAACGAAAGGAGATAGATGAAACAAGTATACAAGACGAGTGTGAATGAGAAAGTTGGAAGGGGTCGACCTCACCGATCGTACCTCAGTCAGATTGAGGACTTTTTAGCTGAGGCCAGCATAGGAGTACCCTGATCAAGTTAATACCAATGTACCTACCTATGTAGTTAAATTTAAAAAAATTGGCTTCCAAAAGAAAATTCAATCGTTGTACTGTTGATATTTGTGTCTGTTGACTAATGAGTTTGCCGACCACTGCACTACATCACCATCAGACCAACTATCTATCATAATCTATCCAAGAGGAATATTGCCTTTACTTTTTTTCACTATGGCCATAATGAAAACTGAGCTCTACTTAAAATAATACCAGAATACACTTCGTCATTTCCCCCACGAAACCTTATACCTTACACCTTTGCACGGCTGGTATCATAACACCTCCTGCCACACGTCCACGCTGCAGCTCGCACTGTAGTATGTAAATGTAGATAAAGTAATACATAACGATCGAGCACATATAATCCGTTCGCTCCTCTTCGAATTTGAATTACGAGGAACGAAGAGTATCGAGACAGAGGGGCATTTGAGATATATGAGAGTAGGAAAAGCACAAAAGATGACTTTCCACTGAAATCTCAAGTGGCATGACTGCCCAAGACAAAATTCTACATCTACATACTACTCTGCGAGCCACCGCATGGACGTGTAGGAGGGGGTGTTAGGACACCAGCCACGTAAATATGTAAGAGAAAAGATTTTGGGAGGTGAATTGGTGACGTGTATTAGAGAGTGTACTTACTGAAGCTCAATTTTTATTGTGGTCACTTATTGTGCGCGAAAAGAACGAGTGTTTGTACCCATCTATTCGGCAATTAATCTCTCTTATTTTATCGCTTCTGTCAGACCAAGAGACGTACTGAGGCGTCATGATAATATTCTCTGCGTTGCTCTGCAAAACACCTGTTCTGAATTTCTCGAGCTAGCTAAGCCTAGCGAGTAGCCTCCGAGTCTCTAGGGGCTCCCAATCTAAGCCGTCTATAATTATTCGAATAGCAATAGATTGATCGTAGATAGGCCAGGGGGCAGAAGAAGTAGAAGGGAAAGTTAAAATTAAATACAATGCATTTAGCAGCAATGAATGTTTCATCAAAGTTTGAAAAAAATATTTCAAAAGTTCCTTAAAGAATTGTACACTCTCAGGGAAGGGATTGACGTTTTATGCTATTACATTACTACATTCCGAGACTATATACGGAGGACTATACGTACCGAGGACTTGTTCACGCGCAGTAAAAATGGGCTATTAATGTTCCTTATCGATTATTTCTGCATCCTCTCCAAGCTTGGTAAGTCAACAAGTCGATGATTACCATGGAAACAATCGGTTATGGCTTATGGCCAGTCAGTTTTGAGTGTGAAACTGAAGAGGTACCAGAATGTTTATTATTGGCCAATTGTTGGATAAAAATCTATTTTCCTCATCGAAATGGACGACATCAGGGATGAAAAGAATGGCACAAACCTGTAACGCTTGAAGATCATTACTTTCTTTGCAATTTATGCCGTTGTTCTGATCATCACGAAGCCGAAATATAATAACTTGCGCGGTGTTTGCCTGGGTGCGATTTGCGGTGGTGGAGAGGGTATTGGGCCATCAAACTCTAGCCTAACAACCAATAATAACAACCGCATAGGATATACTTGCTCTTTCCTGACTTTCCTTTGGATAGCACGACGGAATGGACGAATTAGAGGATGTATAGCATGAATATTCACCATCTGCTCGACATAGAAAGCAAATAATTCTTGCAACATATATTGGCTTCTGAATTCTATGGTATCTACTCGATTTTACCATATTTTTCACTGGGAACGAGGATTATTATTAATTTAAATAAAATATACAATAAAAAATACGTCTTCCCTACGGTTCTTACTAATGGAGGAGGGCCACACATTCTTGAATATGACATAGTGCTCTGACACACGTATTCCTTTTTGCCGAGGAAAAGACCCCCCTTCGATGTTACGAGGGCGACCCACTCATGAGCGTGAGATACATCCTAACTTAGTGCGAAATATACTCGGTGGCATGAGAAAGATTTAGACATCAGATGAGACCTAGAATATGATCTGGGTGCCTACCCTGATCGCCTTAACTGAGTTATCTAGCTCCTAAAATAAAAGATTCCACCTATTATTATACATTTTACGGCACCAGTACAAGCTTTTTTTTAACCAATTTCACTGTAAATAAGAAATTGTATAATATTTTAATTAGGATAGTTTTAACCGTGAGTAGGATGTGGTGCAAAAGACCTTAGCCGTCGACGCACCAAAATTAAGACTTCTACTACCACTACGACTAATAAACAATACAATAAAATACGTTCTGAGAATATTTCGATAGGAAATACCGTAAAATATCAAAATAGCGCGTCACTCTGTTATCGCTAAAGGACAATCGGGGCTAACAAAGATGGCGGACAGGCCACGCCCACGTTGCAGCTTCTAGCATTGGCCACAATAACATGTACCCGAGAGTATTTTATTTTCCCAAAGACGTGATTTTCATATGAGAACGCTTACGCCCCGAGTCTCAGTGATGTAACAGGTATATATACCAAATTTCAACAAGATTGGATAATATTTAGAGGTTGCACACTTTGATCACTTTTATCTCAAACTCGTGAAATTGTACTAACGGGCTTTGCACTAAAGTGCTTTGTACTAACGGGCTTCTTGAGTATTTTTTTTTCTTTTGCAGGTAGTTGAATTTCAAAATGGGAACCAAAAGATGAATTTTGCTCCTAGAAAAGGTGCCTAGTGGTGAGTTTTTAGGAGCCCGGCTCCCTACAAAGGAACAAGTACTTTTAGTTTTTATTTACCATCACAAGGAAATGAAAGAAACACTTTCGGATGCTGCTAAATCTACCAGTACTAAACTACGGGAAGTGTGGCAGAAAGCAAATATCCCTGTAGAGGCGGAGAATAATGTTCGTGCTAATATACAGATGCTATTCCAAGAATACCAAAATCTGGGTGAAGAGAAATCGAGAAACACGGATAAAGCAAATATGAAGCGGCAGATTTGGAAACGTGATCTCATCGAGTTATATGACATTTCCCGACAAAATGTGATGGACTTGACTAGCGTATCACAAGAAGATAAAGAATTTCTTAGGACACAAAGAGAGGATCGTATGAGTTCGTCAATGAGTGGAGTAGACAAAGTTTTCGCCTGGAAAGTAAGAACTAAGTGTACAAAAAAAGACAAAGTATTCATATAAGAATGAACATTACAAACCTATCACGAAAATCAATAAGACAGTTATGCTGGAAGATTCATCTCCATCATCATCAGCATCTAGCGATGAAGAGGCCGAGTTTTCGCCTCCAGCAAAGAAAAAAATATGCTCAAGTCGTAGATTAAAACCTCTTGATCAGACACTCACGTCTACTTGGGATCGAGAACAGCTCTCAATTCGACAATCAAGTACTTCATTTATATCAACTGCAAAGAGCCTTGGCCACGATGTTTCATAAATTTTCGTATCTCCAGCTACCGTTTACCGAGCTCAGGCGATGAATAGAAGTAAAATAGCTAAGAAAATCGAAGAGTCACTCTTTGAAAATCCTTATTTGATCTTACATTGAGATAGTAAGCTGTTGCCCTCAGTTGCTCATGGGAATGTCAAAACTTTGAAAGATAAAGTTGCAGTTCTAGCGACTGGCAAAGATTTTGAGCATTTGATTGGCGTATCTATTGCCCTGAAAGGCACTGGTAAGCAAATGGCTGAAGTAGTTATTCAGGAAGTGGATCGATTTGGGCTACGTGACAATATCATCGGTATGTCTTTTGATACCACGGCATCTAATACGGGACTGATCCAAGGGGCATGTACCAGATTTAACAGGGAATATGGACGAACATTGTTTTGGTTGGCTTGCCGTCATCACACCCATGAATTAATATTGAAAGGAGTGGTTGAAGTGTGTCGTGGCATGCCATCAAGTGGTCCTGACATCCAGATTTTTCGGAAGTTCCAAAGTCTGTGGGCTCCACTTGATAAGAAGTCATATACGACAATGCTGGATGAACAAAGTCCCGTTCAAGGCTTTCTAGTAGAACAGCGAGTGAAAATGGTTAACTACATCCAAAATGTCCTAAAAGACGGAAGCCATCTAAGAGAAGACTACAAAGAATTATTACAGCTCTTACTCCTCTACTTAGGAGGTTGGTCTAAAAATGAGTTCGTTTTCAGGATCCCAGGGGCTCTGCATCAAGCAAGGTGGATGGTAAAGGCAATATATGCACTTAAAATTGTCCTCTTCACAAATCAGTTGAATATTCCTCAAGGAGAATTGAAAGTAATGAAACGGGTTGCACATTTTGTCTGCCTAATATATGTTAGCTTTAGGCATGAGGCACCTGTAAGTCGATGGGCTCCAAAGAATGATTTAATATGCTACAGCTTCTGAGCATTTACCCAGATGCAGACGTCAAAAACAGTGCTGTCACAGTTGCTAAGAGACACCTTTGGTATCTGTTAGAAACAAACGTAGGATTGGCTTTTTTGGACGACCGTATTACTCAGGCTGAGAAGGAAAATATGGCTAAAAATTTAGAAACCAAACCCGTAAAGAAAAAGGAAATGAAACGATTAAAGGGTGAAAACCTGGATTTTGAAGGAAAAGACCTGAACCATTTTGTTACTAATAAAACAAAGACGTTCTTTGAATTGTTTGGGATCCACAACGTGACAGAGTACTGCAGTGATTCTCTAAGAAGCCATGTGAACGCCCTTAAGGTGGTTAATGATACCGCAGAAAGAGGAATTGCTCTGAAAAAAAATTTAACGAATCGGTCAGGGACGAACAACAAAAACAATTCTTGTTTAGGGTAGCCGAAAATCACAGAAAAGTCGTCACCAAGCGAACAAAAGAAGGGATTGCATCATTCAAATTTGACTAATATAACACATGTTTTGCCTATTATACTATTAGTGCCTAGTTTTAAGATTATTTTAATATTGTGATTTCTAGTTTTCCCAATAAAAGTAATTAACATTGAAAAATCGTATTTTTTGCTTACTTTTACAAAAGTGATCAAAGTGTGCAACCTCTAAATATTGTCCAATCTTGTTGAAATTTGGTATATATAACTTTTACATCACTGAGACTCGGGGCATAAGCCTTCTCTGCAAAAATTTTACATTTTATTTTTTGCCTTACAAAATGAAACACCTTAATGTACCCACTCCGTCTAAACTCTGGTGCATACGACTGATACCGGCAAATACACCTGCCAAACACCCTAGAGGTGGCTTGCAGGGTAATATGTAGACGTAGATCATCCACATTTCAGCGACTAACCAGGTGTTAGAATAGACATAAACAGCAGACGGGAAGAGACGTTAATAAAAAGAACGACGGAAGGCGCCCGTTTATGAGACAGTAAACACGTAGGCATGCATTGAGATGCCCGGTAAATGGTAACAATGGGCTCCGGACGGAGTAGACGCGAGGCTGGTACCATTTCCTGGAGTTTATTCGTGCCGTGAGAACTTAAAAACTCAGGTTTTAGATCGCAGCAGAAGTCCAACACCGGTTTTTCTCTCTCCTGGAAAGTGCACGTTTAAAGGACGTACCTACACGTTGGTCGAGTATCAGATCAGACAATAAAGCAAGCCGTTTGTTTCAATGATGAGAGACTGAAGCACTTAGTATACACAGAAAGAATAAATCAGTTGCACTATGATATTCGATTTCATGTGATGAATGTTGCCTATATCAGTCGAGTTTTTAGCCAGTTTCTTCCCCAGATTGAAGTTATTGCCGAAAGTTGAGTGATTTTTTAAGAATTGTACTACACTAGGATGTGGTAATAAAGGACGTTTGCGCTAATATTTTGTACCATGTTAAAGGTGGGTTTACAATGGCAATTTTTATTGCAAAAGTTCTTTTCAGCGAGCGGTTTCCTATGTAAAATGAAGGTTTGCACAGCTCTACAAGCAGTCTACTGAACTTACCAAACTTTTTCTTAATTAAAAACAATTTCCGAAACATTGGTATCAAACCAAGAGTGTTGTACATCTTGGTTAAGACTACACATTTGGCAAGTTTTTGCGGAATCTTGCTGATAGATCACTACTCGTAACTTCGTTAACTTTCATGCGATACATTACAGTACATATTAGTAATAACTTACATCCTGCCACACACCCCTGAGGTGCCAAGCACATTAATATGCAGACGTAGAAGGAGAAAACTAATGAATTAAAGCACCTGACAAAATTAAAAGGGTTAACTTCAAGGTTTTTCCATAATGAGCGCAACAGATAAATGACGATAATGCTTCGCACACAAATGTTATGGAAGGTTGCAAGAACATTTAGTAATGGAATTAATAGTTATGAGATACATAAAGTTATAGATCTTATAAAAAAATTCGGGTTGCAGGAACATATCTACTATCAACATAACTTATTTATCAATAGTTAATAGCTTCGAATTTTTTATCTAATCTTCTACCGCCGGATAAATTTGATCAAAGTTTAGCCAATGAATAATTGGTAATGCATATAATAAAAAGTCAGAAAGAGTAAATTAACTGGTCATTTCTCTCAAAACAACTCTTTTATTTACTAATTATGTCTCCAAGCGGCTCGTTGCGCATCCGCCATCTTGGCTACTTATGGAACTCATAACTCCATGCTATCTCAATCAGATTAATATGCAGACGTAGAATGAGAAAACTAATTGAGAAAAGCTGAGTTATGAAACCAATAAATTTCTCGAAAGTTTCTGCAACACTTATTGAATGGTTTCTATGGTCAATGGGTCCCATAAGTTCATAGAATAAGTGTGCCGTTCGTGCAACTAGCCATTGGAGAACCAAAATCGTATCCCTGGTTACCACAGTGCGTCGATCCTCGAAGGGTACATATGTAGGGGAGGAAAATGTTGGGAGTGGCTAGAGAGATTTTTTTAATGTTTCTAGAGAGGATGGAATCAGTGGGAACATAAGCCGGTTGGGGATAAAAACTGTCTAAGAACGATGGAATGTGGCAGGGAGAGGCAGGAAGTCGTTGAAAGAAATTCAGCGAGGGCAGGCATGAGAGCATGGGATTTGATATTAATATGCAATGGGCTCTTGATGGTGGCGAGATAGAAGGAAGAATGTTGGATAATCGAGAATGTAAGAGAAAAACACATTGCCAAAGGTTGGGTGAAGTTTTATACAGCGCCATAACAGTCGATTTACAAGTTTGAAACGCAGCATCGCCAACATTTTCATTGCCAAACGGCAAGGTGGAAAAGGGGGTATTACCATGCGCCGGAAATACATGAGTCTTGAATAGTTACGCTAATAGAATTGATCATTTTTATCTTTTAACACTTCCGAGAAATCCACTTACGAATGAAATCTTTCATGGAGGAAGTATTAAGAGAGAATGCAGAGGTCGACGTCCACCACAAAGGGCAATTGGAGGACGGGAGGTAGGAAAGGAAAAGAAATGTCAAGCCTGATTAGCATGCCGAGCTTAAGAATCCAACATAAAACAGCGTGTTTGGGGAAGGAAACTGTTAACACTCCCCGCTCCCGGATTCCAATGTGGTACATATACTCAAGACACTACTACTACTACTCTTAAGCAAAAATAAAGCAATGAAGTGAATCCATGGAATTTACTATTCATTGTAAATGAAGTAACTTTGTTATTCCACATAAATTTTATTTAAAACGACTCTGATTTCGACGTGGCACGTCATCATCAGGTATATAGGTATACGTTTTTAACCCAAAAGAAACATACCTTGGTGCACAGAGCTGCAACCATAGTTGGTTATTAAGAAAATAAATGTGAATGAAAATAACCTAGACTTCTCCAATTGAACAGATTGAAGGCAAAACATTTCCAGCGAGTGAGGCCTGTTATATTTTATAATAAGTATAATCAGATTTATCAGTGCAAAACACGAAGATGAAATATACACCATGATGCAACGAGTACCTATTTTACATGGCCCTAATGGGAATCAGGTTAGCCTAAAAACAGCACTAATTGAAGTAGAAACCAGAACATCTCTTTGCAGACTTTTAAAGTTTGGATTGGATGCCATTATGGCATTAACTTTATGCGCCGCTTTATATCTAATTACACCGATAGTTGCCAACAAAGATTCCATTGTCCAGCGGCTACATCTTCACCTTTTCCCTTCTCTCTTCTCCCCATTATTATGGTATTAATGTCTTCCCAATTTAAACGGGACATATTGATTTCCTTTTTCCATAGAAATAATCGCAGATGACTACTCGAGAAACACTGGTAGTAACTAGAGTTAGAATATCAAGCGAACCTTATTACGTCTGCAACGACCCGCATCTTTTGGGCATTGGCATGGTAACAACTTAATTGGTATATGAGACACCATTATTGCGTTTCCATAGCCAGGTTACTAAGGAGCAACGATCCCGTGATAATAGGACAATAATTACTTAAATCATCAACCTCACGACCGCCTAATGTGTAGGTTCGTATCTTGAATCTCTCTATTCATCAGCCCCCCATTTCACATCTTAATTTTTTTCGTCTTAAGCAGCTCTGGCTTGACCATTTGGGTCAAGGCAAGTACTAAGTTATGCATTTTTATTTATTTAGTTAAAAAAATTCGGCTTTCGCCGTGGAAATGGGTTACCGATTGAAAACCAATATAAAAAGACAAAATATGCTGATTATTCCAAGAATATATTTTTAATGATTACATTAGTCCAGCCTTAGGAGCCAACAGCAACGCCATTTGCAAGGAACTACCGCATTTTGACCTCAACTACCGTAGTAATTCGCTAATAACTTAAGATAATAGGTGGTAAGATGCCTATATTTTATTTTATTCAATTAAACGATCAAGATAAATTTGGTGACTTCCACAATTTATTTAAAAGTTACCGACCGGTTTCGGTTGTCAAGCCATCTTCAATCCTCAGGTTTGAAGATGGCGTGACAGCCGAAACCGGTCGGTAACTTTTAAATAAATTGTTGAAGTCACAAACTTTATCTTGATCATAGTGACGTCCTTCCACCAAGTGAAAGCTTCCCTTTTCGATATTATTTATTAATTTTTCCAATCACTTTCCGCTTCTTATAAAGAGTATTAATGAAAAGGTTTAATACGCGCTCAAAATGACGTTTATCTGCTGTACGTACTCGGACCAATCTCCATAAGAGCTCATGTTAAAAATATCCACTTTCAATGCTGAATTATAATGAAACTAGCAATGAAACGCTATTTTATTTTCATCTCAGTTCATAAAATGTACCTCAATGATGTTATGTTCAAGTTTTTAGAGGGTCTGGGATGTCTGACCCTGAGACCAGGGCCACCTTCAGAGCACTTTAAAATTTTCAATAATGTGCAGTCCAGCCTACTGCCGCACTGGCGTTGTGACACCTAATATGGAGGGACAACCACATGGGCTACCAAGTAGGCGCATGGCAAGCGGTGTCGGGTCTTCCGGTAACGGGGGTAATTTGCGTCCAGCATCCTAGCCCGCGCAGAGATCCGAGAGAGCTCTCTCGTCCCCGCGTCTTGTGGGTTACCGCGACGACGATACGTCTCGCACGGATGCTAGACGCTGCCGTCTCCCCCCTCCCCACCTTACCACTTCTTCACCGCTCCCCGCCCCCCGCCAATCAGTCCATTCCTCCCCAGACTTCACTCGGATCCTCACACCCACGCACCTGGTGCAAGACATCCTCTACTTCCCACCCTCCCCTCCCGAACTACCCCTCCGTACAGAGTATGGGTCATTTCGGAACGACTCAATCCAACAGAACGAATCCACAGGAAGAACGGATTGGGGCGAAAAAACAGTTCGTTCGTTCGTTCGTCCGAATAAAAACTGAAGAAAAAATTCGTTCAAGTGAACGCACTGGAAACAGGGGAAAGGATTCAAATAACCAATAGGTGCGAAAGTTAAAACACCCGGTTTATCTGAAACTTTTTGGGAGTAACTATTGCTAAGATAAAAACGAATGAGTGAATCCTCAAACTACACGCAAACATATAGGTATGTCCAATAAAATAACCGAATTATTTGTATTGCGCACCCAAGAAAAGTCCTAGTCTGGTACCTTATCTTGTAAGGTCCTGACCTTACAAGAACATACGATAGACCTTAGATGTTACGACACAGCACCTGACAAATCTCAGATTTTGAGTGGGCCCATTCACTTTACGAGTAATCCAAAATAAAATTATACGTACCATTCTTCGAACAGCGAGTACGGATTCCTCATTTCCTTTACATATCATTTAAAATATACTACCTCTCCGGCATTTTTTTATCTACAAGGTATTCAGAGTATTTTATAATAGAGGAGGTCAAAGTAATAAACCAGGCCTGCATAATAAAAAGTTAAGAAATAACACCAATGTTAAGAGTTCCGAGGCACAATGTTGAAGCATACAAACATTCATATCTCTATATTGCACCTAAATTATATATAAACTTGCCTAGATAAATATCCTCTGAACAAAGTGAAGCCAGATTTCTTAGCTGTCTTAGAAAATGGTTATTTACGCAAATAGATATAGACAATATTTTTTAATGTTAAAGTACCTACCACCATACCATGTCATTGATATTACAATGTTATATTTATTCATTATTTCCAAAATTGTTACTTGCTTTGTATTGTTCTGCTATTAAATTCATAAAGTCTATGTATTTCAATTTTTGTTTCATTGAGCACATTTTTATGTGAATTACAACGTCTATAAATATATTTATATGTTGTTAATGAAACTGCTGCTGAACACAGCGTGATTAATTTATGGCTACCTCAATAAAGGTCTCTTTAGGGGTGTCTAATTTCACGAATAACATTGTTTATTGGATTATATTATAAAATAAGGTCGAGTGAAATAATATATTATTATAATTATTTGAAAATTTCGGGGAAGGTAAGTCAAAATATCGTCACTGCCCAGACTCGGAATTTCTGAGACCACACCGAATAACCGCACAGGTTGGTGGCGCTGTACTTCCTAGAACCTTCCGAGTTACAAAGGTTTTTCCGACAGTTGAAATTTGATTTAGTTCCTGTATCATTGTTGTTATAAAGAAAGGTATTTTAGCCGTCCTGACGTATACTTATATGAACGAACCTTTTAACTCGGAGCTGAGAAGGCAGAGTAAGCAGAAAGGCCTCGCGAAAATATATTTTTTTCGACGGTTTTAATGCATAATATGACCATAAATATGAGCGAATCTTTAAACTCATTACCACCAGTGAGCGAGAACAAAAGAAACGAGTCGGAGAAATGAACGAATCACTGCCGCCGCCTCATTGCACGGCCAGCGAAGCGAGCCCCTATTGAGAGGGGAAGATGTCTCGACAACTGAGGAAAAAAATAAAGAAAAAAACCACCTCATCTCCAATCGTGCCCAGTCTCCTCCGCCCAGCAAGCCTCCCAAAGCATCCGGCGGGAGATCGAGATCCAAAGAACCGTAACGGGAATGCCCCTCTGGGATATCTGGAAGTGGTCAAGGTTTGCGTTTTCGGATGCGTGATATAAGATTCACGAGAGCTCGCTAGGAGTGGTGCTTCACACACCTTCGGGCGGGATATCCATCAACGTAGTTACATCCATTTTAACTTAATCTTCATCTACATTGACATTCTACCCTGCGAGCCGCAGCATGGGAATGTGGCATGGGGTGTCAGGACACCAGCCGTGTAAAGACGTAAGAGATAAGGCTTTAGGAGGAGAAATGGTGACGTGTATTATGGGAGTGTATTTAGAGGAACTCAGTTTTTATTGTGGTCGCTTGTTGTGCGCAGAAGGAACGAGTATTTGTACCAATCTGTTCGGTCATGTATCTCTTACTTATTACATCTGTCAGACCTAGAGCTGTAGTGAGGCGTTATGATAATGTCCTCTCTGTCGCTCTGAAACACACCAGTTCTGAAGTTCTCAATCAAGCTAACCCTACCGTTTAACTTCCGTGTCTGTAGGGGCTCCCACCATAATCCCTCTAAAAGTTGTGAAACACTATACGTTCGCTCGTAGATGTTTTTAACGAAACGTGCAGCTTTTCTTCGAATTTAATTATTTTTTTAAATCTTGAGAGGGCTGGAGAAATTTTTTTACTTACGCACATACTTGCGTGAGACTTTGAATATGTGCCGTGTACAATAGAAAAACATTTATTTTTTTACGATTAAGTTTTTTTGCAATTCAGTTCTATTTTAATAAGTAGCCTCACGGTACATGTGAAATATATGGAAATAATTCGATTATATCGGGCAGGCATTCTTCTAAACGCAAAATAATACGTTTGTTACCATTTTTATTGTTGCGACCGGTGCCCAAGGAGTCACGCCCAGTCCAACATTAAAAAACAACAGTTCCAACTACATCTACAAACTACCCTGCGAGTCGTCACAAGGGCGTATGGCAGAGGGTGTAAGGACACCAGGCGTGTAAATATGTAAGGGATAAGGTTTTGGGAGGTGAAATGGTGACATGTATTATGGGAATGTATTTAGTGGAGCTCATTTTTTATTGAGGTCGCTTAACGTGCGCGGAAAGAACGATTTCTTTTACTTACCTGCTCGGCACTGCATTTCTCTTATTTGATCGCTTGGGTCAGACCTAGACATGTAGTGAGGTGTTACGATAATATTCTGTATCCCTCTTAAACACACCAGATCTGAATTTCTCAAGCAAGCTAAGCCTAGCGTGTAGCCTCCGAGACTCTAGGGGCTCCCACATAATTACCTCTAAAAGTTGGGAGACACAATACGTTTGCTTGTAACAGTTTTTAACGAAGCGTGCTGCTTTTCTTAGTATTTCATTTATGTTTTGGTTAAATCTAGATGACTAGCGTTCCAAGTGCTCGAGACATATTACGCTACACAATTACAATATAACAACCACTAGGTTTTTAATAGCACGCCGAAAACACTAGTCGTAAGATGCTTCGCAGTACTTTGAGCGAGATAGTTCCCTAGTCATGATGGAGGCCATATTCAAATTATATGTTTTAAAATCAGTAACGCTAGGAAGCATGAATTAAATACTACCTAAATAAGAGAACAATAATATACTTGTATATGACTGAAATTCCAAGTAATAAAATAAAAATATCTATAAAAGTCTTTAACTTGACTCATGTTCTTCACGCGGTATGTTCAAAGTTTCTTCATAACGGAAGGATTTTTTCGATCCTGAAAAATTTACTGCGGTGACAATACGATTTATTTTCAAAAATAGTTGAGAATACATACCAACTACAAGATTTTAATATTTTGACGCGATCTAGGAGCTCGAAATTACTCATTATTTTAATAAGGTCTCTACGGAGTGTGTACACGTACCATTTCCCATGTAAAAGGGCTGGTATAGTTTGGCAAACATCTCGGAAATTAGTTCGATTAGGGGATGATATTTTAAGACTAGGGAAGATATGACTAGGGAAATATCTCCCTCAAACAACCTTAACTAGCACACGGGGCAACCAATTCTACCTCTCCACATATATAATTTTAATAAAAGATAAAGATAAAGTTAAAATCACAAAGATCGGTGCATCGAAACTTTCCAGATATATTCAGTTTGCATCGCTCCTCGCCATATCAAAATGGAGCATCTTAGAGAGCCCAACGAGGTAGGCTTGTCTCGTCTCTGGTGACCTTGAACTGACCAAGCGTCTCCATCGTCTCCACCCCCTCCTTCCTCCTGCCCCACACCCCCATTACAGCTCATCATCTTCCCCCACATACCCTCCCTAAAACCCACTCACCCACTACAGCGAGACACTGATCTTCACTCAAAAAAAGAGAGATACGTTGGTGTTTCCCGGTTCGATATGGTCGACCCGTAATGCAGATTCACACATGAATGAATTACTTCTGTAGCACATCATTCTACGCAGATACGTATCAATAACCGACCTTCATCTAGTTAAAAATATCACTAAATGATTAAAGACTTCAAACGTGACGGAAAAGCTGAAAATTTTTTCCGATATCTGATAATAAAAGAATAAGTGTTCTCAAATAAAGAAAAACAAGTGTTCTCAAAGGTAGAAATACTGGCAGGGAGGGCAAATCATGCTTTTACAGCCAATGAACGGCGGGTGACTTCTTTAAATTACTTCGCGGTACGTACCGAAGTTCTTTGAATTTGTAACTATAGCCTTACGTTCAACTACTGTTAATCACTAACTACTAGTAACCCATAGTTTCCTACCAAAAGTTTTTGCCCCTAGAATATGGGACCCAGACGAAGTAGGACTAGTTTCAGATATAAATGGAATACAGCGGAAAGCAGCTGGATTTGTTTAAAATTGAAACGATTAAGTAAGTAGTGTTACTGCATTGCTGAATAAATTAGTGTGAGAACCTCTATCTGATCGAAAGGGAAGATTTACATTAAATATTTCACGAACGTTTGAAGTAGATTACATTTCACTGGAAACCCAACAGAATTTGTTAGCTCCAAACTATTATGGAGGAAACAATCACAAGCATTAGATTAAGTAAATAGACTGCAAAAACCGATAGATTTAGAAGTTCATTTTTCCACACACAATAAGGGACCATAGTAGTCGCGATAGATCGGTTCCATGGAACTTTGACTCTCACTAGGTAAAGTAGGTTTTGTTCCTGAGCTTAATATCTTACCATAATTACTAACTGCTCACCCTGCATGCATGAGACTATTTATCAATCGCATTAATAATACTAACTAGTAGGTGTATTACCTTAAATAACGTACTGCATGGTAGCAAGGTCGTCTACGAAGCACTCCCCTAGTCTCAGGTCTAACCGCTGTACCTAGCGGCCTGGAAAACGTGCGCGGTAATGATTTGAACTGGGATGAGTAGTACACACCAGGCGTTGAATCACCCCATGTCAAAGACCCTATTGGTGGACTGCACGGTATTTCGCAGATGTAGACAAGCAGCTTGCAAGTGGCACTTCGATGCGTAAGCACGGCCTTCTGTTGTAGTAGGCGTCGATAGGCGGTTCGGCTCACGCCGCAGGATTACAACTTCCGCCCCCGGTCTGAAGCTTTCGCTTATTACCGAGGATATGGAAGAGGTGGAAGGAAAGGATGGGTAGGGAAGGTTAGCGAAACCACTGCCCCTTCGAGACCGACACCAATGAGGCGGATTGAGGTCAAAAGGACCTCAAGGGCCTCCGCCTCCCCGAAGTGCTCGTTTTAGTTTGGTTTCCCAAACAACTGAGAGTGGTAGTAATCGGGATATTGTACTCCACGGTTAACACTTATAAGAACGATAGAGTGGCTCCTATTGCGACTACATGAAGCACGCCGAGGTCTACAACAGAAACTGCATCGTATACAGTGAATTTCCAGATCACATTACTGCGAGCGGGCATTGTTGGACAACAAATTAATATCCGGGCTTCACCGGATACGATGCGATTTTATCGCATAATCGATATGCTACTTGCAGGCAAAATAGAAGCCAGTCCATTTCCCTTGCAAGTGCAAACCTCGGTCGATCACTACCACTATTGACGCCCACTGCCACGGAAATCCGTGCTTACACATCGAACAGTCGATTTTAAGCCACTTGCAGGGCTACTGTAGGGAAGTGACTTTCATGTCTAAATCCCCTGTGAAAGAATCCACTTGTTCTCATTTCTCTCCTCTCAGTGCGACTTCTGCATTTAACTTCTCTCTTCCGCATGCTATGATATAAATCTTCGTCTTATGTGTTTTCATGTTGTATTCTTGGAGAAATTGGTCTAATGCATATAGCGACCTTTGAAAATCATCGCTATTTCCAGCTATGTCTGCGATATCATCTGCAAAACGGAACATGTTTCTTTCTTCTCCGGTTACCTTTATACCGATCAGTCCAATTTCTTATGCTTCACTTATTGCCTCCTCAAATTACATGTTGAACAGCGCTGGAGAGAGATTGAATCCCTGTATAACTCCACTGATAGTTTTTGCATCAATTTGTCTTCCGTCCCTCATTCCCACTGAGACGACTTTCTTACAGTAGAGTTGGTATGTTATTCTTCTGTCGGCAGTGCACACGAGTGTGAAATTTAGCAGAGGACAAATCATTGGCTGGGACTCGAACCCGAATCCCTCGATTTACCGCGGAGTGCCTTAGCCAGTAAAGCTACCGAGGCGTCGTCCTCTCCTGTGTATTCTCAGGAAACACCCGGCGCGGTATCGAGGGATCCGGGTTCGAGTCCCAGTCAAGGTGAATGATATTTCGCACTTCTTAAGATGTTTGGGGCGTAGAATTCTGAGTGGAAATTTTCCCTTGTTTCCATTTATTAGTTTTGAATGCCATTACCATAATTTCCTTACATTCTCATTATATTCTTGCAAAAAAATAAAACGCATATCGATGCACCGACAACATTAGTATTACTAGTTCCACAGAATACGTAAGCCTTATAATATAAAGATTTTCTGTTCCATTCTATTCATTTTGAAACCTATTGAAGTGTCAATGACAATGATATATACATATTCAAATGAGCGTCACCACAAAATTCCGAGTAGAATCCACTTAGGAATTCAAACTCGGTGAAAGAGTGGCGTTTACTTTTCGGTTGAGTCACGCTGCGAGCCTGAATGACACTCGAATCACTAAACAGATGCGTAAACGGTGTGAAATGATGAGGCAGACACACACAAGAGGAGAAAGACATGAGAGAATTTCCCTATTCGGGCGGACAATGCCGAGCAATATTCTGAGAATTAGGCAGGACCTTGGGGAGCAAAACGAGAACTAATATACGGGAGGTGTGAATGCAGCGAAGAATACGTCGAATGACACACGATTATGATGCTAGGCCGTACGAACAGCGTGAAAGAGCATGAGGCAAAGTACATTAAGACTAGAGATTCCAACAATTTTAATCATTCAGTGGAAAAAATCGATTTTTCTCTTTCGATCAATCGATTAATCATGAGATAATAAGTAACCAATTAATTGAATGATTAGTCGACTTCTTTAAAATTAATAAAATGATTGACTAATCGATTTATACCATATTTTTCCATCCCTAATTAATACTGCGTATAGTTTTGTGGTAATTATGAACAGTGGTGTGCCCATTGAGGTAGATGGAGAGGATAATACGTCATCAAACTGCAGCTTGGCAACCGAAATAGCAACCATATTGTTTATCCCTACTCTTTCCTTACTTCCCTTTAGATCGCACGACGGAATGGACGAATTCGCGGATGCAAGGCAATGATTATCCGCCATCTGTTACAAATTTTAAGCAAGTAACTCTTGAAACCTACATTGGTTACTCAGAGCTATAGATTCCACTCAATTTTACCTCAGTTTTCACCAGGAATGCGGCTTATTATTTATTTAAATAATTAACAACTACATGTGAGAAGAATCAACATTAAAGAAGTCAATTCATACTAATTTCTAGTGCGTTATCGATGAAAATATTGTAAAATTGCTAAATTAGCGCGTCAGCCCGTTAGCGCTTAATTAAAATCGGGGTTGACAAAGATGGCGGACGGGCCACGTCCATGTAACAGTTTCTAGCTACTGGAATCAACCATAATAGCAAACGTCCTCTTCATCGACCTCAATGGGTGTACCCAAGAGGTGGCGGGGCCAGCCAACTACAGGAGCACTATCTTAGAGCTTTTTTACCCCCTCAACCCCAAATATCGAAGAAAACAATCTCATCTGCATATCAAATTACAAAAAATGTAGAGAATATGACGTAACAGAGACAGTATACTCCATCTGCTGCAAAATGAATAAAATTACGACATTACTTGATAGGTATGTGATTAATAAATTAGTACGTATTTCGGGGGGGCTGTTACGTCATATCAACAGATTTTTCGAGGTTCCATCACGTTGAGTCCTTACTGCATAAGGCCCCTGAGGGATCATTCTCCATGGCCTCGGGATATCCGAGTCTCGATTGTGATGAAACCTTGACATAATAGTAAAAAAAAATTTCAAATATGACCATTCAAATGCTAAGACTTGTCGGGGGGGTTTAAGTCACACACACGGATTTCCCGAGGTTCGATCGTGACGAGTCTTTACTGAATAAGACCCTCGGCTGCCACACTTGCGCACCTTGGAATGATTACCGGACAAAAAGCGCGGCTACGTCGCTTCGTAAACTGAACTAGCCTCCCCTAAGCGCAGCGAGTCGCCATGCAGCCCAAACAACTCCTTGGCAACGGGAATAAGACGAATGGTGCACGACGAAAACAAAAATATTACCTATCCCCGGCGTACGACATGGAATAGCAAAGCGGGAAATAGAAGCGATTGGCAACGAGTTTCCTCTCTTTAAGTAGGTTACCCGGCGAACATTATGATCCGTTACATTCGCGACACGCAATGTGGAGCATACAGCGCGCACCGTTGAATGCGAATAGAGTCGGTACGAACACGAGGAACTCGCACAACATTTAAATCCGTTAAGGACGAGTCATACTCCACAGATTGCGACATCGTACGCACGATTATCATGCGAAAGAAAAAAGCTTAACAGTTTCCACCGGTGTCAGCATAAAAAAATGATTCTCGGCCTACATTTCAGTTATGCTTCATCCTCGTTCGTTACACAACAGCAGGTTTAAAAGCAGCCACTACTTTTTTTTTAAACAGTCGAATTATTTCCCATTAATAGCCCATATGGAACGATTATAATGCGATTTTTCCGCTCAACGGGTCTCAACCAACATAGTTCACTGTAAATAGAACGTGTCCTCCACGGGGCTGATTAAGCAAGCAGAAATTAAAGAAGTAAACTCCTTTGAAATACAGGAGAAGCAGGATCGAACAGAGGGTATGACGATTAGGCGAACAAAATATATTCTCCAGAGGTACAGAGCACGTAACAGAGAGGCCAAAGGCGACATAAATTATATATGTGACAATAACAATGTAATAATTGTTGGTGGAATCCGCTATTATCTTTGCTAATTCAACCCCATCCAGTCAGTGATTAAGTGGTGGCAAACAGTAAGTAAAAATTGGGCTTTCATAAAGCAATGACACTCGAAATAATGTCCAACGTGAACATGGAATATCTTTTGGATGTTTTTGGACATAATTTAAAAAAATTATGAACTTCCAAGACAAATTAAGCGAAGGAAAAAGCTACACTTCTGGAATATAGAATCATAGAATAGGTGTTTTAGCATTAAGTAATGAAACATTTTTCCAACATTTCCTTCAATTCTGCCATACGAGGAATAAAATTACGTTCGCCTTCAAAAACCGTTGAGTAGGCAGATTTTCTGGCTTCTCCTTTCATAAACTATCTCTCGTTTTGGCTTAGCATGGCCATTGCTTTTGATAATGTTTCCATGAAAAAATTAACACAATTTTACTTAGTATTCTCCTCCTGTGTATTCTCTGGGAGTACCTGGCGTGATATCGAGGGATCCGGGTTCAAGTCCCAGGCAATGAGAATGATTTTTCTCCTCCGAAGAATTACGCCCTTGGTAAAGGGCATAGAATCGTGAGTCACAGAGCGCACATTTTTTGTAAATTTTCAGCTGGGTCGAAAAAGATTATTGGACCACACTTCCCCTGAGTCTATTTATAAATGTGAATAACCGTATTTGTTGTAGTATAAATGATGCGAGAATGGTTTTAAAAAATTTTCCTCAATGAAAGCACAGTTGTGACGGGATTTAACGACCAATGATGATGGTGAACCAATAAAATAATAAGAAAGTTATATTTCCGCGTTTAGGAGAGAGTCTGTACTCAAGTCATCGAATTATATCGAAATATACTTCAAGATCCTACGGGTAAAAATAGCATCACATTGCCGAAAAACCAAATCGGCAACAAGCGATTGTTTCGCTTTAATGTATACGCATTACTAATAAATACAAGTATGCAAAGTTTTGCCCAAATCTGTAAACAAATGAAAAATGCTCTAGCCACCTTCATGCGGGGCTAAAATCCGCGGAAACCTGTAAAAACAACTCAGACGACTATTTTTCCTCCAGCTGCGGAGGATAATATGACGATTCCCGCATGTGACTTGGGTTGTCACTCTCCAAATATTTGAGGAAAGTCCGAATGCAAGCAAAAACCACTTCCACGTGACGACATGTGGACGAGCATTTCCGAGATTTTCGTCACGATGTGTCGCACGTGTAGGAGTTGACTCGCCCACTCCCGAGTGAGTCGAACCCAGTCAAAGACGTTTAGAAGAGGAAAAAAAAGGCCAGGAGCAGGGCGATAATAATATTGATGACGAACACCCAGGAAATTCCGCGATCACTCCTTGACCGTCTGGATGAATCACGCCATTCGAAACTTATCGCCAACAAATGGACTCTGTTCTGGGGCACTATACCAAATGAGGGAAAATGTACTTACATTATCTCATTACATTATCAAAAAAATTCGATACGCTGCTTACAAACCTTATCTGTGATTATCAGCAAACAGCGCTATCTCTGAAAAATCAAGATCAGAAGATGACACCTATGCAATGAAACCAGTCTTTCTAACTAAAACTGAATGAAAAAATTACCAAGTCATATTGATTCTTCATAATGTATTTTTTCAAAGCAAAGCCCAAAACCATCGAACTTTATGAGTTATTTCTCATTTATCGCAGAGGAATTTGATAAAATCCCTGAATTTTTTAAAACGCTGACTTAACATGCAGATACCATCGACTAATTTGGAAAAAAAAGTTCACAATTATACTTGTCAATAATATCTCCGTACGAGAGCGTTTATATTGTATGCAATTCGTAACTTCTCCACAAGGTCCATCAATATCGAATGTATTCTTCCTTCGATACAGGTCTTCGCAACGAAAACAAGCCCTCCATTTCTGTGGTTATATTAGTGTATCCTTTACAAGCATACCATAGTTTTTCAACGTTTCGTTTACTTATCAGTGCACTTGTAAACTTGTACATATATTTGTAACTTGAACGTTCTATTTGTCTAAAATTTCTTAGGATTTCGATCACGTTAGAGTATTTAATTGCACCATAAATATTACAATATTCACTTCACACTTTCTACTGCTGCTGAAATAAAATAAGAATATAGTTTCCATAACGGCAAGGGTAATATATCGCTCTAACTACCTTAAAGCTGTGTCCCAATTCGCCATTTAGGCAGCTAAATCGGCAGATTTAGGGAGGACGCCATCTTGAAGTGTGTCCCAATTCGTTAGGCATCATGGGGGAGCGGATTTAGGTGCCTTTCTCGGGGGTGAAATTTAGGGTAGATGGAGTTTATCCTAAATCCGCCTCCATATTGAATTTCCCATCATGCAAAGCGATGCATGCGCCAGAGAAAACATTCGTCGTAACCATTTCCTCCCCCACCTACAAAAATAACACATGACTGTTGTGTGATCCGAGAGAAAAAGTTACCTACACTTCAATTTGAAAATGTCCACATGTAGCAAAACTCAGGAGAACTATCTGACACCTTAATGAAAACACAATTGAGACTTGAAATAGAAGCGGGCTTGTTATATTATGAATACACATGCCTCACTCAAAATGTTAATGCGTAAATAAATAATTTTTAAAATGTTAACCATAAAAAGAAAATACAAAAAGCTGTCAAACCTTTTACGAATACTTAAACGAGTCTCTATCTACTATTAAAAAAATACATTAAAAATAATTAAGTAATTAGCATGTGTATCTGATGAAAACTCGTCATATATTACTCAGCAGCCCCGGCTAATTTACGTTTTCGATAAAGGAAATAATTGATGTAAAAGCACACTTCCCGTAGTCATAATCAGTGTTACATATCTGTCTTTTTATAAAAAGAAAAATCCCTTTGAGGAATGATAAAATTAAGGGCTGAATAATAAATATCAGCAGGTAGAAGTGGATTGACATCAATTCAAGAGGTTACCTCTGTTTTGTCACAGAAAGTCAGGTCCAATCTCATGCATGGAGTTAGAGGATTTGTTAATTTGTAATAACTCAAGATAATTGATTGTATCAAGTAATAATTTGCTGTGGGATGATTTTAGCTGACTTCTTATAATAAGTAAATATTTATAAATGACTGAGCAATTACAGTTAAAATCAGCAATATTATAATCACCAAGTTATAGATCATCTCTTTATTAATATACAGTTTTGATACCTTAAATTGTATTGCAATGATTCTCACAAGCAGAACTATTGGAATTTGAAGGGAGATACATAGCACCAAGTGGGTGAATAGCATGCATATGTGATAAAAAAATGATTAATAAATGAACACTAGACCACTCATACAAACTGAGGAACTCCTACACACTACGACAATCCCTTTTTAAGTATTCTACCGGTGAAAAGAAGGTTTGTTGAAAGTCAGAGAAACTCCTGGAATTCAACACTTTCTGTGTCCTATCAGCCTAGTATAAAAAATACCAAATTTAGCTTACCACTGAGAATTCAGTAGTACACTATACAAAACACAACTTAGAATTTAATGGTTAACAACTAAGAATTCCCCAAAACTAATAAACTTGAAGTAGTTACTGCTGAAAATGCTTACTAGTAGTGGTGATAGTTGATGCTTGAAATGCCTACCAACCTGCCTTGAACAATATCTTCTAGGATTTTCAATAGCAATTATTACACGACCGAAATAACTTCTCGTTTTAAACGGTATTTTTCCCCAAGCAAATGACAAAAGCTATACCTTTAGTTTAAAAAAAATACGAATTTACCACCCAGCAAACCTACACTAGCAGTATCACTACCAATGACAACTTAAGATTCTTAAAAATTGGAAAATAATTACCAAGATTATTCCCAAATTGCAGCCAAAAATAGCCGAAGGGGCCTGTAGTATTATAAATATCATCATAAAAACAGACCATCGAGAATACTTCTACTATCCGCGATTACATGTATCACGGATATAACGTTTATTTACCTCAGATCCTTTTCATAATTCCTTTGTTTCTCATTTCTTCCCAGCTCAATAGATGGTGTTACTTGCGAAGGTTGTCCCAACTCGAGCTCACTTAGCCCAAGGTAGCCAAATATTTAGCTAGCTAACCGCATCCTCCCTAATGCCTAACGAATTGGGACACAGCTTAATTCTCCCAAAATGTTAGCAAGTACTTACCGTGCATGCTGCGAGATGGCACCGCAGGAGACTAATTCGCTCAGCAAGGCGTCCCGATCGCCTTCCATCCTCTGTATTGCACGCGAAAGGGACGCCGACTGCTCCTGTGCCGCTTCCAGCGCTGACCGCACCCAAGCGAATTCGGACTGCAATTTACAGAGAGGAGAGGAAGAAAAAAGAGGGGAGAGGGAAGAGGGATTAAGATGAGCCATCACTGAATGCCAATCAAAAAATAATAACGAATATTTTTCGGAATATATATTATTTAACGTCTATAAATTAAATGTTTTTAGGCATAACTTAATGGTATTACATTTTTTAATGAAATAAACTTAGTCGAGTCAAAAAAACTACTTCATCTAACAAGCTTGACGATATCTGGCGACATTTCGTAAAACAACTTAACATTAGTATCAATATTGAAAACATACTTTTGTACAATTATTTTATTTTTACGACGCGTATCACAGCTGTACTCTAACCTCCACACTTTTTTAATTTTTCATCAATGCCTCTTCCTTCTTTTTCTTAGCCTAAGCTTTCTCTTTCAAGAATATCTCGCAACCTTTGTTTTATTTCTATGACAGACCGTCATATACATTAAGAACTCCTATAACTTAGTCTTCATAACTCACATTCCTACAGCTGACTGGATAATTAATTAAGGGTCATCCGCAAATTAACCCCAGTAATTTGCTTTTTTCTGCAAAAGACTAATTAGCAATACACTAGTGTATCTCTTATTATATGGTTTAGGAAAGCATTGAATTTTTCTATTAACAGGTATTTCCGCCTACTGCAACAAACAAAGTCTCTTCCGTTTTTTATCAACGCCTCTTCCCTCTTTACTCAGCCTACTCTTTCGAGAAGATCTCACAATCTGTTATTTTATTTCTTTGGTAGATCGATACATTCTAAAACTACGTTCATAACTCAGTCTTTGTCTCTCGCATTCCTACCACTGACAGGCTTATGTCACTTCCAACTCGTGTCATTTGCAAACAAACCCCGTCAATTTGCTTTTTTCTGCCAATGATTCTTTAGACATTCACTTGTGTACGTCTTATGTTATGGCTTAGGAAAGCATTACATTTTTGTATTAATAGGTATTTCTATCCAATGCAATGACGAAAGTTTCTTTAATCTTTTATCAATGCCTCTTCCCTCTTTACTTAGCCTACTCTTTCGACAAAAGCTCACAACCTTTGTTTAATTGCCATCACAGATAAACACAAACTTAAACGACTCCAATAACTTAAGTTTTTACGACTTGCATTCCCACGGCTGAGTGGCTAATTAAAGAAGGTTCATTCGAAAATTAACCCCAAAATACCAACTTAACCAATTTGCCTTTTTTTCTGCAAATGATTCTTTAGCCGTTTAATCGTGTAAGTCTTATGTTACGGCTTAGGAATGCATTAAAATTCCTCTATTAACAGGTATTTCTGCATAATGCAACAATGAAAGTTTCTCCACCGGACTGCATCTAATCCATTTTTTTACCCCAAAGGGCGCTTTCATCTCCTCTCCCGATTCAGCGAGAACGGCAGGTTTCTTTCCACAACGAAAGAAAATTCCGCTTGGCTTCGCTATTAAATGCAACTACTGCCGATCCACTGGAGATCACATGATGCATTAACTCATAAAAAGATAACCAATTCCAAAGTTATTCATACAGGATGGAACTTTCTCCACCACGCTTCCCCAGCTAATTTGTCGAATTTGAATGGAACGAAAAAAATTTCCAACAAGGCTGCTTAAAATATCCTCGGACTACTTGGCAATGAGGTGACCTTCTCAAGGAACACAAACGCAACCCGCGAAAGCGGCAACGACCGTTAAAACAAAACAAATTTGATGCAAATTTAATGCAAATATATATCAGCAATGAGAGTTCTTGCGGAAATAACGACTGGTTAGAGAGACACATTGCGTTCAGCATGTAAATATGCAATTCACCCTGGTTAATTTTTGCAGGAATCTCGAAAATTTGCCGAGAAATTCTGGCAAGAGAGGAGTAATGCATCAGATCACATAAAAATAAGAATAATTTATAACTCAACAGTTTTGGAAATCAGTCGTGTACAAATATTAATGAGTTTTAGGTAGCCTCAAAGGTTACAGACCAGTATAGAGACTGCCTTCCATAAATGAAATTCATTGCTGGTATTAAAACAAAAATACTTTCAAAATGTTATACAATATAAACAAAGACGATTTCATTTTAGCCCAATTGTGAACATAGCAGAGACAATAATAATAATAATTCATCTTGCTTACATTCCCATAAAACTTTAATTATTACAAGTTGTAACAAAGGGTACATTTACATATTACAGATCTAGTACGAAACATCAAGATACCTATGCATCAATATCCATTCCTTTGAAAATTTCAAAAATTTCTTCTTGTTTTTTAAAATTTTAATAGATTCAGGTAAGGCGCTAAATACTTTAGGGCCCAAATATACAAAGGATCTCTTAAACAATGTGAGATTTGGTTTTGGAAGCCGCATATTTGGCTTCCTTCTTAAATTACACATATAGTCGCTACATAAAAAGAAAACCAATTTGTCTTGTTGTCTTTCAAAAGGAAACATTTGCAAAGTCATAGTCATGGCTTCATCTATTGCGACGCCCGGAATTTTTATTTCACACTACCAACGTTTCCGTTAAATCAAGACGATGGGACTATCCGAAGCATTAACCTAATTTATTCATAAATAGGGACATCGGAAGTCGTAACAATTTAACGTTCGTGACCATTATCAAGAGGATTACGAGATCAATCCCATAGACATTCATTGGTTGTTCAATCCTAGGTTGGTTGTCTTCAGCCCTCCACCCTTCTCTATCTAATGCTAGTTCTCTTACTTCCTGGTATCTCTTCCTATGTACTGTCCTCTATAATACAATAATAACCATTAATACATTAGATATAAATAAATGAACAAATCAAATATATCTCAAGAAATAAGACTGACGGATGAAATATTTAAAATCTTAGCATTCAAAAGCAAAGAACTTGTCGCGGAACACAATGCACTCATCAGCTCAAAATTCCTATTGCTCTTATTGACGACATGGCAAAATCTTTCATTGAAAAACGTATTGGCGACCTGACCTTTGTTTAAAGTATTTATGAAAATAAGCTAATAGGTCAAAAGATAACGCTGATTCATACATAACGTGTCGAACTGCCATATTGCCATAATGAAATATTATTTAACTATTTGTTGTATGGGGGAAAAGGAGGGCAGCCAGAGGTATTTCTGAGAAGTGTCATGAGCTAGGTATGGTCAAAAATGCCCACAAAATAGAAAATAGATCATCTACATGACATACTATATCCTCATCATGACGTCAGCTTCGGAAAAATGGACAATGTTTCCGAAGACAGGATGCGAGTAGATTGCAAGCATTTGAAATGTAATTTCACATAACAAGAGGAGAAAATCAAAAGAGACAGGATAAAGAATGAAACAATAAGGGAGATAGTCCAGGAGGAACCGCTTCAGGAAAGAATAGAGATATCTAGGCTGAATTGGTTTTCGCATATAAAATAGGATGGAAACTTACAGATTGCCGAGGAAGATATGAAATGAAATTTCAAGGGAAACGGCGGCGAGGAAGACCACGGGATAGATAGTTGAAAGGCGTAGAATAGAGAGCTTAGAGAAGCGGAAGGAGGATTGGAAAGCAGAGAGAGAAAAGAGAAGGAAGAACAGAAAAAAGGGGAAAGGTTTGAACACGAAGCAGACCCGGCCAGAGGCTGGAAACTGTTATACATGATGATTATTTGTCGTATGAGTGATTTTCTCATAACCTTTTTCCAATTGACCCCCAGATCGACTCCAGAACCCCTTCTCAATGTCACATCGACCCTTTGGGATAAATATCGACCACTTTGGGGACACTTTAACTACCCGGACTTAAAAAAAGAGGGTAAAGAATCGAATTAACGTAGCACTATCAACTGCAAGTCCTCCTCACACACACTGTACAAGTACATTACCTAAATAAGAAATAGCCGATAGTTATAAATATTAAAGGATAAATTGGTAATTACTGTGGCGCCACTAGAGGATATTTGTCCTCAAAGTAATACATACCAAATTACTACCCTATGACCATATATATATATATGTATAAAATAGTTATACCAACAGATCACGTGTGCATGCATTTAAAGGATCCATAAAAATATTACAGCCAACATGTAAATAAATACAGATTAAGAATTGTGAGAAATTCACTGTGGAAAAATCATTCGCTTGGACTGGGAAACGAACCCATATCCCTCAATTTCGCGCCGAGTGCTTTAACCAGTTAAGCTGCCCGCTTCCACAGTGTATCTCATCTCACTATCGGGTGACACCACTAAAGTTAGTGCGTGGCTGGTTCCGCAGTTCTTTGAAAATGACAGATCAATAATATTTATGCTCCATTTGTATTTATATTTCGCAATAGTAAGCCATAACTCAAAGGCCTTCAATGCTAACAAAAACAAGAAATTAGGCTCTTTTAAGGTCCCACAATTTGTTCTTTGGTGTCCTACCTAAAGATATCCAATAAGCAATTGTGATCACATCCTGTAATATCTATGGGACATCTCAAAACCAAACCAAGCGTCAAACCGCAGACAACGGCAGTATTGTCAGGAGCGCCCTATAACGGCATTGTTGACTTTACTTAAGGCCATTCATATCGATCGTGTTTTAAAAAAAGGAAACCCAGGAATGAGCCCTCTTACATTGGTTTATGAGACAGTGGAATGAAAAAAATATCGCCCAGTCAACAACAAGAAGTTTTCCCATGATTATCGCAAAAACAGGTATTCACCTCCATTCACGAAATACAATACCTTTGGAATAGAATAAAACTTGAAAAAATGAAATCTTCCAAAACAATTTCTGCATCTCGTTGCTAACCGTAGCATAAAAATGTATTACTTGTTAAAAAGTTATTATTGTTAATGTATTCCACCGGATGAGGTAGGTTTAACTGCAAGAGTATAAAAATCCTCGATATTGACAGGAGCAAAACACTTGTAGTTTTCCACTTATTAAAGATTTATTACCAACTAGTTTCAATGTTATAGAACCATACTTCAAGTCACTTGAAGATAATGCACAAATGTTGAAACTATTCGGTATTACATATTTTACGAGTGGAAAACTGCAAGTGTTCTGTTACTTAAAATCCTCAAAAGATTTTCACTGGCGCAGGCCTCATTTACCTACTTTAAATTGCTATGAAATGACTAATTACTCTGCCCGATGCTGAATGTTTATTGAATAGTTTTGAGTAAAGTTTTTTGTAACAATTTTTTGGATATTAGTTATTTCCATTTTTTAGTTGTACAATATTCTTTTGAGCATAGCTTTCTTTACAGATTTATGCAGCAAAGCACTCTAGTTATGCTAGCCTCAAATCAGGCTATTTCTAGAGATTACCTAGAGGTAATCTGTAAAAATAACCAGATTTGACGTAGACGTAAGTAAAATTTTGGTGAAAACTAAATGGAGCGTGGCGCTGTATGGGTCGTAGACTTGGTCATAGCGAAGAGAGAATGTACGCAGGCTTGAGGCGTTTGAGATGTGGATATGGTGAAGGATGGAGAGGGTAAGCTGGATGGCGAGAAGGACGAACGAGGCGTAAATTGGATATGGTTGGAGAGGAAAGGAAGCTGAAGGTCGGAGGAGGCAGAAGAGATGGATGGAGAACGTATTGAGAGGGGAGGGAATGTTGAGGAGAGCAATGGAGGGGAGATTACTGGGTAATTTGGGAAGAGGAAGGAAGAGAATAGGAATACTGGACGAAATTAGGAGAGGAATACGATACGAAGAATTCAAGAGGGGTCCTACACCGGGTCTTCCGTTGGAAGCAGAACAGAACGATGTGCCAGTAGGATGAAAACAGTCCAAAAACATACCAATAGAGAAGGACAAACGAGGAGGAACTGGATATGGTTAGAGAGGAGAGGAAGCTAGTAGCAGAGGTTCGTAGGAGACCGAAGAGATGGATGGAGGACTTACTGAAAGGAGAGGGAATGCGGAAGAGTGTAATAGAGGGGAGAACAAGGGAGAAGTGCGGTAGAGGAAGAAAAGGGGTTGGAATTCTAGACGAAATAAAAAGAGGGAGATGATATGAGGAATTTGATAGGGTTCCTAACGGCGGGCCATCCATAGGAGTGCAAACGGATTAGGATAACTACTGCCCAAAAACCTACCAATGAGCAGGTATAATACTTAAATGAACCTAAAGGTCTTCAAGCTTACGCATGAAGACATGTTGACTTAGTGAGTATGACATTTGGAAATTAATAAATTATTACTGCTGAGAGATCAGTCGTTCTGTCAATCGTCTCACCTTGAAGGAGAGGACGAGTCTCAGGACCTGCGCCGCCTGTTCCTGCGCCTCTGCCTTGTTGCTCTCGACCGTCCGGCGCAGGGAGGCGTCCTCCTCAGAGGCCTGCTTCATCTGGTCCAGCGCCACCACGAACGCCTGCTTCATCTCCGTCACCGCGTCTTGCATCTGTCAAAAAATGAAAGAATATTAAAACAATTCAGAGGACAAAGGAAAGATAACAGACCGACTTACGAACCGCGCTCCATGCACGAACTTATCGAGAAAAAAAATGTTTTTCGTTTTACGTTTTCGTCTCAACATATGAAAATATTTACATCTACATAATACCCTGCGAGCCGCCGCATGAGCATGTAGCACGGGGTGTTAGGTCACCAGCCGAGTAAAGATGTAAAATTTTGAAAGGTAATATGCTGACGTGTATTATGAAGTGTATTTAGTGGAGCTCAGTTTTTATTGTGGTCGCTTATTGTGCGCGGAAAGAACGAGTTTTTGTACCCATCTATTCGGCAATGCATCTCTCTTATTTTATCGCATTCGTCAGACCTATAAGTGCTGTGAGGCATCATGATAATATTCTCTGTGTCGCTTGAAACTCACCAGTTCTGAATTTCTCAAGCAGGCTAAGCCTAGCGTGTAGCCTCCGAGGGCTCTCACCTTAGGTCTCTGTGGGCTCCCACCTTAATCCCTCTAAAAGTTGTGAAACACTATATGTTCCCTCGTAGCAGTTTTTAACGAAGCGTGCTGCTTTTCTTTGTACTTTCTCAATTTTTTTGGTTAAATCTTTACGACCGGGGTTCCAAATGATCGCAGCGTATTCGAGGTGTGGCCTAACCAGAGCGAAGAAGCATCCCTCTTTTACTTTTTCATCCGAGGACCTTCCGTTTATACGTTTAACAAAACCTAGTTTCTTTAATGCTGTACCGCATATGTTTTTATGCGTTATCTCCACGATATATCAGAAGTTAAGGTGATTCCTAGATACTTGACTGTATCTGAAGATTTTATGTTTACCCCACCCAAAGTATTGGTACGGCATTTGTGAGATGGCTTTCATAGGAAGTGAATTGTGGTGCATTGTTAATTTTTTTTTATTTATAATAATTTTAATTTAAACTGATTTTTAATTATAATTCCCACTCTTGGCACCATGAATGAATGTTGTTAAGGTCCGAAGACAGAATTTCAAAGCCCGCGTATTCGCTAATTTCACGGTAACTAACTATACCGTCTGCAAATAATCTTAATTTATTGCTAACTCGAGAACTTAGGTCATTAACATGAAAAATGAACAAAAGATGAGGGAAGATATTCTCGAAATAGAACTGATCTTCGAGATACAACCTTATTCTCGATATAGGAACTTCATCTCGAGATAGTGGCTTATTTTCGTTTACTTGTCCAATTCATCGTATCACAGACTACTTAAAACGAGCTACTTTATAGTAAAATGTAGATCAAAGGAGCACACTTGCGGTAACCTCAATACATTTTCATATTTTCCAATGTTCCCGGCTCTGTGAGCATATATATTCCCAATTAGTTGAATTTAAGACAGGCTTTCGAGATAGGAACATCGAACACGAGCGAATCAAGTTCGCAAGTCGACATACCACTTAATATATGTCGATTGTTAACGATCAAGCCTAAATCATGCAGGGCGTAATAACCACAAAAAACCATAGCTCTTATATGGCAGATTTCTTGAAATTTCTCAAAGAAGACTTTTACCCTTTCCATCTCCATCTACATATTACCCTGAGGCAATCTCAGGGGTGTTTGGCAGGAGCTTGATTTATCACTAACAGGCACTTACGTGCAAAAGTAACTTTCACGAATATTCGCTACACCATAGTTATCCTACAAATGCTACAGAAACTACTGAATGGATGTATTATGCAACTACGCAAATAGGATACAAGAATCATGCAGGGATCATGCAAAACATGATGTTAGTACGACATGACAGATGAAGAAACAAGCTTTAGGGAGCAAATCAACTAATAAGATACACAACCTTTCGACTAACCTACAACAAAGTGTCATTGACAGCCATTATGGTCTCCTATTGATAGCGGGAAATACGAAATTTCAAACCTGTCTGTACTACAATCTATTTCGCTAATTTTATTCTCATTATCTGACATACCGTAGTATGTTTGAGTTCGCGCGATTTATAAAATTTCGTCAAAAAATAAATATTTGAATTCACAAAAAAAGACTAATTCGATTCGAAAGCGATTCCCATTCCAGCTGTTGCAAGAGATAGTAACACTAACGAGACTATCATAACGGCATTTCACGCATCTAGCTGATCTTCTCTGAACCTAGTCTAACTCTGTTTTAAGCCTATCTGATGGGGATACCAACAACAGGCAGCGTATTCCAAGTGGGGTCTAACGAGGAGAAGTAGCTGATTTCTCTGACTTCATCGACGAACTTTCCAAGTTCTTTTTCAACAAACCCTAATTTACGATTAAAATGGTACTTTCAGAATACTCAACTACATGAGAATCAAAAATGGTCGGTTGACGATACGATATCAAAAGTTGATGAGACATGAAATTACCGCACTAAATAACGAATATTTGGAAAAACAACCGATGCAAGCAAGACCTTAGACTTCTAATGCGCAAATGGAACACGCTCCGAATCACTAAATCAACATATTACATAGAGAATGCGACATATGGGGAAAAGCCCAGACATTACTTTCACGGGATATGTTGTCTCTCATTTCAAAAGTAAACACAGTGAAGCCAAGCAGAACGGGCAAAAACAACCCGGCCACTTAGGGATTATTTCCTGCGGGTAAAAAGGTATATGAGCACGATTTTCCCCGACCCGCACTCGTGACAGAACGTTAAAAAAAAAGAATTTGCACGACTAAATAAATCTCCAGTTACCTCAAGGCTATGAACAGGCAGAGCAGTGTATTTCACCGCACCAGAGAAATTTTTCCCAAAATTTTCCGCGGGCTAGTTCTCCAACGGACCTCGTTAAAGGCGGCTGGATACAGTAAAAGAACAATCTGTGTTTTCGAGCTCATTCGAAAACACGAATTGTCCGAGCCACGAGTTTCGAAACCACGAGAAACCCACCAGTTTTAGACAGGATAACCTCTTCGACAAATCGTATCACTATACAAATGGCCAGTTGCAAGAACATTTAGCTATGGAATCAATAGTTATGAGATCTATAAAGTGATAATTCTCATTGAAATATTCGGGTTGCAAAAACACATCTACTAGTTACTTTACTTATTTACCAATAGTTTATAGCTTCGAATATTTGATCTAATGTTCTACAGCCGGATAAAATTTACGAAAGTTTAGCCGATGAAGAATTGCTAATTCACGTAATAATTAGTCAGAAAGAGTTAATGAACTCGTCATTTGTCTCATAACAACTCTTTTATTTACTAATATGTCTCCAAGCGGCTCATTGCGCATCCGCCATCTTGGCTACTTATGGAACTCATAACCCCATACCATCAATTTATCAAATGTTTCTACACCACTTAATGAATGGCTGCCATGGCTTCTGGGTCCCATAACTTCATAGAATACATATGTGTCGTTCCTGCAAATGGCCATAAGAAGGCAAAGCAACAACTTAGCTACATATGGCAGGCGGTAACATTCACACAGATTTCAGAATGATTCTCTGGGCTTCCTTTCTCAATGAAAAACCATGCTTTCGGTATTCGATGCGGGTAGTCCATTTCTAAAGATTTCAACCTTTTGCACCCAGTAGTGTGTGCAACAATGACGCCCACAGGCCAGTTGTGTCAAAACAGTGTAAAATTACAGAGTGATTTATTCTTTGACTTCACGTATGACTAATTTTATAGCGTTTCTGTCCGTCTATTTGCTCTCCATCATTCTTCGATAACATGAAATCTCCTTTCCCTCCAATTTCTTACGCTTCTGCAGCTGTTACATCCCAAGCTTCACCGCTGTATTATATCCGTCTTCAAATAGATGCTTCGATAGAGAGAGCTTTTACTTTCAGGCTTTTACTAGCTGTAAGCAAGTAGAGTTGTGTCAGTTGCTGTCAACTCTTCCGGAGGAAAGCCTTCTTTTCCCGGGATATTCCACTGACAACATATGTAATATCATATAGAAAAGAAGAACAGGATGGATTGGACACACCCTGAGACACAATGGGTTTGTGAAGAACATAATTGAAGGCAAAATAAAGGTAAAAGATCCCACGGAAAGACCTAAGAATAAGTTTATGGATCAAATAAAGAGGAAAGTACATAGGAAGAGATACCATGAGGTAAGGGAACTAGCATTAGGTAAGGAACGGTGGAGAGCTGAAATCAACCAATCTCAGGATTGAGCAACCAATGATGACTCCATTGACGATAAACTTTCTCGCTTCTTCCAACCCTCGTTCTCCTACTTCAAAAATAGCAACATTATTCCACCGGTATATCCCGCTGAAAAATAGGAGTTTCATTTCGCTGGGAAATTACGAGGTGAATACCAGGACTGGATCGAGAGCAAGGACCGTGCGGCAAGGAATGTTAATTTGGTTATGGTTATAATTGGTTTGGTAATGGATTGTTGTACTAGCTATCAGCAAGTACTTCTTCAGCTGTGCTTCTTCCAGTCAGCTGTTCTGGAGAAAATACTCTTTAGCCAGAGATTTTCGAAAATTTCTTAACGAAATAAAAAAATTGTCATTACTTACAGAAAACATTGAGGTTTTGTTATGTAATTTGTAGGTAATATTTTTTAAATAAAATGTAAAAAAATGAAGCGTTTTTGTTACACTATGGTTACACTAAGTATATTTGATCAAGCAGTTATGCGTTTCCTATTTTGTAACCACTGTTTATCACTCTGTATATCTCCGAGTCATTTTTCATATTAGATAATAATTCTTCACTGGGTTGTTAAACATTTGACTGTAAAATTTTAAATCATGATTTTTTTGTTGCTATAGCTTTTGCATGGACTATCTGATAGTAGCCCCAATACAGGCTCATCCTTAGGGGTTACCTGTTTTGTACTACCCTATAATACCAGAAATGAATTAAATAATTATTACTTTTATGGATACGGTTCTCGCCAGGGAAATATTAAAGATATTCCACTGACAATAACCGTTGTCTTCTTCCGTCATTGTTGATCCTACTTCACACATAGCAACATTATTCCACTATTTTATCTCGCCGAAAAATAACAGAATTTCATTTCGCAGGGAGATAACGAGGTGAAAACCAGGATTGCATCTAGAGCAAGGGCTGTACCGTTGTGAATGGTTATTAATGTCTGAGACAAAAGCCTCGGAGCATTTTTCACCCTAACCACATGCATTAAAAAAGAAATACGTGCTCGCGAGCTGAGTTTTCACCGGAAGCACTTCATATTTTTTTCGATGCAAAAATGATGCCACAATTCACGGAAATGGAGTCGCCCGCTGGTGCGGCGGAAAAAAAATACAGAAAAATCCCACGCTTCAGTTTTGCGATACGCGGATATATATGCTCAATCACAAGGGTTCGCACGGACGATTCTCCACGATGCGTCTTAAAAGAGTTCGCAAAAAGATCCAGTTATTCCCGTCGGAAAAATGATGATGGAACGCTATTTAAAGCTTAAAATACATCCCACGCCGAGAAAAATGAGCGCAGCTAATTGGGTAGCAGGCGAAAAGACCGCGAAATTCCCGTCATTACGCTGCGCTTTGCGACAGGCGTTTGTCTGTCCTAACTGCCGGCGGACGAAACAAGGTGCCGCCGGAACACGGAAGAGATAGGCGATGCGGGAGTCATTTCTGCCTTCCAATTCAGTCATAACAACTCAGATTATATCGTAAACGGGTTAAGTGTGACCCATACTTGTTAGGCTTCCTCTACATACTCATCCACAAATTTCGCTGGAAGCCACATCAAGGGTGTTTGACATGGGGCATATATCATTGCCCCTTATGGTAATCAATATACCGCTCAACATGTATAAAACTAAGTTTCTTTTAAGGATCGTGGAAAAAAGGCTAAGAGGTTGGTTCCATCGTAAAATGATTAAAATTTATTTCATTCCTATTATGGATACATGGAGGATTTTTTGTTCTCTTTCTGATATGAAAAATAAAATTTTACCTTTCCTTGGCATTTTACTCGCAAATTGAAGCTAATATTTCTCGGTGTTTCATGGGAAAAGTATAAGAGAAATGGCGAGGAAAATGGCATTTTTCCGCATATTGTAAATGCAGTTTTCATGGAAAACCAAATCATTCATTCGGGTATTCCACAACCTGTTTGGTAGGTTTATGGAGAGTTTTCATCCTACAGGAACATCGTTCTGTTTTGGTTCCAATGGATGACCCGATGTTAGAACCCTCTTGAATTCCTCGCATCATCTATCTCTCCTAACTTTGTCCAGATTACCAAAACAAAGAAGAAGAAAGAATAAACAAAGTATAGTAATCTTTACACCTTACTTTTCGCGTTCTTAGCCAATTAATGTGATAATTGAAATCAAAATACTGTGTTTCAAAGTAAATGGCGCTGCATTTGGCAGCTAACTCTGGGAAAAATCCCCAAAAAAATCCATTTCACATATCCTCTGATTAATCTGCACATTTTTTTACATTAATTCTCCTTCTCAACGTGTAACCCATCTATCCACCAGAACAGGATTATTGAACCCACAAGTAAAAAGGTAGCCTTCCCAGGATACCAACTGCTTCTCGAGAGGAACAAGAGGAATGGAACTCTCAAGATGGCCTCCTGAAGAAGGCAAACAGAAATTTTATCTGATTCACGCTATTTTGTTTCTGTCATGACTATACTCCGGCTCCCACGTTTCAAACTCGTCTTTGACGCCTTTGGCCGCGTAAGAGCCCTATCAATTTTTCTTGATCAAGCATTCTCGAGCTTCTGTTTCAATCACCCTTGACACAGTTTGACATTCAATGTTTTATGCCCAACGTTTCATGACCAAGAAAAACTGAGTTGCGATAATCGGGCTATCAGTGATGTGAGCTGTTTCTGTTAATGAACGGATTTGCGTGAAACTTTGAATAATGTACTTATAAGTAATGTAGTAGTAGTATCAGTAATCTTATACATAAAAAATTAGCCTGCAGCCTGCGTTTGTTTGTCTCCGCAAAACTTGAGAATGGCTGGACCGATTTGGCTAATTCTTTTTTTTTTGTGTTTCTAATAGTCAGAAAAAGGTATATTTGGAAATAAAAAGTGATTAATGGTCTCCGGTTCGACTCCAGACGAGTCAATGGGTTTCCATAAGAAATACATAAAAAGTTTATTTTTGATGCCTGCAGACCATTTTTATTTTGCATATTAAAATCAGAAATAATGATCGCACAGAGTCAAGATGAAAAACATTGTAAAGAATATTGAATGAAAATCTTTTTCCTGTAATGAATTTTTGTTTTCAAACTGATTTTATATAAAGTATGAAAAAACAATCATAAAATTGCTGAAAATTGATCGACATTGGCTCTATGTCTCCTAGACGACCGATAGCATTGTTGAAGCCGGCTCTCATATGGATATAAGATGAAATCGGCTCATATGATGTGTCATTGGGAAAGTAGTTTTAATACCATTGGTGGGATTGGATTGGATATTTGCGGAGGTGGCTGACAACTAAGGTCATTTGCGCCATATGGGAACAGGCAAGGGAGGAATCCGGCTTCACCATTAGCCTGCTCTTAGCGAGATGCGCCACTGTTTAACGTCTTATCCGACAGATTTTGAAATGCCCTCCACAAGGCACTGAAGTAGGTATCGGGTGTCCTCAGAAAAATATCCTACTCTTCAGGGATTTGAGCCCTAAAGTATGGGAAAGAACAATCACACGAAAAAAACAAGAGAGTTCCCTGGGTTCACCTCTCCGTCATAATGACCGAATTTTACTGGCTCGGGAAAAAATTTCAGTGAAATGGCTTCTTGATATGTATAATTTAGCGACTAACCGAGTAAATTCCACTTCGTCAAATACCCTAAAAATAAGATATGGTGAGTAGACATATATTTAATGAGTAAAACTACGAATATGCCGTTAGATATTTAATGTGACACATAATACATTGGACCGATTTGCCGTTTTCATTTGAATTATTTGGAAAACATTAATTGCCGTTTGGTTTCCATTTATTTACCTTTTAGACGTCAATTCAGTAGGCTTTTCTTTTTATTTTATTTTCATTTTAAAACAAAATCGTTCGAAAGTAAAGTTAGAAGGATCCTGTTGGATTTGTAACAACTAATTAAAAGAAGCTGCTCAGTCACTGCCTTTAAATGAATGGCTGATTAATTAATAGCGCAGCGTAACATTTTTAACTGTGCTAACGTTCGACCTCGAGTAATTGTCTAGAAAATATGTCAGCCATTGGATCGCTTTGAAGCTGAACATAACCACAGCAACGCAAAGCTGGGTATTAAATAGAATAATGAGTTTTCTCGGTGAATCTATGTTCGCTATAGTACATTTATTTATTTTCCCATTCATTTCATATCAGTCTGAGCCACAGCGAAGCGTGGCCGGGTTTAGCTAGAGTATAGATAAAAGCAAAATAATGAATTTAACCGATTTGGTTTCTTGGCAATTGAATGGTATTTTAATAAGTAGTATTATATAGTAAATGACATGTATTTCGAAATAATTAGATGATATATGTACAAATTTTCTCCTAAACGCGAAAGAATACGTATCATACTGGTTCATAATATATATTAAGTTATCACGCCGAATAAAAAACATGTATTTAATTTTGAGTTTTGCTTGCATTTAGAATATCACGCTGTAAATCCAAGTCACAGCAATGCTTTAATTGATAGTATTTTGAAAAATATAAACCTTTCATCATTTACGTCATAGCATGTATAATTACTTCCCAAGTATAAATAGGTGTAATTCAGGAATGATTTTTTTTCGACTTACTTGAAAAGTTATTCAAGTGCGCACACAACGACTAACGATTAGCTCCCCTACCTCCATAAGAGTGTGAATCAGACTTCTGGCTTCCGTGGGACGAATACCGTGGCCAAAGGCGCGTTTTCTTCGATCGCATTCCACGTCTCTCTCGGGGGAGAGAGAGCGCGCAAAGAGGCGCCAAGAGTCTTTCGAGATTGGGTGTGCGGCCTCTCTTCCGTGGCGCGCTATAGGATGAACGGGAATCGCTCGCTCCCACGGTCGACATTTTCCCATTGTTACGTCGCATTGTTGGAGAGGAGAGAGGGAGCGAACGCTCCTCGCCACTGAATATCGTGGGACGGACGAACAGACAGACAGGAACGAGATGGGATGGCGGTGAAAACTTATCCGTGGCATCACTCTCTCACACGAAACTGCTACCGACCTTCTCAACTACCCATTCAGAAACTTTTTTTTAACGAAAGCAGTCCGATTCCGCCGCTGTTGATTGATCGAATGCGCAAAATTGCTGCTCCCCCCTTAACAATCGGACAAATCTCTGGTTTTTTATTATGACCTCAACAATTGGAACCCCTATTTGGAACACTCGAACATGGTTTTTGCCAGCCGTAATATTTTTATTCGATTTCCCGCAAGTTTTGAACTAACATATATCTCTCACAATTAGATCCTCAAGCTTCAACTTTTGACTCAGTCAAAACTTAGTCAAGAGGAGATGTTCCAGTAGGATGAAAACTCTCCAAAAACCTCCAAACAGATTGTGGAATACTCGAATGAATGAATTGGTTTTCCGTGAAAACTGCATTTACAATACGTGGAAAAATGCTATTTTCATCGCCTTTCCTCTTATACTTTTCCCACGGAAGACCGAGAAATATAAACTTCAATTTGCGAGTAAAATGCCAAGAAAAGGTAAAACTTCATTTTCATATCATACCTTTAACAAACAAACAATCCTCAAAGCACCTACAATGTGAATAAAATGACAATTCAATCATTTTACGATGGAACCACTCCAAGACTTTTTCCACGGTCGTTCAAATAAACTATGCATGTTGAGCGGTAAATTGAATACATGAGGGGCAATGGTATATGAAGCGGCATTTGGACGGAACGAGAGGACATAAAAAGTAGAACCTCGCTATAGAAGAGGTGAAATAATGATAATAACATGATTTCACTGGCTAAACCACAACGTTTTGTCACAGTTTTCATGTTTCACAGCAAACTCCCAAGTTCCGATCGCTTGACTCCCAAAATCATTTCATAATACGTACAAAAAAGGTCCCTTTTTTCGCAAGAGAAAGAAAACCTAAAGTCTCACTTGAGTGCATGGCGTCGATGCAGCGATTTTCTATGCTGCGGCTTTCCAGGATTATAATTTTTTTTAATTCCTTCAGTGCGAAACTACACGATCTTTTTATAGAGTTCTCGAGTTCAAACCTCGTCGTGCTGCGATCCTGAACGAAATTTCGAATGAATGAATCTAAGAGTTCGCTATTCATACCTTCTTGGCTTCATGCACTAAACCGATCGCGGCGAGAATTATTATGTACGAGGCATGTTTTTCAAGTAAGTGCCGTTTTGAAATTTTGCTACTGTAGTGCTGTAGTCGGCAGTTGGCGGCTGTGTAACTACATCTGTCATGAAGCCACAGACGCCATTACGGAAACATTCTACCCTGTTTACGTCCGTTTGTATTTTAAAAGCCTCCGCCGATTAAGAATCCCGCCGACTGTGAAAAACGCGCTGTGATTCGTATTTTTAGTGCTAAAGGCATAAAGGCGGCTGAATTTCATCGTCAAATCAGTGAAGTTTATGGAAAAAATATTATGAGCGATGGAATGGTAAGTAAATGTTTTAGAGCTTATAGAGAATCCAAAACAAAGGCGTGGCACGATGAGTAAGGGGATCGTTTTGCTCCAAGACAATGCCCGTCCACACAAGGCTGACAAAACTCAAGATCTCATCGGATCATTTGGCCGGGAACAACTTGATCACCCTCCGTACAGTCCCGATCTAGCGCCCAATGACTACTACCTGTTTTTGCATTTGAAGACGCATTTGTGAGGTCAGCGCCATGACGACGATGATGAGGTCAAAACGATCGTGTCGCAGTGATTGTCAAATCAGGCGGCAGACTTCTATAAGGATGGGATTCAAAAGCTGGTTCTACGACGCGAAAAGTCCCTTAATATTAGTGAAAATTACTTAGAAAAGTAGATTAAGGTACAGGTTTTCATGAAAAAATAAAATTGTTAAGAAAAGTACACTTGTTTTGTTTACATTTCAAAACGGTACTAGTTAAAAAAACATGCCTCGTCCATGACTTCGCGAAAATGACAATGTTCCCCAATTTTTTCGTTACCGAATTTTGTAATGTTAAATAATCGAATCTTGTCCGTAGGTGACGAGTATGACATAAAAACAATTGGTGATGTAGCATGCGAAACTCCAACAAAACCATGAAAAAATTAAGTTATTTTAACATGCGGTAATTATTACCACCAAACCTGTCACTAAAAACTATTTTCGTTTACAATGACCAAAATGTGTAAAACAATCTTTATTAATGAGCTATTCTAGTAATAACAATTAAGGCAAAAATAACTAATATAATACTTTAAAACGAAAGTATGTGCTAGGTCTGTAATAGACGGGAGAAATTAGTAGAAAATAGAGAGAAAGAGAAGAGGCGCTAAGAAATGGGAGGACGTGCAAAAAAATGTGACCTTGTGGTACTGTCAAAATTTGCGAACTCGCTACCTATACGTATTCAAATTAAAAAACGGCCAGCCTAAAAAAAAAGAAATAGCCCATACTAAAATAAAATATTTAAAAAAACTTATTTCCATGTGGAGTTGTGACATTTTATCCCAAACATGAGATAGTACCTTAAAAAAAGACTCGTAAACCTATATTGCTGTTCAAACAATTATGAAAATGGGGATCTATTTATTTTGTGGTTACGAAATAGCTCAACTTCCCATGATAATGGTTATTATATCTCAGAAAATGTAAAGAGCAACAATCGCTCAGAGTCTGAAGTGCCGATTGCAATCCCATGAGAGGAGGGGAAAAAAACAAGAGGGGATAATGCCTCAATCAGGCAGCCGGAAAAATTCCGGAGTTATTTTTTACCTACGGAAGTTTCCCGTACAAGCAATAGTAGTTCGTGACAGTAACACGCCAATAATGGCCGTAACTGTAATATTTCTTCTCTCATAAACTTTCATAAAATCAATAATGCTGTTACCATAAAAACCCTTCCCATTGGAGTTTTTTTGCACCCTTAACTCGATTTGCTTCCCTTGGTACTTGAACTTCGGACAGAATCCGGCGAACAGAGCTGTTGACCCAACCCAAAGCCGACCGGCATGTGCCCACGGAAATGTATCTCTAATAGAGTGGAAAGTTCTCTCAGGACGCGTTCCCGAAGTCTAACCAGCATTGTTGGCAAGTCGCCATATTGAGCCGCGTGACAGAACGATGGAGTAATTTAAAAGCGCCGTCAACTAGATTAGCTCGGACATAACTCTTGAAAATGGTCACCCAATCACCCTCTGAATGGAAAACTTTTACAGGTACTCTCCCTAAAGGAAGAGACGGTAAGTCACTTTCGATTGCGCAAACGATTACTCCAAAATTGTCCGGCACTCGGTCATGGTCGCATTTTTTGATTTAAGGAGGAACTTTTATTTTAGGCCCGATAGCCAACCATGATTTTAACATGCATTATATAGTAAGACTTCTACTATCGAATACTGTAAATTATTACTAGGTCATCGGTCATATGACGATGACACATTTGTTTAAAATGAAGAATTGTAACGCTTAAAAACATTACCTTGATAAAAGTGCGATGGTATCTCTCACATAATTGTTTTATCTCATTTCCCGCCTCAATAATATTGTTTAAAAACTTGTACAACATGCAATAATGAGACACCTAATATATTTCAGCCCGGGTCATCGATAATAGAACACGAGTATTTAGGTTTCAATGAAAAACTTACGATTTTCGTCGGAGCATGTAGCTTACATGTTGAGTGTGGCAAAGTTGCCAAGGGAAGCTTCTGCCGTTTACCTTGTATACCAAATCTATTTCTCAATTTATACCATAGTTAAGCTTTTAATATACATTGTTAAATTTTTTAAGCCTGAAGATAATTATACCCTTCCTTAATTCTGCTCAAAAGTCATGATATCAAATCCTGGTGAAATAGCAATGGAAATCTGGAGTGAGTATAATTGCTGGTTTTCGTGAAGTAGTTCAAGCTTCGGTTTGACGCTTTGTCCCCTAAGATTTTACCCGATTACTTATAATGAAATTAAAAAATATCAAAGGCAGCACTTAGGCTAAATTTACTCATAACTGCAAGTTTTGTGCATCTTAAGAAAACTGCAAATCGAAGCGCAGGTTTCTCCTTAAAAAATGACCAAACCAAGAATCACGGTCGTCAAATGAGATGGGTTCTAAAGTAGGTATTTATCTACATTATTGTTTACGTTCTCAAATACGAATCTCCCGTTTTTTTACAGGAAAAAACAAGCCAGTCATAGTACATTTTCGGGTTTATTAATAGCCGAGGTTTGGCATAGCTGAGGCTTATTCGTTCATATTAACATAACTTAAAACTGTTGAATTACAGCGGGGTAAAAACATTTGCATCGTCGTTGCCATGGATGAAAAGCAACATAAACAAATAAGTGAGTATTGATTTAGAGTTCTTAAAGAGAAAAAGTTTTAGAGAGAGTAGATGTGAGAGAGATTAGTAGTGAGATTGGGAAGATAAAGTCGTACCTTAAAGAAACATTAAGTATTTAAAATAATATCATCGCCAGGGTTTACGATTAAATACGAAAACAATGGATGCACGAGTTATGATTAAGATAACTAAAAATAAGGAACCTGGTCTAAGGTATCCATGAGCGATAACGGTAATATACCTAAGTAATAATCATCATATCATGATTAATTCACGTAAACAATTTGAGTACCGCAGTTGACATCACTTTTGTAAGAAAAATATATGTCATAGAATCGGCCATTTTAAGAGCAATTATACGAAGATTTGGGAAAATGATTAGATAAAAGTAGTGATAATGGCCCTACAAATCTATATAAACATAATTATCGTAGTTATGTACGAAAAAAGAACAAGGGACAAGTGTTGTCAACTGCGGCACTTAAATTGTTCGCGTGAATTAATCATGTTGTAATGATTACTAATTATATTACCGTTATCGCTCGTGGATACCTTCGACCAAGTTATCTTCATCTCAACTCGTGCATCTAGTATTTCTGCTTTTAATCGTTTAATGAATAATTAAGTTCATCCAAGATTGTAATCAAACATCAGAAATGTTTTCTGAGAATTATATCCAGAATGATATCAACTAAGGAAATGAGGATTCTCTTCAGTAGATCAATGAACAGATTTTTCAAACCCTTTGTTTCAACTGAATCAGACACCTTAAGATGTCGACATAGACCGATTTGACATTGATAAGAGTCATTAGCAGCACGAAAGTCGATTAGAGATCGATTAAATAAAGCTTATAAAAAAGAACTTTCAGCACCGCAATTAGGCAATACATAGAAAACATACGGGGATCGATAAAATGTTGAAAGATCCTTACAAGGGAAATCGTAGATGAACAAGTTTGGGGACCCATTTTCCACACCTACATAACCGGTATATTATATCAAATAATACAATCAGGGGAATAATAAAACAACTACCAGCTACATAACTTATTGAGTTCCCACTGTCACAGCAACTTATACAACAATGTAGCACGTTAGGTTTGATCATCTTAACAAGATTAGAGAGATAGATTGTCGTACCGATAGATTTAAAATGTTATTTCTCCCGCGTACTATAAGAGAAAACAATAGGCAGCGTAGCAAAGGGATAGGAAGGTGAAATATAGTTAGAGTAGTCTGTAGTGCATGATGCATGTAATAACAACCAATAATCCCTTCCTTATCATGTAGATACTAACCATCTAGCTCCATGTGACCCTATTTTCTAGCATGTCTCCATAAAATATCCTAGTTGCATGTCAATAGTGCATGTTTGGTGATCTTCACCCTCGTGGTGGCTCGCAGGGAATTACGTAGATGTAGATGTAGGGGCTTCAGTAGGTTAGTGTACAGGTAGTGTAGCTGATTAGTTGATTTGCTCCCTAATGCTTGTTTCTTCACCTGCCACGAAGTAATCACACAATGTTTTGCATCATCCCAGCACGACTTTTGCATCTCGTTCATATAGTTGCATCACATAATAATTCAATAGTTTCTGAAGCATTGGTAGGATACCAATAGAGTAGTGCACGTTCGTGAAAGTTACTTTTACACTACAGTGCATGTTGGTGATAATTTACCTCCTGCCATACACCTTTGAAGGGGGTTTGCAGGGTAATATGTACATGCAGACGCACAGAAAAACAGCTGCAACAAAAGAACACTGCAAGTAAAACGATACTATCAAAGCAGCACAGTAAAAGTATACCAATAAAAGGTTTCATCATATCCAAAATCTTGGTAAGTATAGCGACCACTTTAAATAGTGTCACATCTTTCACTGAATAAACCTCACGACTGATCCATTCAATATGGCCAACTGCACATTCTATTGCTTCCACATCTTCCCGTGCTATAGCACCGTGGTTCCACACGTTTCATTCTTTCATCAAAGCTGCGTTCAAGCGCTATTAGTACTGGCGAGTCAAGTATATCCATGCGGGAGGGAACAAAAGGCGGCCTGGGGTTGAGGTGTGGCCGCATACCTCCCAAGAATTCCCCGCTGAGAGCTCGGGAGGGTTCTCAGGAAACAAATGCGTCCAAGGTTGCGTATGACAACGATCCGAGAATAACATCATACCAGTGCAAGATTTTCAAAGATGACTCACCTGAGATGCCAACTGAGAACACAATGCATAGAGAAATCTAAGAACACAAACAGCGCGGCCAATCAAAATAGACTTGGAAATAGTCTCACCAACAATAAGAAGTAAACTGATAAGTATCCTTCAGTTAGATGGAGAGTGCATCGCTTCATCAAACTGTAGCTCGGCAACCAATATAAAAACCATATCAGTTATCCCTACTCTTTTGTTTGGATTGCTCGACGGAATTGACGACTTAACTGATCTAAAACAAGAAATACCACCATCTGTTGGTAATCAAACGCAAGTAACTCGTGAAACAAGTATTTGTAACTTATGATCTATGGATTCTACTCGATTTCAAAACAGTTTTCACCGGGAATACGGATTATAATTAATTAAAATAGATAAAAGATTACGTGTAGGATGAATGCATTTTTCAAAATGTATACACAAACTGATTTATGGTAAGTTATCGATGGAAATAGTCGTAAAATTGCGAAACTAGCGCGTCAGCCCGTAGGCGCTGAAAGAAAAATCGGGGTTAACAATGATGGCGGACAAGCCACGCCCACGAAACAGCTTCGAGCATTGGCCACAATTCAAGGCGCCCTCTCCATCTAACATAATGATATTTACGGTTTAAATACAATAAATAACTCCATGCTATAAGTTATCAAATCAACAAATTTATCGCATGTTTCTGCAACACTTATTGAATGGTTGCCATGACTTATGGGTCCCATGACTTTATAGAATATATATTCGTCGTTCCTGCAACTGACCATAAGAAATTATCTTGAAAATGTTGTTAAAGCACACTTACGCCTTTCACCATACACCAGTAATGTAGACAACGCTCCCAACTAACCCACCAAAGCCCCAGCCTTAGGGAGAAGGGAACTCTTTTTATATACGCTGGCAATGTGCAATTAGGTTGAAGGAGAATGGAAATTTTCTATCCAGTGACTTTCTCGGCTTCTATGCAAATTCAAAACACGGTAGATTTAGATACAGGATGCGAGTTGTTTTTGCGTAATCTGAAATTTATGCGTCTAACTTGGCATTCTTTTAAAAAACCTGGAAGAGTCCAAGACAGGAATTCCGTTTCAAGGCATAAATTTACCGTCTCGCCAGCCAGCCAGCTCCAGGTCTGAGTTGCGTTTTACATGGGATAAAGATTTTCTTTGCGGGCCATCATGCTCCATAGAAAACGCCGTGAAAACGAAGCTTATAAAACTTATAATGACTGCGCCTCCCATCGTTAAGGTAGGACACTTGAGATAACTTGAGCAAAATATAACCCCACACACTCAGAGATTTCAATGAATTTCGACCCTCTCAGTGATAATTATTCCTTATGCTTCTTTTATATACAATGGTCGCGCGTCTACTGAGTTATTTCCGAACAATGTACAATCTAACAATTCTAACGATGCTTGAACAAATACCATGACCTATGTTCATCTTCCGCATGTTAATTATTTCTACAATGGTATGGTAATTTTCCTACCAAACAATATATGCGTGTGACATTGGCTGAATTGTTGCGAGTTAACCTAGCTAGTGATGTTCGCGGAGTGGCAGCTTATTTAGCTAAAGAGGATAATAGAAATTGGTTAAATTGTCATGTGACTCGAAATTATGTGACCTTAATATGGCCGTTTGTGTGAACGACACACTGACATTCAAAATAGTCCTGAAATCTGTTCGCCAAGACATTCTTTCAGTATGTGTCAGAGAAACATTCAAAAGGCGTTATTGCCTGCGTAAATATACTCACAAATTATTCGAGCAGATGGAATTGGGTTAATGATAATGACACTCTTGCGTATAAGCGGGTGTGTAATGTTACACTTGCAGACTTAATTACTTGATAAGAGACTTTTTTTGAGACGAAAGACGAGTCTATTTAGTCATACCGACAGGTAATAACATGCACAAGTTACTTGTATTATGCATAATATTGACATGCGTATTTTTTCCAGCGGTAGGAGAGTAAATCAAGTATTCGAAGCTATAGCATTATTGCTATTATAGGTTACATACATTGTTAAATTACAACATATATTGCAATATTACAACATATATAACATAACTTCAATTTATATTATACGTTATAATTTAAATAGAGAGTACAGGGGGTAGAATACAAAAACGATAATTCCTGCAATCTGAGTTTTGAGACGATTTTCTTATCATTATGGAATCCATTGTCAAATATTTAAATGCTTACACAATCAGCCATTAAAATAGGTTTTTTGCCATTTATTGGATTGCATTTCTGTTTTGAACATGCCTTCTTTGATCCACAAATGATGGCGCCCGAACTCTCATCGTGGTAATTTTGCTTGATTGGTCATCGTCGCGGAATGCAGCGCATCCTTCGATTGTTCGTTGAATCACCATGTAATTGCGATGGCGCGAGGTGTAGATCGAAATTTATGACGGTGGGATCCTTGGGCTAAATGCACATAGGTTGCATCGTTCTCACGCGGTCCCCGACGCAACTGCCGGGCAGGAAGGATGTACGCTCCGCGCATGTTATGTACTAATACCTGCCATCCGTCCGAAGGGAAACATTCGTTATGGCAATAAGGGGCTCCGTGTTCTTAACCCTCTTCATTCAAGAAATGTGCCCGCGGTACGAGCCAACAGGACGTGAGTTGCAATTGGGGCTCCATATGGCCGTTACACGTTTAGTTACTATCCGTGGCAGCTTCAATTAAGAAGCTCAGATTGGTCTTCTGGAAACAGACGGAGACCAGGAATCTTAATGGCACTTTCATATAGGCTAAAAATGCTACTGTTAAATGTATTTTGTTTGAATACCCGACGTAGCTTCTTTTGTGTTCGTATTAGTTTTCAAACGGAGAGTCAATTTCGGAAAACATCACGGTAATTATGGAACTTGAAAATGACTACCGCTCGATTTTAAGCATCGCATCGCACTTTATATCTCTCATACAATAATTACGTATCATAAGCGGACAGGATGGGTGCCGTTAGGGTGCTTTCACTGAGGGTAGCTGCTATTGTCTTTCTTTTTCTTTGTTATTAAGCTGCATTTATTTTCTGAATTAAACTCAATCATTTGTTTTTCGTTAAGTACCTCACTGCAATTTCATTGTATGTTCGTTCATTTATTGTATCTGTCGTTTAATTATTGTATCTTATAGTTGCTCTAGGGAACCTGTTCCAGAGTATAAAAAAAGTTTATTCTATTCTATCTCGTTTCCATGCCAGACGATCTGTACGCCATTGCAACGTGGCGTTGTACTTAGCAAAGACTATTGGAATTCCCCGAGCAGTCATTGTACACATATTAACCATTCGCAGAGCAAAAACTATATCCTCTGTTGATCCATTATCCAACCAAACGCCGCTATTACAGGTGCTTCTTACCATATTGATGGCTGGAAACGTCGATCTGAACTGCCCTAATGTGGCGCCTTGCGGATAAATTATCCACTATGATCTTTGTTACGGCGATCTGAATGTTGATTCATCCCACGTAGAGGTTGTCAGTTTTTTATTCTCCAACCCTTCTCGCTGAACGCAGTTGTTTGCATACGGAAGCCAGATGAGAGATGTGGTGAGTCTGTGTTCGCTAAACATTTTTTTGGGACAGGACAGAAAAAGCTCGACGCGATGCAAATCCGACGATTTAAGACAATGATGATGAACTTGTAAGTACTTCCACAGTAATTGTGCGGAAGGCATACCATTTAAAGAGAGTTAAAGCGTAAAGAAATGAAAGAAAAACTTGGCGTAGTAGAAGAGACAGGATATTACGAGATACCCTGAAGACACAGGATTGTTCTTAGTGGGAATAATTAATATCAATCATTTCTTCTCAAAATTACGCCAACAACTACGAAAAACTGTGCAAACCACCACTAGGGTGTGTGGCATGGGGTGATTCCACACCAGGCATGCAGCACTCATCCCGGCTCAAATCATAACCGCGCTCTTACGCCCGACAGATAGGCGAAGACTAAAAACCTCTCAGGAGAACAATGCGCGGTCAGACCATAATCTATGAGAGTTATTTAATACATTTATATTTAAAATAATACAGTTTAAAAATGCCGAATTTTCCAATAAAACCACAGCATTAAGGTTTTTTCATGAATTCCCAACGGCTTACCTTAACAAACGAAACTGTTTCAGGCGTTACTTTGTGGAAGTTTTTAACATTCATAATGAAAAGATAAAACTTGGTTAATTCCACACTAGTTATGTGGAATTAACCAAGGTTTATCTTTTTATTATGAATGTTAAAAACTTCCACAAAGTAACGCCTGAAATAGTTTCGTTGGCTTATCTTAAGACTGAATATAACACTCAGTACTCTTTTGAAAATACATATAAAGAAATATTCGTCCAGTGCACATGAATATTAACGGCAAACAGTTTCTGAGAACGCATTATCTTAAGGAAAACAATGGTAATAAATTAACCAACCAAACCAAACGATTTCAGTTTTTAAATTCTTAGTAAATTACTACAGATCTTTAAAGAAGCGATTTAAAAAGAAATGTCGCCGTATTAAGTCCGTACGTATGGATTTAGTTCATTTAAAATATATGGACGGTGAATGATTTGCATTAGTCCTACTTTAACTTTAAATATCTAGAGGATTTTGAAATGTGGCTATGGAGAAGATTGGAAAGATCAAAATGGAGTGATAAAGTGAGCAATTAGTATGTGCTAGCAAGGCTGAATAAGAAAAGGAATATTATACGATAAATAGGAAAGAGGAAGGCGAAGTGAATGGGACACGTCCTGAGGAAAGATTGCCGGCTGCAAAGAATATTAGAAGGAAAGATCGAGGAAAAGAGAGGGGGAGGAAGATGAAGAAATAATATCACGACGAATACCATGAATTGGAGGAGCTACGAAGAGCTGAGGAAAGCAGCACAGGATAGACGAGCCTGGAGGGAGCAGTTCAATTGAAACCTGTCTGAGGGCAGATTCACCTAAGAAGAAGACCTTAACTTTTTTCCGACATAAAATCACGAAACGATAAAGGTGGAATTCAGTGTTTAGCTTTGACGGCTTTGGCTCACAGTCGCGATTAGCATTAAAGCACATTCCGCGAAAAACCACTGTCGTTTCCATTGAAGTTAAAAGGTTGAAAAACACTTTCGATTTATCGCACGCATGAACGCGCATAAAAGCAAAATTGTTATCTATCCAGCGAACTCCAATGGGTGTCATTAGCGAAGAATCATTCACGCTTCATTCACGTCTTTCTTAGATACGCGGTGAATTACAAACGTAAAATTCAACTCTAATCTGTCAATTAATCCATATGAAAGTATTCTCTTGGCGATTCAAAAAATTCAGCACTCCCAACGACACCCCTATTGTAGTTTTTCCCGATCCCGATTTATAGATCTACATCTACACATTACCCTGCGACCCGCCTCAATGGCGTGTAGCAGGGGATGTTAGGTCTAGGGATTGGAAATTTAAATCCAGAATCGATTTTCGATTAATCGACTTTCGATTTCGGTTTTAAAAATCGACTGTCTAAAAATTCGATTTTTTTGTCCAAAATAATCGAAAAATCGAAATCGAAATTTTTCAATTGTAAAGTAATTGTCTGCTGAAATACGGATGTGCTGTTCTAACAAAATGCTAAATATGGGTTAATGGAAGCAATAGGGATGAGAACTGAATACGGTGAACTTTATTAATACAATTTATTATTTTACAGATATTTATAAGGTATGCAGGAAAGTAATAATCCATACCAGATACTTATATACATATAGGTAATAAAACAAGAAAATTATATATAATTTAGTAGCCCATGCGCAGAAGACGATATTCAGACTGGGCGAATCTATTTTGAAGAAGACGAGTGCTCTGAAGCGATTTATTGAGAAAACGTTTACAAAAAAGGCACAATGTCAACACGTATTATCATTTCGAATCTTCGTCTCGCGGTCTACAATGTATTACTTTTGAGCGTGAGTCCCCGCCTAGAATTGAAGTATTGTAATAAAAATCCGCAGCCCCACAGTTGGCAACTCCAACCTGCCGGTGTCCGATGCCCTTTCTTCCCCACCGAGGTTCCCCCACCAGCGATGCAGAGTGAAATAGCGCGGAGCGGAGTAAAGCGAGGCGGCAAAATTCAAATGCTGTAGCAAGCTAAAAATCTAAAATCGATCGGCTAGAATCGATTTTGAACGATTTTTCTAAATAAAAAGCCGAATACAATTAAATCGAAAATCGGAGTGTGATTATCGATTTTCGATTAAAATCGAAATCGATTTTCCAATCCCTAGTTAGGTCACCAGCCGTGTAAAGATGTAAGGTTTTTGGAGGAGCGCGCAGCCGTATCAAATACAATAAGAAGTGGCCACTATCTTCGCCAAATATCTCAAAAAGCAGAGGAAACAAAGTGCTAATACTCAGGCACCATTGGTACTCAGAAATACTTTTAAGTGAATACAACAATTATAAATATATTCTATGCCACGCACTAAATGTCGTTTTCATGCGAAAATATTCAGCTTCGTAACGTAAAAACAATATCTGAATAGAATAATTTCAGATCTTTCTTCGTCGAAGAAAAATAAATGTTATATCAAATTAACAGGGAGCTGCAAGTATTAAACGTGATTTGAAGGAATGTAAACCATTACAAAAGAAGTCTACTAGATTAGGAAGACTTGCTAAGTCTAATAATTTTTAATATGGAAACACGAAAACAACAGTTGTCACGACTATAAGGTTGAAAAATAATTAGTTCTTTCTGATAGCAATAAATAGATATTTAAAATTTATCTTCACTTGGTATAAAATTGCAGTTGACCTTAGCGTCCATTAGACGATGAATTTGCCGAATTCTTTAAAAAAGATATTTTTTATTCATCGCTTTATACCGCGGAGTACTTAAAAAAGTAAGTAAAAATTGAAATAATTAAATCGTCATGAACATCGTACATGAAAACATACCTTGTTCATTTTTGACCCCATTGCTTAAAATAAGACCCAAATTAACGATCGCGGATACGACTGTCGAAATTCATTGATTGTTCGGAGCACATCAAGAATACTACCGATTTGTTTCATGTGCGCAGGGTCTGAAACGAATGGAAAGCTAGTGCGATGACGAGTTGCGAAGTGAGCAGGGCATTAGAGCTAATGGAAAGCACTCATTGCTTTCATTTGACGAGCAGGTATAACCTTTACGAATGGAGGCTTGCTTATTTTCTTACAGGACATAAGCATTTCCGTTGGATTGTGATTTTCGAAACGTCCGCAGTGTTGTATGGATCACCGTATATGCCTTTCGGATCCGATGGTTATTTTTAATCCCCTCCATTTGGGAGAAGGGTGGACTCTCTCCTTCCATTTTCCCTCAGCCGTCAGCCCCGATGATATCTGTTGCTTCCTTCTCCTGTACCTCCCCGTACCACTCGCAGCATGTATCGACCTTCTGCGTTCACGGTTGGAACGATTTTTTCCATCTGGGAAGCATGGGGAGAAGTTGGTGTACTGCGTTGGTTCAATTTAGCACGCTTAATCTCGTACCTACTGCTCATAAGATACACTATGGGCTAGGATACATGACGTTCAATGGAAGAACGAGAAAAACACGAGGAATATAGTATTTTTATATCGAACTTTAATGCCATTTTCATGGAAAACACTTATAAAGAAGACATACCTCAGAATGAATTGATGAAAATAAAATAGATGTATCTTACCGCCTTACATTTTGAGTGATCGGCAAATTACTGCGAAAATTGAAGTAAACGTGATGATTCCGCAGAAATGGCACTGCAGTCTGTGGCAGGGGATCTATGGCTATAAAAAAGTGATCTTCAAAAATATATTCCTGGAATAATTAGCATTTTTGTGCCTTAATTACGGTATTCAACAGCTAACGCGAAAAGCAGTATTTTTTAAAACATTGTTGAAAAAGTTGAAATATAGTTTTTCAGTTGAATTTAGTTTATCACACAGCCACGGTTGAACCTCTTGAACATACATAGAGCGAGATATATTTTCACCTAGAAATCAATGAATGTGGTCTCTTTTCAAAGAAAAACATCTCACCCTTCCAAAAATACCTAAATAAAAAAAGTCCCTTACAGAACTACTTTCCGGGGTTTTTGATGAAAAATATCACCTCTTTTACACGGGCAATGGTACGTGTATGCACTCCAGAGAGACCTTATTAAAAAAATTAGGAATATCTAACACCTATAACCTCGTCAAAAAATTAAGTGTGGATAGTTTGTATGTTTCCTCAGTTTTTTTAGAAATCATGTCACGGCAGTAAATTTTTCAGAATCGCAAAAAAACTTTCGTTACGAGGGAGTTTTAACGTTCCGCACGAAAAAAATGAGTCAAGTTAAAGACTTATGTAGATATTTTCATTTGATTACTTACATTTTCAGTCATAGTAAAGTATACATACTACACAAATATTAATGGTCCACTAATAATACAATATTTAATTCATCCTTCATTCCTACAGCTGCATAAATTAAAACGTAAAATTCGAATATGGTCTCCGTTATGACTAGGAACTATCTCTTTCAAACTACCTCAAATTCAGTTTTCAATAGCGAACGCGAAAGCATCAGTGAAAACATGATTTTCAAAAACTTTTTTTATAAGTTGGTATTTTGCATTTGTTCTGACTAATGCAGTAGTGGTGGAGCCTCCTTAAGCTCTCGAGAAGGAAAAATTGCGAGTTAATTAACTCTAGCAAGCACACCTTGGGACAGAACCGGCTCGACCGGGTAGTTGCGCGGCGTTTGTGGAATGCACTCGTGGTTCTTGACTGTACACAAGTACATATTCCCCCGGTTCCGGGAAGTGAACTCCATTGCACCACCATTGTCTATATACCACCTTCTGCTGGCATACATGCTTTCTCGTTCCTTTCTTGCAGACAGTGTCTGCTCGTGTGTGGAATATACCACGCTTCGCGATATCAAGAAATGACTCTGGTAGACATCATGGCACCCACGTAAGCGAGGCGTGTTTAAGATGACTGTGATCTCAGGGTCACTTCTTCCAAATTTTCTGAAAACTTGAATATAGCATCTTTGAAGAGCGTTACATAATCTGAGATGAATATACAATAGTTTCCACCCTAGTTTTACTGTAATTAAGCCTTGAAAGGAGAGATTTTAACATGGTTCTTATGGAGATCGCTCAGATTACACCGAAAAAAGTAAATTTGAACCAGAAAGTGTACTGAAGGTTTTAATTAAAACTGGTAAGAAGGAGCAAAGAGTGTGAGAAATCGAAAAAATAATAAATAGCTTTCTTATCACCTATTTTTTAAATTTATTAGCGAATTACTGCCCTAATGACATTCAAAATGCGGTAGTTACATACAAATGGCGCTGATGTCGGCTTCTAAGGCTGGAAAAATGTAGTAGTTTAAAATTTATTCGTGGAATAATCTTCATATTTTTAATCTTAATTTCGATTTTCTGTAGGGAACCCATCTCATCAGCGAAACCAGGATTTTTAAAAAATTGAATAAATGAAAATATGTAGCACAGCATTTGCCTTGTCTCACATGGTCACGCCAGAGCCACCTTAACACCTATCCCTAGTCTGAATAGAGAAGACATTCAATTTTTATTTTCAGCGGCCTAAAATAGCGTGAAGCAAATACAGTGAAACCTGTGTTAAGTAGCCAAAACCGGAGCAATTAAAATTCCTGGTAAATTACATTGCTTTCTTACTCCATGGAAATATGGAAAAAAAAGTTGTAATACCATTGCCTACAGATGAAAGTTAAAACAATTCCATTACACCGATTGGATTATCCAATGCCGTTGAATGTAAATTCTAACGAGCAGCCCTATGGCACATGACATATTTCCCAACAATTGGATTAAACGCGTACATTTTTTCTTCTAAACTTGAAATTTTACATTTCTCATTATTGCAATCGTTTACATTAAATACCAAAGAGTCACACTGTGTCCAACATTTGAGAAAAATACTTCAAAACATATTTAGTCTATTTACATATATGTTACGAAAAATTTTGCGCGGAAACGACACCCGTTGAATGGCGACGACGCACGTGGACACGTGGTACACTTCGAAAGAGAGGGATCTTGCCCTTGGTGCCGAGGAACGAATAATCCCAAAAAGTTTTGAAAGGAAAATGAGAGTTTATTTAAATCAATTATTCGATTGAAGAATTTAATGAACCAAACGGTGCGTCTCGAATGGCCAAACAAGAATATAACCATGCCTCGGGAAGGAGAGAAGTTGCGGATAAAGTCACGGATGGATGGCGCTACGGATTACCTATCTCTAGAGATACGGAAAAATCGCAAAAGCGATATTTTGCGAATAAATGCGACATGCGGTCTATTTTGCGATGAATTGTGATAAATGCTAATCCGTGCGATATATTTAAATTTCCAGCATTTCTTTAGCGATGCGTAATATTTACGCATGAACTCGTCGAAAAACAGCCAACCGTCTGACCAACTGACCCGCTTCACCGTGCGAAAGTGACTGCACGGATTTCACTGATTCGGGCGATGACTAGGGGTTTCCAAAAGAGCCAATGATGTTATATTCACTGCAAAAACACAATATTGCGTCCAAATCACGTAATCAATTACAACTAAACTACTGGAGTTTTTATAGATGACGTGCTTTTGACAATTTCTTTTCTGTTTACGTAGTGAAGATAGATAATATCGTTGTCACTTACGGAAGCATCCCAACTCGTTCCCCAAGGCAAGTAAGCTGCCACGCTACCACGTGGAATCATGTCATGGAGGGTTGATTATTTCGCTGTCTAGCCGCTAGGATACTTAAATTAACGCACTCTGTCGCAAATTCGGCGAAACACGCACCTCTTTCCCCACTAATGGCGGCTGGACGGGACAGAGCTAATAGAGCGAGCTGCAACTTATAAAGATGAGAAGTATTAGGTAAGTGATACCAGTGTTTCGATGTATGGGATACGTAACGTGCGCCTGGAATGAAAAAAAAACATACCTTGAACAAGCACATATTATAACGCGGATATTCAGAAATAAAAGAGAGGGCCAAGAATGCGACTGCCAAACGTCAGTTGACAATACAAGGATGTATTGACTCCCAGAAGAAGGTTAAATAAAAAAAAAAACACTTTCATTCAGGATAAGATTAAAATTTGCCTTGAGGCGAACATACCCATAAACAAAATTGACCATCCTGCAGTTCGAGAATATCTGCAAAAGTAAGTTGGGCCCAGACCCACGATTTTTTTACTTACAATAAGTCTGACTTACTGTATACTAAGGCCAAGAAATTGATGTCTAATGCTAAGTCCCTAGTGACATGAAGAGTCTAGACCTAGGCTAGGCCTAGCTATCTCAGTAGTGGTCTACTTAGACCTGTGCGCTGGCTATATTATTTATTATTATAGTATTTGTTGACAGCGGAGTCTGGGCGTATTTTCAGAGGCGTGCGGCGGCGCCCTGGCGTCCACGCCGTTGGTACCTACGGCGCAAATTGCTTACTGACGACTGATAATTGAGCTCCAAGATATAAGAAGTGCAAAATAAAAATTAAATATAGAGCTACATACTAGAACTGAGTAAATTTGAGGGAGCCTCAGGATCTGATTTTGACTGCAACAGCGCGGTGGCAGTACACCGACGAGCAGACACGGCGGTAACTAGTTGTCTGCTATGCACAGGTCTACTGTCCATTAAAAAAGTCGAGTCCGTTGAGTTTAGGAATCTCTATCTTCAAGTAGGGTCAACTGATTTTAACAAAATAAAATGCATACTTTAGAATGATCATTTCTATGTTTACTAATGCGTGTAAAACATTTTTCCTATCTTTATCTACACTTTTACGATATTGATTTTGAAAAAAGGCCGTTTTCGGCGCTCAAACCCCGATGGCCCGACTTTATGTTATCGCCATTCTCTTAATATTTATTGTAGAGATAAGAAAGTCCAATAAAAGTTTGCAAAACATGTTTCTAACTTACCAAAGGAAAAATTGTTTACCTATATATTGAGTTTTACACGAACTGTTGTAAAAGTTGTAAACCTCAGCTTATCCCGAAACTAACGATGCGATACAGGTTGGAGTTACACCGTTGTAACCGCAATGACGCCTGCTTTATCAACGCCTACATAACCATTAGTTAAATATCCTGGGATTTCCGATAACGATTTTTAATTATATGTATTTTACGTGCAGAGAAAGCAATGCTCTTTGCGGAAGGAACGTTGAGGGATCGCTAGGGTAAGGTAGGGGAAATCGCCCAAAACTGTCCGCTGTTGCCGCTCCGTGTATCGTGAGCCATTCGACTGATTCGGAATTTAAATTCTATGGGTAGCAAGTGGCAACGTCGCGCACCTCCCCACCCCCTCTGCTCTCATCTCCAAGTCGTCTCCTACCGCTCAACTTTCCTGTTTGGGCGGGCAGAAAAGGGTTCACTAAAAGTTATCAATATTTTCACCGTCAGTTAGTAAACGCCATAAAAGAGGACAACGTTGACTTACTGTAGCTTCTCTTAGCCATGAAAATGAAGAATCAAATGTTTGCAGATGCTTTTCTGAAAACTATATGGGCTCCAATCAGCAGTGTAGATGCAGAACGATTTTCTAGTGTATACAACCTTGTACTCACTAATCGTCGAACCCGAGTGAAGGAGAGTACCATCGAAACTTGTAGCATGCTGTCATTTGATAAGGGAGCGTAGGAAGGATACACATTCAAACTCAACCTCTGGAGAAGTTTTAACCCTGGCCTATGTGTATTCCCTATTGTGCAAGTGTATAACGTAGTTCTTTTTTATATCTGATTTTTAGATTATATGGTACGTGTTTCTTAAATTAAATTTAGGCACAAAATTCAAGCTTGACAATTAGTCTCATATCATAATATGGATATACCGTGTTAATAAAATTTTTGCTAATTAATGCTATAAAACAAAAATTTTCAATTTATATTTACTACAAACACAAAAAATATTTTCTACATTTCCGTATCGCTACCTATCCCTCAACTACAGCCATAACATATATCAGTCAGTGATTAAAATAAAATATCATTTCCATTGTTGTCAGTCTGGTGATTCCAATCATCGAGGTAGATGGAGAAGGTATTACACCATCAAACTGAACTTGACAAATGAAAATACAACCATATTGGATATCCCTGTCCTTTCCTTTAATTAGCACAACGGGATGGACGAATTCACGATTGTAAAGAAAGAATATCCACCATATGTTTCAAATTTAAGGCAAGTAACTCTTGAAGCATACATTGGTTACTTAGTACTACGGATTCCACTCTATTTTACCTAAGTTTTCACCGGGAATATGGATTATTATTGAATTTAATAATTAAAAGATGTGCGTAATGAGAATTCATATTAAAGAAGTAAATGCATGCTGATTTCTAGTACGTTATCGATGGAAAACATTGTACAATAGCAAAATTAGAGCGTCAGCCAGCAAGTGCTTAAGGGAAATCGGGGTTGACAAAGATGGCGGGCTGGCCACACCCACTTCTTTATTGGTCACCATAGGAAGCGCCCTCTCCATCTATCTCTACTGTTCCGATACATAAAACAGACTTAAAGATGTGAAATGTGGACCAATATTTTTTTTCGACTCACTTAAATCATTAAAAATGTGCACTCAATTTTTTCACGATTTCCGCTCCAGTAACATTTAATCATTTAAATGAGAATCCTCGTGTGGGTTACATACCCTTCCTTCATACTCTCCTCCGATTTAAAATCAGCAGTATATTACGGCCTCCGTGAAACACCAAACAGGTCGGTTACGCAGCGTGCGCACGGGAACTAGTCTGCTGCAGCCGGCGTGCTTTGCTCGTTCGCTCATTCATTGCATACGTCTCTCTGATTTCCCTTATATTTCCCTCTGACCATTAAGTTTGAACCTGAAACTAATTTCCAAATTTCGAATAACCCTTCAAGTGAGTTCATCCTGCCAAGTTACTTTCGGAAGCTTGTTCCGCAAGAGCTTTCGGGGAATTTTTCTCTAACAAAAGTTTTTTAATAATCGGGGCGGTGACATATTGGTTGCCATTCACACTAACAACAATACTACCGATCACTGATAATGAAAACGACTGGCTAGTAACAAACAGTGTATGAATACACCTACTAATAAGGGGTCTGCATACCTCGGTCGAAAACGTCCTTCTAGTTCTGTCGCAGCCAATAATAATAATAAGGCGTCTTTATTGAAGCGAAATTGAGAGTCCCTTCTTCCATTTAACCCACGTGAGAAAAATACATAAAATAATTATGAAGAAAGATGTACACATTTTTGAAATACCTAAGGAAGTAAGGAGGTGAGCCACAATCAGCCAATGAGAAATCTTCGCATTCCCCTACTTCACCCGCCCCGGACAACAGCGCCACTGATGGAACAGTTTAAAATGTGTTGCAACGGTTCATGAGAATGTTCACTCCGGCATTACAATAGTTCAACATTTTGACGATCCTCCATAGAGGCGTCCTACGCATCATTGCGATCACCTGACTTCGACAAATATATGTTTCTTCCACGGTCGAAATAGTCAAGGAAACAGCAAAATGCGTAAAGTTACAACACTTACTGTAAATATCAGTTCTTATCCCTGAGCCCCGTGAAAAGAGATTGTATTTAAGTAGCGTAACAGAGACGAAAAATAAAAGCGCGAAAGCGTCTCCAGAAGCGTGAACGGCCGTGATACACAACACCTTTAATAAGTTCAGCAACAAGGACTTGCAGAGCCGATTTTGCTACGAAATGAAGTCACAAGCCGCTTTCCTTATGTAACTTTGGCAATGAATTTATTAAATGTGAACTCCACCCACTTTTGGACACCAATGTTGGCTTCATATCTCCATCTTTTCACAGCTGATTGGTGAAATACGTTTTTTTTCTTCATAGACAAACATGTAAATCGTTGCGTTATAAACCCAAAAAGATCTTATTTCAATAAACACCCTTTTTCTGGTGTAGTACTCACCACTCCGACATCCCCAATGGAAGTTGTGGCAGGGAATTTTTTTTAATGAAAGAAAAAAACCACCGGATCATTTCATTCGTGCGATTATGGCCTTGGAGACCCGCCGACAATCCTGCTCTCGAAAAAAAAGTAGTTTTTCGGAATCAATGCGTGTGATGAGACGACAAAGTTCGAACAAACGAACCGCTGGATACACTGAGGGTACGGATGCGAGTGAGATAACTCACGGATTCGCTAACAGATGGGCATTCCCTCATGCACGGAGCAAGATAACGAAAACTTCGATTCTATTTTATCTCCGCATCGAATTTGGCAAGATTTCGCGGTATATTATCTTCAGAGATGACGTCAACCGTCTCCTTGAACACAGGAATCTTCTGCAAAGCATTTACGACACCAGAACAATTAACGCGCTGAATTGCGAATGTGATGGTACGGAAATCTGATTTCATCTGACATAAACAAGAGGAGGAAACTTTAAGGGAGTTTGAGTGAGATATCACTTCTTATAAAGCTCGAAGAGTTTTGCCTAGCTACAGAGAAAAAGAATATCTACGTTCCAATGATAATAGGCACTCCCCATTTCACTTCCCAAGTAACCTACCAAAATTATACCAGCAATGTTCCTTCAGCATTGGTACAGGAAATCAATTCAGAGAAACCTTCATGAAGAATATGAAATTTCTAATGCAGAGATCTCGGGCGAAATTGACCGCTGCATAGTTTTCATGCTTTACCGAATATGTTTAAAAATAATTCAACTACATACCGCACAAGTTTTCACAAAATAAAAAAAAAAATATTCGCTTGTTTGGGCATTTTCATCTTCAGGTTAGAAAAGAATTAATCAAGTTAAAAACTTATGTGGTTATTTCATTAATTACTTATAATCTCAGTAATATAAAGCAAATTTTGGCGCCTCCAACGCTAAGAATATTTACTTCATGCTATTTACAGTTTTCAGTTAAAAAAAAACTTTTCCTCCATTATTACAAGGGAAATATTTGTTCGAACTACATCTAGCTACAATACGAAGGAAGACTAAGGACTTTTAGGACGAAGGATGTAACTCCGAAATACTGAGAAAATGGGGTTTCCATTAGCTTTGACTGCACTGCTCACTCGCGCAACAAAACAGCCCATTGTTGCCTCCCATTCGTTTTAGACCCTGCGTAGTAGGACCTGCGCACTTAGAAACAGGTCAAATTTTAAGCTATCCGGGACTAGCCACGGAGTTTCACTTTTACGGAGTCACCCGCAATGCACAAATGTGCGAATTTCCACAGAGAAAATCGAATCCCGGTCAAGGCGGATGATTTTTTTCTCTGTGGAAATTCGCATAGAAACAGGTCATGAATATTGTTGATCTGCGCTGGATATGGCCAAGAGAAGCAAGCTTCAAAGCGAAAATTAGCTTTATCTGGAACGGCGAATATACAACCAAAATTATACTGGAATTAGAAATCTTCAGCCTCCAAGCTATAAGCGGCTTCAGATAGCCGACTGACTGACTGCTTTTTGAGGCAACTGTTAATATTTATAAGCGTTATTTTCCATTAGCGGCAAACTTGAAAGCGAAGATTAGCTGGATTTGAACGGCGAAAATACAACCAAAATTATGCTGGAATACGAATCTTCAGACCCCACGCTCAAAGCGCCTTCAGATAGCCGACTGACTGACTGCTGAGCTGGCTTTATGAGGCAACCGTGAAAATTTATAAGCGTGAATAGCCAAGAGAGACAAGCTTGATAGTAAAGGTTAGTTTGATCTTCAACCGCGAAAATTCAACTGACAATCCAAACTGCAACTGATGATCCAAAATAATATTGGAATACGAATCTTCAGATCCCAAGCTCAAAGCGGCTTGACATAGCCGACTGACTGCTGTGCTGACTTTTTGAGGCAACCGTGAATATTTTAGTCACGAGACCCGAAATGGAGGACGAAAAGGGGAGTAAAAATAACATTTTTTAGCCCCATAGAGGAGAGTAGGGGGATACGAAGGGTTGAGATAAAGGGAGAGGAGGAGGTGAACGGGGTTTATAAACAGGAAACTCACGAGTCACGCCATCTTGGTCGATAGCCACAGACGCCGTCCCTACCTCACACCAACACGCCTGAATTCAAGTTTTCTTTAGCATTTCGTTCACCTTGAAAGGGTAAATTTTTGCAATCAATACCACGCCGCTGGACGACCTCTGGTCACACCACGGCGGGCAATGGGAAGGTGCTGTGTCGGGAATGACCACTGTAGTGGACGCGAAGGGCTTCCAACGACTCAACAGTCACCGTATAACAACACATTACCCCGCAAGCCTGTTGGCAGGCTTTAAGGTGGCTCCGGCCTCAGGGTCACTTATTCCACATTTTCTGAAAACTTGAAAATAGCATCTTCGAAGTGCATATATTGAACTTAGATGAAAATAAAATAGGATTTACACGCTAGTTCTACTTTAACACGGCCTCGTAAGCGGATATATTAACATAAGCTCTTTTGAGGCTAGCTCCGATTACAGCACAAAATTGTAACTTTGTACGAGAGAGAATATTCAAGCATTTCATAAAAGATGTTTATGAGAAGCGAAAATTCCTGGAATTAATAAAATTAAAAGAATATTATATTAATTAAAATTAATTTTAAATAAAAAGAAAATATAGGCGTTTTACGACCTATTTTTTTTAAGTTATTAGCAAATTACTCCCGTAATTGGAGTCAAAATTATGTAGTTCCAAGGAAATAGCGCTGCAGTTGGCTCCTATGGCAGGACAAACGTGACCATACAAATATATTTATGGAATAATCTACATATTTTGTACCTCAATTTTCGTTTTCAACAGGTAGACCTTTTCATCAGTTAATGTAGGATTTTTTTAAACTGAATGCATACAAATTTGTACCATAGTATTTGCCTTAACTCACATAGTTGGGCCAGAGCCACCATAAGGCAGTTCCAGCTGTGTGAGTCGAAACGAATACTGAATTCCAAATTTTTCCGTAGTAGCCACTGTTTAAAAAAAGCTGTCATAGATGGGATTCCAATGCTAATAGAAAGCAAGGTTAAGATACAAAATACGCAGCTAATTTGATGATGACTGTATATTCATTTCGGGTTGTTCAGCACCTCGCCTGATAACGCCGAAGCACTTTTTTCTTTTCACGCTTTCGCAATTGTCGCGAGAGATAATTCGCAATTATCTTAACTATAGGGTACATCAATGATCAAAATGGTTTAGCTGAGCAAATATTATCCTTACGCCAACACATAGATACTGCAGGTAATACTTGACAAATTCTGGCTTCCTTCGACGCCTATTGCACCAGAATCTGAATATATGTATTCTGTCCGTCCTTTTTAAATCGATGCATTATAAACTAAGGATTAGCCATAACTTTTTTTATGGTCATGCGTGAGCCGATTGCTGGGCCATTTGTACCGAACTAAAGCATTTCGACCTAACTTCAATTTGGTTCATCGCTAATAATACAAAACTTTAACAAGATTTTTGGCTCATTTCATTGCCAATCAACAATCATTGCGAATCAAGAAGTTAATTGAATTAATGCTAATTTTTAACAATTTTGTCGCCAAAAATGGCTTTCCATTATATGTTTAAATATAGCATGTATCCGTTTTTTTACACTTTCTCACGTTTAACGCCATAACTTCTTTCCAGTTCCGAGTACCTCTTTATCCTACACGACACTTCAATCTCCCTCTCATCCAGAAATTCCGTCTTTCCCTTACATGGCGTTTCCTTTTTTTAAACCTCTTGTCGTCATCATACCCCTACTTGACCAGTTTTCCTCACCCAATAAATTCCTCTCCAGAATTGGTGGTTTAAGGCGCAACCTTTCGGAATTTGTTAACATTATAATGATAACTCATAACTTTGTGATTTTTTCTTTGCTTCGAGTTATCTGAAGACGAGGTTGAACGTACAAACCCGGGTCGTTCAAATACAGATATTTGAAATCACAAAGATCATCGGTCAATAATATTCCTAATCTAAATTACACGATACTTCGTTAATGGATCCATGACTTTGAATTAATTTAGTTGCGTTACTTGTGATTTTACGTAATTCATCTTGTAATTATCAATTTTTTCTCAATGTTTTATTAATTTTATTACAGTGACTAGTGTAATAAGTCGTGGTGCCATAATTGGGAGAGCGGAAAAATAAATAAATAAAAATAATTTCAAGTTTTGTTAGAAAAAAATCGCGTGGAAGGTTATGATTTTATTTATCTCGTTGTAGGTTTCATTGTTCTATAAGTGCCCAGAAAAGTCACCTAAAGGAGGAAAAAACCTTTAAAGAAAACACCTGAGGGTTAACATTACAACCGACAGACAGTAATTGCACTTAAAATCCAAACCTAGACTGGAAACTCCACGAAGTAAAAAATTTCGCCAAAGCTTGGATTCGAACGCGGACCTTCCAGAAGGGATAGCCAGAACTCAGACCAACACCACATTCCGATCTAAAGGTGTACCCACAGTCTCGTAATATTCAGTCGTGATAACAATAACAGTAAACTTGCAGTACGGAGCTCATTGTCAGTGGCCCCGGGCGGTGGCGAGCAAATAAAAGCTAAATTCAAATTTTTACTGAAAATAAGCTAACACCAAAGTGGTATGAGTAAGTAATGAGGTATCATTTTTCCTCAGCTCTTGCAGCTATTTGCTAATACATAACCAACAAATATTGTCTAAATCGTGGTCTCTTTGGCGACTATATATAGATTTCTACCTGCCCCAGCAACTCTTCCTTCCGCTCCTATCCCAAATGCCATTCCTGCGGCGCTGAGACCCAGATTCGTGCAGAACGATCTTGAAATACACAAGAGAGAGAAAGCTGATTGCCTAAATTCTTTCAACTTCGCTCGCCTACAAATTGTAGTAGCTCGACTACAATTGCCAAATCGTTTTCGCAAATGGAATAATTAAAAAGGTGAATTTTTCATAATGTATTAAAGTAATATATCGATACGTAGAATTATGGGGAAGGTGATGTGGACGGAGAGGAAGACTAACGAGGAAGTGCTTGAGATGGAGAGCCAGGAAAGGAAACTTCTGACTGAAATTCGAGGTCGGCAGAGTTGGTGACTGGAGGATGTAATATGTGGAGTGATGGGTTGCTCAAGGATGTGATAGAAGGAATGATTTTGGGCAAGCGGGGATGAGGAAAAAAATGGTTTTTTTGACAGGATGAAGAAGGGTAGATTGTATGCAGAAGCGAAAAAGGAAATACTAGTGGGAGATAGGCCCCTGAAAGTGTGGAAAACCGGTAAGAGATTCTCGGACATTCAACAAAACCTACCTTAACCGATTGAATACTTTTTTTAATCCATATGTACAGGTATTAGCCCCCATTCATCACCTTACATAAGATTCCCGTCATCAGATCCGTCATACTAACAAACCGTCCTTTCCATGAAGCCCTTTTCCTTCTCAAGTCCCTGCTACAATGCCCAACGTGCAGTCGAGACCTAAAAAGGTGAATTTTCTCAGAGGTGAGGAATTCCTCTGATTAAATCCGTCGAAGGGTGAAGAACCTCGATGGATTTAGATAATAGTAGTTGTGCTAATAGGCCGCGGCATTTTCGGCGATTTCGACGGATGGAAACAAAAGAATCACGCGCAGTTCCCATTGTCACGACGACAACCGACACGCAATCCAACAATTCCTCCTTTTAAGGAGGCTCTGGATTGACTAAGCGAGTCAAAGCAAATACTAAGTAACACATTTTTTTGCTCCGTTCAAAAAAATCCTGCTTTCCCTGATGAAATGCGATACCTATTGAAAATAAAAAAGAAGGCATAAAATATGTAGATTAGTCCACGAATATATCGTTTATGACCAAATTTTTCCGGACATAGGAGACGATCGCAGAGCCATTTGCACGGAACTAATTTATTTTGACATTAATTACGGCTTTAATTCGCGAAAAACTTGAAAAAATAGGCGGTAAGATGCCTGCATATTTTTAAGTTCAATTTCCCAATTCGTCTCGCTTCTTAAATACAGTTTTAATTAAAAGCATGAATACGCTTTCTCGTTCAAATTGACGTATTTCTGCTGTAATCTGTTGCAAACTCCATGAGAGCCCATGTAAAAATGTCTATTTTCAAGGGTGAATTTCAGTAAAACTACTCCAGAAACCCTGCTTTATTTTCATCTCAGTTCGTAAAACACACTACAAAAATTCTGTATTCAACATTTTAGAAAATCTGGAATAACTGATCCTGAGGCCAGAGACACCGTAACACGATTTTCTTTTCCATGTGGGTGGAATTAAGACGAGAGATATGGAGAGGTAAGGAGGGATGGGAGGTAAAGTTTGTGAAGGAATCAATCGATTTCCGTTCACGCACACCGTCGAACACGATGAGAGGCTAAAGAGATTTCACATAGACTGCTGGGAACGAAAATAAACACAGAATTCCACCATTCCGCATTTGAGTGCGAAAAAAAAATATCTTCCCTGATAACGGTCCTCAGCCATATGAAAAAAAGGTTAAAATATCCACATAATATTTTTAATTCGCACTTTTCCCAGCCGAAGGAAGCAAGTTCAACGCCATTTTATCCGGAACCAGAATTTAAATTTTTGAACAAATTTGCTTGTATGACCTGCTGCTTGTATGTTGCGATAAACGCTCTAACAAAGATGAAATAAGCATAAGCGTATGGCTTCTTCTCCAAAATGAGTTTTTATGGAATTAATAATCGCTAATTCGAAGTCACTCATCACTGTTTGAGGATGATGCATTCGAATACCCGTACCGGCCGCGTATGACAATGTCACTTCAAGAACTTTAGTGTATGCTTCTTATTTCATAGTCTCCAATAGAGCATGGACTAAAGGTATGCAACTTTACGTTCAGTACCCTTGTGTTTTTGAGCGAATTGTCCCATTATCGAGTAAAGTTGGAAAAGTATTAAAGGCGTAACTTTAAACGTACCATCTACATGCCAAATAGTAGACTTAAATAGTATTTCCAAATTCGCACGCGTTTAAAAAACTATAATTCTACCACCATTTAAAGTGTAATCTTCATCTTCAAACGAATCATAAATTAAGAAATTGTCACCAACCGTAGTTTTTCTGAACCTGTCCGGCAAACCCTGAAAATCATTAATTGTAGTAGGATTGCGCGGTAAATCTTTTGTACGCTCTCGTTGGGCCACTTTACGTATATTGTCTTTTTCAGGCAATTGAGCTAGCAGAGACGGACCTGCAGAGGACACGAGCCGCATAACCGCTGATGGTGGACGTTCGGGATGATCGCCATCAGCCTCATTTGAAAAACGCATTATCCGTTATCGATTAAAAATAAAATAATATTTTGCAAAATTGGTAGCTTGCCTGTTTTATGGAACCCATTATGCGTAAAGCTTCCACTTCTTCAGGGTTTGGACCATGATTGTGTGATGTGGCGGTTCCTTCTTTACGAACAAGCAGATGGTGACCAGTATTCACCGTTGTCGTGCACTGCAATATTTTTTTCTGCGGCATTACAATGCTTCACATCTCCTTTGGAATCCGGTCCAGTACACAAAAATCCATTTACATGTCCGTAAATATGTTTTCCTTTTTTGATAATTTCAAGCACTGGAAGGGACATGTTATAAAAACTAAATTTTGTATGTTGTACTGAAATTTTTTGTTGAACCAAAATTTTGTGTGCTGTCAAAAAAAAGGTTAAAAACAAAACTGAAATTTGTTGCTAAGCACAGTGTATATATATACAGTGTTAAATAATAGTTAATTGTTTTATTAAGGACCTTAATGGACTTTGGACTTTTTGGTCTGGACTTTTCGGTTTGGACTTTTTGTCCTACAACCTTTTAAAAACTCATTCAAAACGTATAGTTTTTCTTGATCCCGAAAAAATTACTGCTGTGACAATATGATTAAGTTCGGAAAATAATCGAGAAAACATACAAACTACACACTGTTGATATTTTAACGAGATTAAGGTGTTACAGATGCCTCATTCTTCAAATAAGTTCTCTCTTAAGTGCGTACACCTACCATTTCCCATTTTAAAAGGCTAGTATTATTTATCAAAGATCTTGGAAAGTAGTTCCGTAAGGGGCTCATATTTTGGTATATATGGAAGAGTGAGAAATTTTTCTTTATATGAGACTAAATTCATTGATTTCTTGGTGAAATGATATTTCACTCAAACTACCTCAACGGCAGTAAAACTTGAAAGTTCTATTTTCCAAAAAAATTGCTCGAAAAGGGAAAACTTTTGCCGCTCGTATCTGATAAAGGACTTATTCAAGTGGCCAGAATAAGAATAAAGCTACATTTGTGTTATTCATTTTAAGGAGGAAACACCTAAAAACGACTTTCTTTATAGGGGTTCAATACAAGAAGTTGACAGATGAGGAAAGGGGGAGGTGTGTGAAGGAATGGACCCATTTTCCTTTCACGCAAACCGCCGATCACGAAATGCGAGCCTAAATGTCAGAGAGTCGATTTCGCCCCACGATGCTCAGTTGTTTTGTTTTTTCTCATTGTTTCGTTTCGTTTGTCGTCCTCTTTCAGTTCGTGAATCGGCCGCTCGGGAAAGTCCACCCTCCCGCCACACTTCCCCCACAAACAATGAAATGTAAACCCAACCGTCACGAAATTTCGTTTTCTTTACGTCCGGGCGAAGAGAGAAAAGGGCATTCTATCTAAATTGGAAGAATTGGAAAGATCACAGGTATGTCAGTAGTTAGCGGTGGTTTTCCGGATTCGATTAGGGTCGGTCGTGAGCTGAATGCAACGCGGCGTTTACTTTTGTATGGCGTTGTTTCCAAATACCAACGGAATACGGCCGGAAAAAATTACACCATCCCCATTAAACACATGTCTGTGACTGGAAAATCGATTGCTGAACGAACAAGTTTAAAGGTGGGTTTAACACATGGAAGTCACTTCCATGACAGTAGCCTAGTAATACGCTTACAATCGACAACTGGATGTGTAATTACGAACTTCCAATGCAGTAAGGACCGATTGTATTCGTAACAGACCGAAGTTTGCACTTGCAAGGGAAATTGAGGACTCATTGCGAGATTTAAAGCTTTCCCGGCGAATGCTTAGAATGTAAAGCTCTCGGGTTTCCAACCGGGTGATGGTAGTTTGTGGTACCGACGTTTCAATGGCGTAGTCTACAATCTTCCTCAGGGTGAATGTTTTGCCCAGGAGAGTGTCACTTATATACCCTCTGGATGGGATAAACTTGCTTCTGATTGGCCTCTTATCCAGCGCCTTTTCTTGTTAGACTCATGATTGGTTTCCACGCATTGCGTATCTTAAAAACTCGGTCTCAGCCGATATTGTCTCTGCGGTTGTTGAAACGGTTTCCACGCATTGCTTATCTGAAAAACTCGGTCTCAGCCGACACTGTCTCGGTGGTTGTAGAAAAGCAGGTTGACGCGTGGGAATGGGATGGGAGCTTCTCGATCATTAACTTAAAGGAAAAGATAAAATTTGAGAAGAAGAGAAACCTATATCAATGGAATAATACAGCCGATATTGAACGACCTTGCCGAGCAGCAAGTTTACTGCAATTATTGCCACGACGCACAGTGGGCGGAATGCCCAATCTAGGAGGAAAAAAATATTTTTTTCTAATTTTGTGCCCAATATACACCATTTCATCATATATGTCAAATTATAAGTAAAAGACATTATCTAGCACTAATTTTAAAAATGTACATTCACTGGAAATTACATTTTAGCTAATTATTCATATTTTACGGTCGTAAAGGACAAGGCCAACACTCGCAGTTTGACGATGCCAACCTTCTCCGCTGGAAAACGGAACTTCCTTTTGCTTACCCAGGCATTGTCAATGTCTCCAAAAATATGTTTTCCAAAATCCGAACAGTGAAGGGTCTTTTGTTTGCGGGAGGGAGGATTTTATGACGGTCCGCGCGACCCCGTGCGTGCACCTAACAAAGGAACTTGAACACCGGCCGTCACGAATTCGAGCCGCTCTAAGTTGGTTGTTGAATTCGGCTGAGGTGGAGAAGAAATTGCAAAATACAGATTTGAAAACATTTTAATTAATGTCAGTCGGTATTGAAATCTTGGCCAGAGAAAACACAATAAAATACATACATTTAGGCTATAGCATTACGTTGCAAGAAAATTCAAATCCAACAAAAAAAGAAAGGCATAAAAGATTAGTTCTGCATTCAATTCGATCAAGTGCTAAAGAAAAGCAATAACTTATTTGAAATAACTTAAAAGGATGCAAAAGTTCAAATAAAATAAAATTATGTTTCAAAATTGTGTTATACAAGTAATTTTCTCTGTGGCAGAATGATAATCATCACTAGTTTATGACCATGTTATGACTATTCCTAGTCCGACATTTCGCTTTCACTTTCATCTTCATCACTTTCTCCAAAGCTGAAAACGTCTGGTTCTTTTAATAGTTGCAAAACTTCAGCGGGTATTCCGTTTTTCTTCTTTACAGTTTTTTGACGAATGGTTGAAATCACAGGATCCGAAGATAGTAGCAACATATTAAATACATCCTCAATATTGGCGGAACGAGAAATCTTCCTAGCATGCCTACGCCTGAAAATTTAAAAATCCTTGTTTCTTGCCTCCTGAGCCTCTTCTGACAGTTGTCCGATGGGAAGAATGGCTGATTCTATTATTGTAGCGCCATGAATGAGAACTTTGTGGACACTTGCAGGCATGAAGTACCAAGGGTACAAATTTATATAAAGTTTTGCAGTGTCAAATGCATACAAATTGAATTTATCCGAATCAATAGCAAATCCAGTAGATATGGTTTTTAAAATCACTCCAAACCGTTGCACTAAATTTAGATCAATGCCAGTTATTTCAGACGAAAGTTGAGGATTTTTGAAGAAGCGTCTCGCCGTATTCCCGTCATTTGTCGTTCCACTACCTCCAGGATTAGGGCTATCCACAAGGAGACCCATTTCCTGGCGAAAACGTTCTTTTATTCGCATTTTGTTCTTTTCGAAAGAGACTTTTTCCTCTGTCGTTCTCACCTGCCATTTCTTAATTTCAAGTCTATATGAAATATGCAATAAGCACTCAAAAAATCGAATCCAAGCGTGCAGTATCGAAAGTCCAAAGCAATAGGCGGCTGGATCTGATTCTTTGGCCTTGTAGGACTCAATGCGGTTCATTTGGGTGGGCTTAGCCCCACACACGAAGCACGTTTGGGATGAACTTCCTGTCACAGCATTACATATTTTTCCATCCACCATTGTCATTACTAAATGTGACACCACCGAATATGCTGCTCCATTAACTGTAATGATCGTTGGCCTAAGTAATTTTATTTCACTTTCCACGCTGCCAATTTCCTTATTTATCAACGTTTTTGTTTCCTTTTGGAAGATTATTTTCAATGGCCTGCAGAATTTTGTTGACGACGGCTGTGGGTTTTGCCATAACACCGTTTTGTTTACTCCTCGCTGTGTTTGGTATAGTTGTAGGGGCACAAGGGAAATGGCAAACACGGAGGAATCGCTATGAGCACTCTCAGAAGTTTCGTAGCGCTGCTTATATTCACTCTGACCACTGCTACCATCACACCCCCATTTAAATACCATATGCATATTTTTTCTCTTAATTGCGCACTGTAGGAGAACATCATTCTGAACTAGCGCAATGCGTTTGATTGTGTGGTCCACAAGAGCTTGCAATTTCAATTCTGCATACCTTTCCGTCACTTTCATATCTTCTTTAGGGGGATAGCATTCCAATTTTAACACTTTTAGCACTTCATAAGATGGATAAATGTTGCTTAATGTATTCTTTTCTCCTGTTCTGATCCTCATGTACTGCGACTTTGACAACCCGATGTCGATAAGGAGCGCTAACGCTTCCTCCCCAGTATATGGTATTGGAGGTAATGGAGGTGATTTGTAGGCTCTTTTTACTTTGGTAGCCCGACGGGACGGGGAGTGGCTTGGGTCACTTCTTTTACCATAGCTGCAGCGTCCCGTTTCCCAGAAGAATGAAGGGTTAGCTGCGCCGCGAACATGATTTCCTCTTCTGTGTGCGACTTCATCAAAGGCTGCACTTTGGTCCGTTTACCTCTATCAGTACAGTGCTCGAACACCTTCTTGGGTCTTCCCTTTGAATTGGATGGCCCTGAATCTAAACTACAGCTAATAGTGGAAAATTTCTCTATCACTTCTTTAGGCAGGAGCAATGGGTTTTGAAGCCACGAACGATATTTTGTCAAAAAATAATCATATCTTCTTCCACTTTTCTTCAAACGTCTGGAATAATTGTATAAAAACTTCTTAATAGCAACACTAATACACTTCACAACATCTTTGTCACTTTCATTTAACTCGAATTTCTTGATCAAGTAGCCCGTTAATGAGTCTTTTGTCTCCCTGTTGTCGTGAAGAAGACCACAGAGCTCTCCGTGCGTCACGACTGCGCTCTGCATGACGCCTGAAAAATCACGATAACTTTAGTTCCGCACGTTTCCGCACCGAATCCTTTCACAGCCTTATTTTACAATAAATTCTGTCGACATTCCAACTTAAATGAGCTAGAGATCTCTAGAGCTTTTTTTATAAGTCTAAACAAACTTGAGATATCTAAAATATGCACGTGTTTTTGCAATGGTTATTTCAAAAAACCATTAAAAATTTAAAAATAGGTCCAATAATAATATAAATCACAATAAATCGTAAATCATACCTTAAAAATTATTATCCAAGTCTCTGAAATATGCCTTGTGCACTGGTCACCAAACTGCATGCTCTTCACTTCACTGTCAAAATGCGACTGAGCCCAGTCTGAAATTCGTCTCCGCAGAAAGGGTATCTTCGAATAGCCCTAACGGTGCTATTGTGCTGAGGGTAGTGACCTCAGGAGCGAATAAGGGTGCCCCCACTTTCCAAGAATAAGACTGACGCCAAAAATTGTCTCAATTGTAAAGTCAGTTTTTCGACTTTTTTCCTCCTAGATTGGGCATTCCGCCCACTGAGCGACGGTATATTACTAGACCGCGGCTCAACATCGAAAGCTGAGTATGCAGTATTCGAACCAGACCCTCGTCTTGATACGCGTGGATTATAAGGAGGTATGCGGAGGACACTTTCGAACTCTCACAGAGAGCACGGGAATGAAGCACTAATGAGCACTTAATGACATGGGACTGGAGCTTCTCGATCATTCACTTAAATGATAAAATATGAAACGAAGATAAATGAGTCTTCAGCTTAAGAGAAAGCCATTCGGCAACGAATCGACCCCGCGATAAGTGCGACTGCTGTTTTTCGTTGTCAATCAAGCCGGCTGATTTGAGAAAATGTTCTCAAAAGACATGAGCATCCGCATAATAACCGTTTTCGTTCCTCGTAGCAATTAAGCTTGGGAATCCTTAGCAGATCGAAGGGAAAAAAGATACAGGAGTTTTTGCGTAAGTTTGAAGCAGACTACTTTGCGGAAGATGTTCATACACATTTTGCTAAATCATACGGATTACCGCGGAAAATTGAGAAAATACAAGCCGAATAGCTATTTTTGGATCACCATCCTTGACGACAGAAGGCATTAGAATTTCTCAGAGTCCTCTAGATTGCCGATAATACACTAATGAGGGAGTAGTGTAGAGAACAGCCATCCAGAGGGTTCTGGACTTTCTTAGCGAACAGAGTCCTCTGGATTGCATTCTCAACACTTCTCCCTCAACGTAGTTATCATACTATGGCTATCTAGAAAAATCTGTCAACGAGGCCAGTCATCTGCATGTCGTCATAATAATTACAAAACTGATGTCACCACAATAAATGACATGGAGGCAAGTAGAGGATTGTTAGCTAGCAGCTGAATAGGGCTCTAAGTATCTCTATCATCTCATGCTTAACTTTGTGGAAGTTCATTTCGTATGAAAATGAAAAACTTTGTAATATTCCACCAATTTATTTTATGGTACAACTAGTTTCGTCGCAGCGGCGACATCTTCAGGTACCTAGGTACCTGATTGGAATTGGTGGAATATTACAAAGTTTTTCATTTTCATACGAAAAGGGCTATAAGTATTCAGAGTCCTCTAAATTGCATTCTCAGCACTACTACCAGACCAGCTACTCACTTCGTAGTTATTATATGGCAATCCATGGGACTCTGACAAGATTTTACGTTTTTCAGAAATCAATTAAGAATATTTGAACGAGACAACAATAGAGGACCATATTTTGAAACTCACATTTCTTCAGTTTCGGATGCTGTAAGAAGTATTTAATAAATATTGCATAATTAAACGGCGCAATTATAGTATTATTAATTTGTAATTCTCAATATTTAGATGAATAAACTTAAGTCTTTACTCATTTCATTCACACGTGCTTGACTATTCTGTGAACAACACTTCTACGAGTAATAAAGTATATTCTTAAAAATTATTAGGAATGAATACAAACTACGCTTAGTTAAACTTCTGCCAAGACCCCTGAGTTCCACACACAAACAAAAGTCTCTCCGGAGTGCATACCCGAGCAACTTCCCACGGAAAACGGGTTAAGAAAAAGATAATTAGTCACACCTACCATGCAAAAGTCCACTGCGGCTGTTTTTGTATATTAATCAATGCATCACGTAAAACAATCATAATGTCTTCTACATCTATATCTCCATACTACCCCGCGAGCCGCCGCATTGGCGTGTAAATGATGAGGTTTTGGGAGGTGAAATGGTGACGTGTATTATGGGAGTGTATTAAGTGGAGCTCAGCTGTTATTGTAATCGTTTATTGTGCGCGGAAAGAACGAGATTTTGTACCTATCTGTTTGGGTATGATTCTCTCTTATTTTATCGCTTCTGTCAGACCTAGAGATGTAGTGGGGCGTCATGATAATATTCTCAGTGTCGCTCTGAAGCATAGCGGTAAAAAGGCTGATATTTTGCTACCATTGGAAAGATTGGATGTTTTTTATAATGAAGAGGCCAAACATGTTTGAATGGTATGTGAGATAACAACTCGCTCACAAACTACCGTAACGCCATCTCTTCCTTATTATGAGTACCAATGTGTCGAAGAACCACAGAAAAAGCGTTATTTCCATTCACTCATCCCTCCGACCCATTCCCCTCTTTGGCCTTTCATCCGCCAACAACATCGCTTCGTCAAATCAAGGAATTTGAAAGCAAGATGAAAAAAAGGAAGGTGCGGTGAAAGGTGCAAAGGATTCGTGTCTCCCGCCAGAGCACGCGAAAAGGACGAGACTGGTTTCTTCCAAGGATTTTCACACGATCATTCATCACGCGCTGTTTCGGGCACTTGGCCAAATGGTACGACGATTCCCAATCACCGCTTCACGAAAGGGAATGGATAATTTCCCAAGATATTACCCGGCACACTTCCCAGTCGGGGATCGAGCTGGCGGGATGAATTAAGAGCCGGCACGCTGGGATATATTCATTCATTGGTAATCGAGTACCAGAATGGGTACCCGGACAAGTACGTGAGTACTCGGATGAATACTTGTGAACTCAAATGTATACCTGTAACCTGGTATTCATTTGTTCCGGAACAAAACTGAAATGATTTCAAATGATTTTTAAACGTACCACGTGAAAAAATGAGTCAAATTAAAGACTAATGAAGATATTTTTATGGAATTATTTAGAGTTTCCCGTAAAAGTACATTGCTGCACCATTTATAATGCAATATTTAGTTCATGCTTCCTCCAGCTGTTGAAATTAAAAAGTATTTTACGAATATGGTCTCCATTATGACTAGGGAACTGTCTCGCACAAACTACCTTAAGTGTGCTGCCCATGGTGCGCACGACGTGAAATAAATGGAAAGCGAGCACGCTGCAGTATTGCTAAGCAAGCAGCGCACTAGAGCGATAGTAAAGCTGCCAATAACTCCTATCTGTCCATATCCGACTCCGTTTGAGCCTCAGGGCTTTAAGAAAGTTTATCTATCAGAAAGTGTCACTCGATTAGCTTTTTGCGTGTGTGTTTTACATTCCACGTTTTCCCAGACGTCTTCTTCCGACCGATGGTGTTTTTTCACGACTTCTCTTCACTGCTACAACTCTCTCCCCGCTTATATGAACCCCATTAATAACTAATGACCACCTCTCCTCTCATATCGACCAAATCGTTCGGCGGTTTCCGTCCCGGCTACTGTTTTTCGACTAGTAATCGATTTTTTTTACACGACTCCTTGCGACGCGTCACCCGGGGCACACTGCGTTCAATGCGTATTTCATTCTATGCACCTCATCGAACGATCGTATCGAAACCTTTATAGGCGACTTTAAACATGTAAGTAGACTTCTATGGAAGTAGCGATATCTTGACTCGTTTCGCAAGTTGCAGGGCATCGTTCTACGTACACATATCTTCTGGTTTTCACCAAAGAAAAGGATGACCGAAGTAAACAATCACTATGGAAATTTCTAAAATTGCCTATATTTGACAATAATGGCGTTCGTATACCGCTGTCAAAGTCCCATAAGCATTCGTGGTTAATAAAGCTGCACAAAATTACATTGATTAAGCATTATTACATCGATCAAGTAAGTGAATTGTGATAATAGTTATTATCATCTAAAAATGGATGTCTTACTTTTGGGTTTCTTTAGCATTGAAACATTTTGAAGAAAAATTAAATATTTACACACACAACAATGATTCGTCTTCCAGCAAATTTATTCCTTGTTCAAATTTTTAATCTCCCTTTGCATTCAGGTGACCAATATTTCTCCAAATTCGATGCGATCTTATCGCTGAGTCGATATGCTTCTTGAGGGCAAATAGAAGCCAATCTATTTTCCTTACAAGAGCGATCCACGGTCGATTACCACCACTATCGACCCCTATTGCCATGGAAGTCCATGCTAACGCATAGATGAGTCGCTTGCAAACGACTTACACAGCTACGGTCACGGAAGCGGTTTCCATGATTAGGCCCGCCTATTGTACAGGTGGCTTCACAACATGAAGTGAATTTTCAACACAACCATGAAATCAGGGCCCTTTTACTCCACGATTGATTTTCGCCACATCAGTTAAATACAACTTAAAAGCCTTGTTTAATCCGGATTGATCTAACACAATGATATCGTTATGGCATTTATCACTTAACTTAGTTAACAAAATTATATTCACCTAGCTATGACCTCAGAAAATTGTGTTACAAAGAATGTACTCCCGTACGCAATTCTCTTTCACATACTTGTCCTATTAGTGCTGACACATAATCATTTATCTTCTTTTTGTGGAAGGGTTACGGTTGGTCACGGTGGGGTTCATTTCGTCTGATTGTCTAGCTAGGAGGCATTTCCAGGAGAGGAAAAACTGATAGCAATCGTCGCTGTTAAAAGACCTTGACCTTTTTGCGATTTCTATTGAATCGAGAATAATGCCGCAGCTGCCGAGAAATATTTCCCTCATCAAAAGACAAACAAGAGCCCTTGCAGACGGAGAATGTACGGGATACCGTGCAGCTGCGGCGGCAGTTGTATTAGGCAAACCTGCCGCTCAATTAAGACCAAAATCCAGAAATACAGGTGAGACGTGAGGAATTGGCAACAGAAAAAATCAGCTGTTACCGAACAATTAATGTCTGAATCCGCTAACTCTATTGATTTTGAAAAGACAAAAGAGATAGCAAGAAAAGAATTCTATCTGCCCCGCTTGATTCGCGAGTTGATAGAAATCGCAAATAGGACAAGGACTTTTAAATCGCGGCGATGGCTACCAGTTTTCCCTCCCCTGGAAATACCTCCTGGCACGACAATCAGACGCAATGAACCCCGTCGAGACCTAGCGCTATTCTCTTCCTTTTGTCTTTGCTACTATGTCCGTTTTCTTCTAGCGTACTACCAAAGTAATTAAAATGCTCTACTTGCTCGAGTTTGTGTCCTCTTACATTAATTACCAGCCTCGCTTTCTTTGTCCTAGAGAATCTCATTACTTTTTTTTTCTAATGGTTCATCTTCATTCCGAATATCCCGCAATGCAATTCTAAAGCATCTACCAAAGCTTGCGGTCTCTTCGACCTCTTCTAATGCATTAATAGATTTCAGTCAGTTCACCATGAAGTAAGTAGGAACATCAACTATGTCGTTCGCTCGCAAATCGTTCGTCTCTAAACTGGTTCATTAGTAATCGTCTACCAACACCAGTTCGCTAGCTACTGAACTGCTCCATTTAATTGATAATCGACTGCAGTATCTTATACGCTTGCTACTGTGGACCTGGTTCTGGATCGACCATTCTGAATATTCCAAGCTTTTAATAGCGTGAGTCGTTTTTTACCGTGGAAATATGTACGAGTTAATATTTTCCCACCGGATGAACTTTCTCCGGGCAGGAAATATTTATTGACGTGGAATGCGCGAAGCAACGCCGTTTCTTGGGCGTTACATCGCTCGTTAAAACAACACGGGAATCCGCTCAGAGCCAAGCAAGCATCAAGGGTGGTTGAAGTTTATTGCTGATCGCTTAAAGGAAATTTCTCCGACACTCCATTAAGTAGCTGAATCCGTCGCAATCATGCGGACAGTTCTAGGAATTGTTGGCTCAACAAATCAAGTTTGTTCTCCTATCTTGTGCGAAACAATCCATTTACAAACATTACTGAATTAAAGGAGATATTACTAAAGACGTCACTAGGCACGAAACTTAAACAAATGAATAACTTTTATGAGGTACCTTCGGTTTATAGCGATGGACGGCGGTTAAGTTTTAGCAGATTTCAGTTTTTTTGTCACTTAAGGTGAGCGGAAAGAACAAATTTTTGTTCGTATCTTTTCGAAAATGTATCTCTCTTATTTTATCGCTTCTATAGGACTTACATATGCAGTGTGGCGTCAACATTTTTGGCGTAATATTCTCTGTGTCGCTTTGAAACACACCATTTCTGAATTTCTCAAGCAAACTAACCCAAGTGCATAGCCTCTGAGTCTCTAGTGGCTCCCAACCTAATACCTCTAAAACCTTAAATTTTCGCTCTAAAAAGTTTTGAACGAAGCGTGCAGCTTTCCTTTGTATTTTATTTACGTTTTTAGTCAAATCCTTCTGTCCAGGATGCATGATGCTCACGGCGTATTCGAGGTTTGGTCTAACCAAATCGAAGTAGCATCTCTCATTCAAGTTTTCATCCGAGAATCCTTCCTATTACAAGCTTATGATGAGAAAGAGTAAAAGATAAATCCTATTTTCTTATAGCTCTGCCGCGTATGCTTTTTATGCGCGTTCCGTGTGCTCATTCTCTCATTGTTCGTACTAGTAAATATTCCGCTCTCAAATGCTCTTCGATGGTATTTCCCATAGCCCGTGCTATCACATAACCCGTGGCGTCGTTGTCTTACCTGTCTAGTGTCAATTTTTCATAAATGACGATTCGCACTTCCATAGCAGAAACTAACCGTGCTGTTTCCCTGCTTTACAAACTACTTTATTGAGTAATCCGTCTAAATGGTTTCGATTTAATCTTCATTCGCTGGGAAAAATGATTATTCATTACTAAACTTAAATCTCGCGTAAGGGCAAATCCCCATATCGTGACTTTTCTCGCATCTTGAGAAAGAGTAAAATCTATAAAAACCAATAACGCGTGCGATAGTCCGTTTCTTTCAGCGACAATCATACAACTTTACCAAGATTTCAAGTGCGTGCTACTTTTTTCTAAGTCTTAGCAAGAGCTCTGAGGGAGAAGTTGCGGTGAAATGAGAGTGACTTTATCTTCTCGGATGAAAAACTTCGCGGGTTCCGTTTTTGTTTTGTTTCCTTCCTGTAATTGAGACTTTAATCCTCATCGCCGAGAAAACGTGTCCCACTTAACGCAGCATCGAGGAAATGTCTTTTATTCTTTTAGTAATTCTCTCTGCTTTCGAAAAAGCGAGCCTCCCCGACATCTGCCACGGTGAATGGTGAAAGATGAATGAAAGTCGAATTTTATTTTTTAAATTCATTTTTGGTTGCTTAAATACGATCCCCATGACGGTGGATTGGATTCCAGATAAAAAACTGGAGGAAAATTTTTTTTTGCCTCGAGACCACAGCGGTTTTGTGAAACAAATTCGAATAACAATTGGTTAATGCGATACATAATACACGGTGAGTAATATCATAGAGTAATGAAGTATCTAGAGCGCTCACCGCATTAGCCTAAAGCGTATCACTTTCTTTTGTTCTTTAAAGAGCTTCTTTCAAGAGATGGCTCTGGTGTTCCGGTGTGGCCTCAAGGTCATTGCCTTATCGTCAGGCCCCTCTCCATCCAGCGCTCTAAAAAATTAGAGCAAGTCGATTTCTTCACCTATCTCGGAAGTACCATCACGTGGGACGGAAGAAGTACAACGGACATCGAGCACGGAATAGCCCAAGCTATGAAGGTGTTCATGGGAAAAAGACAACTGCTGTGTTCAAAGAAGGTAGGACTACAAACTAGGAAGAAGTTTGCGAAGACCTTCGTGAGGAGCATAGCACTCTATGGATCAGAAGCATGGACCATTGGAAAAGCTGACCAGAAGAGACTAGAAGCCTTCGAAACCTGGTGCTGGAGGAAGATGCTGAAGATTAAATGGACGGATAAGATATTAAAGACAAGACAAGATAAAAAAAAGTACAGAAGAGTAGAAGAGGAAAGGTCCATATTGAAAACACCGAACAGAAAAGAAGAACAACACAGATTGGACACACCCTCAGACAATGGGTTTGTGAAGAACCTACTTGAAGGCAAAATAGAGGTAAAAGTCCCTAGAGAGAGATCCAGGAATAAGTTCATGGGCCAAATAAAGAGGGAAGTAAACAGGGAGAGATACCAGGATGTAAGGGAACTAGGATTACATAGGGAAGGTTGGAGGGCTGTAGTCAATCAATCTTAGGATTGAACGACCACTTAATGAATTATTTTTCTCACGCTATTAAATTGAAATCGTCAAAATCAGTTATCTATCTCTCGGGACGATCAAAACTTTTCTTTTTCACTTTTTGTTTGCAACGGAGGCGGGAAAACATAGATCGCCATATCTTGATTAAGAGCACATCAGCTCTAAAAAAATCGGAGGGAAATGCGAAAAAATACCCTTAGTGTATCACTAATTTCAGCAAACTCTAGCCCGTTATACTCTTTTGCATGGCGCGGCAGGCTATTTAATTGATTGCGCAGAGTTTTTTGGTCGTTTCAGTTGACCCAGGTTTCCGTTTAGTGGAGTTTCGTTAATGGGTCTGTATGTTACGGCCCTAAATGCTTCCGCACAGGTCACTACGCTTTCAATTCACGACTCTGCTGTACTCCTTAAAGCAAATGTTTCCGGAGTCCTCAAGAATAAGTTTTAATACTTAAAATAAGTTTAGTAACTTTCTGCTTTTTCCTTTCTACATATCTATTTCGACCGCGGAATAAAAGTCGCTTTTGTTGAAAAAAGTTGAAAGTTTGTCGAAAATCAGATGATTGCCATGACGCGTGCGACGTAATTTCTTAAAACCTTTTCGCATCTTGTAAATGGAAATTCTTCATCTCTATGGAGAATGATCAAAATGTTGAAAACTGTGTATTTAAACGCCAATTTAATCATTCTCCTGAACCCTTGTAACGCATATGCCACTCTGTCCGCAGTGGTGCTTTTGTCCGGGGCAGTTAGTGGAGAGGAAGGCGAAGATTCTTCCTCTAGTAGGCTGCGGCAGAAGCCAGACATAAAAGGGCGTTTTCAGACGAGGTATACAGTCCCTTTAAACGGAGTTCTGGAGTACATTTTTCTTTAACTGCTGAATAAAAGCTCACCGAGATGTCCACTGGAAACTCCGAAAGGTGGGAAGCCATTCTTGAATTACAATGAAACAACTAGTAACTCACCTGAAAACAAAAGAGAAATACAAATTAGCTAATTTCTAAAGTGATATTCATGGTAAACATGATTATATCTTACTATAAAAAATTAAATAAATCTAGATAACATATTGTGTGATCAATCCTACGTCCTAACATGAGAGCCGTGTAAAGTCCTCGGTAAAAAACTGTGCCACATCACCATCTTTCATTTGAGGAAAGTAATTTAATACCGCTCAAAATGTCGTCCAAGCCAACATTAGGTGGTTGGTGTGATTTTCGCTTTTTTAGAGATTTGCGAGAACCAGCGTACATGTACTTATTATTGACATGTACGGATAAATGCAGAGAAATCCCACATCACCGATTTGGCTTCTGTGCACTGAAATGCTGTTTAAGGTAGTATGAGCGAGATAGATCCCTAGTAATAATGAAGACCATATTCGAATTATACGTTTTAATATTAACTAGTGGAACGTACCCGTTGAAATTCAACGGGTGCAAAGCACATTGAACTTATTTCATACTATCGATAACAATCGAAATATATCGATATATATCGCGCACAATGTATTTCTTATTGCTTATATGGATTCTTCTATTTCAATTGATACGTTATAATGTTGAAAGCGCGTTATATTGCAAAAAATATAATAATATGTATCTGAAACTAAATTGGTATCAATTAAATATCCTGAAATAAAGGTTTGCTCTGCACCATGGAGCAAGAGCGTGACGTCAAGATGGCGGATCGCCTCATCCCCTAAGAGAAATATCAAGGGCCATTTTTTAAAACCAATTTTAGGAAACAATAGCAATATTTAGGAAGTAAGATATGCCGTCGCATGTTCTCTGATAAATTCTGTGCATTTTGGTACCTCATTTGTAGAGTTTGGTTGCGTATAAGTTGAGAAAAAGGTATCTATACAGTAGAAATAATATATATGATAGCTTAAGGAAGCATGAATGAAATACTATTTTACAAATTGTGCAATATTATACTTGCATATGACTGAAATTCTAGGTAATCGAATAAATTTATCCACATGATTGTTCAATTTGATTCATTTTTTTCACGCGGTACGATCAAACTCCTTCACAACGTAACGTTTTTTACGATTTTGAAAAAATCAATCCGGTAAAAATATGATTTATTTTCAAAAATAGTCGATAAAAAAACAAACTACACACTGTTACATTTTTTACAAGATCTAGAAATGCCTCATTTTTTAAAATAAGGTCACTATAGAGTAACCACCCTTTACCACGTAAAAGGGCCATTATTATTTGTAGAAATCTCGAAAAGTAGGTCGGTAAGGGGCTGATATTTTGGTATCTTTGGAAGATTAAGATATTGTTCGTTAAAGTGAGAGCAAAGTCATCGATTTCTACGTGAAATGATATTTCACCCTAAATACCTTAACCCGTAGCCTAACGGCACTTGACATGTTTCGAAATAATTCGTGGACATATGTACAGATATTCTCCTGACCGCAAGAACATACTTTTTGTGTTCTTATAATTCTTCCTATTAAATAAAAAAAGTCATGCCGAACAAAAGCACGAATTTACTTACAATTTTCGCTTGAAGTTCGAATTCCGCGCCGTAAATCCCAACTATCACAGGGTCTAAATTGAGACGACGACTTTAAAATATAATTCTCGCTCCGTTTACACTACAACTTGTACGGCTATTTCAACGAATAAATTAATTTACGGAGGTGAAGCGTGATTCAAGGATTTTTTTCGACTTTTTTACTTGTTAATTCATAAAAATGTGCACTCAACGGCTCACAATAAGAGCTCCAACCAACTGTAGCTCTTTCAATTCTTGGTAAGGAATTACAAAACGTTTGTAACATTGGCCAGCGAGGTTAAAGTTTCTCAAGACGTGTAATCCAGTCGGAGTGTTGAGCCCCACAATTTAAACTCTTAATACTGACGAAATTTCGTATGACTTTCATAGGAAAATAATCTTTCGACCCTGGAACGCTTACTCACTAGTCTGAGCTCTCTCTGTACAGCAGTGTACCAGTGATACTTGCCAACAATATGGCGGTTGGGTGCATCAATCATTAAAAGAAATAACAAAAGATGGAACCAATTCGTAGTCTTTTCTAAAGCTTTTGCTGTCTATTACATTTAAACGAGACCACATGGAGATCATTCTCAAAACTCCACAATAACTACTGAATGCAAAAATAGCAAAATTTCGTATGATTTCGAAGCAAAGTATCGCATGAAACGATACTTTCTAATCAATACTTATCGTAAGTGGACTAGATGTGACGAGTCTAAAATCGTAAATCGATGAATATATGCAATAAAATTAGTATTTTGGCATGCGATAATTATCACGGCGTTTCGGGAATGGATAACATGATCTCAGAAAACAGACACTTGGTTAAATTTTACGCACAATTTTACTTCGACAGCCCAATACAACTCACGAAATTCTCCGGGTGAAAACCGACCTCAAGAATGTCATTAATTGAATCGAAACCCTGGTCGACGCGTAGAAATAAAATTGTATGGCCATTAAACAAAGTATACGATTTTTGAGATCATGTTTTTTGAGATCATTTTGAGATCATCTACACATAATATTTACAAGATATCGCCAGATACGTTTAATATCATACCGGGAGCACACCCCCAAGTTTACACACGAGATACAAAAAATTACATTTCTATCGGCACTATTACATGGCTGAAGTGGTAATCCTGGGTTATTGAATGCACATTAATGTTTTAAAGCAATCAGAAATAAACATGAGAACCTATTTCAATTTTTTACATATGTAAATGAGATAAAAATCACCATATTTGCGGTAATTGAAACCATAGAGGAATTGTATATTAAATTTATTGCTTTAATTAAAGCAAGTTGTAGACCTTTACCCGAAATTTGGACGCATATCAAATCTCAATCATTTTTACGAAAAGTTGCCATGGAATGACACCTTGATATTAGTTGACAACTATATGCAGTAATATAAAATGCGTCTTTTTGCGTCTACAATATAAAAATGTGCAATTGTTAACATATTATTGGGAAATTATCTCATAAGCCATTTGATCTCATGTAAAAATAAAATTCAACTGCCAAAAAAATCCTAATCGGTGCAAAAAATATTATCGGTTCTATCGGTGCAATCAGTTTTTCACTAAAAGGTGGCTGGTGCGAGTTAAATATACCAAAATGTATGTCACTTGCTGCACTACTTATTAATACATTTGCCATACAAATACGAGCCGTATTCAATGGGAAATGGTACAATTAAGCACTCCAGAGAGACTTTATTTAAAAAATGAGGAACTTCTAACTTATAGATATCGCCAGACATTTAACCGAGTGCAGTTTGCATTACTTCTCAACGATTTTTAGAAATAAATAAATTAATGTATAATTTTTCACAGAAATGCCAAAATCCTTCCGACTTGAAGGAAGAGAGGTATAAACCTTGAAAGTAAAGACTTACCCCACTTCTTTTTATCACGTGCGAGCGCTAATAGTTGCGTATATAATAATTACGTTATCGACGGATTCCATAATTGGTTAACCCCTCAACTTCTTTCATATCACTTTTTCTTTCCAACGGCCCTTAAAACCAAAACTTTCCCTACGCGGGCAACTCACATACACACCGATCGTGTCCGGCACGCACAGGGGTGAACTAGGAAGGGAGCGGGTGCCACGTGTCTCCCCTTCCATTCCCCCCCCCCCACCAAACCTTATCAACGATCCACCCCCTTCCCTTCGTAGGCAGTAGCTACTTCCTTCCGAGCCACGAACACACCCCCCTCTTTCCCTTGCAGCACTGTTATTGGTTCCCTGTTTGTAAGCAAATCCACCCACCCGATGGGCATCTTAAAATGGTCACTATTTTGGTGCTGTGAGGAACCGAAGGAAAGAAAGCGGCCCTTGTCTCGAGAAATCATATAAGCTGGCCGCGAATCTGATCGTAGTTCATCTGAAAATAAGATAATACTTCACAAGAACTAATTTGAAGTGATGAATTTAACTTTCATTTGATATTTTACAACACTATGATAAAATATGCCATCATACGTTAACAGTAAAATATTTGGAAAATAATTTTATAAATATATTTGGCAACCTTCCCGCACGGTTTCAGTTTATATTTTATTGATTTAATTAACATGTATCGATTCTAACTCACACCAGCAAGCGAAGTATAATTCAAATAAAATAAGCCTAAGTATTGAGCACACTATAGATGATCCAAACCAAACGTAGTTAAGGTCCAATGATAAAAAGGCCGCGTCTTCGCTGATTTGGCGTTAGATGATGACCGTATCGTCAGCAAATAATCTCAGTTACCTCGTAACATCAGAAAACTCCTGGAGCGGATATCTTTCAGATGGAAGACGGAAAAACATGGATGCGTATTATAATGGGAAAAATACGGTGCTCGACACACTCATTCACTCTTGCAGGCTTCGCCGAGTTCACGGACTGTTATTCACCTATATGTATCGATTATAGGAGTCCTTTCATGGGCACCGACGGGGTGGTGGGATATAAGGAAGGAAGGGGTGGGTTTTAACGGTCGATGGTGTTAGGGTTACATACTCCTCCCCCTTCCATCCATCCTTAACACCCCTCCCCCCACTGCCTATCTCTTCCCCAGCCAACTTGCCGCAACAACTCAAAAGCGGACAGCAGGTGATAGCCACATGCGAGCTCTGCCGGAAGAGAGCCCGCTTGACCGACCCCTACTTGGCAATAGAGAGGAGGGAGGGAAGGTCGTAGAGGCAAGGCGGCAGGCACTGGCGTCCGATGAGACTCTTGACCGTCGTCCGGCAGGGAGGAAGTACTAAGGCCTTCACAAGTGGGGGGCGAAGAGGCCAATGATGAAAGGAGGCACAATGTGCATCAAAGGCCCGCAATTGTGAAGGAGATATTCGGATAGTGACGAGGGCAATGATATTCTCGAAACACAATGGCCAATGTACACACAAAAAGGGCGTTATTTATGTTCCTATCAGCTATCCCTTCAGATAATTTGAGCGAAATATCATTTCACCAATAAATCAATGATTTTGGTCTCAATATATCAATGAATAAAAATATCGCGCCCTTCCAAAGAAGCCAAAATATCTCTCCCTTACTAAACTACTATCCGAGATATTCGCTAAAAAAAATACCAACCATTTTACATGGGAAATGCCATGCCATATGCATGCAATGAAATGCCATGCCATAGAGACAGAAATTCACACATTTTTATTTTTTAGTTAGTACTCTGAAATTCGATGAAAATGAAATATAGAAATCTAACAAACATTTTTTTTTTATTATTGGCGAATCACTGTCGTAATTGGCGAACCACTGAGTCAAAATGCGGTAGTTCTACACAAATAGCGCAGCAATCGGCTCCTATGGCTGGAAAAATGCGGTCATTATTAGTTAATATATATAAAGCTACAAAACTGACTGACTGACTGACTCATCAAAACTCCTGGGGCATTTCTAAACGAGCTACGTGGGTGAAATTTTCAGGGTAGAGTTAGAATCATGTGTTGAGTTGGGAAAAAATCGAAAAAGTCAAAAAAGACTTCGATTTATTGCAATCGATAGCTTTACATGGGATTATATGGGAAAAATGAAAACTTTTAGTGTGGATCTTTTTTCTTTCGTTCATTAAAATATGAAAAGACTGAGCTACATCTTTCATAAATATGAGGCTGAATGTTTGAAAAATCTTATTCTTGCAATCGATTCTTTCCTACCTACCGTTAAACTGATATTTTTAACTTGTGTCAGGGATTTTAGAAATTTTTTTCACTTTCGTTGCTATGGATATATTTCTCCATTGTCGCCGGGCTGAGTGTCGATTCGAGGTTTGGAACTCTGCGAGGCGGGCCAGTTTCAGGGGAGGGTTATATTTATGTGTTGATTTGGGATAAAATCGGAAAAGTTAAAAAAGGGGATTAGGCTTCGAGATATTGCAATCGATAGCTTTACATATGTGAGTTAGGTATCCTAAGTGCAAGTTATTTAGTTTTCTTTATACCATTTTTCGCACTGCTAAGTACTGGGTATAATTTCTTCAAACTTTTTCCTGGCCCCTACCGTAGCTTTGATGACCAATTTCAACCAACCAAGCTTCATAATATTGTAGTTTTCATTAAAAAAACACGCAGTCCATGTAGAAGATTGGAAGAGAAAAATTGAATATGAAAATTAGTATATTAAAAATCTCGATTCCGATCGAATTTATACAGTAAAATTCTTCATATGAACTCTTATTAAGTATGCTGTACTGAAATGAAATATCTAACGTAGAAGATCGTCTTATATGCCGTCAAATGAGGTTATGATGATCTTCCAGTGGTTCCACGTTCGTTTCGGTATACTGATTATAGTATTTTGAAAAGTCGTTAATAACCGGATGACATAAAATAAAAGTTTGTACTAGAACTGTCCTGTACCCATACCTCATGGGGCGCGTATTTCATTTTCGAGAATTAAACTTTTCTTTGCTTGCATTTAGCACGCAGACTTGAGAGCTTTCATTGTTATTTTTCCTTATTTAAAGAGTATCATCATATAACACTTCACCCCCTGCTTGCAAATTGCAAGCTCCCATTTACTCTTTAAAAGTATATACATGACACAATCTGTTAATTTTACTCGTAATTTTTTTTAGTAAGCAGCACATTTAATCAGCGAAAGCAGGAATAGGTGTAGCATAATACTTGTCTTGACTTACTTAGGCCAGAGACGCCTTAATACCGCATTTATCGGCGTATAACGCGACTTTTTAACGAAAATTTGGAGCCTGAAATTCACCCTCCGTGTCATACGCGTATATTAAATTTTTTTATTAAAACTTTATTAAATATAATGGGCCATTTCCATGTTTAATTCAGTTAAACTTCTTCTTTTGGGCATTTAATGGTATGGTATTAAATTAATGGAAAGAATCAGTCATCTATTATAATATGTTATAGTTATGGCAATTTTTTATGTATTCTACTTTAATAGGTCAAAGATTTGTTTGTAACATTTGATCGGTAAGTTCTGTTCATTTGAAACATGCCATTTGCATAAATAACTTGAAAGCTTCTCACAAGCCAAGTGGCTTGGAAGGATTTAGGTTAGATACATCGATACAATAAAGGAATTTTTCATTTTAAAAAATTATTTATATTTATTGTGCATATTTATAAATATGGGCATTGATATAACCAAAATACTCAGAGCTTTCAAGTCTCTTAGTTTAAATTTCAGTAATTTTAATTCAAATTTCCTTCTTAAAATCAGGGTGCGTGTTATATGGCGATAAATACGGTATACACTTTTTTAGTAGCCTACCCTCCACATTATTAAAGAGAAAGCTAATTGTGTCTTCAGCAATATTTGCATTACATCAATTCTACGAAAAATATATACATGCATTAATCCTGGGGAACGCGCAGAGTAGGAACCTCAAACGGAAGTCTCACCGAGAGTGGTAAAGGACCACTTCATACATTTTTTTTAACAACGAGAAAGCGAAAAGCCTTTTTTTACCTGCAAGAAGATCCAAGAGAGATGATTTGACGCCGCCGCATGAAATAGCGCAGAAACCCTCTCGGAGGATGGAGGAGACATAAAAAAGTCGGTGGTAAAAAAGGTTGAAAACTACTCACATATATGTCAATACAGGAAATGACGGCTCTCTCAAAGGAGCATGCCGGATAGTGCAGCGGCGTGACGCAGACAGTGCACGAAAGCGTTTAATAGCGGAAGTATGACGGAATGTCAGCCTTCGAAATAGCCTCCGCCATGGCGATGCAAAATTATGAGGCACCTGACCAATGAAGCAATTGATCGAGAGAGACTGAAATATATTATACGAATTTAATCATGATATATTGAATCGAGAGAAACTTAATCCATTCATGAAAAATACGCCCTAAAGCAAAAGAAAAATTAAGGTAGACATCAATTTACTTTCTCCGCCCACGTACGACTCTACGAAGCGAATCAACGGGCGAATCGATTGCGGTCAAAAATAAAGATATTACCAACATGTATGCACTTTTTCAGACATTTAATACGACCCCAAAAGTAATATTTTAGAAGGAATATCAGTAATAGAGAGTACATAACTTATTTGATGAAAACATTCAAACTTATTTCCTACCAAAGACAAGGAATGACATAAAATGGAGAACGGTAAGAATGTTTGAAACTATGATGTGAGCTGTTTTAGAAAGTTTTTTCCCCATTAAAAAAAATCTAAGGGGCAACTTTTTCATGAAGAAATGCATACCCTTGCAAAATTTGCTACGCAAAAACAAATAAAATATAAACTAAACAGGGATTTTAAGTCATATGCGGTCCACAGCCGCAAATATAATGATGCGTGCGGTTCACGGGAATATATTAACTCTAAAAAATAAACATTTTATTTTTAACGCAGTTCATTGAAATACACCATTTTATTGCAGCGCTGATTATGGAAAAAATGTCAGCATTTTTTAATCGTTTATTTTATCCCAAAAAAAGACTTCCAATACTAATTGACTATGCCTGTCAGGGAATTTTAAGGGTGGGTTTACACTGGAAAGTTACTAGCACAAGTTTCTTCGCCAAGAGCGATTTTAAACCAATGCATACTTTTCCATAAGTTTTCAAGTTTCTAGAGTGGTTTTTGTTTACAGTGACTGCAATACGCTTCTGCAAGCGACTTTCTGAAACTTTTAAAATTCCCACAAGCATATTGGCAGAGCCGTTTATACGTGCAACTGGCGTTGAACGTTGCTTGCTGCTAGTATCTTGCGGAAAGAGTTAGTCCGAGTACATCCACATTAAGGCAATTTTGAACCGAAAAAAAGGTGAAATGGAAATGTTTTCGAAATATTTGAGAGCAATACGGAAGCGAATTATAGAAGTCGATTGCCAGTTTATTGAAGGTTTAGTTTTCATATTAAGGTCATAAAAAAGTATTTAAATTGGTTGTAAGGTATCTGTAAAAAATATCGTAAAAATATACATACCTATTTCATCAAGTTATATCTTATTCTTCCTTCAACAAACTGTTATGTACTATTGAAGGCCGTGAACGACACGTGGACCGCATACGATATGATTACCCATGGAGTAGAAAACAATTAAAACATTGACAAAGAACCGAGTAACAATATTACTTGGAGAGTTTCTGAAACTCATATTAAAACATCATTGTAAATCTGTTAATTGTGTTTCTTATTCAATGAGGGACGTTAGTGCCTTGGGCATATTAAGTTCCCATTCCAAGCCTTTACTGCTGTTTCCAAGTAAATAAAACAATCAACCGTTGAAGTGGAGCAAACATGTAGGATTTTGGAGCATATAACTCATATTTATGAAACAACCGAAGTTAATTCGAAAGCCGAACGCTTGAAATAAATACTTTTCTCTTTCAGTTATCTAATGTTCAGAATTCAATACCGACATGATGAGTACAAGTAAAAATAAGTGCAATGAACGAAAAACCTGAGCCTATGGGGTCATAAGGCGTTCCAAATGTCAGTCAGTATTCAGTCGTGGTCTAAAATAACGTTTGTGCCAAATTTAGCTCGATTGCGTGAGTTTAAGGAGTATATAGACAAACAAAAAGAAGTTTATACTTAAAAGTAGATTAGGGATATTTCGACATTTTTGATTCAGGACAACTTAAGATCATCAACTACAAGGATGGGTGATGCATCTAAAAAAATGTCACAAGTGATTCGGTAAATTAAAGAGGGATTCTTTAACCGCCGTGGGATGAGTCGAATGAGAAGATAAGCCAATTGTCTTTGTTAGATTCTTTTCATCTTCCACGATTAGACCGACGTAATTCAGCACATTGTAAAATATTGTTAGTTCACATAGGAGGATAAGGACAAAGACTTTTTTATGTAAATGATCCGTCATCCGAAATCAATGTTTAACCTTTGCCTTCGAGAAAAATTCGTTTCTCTACATACCTGGGCGCATGAATATATATTATGGATTGTGATCTCGTTGCCATAAACTGTTGTCCACAATTCAATAAACAATTTGTTGGAAAGTGGTGCCGCCTAGTGATGACAGACGGGAGTTCAAATGTAAATACAATCGATATATTGTAAATAAACACGGCTCACCGGGTTTACCATGAATATACATGAGTTTTACTTACAAGTAATCATAATGCAGTGGATAAAAAATGTAGTCATAAACGCGGGACGTAATGATACACTTTGCTAATATCGTCCGGTCTACAGATATATTTAATTCCTCTCCACATTTAATTACACAAATGCACAATTAACTTCTTAGCACTTCGTGAACTTCGCTAATCGGGAATTTAATAATAATGCGAGGTGACTTCATGAGTATTCCCAATGGCCATCATTGCAGTGTAGGTAAAAAGGAATGCACATACCGCGGCCTTGAACAGATTCTTATTTTTCAATCCAAGTCTCCTACTTTGGGTCCTCGTAGACGCATACCCTATTTTTCAGCCTGGTACGAAGCAAATTCTGTTTGAACAAGGTAAAAAAGTTATTTGTTAAAGCCAAACGGGCATAATGCATTCCAATTATAATCAGAGCCTGGCAAACATCGTAGTCGGCACACGATGGACGTTTCATAAACCTCTTGCACATTTTTTGTAATAGATATTTCCTCTCTAGCGTTTACAAAGAAACTTTTAGATCACAAAAATATCAAGATATTATTCAAATCATCAAGTAATTCAAATCTCCTCGATCGTTATTGAACAGTCACCTCAGTCTTCGGAAAGACCCGAAAATTCCAAGCGAGTCGACTCAGAAGGACGATTGACCCGGTGTGTAAACAAGTGTAGAGTTAGAAATTTTCAGTCGCATTCCGAGTAAACGATATTGCCTAATTGGAGATAAAATTGCGAAATTGCGATGTGCCACGATATCATCAACGTCACATTTTTCGCCATTACTGCTCTCTTGTTCTCAACTGGTTACAAAACACGGATTGAATAATAACGATTATATTTTGTTTCGCTAAGACAAAGAGAACTAGTATAGAAATTATCTTCGTGCTTTCCGAAGCTTAAATACCGTACACCGCTTTAAATTTTGTTATTAAAAAAACGTATTTTTGGTTCGATCCAACCCATTTGAGAACTGTGCCGTCTGTGGACTAATAGAGGCTTATGACCCAAATTTCAGCTCGATATCCTAAGTTTTACGACAGTTATCGTGCGAAGAGACAGACAGACATAGCTAGATGGACTCATAAGGTGATAAGATGATCATTTCTATATGCACTTTTCCATACCTGCCACGCCTCCTTCAATGCGTTACATTTCTGCTGTGACAAAATCAATATACCCTACCCACGTAGTGGTGTAGGGCGTAAAAATAACGAGGACCGCCACAGACTCGTAACTGATTTTTGCTACTTACCACACCTCCTATAGGGTACGAAGTCAAAAAAGTTAAATTCATTGTGAGAGGTCTGGAAGCTCACTCTAATAACGTCTTCTATACTGCCCTTTCCTTGGATTCCTCTGTGCTTCATTTATTCATAACTTTTCTTCTTTTACGCTCATGCTTGATAAACTGCTCCTTGTTCTTAAGACTCCTGTCCAATATCGGAACACTAACCATTCCGAGCAGGAACTATCCTTTAAAAACTCAACGAAGGGATAGAACGACACTATGAATACGTATCGCGGATAATTTCGATTATTTCTTCTATCTATCTTGTAAGGATGATGGGATTTAAGGGTGCTTAACCCGAGCGTATATTTTGTGCCACGGTTGATTGCACGTGCAGGCGTTGAACTCGCCCCGAGTTTCTCGATAAATCATCCCTTCTCTTGTATATAATTTTTAGCTGATAATGTACTCCATAATGCCGCAATCATACAGTATGATGTCCCATGAGTTGATATATTATTTTTAATGATGTTTCTTAGGGTCATTGAGGTAGATAAAGAGGGAATTACGTCATCAAACTGTAGCTTGACAACCGAAATAACAACCGTGTAGGTTATCCCTGCTCTTTACTTCGGGCCCGCACGATGGAATGGACGAATAAGCAAAAAAAATAAAAATATACATATAAGGAGAATTCATATTAAAGAAGTAATTACAAGCTAAATTCTAAGAAGTTATCGATGGAAAACGGAGTAAAATTTAGTGCGTCAACCCCTGAGCGCAAAAGGAAAATCGAGGTAAACAAAGATGGCGGAAAGCCATGCCCACGTTACAGCTTCTAGCATTGGCCACCATAGCAAGCGCCCTCTCCAACTACTTCATAGGTTAGGGCGGCTTAGAATTAGGAAGTTATTTCCAAGTCGCTAGAAAATGGACACTTCGATGTGTGAGAACTATCTTCGATGGCAGTAAAGGCGAGAATACTAACCACCACACTTCAGCACTTCCACGCATATTCTGACTTATATTTCGCTAGCAATATGCATTTAGATTAACGGATAACATTGCATCGCATCGCACTTATTGCTACACCTAATATTTAAACTGGAATTTCCTTGAATGTTTTTGAGGTCACTCAAAGGTAAAACTGCTAGTACGGTTGATTCCTAATCACTCGATAACTAGCGGTGATTTAAAAAATTACAAAAAAAAACTAATTTATTAGCCAAGGGGGGGACTTACTTAAGCACACAATAATATTCATTTATATGTGACCTATATTTATTCATTTTTAGAGTCTATTAGTGAGATTAGGATAATTCTCGAAAAAAATAGTAGGAAATAATATAATTCCCACGCTTAATAAGCCTTACAAATGCAGAAAATGTGCTATTGTCAACGTTAAAATTTCATGAATCCCTGCGGAACACGGAGAGGAAGACGTTCAATCGGACACGGAAAAAACTAATTAGAGGTATAGGAGTGCGAGTGAAGAAGTTAAACCACTAAAAAATACGCAAAACTGAGAGAAAATGGTCCAAATGAGTCAGCTGGCTTCATTAAAATAACACGATCTTACTCTCACATTCCCAAGATCAAAAGACATCTAATGCCTGGATTTGGATTCGCCGAATTCCAGCGCCTTGATTGGAAACCACGGAAAAGAAAGAAGGCAAACACATAACCGCCCCAGGGAAAAGCGAGCGGGCCCGGGTCGAGTAGAGGAGTAAAGGTTGAACATAAAAAAATGACACGCCCACATCAATGTCACTTTCGCTGTCTCATTAACGCGACCGCTATATATCGTCGGAATGTTGAAAAAGGGGTGTGTGGAAAGTTACCCATGTTAAGGTCACGAAATTGAAATCCCGCGCGTATTATCCCTAAACGAGCACCTCGAAGGAAAGAAAGTGAAACGGCCTTCTCTTTTGGAAAATGTTATTACTCCTGGATGGGCTAATTAATTAAAAAGCACTCCGTCAGCACGCAAACTGTAGTGTCTTTGCCGAAAGACGTTTTCGACGGGAAAATCGCCAGGTTGGATCCTGGGTGTGGTCGCGGAACTGGATGCGAGGAAGTTACGGCGGTCGGAGCGATATTCTTTTATAAAAAGGTTTGAGTGAAACTCCGCGTGCGTGTACTCACTTGTAATATGCATGGATAAGAGGAAAAATATTGCGTGTCACCGATTTGGTTTATTGGCTATTGAATACTATTTTAACACGTAGCCTTATGGCACTTGACATATATTTCGAAATGATTCGATGGTAAATGTGCACATTTTCTCCTTAACGAGAAAAATTACGTTCCATATGATTATATTGGATACTTGAAAAATAACAACGCATCGTGCCGCGTAAAAACCACTTATTTATAGACGGCTTTCGCTTAAATTTTGGATTCCACGCTGTAAACCCAAGTCATAACAATGCTTCTGACTAAAATACTGACAAAAATTCTCGCTCCATATACATGAAGACATGCATGGTTATTTCCAATGTATAAATGGATGTATTCGCGTGAATGGTGGTCCAAGAAATTTTTTTTCTTACTTACTTGAAAACTTCTTAAAATGAACTCTCAATGACTCACGATTCGCGCTCCAACCACCTTAAGCCCGTCGACGGGAAATTGAGCCGAAAATACAAACTAAATATTTTCAGTTGCGAAGCATACATATTTATATTTCCCAGGGATTGAAAATCCTCCACGCCATTGTCAAAACCACCCAGTACTATTGGTAGCGACAGACTTGCTACCCACGTTTGTTATTCTGACTCTGTCTTTTACAGTAACTTTTACTGCACTGGCAGTGTCAGAAAGAAAAACATTTTATAACCTGTAAAGGGGGATCTTTCAACATGGTCTATCGACCCTTTCTCGATCTTTCGGTCTTTTTCTCCAATTAAGGCCTGATTCCATTAATTTTATTAGCTGTTTTAATCAATGGAAAACCCGCCCCAAGAGTCTGCGACTCTGGTAATTTCCTCTCCCTAATTTCCCAACTTAAAATAAGCCAATTTATCGCTCTAAAAATGCGATAACTTCTGGCCTCACAAATATATTTTAGGAATTCGAGATTTGCGTTATCCATCCTGGAGTTATGCGAATGGAAAAAAGGAGATTGCTAAAACTCATGTTAAATCAGTGGCAAGGTAACATTTTAAAAAAATGGAAAGTGCCTATAAGTTCCCAATGGAAGAATATTCTGTTTCATACTGCTGACTGCCATGTTTTAGCAAGAGAATATTGATGTAGAACAAGAACATTTAGTTATGAAATCAATATATATGAGATACATGAAGTTATGGACCTCATAAAAGTATTCGGGTTGCAGGATCACACCTACCAGTTTCAAAACATTTGTATCTAGCAACAGTTATTCGCCTCGAATATTTGATCTAATCTTCTACTGCGGGATCAAATTTATGAAAGTAAAGCCCACAAATAATTGCTAATGCTAATAATTATTAAGTAAGAGTAAACAAAATAGTCATTTGTCTCAAAACAACTCTTTTATCAAGAAATTAAGTCTCCAAGCGGTCCTTTCAGCATCCGACATCTTGGCTACTTATGGAACTCATAACTCCATGCCATAAGTTGCGAAACCAATAAATTTATTGAATGTTTCTGCGACCCTCATTGAAAGGTTACCATGGCTTATGGGTCCCAAAAATTTATGGAATACATATGTGTCGTTCCTGCAACTGGCAATAACAAAGGAAAAAAATAAAACACATTTATCTAGATACAAAAAATAAATCAACCAACTTTTTCCCCCACAGTTTTTCAACCGTGCCAGTGATTTCGCGATCACCGGAATCGGTTCTATCCATAGGCAGTGTACTTTACGGGATACAAGAAAGCATTCACTCCAGGAAGTGTATCACTGCCGAAGAAGGAAGCAGATGGCATGCTCAAGGAGGAGGCGGCGGATCGAATTCCCGTCGTACATATTCTTCCGGCTCCTCGATCGTAGGGTCACACCAGTTTCCACCATGACTCAAGGCGGGCGGAAAAAAGCACGCGAAGGGTTTCTCGATTGTATTGGGCAAGGTCTTTCGATATCGATCGTATTATTCCATCGATAGAGGTCTTCAAATCGTACGCAAGTCTGCTATTTATGTCCTTATTTTGGTGTATTCTATGCATGTATTGCATAGGTTGTTTAGCGTGTTTGTTGACTTGACTGCATATTTTAATTCTAGACTAGCTGTGCCCGGCATGCGTTTCAATGCCTCTTTTTCTTTCTTAGTAGGCACACATACAATGCACACACAAACGACTTTTAGACCTAGTCCAACGAATTCTTCGTACCCACACAGGAATTCGTAACACACAAATAATGCCATGAGTTTCCATTCCATGCCCATGCTGAGGTTTCCAAGTAAATAAAATATTCTTTTGCTGAAGTAGCGCAAAAAGAGCTTAAAAATCCAATTTTAAGAAAAACCGACGCGTATACGAGAATCGATTCAAGTATTTTAAAAAACTCAACCAAAGAAACCACTCCCACAAATCTTATTCTACGTACAAATAAATTAAGTACCTTTTAACAGATATTATGTCTCACTGATATGATTCTGATGCACGCGATATTATGTCTCACTGATACGATTCTGATGCACGTGATTGATCATCTCGTAAATGATCTGCTTCGTTACTTGCTTGTCATCCCTCACTTGCTTGAGAAGCTCGCGTGCCAACACTCATTTTTTTTTAACGACTCGCGCTCCACCAATTGTACAGTGGATTTAATTTAAAACCTTCGCGGACGCGCGCACTCCAACTCACCAAAGTCTCGTTGTAATCTGATGAAAAGGAACACATAGAAGACGAACAAACAAACATTTATTTTTATATATTACATGACGACTTATGTCCCATATTCGCAGATTTATGCGAGTGTGATGTGGCAGTAAGTGCGCAGTAAGTACATTAATGGCGGCCGTGAGATGGAAATGGTTGCGAAGACCCATAAGTATGGAGCTACAGATATATCGAATCGAAGGACCCTGGTATCGGGAGACCTCCAGCGACACCAAGGCCGACAGCAGTGTCCAAGAGTGAGCCACAAGGGAATTTGCAAACGTTTTGTAGCCAGCACGGGAATGACAGCCGATTCATTTGGACTGCCAGTTGAAGTCTACTTGTTCTGCACCATTAGTTGAATTTAAGGAGAGTTATCTACACGACAATGTCAAATACTCTACGAAACAAAGGAAATGGTTGTAGGCTTTACTGTTTGGTAGAGATGCCAAATCGACGTCGATGTATCGGACTACTCAATGTTTTTTGGCCGAGATATCGAAAATATCGATTAGAAAAATAATCCGATGAAAATTGAGTGAAAAGCGAGTACTTTTACAAACATCGAAAAATCGACTACTCATGTTTTTAGTCGATGTGGCATCCCTACTTTGTGGAGGTTCTCCATTACGGGTAAATAAAATAACTTCGTTAAGTCAATCTAAAGTGCTCTACGAAAATTAAACGACGAGTAGACCGAACAATTCACAGTTATTTTCAATAGCTAAATAATGACGCATCGTATTCCTCTGAATTTTTTTGAAAAAAAAATCTTCATTCGAGAAGGCATTCTTGACGTATGCTGTGAAACAAGAAATACAAGTGACAAAAGACAAGTATATTGAACTGTTTGTAATACTTTTCTTGTAAGATAACTTGAACATAAAACTAATAAAAGGTGTGTTATAACTCAAGTATGCGTATTCTTAATTTTAAATTAAATTATTACATGAAGAAAGATCCACAAATATGTACATTTTTCCTTCTACCACATGTACACTTTTCATACTAAGAAGCTCAGCCAAGAAAAATGAAATTATAGCTCGAGTCATAACTCTCAAAACTGCTGTAAGTATTGCAATATTTACACTTTTGTTTGCAATCTTAGTCAAGGTAACCGCGTTAGCTATTTTAACAGCTACTCTCCTAGATATTTGGAGATGGTCCTAGTCACAGGAGTCTCAATTTTTGAGGTGGTGAAATAAAGGCGACCTGAAAACCTTTTTGAGTATAAATACAAGTTGATAGCAAAAAAATGCTGATAACAAAACAAAATCATAATGCTATGGAAACGAAAATTATGACTGTGAAAACAATTAGCTATTGTGGCACTTAATGCACACCGGCCTTGGGTCCGACAGCACTCATTCACTGAGTGACAGATGCGCCCGATAGTAAAATAGATAATAGTGGCTAGATAAATTTTCACCAAAGAGAGCGTTAAGGAAAGGATAACACCGATGGGAAAACATGGAGGACTCTACAATCTAGCAATCCAACAGCTCTCAGCCAAATGGGAACGAACGTGTATTCTCGAAGATACGCTATCTGACTTTCATACAACCCCCATACCTCAGACTTGCGCAACAATATCAGCTGGCTTTTTTCTTCAATGACTAAACACGTCCATATTTTTTTCCATTCATGTAACTCCAGGCTGGATAACGCATACCACGAATTAAAGAAAATATAATTGTGAGGCCAGAAATTCGCACATTTTTACATCGTTGAATGGGAGTATTTAAAGATGAGAAATTTGGAGAGGAAATGACCAAAATCGCACCTCGGGGGAGGGTTTTTCATCGATACAAAAAGCTAATAAATTTAATGGAATCAGACCATAATTGGAGAAAAAATCGAAAGAGCTAGAATAGATCGATCGGCCATGTTGAAAGAACCAACTTTATAGTTATAATAATGTTTATCTTTCTGAGACCTCCAGTTCATTACAAGTTAAAGACAGAGTCAGCTTAACAAACGTAAGTGGAAACCAAACACATAGAATTCTCTTCCATCGAGAATTCCAAAAAATGTAAAATTGTGACACTTAATCAAAATCTGGTTGAAAATATTTTTATTTTACATTAGGTAAAAAAATTTATTTAGTATATAATAAAAATATTTATTTGTATAATACGCGTGACTTAACTGACAGTGAAACCTGCCTCCGCCACCACATGCCTCAAGCGGTCACATCTATAAGTGCCAGATTTATTTGGAAACGGAAACATGCCAAGAAAATGTTTCTTTAAAAATATATTATCGTCTAATACCCTACATATGTTGTGATTAGTCTTGTTTCTTAATAGCTAATGGTTGTCATCAATAAAGGTACATTTTCAAAACAAGGTAAACTAAAAGGTTTAGTTTAATATTAGCACTGACTTCTATGGTCCCAACGTTACCTCCTAAAAAATGCGATCAAATATCGAAGCGAAAACAAAAGCAACTCCACTCGCGCACCGAAGAGTTAAGTGGAGAGGCAGGAAAATGATTGACGTTCGTCGTGGAATGAGCCACTCGGTCAATGCCACGGATCGATCGCCAGAAGGGCGCCCATAGGAGCGGGATGATGAAAAAAAACAAAAACGAAATGATAATACGTGACGAAACTGTCGACACAGCGGAGTGGTCGCTGGCTCGGGTCAAAGACTGGAAACCTTGAGAGGAGATCTTTATCGGAGGGGGCGCCAGTAGGGCACTGTTATTAAACAGCAGCGCCAAGAGAAAATGACCAGATGCAGGTAAGAAATGACACTGCAATGCTAGCGAACGACATATGAGCAAGGCCTATATAGTCACAATTTTTGATCAAATGAAATTGAATACATCATAGTTTGGTCGAAATATTTTAGATACTGATGTTGTACATATGCAGTCTAAGTCGAAATGAAAATGTCGTAAGGGATGTAGAGCTCCCATTACACTGAACGTATTTTATTTTCAAACAATTGACGGAGACACGCAATTACATTGTTACATTGATTATAAAAATGCGCGCTGGAATCACTACTTTGTTGACATAAACATACAAAATCATCATTGATCCAACCTCTAGTAATTGACACGCTTATGAGGGAATCATATGGAAGTATAAAAAAACTGAAGAAATGTCCGTCGCGTTCCTAAAAAAAGGACTTCTGATGATTTTCTCATGACACATTTGACAGAGGAATGTTTAAGTTAAAAACCAAAATGAAAGCTCTCGAAGCATTTCTGTGAGATGAAATAACAGTTCATAGAAACTGATTCATATTTAATGAAACACTTGCTTTTATTTTTCTATAATTCCATTCACGTTTCATTTAGTAATAATCTAAGGAATGGGCAAATAAAAAGTATTATTTCAGGAAAAATAAAAGACTTAATTCATAAAATTACCATTACATACAATTGTAGACCGCTGCCAACATGAATTCCAAAGGAAAGTAAGGAAAGACCAGGGATAACCAATTGCGGTTGTTATTTCGGTTGTCAGGCGACAGTTTTATGACGTAATGCCTTCTCCTTCTACCTCAATTGTAGATGCACATTATTGCGATACGAATGTCCTTCAAATTAGCACGTCGCAAGTACACCATCCTAAATAGCTGAAATGGACACGGCGAAGCGTTCCACACACCAATCTACTTTCCAAAGCCTAATAATATATATGCTGGTAGGTGCCTTCGGCTTTCCTTGATATAATTTATGACTCCAAATCTAGATCACAGAGCGGATGTGATTATCAACTTCTGACTTTGACAACCCTACCATCCCAAAAACTGTTATTAATACCAAATCATGGATAACTTGACCTGCTTTGAAAATCAATACATAATCACCACATTTTTGGGCCCTATGTCGAATCTACGATGGTATTGCCCCAGCCAAATGGATACATATGCTAGTTTCCAATGTATTAAACGCACGACTAGAAAGTCCACTATGAAAGCCTCGTGCTACTAGAAAAACCACGAGAACAAAGCTTGATTTCAGTATGCTTTTTTGCGTAAATTATAACACTGAAAAGAAAACTCACACATTAAAAAAATTTTCCAATATACCATGTTCAATAGTTCAATTAGATTAGTATGGGCGTATAACTGAAGCTAATAAAAAAAGTTTTGGGGTTTTTAAGGTATGTAAAAACCAAATTACCAAAAATGATTACCTGATTAGTTTATTAAACCATATTGGTTGTCCAAATTAAACCAAAAACCAAAAATTAAAACCATATTGGTTGTCCCTGCTCTTTCCTTACTTTCCTTTGGATTGCCTGACGGAATGGATGCATTATCGGATGAAAAGCATGAATATCCACTGTATCTGTTTGAATTTTTATGCAATTAACTCTTGATACATAAACTAACAACTTAGTAATATAGACCCTACTCCATTTCACTATAGTCCTCACCGAGAATGCGGTCCATTTTTAATTTAAGCAAATCGGTAATCTATACATTTTAGGATATTGCAAAGTAAATAAGTAAGGGCGTGCTGATTCCAGGTAGTTATCGACGGAAAGCATCGCAAAATTGCAAAATTAGCGCGTCAACCCGTAGGCGCTGAAATAGTTGACAGAGATGGCAGGCAGGCCACGCCCACATTACAACTTCTGGTATAAGCCATCAAAATGGACGGACAAAATAAGAAATGATGAAGTTAAGAGATGAGTAGAAGAGTGTAGGACCATATGGAACACCATACCGAAAAGAAGAACCAGATGGATTGGACACGCCCTCAGAAACAATGGAACTGTGAAGAACATAACAGAAGGTAAAACTGAGGGAAAAGTCCCCAGAGGGACCAAATAAAGAGGAAAGTACAAAGGAAGAGATACCAGGAGGTAAGGGAACTAGCAAGAGATGGGGAAAGATAGAGGGCTGCAGTCAACCAATCTTAGGATTGAACAACCAATGAATGAGAACAGCAATGAATCGACACGAAAACAAGCAATAACATCGCTATTTCTACCAGTGATTGTTATCGTGGCGTCCAAGAGCAGGGCCCCTTGGTCTACAAAATATAATTCTAAATTTTTGTCGTCCTTGATACAAAATTCCTTCGAATTTCATGTTTGAAAACGATAGTTTCTCAAAGCAAAACGGTTTAAAATGTTTACACTGTCCCAAATCGGGGCCCCTGATGAAAACCAACAAACGAACAACAATCGCTAAGAAAACTATCGTAGTTCTCATCTTCTCAAGCGCACATCAACAATGCACCCGAAATGCTTGAAGTACTCTAACAGAAACCGAATGAGAGTAACAATGCACCACTGTGTTACTATGTGAGCAGTGCACAACGATCAAATTGGAAAGCGTCCTGTGCACATCTAATCGTCCCAGTCTATGAATTCGTCCACCACACTTGCGCTCTTGACACATCTAACTCTCACAATTACACCTATTAACACTCAACACACAAAAACACGCGCAACCTTGATAAATCTCAAAGGGGGTCGAGTGGGTACTCACAGTCAGTGAGGAACAACTCCGTACGTTCTCCGGCGTGCTGCACGCTGCCACAGCGGATCTCGAAGAAATGCGGAACCAGAATCGAAAGGAAAGCTCTATTCGACGAAGCGTCGAGATGTCGAAATGCAATATATCGCAAAGTAGGAAGGGATCCCAATTGGAAGAATAAATTAGTGGCAACAGAGAAAAAAGAAAAGCCTTGTGAGGAAGGTTTTAATTTTCAGCTTCAGAGAGCGTCAAATACCTTCACGCCAAGCGGTTACAACGTGCTTCGGGAGGAAAATAGCAATGGCCAATTAACTCCCGCGTATGGAACGGAATTTACGAACGTTAATGGAAGTGTCCCGAATTCTGCAAAAGAGAAAGAAAGAAAGAAAAATCGGAATGCGACGCATTTCTGCAGCCGACAAAGAGGTTCGAGTCGGTAATTTCAATAATTTCGAATTGAAGACTAAATTACCCGCGTATTTTGTATTCGCTTTCGTTCTCAAACACAACCTATCAGAAAAAAATGAATTAATACCACAACATACACTGATAAATTATAGCATAAAACAGCAGAAGGTATTATAAGAACCACATTCAAGAGCATATTGTTTCATTTTAGGATTGACGAAGAAAATAGATGGAACCTACCGGAAAGAGAGCACATGAGAATATTGAATCCATTTAAATGCGCAATCAGCCATATGGGTATTTACGGGGAATTTTACAGTTACAAATACGAAGATATATTTATTAGTAGCGTCATTGAGTGTTGGCAAAGAAAATTATTTCCCTAATGAATCTTACTATCGTTATGATTCAGGCTTCTGCCAGATTCAACCTTCTAACCATCGCGTTGACAATTGAATGATAATTGAATGACAATTGAATTTGGACGTTGAATACAAGTTTCTGTGGTGTTATATGCATAGTATAGCTGTAAAATTAAAAAAAAGCTACAATACCGTAGATACACACGGAGCGGCAGGCGAATTGTGTCTTCAAATACCCGTCTCCAAGACGGCAGGCATCGCGGACATACAACGCGAATTCAGCTCCTAAGGCGAGGAATAAACAGGAACACGGGCGAATGACGTCACCAATTGCTTCAGGGGAGGTCATGCCGAAAGCTATCTTTAAGTAGCCATAAATAACCCAAATGATGCTCATACGATATTCAAAAACATGTTTTAATGTACTGTACATGGTGTAGTTGCAACTCAAGAAAATCACGCAAACGCCCCATTTTCGCGGCCCCTTGAGGATGCAGGACGGCAAAATGGGTCTTATCTGGACATAGAGAACCAGAAAAATAGATTAAAAGAATTCCGTATGGTAACTGTGTCTGGCGGACATCTTTAATCATCAGTTAGCGGCAAAAATCGGGCTAAAAACCATTAATTACAGATACACAATAACCACGACACGAAGTCCTCACACCATATCGTTAGTATTGAAATATGCTACTCCGAAACGTTCAGGTATTCTATCAATGAAATTAATTCTAGAGAGAAAACTTTCACAAACTAGATAATATCTAGTTATAAGCTACACGATGCGAATTTCTTCAGCACAATGAAAATCCAAATTGGAGAATGAACGCCGGAAGAAAAATATTAAACATCATTGAAGCCTAGGTCATGTAGTTTGTGATCTTCTGCGGTTTGAAAAAAGTGGGTTTACTTTGGCAATTTTTTCGCACAAATCTGTATCAGGTAGCGAATTGTAGCAGAACTACAGGCTCTACCTACCTCAATGGTTTTATATGTTCAGTGTAGCGGTGGAGTAACACAGTAGCATGAAGTATTATCGGGTTTCCGTCCGGGTGAGTTGTTCCATTTATTTCCAAAGTTTCGAAGTCCGACACTACCAACTTTATCAGCCTGTTCATCATCTTCCCTGATGACTAAGGCCGTGTCGGACCTCGAAACGTCAGAAAAAATTGAACAACTCATCCGGACGGAAACCCGAGAATACTTCATTCAACTGCTTCGCCAGGAAAGCACCAAATCATCCAACACGGTAGCAGGGTTCCGACGATACCTTTCAAGTTCTTAAGTCTCTAAGAAGAAGTTCTCAGACAATTTACGGACAACCTTAGCAACCTCACAAATACATCAGACCGCACTGCACAGTCTTTCGCCCATTGAAACGTATATTCTTTTTCTTCTGCGATTAAAACTCTCTCGTTCCCGTGTTGTTCTCAAAGACTTCATAATGACGACAATCACCATTCGACGCTCTTTCCTCGATTAAAACGAGACTAAATTACGGCGAGGAAAAATTGTGGGCGACTTTTGTTATGATGGAAAGAAATGTGTGGGGCTCAAGGGAGTAGCGTCTTCGAAACACCTTTTTTGTGACACACTTTTGAGGAAAAACGAGGATAGGACGCATAAGTGATGGAATTTCCGCGTCTTTTAAAAATTGATTTCCCCGTTCCGAATATTAGTCTCGGTTTTTCCCTTCTTCCCGTGGACCTCAATCTTAGGTGACCGGAATAAAAATAAGGCTCCACTAAATAAGGTTAGACAAATGTTTCGGAAGGAAATAGTTAAAAAGTGGGTAATTGAAGGAGGCGGCATGGTGGGAATAGAGGGTGGAGTAGGGCGTCGAAGGAGAGAATTTTCTTTGTTAAGAAGGAGGTATCTAGGTAATGATTAATGACGGGAAACATAGAAAGCGAATGGTGAGTGTGTAGTATTCATATTTAAGCGAGTGTGAGCGGGAAAAGGAGTGCGGGAAGTAGGGGAGGGAAATTCGCTCGTGGGAAATGGAAAAGGGAAAGGAAATCTGGGTTGGAAGAAGTAGTCTTTTACCACAAGGGGATGGAATAGGTCCATAATCATTATCTTACAGACGACTATTTCGGTGCGATGAAGTATGTGAAAGAATTAGCACCTTGAGGTAATCTAGAATAATCTGAAACCATGCAGATTATTCCGGAATGTAACAGAACCTTCACGAACAATCTGGAACCATATGGATAATTCTGTGTTTGGTTTAGTATATAAAAGGGAGGATACATGTAATGGCAGTTCAGTTATCAGCAGGCAAACGAAGAGAGCAGTTTACCAAATTTGTGGTCCAACTGTACCTCTAAGCTTGTGTGATGATTTTGCTGAGCAATAAATGATGTCGGACTGCCCTTCACGAGTATGGAGCCTTATTCAGTACGGACTTGACCTCGGGAAATCTAAGGATATGGCATCACAGCACCACACAAATCTCAGCTTTTGAATGGCCCTATTTGAAATTTCAGGGACATTGGCGTCAAAATGTTGTCACAGTCGAGGTTCTGGAATACCGAGATCATTCTAATAAACCCACCCTGAATGTGGGTACATTTTCCCATCATCCCTCGTTTCCGTGCCGATATCCGCCGGCATGACTGCCCACGCTTCGTGAATCGGCACACGTAACTCGCCTTCGTTTTGATTGTGCCCGGTTGGTACATGAAAGCGTCACGGAACGCAAATCATGCGGGTCGCCGTGCATCTTGCGGCCGGCCCGACCGGCCGTGGGAGGTGACACGCATGCACTCGATGAGTACGGAATCCGATATCGATGGCGTGCCCCGCGATTCATTTTTATTCTTTTCTCGTGGACGATCGTAGCTGCAAGGGATGTTTTGGCGTTGTGGCTTTCGAGTTCCGACTTCACCATCCCAGTCCCAATGTCGACAATCTTGACTAAATTTTTTTCAAGTAAAAACTTGAAGGTATCTGCTGAGGTAACCATGGGTCATTGAGAGCAAATTTAGATCATTTTAAAGTGTCAGAAAAAAATCTTTGACTACGTTTCACTTCAGTGCATATCTTTATGCGTTGGAGCTATACTAGTATCATAATTTAAATTTATTCTCATATTTAATGCCCATTACCGTCACAGTTTTCGAGGCGTCATTCGAAACTGACAGGAAAAAACGTGGAAATACGAGTCGTATTGATTTGACGAATAAAGGACAATATTTTTGTATGACCAAACCTTTTATATTATTTAGACATTATGTTAAACTGATGTATTTAACCATTATATTAAGTATGTAGATAAAAATCAAAGAAAATTTTTTAAACTTGAACGTTAAAAAAAGGCTCTTTTCTTTCTTGCAACCTCTTTCAATAGGCGAAACCTTTATAAGTTACCAGGAGCAAATGATTCTATTAATTTTCACGATGGATTTTTTCTGGGAATAGGGGCTTGTATTATTATAATTAATAAAAAATATTTAAATTATTAAAGCATGCATTCACAATATAATGATGCTAGCTGATTTCAAGTGAGTTTTTGATGGGAAACATCTAAAAATTGAAAAATTTGTAAGACATCGGGGGGGTGGGAGGGAAGCATAGATTTCAGACCGGCCATGTCCACTTTACAGCCTCAAGCGTTGATCACTATAGAAGGCTTACTCTCCGTCTACCTCAATGCTATCATACTGACGAGAATCGTAAAAAACAGACTTCAAGCGCTCCACTTTTTCACTATGGTACAGAGGGAACGCTTACTATCGAGTTTTTTCTACGCATTTTCCACGCCCTGAAAATAGTCCAGATATTTCCCCACGCCTTAGAGGTAAATGGCGAGAGTCCAGGACGCGATACGCTTTTCATGCCGCAGTCAACCAGCCTAAAAGACTATCATCTACGATCACAAATCGGCAGCTAAGGGACAGTAAAAGGGGGTGGCGGTAGTTGAGGTGGTGGGAGCCAGTGCATTGAATTGAGGGAGGAGAACAAGACAGGCGTTCATGTTTAGTAGGACATTATCTCTCTTGGAAAGTAGAAAAGGCGAGGAGAAAAAAATATATATATATACTTTATACCCCGATGCCACCGAAGTCATGCAAAGTCCCTGCACATACCGTAGTGGTGATTACGAGGGTTTCTCCGGATACTTATGCTTCAACACGCATACCCCTTATCACAGTACCCCTTTTAAGTTCACGCGCAGTCAAATAAATGAGAGCTGATTTTTAAAATCATTCGTTAAAGGCTTAATTTTTAACTAAATAATTGTGCTCCTCCATTACTTACATATTATCTCCTACGTACGATATTCGTCTTCACTCAGTTCCGTATCAGATCACACTTGAATCAATGTGAGCGAGCAAATTTTTTTAAATACGAAGTTAAAGGATAAACTCAATGCCATATATTTAGCTTTCCGGATTACATTTTATCTCCCGCACAAGATATTAGTCTTCACAGCACTCACGGTTCATCCACAGCCAATAGTAAGAAGGCAGATTTTTTTAATTTTTTCAAAATTAAATTATAAAATTTATTAGTAAACTTTTTCCAATTCTTTTAATTTTTAAATTAAATTTTTTTTTAAATACTGCGTTAAGGGCATACTTAATAACATAATTATGCTCAATCACGCTCCATCTCCTGTAAAAGATATTCGTCATCACGCAGTTCCGTTTCGCGAAAAGGAACGGCGAGAAGGTTAGTCAAGCCTGTGGTTAGCCCGCGGGTAAGGTCAAAATAAGGATGCAAATCGTAAACAAAACTAAGGGAGTAAATGTATACCATATTACATTTCACTTAACTATTCTTCAACCCCTAACAAAAGATATTTCTCTTCACACCGCTCCGTTTCACGTCAGGTACACTCAGTGCAAGAGAATTTTTTAAAAACCCTTTCGCATCCGTCACACGTTAGGGACTGAATTCTGCAAAAGACCTAGCGCTCTAGCCTGTACTTGCCATTTTTTTCATTTGCTCGACGATCTTATACTACCACGTAAGACAAGAAGAGTCAAAAATGAACGGAAGATATAGCAGCCATACATATTTCATAAAATCGAATTAATTTCAACACTTTATGGACGATCGAGTCAATTTCGTTACGTTTCAAAACCATTGACGTCTGCTTTCTAAGAGGCTTTTCTATTAAGTTGCTGCGCTAGAGAGAATTGTAACATTTCGGATTAAGTATGTGGATAGTTGCGTCTCTTTCGGCGGTTTGACAACCAATTTGAATTAATGAATGTGTGACGCTATTCATTGACTATGGCATGCCTGGTGGAGCTCTGAAATAAATACTTTCAGCCGTCATATGAAGACAAAATTTGGAAAATTTAAAAAAGGTACACAATGAAGATAATAATGAAGTATACCTTGTGTTAATATAATTTCGAAAACTATCATTTTAAATTGAATATACGCAATACAAATATGTCACATTTCAAAATAAATGTTATTATCAAATAAATTGCAATTATTTCAAATGCTTAAATAGCACTTTTTTAAAACTATTATAGTAGGAAGCAGTATTTTTTCATGCTGATGTTTAATAATTCCGTCCATATAGACCACTAAGACCTCATTGTGTACCAATTTGTTCACTTGTCGGGGACCCCACCGCAATTGGGGCCACATGCGGCTGCCTAGTACCTCTAGGCAGAATTTGCCGCTGTGCATTCCAAATCTCAGGCAAACATCCTATTTTCACAAATGCAGAAGCCGCTTACTCCAATTTCAGTTGTGATGGAGTCAAATTCGTTCACCTCCCCATTTCCTGAATACATATTAGGCTATCCATCGTCCTCCGATACGCTCCACATTCTACCTAAGATATTTCTACCTTCCGTCTTTCTCTTCCGTATATTCTACTTAGTCTGGCTTCGGTCAGGATTCACTAATCACTCACTTCCTCTACAAACTTTCAAGGTTAACTACACTGATTTCATATCCCTCTGCTGATGTGCAATAATCACAAGATGGTGTTAAGGAAGTATTGCCCATGTGCCTCTAAAAAGCCAAGGAATTAAGAAAATTATATTCAACGCCATAATGATTTAACTGTCATTTTTATAGCTGCCTTATTTGAATTTTATAACCTGTCATTTTTCTTTATTTTTTATCTCGCACGTAAGAAACCTATGCCTCATTATATTATACCAGAATTTAGATACCTCAACGAATCAGAAAAAAGAAATCAACGCACTTAAATTTAGTGGGAAATAAGGAAACGAATTGATTTTAAGAGTTCAATGCCATTAAAAAATTTACTATTGGCAGTTAAGTACACATCTTCGCCGAAAATATCAAGTTCTTAATCCACAAACGTAATTACACTAATTTAATATAAGTGCATTCTAGGGTTTCAGAAGGCAATTAAAATATCAGCTGCGTAATTCCTGAGAATGATAACATGGTATCAAAGTAAAGAGTAGGAAGAGTAAAAATCAATACGAAAAAACTACTAATTTAAACACATCACGGAAAACGATTATCGAAACAATCAGTAGCGGCATAAAAAACACCTGATGAAATTTTAATTCAAACTGAGATGAAAATGCAATGAATTCCACGCATGTCTCACACCCCAGGAAGATAACCCAGGACATGGATACTTATCTAGGAACTATGCCTCTTTTCCATGCCACAATTTGCATTTTAATTCTCAAAAAAATCAGGGGATCGATTCTCGTATTCATGATAACTATCGCTCGCAGAATAAGCAATCTGTCGTATACCTTCCTTGAGATATCATGTGCTGTACCACCACTCGATATTTTTCTAGCAATAAGTATTCCATGAGGACAGAATGAGATGACTGAACAATGCTGAAGCGACGAAACCGATTAAATTGTTATTTCCACATAATTATCACGCCATTCGAAGAAGTGACTCTTGAATAAGGCGGATCTTTTTGTTTGGACACGAAAAGAATTGTTTTCACCCCACACCACTAATACCAATTCGCGACGAACTAGAAAGAGAAAGAGATATCCACAGACCAGCTGTTAGGTGCATTCAAAAATTCCCGGAGGAGAACAGTCAAGGTGGAACTTCCTTTAGGTAATTATTCACTGCGGTTTAAAAAAAACTGTGCCATCACAATTCTCCGGGCACGTACGTGTTGTGAAGTGCAGCCGAGGGAAGAGTAGGGAAAATTAAAAGGAAATGATATGCATAGAAGGGAAGCCTGGGAGATTTTTTAAAAGGTAGAAAGTTTATACGAATTGTTCTCGAGCCGATGATATTTTTCGCAAGTTGCACAGGAGACCACCCGGTTATTCTCTCCGTCACTTGAAAAGAAGAGGGAACGAGAGACGGGCACTTAATATATAAACGTGGTTATTAAGACACCGCGAGAAAGAAACACGCTCTGTTAACCACCAAAGTGGACATACTTTTTAAAAATCAACTCACTGGCCAAATGAGAAGGATTTGCATTCGGTCGCGCATTCTCCACAGCATAGGCGCAGCGAGCTACCAGCAATAAGGGTATGATTAAAGTGGTAGGTAATTAGAGCTATCCCGCTCTAAGGTGAGTCATCCCATCGTGAGGCTTCCGCTTTTTGATGAGGGTATAAATATTAAATATTGACAGAAGATGGGGCAAAAAGGTGGCGAAACGTAATGGTAGTAGGCCTCCGTAAAGCGTGACTAAAAGTTGATGGTACGATTTTCGTAATTGATAAGATTTACGTTAAACTTTGCATACTGTGTTCCCATTAGTGATGATATTGAGGTAGATGGAGAGGGCATTACGTCTTAAAACTATAGCCTGACAGACGAAGGAACAACCATGTTGGTTTTCCCTGCCCATTCCTTTCTTTCGTAAAACATATAAGCAATGAATGAATCAGTTGTGACCTTCTCTATGACCGTGGTTGTGACGTCAAATTACAGTCCAAACAATATTTCCCTGTATATTTAGCATTTACCTCGCATCGATTGGAACAAAATACCTTGGTAAGAAATGCTCCGCGGCGCTGTGCTTTACTAGTCCATTGTAGACCGAACAAATCCTCCATCGTGTACGACAATAACGCTGAATATTGATGTTTTGCGCCAAAGTCTTCACAAATTCAATGGCAAAGGCCGTAGGTTATTTGGAAACAGACTTGAAAAAAAAACCATTAACTTACCGAAGACGTAAAGAATTAACGCTGCCTTGGTTACCAAATTACAGTTCAAACATTTTCTTCATGTATATTTAGCATATACCTCACAACGATTCGGAAAAAATACCTTAGTAACTATTTGTTCGTGACGTCGTACTTTAACTGTCCATTTTTGGTCGCGTACGACAATTATACTTGTTATTGATGTTATGCATCTAAATCCTTGCGAATTCAATGTCAAATAATGACAAATGCAGTAATTAATTGGGGACTTGACCAAGTTTATTATTAGATTTTTGTCAAACTTTGTATACTGTGTTCCCATCGGTGATGAAATTGAGGTAGAGGGCATTGCGTCATAAAACTGTAGCTTTACAACCGAAATGACAACCATGTTGGTCGTCCCTGCCCATTTCTTACTTTCTTTTCTAAAACACGGCAGGATGGACGAACTAGCGAAGTGATGTAAGAATATCCACCATCTGTTTGAAATTTTATGTAAGAAACTATTGTAACATATCTTGGCTAATGATTACCATGATTCCTGGTCGATTCCAGTCGTATTGTATCGTAAAACAAAGCCTTATGGCACATGTCATATACTCTGCCTTATAGCACACATTTTATTATTCGATTATAAATTGGTTAAGACATTTTCTCATTAATGCGAACGAATTTATGTATTTACTTCAGAATACGGGCAGCTACCCAATGATACAAACTTTTAAGTAACAATAACAGTACATTAATAGTATCATAAATAAAAAATGAAATATAAATATCAAAAGTTATAAAATTACAAAAATTGTTAGTTTTTCATGATTTCTTCAATTTATTTTTATAACCTTCCAGGGAGATTACTTATAATTACTATTATCATTATTTATAATTTCTAGGAGAGTAAATTACTTATTGTCATTGGTGTTGCTAACAATCAGCATTGTATCATTCCGAGTCTAACGTACAAAAACACACATTTCCACGTTTTTTCTAGTAAATTTTGAATAACACAAAGAAAACTGTAACGGTAACGAGCATTAAATATGAAAAAAAATTTAATTTACGAAACTAATGACAAAAAGTTACCATTAAATTATCGAAGATAATGAGAAGCAGACACTGTGCAGGTTACCGAATTCATTAACGGGAGGTTTATTGGTATCTGTTACAATTAACGTTTTTCGAGACGAATGGACGGAAATGAAGGAAGCGTTTACAGTAAACGAGTGGCAAACCACGTGCAACGAACGGCAAATATGCCCAATTCTCCGTGGCTATGGGATTTCTCCGCATCTTTTCACAATTACCCCTGCTCACCCGTGACTTACCCGTCTCTAATGGATCGTTGAACCCACCGTCCGTAACACCGCCCGGACAATATGTAGGTACTGTTTCTCCGATTTTAAGCTCATTTCCGGGCGTCTCGATGAAACTTCCTTAACTCGGGGAACGATGTCATTTGAAGCAGTTCTGTGATTCCATTTCCTCTTTTTCTTGATCCGTACGCCTCCACGAATAGTCGATTGTCACGTAATAGCGCGCCTTTCCGTTTTATTTCATTGTTGCCTATCATTGTTGAGTGTATCCACTGTGCTCACGATTCATTTGGCGCTCTACCCAATTGATTAATGCATTCTTTGGCTGCACGTTGTGATATTACTGAAACAACGTCGCAGCAATTCCCTTAGCACCTTAAATCGTCCATCTGAAAAAATGGGAGGAATGGGGTATTCGCGTGATTTTTTCTGATATTATGTCAGTTACTACGTGATTTCCAGAACGGTAAAAAATGAGTTACACTTTTATCGGCGCCTCATTTGCATTATTTAAAGCTGAATAAAGATAGATATACGGTTCGCGACGTCCTTCACTCGTATCTCAGGAAGTTCCTGGCCTGGAAAGTTAGATACGTGTATTATGTCCGCAGGGAATGTTGCCTGATATACGGGGAAATGACGTCGCGGGGCATATTCTGCCTCGCTGGTATCCACGGTGCTTATTTAGCGATTTCCTTAACAATGCTATAACGTCATTACTATGCATTTGACACCACTGAAACTTACATTTTTGGTAATCTTCATTCAACTCTCGACCCCATGGTATGTTTTACTCGGGTTTGCACAGTCCGATTTGTATAGTGTTACAGGTGTTGTAACTGTAGCCAAGTCTAATTTCATCATCCATACCTTTCTGTCTCCTTTCACTCAAGGTAGTTTGAGCGTGAGACTTCTCAAGTCACGATGGAGATTATATGGGAATCATATATTTTAATTTCGGCAGCTGTCAAAAGCATGAATAAAATTTAGCATCATTAATGGTTCAATAACATACTTAAATATGACTGAAATTTGAGTAATTAAATAAAAATAACTACGTAAGTCTTTAACTTGACTCATGTTTTCCACGCGATATAAGAATCGATAAGAGATCACTATGGCTCCGTTGAGACACTGAATTAGGTTAGTTTACAGGTAGCGTAGCTGATAAACTCATATGCACCCTAATGCATTATTCTAAATCTGCCAATTACTGCTAACACCATGTATTGCATGTTCCTTGCATGACTCTTGAGTCACGTTTACATAGTTACATTATAGGCTATTTTAGTAGTTTCTGTACCATTTTTAGTGTACCGATAGCGTGGTGCTTGTTGGTGAAAGTATATTTCTTCACTGTAGTTCACATTGGTGATAAGTCACCCCCTTCCAAACACCCTCGTGGTGTCTTTCAGGGAAATAATTAGATGTATAAAACACTCCCCTATCAATGAAATTCGCATGAGAACAAGAAGTGAAGACTCAGAAATCGAATACAAACCATGCGATAAAATTAGTATTTCACACTCAGTGATTATGACGGCACTCGAAAACACATAACCAATACGTGAGCCCGATATGTGCTAAGTTCGACAACTAGATGGAGGGTGGCCTCCTTTATAATTCAAAATCTTCCTCGAACGCATTAAAATTACGAACGGATAATGAACAATGAATCCCAAAAGGTATAAGGTTAAGGATGGGTATACGTCATTAAACACACAATTCCGTCTTTCCCTTCGTCAAAGCACCCAAGATCGGGATTTGAATACGCAAGGCGTAGCTGAAGGAGAACCAGCGATTTGGCCTTGCGCAAACCCAAGGATTATCTCCACTTCGACAACGACCGTGGTCTGTCCAAACATTGGCTCACGTACACACAGAATGAGCATTCAACGAAACAGCAGAGTCCCTTCTGGGAGAGATTCCATTGTAAAAATTGTTAATAATAGTTGCCAAGCGACTGAATCGGACGGTTGGAGAGCAAACCAGAGCGATTGTAGCTCGAATAGAACTCGAAATAGTCGCCGAGGAGTGGATGACAAGCTTATAATCATCCTAACAAATGAAAGTTGGGGTTTTCACATGGAAGTCACTTCCACGGCAGTAGCCTTGGAATTCGCTGGCAATCGACACTTCGATGTGTAACCACACACTTCCATGGCAGTAGGGAACGATAGTGGTGGAGATCGACTGCGGTTGCTACGTGCAAGGAAAATAAACTGGTTTCTATTTTGCCTGCAAGTAGCATATCGATTCTGCGATAAAATCGCATCACATCCGGTGGAATCTAGGTCACATGACAGCAAACGGAGATTTAAAATATGAACAATGAATAACTTAGTTAGATGAGGACTCATTGTTGCTTATGTTAATATTTATTTGTACTTGAAAATATATTAAATGCTAAAGAACACCTATGGTAAGCTTCATGACTAATCTCTTACTAAATAATAATTACTATTATCATAATTGACGCGCTAGCTTCGATGTAATAATACATGATAGTCGTAATTTTTTCAAATTAATTAAACCAACGAATGCCTATGGGACTCAAAACAACGATATATGAACGCCAATATCGCCAAATTTAGGCCAATTGCCATATTCATTGTTTACTTTCGTCTATCATTTTTTAGGAAAAAGGCGGAAGTGTAAGCAGAACGATACCCTCCAAGTGGCGATACGATTCAAGACATCACTACACTCCCTGCTTCCATAGCAGTCAACTTCCTTGTGTAAAGCCGCCTTTACTTTCCAGCAAGCAGAATATCGATTCTGCGATACAATCGTATCCGGTGAAAACTTTGTCTCTTGACACCAAACGGAGACTAAAAATGAAAACAACGAATAAATTAGAAGGAAGAGGACTCATTGTTGCACGTGTAAATATTGATTTGTTTGTACTTGAAATTATTTTAAATGCTAAATAAACCCTAAGGTTTGCATTAAGCCTTGCCTATTATTAAATAATTAAATTGTTGCCCCAACCATACTTGATATGATGTAATAATGGACAAGAAAGTAATTGATACAAATTTATTAACCCCCCGACGCCTATTAGACTCGAACAGCGATGCACAAACGTCATTATTACCAAATTTAGGCACTTTCCGTAAATGACATATTCATTGTTTACGTTTATTTGATTGGGAAAAGGCGGGAGTTATGCGGAAGCAGAACGATGCCCAGCAAGTGGCGATACGATCCGTGATATTGCCAATTTCCCGACATTCATAGCAGTCAACTCCCATGATTAAAGACGCCTTAACGGAGTAGCGAATGTAACAATGTCTCGATTTATATCGATATTTGTAGGGGGTCGTTCTTCTCACACATTACTTCTTGGTTTTCTCCCAAAGAAACGAACAACGGATGTTAATTATAGACATGGCAATTTAGAAAATAGCATAATATCGCGAATCAATGCCACTGAATATCGCATTCGAAGAGACCCACAGGAATACATAGAATATATTGATTTGTATCAATTTCATTAAATATATACGTACATTACAAAAGGATTACATCATTTCTTATTATTCATCACAATAGGTATCGCAATTCATACCTTAAAGTAACCTCATGAATCAAAAAAATTTCTAGGTAAAAATAAATACTCAAAAACGTAAAAATAAGGCCTTCTAGCGCACATTAATTTGCTGTTTACACTCTCGCGGTCATATGATCAGGATTTATCCTGATACGATGCGATTTAATCGCGGAATCGAATCGAAATTTTCAGGAGAAATATAAGCACCCAACTTTCCCGTTCAAGAGCTAACAGTGGTCGAATACATGTAGTGATTACGTCCACCATCGACCCTTATTGCTACAGAAGTCTTTGACAACTCATCAAAGTACCATTTGCAAGCAAAATACAAGGATGCGGCATCAGAGGTAACTCCCAAGTCTACTGCCTCTTCCACTCGAAAGTGAGTTAAGGCCAGTCGAAAATCGAAGGACGCGGAGGAAAGAACTCGAAAGCTCTCGAATTCGCTCGACCTTATCGCAGACTCGCAACGGTCAAACCTTTCTCCCTCTATCTCGATCATTTGCATGCCTTTTTCCTTGGAGCAATCGCAACTCAGCAAAAAAGGTACGAGGATTGCTGCACTGAATGAGATGAAAGTAAGAGATATAGATGTACAAAGCTGGGATGACGATGATATAATTAACATGCGTAAACCAGAATGCATGAATACGGTCGGAGGAGATTTTTTTATGACGGAAGTCGTTGTCATTCCCAATTTGAATATTCACGACCATCGTGCGACCATATTTTTTGCGGCATGATCTCATATTTATATTTTATTAGTGAAAGCATAACGGATTGAGAAACTGCAAAAGACAACAGCTTACGATTTATGCTGCGCAATAACCTCCTTACGCTTTTTTCCAGAACGATGTGAAATTTGAATAAATAGAAAGACATTAAAGTGATCACGAAAAAAGAATAAGAAACCAGCACTGAATCATCTAGCAGACCATTTCAGCCATCACATCGAAGTAAAAACAACGCGGTAAGAATGATAATATCAAAATATCAGTGATAACAATGCATGCGTCATTGCATAGGTATGATAACAACCATTAAGGTAGACAGAGGGTACACTGAGGAGGGCATTACGTCATGATTATAGACAATATTGTCGACTTTTCTGAGTGTACAGCCCAGTAATCGGAGCGTAATTCCGCCTGAGGAGTCTTTACACATGATAGTTGACCTCAATGGTATTAGCGAGTGTAGCGATATCTCGAATCGTATCGCCATTTGCAGGACATTGTTCTGCTTCCATATAACTTCCACCATTTACTAAACAAATGGATGGCGGTAGTCAACAATGAGTACGGTAATTACGAAAAATCTGCAATAATGGCGTTGGTAAATGGCTGTTTGAGTTCCAAAGGCATTCGTGAGTTTGAAATATTTGTCTCCATCACGTTAATTGTACATAATTACACCGTGTCAAGTAAGATAATTGTGACTATAATTATTATTATCTAATTAGACAAGTCATAAGGCATACCTTAGGGGCTCTTTAGAATTTCAAATATCCTCAAGTGTATTCAAATAAATACTTTAATGCGCAACAATGAGTCCTCTTCCTACTAATTTCTTCGTTGTTTGCATTTATAATCTCCGTTTGCAGTCATGTGACGGAGATTTTACCGGATGCGATGCAATTTTATCGCAGAATCGTTATGCTGCTTTCAGGAAAAATAGAAGTCAGTATATTTCCCCTCCAAGTGCGAATCTCGTTCAATTTCTGCCACCGTTGACCCCTACTGCCATGGAAATCAGTGCCTACACATCGAAGTGTCGATTGCAAGAGACTTGGAAGACAACTGTTACGGAAGTGAATTCCATGTGTAAACCCGCTCATATATAAGCAATACAACAATGCACAAAGATATCTCTGTAAACAACGCGAAAATACATTCACGTACTTCTATCAACAAGGTGAAAATGCATAGTGCACTATATAAGATTAATAAAATAAAATATAATACTGGTAAATGCCGCGTGAGGTATCGCTTTGGCCCGACGTTTCGTGACCCACTGCTGGTCACTTATTCATGGGGACGAAACGTCGGGCCAAAATGATACCTCACGCGGAATTTTCCTGTAAAATATTTTATTTTATTAATTAACATAAGCCGCGAAAGCTTCAATCAAGAAACACTATATAAGAGAACAAAACAATTAAATGGAGTCAGGCTCAACGATATGAAATATCATAATTACACAAAAGATAAAAACCTCGTATATTTTTAACACTTAATAAGACGACAGATTTAATCCTATTTTGTTAAACATTTGACGATGATGGCCACTTGTGGAAGAAACGGGTAAAATATAAAAAATTAAGAAATTTTCATAAGTCTATATTTACACCTTGTTGAAGGAAAAAAAATATCCCGCCGACTGCAAAGGAAAAACATCTCGATTTCGGCTGTAAACAGCACACAACATGAATACCGGAGAAATGGATCATAACTCATTCACTATCTGGTTTCACACATCACTGTGCTCGGCAAAAATCCCGCCACCTCTTGAAAATTAATTCCAAAGACTGCCATTAATGGGGACAAATGCTAAATTTGACCGGAGCTTAACGGATATCGGCATATCAGAGAATGGGGAATGGAACGAAAGTTTAACGGTTCCAGAAAATTAACTTACTCTCAAAATGAGGCATGTTCCGTTCGAGTGGAGCAGTTTTAAAGGGAGCCAAGTCCTCAGATTTCTGCGTGGGATATATTTCTCATTTTCCCACCTCCTCGAGGTCAAGAAAGCCAAGAGAATCATGATGAGCCACTGCGGGGCTGGTTATTTGGCCGCACCCTCCTCTTGCTTTGCCATTAGTCGCAGAGCATAAAACGTCTGTCAAAACTAGTGGTTTGTAAGTGTATCTCACTGAAAAATAGATAAATCTACCAGAAGGAACCAACTGATGTTTAAGTATAGGCATCTTTCAAGATATAAAATCAGGTAGAACTTATCGCAGAAGAAAATGTGAATCAAAAAATCATCTAGCGTCTGCTCTTCTAATGGCCGGTTGCAAAAACATTTAGTTAAGGAATCAATGGCTGAGAGATTCATTAAGAAATGGATATCACAAAGATATTAGGGTTACAGGAACACCTCTACCAGTTCCATACCTTGCCTACCAAGAGTAAATTGCTTCAAAAGTTTGATCTAATCTCCTACCGCCGGATATAATTTATGCAAGTTTAGTCTATGAATAATATTAATTCACTTAATAATTAGTACATAAGAATAAAACAACTGGTCTTTTATCTCAAGACAGCTCTTTTATCAAGTAATTAATTCTCCAAGCGGTTCATTTCGCATCCGCCATCTTGGCTACTTATGAAACTCATAACTCCATGCCATAAATTATGAAGCCAATAAATTTATCGAATGTATATGCAACACCTATTGAATGGTTGCCAAGGTTTATAGGTCGCATAACTTTATATAATAAGGAATCTTCAGACTGAGAATTAAATAAGCCTGCCACGACGAACCAACTGACGTTTAAGTATACGAATCTTTCAAGGTATGAAATCAGGTGGAACATGTCGCAGAACAGAGAATGTAGATTGACAAATCATCTGGCGTCTGCTCTCCGCATGGCCGGCTGCAATAAAATTTAGTTATGGAATCAATGGCTATGAGAATCATTAAGAAATGGATCTCATAATAAATATTCGGTAAGCAGGAACACATCTACCAGTTCCATAACTTACCTACCGAGAGAAAATTGTTTCGAATGTTATATCTAATTATCAACACCGTATAAGAGTATATCCTATGCACAATTGCTGATACACAAAAGTACTGACTTATCAGTTAGAGTAAATAAACCGATAATATAAGTTTCAAGAGTTACTTTCCCTACATTTCAAACAGATATTGGGTATTCTAATTTACATCCGCTAACTTTTCCATTCCGTCGGGCTATCTAATAGGATGAAAGGAAAGAGCAGGGATAACCAAATGATTGCTATTTCGGTTGTCAAGCTACAGTTAAAGGCCCTCCCCACCAATCTCAATTGTCCGACCCAAAGATGCGCAACGTCTCAATATATCTTACTAGTAAATTGATCAGAATCAAGTCCCGACTGAATTAATGAAAACTTGATCGCCATCTTGGTAATTTCACTCAATGTAACCGCCACAAATCAACAATCGCGTCCCGCCTTTCGCCTGTTCATTAAAACTGATTGTTCAGGGATATTCAACGCCGCCCGCCCCCTACCTGAGGCACGGTGAGATGAAAAATAAAAATTCCTGGAGAACCGATCAACCGTAAAAGATTCGCCCGGAGAGACCTCAAGGCTATACGATGCGGAAACCATCCCTCAAATCGTTGAGACGGTTTTACCACCGCAATCTATTTATGTCACCCCTTTCTACCTGAAAATGATCTCCTCATTAACGGAAAATCAAGCAGATCTCTCCGATGCGATGGCAGAGTTACACGAGGTCTGATCATTAACTTCCTGGATTGCAAAGAATAACATCACCGACACTCATATAAGAAACGATCTTCATGAAATTCTTTTTATCTTGTTGATGTAAATCAACTATAAAAGACTGGCAAAGCATGACGTCACAATGAATTGGTTACCAAGGCGTCGTTACCAAAGAGAAATGGCAACTCAATGCTGAATATAGAAAAATACGTAACTATTTATCAGAATGTAACTATACACTAAGACTTTACCGATCCATGCATGCGCTTTATATATATAATTTAGAGCTACTTTATTCACTGATGCAAAGAAAATCATAATTCATCCTGCCTATATTGGATGGTATACTCGCTGAGGAATCACAAGAAGTTACCATTACATATCTCTACATATTACCCAGCAAGCCATTCCAGGGTGGTTGGAAGGGGGAAGTTTTTAGTAGTTTAAATAATAGAGCGTACATTTAACATTCTATTGGATGACTAATTATTATACACACACTCCAATCAGTCTTTACTCAAAACGTAGAGTAATACAATGTCGCACAGGGTTCCAGTAAAATTGTCGTTTATCTTTACACTCATGTGGTTGCGAATTACATTCACTCACACTCCTTCCATAAAATTGGTTAATAATGGTAACAGTGTCGAGCATGTGCGAATTTCCTCAGAGAAAAAATCATCCGCATTGACCGGTAGCCTTGACCAGGGAGTGTCGAGCATGTTGTTGAAACTTCACCCCCAGGAGACACTTGCAAATCGTTAACAGTCGCAGTTTCATTTGTCAACTTGTTTTGGATACCTCAAGGTAGAGTGAGTGAAATGAATGTAGGTAAATACTCGCTCACTGCCACACGCTCTTGAACCTGTTAATGATATTTTGTAATTTTTGCAGCATCCTTTGATTGGTAGAATAAATAAAAACCCCTTTACTATAATTCCGTAACTGATAATGGCATGCAAGAAAGCATAAGATATCATTCCATGTGTTTCACTTGGTATAATCTTTGATATTTTATATAACATGAAAATTGAGTATTTAGTTTTGGTAATCTACACACAAGAGTGAAGGATGGAGGGAGTTACAGAGAATTGAAGAGGGGAGAAGAGGACAGAGAGAGATTGAGGCACCAAGGACCTGCGAAAGCAGACAACTAATGATGATGAATCTACATACTAAAGCAATCCGATTGCACAAGGTTCAAGAATAAGAATAAATAGTTAGAATAAGCGTTGTAAATTTTCGCACTGTGCTGTTTACATAACTATTTCGACCACGGAAGTAACGTGAATTTGTCGAAAATCAGGTGATCGGCATGGCGCGTTCGACGTTTCTTTCTAAAATTGCTTTCTCTCAACATGAACAGTGGGAATTCTTCAACTTTATAGAGGATTGTCCTCATGTTAAAAAATTGCGTATAATAATGTGAGTGAACATCCTCAGGAACCCTTGCAACGCATTTTACACTGTGGCATCAGTGGCGCTGTTGTCCGGGGTGCGTAATGGAGGAGAAGGCGAACGTATTTCACAAGCTGCGGTAGAGGCCAGAACTAAAAGGTCATTTTCTGCTGAGGTGTTCAGCCCCCTTAGGGAGGATGCTGTTGCCATTCTGTCGACTGAGTGTGCTACGCGGTGTGCGGCCCGATTTATTAGCGCGCCGATCGACGAAATTCGCCGACGTTGTTGGCGAACGGCTGATGGTTGAACGGAGAGGAATGAAAAAAACAACCTCGCAGCGCTTTGTGGAGCTCGAGCGGAGATGAAGGGAAGAACAACGGTTCATTCGGCGAAAAAAATACGAAGAACGAGAAGAGAGTGTTTGGAGGTCAGGCGAAGATAGTGAGAGGTGTTCCATCGGGCGCCTCTAAGTTTAGACGGAGGTCGAAGAGATAAAACGTGAGAGATATTAAATGGAAGAAGGGAGAACGGTTTGGGAGTGTTTGGTAACGGAGGGAAAGTTGAGTCGGGAATGTTATGATTCGACTCCACATTCATTCTCACGACGGAAGTTAATGAAATGGGTTGTGTCTTCTCACTGACGCCAATACCTATCTTCCCTTCCCATATTTTACCCGTATTATGAAAGCCCATGTACTTTGTCTTACGCATTACATTCTATCTACATTTAATCTAACAAACTCCAATATACTACGGTAGATCAGATCATAAAAATAAAATAAGGGAAATAGGTAGTAGAAAAGAAAGGTTTAAAATTTCGTTTTCCCGAGATCGATAAAAGACCATAATGCCTGCTTTTAGACTTTGAAGTAGGTTAGTTGACTGGTAGTGTAGCTGAGTTATTCATATGCCCCCTTATGCATGTTTCTAAATCGGGTGGACGTCTGCAGAAGCGTGTTCGGCCGTGGTATACAGCCAACTTGAGGTAGGGAAATAGAGACATAACTTCGCCTAGAATCCAATAAATTTGGTCTCGTTTAAAGAAAGATATCTCAACATTCCAAAATAACCCAAGTATCGGGAACAGATCTTACCATATTTCGATACATATGCCAAAAATAGACGCCGTTTTCTATAGGAATTGGTACAAGTATGCACTTCTGAGAGACTATTTATTAAAAATGAATAATTTGTAACACCTGAATCTCATCTGAAATGTAACAGCTTGTAGTATACATGTTTCCTAAACCATTGATAAATATAGATATATACCACTGACTAAACGCAGAAATGTTTACAGAATCCCAAATAGAAACATGGTCCGCGGGCACAAAATGCGCATTTATGAAATAAGCCAATAAGACTTAATAAATGCATATGTATTTTTATAATACTTATATATCTAATACAATAACGGAATACTTACACTGACAAAAGTATTGGATGCTGCTTCCAATTCTATAAAAACGACGATTTCCCTTTGACTGTGCACGACATTGCCTGGTAACGTTGATAACAGTATCTTTTACGGTGGCCATTCAGGAATCGTTTTAAACAGCTGTATGGCAACTTTCAATAAATACACTACTCATAATTACTGTCCAATCTGTAATCAACAACTCGTTTTGCTCTATGTATGATGTTACATCTGCTTTTTGTTTATTTTGTTGTTTGATGCGTTGCCACCATAGTTACCCATAACGCCCAATTTTAAATTAATTTATTAAATATAAAATTAAAGTCCCAAAACATAAGACCTATCTCAATATAATTTTATCATCCGAATTTATTACAGTAGAAGATTTCATAGAAATTGTTAGAGCCATTATCGGGGAAAAAACTGAAAAATACAATTTTCTTTTAACTGAAAAAGTCCACATGAGATTAGACTTCATCAATACCATCGGTCGCCAAAGGGGCGGTTTAGCAAACACGAACCATTTTGAGCTTTAACGTAAATGCTTTCAGAACGCTTAAAAGATTTCCACATAAACGAAATTCGCACGAACGGGTGAGAATCTTTACTATATTTCCTGTCTTCGTTCGTCTCCAATTTGTACTCCCAGTATTTCTGACTTAATCATGCAAAGGAAAAGCAAGCCAATAAAGTTAACTCATTAAGTGCATTTTCTGATGGAAATTTGAGGGAAGATAGAGAGCCGTCATCACTGGTAGTTCGATCGTATAATTTGTTGGCTGCTTCTCTCCATTTTTCCTTATCTGATACTAATTCCCTTACTTCCTGGAAGCTTTTCCTATGTAATATTCTCTTTATTTGGTCCATGAGCTTATTCCTTGGGTCTTCCTCTGGGGGCCTTTCCCTGTATCTTAACATCGAGTATGTTCTTTACAAACCCACCGTGCCTCCGAGTGTGTCCAATCCATCTGGTTCTTTTCTGTAAGGTGTTCCATATGATTCTTCGCTCTTCTACCCTTATGTAAACTTATTTCCATCATCACTTATTCTGTCCATCCATTTAATTTTCAACATCATCCTCCATCGCCTTCTCAGCTTGGGCTATTCTTCGCTTGATGTCCGTTGTATTTCTTCAGATCCACGTGATGGCACTTCCGAGATAGGTGAAGGAATGCACCTGCTTAGTTTCATTCCTCTCTGTGATACTTCTGCATTCAACTTTTCTCTTTCGCGTATCTATGGTTTTAGTCTTCGTGTTAATTATGTTTATGTTGTATTCTTAGAGAGAGGAACTTTGCATTTAATATTAAGAAATGAATTCAAAAGCCGTCGGATACAGTAGTGTCCCGGACGAGGAGAAACATAATAAGAACTAAGCGGGATTTCTCACTCTTTATTCTCTCTTCTCACAGAGACGATCTGAGGTGTGGGAGAGAGGTAGGGACGTAGCGGGAGGGAGAGGTCGCAGTAAGAGGGCGTGGAGGGAAGTCGCATTCCTCTCGAAGCACGAATCTCCATCATTCACCGCTCCTCCGGAAGGAGAGAGGAAAGGGAGGCGGAGGAATAAGTGGAAGGGTCGGGAGGACGAGAGGAGGGGGTGGGGGATGGGATCGGATAGCCCCGGGACGTGACTCACGAGGCAGTCATGCCGACCCAACCACCCACCCAGGTGACGCCCCCCCCTCCTCCTCCCCATCTCTAAGGTAACGTCCTCATGGTCCAACGCCTCGGAGGTGCAATCCCCCAATAGGATCCTTAGCAGGCCATTGCTCTTTTCTATAAAGGCCGGTTTACACGCGGCACGTAATTGCACAATTTGACGTATGCACGAACGTGAATTTCAAATAGCTCCGTGCAAAGCGGTGAATTAGAGATAAAGATCGAAATCAGAGGAAGGCAACTAAATTTGCCAAAAATAATATTTTTTCAAAGGATAGAGTAAACTTGTTTTTCCACAGTGAATTTAATAACTTGCGACCGTGGTTTCGACGATTAACGTCATCATTATATTCTTTTAATTTCTCTATTCTAGTTTATTCTTTCAAAATGTTTAGTAAATTCCATAAAGTATCGCCGGAAACCACCAAAAATCATTACGATTAACACAGTGTTAGTGAATTGTTGAGGGAATTAGGGTGGAAACCTCTATCAGATCGAAGGGAAAAATATAGAGTAAATCTTTTACGATAGTTTGATGTAGACTATTTTTTGCCAGACACTCGACATATTTTGCTAGAGCCAAACTATTACGGTAGAAAAAATCACAGGCATAAGATTAAGGAATTACTAGTAGACTGCAGAACAGATAGATTTAAAATGTCATTATTTCCACGCACAATTAGGGACCATAATAGTTCCACAATAGATTAGTTCTAGGATACTTGGACCCAGACTAGGTAAAATAGATTTCTGAACATGTGCTTAACATCTTAACATGATTATTAGCTACTAACCTCGCATGCAATTTCCGGCATGATATAGCTTTTGCATGATTTAGTACCTTGTAGAACTATTTATCTGTCCCAGTATCTATAACTAGTAGTCGCATCGTAAGTAGTGAACTGCATGGTAAGATGTTCGTCCATGTAGCACTCTCCTAGTTTCTGGTCTGACCGCGTATTGCCATCCTGACTGCTATTGGCCTGCGCCTGTCATTCCGGGGGAACGTGCGCTGTTCGGATTTCAGCTCGGATGAGAGCCTGACGGCTGGAGTGGAATCACCCCGTGCTACACGCTTTGCAAATTGAACTCAAAATTACATTCATGCACTCAGGCGAAATAGTTGGAGAAAGATACGGAAAATAGATTTTTAAACATAAAAAGCAAACTTCTCTGGGTGTTTGTCCGTGAATTCCCTTCCCATAGAGGAGCACACGGATAGAGTTGAATTTATTCGCTTCCAGTCTATTTTTCTTTTACTCAATTGTACTAGAAATTACTGGGCGTATTTAAGTAGAGACGAACGGCAAACGAAAGCCAACTTATTTAAGATTCTCACTCTCCCACGCAAATTTTGTTTCCATCCCGAATCCGCGACATTATGGAAGGAAAAACATTCGTATAATTGCTCAAAATGACGCGTTTTTTGGAAAACCACCCGATAGTATCGTTTCAGCTGAGTCTCATACGAATGTATAGAGAAAATAAAGCCTAAGACTAATAATTTTGGGACGAGAAGTAACTTTCATTAAAAGGGAAGCATTTTTGAGAATAGCACCAAGATGTCACATCACAATAATAAAATGAAAATATCCTCACAATAAACACCGATATCAAATCTTTAAATTACACAAAAATACAAGCCACTTTTGACATAAATTTTAGAGACATCCCAAAAATAATGTAATCCGCTGGCTTTGTGATATGTGACGGTTGTGCGCTCCAGAAACAAAAATGTGAAAGAGCTGACACGTAGACTGCGTCAATAAGATTTTAATAGAGTATATTGTAAGTTTTCTCAATTATTTTTCTTACCAATCCCTAACTGGCATACTTCTATTATTATCCTTGATTTTAAAAAAGCAGTCCATAAAAAGCCTTAGAGAAAGTTACTGAATTAACTAAATCTTACGGGTTGGACGACGATGAAATTTCCTGGATTAGACAATTCCTTAGCGATCGCGAGCAGACGGTAGCATCAGACGGCGCCATATCTTATGAAGTTCAAGTGACTTCGAGTGTCACACAGGGGAGTGTCTTAGGTCAACTTCTATTCTTGTATATTAACGATATTGATGAAAAAGTAGACAGTAAGCTTCGACTATTTGCAGACGAAGCAGTAGGGTACAGAAAAATCCTCATCAATAATGGAAAGAAAGCGCTTACAAAGGACCTCAAGACAATTCAAGCGTAGTGCGATGCGGGCAGCTTGAATTAAATTTGAAAAAATGTGCTGCAATGAACTTCTGGATAAGAAAATACTCACGTCAATACAGCTTTTACGTGCAGAATTTTCTCTCAAACAACCTTGGGGCGGCTTGAAGGGTAATACGTAGATGTATTACATCGCAAAAAAATTTCGTTATTTTACGGTCTAATATGCGTACAGCGTGAAACTAGTGAAACGAAGTCAAAAATGTAAACTTAATAAACTATTAGGCCTGATATACTAACAAAGTTTCAGCGTCATTCACAATACGTGAAAAGCTTAATTCACTCTCCTCACAACTGCTAATATTTCCAAAAAATACAGGAATATATTCTCTGACATATATATGCTCTAACAACTTCACATGCGATTCTTTCAATTACTCAAAAAAAACCGATCTTTCTTCTTCTTCTAAATGTTATTTCACGACTAACATCATCCCACCGGTGACTACGTCATAATTAAATTCATACTCAATTGCTTTCTACTCTTCCCTATCCCACTGGAAGCATATTTCAGAATCGAAGACCGGCTCACACTTTTCAAAAGCAAATAAAACTTTCAGTTTTCGCTCATTGGAAGCCGAACCAGGAAAAAACACCAAATATCCACTTCAAGCAAAGCCGACCAGGCCACTCCCCATGCCTTTAAACTTTCACGCGTGACTCATGAGCGAATATTCACTCACGTGGGGTCACCTTGAATAAACTAGGACCCATTAAGCGTGAATACGCTTCATTAGCGAGATGACAAAACCATAAAAATATTTGTAATTTTACCAGAATGAAGCCAACGTACAGGCTACAAATGATATAGGACATGACATAGCTATAATAATAGAAACGATCACAGATATATGATGAAGGAACTAGACTATAAGACCAATTGATTTATAATATCATTTTTCACGTAAAATAAATGACAATAATAGTTGCGACAGAATAGTTCTGTGCTACTGTGGTCCTCACTAAGTAAAGTAGGTTTTGCACTAGCGTTAAATATCTTTTAATAATTATCACCAACTCAACCTGCATGAAATTTCCGGCATAATTAGGTACCTTTTAGTACTATTCATATTAATCACATTAATAATACTAATCAGCAGTTGTATTGTAACTAGTATACTGCATGGTAGCGTGTTTGTCTACGCAGCACTCGCCTAGTCGCAGGTCTGATCGCGCAATGTTATCCTGACTGCTTTTGGCCTGCGCCTGGCATCCGGGCGAACATGCCCGGTTCTGATGCGAACTGGGATGAGTGCTGCATGCCCGGTGTGGAATCACCCCGAGCCACACACCCTCGTTCTGTCTTACACGGTATTTCGTAGATGTAGATGAAAGCGAATGAAATGTTTAAGAAGAACCAATTAAAGTGCACATATGCTGAAACTAGAAAGGCATCAAGGCGAATAAATACTTTCAAAGGAATGGTTATTTTCTATTTATCACATAATCTTGCCGTCTCTCACCTTATCGAAGCCCCTTATCGTTTTGTTTCTTATCAGCAACGTAGTACAAACATCACGTTCAGCTGCTCTCAGCACGACTCTTGCATCTTTATGCGTTTGTGTAGTTGCAAAATACATGAATACAAATACCGTTTAGCTCTTACTTAACGTCAAGTTAACTATAAGGTTCAACATCTTGCAGTTAACTTTGACCAAACATTATAAAACCCAGCATAAAAATGTACATGCATATCGTTCGACCTTAACTCCGACCTAAAGGTCACAATCCCACCGATTTCAAACAGTTCGAATAGCCACAAGCAAGTCAAACGGCACCAAAAAGACATCGGCTAAAGCAGCATTATAGGGAAACTCCATCTGTCTCAAACAAGAAAGAAAGGTCTTTAAAGGGCGCCATTCCCATTCGCTTAAGAGACGCCGAGGGCGATATACCGGCCAAAAACATCGGTTACACCACGCCAGCTGAGTCCCGTAACATCAAGGGGTGGTACCCATCTTACGACGCCCACCCGTGGTCAGTTCCCCCTCGGACATTTTAAAAACGGTAAGAGATTAGAGAAAGGAAAGAGGACAAAGTGATAATATTCCCCAGCGGACATTCATCCCTTGGTTTTCTATTAGACGTAGAAGAGGCAGAGGAAAGAAAGACGATCTGGAAAGCGGAGAAGCGCTTTAAACGGTGTCTGAGCGACTTGAGGGTCACTCAAAAGGACCATTAAGGAGATTCCGTTATGGACTTGAAAATCAAATTCAGTCTGTTACCCGATGAGCATATTCACACTCTCAAGGAGAGACTATTTTCACTCACAAGGAGACTCGATCTAGTCAGGATTAAGGGGCCTTTTAAGCGAATACAAGGGTGCAAATATATTTCCAACCCTGAGGACTTTGATGAAGGTTTCCGCTCCTATCTGGTACATGTAGTCCCCGAATATCCACCACAACTTTTCCTTTAATATTTAAACTAATTTATTATTTCTTCTTTCTAAGTCACAGTTATACGCAATTCATTCAATGGATCGATTAATCGTGCATACGCTGCACTTAAAAATGGATATTTTACATCAGCGGGAAGAAAAACAAACGACGGGGCACTTGAACTCCATATCAAATAAAAAATTCTCAATAATAGCTCAATTAATAAATATGAAATGAAGCTATTAAATATCATCATTTAAACAACTTCATCATTAGAAATGTACGCAATGTCAATGGTAATATGTTGCATAATATGATTAGTATTCTACAATTAGGCCCTGCAATAAAATCAATGGCAAAATATTTCCCGGTGTCTTCTTTCAACGAGAACTCGCCCTCCGATTTCAGAGGCAGCCTTGAGCCAGACGCAATCACTCTACATGTAGGTAGAATTCAGCATGATTAAAAACAATATTCCATATTCCGATAAAACCGAAATAACAGTTACTGTCCACAGAAGTTTTCCAAATACGTCACGAAAAACAGAAGCCGTCTTACATGGGATTAAGGTCGGATGTGCACTCAAGAAAATGTAACTAAAAGAAAGAGCAAATAATGATGAAAAAAATGACAACTTCACGGAGTTAGTAAGTATGTTAGTAATTCAAATATGTTTTGAAAGGTAGCCTAACGGTTAAGATGACATTTTTCATCATAATTAGATTACATACATAATTACTTCAATACATTTCCCATCGTGACTCTGGTTACCAACAAATACCAAGGTATCACGCCGAGTCAAAGAAACGAAAAAAAAAACATTTCATCGATAATTTTCGACTTTATTTCAAATACGACGCCGCAAACTATTAATATCTACAATCATCACAAGCTTAAATTAAAGGCATGAGGTGAAATTTTAATTAATCTGAAATTTCCATTCCTTCATGGATGAGTTCATTCAAATCATCTGACGAAACAAAATGAAGGGTGGTCCAGGAATTTTTTCGACTTTCTACAAAAAAATCATCGAAAAGTGCAACCAATAAAGAACCGCCCTCCAGCCACAATTAAACATCGGTACAAAAAATCGAAAACGGTAGAAACAAAGCAACAAATCGAACTGAATCGAATAGTTAAACCTAGCGAAAAATTTGGCCGCAACTTAAAGTCGGTTGGAGTGAATTATAAGCACCGATTTGCGTGAAACTTTGTACATGCGCTCTTATTAGTGATATCCAGAAATGATAGCGATAGAACTGCACCAAACCATCATAACGTTTTTTTTCGCAGTTCAATGTCATTTTAACACGTGGCATAGCATAAGACACATAAGTTACATAATAAATCGACTACATATGAACATAATTTTCTTTTAAACTTGAATTTATCCACCTTTTATTATAACAAATATTCCTAACATATATCATGGTCCCATACTAAGTCAAATATTCGGTTAAAAAAATAAATGAATACATTTTCCACTAAATTTCGTGTATTTGGCCTAAAAAGTCAAATTTTAACACGTTTTAATGGAGGGAAAGATATTGAATACATCTCTTTTGTTACTTCCATTACTGCCAGTATGGCGAAACATCGAATAAACATATGCACTTGAAGAAATCGACTACATATGTACAGATTTTATGTTAAACGTATAATTATCCATTTTCTATAATAACAATAGTTCCTATAATTGGCCCAAGTACTATTCCGAATTACAAAAAATAATTAAATCGCGCACTCAACGCCCCAAGATAACCGCTCCAACCACCTTGTAGGAACCAAGGGTATTTTCATCAGACAAGAATTCGCATCCTGACGTTAAAAATTTATCCCCACTTCGACCAGTCTTCGCTCAGGTGACTGGCGGACAAGAGGGAGTCTTCAAAGCGAGCCGACTGTCTTTTCCGAACGAAGGCCGGAGGAAGGGGGAGGCCGTTAAAATACCGCCCGGTCATCCATTCGGCAAACGGATGATTTTTGCCACGCGGAAACATGAGAAAAAAAATTATCCTAACGGAATTTCCTCTTATTTTCGTCTCGTTCCGGCGATTCCCTTTCCGGCTCCAAGGAAAGTGGTGGTCATTAAAATATGGCTACGAATTAAACACGTCGAATTCTTCAATAATGTAAATAAATGAAGCGCATGGTAACACGGCTTAGTGAGCTCGTAAGCCTTAACACGCTCTCTACCCGTATTGAAGAGGTGAACCAGGTGAACCCGTACTGAAGAGGTGGGTGAACGGCCTGATGTGGTGGCTATAAAGCTCGTAGCTATCGAACCTCAAAAATCCATCGAATCTTGGTAAACACGGAGTATAGGGCACAAGAAATAATCCTTACACGGTAAGGCTATACAAAAACGAAACCGATATAGTAATTCTAAAAATTATCCATTATTGTAAAGGGGATATTATTGGCGAAACAACTAGCGTAAGAACTTGCCCATAGATATATTCTATGAACAGTATTCTGCTATCGACCTCTTGTTTTATAAATCCCATTAAATATTAAGTATAGGTCCGAGTTAGTGATTCAAACAATCATCCTTCGCCAACCAACGTTTCGGAATTTAATAATTTCCATCTTCAGGACTACATAGAAAGAAAAATGTGAGGGTACAACAATACAAATCCTACACATTAACGTCAATATAATTTACAACAGATAATTTACAAAAGAGGTAATTATCTTTTGCAAATTATCTCATGTAAATTATATTGACATTAATATGTCAGATTTGTATTGTTGTACCCTCACATTTTTCTTTGTATGTAGCCCTGAAGATGGAAATTATTAAATTCCGAAACGTTGGCGAAGGATGATTGTTTGAATCACTAACTCGGACCTATACTTAATATTTAATTGGACTGATATAGGTAATCTATATAAATAAAATTATTAATACACATAGTACATATATTAATAACGGTGGCTCTTATCCGCGGTACGTGTTGCTAAACCGATATGGTAATTCCAAAAAATTACCCCATACTGCAAAGGGGACCTTATTGACGAGTCAACTAGCATAAGAACCTGCTCAGAGATATAATTATAAATATATATAGTACATATATTGATAACAGAGTATCTTATCCGAGGTACGTATTTCTAAATCAAGTTCTTCACTTCACCAAAGAGGAATGGATCCGTTCCCAGATTCAGAAATTCAACAACAGTTACCCATTGATGCTGAATTAAGAAATAAATGAATTAGAAGAGCTCACAGTTCGGATATAGAGGCCAAAACGAAGCATGAAAAGAGCGCCGACAAGAGTTCGTCGGTCGAGTGGTGCGTAGTCGGAGCTGTACCACAGCATAAGAAAATGGTCCGCGCGAAAGATTTTCTCAGGCACATCAGTGGGTTAGATGGATTGGGTAATTAAACTGCGCAACATACTATTTTGTATTCCGTAAACGATGAAGCCGGGTTTCTCCCCGCCCCTTATCATTACCCGAGGGAATGGGGGTTAGATCAACATCTATAAAATATTCTGCTAGCAGCCTAAAAATTATCTGGCAGTTGATGTGGTTGCTAGATCACTATCTCCCTATCCCGAGAAACCAGACTGATTGAGATTTGTTCATTTGAATCCGGACCCCTAAAAGAGAAGTAAAGTTGAAGGCACATCATGGCGCTTTATTCCGTCCTTGGGATGGGGCGTAAAACTTCGGATCCCTGGCACATTCCGTTAACGCAAGCCAGTGGCGACGTTTCCACCAACCACTCTAATAGATAACCTCACTACACTAACATAACCACCTTCCTCAACAGCAGAAATCACCTGTTACCGGTCGCCTCCCGTTTAAATCAGCCAACTAAAATACTGTCAGATAAATCTAACCCTTTCCAACTTATCCCCCAACCCAACAACAGGTCAAGTGACCACAGTATAGGTACAGCAGGATCCCTCGAGGACAACTAGAATCGACGATTCCGACAATGATTTAACTGTCAGGGGATGACCTCAAGTCACTACTGGTTATTAATTATGTGAAAATGAAATTCGGACGCTTTTCTCAAAGCTTGGGCTTAATTAACACGAAAAAACCATTAGCTAGCAAATAGTTTGTGGCATACCATAGTAATAAATGGTTTAAAAAAACATCGGCACACCGCAATGTGGTCACGTTTGTTCGTTCGGTGATTTCAAAAATTCGCACGTCTGTTATTCGATAGGCTCGAGAAGAGGATGCTATAGTAGTACTATAGTTTCGGAACGAGGGGACCTCGTCTCAGGCAATAACCTCGCACCTCCTTAGCGCTCCGCCCGGCAACTTTCGCTACTCCCTCGTCCCAAGCACAGCTGTTTTCACTGATGACAACTCCAAACGAAATACGTCCTTATAGACCATTTCGACACCTAATGCAGCAGAAATAACTTCATCACGAGCACCAGCGTCACGACAACAAACACGCTCGTTGCTATAGCAACTCCCTCCACCGAAAGCCAAAACCAAGGAAACAGCATACATACAAAGGTCAATAGTATCCATGGCCAACACATTTTCGTCACACAGCCAGTCAAATCCACGTGAATTGCTTCTAAAGATTATTAAACCTTGAAGGCATTACCTTGGATTTATTAAGATAACATCATAAATCTCCCCATCGAACTGAAACTTTCGGCGTTGGGCAAATATTCAGGGTACTTCAAATCCCCTATGAACCTAAAATGTTATCATTGACTCCTCCCTTAAGTAGAAATCCATTTCGAGAATTTTACTGACCAATTCATTAGTTAAAAATTAAGCAATGCCGTTTCTCAATAAGGTACTAAAAAAACGTACTTGTAGCAATGAGTAACAACACTCTGGTGAACGAGAGGGAAAAAATTGTATGATTGTCATACTACCTGCACGGGAAATACAACCTTCTCTAGTTCTATTCATTTATTGGTGAATTCTATGATACATTACTTGGCACAATAAACTGTACCGTGAAAAGCGGTCATTCAACAACTTTGCAGAAAATCGTACATCTAAATCTTTCTCAATTGGTCAACCTTCGCAAACACGTATCGCTAGAACGCAGAGCCTTCAAGATCATGACTCAAAATCCAAGGTAAGTTCTAAGGTACGTGCCAAGGAGTTCTTTCCAGTTCCTGAAAATCATTATTAATAAGATTACCTTCCTAGCTTTCTTACAAAAGCATTTCCTCGACAGCCCGCCAGAAAAAAAACAATCGCTAGCTCTAGCAGAACACTTGAAAATAAAATGTTTCTATCTGTTCAATCCTTCAGAGTAAGAGAAAGTTCATTAATATACAGTACATAATGAGATTTTAGCAATCAAAGAAATTATGACTAGATGACAAGTATGTTGGAAAATATTTGTCAAAAATCTAGAAGAAGAATCTTGAGGTTTCTGAAAAGCAAGACAATGAAGAGCATGTTTGAAATACTACTTCACTCTCCTCTCAGGTTTCCTTTCCACTACTTCTTTACAAGTACTGTTGTATTCGTCGCCTAATTGCGAGCAATATCCACCACACAAGACAATAAGAGAACTTTAATATACCTCGTTAATGAGATCCATCAGGGGCTGCTTTCCGTTTTCCTCACTAGCAGGGATTAGAGCATCGTTCAAATCACTCATTTTGCACAAAACCAGTCCACCACGCCAAGTTTAATACACTTCAATCACACGTCAAACAGTACACGATAAAACAAACGCTAAATTATCATGAAGGCTATCATCACTGCCACACTGATAACAACACCACACGTTAATTCCTAATTATTATGAATAAAACTGCAACACGGTTCTCGTCCCAGCAGCCTGAGTAAAATTCAACCACCCCCTAACTACACGCTACTCTCGTATCGCTGTCCATGCGAGACTCTCTCTGAAACTGCCATGCTCAACCTGTCATCCACGAAGTCTGCTATCCACCTGACTACATCGAAGTCCTCGCCAGCTCGTCAACTTGTTTTTGTCTGGAATGTGGAGTCGGCGAACACCGCACCTTCCCCCACTCAACCACGGCCGCTCACCAGCGCGCTGGTGTCAACGGCATCTTGCGGACTTCCACGAACTATTAATGGTATTTCGTTACCGGGTTACCGGCGGCGGAGGAAGGCAGTGTAAGAACCGCGTCAGACGAGCATATACACATTTACAATGCAGTTCAATTAAGCTCATTAGCAGGTTATTCCGGCACACCCTAGTTTCGCTGGCATAAAATCAAGTAATTAGTAACCTTTCATACACATCGATTATAATGCATTAATTCCTCGATATGCTCCACATGCCACCAACTTCCCCACTACCTTATGTATGTTTTATGACATCTACCCGTACATCTTTTAAAATTCAGCCTTCACAAAATCATCCACGCATTCAGTTATTTATACGATTTTTCTTTATATTTTCCTTGTCAATACATTGCTTGAATTACCATTGGCAATAAATATTTGAAATATATAAGCTTTTGAGAAGCAACTCAATGGGAATCTGCTTAATTACCCAGTTAGAAACCTACATATCTGATTTTTAAAAATTAACAAATAGGCATCTGCTGGCCATCCCCTTCAGCTTAGAAGAACCTAAATTGTTTGACTACTGATTTTCCCTCAAGCATCCAGATTTCATAATTTATATATTATTTCCTACAGCGTTATCCTTGTTTCTGCAATTTGTATTCATTGTTTCCCCAGGATTTTTTGTAATTCTTTATATTATTTTAGATGTACTAGTAGTAGAGGTAAAACTCTACGTTTACCAATCGAACACAGACCCACCAAAACATTCAAATCCAATGGAAATCGAATAAAATATTGATTTGAATAGGTTCATATAGATTCGAAATCTTTTGTAGAGGAAGCGGGCCGAGTTGGCCTGCTTCTCATATCAATCCCACTAGCCCGTTGCATTTACCATACCGAGCTGAACCAGCTAAATCAATCTGAGCTCTATTGGTAGTGAACTTGGTGAATAAGGGTTGAGTAAACCATAATAATATTTACAAAACTAGAAGTTATTTTTCGTTCAGATTCACTGTTGACTGTGATTTAATTCTCTGTATTATCTACATCTGATATTGAATGTATGTATTGCCTAAGATCAATTACATTTGTACTCAACAAACAAAAGAAATTACTACTTAAATATAGTACATGTTCACCCTCCATTCCATAATGTTACCTCTCGGAAGTTGTATCTATGTATCATTACTTAAATTATACTCCCGCATGCACAGTAATCACTACAAACTATATCTTTTAAATTTTAGACGAGACTGCAGATGTCATAAAAGGGAAAAATAACGGGAGAGAGAAGAATGGGGCACAACACAAAGCTTGATGCCATTATCTTACCACAAACCAGGAATGATACCTGGCAATTGGGAGCTTTCATAAGCTCAATTTGGACCTGTTGGGTGGACCAACCTTCAAAATATGTATTGGTAGCAGGTCATTGCCCTTCGAACTTTTCACATCATTGGTTCAGCAGAGCAATTCCTTTCAGCAACTACAGATATTTTTTTAAAGGCTGCATATTGTATTATTAAGAAATTCAAAACTACTTCAGCATCCTTTTTATTTAAATGTCTAAAAAATACTGTTAATAATATACAAAAGAAGGCCAAAAAGGTAGATCATAAGAAACTTTGGCCATAAAATGAAAAAATACACAGGCACAAGATTTTCAAAGTTCATACCTTTACAAAGGACCACTAGACAATTACCTACCTTCTACCTACCACTTGAAAAAAATATTAAAAGACTGCATGGTTATAATATGAACACCCTTAATATTCCTTAAACTGTAGCCCAATACAAGGCTATTTCACAGCCAATAGCCAATAAACTTCATCTGGCACAATTTTTCATAGATAACAGAAACAATGGAGGCCAAATCAGAAGCCTTTCCACAATATTTGTTCAGAAATTCCAATATTTGGTCTAAGAAAACATATGGCTAGGGTATAGGCACAGTACACACAATGAGACAGGTATGCATCACCATTAATCCAGGACCTTAATCGAAGAAGAGGGAATTTATTTCACTGAAACCACAGTCTTAGTTTTCCTTTACCTTTTCGAACTAAAAGCCTGTTGCATATGCAAATTTGCCAACAACTGACAGTGAAAGTGTTCCAAGGTTATTCTTAAGACAATTTTCTCTTTATGATTCAAAATTCTATAAATAAATATCTACAATCATTCAATTTGAAAAGTCACCAATATACATTATTTTACCACCAAATTTACTTATTGAGCAAGTTTTAATAAAATAACATACTCCACAATTCTAATATGGTTTTCACTCACACTACTCAGCTAGCTAAGTTCACCATCAGTTTAAAAAATACTTGCTCCAGGTGTTAATACAAAATACGCATACACACTCTTGTGTACAGTCAACTTTTAGAGATAAAATGTTTGAGGCAGAAAAATTTTAAGGTAAATCTTTCTCAGCACGAGCCACTTAATTACTGAGCAATATCCCCAAATCAGAACCTACTGAAGTAAATACGAAATAAACAGGATATTATAAGAATACACATTGTGCGGTATGTGACCATTATATTGACTTACAGAACAAGTACATCTTCAACATTTTACGGCTACAATTCACCATTAAGCCTTAGAAAATCCTCAAAAAACTCAATTCATACATGGTCATATTTTACCTTAAGATCTCCAGCAAACTTTCAGTTACTCAAATAACCAAGCCGATCGGTGGATAAAAATATTTCCATAGGTTGATCACATGATTAATCGAGGAATTTCTATGTCAAGCACCATGAAAATGGTAAATTTATAATTAGGCAACAAAATAGTTCAGTATATTTTCTCACTTGGTATATCCAAAATACTGGTTCCTCACATATTCTGTAATCCTTCTATCTTGTACTCTTACTCTCAGGTGTGTCTTTTGATCTCTCAGCAAATAAAGGTATAATTATTATCCATATATCATGGAACACTTCATTTAAATTTGTTGTACAGAATTGAGGCTCATGTCATGCAGAGATTATAATTAACATCCAAAAGAAGGCCCTAGATCTCCCATGCACTAAACCCTAACATATATTATAATTACATAAACCATTACCCCCTTCACCCACACTTCAATGGCAGTGATACGTATTTCACTAGTTGTGTTTGTCAGTGTACTCTCCGTTTTACTCTAAGCTAAATCTAACCTCCTAGACTATGTACGAGTCGTGGTCTAAGCTACTATACGATCAACGCAGATATCATGATATCCCATATGTTTATTCAAAGTTCGTGCCATCAACGGCCTAAGAAAATGGCCAGCATAGGGGTTCACAATAAACTTCATAGGAAACTTAAGGGTCCCTGGAGCACCGAAGTGTTCAAGAAGAAACACGAAGACGATTAATTGACTAAATGTAACTAGTCATTGCAAGATTATCTTTTTACCTAATTATTAAGGATGGACTGATACCGATATGAAGTAACGGCCGATACTTATGGTATTGGTAGTATCGGTATTGTTAGTCACGTCAGTGTTTTTTCAGATTTTTTCAATTTTCAGATTTTTACCGCCAATTCGGCCAATCAAATGAGGTGTCGAACACTACAGCTTGAGTGCTGTGGTACCGAATGCCATCAGCTCAATGTAAGACAGAGTGTGTTTCTTTTGATCACCTGTCTTCACCAAACTTTTCCAGTGAATTTAGTGTTTCGCCTGTGAAATAATGGTTGTTTCGGTAACCTGGTTTCTTAGTTGATTGAGCCAGCTTAAAATGTTTGTGGTGGAATATTGAGTTTGTATTATACCTAGAACAAGGTAGTATCGGTAATGGTATTGGGGGGAGTAGAATTGGTATCTGAATCGGTATTGGCAATTTCTGGTATCGGTCCATCACTACTAATTATGTATACCTTTTAATCAATGCCTAGTTAAATTTGACTACATTTTCCTCACAGGGTTGCTACACTATGTTTTTTAACTCCTTGACTTTTCCAAGAGTATTGAAACATTCTCACTGACCTTCCCAAATAGTAATAATATTTAAAAAGAATAATGATTTAGAGATATGACGATGTTAGGTCAGGGTTTTTCCTAGGAAAATGACATGCAAGAGAGGGGTAAGAAATCTGCACCAGAGATAATATGGATACACTCTCTCTTCACAGTATTGCTGTCGGGCTGGTGCATATAGTTGTGACCAGAGTGACCAGTTAAGGGTATTTGGAGACAAATAGATAGATATTGATTTCATGACAAGTCAAAGTAGCATGATTCCTTCTTCCAACAGCTGTACAGCACCATGATTTCAATATCAAGTTCTTCACTCAAGTGGGAGAACACCATTTCTCATGATCGGTACAAGATAATGCGTTTGAACGATAATTTGAAAACAAATTTCACAAATCAGGATGCTAATGACAGGCTTTAAAAAGACAGAAAAGGTGAAAAATTCAACACATTTCCAGGTAATTTATTTAAAAATCCCCCGACTTTTCCATGACAACTTTGAAATTCTGTTTCCTCACTTTCATTCCATCCCCTGACTTTCCACCTCTCCTGATTCTCCAGATCTGTAGCAACCCTGTTTCACATAGTTATTTCATACTATGTACACACACATGCCTAATAACTGTGACACATCTTTAGGCAAACAAGTACTTATTATTCTCAATATATAAAATACTTGAACACATCACATCAGTTTTCATCTGCAAGTTGGTCAACTATTAGTAAAAGAGTAATAACTTTATATGAATAAACTTTATACATACAACATTGGTCTTGTTAGACACGACAATAGGACAACCATCCTCAAATCTGACTTCCTAAGTTAAAATAAAGACACTATAGAAGTCCTCGATTCTGCATTTGCATCTGAAATCTTCTGTTCAGCCTTACTCCTTTTAAGAATGTTCTCTGCTCTTCTTTCATTGCATTACTGAAAAAAGGAAAGCATGGAATTGGTTTTTACATTGGTGGTTTTGGTTAAAGGTATTAGCATTTGTGTGGCACGCATCTTTCCCTACCAGACAAATAAGACTAGAGCCAACAAAGATACCAGCATATTGAAAGTCAGCTTGAAGGGAAAAATTAAAAATAATATAGTTTAGTTCAACTATAAAAACGAAAACCGGTAAAGAGAATCAAAACTAAGGCCTGAATTGAAACGAAATGAGTGTCCAAAAAAAGTTAACTACATGCTTTTAACTATTGAATGAATAGCTTTCACAACCAAAATTAAACTAATTTGTCACAATTGCTTTACTGAGAGCATATCAGCCTTATAACTCACATGACCAGAAACTATTAACATGATAGAAGTGAAACAGAAAAAATACATACCCCCTTTCTGGTATCAACTTGGTGACAGCTTTGCGAGCTGTATCTTTAGCATGGACCTTGTTTATTGTAGGTTTATTTTCAGCAGCAGGCACTGTGACTACAAAGAAACAGGCAAAATAAAAATTTAAGTAACTGAGAGGTTAATATAGTTTGCATTACAGTTTCTCAAGGTTTCAAGCAACAAAGATATTAGAATACATAAAAAAAACATGTGGCAACAGAGCATACGATGCACAATAGGTAACTGACAGTAATCTCAGGTAAACTAACAAATAAACCAAAAAAAAAAGAATTCTCTACAAAAGGAGAGTTAAGTTGTTCTCTACTACAATTTAGAATAATGAATAAGGCACATACCATTATTGGCCCCAAATCTGAAGACAGCTCCAGTTTCAGGTTTCTTGGTCTCACCCTGACCAAAAGAATAAAAAACAGCTGTTAGGAACCACATGAAATTGATGGTAAAGAAACAAACTTCATCCAGTAACTTGAGCATACATTCCAGTGTATTGAAAAAAAGAAATAAGCATTGCTCTGTATCATTCCACTATACACTCAAATAATCAATGTCCCATCAGATACAACTTGAGGATAACAAAATAAACAACTTGCATTTAAATGCTTAAGTATACAACTGAGTTTCAACCAAATCTTGACAGAACACAGCTAAAACAATTGTACACACCTACATGAGTAGACTATTTAGTTCTTTCCCATTATGAAGCAATAAAACATCAATTCAGTAAATGGAAGGCTATAAATCCATTCTTAAGACCTATTTTAGACTCTTACAATTATTTTTTTTACTTGATAACATTTTAGGGTAATTCACATTTCTTTCCCAGTCAAGAAACAATAAAAACACATTATCATTCAGTCATTAATTCTGACAGAGTACCATATAAAATTGCACATGATGAGCACTGTTACCAAGAAAGTTTCTCATCATGAATTAGGAACCCTAATGCATAAAATTCTTCAGACTCAACATATCAAGTCCTATGTAAAGCCACCATATACAAAGACATCTTCACACATAAAAATCTGGCTATCAGGAATATGTCCATAATTGTTTCCACCAATTTACTTTTCACAAGGATACCGGTTTTGATTAATACTCCATCATAAGATTCAATAATGAGAAGTCAACTATGCTTTGAATAAATGAGTTTAACCCTTTCGAGACGGTAGAATTCTCCCCTATGCATATCCACTAAACTGAGTACCAAGAGAGACTTCCTCCCTCTCTGTACGGACCATTTTTGTACACCATTCGTGGAGAGTTCACTCAGGTATACACTCACACCCAGCTCCAACCTTTTTCCACTCCTCCCAGCGGGGACCTTGCTATTATATCGGACTTCGGGGCAGATAAGCTCAACCCTTTGCTGGTTTACAACCTGCCCAGCGGCATGGGTTCGCTGTCAACTATTTGTCTATTAATTGGTTTTACTACATTTTTATTTGTTGCTTGCTCTCAAAATGTTGACTTGGAAATGAGTTCCACATTTTTTACAGTGCGTTTACAAATTTTAAATGAAACTCTACCATCAAAATTAATGGATTTCACGCAAAAACCAATTTCGATGCAAAATTGTGTGCTCCTGAAATACCCTTTTTTGATTCCCATGATGCCCTCGACAAAACACATTAATTATTCATTTCCTTGAAATGCATTACCTGAGATAAACATTTATTTTCAGAAAAGCACAATATCAATCACAGCTATGATCTCCATTGTACCGTATGAAAAGTCTGCACCACCACGGGTATACAATACTACTGTGGAGCTTCTCTGGAATTGCATCCATCAGTATAATTACTTTTTATCTCTTATAACTAACGAGAATGAGAATAACTTATTCTCATTCTCGTTCTTATCTCCGAAATACTTTTCAAAAAAAAGTTTCTTTCCAGTTCTGTCTCAGTCTTTAGTGGCTTGTGAAGTTTCGAAAAAAAAATCTCCTACAAGTTGGTGTGCTGAGTGCAGTAAGAGTGGTAAAAGACGCGAGACACAATATATGTGTGATATATGTGATGCTGGACTATGTGTTGTACCTTGCTTCAAGATATTTCACACTCAGAAAAACTATTAGTGCATGGAGGAAGTATATAATTTCACAATAAAAATATTCGCAATCTTGAAAAATGTAAAAAACGAAAGAGTAAAAAATATAAATAAAAAAAAATATTTTTTTCTATTTATAATTTGTACTTTTTTTAATTTTTCACGGTAATAACACACAACAAAATATAAAACAAAAACATATTTTTTGTTTTATATTTTCTGATACATACAACATTCATTCGTTTGCATAAAAAAAATCTGATATTTTCGACATTTGTCTCCCAGGTCAGGAAATCTACTGTCGTATATTTCCGGCATTCATAGCGAAAGAGTTAAGGGATAAAAGATGGAAGCTGGAAAAGGAAAAAGAACTCTAAGAGCACTTAGACCAGTTGATTCAGAACAGTGGGTCAGGACTTTTTAAGTTTGGAAAAGGGACTCTGATTAGGGCAGCATGATAGCTAGAACAATGATGTTTTGCATCACTTACACAGCTTCTGAGATCATCCCCAGAGGCATGCACAAGGTCAGATTCTACAATTAAAAATTTAAAAAAAAACAAATTGTGTAACTTGAAAGATTCAACTTGCTTTTAAGGCAGTTAGAGCGAAATATCAATTTACCCAGAAATCAATGAATTCAGTCGAATTTAAAAGAAAAATATATCACCCTTCGATTGACTCCAAAAATTTAACCCCTAGTCACATTACTTTCAGAGATATTTGTACCAGCCCCTTTACATGGGATATGGTACGTCTATGCACTCCAGAGAGAAATTATTTACAAAATGAGGAATTTCTAACACTCAGATGTCATAAAAAAACTAATAGTGTATACTTAGTTTGTATGTTTTCTGAACTATTTTTGAAAATTAATCACAATTTCACCAGAGTAAGTTCTTGGGTATCACAAAAAACATTCCGTTTTGAAGTAGTTTCAGATGCACTGTGTTATTAGTCTAATTAAAGACTTATTTAGATTTAGATAATTGAAACTTCTGTTACGTAAAACTTTGCAACATTAATAATGCAATAATTAATTCGTTTGTCTTAAGGCTGGTGAAACTTAAAGAGTAAAAATACGAATATGGTCTCTATTGTTACTAGGGATCTATCTCACTCATACAACCTTAAGAAAATGCAGCTTTTACATACTCTGCAGTGAGACAGTTGCAAATAAATTTTTTTATACCTCCAAGATGGAGTGAAGTTTTTCTATTAGAACAAAACAGTATTAAAGCTTTCTTTGATAAGGAAACATCACATCAACCTTCCCCCAGCTCATCATGGGGGTGGGCCACAGAAGCACTTTCCAACCCAAGATAGAGTAACTATGTGGTTCCTAAACAACAAAAATGAGATGGGTAGGAAGTAAGACATCCATTCCCAATGAGCTAAGTTTCCTAAACCTCTCACCACTGTTGTTCGCTCCCACGGCCAATCCACAAGAATCCCCTTTATGAGAAACCTTTTAATGCATGCACAATAACCTACTTAGATTTTATAGTAATATTGCTAATATCGAATGGTATGGTGCAAAAATATTATTAGGTCATCGGTCATTAAACATAGAATTTTTACGCTGAAATACAGGGACTTAATAGAAATGCAATGGCACCTCTTCACACAACTTTTTAATATCAATTTTTACCAGAATAATAAAGGTCAAAAACTTATACAGCATGCACTAGATACAGAGGCACTTAGCATATTTTATTCAGCTTAGGTCATCGATAATATGACAAGAATTTAGGTTTAAATAACAGACTTCCAGTCTTCATCAGAGTGTACAGCTGACATACTGAGATGAATGTTGCAACTGGCTGAGGGAAACTTTGGCTGTTTACCTTGTTTACCGAAGTTCATAGTAAACTACTTCAAAATTAGGCATCAAATAAACATTGCTGGATGTTTTAAGCTCGAAGCTCAATATACCCATCCTTAGTTCATTAAGAAATCATTAGATCAAGTCCTGCCAAAAAGCTATGGATGCTGGAGTTAGTATAATTACTTGCTTTCGTTACAAGGTAAAAGCTTCAGTTTAACAATATGTCCCATTTTACCTCAAGGAGTGTTTCCATGGGATTTCAAAAACAAACAAGGGAGCATTAAGCCTAAATCTACTAATTATAGCTAATTTAATACATATTAAGAAAACAGTGCTTCAAAGCGCAGGTTCCTCCTAACCCCGATCTCGCTCTCCCTCCCCAACCTCCAACACACTCTACAGGTCAGCATACACTTCAAATTCATCCATCTTTCCAAATTTCCTCCACCTGATCCCTTCCACTTATTCAACAAAGGTGCAGTGGATTACTTCTTTAGCACCCGATGATGGCATACCAGCCAAAACTAGCAATGAGATGACAAATGAGCCAAAGGAAAACAGTTAATTTACTCCTTTGAAAATGAATGAAGGCTAAATACATTCCAGTTACTTGGCTCCATTTTTCTGCCCAAAAATCTCTATTAATCACCATTCCTAGCTTACTAAGGCATACATTATGAACATCATATCCACATTAAACTTGTCAGGTAATTTCACAAAAAAATTATGACATATACTCAACAGAATTCCATGACTTTTCTAGGCTAGTGAACACCGCGATTTAGGAGAATTTCAAGTGATGAAGCTCTTTTTGATCAAAGTGAAATTCAATTCATACATTCCACTGCTGCCAATGATGGGTTAACATATGAAGATAATACTCCATACAGCAGGTGCCATACGGCTTAGTACGCCAAAGACAAAATTTTCAATGATTCACGGAGCATCCGATGGGCTTAGTGTTCACAGAACAATGCCTCTAAGTAATGTCTCTATTACATCATGAATGAAACCATTATGCTGAGGTTCAAAGATCATCAAAGAAACCTTTATATTGATATACATATTTTGATTGGAAAATTTTTAACATCCTGCGTCACAAAGTTAACAACTCATCAAAGCCTCTAAGCCCTAGGCTTGGCATGAGATGACTTACCTTAGCATTATTTTTCCTTGGTGGATCTGTTTTGCTTCTAAATGAAAAGAGAGGACCACTTCTCTGTACATTTCGTCTCCTCAAATTACGTTGGTGCTCTACATCCCACAGAGAATCCATTTTTTCAAAAGCATTTTGGTGTATGTTGGAAAAATTTGGGGCCTTTTTCACATCTAGCTTCGGAATTCTGCTGCGATTTGCTAAAACATGAAAATCTATGGTTACACAAAAAATCTTTCTCACTGTCAACAATATCATTTGATGTGAAGCAAAATTTGCTACCCAAGAGTAGTAAAAAAATACTCCCAGTTGTTTACAGCATGATTGTACCACTGAATAGCTACCACAATGGGCACATTACTCGAGACTCATTTCTTTAATAGCAAACACTCATGTAGACACCAGAACTTGTAAGTTAACATTACACTCACCACATAAATCACTTGAGAGAAATTTTAGAAGTCACCATTAAGTAGCATACACAAACTTTTACAAATAAAGTAGCATACACAAACTTTTAAAGCTTCAGAAATTACGTTAAAATATACTGGTTTCATGAAAACCACTAAATGGCACAGGCATAATAGTTTCTCAGTGAAAAAAATCAAAATGATCCAATCAAAAGAAAACATTAAATTAGCCATATGATGTGGTCATTACAGATATGTTCTACTACAAATCAGTCCATCTTGCAGCAAGTTCCAACTTTGAATTCCAATACCTCAAAAACCTTTTAAATATCTTGCAACAAATTGAGATACCACATTCCTCTCTATGACCCGCAAATGCACCAAAAATAAAGAAATAACAAAAGAAATCATATGTATCTACTGCAGTCCATTGACATTTGGTTGCTCCACAACAGAAAGTGTCACGGGAAAATTGAGGATTTAACATGCAGGAGAGGTTTCCCAAATGAATACAGTAACAACTCAATAATACGAAGCTGGCAGGACCGAAAAATCGGCATTTCATAATTTTGAGTTTTGTATTTTCAAACCTTTTTAATAAATCGTGAAAAATGTTTCCCCTTCCTCACTGACTTCTCTGGTCTTTGGAAACGTTTTAAAACAATTTATAGTCATTATTCGTGAAAGCATTGAAAATAATACCTTCATATCATAACCTATGCATCACAAATGTTCGTGAAATAACCATCACCTCCTAGTTCCCAGTGCAAATGATTTTTAGTTGGGGACGATTTTATTTGCAAAATTTTTGTCCAGTTTAGGAGATGTATATAAAGCAAGTTCTCCATTTTGTATGAGACTCTAGCTGTCTTAATCTGTGGCTAATCAGGACATACAACTGGTATGGGCGTTTAACAGAGGCATTTGTTTCTAACATTACGCAGTTAAGACGGTAACTGACCCGACCACACTTCCAATCACCCTTTCGTTATCACTCAATCATAGGTAAAATGAGCATAAGACTCAGTCCATTCAAAAATCCTTTGCAGGTCATTATTTGTGGTTTATTCCACACCACCTGCTGGATATACGAACTTGAGAAGAAATATTACTTCATTCCAATTACTAACCGCTTGACGACAAATTGGGCATGACCTGGACATTTTCCATATATCTATGAGCTCAGAGTATACTAAGTTTCCTGTTATAAATGGCGAGATTTTTCCAATAGATGGAATATAAATGTTGATGTTGTGGAGAATGATACCAAAGAAAATATTACCTCTGTTGTAATTGTTTCTAACTCTTTGTAATCTCCCACCTGTGACGTTTTTACTCACTCATTTGTTTTTGTAATACCGGAAGTTGTTTCTAAAATAAACTGTGCTTCGCCATGTTGTTCCTATACGAGCCGGTTGTTTTCATTCAAAGCTCCAAGAAATCCCTGGTAATCGTTCTCCCGAGCTAATATTTCAACAGGTTATGGGCCCAGGACGACATCCGTGAATCGCCGCTGTGTGTAGAGATCGTTTTTTGTGGTAAACAGTGTTTTTTCTGTCAGCAAAATGTACGAAACTCAGGTCACGTCGCAGTCGTACGGTTTTGAGAAACTCGTGGGCCGGGAGAATTATTATGACTGGTCTTTTGCGATGACGAATTATTTGCGTCGCAATGGGTTGTGGAGTAGTGTTCAAGGAACGGACAGTGGTGAAGGGAAAGAGCATAGGGATGAAAAAGCGTTGGCAGATATTTGCCTCATGGTACAGCCTGTAGTATATCCTCATGTTAGGCCAGCTAAAACAGCAAAGGACGCGTGGAATGCTTTATCTAAGGCTTATGAGGACAAAGGTAAATGGCGGTATGTTTCCCTGCTTCGCTCAATGTGCCAAATGAAACTGGATAAGTTCGCATCAATGGACTCGTATATTAGTGAGGTGATCGGGTTGGCGCACAAGCTGGAGGGTATCGGTGAGCCGATGGCTGAGAATTTTGTTGCTGCAATGCTGCTTCAGGGGCTGCCAAATTCGTACGATAATCTCGTCATGGCTATCACTAGTGGTGAGAGTGTTTTGAATTTGGATCGTGTGAAAACTATTTTGCTCGACGAAAGCTACCGGAAGAGCGTGAGTGCCGGTCAAAATTCTAGTGTTCCCGAATCCAGTGCCCTGTACTCTAAGGGCAGTAAGTCCAACTCTTCGACCATGGCTGGGAGTTCGTCGGTTGTGAAGGCGTGGAAGTGCTGGAACTGTGGTGAAAAGGGGCATCTTAAAACGCAATGCCCACAGTTGCGGAAGAAGAAGGATCCGAACGAGAGCAGAGCCGAGGTTAAGGGAGAGAAGAGTGGAGAAGATAGGAGAATGAAGAGAAGTCTTCTGTGTGCCCTGTCGGCTGCATCCTGTGACTCGGATTGGTTCGTAGATTCCGGAGCATCCGTGCATATGTCACCGTATGGAGACCGTATGCATGATTATTGTCCAGACATTGAAGGCCATGTAGAGATTACTGTTGGTAATAACGGTAAGCTTGTGAGCAAAGGTGTTGGATCTGTAAACTTAAATGTAAGTGACCATATTTCTGAACTGAAAAATGTTGTGCATGTTCCTGGCTTGAAAGAAAATTTGATTTCTGTTAGTCAAGTGGCCGACAAAGGAATCACTGTCGTGTATGATAACAAGGGTTGTAAAATGTATGACAATGACTTTGTGTGTAATGGTACAGAACTAGCCACTGCAAGTAGAACGAGTAATGGGTTATACCGTTTGGATGTCAAATCAAAGCAGGGGTTTGTATGTGATGGCAATGATTATCAATTGTGGCATCAGAGAATGGGTCATTTGGGTAAGCAAAACATGATGTTGTTGCGAGACAAATTGAGTGATTGCATTAATTTCAAACATGAGCCTACAAGTGATTGTGATGTTTGTGTTCTTGGAAAACAGCACAGGAAACCTTTTCCTAAGGAAGGAGGTACTAGGGCAGATGAGCTATTAGGTCTAGTTCATTCTGATCTTTGCGATTTTGGTTCAAATGTGAAGTCATGGAGTGGGTCAAGGTATATTCTTACTCTCATAGATGATTTCTCTAGGAGGACGACTGTTTATTTCCTAAAATGTAAATCTGAAACCAAGCAGAGAGTCATTGATTTTGTAAATATGGCTGAAAATGTCACTGGTAAAAGGTTGGAATGTTTCAGGTCTGATAATGGAACTGAGTTTTTGAGTGATGAGATGCAGAATTTTTTCAGATCTAGAGGAATCACTCATCAGAAAACTGTGAGGTATACTCCCCAACAAAATGGAGTTGCTGAGAGGTTGAACCGCACTATTCTTGAGAAAGTGCGTTGCATGCTTTTCCACTCAGGAAGTCCTAAGCAGATGTGGGCGGAGGCTGCTAACACTGCTGTGTATTTACTGAACAGGAGCCCTCATAGGAGTGTTCCTGGTAATGTCCCTGAGGCTTTGTGGTCTGGTAAGAAGGTCAGTCATTATCAGCTTAAGGTTTTTGGCTCTGATGCTTATGCTCTAATCCCTGAGGAAATTAGAGGGGACAAACTGAATCCTCGGAGTGAGAAAATGATTTTTGTGGGTTACTCATCAGATTGTAAGGGGTATCGCTTACTTGATCCTAATAACCCAAGAAAAATTCATGTTGCTCGTGATGTTGAGTTTAAGGAAAATTGTTTCACTGCAATCAAGGCTATTGGTGGAGGGAAGAAAGGTTTTTTAAATGTGCCTGTAACTGTTAACCTAGATGATGTTTTTCCATTTCCTATGTGTAATGTCAATGACGATGATGGTTGTCACAGTGATATAAATGCTGATGTCAATCACATTCATGGTGTGGAAAATGGTGTTGACAATCAGTCTGTTGTCAGTGAAAGTGAAATACACGTGAATGTCCCTGAAAACATAGTTACAGAATGTGAAAGGAGATATCCTATAAGAGAAAGACAAAGAAAGGAATTTCCTGGTAAGCTGCATTCTTGTTTTAAGGTTAAAGATTTGGGATCAGTTGTGGATTGTCTGGGAATGAGAGTACGAATGGGTGACGGTAAAGTGAAGTTGGACCAAAAGCAGGTCATTTTGAACCTACTGTGTAAGGTTGGAATGTCAGAATGTAAGCCTGTGTCAACTCCAATGGTTCCTGGTACTCGACTGGCCAAGAGTGACGCCTCAAAGTGTGAAAGTGTACCTTACCAGCAGGTGATTGGCAGTCTGCTTTATTTATCTGTGTGCACTAGGCCTGATATATCTTTTGTGACCAATTATCTTAGCCAGTTCAATAATTGCTACACTAGTGAATACTGGCAGTGTGTGAAAAGAGTCTTAAGGTATTTGAAGGGAACCAGTGACATGGGTATTGAATTCAAAGAGACTGAAAACACTCCTGACATTTGTGGTTTTGTTGATGCCTCATTTGCAAATGATGTTGACAGGAAATCTGTTACTGGGTATGTTTTTGTGAATGCTGGTGGGCCAATCTGCTGGGAGAGTAAAAGGCAAAGTGTAACTGCTCTGTCTTCAACTGAGGCAGAATATATTGCTATAGACTCTGCAGGTAGGAAAGCTGTTTACCTGAAAGGGTTGTTGTCTGAGTTAAATGGTAGAAAAGGTCCAATTCTTTTATGGAATGATAATCAGAGTGCATTGAAATTAGCCTCTGATAATGTTCTGCATGCACGTACTCAACACATAGAGGTTAAGTTTCATCACATCAGGGAACTTATTAAATGTAAAAAGGTAATACTTAATTACATGGAATCAGAAAGAATGATTGCTGATGTATTCACCAAGGCACTTAATGTTACTGCTCACCGCAAGTGTATTATGCCTTTAGGAATGTGTATTTGCTGAAGAAAAAGATGTTGGTCGATTAAGGGAGAGTGTTGTAATTGTTTCTAACTCTTTGTAATCTCCCACCTGTGACGTTTTTACTCACTCATTTGTTTTTGTAATACCGGAAGTTGTTTCTAAAATAAACTGTGCTTCGCCATGTTGTTCCTATACGAGCCGGTTGTTTTCATTCAAAGCTCCAAGAAATCCCTGGTAATCGTTCTCCCGAGCTAATATTTCAACAACCTCAGATCATGGTTCGAGGAGAACGAACAATGTTTTAACTGCCGCCCAGGAAATGCCTTCGCTTGTGATGACAGAGCTTCACCAAACCAATTCTTATTGATGTTTCTAACATCTACACAGTTAAGATGGTAGCTACACTGACCGTGATTCCAATCGCTCTTTCTTAATTGCTCAATAATAAGTAAGAAGAACAAAGGACTCAGTCCATATAAAAAACCCTTCTCAGGTCATTATTTGTGGTTTCTTCCATATCGCCTGCAGGATATACGAACTTGGGAAGAAATATAATTTCATTCTATGCCAAACGGTTTCACTGCCCATCGAAGTTTGAGTAAGAAACATTAACTCATGACCAAGTTCCTTTTCACTTTGATGATTCACCTTTATAGTTCTATTCAGCAAAACATTAACCCAGTAAATAAATAAAGCAATTATTTTTTTATCCTTCTATGCATAACCACTTCGCATGGTGAGTGTTATGCTGAATGTCTTTTTATCCAATGGTGTTCTTATATGCCAACTTCGGTAAGCTAAAACTTAAAAGTTAATGAAATACCTCATATTTAAAAAGTGAATACCGAATCACTCTACCATCTTCGGAACTTTTTGTTCACCATAATATGAAAGAGAAACTTCATCCTAAATGGGCATCACAGAGATATTCCAGATCCAGTTGTCTCCATTGCATTATTTAGTTATCTTCTTTACCCTCTGTGACTTGCACCTTCTATACTTGACCGCACTGTGGAGCATAAAACACGAAAACAAAATATGATTAACTGTTTGAAGCGTAACTTTGTAATAATAACTGAAGGGGAACTTAGGAACAGGTAGGGGTCACGGAAAAAATCTGCTGCAGCTGAGGCTGAAATCTAACTCCTGTCTATGGTAAAATCTTGATAACGACCATAAGGTTCTTGCGGAGTAGTATTTCCGTAATTAGGTGCTAAGCGTCGAGTGATTTTAAAATAGAGTGCATCAGGATCCAATTTGTGCCCATGCTGTGTTATATCCGCATATAAAAATGCCAAGGACCCAAAGTAACTCATGTCATCACAATGAAATGTAATTCAATTGGTCATTAACCCCGTGGAAATCAGGGATAGCAGTGATGACAGATCAAATGTAATGTATCAAGATCTGGTTACTCAACGAATACACTGTATCAAGTAATTCATGGATGAAAGTTGGTTCCAGTAAAATTTCATGGAGATCAACAAGAAAATCTTGGAATGAAGTTAAAGAGAAGGCTTCTGTGTTGATTTTATTTAAAAGATTTGTTTTCTGGTTTAATAAAGGGATGAACTATACTTCGTAAAACGATATTTCGTGGATGACGGCTTCCTTCGGTTGAAGTGTCTTAGGAGTATATCACAGGTGTTATACATTATGATGTTATATTGTTGAGCCACTCCCCCGGTTGGGCTATCTGTTTCAAAATTTGAAATAATCCCTATTGAATGCAAAATTATAGTGACAGCTACACCATCGCAAATTCTTGGAAATTGTTTTTATTTTCCCTTGTCTCATGAAATATGGACAATGGCCAGAGTAAACATGGGTTTATTCATATTGAAGCCATGGATTTTAGGTATAGTGACTGTGACAGGTATCCCAGTCCTAATTCACATCAATTAATCGCATCATTTTTCTGTTCGAGCGCCCAATAAATTGGAATTGCCGCTAATGTCACACGGCTGAGTTGGTATGTGGCGCCACACTTGAGTATTAACCAAAAGAGAATTGTTTACATTATGGAAATGCAGCTAACACTAAAAATAAAATAAGGGAAAAATTGCCTAAAGCTACCATTTTTCACTTGAAATCTAAATTATCCATGGCTTAAATTTCATAACTAACTGTGAGACTCGGGCAGTTGTGCGAGATGAATGCACTAAAATATGATTTTACACAATTCATGGATTATATTCGGCAATGCTGATTTGTAAGGAGACTATGTCAGCAAATGGAGAGCTTTTCTGATGCGATTTCCCCCCAAGGTTCGTAAAAACGAACTCAGTTTCTCTGTGGGGTCTGGGTTGGATGTTCATCATTTTGAAAATTTTGTATTTTCGAATAGCACCATGTATTTAGCATAGGCTTTTCGTCGGGGCTGACAGTTTTGCTTCGTAAAATCGGAACTTCATATTTTCGTGCTTCGTATTATCGAGTTTCTACTGTATTTCATTATTATAAACTCACCTTCAGCTGCCGATTTTTTCACTGATGATGCCACTCTGAGGAGTACAGTCTTGTTCAACCGTGGGGTTTTTTGTACTGTAGTCGGAGTCTTCAGCTTGCCTAAGAGTAGAAATGGAAAAAAAGTAACTTCACACGGGTCCTTTCCTTAAGAAGACTGTAAATAGCACAAAATACCCAAGAAAATATTCCTGCCCTAAGAATTTATATGCTCCCCAAATGAGAAAATATGCTTAATTTATAAGGGACATTTCCTTTAGACTATTTTAACCCTCTAAGTCTAACCCTAAGACATTTGCTGAGCTTCAAACATGTAAACAGTGGCTTCAACAAATTCCACCCACAGAAAGAACTAGTGGACACACATTGCATGGGATTAAATACAACAACGTGCCCATAGAAAAAAAACTCCATCAGTCTTATTTCTGAGAATAATGAAGACATTATGAAAAATGGTAACTGAAATTATGAACAGCACACAACCTACGAGAGAGTTTATAGGAAAATACCATATTTACTAGGCAATCCGATGCACTCAGCACTGGCAGATAACACACAGGTTTTTTGGGTTCGAGTGTAGGAGAAAAATATAAAAAGTGATATCCATCAGGGTATCACAACTTGCCACAACTGAAGGCAAAACATAGTCTAGGTAAACAAGTAAAATGCTCTACGCTCCATACATGGAAACTGACTTCAATATATAAAGACACACCCGAGAGCCAGTATTTTTTCCAGAGATTATTGATACATATAAAATCATTTGTTTGCCTTAGACCTACTTCCACATAATTTTATTTGCAAAAGGTTTATTGCACATAAAAACTGCCTGCTCATGATTGAGAGCTTAGTGACATTGATTACATCCAAACTAACTACTTGGAAACAAGAAACATGGGTTAATTTGTATACTCCTGTCCAAAAAAAACTTACCACCTTGGAGCCGAAAAATTTCGTTCGAACCCACAGTTGGAGAGCCTTCCTCCCCACAGTTGGAGAGGGAGGATGAGGGAGAATATGCTAGTAGGGAAAATTTTGACCTGTGAAAGGAAATTCTAAATGGTGGCAGGAGAGCCCAGGCTTCAGTTCGCTAAATGTGTGAGCGAGAATGAAAGGGGGATAGCCCATTTTGGTCGCTCCAAGAGACCAAGACCTCTCATTGACAACTGCTAGAAGATGTAGAAAGCCCAATCTTCATCATGTGTAATGGAGGTTCATGAAGTTCACTTACGTGTTTATTCAAACTCGCATGCTACACAGTTACACGAGTAAATGGAATCTGAATATGATATTAACTACTCACATTGAATATATTCTCAAAGAGAAAAATCGATTTCCATGACTAAGATTCGATTTTTGTGTACAAAATAAATTTTTTATCACAGCCGGTATCATAAATGTTTCCTCCTCTGCGTTTGGAACATTGGGACTATGCGTCATTGAATTTTAACGTGATATTTTTCCCACAAATAGCTTCATAGCTCCCTCTTAGAAGCATTAATTACTTCAAAGTTGGAGAAAAATAACTCTGCACCCAATAATTCTACTTTTAGAATGCTGTTAAACCAACTTCCATCCACTCATCTAAAGAACTCTGGATTCACTCAATTTTTGTTTCCCGTTAGAAATTACTTGGGATTAAAAACGATGCTTGCCGGACAGACATCATTTTGCCACTCATTGTTAACACTTGGTCCAACTTCGTCTCATCGATGTATGTTACACTGTAACTACACAACTACTTCATACTACATGTACATTAAAAGTGATACCTCCCAAGTCCACCCCGTTATGCCAGCCTTGGAATGTTTATTTTTATAGACTAGTAAAACAATTTATTGCAAGGCTACAAAATAGCAGTGTCCTATTGGAGGAAAAAGGGAAATTAAATCTCGAGAAGATTCCATTAAAATCCATTCTTTGATCCACCATCAGCTATCTTCACCATTGTTCAATGAAATGATAAGTTATGCATAGTTTGCATCAAAATTATTGGAGGAGAGGAAGGTATTTAGAAATGTAAGAGAAATGTGTTTTCCACAAGATCTGCGTACACGCAGATGCAAATGTTTTCTAGGAAATTCAAAGCAATCAGATCGCTTCAAGATGAACATTAACATTTTTGTCTTCTGTTAATGATCTCCAGAAAGTCCCACGACTAATCGGAGTCATTCCTGTCTCAAAAAGTATCAAAAAGTATTTCAAAATCAAAAATAATCCGCCAATGACGCTCCTTTCTCCTGCAACTCCCCTTCCGAGCAAATTATAGAAACTTCACAATTGTCTACAACACTCTGGGCAGTTGAAATTCCAGAAAATAGTTTTAAAACGAAAAAAAAACCGTAGTTACTGTCGTATACGTTCGGAATCTGGCACCTTTCGTGGTTTCCGAAGTATATTTGAGCGAAAAAAATTGTACCGGTATGAGCCTCGAACCCACAACGTCCCGCTACAACACGGCATAATAGGCGCCAGCGCCTTAACCACCTCGGCCGTTTCACCTTGTGGCGTTAAGTCCGAAATCGTAAGTATTTCTTTGGGACAAAAATGTTTATTAATAATTTTCTCACGAACCCGGGAACATGGGGCGGAAAGACATTACCAATTTCTGGCATTTTCACTCCACTTTAAGATAACATTTGTCTTGTCTTCGTCCTCAATTACTATTACGCGATGTCTCCTTGTGAGACTTGGTGCAGCCATGCTCAAATGTTCATAAGTTTTGTTAATTTTGGGCCCCGCACTCAAATGAAGGAACAAAAATTAATATTAGAAATATTGCCACCTCACTGCTCACCACAATCTACTTTCAAAGTGGTTGTAATTTCAATTACTATTTCCCACACAACTTTTCAAAGAAATTAGTTGAGTAAGGTGGGACAAAAAAACAACTTTAACCATTAAAAAATAGTTGCATCAAAAAAGTTTACCAGTGATGGATGAATGACGTGGCATATTGGGCTAAATATTCATTTTAACAGAAAAACCAAAATTCCAGAATTATTAAAATAAAATTATGTAAGCCAATAAAGACAGTGTACCAAAAATAAAACAATAAATATATTGTGAAGGACAAATATCCTAAAATCAACCTATTAAAAAAATACAAGTTTAGTCTGCCCATGTGGCCATACAGTTTATGCAAATGTTTTGTGACTTATTCTCATCATTTTCATTAAGTGATGCAAACTGTTACAATTTCAGCCTTTTTTCAGCTCACTATCATCTCCTTTCTGTTATCATCTGATACACGGCATCAGCTGCTATTCTATGATTTAACCAGTTACAGGCAACTCTTCCCTATCTGATTAGAACTACTGAGGACTCAACACTAAGGTGGCTGAATGTTGAGTCTTTATCATATGACATCATGAACTTCTCGCTCAGAACACTCACAGATTTGAGGTAGGGCTCCGAGAGCGCTTTTGTCGAATCCTTAGCAACGCACAGGAAAATTGTTTATATTTTTGAACGCACAGCACATGCCCACGTGCAAATAACAACAAACATCTGAAATATGCTCAAGAGCGTTCCGAAAAGAAAGCACTAAAGGCGCTCATTCTATTTTGGAACGCTGATAAGTGCTTTCAGCAGTATAAGCATCTTATGTGTGATTCGGACCGCAGCCCATGAGAGACTTATTTAGTTACTTCTCAAACTGCTTCTTTTCTCACACGTCATGTCATTGTTGGACAGATTTTTCTGTCCAACAATCGAGATAAAATTATTTGAAGATGAAATACTTCATACCATTAGTCCTACATCAGTAAGACAACTTTTGAAACATCTGTTTTTGATGGGTTAAATTTGTGTTTTTATGTCCCACCCTAATGTTTAGTCAACAAATTTGTGCTAACCACCAAGGTACATACAAAGATGCCCCACCCTCAGCTTTCAAAGCCAAATATCATTCTCTACATAGAAAAGACAGTCACGAAACAAAGAGAAAACTCTTTTCGAATACTCACTTGGAAGAAGTTGCTTCTTCACAGACAATGCTGCGGTCATACTCGTCGTATTCATAGTCTTTTGAGTTGACGTAGGGCTTCTAGAAGGGGCCAATGCCCCAGGTCTCCCAGAAGACTTCCTGTTGGGTATTGGTGTTTTCACAATTTTTATTGGAGGCTTAGGGGTACTCAAATGAGCTTTAGGACTTTCATGAATCCTAACCCTCTTTGTGCTCTGTTTTTCATCAAGTTTTGCAAGCCGTGGACTCTTTTTGGATTGCACTCCTCTAACCAAAGGACTTTCACTTTTAGGCTCTGTAATTTCATAGGTCAACCTTCTACGATTATTTTCTTTGTTGCTATCATTCAATTCCCTCTCTAGAAAAAAAGAGGAAACATTTTATTTGATTTCAACAACAATAACTTTAAACGTTGAATTTACATTTCATCCCCATGAAAGCTATGTTGCCTCTAAGGAATATCTGTACTGAGGCATCCCTCATGAAAACCATGCATTGCCAACGTAAAACATGATATGGTGCATAATATTTAACATAATCATTTATTAATCATAAAAAAGTGATTGAATTGAAAATACAAAAATGATAGTGCCATTGAATTTACAAAGTAGAATCAACTTAAAGAGTAAACATAACTTTAAAGTATACACTCAATTACAGTTCACACTAAACAAAATAACTTGAGGTAAGCTCTTAACCACAAATAACAATAAAAATAATTTTTAATAAAATATAAAGCCTTGCATGATTACGAGTATTAGAGAAGGCAATCTAACTAATGATGATTGGCTTCTTTGGCCAATGTATACATGCGGCAATGTCACCCAGAATTTCTAATTAATGTAAACATGACGAAAAGATAAGGAAGTGAACTTGACACTTTCAGTCATATAGGATGTCCATTGTATATGACATTGAGAATAGCATTTAAAAGGAAGCTTACAAACTAAAAGAAACCTCTATTAGCTTGACTTTTAAATGGGGCTGTTCAAAGGGTGAGGTAAAAATTCAGGACATCAACACCTCATAATTGGATTTTTAGGGACGTTTGAAAACCGGATTTTCTATCCAAGACCAGCTTGAGCACCAAAGCTATATAGTTTATGTTTTTTAAGAGGAAACAAAATTCTTCAAAGCCTTTTTTAATTCAAGATTATTTTCCATTTTTCATCAATTCAACAACTTGAACAAAACACTCAAATTTGATAGAAAAATTTGGCAAGTTTCAAAGAATGAATTTGATTTTCACTTTAATAAGTCATACTATCTCAATAAAACATACACATGAAAAAAATTCAGGGTAAGGACATGGTACATGAGATCACGAAAAGTGAGTGGGATGCAGACGTGTACTAATGAAGACGGACAGGCTGGGAACAGACATTCTCAAAGTTAGTAAGATGAAGTGAGCCAGGGTAGATAACTTGTGGATGATAGACAAAGATTCAAATGCTCAGGCAAAGACTATAGTGAGCATTACATTGAACAGAATATTGAAGGCAGGTGAAATTACTATGGGAGTACACAGAGAATTTAATCATAAACGGAGATAAGCTTGATGACAAGTTAGGAAGAGTGTACACACCGAGAAGTCCAGGTCTACAGGTCAACATCCAACCACACAGACAAAGAAATAGAAGAGGTATGGAATTAGTAAAAATGTTGTCAGAGGACTACTGTAGTGTACCTTATTGATAACAAAGGAACTGCTAGTTGCATTGTATGTCCAGCAGTCTGAAATATCTTATCCCTCTAAGCCTACAAAAATTCACAGGGGTAGAAGACACCTCCAGAGCTTAAGTAGTTGAAGCAGTTGGCCGGAAATCAAGGCATCTGGTTTCGAGACACAGCCAACGCAGATCATTTTTCCTTGGTGGAATTTCACATATATGTGCATTGCAGGTCACTTCATCAAGTATTTCTGTGGCTAGTCCCAGTATACTCAAGAGTGAATTTAAAAACTTTACAAATCCCACTAATAGAGGTTTAATGTGCCCTCAATGTAGTGTAAGGGACACCAAATCCAACCTTATCATCATGGGTGATTCGAACACAGCGAAGATTTAGGGCAAAGAGGGAAGTGGAGTTAGGCGGTTTGGACTCGGGAAATAAAATCACATATGAGGAAGACAATTACAATTATGAAATGAGACGAACATGGTTGTGGAGAATGCAATCAGGAAACATTAGCACAAAAGATATACATGGTAGATGCCTCATACAAGGAGACAGACAGAAACCAAATCAACTACACATTTTTCAACGATAGCAGCACAAAGGAACAAGTTCAAATTACAGTAAAATAAAATATAAAACAAGAGAACAATGAGGACACTAAGTAGTTAGCACTGTACAGGTTTGAATGGGGGTACCCATAAATCAATCTTACGACTGAATGACTAATGAAAATGAAATAGATACTGCCATGTGGTGAAAGAATCACCCAGACCTATGATTGAGCTATTAACAATGACTGGGGGGCCACATATCAAATCATGGTCTAATGTTCATTAATTGCTCCACAAGTCCATCATTTGTATTTCCAATTCATTTTCAACATTTTCTTCACTGATACATACATGAAAAACATCAAAGGAAAAAACATTATTTAAATATAAACTCACCTGCATCAGAAAAGGTTCGTTCTTCAAATGAGATTTCATCAGAGGAAGAAACAGGATGAAATGACTGCACCTCCAGCTAAAATAGAAAGATAAAATTAAAACTTGGAAGTAAATTTATCTTTGAAATATTCTCAAATTTTAACTAATCTCACCTCTTTCAAAGGTAATGTATCATTACGCTCATCAGGAGATTCCGGCACTGCATCCAAAAGAAGTGACACCAAAACTTTCTAAGGGAGAAGAGAAAGAATTAACAGCACGCTGAGTCATCATTAACAAAGGGTTAGATTAGCAATGCAACAGAGGATAAGATATCGGTAGGATAGGATAGAACAAGAGGATAACAACTTTAATTATGACTCCTTCAACCAAGTGAGATTAAAAATTAAATTGCTTGGCAATGGAACATGTTACTTTAGAGCTATGTCTTATTGATGAAAATGAAGCAGGTCCTACGCTAATGGTACCAAAATTTACGTAGAAGTCACACATTAGAGTACTCATAAAAATTAGCACGTCAAAACATTGATTAGAATAATTACAGATAATGGAAATTCACGGGTTGTTACCATACACTGATGCTCTTCTCTGATAATCCTAAGGGATTACAGGAGCTCCATAGTAGCTTTTGTGAAGCAACAGTGGGAGTAAACACACCACAATTATTTATTAGTTTATTTATTTATTAGTTTATGAAAGTCCACTTCACTACACACAATTTCCCCTCAACAAAAAATGTTGAACATTAAACACAGAATGGCAGACAAGAAATGTATTTGTAACTAAATACCAACATAGTATGATGACTCAAATTTTGTCCCACACCCTCGCACACTTCTCAAGTGAATCATATGGATGAAAACTTCATCAACGTTGTCATATATTATTTTTGAAATTTTCATTATCATACATCAGACAAACAAAAATGGCAAAGACAACTCAAGACAAAAATTCAAGAATTCTTGATCAAATATAAGCGAGTGGACTTTCACACCTGGAAAGACAAGGAAGAAGCGCTGGAGCCAGAATATTACAAACTAAATACCAACATAGTACGATTACTCAAATTTTGTCCCACATCCTCGAACACTTTTTGAGTGAATCATATGGATGACAACTTCATCAACGTTGTCATATATTATTTTTGACATTTTCATTACCATACATCAGTTAGCAATTACGATTGGAATTAACACCACAATGTACTAAGATGCATTCAAATTTTTAAAAACAGCTCCTAATGTTTAAAATTTATAACACCTAGCCCACATCGCAAGACATTCATTCCCCACAAGTTTTTAAGGAATGATTTGGCACAATGAGTTGTGTGCAAGGAAATGTTCTGGATCCCCCCTCCCTAAAAAATAATCAGCTCACTTCAATAGTAGATAGGCATGGACAAACTGACTAAGATAATTAATGGAAATCTTACTTTTCCATTAAAAATACAGAAACAATGAACAAGAAAACAGTGTTCACCTCATGTGTTCCAATGAAAAAACTTTCTCAATACACCCTTGAAAAATGAAATCCTTGATCATAATCTTTTACATCCTGTGCACATGGTATTTATTAACATCATACATGGACTTATATTAAAAACTGGGAAGATATTTCGATGAGGGGTCCCACCTTTGACATCTAATTACAGGCGATTCTGACGACGTACACGGGTACTTTTTACCTCGTCTACTTAGACACTGAAAAGTGCAACATATTTCTAAATACTTTACACATAGTGGACTAGACCTCTAAATCTCGGTAATGTACATAAAAGGGAACAAAAATGCACCTAATGGCAGCCACCGTTGGGACAACATATCTCATTGCATTTTCAATGTCTTCGCTTCTCTCAAAATTAAAAGATTTTGAGATAAAGTATTCCCACAATAAACTGGGTACATGCAGCACCACAATGAATGTGTAGGTATAAATAACGACTGTAGGACGTCTGGGAAGCAAAATGGTAATGTATCATAATAATGGTTTCACATACTTATAGCTTTTAAGATGATATCCTCATAAAACATCACATTCTGGGAGCGAGCTGAACATTTCATTAACTTATTTATTACACATAGCCCGGTTTTTTTTAACATTTATTCGTACACAACGCAAGAATAGTTGATTACGCAGGCAGAACTATTTACGTGGCGTATCGAACAGAGGAAACGTTCTCTAATGCTTCAACTAACGTATCAACATTTTCAAAACACATCTGCACCAAAGCGCGGATTCGCTTAAGAAGCTGTACCATTCTATCAGCAAAGAGTCACCGGCAACGAGAAAAGACACCCACGCCTGGCATCACAACATAAGCATAGATTTGAATTGGCTTTCCATCTAAAACCCTTACGTTCAGAATCCAGCTGACTAACACTTCGCTCGTACACAAAACGATTGACTCAGCCATCAAAATTTGTACGCAAACTTTTAAACACCAACGGGAAGTTTTGTTTTAACCACAATGAAATTTGATGGCTTCGTTAATACAGTAATTACGCACACTGAGACCCAAGCAAAACTGAAAACAATTAACTCGGTTCAACTAACCTTGGTAATACCTTTACCAGACTGCCTTAGTTTTCTCTTCTTAGCTATTTTCTGGAGTTCACGGAAACTAAGGGATTCCAACTCTTGATTTGAATACAAGTTGGCCATTGTGAGGGACTCAATAAATCTCAGTTCGCAATCCGAAGAATAGACGAAATTCCTTAGCGGTCTCACACATTCACCATCACTGTTTTCTCCGTTTTCCCGTTTCCCACCAAAACGGTTACAGAGCGAATCGGCTGCGAGTCCGACTGCGCATGCGCCACTGAGTTTCAAATTTAAATTAACTTTTTCCGTGACCAGATTCAATTCCCAAATTTAGTCATTGTATCGGGCATGGTATGATTGCGTTCCTTCCTGAAATGTTGGCATTATATTTTAGAATATTTTATTCCACACTTATAGAGTTTTTCACAAATATATTCGTTTCTTTTTTTAGTTAATGCTTACACGTCGTGCTTCCACGCTGCTCGTTTGTCAGATGAGATTTCCGTGTTGGGTTTATCGTATTTATTGTTTTACAGATTCGCGTAGAGATAAGATCTTCCAGAATTTTTGAATAGATAAATTATTCCCTAGGTGAGTGTAATCAACAGAATCATTTATTTTCCTCTAACTTGTGACAAATGCACTCCGGTGAAGTCGGCTATGACCAAAGGCCTTCAGAAATAATCGGCCTATGTCGACTTCTCAGCACAAGGTTCGAGCCCCACTTCTTTATTTCTCAGAATAGGTTTGAATATGCATATTTTGGCAACTCACCTGACAACCATCCCAGTTAGCATGAAAGCTTTCGCTGAGCATGATTTACCCCTGCCTCATCAAGTTTGATTTTCGCATGCTTGATTCAATTGTGCCTCAAGCAGACCATGCCAAGCTACCGACCGAGCACTTGATTCAAGCCAATTACAAGCTTACCAACACCATACCATATATATGTATATAGTTCGTATGTCGAATGAAGTCATACACCATTAAAATTGTGTGAGAAATTTTTTAAAAGCCTGTAATACTTGCATTTTAAAATTGTGAAAGAAAAGTGAAATTCAATTTTCCTCAAACAAGTAGTTTTGAATCTCTTTCTTCGTGTACTTACCTGCTTTATTACATTTTCAGAATGTAGCCTTGGTAAAATAGTTGTATGGATCACATGTGTTGTACGAAGATGAAATTAGTCATTTCTTGCATAGAATCTGAGCAGCTTGATTCATACTTGCTGGAGAGGGAATAGTCAACCTGATTTAAGATGAAACTTATGCTTGAATCAAACTGGAAAATCAAGCTTTATTCATGCTGCTCTGTTAAGTTTGTAGAAATCTTGGCCAGTGGTGACTAGCTCGCTTGATTCAAGCTTGAAATAAGCTTAATAGGTTCAATTTTCAAGCTTGGAAACTTGTTTTATCAAGCTTGATTAAAACTTACCTTGCTATCTGGGATGGTATTCAGCCAAAATCTCTATTATCTCTTGTACATATTTATATACCACAGTCCACTAGAGGCTATAACAAACCAAGGTCTTTTATCCCTTTGATGGTAGATCCTTATTGACTCCCCTGCCCACAAGTTACTCTTCGACTCGATATTCTGCTGAGTTATTTTTACCAATTTGTCTGTTCTCTTAAATGAGACTATTCTCTCCATGTCATGGCACAATGCATTTTCCGCCCATCATAACTTCCACAATTCTAATCTTCTCTTCTATCCTCTGAATTTACCTGACATTCTCCTCTCCAAGCCCATTGAAATTATTAATTGTTGCCTTAATCAGGAAACATTAACCTTTTTTTACATGCATTCATTTATTAAGGTTTTACCATTTTATATCTAAAAAATTGTAATGAGTTACCATCAATGTAGTCTGGCTTGTTAAAACTGCTCTTTCTTAGGGGCAGAGTCATAGAGGGATATTATTTCATGGGGAGGTTAGCAGATTACTTCTTTCTTACAGTCTGTGGGATATGGAAGACATTACAATTACCAATTTTCCTTTTTTTAAACTAGAGTTTATGGGGGCAGCCATCCCCCTTCCACATTCCCTTCCCACCTTAATCCACCCCATACTTTACATCTGTGAAACATACAAATATATTCAGTTTATATTTCTAAAATCCTTTTTATGCCATCTGGATTATTCCGACTCTGTCTCACTTTCTGCCATTTAAACAAGGTTGTCACCAATACTTTAGCCCTTTTCCCTGATCTTCCATTAGTGACACTCACAATCTTTTGTCATGTAAAAAATTGAACTTAGTCCTTGGTTGCTTTGCTATAATTTGTTTATAGTTCTAAAGAGAAATTCTCAACCTAATCCTCCACTCATATTCCATCCTTGTTGATCCAACAGGCAAAGAATGATGGCATCCTACAGTGCACCCTGTCACCATTTTCGGTTGTATTTTTGAGTAAACAATTACATCAGTTTCATTATAACCATGTTGAGGTGTAATGGAATAAACTATTATTGTTGGCATCACTTCATAGAAAAGTTCAATGTAAGTATTCATTATTAGATAAAATTCTCTGTAATTTAGAAAAGATAGGAAAGAACAAAGTGTTTTTAATTATAATGAATACTACCATTAATGGTAAAGTTATTTTTTCTTATTATGTGTCCAAAACTAGGGTGCATCCCTTATGATGTGTGTCCAACATACATAGAAATATGGCTCATCTTAATTCTAACCTTTAAATAGCATGTAATACTTAAATGCACTTGGAATGTGGGGTCTTAGAGATGTGCATGAATTACAGTGTAAACTTTATGTGGCCACTTCTTTTTAAATTAAAATTAAAACTGGCTGGTATTTAGCAGTAGGCATGTAAACCCATGCAATTAAGGATAAAGGTAAAACCACATTCCTCAGCCTATTTATCCACAAAGATGGATCTACTAGTTTTTTGGTGAAGATTGTTGTGCCTAGCTCATGGTTGGAGGTTGTTGAAGTAAGCCTTCATCAACTCCCACCTTCAGCCCTCACCTGACATTGGCTCTTTAGCTTTTGGAAGGAAAAAGTGGATTGTGGCCACTGGGTCTTAGGGCCAAATCTACCCACTTTCTGCTGAACTATGCCACAAAATCATCCCTCTCCCTTGCCCTTCTGCAATTTCAAAATGAGTTTAAACTAACGTAAGAACTGACCAACTGGTATTCCCAGATGCAGAAGACATTTTTTCTTGTTCTCTCTTCTTCTTTAGCCTTAAGATCTACCTTCTGCTGCTATAGAGACTCAGCTGAAACTTGCTAAGCTATGATAACTTTAAAACTTCAGGTCAGGCCAGTTTTAATAAGGTCATAATAATAATGATAGTTTTTATTTGCCCAAAGACCAAGGTACATCTGTCCAATGATATGAAGCACGTCAATCATAGACATAAGTTACTTTAACAATGCATATTAAATTAGTTAAAACAAATATCACAAATAATTAACATCCAATACACAAAAAAAAACACATTGTAAACATTTCATCAAGTCCTTCCTTACTCACATAAATATTCCTCCAAAGAATAATAGGACCCTTGTAGCAGTAACCTTTTTAATTGTATTTTAAAGGTATTATAATTTTTAATATTTTTTATTTCAGCAGGAAGTTTGTTGTACAATTGTATCCCCATTTCCCTGGGGCCAGATTTGTTGATGATTGTTCTGATATTTGTGTAGTGTATATCATGTTTGCACCTCGTGTGATGGGAATGATGGTCACTATTAAGGAGAAAGCTACCAATATTCAATTTGATGATCAACACTGCGATCATTATGTAAATGCAAGGAAGTGGTAGAAGGCTCAACTCCTTAAATAAGGGTCTGCAAGAATGTCTGTATGGTTTTTGGGCTATGATTCTGACAGCCTTTTTTTGAAGTCTGAAAATGCGCAATGAGTTAAGATGAGAGGAACCCCAAAAAAATATGCTGTTTAGGATATGGGAATAAATTCCCCATAGTACAGACTAAGGAGTGTGTCCTTTCTAACCGTACTACTAAGTTGTCTCAGTAAGTAACATGTGGAACTTAGTTTATGACTTAGTAGATCAGTATGTTGGGTCCAAGAAAAATTTGAACTCAAACATATGCCCAGGAACTGAAGAGAAGACACTTGCTCAATTGATTTAGGATTGCTCTTAATTAGTAAGCTTGATGTGAGATTTTTAGTGGTGGAGAAATGAATCAATTTGCTTTTTTCAGCGTTTATAATTAAATGGTTTTCATTGGCACACTTACCAAGTATGCCTGTAACTTGCCTAGTTTTTTCAATTAGGCAGCTACGTGAAGGAGAGGAGATGATCACATTTGTGTCATCTGCATAGAGGATTGGTGTAATATTATTTGTGTAGGGTAAAGTTGCAGGTAAATCATTGACATAAATCAAGAATAGAAAAGGTCCAAGAATAGACCCTTGTGGGACACCTACTGAGGATAAACAGATATTAGAGGAGTGTTTAATGCCATCAATAAAAAGGTTTACTGTCTGAGATTGATTGTGAAGGTAAGATGCAATCCAGTTGAGGGGTGTGCCTCTGATGCCCATACTATCTAGTTTGCACAAGAGGAGCTTATGATTCACCAGGTCAAATGCCCTGAAGAAGTCGAAGAATAGCCCCAAGGTTTCATGTTTGTTATCCATGGAGAATAATACATTGTCAATTGCTTGATAAATAGCAGACGTGGTTGACTTCCCCTGAAGAAAACCATACTGGTCTTTAGAGAAGAGGTTAAATTTTTCCATGTAGGATATTAATTGTGTATACATGACTCTGAAAAATTTTGGAAAAAGTATTCTGTAGTGATATCGGCCTATAGTTATTAAGGTCATCATATAAATAATCCTAAGGAAGTCCTAATCCATGGAAGTCATCATCATGGGTTGTACAATCCTAAGACTGGTTGACTGCAGCCCTTCACCCTTCCCTACCAAATGCTAGTTCCCTTATTTCCTGGTATCTCTTCGTATGTACTTTTCTCTTTATTTGGCCCACGAACTTATTCCTGGGTCTACCTTTCCCTCTCTTTTGCCTTCAATTATGTTCTTAACTAACTAATTGTGTCTCTGAGTGTGTCCAATCCATCTTATTCTTCTTTTCTCTATGGTGTTCAATATGATCCTTTCCTCTTCTACTCTTCTGAACACTTCATCATTTCTTATTTTGCCGGTCCATTTTCAGTATCATCCTCCAGGATTCAAAGGCTTCCAGTCTTTTCAGGTCAGTTTTTCAAATGGTCTATGCTCCCAATTCATAGAGTGCTATGCTCTACATGAATATTTTCACATACTGTTTCCTGGTTTGTACATGCACAGCAGTTGTCTTTTTCCCATGAATGCCTTCTTTCCAATGAGGTGCAGAGGATATTATTTCAATACCAACATATATCTCTACTGGAGCTAATGGAATGGAAGTGAAAAAATAAGGGAGATACACAGCCAAACTAATGTGTACAAAAATTCCTACTTTCCTCACACCATTAGTGGTGATAGCAAAAAAAGAGTGACACTAACATAAGCTACACCATTGACATACCACTTCATGCTCACCTTTCCCCTTTATTTTCTCTCTTCCCTGCCCTTTCCATAGCTGGTGTTGAAACACTCCCTGCCTTATGCCTCTGAGGCAACTAGCAGGGTAGTATTTGCATAGATGTAGAAGGTTGATATGATAGGTTTGAGGCAAATGAAGTGCCAATGTAAGTACTCTTACCCTGGAGCTACTGCACTACCTCTGGCAATGGTTTTTAACACTCTAACCACCATTATCAAGGTATGACTCGAGTAAATTCTTTTTACCGTTCCCATTGTCATTCTGTGGTGAAGAAATGGGAGAGAAATTGGTTCATTAGAATTATTTCACCTCCTCCAGATGAAATTTTTATGGATTTGTTAGAGCTCAGAGTTTTTATTTGAATCTCTCTCTGATTATGAAAATACATTCCAATATATTTCCACAAGTTTTAAATGTACTGTGACTAGAGATGGGTTAATTACCATAAATTTTATTTTAGGCCAATTGCTGTGGTAAATTATGATAATTTTTGAAAATAACCATAATTTTCCGGTAATTTTTAATTTTCTACACTTAATAGCTATTATTGGATTTAATAGGAAAGCCAAAAGCAATAGCAAGGGGTCCAAGGCATATAAACCATTACTATAGCTATCTTAATGTATTAGATATGAGGATAGTTATTATAACAGACACGGTAGCCCACGTGCAATTCGGCGTTCTTTTTTTGGCATGAGAAATTTCCATTCAAACTATTGAAAATGATATCCTGACAAATATTCCATAAGTAAAAATATTCCACAAATGAGTTGGACGTACCTTTATAAATAATTGGCATAGTGTGAAGTATTTTTACACTTGACTAAAAATTATTTATTTGGAATTTATCGGTACAAAAAATCTGAGACGGAAGTGAATATTACTGAAAATTACGGTAGTTTTCAGGAGCTGCGGTAAATTACGTAAAATACCATGGTTAATTAGGAAAATTACCGTGGTAATTTATAGAATGGCCTATCTCTACCCATACACTGGAGCTACTATTGACAATGGTTTTTAACTCTCAAACGCATTATCACGGAATGGCTGGGGGAATTCTATCTACCCTTCCCATTTTCATTCTGTGGAAAAGCAGTGGGAAGGAAATTGGTTCATTAGAAATATTTCGACTCCACCAGATGAAATTTTTATGGATTTCTTTGTGCTTAGATTTCTTATTCAAATCTCTCACTGATTAAGAAAATGCATTCCAATATATTGTCACAAATTTTGATTATACTGTGACTTGCTGCAGTATGACCCTCTAGTGCACTCAAAACCAAAAATTCAATTGACAAAAGATCAGGAATCAAGTTCTGGTGAAGGCAGCTTAGGTATTTTGTCTTTGAAATTTCTGCACCTTCAGATGACTGGATAATAGGCCAAGGTGGATTACAGAGGGCCATTGGGATGCCCTTTCCCCATGACTCCAGGTAAAATAAAAGAAATTATTATCATTACCCAGGTAATGATATTTGGTCTGTAACTGCTCTGAAAGACTAATATCTAATCTGGAAGTGGTCTGCAATTGGACTGAACTATTCTGGATTTTAAAGATGTTTCAAATCCAGACCGCTTCTAAATCATATATTTGTCTTTCAGAGCTGTTACAGGCCAGTTCCAGAGCAGTTACAACTCATTTCAGAGCATTATCTTTATCGACCAAATATTTTTACTTGGCACATTATAGCCACTTCTATCGTAATCTTCAAACACTTTTAATCCTCTGACCTTGCTCATGTTACTCACTGATAGCCTGCCAAATTGTCATCCATTGTACTGGCTGGAATGTACTTAGTTATGCATTACCTATTTCAGTAATCGTATAATTATTTTAAAATTTTAGAGCAATAGAGATGATTGCTTCAACCTCATCTTTTGAAATTAATGTCCTTTTTTGATTTATGAATTGAAGTCATGAATAGTCTCTTGGTATTCAGAAACTTTTAATGCAATTTTTGAATTGCCATATTCTCTACAGAAGCCATTAAAATAAGGATTCAGAGTAGTCCTTCCTCTCTGAAATATTTCATGGATCATCCTGGAATTTCCATCAATAGATTTCTTTATTTACTGTTTTTATACGAGTTGTCTTCACATTTCCACCCATCATTCTGTTTGAAACGGGTAATGAGGGTGGAGTTAGATACTGGACCAGACCAGTTACAGACCCATTTCAGAGCAGTTACATGCCAGTTTCAGAGGAGTTACAGACCAAATATTTGTACCTGGGTATTCATTACATACCCCTAGACACCTGGATAGAGGCAAATCACCCCTCTCCTTTTACCCTTCCCCAAAACAACAGCCTTGAATCTGCCAATGGTAAGAGGTAAATGGCTATAGTCCTGGTATCCTCAAAATTTATCATCAGAGCGAACATTACATTGTGCTCAAAGTTTGGCTTTAACCTCTTGAGTAGAAGCACCAAGCACATGTCTTGTCTGCTTCTTTGGCTTTATACAGGGTGTATCAAAGAGAATGACCTGATTTTAGAGTGTTATAATTAAAGAACAGGGGGAATTCCTAGAGGGAAATGTATGTCAATCGAATGAGCTACCTTCAAATGCTGCAGACTTGGCAATTTCGACAACTTGAGGAGGACTTCGATGACTTCACATTCTAACAGAATGGAGCCCCGCCATACTGGCACAACAAAGTATGGCAATTTCTCAACAACACACTGCCTCAATGCTGGATAGGCCACACAGGACCCTGGGATAATGCCCTATTTTCTTGGCCTCCAAGATCTCCAGACATGACCCCTTGCGATTTTTTCTTGTGGAGATATGTGAAGAAATATGTTTTCGTTCCCCCTTTAGCTCAAGATATCGATGAGTTAAAAACCAGAACAAGAGCTGTTGTGACTTCTGTCAATGAAGATTTCCTAAATAGAGTGTATGATGAATTTAGCTATCATCTAAGTGTTGTCTATGCTGCAACTTAAGGACGTATAGAACATTTGTGATACCATAGCTGAAACTTTTAGATTTAGTGAGAATTTTGAAATTTTATACTGTTATGTAGTATGTTTTCGTCAATGAATATAAAGTTTCAAAATCAGGTCATTCTTTTTGATACACCCTGTATGTATGTCTGGCAGTATTGAACATCAGTGGTACAAGAGCTATTCATGAACTTGGAGAAACCTTTGACTATGATGAGTGAAGTAGGATGCTGAAATCAATCAAAAACTTTGAAATACATGACATCAATAAAAGTGCATTGGAAGAAATTTACCAGCTCTATAAGAACCAAGCTGCCACACTGCTCCTGAAGGGTACAAAAAATATGGAAGCTTGAACGAACAAAGGAGTTTTTCTACGCTGCAACCTGAAGCATTTTTCAAGATACAAATGTTAGATGAGGCAATAAAGGAGTTATTATAGAACCCAGGGATGAAGGAATTCAAGAAGTCATCATCATTGGTCATTCAATCCTAAGATTGGTTGACTGAAACCCTCCATCTTTCCCTTTTTAACGCAATTCCCCTTGCATCCTGGTATTTCTAATGTACTTTCTTTTTTATTTGTCCTATGTATTTATCCCTTGGCCTACCTCTTGGGACATTCCCCTCTCTTTTTCCTTCAGTTATATTCTTCAGAAACCCATTGTGCCTCAGGGTGTGCTCATTCTACCCTCTTCTTTTTTCTGTAAAGTAGGGTCCTTTCCTCTTATACTCTTCTGCTTTCCTCTTCAACTCTGTAAAATTCATTATTTCTTATTTTGTCTGTCCATTTTATCATCAGAATCTTCCTCCAGCACCAGGTTCCGAAGGCCTCCTGTCTATTCTGGTATGCTTTTCATATTGTCCATGCTTCCAATCCATTGAAAGTCACGCTGTACAGGAATGTTTTCACATACTGTTTCTTAATTTGTAATCCAACGTCTTGAACCTCAATAGTCACCTTTATATCATGGGGGTTTTCTTGGCTTGGGCTATTCTTTGCTTGATGTCTGTTGTACTTCTTCCTTCCCAGGTGGTGGTGCTTCCGAGGTAAGTGAAGGAATCCAATTGCTCTAATCTTTCTCCTCTCAGTATGACTTCTGCATTCAGCTCTCCTCTGCAAATTTAATAGGATTTTTGTCTTATTTCATTTATTTTCATGTGATCTTCTTTCAGAACTTAGTCCATGACGTTTGGTGACCTTTGATGATCATCATAATTTCCTCTAATGATATGATATCATCTGTAAAGTAGAGTATGTTTATATCTTCTCCATTAATCTTAATTCTATTCAATTCTGGTACATATGGAGAGGTACATTGGAAAGAAGAATTGTCGGGAGTTAGTGAAAATAGGAAATATCAGAAACAGAGAAGAATGGGGGACTGAAGTTAACTTTTCCTAGGATTGAAATACTAATAAAGACATGAGCTTTTTTGTCTCAAAGGTATACCTTTACTATAGAGGCCTAGGGGTTTAATATTATTCATTTAATGGTAGAGTAGACAAATAAAGAGGACTGAAGAAAAAATGGTAGTTGTCCATGGCTTTGTCGAGAAGTTAAATGTATGAAGAGCAGAGTAGGGTAATTATTTGGATTTTACTTACATACAAATAGGAAAAGGTAAAGGGGGCTGTATACCTCAGCCAAAAATGCCCTTTCAGTTCTGGCTTCTGCCGCAGCCTAAGAGAGATCTTTGTCTGCTCCTCCATTCCCCATCCCGGACAGCAGCATCACTGATGGCACAGTGGAAAATGCTTTGCAAGAGTTCAGATGAATGTACGCAGTGACATTATAATACACAATTTTCCATATTTGATTAAATGACATTGAAATAAATGATTTCCATTTACAATAAGTGCAAAGATTTCAAGAAAAAAATACTTATATAAGAGAATCATAACAGTCTCTTTCTTGGTTACATGGTTTAATAATTACACTCAAAGGTTTAATAATTAGACAGTGTAACCAAGAAAGAGACAGTTAAGTCAGTCACTTCCCTCAGTTATAACATGCATGGCGAGCTACCCAAACAATGGTGTAAACTTCCCTTTCTTGGCAACATATCTTTTAAATTAATTGACGCCCTCCCCCAGAATAGGTTTAATGTTTCTATTTACTCCCCAAAAACCTTGGTTAAATTATTATTCAACAAAGGAAAAAGTGACCCAGATAAACAGAAATGGTGTATATAGGTTAAATTGTACTACTCCCAATTGAACTTCCCAATATATGGGTCAAATTGGTCGTGCCATCAATATTAGGGATCGGTAACATAAAACATGTTAAATTTCTGTTTGAGGCTTTCGCAGCGCTGGATTGCAGTTCTCTCCATTGTTTTCGGGTTAGCTGCGTCAAGTTTTATTCAGATGACGTTTCGTGGCCTATGCTGGCCACATCTTCAGATCAGGTCTGAGCTCAGACCTGATCTGAAGATGTGGCCAGCATAGGCCACGAAACGTCATCTGAATAAAACTTGACGCAGCTAACCCGAAAACAATGGAGATAAAACATGTTAGTTGAAGGGAGATATTTTGTCATCCTTTACAAAACATTTAATCGAGGAGGACCAAAAAAGTGATTTTGTGCCAGAAGTGCTCCACATTGAGAGGAAAGGAGCCAAATTGAAGTTTTTAGAACAATATGAAATTGTGAAATGATGAAATGAAAATATGAAATGCTGCTAACAATAAAAAGGTGAAACTTCTCAATGAATATGTTTTTCTCTCCTATTCTCCTCTATTATCTTACCTTTCCCCCACCACCTTTCATTGATCGAACCTGACTGCAATGCACGTCTCTGATGTCAGTTAACAACCTTCACTTCTATACCCCCATCGCAATCTCTTCTCTATATATTGGCTCACATATTATACAAATGTTCCTTGATTATGATTGCTGTGCAGTTAAAACCTAGGTTAGGAATGAACTTTTAAATGTGGAATATACTAAGAAATTTTTTCATCATGTCTGCAGAAATTTTCCACAAAGTTACACCTTCAGCCATTGATTTTATACCCTCTTATTTGATTTCAGTCAATGCAGAGCACAAGCAGTGGTGGCATCCTTGGTGTTGGGAGGAAAGTGTTCTCTCCTGTTAATACTGAAGCTGTAGGATAGAGTCTCTTGTGAGTAGAATTTTTGGTAAAACACACATCCAGGGCATGGGTGCTTTTAAATGTAAATGAACTGATTCTGAATAAGTGCTCTTCATTCCTAAATTTTCCAATCAAAGAAGACATCAATTTATTTATTTTCACCTGAAAAACTACCTGGTAACTAGTTTACGACTAAGTACAATGGAAGTAATTTGCTGAGAAAATGTCCATTGGTACATAGATTAGGCAGGGCTTTATACTGTCTGGTAAAGGATTTTCATGGTTCAATGTCTCATTTAGTTTACATCACCCATTGACAACACTCATGCCAACTCACCAACAGTCTAATGTTCCCAGGTAAAAATATTTAGCCTTAACTGCTCTGAAACTGGTCTGTAAATACTCTGAGAGACTAATAACTGATCAGGAAGTGGTCTGTAACTGGTCTGGATTTGAAACATCTTTACAATTCAGATCAATTCAGTCTAGTTGAAGACTTCTTCCAGATCAGATATTAGTATTTCAGAGAATTTACAGACCAACCATTTAGACCTGGCGTCAGTATTTTGATAAAACCTGAATTTTCACTTCAGATCGCATTAAAAAGTAAGGGCTACGTTATCTCAAGTTTACAAAAAAACAGACATAATAAAACCAAGAATTAGTATCACAAAATCATTACGATGTTCGCATTGAAAGATGAGTGCATGAAGTCCATCCTAATGATTAGATAACCCGCCGTTCAAGAAAATGCCACATTGGTTAGTACCACGGATTTAGGTTCGTACTGATTGGAGCTGGCGTCAAGAGCGGGAAATCTTTTCACGTTCGATCGATGAAAAGAGACGTTATCTCTATCTCACAAACGATGGAGAAAAGTAATTCGTTGAATAGCAAGAGCCTCGAAGATTAATCGCTATAAAACAGTGTTAGAGATAAATCGCGCAATAAGGAATAGAGACCCAGGATAGACGGCAACAGTTCTCCAGTAAAAATGTACGTTTGCATTTAATTTTTAACCCATATGGCGCGCTTTTTTAATTTTTCCCCCTCGCAAACATGTTTTAAACTGATATTCTCTGATTCTCACTGAAAAATTCCATAATCCACTCCAAAGGAGCCGGTTTTATTCACTTTAACGGCTCATTTTCGAACTTTTTCAACTATATTTCACTCATGGAGATATTGAACCTTGCTCACTGGCAAAATATCATTGACTTTAATATTTAATTCTACTTTCGTCAGACATATGTGCAGAGTATTTGGATTCTGCTGGGGAGCTCTTTACTCTCGTGCCATTATAATATTTACACAATTTATCTCAGGGAATTCGACGGGATATATATTAAGATTTTGAGGGGGTACCTAAGTTAGAGACTAGTATTTTCAACTAAAGTAAATGTAACTTGGGCCATACACTTAGCAAGGGAGCATTTTTCACTCAAATTAAGGGCGACATATCTTCTTTGTAAAATGAAGAATAAATCGCATTTGAAAGCAAGCAATCTTGCAATTTTATTCTAAGGAAAATTGTTTATAGGAAAGGTCTGACAACTATAATAAGCAGAAATAGTATTGAGTGGTAGTAATACCATTTGGGACAGATGGTATTTCTACCACTCAATTATTTCAACCGGAGCAACGACTCCAATTAAGGACGATGTATCTACTTGTTCAAATGAAGAAAAAAATCACGAAGAAATAAAATGCCATAATTCTGCAGTTTTATTCTATGGATATTGTTTATATGGTAGGTCTGACATACTATAATAAGTACGAATGATATTGAGTGGTATAGTAATACTATCTGGGATAGTTTTCTTTTAACCGAAGCAAGAATGATATCCACTGCCATATTCCACTTCATTTGTTACACATTGAAATCAGTTGGTTTGGACGGCACTTTGGCTACAGATTGGTTGAGATTTCACATTATGCAGGTGAGGTTTTACTACATCACTTCACTGGGAAAAGAGATGTGTATTCATTCGGTGAAATAACCTCTCCGAACGAATTCATCCACTACGTCAGTCACTAACTCTTGAATTTCTTCGTCTCTCATGAACACACTGTGGTTCCAAACCATGTTGCTCGTTGCATCTCCATCCGCCACGTAGACTAATTCCTCCGTGGCTTTCCCGAAGATGACGGGGACCAGGAATATGCTGAGTCCCAGTCCGTACATAGCGTACTTCTTCAAGTGCTCCTTCAACCTTTCCATCGTCAGAATGTCGTTACGGACCCTCAAAAGACGAAGCGTCGACGTCAGAGCACCGTGGTACTCCGTCAGGAGATCTTCGTATATCTCGTCTCTCAAAGTCTTCCTCAGGGAAGTGTACAAAGTGTAGAGGAGGTCGATGGCGGGCGAGTGAGCCTGCATCATCTGGTAATCCAGCAGCTTGATCTCCTTGAGTGGGGACTCCCGGAACAGTACATTGTTCATCCAGATGTCTCCATGGTTGATGACTGTCAAGGACTCCTTCATCTCGCACACTTCCGTTATGCCGTCTACGAAGCCTTTAGAGATCCAGCGCTCCAAGTATTTGGCGGACGCCGGGGATCGGGCCCGCACCACCTCCAGGGCATTGTCGCCCACCTTCTGCATTGTTTTCCAGTAAAGCTCCCGTTTCTCCGGGACGAAGAAGACATGCTTCAGGCCTTCCGAGAGCTTCGTGAAAGTCTCCGGATCGATCTCGTTCATAGCGTAGGAGAAAGCGTGCAGCTGTCCCATGGTTTTCACAGCCAGAAAGGCTTCATCCCTGCTCATGCCCTTCATACGATCTCCCATGGTAAACCCTGAAGCTCTCAAGTCCTCCATTAGGATGAAGTCGCCTCCGGAACTGTCGAATTCGGCCGCGAAACACTTGGGGACGAAGGCCAGGAGATCTTGCACACCGTCTTTGAACCGCCGCCTCTGTAGGTCCCGGAAGGCCGGCAGGATCCTGCGGTAGAACTTAATCTCCTTGGCGAACACGTCGGTGCTCTGGAGGTGTTCCCTGGCGGTGGCGTCCGGGTGGGTCGTCTTCAGGAAGAAGTGGGCGTCGCGGCGCGCTCCCTCGGGTGAGCGTCCCGATGCGGTCACGCTGTAGACGACGCCCAAGAAGTTATCGCCGTCGCTGGAACCCGACTTCACCTCTAGCTCCACATTTCCCAAGAGTCCTTGTTCGCGGGCCGCCTTAACGATGCACTCCTTGATCCGAGGGCTGACTGCCGCTTCCGACGGTGACTCTACTTCCATAGCAATGAGTTGGACGGACTGTATCTGTAGCGGTAGTCCCGTATCACTGAAGTAACCAGCGTGGAAACTCAAGTCTCGGTGCTGGTTGCACAAATCTCCCGAACTGAGTAGGGATGGTAGGGGGAGGGAGGCGTGTCCCAGCGCCAGAGATACTCCTCCATCTCCCCTCCTCTCTCACAAGAGTGATTGTTTTGTTTCGACCATGTTTAGTTTCGGGAAGAGACTCATTATGGAGGATGGGGGAGGGCATGGGTAATCACCAAGGACAGAGCGTTATCTTCAGCCTTTCAGTCATTCACTTTTGATACCGATTCCTATCGCTATCTGTTAATTACCTCTAGCATAGCCAATGTCTTTTTGGGAGGGGTACGAAGAGAATAACCTATATATAGGGAGAGGGTTACAGAGGTAACCCTCTATGGACGGAATTATGAAACATCAGAATGAAAAAAAATACTACTACTATATTAGTTGTTTTAAAGTGCTATTTTAGCATTTTTCAGAAAAAAATGCAATTTATTTTATATTAAGATTCATTTTGAAATGTGACGTATTTGTGTTGTATATATTTAATTTAAATTTATACTTAACATAGTATATTACAACAAGGTAAAATTCAACATTGCCTTCATTACGTACCTTTTTTAAACTTCCCCAATTTTTTCTTCACATGACAGCTGAAACTATTTATTTCAGAGCTCCACGAAGCACGCCATTGTCAGTGAATAGCGTCATATTTCCATCTATAACCATTGTTTGATAAGCCTTCTAAAGAGATGCAACTTCCCACACACTTAATCCGAAATGTTACAATTCTGTCTAGTGCAGCAACTAAATGGAAAAGCCTCTGAGGAAGCGGAGATTACATTTACTTTGAAACGTAACAAATTTGACTCGCTCGTCCATAGAGGGTTAATAGTTCGGGGATCGAGTTGGCGAGGTGGATCTAACGCTAGCCTCCCATCCTAAGGGTCTTGGGTTGATTATCGGTAGTTTTCTTTTCGTAGGCAAGTCGATTTCTACTTGGTCGCCTTGTGAAGCGACTAGGGTTACTTTACACATTCAGATCCTTTGATGTACTGGATGAATCGAAGATTGTATCTAACGCTAGCCTTCCATCCTAAGGGTCTTGGGTTGATTATCGGTAGTTTTCTTTTCGTAGGCAAGTCGATCTCTAATTGGTCGCCTTGGTGTTGGCCGCCTAATATCGCTCAAATAAATAAAGACGACATTATTATTATTATTATTAAACGGGGAAAATTTTTCCGACGACCCTTGTCAGCATGCACGTAACTTCGAGTCGGACGTAAATGGGGCCGACGTATACTGTGGACTAACTGCATTGGTCCGTTTTGTTGCATTCACTAATGCTGCGTGGAAAAGAGGAACTGTTGTGTGTACCCATCAGTTAAGGTAGTTTGAGCGAGATAGTCACACAATCATCATGGAGACTATATTCGAATTTTACATTTTAGTGTCAGCTGCTATAGGAGGCATGACGTATATACTTTAATATAAATGGTACAACAATATGCTTTTAAATGACTGAAATAATCCTCAGTAATTAAGGAAAAATATCTGTATAAGTCTTTTACTAATTTTTTCACGCGGTACGTTTATAACTAGAAATAGAAGTGACCCAGGAAATTGCCGACCTATATCGCTAACATCACTTTTATGCAAGATCCTCGAACATATTTTCGTTAGTATTATTATGACATTCCTGGAAAGTCGTAACTTCTTACATAGCAATCAGCACAGCTTCCGTAAGGGCAGGTCCTGCGAAACAGCTTGCGCTCTTCCTAAAATAAGGTGAATCGACTAAGCAAGTCGACGCGATATTCCTTGGCTCGCAGAGTATTATGTAGATGTAGATGAAGAAAACTCCTTCACAACGGAAGATTTTTTTTGTGAAAAAATTACTGTGGTGACCATTTGATTTATCTTTAGATATAGTTGAGAAAACGTACGAAATAAATACCGTTAATTTTTAGACGAGATCTAGATGTTAGAAATTCCTCTTGTTGCTAATAATATCTCTCAGGAGTGCACACACACATCATTTACCATGCGCAATTGGTGGCATTTTTTGGCTAATATCTCGGCAAGTAGCGCGATGTTGGGCAAATTTTTCAATATCTTTGGAAGGTTGAGATGTTTTTCTTTAAAATGGGACCCAATTCGTTGATTTCTCGGAGATATGATATTTCGCTCAAACTACCTTAAAAAGGGTAGCTCTCTTATACGGCCACGTCTATAAGTTCTTGAGACAAACAGTGGGGTTTAAATTATAATCTTCGATTCATCTAGTACCTCAAATGATCTGAATGTGTAAAGTAACCCTAGTCGCTTCACAAGGCGACCAATTAGAGATCGACTTGCCTACGAAAATAAAACTACCGGTAATCAACCCAAGACCCTTAGGATGGAAGGCTAGCGTTAGATACAATCTTCGATTCATCCAGTACATCAAAGGATCTGAATGTGTAAAGTAACCCTAGTCGCTTCACAAGGCGACCAAGTAGAAATCGACTTGCCTACGAAAAGAAAACTACCGATAATCAACCCAAGACCCTTAGGATGGGAGGCTAGCGTTAGATCCACCTCGCCAATTCGATCCCCGAACTATTAACCCTCTATGGACGAGCGAGTCAAATTTGTTACGTTTCAAAGTAAATGTAATCTCCGCTTCCTCAGAGGCTTTTCCATTTAGTTGCTGCACTAGACAGAATTGTAACATTTCGGATTAAGTGTGTGGGAAGTTGCATCTCTTTAGAAGGCTTATCAAACAATGGTTATAGATGGAAATATGACGCTATTCACTGACAATGGCGTGCTTCGTGGAGCTCTGAAATAAATAGTTTCAGCTGTCATGTGAAGAAAAAATTGGGGAAGTTTAAAAAAGGTACGTAATGAAGGCAATGTTGAATTTTACCTTGTTGTAATATACTATGTTAAGTATAAATTTAAATTAAATATATACAACACAAATACGTCACATTTCAAAATGAATCTTAATATAAAATAAATTGCATTTTTTTCTGAAAAATGCTAAAATAGCACTTTAAAACAACTAATATAGTAGTAGTATTTTTTTTCATTCTGATGTTTCATAATTCCGTCCATAGAGGGTTACCTCTGTAACCCTCTCCCTATATATAGGTTATTCTCTTCGTACCCCTCCCAAAAAGACATTGGCTATGCTAGAGGTAATTAACAGATAGCGATAGGAATCGGTATCAAAAGTGAATGACTGAAAGGCTGAAGATAACGCTCTGTCCTTACGCTCTTGTTTATCTATTCAGTTTAAAACCGTACTTTCGCTGATGAAATGGGCTACCTATTGAAAATCAGTATTAAGGTACAAAATATGCAGATTTTTCCACGAATATATTTATAACCATAACATTTTTCTAACCATTGGGGTCGACTGCAGCGCTATTTGCATGAAACTACCACATTTTTACTTCAATTACTGCAGTTATTTGCTAATAATTTAAAATAATAGGTGGTAAGATGCCTATATTTTATTTTATTCAATTTTCAGGACTTTATGCTTCTTGTAAACAGTTATAATCAAAAGCTTGTGATACTTTCTCGTTCAAGTTGACGTTTTTCTGCAGTAATCCGAGCAATCTCCATAAGAGCCCAAACTAACATATCCACTTTCATGGCTGATCCTATGAAAATCAGCTGGAAACACTATTTTATTTTCATCTCAGTTTATTTAACGCACTTCAGAGTTGCTACACTCAAGTTTTCAGAAAATCTGAAATAGTCACTCTGAGGCCAGAACGACTCTAAGGCAATTTGCTGGCGTCCTCTTCACATCCTTCCACTATGCTCCCCTTCTCCTTCCTTCCTCCAGCTTCCTTCAATGGCAAAACGCTTCTTTCGCTTGTTCCATTCTCCTTGACATCTCTTTTTTAGGAAGAGATTAGTGGAAAGTTTTGGAAGAGGGAACGAAAAGAATTCTATTATAAAGAAGCTATTTAACGTACAGTAAGTCCTCGATTTACGTCGGAGATGTGTGTTGAACAAGAGCGACGTAAGTCGAGACAACGCAATATGGATCCAGATATTCGTGACCGCTTTAATCCCAAGATAAATCAAGGAGTTTATTTCAAAATTCGTTTTTTGCCTTCATCTACGATAAATAGCTATTTCATATAGGATGATTACGTCTCAGATATAAAAAAACGCAAGCATATGCACATTCGTCCCATTTCTATTAGCATTAGCATCGGCCCCGGTGGCGGCGGGGTAAAGTCCCCGCCTGCTAATCCGAGGGTCGCGGGTTCGAGTCCCGCCTGGGTAGAAAGTTATCTGCCCAGGACATGGGCAGATAACTTTAGGAATAGGAAATTTCATATGAGGTTGGTAGCTAATAATGATACTAATATATTTAGCACAAGTGCAAAAACCTATTTAACCTCGTCTGTATCCTAGAACTGATCTATTGCAACTATTATAGTCCCTAATTGTGCATGAAAAAATGACATTTTTAATCTATCGGTTCTGTAGTCTTTTTCCTTAATCTTATGCCTATGATCGTTTCTACCATAGTAATTTGGCATTAGCAAAATATGTTGAACGTCCGGCAAAAAATAGTCTACATCAAGCTTTCTTGAAATATTTAATCTATATTTTTCTATTCGATCGGTTAGAGGTTCCCACCCTAATTCCCTCAAAAATTTAGTAACACTGCTATGTTTACCGCAATAATTTTTAAAAAATCTAGCTGCCCATCTCTAAATTCGATCTATATCTGAAATTAGTCCCGCAAATTCATGCACGTAGACTCTGTGAATGTAAGACTAGAATAAGCGTTTGAGACTTGGGTGTGAATGGAGAAGTGCGGTGGGCGGCAAGAAAAATCAACGAGGAAGTGCTTAATATTGTGGGTAAAGAATGGGAACTTCTAAAGGACATTAGGAGGGGGAGGAGGGGTAGATTGTTGGAAAGAGATAATGAGAGGTGAGGGGATGTTGAAGGCCACGACGGAGGGGAGGATGTTGGGTAAGCGGCAAATGTCATCTAAAAATTTATATGTTTGCAACGTACATGTATGTCGTGGATGTTTTCGTGTCGGATGTGGTTTCTCCACAGTTCGTGAGCAATGCTCAGAATAGCGGGAGAGGTCTGACCACTCATGCTTCGTGGGAGTGACCTTTTTACTTTCGCTTCGTCAACCCCCATCTTTCCCCGCCCCCAACCTTCAGCTCATCATAGTTACCAAACCGAAACTTCCGGGTCATCCTATTTGAAAAATGGACAAGTGTTTGTCGCATCACCGTCTCAGATTTCCACAAAATTTCGTTTGTGGGCGGTACATATTTTGACCTCTCCATGAGACGGTTCGAAGGAATACACCCGTGGTTGTCGCATCCTAGTCTATTGGTGGCGACATCCAATAATTATTATAATAGTCAATTTATTTCACCGTTGGCAAGAATACGATTGCATGGCTAGGTCAGTTGTAGATCAAAATGCTACATGAGAATACATTACTAATACATCTAATAATAATGGTATCAAAATCAACAAAATTCCGGAAAAATACAATAAGAAAATGAAAATAGGAAAGATCTGCTCATAAAGTTCCACACTAGCAAGCAACAACAAGTAATAGGGAACCCAAAAGGGAAAGTTTTCAGGTTACCTGATTTAAAATACATCTTCCAAATATTCAGAGACAGTGAAATAGCATTTTTTGAAAGAAGAAGTTTGAAATTCTTTTTAAAAACAGGAAGTGAGTTGCTATCTTTGATTTCGTCAGGAATTTTGTCATAAAGGACCGAGGCAGAATGGCTGGAACCCTTAAGACAGAATTGGAGTATTGTTTTGAGTGGATATTATTTCTTGAACAGGTGGGAAAATGGTGATATGTGGCATTTGTTGGGAATTAATCAAGGTTTGCTCTGACAAAATAGAAGGAAGGCAATGGAGTATTCTAGAATATAAATCAATTTGGACAGGATGACAGTAGTTTTTCACGCAGCGCCTCACTACATCTCTAGGTCTGACAGAAGCGATAAAATAAGAGAGACACACTGCCGAACAGATAGGTACAAAAACTCGTTCTTTCCGCACACAATTAGCGACCACAATAAATACTGAGCTCCTTTAAATACACTCCCATAATCTACGTCACAATTTTACCTCCCAAAACCTTATTCCTTGCATCTTTGCACGGAAGTTGTCCTAACATCGCCTGCCACACGCCCATGCGGCGGCTCGAAGGGTAGTACGTAGATGTAGGTGAATCGAATCGGGTCGCATATACCTTATCGTGCCCGGATTGATGTGGTACAGCAATGCCATTTTGATAATGAAATTGCAACTTTTTTATCAATATATAACTGTTTGATATAGGCAAATTTGTGCTTGATCTCCCAACATTAGTTTGATGAAATACGTAGAGAGGGAATGTAATACGAGAAAAGTATGCTAATCTTCAGTAGTATAATTACTTAACTTGGTTTCACTAATGACGTCGCATTTAGGCATAAGCATTAAGTTCTGAGCACTCATCGGGGAGAGTATTATTGCAGCAATTGGATTAAGAGTGTAGAATGTTCGCCTGACAACCCCATCATTAGAATTTCCCAATATTTGTCTGGCAACAATAATAATAATCTCATAATCAGGACTTATATTTTCTCGATATTTAAATCGAAGATTTTACATTCTCTCATAGGTAATACAATGAAACGACATCTGACGTATTATTCACAACAGAAAATCACAGTTGACATCAAATTAGCGGACAGCCTACAGCACCTTTCGGAAAACTTTAACCGGGCATCGTCATACTACTGTCGGCGAAAAAATGGTGTGCACTTGGGTTTGGGAGCATATTTAAAAAAATACGAGAATACCTGAAGAAAAACTAATCACAACATATTTTTTCCTCGTTTGATTCCACGTTAATTATGGTAAACTTGAATTTTTATAATACATTTCAATATTTTTTACTACGAGTGTAACGTAAAAAGTATCGGTTTTCGACGGTGTACGAGCAAAGCTCCGACTTTGATAATACGTAACTCAAACACAAGTACTTCCATGACAACCGTATTTCAGTCATTGGTAGAAAAGCATGTTTAATATACCTGTTCAAGTTTCAGCGTTATATCTTTAACAGGAAAAAGGTTGTTATTAATTTTGTAAAATGGTCGCATTTCAAAAGTAGTAGGTAGTAGTGCGTTAGCTAGTTTCATAAACTAGTCCTCTGTACCGAATCAGAATTTCTGCTCTCCCAAACAGGGAAACTCGGATATAAACTGATGTTCACACCCGATGGGGGTGTGATATAGTATTCTATAGGGTTCGAGACTACATTTCAGTTTTTTTTATTCATATTAAGAGTAGTTTTTGTGGGGTTTATACTACTTTTAATTTGTGGTAATATTTTTTTCTGTTCCATACGCTTCATTTTTATTCATGAAAAAAATTTGACTGTAAAAATTTGTTTTGGTCACCCTCAATTTTATTCTTAAATAATTCATAACTGTGAGGGGAGCGAGAACACTAAAATTATAAAAATATATTTCTAAGGGAATTGCAAATATGGCTCTTTCCGTTAAAAATATTGAAGATTGCATCTATTTTTTTATTATTAGGTTCAGTGTTTATAGTTCATGTATGTTTATTCATTTATATGAATTCGCACCCCGACGTCATAAAGGGAATATATTGAACATTGCACGAGCACAAATTTGTTAAGTATTGATATGCCACTCTCCTGTATTAGTTGTTGTTTAATTTTGCTTATTTATTTATTTATTTTGTTATTTGCACAACGCGTACGGTAACATTATCTTTATCTCTCAATTGCGCTCATGAGAGCGAAAACGTGTTTGTAATTCTTCAATTTTTGTCATAGGCGTTGAATCACTAATTGCAATTGATTGCGTTCTTATAGGGTATTGCTTTTCTGGAACGATGACGACAACGTTAAAGATGAAATCGTGATACCACCTCAGAACTTCTTTCCGACACCGACGAGAATATAAGAGCCATTTGCCGTATTCATCAACCATTTCCATGGCCACCGTCGTAAATTTACGGGCGGGAACAATTGCTTACGCCTCAGCAATGAGTAATGAGTTCAATTGATGCGTAATTACGATCGCTCCCTTCGCCGTATTCCAGTTAGTTGCCGGTGAGCGAAAGACTCAATTGCGTGCTTGTATCTCTCAAATCTTTCGCAAGTGCACAGTTCGAAGTTAATTTATACGTTTTTCTGCTACGTCACAGTTTTTAAAATGTAAATATTGACATGTAGAACTCAGTTTATCTTCTTGCTCAATGAAATAAAAGTCCGTGAAAAGTGAAATCTTCGGATTTGTAATTTAAAAAAATGACATAATGCATGAAAATCGAGTGAAAGATCTTGTGTGAAATGTGGAATATGCCTTACGAGCCATATTACGCTTCACAGCTTGTTTTAAATACGAATCAGCTGTGTTCGTCTATAGCTAGTAAGTTGCCTCATTTGACAGGCTGTTAAATAAATTGTAACGAGATATTTTTCGACACCATTTTTATTCACCATTGAGTTCTGTGCTGATGTAACTCTCGCCTAGAAAATAACTGTAGATTTTCGTCTTAGCAGGAGGAAAAATGATCTTTCATTTGATTTATTCCGGCCAGTCTTTATTTAAATAGTGACAAATGGTGAGAGAAAATGGATTTTTAAAGAAAAATAATTTGCCATTTTGGGGTTTTCAGACAAATCAACAATGATCCACTCAAAGCAAGTTTCGCAAAAGAAAAACACGTTAGATGCTATTAAACATTGACTAGGTGGCTTGGTAATAACAGATAATTTACTTTTGCAATATTTCCCTCGTGTGAACGAAGTTAAACTGTAAAATGATGTCGCCTTAAACAATTTGCATCCTCCGATTCTTCAATATTCCCTTCAAAATGGAATTTCCCCCTTTTCTCATTCTAAAGATCATTGCTTATTGTTAGATGAACAATTTACGTATATTTCCTTATGTGTTACTCACTCACGATATTAATTAGTCAAAAGTCATTAACAGTCGACGATGATTCTATGTGCTTTTGCGCCCAAGAAACTGGTCAAGAACATGGTGGGTTCGCGCAGCAATCATTAAAAATATTTTAAACGGACGCTGAACATTCGGATTTTTGCCAGACGTCCTTCATATTTTGCTAGAGCCAAACTGTTATGGTAGATACGATCACAAGTGTGAGATTAAGGAAGTAGGCTGCAGAACCGATATATTTAGAATGTCATTGATTTTTCGTACATACAATTAAGGACCATAATAGTTGTGATAGATCACTTCTATGAAACTTTGACCCTCAATAGTTTAAGCAGGTTTTGAACTTGCTCTAAATATATTACCATCATTCTTAATAACTCATTCCGCATGAAATTTTCGGGATGATTTAGCTTTCTGCATAAGTTGGCACCTTGTAGTACTATTTATCAATAGTTTTAATAATACTGGCCATTAGCTGTATCATAAATGTATTGTTGCATGGTAACATAATAGTCTACATGGCACTCTCCTAGTTAATGGTTTGACCTCGCATTGTTTTCCCGACTGCTTATGGCCGGCGCCTAGCGGCTGCGGAAAGTGCGAGGTTCTGATTTGAACTGGGATGAGTGCTGCATGCCTGGTGTGGAATCACCCCGTACTTGACATACCAGTGGTCGCTTGCACAGTATTTCATTGATGTAATGTTCGGCACTGTATCTCTCTTATGTTATCACTTCTGTCAGATCTAGTCATGATAATATCCTCTGTGCCGCTCTGAGACTACCCAGTTCTGAATTTCTCAAGTAAGCTAACCCTACCGTGTAGCCTCCGAGTCTCTAGGGTCTCACACCTTAAGCCCTCTAAAATTTGTGAAACAGTATGTTCACTCCTAACAGTAGCAGCAGCAGTGACGAAGTGTAAAAGAACTTAACTGAGGCACTTGAACTCATTTAGATAAAAAAATTCAATGCCTGTGATTTTTCTTTTATTACTGCTAATGTCTTATCTCCAGTGAAATTTAGCTCTTTCAGACTACCGAACTTTTTTCTACCTGCGTCCTAAACATTTTTGGGGTTGTTTATCTTGATCTCAATGAGATCGCACGTGGTGTATGTGAGATACACAGTCAACATTTTACATCTTATCACTCCGAGAGTCTATTCCCTTCAGTTCAATAGTCGGCTGGATTAAATCTGACTCGATACTGTGCCAACTTAATCGTAGTTCCTTCAGCGCAAGAAGTAGACCTGCACAAAATGTAAGAACCAATTTTAAAATGTCCGGTCAACTCTGAGCTCAAGATGCCGAAGCCTTATTGAGCGATTGTTCGCGCAGAAATATAAAGGACCGTCATCATAGAAACAGCATAGAGTTACGGTCTCTGAGAATTATCTCTTTTCACCACGTTTTTATAAACTCACTTTCTTCTCTGTCTGTTTGTCTGTTCGGTATAAATTTTGTAAACGATTTTAAACTAACTTCTACATGAGCTAGGGACTTTAAACTTTAATCATGGAACATAACTGGATGATAATGCAATAACGTGCAATATTAATACGTATATAATATAATACTAAATAATAAAAATAAATAATGATAAAATTTAGCACCAGGGGAAAAAGCGGGACACAAAATTGTTAGCGCCAGGGGAAAAAGCGAAGCACAGAATGGAAAAGAGTGTGTCATCGATTGCGATACTATTGACGAATTAATTCGCATTATCCGATGAACTGTACAATTCTATTGATCAATAGATATAACAATTTTCCATTTCAGATATGATCACACAAGTCTTAAACGCAGACAATAATGATTTAAATTTTAAAAAATTAAACAACCACGTATTTATAACGGACTAAGAAGTATAAAATAATTTCTCCCAGCGCCATACAGATTTATAACCCCTTACAGACCCCTAACCCCATACGGATTGTCCTGAAAATTTGTGATTGTGAATTTTAATAGCTATAAAAATACTTGTAAGATTTAAAACGAAAAGTTTGAGGCGTATGCGACAGATAATACCGTATTTCTCCGAATATAAGCCGAAATTTTTTTCCCGATTTCTTAAAAAAATCGTAAAAATGACAGATTTGAGCACACCAGCCATTCGGATTCACGCGGACGCCAGCTAAACTTGCCTAAGCCACGGGGAAATTAAGAAATAACGCTGAAAAAGGTCAAATAGGTGCACAATTTATTCATATATTAAAGGATAATATGGGTAACATTGTGTCACAGTTACATAGGTAATGTAAAAACAGATATAAAATTCTGGGGCTGCTTTCGGCCGTCTGCCATTCCGCCCAGTATCACGGTCACTCGCATCTTCTCATAGCCGCACATCTTCAGTAGAACTTGCTTGGAACCCAACGCCTCCAGTGTAATTGATTGGCATGTTGAGGCAAACAGGCGTTTCGTCGGTGTTACCGATTTATCCGAGAGATTTGTCTCTTTTTGCTTTCGGCGCTCAGTGACGAACTTCTGGAAATTAGTCAGTTGAGTTTCGAAGTTGGCGGGTAGCTTTTGGCACACCGTCGTGCGACGTCGCAAACTTAATCCTCATGAAACGTGCCACCCAGCCAAGGCTAGCTTTAAATTTAGTCCTTGGTATGTCCTTAGACCTGGCCAAACGGTTTGCTTCAAGGCGCATCATGTCGTAGGTAGCTGGCAAGGCATCCTTGTGACGGTTCTTCACAAACTTGAGGACAGCATCATCGATTTCTGGATGGCGCCCTTGTTTAGGACCCGAGAACTTACGCCGCAGGGGTTCACAGCGGACGAGCACATCCTTTAGCTTACGCCATTGGCGCACCAAGGTTTCATCCACGCCGAAATGTTTGGCTGCAGCACGATTTGAGTCGTTGTTCTGACCAGCGTACCGAATCACTCAATTCTTAAATTTCGCCGTGTATGATATCATCTTCTGTACTGTTTTTTCATTGCATTCAACGATTCCGCGGAGTTCCACCGCGTCCACTTGCTCCTCATTCATTGTTTCAGTTAAAAAAACTTGTCACTGATCACCCATACCACACACCACAAACCAGAACCTGTCGAATCTTGTCACTTGTTACGCGAGAGCAGAGCGGACTAGCCTAGATGAGGGGCATTGTTCCAGTGGGGCAGGAGCAAGCCGAGCGGGACGGGGAACGTAGTGGAGCGGACGGACATCGGAGGTAGTGCCGGAGTAGGTCTGTAGTGTGTGGGTGCAGGAGAACGGGAGGGGGCAAGGTAGCAGTGTGTCGTATGTCTAGGGCGGCTCGCGGCGCGATTCGAATGGCTGTAAACAATTCGCAACACTGACGGCTCGAATAAGACCCTCTTTTACCATCTTTTAGTTGCTTTTTACGCTCTGACAGGATGCACTGAATAGGGTGCGGCTTATATTCGCGTATTAACTTTTTTCCCTGTTTGAGACCCCAAAAAAAGGGGGTGCGGCTTATATTCGGAGAAATACGGTAGTAAGGAGTGTATGGGAGTAGCTGTCGTAGAGAAAACTCACACAACAGTTCATATCATTTGCAGTTCAATAAAATTGTTTGAGACTTAGGTGAACTATTCATGCATCAGTTATCTATTCCATGCGACTCACGTTTTTCGATTTAAATCTTACAAGTATTTTCATAGCTATTAAAATGCAAAATCACAAATTTTCAGGACAATCCGTATGGGGTTAGAAATCTATTTGGGGTTATAAATCTGTATGGGGATAGGAGAAATTATTTTATACTTCTTAGTCCGTTATAAAAACGTGGTTGTTTACATCATTTTTATTTAAATAATCATTCCTCCATATTTTTTCTTCGCCTCTTTTTGAAGTCCGAGGTGTAACGGGTGGAAGAGACCGCGGGTATGGGCGGGAGTGGAATATTTTGAGACTTACGTATGTAGTATAACCGCAGTTTTTGGAGGGATTATGATCCTCGGCGTCTCGTAAGACAATCGGAATGGCGCTCTTTATTATTATTTCAATGTAATATACTCACGGTTCTTTCTTGTTGTTTGCGACAAGAGTTACGTACTTACTTCGGTGTCCAACATTGGTATTGTTGGTGGCGTTATACTTGGTTGGGGCCATTTGAACTGTTGAGCGTCCGCGCGAAGTGGTATATACGTCAATTTAAACTTGAATAACATTTAACTACACTTTTATGGTCGTTTTAAATAATTTCTGATCAAATTTCACAGAAAGATAAACTACACTTTTCGTAAACGAACTGGGTGTCTTCCAAGAGCCCGGGTTCCATATATGACATCAAACTTGACCCAGAAAATTACCACCCTATACCGTTAACATCGCTTTTTTGCAAGATTCTCGAAAGCTTTGTTGTTAGCAATATTATGATCTTCCTGGATAATCGAAACTCCTTACATGGCAGTCAGCACGACTTCCGGAACTGTACATCCTACGAAACACAGCTTGCGCCCTTCCTTCATGACATCCTAAAATCAGGTGAATCGAAAAAACCAGTTGACGCGATATATCTTGATTTAATAAAGTACTCGATAAGGTTCCTCTCAAAAAAACTCATAAAGAAATCGAAATAATGTGGAGTTAATGAAAATATAGTGAATTCGATATGGGACTTTTACAGTGATCGATGACAAAGGGTAGTTATTGATGGTATTAGCTCTGATATGGTTCTAGTCTCATCCAATGTTCCATAAGAAAGCGAGCCCAGCCCTCTTTTATTCATAATTTATATAAATGACCAGAGGTATCGAGTTAGCAGTAAACTTAGATTATTTGCAGACGATACGGTTATCTGCCGCGAAATTAGCGAAGACGAGGACTTGAAGTTCTATCATCTGACCTGAACAACGTCCATTCATGATGCCAGGAGTGAGGGCTTGATCTGAATGTCAGTAAATGCACCTCAGTACACTTCCTCCGGAAGTCATCACAACAACGCCATGTCTGCATTATGGGTGAAGTGAGCATAAAGTCTGCGGATAAAGTCAAATATCTTGAAATACCCTTAACTTCTCACATATCAGGGGGAATATGCATACAAAACATATGCGGTACAGCATTAACAAAACTAGGATTTATCAAGCGTTAAATAGGAAGGTCCTTGGGGGGAAAAGGAAATAGAGGTGCTTCCTCGCTCTGGTTAGGCCACGCCTTTAAATACACCGCGAGTATTTTGGACCCTGGACAGAATGATTTCACTAAATACATGAATAGTATGCAAAGGAAAGCTGTGTACTTCGTTTGGAACTATTACGAGCGAGCATGAAGTTTCTCAGCTTTTAGAGGATATAGTTTGGGAGCCGGTAAAAACTCGGAGGCTGCACGCTAAGATTTTCTTGATAAATTCAGAGCGAAGCAGAAAATATCATTTTGTCGCCACACTACATTTCTAAGTCGGACAGAAGCAATACAAGCGATTTTTAAGACGAAAATTGCTCTATAGTTGTTATAAAAGTAGTTTGAGCGAGATAGCTCCCTACTCATAATGAAACCATATTGGAAATTTACATCTCAGTTTCAGTAGCTGTATGGTGTATGAATGAAATATTCCATTATTAATGATCCAATAGTGTACTTTTATCTGATTGAAATTATAAGTAATAAAATAAAAATATTTATATAAATCTTTACCTTTCCTAATTTTTCACGTGGTACATTTAAGACGCATTCAAAGCGGAAAAATGTTGTGAATCTGCAAAAATTACTGCGGTAACAATAGGATTTATTTCCAAAAAATTATAAAACATTCATACTAAACACAGTTGATTTTTTTATGAGATCTAGTGTTGATATTACTCAGTTTTTAAGTTCTCTTTGGAGTTCATACGCGTACTATTTCCCAAGTATAAGGACTGGCATTTTTCGTCAAAAGTTTCTGAGAGTAGTTCGGTGAGGGGCTGATATATTTGGAAGGGTAGGGTATTTATATTTAGAATGAGATCAAATCCATTGATTTCTAGGTGAAATGATATTTCTAACTACCTTAAAAGAATGAAACTCCACAAACTTTGAAGGGAATGGCTCGATTGCAACTTGAGTGGGACCATTGCATGCTCTAGAATTTAGCAATACAGATTATACCATGCTACAATAGTCCAATATTAGAAGTACTATGAAAAGTTGATTTTTACGTATTTTTTTAAGAGTTCCTTTGTATTCGCCTAAAATTTCCGCGAAAATTGGGGAGTCTGTGTAGTTTTTGCGCATTGGACTGAAAAACCAAAAGTCCGTGGTACGATTCTCGGTCAAGGCTGAACTTTAAACGAGTAAATTTTTACGGGTACTTGCAAATTTAAATGCTTGTAAATTATCGGGCCGATCTCGCCATTGTGTACATGGAGCGTGGACCAGGCTGGGTCGAACATAATAGGCCCGTAAAACCCTCAAGCCGCAAGGGCGATATCCCGGGATGTCGTCATCGCATGTGCCCGGTTATCTTCATCGAGAGATACTCCTTCGCTTGCGACTATCGCGTCAAGATATCGTCTCCTAGGTCAGTGCTCTCTTGTTTACCCAGTTACTGTCGTATTTCGTTCTAAAATGGAGTAGTGATGCATTAACGGGCTCTTTAAAGGTCTATGTAGACGATGTATGTACATGTGTAGGCAGATGCGTAAACCTCTGCTCTTTTCAAACTTCTCCATTTATGTTTCTCAAGAAAGTAGGTTTTGTTAAGCGTATAATATGAAGTTCCTCGGATGAAAAAGTGAAAGAGAGATGCTACTTTGCTCTGGTTAGGCAACACCTCGTATGCGCCGCGAGCGTTTGGGACCCTAGTCATAAAGATTTAACTAAAAAAATAAATAAATTACAAAGAAAAGCTGCACGCTTCGTTAAAAACTGCTACGAGCGAACATATAGTGTCTCACAACTTTTAGAGGGATTAAGGTGGTAACCCCTAGAGACTCGGAGACTACACGCTAATCTTAGCTTCCTTGGAAAATTCAGAACTCGTGCGTTTCAGAGGGACACAGGATATTATCATGACACCTCACTTGATCTCTAGGTCTGACAGAAGCGATAAAATAGGAGAGATACATTGCTGAACCAAGCGGTACAAGAACTCGTTCTTTCCGCACACAATAATCGACCACAATAAAAACTGAGCTCCACTAAATACACTCCCATAATACACGTCACCATTTCACCTCCAAAAACCCCTTACATCTTGACATGGCAGGTGTCCTAACTCCTTGTGCCGCACGCCTATTCGGCGGCTCGCAGGGTAGTATATGGATGTAGGATGGTACCACTACCCTGTATAAATTTTTCCTCCTCGAAAACCGTTATTTCCTATCTTCTTCATTCGTTTGGCAATTCTTTATGCCACCGAATTTACCGCATATCCTCTTGAGACATGGTGTCTTAATCTTTCCCCGTGTGGCCTAACCTGTTGGGAACGATTGGACAATGAGTGCGGCGTCCACGGCGGGGGTTGGGGCGTCATCCTCAAAAGGTATTGTGACTCAGGGGAATATCCAAGAGGGGGGGGAATGGCTGACAAAAATATTGTCGAAAGCAATTTTTCCTTCCTTTAATTGCCTTCTAATCTCCAGCTCCTCTAAACAGTCCATCCTTCTTCCCTTTCTCTCCAGGTGGATAATCTCCGGCACAAAGTCGCTCTTGTGGTCATTCTCCCATAGATGTTTAGCGAAATGGGATCTGTTTAAGTCCCCATTGCGTAGATGTCTTTTGTGTTCATCTGCTCTCACTCTGAACGACCGTCCAGTCTGGCCAACGTAACAGGTTTCACATTCACCACATTTAAGTTTATAAATACCACTTCTATCATTAATGTCAATTTTGTCCTTGGTTTTGTTTAACACAGCCCTTAAGTTACACTTGTTATAATAAGCAATTTTGAATTCTTTTTTTGGAAAAAGGTTGGCAATTGCCTGTGAAATATATCCATAATAACTTAGTTTGCACCAGCGTTTTTTGTTTTCACTATGGTCGGATGATTTGTAAATGAGTTTTTGTGCTCGGAGGGAGCGTTTTTTCTCGAACATTTTATTAATGACACTTTCTTCGTATCCATTTTTTACTGCAATGTATTTGATTACTCTGATTTCCTTGGCGAGGTTCTCGGCAGACGCCGCACTCATCGTCCAACCGTCCCCCCCCCCCTCCCACGCCCCCCCCCTCCAAAATAATGCTTGTTCCCGCGTCCTGTCACATACCTTCCTTCCCCCCCCCCTTCCCGTCACCCTTTTCCTGCTTCTTTCCCCCCCTCCCCCTTCCAAATTTTGTATATATTCTGCAGCATTTTAAAACTTTGTACCTGATGATGTCGCCTATGTGACGAAACCGGTCGACCTGAAATAAAAACTGTGAAAAAAGTACCATATCGCATTTGAATTCTTTAGAATGGATTTTCACAAAGTTAAGCCAGAATTAATAGAGTTTAAAGCGGAGAATAGCCCAAGCTATGAAGACGTTGATGGGAAAAAGACAACTGCTGTACTCAAAGAAGATAGGACTACAACCGAGGAAGTAGTATGTTAATTCATTTTTGAGGAGCGTGGCACTCTATGGATCGGAAGCATGAACTATTGGAAAAGCAGACCAGAACAGATTTGAAGCCTTCGAAACCTGGTGCTGGAGGAGGATGCTGAGATAAAACGGACGGACAAAATAAGAAATGATAAAGTTTACTGAAGAGTAGAAGAGGAAAGGACCATATGGAACACCATACCGAAGAAAAGAACCAGGGAATTTGATTCAACCCTGAGGCACTATGGTGCCGTGAAGAATATATTTGAAAGTAAATAGAGGGAAAAGTCCCCAGAGTAAGACCCAGGAAGAAGTTCATGGACGAAATATTGAGGAAAGAGCATATTAATAATAATATATCTTTATTTAGTCTGGGACAAAGATGTCCCTTGGAGCAGATAATTTTTTACAATCAATTAGTCATAACTGTAAACAAGACAAAATAAAATATGCCATATCATTAATAATACAGTTGTATTTATATGGCGCATCGAAAATACATAGCTTTACAAAAAACTACAGAGTTGGGTGCATATCAATTAACAATATTTTCAGAGTTTTACTTTAAACACCTTAACATTATTTATGGATTGTAAACTGTATGGCAAAGAGTTCCATAATTTACATGAAGAAATAAAAAAGGACTTTTCATACAAATTGGTTCGATATGATGGAATGGACAGAGTTTCCGTCTTCCGGGTAATGCATTTCTCTGTTTATTATTTTTTTAAATTAATTAATTATTATTATTATTTTTTTTTTCGATTTTTCGATTATTTTTTCGAAAACCGAGATTAATATTAAATGTTATTTGTTTGTACAAGTAAGATGGTAATTGTGTTTGTATCATTTTATGCTTAATGGTAGCTTTCATTATGTATCGTCTTTGTAGCAGTTTGGGCCATTTTAACAGTTGGTAGTATGGTGTGACATGCTCATAGTAATTAATAACATAAACAAAGCGAATACAGGAATTTTGTAGTCGCTGTAATTTCTTATCAAGATCACTTGTAATATCAAAGTACCCTATAGAACAATAATCAAAGTGCGGAAACAACAGTACTTGTACAAGTTTTTGCCGTAATCGGACTGGAATTAAATGTCTAAAATGCTTTAGTGGATACAGGGTTTTATGTATCTTGTTGGATATATAGCTTACGTGATCTTGCCACGTCAGTGTTTTATTTATAGTAATTCCAAGGTTGTCTAAGGAGTTAGAATAATCAATTTTCCTACCGTGAACAATAACTTAAGGGATTTCATATAAATCTAGGCTATTGACGTAATTAGAGCTACCAATAATTATGGCCTTGGTTTTTGTTGGATTTAGTTTGAGTTTTTTCGCTGATATCCATGCACAAATTTCCTTGATGTCTTTATTCATTTTCTGTACAGCATTACCTAATTCGTTGCGATGGCAGTCTAGATAAATCTGCAAGTCATTGCATAAAAGTGATAGGCGCAGTAATTTATCACGCTGGGAAGGTCTTTAATAAAGATAGAGAATAATAATGGGTCTTAGATCCTTGGGGAACGCCACGGGAAACTGGTAGGAAGTTGGACATTTCACCTTCCACACCCTTGACAGCTTGCTTATGTTCAGAGAGATAGGATTGATACCAGCGAAGAGCTGAGAGGGAGAGGTTTAGCTTTCCCAGCCGATGGATGAGTATGCCATGATCAACCGAGTCAAATGCTTTACTACAGTCAAATTGAACCAAGATAGTGATTTGCGATTTTCAGCCGAGCGTCGGATATCGTCCGTTATTTTTAATAGCGCAGTCTGTGTACTGTAGCCTTTCCGGAAGCCTGACTGAAATTCGTCTAATAGATTATTCCGATTTAGGTGATCTATAGTAGCATTGAAGACTTGGCGCTCGAGGGGTTTGGGTAATCCGAAAGTTCTTTAGGGTTAGGAGTCTTGATGATGGGCTGAATGATAGCTGAATTCCACAGAGATGCATAGGAAGAGATACCAGGAGGTAAAGGATCTAGCACTTGATAGGGAAGGGTGGAGGGCTGCAGTCAACCAATCTTAAGATTGAACGACCAATGATGATTGACAAGATCCCCTGTCACGCTGAAGGAGGAACCTTTACTTCAGACATGTCAAATAACCTACCTCGATTTTTACTGATAGGTTTTATTGAGTGACTTTTCACCGGCGAGTAATGTAAAAATATTATCAGGTCCTTGGTCATTTAACGTAGATATATTGGCGTGAAATTAATAAAATTTTACACTGTAATGCTCTGTCCTAATTGTGGTGCGATGGCACCCCTTCACAGAACTTTTTTATCTCAATTTTACCACGAATAATATTGTTCAAAAACGTGTATAATGTGCAAGATATTGCGGCACCTAACATCTTTTTTAGGTTAGATCATCGATAATATAACAGGAGTATTTAGGTTTAAATGACAGACTTCCGATTTTCTGCCTGATGATTTTCTGGCATTCGACTTCATCTGACTCATTTATATTTACATGGTAGTGGAGGGGATGAAGGCGCTAGAAACTTCTCGGCAGTACACGTTCCAGATGAGCGTGGATGAGCAGGCGTTCGACATGATTAACCGTCTTGAAAATGGCTTTAGATACTTTTCTGTAAATGGCTTTAGTGTGATTTCTTCAGTGAAAAGTGAGCTGCAGTACGTTTACTAAAGTTAATTTCGATCTCCCGCTCAAAACACCATATGTTAACGTGATTATGGTTCGATGAGACAACCTTTCTTCATCTACATCTACATAATACCCCGCGAACCACCGCATGGGCGTGTGGCAGTGGGTGTTAGATTACCAGCCGTGTAAAGGTGTAAGTTTTTTTTGAGATAAAATGGTGACATGAGTTATAGGAGTATATTTGGTGAGCTTAACTTTTATTGTGATTGCTTATTGTCCGCGGAAAAAAAGAGTTCTTTTACCTATCTGTTCGGCAGTGTATCTCTCTTATTTTATCGCGTCTGTCAGACCTAGAGATGTAGTGAGGAGTCATGATAATATTCTCAATGTCGCTCTGTAAAATATCAGTTCACTACATGTACGCTCGTAGCAGTTTTTAACGAAGCGTGCTGCTTCCCTTTGTATTTTATTAATTTTTTGGTTAAATCTATTTGACCAGGGTCCCAAATGCTCGCGGCGTATTCGAGGTGTGGCCTAACCAGAGCGAAGTAGCATCTCTCCTTGACTCTTTCATCCGAGGACCTTCCTATTATACGTTTAACAAAACCTAGCTTCTTTAATGCTGCACCACATATGTTTTTTATGTGTAATCTCCACGATATATCCTTTAAGTCAGCATATGTTGCAATTTTTCGGTGGGTGACTGAATATATGCAATTAATTTGATTTTCTTACTTATTTGTGTTTTAATGTCGTTTATATAAGTTAAAAATCAGGAGAGATCAAACAGACTAGATATCGATTGGGTTGCGGTGTCACTAATTAGGGCAGTAATTTTTGCTATGGAGATCATCCTTACATAATCTCTCGAGGGACCATCCGTAACTCAAAATGGCCGCCTTGATTTGTTGTTTCCTCCGAAGTAATTTCACACTTTATACAATATACTTCTCCAAGTATTCCTGGGCATCCGGGGACATTTGGTGTGGACATATGACACGGAAACTGACGTCGAATATTATACGGTGCTTCCGCGTGTAGTTGGAGACTGGGAAGATTGAGGACGGATCTGTGTAAGTTTATTGGTGATTTTAAGTCCTTACGTTCAACAGTGTAATGCATTCACGTATGAAAAATGTGGGATAAGTGCTACATTTTTGGGCATGCACTAATTAATACCTTTAACGTGCGATACCATTAACTGAAGGTGACATGTATAGCAAATGGAGTCTCTGTATTGGGGCTAAGGGGGCATGAGATCGGTCGAAATATTTCACAGGTTTTGCTGCAAGAACGGTACTCCGCTCGAGAGAAGGAGTGGAGCATATAAGTACAAACATGATGGTAGTCGAAGTCACTTTGCGGCATCGTGACTCAGACAATAAATATTTTTTTATTTATCCACCCTTTTTCTTTAATACCACGTTCCTTTTCATTGCTTGTACGACGTCTTATTTCGCTATTGTTTGGAACTATCACGTAAAACTTCCAATTAAGTAATATTTTATCAACCGTAAATGGCGCCACTAAACGCTCTTCGGGTTGCCTACCCACGATTAAGGGCACTCCTCCAATTGACAATCTAGAGATTAACAGTTGACTTACGTCAAGCGCCGTTTACAGATTATTTTGTTTGTGGATACTGACACCATTGATACTATATTGCTCCTTAATTATTTCGCCAGAGTTTAGAGACCGAGTGCCCGTTGATGACTAATTCTTGGTGAATGAATGTGTGAAAATTCCTATGGTGTTTTAATGTAAGGTATTTTGGTTGTCGTGGATTTACAATAAATTGCTTTTCCTAATAACATCAGGTACCGAGCTAGGCGTGAAGATGAATGTTTACCAGGCTTGTTTCGACACTAGTGATGCCATTGAACTTTTTCTCCCGCAGAATTTGTATTTGAAGCCTATTGCTCGGTTAAATATATCTGTTCAGTTACCACTTTTGAAAGTTCCAGGGAAGAGCATTTCGAATTGGGAGGTAATGGAAAAAGTTAGAAATATAATCAAGCCTGACGAATTTTCCTCCTTGAAAGTATCCAAAAGCACCTTGGAATTTGTTAGGTTAGAAGCAGAAATAGATAATAAGGGTAAAATTCCTAACATGCTAAGCAAACTTGACTCTAGAACCATTAAGCTCAGTGGGTTTACCGATGTTTTAAAGGTAAGGGCTGCGGAAGCCAAAATTCCATATCCCACGCGGCATATGTGGGATTCCTATTTCAGGGATTCAAAACACATGAACGACATAAAGCCTGGAGAACGTCCTGATACCATTCATATTTGTAATTTGCCCAGTAAGTGGTTTACTGATAAATTAAGTAAGTCTGATGGCCGAGACATGCCAAGTGATTACATATTTAAGAAGGTTTTCGAGGCTTTCGGGGAAGTTCGGATTGTAGATATTCCGATGCTGGATCCTCTGAGAAATGAAATGAAAAATACCTCTGGAATCAGTACATTCTATTTTGGGCAGGATCATTCATTCGAGGGATATGTGCAGTTTAAGGAATACGTTTGCTTTGTGAAAGCTATGACAGCCTTAAAAGGCATGAAACTGCTTTACAAGGATGGAGAGAAAGCATGGACGGCTAACATAAAGGTATGTTCTTACGATTGTAGAACGCTACTGTTATTGTATTAATTGTGTATTAACCGAACCCTTAATCGTCGCGTCTTTGTGTTTAATTTCTGCCTCTTTTCACCATTTTGGCTGCAAATTGTAAAGAAATGTTCTCTCATCAAATGTGAAACATTAATCGTACGTATGAATAAAGTGGCATTTATTTGGTGTCTCATAAATTTGTGTATTGCGTTGAATTAATCATACTTAGTTTTACCTTTTAAATACTCTCAATACATCTATAAGTCTCATAGCTGCGCAAATCTAAGCAGTGATATTTAATTCATTTATTTTTAAATTATAAATTAAGGTGGGACACGTAGTTGATTCAGTGAATGTATTTCATATTTGAAGAGTGCTGCCATTCTTATTCTTACGGTAATGTTTTAGGTGGATTTTGACAAAACCAAACATTTAAGTGATGAATCGATAAGGAAAAGAGCTATGGAAAGGGAAAAGATTCTTTTGGAAAGAAAGTTACTGAAGGAAGAAGAAGAGAGAAAACTGAAGGAAATGGAGGACAAGAAAAAAGAAGAAGAAAGGTATATTTGATTCTCTAAATTTGTTTCAATTGGTCATCTAGCCCTGGTTTTAAAGTCTCTGGATAACTTGTTTCACTGAAGGTGCTGATTGATCCGCCCATACTACTAGTTCTTTGGTGTGAACTTAATTTTATAAAAATATTAATATTGCTCTCTTGAGTAATCTCTTTTATGTATATAGCTTTTTTGCATGCATCTAGAAAAGAATATGATGTAGGTAAATTATATAGAAGTGAAAGCATTCATTTTCATTCATCTTGGTATGATTACTAAAGGTAACATGTTCTCCTATTGATTGCCTTCACTTCAATTTCCCAACAGTCAGAAGTAATTTCCCACTCTTGAACTGTCAGTTAACTTTACTTGCAAAGACTACATTTACTGATGATTAATGTTGATGATACTTTATGAACCAAGGTGTTAGTGATTCTTTAGATCCGTTCATCCCTCCTTCCCTGCACATGAAACATGTATAAATTTGTAAGAGTGAAGAAGTAAACCATTTTTACTTGAGGAAAGTGTAATTTTAATGGATAAGAAATTGATGATGTTGTATTAAATGGTTAAATTAGCAAATTTGGTGGTAAATAAAGATGCCAACTATCCTTATTGTCCCAGAAATATTCTTATTAAACATGAACTTGCTGAAAGGATTTTACTTATATCTAGAATTTTGCTTGAATAATTGTAAACCTTATCATTCCCTGCATCGGGTAGTTGCTGTGGTGGGAAAATTTATTTTGATGAGAACAGACTGTTTTGGCATCGAGAAGATTGGAGTTTTGAGTGTTACATCAGGCATGGCTTTTGCATTGTTTTTAGAATTGTTGAGTTTGTTGATCAGATGCTGTCCAATCAAGAGTTTATACTTGCCTGCAAATTCTCTGAGTCTGATGACAATTTATATGCTACAGATGCTTGATTTTCTGAGTAATACTGCCATCAGTTGATGCCAAAGGCCTTCCTGGTTGAAGATCATCTCGAACTGACTGATGACCAATTTTGAATCAAGTAAATCATTCATAACACTGGGTACTGCTTCAAGCATTGTCTCCTTTAGCCTTTTTCAAAATTTTGGAGGTTTCTGTTGAAGATTTCCTGAGTTACACTGATAATTTCATATGGCAACATTGGCCCCCAAAACTTGGCCATTGCAAAAATTGCCCAGGCGACTAAAACACCATCCACAGGTAGAGGTATGTGATGGACACTAAACAAGGTTTCAACTAGGCTTCTCTGGGGGAAGCAAAGAATGCAGCACTGCCAACTAGATGTCGCTTGAACTATCAGTTACCAGGCAATAAAAAAGTCCCATTGTTTTTTAACAGACCTCAAATTGCATTTATAACTGTCTTCATTGATGTTAGAAGTTATCAAGTCTATAATTCTTCATGTTCATTCCTCACTCCATCTTGTTTTGTATAGATTTTTATGTCACAAAATGTTTCATATAGGTTAATATCTTCTTCTTTTCAGAGTTTTCACCATACTTCTTTTCTCTCCTACTTTTGGCTGGACCTCTTCATTAAACATTCTCTTTATCAATTTGAACTTCTTCATTCATAGAATGTTTTACTTCTCCTTTGATTTCCATCTCTTTTGCTCTGCAGTTGTTATTGTCCAGGCTTGTGTCACTAGCATTTTAAGACACCTTTTCTGATAGAATGCATTTTTGCTTGAGCTATTCTGCTCACTGTCTTTTTTGCTCCTTCCATTGTTGGCTTTCTTCTTTCCCACATAGCAAAAGTCTTCCCCTACTTGATTTTCTTCACTTGGTTTTCCATCTTGGTTTTCTTCACATTAATTTTCAAATCTACCTTACATCCAGCAAATTATCCTATTGATAAACCTTTGCCACTTGCATCAAGGTGACTTGGCCCTTATCCATTGAATCCCTCCTTAGCAATCTTTTTGTCTTTTCATATTTTAATTCCCAACAATTTAATCTTTGTTTTGACATTGACTCTTTCTCTAGTCGTAAAATCAAGGAAGAAGAAGCAAAAGCAGCCAGAGAGAGGCAGATGTTGGAGGAAAGGCAAAGGCGGAGAGAAGATAGGAGGAAAGAGAAAGAACTGTTGAAACAGAAGCAGCTCAAAGAGGAAGAAAAAAGTGCTAAAATAACAGAAGAAAAGGTGGCATTAGCCTTGGAGTGTAGGAGAGTTAAAAGCATGAGACTGCTTGGATACCTTTTGGAAAAGATCAAGGTCAGTGCAATGATTGCATTTTTATGGTTTGCATGTACGCACATTGCTGAATACTCTGGTACAATGCCTTTGTAAAAGATTGTATTTAGTTTCACCTGTTTGTCTGGGTCCAATCTTGATAGTGAAATTTAACCAACTTCATGCTCTTGTAGAGCTGTGAATTTTTGTCCATCGACCCAATTCTGGTGGCTAAACTTTAGTTAATTTAAATAGTAATACCAACTTATTAATTAGGCCTGTACTAAAAGGTTTCCTTGAGAGTGAGTTGTTTGTCTGCTTCAAATTTGATAAGCATAATTTAGCCAACTTCCCCTCTGACTTTGAGCTCTGAAACTTTATCTACAGACTCACTTCCGGTAACAATACATTTATCAATTCATATCAACTATAATTAATTAAATACACATTTATGTTCAAGGGAATAACCATCAATTACTGTGCCCTTCTTCTCCACAATGGAGTTGTTCTCCTTGACTGTTGCTCTTGTTCATAGATTGTTCCATTTCAAGGTCCACCAAAGAAAAGGCGTAGCGTTACTAACACTTCAAAAACAAATAAACAGTTTACAAGCCCTGGGGTTGGATTCAGTACAAAAATCAAAGATGTAATTTTTATAGTTAAGAATATCATTACAAGTAATGGAAAATTAAAAAGTTAAAAATAATGTGGCAAAAACATACCTTTTAAGGAAAATTGTTTGATAAAATGGTCTATGTTGTAAAAAATTGTGTTATTTTGGCAAACACCTAATAAAATTGTTTTCCTTAAAAAGTCTGTTTTTATTATGTATTATTTCACAATGAAGGATAAGCGAGAGCCTAAAACTGAAGATGCTTGCTTGAATGAATCTTTTCTTTTATCTTTTTCTTATATCTTTTCTTATATCTTATTGTTATGTACCGCAAACTATTCTCAGAACTGTCTTTAACTTTCCCCAGTATGTGCTACCTCAGCAAAAATGTTTTGACAGCGAAATCTGAAGTTCATAATATCCTGTTAACCTAATGCTCTAAATAAGGACTTTAGGATGTTTCACCAAAATTTTGCTTTCCCAGAGGCTTTATGTATGAACAAATAATCCGAGAAAAACTTTTTAGGAGCTTTTTTTTACTTATGGTAGGGAATTGATTTGCTGTAATTTATGTCAGAATACTTAAATATAAGATAATTCTTCTGCAGTTAGTGTACATTACACCAACACTACTTTTTGTAAAGCTTTCACTATTAATGTTATGTTGGACCATCACCAATTTTTCAGTGCATGTAAATAAAAGCAGTTAGGTTTTGTATGAAAGAAATGCCTTGTCAACATGACTCTTGTGCTTCAGGAGATGGATGTGTGTAGAGAATGCCCCAGGCATCACTATGGGCCATACCCGACTATATGCCAGACCCTTTCCTTGGCCTGCGGACAAAAGTAATCTCAAGCCATGGTCTCAATTCCAATCCCACTAATGGCATGTGTCTGGGGTCCTCTGTAAGTTGAGGCAGTGGACTAAATTAAAGAGCTCTTATTGCACACTTGGAAAATATAGGCTTGGAAGTGCATTCCTTGTGTGTTTCTGGACATTAATGAATTTTAAATGGAACCGAATGTTAATTGTAACCAAATTGTTGAATGAGAATCTTTGACAAAAAAAATCATCATCATCATTATCATCATTTATTAACAGGATTTCCCCTTTTTAAATACATACGTATATTGCACAGTAAGAATACAATTTAAGCATACATATTACTGTGACAGACAAAAACATTCAAAAATTTTATCTAACTAGTCTGCTCATTAGTCTAACTGCATTTGTCACTTTTTCATGAAATAGAAATTCTTACATATATCGATAAACATAAAAAGAATGCATACTGTATCACATGGATATCACATCTAATCAATTTTCATTATATTAATTAGACCATATTTTTAAAAATTGTAAATTCCACTGATAGGATACATAAAGATTATGGTTCATAGTAATAAATTAGACAGTACAAAAGGTACAAGATATAAATTAAGTACTTAATAATAACTGATATAAAAATTATTGAAATTACAAAGATAATCAATAATAATGTCTAGTGTAAGTGTGTCTCAGTCTTATCCCTCAACAGAAGTGATCTAATTTTAATTTCATAATCTTGTTTTTAATTGATGCAAGGTAATACCTCAACAGAAGTGTTCCAATTTGCATTTTTAAATGCCCAAGGAATGCAAATTTGGGCCTTTATTTTCCAACTCTACAAGTATTTTTTGAAATTTTATCTTCTGTCTGAAATAATATGTAGTTAACTGTGGGAAAATAGGGTTGGTTTCACGGGCACAAAACGGCACAGTGTTGAAGGGACAATATCACCTCCATCCACTGGCCAAGGAAAGGGTCTTGCATCTTGAGACCTCGGGTCTGAAAACAAATGAAAAGCATACCTTAGTGATTCTTAAACCTAGCATGAGATGCATGCAGGAGATACAGTGACATGCATGTGGTATTTTTCTGAGAGGGCGTATAGGTTCCACGGCACTTGTGTTTGTTGGTCTGGAGCTTTTGCTAGCATTGGATGTTCAACCATAAGTAATAATAATGTCATTATTTTACCTGATGATGTTACCTACAGTGGTATTGAAGTTGTCAGACCCACAAGGAAACATTCACCAGGACTGAAAAGCTCCTTCTGGAGATCCACATCACTGCTAAACCTTAAAAACCAGACTGGCTCTTGGTACTTGCATTGAGAAACATTTTCCTTCGCAGGGGTCTAGCAATAAATGGCTATTGTTAGTTTTTATGATCTATATATTGAGCAATGGAACAATTGAAGATTTTTCTTACATTTATGATATAATTAGATAAGTCGATAGTTAGATACAAACTATTATAGTAGAAATGATCACAGGCATAAAATTAAGGAAATAGACTGCAGAACCAATAGATTTAGAATGCAATTTTTTCAACACACAACAAGGGATCATAATAGTTGCAATAGGTCAGTTCTATGAACTATGGCCTTCACCAGGTGGAGTTTTGTACTTGTGTGTAGTATGTTACTATCTTTAGTAACAACCCTCCCTGCATGACATTTCCGGAATCATCTGGTTTTTTGCATGTGTAGTACCTATGAGAACTATTTATCAATAGTTTTAATTATATTAACCATTAGTTGTATCATAGTTAATGTTGCATGGTAGCATTTTAGCCTGCATAGCACTCTCCTGTTTCTGGTCTTACCACACATTTTTATCCTGAATGCTTTTGGCCCGTGCTGTTTGGGCAGTGGGCGGGGGAAAGTGCATGGTCCTGATTTCAACTGGGATGAGTGCTGCATGCCTGATGTGGAATCAACCTGTGCCGCATACCCTTGTTTTGACTTGCACAGTATTTCGTAGATGTAGATGTATGATATCTGTTACCCTCACTCTACTCTCATTCATTGTTTTTACCTGAAATTGATGCTCGTGCATTGTAATAAATAAAACATATTGATAGTACAACTTGTAGTTTTGATCTCTATAAGATGCTGTAACAAGACATCTTGTCTAGTACAGGGGAGTATCAGGAAAAGGTAGATAATTGATAATAGCCTGTACATTTCTTTAAACCTCTTTAATTAATCCATTTTAGGACATTAACAAACATTTTAATACTTTAAATATCTTTGAAAACCAAACCTATCTTGGTGTCCAAGGTTTAGCTATTTATCACATTTATCTTCTCATGCATACATGCTCTTCATTGTCAACACTTTCACATAAGCAAAATTGTTTAAACAGTAGCATCAAATATCACACATGAATGCATTGATATACTTCCTTTGTTCAATCTCCCAAGGTAAGGAAGTTTAATTGAAAAAACCTTGGTCTAGGCATCACTTGCTGCTTTTTATGATCCATGAGAATACACATTAATTATTTGTTTCTATCGATGCACAGTGAAAGGCAATGGGTGAGAAAGGGAGCTTTGTTGTTAATTTTTTCCCATAAATACAATTATTTTAATGTCTCCAAATTATTTTCAAATGCTCTCATCCCTGTGACAGAAATTTCTCTTCCTTTGCATAAATATGACACAGCAGACTTAGGCAGTAGTCCACTTAATGGCTGACATGTCAGTCAGTGCTGGTCATTAAAAAGAACTGTTAGAAGTATCATAAAGAATTATAAGGAAAAGCCAGCCCTATCATCTCTCGGCATTGCCTGCTCACACATTTGTAGGGTTGATAGCAAGAACCAGTTTGTATCTTTTGTATTGCACATGACTGTTTTCAACATATTCATTAATTCTTTCTCTTTTAAATGTACTGTGTTCATTGGATTTAAAACATTTTTATATATCCCCATCTTATTTTTGAATTCCTCTGGATAAATTTTCAAAGATAAAACTTGGCAATGTCCACTCGGCTGTGTGGTCATTACAAAGTTTTTTTTTTAATTCTTGATGATTTTTCACAATATCTTACCGGATACTGTTCAATTTATACTTAGGGTGTTTTGTGGTCATAAAAAAGCAGCATACTGTAACCTGATTTTGGGAATATCCACACAACACTAACAATATCATATTCATATTTCTCTATTAAATCACTCTTCTAATTGGTCTCAAACTTTCCTTTGCCATCTCATCAACAGATAAGGATGGAGAAAGAGCTCATCCTGAAAAAGAAAGAAGAGTTACTGCGAAGGATTGAAGAGGAGAAAAAGCTGAAAATAGAGATGGTATTGTGAATAATTTAGACTTGCTATATTTCATGCATCCCATCAAGATATTTAATTTAGTTACCTCATGCATTTTTTTTATGAAGTTACCTTTCTTGAATTGTTTCTAGGAAGCTATTGAGACCAAGAAGATGGCTCTAATAAACAAGGAGAAAGAACTGAGGGGAAAACTTTTAGCTCGTTACAAGGCATTCATCCAAAGAAAACTAGAAGATGAAGAGAGGAAAATAAATAAACTTATTGAAGCCAAGAAGAAAGTACTGATGAATTCCGTCCATGACTATCAACCAGAACAATTCGAAGTTTCTGATGATCAAGATATTGATTTTTCTCAAATATATCATCTTTTAGGTAGGTACTGTTGGGCTTTTGAGTTTGTCAGTCTCTCGTCTGTTTCAGCTGCAGTTTGAAAGAAAAAAATACCTGAATTGCTTTAAAACGGGCAACTCTGACCTGTTTGTCATTGCACTAGTTGGTATGTCTGTATTTGCTTGACCTAATATTATCCTTACATGCATAGTTTACATGACATTTTACTGCCTGCATTTTATCTGTCAAAATTAGTGTGCATTCTACTTCGAAGTCAAAGCAAGTTTTTCAATTCAGGGAGGTGAACACTAATGTGTTAGTGAATGCTCTTAGGTTGAAAATTTTTTTCCGACTTTAGACTAAGGGCATGTTAAATCCATACTTTTTTTATCTGTAATTCCTTGAAAGACAAACCGAGCAAAGGAATTTCATTAACTCTGTGGAGGAAATTACAGTAATAGCTCTTTAAGGCTTATTTGGGTCTTAAACATCCATATGTACCATATACTATCCATTGATATTTTAAAATGAAATTTTTTAAGCTCTGCTGCAAATTCTTTTTGAAATGCGTAGCCCACTCAGATACAGTCACTGATGCCAATGCAAGGTTCAAATGGCACAACATGTCTTGTGCCTCTTCTGTATTTCTTGGCCAGTGAGAGGCACTTTTTATTTTCAACATGCATCCTAAAAACAGTCTGTATCACTAAGGTGGAAATTAACACTATTTTTCATATAGCTTGATTTTGCATTGCTGTGAGAGATACCCATCTTTCTACTTTTGGTGCTCACTGCATTGTGGTAGTGAGCTTAAAATCGACTCTCTATCACTCACATATTTCTGTGATTGTTCGTTGAATAACTATTAAGTTGTAATAAAGTTGCTATGGTTGGTAGTTATCAATCTCATTATCTTTCTGCATATTTTTTTCAAGAATAGGTTTGTATTTTAATTTATTTTTTTAAATCTAACCTATCGAATCACTCTGCATTTTATGGGCAGGTGCTTCCTGTTGGCCATTAAATATGGTTGCTAATAGTCCATGTCCTCGCTGATCATTTTGCTATGCCTAAATTTTTGTTGATTATTTAAGGCATTATCATGTCTATTTTTCTCTTTTTTCAGAACCACCCACTCACAGTAAGGAACCAAAGTTTTCCGGTATTGATGCCTCCATGCCTGGAGAATCATTCCATGGGAAAGGCCGAGTTTCATTGAGGGCTACAGAGGATAGGGCTGTGTTTAGAGGTCATGGTGCCCTGCCAAGTATAAAGACTGATGCATTTCACTTCCTCAGCTCCAGTGATCATACCAGAGACCACATCAATGAAAAGTACATTGGTGACTTAGCTGAATTTTGCCATGGTTACTTCAGTAGCTCATCAGATGATGCCTTGCATCCTACTAAGCAAAGGGGAAAGAGGACTCAAACAGAAGATGTACCCTCCAGTTATGCTGGTCGGGGGACTAAGAGAAGAGCATGTGACAAAGATTTACCCACGAGCAAAGGTAGTGACAGTGCTAGACATCACAACTCAATCACTAGTTCAAAGCCCTCTAAATTAAACAAAGTATGAAATTTAATTAATGAGTTTATTCTTGTTTACTCTGTCTCTTATACTCACGTTTACCCATACGTTAATTTTTATTTGCATTCTATAGTTACCAGCAATTTATTGGCCAAGCCTGACTACTAAAGACATGAACTATTGTCATTTTATGTTGGAAACAATGGTAAAAAATATTGGTATAATTTACATGTAGACCCTTTCTTTTTGACAGGAGCCATTTTTTAAACTTCTCTGTGGTCATCTGCTCGGTTTTTAGTCACATGTTACTGAAACATTAAATGGCTTGCACATGTCTGTGTTTATATTCCCAATGACTAATCATTTTATTATGAAGATAATATTTCAAGTGTTCAACTTTCCAGGTATTCTTTTTTCTTAGACCAGACACCTGAAGGTTGTAAAAATTAAATTTCCTATCATGTTTTTCACCTAGTCGACATTCACACTTACATCTTTTCATACAATATTGGACCATGTGATAAGGTTTGCTGCTCTTTCTGCCATTGCAATGAGGACAGAATTTGGTGTTCCAGATATCGATGTTGGTAAAATACTGGCATCCATGACTCTCAGTCTCCTTACATTCTTGACCCTGAGAATCAAAAATAATAAATGGACTGGTCAGTCAATATGTTCATGATGTAAAAAATAATATTCCACCTAATGAGAACATCATTTCCTTTACATAACTAGTCTCAATATATTTTTTTGACAAAAGTAATGGTATATATTGCAAACCATTTTGATTTTATTCTTTAAGCCTGGCAAAAATATGTGAATGTTAGCCATTCACCGAATATGGGCTGAATTTCTACTGCACATTAGTTTAATGCCACAAAGTAGGAGTGGTGTGCAATATGTGTAGGAGAAACCTATGAGTATGTGTTCAAATGAGATATTATATTGAATAAATATTTATTTTTGTATGTTATTGAAACAAATGTATTCTTTATTTATGTTAATCTGAAATTTTGCAAACAGTTGCCATTGATTTTGTGTTGACACAAATTAGGTTTAGTGTAATGCTGCAGTTACATTAAATTATTTTGTTACTAATAATAATGTTTCCTGTTTCATTAATCTAACCATTCAGATGTGTATCATGATATCCTTGTTATAGTTGCAGATACTTGTCTGCATGTGTTCCATGTAAATATTAGGTATCAATGGATGCTTTTGTCCTGTGGGTGACTCATGTGATTGGAAGTAAGAGGACATTTAATAACAGCATAGGTGTGTATCTTTAACACTTCCAGTTTAGCCAAAAACAATTACTGTCCAATACTTCTTATAAATATGTAGGACTGCCATCTCTATTTCCCCAAAGATGTGATTAGTTGAGTGAAAGGATAAGGACTTGTGAGGATGCAGATCACTAAAGGACATGATATTTGGGCTATGTCTTAGGTCCAACTTCCATTGTTTTATTGCTCCAAATATCCTGAGGCCTAAACACAGAAAACAAATGTCAGTGCCATGGGCCAGTTATTATCTGGAAGCATTGGGGTTCTAAGCTGATGCATCACTATCCATCTACTGTCACCATATTACCTTGTGACCTATTAATCTACTGTGGCTGGCATGGATTGCCTATTCAATAAGTGATGAACGTAGATTTCAAATTTTAAGAGTGAATTTTCAGGACATTAATTAGTTTTTCCCTAGTAATGAAATTGGCTCAAGAAAGATGACAAATCCAAGAAAATGAGCATGGTTTACAGCCTTATATTTATCAGTCTGCACAATCATTTTCCTCTGTCAGCCAGAATGATTAGAGATGAGTAAATCACTGTAATTTTCATTTGAAGTAAATTTGTGTAAATTACAATCATTTTCCTCTGTCAGCCAGAATGATTAGAGATGAGTAAATCACTGTAATTTTCATTTGAAGTAAATTACTGTGGTCGACTACGGTAATTTCTGAAAAGTACTGCCATTTTTAATTTTCTGCAATTACTAGCTATTAGAGGATTTAATAGAAAAGCCAATAGCAAATGGTGCAAGGCATTTAAGCCATTTGTATTGCTACTTTAGTGCATTAGAAATAAAGGAAATTGGAAAACATAAACAGCAGCCCACACGCAATTACTAGTCCTTTTTTTAGCATGAGAAATTTTCGTCCAAACCATTGAAAATGATATCCCCACAAATATTCCATGAGTAAAAATATTCTACAAATGAGTTGGACGTGCCTTTATTAATATTTAAGATGGTATAAAATTCATATAGCAACTTGATTTAAAATAATGTGTTCGTTATATATGTATCAATAAGAAAAATATCTGAGACAGAAGTGAATATTACCAGAAATTATGGTAATTTTCCAGAGCTGTGGTGAATTACCTATAATACCGCAGTAATTTTTGAAAATTACCACAGTAATATTCAGAATGGTTGATCTCTAAGAATGGTTAACCTGGCAATTTTCAACACTGTGATTCACTCTTGGCTATCCTCACTTGCATCATATTCTACTGACCAGATTTCTTTACATACCACCTGTGATATTGTTTTTGGCATTTATGGAAACTGGATTTTGTACTCAGTCTCCTTGATAAGGACTTTGCTCTTTAATGCTTTTGACCTATGAAATATATTATTATCATAATGACATCTGCATGCTAAGCTGAGGGCCACAGCAAGGGTGTGTCATACTAGGACTAGAGATGGTGGATTCTGAAAGTTACCTCAGTTTTTTTTTTCATTATTTACCATGGTATTTTTCTTAAGATGATAACTTATAACTTTGTGTTTCCTCTTGTTTTTATTTGAAATGACCTGGGTTTCGACAAAGTTATAAGTTATCATCATTATGTTAACAAATTCCAGAAGGTTATACCTGAAACCGAGAATTATTTCAAGTGGTATTTTTCATTATTTACCACAACCCCTGAAAATTAGTATTATGTTGAATTTCAATTCTGTTTCAAGTATTTTTCAAACTGATCTATTCGAAGTTCATACATATATTCTTTTAAGCCAAGTCTATAAATATTTCTCCCTGGATTAATTATAAATTAAGGCACATCCTATTCACTTGTGGGGCTATTTTTTGATGGGGTCGAGCAAAAATTTATCATACCATGACAAAAGGAAGCCAACTTTCATTTGTGCTGTCGTATTTGTTTTTAAATTTCTAATACAGTAATGTAGCTATAGTAATGGTTTATGTGTCCATCTGTTGGTATTGCTATTGGCTTTTCTATTTAATCTATCATTAGTTGTTAATGTATGAAAATTTAAAATTTCTGGAAAATTATGGTAATTTTCGAAAATTTCCATAGTGTATCACAAATGACAATTTTCCTTAACTCATTTTTTAGTTAGGACTCTCACCATAAAAAAGTAGGAAATAGGGAAAGAGAATAGGCTGAGGGGAAGGATGGTAGTGAATTATATGTTGAAGTCTTAGTGTCTCTCTGTTTTTGTTGTAGTTACTAATGGTGTAAGGGGAAAAAGAATATTGGTACATTTCAGTCTGGTAGTGGATCTCTCATATTGTCTCTTGTGTTTTGTCCAGCATATAGCCCCAAAGGTTGAAGTTCTAAACAATACATTTATCAATCGACCTCATCAATCTGACTGTATCAGCTTGGTGTGGTAAATGCAATGGGCTACTGGGATTGATCTAAGAAGTGGGTTGACTCGGCCCACTTGCTCAGCCAGTCAGATTAATCTGAACCAGCGGATCCGTGGGACTCTTTGTTATTCTTATGGTTGTCATTGGGAGACAAAATATAATCGTTATTATTCAAGGTGTGTGGTGTTACAAGTTAAGTAATGTCAAATGATATGATTTTGATGATATTGTAGCACATTGCAATTCTACCTCCATTTATTCACTCAGAATGTGACTGAAAATTTCTAACTCTGCCCTCGTTTACACACCGGCCTTGATCATGCTTCAACTGAAGAGATCCCAATGGATTGGATTGGATTTTTGGGGAGGCGACCGACGGCTGAGGTCATTTGCGCCATAGGGGATAGGTAAGGGAGGAAGGGTATATAGAAGCCCGGTGTTGGCATTAGCCTACTCTTAACGAAAGGCACCAAGGGGACCACGGCTTTACGTCTCATCCGGCAGACAGAGTACTCCACTTGAAGTGCCCTCCACAAGACACAAGTAGGGATCGGGTTCCTCTGAAAAACATCCGTCACTGCAGGGATTTGAACCCTGGCCGCCTGTGTGGTAGGCGAGTACTCTAGCCACCACACCATCCCCAAGATCCCAATGTTCGCCATCGATATTTTCAGTCCGTGTTGGTATACAAGGCAGTCATAGTTGGGTCGCCTTGAATTTTCAGATCGTTCCAAGTTCAGATCGATTTGAGATTGATTGGTAAATGTAGTGATTGATACATTGCAGGGGTTATATAATATCCTACGTGTCACTCTCAAACTAACATAATCTAAATTTTCATGTGCATAATCTTAGCCTAGCATGTAGCCTCTGATTGTGAGTTTATATCTGCTCCTATCCTTGCCATTCCTTCAACTGAGTGCAGGAAATCTTTTTGCTGATAGCAATTTTTAAGGACTGTTTGGCTTTCATATGTCATTTGTTATTTGGTGGATATTTATTACATGCATGTTGATGCCACCCAAAGGGACATTAAGAGCCATAAATACTGGTTGTTTTTGGAACTATCCCATTCCTTCCTACATCAATTTTTTTAAACGTTTCTGTTAATGGTTACAATTATTTGGTGAGGATGACCTTCATGTCATATATATAAAGTCCATCATTCGATATCCTAGAAAACATATAAGATAATCAGTTGGTATCCAAATATCTTTAGTTCTCAAGCCCTGATAAAGGCTCTCTTAAAAATATATATCCTTGACATATGATACCTGCAGAAGTATAATGTGAAAACAATAGAGTATAAATTTCAGAACTTTTTTTGTTGTTTCTTTTACATACTTCAGGCAGTCTATGACACTAGCAAAAGATAAAATAAACACTAAATGGCCATGAAGTATTGGCACCTCACACAGGGAGATGCACTCACCAGGAGTTATTCAGTATCTGGCTTCCATATGAAGAGGGACACCACACATCCCTGTAGTTCTCTGCTGGAGCTGTTTGTGATCTGGTAGAGGTGCACTGACGGGAACACTCATGCAAGGGCAGTGGGAGAAAACATGAGGTCCAAGGAATTTTTATGGAAATCAGGGAGAGATTCACTTAGGGGAACACACGAAACACTCGAGGTAAGGGAAGGAGTAGACGTGAGGAGCAAAGTGTATATGTGTATTTCAGCCACAAGGTGGCCCTCTTCAGCACACTAAAGGAAGATGAGTCACTAACAACGTGTGCAGATGAAGTGAAAAATGCGTATACACTTTGCACCTCATGCTTACCCCTTCCCTTGCCTCGAGTGCTTCGTGTGTATGTGTGTGTCCCCTCAGTGAATCTCTCCCTGATCCCCATAAAACCTCCTTGGGCATTACATTTTCTCCCCCTTCCCTTGTGTGTTTCATGTGTGTGTGTTCCTGTCAGTGCACCTCTGTCAGATCCCTAACAGCTCCCACATGGAAGTACAGGGATGTGTGGTGTCTGTCTTGACGTGGAGGCCTAATGTGGATTAACTCACGGTGAGTGCTCGTGTCTCCCCGTGTGAGGTGCCAATACTTAACGGCCATTTGGTTTTATTTTTTATCTTTTGTTATTCTAAGGCCACCTCCTTAACTGTATTCTATTTACTTAAATACAAAAAGAAAGCATGATGAATTGTCAGGAGCCAGGATATGTGACTGTTAATTTATTGTAAATTAACAAAGGGGGACTTGTCGAGTTTTAAATCAAATATATGTTATTATATGTTTAGTAGGGCTCTCAGTTTGGGAATTAGAACATAAAGGTGGAAAAGTAACGTTTGGGTATGAATGTGTTAAATGAATCAAGTCTGGAGCAGCTTATCCTATATTGTTTGTAGAGTTTTGCTTGGTCAACTTTGGAATGATGGGAAGTGGTTAGGCTGTTCAACTCTCACCGTAAATTATTGTCCACCACAGTTGAAGGATCATCAGCATTGCCCATTTTGCAAGTGCCGCCTGGATGATAGCCTGTTATTGCTCCCGTCCTTATAATGCACTCAATATATTCATCATCCATGATGTTCACTGATAAGTTACCACATTGGGGTGGTTTTGGCAAGTGGACTTTGGCACCAAGTCTCCGAAATGATTTACTTTCAGCTACTTTTACTGCTAATCTCACAGCTGTGGAAAGAAAAGCATGATATTTTTATGAGAAAGAAAGGGAAACGGTCATGGTGAAGATTGGAAAAGTGTTCAATCCAAAACTTGTACATTTAGTCAGGTATCACTGTGGGAATGGTTTAATTTTTTTGCATAACAAGTGGAGCTGCTTTGTCTTGGCACTTACTATATTTGACTGAACATGGATGATTAGCAGCCCCCCAACTATCAAGTCTTGTTTTTGGAAAAAAATTAAAATCTACTCCTAGAATCTTTATCTTCAAGTAACTACTCTTTTTATGTCAACAGTAGAATGTGTACCACAGTTAGGTACTCACCAGTCTAACTTGAATTTATTAATATCTAAGCAAGAGAATGAAGTACTCGGCTTCCTTTATCTTTTGGGTGCATATACACAATGAAACATCTGTCTAAACTTTTGCAGTGCCTGAATAGCCCATCCCCCATCACTTTTTGTGGCCAATATTTTGTCAAATAATTGGGGCTCATTTTCAGACAAAAGTAGTCATTTGTGCATTTTAACCCTTTTGTGGTGGAGTCTTGGGATTGGGAAATGCTTTCCCTATGACAAATATAGTGAGCATTCCACTTGATTCCTCTGTTCGGAGATATCTAATGGCAAGGAATCGCACAGGTATACTTTTTGCCCTCTTTGGTATCTGAGTTCTCAGAGCACTGAGCCCTCTCATAAGTTGGTGCGTGGTGGTAATCTTGGCCCTTCATCTCAGTGCCAGCCCTTGAGATGAAATTTTGTGTTAAACTAATTACTAGTGATGATTAAACTTATTAGTGATGAAATGTTGTGTTATCTCAAAAAAAGGGGGTAGGAGAGTAAGGAAGTGGAATACAGAGGCAATGTCTGTGGAATTAAAAAGGAAGTGTTGAGAGCTGGTTGATAAAATCATGGGCACAGATCATGGAGTGAGATCAGTGGATAATGAATACAGTTTGAAAAAAAGAATTGTATTGGCTGTGACTGTAAGAGTAGGCAAAGTAAATGCAACCAAATTGGAAAACTGTGGATCACAGAAGGAATAATGATGAAAATGCAGCGAAGAAGGAAATGGAAGAGCGTAAACTCAGACCTCAGCAGAAGGAAATACAGGGAATTGAACTGCAAGCTGCGAAGAGAAACAAAGAGAGCAAGAGGAGAATGATGGAGAGAACAGATTGATCTAAGAGAGGGAATGTCAGATGTTCTGTAGAGGATAGTAAAGCAATTGATTGGTGGAAGCAAAAGAGGGGAATTTCTATAGTAACCTACAATACAGAAGATTTGACCGAAAATAGGGCCAAGAAAGATGGAAGGGATACGTTGAAAAGCTCTTTGGTTAGGAAATAGGGCCCAGTTGGTTGGATATATTTAGGAAAGATGAGACGGATAGAGATGGCATCGGGCGAGGAATCCTTGATAAGGGAATTGATAGAGGGACATGAAACATAAAAAGGTGAGGTGGAGGGAATGGATAACATACCTTCCAAATTAATGAAGAGTATGGTCCAGAATGGAAGAGGGAAACTTTTTTCATATATTCATATTATTTGTGAAGAGGAAGTGTGGTCGGAGGACTTCACGAGGACAACTCTAATACTCATACCTCAGAAGGACAAGGAAAAAACTTGCTAAGGCTATTAGCTTAATATCCCATGCAGCCAAAGTAATTCTTAGAAGTATAAGTAGAAGGCTGGAGAGCAAGGCTAATGAATACCTGAAACATTAAGGATTTAGGAGAGACAGGGAAGTAGGACGTTATGGAAGTGATGATGGTGCTATTATATGGAGAGAAACAATATGAGCTGGATGTTTCTGTTTGCTTTGTAGACTTTGAGAAGGCTTTTGATAGGGTGGACTGGGGAAAATTAATGGAAGTATTGAAGAAATTAGGAGTTGATTGGAGGGGTTGGCGTCTCATCCAGAATTTTTATATTAACCAGAAGGTGCAGGTAAGGGTAGCCGAGGGAGACTCAGGATGGGCCTTGATAGGATCGGGAGTGCGGCAAGGGTGGCCACTATCACCATTACTCTATAATCCATATTCAGAAGAAATGGTGAGGTTGGAATGAGGAAGGATGGAGGTAGGAATAAAGGTGGGAGGGGATCTATAAAAGTCAGTGAAATTCGCTGACGATAAAGAATTGGTTTGTCAGTCAGCCAAGGGGTTACATTCGATGATGAATGTGTTAGAGGTGCAGTGCAAGAGGTATTGGATGAAGACATAAGTGATGAAATCCTCATGCAGCAAGAAGGCTTGGCCCTAAGTGTGGCAGGATACAAAATAGAGCAAGTCAAGCAGTTTACGTATCTGGGTAGTATTTTGGTGGAGAATGGGTTTAGTGATCAGGATACAAGATGTAGAATTGCCATGATGAAAGAAGTATTTTCAAAGTGGAAGGGATTGATGAGGGGAGTCTTGAGTGGAGACATAAAGAAAAGGCAGGTGAAAACTCTAATATGGAGCGTGACGCTGTATGGGTCTGAGAATTGGTCATTGCAAAGGGAGGAAGTACATATGTAGACTTGAAGTGTTTGAGTTGTGGGTGTGGAGAAGGATGGAGAGGATGAGCTGGTTGGTGAGATGGACAAACGAGGATATATTGAATATGGTTCCAGAGGAGAGGAAGCTGGTTGCGTAGGTTTGAAGGAGGCATGAGAAGTGGATAGAGGATGTTTTGAAAAGAGAGGGAATGTTGAAGAGTGTAATAGAAGGGAGAACACTAGGGAAGAGAGAACGGGGATGAAGGAATTCTAGATGAAATAGGAAGAGAGAGACGAAGTGAGGGATTCAAGAGAGATGTATTGGTCAACCATGGGAGTGAAAATGGAAGGACATGCTAGAGTTTGATATTAAGATAAAAACTTTCCATAAACCTACCAATCAGCTGGTAGAATAGTCAAATGAAATGGAGTTTATAACTCTCAATACAATGTGCTGGAGCCATCTGTGTTTGCCTATACCCTTATGAAATATCTGCTACATGCATGCTCCAGGATAGAGCCTGCTGAGATGGACGTGAGAAAAATGAAATGTTTTTTATCAATGTGTTATATTACTGTTTGGGATATTTTTCAGGATAGTCAGTAAAATAAATACTGATTATTTTAAAAAGAAATCTTACAACTGGTTCTGTGATGGATTATTTGGGAAATATTTTTTAACAAACAAAGAAATGGAAATTCATGAAAGTCAATTTTCAATTTCATTATTATCTTTTAGAAAGACTTAAGATAAGCATTGAGGAATATGTATATCACTATGACCATTAGAAGCAGAGATATAAGTAAAATCACATTCAAAGAACATGCATTTTTGGCAAAAATGATAATAAATATTCTCATTATGAGAATAAATGTTCTCATTTTTGCCAAAATGCATATGGTCTTTGAATTTGTTTTCAAGGAATAATTCATACAAAAATTGTTTTTTTTTAACCGTTTCAGGGTATTTTATTTAGGCTCATATACTACTCACACACTGAGTTTGACCAAAACCAGGGACCCTGAGGGACCATCATTTGTTGAACAGATGTGAAATGACTTACATATTTTTAGGTGATCAATGCAGCATAAGTAGTGTACTTCTGAGGCTTTATTTTCCGAGTGAGGAACTAATAGTTTTAGAGGGTATTTACTGGGTAAATATATTGCTCGCTGCAGATTCATGCCATGAGAGGTGCTTTTGCTGAGAGGATGGGTTTAGATAATCCCTGTCCATCCCTGACCCAAGAATAGGGTTTCACGTTCACCAAGGTTGAGTCCCTAAATGACATCTTGGACATTTTTTGTGGTTACATATTGCTTGATGGTAGTGCCATTTGGATACAGCATTTGTTCACTTGAGTAGAAAAAATTCATGGCAATAATGAGTGACTTCCGTTCTTGTGAGCTGATAAATCTACTCTGTGTGAACTCGGCATTGGTAGTAAAAGGGTTAATTAGCTCAAATTTTAATAATTTTCCAGGATACCTCACAGCTAATGTAGAAAAAATAATCATTGGATAAGTTAAATTAAGTCAATTAAAGTAAGCAAAATCTTACCATTGGCTGTGCAGTCAATGTCCTCTTTCATCGATAAATACTGTGGATCTATAAGTGCATCACTGAATGGTGACGTATCTTTTAATCTCACTGTACCTCTGCTGTGGGGTTGGAGGCAGGTTGATAAGATAATCATACCTTCTTGGCTTATGTTGTGGCCAAGTGGGAAGATTGTATTGAAAGTCTGGAATATTCAACCATGGGTATTAGAATATCTTGCTTCAGCCTGGCCATCATGATTACGTTAATTTTCATTATATTTGCCATGAAGGTCTTGTGTTTATTGTTACTAGGGGTATACAAATCTGCCTTATGACCCCCTATAATCAACTGTCATCCAATTAATTTGGAGTTATTAAGGGGCTTCCATAGAATTATGAAATTCCCCAACCCCAAATGAATGCTCTAAGTCAAAAGTTTCAAAATTACAAGCTTATTAGGAAATTCTTAGTAAGTACGAATGGGCGCAAAGGGAGTGTGACAGAGAAAAAAATTCTCAAAGAACTAAGAAAATACTTGAGAAGGATGTGTTCATACATCAGGTCTGTAGTTGGCAACATCTCTGAGTGCATCATCCGTTGATCCCATGCCAAATAGTATGAGTCCAGAATGGGGATCCACTTTGCCAACACCTTGAACTCCTGATGATGCAAGGATGCCTGAAAGTGATTGTTATTTCACAATGAGAAACCTAGATAAAATAGTGATAAAATCAACCATGGCTTCTAAAATAATGCAAATCATTGCTACATTAACATCATTGTGGTAAAAATAAAGCCATTGTAGTTTTTTCACATACATGTGTACTAGTACTGACATGACTCTGACTCTTTTAATTAATAGAATTTAACAAGCAACAGTGGAATTTTATATTTGAATCCATGTTGAGAATAAGCAGTGTACTTTTCCACAGTTATTTATTAACAATTAAACATACTACTCATTTCCAGCTAGCTGTGTTTTTACCGGAAGATGCAGCAAGCTGCGAAACACGTAGTATATTTAACTGTTGACAAATAATTGTGGAGCACTACAAGTATTATTTTCAATATGGATTCGAACTTCCATTTAATATAAATAAAAGATAATATTAACAATATTTGTGGCTTGAATTAATAATGGATTTATTACTTCTCTGAATTTGAGTAAATATGACCCGCTTCTTATTTGGATAATGTTTTTCGAAGTTGTCCCTCCAGGATCATGTACCCCTATTCAATGACTACCCATTTAAGTGGTTGTTTCAGCAAAATGGGCATTTGTTGCTTAATAGAGGTTTCACTGTATAAATATAGTCATTCTCACCTTTGTTATTTATCATGTAATCCCAAACTGTTCGTAGAGTCATCACCTTCGCCTTGGTCACACTGACTTCGCTCTCTAAGCTCACGTACACCGGCATATTGAGATGGTCAAACAAGTTATTGCCCACTGGAAGATCTGCAACAACAGGGATCTAAAAAAATTAATTCATTCCCTAATCTATCAGATCCATTTCTGGATTAATGTCAAATGCTGTGGGATTTTGTTAGTCAATACAAGTATTTTTGAGCATGATAGAAAGCAATTAAGTATTGCTTTTCTATATGGCAAAAGATTGATGTAATGTTATTTTAATTGTTTCATTTGCTCCCTTCAATCAATAGCTGAGTAAAGTCCTTTCATGGCAATATCATTGGAGAAAAATTTTAGAAACCAATTCAAATAGCGGGGGAGGAATTGACTCCTTCATGACTGGAAAAAAAACAAACTAAATTTGTGGGAGTAGAAGAATGAAATGTGGCATTCCATCCTTTGAGATCCAGCCTATGTTAAGAAATTAGAAGATTGGCGATCAGAGTTACACACATTAAAATATCGAATGAGAAATTATTTTTTTCTCAATTTGGGAAGTAAGGTTTGCATGTGAATCAACTTACTTTAAGCTCCTCTAGATGCTCACGTGGTCCAATGCCAGACAGCATTAAAATTTGGGCTGAATTGATAGCTCCCGCACACAGAATTATTTCCTGGTTTGCGTACACAACTTGATGTTTACTCTCGTTGCGTTCATTTTTTACCGCAAGCTGTACTCCAATGGCAGTGGGTGTTGAATTTCCAGAACTTGAAAAAATTACCTACAAGTGATTGATATGCTTAGATCTTTCTTTTTCAATTGGGAATTATGGAAATGCACCTCATACTTTTGAAAATTATAGTGGTCATTTTGATAAACCGTTAATAAAATGACATTGTATACATAAATCACAAATGCCTTAAGTACATCATTTACAAACTTATCAAACATTTTTGTAACATTATTAGTATTCTTAATTAATTATCCTCTTGTTATATTATTCACTTTTATATGAAATTCCTTCTCTTTATGAGCTGAGAACTCAATCAGTATAGTTAATTTGACAATTATACATCACATTGTAAAATTAGATACATAATCTCTCTATTGGTTGTTTCAAATGAATTTTGAAGAGTGGCTTAGAGTTCTTTCTGTATAATTTGAGGTACATCCAAATGAGTTAGAAACAATGTACTTAAATATGTATCTTTCTTCATGTTGAATTTAAAGCTTTTTTAAATAAAAGAAGGTAGGTACTTTCTATTAAAAAAGGAAAGATGTGACCCTGCCGAATGGTAATTTTTTATGAGGGCATTAGAAACATCCCTGTCAAATATGTCTAAAAATGCAGTTGCATTCTAGCAAAGCATTTTGTAATTAAGTTAATACTAAGCTTACCCATTATAAATATATATTTCGGAGTGTTGATATGTTAAGGATTAATTATCATAATTATTTAGCTTTTTTCACAAAATATTTTTTGTTTCAAAATCTAGCCTACTCTCCCTTATCTTCCCCCCCAGCCACCCCACTGCCCCTAAAAATTTCAATGGCACTACTTGCGCCATGTAAACCCCCTTAAGATAAGGCACCCCAGATGCCCATAATCTGCTTTGAAATACTCCATTTGAAAAAAATGGAGTTTTGCCTCACAGCTCAATTAGTCATTATTTTTTATGCAACATTCCTGCAAGAATGTCATTGAATGATTGATGTGGTACTTTTTCAGCTGGGGGAAAAAAGTGGAAAGTGTAGGATTTATAGAAGAGCTTGATTACCTTAGAAACATGCATGTTGAGAAGAACGTGGATGTTGGGCTCATCCATAACAGGCTTCAAGTATCCGTGGTAGCTGCTCCATCTTTGGCCATGGGCAATGGTGCTCATCGCTGGGAGGAATCCATAATCCAGGTCGCCAACTTTCTCGGACTCGATGTTCAGTTCTTTACCAGCGTCCAAGAATGATTTAGCTATCGGAGATTTTTTGGGGTTGACCACTTCGACCACAACTCCGGGCAGTGCACTCGTGGGCGTCAGTTCAAGATGTGAATGGTAGAGATCGCCAATGCAGCTGCCATCCCCTGCTGCAGATTCGTCGAGGTTGCAGCTGTCCTCCACTTCGAAATTTTTGGTGGTGAGCATCCTTCTCATGTAAGGCTGGAGGGTACTGGCATCCCAGCCGGTTACTCCATGCTCCTTTTTCCAGTGCTCAAAGTCTTCCCAGTGTCCAAGGGAATGCAACATGTAATTCAGCTGTCCCGTACCTCCTAGTCCTTTACCTCGGGGCCACATTGAAACCTGCCTATCAAAATTCAAGAGTTTATTTTCATATATTCCCATCTGTTACAATTTAGTTTATCTTTTAATAATAATTAGTAGCTTGTTTTGGGAGTTTAGGTCAAATTTTAAATGTCAAATTTCCTTTGCAGATGTTTTGAGATACTCTTTATTCCATCTTCAGGGTTAGAATGTTAACATTTAGGACATGAAATTCATTCTTCAAAATATTCATTTATACACCAATAATCTATCACATATATCCTCACATCAATAACCTTGGAAATAGACATTTACAAAATTAATTCCAATGGGCATATATTTTTGTGACCTCACTCAATACAAATTCCACCATTTAGCATATATGTAACCCTTTGTATTTATCCCTTAACCCTTTGAGTGCGGTATGACGTGATATCACGTCATGGTTGTCTTTACGCTGGTGCTGATGACGTGTTATCACGTGAAGGGTACTGCGAGTGTTCCAGCTTTCACTACGGAACTTTCAATAGGCCCCCTAATGAAAGCTGGAACACTCATGGTACCCTTGACGTAATATCATGACATCAGCATCAGCGTAAAGACAACCATGACGTGATATTACATCATGCCGCACTCAAAGGGTTAAGGGTTAAATTCATCATTAATGATAAATGTAACCCTTCGTAGCACAATCTTTAAATCTGTGCAATCAATCAAGGGTGTTAACCGGCTCAAAAGTAATTTTTTCACGCTAGGATTGCAAATCTGCCTACTCCCATGGCAATTCTGTGGGGCATTGAGAGAAGAGTGCAGTTGAGGGCATTAACCCATTGACTTAGTATTTTTTGAAAGATCGCTATTTCTTGGGTAACTATTTATTTTTTCCAAATTTCGCTTTCAAATTTTTTATTTCTAAAATTATTTATTCTATGGATTTGAAATTTTTACCCATAAAAGATATCTTTAGTATGAAATAACGAATCTACGAAATGTCACACCGTTAATTAATTAGAGGCACCCAAAAATTGTAATGTATGACAACGGCGATTCGGCATCTCTTTAAACTAGGGCCAGGTTATACCAACCAGCGAATCGCCGTCTCTTTAAGTCAATGGGTTAATAGACCCATGTATATTCATGAATAGACCATATAAAGATCTTGGAGATGCCCATGTCACATTTGTGTGTATGCTTTGAAAGGTTCTACTGTTCTAAAAGTTCTACTGTTTGGCAAAAGTGTCATGGTTCTAATTGCCTACAGAAAATGTGATTAGTTTGCTTTATCAACCATCAATTGTTCGGAACAGTAAGTGGGTTAGCCCATTCCTCAATTTGAAATATAAAGCAATAATTTTATTATACAATTGGAAATAATTTAAATGTTGACGAACTATAGATAGGATTCTGAAAATTGTTGTGGTAATTTTCGTAAATTACCTTGGTATTTGAGCTGCCGAAATTTTTTTTTTAATTTTCCTTATACCTGATCATTCCTAATACCAAGAACACTGCATATGTTCTTGCCTAATACATCTCAGTGTAGTGTTCTTGCCTAATACATTTCGGCTTGTAGGGTGCAGTGAATATTTCGTTATTCATGGAAATTTTTAGTTTTTAACATAGCATATATGATGTCCTATAGCATGATGATTCATAGCATATATGAATCCAGGACATCATATATGCTATGCTATGCATATATTTGCATGGCATGTATACTATGCAAATTTTCGCAATAGGTATATAATTACGGGCATTCATGATGCATCTGCAGTCTCTCCCATGTGGCAGCAAGGGTTTAAATGCCATAAACCCCTTGCTATTTTAATTGACTTTCCTATTAAATCCTCTAATAGCTATTAATTGCAGAAAATTACAATTACTGGAATATTACGGTCATTTTTTTAAATTACCGTAATTTGCCACGGCAATTTACCTCAAGTGAAAATTATGGTAATCTACCCATCTCTATGACGAGCCAATTTCAATACCTGGAACTCAGTAAACTTTATTCAACCCGAAAGAGTAAATAGGTATAACAACTACACTTGACAGATTCTCATGTAATCCAAAGAACACCACACTTTGCTGAACAGTGGTCCCTATTCCAATCTAAACCTCGTTGAATTCTTCCCTGAAAGAATTCCTCTTTGGTGGATAACTTCTTACCTATTTAAGGGTAGTATGTCATCCAGGGTTATTCAAGTTGATATTGAACTTTACTAGTTTTTGATGAGGATTTTCTTCGGTGATTTGTTGAGTACACGGGTTAAGATTTGCATTGATTAACACAGTGTAATGTTCATTTAAAAATTATCTTTGGAAGTCAAATTTCAATAATTATCGTCGCCTGCCATCTCTGGTAGGTACTTTCGCGCTGTGTCTTTGCGGTGTCTTTGCTTTGTTCGAGGATTGACTGGGGAAAACTGTATAATATTTGTGTAAAATTGTTGGTGTTAGTGACCGGATTTTCACCCAAAAGACCAGTGTTGTACCAGCTAATTGTAGTGTTGAAATACACAGTTCTTATCCGCTTGTACATGTGGTTGGAAGATATATCATACCATATTGCACCTCTGTCTATGGCTCCAATCGAGAAAAGATACATTTTTAGTCCAGAAGGACAAAAGCCTTCATTCTGAGTGGTATAAATGGATCCCTCGAGATAACTTCACCACTCCACAAGTGTTTGTGTGTGTGTGTGTGTGTGTGAGTATCCCTTCTCTTTTGCTCATAAATGGACTTATTTGAGATAAAACAATTGGTCCGCGTGGTTGTTTGCGTCAGAAACATTGCGATGTATCTCTAGAGCAGAGTGAAAGAACTGCTAGCGCGCGTCGGTAACTGAACGGACATTAAGAGCCTCATTCTGAATGGAATAGCGACCGCGCTATTCGCCAGAATTTCGACCCTACGAGCTATTTCCGAGAGAATTGCGACCCGGTCGCTATTAGGTATTCTGAATGGGTGTGAATAGCCATCGGAAGTCGCTATTCTATTCTGGTCGCAATTTGGCATTAAGGGGGCTGTGTACCTCGGCTGAAAACGCCCTTTTAGTTCTGACTTCTGCCGCAGCCAAGGAGATATCTTCGCCTTTTCCTCCATTCCCCGACCCAAGCCATGGTCTTGCCCTGACCCGGACAACAGCGCCACTGATGGCTTGATGGTAAATGCTACGCAAGAGTACCGGACAATGTTCACAGTGTCATTATAATAAAAAAATTCAACATTTTTGTGATATACCTTGGAGATAAAGGATTCTCATTTGTAATATGTGCAGAGGTCAAAGAAATATACGTCGTACTCGTAATGGCGATCACCCGATTTTCGACAAATTCGCGTTTCTTCCGTGGTCGACAAAATTATGTTGAAACAAAAGTCGAAAAGTTACGACAATTAATGTAAATATTAATTCTTATTCTAGAAGCCTACACAGACAAATTTACTTAAAAGTAGCAGAGTAGAGATGTAAAATAAAATCGTGTAGGCGTCTGCGGTAGCGATTTCGGTAGCGATATAGGTACAGCCTCCTTATGGTAAAACGGATGGAGCAGGAGTTACCAGTCATTATTTTATGCTCTTGGTTTATATGTGTGGAAATAACCGCAACGGGGAAAAATCCAATCCCATCCCATCAAAAATGATGGATATAAGGAGTTACTTTCCGAAATCGTAGTCTCCGGGAGCATCTTGCAATCGTAATCATCTTGCATTTTCGAGTGGCTCATAGAAATGGGCCCCAAATGACGCAGTGGTGGTATGTATTTCACATCTGAGTACAGAGGGAAATCCCATGATTAAGCCATTGAGCGATATTTTTTTTTTCATTTTCCTGAGGTTGATATTGCGCGAGCGTTATGAATTTTTTTACTAGAAAAAAAACCCTTTCGCCTCCCCCATTACCCAACCCACCCCACCTATTGTTAATTGTTTCCGTTATTACGGGTGGGGATTTGTTAGAACTATAATGATGAGGTATCCCTTTGATGGAGAGAGTTGATACTCGGCATTATAGCGTGGAAGCGCAGTGAAAAAACGTGATTTTCAAACCGTTTGGAGCGCTATAATTGTGGAAGTAAGGCAAAAAGAGGCTGTTAAGGAAATGCAAACTTTAAGGTTTTTAAACGAGGTATAAAGATGTCTGTTGTGCATCTAGAACAGAGGCTGTACGAAGGATATAAGGAGTTGAATATCACAGGAAATGGCAGCCTTCAGTTAAGTCAAGCGACTACTTTCAGCCAAAGCAATAAACATAGGCTTAAAGAAAATATTTGCTAAATGTTTTATTTGGAGTGTTGTGCTTTATGTCCAGAAACACAGACAGTTTGGAGAAAAGGGGAGAGATATCTAGAGAGTTTTCAAATGCTACTATGGAGAAGAGTGGAAAGAATAAAGTGGAGTGATAAAGTGAGAACCGAGGAAGTGCTAGCAAGGATGAATGAAAAAATAAATATTTGAAGGCGGGCAAACTGGATGGGACACGTCTTTAGGAAAGATTGCCTGCTGAAAAGAATATTAGAAGAAAAGATCGAGGTCATGAGAGGGAGAGGAAAACGAAGAAATAATATGTTGACTATTATTATGAATGGAAGGATTTACGAAGAGCTGAGGGAGGAAAATCGATCGACCTATTTCACGAACATTTACCCATTACTTAATTACGTTACGTACGTTAAGATTACAACAGGTGCTAGCGAGGTGCGCGCACCAAAAGTAAACGGCAGGTGCTCACCCGATCTCGGAGTCCCCAGGAGGACGTCTTTTGAGGCACGGTGCGATAGTTCCAGTCATTCTTGGGCGACCCTTGGAGCAGCGGGGACGCGAAAGGCACCGAGGCTAGCCAACCAAAGTCCTCCCCCGCTTCCACGAGCAGCACGCTCGCATTCCGATTGGCTGTGGTCAAGCGGCCGGCTATAACGCAACCAGCCGTCCCTGCTCCGACTGTCGGCAACATTTGGAAAAAGAGGAAAATAAATCACATCAGTTTTCTCAGTTTTGCCGCTGAATGTGCTAGCTTAGAGGTTGATTCCTTTTTTCGGGTTTTCCGCCGCGTCGTTTCATGTTGAGGACAATATTTCAAATCAGCGGCATTCCTTTACATGGACCTGAGGAAGCTAGCAGGACAGCCGGCGAAATATTGTCCTCAACATGAACCGACGCGGCGGAAAACCCGAAAAAAGGAATCAACCTCCATCTAAGCCCCGCGAAAGCCTTCATCAGAACTGTGTTAGCTTATGCCTGTATAGAAAACCAAAATTTAATGGTTGAATTATTACAAAAACGTTTTATTTAAGGTTGCTCTGGCCTCAGGGTCACTGATTCCAGATTTACTGAAAACTTGAATGCAACATCTTTGATGTGCATTTTTTAAACTGACAAGGAGACTACTGAATGCGCATCTTGTGTAAAATTTCTTTGCTTAAGATACTTTCATGATGAGTATCATCCAAAATAATGCCACTCAACGCCATGAATGAAATATAAAATTCCGGAAATTAAAATCAACATGTTTTGGGAAAGGAAACATGTACTGTTTTTTCCTTAGCCTATAATTTTACTTCACTGGAGTGGAATATTTTTCTCTCCCCACGATTCGCTTCATTAAAGGTGTCGCTTTATGTTCAGCTCTTCACAAACATTTCTCTTATTCCCTTGATACCTATCTTCATTTCTATCCCGTCAGTTAACTCTTCGCAATCGAAGGAAAAAAATTAGTAAAAATTATCCGCCTTGAAGTACAGTTTCTAGGACATTAAAAGCCATTGTATTGCTTTACGAGAAATATTTACATCTTTGTCAACCATTATCGGTCTCCAGAAATACCCACAACAGATTGGACTTCTGTCTTCCCCAAAAAGTATCCTCGGATTTCAGAATCAGAAAATATTCGACCAACGTCACACTTTCCGCCTTTGAAGTCTCTTTCCGGGCGAAGCAATGCTGAAATTCTCCCCCTTAAGGTAGTTTGAGCGAAATAGTTCCCTAGAGATAATGGAGACCATATTCGAATTATACGTTTTACTTTTAGCAGCTATAGGAAGCATGAATTAAATACTGCAATAATATACTTGTATATGACTGAAATTCTAGGCAAACAAATGAAAATATCCCCAAAAGTCTATGATTTGACTCATTTTTTCACGCGGGTCGTTCAAAACTCCTTAACACCGGAAGGTTTTTTTTTGTGATTATGAAAAAATTACTGCGGTGACAATATGATTTATTTTCAAAAATGGTTGAGAACAACTAAACTACGGATCTGTAAGACCATCATACTACCGGTGCTCTTGTATGGTTAAGAAATATGGGCAATATCTAAACAGACAGAAAAAAAGCTGATAGTTTTCGAAAATAAAATTTTAAGATGCATTTATAGTCCCATAAACGAAGACGGAATGTGGAGAATTCGAACCAACAACGAGCTAAGGGAGCTATATAAGGACCCAGATATAATAGCACAAGTCAAAAGCAGAAGACTTAGGTGGGCAGGTCATGTGTGGAGAAGACGAGAAAATGCTACAATTGGAGCCGTGTCAGAAGGCCTACCAAGAGGAAAGCGACCTTTGGAACGACCACGACTACGCTGGAAAGACTAGATTAGAAATGACATGAGAAGAATGGGAGCTGAAGTTGACTGGATGGAAGATCGAAAGAAATGTCGAGGAGTTGTTGGTGAGGCCAAACACCTTCTGAGGTTTGAGTGGCCTAATAGGTAAGGTTAAGGTTGAGAAAACATACACACTACACCCTGTTACTTTTTTGGCGAGATCTAGGTGTAAGATATGCCTCATTTTTTAAATGAGGTCTCTCTGGAGAGCGTATCCTAGCATTTTCCATGTAAAAGGACTGGTATTTTTCATCAAAAATCTCGGAATGTAGTTCGGTTAGGGGCTAATATTTTGGTATCTTTGGAAAGGTGAGATGTTTTTCTTTAAAACGAGAACAAATTCGTTGATTTCTACGTGAAAGGATATTTCGCTCAAACTACCTCAAAGGGTCAGTCGGAAATCCAGGAAATAGGTAAGAAACAAAAAATGCTGTGGTTAACATTCTACATTTAGGGGATCAGGCATCTTAAGTTGTTTTTGAAACAAATTGGACCGAAAAAAATTACTTCAATGGACCTCGACCCCATGCACCCGAGAATACAACATCGCCCTGTGCCTAACTGAACGCGGCTACGGATGCTGTTGAGGGAGAGAGTGCGGTATAGCCGCGGGACGACATATTGAAGAGCAATTTTCTCACGAACCCGGGCCTATGGGAGAGATTGACGTGACACTTTTCCGGCATTTTCTCTCCAGTTTCAGGTAGAATAAGTATCATCAGCATCCTTAACATCCATCACGCGATGTCTCCTTGTGGGATTAAAATAAAATGAGTTATTCAGGCTAGTTTCATAAAAATTGAGCCTTGGCAGTGGAAATTTTAACATGGGCTCATGTAGAGATTGCTCCGATTACAGTAAAATAACGATAATTTGAACGAGAAAGCATATTAAAGCCTTTAATATAAATTATTAAAAAGAAGCAAAGAGTCCATGGAAATTTAATAAAATCAAATTTCAATGCATTCTTTACCTTCATGCGGTCCCGCGCAAACATAGCATGGTGCCCTTGTACAAAATCTCGATCCGTGATTGTAATTGTTGCATCTACAGCACCTTTGTGGTGTTTTGTACTGGTAGGGTGTTTATTCACCGGGTGCCGGCACACATATTTGATTCTTTCTATCGTCTTAGGGTTGAAGTTTTCTCTCTTCACAGTTATTACGTAATTTCGTCGTTTTTCCTCGACATGGTCCTTACTGCCAAGCAAGGAATGTTTGCTGTCTCCAAGTCCTCCATTATATATTCATGTTCTTTGCCACCGTCCAATCCGTGGATGACGTACCTAATTACTCCTTCACCTTGCGGAGCCCAGGTGTGCCATCGTGCCTGTTCTTTTGATAGAAATTGTAAGGCCATATCGTAATCCGTTCTTGTCTTGAGTTGCAAACTTGACCCCCCTGTAACTTTTTTAATAATATATGTCTTATTCTTCACCACCCTGTCCATTTGTTTGATAAATTCCGTCATATTTTTTATTTCTCCAACCACGATTGATGGCGGCAGTTTCCCCTTCAGCGTCTTATTCTGTATTTGGGTGTTACTTGTTTCTTGAGTCTTCTCTGGCTCCAGGTTTATCAATGGACTGTATCTATTCTTAAGAGGAACCGTTTCCTCGTGGTCACTTTCACTCTTTCTTTTTCTCTTTTTCGTTGTCTCATCGACTGTCTCAAAAATTGCTCGATTGTCATCAATTTGTCACCTCTCGTCTCCATGTGCGCTGCGTCATTGTCATGATAATGAATTTCTCTTTCGCAGGCACTGTGTGTCCTTTTGTCCATTTCTTCGCATTCACTGCGTCTCGATTTTCTTTGTTAAGGAGAATTCCACCTGTTGATCCGTCCATAGAAATTAATAATATCAAAATACACAAACCACAGATGAAAGCAAATATTATGGCAGACACCCTCGAGAAAACCTTCACAGTAAATAAACCCACCATGAGAACGCCAACAATCAATATAGATACAAACCAATGGGAAGAAGAAATAAGTAAGGAAATAATCCCAGAAATAAATATTAAAGAGGTACGGGAAATAATAAGAAAATTACCAAATAGAAAGTCACCCGGTGTAGACGGCATTCAAAATGAAATTATATAAAGGATCCCTCTAGAAGCAGGGGTTTATATCACAAAAATTGCAAATGAAACAATAAAGCAAGGCATATTCCCAGAAAGATGGAAAACTTCAATTATAAAACTACCAAAAAAGACAAAATCATTAAAGCCCGAAGATATGAGGCCACTATCCCTTATATCCAACCTGGGGAAGTTATTGGAGAGGATAGTGGTGCCATATATATCAGAACATGTGGAACAAGAAAGCATTACCCCTGACGAACAATTTGGGTTTAGGAGGAAGCACTCGGCCACCCACCAGCTACACAGAGTAATTGATTTTATAACAGACGGATGCAATAGAAAGGAAGCCACAGAGGTATATTTTTGGATATCAGTAAAGCGTTTGACAAAGTCTGGCACGATGGTTTAATTTCAAAAAAGGACGAAGCTAAGATACCAAGGTGGAAACTGAAGTGGACGAAATCTTACTTTCAACAAAGAACATTTAAAGTTACATGGAGACAGGAACTTAGTGATATTAAATAAATGACAGCCGGGGTACCCCAGGAATCAATTTATGGCCCCCTCTTGTTTAATTTATATGCAGCAGACTTCCCGAGAGATGCGGAGGACTGGCATTCGAAGATTGTACCATACGCTGACGACGCGGCAATTTTATCGAGGAGTAAGTACGCAACCTTGGCGGTGGAGTACGCCCAAGATATTTTAGACAATATTGTCAAGTGGTACAACAAGTGACGAATTAGGATCAACCCGAACAAGACAAAAGTGGTGATCTTTACGAGGCCACATACCATAACGCCGAGATGCCAGATCCTCCGCATCAAAGAGCAAGGAATTGAATGGGAGAAAGAGACAAAGTACCTCGGGGTAACACTTGATAAAAGACTAAACTTTAAAAGACATGTGACAAACACAATTAGTAAAGTAATGGGTGCTAGAGCTGGGCTGTCCACAATATTGCGGAGCAACTTGACCCCCAAGGAAGCGAAAAGATATATATACAACACTTACATAAAATCGAATATACTGTATGCAGCCCCAGCATGGGTGGGATTAACAAGCAAGGAAATACTAAAGAGAATTGAAGTAGCTGAAAGAAAATGCCTCAGATCCTTGTTTAAATTAAGATACTGGAATAATGATAACATAAACACATATAGAATCTCAGGAATACGCCCAATATTAGAAACATTAAGAATTAACATTAGAAATTACTATAAAGACCTGGAACAAAATGACAACCAATTAATATACGAACTAGCAGAAGTAAAGGAAAAACCGGGTGACAGATTTAAAAGACCTGAGAGCAGTTTAAAAATATAAATGAAAGGATGGGAGTATCCACTTTAAGGGAGAATGAAACAGGTACAATGGGCAAGAAGCCATGCTAATTAAAATGGAATGCCCGGAAAAAACAGCTGCTTCGCAGCAAAGAACCACGACCGAGGATTCATGATTCATTACGCGGTCAAACAAATTGTGACCGGGTTTTGGACTGTCCCTACTCATTCCCTTCCTGGTACCCCTTCCTTCCCGTTTCCTAACTGGAGTTCGGAGCTTTCCTTTACCAATGGCTTATCTCACGGGATAAAACGCTCTGTGTAGGTTCCCGGGGATTCGTCTGGTAAATTCCTTTTCCTACCAACGAAAAAACAATCATAACATGCTTTAATTGGTCCAAATATTTTTTCAACTCGTTAAAGAAATTATTATACTGTGCCCACCGATGTAAACGACCGGCAATTACTGCTCCAGCCACCTTAATGGAAGAATACCGCATTGAAAACCACACTTTGGCGGTGGAAAATTCGTCGAGTACGCGGAAGCTGTTGCGGTATCGATTCACGACGAACGTAACACACACCTATCAGCCGGCGCGGCCCCCATTGTCTTTTTCTTTTTGCCGTAAATTGTAGTTCTACCCGATGCGACGTTCTCTTTTTTTATTCACGATGGTTTTTCAACGCGGGGAGTGCATAAAATACCCCGACCCCGCGTATAAAAAAAATCGATGAAAGGGATGAGGTCGCGTGCGGCGAGGACCTTTTTGGTTGTCCACGAGAGAGAGGGAGGGAGTGAAGAGGACTTTCCTCTTACAGCTGTACCCTATCGAACACGTACTCCTCGTAATTTGCTTTGGTTGATGTCGGCACGAAATATTTAGCCAACAGATCGACGATAATGGTAAACGTGCGTACTTAAAAAAGGAAACTTGATTAGCATTAGCTGTGATGGAAAGTAATTTATTACAAGTAATCCGATCACTGGTGGCAATTACATTTTATTGAATGTTTCATGTAATCGATTCCTTTTTCAAGTGGTGATTTTACTTACATCTACTTACTACCCTGGCACGCCGCATGGGCGTGTTCCAGGGGGTGTTAGGACACCAGCCGTGTTAGAATGTAAGGTTTTGGAAGGTGAAATGGTGACGTGCATTATGGGAGTGCTTTTAGTTGAGCTCAGTTTTCATTGTGGTCGCTTATTGTGTGCGGAAAGAACGAGTGTTGGTACCTATTCGTTCGGCAATGTATCTCTTTCATTTTATCGCTTCTGTCAGAACTAGATATGTAGTGAGGCGTCATGATAATATCCTCTGTGTTGCTCTAAAACACACCAGTTCTGCATTTCTCAAGCAAGCTAAGCCTGCTTAACATCTATTCCCAGAGTAATCTTTACCTACTCGAATGATCTTAGATTTTCCCGGCGTATCTGCTGGATAAAGGTCTTTCTGGTATTCCACCGGGTAAGCAGGTCAATGTCTCGCGACGATTCGGAAAAATGATTTGTTCTCCATCCTCGGGGGTTCTGAATTGAATTGATACGTACTGGTAGGATACTGATAGGTAGGCGTGTACATAAGTGATGTGTGGTCCAAGAATTTTCGTTTCGTGTTCCTTGAAAAGTTATTAAAATGTGCACTTAGTGACTCCAGATTCGCTCTCCAACCACCTCAAAAGTCATTATCCGCTAGGTAAGTACCACAGGACAGGAAAATAGCCAATACCTACCTACCAATCTTTAAAAAGGAAAAAACAAGACCCAGAAAACTACCGGCCTATAGCGTTAGTAAGTCTATCTTACAAGGTACTCGAGCACATAATTGCTAGTGTCTTCATGACCTTCCTAGAAAATCAAAGCATCCTCCACAGCAGTCTGCACTGCTGTCGTAAAAGTAGATCTAGAAAAAATCCCTGGATTCCCAATTTCCATGATATTCTAAAATCATATGAAGCGAAAAAGCAATTCGAAGTTCTCTTTGTTTTCCGGGATGTCAAGAAATCATTTGACTTGATTCCCCACAAGAAATAATATCCAAATTACATCGATGTGGAGTCTCCCGACGTTTTGGAAAACGATTTGTTCTCCATCCTCGGGGATTCTAAATTGAATTAATTCATCCCTGAGGATGGAGAAGGTCGTTCTCCGAAACGTCGTGAGACATACAGGGTGCGTCCCAAAAGTTATGACATATATATATTTAAAAAATGATTTAGTGACAAAATCGGTACAAAGAGTTAATAATCTTCAAAATAATCTCCATGAGCATCTACACATTTTTCCCTCCGACTCTCCCTTGCCCGGTACGCCCCCTCGAAGGCCTCGACTGGAACCTCCTTTGAAGCTGTTGTCACAGCCGCTTGGATTGCCTCAATGCTGTCAAAACGGCGTCTTTGGAGTGCGGTCTTGACACTCGGGGACAAAAAGAAGTCGGCCGGAGCTGGGTCTGGAATGTAGGGTGGCTGCGGCAGCATAGCCACGTCGTGCTTCACCAGAAACTCAAGGACGCGCAGAGACGTGTGGCTGGGCGCATTGTCGTAATGCCGCTCGTCCGTCAACAGTTTTTGGGAACAGCTTAGCGCACACCTCTCACATGTCCAATTAGTCTGTAATGATGCGATACATAACGGTTATCGGAATTTTCAGAGTGTCAGCTATCAACCGAACACTCATTTGACGGTCAGAATTCAACAAATCAGGCACACAAGTCACATTGTCATCGATTTGGTTTGTTGATGGTCGTTCAGAGCGGTGATGATTGCCCACCCCTTCCTGGCCTACCTTAAACTTCTTCACCCACCTTTTAACTTGCCTATACGATAGAGCAGACTCTCTGTAGACATGCTTGAGCAATTCCTGAGTTTCAGCAGCTTTTTTGTCGAGTTTTGTGTAGAATTTGATCCTCGAACGCTATTCGAAAGTTTCTGCCATCACGCGTCATGACGTGTTCTCTAAGCAGGGGTGCGCTAAATCAGCAATCCTGACTCTATCGATGCTCAGAGCAGACTGACCTTGGGTGCGCTGTAAAGCAGTGTCCCCATCACCTAACTCAACCGGTCTGAACGCACTGCGACCAGTTGCGGCGCGGCAAAAAAAATTATTTCCTGACTTTTGGGACACACCTTGTACACCTGCTTACCCGGTGGAATACCCGAGAGACATTTATCTATTATATGCGTGTTTACTCTCGGGGTAGTCATAGATTTTTTTGGGGATATCTCGGGTTAAATTTTGATTAATCACTCAACATGGTAAGCAGATATTTTCTGTTCGTTGTCTATAAAACTTTTTGCCATTAAAACGTGTTTGTGAACATGAATGGCAAATAAAAGTTAATGGCGATATATGGCATCAATTTATAGTTATTCAGCTCACCTGAATAACTGAATTAATCAATAACTATAAATTGAGACCATGCTACAGAAAATTACATTTTGGCGGCGAATGCATTGCGGTTGGTAGATATATAGGTACTGGAAACTGACACCGTTGACGCCGTTTAATTAGATTCTTTCATCAATTTTTCTTAGTTTCAAATAAGATATCTGAATAGAGAACAATACATTCAACCTTATTTGGTGAAAAAAATGTTTCAAGTTTGACGCACGCCTGTTTCCATTTGGTTATAAAAAAATATATTTAAGTAATCACTTAATTGTAGAGTGTTCGACGGAAAAAAGTGGGAAAATAAGCACCTGTCAGTATCGGCATCGAAAACTCATTAAAATACTTCTTTGAATATGTGGCGACGACGGTATAGAATAGAATGGCGACGACGCCATGCACGATGCAGAAAACCTTGTCATTTGTGGATCGATGGGAAGCATACTATAGCAGCACGATGGGATAATGAATCAACAGCAGTCTATTTAATGTCACAAGTTTCTTGGTCCAGAAGAGATACCAGCTCGCGTGCTGAAGGAGTTAACCAGATGCATCGCCCCACGTGTAGATATCGCATTTAGGTTATGTAACTAGTGGATGTGTTCCTGCAACCCGAATATTTTTATGAGATCTATAACTTTATGGATCTCATAACTATTGATTCCATGTTCTCGCAACCGGCTATAAGTTATGTTAAATACATAAGTAGGAGAGTAACGTCAGAAAAAGAGACGCCCTTCAGCAAAAGGGAAGTACTTACTGGATTCGTATTTGTATATATTGCATAGAAAGACTAGGAAATTTTTACCGTAATCTCTCCATGTGTGAATGTTGACTGGAACTCCAGCATACTTATTTAGCACGTCACATTTTAGTATCCCTGCATTGGATTGGATATTTGAGGAGGCGACCGACAGCTAAGGTCATTTGCGCCATTGGGAACAGGTGAGGGAGGAAGGGTGAATAGAAACCCGGCGTCGGCTTTAGCCTGCTCTTAACAAAAGGCGCCAAGGGGACCACGGTTTAATGTCACATCCGACAGACGGAGTACTGCACGTGAAGTGCCCTCCACAAGACACTCAAGTAGGGATCGGGTGTCCTCTGAAAAACTTTCCTCCTCTACAGGGATTTGAACCCTGGCCGTCGGTATGGTTAGCCAGTACTCTAGCCACCACACCAACCCGATCCCCTTTAGGTATCTCTCTAAACCTTAGCCTCAAGTTTAAGTTTTTACTCCTTCCCGTTGAATTTCAACCAAAGTTCTCTCCTAGCTATAATTGTATTAAGGTATTAAGGCCATTTTCGTTTGTGTACAGATTTGCGTGAAACTTTGCGTACGCATTCTCATTATTAATTTGCTTGGATAACAGCGACAACAATTTCCTCTTGGCGATTTGGTTTCTTGGCTTGGCTTTTTTTAACACCTAGCGGTGTGACACTTGACATGTATTTCGAAATCATTCAATGAGATATGTACAGATTTTCTCGTACACGCGAAAACGTACATTTTATATCATCATAATGGTACCTAATAAATATCAAGGGGTCTTACCGAATAAAGAAAACACATATTTACGTAAGATCCTTGCTTAAATTTCGGATTCCGAGCCGCAAATGCAAGTCTTAACAACACTATAACGGAGACGAGCATTTTAAAGTATAACTCTTGCATAATTTATGTTACAACATGTTTAATTATGTCAAACATATAAATTGATGTACCTAAGTGACGTGCGGTCTAAGAATTTTTGTTTCAAGTTACTTGATAACTCATTAAAATACTCTCTCAACGACTCACAATTTGCGCTCCAACCACCTTAACAAGTCATTATCCGCTGGTTAATTACCACACGACTGTAAAAGTGCCAATATCCTAAAAATCTTTAAAAAGGGAAATGTCTTCATGACCTTCCTGGAAAATCAAAACTTCCTCCACAGCAGTCTGCACAGCTGTCGCAAAAGTAGATATAGCAAAATCCAGATTGGACTCTTTCTCCTTGATATTCTAAAATTAGGTGAAGCAAAAAAAGCAAGTTGACGTTCTTTTTATTTTCCTGGATGTCAAGAGAGCATTTTACCTGATCCCTCACATAAACTAAAATTCTAATCACATCGATGTGGAGTAAACGAAAAAATATTGAATTGGATACGTGATTTTCCAATCTAAAAGGCAATGACTCTAGAAGAGGTTTCAAACTTAGATTGATTTCAGTCGATGCCATCATTCACGGAGATATTGGAAAAATTCAAACTCAGAAGTTTTACCATCGCACCTGAGGAAGCGTCGACTCGGGGTGTTTTGGGTGAAGGTTTTAAATTAATTTATTTAAAACACGCTGAATTAATTTTATCGTGAAATAAATCAAGCCATATCTTTTAAGTGGGAGGGATTAAAAATCTATTAGAATCAGGTGAATTTAAATACCAGATAATCACCTTGAATTCAGCCTGGAGATAGTTTGAGCGAATATCATTTCACCAAGAAATCAATGAATTATCTCATTTTAAAGAAAAATATCTTTACCTTCCAAAGATACCGAAACATTAGCCCCTTTTCCGAACTACTTTCCGAGATGTTTGACGAAAAATATCAGCCATTTTACAAGGGAAATGGTACATAAATGCACTCCAGAGAGACATAAATGCATCCCAATCACGCCATTCCCTTCCGGGGTAGGCACAGCTACAAAGTTTCACTCATATTTACATATTTGTACACCTAACTCTGCTTCAATAATTTCCTCCATGCTGACCTATCCTTGCAAACTTCTTTTGCCTCATTTACCCCCATACACTGATTCATACACGCCCTCCTGTTGTTAAGACTCCTAATATTCCTCCTCCTAAAAATTTCCTCAACCACATTCCACCACAACTTTCTCGGCCTACCTTTACCTCTCACACCATTCATTCTACTCTCATATATCTGTTTCGTTATACGACTCTCATCCATTCTCTCACCATGGCCAAACCAACGAGGCATACTCCTTTCATACACGTCCATTACTGGAGCATTTAACCCACATTCATTCATGACCCACTCATTCCTGACCCTATCCATCCTACTTTTGCCGCAAATACTCCTCAGATAACTCATACCCTTGGCGTTTAGTCTACTCTTATATCTATCCTGACATACCCATGTTTCACTACCATTTAGCAAATTGGGAAGAAGTTCATTTTTGTACACGGCAATTTTCGCTTTCTTAGACAGACACTAATTCCTTGATATGCTCCACATGCTACCTACCACTTTCCTCCAGAGAGACACATTATTGACAAAATAAGGAATATATAACACCTAGATCTCATCAAAGATTGTGTAGGTTATATAATCTCAGCTATTTTTGGAAAATAAATCTCATAATTACCGCTGTAATTTTTTCAGGATCGTAAAAAACTTTCCGTTGTGAAGTAGTTTTCAACGTACCACGTGAAATAATGAGTCAAGTTAATGAGGTATTTTGATATTTTTTTATTAATTAATGAGAATTTCAGTCTCATTAAAGTATATCATCGCACCAGTAATAATGCCTTGTATACTCCATGCTTACGACAGATGCTGAAATTTAAACGTATAATTCAAATATGACCTCAATTATGGCCAGGGAATTATCTTGATTAAACCTCCTTAAGTAGCGTTAACTCGAGGTGTTTCGAGAGGTGTTCAAAATGAATCTTAGTAAACGCTCTGCATATTCCGAAAGAAATCATGCCATGCCTTTAAAGTTGAAGGGGTAAATATAAGAGTCAAATGCAGTCTAATACCTAGGAATCATCGTGAATTCAGCCTTAACGGTGGGAAACACACCAAACACATGACGCGTTGCATTGAAAATGCTAGAATTTACCAAGCTCGAGGTGTGGCCCTGCCCAAGATTTCATTTGCAAGGTAAATTTTAAATTGAGGAAGGAGCTTCGTCATAAAATTTCGGCGCACAGAGAGAAAAGCGCGCTGAAATTGTCCTACAGTTTATGGAAGGATTACGCTGGGAACCGTTAGAGACTCAATCGGCCGTATTCATAGATTTTAAGTTAATTCCGATGTGAGGAGGTTTATCTTAGTCCGATCTAAGTGCAATTTAGAACGGTACTAAAAGTTGGTATTCATAGCTCGAGCTGAGGGAGATAGTCTCGGAGGCTAACACAGTCCGAGACTTGCCTACTGCGGGAGGGTGGAACGCTTGGCAACACCGCTAATCGTCGAGAAACTCAGTCGACAGGGGTGTTTCCAGGAATTTTTGAACTGGTTTTTGGCGTCTCGTGAGAATTTGTTTCTTCGCTACAAACCCTTTTACCTCCATTACTTCCATCTAGACTAAGCTTGCTGAAATTAGAAAGCGCACCGGAATCCTGCTCCCTGCACTTTGGTCCAAGGCTCAATTATTTCTACGTAATTATGTATGGCTTAGATATATTTCATATCATTTTCTTAGTTTTTCTATTAGTGCATTATGTGCAAGTGTGCAGTATGCGCAAGTACAAGTACAGTACAATACGTTTACCAGACCGGATCAGCTCGATATGGTAAACGCAACAGGCTAATGGGTTAATGGGATCAATCTGAGTAAGCGGTCTGACTCTCAGCCAGTCTGAGATTTCAGATCGATTTGAACAAGCGGTCTGGGCGCTCCTCGTTATTCATTCGGTTGTCATAGTGAAGCAAAATATCCGTTATTATTCAAGGCGTGTGTGGCAACCATTTGTGACGAGAGTGCAGTCACGGCGAGTGAAGTGACGTAGATATTGTAGCACCTCAAAATCTACCGCCATCGGGTAATTTTGTTCCCTCGGAAAAATGAAACTTTTAACTCTGCACTTGTTTACACTCCGGGTCAATCATGCTTCAACTGATAGATTCGATTGTTCACTATCGATAGTTTCAGTCCGTGCTGGTTAACCAGGCGATCTGAGTCGGCTCCCTTGGAATTTTTAAATCGGTCTGAGTTCAGATCCATCTGAGATCGATTAGTAAACGAAGTGTTGGAGGCTAAATGCTAGGCCTACTTGAAAAACTTCAGTCAAGAGAGCGTCAATACGACTCGTAGAACTTTATATTATTCCCGCGCCATATCTCTTGAACTGATGGGAGTGAGTGACTAATTGCCGATTGCAAGAAAATTTTATAATGGAGTCAATGGCTTTGATATCCATGAAGTTATGAACCTCATAAAAATATTAGGGCCTCAGGAACACTTCCTCCAATTTCATAACTTGTGTATCAATAGTTAACTGCTTCGAATGTTCGACCGAATCTTCTACCGCACGATATAATTTATGAAAGTTGTATGTATAATTGCTGATGCTTATTATAATAAGTCAGTATGAGTAAAAAAGTGGTAATTCGTCTTAAAACAACTCTTTTATCAAGAAATTAATTCTCTAAGCGGTTCATTGCGCTTCTTGGTTACATCTGGCCATCTTGGTTACATCTGGACCTACTAAATGTTCTTGCAATCGGCCATTATGAACTGAGTTATGATCATAACTTAGTTCATAATGGCCGGTTGCAAGAACATTTAGTTCTATAATCAATACTTATAGGACCCATGAAGTTATAGGTCTCATAAAAATATTCGAGTTGTAGGAACACATCTACTAGTTACATAACTTATTTACCAATAGTAAATAGCTTCGAATATTTGAACTAATCTTCTACCGTTGGATAAAATTTTTGAAAGTTGACCCTATGGGTAATTTTTAATGCACATAATAATTAGTCAGTAAGAGTGAACACGTGGTCATATGTCTCAAAACAACTCTTTAATCAAGTAATTGAGTCTCCAAGCGGCTCATTGCGCATCCGCCATCTTGGCTATTTCTGGAACACATTACTCCGTGCAATAAATTATGAAACCAATAAATTTATCGAATGTTTCTGCGATGCTTATGGAATGGTTGCCATGGCTTATGAGTCCCATGACATTATAGAATACATAAGTGTCGTTCCTGCAACTGGCCATAAGTTATGAAGCCATTTACGAAACCAATAAATTTGTCGAATGTTCCTGAAACACGTAAGATTTTTTTGGTTTCTCTGGCTTAGGGGGGCCATGACTCTATTGAATACGTATGTGTCGTTCCTGCAACTGGCCATAAGTAAGAGAGATACAATACCGAACTAACATGTGAAGACATTTCTTCTTCCCTCAAACCACAGTGATTGTAGCAAAAACAGCATGACACTATCTTAATATATATATATATAACTGCACTTAGGATCACTTAAGTGACGAATATATAAAAGTTTGCCAGAGGAAGGCAGACGACAAACACAGAAAACAAAAAAATGATGAACACACTTACAAAGTTTCTTGATATTTCGGTGCTACTAGCACCTTGGTCGCAAGAGCGAAGAAGGTCTTCGCTCTTGCGACCAAGGTGCTAGTAGCACCGAAATATCAAGAAACTTTGTAAGTGTGTTCATCATTTTTTTGTTTTCTGTGTTTGTCGTCTGCCTTCCTCTGGCAAACTTTTATATATATATATATATATATATATATATATATATATATATATATATATATATATATATATATATATATATATATATATATATATATACATATATATATATATATATATATATATATAGTTCTTGCGAAGATTCCACGAACGTGGCAAACAATATAAATCTTCGTCACAGGGTGACACTAAACATAAAACATAAAAAAGCAAACTCACGAGTTTAAAATTCTATCACTGACGAAGGTGCGGGCGACCCACCGAAAATTTTAAACTCGTGAGTTTGCTTTTTTATGTTTTATGTTTAGTGTCACCCTGTGACGAAGATTTATATTATATATATATATATAAATTTTTTTTTTTTGCGTGAAATTTCGCATACGTGTTCTCATTAGGAATATTCATAGATCAGAGGGAAGAAATTCGCTTGATACGGATTTGGGTTTTCGGTTAATTTATGCTATAATAGCACGTAGCTATTGGCACATGGCTTATGTTTTCAAATAATTCGATGACTTATGTGCAGATTTTCTCCTAAACGCGAAAACATACTTTTAATAGTATATTAAACTGCCTATTAATAATCAAGGTATCGTGCCGATTATAAAACATGTAACGTACTACGTTCTAAACTCCTTTACAACGGATGATTTTTTGCGATTCTGAAAAAATTACTGCGGTGACTATATGATTTATTTTAAAAAATATTCGATAAAATATACAAACTACAAACTTAATTTTTTGACGAGATCTAGATGTTAGAAATACCTCATTATTTTAATAATGTATCTCTTGAGAGCGTAACCTACCTCTACCCATGTAAAAGGGTTGGTATTATTTGTGAAAAATCCCGAAAAATAGTACGGTTAGGGACTGATACTTTGATATAATGGGAAGGGTGAGATATTTCCCTTTAAAATGAGACCAAAGTAATTCATTTATAGGTGAAATGATATTTCGCTCAAACTACGGTAAACGACTCACAATTCTCCTCGCTCTAACCACCTTAACGAATTCGTCTAGATATTAACAGGCACTGTCCACTATTGCCTTACACGATTACTTCCTTCTTCCCGACGTTGGTGCTTAACTTCTTTCTTCCCCTTCCCATCTCACCCTACATCCTCCCCTCTATCACAGCCTTGTGGATCCCTTCGGCTCCTATCGTCTGTTCCAACCTCCTACTCGGCCTTCTTCCTCCTCTACTCCTCCCCCCTATTTTACCTATTCCCTCTCCTTCCCTAGGCTGGTGACCCACTGTCCATCTACTGTCCTTGTGATTGTACTTACTGTCCAATAAAAAAATCGAGTCTGATGAGTTAAAGACGCTGTTCCTTTAAGTAGGGCCAACCGATTTTAACGAAATGAAATCCACACGTTAGAATAATCATTTCTAAGTTTACTTATGCATAGAAAAAAAATTTCCTGTCCATATCACCATTTTTACGATATTATTAAAAAAAAGGCCCTTTTCTCGGCGATCAAAATCCGATGGCCCGACTTTATGTTTTCGCCTTTCTGTTAATATTAGTCGTAGAGATGTGATATGTTGATATAAGTTAGCCAAATATGTTATAAGATACCAAAGGAAAAAATTGTTTTTATTTTGAGTTTTAATGAGCTGTTATAAAAGTTGTAATCCTGGCTAATTCCGAAACTAACGATGCGATGAGGTATACTGTTGTAACCGCAATAACGTCAGCTTTATAATTATGTACATAACCATTAGTAATATGTCCTGGGATTTCCTCAAATTCTGGGATTAGTCAAATATCCTGGCATCGTAGTAGTACCCCCGGCCACACGCCTCTATGGCGATTACATGGGTATTTTGGAATTACCTTAAGTTTATACATATCGTGGGGAACACACATACAAAACATATGCGGCACAACTTTTAAAAAAACTAGGATTTATCGAGCGTATAACAGGAAGGTCCTCGGTTGAAAAGGTAAAGGAGAGATGCTACTTCGCTCTGGGTAGGCCACACCTCCAATAGACCCCTGGCATCTGGCACCCGGGACAGAATGATTTTACTGAAAAAATAAATCAAATACAAAGGACCCATAGTGACTGGGCCCATAGTGACTGGGAGCCCATAGTGACTGGGAGGCTACACGCTAGGCTTAGTTTTCTTGAGAAATTCAGAACGTGTGTTTCAAAGCGACACGGAGAATATAATTTTTACGCCACACTACATTGCTAGGTCCGACGGATGCGATAAAATAAGAGAGGTACATTGCCGATCAGAAAGGTACAAATTTTCGTTCTTTCCACGCACAATAAGTGGCCATAATAAAACCGGAGCCACGCGCCCATGCGGCGCACAGTGGGCTGAAATCGAAAAAAGCTGGCCAATATTTCAACAATGGAATATTTCAAGCTGGCGGTTGAATCTTAGAATTGTACCCTCCATTTACTGGCACATAAGATGTGTGATTTCATTTTTCATAGTTATTGCGCATTAACAGGTCTCTAGGACCCGGGTCATCTCTAGGTCTGACAGATGCGATAAAACAAGAGAGATACTCTGTCGAACAGATAGGTACAAACGTAGATAGGTAAGTTCTTTCCGCGAACAATAAGCGACCACAATAAAAATGGAGCTCCACTAAATACCCTCCTATACTACATGTCACAATTTCATCTCTAAAAAACGTACATTTTTACACGGCTGGTGACCTGGCCACACGCCCAAGAGGCGGATCGCGGGGTATTATGTAGATGTAGAACAGTATCCTGGGGCTTAAAGTTGAAAAAAATATGCAAATATGAATTCAGTTTTCGCTGAAAATTTCTAAAGTGAAGAGGTTGCAGTAAAGGCGGATCGCAGGAAGGTATGTAGTTGTTAATGTAGTATTTTTAGATGTAGATATAGATCGTGACGCTAATCCATTATGGGTTACTTATTATAGGCTTATCCATTGTGGTAGATCAGGTCATGAGAGTAAAATAAGGGAAACTGATTGTAGAACAGGAAGGTTTAAAATGTCGTTCTTCCCGCGATTGATAAGAGTCCATAACGGCTTCGTTAAGACTTGGAATTAGGTTAGTTGACAGGTAGTGTAGCTGAATAATTCATATGCACCCTAATTCATGTTTCTAAATTCGCCGAGTAGTGCTAACACCATGTTTTGCATGTTCCCTGCATGACTCTAGTGTCACGTTTATATATTTACATTATAGATTATTTTAGTAGTTTCTGTAGCATTTGTAGCATACCCATAGTATGGTGTATGTTGCTGAAAGTTAATTTCTTCCCTCTAGCTCATGTTGGTGATATGTCCCCCCTGCCGAATAACCTTGTGGTGGCCTGCAGAGTAATATGTTGATGTAGATAGGTTGGCACGGTCAAAGGGACGAATCTCTCTCTCCTGCAATGGTTCGCCACGTGCATTTACTCCAGATTCTTTCGTGACCCTCTAGTTCCGCGACTTTATAGACCCACTCCCTCCGTGATCGACCGCCAGAAGCGAGGGTGAAGCTCGCCTCGTGCATATCCCCAGAGACGAGAGCGGAGCTTACGTATTCACGGAATGGGGGCAAGTTCTTTCCCTTGGGACAGCAAAGGGTTTCCTTATGAATATGAGTCAGACCTCCTGCGAAAGCTTTCGAGCCATGCTTTCAGGAAACCATTTACGACCGGTGCTAGTCCATTACGACCAGAATACTAAAAGAATACTAAAAATCTGCTCTTAAAACACGAACAAACATTATCATTTATTCATTAGCAAGCTCATAATATTTTACTAAGTGGTGGTTCAATTCAGTTTATGACTATTCCTCCATGAAATACACTATTTTAAGTTCCCTCGATTATTTTATATTAAGGTAGTTTGAGCGAGATAGTTCCAAAGTCATAATGGAGATCATATTCGGAGTAAACGTTTTGCTTTCAGCAGCTGTAGGAAGAATGAATTAAATATTGCATAATTAGTGGTGCAATAATATACTTTTATATGACTGGAATCCTAAGCAACTAAATAAAAATACCTACGTAAGTCTTTAACTTGACTCATTTTTTTCATGCGGCATTTCTAAATCTCCTTCAAAACGGAAGTTTTTTTGTGATTCTGAAAAAAAATTACCGCGACTTCAATATGATTTATTTTTACAAATAGTCAATAAAACAAACAATCTACACACTTGTAATTTTTGAACTAATCTAGGCGTTAGAAATTCCTCATTTTTTAAACAAGGTCTCTCTGGAGCATACACGTTCTATTTCCCATGTAAAAGAGCTGGTATTTTCGTCAAAAATTTCAAAAAGTTGTTCGATAATGGGCTAATTTTTTTATATCTTTGGAAGGAAAAGATATTTCTCTTTTAAATGAGACCCAATTATTTGATATCTAGGTGAAATGATTTTTCGCTCTAATTACCTTAAGATGGTTGGATCGCGAATCATGAGTAGTTGAGTGCACATTTTAATAACTTTTCAAGTAGGCCGAAAAATAAATCTTGTAAAATATTATAAGATAAATGATTCAAGAACTGTCTTTTAAAATTTTTGTATCAATTAAAGCATTTTTATGACTTGGTTTACGGTGCTGAATTCGAATTTGAAGCAAAAATCCTATGTAAATACATGTTTTTATTCGGAGGGTTACCTTTACATTTAATTGGTGTGTCTTTATAATAATAAGAATGGTATAATTTACCATAAGAATGGCAAGTTTGCACGTTTAGGATAAACTGTGTAAGTATATCATCAAACTATTTCGAAATGTAAGTCAAGTGCCGTAATGCTATATGTTAAAATAGCATTAACTTGCCAAGAAACGAAATCGGTATAATGCAATTTTTCGCTCTTATTTGTGCATATTCTTAATGAGTTCGCATCTTAAAAGTTACACGAAAATTAGCACGCAAACGAAAATTGCTCCAGCGACCTTAATACTGAGTCATTCCTCTCGTGAGGTGCCCAGCTATTATCACTGCGATTTTCTCTACAGTTAAAAGAACCTGAAAATGAAAGTGGTGTATTCACGCCACGAGCATTTTGGACCCGGTACAGAAATATTTAACAAAATAAGTAAATAAAATGCAAAGGAAAAGCTTCGTCGAAAACTTCTAGGAGCGAACCAGTAGTGTTTCTTAGCTTTTAGAGGGATTAAGGTGGGAGCCCCAAGAGACTCGTAGGCTGCACGCCAGGCTCAGTTTGCTTGTGAAAATCAGAGCAGAGGTATTACTGAGCGACAGAGAGAATATCATTTTGACGCCACAATACACTTGTAGGTACACTAGCATGGAGAAAACAAGATAGAGACATTGTCAAACAGATAGGTACTAGAGTTTACTCATTCCACGCACAACAAGTGACCACAATAAAACCGGAGCTCTTATTAAAACACACCCATAATACACTTACCATTACTCCTCCCAAAATCTTATCTCTTACACGGCCGGTGTCCTAACTCCCCCTGCCACTTGCCCATGCGGCGACTCGCAGAATAGTATGTAGATGTAGATACTAAATGCACACCTAAGTAGTGATCCTACATAAAAATATTATTCCCTTGAGGCACTAAATGAAATACTGCGCGGCGTTGGAAATGGTTGCCCAAAAAGCCAAGATGTGAGTACATGTAGTACATTTAGCTTCCCTAGTCATACATTAACTACTAGACTGGCTTGTAACATCAACTACGACTATAATAATGATGATATTTAATTTATCCGGCAGTAAGAAATGTCTACATATCTTCCTCATAATACATATTACATAAAGCAAATAATGATAACATAACACAATCCAATATTTAACCACGACGATCCTCGCAAAATAACGAAATTTTGTAGGTATATACTCAATAAAGACCACATTTGAAATCAATAAAATTCTAAATCATTGACCTCCATAAATTCGTTCACGCTATAGATCTATTTGTTAAAATGATACTGCTTTAATTTCAATTTAAAATATGGTGGGGAAGAAAGAGTTTTTATAGATATAGTGGTAGTTTATTGTACAGTATGGAAGCAGTAAGACAGGGAACACATAAAAAGGGAAGAGGAGTGCTGGCTGATATCTACAAAGGTGTTGTTACATGTAGAGTAGTTGTGATACTCAGAGTTGGTTAGGAAAATCACAGGATTGTTTTTTACAAAAACACACATGTCAGTATAAATATTGAGGGAAGAGTAAGGATATTAGCGGCAGCAAAAAGGGGTTTACTATTCCTCCACTGTCCTCATGCCTCTTCATCTCCTCATCAAACCTACTTTCGTTTCAGTGTTTCATTTATCGATCTCTCTATTGCAATAAAAATTATTAGCTTATTTCGAGGGTTTAGACCAAATTTAGAACGTTAGTACCCTTTTCCGACGTTTCGAAAAATATACTTGAATCCATCTGCAGGGCTAGAATGTTAACATACTGGACATGAAAGTCATTCTTAATAGGTAATATCCAGATATATTCCAATAATCTATTGCACATATCCTCGTATCAATGCCTTGGAAATAGATATTTACAAAATTAATTACCATTGAGGCATATTTTTCGCGTTCTCACTCAATAAAAATGCCACTACTTCACATATGCAGCACTCTTCATAGGCATATGTTTGAATTTCAATGAAAATGCAGGCTATACTTAGATACGTAAACAAATAAACACATTTTATCAATATATCAGTTTAATGACCTTAACATGGTACATTTTATTGTACAAACGAATGTATACATTCGTTTGTACAATATGTGAATATATGAACTCTTTCATGAGGAAAATTGTACAGTGTAAATCGGCAAATTGTATGATTGTCTGAATGACTGAACGGGAAATAGAACCTTTTTTAATTCCATTTATTTTATTGTACAATCTATGATACTTTCGTTTGTGCAATAAAAGGTAATAGCCTTGATAAATTTATTCAATTGCTATACACTTTGCTTAGCTTTACTAACGGCCAGTTCCAGGAATGACACAGATGTAGGTATTCTATAAAGTTATGGGACCCATAAGCCATGTCAACCATTCAATAAGTGTTGCTGAAACATTCAATAAATTTATTGGTTTCATAACTTATGACACGTCGTTATGAGTTCCATAAGTAGCCAAGGTGACGGATGTGCAATTAACCGCTTGGAGATTTAATTACTAGATAAAATAGTTGTTTTGAGACAAATGACCTGTTAATTTACTCTTACTAACTAATTATTATGTGCGTTTGCAATTATTCTTAGGCAAAACTTTCATACATTTATCCGGCGGTAGAAGATGAGATCAAATATTCGAAGCTATTAACTTTTGGTTAATAAGTTAAGTAAATAGTAGAGGTGTTCCTGCAGCCTGAATGTATTTATGAGATCTATAACTTCATGGATCTCATGAATATTGATTCCATAACTAAATGTTATTGTAACGGGCCATAAGTCAGTTTTTTCATTGTCCGTGCGGGAATGCTTAGCTATACGTATCTACACTAATAATTATCCTACTTTCTTCCGATAAGATTTGGGTCATTGCAAACTTTCACCACTAATATATATATATATATATATTATATATATATATATATATATATATATATATATATATATATATATATATATATATATATATATATATATATATATATATATATATATATATATATATATATATATATATATATATATATATATATATATATATATATATATATGATGATGTGGTGAAAGTGGCTTGCGCTTTACGGCATCCAATTTCCAGGCCTCTCTGTTTTCCCAATCTCCTTCTTACAGGTTTCTCTCCGCCATGGCTTTGGTTATTCCGCTTCTCCATGAGTTAGGTGGCCTTCCTCTCTTTCTCCTTTCATAGGGTTTCCACTCCATGATGGTGCGGGGCAGTCTTTCTTTGAGCATCCTCTGAACATGTCCGTACCACAGCAGTTGTTTTGACTTTATTTCGTCCAGAATGATTGTTGTCATTTCCATAATTTCTCGAATTCTCTCATTTCTTACTCTATCAAGCCTGGATTTTCCGGCTGCCCTTCTGAGGAAGTCCATTTCTGTAGCTAAAACTTTCTTTTCGTCACTCACATTCATTTGCCATATTTCACTCCCATTTGTAAGTATGCTTTTAAATATTGTGTTGTATATGTATCTTTTATTTATATTTGATATATCTTTGCTCCATAGTATTGAATTTAACATATTAATAGTTGTTCTACCTTTATTAATCCTATCTTTAATCGTTTCTGCGCTCTTACCACTGCTGTGTATTTTTATGCCTAAATAGTCATATAAATCACAGGCCTCTACTATTTCATTGCTATCCTCTAGCACAATGTCTTCATTTTTTCCTCCAATACACATATACTTAGTTTTGCGCATGTTGATATCCAATCCCCATGCACTATACGCTTCTTTTAGCTTTCTGAACATAAAGTTAATATCATCTCTGTCTTGGGCTAGAATTACCTCGTCATCTGCATAATGTAGTGTGTATATGGTTTTGTCTCCTACAGGAAAGCCCATGTTTGCGCATTGTCTTTTCCATTGTTTAAGGGCACCGTCGAGATATATTCTGAATAGGCTAGGTGAAAGACAGCATCCTTGTCTTAGCCCTTTATTTGTTTTAAATGGTTTTCCTAGATTGTTTCCCACTTTCACTTGAGCTGTAGATTCTGTATAACGTTTCTGTATTGCCCTTATGATAGATTTATTTATGTTTGTTGCCTTAAGTACCTCCTATAGGTTTTTCAAAGGTACGCTGTCATAAGCTTTTGTGATATCAATGAATATGAAGTGCACTTCTCGGTCAGTAGCTCTCCTTTTTTCTATTATTTGCGTCAAACAAAAAGCGTTATCTATTGTTGAGCGTCCTGCCCTAAATCCGGATTGTTCTTCACTTTCAAATTGCCTATACTCTTCATCAATGAGCTGCGTCAATATTCTACCGTATATTCTGCTTAATGTGCTGGTGATTGCTATTCCCCTATAGTTCTTGGGCTGGTCTTTTGGGCCTTTCTTATGAATTGATACTATCCATGATTTTTTCCAGTCATTTGGGAGGTTTTCTCCGTTTAAATATTTATTTATTAACGTCGTTAGTAGATACAGTAACTTTTTTGATAGTTCTTTCACCAACTCCATGCAAATATTTTTCGGTCCAGGGGAGGTACCAGTCTTCATTTTTCTGATTGCCTTCAGTACGTCTTCCTCGGAGATTTATAATTTTTCTTCGTGAGTTTGATAGGTATTTCTTGTTTCCTTGTATTGTGGTCTATTCTCTTGGAGCAAAACTTGGTAGTAGCTACTTAAACTGTCTGTTGGTATAATACTTAGAAAATGTCCATTCCTCTTCTGTTTTCGCAGGTTTTTTAGTACCTTCCATGCCTCCCTTGATTGTTTCCCTCCTATATAGCTAGTCACTAATCTATCTCCACTATCTATAAACTATCACCACTAATATAATATTGAAAATAAATACTGACTTAGCCAGATAGTATGATAAAATGTTTCAGTTTCATTTCATCGATTACTTACCCACGATATAATCATAAGTACTGTTAGGTTTTCCGATGATTGATACTCTGGTCGTGAAGAAGGCACAATATACTCCCAGTCCAGTCATGACGAGCAGCATTCCTGCCACCATCATGCCGTACACGGACAGAACTGTAATTAAATAAACAGTAAAGCTTTAGCTGGAAATTAAGCGTAGCTAAGAAGGTAAAAATAAGGCACTCTTTTAACTCTAGGAGTACCGCAGGGGTCATTTCCACCCCTATTCATTTTTGGCAATCCATTACTTCTGACTGAATCGTCCCAGCAATTGCATGTTTCTTGACGTTATTCTTTTTGCAGGAAAATATAGTGTGAAGATAAGAACCTCTAGCAGCAATAGTTTTTTATGTGCATTGCTTAATACCTATTAGTATCAGAAGGGTCGTTTTGACCCCTAGCCATTTCTCCCTTGTTTTGTTCGAGTTTCATCATTATATAAAGCAGTTTTATTTTCTTTCGTTGAAATATTATGAACAGTTCGGCAGACGAACGTTCATTCATAAGACCTATTAGCCACACTGTAACCAGACATATCCAGACTTCACATGAGGACTTGGGACATGAGACAGAAGTCCTGGGTTCCAGAAGTTCTAATGCACCATATCCTATGTGTTGAACCGGCAAATCATGGTGCATTGATACAAACCTTTTTTTCTTGCAACATAATGCACATAAATAAATAAAAGATATTTTCTAAGCAATTTTATTATTAATTATTGGCATTTTTCGGTTTCTCCCCGCGTTGAACCATTTTTGTGAACGACCGTTTCGCGGGAATTCCAGTCAGCTTCATCAGGTCCTAATAATTTTTAACTGTATTAGGAACTGATGAAGCCGACTGGAATGCCAACGAAACGGTCGTCCACAAAAATGGTGCAAAGGGAGAACCCGAATAACCCCAATAGAAAAGAAAACCGCGGAAGCCTTCGTAACAATTTTATTTGGTTATTACCTCAAATAAAAACGTAATATTTCATTCAGGAAATAGATAATTTCTAAAGGGTCAAATTATCTCGTCTGGACTGATAGTAATACCGCAAAGTCCGGTACTTCTATTATTAACTTTCTCGGTTTTATGTTTGAGTAATCTGAGCGTTGCAGCGAGGACGTAGGACGTATAGTAATGGGTTGAAAGAAGCTCTCAGTGATAGAAGGGAGATGATAATGGGAACTTTGGAACTGAAGAGAAACTGCCGAAGAATTTAATGTAAAATTCTTCGTTTTATTATTATTGCGGAAAGTTTAAGAAAATTTTAGGGGAAATGATTACAAATGCAATAGAATTGAAAGTAGTACGTTGTCCAAAGGTTGCCCTCAGGCAATAGTAGTTCCTCAATCCTCGCGCAAAATCAATATTAAGGAGGATCCTTAATTTTTGGCATGCTCGATAAACTACTTTGATTTTAACATAAATTTAAAAGTATGATTTATAATATCGAATAGAGTTAAAATGTTACTTGTTCATCGGTCATTTAACGAAGATATATTAGTTTAATATAAGGGTTGTGGGTTCGAGACTGGCTTCAGTCAGTCTCGAACATAGAATTCTATCAGTCCTTGATATGTAGTGAGGCGTCATGATAATATTCTCTGTGTCACTAAGCAACCTAAGCCTCGCGTAGCCCCCGAATCTCTATTTTACAGTTTTGAAGTTTGTTAACATCAATAAATATAAAGTTTCAAAATTAGGTCATTCTTTTTTATAAACCCTTATTAATGAGCACGCATATGAAACGTTTCTTGCAAATCTGTAAATACACGAAAATGGCTCCAACTACCTTAATGGACCGAGTAAAAAGAGGTGGGATGTATGCTAAGATGAAGAACGAAGAATCGTGCAAGGATATAGTATGCGACTGAAAAAATGCGGAGGATTTTGCGGGGGAATGAAGCCTAAATTTACTCATTACAGCAACTTGGATGTATTTTAAGAAAATATTTTTGTGAAGCACAGGTTCCTCCTTAATAAGTGGTAGAAAGCTACTGAATTTGGAAAGATTTTGGATGTGTTGCGAAAGAAATTGTCAGCTGTGACATTGTTCTTCTTCGAAGGACTTGTTCTGATTCGCTTTCCTGCACCACTTTGGAGCTCTCTACCTTCTATCACACTTTCCTCTTTGAGAACTGAGGAAAGTAGAACAAAATAACATCGCAACATCATACCATCACCAGTGTAGGTATATCCAGTTCTTCTTCTAAGCTGAATCTGTCCTCAGACAGCTTTCAATTGAACTGTTTCCTCAATGTTCGTCTATTCTATGCTGCTTCCCTCAGCTCTTCGTAACTCCTTCCATTCGTAATATCAGTCAACATATTATTTCTTCGCCTTCATCTCTTTCCCTCCATCTTTCCTTCTAATATTCTTTTCAGCAGGCAATATTTCCTTAGGACGTGTCCCATCCAGTTCGCCTTCCTCTTTCTTCTTTCTTGATCTGAAATATTTCTTTTCTCATTCATTCTTGTCAGCACTTCCTCGTTTCTCACCTTATCACTCCATTTTAATGTCTCCATATTTCTGCACAACCAAATTTCAAAACACTCTAGATATTTCTCCTTTTTCCTCCAGACTATCCATGTTTCTGCTCCATAAAGCACTACAATTCCAGTTAGTCCAGTTAACATGGAAATGTGTATACAACGATGAGCTCCATTTTCACCTAAGAATCCCCACGAAAGATGACTTGGAGGTTTTCTCGTCGGATCTCTACAGCGTGAACACGTGGTTTCTTGAATGGGTGCCAAAAGTGAATCACAGAGAGATTCACATACACTCCAGTGCGCTGTTCACCTCTACGCCCAAATATATTACGATTGTACCTGTACTCACTTCGCAACCCTGGAGTCATCTACACGCTGACACAACAAATATCAATTGCTGTGGTGGTATGGGATGACTCTCCTCGCAGCACAACAGTGCAAGGACACTGGTATGAGCCATTGAGATCATTGAGGTGTATGGAGATGGCACTTGCAATGCTGACCAATGCTAGAAGCTGAAGCCAGTTCGTCAACCTCATTGGCCCTCATTTGCCTATAGCGTTACGGGCTAACGCGGTACTTTAGCACTTTACTATGCTTTCCATCAATGTTTACTAAGAAATCAGCTTGCATTTACTTCTTTGAAGTGGATTATCCTTACGCATTGTGGTAAATTTGTAGTTTCGACTCTATTCGAGAAAAATTTTTTCAACCCCTAAAAATGCGTGTTTATCGGTGAATTTTTTAGGGAAGATAGTGCATGAATCCGGATTGTTTTAAGTCAATAAAGTTTTGAAAAAAGTGATAAAATACGGTTTTGAGCGAAAATTAAAGATAAGAGGTGATGATTTCGGCGGCCATTTTGGGGAGTTTAATTAGATTTTCAGGAGATGGCGCAGTGATCGAGTAAGCTTCACATCTTACATAGAGAGCCTGCAGTAATGTAGGATCGCGTATTTTCTAGAAAAAAATCCCTCGAGCTGATTGGTGATTATAGGCGTAAATGTAGCAGTTGCAGCCATGTAGGATCACGTATTTTCTGGAGAAAAAATCCCTCGAGCTGATTGGTGTTTGTATGCGTAAGAAAGAGGTGAAATAAGTAGGTGCCCTCTAGTGGAAACGTTGGGAAGACGGAAATATGGCGTAAAGCGCATCGGGAAAATGGCGATTTTTGATGATTTTTGAGCTGAAATATCCAGAAAACTACTAGGAATTAGGTAAAAAACGTGATATATTATGAAATCCGGATTCTTTAGCTTTAAAAAAGGATATAATTTAGCGCGGTAGGTCACCTAAGACGACTATAATAGCAGTTCAAGGAATGGAGTGGAAACTACATATCTACCCGCATTTTGTTTATTTATTTGAACGAAAAATCGTCCACTCTCCCGATGAAAACTATTGTAAAATTGAGTTGAATCCATAGCACTATGCAACCAATATATGTTTTAAGAGTCACTTGCCTTAAATTTAAAGTAGATGGTTGATATTCTTGCTTTACATCCGCTAATACGTTCATTCCGTCGTGCTATCCATACTAACGTAAGGAGAGAGCAGGATTAGCTATACGGTTGTTATTTCAGTTGTCAGGCTACGATTTGATGACGTAGTGCCCTCTCTATCAACCTCAATGATTGAGATAGATGGATGACGTCATCAAACTGTAGCCTGACAACCTAAATAACTACCATATTGTTTTACCCTGCTTTTTCCTTACATCCCTTTGGATATCACGACGGAATGGACGAATTGGCGGATCCAAATTACCTACCATGTGTTCGAAATCTTATGCAAGTAACTCTTGAAACATACATTGGTTGCCTAGAACTATAGACTCTACTCGATTAGACCCTATTTTTCGCCAAAAATGCGGATTACTATTAATTTTAATAAATTAATAACATACGTAACGAGAATTCATATAAAAGAAGCCAATACATGCAAATTTTTAATAAGTTATCGATGGAAAACACTGTAATATTTCAAAGCTGGCGCGTCAGTCCTTAAGTGCGGAAGTAAAATTGGGGTTGACAAAGATGGGGACTGGGCACGCCCGCGTTACAGCTTCTAGCAAGGGCAACCATATAAGCTATCTACCTTTACATAAATACGGCCTTGCAATAGCGCACTTACCTTTCATTCGTTTCCGATATTACCAACAAGGCAGCGAATTTCGAAACAGATCGGAAGCGCAGTCGATGTATAGTGAACGACAAAAGAGCATGGATAATAACATCCTTGATTTTTTTTCTGTTGATTTTCAGCAAAATAAAAAAAACAAGGATATGTTTTGTGCCAAAAGTTCCCTCCTCCCACTCTGTAAAACCACTCAGCCAGAAAAATTTATTTCTCAAAATTCCTTCAAAATTCCCTCACCGAGGAGAGGGAATGCTGAAGACACATCAGCACATTTGTTTGTACTTGAGCCCTTAAGCGCTGAAGTGAAAACAGGGTTGACAAATATGGCGGGCTGTACTCGCTCATGTTACAGCTTCTAGTATTGGCAACCATAGCAAGCGCATTCTCCATCTATCTCAATGCACTGAATACTCTCGAGGATGTGGCGTCAAAATTCGGCGTCATCCCTCATTGGAAACAACAAGTCCTTCCTCAAGGCCCGAGTCTCTTTCTTATCTTTTCCGCTGGCATCTTTTGATAGACTTTTAAAAAATTATTTGAGTGGCTCTCTGCTTCGTCTTGTTATTCTTCTGGTATGAAGTACTCCCTCCATTTTTGTGGACTACGAACTTGACACGACAAGGAAAGTGCTTGCGCATTTCGATGACCTCCCAGAGCTGAACTGGCGGGAGAATTGATAAGAATTGATAATATTTCTCCCGGGTGGGCTACCCATTCAAGAGAAGGCGAAGAGCAGGAGACAGACGGATGCATCCGGATGGCTGTCCGTGCATCGTCCGCGTTAATCACGGACGCGGCTGCATCAAGGTTCCTGACCCCATTGGGGCGGCATCTTTAAGTGGTCGGAGCGATTCCTACTTTTGCCCTGATTTTCGTAAAACTGTGCATACGTGTTCTCTTGATAATATCGATAGATTACGGTGAAAAAAAGTGCATCATACCGATTTGGTATTTTTGCAATTCGTTGCCTTTTCAGCCCGGAACCTTGTGGCACGCGGCATATATTTTGTGATAATAACACCTAAATATCCACATTATAGTATTTTGGCGTTGGCTGTGCGCAGACTTGAGATGTAGCGAATGAGTCAATGTTTTTTTGTACTCTTTTTATTTTTTCTTTTAATTTTTAGTAATTTTTTTGATGGATGTTTTAGTTTTGAGCCGTAGGGTGGACGATTTTTGGAATTTCACGTACAAAGCACATAAACATAAAGCACACAAAATGTTGATTACAGGTTGGAAAGTTGCACTGATGTATTTATTTAAAATTGTCTTACTACTGTTTTTAACGTTTCCTTAAACTCCCTACTACTAGTCTTTGCGATGGCCATGGATATGGCTATGTTCCTGCATTATTATTGTTTTTGTCAGACAGAAGCTTTTTTTATGCTCTTGTCATTTTCTTTTACGCTGGCACCTAGTAACCTAAAGTAACTTCGATGATCTCAGGTATAGTCGGCAGAAGAACTTCGTTTTTATACTATAAGAAGACACAGCTGATACTTATTTCGGTGTAAGTACATCATTATCCACATCTATTCCATCCACACAATAGTATTTGGTCGTTGGCTGTGCGCAGATTTAAGATGTAGCAAATTAGTCAATTTTTATAGTAATTTTTTTGATAGATGTGTTAGTTTTAAGCCGTAGGGTGGACGATTTTTAGAATTTCACACGCAAAGTTGCAGGTGACTGAGATCTAGCAACACCTGATTTATGCATAGAGAATTAGAAGTCGAGCATGTTTAGGCGTTAAAACGATGAAATTCGACTTTTTACAAACTATTTATTTAAAGAAAGGCAATTAGCGGTTTGAATACATTGTTTTTACTTTCAAAAAAATATAAGATGACAACTATTACTAAAACCACTAGATTTATTAAAACAAAAAGGATTTAAGATGTAGCAAATGAGTCAATTTTTACAGTAATTAAAAAAAAAAATCTAGTGGTTTTAGTAAAAGTTGTCATCTGATATTTTTTAATGATGGAATACCACCAAGTGAGACTGACTATATTGAGTGTTTTAACTTTCGTTTTGCTTAAAAAGAGCGAATGCAATATCTTAGAATTTGAATGGGAAGTTCGCGTTTCTCTTCGAGTTCTGTTGCCAATTCATTATAAATATTATTTGTACGTGTTTGTGAGTGTTTAGAACAGTTCCTGCGATATTGTTCGTGTGGAGTAAAGTCGAGGACTGGTCAGGTGAGTTTTGACGCTTATCTTGCGTTTTAGGTTATTGACCACGTTGAGAAGAGGCGATAGCAAGAATATCGGACGTGGGGATGACGTGAAGCTGTATTTAATGAGACATGCTCCTGCATTGTTTGATGGTGAGCCATGTGCAAGATCAGCGAAATCATCAAAGAAATGTTTCGGTTAGTTTTTAACCTTGGTGATATGGTGGTAACTGCCATCGAAGGTGGCAGCTTCAGCTAGTTTAACCCTTAAGCCTAGTTTAGCACTAAGTAGCCAATGAATGTCTCAAGAGTAGCTTGCCTTAAATTTCAAATATATAGTGGATATTCTTGCTATACATCCGCCAATATCTCCCTTTCATCATGCTATAAAAAGGGAAGTAAGGAAGGTAGGGGTAACCAATATGGTTTTCATTTCGGTTTTCAGACTACAGTTTGATGATGTAAATCCCTCTCCATTTACTTCAGTTTTTTAATACAAAAATGAACATTTTTATTAATACAATGGTTGCTAGTAACTAGGAAACTGAATGTGAAACTGTTCGTGAGGAGTGTGGCACTCAAAGGATAGAAAATATGGACCTTTGGAAAAGTAGACCATAACAGACTAGAAGCCTCTGAAACCTGGTGCTGGAGGAGGATAGTTCTGATCAAATGGAAGGACTAAAGAAGAAATGATGAAGTGTAAAGAAGAGTAGAAGGGGAAAGGACCAAATGGGACACCGTACAGAAAAGAAGAGCATAATGGATTGAACACACCCTGAGACACAATGGGTTTGTGAAGAACATAGTTGAAGATGAAATAGAGGGAAAAGTCCCCGGAGGAAGACCCAGGAATTAGTTCATGGACCAAATTATCAGGAAAGTGTAAAGGAAGAGATACCAGGAGGTAAGAGAACTTGCATTATATAAGGAAGGGTGGAGGGTTGCAGTCAACTAATCTTTGAACTGAACAACCAATGATGATGCTGAATTGTTGCTAAGATTTTGCAATGGGTCTGCTGAATCCAAAATGTGAAAAAAATATCAATACAATATCTTCACCATTTCCAATACTGCGCCTAAAATTGTCGTAATGTGTTTTGATTAAGGAATACAGTTTAGAATATAATTCTTGAATTATTTACATTACTGCCTGTGAATTAAGTCTCGACACATACAGATACATTTTAGTGAAATGCGGTTCAAGCTTTTTTTAATTTCTTAAAACATTTTTTAAATGTGCTCTCATCGACCCACGCTTACCACAGTCGCCTTAATGTATTTCGAGCGAGATATTTCCCCAGTAATACTGAAGACCATATTCGAATTTTGCATTTTAATTTTTGTAGCAGTAGAAAGCATGAAATAAATATTGCATTGTTATGGTGCAAAAATATACTTTTATACGACTGAAATTCTAAGTAATGAAGTAAACATATATTAGGGATGAGAAGATTCCTTTTTTATTCGATTCCGATTCCAATTCTTTGTAATGATTATCGATTCCGATTCCACCGATTCTTATTCCTAATAATAGGTGGGATATTGATAAACCACTAGCGTACGACTATTATTTAAATTCAAGTATTGGCTGAAATAAAATAACAAAGACAATTATGTCGCTCAAAAGTATATTTACTAACAGATAGCAAGTATATCCTCAGCTTATTGAGGTAGATAAAAAGTACAAACTGATTGCCTACTTCCAAAATTACTGGGACAAATATAATGTGATGAATGAAATTTGATTTGAATAGTTATCTATCTGGAATCGATGGAATCGGAATCGATTTTAGAAGATCGATTCTCGATACCGATTCTAATACTGAGAATCGGCGGAATCGAGAATCGACATTTGGATTCGACTCACCCTTAAAATATATGCATAAGTCTTTAATTTGACTCATTTTTTTCACGCGATATGTTTAAAACTCATTCACAACAGAAGGATTTTTTCGGGATTCTGAACAAATTACGATGGTGACTATATGATTTCTTTTCAAAAATAGTCGAGAAAACATTCAAACTTCGCACTGTTATTATTTTGACGAGGTCTAGCTGTTTTAAATTCCTCATTTTTTAAATAAGGTCTCTCTGTAGTGCATACACGTACAATTTAGCCCTTAACTACTATCGTGGTTTTTATACACACGTACACACTACCCTCTGGTCTTTTTTAACCAGATTTTTCGAATTGCTTGTAAACAACAACCGTCACCCGCACTGTCTCAAGTTAGACTGACCTGCTCCCCCCCTCTCCCCTATCATTACATTGTAGCCAAGGTTGCGGCGGGCGGCCGTTTTACGACTACAAAAAAAGAAATTCAAAAACAGACCAGCCGTCTTATCTTCGGGTCAAAAAAGACCCGACTTTAGCAGTTAAGGGTTAAATGTCAAAGGGTTGGTATTTTTCGTTAAATATCTCGAAAAGTGGTACATAAAGGGACATATTTTGGCATGATTTGAAGGGTAAGATATTCTGACTGAAATTCTCATTAATTAGTTTAAAAAATCGCTATAAGTTTTTAACTTGACTCATTGTTTTTCACGTGGTACGTTGAAAAGTCTTTCATAACGGAAGGTTTTTCTGTAATTATAAAAAAAATTTCTCCGGTGACTCCATGCTTCCTTTTTCAAAATAGTTTGAAATACGTAAAAAATCGCCATGTAAATTTTTTTACGAGATCTAGAGGTTAAAAATTCCTCTACTTTAAATACGGCCACTACGTTTACCAATCAAACTCAGATCGATATGAAATCGGACCGATCCGAACACTCTAAGCCAGCCGACTCGGATCGCCTGGTTTACCAACGCGAAATCAATTGAAATTTCGATTTGAATTGGTTCATATCGATCTCAGACTGGCAAACGGGCCTAGTTAGCCCGCTTCCCATATGGATCCCACAAGCCCATTGCTTTTACCATACCGAGATGAACCGGCCAAATCGATCCTAGTTCGATTGGTAAACCTAGTGTGTATCTCTGGAGTGCGTACATACACAATTTCCCATTAAAATGGCTGGTAAATTTTGACAAATTAAAAAAATTAAACTGTTGCGTGAGAGGGTTGCTGATATTTTGGTACTTTTGGAAGGGTGAGTGGTTTTTCGTTAAATGAGATCAAATTTATTGATTTCTAGGGGCATTGATATTTCGCTCAAACCAACTTTAAGAGAAATGATACCTTTCGGTAATGCAAAATGATTCAGCAGAGGATTTTAGTTGTGTTGGTGGAACCTCTGTATTTATTCTCAGGCCTTCGACCCGGTTGCGAGAAAATATTTTCGCCGCCGCGCTGCCTCCACGGAACGATTGTGTCGCGACCTATTGGCATCGCGAGGGGAGCGTCTCATGTTGACGATTGGAGCAATTGAGTGTATCGCTGTACGATTAGTACGAACGTCGCTTGAATGAACCGCCTCTGCCGATAGAATTACAGTTGCTCTTCGAACCTGCATCGAGGGGTTCCGAGTTGACCCAGGCTCCGAGGCCCGATCCGTAATTCATCCCACGACCCAGGCATTGAAAAAAAATGAGGAATGCATTCGATGCAGCCGCTGTATTTCTGTCCTCGACGCGGCTATCTTGGGAAAGGTACCATTCGGGATAAAATGTTCTCTGATCGGACCGAGCGAGGCCCGGCAAGAGTCGGACATCGATTGAAGAAATTTTCTGTTGACTATATTTTCATATATTATCGGGTACTACCAGTAGAAAAAAAAAACATAAAAATACATGTTAACTTCCGTTATATTTTACAGAAAATAATTAGATTCTAAAATATATGGTCATTGACATATTTAACTAAAAGCCAACGTTTCGCTCTGGTCAGGCCACACCATGAATAGGCCGCGAGCATTTGGGACCCTAGTCATAAAGATTTAACCAAAAAATAATAAAATACCAAGAAAAGCAGCTCGCTTCGTTAAAAACTACTAGGAGCGAACGTATAGTATTTCACAACTTTTAGCTCCAGGGATTCAGGTGGTAGCCCCTAGAGACTCAGAGGCTGCATGCTAGGCTGCTTTAGAAATTCAGAACTGGTGTTTCAGAGCGATGCAGAGAATATTATCATGACGCCTCACAACAGCTCTAAGTCTAACAGAAGCGATAAAATAAGAGGGATACATGGCCGAACAGATAGGTACAAAAACTCATTCTTTCCGCGCACAATAATCGATTACAATAACTGAGCTCCACTAAATACACTCCCATAATACACGTCACCATTTAACCTCCGAAAAATTTACATCTTTACACGGCTGATGTCCTATTACCTCCTGCCACACGCCCATGCGGCGGCTCTCTGGGTAGTATTTAGATGTAGAAACCTTATGCTACCTGTTCAAGGGTGGGTTCTCCAAAGAACTTTTTTATTATTGAATGGGGAAATGAAAATAAAAATCTTATTTGTTTTAAGTTTTGAGTTAAATCAATAGTGGTGTGATATTCTGATACGTTATACTTAATAGCAATATGCGGACCTTTGTATGTATGCTTGTGTGTTCCAGCATATCTCTGTAACGCTAAACCAATTTCAAATTAATTTGGTGTATATATGACTTACTGTCTGTTAATATAAGAATAATGTGGAGATGAGGCACCCCTATCGTCCCAAACGAGGCGGTGTTCGGTTGAAAAGGGGTTGATAATGTTATTATAATTAATTGTAATAATAAAGAGGGTGGTATATTAACCCTATCAGTGCCGTGAGCCGATATATCGGCTTTTGCTTCTCGGGCGAAAAGTGCGGGGCGGGGCGATATTTCGGGTTCCTGCGCAGACTTTTTTTTACGAAATCACAATTTGTAGTAATTATGTTTAAAATCTTGGAAAACGTTTAAACAATATAATTAGGAAATTCTCTTTATTCGATTAAAATTAAAAAATAACAGATTCATATCTTTATTTCAAAAATTCACTTCTTTAATTAATATGCCACACACAACTGAAAATCCCCTTGGCACCTTTCGCTAGAGCCGCTGAAATTCGACGGCACCAAGAGTTAAAATATCGTTCGAAAATGACCTACTTTTGTGTCGAATATATGTTTCGGGGTCGCTGAGATAAATAGTTTCACTGCCAATGCCGTTAAGTCCATACTCAGCACCCATAGTGGGTGAGAATGGGTAAAGAATTAAAAGCCCAAAATGACCGAGATTATTGTCTAACGCGTAGTTTTCAGGGGCGCCGAGCTGATTGGCGACAGTCGGATGACATTCAGGCTCCATTGTAGTCGATTTGAACTCTGTAGAACCTGTATTTTTTTTAGAAGCAAATGGACTCCTGTATAAATCGATATCAAAGAAATTTTTCTACAGGAGAATAAATTTGCATTTCATTGCATATTCAATAGATAATGAGCGAATGGAATCAGACATTTTCACTTATGATGTTTTCACTCACCCTTTGAGCGGTACGAACGTTCTTTTACGACAACATGCCTCTTGGCCATCCAGAGTATGATCTTACATGTACGTCTTTCGAAGTTTCCCTGGAGCGGTAAAGGTGTACGTTCACGCCTCCCGTTCAGATGCATTGTAACATGTTGTTCCATCTATACCGGCTATCCTGGTGGCAGCCCAATTATCACAATAAAGTGTCTCTGAAGAATCCTGCCATCTATTCCATTATTCTACTAACTTCTTTCAGCCTTGAGTACGTGCATGCCACGTGTATTGGTTCCATTGACGAAATTAATTGCATTCAGAGCTGGTGTTAGTCCTATTATAGGTGAATATTTTTGTTCTCATGCCACAATATTCACTATTTAACCAGTTAAATTTTGGATTTGTTTTCTTTTGCTTGTGTAATGTATGATCCTTTTGTTTTCATTGATTGTTTGGCAAACTAACTGGAGCTCAGGTTATTAAAATTGTCGTCGGAAGTAGTTTAATTATAAAAAACCTCACTCCTAGGATCAGAGCAAACGAAAAAAATACTCAATACTCTAAGGGTTAATATTATTTCTGCAGAGTAAAGCTACTATAGAATATCTTGCTCTTATTTCTCCCGTTGAGAATTATCGGGCATTTCTGCTGGTGTACTTATACACGGTAACAATTTTTTACTCTCTCTTTAACTGCGTCACATCGTTCGTCCCAAACGATACGCAACGACGTACATTTTATGAGTAGTTCCATGATCGTGACCATGTATACCCTTGCAGTTCTGTACTCCTTTATCCTTACCCTTACTAATATATTAAAATGTGATTGTGTCTGTCTGTCTGCTTCTCCATCTCGCAAAAACTACTGGAACGATTGAGCTGAAATTTGACATGCAAATAGAAAATATATTTTGTTGTCACAAAGGCTATATTAAAACGCCCCCAGGGCTCCCGAAGGCCCCCCTGATAGTCCATGCTAAGCATTGGGTTCGGTGCAGTGGTTTCATTTTTTGCTTTTTAAAAGTACTTTTTCTCAAGGTCGAGGGCTGAGATTTTTTTCGTCAGAAGGCTGAATAAATGAAGTTTCTAATTCTTTCAATCGATTTTATTTTACGATTCGTATTTGTTTGAAAATCATGTTTTTAGCTAAAAAATCTCACATTTTTCTCTGAAATCAACAGTAGCAAATTTCTTTGACAACCAGAGATTTGATTTTCAAAGGATATTCTCGCCTCTAGCATTTAAATATCACGTTTTCCTGCAGGCCCATGATAGGACGTAGAAAGAAATTCAGTATTTGAAGAGCCCAGAGTCCCAAGGGCCCCAGGATAGATTGCTTCGGGGGGTAATCGATAAATTCAATGCATAAGTTCAATGTTTTTCACGCCCGTTGAATTTCAACGGGTACAATCCGCTAGTATTCATGATAAAAACTACCGAGGAAAACTGAAATCTACTATTTGTACTGTGGCTCACGGTCACGGCAATTTAGGCATCCGTGAGTCCCATAGGCGGTCGATATTTGACGGGTGTTCCTGCCCGCGCTGCTTATAGGGAAGAAAAAAAGTAAGAAACGGGCGGGAGTTGGGGCGTATCGACGTATTGAACCGGCGGGGAATATTCTTTTGTTTTCCCACGGGATCCATGAATTCATCAACCGGAGATCCAGATCCGCATCCGTCAGAGAGTTCAAGGAAGAACAAAAAAAATATATCTCCAGGCTTGATGTTCTCACTCATCCATATTTGATGATCAGTTTTTGCAGATACCTCATTAATCCTCTTGCATCCTTTATCGGCCATTACTACAAATCGGTCTGAAAGATTGAAAATATTGCATGGGTTCGTAGATAACCGCCACGCCGTTCTCTTTCGGGTTAGGAATTGTCAAATGAGCTTAAGGTGGAACTGGCTGGACTTCGTGAGTCAAGACAAATACTGTGATACACATTTTTATGTTATCGGTTTAAAAAATCTCCTTCCGCCGATGAAATGGGTCACCAAATGAAAATAAAAAGTTAAGTAAAAAGTGCATATTATTCTCGAATATATTTTAAATTACCACAATTTTACAGCCATAGGAACCGACAGTTGCGCCATTTGCTAGGAACTACAGCACTTTGACGTCAATTACGGCAGTAATTCGCTAATAACTTTTTAAATTGGGGATAAGATGTTTATATTTTATTTTTATTCGATTTTCCAGGGCTCTTTGCTTCTAATAAACAATAGTAATTAAAATCTTGAGTATGCATCCTCGTTTACATTGATGCTTTCTGCATTAATCTGAACAATCTCCATAAGAGCCCATGTAAAAATCCCCACTTTCAAGGCTAAACTATAATAAAACAAGGATGGAAACCCTATTTCATTTCCATTTTAGTTTATGAAATGCACTTAAAAAATGCCATTTTTCAAGTTTGCAGAAAATCTGGAATAAGTGACCCTGAGGCCAGAGCTAGCTAAAGGAAGTCCCACCACACCGCGACTGTGTGAGTCAAAACAAATACTAAGTTACTAAATATTGATTAATTGGTTTTAAAAATCTTGCTTTCGCCGATGGAATGCGTCAACCATTGAAAACCAAAATTAAAGTACACAGATGCAGATTATTCCACGAATATATTTTTAGTATATACTTTTGTTACAGCCATAGCCCCCGACTGCAGCGCCATTTCAATGGGATTACCACATTTGGCTTCAGTTTTGCTAGTTGGCAAGTTGCATCAATTTTTAAAATCAGATACCTGGAATTTTACCATCCTTGAAAACAGTGTCTATGAACGTAGCGTTTAAATGGGGTACATCTAGGGAGTAAGTTTCGTTTTATAGGTCAAATAAATCAAGTATATATTCAAAAAAAATTTATTGTGAAAAAATCTATAGACCTTAAGATATTTTCCTACGCAACTCCCTCAAATTTGATGGCACTTTTCATAGCGCGGCACCTGCTTTTATGTTTTCTCTTCAAAAGGTATGTGCCGCCTGTGAACCCAACCAAGTAACAACGTGTTCTTTGATCTCGTCATCATTGTGGAACCTCTTGCCACCAATGCTGAATTTCAGGTGCAAAAAAAGATGGAAATCACTAGGAGCGAGGTCCGGGCTGTATAAAGGGTGGTCGAATTGTTCCATCCAAAGTTCTGTGAAAGTTGTAGTGTCACATGCGCAGTGTGAGGTCGGGCATTGTCAAGGATCAAACAATGCAGCTGATGAACGTCCCTCGGCGGCGGGATTTTCATTTTTATTCGCCGTTTCAAACAAGATCCACGAGGCCTACACAGCAATCAGCTAACTCATAAAGGCGTCGACTCCTCAATAGGCCTGGGCAAGTACCTTTTGCCACGCAAATTTTTGTCCAGCCTCACGTTCCTTGTCCCTCCTTAGCTAACGCTATTCTTCTCCCCAGGTCTTTGCTACTACGCCCAATTTCTTCTACCATTTCACGTAAAAGGTTATCATTCTAACTTACTCCAGTTTTTTCCCCGCTCATTTTTTGTCCAGCTTCGCGTCCCTTGTCCCTCCTTAGCTAACGCTATTCTCCTCCTTAATTTTTCGCTAATGTCCTGTCTATTCTCATCCCCCTTTCTGTGAGTCCACGTCTCTGCCACATACAACGCCGCACTTCATATAAAGCTCTTTATCAGCCATCTTCATAAACTTACCCAAGGTCCCAGTCATCAGCTCCCTCTATTACTAAACCCTTCCTTAGCTAACGCTACTATTCTCCTCAAGTCTTTGCTACTACGCCCATTTTCTTCTACCGTTCCACGTAGAAGACTCTCATGCTAACTCGATGCAGTTTATACCCCGCTAATTTTTTTTCCAGCTTCAAGTTCCTTGTCCCTCCTTTGCTAACGCTATTCTCCTCCTTAGTTCTTTGCTACATTGTCCATTTTCTTCCGAGCTACGTGAATGATTGAATTTCTGTTCTCGCTCTTGTTTTTGCCCAGCTAATTTTCTGAACTTATTTTCGGGAGAAACTACATACCCTGACATAGGCCTACATTCCGGAGAAAATCATTCTCTCAGCCTTTGCGGACGATGTAACCATAATATCTGAGAGCAAAGAAGATTTGATGAGCCTAGCTAATGTACTCCTAAAAGAAGCCAAAGTTGGGCTACACGTCAATGAAAGTAAGACAAATTTCATTAAGATCTGCAGGCTGGAAGAACAGGATGAAGATATAGCAGTAATGAATTATACATTTTAAAAAACAAAACAATTTAAGTATTTGGGAGTATACGTAACAAATGAACATAAACAACGGCAAGGAGGCTGAAATTCTAAACAGAATAGTAGCAGCAGACAGAGCATACTGGAGTCTAGTAAAACTTTTTAAAAGTGAACTTCTTTCGAGGAATACTAAAGTAGGAATATATAAATCAATGTTGCAACTAGTTCTATTATACAACTCCGAGGTTTGGGCACTAACAAAGTAGTCGCCAAAGAAACTCATTAATTTTGAAAATAAATTCTTAAGAAGAATATTTGGCCTGACCATAGAAAGAGACACATGGCGAAAATACAGATAACTGAGAGAGCTGTATAACAAACCATACATTGTTGTAGTGATCAAGAGTAAAAGATTGAAGTGGCTGGGCCAAGTCTTGAGGAGAAATGAACATTTTTTGATGAAGAGAATATGGGAAGGAAGGAACCGCAAGGAAGGAAACCACCAGGCAGACCAAGAATGCGATGTAACGACGAAGTATAGAGTGACCTAAGGAAAATGGGAGCAGAATATTGGAGATGGCAGATGACAGAAATGCTCGGAGGCGGCTTGTTGGCGAGGCCAAAGACCTACTTGGTATTCAATGGCCCCAGGAGTTAAAGTAATTTTATGAACAGCATCGTGTTCCTCGTCCTGGGGAATCTCATCACTTTTCTTTTCATTTATCTTCATTCCATATTCCCCGCGCTGCTTTTCTGATGCGTCCACTAAAGCTTACGATCCTTTCAAAGATCGACTAGCCAACGACTGTCGTCCGCGAATCCAGCCGACTTTATCATCTGCCTTCCGCTAGTAAACGTTTATTCTGATTGATGACCGCTGATAATGGCATGTATCTTCTCAGCAGGTGACCTCGGCTGAATTCACTGTCGCTTGTTGGGTCCAGCGAATTCCTTTGAGCTCGAGACATATTTTCTCCTTCACGAATAGTTGGTATTCCCTTCCTCTGGCCGCTGGTCTCGTCTCGCCTAGAGCCCAAGTTCATTAGCACGGGGGCGTGGCCGGCGGCGGCGACTCCACCTGTCGCACAACCCAGGCATAAATCAACCCCTTTGCCAATTCAATGTGGGTTCGAAATAGTATCACGGATGTAAGCAGTGAGCTCTCACTCGTGACTTGGCTCGCTCTGCACACGGCCAAATTAACTCCTCTAGAATTCGCCCGTCATCTCCACCCCCCCTGACCCAACCACCCTCCCTCAGCATCCCCCTTGCAATTTCTTCATCAAGGAAGAAACTGCTGTTATATTTCGTATTGTTTACGATGGGCGCGCGTTGAAAGACAATAAAATAATTTGGAGCAGTTTTATTATTTCCAAGTCTCATACAGTGGCTTTCGCTGTCTATATCCAAACCATGTAAAAGAATATTGGATTGAAGATTGAATACGTGGCAGATATCGATGTTCATGACGGAGATACACTGCTAAGAGAACTACATCTACATAGTACCCTTCGAGATAGTACATACTACCCTTCGAGCCGCCGGATGGGCATGTGGTAAAGGGTGTTAGGACACCAGCTGTGTAAAGAATAAGGTTTTGGGAGGTGAAATGGTGAAGTGTATCATGGGAGCGTTTTAAGTAGAGCTCAGTTTTTATTATGGTCGCTTATTGTGCGCGGAAAGAACGAGTTTTTATACCTGTTCTGTTCGGCAAAGTATCTCTCTTATTTTATCGCTTCTGTCGGACCTAGAGGTGTGGTAAGGCGTCATGATAATATTCTCTTTGTCGCTCTGAAACACAGTTCTGAATTTCTCAAGCAAGCTAAGCCTAGAGTGTATCCTCCGAGTCTCAAGGGGCTCCCACCTTAATCCCTCTAAAAGCTGAGAAACAAAATATATTAGCTCGTAACTGTTTTAAAAGAAGGGCGCAACTTTCTTTTGCATTATATATATATATTTTTTTTTTGTTTAATCGTTATGTCCAGGGTCCCAATTGCTCACGGCATATTCATAGTGTGGCGTATTCAGAGCAAAGTATCGCCTCTCTTTTACGTTTTCATCCGGGGATCTTCCAATCGTTCGCTTCATAAATCCTAGATTCTTTAATGCAGTGCCACATATCTTTGGAATTAAGGGATTCAGCCAAATGTTTTCAATATTATCAAATATAGAAATTTGTAGACGGGAGTAAAAATGCTAGCAAAAAGGGAGATTATTTTTGCTGTGTTTTCTCTTTCATGAGTGAAAAATTATTGTGAAAAAATTGCCTGCAAGGCAGGGATACCGAAGTATTGGTGACTACTTCAGTTTGAGCTCAGATTAGTCGGTTACTCTTGTTTTTTTTTCTCCTTGGAACAGACTGCTGAAATATCATTCTATTGGAATATATTCCACTTGTGAAAGAAGGCAGAGTATATTTGTTAGCCTTTTGAAATTATCATGGATAATTATCGCTCGTTTCCGCTAGCGGCATATTGTTTGTTCTCTTGGGGGAATCGACGAAAACCTACTGTTTTGCGGCAGAACTGGCTTATATCGATTGTGTTTCAGGAATTTCGTCAAGGCGGGTTTACATATGGAGATCACTTCCATGACAGTAGTCTTAAAAGTTGCTTGCAAGTGACACTTCGATGTGTAGGCACGCACTTCCTTGGCAGTAGGGGTCGATAGTGGTGGTAATCGACCGCGGTTGCTACTTGCAAGGAAAATAGACTGGTTTCTATTTTGCCTGCAAGTAGCATATCGATTCTGCCATAAAATTGCATCACATCCGGTGGAATCTTGGTCACATCACAGTACACGGAGATTATAAATGTAAACAAGGAATAACTTAGTAGGAGGACTCATTGTTGCTTATGTAAATATTTATTAGTGTTTGATTATATTTTAAATGTTAAAGAACACCTAATGTAAGCTTAGTGACTTATCTCTTATTAGATAATAATTACTATTGTCAGAATGGACACTCAAGGAATTGAAGATGGTATACGTGAAGAACATGTTGGACGTCAAAATAAATTATTTTTTAATAGTATTTTACCGGTTAAGGTAGGTTTTGCTGAATTTCAGAGAAATTTCTTCCGGATTTTTACTCTTTCAGGGGCCTATCTCGCTCTAGTTTCTCTGGAAACCTATTCTCTTTCTTCCCCTTTTTCCGCTTGTTCAATACCCTTCCCTCTATCACATTCTTGAGCAACCCATCGCCCCTTATTACATCGCTCATCTACCTACTCAGTCAATCTCGAATTTCATTCAAAAGTTTCCTTTCCTCGCCTACCATCTCAAGCGCTTCCTCGTTAGTCCTCTCCGTCCACCTAACCTTCTCCATCCTTCTCCACACTCAAATCTCAAATGCCTGCAGCTTATTCCCGTCTTCATATGAAGAATAAAGCGTTTAGCTTAAAACACAAAGTAGTGGGGAATAGCAGCTAACCTATCTTCGATGTGATGTGCACGGTTAATGTCGACACTTTTCGCTGTCTCTGTTCTTTTGTTTCCATTTGAGTCTCCATGATGTTCCAAGATTGTCCGTATTTATAAATGCAGCGGTCCATTCTCCTCGGTGGGCATTTGGCTCCATTTCTTTGAAGACGGAGATGTATTGATTGCGTAAATATTCTAGGTTGCCTGAGTGCCCTTTGTATTGTGACTCCTCGTGCCTTATCTTGTACCGAGACAATAATTTTAGTCCCCTCTGCCGACGGTGACACATGCCTTGGATGTTATCAACTAGACGGCGGGATTTACAGTGGCTTTTCGATAGTTTCCCGTTGTGGAAGGCTTCGAGAGCGGAGCAAAGGGTGTTTTGAGCGATGCGAGTTCCGAGTCCAGTCATTCACAAAGAGAAATTCTGTCCTTTTTTCAATGCTTGGATGTTTCAGTGCTCGTCTTGCTTGGATTTTGCGACACAGTAAGGATTTTTACGACTTTGAAAACAACTGTAGAATCCACTGTAAAACCTAATTGTGAAGTCTACTTGTAAGAAAAATTTATAAAACATGTATCCACAAGACGATAAGACGAGAGGACCGAAGTATCATGGAGATATTTTGGGGAAATACTACGTTAAGGAATCGATGAATATATTCCACACAAATTCAAACGGGAGAGTAAAGAACATCGTTGGCATTCAGGATCGTTAAAAGCCTTCCGTTGTTAATGAGTTTATAACGTACCGTGTGAAGAAAATGGGGCAAGTGAAAGACTTATAAGCATATTTTCAACTAATTAATGAGACATAATTTCTGTCTCACAAAGGAATAATATTGCACCATTAATAATGCAATATTTAATTAATGCTTCCTATAGCTGCTGGAATAAAAGCATACATCCGATTATGGTCTCCATTACGACTAGTAAACTTTCTCGCTCAAACTACCATAAGGTGGCCGGTGCGATTAACGTGGGTCAAGGAGTGCAATTTTTTATAATTCTTTAAGAAATTTAAAAAAACGTTCTTGGACCGCATTTCAATAAAATGCATCCATTTATGTGTCGGGACTTAGTATACAGGCAGTAATGAAAAAAATTCAATAATTATCTTTTAACACGTTTCCCTTCATTAAAACATATTACGACAGTTTTATGCGAGATATTCCAAATGAATGCGGTATTGTATTGTAATATTTTTCCAAATATTTAACTAGGCTGACACATTGCAATTATTTTAGCGACAATTTATCATCATCACCGTCTTTCAATCCTTGTGGCACTCGACCCTTCTCTATCCAATGCTAGGTCCATTACCTCCTGGTATCTCTTCCTATGCACTATTCTCTACATTTGGTCCATACACTCATTCCTGGGTCTTAAACATTCTGGGTAATTCCTACTTCATTTGGTCATTTGAGGAAGAGCGTACTAAGGCATGTGAGAATTGCAGAGAGAAAAAGAATGAATGCAAAATCGTTATGAAAGAGAGCAAAGAAAGAATGCGTGCGGATGAAGCTAACAAAATGCAAAGTGATTTTGAAGGTAATAAAAAGCTGTTTTGGAAGTGGGTGAAAAGGGCTAAAATTGGTGAAGGCAGGGAAATGAATGTGGTAAAGAACGAAAGTGGAGAGATCATGTGGGATGAGAGGAATATCAGGGACTGCTGGGGGGAGCATTTTGAAGAATTATACAACAATAATGCAGGCACTGAGGATGAGCCTAGCAAAGTAGTATGTGAGAATGTAATGATGGAAAAGGATATCAGTGAGAATGAGGTCAAAACGGCTGTGAGAATATTGAAAAATGGGAAGGCTGCCGGCGTAGATGGGATACCCAGTGAAATGTTGAAGTGTGGGTGTAAATTACTAATTTGTAGGCTGCGGGAACTATACAATTTATGCTTACAGGTTTCTGTTGTTCCAGCGGATTGGAAGAACAGAACATCATCGTTCCGTTGTATAAAGGGAAGGGAGGAAAGACCAAATATAATAATTATCGGGCCATTAGTTTATTGAGTATCCCGAGAAAAGTGTTTAGTAAAATATTAATCGAAAGAGTGAGGAATATTACTTCCGACAGAATATGGGGTGTGCAGTGTGGGTTTATGCCTGGGAGAGGATGCAGTGACCTGCTTTTTGCACTTCAGCAAGTGATTGAATAATGTATGAGTGTCCGAAAGAAAGTGTACTGTGCGTTTGTCGTTTGGCGTTTTCGTTGCTGTGATTCAATTTTACCTTGTTAAAAATGCTGATTTAATAAATGCTGAAAATAAAGATTAGCTGTAATTCAACTTATTTCGTGTTACCAGTGTTTATCCTCGGAACGGTGTCTCGCCACTCGGAGGGTAAATACCTACTGGTGACATAAACCATCAATTAAACAAATGTTAGGTATGCGTGCGAACTGATAAAGAAAACGTTCGGTTTCAGTGTTAGATTATGTGAAATTTATCCGTTCTGGAAAAGACAAACTATGCGAATTTCACTTTAACAATTTTATTCACGACTCCGGTTTCAACAATTTATGACACCTTCAGTGGAACTGCGAAAGGTGTCACGTGAAGATGACATAATTAATTGAAACTCGGGTCGTGAATAAAATTGTTTAAGTGAAATTCGTATAGTTCGTCTTTTCCAGATAAGGAAAACGTTTTCTAAACCGATATTGAACGATTTGCGCTAGGCCGAAAACGTTTTAAAAACTGCCAGAGGCGTGATATAACCCTTTTGTCACAGAAAGAAAACGTTTTAACAAAGCCCCCGAACCTAGCCACGAATCGTTTCAAAAAGTTGACTGATAGTGGCGGACATGTACACCATTTCGTCACCTTCTGAAAACGTGAATGAGGCGATGGAAAACGTCTACGGGAAGCGGCTTATGAAACGGATTCTGCTGTGTGGGTGGGGGATAAAATTTCCGAGCTATACGTCTTTGGGTAGTAGTCTAAATTTCAATTTCAAGATTTAAACGAGACAAACAAGTGAAAAACCTTTTAATAAAAATTCGTTCGAAATCCATTCGTCTCCAAGGCTGGGAAATATAGTGAGAAGCGTGACCGAGCAAGCAGTGCATTAGATCTCCTAATTTGGATTGTATATACATATATTTAGGTATAATATAATTTGCCAATTTAGAGCTGCTTTGTATATTTTTAAAATTTTCATGTAAATAATCCCTTGGCTATAATCTCATAGGAATAAGCGCTAAACCCATATAGCTCGACGTTGCCGAATTTATTATCTCTCAGCCGGGGAAACCGCGTGTCCCACAATGAGAGGCGCCCTGTGGTGATGAGGTTTGGCAACACAACAAGCAGAATCAGGAAGTTGACACAACGGAGGTCTGAGTGCGACTGAGTTTTCAAAGCTCTACGCTATGCCCACTGTGCCGTGATTGGCTCCGTGAAAGTCACGTGGCGAGCAACTTTCTCTTCGCGTACTCCCACTAATTGCACTGGCTCCTAGCCCCAACAACATTTTAAGTTAATATGGCCCCTAAATCAATCAATCAGGCTAAGCATCGGAGCATAATGGTATCTAATAAGGTATACACAGATGGGAGATTATCAAGGAAATCATTAAAGTAGTGTCATCTTAACAGGCCTATCTCCGAGTACTAAGCTTTTTTAACTTAGGGTACCCCTTGAAGGTAAAGCGTTATGGGAATATTTAAACGTAAAGCTTGAGAACTGTCGGTTCTGGTTATATTTTCAAAATCTTGGCATGTATGAAAGCGTTGCCATTATGGAAGAGTTTTGCTCAGAGAAAAACCGTCGAATTAAAGATTCATTGTGTTCCGAAGAAAACCAATAAGGTTACCCTGTGAGACTCTAAGGGAAAAATGGCACACGGAGAAAGTTTAATCAATTTAGACTCGTCGATGTAAAGTTAGCAGGAAATAAGATATGGATGATATGAGGATATCATAAGAGTCGTGTCGTGGCTAAAGTTTTTTTCCAACGTAGGGTTTGAGGGACAAGAGCCTGAACTGTTGGAAAAATCGATGCTGGAGACACGCAGTTGTGGCTTCTCTTATTAAGGCAGAAGATGAACGCTGTTTAAGGAGGAACTTTTATTTTAGCCATACTCGATAACCAGACTTGATATTAACATACAGCATATAGTAATACTTCTTCTATCGAATGGTGTAAAAATATTACTAGGTCGCCGGTTATTTAACGAAGATACATTGGTTGAATAATGATGAAGTTTTACCATGAAATACATTGCCTTAAAGGCACTGCGATGGCATCTCTTCATATAACTTTTTATCACAATTTCCGTCCTAAAAATATTATTCAGAAACTTATATAACATGCACTACATATTGAGACACCTAACACATTTTTTCAGCTTAGGTCATCGATAGTATAACACGAGTATTTAGGCTTAGATAGCAAGCTTCCGGTTTTCGTCGGGGCATATACCCGACATATTTTGTTGAATGTGGCAACGTAGCCAAGGGAAACTTCTGCTGTTTACCTTGTTTACCAAATCTATTTTTCAACGTATACCATAATTAGGCATATGTAAAACGACACATATGTAAAACTTAGGACAACGAGTAACCATCTAATGATACCGCTACCCACTTCTAAGCTGTGGAGATTAATGTCGCCTTTCGAGATTATATATTGCATTAATACTTAAATCCATGTAGCAGCAACATTAACCTTGGAGGCTCGCTAAATTAATTAGTGGCCTCGGTTAACAATGAGACCTACGTATAGCATAGTCATTATTAAGCATGCCTTGCTCAGAATCATCAGACGCTCTTCTTTAATCATTTAATGGTGAAATAATGGTAGAGTTTAATACCGATAAGTATATGATAATTTCCGCCCGAAACCATGTATTTTTACGACTTCATGTTGCATTAAATATTTTTCCGTATTGATCCCAGGACGAGTCCATGGAAAAACTCTCAGATGAGCGGCACGAAGAAGAGATACGTATTAATTTATTTAAATTTACAGACATTGATTATGATATTTCATAGCAAATTATTTGTTTCACAATATCACCACCAGTTAGCACTTAAATCATCTATTCATTGTTTTTCAATCTAAGTTTAATCCAAGGTCGTTTCGAAAACCTCGATAAAGACAGCATATCCTCCTAAATGCAATCAAACAAGCAAGCTTGCTAGGCAAGTGAAGTTGACTTAAGTTTTTTTTATTTTTAAAAGAGTTTAACCAACAATGAATGATTGAAAAAAATGTTTAAAATATTTATGCGATTCAGAGTTCTTTCATTTTTTCAGCTTTTGTGAAATTGTTTATGTTTAAAAGAATGTTACTCAACATTGGATAATAGAAAAATGTTTAAAATATGCTTGGGATGAAGATTTTCTTTCATGAGAATTGATTATTTTCAAAAGAGTAGAACTCGACAATATTTTTTTTTAATGTTTAGCATTGACAGAAAAATGTTTAAATTATGTTAGCGATTCAGAGTTCTGCATTTTTCCTGCTTTGAGGAAAATTGAAAATCGTTTGTTTGTAAATGTTAATGAAGTCTGTGGTTGATTTGAAATGGAAATCGGAGTGACCTTTCTACAAACTAAGAAATAATTTCAACTCATGCCCAGGCTGATAAATTCCACAGTAAAAAGAAGTAAATTTCCTCGCACGTCTACCGTCATCGATGGTAGAAAAAGTTAATTTTCTCGATATGAAATTATGATGTTATATGTTTTTTCGAGTGAAATTGATAATTGTGACACTATCACTGGATTTAAATTGGTTTAAGACTACCTCGGCAATTAGTTTCTTATTGCCGTATTCAACATTAGGACTGAACCAACTTTTGCGATAAGTAAAATTGATAAACCTGTGATAATTATCGGCGGAAGGGCGTTAAAAAAGTTTCACACATCAAAAGAAATGTTGTGGGATCACTTAGTTCGGGAAAAAGCAGATTGAGAATAACTTAACCTCTCGTTGAACAAAGATTATCTTTTAATCTATCATCATGTTAAACTTAAATGTCTTATTTTTATGGAAACCGAAGGGCATCTACCGTAATCGCTTATTAATGTGTAAAACATCAAAACATTTCATAGCAGTGGTAGGAGCTGCCAAAAGGGATATACGTCTCTAGAAATCCAACTTGCCGGAAAAAATGCGAAGAGAAGGGAAAATGGTGAAAATATTTTGATAATGTGTCATTTATCAGTTTCCTGGAGCATGCCGTCGTGCAAAATACATCGTTTAGTCACTTTATTTCAGTACATCTCAATATATATATATATATATATATATATATATATATATACAATTCAGGGATATATATAACTATTATAGTCTAAGTATCCGTAATACTCGCATTCTAGAACTCACAAATACTCCCACTCAAGTTTCAATCAAGCTATTAGGCACGAAGGTTGAAGAGTTTCAAACTTTCTACGACAACTTGTGGCATTTTGTAGAGGAGACAAATCATTTCTAATTGATGATGAAGAATATAAATTGCTTTCTTTCCTTAAAACCGCAAATTTATAAGGTGAAATTTTCTAGATCGTATGTAAAACGTTTTTTGCGCCAAAAACCGTAAATTTTTGCTGGCGACTTGTAAAAATGCAGCTAAGACGGTGACAATTGTTAATCAATAAACGTAGTAATAAACCATTTTTATGGAGTTTTATACTGCAATTAACTCCTTTTTTTCTTTTAGAAGACAGAGCATCTCAAACTCGGATATATCGACTATTTTTTTCACGTAAAGTAAGCGATTCTGCCCCTTGGACTTTCCTTGAAATTGACCTGATCACCCTCGCTTTGCCTAATCAGCTGTCTTTCATGTTAAAAAAGAAGAAATAATACTTATATGATTCCAAACATTTAATCTAAACTAAGCAATTCTGAGCACTATGTAGCCAAAGTAAAGACGGCATTCTACTACAAGAGAATTCTGCTAATAGATGGTAGCACATGCATATGAAGCTTGTTTTGCAAATACAAATATAATGAATAAATTTACTTTTGTTGACTTATGAGTCTTTTCTGAGGGGTTAGTAATTCCCGAGTAAGATTTGGTATGATCTAATTAAGGTTTTTGTGGGACTTGTGGAATTACGGTAATACAAGCATATCTTACAACTTCTTCCGGGGAACTCGTTTTTCATCTGAGAGATCGATCAAATAGTGCTTTGTGTTGGACGTAAATCATGAGCAAATCGTGAATATTCTGTTAATCTTCATTACGCACCAAATTAATACAGATTATGGAAGAAGGGTTCCAAATTGTAAAAATATGTATTGTAAGAATGCTCTTGAATGGCAGTGAAGTCTGAACAGTGGCCAACGCAGAGTGTAGGAGACATGAAGCAATATAGATGTCTTGTTAATTACCCAACATCCATGCCTCTATCACGGCTTTCAGCACCCCTTGCATCCCATCCCACGAAGAAGAGATACGTATTCATTTTTTTCAATTTACAGACATTGATTCTGATATTTCATAGCAAATTATTTGTTTCACAATATCACCACCAGTTAGCACTTAAATCATCCATTCATTGTTTTTCAAATTAAGTTTAATCCAAGATCGTTTCGAAAACCTCAATAAAGACAGCATATGCTCCTGAATGCAATCAAACAAGCAAGCTTGCTAGGCAAGTGAAGTTGACTTAAGTTTTTTTTATTTTTAAAAGAGTTTAACCAACAATGGATGATTGAAAAAAATGTTTAAAATATTTTTGCGATTCAGAGTTCTTTCATTTTTTCAGCTTTTGTGAAATTGTTTATGTTTAAAAGAATGTTACACAGCAATGGATAATAGAAAAATGTGTAAAATATGCTTGGGATGAAGATTTTCTTTCATGAGAATTGTTTTCCCGTTTACCCGTTCCAGCCACCTACTCTGTTCCAGCCACCTACTCTGCCTCCTCCTGATTTACCCCGAAAGACTCCTCTCCTCAGCCTCCTCACACTTCATCATTCGTCTTCATTTCCTCCATCAGTACTTCCTCCATTCTCCTCCACACCCGCATCTCATACGCCTGTAGCATATTCTTGATATATTTTATCTGAGTGCAAATTTCTGCAGCGTATAAGGCTATACTCCACAGTGAACTTTTTGCCAACCTTTATATATTCCGAAAATTCATTTAAATCGAGCGTGTTGAAGGTGATTTTTCTGTGTTAATATCGAGCGTGTTAAGGTTGACGTTCCTGTATACTTTTCGTTCACATTAAGACGTCTGTGAAGTAATTTGGGCATTCAAAAGACTGAAAAAAACAATAGTTTGTCTTATCACTAGAAAACAAAAATCATTGTTCAGTAATTGTTTAAAAATTAATATGTTCCTCTAAAAATTCGTGATTGCAATTCAACCACGGCTAAGTATCCATAAATTTTAGTGTTACATTATTTTTCATTCATAGAACACTGCTCTGCACACATTTTTCATTCCCAAAGACACATAAATCGCTCGTTTACGAGGAAAGATGAAGACAAATGGACGGAGAGAATCACTATCTAAGAAATCTTACGAAGAGCAGGAGAGAAGAGGAGCATGATGAAAACTCTGCAAAGGAGACTCAAACTTATCGTATAAATATGGGGCGCATCAGCTTTCTGAAAACTACTTAGTAAGGAAAATTTAGTGTGAATAACGACTGAGGAAGATCAATAATTGAAAACATATGGAAAATGCTGAAGGACGTCAAAGTGAAGAATTATGTAGGAATGAAGTGGTTAGCAGAAAGGAGAGTGGAATCTGCTGCGAACCAATTTTCGGGATGATGACTTCAGATGTTGCATACCAAACACTGAGGTTCGCTGCTTTACTTACTCCAAATCTCTCAGGAATATTAAAACGTGTTGCCAAACTGCTGTGTCTTAGTTGTGGCAAATTCAGTGATTCCTTATAAAGCATCGTAAAACGACTATCAAAAGACGAAGACGAATTCTACATCTACACAATACCCTGCGAGCCGCCGCTTGGGGTTGTGGCAGGAGGTATTTCTCTCCATACTACACATTTAACAACATCGTTAACATCATCAGATTTTTTTAAATTTTCTATGCCATTCTATGATCGACAATTTGATAATGCTACGCACAACTGTATTACTAACATTTCTTTGCGAAAGATATTAAGACTCCATGGCATTAATGTATGCATTCATTCTTTCTGGGCTTTCCTTCTCTGCATTCTTCAAAAAATTGGAATGGATTCCTATTATAGAGGCTTTTCAAAAAAGCACTTTAAATCATCTTTAAATTTGGAATGTTCTGATTAACAAAAGTTATTGCATGTTTAGAATGGAAAACATAATTTGATGATGCATTAAGAAATGTATTATAATTGTTTTTTAGGTAGTGGGAGCGAGATAGTTCCATAGCCACCATGGAGACCACATTCGAATTACACATTTGAATTTCCGCAGCTGTAGGAAGCATGAATTTAATATTGCATCATTAATGGTGCAAGGAAATAGGTTTAATAATAGGTTTAATAAGCAATGAAGTAAAAAATATTTACACAAGTCTTTAATTTGACTCATATTTTCTCGCATTAAGTTTAAAACTCCTTCACAACAGAAGATTTTTGGGGATTTTGAAAAATTACGGCGGTGATAATATGATTTATTTTCAAAAATAGCCGAGAAATCATATAACTACATACTTAATTTTTTGACGAGATCTAGGTGTTAGGAATTTCTCATTTTTAAAATATGGTTTCTCTGGAGTACATACTTATTGAAATGATAAAGGGCTGGTATTTTTCGTCAAAAGTCTCGGAAAGTGGTTCTGTAAGGGACATATTTTAGCATTCTGGGAAGGATGAGATATTTTCTCTAAAGTGTGAACAAATTCAATGATTTTTAGGTGAAATGCTGTTTCCCTCAAACTATCTTAATTGATAAGTTCATTGAAATTCTTTCCCCATTGAGCTTCTATAAAGCGTCGGCAGGTCATTGCAGAAGAAGCATGCCTAGAAGTTAACGTAGAACCGGTCATTTTTTCATCGAAACATCTGTTTTTTTCAACTATTTCTATAAAGAAACAGGCGGCGATCATGCCAATCAATATATTTCAACTACGCTTTTATCTGAGGCAAAATATAGCGTAATTCTTCTACACTGCTGATGTTTAATGCGTTTCGCATATTATGACTGAAGTATTCCCCGCGAGGTGGTGTGGTTGAAGATAGATAATTTTCAAATAAAAAATCATGAACCATGAACGGCAGAGAAAATATTAACAACCTATATTCTTAAAATAATTTTCAATGTCCATTATAATGAGCTCAGTTCAGATCATTACCAGCCTATTTATAGGGTGTAGGACAAATTTAAAACGTTAGTCTTCCTCTGCTGATGTTTTGGAAAATACTATTCCATATTCAGAGCTCGTAAACAGGTATTTGGAAAATTAATTCCAAAAGTCACATTCTTGTGTGGCCTCACTTAATAAAAATACCACCATTTTACATACAGAGCACTCTTCATTCTCATTCCTACATACAGACGAACATACATTCAAACATACGCGTATGAAGAGTGCTGTATATGTGAAACCGTGGGATTTATTTGGGTGAGGCCATATAAATATGTGCCATTTACAATTAATGTCTGTTTACGAGCCCTAAAGATGGAAGAAAGTATTTTTCGAAACGAAGGCAAAGGAACACTAACGTTTTAAATTTGACTAAAACCCAAGAAATAAGTTAATAATTATTAGAAAATTATTTTTACATAAAACTTTGACATTAATCAGCTCGTAAAATCATATCTGGATAAAACATTTGAAAACTGACCATTCCAACATCAGCAATGTTTATCACGAAAATAGTTAAATTTCCAGATGAATGATGGTCGTGTTTGTGATCAACTCTCGAACAGGACTGCCTAGCGGGAGCCTCCAGAACTGTATCGTCATCCTGTCACTCACTTCTGGATGTCATATTTCACTCTCAAACGCCGAATTCGGTCACTGACACGTTGCAAACGGATCTAAGTAATCAAGAGCGCGACGAGGGCATTTGTGATCAATCATTGTCCGGAGCGAAATGCTTACAACGCGTTGTAGATACAATCATTTTGCACAAAGACCGAGAAAAGGTGTCAACTGCGGGAAACGAGTGATTTTCGTCCCGACACGACCAGCCTCGCCGTCTGAGAAACTGGTGCGGTCTTGGCGCCAAATGATTATACCCACAACGTGTGGTGGGAAAGCGCTTTTGCCCCAGGTAGTGTTGTGGGATAAATTTCTTTCATTGGCCTTATTATTTATTAACGTGTAACGAGGAAGTAGCTACGATAAATTCAGTAAAAAGAGTAGCTTCTCCATTTTGGATGAGTGAAATAAAATAAAGTGAAATAAAATAAAGTGTAACAAAAAACACCTATTTATTTAAATTAATAATAATCGTTGACAAAAACATTTATTTAATTAAATTAATAACTCACGATTTCCCGGTGCAAACTGGTGAAATCGAGTAGAATCCATAGCACTAAGTAACCAATATATGTTTCAAGAGTTTCTTGCCTCAAATTTGGAACAGATGGTGGATATTCTTGCTATGCATCCGTTAATTCGTTCATTTCATCGCGCTATCCTAAGGAATAATGGAGTTGAAATCCAGCCAACCACTTCAAGACATGAAAGACTATGGAATGAAAATAAATGTTGGGAAAACGAAAGTTAAGATAGTGAATGATGGAGGAAATGTGAATGTTATGACAAATGATGAAAGAATAGAACAGGTTAGAAGGTATAGATATCTGGGAGGCATGCTGACGGAAGATTGGAAGAGTGAGTTGGAGATTACGTCAAGAATAGCAATGGGAAAGGAAGCTTTTAATAAGAAGAGAAGTGTTTTATGCAGCGGTATGGACCTAGAACTGAGGAGGGGACTGGTGAAATGCTCTATGTGGAGTGTTGTGTTGTATGGACGCGAAACGTGGACCTTAGGATGAAGAGAGAAGGATAGGATCAATGATTTTGAGACGTAGGTGTGGAGAAGAGACTGAAATGGGTGGATAGAGTAAGAAAGGAGGAGTTGCTGGGAAGAGTTAGGGAGGAAATAACTCTACTGGAAAAAATACAGAGGAGAAAGGGAACTGGATCGGACATATTTTAAGAGGGAAGGGGATTTTAAATACTGCTGTTGAGGGAACAGTGGAGGGAGAAAAGAGAAGAGGAAGAAGAAGAAGAAGGCTGAAAGTGACATATGGGTGAAAATAAAAAGAAGTTACAAGGACGAGGCCCGGGACAGGACGAATTGGAGACAGCTTTGGTGTTTTGGACCTACCAGTGGACAGAATACCAGTTGATGATGATGATCCAAAGGAAAGTGAGCAAAATAGCAGGGATAACTAATATGGTTGTTATTTCAGTTGCCAGGCTACAGTGTGATGACGTAACATGCTTTCCATCCACCTCATTAATAAAAACCGACACGACGTATTTACTTATGAAGTTCAGGTTGTTTTTCGCAAATTTTCGAGATTATCACTTCAATTCCCTTTGCGGAAGACAACGTGCTTCTATGCGCTCACATAGGCAGTCATTTATGCCTTGGATTGCCGTGTAAACCTGTTGATTATAAGTGTATCTGAGTTCTTTGTTTTCGAGGACACAACCTAGATACTGGGAATAAATTTCTTGCATGATACTCATTGAGGTAGGGTGGAGAGAAACCCAGGATCAGAATCAGCCCGCGCTTAAGGTAGCTGGAGCGATTTTATCTGTGTACAGATATGCGTGAAACTTTTCTAACGCGCAATTATTATTGATGTGTGTGGGTAAAAGTGAAAAAAATTACATGTTACCAATGTGGATTTTGTTTAATTCAATGCTATTTTAACACGTAGCCTAATAGCCGATGACTTATGTACAGATTTTCCACTAAACGTGAAAGCATACCTTTCATGTTATCATAATACTTTGTTTTAATTACTAAGGTATCATGCCGAATAAAAAACACGTATTTACATACGATTTAAGCTTTAATTAGTATTCCGCTCCGTTAGCCCAAGTCAAAATAGAGCTTTAATTGAGACAAATTACACGGGCGCTGTTCCCTATTTCCTTATAAGATTACCTTCTTCTTGTAGGTGTACGTCCTACCTTCCTCCATCACGACCATGGCGCTAATACTATTCCTTCCCCTTCCCATCTTACCTAACATCCGCCTCTCTATCGCGGCCTTCAGCATCTATTCTGCCCTTATCGCCCGTTCCAACCATCTACTCTGCCTCCTCCGAATTTCCCCCAAAAGTTTCCTCTCCTCACCCTCCACGAACTTCTTCATTCGTCTTCATTTTCTCCCCCAGCTTTTTCTCTATTCTCCCCCTCATCCACTTCTCGAATGCGTGTATCCTACTCTCGTATTCTTTTTTTACTGAATCCACGTTTCTGCGCTATATATAGATAGATATATATAGAAGTCTATATGACACAAGTTTATTTGTCTAGGGGAATGCCCTGTAAGGCCAAGTACATTAAGTGAAGAAACTATGCTCGGTTTTTGTAATAGTTGTTACTTTAATCGAGTACAAAATTACAATTAAATTTACAAAAAAAATAAATACCCAACTGCAAGTGTTTTGTTGTTGCATAAGATATTCGTATAATTTGGTTTAAAAGGATTTAACTGATGAACTTTGTTTCAAGGATATAGGGAGGGAGTTCCAAAATGTTTTTATTTCAACAGATTCAGGCGAGATATCGTGGAAGTTCGTCATATTATAACAGAAACAACTTATGATGGCTCTATGAGCTGAAACGCGTCGTACGCATTAAAATATCAAAAGTGCAATGGCTGTTTTTGTTATAATATTCCAAAGTTTTGTTGAGATTATTTGGAATGAGTTCTGAAAGGTGGTGGTGTGGTGATTGTGGTAATAAAAAAGGCTTGGATTCGATCGGGGGAAATGAATCTGGTTCAGTGGTTTTTTTATTGAACATTTTTAGCAGATAATGAGGATTTTTGCTTTCAGAAAGATTGTACAAAAAGTATACGCTATACTCCATAATGAAATCTTCACCAAACTTTTAACATTCCAAAAATGTATTGAAATTTAGCGTTTTAAGTTGATTTTTTCGTATTAAAATCTAACGTGTCGAACTTGTCTTTTTTGTACACTTTTCGTTCACATTATGATGTTTATGAAGTAATTTGGACTTTCCACTGATTGAAAAAAAAACAATAATTTATTATACATTACTATAAAACAAAAAATGAAGTGGTCATAAATGGTTATATAATAAATGTTTTCCACTGAAAAATTCGGGATTGCAGGTTAAGCACTGAAAAGTAACTTAAAATTTTAGTGAAACAATTTCTCAGTCATAGGAAGTTGTTTTGAACATATTTTTCATTCATAGTGACTCATAAATCGCTCATGATCTGACATCTTACCAAACCTCTCACCTTTTCGGCAAATTTCTTAGTGCTGCCCAGCCACGGTTGAGTATCCATGCATTGGAATGCATCATGATCGCCCGTTCTAAAAATTTTGAAATGCGATTCCATTCAAAAAACAACTCAAAAAATGGCTTGCACTCGAGTACCTATTGCCCTTGCAAGGTGGATTCTGCGGTTCAACGGAGATTTGCATATATGGATCGCGAGCGTGACGTCTTCGCGACAAATGGACAAATGAGGGCACACGCGCCGCAAGGAGTCAATGCGGATAGCGAGTAATTGATCGAGGAAATGCCTGCGAATGACATCCGCTTTGTGGGTGGCGGGAGAGAGAGGGAACAATACCACACATTTTTGTTCTCATTGCGTTCGCTAATTACCTTTGACGTGGGAGACCTTTTCCCGTTGTCTCCGCCGACCGTCGCCGGCGAGTGCCGGAGTCGTCTCCCGCGAAGCCCGCGTCCCGTCGCCGGGGTCGGTCGATGTCCTCCGTCGGCGATTGCGGGCGGAGGAACTCCGGTTCCGGGACGCGGTCATCTCAGTCCGCCGGCGGAGAACAGCGTCAATCCCCGCGAGATGAGAGTCAGTCGGTGACGAGAAAATTTCCTGCACTTGAACTCACACCCACTCTCGAGGAGTTATTATTCTAACACTCGGGGTCCGGAGGAAGTGGAAGCTGGGGAAATCGAGGAAATAATGTTATCGAAACGCTTATGATATGTGGTGGCGAGTTCGAATAACTCCCTGAAGTTTATTAACGCAGGAAAAAACGCTATTTGGGTGTATTGTGTACTACGGCTCTTAGTAACCAATGAGCATTCTCGCGAAGGTCGAGTGGTCAGTCTTTACCGGTGGATATGGGGATGTAAAGAAGAAATTAAGCTTAACGAACCCCTACAGAATATAGCGGCGAGGCACACCTACTGCTTGAGAGGTGTTCGATCAGAAAACTACATCACGGGCGAGGAAGCACTTAATTAAATACTTTGTTTCGTTTAAGTACACGCAAGTAATTCGGATCAAGAATGTTTACTTATGTAGATCGGGGGTCCCTGAAGAATAGATGCTACGGGGTTGAACTAATACTACGACCCGTAGTTCCCTCGATTGCACTCGCGGGAATTTAACTTACTAAGTTCGGGAGAGGCTGAAGAAATAATAATGTCAGAACGACCACATACTGTAGCGGCGAGGTATTCCTTAAGGCGTGTTCAGTCAGTATACATCAGCACGGGCGATTTAACTTATACACTAGCGCGTAGATCCGGTTGAATGGACACGCGGAAGTTCAACTTTTAGATATCGGGGGAGGCTGAAGAAATTATGCTAACAGAACGACCACAAACTGTAGCGATGAGGTACTCCTTGAGTCGTGTATAATCAGAAGACAACTCTCCGCATGCTTACGCACCACGGACACGGCGTCGCGGTTTTAAGTACTCACACGCCAGTTTTTTTTCGCTGTTGGTGTTCGAGTGGGAGATACTGAATGAACGAGCTAGAAAAAGTAGACGAACGTTCGCCGCTCGGTATTGAACTGTCTTGGCGGCGATGTGTAATCCTCCTCGAGTCGAGTTCAGCCGGTGGACTGAGCTCCCGAGCTCTCGTCTCTCTCCCGACCGGGCGCCGCTATTCGTCAGTCGTTTGTTTTTCCTCGCGGGATCGGAATATCTCTCTCTATTCGTCCTCTCGCAAGCCGCCGATCGATCGGAATACGGCGGCGTGTGTAGGTCGGGCATTTTGTGCGGCTTCGTCCTTTTTTTATTATTTCGCCCTTCTTCCCGCTTTACAACGCGATACCCTGAAGGGAATGGGACGTTATTACCGCCCGTGGGGGAGTTGTGGGACAAAATAAAAGTGTGCGCTTAAGAACTGTTTTTAGAAGGGGGGGGGGGAATGCCGGAGGAATGAATCCCTGGTGGTGAGAGAGGATTCGCCGCTCGAGTTTTTATTTATTTCCTCTCTTTCTCTCTCTCTCTCTCTTCTTGGGGATCGCGGCTGACGAAACGTTGAAGAATAGAAAAAAAGGGGGGAAATTTTTATGGAGTGGTATGGGGAATAAAACGGATTAGGGTGGAAGAGAGTGACTTTCCCCCTGGGGGACGAGATTAGAGACCTCTGGTGGGAGAGGAGGAGGAAAGGTCACGGAAGCATCGAGCGAAGGCGATGTTGAGTTGGTTCGAGCAACTTTGAATTTGGTACAATTTTGCGTGAAACTTTGCATGCGCGTACTCATTGGTAATATTCACAGATAAAATCGAAAAAATTGCATTTGGTTTTCGGCTATTTAATATCATTTTAACACGTAAACTTATGGAACTTGACGTATATTTTGAAATAATTTGATGACACTCGGACAAATTTTCTACTAATCGCAAATATATACCTTTCGAATTAATACAATGGCTCCTAAATAAATATTAATGTATCGTGCTGAATGAAAAGCACGTATTGCGAAACCTGTATTAAACGACCACCGATCAAACCCATGGATCAAAGATTGAAAAAGATATCATGTAGGTACTGGATGTAGGATGAGGTTCAAAATGATATCTCAGGAGAGGTTATTTTTACAATAAAAGAAACAATAAGGTTTTGCAGTAATATGTATAATTTATCTCAGCCCACTGGCAGAGAATGGCGTATATCTCAATCTGATAGATTACCTTGTATATTGAGACATGTTAGTCAACCAAATAGTTTTTTGGCTCTTATTTTATCATAATTTCCCCCAGACGTATGTATTATTTCCGTTATGTGGTTTAAGTCAGACACAACTGTAAAATCTTGGAGAGAGTGATTTATAAACAACTGTTACCAACGTTTTGGGAATGACTCATTATATATAATAACTTAGTGATTCCATTCATTTGTGGAGAGTGGGATTTATAGATAGCTATCTCTCACGACTCTGTAATTCATTAATGATCATATTAATGGTTAACCATCAATCCAAATCCTGAATAAAGCGATCTTCAAAATATTCCTTTCCTCATTCATGCTTGTCAGCACTTCCACGTTTCTCACTTTATAGCTTTATTTTAATCTTTCCATTCTTCTCCGTAGCCACATTTCAAAACCCTCTAAATATTTCTCCTCTTTCCCCTGGGCTGTCCATTTTTCTGCTCCATAAAGCACAGCACTCCAAGTAAAACATTTAGCAAATATTTTCCTTAAACCGATGTTTATTGCTTGGGCTGAATGTAGTTGGTTGACTTTTTTCTTGATGGGCCAACCTTATACAGCCTCAATATTAATAGTTGAAAGCGTAACCTCTTGGAAAATTTTCACAGACATTACGAAAAAAGAACTTTGTATATTCCACTCTTAAAAGTTTATTGCCGACCAAGGTTATGACTGCACAATAATCATTATCAAGGTACACTTTCATCATATGCCAATCAGTGCGTCTCTTCTCTATATATTGACTTGAATATGATATAAATGTACCTTGATAATCATTACTGTGCAGTCGAAACCTGGGTCGGCTATACACTTTTAAGAGTGGACTATGCTGAGTTATTTTTTCGTCATATTTTATACAGCTTCCGCCGCCTGTCGTGGCTTCGGATGTCCAAAGATATCCTTTGAGTATAACCAATAATTTCGATTATAGTATGCAAGTTTACCAGCCTTTGCAGTACCCGCGCCACGTGCCGCTTTCTCTGCTTATGGTTACGGCGCTCACCTGGCCAGTTTTGGCGCATTTTCGCCCGAACGCCTCCGGAGAAACCGTAGCCAAGTGTAAAACATCTGATTCCCACAACGCCTAGTAGTACCTTAGGACCGCGTTCTCTCTTCCACTCGAACTAGAATCGATTGTACATAGTTGCCCACGACTAGAGATGGGCAAACCCGCTCATTTATGTGAACTCATCAACTCTGGACCGGTCCTTTTTGGGACTCGTTCCTTTTCACACGTTAACTGTTTCTTTTTTATTGGTGGTCATGTATTTTTACCTTTAACATGTCTTGGCGTTTAAGAAATGTAAAAAAAAACTAGAAATACTTTCAATTGAACCAAAACCCTACGCAGACAACAAGCGCTCAACCACCTTGAAATGTATGAGTGGTACCGGTATCCGTGTCATGGATTGATGACGTCGCCCGCATCGCCAACGGCCTCAGACTATGTGTCGAGGGACTTGGAATTTGTATAGACGTGGAGGTATGTGTTTGTGAGCGAGTGTGTATTTATATATATTCTGGTCTAAGGCGAGAGAGTAATCATAAAACCTTCAGATACCGTTAAATGTCTTGGAATTACCTTAACTTCTGAATTATTTAGGGGAACACACGTACAAAACACATGCGGCACAGTATTAAAGAAACTAGGTTTTGTTAAGCGTATAACAGGAAGGTCCTCAGATGAAAGCGTATGAAAGAGATGCTACTTCGCTCTGGCTAGGCCACACCTCGATTACACCGCGATTATTTGGGACCCTGGTCATAAATATTTAACCAAAAAAATTGCTAAAATACAAAGAAAAGCAGCACGCTTCGTTAAAAACTGCTACGAGCCAACATATAGTGGATCTCAACTTTTAGAGGGATTAAGATGGGAGACCCTAGAAACTCGGAGGCTATACACTATGCTTAGGTTGCTTGAGAAATTCATAACTGGTGTGTTACAGAACAGCAGAGAGAATATTATCACGACGCCTCACTACATTTCGAGGTCTAACAGAAGGAATTAAATAAGAGAGATACATAGCTCATACAGATAGGTACAAAAACTCGTTCTTTCCGCGCACAAGCAACCACAATAAACACTGAGCTCCACTAAATACACTCTCATAATACACTTCACCATATCACCTCCTAAAACTTTATCCCTTACATCTTAACACGGCTGGTGTCCTAACACCGCCTGTCACATTCCCATCTGCATCTACGATATACCTTGCAAGCCACCTCTAGGGTGTGTGGCACGGGATAAGGTTTTGCCCTCGCAGGGTTCGTATGTACATGTAACTGTAGATATATATGAAACCACGTGAGGAAGGAGGGACTGAGGAGGGGAATGGGGTAGTGGTGCACCACCTTCCCCATTATTTCCCGAATCCCTCAGCATCGATCCCCCCACACAAATACGCCCGCTGATACAATTCGCGACCCTGTCCCTTTTCCTTTGCTCGAAGGAAACAAAACACTCCTATGATCCGCGTCTGGTGGCCGGTCTGGCGGAGGGAAGAAGAGACCGACGTTTATTTTAAGAGACGAACGGCTTGCGTTGTCTGCCCACCCCAGGCTCGCTCGTCCTTGTGGATCCCCGACCGTCCACCATGATTGCCGAGGCGATTGTGCGTGTTATCTTTATATATAAATACACACACTCATGTTTTTAGCGTGTACGTTGACCTTGCCGCTGCGAGCCATTTTCCTGCGGGCACACCGGCTAAATAGACATCGTTTCATGGCATCGACCAGCGTGAGAACAATTATTCCGCACATCAGGTGTGTGGCATGTGTGCGCTCAGGTGGATGATTTTCCCCGTTTGAATTCAATAGACGCCACGATTTACGGCATTTTCCGAGCACACGTGATAAAAAGGATGTATATAGGACGGGCAAATATAAGTATCTTTACTTCACAGGCCTGAAAATGCCGAATACAACACCGACGAAACTATTGTCCCAGCATATTGAATATTGATCGTGGAGGAAAACACAGAGAGCCTCAGACAAGTGCATAAAATGGTTATAAGCTAAGAATTCAGTGAAAGGATCATGTGTCATCGGACGTTAACAACGTTTATTCGTGGTGCCAGGAGTGGGGGTTAAAATTGAATATTAGTAAATGAACCACAGCTCACTTCCTGCAGAAGTTGTCAGACGAATTACATACCTATACCGTGGGTGGAGTAAACATAAAATCTTCAGATACAGTAGAATATCTTGGAATTACTTTAACTTCTGATATATCGTGGAGGATACACATAAAGAACATATGGAGCACAGCATTAAAGAAACTAGGTTTTGTTTAGCGTGTAATACGAATGTCCTCGGATGAAAAAGTGAATGAGAGATGCTACTTTGCTCTGGGTAGGCCACACCTCGAATACGCCGCGAGCATTTGGGATCCTGGTCATAAATATTAACCAATTAAATTAAAAAAACACGAATACAAGCTGCACGCTTCTTTAAAAACTGCTACGAGCGAACATATAGTGGATCTCAACTTTTAGATGAATTAAGGTGGGAGACCCTAGAAACTCAGAGGCAATACGCTATGCTTAGGTTGCTTGAGAAATTCAGAACTGGTGTGTTTCAGAGCGACACAGAGAATATTATCACGACGCCTCACTACATTTCTAGGTCTGACAGAAGCGATAAAATAAGAGAGATACACTGCCCATACAGATAGGTGCAAAAACTCGTTATTTCCGCGGACAATAAGCGACCACAATAAAACAGAGCTCTACTAAATACTTTTCCATAAATCACGTCACCATTTCACCTGCCAAAACCTTACGTCTTTACACGGCTGGTGAACTAACACCCCCTGCCACACGCCCCTGCGGCGGCTCGCAGGGTATCGTGTAGATGTAGATGTAGGTATTCATAGACTAATTTAAAGTACATATCATTTTCAAAGTTCTATTTTTTCGTTTTATTTTTCACATAGTTATTATAAAAATGAATAGACTATGATCATGTTTCAATGATTGGTCTGTAAAGGGAATGGGATCTTATATTCACAGCGGTATTATGTATTAAGGGGGTTGGAGCGCAAATCGTGAGTCCCTCGGTGTCCATTTTGATAACTTTTCCAGCAAGTTTTAAAAGAAGTCTTGCACTGCACGTCACGTAAGTATAGTATGTATACTTTGGAAATAACCGTACGTGTTGATATAGAAATGATGCAAGAATAATATTTTTTTTAATTTTCTCTCAATGGAATCATTGTTTTGACTTCGGTTTGCGTAGCGGAACACGAAATTAGAGCGAAAATCGTACGAAAATCGTGTTTATTATTTGGCATGATACCTTGATAATGAATACGAAGAATTATAATATGATGAAAGGCATGTTTTCGTGTTTAGGAGAAAATCTGTCCGCAAGTAATGGGCCATTAGGCTACGTGTCAAAATATCATTGGATTAAAAAAAACAAATTGGCAATTTTATTTCCCTTTTATCCATACACAATACTAATAAGTACACTTTAGGAAAGTTACACGCCAGCTTTTACAGAAACGAAAATGGCTCCAACCACCTTCAGCGCGGGCTAATCCAACCCTGGATTTCTCTCCACCCTACCTTAATGAGTAGCATGCAAGAACTTTATTCCCCATATGTAGGTCGTATACACGAAAATATAGCACTTAGATACATTTAATCAATAGGTATACACGAAAGTCGTAGACATAAATGACTGTGTACAAAAGAATAGAATAGGAAAGGGCTATATGGAAGACTATACAAAAAAGACGAACCTGTTGGATTGGACACATCCTGAGAGACAATGGGTTCATGAAGAACATTATTGAAGGCGAAATAGAGGGAAAATTCCTGCCGGGGTGGAAATAGATCATCTGCCGTGTAAAGAAAGGTTTTGGGTGGTGAAATGGTGACGTGTATTATGGGAGTGTATTTAGTAGTTTTTTTTGTGGTTGCTTATTGTGCGCGGCGCGGTATTATGATAGGACACACTCTCAGATATAATGGCCTGCTAGCAAGAGTCATCGAAGGGATGGTGGAAGGGAGAAACACTAGAGGAAGACCACCACTTGAATACATCACACAGATAATGGCAGACACTAACACAACTTCATATTACGAACTGAAGAGAATGGCGGAGAATAGAGAAGAATGGCGAGTTGCTGCAAACCAGCCCCAGGGCTGCTAACGGAAGAAGAAGATTGTGCGCGGAAGGAACGAGTTTTGTACCTATCTGTTTGGCAATGTATCACTCTTATTTTATCGCCTCTGTCAAAGCTAGAGATGTAGTGAGTCATCATGATATATTTTCTGTATCGCTCTGAAATACACCAGTTCTGAATTTCTTAAGCAAACTAAGCCTAGCGCGTAGCCTCCGAGTCGCTAGGGGCTCCCACCATGATCCCTCTAAAAGTTTTGAGACGCAATATGTTCACTCGTAGCAGTTTTAAACGATGCGTGTAGCTTTTCTTTGTATTTTAGCAATTTTTCTGGTTAAATATTTATGACCAGGGTCCTAAATGCTCGAGGCGTATTCTAGGTGTGGCCTAGCCAGATCGAAGTAGCTAAAAAACTAAGAGAGAGATTAGGGTGTCCCATTTTGCATTGATGTCTGAAACTCATGGGTCTCAGATGGTGACATTTGATGAGAAAATGAGGATTGCAAAAAATTTCTGAAACTGGATTATATTTAGGGGGTAGTATATTCCGTTAATTTGGGGAAGAAGTGGTGGGGGCAGCGCGGAGGCCCGGTAGCGAGGCCTTTACAAAAGTGCGGAGCGCGCCAATGGGAGCCCCCATGTTAAACGAAAAGCTGCGTACGCGACTCCTAAATATAGTCCAATTTCAGAAATTTTTGCACACCTCATTTTCTCATCAAATGTCGCCATCTGAGACACTAAGACTCATGACTTTCAGACTTCGATATAAAATGGGACCCATTAATCACTCTCTTAGTTTTTCATCCGAGGACCTTCCTAATATACGTTAGATAAATCCTAGTTTATCGAATCTTTGCTACATATGTTCCTTATGTGAGTTTCCCACGATATTTCAGAAGTTAAGGTAATTCCAAGATATTTTACTGTACTGAAGATTTTACGTTTATTCCACCCACAGTATAGGTATGACAGTTTTTGGCAACTTTTGGCAACTCACGAAACATATATTTTCTGTTTAGTGCTATGGATTCTGCTTGATACTCCAAAAGTTATTATCGGGAATGCGGATGATTTTTAATCTTAATAAAGAGACAAAATATATATGGATAATGCTTATTAAAGAAGTAAGTTCATGCTGATTTCTAGTAAGTTATTGATGGAGAACATCATAAAATTGGAAAAATTATGCGTCAGCCATTAAGCGCTGTCAGATAATCGGGGTTAACTAATATGGTGGACAGTCCACGCCCTCGTTCCAGCTTATAGAATTGGCCACAATAGCAAGTCTTTCTAATCATCTTCGCCACTTGTCGTCCTCTTCACGATGTGCGATTATTTGAAAACCTGTCCGAGGGAAAAAAATTTGCGGAAAGCGACGAAATAGTTTTATTTTTGACGATTTATCGCTTTGCTTGTTTTTGAGGAAAAGTCACTGGTAAACGGTACGGAACGACCTTGGGGCGTCGGGCAACGGAAGGGAAATGCGAAAATAGCCGGGGGAAAATATTTTCTCTCGGAAATCTAGTGTGCGGAACTAAATATGTGACGAACTTTGCCCTATACTAAGTTAAAATTAACTTTGTTAAACGATGAGGGTGGACGAAGGCTATCTGTAAATACGACAAGACGCTGTACAAACGTGGCCGCCGGGTATTGGTTTCAAAGAAACGCTCATATCCTCTGAAGCTGAGGACTGTAAGTGAATTAGTTGAGAGACGAATTCTGGTTTTAAATTGGGAGTGACTTCGGTGTCATTTGACAAATATTCTGGTTGATTACTGAAAGACATTCCCTCTTTTTTATTTGAATGGTAAAATCTCACCTTTCCTCGATACTGACTGGGCAACGGCCTGCCAAGGTGGACATACCAGGTTAGGGCGTCTGCGTGTTAAGTTCAGGGTAGGCTATTTGCCTTTTATTAGAAGTACAAAGCATTTTTGAGGAGTAGGTACTTGTCGGAATTTCGGAAGACCGCCCCCACCCGCCCTTCACCATCCCCGCCGGTTCACAGTGGGCTCAAATCGAAAATCGCCGGACAAAAGTCCATAATTGCTTTTTTTGAGATAACATCTTGAAACTTGGCACATATACACACAAGTGATTGGTAATTATGGAATGGTAAGTCATTTCTCATAGGTCTTACCTGTTACCTAGGTACAGAGACTCAAACATGACCAAATTTCCAAAAAAAGCGCCCGCTCTCTTTTTTCTTCGAAAATCTTAAAAGTTGAGCAGATATAGGAGTAATGGAAGATTTTTTATGAAATAAAAAAATATTATCATTTGTGAGCAAGGTACTTTTCCTATGCTATACATAAGTTGCAGACATTTTTGAGCATATTTGAGTTCTATTACGTCACAAAATGGCGGACCCTATTTTAGACAATATTTTACATAAAGTAGACAATATAATCCTTATTCGGAAAATGCTCTATGGGATACTTCATCAGAGTATAAATTGAAGATATTTCTAGATTATTCCGTAAAATGTTTGAAAAAAGGTTGCGACGCCGAGAATAAACTCGATTTTTCGATCGCGCGTCGCGGCCCGGCTCCGCGCAGCGGGACGTGGAAATACCGTGACTCCGCCTGATTGCTCAAATTCTGCGGACATTAACTCCTCGAATTCAACTTTTTCAGGCTATACATGTTGTCACTGATTTCTAAAGATTCTATACTGAAGATTTTGCGAGGATATTGGATCGAGATAATGGATCAGTGCACGCGTAACTGCGGTAAATTTGTTTTTCTTTGGATAATTTTGGGAATCAAGCCGCAAATTATGAACGCCTTTCAACTCTTGAGAAAGAATGCGGGTTCTCGGAGTACCATGCATGCTTCCCATGAGAAGGCAACACTTCGGATTCCCTTCACCCTCTCCTCCCCCACCTCGAACTACACCCTCCGCCTTTACTCCCCGAGGAGGGTGGCGCGAAAAGGAACGTTTTATGACACCGGGCTGCCGTTGACGGTATTAAGCGGGTATTTCCTTTAAGAAATGCATATTGGCAGGCAGTTATAGTTTGGTTTTGGTGAAGTAGTGTAGCTCAAATTTGGAACTGAGTGATACTGCTCGGATACTGCTATTCGTCCGAGTGCTGTTGCCCATGTCTGCAAGTGGCATATGTTATGTGTAGAATGACGTAAGCCGTCGAAGTACACTTGAGCGGAATACTTCTGCAATTGGTCTACACTGGGGTTGACACTGTTCTACACCTGCAAAATATCGTGCAAGCCTCCATCATAGTATGTAGCACGGGGAGATGCCACACCAGGTGTGCAGCACTCATCCCAGGTCAATTGAGAACCCCGTTCGTTACCGCGGTCACTAGGCGCAGGCCAAAAGCAGTCAGGATAACAGTGCGCGGTCAGACCAGGAACTAGGAGAGTGCTACGTAGACGAACACGCTAACATGCAGTACACTAATTAAGATACAACAACTAGTTGTTATCATAACCCTTGTGTGTATACCCGGGTACCCAAAACCCCAAAAAGCGAAAAAAAATCAATGTTCTGGTACGTATTTTGCCTTAGGCCTTGCCTTTTGATCCTCGCGATTTAATCTTTTGACAGTGTAATAAGGAAAAGAACGGTGTAAAAAATATAAAAATTATATGTTTGGCAACTATTTGAAAAAGCTACCTTCCCATGCACGGCCAGGTACCCATACTAACCCTCTTAATTTTTTGATCTCAAAATCGTTAGTATTTAATATAATCTCTATTTATAAACATATACAATGCAAAATTAATGCAAAAATGAATAAAACAACAATTTGAGTATAACAAATTTTTAATAAACAAATAAAGTAACAATATTTTATTTTGTTTCTCTCGTCTCACAATTTGTGAAGCGTGTATTTTGTGATAACTTTCAAACGTCCGCTGTTTACAAAATAAAACTTTTATTCATTGGAACATTAGCTACTAAATATTACTTATTACATAATGGGAAAAATGCTTTTGTGACACAATGTTCATCGCAAATAGTCTTATTACAAGAATCACAAGATTTTCTTGTCTTTCTACGTAATCTATTAGGCTGTTGTATGCATACCTCACATATTCCAACAACAGTTTTTCTACCAGTACTATCTCTGGGAGTAGAAGTACTTGACATCTCAACATTCTGCACACTTCTGCCAATGACACCTTGAATGGCATTTTTTGTTAAAAATTCCTCATTACTTGATGATTTTGAGCACGATCTTCAATCAATGGCTTTGCTAAATCCTCACTCAATTGCCACAAGAAAAGTCGAAGTTGATCTGTTCTTTTTAGTGTCGTCTTGTTATTTTCCTAATATATGATATAAGCTGCAAAGGTAGCAATGTCTAGCATATTATAAAACATCGCAAATGGACATCTAGAAGTAAGCCATTGGGTAGTGCAGCGGCCGAGATTTAGATCCATTGCATCGACACCAACCGTGTATTTGTTTAGTTTTGTATTTTGTATAGTCTAATATCATTTCTGTTTTTTTATCATTATCTGATATATTCGCGTCATAACGCATCGTTGATAGGAGAGTTACATATTTGTTCTTTTTAGGTACATATGAGCAGAGTGCTACATTTTCATCAAACCCAAAAATGGTGGAGTACACTTCCCTATCCCTCGAAGCAGCCATAGCCTTGGGAATGTATGGATTGTTCTTTCTAACAGTACCAAGAATCGTTATATTCCATGATAGCCGAAGCCTAGCAACAGGTAATGTAGTAAAAAAGTTGTCTATGGTTATGTTTCTGCCACTACCTTTATATATCACCGCGAGCTCTTTTACTTCCCTTTCCCCTTGATTTTTTTCACGAATGCTTCCTTGCTTTCCTGTGTTTATATAATGCCATGAAGTGGATACCCATTTTCAGCATCGCAAATCCACCACATTTTAATTCCATACTTCCCAGGTTTACTGGGTATATACTGGGTAAACCTCGTTCGTCCTCGATATGGGTAAAGCTGCTCATCAATAGCTAGATTTGCAGATGGCCGGTAAAGTCTTGATAAATTGTTATTTAACATGGTCCTTAATTCTCTAATTGGAGCTGCTTTGTCTGCACGTGCTCATTCTTGGCGCGTGTCGGAATTGTCAAATCGTAAAAACTGATTAATCGCCGAAAAGCAATTTATGCCCATGGTTGCTCTGTGCGAAGGAAAAGATAAAGTCTTTCTCATGTCACTTGCCTCATGGTCGACATGGCATCCGTATTACAATTATTTACTTCGGCACAAATCAAGATACCGATATAAGCGTACGTTTCACGGCTAGATATGTTCTTCCATACGCGAGGCTCTTTATCGGGATGTTTTGAATGAAAATCTTGGTATTCTTTTTGTGCTCTCTGATTTGTGCAACGAATGATTATGTCTACCATTTCTTCAGAAAAAATTCTTTTGAATGTATTACAATTGGGCAATGTTTCTGTACTCTTGTGAGGGCCAGCCCTTTGACGTTCAATATTACGAGCTGACACTTGACGCTGCGGTAAAGAAGTTTTAGACCATTCTGTTTTATCTTTTGCGATGAATTTCACCCGCAAATCCCAGGACGACTCCATATCCTTCCCCAGAATTGTTTCTATATCTTCGGCCACTACAACAACCCCCGCCCTTACCTCTGCCTCTGCCACGGTTAAGAGCTCTCTGAATATCCACCTCACTTCCACTCTCTTTAACATCACTCGACTGACTGCTGTCTTCATAATTGTCATCTTCATCCAGATCTATGAAATTAATACACGTTCAAGCTCCCTTCATCAATGTCATTTAGGAGCAGGTGGTAGCGTGTTATTTTATTTATTTATTTTAACTACCCCGAACATAGTACTTACGGCCAATTTAGATTAGGGGTAATAAATTCAGGCTTCACTTTGTGGAACCTCTCCATATCGGAAATCAAAACATTCAAGTAATGGTCCACTAATATTTTTATATTATTAAAAAAATATGTATTAGTGGACCATTACTTGAATGTTTTGATTTCCGTTATTTAAGGGGAATAACTTTAATATCAGACGGACACAAACACCCATGTTCTGGGTAGATAATACTTTATCCAGGCGGGACTCAAACCGCGATCCTCGGGTTAGCAGGCGAGGACTTTACCCCGCCGCCACCGGGGCCGACCCCATGGGAATTCTCCCCCACCACTATCTTTACTCAGTAGCAAATGATGTGCAGCTGGAAGTACGTGCAAAGTAGCAAACGATATTTCAAATGTATATACTGTTTATTCCACGTTTAATCTTCAGGGGTACCCGAGTATGCGTTAGTGTTAGAAAACCCGAGTATACACACAGGGGTTAATGCGAATGATATACAGCACTCATCATCATCATCTGCTAAAAAGCCTGAATTTGCTTCCTCGCTTAAATTGACTTTTTTCTCCTGTAAATTCAGAGGTGGAACGCGTCCGGAAGTCATCTGGTGCCGATGTGCGGCTGTCCATTTGTAGTGTTGTTCCGCGGACCGAGTAATCGCGTTTTTAAAAGAAATCAACGTTTTTAATAAATTATAAATTTTTTATATGTATATGCGTATTACACAACGTTATGCAAATTTTATCCCACACTAGGACTAAAGCGATTTAGCTTCAATTACACAAACTTGGTATTACCTATGGACGAGAGTGGTGCGAAATGACCGCAGTAGTCGACGCACCCTTAAACAACAATTCTACTACTACTACTCCGCGGACCGACCGCGGTCAGAGTGTTTTGAGCAGAATTGACAGCCTAAACAGGAGGCTGTGGGAATTATGTGTAGGCATAGGAGCAGAATTAGTAGATCTTCGACCGGTGCTCGTATCGTGCCGTGCTCCCCTCAACCGTTCTGGGGTGCATTACTCCGCCCTGCCGTCAGAACTGGTGGCTCATAGGATTTTTGAGTATTGTAAGTATTTTTTAGGCTAGAGAGTAGGTTAATCCGTGGGATTCAAAAGTATAGATCGGATAACAGCCTCCGAGTAAATCCGGGTAACGAAGGCCTTCATTACCGAAAAAACTTAGGGTAAGCACAAATAAATAAATGTTACTTCCATAGCGAAAATAATTTCAACACGCGCTCTCAAGATAGCTGCGAAACTTCAAAGAAAAACTCGCTTCTCATTGGTTTCAGAGAACATCAAAAAGATAGCTCGCAGAATTATCGTGAATCTCGAACCGACATTCATCTAGCCAAATACGGTATAAATTTAGTAATAGTAAATTTCCGTAGCGTAAAGAACAAACGTGCCGAAGTTGAGAATATATTTGAAAACGTAGATACAGTAATTGGAACAGAGAGCTGGCTTGCAGAGGATATTAACGACAGCGAAGTTTTTCCGACAGGATATAAAATCTATAGACGTGATCGGCCCGATAGGACTGGCGGTGGAGTATTCATAGCAGTTAAAAAGTGTTTGAATAGTACCGCACACACATTAGACGACAATGGAATAGAGAGCGTTCGGTGTACCTTTAAGCAACAAAACCAAATAAATATGCATATATGCTCATTTTACAGGCCACTACATTGCAAAATCGATGATTTGTACAAATTATATGCTCAAATAACATCATTTACCTCGAAAGATAACAAAAGCGTAATAATTATCGGTGGGGATTTCAACCTCCCAACTATAAATTGGAAAACCAATAGCGTTTAACCAAGTGTGAGGAAGCGTTATATAAGCGAAGCCTTACTTAATACACTTTCAAACCACTCTCTTATTCAAATATTAAACGAATCTACGAGAGGTAATAAAATATTAGACCTTTTAGCTGTTAGTCACCCTACAATGATCAAACACGTCGATATCCTCGAAGGCATTAGTGATCATAAAGTAATGTTTCGACTTTGAAAGCAACAGTATATTCGACTGTAAAACCCAAACGTAAAGTCTACTTATTTGAAAAATGCGATTACATTAAATTCGGGGAGACGTTAGAAGCTTCACAGACGTTACGAAAAAAGAAATTTGTACATTCCACTCTTAAAAGTTTATTGCCGACCAAGGTTTTGACTGCACAGTAATCATTATCGAGGTACATTTTCATCATATGCCAGTCAATGCGTCTCTTCTCTATATATTGACTCGAATATGATATAAATGTACCTTGATAATGATTACTGTGCAGTCGAAACCTGGGTCGGCAATGAACTTTAAGAGTGGACTATGCTGAGTTATTTTTTCGTCATATCTTATACAGCTTCCGCCGACCGTCGTGGCTTCAGATGTCCAAAGATATTCTTTGAGTATAACCAATAATTTCGATTATAGTATGCAAGTTTACCAGCCTTTGCAGTACCCGCGCCACGTACCGCTTTCTCTGCTTATGGTTACGGCGCTCACCTGGCCAGTTTTGGCGCATTATTGCCAGAACGCCTCTGGAGAAACCGTAGCCAAGTGTAAAACATCTGATTCCCATACGCCTGGCAGTGCCTTAGGACCGCGTTCTCTCTTCCACTCGAGCTAGAATCGATTGTACATAGTTGCCCACGACTATAGATGGGCAAACCCGCTCATTTATGGGAACTCATCCACTCTGGACCGGTCCTTTTTGGGACTCGTTCCTTTTCACAGGTTAACTATTTCTTTTTTATTGGTGGTCATGTATTTTTACTTTTTACATGTCTTGGGGTTTAAATAATGTAAAAAAAACTAGAAATACTTTCAATTGAACCAAAACCCCACGCAGACAACAAGCGCTCAACCACCTTGAAATGTATGAGTGGTACCGGTATTTGTGTCATGGATTGATGACGTCGCCCGCATCGCCAACGGCCTCAGACTGTGTCGAGGGACTTCGAATTTGTATATACGTGGAGGTATGTGTTTGTGAGCGAGTGTGTATTTATATATATTCTGGTCTTAGGCGAGAGAGTAAACATAAAATATTCAGATACAGTTAAATATCTTGGAATTACCTTAACTTCTGAATTATCTTGGGGAACACACGTACAAAACACATGCGGCACATTATTAAAGAAACTAGGTTTTGTTAAGCGTATAATAGGAAGGTCCTCAAGGCGTTCTGCGGTCTATTTCCTTAATCTTCTGCCTGTGATCGTAAACGAATAATTTAAAGTAGTTTGAACGAGATAGCTCCCTAATCATAATGGAGATCTTATTCAAAATATGCGTTTTAATTTCAGCAGCTGTTGAAAGCATTAATAAAAATTTCATCATTAATGGTGCAATAATATTCTATTATGTGACTGAAATACTTAGTAATTTAATGAAATTATCAATATGAGGCTTTAACTTGACTCATTTTCCTCACGCGGTACGTTTTAAACTCTTTCACATCAGAAGGTTTTTTTAGGTTAAAAAAAAAAATTCTGCGGTAGCTGTATGATTTTTTTTTCAAGAATTCAATTCAATTCACTTTTTATCGTGGGCCTTTCGGGCCCATGGGATATTTTACATGGATATTACAAAAATAAGAAAAAAAATAAATAAAGAAAAAAAGAAGAAATGTAAGAAAGAAGGTTGAGAAAATATAAAAAAAGTCACACTGCTAATTTTTGACGAGTTCTAGGTGTTGTAAATTCCTCATTTCTGTAAACAAGGCTCTGGATTGCATTCGTGTCCCATATAAAAGGGCTGGTATCTTTCGTCATAAATCTCGTAAAATAGTACGGTAAGGAGCTGATTTTTTGGTGTCCTTAGATAAAAGGTAATTGCTGCTGGGGTCGTTCTATGCTTGATATTCGTTGTACTTCTCCGATCCCACGTAATGGTGCCTCCAACGTTGGTGAAGGAATCAACTAAATCTCATTTCTCTCCTCGTTGTGTGACTTTAGTCTTCTTTTTATCCATTTTAATGATGCATTCTTGAAGAAATTGGTCCATCGACTCAGGACTTCAACTTATGTACTTCTTATATCCTATGTATATGTACTAAGTGGAGTGCCTCAACAATGTATCGTATGTAGACCATAATAAAAACTGAGTTTCGCTAAATGCACTCCCATAATACACGTCACCATTTCACCCCCCAAAACCATATCTTATATCTTCACTCGGCTGGTGCCCATACACCCCCTCCCATAAACCCATCAATCGGCTCTTAGGGTAGTGTTTAGATGTAGGAATGACACGGTTTTATGATACTTGAATTACGAGCTGCGTAAAAGCAATCTCAGGATTACTGTTTACTGGATTAACTGTTGTTGATAAAAGTTTATTCGGTCTAGGTATGTGCTGTCCAATCCCAGAGGACTTGCTCATTTCCGCTGCAGATAGTAATTAGCTACAATCCATATTTACCTCAAAAACAAGGCGTTTCTTTTGCATTCGACAGAAGTTGAAGGATGGAAATATATTAGACGAACTTCCCATTCTAAGGTTTAAGTAGAAGAAAATTCATGATGACTGAATCGGTAAAATAACTAATTTTCGCAATAGGTTTCTTTGTTACCCGTAAAAAAAGATATTTTTTAAATTTAAGGACGCTAAGATAGGTTTGGACGCCGGTAGCCCTCTATTAGCAATTTGACGACACAATTCTCCACCCATCCATTATGTATTAAATAATTGAGGGATAATTTGTGCTACATTTTGCATCTTTTGTATCTGATAAATTATCTCTGGATTTTATTTCGTTCACGGATCAAATATTTCTCCACGCTCTAGGATTTGAGTGCAGAGCCTTCCTACAATTCGGCAACGTATCTTTCTCCTGCGCTATGGCGTGGGGTTTTTTCTAATGGTTTCACCGTTCCTTGCTCCGCGCATTTATCCAATAAAAGGTGTGGCCGGGGAGAATTTAAGCTTCGGAGCCGATTAGCGTCGCGAAGGGCGTACCAAACTCGTAGAAAAAGCGGAGGGGTCCTCGGGGACGAGAGGCAGGCAGGAGTGGTGAACATGCAGACGCGTCACTGTAGGGATTGGAGGAGAAACCCTAGGCAGGCAAACATTTTAAGAGTTTTCGTTATTAATACTGAGAGCCTGACGGTTGACGATTCCCGCCAATGGTCTTCCGTTTGCTTCGCAAAGTCTGACGCAACATCCCTCGGGTATGTCAGCATGTGAAGTGAGCAGTCTCGATTACCCCCAAGAATTGTGAACCGAGAGAATTTCAATTGGGTAGTACGCTAGAGGAAAATGGACATAGTAGCAAAGGCATGAGGAGGAGAATAGCGCTAGCTAAGGAGACATTTAGTAATAGAAGGGAGCTGATGACGGAGACATTGGGTAGGGATGTGAAGAAGAGGCTGGTGAAGAGCTTGATATGGAGCGTAGCGTTGTATGGTGCAGAAACGTGGACCCTCTGAAAAGAGGACGAGAATATGCAGCAGGCATTTGAAATGTAGGCGTGGAGAAGGATGGAGGAGGTGCGGTGGACGGATAGAAATACGAACGAGGAAGTGCTTGAGGTGGTGGACGAGGAAAAGGATGCTTCTGCATGAACTCCGGAATAGGCAGGGTAGGAAGAAATAAAATGTAAACCGACGAATTATATGGTGAAAAAACTCGAATAGTGCAGTCGTCTCGCGCGTGAGAATTAAATGTGAAAAAATAGGATAAATTCACATTTTTTGTCGAGGTAATACTGTTTTTGTGTACTCTGCACCGTCCTCGCCGGTGTATCTTAAGGACGTCGGTCGAAGTAGTCCCACATGGGCAGATTTTTCTCCTTTCCAGGGCATGAGTGCCGGTTAATATTTATATTTTAGTCGAAAGAAAGCTTTTCATATTCCTAATTCACTCAGGTAGGCAAATACGACCATATTTATACGGTTCAATTGGGCAGCAAGTGTGTGAAGATCGACACTATTTTCGACTTCATACGTCCGTTTTCCTGAGATAAACTGACTTTATGCAACCCTAGTATGGAGGCATAGATACTCAGGATTAAGATAATCGAGAATCTTTTCATATCAATTAGTCATTCTTTTTGTCGAGTTTGTCTATCCTCATCCTGATCGAACAGTACCCTTTTAAATCAAATTAAAATAGTTTGAGTGAGATAGTTTGCTAGTCATAATAGAGACCATATTAGAATTATGCGTTTCATTTTCAGCAGCTGTAGAAAGAATGAATCAAATTTTGCATTATTTATGGTGCAATAATACACTTTTATATAAATGAAATTCTAAGTAATTATGTAAAAATATCTATGTAAGTCTGCTACTTGACTCTTTTCTTCATCGGTACGTTCAAAACTCCTTCTAAACGGAAGGTTTCAATGATCTTGAAAAAAATTATTGAGGTGACTAGATTTTTTTTCAAAAATGATTGAGAAATTATACAAACTACACCTTGCAAATTTTTGAAGAGATCTAGATGTTGGAAATTCCTCATTTTTAAATAATGTCTTTGTGAAGTGAATGGACGAACTATATTGTATGTAAAATGATTGGTAGGTCTTCTTTTTTGTCAAGTGTCATATATGGTCATTTTCTCTTCTACTCTTCATCAAATCTCATAATTTTTTATTTGTCCGTCCATTTATCTTCAGCATCCTCCTCCAGCACCAGGTTTCGATGGCATTTAGTCTGTTCTGGTGAACTTTTCCAATGTATACACCTTTCTTCAAAAATCTAGGAAATAAGTTGGATTAAGGGCCGATATTTTGTGCCTTTGGGAGGGTGAGATATTTTTCTATAAATAAGACAAAATTCATTGATATCTTGGAGGAATGATGTTTCGCTCAAAGTACCTTAGTTCTGCGTATCGAGGTGTCAATAATTAAGCATACACCTTGTCGCTGAAGTACTTTGCATGAGATATAAGTGAGAGATATCGGACGGTATTTCAATGGTAGTTCCCTATCTCAGCTTTTAAATATGAGCGTGACATTAGCAATTTTCCAGTCTTTGGGATTTACCCTCATTTTTTCATTCGTGTGGCCAGGAGTGAGGGCTAGAAATCTTAGGCTAGCGGGGCTAGCTTAGGCTAGCTTCAGGCTTAGGTTAGCATCTTAGTAAATGCCCCACGGTACACTTCTTGCGAAATTCATCATAACAACGCCATGTCAACACTGTGGGTGGAGTAAACGTAAAGTCCTCAGAAAAAAATACCTGGTATTAACTTAACCTCAGATATATCGTGGAAAACACACATACAAAACATATGCGGCACAGAATTTAAAAAACTAGGATTTATCAAGCGTATAATACGAAGGTCCTTGGATAAGAAAGCAAAGGAGAGGTTCTACTACCCTTTATTAGGCCTCACCACGAATACGCCGTGAGCACTTAAGACCCCGAACAGAAAAATTCAACCAATACAATGATATAAAACTCAAAAGAAAGCTGCGCGCTTCGTTAAAAACTGCTACGAGCGAACATGTAGTTTCACAGCTTCCAGAGGGATTATGTTGGCAGTCGCTAGGGACTCGGAGGCTACACGCTAGGCTTAGTTTGCTTGCGAACTTCAGAATAGATGTGTTTCAGGGCGATGCAGATAATATTATTTGACACCACACTACATCTCTAAGTCCGACAGAGAGATCCCGTACCCAACTGATAGGTACTAAATTCGTTCTTTCCACGCACTATACGTAACCATGATAAAACCGGAGCTCCACTTAAAACACACCTATAATACACTTTACCATTTCACATCCCAAAACATCATTCTTAGCACGGTTTGTGTTCTGACACCCTAATCCACACGCTCATTAGAAAGCAGGAAAGTAATTCGATGTAGATGTACGTGTTCGTGATAGATTTATTATAGTGCATCTACCATCAACTACACTGACAACATACCATGTACAAGCACTGAATACCATCTACTACGGAGTTATTTTTTAAGCTAATTCTCTGTACATATGGGCAGGAATTTCTTCAGGACTAGGGGGTTTATTGGGGCTAAAAATGATTTAACCAATTTTTGATTCCGTGGAAACAAATATCAATAGGCGGCATTGTTCGCCGGCAACGATCACCCACTGTGATGGATGTATTCAGTGATGACTTGTTGGACACATTTTGAAAGTAGTGGTTTAATTAATTATCATTGTCCAAGATATTTGTTAGTACTTCGCCATTATCGTATCGCAGTGGATTAACTGTTGATATATCACCTAAAACTTCCTTTAAGTATGACCAAAATGCTTTTGGATTAATCCTTAACTGTTCTCCAAGTTTTTTTATTCTAAAATCTATGAATGCACCCCAAAACACTTCATTCGCATTGGCTATAGACGAAATATATTTTTCAAATATTAAATTTCGACCGTCGATGGACTATTTTTTATCGCCAGATGGAATATATATATTTTAAATTATTAAATTAAATTACCGGTAGACAAGTTTTCACGAAGTGTTTCTCATTTTGGCGTGGCATCGCGTGGTAGATGGCATCTTGGCGCACGAAAGTGAAGCCTGATCTTTTTTTTGCGAAGAACAATCCACCTAACATGGCTACCGCGCATAATGTTTCCATAAATTTGATAAAATATGATGCGCTTTTTTGGAAATTATTTTCTCGTCGCGTTTCTCCAAATAAATCAACATAGTGGCGCAACAACTGTGAAAATAATTCCGCAATATCTACGACGGATTACAAATGATCCATTCAATGACACCCACTGCCCATTGAAAAGCACAAGTAATCCGCTGTCATATGGTACCATATGATTTCATCGATTCACTTTATTTATCTACGGCTCGGTGGAGTGTCGCCAATCGCTTGTTAGTCGCAGAAACAGGGAGGCAATGAGAAAAAAATATAATTTATTCAGAGAGCTTCCTCATTCAATCGAAAGTCCTTGATAATATCGATGTAAAAACTGAGGCGTTTGCTGCGAGATGGTGATTTGAATAAGTGATTTGAATATCGCACAAAAAAGTGTTTAGCACCGGGAAACACGCAACTTAGAGCGAGCCTTATGAGGAAAGGTTTTTTATTGCACCATATATAATGCAATATATAATTCACGCTTCCTACAGCTGCTGAAATTAAAGCGTATTCGAATGTGACCTCCATTATGACTAAGGAACTATCTTGACGTCATATATATAAGCGAGTTCTATACAGCCGTCGGCCGTCTCTCGCATCCTCTTCTCCAAGCCTCCTTGTCTCTCCAGTCTTCGTTCTCTAATTGTCACCTTTTCATATCTTGGGTGACTTGCTTTGTCCAGTCTTCTGGTTGTCTTCCTCTCTTCCTCCGCCCTGTTGGTTGCCAATTTAATATTTTTTTGGCCAACGTTTCTCCTCCATTCTTTTTACATGTCCATACCAGTTTAGTCGTCTTTTCTCTATTTCTTGTATGATGTTTTCTCCTACCTGCATCATTTTTCTTATATTTTCATTTCTTAGTTTTTGTAGTTTTGATTTTCTGCAGCTTCCTCTTAGAAAATCCATCTCTACGACCTCCAGTCTCTGCCTATCCCTTTTGGTCATTTCCCATGTCTCTGCTCCGTAAAGGAGTATACCAACTCTGAATAATTGGTTTTTATATTTGTAATTTTGTTTTCCTAATTATGTCTTTTGACCATAATATACTATTCATTTTATTTATTGCTAGTTTTGACTGATGTATTCTGTTTGTTATCTCTTTTTTACTGGTTCCTTCTTTTCCAATCGTTACACCTAAGTATTTATACTCGCTGCAGACTTCGATGGCATTTCCTTCTATTTCCAGATTCCTTGCCTTCGCATTTATTACCATATATTTTGTTTTGTTGAAACTTTTTTTCATGCCCGCCTAATTGTATGTTTCTATCAATTTCCTCATCATATATTCCGTATCTTACTTATCTCCTGCAATTACTATTTGATCGTCAGCAAAAAGTAATGTATATAGTGAGTCTCCGTCTATTTTTATTCCCAATTCAGCACATTTGTTCTTCCATTCCTTCAGAGCTACGTTAATATAAATTTTAAAAAGACTAGGTGATAGGCGGTACCCTTGCCTTAGTCCTTTATTGGGTTTAATTGACGGAGATAGTTTACTTCCTATTTTTACTTTTGTTTCTAGGTTTTTATGACGATTTTTATTGCTATAATGTATTTTACGTTCATATTTCTTTCATCTAGAATGTGGTTAAGATTTTTGATAGGAACTGTGTCGTAGGCCTTTTCTAAATCTATGAATACCAGATGCGTTGCTCCGTTTCTTTTTCTTATATTTTTCCTAGTTGTTTTGATTTAACTATGTTACCTACACAGGATCGTCCTGCTGTGAATCCACTTTGCTCTTCCCCGACAGTTATTTCATGCTCTAAAATAATCTTGAATTCAAACTACCTTTAAATGGAACGGATTCAAATATCGAAGATCTTCCGACACCAAAGTAGTCCTTTTTGCCCTTGATATTTTAATTTCGGGTGATTATAATGCTCCGGGTGATACTATTTTCCTTATTCTTTAAGAAAATATGTAAAAAACAAGATTCACTCCTTCATCTCCAAGGACCAATTGGGGTAGATTGAGGGAGGAAAGTGTCTAAATATTTTTATATGACTGAGATCCAAAGTAATTATATAAAAATATCATTATAAGTCTCTTACTTTACTCCTATTCTCCACGTGGTACGTTTAAAACTCGTACGCAATAGAAGGTTTTTTACGACACAGAAAAAATTATTGCGGAAAATATATGATTTACTTTCAAATATAGTTAAGGAAACATACAAACTACTTTATCTCTCTCCAATGGCGCTACAGCCGTGGTTGAGCCTTGGCCTCGTCAAATTTTCCGTCTCCATCCATCTCGGTCTCTTGACTGTTCTCTCCTGTTCGTGATTCTTAGTAGGTCTCTTGCATCCTTGCTTATATTATCTTCCCACCTTGCCCTTGGTTTTCCCACTGGTCTCTTTCCTTCCATACTCTCCAAGAAGACTTTTTTTGCCACCCTTGTCTCTGGCATCCGCAGGACTTGTCCTGCCCATTGGAGCCTCATTAGCTTAATGTGTGTGGAAATTTTAGTTTCTTTGTATAGTTAACATATTTCACGTTTCCAACGAATTCTCCATATCCCTTCACTGTTTACCGGCCCATAGATTCTCCTCAGCATTCTTCTTTCTAGGCTATCCAGTAGTTCAGGCCATCATTGTCCATGTTTTACTTCCATGTGACAGAACTGTACGTATAAGGGTTTTATAGAGTTTGACCTTTGTTTCTCTGTACATATTTCTAGACTTAAAGACAGGAAGTAGGGAGTAGAAGGTACAGTTTGCTGCATCTATTCGCTTCCTTATTTTCTTGGTCTCATCGTTGTCCGAGGACACATTGGTACCCAAATAGGTAAAGTTGTTTCTACCTTCAAAGTTGTAGTTCCCAATGGTGATATTTTTCCCATTACTAACTCTATGCTTTCTACTTTGTAAATAAAATTAGTTTTATGTTCGTTTACTGTAGGGCCAAGATCTTTGGCAGCTGTTTCTATGTTCTCAAAGGCTTCCTTTATTGATTATACAGCTCCTCCCAAAATGTCCAGGTCGTCTGCGTATCCTACAATTTGTTTTTATTTCTTTGTGAGGGTTGCGTTAGTGTCAATTCCAGTATTTCTTTTAATATGTTCTAGGGCAAGATTGAAAAGCATGGGTGCTAGTCCGTATCCTTGCTTTAGTCCTTCGGTTACTTCAAAATTGCAAGTTAGGCTTCCAGCTACTTTCACTTGACATGGAGTGGTCGTCATTGTGGCTTTAACCAATCTTACTAACTTTTGGGGTATGTGGTGGTCGAACATGATGGTAAGTAGCTTATTCCTATCGATACTATCATACGCTTGTTTAAAGTTGACAAAGATTTGATATAGATCCAAGTTATACTCCCAGAATTTTTCTGATAATTGTTGTACTGTGTAGAGTTGATCTAAGGTATCTACCAGGTCTGAATCCCGCCTGGTATTCCCCTATTATATTTTTAGCATAAAATTCCAGTTTATCCTTGATAATCATTGTAAAAATCTTATATGCTTTGCATATTAGGGAAATCCCTCTGTAGTTTGTATATTCGAGCTTATCCCCTTTTTTATGGACTGAGCAGATTAAACTTGTAAGCCATTCCTTGGTGGTTTTTTCTGTGCTCCATAACGTAACATGAGCTTATGGAGCATGGCTGCTAGTTGCTCCCCACCATATTGGAATAGACTCCAGGAAGGTTATCTATTCCTGGCGCTTTATATTTTTTCTACTTATTTATGGCTCTCAATGTGTCCTTTATGGGTGGTGGCTCAATCGTATCTTCTCTATCTGCCTCTGATTCTAGTCTTGGATCTGGTGGGACACTTAACATGTTTCAGCTTGGATTGAGTAGCTCATTAAAATATTGCTTCCATCTAGTCATCACCTTTTCTTTGTCATTCAGCAATTCACCATCGCGTTCTCTGCATATGCTAATGCTAGGCTGAAAATCTTTCTTAAAAAGGTTAATTCCCTTATAAGCTTCCCGTGTGTTATTCTCTCTGAAATTTTCTTCAGCTTTTAGCATGTTGAAATTGAAATATTCTTTTTTCCTTTTCTTTAGAATTCTACTAGCTTCCCTTCTGTATTCTTCATACTTTGATTTCTTGTCCCTGGTGGGCCTACCAAATATTTTCTTCTGAGTTTCTTTTCTGGATGGTCTCGGTGCACTCCTGATCGATCCACTCAATCTTTTTATTCTGTGGTTTGTGCCCCAGTGTTGTTTCTGCGGCTTGCAAGATTGCATTTTTAATGTGCTGCCGCTCATCTTCTACTAAGTTTTCTGTATTATGTAGTCTACTAAAATTTTTCATGTTTTCGCTTTATGCTTTTTCGTAGCTTCTTCTGGTGTTGGGGCAGTCTAGTTCCTCTAAATTCAGTTTTGGAAGCGCATGTTGTCTATTTGGCCTTTTGCTTGTTATGCGACATCTAAAATACAAGCATACCAGGAGATAAGTCGATTCCACTCTTTTTCGATTCCGATTCCAATTCATTCAAATCGATTCCCGATTCTAGATTCCGATTCCATCGATTCCTATTCCTATTCCTAATAACAGGTGATATATTGATATACCAGCAGCGTACGACTATTATTTATATTCAAGTATTGGCTGAAATAAAATAACAAAGACAGTTAAGTCGCTCAAAAAGTACATTTATTAACAAATAGCAAGTATATCCTCAGCTTATTGAGGTAGATAAAAAATACAAACTGATTGTCTACACCCAAAATTACTGAGACAAATATGTTGTGATAAATGAAGTTTGATTTAAAATATTTATCCAGCTGGAATCGATGGAATCGGAATCGACTTTAGGCGATCGATTATCGATACCGATTCTAATCCTGAGAATCGGTGGAATTGAGAATCGACATTTGGATTCGACTCATCCTTAATACCTGGTAATGATCTGACTCACAGTTTGCCCCTGTAAAACTTCTTACATTTGTGACACTGGAAGCTTCCCTTTTCTCAATTAGTACATGATCTATTTGGTTGGGGTGGCTGTTATCCGGGGTGGTCCATGTTCATGTGTGAATGTCTTTCCTAGGGAATTGAGTTGATATTACCACCATCCTTCTGGATATAGCGAATTCAGTGGTGCGTATTCCATTGTCGTTACTTTCTGTGTGAAGGCTATATTTCCCTACTATATCTTGGTAAATTTCGTCTCTTCCGATTTTTGCGTTGTAGTCTCCTATCACTCTCTTGATATCATTCTTTGGAATATTGTCAAATATTTGTTCTAGCTTTATAAAGAAAGTTTCTTTGGTAATTTTGTCTTTATCTTCCGTTTCCGCATGGGCATTTATAATTGATAGGTTAAAGAATTTTGTTTGGAGTCTCAGAAGACAGATTATGTCGTTAATTGGTTTAAAATTAAGGACACTTTCCTTTAATCTTTTATCTACAATAAAATCAACCCCACATACAGACTACACTCTGTTAGTTTTTCTAAGCTAATAAGAATGGGAAACACTTATGACTTAACTTCACTTAATTTCATCCGATTACCTTTGTAATATAGTTAAGACCATTCAAACTAAACTGTTTCAAAAATGGAAACTCATATCCTTTAATTCTGATGTTGAAACACTTAACAAAATGTTATACCTGCATACTTTTGATAATTCCAAGCAGACCAGGCCTGGAAGGAACAGCGTTGGCTAAGGCAAGAAAAGGTTGAGTAGAATAGAGATTTTTAATAAGATAAAGCAAGGCAAATGACGTGAAGCATTTAAATAGGAAAAAAGTTGGTCTAGAAAAATAAAAATCCAAATCTAATTTATTTGGCTAAACAATAGGAAAAAAGGCAGTCCTCCCATCTTCCCAGATGCAAGGATTTTACATGATGATGGACCTATTACTTAACAAGTATTTCAGGCATCAGAACCCCCCTAAATCCTTAATCATGTCTCCAAAGATATTTTACCTAGGATAGACTGTTAATAGATTTGCCGGTAATTTATTTGTTGACATATATATGCCAACCCATCTGGTTCCTCATTTCTATGTATCGCTCCATATGGTTTTTTCCTCTTGTACTCTTCTGTACACCTCTTCATTTCTTATTTTATCCGTCCATAGTTTTTTCATCATTCTTCTTTCTACATCAGATATTTAGAAGTGTGGAATAAAACCAGGCGTTTTATTTCGTATGCTGGTACTTTTTTATTATTACCTTTGTTTGTTATTTAGTACCATGTTTTACTGCAAAAAATAAATCGAAGAAACTAGGTTTTGTAAAGCGAAAATAGGAAGGTACTCGGATGAGATAGTAAAAGAGAGATGCTACTTCGCTGTGGTCAGGCCACACCTCGAATACGCCGTGAGCATTACGGACCCTGGTCATAAAGATTTAACCAAAACATTAATAAATAGAAAGAAAAGCTGCACGCTTCGTCAAAAACTGCTACTTGCGAACATATAGTGTCTCACAACTCTTAGAGGGATTAAGGTGGGAGTCACTAAATACTATCCCATAATTGAAGTCACCATTTCTCCTCCCAAAACCTTATCCCGTACTTCATTACACGGCTGGTGTCCTAACACCCCCTTCCACACGCCCTCGTGGCGGCTCGCACGATAGTATGTAGATTGTCTTATCGTAAGTGTATTGTAATGGATATTATTATTGGTGATTGTAAATTTATGGAATTATTTCTGTGTAAGGCCATTTTTAATTCTTTCATCCAAAGCCCCCTAGCATCGAAATCTGCCAATATCTAGTACCATACTTAAGTATATAGTTTCCAACCACTTTTATATGCTCATATGATATGGTACAAAGTCACGTGCCTGGGTACAAATATATGCGCCGAAAAGGGTCAAATTTACCTTGAAGAAATCATTTGACTTGACCGGGATTCGAACCCACGGCTGAAACCCAAGGATTCGTATCCCCTCCCCTCCAACCGCTTAAATTTTCCTTGAATTGAGTTGGCCTGGTGTAACTGATTATCATACCAGAACGTCAATGAGAAGCTCGGGGTTCAAATCCTGGTCAAGTCACATAATTTCCTTCATGGCGAATTCCATCCTCTTTGATATATAGAAGTATATTGAGTATACTGAGGTTTTATGACTGAATTTGAATACCGCGTCTGTCCGTTAGGATGCCAGTAAACATCATTAGATCAAAATTCAAAAGAAACAGCTTCCAATCTTTTAATGAACTTGCGCTTTTTGAAACCACGGCTTGCGAACCGAAGTTATTTTTTTTTACTCTGCGGGAGACAAGTTACCTTAAGAGGATCGACTTTTCGTAATTGAATTTAGGCATATACATAGTCAAATATATATTTCGTGACCCACTTATACTCACTCAGCTCCCTCTCTCCAGGAGTCATCGTGTGGATTTTGCGCGACACGGTAACTTTCGATCCCTCGGTCTTTTTCCCGAATGAGGTTTCGTTAGCGCCACTGTTAATTCCATTACCCAACATTTTCTCCCGTCGCGGTCCTTAACGCCTTAATGCCTCGTTTCTACTACGCTCGTCTCACGCCGGTTTAGGTTTACACTGGTGACATTTTGTGATGAAAACGCTAGTAAATGCGGTGGTTGCATTGCTAACCACTGTCAGATGACCCTGGTTGATGGGTTAGTTTGGCTCTGGCCTCTTATTATTATTCTGAATTTTCTGAAAACTTGAATTTAGCATTTTTGAAGAGCGTTTTATAAACTTAGACGGAAATAAAATAGCGTTTTTTCTAATGTAATCCAGCCTTGAAAGTGGATATTTTAACATGGACTCTCATGGAGATTGGTCAGATTAAAGAGGGCAAATGCGAATTTGAGCGAGAAAGCATTGTTAAGCTTTTAATTAAAACTGTTTATAAGAAGTGGAACATCATGAGAAATTGAATAAAAATAAAACATGGGCATCTTACTCCCAATCTTTTAAATTAATTTGCGAATTTATGCCGTAATTGAAGTCAAAATACTGTTGTTCCGTGCGGAAATGGCGCTGCAGTCGGCTTTTAAGGCTGAACAAAGGTGGTAGTCGAAAATATGTTAGTGGAATAATCTGCATAAATTGTGACATAATTGTGATTTTCCGTGGGTAACCCATTTCGTCATCGGAATAAGTGAGAAAGTCTGACATAGAATTTGTCTTGACTCGAGTAATCAAGCTAGAGCCACCTTAAAATCGCAGATGAAACGCTAGGCACATGAATAAACTTCACACCTTCGGGCGTTTCTTCGTGGAAGTATTCTATATTGGAATCCGTATTAGAAATATTTTCACAATTATTAATAATTGTGGGAAAGTTGGAAACATAATTTCAATATGGATGCTAGTCACATGATTCCGGTAGGCGAAAGAGCTCTCCGGTACCATCTTCGTCAAATTTCTTGCTCTCCGACGATCTGGTTTCGGAGAGAGTTCCGTACATTCTTAATCACTACTTTATCAGCACAATGAAAAACGTCTCTATCGTTTTCCTCAACAGCTTTCCTTCGTAGTTTCTCTGTACACCAAGTTCTGTACACTCTGTTCCTAGAAGGCTGCTCGTAATGCGGGATAGGAAATTCTCCATGGGACACTTGTTGGTCACTCAGTATTTTAACTAATGGGAGCGGCAAAATTATGTGCCGGTATACTTTGAATATTTATATCTGAGTGTATGTGAGTGTCATCACCTTAACAGCATCATCTTAAAGGTAATTTTATTACAATTTCAGCCATATTTTAATTTGTATTATTTGTAATAAAATTATCTTTATTCATTCTCACCACTGATGGTGAGAGATAAATGCCGTAAATTTCGTAATTTTCCCCAGGTTCAGTTAAAAAGTTCGTGAAGTTGACAAAACGGCCAATTATAGGGTGCGCAAAGTTAATTATTGCATAGGAGTGTCTGCATTTTTGCTTTGTCATAAAACAAAAAACAGAAATAAAACTGCAGTAAAATTACTTTTAAGATGATGTGTATGGCATTACTTTAGCACGCAATCGAGTCCAGATATACGTTTTCAAAGTACAGCGGTACTATTCATTTTGACGGCGAGAGTAGTGTAAGATGAACGTAGTGGAAACTAAGCACGAGACGAAGTCATGGTTAATATCTGCTCCGCGTCTTGCCGTTTCTCGTAGTTCGAGAGACTAGACGAGCGAGCGAGCAAAAAGGATTGTATTGAGAAGAGAATTCCTTATGGTGGAGGCAAAAAAATTAATGGCGGTGAATTACGCAGCTAAAGACGTGGGCGCGGCGCCGATGACTTGTTCGTCGGCGGCATGCCCAACTTTTTTCTCCCCAGCGGTGACCTATTGAACTAAGTGAGCTCAAATCTGTTTTACCATTTTCATAATTTTTATAGCCACCGAACATGACATTTGCCTTCTTATTACTTCATCGTCCAGCGCTTAATTGTAATCAGGGACCTTCAACATGCCCAAACGCAGATTTGGATAATTTTGCCTGTTTTCGAAAGTAGGTAATGTGTATACTCGCTATTTTCTTTTTCTATCCTTAGGTAAAATTACTCTAATGTCTGTAAATAAACTAATTCATATATTTATAAGTGTCACATAATCTTCCCAATTTTCATGCCTCCATGCTTTCAAACGTCATTGTTTCTCCAGTATTTCAGATTCATTACTTTTCTCAAACGTTTTTCTCAACAACGTGGTTGTCTCGGACGTTTGCCTCAACATTCATCTTTTCCTCAGTATTTAAATATATTTTTATAAATTGTGGTCGCTGTATCAAATTGTTCATTTTGTTTATAATAACTTACTTCGTTAAAGTTAATAGCATGCTTTTCACCCACCCTGGATTGGGCGGTAAATAAAATAATCGCTCACATGCGCTGTTTGCAGCCGTTCGAATCGATTATCGGAATACTAGATACAACCCTTTGACTTCGCGAGCTTCTGCTGCTCCAAACTTCAGCAAATGCCTTGTTTTAAACGGTCTTCACAGGGTCAGAGGGCACCCGTGGTGTTCTCTGTCGGATTTGACACCCCTTAGAGTCAATCCTTGCGGCAGGCATTGTTGCAACGCCTGCAGTCTAACGTTAAGGATATGAAAGATCGTTATTGCTAAATGGAAACATTCCTGCCAATTCTGTTCAACATTTAAGTCATAGGTTAACAAATGAATTGAGGATGTAAAAAAGCTGTAACTTGGCTCCATCCTTTCACAGTGAGTGGAACTCATCATTGAGGATATTGCGCGCTCCATATTTCAATATGCAACTGGGCGATTTATGAATGTCATGCACGGTCCATTGCGAAGAAAAGTGAAGATAATACTCAACGTATTTACTGTAAAGATAACGAGAAAAATATATGGTCCAGTGCTCGATGAAAATGGACTATGGAGGATTCGAACGGGAGAAGAAAAAACAATCAGTTTCGAGGAGAAAACTACGAGAGCTTTTCATTCGCTCTAGTGTGCAACTCACGTCACAGCTCAAGAACGAACTTGCTTTCCATTCTTTTCAGACCCCGCTCACTTTAAATCTCTGCTTCTCCCCGCTCTGCACGAAGAAATCCATAATTTCTCCCAATTTTCTTGTTTATCTTCAAGGCTACCAAGTGCAGTCCTCTACCTCATCCATCTTGTCCGCTTGGAAGAGAAATTCATGGAAGTGGTCATCCTCCGTGGTGGAATGGTGTTGATGCAATACTCCCTCCTAATGCCTCTTCGATCATTCCTTGCGTACTTCCTCCCCCCTTGGCCAATACATCCTATTGCGTATGATTTACCTGTGTGGTCCTTATTGTTCAAAAATTCGAATTTCTTTCGGGACACCCCCTAAATCTATGCCATTGGATTAGAAATTAAAGTATGTACAATTTTATTGCACTTGAATAAGGATATGATGTGACGCATCGCACCTTAAGTTTTGAAGCATCACAATTTTTCCTGTTATTCGGCCATTCCTGACGATTACGGAGCGCTCGTCATTATTAATGTTTTTTTTTGCCATGATCAAAGACTCATCATGCATTTGACATGCTCCAGCTCAAATATATTCAATTTATGCCAAGTAGTTTCCGAGATACGACCCCGAGAGTGAGCGCATGACACCCAAGACGCCGGGCGCGCCCTATCATGTCTACGCTGGAATCTACTAAGTCTTCCCAGGGTTTTATCCGAGTTAACATTTGAATAACATACCAAGAACTACTAACATTGTTTGATGCTTTTAGCAAGGGACAATTTAATTGGTAGCCTTTACAATCCTTGGCCATGCTTCACTCACACTCTCCAGTTCTTAAGGTGGCTCTTGCCTGACTCTGCGAGTCAAGACATATATAAAGGTACACATTTTTCCTTATTCAGTTTAAAAATCCCTGCTTTCGTTGATGAAATGGGTTACCTATTAACAACCAAAATTAAGGTGCAAAATATGCGGATTATTCCACGAATATATTTTTAATAATCACATTCGTCCAGCAACACGAGCCGACTGCGGCGCCTTGTTCACGGAACTACAGCATTTCGACTTCAGTTACGGCTGCAATGAGATAATAATTAAAATAATGCAGGTGATAAGATACCAATATTTTATTTTTGTTCAATTCCCCAGGAATTGACGCTTCTTATATGAAATTTAAAGGTTGAAAACGCTTTCTTGTTAAAAATGAGATTTTATGCTGCAATCCGAGCGATCTCCATCAGAGCCCATTTTAACATTTCCACTTTCAAGGCTGAATTGCAGTAAAACTAGCGTGGAAATCTTAATTGGTCTTGAGAATTAAGATGAGGAAGGAGTTTGATGTCACTGAAGCAACATTTGGAGATGACATACTTCAAGGAATTGAGGATCAGAGAGACTATAGTAGAAAATAAAGCAGACATTTTTCATTGCATTTTAATGGAATATTGTAAGTAAAATAAATTCCATAAGTATATTACTAGTTAAATCAACTACAGAAAACTAAAATTTGAATGTGTCTGGGTCACTATTCCAATGCTTAGTCTCAGCTCTCCTCACCTGAATTCGCATTTGTAAACACAAGTCTTCAGTGCTGTGGACTTAAAGGGTCAAAATAATTCTGCACTTCTCAATTTGCAAAGCATCCGCTTGAAAATAATCACGTCGGAGAATTTTACCAAGAAATGCTACTTATTCTCCTGAAAGGTTTAAAGATGTCAAGCAAACTTTGTAATTACATTTGTAGTGGAATTGTAGTGGAAGGGGTGCTGAAAAAGTGGCTCACCAATGAGCCACTTTGTCAGGGTGCTGAAAGGTGAGCCACTTTTTCAGGGTGCGTAAGGGCCCTGAGCCACTTTTTCAGCACCCGTTCCACTCATTTCTGACAAAATTTCTTGGTTAAATAAATGCGTTTCCCACCTCACAAGCCCTTAATCTATGAAAGCCTGCCTTCCTTCCCAAAATTTATTTTTTCTATACCTCCTCCCTTTCCCACATCATGTGATTATCACAAAAATTAAGTATAAATACTATTCAAACAAGTGCACCTGACGATGCAGTAAAGCTGTGAAATGTGCTGTACAAATAAAATACCAACCTAATTGTAGAGCAGCACGAAGTATTATTGTCAATATGGATACTAATTGTGAGTTCCCTTTTTAAAACAGTTGAGTTTGATTCGTCTTAGCTACATCATTAAGGTAATCAAATAAAATCATTAAGCCATAACTTTTCCCATACCCAAAAATACAAAAATTTCTGTCCCTCGTATGTTGGTATGAATTCATGTATTGGATACTGATAGGGATGATAGGGATAGTGATGATATCATCCAGACTGCTTTTAAGAGGAGGATCCAGGAGAGAATGGACTAAGTATGCATCAGCTTTGGCTTGGCACAGCAGGTGGAAAATTCAGGAGATATAAAGGAATTTGTGAAGAAATTGTGATAAACTGAGTGATAATAAATATACCAAGAGGAAATGATAATGACTGATTCATACATGAGATATAATAGGTAAAATTTAAGGTATATCATAAGGTATACACAGATGAGGAAATTTGACATTAGATATTAAAAGGTATCTACTTTAATTTATCTTTAAGATTTGCAAATGTATTGTGTTGTAATTTATCCAATATAAATAGGTTTAAAAATAGGTGATCATTTGTATGGTCAACCATTATCTGGCTTCTTACTGGCCTACCAACCAGAGACTTTCCCTTTGCATTATGACTGTTGATCCATCTTATCAACAGCCCAGAGGATCAAATCAGTCTCCTGCCAAAATATGGGCCACAATGAAGAATCTGGTGGGAAACCAAAGGAGAGTTCATAATGAAAATTCAGGTGGAAGCAAGTTGTGATTATTTTCATAGATATGTTTAATATACTGGCTAAAACATGTACTAATACAATAATTTCCCATAGAAGTATAATTGAATGATCAAGTTCTTCAGGATTCTAAATATTTGTATCACACTGCAAAATTTTGTACTATGATATATTTATTCTAGGGGCCCTAGAGTATATATACATATTTACTGCAGTGACAGTAAATTTACATGGCCAAGAAAATTTTCCTCCCAACAGCCTGAAAAGGATTCAGAGCACAGATGCTGTGTTGGTACGAGGCAGGTCACATTATACAAATTCCTCTCTCACGTTAGGTATTACATTTTATTTTGGTTTTTATGCACCATATTCAACGGGATAGAAGATCCATGCCTATTTCAGGAGGAAAACATCCAAAACTCAGTTTGTGCCATCATAGGCAAGCAAGCTTATATTACCTCCATGGCCATTTGATATTTACTTCAGCAATGTAATTGATTGAAAATATCTTCTTCAGGAAAGAGGAAGTGCTTCATTTTAGATATTTCTGAGAAGTTGAATGTATTTGTAAGGACATCGAAGGGTGATCTCCGCATGCAGAGGAGGTAAGTAACATCATACGTAAGGGATATCAATAGATAAAAAATGAACACCAAATGGCTTTAAAGTATTGGCACTTAACGCGGGGAGACACGCGCACTCGCTACGAGTTATTCCACATCAGGCCTCCTCGTCAAGACAGACAGCACACATACCTGTAGTTTTATGCCATAGCGGTTTGGGATCTGGATGAGGAAACACATATGTTTATGCTTTGCACCTCATGTTTCCTTCTTCCCTTGCCTCGAGTGTTTTGTGTGTTAGTGTGTTTTCCCTTCAGTGAATCTCTCCCAGATCCCCATTAGAACTCCTTGGACCTTACTTTTTCTCCCACTGCCCTCGAGTATTTCCTGTGTGTGTGTTCCTGTCAGTGCACCTCTACCAGATCCCAAACAGCTACAGCATAGAACTACAGGGATGTCTTGATGTGGAGGTGTGAAGTGGAAAAACCCCCAGTGGGTTCTCGTGTCTCTCTGCATGAGGTGCTGATACCTGATGGCGATTTGGTGTTAATTTTTTATTTATTGATATCTTATTAATATTGATATTTTATCTATTGATCTAAGGCTGTAGAGCTCCACCCATTTCAACCAAAGATGTGAGGGCTTTTAGGTGGTTGGTGAGCTTGACTTGATCACTTTGAGAGCCAGCTGAGGAAGCATGAAGATAGGGTACTCTGAACTCCGAGAGGTGACCCCTAATCACCATAGATGAGAAATAAGCCAGGATGAGCTATCACTCGGGGTGGAGGAATTGGACTCTTGAGGTGCTGCAGTCAAGCAAGTATGCACCATCTACATTGACATGATTCTGTGAAGCAAATTTTGCCATTTGGTACAGACAGTTTCTATACAAAGAAAGTGACATGTTGCAATCTAGAATTTCTAACTTAAGAAATTCTAAATTATCTCATTGGCAGAATTCTAACTTATAGGCAAATATCATCAGTAGTAATGTAACATTGGAATGCATTGGACATTTGAAAATAAGTTTCACCATCAAACATTCCACTAACTGATGGAGTGTAGAGACTGGTAGATTAATATTATTTTCATTTGAGGTAAATTATGTGTGAGTTATAAGTGTGGTAATTTTTTAAAATTACCACTTTTCCAGTAATTTTTTAATTTTCAGCAATTAATTGGTAATAGAAGATTTAACAGGAAAGCCAATGGCAATAGTAAGGGATTAATGATAATTAAACCGTTATTGTTGTTACATTATTCAATAAGATTTAAAGAATAGGTAAAATCAAATACGGCAGGCCATGCACAATTTGGCTTTCTAATGTCCTGGTATGAGAAATTTTTCACACGGTATCCCCACATGTATTCCTGAAGTAAAAATCATTTTTAAGTATTCCACAAATGAGTTGTGAGTTTATTTATAATTAAGCCTAAAAGAAATATGTCTGAGGCATAGATAAATATGACCAAATTACAGTAATTTTCAGGGGTTAACAGTATATTACAAAAAATACCACAATAATTCATGAAAATTAGTTTATGTTCAGAATGGCTCATCTCTTATGGAGTTTATTTGCTACACTTATAACCAGTTGCACGGATGATAAATATGTATTCAATCGAGTTAAGGGACCCATATGCCTTGGCACCCATTCAATTAGTGTAGCAGAAACATTTGATAAATTTATTGGATCCATAAATGACTTCATTACTGATCAGATGGAGTTATGAGCTCCATAAGTTGCCAAAGTGGCAGTAGCACAGTGAAGCACTTGGAGACATAATTACTTGATAGCTGCATTGTTTTGAGATGAATGACCAGTTTGTTTACTCTTGTTGAATAATTATTATGTGCATTGGCAATTATCTGTAGGATAAACTTTCATAAATTTGATACAGCGGTGGAAGATTAGATCTAACATTTAAAGTAATAAACTATTGTTAGATAAGTTATGAAGCTGGTATGTGTGATCCTGCAACCCGAATATTATAATGAAGTTCATAACTTCATAGATCTCATAACTATTGATTCCACAACTAAATATTCTTGCAACTGACCATTAACGTGCAGACGTCAATTTTGGTTGGCAAAATGTTTCAGAGAAGTGAATGGAATGAATGATTGCCTGATAAATGGAATTATATTTTAGGTATATGAGCATTTCATCAAAATGTGTGTGGAAGACTTTGATAAGATTGGTGCTGAAATGAACATATATGGATATGAACACATAAATGAACATGTTTGGATTACTCATCACTTTTGATAATATGATTAGGCTTCCCCCACCATTAGCATGGATAATCAGTGTTCTACTGTAAATGATGATAACTTTTATTACATCACATTTAGCAATTAAAAATGATTACCACTTTAAGTATTGAATCACTAACTCAATCAATACTTCAACATTTCAATATTTAGATATATTTAAGCTTTTTATGAAACATGCTCCAGCATCAATGTGCAAGTATTAGTAATTTAAAATAAATGAAGTGCGAAATAACTGACACAATTTTGTTAGGCTAATCATTAAAAAATATTTTCCCAATCTTTTCATCTCCTGCCAGTTCTTCTGCTTTCAGTTTTGTCTAATTATTACATCTTCCGGATTTTTTCACAAATTGTCAAAATTTTATTGAGGTTGTTTATAACCTCCAAGAAATAAAACTGAGGCTACACTAACCCTTCTCATAATTATAATGATCTCTTTTTTGGTCCATTACTTCCTCCACTCGAGCCACAATAAATCACACTTTCCAATCATTTGGAAAACAATACATAATGAGAGGCAACAAATAGCGGGTTTATGGAATGAGGAAAATTTCAATGATGAATTCACAAAACAAATCATAAATGTGTAATTTCACCAGATAATTTATTTTGGAAAGATCAAAATGCTATACATAACAAAGACACTAGATACACACAGCAAGTTGATGTAAAAGGAGGAATCAAATGTATAGATTTAATTTACAATGATATAAAATTTATATGAAACACCTTTTTTAGACAGTATACTATGTGATATGAAATTGTAAACAAATATGATAGTTGATCACAAGCACAATATTTTCAGTAGTTGTGTAAATAACATTGCCATGGCATTAAAAATCCTCCTTCGTTAGATCTCATAAAAACTTTTCATTTCACATTTTGCATCCAAAAGTACTAAAAAGAAAACAACACCAATATCATCATAAAAACAAAAATAAATCGACTAGCCAATACAAAGACTTAAATCTCTCTTTCTACTGATTAAAAAGAAACAAAAGGTCATCCTAATTTACAGAATCCTGATCCATATCTCAATTTAGAAAAAATACTTCACTTTCAGTACATACTTGAAAATATACAAATTTATTTGGTGTAGCAAAAATCTGCAAGATAACTACATCCCTGAGTCATAGGCAAGCTTAACACTCACTCTCCCTTTAAAACTGATAATCACATAAAACTCCATACAATTAAAGCTTATAATACTTAGCGTGCATGAAACTGCATTGCAAGTAGGTAACAAAAATGCAGCTGAAAATGACTCAAGGGCCATGAGAGAAATTAATACTGAAAAGTCAAACACTAATATGAAAATTCTAACACTGGAAGTTGGTAGATATATTACAAGACCAGAGAAAATTTGGTCAATTTTTCATAAGCCATCGTTTCAAAGTGACAATCAATACTGCAACACAAAATATATTCGACTGTGTTACTTCCCCAAATTTATCTGTATGGGCGCAAGCATTCGAATATTTATCCACAAATGATTTCCACCTTCATAACTTGAAAATTGACACACTTTATACTGGAAGACACAAATCATTTTAACTCTTGACACAACACCAAAATAGAACAAGACATACATAACACTCACCAGATCGGTCACAATCTCTGGTGTTCACAGATGAAATTGAGAAATTAATGCACAGATGGATATCTTTTAGCATTACATGGGTAATACCTTAGGCACACAGCCAAATTTGCTTGCACTGTGTTTCTCATCACATTAAACTCACAGTAGCTCCTGTCACATATACAATTGCAATAACTTTTATTTACAAATTAATGACAAATTCTAATACTTGCCTCTTTGATAATAATATATTTGGCAATTCAGGCTATGCTTGCATCATTCCAGCTAAAACAATATTATTTACAAATGATATGGTGACTTTGTTGAATTTAATAAATAAAATCAACCAGGGTCTCAGTGATAATTGAAACACTGAACAAGGCCACTTCCAACCAAAATAGGTGAAGGCAGTTACTCTATTTTCTGGCATATAAGACCACGACTTTAGCACGGACTTGCACTTATTTCATTTAAATTTTAGCAAAAGACTGATTATCAGGTATGCTCCCTATTTACAACATTTCTTTAATAGTGGCAATAATTATTTTACCACTCTCCCAGCATTAAAAAACTTGATCTCTTAAAAAGACTTACACTTCAGAATTGCAAAATTCATGACTCATCATGAACCAAATCCAATATGATTTCACGTATCCCAAGTACAGCATTAAAAATACATCTAAATGATCAGTAAATGATAACTTTCAAAGAAAAGGAAAAAATACACCTAACAAACCCTTCATATCATGGTTTGAATTTTGATTAAATAAGTTCTGACTACACTTATCCAATAGTTAAAATACAAGCTAATATTTCCTCATTATTCTCATTAAAAACAGCAAACCTTATATGCCGGAAAATATGGTACTTTCCTTTAATACTTGACAGTAGCAAAGAGTAAAAAAGTACCCTGACATAAACATATACTTGGACCCTGGAGACGAGATTGTCTGACTTAGAAATGATTTGATTTGAACATTGTACTATGGCTTCAAGCACATTTCTCATACAAATAATTACTTAACATAGGCAAATAAAATCAGTCTTCCTAATATAAAAGTATTGCTACCAAACTATTTGCTGTATAAAGCCAATCGAGATTTTGTAGAGGACTCCATAGATTCATAGCCCTATAAAAAATATCATTATTATTATCCAATGCAATACCAAGCATACACAGTCACAAGTATTACACTTTTTATTAAACAGAATGACTAAATGAAATGAATGACCCAATGACTAGCCTAGAAAGACAACAATTAACCTCATTGTGCATTCAGATAATTCTAGGAACAATTTCATGTGAAGCTCATTTCTACATCTCTGTAATCCAGTTTAACAATAAGAAACTTGTGGGCAAAATTTGGTCAAACACTCTAGATGGGGTTAAATAAACTACATTGGTTATTTCAACTACCCTCATGTTGTCACAACATTCTGAGATCATGATTACATTAGCAACAGGGAAGGTAAAACAATACATAAATATTACATGAATATCTGACCTTTTACTAATATCCTCACAATTTCATAGGCGTAGATGCATTCCAATATGGACACACATTATCCTCTGAAAATACTGAAATAATTTTTTTTCCCACGATTGACGTTGCCTGTAGCCTTTCCTCTCATGCAACACTGTTTTCTGAATGCTAATAATGCCAATGACACTACTGTCGAATAGATCTAAGGCTTTCCTAGAGTATGATGTCATCAAAGGTTACTCAGGCTTTCCATGGGGTCAAACTCTCCATCTTGGCTGACGTTTCGATGAACAAGTCATCCATTGTCATTGGTGTCTGTAACCTTTAACGACTACTGTGGAACATTTGCCTGGATTTTAAGGCCAAGGTGAAAGGTAGAACAAGATGGCAGTACTTGACAGCCACCAAACAAAAAATGTTGGCACCTAGAATTCCATGCATGAAGTTGGTTGACATGATGACTAAATTCAGGAAATATCAAGGTACTCCATAATAACACGTGCTGAAATTAACATTGATATTGGATGCTTATTAAGTATATCCTTCAATATTCTCTCAAGGATCCTCACCAGCTAATTTGAAATGTTTAAAAAGTTACGCATATCCGATGCTCACTCTCGTTCGTTCGAGTGCATGTTTGTTGACTATGCTCTTTTTGAGCGAGTTTCTCCCAGAAGTTGGGCCCATTTGTTTGTGGGAGTGAGTGCTAGTGAGGGTGATTGTGTTCATAACCAGGCATCCTTAGAGGGGTCCCATTAGCCCTTTGAACGATCCCAGGATATAAAACAGGCATCCTTAGCGGGATCCCATTACTCCTTGCAAAAGATTCCAATTGGGTTGAGTGTGTGCGTCTGTGGTAGTCACTGGCGAGGAAGTAACATTCCCGTAAACCACCACAGGAGGGTATTCTGGTTGAGAGGTTGTGGTTGGTCTCTGCGGTGGAATTTCCATTCCCGCAAATTAACTCAGCAATTTTTGTGATTTATAGATGATTGGAGCCAATTTTTACAGCCATTGGAGACTTTTTATTTTGCTATGATAACCATCAATAAGTATAATATCATACATAAATATGTAAAAGTTGCAACAGCTACCAATGATCACCAGATGGATTACCATGGTAGAACGCTGTGTAGACAGTGACATATTTTATGGCTCATTTGTCGCAGTGTGAAGAAATTCTTCACTAGAAATAGCCTATAAATCCAAGATACTCCCAATCAATGGGTAATACGCATTCACTAGACGTGACCACAAATGAGAATTGTGTCATGAGAAAAGGTCATTGATAGTTTATTACTGTTCATTTAGTACTTAATGAATACTTCATCACCACTTAGATTAAATGGATCAGAGGATGACAGTCAAAGGGTCGAGGAAGATAATGCATCAGAGATGTCCGGCCATGACAGAGAAAACAGTGACTGAACTGTTCTAAAAAATAAGTTAGGGAATTTTTTTTGTGTCCTATCACTCAACAGGAAATTTCAGTTACAATGGCTTACTTTCTCTAATTAATATGATTTTCATTGCAGATTGGGGTAATTAAGATTTGCTAATGGGAGAATAAAATATTTTGCTAAATAAGACATGAATTATTGCGAGGCTGTGTTAAAGTTAGAGTTGTCTTATTATCAAATCAACACTGAAACAGAAAGAATACACGTTGAGAAAAATGTTTTCTTTCCCCATTTTTCATCTCCTACTGTCTTTACTGTCATTCGCTGTTATGATAGAAAATTTCTCCATATTACAAAGAGTTACAGTAAGAACTTGAAATTACTAAGATGCTGGGACCGGAAAAATTGGCACTGCATAATATCAAATTTCATATGAACGAGTATCTTTCAAGAGTATTGCGATGAAGCAATTTTTTTGTTTCCTTAAATTACGGTGTACTCTCGCAATGTACTCACATGATTTACTAAGTTATAATTCATGAAAGTTTATTTAAATTTGTATTCTTGTCAATAGGGTGCATAAAGTTGAACACAAATAACTTGTCAGAGGTTGATGCTTCCAATTTTCAGGACGTCCACCCTGTCATTCCACCTTTTCGCGGCAGAAATCGCGAAAATCGAAAGAATCAACCTCCATCTATGCTCCACTGAAATCTACATGTAAACAACTAACTTTTCATTTTTTTGAATGAGTAAGGGATTAGGCAATCAAGTGCCTTTGCAAAATTTTCGTGCAGTTTGCACTAAGCCTATGAAGCTTCATAGCACATTTTCCTATGTCATTTCTTAACCACAGAACTCGTAACTCTGGTTGGAGCATTGTATTATTATACCAGAATTGGTGATTTATGCATACACCAAGGAAGTGTGTGACTTGCACAATCATTTACACCTGATACAGAAATTAGACAAATATATTTTTGTTAGAAGAAGATCATATGCTCTGTGTCAGGCATGATATATGTACCTATATTAAGCTAACGAGGAGACATCGCGTAACAGATGTTAAGGATGCAGACGAAACAATTTGAATCTGAAACTAGAGTAAAAATGCCGGAAATGTGTCACGGCCTTCTGCCCTGAAGTCCTGGGTTTGAGAGAAAATTGCCATCATACTATTTCATCCCAGTCAAATATGTACTTAACATTTCGGAGTCTCCGGCAGAAGGCCGTGGGGGTTAAGGCGCTTGTCCCAAAACTGTTGTAAAATTTCGGTGTGGGTTCGTGGCTCACTGGCGGCTGATTTTTTTCCAGTCGAATGTTATTCGAAATCATGAAAGATGCCTGATTCCCAATGTGTACAACATTAACTATAGCTTTTTTTCATTTTAACCTATAACCTGGATAAATCTGGACTCGTTATTACAGAGCCAAATGCACTTTGGTCCGATTGGTGTCATATTTTATGAACTACTATGCCTTTGATTAAAAGTCATCCTTAATATTGCAGCATTGAAATGCCTATTATCGTTCATATAAAAAATGCTGCTGTGACCCGTCATCATTCAAAAAAATGAGCAACTTTTTCATATCGGGACCTAGACCTGAAGTTCATAATTTCAAAACTTCGTTATTTCATAATATCACGTACTGTTACATGCATTAGATACCCTGTTGGTCGGGACCGCAGATTTTGCTTCGTAAAATCAAAATTTCGAGTTTCTTTTGTATTGTCATTCCACCAAAAGTCATTCCTCATATTAAATACCATATTTCCAGATGTTGTCCTAAGAGCAAGACTAGGCAGCCAAGAGTGCCTTGAATGACATAGCCCTATCCCAATTACCAGAATATGGTCCCAGAAATACACTAACAAATATGATGCAGAGCATGCCAAGTACTTTGCGGTTGATTCAAGAGAAAATTAACTCATCGGGGTATATCTTGATGAAAGCCACATTAGCCATATTTTTTAGCGATAGTTCACCAGAGAGTTCCCACCAAATGTCATCAGAGAAATTGCTGAGCGTGGAAAATTTAGATCACAAATAAATGAGATACTTGGTGACAATGTTATTCCAAGCAAACCATGTTTTTCGTGAGTGTTTCGATGCAATTATGAAAACCATTGTTCCACTTGCTCATTAGTTCAGCTTCTTCCACACTAAGTGCAACGATTCACAGCATTAGAGATTCAAAACTAGCAGGTCAGCTATGACAAGGGAGGGTTATAACAAGCAATTTTTCGCATTTAGTGTGAACTAGCTATAACAGCCTTCTTCCATGTATTACTATTAATACATTGGTGCAAGGCAGTTCAAATGAAACCAAAACAGATGAGTGACAAGAAGTTCTTAGCATATCACCTTTAACTGCTGGCTCCCAGTAGTCAACTGGCTACCAGCGCCAGGAATAGCTGTCGGACCTTCTTCTAGCAATTCTGCTTCCCAATCTTCGCCTTCATCAGCGGGATCAAATGTATATAGGGGCATTAGATGGTGCCGTAAATGATCCAATCGTCTTTTTCTTACCACAGCCCACACCTATAAGAAAATTTTGCAGATGAAAGTACACGTGTTAGACAATTAACCTCATTGTATGAGCATAGTCACAGATTTTCAATGCCTGATCTGCAGCAATAACTAATGTTTGTAATTATTTGGGATAGAATTAGTAATTATTTGAAGAATAATTACCAAGTCTAACTTGGTACAATATGCTATACATACCACGTCATCGTCACAAGTTGCAATTTAAGAAACAAAAAGATTTTAAGAAACTCCCCCAATGCTGGACATCATTTGGTATGTAATAAAAACTATATAATTCATTTTTTTTAAACTCAAAATAAAGCATCATACAAAAATGATTAATCATGAATATGTATTTTCTAGATCTGCACTAGGGTCACTGCCCTTAGGAAACCAAGGGTTTTTTATCCATTAAATGCTTTGGTAAATACATCTGTAATGTTATCATTGCTCTAAGCATAAAACTCATAATTCCCATTTCAACATTATCCATACAAAAAAATTTACATCTCAGAGTTTAGATAACACAGTATTACCATCATGCTTGGCTAGCCACATTGTTCTTAAGTTATCACCTTAGATGATAAAAGGAAGTGCCAAATACTTAACTCGACCTAATTGAATCAATATATGCTACAACTATATCACCTCATTGGCCATTGCAAGACCAAATACACTGACTTGTATTTTGTCTAACTAGTTGATCCCCCTACAGAGACCCTCCATTTTGGTAACTTAGTAACCCAACTTATGGGTTCTCCAGCAAAAATTAAAATGTACACACTTACAGATTTTCTTATCTTAGAATAACCTAAATCAGCATCACAATATTTAATATAATGCACAAGTCAGTATCAGAGAAAGTCAAATTTAAATCCAAAGTTTGTAAGGTATATACAACATTACATGTTCCACATCTTGCAAATCCCTTAAAATGTGATCACAATTCTTTGGACTCACTTTACATACAGCATTATTTATGTCAGGTCCTGTCATTGTGGCTACATACAATATGATACCCACTGCCTTCTGGTACTAATACTGATCAAATTTTTTATCTCCTGCAAACACTCTCTTCACTTCTGTTGATAGCTGAAGGGAACCTACTCTTACCTTCCTCAAGGTGAAATACCTTTGGAGTTCTTTTGATATGCAGTAAAGCCTTGTAAACATTACTAGCTTAAAATGAATCTCACGAAAACACAGACTAAATTTTGGCCCTGGCACACAAGAGTGGAAACTTACGGTGTAATATTCATTTACAGCTAATTTCAGCTAGAACGATTTCAAACAAACTCCTTAGTCTGAGTTTCATTATGCTCACTTAATGTGAACCATTCTAACTTGTTTTCATGGAACCCAAACTACCATTTCTTGGCAGCGACATAAGAACAAACAAATTGTGTATGCTTGAGGGATATTCTTTTCATCAAGGGGAGAACTCATATATGTACTCGCATATGGGATCCCGATTGAATGTAATCCTTATTTCATCTTTTAATTGTTCTTGAAAGAAATAACATGTTTAAAGGATAAAATATCATTTGGGATGAAGAAAACACTATGCCCTTATATCACATCAATCACTCAGCAACCCTTTTTGAGAGTGAGTGAGTGAGTGAGATATTCCCAAAACACAATTTGAATATATGGAGAGAGTAACAAAGAAAGATTATTCAGAGCCATTGACATGAAACTAGAGAATGGAAGAGAGACAGACAGTGAAGGGAGATGGGAAGAACTGAAGAGGACATTTGAGAAGTAGCAGAAGAGGAAGTGGTGTGTAAGAGAGGTGACTCAAAGAAGCCATGAATCACAGCAAAGATTAGAGAACTTGTATAAGAAAGAAGAAAAAAAAAGAATCCCAGAAATGAAGGAGAGGCAACCTTCTACAAGATTATTAGGAACTGTGTCAATGAGAGTGCTAGAAGGCCAAGGAGGATGGAATTGAAAGCTGCTGCAATGAAATCAACGATAACAAGAACAAGGGGAACACCAAAACAGCATAAAAGCTAGTGAAGAAACACTTGGGAGGGAGAAAAATGAAAAGTAACAATATCAGAGAGGTGAACAGGAATATACTGATAGAGAGTCAAGTCATAGGGAATAAATAGAAATATACGTTGAAGAACTCTACCAAGGACCAAGGCCACTAGAGGTAAGCCTACTGAAAGACAAGATCATTGTGGATGAGGAAGGCAGAGTTCCAGACATACTGCAAAGTGAATATGACAGAGCTGGGAAAGATCTTAAGAAAAACAAAGCACCTGGAGCGGGCAACATCAAAAGAGAAATCATCAAGGCAGTTGGAAGTAATGCTAAGGACAACCTGTATGCGATAATTGAAGATAGCTACTAAAATGGATGACCACCAGAGGACTTACAAAGGCGTAAAATGATCACAATACAGATGATGACAAGGAGTAGGAAATGTGAGGAGAACAGAACCTGGAGTCTAGTGTCTTATGTATCAAAAATACATGTAAACTATTGGCTGAAGGATGGAGAGGAAAATTGAAGACAACCTTTCAGAACATCAATTTGGATTTAGGCAGAACAGGGAAGCCAAACTCAGCCTGAGGCTAATGACACAGAAAATGATGCATGGGAACCAGCCACTACATGTGGCATTCACAGACTTGAAAAAAACCCTCTGAAAATTATGAGAGGAAGATGTCCATACTCCTGGAAAAACTCAGAATGGATTGCAATGACTAATGAACAATTGACCAGCTATACATGAAGCCATCACTATGTGAATGAGAGAAAGAAGACAAATAGAAGCCAAAATTAACAAAGTAAGACAAGGATACAATCTCTCGCCAGCACTGTTTTACTCATACTTGGAGGAGGCAATAAGAGAGCGACAAGAAATAGGATTGAAATCAATTAAGATTAACAGAGAGGAAATAAATTTGCTCCACTTTGCTGATGATACTGCAGTTATAACAGGGAAACGCAGTGATCTTCAAAGGTCCCAAAATGGCATGCATTAACTTCTCCAAGAATACAACATAAAAACAAATACGATGATGACTAACATCCTACCATGTGGAAGAGTGAAGCTGAATATAGAAGTCACCCTGAGAGGAGAGAATTAAAAGCAAGAAGATTCCTTCATCTAAATTGGAAGTACCATCACGTGGGACGGAAGAACAACAGACATCAAGCGGAGAATAGCTCAAGCTAAGAAGGCATTCATGGGAAAAATATAACTGCCGGGCTCTAAGAAGAACAGACTACAAAAGAGGAAACAGTATGTGAAAATACTAGTGAGGAGCGTAGCAATCTATGGATCCATCTAACTCGGAAGTACCTGCACTTGGAACTAAAGAAGTACAATAGACATTATTCAAGTAGACAATGCAAAAGAATAGTCCAAGCTAAGAACACACTTATGATGAAAAGGCAATTACTCTGCTCAAAGAAGATTGAATTATTAACAAAGAAACAGTATGTAAAACCATTCATGTGAAGAGCGGCACTCAATGGATCAGTAGCATGGACCAATGGAAAAGCAGACCAGTAAAGACAAGAGGCTTCCAAAAACCTGGTGTTGGAGGACAATGCTGAAGATTAAATGGACGGACGTAACAAGAAATTAAGAAAAATACAGATGAGTAGAAGAGGTAAGGACCCTAAAGAACACAATACAGAAAAGAAAAACCAGATGGATTCCGCTCCCCCTGAGGAAGAATGGGTTTGTGAAGAATATAACTGAAGGAAAAATAAAGGGAAAAGTACTAAGAGGAAGGCCAAGAGAAAAATATACAGGCCAAATGAAGAAGAAAGTACATAAGAAGAACTACCAGGATGTATGGGGAATAGCATTAGATTAGGAAGGATGTAGTGCTACTGTCAACCAATCTAAGGACGGAACGACCAATAATGATGATAACAATATGATCACCAACATATACATCATCAACAACAGCATGCACAACATTATGTCCAGCTTCATAGACATTAACAACTCCATTCATTTAAATCGAATCCACATTTCCATCATCTGACTCATAATCGGAAAAGATAAGCACCTCATGTCTGACAGCACAGGCACCCTAACTCACTGTTAAATCTCCACTCATTCACAACTCGAAGGGAATTTTATTACTGACAGCACTTGAAGGACACAGATTCTTAATAACAATTCACACTGTATTAGCAGCCTCACCTCAAAATGACTCAGGTAAACCTGAATTCAACAGCAAACATAGTCATATCCTCTTTAGTATGATAACACCTTTCAGCTACTCCATTCTGCAATGGACAGAACGCAATAGTGTTCCTATGACAAACTGCAATCTCTTTCAAGAAATTCTGAACCACATTCTCCCCCTACTGTCCTCCATCAGTCGGAAAACATGTTAGCTCTAAACCAGGCAATTTTTCCTCTTCACTCTAATATTCTTGGACTTTGAGTGAAGCTTCATCTTTTTAGTCTCTCAGAGTTCAGTTCATTTGAAGGTACAGTTAGGTCAAGTTGGTGCCCACCTTGCAAAAGGTTCAAATACCTTTAGTTAAATATGTCTCAGGCAAAAGTCAGAAAGCTAGCACTTGCCTTCAAGGGAATGGCCGTTATAGATGGGTAACTCAAGGAGCTAAGTCTTTCTGATTACATACGCAAATACTTCATTTGGTTCCTCTATCCAATGGATTTCACCATTATTTGTTCTACTGAGATAGTTGCTTACTCTTAGAGTGCCTATGAACTCTGGAAAATTGGTCGAGGTGGTGGGAGTAACATGTGATAGCCATCATTCTCATTTGGTTTGGATTAATACTCCTCAGAAGCACAGTGGCTCGGGTTCAATGAACACACCTCGCCTGACTGTTGAGACAAGGGAAGTTGCAAGAGACGAATGAGTACTGGATGAGGTATCAGGGTGCTCACTGAGGGGCCATTATATTAAAGACTCAAAGTAAGTACAAAGGCAAGCCACAGTGAACGACTTCCCGGTAAGGCGAAGTGAAGGAAACACACTACGCATTGTCCAGGCCTGCCAATTGAGAAATGCTAATAGTGAAGTTTGTCCTGTCAATTGGAAACCAGAAAATAGACTGGTACCAAGGCCTTCAAATACTAATGCATATTTCAAGGTGGCGGGCCACGACTGATACAACAGAAAAATGAGAATAAATGAATTAATCTTCATATGAAGGTTCTCATGAGCGTGATTTTGTCAATGCATTAAGGATTCTATGGGAAAATGTGGGGCTAAGTTGATGCCTTCAAAGGGTTCCGATTGTAAGCATGATATACAACTACGACACTGAATTTTCTTACCACTCCGGAGAGTCCTACGATGAACATTAACAAGCCAATAGGCACGAAGAGATATGACAGACCGGACTCTTTCACATCAGATGCATCAGGCAATGGTAGTGGCGATGAGACGCCGTAGGAAAGTGTTGACATGTTGGTGGTAGAGTTAGAAACCTGAGGCTCACTAGTTACCACCCACTTTGCCTCTTGATCATCTGATGCTGTAGTATGATCCATGGATGCAGCCTGGGTTGAAACACACACGTTAGTAACAGTGACTAAAAAGTTTTAATTTAGTTTTTCTATGATACATTTACCTTGTCAGGTTGAAGTAATTTCTTACTATAGGTTGACTTCAATACTACTGGCCAGATAAAAGTCAAAAGTCAACGATGTTAACTCATGAACCTGAAAAATAAATGCTATGGATTCAAAAATATAAATAATACTATTGCCACGGCGCAGCACGAAATTTTGACTAACCATAATTCTGCCGACGCAAAACGTTGCGCATATTTATATCTTAAAATTTGGTGCTTATTCCACCACAACTTGCGAGGGAATGCTCCTTAGAGACCTATTAATAATCCTTTTTCAAAATTCATCATTGAAATAACTTCACACTGACAGATTTACGCTGTGCGATCTTCGATTGATACAGGTTATTGCTTTTGGTTAACACAATCACTACAGATGGAAGCACATATACATTTTGCTGCAGAGGAATGAGAAGGAAACTATCATCGTAATACTTTCATATTTCACGTAATGTAAGTAGAATTTATATTTTTAGCGTTTCAATTGGCATTCATTAATGTTTAATATGCTCGGTGATTAGGTACTTTAGCTTGATTTTTATCTTTCGAGGTTGTAGTCTGCGTCAATCATGCTAGCGTATTTTCATGTCGGAATGTAAAGTTAATTGATACGTCTTCAAGTTTCTCCTTAAACTTAAGTCAACTGTTTGGCTATTTTACTCGTCACTGTTATTTTTGTTCTCACTCATCAATATTTTCGGAGCTATAACAGCTTCATTTACCTAATTATAACCCTTAATCAAACGCAGATGTTTAATGTGATCTTCAAACCATTTACACATCCTTTGATGTTTGTCGTACTCCTGACTTTTTTATTGTTAATGATTTTTTTTTCAACTACTACCAAATTGCATTCATCCGCAGCCGAATTAATGGCTTAACGACGTTGTGCGGAGGTCTAGCGCTGCAAGACACCTGATATTCATTTGTTACTTATCTAATCCATACGCACACGCCGTTAATATTATTTTGATGCAGTGACGAATTGTATCAACTTATGGTAGTTATATTTGGAAGACTTACAGAGATAATGAACAATAACATTCGCGGAGTGCACCAAAAATCCTTGCTAAATTCAAGGTTTGAGTGCTGAATGATGCGTTTGTCATCTTTAGATTCGTTAAAATTTTTCATGTTTACATAATGCGACACCGAATAGTACTCTTCTCAGGTACATCCTCATGCTTACTGATAGTTTACGTTCAACCAGCGGCGGCCCTGGCGATTTTCTAATTGTATGATTTTCTCTTAAATTAGTCATTAATTAGGTATTGGTTATTAGAACGTTTTCGGTAACACAGGCTCGGAGGCAGTTCGGATGCTCAAATTAACGTGAAGAATATTGAATGAATTTCGTTTATTTCTGTTAACATTTCAAGTCTCCAGAAGGAAGTTCCATTCTTAGTATTTTTGATCATTTTTGTGAAATATGATTGACATATGGCTTAAGAGTATTATATTTGGATCCCCAAAATCTCATCTCTCTAATGCATTAAGCAATGAGCTTTATTCACTTGTGATAGCAGACTTTTGCTTGTCAACCATCTGTACATTACAATATTATTGATTGCTTATTCAATTGTTGATTGTCTTGTGAGAGTAACTTCCTCTCCAGTTCATGATTTTCTTCCCTTACAGTTTCACGATGCCGTTCACCTAATTTAGAAACATTTAAAGCTAGTTAAGAATGTAAGTTATGCATCACTGTAGAGAGGGAGAAGAAGGTTGAGGTCATTTGTCAAAGTGATCAATTGTAAATTTTTACTGCCAGTCCATTACATTGGGCCTCGGAGCCAGGTCCAAGAATAGGAAGATGATGGCATTAGCCAGTCTTCCTTGAGATAAGTCATGAGTAGAAGTCGTATAAAAGGACCTGAGAGTGTTAACAACGGGAGTGGAAATACTAGTGAGGGTTCTCAAGTTGGACATGAAGGATCTGCAAGAGGAGGGGCCACGCCCAGCCCAACACGACGGCGCAATCTCATTGGATCTACTGTTAGAGGACTTTTTCAGTCAACCTTGCGACACTCAGGGAAGTCGAGCACATCCAACGTCAACGTTGGGCAAGTGCCCGCACACCACCACCATCACCACCACCACCACCTACATCATTTGCAGCAGCAGCAGCAGGAGGCTTTGCAACAACAACAGCAGCAGCAATTGTTGAACAGGACTGCGAAGACAGTGAGCCGATCAGGGAGGCGTAAGTCACCATCACCGGTGACGACGCCGAGCACGAATCTGCCATCGAACAGAGTTACCCTGGTGAAAAAATCTGGCCTCCGTCGGACGGGCAATGTCTCTGAGGACTCCCCTCTGAATCCCTCAGGGACCTCATCGATCCACTCACATGTTGTGCCCATTTCAAACCGCCACCACAAACGTGTGCCAAGTGATGACATCTCAGACGTGGTATCTGCAACAGACAGGAGAGTAAGGAAAGCTACTCTGGATCCAGAGAAAGTTGATGGCTTAGATGCGGGAAAGGAAAAGCAAGACCTGGAGAAGAGTGAGAAGGAGAAGAGCGAGAAGGAAGAATTAAGGAAGGAGAAGGGCTTTGAGAAGTCTGCGGTTGCGGCAGAGGACAAAGCAATGGAGAGTGGCCGAGGGGGAGGTGTAGTGGACAGTGGTAAGTGACGCCTATAGGTCATTTCCTCATAACTTAATTGATGAGTGAAGTAGTTCCCTAGTCATTACGGAGACCTTATTCGAATTATAATTCCAGCGGCTGTAGGAAGCATGAATTAAATAGTGCCTTATTAATGGTGCAGTTAAATACTTTAATTTCACTGAATTTTCAAATATTGTAATAAAAATGTCTGTATAAGTCTCTGAGGTAGTTTGAACGAGATAGTTCCCTAGTCATAATAGAGACCGTATTTGAATTATTTGTTTTAATTTCAGCAGCTGTTGGAAGTATGGCTGAAATTCTGTATTACTTCTGGTACATTTATAGACTTTTAAGTGACTGAAATTCTTAGTAATTTAATGGAAATATCTGAATAAGTCTTTAACCTGAAACATTGTTTCGCATGGCACAATGAAAACTCCTTCAAAGCATAAGGTTTTTCTCAATATTTGTGGTGACAATATGATTGATTTTCAAGTATAGTTGAGAAAAAATAATAATTATAAACTTAATTTTTTGACGAGATCTAGGTGTTAGAAATGCCTCATTTTTTAAAATTAGATCCTTATGGAGTGCAAACGCATACCATTTCCCATGGAAAAGGGTTAGTATTTTTTGGCAAAAAAACTCTGAAAGTAGTTCAGGGGATATTTTTGGAAGGGTGAGATATTTTTCTTTAAAATGAGACCAAAGTCATTGTGCTCTAGGTGAAATGATATTTCGCTCAAACTGCCTTAACACGACTTGTTTTTTTCATGTGGTATCTTTAAAACTCTTTCATAACAGAAGGTTTCTTTGGTATTCTGAAAAATTACTGTGATGACTGATTTATTTCAAAAAATAGTTGAGGAACCATACAATCTACATACTGTCAATTTTGTTTACAAGATCTAGGAGTAAGAAACTCTTTGAATAATGTCCCTCTGGAGTATGTACACATTCCTTTTCCCATCTAAAACGGCAGGTATCTTTCGTCGAAATATTGGGGAAGTAGTTCCGCAAGGGGCTGATATTTTTGTAACTTTGGACAGAAGAGTTATTTTTCTTTAAAATGAGACCAAATTCTTTGATTTTGAGGTGAAATGATATTTCACTGGAAGTACCTTAGCCCAATCAATTGCAGCCTAAATTTAAAAACCTCCCCGAATGCTGTCAGTGTTATTTTAATTAAGTTGGCTGTGAATGCCATTCCTTTTTGTGGAAGGCACAGTGGAAGAATTAGAAATCCCATTGAAAGGTCCGTTAAGCTGATTCTATTTTAGTTATATCCTCCAAATTGTCCTATTATTAAATACCTCTTTTGTTTCAATTACACTCATGCATCACTTCTTATACACCCTCCTACTCAGAAGACTCCTTCTCTTAAGAGACCTTTCAACCTCACTTACCTATGACTTTCTTATTCTTCCCCAACCTCTTATACAATTTTCTCTCAGATATCTGGTTTATCATTCATCTCTCATCCATTCTCTCAGTATGGACAAACCAACAAAGCACTCTTCTTATGCACACGCCTATTTCTGGAGCATCCAACCAACATTCTTTCATGACCCACTCATACCTAATGCTACCTTTTCTGCTTATGCTGCTAACACTTTTCAGATATGCCTTGCCCACTACATTAAGTTTAGTGTATCAGGCAATATTTTGTGGAAATGGAGTAAAGATGCCATGATTTCACAATAAATGTTTTTGTTCACTTTATGCAGAGTTTAATTCACATCTACCAAAGTTATGACATAAGCTATGACCTTGAAAATGACCTAGCTTATGTCGAAACCCTTGTTGGTGCGAATAAAACTCTGTGGAAAGTGAACAACATCTTTTATTGTGAAATCATGGCATTTGCCCACTACATTTAGCCTACTATTATGTTCGCCTTGGCAAATTTAAGTTTTGCCACCATATGATGAAGTAATAATCACCATCGTAGATGTTGTGGGTACTGGTGGATTCAAGGACAGTTGTCACAAAGCTCATGACTAACAGAATTATATCGACACTCAAACTCGATTCTGTCATGAATCTCTGCATTTGTCCAAAATAATTCCTGTATTAAACTCTAATTTTAACTCTTCTAAAACTATTAGCCACTTTCACAGGAACCAATATCCTAATCTTCATCTCCCTCTCTTCCTCTTGCCCAACATTATCCTCTCCATCTCTCCATTTTTTTGGTCCATTATCCTTAGTCCATTTTTATATTTAGTCCATGATCCTTTTTTAGTCCATTATTATACAAATTCGTATCTTGGAAGACTCAAATCTTTGCAGATTCTTTTTACTTATAGACCAAGTTTCAGGCCCTTGCAAGGCCAAGTTTCTTGGGTTCCCCTATGGTAGATGTATGTGTGTGTACCTGACTGTGGCATGTATGTGAACTTTCATGCGAACCGAGAGCACTCTAGGGGATACTAACTCATACTTCTAATAATTTAGCTCTCATTAAAAATGAGTCCTACACCTTGACTTCCGTGTACATCATCGTCAACTGCTGACCACAGTGCCAGACCACCTCCATCTATAGTAACAACATCCCGCCCCTTGCACTTAGTTTTACATACACACAAAACATCCATTCGGCTCACTTTCATTTAATCAACAACTCATGCTCCTTTCCCTATACTACTCTCACATTCCAAGGTTACCAGCATTTGCAGTACCCACACCATGTGCAGCTTTCCCTTCTAACAGTTGCGGCAGTCTACCGGTCAGTCTAGGCACATTTTTGCCAGTATGCCACAAGAGAAACCAAATCATAGTAATACCCTAGGTCCACTTTCACTATTCTACTCAAGCTAGGATCCCTTCTGAAAGGACTACCTTGAGAGCCAGCATACTGTTGCCTGTGACCCACCACTAGGAGGTATATGCCGTGTACTGACACACCGGGTCACAAATTAATGAAAAAACATGCAGAAAAGAGTAATTTGAAATCATACATCTGCATACTGCCCTGCAAGATGCCGCTTGGGCATGTGGGAGGGGGTGCTGTGGCACCAGTCATGTAAAAATGTTAGGAATAAAGTTTTGGGAGGTTAATGGGAGAAGTGTGTTTTGGTAGTGGTTTGAGTGTTGGTCAGTTTTTATTATGGCCTCTTATTGTAAGTTGAAAGAGAGAATTTTAGTGCCTTTCTGTGTGGCAATATGCCTCTCTTATTATATCACTCAATAACTAGATTGATAGCACTCTGCAACCCAACACCTGCAAGTCGTAGGTTGAGACAACTTTGCTGTAAAATGTTTACCAAATCCCTTTATTGTATTTTAAATCAAGCCATAAGTCCTACTAATGTTGATGAATAAATTTGATATAATTGCTATATTTGATGCCATGTAAGTTGCTCCTTTTTCCCCTAAATAATTGCTCAGAAATTACCTGTGGGTCTATACGTGAAGTTCACTCCTCATGTAAGCTAAAGTCATTACTGTTGCTCACTACTGAGGGAAAATTTCTCCCCAGGTATTCAATACTACCCAGCCCTTCCCTAATTATTATTATTTATTACCATTATGGCTGTTCTGAATGGTACTTGAGTCATTATATGTGGCATTTGTCCACACATAATCCCCTCTGAATACAAGCTCTCTCCCAATCTTTTACTCTCTATTATTGGAAATGGATACATAGTTTCTACCCTCTCTCTCCCCCCTTTAATTTCCTTCATAGTAATAATCTTTGAATAGCAAATTACTTTGGACCATCTTTTTTGGCTCTAGATCTAATGGCTGGAAATAATTCATGGTGAAATTGTATTGTTGGTGGCATATATGGAATTACCGGTGCCATTTTATGCTATGGAAACATCACCATGATGAAAAATGAATTAAATGGTAAAAATAGTTCTTAAATTCTTTAATTATTTTTGAATATGTGATCAAAAGGTGCTTGGCTATTTTTGACAGATTTGCTAGCTCGAGTAGGAAAATATTTTTGACTCCCAGTGCTTTGCTGGTTAACTCTTCAAATGTAATTCATCATTTATCATTTTGAGTTATTTTTCAATTGCTACCTATTATTCTCAATTATTTAGGACCACTGGACGCAGAATTTCTGAGGGTTCTTTTCATTTTCAAGCTCTGAAATAGCTCTTCTGCTCCTTTCTTTACTATGAACAGATACTTGGCCAAAAATGAGGGGGCTATTCAGACATAATCGGTGTATCATGTTAATAGTTCTATGAAATTGAAGAGCAATATATTGAATGTCACATAGCCGCAATTTAAGGCTTTGAAATACCAAGTCCCTGTTTATGGTTAAGCCAGACATAACTAATGTAAGTCTCCAATCATACTCTAGTTATATATTTTGAAAGCCCGAGCATTTGGTGCTGAATTTTCTGTGTAGGTTGCTGGTAAATGAAGTTGGTAGTTGTGCTTGCTAAAATGTTGGGTTTGGCTGCCATATTCAATAGCATCACAAGCGTAGCATTCAAAAACTGCATAAAAATTAGGGAAATTTTCTGTTAGGACTGAAGTATGACTGTGCTACAGCAAAAAAACATATAAAATCAAGAAGCTATGTAAAATCTAAGTATAACATCAAAATATCATATGTCACCCAGCCAGACTTTAATGTTGTTGAACAGCTTCCCAACCTCTTTCCTTACCTCTCCCCTGGTCTTCCCTCCTCACCTCCCCCTCCTACATTCCCCCAAACCCCTTATTATATATATATTTCTGAAAATTTTTTTGAGTTTGTACCTGATGATGACACCACTGTGTCAAAACATGTAACAGGAAAAGAAATCTGTGGAAGGAAACAAAGTTACTTTTTCATTTGTTAAAATCAACTTCCACATAATTGAGCCTCAAACCATGGAACATATTTTTATTGATTTTTCAGCCAACATTATGTGAAATAGATCTCCTCGATGCTTCTTTACCTCTGTATTATTTGAATTTGTTTGCTTTTCACCATATACCTCTGTTTGATTCCCTGAATATGATGCTGTTTACAGAACAGCAGCAAACAGTATCTGGCTCTTCATGTTATGACTGGTTTTCTATTGCCCCCTGCAAAATGCCCCTTGGGCAGCTTCTAGTATAGTATGTATATATTTCTCTATTTTGGCCTTAACTAGTCTTATTGTTGTTTTTTTACTTGAAAATCCCTTTACTTTTCTATAAGTCTTTGTCCATAATGCTGATAAACGAAGTAAAAAATGGTCCATGTGGTTGGGAGTCATTATAGTGAGAGCAAAACGCGAAGGAAATTTGGCAGAAAACTTTTTCATTGGAAGAGTCCATTGATTATAAACAAGCTCCATCTGGGAGAACAGGGTAATTTTTGCATTTCACTACCAGGGTTCTTCAGGTCGCAATCCTCCATTCTGCGACATTGAAGGTCGTTCAAGCCCCCTACTGGTTAAAACTCTCCATTTCTGGCAATGTTTCATTGTCTGAGTCGTCCATCATGCTGTGATGACAATGGGTGACTTGTACATGGAAACGTCTGCAGAAATGGAGAGTTTGATCTTTTGAGAAACATGTATGGCCTTCAATATTACCATACCCTAGGAAAGCCTTAGATCTTTCTCAATTCTATGATTCACGCCAATTTAAATGCTATGTATTATGGCTCAAAATCCTGTTATTTCGATGGACTTCTAGTGGCTTGCAAACACTGTCAGTATATTTCCATCCAGCATTGATTGGATCGTAAACATTGTCCTTGAATACAATGTTGATGTTTCCCCTCCCTCTCAATTTTAATGCAGATATGTTGGCAGATTAGCCATCCCTATGTTGTCCTGTCTCCTTCGCTCCTTTGCCGACCCCTTCAACCCAGGAAAAAATATTTGGTCTGTAATTGCTCTGAAAGACTTAAAACTGATCTGGAAGTGGTGGAAATCGGTCGTCTAGTAAAAATTCTGCATAACATTTACAAAGTTCATTAATTCCTTAGCACTGAAGAAATTTATTTTCTTTGCTGTGATCTACATCCACAGTAACCTTACAACTTTTACTAAAAACCATGAACTTCACCATTACTTTATGAGGAAATGTAATAACCTGCATATCACATTTGCCAGGACCACAAAGTGTTCACAAGGTTTGAGGAGGATGGGTCTTCAATTCTATGATCATCTGCCCATCCCCCTAAAATACATGAAAGGTGAGGCTTTCAAATGCATTTGAAATATCTTCTTAGAGAAAAACTCTACTATGATATTAATGAGTTCATGGACGATCCTTTGTAAGTTCTCCGTCTTTGCATCGATATTTATGTAAATACTTATAGCACTGAGTACAAGTTTTTATTCTGCTTTTTGCTATCTATTCATGTATATCTCCTGACGTGCCTTATATTGTGTGGAGAAATATGACTCGATCTACTGGCCAAATAAAATTATTATTATTATTTTACTAAGATAAGGCTAAAGCCATTGAATTCTATGTTTTCCTTTAACCAGCATAGACATAAATGACTTTGCTTTCTTTCACAGGAACGGGTGCATCGGAGATAGCGGACAGTGGTGGGCAGACAGGACAGGGGCTGGGTGGAGGCGTTGGAGGAGTTGTTGGAGTGGGTGGAGGGGGTGGTGGGGGCGTGGGCGCTGGTGGGGTGGGAGGTGGCGGTGGGGGTGGAGGTGGTGGCGGTCCAAATGGAGGCGGGGGGGGCGTCCTGGTAGGCGACGGAGAGGATGACGACGAAGAGAAGGCCATCGGCGTCTCCCCTGATGGAAAGTTTCTGAAGTTTGAAGAGGAGATTGGGAGAGGAAGCTTCAAGACTGTGTATAGGGGTTTGGATACCCAAACAGGTGTTGCAGTGGCATGGTGTGAATTGCAGGCAAGTGATTTTGAATATTTGGTATTAACACATTCAAAACAGCTCTTGACTCAACTCATATTTCGTGTGCTAGCTGCTGTGGACGGCTCATGAATTTACTCTTTGTTTCATGCATGTACTATTCTTACATGCTGTTTACATGAGAGTATAGCTTGTAAATGGAGCAATTTCATAGATGTATTACAAGGTATTGTCTTAGTATGCATATCCTGATTTTTACCAGCTATGGGGAAAGTTGGGAAAAGTGTCTGGTCTTCATTGTATTCATTCAGCATTTCTTCAAGCAAGAATACCTTAAAGAGTTCACTGTCCATGTAATGCATCTCTAATGGGGTAGGAGCATGATAAGAGGTGTAAGGTTGGAGAGATTTTTGGTGTTTCCAAGGTCAAGCCTAGTTACCTTATTTACTGGCTCATATATTGCCCTTTTTTTCTCCGAAATTCATTCTAAAATCAGCCTGTCTTATCAGCAGAGGTTTAAGCTGTTTTAATTCCTTTGATTTTTGTGATCATAAGATGTTCTCATCTGTCTACTTTCACTCCAAATTGCAATGTGGGAGAGAGAAGGCTGGGTGCACTCTCTGTCAATCATTAGCCTCTGGTAGACTGTTACTTTTTACGGGATTCATTCCGCGATGTATGTTTTTTTAAACAACAATATTTCGCTGGTCCTCCTGCCAGCTTCATCAGGTTAACTGAACTGCTTTATTTGTCTCGCTCGTCTTTATATATGAGTCTGGACTCCCATTGTTGCCGGAATATGAATTTGAAAAAATTCGTTTTAGACTGTTACTCAACTTGTAACCGTCTTCTCGGTTGACGTTCTCCGGTCAACCGAGAAGACGGTTACAAGTTGAGTAACAGTCTAAAACGAATTTTTTCAAATTCATATTCCGGCAACAATGGGAGTCCAGACTCATATATAAAGACGAGCGAGACAAATAAAGCAGTTCAGTTAACCTGATGAAGCTGGCAGGAGGACCAGCGAAATATTGTTGTTTAAAAAAACATACATCGCGGAATGAATCCCGTAAAAAGTAACAGTCAACACTGCATCCACGGAAGCCTACGAGCTAATTAGCCTCTGGTAGTTTATGACGAGTAACTTTAATAGTTGATTATTTTGAAAGCTATCTATCTTATTTTTTTCCTAAAACATTTTTAACAGTAACTAGTGATGAGTTTTATATGTTCTTTCTAAATTCTAACCCAAAAAATTCAGTGTGCATTATAGGCCAGTGCATCCAATGGACCTGAAAAATATTGTGTAGTAAGTAGGGATGGGTCAGTTCGGTTCTTCAGTTCTCGGTCCACCGGTTCTTGAGGTGAGAACCAGAACCGATAACCGATGCCAAAAGGAATTGGTACCGAAATAATTGGCACGAAAATGAGTTTGAACCCTGTTAACTCTTTGAAAGTTGCGGCTTTGCTCTAAAACCTGGTGAAATACCATACATAGACACATTAAAGTTCCAGCTGATGAATCATATTCACATGTAAAGAATTGTTGCGTGATTTGATAGGTTTCAAATTTAGGTAGGGATGAAATACCTCCTTATTTAGCTTTTTCTGATTGATGCATATCTTGGGGAACTTCGACCTTGTGTGAAAGTGAGCCTCTATGTATTATTTTCGTGAATTATATTACGATGTAATTTAGATAACTTCATTCGTGAGTTGGACATTGCTTTAGTTTATTCTGTCAATATGTGAATTATTCTTCATTCGTAATCTGTCATTAAGAGAAGTTTTCTTTCATGATTGGGGGGCTCTAATCGTGTTTCACTCACAGTAGGCAGCGGACGACAATTGGCCATTTTGAAATATGGACAGTACGTGAGTGGAGAGGTGGCCGCAAATGGAAGGCACACGCAATATGCTGTCAATCTAACGACATGCTATCGATAATTACACATTGGATTCATGGATCATGGGACAAGGTAGCGGAAGATCTTCTAGGGAAAGGGTGGAAGAAAGAGGTAGCTCAAAACAGGGTTCTGTGCAGAGGGAGAATAGAGAAGGAATGCCGACCCATCAGTGTGGGATAAGACAAAGAAGCTACAACTCACCATGGCACATGCCACTTCGGCGGTGATAAGAGGTTGCTTCTCTTGAGTTCCTAGCTCCCTTATCCTTACTGCTTACTCAGCGCGCTCTCGAAGTAAACAAATCAAGGTCACAGACCAGCCCAATTCCCTGACTCACGAAGCCACAGATGTTACATACCTCCTCTTTGCTTGCAGTGGCGCGCTTACGAATTAATTCTTATTTTGATTCTGGTTGAAATATTTTTACACTGCTGCCTCCTGCAATAAAGTGTGTGTGGAAAATGTACGCTCTATGTACTAAGCGAAGGTTTCTGGCAGGGCATTGCGAATACTTTTAGAAGGGTAGATACAAATAATCCTTACTTCGAGTAGTTAATTGCTATACATTAAAAAAGCAGTCACTCTCTTTTGTGTGGTATATTTTTACTTTCCGATGGCCGTCTTAATTTTCCTAACTCACAAAATGTCTGATATAGAAGTTTCATCTTCCTGTTCCAAGAAGTGAATAAACGTTTCTGCTGATTGAACCGCGACTTGGAGAGAAACCCATTGTGTTTCGATCATTTCCTTCTCATCACTTTTGTTGCCATTTGCATACTCTGAACTAGTATCAGCAGTTGTGGTGGCGGAGATGAAAGCGTCATCTTCAAGGATCTGAGGTATGTACTTCCAATTCGTCATGGCAGAGCTATTCATTTATATATTCCGTGTTAGCCTCGAAAAACTGATCAAGAAAACCGGTGAATGTAATAGAAATATTGATAGGGTGGAGTCAATAAATTTCAAACACTGATACAACTTCTAACTCATGAGCTGGCACCTCAAATCATCCTACTCTCCTACATGACCGAATTATAGTAATTTTCGTTACCATTTTCCTAGCGTGGTCCGACAGAGGACGGGAAAGAGCTTATTTCACTTTGTTTCATCCAAAAGTCAATTTATGTTAATGCCTTCCTTTAAAAGCAGCTCCAAAAGTTTTTGACGTTAATATCTCTTCATAGTCACCATTACACCCTAGTCCATTGCCTGGATTAATGAAGCTACTTAGGGAATAGAAATGCAGCGAATATAAGTCTGTCGGCACTTTACAGTTCGCTATACACTCATGTAATTATGTAATGTAATGCTTACACTCCGCGCTTTCTCTTTCCCAAAGAATTGGACATTTTGAATGAATAATTTAGCTAGCAGAATCTTATCAAATGCGAAACAGCCGTGAAAGGTAAAATAACTCACCACTGGGTCACACTAACAGTGAGCAGTGACTCATGAGACTCGCCATAATTCAACAGTGTGTTGTAGGTACATTGCTGAATTGCCTGCTGTGTGAAAACCTTTTTGTAAGCAATTTGTGGCAGTTTTGTATCTCTTGTATATAATCTTTGGTTTTGTATACTCTAACATGGCCTCTGTCTGCGAGTGCCCTCAGAAGCGATAACAGGTAGGGAGAGATGGAGGGGAAGGAAAAGGAGAGTAGGGGAGAAAGTGTTGAGGGACTGACCGTCAGATAACCGGCAATCGACGATGTATAGATAGCTTGTGAAATTAGATACGTCTCTCTTCAGTCCCTCAGTTGCATTCTCTCTCAGTCCAGCATCCTCTCCAAAAAAACGGAATACTTCACTCAGTTCGATGAAAATGTTTGTGACCACCCATCCTAAGCCGAGTGCCATCAGTGAGGAAGAACTAAGTGAGGTTGAATGCTTCTTCTTCTAAGTGAAATCTGTCTTCTGACAAGTTTCAACTGGATGCCCTCCATTGCAGTCGATCCTGACATTTGCCTGTAACTTCGGCCATTTTTTATGTCATCGAGCATTCCCATTCTTCTTCTTCCCCTTCCTTGCTTTCCTTCAATTTTTCCTTCAATAATTCTTCTAAAAAGACAATTTTGGCGTAATATATTTCCTATCCAAGCTGTCTTCCTCTTTTTTATTTCCCTTGGCAGTTTTCTTTCTTCTCTTGTAGTCATTAGTACTTCTTCATTTCTCATTCTATCCGTCCACTTCACCTTAAGCATTTTTCTCCACAACCACATTTCGAAACTTTCTAAGTACTTTTCTTCTTTCTTTTTGACCGTCCATGTTTCACTGCCATAAGTCACCACACTCCTTATAAAACATATAGCAAATCTCTTTCTCAGTTCTAGTGGAATGCTAAATGCTGTCAGAAGTTCTTTCACCTTCTCAAATGCTTTTTTACCCATAGCTATCCTCTGTCTTACTTCCTGGGTACAGCTCCCATTCTCAGTCACTAAACTTTCCAAGTACTGAAATGATTTCACTTGCTCAAAAATTTTTCCTGATCATCTGCATACTTCACTGTCTTCATTTTTTCTCCTCCTACCACTACACCTCTTGCTTTTTCTAATGCTGTATTGGTTAGCTCTTCAGCATAAATGTTGAAGGCGATCCCCATAAATTTAGAAATGTTTGCAGAAATATTCAAGAGTCCTATTTTGACGAGAAGGTAATGTTGACTGCTGTATGTTTATATCTAACTTTTCTTATTTCTTATTTTTAGTTTATTAGCAATCTCGATTCTCTAATTTTTAATGAATATAGTATAGTCTTATGTCTCATAATGTTGCATATTTCATGATCCTTTGGATGCAATTAGGGAGAGATTTCTGTATACATTATTCTAGAGAAGCATAGTAATTGAAAAAATCTTTTCCCATTGATAATTGAGCTAAGTGCTAAATTTTAGAACTGGAACCAAGAACCAGAGCTAAGAACCGAAGAGAAGAACGGAGGATTTCTAAGAACCGAACTGGAACAAAAAAAAATTGGAACCGACCCATCCCTAGTAGTAAATTTATTCAGTATACCATTCCAGCAAAAAATGAATTATGAAGAGCTAAGCTTTAGCTCACTGCCTCCTGGCAGACAGATGAAATTTAGAAATAGCACCTTGGTTATCAGCCCATAATCAAATGCATGAAATCCACTTTACTGTTGGCCCAAAAGATGCCAGCTGATTTCAAATTGCATTTTTGAGGATTAAGTGTATATTCTTGCTGTGGATTTGGATGTTGAGTACCAAGAGCCATTGCATCTTATGGAGCAGGAAGTATAATACTTCACTGTATATGCTAAAGAAAATAGCACAGAAATTTATGAATAGGGTGGGTGAAGTTGAAATGTTCTGTTGGGCCCGATTCTCGCCAAGGGTCATTGGTGGAAAATAAATTTAAGATAAAATGTTTTTCCTCGTAAAACCAAAAGACTCTATTGATCATATAACAGATACACTTGGTGGTGGAGTGAACACCTTGACAGCATTCTCTGATCAGGAGGTAACAACAGGAAAGGATAATACAGAAAATAAGCTTGGGGAGGCGCACAACTAGGCTTACCACAAGAAGAGGGTAGGATCCGCCAAAAGGATGCGCGTATGTTGCACTATGGACACGAACTATGGAGAGCGGAAAGAAGCGTCCATGTTGTCTGGACTGCTGGTTGGTATTCCACCTCTGACTCTCTGCGAGAGGCCATATATATCCCTGCATCCCGGAGCCACTTATCCAGCCTAGGAGCGGGAGGGTTGTAGTATTCCTCGGTCAACTGCCACTGCAGTAGACCCACCTTCAGTCAATTCTTCGATCGGCTACGGTCTGCCCGCAGCTCAAAGTTATTTTTAAGTGCTATTCTTCTGTGCAGTTATTTAATAACTGATTGATAAGGAGGAGAGGCAGTTTGTCATAGCATATGTTATTGAACCACATTTTTGCAGATTGAGCTAATTTTTCAGCTATTAGACGTATTTTTTGAGCTATCAGACACCCACCATCAGCTATATTGAAAACCCATTGAGGCAAATCATCATAGCCAGAAAGGTTAACTTAATTTGGTCTGGACAGTCTTTTCCATTGTGATGTTATGCATCGTAGAGTTTCTGTGTAGAAAACTGCTGTGGGAGACCCAGCATGCTCGAAGTAGCATTTAATGAAAAAATGAAACTTTTGAGTTATGTAGGTTTTCTGGGTTAAGCATCATCACTTTCATCCAGATTTGCAGGGTATATTCTCTTTTACTTCATTTTTTATCCTGCCCAGTTGTTTTGTGGAAATATATATATTGCTTAGTTAAGGGAGTATGAAAAATCAAGCTTTTCGTGAACTTCTTTTGGTATGTCTTTGATGTCCCCAACATACAATAAATGCATAAAAGCACCAATCTTCATTCAAAAGACAAAGCAACAGTGCATAATGCTGTGACATCATTAATTCATAATTTTGTATATTTGTGCCTAAATTTTCATTTTAGAAACCTAGTGTTTTACTCAGAACACCTACCCCCTTGATTTTGCTCTTTTGTAAATATTTTGTTGTGTAATACCTTGTTCGTACATTATTTATTTACTAAAAAATATGGTCAATGTCATCTTGTCTCTGGAGTGTAAGCATGTATGTATGATCTCAAAAATACTCAGCAAGAACTTTCCATGCTAATCTATTGTGTGTTAACTTTTCCAGGAGAAAAAGTTAAATAAGACTGAGAGATTAAGATTTCGAGAAGAAGCAGAGATGCTTAAAGGTTTGCAGCACCCTAATATTGTTAGGTTTTATGATTACTGGGAAGTAACATTAACCAAGAGGAAGTACATCGTTCTTGTTACTGAGCTTATGACTTCAGGGACTTTGAAAACGTAAGTATATTCAAATATTCTCATATAACCATCCTTGAAAATAGAAATAAAGTGCACTTTAATAGTGATAAAATTTTATTTTTTAATTTTTATATTTAATAATATTTATTAATAAAGATTTATGTTTTGTATTTATATTTTGATTTTAGAATGTTGAAATTGATTTTGAAAAAGGAATTTAGATAAAATCAGTGTAACTGTTACCAAGTGGCATTGGTGAAGCCATAGTTTAAGTAAAACATTCATGTGGCTATGTTATTGAGGCATGTTTTGAGGAGAATAAGAACTGGTCAGATTTCCCAACGAGATTTCTACATCTTTTCATTCTATATCAGTTATGAGTTAATCTTTCAGCTTGTTTAATGTCATTAGCCCCGCTTATTTCTAGCAGCTTTTAAATCATGCCAGAGTTTTGTCAGTTAATTTATGGGCCTAGGGTCACCTGGAGGAAGTCCCCAAATGTCTATTTGGGGACTTCCTCCAGACTAACTTTTGGACTTTGTGGCAATAAAATTGGCCTTGTTGATTTTGTGTCTGTTGTAAACCATATGTAACCAATGTTAATGTCTTTGTTTGGCCCTAATACAGAGCATATAACATAAATATTACATATCTCCGCAAATATTATCGATGACATATTTATAGAAAAGAATAATATTATACCAGCCATATGCTTACCTCAAAAAACTCAGTTTACTGGCTGTATTATACGTCTGAGTAAAGTAGAAAAAGATGGAAATTGCATGACTTATACTTGAATGTAAATGTAATTGTTAATTTTCATCATTTTCAGAGTGCTATCTAAATTTATTATTCATCACTATTCAGGTACCAACTGTGTATGCATATACCTATTTAATTTTGTAATGCTTATGTTAACTTTGTAATATTAAAGTTCAGTAAAATCTGGTTATAATGTGGGTATTGGGGGACAGAGGTATTCCCACGTTATGAGCAACCCGAAATATTTCAAGGCAGAAGAAGTGATTTTGTCATAGATATATACATAATTTAAGCTCTTAAGTCAAAGCATGTGGCTAATTTATGTGCTTCCCAGTAATTTGATTAAGTAAATTTATTAATATGAAATGAGCTCATAAAATTAAACCAGTGAGGTGTAAAATGAAAAAAAATGTATCATTCATCATAATTGACTTTTTCTTAGTTTATTTAATTGGTTGTGAAGAAGATACAGCTGAGTATATTGCATATGTCCATAGTGTGCAAGGACTCTTACTGGGGACTTCTTAGATGAGGTGAAACTATGAGTATTGTTTTATGATAGCCTGAATAATCAAGCATAAATATACCAAAAGTATTACCGTCATTGACAATATCATGGCATTTGAAATAATGTCCTGAGTTGTCTATTAATGCCAAATAATTCCCAAGAATGATTGCACATAAATATAACTCTACCAGTCAAGTCAACACCTACGAAGATGACAATGCATTTGATTACACAGTCCATAGCATTACACTTGTAAATCTACTAAAATGGTTTTAAGGGAATCAATGCATGCACATCCAATCTTAACCTCTGAATCATTTCTTAGGGATATAAAATTAAAGGCAGCTCAATTGAGAACTCACCACTTCTCTGAGCCAGTTGTAGGATAGGAAAATGTGATCAAAAGAGAAGCAGCAGCTCAACGGCCCAAAATGTACTTCCTTTCATCCAGGTTCAAAAAACATTCCATCTGTCATCGAGATAAGGAGACCTTTAAGTACAATCTATGTGATATGCACAAAATTTCCCATGTTATTATCCATGGATTCGATTACATCTGAAAAGTGAAACAAAAAAATCTGAATTGATTGTGAGTTATGCTAATTTTGAATGCAATGGCAAGAATACAACCCTCATTGAACAAAGACCCTTTATATTTAACAACAGTTACTTAATACATAAATATACAGTAGCAACTTGATAATACAAAGCATGAAAATACAAGGTTTCAATTTTACGAAGCAAAACTGTTGATCCCAACGAAAAGCCTATGCTAAATACATAGCGCTATTCGAAAATACAAAGTTTCTAAAATACAAAATTTTCAAAATTACGAACCTCGGACCCAGTCCCCACAGAGAAACTGAGTTCGTTTTTACGAATCTTGAGAGGAAATCCCGTCAGAAAAGCTCTTTATTTGCCGTTGTAGACACCTTCCAAATCAGCGTTGCCGAAGTTAATCTATCAATTGTGTTAAATGCGTGCAGTTATTAGCAGTAAAGTTAGTGCATTTATCTCTCACAAGTGCCGGAGTCACACAGTTAATAATCAAGTTTTAGTCGTGGATAATTTAGTTCTCAAGTGATAGGGAAAATGGTAGCTTGAGGCAATTTTTCCCTTTTTTATTTTTGTTTTAACAGTTAGCTGCATTTCCACGATGTAAACAATTCTCTTTTGGTTATAACTCATGTGTTGCACTGTATACCAACTCACTGCCATGCGCTATTGGCAGCTATTTCAATTTATTGGGTGCTTGAATGGAAAATAAAGTGATTAAATGATGGTGAATCGGACTGGGATACCTGTTGCAGTCACTATACCTAAATCCATGGCTTCACTATGAATAAACCCGTGTTAATCATGCCATTGTCCATGATTTTATGAGGTAATACAAAAAAAAACAGTTTCCAAAAATTTACAAGTGTTTAGCCATCCCCGTGGTTGATATAATTTTGCATTTAAAACATTATTTCAAATTTTGAAAGAGATGACCCAATCGGGGGAGTGGCTCAACAATATAACATTGTAATGTACTAGCTGTGCCCGGCATGTGTTGCAATGCCTTTTTCTGGGTTCAAAATCGGTCCGCAAAAGAATTTGAGATCTAGTCCATTGAATTCCTTGTATCTACACAGGAATTCATAACGTACAAATGATGGCATGAGTTTCCATTCCATGCCTACACTGCAGTTTCCAAGTAAATAAAATATTCTATTGTTGAAGTAATGCAAAAATTCAAGATTTAAAAGCTTTGAAAATCCAATTATAGGAAATAGCAACGTGTGTACGAAAATCGAGTGCAAGTATTGAATAAAAATGCAAACAAAGAGACCACTGCACCAAATCTTATTCCAAGTACCAATAAATTACGTACTTTTTAACACAAATTATTTCTTACTGATATGATACTGATTGACGTGATTGAGCAACTTGTAAACGATCTGCTTCGTTGCTTGCTTGTTTGAGAAGCTCGCGTGCCAAAACTCATTTGTTGAAGCGACTCACGCTTTACCTATTGTACAATGGATTTCATAATTCAGAAACCTTAGCGGGTGCACATACAACAACTCACCAAAGTTTCATCGCAATCTGATGATAGGTGTTGGAACGCATAGAAGACAAACAAACAAACATTTTTATATATTAGAGAGAACCTGTGATAAATGGCTAAAACACTTCAACCCAAAGAAGTCGTCATCCTCGAAATATTGTCCTATGTAGTATAGTTCTTTGCATAAGTAAACCAGAAAACTGAAATCTTTAAAATAAAACCCCCATGGAAGCATTCCCTTTAACTTTAATCCAAGACGTTTTTGGGGTAACTCCATGAAATTTTACTGGAACCAACTTTCATCCATGAATTACTACGGTGAATTCGTTGAGTAACCAGGCCTTGATACATTACATTTGATATATCATCACTGCTATCCCTGATTTCCACGAGATAAATAACCAATTGAATCGGATTTCATTGTGATGGCATGAGTAACTTTGAGTCCTTGGCATTTTAATACGTGGGTATGATACAACATGGGCATGAATTGGATCCTGATACGCTCTATTTCAAAATTACCTGATGTTTAGAAGGATCTAACTATGGAAATACTACTCTGAGAAAACTTATTGTCGTTATCAGGACAGAAAGGAGTTAGGTTTCAGCCTCAGCGGAGGCAGATTTTTTCCGTGACCCCTACCTCTTCCTCAGTTTCTCTTGAGTAAATTTTACAATGTTACGCTTCAAACAGTTAATCTTATTTCGTTTTCGTGTTTTATGCTCCACAGCACAGTCAAGCATAGAAGACGTAAGTCGCAGAGGGGAAAGAAAATAACTAAATTATGGAATGGAGAATGCTGGATCTGGAATATCTCTGCGATGCCCATATAGGATAAAGTTTCTCTTTCACACTATTGTGAACAAAAAGTTGCGAAAATCGTGGAGTGATTCGGATATCACTTTTTAAATACAAGGTATTTCATTAACTTCTATGTTTTAGTTTACTGAAGTTGGCATATAAGGACGCCATTGGATAAAATGGCATTCAGCATAACTCCTGTGATACGAAGAGATAATGCTTAAAGGATAAAAAATAATCGCTTAACTTATTTTCTGGATCAATGTTTTGCCGAATAGAACTATAAGCATGAATCATCAAAGTGAAAAGGAACTTGATCATGAGTTTATGTTTCTTATTCGAACTTCAATGAGTGGTGAAACCATCTGGCTTGGAACGAAATAATGTTTCCTTCCAATTTTGTGTATCCAGCAGGCGACGAGGAAGAAACCAAAAATTAATGACCTGAAAAGGATTTTTTAAATGGACTGAGTCCTTTGCTCTCTTTACGCATTATTGAGTGATAAAAATGGGCGACTGGAAGCACGGTTGGGCCAGCTACCGTCTTAACTGCATAATGTTAGAAACATCGATTAGAATTGGATTGGTGAAGCGCCGTCATTGCAAGCGAAGGCATGTCCTGGGCGGCAGTTGTAGCATTCATTCTTTCTCCACAAACCATGATCTGAGGTTCTATTTTCTTCAGTATCATTCTCCAAGACCTCCACATAAATATTCCATCTGTCCATAAAATCTCGCCATTCAAAACCAGAAACTTCGTATTCTCCGAGATGATTAATGTGTTGAAAATGTCCGGATCACGCCCAATTTGTCATCATGTGATTAGTAATTGGAACTAAATAATATTTCTTCCCAAGTTCGTATATCCAGCTGGTGACGGAAAAGAAGCCACAAACAATGACCCGTGAAGAATTATTTTTTTTTAATGGAGTGAGTCTTTTGCTCATTTTATCTGTGATTGAGCAGAAAGGGTGATTGGAAGCGTGGCTGGGCGAGCTGCTGTCTTAACTGCGTAGATGTTAGAAACAATGGCCATACCAGTTGTATGTCCTGATTAGCTGCAGATTAAGAAAGCTGAAGTCTCATAAAAAATGCAGAACTTGCTTTATATATGTCTTCTTACTGGGCGAGAATTTTGCAAAGACAATGATATCAAACTAAATATCATTTGCACCTGGAACTAAGGGGTGATAGTTATTTTACAAACGTTTGTAGCATTTAGCTTATGATATAAAGGCATTATTTCAAATGCTTTCTCGAATAACAACTATAAATAGTTTTAAAACGTTCCCAAAGACCAGAGAAGACGGGGGGAGAGGGGAAATATTTTTTGCAATTCATTAAAAAGGTTTGAAAATACGATATGCCGATTTTTCAGTCCCGCCAACTCCATATTATCGAGTTGCTACTGTAATGGGTTGGCTTTACAACTTCTATAATGTCACACATTTTCACTGTCTTAAAAGTTTTTCTCTTGAACCCATGTTCGCACCTTTATATTAGGTAACAATTTTCATGCTTAACAAATTTTATTGACCAAACTTTTACAATACCAAGTTCGGTGAATAATATTTGTTAACCAAGGAATACCACCGAGTGACTCAAGACAGAGTTTTGAAGTTCATGCTTTTAAATGATTCAACTAATAATTTAACTTACATTTTTACACAAAATATCTTTTAAATTACCACACCTATATACCTTTTATTTGTTACAGATTATACCTTTTAATGACAAACATGTTGTGTGGTTAACTTACTTAAATGGGGAGTATGACATACTTTTCGTTTATTGTGTATTCACACAGTGTAATTGCCTACTAGCAGGTTTTATAAATAAGGTAGTATCACCATTGACAGGAAATTACGCATTGCTACACGGCTGCTTCAAAATAACCAAACCAAATCCTTTGGCGAATGAGGTTTCAAATTTTGATCTACCCTCTCTCCAGTTATATTCCAAGGTATTTGGGTACTACAGCATTGGCATCCAACGTAGCTGTGCTCAGTAAGCCATACTACTAGATACCTGGTCAATAAATTACACAACATTATGCCCCATATTTTTTATATTTTTTTCACTGCCAATTGAATAAATTCAAATAACGAATTGCTACAAGTACTGCATAATAGGAGCTTAATGAATTGCAGTCATGATACTTCTTAAGGTTCTTGATGGAGAGCTTTATCAAAAAGTTTAAAAAATACAAAACTTGAATGTATGAAGTGCTGATTTTTCGGTCTGCAGACTTCATAATATCAAGTTTCAAGTGTAATTTTAACATGTTTCCACCAAGCAACAATTGTGCAATAACCATCGTTTGTACCCTGGACCCTGAAAGAATGGAATGGCTTGTGATAAGCTCAATTCTAACCCAGGGTGTCCTGCACTCTGGAAAACTGGGAAGACCAGGAAATCTCAGGTAATTTTATTTTCACTGGAAATATCAGGGAAATATTGAATTGACTCTGGAATTTTCTGTGGTGTCAATGTGTAAAACAGCAACGGAAGCAATGTGCCTTTTTCGGCAAGTTGCTAAGTCAAATTTCCCTAGCGTTGTCGCATTTTGCATTCCTGTAATCACCGAAAGTAGGTACAATGTTTACTATGTAGGTACATTGTGTTCTTATTGGTCATAGTATGTAAATCAGTGGCGTAAAGAACGTGCCTTTATCGGCAATTAGCGAAGTCTAATTTCCCTTGCATTGTCACATTTAGCAAAATAAGGAAAAAAGTCAATTCCTTCAGTTTTTTAAGTTGTTGATCATTTTATATCAATGCTATTCATATAAAAGTCTGGCTGTAATATAACCTTGTTCCTGAGCACCAGCATGACAATGTTTAAATCTAAGAAACGGTGGTGATGTGATTTTCTCTCCAACTATTTGAAAGGTTTGTGTTTATTTTCCTCCAAATATGCAAGTTTAAAAGTAATCCATACATTTTATCACCCAAAAAACATACCGAACATTCTCTTATAATTAACAAGAAAAAAATCAATATTTCCTCTGAAAAATAATTATTATATCTGGAAAACCGGGAAATCTGAGGGAATTTTCAAATGCCCAGCTGCTGGACACACTGTAACCCATTAAAAGAGAAAAAGAACATGATTTTGGGGGACCAGCTCAGGCCTGTGTCATTTCTGAAACTGAAGTATTCTGAGAGCCATTATAACCAGATTTTACTGTGGTTGAATTAATAAAAATTTTGAACTTAAGCTCATTAAATACAGCATTTGCATTACCTTATAGCCTTGGAAGTTATAGCACCCCTACGTGTAATTTCCTGGTAGTGATTGGGTTAAATGCTTAATTTCCTGTAACTCATTCAACAGATACTTGCGTCGCTTTAAGAAGATCAACCCAAAGGTCCTCAAATCTTGGTGCCGGCAGATACTCAAGGGTCTTTCATTCCTTCATTCAAGATCCCCTCCTATCATCCACAGAGATCTGAAATGTGACAACATTTTCATCACGGGAACTACAGGATCAGTAAAAATAGGAGACTTAGGGTTGGCTACTCTTAAGAATCGGTCTTTTGCAAAATCTGTGATAGGTAAGATTTGCTCTCAGTCTCTAGTGTGGACTGTTTTAAGATTAATTTGATATCACACAACTTAAATGGCCCAGGTCTAATGTCTGCCTCCAGGTTTAACTACTAAGTATTATTCAGGCACAAGGATTCCTGGAATTGTTTCCTGATTTAAATGTTGGGGCCATGACTCGAGAGCACATTGGTCTTTTTTAGTATGCAATTAAAGTCATTATTCACCTGAAGTGGGAAGAGTTTCTGTTCATGTTTAGTTTTTGATTTACTCTGCTAAACCAATTTGCTTCAGTGAAATATTTATTCCTAGAACCTTGCTGTCAGCCTGATTTCAAGGACTGGCTGACTTTGACTCTGCAAAAGAATGTTCTTTTCTTAGGATTTTGTTTAAAGTGCTAAGTAATATGTTCTTTGTCTGTTATTAATGGATATTAGAGGGTCTTAATTTACTTCTTCAATGTGAATAATCTGATTTAGCTGTAACCCGTGATTATGTGATTTATTGAGTCTTGAGTAATTTTAGTTGGTTCCATGATTGATATTTATGGAATATTTTATGTTAACTTTATATGATGACCCTGAGCATCTGAGCTCAGAACATATCTCTTATTTTCCCCTCTTAGTGTGAGGTGTGTATTTTGTATTCAATCAGTAGATTTTTCAAAAATGTGACAAATATGTGTGTGTGAAAAAAATGTGACAATGTGATAAATTGATTGCAATTTTCTTCTGGTTAGCATCTTAAGTGCTATGGGCTTAATAATATGTCCTTAGATTTTTTTGGATGTCCTGATGTGCCGAGGGTATCATATTAATAAAACATGCAGTAATTTTTAAAAAATGTCTATGAAAATTGACATTAGTTGTATCAAAGTAAACTACCATTAAAAGAGGTGACTCTCGGCACAAATTTGTGAATGCATCATCCTTCTTTTAATTTCCTAACCATGTAATTTTTGGTAGCCCTCATGTGTAATTCTTTGTCGACAGGTACCCCTGAATTCATGGCTCCTGAAATGTACGAGGAACATTATGATGAGAGTGTGGATGTATATGCCTTTGGAATGTGTATGCTTGAAATGGCTACATCAGAATACCCTTACTCAGAATGCACAGGCCCTGCACAGATATACAAGAAAGTTGTTAGCGTGAGTGTCATGACTTAGTTAATTTGCTTCTCAGCTTATACCTCGTAATCAATCTAATTCTGTGATCTTTCTCTTTTCATGGAAGTCTGAAAAAATTCAAATGCTCTTAACTGTTAATTATTTCACCAATTATGCATCCTTGCGAGTGACTTTGTACCATATCATTTGTAAATGCAATGATTGGAAATTTTAATTATTTCATTTATTCTTGTACTTTTGCTTAGCTTAGCCTGTAGTTAATCAAGTAAAATTTTAATGATGATGTTATATTTCTTATGTTGGCAGCCTTTGAGTTTGATTCTTTTTCTTCTCAGGGTGTGAAGCCTCTAAGTTATGAACGCGTGGAGAACCCTGAGATTAGAGACATCATCGAACGATGCATAAGGTTGAAGAAGGAAGAAAGGTTGTCCATTTTTACTTATTACACAAAAAAGACCCTCTTTAGACTTTAGTGGAAATCAAAGGAATATGTTGTATATCAAGAGAATAGATGATAATTTAGAACTTGAGAAAACAATAGATGCGCCTTAATCTGATGTTTCATTGTAATTGAAAACAATATCCTGCTTCAAACTCACTGAGAATACCTGATGAATGCATAATTATCTTACATATCTCGCTTAAAAGTAGCTCCTTGCCTTCAGTAAACTATTATTTTTTGAGTTATTCAGTTGTAGTCATCAGTTTATGCTTAAAGTCATGTCAAATTTCAAATTAGGACTTCCAGTTTCTTGATAATATTTATTCTTGTTTTCTTGTGGAGTGATTGTGGTTTTTTAATGAACTATTTGCAGTGCAGTATACCAAGATTTGAGTCTGTAGTTCTGTGCTTAATGTGTGAATATTGATTCAAATTCCACAACTTACTGTGTCATTGGCCAGAGTAATTGTGTATTCTTATGAGATAATTATGGCTTTAATGTCAGCTTTTTTTGTTCTAGTTCTTGTGTTTTTCAATCTTTAAGCGTTCACCTAACTTTGGTATTGTTATCATTTATCTTGCCATGTTCTTGTGTGGCTACATATAAAATTTAGCCTTTTTTTATTTCATTCAGGCCTTGTGATTGCAGATATCATGATACAGAATTCCATTATATTTCCATATAATTTTTATTACCATAGATATACCTCACGTCATTTCATTTTCAAGTACCTTGTAAATGACATAGTATTGCTGAAACCACGGATGGCGTGTAATGACAAATTTTGTGTGGAAATATAAAAAAGGTTTGCCATTTTGAAATCATGATGTCAGTGACCAATTTCCATGAGGTATTGCATGACTGGTTGAACTTTATCTTGTGATTGCATTTGCAGTTTCAAAATTGTTTTAAATTTCATAAAGTTGCTTATAAATTTGTTTGGAATTAATATTAATTCATTTTTCTGGGCCTTCCTTCAGCTTTAACTTTTTTAGTTGTAATGCATGTGCAATTTCCGACCCTCCATCATTCTCTTTCCACCTAGGCCTGAAGTCAAGGATCTTCTCACTCATGAGTTCTTCGCTGAGGATGTTGGCTTGCGCTTGGAGATGATATCAAGGGAAGCAGCTGTTGCCAGTGGGGTGGAGAAGGTTGAGTTTAGGTTGCGTGTGCTCGATCCTAAGAAGCGTTCAAACAAGCACAAAGAAAATGAGGCTATTCAGTTTGAGTTTGACATTCGAGCAGATGATGCTGACGAAGTGGCCACAGAAATGGTAAATTATTTCATATTTTTTTGCTCTTTTATAGTTACAAATAATTATAATATTAATTCATCCAAGAGACAATTGCAGAAAAAAATAAAAGAAACAAGTCTCGCTTTGTACATTCCATCCTGGCTAACAATTTCGACCATGGTTTCGACAAATGGTGTCATTACCAAAGTGTATTTGTTTGACCTTGATAATCACGTCATCTGTTGACACTAAGGATGAGTCGGTTCCTAACTTGTTCCGGTTTTCGATACCGGTCCGGTTCTTACCTGTCGGTTCCCGGTTCTCGATACTCGGTTCCAACAATGGACTCTTATTTTCTGAATGAATGGAAATTTTCAACAAACAACCAAGAACTGAAGGACAATAATTTCACTTAAGAGGCAAATAAACTAGAAAGCTCAGTAAATAAAACAAGATCTTCTCCATAGTTTTATTAGCCTAGTATAACAAAACTAGTCCAAGTTTAAAAAGTCAAACTAACATGATCGGCCAATATATCACATTACATCAGGCTTTACTTCAGGTGCTTTCTCCAGGTTTTGCTTTCCGGGGTTTGGGGGTTTTGAGGGGTTTGGGCACAAATTCAAATCCTTGCCACCGTTCCGTGCCGGTTCCCAAGTACCGACTTCATGCGATCGGTTCTCGATACCGATTCTAAGGGCCAAGAACCGGCAGTACCGAGAACCGGGTACCGGAACCGACCCATCTCTAGTTGAAACCATAGTCATAATCAATAAAGTACAAAGTGAGATTTTATTTCATGTATCACTTAATCACAAAGTTAATCCTGAAGGTTTAACTTGTTCAGAAATACTCACTTTTCTGCTGTCCCATTCATTGAATTATTGTGCCTATGATTAATTTTTCCAAAACATTACATCAACTTTAATTAATATCTGTTGATCATATGTTATAAATATGCTCCGTAATTTGTGGAATAGAGAACTGGAAATTTTCAGGTAAAATCTTGAATCAGATAGTGCAAGGATTTAATATTTTATATAAAAGTTTTGGGGATACTTGTTAAACATTTTTTAGGTAAAGAGTTCAAAAGATTCATTTCTTAATAAAACTTCATAGATTCAAGTCGAGTTTTGTTTCTTTTCCAATATTTGAGGGATTCATGAGTCCCATCTCTAGTAAAATGTACAAAGTTGTATATTTGTATTCAAGATGATTTTTCACTGAGTTGTACCTGATTCCTCCTTGATGTTTAACATGTGGAATTAATAGTTAACATTTGAGGCGTGTAATGCAGCATATAGATGTTCCAAATAATGAAAGATGATCATGGTTTATGATATTTTTTCGGGGAAGAACCATTATTTATGATAATTGCAAAAGGTGATTGCCAATCAAATAAAGCTTACTGAGTCCATTCTTCTACTTACTCCATTGCAGTCATTATGAAAGATCATGGACTCTGTTGTTCCAATTTCGTGACATTATGTGTTTCTTAATTCTTAATCATCCAATGAGTTCTGGCCCTTGGTTCTGTTATGTCAAATAATGCGTCAGCCTGGTCACCTGAATACTTGTCCATCAAATAAAATTTAATATATTTTATTGTTTGATTTTGCAAATGCGATATTTAGCATACATTTTTCTGTCACTCTTAGGCCAAATCAGGTTTGATCATGGAGGAAGATGCAAGACCGGTTGCTAGGATGTTGAAGGCTCAGGTACAGGGTCTTAACCGGGAAAGAGAAGAGAGGAGAATTCACATCCAGAATCAACTGCAACAACAAGCCATGGGCCTACAACAGCAGCAACAACAACAACAACAACAACAACAACAGCAGCAACAACAACAACAACAACAACAACAACAGCAGCAACAACAACAACAACAACAACAGCAACAACAACAGCAGCAGCAGCAACAGCATCAACAACAGCAGCAGCCCACAATGCCTATGCAGGCACAGCCTCAGCAAGCACAAGTGATGGGCCACGCAAACATTCCCCCACAAGCAATGAGTCAACCTCAGGTAGGGTGCTCATTTTTTTCTCAGGACAGTACCATAATTTGTGAAACTTTTGAAGGGTTGGTGCCAAACAAGTGAAGCTGGGGACCAGGGTGGTGTAGTGGCTAGAGTACTGGCTAACCATACGGACGGCCAGGGTTCAAATCCCTGCAGAGGAGGATGTTTTTCAGAGAAAACCCGATCCCTACTTGATTGTCTTGTAGAGGGCACTTCAAGTACAGTACTTCATCTGTCAGATGAGACATTAAACCGTGGTCCTCTTGGTGCCTTTCGTTAAGAGCAGGTTATTGCCAATGCTGGGTTTCTATCCACCTCCCTTACCTGTCCCCTATGCTGCAAATGATCTTAGCTGTCAGTCGCCTCCCCAAATATCCAATCCAACTTGTAAAGCTTACTGAGTTCATTCTTCTGCTTAGTTACTTTGAATACAAATGCATTCTAATCTTAGATATTCCTTACAAGGGCAAACTGAGCATCATCTGAACCAGTGAGACGCAGTTACATATATTTCCCCCTTCCAAAAATACAACAATTGTATTCTTCACCATAAACACAACTGCTTCATTGTGGTTATCTTATTTTAATCCAATATCCTCTCAAAATCTATTTTGAGTTTTATTTTTGACCCTTTGGGCAGCTATCCCCCTCCTGCACCGGGTAGGGTGCACTGATGATGCTATAGTTACGTTTTCTTGAGTTGAATTCAGTTTTTTTTGTTGGAAAATAATCTTAAGTGGGAGTTCAATACAACAGCGTAGGAATGTAATAGGAAAAAAATTTTTTTTCATTATTTGTAAAATAGTACAACATTAGTATGTCATCATGAGTTCATAAGGAAAGAGTAAATGTCAAAATTCTCAAAAATTTACTTGCCTCATCTTCGGAAAATGGCTGTTGCAAAAAACGAGATGAGATAAAACTTTAAAATTTCTCGAATTCAATTGCCAAAACACATTGGTATGCACTTACAAAGGATCAATTTTTTCAAAAATATGTAGTAATGTAAAGAATTTATTTTTTTTAGGTTATTTTATAGGTGTGGAATTACTCGAACATAAACGTTTTACACTATTTAAGTTGCAGATAGTGTTACTGTTTGAAACAGGTCCATGATTCTGGTAAATATCTTTCTATTTCTGTACACTTTTTGTTAAAAATCCCTAATTGAAGTGAATCTAATGTTTGTTTATACTAATAACTATATTTAATTCTAAGTGCAGCATTTGTGTTTTGTTAGGAGTCTGGGTGACTTCGGAATGTGATAGATATTCTTTCAGGCTTGTTATATGTGTAGCTCCGAAAGTAGTGCAGTATGGGGCTGATATTTTGGTATCTTTGGATGGGTGAAATGTTTTTCTTTAAGCTGAGACCAAATTCATTGATACCCAGTTGAAATTATGTCTCACTCAAACTACCATAAGAATTAATTTGAATCTGTTGATCTATGGAATTTCTTCAGTACCACATGTTAAATAAAGAAAAACCTACAACTTCACTGATTTGAAATAATTTACAAAACATCCTATATGTCCATATATTGATCCCAATTCCCTCCTAAATCCCATTAGATCTGCCTGGGGATATTATATACTAGTTGAGAATCCTGGATTTAAACATTTCCTGTTCTATTATGAAAATGTCAGATTTTCAAAAGTATATTCCTGCCCCAGATTTAAGTAAAAAAAAGCTCTTAAAACTCTGTAACCTAAGGTCATGAACCAGCCGCAGTCAATGCCGGTTCAGCAGCCAAATTTGGGACAGGCAGTCAGCCAGCCGCAGAACCTGAGCCAGCCTCAGCCTTTGGCCCAGCAGCCACAGCAGGCCATCAACCAGCCTCAAGTCATTGGCCAACCTCAGAACATAGCTCAACCTCAAGTGGTGCCTCAGACAAAAGGAGTTGCCCATCCCCAAAGCATTGCTCAACCTCAGGGAATAAACCAGCAGCTCAACATGACTCCGACGCAAGCGATCAGTCAGCCGCAGACATTGACTCAGCAGCCAGAGAATATGTCTCTTCAGCAGACACAAGTTTTGAATCAGAATGTACAGCCTGTTGGTCAACAGCAAGTTTTAACGAATACTCAAGGGATGAATCAAATTATAGGGATGACTCAAATGCCTCAGGGATCTGTGCACCAGCTTAATAAGGATAATATTGAGAAAGATCCAGGAGCAGATGGTCTGACTGGTAGGTTGACATGGTCTTGGTTTTCATTTGAAATTTTTTCTCATGTGTTTCTGGATTTGCTCATAAATTTTATGTAGGATTAATGAAGTTATCCTTTGTCATGGAGGTTAAACTTGAAAATTTATACTTTCTACGCCTGCCTATTGCAAGTAGGATGTGCTTAGATTGGCATTGCCATTTTCATATTGTTTTTAATATTTTTAAAATCATTATATTTATTTATAATGCTAAGGTTAATTTGTATATATAAGCTGCACATTTGGGAATTGAATGGAATAAAGTAATTCATTTGCTTTTATTTTTTATGACAACCAACCTTTTGATGGGTAAGGTGCCAACTTAATGCATTCATCTAGTGGCCTAAAGGCATTCATGGTGCAAATACCTGGACTTTACCTGGCAAACACCTGGCAAAGTCCTTCTGTTTGACCTTTGTTTTCTATTTATTAGGCCTAAGCCTTCCAAGAGTGCAAAAGGTGAATGGTTTGGGAGTAAAATGGATTATCTTTATACATCATTACTTGTGTGTGTAAAAAATGTCAAATAAAAGGCAGCTCCATATACTGTATATACTGGTGTATATGCTGACCTTGTCTGCAGCGTGATCCCTGATTTTTATGCCAAAAAATTGTACTTTTTCCCATTTATCTTGTATAGTTCAATGACGTAAATGTGCACTTGTGTTTCCCCTGCTTGAAAAATTTTTGAGCCTACTAAGAATAGAGGTTTTGCTACCAAATTATGTCCTTCTTTTCTGAACACTGAACTTGCTCATTAATACTAGGGTTTGGTCTGTTCAGGTTTTAGTTCCACCGGTTCTTGAGTTTAGAACTGGAACTGAATCCAAAAAGAATCAGTGCTGAGATAATTGGTGCAAAAAGGTTTGAAACCAGTTCACTCTCTGGAAGTGAAAGATTTTTATTGTAAACATGTGAAATACATTATTTAGGTGCTTAAGAATTCTTGCAAATTAACGAAGGCTTTAGCTTAAATATGGCTGAATGATTGATTCTGCTCGTTCAACTCTAGTAAGTGAAGAAGTACCACCTTCTTTTGCATTTTCTGATTGATTAATGACTTAGGTTTCCTCTATCTCTCGTGGAAGTGGGTCTCAATGTATTGTTTTCATGAATTTGATCAAGATATACCTCAGAAAATGTCATTCATGTGTGGGACATAACTTTATTCAATTCCTTTTACTGGCAAACTACTCCTCATTTCCTCTCTGGCTCTAATTTTGTTCATGAAAGGAAAGCTTTCTTGTATGCTTTAGGGGCTCTAATTGGGTTTGTTTTGCATTAGGCAGCTGACGGTAGCCGTCGATTTTGAATAATGGAAAGTACCTGAGCACAAAGACAGCTGTACATGGAAGGCACCTGCATTATGCTGTCTATAAGGCCTGTTGTAATGTCAATTTTCAATCTAAGATGCAAGGGGCGTGTTCTGTTGAGTAATCATTGGGTGTTTTCTCAAATGCATGCTGTTGACCATTCAGCTTTCTTGATTACTGGATTATTGATGGGTGATAATAGGAAAAACATTGTTTGATTTACTAGTTAGTTTCAAATTTCAAAATATTTCTTCATCTTTGATTAACAAGACCACTTTGAAATTACAGCTTTGACAGAAAAGTTGTAGCTTGGTGTTTAGTATTTCTCTTTGTGTTTTGTTGATTATTGTAGACTTTATTCTTCTCTGAAAAACCTTTTGTGAGATATGGTCCTTTAAGGAGTTGTCTGCGATGCTATTTGACATGTGTTGTTAAAAGGGGAGGTTAGGTTTGGTTCTTTGGTTCTCAGTTCTATCGGTTCTTGAGTTTGGAACTGAAACCAATACTAAAAGTAACAGATCCTAAATACTCAACTTGAAGATCATTTTGATTAAATAGTGGAAGCTTAAATTGGTTTCTGTGCGTTGATACATGTTGCAATATTGTACTTTGCCCATCATATCATACTTCCCACATAGTAACTAGATTGCTCAGAATGATGAATGTATTTGATTTTAACCATTTACAGCTCTTCTTAGTGAGAAAAAGCCTTTATCTTTATAATGTTGTTTATGAATCATAGATTACTGTTACCTTGTATGAAAATGAGTTTCTAACATTTTGCTTTGGTGAATTTTACCATTGAGTAATCACAATAAATATCATTCTTGCATTTGGCCATTATTTCCTTAAAATCTTGAAATCGAGGCTACCCATTGAAAGGTGGGTCTGTGCTATGAAAAGTTGTAGGTAAATATATTGTCTTATGAAAATGAAAAGTTTCATTAAAGCCATGTCTGAGACTATTTGTTTTATTATGAAAAGTTTGAATAAAATTATGGTTAGAGCCCTGAAGTGTCTTCAAAGATGTGGAAATTTTGAGGAATATTGTGAAAATTACAGTCTCATTGAATGAAGTTGAGATCAAGGTTTGCTATTGCTTGACAGGGATGAATGATGAGTCCTCAATACAATTTTAAGATAAATGGCATATAACTCATACTCTTGCACATTTATGTTTCCATGGATGCACTGTGGTTAACTCAATAAGTTATTCTAGAAACGCATGATAATTGAATGAATAAGCTTTTTATGACTATTAACCTTGAGTCACATTTGGAACGGTAACTGAGAATCAGAACTGAGAAGTGGAAGCCTGGAACTGAACAATAGTAGAACCGGCTCATCATTTACTATGATCCTTTGAAGCTAGTGTCAACTTTTGTACTTGAGTATATATTGTAGGATGAGTCGATTCCTTTTTTTTTTATTCCAATTCCTATTCTTTCGAATCAATTCTCGATTCCAATTCCATTGATTCTTATTCCTAATGACAGGTGGGATATTGATATACCAGTAGTGTACAACTATTATTTAAATTCAAGTCTTGGCCGAAATATAATAACAAAGACAATTAATTTGCTCAAAAAGTATATTTATTAACCAATAGCAAATATATTCTCTGCTTATTGAGGTATATAAAACGTACGAATTGATAGCCTGCACCCAAAATTACTAAGACAAATATGTTGTGATAATTTAAATATCTTTCTCGGGCTTCGCACCAGGCTTTGCACTTCGCACTGTAACACACTGTGTTATAGTGGTCACGGTGGAAATAGCACGTGCCTTGAAAATGGAAAACAAGTCGTTTGCCGAAACGTCGGCGGATTATGAAAACATACCCGGTGCGAAGCCCGAGAAAGATATTTAAATATAATACACCGGGAAAATCTTAAATCATTTATGTTGTGATAAATGAAATTTGATTTGAATATTGATCCATCAGGAATCGATGGAATCGGAATCGACTTTAGGCGATCAATTCTCGGTACCAATTCTAATCCTGAGAATCAACATTTGGATTCGACTTATCCTTAATATAGTGTATATAATTTTTTGCTCTTTCTAATTATGGACAGGCTGTTTGGGTACTTAAATTTTATTTCAGCTGTAAATTGAGACTAATATTTGGTTGAATTTCTGTGCAGAACCAGTTACAGATTCGGCTTACTCAACTATGCAAAAGGCTGATTCTTCTCACCCCATTGGACTTATACATGGGCAGACTGTTTTTATGCAGCAGCAGGTGAGTCATGTGTTTGTAGACTGCACTACTTCAGTATTAAATAGGTTATTCACTCATTAATATTCCAGTTGTCTGTTCTGTCTATTATTTTTAGTTTGCTTATCTGTCCCTTTTGTTTAATCTAACTATGCCTAACGCTTATATATGGGCTGAATTTGGTGTTTCTGGGTATTACTTTATCCATGAGTACATTGTGGAAGAAGAATGTCTGCAGTGAATAAAATGGATGTTTTACATTCACAAATTAGTCCTACCAATAACTCTAGTAACATTATCTACTCAATATTAGATACTGTTGTAGATCTGTTGGTCCTTATCAAATTGATTTTAATAATCATGTATGTATTGGTTAAGTATGACATGATTCCCTTATGGATGATTTTTCGATCATTGATGGGTAAAACACGAAGTGCTTATTACCACTCATGTATTTCCTGCAGTTTGAAAGTTTTTGACTTTTCTGTACACAAGCTTGCGTATTTTATGTATTGAAGTTTGAAGCAATTAACTGATTATATTTTTCCCGAAACGCTCCTTAATAAATACCCAAGTAATTCTTCTTTCATCATGCATATCATACAACTTGGGAAAGGAAAGGTACATTTCAATGCATTGGATTTGGCATAGCTTTGCCAATGCATTGTAAGTCTCTTACTGCTTCTGTATTGAGGCTGCTTCTAGCTTTTGCTTCTCTTACTGAACTGTATTGAGGCTGCTTCTAGTTTTAGGCATTCATGAATGCCTGAAGCTAGAAGATGTAATAAAGGCATTCAATGTCTTTTGATTTATGTGCTTCAGTTTGCCTTAGAGCCATGGTTCTCAGCATTATTCAGTTTGTTCAGTAATTGGTGGACCGATTCCCCTTTGTGTGCCCCTGGGCTCTCCATTCAGTTGGACCCCTTGCATTTAGGAATAAACTTACCACACTGCCACCATTGCTCAGCTTTTTCTATAAATTTCTGAACCACCGGGCACCTGGCCTTTAGGGGTACACTTACTAATAATAATAATTGTTTATTACTATCCAGAAAATAAATTACCAAGTTACTATTTCTTTATACATACAATTGGAAAGGTATAGGTAGCCTCTGAGAAGAACTGTATTGAGGCTGCCTTTGCCTTCACAAACAAGAGGGAATTGCCTCATAAATTAAACGAAATATAATACAACTAAAACAATTAACTCACTTGAGGGAAAGAACAAATTCTAATGAGCCAAGAGTGAAAAATGAAACAAAAGAAATAATTTACGTAGTAATATTTAATATATTCTCATCATTATGGGGAAATGTGTGTTATCACAATAATGAATACATGTTAACCAAATCATTTTCTATTTATTTTCAGCCTCCTCAGCAGTTTTATCAACAGCAGTTTCCTGGTGCCAATGCTCCCACCATGTCTGCCTCTGCTCCAATATCCTTTCCCTCAAGCACATATCCTGCCCAAATACCTACAGCTCCCCACACGTCTGTATCATCAACTGCTACAGGAATGTCTCAGGGTCCTCACATAACACAGGTTTATCACCAGATTCCAGCTTCTGGTGGAAGTTTTGTGCAAGGTAAGACAGACTAGTCACAGCTTAGATTACTTGTCAAAAATGGCCTAGTATTTTATTTTATGAACACTCATTGTGTTATGTCTCTCTTAATATCGGTGTAATAATGTGAAAATTCCTTACTCAGTACTGACATCATATATCTTGCTCAGTAAAATCCTGACTGTATCTACGTTTACATGTACTCACCAACTTTTGCTTGCCTTCATCCTAAACCACAACTGGTTTTCCATGGGAAGTATGTTTACTGCATCCATGACCTAATGAAAAATTCAGACCTTTCAAATTAATTTACTGTATATGGGATGTTTTAAATGTTTTATTAGGTTGTGAGTTCATATTGTAATACAGCAGACTCTCATTAGCACGTTCTAGAAGGGACCCGGGATTCTGAATATGATAACCAGGAAAACGTGCAAAACAGGGTAGGCATTCCATGGAAAGTCAAATACGTGTTAGTTAGTTTTATAACTTTCAGGGGAATGTGATCCCACCGCTCATTTGAGCTCATATCATAAATAACTGATGATCAAATAGTTTCGTTTCCTCCTATTCCACTTCCCGAAAAAATACATACGATACGTAACGTTGATGCTTATTCAATTATTAATGATGATGACAATGACCGAACAGCATGTTTAGTTTACAGATGCTTCTTTCACAAAGTTCCACGGCAAAGTTAGTGAAGTCACCCAGCGATATTTTTCTCTTCACACTTCCAATGAAAAAATTAGGTTGGAGGACAGATGATGTAGCGGCATGAATACCCACTTCTCACTTAATTGCACATCTTGTTTGGGAAAATCATGGATACAAAAATAAAACTGCGTGTAGTAAATTAGTACTGCTTGTAGCACATTACAATGATTGCACCGAAAATGCTATACAGTAGAACCTCGATCTATCGTTCCCGCATTGATCGTATTCCCGCTTCTATTGTTTGCCGTCTTTGGTCCCGAATGTAGTTCCATGGTGATAACATTAATAATTCCCGCATCCATCGTTCCCCGAAGTATCGTTTTCCCACTTCGATCGTTTCCAAATCATTGTCCCCACATCGCAATTCCCGCATTCATTATTTGAAAAAGACGAAACCAAAAATTTACACCGAAGTAAGATTTTGGGATTTTTGCGGCGCTCCGCATCAGGAAAGGAGGAGGGGGATGGAGTTAGGTGACGCGCCGCGCTGGACGGATGGGTAGCCCTTGCTGTCCGAGTCCCTTCTTATCCTTATGGCCCAAACTCCTTCCTATAAGACAATTGGCATTCCTCCTTTCCTACACAAACGAGTCCCTACCTCGCTCTTTAGCAGCCGCATTCCTTCGCCATGAGCTTCTAACCTTTCTTCCTATTATCCTCTCAAAGCTCTCTTACCAGTAGTTGTCATATGCTCACTCTCGGCACCATATCGAGATCTGAAATAACCCATGTGGGTAAATATCAACGGATTTCCTTGGTGTTTGGTATCAAATGTAACAGATAATAATGGACAAACTTCATATAATACTTGTTCTGTAGATTTATGCCGATTAAAAACTAACAAAATTAACTGACGTTCCACTAATGCACCCCTCAGTTGGTGGGGCCCTTTCTGCGGAAAGGGTCGGGAGGGTCAAAGTTCTTCCACCTGCCCTGCCCCTCCCGGTGGAAAACAGGGTCCCCCAATTACCTGTCTCACCCAATTCTTAAATGTAACCAGTGCATTATTTCAAATGACGTGGGCCACATGGGCTTAAACGGGGGAGTGGCTGAGGGACGGGAGGGAGGTGGGGTTTCTCGTCATGTGACTCTCGCGGAACCAACTAGAGGGCAGCGGGCGTGGCTGGTAACCTCGGCAATTCAGTCACTCCCTGACCTTCGTCATGGTCACTTCGCGGGCCTCTAGTAAGTGCGCCCAAACCCTACGTGCTCTGTGCTCTTTCCTTTTTCTATTTTTTCTGTGTTTAGCCAGTTATAGTAGGTATTTATGTCTATTCATTTTCCTGAAGTATTTATTTCGTATAAAAGATCGCTTGACTCTCTTGCTTGGAGGTATCGCAATGGGAGATTGCAAATTGAGACCTCTTCTAATTTATCATTCGGAAAAGCCGCGAGCATTAAAAAATGTGGATAAATCCTCTCTTCCAGTCATCTGGAAATCAAACCCAAAAGCTTGGATAACATCTGCCTTATTTTAGGACTGGTATTGCAACCATTTTCTACCAGAGGTGAAGGAGTACTGCCTCAAGAAAAAAATTCCATTTAAAATCCTGCTGATACTTGTTAATGCACCCGGCCATCCTTCACACTTGGATGATTTAAATGAATTTCTTAAGGTGATTTTTCTGCCCCCAAATACAACGTCCCTTCTACAACCAATGGATCAGGGAGTCATAGCATCCTTCAAGGCTCATTACTTATGGAAGACATTTACTGATGCCATTGCCGCTACAGATGGGGATGATGGAATGACACTTAGGGAGTTTTGGAAGGGCTACAATGTGTATCACGCAATAAAAAACATAGCATCACCCGGGGAAGAATTAACAAGCAAAAATATGAATGGTGTTTGGAAAAAACTTTGCCCCGGTCTGGTGCATTTCGAGGGATTTATGGCGAATAAAGTAGATGAAGTAATCGACCGAGTTGTTGATCTTGCGAATGTTCTCAACCTTGAAGTGGAGGCGGAAGATGTAGAGAAGCTGTTGGATTCGCACGAGGAGTGGACAAACGAAGATCTGATCGAGTTGGGCGCACATAGGGCAGAAGTAGGGGATGAAGATGATGATGGGGGCTCTGAAAATGATGTGTGTGGACAACCAAAATGCTTTACGGCCAAAGGATTGTCTGATGTTTTCAAGCATATTAATTCATCAGTGGTAAAACTTGAACAAATGGATTCTAACATCGACAGGTTCGCGAAGGTCAGTAGGGCACTTCAAGATTCCATGTCTTGCTACGAAGAAACATATCGTGAAAAAAAGAAGGCATCCATACAAACATCTCTGCACAGCTTCTTCTCGAAAGTTGACTCCACATCAACCTCATCAGCAGCTGACGCCAAAGGTGACGTCACCGTGCAGCCTTCGACATCGCAGTGAGAGAATGAAAATGTGTCCACATGCTTGAAAGATTGAGTGTGTGTGCATGTGAATGTAAGCATTGATATGGACATATCAGTGATTTATGGGCATTTTTGTGTGTAATTTGCTCGTAATCCTCGACACCCCTCCTACAAGTATAAACTGTGACAATGAAACCACCAGATCCATCAATCAACGCGACATATAAAAGGCAGAAGATATGATTATTAAAGGTTTGTAAATTATGCATTTTATGGCTCCTGCGATTGTAGAATAACATAATAAATCAATATTAGTATTCAGTTTAGTAATGTAGCATTAAAATATTGTACTTTCCTGAATCCACGCGATCGGTCAATTCGAGGAATGATATTATGCATTTTGATTAGCAATTCAGGAGATGCAACTTTCAGGCAATATTAATGTTTATTGATTCTTTAATAAATTAAGAATACACATAAGAGTTCATGAATGTTGCAATGAATTGAATGAAACTTTGCCGAGAATTATCGCGCATTTCTCCACCGAGAATTTACCGTGCATTTTCCGCATCAATCAAAATCTCTGTAGCACTGATGCAGAATTTTCGACTTACGTAAATTTTGACTTACGCAGAGTCTGTCGGAACACATCTCTTACGTAACTCGGGGACTGCCTGTAATGAGATTCACCAACTTTTTCAGTTATATTTAGGAAGATGAAAGATTATGTTTGGAAAAGGTACTATTTATTTGTTATGTGATTATCTCCATGAATGAATGTTCATTTTTAGTAGTCACATTAAGTCCAACAACAACCTGCAGACCTCGATGTCAGCGTCACAGGCAACGTACTCATCAAAGGGCATTCCCTCCCCTTCTCCGAACAGCTGATCCCAGCCCTCAAAGGCCTGGTAGTACTAATCGTATGATGCCTTGATCGAGGGGCTGAAGAACTCTAGTGCAATTTGGAGGAAAAAACACTACTTTAACATTTCTTAAAAATGCACTCTATTGGATGTGCTGCACAATTAACCATTAGCAACAAATTTTTACAATTTTGTCCACCTATCTTGGCATCCAGTGCTCACAGGAACTTTTCGAAAATTGTTGTGGTCATCCAGGTATTAGAGTTGCAATCATACGTTTATGTGCACGTGGTAATGTTTGAACATGTTTGAAGCATCTGGGGCAATTATATTTCCCGATCACTAACGGAATAAATTTTTCCGTTCCACTTTTGTTGCAACATAGGAGGACAGTCAACCTCTCCTTACTCATTTTACCTCCATGACACTTATCTCCTCTAAATACCAGTGTTTTCTCAGGAAGCAAATTAAAAATATCTCTGTTTTCTGTTTCTGTCTCATCAGCAGTAAAAATGTCGTTAGGGCTGTACTTTTTGATGATGTTTGGGAGAGTGACATCTTTCCATGTTTCCCAAATGTTAGTGTCTACACTGTCTGCCTCACCTCGAATGCACCTGTAAACTATCCCATGGCATTTTTTAAATCCCTTAACCCAACCGTTTGAAGCCTTCAAAGTCACTTATGCCCAGTTTATCAGCTAAATATGAGGCCTTTTTGCGTACTAATTCACCATCTAACTACACATTGGATTGGCATCTTGTTTGAACCAAATCTGTAGGACAACCTCCAGCTCACAAAGTTTTCCTCCTCGAACCTTATTTCTGTTCTGACTCATATCTTCTTGAGCTGAATTCTCAATATTCCCCCTATTTTTAATAATGGAGTTTAATGTCGTCAATGGAACTTTCATTTTTGCTGCAATTTTGACACACTTCATTTGTGGATTTTCATCTACCTCTTGGAGAAGGTTGAGCTTTTCAATCGTCGATATTTGTATTTTCACCACAAGCTTTTCCATGGCTGATTCTAAGCACTAGTTCTTCTAGCAGTAGATTCTCACTTTTAATATCACCTTGATCACAAAGTACAAGGATGAAGATCACATGCTCTGTTGCTCACGCAGGCGAAAACAATAAAACATACGAATACTAAGGTCCCCACAAGCAGCACAATAAAATGTGCTGCTTGTGGGGAGCTTGTCTAGCGTTGAATAGGTGATTCTAATGTTTGAGATTGCTTTTTTCTTACTCCTTAAACACTTTTTAAACCATTATATAAGCAATAACGATTTTTTTAATTGCGAGATGTAAACCTCTTGAGATTTATCTATTGTCTGATTAACCTACGAGGTGGTTATTTTCCTGGGAAAAATTTGTTTTGGTCCTCCAAACTTGCTAAAGAGGTAACCAAAATGTGCTAACCATAGGTTTTTACTGTGTGCTATCAAGGAACGTCCTAACGAGAGTCCGCTGAATTTGATGAATCTGACCTAGATTGAATACCAAATAAGATTCGAATTAAAACCATTTTGATAGAAAGAAATAGTAAATTGAGTGGTATTGGAGTGGTGGTAAACTTATGACACTCACAACCCCTCCCACTTGCAAACTGCAAGAGCCAATTTAGTAGTACGTAAGTATATCTGCAAAAGACGGAGGCAGGGACCCACTTACATCTTTGGTGGCTTCCGACAGGTGGCTCCCTTTCACAGAATTCAAGAGAGAGTTTGATTGGTTTTCCAGGTGCCGGAAATGGAAAGAGATGGCACTTGCCCATCCCTTGCATGCATGTACGTCCTATACACAATTTGGTTTGGTCCATTCCCTAAACTTTACCGTCTGCTTTCTCTCATCCTCTCATTAATGGCTCACATCACACGTAAAGTCACCTCCTATTTAGCACATGAATGTGTGCAATTCATGGTGAGAGAGTATATTTCTTGGACATGGATCTAAGCCCAGATCCTTTGATGTGGCACCCAGTACTTTAGCCAGTTCAGGTACCCAAACTTTATCTTCCCATGTGCATACTTCTTGATTCGAGCCCATGTGAATGATTTTTTCATTTTGAATTTTACATCCTCATAATATTAATTACGTTTATTCTCTCTAGGCAATTATGCAGTTGCATATAAATTGAACGGACACCCTGATTAATGATCACGTATCGCTGATCAAATGTATTAATGAATGATTTTTTTATTTCTAGTGCCTGGACAGTTTTACCAAACTGCATCGCCAGCCTTTGCTGGCACTCCACAGCTCTATGCTTCTGGAACTGTAGTTGTCAGCTCATGTTGCGGTATCCTTCCTTCATCAACTTTGTCATCATCCATGGCATCCTCCTCTCCCTTGCTCTCTACCACTACAGCTACAACTTCTGCTGTTCATGAGCGAGGCTCCCTCCCATCTGTCGAAGCTTCTAGTACCCACGTAAGTCATGACATACCTGCATCAGACATATCACTCCTGCAGGTCCCAATGTCACATGCCTCCACATCTCTGACGCCCTCGGGCTCATTGGCGGCAACTCCACTCCCATCTCGCTCCCCCTCTACAAACCTCCTGTCCACATCTCACCCCTACAATGTGGCAACGGGTCAGCAGCAACAGCAGCAACACTATGTCCAAACATCTGTCGAACCATCAGTTGTGTTGATCAGCACAGGGCCTGCTGTTTCTGTCGGCACAGGTATCACCAGCAGTGGAGCCAATGCTGGCTCATATGGTATCTTTGAGGTGCCAACATCTGTAATACATGTCCGGGTCAGTCAAGGGTTTGTGGGTACTGGGCAAAATGAGCCTGGAATGGGTTCTACTTGTCCAGAGGTTGTGCCAATGGCACCACCATCGACTCCTGCTTCTCCGTTCCGAGTTGGAGCTTCTGGGACAATAAGCACGACCACCTGGCCTGGTGTGACACCTGAAAAAGCAACTCAGACTACTCCCTCACTTGATTATGTGTCAGTGGATGCCGGGGATGGGGTCGACAGTGAAGAATTCAAAATTCACTCAGAGGCTAGTTGTAAAATGGAAGACCACAGAAGGTGTGTGGGGACGTCGATTCCTGAGGAGCCTCTACCATACACTCATCCTGGAGAATGCTTGCAAGGTAGGGACCTCACTTGCTCAAATGTGCAGATGCAGCCTCAGGAAATGTCTCAAGGCACGTGGAAAATTGAGACTTTGAACAAGGAAGATCCTGTGTTAGTTTCCAGAATTGAGAAATCTGAAGGAAATGTGCAGCCTGATTCTTCTGCTCTGTTGATGCAGCAGCAAGAATTTATGGCACAGATGGCACGTGGGGAACAAGTAATGCAGCCATGCACTACAAGATTCCAGGGTGCCTCTTGCGAAGTCAAGGAAACCATGTCAACACACTTTATCCAGGAAGGTCAGCAATCGCAGACCATCTATCAGACGGAGACAGTGTCGCAGACCACTCAACAAGGAGAAATAGGACAAGTTGCCCAAAACCTAGCCAAGGAATATCAGCAGATCACCAACAAGGTCATTCAAGATTCAATTCAGGTCCATCAAACGTTTCAGTATGAAACATATCAAATGCAAAGTATGTCACAGCAGGAAGTGAACTTGCAACAGCTTCAGAGTGGCATGCAGAGTGGCCAACCCCATTTCACTCCAGTCTATCAGCAAGACATGATTTCTCAAGTCACTCTCGAGCAAGGAAGAATGCACCCAATGACTACAAATATCACATTTGTGCCCGGGCAGCAGATGAACCCCAGTGCAATGCCTCAGATGATGGCGGCTCACCCCACCTTGGAACAGCAGCAGAGTTACCTGGCTCAAGGCCAAGGTAATGTCCTGCCAGACAACAGGGGGATTCAGCCTCCAATTCAGTCTGAGTTTCATCCGCAGCCACAATCAGAGATAAAACAGGAAACACAAGCTCAAGTTATTTCTCAGTCTCAGTTACCACAGGAAGGTCAAGCATTGCATCACACCATTCCCCAAGAAGTTCAACCTGTGCCTGCCCAGCAAGTTATAATGCAGATGCAACAGGTTATTGGTGGGCAACAGGCAGCTGACCAGCAATTACAGCAACAACAGCAACAGCCGCAGCCACAGCAGTCAAGCACCCCATCCTCTGTTCACTGTTCACCACTGAGGAGACCTGTCCCAGCTCACCTTCAGGTACTTAACCAATCTTCTACCCAACTGCAAACATGTTTTCAAATGAGCTCGTCTACGTCACTTGGCATTATGCATGTGGATAAAGGAAGCTTGTTTCTGTTTACTGCCAAAACATGTGGTACATGGGTCTTGGAAATTGTTGGCATCATGGTAAAAGAAAACTTTTTAAATGGGTATACTCTGTCATAATGTGGTCCCAGTAGCTTTAGTGCAGATGCTTGATTAGTTAATTGATAATGGCTGTGGTGGGAAAGATTGTGGGCATTAATACATCGAGATATGGAGACTTCAGTGCTCTTTATAAAAACATTTTGTGATTCTGTATTAATGAATCAAATAAATGAAATCATAATTAGAGCTACATGTTGCCAATTAAGTATTTTACTTTGAAATCTTGGACACTTTTTAGTCATTGCTGTTACTATTTTTGAATCATTTCTTTTTCGAGTCCTTTTTTCATTGATTGCATTTAATCCCTTCCTCTATTAATGACAGAATGAATAATCCCTATTAATGACTGAAGTTACCTTGAAGTAAGCCCTCTCAGTAGATGATTGGCCTCCTAAGTTGTGTCGTTAAGTGGGTTACTTCTGGTTTTCATGCCCATAGAAGCCACAATCTTCCACTAGCTAATAAATACACAAGCTATTGACATGTTTTGCTGTTATTTGTGATGAAATTTGTCTCAAAGGTTTATTGTTTTACAAGATGTATTTGGTGTCAAATACTCCAATTTGTGATGCAAAAGCTATTTAGTAGGTCACGTCAAAGCAAATTTTAGCATGCCAAAGTGAAAAGTCTTGCTCGTTATTGATGGTGATGTTTCTGAGAACCTCTGTATTTAGCATATAAGTGCAGTTTAATCAGTATAAATATGTAGATAGCTGTAGATCTGTAGCAAAGTCAGTCAGTAGGCATGCACATGTAATCTTCTTGATTAGTTCTGTTTCTTGGTGTCTGTTTGATCTTGGTAATTGTAATTACTATAAAACCACCACTCTTTTTAGCTAAAAAGGTGATTTATATGTCTTTTTTCACTTCGGTGGCTTTTCAAATTTTTGCATGGCTGTCCACATGAACGAAGAATTTTGGCCATGAAAGCTTTTTTATGCTTATCAATCATTAAGACTCTATTTGAGATTCGTTTATTACTTAATTAACTATTATAGCACTTCTCTTGACTCTCAATTTTATAAATTTTCTGTGTGATAGTATTACATCTGAAATTGAAATGGAAGGAAATTTTGTAATCTTTGGTGTGAATTCATACGATTTCCTAATCAATTCTCTCGTCAAACAAAATGAACTCTTTGGTGCACCTTTCATTAGGCCGTTTTGCTTGAGGCACTTTATTGCACAGTATGATAGGTGGGTGTGCTGTGAAAACTGTGTAATATAAAGCAAGGGCTTGGTGGAATGAATGTGCAAAAGCATGAATGAGAGACGTGAAAATAGCACTTGCTCTAATTCTGTGCCTGTGTTTTTGTAGCATCTGTACATCAAATTGTGCTGTCAAGTGCCTCATGTGAACAGCTTCTAGGGTGTCAATTAAGATAATCATTTGGGAAGTCTTCAGTTTTTAAACAAAACTTGATTTGAATTACTTATGTTCTATAAAAATTCTGTTAAAAGTGTTGGAGACTTTCAAATATGAGCATTTAAGTTTATTTGCTGCTGTATAATTAAAAAAAAGTAGTATGTGCTGTAATTCTAAAGATAATTTTGTGATGCCAAATTTGGAATTGAAAGAAAATTTTTAGCTGTCTTTTTTGGTAATTGAAGAGTGAATGGTATGATGTGTGGGATTAATTTGAATATGTGATGTGATCATTACCATTCATTTCATGTCATCATTTGAAGTTACTTTTTGCATTACTTTTTCATTAAATGATTGACAAATGGTTACAAAAGTGTTGTCACAGGGTGGAATAACGGATGAAGAATATTCTCCTTTTGTTCATCCGACAAAGTCTGATTTGGTAAATGTGGTGTAGCCTAAGCCAATTTTCATTGAGAAATTGATGTACTGAACTTAATTCCAAAGACTCATCTCCCTGTTTCCAAAATTACTAGTAATGTGTTATCATGATGATGATTGTAATGGGCCTACATTTGATATTGTTAACTCCCAGAATCCTTGAAGACTTGTCTGTCACGACGCATGTGAGACGTGGAAGACAAAGTTTGTCAATCCATAAAATGTGTACTTACCATGTTGATTGTCTGTCTCATGTTGTTCATCTGTCATCTTTATATTTTCTGACAATTGTATTTGTTTTGTATGCATGCTTTGTTTTGCTCCCACATCTGCACTTACTTGGTTGAAATTGTTTTTTACTAATGAGATGCAAGAATATCAATGCATCCATAGATTACTGTGTATTTGTATTTTAAACGTTTATTATTTTCAGGCTGTAAGCATGAGGTGTTCTGTCACTTTATTTTTTTCACTGATGATTGCTGGAAATGATGTGGAGATGGGTTGAATCTTCATATTCTCAAATCTTGAATTAACCCTCTTACTGCTGACCCCTGCCAGCGGTTCTAGTGAGAAATGCGGAGGGGAACTAGAATGAAATGTATCACTCTAGGAAAATAAATATTATAAAGTTATTGTTTAAAATATCCATATGCAGTTTTTCTTATTGCGTATGCATTGAATTAGGTAATAATAAAAAAACGCTAATTCTTCGTACAAAAAATAATTGTAATTATATATGTGTGCAAAAGTGAAACAATATTTTGCCTATGAGCCGATGTATCGACCTGCCGCACTTTACGCCTGAGATGCCAAAGCCGATATATCGGCCCGCCGCACAAAGGGTTAATATTCTAAATTAGCTCTGAAATGTTCTTTTGAGTCCAAATCTTGTTTCAAAATTTCATGCAATGTTATGAAACATTGGAATCATTCTAAACAACTATAGTCTAGATACCAGGAAGAGAATTAGGTGCTCCTGTGTGTGTGATAAGTCTTTATTCTTCTCATGAAATAGTATGCTGCAGATCTATATAATTTCATTATATCCATGTAAACATTTTGGGCTCATAAATAACCAACATATAATAATGCGCAATGTTCATCTGCCTTTTGAGGAATAGTGACTAATTAATGTTGTATGCACTCATATTTTCAAACAAATTAGGAGTAAGTGTATGAATGAACTAGATTTGTAGCATGTGGCATGGGTCGGGCTCTGCTACATCACTAATCCATGTCAAAGATTGTAGGTGATGCTTTCAAATTTTGTATCTTGGGTTTATTTTCCCACATCGTTTGCCTAGATGTGTTGATCCTACCAGTTTTGGGCAAGTGGAAGAAATTGATGGAGAGCAATTTTGTGTTGTCTTCTCTCAAGGGTTAGTTGTGTTGAGAAAATTTGAAAAATTCAAAGATTCCATTGAAAACTTATTTTTTGAGGGATTTGAGGATTTGAAGATTTGAAGATTTGAATGATCCATCTATAACTTTGTGAGTCATAAAAATCATCATTCAGCACAGTGTGATTTGCCATTTTGTGATTCCTTGCTGCTCAGGTTAATTGCCTCCGATGGTACCCAAAGGTTATATGTATGTATGTATGTATTTACTCATAGCATCATAAAATTATTTCATAGCCAAATAAAAATATTTCAGGACATTGCAAAAAAGTGAGGAGATATGAGATATCATGTTAAGCATTAATGCCACAAGGAGCTGACAGGTTCACATTACATGACACTCCAAGGTTCGAAAATACCTATAATGACTACTTTTTATTGTCTCATTGTCTATAGCATTGCCTCTTGTTAGGAATGATAGTTTTGATCACCTCAGAATTTAATGACTGCTAGGCTGAGGATATTTAGGTCAGTTAGTTTTTGCTTTCAGTTTTTTATGCTCTATTTTGGCTCTGTCTCATTGGCTTTTGATCTTCCAAATGGTTGCCCTTGTTGGAAGTTCTAATTGTTTTGAATTATTGTGCCTGTTATTTGGAGGGTATGTGTAATTATGAATCATAAAAAATAAAAATATTCCCCATTTTTTATAGAGTTCAATCTTGTATAGCACTTTTTGAATATTTAAATATATGAGGTACCAGTCAAAGAATTCCCTTTTTAACGTTAATTTAATGTAATGAGATTCCAGGTATACTACCAAGTATGTTTCCATTGTGTGAGCTTACCTGATATCAGCTCACAATGGGTTGAAAAGTTAGACACCCACAGAAAAAAAAACTTTTTATATTGCCTTCAGTGAAGGAGAATATCTGTACTGATGACTTTAAGAAACATAAGACACTATCGTCCAAAATAATTATACTGTACAGGTAAATTTTGTCTACTAAATAATGTAATTATAACTGTTATCATCTCTCTCCCTCCCATTAAATAATGCCTCATTAGCAACAATATGTGAGATTTGGCTTTGTTTGACCGAGGTTTATGCCTTGTAGGTTACCATTGTGGCCTGCTGTAGGTTTAGTGTGCTCCTTTTCTTAGTATTGATTTAATGATGAACAGATTCTCATAGAAATGAGTCTTTACCACTGTGCAGGCACAGTTCATGGGAGGTGCTTATAGATTGACCTTAGCTTCTTCTCCCTTCACCACCCATTCAAATATCTCTTGGGCTCAATAAACTTCTTATGTCTTAATAGGTGAACCTGATTAGATAACCTTTAAATTCACCTAGCATCAACTTACTTAAGCCACGAAGAAAGATTGGCTATTAATCAAAGGCAAGGATTTCAAGTCAAAGAGACATTCATTTTACTCATATTATACTATGTTTTGTCATCATCATCAGTTGTTATCTATCCAAAGATTGGTTTTCTGGAGATCGTCATTCCTCTCATGTCATATTTCCTTGCTAAAGAGGATCTGTTTTTTTCCCCGGTCCTCACCACGTTTTCAGTATCTGCAGAAAATAGTAATGCCCTTGTTCAAGCAAATACCTCCAGGTTTCATCTCATTATTCTTTGAACACACCATCTTCCATTGCTTCCTATTTTTTTCCTAACTGCTTTTCTTGTGAAGTAAAAATTCTGGCTGTTCATCTTTCCTATCGAATCAATCATTGAATCAGCTATGGTTGAGGGATTCCCATGTCTGATCAGTGAAAGGTCTCATCTGTTAAACCTATTATAATGGTTCATTTGAGAAGACTTTTGAGCCAAGGATTTTTGGGCATTTTAAGTTGTGGAACCAATGGATGAAATAATCATCAGTTCTTTTTCCAGAGATTGCTTTGCTGCAGCTCTACACTCCTTATAATCAACCATTTAATCTCTCAGTTATTAGGATTTAAGGGCTTTTGTACTTATATATCATGTATGAAATACTGAGCCATAATTGTTTTATCTCCAAAGATAATTATTATCCTCTGCATTGCTCCAGCTGAAATTTCATTTCAAAAGCTTTCAGTTGGTCTGGTTAAAGTTTCAGCTAGTCTGAGAGTTGGTTATTGAGTGGTTTCCTACCCTGTTTTTTTCTTCCCGTTTGATTTGGATTTTCAATTAACGTAACGAGAATTGTTTCGCTTATAAATATCCATTTGTATCATGTTGTAATTGCTCATGATCACATCTTCATTTTTTCTGCCTGGAAGTGTTTTGCCAGTGATTATTTCATTTATTTAGCTTTAATGTAGATATTTTCCATTAGAGTATGTATATTATATCCTTCAATATGGCATCCTCTGAAAAAGGAATAATGTGTCATTTTACATGGACAATGGCATCCAAGAAAGTTTGTGATAGCAATTTAAATCACCCAGGCAGTAAGGGTTTATCACAATCTGTTATTGAATGAAATAGTGCATTTGGGTTAAAATTAATGATTATTTTTATTTTTCAAGTACCACTTCATATTTTTTTAATTTTAACATTCAGTTGAATGAAGAAAATTACCTTATCTATTCACTTATGATGACCTTGTGTTAGTTGTTTCATAATTTCTATTTTAATGTATAATTTGCTGTAGTTGCACATCTGGCTGACAGGTGGTGGAAAGCATGTCATTTAGGTACAAATTCTACATTTTTGCTCTTATTTTGTATGGTTTTCTTAGCATTTATATCTGAAAGCAAATTGAGTTGTGCTAGGAATGTAGGTGCAAGTGTAGTCACACGGTAGGTTTTCACGAATTGAATGTTTTCTATAGTTTTTAAGTGAGCATGTTGAAATGTTCCCATTTTTTAGTTTTTGTTAAACATTTTATGTGAGAATTATCAATTTGTTTTCTTCCAGTTCTTGCATGCATATACATTGAGAAGGAGAATAATTGAAACTTACATTTGCCAACTATTGCCCTATTTTTATATAAAGGGTTCTTTCCCCCCAGATATTTAGAATTTCCGATTTTTACTGAGGAAATATCTGGATGATTTCTAGTTATCGGAGAGAAGTAACTTCGTAAAAATATTTCATTTAAATAACATTTACTTCAAGGTCCCAATTTTAGCTACTGTGATGGTTGAGAAGAAAGATGTCAGTTATAGTAATTGTAATATTCCATCAGATTAAGAAAAGAAAATTAAGTAACTCCTTGCTGACATGTTAATTGATTTGTAGTACAATGCAATCCATGTTCAATGTGTCACCATTTTATTTGTTTTATTATATGTATAGGTTAAATAAGATTGGTCTCTTTTTTTATCAAGCCATTAAAATATACATTCTTGTAATGTAACTAATTCCCTGCGAAGATTATTTTCCTCTTGAAGTGATGTCCTGCCCTCCATTTTTTAATGAAGCATTCAAGTAACAATCCAGGGCTGAAGCATAGTTGAGGAACCTTTTTTTCAAAAAGTTGGCTTGTATATCCATCATAAACATGGTTGTGCATTTTGATATCATCCCTCCAAAAATAAGAATCATGCGACCTGCTTTTGTGAAGATATTATCATTGTCAATATAAGGAGACACCATAATATTACAACTTTGATTGTCCAACAATCATTGAAGCTGATTCAGGCTTCTCATAATTCAAGTTAAAACCTCCATTTTTTTATTCTGTGATCAAATAATGCTTGAGGAAAACTTGAAACTTTTCAAAGAAACCTTTTGCACAAATGAAAAATTTGAAAAACTTAAATACTGTGTAGGTTTTGAATTAGTGGTTGCACTGGTGCATCCATAGCAAAACATTTCATTGTTCATTTTTATAAAATTAAGTATTACCTGTTAAGTGCTATTTGCTGGTGGTGTGGAGTAGGACTGTTGAGTATAATCTGTCATAAGTGTTTGCTAGATACTCCTTGAGCATAATGAACAGCTCTTTCTTATATCTCCACATTAAATCTAATATTTTGATCCCAGTAATTCTTTGCTCATTGTAAATGAAACTCCCTGAACGTTTTGTAGAATGAAAAGGTTTACTCTGTTTAAAGAATTTTGTGTTCAGACTACAGTGCTATCACAAGAAATGCCTTAAAAATTTAGATTGATTACTCTGGCATTGCTAATTGTTAGCAGAAAATATCCACAGAAATAATTCTGAACTTCTAAGATTCCTCTGATGAAACTATAAATTTTTGTATTTTTAAAGTAGATCAACAGGGAATAATTGATTAGAAATTGTGTTATCTGAAATTGTAATGGAATGTTGAAATTATTACGTGATATCTTTCTTATACTAAGGTCTTGTAGGTCTACATCCTCGAGTTTTGTGGCATTTTTCCCAGAATGGCTAATTTTCTTGTAAATTAGTTTGGATTAATTGGATTTAATTCTTAATGCTATTTTTACTGTCTTCTACAGCCACTTGATATTTCAAGTGCTCAAAATTACCAGCAGCATCAGCTTCAAGCACAACTCCAGAACAGTGTGACTGGTATGAACAGTGTGACTGGAACTCCAAGCTCAGCAGCATCTACCAGTTCGGTGCCTGGGCCATTATCAACGGCTTCTGGTGCTCTGGAAATTGAAACTATGACTGAAGGAGTGTCATTAAGTAATGATGGGTAAGCACGTAATTCAGATGTTGACACCATAAAAACCATTTTAGAACCTCAATTGAGTGCCAATAGTCTCTCAGTTGTGTCTTGATTTCCTTAGGGGCAATGGCTCGAAGGTCAATGCTTATATTACCCTCTTACCCAAGGTAGGATTAAAATCTGCTATCTGCAATCTTACCTTTCAGACTGACTCCTCTTAGTTCTATTACTGCTCTACACTGTTGTCTTCTTTGGATTTTTTAATATTTGGATTGGTGTTAAGTATATAATTTTTATTACTTTCTCAAAGATATAATTTTTTATAACTTTCTATTATTCCTCACCTGAAAATTGATAATTTGGAAACTAATAAATGGCTAAATTCAAAGTAGGTCTACTGTGTTGGGAAAGCATATTTGGCATCTTCATCTAGTGAAACAAAGCAGTTGAATAATTCATTTTTATAAAATTATGGATGTTACATTTTCTGGGACAAACATAATTTTTAAACAAGTGAATCAATAATCTACAAAATATTATATATTATAATATAATAATAACTGGAGTACGCCAAGGAGATGGGCTATCCCCACTCCTCTTTAACTTAGTCCTGAACAAAGTTATAAAGGAGTGGGAAAAAGAACTGAAAAACCAAGGACATTGGAAACCAACACGATTCGGACGACCCCAAGATGACGCAGAAATTTCATGCCTAGCTTTCACTGATGATATAGCCATACTCGCAGATAATGAAACAACAGCAGCCAAACAAATAGAGGTCCTCAGGGAATGTGCAGAGAAAGTCAGCCTACAGATCTCTTTCGAAAAGACCAAATTCTTCTGCTCAAAATTATACATCGAAGTATTGAACACAAAATATGGCAAGATAAATCGAGTCACACATTTTAGATATATGGGCGAGATCCTTGAACCCACAGGAGGAGAGAAGGTAGCACAGAAGACTCGATTACAGAAAATGAAGAGGGCATATGGCAAGACATACAATATCTATAACAAGAAATGCATTTCCATAAACACAAAGATCAGACACTACCACACTGTAATCAAGCCAGAGGTTCTATATGCAAGGGAAACTCTTACGCTTCATATAAAAAGAGAAATGGAGAACATACTTAAGGAAGAGCGAAAAATCATGAGGAAAATTCTCGGCCCAAAATTAACAGAAGGAGGGTATATGCTGCACTCCAGGAAAACTACGGAGAATATGTCCAACCTAGCGGCAGATATCAGAAAAAGAAGACTGCAATTTTTCGGACATATCAATAGACTCCCACCGACAAGACTCAGGACTTGACCAGGCTCAGGACAAGACAAGGTCATCACATATTTACACTGTGTCAAATCAACAATACCATGATTGTCTCAAGTCAGAGGTAATCTAGAAAAAGCAAAAATAGACCCTAAGGAAATTGAAAACAGAATCACCTACAGAAATAAGATACACCAGTGGAACGTAATGCCAGAGAACGAAGTCCCAAAGAAACCAGGGACAAAATGGACGGAAGAGAGAAAGAGAATCCACGGAGAAAGAATGAGAGAAGTGTGGAAGATAAGAAAGAAACTTAAAAAATGAGTCAATGCTTTGCGTGATCCAATAAAAAAAGGGTCCATACGCAACTAATAATAATAATATAATAATAATAATAATTCTTTATTGTTCTGTTGGTCCAGCAAGAGGCATGGGACATGGGCAAAAATAACAAGGAAATAGATACCCTTACATAATGCAAATGAAACCCTTTCAAAAAGTTAAATTACAAAATAATACTCATAAATTAATCCATATTGTAATAGCTTTTAACAGCAGCTTCTTAAGTTCAAATTTGAAAATCTTGACAGTGGGTTTATTTTTTAGACTCATTGGTAATTTGTTGAAAATAAGGGGAGGCTGAGTGATGCACAAGATTACCACCTCAAATGTACATCATCTCTTAAACGAGTGAAGTGATCATACCCAGAGGAGTTGGGAAGAAACAAACCATGATCAATATTGTTTTGTACATGTGAGTAGAAATATAATTTCCTACATTTTATGACCCAATGATGTTTTTTTATACTTTCAGTTCCCAACCAAAGGCTGAGAAATTGGATCAGGAGCTGACACCCATGACTGAAGATGGGAAACTTGGTTCATTGGGTGATAAAAAAGTTGAACGGAAAAAGCAAAGTGCCAAGAAGCGACGTGTCCCTGGCACTGGCGCAAGTGGTGCTGGGGGCAATGCCACTGGAGGTGGGACCGGGGGAGGTGGTGGGATGGGGACTGGTGGTCCACGGCTGACTGTCCTTGCAGTCGGGAATGATGGCACATCAGTTGAATGTCAGTTGGAAACTGGACGGCAGAAGACTGTCACCTTCAAATTTGATATCGAAGATATGGTCCCCGAGGACATAGCAGCCAATCTGGTGAGGAGAAGTTAAGATATTGTTTGTTCATGTTTTATTGCTGGAGTTTCCAAAAATAATTTTATTTTTATCTTATAAAATTCTTTGGATTGTTAGTGATCGCAACCTTCATTATTTCAAGGAGAGATAAGAAATTGCAAAAGTTACGATATCTTTGTGCACAATTGAAGCTCATAGTAGGTACATGTGGCAATGTTCACATTACTCTGATATAGATAAAAATGTGGTTCACCTTAAGTCTTCTGTGTTATTCCGTTCTATTGTAATCTATGCATGTATGTATGTACTGCGTGGTCTGCCTAATTTTTTTTACATTTTCACTGATTCAAATAAATTTATGAGCAGTAGTACGGGTTTAAATGTCGTTAATTTATTACTACTGCATTTGGCATTCTTATTAAATCCTCCAGAAGCTAATAATAGCTGGAAATTTAAAATTACTGAAAAATTATGGTAATTTACCCCTCTATAAGTATACTGTATCTAGGAATATTTTCATGGGACAGAATTTTCTATTCATGTTTTGATCAGGTTGGGGAAAGCCTTCTGCCAAAGCACCAATCAGATCTGCTGGCAAACCTTGTGAGGGCAGTTGTGGCACAGCTGAGGGAGAATCCAGATGAGTTACGATCTGTTCCATTTGTGGCCAGTGCCCATGTCCCTGGTTACTCATCTCCCAAAAGGACTCCAGTGCCGGAGCAGCCATCAAACCAAACCGCCCAGGGTGCCGTAGCACCTCAAACGTCCATAGTCCCTCCATCCACATCGTCCTCCTCATCATCCACTTCTTCCCTTGGCTCCGATCCATTTCGGGTAAGTGAGAGATTAAATTATTCCTCTTTGGCACAGGAAGAGATTCATTTTTTTAATTTTCTAATTGTTAGAAATTTTGGGTCTTTAATTCAGATTAGTGAAAATTCTGGTAGTGTTCATCATCTTATGTGCTGCCGCAGAAATTTGCCCAAAAACATGAGTTTCATTGGAAAAAAAAGCTTAAAATATGTGCTATGCAGCTGGTCCCAAAAAACTTATTGCAAATAAGCTAGTGACATATTGCTTAAGAAAAAAATGTTTATCTTCGTAATTGGTATCCCTCTTAAAGGGAATCCAAATATGACTGAACTGCCATAAACTAGTCTTAGCAAAAGCTGTTACAAAGGCTGGCTGATATTTATATCAATGGAAACATCCCATCTTTCATCGAAAGCCATCAGTTCTACATGAAAGGACATTAAGCATTGATGGTATAGGTAAAACGATTTCTTCTAAAATTGTGAGGCTCAGTGTGTCATCTTATTAAAAAATTTTGTTTGAATACATTTTTCTAATTCAAGAATTAAAGTACTGTGCAAAATACCATCCTTATCATTAATGGTGCAATTGCAAACTTTTATATAAGACTGAAATCCTAAATAATTAAATAAAAATGTCTATGTAAGTCTTGAAATTTACTCATTCTTTTCATGTGGTTTTTTTATAACTCCTTCAAAGCGGAAGGTTTTTTTTGTGGTCCTGAAAAAATTGCAGCAGTTGCTGTATGATTTATTTTCAAAAATACTTATGAAACTAAAAAAAACTACAGAGCTAATTTTTTGACAAGATCTAAGTGTTAGAAATTCCTCATTTTTAAAAAATAAGGTTTCTCTGGAGTGCATACAAGTACCATATCCCATGTAAAATGGATGGTATTTTTTATCAAAAATCTCAGAAAGTAGTTCAGTGAGGAGCTGATGTTTTGGTATCTTAAGAAGGAAAAGATATTTCTCTTTGTAATAAGACCGATTCGCTCAAACTAAAGGTCCCATTTTGTGCTTTTTATTTAGCTGATTCTGATAGTTTCAGAAGAGATGATTTCATTTTTTTCTGTTATTCAATCTGTCCTCTAGTTCTTGAGTAACAATCATTATTTCTCTTAGTGGTTTATGGATTGCGAGAAAAATAATTAAATATCATGATGTGAATGAGATGTCTCACATGCATCAAAATTAAATTTTGGAGAACTTCCTTGTTTTGTATAACTGTGTACCAGTGAATAAAGATAGTCTTTGTACAATCACCTAAGAAATTCATATGGTAAATGTACAGACCCTGACAAAAAATTATTTCCGCTTCACGAAAGAATTTTTTTTAAAGTCCTGAATTGATGTCAATGTGGCAATATGCCTGAACCACTCCCCTGCTCAGTAGAGTTGTTACCACTCGTACCCTCAGACTGGAATAAGGACCTTTCCTCCACAAGTCTGGCTAGGGAGCAGGAAGAATTGTGCCGGGTAGAAAGTAAGAATTTGGCCTTTGAAGGGATTACGTACGTGGGAAGGGTTGGGTTTGCTTATGAGTGAGCTACAAAGACCGAGAGGTCCATGATGCAGTTTCCAAGGACTCCTATTTTTTAAACCTAATGGAAGGAAAGGGATTCGAGGGTATCTTTTGAAGAACCCACCATGGTATGTGAGTGGTGGACTACATCAGCAACATAGTACATAATTGGTTTACTGTCTGTATACCTGGATAAGACTGTTACTGATTACACTTCACTGTTTTTTATCTTATCTCTAATAATACCCCATAAAACTTTGCAGAATTGGCACTGCAAATGCTAAATTATTTTTTATACATGCACATGTATGTCACATACTGGGGTAGATGAACATCATTTTGTGGGGTTGTGTAACTCAATATGTGTAAAATTTGACTCGTCAGAAAAGCATTAGATTCAATACAAAAGTTTTCTCCTATGCCTGTCAAATCAATTGCTCTCCAGATATTGGATTAGTATTTTATCAAAGAATGGCCTGAAAAATGTATGGTAAATTATTTCCCTCAATTTTCTAAATGCTTTCTTTTAGCATAAAAATTATGTGCAGCCCCTTAATAATTTATTTTCTTGTTACTTGAACTAATAAATATGAAACATGGATGGGAATATTAGCAAAACGAGTACAGTATCCATTTGTCTCAGTGAAATCCAAAGTGCAGGTGGGGCTAAAGATACTCTTAATGTTTTGTACCTTCCAACGCTATCTTCAAAAGAATTGAATTTTGCAACTTTTGAGGCATTATGAAAGAGGAAAATGCCTAAACCTCTTTTGACCCCTCTCATCCCTCGACTGACATGCTCTGGAATCTGGGTTTTTATTCATACCTTTGCCCCTAATTTTTCAACACCGATCTGCTCTGAATGGTAGCGGTGGAGTGCAATTTTTTTTACAGCAGAGGGCTGTGAAAAGGGTACCCTTTCACCCGAGAGACACCTTTGTCTGAGTGTTAATTGTTGTACTGAGCAGGAGCATGGCTCAGGCGCATTGCCACATTATCTCAACTAGGGGCAATTTGTTCACTTGCTTAATGAATTGCTCTCCATTCATTTGATTGGATAACTGGATATCCAACGAAAAAATATCTCGGGCCAGTTTCCTATTGGTTAAAGTAATGTTGAATTTGTGGTTATTTAATTGTGTGAACATTAAACCCTTTGATAAAAAACTGTGAGTGATGTTTTATGTATGGAGAAGTTTTTTTAAAGTTTCATCAATGCCTTCTTTTGAAGTGGCTTACAGCAGTCTCTCTCTTCTTTTAAAAAGAAAAGAATTCCAAAATGGGATGGTCTAATTATGGTGGTATATAGTAGGTCCAACAGTTACCATAAATCATCAGCTGCCTCTGTCATTGCTAACCTAACAGTTGAGGAGGAGGTATTCCTTATCTCTACCTTGGCTCAACCATGGTGAAATCAAAATGAGAATGGAAACATTGAATTATCATGTGCTGCCTGTGGATGAAAGCGTGATTTCAAAATAGAAACAGTGGAATGAAATCTGGGTTAATTTGCTATCGGTTTATTTTTTGTACTATTTGATATGCCCTAAGGTTCAGTAAGTGGTGATAGTAGAACCAGTTATTCTCACTATTGTTGGATTAACTGAACAATCTAAATGCTACAAATATGGCTTTGTTCCTTGACCAATGGTAAGAAATGCTTTTTTTTTTTCAAAATTTAAACTGTTCCTCTGAAACTTGGGGTATTCTCAATTAGATTTTTCAGCATAGCTATGAACTTAATGAAAACCATTCATTTAGTTCTGTATTTTCTGGCTTTCCAGATTGCCAGACTTGTCAGGCTCCCTCTATTTTAGGCTTTAGGATTTGAATATAATAAATAACCCTTGTATTACACCTAAATTATTATTTATCATGAAAGAGAAGCTATTTTTTTCATTTAATAAGGGAGTAAATTATTTTATTATGGAGAGGGATTAGAAATGTATGTAATAATTATTGTTGCTTTTATCTTGCTATCTGTTACAGCTGGAGTTTATCTTTCTGGTATATATTCTGAAGTTTAACTTTTATCTGCCTTATTTGTTCAGACAAATTAGAGGCTTTATCGAAATTAATTTAGTTATAATGCTAGTGCAGGCATTACTATGTTATGGCTTTGAGAAATCAGTCCTGAAGAAAAGTTAATGAGCAACCTGTGCTTCCATTCAGATGAAATCTAATACACTTAATGACTGTGAATGTGTGTGTTCTCATCGATTATTAACTTTTATTGAGTTGGATTATCCAAAAATGTCCTTTCATGAATAATTGTTGGCATATAGAGATATCATTGATATAATATCAGTGTTTGAGGGAGTGCTCCAGTTAATCCAAGATTTCTGTGATACTGACCATTAATCTCCGTTTAAACCCTCCATTAAGACAATGAAACTATTTACAATTTATTTGACTTACACTCCCTCTACTATGTAGCTATACCAGACAAGGCTTGAGCCTTCTGTTAATAAAGTTGATCATCTTCTCCATTTTGGTGAACCAGCATCATCTTCATACTATTTAATCTTACATATTTGTTTAAACATTCAACAAATGTTACACACTGTAACTCATAGTCTTGTACTTGTATAATAATCATTTCTTATTGATAAACCATGTTTTTATTTAGTACTGAATGTTTCATCTGGTTTTCATGACATCGTATGTGATAATTTTTGTTTATTTTTAAATTATAATTGATGATATAATTGACCACATACTTTTGCTTTGACTTACAAATTGTATCTGAGAGCACATTAACATGGTGCTGTTTTATTTTCCATTGTATGGTTATTAATTATTTTTGATCTAACCATTTTTGTCCATAGCCTTTCATGTTCTTTTTCTAAACCTATTAACATCAACATAGATGGTGGAAGGCTTATGTAAGTAATCTGTGCAACAAATGATTCTGATTTCCCTGAAGTTCTACATATACCATAACATTGGAGCCTTGCACAAAGCTATAATTTTTAAGTTTTTGAAATTCAGTGTAACTTTAAGTTTCTTTATTTTTGGTAAAAAATGTTCCTTTTACTCTTCCCTCTTGAATATAATGATGAGTGTCTGATAACCAGATTTTTATATTCCTTTGGACTCCAGACTTGACAGTAACATGTGAAATATGTCAGTACATAAGGAACAGTTTATTTACTATTGAAGATTGTACTGTAATTAGTACAGATTATTTTGCGACAAGTTTTTCTTGAAACTTGTTTTTAAGTTTCTCTCTACCTTTGTGCAATGGATTTTTACCTGGTTACCAGGCTTTGTGTTTTAATGCTCATCTTTTGTAGAAATTTTTAACCTACTAACCACTTAATGTTAGGAAGTGGGAGTACTCATTCCAGTCAACATTAAAAATATTCTCATAATTTTTAGTGGCATAGTTTTTAAAGGTATAATGCTCCCATTGTTATTCTTAAATTGTCAGTATCCTTGATAGTCAATCGTCTGACTGGCAATGAGCCTTTATATCAGTGTATCCATGATTGTGTATGAAACAATTATTTTAGTATTCTCTATGTTGACTGTTTCATTTGCAAATTTGTTAATAATGGGTGCTTTCCATTCTCCCTAGTTCTATGCTCACTTAGTAACACAACAGTGCATTTGCTTTCTATTGGTTTCCAATACACAAATAAAAGTTTGGTGAATACATTCATTAACCTACATGATTAGATGGTACAAAATAGATCAGGAGGAGAGTTGATTTGAAGTGAAGTATGTCTGAAAAGAAAAAGTTTTGATACTTGCATCTGTAATTGTTGTTGCTGAGTTAATTTTCAGGAAAGATGAGTTAATTGAACATAGATTCAGGGTATAATTTACCATCAATATAGTGTTAAGGTGTCAAGCATGGCTTTGAAAAGTTTTTAATCACTGAGCGGTAAACAGCTAATATGTTAGAAATGAAACCACTTAGTTTTTTCCACCAATATTATTAATCCTCCACCAATATTTTCAACCAATATATTGGTGGAATAAATTAAGTGGTTTCATTTTTAACATGAATCATAATTTCCACAAAGTGAATTCGCCAACCATTGAATTAATTCGAAACAGCTAACATTTGAAGTACCGTACATCTTCAAGAATAAGTCGGTCTTCTTTTTTGCCAATGGTATGGAATAAAATTGGTGACATTATTATGAGTCCGAATGTAAAATTTCTCGTAATCCCTCAGACTGGTCAGTAAACCAGTGTACTTCTGAAGGGAGAAACATAAATATTGAAGTCGAAGATAAAAGTAACAAGAGGAAACAATGTATAAAATTCATCATTCAGTTTTAAAGCTGCTGCATAGTCAGCTATGTAGAGGTCCTCACAAATCCAGGACATGATTTCCAGCATTGTAGGGTGATAATGTAGGTGTGGCTTCCGTAATTGTTTGGAGTATGGGCATTGTTATCTTCTATGCCATCTTTTATTTTTACTCTTGCACCTGGAATGTTATCATTTTGAGAGTGAGTAGCGATGGAGGCATAGTAAGAGGTCATATGATGAACGCTAACGGTGTAAGATCTGTAAATGTGATTTCGATTGATTTTAATTACATTTTTTGTTGCGCATGATTGTGTAAAGGCTGTGAAAATTGTGTATTTACCCTCGATAGGAAACTTTGTTAGTAACGTGACACCAAATTTCAAAAATAGACACACTTTTTCATATTTTTCCCCTTTTTCTGTCTTTTACTTCTAAACTGACATTGCTATGAAAAATTTGACACCACTTTTGGTTACATACCTATAATCCTAAGAAAATGGTGAAATACATTTTTTTTAATGACTTTCAGTTCTCGAGTTACACGCCTTAGAAATCAGTAATTTTTTAAATCTCGAGGGTTCGTTAACCTTTCAGCCCATCATTTTTGTAATTTTGAATATGCCATTCATACTTGCCGAAGTCATTTAAAAGATAACAGCAGAAAATGGTAAAAAAAAACATGTAGTGAAAGCACTAATATAGTGTTATAGTAAAAATATCACATAATTTGACGACATTTTCTGCATCTTGAAAAAATTGAGCACAAGGAAACTTGTTTACTGTTTGAAAGTATGATTAGAAAACGTATTTAAAGCCCAGAATTGCATATTTTCATTTCTTCGTACACATAAAAATCCACTTGTAAAGCATGACCAGTGAAACATCTATGATATCCAATTAAAATACGGAAAAACTAAAGCGTTTGTACAATGGGATAATGGATAAGCTTCTTTTCAGTGGGGAATTAAAAAAACTAAAAGTTTAAAAATATATGTCATATGTTGAAAGCACTTGTGAATTCATGTGTCTACAATTCTATCTGTCTAAAAATTAAGAAGGGGTGTGTTTCAGAGCGACACACAAAATATCATTTTGACGCCACACTATTCTTCTAGGTCTAACGGAAACAATAAAATAAGCAAGATGCATTGCTGGACATATAGGTACAAAAATTTGTTCTTCCCTAGCACAATAAGTGATTACAATAATAACTGAGCTTCAATCAAAACACTCCCATATCTAATGCAATCCACCATTTCACCTCCCTAACCATTGCACATTTACACGGTTGGTGTCCTAACATCCCCTGCCACATACCCATGTGTCAGCTCACTGGGTAGTATTTAGGTATAGAAGAAGTAATGCGACTGAAATTCAACTAATATAGCAAGTAGTGAAATACATTTGCCTACAAATGGAAACCACAAAATTTTAATTTTCAAAGTTATCACTTGAGCGCATCTGCTCATTCGTTTTTGTGAATGTGCACTGTTGTGTTCCAGTCTGCACTAACTTCAACACCATAAATGGAAAGCTCCCAGTGTCATGGCATGCTCAGTCATTGTGTGCTGGTGTAAGCATTTGTAATGGAAAGTGTACATAAATTTGCATGGATGTAAGACTGTTCTATCCTTAAAAGGCTTGTGTTCCAATTTGTCGTGATAATTGCTGTTTGTTGTATGGCTTTCTTGTAGTTCTTGTTTACTGAACACCTATGAGTTGGTTACTCTTGTCTTCAAAAAGTTCTCTTAAGAACTGCTATCCTCAGAGAAACTTAAAGAATTTCTTTAGAGGGTATGCCTAGTTCTTATTGTTTGGTGTGAGAAGCATTCCTTCCTTATCATGTTCACTCGACAATTTCCCATGCTCTCTCTGATATGTAATTCATTTGGGAATACCTTCAAGAATATTACAAGTAAATGATATTGCTGTGTGATAATATTTATTTTCATGGTTGAAATTCCCAAGTGTTACCAGTCATGTGTGCGCTACTAGTGATGTGTTTCTGTCTGGAAACTCCTCAGTTCCAATATTTCACCACACTTAAGAGTTGGTTGCCATTTTCATCATCTAGAACACTTGTAGGAGTTTTGTTAAGCATCATTTGATTCCTACCTGTAAAAATCTGTTTTCTGTCCATGCATTTTATGGATGGCTTAGTGGAAACTATTTCTGAGAAGTGCTCTGGAATTCAGGAAGGTGGCATGCTGATTTGAATGCAAAGTCATCTGAGACAATCACATAGCTAGGGCATTAGCCAATGTAAGACTCATTGAATTTATTAGTATTATAAGGTGAAGTAGATTGTCTCCAGATACTAATGTAGTGTAGGAATCTGACTTGCACATCCCTTTTGTTTTCTCTACCCTGACTCCAAAATAGTTAATTGATTTTTAGGTGCTGATATCTTGAATGTCTTCATTCTTAGTTTTTCTCTTGCTGGTTGATATTAAGGGAGTGAATTTCCTTAGTGGCAACCTGCCTCGATTGAAGGAATGGAATGAGATCTACATTCTCTACATTATTCAAGCATTTTATGTCACTTAACTCAAACTGAGCTGTTTTTTCTAAGTTATGTAATTCATTGAACTTTGTCTATTTACTTGAATTATGAACATCCATTCCTCATCCTGTCACAAGTGTGACATTTTGGCATCGCTAAATTAACATGAAAGTGGTTAACATTGTCATCTTGTGATACAATCCGAGCAGATTAGTTTAAAGGAAAATGTCTGTGCAAGCAGTCAGTATTTTTATCTAAGGTCTATGAAGTTCCACCTATACTGAAGGTTAAATGGAAACCACATCATTCACACATTAGAAGTAAACTGAAAATTTGACAGAGATATTTCTCTTGCCAATATAATTTCATCTGACAGGTATCTGTGCCAGTTTCTTCATAACTGTGCAAGGGACAGTTTCTGTCTATGGTAAATTTGTCTTTTAGCCATCCCAAACATGTTGAAAACTGTCTGAAAATGATCGGTACAGTACCCGTAAAACTTTATGTATTAGTCTGTTGACTATCTCATGTTGTGAATATAAAATGTTGTCCCAAGATCTAATTTGCAGTCTGGTTGAATGGCAATAGTTGTCTATTTATCTTCTTATTCGTTAGTTTTGTCTGCTCTAAATTAAGCACAGCAAGGAAAGAGTTTCTCTGGTTGCTTCTCAGCGTACAATAGGAATGAGTCTCTTCAAGTTTTTTTGGAATCAATTTCAACCTGGAAGTTTTGTAGCCCGTAAAGGCTCATCAGGCTAATGTCTGGTATACTGAGCTTCTAGGTGTTACTCTTTCTCAGTGACTTTACTTCTGCTTTTAAGCATCAAAACAAGATTTTTGTTTGACTGATTATTCAAATGCTGTTGACAATGGAATGTACAGGCAAACAACAAATGCTTGTAATTGTTTTACCTAGCATCTCAATTTCACCAGTCTCTCGTGAAACAATAAAAAAGTTATTCCAACATTGAGAGAATTCATTGCCGTTTATCATCTGAAGGTGTCATTTTTCTTTCACTGTGCGGTATAAAAAGTTTTCTTGGGGTAAAAAATCTTTCAAGATGGATGTATTCATGCCTTGATGTCTACCTTGACCATTTTTTGCCGACAGAATCCAGCGTCTCATTTTCGAGAGCCTTTTGAGATGTACATTTTTGCTCTTCCCTCTCTCCCACCCCTTTTACTTCCCCCCCACCCTTCCTTTTACCCTCTTTATCGCCCTCCTTGCCTTTCATCTTCAATCCCACCACCCTCAGGTGAGGCATGGATCTCTGACAAGGCAGTCTGGACAGTCTCTGAAAGCATTCCTCAAGGGACACAGGCGACATCATTCGGTAAGAGGGGTAATTCTTAAGATGACCCATCAATACAGTGCCGGTTTTGTGTTTTGGAAGTTTTACTATCGCTCAGTTGCATTATGGTATGGCTCATTGGGTTGGTTACCTCTTGTGACAGCCTCTCTGGTGCCTTTGCGAAAACTATCCTGGGCAAATATATCAGTCGGCCGATAATCAGTTTTTCAGTTTTAATTCCTTTAAAATTGCTATCTTAAACTCATTATCTTCACCACTCCATTCTCATATTTATGCCTTGTCTTTGAGTAATTATCAGGCTAGAAGAAAAACTTTCAATAACTACGAATACAATAGCAGTCTTAACACATCAAACCTGGCCTCTGCTGGCAGTGTAAGGTGGAGCTGCTTCAAAAAAATTCATCAGAAACAGATGCTAGTGGCAAATAGTGCCAATGAAATCTAATGTTTGAGATTTAACAATTATGGTGAATTCTTCTCTGGTGTCCTCCCCAAGATTAATCCTGCTTAACGGCTGGTGCTTCAAAGAGCAACTTGTCTGTCATAATGATGGTTGACTTTAACCCAGTCTTGTCAGGACGATATTGTGGACAACTCCTCTCTCAAAACATCAGCAGCTCCACCAAAATTAATCTGGTGAAGACATTAGAAAGAATTCACCATTCATGCAGGAAAAGTACCAGATCTTTCTTCATTTTAACATTGGTTTGTGACATTTACTGAATGACAGTTGCACCAGACAATCTAATAGCAAGCCAGCAAATGTGTACGCGCAAAATTTTGCACTTATGTCCACTTGCAGGTTACTCTGTGAAGGTAATACTGTTGGTCCCGATCTCCTCAAAACTTATCATAACAAATGCTGTTTGCATAATTAGTTATTATCCAATTTTTCTGCAGTAATTGCCTGTCTTGAGTTCATTTATTTTGATTGCCCTTAGTAAAATGTATGCAATGGTGGGGATATTGTTGTAGAATATTTTTTAAGGGCTTCATGTCATAAATTTGTATGATGACCAAAAATAGGTTTTGGGGTCATATTTTGACACGTATTGATGGGATCTTCTTTGCTTAAGTTTGTCATCAAAGTTTAAGAGTTTTCAAATTCTCCCTGTAGTGACATGCTTACTTGAGTGTGCTTGTGCATCTAGTATTAGCCTACTGACAGCTTTTTACATTCCCTTCTACCCCTTTTATAATTGACCTCTGATATTACTGAAAGACTTGATAATAATTAATTTGTATGAATTAGAAGGACTCTGGCCAAAAGTTTGGATGGTAATCCATAATTTGTATTGGGCTGAACAGTGTGTTTTTCCTTATCAGGTCTGGGTAGTGGTGAGTTTTTGATAGGGAGATATTAAGGAAGAAGTTATTTTAAAATATGCTGCAGCAAAGATCAACTCTCATTATAATAATTGTAATTATGCAAATGGCGAATTAGGAAAAGTGCTTCTTTGGTAGATTTTCTTCTTCTATAGAGATAGTCTTCATTGGTAGATTTTTGACCATTTTGTAGAGGTCCAGGATATGGGAAATGTCAAAATTTTTTGATGATCTATGATTCCTTGGAAAATTAGTGGAGGGCAGAATATTTTGTGGAAAAAGTATATATGCATGAACTCGTGCATGTGTTTTAAATGAACGAGGATAGTTTGCATCCTTGGGAGAAAATCAGCCTAATTTGATAGGTAAGTGCTAGTGGGGGTGTGGTGGCTTTAAGAAATAAAAAAGCTGTAATGTCTTGCTCTAACCATTCATTGGAAGGATTCAGTTAAAGACACTCATACTCAAAGTTAGTGCCTTACAATTGATGGAATACTTCAAATTGTTCAGACAACTGTTATATTAGAAATTAATTTTGGGGAAATTATATCCTCTCTCTAGCTTATGAAGTCTGAAAAAGACAGCTACTTTTTAAATTTATTAGTCATACAAGTCGGACAAAGAGTATTTGATACTTTTTTAATGGTCTAAAAATCAATTTGTGTTAGTTATTAGTCATTGCCTTATTGTTAGAGTATTTGTTAGTTTAGTAAGTCTGTTTGATAAGGAGATATTTAGGAAGAAGTTATTTTAAAATATGCTGCAGCAAAGATCAACTCTCATTATTATAATTTTAATTATACATATGGCGAATTAGGAAAAGTGCATTCTTCATTGGTAGATTTTTGGCCATTTGATAAATGTCTTTGATAAATTACTAGAAAATTTGAAATCTCTGACTTAGAAGTACAAATACATATCATACTATTTCAACCAACTCCGTCACAATCTGGATTGACTTAATTTAAAAGATTGGAATTGATTTCTCCTGTTAAATAGAATCCATTGTTGGTATTGGTTTTTGATCTAAAAAATGTACTGATGTAATTTTAGAGTTATCTTGAAGGCATTGGGTGTGTGAAAGATTTTGGCCTCAGTCCTTTTAGTTTTATGTTGGGTGAAACTGTTTAACACTGCTAGGATCTTGTCTTATTGTCTAATGCTGTTATGTGTACGCATAGTATTTGTGATTGCATGCATGGTGCTGTTATTTGCCTCTGCTATTTTAGTTTTAACCTAAACATCATTTGTATATACAGTTTGGATTTGAACAACATATTTTCATATGAAGAAAATGAAATGTGCCAGTGTGAATTTTCTTGAATGTTGAATGCAAATTTCTTGAGTGCCTTGCCCTATGCATAATTTAATACATGTTAGATTTCAGGCTTTCCCAGCGAATGCATAGAATGTAAAGCTCTCGGGTTTCCAACCGGGTGATGGTATTTTGTGGTACCGACGTTTTGGTGGCGTCGTTTGGCATTGTCCTCAGCATGAATTAACAATGGCAGACTGCGCCATTGAAACATCGGTACCACAAACTACCATTACCTAGTTCGAAACCCGAGAGCTTTACATTCTAATTTTATACATAATTGTTTGTACATCATCAGAGAGCAATGTGTGAAGTTCTGATTTAATTAGTCAACTTAACTGAAAGTAATATTTACTCCTGTGTCCTGGAGTCTTGTGTATAACTTCTGGATTCAATTGTGGTTTATGGCATTTAATGAGTATAAGGACAAAATAGGTTTTTGTTTATGCTCAGAACTGTGGATAATGCTCTGTCATCCTGGATAAATTGTATTTGTAGGTCTTTGGACCATCTGTGACTTAAAATAATTACAAGGAATAGGACACCAGATGAGTGATGAAAATCATGTTAGATGACCTCTTTTAGGAAAATACACATTTTTATCTCGAGTGGCTAAAGTGCTACTGACAAAAGAGTACAGTGGACTCATGTGTGTAGACCATCTCATAATTATAATTCATAAGCAATACCATAGCTTGATCACATAGACATTCCATACCATTCCCATAGATTGACTTCCAGCCATTAGGTAATGTCTCGTTAAGGTTATAACTGGTAATGCACTGAGTATAGTGGTCATTATTGAATTGAATATCAATAGATAAATCTTCAAAATAAACAAAGGAGCAGGGTAGGAGGGAAACTTGATGGGAAGCCCAAAAGGGAAGAGGTGGGTGATAATTGCAATTACCAGATGAAACACCACATCATATAGAGGTACGTTAAAATCAGCTGAGGAAAGTAAAGACTGGAGGGCTGTAGTCTACCTGAAGTTCTGTCAATGTAGAAAGTATGTGACCCTGCATTTTAGACTTATTATGCAGAGAATGTGAGGGCTGCTTTCAAGGTAACGTTGAAATTTAGTTTGTTTGATCCAAGTCACATGATTTCAAGTAGCATTTGTAACTCTGTGAGTAAACGGAGGGGGAAGTTGAGACATTGTCTGCTTCCATGGCTCAATGCACTCTTAAGGTGATTCCACCAAGGTAAGACATATATATTATTTTAATTGTATTATGCATATAACTAGGTAATTATGTCCTCTGCCTAATACAAGCAATAAAATGTTACCTTTTTGTGCTATTTTATTTCGCAAATTCACCTTGAAATTACTCGGGTGTTCAATGGGAGAAACATATGGAAAAATGGTATTTTCTTTGTAATATATGTCATTTTCATGGAAAATTATTTTTTAGTAGTGAAAACTCCTGGAACATTGATAAAAAATTAAATAGAAGCTCCTTACCTACTTTTTTTTAGTAATATGCTAATCACTGCAAAAATTGAAGTCAAAATGTGGCAATTCCATAGAAATGGTGCTGCAATCTGTATCCATGGCTATAAAAAAGTGATAATGGAAAATATTTTTGTGGAATTATTGTCTTTTTGTGTGCTGTAATATTGGTTTTCCATAGCTAATGCATTCTGTCAGTGAAAGCTGATTTTTTTAAAATTATCTTGAAATAAGTTAGAATTTAGTATTTGTTTTGACTCACACAGTTGTAGTGGAACCTCCTTAATTTGTACCAAAACTTGACTTGATGAATGAGCTCTTTCATCTCACTGGCTCAGAAATTTTTTTGCTAGAAACTAAGATTATTTGAGGAAGGGAATGTAGCAGAGGAAGGATCGTGCATTCAGGAAATGTGTAAGACTGATGCCTGTGTCTTACGTTTTTAAGAGAAATAAATGCTGGAAAAACACCAATTGTAGGAATTTCTGGTAGTGGTTGATGGCATTTTCCATGGGTACGAGAACAACTATTCAGGGATGCCGACTGATTCCATGGCTATTGTGCATCTTTACTGAATCAATCGACAATTCCAGCTCATAGGGCTGGATGATGAGTATGAAGGTCTCTTTCATGTTTCGGTGCCACTGGCCCCTTAAAGCACATAAAATTGACTGATTAGGAGGGTTATATCCGCCTGAATGACTGGTTTGTTCTGGGGTGGGGTATTTGTAAAGATTGGAAAGAAAATTATGTCCTCTCCCTCGCAGTGGCAATGTCACACAATTTACTGATGATGGTTCACAATTACTCTTCCCCATGCCCAACCCAGCCTCTTGGCCCAGGAGACTCCTTGCACTCGGTCAATTTTCTGTGTTCTCAGGTGCCTGCGGCACCCACAAACTCACACAATTGACCTTCATCATGCCCTTTGAACTGGGAGCACCTCTTGTTTTTGCATTGATACGGCATGCAGAGGCATCTGCCCAACCATTGCAACTTCTTTTGAGGGGAAAAGGAAACCTCACTTTTTTAAAAGGCTGAGATCAAAAAGGCACTGATCAATTTTGAAACCTTACTGTTCCCTCAATATTAGACTAGTTTCCATAATAATTGGTGCACAAGAAAGTGCATTTTTATAGAAAAGGTGGATGTTATTTGGATGAAAAAGCTATGTTTAAAGTAGGTTGAAAAAGATGTTTTAGCTGGTTGGACATGTATTATTAAAAATGGATTTAAAAATTACTTTTAAATGTGCTTTTGTTCCATGTGTTTGAAAATACTTAAATTGTAATCATGAACTCACAGCAAAGCCAACAGTGTTTTACTTCTCATTTTTCCCAGCAGTGGGAATGTAGATAAAGTTTTCCTGTGAAAATAATAACGCATTGAAATAAATGAAGCAAGAATTCAGAAATGTACCGAAAGCACTTTTGAAGGTCATTGAATTGTTGTGTTTGAATTTGATGACAATCAAACGCTTGAGCGTAGTTATCCATAAAATTTTGTTATTGCTTCTTAGGACTTAAAAGTGTTTTTTTTTTCATTCAGGTCCAGGATATAAACTTTTAATATAATTGAAAAATTATATAAATGAAATTATCTTGAGCCCAAACAAGCTGAATTCTAATGTTTGTTTCGTAAAAATCAGCTCAGGTGTTCTATGAATAATAAATCTCTAACTCAGGCTCACATACTTTCTGCCCTGACCATAAGATTGAATGTCCTAATGATGATATCTATCATAAGGCCTTCATGGTATGATAGTTTTCAAATTACTCATAGGTAAATGAGAGCTAATGTTAATGATAAGCTGGTGCCACACACCCTTGAGGTACAATGTCGGGTATTAAGCATGATGATAGATATGAATACATTCATCTTAATGTGGATCATTATTCCTGCTGGTGTCACATGAGTGTAGGTTGTGCATAGTGATGATAAACTGAATGTCAGGCTAGTTTAAAGGTCAGAGGAAGCATATATGAGTATTATCTTAAAATTTAGTGATATCCTATCAGACACATAAGAGAGTATGTTGCTCTCAATCACTAAAAGAATTAAGTGATATCCTTTCAGAAGCATAAGAGAGTATGTTGATCTCAATCACTAAAAGATTGATCATCGAGTCGGAGAACAAATAAATAGACACAGGAAAACTGAAAACTTCATTGAAAACTTATTAGAACAAGGAGGAAGTATTATGCAAGTGGTTGAATGACTAGGTTGGGAGGTGTTTAATACTCAGAGGCTACACATTAGGCTGATATTATTTGAAAAATCCAAATCAGGCAAATATCAGTAGAATACAGATGATATTATTTCAACCCCATGCTGTATCTGTAGAATTTATGGAAACTGAGAAGTAAGAGATGAATACATTGCCAAATTTGTACAAAAATCCCTTCTTTCAGCTCAACATAAATGATTATTGCAAGAACACCATGACAATACTCAAAACACCTTGTTAAGTTACAATTCAACTCTCTCCCCTATCCACTCCTTTTCCCTCTTCCCTACCCTTTCATGGTTTTCGTTCTGACCCCCCCTACTGCCTACCTCTGCGGTGACTCACAGTATTTAGATGTAGATTAAAACAATGACCCCCCCCCCCCCCCTTCTTCTTCATACTACAGATGAAAATGTCATGTTTGTCCCATGAATTATACTGAGCATTCATAGAAGCTGCCATCTGAAACTGCATAAATGTACTGAAAATTTTCTTTTGTTCTTGAATTCATATCAAGTGATAACTATTTTGCTACACAATCTTATTTGGTCTGTGGTGGTTGTGTGATCTTGCATTGGAATGCCAAAATTGCTGTCATTATTTTTGTTTTTTCTTTACAAATTATACTTTATTAATCATTGAATTCCATCCTCTGAACTTTTATGAGTAAATTTCTCTGGAAACTCAGTCATTATTGTTAAAAGGTTGTCACAAAGGCTGAATAACTTATCTGTTCCATCAGCTAACTTGAGATTTGCTGGATTATCATGTTTATTCTTCTCATGTCCTGATTCTACCTGGAGTGACCTTGTGAGTGAAACTTAAAGGATGATGAGGGTCTCATGTCTCTTAAGGGAAGGGCTGAACATACACAAGGAAGCTAACACAGTAGTTGGTGATTATCTGTGCTAATGGAGGAGAAGCCCAAACGGACAATTGAAGCTTGTGGATCATCCATTTGTGTTCAACTTCATGGCATGCTTTCTCAGAGTCTTTTATGCATATCATGATAAAATGCTCATATTCCTCAAATAGAATTTTGTTTATCAGGCAATTGTGATATTCATTTATATACTCCTCCGAATTATTACACTTATTCTGAAGAATCCAAGATTAGCCAAATCACATATTTTAACTTCTGAGACACACCCAGGTAGCTTGTACAATGACATCTTCTGGTGATCCAATCCTTGCTTCCAAAGCTCTAGCCAATCCAGCCAAAAGTGTCAGCTGCAGCAATTTTTGTCCATCCCTTGGAAGTTCCAAGTCCCCTATCTTCATGCTTACTCAGCCCTCTCTCGAAGAAAACGAGTAGAGGTCGCCAGCCACTGCAATCCCTGAACACATGATGATGCTTACCTCTTCTTAACTTGCAGTGGTGTGCTTACCAATGGATTCTTCATCCAAATCATAGTTTTACAGCTTCTCTTACCTCCTGTAATAAGTGGGTGTGGACAACTTATATTCTCTTTGCACACAACAAAGATTATTCATAAAACAACCTGGAATTTGAATACTTTTGAGTGTACAAATAACCCTGAATTCAAGCAATCTTTTAAGTAACATTTAAAAAAATCTGTGTCTATCTCTTAAACTTGTGAATTATGTATTTGCATATGTCCATTCAAGTTTTCCTAACACGCAAAATGTCTGATACAGTCATGTTGCTTTCCTGCTCCAAAAACTAACATCAGAGTTTCTGCTGATTGTTGCGGCATTTGAAGAGAAATCCTCTTCAGATCAGCTTATTCTACCTCGTCACTCATGTAGTCATCCACACACCCGGTGCTAATGTTCTCAGCTGTAGTGGTGTAGATAATAGCATTATCTTCCAAAATCTCATGTCCTTCCCATCTGTCATCATACCCCAGCCATTCATTGAAATTTACCATGTCAACATCAGAAAATTTATCAGTATTGGTGATTGTTGATCGGATTTTGTCAGCAATATATGGAATGTGGTACAGAAAAGGAGAGCCCAATGGATTGGACACACCCTGAGGCACAATGGGTTTGTGAAGAACATATACCTGGAAATAAGGGAACGTGCATTAGTTGGAAAGGGTAGAGGGGATCTGTTAACTAATCTTAGGACTGAACAACCAGTGAATGAGAGGAGCTACTGGATAGCTGAGGGTTAACTTATTCAAGAAAGAGGTTCATCAAGAATTGCAGTCCATTCAAGTTTCAGGTTAACACACAGGGCATCGTTTGAGTGCTACATTTGTGAAATAGACAATAGAGAAAACGTGATAGTGAGATGCCATCAACAGATATTTAAATAATTCCTTCCACTTTTGCACCATTCTCGAGTACTACAAAAACAGAGTATGTTAATGAATCACTAACCCTCAACCCAACTAATTTTTTCTTTTCCCTCCTTTTATTGTGGCTGCTGTCTGATGCCACATGGCCTTGAGGTAGCTGATAGGATAGGGCTTTGATGTAAATTTTCTCTCCATTCAACTGATATTCATGCTTATCAATGCATGTAAAAATTTACATTCCATGCTATAAGTTGAGAACAAAGACACTTTGTTAAGCTGAGAATTGATAGTGAGATAAAAGTTATTTCAGGAAAGGATCTAAATAAGTTTTTGAATCATTGGAATGTTACAGGAAGCCTTTTTTGCAGCTTTAGTGTACAGCTTTATTGTAACAGACAGCTTTTGTAATTCATGATTCGTATTTAGTTAGTTGTTTAGTGATATATTAGCTGGTCTTATTTGTTCGGCATTCTGATAGAGGTGAAAGAAGCACTAATAGTCTACTTCATGATAGCTTTCCCTATAATAGTTGGATGCAAGATATTTTGTTGATGTAGTTATGTGTTTACTTGGCCATATTCCATTTTAAAGTTCATTATATTTTTCCTTCTTAAATATTTCATTTCATTACTCTTTTTGCTTAATAGCTCCCAAAATATTAGAGTTATGACTTGCATTAGAGCGATCACCTTTTTCCATTTTCGAAGTATATCTCTGCATGACCACATACATTTCATGCCAATTTGGCCATTAATGTAATAATTGATGTCCCAACTCATGTCACCTAATTTACCAGTAATGTTAGCCACAAATTTGTGTTTAACACCCAGCAAGCTGTATCTTGTGAGGCCCAGGAAAGTCATTTTTATCAATGTTATAGCATGGTGGAACATGTTTTCCGGGTGAATCTGAGTAGCATAGAAAATTATTAGAATCATCATAATTCAATAGTCGTAGTCAGGTTAATTGAAAGTACTTATTACTGAAATCATTAAGCACATTACTTAGTCTGAATTTAAGTGGGTGATCACTACTACTTAGGTGTTAATAGTTCTTATATTTTACTTGAGCATGACAAGGTGCCCTATCTACAGGCAAGACAGCACTGGCAGGATAATGTATTCGGTTTTATGCGTTCTGCCATTCTTGTCTTCTTCTGGTTTTTACTTAATTTTAGAGAAAAGACATTTTTTGACAATCCCACAGAAAATGTTTCATGTATTATAAATGACCTGGGTTTTTAAGGCAGCAAGATATCATTAGGAAATAGTTTCTCATGGCTTTCAGTAAAATTAATTTCAGCAAACTTTCATTTAATAATAACAGTTACAGAGATCAGGTTTTTGTAGTGGCTAGAGTGCTGGCTTCTCATCTTCAGGGCCTGGATTTGAATTCTGATGGAGTCTAGTATTTTCCTGGTTAATCTTGATCCCTACTTCAGTGCTTAGCAGAGAACATTTCTGCAGTATTTCAGTCAGATGGGATGCATGAGGTCTGTTAAAAAAATAATGGGAATTTTTGTATAAAGTTAATTTTATGGTACTTATAACTTATTGCTCCTAATATCCTTCAAAGTCCCCTCTTTCTCACCAGAGACACTTATTCCAGCAGGGGGATCCGGTTGGTGTGGTGGCTAGAGTACTGGCTAACCATATTGGCAGCCAGGGTTCAAATCCCTGCAGAGGAGGATGTTTTTCATAGGAAACCTGGTCACTACTTGACTCTCTTGTGGAGGGCACTTCAAGTGCAGTACTCCTTCTTTCAGATGAGATTTTATACCGTGGTCCCCTTGGCATATTTCGTAAAGAGGAGGCTAATGCCGATGCCAGGTATCTTTCCACCCTTCCTCCCTTACCTGTCCCCTATGGTGCAAATGACCTCGGCTGTTGGTCGCCTCCCCAAATATCCAATTTTACTTATTTTAGCAGTGTTTTCACTTCACTAGACATTTCTAGAATGTTCCTCTTGGTATCACCTACACTTCTCATGCCAATTTTTTAATGTTGTCAGTAGTATCAAAATTAAGTCCTTGAAGAACTCATTTTAATTTGGGAAATGAAAAGAAATTACTTAGGGGCAGGTGAGGTCTGTATGGTGGCTGAAGAAGGACAGTCATTTGGTTTTTGTACAAAACTCACAAATTGATAAGGCAGGCACATTATCATGGTGGAGAAAGGTCGTTCTGCTTGTCGATAATCAAATGAGGTGAAAGCTTTGATGCAACTTGATACATATTCAACTTTTGATCATGTCACAATATGACCTCATTGAGATTTCAAACTTACCAGCAGGTTCTATGACAGTCAGATGATGGTTGGCGTGCATCAGATCCTCGATTTTTTTAATGTTTCCACAAACAGTACATTTTGAAGGCCTTCCTGGTCGAGGATCACATTGAATTGACCGACAACCAATTTTGAATTGGGTAAAACAGTCATAGCACTGCATACAACTAATAGTATTATCTCCATTAGCCTCCTACAAAAGTTAAAAGGTTTCCTTAAAAATTTCCAAAGTTTTACACAAAATTTCATGTTGCAACTTTGGCCTTAAACTTAGGCATTGCAAAAATTGCTAGGGTGACTTAAACACCTTCCACTTATTCAGGTATATGATGGAAACTAAACAAAATATTGGCTGATGGTAAACTATGGTTATACGGGAGTTAGTTAAGAATTCAGGTTAACTGAAAATAACCCACCAACCAGGTATCTTAAGGACGATCCATTACCATGAAATAAAAAATTCTCATAATTTTTTGAACATACCATGTATACCTTTCTTTTAGAGCAGGCTGATGCCGCCAAGTTTCTCTTCACCCACTTTCCTCAAATATTCCTCCCCCTATTCAGGTAACCACATATCTTCAGTGGTGCAAATTACCTCAATTACCACCCCCTTATAACCAACCAACAGTAGTTAAGCCCTTGGTCAGTACAATGAGTCATTAACCACTTATCCAGCGAAATGTAGGTGTAAAAGACAGGACTTAAAGTAGCAGTTCAGAATATCATTTTATAATTTTATGGTTTATAACTTTGAGGAACCACTTTGTACTCTTGAAAAACCATTAGGCATTCAATACTTTAGTTCAGTCCAACTGCATTAATACAAGTGAAGGGCAATAGGGAGACCTTCACTGAGGACTGCCTTTCAAAAAAGTATGGCCTTTGTTAGACCCTTGCAGTGCTCGCACCTGCCATAACTAGAGTTTCCGACCCTCAAAAATGTCAAATTGTTTTAAAGTTCCATGTCTGAAAACACTGTTGGCAATATGTGGTTATGTCACCTGGCAGCGTCAAATCTACATTTTTTTACATTATTACCCATGGAGATTAGGGACTTGTGCACACATGCAGACTGTAAAATAATATGTCTAGATTATTAGACAGTTCCCACAATAAGAGTGAACTTTTGCAGGGACTAGGGCCATTCGAATATTTTTTTCCAAATTAGATAAATGGCGTCCAGAGTTCTTTTAGGTTGTTGGACCATGAACCATGAGTCGTTGAGTTCCTATTTTAATAACTTTTCAAGCAAGTCTAAATAAAATTTTTGGTCTACTCTTCACTGTTTCACTGTTTATACACTGTAAATAGCCATTCATGTTGTATTATGATTACTGGAAGAATTATATTTTAAATTTTTGTCTTAATTAAAGCATTGTTTTGACTTGGGTTTATGTTGTGGAAATTGAAATTTTAGCGAAAACCTTGTCTTTTATTCAGCATGATTCGTTGATGTTTTTTAGGAACCAATATGATCAAATTGAACATATATTTTCCAGTTTAGGAGGAAATCCTTACATATCTCATTGAATCATTTTGAAATGTGTTAAAGTAGCATGTAATTGCCAAGAAACAAAATGACATGCAATTTTTTCACTTTTATCTGTGTATTACAATTGAGAATGCGTTTGATAAGTTTCACAGAAATCACTCCAACCACCTTAAACATAGCAGGACATAGATTGCAGTCTAGATTAGAGGAGAGTATGTTATGGTATGTTGTTTACTGCTTGGTGACCTCGAAAATATGATCAGCATAAGGGTAGTCCTTATTTAGCACATCATCAAAGTATGTCCTGCTGAAGCATTTTCTGTACATTTTTGACATATTTTGTGTAGCCACTGACTAATATCAATTACTCTCTTTTGACATGAATGTTTTAACAGAAATATTAGGACTTAGCCCGGTGACTCTTATTTGAAACACTTCGAGTCTTTAATTGATGCTATGTTCAGGGTACCTGATGGTGACCGACTGTTTAGAAACCTGGGCCATATTTTAATGAAATGTCTAAGTGGGATTGTCGAATTCATTGTGGGTCTCCTGATGTTATTCCAATTTAGTTACATCAAGTAGCATGTCTTCTTTACAGTGAAACTTTTTCTTGTATCGCCGAGGCAAAACTTACTGTATTAGTTGATGGTGTATTTTCTTCCTCATATTCTCATCACCATCATTTTATGCTACTCCATTGACATGGTTATCTTTACCATCACTAGCATATGTATATCTACGTGTAATATAATGGCTGTTTAACTTTTTATCTGAACGAAAAGCAATAATTTCCTACCAATCAAATTTTAATCCTTAATAAAATCCTCCTAAAATATCTCATTCTTTTGTATTCAAATCACCATGTGTGAGAATGGTTCTTCTCCTTCAATTTTTTTATTTAATATTAATAATGCACTGTACATTATTTAGTGTTACTAACAGTTTTAACTAAGCATTTTGAGTAGATAGTGATTAATCCACTTGAAGAATGGCCTGATGGCCCATGACAGCTCATGGGTTGGCCCTCTCAGGAAGTATGTTGTTGCTAGATTTACCTTTCTTAATATTTTACATCATATTTCCTCTTAATTCTTAAATCAATCTAAAATAAATTAAAAACAACCAATGTCCTTGTTGTAGGCAAATCATTTATTTGCCACTGTTTCATTGAACAAATTTGTATTCAGTTAACTTTCAAAGTCCTCAACTCATTCTCTTACTCAACTGATTGATTTTTGTTTTGGAAAAATAATTGCCATTAATTTTTTTTACATTATCAATATTTATTCTTGTGAGTGCATGCCAAATTTCATCACTAAAAATGCTTGAGAAATCACCTTGATTTTGCAGGTTTCATGTGCATCCTTGCTAATATGTTGAGTTTTTGTGGTTGGTACTGAGTTAGGGGATTTGTTATCTTTTTAAAGCGTGATGAAACGTCGACTATAGCAGCAGCTGCATCCAATCTGAGGTGGGAGCCAGATGTTGGAACTGACATGGCCCATCGGCAAGAAGTAACCATCTCCAAGTCTCTGCCAGTCGGGGTGACGAGTCCAGTGAAACAGAACAGTTTGCATCCTACAAATGTCCCAACTGCTGGTACTACCCCGGCCTCGGTGAGAAAATTATTTCATTTAGTACTTTATCATATGTTCTGTTTAAATTCTATAGATATTTTCATTAGAGAAAGCTGACTAACATGCTACTCCTATTATTCAGAATAACAACATGGCATAAATATATTTTTATTAACACAAAACAACATTCACATTCATTTTTAAGTTCTCTCATTACCATATATCCATTGAATTCTAATTTGAACATTATTTATTGCTGTCCTTTTTTATGGGGAACTCCCATGTTAACTGAAAATAACCCTTCAGTTACTATTAGCTTTTAGGAAGATCATTTTCATTATGTGCTTTGCATTTTTATTTGATGTTATTATATAAATTTAAGTGTGTTCAATACTATTAATATTTTATTCGTGTCTTATTGGCACATGTTATTTAACCCAACCTTGTGTTGGTTGAGCATAGGTTTTATATGTGTCTTTCACCTTGGGTGAAATCATCCTTTATTCATTCCACTATAATCAAGGGTGTATATTTCAAAACAGTTATTTACCTCTAGGAGTTCACTGCTATTATGAGAAGCCTGCTTTGAGTGGAATTTTGTACATTTCTATGCTGAAAAATGATGTGTTCATTCACGTATCATTTAGTGAATAGTATTAGCATGGACTATATATTGATTGTAGTCAAGGTACTGGGTTCAGCTGAAGTGGACATTTGTTATTGTGGTATATTTGTATAGATTTATCTCTAGTTAAGTAATTCTAGGGCCTTTGGTGAAGTTTTTGGGTTACAGGTATCCTCTACTTAACATGAGAGGTGCAATAGAGACGCTTTGGTTCTAGAACCCTGGTAGGCATAGTAATGAGGGGTGAGGGGTATCAAGGAAATTGATTCAAGTAACAATAGCACTGTTCCAATGAGTTATGCTGAAATTATTAGCAGTAATTAGTTCCATTGCTACAAATGCACCAAGCCCTCATCAATAAATTAAATGGAAAGGAAAAAGAGTTTAAATTGCTTTATGAAGAATCACTATGGGTGGTTCATGTATATTCTATGCCGAAAACTAAAGGCATGAGTGGCATATGGAGTCAACCTATTGTTTGTTGTAATTACTAATTGTTTACCTCAGCATTCTTTATAAAATCCTAAATTTGGTCATGCTTGTGGCATACTTTCATGGTTGACTCCATTGACAGCATCATAGTGAATATTACCCAAAAATAATGTGTTAAGCAAAGGGATGTCTGTAAATGTATTCATTAGTGCTGGGGAAATCACATTACCACCTCATGAGGTGATGAGGGTATTTCATTATCCATTATTTCAGCAATGCTGTGGTAATGCATGCATTTGGGTTGCTCTAGACAATGGTTATGTGCCTTAGATGTAAATTTTTCTTCAATCAAGTCACTTTATGGCTACTGATGGTTTTGAATCCACTCTTTTTGTTTATATGCCTCTCATGCTTCTCTTGCAGACATCAGTACAAATTATTGAATCAATAGAGTCTGTTGTAATGTTACAATTGCATTGCAAACAGACTAGATACTGGAGATGAAATAGCATGTGTCCCCTACCTATTGATGATATTCTTTCTTATTTGTCCATTCAGCAGTATACCCTCTATTTTATAGAAAGGAAGTGTACCAAAAGCAGCTGCTTAGGGAATATCTTGGAGTAAATGAACAATGCAACTTGTAGCTGGGCTGCATACATAACTTAAGTGCTCACTCACTGAATAAAATAATCATCTGCTGGTTTGAACTTTTCTTCTTAATAATTTAATCAACCCTTTTCATTTTAGCCGGCAATCAATGATACAGTGTAATTCTCATATAGCTAGGACCTTAAAATATCAATGCCATACTAGATAATTAGATATGAACATCATTTCATCATTTTTGTCTTGTAGGAGTGTTGTCCTCCAGAGTTTCTCTCTGCTTTAAACATGGCACACCCTGGTCAAGAGCCCAATACTACACCCAGAGTATTACCTCCAAATAATAATGTAAAAAAGTGTATTATAAGTAGGGAATCATTTGTTTGTTTGAATGCATTCTCCTTGGCATGAATTCCGGTCAGAAAAACTGGTTCAATTTATGCCATGAAATTAAGCAATGCCGTATGAATGTGAGCCATTGTATGTCTGCATTTACTCATTTATGTTAATGTCCTATTTTTATTTCTAGGTGTAGTTTTAAGGACTTCATTTTGTGAGGAAATTTCTACTCTTTATCATAACATTTTTGTCAAAATTTGATGGATGATACCTTATTTTTGCATCACTCACTGCTGCATGTCAAGCACAATTCCCTGGGCTAAAGTCAATCTGCTAATATGGAAACCAAAGGGAACTGTTCTCATCAAGAAATTATTTCTGCGAATACCAAATCATGGTCAAATAACCTCACTTATCCTTGAGAGGAAACTTAAGTGGTTTCACTGCCAGCAATATCCAAGTAGGGTTTTCTAAGACTGCCTAGGCCATTTAGTGTAGTTTTTTATATTACATTTTTGCATTATTTTTTTACTCTCATTTTTTTCTATGGATATTGGTTATGGTTGATTTTTTTAAGATTGTGTGTACATTGAGGAGTAAAATGGTTTAAATTTCTGCATTTAGAATTCACTTTGATGGTTATGAAAAGTGACTAATTGATTATTTTAGGTTTTAAAAGTGTTTCTTTTTATTGTGTGCTAGAAGATGCATATCAAAGACAAAATGGTCTCAGGAATAAAACTGGAAAAGTACAATGTTTTAGTCAATGAAATTGATACCAATCACTGCCGTGACGTCAAACTTGAAACCATCAAATTAAAAAATGAAATGGTTGTCAGGAATCTCCTATCATTTAAGTGGCATAGGAAGAAGGCAATGTCTTGAATGTCCTAACTCACTTGTGGAAGGGTTCATTAATGTGTCAATTTGGCTTGGGAAAGCCTAAAGTTAGAAAAAGTAGCTCTGCTACTCAGGATTTACAACGTCATCGTCTCTGATTTAAATAGTAATAAGTGGGTAAGTTACCAGCTGAATGGAGAAATTGAGGACTATTGCTGTTGATTCCAATTTATCTTCACCCAAATATGCTGGCCAAGTAAAATTTGTTTACTACCTCAATACCAAGCAACTGTGTAAGGTGAAGGTTGGCTCTCAAAATAGAAATCGAGCTGAGCTCAAGCCATGTGCAGAGCATTAGATGACTGATGTACCTCGATAACCATTGATTAGATCCTTAACGGTTTCAAAAGTAGCCGGGTAAGTCAGGGAATAAATTAAAAAGATGCAATTTAGAACTTAATGGTGACAATTAAGCTAAGAATGGGAGGGATGTTAGTCCAGAGAGGGAGCTGTGGTGCTACTTAAAAAGCAAAAAAGGAAATGGATGTCGTGACCAATATAGAAGCTCTTCAAACTGTATCCAAAGCATGGAGGTTGGAGAAGACATTAAAAAGAGAGCTAAATTCATTGTGAAAATACTTTGGAGCATATCCAAAGCATATCAGAATCTCTTTTGAAAAAGTTTTTATTATAGCTATTGTTACATAGTGTTCATATGGTTATAAACAAGTATTGCTAATAATGTGATACTCTGATGAAAGAAAATTTAATAAAACTGCTGATTTGGTATTGAAAAAGTATCTTAGAGATTTTTCATGGAGTGTTACATTTTAATGTGATTACCCTTGGGATTTCTTCATTTTTTGCCAAAAGTAGATCACTGTAAGGTGGTTAACTATTCATGTTTTGAAGTATGTGTATGTGTGTCCTCGTATTTTAATTTTTAATCTGGATTTTATGTAAGTTATATTTTTTATGGTTTTTGATTTACAAGAGCACTGCATCTCATGTAGCCAAAAGAATCAATGCTCCTTAAACATAAATTGCCGTACATACCTATACAGTCATGCCTCATTTGGGTTAGGATTTTACCATTACACTTACTCTTAGGGAAGTCCCAATCTCCTCGCAGAATGTCTTTCTTCATCTCAACATATGTCCCTTGGAAGTCTGACTGGAAACAGCTTTGGTACAACTGTCCCTAGAGCTTTCGTAAACTGAGCTAGATTCATTTCTCACATGCAAGATCATATTAAACTGATGTTACCATGGATCCTGAAGATTGTGCAGAGCTGCTATTCAAGTTGCTGTCATATTAATCAATATAAACTGGTGCAAATAAATTCCTGGGAAAATTAATTTTGGAAGTCAACTCCTTCTTGTGTAATTTCTCTGTTTCTTGGAAAGGCTTAGCCTATGAGGCTAAATGGACACTGCCCATCTGATGATTAATACTAACCATCCAGGTTAAAATTTGCTTACATAATGAAATACTGTACATGGACATGTTCAACATTGTAATACAAGTTGTTACTGAGACAAGAGAAAATCTGTTTACCCAATTTTTTCCTGATTTTTACTTGAAAAAGCTAGACAGTATTTATTTATTGTGGTACTGACCCAGGAAAAATGGAAACCACCCAAGTTTGATTAATTCCTAGTTATTTCAACTAAATAGTTTGTCCTCCATGCCATGAAATATGGTGAGTCAATATATTGACAGATGACGACTGTGGTTGTGTTTGGGACCCAGGTTTTCAGTGGTATGAGTTAAGTTGTACAAAGTAGTCTCAGTTTGAGAAATAAGCCTGCAATGTGAAAAAATTTGAGACATAACATATAACACTGTCGTGGATTGAGGATGTGGAGCTCAACCTGACCTGAAAAATGCTGATTACCACTAAGTCTATAAGTCTTAGCTAAAAAATGGTATGAATCACTTCAAGGCAACAAAATTTCCTATGAAATGAAACACAAATCAGGTTTCCAGGACCAATGATTTTCATTTTATAGAGGAAAAGCTGTGATTTTTTTTCCAAAAATCACAGTGTTTCTGGACTTCAACCTCTATTAGACACAGGTTAACATTGTCAAGTATGGCAAAAACTTAGCTTATCACATTTTTTGGCCCTTTGACAACTTAAAGGGGGGTCACCTGGACGATTCAATGAAAAAAAATTCTTAATATGCCTTGTGATCACCCTTATACAACAGCATATTATTTTCGCAGAATTTTTGTGTTTGGCCCTACTGGTTTCAACCCATAAGCATCATCCACAGTTACCTTGATACTTGGTACCAAGCATCCTTTGTTACTCCGGGATGATGCTGATGCTTTCAAACTGATAGTATCGAGTAAAACATTTCTGTGAAAATTATAAATTTACGTATCAAATCATTGAGAAGAGTTTTCTATTAGACGAAGCAGATTCCCTATATTTCTTCAAGTTTGGGACGTCTTAGTGAGTCATGTGGGAAAGCAGGTGAGGGGTTGAGGATATTAAAAACTCCAGGGTACATGATGAATACATGGAAACATATCATCTTGGTACACGTGCACCCTTTTCTCTGGACGGTTTTTTTTCAGATGGTTGGTGGAAGGAAGGTGTCACGATTCCTGGTGAGCCGCGTTGACGAGGGGCAGGGCCCCTCTTCTACCTTCACCACCTCCCACACCTTCATCTCCCACTCCTTCTCGGTAGAGGTAGGAACGGGCATTTGACAAACAAATCCATACTTGGCTCTCACTCTTTCTCTCTGTCTGTTGCTCACCCTCATGATTATAATTATACTGTTGTTCATAGTGAATCGGTGGTGGCTAGCCTTTGCTGCTATCATTGCTCTACCAATTAATTGAAAGTCTTGATAATTTGGCTTAACTGGTTAGCAGGTACAAATGTTTGTCAATATTTTGAATGTACATACATATACATATTACTAGTTGCAACTGTCCTCTTTTTAGAATCATGCAGTGCCTCTTGCTGGGGATAACTTTAGTTTGGCTTCAGTCTCTCCAAAAAAATCAGGATATCTCATTCGGTGCTACTGTTGGATGATAGCATTCTCTCATATTCTGCTTGTATATTTCTCCTCTCCTTTCTTAATTAATCTGACATAAGTGCATATTTTGCCTGTATCATAGTCATTCATCTTGCTTACGTATAGAAAATATTCCATTAACTGATATTTAGTTCCATTACACTCTGCTTTTTTAGCCAGTTTCTGTGCATACATCAATGTCTGAATAATTTTACAAACAAAATTAATGGTTATTTCTTGTACAAACTATCCATGGGTTATCCTTTATGAGTCATTACTACTATGACGATGAACTTCCTTGGATGACTATTTAAGAACACAGAATTGACTTTGGTGAACGAACGTGCCAGTATGTGTGTGAGAAATTGGTGATGCATGAATAGAGCATGAAGAATGTACATTACAGGAAGGAATCTACATACTTTGGTGTGCAAAGTTAATGCTTCGCTGATTGGCAGGCTTGCCTCATGTATCTAGTACATTTCATTACAGATGTTTTTGAATCACTAATAGATTATTATGCCAATGTATAATAGACCTACATTAGTTGTAGTTGTAGTAATTGATAAGGTGCTTTATTTGCATAACATCCTATAATGGCTGTGGCAGTCTGAAGTGCATAGGCAAATTGTGATATTTTTATCTTTAGTTTTATAAAAATAAGCTTTAAAATATTCTTAAATGCAAGTTATTACTTTGTACTGGACTAACCTTAAATACATGCTTGAGCTTTAAAACAATATTTTAGAGTAAAGTTTGTAGCCTAATATTAAATTAGTGGTAAGAAAATTAGAGTATATATGATAGTAGATATGTACATGTGTTCATTGGGCATAAAATACTATCCGTGTTTATTTGTGCCTATCAATGCCACATAATGACTATCATTTTATGTTCTACCAGTGTTTTGACATTTTTTTAAATTGAGGAAAAGTAACATTACTATTTTACTCATTCCATGCTTGTATTGTCCTTAATTTATGTATAATTTTCATGTTGTAATGAGGTTATGGTTCTGTGTGGTTAAGTCACTGACCTTATAAGCTGTGTCCACACCTATCAAAATTTGTGCTGAATATGACTCTCAGCATAAATTTTTGTTAGTTCATAGGAATTTGTGTAAATGTGGATAAATATTTGTGTGAAAATGACTTTCAGTATGTGCCAAAAATATTTGCGGTTAAAGCATTAGGCAGAAATTTTTATGGGTGTGGATTTGGCTATATTATTATGAATTGTTGTTAAATCCTTTACTCAGAAATTACTTTATTGTGACTGGTATGTGCTCTGTAATTTTAGTAAATATTTTTATTGTGGCTATTTGTTGTTCACCTTTTTACTGTTAGGTAGTTGTGTTTCACCTATGAACTTGAATCGTAATTTTCTTCATTGCATATGGTTTGGCAATATTCATTTCTGTAATGTTTTAAAAACTAGCTATGATACCAGAAATTTGTAGAATTGATTGCAGTGTTCTCACTTGAAGTTTAAGTCTGGCCTTATATAAAGCTGATGTCCTACTGCCAAAAACTAGTTTTGAGTACTTATCATGTGACAGGTAGAATCTGAAGAAAAGAAAATATTATCATTTTTCTATCTGTAGACTAAAGGACATTTGTAAAACCAGATGTAGATTTTTGCTTGAAGGTCTTCTCAGCTTCTTTTATCTTGAAGGTTAAAGGTTTTCTCAGGCACGGCACACTCACTCTCTTGAAAACACTCCCAGTTGGAGGAGTGAAACATCAAGAAAAAATGATCAGCACCACGCAGCATTTTCCGAATGGAATTCCATACAGATGTAGATTCTTCCAATTTTTTCCTTAAAGAGCGAAGTAAACCAAAGAAAATTTTATAATGGTGCTCTCTGCTGGTTATTGTTAACATGGTGGTTTTGAGTCAGTAGGTGTAGACTTATGGTTGATTTTGACAATTTGCTTTGAGAGTTTATAGATAACCGTTAAAAAGATGGCTTAGAGATTGAGCAGGGACAAAATGGTGGAGCTGAATTAAGGTGCATACCATTGTGAGAATTAATGTGATGCTTAGTCCCCAGTACGTTTTTATGAGCAGACCAGGAAGGATAGTTTAATTAAGTAAAAGGGGAAGAAGAAATCTGGATACCTAAAACTACAGGCTAGTACTGGTATCCAATGTTTATATTTAAAGTTCACTATTTCTGTCATTTAATTGTGAATCCATTTTAATGGCGAAACTTAACACTTTCCCGTAGTTTATTTCTGTAAACGACTTCACTAAAATAGGTCTATAAAGTGCAAAGTTTTGTCATTTAAATGGATATCTGCCAACTCCATGAATTGACTTCTAAAACCATCAAATACAAGGAGGGCTATCTTTAAGGATTGAAAGGGCCTGTGCAAATGAAAGTTGGGGGGTTTTTAAATTAATATTCTCTAATTGATATACTGAGTAACTTTCATATATATTTCATGGAAAGAAGGAGATTATTTTACTAACTGGCTAACGATTTCACAAAATTTGCTATTTAATGATGTAAGTGTAATGAAAAGATATTGATTTTATGCCTTTTAAATCAATGTAGGAACGTGCATTTTTTTCTTGAGTAAAATTTTAGCATAACAAAGTAATTTAATGCAAACTTTTTACTACAAGATAATCTTGATGAAATCACACACAGTGAAACTATTACAAAGATGTGTGAATGGTTCTCATTATCAAAAATGTACTTGACTGGCTTTCACTGTGGCAAACTCCTGTCTTATGTCGGGATTGGATTGGGTATTTGGGGAGGCGACCAACGACTAAGATCATTTGCACCATAGGGATAGGTAAGGGAGGAAGAGTAGATAGAAATCTGGCATCTGCATTAGCCTACTCTTAACGAAAGGCGCCAAGGGAACCACAGCTTAACGTCTCATTCGACAGACAGAGTACTCAACTTGAAGTGCCCTCCGCAAGACACTCAAGTAGGGATCGGGTTCCTCTGAAAAACATATGCCTCTGCAGGGATTTGAACCCTGGCCACCCGTGTGGTAGGCAAATACTCTAGCCACCCCACCTTATGTCATTTTAGTATAAATTATCAACTACGTATATTTTTATGTATAGAGATGATTGAAAGATGCTTAGCAATGTTAGGACTGAGTTTATCTAAAATGTTTTTATTAATTTTAAATCTGAGAAGCGTCTTTTAGCTCTTGCAGCAGTAATGGGATTGTTTATCATCTGCAATGCTATGCAAATATTTGGTAAAAATCCATTTTTTAAGGCCTGTAATAAAGTTCCCCTGGCTGTTAGATTCATTCATAAATGTTGACCTTGTAGGGCGATACAGGGAGCATAATTAGTTAATTACTGTCAGAAGTGAAAGAAGTCTGAAAGAAGATGCATCTAGCAAAGACAACTGAAAATAAAATGAGGAAACTTCATCTTCCAAAGAATTGGATTAAGTCTGAGAAGGAACTTAATGAAGAAAAAATTTAATGCATTATTTAATATGTTTCTGCATTACGTTTCTCATTGAATACTTGGAAGTGCAGAATCCCATTTTGTGATTGGAGCCACTCCAGTTGCCTTTTTTCAGATGGTGCATAATAGCTCCAATAGAATGTGTGTATAAGATTGGTGGGATCAGGCACATCCACATGCTCATTGGGCGGGGTTGTACCCTAGTTTGAAGGGGTATAAGTTAGAAAGGCAAACCTTGGCAAGACCCCAAAAAGCACAGGGGTCCATTGCAGCAGCACCAATACTAGAGAATGCTCACCACAGAAGCATCTGGTGGCATATCCTACTCTACATGTAATTTTCTCCATTTAAGAAAAATATTCAATGTGTGACATGGGCTCAAAAGGTTGGGCAAATTTCATGATATGTATTTCAGCAAAATTTGGTCTGTAGGACATCAGCTTCATTGTTTGACTCTGCATCATGGTTCTTAGATTAGGAAGGCATAAAATGGTGTAGGATTGATTGACTAATGCCATGTCTAAATTCCAAAAATATTACATACTCAATTGTGGTTCATTATTTGCAAATATGAACTCTCTGTGGTACGTATTGTAATTGAGTTTTAGGGCAGTATTATATTGTAGTAATTACTTAGGAGTTAGGAGTTTCTCTACGTAATTCATGTCCCACCTTACGTTTAGGTGGTGTAAAGTACTCCATTGATTCTGACTTTTAAAATGGGTAAATATTCATCCTCTGCCCTCTCATGTAAGTTGGAATACTCTTTTACATAATGTTTCAAAATAGCATTTTGATCTAATTTCAAATTGATTTGGAGTCAATAACTAGAAGATATCATACTCCTTTTTTCAACTGTATCTTTTTTGATCAAGTGCATGTATAAGTGGAGAATTACATGAGCGTATCAGAATAGGATTTGCCAGGAAATGAAGTCTACATTACTATTCCTTCTTATTTACTAACCTATTGGTTCCAATGTTATGAATAGTGTGTGACTGAACATATTCAGTGCTAGTACTATATTATCAAAAATAGAGGTTCCATAACTTATTTGGAAATCATTTAATTAAGTTAAATGGGTAGTTTCCCATTTTTTTCATTTAAAAATTTACTTTCTCACAATGTGGTGTCGTGAATTAATTCTTCCCTTGGTATCAATTAGCCATGTAGATATTTAGCATCCACTTTGTTCAAAACTTTTCATTTCCAAATTAAATAGAAAAATCTATCAGGTACTTTTAATGGCTTTGGCAGTGATAAATGTTGTCTCATTATCATTCTCATGAGAACTCTGCCTTTACTTTATCATTTTGGACTAAAGGTGTTGGAAAATGAAGTATTACAAATCATGCTGTGCATGTATGTCATATTTACAAACTATTTTGCATTAGTTTTAAGAAGCCTAACCTGAGATCAAGAAATGCTGGATTTCAAACATGTTTACTTTATTCTTTTGTGTATCTCAGTTGCTTACATCAGTTATGATGTTGAAGTTGTAATCTCATAAATTAATGCAATACATATAAAATATTGGTTTTATTCATGTGTAATCCTGCTTGAGTATAATTTGTAGGTTGTTTAGTGTCATAGTCCTCCGCTTTCTAAATATGTCTGCCAATTACTGAATGGCTGAGGGTTATTTTTTTGCCAGAAAGTTCTTATGATCAAGTTTAGTCTTCGTAATAAGATTGTTAGTATCTTTGAGGATGGAAAGCACAAAGAATAGTTTCTCTCCGTTTGCCTTTTCAATAATTTTGGATCCCTTTTGGCCATCATACTTGATAGGATACGTCTGCACCTCTTGGGACGTCTCTTGGGAGGCCTGAAGAGCAGCTGGCTGGGGACTATGTGGAATCACAAACGCCTACGCCCCCTCAGTTCCAGAGTCCTCCTCCTGCTACGCCATTGCAGCAGGGAACTTCTGGGAGTTCTGGCACTTCTGCAGGGGAGTGGTCCCCCCACCCCAAACTCTCCCAACAGAACTCGATTGAGAAAGTTCAGTCGACTCCAGCGAATGCGACTATTGACGCGAGCAACTGCAAGTAAGTACATGGTGAACATAGTGTTATTTGTAAGATCTGGAGCTTCTTCAGGGAGTTTATTGAATGAAGAGTTCTCAGTTCTCCATCTGAGTGAGTTGGTCCATTTTCTCCTACGTTTTGTGGTCTGACATGACCCTCTTCATCAGGGAAGCTGATACTCATGCCTTGAGAGGTCATGAATATATAGCAGTGGTTCCATGCCAGGAAGTCCAATGATTGGTCAGGATTTTTGGTGCCAAATTTTGTAAAAGCATGACAAATAATAGGACTTCCCACCATAGCACCGCCACTATCAATTCTGGAACTCTTAAGGAATCAGCATCAGCTTCCCCGATGAAGAGGGCTGTGTCAGATCTCAGAATATTGGAGAAAATGGACCAACTGACCTGGATGGAGACCCAAGAACTCTTCATTGAACAGTGTTATTTTAACCTTCAGATTCCTTTTGAAGAGTTGTCATTTGTTTTGCCAAATGCTGTGGATCACTCTCATTTCTTCATTAAATCTTTACCAGGGTAATTTTTCCTTAATCCACCTTAAAGGAATCCTTTTTACCTTTATCTTAAACTTAACCATTATCTGCTACTTTACTGCTAGTTAGGCAATGGCTGTAAGTATTTCATATTCCTACGTTTTTATATTACTGGAGTAAAACATTTACACTTAAATTATAACCCTCAAATTTAACTCAAATGTCTTTGCTTGTGTTTAGGATTACTTGAATAGATTCACTTATTGTAATTAAAGTATCTCAAAGCAGAAAATAACAATTAAAACAAAGCAAGAGATTGTGAAAAAATACGATGAGGGTGCTACGGTTAGCACTTTATCACGTGAGTATGGTGTTTCGCAGTCAACGATATCAATGATAATTAAACAGAAAGAGCACCTGGGAGAAATTAAAGTGACCGATGAATCCACTTCTTTGCAAAAAGGAAGAGTTGATTTCTGAAATGGAGAGACTCCTGTTACTATGGATCAAAGAGAAGGAACTGAAAGGTGACACTGCCTGGGCAATTTATATGTAAGAAGGTCAGATATATTTTTGAAGATCTTTGATGCAAAACACCTTCAGTGAGTGCTACATGGTACGAAGAATTTAGAGCGAGCAAAGGCTGATTCGAACGATTTAAAGGAAGAACAGGCATGAAAAGTGTCGTAAGGCATGGCAAAGCCGCCAGTGCAGATACAGAAGCAGCGGAAAAATATATAGAGCACTTGAATGAAATTATTGAAAACGAAGGTTATTGCCCACAGCAGGTGTTCTATGCAGATGAGACTGGCCTCTTTTAGAAAAAAATGTTCAAGAGGACATACATTACCAAGGAAGAGGCTGCCTTGCCTGGACATAAGCCCATGAAAGACAGGCTCACTCTTTTGCTGGGAGTTAATGCTTCAGGGGACTTTAAACTGTGACCCATGCTCGTATACCACACAGAAAACCCCAGGATCTTCAAGAAAAACAAAGTGGACAAGGGCAATTTGGGTGTCCTTTGGTGTTGCAACAAAAAAGCTTGGGTGACACACCAAATTTTTAATGAGTGGGTGTTATCAGAGTTCTGCCCTTCCATAAAAAGCTAGGTACCTTGAGAGTATAGACCTGTCTCTTAAAGCATTGTTGTTGCTGGATAGTGCCCCAGATCATGACCCAAATCTTGCCGCATCCATCGAAGCAGAATTCGACTTTGTGAAAGTGCAATTCCTTCCTCCCAACACCTCTTCTTTGCTACAGCCGATGGAGCGAAAAGTAATTGCCAAATTCAAAAAAATATATTTAAATAAAGGTGTTTGCTAAGTGCTTCGAGGAGACTAGCCGTCCGAATTCCATCTCTCTGAAAGATTTTGGAAGTCACACTTCAACATTTTAGAGAGAGTTCATTTAGTCATGGACTCATGGAATGATGTTTCCATCAGATGCCTGAATTCAGTGTGGAGAAAGATGTGGCCGGAAGTTGCTCACAATTTTCAAGGCTTTGATGAAGAGCATGTGATAGTCAAGGAAATTATTGACCTCGGTCATTCATTAGGGCTTGAGGTGGATGATGATGACATCGAAGAGCCAATCGATGACAACGGAAGAGAGCTGAGCATTGAAGTACTCCAAGAATTGGAGAAAATGGTAGATGACGAAGGTAGCGGCGAGGACGACTCCCCTAAAGAAGGGAATATGGTGACTTCTGAGGATATTAAAGAATTGCTCGCTGCTTGGGGTACAGTGAGAAGGATTGTAAAGAAACATCCTGACGTAGAACAGACTGAACTTTTATTGTGTGACTATGAAGATAAAGTCACACTTCAAAAGACTTCATCTGGATAGTGTTAAACAAACTACCTTACATCAATTTTTCAAGTAAAATCTACGATTTTCCTCTCGGATTGAGCCTGCACGTAAATTACTTTTTACCTATCAGTGTGCTTATATAAATATTGCAAGAGAAGTTACCATTGTTTGGCATTTGAGGTTCGTTTATTTTTAGTGAAGCCTCCATTAAAATAGTTATGACCCCTTCTTATGTGTTTCTCGCTGCGTGGATGCCTGAGTGTCCCAACCCCGAAGAGCCAAGTCAGCTGAAGAGGCGTGCAAGCGGCCGCAAAATATGGTCGACCTTTGCCAGACACACATGCTCCCCTGTGCCCGGATTATGTTGACAACAAATCCTTTCAGGACACTCAGCGCCGGCCTGGGGCTGTGCACTCACATTTGGCATTTCATTGTCTGTTTTGTTGGAAGATGCCCGACGTACACTCAAATGGTCATGCCGGTCGGGTAGCCTCAGAAGTACTGAATTTTTGAACGAAATTTTTGATTGACGAAAGCAATGCACACGTAAATTATTTATCGAAAGGTTTCCCCTGAAGTAATTGCGATGCACGGATGATTGCGTGGGATCAAAAGAAAGTTGCCTCAATGCCAAAGTTAGGTACTTTCTAATCCACATTATCTTCCCATTGCTTCAAAATGCTGTAAAATATGAATTCGCTGAAATTGCCTCGTAGGTGGACGGCACGCCATCCCCATCATCCTCACCCCCATCATCGCCATGGTGATTATAGGGGTGAGGATGCACATCTTGCAATAGTGTTTATGGAGGGAAATTCAATGTGACAATTTACTGCGTAATTAACGTATATTTAATTTTAATTTTAAATATTGGTTCAATAATATTTTACATAATTTTAATCCAGGATATTTCGAATACATTGGCTCTGTAGCATACACTGAATGGATTGGCGCTGATGCTCTTTAAACCGATTCCTCGTCCAGAAATAATGTCGATTCAACATACAATGGAATTCGCTTTATGATCAGTCCTCCAGAATGGATTAATATCGTAAAGCAAGGGGCTACTGTATAACCCTGGCAACAATCTTTGTCCTCAGCCATTGGATGGTAACCAGTGGATGATGACTGCCATCGGACAGTGTTGAGTTAATAAGTGGTATTTGATGAGTAACAGCTTTTGAGTGTTCCTTCCTATGGTATCCAATGCTGATGTTGAACAGTTTTTCGTGCTTCCCTGCTGGAATCTTGTGTGGAAAAACTGATTTCAGTAATTTACACTATGGGGAGGTATGTCTGAAAGCTGTTACTCGTCAAACTACACACTGCAGAAACCTTCAGTTACATTTTAATGGCATTTCTTTTGTTGCAGTGGTCCTCATTCCATAGCTGCCCTCCAGCAGAAGCTTTACCAGTTGACCTCTGGGACAACAGAAGCATTGGCGGCACAGCATGGAAAGTTAGAGGAGGCTAAACCAGCAGCCTCTGTCACCAATGAGCCTCAGGTTTCCGAAACCTCTGGGGCCGATGGTAAAGGTTATGCTATGGGTTATGCCGGTCATGAGAGCAATGTTGATGGAAGTAATTTTGGCAATGTAGAAGGCACTGTGGTCGAGGACGAAAGAACGAGGGCTGTAGGAGATGCCCGGCGAGGAGATGAGTGCGAGGTAAATTTAAGCAGTGGGGTTATCTCTCAGTCCATGCCACTGCCCATTCCGACCTCCTTGGCTCATGTGACCCACCCTACCCCAAACCCAGTCCCGATCCCGGGAACATCATCCGTCAATGTGCCCGTATCGTCTGTCCCCTCCCATCCCGTTGCTGTCAGTGGTTCTTCCCTGTCGACCCCTGGTTTTGCAGGAGCTCCCCCCTTCTGGACTGCCTCCCCATCACCCTCAACTTCCTCTGTAGCATCACCACTGTCGTCCTCAGTGTCAGAACAGCATGGAGTTCCCCACCATCCTCTCTCGTCTCTCGTCCAATCCTCTGTGCCAGTCCCTCCCTTGTGTTCATCCTCGTCTGCCTCTTCCTCTCACCCGGCCACCCCACATGCCCCTGCCAGCTATGATGTCAACATGCAGACCCTGCAGCAGAAACTAGCGAGCATCTCAATGACTGGAGCTCAACCTTTGGTTAGTAATATAAGAGTTTTCATTGACGTGAAATAAATGTTTTGCTTTTTTAATTCAAGAGGAAATCGTTTTTGCTTTATTTTGTTTTTATTATCTGTGTGTTCAGTTGTTTTAAGACAATTTTATTTATTGTTGTGCCCTGGAGAAATTTGCATAATTGGTATCAAATTACTTAAAATATATTATCAATTGGACAGTTGCATTTGTCCTAACTGTCAATGTGTCTCTCATTGTGCCGCTCATTATGAGAGGAAAGCATGTCACTTTCTAGGGTTTCTATTATTTTGGTCAAGTACTTTAGTTGTTTTCAAATATCACTACTTTTTAATCTGTTAGTAAGTCGGCTTCATCAATTTTTTACTTTAAATCATTTGATGAATTGAGAGCCATTTTTTATTCTTGGTTAATTTTTTCTGATTTCTGATGATAAATTTATAAATTTTGAATTGATATTTATATATTTGTAAATTTTTCACTTCTTTCGTGATTTCAGAAAATCAGAATCATGTTTATATTATAGAAGCTACATTTCCAATATTTTGTTCTCTCTCTTGTCAAAGTGAGGAAGAGATATTATAGCTAATAAACCATAAAGAAAATCTAGTTCCCATGTATATAGTATCTATTAGTAATTATGGTTTAAGAAGTATAATATCTATTCCTATACTCCTGTGTCAAGTGATGTATATTCCAGCATTGAGATGAGCATGTCTTGTAGATTCCCTTAGTCTTTTGAATCCATAAGTACTTCATTAATATCTTCCACCATATAACCTGTAGATTGGCCAATTTTTTGGATGATTAGAATCTTCATTAATGACATATTTCTCTCAGTTTTTTATTAATCTAAATTAGCCAACTTGGTCTCTTTGAGAAGTTTTCATTTTTGATGGTGAATGATGAGTGAAAACAGCTCATAAGTTCAGCTATTTCAAGATGAGACTGAATCCCTGCTGAAAGATTTTGAAATCTACATCTTTTTGTATTTGAAGACTGCAAGATAATTGTCTTTGATATCATCGCAAGCATTGTTTTCTAGAGCTTTTAATTGATATCCATCATTTTTGTGGGGAATTAGGGTCCTCTTTCTCCCCAGAGCACTCTTCATTCATCTGGGCCTGTTGGAGGACTGGCACTGCACCCTCCACTTTCGGTGATTGAGGGAATCTCAGTGGCTCCTCACCAAGTGTCAACTCCTCCTATCCTTACCCCATCTCCCGTACGCGAGCTAGCCCCATCAGGAATTACACCTGTGGCCCAGGAGACCGTCATTCCAGAGCGACCTCACCACCTGGAGGTGAGCGACGAAGCTCACGGGGTGTCAACCCCTCGAGATCAGCTGTTGGCTCAGCCCTCTTTCCCACAGCAGGTGACATCTGCCAAGAGGGAAGGTAGCACCTTTGTCCCAGGATCAGTTCCGGAGGGGATGCATGCTCCTGATGGTAAGTTTATTGTCCTGTTGGGTATTGTGAGGACCATCCTTCATATGCCCACTGACAGGGAATACAAGGAAAATCGAGAATTATCCATGAATTTTCAGCACCAGGAAAGTTTGTGGATTTTTCATGAATTTCTAGTTTGAGTCAGGAATTGTAAAAATTATCATTTCAAGACAAAATATCTTCATTTTATGAATAAAATCAACAATGATGACTTTAATACATCTGTTATTTGTTAACTGTGGTATCTTTCTAGTATCCTATCTACAAGTCTTCTTTCTACAAATCTTTCATGTATGGTATGAGAATTTAATTTTTTTTATTTTACCGCCACACCTATTGGATTACATGCAGAAGATCACATTGCATAAATTTTATCTAAATGAATTTACTTTTGGTCATTGATAATCATTTATCATCATTATTTTGCCTAACTATTTCTTCTCTAGGACCTAAGTGCTATATTCCCAACAAAACATAATGCTAGTAAGCCTACTTTTGGTTTAGTCTTCTTAAAACCATTATAAAACTTACTTCTAATAAAACTACATATTTGATTACTTTATTTTAACACTTATTTCTTATTTAATTGTTTATAATCATTTTATTACTTTTTTATTGGGTAGGGGTTCTTGATTCTTACTTGTGGGTTTATCCAGAAAAATGCATATTCTATGTGAAACTTGTAAAAAACATGATATTATAACCTGGAATGTTGTATGAATTTAGCCTCGAAAACCTGGAATTATATTTGAATTTAATATTTTGACTTTAGTGGACAGCTTGTCATAGGATTTGTAATTTTGAATGTTGAGTCAGAATGTGTTTTCAAGTAAACTCAACTAGAGAAAAGTGAAACATAAATATGGTTGGTATAGCAGATATTCAGGTTCTTTTCATAAAAAAAATGAATTAAGAAGCAAAAAATGATGCCATAAAAATATTGAAATGATAACAAGAGGGATCATCTGTGATTTAGATTCCAAAAAATACGAGGACTCCCAAAGAATAATGCAAAATGCTCCTTCCATCATTTTGATGGGTCGGCGTTCAATCAGGTAAAATTATAGTACAATTAAATTTGTGTAGACCAATAATAATTAATTTTTTTGAGAAAGACGTCAGTTCTTCCATTTAGATGAGACAAATTTGTTATTCATGTCTTAAATTTCGTCAGTGAGAAGGCATAGCAAATAAACTCTAGCAACATTATGAATGGCAAAATTTGGCATTTCTCCCTTTTGCTACGAACGCAACTGTGCTTACACGCCTCAGATTTTTCAACGAAGGCAGACGAAAGTCGTTTGTAAACAATGTAAATTTTGCCGCACACGAACAGCTAGCCAACACGTCTTTGTGGCTGAGCGGAATACATGCAAGCAAAAGAAAGTCCCAGGGGTAACTAGGCACCCCATCTCGTGGTATGCCGGACTGTGTCCATGGTCCATTGTTTTTTTACGTTGTGGATTTACAAAGAATATATGTTGAATGCTTGATGTAAGCTCAGAAATTTTCTTGAATGTTCATTATGCAAGAACTTTGTTATTAATAAAGTTCCGTTTAAAATTGATAAATTCAAATTGAAACATAAGGATTGCACATAACAGTATGGTAGTAATGAATAATTTAATCATTAGCAGAAGTGTTATCGATCAAAAGTTAAACATTATGGAAATTAAAAAAATATCAAATAAGTTGAACAGCTAACGAAACCTGTCTCGGTTAAATTTTATCGTTAATCCCAATTATGTTAAGTGAATACACAGTTGGCCACTTTTGGCCACAGGTGGAATTAATCCCCCAGCTGAATTAATTTCCCGGCTTGCGACGATTACCACATAAAATAGCGTGATGCATGATTTTCGAACAACAAATTAGACTGTTTGATCTTACATTTTTGCGCATAATTTGATTGTTATTTACATGTCTGATATCATTTCACAGCATGGCTGTAGCACACAAAAGATTTAACTGGTCAAAAAGGAGCAAATGGATATTTTTTGCGATATTTATATAAAACTACGTTGATACAAACAATGTTATTACGAACTGCCGATTTTTTGGTCCCATGAACTTCGTAAAAACGTGAGTCTACTGTATTCTGTTGTTGTAATGTTAAGTTACAGGTAGTTTTTTTTCTGGGTGGTCAAGTGTTTTACTTGCTTGCTTGTTGTAGTTGCATATCATGGTGAAGGTGAAACTGGAGTGAAGCAGGAGATGGTTCCCAGTGGAATGCCTTCTCAGATGGTGGATGTTGCTGGAATGGGAAAGGAAGAGGCAGGACGAGCAAGACCGAGGCCAGCAGCAATAGACCTTCATGACCTTGAGCAGGTGTGTAGAAATATCATATCACCTGGAATTTTTATGTCTGTGGAAAATCATGTGCAGTGTTTCTTTGAGATGTATCTCAGTCATCTGATTTGTGAGTCAATGTTTTATGAAATCCAACCCAATGAACTCTTTACCTTGAAATTATTAAAAGCATGCTCTGATGCCTTCGGAGGACATTACTGAAGAGAGTAATGCTAATTATCGTGTTATTGTATCACATAGTGTGTATTGCACGTGCATTGAGTTAACCTGGTGAACAATCTGACCTTTAACCATCACTCTCAACTTATATTGATAAAATTACTTGTCATTGGTTCCTCGTTGTGTGTAAGGTCTCATTTTTGTAATCTATATTTTCCTTGCTCAGCTTATTTACAAGCCAAATTGACATTGAATGTTAGATTAATAATCTTTCATTGTGTTAGTTTATCTAATATTTTGCGTTTAATGTGGAATGTGACGGAATAAATGACTTGTATAAATATATTTCCCAAAATTTGATTGTTTTCTTGGTATCTTCACATTGGTGGATAAATAGGTTAAATCTGGTTTCCTGATCAGAGTCAAATTTTATTCGATTTTTTTTATTTTGAAAATATATCCTATAATTCTCATTCAATTTTAAAAATGCTTTAGTTACTACTTTGAGATAATAACTAATTGAGAGGAAATTTTAAAAAAGGTCATGCTACAGCCATGATATTGGTATTTTGTAAACATTCTATAATTCTGGGAGATGTTAAAGTTAATTTTTTTCTGGTAATATTTTGATCAAATGCTTTCATTTAATTGAATTGAAGTTTACACGAGACTAATATTTCTCATTTAATGTTTACTGAGGTGGGATATCAATTAAAGCACAATCAATAATTTCTGCTGGGAAGCTTTAAGGACATAAAATTGTTCATTTTGCTCCAGATTGTATTACTTTATGGCCTCCATAGTTTTGGTATATTTTTCATTTGCGTTACTTAATGCCAAGACTAGGCTTTTAGAGTTGCTGTTTAGGGAATTGACTCCAACTTAGTATTTGCTATCAGTTGGATGCAAATGTTTATTCTGCGCCATGTCTCTCTTCAGGAATTGGCAAAAATACATCCTGGTTATCGACGTGGAGAGACTCCTGCTGTTGCTGCAATAAACCAAGTAAGGTTCTCAGGAAAGCATTTAGTATGATTCATAGAGATTGAAAATTTCACAGGAGTCTCTGCTATTCCGATTTCCTCAAAAACAGATGCTTTCCTTGCTAATTTCAATGAATGTGATTTTTTTAGGAATGTAACATCTCATGTTTAATGAAATTATCCTATTGCATGCTCCTGTAATGTGACTGAGATGAATGTGCATATACAGAATTAATATCTCATTTAAGGTCACACTCAATCCTAATAATTGACCATGAGATTCACCTGTGTTAGTGAACAATCCACTGCTGTTGGATTCTTTCGTGAGCATGGAATTAAATCATATGCACCCTGGGGAAGATTGCAGAAATTATTATTCAAATTTTTTATTCATCTTGCTTGGGGATCAAATTAGGTAATTTTGCTTGTGTTATAGGGCATGTCAACATTATTATGGTAGTATACCTAAAATGATTTATATTTACAAAAAAAGTAGGACATAAACATGCTACTACTAAAAAAAACCTTGTTTTTTGTAGTTCGAAATTTTGAATTGTGTTGATGTTTGGCTGGGAACTACAGGGAAATTCAATGTTAATTATTTGATTTTGCAATGTATTTTCTGTTTATGTAGTTGTTTGATTTCTCGCAGTACTTCAGCCCCTTAGAGCAAAATATTCTTGATTTTATGTAGAATTTCCAGCACTTCAACACATTTGGTTGTAGAACTTTGAAACAGGATGCTCACTGCAACATGTTAACAAACATAACCAACCAGTGTATTTCCCTGCCACCTGGAAACCAAATACTGCTCAGGTATCTGATTTCTATGGGAGGCCCTTTCAAGTGCAAGGACATGATATAACTAAGTGTTCCATCTTTCTACCTAAGGGGTTTCAACTTATGTGCATTCCAGTGCTTCGAAGGTAATAATCATTATGACTTTGTCGATCTAGGGTTTAGCAATCACCTGCAAACTACCTACCACTTTAAAGTGTACAGGAATCAGCCAAAGAAGGATTAAAAAACTTAACCCTTTTACTGCCAGCCCATTTTGGGTGGGATGTGCGAAGACTGCCAAGGCTGTTTTCAGGAAGTTCGCAAGATTTCATATTGTTAATTATTTCTAGCACTTAATTTTATTTTTATACATTTAGATTTTTTCCTAATGCTGAAGATATATTTAGGGCTTAGAACCATGGAAGAATGGAGGCCTATTTAACGGTAGCCATTTAATAGGCTTCATATCACGAAGTAAAAGTCGAAAAAGTTGGGCCGATTTATCGGCCCATGGCAGTTTTCGTGCATCCAGCGAGGGCTGATATATCGACCCGCTGGCAGTAAAAGGGTTAATGATCCAATGAGAACCCATATGCTACATAAATTTTTGATTTTCAGTAGAGCTAAATCTGAAATGCTAAATGCTACCTGGAAGGGTGACCTAATGTGGGGAAAAACTTGTGGTGCAGCAAAAGAAAGAGGTTATGACTTATTATCTACATAGTTCGCTTCTGGGCTGGTCTGCTGGGCATAATGGAGCCAGGGCAGTGTAGTGGGAGTAAAATTAAGGAAGTCTGGAGCAACTCTCTGACCCAACCCGCCATCCAGAAAGAAGACGACATGCAACATTTTGTCACAATTTGCAGTGAACGTGTTGAGGGATGACATGAAATAGAGAACTTATTACTCTCCAGATAGGGTTCATCTCAAGTTTCATATAAACCTGTGTGAGAGTTGCTTATCTCTGTGGCCTGACTGGAAACCCCTTGAGTAGCTGGGCCCGTTGAAGCACTGAATCAGTTGTGGGAATGTATTGCTCACTTGCTTTCCGTACATAGTCATCACTGGCTACCGCCTGACTCAACGCTCTCTAGAACACCCTTTCTCCAGTACATCATGTTTATGTATATGTGTATGTGAGTTTTTGTTTGAATTGATTAATTTTAAGATTTTGTCATCAATATATCGATCCATCTAATTGTTCTTATGAGGCTTACTCTTAAAAACTTTGAGTTATATTTAGGCATTCCACAGGGACTTGCTCATCATTGCTGATAGCTAAGTGCAATTTGCAAAAATGTTATATATTGTGAAAGTGCAAGAATGGTGAAATTCACTGCATATGTCAAGTTGTACTCTCTGATAGAGGTGGCATAAGACTAATGGATTTACGTTAAGGTTGGAGGGGGAGAAGACATTCAAAATCAGGTTTGGTGTATCCATCCACACTCATTCACATATGTAACTTCATTGAAGGGTCTTGTTTGTTTAATTGGACAGAGAATTTTTTACTTGGTTCAATTTATGTGTAAGAAAAACCTATAAGGGTTTTTAGGTGTTTAAAAGTGTTTAGGTGTTCTCACCCCTTAGCTTCACCATGCCTAAGAGAGATGCTGCTAAAATTATGAGAGAGCATCACTAACAGAATACTTTGGTACTGACCAAAAGCACTATGATCCCCTTACCCTTACTAGGAGAAAGGGGAAATCCACCGATTTCATTTGCTTCAACCCTAATGAAAGCAAGGTGTGCACCTTCAACAGGTGCTAGCAGTAAATGAGCTGATAGAGTAGGTCATGGGCATTTGGGACCCTGTGCATAAAGATGCAGTATGTGAAACAGAAAAAAGTTGCCTATTTTGTTAAAAGTTGATACAAGCGAATGTAGAGTGCAACCCTGCTGACTGATACCGAAAGTGTGCTCGGCAATTTGGCTGGCATGCACTCACTTTTGGGGCCATATCTCTGGAACTACCCAGCAGAAATTGAAAATATTCAAGATGGAACGTGTCTAGTGTATGATGAGTAATTGATAATTGCAAAATGCAATTGGGCAAAAATCAGCAAAAAATGGCAAAATTACAAAACTTTAGGTGTGATGTAGCACATCTTTTCCTTATCAAATAACAATAATGTTTTACATGATTAATTATCCAACCCACTACACAATTTTGGGGGTATATCGTATTAATTTTGATAAAAGCAAGAAGTAAAAAATAAAGACTACCCTAAATAATAAATGAGGACTACCCTAGTAAAACATGGATGAGACTTCTCTATTTTGGTATGCTGTCCCAGACAGAAAAATGCACAAAAAAGGAGAGGTGTGAGGGATTTGCAATGAAAACTAAAATACTTTGAAGACTTTAATTCATAGGATTTTTGACTATGGGGTACCGCCGATTAAAATAAGAGACTTCTCTCACCCAAAATGAGAAAATGAGCTCATAAAAATTTAAAAGAAGCATCTTTTTTTATTTATTTCTCATTTTAGCTTTAAACTGAGCATGGTAGGGCTTATTTAAAGTAAAATGTAGGAGTCAGCCTATATACATCTTGCATTTTGGTCATCTCTTCTCATCTTCTTGATTTTTCACTGCCCAATTTTTAGTCTTTACAACTATGTAAAATCAAGGTTTTGCTGCCTTTCATAACTTTTCACTTGTATATAATAAATAAAAGAAATACAAAATACATTGATTATTAATAAACCAGTGTATAATATTATACATATGTTATAGTTAATAACAATAATTTAGGATCTGCTAAAAATGTTTATATTTTATTACAGTTTTGTTCTTAACAGGGAAAAGTTAAAAAGTGATTTATCATGTCTTTCAAAAGTATTGCCTCTCAAGGGTTTCGAAAGGTGTGGAAGATGATGTAATTTATAATTAAAATGGAATACTATTATAAATATCATTTATTTTATTATAATCCACCTGATATCCATCTCAGGCCCTGAGGATGCAGAAATTCATCTGTGAAACATTGGTGGAAAGGGGTGTTTGAAGTGATTTATACCAATGATACCAACCCTCCAGAACAATGGTGTATGCACATGAAGTGATCAAAATCAACATACATTAAAGTTAGTTATAATTGATGCCCCATCTTCAATTTGCCTGGTTAGGCATTGCAATATTTCATAATTTCCAGGTGGATAAGTTTTGGTAAATGAATGTTACAGGATTTGGATAGTAGATGCATGGGTGGGTGGGTTGGGGGATGATTTCATCGGATTCATCATGAGAAATATTCCCTCCTCTCATGATTCAGGTGATGCAGCAACCATCCTTACTCCCCACGCTGACGGTTCCTCAGGGCCAGCAAACGCCTGTCCCCACTCAGACCTTTGGATTCCAGCACCCAGAGTTCCAGCAACCTCCTCTGCACTTACCCTCCCAGATACCCTCCGGTGAGTTCATCTCCATGGGACTGAGTCAGGTGCCCCCTCCTGGCGCCCAGACGACTCCTTACCCTCCCTCTTCCGTTCCCTACCCAGAATTTCAGCCCATTAGTCAAGATCCTCAGGGCCTGGAGGCCAGAGAGCAAGGCGGACTGAGTGCAGATTACCTTTCCATGGTGGCCAGGACAGGAGAGGGCAGCTCTGCAGGGGTCATGGGGGTGACACCCTGTCAAGTTTTGAGTTCCCAGGAGACGTTTGGAGAGGGGGTGGGTGAAAGGAGACTTGATATGAGAATCCCTCCCCACACGACGACTGTTATTACCCCTCAAGTAGATTGCAGTGCAAATAATACTCCAGTGTCCTTGAAGGAAGATTTTGAGGCCGGCAGAGATAAGGAAGAAGAAAGGGAAGGTGGTTGTGCTCAGGCAAACACGACTGAGGTTGTAAAGCAGCCTCCAGTGAGGAAGATCTCTCGTTTCCAAGTTAGCATTGTTCCAGAAAAACAGACAGGTAATATTTGTGTGTTCTTGATTTTTTATGGCTTTGCACATGTCGACCTGTCATCTTACTCCTTGATAAATATGTGATAAGAATAGCTAATATGTCAGGGAAACAGTGAATTGTGTTTAATTCTCAATTGTGGGCTGTTGACTTATCAGCATATCTCTCCTCATTTATCTAATTTGGTGATTCTTTTTGCGGACGTGGGGATTCTTGGGGATTTGGGACTTAATTTATCAGCATTTTATCACCTTTCCCCCAATTTATCAAATATTATGATGTATTGGCAGAATGCTTTTGTAATTAAGTGTTCAATTAGCTTAGTGTTTGCAGTTATCATCAGTTTGTGTCTAAAGGAACTACCTCTCTCTCTCTTATCAATGCATGCCAAACTAATTAACTTACATTTGAATTTTTTGGCATCCTGTTATCATTCAGTTGAATCCATATTTATGATTTGTTTAAAGCTGATAGCGGTGAATTTTCCTTATTACTAAAACTGTTTTGAGTCATTTCTTTAATAATAGAATTTTGTATTGAAACGCTGTGAAAGAGGAAACTGAGAAATGATGCATTTCTATCTGCTAATTATCTTTGTTTCAATGTACTACCTATGTAAATGTGTGTCAAATTACTTGGTAAATTTAATTTACTATTTAAATGAGATTCAGTTGATCTCTAAACATGGTGTTAAAAATTTATATTTTAGGTGAAATGGACCGGTGTGTATAAGAGATGCTGCCTAAGAACTTACAAGACTAATGCAAAACTATCTTAGATCTAAAAAAATACCTTTAAAATCTAATTTTGAATAACGTATTACCATATTTCAGATCTAAGATAATGTTTTTTGTGTACTTTGTAGCCATCAAACACAGACTTATTTTTTATCTGAGCTTACAATGAACTGGTAGTTATAATTTGGAGCATTATTTTGTTAAATAATGTACTTGTCTTGGCAAAAATGGCTGAAATTCATGTAGGAAAACATCATTTTCTATGTCTGTTACAGAATTTCTTGGTGTTGGAATATGAATTGGTTTTGTATTTGATCAAAGTACATCAAAAGATGTTGATTTTTCAGCCTGAACAGATTACTTTTTATCATACAAAATCATGCTCTCCTAAAGCTAATTTCAGGTGCATCAGGTGATGAGAAATTGCAATACTCATCATCAAAAGTATTTTACGTAATGAATCGTAGGTCCTAGGAAAGTCCTGTGTGTATTTATTATAACATAAGTGCCTATTCTATCATTTATTTGGAGAAACTATGTCCATCTCCTGCATGGAAATACCATTATCTAAATTACATTACTGATTCTTGCCTTTGTACTTTCAAGTACTGGCAGTCCCCAAGTTGTGTAATAGATGCATTCCAGCTTTGGCTGCAAAAGTGGAAATTTATACCTATCATTAATTATTTTCGAGCTTAGTCCATATTCTGGATTTTACAGTCAATGCATTGAATTTTGAGAAATTAATTTCTGCATTATTTAATTCAGTTCACAGCAAAGTTCATTGCTATATGTTTGAAATCTTATGTTTTTCTTTAAGTTTTTAACTTAAATCAACCTTAAAACTGAGTAAAAGTTGCACCTCATGAATTTCATTTGAATGAAAATGCCATAATGAAGAAAGAGAGAAGGTGATGCCAAAAGGCACCAGTAATCCAGAAAAATCTGTGGACCAATCACCCATAGATCCCTGAAATGCCAGATTAAAGATGCTCAACTGTAGAATTTTGTTTAATTTTGAACAGTTTTTCAGAGTTTATTTCTTTCATTTGCCAACAATATAAAAAAATACTTTGATGTGTGTTTTTCTGAATCATATAAAGAAATCGATTAAAATATCCAAAAGCATGTTCACTATTCTCATACATGAGTCGCAAGATTTTTGCCTTTCTCAAGCTGATGAATTTATTTCCAAACATTGCATTTAACAAATGATATGGTACGAAGTCACTCGCATGGGTGCATATACACCAGGGTTGAAATTCGCTATGAAAAAATCATTTGACTTGACCGGGATTCGAACCCGGATCTCCCAATTGCCGGTCAGCTAACACACCTGACCGGCAATTGGGAGATCCGGATTCGAATCCCGGTCAAGTCAAATGATTTTTTCATAGCAAATTTCAACCCTGGCGATGAATTTATTTTTCTTGTTGAACTCTGTTGCTCAGTTTTCTTATCTTCAAACTCACACAGCCAGACTTGTCAAACTTTGTCACTATTCTTTCACATGTGCTCGTGAATGTAGCCATCCATGTCTGGCATTCCATAACATTTGTAATTCTTGCATTTTGTGTTTATTCTTAAGGTTGCCCCTGAAAGAAGAGATTTGCATAAGTCTATGCTTGTATATTGTGGGACTGCCTGTATGTTGTTCCTCTCCTTCCACTTGTGCTTACCCTAAATTCTTACCTCTATCACACTTTTTCAACACCAATATCTCTCTATATGTTGTCTGCTCTCTTTTTGGAAGTGGAGTCCTGTGTTCATTTAGCACAAATAATTGTTGAAACATTGCTATGCATGTTACTCAATAGTAAAACATTCTCCACGATGGGGATGGATTGTCTTGTCAGTTACTAGCTTTTTCAAATGTCGTGGGGCTAGGAGGCGGAACTAAGTTTGTGGGGGTGAGTGAAGAGAAAGTTGCTCATCACATAACTTTCCTGGAGCCAATCAGGGTATGGCATAGAGCCTCTTGAAGTCAGTTGCTCTCAGAACTTTGTTGTGTGGACTTTGTGATTCTGCTTGCTGTGTTGCCAAACCTCATCACCACAGGGCAGCTCTCATTGCGGGCCACGTGATTTTCCCAGCTGTGGGATAATAATATTGGCAACTTCAAGCTAGAACCCCCCTTTTGGTGGTAGCTCCCTGTCCCCTGGCTGCTGAGGCCTTTGAACAGGCCCTGAGTCACACAAATGGTACCCATCCCCACAAATGTTAGGCCTGCCTCCTAGCCCCCAAGACATTTGAAAAAAATTATACATAGTGACAATTGATGCCAGCGCTCCCAGTTTGGGTTTGTTGATTGCCCTGTTGTTGAAGTTGAACATGTAAACACTTCTTTCAACAGCTCACGAGAGCGGTGGCGTTGGACATTCCGAGTCCCAACCGGCGAAGAGTGTTTCAGGCCCACAGCTTTCGCAGTCCCAAAGGCCCTGTGTGATGGAGACGAGGCGTGGTAGGTTCAGCGTTGTCACCCACCCAGATTTAACACTACTGCCTGACTCAGAGACTGCAAAGCAGCCAGTGCATCATCCCCCCGACCCAGAAGATGACGAGGATGAAGGTGTGGCGGAAGGGAAAGAGTCGGATGATGAGTTAGTCGGAACAGGAAGGAATCGTGGCGAAGATAGGTTAGCGTGGCGGGAATCCATATCACCAAAGCGTTCCAAAGCTCAGGTAAGACCTCTCAACCATTTGGCACTCCTGTCTATGTAGCTGTTGATCCATATAAGAAAATTGAGCAAAGTGTTGGATTGCTGAGTTGAAATTTGAATGGAATGTTGTGGAAAATGGTGGAGTTTGGACACTTGGCATGAATTTGCTTTGGGATTAAATTTCAGAAGTAGATTCACTCGTAATCAAAGTACTTTTCATTACCATGGCTGAACAGACATTATTTTAAGAAATTAAATTAGTCTTTAAAAAAATACATAAGATAAAAACTGAAGTCGCTATGTGTAACTTCTGCAGAGAGAATTGCTGTTTTTGTACAAATCTAAGACGAACCCAATTCCAAGAAGACCATACTTTTGATCTTCACTAGGTGGAAAAATTAGTTTTGAATATTAAGTACCTAATAATAAGCTGAGTTCCTAGCATTGCTATGAATCCAACTGAGTTTGCTTTTTCTGCAATAACATTAATGCTTTAAGCAGTCCAATTTAGGTAAAGTGTAACCATAAGGGTGTGATCATTACTGAATTGATCTATGTTATAGGTGGAAAATTATACTTTGTAATGTTGCTCTGAATCCAGTGTGCCGACAATGTTACAGTTTATACCACTGTGGAATAAATGCATTTTATAGTCTAATTTAGGTCAATTGTAACCTTTAGGATGTGAACTTGCGAGCATTTCCTCCACGTTTATATTTATTGCAATGACTGATACACAACAACATTCTGCTTTTGGTGCTTCATGATAAAACTGATGATGGGCACTCATTGTTTCATGAGACTCCTGCCACTGCCTGTGTGTATGATGAAGAAGAGATCATCACTCACCAAACTCATAATGCCAACAAGACTCATCTCCTCTGCAACAGTCATAGACCCCATCCAGCGTTTTTTCGTGCTGACAGAAATACAATGGAATCACTAGGAAGATGGTGCTAATGCTTTTTAAAATCCAATTTAGTTCAATTTAAACCCTAAGGGTGTGATCGTTATTGAACTGATGAAACCAAGAGGCACAAAACTATGATATGTTTGTTACAGTGCTCTGAAAGCAATGAGCCAGCGTTGTTGTATTGGGTATCAGGAAGGCATTGGTGCTTGCTACAATCAAATACACCCACTCCCCAATTAACGCTGTTCTGATTAGCACTGTTCCGCATTAGTGCAAAAAATATTTTATGACCCTGTTCCACTTTAATGCTCTCCGGTTCCGCATTAACACTCTTGAGAATCCCACGATGCACAGCGATCGCTTTGTCCCGTTCACCCATCGCCTGTCAGAACTGTGTTCACATGTGTTCTGCTACGCCTTTTTTTTACTGAAAGAGACAATCTGTGAAAATGATAATAGGCTGCTGGAGAAGAAGAAAAGGAAAACAATATCACTTGGCATCAAGTTAGAAGTCTTGCGACGTCTTGATGCTGGACAGTGGCAACATGAAATTTGCAAGACATTATCTCTCGCTGGTTCCACTGTAAGGACTATCATAAAGAATGTGGATAAAATCAAGAAGTATGGAAAAATAGCAACTTCTTTGGCTGCCGTCAGGATAGGAACAAGAAATAGATGTGAGACTATTATGGAAATGGAAAGACTTTTAAATGTATGGATAGAAGATTTAGTTGAGAAGCATATACTTTTAAGTATGTTGGCGATTCAAGCAAAAGCTAAGCGTTTGTACGATGAATTGCCCAAAGCCAGTTCCAATGTAGAAACATTTACTGCCAGCCGTGGGTGGTTTAATCGCTTCAAAGCCCGGTATAAGTTGCATAATATATCTGTTTGTGGAGAGTCAGCTAGTGTGGATGAAAGCGCAGCAGCTGCATTTATCGTGGAATTAGTGGCCATGATAGAAAAGGAAGGGTATTCACCTCATCAGATTTTCAATGCCGATGAGACTGGATTGTTCTGGAAAAGGATGCCATCCAGAATAATTATTTCTGTTGAGGAAAAATCAATGCCAGGGTTCAAAGTTTCAAAGGATAGACTTACATTATTGCTTGGTGGAAATGCTGCTGGGGATTTTAAGCTTAAACCAATGATTGTTTATCATTCAGAAAACCATAGGGCTCTTAAAGGTTGCCATAAGCAAAGCTTACCTGTCCTATGGGAAGCTAACAAGAAGGCATGGGTAACCACTGTCGTCTTTGAAAAGTGGTTCACAACCTATTTCTGCCCAGCTGTACGAGAGTACTGCACCAAAAAAAATTTAGACTTCAAAGCCCTGTTGGTATTAGATAACGCTCCTGGGCACCCAAGAACTTGGAGTGATTTATGTTCGGAGGTAAAAGTTGTTTACTTACCTCCGAACACTACATCGATTCTACAGCCAATGGACCAGGGCATAATTTCAACGTTCAAGGCATACTATTTAAGAGAGACTTTAAACCAAGCTGTAAGGGCAACTGAGGGTGAAGCTGGCATGAGCTTGAAGGAATTTCGGCGCTGTTACAATATCCAACTGGCCATTGAAAACATATCAAAATCTTGGGGTGAGGTCTCTGAAAAAACTATGAAAGCAGTTTGGAAAAATCTTTGGGACGACTGTGCGATTGACTTCCTTGGTTTTGATGTACCTGAGGACATAATTAATGAAAGAGTTGACCTAGCATACATCATCGGATTAGACGAAGTGGAGGCTGAAGACATTCAGGACCTGATTGAGGCTAATAAAGAAGAATTAACTGATGTAGAACTATTAGAAATGCAACAGCATTGTAAAATTGAAGAGCGGGCGAAGAAGTGTGTAATGACGAAGAAATCAGTGACAAAAGTAAAGTTTTAACTACATCAAATATTAGTGAAATCTTAAATCTCGTCGACTGTGCATGTGCTGTCATGAAAGAAAGTGATCCTAATTTCGAAAGAAGCTCGCTAGTTGCTAGAAGTTTAAAGGATTCTGTGAGTTGTTACAAGGAACTATTACTAGAAAGAAACAAAAAGAAAAAACAGCTCTCTTTGGACAGTTATTTCTCTAAAACTCAAAGCAAATCCTCCTCCACAACCCAAGACAGCAGCAGCAATGATCGTTCTAACGACATCGAGGTGGATCAACTGCGAGAACCGGAAGAACTTTTGTTGGTGAACTCAGATGGTGGTGTTAAACCGCAGTTTATTATTTTCACAGTATATTTTGCAAAATTTATACTGTGAAAGCAGCATCTCGGGGACAAATTAAGTTCCATAGTATTAGGCCTTATGGAACTTGATGATTCGAATAGCGCTGTTTCCATTAGCACTCACTTCTCATGGAACGAATTAAGAGCATTAATCGGGGAGTGGGTGTATAGGTAAATTTTAACCCATTATATGAGCATTTTGTGAGTTGGGATATTCAAGATTAAATTTCCCCGAATGAAAAGACTTGTCAATGGCTTGTCTGCCTTTCCCATGCTACATGACTCTTCCTCTATGGAACAGCTAGCCTTTCGGCACTGCTCAGTTTGGCAACGCATCATCAATTAGAAAATTAGCATTCTCGAATAATACTACTTTTTACTACTAATTTTTTCTGATTATGCATCTAAGTAAAATTTGAAAGGCATTAAAAAGTGTTTCCGTGGCTTTAATTTTTTGATTCTGGAAAATTGGAGGACTAGATAAGGTTTAAACATTTTAGCTAATCAAAATATATGCTATAAAAATAAATGTTGGCCTTGTCTTGTATGTTTCTCTATTAATTCTCATAGCTTTTGGTTGAAAATTAATGCTGTAGAATTCATAGTTTTTCCTATGCTCAGTAACCAAGTTCATGAAGTTGACAAAACTGCAAAATTTAGGGTACACAGAGTCGATTATTACGTTTCTATGCGTGCAATTTTGATTTTATCATATGATAAAAAAAACATCTGAAGTGGTAATAAAATTACCTTTAAAATGGTGTGTCAAACATTGCACTAGCATTCTCACAGGCCAAGATATAACTTTTCAAATACAGTGGCACACGAATATATAATAACTTTTCTGGCTTCACTTGGTGGAACAACATTGCGATGATTTCAAATTAATTCACTTTGTAATATTCCACACTGGTATTTATTACTCCGACCTATGTTTCATTATCAATACCTATCAAGGTATTGATAATGACATAAGTTGAAACTTAGGTCGGAGTAATAAATACCATTGTGGAATATTACAAAGTGAATTCATTTAAAATGATCACAGTGGCACATCATTTTGATGCCAATAGTAAAACTGCACAAGTCCACCAGTGAAAGAGTAGTATCATCTGGATTAGAGACAAGAATAAATGAGTTTTTGTGGAGCATTTTAATACTTTTATTATTAGTTTTTTTACAAAGAAAACTGTAAGTTCTTCTGTAAATCACACAGGTCTGATGAGCTAATTCTCCAGTTTGAAAGCCTTCAATGGCAAATGATTTTCTCATTTATTTTAAGACTCATAAAGTGCATGACTCTGCTGGCTTTGATTGGACACTTCATGCTAATCAGGATCAAGACATGTTACGTTTAAATCATGTTCAGGATACCTAATGCATCATGCATAAGGATCTATTTCCATAGAAATGATTACTTACATATATGGAGCTAAAAGTCATTCCTGAAAGGATTGTAACTTCTATTTTGTCATTAGCTGTCAGAAGGTGTAACCTAACTTCTGGTATATTGTGGGGAACACGCTTACAATACATATGTTGCACAGCATTAAAGAAACTAGGATTTGTTAAGCATATAATAGGAAGGTTCTCAGATGAAAAAGTAAGAGAGAGATACTATTTCGCTGTGGTTAGGCCATGCCACAAAAACGCCATGAGCATTTGGGACCCTGGTCATAAAGATTTAACCAAAAAAATTAATATAATACAAAGAAAAGCAGCACGCTTCATTAAAAACTGCTAAGAGCGAATATATAGTGTTTCACAATTTTTAGAGGGATTAAGGTGGAAGCCCCTAGAGACTCGGAGGCTATACGCTAGGCTTAGGCTGCTTGAGAAATTCAGAACTGGTGTGTTTCAGAGTGACACAGAATCATACACCTCGCTGACGAATCATATTATCACACCTCACTATATTTATAGGTATGACAGAAGCGATAAAATAAGAGAGATACATTGCCGAACAGATAGGTGCAAAAACTCCTTTCCGTGTGCAATAAGCGACCACAATAAAAACTGAGCTCCACTAATACACTCCCATAATACACATTACCATTTCTCCTCCCAAAACCTAACCTCCTAGTACCCCCTGCCATACGCCCATTCAGTGGCTCGCAGGGTAGTATGTAGATGTGGATAAAATTCTGTTCAGGTTAAAATGTCATCTGCAGTGTCCCAACTCACAAAATACTTGTATAACTGGTTTAATATTAACTTGATTAGGCGGCTGGCTTTGATTAGACGACTGATGTGGATCGGGAATTAGGCATGTTATATTCACACTGTGTTCAGGATGCCAGATGCATCACACACAAGAATCTGTTTCCATGGAGATGATTTCTTACGTTTGTAGAGCTAATAGTCAGTCCTGTGAGGATTTTACTTATTGTGTGCCACTAGCTGTCTGTAGGTGTAGCCTAATGGAAATTGCTCCCTCTACTCTAGCACAGGGAGGTGCAAGAGGGGCATTGGGCCATGAAGGGCTCAGGGGGATCAGCTGATGGGGACTGCAGCCCACATACACCTAGCAAGGCATTGTGTGTGGGGCATGCAGCAGTAGTTACTGTAAAAATATTTAATACTTGGAAAATGGTTGAATATATATCAAAATGGAATGAATTTTGGCTCTAAGAGTGCTATATCCTGGTGTATTGCCTTTAGAAATTATTTTTTCTCCTTAAATCAGGAAAATTGAACATCATTGCATTTATGCCTCATGAGCAGCCTCTAAATTTTAACTGATCGAGCCAAACTTTTTTGGATGTTTATTCTTCGCCCCACATTATAATATGACTGGTTGAACTTGAAAATCAGTGATAAAGTTAAAAATTAGCCACTCCTCAAAGTATGCACCTACATTGTTGAACTTAAAGATTTAGATAATGCTAACCAATTAAAGTCAAGGATTTTTCTTCCAGTTGTAAGATGAATGCATTTCTTCAGTAGCCCAGAAGGGAAACAAAATCGTCTTAGATTTTAGCAAATACAGTGATTTCCTCTGTCCTCGGGAAATACTGTTATAATATAATAAATAACTACAGGATGAGAATGTAAAGTAGCCAAGTTGGCTGATTTAATGTCTACAAAGAAAGATAAATGAGCGATTCAGTCTTTTCTTAAATTTATACATATTTAAAAAAAATGCTATTTGTTAAAACATTGTTATTAGTTTGACTTCTTGATTTGTTGCCTAACCATTTGTAATTCTAATTCATAATAGGTAAAATAATGATGATTCCTATGGCAGTACTGAGATGATACATGTTTTACTGAGGTTGACTAGATAAAATATGGAAGAAAATTGCATATATTTTTGCTTGATTTCCAATATAATTAGTGATTCACTGCAAGTATCTCATTCAGTTGCCTTATTTCATAATGTCATATGTCCAGCAGATGAAGCAGAAAGTTTTTCATTGCTTTTTTGAAATAATGTTTTGTGTGAATAGATCAATGTGAGTCCTTGATAAATATTGTGTCACTTAAAAAAAAGCTTTGATTATGAGAGGTTCTACTTGGCGTTTGCAATGAGAAGTTTTGAAATGGAGTGTTCTCATTGATGTGGATTGACCAAAATGACTTTTTAAGTTAGTATATAAATTACCTTGACATTTCTAATGTATTAATCTCATTGGAGGAGTAAAATTGTAGGTTATTGTTCTGACCCTTCAGCTGCGGCCCCTTCATATCTTCAATACCCTTATGTAGGAGTGTTTTCCTGATAATATCCTGGTGAACCTCTTCCTTTATGCTCTGAAAAACAGAGATTTGTAGAATCCTTGAGGGAATGCAATTGTTAAATAAATCATTTGTAACTTTGATTGATTTCACCCACCACATTTACATTCTTTGCTCTTTTCTAATTTGAAATTAAACAGTATGCCAATTTCTTGAATAAATTCTGTACTTGTTATTCATAATGTCATGTTATTGTAAGGAATGCTCTCTCATATCTCATTTGAGGAACATATGCCCTAAACTAATTACCATGGCATGGAGTACTGTCCTCTGTATTGCTTAGAAAGTGTGAGCATTGCAGCCTTTCTTGGCAAGACAAAGCCGTATAAGTTGGAGAGGGGCTAGGGTAAGGGAGGAATGATGGTCAAACAAACTAGACTGCATTCCCTGCCACTATCCTTGCAATTTAGCTGTAAATTTCCCGCAGCTTAAGGGTTAAACATTTAGGATTGTTCCAAACAATATCAAATTACATCCATTCAATGGCACTCAGGTTTGATAGGTGCTTGAAGCCTGTGATTCTGTGGGCATGAAGTGGAATTGTTACCTGTGGATTGAAGGATATTTGACTTGCATTTTCAGAGTAGTTGTACAAAGAATTTCATTGCAAAAATGGTCATTGTTGTTGAAGGTGTTAGAAATATCTCATCAATTTCATATTTCTGAGAAGTTATTTAATAGCTAGAAGTTACTATTGATCAGCAGTAAGCTCTCTTTTAAATGTATTCCATTTATTATGTTTGTGTCTTCATTGTTGCGCATCATTCCCTTTGGCATTTTTCATCACTCACTTCATTAAGTATTTAGTGTTGGTAATATTTTTAAGTGATCATTATTGCATGAGCATTTTTCAAGCATATTCATTGCTCTTTATATCTATCAAAATATTTCTGTAGCCTCTATTTCATTGTGTATTGCTTTCAGTTTTGTATTTTAAGGTTGGCTTTAGAATAGAAATTTGTTCAAGAATATGGGATCATATGGTCCCCTCTTCTTTTCCTTTTATTTTATAAGTTCACCACACTGCCACAATTATGCTACTTCACTGCGCTGAGATGTATAAAGATTGCAATGTTGGGATAAAGAGCTGTTTTGTGCGGTGAATGTTTCTGATGTAATGGATATCTATGTCTAAACAGACCATATTATCTTAAGCCTATGTTATTTTGTTAGTAAAGATTATTCCTTAGTTCTTGCTTTATGGTTCAACTTTTTCTTTGCTGGTTTAATCGGCATAAGTTTTTATCTTAATTTCAGTGTTAATTTTTAAGTGATATTAGGTTACTTAGCCTCTTCTTCTACATTGATGTATTATAGTTTAGAAATATAGGTATGTTAGTTATTATAGGGAGGTTTATCATATATATTTTATCATATTGTTTAAGTATATTTGAAGGAATCAGTGTGGAATGAGGTACATTCATCCAAATCCCAAGAAGTCCATAGTTAAGAAAAAGGTTTATTCCTGTATTTGCTTGTAATTTATCAAAGTTCCCTTTTCTATCGTGTTCATTTAAGTTCAACTATGCTTGAGACACACTGATTATTGATCTTATCATCCCCACATGTAGCACTGAAAGTTCCAGGATCCCTTAGTCTTATCACAGATAATTCCGCTTCGAAAATTAATACCCGTATGAAATGGATAAGGGGTGTATAATTTTGGACATTGAGGTATGGAGGAAATAGGTGAATCAATGTCCCTGACATTTATAATATTCTGCATTTTCATTTAGCTATTTAAATCAGATTTTTTGTGGACTGTTTATTATGGATCAACAGCTTCAGCGGAGAAACAATAGGATCAACTTTAGTTGATATTGCCTCGAGTGGTCTCAATGCTTAGGGAACTACTGCTAGATTAATTATGTTGCCTCTTTTTCTGTAAAAATAGAACTTGGTTGAAGAGTTAGATGGACTTTGTTATCTTGGCGACCCTTTATATTTATTGCAACTGGCTTTCAAATGATACCATCGACTTTGAAAAGAATGGCATTTCTTTTAGTTTTTTATGTCCGTCGAATGTGCTAAGAGCCATCTAATTCATTAAATTGTTCTCACTCATACCAGTTTTGTGGAAATCCTCAAATTAAGTAGTGAGAGTATATTATGTTTTCTTTACTTTCGAAATTAAAGGATATCGTCCTTAACCCTTTTGCTGTTAGTGAGTCAGTCTATCGGCATTTGGCACTCGGCCGATATATGAGGTGATATCCACCTGTCTAATTGATTTTCATGAAGTGTATTAATGGTGTAGTTAATTAAAAACATGCTTTTTCAATCATTGCATATATTATTTATACTTTATTTTATAATTTGTCACAGATAAGGTGTATATTTGGGAATTGAGTGGTGAAAATAATGTATTTTGACTGAATTTGTTGGGTTGTGAAAATGTGTATATTTATGTATGACCGTGCTGACCTATATATTAGCCAGCGTCAGTTTTCTTGCAGTTATCTATGCCAAAAATCAGCCCCTGACAGCTAATATTTAACATCAGTTGTAGAGTCATGTTTTAAATCTTGCTGTTGAATATTATCTCCAGCCTCAACATCATTTTACTTCATAATAATTTACACGAGAGTTCATTATACCACGTATTTGGAGATATGTTTGGATAAAAAAGTAGCAGTTAAGATCAATGAGGAGGAGATTATTTGGGTTATATTAGCACTAGTGTAAATGTGCTCTTAAGAAGCCGCATTAAAATGGATCATGTTGCATACAGTGAAACATAATACTCTACTGCACCAATTATCCATGCTAAGACAGGGGGAAATGTGGATACAATTTTTATGCATAGACATATAATAATTATTTCAAAGAGAAGTTTGTCTCACCCTTGGCTTTAAAAAAATCCAAGAAATATGAAATATTTTCCTCAGTTGCCATTTAAAATAGATCATTTGGGAATGAAAAGGTTAACCAGTATGTATTCTAAGCTTAGTACTTGGCATGTCTGGTGGCGATGAGATAATTTCTGGTATCTGTCAATACCAACTGACAGTATAAGCTATGTCTATGAGTGGACTATTTATTTCCCTGTCCTTACAGTTTTCTCTTAATTTAGGTAGTCTGGTGCAAACTATATTACAACTTCTCTGAGGATTCCCTGGCATTTCACTTGGTCACGAATTTTAGGATAACATTACGTTGATTAGTCATTTTTAGTTCATAAACTTTAGATGTCAAATTAATAATATCCCTTATAATGTGTGTTATGTATCAAAATCCTACCCAAACTGAAATTAAAAAGTAATGATACATACAGTGAAACATGTTGAGTGGCACTTAATCTTAGACTTTATGCCAGTGAATTCTTTGTCAAGTGCACTTGGACCGGAGAGGATAAATGAGGAACAGGAAAGCTTCAGTGGACAGCTAATTTGTCCAATTGGTAAAAATTATTCTCAAGTGATGCAGGAAAATTGTCTGACATGAACCCAACAAAAAATGTTGGCCTCTTAGTTAAATTTCTAAAAAAAGCACATTTGTTTTAATGTTGTGATATGGGGATGATGTTTTCCATGCATATTTCTTTGAATATAAGTCAGTCTTTCTTTTAGCTGAAAATATTGATTCATTACTCAAGTTTGTGTCCAAATGAAAAGAATAGGTAGGAATTCTTCTCAGGCTCTCTATACTGGCCAATGTTTCTATGCCCAACTTGTGCCTTGTCATCAGAGCAGTTGAGTCCTCCCATGACAATGATGCTTGAGTTGGATACTGAAATGTTGGTTGGTATGGATATCCCGACCCTGTAGAGAACCAGAGATGACTATGTACATCAAGTATGCCTGTAAAGTGCTAGAGCTGAAAGAAATTAGATTAATCTCTTGGCCTAACCATGAAAGCAGTGAGTTACTTAAGGCAAGTGTATAAATATTAAAATGAGGCATGTCAAAAAACAAAAAGATTTATATTTATAAACAAAAATAAATCATCCCATTAAACTTAATACTAAGCTCTTCAGCTGCTACATAAGTGGCATCTGAATCATGTGATATGATTACCACCAGTGTTATCTGAGCCTGCTGTTACATTATCTGTATAGTCTTAATTGGGGATGTCATCATCTTCCACAGTTGGAGTAGGCAGAGCAATATGTCAAAAGTAAGAGGTCATGTGATACATGGTTGTGGCATTAGATGGTGCTATAAAGTAAAACATTAGCTCCAAAGAGTGCTTTTGATTATTATCATACATCCCTACATCTGACTAGGAGGATAAAGGTAGTTGAGTTAATTTAGTAGATTGTGTTTTCTTTAAGCTGAGAGTAGCAGATGGCCAGTGCATGAAGTTTCATAAAATGTCATTCTTGTAAATTGAGGGATATGTTACTTGTAACAGTTTGATAATTATCTCATTTCTCTGGTAAACACATGGTTCCTTCTAATAGGTGCGTCATATGATTAACATAAACATGTGGTAATTTAAATTTCTGTTAAATTTGCATCTACAGGAGCATTTGTTTTAGCAAATTAGGAATTTTTAGCATGTCATTAAGTCAAAGCTGAGATACCACCAGGTTAAAATGGAACCTAGCATGTCTACCACTTTGGGTAAAAACTGCCAATAAAACCCTATACATATTTAACAGTTAGCTGTTGCGTCAATGGCACTACCACATATAATCATGTATATGACCTCATGTGCAGCCCAACCCCTGATTTTCCCGCGAAAATATTGTGCTTTTTCTTATAACTTTGTACAGTCTAATCTGGTTTATGTGCTCTTGAGTTTCTACCAGCTCAAAAATGTCTTGAACCATCTGAGAAAGAGCCTTTGCATACAAATTAGCTTCCCCTTTTCTGCACTCCAAACGCAATCTTGTATACATTTTACTATGCTAATTAGGCTAATAGTAAGGGATTAGGAGCATTTCACACCTCTGGAGTGCATTTTTTACTTTCTGCCATCTTGAAAAAAGTACATTTCTAATTTGCTCAACAGAGGACAGATATGTTGGACAGTTGCTGTTGTGTGCTCTAAATTTCTCAAAACAAATAACACCTACATGAAGGTTACTTTTGTTTGCGTTAATGTGTTCATGGACACACGAAATCAACTATGTGCTAGGAGTCTCTCGGCCTGAAGAGCTTGATGCTTAGGTAAACTAATGTCTCAAACTCATTTCCTCTCCCTCAATATAATAATGTTGCATAACTTTCTTGCGATGGTTCAGAAGGACCTGGCCAAATAATCAATCCAGCCTTTTGGTATGAACCTCAGTTCTAAATATCACCACCAATTTTTAGCCCCTTTGATTCTGTATGTAAAAAACAGGCCTACCTTGGTAATAAATCATGAAATAAAAGGTACGGACATCAACGAAAGATGTTGCAATAAACTCATTGATTTATGCTATTATTTCAGTGATTTGGAGTGTGGTATATTGCACTTGGTTAAACCCTGTGGCCTGGGAAAGGGCAATTGGTATTTTTTTGCTCAGATTTTTGCCATCTAAAGATTGACTCATGTATATTCCAAACCTCCAATTTTTATATAAAACATCTGGTCTCTAAAAGTTGGCTCATGCTAGATTATATACAGCAATTCTGTAAAATGATGTGTACAATGCAATACAACCTCAGCCTTGGGGTGAGCTAATTGCCGATAGAATTGTAATGATCGTATGAATAGTAGTTAGCCTTAGCTGTGGTGAATATTTTTGCGACAAATTTCTCAAAGCTGCTTCTCTAAACTTTCTTGTCTTCCTGATGTAATTCTTACAGCAATTGATGTTTTATTTTTTATCCCTAGTTGTTGCTAGGTATTGAGTGCTGACTTTTATTTAGGTGAATTCCTCAGTTTACTTTCTAAGTGATCACTGCACCGATGGGGAGGAAAATATGCTTACAAATCACTATCGACTCATTATATATATATATCCATTTAATAGCGATGGGTAAAGTTATTCTGTAACCCATTAGACAAGCTGTGAAGTGAAATCAGAATGAGCAGTGAATTGTTTTATCTATATTTTGTTATGTGGTAGCTAATGGTAGATTTTTTCCTGAAAGGTGGGGGGTCACTATTTTCCCCTAGATGTATCTTCATACTTGGTTACTATTTACCTGTGTAACTCCTGCTCGATGCACAAATAATTTTTGCTAGAATCTACAAAGTATAAATTCTGGAAGGCTGAAGAGGGGAAAAGAGTTAATGTAGCAAGTAGTTGGTATGTCTCCTGTACTCCTATTGCAGTATTATTGTTTTCTAAGGAATCCTATTTCGGCATTTATCCAGCCATTGTTTTCTAACAGCACAAATATTGTTTAGGCAAAAAATTATTTGTGACTGCTAGAGATGCCTTAGAGGGAGAAATACTTGTTTAAGGGATAATTTATAGATTCCTTTTTTTTTACATATTGCTGTCCCAATGTGTGTATGTATTGATGATTTACTCATCCTAAATCACACTCTGTAACAAGTACGCATTTGAACTCCTGGAAATTCTCTTGTTTAAATCAAACTACCTTCAATATATTATGATGTTGTGTGCCATTGCCTATCCAGGATTATAGTCTATCCCATCATAGATAAAGTAAAATATATTCTTTTTGATTTCTGGTCTTTCAATTAACATTAGTCATTTGAACATTCACCTTAAATTCCAATCCAAGGCTGTCTGTATGTTTTCAATTGCGTTTATGACATTTTTTCTTGGGGCCTTATGATGGAACTTCATGAAAAGGCTTTAAGAGAGTAATTTCTATCAACAATGCAGCATGGAAGTTCTCATTATGTGAAAGAATGATTGTTCCAATAACAAAAATCCCAAATAATCCTCAGGAAATGCCATGAACTTGATTCTCCAAGTCGTAGTTCAAATGTTCTAAGGGCTGTGAATCTGTTAAGACATGCATATTGTGTGAATTACAGTTGATGTTACAAGAATGCTTGACAGTACCACTTTTATGATAGGCTCTTGAATCGTTTAAGATATGCCTACTTTTTAAACTGGTAGTTATTCTCTGTAAGATTTCATTGTATGTTTCTGGAAGAGGTAGATGTTTGGCTGGGAGACCAGCATCATCAGTGTGTACCATTCATTTGAGCTTATTGTTGTAGAGAAAAAAAATGTTCACCAGACCAATCAATCATTGTGAAAGCTATAGTAGGACTCCCAAATGGAATTAAGAGCATATCTGTCGAAGTAGGTTTGGTATTTATGTAAATAAGTATATTAGCAGCCCATAAGAGAAGTAATGAATTCATTGGCATTATTTCAGACCTAAGTTATTTTTTACTTGAGTATGAAGAAGAGAGGCCTTCATGACTTATCATGGTCATGAGTGAAATTACATACATAGCCGTATAAATTGTTTAGATATAATTGGCTCAGCTGGTTTCCAGGTAGACGTTACCTCAGTTTTTTAACTGTTCAAGATTTAGTCTAAAATAAAAATTACATCTGCACTTGATTCAAGGTTAATATTTTCATTGTATTAATTCATTGTTTTCTACCCAATTCTTCTTTGTGGGAAGCTGTTTCTGGTCTCTTGTGCTGTGTTGTGGCACACTATTTGGATTATTTTCTAAATAATGTTAATTCTACCATAACTATAAGGTAACCGCATTTGCACAGTGAATCCCCTGAAGCTCTCCAAAAACAGGAAATTGTTTGATTATTGTTGTGTCTATCAAGAAAGAGTAAAAAGTCAACACATGAATGTACAGCCATGGTCTCATTAAAGTACCAATAATTATTTCTTAAGGTGACTGATTCCCATTCAATGATTGATTTATTTCCAGGTATTTACTTTAATTCATTTTATTCTTCAATTTAACGTCATTGAAATCTTACAGGGACTTTCATAGAATAATAGAATTGCATTTTTTTATGTATCTGTGTTATTCTTGTAATTTGCTGTATTTTGGTTTAAAGCTTTATTTTTTTAATTGATTTTATTTAAAATTGATAATTTATTGTGCATGTTTGAAATGTTTTATTCTTTTGAGTGAAAGCCATGAAATTTTTCAAAATTTATTGAAAAAATGGGGTTTATTTCAAATTGTTGATATGATCAAATTGTGTGTAAAGTTAAATGATTGCTCTGCAAATCTGCTCATGCAAGCTAAAATATAATGCTGATTGCTTTTATTTGGTCAGTTTCATCACTTTTCATCAAGTTATTTTCATATTTCTCATTGTCATCTGCATGGTCATCAGTGAACATGCAGTTTTATTTTGGCTTCTAAATTGGCAAGGGCAATTTTTTTCATTTTTTTTAAAGCCTTTACTGCTGGCTCAGTATATTTTTTTATTTAATTTTTGGAGCTTGGTTAAGCTTAAGCAACTTAAATTTTCGGTTCCTCACGGCAGCCTCCCCATCCAATAACCATACATCCCCCGACTCAGATGTCGCGAGCTTCCCCGGCACATCTGGCTCCTCCAACCTGGCACTCATATCAGCCGACACATCAGGAAATCGGGCTCAAGGCACCACACATATCGCTTCCTCAAAATGTCCAAATGTTCCCTCCTCACCACCTCCAACACCAAATCTCTTGGCCTGTCCCTCGACATTCTCAGGAGTATGGTTATTTGGAGAAGAGCCTAGAAGTAGGGCCTCAGATCCCTAAAATAATCGGCCACTGGAATCCAGGGGATGATGAATCATTGGATGGTTATGCATGTGGAGAAATGATGGAAGATTCTCGTGGGACTTGGATGAGTTCGGTGCCTGGAGAAGAGATGATGTTTTCATTCCCTGTGCCACCAAGGTCACCAGTGCCTAATGCGTCACCAACAAAAACTTCTCACTTTCTTTCACACGTGCAGCAATCGCATACCTTGCCCCGCACAAACAGTTTAGGGGATTTTCAGCGCGCCCAGAGCATGGGAGTTGCACCTCAGCAACCGATTTACGCTGCGCCAATGCCACCTAGGCATCCCCCAGCTAAGCAATCCCTGTCAGTGGATTCCCACCCAACCCTCCAGAGGTGGGCCAGTTTCAACGACTTGGATCACATCGGCCAGAGAGGCCAACCTCTCTCACCTAGCCATCGAAGACGAATGCTACCAGAGCTCCCAAAGTCCACCAACTGTCCCCCTTCACCCACGCAACTGACACGTTCGTCTTCAATGCTCCACCTAGCTGAAAATCCATCTCGGTTCCATCGTTCTGTCAGCGTGGGACCAGGTTCTGTTGACAATGGCCGGATTTCACCAAGCAAACAGCCCATGCAATCGCGAGGTCTCTCCATGCATGGGAGCCAACACCACCTCCAGCATCCACACGCAAGGAACATGAGTGGCGATGAGCCACGTCATCTTCTGTTTGCCAGGCTGAAGCAAGCTAAGAGCATGAGTAACCTGGCCCCAGGTCAGTCTCTGCCGACAAGTCTGAACATGAGGGAGGAGTTGCGTGGAGAGTGGGAGCAAGACCGTGGCACATACCTCCACGTTCCATCCTCACCAAGTGAAGCGCGAAGCGATTCCTCACACTACCACACGGTCCATGCTGGTATGAAGTCGGAAAAGTGGCTGCATCCCCACTGGGACAGGGGTAGGGAAATGAGACCGTCCTCCCGCAATCGGGAGGAAATTAGGGAAGTGTTCAGCCTCGAGGAGGACCCTCAGTATAGCCGAGGGATGAATGCCATCAGTGGTGGTGGTGGTAGAAAGAGGCTGGAGGAGTTTCATGAAGAAGTGTGGGAGGGCAGCGAAGGTTCCTTCCCCCCTCCCAGCCTAGGGTTCACGCCTCTCTTGGTCCAGCACGATCGTTTGGCACGGGTGCAGTGCAGGGGCATGGTGGAAAACCTCTCTTGTCTACCAGATGGCGAGGAAATGAGACGATCGCACGGACGACCGTCACCCACTGCCAAAGCCATGGGAATGACTGCCGACCACGGAAAGAGTATGGTAAGACAGCCCTTCCATTCAAATAGTGGTGGATTGGAGTTGGCATATTGGTGGTGGAGGAGTGTTGTGTTTGTTTTCAATTCAGCCGGCGTGCTGGTGATGAGAAGTCGGAAGTGGAGAAAAGTCATGACACCTGAATCTTGTTTTGCCCGTTTGCGCTTGTGTACATCACACCTAGGTGAAGGGATTATCTGAAGAAATTTTGAAGAGCGAATGGCTTCTATTAGTACTTCCTGACTCTTTGCTTGGATGTCTCCTTCTCTCTTATCTCACTCTCCTGTTTGTGGATTAATGATAAGCAATGTTGAGGAAGAGCTAAACATGAATGTCTTGAGCTCCCTCTTCATTTTATGTCCTCATTGGTTACTACCCTGGCTTCAAAAGGATGATTTTATGCACTTGGGGACGCTTAGCACTGGTTTACAATTGCAAGAGGAACTGGCTTTCTATTCTCTTCTGCTCTTGGAAAACTCAGCAGTCTTTAGTACTGTGCATTGCCTGCACTTTTTTGTCATCAGGCTTTGAGGCTATTGCTGGAAAGCTTGTTATCTCTTGACTTAGCAAGTCTGTCATCTTTATTATGTATGTCTTGTAAATGTAAGAACCGTTCATCTTTCCATTACTTCAACATTTTTTCTTGGGTTATCCATTCCTTTTCATGTTTGTTACCAGGTACTTCTTGTCTCTACCATTGTGCCTCTCATGTGAATTTTCATTCCCAAAGGGATTGATTAATTTTGTGTTTTTCTACTCCCCTCACAACTACTCCATTTTTTTCTCCTTTCAATAAGGTGTGCTGCAAGGAGATAAATAAGAAAACTTAGCCTTCTTAATTAAGCGTTTTGCAAAAGGCTTGGGATTTGTTCATCTTTTCTTCCCCCCAATCCTCCACACACTTGTATCTCTTTATCTGTCATTCAGAGGCCGTGTCTATTCTCCCGTCTTACCGTGGCCTTCCGGAAGTTCTGCCTGGCCGTGGTCCACTTCTTCCTACCACCTCGTATCCAGGCCCCTCCTCCTCCCTCCTCTCTGCAGAACCCTTACTACGAACCCTTGGGCGATCCCCAAGGTGGAAGCTTTTCACCCTGTTCCCCCACCCCCGGTAACTCAGGAGGAGGAACCGACCAGTCTAGCCTGGATCTAGCTGGAGAGCAGCAACTCCCTCACTCACAGGTGTGTGTGGACTCTGAGTGTGAGAGTGCGAATGTCTGTAATGTTCAGATGTGTGTTAGCCTACCCACCAGGGCCGTGGCATGAGGTTTTTGGCACACAAGGAGAAGGAACCTTGACAAAAGTATCATCATCTGGGAGTGAGCAAAATATTTAACTTTTCTTCTGTGTTTAACTTCATTTCACATTGAGTTTTGGCCTTGATGAGCCATGTTCTGGTGCAGTTTGAGTTAAACTTTCTGTTAGATTTTTTACTCATGCGGGAAAAATCCATGTTGGGAAATTTTCATGAAATGAAAACAAATGAAATTCAAGCTCATTCTGACCTCAGTAATGGCTCAACCCCAAAAACAGCCATTATCAGGTTTAGAATGAGCATACTTTTCTATTAAATTCTCTTGTCTGTGAATGTTTCTTTAAGGAATGTTTGGAAACTATTGTTTCATAAAAATATCATGAGGAACGTGTGCTCATTCTGGTCTTGTTAATGACCTCAGACTTGTCATCTTTGGGTACAGAATGAGCCTAGTTTCTCTTAATCATTTCCTTTACAGGTAATATTTTAGGAAAATAAAATTAATGATGGAAAGTTGTGCTCATTGGGTATCTGATTGGCTCATTGATGTTCAATGAGGCCTGAAGTTTGATCACAGTGGAAAAGTGCAAGCTCCGTGAGCTATGAGCTGATCTCCTCTGAATCTCACCAGGAACTGTAATATATGTCTTGCCAGAGCTGGGTAAAAATATTTTCTCTCTCCTCCAAACATTCATTAAGCACACCTCTCTTTGAAAGTATGTACTTTGATGAATTCTGCCACAGTAGTAAGAGGTGCCTTACCTGCAATGGAGAACAGTAAGAACGCAACGACACGTGTAAGGGCTTCAGTATGAGGTGGTAAAAACTCCACTTTGTTCCACTGAGATCCTCAGCAAGGGATTTTACTGGCTAGGTGCATTATCCACTAGCTGGAGTTGTTAAAATATCAGATTTTTTTTGCTTTTAGTACTTCTTTATGATCTCCTGTCAGATTCTTGCTAAGAGAAGAGTCACTCGATTCTAAACTTCTTTAAAGCCGGAGTTCTGATTGCTGGCCTTTGGAAACCCATGTTTGCTGTGGCATTTTTTCCAATTTTAACTAGTTTCTTCAGCATGAAAGACATGCTCAAATTGATAATCACATTATCAATGAGTACACTGAACAAAGCCGAGAATTTATAGGCTGCTTCACGATAGGCAAATGCTACTTCTCCATCAATCTTTATTTTATGAAGTTAAAACTGTTTCTTTTTAATTTTTTGAACCATTCTTGGCTGGCTAGAAAATAAATTCCTTCCTGTTCTTTGTCTCCATTTTGTGCTTTCAAATCATCGTAAATTGGAAGCACTAGAGCACCGATTATCGAGTTAATGAAGGGGCAAGCCCAATTATAAGTGACTGAGTAGCTGTTCCAGTCCAGTTTTTGTGGTAGCTATGGCCTTGGTTTCTTCACCATACTTACTCAAAGTCTTTCGCTCATATTGTGATGAAATACTCTTATTCATATTACAGAATTTCATATATGAGGCAATTGTTAATTCCAAATACTTCTCTGAAACATTTCACCAACCAAAATTGAAGTCTGTTGGTGATGTGCAATTAGTGGAACTTTCAGTGGTTTATCTTATTTTCATGAGTGCAATGCATTCTGTATTTTAAACTTACCAGTTGGCGATGGCACTGTGTTGTACTCAGTGTGATTAATTAAACTATTCTGTTTGACAAAATTTGCTTTAATTTTTATTTAACTTATGAGATACACGTAATGCACCACTGCACAACAACAGATCCTCAGAGTCCAATTCCTCCACTCTCAGCTATAGTTATTGTAGGAAAACCTCTTCTGTGACGATTATTGGTTGCCCCTAGGAATTATGAGGACCTTGCCTTAATTCTTACTCTGCTTGCTCGAAATAAAAAATTCATGGTCTTAAACCTCCACAATTCCCAAGTGCATCATAATAATTAGGTACATCTCCCATGGATACCCTTTCAATTATCTTCAGTTCCTTAGAAATTTCACAAAGCACTTTCTCTTTCCCAAAGAATTTGATGAATTAAATCAGTTATATTGCTGAAAGAAACTTAATGAATACAAAAAAACCACTGAAACTCTATTGTCCAAATTGCATAACACTGAGAAGTGGTTTTGGTAACTATAATGCAACACTGTCATCTGTGTATCTGAAGTGCTTGCTGCAGGAAAACCTCGTGTTTTGGCAAAATGTGGTGAGTTTGCAGGTGCAGACAAAACCAGTAGTTTGAGAGAGTGAGGGTGGAGAGGGGAAGGAAAGGAAGAGTTACTGAGGAATGTTGCGGAACTGATCATTGGATAATTGGACTATCAGTAAATCCTTGAGTTTCATCCTTGTTCCTTTTTTGAATCCTTGTTAAACACCCAGAGGGATTTGAAAATGTCATTTTTTTCTTATCCACGTTATCACATCCATACGTGTGAGTTTTAAGTTGTCTACAGTTTATTGAACACAATATTTGGTTGATTTTATTTATTTCTGTTTTAAACAAAGACTAGTTTTGCATATCTGGGTATAGTTCACCCACCGACCTTAATGGTATGACAAATTAATCCCTGTTTTAGCCATGTTCTTATGATCCCCTCTGAGAGTTGAGATGCAATATGTATACATTGCCACATGTAATAGCACTAGCTGGGAGATAAGGGGGAACCTTCAAAACTTAGACTTGTTATTTTTTCAACATTAAAACAAAGTATGCACCAGTGTTGGAGGATTTCCAATTGCCAACATGCACAGGAATGAAATGTGTAAGCATAGTTGAACCTTTCTGCAGATTTTTAGTTCCAAGCCAATCAGCATCATTCAAAGTAGTGTGATATGTGTGACTGTGTCTCTGTATTTCATTTTGACCTCTTCTTTCATACCCTGTGATAGGCTTCTCCAAGATATCTGAAAAACTTTCTCAGTCGATGAGTTGTGCTCTCGCTAGAGTGTTTCCTTGTCTTGTGTTTTTTTGTGGGGAAATTTATTTGGTTTCTGAAGATGAGTGGCCTGTGTTCTAGAAGCCAGCTTTTCTGGGAATAGTGCCTGGTATTTATGAGCATGTATACTATCCATCACTCTCATGGATTTTGCAATTAGGTAGGTGTAAAATCCAAATTTATTTTCATATCCCAAAATTTGTTATAGTTTAAATTCTTATTATTTCATTGCTGGGCTATAAAGCATGTGAATGTAGTCAGCAATATGCCATACAAAAGGAATAAACATGAAAATTGCAACTTTATAGTGATGAGTCATTTTCATTAGGTTTCTAATCACCCAGGGAAAAAAATTGTTAAAACAGCCTAGTAAAACCATGCAAAATTGAAGCTTCATGCCATGTTTGACGAAGCCTGGTGCCAATTTGTAAACTATATAAAGGAGAATCCACATAGAGGGATCCATGTTCACGGGAGTTTTACTGTACTTGAGAAAATCTGAAGTTTCAGCTAGTATTGCATTCATGTAAAGGTTATTGTTATCTGACTCTCAACTAGGCATGATACAAGAATTCAAAGAGTTCTGAAACCCTAGTTAGCGGTATGGTTAGCAAACCAAGTGGTTTTTGTGCCAGCTGCTATTTTTTATGAGCCTTTGATCTATTTTTTCCTAATATCAAACCCAGAGATCAAAGGTGGCAAAAGATATCATGTAGGTACTGGTTCTATAGGGTTAGTTTCAATATGCTATCTTAGGAGAGGTTATTTATACAATGGAAGAATCATTAAGGTCCTGCGAAAATGTATAATTAATTTCAGCAAACTGGTAGAGATTGGTGAATTATCTCTGTCTAATAGATTACTTTGCATAATAAAACATTTTAGTTAACTACAGTAAAACCTCCATATAACGAAATCGCCGGGACCGGAATAATGGCGACTTCGCTGTACAGATATTGTGTGCGGGTTGCGTTGTCGCAGGAGCAGCCAAGAGTTCGTGTTGCTTTAGGACGCGACTCACGTTAATTTCGCAATCCAGTTTCGACGGACATAATAATCTTAACTCTAATGCAGTATACAAATTACCGTAATTTTCCGTATATAATACGAATTTTTTTTCGCGAAAATTCGTCAAAAAAGTAGGGTACGTATTATATATGGTTACAAACTTATCAAGTTCTTATTCGGGCCGTTGATCACATTTGAAGTAATCTCAACATACTTATGGGTTATCGAATTCATAATTTTTAATAAAAAATGCTAATAATCAATTTAATTTATTTATTAAAACGAAAATTTACATGCAGTCCCTCTTGTCTTTAACACTGTTAGCACTGAATCCTTCGAATTCAAAATCTCTATCCTCGCTTGATTCAACAGTTCGCACGAAGCGTTGACATCACACTCACTGGCAGATTGCACTGCGTTGCCAAGGACATCGTATTTGTCCTCATCATCGTCCATTGCATTTTTCATCCCTAAGCAAATCGTCATCGGACCCATCTATTGCGTTCGTGAGGCAGCATTTTTTAAAGCCTTAATCGCAGATGAAGCGATGGCTTCCCAGGACTCTTTAATCCAGTGACTTATTAGCGATAACTCCTGTTTCTTTGACGTTCCTGAAGTTGTCAAAGAATGTGGTCCGGAATAAGGCCTCTCATTCCACTTTTTACGTATCTGTGTCTTAAACATGCGGTTGCAAGTGAAATCCATCACCTCCAACAGGCTTGTCATCCCTCCAGGAATAATGACGAGATCTGAGCCATTCTCGTACAATATATTCTTGATGCATGGCATTCGATGGCATCTAAATGCATCTAGAACCAACATACGACGTCTACAAACCGCAGTTTTGAACCGCACTCTTTGCAGCCAATCTTTGGTTGAATTTTCATCCATTTAGCAGTTTTATTTGCCTGCGAAAGCATATTCTGCGGCCATATAACATTCTTAGGTGAGTTGTTCTCTTAAATGTTACTCAGAAATGTAAAAGCTTCAAATAACAGAGTAACGTGTCTTCCGCTAGTAGATCGGAACGAATCGGACAGGAACGGACATTAAGGGACACGAATTGAATACAGACATGGGTATTATTTTAGCGACAGTGTGGCAGTTCTATCATTTATTGACAAATATTTCCGTAGACATGCATGGAAGTTTTGGAGGGGAAGAACCTGCTACAAATAGATCGTCATACTGAGAAACCAAAGGGGTATGTAAGAGCAGGGGAAAAGCCATCCATAGGCAGCATTACCGCTTGCACAGTAATCTTCCGAGCGCTGAACAGGCACAGCAGACAGTGGCGTAGAATAGCATTCTCTAAAAGCCGTCTGCGTGTTATACATGGTGATAAGTAAATTCTTACATTGTGCTCGCCTTAATGTGGGTGCGTATTATAATCGGAAAATTATGGTACGATTACTCGCGGTAATTGATAGTGAAAGCTAATCGGATAATCCATTCATATTCCATTTCAAAGTAGATTTGGCTCTCGCTAGTATTAAGCAATAATTTACTTTTTTGATTAATTTTATTCGGAACAAATTTGTCATAATTTAAAATCTTTTGGATAAAAATAATTATTTAGGCACGTGAGTGATTAACTTAGCGGCTATTTCGGGATAATAACAGAAAAAAAACATAGTTTCTGTGTATTGTGTTGCACGTGTGCCCTGGCGCAACCCTCGCAAGCACTGCTATTTGTCTCAAGACTACTGGATATTCGAAGCAATATAGCTATGCTCTCTCTTCACCTTTGGCATTCCTTGCTCTTTGCTGTGTCTGGTGTACAGTTTGTGGCATACTTGGCTTTTCCCGCTTTTTTCAGCATAACATAGTGCTGTACCGGTGTTTCACGGGCTACATCGCCGGCATTTCAGAAACCTCTATGAGAAACCTTGAAAGCCAGAGCTGTGTAGCACGGGAAAGCCAAGTTACCTCAGGTTGTATGACTGAAAATCAACGCAATTCCATTGTGTTTGGATTTAAATCAATCGGAAACTTACAAGTATCATGATTATGATATATGTTTTCCATAAATTTTCAAGAAAAACATTATATTATTGAAATTAAAAGTCCATGTGTTAGTCATAGCGCTTGCCTCGAAAGACCCTTAGAGGTGTCAAAGTATGTTTCGTAACATAATACGAGCGGAGATAAAGAAACTGACTTGGGCTGAATTTCAGACTTGTCTCAATGGAAGGCGAGAAAGGCTTATAAGGTTTCTCTAGGTTAGGGTGAAGTGCAAAGGGGGCGTCCATTAATTACGTGAGGCAATTTTTCGATCCCCCCCTTGGTGAGATGTCGTGAGATTTGGCTCAACTCCCTTCCCTCCCCTCCCCATAATCTCACGTGAGATTTTTCAAAATGCGTATTTTTAGTTTAAATACGTTAATCTGTCCTAGACTAGTTAAGACTAGTATTTAAGACTACTAAGAACGTCTAGAATCACAGTGAGAAAATTGAACAATAAAATACTTAAATAGGAAATACTAAAATTCGTAAAAGAATACTCATTCTAATTCAGTCCACGGGGACTCATGTGTGGTCTCAAGAGTGACTACTGGAACCAACATGTTCATGTAATTTTCAGTAAAATCATCTGCTCCTTCAACCTCGCTCTGATTTATCCACTCTGAACCTTTGTTGCTTGCACACAGAAGCTCAGTAGCTCGACGTGTGACAATCCGTGAGGGTCGCACTTTGCGCGCTGGTGCACTGTGGACCGCATGCCAGTGCTCTACAGCTCTTGTGATGGATGAAAAGTAGATACCGCATGTACTGCAGCATCGCTTTTCTAGATCACCGCGTACACTTGGGCAATAGAGGTCATAGGGCAAGCTGATAAAGGCGTGCAAAGGTTGAATTGGTAGGCTGTGGCGAATCAAGAAGGCTATAATCAAAATAATGACTTTGTAGCATTCGTATAACCGTGAGAAAATACTATTGCGTAGGATTTAGCCATATCTTTTACTTAATTCAACCCAGTTTTCTCGCAATTTTACACTGTTTCTTGCGGGAAAAAAATTACGTGATATTTGCCGAGACCCCCCCTCTCCCCCACGTGAGATTGGGTGAGATTCGGCTCGACCCCCTCCCCCCCCTAAACGCCTCACGTAATTAATGGACTCCCCCAAACATGCAGCGAGCTGGAAGTAGTCATGCTCAGTCAGGGGCCCAAATCACTGCACTGGCATCGCATTATCACGGCAGAGCGCCAGAGAATTGTCAAATGGTCCTCTAGTTTCCCGATTTCTCGAATAATAAGCAAAACATAAATACCAGAAGGATGCAAATGATAAGAGAAGGGTTTATCCATGGGTTTACATTTCTATCGCCGAAATAATCCATCTCATGGTTGAGTACTGCACCGGCGAAAATGGTTGATTTTGGGTAAATGTATGCATTTATACGTCTGATATGCAAAGTACCTAGAAATTCATAATAGAACCCATGCTGTATCTTTACTCTTTCTCTTCATTAGTGAAAACCGTAATTTTTAATGTCGGCAATCTATCATATTAGGGGAAATGCAAACGGTCTGCAAACGCTTTTTTGCGATGTAGCCTGCTCCCTTTACATTTTGAATGAAACTTAATACCACACATCGCAAATATAAGAGCTGAAGGAATGAGTACAGGTTTTTCATCCGGGCCATCCACTTGGATCGTACTGAGACATGCTCTCATTAAGGGCGGGAAAAATCACCCGAACATTACGTCACTGTAGAGAGAATAGCCGAACATCATCTCAATGTTGGTTATAACACTAATAACAATAATATGTACATAGAAAAATGCTTTTCAAGAAATAAATTCGGTAAAAAGAGGTCACTTCCATATTGGGGCCCACACATAGACTTCATTGTACGGAGGTTTCGTTCTTATAGAGGTTTGTTATGGTACGTTTTTTGCATGCATTATGTTGGGAAGGGACCGGGTGCATGACTTCGTAATAGGGAGGTTTTCATCAAATTTCGCTATATGGAGGTTCGTTATATGGAGGTTTTACTGTATTTAGAATCATGACCAATTATATTCCCTAGGTGACTTTTTGGCTCTTATTTTATCTTCCTTTTGCCCCAGAGAATCTGTATCCATTACCACTGTGTGGTTTAATTCAGACAGACAACTTTAAAGTCTTGGAGAGAATGATTTACAAACAACTTTTACCATTGTTTTGGGAATGACTCATTGTATAAAATAACTTATTGATTCCATATCTTTGTATAGAGTGGGTTTTACAGGTTAGCCATCTCACATGGCTCTGTAATCCATTATTAATCATATTCCTTATCGTCAACTTTGCATTATTAATCACTAAGAATTTCCCAATGCCTCTCTTAATGTTTTTTCAAGAGGAAACAGTTGCTAGTAGTTGATGTTTGATTGTAAGACTGCCGTCATAACCTTGGTAATGAATAAAATTATCTCTTCAAGTTCATTTTCAGCAATATTGCTATAGAATGAAACCTGTAATTAGCAACCACCGACGGTTCCACTGAAAAATGGTCGTTAAGAGGGTCATTCGACAGGGGCTCAGTTTCTTAGAGTGCATATTCTGCAAATGAACAGGCGGCTGATTTGAAAAAAAATTGAATAATTCTTGAAGTGATGGCTTTGTTAAAACCTATACAGATGGCATTTATTTCATCAAAATTTAGTTGCTTCTGAGAAGTTTCAGAACATATTAATTTAATGTACACATACAGTGATACCAGAATTAAACTACCATCGACAGTACTGCTGAAAAATGGTTGTTAAGAGGGATAGTTGCTTAATAGGCATGGTCGATAATTTCATTTAGTTACATAAAGTATTATATGTGTTCATTAAGTTACTTTCGTATTAGTCTGTCTGTTTACTTGGAGAGACCTATATTTTTCTGTGTTGATAGTGAATCATTTCGGCAACCATCTCCAATATATATATGGTTGCATTACTTCATCGCAAAATAACATTTTGATTTGTAATTTACAATGTACAGATTCATAATTTTTGCTTCAGAAAGTCATATTATTCTACTCTTACTTATTTATGTATTCTGTGCTATATTCTATGTCATGTAGTGCGGTTATGTGCTCTATTACATTTTAGTGTAGTGCCATAAATATTTCTGGCATTGAGACATCAATCCCAAATGTTGTTGAACTGGAACATATTACTGCTCTGAGGATGATGGAAGTGTTATCCATCGAAACGTCAGCCACAAAAATTCTTACTCAGCTAGAAGCCGGAGAATTATTTATTCATGGAACATATTATTTTGTGATGAATAAATTGTGTTCTTTGCATCTCATGGTTTGTAGATAGAATAATTTAGAGTTTCATTTCCATCTTTCTCCTAATACTAGTATTTAGTGCAAGATATACTCTATCTCAGTCTATAAGTGAAGGGCCAATTTTGTGGGTCTCTCCTTTGCAGCTGATATCACATGATAATTTTTATTAATATGGTAATTTTTGGATAAATTGTCATATTTATCTTCAACATATTTAGAATCAATGATTATGCTAATTGGCTCTAGTAAATATTCAATACTGAAGCCATTAAATTATTTGATTCTGTCACTAATGGATGACGGATGATAGTTAATGACATAATTCATTCACAGAGGTTGCATGATATGTATGTACCAAGTTACATATTTCAGGATGCCTAACGTGGTGATAAAGTTATCATTTTAAAAATCCATCAAAGTACTTTCATCAATTATAACATTGAGGGAGAGAGGAAAGCATTTTTACCCATTTTTTATTTCATCATCTTGTATAATTACCGTAAACATAGCAAGATGTTTATCTGTTTTATAATTGTGCGGTAATCACCTGAGTGAAAATCCTGAAAAATACCTTTGTCAATCTCAATGTCAATGAAGAGGATGATAAATTTTTCCCCAGTTTTTATAGCAGCATCATGGAATGTGGCGGTAAACATGGCAAGATGTTTATCTCTGCAGTTAGCTGAGACTTCTTATTGAAAAAGTTCCAATGTTGTTTTTCCTGTGTGCTTAAACTGTCAGTCAAGGCCCTGGTTCCTATTGCTGCTCAGGTGGCAACCTAAGATTGGTGGTGCATTCGCCATGTTGTTTTTTCAAGCTTTTTATTCTGCTATAGTATTTTTATTCATTTTTTGCCAGTTTGTGGGTATATATGAAGTATCCAAACAATTGTATGTGATGTATACTCAAGCATCACAAAAGTTGTCTCTATTTTATTTTTTTATTCTTTCACCTTGCCCAAAGTTGGACTGCTTTGCAAGAAAGTTGCCGCTTAAACTGAACCCATACATTGTCTGAATCGTGCTGCGTGTATCTGTGTTGTGCAAGGATTTTGCATAGCTGGATACAAATGCATGTTGTAGATAATTGGCAATATATATGTCTATAAAAAACATAGCAAGTCAAGGTATTAATTGTACCCCTGAGTTACCAAGAAATTATAGTGAATGGCTCAGATGACCATGAAAGTTTTTGAGACTTTTATTTTTGTATATTTTTTTCTTGGAATCTGCTCTTCTATAATTTCACAGTTGAGGTGTAAATACATATTCCATAAATACTTTTACTGTCTTATTGCTGGCTAACCTGTCCCATTTTTAAACCCACCCTTTTTATTAGCCTGTCAAAGGATGTGTACATTTTTTTATTTTCACTACATGGAATATATGTAAATTACACGAAGCATGTTAGAAATTCACCTCGTAACCTTTCAAAGTGTAGGTGTTGCCCCCTTCATTAAACAAAGTTGATGAGTTCCTCTTTGTCTTGGTTAGAGTCAAGGATCTTAGTACAGTTAGGTTTAGCCTCTATAATTAACATTAAATGAAGTGCCACTTTAAAAAAATTGTCTGTTGAAAACTGTTAGCTTTATAACACTGAAATCTGTCTGTGTACTACACCAAGTTCTACTCCCTGTGAGTTGCCCCTAGGGGATTTGGCAGGGAGTTTGAGGGCACCAGCAGTTTACAAGGGGATGAGTAATATGTAAATGGAGTTGGAAAAGGGAAAAGATTGAAAGTCAGTATGTTTTGTTGGATTAGTGTCTTGCTTTGTGTTTGTAATTGACGTGGGTGTATGAGAAGAAGGGATTCTTGTGCCCATCTTTTGGCTGTTTGTCTCCCTTATTTTTCTTCTCTCTCAGCAATATATATCAGTACATTCTTGATGTATATGTTATGTTGTGAATATTCTTGCAAGACCAAACTGGGAATTAATTCCCCCAGTTGGCATCTTGGTGTGGATAATGGCACTGAAATTCTACGCCATCAATAATAGAAGTTGTAAAGATTCAGGAGCTATTTTTTATACCCTGCACATCAGAGATTACTTTGCATTAATCCTTGTTATTCCTGTGTTCAGTCAAGTAATGTGTCACTAATTAATATGTATTAATTAGGAAAAATTTGCTCTCTAAACTGTATATTAGTGAAGAAAGTGACGTTCAGTCACCCCCTCTTATCTACAGGCTAATTACACCTTTAATTATACCCAACCTGTTTAAGATCAATGTGTGAATGTTTATCTTAAAATTAACTCATGGAGATTAAATCTTTCTTAGAAGTGCTGATTACTAGAATATAATGATTTTTTGTTTTGTGTGCATAACTGCTACAGTTGTAAACAAACAGGTAAATCCCGTAATTTTCATAAATTTATTTCACTCCACATTTGCTAGGACAAATGTGTATCAAAAACCAGTTAAATCACACTTAAATTTTCCATTTTAACAAGATTTGCTGAGATTTATTATTTAAAATTAGGTAAGCTCTAATTACTGTTTACTCAGATTTCGAGTTGAGTAGAATTTCTTACTGGAGCCACCCAAAACTATCTTTTTTTGAGCCATTCATGGCTACTCATTGGCCATTTAGATTCCATATCTATCTGAGGAATTTGTGTAGTCGTGACTTGGAAAGATATCATTGCAAGCAACTGTGTGATAGTGCTATTATTACCTATTAACTCAATAAATACTGAATTTTTAAGGAAAAGTATTTTGTTTAATCCAATGCTCAGTTTTCAGTTACTTCATACAAAATTCTCACTCTATAAATTACATCAGTGGATTTTTATGGTTTCCTACTGCATTGCTTGTAAATTGTTTATTTGTTTTTGGAAGTGTTAGTAACCCTATGCCTTTGAGCCTATGAGTGGATCTTGGAACTGATCAGTCCTTGAACAAGGACATCAATTGCAGAGAACACCTCTTTCATGAAGAGGAGAGGCACCATAATTGATGGTTTATCTCTTGAGTGAAAATAGGAAGTTAATTAATTTGTATCAGTCATAATTGATTACCATTTTGTCACGGAAAGTGGGTGTACAGACCATATTTCAGAGCACTACATTATTTGGAAGTCTGTAAAAATTTGGCTACAAGATTTGATGCACCCAAACAGCTTGTACTGGAGTAAAACTTTTAGCAAATGCATAGGTAATTAAGTGTTGCCATTATTTAAAATGATGACTGTATTGTCACCAAAAGTAGGCCTATGAACACAATTTCAGATGTTACATAATTGGGAATTAGATTAAATTTCAATTACAAGATTTATTCGAATTGATATGGAATATCAGTGCATAATTTCATATGTTAGCAACATTCTGCATTTAGAAAATAAGCTATAATCGTCTCAAACTGCTTGGCTTGTGAGATTGAGCATGGCCATGTTGTGAAGGAAAAAGAAAAAGGAATATTTAAAAACACAGATAGAACATATAGAGGAACTCAATGATGCAAGTGAAAACAAAAAGTTCTACCAAGCAGTAAAATATACGAGTCAAAGGTATAAACCTAAATTGCACTCCTGTAGAAATAAAAATGGCCAAGTCATTGGAGAGGAGATTGAAATATTGGAAAGATGAGCTGAATATTTTGATGAATTGTATAACAAGGAAGCAACGCCAAGAATAGAAGAGCAAATACAAACTCGCACAATAGACAAGGAAGTGTCCGTTCGAACTGAAGAAGAGGTATATGAAAGTGTTGGAAAACAAAGGAATGGCAGAGCACCAGGGGAAGATGGAGTGACAGCAGAGTTGATGAAATATGGAGGTCGGGATTTAATTGGAGCATTACATCAGCTAGTATGTACTATATGGAAGTTGGAAGAATTACCAGAAGATTGGAAGACAGGTTTGATTTGCCCTATATTTAAAAAAGGTGACAAATATGATTGTAAAAGCTACAGAGGCATTACGTTGTTGAATGTAGCATATAAAATTTTCACTAGTATTCTCCTAAAACAAATGAGCACCTATGCCGAAAATATTCTGGAAGAATATCAGTGTGGCTTTTGATCCGGAAGAAGTAACATTGACCAGATATTCACAGCAAGGCAAACAATGGAGAAGTGCTACGAATACAATGTCGATCTACGTATTCTATTCATTGACTTTCAATGAGCCTTTGACAGTGTGAATAGGATAGAAATGCTAAATGCTATGAGAGGTTATGGCATCCCAGAGAAATGGATCAGATTGGTTTCATTGACATTCAAAGAATCACAATGTAAAGCTTATACTGGGGGTAGTGTAAGTAGAGCATTCAAGATGACCTCAGGTGTGAGACAAGGGGATGCTCTCTCAGCTGTCTTATTCAACTTAGCTTTACATAAAGCTATGAAAGAATTGAAATTAAGAGGAACTATGGTGCATAAATCCAAACAAGGATTTGCATATGCAGAGTATATAGCACTGATAACACGTACTCTGACTGATCTTGAGGAAATGTTTAGTACTTTAGAAGACTCAGGTAAAAGAATGGGACTCATAATCAATGAAGAGAAGACCAAATATATGAAAATGTCATCTTCACTGGCCACCCGAGACTTGCAAAACATAAGAATTGGAAGTTATGAGTTTAAGGGGGTCAAGGAATTTACTTACCTGGGAGTCATATTAAATAATGAAAATAAAGTGTCTGATGAAATCAACCACAGAGTGATGGAAGGCAACAAAGCCTATTTTGCGAATGTACCTCTCCTCAAATCAACTTTGCTGTCTAGGAACACGAAACTGAAGATTTATAAAACCCTGATAAGACCAGTATTAACTTATGGGGCTGAAACGTGGACTGTATCAAAACACGATGAAGAAATCCTTAGAAGATTTGAAAGGAAGATAGTAAGGAGGATCTATGGCCCAATTAAAGAAGGAGAGAGATGGAGGATTAAAATAAAGATGGAGATAAATGATATTCTAGAAGAAAATGACATAGTTAGATTCTCCAAAGTACTACGGCTGGCATGGTTGGGTCATGTATAAAGAATGGGAATCGAAAGAATGCCAAAATTAATTCTAAATAGCAAGATAGAAGGGGTCAGGAAGAGAGGTAGACCAAGGAAGAGTTGGCTACAGGATGTTGAAGAAGACTTGAAGGCAATGGGAGTCATGAGATGGAGGGAGAAAGCAAAAAGAAGAAATGAATGGAGGCACATTGTAGAGGAAGCCAAGGCCCACACCAGGCTGTAGAGCTGTGGATAATGATGTGATTCCCACGGTGGCCACTGCCGATTTTCAACTCCTGAATATGCCTCCCTGACAGTAGTCTTCTGGTTATAAGTAACATGTGTTGCTTAGTTAACTTTGCTGACATGAGTGCATTAAGTGTTCAATTAGCCAAAAGTTTTGGATCAAGATAGAGAAGTATAAAAACAAGTCAAAAAGCTGGAGTTGAAAATGAAATTGGTTAAAACGTGAAGAGAAGTATCAAAGACAGATGTTTAAGGAATTAACTTTAAGAGTTGAGAAACTCTTCATCAGTGTCTTCATTAAAAGAAGCTTAATTTTCTTAGGGCAAAGCTGCCACAGCTCTTACAGAGGAGTGCTCATCTGATGCGTGCTTTGATTATTGATCCCAAGCATTCCAATGTCACTTCTAAGGTTTTACATGCATCATTGTTGGTGTGCCTTTGGCTGTGTGGTGTTTTTTCTAAACAGATTTTTTCATGTTTTCATGTTCTGACTAATAGTGCCCAGCAGAAAAACTTAAGCATATTGTATGTCTTTTTGTTATCTTTTTACCTTCTGCACTGATCTAAATTTAATCTTAACATATACCTTTCTGATTAATAACCCACTCTAGTTAAGTCAGCGCTCAGACTTGAAGGATGTAGTAAACCATATATTCTCATGTATAAGCTGACTTAGTGTGTAGTCGGACCTGGAAAATGTGCACTTGTGTTATAACCACTCAAAAAAATTTTGAACCTACTCAGAGCCTATGCTACCTTATTACGTCCACCTTTTCCACACCATATTTGCATTCTTATGTACAATTACCATGGTAATTTTGTTATTACCTATTAAGGGATTTGGAACAACCTCAGAATTATATCTTTTACCACATTTAAATTTCATCCGCCACATTTTTAAAAACTGGCGTTTCTCTTTTTCCTCAACAGATAACAAATTTGTCGGGCAGTTGCTCTTCTGTGCTATAACTTTCTCAAAACAAATGTAACTCACAGCCTGTGGGGCTGGATGTCGAGGCAAAGGTTGCTTTAGTGTATTCCCCAGGGGATCAAATCAGCCAAGGGCCAGGAGTCTTTGGGAGGCCTAAAGGGCTGGGTAGAGTAGTCATCATCCATTTCCCGAAACTTTTGTCCTTTTTATAATAATGTCAACTAGTTTTCTGGTAATGGTTCAAAAATACCCAACCCCATATTCAATGAATCTTTTTGTGATGAACTTCAATTCTAAGGATCGCCACCAGATATCAGCCACTTGATTGTAATTGCTAAACACTAATAAACTGGACCACCTTACTAATAAATCATAAAATAAAAGTTACGAACATCACCTGAAGACTATGAAATATACTGATTGTTCAGCACAATTCTTTTGGTGGATTTTGAGATAGGTATACTATGTATTGGTATATGCTCTGTGGCCTGGAAAAGATTAACCTAATTTTTTTATATGCTAAAATTTAGTCTAAATATTGACTCATGTATTGCCCGTCCATCCCCAAATTTCAGATCTAAAATCATCTAAAAAAGTTGGGCTATACATGAGTATGTATGGTATTTATTCAATGCTAAGCAAGGATAATATTTCTGATTTTTTTCCAAATTATTGATGTAAACTATGCTCTGCATTTTCCAAAATTTCCATATCATTCTTTTCGTTCACTACCTTTGTATTGATGCTCATATAACCATATTAAAAATGTTTAGCAATGTCGAAAGGGTCCAAATCTGTTATTTATGTTAGGTATATATCACTTTTCAATTGTGTCAATAATTTGCTTAACTTAATCTGTTTGTATGACAGGGTTTTGAAATGCATCTGCCTATTTTTGATAGGGAATACCTGCATTGATTTTCTCTTCTGAATGATAGTTTATCCATGGCTCAGTATCTTGCAGGCTCTAGGCCATTTCTACTCCATGTTTACTTTATTTGTAACTGCCTTCTTGTCCAAGAATCAGAGTTTATCTTATCTTCAAGGGATAAAAATTATCTTTTTCTATTGGAATTTGTCGGCAATGCTTCTGAAAGTTTAACTTTGGCTTGAAAGCAATAGCCATTACTCCTTTTACTAATAAAAAAGCTTTGGAAAAGTATAGATACAGCTTCTTAAGTAGTTGATGTGCCAACTTCTACATTGTGATCACAGAGCCCATGAAATATTTGTTTGGAATCAATTATTGATTGATGCCAAGGGTCAGTTATTGTCAAGGTGTCTATTATTTGTAGCCAGCACTATTAAATATTATAGTCAAAATTATTCTGATTTTTCAAATAGTTTTCAGCAGTGTAGTGCTGTCTCATATAATTGTCTTGTCTCTTAAATTTGAGGAATTCAAGGAAAGCTTAGCGTTCATAATATCTCTACCCATAAATTTAGAACTCCTTGATAACCTACCATTTCCATGTAAGGTATGTATGAGCTTCTGCTGAATGTAGTGTTGCAATTTTGTTGGAAGAATTTCTTCCTGGTCAAGAATTTCCTGCAATTATCATATCGAATATTTTTGCCAGCTGAGTTAATGTACCAATTTTCTTGAAATTTTCAAAAAGACGAGATTTTTCTGTGCCTGAATCACTTACAATTATTATTTGTCAGAAGTGATTGTGTTGTTAGTTCTTTCAAAGCCATTTTCGTGGCTTGTTTTGTTTGATGGCGGAATTATACTCATCTCCAGAGCTTACAGGTGACTAAACAATTAGTGAGACAATATAGTAGTGTCCAATTAATTGCATTAATGTGCAATATTAGTAGTAAAATACCTGTAATCCTGTCACTCAATAGTAACACCAGGGTTGAAATTTGCTTTAAAAAAAATGATTTGACTTGACCGGGATTCGAACCCGGATCTCCCAATTGCCGGTCGGGTGTGTTAGCCAGTTACACCACCAAGCCATCTTCCTTCAAGGTGAATTTCGAGGGGGGTTTATGCGAACTAGATGTTCAGGCCTCAAGTCTACATTGTAGCACATGAGACAAAGTCGTGCTTACAAAGCCACTGTCGCGGTGGATAAACCCAACATTGTCGTTATTAAAATGACAAAATTGACAAATTTCCAAGCATTGCATGTAACAAATGATATGGTACGAAGTCACTCGCACGGGTGCATAAACACCAGGGTTGAAATTCGCTATGAAAAAATCATTTGACTTGACCGGGATTCGAACCCAGGTCTCCCAATCGCCGGTCTGGTGTGTTAGCCAGTTACACCACCAAGCCATCTTCCTTCAAGGCGAATTTCGAGGGGGGTTTAGCCGTGCTAGTGACCCGTGGGAGTGACTTCGTACCATATGATTTGTTACATGCAGTGTTTGGAAATTAGTAATATAAGTGTTTGAATATGTCACATTCCTCCTATTTAGTTTTAAAATTTGAGTAAGCATACTGCTCTATTTTGTACTATATTGTGCAATCCTTGTTAAGCTTAGCTATAGGTAAAGCCTATTGTCAAAAAATTTAGATTGTTTTTGGTAAGTCATAGTTACACACTCACTAAAATTTACTTTCCAAATTCATAGTCTTTTCTATCTGTCACTGACTTCGCAATTCCATGGAGTGAGAGTAAATATGTCCATGTGATGGTATGGAATACATGTCCATCAATGGACCCTAACATGCCTGTTTTTTATTTATTTTGTGTGCTCTTCGAAACCCGCGACCTCTGAGGTTCCCCTTGTTTTTACTTTTCCTCTCCTACCAAAGTAGTGCTCCGGTCATGAGAGAGGGGGGGATATCAATTTGCATTTCCCAAATGTATAAAAATGTATTTTTAGCGAAAAAGTACATGCTTGACCTCTCAGGTCATTGCACATTCATAAGTAACTTTTTGATTGCGCATTCCGGAGGGTTAATAAGTGCTTTGCGTTGCATTCCCAGAGATGTGAAACATATGGATATGCTGCTGCAGAGGTTTGAAAATCTTGTATTATGCTGTAGAAGTGACGTCAAGTTACCATTTAATTCATACGACTTAGTAGCTATTATTATGCACATTTATTCACAAGGGCCTATAATGCATTTAGGCACAGCATGTATTCTCCTTTTCATTCGCCTAGGTATGCCATCACCCATCCCATTTTTCCTTTGGTTCTCGATTATCGGCAATGTCATAGCAGTGATCAAATTTGAATTGTGTGTGGGATTGTTGTATTAGCTCCTCTTGCCATAGCAAGAAAGATAAATCCCAGAAAAATTTGAAATTATTCCCCAAACAAGTACTATAGCAGATTATAAAAAGGAAATGGCTAGGGTAGATCTGTATGATAATGGGGTTGCAACTGCTGAATAAAAGTCTTGGGGAAAAAGTGGTGGTGGCCCCTGACCACAAATTCCCTAGACAATTGTGCTGGAAATTGTAATGGCTTATGGATGATAGGGACGTTACACTGCTAGATTTTCACTTGTGCATGGTGTTAGGTCTACTAATTGGGGAATACAGAACATTTGGGCTTAATAGTTAAGAAACAATGAACCTGAGCCTGGGTAGCCCTTCAAAATGGAGTCCATACAATTCCATTTGGCTGTATAACATTGGTTGCAATGTAGTGGCAGAAGTCAGGAGAAAAAGGAGGTGTAGCAAATGTGGCTCACAGATAGTGTTTACATGCTAAAAGTGCAATGTTCCCTTTCATTCTCAATTTTATCTGGATTTTCACATGTGAATGTGTGACTCATGTTGAAAAATTTGCCAAGAAATGTTTAGGATTGATTTTATAACTCTCCGTGCAATTTTGATGTAACTAACATTTTTATAAAAATTATATTCTCTGTATGCTTTTCATACAAAAAAGAAAATTTTATTTGTCTGTGGATAACTCAAAATTAAAAATCATTTAAGTTATATATTTCTTACTTTTTAAATAGACATTAATATAAAAAATTCAATGTTTTACTATTGTTATGAATAACAATGGTGTTAGTATAAGGATAATGACATAATAATTCACACTTAATAAGCAAATTGGTTTGAAAAAATAAAACGAAAAGTCACTTTGCGTGACATGGGTGGAAATGGGTTAAAATTGGTTGGATTGTCTCTAGGGCTAACATTATCTTTCTTTGATCCTTGTTCTTCACAAGTTTTATTTGTATCAATATCTTACTTGGGCTTCTTATGTTTGATCAATATCAGCAAGTAACTTGCTGCTGGGATTATGTAACCCTACCTTCACTGATGATACCCTCTACCCAAAAACCATGACATGTACTTTTATGTTTTATGCTTTCTTTTTTAAGTCTGAATATTTTCAGCTTCTGTGCTATGTAAGTTTAATATTTTCAACTTCAATGTAATGTAAGTTAACATGGGAGATGTGAAAACTAGACTTAGTTGTCAAATTCCATGTCTGATTATTGTTGGGATATGTACTTTTTGTAAAATGATGCTCTGTCTCACCACTTAATTATGAAATGTTGAATGAATATCTTGTTAAATGTGTTTATGGTGAGCAGTACTTTTCTCAGTATATTTCTTCTGTGAATTACCAGATAGCAGATGCTTAGACATTTCTCTAGTATTTAATGATTTATTCAAAGGAAATAGGTTTAAGTGGAATCCATTCCAAATACGAGTGGATTAGGTTGGATAGGCCTGGGAAGTACTTAATTGGTTGTATGATTCTCCTGCCTTACATTTTCTTCTGTTAACTTTCTTTCCTTGATGGTTGCTGACTGGTGCCTTCTATGCTGGCAGATTAGTTTTTACAATTGGGTTATTGGCTGTCTTAGTAAAGTAATAATGTTATAATGCTTCTTTCATTGTGTGGATTCATTTTGTAGTCTTTAGATGTTTTACAAAATTAGGATACCAGTGTTAGTTAGTCACATAAATGGCTTAACATATTCTTGTGAAATGGTTTAAGTTAGTTTGCCTTTATTTTAACTTCTCTGCTCTTTTTTTCTGGTAGTTCTCACTGGAGGCTACTCTGTGAAATACATCTAGGTGTATACATGTTTGAGATTGTACTGGCATTCTTTTGTTTTCTGTCGTTTCTTCGTTTAATTAAAAGAGTTTTTCCCCCTTGTTTTGATTTTCCTTCTCTCACGTGTGGTAACTAATACTTGCTTGTAGTGTATTAGTATTTTGAGTGTGCATGTTTTTGCATGGTTATCCTGTGGCTGTTGCACACTAGTTTCGTCACCAGGGATGACATGCAGATTACATTGGTGGTTTGCTTGTATTAAACTGATATATCACCCATGATTCAGCAAGTCTTATTTGACCTCAAGGTTTGACATTAGTTGATGATTTGCTTCTAACCTTGTCTTCATTATGACATTCCATATGTTTATGTAAATGTTAAGTCAATCAATGATTCTTTAGCTTTTTGGTGAAAAGAAAATTATATTCTCAAGAGTTGACCTCAGGTGGAATGTAGAAGTCTGATTGTCATGTCAGTAACAGCCCCATTGAAAATAAATGCAAAAAAGATGGGTGCACATTGAATTGTTTTTATTATTGCTTCTTTAATGAAAAAATTTTTTAACTTATTTGCTAATTTTTTTTAGGAATCTGAATCGGAGGAAGAGTTGTCTATGTACTATGGAGAGCAGTTGAAGGTGATTCTGAAGAGGTATACCTTGTTTTTATTATTTATACATTTATTTTTTATGCCTAATGAAAAAAGAACAAGAAGTTCTTGTACATTAATGCTCAATGCTGCCACATTTTTGTGCATAATAATAATAATACCTTAATTGGCCCAGAGATCGAAATACACATCTCAGGGTAATTGTACAGATATAAGGCACGATATAGAATTCGAACAAAATAATAAAGTCATATAATTTGATATACTTAGATATAACTTACACAAAATAATTAACTCAAACGACAGGTATATAATAGAAGAAAAAATATATCAAAGAGGTAAAACTAGTACTTTGCGGTAAGCGAGTTGCTAAGGAACTCATTCTCCACTAGTAGTACCACTTATTCAGCAAAAACATTTTTAAATCACTTTTAAATTTTACAATTGACTCAGGTTGTTTGATAAATATGGGAAGTTTGTTAAAAAGATGGAGACCCATGTTTGATGGCCCCATTGCTGATTTTATAGTTTGTAGGTAGGGTACGTGAACATCACAATGCCTTCTGGTGAAGTGATAGTGGACACTTGAGTTGAGATTGAATTTTACTATGAATCTGACCCATGTGCATAGGTAATAATAATCCTATAGTAATGATACTGTTTATTATACAAAGACCAATATTCCATGGTATAGGATTTGTCAACAAAATTCAGAAATACATAGACAAAATTTTACACGCTCTTGTCCTGGAGGAATTCTTAGGATATTTGGGGAGGCGACGGATGGCTAAGATCATTTGCACCGTAGGGGATAGGTAAGGGAGGAAGGGTGGATAGAAACCCAGCGTCAGTATTAGCCTGCTCTTAACAAAAGGCGCCAAGGGGACCACGGCTTAACGTCTCATCTGACAGATAGAGTACTCCACTTGAAGTGCCCTCCACAAGACACTCAAGTAGGGATCGGGTTCCTCTGAAAAACATCCGCCACTGCAGGGATTTGAACCCTGGCCGCCTGTGTGGTAGGTGAGTACTCTAACCACCACACCAATCCAATCCCCCGGAGGAATTCCTCTAAGGAATAATGCAGTTTGTCTATTAGAAACTTTTTCACATTTGTTTTATAAGAACCAGCCCTTTTACAATATTTCAGACTGGCCAGAAATTTGTTGAACAGGCATAACCCTAGGGTTTTAGGTCCTTGAAAGGAAGGTTTGGTCCTGACATACTCATAGTGAATGGCATCATGACCACGTGTATAATAGTCACAGACATCACAATTTTTGGGGAATTCACTGTAATTTAACTTGACATTAGGAGGATGGAAAAAAAAAACACACACACAGGATATTGGGATAATATTGAGACTTGGTGTATTCTTTGCTCAAAGGAGATAGTGATGGAAACCACCCTGATTTGCTAGTTTCCATAATTATTTTGGCTGTTGTGTGTGGTAATGATACCCATTTGGTATCTCCTGCCTCCAAGCTCTGTAGTAGATCGTGTGGTTATATCACAGTGTGAACAAACAAGCAACATTAACGATGAAAAAATACGAAGGGCTCCAGTGCTGAAACTGGCATATATCCAAGATAATGGTGCAGTTGAATATATACAGATTTGCTGTGGAATGAAATGAAAAATAAAAAATTTTTTTGCAGGAGTATGGTTTAAATAAAGGTCGCCATCATACATTCCTCTGTCACATGTAGAGATGAGTAAATTACCGTAATTCTCATTTGAGGTAAATTACCATGGAATATTCTGGTAATTTTCAAAATAACTAGTTTTCCAGTAATTTTAATTTTCTGATAAAAATAGCTAATCAAGGATTTAATATGAAAGCCAATAGCAATAGTAAGTGGTTAATGGCATTTAAACCATTAATATTGCCACAATAATGTATTAGAAAAAAAATGTAAACTAATACAGCAGGCCATGCACAATTTAGCATTCTACTATCGTGATATGAGAAATTTTTGTTCTAACCATTAAAACGATGGCCCCACACATATGCCAAAAGTAAAAATTGTAAAAATATTCCACAAATGAGCTGTACGTGCCAGTTGAGAATGTATGAAAAGTATATATAATCTTGGCTTAAACTAATATCCTTAGAGTATTATGGTGTGAAAATTATCTGTAATGGAGGTGAATATTACCATATTTCCCAGCCTATAAGACTGGCGCATAAGACGCACGCAATTTATCAGATTAGAATTTATGAAAAATACACCTTTAAGAAGCACTGTGATGTATCAGGTTGGAATTTACTTAAAATACTTCGATCTGACAGAAAATGATCAAAGTTTTTTAATGATAACAATTTATACAAAGAAAATAGAACTGTTAATTAAACATAGCATATATATAAATGTTTAATCATCGTATAACCCCAAAAATTCGTCATCACTGCTGCTAAAATCATTTTCGCAGTTAATTTCATTGAAGTTGTTACTCTTGTCATAGGTAATGTCATCCTCACTCCCATCTAGCGCATTGCTTATTCCACACTTTTTAAATGATTTTATGATAGTCTCACTTTTAACTTTGTCCCAGGTCACTTTCACCCACTCACAAATGCTAGAGATTGACGGCCGTTTCATTCGTCCCATCGGTGTGACGTCATGAGTTGGCGCCTCAATCCACTTATTCCATTCGTCCTGCGTGAATCCCTTGAATGGCTTATTGACGGAAACTTCCAGAGGTTGCAATTGAGAAGTCAATCCTCCAGGAATCACAGCAAGATGCATCTTCAGTTCAGTAGCAAGGAATTTTGAAGACTCCGTTATGTGAGCCTTAAACTGATTGCACACTAATAAAGAAGATTTCTTCAAAAGTCCACCCGGATGCCTGGACCACACCTTCTGTAACCACAACTTCATACCCTTTCCATCCATCCATCCTTAGGGATAAACATGAATATAAATTCCATGTGGCATTGTACATTTAGGCAGTGTTTTTCGTTTGAAGAATAACAAAGAAGGGAGTTTTGAACAGTCAGCACGACATGCAAGAACAACATTAAAGCCTATTTTCTCGTTACCGGAAGTCTTTATCATAACTGACTTAGCACCTTTAACGTCCTTTGTTCTATTTGATGGCACGTCAAATGTCAAGGGTACCTCATCCATGTTCCCTATTTGCCATATTTCAAAAAACATCCTTTTTCTCAAGTTTATGACGTATTAGTGGAATTCTATAATCTTTTTTTCGTATTCAAGTGGCAGTTTTTGGGCTATTGTGGTTCTGGTACGCATGCACAGACTGTTCCTCTTCATGAATCTCTCGCACCATGACGTTGTCCCAGACAAATCAGCAATAGACATTTCTATCGCTAATTTTCTCGCTTCAATTAAAATCATTTTTGACGAAACAGAAATCCCATTCTTCCTGTGGTTTATTACCCTCAAGCTTTGGCCATTTAGGAGCACATTTACGTAAAGTTTTTTTATTCCTCTCTGCACTCACTAAATCCATCTTCTGCTTCCTCCATTCTCGTATCATCTTCTCTGTCAGAGGCGGGCCAAAACACCTTTCAGCTGCTCTGTTTCCGTGTTTTGAAGCATAATTCATGACTTCAAGTTTAAAAACAATACTGTACGACATTCTTCTCTCTTTAGATGTCATGATGGTGTTTTAATTTTCTATGCAATACTTTGTTTATCTGTGTCAAAGCAGATACGCGCACGAAACAGCAAGGAATGTAGTACGCATTGAACGTCACTCACACTAATGTTTAAGTGCCTCTAGACTCCGAGTACATCGAAAGGGATACAATGTATTGACAGAGGGACAACTTCCCCGTTAGCCCAATGCTTTTGCAGCGGAACCACGAGTGAGATGAAACTAAACCACATTACGTTACATAGTATACATCCACATACACTACATTGTATACATACTTGATTTACCGGGGAATTCTTTTAGGAAGTACTGGAACTACTCTCTAATGATTTCTACTCTCTCAAAACATGGTGTTACTATCAAAATTTGTAATAAAGGCAACCATTTTCTAAGCCGCATGCGGGAGAAAATATTTCGAAGTACCTTTCCCGGCGAATTAACTCGTGTCTTAGAGGACGAAGTTATACCCTTGGCGCATAAGACAGGACAAGATTTTAGAGTTTCATGAGCTGGGGTAAATTACAAAAAATACTTTGGTAATTTTTTTTAATTACTGAGATTGTTTTCAGAATGGCTCACATGATTCCCTTCCCTAGATGGTATTGGACTGTTTATATTATATATATTAGGCTGCTTTTCATTTTTTATTGATATTGTGGGGAACTCTCATACAAAACATATGCGGCACAGCATTAAAGAAACAAGATTCCGTTCAGCGTATAACAGGAAGGTTCTTAGATGAAAAAGTTAAAGAGAGATGCCACTTTGCTCTGGTTAGGCCACACCTTGAATAGGCCGCGAGCATTTGTGACCCTGGTCATACAGATTTAACTAAAAAATCAGTAAAACACTATGAAAAGCTGCATGCTTCATCAAAAACTGCTATGACTGAACTTAAGAGTGTTTTAGAACAGATAGGTACAAGAGCTTGTTTTTTCTGTGCATGATAAGTGATCACAACAAAAACTTAGCTCCACTAAATACACTCCCATTATACATGTCACCATTTCATCTCCCAAAAACGTACATCTTTACATGGCTGGTGACCTAACACCCCCTGCCACACACCAATGTGGCGGCTCGCATGGTAGTATGTAGATTTCTGTCAACTGTGCTTGGATAGGATAAAGTGTTAATCATATGCCACAAGATGCTGGCCTCCATGCCTAGAGCAGTATAGGTCAGAACGTTAAAGCCAATTTAAACATGCATGGTCATGTTAGAAAATTTCAAGTTAGGCACAGTCTAAGAAGGTTTTACTTAATCATGGGCTTACAAGTAGCCAATATGAATAATCTCAAATGTTGTTGAAAGTGGGTTGGCAGGTAGTCTTAGAATAGTGGCATTCAAATCATCCTTATTATGAGGTCTATCCAATAGTTTAAACTAGAAATGAGTGTAAGCCTTTCGGCTAGGGGGAGAGGGGTTCGGGGAAGACGCAGCAAGGAACAAGTCTACAGTTAGGTTTTTAACGGTTTATTTCCTTAAGTTACATGCGGACCACGTACGTCCGAACTCAAGTACATACCACACAAGACTCCTCTAGCCTTCAGCGTGCCCACGCCATGGCCAGCATTTGTGTCACCTCATGACCTCCTAGTTTGAATCCTATTGGCTGACAACGGTTGCTGCTCTTTGCCTTACTGTTGCATGTTCCCATGGAGCGAGAAGAGTCATGTCTTAATGTGACTCTGCATTTGGTGATTAAGATTACCCACCGGAAAACTTACACTGGGTGCCGACTCGAGTGCTGTCCACTGCACTCACACACCACTCCCCTCCAAAAGTGGATTGCTGATTAATACGTAGCAGCGATTCATTCCCATCAACCACGATCAATCACCAATAAATCAATCAACAATCGATTTTCACCAATCAACAATAAGTTAATAGCCAACCCATAATCAACCCTTGACAAAAACATGTACACATATTGCAATAAAAGTACAACCCCACAGTAAAATGATGCTGCCCTTAAGTACCAAACTTCACTAAAACTAAAGAATTACCGGAGATTCCTTTTTGCCAATGATCTAGAAATATTCTGCTCTGTCCACCAGTGACCACCGAATGCCACATTGTCTGATAACACTACCTCGCAGCAAACATATCCCTACGCACCCTCCTCCAAACAAAAAAATATCAGTTGATTTGCACCATCCACTAAATCAGCTTGTGATGTGACAATTTCAGCAATTACATTTTAAAAACAAATTCTTCACAATCAAATCAAATACCTCATCAAAATCATTTACAAATCACACAAAATTCAGACACTACACATAATATGACTTATCCTAACCCTGGGATTTGCTTTTTGGCCCTGCCAAGGGGAATTAAGATTCCCTAAAGCCCAGCAGTCAGGGTGACTGACTGCCGAGTATTCCCTTTCAGTTGTGGTGGGAGGGGGGCTAATTTCCACCCATGACTGAAAAGGCATGGCACAATTGCACATTAGCCTTTTAATTGAAACAAAAAAACAAAAGAAATGCTCTTTTAAAAACTTATTTGTCACCTTAAATTCACCTGAGGTATGTTCTTAATTACTCTCTCCCACCCCTCACAAGAGCAACAGGGACGCACCTCAACAGGCGTAAGGTCGACTTTAACTTGACCCTAGTTTCTTCATTATTATCTTTTGGTCCGCTCCCTGCTCAAAAGGTGCTTCCCAGCCTGGTAGTGTGACGTGCACACTCCTTGCGTCGACTACTCCTGCCCTCCGTTTCCTTCCAGCCGTCCTGCCACATTTATTCCACAGCAACGACTACTTCCTATATAAACCAAATAATATAATCATTGTTCCAACGATACCTCCTAACCATTATGATAAACCATCAATTCTCCCGAGTAGGGCCACTAGTTTCTCGCCATCTCTCTAACCACCTAGTAAAATCCACTGGGCACCCATGCATCCTTAACTCCCGTCCCAGTTTTTGTCTCTTAATTACGGGCGAGGGCCTAGCCTCATTGAAACACCAGTTCCCATAAGATCACTGAAGTTAAGCAATGTTGGGCCTGGACGAGGGTTGGATGGGTGACCATTCATACCTTCACCTTGGCGCTCTTGTCCCCTGTCTGCATGTGGCAGGCAGGTTAAACATGGGGTTGGCACAATGGACCACTCTAGGTCTAGGTGCCCGAGCTCCTGTCGAAGGCTAACAATCTAATCTTGTCTCTTAATTCCTGTAGGTTGGAATTGTTTCCGAAATCTAAGGCTCGTCCTTTGCATTCTTCTATCATAACATCTGGGAGAATTATCTCCAAAAACCTACCCTTCATTTCGCTCCATTGGTATTTGCTGGCCAATAATTTAAAACTCCCTCCCACTATGTCACAGTGGCTGTAATTCCTAAGTAATCCACTTCCTTAGAGCCTGTGAGAGTCCGGCCTATTTGCTGTAGCCCCACCTCGACACAAAATTACCATCCCCCTTCCACTTGTTACACTCGGGGCTACGTCTTTGCTCCTCCCCAAAATTTTATTCGCCTTTGACCTTCAACTGACGGACCTTCCTGCACAAGGCATCTGCATTGGGGTGTATCTTGCTGGGTTTATGAATCACTTGGTAGTCATACTCACTTAACTTTGATGTCCACTGCATCAGGCGACTATTAGGATCCTTCAAATTTAACAATCAATTCAGTGCAGAGTGGTCCGTCACAATAGTAAATTTATGCTCAAATACATAACATATATTTTGTATTAAATTCGGGTTTCATCAGTTGCCGAGAAGCAAACGCCATAGAATGTTCCTCACCATTTACCCCCTGTGAGAGAACGGGACCAATTGCGAAGTTGCTAGTGTCTGTTGACAAGAGAAACGCTAATTAGAAGTCAGGATATACTCATATTGGGCTGCTCGTTAGGGCCCGTTTTAAATTTCGTTGTACTCTGGGGTCCATACAAAAGTAGCTCCCTTCCTACGTGACCTTGTGAGAGGTGCCAACTCAAGTACTGTTCGTTCCGCCCACGCTTACATGAGCTTGAATATTTGTACTGTCATACTGAATCATTGGAAATACAAACGTACGAGTTCTACTATGTTTGGATGATGCTGTTTTGATCTCAGATAGCCAACAGGGATTACAGAAGCTCTTAGATAAGTTCTGTGAATCAACTGAGAGAATGGAGGGTAAATGCATGCAAGACTAAAGTAGTTTTTGATAAGGAGAATACCTGTATGATGAGGGCGAATGGTGAAGTAATTGAACAAGTGGATGATTTTGTGTACTTAGGTAAGATGTATGCGAAAGACGGAAGGTTTTTTTTATATTATGTTTTTATTATAAAGTTTATGTAGTTGTCAAGCTACAATATGATGGTGACAATGTAATGCCCTCTCCATCTCCCTCAATGGGGCCAATAATACAATGTATATCACCTCATGTTGAAACAATTATTTTCATATTCCATTTACAAAAAAATCTAGGCAAGAAAGGGAGCTTGAAGCTTTGAAACAAAAGCATCAGCAAGAGTTGGAAGTGTTCCAGAGCAGTTTCGTGAGGATGCCGTGCCTACCAGTCTATCATCAGGATGCACAGCAACGAACTCATTCGCTGGCCAATGCCGTCCACAACCAGCACATGCACATGTCCTCGCCACCAGTGCTACTCTGTCCGACAGCCACGAGGGGGATGGAGGTGAGCAGCAGTAGCACATGTCCAAAGAATCCTTCCAGTGAAGAATCTGTGTGGAGGCCGTCGGGCGGTTGCCCGCGAGTGGCGGGGCCCGGGTTCCAAAGAGTGCAGCCTACCATTAGTGGCGTGAGTTTACACCACCGGCAGCTGCCACTGTCGGTGGCACACGGCGGTGCCATGCCCCCTATCGAAAGTGATCGTCAAGGTTGGTGGAGGGAGCAGGGAATCTGGCCAGCTGCTCCGGTTGCCCCGCACGAAGTGTACCGATTGGAGAGGGGAGACAGTACAGGTAGCGACCCAGAGGTTGAGCTTTAGGCTAGGTTTGCGAGATGGCCTTAACTCAGTTATTGCATCTGTTTTTTTTTTGTTTGAAGGATATCCAGTGAGTTTTTGTTCAGTGTTGGGGATTTGATTAAAGGTGATATGCATGATACGTGGATGGCAGAGTGAGATTTCTTCTTAGCTTTAAAAAGGAATAAGAAATTAAAAACTTTTTGTTGTGTCCGTTTTGAAAGAACTTTTTACCTGTTTCAGTTCATACATGTATGTACAATATTTTATTATAGAATTTAGAACAATGAAGAAAAAAGGTGGTTGTATATATTCATTTATCTCCAAAATCTAAGACAGTAAAACTTGATTGCTTCAAATATATTTATTTACCCGATTCGTTGTTGGTTTTTAGAAATACATGGCCAAAGAAGTATGTGGGACAGTTGTGTGAATTGTTTCTAAAGCAATCAAGGACTAATTGGACATGTTAAGTGTGCGTCTTCTAATGAAGAAAATATATTCAATGCAAAAAAATTTGGAATGATATGATGACATGGAACCTCCTGACTGGATACTAACTCAAAATTTTTGACCCTGACACAAATATTCTTGACCATGAGAAATGCTTGGAATGGGAGAGCAATTGTAAGTGTTATTGTTGGAATTATTTTATTTGTGGGATGTTATTTTCTAAGTTATAAATTCATTGCCATGCTGCAGTCCATTCTTGGTCTTCTGATGTTTAGTTATTTGGAGAGAGCAGAGAAAATAGGCTTGGGCAATTCAGTCTTTAATATTAGGAGGTGATAATGTTGCATGTTATCAGCTCTGTTATTGTAGATAGTGGCCATTGTTTTGATCATCGTGAACAACATTCGATTTTATTTTAGACTCCCTATTTAATTGGCCTAATGTCTGCCCTTAATCATCAATGATGTTGCCATTTGATGATGTTTTGAATGTTGACTGAATATAGGTATTTAAATCATCCCAGCAAATGGTGTATATGGGCTTAACATGGCCTGATTTAAAAAAAATGCAACGGGCAAGCATATCTACCCCTTGATTAAGGACCATTAATATAATTACATCATGAGAAAAGACCTTGTAAATATAATTAAATACACTTCTAATTGACTCACAGGTACCAGTCATGCTGAATTTGATCAGTAACAGTTCCATATCCTGTGAAACTTTGTGTAAATATGCTACCTTTGAAACTATTAATTTCTTACCTAAATAATGTCTCTGGTACAGCATAAGCTGTGTTTTTTTAGTTTCTTATTGTATAATCATTTTGAGTTACATTTATCTGGTCCAACATTGCCATTCATAACATTCTGAGATGTCTTTGCTCATGCTTTTAAATATATTTTATTACTTTTAAGTCTAGGCTCCTTTAGATGGCCTGTGAGAGATATCATGTTTCCTTTCACCAGTGCCTCTTATTGCTTTTATTACAAAAAATTATTGTTTTAAACAGGAATTATATTATTTAGTCTGCAGTCAGTTTAAAAATCATATCTTGTTTTATGAGAGGGTTGATAAGTTACAGGAATAAAAATATGTCCTTGAAACTTACTTAGTCAAACAAGGAGTGAATAATCATTAAGGCTTATGAAACATTTGTGATATTTGTGATAAAAATGTTGGGAAAATTATTATGTTTGCATTGGTAGATTGTGAGAAGATGAGTATTTGAAGGTTGTAAGAAAGTGATTTTAGTGTGTGAAATCAGGGTTATTATTTTCTGTTAATTTTCCACTGTTTGTTTAAAATGGGAGTGGCTGCAAGGTCTGCTGGTAACAAAGAATGGTAGATTCGTACCTTATCTCTTGCTTTTAGATACTGGAGTAGACAATTTGCTTAATAAAATCTCTCAGCAATTCAGTTTACTTTAATTTTACTCTATAAAACATATTTGCTGAGTTATTTACAGTAGATTGATAGGGGTTGCTGAAGAATCTAAAGAGGCTAGAAGTACATATCCTCATCAAATATGGCTTTCAGCAGTTGTAAAGCCAATGAAAATGCTGGGTCATTATGATATTATGATAATTATATCATCAGTGCTTGTTTGCTTTTGAAAACTCGCCACCAATTTACAAATAATAGCTTTTTTATTGAAAGAAAGATAGAATACCATATATTTATACATAAAAAGCTTACGATAGTAACTTTCTAAATATCTGTAATGAAACATGACTCCCTAAAACTAAAGTGTATGTATGGTAGACTATGTTGTAGTTCATTCTGAATGTCTTCTTACCCAAAATTAAACGTAACATTTTTTTCATTCTCCTTTTGGATTGTGCACTTACTCCTCGTTGAAGATCAGGTTATTACCTTCTCCATGCATTAGCACCATAATAATGCCATACCTATAGTCGAATTACCTATCAAATGATTTGAAGTTGCTAGAAATTTTCCCTTGAAAAAAATCTTTGTTCCGTGTATTGCGGTGTATAAGTCAGTGATTGGAGTTTTCTTAGCATTTTAAAAATCAATTTGCTCAAGAGGTTGACTAATCATGCTGGTACTTCTAACACTTAGGCTAATGGTCAAGGGAAGTTGTCAGAATTCAATGAAGTCAGTCACAAGTAAAATTAGATGGTGTTAATGCTTTGCCTCGGAATGCAGTTGCATGTGACATTGGTGATAATCATTTTAAGTAATTTTTCTGGAACTTGAATATTTCATGAGTGCATCAACATTTAATGATTTTGCATAAAATTATTCAAGCATGTGGCCTCAGGTTAAGGCTCACGTATGCTCCAAGTCGACTTATATATCACAATACTCGGAACTGAGTCATTTGGAACCCCTTGAATATTGTTTTCTCTTAGCTTATAAAAAAAATATATTTTAATCAGCATATTTCAATGCCATTTGCGTCCAATGCAATTAGTTTTGTTTTCCCAAAAGGTCTTAAAAAGGCAACCCTGTGTGTTTCAGATAGAAAATATTCACATTGACCGTAAGCAATGAAATTTATAAGTGCTTCCCTCAAAAGTGTTTGTTGTACTAATTCAGGTGTCTAAAACAATCAACTGTATTGACCGTAACACAAAGAGAATAAGTGATAACTGTGATTGTATTTTGTCTATTGATGCTACTAATACAATTATGGAAAGAAAGACTGATAATATTTTAAAGGGATGTGTCAGAAGCAGGAGTTTGTAAAGAGCTTTGTTTTTAAAAGAGAAATTGGTGAAGAAATTAATTTGGTTTAGTGGAACATTGTATCTGTTTTCAGCACAATGTAGTCAGTTAACTGAACCTTGGCCTTTTTCTTAGCAAGGATTGTTGAAAAATTTTAAAGCATATGCCAACTGGATCATAAACAAATGGGAAAATTTAAGTAGTATGGTATTTCTTGGAATAAATTTCATGACATCTGTGATTTACTGAAAATGTTGTTGTTATTACTTTTTGTAAAATCCACATTAGTTTAATGTGTGCTTAAGGTGCTTGTTCCATTTTATGCCAGTAATGTTAGGACACCATCATTAATTTTTTATTGCATTATATTATCTAATCTTTTGTAGATTTGGATTACATGTTGTGGGAAAGAGAAAAAATTGTTTGAATGTACACTGATTTTAAGTTGAAATTTTTTTAGAAAGAAGTTATTTTGGGAATACTCTATTAATTACATTTTATTTATCCAGTACCACTGAAATTCCATGTCATTTACTTTACTGACAGTCTATTTATTCCTTAAGCTGAGCTTATCAAGTCTGGTATCAATAATTTGCTTGAGGGGGTATGTTGTTAATATTTTTAGTGGTGTACCAAGTTAACAGTGAATACCAAAATGCCTGTATTTATCCATGTGTGTTTGTCATACTTGGGAAGGTAAAAGTAATGTAGGTGGATCGAACGTATGTATTATGAAACAAATAGCAAATGAGCCTAATTATTTTGCTCTCCACGTGAATCAAAATTGATTTATTTTTGCTGCCACAACAGTACCACCCAGAATGTTCAGCGACCATTTTAAAACGATTCCCTTCTGTCTAAATTCAGTATATTAAATTTATCATCTCAAGAAGTATTTTTGATAATGGAGTTCAAGTGTGTTTGAAATTGCAAAATTGACTGGCCAAATTCTTTCTTTATTGGTGTGTAACCCCTTGATTGAATTGGACTTTATTTCACTCGATGAGTTCCCAAGTATGGTGTGAATGTTGGGAGTGCTTGTTTGTATATTGTGTGATTGCTTGTGTGTTTGTTAGTGGGTGCATATACTGGTGCATAGTTACGTGACCTTGCACGCAACAGTATTTGCTCTGGTGATGTTGTTTCGAAGAAGCTTTCATAAATTACATACGAATTTTCACCAGAACCACTGTTTTCATTTTTTTGTACTCAAAAGTAATTGAGTTTCCAAATTCATTCCTGTGTTTGGTATTGTTCATGTGCCCGTTAAGTTGAAATTTTGTGTGAGAGCTCAAGTTTCTTTTATTTTGTCAGGAAACATTTTGACCACGCTGTTCTGGTATCTTCAAACAAAAATTTCTTGCATGTGTGAACATGCAAATGTATACATTTATATATATATACCTATAATATATATTAAGTATTTATTGTACAGTGTCAATGTGGGTTCCATGCTTCCTTTTGTTTGTGCATAGTTAAACATAATGCTCCTTTGTTCATAAACATTTTTATTGCTAATTATGGTGTATGCCTTTTCTTATTCCTTAATCCTTTCTAAGTTTTCATTTAGTTTTAACATTTGTTAATATTATGCATAATTTGAGAATTTCTGGTAATCTAGTCATCCTGCTGATTCTCTTTTGCTTGTTCAGAATTAACATTTTAATAAATGTATTAACTATTTGAAATCTTTCTTATTTTGTTAATAAACATCATAGTTTCAGCTTAGCATAATACTAGGGCTGGCCAGGTGCATGTCAGCAGATTTCCTTGCTGTGAAAAACTAATGCGATATCAGATAATCCCGACTTCAAAGAAGCATTGGCTGGTAAATCTGCATTTTGAATTTTATCATGAATAGGTGAATAATTTAAGAGACTTTGGGTTATTTCATGGACCACTATGTAACTCTAGATTCCTGATAACTTGAGATCGATCGACAGGGAGAGTATCATGTGCCATCATGTACTAGTAGTGCCGTGTGCTATGAATACACAGTACACCGTTTGGACCCATCTGCATATATTCATCAAAGGAAAGATATATTATTGCTTTTCATTTAAGGAAATCAATCCTATCTGCATGGTTATTCATCTAGTGAATTTCATTGTCAAGTTAGTCAATGCATTACCGGGTATCACTAAATGCTTCCAAAGGCAAAGCTTTAACATTCAATTTAATGAGATGATTATTTGGGTTTATAATGCTCAAGTGATGGTAAATGGATGATAAATTATGTAAATGAACTAACACTCTTCTTTCCAATATATGATATCAGAAAACATATCAGCTTCACAGAATTGAATGTACATTATGCTTGTGCTTTGTTTGTTGACAAACCCTTGGCCCTCCTGAGCAATACAAAGATTGGCATAAATTTATTGAGGGTCACACAGCATGTCTTGTAAATATCAATTAATATTTTTCCGTATGTTTTCCCGGTACATAGTTTCATTTCTCCTCTTTATGGCAGTTCATTTCTCAGCATTACTTTAACTTGAGACACATCTTGGAGAATACACACGCAAAACATATGCATAAAGCTTTAAAGAAACTAGGATTTATGAGCGTACAATAGGAAGGTCATCAGATGAAAAAGTAAACGAGAGCTGCTTCTTCACTTTGGTGAGGCCACTCCTTGAGTATATGCGACCCTGGACAGAAATACTTCACCAAAAAAATTAAACACATAGGAAACCTGCATGCTTCATTAAGATTTGCTATAAGTGAACATAGTGTTTTCAGCTTGTAGCAGGATTAGGTTGTTAGCCACTAGAGACTCGAAGGCTGTACGCTAGGCTTAGTTTGCTTGAGAAATTAGGAACAGGTGTGTTTCAAAGCGACGCAGAGAATGTAATTTTTATACCATATTGTACTTATACGTCCAACAGAAGCAATAAAATAAGAGAGATACTTTGCCAAAGAGATAGGTACGAAAATTTGTTTTTTCCGTGCACAATAAGTGACCATAATGTAAACCGAGCTCCACTCAATACAATCCTAGAATACTCTTTGCCTTCTCACAGAAAAACCTTATCCTTTATACAGCTGGTGTCCTAACACCCCCTGTCACACACCCATACATTGGCTTGGAGGGTAATACGTAGGTGTGAAATAGCAAATTTTTGTATTAAAAAAATTGTTTGAAGGGATGTTGAGGGAGGTCATAAATCCATTGAGGTGCCAAATGCTTGTCCCCAATTTCAACTCCTAAAACTTTATCCTTTACGGATATGGCTGGTGTCCTAACATCCCCTGCTGCACGCCCATGCGGTAGCTCGCAAGGTAGTTAGTAGATGAAGATGTAAAAGAGGAAATAAGATACGTAAAGTAAAGGGCAAGTTTTATGTCTAAGAATAAATGCAAGAGGATATCTGAAAATGGAATACAGAATCAAACAAAACTCCACCTGATGATGTCACTCAGCAATGAAATCTAGATTGTCGTAATAACATGTTTATGTGGAATGAACTAAGTTTTTCATTTTATCACCTACTCTGGATCTCAAATGGCTCTGTTTTGAAACGACTGATATTAAGGGCTGATATTTTGCAAAATGTCTATAGTATGTACAGGCATTTGTAAGTGTCTGTGGGCAAGCTTGGTCGCGCCATTCGTGGACATGAAGAGAACCAATTATTTATGTTGGTACCACATGGCTGCTAAGCGATGTGGGTAGGTTCTATATATTAGGTAAGGTTTATGGAGTCCAGAAAAATGTGGGGATGTTCAAGTGCTGGGGTTGAATGGAGGTTACTTCTCGCCCCAATCGAAGGGTCTATGAAAGAAACGCTCAAGGACAGATTTGCGTTTCCTTGCTTTTGTTACCAATATTTTCCTCCCAGCCGAAATCCACGGGAATGTTCCGCTGCTTAAATGACTCGTGCGAATAAAGTGCATTATTCCTACTCGTTCTGCTCTGAGTTTCCGTGTAGATTGTCAGTTGTATATAGACCTGAGGGAATGGAAGAATTTAGCTTCGATAGGTGAGCACTGAATATTCAATCTGCAAATTTCAAGTGGCTTCAATTTCATTTGTTATCTGTGTAGAGTACAACCCATCTCGTTGATGGAAGTTTACAATATAGCAATGAATATACCTAAGTAATAAGTAAATGGCATGATTATACCCACTAATTTTGAAACTGAAACGAAACTCGGATAAATACTTGGGTACTCAAATGAATACCTATTTCCTATTTATTTATCTGAGAACTCATGTGAATACGTGACTACCCAGTCAAATTTCATGGGTGAGTGCTGTGATGAAGACTCGAGTTCTTAGGTACTACCACTGAATATGAGTATCTAAATGGAATATGCAGTCGAGTACTATGCCATGGCCCTCGACTACCTCAACCGAGTAAGCATCCATATAAGTACTCAAATGAATACCTAGTATCCAGGTATTCATCTGAGTACTCATGTACTTGTCTGGGTACCCATGTATTCTTTCAGGTACTCGAGTACACCTGAATGAATACATTTGGCCCTTCCCTACTCTGAAGCTCAGTGGGTTTGTGAGGAATATAATTGAAGGAATAGTGACAAGAGGAAGATCCTAGTAATAAATAAAGTGAAGAGAAAAGTACACAAGAAGAACTGCTGGGGATTAAGGGAACTAGCATTTGAAATGGATCTAATATCCACTGATAGGTCATCAGTGATTGATCCACTGTGTTTTTGGAAAAATGCTCAATATTAAGTTCATTGAACTATATGGAAGTATGTTAAAATGCTCATGATTGATGCAAAATCTTAACTTGTGCATTGTCAGTACAATTGTATGCAGTGGAGGATAAAGAGGGGGACGGCTGGTCCTCCCCCATTATACTTTGTGCGAGAGGAAAACTGTTGGTCATAAGGTATTCCATGCCCTTCAGGACATAGCAATTGCCCCCTACACCCTCCTGAACAATGTCTTTAATCAGCCCAATTGTAAGAGACATATTGGAAGTGCAGCAGATGGGAATCGCAATTATTTGAAAGTCCTCTGGAAGTGTTCCACTTTGATAGCTATTTTTTATTATCTTATTATCCTTGGCTTTAGTTCTGTGTGTGTTGATGATTTCTCCATTTATGTTGTCTGCTCCAGGCACTTTGTTTTTCTAGAGGTCTTCTACTGATCTATCAAATTAACAAATCGGTATGATTGGGCCCCAATCTTCCTCGTCAACCTTGCTTTTGTTATATATTAGGTTTTCTTCCAGACTATTATTATGACTGTCAGTATTGTATGAAAAAAGGTCATACCTGGGAAAATGAGGACACTTACCCATCCTATTTTTCTGCTCAAGGATGACACAAATTGGGAAAAGGCATCAAATAAGCCATTCCCATAGGGTTTAATCAGGATCATACAATACATAGAGGTAGAATACAACATGTATTCTACCTCTTATCATGCTGAGTTACATTACCTGAAGATTGTTGTCCTTCGTTGAAAGATGCAGCTTTAAATATAGTAAGTCCGTGAGTTATATAAATTAGTATTTTCATAAAAAATAAAAGAAGGCAGAACATTTTGGTTTGGCATTTTCAAATTGTGAAAATCATTATGGCTGTTTGGGGCACCAACCACGATCATCATCCAGTAAATTTTATTCCAGTGAAGCCACCACAGCAACTAATCAGTCAGAAAGAGAGTATCAAATAATAGTTTGCATAGTACAAGTTATGTCGCACCTACAGCCAGGGAAATTTTACTGGCAAAAATAGAATTTTCTGTGAAGTAAAATACCTTGACTCTGGCTTTATAGCCAGTGATGGCTTGGAAGTATTTTCATTATCATCAAGCAGCTGAGTTTGATAAATAATAAATGCTAATTACCATAAAATTTGCAGTTATTTCATTTACCTGAGCTATGGCAGTAAGTGCACAATGAGCACATTAACGGCGGCCGTGAGTTGGAAATGGTTACGAGACCCATATCAATAGAGCTACGGGTATATCGAATCAAACGACTCTGCTCTTATGGCTAGGAATGTGTAGTCATTAAAAATATATGCGTTGAATAATAGGCATAAATAGCACCTTAATTTTAGTATTCATAAGGTACTCCATATAATCAGCAACAGCAGGACTTTTCAACCAAACGAATAAAAATGTATTTCAGAATTTGCTTTGACTCAGGGAGTCAGGCCAGAGAGCCACCTTTAGAAGATGAGGCAGGAAACCCAAAAAGAGGAGAGAGATGGGAGAGGAAGTTACTTTTTGATTTTCCATAGAATGCCAGAAAGCACTGAGTAACTCAGGGAACACCTATACTCAGGAGCTACTAGTTAAAGCATCTAGTTCCCTCCCAAACCTACATGTACATACTAATAGCAGTTTATGATACTTAAGTTTGACTGCTTCAAATTTAGTAACTAAAACCTTCTATGTGAGGACTACTTGAGAGGAAGGTTTGAGGGAAATCAATAAAGCTAAAAGACCATTAGGTACAAAAAACAACTTTTATTTCGCCTATAAGACTTAAAAGTGACCAGATACAAAAGTGTTAAAAAGGTGTATGCCCTGGCAAACACATAGGTATACGAGACTTACAAAAATTTTTGGACATAACTGTGCCTGCACCTGAAATACCACTTCTCAAAAACAAAAAGCAACTATCAATACAATGCAATAAGCAAACAACAAACATAGAGAGCAGACCATTACAACATTAGTTTGCATAAAATTATTAACCTAATACACAGCAACAAGCAGCAACAATCATTAAATATCTCTCACACTATGCAACTCAGCCATACATTCACCAAATAAAGCTTGGAAGATAGCTGTCATGACATTTTGCCATTAAATGCCCAGCATTAAAAAATCACAAGATAATGAACTCTACACCCATTGTCAATGAAACCACTACCTTTTGAGGCTTACCCGAACCACCAATGCAGAAACAATTAACAAAAAAGGTAATCAGACCAGTAATACATAAAAGACAACATCCAGTCAGAACTTGTAAATCTTCTACACTGTTCTAATTCACGATCCAATCACACATTAAACGCATGCTTAAAAAACATCTTTATAGCAAATTCAGTGGAGAGAGAGAACTTCATTTGTTGTTTCTCAAGATTGACAACCCCACCACAGCATATGCACTTCCTTTGCTCCGGGAACTTAATCTTCATCGTCCTCCTCGTCTTCATCTTCTTTATCATCCTCGTCCTTGTCATCAACTTTGTCGTCATCTTCTTCCTTCTCATCTTCGATCTCCTTGTCATCTACACCCTCATCATCTTTTTCATCTTCTTCTCCTGAAGACTCTGCTTTTTTCTCAGCTTTTCTGGGTCGTCCACGGCCTCCTCCTCCTCTCTAACAAAGCAAATAACACAAGTTAGCAATGGAATGGATCAAACCACAAATTTGTGCCACCACAGGGCTTCCACAGCTTCAAATATGCATATTTTGTAGGCTTTAATGAACTAAGCAAATTCCCTCTCACTCTACATAATTCAAGAGTGAAAAATCATCAGACAGGAAAACCTCAAATTTTATGCATATACTTTTGTAGCCCAGGCATTCTTTTCCTCTGTAATATCCATACCTTAACCCAGTCCAAGCAAAAGATGATTATTCGCTGTGAATTTTACTCATTCCAACATTCATTTAGCAGGGAACTCTCACTAAAATCACAACATGCTAGGAACTTTTAATTCAAAGTTATCCACCGACAGGTAAATATTCTGATATGATCAATATCAGTATGATCCAATGTATGGGATCCCTCCAAAATTATTTCTACAACTTTTCAAACTATTGTTTCCTTATATATACAATACTATAAGGAAAAATATAACACAAGTTCTGCAGATCCATGAGGAAAGAATCAGGACAAGTCCTATAACCTTGAGATATATTTATTTTGAGTCGATCATGAGGTATTCATGAAAAATACAGTTCATCTTTACATTAGTTAAGAGCTTTTTTCAAAGTTAATAGTGGGACAGCACGGTATAAGAATGCTACATACAATCCACTCTATTTCAACTACCCTGACATCACTACTATTTTCTCAGAATACATAGTTCTGCATCCCAGGAGCTGAATTTGCCATACTGAGAGTAGAATGTTTTTCCCAGCTCTTAATATTTAATGGCAGGATACATACATGCATGGACTTGGCGTGAAAATACAATTTCATCTCTTTCCCTGAAACTATTATTTCTTGATCTAAAATTCTTTATCCCTTAAGATGAATGTGACATTGAGATATTTCCGAGAGAGAAATCTGTTTTTCTTTCTAACTCTAAAAATTTAATCGATGTACATCTATGTGTCAGGACAAAACTTTTTATGCAAATTAGATGTAATTAGAGGCCTCCATTACACTTTGGTGCAAAAGATAGAGGGGGGAGAATAGAGATTTAGAAGAGGGAAGGTGAAAGAAGTGCTAAGGAGGAGCATAAGTTCAGAAATCTGTAAAATAGGAAATGTAAAATAAAAAGATAAGCTGTCAAAGCCACGACTCCACATTGCCCTTCCATAAAATAGAACTTAGAGACTCCCTAGACTCAGGACATGGCCAGAAAACTATTTACATGCTCACAGGTAGGGATATGCCCCATAAAATGCCTCATTTTGCTCTCCCACCCCTTCAGAGTAATCCTTAACATTGTTGCATTTTCACTCATTGCAAGTAATAATAAATTAACTGTGAGTAAAACTCGGGAGAAATACTTTACATTTTCCTCTCCTGCAAATGTGCATTCCAAATTAAAGAATAAAAAATGCACGAGTCAAGTCTTGTACAGTAACCACTTTTCTAAGTACAACCTACATAATATATGGTTTAAAGAATTTTAAAGCGTGAGGTGCTTATTTCACAACATTGGATCTTATCAATTCAGCCTGATGAATTGATCCATTAAAAATATACCTTCTCTGATATGTTAGTTATTTAGTGACCTTCAGCAAGGCTAAGGACTCGGTCATTTGTGATATTTAGTATAGGTGGGTAGAGAGGAAAGCAAATTACTATTCTGGATTGTATCTGGTAGAAGTGAGATAACAGGGATCACATGAGCTCTCTCACCAAATGAAAGTGCCAAACTGTTTAACATCATATCCAATAGGTTAAGAGCTACACTGGGAATGCCCACCACATAGCACAAGGACCCACCATAAACTCTCCATCATTGACCCGATTGGAGCCCATGAATTCTCTCATTAGGCCCACTTAAGCCTGCCCTTAGCATATCCCTTTACTGAGTATTTACACTTATGTTTCTTGGCCTCAATTGCCTTCTTAAGATACCCAAATGCAAGGACACACTGAGTTTGATAGCGTGATGGTATAGGCACCAAAGTGCACAAAACACTTCCAGAACCAGAGGGAAAGAGAGATTATTAAAAAAATTTGAAAATGACTTTGATAGCACCGAAACTGATTGAGACCATCTTTGGGGTTCAACAATGCCCTCACCTTTACTGGAGCTGCCTTCTTGCTCTTTGGTGGTCTTCCCCTCCCTCTCTTTGCTGGTGCAATGTCAGAGTCTCCACCAGAGTTCTGCTTCTCTTCTTTTTCTTTGACTGCAGCCCTCGCTCTCTTCTTAGGAGTGGTATCCTGTGATTTAAGTTCAATGTACCACAGCTTACCAACAACATACTGCTTAATATTAACCAAATTCTAAAGATAGAGTCATGTAAAATAATGAATATTCTTTCCTGGAGCAGTATAACAATTTAATACAATCTAAACAATTTCAACTTGAGCATCCCTTTCCATTTAGTCTCCTAGCCTAAACGTCAATGAATCAAGCATAACTTCCCAGCTGATTGGCAAATTGTCAACGTTTGCCACTCTGCCTTCTGATTCACTCACCCTCCAAGTCTAGCAATCAGCTGTACTCCCATTGACTGAAGATGTTTCATAGGCTTTGCACAAATGTGTGAAAATTCCCTACCATTTCTTCGCACACATATTCAACCATATAACATTTTTAACGTGTATCATGATCACTCCATTATGAAAGCTTCCTACAGCTATTCTATCAGTGGTATAAAACTAACTATGCTCACACACCCAGGAAACTTCAAAGGATTCAAACCCACAATTCCAAATTACTAGCACTGGTTTTGGCTGAAAAAATGCGGGGTATTACTTTTTGGGCAGCCCTTGAAAATGCTTGAATTCTCTCCTCAATTGACTACTTTAGCCTCAGACCCACAGGAGGATGGACTGACAATGCAGATGAAGGCAACCAAGGACCTGGCTTCCTTACGAGCAAATTCAAAAGGGCATTTGAAGAAAAAGAGCAGGCAACATAAACAGAGACAAAGCCAATGCACTTAAGCCTTTCCTGACAAATCCTATGGAGGATAATCAAACACAGCTACACTGGTGTAAAGACAGATGTATTCTAAGAGGAGTATAATAATAGCAGAACTGAAGAAAATAAGAATGAAGAGAAGTGAAGATCACAGAACACAAGAGCTTACTGACATATGCTACCAAAATACACAAATAAGCAGCCAAAGAATAGAATGAAAAGTTAAAGAAAACGTCATGGACAACCACTGGATTCAAGAAGAATGGAGGAATCATAGAGGCTCAATTCTCGCAGAAAAGATAATACAGGTCAAAAAACTAATGTTTGTGGCATTGACTGATTTGGAGAAAGCATGGAGAGGAAGGCAGAAAAATAAAGCTCAACTAAACAAAGGAGTTAGATAAGGATTAAAAATTTCACAGACACACTTTCACACAAGGAAAATGATATTAAAAATCTGAAGATATGGAAGTCGAAAAATATAGGAGTATAGAGATGTTTTCTTCATATTGACCAAGGCATTTTAGTCTTGGCATAGTAGCCAGGATACCCAGCAAGCTTCCTCAACCACAATGTGATAACAGCCTTGAGCTAAGAATGCATTCATGAGGGAAAAACAACTGCTGATCTCTAAGACAAATTATGATTACCAATAAGGGGGAAGAACCTGAAAACATTCTAAAGGAATGTAGTGAAAAAGCTATGAGACATGGACTATGGAGAACTGGATGAGTAGCTGCATTCTTGAGGCTTTTCAAACTTGGTGCTTAAGGCAGACACTGAAGACCAAATGGGTGGATTGGATTCAAAACAAGGAAGTGCACAGAAAAATAGAAAACCATATGAAGCATAAAGAGGAGGGCACGGTACAGATGTAATGCGCACACATGGAGAGATGAATTTTTAGAGAAGATGTAAGAACAGAAATCCTCACAAGGAAATCTTGAGGCCATACTTATGTCAATAAATTGGGATACCAAACGGAATAACTACGATGTCATGAAGCTGTAAGCAGAGGATGGGGTAGAAAAAGGGCCGCAAGGGCAACCTATCCTAATATTAGTCATCAACTAATGAAAACCAATGAACCCCTTGGTAGAATTAATAGTAATCTCTACCACCTCATTGAATGTTTACATCGATGCCATTCACTTTGGTAAACATTGTAATCTGATTAACTGGGCAAATATGGTGTAGATTGATACCAAAATGCATGACTCTATCCTGGCATTGGCTGCATTGGAAAGATTTTTATTGTATACTGATTACCTAATTCTTCATGCATTGCGATGAAACGGTGCAACATTAACGAGTACAATACTCCTATCACATTATAATGACCTGCGATTGGAGGGTGAGAGACGAGGAGGTATTCCTCAGGAATTCTAATCACGAAAAGTGTTGAAATATAAGTCTAACCGGTGACTACAGAATGACAGCTAGAACTTGGTCCCCACACTTTCAAACAGGACTTTCTGTGACACAACTGTAAATTAAAAATAATGTATTCCTACAAACCTTGGTTTCCACTGCTGCTGCAGCCTTTTTTGGTGGTCTACCCCGGCCTCGCTTCTCGGTCGAAACGCCTTTCTCATCAGCCATTTCAATTGAAAATTTGACACAATGAATAGGTCCTGCAGAGCAATCATTTAGGGCAAAACATTTAAAATAGTTACCAGTCAGGATATTATCCAGATATAATCATTTGACCTTACACAAATCACGGCGACCGAAATAACGATTAAGAATATTAATTCCTCCACTATCTTTAAGCATTAACAAACTCAGAAATTCATGACAATTTAAATGCACCTTACCCATGTATATTGAGATTTTTCTCCAGTAATTCTTTGACGTTACACGCTGCAAAACACCCCTTACTTACGCGCTTAACTTCAACAAAATTTTTTTGATAGAGCACTTACTTTAAACACTTGTTCTTGTTCCGCGCCCGCCATTTTCAAATTACCTGGTTGAGCACAAATGATTTTAGCACCCAAGCCGAATTATTTCCCCTTCCTGGCGAAAAATTTCGGAGTACACTAATTTTCTACAAGCAATATATATTTTGGTGAATTTTTTCACCAGAAGAATTCGCTATTCAAAATTTATTCATAGTACCTCCCCGGTAATAAGTTTAACCATCTCAAGACTGAAGGTTACTTTCGATCCACCGGGACGCCATAGCTATTGCAATTATACTCGAAATATTCGCCATAAATTCGCTAGGACGCATACAAGCTATGCCACATGCTATACACATTTTTGCTTAGTTAGGGATAATTTTGCTAGTGTCCCAAATTACCGTTTGACGTAAATACAGAAGAACAGAGAGCTAAAGCTATCAATAAGGACATACCTTTTCAGGAGACAATGGCAGCCGGTAGGGACGATGCGCGCCACTCCCGCCGAATTGACATACGTTGATACGTCACACCGGTGCACTAACCAATCGAAATCAGGTACAGGAGGCGAAAGCAAGTACACCAATGCAATGAATGCAACTCACAATGCTGCTCTCGTTTATTAGTGATTGAAGTAGAGGTACTCTCTCTGAAGATCTCTATTGGATTTTCACCTTTATGTCGTACTATAGAGCTAAGTAACCTATCTAGAAATATAATACTGCAATCAATGGGAGAATGTAAACAACTGTGGGAAGCCTGGCTATCAGCTGGAAATTTCTCCCATTCGTGGAACCACACCGAGGTAATGTGAATAATTTTGCAATGACGGGAGGACTCGGACCGTGATTATACTTTTGTAGTTATTCGAGAAATATGTTTGAATGCACATGTCACTGTTTAGCCATTGGAACCCCCCATGCATTTTTCGATAAAAGGGAGCTAATAGTGGTAACTACGCTCAGCATTACCATAGGGTTGTGATCTTAGCTCAAGTGATGAGAACCCTTGACTAATCATTGGCCAGTGCGATTATGTTTTTAGGCTTGTTCACTTGGCATTAAGAACAAACTACCCTCGTGATAGCTGCTCGTTTAGTGCCAGTACACTGGTTATATCACTAACCTACAATTCTGCAAGAAATTTCTAAACGGTGCTTAATTTCATCCATTTGTTGTACTCACTGTTAAGAGGCCATCAATAATTAACTCGATAATTGGAATATGCAATTGGATGGAGGGGTTGATGAGGATCGGCATAGGAATAAAAAAATTCATTTAGAATAAGACAATAGATTAGCTACTGTTTATTTATTATGTGGAAATGCTCTAGTACATTATAAATTTTCCGGGGTCACTACCTTACATTTGCATAATTGTACGTGATTAATAGAGCACGTAAATGAGACGTCTTTCACTTGAACACATACACAATCAAAACATGAAAATAAAGACAAAGTGAGTCAAAAAATAGACACATAAAACTCAAGGAAAGGCCAGACAAAACGGTTAACATATTTCCACTCCATCTTAAATCTAACCTCGACGATGCACTAAAATGTAGTCCTCAAAAGCTTGAAAAAGGGCCCCATTGGCTTTTTTTCGAGATTCTCTGGAGCAATATCCTTTTAGCAGCCTCTGAAGTTACACTTTGTTACCTGGATTGCAAAGTTACACTTTGTACTTGGATTTTGGCCACTTTCAGCAAGTTGGACGCCGTTAACTACCCAACATTGTAGCCGTTATAAATTTCAAAGGTTCGCAATGACTATCGCTTTTCAATGATGCTCCGGAGACGTTATGTACATGAGCACTTAAAAAAAGAGTAGGAATATGTAAGAAATGTGGACTTTCGCATGACTTTGTACTTTCAATATTACTCCCGGGCAAGGAATGATTTTTTAATGTGCTACATTGTTCCTTACGTATGAACGACAGTTGCTCTTCATGTTACGAACTGCTATTTAAAAAAACCGGTAAACCACCTTAGTTCGTGCACCTACACAAAAATGTCAGTTTTTTTGTATCCGGCACTGAAAACCTAGTTCTGCTCAATCACTGCATAGTTTTCTGTATAGCCTTTCCTCAATCCAAAGCCAATATTTTCAACACAATCACTTGCGGCAGACTGTCAGGACTCTCCAAATCTTCACACTACAAGGGCATGGCCTTGCTTACTTGCTCTCTTCGTCATCCTCGTCCTCTTCATCTCCACCTGAAGATTCTGCGGCGGCCTTCTCTACCTTCTCTTCCTTCTTCGGCCTCCCACGTCCACGGCCGCCACCGCCACCTCCGGTGGTCTTCTACAAAATGAGAAAGGAAATATTGTTAAAATGTCTTAAATTCAGACTCCGAAAAAAATCCCAAATTCAGACTCCTAAAAATTTCTTAAGTTCCGAAAAAAGTTTCCTCGCGGCCAGCTAAAGTAATTCGTATCAATTCCGATTTTATAAAATTACCCACAAGTTCAAAATCTCAAGACCATTACCCCCAGGTTGGGAGCGGATTGTGGTAAATAACATAAACGGGAAACTTATTTTACCTTGGCTTTGGCTTTCCCCTTCTTTCCGGAGCCCTTGGGGCGACCGCGTCCCCTCTTGGCGGGAGTAGCCTCGGACGCGACGGCGTTCTTCTTGTCGTCGGCCGGCTTTCCCCGCTTCTCCGCCTTCTTGGGTGCCTCCTGCAAGAGAATTGAAATTAATAATGTAACGGATTTAATGGCATGCGCAATTACCAAATTTCATAGATTGCTCCAAAATGTTCAAGTACCTTGACTTCTACGACCTTTGAAGGGCGGCCCCTCTTCTTCTCGGAAACTGCATTATCATCTGCCATCTCTGAGGTCTGAGAACTGAAGAAAAATGCCCCGGTTAGTCGAGGAAGCAATGAATTTTGGCAAGGTTATACACTCAAAACTTGCAAGCAGGCGATATCGGGCGGATAAGGAGGGCGCGTTACGGGGTTTTCTATTGAGAAAGAGATCGCACCAAAAGAGATTAAATCCAGTGTCTTTAACGGAGGGTCACAGTTACATTAAAAATTGTCTCAAAGGCAAAATACCTTCCCGCGTAATGAACACAAAGTGACTTCTGCTTTCGGACGTCAGGATCAACTGGAGGAAATCTTTTAATTTCCACAAGAACTTCTCAATTCAGTAAAGCCCAATATGGGGCGGCGACTGACCAAATAATCACGTAAGCGATGGCTGAAAGGCGCAGCTAAAATATTATTCAAAATTTCCATTGCGTTTCAGGATACCCTTAAACTATCGGGTAATCACAAGCGCACCTCTAGTAAATAGGATTCCCGATAACCATTAAGTTCGGTAGTAAAGGATTTTGCTTCAAATGCACCCTAATTATTTTCTATTTTCATCAATATTTAACAAAAACTACGCAGGATATCCTCCTAACTTACCGAATGTTTACGCGGTGAAAATTCCGACAACTTCACCACACTTAATGAATTCGGCTTAATATTTAAATTTTACTGAATTAGAAGTAAAAATTTGCCGCAGTATTATGCTAATACACCCTCGCAATCACTTAATAAAAAATGTTTAGTATAAAACTACTGGACACAGAACAGCGTCAAATAATTTTGCGCGCCCGCCATTTTCAAATGGATTGGATCACGCCTAACTAAAATGCTCGACATTGTATTTTTCTATTAATAGAATGTTCTTAGTAACCACTTCCACTATTTTTTTATCGAAAGAACTAAAATTACTGGGTCGATTATGTAAAAAAACAATAACACAGTGAGTATACATTTTCTAAAAACTCAATAATAAGTTTGGGAACTTGTCTCACTCTTCGCAGAGGACCCGGTAAGACGCCATGTAAGCATCTCCCAGGCTTGCGCCACTAATGAATGATTTTGTGTGTTCAAATACAATTTCTATCTTAAAAAGCAAAAATTAGATATGAAACTTTGACTCAGTAGGAACCAGACAATAATTTTAAACAGTAATTAAATAAATGGCAGCACTACCTTTAAATTGAGATGAAATCCGGTGCACCCTTCGTCGCAGCGATCACTCCGTCTCACAGGCCGTTTCGCGTCTGTAGTGTCAGCGCGTGACTCCAGAGAGCGTCTGGTAGCCTTTCCCTAATTCAAAATTTGAAAGAGGTTCGGCCAATGAAAAGCGGCCATGGGGCCACTACCCGCCCCCCCTGGCTCTGCTACCGGACAAAGATTTTGTGATATTTTGTAATTTTTTTTAACCTATTAAAATAGAATTGGGCGACGTATATTTTAATTATTATTCCCTCTGAGCTTACTGAAATTAAATTATGGTTATGTACTTTTTCCCAAGCGATACGCCATCCTAAATTAAAAGGCCTAATTTTTAATAATACTCCCAGGCTGCATTGTGTTCTTCAGCCCGGCGAAATTCTTCCTGTAAGCATTTTCCGCAAATTGCTAACACACGGGATGGACGCGGCAATACTACGATCCACGATGTATTTTTCTGTAACTGGGTGAGTATCAGACTTGTTGACAGATATTTAATACACAAAAGTTGATGGACCCTGAAATTCACCTAGCAGACAAGCATGGAATAACGTCTGATATAATGTGCGGTAAAGAGGTGGTTGCTCAGAAGCCTCCGTGGCGCAATCGGCTAGCGCGTTCGGCTGTTAACCGAAAGGTTGGTGGTTCGAGCCCACCCGGGGGCGAATATTTTTATACCCGTTTTATCGAAGTAAACAATTTGCTTCCCTCCAGGAATTTTGCAGTCATGTTGGAAATGGAATTTTTGTCATTTCACACATAATTTTGTATGATATGCATCGAGCCGCTTACGAACATAAGTTTTGGGGTGCGGCAATATAATATTTTTTTTTGGATCGGGGTGTAGTCCGGCATTTACTTTGTGGCTGCATTATGTATTAAATTACAGGTTATTAATATTGTCTATAAAATCAAAGAATATTAGAGTCGATATTATTAGATTATGATTGAATTTCACTCATCCTACCGAAAATCGACTGGGAGCGATTTATAATTTCGTTGTTGTGTTTTGTGGTGGTTGCCATTGTTTGTATTTTCAGTACTATTTGGAGTAATATTTAATTTAAATGTCAATCGCTCTTTTCTTAAATTGATTGAGAGGGATGACGGGGTAATCCGAGCAGGAAGGTCATTTTCTACAAATTTCTACTGTTTTACGGAGAGTATTTTCTTTAAATCGAGTAATGGACCGTGTGTGGTTGGTCCGAATCTTTTCTTAGCAATTTTTATTTAAATAATACTAGTATTCCGTCCCCAAATTGTCTTTTTTAGAATCCTTAAATGCAGATGGAAGTATTTGTATTCGAGGTTTCACATTCCATGCCCCCCAGTTTTTATTTCACGTTATTATATCTCTGAATCAACCGTGTGGTGGCTTGCGAGGTATTATGTAGAGGTAGATTATGACGTCAACGTGATTTTGTGGAAACTAAAGATCGAGGTCATATCAGCTATTGTGCTTTCATTTGGGGCGTTCCTCTCGTCTTGCAGAATTTTATCTTCGTCAATTCAGTACTATCACGGGAAATCTTCACATCCCTCTTGCTTTTCTCTCGTTGACTCCTTTAAACAATCGATTAATGGTTCGTTTTGTAGAAGGGAAAAATCACTCGCTAGTTATGTGTGCCTGGGATCACGACCGTATCTTGCTATCCCCCTGATTATCGTTCTCGTATCGTTCAATATCACTCATTATCTAAGCGATCTAGGCCTTTTTTTCTTTACATGTCGTGTTCGTCTGAGCACGACATGTCTGAACACGTACACATACTTGTGAACTGCAATGCTCTTTGAATTGTAAACAAGAGTCGTTGTTTTTGTCACCGGCGTCGAGTTGTTCTCTCCATTTATTTTGTTAGATCCCAGGAACAGTTAAAAAAAGAAGAACAACTTTGTATTTCCTCGTAAATTCACTGCACGTGCATACTTGCGAATGAGGTATCGACGCTTTATGTCATCATCAGGGTTATCTGAAACACTTTTCTTGAAATCAAAGTGATGTGGGCAATGAATTTAAACAGAATCACTCGGTCATTTTTCACATCTCTAAATTAATAGGAAGTTCATAAGTTTACGTCTAAGTAGAGCATTTTAATTACTTTCTTTTTTGTCAAAGATTCAAACTCCTTAGTAACGGGGCTATGGCAACGCATATATATTATGTTACCCTGTACTGTTTTCCGTCGTCATGGAGACGAACAGCGGTGCTATTTAGGTGCAATCTTGAGAATTAGCTGCCCTAAGCATGACTAATTACTCTAGAAGAACGGTGCACGTCTTATGCACTTCCCTGAGACGATTTTCGTATCTCCTCCATCGGTATAGGTTATCCTGGAATTTTCATGGCCACAGCTAAATGTGCTGGAGACTATGTTCGCACTGCCATAACTCCTAAAAAGAAGAGCTACGACCTCCTGTCTATCAGAAAAAAATGCGATCGATTAATCAGCCCTTACCACCAACAGGCGTTGGGCACATTCTTCCTAAACATTAACTGTTTAAGGCTTAATGATGTGGAATAAAACAATGAAGGACGAAATTTTAAAAATATAATTCCAGCATCATTTTTATTAAGGTGGCTCTGGCGTGGCTATATAAGCAAAACCAATACTTGACCACACATTTTTATTTTTGGCTTAAAAAATCCTGATTTCGCTGATGAAATAGTTTTTCTTTTGAAAACCAAAGTTAAGGTATAAAAAAGTTCATCGACGGATATTTTTTTAACGAAACATTTGTGCAGGCATATGAGCCGACTGAAGAGTCATTTGTATGGACCTACCACAATTTGGCTGCAGTCACGTTAGTAATTTTGCTAATAACGTTAAATTTCATTTGGTAACATACCTATATTTTCTTTTTATTTCATTTCCTTGGACTATTTGCTTCAAAACAGTTTAACTGAAGAGCTTTGACATGTGTACTTGTTCAAAGTGGAGTTTTTCTTCGGAAATCCGAGCTATCTCCATTAGAACCCATGTTAAAATCTACACATTTGAGCCTGAATTACAGTAAAACTAGCCTGGATTCCCTATTTTTAATTCATTTCAGTTTATAAAACCAACTTCAAAGATACGATATTTTAGTTTTCAGAAAATCTGGGCTAAGTGACACTGAGTCCGGAGCCATGTTAACACGCGTTTTATTATTTCCACCATATAAATAGATATACTGAAGTGAAGTACGGTTGAAGAATTTTTAGTCTTACGTGCAATTTTATTTCAATCAGCACTCAATGACCCACGATGCGCATTCCAATCTCCTTAAGGTAGTTTCAGTGAGAAAGTTACCTAGTCATAATAGAGACCACATCTGAATTATGCGCTTTAATTTCGTCAGCTCTGGGACACATGAATTACACACTACACTATTCTCGGTATAAAATTGTAGTTTTATATGCCAGCAATTCTAAGGAATTAAATGAAAATATCTAAATTAGTCTTTAACTTGCCTCATTTTTTTACACTCCTTCGAAACGGAATGCTTTTCTTGATCCCGCAGAAATTACTGCGGCGACAATGTGATTCATTTTCAAAAATAGTTAAGAAAACATACTAACTACCCATTGTTAATTTGTTGACGAGATCTAGGCGTTAGAAATTCCTCATTTTTAAAGTCCCTCATGTATTTGGAAGGGTGAGATATTTTTCTTCAAAATGAGACGAAATTTGATTTCTAGATAAAATAATATTTCGATCAAATTACCTTAACAAAAATATGAATAGTGTCAGAGGAAGAAGTGGAACTCTTAAAGGCATGGGTGACTGAGGTGTAGAGACACTGAAGAGGAGGAATATTTGTAGACTTCGTAATAGGAGAACCTTAATGTAGCCGTGTATTAGTATAATAGAAGCGAAAGTGGTGTCAACGGAATAAATTATTAGAATGGAGCCAGTTTTTTTAGGTTTATGGCAGTTTGAGTGAGATAGTTCCCTAGTCATAAGGGAGACCATATTCTAATTATACGTTTTAATTCGTCAGCTATAGAAAACATTAATCTAATACTATTTTATTAATAGTGCCACAATATACTTGTACATGACTGAAATTCTTGAAAATCAAATGAAAATATCTATATGAGTCTGATTTGACTCACTTTTTGCACGCGGTACGTTCAAAACTCCACAACGGATGGTTTTGTGCGATTCTGAAAAAACTTGCGTTGACAATCTGATTTATCATCAAAAATATCCGAGAAAACATATTAAATACATACTGTAATGTTTTCACAAGATCAAGGTGTTAAAAATTTCTCATTCTTCAAATAAGTTCTCTCTGAAGTGCGTACACGTAACATTTCCTATGTAAAAGGGCTGGTATCATCCATCAAAAATCTCGGAAAGTAGTTCGGTAAGGGGCTGATATTTAGGTATCTTTGGAAGAGTAAAATATTTTTCGTTATAATGAGACTGAATTCAATGAGTTCTAGTTGAAATGATATTTCGCTCAAAATGCATCAACGGCGATGACTTCAGTTATTGGCAGTGTTCTCCGAAAGTGAATGGCGTGAACAGCTTCATCTACGGATGTTGTACATCGGGGAATGGACGGGATACACTTTTTTCATTAACTAGCCTCACATCCTGTACTCTCTACCTACATCTACATAATACCCTGGGGGCCGCCGCATGGGTGTGTGGCAGGGGGTGTTAGGTCACCAGGCGTGTAAAGATTTAAGTTTTTGGGAAATGAAATGGTGACATGTGCTATAGCAGTGTATTTAGTGATTATCTATGTGACAGAAATAACTGCTAAATCGACCTATTTCTCGTGATGGGAAGAAGTTATCATTCGCCGCGACCACATTGTTCGCTAGCTAATTCATAGGTTGTTCATTACTAGGATTGATAGACTGCAGCCCTCCACCCTTCCCTACCTAATGCTAGTTCCCTTACCTCCTGGTATCTCTTTCTATGTACTTTCCTCTTTTTTGGCCCATTTACTTATTCCTGGGCCTTCCTCTGGTGACTTATCCCTCTGTTTTACGTTCAATCCTGTTATTCACACACCGATTGTGCCTCAGGCAGTCCAATCCATCTGGTTCTTCTTTTCTGTATGATGTTCCATATGGTCCTTTCCTCTTCCATATGGTCCTTCCTCTATACGTCTGTACACTTCACCATTTCTTATTTTGTCCGTCCATTTTATCTTCAGCATCCTACTCCAGTACCAGGTTTCGAAGGCATCTAGTCTTTTCTGGTCAGCTTTTCCAATGGCCAATGCTTCCGATCCATAGAGAGCTACGCTCCAGGCTAATGTTTTCACATACTGTTTCCTGGTTTGCTGTCCTATCTTCTTTGAGCACAGCAGTTGTCTTTTTCCCATGAACGCCTTCATAGCTTGGACTATTCTCCGCTTTATGTCCGTTGTACTTCTTCCGTCCCATGTGATGGTGCTTCCGAGATAGGTGAAGGAATCTACTGTCTCTAATTTCTCTCCAACCAGTCTGAGATCAGCATTCAACTTCTCTCTTCCGCTTACTAGTATGCTAGCTAATGCGTCGGTAAATCGGCCGCGAGTCACATGATGCGGCTGGCGCGATGTTTATCCCCGTCGTGGATCTGGAGTGAAATTTGAAAATGACAATTTTACTTGGTATCATATTTTCAATGATAATATTTTTTAAAGATTTCTTTCGCCCGAGGGCGTTTTTTTTCATAATTAATGAATATATAAATAACGTGTAATGACCCATTGTAATTTCAACTAATGTTGCCTTATCTGTAAAAAGGAACTTGCATGTCTCTTGTATGAATTTTGTATTTTCATTGCTATCATGCATAAATACTCGTTCAAGCTAATTTGAACAATAACTTAAGAACTGTTATCAGTATTATAGCAATTCTTTTTGTGATTCTGAAAATATGGGCGTAGCGATTATGTACCCTTGGACCTGTGATGTAGTGATTTTATTAATTTCTAGAGTGATAACGGACGTCTTGAAGTGATTGGATAAATATTGTAGTTACTGAGTATAGTTTGATGTTATTTATTATCAAAGTGCGGCTCCTAATGGAATTTAATAGCTAACTACTGATTTACAATCAGGATTCCACAGCAATTATGCACTGTTTTAATAGCGTCGATCACCTGCTCGTAGGCATTAGAGGTGAGAGGTAATAGTATTCGAAAAGGTTATCTGTTATTCAAGTATAATCCCTCTCATTGCTAATCTGTGTAGGTTTATACATAAGTGTGACGCCGGAGGGGTCTCTTCTGTGGTGTGTGGCTGGCGTTGGATTTCCACCCAAAATTCACCACGTTACTTGCTCCAAGACTTTTTGCACTTACGTTCCCATCCAAGTGTATAAGTGAGAGATATTTGAATTTTGTCGAGCAAAGATGTACATCTGCATACTACTCTGCGAGCTGCCACTTCGGCGTGTGGCCGGGGGTGTTAGGACACCAACTGTGTAAAGACGTGAGGGGTAAGGATTTGAGAGGTGAAATGGTGACGTGTATTATGGGAGTGTATTTAGTGGACCTCAATTTTCATTGTTGTCGCTTATTGTGCGCGAAAAGAACGAGTTTCTGTACCTTTCTGATCGGCAAAGCATCTCTCTTATTTTATCGCTTCTGTCAGGCCTAGAGATGTAGTGAGGCATCATGATAATATTCTCTGTGTCGCTCTGAAACACAACAGTTGTGAACACCTCTAGCAATCTAAGCCTATCGTGTAGCCTCCGAGTCTCGAGGGGCCCCCCACCTGAATCCCTCTAAAAGTTGTGAAACACTATATGTTCGCTCGTAGCGAAGCGTGCAACTTTTCTTTGTATTTTGTTAAATTTTTGGTTAAATCTTAATGATCAGGGTCCCAAAGATTGCCTATTGGATGAGATGTCACTGGTTTTAAACTTTCTAAAAAGTGATTTTACGTGGAGTTCTTGCTACTTAGGCTGCCGTTTAATTGATAATTCAACACTGTATTTAAAAATCCACATTTACTCGTTACCCAGCAATCCATCTCAATGTTGTACGGTACGAGGTGATTTCTCACCAAAATGCACTGCACTACACGCTAATAATTTTAATGAAACTACGACTAAGAGACTGTTTACAGATTAGCATTGCGAGGGATTATGCTTGAATAACAGCTTAACTTTCCGAATACTATTACCTCTCACCTCTAAAGCTATCGAGCAGGCGATCGGCGCTATAAGAACAGCGCGTATTTACTGTGGAATGCATGGCATCGCTAAATGTTATCGACGTCGTGAGAAATGAGATGGGCTTCCAACTTTGCTCAAAGATCTATTCAATACTAGCGGAGGGTACCCGTTGAAATTCAATGGGTGTGAGAAACATTGAACTTATTTTATGAGAAAACCAATAATCCTGAAGAATTCTGTCAGCGTGGTAATTTGAGGAGCTTGTAACCTATCTTGTACGTTGTGTTCTTTTTAGTAGACACGCTGACCGTTTTTCTGGTGCATTATTACCATTATTATTCGCTTCATGTAAGTATTTTTGCACATTTATTTGCGTGTGTAGTCTATTTAATTCCTTTATGTGTATCGTTTACTACGTAAGTGCTCTCTCACATACATGCAGTGCATCTATGAAGCGACTTTGAGAATAGACGACGGAGAGAGAAGAGTTTACTTATTGTAAATATATATTGAATTTATCGAAATCCCCCTCGAAGCAATCTATCTTGGGGCTCTTAGGACTCTGGGCCCTTCTTATACAGATTTTATTTCTACGTGCTATCTTGGGCCTACAGAAATACGTGATCTTTAAATGCTAGAGGCGTGAGTATCCTTTGAAAATCAAATTTCTGGTTGTCGAGGAAATATGATATTGTTGATTTCAGAGAATAATGTGAGATTTATTAGCCTAAAATATGATTTTCAGACAAATCGAAGCGTAAAAGAAAATCGATTGAAAGAATTAGAAACTTGATTTATTCAGCCATCCAATAAAAACTCCCAGCCGTATATCTTGAGTGAAAGTACTTTTAAAAAGCAAATATTGAAATCACTGCACCGTACCCAATGCTCAGCATGGACCACCATGGCGAGCTTTCGTGGACCCTGAGGGATTTTTGATATTGTCTACGTTACAATCCTACTAATATTATAAATGTGAAAGTTTTTATGTTTGGATGTTTGTTACTCAATCACGCAATAACTATTGGACCGATTGAGCTGAAATTTCGTATGTAGATAGAAAATATACCTGTGGGTAATATAGGCTATATTAAAAAGCCCTCAGGGTCCCCTAAGGACCTCCAAAGGCCCCTCTGGTGGTCCATGCTAATCATTGGGTTCGTTGCAGTGGTTTTATTTTTTGCTTTTTAAAAGTACTTTCACTCAAGATAGAGGGCTGGAATTTTTTTATCAGATGACTGAATAAATAACTATTCTAATTCTTCCAATTGATTTTCTATTACATTTCGTATTCGTGTGAAAGTCATGTTTTAGCTGAAAAATCTCACATTTTCTCTGAAATCAACAATATCATATTTCCTTGGCAACCAAAGATTTGGTCTTCAAAAGATATTTACGCCACTAGCATGTAAAAAACATGTTTTCCTGCAGGCCCATGATATCACGTTGAAAGTAAATTTGTATCAGAAAGGCCCAGAGTCCTAAGGGCCCCATGATAGATTGCTTAGGTGGGCAATCGATAAATTCAATGCATATTTACAATAATTATATATTCAACACTCCGGAGGGAAAGCCATAAATATAGTGTCTAAGTTTATTTTCTAATGAGCTGATACCGATGCTTTAATGATGGCCAGTGGTTATAAGCATTAAACGAAAAAATAAATTAAAAATCCAACACAAAAATACCAAAAAAGGATACCTATATCAAGAAAAATGGGAAACTAGGTCCGTCACCTTCCCGTGGTGTTTTTCGGGTTACACTAAGAATCGCACAAATTTCTTCCTAACCCCAACCACGGAAGGGTACCCACTATTAATCTGGTTCAAATATTGACCCGTCTGTTTCGAAACTTCAATCTGTTCTAATGTGGCGGAAACTAGAATAACGTCACTACAATCATCTTACCCAAAAGAAAAACGGGGCATTCTGCTCAATGAACTCCATCAATGGATGAAAATCGACAATTGACCTAAGAATCAACATTTATTTTTTATTTAAAAACCGAAACCAATGATTATGGCTACCCTTTACGCCTAACAATAAGACGCAGTCCTGGTAACGGAGGATAAATTGGTCAAATAAACATGGCTGCTGCTGCAAATGATCCGTTTGACATTTTCAACCGCTGGGTTGTACCCCTACTCTCCAATCCTGCTTGAAGATACTCAACGCCCGTGTCCAAAATGAATATCGCAACTGAAATAAGTCATTGAATGCAAATATATGTATGTACACACGGGAAGCGATTATTAAGTTCATTCATATTTACTTTTTTATATATTAGTAAGAATTATAACCTGTACATGATCAGATATCGAGTCCTACCCTGATTGTTGAATAGTAGCCTTGTGGTAATAATGGAATTACCTTGACGACCTTCGGCCAACATTTTCTCGTTCTTATAATTTAGAATGCTTAGCAAGTCGACCAAGTCACACCCGGAAAAAACGAATTACCGTTCTCAGGTGATAGCGTTCAAATGTATGTATTATAAAATATCTGTCATTAATGACATTTCACCAGCGTGTACTAAACGATGGGATTCCAGCAATGTTGTATAAATTGCGAATACTATTGCATTTTGCTTGTATTGGAACCCAGATGTAAGAATTATGACAGGAATTATAAGGAACGTGTTTAAATACTACATAACAGAGTAAGAAACGAGGATTAGAAATTAAATCCAATGATAAAGTAGCTACACATTTATTATTTTTCGCGGAAATGGGACATTTTAATTGACCTGAAGATAGATATCGCCTCGCTGTTACAATTGTGACTCTCCTTTCACCGTGAGACGCCGCATGACGGAGTGTGACGAGGCTCTTCATCTCGCGGGCGATAAGGCGCTATCTAAAATTCGTTCCAGAATATGAACCCAATGGCCTGAACCAAGTATTTTTTTCTGAAACAATCTGGCCTTTGTAATATTGAATGAACCATGTAACGTTGTGTACTGGCTGTCATGCGTGAGTGACAGGTTATAAACATTGTTTTGCGTTAAATTTCTGTTGATAACTATATGTTACGTGAGGTTTGAAGTGGCTTGCAGCCTTCTACGCGCCATTTGGTGTTTGAAGGAGGCGGAGAAGGCGCTTGCTGTTGTGGTCTATGCCAAGGTCCTTATGTATTTGGAGAAATTACATATTGAGTTTCAAAACATGGCTCCATTGGGCTTCCAAGTTTGTTGTTGCCCATTTTTTGTTGGAAAAGAATCTATATATTCCTTCCGATGGAGTCATTTGTACACAACAACAATTATTATTTGCGTATATCCATTTTGGCTTAATATTTTTGGAGGAAACTAGCTCAAAAAATGTGAATTACCTCAGATACTAAAGGACGGTGTCCCCTTCTTGCATAGTAAGTTTTTGAGTAAAATTTATTCGTTGTTCTTATTTTGCCAACAACAGACGCTCAGTTATAAATAAGTACCATATTAGTGATTAATTGGCGTGCAGAAATAATTACTGTGCGTCGAAATACATTGAGGAAGGTTATCCTAAAAAACAAGGTAAGAGTTGGTTCTTGTTTCGTCGTGAAAAATATTTTATCTTTAATGAACACCAAACTATACCTCATAGAGCTTTCCTAGTCCTTCTATAATGTAAATATCAAATTCAATTTCATGTTTAAAAGAGGCTTTGTTACATTGGTCAAGGCTAAACACTTTTTAGTTACTCAATGTAGAGTGACAGTGCTACAAAACGTCGAGCCCGATCCAAAATGCGATATTCCTTGATTTCAAGGAGGCATTCGACAAGGTTCCTCACAAAAAAACTAATTTATGAATTGAATTCATGCGAAGTTAATAAAAAAGAGTGAATTGGATTAGGGACTTTCTCAGTGATCGAAAACAAAAAGTAGTTATTGACGGTTTTAGCTCTGATATGGTCGAAGTCACATCCGGTGTTCGTCAAGTAAGCGTTATTGGCCCTCTTTTATTCATTATTTATATTAATGACCTAAGTTCTCGAATTAGCAGTAAATTAAGATTATTAGCAGACGTTACAGTAATCTACCGTGAAATAAGCGAAGATGCGGACTTAGAAGTTCTGTCATCTGACCTTAACAACGTTCATTCGTGGTGCCGGGAGTGGGGTTTAGAACTACATATTAGGAAATGCACAACAGTTCACTTCCTGCGAAAGTCTTCAAAAATGCCCTACGTATACTGTGGGTGGAGTAAACATAGAATCTCCAGATACAGTAAGTCAGTAGATACAGTACAGATTGGAATTACTTTTATCTTCTGATACATCGTGGGGATTACACATACAGAACATATGTGGCTCAGCATAAAAGAAACTAGGTTTTGTTAAACAAAAAGGATCCTCGGGTGAAAAAGTCAAAGAGAGATGATACTTCGCTAAGTATCATGTATTTGTCATTAATAATTATATTTATACATAAATATTTATTAATTTTAATGGCATATATTATATTTACATGCGTTAATGCCATGTAATATCATAGTTTATTTAATTTCTACTTCCGTGTGTGAGAAATGTCTTCCCATTATAAGCGTAGAAGCAAATATCGTATCGACAAACTTTAAGAACACCTAATATTTCACCTGTACTTTTCTACATAACCAGCCCCAAATGCGAATATATTGTTGGTAATCATTGTGTCCATTTCACATCTAAACTTTCATTAATATTTCTTTCAAATCTACATATACGTAATACCCTGCGAGCCACCACGAGGGTGTGTGGCAGGGGGTGAAGATCACCAAACATGCACTATTGCCATGCAAGTAGGATATTTAAGGGAGGCATGCTAGAGAAATAAGAAAAATAGCAAATATGATGAAATAGCACTCCCACGATTATGTTCGTATTTTTCTCATTTGCTGCGGTCATCTGTGTATCTAGGTAAAAGAGAGACGAAGAGGGAGGGGTATCAGAGTGAGGGGAAGGGAGTTTCACTTTTCCCATTATCACTTGAAAGCCAGGCCTGGAATATGTTGGCTCCCCTTGTCCTCCTCCTTGGGTTCTGCAACTTGGGTTCCGCAAATCGGAGTAACGTGTAATTTCCTTCGTCCTCCATTTTTCGAAGGAGACCACTAACCCTCAGCACCAATCTTTCCCATTGTACCCAAAAACTCGTTGTATCTGGGCCAAGATCACTTTTCTCCCTCTCAGGTGGTCGCAAAAACTAATTTGTTACCCTCCCATCATTCACGCTTCTAAACTCTTTCAGCATGGTCCATCACATGTACTTTGGCACTCGGTTCATCCACAGAGGAAGGTCCCTCATGCTTTCGGTTTATAATCCGTCACATAATATATCATAGCCAAACCCAAGCCGGGATATTCCAGTCGGTTTGAGGGGAGTGCGGAGGGGACGCTATAGTAAAAATCTCGGAGAACTTTGGCTGAAAATATAAATCTGTATACCAACCCTGCAAAATTACGCAACATACTAGGTACTTGAATTGATGTGCCAATATTTATGAATATCGAGAGACTGAGTTTAAGTTCTCTTTCTGTAAGTTACAGTTCCAACTTAAAGGTTAACAAAAATTTTAAGATTTCTTATAGAAAGAGGTAATATTTTTCTTGTTTCAAGCTCCGCAAGAGGAAAGCATTTTCATATATCACCACTTGGATTCCCCTGGCTCAACAATTCAGTACATTCTTTCCAAAGTTACTTAAAAGGGCTCTTTAAATGTTTCTTTTACAATTGCATCGGAGGAGGCACGGCCCCCGGAGGTCGTCATCTCATCAAATCCTTGCACAGCAACGTCAACAAAGGATACGTGGACATTGAGGATAAGAATAAAAAGAATAGGATGAGGAAAGTAGCGATGAAAACAGGGACTTGGAACGTCAGGATAATTATGAGGGCAGGAAAGCTGTGAAATATTAAACAGGCTATGGAGAAAGGGAGCATAGATACCTTGGAGCTGTGCGAGGTGAGATTGAAGGAGAACTGAGACTATAGGAATAATAGTTAGAGGGCAATCTATAGTGATGGAGATGAGAGTCCACGTGGTGTAGCTATAGTATTGAACGCAAAAATGGGGATGAGGGTAGTAAATATTGAACCGACGAGCGACGGGATACCAGTGGTAGAAATAAAATCATGCCCAACAAATTTCGCATTGGTCCAGGTGTACATGCCAACAAGCAATCATAGGAAGGAGAAGGTGGATGGGGTGTATGAACAGATAGAGAGGATAATCAGAGAAGTCTCGGGAAAGAAAACAAGTCTGATAGGAATGAGCGACTGGAACGCAGTAGTGGGGTAAATGAGAGAAGGGGATGAAGTGGGAGGGTATGGATTAGGAACGAGGAATGATCGCTGTGAGAGGGAAGTTGAATTTTGTTGGATAAATAAATTGTTAGTGACAAACACTTAGTTTCACCATCGTAGGCGGGGATACAAATGGAAAATGCCGGGAAACACTGGGAGATATCAAATTGATTAGATCATGATTAGGCAAAGATTGAGGAACTTTGTCAAGAATTTGCGGAGCCATTCTGGGGTTGATGCCGACTTTGATCATAGTTTAGGTATAATTAAATGTAATATAGATTTACATTATAATGGCTTAGTTAAAAGAGGAGGATAAAGATATGGAACTTGGATGCTTTTGAAGGGGAAAAAGGTGGGAATACCAAGAGATAGTGGAAAGGAACATGGGCAAAGCCAAGGAAATGGGTGCAATCGAGGCAAAATGGGAAAATATTAAAACAGGCATTGTAAAAGCGGCTGAGAAAACAATAGGAGCAGCGGAAAATAGGAGGGTAAAGAGGCAATGGGTTACGGAAGAAATGTGTAGGTTATTAAAGGAGAGAAGAAAATGGAAAAACATCAACACTGACCAAGGTAAGACGAAGTAGAAATGAGTTGAATAATCAACTCCGGCGAATAACCAATCGGGCGAAGGAACATCATTCCCTATATCTAAATCGTAAGGGTGGCTGACGGTGAAACGGGAGGGCAACTATAAGTCGCGGGGTAACGCAAGGGGCCAGGTGTCGCTTTAGATTTTCAACATTTATGCTGAGGACATAATAAGACCGGCATTGGAAGAGCTTAATGTGGGAACCAAATTAAGAAGGCAAATGATGATGTCAGTTAGGTTCGCGGTCGATCAGGCGTTGGTTAGTCGATCATCGATGGGACTACAAGGTTTAATACATTCTTTAAAATTTCGTGCAGAAGTTCGGAAGGAAGATAAATGACAAGAAGTAATGAGATTTTCTAGGACAAAGAAAACGAAGCTTGTTATCAAATTTGGAGGGTACAAACTTGAAAAAGTAGTACAATAAAATAACTTATGCAGTACGCTAGACGAAAATGGACATGGTAGCAAAGAAATAAGTAGGAGAATAGCATTAGCTTAGGAGGAGTTTAAAAACAGAAGGGAGCTGATGATGTGGACCTTGGATAAGGATGTAAAGAAGCGGCTAACGAAGAGCTTGATATAGAGCGTAGTATTGTATGGAGCAGAAACGTGGATCCTCAGAAAAGAGGACGGGAATAAGCTGCAAGCGTTTGAGATATTGGTTTGGAGAAGGATGGAGAAGCTGAGTTGGACGGGAAGGCAGACGACCGAGGAAGTGCTTGAGATGGTAGGCGAGAAAAGGAAACATCCGAATGAAATCCAGGATAGACGGGGTAGGTGGCGGGAGGAATTAATTATGGGTGATGGGTTATTTAAAGAGTGTTATTCAGGGATAATGTTGGGCGAGCGGGATTGGGGTAGAAGGAAAATGGGGTTGATGGACGGAATGAAGAAAGTAAGATCGTGCGCTGAGGCGGAGAAGGAAATACTAGAGGTAAATAGGACCCTGAAAGTGTAGAAAACCTGGAGGAGATCCTATATCTTTCAACAAAACCTACCTAATACCTGTAGAATACTTTTCAAAAACCTTTAAAACGTCATACACAAAGCTGAAATATACCCGCGGAGGTCTCCCACCGCCTGCTGGGAGGGGTCGGACTAGAGTTGCTGAGGGCGACAAAGGGTCCAAAAATCCGAGCTCAGGGACGGTCAAAATGAGTGACCTTAATGAGCTCGTAGTAGATATAGAGTTTCTGCGGCCTCCTCGTTCAGAACCCTCAAGCCTCAACTTCGGCTGAATTAAAGAGTCGTTTAATTTTGAATCATGGAGTAGAACGTACGGCTTTTAGAATAAGCACGATTAAGATTTACATCATCATTGGTCTTTCAATCCTAAGACAGGTTGGCAGATGTAGGCCGCATCTTATATGTAAGTTAATGCGGTGGTTTCCCCGTTGCCTTCCACATCGTGAACTTCACTCTCCTGAAGCTGCGGCTGTTAATAGCAGCCCGATCATCTTGATCTGCGCCATCGTTGCCCCCTCGAGACTCGGAGGGTACACGCTAGGCTTAGTTTGCTTGAGAAATTTAGAACTCGTTTGTTTCAGAGCGACACAGAGAATATTATCAAGACGTCTCACTTCATCTTTAGGTCACCCTTGTAGTGGCTTGCAGGGTAATAAGTAGATGTAGTAATGACACCAGCTTCTCCACCGGAGTTCCATTTCAGCTTCCTCTGATTTTCGTTTCGCTGCTTCATTTACAGCCCAGATTTCTGCTCCATAAGTCACGATGAATTCAAATATTACCTTACGTAAGTTCTTTTCTTTTACTTTCCTGATTTCAGGTTTTATTTATACTCTCCCAAATTTTTTAGCACAAAATTCCCCTTCCTTTATTCCTAACTCATGAAGTTCACGACACGGATAACAATAACGGCTTAGGAAAAATAGGCACAACGGTCATTTTGATAGGTAGGTTAAGGGTATCAACCATCAAAATTAAGGCCCTTAAGTAAGGGTTGCATTAAGGATGTATAAAAAATTCAGGATGTTAATATAAATCGTAATTTGACCAACCAAAATAAAGATGTCCTTTTGGATAATTATCATTTGCATATTCAATATATAACTTAAAAATTGACTTAGCGAACTTGATGTTCAGCAGAATGCGATATTTTGAGAAAATATAACATTTCAAAAGTATGTATTATTACCTTGAGGAGGCGTGACATATATTATAGATTGCTCTTATGGATTCAAGTTTCCAACTATTCCCATCATCACGGAGTATGAAAGAAGAAAACCATCGCCTACATGGTTGTCAGACGTAATTTAACTTTGATATTCATACAATGTACCACTGATCGAACGAGTTCAGCATTATGACACCAAAAATTAACAATAATTCAGGATAATCGCGCTTTCTCCGGAAGTTTGTCAGCTCTTACTCAGAAGTCGAATTAAACGCAGTTCCTTCCCTTGTGCCATCTAAAAAGCTCTAGGAAAGTAACAAATACCACTATATTTAGTGCTAGACCATAGCGAATTCACAAGGGTTCGAATCAAGGACCCACTTGGTGCTCAGCCAGACACTCCAGCCGCTAGGCTACCGCGCGGCCTAATATCAAAATACGCCAGAAAAAGTAGGTCAATTCGACCGGATTCCTCTTCTCCCCGATAAAACAGGTAGGCTTCCTTAAAAGCCATACGGAATAAGGTCTAAGTGATAGGTTATGTAAACGAATTAGAACGCTAGCAGCTAAGGACGGGATTTCGTTTTATCCGGGCGTGACTCGGTCGAATTTGCACAGCATTCTAAATGATAAGAATTGGGAAAATATTGGTCAAAGGTCGTCAAGGTGATTTCATTATTACCACAAGGCTATTATTCAACAATCATGGTATGAATCGATTGATCATATAAAGGTTATAATAGAGAATAAATTTGTAAACCAAGTTCGAAGCCCATCTCATTTCTGACGTCGTCGAAAACATTTAGCGAACCCTACCATTCTAAGGTCGATTAGATCATTGAAAATTTGTGGTTTGATCTTTCTAACGGTGAGATTCTAATTGTCTCATGCATTGAGGTGGATGGAGAGGGCATTCCGTCATCTAACTATAGCCTGACAACCGAATTAACAACATATTGGTTATCCTTGCTCTTTCGTTGCTTGCCTTTGTATATCACGACGAAATGGACGAATTAGCGCTTTCAGAGCAAGAATATGCGCCATCTCTTTGAAATTAAAGGCAAGTAGCTCTTGACACATATGTTAGTTACTCAGTGATATGGATTCTACTGGATTTTACCATAGTATTATCCGGAAATGCGGATTATTAGTAATTTAATTAAAGAAAAAATATATGTAAGGAAAATGCACGTTAGAGAAGTATTCCATTCTGATTTATAGTAAGTTGTCGATGGAAAAAAGTCGTAAAATTGCAACCTTATAGCGTCAGCCCAAAAGCGCTCAAGGAGAATCGGGGCTAACAAAGATGTCGGACAGGTCTCGCCCCCGTAACAGCCTCTAGCCAAGGTCCTCATACCCAGGTCATGACACAGTCCCATAATTCACTCTGATTTCTTCATTTCATCTACATCTACATACTACCCCGCGAGCTGCCGCATGGCGTGTATCAGGGGGTGGTAGGTAACCAGCCGTGTAAAGATGTAAGGGATAAGGTGTTTGGACATGAAAAGTGACGTGTATTATGGGACAGTATTGAGTAGAGCTCAGTTTTTATTGCGTCTCTTATTGTGCGCGGAAAGAGCGAGTATTTGTACCAATCTGTTCGGAAATGTATCTATCTTATTTGATCGCTTCTATCACCTCTAGAGATTTAGTGAGGCGTCATGATAATATTCTCTGTGTCACTCTGAAACACACCAGACCTGAATATCTCAAGCAGGCTAAGCCTAGCGTGCAGCCTCCGAGTCTCTAGGGGCTCCCACCTTAATCCCTCTAACAGTTGTGTGACACTATATGTTCGTTCGTAGCAGTTTTTAACGAAGCGAGCTGCTTTTCTTTGTATTTTGTTAATTTTTTTGGTTAAATCTTTATGACCAGGGTCCCAAATGCTCGCGGCGTATTAGAGGTGTGTAGACTTGTGCGCCGCCGCGCCGCGCCGCCGCCGCCGATGGATCTGATGACGCCGGCGCCGCCGCTGAATCGTGTGCGGCGCGCAACCGGTCCTTAATGTCGACGGCGAGGCGCGGCGCCGTCTTACTCGGCCATTTACAAAACACTCTTCCAGTGAATAGATATTGTATTTGTGTATATTTATCAATGCTGCCTTCTCATCATTGCATTTTAGTATTTTGTCTAATATTACTCATCACAGTTACACTGACATCCGTGCTGTAACTAGTCTCGTTTTAGTTACGTGGTGTAGTAATAGTTTGTTAATGGGGCAACGGAAAAAATTTCCTGACTCCGGAATCCAACAATTACATGCTACCCTGTCGGACCCCACTACTTATAAAAGACAGCAGTCTCAGCAAAAGGCTTTCATCTACATACTACATCTACATCTCATCTACATCTACGTGATACCCTGCACCACGAGGGTGTGTGGCAGGGGGTGAAGATCACCAAATATGCACTATTGACATGCAACTAGGATATTTAATGAAGGCATGCTAGATAATAGGGTCACATGGTTAGTATCTACATAATAAGGAAGGGATTAATGGTTGTTATTACGTGCATCATGCACTAAAGACTACTCTAACTATATTTCACCTACCCATCCCTTTGCTACGCTGCCTATTGTTCTCTCTTATAGTACGTGGGAAAAATGACATTGATGTGACGCCTAAGTATTTAATTGAATCTACGTTAGATATTTTGTTTTCTTTGATGCAATAATTATTCCGGTGAAAGCCATTCTTTTTCCAAAAATTCATAATTGCACATTTCTTCAAATTTAATTCTAGTTGCCATCTATCACACCAATCATCAATCGCATCTAAATCCTTAGCTAAAAACTGTCTGTCCTCTTAATTTCTAATTTCCTTGTACACTACTGCATCATCGGCAAAAAGACGGAGCTTGCTATTTTTTACTACTGTATTCAAGTCGTTTACGTACAGAAGAAATAAAATTGGGCCTATCACGCTTCCCTGGGGAACACCTGATGTAACTTTTACTTCGCCGGAGCTGACACCATCTAATACCACCCTTTGAACGCGTTCATGTAAGAAATCTCCTATCCAGCCTACTATATTACTGTCTATTCCGTATGATGCTAACTTCGCGAGTAACTTACCGTGGGGAACCTTGTCAAAAGCTTTTCTAAAGTCAAGAAACGTTGCATCTACCTGTACGTTACCTTCTCCGGAAACTAAAATATCGTGAACAAAAAGACCTAATTGAATTTCGCAAGACCGTCCTTTTCTGAACCCATGCTGGTTTGTTATTAATAAATCCTGGCTGTCGAGGTGTCCCATTATTGATGTAACTATTATATGCTCTATAATTTTACATGCTATCATGTAGTACACTACTTAAGAATCGACTAATGGTTATAATAACTGCGACAGATAAATAGTTCTACAAGGAACTAAATCATGCAAGAGCTATCTTTTTATTCTTGCCGGAAATTGCGTGCGGGTTTAGAATCTAATAATGATGTTAGGATACTAAGCACCCGTGCAAAAACCTATTTTACCCAGTCAGGGTAAAAGTATCCTAGAACTGATCTACCGCAACTGTTGTGGCCCCTCTTTGTACGTGGAAAAAATGACATACGGGCGCTGGCCACCATTTAAAAATCCAATATTTTTTCGCGTCAGCGTACGACCTTTTTCTCCTATTCCTGTCCATAAAGCTTATTCTCTTTCTTCCACTTACCCGTTTACCCAACATCCTCCCCACTATCATGGCACTCATTATCCTCTCTACCCCTGGATTTATGCTCCAAACACTTTTTATTTACTATCCTATTCTCTTCCAGGATTTTCCTCTAGTCATTCACCCTACCACGCAATTTCCGTCCTCTGCACTTTGTCCAACTTGCTACACACCCACGACTCAAACGCCTGCTACCTATCCTTTCTCGGTTTCTGCGCTGTGTGACGCCAAATGGTATGTCATATTCTTTGCCAACCTATACATCTTTTCTGCAGTCCATTTCCTTAATCTTATGCCTGTCATTGTTTCTGCCGTTATAGTTTTTCTCTAGCAAAATATGTTGAACGTTCGGTAAAAAATGGTCTACATCAAACTTTCGTGAAAGATTTAATCGATATTTTTCCCATGGATCTGATAGAGGTTCCCGACTTAACTTATTCAACAATTTAGTAACACTGCTATGTTTATGAACACTTTAAACTCACTTTTCAATTTCCAACACATCACAACTCTCACTCAGGTCTCTGCCTAAGTGTCAACATTTTCTGCCTCCGTATGTCAACAAAAATTCCGATCCATTTCCATCTTCCGCACTTGACATCCGTTGACGGACCGAAGGAAGGCAAAATGCACGTTTACTTATGCACGGTAATCTACAATCCACCACAAGTGTAAGTGGCGGGGGGTGATCCCTGGTAATATCACTCTAGGGTGGTTGTGTTTGAACCGCTCGAGATAATCGAGAGAAACAACGAGCGGTTGGAAATTTCATTCATTGGTTGCTCAATCCTAAGATTGGTTGACTGCAGCCCTCCACCCTTCCATATCTGATACTAGTTCCCTTACCTCCCGGTATCTCTTCCTATGTACTTTCCTCTTTATTTGCTCCATGAACTTATTCCTGGGCCTTCCTCTGGGGACTTTTCCCTCTATTTTACCTTCCTTTCCTCTTCTACTCTTCGTAGACTTCACCATCCCTCATTTTTTCCGTCCTCATTATCTTCAGCATCCTCCTCGAGCACGAAGTGCTGTTTCTAGTGCTCCTAGTCTGTTCTGGTCAGCTTTTCAAATGGTTCATGCTTCCAATCCATAGATTGCCTCGCTCCACACGAATGTTTTCACATACTGGTCCCTGATTTGTAGTCCTTTCGTCTTTGAGCACTGCAGTTGTCTTTTTCCCAAGAACGCCTTATTAGCTTGGGCTATTCCTAGCTTAATGTCCGTTGAAAATATATGGTGTGTTTAAACCACTCAGGTGGATAACTGTTTCATATTTTATTTATTTTACTTTAATGGCGTTATTTGAAGTGGCAGTGTTATCGCGAGAAAAACTCGATCGGGAAGGCTGCGTTAGATATTTGACAGAGGTTGAAAAGATTCAAAGGTGATTGTATGCCACCCTTTTCTAACGTTATCAAAATTATCTCCTGACTCCTTAGTTACGATAGTTATTTATTAAGAGAAAATAGTCCACATACAGCAAAATTGCCAATATAAAGTGCACTTTGAACAAACACAAAAATACTTGCACCGGTAAACAACAAGAAAAGAAAAAACTTAACTCAGACGATATGGATGTGGTGTCCAAGTCCGTTACCGTCTAGGTTTGCTATTTATTTGAGGGTAGACGTGTTGAGGCTAAGTTGGTGAAGTTTTTTGGTGATCGGTGGTGGTGAAAAAGAGATCTTTTGGTGAAAAAGAGAAATTTGGTGAAAAAGAGATCGATATCAGTAGGAAGTGAATGTAATAGGGAGGAGATACGAAAGAAGATCAAACGTTTAATTGCTGATTATCTTGGGAGTTGTGATGTTGAGTAATGAGTTAGCTCTGGTAGGACGTGAAGGCACGCTGATGTTGATGAATGAGGTAAGTTCGGGACAGTCAATACAAGAAATAATCTAAACTGCTATCAGATATTTTAGTAAATATACTCTCGTGTTTTGTGGAGGGCAGGTTTACGTCCGTGATGGGGACTTCGCATGCAATACCGCTAGTCTTTCTTCTCACGCACCCCGCTCCAAGTTATCACGGACACCAATTGTGACGAATTCAATGTTGTTAACATGTGAACAATATTACGACTGACTACGTTACAGACTGGAAATATATATATTTTTTTTGTTATTGACGATTCTGTTGGCCCGTATGTCACTGGAATCCTGATAGGCTGCTGAGCCTGTCATCAGGTTTTCCAGAGACCGGACCAACAGAATTTGACACACATCCATGCCCTGGGTGGTGAAAAATCTGAAATTAAAAATAATAGACATCCCACGAAGAAATTTAGGGCTGATAACAAAAAAGTCAGAGTATGGGATAGGTATAGAAAGTTGAGACCTGATGATGCTGTAATAAGCGAAACCTTGGATATAATAAATTTGTACCTCTGGAATTTGCTCGTTTTGTGATTTGTCAGCCATGTTTCGGCACCACAATATTTCCGGAATCTTTAGAATTTGTAGGTATAGAAAAATATTTTAAATTTTAAATATTGGGGAGGTAGATTTATGAGGAAAGGTCTCTCCCTGGCTTTACTTTCATGGTGATGGTATAGAAAAATGAAGTGTTGCAAAATTATAATTTCATTTTATTTTATTTAACTTCACCTAAAAATGCTGCACCTAAACGAAGCCGTGGTCGTTTAAATTTATAGTTATGTGGAATTGCAGTGATTTCTTTACCCTGATCGTTTCACATCTATGCTTATGAAATACCGTGCAAGCTATCACTAAGGTATGTGGCGCCTGCGATATATTTCCTTAATCTTATGCCTGTAATCGCTTATACCACAATTGTTAAAATATGTTTTAAAGGAAACAGGAGAAAACTTCGTGTGGAGCGAAGCACTATATGGATCGGAAGCATGGACTATTGGAAAGGCTGACCAGACTAGACTAGAAGCCTTCGAAACCTGGTGCTAGTGGAGGATGCTGAAGATAAAATTGATGGAAAAAATAAGAAATAATGAAGTTACAGAGGAGTAGATGCGGGTAGGACCATATCGAACACCATAGAGAAAAGAAGAACCTGTTAAATTGAACACACCCTGAGACACAATGGGTTTGTGAAGAACGAAATTGAAAACTTTCCAATCATTGCATTGACAAATGATGTTGTACGAAGAAACTCGCACGGGTGCTTATACACCAAGGGTTAAAATTCGCCATGAAAAAAATCACTTCAATCCCAGTCAAGTCATATGATTTGTTCATGGCCAATTTCAGCCCTTGGTGAATATAATTCAAGGTAAAATAGAGGGAAAATTCCGCTGAGGAAGACCCAGGAATAAGTTCATGGACCAAATAAAGAGGAAAGTACGCAGGAAGAGATACCAGGAGGTAAGGGAACTAGTATTAGGTAGGGAAGGGCTGTTGTCATCCGATCTTAGGATTGAACAATCAATGATGATGAGGAGAAAACATTTCTCAGTCGGAGAAATCATAGGTAGGAATGTTCGAGGAGCTATCACTCAACATAGGTGGAACGCATGAGACCATATCCTGGACGATCCGGAATCCCACGGCTATCATTGCCCGTGCTCTGTTTCGGCACTACTATACGGATGCAGGCATGAGTGCTCCCACCCCCGCAGAGCGTCGATGAATCGGGACATCGCTCGGGCTTCGAGAAGCGTCCGCACACGTGTCATGGGGGAATCAAGTCGGAAGGAAGAGAGCGTTGGATGACGGGATTGCTCCCAAAGGGGGATCGATGGGGAAGGGGGACGGCGTAGGAGGGGGCTTGCCGCTGAAGGAATACCCACGCATTCTTCCCTCCCCGTATTCGTTTCATCCCTTCCCCCGTGGTCCAAGTACAGAGAGGGAACCGTTCGTTGCTAGTGGTAGCGGCGGCGGTGACATGCGCCCGGGAATCAGGAAAACGAGGAAAGTCGGGCGAGGAAATGGTTCGCGAAAAATACAAGGATTTAGGGCATCTCCATGGTAACTTGCGTAGGACGCATCAATATTTATTAATAGCCATAGGAGGCCCGATTCAATGTTCTGAAGCTAGCTCAGATCAGCAAAGGTCGGATCAGATTCGGTTAAACGTTCCATAACCTGCTTGGTCGGTGGTATTCTGTAGCTTCTCCGTCGACACGGCCGAATATTTTCTACTCCTACATAATTGTTTCTACATCTACATAATTGTTTCTACATCTACATAATAGTTTCTCCACTTACATAATATTTTTTTTCTAGTTTCAGATATAGATCGGATACAGCGGAGGGCAGCTAGATTTGTTAATAATTATAACGATAAACGTAGTAGTGTTACTAAGTTATTGAGGGGATTAGGGTGGAAACCTCTATCCGTTGGAAGGGAAAAATGTAGTTAAATCTTTTACGAAAGTTTGATGTAGACTATTGTTTGCAGGACGTCCAACATATTTTGCTAGAGCTAAACTAAAAAAAAGGCATAAGATTAAGGAAATAGACCTGCAGAACAGATAGATAGGAAATGCCATTTTTTCCATGTACAATAAGGTACCATAATAGTCACGATATATCAATTCTAGGATACTTGGACCCTGACTATGTAAAATAGGTTTTTCACTTGTGCTAAATATCCTAACATCATTATTAGTTACTAACCTCGCATTGAATTTCCGGCGCGAAATGGCTCTTGCATGATTTGGCACCTTGTATAAATATTTACCTGTCGAAGTAACTATAACCAGTATTGGTATCTTAGCGTACTGCGTGGCCCCAACGCAGAACATCGAGCGACGGCGCGACATTGCTGCAGAACGAAAATGAGGGCTGCAGAAAGATATCGTTTTTACTGAAAAAAATCGCTAAATAAATCTATAATTTTGTAAAGTATTTTATAGAAATTAAAGTGTTTACTAAGCTCAATAAAAACAAAGGATTGATCGTGTGTGAATTGCTTACTTATTCACCTAAAAACCTCTTTGATTAGTTTATTACTAAAACGCCCGCACTCGCAGAAAGTTTTACGTCTTAGCATCAACCGTTGCAGAAAGATAATGCAGATTCTGCTTTGGGGCTGCGTGGTAGCATATTCTTCCTCGTAGCACTCTCCTAGTTTCTAGTCTGACTGCATATTGTCATCCTGACTGCTTTTGGCCTGCGCATCGCATCCGGGGGAACGTGCGCGGTTTTGATTTAATCTGGGATGAGTTCTTCATGACTGGCGCGGAATCACCCCGTGCCACGCCCGCTTGTGGTGGCTTGCACGGCATTTCGTAGATGTAGATGTAAATGTACCCTGAAAGTCAGATGTTGGCGTTCGGCAGGGGATGAGTTATCACCAACATGCATCACAGTTATTAAAGTCAGTGTGAGAAACGATGATTCATTGATGCATTAGCGAAAACCTGCTAATTATTTTCAGGACGCGAAATATCAATAAACATTTACTACACTACAGGTATGATTCCCGTCACAGAGAAACTTTGAGTTAATGTTTTTGCAACTGCATCAAAGAGCAGGGATACACGAGTTACGCAGGAAATATGAAGCACGTGCTTTTATTACTCACTGCGTGGCAGATTAAGTGCAAGCATTAAGGAGCAAAGCAACTTATTAGCTACAATACCTATGTATACACACAATTAATACTTTATTGCTGCTATTTCGGTCTATTGTGGCTCGCGGTAATAATGACGTTGTAAACACGTCCGTTATGTAGTCTATTACCCCAGTTTATTCTCCATAATCTAATGTAAAGTACTGTGTCAGGAGAATGCATATTAAAGAAGTAAAAGCATGCTGATGTCAATAAGTTATCAATGGAAAATTTCGTAATTTCATATTTTCACAGAATTTTATTGGCGTCGTCAATCAATAAATCTCTTTGGAAGTTACGTAAAATATTAAGTCCGGATTTTAATCGACGTTATGGAAGCGATTCTCAGTCTAGCTGTTGTAGAAGGCTTGTGAAACTGTCGCATTCACATTGGCTTTGCAGGATTAAGTCTAGCGCTCTAAGTGGGCACTACCCTCACGTGGGGGCGTTGTAATCTAGGTGAGCAAAAACAATCGACGGATCGGTAGGGGGATTCTGGATGCGGGATCCTGACCAAATGGCAATATATGTACATGGTCTGGGATGAATGAACGATGTATCTACTAGATTTGTACTAAACGTCAATTGAATCTCTATTGTTTCGGCTTTATTTTTTTAATCAACCTTATTTGGCTTAAGTAGTCTTAAGATTTTATAGCTTACGGCTGGGGGAGCGTTGGGTATATGTCTCTGGAACTATGGCTTGAAAATGTTAAGGAAAAGATGGCCTGGAAGAAAACCAACCGTTTGTCACAAACCCATGACGTGACTTGGAGGGTGCTCGGCAAGATACGTGAAATATCGTTATGATAGTCTCGTTAGTGTTACTGACCTCTTGCATCAACTGGACTGGCAATCACTTACAGATTGTCATTTGAAAATTAGACTCAATCTTTTATTTAAATTTAAAACCGATTTATTTTTAGACGAATTTTTCAATATCTTACGAACTCCAACATACTACGGTAGATCATATCATGAGAATAAAATAAGGGAAGTAGAATGTATAACAGAAAAGTTAAAAAATGTCGTTTTCCCGCGATCGATAAGAGACCATAATGGCTGCGTTAAGACTTTGAAGTGGGTTAATTGACAGGTAGTGTAGCTGATCAATTCGAATACCCCCAATGTATGTTTCTAAATCTGCCGAGTAGTGCTGACACCATGTTTTGCATGTTCCCTGTATGACTCTTGTGTCACGTTTAAATAGTTACATTACAGATAATTCTAGTAGTTTCTGTAGTATATGTAGTATACCGATAAGGTGGTCCTTGTTGGTGAAAGTAAATTTCTACACTGTAGTTCATCTTGGTGATAATTCACCCCCTGCCAAACACCCTTGTAGTGGCTTGCAGGGTAATCAGTAGTTGTACTCTGTAGGTTTGGATGCGTCACTTGGACTTGAAATGCACAATTGGGAACTCTAACCAATTCTAAAAAAAACACTGCTCGAGATCGCGTATTTATACGTTGGTGCAAATCAAAGGCGCTCCATACAGTCAATACGTATTAGTATTCCACAGCGCTTGCCATATAAAATTTAAAGCAATAACTTCAGCGCTGAGGTAAATTTAATGGCGTAGGATTAAGTCCAATGCAGTTGAAGAAATAAATTCTTCAATTTTGAATGAAATACAATATCGCCTCATTCATTAAGACCGACTATAGTTTCAACAAATGATGTCTCGAATTTGACATAATTTTGTCGAAACCGTGGTCGGAATTGATAAACCAGTGTGGAAAGTACAAAGCGAGATTTCGTGTAACACTTTTCCACAAATTAAAGCCTAAAGCTTTAACTTGTACTAAATTATTAAATTTTCATATGGTTGCTTTCTCTCGTTTTCTACTTCTATATATTACCCTGCAAGCCGCCTCAAGGGTGTTAGGCTGGGGTTGAGTTATTACCATCATGCACTACATCTAAGAAATACCGTGCAAGCCACCGCCAGGGTGTGTAGCACGGAATGATTCCACAACAGGCATGAAGCCCTCACCTAAGCCAAAATCAGAGCATCGCACGTTTCCCCGGAATGCCAAGCGAAGGCCAAAAGCAGTCAGGATAACAGTGCTCGGTCAGACCAGAAACTAGGGGAGTGGCACGTACAAGAACATACCACCATGCAGCATACTACTAGTTATTATTATGAATGCGACAGATAAATAGCACTACAAGTTACTAAATCATACAAGGGGTTCAACATGGAGGAAATTACATGCGAGACTAGTAACTAATAATGATGTTATGATATTTAGCGAAAGTGGAAAACCTATTTTACCGAGTCAGGGTCAAAGTATCCTAGAACTGTTCTAACGCGATTATTATGGTCCCATATTGTTCGTTGGAAAAGTGACATTTGAAGTCTATTGGTTCGGCAGTCTATTTCCTTAATTTTATGTCTGTGATCGTTTCTACCATAATAGTTTGGGTCTTGCAAAAGACGTTGAACGTCCGGCAAAAAATAGTCTACATCAAGCTTTCATAAAAGATCGAATCCTTCGATCAAAAAGGGGTTCCAAGCCTAATTCCTTCAACAATTCAGTGACTCTACTAAGTTTATCGTAGCAGTTTTTAGCTAATCAAGCCTTTCTCCACTGCATTTGATCTAAATTTTAAACTAGTCCTACTTCGTTAGAGTCCCACATACTAGCAACATACTACAAATGAGGTCTCGCCAGAGAGGAATAACCTCGCTCCATTACTTTCTCGTCACATTTTCCAAGTATTCTTTTAATAAATCCCAATTTACGATTTTCCTGCTTGCAAATTTGTCCCCCACTTTAATGTACACGTAGCTTTCACCTACATACTGCACTGCACTACCTACTACTACACCTACACTACACATAAAACACTGCACGATAGGTATGCTACCAATGCTGCATACGCTGTTGAATAAATGTGTAATCGAGCTACGCAAACGAATTATCCTATTATCCTCGAATATTTAATTCACGACGAAATATAAGAAAAAATTGAGCTCAGCACACCAAATGCGTTGCACAGTACCATTCCTGTTGCCATTGAAAAGGAAACCTGATCCTTTCCCCTATTCTTCGTGCCCGGCAACTTTCTGCAGGGTCACTCTGCCCTCCTCTGGCGTAGTACTAACGCACTAACCGCGGCCGTAGACCTAAAACTCGGAACGGGTCGGGAGAAAAGGGGAGGTTGAAAGGGCCACGCTACGTACAACGCCTCCTGTTGAAGTACCCTCTCCTACCCTCACCCCCATCCGTCCTCACATCCTTCCCCATAACCGCGCTCCCAGGGACAGACCGAAGTCTGGACTCGAGGGTAGAGCATTACGGGAGTGCCCTTCCACTACGCTGGTTATCCAACTTGCATCCACCTCTACATTTAACGCTGTTTAGCCACTTCAAGGGTGTGTGGCAGGGTGTTAATTTTTATCGTTGACGTATAATAATGATAATATTAACAATAAATTCATGTATTATTCTAGGAGTTTTATTTCAATAGAACAATGTTTTTTTTACATTATATTGAACAAAAACAGTAAAAAAAGAAATATACAATATAATAATAATAATATACAGTATTCACCCAACCAGGAACCAAAAAACAGTTAATAAAATAATGGCGAAAAACTCATGAGAATATTGCTGATTACATATTCGGGTAGTTACATAATTAAATGGCTGAATAGATTCTTTCTGATGTGAGAATGGGCAGCAGAAATAAAATTAACAACGTAATCACTCAACAAATTGTATGAAAAAACTAAATTGCATCTTCTGACTCGAAAAAAAGACTAGGATGACAATAAACGAATAAATGAATAACATGATCACTGATCAAGAATCAGTGGAAAGTAAATGTCTGAAACGTTCTCTCTTTAATATATTATATACGGAGAGAACGTTTGTTGTATCGCCTACAATAAAATCTGTTACGTGCGACCTTTCCGCCATATTTGTCAACCTCGATTTTCTTTCCGCGCTAACAGGCTGACGCACTAATATTGCAATTTTACGATACTTTCCATCGATACCTTACTTGACATCAGCATGTATTTACTTCTTTGATATGCATTCTCCTTTTATATACTTTTTTATTTATATATTTTACTACAGTCTTGGTATGCGAGAAATACTACCGAAACGACATGTACTAATGCATATCGCTTCTGAATGAACGAGCGGCAAACGTCTCCGTCTATCCGCTGCCCTGTTATTCACCTCTAGGAGGTAAGGCAGGGAGTGATTCACGACACCAGGAAAGCGCCAAAACGTCAAGCATTCAGTCATACTGTTTTAGCTTTTTCACCAAGTTCAATATTCCGCTTATTCAAATGACGCCCGTGGAGTTAACTGTACATCTACATCCGCATACTACCCTGCGAGCCGCCGCATGGGGGTGTGGCAGGCGGTATTAGGACACTAGCCGTGAAGAGATGTAAGGGATAAGGTGTTTGGACATGAAATGTGACGTGTATTATGGGAGTGTATTGAGTGGAGCTCAGTTTTTATTGCCGTCTCTTATTGTGCGCGGAAAGAACGAGTATTTGTACCAATCTGTTCGAAAATGTATCTTTCTTATTTTATCGCTTCTATCACATCTAGAGATTTAGTGAGGCGTCATGATAATATTCTCTGTGTCGCTCTGAAATATGCCAGTTCTGAACTCCTCAAGCAAACTAAGCCTAGGGAGTAGCCTTCGATTATCGACGGAGCTACAACTTTACATGAAATGTGGCATTTAAATATCATTCTACTTGTGGAGTTAGCGCAAATAAAAGTAGTTTGAAATCCAACCACATGTTGGATTACCGTTTATGGTGGTTTACTATAGTTTCAGGTCGCAGCGGGAAGGAAAGTTACCACAGTAAACAAATAGGTTATCTCCAGTGCCAAAATACTTGTTCCCTAACAACTCGGAGAGGGAGTGGGTTCCCTGATTTCTTAAAATCCAGCTCTCCAGCGCGTTTACTTCCGCCCCCATCCCATTGCTCATCTACATCTACGAAGTAACGTGCAAGCCACCACTAGGGTGTGTGGCTCGGGGTGATTCCACACCAGGCATGCAACACTCATCCCAGTTCAAATAAGATCCATGCTCGTTCCCCCGAATGCCAGGCGCAGGCCAAAAAGCAGTCAGGGCAACGGTACGCAGTCAGACCACAAACCAGGAGAGTGATTTGTAGAAGAACATGCTACCATACAGTACACTACTCAAGATATAACTGCTGGTTAGTATTATTAATGCGACAAATAAATAGCACTACAAGTACTAAGACATGCAGGAGTATATCATGCCGGAGATTGCATGCGAGGTTAGTATTTACAATTCTAATTAAGATATCTAGCACTACTGAAAAAACCTACTTAACCTAGTCAGTATCCTAGAACTGATCTGTCACAACTATTATGGTCCCTTATTGTACGTGGGAAAAATGACATATTAAATCTATCGGTTCTGCAGTTTATTTCCTTAATCTTATTCCTGTGATCATTCCTACCGTAATTGTTTCGCTCTAGCAAAATATTTTGAACGTCTGGAAAAAAATGGTCTACATCAAACTTTCGTAAAAGATTTAACCTATATTTCTCCCTTCGATCGGTTAGAGGTTCCCACCCTAATTCCCTCAACAGTTTTGTAACACTACTATGTTTATCATAACTATTTTTAACAATTCTAGATGCCCTCAGCTGTATTCGATCAATGTCTGAAACTTGTCCTACTTCGTAAGGGTCCCATATACTAGCTGCGTACCCCAAATGGGGTCTCACGAGAGAAGAATAACATCGCTCCTTTACCTCACAATCTGCTACGATCCGTACCGCTGAGGCTTAATTATCAGGTTCATTGAAAGGAATTGTGGATAATTATTTTATTTTATTTCTAATGCTTCTTCTATAATCTGCAATGTAGTTCTCACTGCATGTCTCTCATGCTTCCTGTATAGCACATATATGTGTGTGTATTTATGTAGATGCAACATACTACAGTACACATTCTTTTCACGACGTTGATAGCGCAATTTGTGTCCGTGAAGTTTAACCTCCTAACATTCATTTGCTAGTTTTTTACTTTTATATTAATATTCTTGCTTTGTCGACTTTTATAGGGCACGGTGAAGAGCATTCTGATGATAGCTTACCCACTTCATCTTACCAAAAGGTGGCCTGCAGGGTTTTAATTATATGAAGATGAACACCGCTTTCGATGTTCCCTACCATTGAAGTGGATGGAGAGGCATTACTTAATCAAACTGTAGCCTGACAACCAAAATAACAGCTATATTGTTTAACCCTGCTGTCTCTCACCTTACTTTCCAATGGATCCTACGGATGTAAAGCAAGAATATCAACCATCTGTTTGAAATTTAAGGCAAGTAACTCTTAAAACATATATTAGATGCTTAGTGCTATGGATTCTACTCGATTTTACCATATTTTTCACCAGAAATACGGATTATTTTAGATTTAAATAAACAATAATACATGTTAGGAGAATACTCGTTGAAGAAGTAAATGCATTCTAATTTTTTGGAACTCATCGATGGAATATATCTTACCCCATCTCCGCCCAGAAAAATTTTTGTTGACAATTTTGACACTTTTTTGTTATTTTACTCGTATTTTCTCCCAAAGTACTCATGTAAAATATTTTGGTCATCGTGACCTTGAACGACACAATGTTGGCAAGGTGATTGCGTCAGGGTCAAGCCAGAGAGCGTCATACACTCGGCGCGTCAGGGTCTGGCCAACTGGCTGTGGTGGGCGGAATTGGTTAAAATTGCAAAATTAGAGCTACAACCCGTACGCGCTAAAGGAAAATCGGGGTTAGCAACCATGGCGGACGGGCCACGTCCATGCCACAGCTTCTTTTACTAACATTTAACGCTATGGCAAGCGCCCTCCCCATATACCACAATGGTCCTTGCGTTTTACACCAACTACGGTTCTCAGAAGGCATTCGTAACGAGGGTTTGAAAGTTTAACTTCTGAAACGCTGGTTGGTTTACCCAGCAATTTCGAATCGGCGCAGAACTAAGGTAGTCGTTGAGGGGTTACCAGGTGGAGAAGTGTGTGAGCTCGGAATCTGCAGCAGCATCCTACCGGCCACCCTCTTTCCCCGTCGTATCTCACCCCTCTTTGCGATTCGAGGAGAGGAAGGGTTCCCCCCTCCCATCCCATCCGCTCTCCCCTTAGGGGAGTGGGCCGCGCGCCGTATTGTGTCTGTGCAGGGGAGGGAGAGGAAGGTATTCCGGGCGGTGGGTCGACCCACTGCGATCTCTCGTCCCTTTTCGCTGGGTCGCGTGGTCAAGGTGTCACCATGTCTGTCACACAGTAGCTTCTGCGGCCCATATGCGGCCGCCCATCCATAGCGATCGGTCCACGGTCTCGTATCTCCCGGAAAAGTTAGACGAACGAGGGACCCGTACTCATCTTTGGGAATCCAACGACTCTGTTGATGTAGAGGATGTTCCATGACCCGTTTCTGATTTGATAGTTGTTCGCCGGCTACATGGTCTTACACTTCTTCATCAACGTATTACCCTGCAAGCCACCACAAGGGTGCGAAGCTTACTGTCAACTACTTCGCTAATGTCGTTAATATACAAAAGGAACAGAAGTGGGCCTATGACACTACCCTATGGAACACCTGAAGTGACTTTAAACTCATTAGAGATATCGCCGTCTAATACAACCTGTACCTAAAACCCAACCAATCTACATCTACTTATTATCTTGCAAGCCACCCCAAGGGTGTTTGGCGCGGGGTGACTTAACACCAAAATGAACTACAGTGAAAAAGTTTGCTTTCACCAACAAGCACCGCACTATCGGTATACTACAAATGCTTCAGAAACTACAAAAATAATCCATAATATAAAATGAAAACGTGACAAAGAGAAATGCAGGAACATGCAAAACGTGTTGTTAGCACTACTCTGCAGATTTAGAAACATGTATTTGAGGGATATGAATTAATCAGCTACATTACCTGTCAACTCACCTAATTCAAAGCTTTAACGCAGACATTATGTTCTCTTATCGATCGCGGAAAAAACGGCATTTTGAACCTTTATGTTCTGCAATATTATTCCATAATTTTATTCTCATGATCTGATCTACCGTGGGGGTATCGGGTTTGTGTGGTGGTTAGAGTACTGGCCTACCACACGGGCGGCCAGGGTTCAAATCCCTGCAGAGGCGGATGTTTTTCAGAGGAACCCGATCCCTACTTGAGTGTCTTGTGGAGGGCACTTCAAGTGGAGTACTCCGTCTGTCGGATGAGACGTTAAGCTGTGGTCCCCATTGGCGCCTTTCGTTAAGAGCAGGCTAATGCCGACGCCAGTTTTCTATCCACCCTTCCTCCCTTACCTATCCCCTATGGCGCAAATGACCTTAGCCGTCGGTCGCCTCCCCAAATATCCAATCCAATCCTGATCTACCGTAGTATGTTGGAGTTCGTATGATATTGAAAACTTTCATAACATTGTGTACGACTTAGAGTAATGTCTCCGTAAGTCTTCTTCAAAACTTCGAAGTTTTCCGTGAAAGGTTTCCTAAGTTACACGCAAAGTTTCATGTTGTCACGTTAATCCCGAAAATCGGTTTTAAATTCACGTAAAAGATTGAGTCACTTGTATCATCATACATTTTGTATGTTATCATAAAATGTTGATGAGGATGTACGAAGTCTGGACAAAAAATAACGGAACTTTTTGTAAATAAAAATTATTATAGAGCACCTTTTTAAAATTGGTCCTTAATTATTGCGATTACTCTCCTTACCTAGAGATACACTTATTCCGGAGGTTTTTCCACTTCGCCTATAGTCCTGGAATGCCTCTCGTGGTATCAGCTCCCTTTACCGTTGCGAATCCTCATTAATGCTGTTAATGGCGTCATAAGGACGTAATTGAAGAAGTGATTTTAATTAGGGTAATGAAAAAAGGTCCCGCGGAGAGAGATCTGGTAAGTAGAAGGGCTGAGATAGGGCAGTCATGTGATTTTTGGTTAAAAAAACTCGCCTATTTACAAGGATAAGCGGGGCGTTGTGCTGCAACCCGATGCAAGTTCGATTCTTTGGTCAATATGACCCAATAGAGATATTAAACCAACCTGCAAGTTCTGTGATAGTAAGATGACGGTTGGCGCGCATCAGATCCTCGATTTTGTGAGTGATACCTCCAATAAATGACGTCGAAGATATTCCTGGTCAAGGGTCGTTTTGAACTGACTGACGATCAATTTATAGTCAGGTTTACCTTTCATAACATTGTGTACGACTTAGAGTAATGTCTCCGTAAGTCTTCTTCAAAACTTCGAAGTTTTCCGTGAAAGGTTTCCTAAGTTACACGCAAAGTTTCATGTTGCCACGTTAATCCCGAAAATCTGGCATTGCAAAAATAGCCTCGACGACTAAGACACCTTCTTCTTATACAGGAATATGACGGAAACTAAACAAGATTTTAACACATGGAAAACCATGGTTGTTCTGGAAGCAGTGAAGAAAGCAGCGCTGCCAACCAGACGTCGCTAGGACCATCCGTTACCGCCCAATAAAAAAATCAGTTATTTTTTGAACGAGCGTAGCAGATCAGTTTGCACCAACCGCGGTTAGATTTTTAAGCACGGTCAGCTGACCCTGGATAATAGTTGCCAGTCAAAAAGTCACAATGGTAACGCTACAAATACAACAATACTGTCAACTGAACGTGGAACGCCAGAGTCATATCATTCCGAACAGAAAAATAGTTTTTCAAAGAACTGCGGAACTAGCCGCGTAGCAGCTTTAACGGAGTCACCCGATAGTGATCAAACAATTGAGTGTAATTCAAAGTGGAAAATACATTCGCCTGGACTGAGAATGGTACCCAGATCCCTCGATAGTATGCGCGGGAGTAAGCAAAGGAAACTAGACCAATGTGTCACCAATTCCAACCTTCCTTGCACCCCTTTTCCCTCTCACAAGCTCCCCCAGACCTTTTGACGGAAGGAAGGGAGGAGTGGAATAAGGGGTAAGTGGGGAAGAAGGTTGAACGTCTTCTTTTTATCATACGAGACGTTCCTAAAGTATGCTCATCTGAAGAATTAAGTGGGAGGGAATAAAAGGGTCATTTGAAAGTAAAATTTAAGTTTCCAGAGCTTTGGTTATCCATGACCATTCAGGCCTTGCATAACAGGTACAGAACCCACCGTTGAACTCGACTGAAACCACATCCATGCGATACCCTTCAGGCCATCACAAGGGAGCGATTCCTGGCATGGCGTGTCCTAACACTCTATTTTGATATTTTTGTTGTTTTACTCTGTACACTTTGAAGGAGAAAAAGGTAATAAGTATCCCATATAGAAAGTGAAGGTTCAAATAAAAGAAAAGTAAAAGACAGTATGAGAACTAGCAGTTCTACTGCTAAACATCATGTAATAATAATAATAATAATAATAATAATATATCCTTTCAGAAACCAATATATTGATACATTCATGAACCAATTCGGAAGTTAGGTACCCTACTAGGCAATAGGGTACCATCAGTTTTAATTGACATGTATTGATGAGTAAAACAAAAAATATGATACATACAATACGAATAGATACATAAGCGTGTATAAGAACAACAATTGTATTGACAGGAAGACCAACTTCTTTCTTGCACAAACAAACAGCTTTGACTTTGGTAGGAAATAAAATAATTAATCTCAACGAAGTACAATTTTGATATTGTTACGAGACATAAACCATTGGTTAACTACTCTAAGGAAATGTTTACAATTTGCCTGGAAAGCCTCATATCTTACTGCATAAAATCAGCGCTACCTGTCGTTACGAGTAATATTACTGGCGGTATCGAACGTGGTAATTGTGGCCCGTCAGGGTATCTGGGAAAAATTGTATTATAAATCTGTCCGTCCTGGAATGGATCTTTCTAATGTCATGTAAGTGATCGAATCTACCTTATAGGTGCGGGTTATTTACTGTGTTGTTTACATCTTCGACGGCGGCGGTAGTAAAAAGGAAAAGAAAAACAAAAAGGTAAGATTTCAATGTTTAGGAATGTGTTTTGGTGTATACGTCAAGACTTGTGAGGTTGTGATTGTGTTGAACCGTTAGAGATAATCCCGAACACGTAACTAAAGAATAACGTGGTACAACAGCGAACTATGCGAGACGTCGTCTCAGGCTCTACTTCATGGAATTTTTCCATTGCGACACTTGCAAGTTCGTCGTAAAATTTATTCTCACAACCGGTTTCGTGACAGAGTTACATCTTCATTTCCTTTTTCACCTTTAGATGTAACTCTGTTCCCGAACCGGTCGTGAGAATAAATTTTATACGGACATTACAAAGCATATTTTTTTTCTAAGTCTTGAACTGCGTGAGATTTTGGTAAGTTTTAACTACGCGGATGCCCCGTTTTTTGTTGCGTCTCTAATACTCTAATACTCTAATATTCAGCTCCATCCAAGATATTCCAGCGATCGAAACTCGATTGGGAAGACAGCGTAAAGGCGGGTTTACACAAGGAAGTTAACTTCTATGGAAGAAGCGAGTGTAGCGGCATCTCGAATCGTATCGCCACTAGCAGCTTATCGTTCTCCTTGCACTTAGCTTCCGGCTTAAAAAAAATGGATGACTGAAGAAAACAATGATTTTGGTGATTACGAAAACCGCCCAAGTTTGGCAATAATGGCGTTCGTATAATACTGTTCAAGCCCCATAGGCATTGGTGGGTATAATAAATTTGTATGAATTACAATAAGTATGCATTATTACGTCGAATCAAGTGTGTCAGTTGTGACAGTAATAGTTATTTTCTAATGATAGATAAGTCACAAAGCTTACCATAGGAGTTCTTTAGCATTTATAAGATTTTTAAGTAAAATAAATATTTGCATAAGCAACAATGAGCCCTCCTCCTATTAAGTTATTCGTTGATCGCATTTTTAATCTCCGTATGGTGTCATGTGCTTAAGATTCCACTGGATTCGATGCAGTTATATCACAGAATCGATATCTTACTTGAAGGCAAAATAGAAAAAATTCCCCACTGTAAATTACTCGCGAAGTTACCATCATACGGGATAGACAGTAATATAGTAGGCTGGATGGGAGACTTCTTACATGAACGCGTTCAAAGGGTGGTATTAGATGATGTTAGCTCAGGCGAAGTAAAAGTTTCATCGGGTGTTCCTCAGGGAAGCGTGATAGGTCCAATTTTATTTCTTCTGTACGTAAACGACTTGAATACAGTAGTAAAAAATAGCAAGCCCCGTCTTTTTGCCGATGATGCAGTAGTGTATAAGGAAATTAGAAATGAAGAGGATAGGCAGTCTTTAGCTGAGGATTTAGATGCGATTGATGATTGGTGTGATAGATGGCAGCTAGAATTCAATTTGAAGAAATGCGCGATAATGAACTTTTGGAAAAAGAATGGCTTTCCCCGGAATAATTATTGCATCAAAGAAAAGAAAATATCTTACGTAGAATCTATTAAATACTTAGGCGTCACCATCACTGAAGACATGTCATGGGGGAAACACATCAGGGAAATAACTAGTGAAGCAAACCGTAGATTAGGATTCGTAAAAAGGGTTCTAGGCAAATGCGATGAGAGAACACGAGAAAGAAGCTATTTTACAGTTGTCAGGCCTCATTTAGAATACGCCGCTAGTATATGGGATCCGTACGGGGAAGGTACTATGATCAAAGAATTAGAGCGAGTGCAAAGGAGATCCGCTAGATTTGTTAAAGGCCGTTATGATAATTGTATAAGTGTTACGAGTTTAATAGAAGAACTAGGATGGGAATTACTATTAGAACGCAGGTTAAAATGTAGGCTAAACCTTTTAAGTAAATTCGAAACCGATTTGTTCACAGATGACGTTAGATATATATTAAGAACCCGTGCGTATTATGCTAAGTTTGATCATATTAACAAGATTAGAGAGATAGATTGTCGTACCGATAGATTTAAAATGTCATTTTTCCCGCGTACCATAAGAGAGAACAATAAGCAGCGTAGCAAAGGGATAGGTAGGTGAAATATAGTTAGAGTAGTCTGTAGTGCTTGATGCATGTAACAACAACCAATAATCCCTTCCTTATTATGTAGATACTAACCATCTAGCTCCATGTGACCCTATTTTCTAGCATGTCTCCCTTAAATATCCTACTTGCAATAGTGCATGTTTGGTGATCTTCACCCCCTGCCACACAACCTCGTGTTGGGTCGCAGGGTATTACGTAGATGTAGATGTAGATGCCAGTCTATTTTCTCTGCAAGTGCGATCCTCGGTCGATTTCTACCATCATCAACCCCTACTGCCATGGATATGCTCTATTTTTAGAGAATTGCGAGGCTGCTGTCATGGAAGTGACTTCCATGTGTAAACCCGCCTTAAGATTTTCACGAGTGGTTATACTATACCAATATCTCGAACCTTTCGTGACTATATCAAACGGTTCTAATACAACTCTCTTGAATTGGTGATCGATGGAGTTCCCTACGTCGAACAGTACGGAGGAGAAAATTAAAAGTGTTCATCTACGTACTACCCTGCGAGCCACCTCATGGGCGTGTGGCAGGGAGTATTAGGACACTAGCCGTGTGAGGGTGTAAGGGATAGGGTTTTGGGTAGTGAAATGGTACGTGTATTATGGGAGTGTATTTAGTGGAGCTCAGTTTTTATTGTGACCGCTTATTATGCGCGGAAAGAACGAGTTTTTGTACATATCTGTTCGGTAATGTATCTCTCCTATTTTACCGCTTCTGTCAGACCTTGAGATGTAGTAAGGTGTAACGATAATATTCTCTGTGTCGCTCTGAAACACGCCCGTTCTGAATTTATCAAGGAAGCCAAGCCTAGCGTACAGCCTCCGAGTGTCTAGTGGCTCCCACCTTAATCCCTCTAAAAGTTGTGGAACACAACATGTTCGCTCGTAGCTGTTTTTAACGAAGCGTGCTGCTTTTATTTGTATTTTACTAACTTTTATGGTTAAATATGTATGACCAGGGACCCAAATGCTCTCGGCGTATTCGAGGTTTTGAGTTGTGGCCTAACCAGAGCTAAGTATCATACTACCTGCGAACCGCCGCATGGGCTTGTAGCAGTGAGTGTTAGGACATCAACCGTATAAATGTTTAAGTTTTGAGAGTTTAAATGGTGAAGTGTGTTCGGGAGTATTCTGAGTAGACCTCAGTTTTTATAATGGTCACTTATCGCGCGTGGAAAGAACGAATTTTTGTACCTATCTGCTCGGGAATGTATCTCTCTTATTTTATCGCTGCTGTCGGTTATCTCTCCTATCGGGGAAGGGTAAATTTGGGACGCTAAACGTAATGTTTTTTTTATGTGAAACTTTCTCGGGTTTCTGAGCGAGTTAGGTTTTCTTTCTCCGCCAATTGTGTTACCTTAAGTTACTAGTTTTGTTTCAATATCACTCGCATTTTTTGGCGATATGTAGAAATGGGTAAAATGCCATCGTTTGCACAGTGTTCTTGGTGCTTATCCGCATTCCGAAGATCTTAGAAACTTCGGAAGACTTTTCTGTGGGCGTGGGCAGAGCAGAAGATGAAGAACTAAAATAGGCGGAAAGCCCGAAAAAATTTCACACCAAATATTCGCTGTGAAAGCTTCAAATTTGGTTTTGAAATATCATTTGGGCAAGAGGCGTGTTTGGTGGAATACCTTCCGCCCATTAAACTTCGCTCAGAGGAACATTGTCTGCCCCCTGCTGTAGTATCTTTGCGCCAGGTCATAGTTTTCCGTGATTTCTGGATTATCACTCGTTGAATTTTTCGCCGATAGACACTGTTGAAGTAATTTACTATGTAACTGTATAATGTTATTTATTAAATGTTACTTTGTATGCTGTTTACTAATTTAAAAGAAATGTATTCTTGCGATTTGTCTTGGCGAAACGGTGTTTCTTCTACTTCCAGTATTAAACTTTTCCCTTGGTTTATAAGGATAAAGACTAGTCGTGTGTTATTAAAAATATCACAACTTGCACAACTAAGTGAATCATCATCGTTTGGTTAATGTATTGGCTGACTATCCGCATTCTAAAGAATTTGGGAATATCCACCGTCAGAAAAAATTGGGTGGGGTTACAATATTGTGTTTTGTTATTTCTTTCAAATTCCCTCCGGACATAGGATCTAATTATGAGAGACATCAGAAAGGACTGACTTAGTTGCACCTCGAAAATGTTTAGCTTGTGACGTTGTAAGATTTCTGATCTAAAAGTTCCGGACTGATTAGTTTTTATTAACTTATCAAAGTAGTATTTATAAATAAAATAATAATGATGACAATACTAGTTCTTAGTTGTATTTTTACCTGTGTACTACATGTTGGTATGTTCTACAATACACTCATAGTTTCTGGTCTGACCGCGGGTTGTTCTCCATGCAGCTTTCAGTTCTGCGCCAAGCGGCCGGGGAAATGTGCGGATTTCTGATTTGAACTGGGACAAGTGCTATAGGCCTGTTGTGGAATCCTCCCGTGCTACACACCCCAGTGGTTGCTAGCACGATTCCTCAAAGATTTTGACGTAAGTGCTCCTTCTGCATTGCCTTACTCTTTCCAAAGTGATCTACCACAACAGGAAGCCCGTTGGGAGGTGCGCTTTTGTGGATTCTGTTTAGTTCGTCCAGCGATTTTTATTTTATTTCCTCGAATACGTCAAATCTGACTGCCACTAACCCATGAGGTGGCTTTCAGTGTCTTTTGGGCATTTACATCTGCGAAATACCGTGAAAGCCACCTCAAGGGTTTGTTGCACGCGATGATTCCACACCAGGCGTCCCAGTTCACATCACAACTGCGCACTTCCCCCGACCTCTAGGCGCAGGCCGAAAGCAGTCATTATAAAAATGTGCGGTCAGACCAGAAACTAGGAGAGTGATACTTAAGACTAACATTCAGTACACTCCTTAAAATGCTCTTCTGGCATTGTTAAAGCAATCTATAAATTGTACTAAACAGTGCAGAAAGGAAAATCCCGGCGGAAATTTCATGCGGCGTGAGTTATTCATAATGATGGTAAGGTATTAAGGACAAATTAAAAACCTACTCTTCACGGCGAGGGTCGATTTTTAAGAGATCTGATCAATCGCTACTATTACGGTGCCTTATTTTACATGGAAAAAAGACGTTCTAAATCTATCGGTTCTGCAGTGTATTTCCTTAATTGAATGCCTATGATCGTTTCTTGCCTAATAGTTTGACTCTAGCAAAATATGTTGAACGTCCGGCGAAAAATTGCCTGCATCAAACTTTTATTAAATATTTAGTGTATATTTTTTCCCTGCGATCAGAAGGATGTTCCCAGCCTAATTCCTTCAGCAATTAAGTAACCCTGCCAAGGTTACTGCTCGTAACAATTTTTAACGAATCAAGCTGCTCTCTGCCTTTTTCGATGTATGAAACTAGCCCTACTTCTTTAGAGTCCCATATTTAGATGTAAATGATGACCTTATCCACTTCTAAATACACGAAATACCCCGAAAACGACCTCGTGAGCAAGACTTTTAGGTTTGAAGACCTAACAAAATATGTCGTACATCCGGCAAAAAACAGTCTGCATCAACTTTCGTAAATGATGTAATATATATTTTTCGATGCGATCAGATAGAGGTTCCCACCCAAATTCCTTCACCAATTGGGTAAGTTATACTGCTAAGTTCATCGTAACAATTTTTAACGAACCTAGCTGCTCTCCGCCTTTTTCGATATCTGAAACTAGTACTACCTCGTAAGAGTCCCATATGTGGATGTAGACGACATCCTTATCTACTGCTAAATAATGCTCTTTGGAAAAGTGAGCAACTTCTATTGTGATAATATTTATTACGACCGGTTTCGCTCATACAGCATCTTCAGGTTGCTTGACCTGAAGAGTCTGTAAAAAGCAAAACCGGTCTTCATAAATATAATCACATTGGAATTTGCTCCTTTTTTATATTGCAGTTATGTTCTGTTTCCACACTATCAAATCTGAAACCGCAGATTTATGCACTTCTGAATATACTAACTGTCGCGGAAACCACCTCGTGAGAAATACTTAAAGGATCAAAGACCTAGCAAAATATGTTGAACGTCCGGCGAAAAATAGTCTACATCAAACTTTAGTAAAATATTTAGTGAATATTTTTCTCTTCGTTCAGATAGAGGTTCACTCCACAATTCCCTCAACAATGAAGAAACACTGCTATGTTTGTCGTAACAATTTTTAACGAATCTAGCTACTCTCCGCCTTTTTCAATATCTGAAACTAATCCTACTTCGTAAGTCTCTCATGTAGATGTAAGTGACGTCATTATCCACTTCTAAATATACAAAATGCCGCGAAAACCTCCTCGTGAGTAAGATTTTAATGATTGGAGACCAAAGAATACGATTGGAGGCTGTGCTGTAGCTTGAACTCTACGTGAACAAATGACGTGATCGAGAGGTTGAGGGAAGAGTGATTTTTTTCAACTCCCGTGTTGTGGCAGCTTGTTTACGGGAGGGAGGGGGAATGTGATGCTGTCGAGGTGGAGGGAGGGAGGTGTAAGGGGGGACATTTATATCTCACGCGTCCCCGCTCCTGTGCTTGCGTCTGTGTGCGCCAATGTGTACACATCGGCCCCGTTCAGAACACCCCCCCTCCTCCACCTCCTCCCCATTCTCTCCCTCACCCCCCTCACCCCCTCACTGTCTCTTCTTCCGCCGGCCGACTCCACTCTCTCCCCGTGCGTACACGATTTCGTCGCGCCAGCCGCCTTTTTACACTCCGCGCATGCGCCGTAACGCGTCTTTCTTCGCCTCTCTCTCCAAAAGCAAAGCGACCGAAAATTTTTGGTCCGCCGAGACCAACACGTATCGCCGGCTGCCGACGTCGATTCCACATGCCCTTCAGTTACCCCCCCCCCGCAAGCTTCCCCCTCAATCTCTCTCTCTTTCAATGATCTGCGTCCCCATTCCCCTATCTCTGCGTGTGCGAATGAGCATTCGTACCATCCCTAACCCCTTGCAGTGCAAATGAAGCTCATGTAAAGTATCTCCGTGCACTTGAGAAGTTTCCATACGCATCACAACCTATTGATGCATCTACATCTACACAGCACCCCGCAAACCACCTCAAGGGATGAAGGTGGGAGCCCCTAGAGAATCTGAGGCTACACGCTAGGCTTTGGTTGCTTGAGATATTCAGAACTGGTGTGTTTCAGAGCGACACAGAGAATATTATCATGACGCCTCAATACATCTCTAGGTCAGAAAGAGGCGATAAAATAAGAGAGATAGATTGCCGAACAGATAGGTACAAGAACTCGTTCTTTCCGCGCACAATAAGCTATCACAATAAAAAATGAGCTCCACTAAATACACCCCCATAGTACACGTCACTATTTCACCTTCCAAAACCTAATGTCTTACATCTTCACGAGGCTGGTGTCCTAACACCCCCTGCCACATACCCCTGCGGCAGGGTAGTATAGAGCTGTCGATGTACTCCTCGCAGTACAAATGAAGCTCATGTTAAGTATCTCCGTGCATTTAAGAAGTCTCCAAACGCATCAAAATCTACTGATACATCATCTACACAGCACCTTGTAAACCACCTCAAAGGATTTTGGCAGGGGGTGATTTATCATCAACATACAGTATAGTCATTGTGGTCTTTATTTTTTGCCAAACGTTCAACATATTTTGCTAGAGCCCACCAATTACGGAATAAATGATTTCTGGCATAAGAAAATGGAGATAGAAAGACAGCAGAAATCAGATTTAAAGTGTATATTTTCCGTGTACAATAGGTGACCTTAATAGTTGCGATAGATGAATTCAATGAAATTCCGACCCTCACTACTGTCGGTGTCAAAATGATATGCCGCTGTGCTTTGAAAATGTATATCTTAGTCCCTGTAAATGCTAGAACAATAATTTTTACTCCTATTTAAAGATAATTTTATTGCAATTTCTGGAGTATTTTTTATATGATAAGACCAAATATGGAGACACATTAATGCAATAATCGACACCGCGTACCCTAAATTTAGCAGTTTTGTCAACTTCATGAACTTTGTAACTCAGCCTGGGGAAAGTACGTGATCTACAGCATTGACTTTTCACGAAAAGTTGCGAGAATTAATCAAGATTCACAAAATGACAAGTGCGAATTCTTATTACGCATATTTTGTTGTTAATGAACGAAGATGTTTAGACATTATCTCGTCCCACAGTTGGCGCCGAATCCAAAAATTAAAGCGTTGGCAAAACTTTTTAAGTTATTTGAAAATTGTAATCTGTTAAAATCTGTTAAAATGTTTTTATCATGTAGTAGGTAGAGTCGACAGTGTACATCTACATCTGCGTATAAACTTATCGCTACTTGAAGGGCATTTTATACTTTTTATATCACTACTTCAAGGGTGTTTAGCAGGTAGTGAGTATTCACTCGATAATGTACATATAACCTTCACCAACATGCTCTACACAATATGTAGTTTACCAATTCCTCAGAAACTATTGAATTAATCTATAATGCAACAACTGAAACGCAATACAAGAGTCATGTTAACTATTTTTTTCTGGACGATCAAAATATTTTGCGAGAGCCTAACAATGATGATAAAAGCGATCGCAGGCATAAGATTCAGATTACGGAAATAGACTGTAGAACCGATATATTTGGACTGTTCTTTTTACCGCGAACAATAAGGGACGGTAATAGTTGCGATAGGTCAGTTCTATCCTAAAAACTCGCCCCTCAAGAAATTTCCGGCATGATTTAGCTTTATGGTTGCTTTAGTACCTTATAGGACTATTTATCAATCGATTTAATCATACTTACCATTATTTATACAATTACTAGTGTTGCATGGTGGCATGTTAGTCTACGTAGCACTCTCCTAGTTTCTGGTTATCCTAACTGCTATTTGGCCTCCGCGTAGCGGCCGGAGAAACCTGCAAGTTTTTGATTTGACCTGTGACGAGTGCTGTGTGCCAGGTGTAGAGTCACCCCGTGCCACGCACCCTAGTGGTGGCTTGTACGGTATTTCGCAGATGAAGATGTATATTTGAATAATTTGACTCGTTGGATCTCCTACATCGTCTAGACCAGTGGTCGGCAACCTATGACCCTCGGGTCACCTGGTGACCCACTGGCTTAATAGAAGTGAATTATGCATAGCAGTAATATGCATTCTGTATTGATTATGTATCATGCATTTAAATTAACTGCATAATTTCTTTTTTTTGTTAACCGAGTACTTTGGTATCAATTTAAGAAAATAAAAAGTCTGACCCCATAATTAATATGCGTGCGCCAAAAGTCAAAAAGACAAGACTGTTTCAAACTACGCGGGATAAAGAATGTGTCTTCAACTTGGCGAACGTCTTTCATGTACAATCTGTGGCGATAATTTAACTGCTCGCTGATAAAATGTTCAGCGGCAATACTTCTCCAAACATATTGCATCTCTCTCAAAAATAGATCCTGGGGACAAATTGGAATACTTTCATCGATGTGTACAGAATTTTAATAAACAGAAAGGGGCTATTCACAATTTTGTGAGTTCAAACAAGAGTTCAATACATTCAACATACGCAAGTTTTATTGTATCACTTGAATAAATTAAGCATGGTAAACCTTTTACCGAAGGTGAAGTTTTTCAAGAAATTTTTCTTGACTGTGATAAAAAGTTGTTCAGTGTTTTTCAAAACAAAAAAGATATCTTGAGTAAAATAAAAGAAAACGCGAACTTCTCAAACAAGCGAGGAACGACAAGCAAGCAACGAAGCAAATCTATTACGACTTACTCAATCACGTGCATCAGAATTGTATCAGTGAAACATAATATTGTGTGCATCAGAATCATATCAGTATGACATAATCTGTGCTAAATGGTACGTAATTTATTTGTACGCACAATAAAATTTGGCGCAGTGGTCTGTTCGTTTGATTTCTTATGAATTCTTGCATTCAATTTACGCATACGCTTCGCTTTTTCCTATAATTGGATTTTTAAGCTCAAAAATCTTACATTTTTGCACTGCTTCAACAATAGGACGTTTAATTTATTTACTTGGAAACCGCGGCATAGGCATGGAATGGAAACTCATGCCATCATTTGTGCGTTACAAATTCCTGTGTAGGTACCAGGAATTAATTGGACAACAAAAGGTCATTGTCTTTCATTTATTTTTTTACATGTAAATGTGTTTGCTTTGTATATGTGTACCTACTGAGAAAGAAGAAGAAGCATTGCAACGCATGCTGAGCGCAGCTAGTGTACGATAAATTCTATTCTATTCTCGCTCATTGGAGGCCGCCGACATTGAGCGCAAGTATATGCAAATCCTCCCTACAATGGGATCTTCATCGCTCGCTGAAGTTCCGGAGGAGTCGTACCGCTCCCTCACCGCTTGGCCCTGTAGCGGGGTGGTGACTGGTCGGCGGGGGAGTCGCCGCTGCGTGCATATGCGATGGATAGGGGGGGGGGGGGAGGGGGCAGGAGGAAGGGGCAGGAAGGATTTCTGTTTAGGAGCTGAGTGAGAGGACCCGTCGAGGGGAAGACGTCGTGCCCAGAATGAAGCGGGGGCAGGGGGACTATACGCTACACACGCTCGGCGAGATAGGAGGGGGGATGGAGGGGATAGTGGTGGGTGGGAACTGACTGAGAGGGGTGAACAAACCGGCAATAGCTGCTGCTGGAGCTCCGCTCTCGCTTTGGTGACGACTCCGATCTGAATGAACCCCACTAAAGACCCGGCTTTTCTAAGAGATTGGATTGGCGAACCAGTTCACATTTCTACTTCTACTTCTACTTATTACCCTGCAAGCCACCACAAAGGTGTTTGGCAGGGGGTGACATATCAGAAACGTGAACTACAGCGAGGAAATTTACTTCCACCAACAAGCACCACACTATCGGTGTCCTTTAAAATGCTACATAAACTGCTAAAAAAATTCCATAATTTAACTATCAAAATGTGACTCAAGAGTCATGCAGGGAACATGCAAAACATGGACTTACCACTACTCGGCAGATTTAAAAACATGCATAGGGGGCATATGAATTAATCAGCTACACTACCTGTCAACTAGCCTACTTCAAAGTCTTAACGCAGCCATTATGGTCTCTAATCAAACAATTACTATCTAACATTATAAATAATTATTACATAATGACTATTAAATAAATTACATGCTCAACACGAAACACAACTCAAATAAGAGTTTTCATAACAGCAGTTAACGTTGTAAACGGATAGTTATATCTCGGATAATGGCAATAATGAGTTTTTTCCTTCTGTAGTACTCTGTAAAAGGACGGATAATTACTACCGAAATTTCCACCCGAGGAACAGCGTGTGCAAAAAAGGGTAACTTTCTGACTGAACTTATGAGCCATTGGTAATTGTACTATTTTACATTTGTGTAGATGCTAATGACAACCTCAAATAGATGGCAGCGACAGAGATCTTTTTTGGATTTCCTTCACAACGATACATTCGCCAGCTCTTCTCCATAAGCAATTTCGCTGTTCACGACATGATGTGCATATTACCCTGTAAGCGCTTCACAGCTTTTAGAGGAATTTGGTTGGGAACCGTAGGAGACTCGATGGCTGGGCACTAGGCTTAGTTTGCTCGAGAAATTAATAAGAGCTGTGTTTCTCAAGAATGTTAATTCTTTCCACGTGCAAAAAGTGGCCATAATAAAAAATGAGCACCACTCATACACTCACATTATACATTTTACCATTTCTCCTCCCAAAACCTTATCCCTTACAACTTTACACGGCCAGTGTCCGAACATCCCCTGCCACAAGCCCATGCGGTCGCTTGCAGGATAGTATGTAGATGTAGTGATGGCTTGCACCGTAATTTGTAGATGTAGATGATCAGTCGCAACAAAATTAAGGTCCTGATATATTCCAATTCGAAAATGGCTAAGTTACAAGAAAAAAAGGAGGGATGAGCATGAGGGCTAAAAGATATGAAAGATATGGCTGGAAGATAAAAGATATGGCTGGAAGAGGTGTTTCAGTTACATTTCCAGCATGTACCGCAAAAGCGGATAGAGGACTACCGATTTTTAAGGGCCAGGTCAAATGCCGTAGAAAGAAATGACTGGGACCCTCAGCTGAGATAACGAGAAATAACTTGAGACGCGTTTGATAAGCAGCGTGGCGGGGTGTGTCTATAGCACCTGTTGGAAGTGGCATAACAACGGGGAATGGAGGGAAGAGGACTTTTACGATACAAATCTCGACTTGTGGGTTTTAGAAACTAGGGTGTGAAACTAGGATTTACCAAGCGTATTATAGGAAAATCCTCAAATGAGAAAGTAAAAGGGAGTTGCTACTTCACTCTGATTTGGCCACACCTAGAATACGCCTCCGGCCTTTTGGCCCCCTGTAGTGAAAGATTTAACTAAAATACAAATAATAAAATACAGAGGAAAGTTGCGCGCTTAGTTAAACACTGCTACGAGTGAACATAAGTTGTTTCCCAGATTTTATAGGTCGGTAGCCCCCAGAGTCTCAGAGGGTATACGCTAGGCTTAGCTTGCTTGAGGAATTCATAGGTGGGTTTCAAAGCGACACAGGAAATATTTTGGCGCCATACTTCATTTATAGGTCCGACAGAAACGGCGAAAAAAGAGAGATACATTGCCGAACGCATAAGTATAATAATTCATTATTTCCACGCACAATAAGTGACCATAATAAAAAATGATCCTCACTCAAAACACTTCCATAATACACTTCACGATTATCAAAAGCTTTATCCTTTACACGGCTGGTGTTCTTACACCCCCTACCACACGCCCGTGCGTTGGCTCGCAGGGTAGTACGTAGAAGTAGATGTAAAAAAATTAATTTTAGTGTTAAATAATTTGTTTGAAGGTGTGTTGGGGACCTGTGGAGGTTCCAAATCGTTTGCCCCTGCTCACCTCCTAAATTCGCACCGTCGTCGAATGATAAAGGAGGCAGGGGTTGTGAACTTGCTGAACCGAAGGTAAAGTGACAAAATCCACGATTTACCCCGCGAATGGTAGCTCTCAAGATAGCAAAAAATTTAGCCGTTATGATTGTCTCGCTAGTGTTACTCACCTCTTGCAGCAACTGGGATGGAAATCGCCTTCAGACAGTCGATTAAAAATCAGACTTAATATTAAATGTAAATTATTACCTAACCAGTATATTTTATGACGACGTTATTAATATCTTATGAATTCCAACATACTACGGTAGATTAGACAATGAGAATAAAATTAGCGAAGACTAAAAATAGACTGCAGAACAGACAGATTTAAAATGTAATTTTTCCCGCGATCGATAAGAGGCCATAATAATATATTAACATGATTATTGTCTTCTAACCTCGCAAGTAATCTCCAGCATGATATACTATTTTGCATGGTTTAGAACCTTTTAGTGCTATTTATTTGTCGCATTCATAATACTTACCAGTTCTTGTATTTTGAGTAGTGCACTGCAGGTTAGGATGTTCATCTACGTATCACTCTCCTAGTTCCTGGTTTGACTGCGTACCGTTATCCTAACTGCATTTGGCCTGCGCCTGGCATCCGGGGGACGCGCGTGGTTCTGATTAGAACTGGGATGAGCCGTGCATACCTGGTGTGGAATCACCCAGTGGCACACACCCTAGTGGTGGCTTGCACGGTACGTCGTAGATGTAGATGGATGTCTACCAGTGAGACTTTGAAGTAGGTTAGTCGACAGGTAGTGTAGTTGATTATTTGATTTTCTCTTTAATGTATTTTTCTTAAACTGACCGGTAGTAACAACGTAGTCATCGTAGTACTCTCATGGTCACTAGCTTATCACCAGTTCGTCCGTTGGTACGTTGTTCTGCTGACCGCCTTTTGGTCAGCGTCTGGGGTGTTAGTCAGGGTCTGACCGTGAACGAGGACGAGCATTACATCTACGACGTACCGTGCAATCCACCACTAGGGTGTGTGGCACGGGGTGTTTCCGCATCAGGCATTCAGCACTCATCCCTGTTTCAACAGAAGCGCACACGTCCCCCAGATGCCAGGCGCAGGCCAAAAGAAGTCAGAACAACTGTACGCAGTCAGACCAGAAACCAGGAGAGTGATACGTGGAAGAACATGCTACAATTCAGTACACTACTGAAGATACAAGTACTGGTTAGTATTATTAATGCGACAAATAATTAGCACTACAAGGTACTAAAACATGCAGGAGTATATCTACATCTACATCTACGTGATACCCTGCGAGCCACCACGAGGGTGTGTGGCAGGGGGTGAAGATCACCAAACATGCACTATTGACATGCAACTAGGATATTTAATGAAGGCATGCTAGATAATGGGGTCACATGCAGCTAGATGGTTAGTATCTACATATAAAGAAAGGGGTTTCTGGTTGTTATAACATGCGTCATGCACTACATCTACGTCATACCCTGCAAGCCACCCAAAGGGTGTGTGGCAGGGGGTGCTTTCGCACCAGAAACGCATTTCGCACTACAGACTACTCTAACTATATTTCACCTACCTATTCCTTTGCTACGCTGCCTATTGCTCTCTCTTATAGTACGAGGGAAAAATGACATTTTAAATCTATCGGTACGACAATCTATCTCTCTAATCTTATTAATATGATCAAACCTAGCATAATACGCAGGGGATCTCAATATATATCTAACGTCATCTGTGAACAACTCTGTTTCGAATTTACTTAAAAGGTTTAACCTAAATTTTAGCATGCGTTCTGATAGTAATTCCCAGCCTAGTTCTTCTATTAAGCTCGTAACACTTATACAATTATCATAACGTCCTTTAACAAACCTAGCAGATCTCCTTTGCACGCGCTCTATTTTATCATTTTATCATACCTTCCTCGTACGGATCCCATATATAGCGGCATATTCTAAATGAGGCCTGACGAGTGTAAAATAGCTTCTTTCTCGTACTCTCTCATCGCATTTGCCTAGAACCCTTTTTACGAATCCTAATCTACGGTTTGCTACACTAGTTATTTCCCTGATGTGTTTCCCCCATGACATGTCTTCAGTGATGGTGACGCCTAAGTATTTAATCGAATCTACGTTACATATTTTGTTTTCCTTGATGCAATAATTATTCCGGAGAAAGCCACTATTTTTCCAAAAATTCATAATCGCGCATTTCTTCAAATTCAATTCTAGTTGCCATCTATCACACCAATCATCAATCGCATCTAAATCCTTAGCTAAAAACTGTCTGTCCTCTTAATTTCTAATTTCCTTGTACACTACTGCATCATCGGCAAAAAGACGGAGCTTGCTATTTTTTACTACTGTATTCAAGTCGTTTACGTACAGAAGAAATAAAATTGGACCTATCACGCTTCCCTGGGGAACACCTGATGTAACTTTCACTTCGCCGGAGCTGACACCATCTAATACCACCCTTTGAACGCGTTCATGTAAGAAGTCTCCTATCCAGCCTACTATATTACTATCTATTCCGTATGATGCTAACTTCGCGAGTAACTTACAGTGGGGAACCTTGTCAAAAGCTTTTCTAAAGTCAAGAAACGCTGCATCTACCTGTACGTTACCTTCTCCGGTAACTAAAATATCGTGAACAAAAAGACCTAATTGAGTTTCGCAAGACCGTCCTTTTCTGAATCCATGCTGGTTTGTTATTAATAAATCCTGGCTGTCGAGGTGTCCCATTATTGATGTAACTATGATATGTTCTATAATTTTACATGATAATGACGTTAATGATATTGGTCTATAATTACATGGCTGTTCCCTATCTCCGCTTTTATAAATTGGGGTCACGTTTGCTATCTTCCAGTCTTTGGGAACCGCGTATTCTTCGAGGGATTTGTTAAATATTACTTTAAGATACGGAGCCATTTCGAGAGCTAATTCTTTATAAACACGAGCTGGAATTTCATCAGGACCTGAGGACTTGTTCGGGCTAATGTTACTTAGTAAGGATACGATTCCGCTACAAGATATATCGATTGGGGGCATTGGTTGTTGAAATTGGTCTGGTATGGTTTCGCGGAAACTATGCATAGATTGATTAAAAACACTCTGAAAAAAGTAATTCAAAAAATTTGCCTTATCTAGACTGGAAGTTACTATTTCGCCTTTATTGTTTTTCAAGGAATTAACCGTTGATTTTTTAGTTCCCTGTACTTCCCTAACATATGACCAAAATGCTTTCGGATTTCCCTCTAGCTGTTCTCCAAGTACCTTTCTCTTGTATTCGCTAAATGCTTTTCTAAGGGCTGTTTTTGCGGCTGCTTTACAAATTTTATAATGTTCCATAGTATTTTTTTGGTCGCTATTAGCTATATTTTTCTTCATTTTTCTTAGTTTCGCGTGGCTAACTCGTTGGCGTTTTAAACATTTTCTAACCTCCGCGTTGTACCACCTTGGTTCCCTATTCTCGCTCTTATACTTATGAGGTATATATCTGTTGACAAGTGACCGTGTAATTAGGAGGAACTCTTTCCATGTATTGTCTGTATCACTATTTTTGCTAATGTTCACGAATTTTTCAAATGATGTCTTTAAGTCACGCTTAAATCCGTTAAAATCTGCTTTACTAAAAAGGTAAATCTTTCTTTTTAATTTAAAATGTTTTTCAGTATTGAGGGAAAATTTTGCCTATACTACCTTGTGGTCGCTTATTCCATCAACATTTTCAACTTTTATAACTTTTTCAGGGATGTTTGTGGCAAGTAAATCGAGAACATTCTCCCCCCTACTAGACAAATTTACTATTTGATGTAGTGCGTGTGATGCGAACAGGTTAAGCAGTGACTCGCAGATTTCTTTGTCCCGACCTCCTGACTTATGACTGCATGTTTTCCAATCTATCGATGGTGTATTGAAATCTCCACCTACAATAATCTGTCGTTCGTTACTATGGGAATTAATGGACCTGATCTGTTTCTCGAGTTCTAATACTGAGTGTACATCGGAATGGGGTGGTCTATAGTAGGCACAAACATATATTACTTTCGAATCAGCACATTGAATAGAACACCATACACTTTCTATTATATTATCGGGAATCACTTCTATTTTGCTGACTATTATGTTCTTAACTGCGATAAATACTCCCCCTCCTGGTCGACTCTCTCGATCTCTCCTGTATACCCTAAAATTTACTGGAAAAATTTCACTATCAGCTATATCGCTTGTTAACCAACTTTTAGTTCCTATAATTATGTCAGAATTAGTACTCTTTATAAGGTGATGGAATTCAGGTATCTTGCTTCTTAAACTACGACAATTGACTACCACTACTGAAAACTCCACTATTTTAATATGTCTGCCTATTGTATTCGTTGGGTTTGTGTTTTCTAAATTATTGGGAGAGTTACAGTTTGGAAATTCATGGGTGTTGTTTTGATTTATATGTTTTTCCTTTTTCTGTGCTTTCTTCCGTCCCGATAAACCTATACTGTGTTGTCTGGTCAACTTGTTATTCTTTGCTATCCTGATGAGTGGCAAGTTATTTAATGGCCCATTATTTGACCTACTCTCTTCCCTAAATATTTCTAATTTATTGTTATCTACTAAGCTTTTCCTAGGCACTAAACTTTGTGTACTCTTTATTATCTGATTTTCCGGAAAAGCACTGGTTTCGCCCCCACTAACTGACCTACCCTATATCATGCCGGAGATTGTATTCGAGGTTAGTATCTACAAATCATGTAAAGATATTTAGCACTGAAACCTATTTAATCTACTGAAAAAACCTATTTAACCTAATCAGTATCCTAGAACTGATCTATAGCAACTATTATGGTCCTGTATTGTACGTGGAAAAATCACACCTTAAATCTATTGGTACTGCAGTCTATTTCCTTAATATTATTCCTGTGGCCGTTTCTACAATAATAGTTTGGCTCTAGCAAAATATGTGGAACGTCCGGCAGAAAATAGTCTACATCAAACTTTCGTAAAAGATTCAACCTATATTTTCCCCTTCAATCGGATAGAGGTTCCAACTCTAATTCCCTCAACAATTTAGTAACACTACTATGTTTATCATAACTATTTGTTGACAAATCTATCTGCCCTCCGCTGTATTCGGTCTGTATCGGGAGCTAGTCCTATTTCGTAAGGGTCTCCTATACTAGCGGCGTACTCCAAGTGAGGTCTCACGAGAGATAAGGAACATCGCTCCTTATTTTCTCGCCACATTTTCCTAGTATTATTTTAATAAATCCTAATTCCATTATTATATATCATTGAGAAGACTACAGCACGGGTGACGAATACAGAACTTCGTTGTTTTCGTCCTTGCATCACAAGCCGGCCCTGCGCTCGCAATCGCCCCTCAGACCCAGCGAATGGAGTGTTTTGCTCGTATCTCCACACCAATTCCAGCTCTTCGCCTTCAACTGAGAAGATAACTCCTTCGCGAAGTGTGGAGCGGAATTGAGGGCCAAGCACGTGGCTGCCAAGGGGGGGAGGGTGGAGGTATAAGGGAGAACGGAGGGGAGTGATATCCGGCCCTAACCGTGTTAGGTGGTCGTGCCCTAACCCCCTCCACTTCCACCTTAAACCCACCTACCCACACCCCCTCACTCCGAATTCCGAAAAGCTTGGGCCTTTATGCCATGGCATCCACTTCGTCGGGAACAGAGACGAGTTATTCGGAGAGCCGTTCATCCACGGCCGGTCTCGCTCACTCACATCATTTACTCTTGGGTAGGTGTATTCGTGATTGGATGTCGATTGGAATTTTTATTGGTCATAGCGTGTATCAAATAGAATAACCTGATTTTAGAGAGTCATAATTACGAATTTAGCTATCGTCTAGGTGATGTGTCTGCTGCCTCTGGTTGACAAATAGAACATGTGTAATACCATAGCTGAAACTTATAGATCTAGTGAGTATTTTGAAACTTTACACCGTTATGTAGTATGTTTCCATAACTAAATATAAAGTTTCAAAATGTCATCTTTTTGGTACACCCAATATTCGACCCGCAAAAGTTAGGTTTTGTTGAAAGCAATAGAATCTCCTCCCAGTTTTCTACACTTTCAAGGCCCTATCTATCTCTAGTATTTCCCTTTTCGCCTCAGCATACATCTACATCTACATCTACGTAATACCCTGCGAGCCACCACGAGGGTGTGTGGCAGGGGGTGAAGATCACCAAACATGCACTATTGCCATGTAAGTAGGATATATAATGTAGACATGCTAGAAAATAGGGTCATAGTTTATTAGTAACTACAGTAGATTATTAGTTATTACAAGTAATTGCAGTAGTTATTACAATAGAATATTAGTTACTACGGTATAGTACAGGTTAAAATCTACATAATAAGGAAGGGTTTATTGGTAGTTATTACATGCATCATGCACTACGGACTATTCTAACTATGTTTCACCTACCTATCCCTTTGCTACGTTGCCTATTGTTCTCTCTTATGGTACGCGGGAAAAATGACATTTTAAATCTATCGGTACGACAATCTATCTCTCTAATTTTGTTAATATGGTCAAACCTAGCATAATACGCAGGGGTTCTTAATATATATCTAACGTCATCTGTGAACAAATCGGTTTCGAATTTACTTAAAAGGTTTAACCTAAATTTTAACCTGCGTTCTGAATGTAATTCCCATCCTAGTTCTTCATACATCCCGTCCATTAAACGTACTCTCATCCTTCCCAGCGTGCCCAACATCCTCCCTTCTATTAGTCTTGAGTAACCCAGTTATCACTTTCTTCCTGCCACATACCCTGCCTATCCAGCATTTCATTAATAATTTCCTTTCCTCGCCCGCCATCTCAAGCACTTCCTCGTTCGTGTTCCTTTCCTTTCACCTAACCTTCTCTATCCTTCTCCACTCGCACATCTCAAATGCCTGCAGCCTGTTGAAGAGAATGGTTTTCCGAGTGTTCTACCGCATTTATCCGTTTTTGTGAACAATATTTCGCCAGCGTTCCAGCTGTCTTCTTCAAGTCCGCTGAAGTGTCGATGCAGGGTTGGTCCGTTCTTTTATATTACTCCGTTTTCGCGTCCTCAGGTAAAGATGTGTGGAAATTGGTCCATTCTGCCGAAGAGCCGTTTCTACGCGGTGGCGAGAGTGTAGCCTCATCTATTTCCATTGCTTCACGTATGATCCTAGGGAAATAGCGGGCTTCTTTTGTTAATGGTGTGGTGTTTTCGACACTTCAGAGGACATGAAGAAGCTAGCTGGAACGCTGGCGAAATATTGTCCCTAAAAATTGATAAACGCTGAAGAACACCCGAAAAACTGTTCTCTTCATCACAAAGACTCCGCGAAAGCCTTCGCGGAAATCTACAGCCTATTAATGTCCTCTTTTCAAAGGGTCTATGTTTCTGCCCCTTACAACGCTACGCCCCATATCAGGCTCTTCACCTGCCTCTTCTTCAGATCCCTACCCAAGGTCCCCGTCATCAGCTCCCATCTCTTACGAAACGTCTCCGTAGCTAACGCTATTCTCCTCCTTATGTCTTTGTTACTAGGTCAATTTTCTTTTAGTGCTTTGCCTAAGTAATTGAAATGCCCTACTTGCTCAAGTTTGTGCCCTCCAACTATAATGACCAACCTCACTTTCTTTGTTCGAGATAATCTCATCACTGTTGTATTCTTATGATTTATCTTCATCCCGAATTTCCCGCACTGAATTTCTTAAGCGTCTACTAAAGGTTGTAGTCCATTCGAAGATCGACAAACCAACGCCTGATCGTCCGAGAATCTACTCGACTTTCTCAGCTGTCTTCCTACTTAGATTCCCTCATCAAGTTCTTCCCATGCCTGTATTTCTATTTCCTTAGCATAAATGGTAAAAAGCGAAGGCGACAGCGGACTCCTTTGCCTCACTCCGCGACTTCAAATAGCCAAACCTGATTCATCGTCAGCCACCGTCACCTGTGCCCTTAGAGCCATTTAGTGGATTAGGATTCGTAAAAAGGGTTCTAGGAAAATGCGATGAGAGAGTACGAGAAAGAAGCTATTTTACACTTGTCAGGCCTCATTTAGAATATGCCGCTAGTATATGGGATCCGTAAGAGGAAGGTATGATAAAACAATTAGAGCGCGTGCAAAGGAGATCCGCTAGGTTTGTTAAAGGCCGTTATGATAATTGTATAAGTGTTACGAGTTAAATGGAAGAACTAGGATGGGAATTACTATCAGAACGCAGGTTAAAATTTAGGTTAAACCTTTTAAAGAAATTCAAAACCGATTTGTTCACAGATGACGTTAGATATATATTGAAAACCCCTGCGTATTATGCTAGGTTTGATCATATTAACAAGATTAGAGAGATAGATTGTCGTACCGATAGATTTAAAATGTCATTTTTCCCTCGTACTATAAGAGAGAATAATAGGCAGCGTAGCAAAGGGAAAGGTGGGTGAAATATAGTTAGAGTAGTCTGTAGTGCATGATGCATGTAATAACAACCATTAATCCCTTTCTTATTATGTAGATACTAACCATGTGACCCTATTTTCTAGCATGTCTACCTTATATATCCTACTTACATGGCAATAGTGCATGTTTGGTGATCATCACCCCCTGCCACACACCCTCGTGGTGGCTCGCAGGGTATTACGTAGATGTATATGTAGATGAAGATTTGTAAGTTTCGGATTAGGCTCCTGTCTAGCCAATCTATTACCATTTTCCCAAGTATCTTCATTAGCTGTTCTCAAATGTTTTTTCTTTTTATTAAGTTCTTAGAATTTCAGTCATTTTAAGTATATCATGGTACCATTAATGATGCAATATTTAACTCATGTTTCCTACACCCGATGTAAATAAAATGTACAATTCGAATATGTTTTCCATTATGACGAGGAAACTATCTCGCTAAAACTACTTCCAACCTCTCTGGCCTATGCTGAAATGAAGTTTAGCACGGGCCGCTGCGATTCCGTAGCTGTTTTACTTATGCCTGGTCTCAGATCTATCCCAATCATCCTCTCTCCAATAGCGTTTCCTTTCCTCACCTCCTACGATAAATTATTATTCTACTTCTTTTGCCATTTTCCCTCGATAACATCGAGGAATAGTCGTGATAATGAACATGAAAAGCTTTATCGTACTCCCTGACCTATTTCTACTCACTATTGTTTTCCCTATGCTAATGTAACATGCGTTGAATGGGCCTCAAAAAGGTTTAGCTCATCGACTATCCCTTTGCATTATCAATTGCTAGATGCAGGTAAGTGAATAAGATTATGACATCTTGGGACATATATTATTTTGCTGCTCGTTATCTGTTTTTGAAAATCTCTTCTACCGCGGAGACAGGAGTCTTGTTTAATATCATAAATAAATTCTACGTACTTTAATACTTCATTCGTACCACTGTTTTCAGACCATCAATTGAAAATTAGACTCAATCTTTTATGTTAATTCAAAACCCAATTATTTTCCGACGAAGTCTTCAAAATCTTACGAACTCCTACACACTACTGTATATCAGTTCATAACATTAAAAGAAGGGAAATAGATTGTAGAACAGAAAGGTTAAAAATGTCGTTTTTCCCGCGATCGATAAGAGACAATAATGACAGCGTTAAGACTTTGAAGTAGGTTAATTGACAGGCAGTGCAGCTGATTAATTCATATGTCCCCTAATGTGTGTTTCTAAATCTGCCGAGCAGTGCTAACACAATGTTTTGCATGTTCCCCGCGTGACTCTTGTGTCACGTTTCCATAGTGACATTATAGGTTATTTTAGTAGTTTCTGTAGCAATTGTAGTGTACCGATAATGAGAGTCTTGTTGGTGAAAGTAAATTTATTCACTGTAGTTCATGTTGGTGATAAGTCACTCCCTGCCAAACACCCTTGAGGTGGCTTGCAGGGTAATAAGTAGATATGAAAGTACATCTTTGCAAAAGTTTCATGTATTCTCGAATAACTTTCAAACCTTGATTCCTACCACAATATCCTATCAAAAACCTTACGTTGCAGTCACTTGCTTCATTGCTTCATGGTCGTATTCTTAGGACATTTCATATTCCTTTTCTTGAGAGTCTCTTCAAACACATTAACTCGATGACTTCATGGGTGCCCCATTTCCTCATTCACCATTCAGCCTCCTATCGTGTATTTGTTTTCTGTATGAAGCAATGGTGAAAGTAAATTTAGCTTGGCCTGTGACTCACAAGGGAGATCATTATAATTCGCGAAAATATCGCTAACGTTTATGGGGGACAAGAACCACTTCGTTAGGGAAGCGAGGGTCTTTGCAATACTCCGATTTTTCTTCCCATTACCTCTCTACAACAATGTGTGTGAGATTTATTTATTTATTTGAGGTGTGAAGCCATTTTATAGTGAACGTATGACAAACAAAAAAGGACACAAACGTAAAAAAATAACAAGAAGAGTGTAGCAAATAATAATCCAACATGGGGAAATAGTAAATTTTACTTTTTTGGGAATGCCATTTGGCTTGGTTAGCGAAGATGCTGGAAGATAAGGTGAAAGGTTCGATGTTCTCAGCTAGGGAATTTACATGGTAAGCATACAGACATATAACATGAGGGCTTGCCAAGTACTCCCATATAGTTCCGTATAATTGGAGGATTAATGTCTGGTGTCGAAATGCATCAAATTTTAAAATAGATACGTTACAAACGTGTGATTCATTACAAACACTGAGCTCTACACAATGGAATGACGATAAAAGTATTCCTCAGTATGGGATGCACTAAAACCAGATCTACCATATTGGGCAGTGCCTTGATCCTCCAACCGGTGTACAGCCTCTGAGGTAAATTTGTGGCGTCAGTCGATTTAATCCGGTGAATTATCCCTACCCATATCTTTTATATTCTAATTTTTAAGTGATCCCATTTTGTTGTTGGAGTTTCATATTTCATTCTATTTACTTTCGTGTATTTTTGTTTTCACTTGCCTAGAGGCCACTCTTTTCCTTAATGTCGCATGAAAAGACTATGTTATCTTGATTTATTTAATTTTCCAATTTTAAATTTGTCAACTTGACATTTTTCGTGCTTCAGACCGGATTTCAAACACGAAACTGAATACCGATGGCAACATATAATAATGTTGTTTACATCGCACAAGACTACATCTACATCTACCTGATACCCTGCGAGCCACCACGAGGGTGTGTGGCAGGGGGTGAAGATCACCAAACACAGGGGGTGAAGATCACAAACACAAACACGAAGACTACTTTAAGTTTGAACTACCATTTTCATATTTTAAATTGATGGCTAATAGAATACTCCTACGTTGATAGTTTGAGTTGAGTGGAAAATATATAAGTAATGACACATAGCATTAGTTCATCTACATTTACGAAATACCTGGCAAGCCACCAATAGAGTGTGTGGCACGGGGTAGTTCCACACCAGGCATGCAACACTCATCCCAATTTACATCTACATATACATCTACGTCATACCCTGCAAGCCACCCAAAGAGTGTGTGGCAGGGGGTGCTTCCACACCAGGCATGCATGAATGATACGGTAGAACACCGAAATTACATTGAAACCCGCGTACCACACATGCAAAGCGCCAAATTAAAAATCTAATAACCAAGAAACATTCTATCGTCAATCGTTCCAACATGCAAGGGATACAAAGACTGCTACTACATATTCAAAATATCCTGCGTAAATAAGAACATTAATATTTACATCATGCATAAATAAGAACGTAGAGAATATTATGAGAAAGATTTACTGTCTGCCTATTGTCACAATTCGAACTATTCATGACGACGATCACAGCTGTTATGCCGTCTAAATCCGTTTAAATCAGAACTGTACACGTTCCCCCGGATGCCAGGCGCAGGCTAAAAGCAGTCAGGATAGCAGTGCGTGGTTAGACCAGAAACTAGGAGAGTGCTACCATGCAGAACACTCCTACTAAACATACGACTACTGGTTATAATTACTGAGACAGATAAATAGTTCTACAAGGTACTAAATCATGCAAAGTATACCATGGCGGAGATTACATGCGAGGTTAGTTGCTAATAATCATGTTAAGATATTTTACACTTCTGAAAAAACGTATTTTATCTGGTCATAGTTAAAGCATCCTAGAACTGATGTATGGCAACTAATCTGGTCCCTTATTTTACGTGGAAAAATTGACATTAGTACAAGGGATGATCGGCGATCAAGTTATAGAAGTGCTGTGAGATATAACTTTAGAATTTCATTGATCGGAGAGGCATCAACAAGTGCAAAAATGTGAAATGTATCGTTTATCTAGGGGATATCATTGCAAAATTGTCATTTTAATCACTGATCAAAATACTGGCTACATACATCTATGTTGCGAGTTTGAAGTATACAAGGGCTGTTCAAAAAATATCGAGAAGTTTTTTATTTTGCGGAAGCTGATACTTCTGGTGACGTATGGTTAGCAGGGCTGCATTCTTCGCTTCCTCCCGAATAGCTAAGAAGCTATTTTACACTTGTCAGGCCTCATTTAGAATATGCCGCTAGTATATGGGATCCGTACGAGGAAGGTTTGATAAAAGAATTAGAGCGTGTGCTAAGGAGATCCGCTAGATTCGTTAAAGGCTGTTATGATAATTGTACAAGTGTTACGAGTTTAGTAGAAGAACTAGGATGGGAATTACTATCAGAACGCAGGTTAAAATTTAGGCTAACCCTTTTAAGTATATTCGAAACCGATTTGTTCACAGATGAAGTTAGATATATATTGAGAACCCCTGCGTATTATGCTAGGTTTGATCATATTAACAAGATTAGAAAGATAGATTGTCGTACCGATAGATTTAAAATGTTATTTTTCCCGCGTACCTTAAGAGAGAACAATATGCAGCGTAGCAAAGGGATAGGTAGGTGAAATATAGGAAGAGTAGTCTGTAGTGCATGATACATGTAATAACAACCAATAGTCCCTTTCTTATTATGTAGATACTAACCATCTAGCTGCATGTGACCCTGTTCTCTAGCATGTCTCCCTTATATATCCTACTTGCATGGCAATAGTGTATGTTTGGTGATCTTCACCCCCTGCCACACACCCTCGTGGTGGCTCGCAGGGCATTAGGTAGATGTAGATGTGGTAGCCATGGTTTTATGCTTGTCAATATCTTGTTTAGTGTCTGTCATACACCTCTGTGGAGTGGAGACTGTTTTAGTAGCCTTGGCGATTTTTTTCAGTTTCGGGGATCAACGTTGCAATATGAAATTTTTCATGTAACTTTTGGAACTTTTAACGGAAACCTTAGAAATTTTTATGAAGGCTTACAAAGACATTGCTCTTGGTCGTACGCCCTGTTATGAATAGTTAACCCGTTTCAAAATTGGTCTTCAGTCACTAGAAACAACCATTTCCGGGAATACTGCTGCCTGGTGAACTATAACGATTCAACGTTTAGATCCTCCTGCTGGGAACGTCGTCAGGAGACTGAAGAAGATGTATCCGTTTTCATCTGGTCGGACCGTTGGAATACTGACTATTGTTGTATTGGATTTTAAAAAATAAATAAAAATCCCAGCATATAAAAAATCACAAATAAAAGCAGAAAATGTGTTAATGGTTGGTTGTCACACCCATATTTTGGGAAAGGTATCTTTAAATAATACAAGTTCCTTGGTAACTTTGTGGTATTCCATATTTTTTCAGAGGATTTAATGGTTACATTTACAAAACCACATACTTAAAAACACACGCGACTGTGTGTTTTTAAGTATGTGGTTTTGTAAATGTAACCATTAAATCCTCTGAAAAAAGGTATCTTTTCCACACACTGCTTCATCTGATAACCATCATCCTTATTCAAATTTTAAGGCCTTTTAGATATTTCGACTGCCTCTCTAATTAGTTGTGGATAGTAAGCAGATGTTCTTGCAATGACTTTGGCCTCATCCAGTATGATCTTGAGCCCTGGTCCCGACATGAAGTGATCGGCGATAGCTGAAGTCTGCCACTTTCTTGCCTTTAGCGCCCTTTTTTGCTCTTTCAGCCTGGTCTCAATCTTCCGTTTGGTCTTTCCAATATAACTAGACCCACACGAACACGGAATCTCGTATATCCCTTCCTTTTGGAACTGAGGAATAGCATCTGTGGCAGGTGAAAGGAAGCCTTTGATTTTCTTCATTGTGCCAAACCTGGTCTCAATGTTGGCTTTTCCCAAGATGCGAGCAATACCCGGATATATATGGAAGAACTTCAAAAGCGCATGGCTTGGTCTTATCCTTCGGGGCCTTGACTTCTCTTAAAGCTCTCCCTATGAATGAAGTAGCATACCCATTTTCTTTTAAAATTGAAAAGAGATGTTCCATTTCATTTTTCATGCATCGGATACGGCAAGAGCTCTATGTTTTAAGGTCTTGATTACTCAGGACTTCTGATGCGGGTGATGGTGTGACGCCGCATTCAAGTACCTGTCTATGTGGGTCTTCTTTCTAAAGACCGAATACCCCAAGCTACCGATTGTGAACTATTCCCTTGAGTGAATTAACATGCCTATCACTGACTGGGAATATCAATTAGCTTTGATTTAGAATAATTTTCCAGTCCGTTAAAATCGGATTTGAACCTGGTACTCCCGGTCAATATCCTGACGGTTTACCCGATGGGCTCTTAGGGCATCCTTATTTAACGACTGTCAATGAAAATAATTCGTAGTCAAGGCGCGCGTTTTCCTGCCGCTGTAATGGCTCATCGTTGATTGGCCAAAGTCCAAATGTCTACCGATTTCCTTTTCCCTTATGACGTAAGTACTTCAATCGGAGGTATAGAAACTCGGACTGGAATTCATGAGAAGCGTCAAGAGCCTGCCCCGCAATGGCATCCAAAAGTTGAGACTTTTCCCATCAAAGACGTCAGGCAATTGATATTTTGAAGCTTGGTTATCTACGTCTACATCCACTCGATACCCTGCAAGCCACCACCAGGGTGTTTGGCAGGGGGTGATTAATAACCAGCATGAATCACAGTAAAGATATTTACCTTCACCAACAAACACCGCACTATCGGTATACTACAAATGCTACAGGCACTACTAAAATAATCCATAATATAACTATGAAAACGTGACACAAGAGCCATGCAGGGAACATGCAAAACATGGTGTTAGCACTACTGGGCTGATTTATAAACATGAATTAGGGTGTATATGAATAAATTAGCTACATGACCTGTCAACTAACCTTCTTCGAAGTCGTAACGCAGTCAATGTTGTCTCTTATCGATCGTGGGAAAACAGCCTTTTAAACCTTTATGTTTTACACTTTACTGCCCTAATTTTAGTTTCATGATCTGGGAGCTGTTTCTCAGAGCTACAACTCTACACGTTACAAGTCACGAGACCACTTTCACAAGGCCGATGTGTTACTCGGATATACCGATGACTTCTACTGGTCCAAAAAAATGGTGGGCCTAATAGAGGCCATACATAACTCGTATTTTTTACATACATTACTCGTATTTAGGGCGTGCACCTCGCAATATTTCCAATTCAAAAATTAGTGCAATGCTTTTGAGTGAATACAAACGATTGAACATGGGCTGGAAAGTAATTTAATGTCACAACTTACCTTAAAAGATCCCAAGCAAATGCGAGTTTTCGGGTCCACCTAACATCATTAGATATAATCGTTTATTTCGACGTATTTCTTATAGGATGAGCTCTAAATAGTAGTTATTAATAAACCTTACATTTCAAGATATCATGGTTAGTTGGTTTTTTCGTTATTGAACCACTATTAATGTTTATTGTTAATAAGTTAAAGAGTGTGAAACATCAGGATATTTAATTATTTTCTTTCGACTGCTGTGTCGTCGTGAATTTCACCCGAAAACATGTTAACAAACAAATGTTAACAACTACTTACCAATTCGTTTCTGTTGAGTAATATAATCATTATTAACGGGAAATACGAACTGTAAGCTACAATAAATGTTATTGTCGCTATCCTACGATATGTAGGCTAGTGTGTCTGGACTGTTAGAAGAATTAGGATGGGAATCGCTATCACAGCGTAGATTAAATTATAGGCTTAACCTCCTAAATAAATTTCAGGAAAATCATTTTACTGACGACGAAAAAAACATACTATTAACCCCTTCGTACTACGGCAGGTTAGATCGCGCCAATAAAATTAGAGAGCTAGATTGTAGAACCGATAGGTATAAAATGTCATTTTTTCCGCGTACCGTTCGGGACCATAGCAGCTGTGATCGTCGTCATGAATAGTTCGAGTATTGACAATAGGCAGGCAGTAAATCTTTCTCATTATATTCTCTACTCTCTTATTTATGCATGATGTAAATATTGATGTTCTTATTTATGCATGATATTTTGAATCTGTAGTAGTAGTCTTTGTATCCCTTGCATGTTGGAACGATTGAAGATAGAATGTTTCTTGGGTATTAGATTTTTAATTGGCGCTTTGCATGTGTGGTACGCGGGTTTTAATGTAATGTCGGTGTTCTACCAAATCATTCATGCAATCCTGGTGCGAAAGCACCCCCTGCCACACACCCTTTAGGTGGCTTGCGGGGTATGACGTAGATGTAGATGTAGATATGTTACCATGAAGTTTCGTTATGATATTACGTTGTAACGCCATTGATTGCACGGTATTTCGTAGATGGTGATCCGGTCTGATCCACAGATTCGTCGGGAGCGACGAGGGTTGCCCAAAATGCAATGCCCCACATTTTTTAAAACTCCCTAATAACAGAAAGCAGTGCGCTGAAACCGTCATCGAGAGATGCATCTCCAATGATCTCCAAACCTTATCAGATTATCACGACGCTACTGCATCCTACATCCGAGTGCTCTGACCAATTTTTTAGACTCTGCAGAGGACGGACCGCAAGGTGAGACTCTTAATTACCCTTCTGGCACAAAGTAAAGAATTGAAAGAATGTAAATTGCTTCGTAAGTTTTCTTCTTTCCCATATATTTTGAATAATGACGCAAAGCACTTTTCCCCACTATCACTTTGGACAACGACGAGTTAGCGCAGTGAAAACCTGAATCCGTAAACTGAGCGACGACTGGTATCGACAGGGCATACACGTCCTGGTGAATCGCTGGAAGAAGGCAATAGAGCTTGAAAGAGACCATGAGAAAAAATAGAGTGTGTGGATAAAACATCATTCTTTCATGTGTGCAAATTTCGTTTTTGTAGAATAAATAGTTTTTGAGAAAAAAATGAGGGGTTTTACTTATCGTATATATTTTACCATCGTAGACGAATATGTGGCTTAGGTACACGTAACTTGCGCGATAATGAACTTTTGGAAAAAGAATGGCTTTCCCCGGAATAATTATTGCATCAAAGAAAAGAAAATATCTAACGTAGAATCTATTAAATACTTAGGCGTCACCATCACTGAAGACATATGATGGGGTAAACTCATCAGGGAAATAACTAGTGTAGCAAACCGTAGATTAGGATTCGTAAAAAGGGTTCTAGGCAAATACGATGAGAGAGTACGAGAAAGAAGCTATTTTACACTTGTCAGGCCTCATTTAGAATATGCCGCTAGTACATGGGATCCGTACGAGGAAGGTTTGATAAAAGAATTAGAGCGTGTGCAAAGGAGATCCGCTAGGTTTGTTAAAGGCTGTTATGATAATCGTATAAGTATTACGAGTTTAGTAGAAGAACTAGGATGGGAATTACTATTAGAACGCAGGTTAAAATTTAGTAAAAATAAGTAGATACTAACCATCTAGCTGCATGTGACCCTGTTCTCTAGCATGTCTCCCTTAAATATCCTACTTGCATGGCAATAGTGCATGTTTGGTGATCTTCACCCCCTGCTACACACCCTCGTGGTGGCTCGCAGGGTATTACGTAGACGTAGACCTTACATCAAGCCAAGTTATTCCTAGGGTACTGGAAGCAAATGGATGTGCACGTTTGATACCGCCCCTCCCATCCGCTCTGATCCACAGTTTCATCGGAAGCTATAATATCGTTTTACTGGATGTTTCTGCTCGCGTGCTGCGGAGATTTGGGCCGGAAATTTGCGGGAGGTCGAATTCTTAATGTCTCTTAGAGCGCGACATATATTTGTGTCATGGTCGACGCTACAGTAGAACGCGTTTTATGCGTGGTTATCGGATTTGGCACTTTTTCATCGCATGCCTCCTGTCTCTTCTGCCTTGCCTTTGTTCCTTGTTGGGGTCTGCTTTTCTCGTCTCTCTAAAAGTCTTAGACCAAGAGGTACCAGGAGGTAAGGGAACTAGCATTGGATAGGGAATGGTGGAGGGCTGCCGTCAACCAATCTTAGGATTGAACAACCAATGAAGGCAAAGTATGCATGCTATTTTTGACCGTCATATTTTCCCTAAAGGTCCACTCGATCATCACATTTATCGCGAAGCGGCCGAATCTAACTTCTTTTGTCTCTTCATATCATCTGCCGAATCCAGCAGTTTCCCTCTCTTCCTTTTTTCGAGGCGGAATAGCATCCGATGCTTAATACCCAGCTGAAACCACTTCCGTTGCGACCGTTAATGTAGTCTTTATCGTTTTAGTTTCGTCCGCGGAAGAACCAATTTATGTATTCCGAGATGGATTTTACGACGCTTTCATTTTTGGCGTTTTGTTATCTTCGCTTCGTGCAACTAGTAATGCCATTTATTTGGGAAAAACCTTTGTTATTTAGTTTACTGACAAAGTTGGATTTATCCGTCTAAAAAATCTATTTTTCCCTCTTTACGGCTCAATTCAATATGCATGCTCACATCTATTTCCTGGGGTCAGGGAACGTTCGATGTTCCGCTTGGATCTCGGACGATTGCTGTATGCCTGGCATAGAATCACCCCGTGCCACACACACTACATCTATCTCTTTATTTACTTATTACCCTGCAAGCAACCTCGAGGGTGTTTGGAAGGGGATGACTTATCACCAACATGAACTAAGTGAAGAAATTTACTTTAACCGACATTTCACACTATGGATTTGCTACAAATGCTACAGAAACTACTAATATATAATCTGTAATGTAACTATGTAAACGTGACACAAGAGTCAAGCAGGGAACATACAGAACATGGTGTTAGCACTAATCGGCAGATTTAAAAGCATGCATTAGGGAGCACATCAACTAATCAGCTGCACTGCCTGTCTACTAATCCACTTCAAAGTCTTGACGCAGCCGTAATGTTCTCTTTTCGATCACGGGAAATATGGCATTTAAAACCTGTCTGTTCTAAAACCAATTACCCTCATTATATTCTCATGATCTGATATACCGCACTATGTTTAGATTAGGATTCGTAAAAAGGGTTCTAGGCAAATGCGATGAGAGAGTCCGAGAAAGAAGCTATTTTACAGTTGTCAGGCCTCATTTAGAATATGCCGCTAGTACATGGGATCCTTACGAGGAAGGTATGATAAAAGAGTTAGAGCGTGTGCAAAGGATATCCGCTGGATTTTTAAAAGGCCGTTGTGATAATTGAATAAGTGTTACGAATTTAATAGAAGAACTAGGATGGGAATTACTATCAGAACGCAGGTTAAAGTTTAGGTTAAACCTTTTAAGTAAATTTGAAACCGATTTGTTCACAGATGACGTTAGATATATATTGAGATCCCCTGCGTATTATGCTAGGTTTGACCATATTAACAAGATTAGAGAGATAGATTGTCGTACCGATAGATTTAAAATGTCATTTTTCCCGCGTACCATAAGAGAGAACAATAGGCAACGTAGCAAAAGGGATAGGTAGGTGAAACATAGTTAGAATAGTCTGTAGTGCATGATGCATGTAATAACTACCAATAAACCCTTCCTTATTATGTAGATTTTAACCTGTACTATACCGTAGTAACTAATATTCTATTGTAATAACTACTGCAATTACTTGCAATAACTAATAATCTACTGTAGTAACTAATAAACTATGACCCTATTTTCTAGCATGTCTACATTATATATCCTACTTACATGGCAATAGTGCATGTTTGGTGATCTTCACCCCCTGCCACACACCCTCGTGGTGGCTCGCAGGATATTGCGTAGATGTAGATGTAGATGTTGGAGTCGTTAGGATATTAATAACTTCGTCGGCAAATGAAGTGCTCTTGAATTTACTCAAGATTGAGTCTACTTTTCAATCGGCATTCTGAAAGCGATTCTCAATCCAAGTTGTTGCACTACTCGTGTGCGGCACTTTCTGTGTGGATTACTTCTTCTTTGGCATTCCTTTTTGGGCTGAATTTAGTGTACGCTCCCAATATTCGGTGGCCCGGTCATTATTCCCGTGCAAGTTCAAGGATAGCGGTAATCTGCGATGCAAGTAGACAGAGTGTTGTTGGCATTGAAAAGCCTAAACGGCCTGACTAAGTAGGATGGCTCCAGCTAAGGATATGGTTAGCTCGATATGTTGACTTTGTTATGTAATATCGATATGTAAGTAAACTCGATATGTTGATGTTATGTAATCTAAGGCCCAAGGCTTTTTTGCTCAAATTTCTCGATACAGGTGAGAACATGTCATACATATTTTCTTGCTAACCTTCGCTCGATATTGGCTTTGTTATCAATAGATACTCAATGGTTATGGTTACGGAATGTAAAGTTTTTTTCTTACCCTTTCCTTATTTTTCTCGTCTTTTTTTGGCCTTTAATGTCCACATACTTTCAATGTCTCTACACCTACATCTAGGAAGTACAATGCAAGCCTCCAATAGGGCGTGTGGCATGGGGTGATTCCACACCAGGCATGCAGCACTCATCCCAATCCAAATCAAAACCGCGCACGTTCATCCGAACGCCAGTCGCAGGCCAAAAGAAGTCAGGGCAACGGTACGCAGTTAGACCACAAACCAGGAGAGTGATACGTAGAAGAACATGCTACCATACAGTACACTACTCAAGATATCATTACTGGTTAGTATTATTAATGTGACAAATAAATAGCACTACAACGTACTAAGACATGCAGGAGTATATATTGCCGGAGATTACATGCGAGGTTAGTACCTACAATTCATGTTAAAATATCTAGTACTACTGAAAAAACCTGTTTAACCTAGTCAGTTTCCTAGAACTGATCTATCACAACTATTATGGTCCCATATTGTACGTGGAAAAATGACATCTTAAATCTATCGGTTCTGCAGTCTATTTCCTTAATCTTATTCCCGTGATCGTTCCTACCATAATACTTTGGCTCTAGCAAAATATGTTGAACGTCCGGCAAAAAATAGTCGACATCAAATTTTCGTATAAGATTTAAGATTTAGAAACGTGCATTTTGGAGCACGTAGGGGGTGAGACCCCTGCCAAACAACCCTTCTAGTGGCTTGTAGTGTAATAAGTAGATGCAGATGAGCTATCATCACCGTGCACTACAATGGATATACGTGCTACTTTCACCATTTTGTCCTACACTATAGGTATGCTACCAATGCTACAGAAATTATTGAGTTTATCCATCAAGCAACTATGAAAACGTGACACAAAAGTTATGCAGGGAACATCCAAAACATGGAGTTAGCACTACTTGGCAGATTTTGAAACATGCGCTTGGGAGTACATCAATTAATCAGCTTCACCACCTGTGAACTAACCTACTTCAAGGCCTTATTGGAGCCATTAAGTTCTCTTATCGATGGCGAGAAAAACGACATTTTAAACCTGTCTGTTCTACAATCTATTTCCCTTATTTAATTCTACTTCAGCGTTCCATTTTCAAGACCGCTCGGATTTTGTGCGACAGAGTTACATTTTTTTATGCCTACATACACAAATTACTCTGCAAGCCCCCTCAAGGGTGATTGGCGGGGGTGACTTATCATCAGCATGCTATACAGTGTAGAAACAAACTTTCACCAACATGCACCACACTTCCTTTCGTTCAAAATTCCAAACCAGAAGCAACAGCATGTCAGCAGATTCAAAGAGCCCGTATGTAGGAGTGAGTGTCATCGCTCAACTCCGCATAATCGCCACGCTGCCCGTTGTCTTCGTTGCCTTACGAGGAGAAACGTTTATCGCACGAATACACGCGCACGGTTTTATAAGAACGCCCGGCGGCGGGTCCTTGGCGCGCGGCTGCGACAAAATGAAAGGGGATAAAAACTGAGCGGAATATTTAGCCCTCGCCGGAAGACAGCGGTGAAGGACCTTCGGACCAGCAGCGATGAAGCCTTAGGGACGGGGGTTGGGGCGGCGGGAAGGGAATGTAGTGGGCATAAGGGGGCGCGGAGGAGGGGATGTCGGTCAAGGGCAGTAAACTTTGGTGTCCCGATTAATCTTTCGGTCGCGCCGACCGGCCAGAGTTCTTTTGGCTCCGCGAGAGATAAATATGTTCTCAGGTAGTACGGATTGAGATGTCGCGTCAAATTAAATTCTACGAACTTGGTCTCAGTTCAAAGAATAAGGTATGATCTTTCCAATGAAAACAGAATACAGTTAAATATCTTGGAATTACCTTAACTTCTGACATATCATGTGGAACACGCATACAAACATATGCGGCACATCATTAAGGAACTTGGTTTTGTTAAGCGTAAAATAGAAAGGTCCTCCGATGAAATAGTCAAAGGGAGATGCTACTTCGCTCTGGTTAGGCCACACCTCCAATAAGCTACGAGAATTCGGGACACTGGTCTTGAATATTTAGCCAAAAAATTGATAAAATACAAAGAAAAGCTTCACTCTTCGTTAATAACTGCTATGAGCGAATATATAGTGTTTCACAACTTTTAGAGGGATTAAGGTGGGAGCCCCTAGAGACTCGGAGGCTACACACTAGGCTTAGCTTGCTTGAGATATTCAGAACTGGTATGTTGCAGAGGGACACAGAGAATATTATCATGACGGCTCACTACATCTCTAGGTCTGACAAAAGCGATAGATAGAATAGGGGAGATACATTGCTGAACAGATAGGTACAAGAATTCGTTCTTTCCGCGCACAGTAAGTGACTACAATAAAAACTGAGCTCCACTAAATAACTCCCATAGGTAATACACGTCACCATTTCACCTCCCAAAACCTTATCCCTTGCATCTTTACTCGACTGGTGTCCTAACACCCCGGCCACACGCCCATACGGCACCTCGCAGGGTACATCTACATCTACGTAATACCCTGCGAGCCACCACGAGGGTGTGTGGATGAAGGGGTGATGATCACCAAACATGTGTGGAGATGTATGTAGTATGTAGATGTAGAAAATATGAGGCACGTACTGATACACTTTCGTAGATATTTGACAAAAAATACTCGCCATATTGCATGGGAAATTGTGCGGGCATAATCTCCAGAGATTCATCTACATTAAAGAATTAGAGCGCGTGTAAAGGAGATCTGCTAGGTTTGTTAAATGTCGTTATGATAATTGTATTAGTGTTACGAGTTTAATAGAAGAACAAGGATGGGAATTACTATCAGAACGCAGGTTAAAATTTAGGTTAAACCTTTTAAGTAAATTCGGAACCGATTTGTTCACAGATGACGTTAGATATATATTAAGAACCCCTGCGTATTATGCTAGGTTTGACCATATTAGCAAAATTAGAGAGATAGATTGTCGTACCGATAGATTTAAAATGTCATTTTTCCCGCGTACCATAAGAGAGAACAATAGGCAGCGTAGCAAAGGGATAGGTAGGTGAAATATAGTTACAATAGTCTGTAGTGCATGATGCATGTAATAACTACCAATAATCCCTTCCTTATTATGTAGATTTTAACCTATACTATACCGTAGTAACTAATATTCTATTGTAATAACTACTGCAATTACTTGTAATAACTAATAATCTACTGTAGTTACTAATAAACTATGACCCTATTTTCTAGCATGTCTACATTATATATCCTACTTACATGGCAATAGTGCATGTTTGGTGATCTTCACCCCCTGCCACACACCCTCGTGGTGGCTCGCAGGGTATTACGTAGATGTAGATGATGTAGATGTACATGTAGGAGTGAGTGTCATCGCTCAACCTCGCTTAATCGCCACGCTCCCCGTCTTCTTCGTTGTCTTTCGAGGCGAAATGTTTATCGCACGAATTCATCTTTCCAATGCTGTACACCTACTGGTACGTTAACGATGCAAGAGAAACTACTGTATTAATAATAAATGCAACGACGTAAACGAGATTCAAGAGTCCTGCGAAACGTGATGTTAGTACTACGTGGCTTATTAAATAAACAAGAGTTAGGGAGCGAATAAACTAATCAAACATCGACTCTCTTCATACAGCTACTTATTTTTCTCGACTTAAAAGGAAGGTTTGATAAAGGGTATCATAGAAAGTTACTAATAAAACTAAAATCTTACGGCTTCGACGACGACGTAATTGTATGCATTTAAGAATTCCTGAGCGGTCACGCACAAAGGATTGTATTAGACGGCGATATTTCAAATGAGGTTAAAGTCACATCAGGTGTTCCCCAGGGTTGTGTCATAGGTCCACTTCTGTTCCATTTGTATATTAACGATATTAGTGAAGTAGTAGATGGTAAACTTCGACTAGATGCAGACTACACAGTAATGTACAGGGAAATCCATAGCATTAACGATTAGAAATCGCTGATGAAATTCCTTAAGGCAAATCAAAAGAGGATCGATGCGTGGTGGTGGCTTGTACGATACTTCGCAGAGGTGGTGTGTGACAGAAGATGGGTTAACATCAGTACGTATCATGATATATCCTGTTAAAGTTAATGTAACTACGACTAGATGTCAGTCAGTCTACGACTAGATGTAACTTAAAGTTAATGTAACTACGATCAGATTAACAAGATTAGAGAGATTGATTGTCGTACCGATGGATTTAAAATGTCATTTTTCCCGCGTACCGTAAGAGAGAACAATAGGCAGCGTAGCAAAGGGATATGTAGGTGAAATATAGTTAGAGTAGTCTGTAGTGAATGATGCATGTAATAACAACCAATAATCCCTTTCTTTTTATGTAGATACTAATCATCTAGCTCCATGTGACCCTATTATCTAGCATGTCTCCATTAAATAACCTAGTCACATGTCAATAGTGCATGTTTGGTGATCTTCACCCCCTGCCACACACCATCGTGGTGGCTCGCAGGGTATTACGTAGATGTAGATGTAGACTACTGACGCATCAGTAATATTCTGCTAAAACTTGTCGGAAAAAATAAAAAATTCACGCATACGCGCTACACCATAGGGGTGCTACCAATGTAAAATCTGAGAGTGTTGTAATTAATGTTTTTTTTAATAATATCTATCTGATCGAAGGGTGAAATTTAGGTTAAATGTTTTACGAAAGTTTGATGTTGACTATTTTTGCCTGACGTTCAAAATATTTTGCTAGTGCCAAAATATTATGGTAGGAACCATCACAGGAATAAAATTAAGGCAATAGACTGCAGAACCCATAGATTTAAGATGTCATTTTTTCCACGTACATACGTGGAAAAAATTAATTAAAAATCTATCGGTAATCGGCATTTGAACTAGAGTGAGTACTGCATGCCTGGTGTGGAATCACCCCGAGCCACACACCCTAGTGATGGATTGCACGGTATGTCGTGGGTGTAGATGAATAGTTAAACAGAAAAAAATCCGCGTCGTGCCGTCATCTTTCTCCAATGTGTTGTGGGCTAGGTGGCAGGACTGCAAATCTTGGTAGATTTTAACTTGTCGGCAGTAAAATTAAATACGCCTTGCCGATAGATGCGTCGGCGTTGCCAACTTTGCGGAAGCCATCGGTGACGCCGACGCAGGAGCAGCGCATACCGCCTCCCGCTAAGTCACGAGGATACGAAAAAAAGATGGAATGGTTGATCCCGCGTGAAGCAGAGCGAACGATCCTTCCCCATCCCCTCGACGACCCTCCACTCCTCCACGATCCCCCAAACGTCACGGATTTTATTTTTGAACAACCCCAACTGAGTACCTCTCCCTCTCGCGGTGGGTCAGAGCGAAATGTTTTTATTGACACACTCGATTAACGCAGCCTCAACGATGCGACGTCGACAGCGAAACGGGGAGAGAAGCCTATCCTCACGACCGGGTGAAAGTTTCCTCGCGTTTGCTTCGAGGTGCTTGAACCGAATTTTGTTTACGTACAGATTTGCGTGAAACTCTGCATACGTGTTCTCTTTAGTGATATTTGCCGATAAGAATGTTAAAATTCGGTAAATGCTCTACTTGCTGAAGTTTGTTCAATTAACATTGTGTATTTGGTATGTTTACTCTACTATTATTTTAAATAAATCATGTAATTCTTGTCGCGGTATAGAAAGTCACCTAAAATCCATTAACACCAAGAAATCATCTGGTCCCGATGAAATACCCGCCAGAGTTTATAAAGAATTAGCGTCAGAAATAGCACCGTACTTGAAAATAATATATGAAAAATCTCTAGCAGAACATCATGTCCCTTACGATTGGAAAATCTAGATAGTTACCCCTATTTTTAAGAGCGGCGATAAGGAAGATCCTAGTAACTATAGACCTATCTCCCTCTCGTCCATCTCATGCAAAGTACTAGAACATATAACCGTCAGCACAATTATGAGATATTTAGATAGTCAAAACTTGTTAATTCAAAACCAACATGGATTCCGAAAAGGCAGGTCCAGTGAAACCCAGCTAGCTCTTTTTCTGCACGACCTTCTTTCCTCAGGAGAAAGGCTCACCCAGGTAGACGCGATATTTTTAGATTTCAAAAAAGCTATCCATAAAGTTCCGCATTCAAAATTAATTGTTATGCTAAAAGCCTATGGAATACATCACGATATAATATGCTGGATTTGAGATTTCTTAAGTAACCGCGAACAGAGGGTAGTTCTCGATAGCGTTAGTTCAGATACAGTTAAAGTCATATCCGGTGTACCCTAGGGGAGTGTCATTAGTCCCTTATTATTCCTTTTGTATATTAATGAAATCACAACTGTCGTTACGAGTACAATTCGTTTTTTCGCGGACGACGCAGTATTGTATAGGGATATTAACATAGAGTCTGATAGAATTGCGTTGAAGAAAGACCTAGGAGCTATAAGCGGATGGTGCGACTCATGTCAGTTAGAATTAAATTTTAATAAGTGCGTTGTTATGAATTTTTGGAGGAAGAGTGGCTGAACCGACGAAACGTACACAATTAATCAAGCCGAACTAACAAATGTAGAGTCAGTTAAGTACTTAAGAGTGAGACTTAGTCAGGACTAGTCGTGGAGGAAGTCTTAAAGTACATCTACATGTACGTAAAACATGCCACCTGCGAGCCACCACGAGGGTGTATGGCAGGGGGTGAAGAACACCAAACATGCACTATTGCCATGCAAGTATGATATTTAAGGGAGATATGCTAGATAATAGGGTCACATGGAGCTAGATGGTTAGTTCCTTATTATGTAGATTTTAACCTGTACTATACCGTAGTAACTAATATTCTATTGTAATAACTACTGCAATTACTTGCAATAACTAATAATCTACTGTAGTAACTAATAAACTATGACCCTATTTTCTAGCATGTCTACATTATATATCCTACTTACATGGCAATAGTGCATGTTTGGTGATCTTCACCCCCTGCCACACACCCTCGTGGTGGCTCGCAGGGTATTACGTAGATGTAGATGTAGATGAATAAGAAAGGGATTATTGGTTGTAATTACATGCATCATGCACTACAGACTATTCTAACTATATTTCACCTACCTATCCCTTTGCTACGCTGCCTATTGTTCTCTCTTATGGTAAGCGGGAAAATGACATTTTAAATCTATCTGTACGACAATCTATCTCTCTAATCTTGTTAATCTGATCAAACCTACCATAATACGCAGGGGATCTCAATATATATCTAACGTCATCTGTGAACAAATCGGTTTCAAATTTACTTAAAAGGTTTAACCTAAATTTTAGCATGCGTTCTGATAGTAATTCCCATCCTACTTCTTCTATTAAACTCGTTACACTTATACAATTATCATTACGGCCTTAAACAAACCTAGCGGATCTCCTTTGCACTCGCTCTAATTCTTTTATCATAGTACCCTCCTCGTACGGATCCCATATACTAGCGGCATATTCTAAATGAGGCCTGACAAGTGTGAAATAGCTTCTTTCTCGTACTCTCTCATCGCATTTGCCCAGAACCCTTTTTACGAATCCTAATCTACGGTTTGCTACACTAGTTATTTCCCTGATGTGTTTCACCCATGACATGTCTTCAGTGATGGTGAAGCCTAAGTCTTTAATAGATTATACGTTAGATATTTTCTTTTCTTTGATGCAATAATTATTCCGAGGAAAGCCATTCTTTTTCCAAAAGTTCATTATCGTGCATTTCTTCAAATTTAATTCTATCTGCCAAATATCACACCAATCATCAATCGCATCTAAATCCTTAGCTAAACACTGACTGTCCTCTTAATTTCTAATTTCCTTGTGCACTACTGCAAATTGGCATTGGCAAAAAGACGGAGCTTGCTATTTTTACTACTGTATTCAAGTCATTTACGTAGAGAAGAAATAAAATTGGACCTATCACGCTTTCCTGGGGAACACCCGATGTAACTTTTACTTCGCCTGAGCTGAGACCATCTAATACCACCCTTTGAACGCGCTCATGCAAGAAGTCTCCTATCCAGCCTACTATATTACTGTCTATCCCGTATGATGCTAACTTCACGAGTAACTTACAGTGGGGAACCTTGTCAAAAGCTTTTCTAAAGTCAAGAAACGCTGCATCTACCTGTACGTTACCTTCTCAGGAAACTAAAATATCATGAACAAAAAGACCTAATTGAGTTTCGCAAGACCGTGAACCCATGCCGGTTTGTTATCAATAAATCCTGGCTGTCAAGGTGTCCCATTATTGATGTAACTATTATATGCTCTATAATTTTACATGATAGTGACGTTAATGATATTGGTCTATAATTACATGGCTGTTCCCTATCGCCGCTTTTAAAAATTGGGATCACGTTTGCTATCTTCCAGTCTTTCGGTACCGCGTGCTCTTCGAGGGATTAATTAAATATTACTTTAAGATACGGAGCCATTTCGAGAGATAATTCTTTATACACACGAGCTGGTATTTCATCAGGTCCTGATGACTTGTTCGGGCTAATGTTATTTAGTAAGGATACAATTCCGCTACAAGATATATCGATCGGGGGCATTGGTTGTTCAAATCGGTCTGGTATGGTTTCGTGCAAACTACGCTTAGATTGATTAAAAACGCTTTTAAAAAAATAATTCAACAAATTAGCCTTATCTAAACTGGAAGTTTCTATTTCGCCTCTATCGTTTTTCAAAGAATTAACCGTTGATTTTTTAGTTCCCTGTACTTCCCTAACATATGACCAAAATGCTTTCGGATTTCCCTCTAGTTGTTCTCCGAGTACTTTTCTCTTGAATTCACTAAACACTTTTCTAAGGGCTGTTTTTGCGGCTGCTTTACAAATTTTATAATGCTCGATGGTATTTTTAGGTCGCTATTAGCTACATTTTTCTTAGTTTCGCGTGGCTAACTCGTTGGCGTTTTAAACATTTTTTAACCTCCGCGTTGTACCACCTTGGTTTCCTATTCTCACTCTTATACTTATGAGGTAATATATCTGTTGACAGGTGACCGCGTAATTTGGAGGAACTCTTTCCATGTATTGTCTGTATCACTATTTTTGCTGATGTTCAAGAATTTTTCAAAAGAAGTCTTTAAGTCACGTTTTTTCAGTCAGTCAAATTAGTAGTTAAGTCACGATGATTAGGAATTTTTTAATAGAATACTTGGAAAATGTGACGAGAAGGTGAGGGAGCGATGTTATTTATCTCTCGTGAAACCCCATTTGGAGTACGCCGCTAGTATATGGGTCCCTTATGAAGTAGGACTAGTTTCAAATATGGATCGCTTACATCGGAGGGCAGTTAGATTTGTTAAAAATTGTGATGATAAACATAGTTGTGTTACACTATTGTTTGGGGAATTAGGGTGGGAATCTCTATCCAAACGAAGGGAGGGAAGGAAGGGAAAAATATAGGTTAAATCTTTTACGAAAGTTTGATGTAGACTATTTTTTGCCCTACGGTGAAAATATTTTGCTAGAGCCAAACTATTATGGTAGGAACAATCACAGGAATAAAATTAAGGAAATAGACTGCAGAACCGATAGATTAAAATTTTCATTTTTTCCACGTACAATAAGGGACCATGATAGCCGTGATAGATCAGTTCTAGGATACTGACTAGGTTAAATAGGTTTTTTCAGTAGTGCTAAATGTCTTAACATGAATTGTAGATACTAACCTGTCATGCAATCTCTGGCATGATAGACTCCTGCATGTCTTAATACCTTGTAGTGCTATTTATTTGTCACATTTATAATACTAACCAGCAGTTATAATTTAAGTAGTGTAGATGTAGATGAAAATGTAATTTTTTCCGTGTACCATTCGGGACCATAACTGCTGTGATCGTCCTCACTAATAGTGCAAATGGAGACATTAGCTTGACTGTAGATCTTTTTCTTTATATTTTCTACGTTCCGATTTATGCATGATGTAAATATTGATGTTCTTATTTATGCATGATATCTTGAATCTGTAGTACCTAGTAGTGTTTGTACCCCTTGCATGTTGGAACGATTGGCGATAGAATGTATCTTGGTTAGTAGATTTTAATGGGCGGGTTGCATGTGTGGTACGCTGGTTTTAATGTAGTTTCGGTGTTATGCAGTATAATTCATGCATGCCTGGTGTGGAAGCACCCCCTGCCACACACCCTTTGGTAGGCTTGCAGGATATGACGTAGATGTAGATGAATAATTTTGTGGTTTCTGTAGCATTTGTAGCAAACCTATTCTGTGGTGCATGTTGGTGAAAGTAAATTTCTTCACTGTAGTTCATGTTGGTGATAAGTCACCCCCTGCCGAACACCCCTGTGGCGGTTGCTGGGTAATAAGTAGATGTAGATACCTTCCTGGACAGATGGGTAAATATAATTCCTTCTCTCCACGCACAATAGTGACTGTAATTATAAAATATATAATTTTTATTGCTTTCTCTGTCCTAGAGAACCTCATTACTTTGACTTTCTTATGAGATGCTTAAGTAATTAATACAAACTTATTATGTTGAAGAACTGATGTGAAATAGATTTATTTACCGATAATTGTTGCAATGCTATCCGAATTTAGCAGGGTTTCGAAAGTATTCTATTTATGGTGTATTACCGTAATTCATTTCATTGAGACATCCCAGAAGTGGACTGCATGTTTTTATGTCGATGCAATTGCTCCTTTTAAGGAATGGTATGTAATGTGCTCTTCCGAAATTTGACGTCAACACAGGCGAAGGCTAATGTCCCAGGCTAACATGGATGAAGGTAAATCAACCATGCTCGTTAAACTATACCTCCCGATAACGGGGTTTTTACCGTACTTTGGGTCGGTTTTGGGCTTTCCCGAGACATTACCGCCCCTGCGCCGCAAATCCTCTGCACAATGATAATATGTTTTCCCTCGCCCTGCGTCCCTTCCTTCGCGCGTACTTCCCTCTCGTTCAGCACCACGTTAATGAGTCTTCTTTGTCGACCTCGCATTAGGCGTCCTTGACTAGATTTTCCTATAGAAAATCCTTCGCACGAAAGAGTAGCAGGTACGCCGAAGCTGGTCGAGAAATGATGCCTCTTTCGAGAAAAACGACTTGGATATTCTGTCTACAAACATGACGTGGGTAGGTGTATCAACTCTCCCATATTCCCATGGACTGTTGGAATGCAGGACTTTTGACAATTACTGTTGAAACCTTCCGCATCCAAGATAGAGGACATGTTAGGGCAGGAAAATAAAAAATTAAAAAAATAAATTCTTACCCACGATCTCATCGCAAAAAACTCAAGGGGATCGTATTGGAAGACTCCTCTCATCTCACGATTCAAAAAATTTTTATTTATTTATTGATTCACGTTGTATTTAAACAATTAGAGGGTAAAAATCAGTTTTTCCAATGTACTCGAAAACTATGCATCGTAGAGAAAAGTGATGTGCAGAAGTTTCATAGGAAATAAAATTATCTACAAATTGAGATTGGTTAAACTAAAATTGGTTTATAAAAATGCTATTAAAAATTACCCGAAAAATGTCTATTTTTAAAAATTATTTATAATTTTAACATTTTTTGTTAAATCGTATGAAACCTACAAAAAGGTAAGGGTATTGCCATACTTTAAAAGTGTGCTGAAGATGGGCCCTGTAGGTGCAATATTTTTATCACAATTCCATTTATTCATCCCGAAATGCTAAAAAGTTATTAAATTAAACCCTCTCTAGCGGTGTCAATTTCCAACGTAGCATTTATCAGAAACCGACATGTTAATCTTGAAGACTTAATTTAACAGTCTATCTTAAAAATTGACCTTTTGAAAATGAACTGTCGCATATATTACATTAAAAATGCAATAATAAAGCATTGCCCACGTAACAATTGACTGCTGACCATGGACCCGAGCTCGGGCAGCCATATTGAAGAGTGCCCTGAATACTCGCTGCATGGCAACGATAGCGCCTTTAACGCTTAAAAACATCGAAGGACAAAGGCTAACCAACAATCTACAAAAAGATAACTCGTTAAACTCATTTTTCCACAGCATTTTTACTACTTTCACGCCACATCTTTTCGATCCGCAGCCAGTTCGTTCCCAAAAATGTATGATGGAAATTATTATCAATTGTCGCGGCATAGAACGTCAGCTAAAAAATAACACCCCAACTAATCCCCCGGTCCAGATCAAATTCTTGCTCTCGAATATAAAACATTGGCATCAGACATAGCGCCTTACTTAGAATTAATATTTACCAAATCGTTAGTACATCACGTGGTGCCTAAGGACTGGAGAGTAGCAAGTGCCACACCTATATTCAAAAGCGGCGACAGGGAAGACCCTAGTAACTACAGGCCTATATATCTCACATCCATTTCGTTTAAGGTATATGTACACACAATCATAAGCTCCATTATGAGTCATTTAAATAGGGAGGAATTATTAATAAATAGCCAATACGGATTTCGAAAGGGTAGATCTTGGGAAACCCAATTGGCTCTCTTCGTTCATGACATCTTACTCTCGGGTGAAAATAATGTTCGGGTTGACGCGATATTCCTGGATTTGAAGAAAGCTTTCGATAAGGTACCTCACATTAAGTTACTGTCAAAACTAGAAGCATATGGAATAGATAAAAACATTATTAGTTGGATTAATCAGTTCTTACATGGGCGGGAACAAAGGGTTGTCATAGATGGTATCATGTCAGCCACAGTTAGCGTCACATCGGGTGTTCCTCAGGGAAGTGTCATTGGTCCACTTTTATTTCTCTTATACATAAATGATATTAGCAACGTCGTTAAAAGCAAGCTTAGACTCTTCGCAGACGACGCGGTTGTGTATAGGGATATTACCAAGTCCGAAGATAGCGACTCGTTCAGAATCGACCTACTTGCTATTCATGCTTGGTGCGAAAAGTGGCAGCTGGAGATAAACATAAAAAAGTGCGTAGCAGTCAGCTTTTGGAAAAAGAAAAATAGGCCAGGTAGGGCTTACAGAATTAATAATACGGAAATAATCAACGCCAAATCTGTTAAGTACTTAAGGGTCACAATTATTCCCGACATATCGGGAAAACATACTCGGGAAATATGCGGTGAAGTATATAGGAAGCTAGACTTTATCAAGAGAATACCCGGAAAATGTGATGAGAAAGTGAAAGAACTTTGTTATTTTTCAATCGTTAGGCCTCATCTGGAATATGCTGCCAGTGTATGGGATCCTTATGAAGAGGGGTTGATATCGGATTTTGATCGCGTGCAGCGAAGAGGAGCTAGGTTTGTAAAACGATGCTACGATAAGTTTTCTAGTGTGTCTGGATTGTTAGAAGAATTGAGATGGAAATCGGTATCACAGCGTAGATAAAATTATAGGCTTAACCTCTTCAAATTTAAGGAAAAACATTTCTCTGACGACGTAAAAAAACTTACGTTTAACCCCCTCGTACTACGGCAGATTAGATCACGCCAATAAAATTAGAGAGATAGATGGTAGAGCCGATAGGTATAAAATGTCATTTTTTTCCGCGTACCATTCGGGACCATAACAGCTATGATCGTCGTCACGAATAGTTCGATTTGTGACAATAGGCAGACAGTAAATCTTTCTCATAATATTCTCTACGTTCTTATTTATGCAAGATGTAAATATTGATGTTCTTATTTATGCATGATATTTTAAATATGTAGTAGTAGTCTTTGTATCCCTTGCATGTTGGAACGATTGACGATAGAATTTTTCTTGGTTATTAGATTTTTAATTGGCGCTTTGCATGTGTGGTACGCGGGTTTCAATGTAATTTCGGTGTTCTACCTTATCATTCATGCATGCCTGGTGTGGAAGTACCCCAAGCCACACACCCTTTGGGTGGCTTGCAGGGTATGACGTAGATGTAGATGTAGATAGAACGACGATCAGAAGAGTAAGCAAATACTGCTTCGCTTATACGTTGCTTCGTACAATGCATTCTCGGTAGTTGGCTTTTTTAATGTAATATTTGCATAAATTAATTTTCAAAAGGTCAATTTTTTAATAGACATTTTAATTAATTCTTCAAGATTAAAATGCCGGTTTCTGATTCATCCTGCGTTGGAAAATGTCACCGCTAGAGAGGGTTAAATTTAATAACATGTTAGATTTTCTGGATAAATAAATGGAAATGTGATAAAAATATTGCACCTACAGGAGCCATCTTCAGCACACTTTTAAGGTATGGTAATACCCTTACCTTTTTGTAGATTTCATACGATTTCAACGAAAAATGTTAACACTATAAACAAATTTTAAAAATAGCCATTTTTCCTGTTTTTTAATAACTTTTTTGTTTATAAAGCGATTTTAGTTTAACAAATAACGTTTTGTAGATAATTTTATTTACTTTGTATATTCTGCATGTCACTTTTTTCTACCATGTATAGTTTTCCGGGTACTCTGGAAAAACTTATTTTACCATCTAATTGTTTAAATAAAACGTGAATTAATGAAATTTTTTGAATCATGAGATGAAGGGACTCTTCAAATACAACCCCTTTGAGTTTTTCGCGATGAAATCTAGGGTAAGAATTTATTCAAGCTTTGACTAAAAATTCGGGTTATTTTTCTAGCCTATGTCTGCCCGTAAATAAATTTCTCAATGAGTGACAAAACTTTCTACTTCTCCTCGTTAGACCCCACTTAGAATATGCTGCCAGTATTGGGGATCCTCATGAGATAGGCTTGAAACAGAGTTAGATCGTGTGCAGAGAAGACCCGCAAGATATCGTTAGAGGCCAATATGATAGTCTCGTTAGTGTTACTAACCTGAATTCGTATTAGAGCGTGTGCAAAGGAGATCCGCTAGATTTGTTAAAGGCCGTTATGATAATTGTATAAGTGTTACGACTTTAATAGAAGAACTAGGATGGGAATTACTATCAGAACGCAGGTTAAAATTTAGGTTAAACCTTTTAAGTAAATTCGAAACCGATTTGTTCACAGATGACGTTAGATATATATTAAGAACCCCTGCGTATCATGCTAGGTTTGATCATATTAACAAGATTAGAGAGATAGATTGTCGTACCGATAGATTTAAAATGTTATTTTGCCCGCGTACCATAAGAGAGAACAATAAGCAGCGTAGCAAAGGGATAGGTAGGTGAAATATAGTTAGAGTAGTCTGTAGTGCATGATGCATGTAATAACAACCAATAATCCCTTTCTTATTATGTAGATACTAACCATGTGACCCTATTATCTAGTATGCCTTCATTAAATATCCTAGTTGCATGTCAATAATGCATGTTTGGTGATCTTCACCCCCTGCCACACACCCTCGTGGTGGCTCGCAGGGTATTACGTAGATGTAGATGTAACCTCTTGCAGCAACTTGGATGGGAATCGCTTTCAGACCGTCGTTTAAAAAGTTAACTCAATCTTTCTTGCAAATTCTAAACCAGTTTATTTTCTGTCGTAGTAACAAACAATTATGAACTCCAACATACTTGGGTAGTTCAGATTATATCAGATAAGAATCAGATCTGCAAAGTTTATGGAAATGAACTGCAGAAGATACAGGTTAAAATGTCGTTTTCCTACCGATCGTTAAGGAATCATAATGTCTATTAATGAGACTTTTAAGTAGGTTAGGTTTAAAGGAGGCTTGACAGATAAAGAGTCATCTAGTGTAGCTGATTATCTGATTTTCCTCCAAATGCTTATTTCTTAATCTGAAACATAGCACTAACATTGCCTTTCATTTGATTCCTTCGTTTCGCTCAAAAAGCTGCTAACCACCCTATTAGAAATTGTTTCTTTTGCAATTTTAGCATATTGTATAGCATGTGTGTGAAAGATACCCTTTGATAAGTTTTTGCAGGATCTTAATGATGTTGCCGTTTCCTTTACTTATTCATGGTATATTATAGCTAATTTTGGTGATAACTCACCAGCTGCCACTCACTTATGACGTGACTCGTATGGTTACATGTAGATGCAGTTAATCGGAAGGTCCGCGGATGACAAAGCAAAGGAGAGGAATGCAAATCGCTCTCGGCATACCCCATCTCTATTGCGCTGCTAGTATTTGAGACCCTCTACAAACTGTATTAATTCGCAGCATTAAGATAATACAAAGGCAAACAACTCTCTTATTTAACTCTACTGAGATCAAACAGAGAGTCCACTATGAGCTATTGAACTTCACGACATTAAGCATACCCACAACTGCTTTTGTGACTCTTTTAGCATACATTATATGCTACAAGAGCTACCAAAACTTCGAATATTGATGTAGCTGGCCAAAACTCACAGGTATGTTTCAAGGGGTAAATTTTACGACCTTATTTATCCGTTATGCCGAAATTTTTATTACCAATATTTTGTGTAGGTACTCCACATTTGCAGCAATAGTCTCTTATCTTTCAGGGTATAAATAGTATTTTAATTGTTCCGTTTTACGGTCTATTTCCTTCATTTTAAGGTCATGGTCTAATCTTCGGTATAATGTCAGCTGTAGAATAGCTGACATAGCATAGCTGACGATGCAGCAAAGCTGTGAAACGCGTCGTACTATTTAAACATATTTAGAAAAGTACTTAGCATTAAGTAATATGGATTATAATACTAGGAACATGAAACTACACGCCAGGCCCCTAGTTTATTCTCTTCAAAACTAGATGTGCCCCAGGTTTGGGTTATCCGAATTTGGTAATCCGTATTTATCAGTGCTGTGAAAGGGAAGAACGGCGAATGAGTCGAGCGGCCTACTGATCAGAGAGAAGGTTGGAGAGAAATAGCTAAACACTCACCGTACTAAGTACTGCTGATGATGATATTTCCATCACAAACTATGCCTTTTTCTAATCGTTTCACTTGCCTACAGTCATTTTCATTAAAGAAATAGGTGACCGTGGTCGACATATTTTGTGCCAAGCTTTGGGGTGGAGTCAAGACAAGTAAATTACGTAAAACACTCAGCGATTTCATGAGAGTGACTCTTAAGGCCCGAGCAAAGGTCAGGATTTATCCTCTCTGGTCCATTCCCATCTGTTTTTTACGAGCATACGACGTACTCAAAACATCAATATGCGCCTTAGAAATCTTTTAGTTTTTCCTTAGCCGCTAAACTGCGAAATAAGTATTTCAGTTTTTAAGCAATACCTTATGCGGGGATTATAGAGTAGCTTGATGAAATGCAATTCATAATGATATGATAAATTACTTAGTTTCCCACAAAAGATTTATTACCTTTTTACGACTCTATTTATTACGACCGGCGAAACAAAGTAATTCATAATTTCATTTTGAAGGAATTCCACCAAGTTACTGCAAATAACATTAATTCTAAATGCAATTCATGCTTGTACTCATAAAAATCTATGTATGAATTAGTTCCGCGAGTGATGTTCGCTATCGACATTTTTTCCTCGAATTATTATTTCATCTTGGCAATATTGCTGCTGTGTCGACATTTTTTATCTTATATATATAATTTTCAACGACGAGTTGCCGAATCACTGAATAACCTGGTGACCTCGTAATGCTTTCAAGGAAAACGGTTAATAAAAACACTGCAAGAAGTGCCGTCACAAAACCGTAAAAGGAATTTAATGGCTATTTCTCTGGCTACTGATTGATGAAAAGGTTGCATTCCCTTTTTATATAATTTGTAGGGTGGCCATCTCTCCATAAATAACCAGTTGTACCGGTTGATGTGTAATTATTTTATGATAATTTTCATCTGGGGTTTATTTTTTTCAATGGAGCTGCCATTCCCTCCGAATTTTTCTGATTATCTGTAGTTATGTTTCGACCAGAGTTCATGGGAAAGGGAAGCGATTTCCAAATAGAGCCGTTCTCGGCTCATCGCTTGGTTTACCGTGATGACTTATATTTTCGCATTGTCGACCCCTGATCATTTAGCCAGCTGGCAGCGCTTTCTGAATGAAGTTATTGCCGCCGATTCCCTTGCAATGATAAACTTATGCTTAAGTTCGAAGGGTGCTCATTCTTTTTCAACGATTAGTATACATTATCACCCCCAAAATGCGAAGGTGGAAACAACTAGAATAACTTGCTAAAGGGCGTACATCACAGAAAGGAGAGATTCAAAATATCCTATGATTATATCTTGAAAAAGAGGAGACAATTTTTCATCTATACCTACGAAATACCGTGTAAGCCACCACTAGGATGAGTGGCACGGGATGATTTCACACCAGGCATGAAGCAGTCATCACACCGTGCTCCTTCCACCAAATCCCAAACGAAGGCCAAAAGCAGTCAGGATAACCGTGCGCGATCAAACCAGAAGATAGGAGAGTGCTACGTGACCGAACATGCTACCATACTGTACACTAATTAAGATACTACTACTGGTTAGTATTATAAATGCAACATATAAATAGCCCTACAAGGTACTGAATCATACAAGAGCTATATTTTGTCGGAAATTGCATGCGACGGTATAAGCTAATACTGATGTAAAGATATTTAGCACACATGCAAAAACCTATTTTACCTAGTCAGGGTCAAATTATCCTAGAACTGATCAATAGCTACTATTATGGTCCCATATTGTAGGTGGAAAATGACATTGCAAATCTGTCGGTTCTGCAGTCTTATTTCCTCAATCTTATTCCTCTGACAGTTTCTACCATAATATTTTGGCTTTAGCAAAATATGTTGAACGTCCGACAAAAAATAGTCAACGTCTGCATCAAAGTTTCGTAAAAAGATTTATCTATATTTTTCCCATCGATCGGATAGAGGTTCCCATCCGAATTACCTCAACAATTCAGTAACACTGCTATGTTTATCGTAACAATGTTTAACAAATCTGGCTGCTCTCCGTTGTATGCGATCTAAATCTGAAACTAGTCATATTTCGTAAGGGTCCTATATGCCAGCGGCGTAACATTTGTTAGGATATACATTTTATTCAAAATGATACCCTAACCAAGTATATTAGATTGATTTATATACATAATACTAGGAAAATGTGACAACAAAGTAAGGCAGCGTTATTATTTTTCTCACGTGAGACCTCACTTGAAGTACGCCGCTAGTAGCACGTCGGGCCCTTACGAAGTAGGACTTGTTTCGGCAATAGAGCAGAGAGCAGTAATATTTATTGAAAATTATTACACTAAACTTAGCAGTGTAACCGAATCGTTGAAGGAATCAGGCTGGGAACCTCTCTCTGATCGAAGGGAAAAAGTAACGATAAAATCTTTTAGGAAAGTTAGATGTACACTTTTTTGCCGCCCGTTCAACGTATTTTGATAGACCCAAATATTATGGTAGAAACGATCACAGGCTCAGGATGAAGGAAATGAGCTGCAGAGCCGATAGATTTAGAATGTCATTGTTTCCACCTACAATCCAATTACATCTAAGTCATACCTTGATAGCCACCCAAAGGGTGTGCCAAGCAACCCTTTCACTTTCTTATCACATTTTCCGAGTATGCTCTTGATAAAATTTGGCTTCCTATATACTTCACCGCATATTTCCCGAGTATGTTTTCCCGATATGTCGGGAATAATTGTGACCCTTAAGTACTTAACAGATTTGGCGTTGATTATTTCCGTATTATTAATTCTGTAAGCCCTACCTGGCCTATTTTTCTTTTTCCAAAAGCTGACTGCTACGCACTTTTTTATGTTTATCTCCAGCTGCCACTTTTCGCACCAAGCATGAATAGCAAGTAGGTCGATTGTGAACGAGTCGCTATCTTCGGACTTGGTAATATCCCTATACACAACCGCGTCGTCTGCGAAGAGTCTAAGCTTGCTTTTAACGACGTTGCTAATATCATTTATGTATAAGAGAAATAAAAGTGGACCAATGACACTTCCCTGAGGAACACCCGATGTGACGCTAACTGTGGCTGACATGATACCATCTATGACAACCCTTTGTTCCCGCCCATGTAAGAACTGATTAATCCAACTAATAATGTTTTTATCTATTCCATATGCTTCTAGTTTTGACAGTAACTTAATGTGAGGTACCTTATCGAAAGCTTTCTTCAAATCCAGGAATATCGCGTCAACCCGAACATTATTTTCACCCGAGAGTAAGATGTCATGAACGAAGAGAGCCAATTGGGTTTCCCAAGATCTACCCTTTCGAAATCCGTGTTGGTTATTTATTAATAATTCCTCCCTATTTAAATGACTCATAATGGAGCTTATGATTATGTGTACATATACCTTAAACAAAATGGATGTGAGAGAAATAGGCCTGTAGTTACTAGGGTCTTCCCTGTCGCCGCTTTTGAATATAGGTGTGGCATTTGCTACTCTCCAGTCCTTAGGCACCACGTGATCTACTAATGTTTTATATACGAGAGCAAGAATTTGATCTGGACCGGGGGATTAGTCGGGGTGTTATTTTTTAGCTGACGTTCTATGCCGCGACAATTGATAATAATTTCAGGCATACATTTTTAGGAATAAACTGCAGCGGATCGAAAAGATTAGGTGTGAAAGTAGTAAAAATGCTGTGGAAAAATGAGTTTAACGAGTTGGCTTTTTGTAGACTGTTGGTTAGCTTTTCCCCTTTGATATTCTTAAGCGAGTGTACTGTTGATTTATTTCCTTGAGTGTACCTAACTTACGACCAAAATGCCTTTGGATTATCGAAGTGTTCTCCCAGTATTTTACTTTTGAAATCAGCTAACGCCCTTCGGCACGCTTGGTTTGCTAAGAGTTTAGATATTTTGTAATTTTCAGTGACTGTGTATAGTTCTTCGGAGGATTTGTTAATTTTTGCCCTTTTTAACCTAGCATGACATGTTCCCTGGTGCTTTAATGTTTTCCGAATCTCCGCATTATACAACCTTAGGCTCTGCATTGGCTCTTTTCCATTTAATTGGTATGTATTTGCTGACTATTGATCGAGTATCATCGAGGAAAGTATTCCACAAAACCTCAGTATTACTGTTGATACTTATTTCTTGAATATTAATAAATGAATTTTGCAACTCTCGTTTCATACCTTCATAGTCAGCCTTATCAAACAGGTTGATTTTTCTTTGGGGATTATGTTTCTTGATCATGCTCACGGAAAAGTTAGCTTTAACTATCCTTTGGTCGCTTATTCCCTTATCAGTACCTATGTTTACAACCATGTGTGGAATATTTGTCGCTAAAAGATCAAGTTTATTTTTCCCTGTAGTTGGAGCAGTGACTAATTGATGCAGTGAGTGATATGTAAATGTAAACAAAAGTGACTCACAAAGGTCTTTTTCTTTTTCCCCAGTGATAAAACTGTACGCGTCCCAGTTTATGGACGCAGGATTGAAATCCCCACCGATTATGATATGACAGTCGCTTTTTTGAGTGGTTAACTTACTGAGTTGACTTTGGAGTCCTAATATTGAGCTTACATGGGTATCTGGTGGTCTATAATATGCGCACACATAGATTGTTTTTGCTTTAGGATTTTGAATGGAGCACCATACGCTTTCTACCTGGTCGTCGGAAAATGACTCCCTCCTACTAATATAACAATCCTTCACTGCAATAAAAACTCCTCCCCCGGTTCTTTCGACTCTATCTTTTCTATAAACTGTGAAATTTTTCGGGAATACTTCATTATCTGCGATTTCGTTACACAACCAACTTTCCGTCGCTATAATTAAGCCTGCGTCAGTAGTTTCAATTAGATGGTTGAAGTCAGCTACTTTATTTCTTAAGCTACGGCAGTTTACTACCACTGCAGAAAAGGAGTTAGCAATGAGCGTATTCCCAGAATGCGTATTCTCATTACAACTAGCTTTCTTAGGTATACTCCAAGTTAAAAAACTGCTACTTTTTGAAACTGGCCTCTTAATTATCTCGCTAGACTTATTACTTTCTTGGATATTTTTTCTATTAAATGTTTTTCGCGATGGTACCCAATTCAACCCACTAGCTGACCTACTTTCTGCCCTACTGTCTACCCTAAACATTTCTAATTTATTGTCATCTGTTAAGCTTTACCTAGGCCCTAGACTTTGTGCACTCTTTATAATCGACTTTCTGGAAATGCACTGATTTCGTTCCCACTAACTGACCTACTCTCTCGCCTACCGTCTATGTTAAACTCGCTGGGTATGCTCAAATAGCCTGCGCGCTACCTTCTGCGATGCCTCGTACGTATAATGGACACAATAAGGCACCATAATGGGAGCGATTGATCAGGTCTATGAAACTTTGACCCTCACTAGGTAAAGAAGATTTTGTACTTGTACTGGTTATCTTATCATCACTATTAACAACTCCCACCGCGTGAAATTTCCGGCAGTAGATAGCCTTTTCATGGTTTGGTACCTTGAAGCAATATCTATCATTCACATTAATAATACTAAACAGTAGTTAAATCTTAACCAGTGTACTGAAAATTAGCACGTTCGTAGATTTCTCCTTGTTTCTGATCTGATCGCGCTTGGTTGTCCTGACTGCTTTCGGCCTGGGACTAGCGGCCGGGGGAAAGTGCGCGGTTCTGATTTGAACTAGGATAGGTGCTGCATACCTGGTGTGGAATCACCCGGTGCCTCTCATTCTATTGGTGGCTTTTACTGTAAATCGTAGATGTATTTTCCCATGGTACTGGTGGAACAAAGACTTTGTCGTAACATTTGTTAATTTGGAGGGGAGGCAGTAACATATAACAGCGTTATGATAATTGTATAAGTGTTACGAATTTAGTAGAAGAACTAGGATGGAAATTACTATCAGAGCGCAGGTTAACATTTAGGTTAAACCTTTTAAGTAAATTCGAAACCGATTTGTTCACAGATGACGTTAGATATATATTAAGAACCCCTGCGTATTATGCTAGGTTTGATCAGATTAACAAGATTAGAGAGATAGATTGTCGTACCGATAGATTTAAAATGTAATTTTTCCCGCGTACCGTAAGAGAGGACAATAGGCAGCGTAGAAAAGGGAAAGTGCATGATGCATGAAATAACAACTAATAATCCCTTTCTTATTATGTAGATACTAACAATCTAGCTGCATGTGACCCTGTTCTCTAGCATGCCTCCCTTAAATATCCTACTTTCATGGCAATAGTGCATGTTTGGTGATCTTCACCCCCTGCCACACACCCTCGTGGTGGCTCGCAGGGTATTACGTAGATGTAGATGTAACAAGTCAGTGAGACTCTAAGCTGTGACGCGTGATTCCGAGAAAGAAACTTACGTAAGAACGTAATAAATCTTTTTTTGGAAAACTAAGAAATTCATCATTTCATTATGAAGGAATTCCATCGAGTTACTGCCAATACCATTACTTCGAATAAAATCTCAATATGAAAATTGCTCCCAGAGATGGAAATTTAATATCTTCGATTCTACGTCAGCGGGAAGATAGCTTATGCGTAATATAACAATGTATTGATGCTACGTTTTACAGAGAGGGCTTAGCTGCTTTCTTCTTCTTCCCTTTTTTGCTATGATGCAAACAGACGAGGTGATTTCTCCACCTTGCCTCGATTCAAATGATGCATAACGGAAAGTATTCTTACTCAACGGACACATCTTCAAATTCTGAATATCCTGTATCGCCTTTCCTACGTGTTTCGCGAGGTCGACACAACCACCTATAACAAAGGAATCGTAACCGTCCGGAACGGTATTCGATCTCATGACCTCTTGGTTAGACTGCTTTCTCTCATCCCGGTAGGCCACTTACACCAACAGGTTTTTAGCTCATGGATTCTCACTGCAATTCAACTAGTTTTTGGTAGTTAATTCCGAAGATAAAAAAGACCTACGATGACCATGGTGATGTCTAACTATTTTCCCTCCCCCCCCCCGGCTCCTGCCATACACTCTTGAGGTGGCTTGCAGGGTTATATGTCGATTAGTTGATTTTGGATTTTGATTTACGGGAAGTTTTCCAATTATATGTAAAGTATTTTCTCTCCGTCAGAAGTCGATTTGAAACTGGGAAATTGATTCAAAATAAATGAAATCTATTTTCCGCGAACAATCTATGAGCAAATTTTACTGTAGTTACCATTAATATTCCGAATTCATCGGGAATATATTTGAGGATTTCCTTAATAGGTCATTCGTTAGAATCCTCGGTGAAGTCTGTGTAGGTGAATCGAAGAGGATATCATGTTAGCGTCGATTTTATGGAGACCTACTGGATCTCTTTATTTCTTGGATATCGCCCGAAAAGTTCAAAATTTTAAATCCCATAAATGACAAGTTTTCTCTGTATGGTTTATAATTAATGTCTAAGCATCATGCTTATAAAAAAACTGCCAATGATTTGTTCAGTCATTGCTTAGCAACTGAATTCCTCGCTCCAAATTCATAATCATAACCGACTTGGTGAAACGAATCGCATTTTAATACCTACAGTTACCTGATGTTGATTGTACTTAAGGAATTCGGAAATAATTGCTTGTGTTGACTGACAAATTCTCAACTAGTGTGTTTCAGAGCGACCCAGAGAATATTATCATGACGCCACACCACATCCGTAGATCTGACAGAACAGAAAGACCGATGTTACCTAGTCAGAGTCAAATTATCGTAGACCTGATCTATCGTAACTATTATGGTCTCTCGTTGTACGTGGAAAATAAATGAAATTTTAAATCTATCGGTTCTGCTGTCTATTTCCTTAATCTTATGCCTATGATCGTTCATACCATAATAGTTTGGCTCTTGCAAAATGCCATGAACGTGGCAAATAATGGTGTACATCAAACTTCCATAAAAGATTGACTATATTTTTCCCTTCGATCAAAAATCGGTTCCCAGCCCAATTCCTTAAACAATTCAGTGACACTGCTAAGTTTATCCCTACATTTTTTAACAAATCTAGCTGCTCTCCGCTGTATCCGATCTATATCTGAAACTAGTCCTACTTCGTAAGGGTCCCATATACTAGTGGTTTACTCCAAGTGAGGTCTCACGAGAGAGAATTAACATCGTTCCTTTACTTCCTCGTAACATTTTCCCAATATTCTTTTAATAAACACCAATTTTTGAATTGCCTGCCCGCAAATTTCCCAGATCTATAATGCAACTACGTAAACGTGATGCTAAAGTCATGCAGAGAACATAGAACATACGAAACATGATGTTTGTACTACGCGGTATATTTAGAAACCAGCCTCAGGGAGCACATCAATGAATCAACTTCACTAACTGTCAACTAACCTACTTCCAAGTCGTAATGTAGCAATTATGGTTGCTTATCGACCACGAGAAAAATGGCATTTTTAACCTGTTTATTCTGCAGTCGATCTCCCTTACTTTATCCTCACGATCTGATCTACCGTAATTCTCTTCTATACGTAATCTCTCTATTCATGACCCTATTACACTCATAATACCCTTTACTCTACGTCCAATTATCAAGCCGGTTGTCTGTTATTTACGGAAAATTGTAGCAAAGAAAACTGCCAAAACTTGCGGGATTCGAAAAAAGAGGAAAATTATTTGTGCCTGGCTCTTAAATGACCCCGCAGTTATATGTTGGAGATTTTTTCCATGCGAGGAGATTATTCAGATGAAATCAACAGGTTGATTCCAGAGCTGCGCTGTATTTCATTATTCGCCCGTCTCGACCCGCCCGTGTGTTTCGGTGGTAAAAAAATAATGAAAAACGTGAAAAATGAAACGTTTTCAACGGTATTCAGGAGCAGCTTAATTCTCTAAGGCCCGGCTTTATAATGCCTGGTTGGCGTTAACCGCCAGATGACGTAGAGCTTCCTCAGGATTATTATTAACCGAGAGTTCGGGTTTCGGGTAACTACGACATATAACAATCGGGTAGTTTTCGTGAACGTTAATGATAATTGTTTATTTCATCGTTGACAAATAACTGCCTAGCTACGTCAATAAGAAAAGGTACACTTCATTAATATATAATCACAAAATATTGTGCATGGCAATTTAAAGCTATTTACATAAACATAACAACATACTATTTCTCTCTAAAATATATAACCAGAATAGTAAATTCATTTTTGTGTAAAAATGTCTACAATTTGTCAAAGTATATCTTTGAAGTATTCATTCACATCATAATAACATTTCTAGTTGGAAATTTTTTCACTCTCCTTCTAAATAAAGTTGGTGTTCGAATATCTTTGAGATCGTGAGGCTATTCACTATACAAGGTGGAGGCAGAATGATAAGGGCCTTTTAGAGAGAGAGAGAGGGAATTGGAGTGTAAGCAGAGATGAATACCATTTTTGGAAGTTCTGGAGTACGAATACTATTCAGAACTAACTGAAAACTTATGAGGGTTGATGGGAGAACCCATTTACTACGGTTTTTACGCCGAGGAGTCTTTTACCACGGGATTACAAAATAATATGAAAAACCTCGAGCTAATATGGCTGGTATACGCATGCGATAAAATATATTAAATTAGGTGCTTATATTTCAGAACGAACAGTGGTTAACATGCCTTTTTTCCTCGCTCAAAAATGGAGCCAAAATAGCTGTGATCGATGCCGCTAATATTATTCATTATAGCGTAAGTTGGGATGCTTTCATGCTCTTTTTAATGTTTCCCTATTTGTACATGGGATTGAGTTCACGTGTATGTGCCTGTAATCTCGTGATAAAGTTTGCAGGTCTGCAACTCTGACTTATGTATGAGTAGAGTATTTATCACGCTAGAGAGGAATTGTGGTTGGCGGCCTCATTACGTGTGAAGTCCCAGCCACGCACCAACATACTACGGCAGATCAGACCGGGAGAGTTAAATTAGGGAAATAGATATTAGAACAGACAAGTTTAAATTGTCGTTGGTCCCGCAGTCGATATTAGATCTATATGGCTGTCAATGAGACTTTGGTAGTGTAGCTGACTAATCGATTTGCTTCCTTTTGCTTATTTCTTTATCTTCCGCGTAGAACAAATATGTATCACGTTTCGCATAACCCCTCTATGGATCTTGTACCTCGTTCACGTTGTTGCATCTCCATCTACTTATTACCCTGCAAGCCACCACAAGGGTATTTGGCAGGGGGTGGCTTATCACCAACGTGAACTAGAGTGAAGAAATTAACTATCACCAACAAGCACCACACTATAGGTATGCTACAAATGCTACAGAAACCACTAAACTAATCTATAATGCAACTACGCAAACATGATACAAGAGTAAAACATGGTATCAACGCTACTCGGCAGATTTATAAACATGCGTTAGGTGGGACATCAATTAATCAGAGACACTGCCTGTCAACTAACCTACTTCAAAGTCTAAACGCAACCATTATGGTATCTTATAAATCGTGGGAAAAACAGCATTTTTAACTTTTCTGTTCTATTTCTATTTCCCTTTTATATTCCCATGATCTGATCTACCGTAGTAGAGTGGAGTTCGTAAAAATTTGGCAACTTCGTCAGCAAATTGTCGAAGTTTTGAATTTACTCATAAGATTGGGTCTACTTTTCAATCGACGGTCTGAAAGCGATTCCCATCCAAGTTGTTGTAAGAGGTCAGTAACACTAACTTGACTATCATTACAGCCTGTCACGTATCTTGCTGATCTCCTCTACTCGCGTTCTCTGTTTTTAAGCTACCTTGTGATAGATAACTCACCCCCTAACAAACACAACTGAGGTGGTTTGCAGGATGATATGTAAATGTACTACAAGGAAGAGTGTTATACGGCATTGGGATCAAGTGGTAGACGCCCAAGGATGCATTACTAATTATAATATAGGTCAGTAAAATGGACTTCGCTCCTGAAGCCTTACGTTGCGGAATAGTGGGACTCGCGATGTACGCCTTGTAACGTCAGTTGGGAATTTGCGAAGTTTTTCTCCCGACAATTAACTACAAATCAATAGATAGCACTCTGCAGGTTTCAATTACCTCACGTAGAGTGCCTGGGACTGTTTCATCTACGCTTCGGACTTCGGTTGGAAGAAAAATAACTTGCAGTGAACTGTCGAGAAAGCGTAAACGTGTTGACTTTCTCCCGTAGAGGTCCATGTTACATATTTTCTTTTGTGTTCCTTTTTGGCGAAACAACAGATTTCGCCAAGTTTTTGGTAAGTTGTTCCTGAAGATGCTGTAATTGGAGAGACTTGATGTTCAAGTAATTACTAAAAACTCGGAGGCTACACGCTAGGATTAGCTTGCTTGAGAAATTCAGAACTGGTGTGTTTCAGAGCGAAACAATATAATCATGACGCCTTAATGCATACCGGGGTCTGACAGAAGCGATAAAATAAGAGAGAGACATTGTCGAACAAATAGATGTACAAAAACTCGTTATTTCCGCGCACAATAAGTGACCACAATAAAAACTGAGCTCCACTAAATACACTCACTTAATACACGTCACTATTTCACCTCCCAAAACCTTATCCCCAACATCTTTACACTGCTGGTGTCCTAACACGCTCTGCCACACGCCCATGCGGCGGCTCGCAAGGTAGAATGTAGATGTAATTCAAATCTTTGTTAAGTTGGCCAAGTTGCTGTTTTCATTATCTCCATTGAGGTAGATGGAGAGGGCGCTTGCTGTGGTGGCCAATACCAGAAGCTGTAAAGTGGGCGTGGCCTGCCGCCACCTTTGTTATCCCCGATTTTCCTTTAGCGCACATGGGCTGACGAGCTAATTTTGCAATGTGTTTCGCCGATAACTTATGAGAAATTATTAAGCATTTACATTTTTAATATGCATTCTCCTTATAGTATATATATACACATACACATATAGTGCTTATTCATGTAATATAGGGATAGTCCGCATTCCCTGTGAAAACTGGTACAATCGAGTGGAATCCATAGCGCTATGTAGCCAATATATACTTCAATAGTTACTTGTCATTAATTTATAGCTGAATAATTCATATGGACCCTAATGCATGTTTCTAAATCTGCCGAGTAGTGATAAAACCATGTTTTGTGTGTTCCCTGCGTGACTCTTGTGTCACGATTACATAGTAACATTATGGATTTAGTTTAGTAGTTACTGTAGCATTTGTATCATACCGATAGTGTGGTGCTTGTTGGTGAAAGTAAATTTCTTCACTCTTGTTCATTTTGATGATAATTCACCCTCTGCCAAACGCCCTTGTGGTGACTTGTAGGGTAATAAGTAGATGTAGATGAGCCGAGCACCACAGGGGCTTGTGGCAGGGGGTGCTAGGACACCAGCCATATATTGTGAGGGATAAGAGAAGTACAAAGGCAAGAGGACAGAGGTGGATAGTTAGTAAACGCTCTTACGACAGTGTTTCGCTGTTTTTATTATAATCAGTAGTGGCGCTTGAAAAAAGTAACTCTTGCTTCTATCTGTTGGATGATGTAACTCTCTTATTTTGTCGCCTCTATCAGTTCTAGAGATACGGCGCGGGGTCAAAAAAATATCCTCCATGTCATACCGAATCTTGCCTGATTTGTAATTGTCAAGTAATCAAAGCAGAATCTGTAGTGGTTCCCTACGAAGTCCCTTTTTTATGAGTTGAGAGGAAGTGAGATTTGGGGGTCATTTTTTTGTAGCAATATTTTCGTTAGACATTTGTGGCACGGCATAAACAGAATGTCTAATATATTCCCTCTGTATCGACTATTGAGATAGTCGGAGAAGGCGCTATCTATGGTAGCCAATGCGAAACGATGTAACATAAGCGTGGCCTGTCCGTCATCTCTGTTAACCCCGTTTTTCCTTTAGTGCTTTAGGGCTGAAGCGCTAATTTTGCAATATTACGATGTTTTTCATCGATAAATTACTCAAATAAGCTTGGATTTACTTCTTGCATGCATTTTCGTCACAGAATTTTTCATTTATTTCAATAAATAATAATCCTCATTCCCGGTGAAAACTTTGGTAAAATCAAGTCGAATCCACAGTACTAAGAATGCCAATACATATTTCAAGAGTTACTTGCCTAAAATTTCAAACATATGGCGGATATTCTTCCTTTCGACACATATCTAGGAAGAAAAAAAATTGAAAACTTCTTAATGAAATAAAAAAATTGGTTAATACTAAACAAAATCGAGGTTTTGTTCTGTCATTTGCATACAATATTTATTGAATTGAATGTAAAAAATGAAGCGTTTTATTAATACTATTGTTATTTTCATACTAAGTATATCTGATCATGTACTTGTGTGTCTCCTATTTCGTAACCACTGTTTATCACTCTGTATATATGAGTCAATTTTCATAGGAGTTTCTAATTCTTCACTCGATTGTTAAACATTTGATTGCCAAATATTAACTACCTACATTTTGTTTGTTGCTATTGCTTTTGCATCGACTATCTGAAGTAGCCCCAATACAGGATCATCCGGGTTACCTCTCTTGTACTACTTTGTAATATCTGAAATTAATTAAATTATTATTATTTATTTACATTCGCTAATTCGTCTATTCCGTTATACTATCCAAAGGAAAGTAAGAAAAGAACAGCAATAACTAATATGGTTGTTTTTTATGTCGTCAGACCACAGTTTGATGAGGTGATGGCCTCTCCATATACCTCATTTGTATCGACCAAAGTTTCGCGATAACCGATATTTTTGGTCCTCTTATATAAAAGATGGCAATATGTGGGTTTATGTTAATAAGCATATTAGTGCGTTCTAAAATATCGGAAAAGGTTACGCCAGTATTCCTCACATTAGGCCTTTCCCCTGTACTGTTCAATTGCTGTTTTCCTGTTTCGTATGGTCAGCACAATATCCAATACATTACGTGAGCTGCAAATTATCTGATCGGAGATCATACACGCATGTTGTCTTGCGTGGTAGTTGAGATATACGTGTCAGTTGTTATTTATTACTTAACACCAAAGAAATCGAAAATATTTTAGCTCAACATGGGAGTATTTTACGCCAATGCGGTATTGGCAAAATCCGATGTGGGGAAGGCAGAATTGATGGACACTGCGGACACCTTAACTATTCACTACGGAATTTCATTTATATTTTAAAGGCATCGACATTTTTCGAATCCAGGAACCGTTCCAATGTTCAGTCCGAGACTCCTTTTCAATCCTTCGCATAACGATTTCGGTATCGTAATGAAGGCCTCTGAGGTGGATAATTAGCGCGCTTTCATGCGATAAATAGCATTGTTACTAGCTGTTATCCACGGAACGAAGCCCGATCACAAAGTACATAAAGACGATTATAACATAACAGTGCATTAAGAAGTACAGGAAAAAAGTTGCAGAAAGTAGCAGTAATGGTTAAATTAAGATTAAAAAGATACATGAATGAACTCAAAGTTCACGGATCATACGTTCTGATACATACCCAAGATAATTTAACCTAAGCCAAGAGATATAACAAGAATTTCCTGAATAACTAGTAATTATCAATCAGAATTTATAATTATAATGATGAAAAAACTACAAAAGTTTAATATACGTGCGTAAAAATAAATTTTTTGCGATTGAAATGATGAATGGAAAAATCAAAATAAATTGCAGTGGCATTCCTCATAAACCTTGGAATCTACTTTTACCAAGCAAGCCACATGGAGGGAGTTTGCCAAATAATTTTATTGAATGCATAATTACGCGAGTGAAACGGTATTTAAAAAGTAAATTTGTTTCTCACATGACACGCTGGACCTAGGGCATAAATAGCAATGTTCATTAACAGTTCAGGGTAATTAACCAAGTCATTCATATAATCATGTATAAGAAAAATCCCTTTCTCTCGTCTACGACCTTCCATTGTATGCATAGTCTGTATAGTTCACCTGCCGGAATTATCAAAATCCGCAACATGAAAACGGCATATAACGTCCTCGATGGCAATATGCGTCGAACTCATGAAAAACACTGATTTTCAAATAAATTGTTTGGACCATTGAGGTGTGTGGAGAGGGCACTGCGTCTTCAAACTGAAGACGCAGTGCCCTCTTAACCGAACAACCGAAATAATAACCACATTGTTTAATCCTACTTTCTGATTACTTTCATATGGATAGCATAACGGAATAGAGGAATTAACGGATGTAAAGCAAGAATATCAACCACCTGTTTGAAATCAATTAGGCAATTGACTCGTGAACCATGTTATACATCTAGTCCTTTTTTTCAGTCTGGCGTGCCTTCTATTGTGTGCAAACTTTGTAACACAGTCTGCTGGGCAAATAAAAGTTATTATTATTATTATTGGTTGCTTATAAGAACTATAGTGCTATAGATTCCACTCGATTTTACAATAGTTTTTATTGGAAATTCGGATTATTATTAATTTAAATAAATAAACAAAATATGCAAGGAGAATGCATATTATATGAGTAAGTGCATGCTGATTTCCAGTTAATTATCGATGGAAAAATAGTAAAATTGCATAATAAGTGCGTTAGCCCGCAAGCGCGTTCGGAAAATGAGGGTCAAGGAAGATCGCGAACTGGCTTCAATTTCTAGCATTGGCCAGTACAGCAAGCGCCCTCTCCATCTACCACAATGGTTTGGAAGATTTACAAAAGACCTTTGGACTCGTAGTCGTATTGGCTTCGTTTATTGTGGGTAATGCCCCAGTTGTGAAACCAACAGTCCTCAGGGAAATTTTACATGTATAATGAATTAAATCAATCTCGCTTCCTCCTTCCCACCGGGCCCTGATTTGGAAAATTTTCTAGAGTCCTTACGATTTGAGATAATACAATGCGGTCTTCTACTAATAAACAGTACACAGATCATTGTTTCTCCTCCGCATTGTAGCCAGCATCTGACAAATCATCCCCCAGGTTTCCCGATCGCTACGAAAATTATTTCTAGCTCATGATTACCACTCGGGTACATCTACATATTACCCTGCGAGCCGCCGGATGGGCGTGTGGGAGGGGCTGTTAGGACACCAGCCGTGTAAAGATGTAAGGGATAAGGTTTTGGAAGGTGAAATTGTGGAGTGTCTTATAGGAGTGTATTTAGTTGTGGTCGCTTATTGTGCGCGGAAAGAACGAGTTTTTGTTCCTATAAATTCGGCAATGTATCTCTCTTATTTCATCGCTTCTGTCAGACCTAGAGATGTAGTGAGGAGTCATGATAATATTTTTGTGTCGCTCTGAAACTCACCAGTTCTGAATTTCTCAAGCAAGCTAAGCCTAGCGTGTAGCCTCCGAGTCTCCAGGGGTCCCCACCTGAATCCCTCTAAAAGTAGTGAAACACAATATGTTCGCTAGTGGCAGTTTTTTATGAAGCGTGCTGCTTTCCTTTGTATTTTCTTTTTTTATTAGATCTTTATGACCAGGCTCCCTAATTCTCTCAGCGTATTCGAGGTGTGGTGTAACCTGAGCGAAGTAGCATCTCTCTTTTACTTTTCCATCCGAGGACCTAACTATTATATGCTTAACAAAACCTAGTTTCTTTAATGCTGTGCCGCATATATTTTTTGTGTGAGTTCCCCTAGATACATCAGAAGCTTAGGCAATTCCAAGATATTTAACTGTATCTGAAGGTTTTATGTTTACTCCACCCAGTGTAGGTACCTTGGCATTTGCGTGATGACTTTCGCAGGAAGTGAACTGTGGTGCGTTAACTAGTGGTAAGGGTAAATGTAATCGAATCTTTAAGGAAATCAATTTTTCCGCCAGTGACTTGGCTGAAGGTGGGAGTAAATGGCATTAATAATGACAAACAGATACATTATTTCAATTTATTGAATTTATTTTGTTGCTTTGGAAAACGAGAGCAATTGATTGATTGAGGTGCCCAATTATTTCTGGATTCACCAGGCTGAGGTTGTCGCCTGAGCTTTGCGGGTGATAACAGATTTGAACTCCATGGTCCTCTCCAGGACGGCTAGAATTTTGCCTAGGATAATCGAGCGCGCTCAAATATTTGCTCTCGTTTCCATAGTAACTGAGTTTTCGTTCCGTCCCTCGTATACGTGATGCCTGTGCGTGCGTGCGATCACCTCGTGCCACTCACCCTAGATGTGGCTTGTGTAGTCGTATAACGAAGACAGCAATGGCCAAGTATCGTTTAGAACCCGCGACCGTATGTGTAGCCAGGACGACCGACGCATTACCATATTTACTACCGCGAATTATTTAATTTACGTGGGTATTCTATTCAACTTGTGATGCGGAGGTTTCAGCTTTTAAGAAAAATACTTCCAGACATGCGTATCATCCGCCCGGGCAGCGTAGCATACTGAATAAAAAAATGAGGACAGGTTCGGGAGAATCAGACTGGCGGCCATAGCTATAGTCGAATCCACTCACATACAACAAGCGTATTCCCCGTGTAAGCGGCCCCTCACTCGAAATCATGTCTCTACCAACGCTATCTCCAGCTCGCTGTAACACACTCTCAACCCACCCCTGTTTCTGCCCTCCCCCCTCTTCGTCCGGGGAAATTGAATACGTCCTCACATCTTATGGGGCTTAGGTTGCCGTGAGAGAGCTCTGGACCACATGGCGGGGGAAAGAGACGCTTGCCGGTCGTTGCTCAGGCTTGAGCTGTGTTCCGAAGCGGGGGTGTGTGAAGCAAGCAGACCGCTCGCTCTTCGCAGCCTGTCCCCTGCGCTTCCCTTCGCGCGTCTCAAAGCGTGGCAATCGCTGCGTCTGAAAATGCTAGATGAGAGAGCTCCCGTAGCCTCCATCCCTAACCCCCGAAAAAGGACTACGTGGAGTTCTGTAATCCTGGGATGGCTGCGATGCGGTGATGCCTCACTTTCGAGATTGGGCGTCGCCACTATTTCCTTGTTCCTCTCCGACATCAACTATGCACAAGGAATATTGTCATAGAATCCGTTGAAACGATGATAAAGATATTAATGACGTCAGATTCACCGGTGTGTGACCTGTCTAAAATAATATAATTTTATCATTGAATATCACCTATTTTCTTCTGAGATACTATTTCGCATTAGTACCGAGAGCGAGGGATTCATTTCTACTCTCAGTTGAGGCATGGCTCACAGTAAACCTCGACGAAACGAATTTTCATCTCTCAGTCAAAATCGGAGCCGACTTGCAAAAAAATCTGAGTCGCGTGATAGAGCTGGACTCAAATATTCTCTCCACGAACGTCACCGAAGAATTAACCCCGGGTAGAGCGGCAGAGCGCGAAAGCAACGAAAGTGAAAGTCCTGCTTATCAGAATATTAAGGGAGATTTGCTGTATGTATTCGCTGGGCCGCTATTTGAAAATAAATCTAGGGATTATTTTTTCATAACAGAAGGACTTTTGATAACTTTTCGACTAGCACTGTTCTTTTACAACAAATTATGCATTCACATCCCTCGGTGCGGCAACGCCGCTGAGGTAGGCAGTTCAAATTGGTTCAAACCGGCAACCGGCAAGAAATCGATATATAATTTCCAGTGCGCTTTTGCCGACGTATATCGAGTCACGTAAATTTTTGATAAATCTATTGCACCAAAATAAAAATGCCAAAATAATTTAGAATGCCAAATAAATTCGTCCGCAATTTGCGCCTGAATATTTCGGATAAAAAGTTGACAGCGCGGCAACAGTGCCCAACTGAATCCACATCCCGCCAACACGGAAATCGATATGGATGATAATTGAAGGTGTTGGAGCGAACATCGTTTTTGAAGAATGTAAACAAACTGAATCACTGTGAATCACGGAGTTGGTATCCTACTCCGTGTTGTGGATAAACAACGTCGAGTTGATTTCTGTTGAGTCATGCACATAATTTGCTGTTACATTAAGCTCTGATAACTTACATGATACGTGCGGCACCTTTAATTTCCTCATTCTTAGAATTTCTCGATAAATATGGAGCGATGTGACATTATGGAATTGTTTCACGACAAGAACGTGGTTAAGGTGTGCGCACCAATGGTGCGATACAGCAAGTGAGTGTGGTATCTTGAGCCAGTATCATACAATGAGCAATTTGAAGTAGAAATGAAATGATGAATGCATTGATTCAACCTTCCAGATTGCCGTTTAGGATGCTAGTAAGAGAGTATGATACCGATGTGTGTTTTACTCCAATGATTATGTCAGATTCATTCGTTCAGTCTGAAAAGGCTCGTCACAATGAATTTAAGACATGCGAAGGTAATATAGAGATTAAAAAGTGGTTTATAGTTTGTCTTCGTTTTTTTCATGAATTATCTATGCTGTTTCTCTATTCTTCTATCGTGGGCAAATTAAAGTCCCTGCGTACCCTTATCACACATTCTGAGTTGTAGAAATGGTGGCATTACTTATGACCATTGAGTTAATTATCGAGAACATTTTGATAGCCGAGTGGCCCTGCTGCCAAAGATTTTTGATTGATAGCCATGAATAGAATTCCTACCGGCTAGTTCACAATCTGTTTTAACAATACCGATTGTAGATATTAATAACGTTTGAAGCAAATAATGGTAAATATTCGCCTGAAAGTCACGTATGCCTTGGATCCAATTATCCACTACAAGTTGAAGATAAAATTATTCTGTTACCCTGAAATTGATAAACTTACCCTAAGTCATATAAGTGCGCCCCCTACTCTGCGCTTATGGTTTAAGAGGCTTTCTCATGTGGTTGATAGATGCTACCTTTCAAGAAGTACAATTGGATTCTTAACTATTGGAAATCAAAACATTCAAGTAATGGTCCACTAATATTTTTATTTACGACCCGGGTTTCGTCACGTAATGACATCTTCAGGTACAAACATTATTCCACATGGGTGGAATGTGGAAAAAATTTGTCCCTGAAGAAACCCGGGTCGTAAATAATAAAAATATTAGTGGACCATTACTTGAATGTTTTGATTTTCGATATGGAGAGGTTCCACAAAGTGAAGCCTGAATTTATTAGTTATAATTTCTTAATTATTGCTCTGGCTGGTGCTTACCTATGTAATCATTACTGGAATCCAAAGCTAAACGCACCTTGATTGAGCCTCTGTGAGGCACTCAGAAGTGCTAAATTATATTACATTCGGATTTAGTCTAGAACACCCTGCCAAGTTGATTAAATCTATAAGGGCTTGGATGTAGCCTGGGGAGGTGTGGGTGGGGGGAGCTGCCACCCCTACATGAGACATATCATTCCAAATCTGCTTTATGTAGTCTGAGAGGATGATTAAAAGATGGCATACATAAAGCTCCCAAAAATCCTGGCTGCACCCATGTATAATGCTACCATTATGAAGCATTGGAATAGAATTGGAATAAAAACTCCATAGTCTTTATCACATGACTAATATACTGGTGAAATGTATGTATCGAGCCAGCAAACAATATTGTGGAGTGGTGTAGATGTGATAACTTCCTGGCCGTCATTTAATTAAAAAATAATTAATTTAAACTCTTGAGTGTATGTAAAGTGGGAGGATAATCTCAATGCATCAGCCCTATTCTATGCAGTAATGTGCGCACATCATAAGCCAAGGCATGTAGCTACCTATCTCTGGTCTGCATTGGTGCCGGAGTTTGGCTGCATTGTTAAATATAAGGCCCCAGGAATAGAGAACATAGTATGATTGCAGCAATGTGTGCTGAAACAGGCTCACTTAAAAAGTCTAGAATTCTGGTTTATCATCTGTTGCTGTTTCCTGCCACTGGCCAGGTGTACTTCATATATATAAACCTTTCTACTTTTTTCTATCCTCCCATCATTTCTCTCCTCTCCCTGTTCTCCAACACTCCTTCTGTTTCTCTACGTTCTCTTCTATACTTTTCAACCATCGATCATGTGGTCTTCCTCGAGGCCATTTCCCTTGAATTTCCATTTCATGTATCTTATTCGGCATTCTGTTAGTTTCCACCCTCTTTATTGGCCCAAACCATTTCAGCCAAGATGTTTCTATCCTTTCCTGAAGCAGTTCCTCCCCAACTATCTCCCTGATTCTTTCAATCCTTATCCTGTCCGTATTGGTTTTTCTTACTCTCATTCTGTGGAATTTCACGTGTATACCATCTACTCTCATCCTATCCCTTTATTTTCCATGTTTCCCAAGAATATGTCAGGATGTGTATCTGTTCAGATGATAATACCTTTGCTCTTTTGTGGGTATCTTTGTTCAATAACACGCTCCTGACACTACTTAGAAATGCTTCGGCTGGCCTACCCCATTTATTGCTTACCTACCGCATTCATTTATTTCTATATCATTTCTTCCATTTTCTTTCACTAAACTACCTAGGTATTTGAAACTTTCTACCTTCTCTAGTGACTTGCCTGCAATTGTGAGTCCAGTGGTTTTTCTACTATTCTATCTTGTTGTTATTAGGAACTCACTCTTCTTTCCATTAACCTTTATCTTCCGAGTGTGTCTCTCTGGCACAAAAATTGTGCCCCTAGAGTGCAGAGTGTGTTCGTTTGGCACATTGAGTGGACATTTAAAAGTGTGGACATTAAAAGAATCCTAGCTAGCAAGGCTTATGGTTATGGAAAAAGCCAGTGAGATAAAGGTTAAATTTCATTCCATACATTCTGACCATGCATCTTATTTTACCAGTACTTACTCATCCACATATTTTCTTTGCGGTTGATACTGTATGCAGTTTGTTTTGCTCAGCGTCTTTTAAAAACAAGATGCCTGATGTTGAACCACTCTCATTTAAGATGATCCAAGAATGAATAGAAATTGGTGGAAGGTGGGTAGATCCCACTTCAATTCCAACCATCAGGTCCTGATTTTCAATTCAAATCCTTTCATTGGGGAACATTTGTCTTGTATTTTTCCCACCCTGAACTCTTTTTACATCCTTACGTATTTTGTGGCCTCCTTGATTCTCACTCTTCTACCTCATTTTGCCCAACATTCTCCCGTCTTTTCCATTCTCAGCCCATTACATCTCATCATGTCCTTCAGCCCCTTTTTCTGCCTTTATCAAATTTCCTCCAAAAACCTCTTATTGACCATATCCGGCACCTCATGTGTCTTTCACTCTACCATGCTTATCCTATATTTTTCAATATCCACCTCTTGGAAGTCTCCACTCTGCTTTCCTCATCGACCAATTTCAAAAACCTTACATTACCATTCTCCAGATGAGAATCTTGACTCATTCAATTTTCATGCTTCTCCATAGAAACACCTTGTGCAAAAAATGTTCTGAGTGCCCTGGAGAGTTTTTCATTGCAGTCATGGAAGGAAGTTGAGAGGAATAAATGATAAAAAAATAAACTCTTCTATTGAACTTGAAACTTGTTGCAGAGCCTCTGGGAACAATGAAGTATACCCAAATATTAAAATCCTTAAGGAGGATTAAATTTTCCAGGCTGACTTTTGCTACCATCCTCAAAAAGTCACTAATCATGATGGGGCACCCACATAATCAAATTCTTCTTGATAAATCCTTCACATAACCCTAAGATTTAACTCAAGTAAAACCTTATTTTCGGAAATCCCATGGTTGGGAGAAAAGTAACTTCATGTGTTGGGAAAATTATGGTAATGTGTATCAATTTGTGGTGGATCTTATGGTTTCCATCTTTTCCGCCACATTTTGTATCTGGTGGACAATATTTCTTTTGTGTATCCTACTAGCTTCTTAAGGTCCATTTGCCTTACAAATTCCAGTTAACTTCACTGATTGAGCTTCAGGTCTAGGCAACAGGACATGAGGGAGAAACTGGAAGATCTATTCTCCCAACTAATCATCTCATCATCTATAGCCCGGGGTCGGCCTTGGCTACCTCTTATCGATATTTTTTGGGTTCTCCCCGCATTGCACCATTTTTATGGACGACTGCTTTGCCGTCATTCCAGTCAGCTTCATCAGGTCCTAATGAACAGGAGAATTGTCAAGTTTTAAGCTATCTGGGACTAACCACGGAGTTCCACTTTTACAGAGTCACCCGCAATGCACAAAAAAAATCCATCGGGGAAGAGGACGCCTCGGTACTGGCTAAAGCACTCGGCTGGAAATCGAGGGATCCGGGTTCGAATCCCAGTCAAGGCGGATGATTTTTTCTCTGTGGAATTTCGCACAGGAGAATTGTCTGCTGCTGTATCTAGGACTCTGGTCCATTAATTGTCCATTGGGATCTAGTCTGGAGCACACTGATTGGCTGAGGAGTTGGACGGTCTCCATTGAAAATCTGTTTCAAAGTAGAGGAGAGCAGATAGCCATCATCCCTGTTGAAGTTATTTCAATTCTTAGTGATTTCATTTGCCTCCCATATCAGCCGTGGGAAGTACTTACTTAGTGCTCTGGACTAGATCCCAACAGATATTTTACAGACCAGAGCATGATATATAGTGGCAGAAAATTCACCTGATCATTAGGACCTGATGAAGCTGACTGGAATGTCGGCAAAATGGTTGTGCATAAACATGGTGCAACATGGGGAGTACCCGAAAAATACCAATAAACAAGAAAACTGTGGAAGCCTTTGTAATAATCTTGGCTTCCTCCATTCTAATCTTTTTCTTGCCTTCTCCTTTCACCTTGAAACTCCCATTGCCCTCAGATATTCTTCAACGTCCTGCAGCCAATGTTTCGTGGTCTTCCTCTCTTCCTGACAACTTCCATCTCAGTATACAATAGCCATTTGGGCATTCTGTGTTCACCCATTCTTTCTGTGTCCCAGCCATGCCTGCCACAGTAACTGAAGAGCCTCACTATATATTCACCTCCTAATATATCATTTATCTCCCAGTTCATTCTGTTCTCCACAACTGTCTACTCTGACTGCATCATAAATTCTCCTCATTATTTTTCTTTCAGATCTCCCAAGTATTTCTCCATCATGTTGGAAAGGATCCACATCTCTTCTCCATACACGCCAACAGGTCTTTTGAGGGTCTTCTATATTATCAGTTTTATTTTTCTTGACGATAAGGTTGATTTAAGGAGAGGTACATTAGCAACATATGTCTTATTGCCAGAGCTAACCCTTTGTTTGATCTCATTCGATCATCATATTTTCATTATTTAAACATACTCCAAGATAGGTGAACTTTATGAAACCCTTTAATTCATTACAACAGCTTTCCACGTGGAAAGAATTTCATTAGAATCAGTTTAGTCACTATGATGAACAGGATTGGTATAGATAGTTTCAGTTGTCATATTCTCTTAACTATACTCTAAAGATGAAGTTAGGGTTTCTTTGCAAGTTTTTACTCTGCACTCTCCCAGGAGTAGAATACTATCCAGTGACGAATGTCTCCATTTTCTATGCTTCTATAGTGGATGTTTTCTAAATATTTGCATTTTGGGTTTTAGAGCACTTTTTTGTGGCTCTTTATGGAATTTTCTGTCATTGCTGTAATCAACATTCACTTAGCATTCACAGCTGAAATATCATTGGAAAAGTTGAAATTCCTAGAGGTTCTTCATGCCCAAAGATACATATACATCCACAAACATAATAAAGCCATATAACCTAATAAAACCATAAAGTTAAGGATAAAAATTTTGCACTGAATTTGGCTCTGAATGCCCAAAATTACTGCCGTGATATAAGTAGATATATGGTAGAACTATAGTACCAGGTTTGATACTATTTGATTGGTGGTTTTTCCCTCTTCAAACTGAGTGGTGACCCTAGTCTCTGTTTCTGGTACTTTAACTTCACAGTTTTGTTTTGTTTGTAAGTACCAAGTTGAATTTTATGAGATGCAAATGGATTTTAAAAACTCTCGAAACATGCATTTATTAATGCTCAATGTGAAAATTTATTAATAAGGGGAGTAATGGCTCATATGCAAGAGAACTAATTGAGTATTTTTGGAGGCCTTTCTCCTATATAAGTTAATCATTTGGTTATATGTTGTTTAACTGTAATAATTTCACATAGTGAGGAACTTTCTATGGGAACTATTAATGGTAAAATGTATCATGAATTTGTTACACAGGTGATCGGCCCTTGATTGTTCAGTTTGCTGCAAATAAGATTGAAGATTTTTTAAAAGCAGCAGAATTAGTTGCCCCGTAAGTACTTGGGTCTTAGTGATAATGTAGAACTTCTTTCACCAGTTTCTTATTTTAGTAATGGCATAATTTATTTTATTCTCTCTAAAAGCGCCCCTTCCTTTAAAAAAATAAATCTCCAATTAACCCATTGACTTAGTATTTTTTGAAAGATCGCCTTCCCTTGGGTAACTATTTATTTATTAAAAATTTCGCTTTCAAATTTTATTTTTTATCTCTAAAATTACTCTCTTCTATGGATTTTTAATTTTTACCCCTAAAAGATATCAATTATGAAATTACGAAATGACACACCGTTAATTAATTAGAGGCACCCAAAAATCGTATTGTATTTCAGTGGCGATTCACCATCTCTTTAAACTAGGGCCAGGTTATACTAACCGGCGAATCGCCATCTCTTTAAGTCAATGGGTTAAGAGACATGATTTCATCTTACTAAATTTTTATTCTAAACACTAAAATATCTGTAAAGTTGCATCTAGGTTTAATGAATAGTAAATTATATTATATGGAGGTTTGTTGGATGGGGAAAAGACTCACATGCAATGAGCAAATTTTTCTTGTCCATTCTAATTATTATCTAATATTTTACATTGATGGCATTGATCTTTTTATCTCTGAATAGACCATACAGTTCGCATTGGAACAGGTGGAGGTCTACTGCCTTAGAATATTAATAATTAGGAAACTCCAAATGGCCATAATGTTTTAGCATCAAACGTGGGTAGACACAAGCACTCACCGGAAGTTACTCCAGATGGCAGGCACGCTTCCCAGTGGTTCTTTGCTGAAGCCTTTGCATATCCAGAAGATGTGTGCAGATGGGGACAACTATCACATGATACATTCAAGGCAATGGAAGGGGGAGGTGTAAGGTGCAATGCAAATACTTGTAATTCAGGCACAAGGTTAATTGTTCCGTTTGCTCTGATAAGGCTTCACCTCGAATGCACTGCAAGTATTTGGACCCTGGTAAGAAAATTAATAAAATATATTGAAAAGCTGTATGCTTTGTTAAAAGCAGCTTCCAGCGAATACATTGTGTTTCACAACTATTAGAACGATTAATGTGGGAGCCCCTAGAGACTCTGAGGCTACACACTAGGATTAATTTGCGTGAGAAATTCAGAACTGGTGTGTTTCAGAGCAGTACAGTGAGTATTGTCATGATGCTTCACAACATCTCTTGGTCTGACAAAAGCGATAAAATAAGAGAGATACATTGCCAAACAGGTAGGTACAAGAACTCGTCCTTTCCGTACAAAATAAGCTACTACTGAGCTCCACTGAATACACTCCTATAATACGCATCACCATTTCACCTCCCAAAACCTTATCCCTTGCATCTTTACACGGCTGGTGTCCTAACACCCCCTGCCACATACCCGTGCGGTGTTGCGCAGGGTGGTATGTAGATAGATAGATGTAGAAAGGTGACACTCTACAGCACTCTGAATGAAGAGTCACTAACAGTACTGATGATGGAAGTGTGGCCATATGGAGTTTCTTGATTGTTGATGTACAGTTAGTGTTCAAAAACATAATGGATTCAAATAAATTTAATATGATGTTAGTGTATTTCTAGTATCATCTGTAGAAGAGTTCATTTGAGCTCGAATATAATCCTTACCATTAATTGTTTACATGCATGAATATATGCTGAAATTAATCATTATAAATGTTGATAACTATGCATATTTATATAACTCTTGCCAACTATTCAAAATGCAAGATTATTTCTGATGCCTAAGGTTGGAGATTCAAGTCAATGCTGGTATCCTTGTATGGAATCTTGGGTCATGGATTCTAGTTGTATACCAGGAATTTGGGAAACTATCCTTATCATTTTCCATGCCAATGCATTGCTACAAAATATTGGTGTTTATCAAAGAACTGTGGGCATAAAGTTTTCAGAGGCTGAGTGTTGGATGAGTTTGAATCATCTTTTTTTCTGGGTTTCTACTTTGTCATTCCATGATCATTCGGATAATATTTCACTAGCTATCCTACATATATAAATAAACGTTATCCAATGAGCAGTCCAGGGCTTCAGGTCAATGTGGTAGCAAGAGCTACTGCCATACCATTCTGGAGGATCCAGGTTCAACTCCTGGCAGTGGCAGAGATTTTTAGTGGAATCCTGATCTCTAGTTAATTGCTCTATGGGGGGGTTTTCAACTTCAGTACTCCATCTGTCAGGTGGGAGGGATGTTAAACCATGGCACCCCTGTCCTGTCCCTGTCGGCACCTTATGTGAAGAGTGAGGTAATGCTGTGTTTCTCTCCACCCATCCTCCTTGTCCCAAATAATTCTACCTTTACCATGTCTCTCTCCTTTATTTGATTGTGTAAATGACCTTATCTCTTGATCATCTTACCCAAATATCCAACCAATGAGCTGTGGCATTGGTATGTGGGAGGTGGTGTTGAGACACCAGCCTTCAGAAAGGAAGGAGGGTTGTAGGAAAACTGGAAATGGGGGGATAAAGCCATTGATTAGTCTGGGGTTTTCTTATTTAATTGGTACCTTCTTCTGCTATTATTGCTGTCGCCATTGGTGCATGGAAGAATTATTTAACCTATTCATTCAACTGTGTATATCTCTAATTTTCTTTCCTATTTAGTTTGGGAGTAAAATAAAATCCCAATTGTCAACCTGGAACTCTTGAGATGCAAATTTTAATAATGATATTAGCCTTAAAGTCTTTATCAGCTCCCAATCCACTCATAATTGTTTTCATTGCAGTAACTTTTTATGCAATTGTGTTCATCGGTCATTATCACTATGTTCACCAGCTGAACTCAGATTGATATGAACTTGGACCAATCTGAACATTCTAAGCCAGTCGACTTAGCCGAATTAGCCCGCTTCTCATATCAATTCCACTAGCCCATTGCGTTAACCATACCGAGCCCAACCGCCATATGAATCTGACTTTGATTGGTAAACATAGTGTATGACTGAAATCCACAATAGTGGAAAATCCAGCCCATCAAGTCCAGTTGAAGCTTGCATCGAATTTTAGGCATCAAATGAGTTACCTTGGTAGTATTTCAGGGAAATTGTTAGTGAAGTTTTGATCAAGTGCTATTTTGTGTATAGTTCGGCTTGGGATCTGAACATATTTTTCGAATGTTTCAGGTATTCTGATGGAGTTGACCTAAATTGTGGCTGCCCTCAAAGATGGGCCCTTAAAGAAGGCTATGGCTCTTCACTTTTGAAGAAGCCTGAGTTGATTCGAGACATGGTCATTCGCGCTCGTAACACACTGCCTTCTCCCTATTCAGTATCTGTCAAGATTCGTCTTCTTGATGATTTAAGGTAAATGATTAAAAAAGGTAATGAATGGAAATGATATGCATGCCTGTCTTTTGTGTTGTATCAAGCTTAATGATGATTGGGATTCACCATGTAAATTAAGGGTCACAATGATTTTAAAGATTCTGTAAAAGAGCATGGGAAAGGTCTTGTATTGTTAATTTTTGAATGTGATGTGCTCCAGGGCTTAGTTTGACAAAAGCTTTATCTATACCTATCAGAGGCACATCTGCATATTCCCTTGTGGGCTTGTGGCAGGGGATGATAGGCACTAGCCCAGGAGAAGGGAGGGAATGGGAAAAATTTCAGATGAGGATGGAAGTATTGCATGTACTTTGTGGAAACATTTCACAATAGGAAAAGGAAATATTTTCATTGATCACTCCAACACAAGGCTGGTTTATGGTAACCCTGTGATGGCTAACAAATTTAGAAGTAAATACATGCGTATTGGGTGTTAAGTAAATTTAAAGAACCTGAAAAAAGCATATGCTACATTTTTTCTACGCTTCATATAATTTAAATTTTATCAATAAAATTAATGAAAATATATTTTTTGTGATTCTTCAGCTTCACCTAGTATCTTTTTCAAAATTTTTTTTAGATATTCATCATCAAATACCATCGAAACAAAAAAGCAATTTTAATTATAGCTGTAGCATTTTTTAGAAAATGAAGTATAAATGAAAAAAAAAATTTAATGACCTGATGTATTGGCACATTTAGCATCAGGGGTTTGTTCTAATCTAATTGTTTGATTTAAATAACTTTTTGTCTCCTTTCATGGATAAAATATTTCACTCAGCACTACCTTGTACATAATCTCCCTTGACATATGTAACCTATTCCTTCCTGATTAGCCTTCAAATTGCTTTCAATATTTTTGCTTTCATTCAAGTTCTAACTATTTTGTGACCTCAATGTTGTACTATGATGGTTGATTTTCTTTCCAGTGAGACCCTGTCCCTTTGCCAGTCCCTTGAAGCAGCTGGGGTCAGTTTTTTAACTGTGCATGCCAGAACGCCTATACAGAGGAGACAGCCTCCGAATTATGAGGTAGGATTTGTATTCAACTGGGTTAATTTTCATACTTCTGTTTAAGGCATATTTTTTCTTGGCCCTTTCTTTGAATCTCTACCTTGAGATGGCAAAAAAATACCTTTTGATTACTCACATCAGGGAGTGGCAATGACTATGCAAACCCTGGTTGCCTACAAAGTATCTCTTTGAGACATCTGTCATGAAATCATCCAAATCCATGTAAGTGGCTGTTTTAGTAATGGCAGGTTTTTGAAAACACTATTGAGGAACAGAATTGGGAATCATGTCTTTCCTTGCACCATATTGGGTTGTAGTAATGGATACTAAGCAAGGAGACTGGAAACTCATGAAAAAATATTAAATACATGGTTAAGAAGTAAAATACGTTGTTAATTCCACGCATTTATTAACAAAAAACCGACCATGGTTTCGGCACATATGCACCATTTTCAAGGTTGCCGAAACGCCAAAATATACACTGAAATCATGGTCAGATTTTTGTTCATAAATATGTGGAATTAATGAAGTATTTTACATCTCAACCATGTTTGAAGCAAGCAATTTCCGCCAAGTGACACACGTGACATTCTTAAAAAATGCTAAGGCTGGTAAAGAGTATTATATGGATTGTAGAGACATAGTGTGCGGAAATGTGGACTTGAAAAAGTGTATGAGAGGAGGTTGCTGGAAGCTTAGATGTGGGTGTGAAAGAGAATAGATATGATGTAATGGATCGATAGGAAGTCAAACGATGAGGTATTTTGCTTGGTTGGTTATGAGAGGGCACTGCTAATTTTATGAGAAGACAATAGGTGATTGGAATGAGGCAAGAGGGGAAAGGATATGATAAAGAATGCTATCTCAGATGGAGTGCTAGGCAAGTGAGAAAGGAGAAAGAAGAGAATAGGCTTTATGGATGGTATGAAGAAAGGTTGGATGCATTCTGAACTAAAAAATAAAATTTTACAAGCTGTATAGTGACTTGTGGCTGCCAAAGATTAGTATTGGTAATCTTTCTTTGGCTGAAGTTTCCTTAGCCCATGGCCACCTCTAATGATTAAACCAAGAAAATGGTGAATATCATGGTGAAAAAAGGAATTAAGGTGGGTCTGGCTTGACTGTGTGAATCAAGACAAATATGTACCAAGTTACTAATTTTTAGTTATTCAGTTTTTTAAACAATCTGCTTCGATGATGAAATGGGTCACCTATTGAAAACCAGATGTAAGGTACACATATGCAGATTATTTCACAAATACATTTTTAATGACCACTTTTGTTTGGCCATGGGAACGAACTGCTGTGCTATTAAATGGAATTACTGTATTTTGACTCTAATTATGGCAGTAATTCACTAATAACTTTAAAAATTAGGTGGTAAGATGTTTTTATTTTATTTTTATATAATGTAATAATTGACCAGGACTTTTCGCTACTAAATAATGGTTTTAATGCAAAGTTTGGTTATATATTTCATGATTAAATTGGCATTTTTTTGGAGTAATCTTGGCAAAGTCCCTAAGAACCCATGCTAAGAACCGCTTTTAAGGCTGGATGATGGAAAAATAGCCTGGAAATCCTATGTTATTTTAATTCCAGTTCTTAAAATGCACTTCAAAGATGCAATATTCAAGTTTCCTGAAAATCTGTAACTAGTGACCTTGTGGCCAGAGCCACCTTAATGGGGAAGATTTGTGGTAAAAAAATATGGAGTTATATCAAGCAAGACAGTGTGACGATAGCAAAAAAGGGGAGAATCCATGCTAGACTGGCAAAAGGGAGGGTAAAGAATGGGAATTTTGAATGGCATAAAGGTTGCAAGAGCTCAAGAGCACTCAAGAAATCTCCATTTGAGGCATCATTGGTGACCTGACCCAGCCTGTAACCTGAGGATATTTCATCTTCAAAAATCTTCTATTGTTCTGATGTCCTGGAAAGGATTCTCTTATCCCCAAAGGTTCATGGCTAGTTAAAATTGACCTGAAATCAATCTTCTACCAATTACAACGGTCTCCCAGCCCGCAGGCGACTAGTATGGGCGCAACCATAATGGCTGGCGCCACATATTAATCGTGCATGGCCCGAGAGGGCCTGTCGGCTAGATTGCGCCCAGTTGGTATGAAGGTCCAGGTCACCTCCTGTGGCTTTAAATCTTTATTGCACTCCATATACAAATTTATTGACTCGGGGTGATTACGAAATAACAATCCATTACCCATTTTCAGATTGTACAAGGCTTCCATACTATCTATAAACATATTAATTGAAACACAGGTTAAGTTTATATCATTCAGTAACAAGATAACCTGATGCAGTCCGGTGAGCGCCGCAAATAACTCGATGGCATTGATGTGCCACTCATCTGGTACCGGGAAGGTGTGGTAGATTTGCCAGTGTGGAATAGATATCGCACCTCAATTAGGGGTAGCATCTGTATAGACATCAAGTGATTATGTTGCCCTAGGAAGGAGTACCACTTTGCTGAACACTTAACTGTCTAGTAATTTTAACCACCAGGAATTGTTATGGGAATACTCTGGCGACACTAGGAACATTGGTAGCCTTAGGACCCAGCACACCCACGTGGCTCTAGGGATGTCAACTGCCTGTAGTCTGGGAGTGATGGGAATTAAGTCACGCACACGCGTAATGGATTTATTTGTTAAGTGTAGTGACCTGTCAACTGTATTTATTTTCTCTCCTAGATATTTAAGTATTTGCTTGGGGATCAAACTTGACTTGGAGTAGTTTATGGTGATGCCGAACTCTGTTTCTAAATTGTGGCATAGTAAGTATCCACACGCTTTGTTTCCTGAATATATTAGCCAATCATCCAAATAACAAACACAGTCCACAATAAATTTAACACGCACTAGTAGTGCAACATCCTCGGCCCAATGTTGCAGTATCGCTGGCGAGAGTGGGTGGACCATAGGTATTCGAGTAAATGCATATTTGTGTCTGCAATACATCTTACCATAGTACGTCCAGTGTTTGCAATTCATGTGTAATTAGTAGAAGGCTGATTTCAGGTCTATTTTAACTAGCCACAAACCATGAGCTTTTTCCCCTCATAACCTGACGATGCTAGCTTTTATCTTGTGCATGGTCTCTGTTAAAATGGTTTTGAAGTATCTGTCATGGAAAATTGCTGTGAAAGAGAGCCAGTTTCCTTGGCCTAAAGGAGGTATGTATTTTAACTGTCCCTGTCCTTGGGGAAATAGTTTGAAAGGTATGTAGTTTACATGTCAATGGTTTATTGGTGTTGAAACCTTTGAGTCATTGAATGGTGTAGCTGGCTCCTTAGTCAAACTCTAAGAAGCCTTAAATATTATGAGTTTGGATTTCAGGGATGCATCAGGACACTAATTGAATTGCATTTCCATCTCTTAAAAGTCTCAGGATTTGTGTATCCCAGCTATACAGTAGAGCATCGTCTTTATTTAATTATAATGGTGGGAATTTTGTAACTAGAGATGGGCCATTCTGGAAATTACTATGGTAATTTTTCATAAACTACAAGGTAATTTTACACAATTTACTGCAGTTCTTGAAAATTACTGTAATATTACCTCTGTCTCAGATATTTTTCATACTGATATATATTCCAAACATGTCATTTTAAGCCAAGTCTATGTATATTTCATGCAATCTTAATTATAAATGATGGCACGTACAACTCATCTGTGGAATATTTGTGGGGCTATTGTTTTAATGGTGTGAATGAAAATTTCTCGTACAATACAAAAGAATGTCAAATTGTGTGTGGGCCCCCATATTTGTTTTCAAATGCCATTTATTTCTAATACATTTATGTAGCAATAATAATAGATTAAATGTCATTAACTTCTTGATATTGGCTTTCCTATTAAATCCTCTATTTACTATTAATTGCTGAAAACTAAAAATTACCAGTAAATATCCTCAAATGAAAATTTCAGTAATTTACCCTTTCCTAATTGTGACATGTTTCTATCCTTGTTTTTTGGGAAAATTTGTTTTAAAAATGTATGTTTTTGCATTGATAAGATGAGGAGCCGAGCTATGTCATTTTTCCCCCCATCAGCCTTTACGTGCATCAAAATATTATTACAGCTACAAATCTTTCTACATAGCCTAAATTAATAACATGTGTGTTTGCTAATTTTATTTAATGGCTTTCGAAATTTCAGGCTTTGCAGTTTTTGTGCTCGTCTTTAAATATTCCCGTTGTTGCAAATGGTGACCTCCATAGCCTGCAAACAGCCAAGGAAATAGCATCAGACACAGGTTGTAAAGGTGTGTACTGTAAACTTAGGCATTAGCTGTCAAGCAGTGAGCGGTACTATTAATTTGGTCCGTAATGTAGCCATTATCTTATTTGGTTATAGCTCATACACTAGCATCATCATACACTGCAAAATTATGCTACTTCATTAATGGAAACAATTTGTCATTCTATGCCATGGATTCTTAACCTGTGGCACCCATACCCTGATGGCTAGGTCCTCTTATGAAAAAGTTAGAGAGGTGCTACTTCGTTCTGGACAGATCACTCCTCAAATAGGCTGTGAGCATTTGGGACGCTGGAAAAAAATATTTAACCAAAAAAATGTATTAAGTACAAAGGAAAATTCCACACTTAGCTAAAAACTGCTTTGGACGAGCATATGGTGTTTCATTGGGGATTTTAGAAGTAATGGGTTGGTAGTCACTATAGAGACTTGGCAGCTACATGCTAGGCTTAGTTTGCTAGTGAAATTCAGGATGGATCCATCTCAAAGCGACACAAAGAGTTCCATTTTGACCACACACTACATGTCTAGGTCTGACGGAAGTGATAAAATAAGAGATATACCTATATTGCCAAACAGATATGTAGGCGTAAAAGTATGTTCTTTCCATGTACAATAAGTGACTATAATAAAAATTGAGCTCTAATCAAAATGCTCCTACAATACACTCCACCATTTCACCTCCTAAAACCTTTACGCATTTATATGGCTGGTGGCTCAATGCCCCCAGCCACACCCATGTGGCGGCTTGCAGGGTAGTGTGTAGATGTAGACATGTGCGTGAGGCCACTGTTGCTGAGGAGCTTAAAACTTGACTGCTAACTTGACTAACATATTTTGAAACATATGTGATGAAATATGGGCACAGCAGGAGATCCCTCTCGACTAAAGGGGAGAGAGCAATTTCATCCAAAATCCAGAAGGTATTCAAGTGGACTTAGAAGCTTTCTATGCTGGGTTGGCATGAGATTCGAGGGGCAAGGAGACAGTGGAAGGAGACTGTTCAGCAAGAAGCCACATCCTATCGGCTTTCAAGTGCTGGAGGGATGAGTACTGACTCTGCCTGTCGAATCGCTCATCCCTCAAAGTGGATAGAACTTAATGGTTAATAATTAACTGTCTTGTCAAGAAGTTATTCTGCCCCAACTTTATTAGCTGTAGCATATCATGTCTGTAGCTTTTGCTCTGTCTCTTCGCTTCAAAGAATGGTGAGCTAATGGAAACAACCACCCTAGAAGGGATTTCCTCCTCGTACTTCCTTGATTTCACATGGGTGCTCTGAATTTAATATGTATTTAAATAACTTGTTTGACATAATTCGGAGAAGCTGTGAAATATGAATTCCATTCAGGCCCCTCTCACCAATGAAGTTTGCAACTAGTAACTTCTAATTGTGGAACAGACCTTCTACAACGTTTGACGAAGGTGAATACTGAAAGTTATGTATCGGAGATATTTCATCTTATAAAATTAAATATTAATTCCTTATCTGTAACATGCTATTTGCCTCAAGCCTTAGTTGCTCAAAGAAGAACGTTTGTTCCCACAATCCATGTCCTCATTTTATATGTATCTGGTGGTATGAAACTTTCTCAGAGAAACCCATCAGCAGATAGGGACTGAATGAAGAGATAAATAAACACATTAAGTACACAATGCAATGACACATTTTTCTCCAGGCATAATGTGCAAAAGATAGATATGGAGAGTGTGGGAGAAGCATATATCTTACATGTGCATGAAAAACATTTGCATATTATTTCAGCAATTTTCCTCTCTAGGAGTCAAAGAATTATACCCAAAAAGAGGGTAGTGAAGGTGGTACTTTGATTGTAAACATGGTTTATAAATTGACTGGCACCTAAAAATATTTTCAAGCATTGCAATGGGCGACATTTGGACTTAGAGTAATTGTAGTTATCCTTTAGTTTTATGTGATTTGATGGCTCGTTTTGGTCTGCTCCTTAAGGACTGGAACAAAAGCTTTTGAGAGGAATTAGGTGATCACCTATCATTATTTGAGTAGAGCCCTACAATTAGAGATAGGTAAATTACCGTATTTTTTATTTGAGGTGAATTACTGTAGTAAATTACAGTAATTTTTGAAATTACTTTAATTTACTACTGTAAACAAATGCAGCAGGTCACACACAATTTGGCTTTCTTTTGTCATGGTAAGAGAAATTTTTGTAACCATTCAAACGATAACCTCAAAAATATTCCAAAAGTAAAAATCATAGCAGTATTCCACAAATGAGTTGTACATGCCTTTTATATAGTTAAGCCTGCTTGAAATGTATATAGACATGACGTAAAAGAATATGTTTGGAGTTTGTCAGGATGATATATATGGAGGATCACTTTGAATATGCTGCGAGCATTTGGGACCCTGGTAATTTGATTTAACCGGAAAAGTCAATAAAATACAAAGAAAAGCTGCACACTTTGTTGAAAACTGCTATGAGTGAACATATAGTGTTTCACAACTTTTTGAGGGATTAGGGTGGGAGCCCCTAGAGACTCAGGGGCTACACACTAGTACTTATTAGCTTGCTTGAGAAATTCAGAATTGGTGTGTTTCAGAATGACACAGAGGACATTATCATGATGCCTCACTACATCTCTAGGTCTGACAGAAGTGATAAAATAAGAGAGATTCATTTCCAAACAGATAGGTACAAAAACTTGTTCTTTCCATGAGCAATAAACGATCACAATAAAAACTGAGATCCACTAAATACTCTCCCATAATACACATCACCATTTCTCCTCCCAAAACCTACTCCCTCACATCTTCACACAGTTGGTGTCCTAACACCCTCTGGAGCTCACCCATGTGACTGCTCCCGGGGTAGTATGTAGATGTAGATGAAAAATATCTGAAATGTTGGTAAATATGACTGAAAATTACTGTAATTTTCAGGAATTGAGGTATTTAAAAAAAATACCATGATAACTTGCAAAAAGTACCATGGTAATTTACCAAAAATTACCATGGTTTTTTTCTACCTACCTACTCTACCTCCGATGCCATACTTTGGTGATTGAGCAGTAGCACTTTAATTGTTATAATAGGTTTATGATTGAGAGTTCAAGAACCAAGGGTATTCCTCTTCTTCTTTCAGGAGTCATGACGGCTAGGGGAATTCTGGAAAATCCTGCTTTGTATGCAGGGTTTGCTAGTACTCCTGTGGAATGTGTCCAGCGATGGTTTTCCTTGTGCCTTAGTTTAGGTTCATCATTTGCCTGTTTCCACCGTCACCTATCATTGATGACTGGCAGCTCGAGTGTTGGTGTTGGGAACGTCAATCCTGGAATAATTAAGAACCCAATGGACAGGCGGTTCCTTAACTGCCTCACCACGTATCCTGCTGTGATTGATTTTTTTAGCCGGGAAGACATTTTTGGGAAGGAGTTCTTACCGTCATTTCAAGCCTAGCGTTAGAATTTGAGTATGGATTTCTTGCTCTGTCATTGATCGACATAGAAGATAGTTTTGGTGCCTGGTGGTGCTCAAGTGAATGTACTTGTACTTGTGTTGAAGCATAAGAGACTTGGTGAAAATTATTTTTGTTGGTGAGAAATGTCGGATGATTTTGATACACATGTGGGTCCTTGTCATCTTACCTTCTTTTTAATATGGCCTGCCCAGGTAAAAATATATGGTCTTTAACTGCTCTGACACTGGTTTGTAACTGCTGTAAAACTGGTTTGTAACTGCTGTGAAACTGGTTTGTAACTGCTGTGAAATTGGTCTGTAACTGCTCTGAAACACTAATATCTGATCTGGAAGTGGTCTGCTACTGGTCTGGATTTGAAAAATCTTCAAAATCCAGTCCAGTTCAGTCAAGTTACAAACCAGTTTCACATAAGTTACAAACAAGTTTCATATCAGTTACAGACTAGTTTTATAGCAGTCATAGGTCAAATATGTTTTAATGAGTGCTCATAATCAATTGTTTCCAAGTCTTGTGTGAGATTCTATCTAAGTTGACGGACCATTTCAACTATGAAGCTCTTATTTTATTTTCTGTTCTACCTCAACCAAAGTTTGATGTTACAAATAATGAAATTTCTCCTCCATTCTTTGATTCTGTACAAACAAGTTCTTCCATGCCTGGTGGTGGTCTAAGTTACTGGTAGAATCACTGTGATGTGGAAGAACCTTCCAAAGATCTGGTATGCCAGTCAGAACTACCGTCTTTACCTGGTGGAGTGCTGCCAGCCCTAATTTTATGTGATTGCTTCTTATTTGGGACAGTTTTGCTCAATTGAGGAAATATGGGAATTTGGTGGAAGTCCCCTCAACACAAGATCTAAAATAGTTGTAAACTCTGGAAGTACAGTGCACTGGATGCAGCAGTTGTCTAGAAGGGCCAAAGAATCTCACAGCAATAATTCATGCATTTGCTAAGGCAACAATTTCTGTGCTGAAAGCTCAATGCATGTTAATACAGATGTACATGTATGTAAATACATATCTTGAAAATATTTGTCAACGAAAACTTTATGCTCAACTGGTTTGTGCCTAAATGTTCTTAAATCTTGATGACGTGAATCTCATTTTACTGCAAGTATCATGAGTAAAATAAAGTATTTTATTTGTAAATTTGTATTAATGTATTTTGATGTGGATAAGGAGTAGAATTTAATTTTTTTTAATCTGATGGATTGGCTATTCGATAGATGTGTGGTGAATGGACGATTTGATCATATACAAGCTAACCAGACCTCTAGCCCATTTTCCTTTTTGTTTAGAGTGGGCAGGCTAACTAACCCGGTACATACTATGTACAAGAGGGCTCTGCGGCCCACTTATTCTTGGTCTGACCCACCAGTGAATTCCCTCTGAGTTGAGGACAGCCTGCAATCAGTGGGAATTTGATAAACCAGTCAGAAACTTGCATGGACAGGACAGAATGCATGCAGATGAAGCTAGCAAGATGCAGAGTGATTTTGAAGGCAATAAAAAGCTGTTTTGGAAGTGGGTAATAAGAGCAAAGATTGGTGAAGGCAGGGGAATGAATGCAGTAAAGAACAAAAGTGGAGAGAACGTGTGGGATGAGAGAAATATCAGGGACTGCTGGAGGGAGTATTTGAAGAATTGTACAATAATGTTGCAGGCGCTGAGGATGAGCCTTGCAAATTAGTATGCGAGAATGTGATGATGGAAAAGGAGATCAGTGAGAATGAGGTAAAAATGGCTAAGAGAGTAATGAAAATTGGGCAGGCTGCAGGTGTAGATGGGATATCCAGTGAAATGTTGAAGTGTGGGTGTAAATTACTAATTTGTAGGCTGCGTGAACTATACAATTTATGCTTACAGGTTTCTGTGGTTCCAGCGAATTGGAAAAATGCTATCATCGTTCCGTTGCCCAAAGGGAAGGGAGGAAAGACCGAATGTAATAATTAGTTTATTGAGCATTCCAGGAAAAGTGTTCAGCAAAATTGATTGGAAAGAGTGAGGAATATTACTTTTGACAGAATATGGGGCGTGCAGTGTGAGTTTATGCCTGAGAGAGGATGTAGTGACCAGCTTTTCGCGTCCGGAAGAAAGTTTAATGTGTGTTTGTTGACTTAGAGAAGGCATACGACTGGGTAAATAGAAAGAAGTTGTGGAAGGTTTTGAAGGACTATGGAGTGAATGGGCAGTTTTTGAATGTTATGATGGCGATGTATGATAGTAGTAAGGCAAGTGTGAGAGTTAACTGGGTTCTGAGTGATTGGTTAGTAATAAAACAGAGCGTAAAGCAAGGGTGCATAATGTCACCATGGCTGTTGAATGTATTTATGGATGAATGTATTAGAGATGCATGTAGTGAAAACGACTGTGTTTTGATTGGAAATGTAAACGTGCAAGTCCTACTGTATGCAGATGATGCTGTTTTGATCTTAGAGAGCCAACAGGGATTACAGAAGCTCTGAGATAACTTTAGTGAATCAACAGAGAGAATGGAATTGAGGGTAAATACATGCAAGACTAAAGTAATAGTTTTTGATAAGGAGAATGGGGAGAATAACTGTATGATGAGGGCGAATGGTGAAGTAATTGAACAAGTGGATGATTTTGTGTACTTAGGTAAGATGTTTGCGAAAGATGGACGGATAGATGAGGAGACAAAGATACATGAGAATGCTGGAAGGAAAGTGGTAGGTAGCATGTAGAGCATATCAAGAAATGAGTGCTTGTTTAAGGAAGTGAAAGTTGCTGTGTACAAAAGTTTACTTCTCCCCACTTTGCTATATGGTAGTGAAACATGGATATGTCAGGATGGACGTAAGAGTAGACTAAACGCTGTGGGTATGAGTTATCTTGGGAATATTTGCAGCAAAAGTAGGTTGGATAGGGTCAGGAATGAGTGGGTTAGATGCTCCAATAATGGACATATATGAAAGGAGTATGCTTCGTTGGTTTGGCCATGTTGAGAGAATAGATGATAGTCGAATAATGAAACAGATATATAAGAGTGAATTGAATTGTGCGAGAGATAGAGGTAGGCCGAGAAAGTTGTAGTTGAATGTGGTTGAGGAAATTCTTAGGAGGAGGAATATTAGGAGTCTTAAAAACAGGAGGGTGTGTATGAATCAAAGAATGGGGGTAAATGAGGCAGAAGAGGTTTGCAAGGATAGGTCAGTATGGAGGAAATTATTTAAGCAGAGTTAGGTGTGCAATTATGTATTTTTGAGTAAAACTTTGTGACTGTGCCTACCCCGGAAGGGAACGTCGTGATTGATATGTATGTATGTATCCTGTTCCATATCTCACACAGTTTTAGTCTTCTCTCCTTGATTGTGATATTTTCCCTGTAATGGCAGACTTGATCATAGGAAATTGAAAGAAGTCAGCAGGGGCCAAATTTGGTGTGTTTGGGGACTTGGGAAGGGCTACCATTCCATTTTTATGCAAATATGAGGGAGGGAGAGTGTGTGAGTGGGTTGTAGCCATGTGACCAGAGAGGTAAAGGAGTAAAGTGGGAGGAAAATATTTGGTGGCTTTCTGGGGATTGATTTTGGTTACATTTTATTTTTATGTTAGTTATCTGATTCATCTTTCCCTCCACTCCCCCCCTCTCTCTCCATGGTCCATGGGACATGACAGTTTTCGTCAGCACGTGATACTGTAGGAACTCGCGAAAACCTCACGATTTTTATCACCGCTCAACCGCTCTTTTTCCTGCGATGGGAATGTTATGTACCATGTGCCTTTATTTTATTCCTGGTACAGATCCGGTCATTCTAAATCCTCGTTGCCTTTAATGTTACATCTCCATATTTGTTCAGTCGTGTGTTTTTTCATTTGTTGTCCAATTAAAGTGCCTCTTCCATCATTCCCGTTACTGTTAACTTTTTCTTTGATTTTTATTAACAACTTTATTGTTTTACTCCCCCCTTTGTCTTTAAGGTTAAATGTGCAGGAGTACTGTTGTGGTGTAACATCCAATCACTGCTGCGCCTAGGTTTTGGTCTTTTCCTTCAGACAATTTTATGCAACCGATTCAAAATTACAAGATTATGAATACGATTGGTTATTTAACATCATTAGGAAATCATGGGGGACAACCCTGTGGGATGAAAGTAAAGAGTTGACATTACCTAAAAATTTGATTGGGATTTGCATGCTTTCTTTGGTTTTAGGAAACTTTTTACTTTCACTGTGATGATTTGGCTTTGGTTTCCATTTTGTACCCACTAATCCATGTTTTGTGGGCTGTAATGATAGTAAAAAGGAATGTCTCATCATTTTTTGCCTTCTCTACGAGATTCTGGCTGCTTCTACTAACAGAAGATGTTTTTTGCTCTTCTGTCATAAGTTGAAATTAATCATAAAATCACCAGATGCACAAAGATGCTTTGTCGAATAAAGCTTCAGTTAAACAGTGAGTTGCTGTCACTGCAATTACCATGGAGGAGGCTGCTCATGGGTTTTTCTTCAAATGTTGCTATCGACTGCATGATGCTGCAGCACCTGAGAGTGTCACCCCTGCAGTAGTCCAGGACTTTAATGAACTCACCATGCAATGTATAAATTGTGAAAGGGAAAATTTCAATGTAATTTGTAATGGGATGACTTTGAATACTACATAATTTTGTGGAATAAAACTGAAATTCACACTCATTTCAGTTCCAACTTATGTGGTAGAGGTGCTATTCTTTGGGCATAACTGTAGCTGAATTATTCCCATGTTTTTCGCCGGCACTTATCCCAAAGTTCTTTTGAGCAGAGCCAGCACAAAATAGTTCTGAAATTCACTTTTTTCAGAACCTCTTACATATTACTTTCAATAATAGGTTAGTACTTTTTCAAAGGATAAAAGTATTCCTCTTTATATTGTATTGGTTGTATCTCAAGAAAATGTCAAATTTAAAGGAGTGCTTTTGTGCCAGCATGTGTGTACTGTTTTTTTTCCAATTTCTTCCAATATCTTTAAACAGCTGAGTGTATAAAATTTGTGAGTTAAATTGATCACTGCGTACCTTTTCTAAGATTTATAAGTCAAGTAACATCGAGTGATCAAAGTCTCCCCAGATAAGCGGTGAATTTTCATCACCTCTTTTTAAAAAAAGTTTTAGCATATTTTCTAATGTTAGAAAACTACGTGGATCATGATGACTGATTTGTATTACTTAGTTTTATCTAATATATTTTTTTCTTTAAAGAAGTAACTCAACCTTCTACTGAACAAAAAAAATTGAGAAAAGTATCTAAGTTTTACAGTAGTGAAATAAGAAAGACTTTCCCTTATATTCATCAGCATATATGTGTAAAAAAATCAAGTAAATTAAAATATTCAATTAAAAACAAAATATCAAAGAAAATATTCGAAGTTAGTCCAAATATAGTTAGTTAAGTATTCAATTGAGTGAAATCAATATGCCAACCCTAAACAATACGTTGTATAACAGTGTATAATATTTGCTTCAAAACGTTCCTGTATCTCAGAACTGTGTAATTAGCTTTTCATTCCCTTATTTAACAGTTGGTTGTATTAGATTACTTATGACCTTGCACAAAATTTCCATTTTGTATTCTGTTCAAGTGTTGTTCTGTTCAACACAGTCACCAATTGAGGCATCTGCATGAAAAACTAGCATATATTATTATTAATGAAAATATGGTTCAGGCCAAACCAGCAGTTACCTTAAACGTCCGAATGTGAACCGTCCCATTTCTTACTCAGGATTTTGTTTTTTCCCAGCATTTTGATGATAGCCTCTGCCATGGTCATCAGGGCCTTTCACTTCTTGCCATCTGTCAGTTGTCTACATCGTGGTGTAAAATATACTGTGAAAAGTTGGTAATAATTGGCTTATATTACCCATCAGAGAATGTAATTTTTTAACCTTAAAACGCCAGATTTAAATTGGCCCTTTAAATGTTTTCCTGTGAAGAATGAGCCAAAAATGGCACTTTCAGCATTGAGAACCACCAAATGGCGTGCCAATATTGGCACTTTCAGTGTTTAAAGGTTAAGAATATATGCACAGTTGCTACTCCTGAAAATCTTTAGGGATTTAAGAGTCTAAAGTAGGTGTATATCTTAAATATAGGCATTTATGAAGCCCATTACTCGGTGAAACATCCAAGAAACATTTTTGAATGTTTATATAAATAATGTCCTCATGGCGATGCTGTACAACCCTAGTGCTCTTCATTAAAAAGCATATACAACCTGCGATACAACATCAGATTTTAAAAAAATCCTGTGTTTATCATAGTGCTAACTATGCTAGAATCACTAATACTTCATTTCAGCTCATGGCAAGAATTTGTTCCATTGGTGTACAGCTAAAATAAAAACCTTATAAATCCATTATAAACCGTATAAACCTTATAAAGTCATTATTAGTCATGGCACTAGATTTTGTACAAAATGTAGGATTGGATATTTAGGGAGGTGACCGAAGGCTAAGGTCATTTGCGCCCTAGGGGACAGGTAAGGGAGGAAGGGTTGATAGAAACCCGACGTCGGCATTAGCCTGCTCTTAACGAAAGGCGCCAAGGGGACCACGGCTTAACGTCTCATCCGACAGACGGAGTGCTGTACTTGAAGTGCCCTCCACAAGACACTCAAGTAGGGATTGGATGTCCTCTGAAAAACTTTTCTCCTATGCAGGGATTTGAACCCTGGCCGCCCGTTTGGTAGGTGAGTTCTCTAGCCATCACACCAACCCGATCCCACTACAAAATGTAATTAAAACATTAATCTACATGCATGCTACCTAAATTCTTGCTTACAATTTGGAGGGAAGGATTTCATGAAGTCCTTAAGGATTGTAAAAGCCTAATTAGCCCATTACAATCTTTTGTTTGTTTTGCCCATAGGATGGATTGTGGTAGCATCTTTCAGAATGAATATACATTATGAACACTAGTCAAGCTCTCATGATGCTTTTGCGAGTTTTATGTTACTTAGCGCTAGTTATGATGATTCCAAGATACTTTTGAGAATCATAGATGAAGAATTTCTCCGAAGAGTTGAAGAGAAAAATCTAGAGAGACATTTGGAAAATGCTGAGAAAAGTGATATACTTATTGGTCACTTTAGCAGCTGCACTGTATTCAGAATCGCTTGTGTTGCTATTCTGGAGCAAGAAATAGCATTAGCCAGAAATAGCGTCGCTTGATTCAGAATAGCAGCCTATGAAGGACATTAAAGAGAATAATTACTGATGAATGAATTGATTGGTTGGAAGGAGAGTGGAAAATTAAGCTGCTGCTAACTATGACTAATTGATTTTCCTCATACATGTATTAGCACCACCATTGAAAAATTATTTTCCATATTGTTACCTATAAAGAAGGTTAAAAAGAAGGCATGAGCCACCGGAGGACAAAGGGTTTCATTAGGTAATTTGTGCAGGTGATCAATAACTGGGGTAATTAGTGCCATTTAGGAGTGTTAAAGACTAATGAATGTAGGGAAAGAAGGATTGTTGGCAAATGGAGGAAGGGTGGAGATAAATCTGACATTGACATTAACATGCACTCAGCAAAAGAGGAATATGGTTTTGTCTCATTTGACAGACTGAGTCCCTGCTTAGGAAGTGCTCTCCATGGAATATTTGTTGTACAAAAGTTTTTAGTAAGTGAAAACGAGTGAAGCTCAACTTCTTTTCAGGGCTCAAATGAGAAGAAAAATCAGAGTGGAAATGTTGACTAGTATTATTTTTGATTTTTATGGAGTAAGTTAATTCATGGGATCGTAATACATATATTGTGTCCTCATCAAATCGTTCCCTTAGTAATGCCATACCAGAAATGTTATGAGTTATGTCATAATAATAATAATATTTATTATACAATACAATGCAATACAAATTTATTTGCCCAAAGATCAGGATACAATAAATGCACATGATATAAGGCTCGTCATTTTAGGTACATATCATGAAAACGTTATATGCACATCACAATTATCTCCATATCATAGAATCTTATTAAATTAAATATCTTATAACCACTAATAGATTTTCTTTAGTCCCCCAGTTTACTATATTATATTACCCTTTATTCAAATACTCTTGCACAGAAAAATACATTTTCTGTTGCACGTTCTCTTTTAATTTGGATTTGAAACAGCCCATACTTTTTTATGTATTTTAACTCTGTGGGCAAATTATTAAATAATTTGATACCCATTTCTTTAGGGTCAATTTTTAGCAACTTAGTTCTGACAGTATGGTAGTGAATGTTGTTTCCCCTTCTTGTATGGTGATCGTGGAAGTCACAGTTACGGGCAAAACTATGAAGATTAGCTTTTATATCGGTAATTAGGTTCATTATGTATATGCAAGGAAGAGGAAGCAGGTTCAGGTTTGTAAAAATTGGTCTCGATGGTGAGGTATGCGGTTTTCCAGCTAATATTCTTACTGCTCTCTTTTGGATCTTAAAGATGTATAGTGATAAATGTGAGGAGCCCCAAAATAATATGCTATAGTTAATATGCGAATAAAATTTGCCATGATAAAGATTTAGCAAAACTGTTTTGCTTGTTGAGTACCATAGCTGTCTTAGAAGGTAGCACGTTGTAGATAATTTATTACTTAAGTGTTGGATATGTTTTTCCCATGAGATATTTGAGCTTAGGTGGACACCTAAGAACGTCACTGAAGAGACTTGTTCTATTGATTTACCATTAACTTTTACTAACATACTTTCATCTTTCTTTTTATGTGAAAAATAGACCATTTTACTTTTGTGCATATTAAGATTTAATAGATTATCACAGCACCATATACTAATTAATTCAGATGCTAATGTAGAACTTTTTACAAGGCTATTGTCCCCACAAATCTCTTCCGTAGATTTATGGTAAGTCAAGTATAATCATGGGCATACATTAGGTATACAATATAAAATAGCAACGATACAAGATAATACAAACTATTCACTACATTGATCTTACAAAAAATTACCTGGTTGCTGCCAGAAATTCATTAACATTATAATAGCACTCTTTTAATAACAGTGAATGTACCCTGTTCTTAAATTGGTTAAGGTTGTCCAGGCTTTTTATACTTTCTGGAAGTTTATTGTAGCATTTCAAGGCCATTTTGTACGGTCCGTCAAGATGTACCTTGATACGACTCTGTGGCATATGTATATGGGTTTTACGCCTTGTGTCATAATTATGAATTTTACAGTTTATACAAAAGAGATACATATGTTTTTTGACAAAGATTACCAGTTGTTCGATGAACAAGCATGGCAGTGGCATAATACCTAATTTTTTGAAAAGAGGTTTGCAGTGATCCCTGCTCTTGGCATTTGCTATGAATCAAACTGCTTGTTTCTGTATGTGAAGAACATCACTACTATGGCTGCTATTGCCCCAGAAAATTAAACCATATGATAGTCTCGAATGAAATAAGCCACAATAGGCAGTTTTCAAAATGTTCGTACTTACTTTAGATCTAAGTTACCTGATTAGGTAGCAGATGGAAGTCAGTTTTCCTATCAGAATACTTATGTGATAATTCCATGTAATGTAATAACCTTTAACAATAGGATGTTAGCTCAAATTAGAAGAGTAACTACCACAAAATCATCCAGTGTAAATATGCTACAATCCATACTCACATAAGAAGTCTCAGGCTACCTACAGTGAAAACCCAGGCTTTGTCAATAGGATTCAGAGGATAATGTGTGTAGACCTTAATAGCAGAAGTGTTGGAAAAACATATGTATTGGAATTTTGATACAATCGTTTAAATTCATTTCTGTTTATATATTCTCATGTTCTATCGACTTGGAAAATGTGGTTCATGAGATGAGATATATGAATTCTAGTATGACTTTCTGTAATCACTTCATACAACATGTAGTACCAGTATCTATAATTACTGACCAGACTCGTGTATATGATAGAGCATTATTCTTTTTTATTCTCATTAATATAGGCTTTACCTTTTTCCTGAAAATTATCTCGTAACTCTCATGATTTTTGTCAACTTATCTCATATATGTGCCACTGTCATATCTCCAAACAAGGACTGCTGAAAGAGATTAGGAACCGTTTCATGTGGGAAACCGTTACACTTTACAGGTACATTTACTAACAGTTGATCTTTAGTCCAAATATTTTGGGATTCATGTTTGACTTGTAAATAATTACCCATCAAAATATAAATCCAGGCAAAAATTCTTATTACCTGCCTGTGTATATAATCTTTGTTACCTGCGTTACCAAACTTAAATAGACCGCCAGGCATCTCGATCTATTTACTTGTTCGATACACCGAATAGCGATAGGTCGAGTTTCGCAAGTTTCATGGCTGACAATGGCGGTATGCCCAATGGGAAGTTACTGGAAAATTGACTCGCCCGTTACTGTTCTCAGCCGTGTACTGTGAAGCGGCATTTCTTTCCATTATTGTCATGAAATTACTCTTCAGGTAAGGAATTTTCGTCTTGCGGGGGCTAATTTTTGTAATCGGACGAAAATGATAAGCGTATCATAGACTCCTTGGTTATTTTATATCTAAGTCCTAATTTCGTAACTGGGGCCGTCATTGAATAATTTTACATTTCTGATGTTACGTTTCCTCCAATTCTACTTGGTTGTTGGATAAACTGACCCTATCCTTTATACTGGTAGCTTTTTAGGAACCCTAATATGTATGTAGACGTAGATGAGAATCTAACTTAACAACCTTAACATTTCTTTATTATTCCTGAGCAAGTGTTCTTGTAGATAGCAAGTTTTAATAATCGAAGTCTGTAAAAATCAATCAAAATATATATCAATCGTCTAAAAAGTGTTTGCCTGAGGATATTGTTTACTTTGAGAACTCTTTTGTTTTCTTTTGCAAGGTAAGCTATCATGAATACTTGCCATTGAAATTTCATTATCGATTAACGGGATAGCGTCTTTATTATTGTCTCATATTGTTTTTTCCTTTATTGAGTTCAATGCGTCGTTTGTTAGTTAAGTGTAAGAAAGGTAATCAGTGGATGTGTAGATTAAGTTTGCATTGTTTGTTTGTGATTACTTGAATGGTAATGGACTACTCAAGACCCACTTACTTGCAGGCTGGAGCTATGAGTACACTTATGTTGAATAATGTGTGTTTTGTCCACCTATTTTGAATCCCTTCCTACATTGCAATTTATTTGGTTTGGTCAGTGTATCATTAGATTTATTAGAAATGGTCGTTGAATTCAGTGGCTTAAACGAAGAAGTGCCTTCTGTGGTTGTCCATAGTCATTAGCTTAGAGCAATAACTCACTTCTTAGCTCAAAATCTCAATTGCGTTTTATCAGAGTTGTTTATTGTGATGTTATACTTTGGTTTTATTTCATTCATCATGCTATTTCTTTTTTGTTGTGGTAATTTTACTTTTTTATTACGTCAGTCAATTCTCTTAGCCGTTGTGGTGTATATAGTTGTTTGAAATACTGCAGAAGTAAACTCCTAGTTAGGGATGTTCTTTTCTTACTGCTTATAGCGAACAAAGAGACAAACTACTTATGTCTTAGTTTTCCATTCATCTCAGTCCTATAAAAATTCAATGATGTTATTCATGAAGATAACTTGGTTATAAATATGAAGAACTTATAAATAAGAAGATAACTTAGTTATAAGTTGGCATGATAGCATTTCATCAATTTTAGCGAAGTAGAGTTTAAGACAATATTGGTAAAATCTTCCATGCTACCGTTTGCACATACATTGAGAGTCATATTACATTACTCATTCAAACATTCCTCTGGCATAGTCAGAATGGTGCATACATAATGAATGGTTAATGTTCCATTGACTCTTTGTGCCTTAGGATGGTGGTCTTTCTCTTTCGTTCCTATATACTGTTGAAGGTATGTACATTTTAAAATATTTTGTGTGTGTAACTCTTGTTTCAATGATTCTACATTATACATAGAAATATGTATCATCAGAGGCCAAAGCCTTGACATTCCTAACATGAATGAGTTGATGGCAGACATAATTATTCACCATGATGGAATAACTAAACAACTCCATTCCATTAAAAGTTACAAGTCCTTAGGTCCAGAAGGAATATCTTCCCACATGCTGAGGGAATTGGAACAACAGATTGCACCATTCTTAGAAATCATACATAGCCAATTAATTTCCCTGGAAACATTGCTTTTATGCTAGATTCTTGAACACGTTGTTAGCAATTTTTAACCTTGATGGATAATTGAACCTTCTTATATGGCAGTCAGCATTTCTTCCTGAAGGGTAGATCCTGCCAAATACAGCTTCATGACATCCTAAAATCAGGTGAATCAAAAAAGCTAGTTATTGGGATATTCCTACATTACAAGATTCATTCTGGATTTTAAAAATCATAGAAAAATTAATGACTCAAAAGGCTTGGAATTAATTAGCATCCCATGTAGATGGAACCTCAAACTAATTACACATATTTATGAATGTTAAATTTCTCAGTCAATGGTCATCTAGATGCTCGAAACATATGTGAACTTGCTTTTTTACTTGTTACACAGTTTTAGAGGGATTAGGTTAGGAGCCACTGGAGACTTGGAGGCTACATGCTAGGCTTACTTTGCTTAGGAAATACTGAACATTGTGGCGCCACTATACATTTTTAGGTCCTGCAGAAGGGATAAAATAATAGAGATAAATTGCTGAACCGATAGGTTCAAGAATTGTCCTTTCCACAAACATTAATGGACCATAATAAATCCTGAGCTCCACTCAAAATACACTTTGCCATTTTACCTCCCAAACTGTATCTTTTACATGGCTGGTGTCCTAACACCCCCTGTGTCATGCCCATGCAGTGGCTTGCAGGATAGTAAGTAGATGTAGAGAGTAGTGATCAGGAAAATTGTATTATTTGAGGAGATTCGTGAGTTATAGATTAAACAGCCTCATTGTGTAGTATGTCAGAAATAGCTGCAATGATGCAGAATATCAGGATTATCATCTGAATATCCATAAATGATATGGGAATATCTTTGCCAGTCATGATTCTAAGTAAAATGACAAGAGGAAAGCTACAGCTTATAGTGTGTGATTTTCCAATGACTCTTGCCTCTCTTACCATTAAGAACACTCAAGGTTGCTGAATATTAATTGTTTAATTATTTAGGTTGGTATAATTCTACTTGTAATTGTACATTGACCATAAAATTTCATTTCCAACTATTTCAATGATCCTACTGCCATGTTTCCTGACATACAAGCCGTGGCCAAATCTCCAATCCTACTTAGTGTGAGCATGGCATGGTGGTAACATTGAGAAAGTACCCAAGTCTACCCAGCTAGTCTGCTGATCATTGCTAGGTGCCTTGGCTGAAGTTGGATACTTAGAGCTGTGGACTTCAGTAGCTGTAGCCAAAATAGGTGCTTCGTGGAGATAAAGTATGCTGTAGCTGCACATGGTTGGCAATGAGCATTGAAACTTCCTCTTTTGCAAAGCAGGCGGAAGCTTGTCTGAGTATCTGAGCTAGTAGCCAATAGCATCTAGTCTCAGCCAAAGCATAGAGCAAGGCACTCAGTGGACTGTCTGGGTAGGCTTAGGGTGATTTCTCTATGTCACCACTGCGACACGCTCGAGCATAATTGTGTTGAGCAGACTTGGACATTTGGCCACAGCTAATATTTACCTACTTTGGAAAGGAGAGAGTTTGCTCAAGGGCAAAGGTGCACTACTAAAGCATGCTTTGTCTCCACAAAGATCCCATTCCAGAATTCAGATAAATAAGTGCATTTGTGACCTAAAAATAAGTCTTTCCTTGCCAGGCCGAGAACTTTTTACCTCACCCTCGTATGGGAGATTCTACTGTATTGAACTGTGACCCTAGCTCTAATTAGACATTGAGCTGCCGAGCCTTCAAAAAGTTTCAGACCTATTGGTGATCATAACCTTTTCATGAAAAAGTAAAAAGAAATAATAGTTTGTCTCACAAGTAGCTAAATATTCCTTTAATTACCTGTATAGAACTGAGTACGTAGTTGCTCTTCATCTTATAATTATTTAATTTTACATTATTTGCACTAATATCATTCTCATTTTCCACCTGCAGGGGCTTCTCTCCAGGATAACTGGTACATGTGACTCTCATCACTGTATTGATGGAGTGTCCTGTCTTTTGCCAGTCCCATCGTAGTAGGCAAGGGGGAACAGAGGAGAAACCAGACTCTCATATACCTAGTGAATGCATGCTACTGGCTTCACCCAATTGTGACTTTCCTCAAGGTGTTAGTCAAATACCCAAATCACCTGATGAAGGCTTCCAAGAGAACTTAGATACCAGCTCATTATTGCAGAGGCGATCGTTTGCTTCTGGGGCATCAGGGGACTCAGAAACTTTTCACTGTGTCAATTGTTTTAGTATAAATCAGGTAACCCAGAGTGTCTGGAATTTAGTGGAGGAAAAGAGTGAGAGGCCTCAGGAGTCAGTTGCTGTAGCTGCAGCCAGTAGTCCCAGTTCAACAGAAAGTTCATCTGTTCACAGCAGGATAATGCATCCTTGGAGGAAGATATCAGCTTGTCTTAAAACTATCAACATGAACCTAGAAAGGCAACCTCGGAAGGCTCTTTCACCAAAAGAGCTGGCAGTTGAGTCTGCACATCCAAGACTAGACCTGCTCCTTGACATGCCAGGTGCCTCGAGGGAGGTTCAGCTAAAGCATGCATGGAATCCAAATGACTGCTCTCGAAACATATATGTGAAGGATGATGACAAGCTTACCTTCCATCGTCACCCTGTGGCACAAACTACGGACTGTATTAAGGGTAAAGTAGGTTTCTCCAAGGGCCTTCATGTATGGGAAATTGTTTGGCCGTCTAGCCAGCGGGGGACACATGCTGTCGTGGGTGTGGCTACAGCTGATGCTCCCCTTTACACGGATGGCTATGAAAGCCTGGTGGGTTCCAGTGAGGAATCCTGGGGGTGGGATTTGGGAAGAAATGTCCTGTACCATGACTCAAAAAGCAATCCTGCAGTCACATACCCATCACTGCTCAGTCCAGATGAGACGTTCACAGTGCCCGATAAGTTTAAGGTTGTACTAGATATGGATGAGGGCACATTAGCATACATGGTGGATGGTTGGTACCTGGGAGTGGCTTTCCGCAATCTTAAGGGTCGTAAATTATATCCTATAGTGAGTGCTGTGTGGGGTCGTTGTGAAGTTACGTTGAGGTATATAGGTGGGCTTGATCCAGAGCCACTGACATTAATGGATATGTGTCGTTGGGTTATTAGAGGTAAACTTGGTCATGAGCACCTCGAAGAAAGGATAAATCATCTTGTTCTGCCACATTCCATCAAGGTATACCTGCTGTATAGAGATCGTCGGTAGCCTCAAAGCTTTCTACTCTGTGCTTCCTGAGTAAAATAATGAGTGCTTTAAATTTATCATTGCCATTAACACATTTATGTGGGAAAGTTGTGGAGTTTTAACACATGAATGGATGTTTTTTTATTGTGAGCCAACAATTTAAGGAATTCTTTGAGGATGATTTAGCTAATGCCCAGTAATACTCAGTACAGTACAATCATAGAATGTTCAGAGTTTTAATGAAACTTTTTGTGCCCAATTCTCTGTAGAATGTCATTCTTGTGTTACAAAGTTAAATTGGAGCAAAATAAGGAGTGCACTTTGAACATTATTTTGGCAAGTACATATTTGTCTGTATTTATATTATCTTGATGTCATTGTGAATACCTAATTGTGTAATTTGAATTTTATTTGTGAATTAAATTAACAATTTTAATTGTTTAATTTGAATTTTATTTGTGAATTACGTTAACAATTTTAATTATTCTTTACAGTTAGTTTTCTTAGCAACCTTGCTAACCCAATGATCAGAATGAAATCTTATGCTGTAGTATAAGATGAGATGGATCCCAATGTCTCCTGCCAAGGATAATATCTTATAGGAAGGTCCACTTAAAACTTATGTGTTCATCTAAATAGATATAGAATTGCATTATTTTAGTGTATTTTTATATAAAAAAATTAACAGTCAAAAAGGAAGAAAAATCCTTTGTGGGGAAAGCATTTTAGTATATTGTGGATTACTACTACTTCAAGCATGGTTTAGATGGAAGAAAGAAAACCTACTCTAATCTTTATCAACCTTAGGTCCCTCTCCATGCATGATATCGTTCTTCAGCTTGGCATATATCCTATATCTAGGCACTTCACATTTCAAAAGTGAGTTCTTGCCCTTTGTGTTGAAGACCAATTTTGAGAGGAACAAGGTAAGTTTCTTTAAAATAAGGTAATGCAAGAATCAGGAAAGCATTGAGAACTGCCCAAAAACAATATTATCAGGTCTTGGGCAGGGGATAAGCAGTAAATGATAACATGGATGGATAATGCATTGGCTTCAGGTGCATGGGCCATATGACCCATAGTACTACACCCAGAGTAGCTACTAATTCAAAGACAGAAGGCTGACTCATGATAGCACCATCTCTTTTTTTTTTTTAACTCCACCATTTTATGTAGGAGAAAAAACCAGGATGGCCAAAATGAGCAAGGTGACAAGGCTGGATTTGGGAACAGGTTTGCATTCAGGTGAAAGTGGTTGGGAAGGATGACTCCCCCTTGGGATAGTTTCTATTGTCCAGTTATTCTGTGCTTTGCCTACAAACAAGGCAAAATAATACGAAGAAGAAAAGTTCATCGAAATCCAGGGAAGAAATAATGGAGAACATAAAATGCTTATTTAAAATTGGTAAGAACTCAATCATTAATATCCAGATGGAAACACTTTTACCTCTGACATTACTCCAAGGTTGCTGAATTTTTCTCTATCTGCAGTGTGCCCATCTACTAACCTTGACGCCTTGCTTTCCTTTTCCCAGAGATTCTTGTTACTTTCCTTGTTTATGATTTATCTCCATTCCGCATGTCACTCTGAATGTTTCATGCAGTTATCAAATCCTGCTATCTTAAATAAAGGAAGAGAATTGGAACTTAAGCAGATGTGGAATTTGCATTCCAGGCTCTTTCCAATTTTCTCTCTCTGCTTACCCCAGCCCCCGATGAAGGGATGGAGCAGCCAATCTTTATTAGTCTTACAGTTAGTGAGAGTTCTTGCAAATAGTTTGCCCCTCTAATTTTTTCCAACCTCTGTGATCACAGCTTCCAAGGAATTGAATTAATTTAGTTAGCCAGATGAATACAACAATTGTTCTTTGAGCATCATCTTGATTATGAAATTAAGAGTAAAAAGCTTTGTGTGGTGTTCATGCCACATTTAGCCTGCGAGTTGCTTCTTCCAGCTTCTCTTATGCTCACACATCCAAATGGTATCTTTGTGAGATTGACAGATGTCTCATTCTCAGTGAATCTAACCAACTTCGTCTGATGCCTTTCTTCTTTTTATTTTTCCACCTAGCTGTCCCAATGTCTATATAACAATTTTCTTAGAGTAAATGTCAAACAATAAAGATAGCAAGTGGCTTCCTTCTCTCATGTAGCTGTAAATTCATCCTGATCATCTCTATCAGCCGCCCTCATAGGTGTCCTCTGGGCCATTTATGTATAAATGTTGAATAAGTCTCCTCTGTCTCCGAAATAGTCCCATTTGCATGAGCATATTCATAGTTTTCTCCAATGAAATCTGTCAAACACCTTTTTAAAATTGTTGAAATATGCATAAACATTATAATTACACTATAGATTACTTTCTGTTAATATTCTCATCTCCAAATTTTCTTCCAAAGTTGCCAGACCATTTCTGAACCCAAACTGGTCAGCTCCTAATACATAATTTTCTCTTTGTGTCCAATCTTTCATTTATGACAGATCTGAACTGCTATCATAAAGCTCATTGACCATATTCCCTCCCATGTAAATTCTGTAGTTTGAACAATCTCCCTCTTCAATTATTTATATAAGGCTTTCAGTAAGTTGGGATAAATTCCCAAAACTTCTCTTGTCTTCATTTCTCATTGTGCCATCTCTATTTCACTCATCCCTGGTCCAAGGTTATCTTTTTTCTCTCTGCTTTTCTTCTCTAAATTTTTCTTAGCTTTTTATGCAGGACTATTACCTTTGTCATTTAGCATTATACTACCCTCCTATCTCTCCTCTAATACTCCTTCCATCTGACTTCAATGTATGGATTGATTAGTACCTATACTGCCTTTTCCATAATTTTGGGTATGGTTTGCCCTTTCTTAACACCTAATATACGTTATAAACTTAGCATAATGTTCACTCACTTCCCTTTTGTAGGTTATCATTTTGTGGCTTTGTCCTTTATCAATTTTTCTAAACAATAATGGTTTCTCATCAAGGTTTTTTACTTAATCTTGTATACTTACTCCTGCTTGGATGGTGGTATGGTCATTCTTTTTCTTTCTTTTCCCCCATTAGTTGACAATTACGTCTGTTATCCTGGTCTCCAATTTATTTCCACTGACCCAACTTTTTTCTCTAACCACTGTAATTCCTGTTTTAAACTTCTATTTTTCCTTACAGACCACCATTTTCTTTCCATGATGCTTCTTTCAATTTTCTGTTTTTCAAACCCTTTTTTACATTAACTATTTTCTGGATTTCGTCAGGGTTCTAACAATGTTCTACATGATGATTATTGACCACAGAATCTTTACCTGTTCTGCTTCTGGGGGCTTATTCTCTTAATCGAAGCTTCAGCTATCTCTCAGAATTAGCTCCTGATTGTATTCTGTAACTCTCTGGCGGCAACTCAATCTCTGAATTGAAGTGGAGAAATTTCAGCAAACAAAGGGATGAAGGATACCTGCCATTGGATGCCCTGCCAACGGCATTCTTCATTGTACCTATTCTTGAGATGTTATTTCGGGCTTGTACTTCCGAGCAGACAGCCTTCGGCATGATTCCCACGTTACTTGGGGGAGTCTTGTATCTGCCTCAGGACTCAATTCCTTTTTGCTGACTTCTGTCACATCGTGGGAGATAATTGGGTGTGATACCCTTGCCTTAAAGTAATTTTCAAAATTGTTACTCGTTTAGTAACAGTGACATATGGACTACATTTCGACTGACTTCTTACCTTCGACCTTTCCGGAATGGATGGCCCAAATAAGAGCGGTGAAAATTGCTCCCGAAAGTGCTGCTCGAAGAGTCATTGGAATGTTCAAGACATTCCATTATTCAGGGTTGTAGTGTAGTTGGGAGGAAATTTATATCCTTTTGTTTCGAAGTAAGGGCATGTCCTCTACACGCAAGCGGAGATTTACCATCTCTTTTAACATTTGAATTATTATTGTTCTCGCCTGTGAGATGCAATTAACGATAATTTAAAATTCGATTCTACCGCCCCTTGTTTGAATGGGATCCATGCGACATGTCGCGGTATCGTGACGAAGTCAAGAAACAATAACAAAACACATGCGGTGGCGCAGTGTTAGACGGACAGACGAAAGGCAACGATATGATGTCACCGAGTACGAGAGATCTTGAGGCTGTTTTCCATTTAATCAAGAACGGTGCAACCTGAAGTCATGGGACATTACCCACGGCATAGTGTCTAATTTCTTCAGTTCCTTATTTTCCTATATTATATTTTTGCTGTCTTTACTTTTCGCCGCAACAATATGGCTTCTGTGAAGCAATGCAAGACAGACAGCTGGTGCTTAGTAAGGATCACGTATGCATGGTGTGTTTTAATCATTATATCTTCGAAGTTGTCGACTGTATGCTCAACTCACCTGACGGGGACGTGGAACACAAGTGAATTCTTCCATTTCTTAATCAAGTTTGGTTTTCAAAAAACCGATATTCATAGTGGCAAAGATTCGTTGGGTTATATTTTTGGTAACATAACATCGAACACGAATTTTACCAACCCAGTGACATTTGCTGTGCTAGATAGAGGATATTTTTTAGAATATTATGGAAATCGCTCCGTCGCAGATAAGGACAAAGCCTGTGCTCTCATGTTTAACAAGATAAGCACAATTGCGTATGACGTTAATTGCTACGATGCGGGGGAAGATTTTTTAAGAAGAGTGCCGTGTCCCTCGGGGAAAGTTTGCCCTGATGAAGACAATCCTAACAATGTTATTAAGGGAAATCAATTCACATACGTCATAAGAGACATGGCTCAGCCAAGGTAAGGTTTGGAAGAAACAGATAATCTTGTGCCGTCTGTGTTAATATTTTGTGTGGTTTTTGTGCGTGCGAAATTTTTCATTTGGCACATTTTGTATTCCTCAAGGTTCTGGTACATCAGTTTAGTAGCTTGTTATCGCAATAGAACAACATGTACGTGGCATCACACCAAAGAAGACTTTTCAGTTGATTATGATGTGTGGCTGGTTAATGGGAATCCTAACGCAAGTCATCATAATCCATTGGAGTATCAGTTTTCATTTGATCATCAGGTAGGTAGACTAAACGCTTTGGCTCTAAAATTTTTAGTTGTCAAAGCACAATGGGACAATTGGTTATAAGTGGAAGGTCATACAGAGCATTTGTGAATGACTTTCAAAACGGCTATTCAGATGGCTGTAACATCAAACTCTCTGCAGTTATTCATTGGATCAACTTATGTAGGGGCTCCCTCATGGGTTGCGTACTTTGCCTAGTCAGTCATATGTATGTGGTTTCATTATCCCTGCCGATATACGTCCTGTTTACATCAATTGACTTGGTGTGTGTGTGTGCGCGCGCGCGCGCCTTTGCATCTAGTATTTGCCCATAATAAGGAACCTTGTCGATTCAAAGACTTAGCTGCTCCCTTTATACGTGTTATTGACTTGTTTTGACAATATACCAATGTGGTGCTATAAATTTGATGACTTATCACTTGATACAATGGCTGCCTTATAATTTAGTGTACATAATTATAGTCATCTACTTTCATTAATTAGGTGCTGTCATCAATCTTTGTTGTTGAAATGGTTAAGTCTTTAATGAAATCATATTGTTTTCAGAATACGCTGGAAATAAGTTTAGTGTTTTTGGTGGTGTACCTTGGCTTAGCACCTCTGCAGATTTTTGCCTCACTGCGACAACAGCATCCTGTGACTCGTTTATTTGCTGTATCCTTAGCATTGGAGTTATCCTCTCTTCTTCTCTCCACTATTCACCTCACTAAGTTTGCCTTTGATGGAGTTGGCTTATCGAGCCTAGCCTTGGCTGGAGATATACTTGATATACTGTCAAGGGTAAGGAAATTTTACCATTTTAATTATATTTTGTGGCTAGTAATAAACATGAAAATTAGTTATGGTTAAGGTCTTGCATGGTTGCGGAATGATTTTGTTGACTGTCAGTTGATGCAACTGTGATTAGACAGTACACTCTAGCTGGACTTCATTTTGTGGTGGAAGTTCTGATTTTCCAATTTTGTGCAGATTCATGGGATAGTTATTGACCGTAAAGTGAAGCTAAGGATGGAAAAGTTATAGAATGAAAGATGTCTTGGCCAACTTTGGAATTTTCTATCCCTTGTTTGCAATGTAGGAGACAAAATATTTTCTTGTCTATAGGTGTGAAACTTGAGATTTCAGCTGAGATGAATTTTGTGGACCCCTGACAATATTGTGAAAATAGACTAGTGAGATCTGTTTTCTACACCAACCAGCTCTCTCACATGAAGTGATTAATTAAAATCTTGTTGCTTTAAAAAACTCCTCATTTTATGTTTTGCTGTTGTGGAGACAATCAAAATCTGTTGTATTTAGAGGGAATGCCTGTTGTAATATTTCAAGTGAAAACCCTATGGAGAAATTAGTCAAAACGCCTCTATGAGGTAACAAACTTAGGTAAAAAAATTCTCCAATGGTTGTAATTATTGGCACCATTTGTCAAAAGAAAGAAAAATAATATTTGCTGTGTTGATCTAATGGAATCGTCAGTGACCAACCACAACCTCTCAACCAGAAAACCCTCCGTGGTTGTTTACAGGAATTTTATTTATCGCCAGTGACCTCTCACAGACATACTTACTCAACCCAGAATGGAATCCTTCACAGAACTGTAGAGATTAAAGAGTTAAGGATGCCTGGGTTATAACCACAAACTCACTATCTGTGAATTTTTATGGGAATTAAATTCCATGCTAGGGACAAACACAGAGCAATCACACTTAGAAAATCACTCACACATTCAAATGGGCCCAACTTCTGGGTGAATCAAGACTTGAGGCGAGCTTGGTCCAAAAAGACAAGACAGGAATAGACTAGGGTATGCATCGGATATGCGTATTTCAGCCACAAAGTGGCCCTCTTCAGTGACCTGAAGGGAAAATACACTAACAACACAAGGTTAAATGTGGCCTTTACCCTCTGTGAGGTGTAGGGCTGAAATTTGTTCATAGCATAACGATGAGCATAGATGGAGGGTTTTGAGATTTGGATGTGGAGGATGGATTAGGTGAGCTCGATCGGAAGGAAAACAAATGAGGAAATGTGAGCCATGGTATGGGAGAAAAGAGGCTGAGCATAGAAATTAGGAGGAGCTGGAAAAGGTGGATGGAGGGTTACTGGGAGGTCACAAGGTGCAGAAGAGAGTTATTATATGATCGGAGGCAGAGGTAAAAATAATGGTCTAAATATCATATGTCGACTTTTCTGAGACAGCATTCAGGTGCTGGTCAGTTTTCACCTCCTATGATGTTACTCAATCCTTACCTTTTGAGACGGTAGCAAAGTGCTGATCAATGCTTGTCAATTCCACAAAACCTCATAATCACCTCGAATACGCCGCGAGCATTTGGGACCCTGGTCAAATAGATTTTACCAAAAAAGTTAATAGAATACAAAGGAGAGCAGCTTGCTTAGTTAAAAACTGCTACGAACGTACAAATGGTGTCTCACAACTTTTAGAGGGATTAAGGTGGGAGCCATTCCATTGAAGAGTTGGCTGATGCCAACATATCAGGCACTGTTCTCCATAATACGTAAACTTGCCCTTTTTATTTAGTTATTTTTTAATGGCACTAATTGGAGCGGACACACAATTGTCTCCCTTCAAATTTGTTCTGTTGCTTTTAATCTCTGGAGTGAATTCTTTCCTCTCTGTAGTGGTTTCTGTTCTGGATAATGATGATGACAATGCTAAAGAAGGAATTGTGATTTCAGCCCAGGTTTCTTCCCTCTCCTCCATTCCCAATAATCCATCTCTTATCAAGGTACCCAACTGTCCTTAAGGTAGTTTGAGCGAAATATAATTTCATCTAGAAATCAATGAATTAAGACTCTTTCTTGAGAAAAATATTTCACCCTTCCAAAAACACCAAAGTGTAGTCCCCTTACTGAACTACTTTCTGAGGTTTTTGACGAAAAATGCCAGCCCTTTTACATGGAAAATGGTACATGTATGCATCCCAAAAGGATCTTATTTTAAAAAATGAGGAATTTATAGCACCATGATCTCGTCAATAAAGTTAGTTTGTTATTTGTATGTTTTCTCTATTTTATAAAAAATAAATCACGAATTGACTGCAGTTATTTATTAGGATCATATAAAACCTTATGTTGTGAAGTTTTAAATGTACCCCGTGAAGAAAATGAGTCAAGTTAAATACTTAAATGGATGATTTTATTTAATTAATTAGAATTTCAGTCGTATTGAAGTGTATTATTGCACAATTGCATGCAAGTTTGATTCATTCTTCCTGCAGCCGCAGAAAATAAAATGTACAATTCTAATATGATCTTCATTTACACTAGGGAACTATCTCGCTCAAACTGCCTTTAGTGTGTAAATGTGTGCCTCAGTTGTCAAGCCATTTTCACTGATAACAACCAATGAATAAATAAATTTTGGAACACAGTGCTTCGTTAAGTAAAAGAGTTAATCCCAGTGAGGATGGGGTAAATTCCTTGCCTGCTAGTCTGAGGGTCGTGGGTATCAGTCCTGTCCGAGTATCTATTTTTGCTTTTTTAAACACCTGAACCAAAAGGCCGATTGTGCTGTTTTCTGGGCAGTTAAATCAGTAATGTGCACAGTTGGTCTCCTTATAAAATAATGAGGGCCCTCATGTGAATTTGGATTGTGACAAAAAATACATCTCCTGAACCATTTCTTGCCAGCAACACCATCTGGTGACTATAAAATTACTTGTTGGATCAAATGAGAGGTGTTTTGTTTTGCACTAGCACTCAACACATTCTTTATTATGATTATCTGTAATGCAATTATTGTTTTAATGGTTACATCTTATTAAAATTTCTACCTGCATTTAATGTCAGTTCTACATATGATGGATGGCTCCCAGAGTTTTAAAACTTGAATATTAAGTTTTAATTAATTTGAAACTTCAATATTAAAAAGTGAATACGTATTACGTATTAAAAAAAATGTAGTGTTTGGCATACTGTTTTGTCAATGTTTGAATAGTTAAGTATGTATTGTAAAGAGTAGATCTGTATTAAAAACAATATCTTCTCTTTCCATGTAATCTGCTTCACTTATGCAGACGCTTTTCATGTTGCTGCTTCTGTTATTAGCCAAAGGGTGGGCTATAACTCGCCTTCAGTTGACATGGAAGCCTCTTGTTTTTTCAATATGGCTTCTGTATGGAGTAGTGCACATACTTCTTTATGTATGGAATATGGTATGTCTGCTTTGACATAAAACTATATTAAATTAGTGAGATAGCTTTTACAAAATCTGAATAGATGCCTACTCAATCCATTTAGATGCAATTATTCATGGGTTTTACCTTCACTATTGCTTTTATTATTTTAATGTTTCCATATTGCTTTGATTAACATAAATTTGAATGCTTAATTCTAAAATCCATGTACTGCTGGCATTCTATTCTAGAGTAGTCTCTGTATTTTCAGTCAAATTTTTAAACTGTGGGATTCCTCCTTGTTCTTGAAGATATATTTCTGTGGGTGCCTTCATATTTGATTCTTTGAATGAAGCAAAATGATGTCAGCTCTTATTTTTTCTGAAAATTAGTCTGTGGAAAATAATCTTTTGTCTGACTTCTGCAATTTGTGTAACTAGGGATGAGTAAATTCCACTTTTTTCGATTCCGATTCTTTCAAATCAGTTCCCGATTCTTGGTTCCGATTCCTAATAACAGGTGGAATATTGATATACCAGTAGCGTACAGCTATTATTTAAATTCAAGTATTGGCTGGAATAAAGTAACAAAGACAATGGAGTCGCTCAAAAGGTATATTTATTTACAAATAGCAAATATATCCTCAGCTTATTGAGGTAGAAAAAAGTACAAATTGATAGCCTACACCCAAAATTACTGAGACAAATATGATGTGATAATTGAAATTGGATTTGAATATTTATCTATCTAGAATCGGTGGAATCGACTTAGGCAATCAATTTTTGATACCGATTCTAATCCCGAGAATTGGGGGAATCGAGAATCGACATTTGGATTTGAATCATCCTTATGTGTAACCTATCATTGCCTGGCAGTTTGTTAATCTCAAAATGTTTCAAGTTTTGCAGTTACTGTAGCTCTTAAACATATTTAGTCTATGTAATTTAATTCATGGAATGATCTTATTTTTTATGGAAGTAGTAGTAGTGCTGTTCGTTAAGTCATTGAATATTAATGTGTCATTAGAAAAATATGTAGGGTTGGAAAAAAGTTTAGGTGGTATAATTTTAATATTACTGAAGTTTTCCATTTAAGTGGTACAGGTATACACCAGTGGTAAGGAAGAGATTTTAAGCTGCCATTGTCTTAAATCATTTATAGTCTTTCACAAGTATTAGATTTGCTTTTTGGTAATTATTCAGTTCTAATGCTTTTTCATTTTAATTTGTTTTATCATTAACTGTGGCTAATGTTATGGGTAAAAAACCTAAGACTTTGTTTGGAGCTGGGAACTGAGTAATGATCCCCTAAGCTAAGTTAGCTGGGGTTGTTGACCATGTCAACATCTAGATTTTAAAAAATTCTGAAAGTATTAACTTTGCCATTGACCTATTTTAGTAGTTGTTATTTATTTTGTGAATACGGTTGTTTGGAGCAGACTTTTTCAATTGAAGGTAAAAATATACCCATATATTTGTTGCATATGGTTGGTAGTCTTGTGCCAGTTAATTATATGCTGTGAAAGTATTATCAGGCCTATGACACTCTCATAAGGCTCCATAGAATGAAAGTGGGAAATCCGACGGTAGAGCCATCTGGTGAACACGGGGGAAACGTTCGGAAAAAAACCGGAAAATTCAAACATAGTTGGATGTCACTACCTTAGGCACTTAATAGGAGGCTAAAATTTCTTCCAATATTTCCTGAAAATCAAAATATACCAGGATACATACCTGCCGCAGTAAAAATTAGAAGAGGTCGATAAAAAAACCCAAAGAAATATGCACATAAACATATTTATTTGACATGAACTTCAACATTCAATGCAAAATTATGCAGAACTCAAAAACAAAGGACAATAAACCCCAACACATTCAGGTGAAATTACCACAAATTGAAAAATTTTCCATAACATTGAAAAATTTACCATAAAATTGAATAATTTACCACAAAACTTTAGCAAGTACCAGATAAGAAACAAAAGGACATAATAAACCCTGCTGAGACAGAAAATTACAGAATGCACACTGATGAGTTTTTTAAAAGTCTTTGAAAAAAAAATACACGACACAATTTTCTTAGTTTTTTTGGAGGTTTCACAAGTCTATTCTTGCTTTCCCTCTCCCTGTTCACGCATTTCACTGTCCAAAGAATTCTATCCTGGCACATTAACCAGGCAGGATTGTTCTGGCGGAGGTGCAAGGAAATGCATTCTTAAATGTATCACTTTCTCTTAAAATTTAAGACATCTGGGAACAAATATATTTTTTGTCTAATGCTGGGACAAAATTTGCAATAAATAAATTTTCCCACTCCTCCAAAAGGTTGAGGATAGTGTGGGTTGGCTCCAATGAAGACATATATCCATTAACAACCAATTTACAATCATGGCAACTATGCCTCTTTAAAAACTTAGCACACATCATTTTCCCAAACTCAGTCAAAGAAAATTTGTCTTTATCATCAAAAACCACACCACGCTCATATTTTTCAACACCCACCCTAAACACTTCCTCATCCACATTTCTTAGTCTTCGATCCACAAGTCTTAGATTCAGCAATGTCCAGCAAGAGTATCGAATATGACATTAAACTTCAATTGACATAAAACAAACCTTGAGGAGTCACCAAGCCAGCAAAAGCACATTTGGGATCTTCCATTTCCACCACACGGCAGTTTACTGTGTGCCAGAATAAAAGAACAAGAGTTATCTTTCAGAGCAAGCAGTATAATTAGATCTTCATCTTAAAATTAGGCCACTTAAAATTTTTACACCTATTATATACATGAAAAGATTATTTCCAAGATGGGTAATAATCCCTTAACAGAGCAAGATGTCTCTCTAAAATTTGATTGCAGATTTAAGAGCAGAGCCAGGTGACTTCCCAGCAAGAAAACTGATTAATCACATTAGTGACAGCAGAATTCAATAATTATCACCAAATAGAACAAGAGAGGTTTATGAATTGTCCAGCCTCATTTTTTATTGCTCATTATCTAGGCACATTTGGAGGAAATTCGACGATGGTTACCAAACATTCCATGGCTAATTTCAAATCAAAGGGTTTACAGGAAAAAACGACGTGCATACGAGTAACATTTAACCCACGCAATACACTGCAAATCACCTCATGGGTTACTGGGGGTTCAACTCCACTACCATGCACTATAATATATTTCTCAATTACAATGAAGTTAGTGGTTCAGCAAAGTCAATGAATGAAAAGCACGCATAAGCAGACACAAAAATACTTCTTATCACATATATGCACACACAGATATGCAAGACGGATAATTAAATCATATTATAGAATTTTCCCACAAACACAACTCACACCATATAAGACATGATAATAAAAGTCCATTCCTGACATTATTACTAACCTATTCCTCGGGTTACATTAATTTCAATGCCAATAATAGGTTCCGCTGTTCGGAGTTTTCAAGCTCCGAAGTTCCAGCGAAAACTGTAAATGTTAAATAGTTGCTTATCCATTACAGCGAAACAAAATATTACACAAATTTTAGCAGACAATATTCATAATCCATCTATACACTACCTTGCACTGATGGCAATGCATCACGAGTCGGAAGAGGCTTCGGGTATTTCTTTCTGTAGCATCTCTCCTGGAAATGGTCGCTACATAGGCGAAGGTTTTTCAGCTGCTTGATGTGATTGTGCAATAATTTCTCATCTTCTTCGGTGATTGAAATTTTTGTCCACAAAACCTCTTTATACCCTCGAAAGTTTCACTCACAACATTCCGCAACGTAGCCACGACGGTGAAGCAGGTGAAAGTGCGCAAACAAGAGAAGAACGAAAGAGTTTACTGCGTCCGAAGCACACCCGAGCCCGCTTGGAGAGCTGCGATCGGTGATGCTCAATGCCACCTATGGCGATTCGGAGGTACTTGAGAGTGTCATAGGCCTGGTATTATTCTATAAATATCAGTGGATACCTTGTGTATTACTTGGAAGAAATACTATTTCATTCTCACAAATAATTCTTCATTTTAATTTGAAAGATCACTTTATATAAATGGTCGCCTATTTAATTTCTTTAAGGCAAGTGTGAGTGTAGATCTTATGTTCAATTCATCCCCAACCAGCAAACATGATATAGTTATTAGATGAAATGTTTTTATAATGATTTTGAATGGCAATATAATTGCATGAATTAATGAATGTGTGTGATTTTCCCTTACATTTGTGAACTGTAATAGTATGTGTGGAAAATTAAAGTTGTGTAAATCTTAGAAGCAATGTGATTTCTACCATGCTGAGTAAATAATGAATGTACTTTTTGTACTAGAGAAAATAATATTGGTTATAAATTGAACTACACACCTTAGTTATTCTGGGGTTTAAACATTAAACTCAGCTTAGAAAAAGGATTAATTACCCACAGAATCTAATACCTTTTTTCTCAAGTTACCTGTTGGGAAACATCACTAGAATAATCTTGCTCCTACCATCTAGCAATTGGGTGTAATATTTATCCTCAATATTTTGAAATTGAATTGAGAAAGTTTGCTGTTATTTAATATTTATGTGCTCTGTTTCTTTGTGTATTATATATTTGTGGCAAATTTTTTCTCCGCTCTTCTTTTATGGATGTTGATTTGCTCTCAATCTTTGGTATGGATACCAAATATTTTCAGACTGAAGTTGATATAATAGAGGATATAGATGAGTACCAGACCTGGCCTGGTTGGTTGGTTGTTGTCTTCAGAACCCTCATCTCTGTCTGGTTTCTCCTTGAGCTGCGTACAACTATGCTGTATGAACATAATGCTCAGAAGCTCCATTTCTTTCTGCATTTTGGAGCTTCAGCATTGGTGTGGTTCATATACCTGCCCATTGTAGCACTTGTGGCTCTACAGGTGTCTGCACTTTGGAGATTCAAATTGTTATTAGGTGGGTCATTGTTCCATTTTAAACATTTCTAATTGCTGCTTCTTATGTGACTGAATGGCTTAGGGCTGAGTTGTTCAAGGGGCAATTTAACCTTATGGCCAGTTGCAAGAACTTATAGTTATAGAATCAATTGTTATGAGATCCATGAGGTTATAGATCTCATACTAATATTCAGGTTGTAGGAACACATCTACTAGTTGCATAACTTATTTACCAATAGATAATTGGTTCTAATGTTTGATCTAATCTTCTATTACCAGATAAAGTGAATGAAAATTTAGCCTATGAATAATTGCTAATGCGCACTATAATTAGTCAGTATGAATAAACAAACAGGTCATATGTCTCAAAACAACTCTTTTATCTAATAATTAAGTCTCCAAGCAGTTCATTGTGTATCTACCATCTTGACTACTTGTGGAACTCATAACTTTATACCGTAAGTTATGTAACTGACAAATTTATTATATGTTTCTGCAAAACTTATTGAATGGTTGCCATGGATTAAGGTCCCTTAACTTTATAGAATACATGTGTGTCATTCCTGCAATAGGCCATTAGTGTGGCAGACCAATATATTGGCTCATGCGCAACTGTTTTACGACTTAAGTACACTAATGTAATTAAAATTATTTTTTAGACAATGTAAAAATCTTTTATTATTATTACCTAATTCAATTTATATGCAATAAAAACTGCTTATGGATATCTTAAACAATAACTTCCAAATATTTTTTTCCTGAGATGATACTTTTCATTAAATTACCCTCCGTGTTTCTCGCTAGTACTGCTGGTAGGAGGTAGCACTAAGAGGGTTAAAGCATAGTTATGCTGAAATGAATGAGTTTACTATAGTCTGCACCATTTATTATTTCACATTTGATTTATTGCATTTCTGTTTATTCAGACTGTTTGCATAAGGCTCTGTGCATTCCAAATGGGATTTTGCTAGTAGTTTTACATGGTATTGTTCCTAGATTTAGTGAAGTGGTATTTCAGTGCATCACTCTCAGAAGTGTTCTAAATTTATTCATTTGTGGGAGAGATGCCTTTTTTAAAATCCACATTTGACTTACTCCATGGTTTCAATCGCATCATAAATCACATAACATTTTCTATCATGTAGTCTTATCAGTATTTTGTGGTGGTTTTTTTTTATTTGTCCTGTTGATCAAGTATAATGTCTTATATGGACCAACTCGCCCTGATGGAGACCTGAGAAAACTTCATTCAACATATTTGCTGATCAAGCACCAGATCTTTCTCCTCAAACAATGGTTACAATCAAAATTTAGTTCTCAAAATTCTTGTTACAAAACAAAAATCTATTGATTTAAAAAAACTTCCACTGCACAAACAGAAATATGGTAAAATTTCTAATGCTACACTATCCCATTTGTTGGTCAAATTTCTTATTGGATTTCAAACTGCTTAACAGGCTCCCTTAAAGCAGCATTCTACACTCCCCTAACCCTTTCTAAGTTTCTAGTTGATGGCAAAGACTCAGGAAGGATTCCTCCAGTCTGGTATGTACTAAATTAAATGGGATGGAGTAGATTCTCGTTATTATGAAGTTCACAGGATGAAATAATCGATGATTTGTGATAAATGACTTTGTATCTATGTATATTTTCCATAAATATCACCAAAAATATGTCCCCTGGCTGTAGCCCATGTCTCTTCACTATTTCGAGATCTAGAGCCGTACAGTGGAATGATTTTCGTTGTGTAGGTATAATTAAAATTCGAATTTTGCTCAAAAATGTGAAATCCAAAACACGCACAATGTTTTGTGATTGCAAAATTATGTATGATGCCATTTCTTGTCCTAATCATCACAAACCAGGAAAGTTCTTAAGTAATAAGATTATTCCTCGGAAAGTCTACTCTGCCGCTTGGACAGTTATTATGTATATTGTGGAATTTATCCAGTAGAATCTTGACTTTTGGTGTAATAATTTAATGTAAAATTTAAGCATACAATGTTATTATAACCAAGTCATTGGCTCAAGGTGTTTACTTGTTTACTCTCTAGAGAGTTGCACCAGAACCTTGACCTTTAAAGACCTCAACGGAGGAGCCCCCTTGGTTGTAACTAAATAATGCTTGCTTTTGGGGTCACCTGCAAGCAAGTGTGTCATCACACCAGTGTGTGTTGTTTTATGGAAGCCAGCGGCCTGAGTGGGTGAACGTGGCAACCCTGCACTGCTCTGCCAAAGCAGTTCGCATGCCGGGACTGCTCGTTTAGATCAGTATAAATACCAATCAATTTAAATTAAAAACGTTTATTGATATATTGGACAATTAAACTGAAACTTACAACTTGTATGGCAGACATATTTATCCACCCATGACTGAAATACAGTTGTCATAAGTGTCCTTGTCGACGAGTTACGAATGATCAAAGTTGGAGCTTTGCTCGAACGCTGTCAAAAACTGGTATTTTTTATGTTACACCCGTTTTTAAAACATTATAATACATTTGAAAAATAAGTTTACCATTAAAAAACGCAGAATTAAATAAGAAAAATTATGATGTGATTAGTTTTTCTGTATTTTTTCTTTTTATTTTTTATTTGTTCCCAAACTCGAGTGCACATTATTTCTGCACGACTGTTAACAAGATATCCTTAGTCATTTTTGTGATAATGAGAAGTGGAGGTACAGGAGTGGACTATCTATGATGATGAATCAAATATCATACATAATTGTCGTGAATGTGAGAATATTCTTCTATCATTTGTAATTAAAAAATATATAGGGAAATTATTTAATATCACTCTAAGTATGACAAAGAATGTGATCATCCAATTCATGTCTTCATATTGTATGCTTGAATCAATTGGATTATTTTCTATGTCAACATTTGAATGTTTCATATCAATGTTTAGATTTTGTTAAAAAAAAGTGTTACTACTGTCGGCGCAGAAATTAATTGCACTCGAGTTTGGGTACAAATAAAAAGTTAACGAAAAGACTTACAGAAAACCTTATGACACCATAATTTTTCTCATTCATTTCTGTGTTATGTAATGGCAAATTATTATTTTTTGATGAATTTTTATATTTTTTACTACAGTTTAAACGTAAAAATTTCCGGTTATTAACGTCGCGCAGGAAAAGCTCCGACTTTGATACCTTATAACTCAAACAAAAGTTCTTCAATGACAACTATATTTCTCTAAATGGAGGATAGACATGTTTGCTATACATTGTGCGAGTTTCAGCTTTGTATGTTTTATAGAAATAAAGTTATTAATTTTTTAAAATTATTTCATTTCAAAACTGGGGCATCGTAAGATTTCGTTCTTGGTCTCGTTGCAATTGGCATGCCTTGAATGTTTCCAATATGTTATTGTCAAAAATATCTATAAGCGCGTTTAATTTAAATCAAGTGATATTTATAATGGATGAAGTGAGAGGTCCCGTTAGGCAAAACGCCTAGCCGAATCAGTGCTGTGTTGCCGCATACACCCGCTCGGGCCATCCGAGCTTCATCAAAGAGATCTCGAAACACATTTTCCTCGTTTCCCTTCTCGTCAGCATTTGCTCCATTGACTTTCGCCACTTTATTCTTAACATACGCCCATATCCTCTCGATTGCGTTTAGCTCACAATGTGCCACCGGTAGCCACACCAATTCCACATCGGGCCGCAACTCCTTCGTAATACGGTCAAGTTTCTTTTGGGGCGTTTTGAAGTAAGGTTTGGGGTGTTGGATTGGCGCGGCTTTGGTAAAAGATTCTAGGTTACCACTATCTTCAGGAACAGGAATTTTTCTTTCTATCATCCACGAGATTATATTTGCTTTTAACCAGGCCATTGTTGGATTTTTTGTTTCGGGATCCAGCATTGTGTGATGAGGAGCCTGGTCAATAACAATCGCCAATTTTTTTGGAATTACAGCCAAAACCCTCCTAAACCACCTTTCAAAATGTTGGGAATTCATCTCCTTATGATAATCACCTGTCCCTATCTTCCCAACTAAACATAAACCCGCACCTTCTAAAAAACCGTCCTCACTCCCTAAGAGTTCAATAATTACGTGTTTACCAGCGCCAAAAGAAACCTTGAAACCACCTCGCTAACCAAAAATTTCTTCAAGCTGGCCGCGATATAGATCATAATTCGAAAATCAGCTATCCTTGATTCAGTTTCATTTTCTTGCCAAGTATACCTCGTTGCGTGGTGTTCGCCGCACCATGTCTCGTCCGTGTAGAAGAGTTTGTAGCCATCATTCCTCAGTCGCCGTATTCTTTGGAGAAATGTGTGGCGAGATGCGGCAATGGGTGTGGACTCCATTAAAACGGGCTTCTTATTTAATTTCCTAAGGCGAAATCCAATTTTTTCACGATATCACGCAGCTTGCAATTCGACATTTTTGGAAATTCCGGTACATTTTCTTCCAAGTTATTCAATGGTTGGAAATAATTTTTCAAGGTAAAACTTGTGGATTGATCTTCGAATAACACCGATGGTATATTGATCAATTTGAATGTAATGGACACCCTGCCGATGGTCTTCTTTTTTTCGCTGGTCCCGGGTTTTCCTCTCTCACGTTTTCCCTGTGCTCCAATGATACTTTTACCAAGAGAAGCGATACACCAAGGCAATCGGCTACACGCTGGTAGACTGGATAGCGCTTATCTTTAAATTTCTCACCTTCTAACTTAAAAAAACAAATTGTGCTTAAAATCATTCTGATTTTGCTCTCCCAAAATGGAGCCTCGGAGGCATCATCAGTGTAGTTCACTCCACAATATCTTGAGGGAAACTGCATACTATCGTGCACAGTAGGCTAATGGCCGTGATAAACCACTGCTTTCATGAGTGATGACTAAATACCTCACGTGAATCATCGCCAAAAATAACTTGCAAATGTGAGTGGGCGAAAGGGTAAGGAATGCGATTGCATTGTTAACCAGGGCCGCCTCCAGGCTGGCTTGGGCAGGCGCCGAGCACTGAGGTCCCGAGCGGGTGTATGCGGCAACACAGCACCGATTCGGCTAGGCGTTTCGCCTAACGGGACCTCTCACTTCGTCCATTATAAATATTTCTCAATTTAAATGAAACGTGCTTATAGATGGTTTGGACAATAACATATTGGAAACGTTCAAGACATGCCAATTGCAACGAGACCAAGAATGAAATCTTACGATGCCCCAGTTTTGAAATGCAATAATTTAAAAAAATTAATAATAACTTTATTTCTATGAAACATACAAAGCTGAATCTCGCACAATCTATAGCAAACATATCTATCCTCCATTTAGAGAAATATAGTTGTCATTGAAGTACTTTTGTTTGAGTTACAAGGTATCAAAGTCGGAGCTTTTCCCACACGCCATAAATAACTGGTGTTTTTTACGTTATAACTGTAGTAAAAAATATAAAAATTCATCAAAAAAATTAAAATTTGCCATTACATAACGTAGAAATGAATGGGGAAAATTATGGTGTCATAAGGTTTTCTGTAAGTCTTTTCGTTAACTTTTAATTTGTACCCAAACTTGAGTGTACATAATTTCTGCGCCGACAGTAATTTCAAACCTCCCCTGAAATCACACATCAATAAGTAACCCGTTACATTCCTGTAAGTTGGGTCGCCTACGTGGTGGGATATTTTCTAGGATTTCAGAATTTGTATGCATTCATGTCTACCTTGTTTGTGTCCAGAAATGTCAGTGAATTTGTTCAAAGTGGAATTAAGCTTATTTTTCAAGGCTTTTAAATTTAAAGGAATGCTTTCCTAAATTTTAATTGGGAGATACTTAGGCATTTGGTGTTTGGAGTCAAAGGTTGGATATGTGATGACATATTCCCCAGGGCTTTTTTAAGGATTAATCTTCTGGATCAAGGAATTCCATGGCATTGTCCTTTATGGTGGACTATATTTTGCCTGGTCTTCTGCTGGTTTCTTTAGGTCCTAGGTCCATCGAAAAGTCTTTGTTTCATGAAAAACATCATTACCTCAACATATATTGGCTTGCTTTGCCTTCTGAGGAGCCCGTTCTGATGACAAATTTTGTCTTGGAAAAGTTCATTTTTCTATAGCTTAGATATTTAATGGCCCTATTTGTTAATCTTGTTATTATTCCCTCCTCTCTTTTGGTATCTCATGGCCCACATTTGTGGTTACAGGCATTACGTACTCTGCTGATTGCATGGCATTCTGTGTCATGACTCACCTTCTGTGGCCCACCAGGAGCGAGCAGTATCTGTTGTTACTCCCAGCGGATATGGGTTACCATGGTGATGAACTTGAGGAGTTCAACGAGGCACCTCACATACTTCACAAGAGTAATTACTTGTCTTCAGGGGGGAATCACGCATTTGGAAATGGTGCAGCACCATCTCATCCAGCCCCACCATCGACACCATCTTCACCAGCCTTGCCCGTGAGGGTGGATCACAATCTAGTTGTTGTTCAAACTTAGTGTACATCCATGAAAATGGGGTTACCCTGAGCAATTCCATGAGATGTACTACCATCCAGGTCACTCGCTTGTTTGCAGTGCATTGTTTTTGTGGTAAAGGGCAAGCTCTGGTGGTAACATTATTCATTTTACACTGCTTCAGCTGAGCTTAGCTTCATGGAATAAATTTAATGAGAGGGGAGAGGAATATCCACCTTTTTGCATTTCTGGTTATTCAGACTGTTTGCATAAGGTTCTGTGCATTCCAAATGGGCTCTAGCACAGTAGTATTACATGATTTTGTTCCTAGATTTAGTGAAATGGTATTTCAGTACATCTTCAATTTTCAGAAGTGTTCTAAATTAATTCATTTGTGCAAGAGATGCCTTTTCCAAAATCCACATTTGATTTATTCTATGATTTTTAATGGCATCATACATCATAAAACAATTTCTATTGTCCGGCTCTCTCAGTATTTTGTGTTGGTTTTCCTATTTGTCCTGCTCAGTAAGTGGAATGCCTTGTATCTAATGCCAATTTGGCATCTGTCTTAAGGCTGAAGGAATATCTAGCATCCTGTGAGTATTATAAATTTGTATCCATAGCATCAGATTTTTAAATCAGTACAAAAGTTTTGTAATGTTAGGCATTCAGGTGGCAGGCAGCTAGCTTTTACTCCCTACTAATTTTCTTCAACCAGTGCTTCAAAGTTTGCTGTTAATTTTAATGAATGGCCTTGAGACTTTGCATGAAAAGGCACAAGCTTGAATTATTTAACATCTGTTTGAGTGGCGGGAATTATTTTTTGGGGTGCCCTGAAAATGATGTCTTTATAAACCTGGAATGGTATGTCGGAGATAGCCTTTGAGCATTAGACCTTAAGGTTTGGTGGGATGTGAATCTTTGGTGGCATCTTGAACGTTTTATGGTGGTGTTAGGCATTGATTAAATGGGGATAGGAAAGAAATGAGTCTTTGTACACTGCATTTCTACCTCAAACTGTAACCTTCTCAAAGTAGAATGAGAACCTTAAAACTAATGGCTTTATACTTCTCAGTGGAGCCCAGATTAGCCTTACTGAAAGGTCATGCTTTCAATAAAACCATTAAAAATTATTTTTATTGCAGATTTTATTGGGTATTCACATTTTTAGTTTGTTGAAGCAAACAAAATCATATCAGACTGTTTGGAAAATGTATTAGCATATGTTGGGAGAAGCATACTGAAATCCATTTGCTCAGGGAAATCATAGGATGGGTGAGAGGAGAGAAATGTCTGTCTCATGTGGATCATGGGTCAAGCAACTGAGGGTTAATTTCCGTTACACCTTAAAATTTACTTTTTCTTTTCTTTTAATTTTTCTTCAAGTCATCCTTTATGCTGTTGAAATTCAAACCTTGCTTGTGAAGAGATTGCCTCAGCATGTATGCAGCTTTGTCATAGACCATATACTGTATACACACAGTTATATTCAGACCTGCTCAGATTTGTCCATCAAAGCTCAGTCTATCTCTTAAGAGGTAGGCTGTGACTTTCAGCAAGCAGAATGTACCCAGTAGACTACAATTTGGCCATTCAGGTCAGCTGGCAGCATTGTGACATGACTTTTTAGTTCAGTGGATAATGCCTAATGTTGATCTCTTTATTGCTGCTTCCCCTCTGCTATGAATTTGTTGCTTCCACATAATTTAATTCTCTTTCAAAATGAATCAGCTTCTCTTTTTGGTAACTTAATGCACTCTACCACCATCAAATGTTCTAGCCCTAGTCATTTGAACATCCTTGCCAATGTGAATGAATTCATTCAGGTGGATTTTTTCATACTGCTGTGGAATGATGGGACTAATTCTTCCTTTGGGTGTTTCATCTGCCTTAAATCTATTGGCACTAAAAATGCTCGCCACTCATGTGCTGGTATTTGCATGTGAATGAAAGCCAGGGTTTGTTATCATTGGATTCTCTATGTATTTCTGGTGAAACTGAATAGGAGTATGTATGTCTTATGGTTTGGGAATTTTATGTGGGGGTTGATACTTGGGTTGCTTTTTGTCCTGCCAGTAGTGCATATAAGCAATTTATGGGGCATTTAGGTACAAAGATCCAGTTGTCAAGTTTCATAGTTTATTTATGGCTGACATTGTCCTTTGAAGTCTAATTGATGAATGCATGTGTGTATGGTTTGATTTTCAATATTAACTCTATTCTACTACATTAATTTAGTTAGAGGTTAAGGTATCAGCATTCTTGTATTATTTAGCGGGACTCAGTGACGTTGTATGCTGTCAAAGCAGTTTGTTATGAACATTATCCCTGGAAGACATCATCATGTAGGTATGTACTGACATTAGTAAATATTCTTGGGCTTTGTAAAATTTTCAGCCTTTTTTCTGTATAGTTATGTAATCAGGTGCTAAATACCAGAGATATAACTTAATCTGCAATGCAAGGCTGTACCTGGAATGAACTTTGAATATGAGAAACATTATGAATCCAATCCATACATTATTAATTTGTCTTCCTCTTTTTGTACACTGGTAGGAAAAAGTCCTCATTTAACAAGGTTGACGTAAGCAATAGGAATCCTTTCATGAAATGAATTAATATGCCTTTAGCAGTCAAAATACCTGAACAATCATACACATAGTATGTTTTGAATACTGAACTCCGGTATCTGGAGCTTTGTGTGAAACATCTGCTTTCATTTGTATTTCAAGCCTATCTACCTCAATGGTTGCTGGAAACTGGTGCTTGACTCTTTTGCACAAAGCAAAAAGTGAGATAATTTGCAATGCAAATTGGGTGAAATTATTTTCTTTGTGATAGCTGTACTATGTTGAGCTTTACTGATGTAATCCATGCTTGTTTGTGAGAACAGTGGCTTTATTTTTCTTTTCATGCCTTCACTAAGTATATATTTTGGTTCACCGAGTTTGTAGTTATGGTAAACCCTCACATAGCGCGAGTTCAAGTTCCGTGGAATTATCTCATTTTGTGTAAAAACACACTACATGACTCAAATATAAAGCTTTGATTACAGATAATGATAAAGCGTTACGTTAATTACAGAGTTTTGTTCTTCAATTTCTACACCTAATGTTAAATTCAGGGCTGCATATTTTGACTCTCTCATAACCCTGTATTGTGTTAAATAATTTTGTCACTATACCTTCTTAACCAAAGATTTTTCGTTAAAGTTACTGTTTCATATGTAACTTTGTGGAAGCGCGGCACATGAAAAAATTTCTCCCTTTGTATATTCCAAAATTTTTTATTTTCATTGACCTAGGTTTCGGAAAATGACGTTGTATGTTGAAACCACGGTTGGTGAAAATAAAAAAAGGGGAATGTGCAAAGTGAGAAATTATATCAAAGGTTTTTCAGTTGTTTATTTGAAAATAATGGAAAGTACTCTCATTTAATCAGGATACCTTTTGCAAAATATTTTTAAGATTAATAATATAAATGTAATGCATCATAAATACATTTGGCATTACATGCAGGGTACCTGTAAGGACAAATTGCTCCTTAAAGCCCCCGTGAGATTCTCAGTGGAAGAGGACGCCTGGGTAGCTTAATTGGTGAGAGCTCTCAATGCTAAATTGAGGGATATGGGGTCAAATCCCAGTCCAGGTGAATGATTTTTCTTCTGTGAATTTCACGCAATATGTGGCAACTAGCTGGTGACTCCATTAAAGTTACTGTGTGGCTAGTTCTGCAGTTTGGTCTTATACCGAACCGCAGGTTTTGTCCTCAAAAGTGAAAATGCTCATCACATCCATCACTTAATAACTTAATGACAGCAGCATCAGTGGGCAATGGTGCACATCATGTGAATTAGATATTGAATTTTGATGTACTGTGAAAAGATTAAGCTTACCTTTCGGGATTGTTGGAGATTGCACTATTTGAGGGTCTACTGTATTGGCTTTTGATTCAGAATTTTCTTTGAGGAATTTTTGAACAGAAATGGGGATTGATGATGTTTTCCCTTCTCAAAGAAAATATATTTACAACATTTTTCTCTAACACATATCTGAAGTCTTAAATTCACTCTTCCCTTGTAGTGAGTGAAGTAATTTTGTTTTTTTTTCATGTGCCTAATTATTTAAAGTGACTGCTGATTGGAATCACACATTCATTCTTGGTAATTGGTAACATATTTTGTTATCCACTGAAAATTCTTTCGTCAAATATGATTTGTAAACTTAAAATACAAGCTGTCTCTCTTATTTTATCATGTGAGACAATGTATGTTATTAGGTTATGAATTTTAGTAGTTGGTCATAAAAATTTGCTGGTGATTTTGCACTGATAAATTCTGATAATCTGAATTTTGATACTCAAAGCTTAGGAGGGAATATCTGATTGGCTCTAAATGGGGAACATACATGATTATTGGAAGTTGTTTTTTGTGCTATTCTATTGCTGCTGTTTACCCAGCAGAAATTTGGTCTTTGATGTCGATCGATGAAATGTTCACCGATGAAAATACTTCATCTTCAAAATTTTGCCAGCTTGCCAGTGTCTAAACACAACATTGTCCTGAATTCGACCATTGAGGTCATGGAATGGTATCAATGTCAGTATTATAATGAGTTGATTGAAGTTTAGCTGGGTCATTCTGATTTGATGAAAATAGTTTTTAGCGTCTGCTTAAGACAACGAAGTAGTTTGATTTTATCCTTCCTTTTGAGAAAAACTTGGAGATGAGAAGTAATACCAGTGGTGATGTGAAACTATTTAGATACCATTTTGAATCATTTGGCTTTTTAAATTTCAAAGGCAATCATCAATGCCAGCAGTTGATGCTTGTATTAATGTAAAATATATATTTGTGTTCTATGAAAAATTGTCATGAACACTTGTGAAGAATGCATTTGATGCATTTTCCCCATTATAAATATTGTTTTGTTTTTTATGCACATGATTGCTTTCATGTGTTAATTAAAATGCAATTTTTAATATTTTACAGATTGAAATATATCATTCTTGGAATTTTGCTTGGCATTGGTATAATGAAAACACTTTAATTAACATAGCCTGTTAGGGCTCTTATTTGAGTATGATATTATGTGTATTGTTGAGCAAGCAGTTTATGGATGGCATAGATAAATATGGGTTATCATCACAACAGACAATGAATAGGCTTATGATAAGGCTCAAACCAAACTTGTTATACAATGAAAACTGGTGGATTGAGGAACATTTGTGTAGTGAGTTAGCTAGGAAGTTGGTAGCTTTTTATGGCTGCTATGGTAGTACTCTTGAGCTCCTGTATAGCATTTTCCTTGGCTTCTATTATATGTATTTCTTTAATCATTAACTTTTGACTTAAATAACCTAGTCTTGGTCATTTTTTTGTGCCTGAAAGTTGCCACAATCAGGAGCTATATTATCATGTTTTACTGATTCTGGTTTGATCTCATTATGATTATTTTGTATTTTCTGAGGGAAAGAATGCTTAAAAAATTACCACTTTGCCGCATTAAATATTTACTGGGGAAGGTTTTGAAATATTTCCATAACCTTTTTGCAAATTGATCATTTCTTGGAAATGGAAGTTAGGCATGAGTTTCCCTAAGATAAACAGCTACCTGGCACTATGGATAAATTAGATTGCTTTGAAGGAAGGGATGGGGTTTTGTGAATAAGATTACCACATTAGGTGCAACACTGCTCAATTAGCTGTATATTGAAGCGCAGTCTAATTTTCTATATGTATGATAAGATATAAATTTGATCAATTTGTTTCTGGTAGATGAAGCATAAAACATGCCTTTGGATGTCCTTTAAAGTTATGTACATTGTGGGATGTACATATTTCACTTAAATTCTTGTCGCTGAAAATGTATTCACAGCTCACCAAATGAGTGATACTTATTGTTTTAATATGAAGCACTTATCATTTTCTTCTTTATTTGCCATCATCTTTCAATTTCAAAGTGAGTGAAAATTGCGATGAAAATAATCATTTGATTTGACTAGGATTTATTCTGGATCTCCCAATTCCTTGTCAGGTATGTTAGCCAGTCAAATCACTATGCCTTCTTATTTCAAGGTAAATTTTAATGGATTTATGTAAACTAGGTGGTCACGTCACAAGCCTCATTATAGCACAGGAGACATGGTCTAGCTTACTAAGCCCATATCGTGGAGAATAAACCCCTCTTCTTTGGTCCCATGCACATGACTGTGTATCATATTATTTGTGCATTTTGCAGTGATTGGAAACCTTATATTTTTTTCTTCTGGATATCTGTTTAGTTGCATCATCATGGATTTGTGGAAAACCACTCAAATCTTTCTAGAAGGTTGATCTTGTGAAAGCTGGATATTTTCTCTCTAAAATGTCTGTCTTTTGGCAAATATGAATTGACAATCATTTTTGCACTGTTACAAGAGAGATGTTAACCTTGAAGAGCCCTAGCTCTGTGGTAAATTGTTGCCAAAATAATACTTATGAGTATCACTCTTAATTTCCAGTCATATTTTATTTTTCATGAGTCAAAATTGTGACTGCATTTAGGCAGATCAAATGCATGTGGCCAATGCAAGAGGTGAAGGAGCATTTATGTGCAAATGTGATCATGGGCATTCTGTGTGAGATTTTTAATTTTGTAGGCTTGGGCATCATTGATTAAGTGTGTCAATATATATTAGTGAGCGGGCACTGAAATTTACAATTGGAGAAAATAAGCAGAGGCTCGTTGTGTGAAAAATATTCTCTTCCTCTGGGATTTGAACTGAACCCATTTGACTCCATTTTTCTGTCTGGTTTGGTTGTATTAAGTTACTCATGAATGTCAATTTCTATCTATCTAATGGAAACATGTATTGTGATAGTGAGTACTTACTTTTCAAGCTGTGAGTGTATATTTTCCTTGACAAGGATGTGTAGTGGGGTTCAAGAATGTTCCCTCTAAGTGAGCTGCACTACTTTTGCTACAAATTTAGATTTTTAAGAGGTTGATAATATATCAAATGACAATATTTCTGACTACTGGGTATCGTCACGGAGATGTGACAAACTGCTTCATTTCAGAGCTCTGGAGAATCTAAGTATGGAAAAGATCCACAATCCAAAGATAGAGCCTCAACTCACATTTCACTACTTTCTCTTTTCGTAATCATTTTTGCTACAGATTTAGATTTTAAAGAGGTGGCTAGTATGCCAAATAAAACTTTTTCAGACTACTGGGGTTTTCATTGACATGCCGGCATGGTAGTGAATAAAATAAATTCAGTTTTCACTGGTAAAAGACAGGTTTTTTTTGAAGTCAGGAAATCTCCTCCTGGTTTTCCACACTTTCAAGGCCCCATCTATCTCTAGTATTTCTTTTACCACCTCTGCATACGATTGACCCTTCTTCATCCCATCCATAAAACTTATTATCTTTCTTCCCCTTCCCTCTTGTCCAGCATTCTTTCCTCTATCTCAGTCTTGACCAACCCATTGCCATTACTTCCTCGAGCAACCTACACTGTCAGTCTCAAATTTCCTTTCCTCACCCACCTTACCTGGAACTTACTCATTCATCTTCCTTTCCATCCACCGCACCTTTTCCATCCTTCTCCACACCCACATCTCAAACGCTTGCACCCTTTTCACATCATCTCTCCGTAAAGTCCATGTTTCCACACCATACAATGCTGCACTCCAGATCAAGCTATTTACCAGTCTAATTCTTTCACATCCTTACCATAAGGTCTCTGTAATCAGTTCCCTTCTGTTGCTTAACTCTTCCTTGGCTAATGCTATTCTTCTCTTTATGTGGTTGCTACTCTGCCTTCTAGCATACTGTTTAAGTAATTCACATGCTCTACTTGCTTAAGTTTATACCCTCCAAGTTTCATGGCCAGCCATGCTTTCTTTGTCATTGAAAATCTCATTACTTTTGCTTTCTGATGATTTATCTTTATTCCTTATTTCCCGCACTGATATTCTATAGCATCTACTAAAGCTTGTAATACCTGCAAAGATTGACTGATCAGTGCCTGGTCATCCATAAACCTTGCTGACTTAATCAGCTGGCCTCCTACACCTATTCCCGTATTTAGTGCACCTCATTCCACTCTTATCATTTCCTTACCATCATCATTGGTCGTTCAATCCTAAGATTGGTTGACTGCAGCCCTCCACCCCTCCCTATCTAATGCTAGTTCCCTTACTTCCTGGTAGCTTTTCTAATGTATTTTCCTCTTTATTTGGTCCATGGACTTATTCCTGGGCCTTTATCTGGGGCCTTTTTCCTCTATTTTACCTTCAATTATGTTCTTCACACATCCATTGTGCCTCAGGATGTGTCCAATCCATCTGGTTTTCTTTTGAGTATGGTGTTCCACCTAGTGCTTTCCTCTTCTACACCTCTGAAAACTTCATCATTTCTAACTTTGTCTGTCAATTATCTTCAGCATCCTCCTTCAGATACAGGTTTTGAAGCTTCTAGTCTGTTCTGGTCTGCTTTCCCAATGGTCCATGCTTCCAATCCATAGAGTGCCATGCTTCAAAGGAACGTTTTACCATACTGTTTTCTAGTTAGGTCGATCTTATTTGAGCACATCAGTTTTTACCATGAATACTTTCTTAGCTTTGGCTATTCTCCGTTTGATGTCCATTCTTCCATCCCATGTGATGGTACTTCTGAGATAGTTGAAGGAATCCACTTGCTCTAATTTCTCTCCTCTGTGTGATTTCTGTATTTTGCTTTTCTCTGCATTCTAGGATTTTTATTTTTGTCTTATTTATATTAATTTTGTATTCCTGGAGAACTTGGTCCATTGCATGTAATGATCTTTAAAAATAGTCTCCATTTCCTGCTATGTCTTTGATGCTACCTGTAAAGCATGATGCTACCTGTAAATGTTTATTTCTTCTCTGTTAGTCTTAATTCTGTTTCGTCCAGTTTCTTGTGCTTATCTTATTGCCTCCAAGTACAAGTTTATCTGTGCTGGTGAGAGGCATCCTATCTTACTCCTTTGTTTATTTTAGCTTCAATTTGTCCTCCATCTCTCTTTCGCATTATTATGACTTGCTTCATTATATAAGGCAGATTATTCTTCTGTCGTTTTAATTCATTCAGAGTTTACCCAGCAGCCCGAACATCTAGATCCGTTCAATATCGTTGAAGGGATATCAAATTTTCAGGCTTAAGTTGGTGGAACCACATTGCAACAGTTAAGTGGAATTATTTCCAAACTATTGTTGGAAGGCTTTCTCCAGGTCCAATGTGATGTACAATGCTTGTTCACATGTGTTGTTTTCTCTACCATTACTTTTAGGCTGAGTTTGGCCTCCCTGGTACCTCTGTTCTTCCTAAATCCAAATTGGTTTTCCGAGAGGTAGTCTTCAATTTTCCTTTCCATCCTTTTCCTTATATGTGTATTTTTTATGCATGTGGCACTGGACTCAAGGTTCTGGTGTTCCTTGTAACTCTCAGTCCTTGTCTTCTTCGGTATTGCAATCAAAGTCCTCTGGAAGTCTTCTGCTTTGGTTGCTATCTTTGATTATTTCATACAGGTTGTCCTTGGCTTTACTTCTGAGCGCTTTGATGATTTCTCTGTTGATGTTGTCTGCTCCTGATGCTCTGATTTTCTTGATGTCTTCTACTGCTCTATCGAATTTGTTCCTCAGTATGTGTGGGCCCCAGTCCTTATCAACCTCAGTCTTGTCTTTCAATAGGTTTTCTTCCAGCAGTGTCTGCCAATGGTAGAGTTCTTTGATACATTGCTTCCATCCACTCCCAATGTCTTCATCCTGTATCCGTGTTCTCATCTCTGATGCTGGTACTTTTCATTTTTCTCTCTCCAAAGTGTTTCCTCACTAGCTTGTATGCAGTTTTGATGTTCCCCTTCATCATTTCCTCAGAATGAATGTTAAGATGCAAAAAAAGGCAAAGAAATACCCGTGCCTTACTCCACAACCTATAGCTGCCCATCCTGATTCTCTGTCAGTCACCTTCACTGCAGTGCCCTTTGGGACATGTATAAGTTTCGGATTAATCTCCAATCACACTAATCTATCCCCATTCTACTGAGTATCTGAATTAATTTTACTCTGTTCACAATTTTCATGTACACTTTAACTGTTACTGAAGAATTCAGTTACATTGCGTTGTCTGCTTGCTACTTAGCTGACCATGATTGATTTAAATTTAAAAAGAAAAAATTAAGAATTAATGGTAGTTTACAAACATATTAGTGGTAAGATATCTTTTCCAGACATAGCTTAGGTGGTAACAGTCTTCCCTATTATAATGAAATGGATGTTTGGGTATTTTAGGAAGCAGATTACCTAAATATAACTGAATTCTTCAGTCTCCTGGCACCGTTCTCTGTCGGAGGAATGAAACATTGAGTGCATATAAAATATTATTCCATGAAGTGGGAAAACCTGGAAATAATACGCATTGCTGCAAAAGGCTTCGAACAAAGATTACCTTTGCAGTAAATAAGCACATATTCATAGTGTAGTACAGGATGTGGTAGGTAGGTATTCCTGGTGGGACGTGGCTATCATCAGAAATTTATTCAAAAGATTCTCAAAGTATGACTTATGTGAGTGACCTTTGAATTGATTTCATGTATCATGGAATCCTCTAGTGTGTCTAGGTAAAGAAGCTAAAAATCTAAATATTTTACAAAAATGGTGCTGCTCACTTTATGGAGACACCTTCGAATACCTACTATTTTTCATATGTAATTGTTTGGTTCTTGTTATGTTCATTTTTATCATAAAAGTAGTTGGCACATAGCTGGGAGGACAGTTAGTGTAGAAGTCACTAATAATCTTTTTTTTGTTGGGAATTGAGTATAGGCAGTATAATACCTTGAAACCAAGGTCTTAAGCCTGAATTACACGATCATTTTTTCCGTCCCTCTGAGGGATAGCTCCAATGATAGCTTTTCACAATGATAGCACGAGATATCATTTTCTGAATCACACGGTCATTTTGGCCATCCCTTTTCGCATAATTTCTATTTGTTTACTACTCTCATTCCATTGAAAGCCAAACGTGGCGTCGCTCTTTAGCGCTCTGATTGGCTAAATGGTGGAGTCAGCGATGCCTTCAGGGACGGAAAAAGGGACGTGCCCAGTGATGGAAAAAGCGATAGGGATCCCTATCGCTGAAGCCATCCCTGACTTTGTTCGCGTCACACCATCATTTTCGAGCGATCATGAGTTATCATTGGAGCTATCCCTTAAAAGGGACGGAAAAAATGATCATGTGATTCAGGCTTTAGTTTATTTTTTCAGTTGGAATTGCAAAGTGGAGAATTCCACTTTTATGAGTGATGGCTTTGTGAAGTAATTATATCCAGATACTTCTGCACTGTAAAGAGTCAAATTTGACTTCTCTCATAGTAATTTTTACCTTTGCATGTGCTGGTGTTTTAGTGTGTGTGAGAGGCTGCACCCTTGAATGATGCTGCCGCTTTCATGTTGGTACTCAGTGTGGCAAATTTTGGCTCAGTACAGTTGGGAATGAAAATAAAAGTTTGTTTAGATTACTTTATACATGCACACTTATCCTGAAAGTTTTCATTCATAATACATGAGGATATGTGTGAAAGACTGTGCCTGTCTGAATGGGTTCTCAGTTCCCTTCTAGGTGGCTGGCATACATCTTCCCCTGCATTTGTGGTGGTAAAGAGAGCTGAGCTGCTCTTGGTGTAGCTAGTTAACAAATTATTAAAATTATCTGCTGGTGGTTAACTTACTGCACATACTTGAGTCGGTTGCGTGGCTCGCAGATGGCCACCTGGCTCAGTAATATATACTCGTACCTTGTTCAGATAGAAACATCTTCGCCATTGTTAATGGAGAAGGTGTTCAACTCCAAAAGTCAATCATGGTGGAGTAATATTCCAACCTCGTCCACCTCTTGTACCATCACAATGCACAGGAATTGTTTTTTTTTCATGATAATCTGTATAAAGTATGTTGTGCTTGGTATGTAATGGCTGAGGATGCATGCATAATTACGGTACATGGCCAAAAGTGTTTGCTTTCTGAGTGCTATAAGTTTATTGCCTTTTGATCAGCTGTTGTGGGAGAAAAATTAATATTTAAGATATCAATTGTGCTTTTTCACTACACACTTACCTACCTGAACCCCTAGCTGTTGACTCTGCCAAATTCTTGTGGTGATAAATTTTTCAAATATTGGTGTTGTGCATTTATTTTTCTAACTATTTAAGTGAAACTTAAAAGCCGTGTGCTGGTGTACATTAGTATGTGCTGCTCAAACGTGAACTGCTGTGAAATGTGTCGTATGTTTTCGGTTAATCCTCTGAATACTGGAAGAATTAATGATTCTGTAAATGTTTGATGCTGTCTTCTAGTCGCTGCCGCATGGTGGTTATGAACACCAGGTTTTGAAGTAGGAATACTCGATTCTTTTGAATAGTTGGTTGCTATTGGATTATATTTTGTTCATAGTGATATAGGCTTGTGGCTCAGATGGTATATTATATTGATTGTGTCTTGTGCTTTTTTGAAATTATCTAGTTTTGTTGGTATGATATATATACATATATATATACATTGCATTAAATATTTTGTATTTTATCTTCATTAAGACTTAATTAATGAGTACATATACCACTGTCTGTGAATATCTTGGTCACCTATATACTATGTAAATAAGAAATGAAATTGTCATAATAAGAGTGTGATATTAGAGTTATTTGAGGAGATAACTCCTCAGGGCTATGATTGAAGTGTTAACTGTGATTATTTGAAAATTCATTGCACTGTCCTATAAATTTGACTTTTTTATACAATGTTGAAGATGTTATGCAAATTCTAAATGGATACTGCACTGCTGCTGTCTTTTTTTTTGTTTTTGCATGTTTCCTGGCTGTGTTTGATGTCTTGGAAGTAAAAATGAAGGGGATTTTTATATCTCAAAGTTTTCACATGAGCTAATCGAGGTTAGATATTACATTTGCTTTTACCTATTATTTTAATCTTCTGAAATAGGTTTGGAAAAATTATGGACAATGTTCGGGGGAAAAAATATATGGCCTTTTAACATCCCGATTATATTTCTCCTGTTAAGCTATAAGTTACTTAAAATCCTGAGTGCATGTGAAGTTTTCCAAATATTGTTTTCCATAGCTTTGAAAGGGAGTATATTTTAGGGTTAAGGATTACCCTTGGAAAGTACATGATTTGCTTTGAAATCAACCTCTTGATAAAACTCCTTGTGCACCTGTCTCAGGACTGTTTTAACCACCACTGGAGGAGTCAAGTTCATGTTGTAAAATGATACACAATATTATTTACCCTGTTGTGTGTTGTTAGGAACTCAGTTTTACTTTTCCCTTTGAAGTAACTTGCTCGGCTTAGATCAATATATTATCTATTGTTTTCAAAAGCTTACATTGATGATCTGTATTCTTGTATTAATTATTCATTTATAAAGGTTGATTTAATATTGGTCAGCTCTTAAAACTTACACTTATTTAAGTTCCTATTTTAATTGTAGCCTTTTCAGTTTGGTCAGTGAGATCCCTATCTTTATCTTGTATTTTATTAAGCTTTAATATACTGATGAATAAGTGATAGTTTTTAGTGTGGTTATAGTTTTTGGTAGTGCAGGAAAGGCAGTAAAATTGTGTTTAAATGCAGTTTGCGTTATTTTATGCAATGGTTTGTTATTCTGCACACCTTTGTTGTATATTCTTGATTGTACAGATATTTTGCCGACTTGAGTGCCCATGTTTAATATCATATGGTTTATCGTTTGAGAACTTATTTAGTGCCTGTTAGCTGCAATAAAACATGACATCACGAATGTGTAATTCAATAATTGTAATGTACTTGTTACTGTAATGCAATTTTGCACTTTTATAATGTCATTTGTCAACATGTCTTCTTCTCATAGATAAGTTTTGGTCTAGTTACAGTGGGTGTCTGTCATTACCTATACTCATCGTCAAGCAAGTTCTTGAAAATTATTTGTAGTGTAACATACACTTCTAAATGCAGTATTTTCTCTAGTAAAATGTGAAAAGTACCCATGCAGTGTCCTTTTATTTACAAAAACGCGTCTTGTATTCTTTTCAGTGATATGTTCCATCTTCACTAATGGACAACCCCCCAGTGAAAAAAAAATCACCTCATTTTTCCCTGTGAATATTGCTCAGAATAATGAATCCACAATATATTTGGTGTATTAATAGCAACCTATCATTGGATAGTGTGCCATGAAGTTCAACTGCTTCGAAGTTCATTTGATATAATCTCCTGAGGATTTAAAAGTGGTTGGGAGAAAGAGTAAGAAATTTTTTTCATTGTGAATTTGGCTTGTTCGTCATTCTTTCCTGCAAGTTACTCTGAAAGAAATTTTCAAGGTGTAATTTTGAGTCGTGTATATGCATCTAGTTCTCAAAAGTTGTAGGCTTCAGTTGGTGGAAGGTCTATATTGTAGTAAGTCAAGCTTTATAACGTACTCAATTTATTCTAGAATGTACAAATAATTTTGGCAGTTACACGATGTGTACCTGAAGATGGTGTAACTGCTGAAACTAGTTGTAGATTCTATATTCAACTGTGGAAGTTACGAAGGTTGACTTACCACTAGGTCTTTATAATGGTAAGAGAAAAAACTCCTGTAAATTTCCACTCTCGTAATTCATACTGACCATGGTGTCAATGCATTATGTGTCAATATCAAAGTACAAGGTCATCACCTTCATAATTACTATTTGACTGATATTATGAATGGTATAGTGACCATGTTTCTCATCTGAATAGCATCTATAAGCACCTACAAGTTAAGGAAAATGTGAGATGCTGTTCAGGGAAATTGCACAGTTGCTACCCATTTTGAATAGTAGCCTGTGTGTTGGGTGGGAATGGAATTCGGGTGTGGAAATTTAGCATCTTTTTTCCTGTCATGTTTATAGACGTTGAAGATATCCTCCAAATTATGCATGAAATACTAATATTCTTGGTCTCCCTTCAATAACTTTTAGTAGAGAAGAAAGTACTGAATTTATCTGGATATATCCCAGTAGGATTATAGCCCCCCCCTCCCCAACTGTCAAGTCACACTTTTGGAAAAATGTAACTTCTACTATTAATATGTTTGTTTCAGGTAAAAAATACTTTTTGATTAAAAAATTGAATGTGTATGAATTGGGTATTTACCAGTTTAGCTGGATTTTTTAATTATCGAAGCAAGAGAATGAAATACATTTATCTTGAACTTTTGGGTTCGTATACTTGATGAAATGTTGGTATTAACTTTTGCTGTGCCTGAAAATGGCCCTCCCACCTCTTTTTATGGCCAATACTTCTAAAAAAAAAGGGGAGCTTATATTCACACAAATATAGTTATATGCATCGAAGCTAGCCTTATCCTGAAGGATGTTGATTTCTCCCCTCTTAAAGTGGTGGCCTCTGGATGGTGAGGAGAAGAGGGACACGCTAAGCAATATACCTATCTAGTGATGTCCAATTGACTTTGCCACTGTACTCATCATAGTCCAATGTAGGTTCAAGAGTCATCTGGGGAAGTGTCTGAAGGGATCTTATTCCTTGGCTATTTTCCTGTTGGGGTGGGGAAAAAAAATACAATGCTTCCTTGACTGCCTACGTCCTGAAGAATTCCTTCCTATGGCATACTTTTTCATTCAACTCTGTTCAAAGTTTTGGATAAATATTATCGTACCAGATGCAAACCTGAGACCGAAATCTGCATCAAATCCAAGTATCTTGGTGAAAATGATAAGCATTTTCATTTCTAGAAATAAAATATTTTCTCTGACCCATGGCTTAATCTGGATTTCATTATTTCATCCATTTATCACTGCAAAGTACCGGGATATGTATTTTTTCAATAATGAACATTGTGTAACTGGGATCGAACCTGGATTCCCTGTCACCCGTTACAACCATGATAGGCACAGAGCCTACCATTGAAAGTTGGTTAGACATTTGAAAGATCCTTTGCATGTGCTATGACTACTAATAGCTCCCCTTTTATTAATACAAAACCAATTTGGGTTCACCAAACAATTCTAATGACAGGGGTGCTTTTATTAGAACAAAACTCATTGGTCAGTTTTCCCTCCATTGCCTTGGTGACTCTGAATAGCTTTTGACTGATCACACGCTCAAAACACTGGAAACATATCTTTCAAATGTCTGCCTTATCAACTGTTGGTGGTAAGTTCTGCACCTGCTATGGTTGTTACGGGTGTTAGGGAATCAGGGATTTATCCCCAAGAAACAAGATTATATGCTTTGACTTTGCCCACTCATGAGTTCAAAAGTGGCCCTGATCTTTTGACCTGTGGTGCCATGAGCATTATTGAAAATACTTCACAACATAATTTGCTCATTGCCTCCTTAGACATCAACTTCACTTACATCTTTATTAATAAAAGTGATTTCTCCTCATTAGTAAATAATTTCTAATTAAGGTAATGTCCAACTTGATCAGAAAGGTAACAAGCATGTAGGTATGTCTGCACAAATTGTTTGAAGGCCAGATTTTTCCCTTCATTAAGTACGGAAATGAGTTAAAGAGGACTGTTCAAAGGAAAATTTATCTATTCCAGCTTTACCATTTTTGTAACCCACAAAATAGGTATGTACTCCTAATATTGCCTATAGTATTTTGCTCAAATATCTAGGGATCCTGAGTTTTTATTAACAGCTATTTGACATATTGTCTTACACCTGACCAATTTGAAATGTTGCCGCAGCTTACTATGTATTTACTTTGGTACCTAGAGATGAGTAAATTACCGTAATTTTTATTTGAGGTAAATTACTGTGGTAAATTATGATAATTTTGAAAAATTACCGTAAATAGGGAGTTCTTTTGCTTGGTATGAGAAATTTTTGTTCAAACCATTGAAATGATTGCCCCACAAATGAATTATGAGAGCCTTAATTTATGATTAAGATTGCATGAAATATATACTGACTTGGCCTAGAGTAATATATTTTGAATTTAGTGGTATGAAAATTATCTGTGATGGAGGTGAATATTATAAAAAATAATGGTAATTTTCAGGGGCTGCAGTAAATTACATGAAATACAAAGGTATTACGAAAATTACCGCAGTAATTTTCTGAATGGCCCATCTCTAGTGGTACCGTACTTTACCAAGAGAAATTTGCTATATCCTGCCAAAGCAACATATTCCATACATAATTTACTCCTGCATCCCAAGTCAAGAGTGTGTAGATGCCTATTCTTAAAGATGGTTACTAAATCAGGAGTTAACAAAATTTTAACCCGCTTTATCGATTCTTCGTTCGAATCCGGTGAAAGGTACAATGATTTGGACTCAATTACATTACATTGACAGTTGGGCAGGGGTCTCAATTTATATAAAATAGTGCTTTTCTTATATATATATATAAACTTACCTAGCTTCCAGAGGCCTGGCAGTTGGGAGGATGTTTCACATGAGGTTCACATTCACATGTTTCATAAGAGGTAGTCCCATAATGTTCCAGCAGCGATATGACACCAATTACACTCAGCCGAATGTGTTGTCTTTTATTCTTTTAATAAATTTTATTTTTTTAAATCACAATTTTAGATATGTTAAATCAAGTTATCCTTATTTGAAAACCTGATACAGTTCTTTTCTATTTAGTTATTTCAGATTTTGAAGTCAAAATATTCATGTTAATTTTAACAGTTTGGTGACAACTATTTGTTTTTATCTACAAAACTGCTCAGATTGTCTTTAAGTGAAACTGCTAACTTAAAAGGAAAAGGCTCAGTAGAAACTTAAGTGTGACGTGTGCTGGATTTCTGGAACTCGGAATAAATATGTTCACATTTTTCATGGTCTTGGATTTCATGTACATTAATTTTGAATGTTAAAATCCGCAATGGTGAATTTTTAAAGACTCAATGATCTCACTCAAGACTCAATCGAGTCTTGAGTCCACTTCTATCTACTTCAAAGTATGAGTTGGTGAAGCTCTACAAATTTGTTATTTTCAGAATAAAATCAAGTAGGGTTCTTCTAACAAATAAGTACAAATTTGATATATTTATTTGTTAGTTATTGGGGAGAAATTTAGTATCATATAAAGCTTCTCTATATGGACAATTAAATTTTAGGAACTGAAAACTGTGACATTATAAAAATGAGGAAGAGGGCATTACAGGTGGCATTAACTTTTTTATGCATATCAGTAAATGCAGTACTGGACAGGCATCCAATTGCATTTTGGTGCTTTTAGTTCTGTTCCCTGCTTTTAAGACAGAGGAGGAACTGAGTTTCCCAAACTCTTTTTACTGAGAGAAATGAAGTGCCATGGCATTTTCTAGACAGATGAGCTGAAACTGTGACATTGACAAAATAAAAATGAGGAAGAGGGCATTAAAGGTGGCAGTAATTTTCTAAATGCATACCAGTAAATGCAATACTGGACAGGACTTCCATATAAGCATCCTCATTAAGTTTTATGGGCCAGATTGGTCCCAAGCACATAGCACCATGCTATGAGCTACAGATCCAGCCAGTTCAACTTCAGAAGAAAAAAGAAGCAATCACTAAGAGGTAGCCCATGACAAACTTGCTGTACCTATCTGATACTTACTGAAGTTCTTATGGAACTCACATTTTTTATCCACACGTTTCATCTTGTGAAAAATGAGAAAAATATAGATGAGAGGATAGGGCAGGGGAGTCATCTGTCAAAGGCATGTCATCTCCGTAGTGCAAAATTGGCTTCTTTGACAAAGTTCAATTTAAGAGAAATTGTTCAAAAGTTCAATTGAAAAATAATTTTCAGTGCAGGATCAAGGTATGAGGATGAAGAATAAACATAACTGTGCAGGACCACAAACATCTGAGTAGTACATGACATGGTTGCAAGAGTTTGCTTTGATCTTGTGAAAAATGAGAAATGGAGAGAAATATAGATGAGAGGGTTGGGCAGGAGAGTCCCCTGTCAGAAGGCTGATAGCGTAATAAATATTTTTCCTTAAGGGTAATAACTTAAACATACCAAGGAAATAATAATCACTTGTTTTTCTATTTGAGGACTTTCATTGCCATATCCCAGTTTCCAATGCACAGCATGCCTTCCTGCAGCAAAGGAGACTAAAATTCACCATTAGCATTCCCCCTGCCACACCTCTGTAAGGCAAAGACATAACTGGTGTCATACTGCTGCTGGAACCTTATTGAATCTCCTCCCATGTGAAACACCCACCCACCCAACTCCAAGGCCCCTGGAAGTCAGGAAAATGTATATTTTTCAGAGGTAAAGCACTATTTTTTCATTAATTAATGTCACTGCACAATCCTTAAACAATTCAATTTAGCCCAAATATTTTACCCTTTATTTCCTACCAGATTGGAACCACAAATTGATTAAGCCAGTTTAAATTTTGAAAAGTTCCAATTTTGTTACCACCTTACTAGTTTATTTTGAAATTCCCACTATTTTAAACAATGAGAGTCATTCTGCGGAGTAGACCCTGGAATTCTACTTTCAAAACCAAAAAGTATTACGGTTTTACAGTAGGAAATTAATATTTCTCACCAAGGCTGATAGTGTAATAAATATTTTTATAACCATCCCCTTAAGCACTACAGACATGATGTTTATATCAGCTCAATTTGAGGTGTGGAAATGAATCACGAGGGAATAATGAGAATGTAATGGTCATTTTCAAAAATTTGTAAGCAGTTTTCACTACACCCTGAGGTGCGAAGTAAGAACATTGTAGCAGCATTGAGGATTGTTCACAAGAGGAATATTTTCAGGCATTTTTATCATACCAGCTACTGAAATAATTTACGTTAGCATATGAAAAAAATGATAACAGGAATGAAATAATTATTAACACCTACAGCAGTCAAGGGGAACATTAATAGATTTTTCAATGATAAAGTACTTCCAAAGAATATTTCAGGATTTCAAGGAGGTTGGTCAACCTGTGCAAGGCAAATAACATATTAGGACAGGTGCAAATAACAGAACAAAATTTCAGAAACATATTTAATGCAGCCAACATTACACTGGCTCACATTAATAACATCTTTTGCAAAAGAAATACATTACACTAACATGCGCATTGATCTCAATCTCTATGCAATAATAACAATCACTACATTTTAAAATAATAGAAATAAAACCCACTGAAGAGAAATCCCACATAAAACTGAAATTGGGAACATAATGTCAACAGATATGCACACTCATGGCTAATATGTTCCTATTATCACAAGTGCTTGGTAAATTACACTTCCTCTCGCAGATCATTTCACAACAAGCTAACAAATACTACGAGAGAACTTGGTGCATGATAAATAACTGTCACCAGTTCTCACTTTAAAAAGTTTTGCAAAAATACCAAGGGGAATGATAGGCAATCAAAAAAAGTCTTTGCAACAGAACATTCCATAAAATATATATTCAAGACAGCTTTGAAAACACTAGAGTGACTAATACATTCTCGTCAAGTCACAACCCATACACTCTTTACAGGTATTTTGAAATGCAAAAATAAGTTACAAGAATATTTGGCAACACACACAATCTTCATGCCCACATAAGTAACTCGTGGCCTTCATAACAATTTCAATTCGCCGACGATGGAATCAATTTTCTCTGAACTTCCTGGTCCAATCCCTAAAACTGTAGCACTTCCAGCCACAACCTGAGTCCTTCCTGCATCTCGCACAACAGTGGCTGGGATCCCAAGGGACTTTGCATTCTTTAGGAGCTCCAGTAGACCAAACTCTCCCTTATCCTGCTTGAGAACCACCTACAATGAGGTGAAGGTCATTTTATGTAAGATAAAAGTCACAGGCCAGGCAAGATATGGACAGATGAATTGTTCTCTAATGAATTACCAGAGCAAATGGAACTTTCAACTTAAATTGCTTCATTCACACAACATTTATATCAACGTTAATATTTGATCTATAATGGATAAGAATTCCATCAAGAAATATTTGCTCAAGACAGACAGTACCTTGCATATACATTCTAGAAACTGTCAACTTCATCCACAAAAATTTTATCTCCTTTAGAAAAACTTCTGACTACTATAACACTAGAACAAATGAATATTTACACATGAACTGCCACAGAACCTCAAAAACACTCCATAGCATCAGACACACTGGATTCAATTTATACAGAAACTACCATTATCAATTAGATGTCTGGACATCTAATAATTTAAACCAAAGGTAATAGATATGCTTCAGGAAAAGGTTTTTTAAAGTACGTATATTCACTACAGAATACATGGAGTACACATTCTTGTAACATTTTGTATATTACTGTTTTTCTGTATTGATGTGTTAATTATGTGTTTATTGTGTACTATGCTATGTTTCAAATGTGTTTTTTCAATTCTTCATTTCCTGTCCTATGCTACAGCATAATGTATATTCTTTGTCTTTTATGTTTTTTCTATGGTGACTCTGTGTAATTGTATTTGCCTGCGGATAATAACATTCTATTCTATTTTAACATTTCAATGTCATTGTGCGATGATGATGGTTATCTTAAATTTATTTTACAGTGATATTCCCCAAGTCATAGTAATGTTTATCACTCCAACACAATTTACACTCATAACGTCAAGTTGTGAGTAATTTTAGGTAGCCTTGAACGAGAACCTGTTTCAGCTTACCATCAAATGGTTTCATGTTATGCTTTAAAAATCACCCTTACGATGAGATTGATGCAATTAATCAAGTTATATCAAACACAGCAATAATAATGTGTGCTCTACACTTTCTTTAGAAAAAAGCCATGACTGTACATTTTTGGACAGCAGTTTTATAGATTAAGATTTGATAAAAAAATTAGGTAATAAGTTGTACACTTTTCATACCAAATACAAAAAACATGGTTTAAATACCATCAAATTTGGTCTGGGCAAGGGTATAGGCTATTTATCCTCTCACCTCATACCTAAAAAAGAAGTTGTGCAGCATAGATCAGCAACTAGGTGTAGAGGAAAGAGGATGACAAACATAAAAGCTTTAACTTTTTGATGCCAATGAAGTGATCTATAGGCCTTTTGTGCTGTTTACAGAGGAGCCCTGCCTATCCATGCTAATGGATGGGGAAGCCCAAACTGATAAACAAACGTGACAATTACTCTGTTCATGTTTCACTGAGTGGTAGACTAGTCATGATTTCAGTGCCATGGATTCTCTAAGGCTGGTATTCATAGACGGGATGAACATTCAATGATTGGTGAATCTACGATTATTCGTCCATCATTGATTATTTGATTCATGTATTCATAGACAGTAAACAATCTACAATTCTTGAATCTAATTATTTGGGATAATCTGTAATTGGTGAATTACAAATCGGATGTTTGTTTATTTTTGGGTGGTATGAGAAATTGAAGTGGCAACACATTTTGTGGGTATCGTTAAATTTTTATTCAAGTTAAGTATATAATTTTATTAGTTGCAAATCGAAAAAGAAAATAAAAATGGATTGGCAATGTATTTTTGATAAAAATGAATTAGCCGTGCCTACATTAGAATTATTTCTTATGATTAATAACACATGGAAGCCCATACGGGTCAATTTGACCCTACAGGACTTTTAAAGTGTCACTACGTTCAAAAATTTTGAAATAATGGTAAAATACACCATGACTTTTCATGGAATGACATTGTTCATCTTCGGGTAAAACATTTTTATATATTACATTATTTTCAGTCCGATTTTAAAATATTACAGTGAAGGCCCGCCCGGGTCATTTTGACCCGAAGCCTTTTAAGCCATAGTTTCACCTACCAGTTTTATAATTGATGTTATCCCTATATTGTTTTAGGCTTACTACATTCTTAAGTATCCAGTTGCCGATGTACACGTGTGTGTGTACGTCACGTACGCACAAGTTTATATAGGGAGGTGGGAATGAGGAGGTGGCAGATGAAGGGGGAGGGGGAAATGGAAAGGAGAGAATGGTGGACAGTCATCGGTCCCTGACAGTAGGAAAATATGGGTGAAAGAGTTGGAGTTGAAGGTGTGGGACGAATTGCACATACACAAGAAGGTACAAAATAAAAGAAGATTATCCGCATCCCTTAACGATGATCAGAGGCATGCTAGCGCTAATCCCTGGGATCCTGGGGGTGGATGCCGAAGAGTTAAGCCCTGAGAGAACATCTTTGGGTCCTGATGAGTCCTCGGGAAACTCCGTCTCGTCTCCTCTGGTTACTGCTCATGTTGGAAAAGAGAGACAGCTGAGACCAGCTCAAGCTTTCTTCGATTCCCCTCAACGGCCAACACCACAGGATGGCGAGGGTTTCTCCATATAAAAACTTGTGCATACATGACATTTGTACCTGATGACACCTGATATTGGAGAGGGAAACATTGCCACCATGAAACGATGAAGAGCTATATCCCCAAGAAAGATTTTGAACATACTGCAAGAAATTTCAGAAAATAAATCAGACGTCAGTGATATAGACTCTGAATTGAGTGATGGTGATCAGGATTATCAACCAGGTGACATGGTGATTCAGACACTGAAGAAAACTTTACGGATGATCAACCTGAGGCGGTAAAAGGTGGGTATTGTATTTTTTGTGTCACAAGAGATTGATCGAAATAAAGGATTGCAAATATTGTGGGCACTCATCAATGCCAGTAGTATGATTTTTGTATCATAATATAATTTTGGCTGTATTTTATTTTACTAGAAGCTAAGAGAGGGAGTATTGAAGATCGACAGCTGGAACATTCCTTAGGCATGCAGCAAACCTAAGTTGGTCGTGTAGCAGTTGGCGAAGTCGGACCTGTGAACAGGGAGTAAGAGGAGCAATATATTTCAAGTCTGAGGATACTGATGAAGATGAAACTGCATCAACTATGGTTGAATGTGCTGTGTGTGTGGATGGACATCAAAAAGGTGGCGGAAAAAGTTAAGGATTGCATAATTTGGCTCTCCTTAAGATAGGCGAGACTGTTATATCAAAAAATGGAACGGTCAAGTGGGTGGTGTCTGAAATTGTAGTAGAGGCTTCATGGTGGAGGGCGGTTCAAAATATAGTGAGTTAAATTTCAAGTCCAACACCTCATACAAAACTGTATGTGGAGAATGGTCGCATCCTTAGTGTTTGGCGTTTGCTTTTTTCAGATGTAATGCTAAAGCACGTACAGACATGCACGCAAGACGAGGCACGTAGAATCACTAGCGATGAAAATCGGTCTGTTTCACTTTCAGAACTAGAAGCGTTCATTGCATTGCTTTACGCTCGAGGTGCAAATGGTAGCAGTGCTTAAGATTTAGATTTACTCTGGAATACTACGTGGGGTCCTTCACTATTTAGCAATATTATGTCTAAGAACAGGTTCAAAGAAATAATGACTTACCTCAGATTTGAGCGTAAGTCTAATAGGCTGGAGAGGTTAAAAAATGACAAATCCACTCTGGAATCTGAATTGTGGGACAAATTCATTGATAATTGTATACTTTGCTACAAGCCTGGAAAATATTTGACTGGCGATGAATAATTATTTACTCGCAAATGCAGACGTCCATTCATTCAATATATGCCAAAGAAACCTGCAAAAAGTTTAGTATAAAATTCTGGGTGCTAGCTGATGCTAATAGTAACTACATACGTAATGCAATACCTTATATTGGGAAAGATGACCTTCATCCTCATGGCGAGTCCTTGGCTTAGGGTGTAATCATGAACTTTATGAAGCATTATCTCAACAAAAGCAGGAACCTAACGAAAGAATTATTTTACGTCAAACGCTCTTGCAAGCAAATTGAATGCAAAACGTACTGGTATAGAGGGAACAATGAATTGTGCTTGTACAGAAGTTCCAGCAATATTTAAAAATTGAGATGCTCCTATGTATTCCACTGCCGTTCTACAGTCTGATGACATGAAGCTTACTTCATATCAGTGTAGGAAGAAAATTAATTACTGGTATTGAGTACAATGAGCCCCTATGTTTCCATTTCCATAGGACAAAAAATACTTCCAGATACAGTCCTATTTTATAATGCTACAAAAAGTGGCGTTGACTGTTTAGATCAAATAGCACGTAAGTACTCTGTGCGAGCTTATACATGCTGCTGGCCAGTATTGGTGTTTTACAATTTGTTGGATCACTCAGCCATAAATGCAAGTGTACTTTACCCTGAAATTACAGGGATAGAAGTACCTCGGCACAAATTTCTGCTACAATTAGCCTCTGAATTATGTGAATCTTTTTGTGCAAATTTCTCGGGCTCGCCACCGGGTAAGATATTCATAGGCAGCCGACGTTTCGGGTTCCGACTCGTTACCCATTCTCAAGGCTACTGATGCGAGCTTGAAAAGACAGTTTAATTTGGCGCTAGGCGGGGCGGGATTGGTCGAGCCCCGATTGTAGTGGTGGAGGACTGTTGACCAGCTCTTAGCTCTGGCGTTCTGAATTCTTCTCAGAATTCTATTCCAAGAGCTGCTGATCGTGTAACCAATATCCCAGTTGAAATTCTTCCTCTTCAACCTTATCTCTATCGCCTCTTTGGTTAAGCGATCCCAAAATTGGCCGGATTGCCAAAGAACAGTCGTGTCATCCCAAATAATCTTATGGTCCCGACTCAGGCTATGCTCAATTACTGCTGATTTTTCCGGTTGACCAAGCCGGAAATGCCAACGGTGTTCCTTCCGACGAGTGGATATAGTTTACCCAGTCTCTCCCACGTAGACTTCACCACATTCGCATGGGATGTGAATCTTACAAACAGTCAAGGGTATTGCGCAATATTGTAGATTAAAATCCCCATCATGAAAAAATAAGAAAGTGTCTCATATCAAAATGCAAGGGAAATAAAAACAAGACAATGGATTCGTGCTATAGGTGCAAGAGGCCGGTATGTGGTAAATGTACTACATTGTTGTCGAAGACATGCATTGATTGTGATATCAATTATTCCAATGATTGTTCAATAAAATGTTCAACAAAATGTTCAAAAATATTGATTGCATTATAATCATTATTATTGGCAGTGTTATAACTTCTATTGATAATGTTTCACCATAAATTGGAAATAAAAACTCCAAAAATGGCAAAAGAGATACTTCGGGTCAAAATGACTTGTGTGGGCTTTCTAGGAGGGAAAAAAATTCCGGGCCTCCGCGTGTTAAACGTTAATGAAGGTGCTACTACGGAAAATCAACAAACATTAATCTCGTATTTTGGCAAGTGTTGATGATGTAGTGTGTGCTGTTTAAAGTCAGGAATTGTCTGACCATCAGTGTGGTCTCCTCTTTTTTCTATCCCCACAAAGAGACACCTAATCGTCACCTGAACTTTGTAAGATGCAGGTGGTCTGATTGTGTCAGCTATTTGGACGGCTAAAAGATTAGTTATACGTTTCACAGTTCTGGACACCGTTTGCTACGAAAAAGAACTAGGAATCCCAACATATGTATGTAAAACACCAACGAAGATGAAGATTAGCAGTATTTATAACTGATCATTTCCGATAAAGACAATTTGAAATAAGTAAATAGTAGAGATTGATGGTAGCTTACGAGTAAAACATTCATGGCAATTTCAGCCGATGTTAAATTCAGCATGGAGATTTTGTAAAATACTGCATGATTAACAACCACTGATGCCTAAGCGTAAAATCTGAAAGCAATGAGCCACAGTAGCACAAGAGGAACTGTCAGTCCTCGCGGAAAGTGTCGATATATGAACATCAGTTCTAGGAACAATATACTCAATCACTATGGGTTTTGAGATTGGGTATCCTCTATTAAACTCTTCGTCTGTCAACTCCCACGTCTATTGTTACAGCAAGTTAGATTACGGTTTTTGAAACAGAGATTGATGTATATCATAAGCGGTCCATCACCAGACCACAGTGAGGCTTAATGCCTTTAAAGATTCAAACTGGAGTACGAATTTTGTGGATAGTGTCACGAGAAAAAAAAGCGAGGTGAAGTCCTATGATAGGATATGTAACTCGGAGGAAAAATTTCTTACTGGTCATGAATATGAAGAAGGAAAAAAACTGGATGCACTCAGGCTCGAACTGCCTTACGATTCCACGGCGCTATCCACTACACCAGCTGATCTAATAGCGGTTCGTGCAATAATTATACTCATAAAATAAGTGGCTGTGAGGGCAATTGAGATGAGCGATGTGAGGCCCAGACCAAACTAGTGAGAGTAAATTCTCCCAGCGTTTTTATACTAAGGGCGGATATTGCCGATTTTAAATTGATTAATTACAATAAAACTAGGACAAGTTTTACGAAGTCCAAGGCGAATTAGTGTTGCCTTTGACTTCGTGCTCGACATAGAAATGCGGCATTCAAATCGGCGAGTCAGGGTATGTAGTCTCCACTTGTGGGTAATAATTCAGGGGATTTGTAGATTCCTAATGTGTGTTTTTCGCAGCCTTTGGTGATACTGTTACACGAGATGATTCGAGATGTGATGACGATGCGCAGAGGCCCGGTAGTGCAGGCTTTTCAAACTAGCGTTGCACGCTTATGGGAGCCCCCATGCCAAATGAAAATCAGCGTGCATAACCCCTAAATATAATTCGATTTTAGAAATTTTTTGCACACCTCATTTTCTCATCAAATGTCACCACCTGAGACCCATGACTTTCAGACAATAATGAAAATTGGGACACCCTAAGCCTCATGTTCCTCCTCCTGTATGTAGTACTGTAAACAAGGACAAGACTAGGGAGCCATCTTGCTCAAACTACCTAAACATGAGTGTACCAGATAATATTAGTCAAGTAAAGACGAAGAAATTTAGTTCAGGTTTGAGTAGAGATTATTTACTGCAATTAAGTTGTGAAATAATAGCTGGGGAAATTTTATTATATAATAATAATATTTTAATTTAATAATAATAATAATTTAATAATATAAATACATAACTGTTTTTTGTTCATTAATTAACAGACCATTATAATTACACCAGGGATACACTTAATTTACTGCAATACTTATGCATTCCATCATGTCCTGTTTATTTGTATCTAACAGTATAGCAAGATAAATGTTAGAAGAGGTCATTAAAGAACCGAATGTGTAGGAGTCCCAAGAATGGATTCCTGTGGTACACCAACATTAGCAGTTAATGTTTGAAAAATTTCAGTCAAAGGCTTGCTCCTAGCATTACAAGAATAGCTAATCAAGGTCAGCTAGGTACAATGTAACCCATTCAAGTGCAGCCACTGAGATTCGTAAGTTATTGGGCTTTGGCTGTAAAACATGGTGAGGCACACAGGCAAAGGCTTTACTTAGATCAAAGAATATTCCCAAAGTATGTAATTTCTAGTCAAGACTTGGTTGTAGATATATCAGTGTCAGTTAAAATGTGGCTGAGGTAGATCTGCCCTTCATGATCCCATGTTGCTTTCAGTTAGAAGTTTAAAACTTTGCATACGTAATTTCCCATAAGTAAAAGACCTTTATTATCAGCTTTGAAAAGACATCCAATACTGCCAAAGGTCGATAATTATCCAATTGTCTTCATAAGCCTTTAACCCTTTAAGTGCAGCATGACGTTATATCACGTCAAGAGTACTGTGAGTGTTCCAGCTTTCCTTAGAGAACTTTCACCAGGCCCCCTAGTGAAAGCAGGAACATTCACAGTACACATGATGTGATATCATGCCATCAGCACCAGCAAAAAGACAACCATGACGTGATATCACGTCATGCTGCACTCAAGGGGTAAATATGAACTAGAGAACTTCTTTTATGGAACTTTCCCCCAGGATTGTTGTGAAGCATCCACTTAAGGAGATATTAACAATGTCAGCTTGTGGTGATGGAATTACCTGAGCAGCGGCCTTGAGGTCATGCCTTAGGATGCTGTCAAGTTGACAGGAAAATTTGTTTGGGAAAGATAAGATTTTAGTCAGCTCAGCTGGGATTGTGGGGAGTAGGAACATAGAATAAGGTGAATGATAGTGAAGAGAGTTGTGTGGTATAGAATTATTGCGAGTTTGAAACCAACAGAAATTTAGATTGAACATATCAGCTATAACATGCAGATAACACACTTCCACCCCATAGTAGATGATGGAAGATAAGTTTTCTTGATGAGCTGAGTTGCCAAGTGATCTGCCCCATGAAATTCCACGAAAAAATATGACAATGTCTTTGAATTACTTATGAAATTTGCATGTCTTTTGTCTGGCATACTTTACATGGATTTCAAAATCATAATGGGGTTTTGGTAAAAAGAGTGCTAAGTGGGAACTGAGTTACTTGTGAATGTGTACCACCATTCAATTCCAAAATACATAGCTCTTTTGATAAAATCAACTGGGAATGGATACAAAATTTTAAATATTTGAAAACTACAATTTTAAAACAACACAATTATGACCTAGGCCATCTAGCAAAACCTACCTGGAATTTGCAAGCAGTTAAAGGAGTATATCCGAGGGTGAAGGGAGGGGAGCAGTAACATCAAAACAGAGAGGGAAGCAAAAGAGGAGGACAGTGTTAGGTGGGTGGGAGGGTCACACAATATTTTTGTGGATACAATATTTTTATTATTGACACAAGAAGAGGGTGCAACATTTTCAGATTTCGAGTGTTCACATTAGAATGGAATATTTCACAAGGAAAAAACTACAGCATCTCTGATTGGGTGACAAAGTACTCCTATAATAATTATCACAATTTCATGATCTAAAACACATGCTACAGAGACGGCACAGACAGGTAGGCATACATAAAATACTCATGCACATCGATTTAAGAGGGTCTTCCATGCAATAGGCGGTAAAATGTAACACATTCTATAACTATGGGGAATTAATTAATCAAGAGGTTAAATTCTACCTTTGGTTGACCTTGTGCTCTCCATTGCTCGGCAATATCGGTTCCTCGCACAAGTTCATAGCATGCTACTGCTGCGTGAGAACACTGAGAAGCCACTTTGCCACTGCTCATTCCTAAATCACTTCTAACTACCATTACCATCTTTGGTTTACACATGCTCGTGCCTGCACCATACGAACTGTGAGACGCCAAAAATACATGAGCAGAGAAGCATTAATATGTTATTAACGACAGATAAAGCAATGTGCAAGAGGCTGACATTAATTAATACTTTTGAATGTTACTTACTCTCTCATGCTCAGAAGTCTCCGCAGAGGAAAAACACGTTTTGAGGCACCTTTTATCACCCATCCACACGCTAAGCCTGCACTAAAGCAAATGAATGCATCGAAGTACTTCCTTCGTTCATCAGTTTCCTGAAAAGTCATCTTGAACTGGATCCTTAATATCTGGATGAACCTCTGGAAGGTCTATCCTTGGTATAAACACTCATGCATAACTTGAAATCCTTGACTTCTTGCTGACACTTCCTCCAATCGCGATGCTCGGCAAAACATTCCTGACGAACACAAAAAATGAACTCATACCACTAAAACAGAAGCAATTTTGTCAGCAAGACTATTAAGTTAAATACCCACCTGAACTCTGTGGTGTAACTCGATACAGCCAGTTTTTTTTAACATAGAATCCACTGGGTCATCATCTTCGGAGGAATTACTAGCTTTTGCATGTGGGGAACTCATAATCTTATAGTCATTACAATTCTATGTTCCACTTCGACATAAACAAAATAATTGCTTCGAAACAGAAACATTCACCAAATTTCCATTAAAATATATAGGTCAAATCGTCAAAATAAATCACCTTCCCACCCACCCACCTCAACCATATTTTTTGCGTTCAAAGTGAATAACGAAATGCACCTACACCGTTCGAAGCCCGGGAATACTGTAATTACTGTCATGAGCATGTGATGGTGACAGCAGTACAAGTGAAAGGCTAAGATTTGTCGTTATCTGTGCATGTATGAGCTTTATCTTGCGAAGTAGGATAATTTGCCGCAGTTTCTTTTGTTACATTTGGGTGAGTTGAAGAAGTTGTTATGAAGTTAGTGTGTGCAGAAATGCGTCACGTCACTACAAACTTAATCGTCGTCGGTGGCCATAAATATTTGATGAGGTAAATATATTTCCACATTTCCAGAACAATAGAAATGGAACCTGGAGATGAAGACACATTTGATATTCTGGTTGCTACGGATATTCATTTGGGGTATGCTGAAAAGGATCCGGTGAGGGGTAAGCGTCTCAAGAGAGTCCCACAGTCATTTAGGCATTGTTGCGTATTCATTTAATTTGCTATTTCTCTCGGCTTGATTCAAGATTGTGTTGTTTTATTGCCTCTTAGGGGAAGACAGCTTTATAGCTTTCGAGGAAATATTAGAAATTGCGAAGGAGAAGAAGGTGGATATGATCTTGCTGGGCGGAGATCTTTTTCACGAAAACAAGCCCTCTCAGCGTTGTCTCTACAAAGCCATTTCTCTTTTACGGCGCTATTGTATGGGTGACAAGTAAGTGTCTTTGTTTATCTAGCTGCCACGTTTCCCCAAGTTTGGCGAGTAAAAGTTCAGGTGAATATGAGAAACAGTGCACGAGCAGGTGTCCAAAAGAGAAATGTAACTATTTAAGGTTATAACAGTTTTGGGGAAATACAGCATCATTATGTCACTGAGACTGTTGCCTCTTATGTTCTGTTTTATATGCCCTAAATCTCATGATTTTTGGTCACATATTTCAATCAGTTCATCCTGTTGCCTTGATTGTAGAGATATTGGAAGATATTGTTCAAAGAACCTCCACATCCATTGTTCACAGCCAAGGTTTTGCTGTGATGTGGCACTTTTGTGCATATTGTACTATTGACCTTATTTTCTCTGGCTGTTATGCGATTTGCACAAAATTTTCATTACTTAATGGTTGTTAGATTGAAAGTTAATGCTTGCTTTTCTCCTTCTAGGCCTGTGCCATTTGAATTCTTGAGTGACCAGTCTGTGAACTTTGGACATTGCCCTTTCTCCAATGTAAACTACGAGGATCCAAATTTAAATATTTCTTTGCCAGTGTTTAGTATTCATGGAAACCATGATGATCCATCAGGTAACATACCCAATTATTTATGCTTATCAGTTCCTCAAGCTGTTAAAATTTGAGTTTGCTGATTATGGCCAGAATTTTGGTTTCTGCTTTATTTAAATTGAACAGCAATATACTGAATCCATGGTCACAACAGGATTGAACCCTTAGCTGAATAAATAAATAGCTGGTTATTCCAACAGAAATTTGAAAATATACTGTTTTGGAGTTGAAATTTGAATGGATTAAATTTGGAAAAATAGTCAATCAAAATAGGAGGGTACAATATGGAGCTGTTAATTTTATTGGCCCTTCTGCTATCAATGCTGTTTTTAACTGCTGTTTTATAAGTATTTCATCCTTTTCTACAAAAGCTGATTTGAAGCTGCTTAAATTTTTCCTCATATGAGTATGAGTGCCATTTTAATGCCTCTGTGGCCAGGCAAGCAAAGTAAGTGCCAGCAGATTCCTTACTCGATTCCAGCGGAATGATGCCTTAAGGATCCTACCGAGTGGGTCTTATGACCCATCCTTGGCTTTTGGGTGAAGATAATTGTGAACCTTCTTTGCCTTGCCTGCCTCACCCTTGGTAATTGCTCACGGTCAACAGTATGTGTATAAATTGCAATCATGTGGAGTTAATAGAAAAATAGTAAATTGGATAAGTAACTTTTTCAGTGATCAGAAACAAAAAGTAGTTATTGATAGTTTTAGTTCTGATATGGTTGAAGTCACATCAGGTGTTCCTCAAGGAAGTGTGATCGGCCCTCTTTTATTCATTATTTATATTAGTGTCCTGAGTTCTAGAGTAGGCAGTAAAATAATAGTATTTGCAGACGATACAGTTATCTACTGTGAAATGAGTGAAGACACAGACTTTGAACCTCTGCAATTGGACCTTAACAACGTTTATTCAGGGTGCCAAGAGTGGAGGTTAGAATTAAATACCAACAAATGCACCACCGTTCATTTCCTGCGAAAGTTATCACAAAAATGCCTTACCGATGCCGTGGGTGGAGTAAACATAAAGTCTTCAGATACAGTAAAATATCTTGGAATTACCTTAACTTCTGATATATTGTGAATACAGAACATATGTGGCGCAGCATTAAAGAAACTAGGTTTTGTTAAACATATAATAGGAAGGTCCTCGGAGGAAGAAAAAAGAGATACTACTTTGCTCTGGTAAGGCCACATCTCGAATACGCCGCGAGCATTTGTGACCCTGGTCAAATAGATTTAACCAAAAACATTAATATAATGCAAAGGAAAGCAGCACACTTAGTTAAAAACTGCTACGAGCATACATATAGAGTCTCACAACTTTAAGAGGAATTAAGGTGGCAGCTCCTAGTGACTCGGAGGCTACACGCTAGGCTTAGGTTGCTTGATAAATTCAGAACTGATATTTTTCAGAGCGACATAGAGAATATTATCATGACTCCTCACTACATCTCTAGGTCTGACAGAAGCGATAAAATAAGAGAGATACACTGCCGAACAGATAGGTACAAGAACTCATTCTTTCCGCAAACAATAAGCGACCACAATAAAAATTGAGCTCCACTAAATACACTCCTATAATATTTGTCACCATTCCATCTCCAAAAACTTACACCTTTACACGGCTTGTGAGCAAAGCCCCCTGCCACACGCCCATGCGGAGGCCCGCAGGGTATTATGTAGATTTAGATGTTTACCTAGCTGAATTACAATGAAATATTTGTTGTTTGGCCTAGAAATTCAGTTGCAGAAGTCAATTCTTTGACTTTTGCAAGAGTTTGCAAATATTAAGTTGAGCTTAACTGATTTATTAGTATAGCTCATGTGTCAAAGAAACTCTAAACCAATATGGGAGTCTTATTATTCCATATGAGGAACAAAGGACATATCTCATGTTCCTTTTCATAGGTTGAGGGCCAGTTGTATTCGTAAGTGTGTGCAGTCAATATTTTTTCTCCTATAAGTTCTTATGCTCAGGTACTCTAAACTTATACTCTAAACTGGGAAACACATGATTATAAATTTAATAGCCTACTGTTTCCTAAAAAATCAATTTACATCAATGTGGATCTCCAAATCCTCCTCATGGGTTGTGGCACAGTAATGGTAGCTGCCCAGAGTTGTCAAGTTCCTCTGACCTTCTTTTGTTGTCACTCTTTGAGATTGCGGTGGGGTGGGGGTGGTAACATTCCCACTGCTGGACTCAATCTTATTCTTAAACATTCATCTTATAATATGTGATTTTATGAAAAAAATAGTCTTGTCTTCTACTAGAATGCTTATGTCATACTTTCAGTTTAGAGTAAATTCATTCATTGCTTTGTAAAAGCTGCTGAAATGTGTACATGTTTAGATAATTGAACTTTTCTTAGAATAACACATGTAGTCTTCTAGTTACCTATGTGAACTCTATGAAAACAAATTCACTGTTCGAGGTAGATTGGTACCCTCTATCGCTAAGTTCTCCTTTGCTAAGGTTTTGTGGAGACTTGAGGAAGTATGTCCCTTTAATCATGTAATAATTCCATGGAGTTATATGTTTGTATTTCTTCTCAAAATGCCATCCAAAAGGTCTTTCTTCCTGGATTACTATTAGTCTTGCCTTCAATGCTCTGTGTTTCCATCTGTAGAAAACTTCTGAGTCTGGTCGTACCTCAAATGCCTTATGGAATAAATAATTTTATATGAAACAGGTATCACTTGATTTTGTGCAGAGTTGTTTCCTTGTGCAAAATAAGGAAACATTTATTTTTGTTACCATTGATGTCTCTCTTATGCGTGATAACTTAATATTAATGGTAGATTTTTTTAATAACCTGTAAATACTAAGTAAAACAAAAGTGACCTATATCTGTGATAACCTATATTTAATATGTTGCTACCAGTTTTTTAAAGGAAAATCAATGCATAAATAAATAATTGACTGCATACCCAGTATGTGATGGGTACTCATTTGAAAAGGGGCTTAGATAATTTCTCCTCAATGGCCAGGGAAACAGTCAGGGTCCACACTTTGTCCAGTCCCGATGTGGATGAATGGCATACCAAAGTACAACCGTGCTTGCTGAGAGTTCTGTATGGGGAGTGGTAAAATATCTAGGGGAACCTGTAGATATGGAAGCTTATATCAGAGTAACATGGGCACGAAAAGGTGAAAATGTTTTCCTGTGGTAATACCTTGAAGGATTATGAGTACAATGGTGAGGATGTAGGAGGAGAGTTGTATTAGTGACAGCTCAAAATTCACTAATAGGAGAGAGAAACAATGACAGGACCTTGTACAAACTCGTAACGATTGTGCAGGTTTGAAGCCATATGTGGAGTGTCTTATGATAGATAATGTAGAGACCTTGGGGGACGTGTGACTTATTTGGCTATCAATAGACATGTCTCCTGTAGCATTAATCTCAGCTGATGAGTCTATATGCCTAATATTTCTCTTCAGTTTATGTTTAATATAATAATGACTATTAAATAAGCACCTGTGAGTGCTTTCGGGTATTATTCTTTTTACTGATTCTCAAGTTTGTAACTGCTGCTAAATTATGGTAAAAGTAAACATAAGGTGTTCACAGACTTTTTTTTCTGAAAGTGCTTGTTTTCACTTGAGGGCGATGAAATATTTTATGGTCACATTCTCACACTAGGTACACATTCACACAATAAAAAATTTTGAAATGTGTTCATGCTCACTGTATTAAAATATTCTTGAAGTGTGGGGTGTGCTTAGCAGCCATCACATTTTTGAAAATGAGGTTTATTGACTCGCCTATGTCAATTCAGACTGCAAGTAATAAAAGGACAATTATATATAGGTGGCAGGGGTAAGGACTTGACCCATGGATGCTGTGAAATGAGGTTGTGAGAAAGTTGATTGATTTATAGGTGAGGGGGTGGATGAGGAAATACTCTAGAGGAAGATAGGTATTGAAATGATGGGCATGGTTGCTGAGAAAAGGAAACTGTTGGAGTGGATTTGGTGAAGGCAAAGTATATGGTTTGTGTTTGGTGAGAGGGGAAAAACAAGGTTGGACAAACAGAGTTTAAGGGGATGGGGCCATGTGACTGAATGATTAGTGAAAGTAATCTTTCCTCCACCCAAACCTACCTCGACCTATTTCTACCCAAACCTATTTCTCGAGACCGTTCGTAAATTGAATTTTGTCGTTAAGTGAACCAGCATTTTACCAGCCTCGGGATCGGTTTTCACATAAATGTTAATATTAATGTGTTGCTGTCATCAAGTAATGTAATCCGTTTTTAAACAAGGGTTAAAATATTTAAGAAATGTCTAATAAGACATAACTAAAATATCGTCAAAATTTGAAATTTGCACGCAATAGTATGCATATCGTAAAATGAATCCATCATAAGGTGGGGGTCTACTGTATGTTCAACATACTATTATCTTCATATATGCATCATTTCCATGTGTTACAAGGTCAATTAATTTTTCTATGTAGGATCTGATGCTTCCCCAGCCTGTTAGTGCAATAAAATCTTCTCATGTCTTCATCTAGGCATCACCCAGAAATGCTTGATTGAATAATTTGCTGTTGCTAACTCCTATGCTAATCAGAGTCATCTTGGGGTAGATGAACAGTATCACTTTGTCTTGGTTTCTGTTACATTACCGTTTACCTGACTATAAGACCCCTCTTTGTTCACGAAAAATATGTTTCAAAAGTAGGGGGGGTCTTATACTGGGAGGATAAGCCAGAGGGGGTACCCATACTAATATTTAACCCTTTATGAACAACAATTTTTCTACTTAAGAAAAAAAATTTTTCCTTCCAAATCCCAATCAAGGGAGATAATTTAAAGCACGCCCATCCATTTGAAAAACATTTTTCTCAATATAGCCTAGAATTTCGGTACGAGCATCCCAATGGGCTATTATGGAATAACTTACATGGCTACTGAGGCTCAACGATTCTGGAGGTATGTGCCCAATTCGGTACACCTGACATTAAAGGGTTAAAGTTAAATTAAAGTGCTCGATTCTAAACTAAAGTGCTCTATTCAAACTTTGAATGATTTATTTCCTTTAGTATTCAAACAACATTTAGAAACATTTACTGCTCAATTACAAAACATGTAAAGCATCACACATTCTGTCATAACTGGCTGGGCACTTGCCTGAGGGCTCTCCCACCTGTTTTATATTTTTCCTGGAATTTGAGCCTCAAAAGTGGGGGGTCTTATATTTAGGTAAATGCGGTAGAAGTTTTTCATCAAGTGTGAACTGTGTTATCATTTTTGTTGCATTCAAGGCACAAATTCTGACCTCCAGTCCAATTTTTTGTAGGTTTATAAAATGGGAAAAAGTGGAACTTGCCATCAGTGCATGTTTTATCGGGTATACGTTTCTTGTTCCAGTGAATTGGCACATATCAGCGATGCATCTCCTCAGTGCTACAGGACTGGTAAATTATTTTGGATGGCATGGAAACCTGCAGCAGATAGACATATCTCCTCTTCTTATGCGCAAAGGCTCGACCCATCTGGCTCTCTATGGGTTGGGTTCCATAAAAGATGAGAGGCTTTCAAGGCTAATGGAGAGAGATAAGGTGAGGTGATCAAATTATGGAATTAACTGAAAAAAAGTTAAATATTACAAAATTTCAAAACGAGAGGCATAAGTTCCTCCAAGGATAACATTGTTTGGGGTTAACTGACACTTCTTTGTATCGCAAAATTGCATCACTATAGAAAACAACAAACATTAGTCACTGTGTTGCAAATGAAAAATTACTTTACAAAAATTATTAGTGGATACAAAAAATATTAACAGTGAGAAAATGGAAAAAACATTGCTAATGCTGGAACACACAACTGAATGTGATTAGGATCACTGCAATTTAGAGAGGTAGTTATAGTTGTATAAGATTATGATACATAGATGTAACATTTTCAAGCTTTTTTTGTAAGAATATACATCTCTACCAAATATATCCTCAAACCTGAAGAATCCAAGATTTGTCACTAGTTTTGAAATAGGGCGCTGTATAATTATGATTACTGGTAACAACAATGATAACTTGGTGATTCCACATATCTTTATCTGAAATGACCTGGGTGACATTGAACCCTGAATGTCGATACCCGAACGTTTTAAATGAAGATATGTGGAATCTCAAAGTTACCCGTTATCATTATTCTGACAGTGAATTCCTAAAAAGTTACACCTTAAACTACTGATTACTACAGGTTGGTATATCACAATGATGAATATTTCAGCTAATTTAGTGCAAATGTTATCAGTGAAATAATGTCTGTCTTTGGTTGGATATATTTTTTGTGCAGATTTCTCAGGTGGTGTCGGAGTTGATCTCATGATTACTATGATAATGAGGTGTTTTCATTTCAAAGTTATGTCTATAAAAGTGCCATATTAATTGATTTTTATTTTCTCCTTTAAATTACGTTTTTTATATGATATAGGATAGTTGACTTTCAAAAGGTAGTATTTTGTTCTATTTGTTGAATTAATGAAAATTAAGAAATTAATCTTAAAATAAATAAGGTTTGGAAGTATTTTATTTCTCTTAAAAACATGAAATATAGCTTTGATACTCAAAATTGACTTGAACTTCACTTGATACTTGAATTTTTGGGAGTGATTGACTTGAACTCAACTCGAGTTGAAAATCATGTGTTCATACATCCCTTAACATCACCCAATGATGTGACATTTGCGATGATACCTTTAACCGCGAAATACACCTACATACTATGAAAATTACTGCTATTTTTCGTATTCAAGCATCATAAATTTTTGCCATGTTTACTTAAAGTATTGATTTCATCATTGATGTTACTGTTGAGAAATTCGTTTCTTATTTTCTAGTATGTTGAATAACTCTTTTAGGTGAATGTTTTGCACCCCTCCACAAATAAAGATGACTGGTTTAATATCATGGTCCTTCACCAAAATCATGTCATTCGTGGGACAAGTCAAAATTCTTTCATTCCGGAGACTTTGCTGCCACAAATGATGGATTTTGTGATATGGGGCCATGAACATGAATGCATTTCTCAACCACATCACAATGCAGTCCAGGATTTCTTTGTTTTGCAACCAGGTAATTAACCTAATGTGTTGTTTATTCCTAAGTTATTCCTAAGTTCCAATAATTGGGATCAGGTTGATGTGCTGGCTAGATTACTGGCTTGCCTTGAAGAAGGACTGGGTTCGAAACCTGACATTGATTGAGTTTATGTATGAAATCTCCCAGATCCTAGATGAATACTCAGTGTAGGGAACTTTTAGGGTATTGCTCTGTACATAGTATAGAATGAGAAACTTGGGGCTGCTTTATACCTTTCATTAAGAGCAGGATAATGCAGACATTAGAATTTCTCAACATATATCTAAGAGTCTCTTAAAATTGTACCTATCCAATACTACTTACCACATTTTATGGCCCATGTTGTGCACCAACCAATGAGAAACTCTTTAATTTTGAAGAATTTTCTTGTACAATTCACTGGAAAAGCACCAGATTCTTGAATTACTTGTTTTCCTCTCTACTGTGGAGGTAGGTGGAGAGGGCACTCGCTATGGTGGCCATTACCAAAAGCTGTGACATGGGGGTGGAGCCAAGAGTGTCCCATTTTACATCGATGTCTGAAAGTAATGGGTCTCAGGTGGTGACATTTGATGAGAAAATGAGGCGTGCAAAGAATTTTTGAAATCGGATTATATTTTGGGGTCGCGCACGCAGCGATTCAGTAACATGGGGCTCCCATAAGCACACACCGCCCGTTGGAAAAGCCCGCCCTCCAGGGCCTCCGCCTTGCCCCTCACCATTTCTTCCCCCGCCTATTGAAGGTTCTGATATGTAGGCTTAAATTGGTTACCACTTTGGGAAGGGGGGGTCATTAATGACCTCGCTGAGCCGAGTTGCTCTCATCAAGGAGTATTCTCAGGTTGGATTGACCAAGGATGAGTAGCAAATGCAGCATCTACTACAAATACCGTATATTTCGGCAGATAAGACGATACTTGAATCATTAAAAAAGGCCCCCAAAATCTGGGGTCGTCTTATCGGACAGATACAAAAAAAATAGGTTGAAATTTATTTAAATTAAAATCATTATAAAATAAGACAAAACACTCCAAATCAATGTATTTAAAATCCTGCAAAATCCTCAAACTCATCATCTGAGGCATATAGCTCCTCAAGTACATCCTCACTTTCGGCCGTTGATAGTTTGGGGGTCGTCCTTTTGGGCTGATATATGCTTAAACTATAAAAATTTGTCGAAAATTTTCACCTCGTCTTTCTTCAAGGTCGTCTTATCTGCGGAAATATATGGTAGTCTCCAAGACACCGCAAAGCTATGCCAAAGATGACACTCAGTCTTCGATGCAAATATTTTTTGAGAACAATGTAGTAAAATCCTCAAAATGAGTGATATCAGATGGCATTTGAGAGAGCACCAAAAAGACAAAGAACAGGCAGCTGCACAAATTAGCTCTGGCCGAACATACCTGGAGTGGACCTTGCCGCAATATGAATGTTGAAGAGGCAAAATTAATTGCAAAAGAGAACCGCTACTTCCCCAGACTCATCATTTAGGCCATTGAAATTGTAAAAACACTGGAAAATATCAACAGAGAAGATGGTTACACCATCTCCGATGCCTGGAAGAGTTTTTTCTTAAAGAGAAGAGAATCACCAATGACAGTGCACCTGACTGAATTGGCGCGAAAATCGGCTCTTATATAAGATAGGCACGATCACTTGCATTTTCGCCTCTGACCTGAAGAGGACAGCTGCAATTCTGTCGAAACTGTCATCTACGACAATGGAAACACGCAGAAGAGAACCCGAAAAGCCTTCACTGTCATCAAAAGACTCTGTCTAGGTGGTTTAGGTATGTTAATGACATCCACATGATATGCGGTGGTTAAGGAACTCAATGAGTTCCTTAACCACCTCAACTTATAGCACCCATTCATGAGATTTACAATAGAAATTGAAGAGCAGAGGCAACCACTGTTGTTGAATGTTATGGCCAGCAGAAGAACTGATGGGAGACTTGGACATGCAGTGTCCTGCAAAGGAACTCATACTGACTGATACGTCGATGCTGGTTCACATCACCACCCTCCCCAGGTGGTGTTTTTAATTAATTCTCTGCTGCTTGTGGTCTCAAGCATTACTGATGCCAAATCACTCCTAGCTGCCAAACGTAAACTGACTATAACCCTGTAAAAGATTGATTACTCCACAAAATTAGTCCTTATAGGACTGCCAGGTTAGATGAAAATAAGGAGAAAAAAATTATCAACTGACCAACCAACCTAGAATTGTCAGTCGATGAGAAGAAACCTTCAGTCTATGCGGCCATCCACCATATTTAAGGGACAGTGGAACTGATGATCAGAGAACTGAGAAAATATAACATAGTGACCAAGATCTGCACCACAAAAAAGGTTGGTGACATTTTGCTGAGCCCAAAACAATGGATTTCAACACCATGAAGGAGGGAGTTTACAAAGTCAACTGTAAAAGTGGAAAGTCCTACCCAGGGTTGTGAAACGTAACAAAATTTCGTTCCACGAACTGCTTCAGGAACAGTGCGGTCCAGAGAAACAGTATGTGTCACTGGACCTCTTCCGTAATGAAATGCTTGTAACAAAAGTGTTTCGTCACAAATGTGTAACCGAATCGTTCTTGAGAATTTTGTTACAAAAACGAAAACAATCGTTTAGGTTATGGTTTGCAAGCAAAGAAAATGGTTTGGTACGGAAGTTTAATATGCGAGAAGAGAAAATGCTGGCACCAAACTCAAATCGTCATACAATTCTGTTTTCGTCTGATTTTTAACACCTTTTTGAGGAGGCACCTCTCAGAGACGGTCATTTTAGAAGCCTCTGGGTGGGAGGGTCACATGTGGTGGGAGGGCCCCGACCCTGGTCCCTACCGCCCGCCTTACCGTTACCATCCTCCTACCCGTCTCTTCTTATTGCCCTTCCCCCGCCCTGTATGTCTGACCACGACCCACTTTGCTGTTTGGGATTTCCGTTTTCTTTTCACAAACTCATCAGAGGATCCTGCTAAATGCGGTTTAAGGGGTGTCTTTGCCCTTTTTATGGAATTTGCTCAAGAAATTCTCTTCTCGTTCCCATAATCCGGCTGGTCATAAACACTCCATTGTGCTTCTGGGTTGAGCCGACTGTCCTCAGGGCGGCCACCTGTGCGGAGGGCACAGCATGAGTACAAGGTCTTTGGACCAGCCTTAATTGCTTTAAGTGAGTTTCTTTAAGCTTTAAGTGAGACCTTCTCGGTAAACCAGGGTGGGTTCAAGGGCACTATCTGTTATACTGTGCTTTCGGAAATCTTCTGTCATTCTTTCGGCTCACTATTGAAGATGCTGTGGGGAATCCCAGATACCCAAATGTGGTTATTTCTACACTCCTGGCATCAGACATTAGCATGTCGGGAACATAATATTGTGTCTTCCTGGGTTATTTTCCCATTGCAGTCAGTGTCGAGCATTCGAGCAGTTGAGGTGTATAATTAATTTGTTTCAGAGAAACCAATAAAATGAGTGAAGGCAGGAGCAAAGTCGGCGGCAACAAACTCTGGAATAAAATAGAGTAATTTTAGAGAGTGAGTAAGGAATATCAATTTGGGAAATGGCTGATATTTATAACAGTGAAAGGACCTTAATTAGACACTTTCACTTACTGGCTCGTTTAAAAAAGTCTCGTATCAGTCAAAAGAACCATTCAGGAGTAGCGTAGAGAACTATGATGCTGTCGCAGACTCGAATACTGTCGGAATAATACAATTAATAATGATACATTGCATTGTTTGAATTTGCTTTGCATTACCGTTGCTAAAGTATTTAAGAAATTATAGTAGAGTAGGAAGGACTTCAATTTGAATGTATCTGTGAGTCCCTTTGTTTCATAGCTTGAGGCTTATCACTGTAGATTTGCAAGTGGAATTAGCATTTTATGCTATTTCTATGCTCATACTTCCATGGGAATTCATCATATTTGAAACTAAATGTCTGAAACATATATTAATTTTAATAAACGGTGCAAATTTTCTATCCCTGTAACAATTCCAGAGGATCAAGTCATCAGTAGCATCTAAAGTTCGGCCAGACTATGCTTACTCATTGTTTTTTCGCAATGTCTCCCAGCCAGTTTCGTGATGTTAGGAGTTACCTCATGAAAAACCCACCCTGGTTCCCAATCATTCATTGTTCGAGAAATCACATAATGAATGCATGGAATATTATGTGCTAAGAAAGAGTATCATTGGCTGTACCGTAACTGTAACCGAACAGACGGAAAAACATTTCAAAAAGCGGTCCAGTATGATACAATCGTTTCTGTTACAGCTTGGACCGAACTGCTGCACTTCAACAAAAGTGGTTCGGTTCGTACTGATCCCCTTTCTTACCATGGTAAAGGTTCGGTACACGTGGAACTGTAACGTCTCAGAGGTTCAGTTACGTTTCACATCCCTGGTCCTACATCGGCTAAACTGGTGGACCTATGTCATGAAAAGTAGAGTGACAGAAAAGAAGCAGTTCTGCCTCTCAACTGTCACTGGGCATTTTTGGTCTGAGCCATTTACTCATAAATCCTGATTTTGCTGCTTTTGCTTATTCTCAATGGTGTCTGCACATTTTTTTGTTTCAATTTTTATTGTAAGGAAGGAGATGTTCAATATTCAATCAAGTAATTAATGACTTTATGTCAAGGAAGCCTTGAATGTGATAATATTCTGCTACCTGGATACTGATATACCAATAACCAAACATTGACTGATATTCATATCAAACTTTAATATTTACTCAGTTCTAATTTTTTGTTCTGTTTTCTGCTTTGTAAATTTCTCTTATTTTGTCACTTCTGTCAGTACAAGTGTTAAAGGATACCTTCTATATCACTTTGAGTCTTGATGCCATTGCAATGAATAGCTGTTCAGGATCATACTTAAGCTGTAGGAATAGGTTTGTGATGATATATTTTTATATTTTTCCTTGCTTTCCTATGTAAGCTGGTGTTCAAGTGAAGAAATACTTTTTCCTTAGGTAGTTCCGTTGCAACTTCTTTGTCTGAAGGGGAATCTGTGGAAAAGCATGTGTTTCTGACGCAGGTGAAAGGAAAGTCTGTCAGAGTGTGTCCAATCCCATTAAAAACAGTTCGTCCATTTGTGTTTGACACACTCTGCCTGTCAGATTACGACAGTCTTCAACCGAGGGATGAGAAGCCTCTTAATTCTGCTCGAGGTACTAAGAATAAATCAGTTCCCCTCTCCAAGCATGTAAGTAAGACGATTTTTATGACTAATTTGTGGTAGTGTAATAGTTTTAAATATTTGGTGACCCTCGAGTGAATGATAATGGTGAAAACTTGGTGAGTGTGTGCTTGGAAAAAGTATTGTTTAAGTCGAATACATGGTTTAAACATAAAAAAAGAATACATATGCATACTTGCCAAAGGGGCGATTGTAAAAGCATGATTGATTTCGTTGTGTGTGATGAGAGACTGAGGGAGTTAGTGTGGGACATGAGAGTGATGAGGGGTGCTTAATGTGGAACAGACCACTATTTGGTACTCTCCAAAGTGAATCTGGGCAGAAAGTGGGTGCCAAGAAAGAATGTTGCATGTAAGCAGTTGAGAGTAAAAGTGGAGAGGTTGCTAGACAGTGAGGTAAGAATGCAGTATGGTGTATGCTTGAGGATGCTCTGTCCTTGAAGCAGAGGGAATGGGACGAGCATATCAGAAACGAGAATGTGAATGATGCGGGGAGTGCTTGAAAGGAGTGATTGTGAAATGTGCTGAAAGTGTATGTGGCAAAGGAGTGGTAGAGAGAATGAAAGGTGATGCTTGGTGAAATGAAGAGCTGAAAATTGTAGTCAGGGAAAAGAAAGTGGCATACAAAATATGATTGCTGCCAAATCTGAGGAAGAGCATACTATGGATCTCTTCCATGTAGATTCTCCCTACTTATTGTATTAATTCATTTTAAATAATAATGATCTGCACTCCTGTGAAAACTATGATATGGAGTGGAGTCCATAGTGTATATTTCAAGAGTTACTTGCCTTAACTTTCAAACAAATGGTGGATATTCTTGCTTTACATCTGCTGATTCGTCCATTCCCATGTGCTATCCCTAAGAAAATTTAGGAAAGAACTTCTCCTTCTAAGATGAAGCCTGTCCTCTGACAGGTTTCAATTGAACTGCTCCCTCCATTCTCGTCCTTCCTGTGCTGCCTCTCTCAGCTCTTCGTAACTCCTTCCATTCGTAATATCTGTCAACATTATTCCATCGTCTTTCTCTTTCCCTTGATCTATCCTACTATTATTCTTTTCAGCAGGCAATCTTTCCTCAGAGCATGTCTCATCCAGTTTGCCTTCATCTTTTTACTGATCTTCAAATATTCCTTTTCTCATTCATCCTTGCCAGCACTTACTCATTGCTCACTTTATCACTCCATTTTAATCATTCCATTCTTCTCCATAGCCACATTTCAAAACCCTCTAGATATTTCTCCGCTTTCCTCCTGACTGCCCATGCTTCATTTCTATAAAGCCGAATTATGCAAAATATTTAGCAAATGTTTTCCTTTGGCCTATGTTTGAATCCCACTTCTGAAATCTGTAGGACAAAAACAACACACAGATGTGTGTGTCGGGTCGAGCAGTCCAAAAGGGATAACGCCAAACTCTCAGGATCATTACTGCATGTATTAATTCTATTCAACACTCTCTAATACATAACATACCATAAGAATCCCCGAAGGGAAGACTCGATCGTTTGCCATAATGCACTCAGCATACACTGCCGCTTCCCAACCAGCACATCGTGCCCAAGGTCCTCATCATCCGCATCCCTATCTTCCTTATCCCTAAGGGCATTAGCATTAACCTCCTTACTCTTATCCTCCTAATATTCGACAAAGACCTTGGTGAATATTCACGGTCACATATAGAGATGCAATAAAGTGGCAGGCTAGGAAGAGCAGAGTGGCATATTGCGATACTCATAACACCACTGCGACTGCTACACCATATATGTGCCTTGTCCTCTCAAAACATTCACTCTACTGTCATATATCTGTATCGAGGTTAAACCAGCTTTTAACGTAATTCAGCTGAATAAAAACCAGCTTTAAAGCTGATTAATATTATTACTATGTGATAAGCATTTACTAATTCTGCTGGAACAACCTTTGCATACTGAAAGATGTCTTTTTCATTGTTTCAGGTTGAAGACTTTGTGAAAGAGAGGATTAATGAGTTGATCTTTAGGTCTATGTCCTTGAGAACAGGCAAGTGTTGATTTTTTATCAATTTGTGTGTTTGTGTGTGTAGTATAAATTGATAACATAGGAAAGCATGCTCTGTGAAGATTTATTTAGTGCAATTAAATTCACATTTGAGTCCTGGAAACAAAGAACTGTGTTGTGACTTACGATGATGATGATTGCTGAAGTTGAAAGCAAATTTAGGAAATTTACTGAAGATAAAAGTTTTTTTGACTTGCAATGTCTTTTTAATACAAACTTGTAAAAAGGATTGCCCCTTTAAATTTCACTGTTTTTGTGTACCAAGGGACTTCTCAGCTGTAAGTGTTGGCAAATTAGAATATTGCTGATGTCGGAATTCACTCATTTGATTTGTAGGTTCTTCTGTCAGTCATCTTTAGGGATTAATAAGAACAGCTATTAATCACAGGGTAATTATTGTACAACATAAGTTTTACCATAGACTGGGAGCATAGTGATTTGTGGAAGGAAGGGATGGGGAGGTGTTTATTCAAGGGTTATGGGTTGGGTAATTAAGTGGAGGGGAGGGGATAGGCTTGGTGAAGGTGAATGGGAAAGGGAAGCAACTGCATTTAAAATTGGGGAGTAGGCAGGGAACAAATATTCACTGATAAAAGTGACCTCAGGGTCAAACATTCTTATTGAAGTCTGTATTGCTCATGGGAGTTTAGCTCCCAACTATTAAATTATTTGGTAAAATAGTTAAATGGGTTACTTTTACAAATTCTTGGCACTGTTGAAGATAGTCGTCATGGTCTAAAATTACCATACAGTTCCCCTTATAGACTAGGAATGGCTAATTTTCCAGGATGCCTTCTGCATTGATTCATCTTCATACAACAGATTCACCGGCATTTCAGCAGGCATCTTCAGGTTTGAAGTGTGGATGCAGGTTTCTGCCTGTCATATATGGGGCTTTGTTTTTCTCACGCGAGGGTCTGATTGCCCAGTTGCTGAATGAGCCACTTCCAGGTGTTTGAGAGCAGATAGCTGTCCTCCCTGTTGAATTAATGCTGTGCTCCCTGGAAAATTAGCCACCCCTACTCCACCACTCCACAGAAGCCTTAATCAATACCCCTTATAGACTTTTAAGCAGTAGATTATTGGTTTTGATTTTTTTTTTGATGCCTGTGTCTTTTGCGAAGCAATCAGTCTTTAGAAGTCTTTATGTTCAAAGTAGTAGAATGCACTAAACTTCTTGGCAATGTGTTTTAGATTGGCTCAATTTAGGACATCATCAAAATCAATGGCCATTAGTTCTATAATGCTGAGAGATAGGAAGGGGTGGAGCGTATTTCTCTATTTTCCTTGCATAGGTCTAATTAAAATCAGAGGTCGCTCTATATCTGGAGTCTCTCCGTTTGCGGCTGCTTACCCTCTGCACAGCAGATGTGGTCATCCTTTGCACAGAGAACCAATGTGGTGAGGGGAGGTTTTTATTAACCAGTCGGGTCTAGGTCCATCATGTTCTGTAGAGACCAGGGGTACCCTGTGGAGGATGTGGCTCTATTTCATGCATGACAGTCTTGGAGAGCAATGAACATGTTTTACCCTTCGACCCATTCTGGGATCACTGATCTCTCACCCTGATAAAAATTGATTTCTCTGGTATCACTCTTTTTTTCCTTCAATGTGCCTTTGATTCATTTTTAATTTGCAATGATGGACGACGATTGCCACATTGTGGTACTTAAAATTTAGCAGAATTGCACTATATTACAGGCCTTTGGTGGCTGTTGTCTTCGAGGCCTCAGTCTTCTGAGGCTAGATGAACAAAATAGAGTGATTTGCACATTTCTTTTTAGCTCTCTGGTATGGCTGATATGCATGAGAGGCGTGTGTGCGTGAATGGCTGCAGTGATCTGTTTCATCAGGGAAATATTTTCTAGTTTCATTCAATTTTTTTGCTCTGTGATCGCCAACTCTTGCTGGCATTGGCTGGGTATTGCTTTGCATAAATTGACATATCGCAATCAAATAAGAGTCATGCTAATATCGATAGTCTCAGATCACACATCATTTGGCTGATCAAGGCAGTACTCTTGGTTGCAGTTTCAATATAGGTAAAGTAATAGGTATTTGTTCGTTCAATTTGGTTCAAGACAAAAATTTCTTTCCTTAGATCATGAAACCAAAGGTTTTATAAAATTGTACAATTTTGCCCTAAATTTCGTGCCAAAGACCAGAAATTCATAAAATTTCATGATTGAATTCTTATTCACAAAAATTTGATGAATTATTACTTCAAATCAAAATAAATTTTTTATTACTCTTAAAAAATTCATAAAAAATTCCAGGTTTCATTGCAATGAGACTATTTTCCTTCTTTGGTTTTTACATTATAATTTATATTTCTGCTTATTTTGTGTGAAAAAAACTGTTTTTTCAGGGTATGAGAAGCAACCTACAAAGCCATTAATCAGATTGAGACTCGAGTATAACCATCCAGATCAAATGATCAACCCTGTGAGAGTTGGAAATTGTTTTTCTGAAGAGGTAAGGTTATTCTTTTTGTTGGGAGTTTGAAAGTGAAGTTAACATCTTATATTTGGTTTATTTGTGAATACCTTATTTTTGTCATAGCTTTGGGCTTACTGAATAAAAGACCCCTCTCCCCCACTTTTTAATTTTTTGGGAACCCCTTTGAAGTGGCTGAGAATATTGATAATAAGTTTTTTTTCCTCACTGATGCACTTATGAATTTTCTTACTCTTGGCTTAAGGTGAAGTTCTAAATGTTGATCCCAAAACTATCTTGATATCTGTTTCATAAATGTAGAACCTATGGTGTTGTTGAATATGTGCAATTTAAGTTCCTTCCCAAACAAAAAGAATTCATACTGGTTTGGTTTTCTTTTTTCATCAGGTCGCGAATCCCAGTGATATGATTCTTCAGAAAAAGGAAGTTAGACGAGGTGGGAAGAAAATTAAGGGAGAGAAAGAGAAGCTGGACGAAGAAGCATTGATGCTGGCTGCTGAGCATGCAAGAGAGGTACTACAACTTCATTAGGGATTGCATTATATTGTCATGTTATTCTCTTTTGGCGTAAGCATGAAGAAAATATTTGTTACAACTTTAGAGCTTGGTTATTGTAATGTTTGGTTAACACTTACCACAAGATGATGTAGGCTTCAGCTTGGATTTATGTTAGCTGGGAGTTTGGGTTTTGTATATTACTCCGGTCAGTTAGTAGATGCAAAGGTTAATGATTGGAAAATATATTACCATCAGATTTCAAACCAAGAAAATGTTTAAGTGAGATTATAAAAGAACATCTTAATATGCAATTGGGTGAGTGTTTAAAAAATTATTATTATTGTAAACTCTGTATTCATTCCTATACAGGGATGCATTTATAACTTTTTTGGAAACTCTTGTTGAGACTTGAAAGCATGGAAGTGTATTTCCTAGAAGAAGATGGACCTAAAAACTTTAACTTCTATGGATATATCAGCGAATTCCCAACAACCACTAGGCAAAGCATATCCCCCTAATCCTCAATGTCTCCGTAAATAACATAGCAGTGGTTTCCCGGCAGTGGAAAACATATCATACATGGATTATCAATCACATAAATCCAGATTTATTGCCTGGAAATTTTTCTGATAATTTTTATCTTTTAAATATACATGCAAAATATGCTCTCCCAACAATATTTTGGCTCAGAAGATATTTTGTTTTGCCACAATTTTGAAGATGTGAAGGAAACATCCTATCCCTGGCATTTCCCTCTCTTCCTCATATAAGCATATACCCAGTGCTTGCTGTGTTTTCTTTTATGTTTTGGGGAAATGGCTGATAATAATTTTGTTACAGTTTTATGGTAAGCTACATAATAACAAAATGACTTCCAAATGGCAAACAAGGTTGCTGTAATATAACATAATTCTTACATAGAGCTTACCAAGATTGATAACCTTGCTTGCAAGCTTGCTGTAACCATGTCAACACCGGCTATTTCTGTGCATGCTCACTTCAACATTGCTCATCTTGTGAGGGGTGTGCCGAATTTTTACCAACCTTGCTGTGAAGATTCCTGCAATGTTCATTCTTGTGATGACAGGGTGCTGCAGGATTTCAGGAAAGCTCAATTGTATTGTGACAGGATGAAGATTCCTGTAACTTGAAAAATTGATCTTTCCTGCAACTTAAATATGTTTTGAACCTTACAGGAATCTTGATAAAGTTGCCATTGCGGTCTTGAAGCAAATTTGTGGCAACATTAAACCTTGCAATCACAATGTGCTTCAAGCTTTCAATCTTGATCTGACAAGCTTAAAACAATCCTGCAGCTGGTTTGCTTTGCTTTGTGGGCAATATTAACGTTGTATTTTACTTGAGGTGTTGACTAGTATTCTGAGTACATGACTGTGTTGCAAGCTAAGCATATGCTATATATTTTACAGTGTAACACAGTAAAGTTTACAGTTTTACAGTATACAGCGGAATTGAACTTAAAATTCACCATTGTGCTTATCAATATCCTTAAACATGGAGGGAAGACTAGGTAAAATTTACAATAATTCAATTAAAATTTTTTATTTTAATTTAAAATTGTCAATTAAAATAAAAAAAAACAAGTCTCTGGAGATGTTAGAAAGAGATTTTTGAAATATTGCTGTCTGTCTGTCTCTAATTAATATAGCTTTCATGCGTGAATTGTGCTGTTTCATTAATGGAATCCTCTTTCCTTTTTCCATGTGCAGCATCAAGATCAACTGGGTGAGATAAGAGTGGAAACAGTTGTGGAACAGTATTTTGATAGAGGTGGGCAAATGCTGAATGAAACAGGGGAGAAGAAGGCAAGGGATTTGGAGGTTGGCAAACAATCTTTTTTTTGAGTTGATACTTTTTGTAATCCAAGTGTTTGAGTGTTAAATAACCATATTCAATATTTTTCTCATACCTTAACTTTAGGTGTTATCAGTTAAAGGCCTTCTTGAAAGTGTTACAAGATATGTGGATAAGCAAGAATCTGATGCATTGGCAGAGTTGTTCAAGTAAGTGATGTAGTGAAGTATTCTATTATAATTTTGATATGATGTTTAAAATGTCTATTTTATTTGAGAATATTTTAATTGCTATAATTTGATGATTTGACTCAAACATTTTTCTTGTGATTGGTTGGAGGACTACATTTATTTCTTCTATTTACCTCTCTCTGAAAAATAAGAATGCTTTCATCATTTCATACAGTAGAAATCATTTGCTTAGACTGGTTCTTGAACCTGGACCCCTCAATATCCTAGCCTAGATCATAGGGTAGATAGATGCTGTGGTGGATTAACACGTTCACTGCAGTGTGGCCCACTGGTGGGTCATGCAAATCCAACAAGTGATGCTGCTGTAAAATTCATTGAATTATCCTAATTTGTGTGGAGTATTGTGAGAGAAGGAATCTAGAAGGACTATGATCCACTGGTGGGCCACACTGCCCTTGCAAAAGGCTGAGTGTGACCCACCAGTGGTCTTTGCTCAGCCCTGCAGTGAGCGTATTAATTGTTTAAAGCACTTGGTATGATAATGAGGGATCCAGGATGAATGACCATCCAGTCTGGGTGAATAATTTCTCCCATGTGGAATTTTCCTTTTATGAGCATTTGGGTGTGACTCCTTAATGATATTACTGTGGTTAGTCCCAATTTTCGGATATAATAAACAAGGTTTTCCTTATGGCACCAGAATTAGCATGCTTAAACATGGAGGGAAGACTAGGTAAAATTTACTAGTATAATGCAATTAAAAGTTCCTGGAGATGTTAAAAAGAGATTTTTGAAATATTGCTGTCTATCTGTCTAGTATTGCTAGTACGTTGGAGTATGTACTGTCTTTAACCAATTGAACAGCATCATCTGTAGTGCACATATGTGAGCAATAAGAAGGTCCTAAGATGTAAAAGTAAAAGAGAGGTGCTACTTTGCTCTGGTTAGGCCACATATCACGTAAGGTGCAAGAATGTGGGACCCTGGACATAAAAAATTAGCCAAAAAAATTACAGTGGAAAGCTGCATGGTTTGTTAAAAACGGCTTTGAGCAAACATGCAGTGTTTCTCGGCTTGTAGAGGGATTGGGTCTGGAATCCATAATACGCTTCACCATTTCACCTCCCAAAACCTCATCCTTTACACCTTTACATGGCTGGTGTCCCAACACCCCCTGCCACACACCCATGCAGTGCTTCGCAGGTTAGTATGAAGCTGTAAATATTTATTTCAATCATGTAATGTTATTCACAAAGTTACAGTGTTGCAATGGATCACCCTGCAAAAGTTTGGTTGTGGTTTATTTTCCTTACTTAGTAGGAATTATTTCCTTTCCATTGTAGGAATTATTTGAAAGATGTAGTCATATCAAAAGTAGTTGAGAATTTTAACCTCTACATCAGATGAATGTGTGGAAAAAATGCTCTAGTATTTCCCTAAGCATAGTAAATACTTGACCACTAGTCCCACTCTGGCTTATCTAGTGAGATTTTCGAAGCGCAAGGTTTTTACTCAATGTCTATGTGTGTTAAAATTTTATAGAAAGATAATGTGATTCTTAAATTCCGAAAATAGCAACTATATTAAAGTTATCGCTGAATCCCTCATGAGCAAATAATATTGTGTGCACCATTTGGTCGCAGTCTATGGTGAAAGTAAGGTAATTGGTAATTCTGATAGCAATCCAAAATTTTTGGTGCACGAGACTCAGGCTGATTTTATAAGACATTTATCGCTAAAAGAAGTTTGTCTTAAATGTCTGGAAATGGATTAATTGCTTAAATTCATTTATTCCACGTGTCACTAATGACAACAAAGAGAAACATTGGGTGATGAGAAGGCACTCCATCAAAACTCATTTCACTTTATGTCCATTTCCTCTTCATATTCTGTTTCCCATTTCCCTCCCTTCTTCATGGCTGGTTTTCTAACACCCTCTGACTCAGGCCTTTGCAGCTGTTCACATGTTAGTACATATGCAAATGTAGACTTGGAACCCAGAAACTACATCTATTGGATCACATTGTTAATCAGTAAGCATAAATAAGTTTATCGGGTATCATTTTATTTATTAGTTGCTAACTTTGCTTTTTTATTGACTTACTGGTACGGCATGTCAAAACAAGGTTTTGGTTAGAAACTTGGAAGCTATGCGCTTTGGCTTAGATTACTTGACAAATTCATACTAGGTTAGTTTCAGCAAAACTCAGAGGATATTATTTTGATCTTGCACTGTATCTTATAACGGCCCTTTCTTATGTATGCCGTTTGCTCGCCGCCTTGTGTAATTTTTATTTCCCGTCCTTCCCGCGGCTTTTCGCGCCACAGTCACCTGCTCGCACATGTTCCTGAAGCCTTCCCCTCTCCTCCCCCTCCCACCTGCACGGAGATAGTTTTCTTTGCCTCGTCCCGAATGTGGCTTAAGTCTTTTCGTTCGAGCAGGTCGAGGAAGGTCTTCCTCCCTTAAGCTTTGTCTGACCCGAGTTTCAGTGAGTTGTCTCTTTCTCTCCGTCCCTCTCCTCTTCACTCGGCTGCCCTTGGTCTTGTCTTCTGTCTCACTCATGGGACACTGTACTTCTATTTCAGGGTCTTTTTACCTGGGCGGGTTTTTCTTTTGGGATTTCCCCCAGTTGTTTTTGGTTTTTTAAGGTGAATATGTTTACCTCGTGGGCCTGAGGCCACCATCTATCCCGGCAAAGGGGATGAAGGCAGACTGCTCGCATGGGTGTATTCAGCATGACTCCTGCCGGTTCATCACCATTGGTGATCTAATTATGAATTAAAATGACCAAGCTGCCGCAGCCTGGAAAAGAGAGAAAATTTCCTAATGCTCCACGTGTTCCGGAGCCAACTTTGCTGACTAAAGACTGTTAAAATTTGGGGGTTCTGTATTCAGGGTTGGTACACAACTTGAAAGTCAGGGAACTGAAAAATTGGTCTGGAAGTCAGGAAAAAGTCATGGAATTTTATTGTTGGTCCGGAAAAAATTACCCACTTTCGAATTCAATTCGGCATGTGACTTGTTCATTTGCACTGCAGATCCCATACTTCATTTTGCTGAGGTGTGAGCCTTGCACTGAATAACTGGGTAAGGGTACAGCTTCAAAAAGACCAAAAATGCAGAATATCAACGGAGAAAGATAATTTCAAAAAAGTAAGAAAGAGTAATTCTGGGATTGGAAGCTTGAAACACGCAACCCTCTCCTTGCTTCACAGAACATATCTGAAAGATCCCCAAAGCTCTGGACTCAGTCCAGTGAACAAGTTGGAACAACAGTGAAAGTGATCCACTCATTTTGTGTATGCTTCACGAAATGTCGAGTCGCCTGAGGGGATGCACTGGAGGGAAATTCTGGCGAAGGGGAAGGGAAGCATTGGAGGGAAAGGCGTTGCCGCCGATTTCGAATGCTTTGGCGCGAGCGAACCTCGTGAAACTGTGTGCTATGGCTCAGGATTACCCAAATTGTAGCCTAGTTGTAGGAAATGTGCATAATGTAAGTCTCTATTTGTAGATGAACGATTCTTTTAGTCTTTGTTCAGATGAATTTTCCAAATAAGATTTTGTGCCGTGGGGATACATGTCGAAAGGAAGCCAAAATTCATCAATTTTGACGAGAGTTTTCTTAACTTGGGAATTTTGTCGAAAAAAATGCCCCGAGGAAAGCAAATATTGAACTTTTGTTCAAGTCAAAATAAAAAAATATCACTCCATAAGCGTAGCCCGGGAATTAGAGATGGTGTGCAGTAGCTTTTTTTTAGCGAGGTGGGAAGCTCCCTTAAGTATGCAATGAAATATCACTGTTCAGATATTTGAAACACTTTCTACCATATAGAGAACCAGCTATCAAGATAAATTTGTATGTGTTGCTTTATTTATGCTCTATTTTACGTACTAGAACTGATGTAGGTACCAATACTTCACATTTTTCCTTAAAAAGAAGGTATTAAAAGAAGCTGTCTTAAACCATAATGCTCATTATTTCTTTACTTTTCTTGAAATGAGGTGATTTTAAAAAGTCAGGGAAAAATCCATGTTTTAGTCTGGAAAGTCAGGGAAAAGTCGGAAAATTAAAACTGGCAATTTCGTATATCAACCCTGGTATTACATGTATTGTCAAGTGCTTATAGTTTGGTTTTGTAACTCAATTGTAACCTTAAGATTTCTTTATGTGCCATTAAATTTGTGAATGTTGTTAAGACCTGGAGTTCGCCATTTGGACATCTTTAGCGGTGTACCTGCCGGTGCACCTGGCGCCCTTAAGTTTTCAAAGCTAAAGATCCCTACCCACCCCACTCTACCGTGGTTTTTTTTCTTGAGCTAGCATATCTTTCCCTCCTGGGATTTATGTTAGTTTCCCTTGTGATCTCTCCTCTAGTACTTGTAGCAAGTGACAATCTCTGTGCTGATAGAAGTTGCAAAATACCATATGCTGTTGGAATAAAATTCCTTCTTTCCATTCTCTATTTGTAGAGATGGGCCAATCAAAAATTTGTGGTAATTTTCATAAATTACTGTGGTATTATACGTACTTAAGTTCTACCGCTGAAAATTACCTAAATTTTTGGTTTTATTCTCCACTGTCTCAGATATTTTTCATCCCAATATATTCCAAACAAATTATCTTAAGCCAAGTCTATATATATTTGATACAGTTATAGTTGAGGCATGTATAACCTTTTGTGGAATACTTTTACATATGGTATGTTTGTGGGGCTAAAGCTTTTATTACAGTTTAATTAACAATTTCTCATACCAGGCAAGGGATGCCAAATTGCGTGTGGGCTGGCTTATGTCCTTTTAATTTCTATATTTCTGATACATTAATGTAGCAATTGTAATGATTTAAATGTAGTTAGCCCCTTGCCATTGCTATTGGCTTTCCTAATTAAAACTCCAATAGCTATTAAACACAGAAAATTAAAAATTACTGGAAAATTATGGTAATTTTAGAAAATTACTTTAATTCACCGTGGTTTTACCCCTAATAAAATATCGTATTTACCCCTAATATTTACCCCTAATAAAATATCGTAATATACCCATCTCTAACTTTATGTGATTGTAGCAAAAAGAGGTTGGCACTCTTGTAAGACACCATTAACACACCATACACATCCGTCCTCTCTCCCCTACTTTTCTCTCTTCCCTATTCCCTTGTGTCCTTACAGTCTCTGCCACCTGCCTTTGTGGCAGCTCATGGGGTAGGTGTAGATGTAGATATGATGCAGTCAATGTTTTCAAATGCTAATTACTCCAATACGAGCATGGTGCTAAATGCAAAGCACAATGTTTGTTAATGGTTATTAGCTATGGGCCTTCATGAAAATTACCACAGTAACTTAAGTAAATTACAGTAAAATTGTCGTAATTTACCATAATCTGTTAAATTACTGTAATTGTTCGATATTTTCAGGAAAATTCTCCTACATTTCAGATGTTTTTCATGCTGAAATATTTCAAACATAACAACCATTTAAACCAAGTTTGTGTATTTTATACAGGCTTAATAATGAAATTAGGCATGTACAACTCATTTTTGGAATATTTTTAATTGTGGGATAACTGTGGAGCTATGGATTGAATGGTTTGAACAAAAATTTCTCATGCCGTGACAGTTTCGTAGTGGTGCTGTGTTAGTTTTAACATATTATTCCATGTCTAGTATATTATTGAATGAATGTATATTTTTTAAATGCTGTTAATCCCTTGCTATTGTGATTAAATTTCATATTTTATTCTTCACTGGCTTTTAGTTGCTGAAAATAAAAAAATATTGTAGAATTACTGTAATTTTTGAAAATGTTACCATGATAAGTTACCTCAAATGTAAGTTGCAGTAATTTACCCATCTATAATGGTGATACATAAAAGATGGATATGTACCTACCACAATGCCCTGTAGCAGTTAACTCATCAGTTCTGTAATGCAGATAACTTCGCTGTAAACACTGAACTAATAGTCAGCATTTGAGAATTTCTGATTATTCTTAGCAAGCATGAGGTAAAGGGGTAGCAAGGATAGTTATCAGAAAGTTTTCAGGGTGTACATCCAAGGCCAGGTCCACCTTAACATTTGGGATACAGGTGGCATAATTGAGGATTGTTTTTGGTAGTTGCTGAAGCTGGACTTTCTCTTGAGCTATCCCAAGTTGTACAATACGTGGGCTCTTGGATCTGGTGCACGTTTTTCCTGCATTTTCTTCAGTTAAATTTTCTGTAGGATGCAAACGAGATTTCACTGTTATAGTTTCTTCTACTTTAACTCCCATTTAGATACCAAATCGGTAGAACTGTGGATCACTTGAAGAACGACAAAGTTCCTGGAGATGAAGACGCCGTTATCGATGGTTTGGAAAGATTTAAGGTGAAAAGGCAACTGGAAAGGGAAAAAGAGGAAAAGGAACTTGCTGCCTATTTGGATAGCCATAGGAAACCAAAGGGTGCTGTAAGTTTTTTTTGCTTGTCAATACATATCTAAATTTAACTTAAAAGGAAGCTATTCTTTGTCGTTTCTCTTCCTGAAAAAAACTTTTGTATTTTACGTTTCTCTATACTTAAAGAAATATGTTTGTGTGTTGGTTAAAATGGCTCTACCTGGAAAAGAAAAAAGATTTTAATCAGTAAATAAATGTTTTCAGAAACATTTATGTGAAAGCCAAGATAGTGAAATAGTGAATTAAATTTCTTAAAAGAAAGAGGGGCAGACATTGTAGAAACCCTGTAAATGTCCTTAAAAATACATAGAAACATTGAATGGCCCATGGTGGATGGGTAATATCACAGTGTGTACGTTATTACTCTATAGTAATATGCGGGCATGTTTTTATGTTGTTTAACATTCATGGCTATTCTGTAACTTACTCATTATTCTTCGCGTTTTCCAAGCATGAGTTGAGGTTTGCCACTCTTTCAACTGCTTAATTTTCCATGCTCAAAGGTTTGAAAACATAGTCTTCGAGCATGTATTCCTCAAGGCCATTCTAGAAAGCAAAAATTGGATGTAACAGGACTATTGCTGCCTAAAGGTCCTCTTTGATGTCATATGTCTTGTCATGTTTAGTAGCTAAATCTTTGTGTGTTTTCAGGGTAGAGGTAGAGTTGCAGCTGCCAATATTGACTTTGATACACCAGATGGGAGTGGCCCTTCGAAGAGGGGTGCTGGAACAGGAAGGGCCCGTGGCAGAGGTCGTGGAGCACGAGGGGTAAGTTTGGAAAATGTATTTGAACAAGAGAAATGCCATAGAAATAGAGCATAATGTCCACAAATGAAAAAACGACTTCGTTTCCTTCCACTGATTTATTTTCTTGGTACGACATGTTTCGACACATAGAGGTCATTTTCAAGTACATTTGTTCATTTGTGAGGTACTTGAAAATGACCTCTATGTGTCGAAACATGTCGTACCAAGAAAATAAATCAGTGGAAGGAAACGAAGTCGTTTTTTCATTTGTGAAGGGTACTTGAAAATGACCTCTATGTGTCGAAACATGTCGTACCAAGAAAATAAATCAGTGGAAGGAAACGAAGTCGTTTTTTCATTTGTGAATATCAACTTCCACATAGTTGAGCCTGATACCATTGAAGGTACTTGAAAATGACCTCTATGTGTCGAAACATGTCGTACCAAGAAAATAAATCAGTGGAAGGAAACGAAGTCGTTTTTTCATTTGTTAGGTACTTGAAAATGACCTCTATGTGTCGAAACATGTCGTACCAAGAAAATAAATCTTAGTACTTGAAAATGACCTCTATGTGTCGAAACATGTCGTACCAAGAAAATAAATCAACGGAAGGAAACGAAGTCGTTTTTTCATTTGTGAATATCAACTTCCACATAGTTGAGCCTGATACCATTGAACGAGAGCATAATGTCTCTGTTGCTTGCAGTAAACTTAACTGGAAAAGTTTTATTAATTGTGTCAGTTTTAAAGGTGTAGACCTAGTTCCATTCCTTAAAAATTTTATATAACCAGCTATGGTTCAGCCACGAGCAAGGAGAGTTGCTTGAATGTTGTAGGTTACCACTGATATTGTTAAGGTAGTTTGAGCGAGATAGTTCCCTAGTCATATTTAAGACCATTTTCGAGTAATACATTTTAATATCAGCAACTATAGGGGGCATGAATTAAATGTTGCACTATTTATGGTGCCATAACATACTTTTAAATGACTAAAATTCTAAGTAATGCTATAAAAATATCTGTTTGAATCTTTAACTTGACTTTTTTTTTTTCGCGCATTACATTCAAATCTCCTTCACAATGGAAGGTGTTTTGTGTTCCTGAAAAAATTACTGTGGTGACAATATCATTATTTTTTAATAGTCGAGAAAACATTAATACTACTATCTGTTAATTTTTTGATGAGATCTAGGTGTTGGAAATTCCTCTTTTTGTTAAATAAGGGCTCTCTGATACCATTATACACATACCATTGCCCACGTAATACACGTACCATTTCCCATGGATTGCTGGTATTTTTTGTCATAAATCCAGGAAAGTAGTTCGGTAAGGGGATGATATTTTGGTATACTAGGAAATGCAGGATATTTGTCTTTAACATGAGACCTGATTGATTTCTAGGTGGAATGATTATTTTGCTCAAACTACCTTAAATGATAGATACAATATATTTCCTTGTAAAACAAGTAGAGATGGGCAATTCCGAAAATTACCACAGGAATTTTCGTAAATTACGGTGTTATTTTTCATAGTTAACTGCAACCCCTGAAAATTACTACAATATTCACTAATAACTCCAACGTTTCAGATGTTTTTCATTCTGATGTATTCTAAACATATTCTTCTAAGCCAAGTCTACTTATATATTTCATTCAGGCTTAATTATAAATGAATGCATGTTCAACTCATTTGTGGAATACTTAAAAATGATTATTACTTCAGGAATATTTGAGGGCCTATTGTTTGAATGGTTTGAACGAATATTTCTCATACCTTGACAAAAGAAAGCCAAATTGCATGTGGGCTGCCGTGTATGTTTTTCATTATCTTTGTATCTAATATGTTGATGTTGCAATAGTAATGGTTAAAACGTCGTTAACCCCTTGCTATTGATGTAGGCTTTCCTATTAAACCCTATATTAACTATAAAGGTAGTAGAGCGAAATATCATTTCACCTAGAAATCAATGAATTTGGAATATCTCACCCTTTCAATGACACCAAAAATTCAACTCCTTATCTCACTACTTTCCAAGATATTTGCCAAAAAATACATGCCCTTTTACATGGAAAATGGTGCATGCCCTTTTACATGGAAAATGGTGCACTCTAGCGAGAGCTTGTTTAAAAAATGAGGAATTTCTAACACCTAGATCTCGTCAAAAAATGAACAGTGTGTAGTTAGTATGTTTTCTCAACTGTTTTTGAACATTAATCATTCTGTCACCTAAGTAAATTCTTCGGGATCACAAAGAACCTTCCATTTTGAAGGAGTTTCTAATGTACCGCTGGACAAAATGAGTCATGTTATAGACTTAGACTAAGCAAATGAGACATGCTAAGACTTAGTTTCATATTTTCATTTTGTTACTTACAATTTCTGCTGTATAAATGTATGTTATTGTACCATTAATAATGAAATATTTAATTCATGTGTCCCACAGCTGTTGAAATTAAAACGTTTAATTCAAATATGGTCTCTATTATGACTTGGGACCTATCTCACTCAAACTTCCTTATTTGTTGAAAATTCAAAATTATTGAGAAATTTCTACAGTTTTCTAAAATTACCCCGATTTACCTTGGTCGTTTACTCAAATGACAATTGCTGTAAATTACCCATCTCTATTGACAGGTATCCCCTTGAAAGTATGTTTGTAAAAACTGAATAACCTTGAATGCGACGTCATTGAATGAGTGGTCACCCTGTGATTGTCACCTGAAGTAGTAGTATGCAATACTCTTATTCCAGAGGGGTGCTGCTGCCAACCGTAGAATGGAGGATGATGAGGAGGAGGACAGAGTGGAGGAAAATAGCGACGATGATGAAATCATGGATGTCACCCCTGCAAGAAGTCGTGGTAGCAGGGGGAGGGCTCGTGGCCGAGGGAGAGCAGCTGGGAATGCTGTGAGTGAATAGTTGATCCATGGCTTTTGTGTTATCTGAACTAAACTTCAAGACCTTCCCTTTAACTCTTCAGTCATAGCTTTTACTACTGACTGATTGATTTCATTCCTGTCACTCCTACAAGGAGAATAGGACCTTCACAAAGTGTCACCAGTGAACTCTTGTGTGATGTTTTTATGCTGGTATCAAGTTCAGGCATCCCTTTTTTTGGTTCCTTTTTTGTTTTGTTGTTTCTTGTATGGGCTGCAGAGATGTGTTAGCATCATGGAAGATATAATTTGTTCAACACACTAAGCTGAAGGGGGAATGTTTTTTTTCTGATGCCGTTTGGGAGACTAATTGTGGGAAGTTGTGTAGGTCACGGTGTTATAAGGCAAGAGCATGGGAGTTAAATCTCATTATTTGGAGGAGTAATTCCCTTTTTTTTCTTTCATTTCCCTAAATACCTCCCTCATACTTTTCCTTTCCTTCTAGTGATTCCCAATGATGATATATGACTCACGGTGCTTGTCATGAGTGTAAGTCATGGAGGGAATTATGAAAAGGACACATCTACCCTTCTTCTGTACTTCACCCATCTGAGTACTGGCAGATTTTTCCTTACCCCTACCTGTACTGGCACCCATTATTATCTATCAATCTGACTCTTTACATTTGTTTGACCCCCTCATTATCCAACTTTGCCTGGAGCTAGTTGGAAGATACAGGCACCATTACATCACTTGTGAGTCAAAGATATCTCCTCCTCTACCCTGCCTCTCTAGCTTACCTGTTGATGGTGCATCTCCCTGTCATTGCCTACCCTACATTGTCCCTGAGGGTTCTTATTCAGAGCCCCTCTCTTCATTGCATCTTGGCATTTCCGAAGTATGTGGCCAATCCAACTCCGCTTCCTTCCTTTAATTTTATTTCAATCTCGTCTTCTTTGGTTCTCTGCAGAATATCCGCATTAGATATTACTTCTGGCCAATGAATGTTCAGGATTTTTCTGAGGCATCTGTTAATGAAAACTTGCAGGTTTTGGAGATGGTTTTTGTGACTTCACAACTTTCACTACCTCAGAGCTGCACCAATGTGACGTTACTTCTAAAAATTCATAACTTTGTATGTATACATGTTTCTCTTGATTTCCACCCTGGGTGCAACTGAATGAATGTAGCATTGGCCTTTCTTATCCTTGTCATTTTATTGTCTTCCGCATTGCCAGATCTTGTTACTTCACTACCCAGGTAGATGAAGCTGACAACATCTTTTAACTCCTCTTCATTAATTTCAAACTTTCTGTCAAACCCGTTGTTGATACTCATTGAATTGGATTTTTTACATTCATTTTGAGACCAGCCTCATAGTTTTCTACATATCTTTATGAAATCAATCTTGTTTGTCATAATGTGGTGGAATTGCATTTCTCTGGTTTTAAAAACTGTAATTGTACTGTCCGCTCTAATTTAATTACAGCACATGTTTAAATGCCTAAGCTTCATCTTCAGGAACACAGAGATAATGAGAATGATGCTTTGATGATGTTATGTCTTGAAAAATGGAAGTCTTATTTTCATCATTAGCCCATGGTTTCTTGCGTTTCTGGCTTATGAGACACTTGGCCATGTAAGTTGCCCTATAATGTTGGCCAAAGAATTGAAACGTTATATATTATCCCTCTAGGTAATACCCTTCCAATATTCATTACTGTTAAACAGAGAACTTATCTTTTATTGAGCACCAAAACAAATATGGCAAAGTGTGTGATTTGATTATACTTATTTTTACTCATGTGTGGCTGTGAGCCTCATGTCAGGCAGATTCAACAAGTAGGTCTGTGGGCCGATAGTGATGTGGACATTGAAAATATGAGATTCCGGGTTGTTTTCCATGGATTTCTTTGAGAGCTTATCAGATAAGCCAGGAAATCTGATAATTTTGTGTGAGTAAAATTTATTAACCATGGACTACCACCAAGTGGCTCAAGATGGAGTTTTATATGTAGTAGTTTACTACTTGTGTTTTTCTTCATATAGTCATTTTAACAGCAATATTATTAGAATGTAAAGCTCTCGGGTTCCCAATTGGGTGATGGTATTTTGTTGTACCAATGTTTTGATGGCATAGTCTGCCATTCACCGTTCGATGGCAGACTATGCCATCGAACGGTGAATGGCAGACTATGCCATCGAACATTGGTACAACAAAGTACCATCATCCGATTGGAAACCCGAGAGATTTACATTCTAAGCATTCACCGGGAAAGCCTGAAATCTTACAGCAATATTATTGATACACTAGTTCTATAATTTCTTATTGTTGAAAGTATTTACTGGTGAGGTGTAAAATAACATCCTTTTCTTGAAAAACTACACTACTTTTGAGGAAAAATAACACTTTCCAACATAAAATAACCTCTCCTTTTGTATGTCCCTGGTTATAACCAGGGATGTTAAACAAAAATAAAGTAATGGTTCCGGAACGGTTCAGAGTGGGTTCAGATATAGTTTTGATTCACGGAACCGAATCGAAAGTAGGAACGAAAATCTCGGAATGAAAGAGGAATGAAAATATTTTGAGCAAAAACCCATCGGAACGAAAGAGGAACCGTTCTGATTTTGGTTTGGGCTAGGAAAAGTTTCGTTCCCACCTTCCCCCCTATGGCTCCGGCTTTCGTTCCGAGGAATTTTAAAAGTGTACATTGAATTTTCAAAATGTCCTGCCATCATGCCATGTATTCCACTTTCGGTATAGTTTGGGGTGGTAGTCAAGGTGCTTCATTATGTTTGGTAACAATGGAAGAAAATGGAAAGAAACAAGCATTTTTTTAATGCAATTTATGGCAAAAAATTTTGCCTAAGGAGGAATTGTAGGTTATACTGTATTCTGTACAGAACAATACAATCTCTCATATGGAGGGGATGTACGATGGCTCGCTTGGGGTTGATCTCAAGGAATCGTCAAAGAATATCCCTTCACGTACTTGCACAGCAACAGCGTAAACAATGGAAATCCTTATGGTATACCAACAGATTAATCTTGAAATCAGCGGAATGAAACTCGGATATCTGAACAGCTAACGTGCTGTGTCCCAGCATGTATCCGGTGGAAATGTGGCGCTTACCATATGCCACTGCGCCGACCCCCGCTCCACCTCCCTGTCCCTCACTGTCAAGATCACGTCCTTAGGATCACCAGGGGAAATGCAGAGGTTATCGTCCTCTAAGTATATACATGCGGACGGAATATTTGTAAAAGACTTGACGCAAAGCAAAAGACAAGGAGAGAATAATAGAGGTTGGGAATTTTTGTTTTCCCATCACGGCTGGAGAGCCCGGCCTCTAGTCTATTGTCCTCTTCCTTGGCTGCTGCATATCGGATTAACAATTTACCAAGGGTCAGGGTTTTTCCCGTCTTCCCCCATCGTCGGAAGAGACCTCCATCCCTGTGCACCAGTAGTCACCATTGTGTCCTAAAACTCTTTATATCTGTGCTGTGGCCACTTATCCCCCAATTTATTTTATAACCCTTCCACCATACACACTTCTTAACCGTTTCAATTAGGTCAGTGCCCTGTGTCCTTAGAGCTCGTCTCATCCGCCAGGGAAAATCCCTCATGCTTTCGGTATACAACCCAACAAGACTGACTGCCAAACCCCTGCCAGGGAATACCAGAATGTGAGGGGGCGGGGGTGAGAAGGCGATCCCTTTCTTCCTCCTCCACCCTCAGAACCGTGAGTAGGAGAGAAGGTGGGGAGGGTTAGGGGGTGGGAAGAGTGTCCAGTGGGCCTGCAGCGCCTACCTTAAGCCACTGTGCCACCCCCCCTACCTCCCCGTCCTCAACTGTCAAGACAGTGTTTAAAAAAAACTTACGTTTAACTTAGTTAACAAACTTTAGACGCCACAATAGAACATTATCGGGATCAATCTCTTTTCACTCTTAATAAGTAGGAATTTCTAAGCAAAATAATTTCCAAACAGTATTCACTTGTATATGGGGGATAATACTAAAATTTTCTAAGTCTGTCCGGTACAAGTGGGCGGAGAGCGCACGTTTTTACATTAGAAGTAGATGGTAAACAATTTACGATATGTGATTGATGGATATCTTGAAATCGTGATATTATTAATAGAATTAATAATTTTCAGTTAAAAGAAATTATTTTAAAATTAATTTATTTCTCCAATTACGAAGATTGCAAAAAGTTTTAATGTCAAATATTACACTCATTGCCATCTCTGAAATTATTATATTTTACATTGTTTCTAGTTGTTACAAGTTTCTGATGTTGACGTTAGTAAATAATCTGTTTTTGAGATGCGTAAGATGTTTGCTGTTATGGTATTCCAATAGTTCCATTGTTGCGCTGTCTCCAAGCCTACTTTGTAGGTGTAGTGTAAGGATTCCCATCATTTATGCTGTTGCTGTGCAAGGAATGACGATGATTCCCTGGGATAAGACCCGATCGGGCCCGGAACCATGAGTGCAAACCAAAAGTCCATCCGCCGCTTCACTTGAACTGAAACTATTCAAAAGAAGGAACGGGTCCAGAACGATATATTTTGTTCAAAATTCTACTTTCGTTCCGTTAATGAAACTGAAGTCAAGCTGTACATAAAGTTTCATTCTGAACCGAAACTATAATAAAAAAGGAAGCCTATAGTTTCGTTCCGGAACTTTTTGTTTAACATCCCTTGTTATAACTAAATGAGTCACATATGATCTGTGCAAGTAATTGAAGTGAGTATTTGCAACTTTTTTTTTGCAAAAATAGGGGTTAAAGTACTTGAAATTAGTTTTGGTCCCTGGAGACAGAAATTTACTGCTTTATTTTGTGTATTGTTAAACATTCTCCTTGGAATTGATCGTTCTATTTTCTAACCTACATTTCAGGCCTCAAGTAAAGCTGGCACAAGGAATCAACTGAACATCACAAATTCATTCATGAGTAGCTCTAGGCCTAAGAATTCTTATGTTTCTGACAGTGAAGATGACTAGTCCATGCTGTAAGCCTGCATCATGAAGATAATTGATTTGTGGTTGAATGTCTTCTTTTATTTTGGAATGGCAACAACCAAAAACATTATGGTAAGATGTTTTCAATTTCAAAATTAGTATAAATTCGAGTGTCCTGTATTGTTTTTGGGATGACATCGACCAAAAACATTTTGGTAAGATATTTTCAATTTCAAAATCGGTATAAAGTCAGCCTCTTAGTTGGGATGGAATAATGAAATACTACTGGTTGAAATCAATTGGAAGATACTTGAATCTCATCTTAGTAGAATTAGTATGTAATCTATTATTTCTTTCAAATCAAGGTTGATCAACAATGATTCCTTTCAAGGTTGAAATCAAGTGGAAGATACTTGAATCTCATCTTAGTAGAATTAATATGTAAACTATGATTCCTTTCTGTGATATGATTCAAAAGGTTTGATAATGTGTATGTATTTCATGCTTTATACTATTTAGGGCTTGATAGAATCACATTCCTACACATGTGTGTTGTATACTTAAAAGAAAAGTTAGGGTATTTATATTTTTTCAAGGATTTTATTCACATGGAAATCATCTGGAATGATTACTTAAGCCATGTTAACTAAAATATGGGGATAGAATCATAGATGGATCATTGAGTGATATTGGAAGAATTTTAATGCTAATGAATGTCAGCTGTTGGTTATGCTATTGGTTCTGTTGTTCCTATTTGATGAAGTGGCTATGATTCAGTGGTGATTGCTGTTGCTTTTTTCTGCTGCCATTTTTAATTCATCAAAGGGCATGGGACAAATTAAAATGAGGCAGCAAACAAAACCAGCAATAATTACCAGTTCGCCATTATCACTTGGTAATGTTCTGTAAATTTGGCATTGCTTGCTCGATACCAGTATCACTCATCATTGACACTCTTGAACTTCTAAAATTTTCCTCATTCAGTCTCTGGATATTCTTTGATGATAGTATCATTGAAAAGTTCTAAGAATTTTTTTTTGTCCTTAGCATAGGGTTGCTGCTATATAAGGTAGATATCATAACACCGTGTAAGTTAAATGGCGGGTATGCTCCATGGCATAATTTTTTTATCTGGCCTGGCTAAAATATTCCTTCCACTGCTAGAAAAGCTCTGATTTATAAGCTGTATCACATGTCTTCATTTGCTTGAAGAGTTGTAAAATATTTTCAGCAAGGAATACTTGCTTACTTTTGTCCTATTTTTGGTGACTCCTATTCTTGTTTCTGTGATAATAATTTATAACTTTATTATCTGATATGGGACCAAGTGAATCAGTTACATTGACGTAGAACACCTCAGTACCCTCTGTATGTCATTAGAATTTGTTGTGGAAATATTATTTGTGACTTTCTTGCTGATTTTATTGATAACTAGTTTGTGATAGGATGTGAAAGAGCTGAGAAACCTTGGCTGAAGGAAGTTATAATTGCTGAAGTTAATGATTAGGCAACTTTGTGTCAGGCTGTATGCTGTATGCTGTATGCTAACATTGGCTGGACTGCGAGAACAATGCCCAAATCATACCTTTAGACAATGTCTTCTTAGATGGGCCAAATTTTGCCTGCTACAATGTTACTCTGCCCCAACATATAGGGGCAATGATTCAATGATTGGTGACAATGGAAAACCTGAGTAGAAACCCTTAGAAATAGTTGCAGACCAATTGGTGCCTCAGCCACATGCTCAAATTTCCAAAAGTGGTGTCCTTAATTCTCACTCGGGCTTAATTAAATTGCCTTCTAGACAATCACCAAATATGGTGAAGAAGGAAGACCTGTTTGCCATTGTTCAGGCAAGATCTAAGATCAAAACCCAGTATAACAGGTCGACCCATTATTTTTAGCTCTACAGAGTTTATAAATGTGTTACTTTTCCTCAGTTTTTGTTTAATTTCTTCCTGGTCCGAAATTGTGAGAGTATTCTGAAAAGTACATAGAGCAAATCTGACTCCTTTCTTGATCAGTGTTGTATCCCTTTCTATGAACTTTGTGGACTGTACTGGTAAGATTAAAAGAATACTGGTGTGCCAGAGGTCTGGCAGGCGGTGAGTCACACGAACTATTATTCATTGTTTCATTTACTGTCTTTATAATTAAGGCTTAAGTCATTTTTAAGACAACCAGGAAAGTGTCATGATTGTTCGTGAATGTTACCATTTTTGTGAGTAATTGTGTTACCTCATATGAGGTTCATGTCTGTTTTTGTTGACTATGTTTGGTAATGTTGTCTATTTGATTTTTGCTAAGGTACCTGCACTGGTTTGAGAACTGAATTTATTAGTTCTGCTAACCTCATGGGTCTTTTTTTTAAATTCCGTTTATGGTATACCATGAAAAGATATTTTTACCCTTTCAAAGAGAGCTCTTCATTTTTTTTGTAGAATTTCTACGCAAATGTTTTGTAATCCTAGCAATTTTACACCTACATATTTCATTAACCTTATTTAAATGAAGACTCTAAAATCCTTTTTCTAATAGATTGTTGAAGGCTGTGAATACCCTCTTCCATAATATTTTAATATGCATTGGTGTGAATATGCTGCAAATCTAGCATTTGTGTTATTAATTTCGATCATCTGGGACTATGACTATAATTTTCTATGGGATCAACTCCCTTGATGATTTTGAATGAAAGTTATGTCAAGTGTATCTATATCATATAAGTCATAAACTTGTCGTGGCGCACTTGGGCTCTTGTGGTCTGGGTATAAATATGGCTTTTCTGTTTGAGGGCGAGTGCGTACATGAAAAACAAGGGTTTATTACTGTTTTTTCAATTCTCTGTTTTCTGATCATCTTGGATCAACTGTTTTTTGCATTTCAATCATCATCTTTTGCTCTTGGAATTGGATGTTTTATGCTTCTAAAAATAAATGCTGAAGTTTGACAGTTTTTATGACCAATCCAGTGGTTTGATTAACTGACGCTTTTGTAAATGTATGAGTGAACTATCGAGTGAGCAACTTTAGAATATGAGGAATTTCCTTTCCTTCATAAGTTGATGGGAATTTGTGATCTACCTCCCTTTTTTGTCACCTTTAAGGGTAGATTCTATGAGGGTCGTCCAGAAAGTAACCTCTTTTCTCGCCTATCGTGAGAAGTAGTGGGGGCAGTGCTGCCATTCTTACATCAGCATGCGCAGTGGTTCAGTACGCTTTTAACTGTCCCAGTCGGAGGATCATGCTGCCGTGCGTCTGCGAATTATAACCCCAAAACATGAGTGTTGCAATAGAAAATCCTCCCAAGTGTGAAGTGTGTGGCGTTATAAGATTTCTTTGGACGAAAAAGCACTCTGCAGCTGATATTTATTGTGAATTGTATGTGGTTTATGGCCCAAACATTATGAGTGAAGGTTTTGTGCATCAGTGGGTACATTTTTTTCTAACATGGATGAACAAACATTCATGATGAGGACAGGAGTGGTAGGCCTTCTCTTGTCAGTGATGACCTCGTTGAGAAAGTGGATTAAAAAGTTCATTAGAGCTGTCGGTTCACAATCTTGGTTTTTTCTATTACTTTCATGAAGTTTATCCTAGTCTTTTACTTGAGATAGTCACCATCAAACTAGGCTAGAAAAACTAGTTTATGCCCGTTGGGTACCAAAACTGCTAACCGACCTCTACTAAACCAAATGAATGAGTTCTGTCGTCGACTTTCTTTTGCTGTATCACCGCGAGGGAGAAGAATTTTTGAACAGAATTGTTACTGGCAATGAGACTAGTGTGGCCTACGTGAATACAGAGACAAAACAGGAGCCAATGGCATGGGGACATACTGATTCCACATGCAAACCAACAGAAGCCCATCAGACTTAGTCAGCAAGAAAGGTCTTGGCTACTGTTTTTTGGGATGCCAAGGGCATCTTGCTCATTAATTTTATGGAACATGGAATGACTGTCACTTCTACAGTCTACTGTGAATCTTTAAAAAGACTAAGAAGAGCAATTCAACATAAGCCTTGTGGTCTTCCAACATCTGGTGTTGTTTGTGCATGACAATGTTTGCCCTCACACAGCTCGAAAAACAAATTAACTTTTAAGTTGAAATGAGAAGTTTTTGACCATTCCCCATACAGCCTGGACTTGGGTCATAGTGACTTTCATCTCTCTGCTTACAAGTAAATGTGGCTTGCATCCCAGCACTTTGCTGATGAAGAAGAGCTTCAAAATACAATGACAGACAGGTTGGCTAAGTTCCCAGGCGGCAGATTATTATGGAGAGTCAAAAATGGTGAAATGTTATGACAAGTGCTTGAATTTGTTTGGAAACTGCATGAAAAAGTAAAAAATGTGTAGTTTTAAGTTGTATGTAATAAAATAGTTGTATTTATACTTGCTGAATTTTTATTTAAAAACGGAGGTTACCCTCTGTATGACCCTCGTAACTTGATAAAATGAACTACTGCAGAGGAGAGGACCTAGTGCATCAAATCATAGCAGTTACTCCTTACTGAATGTGGCTACTTAAGTGTGTGTAATGACTGTGCAATCTTTGTAGATGGCTACACAGCCTTTGTATTCATTTGACAAAACCTGTGTAGGTCTTTCCGGATGTCTGGATCTTGGATTTGAATTATGAAGAATTTTTGGGAAATAGGTAAGAGGCAAAAGTTGCTTTCATTCAACTGTTTTGTAAGAACTATGGCTATATGAAGAAAGTTTATATAGAGGAATCAAAATACTTAAGCAATGAATCAGCTCTCCTCTGGCTGCGTACATGCTCTCATGCATGGTTGGGAAGTTTTTTTTGTCTCTTAGTGCTCTAACGATGAGAGTTATGAATGACATTATTTTTCAACCTTGTTATGATAGAACTCAGTTGTGTTTAGATTTTCCCATGAAACTATAATGAACTTTTTGTAGTACGAATGACATTATTTTTCAACCTTGTTATGATTGAACTCTGTTGTGTTTAGGTTTTCCCATGAAACTATAATGAACTTTTTGTAGTTACTGAGCATACGGAGTAGTTGAAGACAATTGTGATATTTTTATTTGAGAAACCTGAAGGGCCTTTTTTGACAGAGTAGCTCAAATTGTTGAGTTCTTGGTAATTTTTGAATTTTAAATGTTTAACTTTTATGAATGGTTTTGTGTATTTGTTTCCTTGACCTCTTTACTTATATCTTAAAGTTGTGTGTTACTGCTAATAGAAGGACGAGGCTGGTGCCACTTATGACTTGGAGGATACTTTTAAGTCTCTAATAAGTGCAACAATTCAGATCAAACTAGCTTCAGGGTTACAATGAGGATATTTTTTACCCCCTTAGCACGTCTCTAGAACTAGCTGAAGTTACAAAACAAGGGAAATACACTGTGAAGCAGATATGTAGAGAAATTCTTTATTACCATGTGTCATCAATATCTCAAACTGAAACATATCGAGATACTAATTTGTTTAAACACATTTAATATTTTTGCCTTTTCCTTATTCCTATTACTTCCTCATCCATTTCCTTCATATTGGCTGGTGTCATAACACCAACTGACATTTATTCTTTTTACTGCCTTGTAGTCTTGTATATGTTGACAAAAACACATTGAGACATTCCATCGATACACAGCTCTTCTTTGTCCTTAACATCATCTAATCAGGAATGGGATGGGATGAGACAGATTTTTCATCACGGCTCTAAGTGTAACAATGCCATCTATGCCATGGTAACAAATGATTTTGATGTTCTTAAGCTTAACTATTTGAAGTCCATTATTACTTGAGTAAAAATCACATTGTATATTTCTGCCAGTATTTATTTTTTTCCTCTAGTTCAATCGCATATGTGTCATCCTCATCATTAGGTTCCTAATGATGATGCCGATGAGTCAAAGCTAATACCATGATCACTATTTTTTCCATTTTTAAGACTCACTTTTTAATTATTGATATATTGCTATGATTAATTTGTTATTATTATTTACTTATCTTTATTTAATTTATTTATCTCTATTTTATTTGTTCATTTATCTTCATTTTATTTATTTGATATATTTATTTATTTTTTTGGTTAATTTTACAATTGTGTTTATTTAGTCTTCTTTTTTCATTTATATATCATGCATTGTTTTTATTAAAGTTACCTTAGTTTCATCTATCTGCATGTGAGAGTGTTTTCCTGCAGTGGATTTTTCATCGAGGATATCACCTCCTTATGTTTTTTTTTCAAGCCAAATTTCGAGGGGGGTTTATGCGATACAATGTAGACTTGAGGCGTGAACATGTAATTCGTCAAAATTTGCCTTGAAGGAAGATGACTTGGTGGTGTAACTGGCTAACACACCTGACTGGCAATTGGGAGATCGGGGTTCGAATCACGGTCAAGTTGAATGATATTTTCATGGCGAATTTCAACCCTGGTGTATATGCACCCATGCGAGTGACTTCGTACCACATCATTTGTTAATGCAATGATTGGAAATTTCCTTATGTTTTCCCCACAAATGTACATATCTTTCTGTACACTTATTTCATCTATGTTTCTGATGAGGGGTTTGACGGAAGGAGGGACTTCCTTAGTCACAATCTTGTTCCAATAAAGACATCTTTTTATTATGATAAGTACTGGTGGAAATAAGGAGTGTTTTTACTGCAGTGACATTGCCACAAGTCTGTAATTTTTGTGTCAAACCATACATATTCTAAGACAGACTGCTCTGCCTAATCTGGAATAGCCAAGAGATTGACTCAGCTCTGGAATGAGAAAAATATCTCGAGTGATGTGTCTCTGGAGGTACATCCTCCAGGAACTATGAACAAGTTTGACAGAAGGATCATTTGAAGTTCAATACTATAGACAATTGGGAATGACAAAACTCCTGTTGCACAAAGTAGAGAAAAAAAGAATGATATATACTTTAAAGCTGTGTTTATGCTGGTCTTTTCATTACGATGAATCATGATGATAAGATCTGTGACAGGATCACAGGTTGTGGCATCACACCATGTCTATTTTCCAATCTTTCAATGATTCCCCTTCTTTCTTCATGGCTGAAGGTCTAACACCCTCTGACACCCCCCTGTCAGGACCAGGTTGGTTGATTGTAGAGCTGCGATGTGTCTGCCACGAGCGAATATATATTGTTTCTTAGCTTTTAGAGGGACTAGATTGGGAGCCCCTAGAGACTCTGAAGCTAAACGAGAGGCTTAGCTTGCTTGAGAAATTCAGAACTGGTGTGTTTCAGAGCGACACACAGAATATTATCATGATGCCTCCCGACATTTCCACGTCCGATAGAAGTGATCAACAAGAGAGATACATTGCTGAACAGATGGGTACAAGAATTCACTGTTTCCATGCACAATAAGTGATTGTAGAAAAAACAGCTCCAATCAAAATACTCCCATGGTAGATTTCTCCTCCAAAAACCTTATCCTTTACACTGGTGGTGTCCTAACTCCCCTTGCCACATGCCCATGTGGTGGCTCATAGAATAGTTTGTAGATGTAAGTGTAGACAAAAACAGACATAGACAATATGTTGAAACTTATATCACTCTTTTTTCTCTCCCTCTTCCGATTTCTTCTCCCTATTTCTCCCTCGGTCAATTACTGTTCAGAAGATGTTGAGGTTGTGAATTTTGTTTGCTAATGGCTGGTGTGTTTGGCACACTTGACACACTTGGCCTCTATTTTGGCCTGAGCCAATTAAATGTAGGTCATTTTAAACCAAGGATATTCTTGTTTTTATTACTGCATGCGTATATATTTCCTTGCCATAATAAGATCTATCTGTAAACACGCACGCTTACACAGGTGAAGTATTGGGAAGATGTGTTTCTATCTGCTTAGCGTGGATGACATCACAAATTGGAGCACAAACTATGCTAAATAGTTAAAAAATATTTAATGGATATTTGTTAATGGAAAGTACCCATTTTTTCGTCATGAGTTCACTAAAAGACTCAGCACCTCTACTAATTGCTGAGAAAGAATTTTCATTGCAGTTATATCATACTGGGGTTTTTACTATGTGAATCTCTCTCATATGTTATTAAACAACAAGCATTTGTCTCATGGACATAAATTACTCTGCTGTAATAATAATAATTATTGGTTCTTTTTTTAAGGAATTTCATTATATATTTGTATGCAATCCAAATATGCAAAAAAATCTGGAAATTACAGTTGAGCACGATGAATATTTTATATGGGCAATATTTATTCATCAAATAATTCCTCAAAAATTGCAGGTAATAGACTATATCTATTGTAGATAAATCAAAGAAAATCTCTCTAAACATCTTATTTTCAATACATTTTTAAGGAAACATGTCAAGCTTGTTGTGGGGGAGGTGTTAAGAGGGGTGTGCAAAGCACATTGCATACATTTGCAGGAAAAATGTATTGTGTGTGGCCTATGGCGTACATATCACAATCAATTGGATTTAATCTGGAAAAAAACTAGTCTTCAAAGGTAATTAGCAATTTCATTCCCAAAATTATGAATAATCTAGGAAAAATCTACCGTAGTAGAATGAATGAATAAATTAACAAATTATTCATGCATGCAGACCACTCAATGGTGTAAACATACATTAAGTATTCACACATGTTCAGAAAGAGAAAGAAAGTGGATAGGAAACAAAGTGACAAAGTGAATGGCGGTTTGAAGATAAAACAATGAGCCTTTTCCAAATGAAAAAAATTGACTGGACTGGGAATATAAAAATGTACATGTATACTGTGATGAGCATTAAAGGTTAAAAAAAAAAGTATAGGTTTTAAAAGTACATGGAAATGGCCTTAGCCGTCTTTGTTCACCCTACATGGCATTCTGTAATTAGTTGAGTGTGTGGGCTCTCAAGGAGGTCATTATCCAGTGTTAGGCTGGTGATGCAATGTGACCATTAACAGCAGGAAAATTGCACAGGTATCAAGCAGTATATGTACTAGTTGAAAGTCTATTAGTCTTCCAATAAGCAAATATTAGCCCTTCAAGTAGCATACCTAAAATTGATGCCGTACCAGAAATGGTTTACCCACGTGGGCTAGTAGTTAGCTCATGGAGTGTACATTTGGCAACAGCCTTCTGTGTTGGTCCTTGACTCTTAGCTAAAGGTAGAGCTCTTTATATTCTGATTTTTGTGGCAATGAATGGGTAAATATTTACAAGGTCCTTTTAGCCAGCCTTAGTGTGTTTTTTAATATACTCCACTCCACCTAAATGTCATCTCCCACTGATTCTCTTAAAAAGCTTCAATATTTCTATAACCCTGGCAAAAATATTTGGACTCTAACAGCTCTGAAACGTGTCTGTTACTGCTTTAAAAGACTAATGTCTGATCTGCAAGTAGTTTGTAACTGGACTGAATTTATCTGGTCTGGATTTTAAAGATATCTATAGATATTTCAAATCTAGTTAAGTAACTGACAACTTCCAGATAAAATATTAGTCTTTCAGAGCAGTTATAGCAGTCGCGAAAGAACCTGGTCCTGCGTGTGGACGATTTTGGGACATGGACCTCAGTACTTCTAAAACCCTGTCTGGCAGGGGGGGAAGGTTGTAAATTGTGGAGCGTCAGTGAGGGAACCTTGTGGCTGCCAACTTACCGCCTCAGTAAATTCCATGAGTCACAGCTACTTGGCGCCCGGTTTGCTGCATTTTATTCATATTACCACTCCTCACAAAGTAATTTGGCTCTCCTGCCTCGTTCTCTGCCATCCCCTTCTCTTCCTTCCCTCCGTCCGTTCACTTCACTACCTCCACTTTACCTTTCCCCTCCGCTGTGCAGAAGTGTGTCATGATCTTTTGCTCTGGCTATACAGACAAATTTCAGGGCGGTTACCGGCCAAATATTTTTACCTGGGCCCACAATTGGAGGCAAAAAACAGCCGTAGAGGAGAACCTTTTTAGCAAGAAAGGGGAGACTTGCATGAAGGTTTTCCAGACTAAGTTGGTTGTCCTATGTTTTTATAACATCACATACCTCAGTTGCTGTGAAGGTTTTTATCAGTTCTTAGTTGCTGTGAGGTTTCTTATATTAGTGTTTAATTAGTCTGTTTCTGTTCTTGCTTGATACAAAAACCCAATCAATCATATTGGAGAGACCACAATGTTCAATACAGTCGCGTTCATATTGATGAATTTCCGGGAAATGTGACATCTTAGGTGCTTAATGCTATTGAATGTTTTGTTTTCATACAGTTTTTCTCAAATATTTTTCCTCTTAAATAAATCATCTCTTGAGAGTTTAATCCAGTGTTGTTGCTGGGATGGGTAGGGAGAGCTCTCCACCCAAGGTGCCTTTTTTTGGCTTGAAAACTATTTTTTAATACTTTTCAAATGTGAGAAGGGTAAAACTAACCACTATCTGGAGAGTCAACAGTTCGAATGAATATCAGCTAACAATAAAGTCATCTTTTTCTGTTGTTTGTAGATCATTAACTTTCAAATTAGATTTTGATGCTATCTTTAATTGTATCGCTTTAAACAGCAATGAAATTCACTTGGCATTTTTTCACTTTAATTTGTTAATGAAAAAAGTAGAATGACCCTTTTTTAAACTATATTTTCTTAAGGTGTCTAAATTGGTTAGTTGTGCATTGTGTATTTTCTGAAGAAAGGATACCAATTCACTGACCACGTAGTGAGTGGCTTTAACTATGTCTACTCCACTGAATAAATCTACTATTAAAGATGAGAAAATGAACAGTTTTACATCATGTGGGATTATTTTTCTCAGCAATGTTTAATGTGAACAATTTTGAATTTATTACAGTATTACACCCAATCATTTCATCGTTTAAAAAGTTTTTTTTACTATAGTTATTAAACCAGCCACATGCCCAGAGTGTTGGAAGTGATAATAAATATCTTATAATAGCAGATTAAGTGCATTCCCCTTCCTTGAAAAAGAAAACATATTAAATTGTGAAGCTAAAAATGTTGCTTTAGCTTTACCTGTTACTGATTCCTGGGCATGCAGTTTGGTTGAACATATCATTTTCATTGCAAACAGAAGTTGGCAATATTCCATTACGTCCATTATTGTGTATGTCTTGAAAAGGATTCAACAATCCTATATTTTCTTCAAGTTTCTTCACACAGAGGATATGATAACAATTGATTTTTTTTAGATGTCAGTTTTTTCAGTGGTAGGCATCCATTTGGTCGACTGCGTCTTCCATCTGGAATTCAGCCAAGTATTTTGTAGTGACAGAGAAGTTTATCACACAAATAAATTGCCATTTAACACAATTACTGATACTCTGCAAGAAAATTCTCCTAGACAGAAAACATCAATGTTCTATTTTGTATTATGACATTAATTGAAGAAACATCATGATTATACATAATTTACTGCAATAAACATGAAATGTTTTTAACGAACAGTTTCTCATATGTTTGTCTCTCCAGCACTCCCTCTCTCGACCTGATTCTTTTTAATGGTGGGCCCGATCAAAGGAGAATGTCTATAGGGTGAGCGAAAGGGTGCTGGTAGGCCGTCCTCCACATCAATCTCGACATGTGATGTCCTCTTTGCTCTGCAGGCCTCTTGAACTTTTCATCAACATCCATTGCAGGGGGGTGGAGGCCATCGTAGGGCATGGGGTACACATCTTCACAACAAAAATCCATCGAAACGTATAATTGTTCTGCAGATCTCCTTTTTAGAGGACTGTTTGGTCTGTGCACGTCCGTGGAGGGCCATTGGGGACGGAGAGTGTCCTAGAGCGTCGGGCACCCAGGGCCGTGGCCATGGAGGGCGTTCCTGTTCCTCCGCAGTCCCCTCCTCCACCATCTCCTGTCGGCTGGGGCAGAGCAGCGTGGCCGTGTTGCTTTGAGACAAAGAGCTCCTGCAAATGGGAGAGGGGTGGTATTACTTCCCAGACCAGTGACATTGCCATGGGTGGGTTGGGTCTATTGGGTGAAGACATTGAGGTAGATTGAGAGGGGATTATGCCAACAAACTGTACCTTGACCACCAGAATAACAACCATATTTACATCTGCATACTACCCTGCTAGCCGCCAAATGGGTGTGTTACAGGGAGTGTTACAACACCAGCCGTGGAAAGACGTAAGGTTTTGGGAGGTAAAATGGTGACGTGTATTATGGGAGTGTATTTAGTGGAGCACAGTTTTACTGTGGTCGCTTATTGTGCGCGGAAAGAACGTGTTTTTGTACCTATCTGTTCAGCAATGTACCTCTTTTATTTTATCGCTTCTGTAAGACCTAGAGACATAGTGAGGTATCATGATAATATTGTGTCGCTCTGGTAAAAAACGAAATGTGGAATTGCAGGGATCTTTCTCCAGCCCCTCAAGAGAATGTAAAGGTTTTCATTAGTTCGCCTGTAAAAGCTTACGTTTGCAAATACGTAATTAGACATGATTCGATTGGTATGAGTAAAAAATTCGGCCGAGACAATTGTGCCTCCACGCTTCGTAGTTTTCTCACTTCACGCCCCCAGAGTTCGATTTACTTGAGGTTAAAATTCTCCCTAACTCTCAAACATTTTGTTTAATTCACGGTTCAACTATGATATTACGTTAAATATTTCACTTGTCATCGGTGAAGTATCGATTGTCTTTCTATCTTGGCAAATTTTAATTTTCCATCTGTAATCTTCGCGTGAAAATGAGGAAAAAGTAGATTTTTTGACATTTTCCCCTTTTTTTACACGCAAAACAACTTTCCAACCTAGAATGGTCGTTGTTGTCTACGGTACATCATAAGACGTACTTAGAATTATATCTGTGACAAATTTTAAGTTTCCGTAGGCAAGATGAGTCTGAAATAAATGTTAAATATGTTTTTAATGCCAAATTTGAAGATTTTTTCCCAATATCCATGCGCATTTTGAGCCATCTAATCAGAGGTTTGTATTACTGTCCATTAAACATCCTAAGAACTTCATGTATACCGCGTAAGAAGTGTCTTCTTGCCCTGAACGCAAAAACCTTGATAAAGTTGGCACAAAAGTTGAGTTTCGGTTATCTACCTACCGATAGATTACCGAAAGTATCGCCTGAGCGCCTCGTTTAATTCATTGTCGTTCGTGCGAGTTTAAGTGCGTTGAAGTGTTCCGGCCAGTGACGCGGCCAGGAATATGACTCAGAGGGGATACCGTTTTGAGAATAACCGGGAAGAAGGGAGAAATCCCCCAAAAAATATTTGTATTGCGCATTTAGTTCATAACTGCGACCGATGCGTGACTGCCATATTTGTCCATTTGGTGCGCTGATTTCTAAAATAACTCGGGAGTCCTACAGTTTTTTGTTTGAAAATTACTGAAATTTGTAAGTCTGTGGAGTGCGGACGTGTTTTCGAGCGGCCCCTCAGTTTTATATACCAAGTGTGTTTATTTCGTACGCCAACTCCGTGATTTTTACACGTAGAGGTGTCGCTACGACAGTGCATCTGTGGGCGTTTCATATACGCAAACAAAGCCAATAGTTTGGTAATTATTGTGAAGGTTTCTACTGAATGAGTGTCTGATCGTCGAATTGGTAGCGGGGGGAGTTCCCTTCGTCGATCGAGCCGATGTTTGGTCGAATTTGGAGGCAGAAGTCGAAATGGATTATCAGCGTCTGAGTACCTCAGCTTTAACCTCTATCTACTCTACAGCTTCCACTTCTTTGACAGCATCTACAACTACGATACCGAGGTATAAGGGAGAATTGCCAGCCTCTTTTTTCGGTAAATTCATGATTTCCAACTCCTTCATGTGGCACACGGCATCGCTGGGGTTGGGAAAGGACGATCCCCCGCCGATGATATCGCTTAGGAGGGTGGATGAGAAATTAATTATGATATTAAATATGTCCATTAATACCCCTATCAAAAGTTCGGCTCCTGTAGTCAGAAAATGTTCGAATTCTTCGACGCCCATTTGTTGACGCCCCCCCCCCCCAACCTCCAACCACAGACTACTCAACCGTGTCATGACCATTTTCCACACCTCCCCATTTCCTGGAAGGAGCGATCAAATATGTCATGTCGAACGGTCGCAGAGCTGATCTTCGTTCACTCCCACGTCCCACTTTGATGGTTGTTCCTCTCCCGTCTAGCGTTCGTATAGGAATAGATGCGTCGCTTATGCCCCGTTTACATTACTAGGGTTAGACTGATAGTTAACATGGCGGCTTAACTAACTTGCGTTTACTTGGCATTTCTTAACCCTAGTTAAGATGCTGGTGGCTTCTGGTGGAGAGTTATGAAGGTGATGTAGCTCACAGTCCAACCAACATCGTAAGTCGCTTTTCATTTTTTTCCCCAGAGCTGTGGGCTGAATTCACGAGACTATATGAGCGTGAAAAATGATTGAATATGCAAATGTTTCGCTCAGTTAGACTTCTCATTCATTTGTATTTAACTCTACACTTGTCATTTCATGTCTAAACATTATGCGTCGAAAGATGAAAATTGAGAGGATATAAATTTCCTTAATAGAACTACGTACCATTATGCTATACCTACTTAACCATATAGGTAATCCGAGAATATTACGTTTTTATGTCTTTTGCACTCTTTTATGATCGATGAAAACAGTTTAAGTTTAAATCTTGACATTCAAGATTTCTAAATGACATCCATTAAAGTCCTTGCCTCAATATATGCAGCGGAATAAAATACTTTTTCTTTCAAGTTCTACCCATGACCCGTCCTCGATTGCGCCTTGAACGTAAATTTTGAACATAAAATACGGTTTATCATTCTCTCATACATTTATGTACTTTGGCAACTTGGCACTGATGCATGGATACGAATATGACAAGGTAAACTCTCGTCATATATTGTGAGCTTCAAGTAAAAGCTGCTTGTAGACTAGATCACTTAACTAGTATTCTAACTAATTTGCGTTTACACGCGGTAAAAATGATGGTAACCAGCGCCAACCCTAGTAACTCCAGCGTGGTAAAAAGTTGACTAGGGTTAGTTCCAATCTGTTTTTACGCGGCGAACTTTCACTAGGGTTAGAGTTGACCTGGTTAGAAAGCTAGTAATGTAAACAGGGCATTCCAGAGGCGTGCAAAGGACGTTTTACTCCTGCTCGTTCCTATCTCCCTCCGAGCTCCCGCGAGCGGAGTCTCGGTGGTAAGAGGGATTCTAAAGGTGTATCACCCATGACGCTGGCACATCGGAACGCTCGGAAACGCGACAGACCCAATGTGGGCAGGCAGGTGTTTCGGCTCACGCCGCGGGATTACAACTTCCGCCCTGGTTTGCAAGCTCTCGATTATACCCGGGGCAAGGAAGAGGTGAGGGGAAGGGATGGGAAGGGAAGGTTAGCAAAGCCACAGCCCGTTCGAGGCCGACACCAATGAGGCGGATTGAGGTCAAAAGGACCTCAAGGGCCTCCGCCTCCCCGAAGTGCTCGTATTAGTTTGGTTACCCCAAACAACTGAGACGAGTGACCGTCGGTCTCGCTTTCGCGAAAGACCTACCGCACATCTTTGTGGGCCGAGAGAGCCTGTTGCCCAATTATTTGGGATTAGGTATCTCTCTGGCTCACTTTACGGGTTGACGCCGTGCGGTCTGCCGAAGTACGTCCTCGAGTCGGGGACATGGAGGGTCAAATTGGACCAATTCTGGTCAAAGCGTGGGAGCATCCCTTCTCTCAGTAGTTCTTGTCAACCCCTAATGTGGGCAGGCAATGTCATTTATGCATGTTGATTAGGCTTGTGAGGAGTTGCTAGGAGTATTAATTTCTAAGCTTTCCGATATTCATAGCTGATACAGCCATTGCTGAATAAAGCGAATTTAAGGCAGTTTGAGCAAGATGGTTCCCTGGATGGTTCATAACGGAGACCGTATTCGAATTATACGTTTTAATGTAAGCAGCTGTAGGAAGCACGAATGAAATATTCCATTATTATTGGCGCAATTGCATACTTTTATATGACTGAAATTTTAAGCAAATAAAGAAAAGTATGTTTATAAGTCTTGACTCATTTTTTTCGCACGGTACGTTTAAAACTGCTTCTTTACGGAAGGTTTTTTGTGAAACTGAAGAAATTATTGCGGTGACAATATGATTTATTTTAAAAATAGATGAGGAAACGTGAAAACCGCAGACTGCTCATTTTTTTTACGAATATAGTGTTAGAAACTGCAATTTTTTGATAAGGTTTCTCTGGAGTGCCTACACGAACCATTTCCCTGGTGAAATGGATGGTATTTTTCGTAAAAAAATCTCGGAAAGTATTTTGCTAAGTGGATGATGTTTTGGTATCTTTGGAAAGGTGAGATATTTTTCTTTAAATTGAGGCCTAATTGATTTCAAGGTGCAATGATATTTCGCTCGACCTACCTGAAGGAGCACTAAATAAGTACGACCTTAGGACGATGAGGTCTCAATGGATTTATCAAAATCTCAATTGTTTCTTTCAAAAATTGTTCGTCACCTAAAAATAATCCGGATGGTCAAGAGAAACAGATGTAATTCACGAAAAAAATTCAAATTTGCTTGGTTAAAAGTGGTTGGAATGGCGAGACAAACATTACGATAAATACAACTCATATATGCGTACAGCTGTCGACTTAAATCCCATATGGCATTATTAAAAATATTCGATTCGGTCAGCTCTACAATTTCTTCGTACATATGGATACACGAATTCCTTGCCTTGGGGAAGGATAATGGAATTCGGAAAGATGTTACTGATGAGGTTTCCTCTACATCTACATACTACCCCGCGAGCCACCGCACGGGCGTGTGGCAGGAGGTGATAGGACACCTACCGTGTAATGATGTAAGGGATAAGGTTTTGGGAGGTGAAATGGTGCTGATGACGTGATATCACGTCATGGGTACTGTGAGTGTTCCAGCTTTCACTAGGGGGGCCTAGTGAAAGTTCCGTAGTGAATGCTTGAACACTCTCGGTACCCTTGGCGTGATACTACGTCATCTGCACCAGCGTACAGACAGCCATGATGTGATATCACGTCATGCCGCACTCAAAAGGGTTATGGGAGAGTATTAAGTGGAGCTCAGTTTTTATTGTGGTAGCTTATTGTGTGCGGAAAGAACGAGTTTTCGTACCTATCTGTTCGGCAATGTAGATCTTTTATTTCATCGCTTCTGTCAGACCTAGAGATGTAGAGATCTAGAGATGTAGAGATAAGGCCCCGGTGGCGGCGGGGTAAAGTCCTCGCCTGCTAACCCGAGGGTCGCGGGTTCAAGTCCCGCCTGGGTAGAATCTTATCTGCCCAGGACATGGGTGTCTGTGTATGTAAACTGGGTTAGGGGAAAGGGGACGGTTCTGTCCCATCCAACCCTGGATATATAGAAGACAAGTAACAAGTAATAATGATAATATTCACTGTGTCGCTCTGAAATACACCAGTTCTGAATTTCTCAAGCAGCCTAAGCAAAGCGTGTAGCCTCCGAGTCTCTAGGGGCTCCCACCTTAATCCCTCTAAATGTTGTGAGACATTATATGTTTGCTCGTAGCAGTTTTTAACGAATCATGCAGCTATTCTTTGTATTTTATTATTTTTTTGGCTTTATATTAGTGACTAGCGTCGCAAATGCTCACGACGTATTCAAGGTGTGGCCTAACCAGAGCGAAGTAGTATCTCTCTGACATTTTCTTCCGCGGACCTTCTTATTATATGCTTAACAAAATCTAGTTCCTGTAGCGCTGTGCCCCATATATGTGTGTGTTCCCCACGATATATCAGAAGTTAAGGGAAGGTACCTCAATACATTGCATTGTATCCTTGTGCCAATTTTGGGCGAATTATTGGCCACGTTAAGCGTTCACTAAAATGCCCTCTATCTTAAAAGACCTTTTTTTAAACCTCAAAATAAAGTACTTCAAACCCTCTTTAGCGTTCATAATGGAAAAGAGGGTGTGCGGCGAAGTGAAGAATGTTTCTTGCAGAGCAAAAACGTTTTTGGAATATTTCTGTAGCCTGACTACCGGGATTACAATCATATTGTTTATCACTGCGCTGTCCTTCATTTGGATAACTCGACGGAATGGACGAATTAGGTCCGTCTGAATGGAATTTTGAAATTTTTAAAGGCCATTTTCGTTTAAACTGTTGGTTATATAACCCTATATGTGGTATGATTCATGAACCACATACAGCGGTCTGTACAACTATTAAGTTTGAATAAAATCTGAGACCCGGCTATCTGACACTCCCCTTGTGAGACAATTATGATATGATAAATGAAATTTGATGTGAATATTTATCTGTCTGGAATCGATGGAATCGGAATCGAATTTAGGCGATCGATTCTCGATACCAATTCTAATCCTGAGAATCTGTGGAATCTGCAATCGACATTTGGATTCAATTATTCCTTAATTTTAATAAGGTTATGTTTTACGAAAACAATTTCTGCATTCATTTTCCTCCTCCGAGTAAATTATTCGCGTATCCATTGTAAGTAGGTAGGTAGACGGAAGGTATTTTGCCATTCTGAAAAAATACTACGATAAGTATTAGCTTATTTTAAAAAATAATTGAGAAAACAAAAGGAATACGCGCTGTTTATTTTTTGACGTGCTCTAAAAGTTAGAAATTCCGCATTTTTTAAATGAGTTCCACCTGATCTAAATACACTTGCCATTTCCCGTATAAAATGGCTGGTATTTGTCGTAAATAATCTCGGAAATTAGTTGTATAAGGTGCTAATATTTTGTTTTTTTTTGAAGGGTGAGATATTTTTCTTTAAATGAGAACAAATTCATTGATTTCTAGGTGAAATATTTTGCTCAAACTGCACAAAGGGTGAGATATTTTTCTTTAAATGAGAACAAATTCATTGATTTCTAGGTGAAATATTTTGCTCAAACTGCCTTAATAGCCATCATAACACCGAAGGGAATCGTAACGGACAACCGAAGGCTTTGTGCCTATATATAGACATATTTCTTATATAAATACAAATGTAATACTTGGCAGGCAGGAGATTCTCGTAGCTCATGCAGCCCTAATATTGAGAGGAGATTGCCTTTGGAAGAGGCGTTTGTACTGGAAGTGGCCTTGATGAGATAGAACTTCGACAAAGCGATGTCTGTAATGCGCAAGTATAAGGTCCCAGGGATCGACGGATTACCTGTCGAATTTAACAAAAATTCTTGGAAGCAGCTTAAGACGTCATTCATAAACGTGGCGTTTACCAGCCTTGAAATAGGTACACAATTGCGCTCAACATCCTGGGTGGTCATAGCACTCCTATATTTGAAGGGAGACAGGATGAATGTCGACAATGGGAGTTTATCATTAAAAAAATTTAATGGGCTCTAAATGTTGACATCGAAGAATTACGGGTACCTGATTTTAACTATGCAGTTATTTTGCAGTAATTTAGCCTAACTGTTGAGTAAATTATCTTTCAATAAAGGACATTCGTCGGCTGCCAGGCAACGTTCTCCGATTGGCTGTGACGTCATTTCATCCATCCATTTTTGCTCACGCCACTGTCAATCGCCACTGCCCGCGGCAACATCCTGTGGACTCGAATTAAAATCTTAATAACTCTGAGGTGGGCCATGGGATTTTCTCAATATTCACATCAACATTTAGACAATAATGTTTTATATTAAATTTCTGTGTAGAATAATTTAGAATACAACTCTTAGACTTTTTTTGGCGTTACAGAGAAAAGGTCCCATTTCTTTGGCGCTTTGGCGACACTGGTAACATTGATTTTTAATAACTGAAAAGGAAAGCGTTCAGTGATGACGAAATTATTGAAAAATGTGACTCATAGTCTCTAATTACGCCTTCTAAGCTTTTTGCATTATGGGCATGTTGCTGGATTTATTAACCTACTTTTCATAAATTAAATGAAAGGAGGAAATGGCGGCGTAAGAAAAACTGTTATCTACCTCTTAAAATTTCCAGAGCGAATTTGGTGTAATCATTTCGCTGAAGTTAGCTCCTTATTTTTATCAAATGGAAATGGTCGTTTTTGATGGTGTCCTTCATGATGTCATGTTTTTCAGTAATGCGTTGTAGAACTGAGTTATTAAGGAAAACTGTTTTATTGTTTAATAAACTGCTCTAAAGAGTAAAGAATAATGTTTGTCAGCCATCATTAGGTTCTGCTTGCTGCTAAAAAATTAAACTTCGGGGCGCTATATTTAAACTTCATTGAATTTTTAAATTGCTGAGTATTGGCATCCCAAACATTTAACAAATACTATGTTATGATGGATAATATGTTACCTAAGATACGTTTGTTTACTTTTTTGTGGGATTTGAGAATGAAGAGAAGTATCTGTTATGATTTAGAGTTTATGGGAAAACTAATGAATAAGTAGGTTCATATTAATGACCAGAAGTGGTTTAATTTAAACAAGCTTCCTCCATAGTTTTCATCATACATTGTGATACTTTTGAAAACCTTTTAGGAAATCGTTTTAGGAATCGCGAATTAATTAATTATGTCTATAACTGAAATTTATTATTGTTCTGTCACCGGAAGTGGGTCTATGGACAAAATTTCAGAGCTCTACAACATCAGAGTGTCGGATAAATTTCAATAACAATATCTGTACCGGACACACATGTGAAACTCAATTAAACCTTTTATTAAAAATTGCATTAAACCCCAATTAGCAGCCAATATGATTGCGATATGGTTGCCACATGATAAAATCATAGCCAAGGCAGTTGCAATGCGAATGTCACCAGCGTTCGAGAGCGTTGCGTCATTGAGGTATATGGTGAGGGCACTTGCAATACTGGCCTATGCTGGAAGCTGAAGCTAGTCAGCCATCTTCATTGACCCTCATTTTCTCACTGCGATTGCGGGATAACGCACTAATTTGCCAATTTTACAATGTTTTCCGTCGATAAATTACTAGAAATCAGCATGCATTTACTTCTATAATGTGAATTCTTCTTGCAGATTTTGTTTATATATTAAAATTAATTATCATCCGCATTTCCGATGAAAAATATCGTAAAGTTGAGAAGAATCCATAGTACTAAGAAGCCAATATATGTTTCAATAGTTGCTTGCTTTAAATTTAAAACAGTTAGTTGATATTCTTGCTTTGCATCCGCAAATTCGTCCATTCGCACTTGCTATTCATGGGAAAGTAAGAAGAGAGCATGTCAAAACAATGTGTTTGTATTTCGGTTGTCGGGCTTCAGTTTGTTGACGTAGTTCCCTATCCGTATACCTCAATCATTGTGTCCATTGAGATATATGGAGAGAACAATTGAGTTATCTATATGGAGTTATATATATATTAATTTTTAATACATAAACAATGTATGTAAGGAGAATGCACATAAAAGAAGTGAATACATGATGATTTCTAATAATTTATCGATGGAAAACGCGAAATCGTGAACGCTGAAAGAAATTCGGGGTTAGCGAAGATGGCGAACAGGCCAAGCCTACGTTAGACCTTCCAGCATTGGCCACCGTAGGAAGCGCCATCTTAATGCCTGTGTCAAAGGAACAAGGCTTCAAGTCGTCCCTTACCTTGAATGTTTCCCTGAACTGCCTCGACATTCCGCAGTAAATGGCGAAGTTTATGGGATAGGAGAGTATGATGAAGAAGTTGGTGAAGAGGATGAGCACGTTGGCGACGGAGTAGTCTAGGATCTCGGCGACGGTCGAGGAGATGATGTGCAGCAGCGTGACCACGGCCAACGGGATTTCGACCGCCAAGAACGCCGTCACAACCACGATCAGCATCAGGGTGGTGCAGTTCGAGTCCCTCAGGCGGCGACACTCGTTCCTCTTATTTTCCTGACAAATAAAATAGGTATTCACGTGTGAGTGAGATAAGTCGAGGGACTGATTACACAAGCCTGCAAATTTTAGGGTCCCTAATGCTTTTTTGATGCAAAGAGCCCTTTCCGACGTAATTTTGTGCGCTGAATCCAATACTACTTGAACTATACTTTGCAAATTAAAAATTTTTACTTGAAATTCTACGAATATTGGCTATCACGTCTGTATTTTAAGATACTTTAACCTAAAATGGTCAAAATGGCAATTTTTTGGTCTTTTGACCTTGAATATCTCAAAAACCAAAGGTGATAGAGTAATTCTGCCGGTGGATTCGAAATCTACGTTAAAAATGTGTTGAATACCGCTATGAAACCTAGAAAAACTATTGTTGCCATAACCTGTATTAACTTGGCAACTATCAACAACTTTATTTATATTCTATCGTACTATAGTTTTGAGTGCACAGATTTGAAATATAAGACCAGGTTATGGGAATAATAGCTTTTCTAGGCGTCATAGTTGAATTCTATAAATTTTTTACGCAGAATTTGACTCCGTTTGAAGAATTACTCTATTACATATGTTTTATGAGATATTCAAGCTCAAAAAGACCCTTAAAGGTAACAATATCTCAAAATCCGTACGTGATAGACTATTTTTGTGAGTAGATTCGGATTCAGTGCTCAAAATTATAACGGAAATGGCCCTTAGCATCAAAAAAGCATACCCATGTTGCTCCGTGTTATCAATCAACTGGGACTAGCCACGGATTATAACTTATGGAGTCACCGGCAATCAACAATTGTGCGAATTTTCATGTAAAAAGGCTGGCATTTTTCGTCCAAAATCTCGGAAAGCAGTTTGGAATGGGCTTATATTTTGCTATCTTTGGATGGGTGAGATCTTATTCTTTAAATGGAAACCAAATTCATTGATTTCTCGGTGAAATAATATTTCGCTTAAAAACACTTAAATAGCAAACAAGAGATAGGCACTCACAAGTAAACCAGCAAAATATCTTCCGATAATAATCTCTCTCTACTTCGTGCGAAATTCCACTCAGGAAAAATCATCTACTTTGACCGGTACTTGAACCCGAAATCATCGATTTCCGGCCGAGTGTATTAGCCAGCTTAGTTTTAATACATTTATTTTCCGCTAACTATTAATTTATGGCAGATTACAGGTTTTTTATAATATTTTTTCTAGAGGTTACAAAGTATGAAGTAAGTTCATGTACATAGTTACAGTCAATGACAACATTATTACAGGGGAAATGTGTTGATAGCGTCGGAAAAATTTCTCAATGAAGCATCTTTTTTTATAGAAGACTTAGTCATCAATGGATTAAAGCATTTTGTGTACATTTTCAGCTTAAAATAATTCTTTTGTCACTATTTCTATATATTAGATAGGGTCTGTTAACCAATGCATAAATGTCTCCGGTGCCATTGTCAAGCATCTTTATGTTCGATCAAGCATTTCATTTTTTGCACTTATTTGTCTTTTTCTGCAATAAGCAAGTTTTTCTATCAGGAAGGTTAGTATGTTGTTTATGAAGTTGGGGAAGAGTCTAAAGTTGAGTCTCAGACGGTCAGCGCTCTCGATCGTCCCTCCACCGAATTTATCAAATTGTTTGTAGGTATATCTTTTTTAACGGTTCCCATTCTCTAATCTTGTAATCACATCCTATTACGTAGTGGGCGACCGTGTCGATTCCACCTCATAATCCGCAATGAGGATTGTCTAGTAGACCCATTATGGTTTTTAGTTCTCTCGTAGGAAGCAATCACGCGATTATGTCAAAAACGGCTTTTTTGCAATGTTGCCCTTGTACTGGTGGCCCAATTTTTCTCACAGTTTTTCCAGGATCCATTTCCCACCCCCCACCCTCCGCACTTCATTTCCCTTTCGTACAACCTCTTAGTTTGAATTATTCTCCTTCCAGGAGGAGTTGGGATTTTTCGTGGGTAGTTAGGATTGCCTTCGGGAATCCCGTTGAGGCGTCATCTTCCCCTGTGGATTTCTATGACCTTTATGGAACCAGATGTTCTCGACTGCCGGACATACAATGCATAGCAGTCGCAAAAGAACCTGGTGCGGCGCCGTGGACGATTTTGGGACATGGACCTCAGAACTTTTAAAACCCTGCCTGGCGGGGGAGGAAGGTTGTAAATGGTGGAGCATCAGTGAGCGAACCTTTTCTAGCTGCTGCCAACTTTAGCGCCTCGGTAAATTCCATGAGTCAAAGCTACCTGGCGCCCGGTTTGCTGCATTTTATTCGTACTACCACTCCTTGCACGTGACAAGGAAGTGTACGGGTAAAGCATGGATGGCACTGATGAAGCAAAACCACTTGCCAATTAGCCTTGTGTGTGTGTGCCTGGCAAAGTAGTTTGGCTCCACTGCCTTGTTCTCAGCCGTCCCCTTCTCTACCTTCCCCTCCGTCCGTTCACTTCCCTCCCTCCACTTTACCTTTCTCCTCCGCCGTGCAGAAGTGCGCCAGGTTCTTTTGCTTTTGCTATCACCAGCAGTCCCTTGTCGTGCCTTAAGCGCAACAGTCCGAGAGGAGAGGCCATACTTGGAACACAAGGAGGTGTTATCTCTTTTGACTGATCACTGAGAAATCAAAGAATCCGGGTTCGAGTTTCAGTCAAGAAGGATGATTTTTCCTCAGTGGAATTTCGTACAAAGTGGAGGCATATTATCAGAAGATATTTTGTTGGTGTACTTTTGAGTGCCTACGTCTTGTTAGCTGTTTTACGTTGTTTGAGGGAAATGTCATTTCACCGAGAAATCAATGAGTTTGGTTTCCTTTTAAAGAAATATCTCCTTCCATAAATACCAAAATATCAGTCCCTTACTGAACTAATTTCCGAGATTTAATATTAAAAATGCCAGAACTTTTACATGGGAAATGGTATACCTGAGACAGTGTCTTATTTTCATAATCTAGGTAGGTTATCGGGGATGCCCAAAATGAAGGATACTCCTTCAGATTATTTGAAAATAATATCTATCGCTTGGTTATGCTGTGAGGTCATATTTATTACAGAGATTTCGTATTATATATTTACTTAATTGAAATTATACACATGCATATATATTATTGTACGCCTAATCTCTGTGGTCTTTTCTTATCTCTCTGATTTTGAAATGCTCTCAATCGCAAATAAAGCCAGTGATTGAATAACCACTAAAGTTTGAAAAGTACGTACTTCTGTTACGCATAGGAATGGACCTTTATGAAAATTAAAACGTTAATTTTCGTGAATCCCGGTGGTATTTTTCGTAATTTACCGCAATATCTGAAAATTACTTCAATTTGCTGATATATTCTAAACATATTCTTTTAAGCCAAGTCTAAATTTATTTCATATAGGATTCATTGTTCATTAATGGCCGATTGCAAGGACGTTTAGTTATCAAATCAATAGTTTTAAGATCCATGAAGTTATGGACGTCATAAAAATTATTGGGTTGCAGGAACACATCTACCAGTTCCATAACTTATTATCCACCAATAGTTAGCTACTTCGAATGTTTGATCAAATATTCCTACGCTAGATAAAATTTATAGTGATTTATTCTATGTATATTTGTTAATGCACGTAATAATTATTGACTCAGAGTAAACAAACTAGCCATATGTCTCATAACAATTATTTTATCAAGTTATTAAAACTCCAAGCGGTTCATCGCGCATCCGCCATCTTGGCTACTTATCGAGCTCATAACTCTAGGCCATAAGTAGTGCAGCCATTTATGAATCCAATAAATTTATCGTATGTATCTGCAACTCTTACAGAATGGTTGCCATGGCTTATGGGTCTCATAACTCTATGGGATACCTAAATATGTGTCGTTCCTGCAACTGGCCGTAAGTCATGTACAAATTTTTTTCGAATGTTTTTAGGGTATCATCTGAACGATTTGATCGAAATTTTCTCATACCATGACAAAAGAAAGCCAAATTGCTCTTGGGCTGTCATATTTGTTTTCTCACTTTATTTATTTGTAATGATTTATGTAGGAATAGTAATTGTTTAAATGTCGCTAATCCTGTACTATTACTATTAGCTTTCCAGTTAAATCCTCCATAAGCTAATAATTCCTGAAAATCAAATAGAACTGAAAAATGGTGATAGTTTTCGAAAATAACCGTAATTTTCCCATTTCTAGTTATGGAATATACGAGCCAAGTCATTGAGGAAATCGTTGTTACCTCGTCTCCGTCCCGCTGACCATTCCTCCCCCCTTTTTTGCTGGCTATACAACGTCATTGGACGAATGGGAAATGGTTGATACAACGCCCCCAAAGGGGAATGAACAACATTTACTCTGGAGGAGGGGTGAAGGGCGATAACATATGGACTTGAAAGGTCGATACGGGCCGTAAATCTCTCGGCATTCTCTTTCGTGTGGTGCGCGATGCCAAGGGGCTTTTCATGCTCGGAGTCAATCATTGAATCAGCTTGCGTGCTGGACTCGCGTTTGTCCTGATGCCTGGATGGGGCAAGGGGCGTCATCCCCCCACCCCACCTCACCTCCCTCCTCAGCCACCAAAGCCCCCCCAAAAAACGAGAGGATTCGGCGATTTCGTGAGGGCATTGAAACATCCAATAAGGGGCGGGAGAAGAAGGGGACCCTGTGTGAGATGGTGGCGGTTACACGGTCGTTGGAGGAAAACCTGAAGGTTGCGCCCTTCGAATGAGATGGCCCAATACTTATGGGCAGTTCCTTCTCCTAAAGGGACACTTCTCTTAGCGCTAAAGGCGATAGCGAATATTTACACAGCTTTTTTGATTCATATTGCTGGAATATGGCGTTGCATTGGTGCATTTTCATGCAAGCTGTCAAAGTTGGCGCACATCTTAACACATAAGCGACTTAAAGGTGGTTGGAGCGCGAATCGTAAGTCATTGAGCGCATAAATAACTTTTTAACTAACGGCCGGTTGAAGGACGTTTAGCGATGGAAGCAGTAGTTATGAGATCCATGAAGCTGCGGAATTCATGAAAATATTCGGGTTGCAGGAGCACATCTACCAGTTTCATAACATACCATCAACCAATAGTTAACTGCTTCGAATGTTTGATATAATCTTCCTACGCTAGATAAAACTTATAGTGGTTCATCCTATGTATATTTGTTAATGCACATAATAATTATTTACTCAGAGTAAGTAAACTGGCCATTTGTCTCAAAACAACTATTTTATCAAGTAATTAAAACTCCAAGCGGTTCATCACGCATCCGCCATCTTGGCTACTTATCGAGTTCATAACTCCAGTCCATAAGTTATGCAGCTATTTATGAAACCAATAAATTTATCGAATCTCCCTGGAACGCTCACTGAAAGGTTTCCATGGCTTATGGGTCCCATTAGTCTGTGGAATATATGTGTGTCGTTCCTGCAACTGATAAGTCGTAAGAAAGTTCATGGACTTCATTTCACTTGTGCCCATCTACTTATACGTTGGAAAGATCCGTACGTGTTGTAATATCAATGATTCAAGAATTATTTTTTAAGCAATATTTTTTAATAAAAATTAAATTTTCCAGCGTTTTAAATACAATGTATTTTTAGTACTTTGTGTCCAATCTATAGAATGGTGCAATGGCATACATGTATAATAATAACTTTATATTTATTATACAAAAAATGATTGCTTACCTATACTTTTATAGTGCTTACTAATGATATAATACGCTAAAGCTAGAAAAAAAACATTCCACATTTTGTCGTCTCAAATTTCAAAATCTCAGCCTATGAAAGGAACGCGTGTGTATAGTAGTTTTAAAGGAAACAGATGGGTTAATTGTGTAAGATAAATGGCTCTGCCGGTATTTGTAATAAGTTATTTTATGATTTTAAACTTGTTCTTCCGTTTAGGAAAAACCCTTCGTAAACAGTGTGAACGTTTAGAGAATTTGGATATGGTTAAAGACAAGAAGACTACACTGACACGCTATAGCATCCACCGTCTTCAATAAGTTATAATAAAATGTTATAAGGTCGTCATTATGCTGTTCGCTGATGAATAGGTAGCGTTCAGAGCGGAGCATAACTTGGATCTCAGGGACGGCGATAACTAAATAAAGTCTGAGGATTCGGTCCGTATATCATTTCAGACGAACCAAACGATACCATCCTCCGTTATTCTGGGCTTTTCTCTGGGGCTGTTGGCGTGGGAACTTAACAGCTGCTGGCTAAGGGGAAGGAAAACTCATGGTCATTGTCATTGAAAGCATGGGCGATACGTGAAATGGAAATCTCGCTCTGCAAAACAAACCTTTCCCCAAATACTCGACCCTTATGAGGGATTCGGGAAGAGAAGTTTTTATTTATTACTAGCTGTGCCCGGGATGCGTTGCTATGCCTTTTTATGGGTTCAAAGTCGGCCCCTTAACGAATTTTACTCCAAATTCAATTAATTCATCATTCAATTAATTATATTAACGTAAATGACCTACCGGACAGCATTAATTCTGAGGTGCGGCTTTTTTCCGACGACTCTATTATTTACCGGAGGATCGAAGGGAATGAAGATCATGCTGTTGCTCAAATAAGTGTATTAGAAAGATAAAAAAATATAAAATTTTATATTTCTGAAATAGACTACACACTGAACCTTTAAATACAATCTCTCTCTTGTGATGATTTATATTGGATGTTTATTCCTCTATAATGCTAGATTGTCATCATTTTGTCAATTCAATGTAAATACTAAAACATTGTAAAATTTCACCACAAAAATAGTTTTTTAGATTATGAGTGTCTTTGGTATGAGTGAGAGAATAAATTATTTGGGTGGTTGAGTGTGTATATATGTGTATTTGTTTGTGTAAATATAAGAATACGCATCTATATAAAATGTTTGTGTATGCTGTAGACGCATGCACGATAGCAAAAATTGTTTATTCTAATACATTAAAAAATATTTGAAATTAAAGCATTGAAAAATGGTTTATGCCATGCCACAGTATGTGTGTACTATTGTTTCAATTGGGTTATTCAAGATTGGTGTTACTGTCTCTATTGCTGTCTCTATTGGCCGGTAACCCTAACGTCCATAGTATGTAAACTAATGGAAAAAGCAATAGGAAATTACATGTGATTGGTGGACCAGGGATAATTGGTTGTTCAAAAACAAACATGGATTTAGAACAGGATATTCTTGTGAAACTCAACTTTTAGGGTTAAGTAAAGACATTGGCGATGCTATCGACGAAGGGAAGGAGATCGATGCTATAATCATAGATCTTACCACAGCCTTCGACAGAGTACCTCACAATCATCTGCTCTCAAAACTGGAGCTGTTACCACTTGATGGGAGGGCTAAAAGTTGGGTAGCAAACTGTCTTTATGACAGGAGTCAACGGGTTAAAATAGGAGAGGAGTATTCATGGGAGGCCCAAGTCACATCCGGGGTTCCTCAAGGGAGCGTCCTGGGGCCACTACTCTTCCTAATCTACGTAAATGACCTACCGGACGGTATTAATTCTGAGATGCGGCTTTTAACCGACGACTATATTATTTACCGGAGGATCGAAGGGAATGAAGATCATGGTATTCTCCAAAAAGGCATTGATTATCTTTCTGAGTGGATAAAAACTAACGACATGGACATAAATATTAGCAAAAGCAGGCACATTACCTTTTCTCGTAAGAAACACACCCAATTTAGGCAGTACTCATTTTCGGGAAATAAAATAATTAATAGTAACACATTCAAATACCTAGGAGTTTACTTAACGAACGATCTAGAATGGGGGCAACAAGTAGAACACGTGACACGCAAAGCTTTCAAAGTTTTGCATTGGACAATGAGAAATCTAAAGGGCTGCAGGACGACCACAAAGGAAATGGCGTATAAAGTGTTTGTTCGGCCAGTCCTAGAGTACTCGGCGATGATATGGGACCCATTTGAGGAAGGTCACGTTAAAAAGCTGGAAAAAGTTCAAAGGAAGGCCGCGAGGTATGTTCTGAATAGGCATAAGAGGACTGAAAGAGTGACAGAGATGATGAGAGACTTAGGATGGGAGAGTTTACAGAGCAGGGGGAAAAGAAGTAGAATTTGCGGCTTGTATAGATTTATTAAGAAAGAAACAGCATGGGGAGAGCTTCGAACGGAACTCGAAGAGCCATCCTCCATCAGCAAGAATGATCATACGTTCAAAGTAAAACAGAGATCCCAAATAACAAGTGTTAAAAAATTCTCATTCCTCAACAGAACAATTATTGAATGGAACCAGTTACCTGGAGAGTTGTTTGAACCCTTACCTTTTAACATAAAGGCATTTAAAAAGAAATATAATAAATGCTTGCAAGGACTTTGATGTGCACCATTTATGCAAGTTGATCGGTGATATTAATATCTATGTTTATGTTTTACGATGTTTTTCATTGTCTATGATTTTGTTTATATTTCGTCTCACATGGTATATTTCGACGTAACCTTACAGTACCACCTGACCTTTGTCAATTCGTACTGATCTGTGTAAATAATAAATTCCTCGTACCTACGCAGGAATTTGCTAAGCACAAATGATGGCACGAGTTTCCATTTCTTGTCCATGCTGCAGTTTCCAAGTAAATAAAATATTCTATCGTTGAAGTAGTGCAAAAATTTAAGATTTTAGAGCTTAAAAAACAAATTTTAGGAAAAAGCGAAGCGTATACGAAGATCGAATGCAAGAATAAAAAAATCATAGAGGCCACTGCACCAAATCTTATCTTGTTCTACGTACGAATAAATGACGTACCTTTTGATACAAATTATGTCTCACTGATATGATTCTGATGCACGTGATTGAGCAATTCGTAAACGATCTACTTCGTTGAACTCCTTCAAAACGGAAGGTTTCTTACGATTCTAAAAAAATCTCTGCGGTAACTATATGAATTATTTTCAAAAGTAGTTGAGAAAACATAAATAATACATACTGTAATTTTTTTGACGAGATCTAGGTGTTAGAAATGCCTCATTTTTTAAATAAGGTCTCTCTGGAGTGCATCCACGTACCATTTGCTATGGAAAATGGCTGGTAATTTTTTGTAAAAAATCTCGGTAACCAACTACAGTAAGGGGCTGCTGAAGGAGTGCTACTGTACTACGGTAAAGGGGTTAAATTTTAGTATTTTTTGGAAGGGTGAGATATTTTTATTTGAAATGAGACCAAATTCATTAATTTTTTGGTTAAATGATATTCCACTCAAACTATCGTTAGTGATATAACCATTTAATAAACAACTGATTGATTATATATATTACTAGCAAAGGTACCCGTTGAAATTCAACGGGGGTTGAAAGAAAGAGAGGGCATATAGGTTGTAGGTTCGAGTCGCTCATGAGGTTTATTTTTTTTCCAGGCAAATCAGCTATAATTTTAGTTTTATTTTTTAATTCTGCTGATGAAAACCGCATTATGTTATGCTTACATAGTTTCAACATTCTTTTGCAGTAAAAATAGAAATTAAACTACAGGCCATTTGCATTCCAGAGGCTAGTCGAATTAATATAACATCGTGGCATTCTCCTGTTTTACTCAGCTTAATTTTAGTTTTATTTTTTAATGCAGCAGATGAAAACCGCATTACACTATGTTTACCGAGTTTCGAGATTCTTTTGCAGTAACATATGGAAACTAAACTACAGGCCATTTGCATTCCAGAGGCTTTCCGCATTAATATAACATCGTGGCATTCACCTGCTTTACATGGATCCAACTTAAATTAGTCCACTTGAAATGAATTTTGCCAATTTTAGGCAAAAATTGGGGGGGGGGGGGAGGTTTCCGAAGAAAGAATGTTTTGGCGATTGCTTACCCACCTGGGGCTAGTTGAATTCGCCTGATTACATTGAGAAGATGAATGGTAAGAACTTCCCAACGCATGGAAACAAGAAAAAAGGATTAGGCTGCGAATAACGAGATACTAAATGGTACTGTTAGTCATAAAGTAATGCAAGCTTTTTATTGTATTCTGTTTCAATGCATTTCTCTCTTATATAAAATGAAAATATGTGAATAATAGTATTACTTACAGTAATCATTTCTTTACAATACAGAATAGCTGAATCACGGAACATAAAAGAAATATTTAAGTTTTAAGATAGAGGTGTCCTTTTTGCCTCTGTATAAAGGAAGGAATGGAATCACATGATTTTAAGTGCCATTTTTTTTTTAAGCTATCGACATTTCTATCCCGAAGCGCGGGCAGCGATGCTGCCGCAAGTTGGTCATTCTTGCGCTCCATCTGAGCAGTTTGTGCTGAGAAATACCGGTTTGTTAACATTCTCAAAGCGGTTAACTGCCTAGAATTTAGTTAACTCATAAAGATAAACCCTACATGAAATAATAAATATCATACGGCATGTTACATTGTATAACTATTACTGTTAAAGACTTGGAGTAGTTGAAAATCGACACGCTCCTATTTCATTCTTAACGAGTGAGACTTATATAGGTTTGTGAAAATAAATCGTCCTTCTTCACTACGGCTATGTTGACCCCTTAAATTATATTATTTTAAGGAGGATGAAAATATAATTAAGAAAACAAAGAAATTTATCAGTTTAATAGACAGAGTGACACACAGAGTGGTTACTGTTGCTGGTACCTACGTAGTAGTAAGGTATCAACTTCTTTTCACAATGGTAGAGGGCAAGATTATAAATTATGTGAGAGATACTGAATCATCAGGGAGATGCTACACTCGTGGACTCATGCCTTATTAAATGAGTAGCATTGACGAAATTCTTAGAAGAAAAATCAATCGTGAGTCTCTCTTTTTATATTTCTTCCCTTCATAGATGGATTCATTAGTTCGAATAACTACTTCATATTGGTTACAAGGAAAGCGGCGAATTGCTAATTCGCAAAAAAGGAGCTCGAGGAAAGCACGAAGAAAATAAAAAAGGAGTTTAAAGAATTCTTGGGTTTTATGGTTGATTGTCCAAAGCAAGGGTTTGGAAATACAAATGATGGCAATTCTGCTCGTAGGTTTTATCAAGAGACGGAGAAATTGGCTGAAATAACCGTAAGAGCTTAAAAATCCGTGCTTTTTTTCTCAAATTAAGCTGTGAATGCTAATGATTTTCCTGAATATGGCTTCAATACAGCAGCAATTTTTTGTAAACCTTTATCCTTGGTATCCAATTCCAGTTACAGTATATAAAATTCTCATTCATGGTGCTGACATAAAAAATGCCATGACCCTTCCAATGAGCTACTTTTCCGAGGAATCGCAAGTATCCAGGAATAAGAACTGCTAAAGGTAAAGAGAGCTTCAAACCCGGAAATTGAAGAGGCAGCTGACAACAAAGACCTCCTCCACTTCTTCAGCCTTCTATTTAAACTACGCCAACTGCTTCAGGAGATTTGCAATACCATCCCTCGAGATGCATTGTGACTTCTGCTTTCTCCGTATATGGGAACGATTATGGATTTTAATTCAAGGACGAAAAGGACAGAGTGTAAACTGAGCTTTCAGTTACGCAGTGACCAATTGAAGCTCTGTCTTTTTAGAAAAATTAATATTTGCCATCGGCTTCTGTGTTTGTAAAAATATACAGGGCCAGGAGAAAACCAGTTCTTATCAAACACAGTGCGTTATCCTTGACATAAAGATTTGTATGTTCATGACTAATAGCAAGGAAAAAGTAAAATTAAGTGTGCAAGGAAATAACTTTACGACAAATCTTCCTGTGATAAGGAGGATAGTGCCGCGCTGTTGAGGAAGTTGCGACGTATACGTAGTCAAAGTGATATGTTAATGTAACAGATTCTAACTTATTCGAACCCTGCGTAGGATTCACTTTAGCGACAAATTACATTTATTTTCATGAACCTATCTAAGTCGTGTTGGTTAAGAAGGCAAATGGGAGCGTATCGATTTTCGACTACACCAAGTGAACTCGAAGGCTTCCGCGGGGTCGTTCAGGTCATCAATGTCCGTCGATAACATTGAAGACCTTTCGAGCTCTCTTCCGCGTTTCAATTGTCGTAGACGACAGTGTCGACAGCATTGCAGCTGTCTTCTTCAAGTCAGAAGCGACTTCAGGTCAGAAGTCGCTTCAGTCGCGTATCGCGTATCGTAGAAGTCGCAGAAGTCGCGTATAAGAATATCTTACTTTTGTCACTTAAAAACGACAAAGAAAAAGATTTGACAGATTATAAATGTACTATAGATTTCAAAATGAGTGAATTATGTAATTTTGTGGTGGAAAAATGCTTAAGTCGAGTTATTGTCGAGCTAAGTCGAGTTGGCTTCTTTTTCAAGCGCGAGGAAATGATTTTCAAGCTGTGGCGCTTAACTCTTAGATGTCCGTCTGCAGGTAGTAGTCGAACATGTGCCATCAAAGGATTGGATGAAATTTCATTTGTTTTGTAATGAACTGATCATTTATTTTATTTGTAAGAACATCTACGACACAAATTTAAGTGTTTGACAAAATTGATTTTTCACCGCTGAAGTGGGTCCACAGACCACTGTACGGCGGCGGAGCAGACAGGTCCAGACAGGCAGCAATACGCCCGTAAGCAAACCTGACCATGTGCCGAGGCTGACCATCCAGCCCCGACCACGGCAAGAAGCTACCACGCACTACCAGCCACGATACTCGACGCGCGGCTGCGCCTCAACGCTTGGACGTACGACAGGGCTAAAAACTCAAAGACTCGCAAACCAGCGGAGAATATTTTACTTTTCCTCACATGCATGTCACGGTAGAAGATCGCTCGAGCGAACTTTGAAGCGAAAGATGGATTATTACGGTCAAGAGAAAGAAGGAGTATTTAATGTTTGTGTTATAAATACACTCTAACACTCTGTCTCTCTCCCTTCTCTTCTTTTCTTCTCCTCTAATTTTTTCCTTTTCCCTTCCTTTCATCCTTGCTTATTTTTTCTTTTTCCTCGCTGTTGAAAAATTTCTGGGGGGGGGGGGGGTTAACCCCCAAACCCCCCCTGGCTACGCGCCTGTCAAGGAGGTAAAGAGATGATAATATAACTTCGCTAGGTCGGGGGAACGCGGGGGGTGGTTCAGAACATCCCATCCAAACGAGTGGAGAAGTTCCTTCGTGACGTTGGCCGTGTGGGGGGCCTGGCGTTGCCGTGCAGTAGGCAAACTCCCTTCTGCAGCATTCACCTCCTTTTTTTTTAAATCGCCCTCCGCAATATATTTAGGGTCTTACAATGCCGTGCAGCATTTATGGTTTCACCCTGAGGTAAAACATCGATCAAAATTATGCCTTTGTGGTCCCAAAACACGGATACCATGATTTTTTGGCTGACATTGTAGTTTTGAATGTTTTCGTTGAGAGTGATGAGGTGATGAACGTCAGTATGGCCGTTTTTAAATTCACGACACCATTTAAAAACACTTGTACAATTCATAACTCCTTCACTATAAACCGTTGTAATCTCACTAAAAACTTCGGACGGCGATTTTCCTTTCACAACGAGATAGCGGATGACGCTTCGAATTTCGCACCTGGCGGAAGGAAGCAATGACATTTTTTACGCAAGATGATGCCACGTCGACAGTTCTGAACGTACTGACACCCGCGTGGCTTCGTTGGAAAGGGGAGGAGGTAACCTACACGGCAGTGTGACCAACATAGCAAGAACAAATTTCCCCTGCCCGTGAGAATCCTGGTACTCTTACTTTCTGGATATGCTTCGTATTAATAAGATTTATGATGATAAGAGAATGTTTTTTTCCCAAGTAACTTAAACCATGAAGGATTTATGCTACCTTGACGCTGTCGCGTTGAAACTTCTTATAGCTCTGCTCAGTAAGCCCAGGCCCTTAAATCGTAGCGCTGTCGGACCCTGTTCGCTTTAGTCGTAAACCTCACTCTTTAGAGACAGTAACTTCACGCATGAACAGCGCAACGCTTTTCATCAAAGCTAGCGTGTACGTGTTTCGAATACATTCACCCTCAGTTGTGCTTTATTGCGCCTGGGCGAGCTTTCGCTTTATCTTAAAACTTGACGCTCCATGCTAGACAGCGTTTATGCTTTCCGACTGGGCAAAGCGGGAGAGTGAAGATTTATTTCCCCTTAAGTAGTCTTAGACTTGACTGTGTGAGTCAAGACAAATACTAAGTTAGGCATATTTTTTATTTTCGGTTTAAATAAATCTTACTCGTGCTGATGAAATGGGCTACCTCTTGAAAACCAAAATTGTGGTACATAGTATGGTGCAGATTATTGTACGAATATATTTTTAATGATCGAATTTGTTCGACCATTGGAGCCAACTTTAGCGCCATTTGAATGGAATTATCGTATTTTTACTTAAATTACGATAGTAATTCGCTAATTACTTTACTAAACAGGCGATCAATGACCGGTTGCAAGAATATTTAGCTGAAACAAGAAAGCAATGACTAAGTACGACTTTAAGGAGCACCATCTAATTATTTAAATGGTGCTTTTTAAATTTGCTTTGCCTGCCCTGGCTGTGAATTCTTGGAACGCTCACCAATTATGAGACCGATCAACTCCTCACAAGTCCAATCTTCGCGCATAAAAGACATCCCCGGCCCGCATTGGTTCTCTTGGATTGCCCTGCGTTCTGATGCGGCAACATCATGGGAGATACACCTCGTGAGTTGAGTCCTTCTCGCTCCTGAGACTACGCTCCAGGTAGCCACCATTTCCGTACATACATACAATATACCATGTGAAATGGCTGGTATTTGTCGTCAAAAATCTAGGAAAGTAGTTTGGTGAGGGACTGATATTTTAGTGTCTTTGAAAGAGTGAGATATTTTCTTCAGAATGAGACCACATTTATTGGTTTCTAGGTGAAATGATATTTCGTTCAAACTACCTTAAATTGCTGCTCGTAAGCGCTTTAGATGGTAGGAGCGATATTTGTGGAACTTTGCATTCGTGTTCTTAATAGTGAAACGTATAGAATATAGTAAAAAATGCATATTACCGATATTGTTTCTTGGCAAGTTAGTGCTATTTTAACTAATAGTCTTACGGCACTTGTACTTAATATGCTGCACTTGTATTTCACTGTGAGGCACACTTACGGAACTAGTACTTCACTGCACGGCACGTATATTTCGAAATAAGCCTATTGGATATGGGCTGATTTTCTCCTTAATGTGAATGAATTCGTTTCTTATTATTGCAATGGTGAATAATAAACATCATGGTATATACATCCAAATGCTACTCTGCGAGCCGCCGCATGAGCGAGTGGCAGGTGGTCTTAGGACACCAGCCGTGTAAAGATGTAAAGGATAAGGTTTTGAGAGGTGAAATGGTGACGTGTGTTATGGCAGTGTATTGGAGTGGAGCTCTGTTTTTATTATTTTGTAAATATTATTTGATATTTTATTGTGGTGGCTTATTGTGCGTGGAAAGAACAAGTTTTGGTATCTATCTGTATGAGAAATGTATCTCTCTTATTTTATCCATTCTTTCAGACCTAGAAATGTAGTGAGGCGTCATGATAATCCACATAATAGTATTTGGGCGTTGACTGTACGCAGGCTTGAGATGTTGCGAATGAGTCAATGTTTATGGTAATGTTTTTTTGATAGATGTGTTAGTTTTGAGCCGTAGGGTGGACGATGTTTGGAATTTCCCATATAAAGTTGCAGGTGACTGAGATCTAGCAACACCTGATTAATGCATAGAGAATAAGAAGTCGAGCAAGAGTGAGATTGGCCAGAGCGTGGGTGGCGGAGTGGCTAGTGTGATAGCGCTGGAGCATGTGCATCGAGGGTTCGATCCCCGCCCGATTGCTTTTGACTCTCGAGGTTTAGGATATTGGTTAAGTCTGTTTTTTTAGTATTTCAAAACTAAAGGTTATGCATTGTGAGTAGAATTTGAAGTCTTAATGTATTCGATTTTTAGGCGTTAAAACGAGGAAATTCGACTTTTTACAAACTATTTATCGAAAGAAAGGCAATTAGCTGTCAATAGCAGTTGAGGACGTGCAATAATTTTCATTCAGGACGTAATATAGTAATAGTAACAGTGGCAAGGAAGAAGTAATGACATGGGAAAAGAAAGCGAACCTCTATTTGAGAGTAAAATACAAACGCGGGCTTAACTGCCACCGAAGGTGTCAGCTTAATCTAGTCCGAGCGAGTTAGTTCCCTAGCTATAATAGAGACCATATTCGAATTATACGTTTTAAATTCACCAGCTGTAGGACATATAAATTAAATATAGCATTATTAATGGCGCAATAATATAGTTTTATACGACAGAAATGGTTAGTAATTAAATTAAAATATCTAAATAAATCTTGACTCATCAAACTTGACTCATTTTTCGCACGGTGCGTTTGAAACTCCTTCAAAACGGAAGGTTTTTTGTGATACCCAGGAACCAATTGCGGTGGCAATACAATTTATTTTTAAAAATAGGTGAGAAAACACACAAGCTACTCGCTGCTGGTGTTTTTAAAACATCTAAGTATTATAAATTACTCATTTTTTAAATAATGTGACTCTTGAGTGTATACACGCACCATTTCCCATGTAAAAGGGCTGATAACTCTGAAAGTAATGTGGTAATTGAATTTTTGGTGTCATTAGAAGGGTGAGATATTTTTCTTTAAAATGAGACCAAATTCATTGATTTCTAGGTAAAATGATATTTCGCTCAAACTACGTACCTTAGGCTAGCATTCTCTGTGTCGCTTTGAAACACACCAGATCTGAATTTCTCAAGCTCAAGTGATCATGTTTAAGCTGGGATCCCGCTAAGGAAACGAGCGGGAGTGAAACGTCCTTCACACTCCCCTAGTATGAATCCGTAAAATCCTTGGAATGGCTTAAGTTTCCATCTGAATTCTTCTCAACTGTCCGAGACCATTCAAACTCGTTTCAGCTCGCTCGTTCCACTGCTGTGTTTATCATACCATTCTCTTCGAATGGATGAACTGGTTTGGAACTCAACAGAATCATTATTATTCTCCTTCGTAGGATGAGGCATTTGATTCGTATGGTTTGTCTGAGCGGCGCAACTTGACTCACCTGGAACAGTTTCCGGCGCTTCACCTGTGCTGCCCTCAAGGCTCGGAACAGCAGCACGTTGAGCACGACCAGCGCGGCACACGGTATGGCGTGAACGAACAGCACTCGGAAGGCGAAGTACGCCATGAAGTAAGCGTCCACTGTGACCTTCTCGACCCACGCCGCTGGACGAACCCGGCACACCTGGAAGGAAGGAGGGAAGATTGCCACGTGAGGAAACGGTGAGTGAACAAAGTAAAGACTAATTAAGTTAACCGTTCAGAGGCTAAGTGGTACTAGTTGTTTATTGTTAGAATGATATGCAAGAGGAAAGGGCCTTGTAGATCGCTATATAAAAAATCGTACTTCGTCTGCCTCCGGGATTGTAACTTATGACTCGTTCAGACCACCATCCCAAGACACTGTCTTTGGCGTCACTCCTATGTGGAACTCCGTCGTGATGAATGAAAAAACACCTGGTTATGATTCCACTCTCTATTTGAAGGAACACGACCATTTTTTCAGCAATGGGGGTAAATTTGAAAATAAGGAGGAAGGGGAGCATAGGAGTAACGGACAAAGCTGTTTCTGAAGTGGATGGTGGGGAGGCGTTTGCGTCAGAGAAGTAAACGATGGTTTCAGACCTCACTTGGTGGAATTCCTTGATATCAGGGATAGAAGGATTAACTTAGCAATTCCACATTGTAAAAGATTTACTACGACCGGTTTCGCCGCAGTGCAGCATCATCAGGTGATGCTGCACTGCGGCGAAACCGGTCGTAATAAATCTTTTACAATGTGGAATTGCAAAGTTAATCCTTCTATCCCTGACTCAGAGAAGTAAAATCAAAACAATGGGGGAGGGGGAGAAATAGACTACCATGAAGGATAAAAAGACATTAAGAGTTTAAGGTTGAAGGAATTAAGGTTGAGAGTCGTAGGGGTATGGTAGGTAGTGTGACGTGAAGGAGAGGTGAACTGGAGGGGAACAGAGTCATTACAAAGTGTTGCAGGGGAATTCACAATTTCAAATTGTTCGAAAAAGTCCAGTTTACGCCCTTTGTCCATACAATGTAACATTTTAGATGAAATGCTGTAACCTATGTCGTGGTCCTTCAGATCAAGTGTGGAATCATAACGAGGTTTTTTTCATTCATTACCATCCCAAGGACCATCGTACGTACGATTGTAGTGTGAACGGGGCACAGCGTTAAATTCACCCGCACCCCCTTATCAGGGCATTGAGACTAGCAAGTAAAGAACAAGTTAACGATATAAGGAATACTATGCTCCTGTGGCGTTTTTAGGCTTAGGGAATGATTTTTTTCTAAAAAATGCCTAAAATTTGCCTTTTTCGTTATCTTTATTCATAATTTCCTGTTTCTCGGATACCAGGGCTGTGAAGTGACAACGTTGGGAACTATGGATTACGATTGTTTGGACGTACATTCTCATGAAGAATAACACCTGTGATATAGAACGATAGTACCTAAAACGCTAGGCTTTATTCTAAATGGGAAAGGGGTATAACTCTACATCGAACGGATGGCGCTCACATCATTTATGATCGAGGGCTGTTCTGTGTCCAACAATTGAGTGATGAGAAGTACGACGCACGATAGAATACAGATGGCACATTACAGTATCCATTCCCTGCTACGATTTCACTTAGATAAAGTAACTATTACCTCTGCGAATGAGCTGTCTTCTAGCAAAAGTGACGGCCTGATAAAATTACGCGTCGGAAATTTGTAACGTATCGCACAGGAAACGTTCTTTCAACTGCTTCAGATGGCTTGGATTTTAATGGATATTTAGGGAGGCGACCGACAGCTAAGGTTATTTGCGCCATAGGTTACAGGTAAGGGAGGAAGGGTTGGTTGTCTTTTTGGTTGTTGGTAATGGTTGTCTTTTTTCGTTATCGCTATTCATTATTTCTGGTTTCCGCCACCACTGTAAAGTGACAACATTAGGAACAATGGGTTACCATGGTAAGGACATGCACTCACATTACGAATACAGCCTACCTTCAATACAAACGCTGAGACTCAATTCAAAATACAGTGAAACCCCTCTAAACGACCACTCCTATCAACCATTTATCAGCGGCACCGTCCGGTCGGTGGTCGCTTAATTCAGGTTTCGCTGTAAGTGTACATCAAACTATGTAATATGCATTGAAATTTCCCTGGAGCAACTAAATTATGAGGGAATAAACGCCATCTGTATGGGTTTTAACAAAACCGTCGCGACAAGAGTTTTTCCCTTTGTTTCTAATCAGCCGCCTGTTCATTTTCAAAATATGTATGTACTCCAAGAAACTGAAACCCTGTCGAACGACCACCAATTTTATCGACCATATTTCATCGGAACAGTCGGTGGTCACTTAATACAGGTTTCACTGTACTAGTTGTTTTGCTACAAAAGCTTCCGCGGATTTCTATTTTATCGGTAACTTTCGGGTTCTCCCCGCGTTGCACCATTTTTATGGACGACCATTTCGCCGGGATGCCAGTCGGCGTCATCAGTTCCTAATGAACACGAGAATTGTTTGTCGCTATATATAGGGCTATGGTCCGTTAATTGTCCATTGAGATCTAGTCCGGAGCGCTGTGATTGGCTGAAGAGTCGGACGGTCTTGGATTGTTGAAAATCCGTTTTAAAGTTGAGTAGATCGGATAGTTATCCTACCTGTTGAAATTATTGGGATTCTTAGCGATCTCGATCGCCTCTCGTATCTGCCGAGGGAAGTACTTATTTTCTCTGGCGATGATCTTACTTCCTTTTCAGTTGTTTTATGGTCAGAATGATATATGTGAGGAAAGGGAAATTGATCACTACGCAAAAATATCGCCCTTCGTCTGGCCCCGGATTGTAACGCTTATGCTTCGTTCAGATAACCAGCGCACGGACCAACGTATGTACGGAGTATTATTGCACCCGTTAGTGTTCACACAATTGTATGGAAATCACAGTGGATAAATCATTCGCCTGGAGTGGGATCGAACCCAGATTCCTCGAGTTCGCGCCGAGTGCTCTAACCAATGAAGCCACCCAGGCGTCCTCTTCCACTGTGAATCCCATGGAGGCTTTGATGAACAAGTTGTCGTGACAGGTACCGTGCATGTAATGCCAGAGACATTCGTGTGCGAACTCTAAGCGCTACAGTTCTTGCTCCTTGAGATAGCCCCCATGCGATTCAAGCCCCCATGAGATTCTCAATGGAAGAGGACGCCTGGGTAACTTAATTGGTGTACCCGTTTGTGTTAACACAATTGTGTGGAAATCACAGTGGATAAATCATTCGCCTGGAGTGGGATCGAACCCAGATTCCTCGATTTCGCGCCGAGTGCTCTAACCAATAAAGCCACCCAGGCGTCCTCTTCCACTATGAATCCCATGGAGGCTTTGATGAACAAGTTGTCGTGACAGGTACCGTGCATGTAATGCCAGAGACATTCGTGTGCGAACTCTAAGCGCTACAGTTCTTGCTCCTTGAGATAGCCCCCATGCGATTCAAGCCCCCATGAGATTCTCAATGGAAGAGGACGCCTGGGTAACTTAATTGGTGTACCCGTTTGTGTTAACACAATTGTGTGGAAATCACAGTGGATAAATCATTCGCCTGGAGTGGGATCGAACCCAGATTCCTCGATTTCGCGCCGAGTGCTCTAACCAATAAAGCCACCCAGGCGTCCTCTTCCACTATGAATCCCATGGAGGCTTTGATGAACAAGTTGTCGTGACAGGTACCGTGCATGTAATGCCAGAGACATTCGTGTGCGAACTCTAAGCGCTACAGTTCTTGCTCCTTGAGATAGCCCCCATGAGATTCTCCAATGAAATGAAGAGCCCAATGAAAGTAACTTAATTGGCCTGGGTAACTTAATTGGTGAGAGCACTCGGCGCGTAATCGAGGGATCTGGGTTCGATTCCCAGTCCAGGCGAATGATTTTTCCTCAGCGAATTCAACACAGTTTAGTAAAGGGAAGTTGGGTGAAGTAAGGATTACCGTGAATAAATACTGAGAATGCTATGTTTAAATCCAGAGAGTTCTTCTTTAGTTTCAACTCTGCTGCTACCTGAAGATGACGCCGTCGCGTTGAAACTAGTTGTAACAATAAAGAACTCTCTGGATTGAAACATAGTTATATTTTTATTCATTCAATAATGGACTTCCACAAAGTTACGCCTGAAAGGGTTGAATTCAAGGAATACACTACTCATATGGCGTTTTGAGGCTTTCTAAATGTTTTTTTCTAGAGAATGACACATTTATATGCTTGTTCATTAGATTATCATCTGCTTCACCTTAGTGGTTGTCGTTTTTCATTACCGTATTCATTTTTTCCTGTTTTCGCTCGTGATATCTGCGCTATCTTTGTAAATTGACAACGTTCGGACCTATGGGTTACCATGGTACGGACGTGGAATCATATTAAAAATTCAACCTACCGTCGTATGGATCATCACTCCCACGATAGAAGTGTGAACGAGACATTTATCTCCGCGCCGAAATCTTGTAGACTCAAGTTTAAACCTTAATGACTCTGAGACGGTTTATTGGATTTTCAAGATATGTACGTCTACATTTAGATAGTTTTCAATTCAATCCACGTGCGGACTAATGTGATTAACAAATAATGGACCTATTTTTAATGTAAGGTTAAAATTGCACCCATTTGTCTGCGCTGAGGTGAAATAAGAAATTTTGACGTCAAATGATGTCAAAGGAAAGAGGGTTACTTCAACGAAATTGTTACATCTCCTTCCTCATAGTAAGACCTGATGATTTCTCGGCGTGAGATAGTAGAATCTCTATTCGGGAAGTCCACCTGGTAAGAGACTTTATAGATGCCGACGTTTCGTTGGCCATCGTATTCAGAGCAGAAATGAAGGATCTAATTTTGGCGTTAGGTTAAAAAATTACCCAATTTTCAGCGCTGAGGTGAAGTACGAACTTTGGCGTATAATAAAGTCAAAGGCAGATCATCTGCCCTGAAGACGATGAACGACTGGGCCATCGAAACGTCGCACAGTGGGCTGAAAGCGAAAAAAGCTGGCCAAAATCTCTAAAACGTTTTTTTTTAGTCTGGAAGTTGAAACTTCGCAGTAACATTCTCAAATAGTTTTTGCATGACATGCCGTATTGATTTTTTTCTTGTGCTCACACATTGACAATATATATCGGGTCAAAGTTGAACAAATTTCGCAAAAATCGCCCGCTTTCGATTTTCTCTGTGAATTACCAAAGTTAACCTCTTTTTTACTTTAATGGATTAACTTATGGAAAAATTTTTAAAACCTTTTTATAACACAATTATTTCTCTTTCAGTCAATGGTTTTTTAAAGATTTAATTTTATTATTAACCATAGACACACAACAAAATGGCGGAGCCTATTTTCAGTCAAATTTTTACATATTTGTTGAGAAAAAGTAGTTGGTGCCGCCTGATTACGCTAAGTAACTCATATCATGTCATTCTTCAAAGCTTCCAGATTGTGAATCTAAAGAAAAACCTTGCGCATATTTGCGACCCCGAATATTACGAGATTGCAAAGAGCCACCGTAAAGAATTTTTCAATAAACCATGTTACAAACTATACTCATAATCATATCGCGGGACACCGCAAGAGGTATCATGAAAAACTTCTTTCTATGAATGCACTCCTCAAACAATCACGGGGTTTTCACATATATCCTGCACTTCGCCTACCGAAGGATATGTGCATCTCTGTTTTACAGACAAACTCCCTTTCAAAGGCACCAGGAGTCAGATGGTGTCGCATGGCATCAACTCCCCAACCCCCTTTCACTACTTCAAGGCCTGCCAAAAAGGGTCGTTTTATCACACTGCGGAGCCCTTCGTGCGGTTTGGTGCGGATATTTTCCGTAGCATATTCTCTTTGCTCCTACGAAATGCACGTGCAGATTTAATTGTATTTCTGGTGAGATGTGGAACAGTTATGCTTGCTTGTACCTGCTGCTATCCTTGAAACCTAAGTGCTTAGGTTTAACCTGTGTGTGTTTCAGTGTCCGATATCCAACTATAATCACTTTTTTTGGTGGCATTAGTGATGATATTCCATTTTGCTTTCTACTTTCGTGGCATTTGGCAACTTTGACCCCATATATATTGTTAATGTGTGAGTATAAGAAAAAAATAAATACGGCACGTCATGCACAAACTATTTGAGAATGTTACTGCGAAATTTCACCTTCCAGACCAAAGAAAAAAAGTTTAGAGGTTTTGGCCAGCTTTTTTCGCTTTCAGCCCACTGTGCGTCGGTACCTATGGGGTCTCTCACCGGGTGGACTTCCCGAATAGAGCTTCTCTACTATAGATTTATCACTACGTCTGTGGAGTTAATAGTTTTCAACGTAAGCATGCACATATTGGTGTGCTGTTCCATATACAAACCTACTTTTTCTCGGTAACTGTGCAATTTGGCGTAGTGAGAATTATATACGTCTTATCTTTCTCTTTAAACATCCAGAACGGATACGATATTATCATTCTGCCGAAGGTACCATCTTATTTAATGTCGAGCGATATCTTTTCGCTTTCTTAAACGCGAGTACCTCGAGAACATAACTCCGAGCAGCATGTTCAAAAGACTGTGAGTGCAATAATTATTTTTAGAGTTGAACGTGGAAATCTCGGTGACTGCATTTTACACCGACGAGACTTAATGGATGGTGCAGGCAGCACTATTCCATTAATTACGCGTGGCAGGAAAATATTTTTTTTCTGCAGTGCAAAACTATCGGCTTCACAACCATATGCTTGCCGTTAATGTTAGAGAAACTGTTTGTGTTAATGTACTTAGCAACTTCATAAAGACATAGAGGTACAAGAGTAATACCGGAAATATGCACGACATACTTTTAGGACTAGATAGCAGATAGCGAAAGAGACATTAGGGAGGGTGTAAGCTGACTAACTATAATATCTATCAACAAACCTACAGTCTCAATGGCAGCTGTCATGGTCTCTTATCGTTCTCGAGAAAAATGCCTTTTCAACCTGTCCGTTCGGGGGTCTACTTCCCTTATGTTATTATCATGATCTGATCATAGTAGAAAGTCGAGTTACGTAAAATGTCATCAGCGTCGTGAGAAAATAAATTGGTTTGGAACTTAGATAAAAGATTAAGACATCGTCACTTTTCTAGCAGTCGTCTGACACTAAGTTTCACTATCACTCTACCGTCTTCTTTGACGGCAAGGGATAAATGGATGGTGAACATGCCTTTCTAAAAATATGCAGATGTGATACGCTGAGGTCGCTGCTCTGCATATATCGGTTTATGAATAGTCAGTACACCACTCCCGCGGTGCTCAATGTCTGTTTTTGCTGTACCTAGATTCTCCCATCCTTAAAGAGGCGTACCGATGCCTGGCTCCATCTATGGAGAGCTAAATGGTGCGGATTGCTTTTACCGCTGCGGAGGCAGTCCGAGCGCGAATCGGTCGCGTCGTATTTCATCGCGTTATCTCTTGCGTAATCTCGTTCCCTTAATCTCATCACGAAACCCTCTTGTACGTAGTTTCGTCGTGTGTGCCCTAAAATTCGGACGATTTAACTCTGAGGGGTATAGTTTTAATGCGTAGCTGTTGCAAAAGTTCCTGGCGAAGACCTGCGCGATAAGGATGAGTGGCAGAACGAACGGACGTTTTACCAACTCCAACATACTACTGTATATCGGGTCATGAGGAAAAAATTAGGGAAAGAGACTGCAGAATTGTCTGAAATTCGTAGTGGAATAGTCATTCGTCTGGAGTGGGATTCGAACCCAGATTCCTCGATTTCGCGCCGATTGCTCTAACCATTAAAGCTAAACCCAGACGTCCTATTCTGCTGTGAATCTCATTTCAGGGATCTTTGAAATAGGCTGCAGGACAAACAGGTTTGAAATATTTTTTTCCCGCTTTCGATGAGAGTCCATAATGTATGCCGATGAGAATTTAAAGTAGGAAATGGGAATTTAAAGGTCGTGTCGCTGATTAGTTGATGTGCTCCCTAATGCTTGTTTCAAAATCTGCCGCGTACTGCTAATATCATGTTTTACAAGATCCCTTCATGACTCTTGAATCTCTGTTGACTGTTGTGATTTATTTAAGGATTTTACCATGTATGAGTATAGCCTATTATATTTGTTCTATTTACCTAAGTTTATCGTGTTGTGCGAACAGTAAACTTATTAAATAAATTTAAAAATCTCGTTTACTCAGTTGTTTGATACATTAATTCAATAGTTTCAGTAGCATTACCAGGGTACCTACAGTGCCGTGCATGTGGGTGAAAGTTACGAAGCTTTACACTAAACTGCTTGTTGGTGATATATCACCCCTGCCAAACACCCTTGAGGTGACTTGCAGGGTAATATGTGGATGTAGAAGTGTAGATGATGAAGGGGAAGAACAGAATGGATGGAGGGAGGTAACAAGAGAGAGTGAAGGACGGGAACAAAAAAGTACTTCGCGAAGGGAGATAGAACGTGAAGCTATTAGGCAAGCGTTAATAATCACCCAACACCGTTACTATAATACGGAGCTTATCGTGAGGTTTCATCGGGAGTGGGGTTCAGGTTGGTGTGATGGCTAGAGTACTGGCTAACCATACGCGCGGACAGGGTTCAAATCCCTCCAGAAAAAGATGTTTTTCAGAGGAAAATCGATCCGTACTTGAGTGTCTTGTGGAGGGCACTTCTAGTACAGTACTCCGTGTGTTGGATGAGACATTAAGTCGTGGTCCCCTTGGCTTTTTTCGTTAAGAGCGCGTTTCGTCTATCCACTCTTCCTCCCTTACCTATCGGTCGCCTCCCCAAATATCCAATCCTCATCGGGAGTACCAATTAATATTTACAAAAGCAGCAATGAATCCTCCTCCGACAAAGTTATTCGTCGTCTACATTAAAAATTCCGTTTGCTGTCATGTGACCAAGATTCCACCGGATGCGATTTTATCGCAGAATCGATATGCTACTTGCTGGCAAAATAGAAACCAGTCTATCAGTCAGTTGACTGCAGCGATCTTTCTATCAAAACATCGCATTTTGACTTAAAATATTGCAGTAATTTGCTTAATCAAGCTACAAAATTAATAGGTAGGACGGCTATATTTTCTTTTCTTTTCGATTTACCGTTATTTTTCCTTTTAATGAAGAGTTTTCCGCTGAAATGGCATTACAGTCAGGGAAAATACTACTTGATCCCCGACTCTCCCAAAGAGCACCTTGTAGTTTCAAGATCACGTAGAGAGTACAAAAGCATGGAAGGAAAATTTTTCGTATTAATCGCAGTTAGAGGATAGTTTTTTCGAAATGAGGTGGATATAAATGAAATGAAATCCGAGGAATTGTAACTTTTGAAGGACCTTTAAGTATCATACGAGGTATATCCAGAAAGTAAGTTCCGTTTGTATTCCTTTCCACCGCAGCGCTGCGATCGCAATACACGGTACTCACATTGACCTATTGAAGAGTTGACGCCATCATGAGTTAGCTGATTGTTGTGTGCACTTCGTGGTGCTTGTTTGAAATGGCAAATAAAATTTAAAATCCCGTCGCCGAGGGTTGCTCACCAGCGGTATTGTTTTGATTCACGACAATGGCCTCCCTTACATTGCGCAAGTGATGCAACAACTTTTGCAGAACTTTGGTTGGGAACAATTCAACCACCCTCCATACGGCCTGGATCTCCCTCCAAGTGACTTCCATCTTCTTTGGACCTGGATTCAAGTATTGGTGGCAAGATGTTCAATTATGACGCCGAGATCAAATAAAATGTTAATTGGTAGACATCACTGGCGGCATCTTTTTATGAAGAGGGTATACAAAAGCTGGTGCCGCGCTATGACAAGCGCCTGCGAAATATTGTGAGTTGGGTAGAAAGACAGTTTAAGGTCTGAACATTTTTTCTTCAAATAAATTTTTTTCTTAACATATACTTGTTTTCTCTGACCTGCCAAACGGAACTTACTTTCTGGATGTACCTCGTATTACGAAAAAATATGAGAATGCATTACGGGAATTGGTCCAAATATTTACATTCTAGTTTTCCGTGATGTAAAAAGTCACGAAAACATTTTTCCGGGTCAGTTTACATTGTTTTTGTGGTTTTTATGAGATTAATGCTTTATGACTGGGTGTAATAATTTATGCATACATTACGTAATATTGAGGCTCAAAATGAGAATTCACATATGCGGATTCAAGACTGCAGCAATCAGAATAATTGGTCGTCTCAGGGAAGAATGATAAAAAACGTGAAATTTTACGAACAACGACGTGTTTCATTGAATTGTTTCGCAATTTCATCTCGAAAACAAGATTGAGTGGTAAAAATAAGAATATTTAATAAATATTTAGGGAGGCCGTCGATCGCAATCGATGCTGACTTTGGAACAAAGGCACAGTGGATTGAATTTCAAACGCTATATTTACATTAAAAAAATTAAATTTGAATGGCAAACGTAAAGACTGATATGCGCGAAACTCTATCAGAGGAATATCTTTTTCGGGCTTCGCACCGGGTAATGTTTTCATAATCCGCCGACGTTTCGGAAAACAAGTCGTGTTATAGTGTTCACTATAACACGCCGTGGCCACTATAACACGCCGTGTTATAGTGGTCACGGCGGAAATAACACGTGCCTTGAAATTGGAAAACAAGTCGTTTTCCGAAAGGTCGACGGATTATGAAAACATTACCCGGTGCGAAGCCCAAGAAACATATTTAAATATAATTCACCGGGAAAATCTTAAATCATCTATCAGAGGAAGTTAATGAAAACTAATATTTATTTTTTATTTTCCCCTTTCCCAAAAACGGTTTCATCACCGAAAGAGCAGCGTTCTTATACACGTCTGTATTTATCCCTCTCCCTGAGAGAACTTTTCTTTTTTTTTAACTCACTCAATCGAAGAGCTGGGGAAACAAGAATCGTTAGTTTAGTTTACAATACCTCTTATGTATTTTTAACGTGGAAATGATCCAAATGTGACTCAAAATTGGTGTATTTTTTCAATAGATAACCCCTTTCTACGCGCAGCTAAGTAAAGCTTAGCTGAGGAAGTGTAAAAAGGCCATTAATATGCTCAAAGACGATAGGGCCGCAAACTTGGGAACAGTATGAGAAAGCAATCGCGTGGAGCGTGAAACTCTATGGATCGGAAGCATGGGTTATTGAAAAAGCTGACCTGAACAGACTAGAAACCTTCGAAACTCAGTACTGGAGGAGAATGCTGAAGATAAATTTGACGGATAAAATGAGAAATGATGAAATGCACAGAAGAGTAGAAGAGAAAGGACCATGTGGAACACCATAGAGAAAAGAAGAACAAAATGGATTGGACCCACCCTGAGACACAATGGGTTTGTGAAGAACATAATTGAAGGGAAAATAGATGGAGAAATCCCTAGAAGATGACCCAGGAATAATTTCATAAACCGAATACAGAGGAGAAAACGTAGTAAGTGCTACTAGGAAGTAAGTGAACTAGCATTAGATAGGGAAGGATGGAGGGCTGCAGTCAACCAATCTTAGGATTGAACGCCTAGTGAGGAGTTTTATATACATTTTCTCGGGACTAGAGAGATAGGGGAGAGAGAAATAGGGTGATTTAAAGTCGTCATAAATCGAATGAAAACAAAAAAGTAACATCAGGTATCAATTTGTGAAAATTGGTTATTTTCATGATGAACAGTTGAAGTTTTACTATTTTCACACTTTTTCATTATCCCCGATTTGGTTTCAATACAAGAGTGTCATTATCAAGATACCTTGATAGAGTTTTCATTAGTTCATGATGAACAAAAAAACTTTTACTCTATAACAATTTTTTTATAATTCACTGACCAGGTTTCAACACCTAGTGTCGTTATCGATGTACCTATATAGTGCTATCATTAGTTCATGATGAACTATAAAACTTTTACTCTATAACAATTTTTTTATAATTCACTTACCAGGTTTCAACACCTAGTGTCGTTATCGATGTACCTTTATAGTGCTATCATTAGTTCATGATGAACTATAAAACTTTTACTATTTTCACACTTTTTTATAATTTACCGACTAGGTTTCAACACCTAGTGTTATTATCAATATACGTTGATAGTGTTTTTATTAGTTCATGATGTACGATAAAACTTTTACCGCGTTCACACTAATTTATATTCACCTGGTCGGTGGATTATAAAAAATATGAAAATAGTAAATGGTTCATTGTTAATCAAGAACTTATGAAAACACTTGAAAGATTCCCTTGAATACACGATATTGTCAAGTATCATGAAAAATATTTCTCATAAAAAGTGTGCGTCGTTGACTGTGAAAATTCTCGTCTCCTGATTGAACACCTGCTCTTGACGTTTTTGCTGGAGCTCACTTGAATGGCGTTAAATGCTCTGCCGCCTCTCGGCTCCTGGAAAGAAATCGTACTTGCTGCCCCAGTTTTAAATGTAGCTTCTATTCGATTCAACTTACGAGGGTTTTTCCTACGAGATGAACTTCGAAGGAACAGTTTCTCGTTTCATTCAGTTCAAGGCGTAGAAGACGGATACTGTTGACTCATCCATCTTTCTTTATTTTTGAAAAGGTTTTTTTTAGTGTTTCACCTGTTTGTCCGGGTTAAATCTTCTACTTGAAATTTTGACTACCTACTTCACGACGATGTATAGCTCTAAAATTTCGTACATAGACCCAGTTACGGTGAAAATACAGTTATCAATTTGAAAATAGATGATGATATATTAATTCCGTCTCAACTTAAAGATTTTCTTGAGAATGAGCTCATTTTCTGCGTCAAATCTTGTAATTAAAATTTAACCCACGTCGGTATCATTCAGAGCGCTGAAATTTCTTCCATAAGCCCACTTCCGATTGTTCTAAATAATACCGAATAGTAATAAATCAATACCGATACTAATTAATTAATCACGCGTTTATGTCCGAGAGATTAACCGTCAAATACGGCGCCGCTCTTATCCGCGAAGGAGTCTTTCTCCTCGATTGTTGTTCTCGTTCACGGACTGATCCGTTCCAAGATACATTCATCCGCTCAAAAAAAGACGTAGTGTTTTTAACACTTCGGGGAAAAAAGTGAACAATTTAATAGAATTGAGGTGGGATGGATTATAAATAGCACAGGGGTAATTTAAAAAGTTAAACTTTCATTACAAGTAATTGAAAACTAATAACGTCTTAAAAGTCCGTTTTTACTATGCATGAATGTAAAGATAAACTTTGAACCAAAAAGACGCCGTTCTTTACCCAGGGTCAGATCGAAGCAACTGCAACTGGAAGGAAACTCCGGGGAAATGGTCGTTCGCTAGGTGGTGGGGGTTTCGTGTTTAAACCGTTCGAACTATGTTTGATCTCGGAACACATACATCATACGCGCGCAGTCTTTCCAATTTCGAGTTTTTCCCTCCGGATAAATGCTGAAAAAATTAAAAATGCCCATCTAACGCCATGCACAACATAGAGGACGCTTACATTATCCACTCTAGTGAAAGAAGCAAACCAAAATCTCGATCTGTTCGTGACAACGCCTTAGTTACGTGATCTTCTTTATTACGAACGGTTCAAACATTTGAGGTATGTGGAAAAAATATGCATCAACTTAATATTTGGTAGAACAATATTTTTTGTTTTTCGAATAAAGGTCTTAACTTAAAAGCTTTAATATATATAATTAACTTTTTACTAAATCATGAGAAACTGAGAAATAATATTGAAAATAAGAAACAATAATTAGCCATATTTTTAATTATCTTATAAATATTTAGAGTGACTTTGAAGAGGCAATGCTGTGTGATACTTTAGGAGATGGAGCTATATATTCATTGGTCGTTTTTCCCTCTATTTTGCCTTCGATTTTAGCTTACTTTTCTCTCTATTTTACCTTCGATTATGCTTTTATAAAATATCAGTCCATTACCGAACTACTTCCCGAGATTTTGCCCAAATATACTAGCTCTTTTACGTGGAGAATGGTACGTGTGTGTACTCCAGTGAGACATAAAAAAGAGGAATTTCTAGCTGCTAGATGTCGTCTAAAAATAGCGTTTAGTTTGAACGTTTTGCCAGACATTTTTGAAAACAACTCATGTTTTCGTCGCAGTAATTTTTTTTAGAATCACGAAATACCTACCGTTGCGGAGGAGTCTTAAACGTACCTACCGCGCGAAAAAATGGGTCGAGCTTAAGACTTAAAGAGATTTTTATATTTAAATCATCAGAACTTCAGTCGTGTTGGAGTATAATATTACACCATTGATAATGCAGTATTTGTTTTCTGCTTCCTCGAGCTGCTGAAATTAGAAGCCTAATTCGAATACTTATGGTATGGGCGAGGAAAGGAAACTTCTTAATGAAATTGGAGATAGGCAGAGTCGGTGGCTGGAGTATGGAATAAGGGGTGAAGGATTGCTGAAGGATATGATAGAGGAGAGGATGTGGGACAAGCGGGGAAGAGGAAGAAAGAGAATAGGTTTCATGGACAGGGTGAAGAAGGGTAGATCGTATTCTGGGGCGAAAAAGGATATGCTAGAGGGAGATAGGTCCCTGAATGTGTAGAAAACCGAGAGGAGATTTTCTGACATTCAGAAAAATCTACCTTATCCGGTAGAGAACTTAAAAAAATTCGAAAATGGTGTCCATTATGACCAGGGAACTATCTCGCTCCAACTACCTCAAAGGAAAAGAAGTTCTCTTTTCCTTCTTAATCCATCCATTTTCGACGAGAGAAGCTCAACCATTCAGGCGTTTTCGAGACATCATCTATCCGTGTGCACGTCGAAGAAACTTTCGAACCCAAAAATGTTCTCTCTCCTATTCGGTCGTATCACTGCGTTTTGGCGATTTTCCCTAAGGGAAGCGAACGCTTGCTTAATGCGGCCGTGCATTTGTACGGCTGACACGCAGAGGGGGAGAGTGAATTTGACACGCTCCGGGGAAAAAATATACGTGTTAAAGGAAGACGAATGACAAAAGCGGAACGAATTCCGCGGTTTACGCGAGATTGGTTGAAAATATCGCGAACATCCATCTTAAATTTCATCCGCCGTCCCAAAGTTTCGCGTTTTTCACTGTCTCCTCTCGCGGCAGGCAATTTTCCCCGGAGTTGCAAAGAAAACGAACATCATTCGTGAATGACTTAGACATTTTTCTCTTTTAAAAATGAATAGAAGACGGATGAATGAAGAGTTGTTACGGGCCATTCAACTATGAGGTAGGAGGATTTGAGCCTCCTTTCAAATCTAGCCCCTTCCCCACGTGAGAACACGTTTTTCTGATAGCACTCAGAATGCGAGATCGATGACATTTAATTCGTTTCACCGTGACCCTTAAGTTTCCAACTCTGGTGCGTTACACGTTTTCAGTTTTCCACAGTGCTCATGGATAACATTGTTGCCGATTTTACAATTTCCTATTTTTCTATCCCTCAAACCCCTTGTACCAAAAATATGCAATCATAATTAAATAATGTCAGCTGCAGGGACGTATATGTATTCCATAGAGTTATGGGACCCGTAAGCCATGGCAACCATTCAGTAAGCGTTGAAGAAACATTCTATAAATAAATTGGTTTAACAAATGGCTTTATAACTCATGGAATGGACATAAGGAGCGTATTGGCACAATCTTTGTGGAACCTATGGATTCCCATATTTGAAAATAAACACATGTACAATATCCACACTTTTATTTTCGTCACCGACCATGGTTCCCGCACGTTAGACCCAGCACAGGCCGCTGTACAGCAGACCCTGATGATGGCATAATGTGCTGAAACCATGGTCGACGACGAATATAAAAGTGTGGAAATTGAACAAGTGCTTATTTTCAATTATGGAATGGGTTTCTGAGCTCCATAAGTAGTCAAGATGGTGGACGTGCGATGAACCGCTTGGAGTTTTAATTACTTGATTAAATAGTTGTTTTGAGACGAATGGCCAGTTTGTTTACTCTGACTGAATACTTATTATGTGCATTAACAATTTCAAATATGATAAACCACTATAAATTTTATCGAATATTAGATCAAGCATACGAAGCATCTAACTATGGTTGATAAGTTATAAAACTAGTAGATGTGTTCCTGCAAACCGATCATTATAATAAGGTCCATAACTTCATGGATTTCATAAATATCGATCCCATAATGAAGCGTTCTTGCAACCGGCCATTAATCATCAAAATAGAAAATTTTAAAAGAATATTGAGTCACTTCCTGAATATGTATACGCTTCCTCTATTAGTAAGTTAATTTTAACACCTTACTCTATTAGTAAGTTAATTTAACACCGTGTAATTTTAACATTCATGTAGTGGCATTTTCAAAGTATATCATATTAGGCACGCTATGCTTGAACACCCCTTCTCTAACACATGGATTGGATAGCACCATTGAGGTAGATGGAGAGGGGGCTTGCTGTTATGGCGAATGCTAGAAACTGTAACGTTGACGTGGCCTGTCCACCATCTATGTTTACCCCGAGATTCCTTTAGCACTTACGGGCTGACGCACTATAATTTTGTTACATTACGATGTTTTCTGTAGATACCTATCTATAAATTTTCATTCCCTTGTTTGTTTAAATGGGATTTTCCTTACGTATATTGTTTACTTATCTAAATTAATAATAATCCGAATTTCCAGTTAGACGTAAAAATATGTCAAATATGTTAGATGTAAAATATGTCAAAAATATGGTTGAACACAACCCACTTTTGACTATATTTTAGCGGGTGACTGTCGCTTAAGTTTTACTACGGCGCGTTTCAAGCTTTTGTTTTAATACGTGTTCTTGAGGTACTATCCATTGAGGAAGATAGAGAGGGCATTACGTCATCAAACTGTAGTCTAGCAACCTAAATAACAAAATATATTGGTTATCCCTGCTCTTTCTTTGCTTTCCTTTGGTTTTCTTGAGCGAATGGACGAATTTGCGGGTGCATAGCAAAAATATCCACCATTTGGTTGAAGTTCAAGGCAAGTAAATCGTGAAAAATATTTTGGTTACTTAAGAGCTATGGATTCTACCTAATCTCCCATATTTTTCCCTTGGGCATGCGGAGTATTTTTTATTTCAATAAAAAATATACTTAAGGAGAATGGCCACTTGGCGGCCGAGTGGTGGAAACGGTTGCGAACACCCATGTCGAGCTTCGGATGTAACGAATCGAAGGACTCTGAATGGAGTTACGCTTGCTGCATTTCCTATAGTGTGTCCCCTTATCTACCCACTAATTCCACGTTATTCTTTCGTTCCTTGACGCCATGATTTGAACGACGGATTCCTAGTTTCGCTACCACTATAATGGGGTTTAATGCGTTATAGAGTGATGGAAACACATGAAAAACATTGGTGGCGTTACATTACGGAGTAAATGTTCTTGAAACTGGTCAGTCTTTTTATATTTTCTACACCCTTAAATATTGCTGTTTTTCAACTGAAATTTGATGAAGTAATGTGCACGATGTGCCCATTTGTTTGGTGAACCCAATTTTAACCCATCGTAAAAAATGACGGAATTTAGTAAGAATTACATTCTGGAAACGTTGTTTTCGGAATCGACCATCTTATATTTTCGGGTGGTCAATGGAAATGGATACCAGATGGTGCAGTGATTGTGTCAATTTCACGTCTGAGCGTCAGAGGGAAATACCACGATTACGCTATCTTTTTTTTCATTTACCTGAGGTTGTTATCACACAAGTGCTGTGAAGATTTTTCTTCTAAAAAAATAACCTTTTACCTCCTTCATTACCCAACCCACCTCTCCGGTTGTTATATTTTACTATTATTGCGGTATTGGATTATATGGGAACTCAAAAACTATGAGGTATCCCTCTGGTGGAGAATGTTAAAACTCGGCAATATGATATCGAAGCGCAGTTGAAATATGTGTAAAAGATTGTTTTTTAAAATGTTTAGAATACTATAATTGTGGTAGTATGGAAGAGAAAAAGGTATGTACAGGAAAGGCAACGTTTAAGGTTTCAAACGAGGTAAAATGACATTCTTTTAATGACTGGGAAGCAAGTGATGAAGGTTCATTCGTAATAACGTTCATTCTTGGTGCCAGGAGTGCGAGACAGAATTAAATATTAGTAAATGCACCACAGGTCACTTCCTGCGAAAGTCATTACACAAAACCATACCTATGCTGTTGGTGGAGTAAATATAAAATCTTCAGATACAGTAAAATATCTTGGTATTTCCTAAACTTCTGATGTATCCCGGGTAGCACACATGAAAACCATATACGACACAGCATTAAAGTTCCGAACACAATAAGATTAGGTTTTGTTAAACGTATAATAGGAAGGTCCTCGGATGAAAAAGTAAAAGAGAAATGCTTATTCGTTCTGGTTAGGCCACTCCCTGAATACGCCGCGAGCATCTGGGACCCTGGTCATAAAGATTTTACCAAAAAAATTAATTAAATACAAAGAAAAGCAGCACACTTAGTTAAAAACTGCTACGAGCGAACATATAGTGTCTCACAACTTTTACAGGGATTAAGGTTGGAGCCCCAAGGGACTTGGAGGCTACGCTAGGCTTAGGTTGCTTGAGAAATCCAGAACTAGTGTGTTTTAGAGCAACGCGGAGAATATTATCATGGCGCCATACTGCATCTCTAGGTCTGACAGATGCGATAAAATAAGAGAGATACACTGCCGAACAGATGGGAACAAAAACTCGTTCTTTCCGAACACAATAAGCGACCGCAATAAAAATTGAGCTCCACTTAATACACTCCCATAATACATGTCACAATTTCGACTCCCAAAACCTTACATATTTTCACGGCTGGTGACCTAACACCTCCTGCCACACGCCCATATGGCGGCACGCAGGGTATGATGTATATGTAGATGATGGAAACGGACCTGTTTCACGAACATTTCCCCATATACGTTGATATAATGTATCCCTTGTGATCATCATCATGCGTCTCGAGTAAGAATTTCTTTTTCTTGCCCGACAGGCTCCCTCTGGCTTGCTATGCGTGGGAAATAAACGCAAAGGGGTAATGCAACCCTTCTTGGTCTGCGGTGAAAAATTGATTCCGTGCTAAGTAATTGAACGTGTTGGGAAACGGAGTCGCCCCTTCCTCTTCGTTGTTTAAATGAGATGAGATTGTTTCTCCGGAAGCCTCTCGATGCTCGTTCATTCAATTAGGCTGTAGTACATGTAGCCATAAAAAGCTGGCGCAAATGCACGTATTGGGAGTCCTTGGCTGATGGTAATTACCTTAACTTATATCCAGACACGCCCTCAGTGTGAAAAATCCACTGTTTTAATTAGGTTAAAGGTATTTTTTTTGGAAGCCCTGGCGCCTCGCAAAGTCGGTGCATAAAATAAAAATATCTGCTGATTCCTTGCGATCCGTAAAACTACCTTGTATCTCTGTGCATGGGCGTAGCCATAGGGAGGCAGGGTGGGGGCAGCTGCCCCCCCTGGACGAGACATTTTATACCAAATCCATGCTTTATGGAACCGGACAGGATGATATCCTGCCCCCTCTGGCATATATCTACGGCTACGGATGAGTGTTCTGCCCCTCCTAGCATAAATCCTGGATACGCTCTTGTCTCTCTGCGTTGGCGCATTTTTTAAGACATTTCAATTACAATGAGATCATACGGTGAAATGGATGTTAATCAAATGCCACTTCTGGACAGATATTTGCAGGTTTTTACTTATAAAACTACGGTAGAAAGTACAAAAAATTGAATATAAGTAGTAACATCAGGTGTCACTTTGTGAAAATTGGTCATATTCTTGATGAACTTAAAACCATATCTATTTTCACACTTTTTTCTAATTCGCTTTGGTAATCTTGAAAATGAAACTGTGTTGAAATCTGTTCGGTGAATAATGAAAAAGTGTGAAAATAGTAAAATTTTCATTGTTCATCTTGAGCAAAAGAAATTGGAGTTAGCGGAATAAAGATAAACGAATGAGAAATATATATGCTCCGCTTTAAAGATGATATCGCAGTCACAGCTGGCAAGCGTGATGATCTTCAAAGGTCACTAAACGCAATGTAACTGTTCTTTAAGGATACAATATGTAAATAAATAAGAAGGCTGAATTACCAGTGCGCGGAACAGGAAAGATGAATGGAGAAGTCAGATTGGAAGGAGAGATACTAGAGCCAGTGGATTCCTTCACCTATCTCGGAGGTACCATCATCTTGCTTCCATCTATTCCCAATGTCTTCATCCTCTATCAGTATATTCCCGTTTGCATCTCTGATGTTGTTGGTTCTCGTTTTCCTCTCTCTGAAGTGTTTCTTCACTAGCATGTATGCTGTTTCGGTGTTTCCCTTCTTCATGTTTTCGTTGACTTCCTCGCAGCAGATTTCGATCCAATTCTCCCTAGCCTTTTTGAATTCTCCATTGACTTGGTTCCTTAGCTTCTTGTAGAGGATTGTCTCTTCTTCGTTTCTGGGGTTCTTGTATTTTCTTCTCTCTCGTAGTAGTTTCCTAATCTCCGTCGTTATCAATGGCTTCTTCGTGTTGGCCGTCTTAATCAACGGTTGCTCCTCTGCTACTTCTGCGATTTCCCTCTTCAGCTCATCCCATTTTTCTTCGATGCCCAGTTCATCCTCAGTCTCTAGTTTCCCGTCGGCGAATGCGGCGAATATCACTCTATTTCCTTCTTCAGCCAGTATTTTAGTGCCCATCTTGGTTCGCGTTTTATCTTCTTGATTTTATTGAACCGAAAGTGGCTGTCAATGGCTACTACGTTGTGGTCACTGTTTATATCCGTACCGGGATAGCTCTGCTTGATTTGGTTCTTATATCTGACTCTGGAAAGTATGCAGTCTATTTGGTATCTGGCTATACCACCTGGCATCTTCCATGTGTACCTCCTACGCGGATGGTGCTCAAAGAGAGTGTTAGCTACTACAATATTCTTCTCATTGCAGAACTCGACCAGCCTTTCTCCCTTGGCATTTCTTTTGCCTAGTCCGAAATATCCTACACCATTTCCTTCTTTTCCCTCTCCTACCACTGCGCTCCAGTACCCATGACGATGAGGTTATCTTTTCCCTTCACTAACCCCAGGACTTCTTCAATTTGCTCATAAACGTCTTCTATTCTTCTTCCATATGGCTAGATGTCGGCATGTACACTTGCTGGATCACTGTGTCCGTCGGCTCTCCTTCTAGCATCACCATCAGGATCCTTTCGCTCTACTGCCAGATTGACTTCACTCTCATGCCCCATTCTTTCTTCTGTATGATGCCTACACCTGAAATCCTCTGGTCGTCTCCAGAATCTATCACACGGTATCCGTCGCTCCAGTAGTCGTCTGCCCCCGCCAACCTGATCTCGCTAACTCCTAGCCTCTCCATCTCTATCTTCACGTTCTCCACCTTCCCGCTCACGCCTAAAGATCTCACATTCCTTGAATCTATTCTGCATTTGTCTTTACTGACTGATGTATCCGTCCCAGTAGTCCCCACCTGGAGATCCGATTGGGGGGACAGTTTACCTCCGGAATATTTTACTGAGAGGAGTGCCAACATAGAGGAGTCAGATATATAGTTACAATGCAGGGCTGCATCTACTAGGGAGATTAATTTGGTGGTTTCCCCGTTGTCTTCCACATCGCAGTACCCCGGTCGATTCCATGAACTTCACCCTCGCTCGAGGCGTGGCTGTTGATACCGCCTCGATCTCCTTGATCTGCGCCATCAATGGCTTCTGCTGAGACTGCTGCCTTTCAGTAGTGGGGTCAAATTCGGTTAGCGGGCAAGTTAGAATTTGGAAAGTCAGGAATATTTTTTCCCGTCGTTTTGTCTCGAACCTGCGACCCTCGGGATTGGGAGTCGAACACGCTACCACTGGTCTTAACCGGACCCCTGTCTTGCGCAGACTACCTTTATGATCATGTTTTTCACCAGATGCGTTGAATCCAGTCGTACCAAGTAAAACATTCTGTGGAAAAATACATAGTTTTCTTTTCATCACCACGCACACAGGCATATTCGTGGCGAAAGGGGAGAAAGGAGTCTTGCTGTGACGCCATCCATTGGAGGAAGGAGATATGGATCTTGAATGTGGACGTGGAATGTGGCCGTGAGCGTGGAGAGAGGGAGTCGGGAGTTGGGGCACGGGTGGAGGGTGGAGAGCCAATCAGAATCGGAAATCCAAACGCTAGCAGCACGTGACAGAAGGACGGTATTTTTTTCCTCCCTTTCTCGGAGATCGTGACACTGGTTGAGGGAAAAGACACCTTTCACTCATATCCATCCCCTCTCTCAAGAAAGTGATAGACGTTCTTCAAATCGTATAGGAGTGCGTTTCAACCGTGCGCTGTAATCTGGCGTTGGCTACTCTCTTCTTCTTGTTCTTACCCGTAGATAATTTACTTTTTCGGTTGGTGTCTAGCGTGTTAAGGTAGTTCGATCGAGATAGTTCCTTAGTCATAATAGAGACAATATTCGAATTATACGTGTTAATTTCACCAGCTGTAGGACATATCAATTAAATATTGCATTATTAATGGTGCTATAATATAGTTTTATAAGGCAGAAATTGTAAGTAATTAAATTAAAATATTTAAATGAGTCTTTAACATGGATTATTTTTTTCGCGCGGTGCGTTTGATACTCCTTCAAAACGGAAGGTTTTTTGTGATACCCAAAAACCTACTGCGGTGACAATATGATTAATTTTCAAATATATTTGAGGAAACATACAAACTACACGCTGTTAGCTTTTTACAACATCTAAGTGTTAGAAATACCTATTTTGTAAATAATGTCTCTCTGGAGTGCATATACTTACCATTTCCCATGTAAATAGACTGGTATTTTTCTGGCTAATATCTCCGAAAGTAATGTGGTAAGGGGTTGATTTGGTGTCATTAGAAGGGTGAGATATTTTTCTTTAAAATGAGACCAAATTCATTGATTTCTAAGTAAAATGATATTTCGCTCAAACTACCTTAAGGTGGCTCTGGCTTGACTGTATGAGTCAAGACAAATACTAAGTTACTTATCTTTATTTAATCAGTTTAAAACATCCTGTTTTCGCGGATGAAAAGTGATAACTATGGAAAAACAATGTTAAGGTACAAAATATATGGATTGTTATCTATATATACAGATATATATTTTTAATGACCACATTTGTCTAGCCATTAGAGCCGATTGCTGCGCCATTCGCGTAGAACTACCGCATTTTGACTTCAAGTACGATAGTAATTCGCTAATAACAAAATATGGCGGTTAGATGCTTATATGTAAATTTAATTCATTTTCTCAGGACTTTTCGCTTTTGAAAATGATCCAATTGAAAATTTGACATGCTTTCTCGTTTAAATAGACGTTTTTTTGCTGTATTCCGAGCAATCTCCATATTCAAGGCCAAATCACCTTAAAACTAGCCCTTGAAACTCTCCGTTGTCTCGGGCGTAACCTCGTGGAATTTGCTTAAAATTGTAAATGAAAAGTATAATTTAGTTATTCCTCATAGATTCTGCTAATCTGTGAATGAAAAGTATAGCTTAGTTATTCCACATAGATTTTGCTAATATATGTGGGATAACAAGGTTATACTTCTCATTTACCTTAAAACCCTATTTAATTGTCGTCTCAGTTTATAAAACGTACGGCGGAGATGCTATTTTCAAGTTTACAGAAAATATGGAATAAGTGATCGTGAGGTCGAAGCCACTTTAGGCAATGGGGAAATCGATCGATCTTTGCACCACATAGTGTTTGGACTCGAACTGAAATGTTTGCATTCCGGCTTTCCGCATTTCTGTCACATCTTTTATACATATTCCGAGTGGACATTACGATTGCTTTCCCGGCGAAGGCTTTTCACTTCAATGGTGAATAGATACTTCAAAGACTGCCGAGCATGAATATTCATAAAGCAGTGGAATAAATTTCTGCATTTTTTTAAGATGGCTATACAATAAATTCAATGGTTGGCGAATTCACTTTGTGGAAATTATGATTCATCTTAAAAATGAAACTACTTAGTTTTTTCCACCAATATATTTAAAACACAAATCAACCGGTTTCGGCCTTTTCAGGCCATTATCAAGATTACTCGGTAATCTTGATAATTCGTAAAAAAAAAATTAATCGTTGTAAATCTTTTTATGGCCAAATCGCTGAATTGTTTATCAAAATTTCCACCGCGACGCAATGGCGTTGTAACAAGTAATCTAAGAGCCAAAGAAAGTACCATGTACAACTCCCGCGGCTCGTAGCACTTAGATAATTTTAACATGGCTATACAAGCTTTACTTAAGGCATAGAGTCTTTAACGATTTTGGAAGACGATTCCGCAATAGTTGAAGAATTTTTTCAATACCAAATTTTATAGAAAACATATCAGTCCTCTCGGCGCACACAATTCTGGCTTGCTCACTAAATCAGATCTCTTTAAAATTCAATGAAAGTCAATTCAAACTTGCGCTGCTATAAATCATTGTAAATATTTTTATGGCCAAATCGCTGAATTGTTTATCCAAATTTCTACCGCGACGCAATGACGTTGTATCAAGTAATCTAAGGGGCAAAGAAAGTACCATGTACATCTCCCGCGGCTCGTAGCAATTAGACTCGAATCACAGGGAATGACTTCACATCTTCTTCTCATGAGAGATCGCCGAGCGTGGTCTTAGCTTTTCTGTAATTATAGCCAGTGAAGCCTGTTTTCCTTCGTTTATGCTTAGTGTGTCTATCATCGTCTTCCATGGTACAACTTTTGCAATGCGCGGCATGGGAGCTTACTGAGGAAACGAACTTACATACGAGCTCACACTGTCCATAAAATCTAGAACGGACGATAGGAACACACTACCTAGAAGTCTGCCCTAGGGGCATGAGGTGCGGGTGCAAGAACACCAGCAATGGAAGGGGAGGGAATAGGATGAAGGTGCGGGGAGAGGACTGTTGTGAACTGTATGTGATCAGTGTGTCATATCCTAGTGTCTTCCTGTGGTCACTAATAGTATGTGGGGAGAAGGAATTTTTGAAACTATCAGTGCGACAGTGTTTGTCCCTTATTTGATTGGAACAATTAGTTCTAGTGATATGGTTTTTGGTCAGAATAAAAACTCTGTGTCGCGCTAAAGCTCGCAATAGTTGCCGGAACTGTTGCGCTCAAATCCTTAATCTACTGTTAATATGGCAAGTGGATTGCTAGTATGCTTCTAAAAACACCGACAATATGTCAGTCATAGTAATTTGACGTGGATGAGATGATACATGAGTGAATTTTTTTAGGATTCAAAAGGGAACATGGCATTTTTATTGCACGGCGATCAAAGCGTGGGACTTTTCCGGGCTATGCGTTGACCAGTATAGAACCCAGGACTTTCGACTCCAAAGGAAATCTTCATCGGGTATTTGTAAAATAGCTTCAATTTCGTTCACCAAGACACCATCTAAATTCTCTACTTTAAAAAATGGGAAAAACTGAGTATATCGAGGGAAATATTTAACAGTATGGGGAAGCTGGAGGACGAAAATACTCAGGAAGCACATCAAGTCAATGACTGCACTCCGCGCAAGGCCGGCAGACAATGAGCTTGAAGTTGAACAAAGATCTGCGGAGCCCTATGTTATGGAGAGAAGTGCATGTTTTCTTTTTTCGTTTCTCTTTTGTTCTTAAAAATCCGTTGTTGGCGGCCGCGACGCCATTTTATCGCGAAAAAAATAGAACCATATCGGGTCACTTTTACGACCCGTGCCAGCCCACCCAATTTTATGAAGTGGTGGGAACAGTTTTTAAAAGCATTGATCGCTTAAGGAGGGTGGTTATCACAGCACGTGTTAATAATCGGAGCGTTATGAGTCATATCTCTGTATTGGTGGCCTCCAAGGTCAAAAATTAGTCCAAGAGAGCCCGTGATTACAAGTTTTTGGGTATAGGCTGGAACATTACGAATAAAACTGAAGGCAGTTTGAGAGAGAGAGAGAGAGTTTCCTTGTCATAATAATAATATACAATTTATTGTTCACAGATTTTACATCCGATTTGAACAATTTTTATTAAACCCATTTAAGCTCAACATACAGTTAAGTTTATTACGTAAGGCACCAATTTCAGTAAAGAAAGGAAAAAAAAATTACAGTTAAGTGAAACAAACACCCAACATGCCATTTGAATTAAAGAACATTGGAAACCAAACACTATATAAAGTATGGAATACAAAAAGCAGGTTTATAGTTTGTATTAAATGTTAACACGATTAAATATTTTGATGTAATAATTTTGATGTCAATAATAATGGAAAATATACAACAATAATAATACGATATAAAGAATGGAATACAAAAAGCAAGTTTATACATTGAATAAATATAAGCACGATCAAATATTTTGATATAATAATTTTGAAATCTATAGCAATGGAAAAGATGCTACAATGGTAAGCCCATACATGATTATAAGACATTGAAATGAGTAAAGACAGATTATGTGGAGCAAGTTAGGTATAAGCATAATTTATTTTTGAATTTGGGCAGCGATGAGGAGTCTTAGATTGATTTTGGCAGGTTGTTCCAAGTTTGAGAGTCATAATGATGACTGCATTCCAATTTTACACTTTAATTTCAGCAACTGAGGGAAGCATGAATTATACATTGCATTATTAATGATGCAATATGATACTTTTATGTCACTGAATTTCTAAGTTAGCAAATAAATATATCTATATAAATCTTTCACTTGACTCATTTTTTTCACGCTGTACAGTGTACGAATGTACGAAAATCCATGCGGTGATAGTATAATTTATTTTTTAAATAGTTGAGACAACGTAAGGAATATACACTATCAGTTTTTAGACGAGATCTAGGCGTAAGAAATTCCTTATTTTTTTAATAAGGTCTCTATGGAGTGCATGCACGTATATGCATACCATTGCCCATGTACAATGGTTGGTATCTTTAGTAAAAAATCTGGAAAATAGTTTGGTGAGGGTCTGATATTTTAGTATATTTGAAAGGGTGAGATATTTTTCTTTCAAATGAGACCAATACATTTATTTCTAGGCGGAATGATATTTCGCTCGAAATATTATATTCGAATTATACGTTTTAATTTTAGCAGCAGTACGAAAAATGAATTAAATACAATTATTAATAGTGCAATAATATACTTTTATGTGACTAAAATTCTAGGTAATCAAATATAAATATCCACATAAGTCTTTGATTTGACTCATTTTATTCTCGCAGTACTTCAAAAACTCTTTCACAACGGAAGGCCCCGTGTGGTCCTGTAAAAAAATAGTTCGGTGACAGTATGATTAATTTACAAAAACAGTCAAGATAATGTACGAACTACACATTGTTAATTTTTTCCTCATTTTATCATGTAAAAAAAATACTTCCTAATGTAATAAAGTAGTTCTGTAAGGGGCTGATATTTTAGTATCTTTGGAAGGGTGAGATATTTGCCGATGAAATGAGACCAAATTCGTTGATTTCTAGGTGAAATGATATTTCGCTCAAACTACCTTAATCATTACTAACATATAAAAATGTGATGGCGTCTGCCTGTCTGTTGCTCCATCACGCAAAAACTATTGGGCCGATTGTGCTGAAATTTGGCATGTAGATTGAAAATATATCTGGTTGTAACATATGCCATATTAAAAAGCCCTCAGGACTCCCGAAGGCCCTGTGGTTTATGTTAAGCATTGGGTTCGAGCAACTACCTTAAATTGTTGCTCGTATGTGCTTAAGGTGGTAGATTCTTGTGCAACTTTATATACCTGTTCTTAAGAGTAACTGGAATTTTAAATAATATAATAAAAATATGTATGTAAACCTTTACGTGCTTTTAAAACTCATTTACGTCGGGAGGTGTTGTGCGATTATGAAAAGTTAGTGCGGTAACTATATGATATAGTTTCAAAAATAGCTAAGAAAATATACATGCAATTCACTGTTGATTTTTGACGAGATCTCGGTACTAGAAATGCCTTATTTTACAGATAAGGTCTCTCTGGAGTGCATGCACATACCATTTCCCATGTGAAAGGTCCTACATTTTTTGTCAAATACCTCGGGAAGTATTTCGCAAAGGGGTTGATATTATGGTATCTTTGGGCTATTTTTATTTTAAATGAGACCAAATTCATTGACTTCTAGGTGAAATGATATTTCCGCTCATATTGTCTAGTAGAGGAAATGAAATGCAGCTGAATGTGGGGATCGAACTCGTGACCCTGATATTGAGTATACTATGATCTACGTCTAATAAAAAAATGATAAAAAGAATATTTATGAGTAATTTTCTATGTAAAATAATTAAAAAATCTAAAAAAATAAATATCTTAACATAGTACAAAAAAAATAAAAAATAATATTTTCTTGAGTGAATGAAAATTTAGCCAAGTACTGGAAATAATTGACTTAAATGCAAGGAAATTAGCCACACAATGGTAGGACCACAATGAAACGCGTGGGGCGCTCTTTCATATTCGATATCGCCGTAAATTCATCAATATGAAGATTTTTGGTAATCAGTGGAATAGAGATCTTCAATATGTATACGATTTCTAGAAAATCTTCAAATGTTTAATTAAAGTCAATGTGCAAAATATAAATGAGGTCGCGCCCCATGCTTTTCGTTGTGGTCTTATCATTGTGAGGCTAATTTCCTTGAACTGAATTTAATTATTTCCAGTCCTAGGCTAAATTTTCATTCTCCTGAGAAAATGTTTTTTTTCTTCTTTTTTTGGTACAATGTTAAGATATTTCTTTTTTTAGATTTTGAAATAATTTTTTAGAAAAGAGAGCTTAAAAACTCTTTTTAATTAATTTATTTTTTATTTAATTTTTAGTCTTAGTTAATGAAATGTTAAAAAAAACAACAAGTTGTTTTATAAACATTTTATTAACTAGAACTAAAAAAATTAGGACTGTTCACCAAAAAAAATTGCCAGGTCGTGGACTCAATGCGACGACTCATGCGGCTAGACCCACGGGACGAGAGTAGGATGTTTTACCACTATTATAACTCGAATCTCAAAATTTGAGTGAATGAAGTGGTAAGTATGTAGGGTAAAATAAATTGGTAACCATGAATCCATGGATCCATGGAAAAGCGAGTTAAAGCTTGTAAAAAATACCTTGCCAGCCACCGTCAGGATGCATTGGACGGGGTGAACCATGTGTATAGCACTCGTACCAGGTCAAGGTTGAACCTCGCATGCTGTCGTAGATTGCTGGCTTGATTAATTCTAATGGCATGCGTTGGCTATTAAGTGGCAACATTTAAGTACCCAATATGGAGATTATTCCACGAATGTATTTTTAATGAAAATTATCTACAAACGTTGACGCCTATTGCAGTGCAATATTTGAAAAAATCATGACATTTTGACTTTAATTTTGGCAGGAATTAGCTAATAATTCAAAAAATAAGACGGTATGATGCATGTATTATATTTATAAGCATTTTCCTGGGAGTATTACCTTCTTCAAAACAGTTTTCCGTAAAAATGGCAATATTACTAGATGGATAATAGAACTTTTCCTCGAATACCCCCGATTAGACACCATTACTCTCCACTTATATTTGCGAAATTTTGTCGTTTATATCACAAAGAGGACATGTGTTTCCAGAAGTATCCAGAATATGAATAAAATGACATTTATATCCTTTCGTGGTATAATAGTCTTAAAGTTATACGGATTAGTTTGGTTTACACAAGTGTGACATCGACTTCTGCAGTGTCGTCTTCTACAGGACCCGCGGTGTAACATATTTCCGTCAAAATGTGATGGCGCGGAGGGAAAGCACTTTTATTTTGAGAGACCCCTACAGCGAAATTGTGAGCGGGAGGAAAATATCTAAGATGCCGCATTGGTCTCATTTTACCGCCTTCTTATTTCCGCCCCTATATATATTCGTCAGTCTTTTATTTTTTTCGCCAGACGTGACTTCCGTGTGTGTGTGTGGCTTCCATAGCCTTTGGGGTGGAGGAGCGGGTTGTGGATGGTGTCTTTTCTTTTCCTATCTGTTCGCTCACAAACGCCGCATCCCCAAAATGCCGTTCGTTCCAGAGTCCTGGTTATATTCCTTCCCACCCCTTATGCCTCCTTTTTTCCGGGCGAGACTTTCCTTATCTGCGCTAGTACGTACGTATTTCTCTCCCTCCAGCAATCCAATTTCGGTTACGGCAACGTTGCCCAGACCCCCGAAAAAAAGAAAAGCGTACAGAGGTGCCGAATGGAGTCGTGCGTGGGAATAAAAAAAAGTTTCTGCTTTTTTCGAAAGATCGACAAAAAAATCAGCGTTCGTGCGCTGTCTGTCTGGGTCTTTGGTCGCGTGATGCTCCGAAAATGCATCTTTGACGCGGAGGCCAAACGTTGACGTCGTCTCTGTTACTGGAGCGATAATTGTGGATCTTTGAGAGTGCAATTGAATGATTTTTCAAGGAAGCTGGAAAAATACTAGGGACACAGGTCGTGCAATTAAGGTGACTCTGTCCTCACTTTTTCCAGATTTTTTGAAAACTTTTATGTGGCATCTTTGGGATCCATTTTATGAACTGAGATGAAACTAAATGAGGAATCATCATTGGTTGTTCAATCCTAAGACCGGTTGACTGCAGCTCTTCACCCTTCCCTATCTAATGCTAGTTCCCTTACTTCCTGGTATCTTTTACTATGTACTTTCCTCTTTATTTGGTCCATAAACTTATTCCTGGGTCTTCCTCTGGGGTCTTTTCCCTCTATTTTTTACTTCAGCTACCTATGTTCTTCACAAATACATCGTGCCTCAAGGCGTGTCCAATCCATCTAGTTCTTCCTTTCTGTATGGTGTTCCATATGGTCCTCTCCTTTTCTACTCTTCTGTACACTTCTTATTTTGTCCGTCGATTTGATCTTCAGGGTCCTCCTCCAGCGCTAGGTTTCAACGGTTTGTAGTCTGTTCTAGTCTACTTTTCCATTCATCCATCCTTCCGATCCATAGAGTGCCACGCTCCTCACTATTGTTTCCTAGTACTTTGTATCCAATAAGTCGGGTTCTACTTTTCTGTGTGGTGTACCATATGATGCTTTCCTCTTCTACTCTTCTGTAAACTTCATCATTTCTTATTTTTTCCGTCCATTTTATCTTCATCGTCCTCCAAAACCAGGTTTTAAATGCTTGTAGTCTATTCTGGTCAACTTTTTCAAAGGTCCTTGCTTCCGATCCATAGAGTTGCTATAGGTCAGTGCCTCAAACGTCCGTCTTTAATGCAAAATTAAACTGCAGTCCTCTTAAGTTAAGAATTGGCTTATTTCAACGCCATGGTTATCTCCACTCTCACATTTCTCCAGTACTTCCCCTGCCAATTAACCCACCATATTCAACGGCGCAGAGCGTCAGTCACAGGTCCTAGAACTCCCGAAGAAATAAAAAAACTGACAAAATGAGCGCCAGCCTTAACCTGATAGACATCATAACGTAAATAGTATCATTCAATTGGTCGACATGTTGCATGTTTTTTTTCCAGAAATAGTTTGCGGACATATTCAGCTCGTTCAAATACTAACTGCAGCCTTCGAAAGACGTACAATCAAGTTACACTTTGATCAAAAAAATACTTTAAATTTCCAATCAAATAAAATCGTGGAGTCAAAATATTTTCCAAATTTCCTCCGCTTTTGTTTTTTTGACAAAATATCCGTCGTGGAACGTATGTGTTTTCTGGAATATTTTAAAATTCGGCGTAAAGAAATTTAACGCGATGGATAAACAGACATTGAATCTAAGAGTTTGTTTACCGAGCGTGAGTTCGTAGTATGTTTCCTCTAAAAAACAAAATAATGTGTACAGATGTCTCTTTTAGAACTGATTGACACTTCAAACTCTCATTCGAATAGTTGAGCTTTATATTTTTTATTTAGGTTACTCCTAGGCTTGCTTTCAAATCAAAATGACTGGACGTTGATCACTTCTTTTCAAATAGGAATGGAAAAAAAAGGATTTGGGACTTGCAGGCTGATAGAACACTCCAAGTCCGTTTTCCCCGTCGACGAATGCGCAGGAAGTATTTTCGACTGGGTCTGTCAACATAGACATGTTCATATTGGTTGCTAAACATGATGGTTATTGCCATTTAGGTAGATGGAGAGGGCACTACGTCATCATGTTGCCGGACAACCGAAAAAGCAACCATAATAGTTAATCCGTTGAGGTATAAGGAGAGGGCTATACGTAATCACACTGAAGCCCTGTCGGCCCCGGTGGCGGCGGGGTAAAGTCCCCGCCAGCTAACCCGAGGGTCGCGGGTTCGAGTCCCGCCTGGGTAGAAAAAAATATCTGTAACTGCCCAGGACATGGGTGTTTGTGTAATTGAGGTATATGTAAGAGAGGACTGCATAGTCCTAATATCGCTCAAATAAATAAAGACGACATTATTATTATTATTATGAAGCCCGACAACCAAAATAACAACTTATATTGTTCAACCTTACTTCGGTCTATCCTTACTTTCCTCTGGATAGCGGGACAGAATGGATTTATATTGCGGATGCAAAGCAAGAATATCAACCATCTCTTTGAAATTCAAGGAAAGTAACTCTTAAAGCATATATTGGCTACTTGGTACTACTTTTCTCTATGGTGTCTCTAAAGCAGTGCGCTTCGTTAAAAACTGCTACGAGCGTACATAGAGCGTCTCACAACTTTTAGAGGGATTAAGTTGGGAGCCCCTAGAGACTTGGAGGCTACACGTTAGGCTTAGGTTGCTCGAGAAATTCAGGACTGGAGTGTCGCAGAGCGACACAGAATCTTATCATGACGCCTCACTGCATCTCTAGGTCTGACAGAGGCAATAAAATAAGAGATACCTATACATTACCGAACACATAGGTACAAATACTCGTTTTTTTCCGCGCACAATAAGCGACCACAATGAAAACTGAGCTCCAATAAATACTCTCTTATAATATATTTCACTATTTCACCTCCCAAAAACTTACATCTTTCCACGGCTGCTGACCTAACACCCCATGCCACACGACCATGCGGCGGCTCGTAGGGTATTATGTAGATGTAGATGGATTTCACCCTATTTTACCCTAATTTCAATCGGGAATTCGGAAGATTATTAATTTAATAAATAAACAAAATACGTAAGGAAAATCCACATTAAAAATGTTTGCTGATTTCTTGTAAGTTAGTCGGTAAAACACCGCAAAATTACTGGCTTCTGCTTCTGGCAGTGGCCACCATAGAAAGCACCCTCTTCATCTCCCCTAATGGTAGTTAGGTTCCAGACTATACTCTTAAAGTTTGACTATTCCGTTGCCTTCCTCACGGGGAGTAAGGGGCCATTCAACAACCACGTGGCCAATTTTAGGCCTTTTTTCGACCCCCTCCTACCCCCTTGTGACCAGACGTGGCCATGGTCATGACCCCCTCCCCCCCCCAGGGGGTCACGTGGTCACACACAGAAATTCTCCTTCTCTCTATTTTTGAATATTTTCACCTCTAACTCTGCTGAAAAATGAAGAAGAACGTAAAAATGAAGCTGAAATGTTCAATCTATAGCGTCGACTTGTTGGCGGAATCGGACATGCCGACGTTAATGATGATGCGCACCACACACCGGAGCTAAACCTTGACCGCCCGACTTTCACTCGACTGACCCTGTGGATGCACTGGCGATTAGAGGTGTGTCGTTCATGAATGAATCGTTCAGAATGAGCGATTCAATGGCATGAACCGAATGAATTGAATCTACGCTTTCCACTCGAATCGTTCAAAATGAACGATTTGATGGAAGATTCAAATCCGCCGAATCCAAATCGTTCAGTCTGAACGATTTGTGTGGAAGATTCTGCTAGTAAATCTCCGAATCCGCCAAATCCAAATCGTTCAATAAGAACCCTTTAAATACCCTTGAAACACCTTGTCAAATGTCTTGTGTTTCCGAATTGGAGCATCACATTTCACCTTTTTGTTTGTTATTTCGCACACTAATATTTGAAATGCAGTAAGTCGACAGATTCACATGGATTCGAGATTCAGTTGGATTCGAGGTTCACATGGATTCGAGATTCACTCGTGGTTCATTCGGTTCATTATGAACGATTTAAAGAACCGAATCATTGCCACGAACCAAATCCCATGAACCGAATCCACAAAATGAACCGAAATTCCCACCTCTACTGGCGATGTTACACCGTGCCAGTTGTCAGTAGTGTCTAGGATCGGGCGGGCAAAGATACGAAGCTTAACGTTCGTCTGCTTTGTTGCGTTGTGGGCAGGGATACGTCTGCCTTCGTTTACTTTGTCCGACCCCGAGCCGGCCTGCCCGAATTTGTTGACAAAGTTAAACATAGTTGTCAAGGCACAGTGGGCGAGCGACCACAGAGTGAAAATCTACATTCGTCATCGGGTTTTTGTTCATCCAAATCGGCCACGTAGTACGCCGCCAGACCCCCCTCCCCCCTCGTGACCAACCGTGACCAAGACTCTAACGCCCCCTCCCCCCCTCCCCCCCCCAAAACGACCACGTGGTTGTTAAATGGCCCCTAAGGTAATCTTTGTTTTCGACTACCAGTATTCCCAAGGTCTCAAGTTTTCATGGCCAAATTTAAAATAACTTATCAAAATTTCGAGTGACTCGCTCCCAATAGGCTTCCGTCTCAGTGGATGTTAACAATGCAGGTGAATGGAAGGGTGGAACATTTGTGGAAAGTAATAAGACGACTATTTCATAGTCCTTAGCTTGATGCCACGAATTCTACCAGTGGAATTGTCCCATACTCTAAAAACATACTCTAAAATGAAGTAGGCCTGAGCGGTAAATTTGGGTTCCGTTTGTGCGCATTTTCATAAATGTTCAAACAAGTCGAAAAAGACAATCTGGCCAATTTTCTGTTTTGCGGTGATACAGTTGAGATAGATAGAGAGAGCGCTCGCTATAGAGGTCAATGTTGGAAGCTGTGACGTGGGGGATGCCCGTCCGCCATCTTTGTCAACCCCGATTTTTCTTCAGCGCCTACCGGATGAAGCACTAATTTCGCAATTTTACGATCTTTTCCATCAATAACTCACTAGAAATCCGCATGGATTCACTTTTTTAGTATGCATTCTCCTTAAATACATTTTTTATTGATTTAAATTAATCAGAATCCGTATTTTTGGTGGAAACTATGGTTAGATCGAGTAGTATCATCGAGTCGCACTTAGTAACCAATGTATGTTTCATCAGTTACTAGCCCACAATTTCGGACAGATTGGGGATTTCCTTGCTTCATATCAGGTAATTCGTTACTTCCGTCGTCCGTAGTAAGGGAAGTGAAGGGTTAACCCGAATGGCCGTTATTTCGGTTGTCAGGTTTAGGTTTGATGACGTATTGCACTTTCACTTTTATATGAATTCTTGGAACGTGGTCGTGGAACCTTGTAAAATGCTAAAGATCTTTATAATGACATGAAATGTATGCTAATTCGCTTTCAGTAAATGATTCGCACACATTTAACCAACTAATAATATAGGCTACGTAATAAAAGAGCGTAAGTCGAGCAGTTAGCGTATCTGGGATTATTTTGGAGAAGGATAGGTTTAGTGATAGGAACATAACATGTAGAATTTCCATGCTGTGGGAATCATTTTTCGACAGAAGGGATTTGTTGCTGGAGGTTTCATTTAGAGTCACATGGAAAAGGCTGGCGAAAAATCTGATATGAAGCGTGGCGCTGTATGGGTCGGAGACTTGGTTATTACGAAGGGCGGATGTATGAAGAATTTAGGCGTTTGAGGTGTGTGTGTGGAGAAGTATGGAGAGGGTGAGCTGGATGGCGAGAAGGACGAACGAGGAGGTATTGGATATGGTTGGAGAGGAGATTAAGCTAGTAGCGGAGTTCGGAAGAGGCAGAAGGGATAGAAGGAAGACGCATTGAAAAGAGAAGGAATATTGAAGATGATGATAGCGGGGAGAACACTAGGGAAACGAGGAAGAGGATAGGAGTTCTGGACGAAATAAGAAAAGAGACGATATGAGGCATTCCACATCTACATGCATCTCATTAGAGCGCGTGCAAAGGAGATCCGCTTGGTTTGTTAAAGGCCGTTATGATATTTGTATAAGTGTTACGAGTGTAATAGAAGAACTAGGATGGGAATTACTATCAGAACGCAGGTTAAAATTTAGGTTAAACCTTTTAAGTAAATTCGAAGCCGATTTGTTCACAGATGACGTTAGATATATATTGAGAACCTCTGCGTATTATGCTAGGTTTGATCATATTAATAAGATTAGAGAGATAGATTGTCATATCGATAGATTTAAAATGTCCTTTTTCCCGCGTACTATAAGAGAGAACAATAGGCAGCGTAGCAAAGGGATAGGTTAGTGAAATATAGTTAAGAGTAGTTTGTAGTGCATGATGCATGTAATGACAACCATTAATCCCTTTCTTATTATGTAGATACTAACCATGTGACCCTATTATCTAGCATGCCTTCATTAAATATCCTAGTTGCATGTCAATAGTTCATGTTTGGTGATCTTCACCCCCTGCCACACACCCTCGTGGTGGCTCGCAGGGTATTACGTAGATGTAGATGTACATACTACCCTGCGAGCCGCCGCATGGGCCTGTGGCAGGATGAGTTGGACACCAGCCGTGTAAGGATGTGAGGGATAAGGTTTTTGGAGGTGAAATTGAGACGTGTATTTTGGGAGTGTATTAAGTGGAGCTCAGTTTTTATTGTGATCGCTTATTGTGCGCGGAAAGATCGAGTTTTTGTACCTATCTGCTAGGCAATGTATCTCTCTTATATATTTTTTTTTGTCTGACCTATATATGTAGTGAGGCGTCATGATAATATCCTTTGTGACGCTCTGAAGCAGGAATTTAAGAGGAATCTAATTGCGGCTCACCTATAGGATGTAAAATGGAACGATATAACAGAAATTAGAACATTAGGATGAGTACTGTCAAAAGATCTACCAATCACCTGATAGAATACTATAAAATAGCTTTGAGTTTGCCAGAATACCAAGTCTGAAAAATGGAATTTTTTCACTCTTATTATATGTATCACGGATATGGACATGAATGCATAGTAACAATTATATCTGTACGTAAACATTTATATGGTTATAAATTAAATTTTTAAGGCAAAAGCTTTTATTTCTTCGTAAAATGCGATAAAAAGCTATTAGAGCAACAATGAGGAGAACGACTAGAATATGAGGGTGCAGTACCTGATTGTTCATATCTTGACAAATATAAAAACGTTGTTGATTTATCAGTGTAAATTAGATTGATTATTGCATTATCACTAGAAGTGAGTCTATTGACAAATATTGAGAACTCATAAGGTAGTTCGAGTGAGATAGTTCCCTAATCATAAAAGAGACCATATTCAAATTATACGTTTTAATTTCACCAGCTGTGAGACACACGAATTACATGTTGCATTATTAATAGTGAAATAATATAGTTTTACTTGACATAAGTTTTAAGTAATCAAATGAAAGTATCTAAATAAATCTTTAACTTGACTCATTTTTTTAACGCGGTGCGTTTGAAACTCCATGAAAATGGAAGGTTTATTCTGATCCTGAAGAATTTACTGCGGTGACAATACGATTAATTTTCAAAAATAGTTGAGAAAACACAAAAACTACACACTTGATTTTTTGACGAGATCTAGGTGTTAGAAATTCCTCATTTGTTAAATCCTCCTTTGTCCCTCCCAAAAATTTGTCCTCTCTGGTGTGCATACACGTACCATTTCCCATATAAAAGGGCTTATATTCTCTGGAAAATATATCGGAAAGTTATGTAGTAAGGGGTTAAATTTTTGGTGTCAATGGAAAGGTGATATATTTATCTTTAAAATGAGACCAAATTCATTGATTTCTAGTTAAAATGATATTTCGCCCAAACTACCTTAAGTCATATGAAAGTCCTTATGTTTTGATCATATGATTTGATGCTGACAAGCAGGTCATACTCAATAAAATCTTCTAGTAAACGCATAGTTTGTTAATTATCGTTATCATTATAACTGATTACTGTATTATCACTGGCACTGGGTCAATGGATCCAATTTAAGGGCTGTACATAATCGAGAAATAGGTTAAATTTTTATCACAGGATATGACCCTGACAAACAAGTGTCTCTCTAGAAAACCGATCTTGATCATCTAAATCTACATACTACCTTGCGAGAGGCCGTATGGGCGTGTGGCAGGGGGTGTTAGGTTACCAGCCGTGTAACGATGTAGGGGTTTGGGAGGTGAAATGGTGACGTGTGTTATGGGAGTGTATTTAGCGGAGCTCAGATTTTACTGTAGTTGCTCATTGTGCATGGAAAGAACGAGTTTTTCTACCTGTTCGGCATTGCATTTCTCTTATTTCATCGCTTCTGTCAGACCTAGACATGTAGTAAGGCGTCTTGATAATATTCTCTGTGTCGCTCTGATACACACCAGTTCTGGATTTCTCAAGGAAACTAAACGTACCTTGTAGCCTCCAAGTCCCTTGGGACTCCCACCTTAATCCCTCTAAAAGTTGTGAGAGCTTCTATGTTCGCTCGTGGCAGCTTTTAACGAAGATCATGCAGTAAATCAGGTGAAGTTATGTTGATAATGCGCGGCGTATGCGTTACAAATGGAATTTGTTAAAGTCCTGACTGATTCTGAATCCTGTCTTGAGCTGGCAACCCTGCTCGGGGGCTGAACAAACTCACCCATCAACCCGTTAATTTCTCCCTCTATGATGTCCGTCCTTCCCTCCCAAATTTTATCCCTCGGCATCCACCTACTCTCCTCCTGCTGTACGTCATAAATTGCTTTTAATGTCCATATTCTGCAGTGATCCATGGCGCGTGTGGCTATCTTGGGATACTGAGGGGAGCGTCGTTTTCCTCCTTCCCGTTTGTCCGAAAATTCTCATCACGGTCTCAAAAAAATATGTTCAGTTCAAACTAAGACAATCCCTATATGAGCAACAGAAGAATAAGCAATTGGTGTCTTCAAATGGACTTGACGTAAGCAAATGAAGGTAATCAAAGCACCACCCGACAAATAACAATCTAATACCTACAATAATGAAACTAAAGTGGACACCCAAAATATAAATTACAGAAAAACTCGCATTAAACCATTACCTCTTAACTTTAGAAGAACTCCAGCCAGTCTCAGCATGTGCCTTTGACAATCAAAGTTGAAAAATTGACATTGGTATCGTAATTGAAAATGCCAAAACCAAAGGAATATGAATATAAAAACCAGAATCAGGCTTCCTAATTCCCATGGCAATTTTTGGTGGATACAAGGCAACTAGATCTAAGGCCCTTGCGGTCCATCAAAGATGGCAACGCAAAGGAGAAGAGGGCTTCAAAGAAGCCACTACCAAGAGTCAATATCCTTCAACAGCACTTATGCCGTGCTTATCCATTTGAAATTCAAACATGGAGGGTGAATTTTTTAAAGAAATTGCTATGAGAAAAATTCGGCCTAGACCGGGAATCGAATCACGGTCCTTTGGTTTGCCGGACCAATGCGCAGACCACTACGCTATTCAGGCTTCCTAATTCCCATAGCAATTTTTGGTGGATACAAGGCAACTAGATCTTGGGGGAAAAAAAATTGCCGTGGGAATTAGGAAGCCTGGATAGCGTAGTGGTTTGCGCATTGGTCCGGCAAACCAAAGGTCCTTGGTTCGATTCCCGGTCCAGGCCGAATTTTTCTCATGGCAATTTCTTAATAAAGTACCTGCTTGTATACGTTCAGACTGATAACCCCAACCCAAAAAAAGAAAATAAGGTTGGAATAAGTGAAATTTCCAGAAAGAAATAAAATATGAATTAATTAGTTTCTAAGAAAGATTAAATTTTAAAAAAATTAACAACAAGATAATACCTGGATACCTCCTTGACCCCAGATATGATGATTGATTTAAATCATATCATACCATACCATGTTCAGGACAGTATATTCAATTGTGAACAAAGTACACAAATCAAATAATTTACAATTGTATAAGGAAAAGTTAGAATACGTTTCAAGATCGAGCTGAGAAGTTCGGGAATTTGGTGTTCTTTGAAAATCACCAACTTACTACTGGTATTACCGTTCTACAAATCCGTGTAGTGTCGTATCTACCAGTTTCGAAGGGCAAATTGAGACCTGTACTTCCTGTAAATGGAATGTTTTTCATATTATAGGAAACATTCGGTGAAGCGTTCTCTGCTTATATGGCAGTCAAAATAAGGGCGCTTTAAAGTAGAAATTCAGAATTGTTATGTTTTTAACTATTCCTGTATTAAAAAACTGTTACTGATAAGTAATAATTATGTTTTACGTTCATTTTTCAAATGTGCGTGTTGGGGAGGTGGAAATACTAAATTACTGACTTAATTTTACATTGGAAAATAATACATGTAAACCGGCTGAAATGAAATTGGTAGGTGTCGTAAAATTTGCTTACTCTTGACGTCCGAAATAAGTAGGTACTAATTGAGTTCGGAGGCAAAAATAGTGTCAGGCCTTATTGTAGAATAAAACAGAGCAATTCAATGACCTGATGACGTGATGTCTATGACCTAATGACCTGATGTCCATGACCTAATGACCTGATGTCCAAGTCCTGATGACCTGATTTCCATGACCTGAGGATGATGTATGAACATTGAAACCCGGGTCGAAGTCAATTTTATCTTTGTGGGAAGGTGCTCATTTCTATTCTCATTATGCAAAAATTCGATTCAATTTCGAAAGAATCTTCGGATTTTATGTGTCAAGACTAATTAACCCACGCCTCTTACGAGGAATATTCATGATAGTTTGAACGAAATATCATTTCACCTAGAAAGCAATGGATTTGGCCTCATTTTAAAGAAAAATATCCCATTCTTCCAAAGATGTCAAAATATCACCCTCTTATCGAATTGTATTCCGAGATATTTGTCAATAATATACCAGCCATTTTACTTGGAAAATGGTACGTATTATATAATAATGGTATATATTATTATTATATTATATGTTTTGGCCATGAATTTTGAAAATTAATCGTATACTTAGTTTCTGCAGTAACTTTTACAGGATCGTAAAAAACTTCCGTCATGAAAGAGTTCTAAACGTCACGTGCGATAAAAAACTGGGTAAAGTTTAGGTTGCTCTAGCCTGACTGTTTGAGTCAGTATAAATCCTTTTAACAAAATTTTATTTTTGGCTTTAAAAAATCCCACTTCCGCAAAAAGAAATTGCATACTTTTTGAAAACCGGAATAACTGCACAAAATATGCAGATCATCCCTTGAATATATTTTTTATGACCACATTTGTCCATCCATGGCAGCCGACTGAAGCGCCATTTGTATGAAACTAGCGTATTTTGACTTCAATCTCGGCAGTATTTTGGTAATGTCTAAAAGAAAAACACTTGGTAAAATTCGAATATTTTATTTTTATTCAATTTTCCAAAACATTTTGCTTCTTTTAAACAGTTTTCACTAAAAGCTTGAATATTCATCCACGTTCATATCGACTTTTTTCTGCTCTAAGCTAGGGATGCCACATCGACATCGTTGTTTCGGACTGCTCGGTGTTTTTTGACCGAGGCATCGAAAACATCGATTAGTAAAATAATCTGATGAAAATTGAGTGAGAGGTGAGTACTTTTAGAAACATCGGCAAATCGGCTACTCGATTTATTTTAGTCGATGCGGCATCTCTACTATAATCTGAGCAATGTCCATAAAAGCCCATGTTAAAATCTCTAGTTTCAAGACTGAGTTACAGCATAACTAGCCTGGATACCCTATTTTTTCCTCAGCTCAGTTAATACAGATACCGGGATATCAGAACTTGACATACATCCATGCCCTGGGTGGTGAAAAATCCACCCAGGTGGGACTCGATCCCGCGACCCTCAGTTTAGCAGGCGAGGACTTTACCCCGTCGCCTCCTAAACGCCTATCAATTATGAGATATTTAAATATTCAGAATTTCTAGAATAAGTGACCCTGAGACCAGAGTCAGCTTATTTACAGGATCGTAAAAAACCTTCCGTCGTTAAAGAGTTCTAAACGTCTCGTGCGATAAAAAAACTGGGTCAAGTTTAGGTTGCTCTGGCCTATTTGAGTCAGTATAAACACTTGTTCATGTTCTTATTGAATTACTCCATATCTCTATTTTATCCCGAAATTCGAATATCGCGCCAATCATGCATATGATTTCTAATCCCGCATTTAAGCCGCTCAAGCTGTTAATCTCGGCTCAAAATTGCTTATTTCCGATCTCTGGTGGGCGGGGAAACTCGTTAAATACCCCCGTTTCCCTTCCAAATCTCACGACCGCCATCTGTGGACCTATTCGAGAGATGTTGGCGTAGGCGACGCCCCCTTAAACTCAACCCCACCCCGTTTAAAGCGTTCGCGTGGGCGGTGTTGGAGGTGTGTGCCTGAGGGAAGTTCTTTGAGCGCTGAACGAAAGCGGGGCCTCGGCTCCATACAGAGTCGTGTTGGGACTTGATCGTTTTTTTTTCTTTTTTCAACGTCCCCCGCGCAATGCTTTACGTAGGCCGTCCGCCCACGTCCACTGCCTGCCAAATACTTCTCTTGCCTTTATTTGTTTTGCACACTTTTCCTGTAGGCACCTTTTCAAAAATGGGGGCGGCAGCGGCTTTGAAAATCCACCCACATTCCTCATACATCCTAGAAGCCTATCACCCTCGCCTTCAGTGTTTCAGACTTAACACAGACTTTTCCCTGGGGGTTTTCTTAATCTAAAATCTCAATTTCTCGGTTTTCTTTTCGGTTACAACTTTTCACTGGACGGTTCAAGTCATTAGTGTTTCTGGCGTCTTGCATCAACTGGGATGGAAAATTCTTTCTGACCACTGATTAAAAACTGGACTTGATCTTTTACGTTAATTGAAAACCAATTTTTTATTAAATAACTACGGAACCAGCCGCGCAGTATATTTTACGGAGTCACCCGCTAGTGCTCACACAATGGTGTAAAATTCACAGTGGAGAAATCATTCGTCAAGATTCACAGTGTAAGAGGACGCCTGGGTAGCTTAATTGGCTCGAGCACTCGGCGCGAAAACGAGGGATCGAGGGTTTCATTCCCAATCAAGGAGAATGATTTTTGCACTATGAATTTTACCCAAATGTGTGACCAATTTACTTTATAACCCCCTCGTACTACGGCAGATTAGATCGCGCCAATAAAATTAGAGAGATAGATTGTAGAACCGATAGGTATAAAATGTCATTTTTTCCGCGTACCATTCGGGACCATAACAGCTGTGATCGTCGTCATGAATAGTTCGAGTATTGACAATAGGCAGGCAGTAAATCTTTCTCATTATATTCTCTACTCTCTTATTTATGCATGATGTAAATATTGATGTTCTTATTTATGCATGATATTTTGAATCTGTAGTAGTAGTCTTTGTATCCCTTGCATGTTGGAACGATTGAAGCTAGAATGTTTCTTGGGTATTAGATTTTTAATTGGCGCTTTGCATGTGTGGTACGCGGGTTTTAATGTAATGTCGGTGTTCTACCATATCATTCATGCATGCCTGGTGCGAAAGCACCCCCTGCCACACACCCTTTGGGTGGCTTGTAGGGTATGACGTAGATGTAGATGTATGACGAAGTTATTAATATCTTACGGACCTTAACATACTACGGTAGATCATACGCTGAGTATAATACCAGTGAAATCTTAGCAAAGGGAAATTAAAAGTGGGTGTTGCGACTGCTAATTAATGAATGAGGTGATGTGTGGAGGGAGAGTAATTTTAAGAAAACCAAATAAAAAAGATGGAATATTATATTCGATATGACTTATGGAGCTTCGTTAAGGAAAAATAGAGGGTGTAACCTACTAAATAGGGGTTGGATGGTGGGCGAGTAATTCTTACCATCTATTTAAAACCGTTAATAAAAATATGGTGTAACAATGGCGATTTTAGGGTGAGCACTGCGTAAAAAGTTTCGTAAAAAGTGAGTCGGAAACAATGAAGCTAAGTTTTTTCTTGAAACACCTTTTCAAAAATGGGGGCTGCAGTGGCTTGAAATTAAATACTGCCGTTTCCATTTCAAATTTCACGACCGCCATCTGTCGACCAATTTGAGAGATTTTAAAAATTGAACTTGATCTTTTGCGTACGACGTTATTGGTTGTTGAACGTTCTCTCTCTGCCTTGATCTTTCACGTAACATTTTTTTATAAATTCACTCATTCACATCAACAATCAACTCATCCTCAATAGGTCAGGATAAGCACCGCGCATGCACGAATATGCGATCGCAGTGCTACGGTGGTAAAAAATGCAAACTGAACTTCCTTTCTGAATTTACCTCGTACGTAAGCATTTGTCTAATAACTGTCATAAATGAAGGCAAAACTTTATGGTTCCATGCTAATGGCGCTGCAGTCGACTCCCATGGCTTTACATATACGGTCATTAACTGATCATTCCTGGAACAATCCGCATATTTCGTACCTTAATTTTGGTCCAAGAGGTAAACTATTTCATTGGCGAAATCAGAATTGTTTAAACTGAATAAATGTGTGTAACTTAGTTTTTATCTTGACTTGCATAGTCAAGCCAGATCCACCTTAAGTGCGCTGTGTTCCGAAATGGGGAGACTTCAGCAGAACGTTGAATAGAAATCTCCTTTTTACTTCCTTTTCGCAGAATCTTGTTTACCGATTCGGGAGACAAAGTGAAAACTTTTTCATCGGGACCCATGCGTGTTTTTAACGTCCTCAAACTGCAGCGGAGAGCCCGTACGTCGAAGTAAGCTGTGCTTTTATTCGCGACTGTTTTCCTCGAGCTCATGTTTTGACGTACGATCGCTACTGTCTACTTTTTAACGTCTGCGGGCTTTGGAAGCTGTAAAAGAAACAAAAAAAGTCGAACGAATATTCCCTTACGTCTCCCAACAGTTCCCGAAACGAGCGAAGATATTAGTCAATTCACGTCGTGACGGTTCGTGTTTATCGTACTTCTTTTGTTAACATGTGCACCTCGGAAAAGAAAAAAAAATCCCTCGAAAATATGTTTGATTCCAGGCAGTCGAATGCGGAGCGTAAGAACGGATTTTTAAATCCATTAGGAGATATTAGGGGCACTTCACGACTCTGAGAATGATGAATAATTCTAAATGCGCACTCGGTGTTATTGCGCGGATTTTTCATCCTAATAATTTGACCAAAGAAGTGCTGTAGCTGAAGGGAGGGCAGGCAGTGTTGACGCGTGATGACGGCATGAATGGGAATTTATTTTCATCGATTGTGACAATGTTGGCGATGAATTTCAATCGGTGTCACGCCACGCAAATGGAGAGAACCAATGATTGCACGCTGTTCTTGCAATGAAAAGGTCGCCATTTTAAGTATCAAATACAGTCCTCACCCTCGCCGCTGCCGCTAGAGTTCTGTGTGCCGTATAGTGCTGCCATCTTTATCACGCCTTCACAACAAGTACACGCTTAATTTTAAAACAAATCGCATGCTTCTTTCTGTTTCCAGCCATGAGAAAAAAATCGGCGCTGTTATAATTTGAACGGAACTCGAAATTGATTTAAGGAGCAGATATCGTCAAACATGCAATTCTTACATTTGGTCATCACGTTAAGGAGGCCTGGGAGGCTCGGAATAAAGGTAGAACCCTCACTTTCCCGATGCGCATGAGGGCTAACGCTCTAATTTTGCAATTTTACTGTGCTTTACGCACTAACTTACTAGAAATCAGCATGCACATCTAATGTAGATTCTCCGTAGATATTTTGTTTATTTATTTAAATTAAAAATCATCCGCACTCCCGATGAAAACTATTGTAAAATTGGGTAGAATCCATAGCACTAAGCAACCAATATATGCTTCAAGAGTTTCTTTGCTTAAATTTCAAACAGATGGTGGATATTCTTGCTTTACATCCGCTAGTTCGACCATTCCGTTATGCTATCCATAGGAAAGTAAGGAAAGATCAGGGATAAACAATATGGTTGTTATTTCGGTTGTCAGGCAACAGTTTAATGGCACATTGTCCTCTCCATGTACCTAAATGGTCTGAGTAGAAGGCTAAGGGAGATGACGAAAAGGCATCCTCAGTAGATGTTGACCACGAAGAGGTGGGCAATGAAATTTTATAGCGTCGAAATATACCTAGTTAAAGTATCATGAATAAAGTCCAACAAGTCCTCGGTATGCGTCGTTTGGATTTACGTCTGATTCGATGTTACGTCCATGCTGATAAGGGTCGTCGGAAAATTTTTCCCTGTTCAATGTTAGTAAAATAGACGTTTGTGCATATGCTCCGTTTTTTGATGGTTGAGACATAATAATCACATCTGGAACAGCTTTTTTTTCCTGGATGAAGGCAAAAAACGAATTTTGAAATTAACGCCTTGATTTATCTTGGGATTAAAGTGGTCATGAATATCTGGATCCGTTTTACATTGTTTCGACTTACTTCGCTATTCTTCAATACGCATCTCCGACGTAAAGGCAGGGGCACAATCAACGTGTACGTGTGACGCGAGACGTTAACGGGAATACGCGAAAAGATGGCTGACGGGAAAGTATAGCGAACGGACACAATCAACGTGTACGGGGAGTACGTGTACGCGAGAGATGGGCAACTTTCATCTCTTCCCGTGTCCCGTACACGGAAAACCAATCAGAATAGTCCTGAGAATCCGGGAATGGGAGCCATCTGTCGGCAGATTCATCCAACTGCTGAAGATAGCTCTTGGCGAAGACAACTTATTTACTTTCACACTTGTTTACACCTGATCTCTTAGCTGCGCCTGCGTTAGTCAATTGTTACTCCGGGTCGTGTAAACGTCGATTGTGTCTGCTGACTTGCGTTCCCCGTCTCCCGTTGTCCCGTCAACGTCTCGCGTCACACGTACACGTTGATTGTGCCCCTGCCTTTAATTCGCTCTTCTTCAACACGCATCTCCGACGTAAGTCGACATACTGCAATAGGATAAAGTCGAAAAGTGACACGGAAGAGGAAAATATATCTATGGTTGGATAGACTAGGAGAGCGCACTGGAGGCAAGATATAAGAGGCATTAGTGATGGTTGAGCGGGAAATTGGGTCGAAAAATAAATTATTCAATGAGTAAGGTCGTAAAAATAAACATTTTCTAAATGCCAGCTCAAACTAGTATAATCTTACAGAGTTTTGTGATCGAAATGAAATCACACAGCAAAACAAATGAAATGCTACTTTTGTAAAAAGCGACTAATATTAATTCGGCTTATTCGAGGGACTTTCGAAAGCAGGCAATGGCTAAATCCCGTTAATGATGTATCTATACTGTACGTACAAAATGAAAGAAAGAATGCTTAAAGATTCCTAAACTATTTTTAAATCCACATTAACTTATTTACAGTTGTTTTTTATTGCAAGTACTTTAAAAACTCTACGCATTCGTTTAATCGTACAAATATCACGACTTAAAAGTTTTGCGTACCCCAAGATACGTGTAACCCGCACAGCGGAACTCAGGTTTTTACCTCTTATTGCCCTCATTCATGACCTCATGCTCGTAATCACCCAATATGGGTTTTTCCGTCATCTTAAAAATAGATAATCCATAGTAATCAGAATTTATTTACGAATGAAGTCGACTACAGAGGGTTTTGGCCATATATGTTCGATTTCAGCCCACTGTACTAGGGCCTTCAGAACATTTATAAGAGAACAGATAATCCATGAGATTCAATGCTGTCAACTAAGTGAGGAGTATTCAATAAACCACTTACGTTGGAATAGAATGTTAAAAAAGATTTCCAAAACTTTGGCCCTTTGAGATACATATCTCCTTTTCATTGGAGCTTCTGAAAGTTTGCGAAAGCTACGTTGTTAATAATCTACCCCATTGATATGAAAAAGCAGAGATTGACGGTCGATGGCAAAATGATTGATTACGACTTAAAATGTTCCATTTGAAATTAATCACCGAACGTCTTATGAATTAGAAATAAACTTGAAATCAAGTCAAACTTTATCGAAGAAGAGGAGTGCTCTTTCCTTAAAAAGTAATAATAATAACTCCAGCGCAGAGTCAAAAACTTCGTCTTTGACAAGAATTCATTGATTAGTTGTGACAACTAATAAACGGGTGCTTTAGAAATCTGAGCGAGCTCTAGATATCTGAGCAGATACAAAGAATGACATTCAAAATCTCTCAGTTCTGCAGTCTATTTCCTTAATCTCATGCCTGTGATCATTTCCACCGTAGTACTTTAGCTCTAGAAAATTATGTAGAACGTCAGGCAAAAAATATTATTCCATGAGAAACTTTTGTAAAATATTTAGGGCCGTATTCATAGTCGTTACCCGAGTGTCCCCCAGGTGTGGGGGAACCCCTTGGCTCAGAAATAGTATTCATAGTCGATACCCAGGGTACAGCCGTCCCCTAACCCTCTCCCAGGCCGTCGATTTCCTGGGTAAGGTATGAAGGTTACCCAAAGCTCCCTTAACGCAGTACTGCTGCCCATGCGTGGGACGAATTGATACTACTGTACTAATGGCAGTACAATATAATATCAACAACTTTCTATAGTAACGTCTACTATATACAAACACGGGTACTTATTGAATCACCCTCATATTCCTCACCATTCATATGACATAAATATTTAAGTAATATTGTAAACATTCTCTCATATTCCTTCAATAATTTTTCGTCAACATCGTGTAACAGTATTCTATATTATTGTTTATAGCGTGCTTGGTTACGGTGCAAAAAGAGCATCAAAACATCTTGAACCATTCAATGGAACCGTTCATATGTATTTCTCCCTGGGATTGTTGCCACATATCTTACCCTGGCGTCCCCTGGCTGGGTGTTATCCAGGTAAGGTCTATGAACCGCTCAGCGTAGGGGACCCCTAGGTGTTACCTGGCTAGGGGATACCCTGGTAACCCCTAGGAATACGACTATGAATGCGGGCATTAATCTATATTATTTCCTCCGATCCGATTGTGGTTCCCACCTGAATTCCATAAACATTTCAGTAACACTGCTAAGTTTAACAATCAATTATGGAACAAGATGGTGGCGATGGATCGTTAGTGCCACGACATCGTGTTTCCTTGGTCAAATTGTCGATAACTATCGTTAAACAACATCAATATGACGATTCAGTTTTCAAGGTGAGTAGTTGACCGATTGCTGCCCCAAATTAGGGGGTGAATATAATTCTATTACCTGAATTTAAATTATAAATGCAAAGAATGATCAAAATTTTCTGTGAATAGAAAAAATCAAATTGCTGTGATTACATTGACTTTTCTCTCATAACAACTAACATTTAAATTTGAGAAATTATGCTCCTCCTTTGAGGAGGGAACTTTCTTTTAGGCTTACGTTATGAGAACATACCTTGATTTAAATATAAAAACATTGGGAAACAAAATAAAATCGTTATTATTTAAGGCGCTGTTTTATATGCTGTGTCAATTGTGCGTCAACAAATAGCGAAATACACTACGTTTCCCAATCGTTCATATGTTATAAAATAAGAATTCTACTATCGACTGGTGTAAAAATGTTACTTGGTCATTGCTCGTTTAACAATGATATATTAGTTTTAAAAATATGAGCTTTTACGACAAAATACACTGTCTTAATGGGAATAAGATGGCATCTCTTCACATAACTTTTTAAATCTCATTTTCCGCCCGAAGAATATTGTTCAAAGGCTTGTATATATTGAAATAAATATTGAGGTGCCTAATATATTTGTGTAGCATAGGAAATCCATAATAAAACACGAGTATTTAGATTTAAATAGAAAACTTCCAGTTTTCTTCGGAGCACATGAAAAAAATGTTTGGTTTAAAAATGATGAATTTCAACGCTCAAATGCATTGTCTTAATGGTTGTGTGGTGCCATCTTTTTTTAATAACTTTTCATCTCCAATTCCGCCCGAATAATATTGTTCAAAAACATATCTAACGTGCACTACTCATTCAGACACCTCATATACTTTTTTGGCTTAGGTCATCGATTCTACAACACGAGCATTTAGGTTTAAATAACCGACTTCCGGTTTTCGTCGGAGGGCAAAGTGAAATACACTACGTTTACCAATCGAACTCAGATCGATTTAGCGCTCCTCGTTATTCTTTTGGTTTTCACTGGGAAACAAAATAAAATCGTTATTATTCAAGGAACTGTTTTATACACTGGGTCAATTTTGTGTAAACAATCGTATTTCATCGTTCATAATCGATGTTTTCAGTCCGCATTGGTAAACCAGGCGATTTGAGTTGGCTGGCTTAGAATGTTCAGATCGGTCCGAGTTCATATCGATCCATTGGTCAACGTAGTAATATTGTGATGAACGTTGCTACGTTTCCAAGGGAAACTTCTGCTGTTTACCTTGTTTATCAAATTTCTTTATAAATGAATTCAAAATTAGGTATTTTATTTACATTGAGAAATGTTTTAAGCCTGAAGATATCAAAACCCTTCCCTCAGCTCGTTAAAAAAATCATGTTACCAAGCTCTGCCGAACAGTGATGAAGGCTGGTATCTGTATAATTACTCGCTTTCGATATGAGATAACAGCTTCGGTATAATGATTCATCCCATAAGATTACCCAATGGAGTATTGACATGAAAATTAAAGCATGTAATTGGTAGCACCATGCCTAAATTTACTCACTACAGCAAATTTTTACGAATCTTTGGAAAACAGAACTTTAAAGCGCAGGTTCTTCATTAACCATTTTATGGTAAATAGCTACACGGGCATTTTGCCGGAAAATTGGAGGCCTTCGTCAAAGATGGAAGTCGACGTTGCAAGAGTGTAACAATTTCCATGACAAAATGCGAAAAAAATGGACAAATTTTTTTACATTGAAATCTCATGAGGGTTCATGAGTTCGTTTTTTCTTTTTTTTTCATTTTTTGGGCTGAAATTTTGACGAAATGAAAATCAACCAAATGGTCAGATTTTGCTAAGTTGGCTGTTTTCAGCGAACAGAGAGAAATGTGGTTTCCAACCATGAAAAGGACGCGATATGGGGTGCAAACCTCTTAGCATATTTTGGTGGAAAAAAACAAAAGAGAGACGTCTAAAAGCCTCTCATTAAACTTGCAAGGAGCACTCTCGGAGCTTTTTGGACTCGATTGCACTTAAGAGAGCTCACATAAAAATGAGTGCAATTCGAAATGAAGCAGTGTAGCCACCAAGGAGAAAGTGTACAAAGAAACAGTTCGCACAAATCCCAGAGTATGAAGCGATGGTGTGAGACCTACAAGAAGAGGGGCATAATCGGAGTTTAAGAAGGAACCTGCGCATCTAAGTACTGTGACCAAACGGCTATCCCGAGGCCCGGGAAAGTAATCCTTACTTATATCATAGAGTAAGTACATGTTGATTGGCAAAGAGATAAGGAGATTCGGATATGAGTTTTTAAATAATACTTTGGCCGATAGATGGAACAGGTGTATCGAAGTTGCACGACAAGCCATAAAAAATGAGCTTTGGCACCCGGTCACCTCATTTAGGGTCGCATTACTCACATTATGTTCTTATGATGATTTCGGTGCCTGGGTGTTTACTAATCGACCCATATCAACGGAAACAAATCTTATCGAGTCGTTAAATTAATTATTTTATTAAATTAAAGATGTAATATTATTGGGTGCATTAATGAGCATCGTCTATAATGAATCGAATTCACGTCAATATGATAAGACATGCGATTACCAAACACGGAGTAAACTGTTTACCGGTTTATCATTGAAACGACAAAACAATTGATACTCGATTAAAAGCTCACAACAGCCATGGTAAATCCACTCTTCTGTATGTTGATGCAAAATCACAGAGTACCACTAGCGCCTCCAAGTGGCTTTCTCCATTAGCCAAAATTCTTCCTTCCCTAAGGTAGTGCCACCTGAGAAATTCTTCCCAAAACTCTAAAATATTTATGTCCAGTTTTTCGCATTGCTTTACCACTCTATATATACTTACTATGTGCTAATATATAAAAATGTAATGGTGTCTGTCTGTCTGCCGCTCCATCATGCAAAATCTACTGGAACGATTGAGCTGAAATTTGGCATGTAGATAGAAAATATACCTGGTTGTGACGTAGGCTATATTAAAAAGCCCTCAGGACCCCCGAAAGCCCCCATGGTGGTCCATGCGAAGCATTGGTTTCATTTTTGCTTTTTGAAAGTACTTTTTCTGCAGATAGAGGGCTGGGATTTTTTTATCGGATGGCTGAATACATTAAGTTTCAAATCTTTCAATCGATTTTCTTTTACGCTTCGCATTTGTCAGAAAATCATGTTTTTAGCTTGAAAATCTCACATTGTCCTCTGATATAAATAAAAACATATTTCGTTGACAATCAGAGATTGACTTTCAATGGATTTTCACACCTTTCGCATTGAAATATCACGTTTTCCTGCAGGCCCACGTAGGAAGAGAATCTGTATAAGAAGGGCCCAAAGTCCCAAGGGCCCCATTATAGATTTATTCGGGGGATAATAGATGAATTCAATGTATATTTACATCCAATATACTCTTCAATGTCTATTCTCAAAGTAGCTCTCTATGGGGCACTGCATGTATGTGAGAGAATACTTACGTAGTAAACGATACACATAATGGAATTAAATAGACTACACACACAAATAAATGTGCAAGAATACTTACAGGAAGCGAATAATAGTGATAATAATGCACCTGGAAAACGGTCAGCGTGTCTACTACAACGAACACAACGTACAAGATAGGTTACGAACGCCTCAAATTACCAGCTGTAGTGTTCTTCAGCCTTTGTGGTTTTCTTATAAAATAAGTTCACATCTTAAGAATAAGTTCTTATAAAGTAAGTAATTTTTTTCATGCCCATTGAATTTCAACGGGTACCTTCCGCTTGTATAATCAAAGAAAATAGTAAAATAAGATGATCAGTTATAAATTAACAATACGAATAAACACACACAGAAAAAAATCGATAATCAACAGAGAAAAACTAAGGACGCGCGGGGAAATAAACGGGCAACAGAAGGAAACTAGGGACGCGCGATAGAGAGTGAGAGTCGACTGTAGGAGAAGGACGCGGAAAGGGCGGACGTTAAGAGATCTGGAGAGACAGAGGGGTGCAGTGGGCAGAGTGCAATATAAAATTATTCTCAAAGAATGGGTATTCATCAAAGCATCTTAGAGAGACCGCGGAAGTAGCGGCAGATATATTTACGACGGGATCCGGTAGCGTGAGGACGACGCACCACGCAGTCGACGGAGGAGGGACGGAGAAAGGATGGCTTACGCACGCAGACACCAGAGATACAGATTACGAAAAGTAGAATTCAGAACGGTAAAAACCAACGTTGATTAAAGGAACCTTTACGCCCAAATTGTTTTATAAATCACGATAATAAGAGTGATTGAATCTGTAAGAAAAGACTCTCATGAACAAATATTGAAAATTACTAAAAAAAAGTATTTGCATTTAAAAGAAAGGACTCTTATGCTTAACTAGTAATTGATCACTCAAAATATACTAATTCAATTTATGAAATTGGAAAAATTATACGGTTGCTTTTGTAAATTGGGCCCGATAATAGTTTTAAATGAAATTTGAGTTCATTTGTGTTTAAAAATTAAACTTTCTTCTACTAAATGTGTTTGTTATTGTGTTGATGGCATGTGCCATGTCATCAACTCAATAACAAACGCTGCCACACTGCCATGCCGTGCCACACGCTCATGTGGCTGCTCGCAGGGTAGTAATTAGATATAGATATGGGGGAAATTTCAGAGCTCTAATTGATCGGGATGCTGGGGAAAAATTTGGTAAATATATTTGACGCAGACAAACAGCTCATCCTCAAGGAAGACTTCTAGTTAACGCGAAGTTAACAAATTATCGTCCATATTTAAATTGGATACCGTATTGTCACCGGAATTGGATGTATGGACAACATTTCAGAGCTCTACGTAATCGGAATGTATCATTAATTTGAATTACCAGATTTGTTCCGGACAAAGAGATGAAACTCAATAAACCATTTGAATGGTTTAAAATTGACAAAAATCAAGCAGCACACTTTTGCGCCATATTTCTGTAACGCAGGACGATATGGCATCAGAATGGAAACTCAAATGACTCATAAAATCTTCAAAGGAATCACGAAGTTACGGATTCAAAGTACGGGCGATTCAGTGGGCGTAATCTTTGATTTTACTCAAGGGTAAAGAGCGGAAGAGGAAGCCTCTTTAATGCGAGAATAGGGGAAGCTAAATGGCCCAGTTTTGCCGGTTAGAGGAGAAATGAAGGAATAATGACTGTGGATGGGAAGCGGGAAGCGTTTGAAGTGGTTGAGTGCGTTGAGGAGATAGTGGGCCGATGAGTTGGAAGCAAGCAGTACTAATCGATAACCTGCCTCTCTTGAAGCCCTAATGAACAAGGAAATACACAAGAGAGGAGGAGGGAAAATGTCTTTCCACGTAATTGAGGCCCAATGAGAGGCATGACGGAGAACGGCGAATGACTTCAGCCAATTAAAAGTGGGCTATTTGGAAGAATTTACGAATGTTCAAGAGAAGGTAAATCCTAACGTTCTGTGGCAGTGGGAAGCGACTGCTGAAAACGTGCATAACGCTTGCAGTCAACTTTGCTGCTCATTCAACAATGCTTCATTTGATTCCCTCAACTCCATCTCTTGGGGATAATTAGACATACTGTTTACACAAAAACAAAAGGGACTGGTGTTCTCTTAAGGCTGGGACAATCAACGTGTACGTGTAACGTGAGCCGTTAACGGGAATTGCGCGAAAAGATGGCTGACGGGAAAGTATAGCGAACGGACACAATCAACGTGTACGGGGAGTACGTGTACGCGAGAGATGGCAACTTTCATCTCTTCCCGTGACCCGCACACGGAAAGCCAATCAGAATAGTCCTGAGAATCCGGGAATGGGAGCCATCTGTCGGCAGATTCATCCAACTGCTGAAGATAGCTCTTGGCGAAGACAACTTATTTACTTTCACACTTGTTTACACCTGATCTCTTAGCTGCGCCTGCGTTAGTCAATTGTTACTCCGGGCCGCGTTAACGTCGATTGTGTCCGCTGACTTGCGTTCCCCGTCTCCCGTTGTCCCGTCAACGTCTCGCGTCACACGTACACGTTGATTATGTCCCTGCCTTTAGTTGATTGGCGATGGAAGATAGACCACCTGTGCTTGTTTGGCCTTTCTTCTTCCTTGGCCAAACTAATGCTTGAGTAATATTCCACATTTTGTCTCACTCTTGCCTCACATTAGGGATGAACCTGCGCCTCGAACTTAAATAAAAATGTTTCTTAAGATATGCAAATATGCTCCATTGTGGGAGAAGTTATTCATCTCACGGGCTGTGATTGTCTTTATTTACTAATTATTCGATCCTGTCTCGCCTCAGTCTAAGTCAGTTCATTTCAATGACTACGAATTCAGTTTCGGGCGTCTCAGACATGTGGGACCACTCATTGCAATCGTTGGACAATTGTGCGTTACCAATGCATACGAAATTAGCTCTCGAACCCTCGTTGAGATTCGCCTCGAAACAAGATGGTTTGGTAGTGTGACTGACATGGGCACCCAAACGGTAATTGGGCTCCGGGTGCGAATCTCGGTCAGGGAAAACCAATTTACCCAGTCAATTTCACCCTTTTTGCTTGCATACTTTGGACCATTCTAGGTTAGAAATACTAATATTGAACCAATCTTAGGATTGAACGAACAATGATAATGGCCAGGGTTAAAATCCCTGCAGAGGCGGATGTTTTTCAGAGAAAACCAGATCCCTACTTGAGTGTCTTGCGGAGGGTACTTCAAGTAGAGTACTCCGTACAGTAAAACTGTGGTCCCCTTGGCGACCCGGCCGACGCCGGGTTTCTATCCACCCTTCCTCCCTTACTTATGGGGATCGGGTAGGTATGGTGGCTAGAGTACTCGCCTACGACACGGGTGGCCAGGGTTCAAATCCCTGAAGAGGCGGATGTTTTTCAGAGGAAACCCGATCCCTACTTGAGTGTCTAGTGGAGGGCACTTCAAGTAGAGTACTCCGTCTGTCGGATGAGACGTTAAGCCGTGGTCCCCTTGGCGACTTTCGATAAGAGTAAGGTAATGCCGACGCCGGGTTTCTGTCCACCCTTCCTCCCTAACCTATCATCCCTCTAAGGCGCAAATGACTTTAGCCGTCGGTCGCCTCCCCAAATATCCAATCCAATGGAATACAATCGTGGTGGGGTGTGATGCCGAAAAGTCTCAAACGCCCTGTTAATACACTGCAAGGGTGAGTGTGTGGCACGGGTTGGTTCAACATCATGCATGCCCAAACCGCCAGACACGCTACTGTTCGCTAAATTAACAATTGTACCCATTTATGTCTGTCCAGGATCTACTGCGGGTTGTGGAAGTTCGAGGAAAAAATCATATCACTCAAAAATCAAAGAGTTCGGTCTCATTCATAAGAAAAATATTTCGTCCTCCCAAGGATACCAACATATCAGTCCTCTTACATTCCTACTTTCCGAGATATTTACCCGAAAATACCGTCCATTTTACTTGGGAAGTTGTACATATATGCACTCCATAGGGACATTATTTAAAAAAGAGTAATTTATAACACGTAGATCACCTCAAAAAAGTAACAGTATTTCGTTTTTATCATTTTTCAAGTATTATTAAAAACAAATCTTACCATCACCGCAGCATTTTTCTCAGAATCGCAAGAGGCCTTCAGTCGTGAATGAGTTTGAAACGTACCGTGTGACAAAAATAAGTCAAGTTAACGACTTATGTAGGAAATTTTACTTAATTGTTGAAATTTTACGTCATCTAGAGGAATATTATTGCGCCATTAATATTACTACTTTTGAGTCATGCTTCCTTCAGCTGATGATAGAAAAAATACAGTTCATATATGGTCTCTCTTTTGACGAGGGTATCTCGTTCTAAGTACCTGAAGCGATTTTCTCTGAAATGGTACGACATTACTACGCATTTTACACCAAATAAACTTATATATTTCCTAATCCTCATTCTAGCCTCCATACGATGGTGAGGTTTTTCGTTGGAGAAAAAAATATTATTTTTTTGTAAACACTCCATTGAAGGGTGAGGCTTGATGCGCGGAGCGCGTGAATACCTCGAGCCGTGGGCGGCGCAGATGGGTGAGGCGCAAACTGGGGAGGTCAAATGGAATTGTGGGGCCGAGCTCGGACGGAGGGACGGACGGCGGAAGGAGTCTGAGTGTGTGGGTGGACCGCTGTTAAATGGGGTTGAGGGAGGAAAAGAGAAAGGGGTGGGGGCAAAGATGGAGTAAATCTAATGGAAACTGGGCTACCCGGATCTCTCTCGGAACTTGAACAATTTCGGCCAACCACGGAGAGGAAATCACTGCGCGCGCGCCCTGTATTCAGGGCACTCACTCAACCTCGCGAGGTGAAGTACTGCGTAAAGGCTCGCTCACAACTACTGAACTCGGCGTAACTTGGCTTGTTCTCGCTTCGGAATCGAGCCACTGGGCGAAATTTCTAACGAATCGCAACGCACTACTGCCAAAGTCGATCTTCTAATCGATCGATGTGATCTATCGATAGCGTGAGTTTCATGAGTTGTCCATAAGGCGGGTTTACGCGTGGAAGTTGATTTTATGGAAGTAGCGAGTGAGGATATCTTGAATCGTATCGCCACCTGCAGGGCATCGTTCTGCGTACACTTAGCTTCCGGCTTTTTCCAAACGAATGGATGACGGAAGTAAACAATGAATATGGTTATTACGAAAATTAACTAAATTTGACAATAATAGAGTTCGCATACACGTGTTTGAATTCGATATACATTCGTGGAAGCAATAAATTTGTATAAATTGCATTAACTGTGCATTATTACATCCTATTGAGCATGAGAATTATGACAATTTATGACACGAGAAATATGACACAAATTATGATCATCAAATAAGCGATAAGTCATGAAGCTTACCTCAGGGGTTCTTTTGCATTTGGAATATTTTTAATTACAAATAAATATTTGGAGAGCAGTAATGAATTCTCCTCCTACTAAGTTATTCGTCGTTTACATTTAAAATCTCCGCTAGCTGTCATGCGACCAAGATTCCTCCGGAAGCGATACGATGTTATCGCAGGAGCGATATGCCACTTGCAGACAAAATAGAAATCAGTCTATTTTCCTTGCAAGTGCGAATCCCGGTCGATTACCGCCACTATCGACCCCCCCACTGCCATGAAAGTGAGTACTTACAGATCGAAATATCGCTGACAAGCAACTTCCAAGGCAACTGTCACGGGGGTGACTTCCGTGTGTAAACCCGCATTTTGCTGTCTCCATCTGTTCACTTAAGGTGTATATGAATACCAGTAAATGGTGCGTTAAACTATGGGAGAATTAAACTGGAGGGTTTGCTTTAAATGTGAGGGTTTTTTTCAAAAACTTAATAAACTTTTCCGTGTGCATTTTCGCTTTTGACGTGCCTGCGTGTGAATCACGGAGTAGGATACTCTACTCCGTGGTGTGAATTCACAAAACGTCACGATTTCAATATGGCTTCTTTAGGAGATATCGAGGTTTGCAATCGATTGCTGCCCGAATATCGATATCGAGGCAGGCCTCACTAGAGGCTCGAATTTCGAGAAAATGGAGCTGAGCACACAGATGCTACGTAAAGTCGAGTACGTTACAAGGTTAAGGCTACGTTAAGTCAAGTTACGCCGCTTGAACCCGATGTAAAGATCTTAGTTGCTTTTTTTGGAGTTTTTTAATAAAAAAATAAGTTAAAGACTTTGCGAACTGGTAGATGCTATTCTCAAGGACTCATCTTCGGCGTTGCACCGAGTCTAGTTACGCCGAGTTAAGTTGTAAACGGGGCTTAAGGAATTCGGATTCTGTGGCTGGGCCTCTATTCGCTCTAAAAGGCACTGTGTTCAGATTACAGTCCGGTTCTTTGGTCTTGGATTGACAAACTTCTTTCCAGGCGTAATTAAGGAATAATTAACGTTATTGATGGAAACTTCTCAGTTTTCGTAAACTGTAACGTTGCATCTTTTCTACGACCATATGTAAAATAATCGACATTTAACAACCCTAATTCATAGTGAGCACGCTGTTTACACAGCATAGTGTATGTGCAGCATAATAGATCTACTTCGTTCCTCATATTCAGCCTACTTTTCCCACTATGTGTGCTTAAACCTGAATAGCCAATATTTTTTTACTCACAAGTAATAGAGAGGGAGGGTTTACTTAAGTACACTCAAATATTTCCGTTCCCCCCGGCAAAACAAATTTTCTGATGTGCACTATATGTTACGCTGATATTTCAAAAATTTCCCCCGGCTTTTTTAATCTGTTCATGCATCCAGTCTTGATCCGCAAACAATCGGCCAACGTTTTTTTTTTGCTGTTTTTGCTTCCCCAAACAAACCCTCATTTTTCCCGATATACGATCCCCTGAATGCGCCCCTTGGTACTTCCTTTCAGCGTTTGGGGTCGTTTTAGTCTATTCCCACATCGCCTTTATTTCTACCTTTCTTTTTTCGTTATTATTTTGGGTAAACTAATAACGAAAGGCTTCCTAGAATTTACGACCGTCCGAAACTCTTGAGGAAATATTTTGAAAATATTTTGAGAAAATAGATTGAGGTTAGGTTATAAAAACTGCACGTTTTAAAGAAGAATAGATGGAGCCTAAACCCATGATGCATCTACGTCTACCTACTACCCTGCGAGCCGCCGCATGGGCGTGTGGCAGTGGTGTTAGGACACCAGCCATGTATGTATAGGAAATAGTTTTGGGAGGTGAAATGGTGACCTGTATTATGGAAGTGTTTTACGTAGAGCTCCGTTTTTACTATGGCCTCTTATATTGCGTGGAAAGAACGCACTTGTTTACCTATCTGTACGGCAATGTATCTCGCTTATTTTATCGCTTTCGTCGGACCTAGAAATTAGTTTGGTGTCCAAATGAGATCTCTGTGTCGCTCTGAAACGCACCTGTTCTGAATTTATCAAGCAAACTTAGCCTAGCGTGTAGCCTCCTAGTCTGTAGCGACTCCCAACCTAATCCCTCTGTAAGCTGTGAGACACTATATGTTCACCCGTAGCTGTTTTTAAGGAAGCCCTCAGCTTGCGTTTGTATTTTATTAATTTTTCTGGCAAAATCTTTATGACCAAGGGGGCAAATTTTCGCGGTGTATTTGATGGGTGGCCTAACCAGAGCGAAATAGCTCCTATTTTTTTACTTTTCATTCATGATAGTGGATTCTTCATCTAGAAATCACTAACTCGGTGTGATTACGTTCTTTATTTACTTTAACCGATCCAGTTTGTGTCCAATCTATCTAAGTCTTCTTTTCTGTAGAGTAATAAATATTATTTAGCGTCATCTTCCTACGGGATAGATTTTTAAGGCTGGGACACAATCAACGTGAACGTATAACGTGAGCCGTTAACGGGAATACGGGAAAAGATGGCTGTCGGGAAAGTATAGCGAACGGACACAATCGACGTGTACGGGGAGTACGGGTACGCGAGAGATGGGCAACTTTCATCTCTTCCCGTGTCCCGTACGCGGAAAACCAATCAGAATAGTCCTGAGAATCCGGGAATGGGAGCCATCTGTCGGCAGATTCATCCAACTGCTGAAGATAGCTCTTGGCGAAGACAACTTATTTACTTTCACACTTGTTTACACCTGATCTCTTAGCTGCGCCTGCGTTAGTCAATTGTTACTCCGGGCCGCGTTAACGTCGATTGTTTCCGCTGACTTGCGTTCCCCGTCTCCCGTTGTCCCGTTAACGTCTCGCGTCACACGTACACGTTGATTGTGTCCCTGCCTTTACTCTTGAAAATGGTACGACAGATAAAAGCAGAGGCCTTCTTAAGAGAACATCCACTGACTGGCACATTAGAACATTTTGAGTTGGTGTCCATGACAGTTGTAAGCAATGATGCCTCTCGGCTGGAAAGGAGGACATGAAAATGATCTTAACCCTTCCATATTCACCGAAGTCTTCCATTCTTCGGCTGATTCCTAAATGTAAATGAAGACGTCTAACGGCCACTTGCATTCATCAACAGTAAAGAACCCGTTAGCTCACCACCGAGGGCTCTGTGTATTTCGGTGCGTGAACAAATGAACGCCTTAAAATGGAAGTCATTATTTACGTCCAATATCGTCAAGCCTCGCACTCAGGTGACAACTGAAGTGTCTCTAATCTGGTGTCAGTCTGGTGATTAACTCCGTGAATCTAGCGCTAAAGAGCGCCCTTGGATTCAGTTTCATTTCAGAAAAATACCTTGACGCCCTCATTTTTATTTTCTTTTATTCCCTCATATTCGTCATTGGTCGTTCAATCCTAAGATTGGTTGTCTGCAGCCGTCCACCCTTACATATCTAACGCTAGTTCCCTTACCTCCTGGTATCTTTCCCGGTATCCTCTTTGTTTAGTCCATAAACTCATTCCTGGGTCGTTCTCTGGGGACTTTTCCCTCTATTTTATGTTCTTTACGGACCCATTGTGTCCGAGGGCGTGTCCAATCCATATGTTTCCTCTTTTCTTTGTGGTTTTCCATATGGTCCTTTCTCCTTCTACTCTTCAGCAAACTTCATCAGTTCTTAGTGAAAAAGTTTCGTCTCCATGAAAGCTTTATTATGTCTTGGGTGTAGGGTCCGGAATTTGAAAATCAAGCGAAAATAATATGTAAACACAGGCTGTTACTCGGTTTGATATCTTTGTATTTAATTAGGAAATATGATAACAATATGAAAGGTGCGATTTCGCGTTTAGGAGAAATTCTTTGCATATACTATCGTTGCGAATAAAATCAGTATTTTATATCACTCACTGCTCTTTTTATTACCATATTCTCCTATTTCACAACAATTCACACAACAAACGTTTTGGTCCCTAGCAACAAAACACAAAAATAAGCATAATTACCACAACACACACGTATGTAGCAGGTTACTAACCTATACTACATAGATGTCATGGAATTACATTGAAATAAATGAAAAGTGTCAAAAGGCTGTATATGAAAATTGCATTCAATTTTCAAGATTCTTGTCCGGTAATATGAAATCTTTCTTAGCTTTTACGTACTCATATTACTAATAGGTGCACCTACTCAAAGTTTCGGGAAAAACTGTATAAAGCGGATTAAGATCCATGTACGTGGGCACGGATTGCTACTCTCCCGGGGTTCTGGGTGGTGTGGGACACCTTAAGGTCACCATTTTACCTATTTAAACAATTTTTACAGTGGGGTGGCCGCCTTCCCTCCCCCACCCCCACCTCTCCCCTCTCTCTTGTCTGCGCTGCTCTTCCAAAACTCCTATCCCCCGCTACGATTGGAAACAACATTAGTGCTGCAATCTTGGATCTACTTTCCTCCGCGCCTTGTCAGAACGGCTTCGCGGGGAAATTACTACGCGCGCTGGGTTTAATGGGACCGAGATTGAAACAAAAGGATGTGCTTTTGAACGCGAGTTGAATTGGGGCGACGAGGGGGAGACAGGAAATTGAGCTGTTTGGGGAAAGGGTGCGGGAAGCTAGATTGCAACCGCTTGCATTGCGAAGCGGAAGATGGCCAACTCCAACGCTCTGTAGGCGTCCCGGAGAAGAAATAATAAAAGGAGAAGTGCAGTTTTTAAGGTAGTCGGCATAAAATTTTTATCTCTCCCACTAGCGGCTTGTTCTTTTTTCGAGGTTTGTGTATTTGTTGATTGGATTGGACACACCCTGAGACACAGAGGGTTTGTAAAGAACATAATATAAGGCATAATAGAGGGAAAATTCCCCAGAGGAAGAACCAGGAATAAGTTCATGAACCAAATAAAGAGGAAAGTACATAGGAAGAGATACCAGGAGGTAAGGGAACTAGTATTAGATGGGGAAGGGTGGAGGGCTGAGGTTGACCAATCTTAGGATTGAACAACCAATGAATGAATATTTGTTGAGTTCGTTTTGCGGAAAGAAGAGTGAGTTCTTATTCGCAGCGACATAGGTAGGAAAACCACTGAACTCACTATTGCGGGCGATCCACTAAAGTAGGTAGAAAGTGTTAAATACTTAGGACCTGTTGGGGAAGAAAATGAGAGAAATGATAGAGAAATAAATGAAAAGGGGTTAGCAAGTAGAAGTATTTCTGAGAAGAGTTTGGAGCTTGGTAGGGAGTAAAGATGTCTCACAAATGAGCAAAGGGATTATCTACGGGACATTCTATGTCCCCAAACTGACGTATGCTTCGGAAATATGGACGGCGAAGAAAAGGGATGTGAGAAGATTGCAGGAAGATGTGAAATGAAATTCAACAGCAAAAGAGCACGAAATACCAAAATATACAGGATAAGAAGTGAAGGAACAAGGGAAAAAGTCCAGGAGGAACCGCTTCAGGAAAGGATCGAGACATCTAAGCTGAATTGGTTTGGGCATATAAAAGAGGATGAAAAGTGACAGGATGCCGAGGATGATACAAGAACTGGAAATGGAGGGGAAATGGCTTCGAGGAAGACCATGGAGTAGATGATTGAAAGGTGTGGAAGAGAGCGTAGAGAAGTGGAACGAGGATTGGAAAGGAGTGAGAGAAGTGATTTGGTGGGAATAAAGAAAAAAGTGGAAAGGCTTGTGTCTGAAGCAGACAAAGCCATTAGCTGGAAACTGTGATAGATTATGATAACTTGTGGCTTGTAAAATTTGATGAAACCTAAGATACGTAACCGTGGATCCTACACTGACTCCACGACGCCGTGTGCGATAAAAAAAATCATCAGGGTCGATTCACCACTTATCGAGATGGAAGTCCTCGTTTACTCGTAATAAAAGGTGTCACTTTTATTCACCTGCGCCAAATCTCTCCTTATTTCTTGTGTAACCATTATCCCAGACCCGCAACATAACAAACATATCCATGGATAACGACAATCTTTCCTTCCTCACCCTGCTACAAAACACAACCTCGCCTTCCATTCTTCAAAATTGACCCAGAAAATCGATTCATTGCTTCACTATTTTATTCCATACACCCACACCTATGCTTTAAACATTTCACCTACCTCCACTCTTAAACACTGAGGTAGAATTAGGTAGCCTTATTAGTTAAGGTAACAGGAAAATATTAGCGTGAAATCTCTAATGGATTTCGATAGGATTAAATTAGTAAAAAGTTCTGAAGAAAAGCATTTCAATTCTCCGCCGCGTACCTTCAATTTAGCCACTTTTGAAACTACAACTTTTCCCGCAGAACACTCGGGCATGAGCTTTTAACTGACATAAGACCATTGGACAAGTGATTAGGGTCAATATAATAAGCAACAAGATGATACACTTGTAGAAGAAAAAAATTGCAGTTTTTTTCCAAAACAATTTCCATTTTTTTTCCAAAAATTTTCCATTCTATGATTCCGATCAAGACCATTCTTTTTGTTTTCGCTTTCAATTCATAAAACGTTATTTACAACTTGAAGACTGACAATACATAATGCCCAACGGCGCGGAAATCCAACAGAAATGAAATTCCTCATTTAGTACGGTTAATTTCCGCCTCCAGGATATTTTTTAAATATTGAGTTCGAAAATATCCGATTCCGGAAATTTGGCCTTGAGTCAACACGTTGAGTTGATACAACGGGCTTTCCCGACGGGTTATAAAAGAATTCGGATTTGGATTCTGAATACTCTATGTATTAAGCGTTCAGCATTAAAAAGTCTAGTATATTATGACAATTGAGGTTGGTGGAGAGTGGATCATGTCATTAAACTGATAAATGGAATAACACATATTGGTTTATCATCATCATCAATCGTTCAATCCTAAGACTGGTTGACTGCAGCCCTCCACCTTTCCCCATTAAATGCTAGTTCCCATACCTCCTTGTATCTCTTTCTATTCACTTTCCTCTTTATTTTTCCATGAACTTATTCCTGGTTCTTCTTCTGGCGACTTTTCACTCTATTTTCTCTTCAATTACGTTCCTCACAAACCCATTGTGTCTCAGGGTGTGTCCAATCTATCTGGTTTTTCATTTCTCTATCGTGTTCCATATGGTCCTTTCTTCTTCTACTCTTCTCCACACTTCATAATTTCTTATGTTTGTCCGTCCATTTCATCCTCAGAATCCTCTTCCAGCACCAGGTGTCGAAGGCTTTTGGTTTTTTCTGGTCAGCTTTACCAATGGTCCATGCTTCCGATCCATAGAGTGCCACGCTCATCACGAATATTTTCACATACTGTTTCCTGATTTTGTAGTCCTATCTTCTTTCAGAATAGCAGTTGTCTTTTTCCCATATACGCCTTCATAGTTTGGGATATTCACCCCTTGATGTCCGTTGTACTTTTTCCGTCCCACGTGATGGTACTTCCGAGATAGGAGAAGGAATCCACTTGCTCTAATTTCTCTCCCCTCGGGGTGACTTCTACATCCATCTTCTCTCTACCGCATAGTAGGATATTCGTCTTCATCTTTCGTATTTCCGTGTTGTATTCTTGGGCAACTTGGTCCATGACATTTAGTGATCTTTGAAGATCCACGCGATTTTCAGCCATGACTGCGATATCATCTGCGAAGCGGAGCATGTTTATTTCTCCGTTCATCTTAATTTCGCTCAGTCCAGCTTCTTGCGTTTCTCGTATGGCCTCCTACAAGTACATGTTGAACAGTGCTGGTAAGTGATTGCATCCTTGTATTACTCCTTTGTTAATTTTCGCTTCTATCAGGCTTCCGTCTCTCATTCGCATTGTGATGATTTGTTTCCTGCATAGTTGATAGATAATTCTTCCGATCTAATTTCTCTCCTCTCAGGGTGAGTTCTACATTCAGCTTCTCTCTCCCACTTACTAGGATTTTAATCTCCGTCTTATTTATTTTCTTGTTGTATTCTTGGAGAATATGGATCACTACGATTAGTGACCTTTGTATTACTTCGCGATTTCCAGCTATATGTTGGTTATCCCTGCTTATTCCTTACTCTCCTTTGGATAAGTAATGAACGAATTACAGCAAGAATATACTCCATCTGTTATTATTTAAGGCAAGTGACACTTAAAACATACATTGGTAACTTATTGCTATGGATTCTACTTGATTTTACCATTGTTTTTATGGGGAATATGGATTATTATTAATTTATAAAAAGATAGAAAATGTATATTAAAGAAGAAGGAGAATGCATATTAACACTTTGGATCCTGGCCCTTTTAAATTAGGGACGTCTTCCTGTCCTGGCTGCTTTTAACACTTTTGCTTTTTTTTAAACTATTAAATATTTCCATACCTTCAACTACCATTCATGTTTTTTCAACTTGTAGTATGTATTTTAATGATGATTAGAATGGAGTAAGTTTGTTTCGCTGCAAGAAAATGTAGAATAACGACAATAGGTTCTGTATTTTAAAAGAATGAAAATTACACAGTTGTTTATTTTACATTAGTGTGGTTTATTTTTTAAATAAACCTTGAAATTTGGTACATCTACATCTACATAATACCCTGCGAGCTGCCGCATGGGCGTGTGGCAAGGGGTGTTAGGTCACCAGCCGTGTAAAGATGTAAGTTTTTGGGAGATGAAATGGTGACATGTATTATTGGAGTGTATTTAGTGGAGCTCAGTTTTTATTGTGGTCGCTTATTGTTTACGGAAAGAACGAGTTTTTGTACCTATCTGTCCGGCGGAGTATTTCTCTTACTTTATCGCATCTGTCAGACCTAGAGATGTAGTGAGGAGTATGATAATATTCCCTGTGTCAATCATAGCATAGTATGTTTTACAAATCAAGTATAAGTAACATGTAGTTTTTATTTCCAATAATCTGAACACTTGAACAATGTCTCAAACTGAAATTCAAACGAATTAGGAATCCTGGATGTCAATCAACGAATTAGGGTGCACCACCAAAAGACACATTCGAGCAACTAATTTTTCTTCCTGCTTAGAAGTAGCGTAAATAAATGCATATAAAATAATAGAAAAATAAAAAATAGTCGTTAAATACAAGTAAGTCCTTCTTTGTCTGGATCGAAGTCGAGATCGTTACCAGAATCTGCTAGTAGTTCCTGAATTTCACATTCCTTAAGCTGCTTTCGTGAATTCATAATTAAAAACGGATCAAAAACAGAGAATATAGATGTATCCCTAAAAGACTCTAAAAATAAACGAGAAAGAAACCTAAGCCCTATAGAGGCGCGACTCTGGCATTCGTCAGCGAAGGTAGGACGTGGCGAAAATTAGTTCAAGAGCAGAGTAAACCGTCATATAAAAATGAATCGCACTACGAATTCCATCTTGTTCTGCTCTCTATGATTTTTCTGGGGAACAACAAACATCAAGCAATGCACAGAATCAACCGAAGCCCGTTAATTTAACGTGAGAACGCTGTTGTTTGAGGGAGAATTGAAGCCCGGAGATCCTACGGGCGCCGGCATATAGAGGGAATTGTGGTGCCCCTAAATTCCCCGGGAATCGAGACGAAAGTGTTAACGAAGTAAGAACTTGTTGAATATTAGTGTCTTTAGTGACTTGTGTCAACACAAAAATGCTCTGCCTATACAGAGTGTCGCAGGAAGGGAACTGTGGTCCATTTGATTATGAGGGTAAATTGCAGTTTTCTTCCAAAAATTCCAGGTATATCTGATAAATCTTCCCATAATGTATGCGGCGGGAAAATATTAGCGCAGTTATTGCTAATATAAAACAGTACAGTATTGTCAGTACAAACATTTGGTGCTTGAAAAAAAATTCACAACATAAATTCAACGAAATTGCGAACATTGTTTCGAAAACAGTGGAAACTTTTACAGAATACCGCCAAAAAAGCATATTTCCCTCTTGAAATTTTGAGCTTGAATTCATTCGGCGTGAAATCAACTTAAATCCTCCCACACACGGCGTTGATAGATGGATGAAAATGAATCTTTCATGACGCACTTCCACGCATTAAGTTTCGGAAGCTCACCCGGTCATCCACATTGACGGAGAACGGTTTCACAGACGAAATGTTTTCCGAGGGTCTTAATGCTCCAGTGAATGCATTGGAAATATTTTGCTCGGATCGGCGTGCCGGGGAATTCAATCCCGGAGGAGGATTCGGATATAGAAAGTTCAGTACTGAAATATGATTCAAACAGAACTCGGCGCCCATGGAGAGACACTAAATACACTTTTCCATTACATTATTAGATCTTCCCGCGATTTATTTCAGATCATTTATGGTCGCTGACCGGAACCTTTTGTTAATTCAATCTTGAAGAAGTTTACCAGGAAAAAGTGAAGTAGATATGATGAATAGTATTAAATGGGATCAACGTATATCCAAAGGAAACGAAAAAGAATATATCATTCAATTGTAAGAAGCATTATTGCTTATTGGAATGATATATGGGAGATGAAGAAGAAATCAAAAACTGCTGAATGTTACACAGATGGATTTATGGAGGCGATCTCCGACGAAGCGAGAGGAGGTGATATCACGGCGGTAAGGAATCACGAATTAGAGAATATGAAATGCGTCGGGATCCACCCACACAAATGTATGTATTTATATTTCGATTGTATGACAAAGAAACAGCTTGTGTGGTATGGTCACGTAAAACATACTACGGACGAGAGAATACCAAAGCAAATTTTAACATGGGTAGAAAAAAAAGAGCAAGGCCCTGAATAAGTTTGAGAAAACGGATGGAAAAAGCAGTCAGAGAAAATCAGCAACCAGGAAGCCTGTAGATGAATTTAAAAGAAATGCGGTTCGGCATCGGATAACGTAGAACGTTTAGAAACGGATAACTACAACTAGACAGGCGTGTAATAAATGGAATACATTTCCTTAGGGCGTTGGATGATTTCTACTCTCGATGCACACGTAACTCCGCGGCATACACGGGAGACAACGAAACAAAGAAGGAACAATAAATGGACGCCTGAACTTGGCACCAGATTGCGAATGTCACATGCTTTGTGGCTCAAATTGACATGATGTCCCATATAAGACAATCAACTTCTCAGTAATTAACCAACTTTCCCAATGATGAGAATTCAGATGGGCCTCGAAGATTTTTATTGAAAAAGTATTTTGAGGAAAAATGCCATCATCAACACGAAAAGGAGTTTTTATGGCTTGCAAAATGTGTACCGCAGAGCAAACACGGACGTTTCCATGAATTTTCGGAGTTACGGAAACTCCCGAATGGCGTAACTTTCCTGTCGACAAGTCTCCATCACGCGAACCATCATTCAGAGAGGCTCAACCTATTAAGTCCTTTCCTGTTCTAAGAATAGAAATCCTATTGGATACGATTAAGAGATAAACGCCTTAAAAAATAATCTGATTCAGGGGGGGATCGAGATACCGTGTTAATCGACCATTACGTGGCACGTTGCTTACATCGTACCGGGAAGCTCTCCATTCGGGTGGAGCGAAGCTTGTCCATGTTTCAATTTAGCACTGCGGTGGCCGAATGATGGTAGTATGAGTGACGTATTTCCCTAGTCACAATGGAGATCATATTCGAATTAGACGTTTTAATTTCAGAAGCCGTAGAAAGCGTGAATTAAATATTACACTATTAATGGTGCAATTATATACTTTAATATGACTGAAATTCTAAGTAATCAAATAATTATACCTATAAAAGTCTTTAATTTGACTCATTTTATCGGGCGATACCTTTAAAACTCCTTCAAAAAGGAAGGTTTTCTGTGATCCTGAAAAAAAAATGCGATGGCAATATATGATTTATTTCAATAAAATAATGGTGTACAAATACGAATTGCGCACTGCTTATTTTTTGACGGTATGTAGGTGTTAAAAATTCTTCGTTTTTTTGATGATGTCTCTCTGGAGTGCATACATGTACCATTTTCTAAGTAGGATGGCCTGTATTTTTTGCCAAAAATCTCGGTAAGTAGTTCGGTAAGGGGCTGATATTTTTGTATCTTTTGAAGGCTTAGATATTTTTCTTTCGAATGAGATCAACATTTTTTGACTTCTAGGTGAAATGATATTTCGCTTGAAGTACCCTAAGGGAGGTTGTCTAGGCATTCTGGAACGCTTGGGAATTCAAGACTCAAGCATCTGTCATTTCCCGAACATTTTCTCGAATTGCGTCCACGAGTTCGATTATCGAACGCTGTAATTAATGTCGTGCGCGGAAAATAAAACGGGTTTACATATGATGGTTACTTCCATGACAGTAGCCGTGCAAGTCACATTAAATCGAATCGACTCTTCGATGTGTAAGCACGGACTTCCAACACAGAAGAAAGGATGGCGTTGAGGAAATTCGAAAAGCATTAGGATGAGACTCACTTGCAACGTGAAGGAAATATATAAGTCACGGGGCAGTATATAGAACTTCCTCAGGAGACAGATAATGGAAGGAATTAACTGAGAGAACGGTCGATCCAAATTACCTTGCTATATTGGTTGACATTCATAAGATAAAATTAAGAAATAAAGACCAACGCTTTTAACTAATCAAAGTCCTTAAAGAAAGAGACAAAATATATGAACGTCGCCTTTCTACTGAACTTTTAAAGCCCTTTTCTGAATCTATTAAAATTTTCTTTCCTAAATGCATGAAATAATTTACTTAAGGGAGCAGACGCTAAAAACACCTCGGAAAAATTAATCCTTCGAGTGTAATTACAAGTATCGATTCATTAATATTGTATTAAAGGGGAACCTGCGCTTCGAAGTGCTGCTTTCTTTTGGCGGGTTCACACATGGAAGTCACATCCATGACAGTAGCCTTTCAAGTCGCCTGCAATCGACTCTTCGATGTGTAAGCATGGACTTCTATGGCAGTAGGGGTCGATAGTGGCAGTAATCGACCGAGATTCGTACTTGCTAGGAAAATAGACTGGCTTCTATTTTGCCTGCAAGTAGCATATCGATTTTGCGATAAAATCGCTTCGTATCCGGTAAAACTCCTCGTCAAATAACTACAAATGGAAATTAAAAATGTAATCAACGAATAAATTAGTGGGAGGAGGACTCGTTGCTGCGTATGTAAATATTTCCATGGACTTGAAAATATTTTAATTAATTTAAAGAACTCTTTAGGTAAGCGTTATGACATATCTTCTGTTATACAGCAATTATTACAGTCACACTTTTCTTACTTGGTATGATGTAATAATGCACGATTGATGTAATTTATACAAATTTATTAAGTACGCGAACGGCGATGTAGGAACGCCATTATTGCCAATTGTAGGCAATTTTCGTTATTATCATGGTCATTATTTACTTCCGTCATCCATCTGTTTGGAAAAAGCAGGAAGTTATGTTCTCGCAAAACGATGCCATTCAAGTGGCGATACGATTCGAGATATAGCCACAGTCGTTACTGCCATCGAAGTCAACCTGCATGTGTAAAGCTGCCTTAATAAAAGTTATGTCACCCATCATTTATCCTTGAAATCAATGAATTTTGCCTTATTTCAAAGTAAACTATCTCACCCTTCCAGAAATACCAAAATATAGGCCCCGTACCGAACTACTTTCTGAGATTTTAGAGGAAAAATACGAAAATACGATCGTACATGCTTTTTTACGTGGGAAATGGTACGTGTAGGCACTGTAGAGAGGTATTATATAAAAAATGTGGAATTTCTAACACCTTGATTTCGTAAAAAAATTGAGTGTGAATTTTGTATGTTTCCTCAACTCTTTTTGAGAATAAATCATATAGGCACTGCAATAACAGTTCCAGAATCACAAAAAAATCCTGTTGTGAAGGAATTTTAAAAGTAGCGCGTGAAAAAAATGAGTTACGTTACAGACTCACATGGATATACTTATTTAGTTACGGAGAATTTCACTCGTTTAAAAGTATGTTATTGCACCATTAATAATGCAATACTTAATTCATGCTTCCTACAGCTGCTGAAAACAAAACGAAAAAATTGGAATGTGGTCTCCATTATGACTAAGGTTCCACCGTACATATTTCGTTTTGATTCCTGAACTGTTCATCTCTGGAGTCCCTTTTTTTCATTTTCTGCGCATTAGGGACGATGTCCTCTTCCTCTCAAGAGAGCAAACACGCGTCGTTTAACGTCGTAATCTGGCGTCCTTCTCCCGGTCACGTGTCTCCCGGCTGTAATTTGTAGGCTGTGTATGTTGTGTGGGTTGGGCGGGTGTCGTGGAAGCAGGCGGGTCGAACTAATGAGCACGAACAGGTGAGACGGCGTTAAAATAAAAACTCCGCCGGCCCGCTGGCTGGCTGGCTGCCCCTCCCCCTCCATCCCTCCCCCTCTCTCGTACAGGTCGGATGCGAAAGCCTGTTTTTAGCGCTTGCTTAGCTCACCCAGGGGCGTGTGGGATTTTTTCTTTCAAGTGTCGGAGCGTGAAGACAAAGTGAGTGATGGTCGCAAGTTTTTTTTCGAAATAGTTATGTCGTCCTTTTTTTATTTCAAAAATGTTAAAAAATGCTATTTTGGTGAACATATTAAAGGGGTATTTTTCATTTGGGGATCCTTTACACACACTCGTATGTGTGTATGTGTGTCTGCGTGTGTCATCGCAAGGTAATTAAGAAATATTATTCAGGGCTGGGAAGTTTCACCTGGTGTATCTCCATCTGGGTAGCTCTTTGGAAAAAAATTAGACGAAATTACTCGTACCTCTAAGGAGGATCCATTTTGACTATGTGTTGGTCAGAACAAATACTGAATTCTGTATTTTCGAGTGCTTTTGTTTGAAATATCACTGTTTAACTGATGACGAAGATTTCGGTCGCGGAAGAAGCGTTAATTAGTCGAAAATCAGATGATCGCATGGCGCGTACGACTCATATTTTTTTAAAATCTTTGCACTTATTTTATATGGGAATCCATTTATGACATTTATATTTCAAAGTGTTATCTCCCCCATGTTTTAATCATGATCGCACTCAAAGTCATGCAATTTCATGTATATATTTAAAATATTATGGCGTGAAAAGATTGGATAAATTTTTTCATTATATTTATGGAACATTTTTTCTATTATAGCTGTAATAAGAATAAAATAACTTAAATGACAGTTCATTTATATTCAGGTGCCTCATAAAATCATTTAACCTTGCACATTAATATTTTTTTGGTTATTGAACTTGAAATTATATAACAAAAATAGTGTATAATTATAATAAATATTAATAATTTATTTACTTTCCAGAATAAAATTTTCAAATAACAATTTCTTGGTAGGTAAAGTAAGAAAGCTTAGGTAGCCTCCAGGAAAAAACTAAGTTGAGACTACCTTCACAGTAATAATAGGCCATTACTGAAATTACTTTGAAAGAGTACAAATCGCTTAACATTATCGAATAATTATCAGCCAAAATATAGACAAAAATAATAATGACTTCACACAATGGTTTAAATTGAATATTCTGCACCTGGCTAAGTGAAAAACCATTGTATAGCCATCTGAATTAAATACATAATTTTGGCTTTTATGTTAACTGGTAGTATATCGTACACTTTTGTACCCATATAAAAGAAACATCTTATGAAGAAAGTATTGTTTGGTTTTATAATGTGACATAGTTTTATCTCGTTAATTATAATGGGTTCTTCGCGATGGTAAAAACTGTTTGTTTCCACTTCTAACATAAATTAGTCTGAGTACTTTATAGATATATACATGTATAAGTTGATTCAATAGAAAGGGTGAAGATTACTTATCTCTTTGCGATATGAATGCCATTTTTTTGCCAAGAACTGTTTTTATGAAGCAAAAAAATCGGAGGAAATTGAATTATGCTGGACTGTAGGCACCGAATAGCCGTTTTCAGAGAGATACCAGCAAATAACTGCAGATGTTGTTGTCATGAAGAATTAGTTCAAAATAATTGGCGCTGTAGTTGGCTTATAGCGTTGAAAAATGTTCAAATTAACAACTAATCTAATGTGACTAATTTGCATGTACTGTGCCTTCATCTTGTTCTCAATTGATAAAGAATGTCATGCATCATTGCTGTATATTTTTTCATACAGTGTAATCGAAAATTTGGATTCCGGAATTCATTTTTTCATTTGGATTCGGAAACGTCATTAAGCTTTTATGCAAGGAAATTCTCCCCAACAAAAAATTCAATAATTTTTTTTATCGGCCTGTTAACTAATGGATTAAAGATATTTTATTGCTCTTTTGGACTATATTACCTTCTTCTTGAATAATTTATTCCATCTCGCGTCGCATGAATACGGTATATCGGATATTAAAAATTAAACGAGCAAGTGAAATGCTTATGAGGAAAAATGATAGCCAACAGTGTCAAAGAGGAAGTTGTTCAAAATGTCATATCCCGTTTGAAATCAAGTTTATACTCATAAATTTTTCAAATAATTCGTATCTCAAAGCTCAGTTTTATTGTCTTTGGCGTGGCTTTGCCTGAAAAATGAGCCTTTGGTGTTTTGTTTGTAGTTTCAATCAACTTTTACATTTTGATTAAAATTGCCAGGCAATGAAAAAGATGATCGTAATCCGCGTTTATAAGTTCTTGAATGGAATATTTCTCATCGAGAACTTTATTTGACATTTGTCAAATTCCACATAGGACAAATCATCCGCCTTGACCGGGACTTGAACCCGAATCTCTCGATTTTCGGCCAAGTGTTTTAGCAAGTTAAGATACTGAGGAGTCCTTTACCACTGTGGGTGTTTCTTCGATAAAGGGGTCCGGTTTCAAGTCCCGGGCTAGGCTGATGATTTTTCTCTCTGTGGAATTTCCGCACATTCATGCATTGCGGATGACCCTTTAAGGTAGTTTGAGCGTAATGTCATTTCACTCAGAAATAAATAAATTTATTCTCATTTTAAAGAAAAATATCTCACCCTTCCGATGATATCAAAACGTCAGCCCCTTACCTAACTACTGTCCAAGACTTGATAAATAATACCAGTCCTTTACATGGGAAATGGAACGTCTATGCACTCTAGGGAGACTTTATTAAATTAATTAGAAGTTTATAGCACTGAAATGTATTTAAAAAATGAAAACTATATCTGTTCGGCAATAATCTCTTTCTTATTTTATCGCTTCTGTCAGACCTAGAGATGTTGTGAGGCGTCATGATAATATTCACCGTGTTGCTCTGATAAACATCAGTTCTGAATTTCTCAAGCAACCTAAGCCTAGCGTACAGCCTCCGAGTCTCTAGGGGCTCCCATCCTAATCTATAAAAGTTGTGAAAAATATAAGTTCGCTCGTAGCAGTTTTAACTAAGCGTTCAGCATGTCTTTGTATTTTATTAATTTTTTTTATAAATCTGTATGACTAGGGTTCCAAATGCTCTCGGGGTATTCGTGGTGTGGCCTAACCAGAGCGAAGTTGCATTTTTCTTTGACTTTTTCATCCGAGGACCTTCTTATTATACGCCTAACAAAACCTAGTTTCTTCAATTGATAAATCGAACCATGATATACCTAACTTCCAGCTACAATTACACCCCTGATCCCTACTCATGGTGGCTCGATGTCACAGAGCGTTCAGCCAATGAACGGCGTTTCCCCTTTCTCAGCTCAGTTTCTGGCTCTTGGCGCGCTGTTCGGATGCCGCGACGGCCGCACATTGTTGTCACATCTTGCGAGTGCGCGTTGAGTGGGAGCGGACGGTGCGGAGTTGTGTTAGCCCACAGTAAATGTGGCAACTCAGGCGATCAGAGAGCGACGTGAACGCCACGGCAGGCGGAGAGAGAGATTCCCACCCCCCATCCGCCCGAAACGTACGCAATGCTGCTCGTCTGTGATTGACCGGAAAAGTGAAAGGCACACCCGTGCACTGAAGGTCAGCCGCTATCAGTTGGGAAAAAGGGTATTAAAGGTATTGGTTCCGTCGCCTTTGTAGGGCATTTTTTGGTGTTTGGAGCTGTTATTGTCTAAAATTTAATATTTATGATCTTCAAATCACCTTATGAAATCATAAGTATCGTACATGTTTTACTGACAATGGAACATGTATATATATGACTTTTTCCACTTTTAACCCTCTATGCATCGATTTTTTTGTCCGCTATATTTAATCATTTCACATGTTACCCCACTTGTGGGAGAATCAGGAACTAAGAGTTAGTTTCTAATTGTCCCACGTTAGGGAATGAGAAGGGATGGGAATGAGATGGCGGAGCGAGTGACGAAGGAAGCCCTGAACAATGACGAGCTCATGACGACGCTGGCACCCATAGACGATGCAAAAGCTGCATTGCGGAACGTAGCAATGGAACAGAGGAGACAAGCGTGGCGGACGAGTTTAAACAATAAACTCCGCGAAATAATACAGTCTATATCGGCTTGGTCATATTCCGTTAGGAGCTGTCGTCGAGAGGAAGTCGCAATAACTCGACTGAGGATAGGCCACTGCACCCTAACCCAATCGTACCTCTTCACGGAAGACCGAGAACAACCACGGTGTGAATGTTGCAACTGTCATTTGTCGTGAAACACCTCCTGATGAGATGCGATAAGTATAGGGTTTTCCGGAAGAAATTAAAAATTAGAGGAGTACTGGGGCTGATCCTAGAAGACAATCCCGATTCTCTTACTCAGGTACTAAAATTTATAAATATTACAGTGCTTATAAGTAAATTATGAGTTACTTAAATACTGTCAGAGACTCTAATGTAAACATTTTGTAGAAATAGCTATATATATTTTGATATAGAAATTATTTTGAAGATACAGGTACGGTGCGACATGACTCTAGCCGTCGATGCACCCCAAAAACCAACTACCACTACTAAAAGTTACGAATGAGAGATAATTTCGTTGCTAAGCTGTAAAATTTGGCGTCAAAAAGGAAAATAGACGTAATTAAACCCTATTAAAGACAAAAATACTCCTCTATATGTTACCTCTAGGTCACTCAGCGTGATGAGGGTTAAATGGGGTATCGGTAGAATTGTCTGAAAAATATAAAATTTCTCCACATATGTAATCGAATCATTTTGAAATATGCGTCAAGTATCATACGGCTACGTGTTAAAATAACTTTAAATTGCAAAGAAACTAAATCAAAAACACGCAATTCTTTCGTTTTTAGAGCTGTTATTATGTAAAATTAAATATTCATGACTTTCAATATCACCTTATGAAATCATAAGTAACCTATATGTTTTACTGATAGTGGAGCATGTATATGCCTCATATATATATATATATATATATATGACTTTTTCCACTTTTAACCCTCTATACACCGATTCTTTTGTCCACCATGTTCAATCACTTCACATGTTATCCCACTCGTGGTAGAATGAAGATCTTAAAGTTACGGATGAGAGATAATTTCGTCCCCAAGCTGTAAAATTTGATGTCACAAGGGCGTACAGGCGTAAAGAAACCTATACAGAGGCAAAATACTCCTCTATATGTTACCTCTTGGTAATTCAGCGTGATAGAGGGTTAAATGGGTTATTGATAGAATTATGAGTTAGAAGAATATAAAATTTCTCTACTTATGTAATCGAATAATTTTGAAATATCCGTCAAGTATAATAAGGCTACGTGTAAAAATAATATTAAATTGCCATGAAACTAAATAAAAAACATGCTATTCTTTTTACATGTATGAATTCATATTGTGAAATGATATTCATAAATGTGAAAAGAATAGCGTGTTTTCGATTTAATTTCTTGGCAGTTTAATATTATTTTAACAATTAGTAAGACATAACGAGTTTATCATGAACATAATTGAAGGACAAGTTTTGGGAAAGAAAAGGAGAGGACGACCTAGAATACCCTCACTTCACAGTGTGATGTCAATCATGAACTGCAACTCCTTCGGGGAAATGAAAAAAAAACAGCCTTAGAAAGAGACGATTGGCTACAAAGATAGCGACAAGCCCTGGTCTTGTTAGCAACGACGACGACGAATTCATATTGTAATTAAATACACGAATGTAAAGTTTCACGCGTCTGTACACGAACGGAAATCGCTTTGACCACCTTAAAAAGAAATTCATAGGCGTATCCCAGCCATATTAAAAGTGAAACGTCACCCTTCAAAGAGTGAGAGAGGTCGCTTAGGAATTCCATAATGGTGCCCCATACGCCTCGGCGTGTTTGACAGGCGGAACTGCCGAAGCCATCTCATGTGAAGAGGGAGTTTTCACGCTCTTTGACGCGGCGACGCGTGAAAATTTGTCTCGCTTCGGGACTTTCCTTTGGGCGCAGGGGCGTGTCTGTCGTCATCACTCCCCCCTCTCTCTACCCCCATCTCCCTAAACCCCTTTATCGCTTCTCTCCATGGCCTTTCTTTTTTCTCTCCTCTGTCCCATGAATCATAACTAGACGTCCCGCTAAGAACTTCCCGTAACAATCCCTGTTCGACGGGCACGTCTTTTCCTTTGTTTTTCATGCTCCCTCCCCCCTTTACTTGTCATACAACGGCGCTGTCTTGAATAGCATGCCTGAATTCTTGCCACTTGATCGTATCTCGAATATTTTGTTCCATCAAAAAGTGTATATCTCGATACGTTCGGTTCTCGAAAAATTTTGGTCGCGAAACGTACGCATTTCGAAACCCAGATTAACATTTACCTTAAAGCAAATCAAATCAAAGAAGACATAACTACAAACTGGGAAATAGACGTGAAAACATTCGTGTGGAGTGTGGATCAGGGGCATGGACCATTAGAAAAACAGACCAGAAAAGACTAGAAGCCTTCGAAACCTGGTGCTGGAGGAGGATGATGAATACAAAATGGACGGACAAAATAAGAAATGAAAAAGTGTACAGAAGAGTAGAAGAGGAAAGGACCATATGGAACACGATAGAGAAAAGAAGAACAAGAGGGATTGGACACACCCTGAGACACAATGGGTTCGTGAAGAACATAACTGAAGGTAAAATGGAGGGAAAAGTCCCCAGAGGAAGACCCAGGGATAAGTTCGTGGACCAAATAGAGAGGAAAGTACATAGGAAGAGATACCAGGAGGTGAAGGAACTAGCATTAGGTAGGGAAGGGTGGAGGGCTGCATTAAACTAATCTTATGATTGAACGACCAATATATGAATCGTAGGTCAGCACTTATATAGATTATGAAATTAGAAAATTATTTTTAATGATGCAATTGAAGGCATTTTAGCAATTTAACCATATTAGTTCTCGGATTAACTAGTGTATCATGCACTGCATTATAAAAGCGTCGCAGTTGGCGTATCGAAAGGGCTGTTCGCCTGCCAGAAATTCTCATTCCTATTCTTATATATGCCATCTGATGGCATGTCATTTGGTATTTCAATCGGAGATTGCTTTCTGATACTCGTAACAGCTCTGGCGTCAGGATTGTCACCGTCCATTTATGCTCGGCTTAGCGCGAAGCAATCCAGCCTCTCTACGCCCAATGCGGAATTTTTAATATCATTGCACATTTTTATGATCTTTTCATGAATTTTATTCTCCAGACTTGTTTGTTTCTCCTCAAAATCGTGCCTGAAACCCATTTTGTTGATTGGAGTGGTAATTGTGGATCATTAAGTGCACCTTTTTGTAATTTTTCTAAGGAGATTTAAAATAAAAAATTGCAACAGTATTCCCTAAATTGCATTCACGATGCTACATGTAACTTATTATTGTTGTTTTATATCAAAATTATCAATTATATTTTTAAAATTTTCTTAATTGTAGCATGTTACGACTAGAGTTTCCTATGAGGTTTTTGAAATATAGATGTAATTGCATTAAAATGTGCTGTTTTCGAGTATTAGACTGAACATCTTCTTCTAAACATCCTTAGCATCAGTTAACAATTATGTAGTCGAACTGTTATGTACAAACTGTTAAGGGCTGAGCAGTATTCCAAGTGCGCGTATTATAAATACGTATTTGAAAGTACTTCATATAGTAGTAGTAGTCAATATATATATTTCATTATGGGCGCTCATTCCCTATCCTGTAACTACAATGGCGACTGCGTGGCGCTGCGCCACACTTCCGGTGTCTGAGTAATGTGTAGCACGAGACGACTCGATCACTTGCTCTTGCATTGTCGCCATTGTATATATCTGAATGTACTTGCACTGTAATACATGCTGATAACTTACTCACACGTACTTCATTCTTGATCCTCATAACCCTCTACATTTCAAATACTGCTTGAGAAATTCAGAACTGGTGTGTTTCAGAGAGACAGAGAATATTATCAATACGTCTCACTGCACCTCTAGGTCTGACAGAAGCGATAAAATAAGAAAGATACATTGCCGAACAGATAGGTAAAAAAACTCGTTCTTTACCCGCACAGTAAGCAACCACAACAAAAACTGAACTCCACTAAGTACACTCCCATAATACACGTCACCATTTCACCTCCCAAAACCTTATCCTTTATATCTTTACTCGGTTGATGTCCTAGCAACCCCTGCCACTGGCCCTTACATCGGCTCGGAGGGTAGTATGTAAATGAAACACAAAAATAGATACCGTGATTTTCCTCACAATTTTCCCAGCAATTCTGCATATAAATTATCACAGATTTACTACTTCGGTCAACGATTTTATTGCAGATAAACGCTCCCAGGGTGAAGAAAGAATATGGTACAGATCAATGGTAAATAGTTTTTTATAATGCTAATTATGAAGCAGTATTTTCGTGAAGAAAGGGAACATAGATCACTTGGGTCTATGTGAGGTGAGATGAAGGACAGTGGGGACTTTTGGAGTGATAGTTGCTGGGTAATCCATAGTGGTGGGGCTGAGAGTCAACGTGGGGTAGCCATAGTATTGAACGCAAAGTTGTGGAGGAGGGTAGTAAATATTGAACAGGTAAGCGATAGAATTCTAGTAGTAGAAATAAAAGCATGCCCGCCAAATTTCGTGTCGGTCCGGGTGTACATGACCACAAGTAATCAAAGGGAGAAAGGGGTGGATGGGGTGTCTGAACAGACAGAGGAGATTACCAGAGAATTCATGGGCAAGAAAAAGCTGATAGTATTGGGCGACTGGAACGCGATGTGGGGGAAGGGAGAGATCAATATGATGTGGAAGGTTATGGATTTTTGGGAATAAATGATTGCAGTGAGAAGGCAGTTGATTTCTATAGGAGAATTAAATAAGTGATATCAAACACATGGTTTAAACATTATTTCGGGCGCAGGTATCCATGTTACATGCTGGGAGACCGGAATATATCAAATTCATCACATCATGGTTAGGTAGAGATTCAGAAACAGAGCCTAAAAGTCGCGGAGCTATCTAGGGACTGATACGGTCTCAGACCATAATTTTGTTATAATGAAATGTGATGTTGCCTTCAAAAGACTTAATTGAATCAGGAGGATAAAGAATTGGAAAAAAGTCAACGCCGGCATAGGTAAGACGAAATTGAAGGAGTTTAATGAAATACCAATAACATAAAGTAATAATATATGAGGACCCCAGAAGTCAAGGGGTCTAAGTAACAAAACCATTGTTTAGAGAAAACTTTAGTCAAAGTTGAAAATGTTTGGTACAACTCACTAAGTAATTAAGAGACATCACCCTAGATAGCAGCACCTGTCAAGTAAATCACTTGGATCCCTTTACCATCTAAAAGATTAATATTTTTACATCCCATTCCTCTACCTAACTTATTGTTTTAAAAAATGTCACTTAGACCCCTTGACTTGTTGGGTCCACATATAGTAACCAATCGGGCGAAGGAAAACTGGTGGAAATGGCAATGTGAGGTAATGGAAATGCTGCAGAAAGAAGGGGATGCGGGTTCGTTATTCGCTAAAAAAATTACCATCAGTCGATATCAGAAATAATAATGACAAAATAGGTAGATTATTAATCGAGCAAGAAGGCAATCAAGATTGGTGGAGAGAATGCGTGAATGTGCTATATGACAGCGATAGTAGACCAACTAATTTAGATATAGAGGATGAGGAAACACTAGATGGAGATAACCTCGAGCCAATGATACTCGATAGTGAAATAGAGAAAGCATTGAGAGAGATGAAGGCAAGAAAAGCTGTATGAGTAGATAACATACCTTCGGAGTTGCTGAAGAATCTAGGAAATAAAGGTAGGCAAGCTTTTTTCGAGCTTATTTGTAGGAAATATCAGGAAAGAATATTACCGGTGGACTTCGTGAAACACTACTGATTCCAATCCCAATGAAGAAGGAAGCGTCAAAATGTGAATACAGAACAATAAGATTCATGTTGCACGCAGCTGAAGTCTTGCTTAGAATAATTAATAAATGGTTGGAGAGTAGGGCGACAGAATATTTGAGTGACGATCAATTTGGCTTTCGGAGGAGAAGGTCAACTCGGGATGCAATTGCGATGAAATGCGCTGAAAAAATGGTGGATAAAAGCATGAGAAGTGGTAAATGTCGGAATCAAAGTAAAATGACAGCTGATAAAGTTGACAAGTTTCGCGGACGATCAGGCGCTGATTAGTCGATCATCGTCGGGACTACAAGCATTAGTATGTAACTGCGGGAAATGCGGAATGTAGTCATATCATCATAATTTATCATTGGTTAAATGATAGGAAAATAAAAAACGAGATTCGCTAGGACAAAGAAACTGGTACGAGACTGGTATTAAAATTGGTGGTCACAAATTATTATAAGTTTGTGTTTTTAGGCCGAAACTTAATTAGAAAATCACTCTTGTATCGATTAGGCCTTGAGTTTAGTAGTATGCAAGTCGAAGTACTGCTGCAATGCCCTTGTTGACAATCAAGTCATGTCCGGTCTACAGGTCGTTTATGGTGTGTAATGATATATAATAATTTTATAAACGAAAGAAGAAGATTTTTTAAAAACCTTTATTAAAGAATTCTTCGAACAGAGATATATTATTACCAACTAAGAGCGTTTTATTAGGTAAATGCTGGAATGTTTAAATGAATAATTGGCTTCTATAAGCTCTTTGAGGTGAAAAATTTCATCAAAGGGGATTATTTCTAGTAGATTTTGTTAAGAGAAACTTGAAACAATCGAATGAGTTTAGACTCATTGAAATGCCGTGATCAACTGTAAATCCCATTGGACTTCCATTTTTAGACCAGCATTAAGTAAAAACTCTTCGATCATATTCCAGTTTTTTAACGGAATGCATGCCCTTTATCAACACAATATTTTAAATAGATGCATATTTTTACCAACTAACATGGTTTTATGTTTTAATTACTAGAAAAGTGTTTTATTGGATAGCAATTATCTTATGTAAGTTTTTCGTATTGAACAAATACGCCAAAGGTTATAACTTTAGGCAGGTGTAGTTCAGAGAAAGTTAAAACAATCGAAGTCTTAATGTCATTGGTTGTAAAATCCTAAGATTGGTTAACTGCAGCCCCCCACACTTCCCTATCTAATGCTAGTTCCCTAATCTCCTGGTATATCTTCCAATGTACTTTCCTCTATATTTGGCCCATGAACTTATTCCTAACTCTTCCTCTGGGGACTTTCCCCTCTAATTTGACCTCAATCATCTTCTTCACAAACCCGTTGTGTCTCAGGGTGGGTGAAATCCATCCTGTTAATTTTTTATGTACGGTGTTCCCTATGGTCCTTTCTTCTTCTACTCTACAGTAAACTTCATCATGACTTATTTTGTCCGCCTATTTCAACTTCAACATCCTCCCCCAGCACAGGTTTCGAAGGCTTCTAGTCTTTTCTGGTCAGCTTTTCCAATGGTCCATGCTTCCGATTTATATGGTACTACGCTCCCCACGAATGTTTTCACATACTGTTTCTGTCTCAGTCTAGACTCATTGAAAAGCTGTGAACAACTTCTAATCCCATTGGCCATTTGTTTATAGACCAGAATTAAAGGAAAACACTTTGATCAGATTAGAGTCTAACTTGAAATCTATGGATACGGCCATGTGTTTCAACTACGCTTTCATTCGTCATCTTTTATGAGTGCCTTCTTTTGATTTTCGTAAATGTCCCTCGCTTAGCCGCGGACGTATCCTTCTTCTCCTATAGACAAACGCTGCGGGGAATGTATGACATCTATAAATCACGGTAGACACGATAGGGACGCGTTTGGATGGGACGTCAGAAACCAAACATATTTTTTTGTACATATTTTCCTTCGTTCCCTCGATTCGCCTCGCAAATTTTTCTCGTTTCTGCAATTTTTTCCTCCCGTTCTTGCTGCTTCGATTGCTATGATTTTCTCCCGACTCATATATTAACATTTTTTTGTGTTTTTATGACCTAGCCGAGAAAGAAAATTGATCCAAATAGAATCGTGAATTCGAAACGCGCGATTCCTTAAAGAATTTGTCAGGCTACAACCGGGCGTACAATGCACAAAACCACCAGGGACCGTCGTTTGTTTTTATAACCATTATTTAGGCAATGAAAGCGAACTTTTATTAATGATTTAGTATAGCAAAATTCGTAAAATAAAGCATATACGTATCAAAGAGGGAATATATCGATATGTACCATTTGCATCGGATTAGAAAGGGAAAACAATTCTCACCCTTAAAAATTGAAAATTTTGCACCCCTGCGCCTCGAGTGTCCGAGGTTAATTGACTCCAAATTTCGTGTACGCTATGTTTGCATCAAAAGGAAAATACTTTATGCATCAAGACCCTCAAAATTTGAAAAGAATTCAAAATATGGACATTTTGTCCCTCCCTAGCCTTAATACGTACATGCCCATCACGTCATTACATTTCGGTGTGTGAAAAGTCTAATAATTTAGTTTTTTATGCGCGATATACAACCTTACGTACTCTCGTATATTTCTCTCGAACTTTTTGTATTGCGAATCATTGATCACTGCGTATCTTTTCAGGAAAAAGAGTCTTATCTCAATTCTGCGTCTATGCTGGATTCAGTATCCCCGCAACATCTTCAATATAGAGCCTTGGGCAATCAATGACAACATATACAGTTTGAAAATGGCGAATTCGAGGACTTAAGGTTTACACAATTTCAACAAACCAACAGCCGCGAAGTGCGATGGAAAAATCTTATTTACTCTCAGTGTCGTAAACTTTTTTTCCAAGATTTTTGCAGAATTACGTTAAAAAATGTTTTGTTAAACTCCCGATGAAATATGTAGGTGCACATATTTGTGAAACCAAACATAATGACTTAATTTTGAAAAATTTTACCTAAAATAGCGTCCGCCATTTTCTGACGTAATAGCACACAAATATAAATAATACTCTGTAAAAATTATGCTTAGTATATATAAATATTATGTTGACATATGGTTATGTTTTTTATTTCATTGAATCCCTCCACTACATACCATCTCTGTAAATAAAAGAATTTCGAAGAAAAATGAAAAAGGGCGTTTCCTGGGAAATTAGGACAAGTTTAAGCATACGTATATAAGTAACAACTGAGGTCTAAGAAAAATGACTTAGCATTACAAATGAGCAATCATTTTTGAGTATATGTGCCAATTTTCAAGACGCAACCCCAGAACAGCCATTTGGGACTTTAGTCCGGCATTTTTCGATTCCGACCACTGCGCAGTGGTTCATTTTTAACTCCAATGGACAGTTGATTGTGCAGCCTTGAAGCCAACCATATGGCGCTGGTCAATTGTTTTCGTTTGCCTACCATACGGAATGTCAATGTAATGACAAGTAATTGTGCGGTAGTGTTTGATGTCTGTTGTATGTAGTGTTTCAGAGCGACGTAGAGAATATCATTTTGACGCCTCACTACTGCTCTAGGTCTGTCTGGTAGCGATTAAATAAGGGAGGTACACTACCAAAGAGAAGGTTACAAAAATTCGTTTTTTCCTCGCACAATAAAGAATCGTATTGAAAAGTGATTTCTACTCAAAACACTCTACACTTCACCATTTCATCACCCAAAATATTATCAAATTACATGCCTGGTGTCCTAACATCCCCTGCATCACGCCTATGCGGCGGCTCGGAGGATAGTATGTACATGTAGATTTCCTTCTCTTATTATAATTATCAATTTTTAGTTTCATATTAGCAAACACTTTTAGTATGTGTAATAATAAAATTCATTATATGTTGTTTTATGAATTACGGATTACAAGTTTATTCCTTGCTTTGGTATAGGCCCAAATCCTCAACACTCTTTTCTGTCGTCCTATGAAATGTCTTATATGTATTATGGACATCACCCAACGCATGATTACTATGGAGACACTCGTTTTGAATGAGTGCAAAATACATTTAAATTCAGTAAACTTAAAGCTTGGCGCTCAGTGGCGCCGTGCGGCGGCGAGCGAGTAAAAGATTTTTTCATATAGTTGCAAAAAAAACTACTACTTATCAATCTTTCCGAGAATATTATGAGGTATCATTTTACCTCCATTTCGCAGGGGTAGAGAGTTTCTTTAGGTGGATATTACGGCGCTATGTAAAAACATATCCTGTACCGAGTACGTCTGAAAGAAAACACTGATATCTTGGAGGGATACAATCATATAAAGCAGAATAACTCAAAGTATAGGTTCTCTTTTATTGCTGTTTTGAGGCAGTGTAATTTTGCTAAACGAAAATGAATTATCTCTGAATGATATCTTATCATTGCCATCACATTTTCTCGACATAACCCAATGGGCTGGCTACTTTTACTTGCTGGCGGATAGTGGCGCTGCCAGTGTCAGCTGCAACTTAGCATAGTGAAATTAACAATGGGTTTCGCAACTGTATATTCCAAGCCTGATGGGAGGTTATATGTGACTTTGAACTTCAGGGCAGTCTTACATTTCATGAGATAGAACGCGAGAATAATTCCTGAATTCCTGCTGATATTTTTTTCGGCTTATTTCCAGTTGCTGGAACGACACATGTATTCCATGAAGTTATGGGACCCATAAACTATGGCAACCGTTCAATAAGTGTTGCAGAAACATTCGATACATTTATTGGTCTCGTAACTTATAGTATGGAGTAATGAGTTTCTTAAGTAGCCAAGGTGGCGGATGCGCAATGAACCGCTTAGAGACTTAATTACTAGATAAAAGAGTTGTTTTGCGAAAAATGATTAGTTAATTTACTCTTACTGACTAATTATTATGTGCATTAGCAATTACTCATAGACTAAACCTTCGCAAATTTTACCTGGCGGTAGAAGATTAGATCAAATATTCGAAGCTATTAACTATTGGTAAATAAGTTAAGGAACTAGTAGATGAGTTCCTGCTATCCGAATATTTTTATTAGATCTGTAACTTCATGGATCTCATAACTATTGATTCCATAACTAAATTTTGTTGCAACTGACCATTAGTCTTTTACACTTATATGTTTTCTGAGTGACTGAATATTTCTAAATAAACATTTTTCAGAATAACTCAAATTATAGGTTCTATTGCAAACTATTGGTAGTCTATTAATGCTGTTTTGAAGCAGTGTAGTCTTCGATCTACTAAAATGAATAATATCTGTCTGATATTATTGTCACATCTGGTATTATGATGAATCCGATATATGAAAATTGGAGAAGGAGGAGAAAAATGATAGTATTTGAAAACAAGATGTTACGAAAGATCTACGGGCCTACAAACGAGCAAGGAAAGTGGAGAAGAAAATACAATAAGGTAATAAAGGACCTTTACAAGAATACCGACATCATAAGTGAGATTAAATGCCAAGAATTAGATGGGAAGGATACTTGTTAAGAAAAGAGGACGGGTGTGTGATGAAGGAGGTTTCGAGAGGAAATCCAGAGGGAAGATGACCCCGGGAAAGACCACGACAGAGATGGTGGAACCAAGTATAGATAGGTTTGGAGAGAATTGAAGTTGCAGAGGGAAGGATGTATTGGACCGAAAAGATAGAGGGGATATGTTGGTGCGGCTAAATATCTACTTGGATATAAGTGGCCCTCGGAGTAAGAGTAAGATGTCATTGTAAATCTAATGCACTTTTTAAGAATACTCCTACGGGCGGGTTAATTAAAATGCATACAACGGCGATATTCGTTCATCAGCAGCAAATTAAAGCGGACAGAAGAACGGCAGACTAAAGGGAAAGGAATGGAGAAACGGAAGGGAAGATTTTGAGTTTCGAGGGAAAGATAAGGGAAAGTAGTGGGGGAGATGAAAGGGCGGGTGGAAGAAAGATGGAAGGGAAGAGAAGTGGAGGCAGGAGGAGGGAGAAGGAGAAACTCAGTGAGGCGCGAGCCGGAGCGCGTGATTGATGAAGGGCGGCTGACAAGAGGAGGGGTGAGAGATATGGGGGCGAATTTTTGGGGGAGGGGGGGTTCGGGTTTATTTCCGTGTCGACGGGAGAGAGAGAGAGAGAGAGGATGAAAAGAGGCTCGGTTGGCGTGTCAGTGGATGTAGGCGAGACGAGGAGGAGGAGGAGGAGGGAGCCCGAGGAGGCGACTGTGGAGGAAGATGGCTGTTATGTCGGCATTGCGTGCTGCGTAGGGGCGGAAAGAAAGTAGACCTCTCGAACTCACTTCAGAAGGCGCATTATACCTTCTTTCTGTCATCATCGTACGCTCGTTTACATCTTACGAGGTGCCCTGCAGTACACCTTAAAGGGTGCAGGGCCGGATACTCGCATAGGATATGTAGGCCCCCCCAAGGTCGTTCAATATCGATTGAATTATTCCTTTTAAACAGGTCTTCGATACATGTGCAACGTAAAGGCATCTTTACGGATTTAAGTCGAGAAAGTAGCGAGTGAACCGATATCACTAATCGTATCGTCACTCGCAGGGCAACTTCCGGCTTTTTCCAAACAAATGGATGACGTAAGTAAACAATGAATATAGAAATTACGAAAATCACCAAAATTTGACAATGATGGCGTTCGTATATAGCTGTTTGAGACCCGTGAGCATTCGTGGATTTAATGAATTTGTATAAATTACTACAATTATGCATTATTACGTCGAAAACAAGTGTGTCAATTGTGGCAACAATATTATTATCTAATACGATATAAGTCATAAAGCTAACCTTTGGGGTTCTCTAGCATTAAAAATATCTTCAAGTACGAACAGATATTTACATATACAACAATGAGTTCTCCTCCAGTTAATTTTTTCATGGTTTACATTATTGATCTTCGCTTGTTGTCTCGTGACCAAGGTTTCACCGGATACCTTTATCCGTTTATGATGCGATTTTATCGTAAAATCGATATGATACTTGCAGGCAACATAGAAACCAGTCAATTCTTCTTGCAAGTGCGAACCGTGATCGATTACCACCACTATCGACTCCTTACGCCATGAAGGTCCTTGCCGGCACATCAAAGTGTCAATTCTAAGCGACTTTTAAGTCTACTGTCATGGAAGTGACTTCCATGTGTAAACCCGCCTCAAAGAAATCCGCCATTGATGTGCTTATTCTGCTGTCTCCTCCACAAGAATAGTATAGGTTTTTGTTGCTTTCGCATTGCTTTTGCATTCAAAATGACGACCTGTGTCGCATATTCGCAGATTTCCTTTGGGGTGTTATGGCAGTAATTTCTCGGTAATAACATTAATGGCGACCGCGAGGTGGAAATAATTGCGAAGGTCCGTATCGATGGAGCTACGGAATAATCGAATCAACGACCCTGTTAAGGCGGGTTTTGTACAAGGAAGTCACTTCCATGACAGTTACCTTGGAAGTCGCTTGTAAGCGACACTTCAATGTGTTAGCACAGATTTCCATGGCATTAGGGGTCGATTGTGGTGGTATTCGACCTAGTTTGCTACTTAAAAGGAAAATAGACTGGTTTATATTTTTCCTGCCAGTAGCATAACGTTTGTACGATAAAAATCACATTTCACCCGATGGAATCTTGGTCACATGTCAGCAAACGGAGATATAAAAGGTAAACAACGAATAACTTAGTTGGAGGAGGACTAATTGTTGCTTATGAAAATATTTATTTGTGCTTGAAAATATTATAAATACTAAAGAACCCCTAAGGTAAGCTTTATGACTTATCTTATTTGATAATTATAATCATTGTCATTAATATCATACTTGATTTGACGTCATAATGAACAATAAATGCAATTTATCCAAATATATTGAATCCACGTATGCCTATAGGACTCAAACAGCTGTATATAAATGCCATTATTGTCAAATTCAGTTGATTTCCGTATTTTCATATAAATAAATAAATAAATTTATTTACAAATAATTTACATTCTGTAATTTCCCTTTGGATGGGTCACAATACATTTACAACAACAAGGAATTTGCATTGTTAACTGCCGTCATCCTTTTGTTTGGGAAAAGCCGGAAGTAATGTGTAAGCAGAACGATGCCCTACGAGTGGCAATACGACTCGAGATATCGCTACACTCCATAGAAGTCAAATTTCATGTGCTAACCCGGCTTTAGGCCCCTGGTCTAGGGTGCCAAGACGAAATGGGGTCGTGAGAGAAAAGATAGCACGAGTTCATCTCGATCGGTGGAGTCTCAATTTATAGCACTATGGAATCTTAATTTACAGTAATGTGGGGGGGGGAGTACAATGAGTTTGTGAAGAACATAATTGAGGGCAAAATAGAAGTATAAGTCCTCAGAGGAAGACCCAGAAATGAGGTCTTGAACCAAGTAAAGAGGAAAGTACACAGAGTAGGAGAATTTGATAGGGAGCGATGGAGGGCTCCAGTCAGCCCATCTGAATCTACATAATGCTCTGCTAGCCACCTCAAGGGTGCTTGGTAGATTGTGAGTTATCACCAGCATGCACTATCATGAACATATTTCATCAATATGCACTACGATTTAGGTACGTTACAAATGCGACGGATACTATTGAATTAATGAATAGTGTAAGAAATACGCAGGGATCATGCGAAACGTGATGTAAGTTCAACTGGCAGATAAAGAAATGAGTATCAGGGAGAAAATCAACTAATCAGTTGGATTAGTTGCCGCCTAACCTACTTCAAAGTCTGATTAGCCTCAATCATGGTCTATTATCGATCGCGGGATATAACGATTATGTAAACCTGTCTGTTCTGCCGTCTATTTCCCTAATTTTACTCTCATGATCTGATCTACCGTCTTGCATGAAGTAGTTGTGTGTGTGTAAGGTATTTCAGATGAAATACGTCATTCAGCCATCGTTAGTCTAATTTGCGCGTGCAATTTCGACTTATCGCATCGGTTGGTATGTTGGTATTGGATCTGGTCACTAGGAGGGGTTGAAGTAGAAGATTAGGAAGGAAGAGTAGAGTTCCGGGAAGTTGTTAGTTGGTGCAAGTTTGCATGGGGAAAATTGACGATAAGGCTCAATGGGCGAAAACTTCGGACGGAGGCGTGAATGAAGCCTTTGTACGAGAAAGGGTTCGCTTCTAAGGGAATGAGACCCTAGAGAAACCTAGATTTATACATGTATGTGGGTTGAATGAAACCTATGTATAAAGTCCTAACTATGGAGAACACTACCGAAAGGCTATAATCATTCCCTCTTGCGTGGGTGCAAAAATAACTATTCTTTTTACGTCACACTCTGAACACATTTATTTCACCTAATTGTACACACCGTAACATTCACTCGCAAAGACTTTTTTTTCGAATCATGCTTTGTTGATTCTTCTCTCTCGTCAACAACCACCCGTTTCCAAGGCTATGAAAGCTTCTCTATTTCAACCGTCATTTCAAGAATCCCCTCGATGATTCCTCCGATACACTTTTATTTTTAACTAAGAGAGTTACAGGTTGACAATTTTCCAGGTGGTAACAATAATGATTCAGTGATGCCAAATCGCCAATCACCAACAAAACGAATGAACGAAATCAATATAAAAAAAGAAAATAAAAACCGTTAATCTAAAATAATTTTTGGGCGTGTTTTCTTAAATGCATTTATGTTGCCAGGAAATGACTCAAGCGATTTCGCAGAAAGACTGTTACAGTCCACAGTACAGAGTGCCCTGTTGAGGAATGAAATTATTTTTTACATTAGTCCTTTGACTAACATTTCACCATGCATTGGTTATTCAATGGCTTTCAATTAACGTAACTTTTTTGCCCTGGTGGAGGCGGGCAAAGTCATCTACCACTGCCATTCGAAGCCTCGGGCTCGAGTCCTTCCTGGATAGATTTTTTTAACCCAGTGCATAACGATGTGTGTTAGTCCTTCAACACATGCTATAGCGTTAAAGGAACGCAATCCATGTCGGCATTCCTACCTATTTCTACCTATTTCTACCTATTTAGGTGGGATTTTCCACTTTCTGTCTCAGTCCCTCCCATGCTTTTCCTGCCTGTATTATACGGAACAGTACGCATCTCTTTCTCTTCTCCTTCCTCAAGTTTCATTCTAATACTTTGAGCTGTTTGGTTTCGCTTTCTACTTTTTGTTTGTTGCATTTTAATCGATATTTATGTTATCATATCGAACAAAATGGCTTCAAAATTTGAGTCGCAATAAAAATGCAAAGAAACATATAAGGGAAGAGAATTAAAAAAAAAATCCAATTGAAACATCGATACGAGTGATCTGGGTCCACAATTGTGTGAAAGAAGCCAACTTCATCGTAGTTAACTTAGTAGTAGGACTTTCTTTTTCATTTGTTAATGGTTTGTAGTTAGGGTTTTTTTGCTGCAAACAATACTCTTTTCTCCAACTACACATTTTAGTTTCAAAACATTTCAAGTTTTATTTTTCTTCTCTTTCCTAGAGATTCTCATCCTAGTGCTAGTTTAGCAGCACTCTCTGTCCTCCTATGCTTCCCCATTACATTCCTGGATGCCTACCTTTGTACATATAAAATGGGGGAAATGAGGGGAAAATGAAATTACAAAATATTTCATTTTCCCCTCATTTGAAAATGAAGTATTACAAAATATTTCATTTTCCCCTCCTCATGTGGGTGCCAGACTACTGAAGCATATTCCAAAACTGGTCTTATCAGAGGGGCAAAAACTTCAGCTTTTTTCTTTGTGGTTTTATTGCGACCTTTGAGATTTCTCATCAACCAATTTAATTTTTTGATATTTTGGCTACGTGCTCCACATTTGCCTCCCACCCTAAATCTTTGGTTAAATACTCACCCAAGAATTTGCAAAATTAGCTGGAAAGGGACTAATTGTTGCACATGTAAATATTTATTTTCAATTGTAGATGTTTTTAATCCTAAAGAACCCCAATACATTGTGACTAATATTATTTGATTATTATAACTATTGTCACGATTATTCTGTTTGATACGGTGTAATAATGTGCAATTAATGTACATTATACAAATTTATTAAACCCACGAATGCCTATGCTACTCGAGCAGCGATATACGATCACTATTTTGGCCAAATATAGGCAATTTTCGTAATTACCGTATTCATTGTTCACTTCCGTCACCTTTTTGTTTGGAAAAAGCCGGAAGTTGTGTGTAAGCAGAACGATGTCCCGAAATTGGCGATGCGTATCGAAATATCGATACTATCGCCACTCCCATCGAAGTCAATTTCCATGTGTGAAGACGCCTTTACCGCACGAAACTCACCGCCACTGGTGGAACGTACATTGGGGGAGAGCTGACGGAGAGATGACGGGTGATAGATCAGCATCGAGACGAGGGAGACGCCGTATAATGTTGTGCTATCCTTCCTTTATCGATTGAAATGAACCCCGAGCATGTTAGACTACGGACACATTCAGTAGAGGAGAATATCTTCAACGCAACCCGTGGCGTATGGCGCCGAAAGTCAACCGTTAAACCCGTTGGACACGGGGCTCGTAATTACACAATTTGATGAGCGTACAAACTTGCATTTCATACTGCGTCGTGTAAAGCGGTGAACTGCCGGAACGCGTGAGAGAATGCAGGAACGCTTGGGGTGAATACTTAATAATTGAAATTTTACAGTTGGCATTTAATTTGTTGGATTGTTCCATTTTACTGATTTTTATACCCTGAAGGAGTATATAGGAGGTGAGGAAGGTGAATTGGAGTACTCGGCAGCCTTGAATTTCGCGAAATTTTTTCATTCTATGTTGCAGTAAATAAGATGTTATCCAAGGCGTGCATTGTAAGTGTTCTAATAACCCAGAAAACGTAGCCAAATGGATGTATTTGTCGTGGATTGAGCCAACAATAATTTATATCGGTCACAATAAATGATTTAAGATTTTCCCGGTGTATTATATATATCCCCGGTGTATATTATAATATCTTTCTCGGGCTTCGCACCGGGTAATGTTTTCATAATCCGCCGACGTTTTGGTTTATATATAGTGTTATAGTGGTCACGGCGGAAATAACACGTGCCTTGAAAATGGAAAACAAGTCGTTTTCCGAAACGTCGGCGGACATGAAAACATTACCCGATGCGAAGGCCGAGAAAGATATTTAAATATATCAGTCACCTTTTTTTTTAGAAAATCTCTCTACCTTAGTTTACTAATAAAGTAATCTTCAACCCACATTCTCATACAAATATTATCTCATTTGGTCTTTGACATTGAAAAAAGGACCGGTGCTTGGGTGTATATGTCTTTTCTCGGGAGCTACGAACCAAGACATACGGCCTCAGAGTTTAAGTTAACAGGAGTACATAAATTAGAGATTAAACGCTGATGTGGCGTGAAAGATGAAATTCTCGCTCGCCGACCGGATCGCGAAATCCGAAACGCGTTAACAAGTAAACAAGCCTTCTCCCACTCGTCCTCTTCCTTCTGCTCGTAAGATCTTCGGGTGGGGATATAAAAAAAAGTCCCCAACGCTCGTCATCTTGATGCGACTGCTTTTCAGCTCCCTCTCCCTTTTTCCCAGAAACATCAACATATATATATGCGAAAACAAATGAAATCCCATCCGCGCGCGTGAACCGTCGTTTGTTTCCCGTCAGGACCCAACGATAGGAGGAGCGACGGGGCGACGCGGACGTGTGTAAGGGGGTAAAAAAAATTTTCGCACGGAAAACAAATGAAAGAAGAAGGGCGTAAAAGGGAAGGACCCCCTTCTTCTCGTGTCCTTCGGGATGGGACCCGGTCACGGTGGATGAGCAGCGGATCCCGCTAGTCCACCAACGCCCATGGCATCGATTTTTGAAACTTCGAGATTAATATCGTGAGGTGGGAAAATAAATTGATTATTATCGTACCATTTCGTTGAAGTATTAAGGGTTTACATATCGAAGTCACTTCGATGACAGTAGCCTTAGATGTCGCTTGCAAGAGACACTTCAATGCGTAAGCACGCATTTCCATTGCAGTAGGGGTCGATAGTTGTGGTAATCGACCAAGGTTTTTACTTACAAGGAAAATAGACTGGCTTCTATTTTATCTTCAAGTAGCATATCGATTCTGCGATAAATCGCATCGCATCCGGTGGATTATTGTTCACATGACAGCAAACGGAGATTTCAAATGTAAAAAACGAATAACTTAGTAGGAGGAGGACTCATTGCTGTTTATGTAAATATTTATTTGTAAATGAATATATTTTAACTGTTAAATAACACCTAAAGTAAGCTTTATGACTTAACTCATATTAGATAATAATTATTATTGTCAAAATGGACACTCTAGATTCGACGTAATAATGCATAATTATTGTAATGTATACAAATTTATTAAACTGACGAATGCCTATGGGACACAAAAAGCGATATGCGGACTCCATTATTGCTAAACTTGGGCGATATTCGTAATTACCATATCTATTGTTTATTCAATCATCCATTTGTTTGGAAAAGGCCAGAAGTTATGTGTTACCGAAAGGTTTCCCTGGTAGTGGCGATAAGATTCGAGATATCGCTACACTCGCTACTTTCATAGAAGTCAGCTTCTATGTGTAAACCCGCTTTAACATGTCAAACCACCACTAGATGTTTTCCATGGAGTAACTACCAGCTTAGGTAATCAGCTTCGCACAGAATGTGTAGCTTTATATAAACTACGCCGTAATGGAATCGGCCTTTAACGGAACTTTTCACATTTTTCAGATAACCGATAACTCTAAAAGTAACACATTTAAGGGGAAAACCACGTATTTATTCATGTCCCATTGCCAGTAAAACATAGGAAACTTATGATTCAATATGTTAACAAACATAGTTACTTGGGTGTTGTTATCGACCAAAATCTTAACTTTAGTGCTCACATTGATAAAATTAGTAGCAAGTTGAACTATATACTGTGTTTATAATATACTGTACTAATTATTTGCCTGGAACATGTAATCTGAGCACAATGAAAATTATATATTTTGCTTTAATAGAGAGTATTCTAAGATATGGAATTACAGTATGGGGTTCAAGTGTCAAAACAAACATTAGCATATTAAGAACGAAATAATTGAAGGTCATTAAGAAAATGGTGGGAGTTAAATATGGAAATTTAAAAATCTCAACGAAGATGAATTATTCAAATTAATTGGTTTTCTCCCAGTCGAAAAATTACATAAGTATGTGGTTATAACAAATAATTATTTAAGTGAAAAGTACAAAACTCAGAATATGGCTAAATCTGCATTACCGCTGAGGGACAATAAAAAATACAATGTTATTAAATATTACACCACTCATGGGAAAAGAAATTTGGAAATAGCTGTACCTACTTACTCTAGCGAATTGCCACAAAAATTGAAATAAGTACACTGGGTGCGGTTAAAAAGGAAATTAAAAATTGGTTATTTAAACAGGAATAGGACAATAAGTACTGATAATTGGTATTGGATGAAGAGATGGTTTTTGTGTTTCATTGCTTAGATTAAACGATTTGGAAACAAATTGAAATATTATTTTATTTAACACCGGAACCTGCTGACAAGCTGTAATTTGCAGCTTAGCAGGACAAAAAAATGGGCCTATTATAGTTTTTTACGAGTGTTTTTAAACCTTTTATCATATTTTATATATTTCATAACATTGGTAAAGGGTTTCTAATGACTTTATTATAAAATGTATAATTTATTTCGATGTGTGTATCTCTATTTATATATGTATTTACAATTTGTAAAAATTGTCAAATTGAATGTAAGCAATAAATCTAATGATATGTAATAGCGAAAGACATGAATGCAATTTTAGATTGTATCAGCTCCAACCACCATAGTACAGTAAGTCCTCAGTATGCGTCGTTTTGATTTACATCTGATTCGATGTTACGCCCATGCTGACCAGGGTCGTTGGAAAATTTTTCCCTGTTTAATTTTAATAAAATAGACCGTTCTTGCGTTTTTTATAGCTGAGACATAAATATCCTATCTGAAAAAGCTATTTTTCATGGATAAAGGTAAAGAACGAATTTTGAAATTAAGGCCTTGATTTATCTTGGAATTCAAGTGGTCACGAATATCTGGATCCGTTTTACGTTGTTTCCACTTACGTCGCTCTTCTTCAACACGCATCTATGACGTAAATCGAGGACTTACTGTACGTGTTTTAATGGTGACTTGTAACTAAGCAACGGATTCACATTTCACGGTACCATTTCAGTTATCAGAATTCTAGTCAAATTGAATACCTTTGGCATACCTGGTTGAATGATATGGGTCGAAGGTTCCTAGGTATTTTATTCAAACATATTTTTGTCAAAATTACATTACACTTTAATCCATTTGTATTTTGTTTTTCCCTTTTTTTCAGTGCATGATTCAGTTTCAGGGCATGATTGAGATTCAGTTTGGCTCTAGGACTGTTTTTCCAATTACTCTGCTGTGTTTATATTCAGAGGATGAAAAAATTTAACTATCTCCTCGAAAGATATAAGTTCTCGGTTTTCGCCGTTGCGTATCTTTCCTCAGTACTCTTTTTCGTTAGAATATCAGATTTTTTAGTGGTTATATAGTGGCTGCAAGCCATAAAACTGTATCACTGGTAGTTCCTGACTGGAAAATTCAATCTTCCTGCCTTGATATATGCCCATCAAGAAATGGAATACAGACTACTTAAAGACGTGGCCGATTGAAAATTGTGGTGAAAGTTGTTTTGGAAAAATAATAAAATATTTTTTCTACGACGCTTTTATGTAACGGCCACGCCATCAAGTGAGGCAGCGTATCCTTTCCGATATTTTTATATCGACTTGGTAAACCCGTAGCAATATCTGAAAGGCTACGTGTGTCATAGAATTTTTTAAATCAAGTTGTAATGCGAAAGATATCAGCCATCGCCGAGAACTTGGGAGGCGACTTCGGCAATGAGTCAATGTGGATCACATTCTCGATGTTTCTTACATTTTTCCTCGTAAAATCCATATGATATGTGATTTCATAATTTATCATTATAATTGGGGTAACCTAGGGTTTAAGTTTATTTTAAATAGAAGAGATTAAAAATCCTGTGTTGATTTGCACGCCAATAGATTCTTATTTCCCTTCACTATTTATTTCTTCATATCGGCAAATGTCCTATCTATCTTCAGCCGTCCATAAAGCTTATTTTCTATCTTCTCCTTCCTCGCTAATCCAACATCTTTCCCTATGTCACAGCCTTTCTTGTTCCTTATTAATAAGACGGAAGAATAATCTTCCAACTATACAAATATAGCTATACAAATAGAAGCTAAAATTAATGTAAGGATTTAGACAAGGATGCAACCTCTCTCCAGCACTATTACATGTACTTGGAGGAGGTAATTAGAGAAGCAGAAGAAATTGGACTAAAAGGAATTTTGATTAACAGAGAAGAAATAAATATGATCCTCTTTGAGGACGACATCGCAGTCATAGCAGGAAAGGATAGTAAGAAAAATTGACGACAACCTCTCGAAAATCAATTTGGATTTGGACAGAGAAGCAGAAGAAATTGGACCTACCACCTGCTCTTTCTGAGCGATTTATCATTTCACCTAGAAATCAATGACTTTGGTCGCAAGTTATAGAAAAACATCACACCCATTCAAAAGATACCATCGTATTTACACCTTTCCTAGCTTATTTCCGAGATTTTTGACGAAAAATACCGGCCAATTTAAATGTGAAAAAGGTACCGGTGTGCCCAACAGCCAAGGGAAAGGTGTGGAAGTCTACCAGAGAACTTTCAAGGGAGAGTAATTATTGCGATACCGAAGAGATCAAGAACTGAGTGATGTGAGGAGCATCGAACCTTGAGTCCAATTTCATATGCATCCATTGTATTCTAATACTGATAAATGGTGAAGAATGGAAAGGGTAATTGACGACAACCTCTCGGTAAATCAATTTTGATTTAGAAAGAACAGAGGTATCAGGGAGGCGATAGTCTGCCTAAGAGTAATGGTAGATAAAAAAATTCATGTGTAAAGGCCATTAAATATCGCATTCGTGGACCTGTAGAAATCATTCGCAAATTTGAGTGAAAAAATATGTTTGGGCTGCTGGAAACACTCGAAATGGAAAACAATGACAGAAGATTTGTCTACCAACTATACAAGAAGCAAGTTGTCACATTGCGAATGAGGGATGGAGGACAAATAGAAGCTAAGAAGAAGGGGTTTACAAATATGGTGGACAGGCCACGCCCACGTTACAGCTTCTTGCAGTGGCCACAAGAGCTGGCCTCATCTTCATATACCTCAATGAGTAAGTCCATCCAAAATTTCAGGGAAGGTAGTACAAATGAACTACTGAACCAATTTGATGATTCAAGAACCCAATTTTTGGTCTATAGTTGCCGGAAAATTCGGAAGGACACCATTCATTACCTTTTAAAAATTCGGAGCAAATCGCTCTTCGAAACTTTGGGAAAAATTGGAGCCTCTAAACTGGTTGAACACCCGTGAGACCTTTCTTCACGCTCTTAAGCATCTGAGTGGCAATAATAAAACACTTCGAAGGCATTGAAAGAGGGACTATAGATACTTTTTCTTGCTTAGGTAAGGTGACTAAAAACGTTTCTTGCACACAGTGTTCGTAGTTTCTCAATTGAATTTCTGTGCACATGCTGGTGCATTTTCTAAAGCTGGACTTTAACCTTGAAATGTTTAAAATTCTCGCCAACATAAAATGCCAATGGTAGTCATTTTTATTTCCATCGTTTTTTCTCGCTTTTTATTGAGACTTTTCATTTTGTATTGGTTTTTCTTAATTACTTTTGGTGGTGAGGATTCTTATCGGTTAACTTTTAGGTTATGGCTATTTCAATCGCTTAACTGTATGTTAAACCTTTAACGACGATACTTTTTTGTTTTTAGCAAGTTCACTGAACATGTTATTCAGTACGACTTTTTCACGGCCGCCGACTAAGTATAACTATATTATATATAGTGTGGCAAAGATTTGTGCATCAAGTAAGTACTAATAGGAATTATCATCCATATTAAAGAACAGTTGGAAAAGAAGCGTGACAAGCGAGGATTTAGATATAATTGTACAGTTTCAATGAAAATTTATGAATAACCATGTGACGCCAATTAGAGTACATAGTACACGCGCGGATAGTGAAAGTTCCGTAATGACAGAGCATCAATCAATTTTATATTGTGGTATTTCTCTGTTATTTCGGCATTGTATGTCCATTTAGTGAGGATAAAAACCTGGGGTAAAAGGCATTACTAATTTGGTTGAGAGTTTTCGTTGAAAAATAATCCGGGTAAGGGATCAGATGTGTCCCTTTAAAGTCTCTCTCACTTCGTATCCATTTCCATTAGCGCTAGCGCAGTTTGCCCGCGAACCTTTTATTTGCCTGCCCTGGTATACGCGTAACTGAATTCCGGCAGAGTTGGAAACTAAGATTCGCCCAGGCGTAAGCTTCCACCAAAGGGTTGTGGCCCGAAATTCGCTGCGCTACGCAGGGAGGCCAACTTTAGCCACGACATCCACGTCGATTCCACCCAACTTGCGTGTGTACGCGCGGGCCCATTCAACTCATCCCCCATTCAACTCTTCCTTGTCCCCCATTCCAGAAATAATCGTGAAAATGCCCCCACAGTTCGTTCACAGCAATTGAAGTCCATTCGTCCGGGGACTTAAGCGCCTTTTGAGCATTCGAGAGGTTAATGAAAGGGAACGATTGATCTCCCCGAGCGACTGAGTTAAGAAAAGAAGAAACAAAAAAGAAAAGAACAGTTCATTCGATCGAGTCGAAAAGCTTCCCTTTATGCCTCCTCAAGTGATAAGAGCTATCGATTTTTAGAGAGAATTAGAAAAGGACAAAAGGTCGATTGATAGCTGTTGACAGGGTCGCAGCAACAAGCGGCTCTGATAGAGATGTTAAGGCGGCTTTACAATTGGAAGTTGACTTGCATGGAAGTGGTGAGTGTACCGATATCTAGAAGTGTATTATTGCCACTCGCAGGGCATCGTTATGCTTACACGTAACTACCGGCTTTTTCCAAACAGATATATGACGGGATAATGCATTGAACATGGTGAATACGAAAATCGCCCAAATTTGACAGTAATGGCGTTCGAATATCGCTATTCGATCCTAATAGGCATTCGTCGGTTTAATACATGTTTTTAAATTACAATAATTTTGCATTATTACGTTGAATCAAGTGTGTACATTGTGACAATAATAATTATTATCTATTATTAGATAAGCCATAAAGCTTACCCTAGGGGTTCTTTTGCATTTAAAATATTTTCAAGTACAAAAAATATTCATAAAAGCAACAGTGAGTCGGCCTCGTACTAAGTTATTCGTTCTTTAGATTTTTAATCTACATTAACTGCCATGTGACCAATGCTACTTGTTGGTAAAATAGAAGCCAGTCTATTTTCTCTGCAAGTGCGAACCGCGGTTGATTAGTACCGCTATCGACTCCTACCGCCATGGAAGTTCGTTCTTACACATCGTACTGTCGCTTGTTAGCGACTTTCTAGGCTTCTGTCATGGAAGTGACTTCCATGGGTAAACCCGCCTATAAGGCGTCTTTATATTTGGAAGTTGACTTCCAAGGGAGCGGCGAGCGAAATCTCGAATTGCATTTTTGCCTCTTGCCGGGCATCGTTCTGCTTACACATTATTTCTGACTTTTCCTAAACAAATGAATGACGAAGTAAAACAATGAACATAGTATCTACGATAATCGTCTAAATTTGGCAATAATGGCGTTCGCATATCGCTGTTCGATCCACAATCGTCGATTTAATCGATTTGTCTGAGTTACATTAATTGCTCATTATTACATCGTATATAGTATGAAAATTGTGACAATAATTATTATTATCTGATGAGTAAGATGAGAACATTGCTTAAAATGCCTATTTTTTCCTTTACTCAGGAAACCATTTAATGAAGTTATAAGCTCATTTAGGATCATTTATGGCGCAATTAAGGCGATTAGTTACTGCCTATTTTACCTGTTAATGCCTTTTTCTGCTGATATCGCCTATTTAACCGCCTAAAAGAGCAATATTCTTCTCAACGTCACCAAACTTCTCTTTAGCACGGAGCTAATCTGTTATTTCAGTTTCTTTTCTAATCTATCAAGGTTGAGTTAATGTCCATAAACATGCATAAAGAAAAATCATCCTAAGTATTATTATATGAAGAGTAGAAAAACAACTATGGTAATTTTACGTAATATGTACATGCGATGGTTTCAATTGCCAAAAACTTGTTTTTGAAGGCACCACTCAATATTGCTGAGTCTAAAGAGATGCTGCCCGAAGTTGTTCTGCCTTCACAGCCAGTATTGATACTGTGGGGAACATGGCTAAACACTGCATTATACTCTGCAGAAAAAAATATTGAAATACGTGAGGTATGTGACAGGAATAATGTGCACACCCGATACATCAGTACGAACGTCTTTTTCACCCACTTAAAGGTACACTATTGTAACCGATTTCGCTCACCTTATATACTACGTGTCAATTCTGTCTATAAGAAAATTAAGGAGGAAACCTGATCCCTACTTGAGTGTCTTGTGGAGGCCACTTCAAGTGGAGTACTCCGTCTGTCGGATGAGACGTTAAGCCGTGGTCCCCTTGGCGCCTTTCGTTAAGAGCAGGCTAATGCCGACGCCGGGTTTCTATCCACCCTTCCTCCCTTACCTATCCCCTATGGCGCAAATGACCTTAGCAGTCGGTCGCCTCCCCAAATATCCAATCCAATCCAAGAAAATTAAGCCATGATGGCGCATGAGTAGGTTTTCTATGGGCAACATGGGATAAACGCCGTAGTGATTCGCTTTTAGTCGTGTGACGACGTGCTTACAATCAGTCCGCGGTCAACGAACATTGAGCGCGGTTCTCTCTGCCGTAGTGACACGGTGAAAACTGAGACGCCCTCAAATGCCGGGAAGCTGAGTTAATAAGCGACGAGAGGACTGGGAGTTTTGGAGAAGGTGCGGCATTCTTGGAGAGGGGGATGGTATACCCGAACTTTTAATCGTGTGACCGGCATGACAAAGCGATTCTGGGATCTAATGCGAAAGACGGGACACGAATGTTGGTTGTCGAGGACATTCGACGAGTGAACGGCGCCTTATTATTTCACTGGCATTGTCAGTAGAGACTGCAGAGAAGAATCTCCCAGCGATTCGAATCTTGCACAGAGGGAGGTTGAAGGACAATCTCTGCCATCTCAGCGCATTGCGGAACTCCGGGGTTAGTTGCCGTGACGATTCGACTGTTGAATGGCGCCGTCTTATGGAAAGTTTAGGCACTATTATTATCTTTTTCATATGCCTTAAGGTTTAGGAGGAAGGGCTAAAATTCGTGGGGGTGTGCGAAGAGAAAGTTGCTCGCCATATTAGTTTCCCATAGTCTATCACGGTGTTATGCAGTAAGCGTGGCGTTAAGCGTCGACAGTTCAGTCGCTCTCAGATTTATGTTGTGAGAACGGCCCGATTCTGCTTGCTGTGTTGCCAAATATCATCATCACTGGGCCCCTCTTATTGTGGGTCACGCGGTTTTCCCAGCTGAGGGATAAGAATTTCGGAAACGTCGAACTAGAGCCACCCCTCGCGGTAGCAATTTCCCGCCTCCCGGAAACAGAGACCTTCGAACAGTTCCAGACTTGCACATAGGCGCTCACCCCCACAAATTTTAGTCCAGCTTACCAGCCCACAAGATATTTAAAGAAGATAATAATTGAGATAGAAGGAAAGTTAATCTATCTTCCCAGCGTTTAACTAGGGTGGTAGTATTATCGGGTTGTGGAAGTAGGTAGAGTAGTAGATAGCAGTAATTCGAAGTGGTAGTGGGCGGTGTTATTGAGAAACAGTGACCGACAGACCACGGCATTAGCCTGTTCCTAACGAAAGACTGCTAAGGAAGAATTTAAAGGAGCCACCTATGGTAGTTTAATAACTCTTAAGAGAACGCGTCTTATCCATCGGTAAGGAATGGTTCTTTAGAAAATCCTCCAGGAAGCGACACTTGCAACCGATTGCGGAGTTTTGACGTCAGGAGCCCCTCACTCCAAGATTACCCTCGTTCTAGGCAACAGTCACTTGAAAGTTGTAGCCAAGTCTCCGGCACGTATGTAACGGCAGCGCTGCCCACAGGCCTCTGAGGAAAAGCTCAACTATTTGCGTCACCATCCGAGCATATCAACGCCGGAAACCGCTCAGGGAGTTAGTCGAAAAAGATAGGTTACAGATTTTATCTTACAACCATGACGGATGCTACTTATCATTCTGATACAAGAAGGATGAATACATATCCCTTTGTTTACGATTTTTTAACAGAGATTATAATTATTGAAAAAATTATTCTCTGTATCTTTCCGATTTCTGGTTTATTAAAATGGTTTATTATAACGGTGGTTTATTAATACACCGATATAAAACTGTCATATTTGAGATACTGGTCTCTCTTGGTAAAGGTCTATCATCTATACCCTGAAAATTTCAAGTTGATGACATAAATATTTAGCAAAAAATTTGATGTCGGAAATCATGATTAAATTTGAGCGGTCGAGCGGGTGTGATGCTTCGCTTAAATGCTCGCATTTGAAAGTAGATGGCAATGCAATTCTTAAATGGGGAACCGCTGGGTCCACTTCCTTACCTGAGCTTTGTGTCCATTCCAATGTATGTCCATCGGCTCGTACTGCCTGTCCATGAACCTCGTGGATTGGTGGAGGGCCGCCGCCGCTGCTATGGCCACCACTCCCCGCCGCGCCGTCGACATGGTACACCACGACCGGGCCGTCGCCGCGTGGCACACGCAGATGTAGCGCTGTGCCGCCAGTGCGAGCGTCAGCCACACCGATGCCGTGTGGAACAGCGCCGGAATCACCTGTCGATCGCACCAAACGAAAAAGAAAAAGAGCATTTAAGAGGCTGAAACAACTATGCATTTTATACATGAGAGTGGACTTGATGGTATGAGTAAGAGGAAACCCACGCAGTAATTCTTGTGCATCTACATACCACCCTACGATCCACCGTATGGGCGTGTGGCTGGGTGTGTTAAGTCACCAGCCTTGTAATGATGCAAGAGATAACGTTTGGGGAGGTGAGGTTGTGACGTGTATTATGAGAGTGTGTTTAGTAGAGCTCAGTTTTTATTGTGATCGCTAATTGTGCGCGGAAAGTACGAGCTTTTGTACCTATCCGTTCGGAAATATTTCTGTCTTATTTGATCGCTTCTGTTAGACCTAGAAACGTAGTGAGGCGTCACGATAATATTCTCTGTGCCGCTCTGAAACACCCAAGTTCAGTATTTCTCAAGCAAGTTAAGCCTTGCGCGCAGCCTCCGAGTCTCTTGGGGCTCCCACATTAATCTCTCTACAAGTTGTGATGCACTATATGTTCGCTCGTAGCAGTTTTTGACGATGCGCACAGGTTTTCTTTGTATTTTATTAATTTTTTTGGTCAAATTTATATGGCCGGGGTCCCAAATGCTCGCAGCGTATTCGATATGTGGCCTAACCAGAGCGTAGTACCCCGGTTTTTGTCGATTTTTTCCGCGATAAATTTCTTTCGGCGTTCGTCAATTGTCTTGATTTTCATCAGCGTGGCAGTGGGGCACTACGCACTTAAACGGCACGTGCAATTTGAACGGGAACCAATATTTCTCTGCCATTGATTTAGATGGAGAGCATATAATATCATCAAATTGTAGCCAGACTACCGAAAAAACTAAACTAACTATTACTGCTCTTTTCTCACTTTCCCTTGAATAGCACGAGGGAGTGGACGAATTAAGTAAGCAAGTAAGTTCTTTATTGGTCCGGGAGACTTAAGGAACAATGAATAGGACAAGTCAAAGAGAAAAAAGAAAACACAATACATAGATACATAAATTACTTACTCAGGAACTCATCAACTGAGTAAAAAACACTGGACAATAAAAATTGTTTCAATTTCCTTTTAAAAACAGGAATACCGTGAATTTGTCTGATCTCACTAGGGAGATTGTTGTATAACATGCAACCTGCACTCAACTGTTGCCTTGTAAAGGACACCAAATTGTGAGACACCACTGTGAAATCACTATTTCTTCTAGTATTCTACGAATGAGCATCTTTTTCCAAGGGAAATCCAAGTGCCAGATAATGTTCTTTAACATATATAATGGTGTAGAAAATACATATGTATGAAAATGTTAACAAAATTAAGTTCTTTAAAATAATATCTACAGCTGGTTTGTTTATTTACACCAACGAAAATGCTTATAGCCCACTTCTAGAGTTTAAACAGTTTTGATGTTCGATGGGAGTGACCCCATGCACAGACACCATATTTTAGTTGACTAAAAATACATACGTGATACACAGAGGGTGCAACACTTAAGTTTGTGATAGGAGTCATTCTACGAGGTAGATAACATCTCCTTGGTATTCGTGAACATAATAATTAGCGGAGGTGAAGCCAGAAAATCCACCATCTGTTTGAAATTTGAGTCAAGTAACTCTTGAAACATGTATTGGCATTATTAGTACTGTAGATTCTACCCCTTTGCCATAATTTGCGCTGGGAATTTGGTTAATGAAAATAGATAAACAATGCATTTGGGGGAATTTATCCATATTAAAAAAATAGATTTTATGCTGAGTTCTAACAAGTTATAGACGGAGGACATCATGACATTTCAAAATTAGAGCGTCAGAGAGTAGGCGCTTATGGGAAATCGGGGTTAAGTAAGATGGCGGACATGCCAAGCTCACGTAGCATCTTCTAGCATTGGCCTCCGTAGCAAGCGCCCTCTCCATCTATCTCATTGGTCTATGTTATATTTGTGAAATTATTTCCCTGGGATAAAATTCCGCGCAAGATCTAACGGAAGAATCTCACGAAGTAACCTGCCATTATAATCTAAAGGATAAGGTTATTAATGAATCTTCTTCTTCAAGAGTAAATTACTTCAGGTTTGTATTCGATTTGCTTGTTTGTTGATGATTTTGAAGAATGATCGCGCTCAAAGAAGATAGGACAACAAACCATGAAACAGTATGTGAAAACATCGCGTGGAGCTCTATTGATCTCTCTATGGATCGGAGGCATGGGCTACTGGAAAACCTGACCAGAACAGACTAGAAGCCTTCAAAACCTGGTGGTGGGGGAGGATGCTGAAGATGAAATGGACGGAAAAAGCAAGAAATGATTAAGTGTGCCGAAGAGTGAAGAGGAGAGGACTATGTGGAACGCCACAGGGGAAAGAAGAATCGGATTGGACACTCCCTGAGAAAATGAGTGTGTGAAGAACATTAATGAAGGTAACATTGAGGAAAAAGTCCCCTTAGAGAAAGACCCAGGAATAAATTTTAGGGCCAATAAAGCGGAAAGTACAGAGGAAGAGATACCAGGAGGTAAGGGAACTAGCATTTGATAGGGAAGGGTAAGGACTGCAGTCAAACAATCTAAGGACTGAACTACCAATGAAGAGATGATGAAAAATGATGCATGGTTGTTTATTCGTTTAAGATGACAGAAGGCGTATTCATGTCCCTATCAGCTTAAATGGGATTTGTAAAAGGAGTAAACTCGGAGTGGATCCTCAGTTTATTGTTGGCGTTAACCAAACTTCCCTTGCATTCTGCGTGACCGATTGCCGTGCATATTGATCACCGTGGGCAAATAGCATGAGTTGTGTCGATTTGCCTCGCATGCACGTCTGCCGAGAGGAAATAGGGTTTTCCAGTATACTGTAATCGCTTTATTGGCAAAAAAGGGCTTTTCTTCCACATTCGCGAAAGAACAAATTCGTCGAATCAGCTCAGTGAGCGAGTTAGAAACGAGATATTAAAAAAAAGTATCTTTACTTCACCGTTCGATGCGTTTACGTGATCTAAAAAGCCAGCGAAGAAGGGACGAGATGGTCGGTTGTCTATCCCGACACGTTTTCGAAATAAAGCTCTCTATTAACGTCAGATGCCGTGTTTGTTCTCTCCGATGGAAAGTTTTTCTTTTTTTTCTGGAGGGAGATCCTCGATCCATCGAGTCCGTTCAATTCGACGCACTACCGCGAGATGGTGAGCGCGACTGACTGCGATCGGAATTTCTCCGTACTAAAGCGAGGTCGATGCGCGAGACTTAACTGTGATGGCTTTTGTCTATCGTAAAATGACTTAAGTACGTTTTTGATCGGTTTATTGATACGTTTAGAAAAACATGTGTATCTATTCGATGTGATCAACAGAGTACCTAACTTTCCTCAGTCTTTTCGACTAATGAACGTGATATCATGCGGTGTTCACTTCTAGTAATGGGGAAACATGGTGAAATAGTAATATAATTTAATTAATAGTAATTTAAAATCTTAATAACCAGTAGTTTTAATGACTCCGTGCTTCTAGTTCTTTATGCTGGGGAGGAATTTTAAATTACTAGTGTTATTTTACGTCTGAGATTTTTTAAGTGCACTTTTGTTGAAGGTAACGTAATGGGTTTTATATGACAGTGTCTGGCGTTAATATTCTTCATAATTCTCCTTCTCCTCATAAAAATCCTTCACAATGAATGAAAAACAAGTACTTGATTATGATTTCACACTGTTTTTAAAGCAACTCGACCTAGGTTTCGGCATATCATGCCGTCTTCAGATACAAGCAGTTGGGTGGCTGACACTTATATGTGTGCCCGTAGGGGGAGGGGGAATTTGAAAACAAGGAGGATGGGAAGCATAGAAGTAATGGACGAAGCTGTGCGTGTGCCCATATAAGTGTAAGCCACCCAAATGCTTGTATCTGATGATGACATGATATGCCGAAACCTAGGTCGTGTTGCTTTAAATACAGTGTGGAATCATAAACAAGTGCTTGTTTTTTCAAAATGGGTTTTATTGTTTATTATATAAAATACATTAAAATTTCTGTTTTATTGATATAATTGCCGTCTTCGCCTAAACTTAGTTTTAGTACCATACTCTTTCATGGTATTGAATGTTGATAAAATTGAAGCACACAACAAAGTTTTTTTGATTATTTAGAGGCTTTTCTTAAACTTAAGAAACTGTAAAGACGTGTTGATTTAAAAAAAATGTCGCTGTATCGTTTACTGTTGTGGAAAAAATCATACAAAACTAAAAGTGCCCATCAGTCATGGTCTTATTTTCCTTAATTTTGTTTATTTTTTTATAAATCTGGATTTTATCCATTTCTTTTTTATTTAAGGTGGAGATACTTAAGTAAGATTCAACACGTTTGGTTAATTAGACCTGTCATCGCAAGATGGCGTGCAGGAATGATGGTGATTGGGATACAGTCTTAAACCAGGTCAGTGAGCGAGATTATCTATAAAATCTCAAAGCACTTCCTACTTAATTATCATTTGTAATCACACAATGCGCTTCTCTACTAATGTACCATCTATCTGCTTTCTAGTTTTCTTGGTAGAATAATTTTCTTTATACTTTCTGCTGCAAGAAAACGAAGAAAAGATTAAATACAATATTTTACATTACTCTTCGTTCTTTGAATGTCATGGTATGTGATCCATTGTTATTGTCGATTTGAAACTTTGACACAGCTACTAACATGTCTTTACTAGTATCTTAGTAGGTAAAAATTCAGCTCTATAGAGGGAAATTATCGTATTAAATTATAGTAACACTTTTCTAGCGCGTATTATGTAGCTTGTTGTAATATTACGCAATTTGTTTAAGAATTATACTCTCGGACTTATTAAAGAAAGGATAGCGGTCGTTGCTGGCTCATCTGATGTTCGCTGGTTCAGGTAACACCAGCGTGGACATTTCATCACTTGGGGCACTGGTGTTTCTGTGATATAAAGTGAGCGTCATGAACTAAAGGTCTCTGAGGAGCTAAGATGGGTCAATAAAGTTATTATCCGTAAATAAGTTAAGTTATAATCTGTATGGTTGAGCTCAAGGGAGCTGCCAGTTAGCTCTCTCTGCTTAGTGTCACTCAATTCCAGAGTCCTTGCTTGTGTTGTGCCAAATGTGGACAGCGGAAGGGCAGTGCTAATGTATGTTTGTAAACGCCTGGTCATTGAGAAGAAAATGACGTTAGGGAGTACCGAAGAGTGAGTATCCAAGCCTCTTGCCGCCGATCGCCATGTACATGAGACGATCTAGCGTGGATAGGGATGGCAACAAAATTATATAAATCGATTCATCAATCATTTGATCAATTATAAAAAAGTCAATAATTCAATTCATTGGTTACTTATTATCATATAACTAATTTATTAATTGAAGGAAAAAAACAATTATTTACACTGTACGATTAATTTTTTACATCTCTAAGCGAGGAATGCGTTTTGAGAAGAGGATAATAATTTGCGTAAATTCGTTGGGGTACAATTACGTCGGAATTTACTCGAGGCTTTTCCGCTCCTCCTCATGCGCTGTTTGCGTGTCATCCAGGAAATAGGGAAACCTCCTGTCGTAAGGGTGAAGGAAATAGGGGAATGCATAATGCAGGGTTCGGCAGCATTTTTGCTGATTTAAATATTTACCTTAACTTTTTTATTCCGGCGTAATATCAAGAATAATAAATTTAAGCCACTTACTAGATACAATTTTTAAAACAGATAAACGTAAATTTCCAATGTTGTACAATATGGAGAAAATAATGATTACAATGAGACCTATTATATATTACGTTTTATTGACCCTTCAAATCATAAAATTATGCTGCCGCACCCTGTAAATAAACATTCAATAATAATTCTTCACTCATAAACCAATATGTATTCTACGATACTAGAGCATTTCAACCCACTGTAGCTCCAAGAATGGCTGCAAAAACATCACACGGATGGTCTGTATGTATCGTTTGTTCTTATTTAATCAATTATTCATGCTTTTGTTTGAATTCTCTCTATTCGTCGACGTTATTTCTAGTCAATCGATCTGGTAAGTACAATTTGGCGGTATTTTCGTACAAAATTACTCTTAAAAATAGATACAAGGTCAAAATACGCTAAATTAGCGTCAGTATGAATTTAATATGTTTTATCTAGTCTGGCCTTGTACAATGCAATACAGTGCTTAACTGCCAATTACAGCTATGGTATACAACTTAAAGGACAATCCTTGTTGAGTTACGCAAAATATTAGTGCAGGATTGGATCTACTTGAACATGCGTAATCACACCTTAAGAGTCTTGTGTGTTTTGTTTTTTTACATCGTATTTCCACAGACTTTTGGTTGAAGTGGTTGCGTATCAAGATTATAAATTATAGTGTTTTAAAATATTATATTAATGGAATACTATCATTGTTGTTGGAGCATTACTTGTTTACTTGCTTTCATTTCCATTATTGTCAGTAATGTAGTATGAGGGAACCAGGAGAAGTTATTATATGTAAGAGAGCGAAGGGAAAACTTAAACAGCTGTCTCGTATATTTTTATGTATGTTTTGAATTATAATATACTGACTGTCAAAATACTTTCCAATTACCTGGTAGAAAAAACTCATGATATCGACCGTAATAGAGGGATTTAGGTAGGAGCCCCTAGTCTCGGAGGCTAAACGCCAGGCTTAGGTTGCTTGAGAAAATCAGAACTGGTGTGTTTCAGAGAGACACAGAGAATATTATCATGACGTCTCACTACGTCTCTAGGTCTGACAGAAGTGATAAAATAAGAGATAGACATTGCCGAACAGATAGGAACAGAAACTCGTTCTTTCCGCGCACAATAAACGATCACAATAAAAACTGAGCTCCACTAAATATACTCGCATAACACACGTCACCAATTCATCTCCCAAAATCTTATTTCTTACATCTTTACACGGCTTTTTCCCTCAAATAGAGAGGGAATTATATCATAAAACTGTAGCATGACAACTGAGATAACAGCCATATTGGTTATCCCTGCCGTTTCCTTGCTTTTAAACGGATAGCACGAACGAATTGATGAATTAGCGGTTGCAAAGCAAGACTATCCACCATCTGTTTTAATTTTAAGGCGAGTAACTCTTGAGAAACATGTATTGGCTTCATAGTGCAATGGGATCTCCTTGATTTTGCCATAGTTTTCACTAGAAATACTTTTATAATAATTAAAATAAATAAACAGTTTATGAATGGGAAATGAATATTGAAGAATGAATTACAAATGGATTTTTTGTATCGATGGAAAACATCGTAAATTTTCAAAATTAGTGCTTCAGCCCGTAAGTGCTAAAGGAAACGTGCCCACGTTACATCTGCCAGCATTGGCCTCTTTGGAAAGCCACCTCTTCGTATACCTCAATGTCATCCGGATGTCGTCATGCGGGGAACGGACTCATTTTGGTCACAGGAACATCCTACCTTATACCAAGCGATGGTAGTCAACCCGCGGTGGAGAAATGAAGTGTGTGTCACATATAATCAAGGATAACGCTGCATAATTAACTCGCGGATGTTGGGATTGCTATATAAGGAATGGAAAACAATTCCGATTCTGTTTACGTCTACATCTATGCAATACCCCACGAGCCGCCACATGGGTGTGTGGCACGGGATGTTGCAGGGCGTGTGGCAGGGGATGTTGCAGGGCGTGCGGCCGGGTTGCTCATTTTTCATATTATGATAATTTATTGTCCGAGGATAGAATGCATTTTTACACCGACCTGTTGGGAAATGTCTCTTTGTTTAATTGCTTCAGTTGTACCTAGAAATATAGTGTGACGTCATAATGATATTCTCTGTGCCGCCCTGAAACACACCTGTGCTGAATTTATGATCATGATGAGTATGTTAACGATTTTAGCCAAAGAAAAAGGTCATCTTTATCATATAAGGTCTTTAATAGATGATTAAACATCGGGAACGTCTTCGTAGTGAAATCAGCTCGTAAGCTTTTATTCCATTAGATTATTCCTATTTGTTTCATCATCATTTGTTGGTCAATCCTTAGATTGATTGAATGCAGCCCTCCATGCGTGATGTTGTCACCATGTTGAATGGCTCCTTTGAGTAGTTAATGAGACAAAAAATTGGTGCCAGTGGCTAGAAGGTGCTATTAGGATTTGTTGTTATGCTTTGCTGGGTTGCGTATAAAGATGACAATGGAGTTGATTTTTTAAATATTACCGAGTTTTAAATAAAATCTATGGGATCATATCGCGCGATAGCCTTGTTTGTTGATTTTCGCTGAAAACTAGTTTAAGTTTCTTTAGTAAATTGGGAATATACCATCTAAATTGTTGTTTAATATATTTTGTGGAAAAACTGAAGCTGGATTGACAATTTAATTACCTTCAAGATGAAATTTAATGGGTCATTATTGTCGAATTTAGTTTCGTCTAACTTCAATGCAAAATCAAGTCTTTGATATTGGAACAAATAAAAAAAAGCTGGGTTGGACGGAAAACGTTTTACGAAGAAATTCGTTAGGTGTCTACTTTTTTCATCACTTAGCTTTGGTAGCGCTTATTATAGATCAGTTCAGACAAAAGAAAGACTGTGATTAAGTCTGCGGTGCCATATTGTGCTAGGGATTGTGGCTGTCAAATGTTAATAGCTACCTGTGATAGCCTCTCGATTTTACGGTACGCTAATGGCCCTAATTCTCTTTTCATGCAACAGAGTTTGACAGGATAACTCTATTGAAAATTGCTGGTCAGCGTTTCAACTGTGCTCCCTTTACGTGGGCCACGAATCATGATATTGTGTCCCCACGTTTTTCTTTATTTATAATGAAGTACTGAATGAACCGGGGCGAGGGTATTTAGATTTGCTCAACTTGGCCGAATGAGAAGCCCAGGTCGTTTGTGCAGATTGTCACCACGCTAATGAGTGTGTATCAATCAATAGCCTGTTATAGAGACCCTGGTATACCAGGTGGCGGATGTAAAGCTCACTATTGAGGATGCTGGTAACCGTACTGAGGCTAATAGTGTATTAAGATGCGATGAATAATTACAAGAAAAGTACATAGGGGATCTGCGCACAAAATTTGTTACATAATTTAAAAAAGTATTGTGGAATTATTTAGTGATGAATGGGAGAAACGAGAGGAAAAATGGAATGTTGGAGAATATTTTGACGAAATTACTTGTACCTTTAAGAAGGATTCATTTTGACTCCGTAGGTCTGAATAAATGCTGAATTCATTCCTTTCCTGGGATTTTGTTTAACATATTTCTGCTTTCTTAATGAAAAGTCATAAGGTGGCTCCACCCAGAAAGGACCTAAAGGTCGTTTTAAAGAGGCGAAAGGTAAAGAAACGTTGGTTTTCTAAAAACTCCGACGAGGAGAATCCCAAAGGAATAGCTCTTTGCGAATGCGGGTGACTTAAGGAGGCTGTGCACTTCGTCCGAAAACTCCTTTTTAGTTCTGGCTTCTGCCAATGATTAGGAGAGATATTCATCTTCCCATCCATTACCCGCCCCGGGCAACAGCTCTACAGATAGCAGAGCGGGAAATGCGTTGCAAGAGGTTGGGAGAATGTTCACGGTAACACTAAAACACACAGTATTCAATAATTCGATATTTTGTTATAGATATGAAGAATACCCAATTACAGTAAATGTAAAGATTTTAAGAAATATATGTCGTACGCGTGAAGGCGATTACCTAATTTTCGATAAATTCTCGTTTTATCCGCAATCGAAATAATTTTGTGGAAAGCTAGAAGTGAAAAGCTAGGACACTCATCGTAAATATTAATTCTTACTCCAGAGGTCGACACAATCAGATTTACTTTATGGTAGTCTGAGTGAGATAGTTACCTAGTCATAATGGAGACCATATTTGAATTACAGTTTTTAATTTCAGCAGCTGTAGGAAGCATGAATTAAATACAAGATTATTAATAATGCCATAACATACATGGATATGACTGAAATATTTGGTAATCAAAGAAAAATATCCTCTTAAGTCTTTGATTTGCCTCATTTTTTCATGCGGTACATCAAAACTCCTTCTCAATGGTAGTTGTTTTTGCGATTCTGAAAAAAATCACTGCGGTGGCAATATGATTAGAGAAATCAGCTACTTCTCCCTTGTTAGACCCCACTTAGAATACGCTGCCAGTGTTTGGGGTCCTCATGAGGTAGGCTTAAAAACAGAGTTAGAACGCGCGTAGAGAAGATCAGCAAGATACGTGAAAGGCCGTTATCATAGTCTCGTTAGTTTCATTGACCTATTGCAACAACTTGGATGGGAATCGCTTTCAGACCGTCGATTGAATATTAGACTCGATCTTTTAAGTAATTTCAAAACCGATTAATTTACAGAAGAAGCTTTCAATATCTTAGGAACTCCAACATACTACGGTAGATCAGATCATGAAAATAAAATAAGGGAAATAGATTGTAGAACAGATTTAAACTGTCGTTTTCCTAACGATCGATAAGAGACCATAAAGTCTGCGTTGACACTTAGAAGTAGGTTAGTTGACAGGTATGTAGCTGATTAATTGGTATACCCCCTAATGCATGCTTCTACATCTCATCATGACCCTTGAGTCACATTTTCATACTTACATTATAGAAATTTTTTAGCAGGTTCTGTAGCATTTGTAGTACACCGATAGTGTGGTGCTTGTTGGTGGAAGTAAAAATCTTCACTATAGTTCATGTTGTTGACATGTCACACCCCTGTGGTGGTTAGCAGGGTAATAAGTGGATGCAGGTGATTTATTTTCAAAAAATAGCCGAGAAAACATAAAAACTACAACTTGTTAATTTTTGGACGAGATCTAAGTATAGAAATGCCTCTTTTTTTAATAAGGTCCATCTGGAGTACGTAACGTACCATTTATTATGAAAAAGAGCTGGTTATACTCGTCTTAAATCTCGGAAAGTGGTTCGATAAGGGGCTGATATTTTGGTATCTTTGGAAGAGTTAGATATTTATCGTTAAAATGAGAATAAATTAATTTATTTCTAAATTTTTCGCTCAAACTACCTCAAGAGGCAAAATAAAGTCGTGAAATGAAAGGGCGTAGGCGTATACATAAGCGTTTTCGGCCGTGGTACACAGCCCCCCTAAGTTTTAATAATGACTCGTTGCTAGTTGTCGTATGCGTTGGCCGATTGCCTTCGAGCGAAGTGGGCGTCAAAGTAGCTCACCTCGTTCATGAGATGCCAGGCGTAGCAGGCGGCTACCGGAAACAGCGGCCTCCAGTGATTGCCAAAGGTGTACATGTAGAAGAGCCAGGGTGCCGGGAAGAGCAAGGTCAGCATGTCGCAGAGAGCCATAGCCATCAGCAGTGCATTAGTCGGAGTCCTCATGTGCCTTTTTGACAACACTACCACGATCAGTGTGTTGGCCACCACGGTCACCGCCAGGAGCGCTGGCATCGCGTAGCCGTACATCGCCTGGAATGAGAACGAGGAGAGAACAAACTATAATATTTGCGTCGAGGGTCAAGAAAATAAATTTGTAAAAGTCATCAAACACACGCCATATCTATTCTGTGGTGGGAATACACAGATATTCTTCAGTCAAAATCAAATATCTTGTACACGTTAAAATTTCAGGCTTTACTTTGTGAAAAACCAGCAGGGTACGTTAAAAACCGCAGCGAGCAAACATATAATGTCTCACAACATTTAGAGGGATTAAAGTGGTAGCCCCTAGATACTCGGAGGCTACACACTAGGCTTAGGTTGCTTGAGAAATTCAGAACTGATATTTTTCAGAGCGACACAGAGCATATTATCAGACTTTACATCTCTAAGTCTGACAGAAGCGAAAAAATAAGAGAGATACACTTCCGAGCAGATAGGTACAAAAACTCGTTCTTTCCGCGAACAATAACCGACCACTACAATAACTGAGCTCCGCTAAATACACCTATAATACATGTCACCATTTCATCTCCCAAAAACTTACATCTTTACACGGCTGGTGACCTAACACCCCCTGGCACACGCCCATACGGTGACTCGCAGGGTATTATGTAGCTGTAGATGTAGAAAGCAACACATGAAGAGAGAACTCAGTAAATTCCACAGTTTTATTTTTTCCGACCATGATTTAGATGATACCCGTCATTTTCAAAGTACAGTGTCACTTTTCAGTTGTCCATATAAACCAAAACTGAGGGTGGCTAGAGGAGACGAGGGAGAGTTGGTGGAAAAATTGGGTGAGGGAAACAAAAGATTGGTTGAAAGGAGAATGACGTCAACGGGGAGGGGTAGGGGGTAAAAACACAATGGCCAGGTTGAGTATATGACGGAACTAAGAACTAGGATAAAAAATTATTGATATTAGTGACAAATAAACGTCAAAAGTAAGGCCATTAAACCATATTTGAGTTATGTTTAACAGCATTTACAGTTTCATATTGATCAAGAAAATCTATTTTTTTTCTCCTTTCAACCAATATTTTCCTCTCCTCCCCCAACCCTCTCTCCCTCGTCTCCCCCACCCACCCTCAGTTTGGTTTATATGGGCAACTGAATAGTGATATTGTACCTTGATAATGACAGATATTGTCGAAACCATAGTCGGAAAAAATAAAACTGTGTAGAATGTACAAAGTGAATTCTCTTTTGAAATATATTGCAATATCATTTATTTCAGCATATGTACAAAACATAAGCGGCACAGTATTAAGGAAACAAGGAATAATCAAGCGTATTGTAGGAAGGTCTTCGGATGAAAAAGTAATGGAGAGATGCTACTTCGCTATTTTACAGCCACACGTCATATACGCCGCGAGCGTTTGGAACCCTGGGCATAAAGATTTCGCCAAAAAATAAATAAAATACAAATGAAGGCTTTGCGCCTAGTTAAAAACAGTTTCGGGCGAAAAAACCAGTTGTGAGTGTTTTTCAGCTTTTTGAGGGATTTGGTTGGGTTCCGCTAAAGACTAAAGGAGGCTATGCGCAGGTATTAGTTTTCTTCAGAAATTCAGAACAGCTCTGCTTCGAAATGACGCAGAAAGCATCCATTTGATGTCCATTTACATGAATAGATTCAATAGAAGCGATAAAATAAAAGAGATACATTTCCAAACAGGTAAGTTCAAAAATTCATCCTTTCCACGCGCAATACATGACCATAATAAAAACTGAGGAAGAGAATTCAAACTGAGGGAGAGGGATTCTAAATGCTCCCATTATACACTTCTCTTTTTCACCTCCAAAAACCTTTGCTTATTTACATGTCTGGTGTCGGAACACCCCGTGCCACATTCCCATGCGGCAGCTCGCGAGGTAGTATGCGGATGTAGTTAAAAAAAAGGACGGGGATACATTCACCGGTGAGAGAAACAACCCGGGCCTAAATTTAGCACTCTAAATTAAACTAGGACAAAGGAAGTGAGGCTGGTCATGAAAGTGGGAGGGCCCAAACTGAAGCAACTAGAACAATTTAATTAACTCGTGAGTACATTAGAGGATAAGGGCATGTTAACTAGGGCTCAGTAGGGGTGATCATCAAAATCGTTTATTTTTCAGGTTTCATTGAGCTTGGGGTCAGGAAAGTTTTCAAGGAAAATCGCGTAGGCTTCGGGCTAACTGGGTTGTCTATCCTAAATGTCACGAATCATTTGGACTTTTTTCAAATGGTACAATTATTTTCATAATTTTTATTTATCTAATGCTGTGATAGTAATGAGATGTGGGCATTTCGTAGTGTTGCTATCATGTTCCAAAAGTTCAACTTCAGATTCCCCGGACCGATTATCGTGATGTTTTTACGCTACTTGCCGAGTGAAAATTAGTTTCCGCGAACAATTAATGAGTTTCCTTTCTAGATGATCATAATCAGTTGATAACCTTGGGAGGAGTTTGCTCTGTGGAGGAAAACTAACTTTTGGGAAAGATGGCAAGGAAACTGAGATTAATAACTTGTGAGACGAGAAAGGTTATAGTTTAACAAATAAATTAAGTGCTTAAAGAGTGGGGAGTGGTGCGGGAAAAAGAGCTCATTACGAAAGTTTCTTGACTGTTCAATAATTTCAAATTTTTCCGAAGCAATATTCTTAAAACCGTTTGGGAGACAATGCAAAATTTCAGGGTTAAAATCTATTAATTATTTATATTTGCAACGCGGGCGATTGCAAGGCGTCGGAAGGGATTTAGAAGTGCTGGAGATTGATATAGAAAGAGGTTTAGTAATTTTAAAGAGTTAAGTGGTTACCGAGCACCTGGCAAAAAATGGCATCGTAACGATTCCCCAGCCTCCCTACAGCCCCAATCTTGTCCCAGCAGACTTTTTCCTCTTCACCAAAGTGAAAACCGCCCTCAAAGGGCGCCACCACCTGACCCTGGATGCTGTCAAAGCGGCTTGCACTCATGCTCTGAAGGCTGTTTCGGTTGATGACTTCCAGGGAGCGTGCAAAGCGTGGAAAACTCGCTTGTAGAAGTGTGTTTATGCTGAAGGAGCATACTTTGAAGACTACTAGAGTTTTGTAGCGATATCTCTAATAAATTAAAAAAATGAATTTATTCTCATTACTTAAAATACATTCCCTGTTTAATGGGATTGCGTTTTTTGGAGCTCTGTTTTTATTGTGTTCGCCTATTGTGAGCGGGAAGATCGAGTTTTTGTACTATCTGTCCGGCAGGGTATCTCTCTTATTTTATCGCTTTTGTCAGATGTGGTGAGGCGTCATGAGAATATACTCTATGTCGCTCTGAAACGCACCAGTTCTGTTTTTCTCATTCAAACTAAGCCTAGCGGGCTATTACGCCATAGCCTAGCTTTGAGTCTCTAGGATCTCATGATCTCATGTTAGTGCTCTTCAGTGTAGTCGATAATATCCTTGCTAGGCAAAGTAATTTCGTTCCAGGTAGCCGTGTAGCGTCTGGAGGAGGATTCTAGCTCTTGCTAGCATCCCGTCGGTGATGAGCTGAGACAGCATCCGCGTAAGGCAGTATCTCGCGGTCATTTTCGCGATTCTCCCACGAATAATTCGTGGGGGTAAAGGGAGGAAGGGTTGCGCTTTCGGTCGGAAATTAACGGCTATAGGGACATGGGGTTAGTGGCAGGGGTTGGGAGGGTGGCGAGCCAGGGATCTGGCGGTCACCCATTTAGCGACTGCAAACATCGCTGAGTCGGACAGGAGGTGCGTGGTCTCCATGGTAATGACGGTATTATTGCGTCTCTCGGTCAATTGCTTGACCACGCGCACGCTGCGTATTGCGTCCTCGTGACGGGTTGATGGAGCGGAAATTAGGCTTTTGTGCACGAGTCGATTCCAGTTAGTATTCCGGATATGGTCGAGCTGCGGTGGAAAACATATAAATGGAGATTATTTTCTTTTTCGGAACTGAAATGGAAGCTATTACCGTGCATCCTGATTGAATTACACAGCTTTTGCCAGGTTGTCCCAATGATTGTGTCCAGGCGCGTGAATGAATGGGTGCTGAAGTTGAGTTTACGGAAAATTTTGAAGGTTCTCTTCTAAAGAGGAACCTGCGCTTCTAACCACTGTTTTATTAAGATTTATAAGACATATGTTGCCAAGATTTATACTTTCATATTTTTACTCGGATTTAAAATCAGACTATTAATTAATACTCCTCACCACTACGTGGGTAGGGTATATTTATTTTGTCAGAGCAGAAATGTAACGCATTGAAGGAGGCGTGGCAGGTATGGAAAAGTATATGTGATCAGCATTACCTTACGAGTCCATATAGCTATGTCCGTCTGTCTGTCTATTCGAAAACTTCCGTAAAAATTGAGATATCGAGATGAAATTTGGGTCGTAAGCATCTAGTAGTCCACAGACGGCGCAGTTCTCAAATGGGTTGGATCGAACCAAAATTACGTTTTTTTTAATTGAAAGTGGTGTAGGGTATTTAAGCTTCGGCAAGGTCGAAGACAATTTCTGTACTAGTGTTTGCTTGTTTCTAGTTTTTCTATATGATATTGGTTTTATGAATATGATTGTTGTCACGAGAATGGATTCTTAAGGAGGAACCTTCACTCTAAAGTACTTTTTTCTAGAGATTTATAAAATATTCTATAATGAGTAAATATAGGCTTTGTGTTGACATGTACATTTTTAAAATTTCATGTAAATACTCCTTTAGATAATATAGTATTCGAAAAAGCGTTAAATCGTAGCTTTTTCCTCGTAACGAAAGTCAAATGCATAACCTCCCAAATTTTAGGGCCTCGAATGCTTTTTTACTGCGAAGAGCCATTTCCGATGTAATTTTGTGCGCACAATCAGTATCTGCTCACGAAAATTGACTATCATGTCAGGTTCTTGAGAAAGTTTAAATTTTAAGGGTCTGAATTACAATTTTTAGGTCTTTTGAGCGGGAATATTTATGAAATCAAATTGTAATAGATAAATTTTGCAAACAGGTTCGAAGTCTGTGTCAAAAATGTATGGAATGCATATATGAAACCTAGAAAAACTGTAGTTCCGATAACTTGTGTCGAATAATGAGAAGAATGAATATCTGGGGTTCGGGTTGGTGTGGTGGCCAGAGTACTCGCCTACCACACGGGCGGCCAGGGTTCAAATCCCTGCAGTGGCGGATGTTTTTCAGAGGAACCCGATCCCTACTTGAGTGTCTTGTGGAGGGCACTTCAAGTGGAGTACTCCGTCTGTCGGATGAGACGTTAAGCCGTGGTCCCCTTGGCGCCTTTCGTTAAGAGCAGGCTAATGCCGACGCCGGGTTTCTATCCACCCTTCCTCCCTTACCTATCCCATATGGCGCAAATGACCTTAGCCGTCGGTCGCCTCCCCAAAAATCCAATCCAATCGAATGAATATCTTCATCGTATTACACTTGCATGTAATTTGTATTTACGTATTGTGCTGCTTGGCAACTATCAACAATTTTATTAAAACTTAACTTTACTATTATCTTCAGTGCACAAATTTAAAAATTAAGTAAAGGTAATGAGAACAATTGCTTTTTTAGGTAATATAGTGGTAGTCTATGAACTTTTTAACGCAGAATTTGAATCCATTAGCAGAGTTTCTCTATCACCTTTAGTTTCGTATATATATTCAAGTTCAAAATGACCTAAACATTGCAATTTTGACCCTTTAAACTTAGAAGATCTAAAAAAACCTGATGTGATAGGAAATTTTTCATGGGCACTTTCGGATTCAGTGCCCAAGATTACATAAACAATAGCCCTTAGCATCAAATTAGCATAATATTGTTGGTCTGTGTAATTATACTGACTCCAACCTCCATCGTTAATCTATAGAATTTAATATAATGATTTTTGAACGAACTGAGGGAAGGGTAAAATTGTCTTCAGGCTTAAGAAGTTTAGTGATGTGTATTCAGTGCCTAAGTTTGAGCTAATTTACAAAGATCCATTGTAAAAAGGGTAAACAGAAGATGTTTCCCTTGGCAACGTTTTAACATTCATCAAAGTATATTGAAAAATATGTTTGGTAACTAGGTAAACAAGAGAAGTTTCCCTTGGCAACCGAATCCCTCCCAAACCACTTTCATCACAATATGTCGGCTGTATGTTCTCACGAAAACTGGAAGTGTCTTCTTTAAACCTAAATACTCGTGTTATAGTATCAATGACGTAAGCTGAAAAATATATATTTGGTGCTCAATGTCTAGTGAATGTTGTACAAGTTTTTGAACAATATTATCCGGGTGGAAATTTAGATAATAAGTAATGTGAAGAGATTACGTCGTATTGCCATTAAGTAAATGTAAACCAGCGCAAAAATTTGAAATTTTGAAACCAATGTATGTACGTTTAATCACAAATAGGCTAGTAATAATTTTACGTCGTTCGATTGAAAAAATATAACTTTATAATATACATTGAATCAAGGTAGGTTATTGGACATGCCTAAAATAAACGTCCCTTCTTAATGGCTTACATTTTTAAACTTTCTGTTAAGCTTCCACTTTGAATAAGGTCAATGTCATCGCCATGAGAGGGAGCATATTCATAGATGGACCACTGCCAGTGAGATCACCCTAACAACATGTGCCCTTCGTGCCACGGATTTTATAAATCTATTTTCCTAGAATAGGCGAGCACGAACCTAGCTCAAAATAGTTCTTTTTTGAGAGTTATTGTGAGGAAAATAGTAGAGAAAAAATAGAGAAATTTTTATAGAAAAATAATGAATATAATAGTATAAGAGAAAAATAGTTTGTAAGAAACAACTTTTTCCTCAAAACGCGCTCATCAAATGCTCACCATGATTATTGAAATGCGTAAATTTCTTCTCATTTCTGCACGAATCATCTTGAATTTGGTGTCAAATTTAAGGACATATTGTGCTTTTTTAATACAAATAATAAGCAATTATTTTACAACAAATAGAAAAAATAACATTGAATTACAGTTTTATACTTTTTATTATTGTTCATGTTTACTCCTTATAACTTGAGAAGTGCATCATTACGATATCATAATTATATGTGAGTACTTTTTAATAATGAATTTTTATCGACGGTAAATGAGGAGGATATTAGTTTATTTAATTGGAAAAAAATGTTACTTTATTTTATAGTAATAATGCACTGGTTATGTTTCTATGAGGAAACACAGCTGTTTTACTTGTAGTTATAAATATTGAAAACAACTCTTTAGAAAGACAATTTTCGAGAAGACACTAATGGTAGAATTCATGCCGAATATTTAAGATATAGGGGTGGAAATATAAGCTAAAGTTGAGGTATTAAGACTTTTTAAAAATATTTTGTTCTACTAGGAGTTTTTGTCGGCAATAATCTAAATTTGTTAATATTGCTGTTTTCAGGTATTCTCTTCCCGTGTTTAGTTTTTCTGACTACAGTTTCTCCCCTCTTCCTGGGGGCGTCTTCAGGTCCGTTGGACATTTTGTAATTGTCAGAAAAACTCAAAATGCGACGAGAATACCTGAAAATAGCAATATTAACAAGGATATGAGTCGCGGAAGCCTTCAAAGAAAAAAAATAATTGAAATTATTAAACTATGTCTACACGGTTTGATTTACGAGAATGAGATTTCGTAATTGGACCAAAGAGACATTTAAAGCAGATACTTTCTGTAAAACTCCATTCAGAATAATCGTGTTCTTCTGGGGTGTTCAACCCGCGCGAAAACCAGCATCTACCTTTCTTAATCTTATTTTACATCTACATACTACTTTGCGAGACGCAGCATGGGCGTGTGGCGTGGGGTGTTAGGACACCAGCCGTGTAAAGATATAAGGCTTTGGGAGGTGAAATGGTGACGTGTATTATGGGAGTGTATTTAGTGGAACTTTGTTTATTACTGTGGGCACTGATTGTGCGCGCAAAGAACGAGTTTTTGTACCTATCTGTTCGGCATGTGTATCTCTCTTATTTTTTCGCTTCTGTCAGACCTAGAGATGTAGTGAAGCGTCATGATAATATTCTCTGTGTCACACTGAAAAACATCAGTTCTGAATTTCTCAAGCAAGCTTAGCCTAGTGTGTAGCCTCCGAGTCCTTAGGGGCTCTCACCATAATCCCTCTTACAGTTGTGAAATATTTTATGTTTGCTCGTAGCAGTGTTTAACGAAGCGTGCAGAATTTCTTTGTATTTTAATAATTTTTTGGTCAAATGCTTTTGGTTAAATGGCCAGGGTCACAAATGCTATATACTTATTTTATCGCTTCTGTCAGACCTAGAGATGTAGTGAGGCGTCGTAATAATATTCTCTGTGTCACTCTGAAACACACCAGTTCCGAATTTCTCAAGCAAGCTAAGAGTTGCGTGTAGCCTCCGAGTCTCTAGGGGCTCCCATCTTAATCCCTCTAAAAGTTGGGAGAAACTATATGTTCGCTCGTAACAGTTTTTAACGAAGCATGCAGCTTTTCTTTGTATTTTAATTAGTTATTGGTTAAATGTTTATGACCAGGGTCCCAAATGCTCGCGGCGTATACGAGGTGTGGCCTAAAAGGAGTGAAGTAGCATCTCTCTTTGACTTTTTCATCCGAGAACCTACGAATTATACGCTTTACCCAACTTTTTCAAGTAAATTACATTGCATTTCTCAGGAATCGTTCCGCAATTGCGTTCTCAGTCGCTTAATCTAGAGAATATCATTTTGAAACTATTATACGTCGTTTAAATATTTATTTTATAGTATTCTATTATCTTCTCACAGGAAATGATTGAAACCTGTCATGTTTTAGGTTAAAAACTTTTAAAACTATGTAGGCAATGTATACACAGTTCGTTTTTCAATATGTCTGCATAATTATGAGCAAATTTGACAGTAAAACTAGAAATAATTACATCAAAGGATGAGACGTTATCATTTGTACGGTTTTTACGCGACGCTTTTCTGAAAGCACTCATTTTGCTCCCTAGATTCAGAATTCTGTCAACTTTCAAACTTTACTCGTATTTAAATTAATATTTGAGAAATTCAACACTGGTATGTTTCAGAGCAACTCAGAGAATATTATCATGGCGCCTCACTACATCCCTAGGTCTGACAAATTCGATAAAATAAGAGAGATGCATTGCCAAACAGATGAGTACACAAGTGCGTTTTTTCCGCGCACAATAATCGACAGCAATAAAAAACTGACATCCACTAAATACACTCCCATAATACACATCACCATTTCACCTATCAAACCTTATCCCCTACATATTTACATGGTTGCTGTCCCTGCCACACTCCCTGCCACACGGCCATGCGGCACTTCGGAGGGTAGCATGTACGTAGATGTAGATGTAGAACATGGTTGGATCGTGAATTGCGGATCGTTGAGTGTGCATTTTACTAACATTTAAAGTAAGTTGAAATAATATCCATGGACGACAATTGGCCAAAATGTATCTATATTTACGCAGGAAATAGTCATAAATTCTGGAATTTAAATGGCGCAAGAATTGTACCAACCTTTTCGACAATATTTTTACATTTAAGGGTAAACGGAGATAGTCACTAACAGAGAAGCACACCGAAGAGTTTGAAAGAAAAGACGTATGATGAATACTCTAAGAAAACACAAGAGGCTATTGTGGAGGACATTGGTAATGACATAGAGGCTATAGTCATTACGCCACACTACATCTCTAGGACTGACATGAGCGATAAAATGAGAGAGATACATTGCCGAGCAGATAGGTTCAAAGGCTCGTTCTTTCCGCACAAAATAAGCGACTGCAATATAAACTGATCTCCACTCCAATACACTGCCATAACACACGTCAACATTTCACCTCTCAAAATGTTATCCCTTACATCTTTACACGGCTGGTGTCCTTACATCCCTTGCATCACGCCCATGCGGCAGCTCGCATGGTAGTATGTAGGTGTAGATGTAGAAATGCCACCACTCTGCCGATTACTGTCTCTTTTATTACTACACCTGAAGTCATAGGTAAGACTCCTGGTCATTCACGTAATCTTTTATCAAGGAATGCATGTGAAATTCATTTTTATTTCTTGAATTCTTTCATTATTTTACAAAATTAAAATCGAGTACATAATTACAGTATCGCTTGCCAGGATACACATCTCCTTTACGTATCAGTTCATTAAAAGCACTTTAAAGATGATGTATTCAAGTTTTCAGAAAATCTGGAACGAGTGAGACTGAAGCCAGAGCCACTGAAATGTGAAAAACATACATCCCTGAAGAACATTAGTTAGGCGCAGCGTTTCTTGACTTTAGAAAAGCTTTTGACAAGGTTCCCCACTGTAAGTTACTCCCGAAGTTAGCATCATACGGGATAGACAGTAATATAGTAGGCTGGATAGGAGACTTCTTACATGAACGCGTTCAAAGGGTGGTATTAGATGGTGTCAGTTCAGGCGAAGTAAAAGTTACATCGGGTGTTCCCCAGGGAAGCGTGATAGGCCCAATTTTATTTCTTCTCTACATAAATGACTTGAATACAGTAGTAAAAAATAGCAAGCTCCGTATTTTTGCCGATGATGTGGTAGTGTATAAGGAAATTAGAAATGAAGAGGACAGTCCGTCTTTAGCTAAGGGTTTAGATTCGATTGATGATTGGTGTGATAGATGGCAGCAAGAATTAAATTTGAAGAAATGCGCAATAATGAACTTTGGGAAAAAGAATGGCTTTCCCCGGAATAATTATTGCATCAAAGAAAATAAAATATCTAACGTAGAATCTATTAAATACGTAGGCGTCACTATCACTGAAGACATGTGAAGGGGGAAACACATCAGGGAAATGACTAGTGTAGCAAACCGTTGATTAGGATTCGTCAAAAGGGTTCTAGGCAAATGCGATGAGAGAGTACGAGAAAGAAGCTATTTTACACTTGTCAGGCCTCATTTAGAATATGCCGCTAGGTTTGTTAAAGGCCGTTATGATAATTGTATAAGTGTTACGAGTTTGATAGAAGAACTAATGGGAATTACTATCAGAACGCAGGTTAAAATTTAGGTTAAACCTTTTAAGTAAATTCGAAACCGATTTGTTCACAGATGACGTTAGATATATATTGAGAACCCCTGCGTATTATGCTAGGTTTGATCATATTAACAAGATTAGAGAGATAGATTGTCGTACCGATAGATTTAAAATGTAATTTTTCCCGCGTACCGTAAGAGAGAACAATAGGCAGCGTAGCAAAGGGATAGGTAGGTGAAATATAGTTAGTCTGTAGTGCATGATGCAAGTAATAACAACCAATAATCCCTTTCTTATTATGTAGATACTAACCAATATGACCCTATTATCTAGCATGCCTTCATTAAATATCCTAAGTGCATGTTAATAGTGCATGTTTGGTGATCTTCACTCCCTGCCACACACCCTCGTGGTGGCTCGCAGGGTATTACGTAGATGTAGATGAACATTCGTTATATGTGGTTGCTGTCCACAGTATTGATTCGCCCATCCCGCTCTCTCTATTCCGGCCAACTCACCACTTTGAGTGACAATAGGTACATATTGCTGTCCCTTGCGTTGATGCCCGTCATCACTGATCTCCTTAATCCTCTTGGAAGCAATCTTGCTGCATTGATCGCGTAATGGACTGTGGCGCGTTCGCCCACAACGCGGAGTGCCGTCATCCTACTTGAGTAAGGCTGCGTGGATCTGAGCTGATAGTCTTTCACAGGGTTCGAGAGTGGACCTTGACCACTAAGCTGCTTTTCATTGTCACTCAGGAAATATGCCAATTATTGATTGGACCAACGCGGTGATCCAAATAGGGAATCATAGGCTGTAGCGGTTATCTTATGTCAAATTGAGTTAACATTTTAGTAATTTTTTTAAGCAATTAGAAAAGAAATCCTAGGACCACATTTAACTTAAGTACATCTGTTCGAGCCGGGAAGTAGTGTAACTCATTGAAATTTTATTATTTTTGAATTTTCCCTCCTTTTTCCTGTGGGGCGCTCACCTTGCCTATTTTTTTCCATATCGCCATGGCGTAGTTTTCTTTTTTTGTCACGTGCACTCCTGAATTGTCGGAGCGCCCCACTTCGACTTTGATCCTAGCCTACTTTAGACACACAGCGTAGGCTACGCTATGATTCACCATCGCAACTGAACCCGAGCCCGAGAACATTTTCGGAGGCATGAAAGATTAGGTAAGTGTGCGCCTTTCCTCATCCTTATTCACGCACCCCTTGTATTTCCCTCTTTACCTTAATTTCTCGCGTCACGTAAGACCCATTCCCAAGCTATTCATTTTTCACATTCTCCTTCGAATGGACTCAGTCCCGTGACCAAACATCTGTTTTTACGTTGAATCCATTGAGGTAGATGGGGGGGAGGGAAAATTATGTCATCATACTTTAGCCTGATAACCGCAGGATCAACTATGTTGGTTATCCCTGATATTTCCTTACTTTCCTTTAGATATAACGACGGATCTAGGGAATAGACCAATTTGCCAATCAAAAGCAAGGATATCCACCATGAGTTTGAAATTCAAGGCAAGTACTTAGTACAACGCCTACTTAGTACAATGGATTATAACCCGATTTTACCGTAGTTTTCACCGGAAAAGCAGAGTATACTTACTTTTAATAAATAAATAACCCATGTTAAAAGAATGCATATTAAAGAAGTAAATGCATAGGTACTCAATAGTTTTAGCCCTAAATTTGTAAAAATTTTCCAATTGCTCAGGAGTTGACAAACGATTTTAAGTTACACGTAGAACAGTTATTGGACGACCGGTTTCGTCGAAAAGTCTGCATCATCTCCTGATGTTCAGTGTTTTTCCCGCCTAAAACTAAAAGTATTCTTTTTGGTGGGATTACGGCTGGACTAAAGGAATGCGCTATTGACTCGATTCTCTTCAAATGTTTCGTAGTGTTGCTATCGTGTTCCAAAAGTCCAACTTCTGATTCCCCGGACCGATTATCGTGATGTTTTTACGCTACTTGCCGAGTGAAAATTAGTTTCCGCGAACAATTAATGAGTTTCCTTTCTAGATGATCATAATCAGTTGATAACCTTGGGAGGAGTTTGCTTGCAGGCAGGTTTTACTGTGCCCTCCACTCCAATAATACCCCCCCCCCCCACGACCCTCCTCTTTCCTCTACCTCCCCCCGAAAAGATAAAGGCAGCTTGTCAAACTGGTAGAACTCTGGGTAATGCCAGTCATTTGCAGGCCCTCTTAATGGAATTGACAGGGCTGTAAGTCTACGCTATGCTAATTCTATCCCTTCGGGGGTGGCGCCCACGATGTACCAGAAGCATGTTGGGAATTTTATTATCTTTTAAAAGAAGCGTTTTGGCGTGGATGGATATTTTCGGAAAGTAAACATTGATAAACTTCCAACATACAACTGCATTAATCCGAAAATCAATGGTAAAGTTTGCTCAAATTAATATGAAATTTTTGTCTTCTTTATTGACAACATAAAATTAATGTGTTGGGCGTATTCATTGACTTAAATGGAGAAGGCGCTCGCTCTGGTGGTCAATGCTAAAAGCTTTTGCGTGGGCGTGGCCTATCTGCCACCTTTGTTAACCCTGATTTTCCTCATGCTCTAACGGGCTGACGCGTTAATTTTACGATGTTTTACATTGATAACATAATATAAAGCTGCTTGCATTTACTTTTGTAATAAGAATTCTCTTTCCATGCATTTTTAGACATTTAAAATAATAACAATCCGCATATTTAGTGAAAACTATGGTAAAATCGATTAGAATCCTTAGCACTAAGTGACCAATATATGTTTCAAGAGTTACTTCCTTAAATCACCAACAGATGGGCGATACTCTTGCTTTAAATCCGCTAATTAGCCAATTCCGTCGTGCTATCCCAAGGAAAGTACAGGCGGGCTTACACATGGAACTTGACTTCTATGAAAGTAGCGATTGTAGCGATATCTCGAATCGTATCGCCACTAATAGGGCATTTTTCTGCTTACACATAACTTCCGGCTTTTCCCAAACAACTGGATGACGGAAGTAAACAATGAATATGCTAATTACGAAAATTGCCCAAATTTAGCAACAATGGCGTTCGTATATCGCTGTTTATGTCCCATAGGCATTCGTGGATTTAATAAATTTGTATGAATTACGATAATTATGCATTGTTACATCGAATCACGTTTGGAAATTGTGATAATAATAATCATTATCTAATAATAGATTAGTCGTTAAGTCTACTTTAGGGATTCTTAAGCATTTAACATATTTTCAAAAACAAGAATTTAAAATATTTACATAAACAACAATGAATCCTCCTCCTACTAAGTTCTGCGTTGTTTACATTTAAATCTCCGTTAGCTGTCATGTGACCAAGATTCCTCCGGATGCGATGGAATTATATCGCAGAATTGATATCCTACTTGCAGGCAAAAGAGAAACCAGTTTATCGCAGTTAAAGTAACAACCGCGGTCGATTACCAGCACTATCGACCACTACTGCCATGCTTACATATCGAAATGTCGCTTACAAGCGACATCCAAGGCTACTGTCATGGAAGTGACTTCCTTGTGTTAATCCACCTCAAGGAAGGAGCAAAAATAATCGATATAATTGTTATTTCGGTTATCTGGCTATAGTTTAATGACTACCCTCTTCATCGACTTTAAAAGGCGTAATTTTTCGTATGAATTCTATTTTGGTTATTCTCCTTGTACATTTTATCTGCGTTATTTTTCGGATTAGTATTTTTCGGCTTCAATGCCTTTGAATGACATAGAGCAAAATATGTAATCATTAATTAATTACTTATTTTCAAGGCTGAGTTACTAGGTCTTAGTAGACAGTCATTCCAGACGAACACTGCGTTTGTGTATTGGTATTTTTCGGGTTCTACCCGTGTTTCGCTATTTTCGTGGGAAACCGTTTCGCAACGCGGGGAAAATCCGAAAAATACCAAGAAACACGAAAACCACGGAAGCCTACGTAATAATGCTGCATTTGCTTGGGCTATTCTGCTGACAATACATTTCTTGAATAAATTCATCTCGGATGAATAATGAAAAAGAAAACTTTGTTTTATTCCATCAATTTATTTCAAGGTACTACTAATTTCGACGCAGCGGCGTTTTGTTCATGTACCTTGACCTCAGGTACTTGTAAGTAACTGTAGATGACGCCGCTACGTCGAAACTAGTAGTACCTTAAAAGAAATAGGTGATTAAATCAAAGTTTTCTTTCATTATTCATAAGGAACTTCCACAAAGTTGAGCCTGAAATTATTGAGATCATCATCTCCGATATTCATCCGGCTAATAGATTCCGTTTGTCCGACGTTTCGAGACACGGCAATGCCCACATCATCAGGGATATACATACATCGGGAATATAATTTATATTATTATATTATACATGTGTACGCCTTTCTTTTACCGCCTATATAGGGCCAGTTCAACATCGGGTGCCTTCTGTTTGGGTAGAATAATTTTGGAGTCTGTATACCGAGGTATATTAAGTCAACTAATTGGCCGGGAAACCACCAGATCGTTGAGCATATTTCTTGCTTCTTTTATCACTGTTAATCCTGCTTCTCGGATTACAATATCGGTTGGCTGTCACCTCCTCAAATTCCTTCTTTTATAAATAGTTGGTAACTTGACGGGAGGAATTTCAGCAAGCAGTGTGAATAGACAGAAACCTTAAGTTAGTATTACCCTCCATTTATAAAGGATTCCTGCGGGTAGGGAAGGAATTCCCAGAAATTCCCAGAATGAAACGCGATCCTCGCTTTGTGCTACTTCATTACAATATTTATTAACTTTTGAAACTTAAACAGACCACAGAAAATTTACACTCTCCCACGACCCGGGTTTTGATGTCTAACTGGCAATATCAGGTAGTTAAAAACATTTTCACACTCCCTTATATATTACCAGTAAGTGAAAGCGGGTAGAGCGTAGGACCCATTAGGGAGAAGGGGAATAATATGGAAACGAGAAGCTTTCACTTGATGGAAGGTCGTCTTAATAAACTAGATAAAATTTGTTACTTCCACAATTCATTATTCATATTATTAAATAAATTAGCTAGTTTTTATTTTTTAGTCTTATAGCTAAAGGTTATTGTTTCACGGCATTAAATCGAGGACTATATCCATTAAAATGAATAATTCCATATCCATAGTGTCCTTGAAATCTGAAATAGGGAATGTTAGCGTTTTGGACCGTGCCTAAAAATTCAAATGTGGAAATGAGAAATTTTAAATCGCTCTTAGTTCGATTTTAAATCAGGCTTTTGCGTCCATTGCTCAGTCACCCGATTGATGGTTAACGCCTACTAATTGTAGTTAGTGCTGTAATAGCTGCCTCGTTGAATCGCCGAAAAAATAACTTAAACCCGTAATTACTAGTGTTTCCAGCGATAAAGGTGACCGTAAAGTGTTTAATTAACACTCGCTTTGTGTGCCAACCGTACGAGAAGGCCGGTGAGTTAATTGGGGCGACACCAACAGAATGGTAGTTTTAACGGGTGAACATTATCTCCAACGCGGCGGCCGTTTCAGAGGAATTCGTTTTAGACACATGATCCAGAGGTCAGGGAATTTCGAAAATAATAGACCTTTCGTGCCATATGTGCTTGTGAATCTGCATTCACAGTTTTCCTCGCGGCTTATTAAGCGCCTAAACTCCCATCCGACTGCCCTAATAATTGTTATTCATGAGACTTACCATTTTATCAGTAGTATGGTTGTCTTTGAATATGAATGTGTTCAATCGAGCGAAGGATAAAGTGAAAGATTAAAATTTTATGAGAAGGAAATGGTTGCAGGATATACTTTGTAGAAGTTATCCATTTTGGACCAAATAAAATAACTTTTCTAAGACAGGGATAGTTGTGGAAACAAGTTTTAACTTCTGATATATCGTGGGGAACACACCTACAAAATGTATTCGACACAGAATTAAAAAAAACTAGGTTTTTTAAAACGTATAATAGGAAGGTCCTAGATTGAAAAAGTCAAAGAGAGATGCCACTTCGCTCTGGTTAGGCCACACCTCGAATACGCCGCGAGCATTTGGGACCCTGGTCATAAACATTTAACCAATAACTAATTAAAATACAAAGAAAAGCTGCATGCTTCGTTAAAAACTGTTACGAGCGAACATATAGTTTCTCCCAACTTTTAGAGGGATTAAGATGGGAGCCCCTAGAGACTCGGAGGCTACACGCAACTCTTAGCTTGCTTGAGAAATTCGGAACTGGTGTGTTTCAGAGTGACACAGAGAATATTATTACGACGCCTCACTACATCTCTAGGTCTGACAGAAGCGATAAAATAAGAGAGATAGGTGTTACATTGTCGAAGAGATAGGTGCAAAAACTAGTCCTTTACGCGTACAATAAGCAACCTCCTAAGGCTGGTCACCTAACACTCCCTGCCATATTCCCTATCGGCGGCTCGCATTGTAGTATGTAGATGTAGATATAGAGGAGTGAAAGAATACAAAAAGTGCCAAGAAAAATCAAATCATAATTCCATGTTAGCATACGACCTCAGGGAAAACAACCACCACAACTGTTTTATGCCGAAAATCGTACACTACGGAAAAGATTGAAGCAGATAAGACGCCCTAGAGTTGCTAGAAATCGTCCATTCATTCAATAAACAACTCCCCACCAGCCAAGGAGCAAGTGCTCCCCTCCCACTTTCCTATATTCTCCATCCTCCTGAGAACCCGGATGACTCAAGGGTGGGTGAAGTAACGAACTTTATGTTTTTTGAAAATGTAAGCGCGACTCCTCACCCTATGCCCAAGCCATACCTCTGGCAGTAAAACTTTTAGCTGAGTTTTCCCAAAACGCAAACTATGACTCCTCCCCCTTTCCTCACTCCCTAACCCTATCCCTCCGTCAAGCCCTTCCCCTCCCCCACTCCTTCCTCTCTCACCCTCATCCCCTCTCCTAAATGACTTCCCCTCCCCTACCAAAAACATGTATTGTAACCTACGTAGTTGATGCCTTGATGACACTGGGCACATATAATTTAACCTACCTTAATAACAAATTTTCTGGCTCCTCATCGGCAAAAAATAAATAAATTATAATAATACCAGACATTAAATCATAACATGTACATAGAAAACGTTGAACATGCACATATAATAATCACAAGAATATTGGCAAAATAATCGTGCACGTTAACCTTTGGGTTTGTTTAGAAGAACTATTGGGCTCAATTTTACAAAAATAATTAAATAATACAATTATTTCAGTAGTTAGATTTATATTCTTGGAACTAATCATTCACCATTGGCATATAAAAATCTTTAACTTTGAACATTTAAATGAGTTATGACTGCTTTCATTTTGTGAGTCTCTTATCAAATGTCGTTGATCTCTGTAATTATTTTTGGGCTAAAACCGATTTTCTGGGGCCACATCTCTGGTAGTCACAAGTTGGGTGGGGCCAACCTCGCGGACGGTCCTAATCCCCAACCCTTCCTCGGACTTGGAGACCCATTGCCGGCCTCTCTCTTCGACCCTCGCAGCGGGGGTCCCTCTCCCCAAAACTAACCGTGCTCACTATTATTTAAACTTTGTAACCTACGTCATATAACAAAAAATGAATGTTTTCATCGTACTCCCGATAATTGTACGAGTAAGTACATCTTTTAATCGTCGTTCTACGAGGAAAATGAACAATTTTGCGAACATAGCTAAAAACGTGGTGATCCACTGCCGGATAAATGGCAACATCGCAGTGGTAGGTGGCTGGCTGCGGGAAGTTTGAATGAGTTTCGGGTATGATTTAGTCATTTCCTCACTTTCCATATCCCTCTCAGAACTGCCATTTCTCGGCAGGCAAAGATACGTGACTTTATCATTGCTACATTGGTACCGCGAGTATGTTTTCAGTGATTGTAAATGGGTACTAAATATTTTTGCTTTTGATGGAAATGTAACTTATACAAATTTTCGAGTCGATCAATTGCCCGCAACCCGTGACGCACGAGGTGTCAAACTTTCCATTATTAAGGGTGAGAATTTGTTTCATTCTTTCTTTTTTCTGATGCAAATGGTAAATTTCGACATGTTTTCTCTGCAATATGTAGATTATTATTTTATGGACATATGGAAAAACTAAAACTGCAATAAATTTCCGTTTACATAGCCTAAATAGTGGTGACAAGAGAGCTAGACGAAGAATGTAAAGCTCTTCGGTTTCCAACCGAGTGTCACTCATTATATACTCTGTGAATGGTGTCAACTTGTTTCTGATTGGCCCTTTTTTCCCGCTCTTTTTCTTGTGAGCCTCATGATTGATTTCCACGCATTGTTTATCTGAAAACCCCTGTCTCTGTTGATATTGTCCCTGTGGTTGTTGATTTCCACAGCCTTCTCCACAATCCGGTCTCAATAAAAAAGGAGCACAGTGAAAAACCACGGCTCCTTTGAAGTTAACCCCGTGCTCATTCTCAAGTGTTGCGCTACTTGCTAATTTATTGGAATGGAAGAGCCTGGTTTAGAACTTAAGAAGTTGGACGGATCATTTTGGATGCTAAACCCGAAACTAAAATATTGTGAGTAAAATATCCTCATTGGGTTCTCAAAATCAACGCTTTCTGATTCCTTATCGAGTTTCGACTGGCAACCAATGGTATTTGATATTTAGCATGAGTTATCTTACAATTATATGCATAAGGACCGTTTTGAGATAGGTTGTTAGATGTCGGCCCTATCACCACTTTTGAAGCAGGGATTTACGTTAAAATTTTTCCAGTGTAAGGCTCCCTGAAGTAAAGCATTTTGATTACTACGGTAGTACGCTAAAAGAAAACGGGCATAGTAGCAAATACATAAAGAAGAGAATAGTGCTAGCTAAGGAGACATTTAGTAATAGAAGGGAGCTGATGACGGGAACGTAGAGTAAAAATGTGAAGAAGAGGCTGGTGAAGAGCTTGATATGGAGCATAGCGTTGTATGGTGCAGAGACTTGGACCCTCAGAAAGGAGAATAGACTGCAGGCATTTGAGATGTGGGTGTGGAGAAGGATGGATAAGGCGAGGTGAACGGATAGGAAGATGACTAAAGAAATTCGAAGTATGGTGGGGAAGGAAAGGAAACGTCTTAATGGAATCCGGGATTGGCAGGATAGATGGATAGAGGATGTAATAACGGGTTGCTGAAGAGTGTGATCAAGTGAAGGATGTTGGACAAGCGAAAAAGAGGAAGAAAGAGAATAGTTTTCGTGTACAGGATGAAGAAGGGTAGATCGTATGCTGAGGCGAAAAGGGATATAATATGGCGAGATAGGCCCCTGAAAGTGTAGAAAACCGGGAGGAGATTCTCCAACATTCAGCAAAACCTACCTTAATCGGTATAGGCCCCTTGCTTTGTGTTCAGTCGTGGATATAATAGATGGAATGCTAGAAAAATTGTCCTTAATTTAAAAAAGCAACATTTCTGCGAGGGTAGGTAGCATAAGCAAGTGCCAAGAATTTGGGAACCCACCTGGGCGTATTCAATGGGCAGCTCCTTGGTCACGTTCAGGTAATCATCAGCGTTCGGGGGTGGAGGCGGCGGGGGCTGGGGCCTGGGGCCCTGAGACGGTGGGACCTCGGAGAAGAGCAGGGTGCTGTCGGAGGCGGCCGTTCCGTTGCCGCCTCCGCCGCCCCCCTTGTCCAGCGGCGACGGGGAGGCCTCCGCAGCAGCGTCCACTCCGCGGCCCCCGGGGTCCTCGTCGGGCGGCGGCTGCCGGTGAACCACGTGTCCCCTGCCCCCGCCCGCCCCCTCCCCGCCCCTCTCCAGTGCCTCGTTCCAGCTGGACAGGAGCAGCAGGTAGTGACTCGCCACGGACATGGCCCGGCCCTGAATGGGCTTGGGCACCAAGAGGAGGAAGAGTAGGAAGAGAATGAGGGCCGGCCCTGGAAAGAGTCCAGAACGAGAGGGAGAAGGTTATATACTATTCGTGGCAGAACGGAGAGATCTATTTAAGGTAGTTTGAGCTAGAAAGTTCCCTAGTCATTATACAGACCAATTCGAATAATACGTTTCGATTTCACCAGCTGTAGGACTCATGAATTTAATATTGCTCTATTAATGGTGTAATAATGTAGTTTTAGATGTCAGTAATTCTAAGTAATTAAATGAAAATATCAAAATAAGTCTTTAACTTGACTAATTTTTTTTCGTGCGGTACATTTAAAACTGCTTCAAAACGGAAGGCTTTTCTTAATCCTGCAGAAATTACTGCGGTTACAATATGATTAATTGTCAAAAATAGTCGAGGAAACATACTAACTACTCACTGGAAATTTTTTGCAAGATCTAGGTGTGATGAACAATGACCTAGTAATATTTTTTACAACAATCGATAGTAAAAATCTTACTCTATAGTATATGTTGAAATTAAGGGAGGTTATGGGGAATACATTAAGCAAACGTTACTTCTTACTATCCCGTTATTGTTCTTTATATTCCCCCCTGCAGTGGCTATTTGCAACGTTGACTCAAACAAAATAAAATCTCCGCGAGTTGGTTCTTGAAGAACTTTGACTCGTCTGAGGAAAATCCCGCGTTGTTTTTTGCAAAATTAGGGATAAAATAGCGAACACAACATATAAACTGAACACTAATGATTTTGATACGATATTTAAGCGTTATAAATTCCTTATTTTTTAAAAATAAGGTGTTTATAAGGTGCATACACGAACCATTTCCCATGTAAAAGGGCCGGTATTTTACTTCATAAATCTCGGAAAGCAGTTCAATAAGCGGCTGATGCTATGGTATCTTTGGGATTGTACTTTTCTTTAAAGTTGGATCATATTCATTGATTTCATGGTGAAATGATAGTTTCCTCAAACTTCCTTAAGGTGCCTATGGTGTGACAAAATTAATCGAGAAATATACTTGGTTATCCAATGTTATTTAATCAGTTTACATATTCTTTCACTGATGAAATGGGTTACAGTTTGAATGCCATTATTAAGGTACAAAATATGGAGATTATTCCACGAATATATTTTTAATGTCCATATTTGTCCAGCCTTAGGAGCCGGCTGCAGCGCCATATGCATAGAAATGCAGCATTTTGACTTTAGTTACGGCAGTAATTCGCTAATAACAATGGACTTAAAAAATTGTCTGTATTTTATTTTTGTTCGATTTTCCCGGTCTTCTTCGTTTCTTATTAATCAAAATTTTGATTGGATTTTTTCCTTCTGCGAATTCCTTAAATTCATCGACTAATTACGGAGTTAATTCGCTGCCAACTAAAAAACACTGATGATAAGATGGCTATATAAAATTTTATTCAATCTCCCAGAACTTTTCACTTCTGTTTTTATGACAAACTGTTTTTATGACAAACTTGAGTACCCTTTCTCGTTCAAATCGACGATATTCTGCTATTATACGAGCATTCTCCTTAAGGAACAATGTTAAAATCTCCTCTTTCAAGGATTAATTACAGTAATACCAGCCCGGAAACCTCATTTTCTTTTCATCTCTGTTCATAAAGTTTACTTTTAAGATGCGATATTTACGTTTTCAGCAATCTGGAATAAGCAACTCTGGACAAAGGAACCTGAAGTAAGTTGAAGCGAGATGGTTCTCTAGTCTTAATGGAGACCATATTCGAATTATACGTAAGAGCAGCTGTAAGACTGCCGAGGTGGGACAAACTCATTACTTTTATAAATATAATGGTGTCTGTCTGTCTGTTGCTCCATCACGAAAAACTGCTGTACCGAATGAGCTAAAATTTGGCATGTAGATGGACAATATATCTGGTTGTAACGTAGGCTATATAGGTTACATTAAAAAGCCCTCAGGACCCCCTCGGGCTTCTAAATGCCTAGTGCCTTCTAAATGCCTGATGATGATACTAATGTGTTGAACCCCGGGTCGTGTTTTTGTGTTTTCAATTCTGCGGTATAGTAAAAGAAAGATGGATTGGACGAACCCTGAGACACAGTATGTTTTGTGAAGAACATAATTGAAGGCAAAATAGAGGGAGTAGTCCTCAGAGAAAGACCCAAGATTATGTTTATGGGCCAAATAAGGAGGCAAGTACACAGGAAGATATACCAGGAGATAAGGGAACTAGCATTAGATAGAGAAGAGTGGAGGGCTACAGTCTACCAATCTTAGGATTGAACAGTGAATTATTGGTCATATGCTATTTTCTAATGCGATGACTATCGAGGAATTACAAGAATTCGACCGCGTTGAGGGTAAGTCTCATAAATATTGGTAATTATTACATGCAAAAATAACAAGTTATCTCTTCCGTTCCGGTCCGTTGAAGTATCTCACACGACCCGCGAAATATTGAATAATTGTAATAATAACCCTCAGTTTTTATTGTGGTCACTTATTTTGAGCGGTTTAAACAACCAACGCCATTGCTTGAGAAATTCATAACTGGTGTGTTTGAGAGCGGCACAGAAAATATAATTATGACACCACACCACATCTCTACATGTGACAGAAACGATAAAATAAGAGAAATACATTGCCGAACAGATAGATACATTAACCCGTTCTTTCCGCGCAAAATAAGCGACCACAATAAAAACTGAGCTCCACTAAATACACTCCCATAATACACGTCACCATTTCACCTCCCAAAACCCTCTTATGCCTTACGTCTTTACGCGGGTGGTGTCCTAACACACCCTTCCAAACGCCCATGCCGCGGCTCGCAGTGCAGTATTTAGACGTAGATAAAGGCAAATCCCTACTCTCTCGTTTCTTTTCTTTGAATTCCACGACGTAATGGATGGATTCGCGGATAGAAAGCAAGAAAATTCATCATCTGTTTAAAATTTATGGCAAGTAACTCTTGATACATATATTGGCTTCTTAGTGCAATGGATTCTACTCTATTTTATTATAGCTTTCATCTGGAATGCGGATAGTTATTAAAAATAAACTAGCAAAAAATTCTTGTTAGGAGAGTGCTATAAAAGAAGTTAATTCATACTGATATCTAGTAAGATATCTGTGGGAAATAGTGAAATATCAGAATTAGTGCATCAGCCCGAAGGCGCTGACGGAAAATCGGGGTTAACAAAGATGTCTAAAGGCCGCGCCCAAGTTGCAGCTTCTGACATTCGCAACTCCAGCAAGCGCCCTCTGTATCTACCTCAATTGTCATATTAAAACACACTATTTATCAGCCATGGTCGCTGACCGCAGCGCCATTTCATTGGTGTCAACTCATTTTAAATTCAACTTTGGATCCTGCGTTCCTGGTGGAGCTCTAAAATAAATTGTCTCAGCTGTCATACGAAGGAAAAATTGGGGAAGGTTAAAAAAGGTACGTTATGAAGGTAATGTTGAAGCATACCTTGTGCAAATATTATTATTAAAATTACAACATAAAAGCGTCAGCCCGTAAGGGTAATAGGAAAATCCTGGTCAACAAAGATGGCGCACATGGCGTACGCACGTTACTGATCTTTGAAGTGACTTAACAAGCGCCCTTTCCTTCCTCAAGGGTTCACGCCAATGACGCAGGAATGAGGAAAAAAAATCAGACCCGAAAAAACGGAAACGCATGGAAAAATATCTCTGCGGCTTCTCCACGAAGGTATCACAGTGCTCCGATTTTGGCCCTGAATGCTGCTCATTCATTTAAAAAGATTTCTCTAGATCGAATGAAAGAAGTGTTATAGATTAAGCTGCAACCGGAGACCTACCTAATGGGGTAGTTCGAAAAAAGGCTTTTTTCGCAAATCGTTTCCCGAGGGGTGCCAAACCTAATCATTTGCTATGACTAGGAAGGACGCACAAGATTATTGCGCAGGGTCGAGGCTTTCCACTCTAACCTGACAACAAAATGAGTTTTTACGAACATTTTCAGGAATTATCGACTTTTTGAGGGTTTTTCCTCCATATTTCTTGAAATAATTTTTGAAAATGTTTGGTCTCCTTAGGATTAATAGAAAATAGTTCATTTAAAACATTTCAGTTGATATTTAGGGAATAAGTGATGTAAAAAATTTATTTCAGAGTATTTAAGGTCGACTTTTCATTCATTTTTAAGCATTTTTCGTGAGTTTTCGAAATTCTGCCAAAATATTGTTTTTTATCGAAATACAGTCTACTACCTCGTATCGTTTTAGTTTAGAATAAGCTTCCATAGTAAATTTGAACCATTAAAACCCATAGATTGGGAAAAAAACGTAACTAGAAAATATAAGACCACTTTTTCGTTTATGCTTAAATTCATTAAAGGCGTATGGTTAAAAATAAATTCATACTTGAATGGTCATTTACTGGAACGCACCAGTCGATCATCAAACTAACCTCAAGTACCGACAGTAATCAGCTGTATTAATTCAAAGCAGAATTCAAGTAAACAGTTTCATAAATTTATAAAAATTCATCAACGGCGATTAATGCGATTCCGTGAAACTACGTACCGTGCGTAGCTACGGTAAATATTAAAGAGCTCAATTTCGACAGTTTTCACACTTTTAGTATATAATATGTTAAAAAAGTGAAAAGTAATTGTCGATACACTTAATATAAAATGGCGAATTAAGTACAACGATTCCTCACGTGAGTGTGTTCCGTTTAAAGCGACGTATCAGTATATTTAAAATTCAGTTATCCCCTTTTTCAACAATTCTGCGGGAACAAGATATTCCTCCGATGAACTTTGAGGTTTAGAATATTCTGAAACTGATGGGCTGCTTTCGCTATATATTTGAAATATACTGATGAGTTGCGGAACAAATTCACGTGAGGAATCGTTGTACTTAATTCACCATTTTTTTCAAAACATGCTCGTAGATGCCGTAAAATTAAAATTATCGCTGAAACTGATTTGGCCTCAGCATACAAAGTAATGGGGTGACACCGGCATTTTGACTCGGTTAAAAATATTGGATTCGAGTTTAACGAATCCTTTGTCGTGATAATTGCTTTCTTTCCGGGATTTTTTATTATACCGCTGAAGGTCCTCCTCCCTTCTGCGAGTGGACGTAACAATGAGAAAATGAGAGCCACACACTCTCTTTCTTGAGGAAATCCTATTCATTTTGATCCTTGAAGGAAAATTAAAAGAAAACATAAAAACAACCTCCTCCGGCTCTTAAATTTTGCATGCGACGGATTCGCTTGCTTGCTTTCCTTTTTGTAGCTTGCCTGTCATTCTCTCTTCGAGAAATTTCTTTTGTCCGACTTTTCAAGAGGGGTCCAACAAGGGTAAGGGCGCGGCCACTCTATCTGTTGTACCTACCATGGGCTCTCTTTTGAGTACTTCTTTCGTGGAGAAGGCCATACCCTCCCTCTTGCTTACACTCCTGTTTCACTTGGTCCCCTGTAAAATGGCTTAAATGGCATTCTACCTACATACTACCCATCCAGCCGCCGCGTGGGCGTGCGGCAGGGGGTGTTAGAAAACCAGCCGTGTAAAGATGTAAGGTTTTGGGAGGCGAAATGAGGACGTGTATTATAGGAGCGTATTTATCGGGGCACAAATTTTATTTTGGTCACTTGTTGTGCGCGGAATAAAACGAGTTTTTGTACCTATCTGTTCGGCATTGTATCTATTTTATTTTGAATCTTCTGTCAGACCTAGAGATGTAGTGAGGCGTCGTGATAATATTCTCTGTGTTGCTCTGAAAAATATCAGTTCTGAGTTTCTCAAGTAACCTAAGCCTAGCGTGTAGCCTCCGATTCTCTAAAGGCTCCCACCTTAATCCCTCTAAATGTTGTGAAACACTATATATTCAGAATGAAGAGCTCTCGGGTTTCCAACCGTGTGATTGTGGTTTTTGGCACCGACGTTTCGAATTGTCTGCCATCGTCCTCAGGGTGATAATTTACGCCTTCGAAACGTGGGTGCCAAAAACCACAATCACCCGGTTGGTAACCCGAGAGCTCTTCATTCTAAGCATTCGCCGGGAAAGCCTCAAGTCTTACACTATATCGGTCGTAGCAGTTTTTAACAAAGCGTACAGCTTTTCTTTGTATTTTAATATATTTTTGGTTCAATCTTTATGACCAGGGTCCTAAATTCTTGCGGCGTATGCAAGGTGTGGTGTAACCAGAGGAAAGTGGCGTCCATATTTTACTTTTTCGTGTGAAGAACTCCCTAAAATACGATTAACAAAACGTAGTTTCTTTAATACTGTGCCGCAAGAGTTTTTTATCTGTGTTTCCCTTGATATATCTGAAGTTAAGATAATTCCAAGATATTTTACTGTATCTGAAGATTTTGTTTACTCCACACACAGTGCAGGTATGGTAGTGATTCATAATCTAGCTACTTTTAGGTTCGGAAATCAAAAACTTTCAAGTAATGGTCCACTAATATTTTTATTGTTTACGACCCGGGTTTCGTCACGTAATGACAACGTAATGAACCTGAAGATGTCATTACGTGACGAAACCCGGGTCATAAACAATGAAAATATTAGTGGACCATTACTTGAAAGTTTTTGATTTCCGATATGGAGAGGGTCCACAAAGTGAAGCCTGAATTTATTAGTTATACTTTTAGGTTAGTCGAAAAGGAAGAAAAACGGTTTTTATTTATCAACAATCGGTTGTGATGAAAAATTCGTAGAGTTCGCTCTGGTTGGGCCACACCTCGAATGCGCCAAGTGCTTCTGGGACCCTGGTCATAAAGATTTAACAAAATTTAACAAAATACAAAGAAAAGTTGCGCGATTCGTCAAAAACTGCTACGAGCGAACATATAGTGTTTTATAGTGGGAGCCCTTAGAGACTCGGAGGCTACACGCTTGGCTTAGGCTGCTTGAGAAATTCAGAACTGATATTTTTCAGAGCGACACAGAGAATATTGTCATGACGCTCACTACATCTCTAGGTCGGAATGAAGCGTTAAAATGAGAGAGATACATTGCCGATCAGATGATACGAAAATTCATTTTTTCCGCGAACAGTATGCAACCATAATAAAAACTGAGCTCCACTAAATACACTCGCATAGTACATGTCACCATTTCACCTTCCATAACCTTATCCCCAGCATATTTACAGGGCTTGTGTCCTAACACCCCTTGCTACACGCCCATGCGGCGGCTTGCAGGGTAGTATGTAGATGTAGAAATATGAATTGAGCTTTCAGTATTTTAATACCATTCTTGACGGAAAATAAAAAAAATGCCATGAAACCTATTTGGTTTGCCATTGCTACGGCGTCTTCACTTCATAGGCTATCATATCACTCATCCTTTCGTTAACGGGTCATTGATTCTCTCTCTGAAAATTTCTATTTGTGAACTGCCGCCATGTTTCGCCTACGCTATCGACCGGCAGCCGAACGTTTTCACTTTCGCGTCCTGATAGTCTTTTGTATCGTAGTCACTCGGAACTCCCCGCTACAATCTATCTCCCTTTAATGCCACATCTCCCTTTAAGAATGTCTATCCTAACTGCATTCCCATGGCCGTCCTTTCCCCCCCCCTCCCTCGTGTATAACCATAACCTATAATGCCTCTTTTCTGCGTCTCCTATCAATGTCCAACAGCTCCCTCGTTTGTCTTCATCATTTCTGCCCAATTGATTTTTCTTGATCCTATATTTTCGCAGCTCGGAAGTCTCTCTGGGCGAGCCTTGAGCCCATATCTTGATGAATCATTGCAGTCTCGGGGGAGCGTAAACATGGGTGCGGGCGCCTTTCAAATGTCGTCTGAGGACAATTCCTTTCCCTCTCATCCTCCTTCTCTTGAAGAGTCTAAGAGACGTCGAGTGGGGGCGGAGGGTGTCCTCAAGCCGTTGTTGAGTTTCCGTCGTAAATGCCTCTCCGGAATGGAGATTTTTAATCAATAAGGATAAAACTAGCATAGTAATATCGAAATAACTGATGTGTAGGTAGCGCTTGCCTTGGTGGTCAATGCTAGAAGCTATAATGTGGGCGTTACCTGTCCGCCGTCTATGTTAACCCCGATTTCCCTTTAGCGTTTGCGGACTGACGCTCTAATTTAGCAAGTTTTTAATGTTTTCCATCGAGAACTTAATACAAATCAGTATGCACTTACTTCTTAAAGATGCCTTCTCCTTATATTTATTGTAATTTATTTAAATTAATCATAATACGCTTTTTTGGCGAAAACTATGGTAAAATAAAGTAGAGGCACTAGACCTGTAGAGTAGTCAAAAGATTTTTTCTATAGTTTCATTAAATTTCTTATGTTCCTGTTAAAATGTTTTAAAATGTATATATAGTTTAGTGAAATTCATAAAAATGGCTAAATTAAATTTTAACATTGCGTATAGTAATTCATTCACTTCAGTGCAGGTAGCACACTGGGTACTCCTGTGCTTGTTGCCAGAGTCGCATGACAAGCATATGAGTACCCTGACGCAATTGACTAGTACCTGATGAAGAAATTTCGCAGTCCTTGATCAAGAACAAACAATCATTGCATTGTAAATTTTCCGCACATACTGAATACAATATCTAATGAAAGTTCAGGAAAAAGTCCTCCACGCTATATTTATTCCTGGTATTTGAAAGCAATCTCTGAAACCAATTTATATGGACCGTCAATGCAATTTCTTGAACGTGCGAAATGAATATCTTGCGATAATAGTTCGCTCTCGTAAAATAGTTTTTAGTTGGGACTTAACTGGCTGGGACATACCTCGCCTTTCGGGCTCCTTCGTATACCAGCAATAACCATCTTTTCACCGAAGGTAGGCTGTTTTTCTATCTCCTTTTGATCGGCTGCCTCTGGGTCGTTTTCCTGCGGCATGACTTCCTTCTTCAAAAGGGTTTCTGTCCGCATCGGTGGCACCTTCCTCACTCTCAGACTCCGATTACTCCACTATGGAATCCACATCACCACCCGACAAATCACTTTCAGTCCCTTCCGGTTCAGCCTCCTCCTCCGATTCAAATAATGCCTTACGAATATCTTTATCCCTTCTGATGTTGAATCGCGACGAAGATGACATTTCTAATACAGCGTCGATTTGCTTGAGACATGCACAACTTGCCTCGAGCTAGAACGAACAACAAGTTTCTCATCCATTCTTTTTTACAATTTCTGACGTAGATAGGCCGTGGGTCGCTAACCTCTATGCCTGGGAAATTACCCTGTCTCCTCCTTGAAATTTTGAGGATTCTATCCTCCTTGGTAATTACCCTGACCCTCGCTGGAATTTCGGAGGTACGCTCCGAGGCGCCGTTTTATTGCCCCTCCAAGACAGGCTTTAGCCCCAAAAGGGTTGCGGTTTTGACCGGGTGCATCAACGTCCATTTGAAATTCCACAGACTACCTCCTAAAGATGACGAATGTCTCAGGCTGCAGTAAACGTGAAAATAACGATGATACTGCTACTCTGATCCCTCCCCACGTGAAATTATTCTGTAAACATTTTATATCTATGTTTCTACTTTGAAGACAATAATATAAAAGTGGATCATTTGCAAAAAATAATTGATGGTACTACACATCTCAGTAATGCATTATCTATGTTTTAAATCGAGTAAATTTTAAATAAAACTATATTCAATAAATTAATAGTTAAAAATGAAAACGCTATCAACATGCAATATTTACACAATGACCAAAAAACTTCATGAAAGGCACACTGGGGTCTAGTGGACTCCAGACCATATTTACCTTCCTTTAATGTTGCACCTAGGCGGGAAATGACTTTGCCACTCGAAAGAATCTTTTCTTAAAATGTTAATATAAATTTTAATTGAGGTTAGCTACCGATTTTTCACGTTTTGCTTAAGCTACAGCAAAGAAAAAAATAGCTCGGGTCAACTGGACCCCAGTGTGCCCATCTAGGGTTAAGCTTGAAGATAATGTTACCCCTCCCTCAGTACGTCAAAAACAATCTTAATCTCAAATCCTACCGATATAGCAATCGAGGTTGGTGTCAGTCTGATTACTGGTTATCATGAAGTGGCAAAAGCTTCGGTTATATGCTTTGTCCCAAAATATTTTACCCAAAGGAGAAACTGTATAAAATTTACGTAAATATACAAGCCATCAGTAAGCCTAAATTTACTCTTAACAGCATCTTTTATGTATCTCAAGAAAACAGTACTTCGAAGGAGATATTCCTTCTTTGGCCTGACACAGTCGATTTCGTTAGAAGAAATAGTTTTTAAAAAATATTCCTTGAATCATAGCTTACACAATATACTACGCTAAGATTGTTTGACTGCTGCCCTCTATCCTTCCCTATCTGATACTTGTTCCCTTATTCCTGGTAATTCATCCCTCTTTATTTCGTCCTGCATCCTTTGCTCTCGGGACTTTTCCCTCTATTTTGCCTTCAGCTTTATTCCTAACTAACCGAAGCTTCGTGGAAGAGAGGATTTATCCAAGGTCAGACCCTCCGCCACGATTTTATGGGTAAGCTACCGCGATGGGATTTTTCTGCTCCAAGAATGGAGCCTCTCTTGCAATGCTGGATAGTGTGAGCGTTATGATTAAGGGGGCTGTCTAACGGTTGCTTCACCATTTATAACCCTTAGTGCGATGAAAATGTCGTGGTGTCATATGTTCCCTGTCACTCTGGCTACGGGACATTAGGTGCGTTTTGTGGTCAAATACTTTTTTTTTAGTTTTCCTGTCGTAATTTTGTAAGAATTCCCCTATCTAGGAAAGCCCCCTTCGTTAGGTCCATTAAATGAACCCTCCAGAAAATGAAAATACAGCAATTTATGTCTGCTCCGGCCGTTATTGGTCATGGGACCTAATACGAGTTTCTAAGGCACACATTAAGGTGGCTTTAAGCATGGAGCTTGAGTTCTATGCAAGTAGCGAGTGTAGCGATATATCGAATCGTATCGCCACTTGCTGGGCATCGTTCTGCAAGCACAAAGCTTCCAGGATTTTCAAAAAGAAATAGATGACTGAAGTAAACAATGAATGAGTACGGTAATTAAGAAAATTGCCTATATTTTGCAGTAATAGCATTCGTATATAGCTGTTTGAGTTCCACAGGCATTCGTGGGCTTAAGAAATTACATGAAATTACATTAATTGTGCATTATTACGTCGTATCAAGTATGAAGATTTCGACATTAATTAATGTTACCTAATAACAGGTAAGTCACAAGGCATACTGTTCACGCCAGAAGTGATTCAATTGTTTTACTGAAGGAGTCGTGAGAGGCGCTGCTGCGGAATTGGAAAATACGACAAGCGGCAAGCTTTCTGGCATTTAATCGGGAGTAGTCAACGCTGGCAAACCTACCTGGGAATTGCATGAGTCAGTCGCAGTCAGTCAGTTATTCAGTCAGTCGTGTACTCTGTCAATCAGAATTGTTCTCAACCTAAAGCAAATAAAATTATTTGTAATTCCATAACCGCAATTCATTTCAGAATTGATATCCTGACCTCAAAAGGAAGTGAGTGCAGTATCGTCCGAACACATACCTTAAGGATTCTTTATCATTTAAAGTATTTTCAATTACAAATAGATATTTACATATGTAAAAATGAGTCCTACTCCGACTAAGTTATTCGTTGTTTCCACTTTTTATCTCCGTTTGTTGTCATGTGACCAAGATTTCACCGGATGCGATGCTATTTTATCGCATAATCGATGTGCTGCTTGCAAGCAATATAGATGCCAGTCTATTTTCACTGCGAGTGCAAACCTCGCACGATTACTGCCAATATCGACCCCTACTGCCATGGGAGTCAGTACCTAAATATCGAAGTGTCGATTGCAAGCGAGTTGCTAGGATCCTGTCATGGAAGTGACTTCCATGTTAATGATTAGTACTTACTGGTTTTTTCAGGTTCTGTGTGTTTATTTCCAAGGACTGTTGTAAATCATTTTGAACAACTATTGTAAGAATTTTCCATCGCACTCTGATCTATTTGCCGTCGTTTTCCAGAGTTTCTCGTATTCCAAGGTTTACCAAATAGTCTAACAACTTAATTTTTTTCAACTGTCGGTGGTTCTTTTATAATTTTTGCTGCTTTTACACCGATTAATTATCATTAGCGGAAATCGGATATTATAGTTAGGGTAGCTTGAGCGATATAGTTTCATAGTCATAATGGAGATCATATTAGACTTATACCTTTTAGAATCAGCAGACGTAGGAAGCATGAATTTAATATTTTTCTTTTGAATTTGCTTTATGAATTGTTTGCACGCACTTGCAATTTTATACTTTTATACGACTGAAGTTCGAAATAATTAAGTAAAAATATCTGTTTCAAAGTCTTAAACTTGACTCATTTTTTTCCCGCGCAATATAAGGTTTATTGCGATCCTGAAAAAATTACTGCGCTAACTTAATGGCTTAATTATTTTTAAATAAGGTCTATCTGGAGTGCATTTTTGGACAAGAAATGAAAATTCGAGGATGATGTATTCAATGTTTTTCATGTTTCAGTATTCGTTGCTTAATTATGTTCTTATGTCCCGAAAACTTAGAGAAGCGCGCATGTCCTCTGTAATTTTATTTTTCTATTATTTTAGTGTATTGTCCTGATTTTTCATATCTACTACTCAAAAAAATCTATGATAAATACATATCTCCTCGGATATCGCCAATTTTTCGAACTTCAAAATGGTTTTCGAAATGGTATTTAAATAACCTCTGGGTATTTAAATAACATAAATGTCGTCTTTTACATCTAAAACAAATATGCGACTCATACATAGCACCTCAATCATACCACAGAAGTAGCTAAACATTTAGATTTTAATTTATAAGGATGTCATTAAGATATTGATAGGTTTTGCTCAGCATTCACATTTCTAGTTGATTCCTAAATGCAAATTATGAGGAACTGTGAAGGAATCTTTCTGTAGAAATCTCAGTGTAATATGAAATCATGCAGTGTGAAGGGAACTAGACATGAAAAACAATTTCATTTCAACTATTGAAAAAATTGGTAATTTTCCTATTGGAATTTACTGTCAGTGCAAGAGAATATGAAGACGATTAATTAATATTGTGAAATATATTTCTACCGTTCGACATCGCTTATCCCATTTATTCTGTGCAAAAATGATTTGGTCTTCCGCGAATTTTGTAATATATCTCTGATTACCAGAGAAAAAATAATTTATAAATTACTTTCGTGATATTGTATAGATCAATCAAAAGATAAAATTAATTGATTGAAAACGCTCCATCCTGTTGTATGAGTGGCAGGCAATTGAGTCAATGTGGTTTTTTTCAATCTTTTGCGGGTAATTGAACCAAAGTGAATTTTTCTATCTCTTAGGCCCGTGGAATATACGGGTGATTTTTCTCCCGAGTTTTTTTTTGGTGAGCTCGAATAAAATCGATTAACTCAAATTTTGAGACGCGGACAAAGCTCATGAAACTGAATGATTCGCGTGGCTTCTCTTTTTTATTGGGCTAGCACCCTGACCTCAATAAGTTTTTATTTAAAAGTTGATTGTGAAATATGGCCGGTATTTGGTGTCTAACGGTGTATTTCATGCCCTCACGCTTCATCCTAATAATCCTCATATGCATATTTTCAGTTCAGTTTTACGTGCTCATTTTTAACGTAGTTCTTTTTACCAATACGGTGCAGATATTTTCGTTTAACGGTTGTGATCATGGAATCACGAGTGTGAAAACTCTCCACTCAATAAATCGTGATAGAAATTAACTTTAAAATTTAAAATTTTTTTGTTTTATAAATACCTCCTTTTAAACTTTTTCGTTTTAATTTATATGCAATAAAATTCTAATTTTATAAATTACATTTTTGATTTTGTTATGCATTCAACCTTAAGGCTTGAAAATTGTTTATTTATTGGGTGAGGGGCACAGTTTAAAATTAGTGCTTCTCTTCGTCATTAGAAAAACTCATAGGACTTAGTTTAGAAGCAGATTTAGAACATAAAATCAGAAGACCTTTAAATAAGATGCCAAAAATGATCAAATGTCTCAGGCTAGGAAATATAAGGGTTAGGAGAGGTGAATGGGCAACAACAATATCATTACAAAGTTAAGATTTGCTGTTATATATTTCAAATTGTTAAAAAAGTCTCCTTTTTAACCTTTGGAGATACAATATAGGACCTCCGCGTCAAAATCACTGAAATGGTTAAAATTACACTGGTGCTTGGAAAAACATGATTTGTCATTATTATTTATGCGGCAAAGTCAGTTTCACCCTAGTTTTGATGCTGCGACCTGTTTGTACAATGTATTGTGTACCACATTCATCATATACAAGTCTATAAACACCACTTTTGTCTAAGTAATCATATTTATTTTTGAGTTAATAATAAATTTTGCCGATTGTGACCGGATTATAAAGAAAGACTCGGACCGTTTTTTGAAAAATAATTTTCCGTAATTTGTAGGAAACATTTCCAAGATAGGGAGACACAGACCACCGGTTAGATTTAATAGAATCAACAGACAAGGTTGTGATTAGCTTGATAGTTCTCTTTAATGTCAAGCGATGAACTAAACGATGTACGTATTTGGTATCAAAGCCATTACTGTTGGCTATGGTGATAATTTTATTAAGCTCTATATTAAAATTAATTGCTAACATAGTAATATTTATAAGTCTATATCGTGATCAATATGGCCGATTCCAAATGGAAAAAATGAACTGGACCGGGAATGAACCAAAGACCCTTTGACTTCAGAAGGTCCGTGGCTCGATTCCCGGGACATCCGCCATCGTCAGAATATTAGGAGATAATCAGCACATGGAAGGCGAATGCACATTAAAGAAGGAAATGTATGCTGATTTATGGTGAGTTATCGATGAATAACATCGCCGTAGGTAAATCGGTGTTTACAAAGGTGGCGGAAAGGCCACGCCCTCGTTAGAGGTTCAAGCCTTAACCACAATAGCAAGCGCTCTCTTCATTTACCTCATTGGTCTATCATAACCAGCCGCGGGGGTAGAAAACTCAACGATGCAATAAATGGGGGACTTCAATAAAATAACGAAAAGAAAGAAGTCTTTTGCATCAATTTATGAAACGCCAATAATGGCACAAATCCATAAATATTGCTGTGTGGAAATGTGAAAATTGGCTCTTGGTTGATTGATATAGAGCTCCCTTTCATTCGCCTCGATGATAAGGAACGATCTTTCCATCACATTCATCCAGTGCGCGACCTTCAATGAATACATATCCCCAAAAATTAATCAAGTTTTCAAAAGGGACGACCCGCCGAAAATAATGCGCCGTCGTGCTTTCCCGAGTAAGCAGTGAATCCCACGCGGAAACAAACCATTTGGAAGAGGGGAGGGGGGCGGGGCAAAAATAAGTGAGCGTAGGAAGAAAGCGATGATCAAAATGATAATCTATGTGAGAACCGACTCGTTAATGAGCCGGGCGATGAATATCTTCCGCGAAGTCGAGCGAAATCCATTAACTAGTGAAATTTGGTTTTGCAAGTCGATGGATTGGAAAATGATGACAGCCCCTCCACATTACACGGCCGCGAATTCTCCAGCGAACTCTGTGAGGAATCATTTCGTACTAGGAATTAACTTGGTAATTAATCACGAGTGCATTCAATGAGTGAGAAATATTAAGAATCACTTACGTATCAGATACGTCCCTTAGGGAGAAGCAGAGTTCCATTCCCCTGTCTTAGAACTCGCGAAAATTTATTCCATCTCTCAGAAGCCCAGGACTGTAGCATTGAAAATCTAATTGCATTCCTTGAAGGTAGAATGTAAATATATTAAGACGCCTTCACCATGACTGCGTGAATCAAAATATATACTAAATTTCGCTTTTCGAACACCAAAATTATATAATGAAGCCTTAACCCTTTATGGACGGAATTATGAAACATCAGCGTGAAAAAAAAACTGTTATTATTTTTATTTTTTATTAGTACTAAAAATGTCTATTAATTTGATGATAACATTTGTTTTGAAACGTGACGTACTTGTATTGTATATATTTAATTTAAAATAATACTTTACGTAATAATGTTTACGCAAAGTATAGTTCAACATTACCTTCATAACGTACTTTTTTTAAATTTTCCCAATTTTTTCTTCATGTAACAGCTGAAACTATTTATTTCTAGGCTCCACTAGGCACGCAATCGTCAGTAAATAGCGTCACACATTCCTCTATTCAAATTGTTTGACGAACCGCCGAATGGGACGCAACTTTCCACACACTTAATCCGAAGCGTTACAATTCTGAAATTCTGAATATCGCAGAAACTAACTGGAAAAGTCTCTAAAGCAGCCCATACACGGTCGAGCATGCTCGGCGAGTATGTTGGTGAAAGTAGTTGGTTGCCTGCTCGGCGAGCATGCTCGACCGTGTGTGGGTTGAACAAGCCAAGTTGGCGGTTGGCGTGCTCGACTCGGGGCTCGGTTGGGCGATCCCTTCGAGCACCAACAGCTCGCCGGACATCTCTGAACGTGTGCGGGTGAACATTTGAGCATACTCGCCAGCATGAATATACAAATGGATTGTTAACTCCACACTAAAGTGTTGCCTAGACTTCCACGTAAACAAAACTCAAAACTTCGTCGATTGTGGCTCCACCACTCATCCCCCTCCGATATCCATCACGATGTTCGGCTCACGGCTGCTAAACTGAATTTTATTCTGTTTGGCTCGGACGTGTATGGGCTACGACTAGCATATTGGGCTTGGAGTTTGGCTCGAGGTACTTTCTCCCGATCCGAGCATGCTCGACTGTGTATGGGCTGCTTAAGAAAGCGGATATTACAATTATTTGAAACGTAACAAATTTGACTCCCTCGTCTATTGAGGGTTAAGGTAGTCGGAGCGACTGTCATTTCACCTCTAAATCAACAAATTCGGTGTCATTTTAATGGAAAATATATCATCCTTCCAAATATACCAAAATGCACCCTCTTACCGAACTAATTTCCGAGACTTTTTTACGAAAAATATCAGTTCTTTTACATAGTAATTGGTACGTTTATGCTCTTCCGAGAGATCTCATTTTTTTAAATCAGAAATTTATAGCACCTCAATCTCGTCAGAAAAATATGTTTGTAGTGTGTATGTTTTCTCACATATTTTTGAAAATTAATCATATAGTTACCACAGTAATTTCTTCAGGATCGTAAAATAAACCTCCAGTTGTGAAGGAGTTTTAAAAGTACAGCGCGAAGACAATTAGTCAAGTTAATGATTTGTATAGATATTTTTATATCACTACTTAGACTTTCAGTCATATAGAATATATCACCGTACCATTATTAGTGCAGCATTTACCTCATGCTTCCTGTAGCTGCTGAAATTTAAAGGTGTAAGATACGAACACGATCTTCTTTATGTCCAGGAAACTATATCTCTCAAACTACCTTAAGGAATAGATCGGATATTTAGGCAGGCGACCTACAGCTAGAGTGATTTGCGCCAAAGGGGTCAGGTAAGGGAGGAAGGATGGAGAGAAACCCGGCGTCGGCATTAGCCTGCTCTTAACGAAAGGCGTTGAGAGGACCATGGTTTAACGTCTCATCCGACAGAAGGCATACTGTATATGTACTTCCCATCACAAGACACCGACAGCTAAGGCCATTTGCACCGTAGGGGACAAACAAAGAAGGAGAGGTGGATAGAATCCCGGCGTCGGCATCAGCCTGGTTTTAACGAAATGCGTCAAGGGGACCACGGTTTAACGTCTCACCCGACAGACGGAATACTGCACTTGAAGTGCCCACCACAAGATATTCAAGTTGGAGGTTTTCTCTGAAAAACATCCTCCTTTGCTGGGATTTGAACCCTGCCCGTCCATATGGTTAGCAAGCAAGAAAATACATATAAAATTCTGCTTTGAGCAAAAAATAACACAAAAATATATACACCTGGCCAACATTTCACAGTGATGAAAAACAAAAAATTCACAGTTACAGATAATTAACACTAAAAACAATGGAAAATATAATATATAACAAAGGAAAATATAATATCAATCAGAAAGAGATAAAAAAAACAATTTATCCGATAACTTTGGAAACATATCAATCTATAACAGGTTAAATATTTCTATTATTGGCATATATGCTGCTTATGATGGTAATTGAAAAGTTTTTCCTTAAAAACAGACAGTGAGGAAGAATTTTTTAATGGATAATGGCAAGAAATTCCAGAGATTAGAACCAGAAATGAGAAATGATTTAAAGTACGTATTTGTCAGTAGTAAAGGTAGGAGGGGTCAGTTCTTGTGGTTCCAAGAACAGAGATTGATTTGGATTTGAACATGGAAAAGAGATAGACTGGATATTTATTGCAGAAAAGAGTGAATTGAAATGACCCAAGTAAATATTTCCTCCGATAAGAGGTTTTAAGCCATGAAAAGTTGTGAAGGTGGTGGGAGATATGCTCGTCTTTACGAAGGTCAAGGAAAAATCTTGCGCGAGAATTTAAGAGCCTCTGAAGCTTATTTCCTAATTCCAATGAAAGGTCATTATAAACCAAAGCGCAAAAGACAAGGCATACATAGAGACAAGTCAAAATGGACACAAACAATAGGATTTTGGTTTCGGCGAGTAATTCTTCCACTAGATCGTCGAAACGTACAGCTATTTTATATATAACTGAATGTTCAGGGAAGTGTCACTAGTCACAATATGTATGAAATAAAATGTACGAGGTGTGGCGGTTATAAAGAGATTACAAAAAATAAAAGCTCACACGAGATTTTAAAAGAATTTTTCGACCATCTCTCTGATCTTCTTCAGACTAAGGAAGTAGCCTGACTGCCCTCCTTCGTTACTTATATACACACGCATACATATAACACGCGGGCTATCTTGCAATCTATCCTCCTCAACAAGCAGTGGATGTACGGGGACGGGAAGGGAAGGGACGTGCGCATCCCCATATCCTCGGAGTATTCCCCTCTCCGCATCGCGTTAACCCAATCCCGTCTCCGCCCCACTTTGATTAATGGCTTAAAGCATGGCAAGTTTTCCCTTCTTGAATGAAACATCTTGGCAAACAAGAAACTCCCTCGCTCTCTGTCCGCCCCTTCGCAACTAGTTCTTCCCTGTTCCCGCAGCTTCCATAACCCTTTCCTTTCCCTTATACCGTATATGGGGTTCTCTCCTCTTCACTTTCCTTTGCAGTTGCGTGTACGCGTGTGTGTCGACCGACGGAAAATTTCGCGAAATTTACTGCGCGGCCAACAGCCCCCTTCTCTTGTCCTCTTCTCTTCCTTACGCAACAATCACTCCCTCTAATCTTCCACCTACTCCCCTCTTCTGCTGCCTCGGCCAATCAGGAAGACATTCACGAACGAGTTTTCCACAGAGCCTCCTTTAACCCCATATCAGAGAGAACCTGAAGTGAGGCCAATTTGGCTGATTTTATGGATGCTATTTTATGTAATGATTGTTGTGCAAATCCGCCATATTCTCATCCAGGGTTTTTTAAAAAACCTTTTCAGATAGACCTGATCACTGAGCCATGGAGAAATGTGGTTCAACATCGAGATTTTGTTCCGTTTGAACCATTCGTAAATATCTCAAGCGGCCTTCCCAGTTGAGTTTCACTCACGGTAATATTGTTTATCGATTTTTAAACATCAATTAGAGGCACAACAAAGAACATATCAGCCGTTTAAGATATCTTCCCGAGTGGTTAAAGCTCACCAAAATATCCAACAGGTTTTTTCTTCATTCCTGAATCCATTGTCTTCATATAATTATGAATTCCTACTCTATTGGTTGATTTTTTGGATTCCATTTCATGCAATGATTGTTGCGCGTATCCGCCATATTATCATCCAGGGGATTTAATGTGAACCATTCGAGATAATCCCGATCACGTAAACAAGGAGTCACGAGGTTCCACAAAAATGAGTTCGAGATTTCGTTCTATTTGAAAAAGTTGTAAAAATCTCAAGCAGCCTTCCCAATCGGGTTTCACTCGCGATAAAATTGTTTATCGATTTTTAAATACCAATTAGAGACATAATAAACAACATATCGGCCGTTTGAGATATCTTTCTGAGTGGTTAAAACTCACCAAAATATCCAACAGTTTTTACTTCATTTTTGAATCTATTACCTTCACAAAATAACAAATACGCACAAAATTGGTCGATTCTTTGGATGCCATTTTACTTTCAATGGACACCCGCTTCTGTCAGACCTAGAGATGTACTGAGGCGTCATCATAAAATTTTCTGTGTCGCAACCCACTCTTTTCTAAGCCTATTCAATCTGCTTTTGCCTCGAACACTTCTCACGTATCCCATTCCCGCTGCAATTAGCCACCTGTTTCCCTGCCATCTATACAGGCAGGAGGAGGAGAAGGCTTTTTGGTCCTTTTTTGGACTTTTATTTTGTTTACTTATTTTGATTACTTTATTTCCACCCCATAAACAGCACAGTTGGCCTTTTACATCGGGTGTATTAACAATGGACGAACACAAATACCCATGTCCCGAGTGGTGAAAAATCCTCCCAGGCGGGAGTCGAACCCGCGACCCTCTGATTAGCAGGCGAGGACTGTACCCCGGGGTCGACATTTTTCTTGGAGAAAGAAGAGAACTTTTTCTTCTTTTGCCGAATTTTAGAGTTTACAAAAAGTTGTAAAAATTAATTTTTGCTTTTATTTATTTATTTTACATCATTTCTTTATTCACTACATCCAATACTACTTTCTTATATTCCTGATGGCTCTTCCTCTCTATGTCGTCTATATATAGTATTCGCGGGTCTTCCTCTCGGGGCTATTCCCTCTATTTTACCTTATATGTTTTTCTTCAGAAACCCAATGTGCCTCTCAGGTTATTTCCAATCCATTTTGTTCTTCTTTTCTGTATCGTAATGCATTGTTTCCTTTCCTCCTCTACTCTTCTATAAATTTCATCATTTCTTAACTTCGTCCCTCCATTTTATCTTCAGTATTTTTCTGCAATACAAATGCCATGCCTACACTGTGGGTGGAGTAAATATCAAATCTTCAAATAGGGTAGAATATCTTGGAATTACCTTAACTTCTGATATGTCGTAGGGAACATGAATACAAAACACAGAATTAAATAAACTAGGTATTGTTTAGCATATAATAGGAAGGTCCTCAGATGAAAAAGTAAGAGAGAGATTCTACTTCGCTCTGGTTAGGCCACACCTCGAATACGCTGCGAACATTTGGGACGCTTGTCATAAAGATTTTACCTACAAAATTTACGAAATACAACGAAAAGCAGCAAGCTTCGTTAAGAACTGCTACGAGCAAACATTTAGTTTTTCACAAATTTTTGAGGGATTGAATTTGGAGCCCCAAGAATCTCGGAGGCTGCACGCAAGGCTTAGGTTGCTTGAGAAATTATGAACTGGTGTGTTTCAGAGCGGCACAGAGAATATCATCATGACTCCTCACAGCATCTCTAGGTCTGACAGAGGTGATAAAATAAGAGAGGAATATTGGCAAGCAAATAGGTACAAAAACTCGTTCTATCCTCGCAAAATAAGCAACCACGATAAAAAAAATAAGCTCCACTAAATGGACTCCCATAATACGCATCACCATTTCACCTCCCAAAAGCCTATCACTTACATCTTTACACGGATAGTGTTCTGACATTCCCTGCCACACGCCCATGTGAGGGCTCGCAGGGTAGTATGTGGATGTAGAATATCAGGTTTCGAATGCATATAATCTTCTCTGGTCAGCTTTTCCTATGGTCCATGCTACTGATCCATAGAGTTCTTCACTCCACACGAATAATTTCATGTAGTGTTTCCTGATTTGTTGTCCCATTTTCTTTGAACAGCAGTTAATTTTAACTCGGTTGGTAACTTTATAAAACATTGCCAAAACACGTTTTCGTATGATTAGAATGTTTTTTTTAGTTGTTCTATGGCGTCGATGTCCAAGTTTTATTGAGACACCACGCACATCCTCCATGCACTCGCTCTAAGTGCATTGAAAGAACTTAAGGGATTTACTTGAGTGGAAAAACTCACCCGATGCATTACGTTTTTGTAACTTCCTCCGCGATCGAAGCACTAAGAACCTTCTCGTCTGTATTTCTTTGCTTTTTTCTTCTTTTTATCAACCGGAGACCTCTCCGTTCGAAGGGAGTTTATTCAGTGGACGCCACAGAGTTGCAAAGATCGAAGAGCGCCCGGGGAAGTGCGGCATGAAATATAAATGCCCGCTTCGGATTCTCGAAACGTTTGCCTCCCGAAACTTCCATTGGTCCACTGGGACACGGACCTTGATCTTCTGTTAACGAGAAAACCGCCTGCGACGACAACCCCCACCACTCCCCCGAAAAATCTTTAAACTTCCAGCATCCCGGGTTAGGTCGGCATTTTGCCTTCAGAATCTGCCTTTTACCGTCGAGCTACTTCCAGAATCGAGGTTCCGTCACCGTCTCGCATTATACGGTCGCGACAACAATTGCAGTAAACGTGCTGCTCGAAGCTCTGTGGCGCCGTGCGGTGACGAGCAAGTAAAAGCTTTTTTCAAATAGTAATTAAAAATTTATTTCGTAGCAGTCTTTCCGAGAATCATAAGAGGTAACATTTTTTCCTCCAATACTCAAGACATGAGTGTTTCTGGAAGTGAATATTGCATGCTATGCAAAATCATATCCAGTATTGAGCCCGTTTAAAGGGAAATACTATATCTTGGAGAAATAAAATCATTTACAGCAGAAATACTCAAAACTTAAGAGCCCTAGTATTTTCAAAGAACCACGGAACAGGCCGCGCAGTTACTTCAACAGAGTCACACGCTAGTGATCACACAGTTGTGTGAAATTCACAGTTGAAAAATCATTCGCTTTGACTGGGAATGGAACCCAGATCCCTCGATTTCGAGCACTCGGCGCGAAATCGAGGGATCTGGGTTCGATTCCCAGTCCAGGCGAATGATTTTTCAACTGTGAATTTCACACAACTGTGTGATCACTAGCCCTAGTATTGCTGTTTTCAAGCAGTGAAGTTTTCGCTCAGCTAAAATGAATTATCTTTGACAGATACCTTATTGAATCCAGTGCATTTTTTTTTAGAATACCCCAAAGGGTGGGTTAGTTCAACTTCCTGGCATATAGTGGCGCTGCCAGCGTCAGCTGTAACTTAGCATAGGGAAATTAACAATGGGTGTCGCGACTTTATATCACTAGGCAATGGATTCGTTTTTTGAAAAAAGCATTCTCGGAGGGAAAGTGATGGATCATACTCATATTTCATGAGTGGTGATCTATTGGCATAGGAAACGATCGATTCCTTCTATGGTCGTCCTTAACTGGAGTCTCATAATATAACTCTAGGTGATTTTTCAATTGCGCCGAAAAATACTACACCTCGGCGAAATTAAGGTTGAATTGTTTCTGCTTCGAGGAAGCTCAATGTTGTTTAAGGCGGCGCCGCCGCGTAAGATATCAATGTCATTTTATTATCATATTTTGGAAACTTAGCGCAAAACATATTCTCAATCTAAAAAGAACAGCAAAATGTTACCTCCCCGCGCTGTTGTTCTAAAACATTCTCGAAGAAAAATGTAGCACTTTAACGTATGAAATCGTTTCAGGCTTAACTTGGTGGAAATGCGATATATCCATGATAAAATATAACACGAAAATAGTAATATCCACACTTTAATGTACTACTTCAACACCAAAGGTAAGGTGTCACCATCAAATTAAGCCTGAATACCAAAGTGACAACCATATTGTTCGACCCTGCGCTCTCTCCTTACTTTCCTGAGGACAGCTGGACGGAATGTACAAATTAGCGGATGTAGAGCAAGAATACCAAACATTTGTTTGAAATTTAAGGCAAGCAACTCTAAAAACTAATATTGGCTGGTTATTGAAATAATTTCACACGATTTTACAATAGTTTTTTATCGGAAATGTGGATTATTATTTACTTTAATGAATAAACATTATATACCATGAGAATGCATATTAAAGAAGCATGCATGCTGTTTTATAGTAAGTTATCGATGGAAAACATTATAAAATTGCAAATTTAGTGCGCTAGCTCGCAAACGCTTCAGGAAAATGAGTGTTAACGAAGATGTCGGACTGGCCCTAGCTTTTAGTAATGGTCAGCATAGCAAGCGCTCTCTCCATGTACCTCAATGGTCCTCTAATATACATTGTAGGTTACTTTATATTAAGTTTAGTATTGACGTTAGAAGATTTGGAATGGGAATTGGCTGAATTTCCTTAATAACTTCGAGGCGAAGTAATCTTTCAATGAAGTTGCAAACGTATATCTCTGTCTATCGTATATGGACATATTTTATATATCCACTCACATAACTACTGTACTCCATAGCTTTTTCTCAGTTGAAGCTGTAAAACTAAGGAATTCCCTCTCTCAACATCTTCGTCAAGGATCATCTTTAAATTCGTTCTGGTCAAACAATTTTCATTATCTCCTCAACTCCATATACTTAAATTGATAATATCTGGTTCTAATTCTGTTTAAGATTGTAGCATATTATGTTAACCGATACGTGTTATATTCAAGCTGTTATTAAGTATTTATCAAGTATTGTTACATGTGTTATATTTCATGTTAAATTATGTTTGGTTGATATGTAATGTAATTTTAGAGAAGGGGAATGCTCAATCAACCCAGCCCTGTATTTTTTGTGCTTTTTTAGTGTTATAATTTATTAAAGTGTCCCCCAAGGCCTTAATCATGGAATTCACCAGGGAACGTTATCTGTTATTATTTACTCATTTTTTTGTTTTGCCTACTTGAACCAGGGGCATGAGATCCCAGGCTCGAAATCAGGTTACTATTAATATAAATACCATGTGCTGCATATGTTAGACCACATGGATGAAATGTGAAGTTTGGATTAGCAAGACTAGCAGGTCTATAAATGTTATTTTTCTGAATACGAGTAGACACAGCAGTAGCTCTGAGCAAGGGTACCATGAGTTAGATGGAGAGACAGCTTGCTGTGATGGCCATTTCTATAACGTTGGCGTGGACTGGTCGCCATCCTTCTTTACCCCGTTTTTCCTTGGGTATAGAACATATCGGCTCTGACTAGTTTATGACTAGTGATTATTAAATGTTTAAATTATAAAGAAGATTGCCTTGGCATTTCAAACCCGTCACTACTGCCGTCTGTTTCTATCAGATATTTTCATGATGTGATATAGCGTAGAATGCTGGAGTTCGTAACATGTAAATAACTTCGTCAGAAAGTAGATTGGTTTTGAATTTACTCAAGCGATTGTCTAATTTTTAATCGTTGTTCTGAAAGCAATTCTCATCCCAGTTTTTGCATTAGGTTAGCGAAACGAACGAGATTATCATGACTGCCTTTTTCATAACTTTTTCATCTTCTTTTCAAGGGTTAATAGTCGCTGATGGTTAACCATCTTAGTTGTGATATGGCGGTTTTTGCCTTTTTATTATTTAAAAATTTAATTATTCTATCACTAGTCATACATCATTAGAGCATCGTTACTAGCCGAGTGGTTACCGAAAAGCCGGCTGCGCCGAAACGGCCCTGCGCCGAGATGGCCCTGCACCGAGACGGCCAGCACCGAGATGGCTTGCGCCGGGACGGCCTCGAGGAGACGGCTGCGCCTAGGTGTCCCATTTCCTTTTGCCTTTAGTACTTAAGAGCCTACGCTCTGACTTGGCTGTTTTGCGATGTTTTCTATCGAAGACTTACTGGAAATCAGCATGCATTGACTTCATTATGCGTTTTCCTGGCATATTTTGTTCACTTAAGTTAATAATAATCCAAGATCCCGGGGATAACTATGGTAATATGGAGTGAAATATATAGCACTAGGTACTTAAGTGCATTTCCAGAGTTACTTGCCTTAAATTACTGACTCATACTGGATATTCTAGCTTTTGAATTCCGCGAATTTGTGCATCCATTCCGTCGTGTTATCCTAAGGAATGTGAGGAAGATGCAGAGAGAATCAACATGGTTGTTATTTGAGTTGTCAGGCTACAGTGTCACGATGTTGTGACCTCTTCATCGACCTAAGTGGGCGTAATTTTTCGAATAACTTCTTTGATGGTTATTCTCTTTGTGATAATATCTGTGTCGGCGTAGTATTTCCCGGCATCAATTCCTTTTAAGAGCATGCGTAAAGCAGATGTTTTCAATAGGTACTGGCTTATTTTCAAGGTTGTGTTACTAGCTCTTAGTAGACATTCATACTAGAAGAATGAGAGGAAGGGAAGATCAGGGGTAACCAATACGGTGATTGCTACGGTTGTCAGGCTACAGCTTGATGAATTAATGCCCTCTCCATTTATCTCAATGTAGAGCAACAGTATCGCAAGTCTAACTATAGCTGACGTTATTTTTAATGATTTTTTATCTTATTTTTTTATTTATTCATATGATTTTATGTTTATTATTGCTATTATATACCTGAAATTTACTGACAATGAGTTACAGTATTCCGTGTCGTATGACTTGAGTGCCCATCCTGTAGGTTTAGAATGATAGTTACAAGTTGTATTGGAAATGAAATCTCCGTTCGAATACTTGATGTCTGATGAAATTCAGAATGCAGGAACGACACATATGCATTCTATGAAGGTCTGGGACCCATAAACTATGGCAACAATTCAATTAGTGTTGCAGAAACCTTCGATACATTTATTTGGTTTTATTACTTCTGGGGTGTCGTCATGAATTCCATCAGTAGCCAAGATGGCTGATGTGCATTGAACTGCTTGGGAAACTTAATTACTAGAAAAAAGTGTTGTTTTGAGAAAAATGACCAGTTAATTCACTCTGACTAATTATTATGTCAATTAAAAATTATTTATAGGCTAAATTTTAATAAATTTTATCCGGCGGTAGAAGATTAGATCGAATATTCGAAGCTGTTAACTATTGATAAATAAGTGATGTAACTAGTATAAGTGTTCCAGCAACCCGAATATTTTTATGAGATCTATAACTTTATCAATCAATAACCATTGATACCATGACTACCTAAATGTTCTTGCAAACGGCCATTAGCGGTATATTTAGCTAAATAGCCAGAATGATATTTCGCTTGACGGCTAGTTCGCGTCTGGTTTGGAGTCAACTCTTGCTCCAGTCTTGAGGTGATGGAGGGTAAAATGCAGACGTAAATATGAGAGCGAAAGTCTGATGGAATCAGTGATATTTCGGAAATGAGTTCTAGAACCATCCAGAAATTTGCCGGCAACCACAGTTTGCACAGGGAAAGCAGCTGGCTCCCTTTCTCAGATTGCATACATTTTAACATGCTGAAAGCTTTAGATTCAGGGAAGCTTATCCCGCATTTATTAAGCCAACCTTTCCCGTTGATCACCTCGCTTTGAAGCTCAAACGCAAGCTCGATGTTTGTATTTAAGCTCAAACCCTGAAACGGGAAGGAAATATTATGATAGTAATCTATTTATTGTAGAAATCTATTTATTTATAAAGCTTTACATCATTTTTACGTAAGAAGTGGTAATACTGGGTTATTATTGCACAATCCTACTCCATACACCCTACTTAAAGCACGTATTTCCTTACGCAAGCCTAACCTGACGTTATTCAAACAATGTTTCTTGTACATTGGAAATAAAGTGTATGATTTATTACCTGTTTCACGTTTTTATTCAAAAATCCTAAACACATCAATGAAAAATCTACTATCTTGGTTATTTACTAAAAAAAGTCTAGAGGATGTTTTCTTATAACTGTAGTATTATTTGATACATGTACTGTAATTTCAAAATACTTTGTTTCCCTCATATATATGTGCATAACCCTTTCTGTAAACGTTGGTAGTCATAGTTCAGGTTTACCTTCATGGCTGCCTAAAGTTACTCCCCGATTTAACCAAAGATATTATGTTGTAATTATTCTCTGTAGCAGTAATTAAACCATTATTATATTATTTATTATTAGTCGGATCCGCTGATGTATCTTCAGAACTGTTTTTGGGATCATTAACGTGGATGGCAAGGGTGCTTTCTATTGTGACCAATCCTAAAAGCTATAGCGTAGGCGTGGACTGTCCGCTATCACCAACACTGTTATCCCTGCTCTTTCCTTTGGATAGCACATGGAAATGGATGGGTTAGGGGATATAAACCACGAATATCAACTATATGTTTGAATTTTACCGCAATTAACACTCAAAGCATTTATTGGCTGCTTCGTACCATGGATTCTACTCGGTTATTCCCCCTCGACTCGGATGCTACCAGTTTGGCTTAGCTTGCTTGAGAAATTCAGAACTGGTGTGTTTCATCCGCAGTCTAGTTACATATAGGTGCGATACCCATTGTTAATTTCCCTTTTCTAAGTCGCAAGATCGTTCATTGTCGATTGTATTCGTCCTTCAATACAGGTTTTTTCTACACAAACTTGTCCGCCATAAATGTGCTGATTTTAGAGTATTTTCTAGAAGCATAGCATAGAACGTTCAATTTTTTTGATGATTTGATGATGATGTCATTGCACTTATGCTCGAAATGATGGCTGGCGCCGCATATTCGTTGATTTTCTTGGGTGTGCAATGGTGGTAGATACTCATTATGCGCATTAATGGCGGCTGTGTGGTGGATATGGTTGGTGTGTGGAAGACCCACATCGATCGAGCGGCGGATATATCGAATCGGACGACCCTGTTAATTTGCAGCTGGTAGCGCCTCCATCCGCCAGCAAGTAAAAATAACCCGCCCATAGGGGTATAAGAAAATACATTAGATTTAATAAAATATCTGTTAGAGATTATTCAGGTTATCTGAGCGAAAACTACACTGCTTCAAAACAACAATGCTAGGGTACCTGTATTCTCTGTTATCCTGCTGAAAATGAGATTATTTCTCCAAAATATTAGAATTTTCCTCTGCACGTACTCTGTACAGGATATGATTTTACGTAACACTGCAATATCCACATCCAGAAACTCTCTTCCATGACATAATGGTGGTTTAGTGATACCTCGCAGTTTCCAGAAATGACTGCTTAGTAATAGTTATTTAAAGACTTTTTGTAATATGCTTTTGCTAGCTCGCCACCGCTTGGCGCCACTGAGCTCCGACCTGCAAGTTTACGGCGATTGTTGTTGCGACTGTACATTGTTAGACTGGTCCAACTTTTTCTAGTTGTACACGTGGCTCAGTTAGACGATACAAAGCACAGACTGTGATTAGAGCCGATTACGGTTATAGAAAAGGTTTAAGGTTGTTCTAACGATCATGGTGACTTGGAAGTAGCAAAACATGATGGCAATATTCTTCGCGAAGCGTCAGTCATGGAGGCAAAGGCGCTGAAGGAAGGGGAGGGGTCGGCTAAATACGGAGGTAATCGAACAGCTATTGGTAGGGAAATCTGCAAACATAACTGCATTTAAACATCCGCTGATTCGTCCATTCCATCGTGCTATCTAAATGAATGTAAAGACGGGTTTACGCATGGAAGTCACTTCCGTGACGATAGTCTTGGATGTCGCTTACAAGATGAGTACGCAGGCATTACCATGCCGGTAGGGGTCGATAGTGGTGGTATTCGACCACAGTTACTACTTGCAAGGAAAAAAGACTGGTTTCTATTTTGTCTGCAAGTAGCATATCGATTCTGCGATAAAATCGCATCGCATCCGGTGGAATCTTGGTCACATGATAGCAAACGGAGATAAAATATGTGAACAAGGAATAATTTAGGTGGAGGAGGAGACAGTGCTGCTAATGGAAATATTTATTTGTAGTTGAAAATATTTTAAATGCTATCGAACCCCTAAGGTAAGCTCTGTGACTTATATCTTATTAGAAAATAATTATTATAATCGAAATTGGAACACTTGATTCGACGTAATAATGTATAGTTATCGTAATCCATACAAATTTATTGAATTCACGAATGCCTATGAGACTCAAACAACGATATAGGAATGCCAATATTGCAAAATTTGGGCGATTTTCGTAATTACCATGTTCATTGTTTACTTCCGTCATCAATTTGTTTGGGAAAAGCTGGTTTATGTGTAAGCGGAATAGTACCCTGCAAGTGGCGATGCGAATCGAGATATCGCTACACTCCTTACTTCCATAGAAGTCAACTTCCATGTGTAAATCCACCTTAAGGAAAAAGTAGGGATATCGAATATGGTTGTAATTTCGGTTGCCAGGGTACAGTTTGATGATTGATCTCCATCTTGATCAGATATAGCAATGGACTCTGAACCAGGCGTTTTGCGCAAAGTTCCAACAATAGACGCTTCGGAACCACTATACTAATGGTCATAGTCTAGGTAGAGACCGAAAGATTCAAACATATAACTGTTATTTTGTAACATTTGATCTTTTAGGAATGTAAATATTGAAATGGAGTGATAAAATGAGAAATGAGGAAATACTGGCAAGGATGAATGAGAAAAGGAATATTTTGAGATCAAGAAAGAAGAAAGAGAAAGTCGAAGTGGATGGGACACGTCGTGAGGAAAGATTGCCAGATGAAAAGAATATTAGAAGGAAAGATCGAAGGAAAGAGAGGAAGAGGAAGACGAAGAAATGATATGTTGACGGATATTATGAATGGAAGGAGCTGAGAAGCAGGGGGAGGCAGCACAGGTAGACGAGCATGGAGGGAGCAGTTCAATTGAAACCTGTCTGAGGACAGATTCACCTTAAAAGAAGAGCCTTTGATTTGCGAAAGAATATCGTATTATTGGATCGTGCCTACCAAAAATTCGTTGAGAATTTTCTTAATGGGACAGAAAAAAAGGTATAAATTTCATACCTCAGTCCCTCGTCTCGGAGACCCGGTAGGTCAGAATTATTTTGAGACTCACCTGCAAAGAAATAATGGTTTAATTAGTAAATTTTTTCATGATAGTGGGCGTGATTTTAGGATATTAACAAAACCATCAGTGATTTCTGAGACTTCCATGAACACAAAACAAATTTTTGCGTGTTTTATATTATTCTATTAAATTTATTATCCTCTAATAGGCTTCAAATGATGTGGTATGAATATGGCCCTTGTTATAAATGAGGAAAAATCTCATCAAATCTATCGTAAATAAGCTAAAATTTTCGGAATATATTGTTGGAACTTAATTAATGACATTTTTTAAATTTGTGCGTTCATTTTTTTAAAACTTCATCTGAATGTGGAACAAGCATCATAACCTGTTGATGATATAAACAATGAAACCGGGATTTAAGTAAATTTTATCTTTGTGGAAAATTGCGAATTTTTATTTCTGAATTATGCTAAAATTCCGCTCAATTTCGCAGGAATTTTCGGATTTATTATTGACTCGTAATGCTATTAAAATATGTACTCAACGACTCACGATTTACTCTCCAACCATCTTATGCGGGGAATGGGTTGTGTAGTTAGAGTACTGTCTAACCATACGGACGGCCAGGGTTCAAATTCCAGCAGAGTAGGATATTTTTCAGAGAAAACCGGAGAGAGGAGGTCTTGTGGATGGCACTTCTAGTACAGTACTCCGCCTTTTGGATGATACTTCAAACCATGGTCCCCTTGGCGCCTTTCGTTAAGAGCAGGCTAATGCCAACGCCGGGTTTCTATCCACCCATCCTCCCTCACCTGTTCCTTATAACGCGAATGACCCTAGCTGTCGGTCACCTCCCAAAATTTGCAATCCAATCAATCACCTTATGCTACATATTTTCAAACCAACCCCTCGATTTCCTCTGTTAATTTCGTCCATTTTATCTTTCCTATCCGACCAATGAATTTGGTTGATCTAAATGGATCTCCATTTACAGAAATTTGATGCGTAGAGGACCATCCGCATGAGCCAAAAGGAAAAACAAGTGTGACGGAAGGAACTCAATGAAGATATGATGCCGGTTCCAATTTTAAATCCCTTAAACATCGCCTTCACCGCGAAATTTATCGATCCTTTTGATATTCGAACCGTAAATATCACCGTAGGAAATATGGCGTGGCTTCCATTTGAGCTATCTGAAGAGAGTCCATAGGAGTGAATTAATGTCACTTTTCGGAATAGTGGCCTGCTACTTGATGAACGACATTTCTCTCTCAATCTCTGTGCCTTTGAAAACCGAAGTCTGTGGTTTCATAAGGGACTGTGACAGAAAAAGTGTAAAATGAGCGAAGACCCATTGAATGAATCGCACGTAGCGGCTGGGAAATCAAGTGACGCAGGCCGAATGTACATTAAAAGGGCGAAATTAATTGTCGTGGTCGGTATAAGGACGGAGTGAAGGTGAAGGGGATTGTTATAAACGTCGCCAGAAAACTTTTTAAGTGGTTTGAGCAAAATCTCATTTCATCTAGAAATCAATAAAGATGTTCTCTTTTAAATAAAAAATAACTCACCCTTCCGAAGGTATCAAAATATTAACCCTTTGCCGCTTAACTTCCCGAGATATTTGACAAGAAAATACCAGCTCTTTTACATGGGAAACGGTACGTGTATGCTCTCCATAGAGACCTTATTTAAAAAAAATGAGGAATTTCTAACACCTAGACTTCGTCAAAAAACTGACTGTGTATGATTTGTAAACTTCCTGAATTATTTTTGAAATTAAATCATATTATCACCGCCGTAATTTTTTCAGGATCACAAGGCAGATTCAACAGAACACAAGGGAGGGACTCCAGAGTAAGAATTGTATGGTTATTTCGATTTATTACTTAGAATTTCAGTCATAATATAGTATATTATTGCGCCATTAATATTTCAATATTTTATTCATGCTTCCTACAGCTGCAGAAATGAAAAAGTACAATTCGAATATGGTCTCCATCATGATTAGGGTTCTATCTCGCTTAAACTTCCTTAACCTAGTTACGCCTATATAAACCGACTTGCACTCTCAAAAGATTGGTCTACCCTCTGAACTTAGATGAAATTGTGCTACATTTTCACCGTATAAGCGGTGATACTGAACAAAAAGAAGACCAAAATTCTCAGAGTGGGGAAAAACTTTGATTCAGTTACAAGAGTTTCCATTCATGGGGTATTACAGGAAAGTGTGCAAGAATTTACATAACTAGGCAATGAAATAACAGCTGACGGGAGAAGCAAACGACAAATAATTAACGGGTGAATATGGCAAAAGTAGAATTAAAAAAGAAGAGGTACCTAACATCTAGCAATATTTGTCTAAGCCTCATGAAAATATTGCTAAAAGTGTACGTGAGGAGTGTCCTAATGTATTGCTCTGAAACCTGGACTATTGGAAAAGCTGAGCGAAAAAGGCTGGAAGCATTTGAGTTATGGTGTTATCGAAGGATACTGAAAATTCATTGGACAGATAAGATCTCCAACAATGAAGTTTTCCAGAAAATAATTGAACATGCTACACTTTGGGAGAGCTTGAAACGGAGGACAGATGAATGGAGTGGACACATCCTACGACACGAAAACTAGGTTAGAACGAGAAAAGAGGGTAACATTCCCGGAAAAAATTGTAGAGGTTGACCCAGAATGACTTACATCAAACAGAAAACGGAAGACGTCGGTTGTAAATCATATGCCGAAATGAAACTACTCACAGAATAGAGAAATGAATGGAGGAGAGCGGTAGCTGCCAACCAGCCTGAGGGCTGATAACCAAAGAAGGGGCGAAAAATGAAATTCGTAAAAAAATACAAAATATTCAATGCACAGGTATTTCAGAGAATGATGAACATGGTTTATTTTGGCGTAGTGGCACGTCTAAATATGAATTTTCGGTCGGTTGGTCGTTTGTTCATCTCGAGCTTCCGCTGCCATCGCCGCTATTATCTTTAGGAATAACTTTTTAAAATTATTCTCTATCTATATTCCTATTACCAGAGAGAAAGTAGAACCCGAAGGTTAATTCTGAACTTGCATTGCTGCTTAAGTTCTTGATTAAAACCTGCATGACTAAAGCCGTTCTCACAAACTACGATGTTTAGAACAAATTTATGACCCCAGATAGACGGCCATCTGCATGCGAGCTGCAAGTGATTCCGCCTGTGCCACGCAGGACTCAATACACTTGATGCTCTCTAATAGCGAGCTCTTAACTCAACCGAGCACATCTATGACGAGGGCAACCAGTCTGACAGTGTCCGGGGTACATTTGACGAAGCTCACAAAGCAGATTTTGACATTTCGTCCGTTACATCTCATCCTTTGCATCCATCTTCACTTTAAATGGGGCCGAAAACACAATTGCAAAAATGGAAGGCAGGAGGTGGTCGAGGAGAATGACATGAGGCTTGGTCGTCTCGAATTGTCTGGCGGTGAAAAAGATTATCATTGTTATTTCTTGTCACATTTTGGATGATTTGGAGTCAGGCTTAGCAGGTGGTAACAAAGAAAAAGAGACGACCTACACCTTGAATCCCAACAGAATACAATTCAGCTATTTGCAATAGATGCAAAAATAATATACCACGCACAATGAAAAATAAATCTGCAACACAATCCGCTGTTATATAAATCATAATCATAATTAAATTATTCCTGCATAACTATGAGACCTACTCAACGGTAATGAACTACTGAATACGCTATGTTATTTTTGATATTTGCAATACATGATTTTCATCCATGAGGATAAGGCTCTGGAAACTTATTCAGGTAAACCATTTAATTTAACAAGAAATCTCAAAAAACTGTTTTCAAGCATTCTCTCTCTCTATTATATGCGATATATTGGTGAGAAAAAATTGATTAATTAATTAAGCCTAGATAGTTTTTAAAAATAGCATTAGCTTCTCGAAACGATCGATGAATCAATAAAGAGAGATTGGTAGAGCCGTGGTTGCTTCTTCCATTGTTATGCGTTTGAAGTCAGATTTAAGGCAGCAACTACATGTTACGTTCCTTTGAATGAGACTATGAATGAAGATCTGGGAAGGCTTCCACTAGACAGGAAGACTTCACTAAGCATATTTCAAACAGAGGGAGAAAGAAAGTGGATAGGAAACACATACTAGACGAATACAAGGTGGGGTGAAGATGAAAAGATGGCGGATTCGTTGTGGAAAAACTTCGACAGGAAATCAAACTACGGCCATTTTCATTTGTCTTCGGCTGCTCAGGCCACCGAGGTACCCAGTCTCTTAAGAGCCAACTGGAACCGGAGATTTTTATGAACAAATATCACCAAAGGTTTGGCCCATAGAAGCAGCCAAGAGATGGTACTAGGTCAGCAATTCACCCACTGGAAGGGAGAGAAAGACAAACCGAGATGAATTGCCACGTTAAGACGTATTCCTGATTTTATGGTTTCTTCGTTTCTATCCCTTTAGGTACCCACAGAAAACATAAAACTCTTACTGTCATCATCATAGTGAAAAGGAACATGTTCTGTAACCTCGTATTCAGACAAAAAACGTGGATAGAACATATATAAATATTTCTTACAAGCGGAAGGATAAAGAAAGTGGATAGGAAAAACATAGTTGTACGAACACATTCAGTTATACTCTATGTATATGTACAGTTGTAATATCTAGTTTGTAATTATGAATGGGCCAATTAAGAGTAGATTATGGTGCTGGGCCATGGTAGATGTTCTCGTACATTCTGCAAGGGGAAACAGTGTAGAGATGCCACATCGACTGAAAATCATCGAGTAGTCGATTTCTCGATGTTTATAAAAGTACTCACCACTAACTCAATTTTCATCGGATTATTTTACTACTTGACATTGTCGATGTCTTGGACAAAAAACATCGAGTAGTTCGATACATCGATGTCCATGTGGCATCCTTACACCGTACGATGTTCGGTGTAGGGATGCCACGTCGACTAAAAGTTCAATTTATTTATGAGGTATCCCAAATACAGGCAATGACTAAAAGGGATTCCTAATTTATTCTTTTTTATATGTAATGTGATGTGTGCAATTGTGCATGTAAGATTCATTCAATGGATAAGTAGATTATTACTATAATAAAATGTGGGATATGCAGGGTAGATGATGGCTGAAGGATTTAATAAAGGGCGATGGGATGCTGAAGAGTGTGATAGAGGGAAGGATGTTGGGCAAGCGGGGAAGGGGAAGAAAGATAATAGGTTTTATAGATGGGATGAAGAAGGGTAGATGGTATGCTGAGGCGAAAAAGGATATAATATAGCGAGATGGGCCCCTGAATCTCAAAAACCGGGAAGAGATTGTCCGACATTCTAACAAAACCTACCGTTAAAATCGTTAACCGTTAAAATACTATTAAAATAAACATCGAGTAGTCATTTTTCTCGATGTTTATAAAAGTCTCACTCACTCACCTATTCTCTCAATTCTCATCGGACTAGTCTACTACTCGAGGCTTCAATGGCTCGGACGAAAGCATCGAATATTCCGATTCGTCGATGTTGATGTGGCATCCCTAAAACGATGAAAAAATTCAACGCCATGGGCCGTATATACGAGATGTGAAAGAGGAAAATCAGCGAGTAAAAAAGAGAGAGAGTGAGGGAGATAGAGAGAAACATTTGGGGCTCAAACCCCCCGATCCGTGCAAACCAATCTTCCGGAACAAATCGCTAAGCAAGCTGACGAGAGTGGGAGGGAAGGAAGGGAGGGAGAGAGAGAGAGAAATCTCCCATGAAACAACGGACGCGAAATTAAGGAAGCGTCCGCAAAAGAAGGGTTCAGGAAACGGGAGAGGAGGTGAATGAAGAGAGGGAGAGGAAGGTCAGAGATGGGGTGGGAAAAAGGGATCAGGAGGGGAAGGGGGTGGTAAAACGTTCGGGAAATGAATGGGGGAGGATAACCGAGGATGAGAATTGGAAGTCCGGAAGTGGAGAAACGGGAAAAGGGAGACCGAAACTAAAGACTTGAGCTATCCATCGCGCCAACCGAAAAGTGTTGAGAGCACAATAACATAGCATTCATTGTTTTCCCATTAAACTCCTGCACCCCAATTATGTAACTGTGAGAAGGGTGAGAGAGACGTCGTTGTCAAGAGTAACGGCGTGGGAATGGCGGCATGTGAGGAAAGCCTTCATGTATCATGATGGCTTTCGGGATTTCTCCCGCGTTGTGTCATTTTTGTGACGACAGTTTCGCGAGCGTTCCAGCTCACTTCTTCAGGTCGCAGTCAAAACTTGTGGAAGCGAGCTGGAACGCTCGCGAAACTGTCGTCCTATAAATGACACAACGCGGAAGCAATCCCGAAAGCCATCGTGATTCAAGACCACTCCGCGGAAGCTTTCACAACAAAGCCTTTATGTATCTGTGAGAGCGAATTTGTCACCCTCCCGCCGTCTTAGCGAATGATGCCGGAGAAGAACCGTGAGAAGCGTGATAATTAGTTTATGATGAGCAACAAAAAGGATGAGTTGCTAAATAATATGACTATTACGATTTATCAATCCTAATATTTAAGCAAAAACCAAATATTCTCTATAATTATGGGGGCGAGCATAACAATCATTGTGTGGACTTCGTTTGTTACTGTATTCGTCATTCAACTGTTATATTGAAAATAGATAAGGTGGCAGATTTGATTTCTCCTCTTAGTTAAATTTCAAGGAAAAGGTGGAATGTAAGTTTAGTGCAGCGGTGAATTCGTGGTTTCTCATTCCTTTACTCATTGGTCCGATTTTTTCTGCTTTTGTATTGTTGTTGCTATGTGTGAACATAGCAGTCTCAGCTGGGTTCATGTGTCGGCTGTGACTGCCAACTCGATTTGTTTTCTTTCTGTAAATATTTGCCGTAAACTTGTATAAAATATTTTTTAAACAATTGACGAGAAAATATTGTTTAAATCTCAAGTAATTAACCTCATACAGCTTCATTTCAATTGACTCTTCGAAAATTCATTCAATACTGCATATGAGAATTATAAATGATTTAAGATTTTCCCGGTGTATTATATTTAAATATCTTTCTCGGGCTTCGCACCGGGTAATGTTTTCATAATCCGCCGACGTTTCGGAAAACGACTTGTTTACCATTTTCAAGGCACGTGGTATTTCCGCCGTGACCACTATACCACGTGTTATAGTGGTCACGGCGGAAATAACACGTGCCCTGAAAATGGAAAACAAGTCGTTTTCCGAAACGTCGTCGGAGTATGAAAACATTACCCGGTGCGAAGCCCGACAAAGATATTTAAATTTACATATGAGAATTGTTTTCTGAACGGGCATCGTAAATAAGCTCGTGGTGTCAGACAACAACCCTGATAAGGTTCATGACGGAACCTTACACGATTTCTCGAAGCATGAAGCATATACATAATGGATTCAAGTGTTTGGAATCGTTGCCTAGGCAACGTGTTGTCTGAATTTCCACATTTAGTTCACCCAGTCCTTGGACTACTTAGAAAAAACGTCTTCTCAGTCGACTCGTAAATGGCCGTAGTTCATTGTTTTTAACGTAATTCAATAACGATCGAGGAGATATGAACTAATGGATGCGGTGAATACTACCTGGCTGTTTTTGAGACCTAACCGTTACTTTGTAAATGCTATAGAGGAAATATCTACATCAGGAAGCGTGTAAGAGGCATATGAAACTTTCATCGTGAGCAGACTCCGACGGTTGCCAGACTGATATATTCACGAATTGCTAAAAAGTTAATTGTGCATATGTGTAATTAAATTTGGAGAGGAATTAAATATATCTGTAGACCGGACGACATTCAAAACGTGTGTGTTTACATACCACGTATTGTACTACATTTTTATCAACTGCATTATGATTACTGATAAGTAATACTGGTAAGGCGTGTTTATTTAAGATCTGTCGAATGTATTTACATTTGAACTCATCAAAAGGCGGTGCCAAAATCCACAAAGTTGTTCGTTTACGAAATTCTTGGCAACAGTTTTTAGCGACAACTCAACAATCCATATGTATGTACATTCATGGCTCGAAGACACTGGCCGTCATAAGCGACCGCCATCGCTATCATCCACCGTCATTGGTATCACATTTTCATAATCGAGGTGTTGAAGTGCATACCACTCAATTCTTGATCCTAGTGAATCCTGGATATAAGAAGGAAGTGGAGCACAGAACATGGTTTTCTTTTAGGTGGTTTGAGCGAAAGTCATCTGTCGTTGAGGTTTTTGCATAATTTTTCAAATTTGGGCGAAAAAAATTCTTGGACCACTTTTCACTTTGAAATAACTATACATATTGTAATATAAATTATGCAAGATACATTAAAAATTTTTGCCTCGATTATAGAATTGTGATGACTTGGGTTAACGGCGCGGAATTCGAAATTCAAGCGACACTCATGTAAAAATATGTATTTTTCATTCGGTAAGACACCTTCATATTTATTGAGAGCCATTATAATTAAATGAATCGTATTTTTTCGCGTGTAGGAGAAAATATGTACATGTCATCGTATTATTTCGAAATGTATTTCAAATACCATGAGGCTACGTGCAAAAGTAGCATGAAATTGCCAAGAAACCAAGTCGGAGCACGAAACATTTTTGTATTCTTATCAATACGTATATGTTACTAATAAGTTAACGCGTGCAAATTTTCTCGCAAATCTGTACACAGATGAAAATCGCTCCAATCACTTTAATGAAAATGCTGTGAACCACACTCTTAACGAGAGACAGTTCGAGACGCGGCTGCATCCTGAAGACTATAATGCGAGAAGAGCTGAATGGAAGAATTACAGGGGAATACCGAGAGGAATGAATCGAAAAAGTTATGAAGGACGCTAAAGTGAAGGATTATGTCGAAATGAAGCATCGGCAGCGATGAGGGTCGACTGCTGCGGCGCACCAATTCTCATATGCTGATTATGATAATCCTCCACCTTAAATTTAGATTTGGACTGAAAGAGGAAATAGCTGAAAAATATATGGTAGGTTAGCATTTTCCCCTAGAATCACGGGATAAGTGTCATTTATCGGTTTTTCACTTCATCTATCTTCATTCGGAAAGGTATAATTCCTTCTTGAATTTTGTGCTTACATGATTTAATCCTAGCAATTGCAGCTTTCATCGTTAGTTAATGAGAAATATATTATGTCTCTGGTAGGTAAAAGCGTTTCATTGCTAAGCTCTCTCTTAATAATCCCTACATCTATAGGTCTGACAGATGCGATAAAATAAGAGAGGTACACTGCCTAACAGATAGGTACAAAAACTCGTTCTTTCCGCGGACAATAAGTGACCACAATAAAAACGAAGCTCCACTAAATACACTCCTATAATACTTGTCACCATTTCACCTCCCAAAAACTTAAATCTTTACACGGCTGGTGACCGAACACCCCCTGCCACAAGCCCATGCGGCGGCTCGCAGGGTATTATGTAGATGTAGAATAATGACGATAGCATGGTACCATTATTTTCCATTAATTGAGACACCAATTAGCCCTAACAAGCTACTAATACACGCGATAACGGAGTATTTTATAACTGTAAAAAGGCAGCGTTAATAAGGCGTTTAGTCGAATCTCAATAACCCATTGCGCTGCGGTGTCATTGGTCGCCACAGCTTTAATATTTTTCAATGTTCCTTTAGTATATTGTTAGTACATATTGTTGGCTTAATGAGCCAAAACTAATGGCACAAAATGATTCTATCGTCATTATTCAGATAGATCTTGGCAATGAAACGTTTAATGAAGGGGAAAGCATCATTTTACACAATTAGTTTCGGCTTATTAAACCATCAATAAGTACTAACAATATAATAAAGGCATATCGATAACTATAGAAGTTGTTATGGCATATGATACCTTAGCCTTATGTGTTAAGTTAATTAACGCTACCTTTTTATATTTGAAAAATATTCCGTCACCGCGTGTTAAATATTGAATATTCGTCTATCTGACTTCTTCGAATTCATTTTCACTACTCTCCTTAAAGTGTAGAAAATATTCTTAGTATCATTAATATTTTCAATTCTAACATCCGTGATTGTGCCTTACTCACGCCTCTTCTATTTATTCGTTTTTTTAATGTAAGAAGCATAATAATTGTAATTCGTCACTTAGGAATTCTCCTGAAAAATGAAAATGGTGTCCTTTATTCATCATTTTCCCTTAGAGTATCGAGGATTAGGCAACTACTATATAGAATTTTTAGGATTTCAAGTCGTTTTAATTTACTGTTAGTATAAAGGTGTCAGTTACATTGTTAATGTAAAATTTATTATAACTTATCGGTTAAGGTAAGTTTATTTGATGGAGAATAAAAATCTAAATTTTTTCAGACGCCCTTAAAAGTCCCTTGTCTCCTTACACGATTTATTTCTTCATATCAGAATTACATTCTCTACCTTTACCTCTTTCATACAGTCTATAAAACTTGTTCTCTTAAACGCACCCGTTGCCCGTTCAAACCAACCACTCTGCCTTCTCCTAATATCCTCCATGAGATTCCTCTTCTTTCCTACCATTCCAAGTTCTTCATCCTCATCTTCTTCCTTTCCGTCCTCCTCACTTTCTCCATCATCCACAGCCACATGTTAATGCCTGTCGCCTGGTCTCATTCTCTTTTTTCGTCCATGTTTCTGGGGTCTAGAACATTGCGGTGCGGCCAGCGCCAAGTTTATTTTAAACTTTTACTAATACCACCACTAATTATAAATCGTGGACACATTGTTACCAGCCAAGTGGTTACCGAAACTTCCGTGCGCCCAAACGGCTTAGCCGAATTGTCTCATTTCCATGTTTTTCCTCCATATAACACAAAAATCTTTTTGCGTAAATCCATTCGCTAACCTTTTCTTTAAATTCTTACACAAGGTTGCCTATTTTTGTTTCACCGCATGTTAATTTTTTAAACCACCCCCCCTGCGCAATAAAAAAAACCTCAATATTCAATTCAAAAATTATTCATTGAAAATTAAAAAATTATTTATTAAAAATTATTCGCCTTCAAGCAATTGAAGCATAGCTCTTATTAACCTTAATATGTTAATACATCACCACGAGGAAATCACGAGGATCGTGTTAATTTATTACAATTAACAGCTACTGTGAGGCTCTACAGGGATGATCAATTATTTTGTCTGTTTATTGATGAAAAGTATGTGTTCACACCTCGACATTTCGGCATTGTTTACTACTGGAATCGATATATAAATGAATGTTTACTTCTTATCGTGGGAATTTTTTTTAGGTGAAGAGTCTTTCTCTGTCGGCAATCGTAGTCTTTTCAGTTGAGACATACATGAAGCGACGAAAGCGAGCAGAATATCAATGAATATTTGACATACGCCGTCTAGGAATTTAACCGTGATAAAAATGTTCTGATCGATCTTTTTTATAGATAAAAAGTTTATTCATCGTATGTGAGCCGTGCCTACAATGAATTCAGTTTCCCTTTGGTCTTATGGGAAGCGATTTGTGTTTTTTTTACATCGCCTGCACCGTAGATACTGATAAATTCTGTATCCATCCCTCCATTTTCCAAAAGTTCTCGGAAGGAGTAATAGAGTATGAGGAAAGGAATGGAGAAGAAAAGGGCAAATAATGGATGAAATTCTATCCCTAACCTCTTATCTCCTCTCTCCAACCAGTCAGTAACGTTCTTAAATAACATCACCGGCAAAACAGCGCGGCAAAAAACTTCAGTGACGGGGATTCCGAATCGTTATATCGTTCCAACTAGAATTATAAGGGGAAAGAGAAGGAGAGGAGGAAAAAGTAGAACCAAAGAAACTGCTATAGGATAGAGTTAAATGAGAGAAAGAGAATGAATGAATGAGAAAGAATTTATGAATCTAGGACGTGGTCTCCTCTAAGATCAGAAAACAAATTACATAATGAGTAAAACATGAAAACAACACTATAAACGCTTAATTGTTGTGAGGGTTTACTAAATGAACATAAAGGAGTCTCTCCATTGCATAATTAATGACATAATTAAATTGATAATGCTAGAAACATATAATAGAGCTAGGAAACAATTGTAAAAATAATAACAGACAAATACAATAAAGAACAAAAAATGTAGAGACCATGACAAACTATCAATTTAGAGGCAATGGTGAACAAAAAATTAGAAAAATCCAGGAGATAGAAAATATAAATGGAGAAAGATACATTTGATAGAGTGGCACATGAATTGTGAGGCATTTACTAATAAGCTACAGATCTTTGACTGAAAGTTTTTATTTTCGTGGGGACTTATTTTTACTCATCTGGGAGAAATTCCAGAAGTTGAATCCTATTAGTTAATGGTAAGGAATAGGGAAAGTGTATGCACTTTTGGACACGGGTTTTACCGAGAGAAAGCAAGGTGTGATAGTTTGGAGAAAGTTGCTTGCAAACTTACGGATGCAGAATAATTTTCCAATGAATTTAGTTTTGCTGAGAGAACATCCGCATACATGGCGTCATTGACTAATTGATGAGCAAAAGTTCGACATCCAAAATACACCACTTAAACTATTTCTTGAAATTGGTTAGGCTGGTTAAGCGTTTTGGCGTCGGCTTACCTAATACTTCCAGTTTTTCACGCTTTCTCGCAGAAAAATCCAAATGTCGTGACTAGCTGTAGGAAAAACCTTTGGGCGAACACACGGTCGACACGCTACTTTCAGAAGCCTAACGTTTATCAAACAATTTGCCATTTCAGTTCACTTGTATAAGAAAATATACCTGCCATTAACGAGCATACCCAACTCTAAATCCACTATCATTCAACTTTAAGTTGTAGCAGTATTTAATTCAAAGATAACTTGCCATGAAAATCCCTCATTAAATCTCCTTTGCTCGCCAATCTTCTCCTTTTTACTTACAAAAGCATTTTATTAAGTGATAAAACCTTTTTCCTTGAGTCTGTTTTAACTGTGTATAATTAACAAATTAATTTTTTGTCTTGTACAAAAGAGTGATAAGATTCGTTTAACCTCTGTAAAAAGAGGGGAGAAAGTCTAGGCGGGGTGGGGAAAGAGTTAGCGGAGTGAGAAAGAGAGAGTGTATACTTTTGGGGGTGGATTCTACAGAAAAAGAGGCGGGAGGATAGTTTGTGGATCGATGAATTTATATAGGTGGCGGAGCGAGTGGAGAAATAGCTATTTAGACGCAGAAGTTGGGTAGAGGGGAACGAGAGATAGATACGATGAGAGCGGAGACTAGATGTAGGATTCGGATTCGGGACATAAAGATACAAAAGACTCCGGGGGAGTTGGGTAAATATCTCCGGGGAAACTGACGCTATCTACGGGTGAGACAGAGATATACTTTCGGGCGATAAAAGGAATGCGATTCGCAATAAAAAAGTGGGATAAGTGAATAAACAGGAAGGCAAAGTTCAAGAAAAGGGATCATACGAATTCATGTGTAAAGAGTTGAAGCGGCAATAAAAAAGAAGCGAATTCAATTTGAAGGATTTCCAGATATCCTCGCGTTCCTTACTACTTGAATGACTAATGGTTAGTTGCAGAAAGGACACATATTCATTCTATAAACTTATGGAACCCATAAACCATAGCGATCATCCAATGAGTTTTGTAGAAATATTCGATAAATTTATTTGTTTCACAACGTATGGTATGGTTTTATGAGTTCCATAAGTAGCCAAGATGGCGGATGCGCAATAAAACATGTGGAGACTTAATTACTTGATAAATGAGTTGTTTTTAGACATATGCCCAGCTTTCACGATGGTTAATGAAGACCTCTGACAAAAAGAGAAGTATCAGAAATGAAGAGTGCTAGATGTTGTACTGTCCACTATTTTTAATACATAAAACTTTTCAGCACGTGTTTCGGCACTCAGGTAGAGTGTACCTGATAATGGCCAATAAAGTGCCGAAACACGTGTTGTAAAGTTTTATATATTAAAAATAGTGGACATTACAACATTTAGTGCTCTTCATTTTAATAATGCTGTTCCACAATATCTCGTCAGAAACTGTTGACTTCACGAGAAGTATCAGGCTTGATGTGGTGGAAAGAATTCAATGTAAAGAATTAGAGTTAAGGCAGTTTTTCAAATTAGATTAATCTAATTTTACTCTTATTCTTTATGAAGACTTCTGACCTGATGAAGACAGCCGCAATGCAGTCGAAACTGTCATCTACGACAGCGGTTTCGGGAATCTACACCCGCGGGGTAACTACCTCCGGCTCGGCAGGAAGCTTTCGCTTAAATCCGAGCGTGGATGGTAGAGGGAGAAGGGACAAGGATGTGTAGGGAAAGTAAGCTAGCCACAGCCCCTTCGAGGCCGACACCAATGAGGCGGATTGAGGTCAAAAGGACCTCAATTGGGCCTCCGCCTCCCCGAAGTTCTCGTATTGGTTTGGTTACCCAAACTACTTAGATTAGTAGCCGTCGGTCTCGCTTTCGCGAAAAAACCTACCGCACATCTTTGAGAACCGGAAGAGCCCGTTGCCCAACAAATTGGGATTAGGTATCTCCCTGGCTCACTTTCAGGGTTGACGCCGTGCGGTCTGCCGGAGTACATCCTCGAGTCGGGGACCACCGGACATGGAGGGTCAATTCGGACCAATTCTGGTCAAAGCGTGGGCTCGTCCGTCAACTAAATACCCCTCGTCTACCGCGTGTCATCTACGACAGTGTAAATACGTGAAAGAGAGCCCGAAAAGCCTTCACTGCCAATGTTATTTATGTTTTACTTTCTAATCCCATTTTGTACTGTCCCCCTCTAAGAATTAGATGTTTTTTTGACAATAATTGTTTATTTTCAAGTTTCACTCAAGCATCACTTCACACACTAATTTCAATTCCCGTTATGCTCAATTTTTTCAAACAAACCGGGACGGTATCTTCATCACGTCTTCGGCGCAGCCATTTCACCTTGGACTTATGCATGTACCTGATGATGACTTCATAAGTCGAAGCCTAGGTCGTTAATAAAGTTTATGTGGAGTTACTAAGTTACTGCAAGTTTCACTACGTTAAGGAAGTTCCACAAAGTTTCGCCTGGCCCAACCAGTGTGGTTGGATTGAAAATTCAAACGTGAAACGATTAGGATAAATTGGTGTCCTAAGTAGAAATATTAATCGATTTTGGAAAATTAAGATGAACAAAAATATTAATCACAGTTTCAGGCTTAAATTTGTGGAAACGCGACACATGAAATAATTTCTCATAATGTAAATTCCACCATTTTTTATTTTCACGGATCATAGTTTCGACATACATTGTCATTTTAAAGGCTTGTGTGTCGAAACCATGGTCGATGAAAATAAAAAAAGTGTGGAATGTACAATGTGTGAAAAATTGATACATAAACTGTTAAATAATATGAGTGATTATTTAAAAAAATTAAAATAATTTTGTTAGTGATAAAAAATTATAAGCTACGAATGGCTTAGCAGGACCATAAAATTGTAAAATTGAATAAATAGCGTGCATTTCACATGGTTCATATGATATTGGTTTTGTATGAGTTTGCTTTTATATGTTAGGTAATGAATTTGTGCATTTTTTGTGTAAATTTGGTTATTAAAAAATAAGGAAATGGTTTCCATTTGGAAAAAAAGACCGAAAACTCAATTACTATAACGACTTAACTGTACATTTGCATAATGCCTTAACAGATGATGACACAATGAACATATTTTGAGCCATTTTTTTCTTCCGCAATCCGAGAGATAGACGCGCGAGAAATTCTGGGGAAACGAGAAAAACGATTCTTCTTTGGTGGGGAAGCGGTCCTTATGTTCCTCATTTTCGGTGGTCTAATCTCCTACTTCTGAGAGACATTTCTCTCCAGATTCGCCGCCCAGGAGTGGGAGAATGGAAGCAGATTGTGTGGGAGGGAAAAAATGTGCGAATCAAGTCTAGTGGAGCGTAGCCGAATTTCGGGAGGACTGTGCGGGAAATTTTTGACGAAACAATGGAAATTAATCTTGGTCGCGAAATGATTCGTTGGAGAGAGAGAGGGCGAAAGACTGGACCAGATGTGTTTAATGTCTCGCCCACAAATGAGGTAATTTTTCTCGCTCGCTTCCCGCTCCACCCACACTGTCTTTAGCACCGCTCGTTCCTTGCTACCGCACCCGGAATATCCTCTACACTTCGGTTGCGGTGGAAACAAAGGGACGGAACAGAATTGCTTTCGATTCAACTCCGACAACCCTGCTTCTTTTTTCTCTTTAATATTCGGCTCTCAATTTTCTTCTCATGTAATTGCCATTTATTGAAAAATAAATAAATGGTTTCAATTGGAGGATGGATATATCTATCGTCCATCGTATCGGTCGTTATGAGTTTTGATGCATTGTGAAAACAGCTGAGCGTTCTTAGAAAAAATTGAAATGGAGGGTTTTTGTTTTGATCTGAAACTTGAGAGGTTGGGACCTTTTTTCCTCATAAGAAAGCGCCTATTAAAACCAGCGCACGAATCACTTTGATTAAATGAACGGTCGTCGACCCGCGTGTTTGAGGAAAATTAGGGAAGACGCGAGGATAAATTTTTAAGAAAGTGGAAAGGAATTAGCGGGATGCTTGATTATTTTTATATTAATGTAGAACTTCAATTTTACGGTTTATGATTTATTTATTATCTTTATTAATTTACCATTATTTTATTTATACAGATTCTTTATTATGTATGTTCATTTATCTATATTTTATTCATTTATATTAATAACTAGCTGAATCACCCGGCGTTGCTCGGGATCATACTTTCTTCATAATTCTTCGTTTAAGAGGAGTTAAACAGTTATTCAGAATTTGCTTTAAGTTATTTAGGAATTGATTGAATGATATACAATATCAATGATGTACACGTAGTCCTGGATTGGATTTGTAAAAGACAAAGAACAATGATGCTTATTCCATTTAGGAGTTATCAATAATGATTATGTTTATTTTTGTTTGTGTATTTGGTTATCAAGGAAAATGCGTAAAAGGATGTCGATTGAAAAATTAAGAAAGCCTGATACTACTACCGGTATTATTATCTTGATTTCGAGTATGTGATAAATAAAATTTTAACTCTTGAGTGAAAGTAGTTTTAAAAAGCAAAATAATAAACCGCTGCACTAAACCCTATGTTTTGCATTCCTATTCATCTTACTTAAACAAAATGAATTTCAAATGCGTTAATGACCGAAATCTGGTTGTGAAGCGAATAAGGTATTGTTGATTTCAGAGAAAAATATGCGTTTTTGCAGCTGAGAGCGCGATTTTTAGACAATTACGAAGTGGGAAAGATGATTGAAAGCATTAAAAAAACTTTATTCTTTCAGACATTTGATAAAAAAATTCCGACACTCTATCTTGAGCAAAAGTAATTGTAAACAACAAAAAATGAAGCCACTGCACAAAACCCAATTCGTAGCGTAGACCACCAAAGGGCCCCTTTTTAGGACCTTTTGGAGCCCTGAGATCTTTTTAAAATTGCCTACAATTTTCCTCCTGCCTTGCGCTATTAGTCTCTAAAATTTCAGCACCATTGGAATAAAACTGTTGATTTGTATAAAAGACTGGACGTATGTAAAAGAAGAGTCAAAGGAACAAACAGACAAACATTCTTCTTTATATGCATAGATAGATTTATCTTTTGTTTAATTTTGCAATTATGTATATATTACCCTTTTCTTTTTCCTCATTTATAATTCATGCATTTTTGTTGTTTGATTCACCTTTATCTATTTGTAGGTTTTTTCACTCTCCCCTTCACGCGGGGATGTTTTCCTGCAGTGGTGTTTTTCGTTAACGATATCACCTCTTTAATTACGTTTTTCCCACAAGTAAATATGTCTTTCTATACACTTATTTCAGCGATTTACCTGACGAGGAGTTACAGGAAAGAAGGGACTCTCTCAGTTCATACTCGTCACAATAAAGACATATCATTATTATTATCTCCGTAACAGCGTTCGACCCATATGAGACGCAACGCCTTTCCTCGTTTTTTGTAAAACCATGACCTACGTCCTGTGGGGAGGAAAGGATGGGTGAGAATCAATGTGGTGTGAATCAGTTTGCAATGAAACGTTCGGGTAATCAATGTGGTGGCAAAATTTTATGAGTTTTTCTAAGGGATATTATATGTCATCATTATTATCAAATGTAATCGTGACCTGGAATTTGCCACACTTTACTTACGGCCCGAGGAAGAATTCTTAATTACTTGATTCTTTTTAGTGCATGAATGGTGTCAGTCTTGCGTCAATGTTTTAATCACAGCCTGTAGATCACACTTTGGGTCCATCTAATTTTTTTCTAATCTATTTTTTATCTAATTATATCTCGAGCCACATCTTCCAATGACGATTTTGACAACTGTCATTCTTCCTCTCAATGGTTCAGTTTAAAAATGCTAAGATATATCTTCAAATATAAAATCCGAAGATTCTTGCAATATTGAGTGGAATCAATGCATGATGCAGAAATGAAAAATTGCTATTCTTCACAGAAATAAATTTTAATCGACCTAGGTTTTGATGTTTTTACATCATCATTAGGACAATGATGATGTAAAAACCTGTTGGTGAAGTAAATACATCGAAACCTAGATCGCTGTAAATTTATTTCTGTGGATAGTTGCAAATTTTTCATTTCTGCATTATCTTTAATATTATAAAACCATATGATTTAAGAAAGTTATGTGAAATGTGACTGTAACCATACATGTTGATCACAATGTCCCCTTGATCATTAGGATAGGGAACGCTTTTTAAAGGAAAAAACTAGATACTGACATTTTTCTGTATGTCTTATGTTTTTTTTTACAGAGAATGCGGCTTCCAGGTCGGTAACCTTTGCCTTTGGTCCAGATCAGCGGATGCGATCGTCCTGGCCTTGGGATTCTGAGTGAGTTATCTCTAGGCTCTGTAGCTCTCTTCTTATTTCACACGTCAATTTTAATCCTGTCCGTCGAAGCCGCTGGCCTTTTGGAATCAAGCAGTGCGCGAACTCGCGAGGGAGGTTTTTTATTTTCTTTGATATCCTTGTTTGTTTCTTCGGTGTTCTTTAAATAGGAGCCGTCATGCGGATTGAGGATTCAGCGATAATCTGGGTATTTTATTTGGCTCTGCTCTAACCGGTTACCTAGCCATGTGTTTTGGAGTGTTTACGTCGAGATTTTAACTCGCCGTATCGAACAAAAAATACGGTATTTACCATTGTACTTCACTAGTGATTCAACCAGACAGTATTGCAGGTGTTATCTATCACTATTTTCGAAATCAACGAGTTTGGTGTACATTATCGCTTCCGGCATGAAAATTTAGATAAGTTAGATAACTTTTTTGTTAATAGTCGTACGCAAGTCCTAGATGTATTAAGATTTAATAAAACGGAGTATTTCTATCTCTGCCGACTTACAATAAAATGTTTAATGATTTAATTTTTTTTTAATTTCATCATACCTTTTTTTAGTCGAGTATTAATTACCACAGACTATACAATTAGACAATACAATTTCATGTTCAATTTGCGATGAAAATTGTGCAAATATTTAGCTTTTTGTTGTCCGTATGCAACGGAGGACATATTTTTCTATTAGAATCCAAAATACGAATAAGGTGAAATTTATGCCCTTTCACGGCGGAACAACCTTAAGGCAGTTTGATCGAATTATCTTTCTCCTACGAATCAATGAATTTGTTTTCATTTTTACGGAAAATATCTCACCCTTCCAAATATATCAAAATATCAGCTCCTAAGCGAAGTACTTTCCGGGATTTTTGACAAATAAAAGCAGCCCTTTTACATGGGAAATGGTAGGTTACGCACTCCAAAGAGACTTTATTGTAAAAAATGAGGCATTAATAGCGCCTAGATCTCGTAAAAAGATTAACAGGTTTTGGTTTTTTATGTTTATCGACTATTTTTGAAAATCAATCTTATTGTCATCGCAGAAAATTTTTCAGAATCGCAAAAAAAACCTGCCATTGCGGAGTTTTGAACGTACCGAATGAATAAAATGAGTCAAATCATAGATTTATACTGACATTTCTATTTGATTACCTAGAATTTCAGCCATATACAAGTATAATATTGCACTATTAATTGTGCAATATTTAATTCATGCTTCCTACATTTTCTAAAATAAAAACGTGCTATTCGAATATGGTCTCCATTATGTCTCACTCAAACTACCTTAAGCAGTAACACCGATTCCAAAAGACCTTACGAAACTGTATAAATTGCCATCGCATTCTGAGGTCATGTTGAGGAGAAGAAAATCTTATAGTTAGCAAAAACTGAGAGAATGGGGTATCATCTTGGCCGTGGGTGGAATCTATATGTATTTGAATATTTTCTGTGGAACGGACTCAAGAAGCTCTCTTTCCAAAAGCATCACTTTTCTGCCAATGAAAGACGAAGGGTTTTATTCTCTTTATGACGAAAGTGATGAGATTCCCTATTAGCAAGAAGGCCGGGCGTTAAATTAGGGCGGTAGGGCACAAAATAGTACGAATTTTGGTTTGTTGATAGGGACTTATGATGCATAGTTACCATTACTAAGTAAAAATTTTTATATTAGGGAATTGACGAGGGAGATCTGAGTAGAGACGTAAAGAAAAGTTGCTACGAAGGGTGGTGCTCTGATGATAAAGGCTGCATTTTTGTGTGTTGCACCACGTTGTTATTATTTGACGACAACAGTTTCACCTGCATTCCAGTTGGTGTCTTCAGGTCAAAGTGTTGATACCGATAAGTGCAAGGCTTTATATAAGCCCGTTGTCTGCTCCTGATTGGATGGTGAATTTTCCGCTTTTGGTATCAATTATCCTCCGTCATTGTAATTCGTCCGTTGGTTTGAATAGTCTCTTCCGTGAGCTGTAAAGGTGATACCCGTCCTGCCGGTACAAAATCTTCCGGTGTTTTGAAATCTCGATAGTCTCCGCAGTAATTCTTGGGAAGTATCGAGATTCCCTGGCGATCACGATGGCCTCCTCCAAGTTGACTGAGTATCCTGGCTCGGAATGGACGTGCTCTGCCGCAGCATAAGGTGGAATTGCTTACTATTTATTGCCCGTCACGTAAAGAAAAGACTGGCGAAAACTGTGGTATGGAGCATGGCAATGTGTGGGTGGGAGACTTGGTCATTGCGAAGGGAGGATGTATGTAGACTCGAGGTGTTAGAGATGTGGGTTTGGAGAAAGATGAAGAAAGTGAGTTGGGTGGCGAGGAAGACGAAAGAGGAGGTATTAGATATGGTTTGAGAGGAGAGGAAGATACTGGAGGAGGTTCGGAGAAGGTAGAAGAGATGGATGGAGGAAATATCGAAAGGAGAGGAAATGATGAAGAGGGTAATAGAAAGGAGATCACTGGAGAAGCTTGAAAGAGGAAGGAAGAGGATAGGAATTCTGGACGAAATTAGAAGAGGCAGACAACATGAGGAACTCAAAAGGGATCTAATGACGGGCCATCCATGTTTGTGAAAACGGATTAGGATAAGTACTGTCCAAAAACCTCTCAATCAGCTGGTGGAATACTTAAATGAAATGTGAAATAGGGACGTGTAAGGTTAGATGTGCCATTGCCGATCGTTTGGATTTTTCAGTCTATTCATAATTTTTCTGCGGTAACCATTTTGCCTGGGACTTGAGAAATTCGTAACAATGGTTCGAGAGGTTTGACGAAACGAATAGCTTGATATAAAAGAAGAAGTCTCAGAGAGGACCAAGTAAAAGCCCTGTCGGTCTCGGAGAAGAAGGACGGCGGCGGACAGGGTGACATCCCCAAACAAAAAGATTTTTAGACAGCTAATGAAAGGTTGATTGATCAGGGGAGTTACCGCTAGACCATTGTAGCCGCACCTCTCTACCCTTCCAAACCTCTCATTGGGATTATACATGGTAACTGCCGAAAGAAGAAAGAAAAAATTAATAAATCTTTCTCCCACAGGCGTCGACGACGTAAAAACTACACCAACTCTTTGGTCTCCATCTCTTTCTTCGCATTCGGCTCAGATAGACGGGTCGCTCTCGAGGATAGACGGGAAGGAGGTGGGAATGATTGCATCTCCTGGACCACCCGAGAGAAGAAGAGTTCGTTGTCAGATACGACTGCCAAGCAACTAGATTGACGAAAGACTCGCGTAGAGAAAGATTAGCTCGGTACGATGAATGAAGAACCGTTTATGGAGGCTGTTTGAGCATAGATACACAGCAACACCCTAGTAAATATAATTACCAGGAGGTCATGCTTACATCCTCATTGAAAGAGAGTTTTATATTTTATTTTTCTCAGTCCATGTGGGTGGTGCTATAATGACAAAAGCTCTAACCACTCAATACTTCTTACAACTCAACATTTCGAGTATGACTAGAGCACTGGCTAACAATAGGGGCAGCCAGGGTTCAAATCACTGCAAATCCTCTTGTTTTTCAGAGGAAATCCGATCCATACTTGAGTGTCTCGTGGAGGGTACTTAAAATACTCCATCTGTTGGATGAGGCGTTAAACAATGGTCCAATTGGTACCTTCCGTTAAGAGCAAGCTAATTCCGACGCCGAGTTTCTATCCACCCTTCCTACCTTACCTTTATCCTATGGAGCCAATGGCGTTAGTTATCAATCAAGTGTGTGACGTTTGACACAATGGAGGGTGTCGATTGCTGAGGTAGATGGAGAGGGCACTGCGCCATCAAACTGTAGCCAGGCAACCGAATTAACGACCATATTGTTTACTCCTTGCTCTTTCCTTAAAGTTCTTAAGATAGCATGGCGAACTGGACAAATCATGGTCGGTTGCGAGAACATTTTGTAATGGAATTAATAGTTATGAGATCCATTAAGTTATAGATCTCTTTAAATATATACGGGTTAAAGGAACACATCTACTATTTACTTAACTAATTTACCAAGTGTTAAAAGCTTCGAATATTTGATCTGATCATCTCAGCTGGAAAATATTTACGAAAGTTTTGCCGATGAATAGTTGCTAATGCAGATAATAACTAGTCAGTATGAGTAAACATTTTGGTCATTTGTCTCAATACAACTCCTTAATGTAGTTATTAAGTCTCCTAGCGGTTCATTGTGCATTCGCCATCTTAGCTACTTATGGAACTCCTAACTCCATGCCATTATGAAACCAATGATTATAACGAATGTTTTTGTTACACTTGTTGATTGGTTGCCGTGGCTTATGGGTCGCATAAATTTATGGAATACATGTGTGTTTCCTGAAACTGGCCATTAGTGGATAAAAAGCAAGACTCTTCTCCATCTGCTCGAAATCTGACCAAATTTTTCTCCATAAATGCGGATTATTGTTGATGTAAATACTAAAAAATGTATGGGAGGTGAATGCATTTAAAAAGTAAATGAATGCTGTTATTTAATGAGTTATCACAAATAAGGTAAACATCGTAACATTGGAAAATCATTGCGTCAAAACATAAGCGCTGAAAGAAATTCGGGGTTAACAAAGATTATTTCAACAGATTCAGGCGAGATATCGTGGAAGTTCGTCATATTATAACAGAGACAACAGTGGCACTTTTCCAATAGATATTTTTATCAGCACGACGCGTTTCAGCTCACAGAATCATCATCTGGTACAAGTGAAGGCTCTGTGAGCTGAAGCGTTTCGTGCTCTTAAAAAAATGCTGTGGAGAAGTGCCATTGTTTTTTCTGCTTTAATAAGTTGACAAAGATGGTGGAAAGAACACCCCGCGTTATAGCTTTTAACATTAGCAACCCTAGCAAGCTCCCACTCCATCAAAGTCAGTGGTTCCGATAATGCCCTGGAGAGTCTTCTTCTCATTTATTGAGATATCACTTGTCTATGGAGTCTTTGATTAGAAATTTATATTTTGAACGAACGTGGTATTTTATAGAAAATGATTTATGATGGGAAAATGCCGTTAACGATTAACTGGACTTGTTTTTTGCATGAAAAAACACAAAGGCTTACCTTACAAGCAAATTATCAACGTACAAATTTTAATAATTTGTTCGGATTTTAATTATTTGATCAAACTAGTACACTTGCGTTAATCGTTTAGGTCGGAAATTTGATGTGTAAATTACCTGAAAAAAGTGCGGTCTCCGGGCTCCAGGGTGTAAACACTTCAGATTTGAAATCTTTCTGGCAAACATTTTAATATTTAATATTTTCTTTCATACAGTCCACTATTTCGTACTAATGTCTCTTTCTCCGAGCAATTAATGACATGGAGCGGGACATTCGTAACAGTGGGTTTTCAGCTAATGTAGGTAAAAATAATATGCTCTTTTTTTAACCATGTTGGTTACATAAAGATATGTCTTCTTCCCAATGAGGAATATTACGAATGAATGAAAAGGAATTCATTGATCTAGGACTTGCTACCCTCTAAGATAAGAATGCAAATCTCGTAATGAGTAAAACATGAAAATAACACTATACACTCAGTAAATTGTTGTGAGGGATTACTAAATGAACACAAGGGAGCTGAGTCCCTCCATTACATGAATGATTACATAATGGAATTGAATATGCTACAAACATAAAATAGAGTTAGAAAACAATTGTAATGATATTAAAAGATAAATACAATAAACAACAAACAAATTATAGAGACCATAGCAAACGGACAGTAATGAGTCGATGATGAACAAACAATGACAAAAATCCAGGAGGTAGAAAAATTGAATGAAGAATGATACATTTGATAAAGTGGCACATGAATTAAAAGGCATTTAGTTATCAGCTACATATCTTTGACTGACTACTACACGCTAGGCTTAGGCTGCTTGAGAAATTGAGAACTGATATTTTTCAGAGCGACAGAGAATATTATCATGACTCCTCCCTACATCTCTAGGTCTGACAGATGCGATAAAATAAGAGAGATACATAGCCGAACAGATAGGTACGAAAACTCGTTCTTTCCGCTTACAATTAGCGATCGCTATAAAAACTGAGCTCCAGTAAATACACTCCCGTCGTCAAATAATAGACATCACCCTCTTTCCTCCCAAAACCTTATCCCTTACATGTTTACACGGCTGGTGACCTAACACCCCCTGCCTCACGTCCATGCGGTGACTCACAGGGTATTATGTAGATGTAGATAGGTTTTAATTCGTAGTTGGCTTTTTTTACCCCATCTGGGAGGGTATTCCAGAAGTTAAATACTATTACCTCAAATGAATTATGAAAACAGTTGTCCGATGAGATGAATAGTATAGAAAATTTACTTCAGTTTTCGTAGTTATATTGGTGGTTTTAGACATATTTTAAGCAAACACACAAATATTCGGACTTTTAATTAAGAAATTATGAGTAGAGAAATAAGGCTAGAAAATACTTCCATCAGTTTTGGTGGTCAGCCTTCCGATTTCCCTAAGGTATGGGAGGAATAAAATAAGGGGTAAGTATGGAAGTAGATGAATGAACGTTTTTTTATATCTTAACCCTTAATCGGTGACGTGCGGTCTGACAGACCGCTGCAATTTTTAAATTATGAATATTTTCAAATAGATTTTTTCAAAACGTTTGTAATTCTTGTTACCTTCGTAAATTTGTCTATTAAGGATGTAGCATCCTCAAAATATTATAAATTTATCCTTTATTTCTGTAAAATGGCATTTGAATTTCATGAGCGGTCTGTGAGACCTCACGCCACTAAATTTCAAAATCACTAGTCGCTATGCTGGTGGATATGATTACGGAAGAGGCTAAATAGGCTAATCTACGCGATTGTAATAGTATATGAATAAAGATCTCCTTGTTTGTACCATTTGATTTTCATGCAGTGTGCATTATTTATTTATAAATTTTTAGAAAATACGTTCGGTAGGATAGAATGGTTGCTCAAGCTGATGACGCTCGCAAAAAAATCCTTCTTTTTCAGAAATTTTCTCACTGCTAGCCCTATAAATTTAAAACGTGTTAGAGATTTTGTTAACAATTATAATACAACCACGGTATATTGCCTGCTATTGTGTCTGTGTGCCTAGCCTGTACTCCTTGTAAGCAATACGCAGATCATGTAAAAATGACTTTGAATCTCGAAATTGTTCCCTTCTTTGGGTTATTGACCTCCTGTTTAGTCTTTGGGATACGAGTATCAAAACAACGAATTTTACTGACGGAAGAAATGGAAAATGGCCAGGAAGAAATCGGGAGTAAAACGTCGTACTGCAAGTGCCGTTACTTCCAAGTTCGTGAGAGAGATATTTTCCGACTATCTTTGTCAGCTAGTTTTATACTACAATAGCTTGGAAAACCATTAAGTTCGGAGTTTTGCTAGTGATAAAAAAACCCGGGTGACTCCCGCCGGCCCCTGTTTTTTTTCCATGCCCGTGTAATGTAAACGCCCGGACTGTCCTCACGCTCACCGTCCTGCCTGGTGGTCGTCTGATATAAGGACACACGCCGGACGTGTGTGGAGGGGACATTTTTATAAAGCCTAAGCTCGGAGGGTAGAAAATCCTCCGCTTTTCTCACGAGTACAAATGGTACGATACAAAACTGACCCGGTTGCTCCCATTTCCGATTTATTGTGTTGTCTAATAAAGAACTCCCAGCGCTGCTATTCATTGGGCACCACAACCTGCATTTCAGGGGCCGTCGTCCTTCAAAATGTACATCCCCAGCAAGCCAGCCTAGTACGGTTGGCAAGTGATGGGCTTGAATGACGCTGAAACAGTTATCTGCGTAGTGTGTATTTATACGTAGGAAAAGGCACTGATGGATTACGTTTGTCAGAGGAAGACCAAAAGTCGTCGAAGCCAACTAAATCTGTTCTTCGTCTCAGAGCAAATCTTGGGGTCCCATAGAAAAATCATGGTGGATAATTGATACACATCTATTGAGCTGGTAGAAAATTTGATAGGGAAAGGACTGTCATATGTCGGCACAATTAGAAAAAATTAAAGGGTTAAATTAAACCTAATGGGTTTGTGCCATCTAAAGTGCGTATGGTGGGCTCTTCATCCTATAGTTCTTTCCACTAACAAGACTCTAGTTTCCCATATTCCGAAGAGAAATAGGGCTGTTTGTTTGGTTTCCTCAATGCACCATATGAAGAGTGACGATATTGAGTCAGGGAAACCAGAAATGATGGCATTTTATAACGCAACCAAGGGTGGCGTAGATATATTGGATATAATGTGTTGTAGCTACTCAATCTGCCGAAGAACAAGGAGGTGGCGGTGTTTTTCAGACTATTAGATATTTCCTTTGTCAAATTCTCTTTGCTTTGGCAGTCTGCGAAAGACAAAAAAGATACGACAAGTTTTGATTTTATAAAATCGGTAGCTGCAAAACTAGTAAGGCCCCACGTGAAAACGAGAATGTCCAATCTTAGGCTTCCAAGACAGGTACGAATAACTATTGGACAGATCTCCACTTTCCGTTGGAATAGGCAAATGAAGTTGAAAAACTAGAAAAGGGGTCTACTTGTAGACTGTGCCGTTCACGAAAAAGCGAAAAACTTCTTTCTTGTGTTTCAAATAAAAAAACTCCTTGAGCTTTGAATGCACAAAAAAATTGGAAAGACTGAGCCAATATGGAGGTGTGAGGGATTTTTCGAAAAAATCCTAATTTTGATCAATTGCAGATTTCATTAAAAAAATGTATTAAATGAAATGTTTTCAATGGTGTATTATTATTGAACATAACTAAATAAATATTTAAGGGCTAATTTTCAACTCTAGGAAAGTATTAATGATTTATTACTCTAATAATTATTTGTGTTTTTTCTTTCGATTTTTTTACCCTGTTTCAAATAATAATTTACCCTGAAAATATGGTTAGTGCTGATATTTTAGAAAGCTAATTATGGATTAGAGACAAAGCTCTGAGAGGCATAAAATATAAACCGTACAATAAAAATTCCACAACAACATTTAATTAATGTTTAATGAATTGCGGTCTCGCAGACCGCACGTCCATGGTAGTGGGACAGGAATTGCACGTCACTGGTTAAGGGTTAAAAGACGTTGCGAAAGTATGCCGACGTGAAGAACTCAGTAGGAGGGAATAAAAGGGTCATTTGAAGTAGTTATATGAGTGATTTTAAAGATTTTTTTGAAGAAAACGTACACATATTTGAGATTTTTATTGAGAAATCATGAATACCATAACATACACGCAAATAACATTGGGCCGTGTTAGAAGCACTTCCCTTCGTCATTCAAGACATAAAGGACGAGTGAACCGCGCGACGCGTAACGGTATCTTGCGGGAGATAAGATCGCCTCATTATTCTCTTCCCCGACTCATAAAAACGCCGTGGTCTTGGAGACCGCCGCCACTCTCAGCTCATCTGGAGAGGGCAGTAGCACTCCTTACGCGAAAACAAGCGAAAGAAAGGGAGGCGAAGCAAGGAAAATATTTCCAGAGAGATAAAGGAGGAAAGGCTCGAACAAAAAGTAACTCCTCCTTCTCCTCACGAGTTCAAAGACGGAGCGCTAACGATAAGGGACGCCATCGCCGAAAAACGAGGGTAAAAGGACTGGCATTCACGCGCACACACAAACAAGAGGACTGTCTCGCGCCAAAAAAATACACCTTGTGTATCGCGAAAAGGTCTTCCTGTATCCGAGGACAGGAAAGAAGAAGAGAGATGGATACGGGGGTCCTCTGAAATGGCAAGCAGACAGACAAAAAGAAGGGAGAAAAGAGAGGGGGAGATGCAGCCGAAAGAAAAGGAGCTAGCCATGCGAAAAGATTGGAGACGAAGAGGTTGGCGGAGAAGGAGAAAGAAAGGTCCCAGGAGAGGGTTGGAAGAAAAAAAGAAGAGTCAGTCAAAGTAAAGCGGTAGACGAGAAGTGTTCCACAAAAAGGGATTTTAGCCGCCTGATGTGAGACTGATTGATTACTTAGTTATTGTGGATCACTTTAAAAGAGGACCGGATTGGAGGAGGGAATAAAGTAATGGTTTTTATTCCTTAACTCTCTATGGACGAGCAAGTCAAATTTGTTACGTTTCAAAGCCAGCCCCTGTTGGCGGAGGGGTAAAGTCCTCGACTGCAATTCCTGGGGTCGCGGGTTCCAGTTCCGCCTGGGTGGAATTTTCACCCCCCAGTGCATGGATGTATGTCAAGTTCTGTTGGTCCGGTCCCGGGAAAAACCTGATGACAGGCTTAGTAGCCCATTGGGATTCCAGGGACATACGGGCTAACAGAATCGTCCGAAATGCAAAAAAAATATTGAAATATCTGCTTTCTAAGAGGTTTTTCCATTTAGTTGCCGCGCTAGACAAAATTGTAACGCGTTGAATAATGTGAGTGGAAAGTTGCGTATCTTTCGGCGGTTTGTCAAACAATTTAAATAGATGAATGTGTGACGCTATTCACTGACGACGGCGTGCCTGGTCGAGCTCTGAAATAAAGTTTCAGCTGTCATGTGAAGAAAAAATGGGGAAAGTTTAAAAAAAGGTACGTTATGAAGATAATTTTGAAGGTTAACTTATGTAAATATTATTATTAAAATAATTATTTAAAATTAAAGATATACAAATACGTCAAGTTTAAAAATAAATGTCATTATCTAATAATTACAATTTATTTGCAAAAATGCGTAGTTTGCCCAAAAAACCTTACAAAAACTAATATTGTAGCAGTTTTGTTTTCATGCTGACGTTTCGTAAGTCCGTCCATATAGGGTTAAGCGCCGAGTTCGAGTACCAAGAGATGCAGATTTATTTTAGTCATTGCATTTACAAATGATATGATACGAAGTCTCTCGCATGGGTGCATATATACAAAGGGTTGAAATTCGCCATGAAAAACTCGATTGACTTTGAATTTTGACCGGGATTTGAACCCGGATCTCCCAATTGTCGGTTAGGTGTGTTATCCACTAACACTACCAAGCTATCCTTCTTCGGGTCGAATTTCGAGGAGTATAATATCTAGTACGCGTAAACCCCCCTCGAAATTCCCATTGAAGGAAGATGGCTTGGTGTTGTTACTGACTTACACACCTGACCGGCTATTAAGAGAATTGGGTTCGAATCTCGGTCAAGTCAAATTTATTTGACGACAAATTTCAACCCATATTTTCTCAGGTGAATCCCGTTCCCGGGAGAAACGAAAAATGAAATGTAAAAGAATGGGTATCCCTCAAAATAATCTCCTTATATTGCTTGTGTTTTGCAGACGATCAGATACTGATAGCCCAGGACTACGGTGACTTATCTTGAACGGCACGTTTGCGAATTGATGAGTAAAGATATTAGGGTCTGTAAATAAATATCAGAAAGGCTCGATTTTTGTGCATTGAAGGAGCACTAGGTAAATTAATGCTGGGAGATGTGCAGGAAATACAATACTGATGTAATTAGTATAAATAGACTGTGATTACAAGTAATTAAAAACTAAAAAGTTATTAAGCGATAAAACCTTTTTCCTTGACAAGTCTTTTACTATGTATTAATCTCTCTTAATTATGTCTACCTTATGATATGACAAGGTTAAGGAGGCTCATCTTTAGTTTTCTCGCCGAATTATACCTAGCACCTCACTAGCTAAATATGATAATCACAATGCGTGAGGAAAGTTTTTTTTTGCTATTTTCTTCTTGAAAAATTCCAGTTTACGTCTGGGAAGATGGCGTGTGGAATTTACATAACGAGGTACTTAAAATTTCGCTTCATTTTTTTTACATCTTTACACGGCTGGTGTTCTCACACCCCGTTCCACACGACTATGCTACGTGGTATGTAGATGCCGGTCTCAGGGTTGGTTACCGTGCACTGCTGATCTGGAAGCCTTTTTCTCTGTTCACATTATTTCTGTGGTTTTTGATTTCATCAGACTTCTTCGCAATCCAGTCCTAGTAACTAGCAGCGTGGTGAAGAAGCCTAGCTCCCTCGAAATGGACCCTGTGTCCATTCTCAAGGCTGTGTTCGGCTGTTGCTGATTTCCTGGGGAGGAAGAACCTGGTGCATCTTTCATGTTCTTTAAGGCGTGGCTCTATAGTACCTCCAGTTTCATCGGTGTGAACCTTCCCATATTCACACGTTATATAGTAAATGCCTGGTGTTTTATATTCCAGGTCGTCCTAAGCGGTACCCAGGATGTCTTTAATTTCTCCCCTCGGTTTATGCACCGTGGTCGCGTTTTGCCGGTATTCTTGCGTTCTGGTTTGAGATCCTTGGGACGTGGATGAATATGTAAAACGACTGGCCGAGTGATGCCTGGTTATAAGCTAATCAGGCCAATAATAAACCTGTGTACGTCTAAACTCCTCAATCAGTTGTCCACCTAATTTTATCGCAATATGCAGCCTGTAAGAGACTAATTCATGTATGTTTTTGGTGACCGAAATTAATTTTGAAAAATGAAAACGAAGGCTTAGAATTCATGAAAACTGTAATTTTATACCGATCCTAGTTTCAGCCAATCATTGTTGGATTTAAGGCCATCATTTGTTGTTTGTCATAATGACAATTGTTTGCCAAGACCATTGCCGGTAATAGATTATAGTTTGGATGGGTACAAAGCAATCACATTCGTACAAAAAAGTTTCACCTTGGAAACGGCCAGCCAATATGAAAACACCGGTTCCCGATCAGTTAAGCATTGAGACCTGTTAAGGATTGTCGTTCTCGTCTCGTATTTTTAAATAGTGATCCTCCTTATTCATACATACCAATCTCGCCGTTCCCTTCCGGGGTAGGCACAGTCACAAAGTTTCACTCATTAATACATATTTGTACACATTACTGTGCTTCAAGAATTTCCTCCATACTGACATATCCTTGCAAACCTTTTTTGCCTCTTTTACCCCCATACACTGCTTCATACACGCCCTCATGTTTGTAAGACTCCTAATATTCCTCCTCCTAAGAATTTCCTCAACCACAACTTTCTCGGCCTACCTCTCCCTCTCGCACCTTTCATTTCACTCTTATATATCCTTATCCTCCATATTTTGATGTTATTTACATAAACTCTCATAAAGGATTTTTCTTAGGTGAAAATATGATTTATTTTCAAAAATAGTTGAGAAAACATTCAAACTCCAACCTGTTAATATTTTGACGAGATCTCGGTGTTAGAAAGTTCTCATTTTTTAAATAAGGTATGTCTGGAGTGCATACACGTACCACTTCCCATGTAAAAGGACACTTCTTTTTCTTCAAAAAGCTCGGAAAGTAGTTCGGTAAGGTGCTGATATTTCAGTATTTTTGGAAGGGTGAAATAATTTTATTAAAAATTTAAACAAATTTGTTGACTTATTCGTGACAAGGTATTTTGCTCTATCTTAAGCTGGATTAAACCGGAAGTGCAAACTGCTGGCTAAAATAATTTTCTGCCCCGAGGCCTTAATGAGAATTCTTTCTTATCCAGTTATTTCTAATAGTAAATCCTATGAATCGAGAAATTCAACTGAGAAAAATTCGTTACCGAAGGGAGGAAAAAAAACATAATGTTGTCATCGAGTATTAGAGGATGATGAATGGTCTCAAAACTGTCTATTTTCCAGGATATAGAAGGTAGGAAAAATATCACTCTTTGTTTATTAGGATTTTGACCTAACTTTTCTCCTGAATGGATGTTTTCTTCCTTTTCCCTCCTCATATCTTCCAATTAAACGTGATATATGTAATGATATCGAGATGTTTTCGAAATTTATGAGACAAGTGAACCGTGGCTGCGGATGGAATGGTTATTTTACCAACCGGTAGGACATGAAGCGGAAAAAACTTCTTATCAGCTCCCATTATCCGTTGCTAAAGTGCACTGTCGAGGTATTTTTGTTAGGGTCATCCATTCTGACTCTTAATTTAGTGGACGTTAAGACGATTGCTTTTTCCGGAATCGTTCCCTCTCTCCCCTTCCCCCTTTCTGTCCTAATGTCCTCCGTTCCCTTTATTAATTATCCTGACATCCATCCCTTTCCCCCATAAGCTTGACCCTCCAGGCGGGCCTTAATCGGTCATTAGTTCTACCTTTAAGCGTATGAAGCATTATTAACAACCTATAATCTTCATCATTCCCAGACGCTCATTAATCTTGTCGTACCTATCATCTTCGCTGTTTGGCCATCTTGCAGTTTATTTATAAATCGCAGACAGAGTTAATTATTATGGCTACGGCGTATTGAGTGTGCTTAACGAGTGGTTATTACAATTATACATACGTCAAAAACAGGTGAACGTTAAAGTGTTATAATACCGTTTTATTAAAATTAATGGTTGAAGGCGTAACTTTGTTGAAAATTGTCGCGGGCATGACAAAAAGATATCCTTGTACTTATATTCCACGCGTTTAATGTTTATTGACGGCCCAGGTTTCGACTGCACAGCAATCGTTATCAAGGTCCTTCGAAAGAAAAACAGAAGAGATTCGTGGTTTGAGGCGATTTTAATATTTATTCGAGCTGGTAATTTCAGTTGAAAATCTAATTTGAACTCTAAGACTAGGCAATATAAATCTTCTCTCTCACATATCAAAGAAACCTCTTATTGCTTGCATTTTGTTTTAATTACGCGAGTTTTTATTCTACAGCAATCATTATTATCAAAGACTTTGATAATAATGTCTGTGAAGTCGAAACCTGGGTCGGCAATAAACATTTAAAGTGTGGAATATACTAAGATATTATTTTTCGTCATGACCGTTATCTTATTCAGTTCTGTTAATTATCATTTGTCGTACCATTCTTTGACACGTTCACTACTAGTTGTGACACAGTGTCGCGCGTTAGGATCTTTCCAGATGGTCGCCTGCAACGTGTATCCTTCGTGGCTCCCTTACTTTCAATGGGCCAGACTGTTCGGCCCAGAAAAACCAGCCGTAAAATTTAGCTCTGTAGTGAACGTATTCATAATTTCAATATATATTATGAAATTAAGTCCATGGAATCTCATAAAAAAGACTACAAATTCGGAGGCTACACGCTGAGGTTAAATTGCTTGAGAAATTCAGAGCAGGCGTGTTTCAAAGCGATACAGAGAATATAATTTTGACGCCACACTACATTTCTAGGTCCGACAGAAACGATAAAATAAGAGAGGTATACTTCCGAACAGATGTGCTTTCAAAAATTCGTTCTTTCCACGCACAACGAGTGACCGTAATAAAAACTTGTCTCCACTCCAGAACTTCCATAATACATTTATTACTCCACTTTGCCTCCAAAAACCTGTAAAAACTTACACGGCTGGTATCCTAACACCCCCTGCACCACACCCATGCGGCGGTTCGCAGGGTAGTATGTAGTTGTAGTAGTAGAAATTTAGGTCAAGATACGTAGAAAATATAGATTGCCTCAATGGGATTTGTTTACGAGTTACCGAAATGGTTGCTAGCGCCAGCGCTGCTGCTGTGACGCCACTGACGTCTTCACAGACAAGCCCACATGGAAGAATATTGAAATATGGATGATAAAAAAATGTCGTTTTCTTATTCAGCTCGATGAATTATCTTCTAAAATACCTTTATTTGGATTACATCAAAATGCATAACGATGTGAACACAACACATTAACTCACTTTACAAGACTCGCGGAATGAAAATATGCTGCAAGCATCAAGAAATTTCTTTGAAGTGTGAGGGAAAAGATTTACATTGCCCAGTCTTTTCAGCCCAGAGTTCAATTAGATTTCCCATTGAAATTACGGGTTCAAATGATAGCTATATCGTCGCATACCGCTGATCGCGTCTGTTTCTTCTTTCTGAGTAATAAAGGCTCTTAACGGCTGTGTATACGACGTCAGTGATGTCACGCAAACGGCCAGTCAATAGCTGCGCGGATCAGGAGTTCGCAATGTATTCATGTCTTGAGGCAATCTGTTCAGTCTGTCCCTATCAAAGCATTGTTATGACTTGGGTGTACGACGCCTAATTCAAACCAATTTCATATGTAAATATGTGAATTTTATTTTTCGGAATAAAACTTTAACATGTGATAGGAACCATTAAAACATTATAAAATGCACGTTTTTGCGTTTAGGGGAAGACCTGTACATTTGTATCGAGTTATTTCGAAATATTTGTCAAGTTACATAAGTGTACGAGTTAAAATAGCATAAATTTGCTTAGTAACCAAATCGGTAACATGCATTTTTTCGCATTTATCTATAAACATTACCAATGACGACGCGTATCAGAAGTTTCACACAAGGTTTTCCCGAAATAAAATTGCTCCAACCTCCTTAAGACGATTCAACATCCTATAAAACTCGATGCCAACATTATCCGGTAAAGTTTACATTCCTCGCACCTGTAGCGAAGTTTCTCAATGGAATCACTGGATACGATTCGTTGATGTAGATGAAGGAATGGAGAATTCTCCTAAACTTGTGGAACAGCATTAAAAAAACTAGGTTTTGTTAAAGGTATAATAGGATGGCTCTCGGATGAAAAAGTCAAAGAGAGATGCTATTTCGCTCTGACTAGGCCACGTCGCGAATACGCCGCGAGCATTTGGGACCCTGGTCATAAAGATTTTACCAAAAAAAATAAAATACAAAGGAAAGCAGCGCGTTTCGTTAAAAACGTCTACGAGTGTACATATAGTGTTTCACGACTTTTTAGAGGGATTAAGGTGGGAACCCCTAGAGACTCGGAGGGTACACGCTAGGCTTAGGTTGCTTGATAAATTCATAACTGATATTCTTCAGAGCGACACAGAGGATATAATCATGACTCCTACTACATCTCCAGGTCTGAAAAATGCGACAAAATAAGAGAGATACACCGCCAAACATATAGGTACAAAAACTCGTTATTTCCGCGCACAATAAGTGACCGCAATAAAAATTGAGCTCTTCTAAATACACTCCTATAATACATGTCACCATTTCATCTCCCAGAAACTTACATCTTTACACGGCTGGTGACCTAACACCCCCTCCCACACGCCCATGCATCGACTCGCAAGGTATTATGTAGATGTAGATGTAAACTTGAGAGATAATAAAATATTTTGTTATCAATACAGTGTGCTCGTGGTGGTGAAGATGGCTACTATGAGCACCGCTCGAGTATGGTAGATATAATTCCTTCCGAAAGTATGGGGAGGACAAAAATATATATCTTAATCTCGAATTTATCCGCGACAGACGAAATGGATTTTATCTTTAGGAATAGGTCTCTTAAGGTCTTATAGAGGGGGGAGGGGTATGTCGATTCTGACCTTCAAAATGAAGGAAGTCTGTTCCTTTGATAGCATACCTATTGTGTAGAAAATGTAGGCGAAGTTTACATGTACCCTAAAGTGCATGTCACTGATAACTCATCCCCTGCCAAATACCCCAAAGTTGGCTTGCAGAGTAATTATGTATGTAGATGGAGATAAAAAGAGTTATCTTTATCATGAAGCCACGAATGAACGATAAACTTTCTTCTTGTGCGGTAATATAGTTTTACCAGGAAGATATCACAAAAAAATCCGGAAAAAGGAAGGTATGTACTCAATGGGAGCGATCAAGAAAACAAACTTGTCCTTGGTGATTTGGAAAGGAAGAAAAACGGAAAATTGGATTTTAGGAAGCTGCTCGAACACGACTTCATGATGTGCTTTTTGATGCGAAAACCCCGCCTGTTCTCCCTCGACTTGACGGGGTGGCGTCAGTTGAAGTAGCTAAATATGTCATTCTTCCGTCCTTCAGGGATATTATAACGCGTGTTAGGCATCCCCGAAATGAGTACATACCTTCCTTTTTCCGGATTTTTTTGTGATATCTTCCTGGTAAAACTATATTACCGCACAAGAAGAAAGTTTATCGTTCATTCGTGGCTTCATGATAAAGATAACTCTTTTTATCTCCATCTACATACATAATTACTCTGCAAGCCAACTTTGGGGTATTTGGCAGGGGATGAGTTATCAGTGACATGCACTTAAGTGTACATGTAAACTTCGCCTACATTTTCTACACAATAGGTATGCTATCAAAGGAACAGAAACTATTGAATTTATGTATATTTCAACTACATAAACGAGATACTTCAATTACGCGGAGATCATGCGGAACGTGATGTTAGTATTACGTGGAAGATTAAAAAACAAGCCTTAGGAAGGAAATAAACTAATCAGCTGCTCTACTTGTCGACTGGTTCGGCCTATTAGTAGCGTGTTCGACTCTCCTTCCGGTGGTTCGAGACCAAGCGACGGAACTACCTGGCATGCCAACCACCGCATTTGTCCCCCTAGAATTTCTGCCCTGCATTCTAAGTAGATGAGAGCAATACATGATATGATGGCATTCCTGCATGTAATGATCCACGGTAAATATTCCGGAGGTAAAATAGTTCCCCAAATCCGTGGGGTACATCAGTCAGGGAGGACAAATGCAGGATAGGAACACCTGTCACCTAATCTAATTCAAAGTCTCATCGGCCGCCATAAAGGCCTCACATCCATCGCGGGAAAAACCACATTTTGCACAGTATTCTGGTCTGCTGTCTACATCCCTTATTTTATTCGCATGATCTGATATACCGTAGCATGTTGGAGTTCGTAAGATATTGATAACTTCTTCGGAATATAAATCGGTTTTCGACTGACATGAAAGATTAAGTCTGATTTTCAATCGGCGGCCTGAATGCGATTCCCGTTCCAGTTGTTGCAAAAAGTCAGGAACACCAATGAGACTGTCCTAACGGCCTTTCACATATCTTGCCATTCTTCCCTGTTCGCGTTATAAATCGGTTTTGATGCTTAAAAAATTGTTAATTTTGGGAGGGATTTGATATTTTATTTATTTATTTGCGGTACGTATCTCGCTGATCTTCTCTGCTCGCGCTCTATTTTTTTGCCTAACACTTGAGGATACAAAATACTGGCAGCGTATTCCAAGTGGTAGAATATGATGCAATGAAAGATGATTAAACAATTTATCGGTAGCGATGGTGGTGGCAAGGGCGAATGAATACTCATAATTAGTTTGAATGGTCCATTTTCTTCAAACAAGCGTCACTCGGGATAGTAAGGTAGTTTCCGTTTTTGACAACCATAGTTCCCAAGGTTGAAAACTTTGTCGCCCACTGCAAGTGTTCTGTTATTCATATTCAAAGGCATGTTAATACGATGCATGTACTCGCCTGTGAACAATTGCACAATAAAATGAAGAATAAGTTAAAATTTGCTATTTTGTGGTTGAGGGGAAATTTTATCTATTCACGCATTTGAAAGTCGACGGCAAACCCAATCTCCGATCGAGTCGCGTGAGAAACCTATACATATACATTCACGCAGTAATACATTCCTTATATCCCATATCTGTTTGCGTTCATTCATCAATCGCTCTGATTGATCTTATCCCTCACATCGTCTCATCAGGGTTCCGTTTGAATGTTAATGAGCTATTAAAGGCAGTGCCAATTGTGAAAATGTGTATTTGTTATACAATACCTGGCCCCTGTTCTTTCGTCGTATGGTTCCTTGCCGCGATGTCTTTACGATTGAGCCGGGGTTTTAGGAGGGAGATGTGGCAACCTTGTGCTCTAGGGGGGGATCAAAGAAAGGAGGCATCCATATGCTGGAGCATAGTAAAATTGTATTGATGCATGTTTGTTGCGAATGTCGAGATGTATCGCCCTTTCTTTTGGTTGGCCTCCCGCCTCGTCGAGTGGTGATGCGACACTGCTCAGCGGACCCACATTGAGAGGGAATGGGAAACAACTGCATACGTAAGAGGAACCGTTACAGTATGCACCCATGGTCCTCATTTTATTTATACCTGACATTGCCGTGCCACAATAAAACGCGTCGTAGAATCGTGTCAATAAAATTTCATGGAAAAGTGCGATATATATATATTTAAACAATATCGTAACGTATCCACGTATCTCAAAAGACACCGCCCATTCCATACGCATCGGTCTCTAATCTGCAACACGGAATCTACTTCGAATGAATCGACCGCCTGCAGTATATTTATGTACATATGTGTGTATAAGTATGTATTTTATCCCTCTCGTCCGTACCCTATACCCATTTCCTTTCTCACTCATTAATCCTCTCTCCCAGGGTGCGCCGTGCGATCGGCCTCTGTTTTTTTTCTCGTCTCTATCCCCCACATCACCATTCGTCGTAAGTTCTCGAGAGAGGGCCCCTCCTCGCCACCCCGTATAAATCCATGGGGCCCAGCACAGTTCCCTGGCGGACTCCTGCTTATCTCTCGTCCCTCCCTCTTCCCACTCTTCTGACCGCTCCTTCTCCATGGAACGCCCCCTGCCATTTATCCTATCTCATCCTCTGCCTACCGTCCCTCGTCTCTTTCGATTCGATCCTTAAGCTCCGCCTTGAAGTGAGCTACCTTCAATTCCCTTTGGAAGCGTCTCCTGGTACTTTCGCCATTCAGCATTATCTTTCCCCATTTCAACACCACCTTCTGTTCCTGATCCATTGATGCAAGTTTGCGTGCCCATCATTTAAGGCTTGCCTATAGTGGTAACGAGCTTATATATCCAGCATCATTAATAGTTCAAGCCTAAGATTGGTTGACTGTAGCCCTTTACCCTTCTCTATCAAATGCTTGGTCCCATACTTCCTCGTAGCTCTTCCTATGCATTTCCCTATTTATTTAGTACATGAAATTATTCCTGGGTCTTCTTCTAGGAACTTTTCTCTCTGTTTTACCTTTAATTATGTTCTTCACGAATCCGTTATGCTTCCAGTAATGTCCAATCCATCTTCTTTTCTGTGTCCAATCTTCTTCTACTCATGTGTAAACTTCATCATATCTTATACTGTCCGTCCATTTGATCTTAAGTATCCTCCTTCAGCTCAAGGTTTCGCAGGCTTCTAGTCTTTTCTGGTCAGATTTTCCAATGGTCCATGCTTCCGGTCCATAGAGTGCTTCACTTCATACGAATGTTTTCACATACTATTTCCTTGTGTGTAGCCCTACCTTCTTTGAGCGCAGCAAATATCTTTTTTTTCATGAATGCTTTCTTAGCTTGGGCTAGTCTTCGCTTGATATCCATTTTACATCTTCTGTCCCACATGATGCTACTTCCGAGATAGGTGAATGAATCCACTTGCTCTAATTCCTCTCCTCTCAGGGAGCTGAATGTACCGATGGAAGTACAACGGATATCAAGCGGAAAATAGCCCTAGTTGAGAAGGCGTTCACAGGAAAAAGGCAACTACTGTACTGAAAGAAGATAGGACTACAAATTAGGAAACAGTATGTAAAAACATTCGTGTGGAGCATAGCCATCTATGGATCGGAAGCATGGACGTTTCAGACATTATGAAGCCATTTATGAAACCAATAAATTAATGATTTATTTCTGCAACAATTGTTGATTGGTGGCCATGGATTATGGATCCCGTAACTATGTTGAATACGTGTGTATCGTTCCTGAAATCGGCCAAGAGATATATCTGTTACCATATGCTAATGAACTGTGGAAAATGTAGGTCTGTTCAGTCAATATTAGTAATGAAGCAACGAAATGAATGCGCATGAATCAACTATATGATGAACGGTGCCAAGCGCAATTTTTCGGGTCACTGAGTGGAGGGCAGGGGACTGCAAATTGTAGGCAGCACTGACAACATAACTGTAATCAACGTGAGTGGGGATGTAATGCCTTGCTGCATGGTAGAGATATTTATTAAGTACACAATCTTATTGATACAATTTATTTTTCCAGACGGAGGAGAAGCGATTTCCGTACACACGTTTGGGATCGTTACGCGCCTCTCCCTCTCTTTTTTTAACAATCAATCTCCAGCAGAACAAAATAATTTAAACAAAGGAACATTTTCGGTCAATGCAACCGACAAATAAGTTATATAATAAAACACATGAAACGACCACATACACAAAATAACGGGAGCAAAAATAGACAGGAGCTGTCAGACGCATGAAAGAAATATTGCATTATTAATGGTGCAATAATACAGTTTAACATGACAGAAATTGTAAGTGATCAAATGGAAATATCCAAGTAAACCTCTAACTTGAATCATTTTTTCTTTTTTATCAATTTTAATTAAGTCTTCAAGGTTAAAATTCCAGTTTCTGATTCATCCTACGTTGTAAGTTGACACCGCTAGAAAGGGTTAAAATTAATAACTTTTTAGATTTTCGGGATAAATAAATGGAATTGTGGAAAAACTATTGCACCTACAGGGCCCATCTTTAGCACACTTTTAAAGTATGGCAATACCCTCACTTTTTTGTAGGTTTCATAAGATTTCAACAAATATGTGAAAATTATAAACAATTAATAAATTGTCATTTTTCGTGATTTTGTATAATAAATTTTTTATTTATGAACCGATTTTAGTTTTAAAAATCTCGTTTTGTAGATAATTTTATTTCTTACGATTTTTATGATCCGCTTTTCTCTATGATACATAGTTTTCCGGGTACATTGGAAAAAGTGATTTTGCCCTCAAATTGTTTAAAGAAAACGAGAATCGATGAAAGTTTTTGAATCTAGAGATAAGAGGACTCTTCCAGTACGCCCTCTTAAGTTTTTCGCGATGAATTCAGGGGTAAGAAGTCTTTAAGTTTTGAATAAATATTATATAAATTCGGTTTATTTTCCTGTCTTATTATGACAAACTTCTACCACACAACGCTTGAACCTATCAAACTTACTAAATCATCACAAATCATGAATTATGCAAGATAGTTACGAAGTAAAGCAGATGAGGATAGAACATAATGGAATACCGTACAGGGGAGAACTATCCACAAAAATAGGTTTTCACATTCTGCACTCTCAACATGAATTTTTTCACATGCTGTTTCCTAGTTAGTAGCTCATCATCTTTTATCACAACAGTAGTCTTTACCCTATGAACGTTTCCTTAGTTTAGGCTCTTCTTCGCCTTTCTTTACCTTTTTACGTTTCAAGAGTAAATTGCCTTTAAGTTCAAACGGATGGTGGCCATTCTTACGTCCGCTAATTCGTCCATTCCGTCGTGTTATCTATAGGAAAGTAAGAAAAGAGTGGTTGTTATTGCGGTTGTCAGGCCACAGTTTGATGATGTCATGTACCTCAATGGTTAAAAATCATAATATAAGACCATATAAATGAGCAATGGAGTCTTTTCCGTGTGTGGAATGAACGAATACAATCAACCGATTCGGGGAATAGGGAATCCCTCTACTGTGCGCAAAAGAGCAGGTTTTCCCAGCGCCACCTTATGGCGGAGAAATTCTCGCCGAGAACGAGAGCAGATAACTCTTGAGGTCAACAGAAAAAAAATGCATAAATATGCCCAAAATTTGTGACGGACTCCATAATCTTCTCCTCCGTTCTTTTATTTTATTTTTGATTTCCGATTTTCTTTTCATTTCCTCTCTATCCCAATGTCCGTCTGCTCGCCCACTACAAAATCTTTTCCTGACTTTTTCACCCCCATTCCTCCTCCACAAAACGCTTTCCGAAGCCCTTCCTTCCCTACCTTTCGTCCAATTTCCCTCTGCTACAGTCCGCGCTCTAGTGAGTACCTTCTTCTCCGTTCTTTATTTTCCTCCCCTTTAACCTTCCATCATTCATAACCTTATGGCAGTTCGAGCGAGATGAGATACTTCCCTAATCATGACGAAAACCATGTTGTAATTTTACAGGTTAATGTCAGCAGATGTAAGGGATCATATATTAAATATTATATCATTAATAGTGCAATAATATACCCTTAACTTCCAGCAACATTTATTTGCATTTAAGAAAACTCCTACTCAAGACATTAGTGTGGAGTGTTTCGCTTTATGGTAGTGACACATGGGCACTTGGTATAGATGGAAGAAAGAGAATAGAGGCCCTTGAAATGTGGTGCTACCGGAGAATCCTCAAAATATCTTGGATGGAGAGAGTGACTAATGAAGCGGTGCTACGGAGAGCCGATGAGATGCCATGTCTGTGAAATACAATTAGAAAGAGACGATACACCTGGATAGACCACATTATAAGACATGAGGGACTATTAGGAACCATCATAGAGGGCTCAGTTCAGGGTAGAAGAGGCTGGCTCAAGATCGGGCGGAATGGAGACGGAAAACGACTGCTTCAAATCAATCTACGTATAGCTGGCCTGAGAAGAAGAAAAATATACTTTTAGGTGTCATAAATGTTAAGGAATTAAATAAATATATCTATTTAAGTCTTTACGAAGTGACGCCTGATGTCGTCAGGTTTATTCATTCTAAGATGCTGGTATAGTGTTCGAAATGACGGAGGATGGCATTTAAGGTAGTTTGAGCGAGATAGTTCTATAATTATGGTGGGGATCACATTCGAATCGTACGTTTTAATTTCAGCATGTATAGGAAGCATGGAGTACATAATGCAATGTTGATGGAGCAATAATATACTTTTATTTGACTGAAATTCTGAAAATTAAATGAAAATATCCATATAAGGCTTTAACTCGAACCATTTTATTCACGCGGTACGTGTATAAATCCTAAAAAAAGGAAGGTTTTTTTTTTACGATGCTGAAAAAGTTTACTGCGGTGAAAATATAATTTATTTAAAAAAATATTGAGAAGACATACAAACTACGCACTGATAATTTTTTGACGAGATTTAGGTGTTATAAACTCTTCAGTTTTTAAATAAGTCTTGAGTGCATACATGCAACATTTCCCATACAAAATGGCAGGTGTTTTTCGTTCAAAATCTCGAAATTAGTCCGGTAAGAGGCTGATATTTTGGAAGGATGAGATGATTTTCTTTACATCTACGAAATATCGTGATAGCCACCACTAGGGTGTGTGGCACGGGGTGATTCCACACCAAGCACGCAGCACTCAGCCCTGTTCAAATCAGAACCACGCACGTTCCCCCGGATGCCAGGCTCAGGCCAAAAGCAGTCAGGACAACGGTACGCAGTCAGACAAAAAACCAGGAGAGTGATAGGTGGATGAGCATGTTACCATGCAGCACACTACTCAAGATATTACTACTGGTTAGTGGTATCAATGCGACAAATAAATAGTCCTACAAGATACTAAGGCATGCAGGAGTATATCATGCTGAAGATTGAATGCGTGGTTAGTATCCACAATTCATATTATGATATTTAGCATTACTGAAAAAACCTATTAAACCGAGTCTGTATCCTAGAACTGATCTATCACAAATATTATGGTCCCTTATTGTACGTGGAAAAAATGACATCTTAAATCTATCGGTTCTGCAGTCTATTTCCGTAATCTTATTCCTGTGATCGTTCCTACCATAATAGTTTGGCTCCAGCAAAATACCGAGCTTTAACTTCAAACCGAGACCAAATTCTATGCTTCAAATCAGAGTTTTCACAAGTCTTTTCTTTACCTATCTTTTCAAACCTCCCGCATCAGTTTTATGTCCAGAATAATTCAAGATAACTGTGTCTTCCCTTTGATAAGAATAACGAAATTCTACTCATCCACAATACTTTTCCGCAAATTGATGTTGAAACTATATGGCGTTAAACGCGAGAGTGGGTGTAGCATGGTCATATTCAATATTTCTGTTTTATTCTGCAAAAATTGTACCTTGAAACAAATTATAATAGGAAAGCAAATAGTTTTGAAATATAGGCACAAATACATTTAAGGTTTTAAGTTATTAACGAATAGCATCTCGAATTTAAGGCACAAATGAGTTAATTCAATCAAATTTGTATTGAAGTCTGCTCAAACGACCTGAAAAAGTTGTTCGCTCAAAATATATTCGTCGAATAATCTGAATATTTGGTCCCAACTATTTCATAAGAACTTTCATTAAAGAAAGCCTCTCCTTTCATACAGGAGGTCCGAGTAAATAGGCGAAATTCAGTTCCTATTTGTTTGTACTCATGCAGCTACTGCAGTACTTCTTTAAGGAAGAACCTGCTCTTCGAAGTACTGTTTTTTAAAGAAGTACAAAATTTGCTGCTAAAAAAATCGTAAATTTAGGCTTAATGTTGCCATTTATATTTTTTGTATGTTCCGTAAATACTCCTTTACGTAAAATCTTGCTGGGTAAAGCGTTAAACCGAGCTTTTGCTACTTCACGTAAACCAGTATGTATACTGACTTCAGCCTTCATTGCTATTCTGTGGAATTAGATATTTTGATTTTGGTTTTTCAGTGATCTGATGGAAGGGTATAATTACCTTCAGGCTTAACAAATTTGACAATGTATATTGAATGTCTAATTATGATATACATTGAAAAAAAGATTTGATTGACTAGGTAAACACCAAAAGTTTTCCTTGGCAACGTTGCCGCATTCATCACTATCACTACGACTACGTTTACCAATCGATCTCCGTTTGATCTGACCGTATCAGCATGGTATGGTAAACGCAACGGGCTGGTGGGTTCGATCTGAAAAGCGGACTGACTCTACCCACTTTCTCAGTTAGTCTGAGATATCAGATCATTCTGAACCAGCGGGTTAGTGGCACACCTCGTTATTCTTTCGATTTTCATAGGGAAACAAAATATAATCGTTATTATTCAAGGCGTGTGTTGAAACCGTTGTAACAAGAGTGCAGTGATGGAAAATGAAGTGACATTGATCATATCGAAGCACATCGCAATTCTACCTCCATGTGGGCAATTTTGTTTACTCGGAATGCGACTGAATATTTCTAACGCTGCACTTATTTACACACCGGGTCAATCGAACTTCAACTGATATATTCGATTGTTCACTGTTGATATTTTCAGTCCGTGTTGGTTAACCAGGCGATCTGATTCGGCTCGCTTAGAATTTTCAGATCTGTCCGAGTTCAGATCGATCTGAGATCGATTGTAAACGTAGTGAATATGTCGGCAATACGCTCCGACGAAAATAGGAAGTCTATTATTTTAACCTAGATACTCGTGTTATAGCATCGATGATATTTGCTGAATAAATAAATTATGTCTCTTAATATGTAGTGCATGTTATGCAAGTTTTTAAACAATATTATTTGGGCGGTAATTGAGATAACATCTTCATTAGCAGAGATACCGTCGCTCTGCCATTTAGGCAATAAACTTCAGCGTTATAATTAATTTTTAAACTAATATATCTTCATAAAATGACCTATGACCTAGGTATATTGTAACACTCCCCCCCCCCCTTTAGTCCCAAAAAATATACCGCACTCATTATAATGTATAAATAGACAAATAGTACATTTCATATGCCGTCAACACAATAACAAACACATTTATGAGAAAAAAGTTTAACTTAAAACACAAATGAACTCCAATTTGATTGAGAACAATTATTGGGCCAAATTTACTGATGTAACCTGCATGTTGCCTGTTTATCTTATCTTAGCGTCCTCAGTTTCTGTTTTCGTTAATATTGACCTTTCTTACGCGTTCTTTGTTTCGTTCTGTTAACTTTTAACTGATCATTTTATTTTTCTATTTTATTTAAATATAATAACTTCCTGGGCCGCGGGTTAGCCGTTTTATTACAATATGTTTACATAATTCGATATTAGAAGTCTTACTTTACAGTATACGTTAAAATCAAGGAATGGCATGCCTAGATGAGGGATCATCTTTAATGGATTTAATAACTAGCGCTCACATGGCGACATGTCTGTGCAACCGGCTCTTATGTCAGCAAATGATGAATTTCGGCGTGAGAAAAATTCCGTCCTGCGTCAAAAATTCGCACCCGGTCCTTCGAGATGGGGAATCGGTACGAAAGCCACCCTTTCCTCAAAATCCCCATCCGCGCTGCAAGACAAATAGTACCCACTCACAATCTGCTTCTCCGGCGGCGCGTGAGCAATTATGGATGGCATGAAATATGCCTCGACAGCGTCTCTGACCGGAATGAAAGAAGAAAAAAAATAATAGCGGAGCGATCATCCGCTCGGATCAATATCCTCTTCTCCTCCCACACCGCAAATCTGGCGTGGTTTCCTCTACAAAGCGCCTGGCGAAGAAGATAGGTGGTCTTGTGGGCGGGACGGGCAGCAGGGATGGTAAGAAGGGAAAGATTTCTAGGGTGCGGTTCGGTATGGATAAGGGTAGATATGTGACTCGAAGAGAATGGGCAATAACGTCCGACTCTGGGGGTCGATTCTTGAATACGTCTTGGCAATTATCGCGTTCGGAAGGGGTGGGTGTACGCATGGAAGTCGTTGCCATTAACAGTAGCCTTGGAAGTTGCTTGCAAGCGACACTTCGACTTGCACTTCCATGGACGTGGGGGCCGACGGTAGCACAAATCGAAAGATGTTCGCACTTGCAAGAAAAATATACTGAAGGCGGGTTTACTCATGGAAGACCCTCTTCTATGGAAGTAGCAAGTGTAGCTATATCGCATCGCCCAGTATCGCATGGCTCCCCGCACGCAGGTCACTCCGGGGGAAAAAATTATTGACTCTCTCTCCCCCATTTTGTAGGCCTAGTCTCCCTGTCGATTTCGCAATTTATTCCGTTGTTCAGATCCACACGTGCCTTGCGTACGTCATTTTGTAACTTCCAGCTCGATACTTGATGAATTTTCTAAAAAAAAACCTATTCATCCCATCAGCAAGGAGCGCTTAATCTACCATTTTTTATCACCACAGAGCGTTGAAACTGCGGGACTGAGTCATCTACATGTTACCCAAAACAATTATGATAGTGTTTTAGTTTTGAATTAAACTTTCAAGCATAATATTTACGGCTCTGTCATAAATTTGAATATAGAGCTTCTATTTCATCCTCGACATCATCGCAGTGCTTTAATAATACCAGTTTTGTAGAAGTTTTAGCGTTTAATGTGTTTTCTACACGAGTCATGTGAGAAGTGAGGATTAGAGGCTAATATTATTTTACCATAAGCAAGTATTTACCAATGCTTTGCTGTTGTTATTATTTTAAAAGTTGTTTGAAACATTCAAGAGGTAATTTTAAAAAAATATTATTTATTTTTTAATTCATGTTCTGTCTCCCTCGAAGGAAAAAATGCATACTTAAGGGTAGGTGAAAGAATGCAAAATGAAGAATGTGGTTTATCTTTGCGAATTGGTCCGGCAAACCAAAGGTCCTTGGGTCTATTCTCGGTCCAGTCCGAATTGCTCTCTTGGCAAGTACAACATATTTCACCTGCTATGTTTGAATATTTTCAACGTAATTTTGTTTGCTATCTTTCATAGATATGGTGACATTCATCGTTGCTTCACGTTAATTTTTCATTAATTGTTATTTAATGTGCAAATAGATTCAAACACATACCTAGGAATTCGTTATTGAGGATGAGTTAAATTTTCAATTATATTTATTTTTAAACTGTTTGGCTGATATTTGTTAAGATTAAAAAAAAACTTGTGCCTCTCAATCTCACTTCTCATATGAACAATGTTTACAATTCTAGATATCCAAATTCACGCGATTTGGCTCTGGGATTAAAAAGTAGTGCTATTAAATATAAGATAAATTTACAGTTGCCTTTACTTTAAGGATAGTTGCTGATATTGAGTCAATAATATGAAACCAAAACAATAATATTGCTGAATATATATGCAGTACTGTAACTTTCCTGAGCTATATTGTAGTGTAATCTTATCCTACTCTTTGTGTACCCCTTTGAGTGCAATATGACGTGATACCACGTCATGGTTGTCTTCTCGCTGGTGCTGATGACGTTATATCACGTCAAGGGTACTGTGAGTGTTCCAGCTTTCACTAGGAGGCCTAGCCTTTCACTAGGCCCCCTAGTGAAAGCTGAAACTTTCACGGTACCCATGACGTGATATCACGTCATCAGCACCAGCGAGAAGACAACCATGACGTGATGTCACGTCATGCCGCACTCAATGGGTTTCTTGAGTCGTAGAAAATGCGCAGTTTTTAGCAAGAAACTGTTTCGGAAAAGTTATTTTATCAAGTAAATCCTGGTCTTGTTCAACTGAGATAGTAAAAATTAGCCAAACATAGCCGTTAAAATTAATCCGAGCTCCCTATTGAGGAAGGACGCTTCCATCACGGACGAAGAAAGACTTGGTGGAAGCATTACATACGCGTTTACTTAACCCAAGAGATTGGAGCTAAACGCTGCCGCTTATCTCACAATGCACGCTCGCCTCGGGTTAATTGAATTTACTCACCAGAGCTTTAAATGCCTGCATTTCTGATAAGATGGCTTCAAAAAGTACTACAAAGATCTCTAATATAAATGTTTTGATTTTCTTTCTTTTTTTTAGTGATAACTGCTGTCAGTGATTTTAAAAATTTAAACTAAAACGATAAAATTGCTGTGTATATAATATGTCGTAATGTTACTGACATGACCTGAATTTTTCACATCTACATCTTCATACCACCCTGGGAGCCGCCGCATGAGCGTAAGGGAGGGTGTGTTAGGACGCTGGCCGTGTAAAGATGTTCAAATGAGATTTTCGGAGGTGAAGTGGTGAATTGTATTATGTGTGTGTTTTTAGTGGAATTCCTGTTTTATTATAGCTACTTCATTGGTCGTTCAATCCCAAGATTGATTGACTGCAGGCGTCCACTCTTCCCTATCTGATGCTAGTTTCCTTACCTCCTGGTATCACTTCCTATATACTTTCCTCTTTATTTGGTCCATGCACTTATTCCTAGGTCCTCCTCTGGGGACTTTTCCTTCTATTTTGCCTTCAATTATGTTCTTCTCAAACCTATTGTTCACTTATTTTGCGTGGAACGAACCCATTTTTGAACCTACCTGTTTGGCAACGTATCTCTCTTGTTTTATCGTATCTATTGAACCTAGAGATGCAATTTTACAACCTTTTGCTCTCTTGACTAACGGTCCCTTATCAAATCCATATCATCTATGGGACGCATTCTATTCACTCATTTTTGTTTCAAACGAAGCGGTTGGCTATCTTTTTTATTAATTGAGCTGATTAATATATTTGAGTTCATAGTGCATAACATAATTTTAGAGGTAGCTTGATCTGAGAAAAGTTTCGTTTTTCTTTCGCATTATTTTCGGATATCCTTCCTGCTATCTTTTGGATATATTCCAGTTTCTCTATTCAGAAATGCAAGTATTTTGCACGTGTTTCCCCGTTACGCTAGAATCAAACTCAAATTTTCTCCAAGGTATTTTACCTCATCGGTCTCCATTCTTTTCAACCCATCCAACTTAATAGTTATTGTTTGGTATGAAACTGTACTGTAAGCGAATAATCTTTGGACGAGGAAAGGAGATAAATCTAATTTGAAGTAGATATTTGAATAACGTAGTGGGAGCGAGATAATTCCCCAGTAAGTAAACATAGTCATATTAATGGTGAAAGAGTATACTATTACATGACTGAAATCCTCAGTAATTAAAAAGTTTATCTGTATAAGTACCCACCCTTCAAAACCTGGTGCTGGAGGAGGATGCTAAAGATAAAATGGACGGAAAAAATAAACAATGTTGAAGTGAACAGAAGAGTAGAAGAGGAAAGAACCATAAGGAACACCATGAAAAAATGAAGAACCAAATGGGTTGAACACACCCTAAGAAACTGTGGGCTGGTGAAGAACATAACTGAAGGCAAAATAGATTGGAAATTCCCCAGAAGAAGACCCAGGAATAAGTTCATGGACCCAAAATAGAGGAAGGTACATGGGAAGAGATATCAGTAAGTAAGGGAACTGGCATTACATTGGGAATGGTATGAGGGCCGCTGTCAACCAATATTTGGATTGAACGACCAATGAATGATATGTATAAGTATTTAACTTGACTTATTTTTTTCAAAATAAAGCTCGGAAATCCACAGTTGTCGTCTTTAAGTGAGAAGAAACGCTGTGACAACAACCACGGTTGCAATTATCGAAGGTATATTGTTTTCCAGCGCTCATCAGCCGTTAAAATGTTTATTACATGATTGCATCGGAAACAAATCCGAGGTATTTATCTAAATTTAAACTGTGCAAGTCCTGTCGTGCGGGACGGCATTGACAGGGACGTGAGGCAAATAAAACTTTGGGGAAAGGGCTAACGAAATGACAAAATAGTACTCAGTGCTCTGTTGCAATTACGGATGATCGTTTTCACTCGTGCGAGGGGGAATTAAAACATCTCTTCGCCTCCTGCACGGGGCAATGGGATGGAAACCGAGAGGGGAAAGACCCAGTCATTGGGGGACCTCGTTCGAGAACAAAGGGCTCTCTCTCCCGTGAGAAAGACACACAAGTCTCCTCCGGAGGAAAACCATTCGAGAAAATTCTCGCTCCTTATATTTTTATTGTTTTTTTTGCGGGTGTAAACCGCGGTGCAGCGTCTCCCCTAGATGAATGCCCAACTCACTCGCTCAACGCGTACATTCGCAAAACCTCGGGACCGACGCGACGATCTCATCCGTTGTAATAACTTCTGCATTCACGCGGTAACAAAGCAATCGCGTTTCCATTGGCATGGAATCCGTGGGAGGAAATTTAAAACGACCTGTGCGGGGCACCCACTTTAAAACTCATTTGCTGCTTCATTTCATACTGTTCAACGAATGTCACACGTCGTAAGTTTGATGATCAATTTCTGTGGGGTTGGAGTTTAAACTATTATCATTGAATGGGCTGCTTAGGAGGAGGATTTGTTTTTTTGGGTCCTTTGAGGGAGATGGTGAGGGCGCTCTCTGCAGTGGTCAATGCTAGAAGCTGTAACGTGGGCGTAGGCCATTCGCCATCTTTGTTACCCCCGATTTTCCTTTAGGGCGAACACACTGACGTGATAATTTAATGATGTTTTACATGGATGACTTAGGAGAAATCGGCTTTCATTTACCTTCATGATATTCATTCTTCTAAAATATTTTTTATGTATTTAAATGAATAAGAACCTCCATTTCCCGGAATAGCCGTGGTAAATGCAAGTGAAATCTATAATACTAAGTAACCAATATATCTTTTTAGTGTTACTTGCCTTAAATTTCGAAGAGATGGTTCTGGCTTTACATCCGTTTATTCGTCCATTCTTTGGTGCTATCCAATTGAAAGTATGGAGAGAGCAGGCCTAGCAGTATGATTGTTATTTCGTTTATCAGGCTACACCTATAAATCGTAATGTTTTCTCCGTCCATCTCATTGATTTTGACCACCATCCTCATGATGAAGTTTAAGAAAGCACTGTGATATCACAAACTTGTTCATTTAAACGACTGTGGTTTCGATGCGGTGCCTTAACTTTCGATATCACAGTGGACAGAATCACAGTGATATTGATGATGATGATATAATATATATGCAATATGTATGTAATATGTGAGCTGAATTACAGACAGAGATGTTGAATAGGAAACAAAAACAGGGACGAACACATCAACAATGGTAGTGTGAATATGGAATAATGGCTCGATTCCAAGTGGCAAAACCATGAATATATATTATGGATTCGGATGTTCGGCATTGTTGCCTAGGCTACGTGTTGCCTAAATTTCTACTTTTAGTTCACCCAGTCCTTGGCGCTTCTTCGATTAGAGTATTTTCTGTTGTTATTGTAAATAGATGTAGTTGATTGTTGTTGACGTGAGACTGTGGTGAATATTCAATAACGATCGAGGAGATGTGAATTAACTGATGATTAGAATATATCTTGCTACTTTTTTAATCTATAATTTACTTTTTAAATGCTAGAGAGGAATTATCTATTCCAGGAAATCATAAGAGATTATTGAAACGTTCATCGTGTGCCGACAACGTTGTTCGCCAGAATTCGATTTTAATTGGAATGCATTAAGCCTGTTTTGCCTAAATAAAGAATTCATAATGCCATGTTTCAACAGAATGTGCTTCGTACCAGGCTGCAAAAAAGGGTATGCGTCTACGAGGACCCAAAATAGGAGACTTGGATTGAAAAATAAGAATCTGTTCAAGGCGGCGGTAAGTGCATTCCTTTTTACCTACACTGCAATGATGGCCATTGGGTATACTCATGGAGTCACCTCGCATTGTTATTAAAATTCCGGATAACGATATTCACCAAGTGCTAAGAAGTTAATTGTGCATTTGTTTTATTAAAGTTTGTATAGGACTTAAATATACCTGTATACCGAACGATATTAAAAAAGTGTATAATTACGTCCAGCGTGTATTACTACATTATTATGCACTAGATTACTTGAAAGTAAAAAGCAATGTATAGTCATGGCAAAACCGGTAAGACGTGTTTATTTACAATCTGTCGACTGTATTTACATTTGAACTTCCGTATTTCATCACTAGGCGGAACCACTTTCCAAAAAGCTGTTTGTTTACTGGAATTCTTGACAACGCTTTTTGGCAACGAGATCCCAATCCATAATATATATTCATGGGCAAATATTTGACTGGACCGGAAATCAAACCACGGACCTTCCGATGTCGCGTCGGATGCTCTGACTTACTAGCTACCCAGTTTACTAAGAATACCCTGGAAACGGCGAGGGTTTATATGGACAAACAACTCCAAGGCTTGACCCACAAAAGCTCTCTGGCAGCTCCAAGCATAGATGGCAGCAGTTACCCGCCGGAAGGGAGAGAATTACAAACACACAAGGCAAAATGAAAGAATTATACAAGCACATTGACAGTGGAAAAGATATAGAACAGACGTTTCGGGGCACGCAGAGCCCAAGTAAGAAATGTTTCCTATCCACTATATTTCTCTCTCCCTCTGTTTGAAATATTTATACATGTATACGCCGCTAAGCGGAATGTGTGAATGAATGAATGAATGGTTACGTCCTAACGATGAAAAAACAAGCGTGGTGTACACTTCGGCTTTACAGTGATCACAGGCGGGATTAGCAGAAATATGGAGGTACTCAAAAAAGAGGAAACTCACATGATTTCATATATCCACTATCACTTTTTTGAGAGTATTAGAAGTTAACTATACATATATAGGGAGTAGCGATACTATCCCGTGGTAGGACCCTGGTCAGAAAGATTTAACGAATAAAATTAATAAAATACAGAGGAAAGCAGCGCGCTTCGTTAAAAGCTTCTACGAGCGTATACATAATGTCTCATAACTTTTAAAGGAATTAAGGTGGGAGCCCCTAGAGACTCGGAGGCTACACGCTAGGCTTAGGTTGCTTGAGAAATTCAGAACTGATGTTTTTGAGAGCGACACAGAGGATATTCTCTTCACTCCTCACTACATCTATAGGTCTGACAGATGCGATATAATGTGAGAAATACACTGCCGAACAGATAGGTACAAATACTCGTTCATTCTGCGAACAATAAGTGCTCACAATAAAAACTGAGCTCCACTAAATACACTCCTATAATACACGTCTAAATTTCACCTCCAAAAATCTTACATTTTTACACGGCTGGTGACCTAACATTCCCTGCCACACGCCCATGCGGCGGCTCGCAGGGTATTATGTAGATGTAGATGTAAACTTGAGAGATAATAAAATATATTGTTATCAATACAGTGTGCTTGTGGTGGTATCCAGTTGAAAAAGGGTCTTACCCAAAAGCTTCCTAATTAGTGGACACTGGCGTTGCCATTGATCAGCTATCTGTGTGTCCACTGATATATCTGTCTATCCTTCCCCAACCTCAAAGCTTTGTTCCTAGCATGGGTTACTAAATTTATTTCTTTTCTTACATATATTGGAGAGAATACTTTAGCTTCTTTTTAGAGGTATACGAGTTATTTTATAACTGTATAAGATAAATTTTCAAAACTTCGAAATAAGGACACCCCAGAAACCGAAATATTTCTACAGGTTTCATTTTTATTTATCGACATCTGTACGATTTCTTTGAGAATTATTTAAAAAAACATGGTTTGAGGTCCATTTTTTAATTTTTCGTACTAAATACCTTAATAGCTGTACAAATTATACGTAATTTTATTATATGTGCCCATGTTCGGGAAAAAATCAGATTGATAACGTATGGAATCAATGCGTGTGAGATTAGACGGTGACATCGCCGATGTAAATAGCTCTAACATGTAGGTCGAGCTTCTAATTCTTTCCGACAGATGTCTCAGAATGAACGCTTTCTCGGAAGCTTAGTTAACCGAAACGTGTTTGCCGACGGGTCAACAGTAGTCAACTGCATCCGGAGAACCAGCAGTATTCCGTTCTGCTACCATTCTTGTGACATCAGGAAGCGTGGAGAAAGTTATGTTCCCTCCCCCATCCCCGTCTAACTAACGGAAGCACGCTCCCCCGCCTGGAAAGAGTCCGCAAGGACATAAAAACACACAGCATACCATTCGTCTCCGTTGACACCGCCGTAAACAATTCCCTTACCTACGCCAAAAGATCGTTCGGCTAATGTTCATTTTTTTTTTCTTCCCCAATGGCCTCGTGGGATTAATGTCTCTCGGGCGGCCTTCCAGAGGTCGCGCCTAAAAGTGACCCCTTCTTCCTTTAAGGAGACCTTGAGAGAAGAAGGGATATGTGGAGGGAGTGATGGGAAAGAAGGAGAGCTTTCAGGAGGCTTAGCCCATCTCCTCCTCCTACTCCTCCGGAACCCTATTTTTTTCTCTCTCTACTTACCCCTTCAAACACCCTCTCCTCCCTGAATGACGCGGACTCATCTCACAGATTAAACATCTCTCCCGGGCTGAGCCCTGTGTCGTTACGTGACGTTTGGGAGGGCGAGGCAATATATCAATCAAAGAAGGAAGACCGTATCTCCTGCGAACCTGACGTCCTTGTGGATTTCTCTCTCTCGTCGTCATGGAGAAGAAGAGCGAGTGGGGGGGATATATTCTTCGTGTCTCCGAGCCAACGGAGGGAGTTTTTTTCCTTTCTCTTTTGTTTCCAGTGCTCTTCCAAGCTTTTATTCCCTCTTTTGGGCGAGTCTGCCCGCCATTATCTTCCTCCTGTGACGACAACTCTTCCCATATTTATTTTTGTACGTATTTTAATTTATCCTTTGATGCCAGTATTGAGATGATTCACCGCTTAATTCGCTCTCTTTTTTATATTCGGGAGCTTTTCTTTAACTTTCTGTGCCGCAAAAAAATGCGGTCGTTTTGTGGCTTTCGACATGGGTGGTAGAAGATATGCTCTGCCATTCAAATATGGAAATGAATTAAATGTTTCATATCCATAGCTTAACACGCCAAACAAGGGCAAGGAGCGTGTTCCAATCGACACGCACAAGGGAGCCTATTTTAAATGCAGTGGAAGGGCAATGTCAAAACGCTTTTCTCTGTGACCGTAGTTTGAAATGTCGGCTGATATTTTCGAAGAATATTCGTATAAATCTAAGCTCTGATCGGCGCAACAATCTATGTACAGTAAAAAAATATTTGAACTTATTTTGGATAATGACGGAAGTACTAAAATGAATAATTAATCAAGAAATGCATGCCGATGCTGATTGCGCCAGCTTAGATATCAGTTGATTATTTTCTTAACTTGGATAGCTCGTATTAATGATAATAAACCTGATATTCTCCGCTCATAGCGAAAGAATATCACGAATACTCTTTAGGCATGTAGTACATATAACTGAAGCAAAAGATCCAAAATGTCAGACCTGAAGTTCCATTAAAAAATAAATTTCTTTTGTTCTTGAGTTATTTTCTCGGTAGTGGGCCGCCAAAACCCATATCTTATTTGCTATTCATACACTACTCAGGCATGAATATTGACACATATAAATTTGGCTTTTTAACCGGCGTCATTGATTTTTTTCTTCCCAAAAATTGACGACAAATTACATTTGAGAGTTTCGCCAAAGAGTGGTTAAAAAAGCATTTTAAAGTTCATAAAAATCAATCAAAGAGTTTTTAATTTCAAATTATATCTTTGTTACTTTTGTAATAAGTAACATAAGACTGCTGCAGCTTGCAGGAAAAGGGCGTAAAATGACTTTTTTCGTAGTCTGAGTATGTTGGCATACATGTCAGGGGCAAAAATTTTCCTGTGATTTCGGTCGACGAATTTGGTATCGTGGGTTGCCTCTATTCTCATACCAAATTTTGGTTGAATCTGAGATGGTGTGGCAACGAATTTCTGAAAAGACCCGAAGAATAAAGAAGTAAAAGAGTACCAATTTTTGCCCGGAAAATTGCTCACTAGACCACTGTGCGACTGTTCGCTGTCATGCACGAACTTTAGCGAGTCTCTTAAGCCTGGTTTTATAATCATCCTCCCTTTGGCCCATATATTTGAGCCAGATAGCGCAACATTCCGCAGTAATGTTTCCAGGTACTGCCTCCTTGCTGGTGATCCTTTTTTCTTTTGAAGCCTAAGTTTTTTTCCTCATCAACTCTTTTTCGGCGTCAGCTATTCTTCGCTTGGGTTTCGTTCAACTTACGGATCTATTAAAGAATCATGGGTAGTATTCATGAAATTATTGAGTTTTTTTGGAAGTCACTGAAGGTCTTCCTAATTTTTACACGTGCAAGGCCCTATCAGCTTCTAGTATTTCTTTGATCATCTCCCTGTTCGTCCTCCCCTTCTTCATCCCTTCCATAAAACCTCTTCTCTTTCTAACCCTTTCACGCTGGACCAAAATTCTTCCATCATCAAACCTTGAGTGTTAAGATAACGGCGTGTAAAAATTTTAAGGATAAAGCTTTGGTAGGCGAAATGTTGAGGTGTCTTTGACTGGTGTGTTTTGAGCGGTGCTAAGGTTTTATAATTGTCACTTATACAGCGACCTCAAGTCCTTAGGGATGAAGCTATGAAGAGGAATGAATGAAGAAGAATAGAGAAGGAGGAAGGAATGAAGAAGATGAAGAGGATGATGCTTGGAAAGAACGAACTGATGTACTTATTTGTTATACCTACTGTCTTATTTTTTCGCTTCTGTCGGACCTATGAATACATTGTGGTGTGAAAATGATATTCTCTGTGTCGCTTTGAAACAAACTATCTGAATTTTTCAAACAAAGCCTAGCGTGTAGCCTCCGAGTCGCTATCGGTTCCCAACCTGATTACTTTAAAAGCTGAGAAGCACCATACGTTTGTCCGTAGCAGTTTGTAACAAAGCGCGCAGATTTCTTTTGTATTTTAATATTTTTTTTGGTTGAATCTTTCTGTCGAGGATCCCAAATGCTCTTGACTTATTCGAGGTGTGACTTGACTAGAAGAAGTAGCGCCTCTCTTTTAATTTAGAATCCGAGAACTTACCTTTTATACCCTTGATGAATCCTAATTTCTTTAATGTTGTATCGCATATGTTTTGTTTCCTTTCATTTTCATTTTTTATATTCCTTTTGCCTAAAAAATTTTAATCTCCTTCATGGCACAACTAAGAGGAAAAAGTCGCGTTTAATTTAAATCCTGACCGGAAAAATCGTAGCGAAATCTTTTGAGTAATGAGGGAATTGGTAATATTTTAGGTATTAACATACTTTAGCCCAGTAATGAAGCCTTTTAACAATCATATGCATACCGTGCATCAAAGTTGTTACTACTCCCTCCCGTTTGAACTGTGGAAACAAAACTCCACGGCTATATTTGTGCGCAAATCATTGTTATTTAAATTTAAATAATTAAAAATTAAAACAATCGCTTCTATCCAAGGAGAGTGATGAAGTGGAAAAACAATCAAAAGTCGTTGTGTGATCTTGGTGATTTTGAATCTGTACTTTTATTTGTCTTTGTGATGTTGCGTGTTACTACTGTCATTACCGTCGCTTTTTCACTTGTTAACTGTTTATTATTACTTCTTTAGAATACAGTATGACGAAGAAAATGAAAATTGCTCTTTTACCACTAGGTAAAAGATTAATATGTATTTACACTAGCCGCTTCTTTCTAACATTTGATGATGGCAACCCAAACACAGGTTATCCTCTGGGGATACCTATATTCCCCCTTAAAATACAGGTATTTTTTCTGACTGTACTTGTGTATTTAGTTAAGGTGGAATAAAATTATTATTATTATTACCTATGAATTTTATGGGCGGGGCTTCCTTGGGAGTTCCGAGTGAAGAGGCCACAAGGGGTTAGTAAACGAAGGGGTGGCTCTTATGGCTCCCCTCTCGTGCCAAAAAATTCACTGGGATGGCGGGGAAGGTTTGATTTATTCTTTATTGTTGTTATGCCCACCCCCTTCGATAACCTTTCCCACCCAAGTGTTTGGCTTATGCAGAGAGCTGTTTTTTTGAGATTAGGAACGTGCTCGCTGGGCCGAGTGAGGTCGCAGACGGCTCAACGGGAATGATGTTTGCCGCTCTCTGATGCACAGGAAGGCTTTGATCATGCAAATTGACTTCCTTTCTTGACGAACTATTAATCATTCGCGCTTTATTTTTTTAACGTTTTCGTCGGGGGTCTGCGTCTGCTTCGTTGCCAGGGCTTTTGTTACTTAAGGCCGACTTTACCCGATCATCCGCGAAAAGACGCTTATTTAAGTGAATTGTTTACATCCAAAGGCTTCTTGATGGACGGTCAAATTTTGTTTATTGCTATGAAACATTTTTCAGCCAAAATATAAGTATGTCATTAATGTACCACGGCCTTTTTGAAAGTATTTTGAGATATGACCTCATTGTGTGGAGGACAGGTGGAGTAACAAACCTGAAAAGGATCGAAGCTCCTTGAAAAGGTTATTGAAAATAATAAAAAATAATCCATTCCTAGAAACTGGAGGAATTACATTTGATGGTTATTTTAAAGAATTAAAAATCCTACCGGTTGAAAAGTTATTGCAGTGTATTTTAATCATTGAAAATTATTTCAGAGATAAGTACAAAAAGAAAAGTGTGCTATAAAAATGCTGAACTTAGAAAAGTTAATAAATATGAAATTCCAAGATATTTCCTACACTAGGGTTACCGGCTATTATAGTGCTCGCAGAGTTGAGAATTTCTCCAAGCCTAGCTGCCAATGGTTGATGAGCAGCGATTGGCTGCCGGCGTCCAATCCCGTGAACCGGTTCTTAGCTCAGTGCGCGCCGCGTACGAATACCGTAACTGGCGACCCAAAAGAGTCTAGTCTTAGCTCACTTTAAATTATCCTGCAGCGGGTGCCAGGCTTTCTTAACTGAATTGAATATGGTTCGATAAATTCTGGTATCTTTCCCAGCGATAAAAATATTGGTTGTTATGATAATTATTCGCAATTTTCGTATTTGTATTTTTCAAAATGTTGGTGAAGAGGATTTACGTTTTGTTTATTTATCGTGTAACCACGGTGACCTGCGCCGATGGGGATTACTTTCTTACCTCCCTGCGATGACTATTACAAACACTGCAAGTTTTGACTCGATACCTATAGTAGTTACTCGTCCTGAGTATTTCTATTCTAAAGGCCCTCGCATCGGCGAGACAGTATTCGTACGCGGCGAGCACTGAGCTAAGAACCGGTTTACGGGATTGGACGCCGGCAGCCAATCGCTGCTCATCTACCATGGGCAGCTAGGCTTGGAGGAACTCTCCAGTGCACAGAAACTCTGCGAGCACTATAAGTGTTTATGTTCCAAAACTCTTCAAATATATGAGTGATGATCTAAAAAAATGGAATGTACAAGGGATGTTAAGAGAAGGACAAAGGGATAGTTGTTATGCGCATCAATTATGTTGATAGTGATAAATAAAAACACGACTGAATATTATTAAAGGCATCTACTCATAAGCCACGAATGGCTTAGCTGGACCATAAAGTTGTAAAGTTGATTAAATAGTGTGCATTGTACAAGATTTATATTATATTGCTTTTATATGAGTTTGCTTTTATATTTTAGGTAATGAGTTTGTTTACTTTCATTTTGTAAATTTGGTTATTTACAAAAAATACGGGAACATGAATTTATTTTTGGGAATTGTGTGTCGGTTGGTAGAAGATCGTTTCCGGCATCGTCAAAGAAAACCAGCTGGAAGTTTAAGGCGGTTTTAACGCCCATGCTGTCGGGCAGAGAACTGAAGTACCTTCCCATAGCCCTTCTTATGGTATCCGGTAAGAGCTTGGAATCTCTTGGGATCTAGGAGTACTCGGAGCAAATCTTTCAACCTGTTTCGCTCTCTACAAATTCGATCCGTTCACATTCACCACAAACACCTCAAGTCTACTGCACTCGTATCCAAAATCCTTTGGCATTCGTATGTACATCCTCCAATCCCTGTATCTCTCCAACCCCTTAAATGCGAAACTCAATTCTATTTACTTTAAAATAATATCATCAGGAAAGCCTACACTCATCTGAATTTTAAAAGCTATGCAACGTTTAATTTATTTGCTCCAAAAAACCATTTTTAATAAATTTCTTAAGTTCTCGGGTTATTTTCTCCGAAATTTACCATCAAAACCCGAAACTTGTTTAATATTCACGCACTAAGCACGCATGAATATTAACGCAAGAAAAACATGGCTTTTAAATCGGCGTCCTTGGTTTGTTTTTGAAATGGATTTGAAAGGGATTACACCATTCTCTCTCAGTCATTCCACAAAATATACCTGTTTTACTTTCCAGTAATCTCCTAATCCTCAATGGTCTTAAAGCATTACTGAACCCGGTAGAAATAATTTAAAAAAATAAAATAACTTAACATTCCACGGGGTTAGCCTAAAAAACAAGTCGCGGTACTGAATTAAGGAGGTTCCACCTGCGACTTTGTTATTCAAAACAAATACTAATTTCCACAACTTTGGTCCAAATGGTTTCAAAAATATTGCTTTCTCTAAAGAAATGAACTAGCTATTAAACTATATATTATTATTTATCTAAGTTAAGACTCAAGAATGCCAATTATTTTACGGGTATATATTTTTAATGCAAACTTTTTAGTAGTCGTTGACACGCCGACTTCAGTGCTATTTATACGAAATCACCATATGTTAAAGTCCAGTGAATAATATATTTGGTATGATTGATTTTAGTAATTTAATTTCAGTGTAAGATTTTAAGTAGTTATATGCAGGGGTATGGATTGTTTCATGAAACCAGAATTCTGGCCATCACATCAAGTCCTACTGGTTATAGAATTAAATTAATTTCATCGTTAATTGACCAATAGTACCCTGATGTTATTTTTTCTTTAAGGCGTTCAGTCAAGTACCTTTATCATACTCGGATTTATTCTCATAATATTATGACTGTTTTGTGCCGTTTAATGCATTCCTGGTGTGGAATAACCCTTTGCTAAAGACCCTTAATGCGGCCCGTAGGCGTTGATGTGTATGTTGCATGTTGATGAAAGTTCAGTTTTTCTTTATAGTGCATGTTAATGATAAATCACCCTCTGCCGAATACGAATATGTAGATGTAACGCGTGGTGAAGAAATTTCTTCGACAATCCACGAGAATTTCTCATTCAATTTGAATGAAAAAAGGTATTTTAACGGAAGTTTTGATCAATTCAGCACTCTTCTCAAGGAGAACATGTAAAAATGTCGTTTTTTTCAGCCCATTAGTTCACGGTGAAGATGCAGACCCACGATAAAGAGGTCCGTGCATTAAGACCACATTAAAGCTCCCATCTCTTGCCAGCTATCTGTCGAGCAAGGTCTTCTTGACAGGCGCGGATTGGCAATCGTTTGAGTTTTGACGCGAACACCCATCAACTGCGCTACGATAAAACGAATAGCGAAGTGGGAGGAAAACCTTCCTCTTCAAGGAGAGATTTTTGGAGCAGGTACCTTTTAAAGCTTTGTGTCACTTCTCTGGGCTTGGCATCCTTGAATATATAGCATTAAAGACGGGAGATTTTCATTCGTTTTAAGGTATTTTCAGCGGAATATCACTTCACCTAGAAATCTACGAATTTGGTCTGATTTAAAAAAAACTTATCTTACTCTCCCAAATGTACCAAAATATCAGCCCCTTACGGAACTACTCTCCGAGACATTTTCTAAAAAAATGCCAGCCATTTTACATGGAAAATGGGAAGTTTAGACGCTCCATAGTTACGTTATTTAAAAAATGAGGAATTTAAACCACCTAGAACTCGTAAAAAAATTTGTAGCTTGTGTGTTTCCTCAGCTATTTTTAGAATAAATCGTAGTCGTTTTAGAATCCTTGCTCTATATATTACCCTGCAAGCTATTCTGTAAGGTTTGCAGTGTGATATGTAGAGAAAGACAATGTACACTTTGGAAATAACCATACATGTTGTATTATAAAATTTGATAGTGTTATATTTTGAATTATTATTTATTTTATATTATATTTTGGTTTATATTTTCGATTTTATAGTAGAAGGAAGTAACGAGCGCGGTCCGTTACAATATACAAAACATATTTGTAATATGGTCAGATTAGGTTTTGGCATAGAACCATCATTTCTTTCACGCAAACTAAAGACAACTAGGTAGCAAATTTGCTTCGTCGCTACTTCTTATATAAAAATTCTTTAAGACTTAATGGAAATACATGTATCTGAGAGGCAATATGTTCAGTTCTAAGAACAGTGGAAATGCATGAGAGAAACGATATTTGTGCATTATTAAACGTACTATCCTCTTTTGCTGAAATATTACAGGGTTTATTGTATTTCTGTAGGCTCCTCCTCAGCGATTTAAACCATACCTTAATTTGACTGTGCTAGTGCCAAATAGATAACTTTCAGGAAATTCAATGGACATTTGTATCCTAAGAATCATGACTTTGAGAGGCAGTGCCTAAGTGTTTTAGTTAGGCAATTGACGTGGTGTTTTCATTTTAATTTATTGTCCAGGATTACCCCCAAATATTTAAATTCAGTTACATTTCAATCGAGATGCAACTTAAACAGTTTCCTACTGAACTGTCCGGAGTATGGTACATTTCTTCCCAGTCAATGTTATATCTGTTGCATAAATCAAACATTATGTGTTTGGTCTTGGAACTAAAAGAAAGTCTATTAAAATCATTACCTATGAACCAATAAATTTTCTTCCATCTTTCATTTTACAATGTCCCAGGATGCACTTAAATAGTTTAATGCAACATCATTAGCGTAAGCTGTGACATGTCCATTAAAATTATGATTACAAAGATCGTTTATATAAATCAGAAAAAGTATAGGTCCCAGTACGAGCATTGTGCAACGCCAGCCTTCATTTCTTTATAACAACTATAACAGTTATACACTAGCTGCTGAGCCACTAAAGGACTCCGGCTCCGGCTTGTGTAGTTTTTTAATAGAATGTCGTGGTCAAGGGTGTCAAAATCCTTTTAGATATCGATGAAAAAGGCTGCTGTGCGTTTATTATGAATGAGTATTTATAAACATTTTGCAAACGATGCATTAAAGTATCTTTGGTTACCAATTTACTTCTAAAACCAAATTGCTTTGGGCTGAATAAAATGAGTTTTCTTAAGGAAATAAGTAACCTTTTCTAAACAAGTTTTTCACAAATTTTAGAGTTTGTCGAAAGGATCAATATCGACCTATAATTTTCCAAATTTTTTGGATCACGTTTCTTCAATAGCGGGATAAGGACTGCCTTTTTTTAGAGCGAAGGAAATTCTCCAGTTGGAATGCTTAAGTTTATATTATAACTGGTACGGTTATTTCCGAAGTGTAAATTGATGTACTCAACTTTTGTAGGAATTTGTTTTCGAAAAGTTTTCAAAATGTGCATGCAGCGACTTACGACCTCAAGCTCCGACCACCTTAATAAGGCTACGCTAATTGGCTGTTGAACCGGGAGAGGTGAAACGGTCAGATTCTCACCGCTGAATGCAAACCGAGAGAGGCAAGGTCGAAACCCTTCCAGAGCGCTGTAGGTCACCAATTCCAATAAGCCAATTACTACGCCCTTACCTTAGCAAGTGCGAGGTCATAACAAGGTTAGCATTATCGGGTATCGAAGGTTTGGACGGTAGTTATGTCAATATCGTTCCGGTCCAGTGACCCCAATGCCCACAGGCACCTTGGAGTTGGATCTTGTGTTTCTTTTCAACAACCGACTTTGTTCGCAAGCCGCTACGTCGCATATTCCTACTTAAGAAAGCTTTATTTATATTTTCACGGTGTTGAAAACACAGCCAACAGAACTCAGTGTTAAACACGTCTTTAGTAACGGAATTAATTTATTGGCACCTAATCACTACTCTTGCGGAATGTCACAGGCAATTCCAATATAAAACAGCTAATTTTTTTGATAATTGAGATATTGCAAATATGCGATCAGTTGGTTCAAGAATGAAATAATCATGACGAGCTATTTTTCGTGACATTTAAAGCAATGGCAATTGTTTCACTCAGCTTTAAACACATTTTTAGTTAACAGAATTAATTGATTGACATTTACCTACTTCTCTTGTGGAATATCACAGGTTATTTCAACATAAAACGGCTTATTTATTAACAAGCGAGATATAGCAAAATATTTCGAGTTCCCTTTAAGAAAGGGAAAAGCAAGATCAGGGGCTACATTTATGAACATATACTGTTACACTTTTTATCAATTCCGCAAACTGTCGCGAAATTCTACTAGGCATTCAAATTTCTTATATTTATTGACTTGTCAAATTTAAATTTCTAGTGGCCGGTTGCAAGAATATTTAGTTATGGATTCAATAGTTATGAGATCCATAAAGTTATAGATCTCATAAAAATATTCGGGTTGCAGGAACACATCCACTAATTACATAACTTATTTTCGAATAGTCAATAGCTTCGGATATTCGATCTAATTTTCTACCTAGGATTTATAGCTCTCGGGTTTCCTACCGGGTGATGGTGGTTTTTGGCACCGACGTTGCGAAGGCGTCGTCTGCCATCGTCCTCAGGGTGATAATTTTGGCGATGAGGGTGTCACGTCGTACTTACACTAGTTCGCTTACAACCTCGTGTTGCAAGTGCTTTTCCCTTCAGCTCGCTGAAGAGGACCACCTTGTGGCCGAAATACGCGTATCCGACGCTCACCCTCGTTTGTCTTTGTGTTTATATTTTGGCCAAGCTCTTTTTGAGCGATTTCTCCCAGAAGTTGGGCCCGTCTGTGTGTGTGAGTGATTTGAGTGCTTGTGAGTGTGATTGTGGTGATAACCAAGCATCCTTAGTAGGGTCCCATTAGCCCTATGAAGGTTCTCAGGTTATAACCCAGGAATCCTTATCAGGGTCCAATTAGCCCTCGAAAAGGATCCCATTTGGGTTGAGTGTGTATGTGTCTGTGGTGGTCACTGGCGAGGAAGCAACATTCCCGTAAACCATCACAGGAGGGTATTCTGGTAGAGTGGCTGTGGTTGGTCCCTGCTGTGGAATCCCCATCCCCGCCAACCAACACAGTAAGTGTTGTTTGGTTGCATGTTTTGACGAGTGGTGCCATTTTTTACGACCAGTGGAGACTCATTTATTTTTGCTATTATCAATGGGTGTCGCTACAGCATATTACGGGACTGTGACTCAATTCTAACTAATGGCGAAATGTCTTGCATATTCGCACACCTAAAGCCTCGAGGGGCCGCGTCCTCGAAATAGCCACACCTATCTTTTACCCCTCCGAACCACCTCCTCAATGCTGACGCCCCCCAAATGAGCACCATAGAACTCCCGAGGACTAATCAGCTGTTCCTTTTGAAGGAAGAAGGGTTGTGCTATTTCGGTAGAGGGCCCGTCTCAGACGGCGGGAGGGACAGGGGTAGAGGAGGGGTATTGAGGTACGTGGATAGGACGCTTGCTATTGTTGCAATGCTAAAATATGTAACTTGGGCATGGTTTGTTCGCTATACTTGTTTACCCCATTTTTCCTTCAGCAGTTACGCGCTGACGCACTGATTTTCCAATTTTAAATCTTTTATAATGTTAAGTTTTCAATTGATCGCCAATTTTATCAGTGCTAGCAAGATTTTTTGAACTGAATAAGTAAAAATGTGTCTAATCTAGTCTTTGTTTTGACCTACAGTGTCAGGCCAGAGTCGCCTTACAAGTCAAAAAACAGAGTCGGTTTTCGCTGTCAAGTTACTTCCACTGATTTAGTCTATGAGACTTTACGGGAGATTTAATGCCAAGGACTTTTTTCGCTAGTTAGTGCAGGCATATATTGACTTCCTTTTGCCCTGGTGACTACACGCTTCTGCAAGCGAATTTTGGAGTTGTTTTAAGTTACATACAAGACCTGTCTGGTGAGTAAATTACGCAATGAATGCACTTGTAAGCTGCGTTTCTTTTCAGCCGCGAATTTCACCTGAAAGATCTTGCGGAACATTTTTGTCTGATGCAATATTTTTCACGAGTAGATGCATATAATTGAGGTAGATGAAGAGGGCGCATGCTATGCTGGTAGGCGTAACCTGTCCGCCATATTTGTTAACCGCGATCTTTCTTTAGCGTTTACGCGCTGACGAACTAATTTTGCATTTTTACACCGTTTTCCATGGACAAATTACTGGAAATCGGCATTCTCCTTACATAAATTGTTTGTTTATTATAATTATTAATAATCCAAATTATTGCGGAAAGCTACTGTAAAATTGAGCGGACTCCATAACACTTGGTAAAAATCGTGTGTTTCAAGATTCATACGAATTCCCTCAGAGGAAAAATCATCTACCTTGAGCAGGACGCAGCCCATGTCTTCCCATGACGCATCTGAATGTTTTGCCTCAAATCACTCGATATCTGGCCAAATGCATTAGTCAGTGCATGAGCTACCAAGGCTTCATCTTCCTCTGGATGTTAGTGGGCTTTAGGGGACGAGATGATCTAGACTTCCGGGCAAGTTTATGCTAAGAGCAAAGTCGTACGCTAAGTGCCACAGCCAGAGAAGTTAAGCCCGAGCTTTGAACTCAAATAGGTGTTCGCTCTTTTGACTAATTGTGGGTACAGCGGGACTAGCCAAGGATAACTTAACAGAGTCACCCGCAATGCACAAATGTGCGGTTTTTCCTCCGTGGAAATTTGCGCATTTATGCATTATAGATGCGGGTGTGTAGTGCGGGTGCGGTTAACTCGGTAAAGTTAGCAGTGGCTAGTCCTGGTGTATACACAATCGGTTTCAAGAGTTACTTGCCTTAGATTTAGAGCAGATGGTGGATTTTCTTGCATTGAATCCACTAATACCCGATTGCTAGAACATGTAGTAATGTAGTCAATTGTTATGAGATCCATCAAGCTATAGATCTCACAAATATATCCAGGTTGCAGGAAAACATCTACTTGTTACTTATTTATCAATAGTTAAAAGCTTCGAATATTTGTTCTAATCTTCCTCCGCCAGATATAAACTACGAAAGCTTAGCGTATGATTAATCGTTAATGCAGATAATAATTAGTCAGTAAAGGTAAAATAATTGGTCCTTTGTCTCAAAATAACTATTTTGTCAAATAATTAAGTCTCCAAGCGGTTCATTGTGCATCCGTCATCTTGGCTACTTATAACTCATAACTCCATGCCACAAGTTATTAGACCAATGAATGTATCGAATGTTTCTGAAACACTTATTTAATGGTTCCTATGGCTTATGGGTCCCATAACTTTATAGAATACATGTGTGTCTTTCCATTCCAAACTGACCATAATTAATCTATTCCGTCGTATTATGCATGAGGAAGTAAGGAAAGAGTAGAGATAACCAATGTGGATGTTCTTTCGGTTGTCAGGCTAGTTTGATGACGAAACGTCCGATTCATCTACCTCAATTGGGCGGGGCGAGAAAGCGCATTCTTGTTAAAAATATGCCGAGATGGAAGAGAGGGAGGGGTGCGGAAGGAACACCGGGGGAAGGAATGGGTGAAGACTGGAGAGAGGGTGAAAGCGAGTGAAGGGGAGAGAGGGGGGGTTTTGCGATAGAAGGGGCATATTAAGCGGAGGGACCGGGTGTCGGTGATGGATGAGAGGCGAAGATGAAGAGGCAGGGATAAGACAAGAGAGAGGGAGAGGGAGGGTGGGTGGGGGGTGAGAGGGAAGGCCAAACCTCTGAAAGCGGTCCCCTTTTGAGGGTGAGGAGGAGAAGGAAGGTCTTTCTTACCCTTCGGTTCGCTTATAAAGGGGAGGGAAGGGCGACAGGCAGAGAGAGAAAGAGAGGGCTCTCTCCTTCTCGGAGAAAGGACGCTTTGGAATACTCATAACGGGGACGGAGGGAGGAGAGATAACGGAGGATGGATGAATGAGGACGGGGCATTAAGTTGGGATACGGAAAATTTGAAGCGAGTTGGCTCACAAAGGGCAATGGGAGAAAGACTTTGATAGGCTCTTCTTGCGAACATCTCGGCGTTTTTTTTCTCTCTCGACTTTAGCGTGGACCCTCTTTCCATCCATACTTCACAGAAAGGGTTTACTATCCGCCTTATCTCTATCCCTTAAATATACTGCCACTGTCCTTTTGCGCTAATGATTGCCAGTTCTGAAGTGAGCATGGAGGAGTGGTCTAGAGTACCAGCAGGAGCGATGAAATTGACAAAATTTAGAATGGAGCTTTGCTCCATATAGAGAGAAAAGGGGCCAAATTGGACTTCCTTGAACAATTTGGAATTTTGAATATTGCTACCAACAAAAATGTGAAACTTCTCAATGAATGTGTTTTTCCGTTTCCCACACTATTATCTATACCATTCCCACATTACCATCTCCCATTGGCCGAACCTGACCGTGACGAACGCCTCTGACGTCAAATAACCACCTTCTCTTTTTCTCCCCGTATCTTCTCTACATATTGACTCGCATATGATTTAAATGTACTTTGATAAGCATTGCTGTGCAGTCGAAACATGGGTCGGCCTAAAACTTTAAAGTGTGGAATATATTAAGATAGTTTTTCGTCATGTCTGAGACAATTTTCCACAAAGATACATCTTCAACCATTAATCTTATTTGATTATGCAATAAAATAATAAAAATTGGATAGAACTAAGAGATGTTGTCGTTGTGGTGGTTTCAGGCGTATTTTTTATGCTATTTGTTAACGTATCATTGTGACAGGTAACTTTGTAATCCCAGATATCTTAATTTAGAAATACCTGGGTTTCGAGTTTCAACGTTTTCATCAGGTGACGTAAATGTCATCTTGACCGGAAGAGGAAATTGAACACCAAAACCCAGTTCGTTTCTAGTAAAGATACGTGGAATTACAAAGTTACCAGTTATCATTGTTTCCAGGCTTCTTTATCCTCGTGATAATTTGTGGGAAGGCGTTACAAACTGAAGACGCTGACGATTGCTTCTATATTTTCAAAACTTAGAAATCGTACTTTCTTAATTATTTTCCGAAAAATTAGACATCCTAATAGAATATGATTGTGACGAATAATTGCAATACAATACGCTACTGCAGTATTCCCAGCATAAATTAGTTGAGTATATTGGTTTATATTTAAATTGAGAGTATGGAACGATACAATTGAACATCTTAGGCACTTTCCATGTATATTGATGTATATTTAAGAGACCGTAATGACCCTAGACGTTGACGCACCAAATATTTTGTGAGATAGTTCACTACTACGACTGCTATTGCAAGAACTTTATCGCTATAACCATTATTTACTGCAAGAATAATCAGGAGAGTAGTTCTTAATCTAGTGAACACGTAAGGATAAAATCCGATGCCCTCCTATTCTACAGCTTGATCTGAGCCCAGAAATGACTGGTTTGCCGGAATAAGCCATAGGTAGCGCTGATGAATAGGAAAATCGAAAAGCGTCTTTATAAAAGCATGCGTGATTGGTCGATAGCTTCAGGATTCTACTGGGAGTGATTGGCAAACCTGTACTGCATCAACTATACAATCAAATCGCTCAGTTAGCACGGTTGCGGTTACAGTTTTTAACCAGAATTCTGGAACTGTGCGATATCTCATTCTTATGGAAAACTGTTTTTGTGCTATACTCGAACATGGGCTGGATCATATGACGTTCAGGATGGTATTAAGAGAGCTCGGAATGGAGAAAAAATTGCTGAAGATATGTCAATGTGAGGAGATCGTGGTGGATATGTAACATGAGGGAATAAACGAATCAGAAATATGACGTCATTTCAGTCCTCATCATCTGCGGTCATTAATAACTATCTGCTGTCATTAGTCTGCTGTCATTAGTCTGCTGTAATAAACATCTGCGGGGATGGGGTTGGTACGGTGGCTTAAATACTTACTTACCATTCGAACGGCCGGGGTTCAAATCCCTGCAGAGGATGTTTTTCAGAGGAAACCCGATCCCTACTTGAGTATCTTGTGCCAACTCAATTCTTATTTACTCTAAAATAACATCTTCAGGGCTTTACTTTTTTATTTTTTTACTTCAAATTTATATTAAAATTAAAAAATTTACTTTAAAATAACATCGTCTAAAATAACATTAGCGATCACTTGGAAATCCAACACTCACCTGAATTTGAAATCCTATGCAACATGGATATTTTTTGCTCCAAAAACTATTCTTTAATAATTTTCTTAAGTTCTCGGGTTATTTTCTCTGAAACCGACCATCAACACCTGAATCTCGTTTAATGTTCACACAGTACGCACGCATGAATATTAACAAAAGAAAAATATACCTTTTAAATCGGCATCCTTTGTTTATTTATTGCCTAAAGTTCCAAAAAAAATGATATTTTTAAGTATCGCCAAAGATAGGTTAAAGAAGCATTAAAGAGGATCGGGTTGGTGTGGTGGCTAGAGTAATGGCTAACAATACTGACGGCCAGGGTTCCAATCCCTGCAAAGGAGGATATTTTTCAGAGAAAACCCGATCCCTACTTGAGTGTCTTGTGGATGGTACTTCAAGTGCAGTACTCCATCTGTCAGATTAGACGTTAAACCGTTGTCCCTTGGCGCCTTCGTCGTTAAGAGCCGGCAAATGCCGACGCCGGGTTTCTATCTACCCTATCGAGTTCAGCTCAGGCCTCCGTCGAGTTCGGACGTCTTGTTCCGCTCCTCGACTCAAGGTTATGCTTTGCTAAGTGTATTTTGTGCTTACTGGCTCGTGAAAGCGTGTTACCGAAATGAGTTCTTGCAAAATTTGCTCTAAGTTAGTGCGTAACACAGTAGTATTGGAGTGCTCCGATTGTGGGAACAAATTCCATGGAAACTGTTTAGAAAATCCTCTTACTAAACAGGACATTGAAGCCATTAAAGCCAGCAAGCAAGTTTGGCGATGCAGTGAGTGCACCGTGGTTCGCAGATCCAGCATGAACAGTGAATTTACTTGTGCACCGATTAAAAGCGCGTCCCAGAGTTTTCCATCAGATACAGTTTTAGATCTCTTTAAAGAAATCAAAGCTGATCTAAAGTCAACAGAGGCTAATCTTGGAGACTCGATCAACAAATTGTATGATCGGTTGGACGATTTATCTTCGGTGCTTGAGGCTCACAGTAAGCGATTCGACGAGTGCTTCGCTAGAATGGACTCATTAGAAAGTGAAAATCGATCACTGAAGAAACAAATTGCGCTTCTTGCAAAACAGTCCGATGACCTTGAGCAACGCAGTTTAGCAAATTCAGTCGAGATTCACGGTTACCCAGTCCAAAAAAACGAGGACCTTCCGAGCATAATTAGCAATATTGGGGCCGAGTTGGGGGTTATAGTCAAAGCGGATGACATTGACAGCTGTTACCGCTTCAAACCCAAGTCGGAAAGTGGGCATAGTGGTATCCACGTTAAGTTCCTCCGTCAGCACATCAAGGAAGATCTACTGGCAAAAAGAAGAGTGAAGAGGGACTTCTCAACGCGCCACCTGAACCTCGATGTGACACCCACCCCTCTCTACATAAATGAAGCCCTTTGTCCCGGAAGGAGAAAAGTGCTGCATGCTGCAAGGGCTGTTAAGAATGAGAAAGGTTACAAATATTTGTGGATACGTGGAGGTAAAGTTTTAATGAGAAAAGTTGAGAAAGAACCAGTGTTTGTTTTGACGAGTTTGGACGATATAAATTTTTTATAAAATTAATAATGTCAGATAACACAAATAGTAAGATGTTTCATAGCAGTAGATTATGTATTGTCCATCAAAATATCCGTAGTCTCAGATCAAACTTTGACTTATTTGAAACGTATCTGCATGGCCTTTCTCATTTACCGAGTATAATCGTACTTAGTGAAATATGGGTTTATGAACATGAACTTCACCATTACAATTTAAATGGTTATAAATATTTTGCCCAATGCAGTAGTGGTAGCCGAGCTAGAGGTGTTATTGTTTATGTGCAAAGTACAATTGATTGCTTCTCTAATGTAATTCAAGCTGTAACTGCTGACTTTGTTCAGGTGACTCTCAAACTTGAAAAATTCGAATTGCAGTTAATTTCTATTTATAGAGATCAAAATTTTCCGATAACACAATTTTTATCTGAATTTCAACCGCTTATGCATGGTTTAAAAGGTAATATAATTGTCATTGGTGATGTCAACATAAATATTATGGTACCTTCAAATGATTCTGATCACTACTTAAACTTAATGAGCTCCTTAGGATTAGAGTGTCTGATTGACTCGCCAACTAGGGTAACAGGAAACTCCGCTACCTGCATTGATCACCTGTTCGCTAGGTTATATAACATGTGCACGCATGACATCCAAGTAGAAGTGCTTCATGAAGCGATAACCGATCACTCTTTAATTCGCTGTTCTATTTGTGTGAAAGAACCATTATGCAAAGAAAAAATAACGACTACTCCTGCCAAAACCAAGATAGACTATGAATATTTTAAAACAAAAATAGCTGAAGTAGATTGGAGTCCAGTTGTAAACGAAGTAAACGCATCAAAGGCTTTTTCGTTATTTCATGACTTACTAATAGGTGTTCTATCTGCATCAAGAGTTAAAGTAAATAATTACGACACAAGAAAAAAATTAAAGCCGTGGATAACTAGTCATCTTCTAAACCTTATTGAAAGGAAAAATTATCTGTTCAAGAAACATAGACGCCACCCATTAAACGTAAGTTTAGCAAAGGAATTTGTTAACTGTAGAAATAAATTAAAAAATGAACTTAGGATTGCCTCTAATAACTACTATTTGCACAGATTTCAAGGAGCAAATGGAAACTCAAAGATGCAATGGAAAATATTCAAGGAAATATCCGGCCGCATACCACTCAATCCCCATGAAATCTGCCTGGAAATAGACGGTAGTATATCATCTGCTCGGTCCAAAATAGCTATGGCATTTAATGACTATTTTGTTTCCTCCTACGATAGTAACAATAATAGTAATGACAGTGGCATTGATGAATTCGTCGCTGAATGTTGTGATTATTCACATAGCTTCGAATCCATGTACCTAGAACCAGTCGACTCTGCTGAAATAACCAAATTAGTAAGATCTTTTCCTGCTAGCAAAGCCCCTGGTTACGACAACGTTAACAGTGAACTTTTGAAACTTGTTATTAACGAATTAGCTCCTATTCTCGCACATATATTTAATCTAAGTTTTACCAGTGGTGTTTTTCCTGACGAGCTGAAAAAGGCGGTGGTCATGCCCTTATATAAAAAAGGTGATCGATCAAGTATAATAAATTATCGTCCAATTTCACTGCTATCGATATTTTCAAAAATTATAGAGAAGCTAGTCAAGACGAGATTAATTAAATTTCTCGATAAAAACTGCTTCTTCAGCAAAAATCAGTTTGGTTTTTTAAGTGGAAAAGGAACTGAAGATGCTCTAGAAAATTATTTTACCCATGTTTACAAGGCTATAAACTCAAATCGACGCACTGGCAGCCTATTCATTGACATTAGCAAGGCTTTTGATTCCATTGATCACATGGTTCTGACCTTTAAGCTTCAGAGGGCTGGTATTCGAGGAATACCACTAAAATGGTTTACCAGTTACCTGTCATCGAGAATGCAGTGTGTAAAAATTGGTGATGTTTATAGTAATTACAATATGATAACTTCTGGAGTTCCACAAGGCTCTGTCTTGGGTCCAATCCTATTTCTAGTTTATATAAACGATCTATGTAATTTCAATTTTAGAGGTCATGTGACAGCATTTGCTGATGATGTCGCCTTAAATTATGGAGGTTTAAACTGGGGTGATGTAAAATATGATATGCAGTCAGATTTGATCAATTTGCGACGTTGGTTTGCTTCCAACAAATTGAAAATGAGTGTAACTAAAACGAAGTATATGTGTTATAATTTATGTAACAGGTACAAGTTTGATTGGGTTTTATATTATCATGAAGAAAACTGTCCGATAAATTCATGCAATAGCTGCTTGCCCATTGAACGGGTTTCCAGTTTGAAGTACCTGGGAGTAACCATTGACGAATCCTTAAAGTGGCAACAACATATTGATAATCTAACAAATATTATGCGAAATACATTGACAAATTTTTATTTCATCAGAAATAAATGTCCTTTAAATTTCCTTAGGATAATTTATAACGCGTTAGTACATTCCAGACTAAGTTATGGCATTTTTTGTTGGGGTGGCGCTTATTTAAACTCCTTGAAACCTGCCGTGTTTTTACAAAAAAGAATTATTCGTGTTATTTTGAAAAAGAACAGATTTGAAAAATCCTTCCCACTTTTTCTTCATTTACGTTTGCTTCCAATGAGGCATCTATATATTTATAAGGTTCTACGGTGTTTCTATACCAGAAGTGGTAACTCTGATGTATTTCAGTGTCTACCTTCTCACATTGCCCTGCGTAAAAAAAAATATTCCATTACCAAAACCTAACTTGACGTTGTTTAAAAGATGTTTTTTGTATGTAGGGCTAAAGGTATACAATATGTTACCCCTGTCATGTACTAATTCTAAGTCTGTGAAAAAGTTTTTGGAAAATGTACATTCTTGGCTTCTCACCAAGGAGAGTGTAGAGCATTTATTGCTGTAAATCATTGATGTAATGAGTTATAAGTAAACTATTAGTAAGTAGCTTTTAAGGTACGAACTTACACTGTTAAGCAATTGTCACGGTATCACTGCACGAGCTATATGTATCTTTTAGGAAAAGCATAATGTAATATTATTTGATGGTAGCCTTAAACAGGTTCTCCTTCAAGGCTACCTAAAATTACTCTATTTTGCTATTGAAATGTAACTTGTTGTATGGAGTAATAAACTTATTATTATTATTATATTATTATTATTCCTTCCTTACCTGTCCCCTATGGCGCAAATGATCTTAGCCTTCGGTCGCCTCCCCAAATATCCTATCCATTCCATATCAAATCCAAATCCAATCAAATTTATCATCTATCATTAATTGGAATATCGTATGGGTGCGTCTTGAAAATGATATAAATGGAACCATGGAGTTAATAGTCGTTCCTATATATTAAAACCAACGAGTGAAATGTAATATCCCTTCGTTCTGCAGAAGGTATTGCAAGAACGGATAGGGAAAATCCAAAAGTGTCGAAAAATCTTCTCAAAGGGGCAGAAAATAGACGTGCCATGCATACCTTGTATCGTTGAGTCCCGGTATGGAAGAATAATTTTGACACTCACCTGCAAAGAAAAAAATTTGATCAGTTATAATGTGCAAATATATGTATCAAATCAGTATAAATATATTCCAGCAATCTATTCCAACAATCCATTTTAACAATTCCAATATTTCAACAATGGATTTCAACAATCTATGGCTAATGAAAATGAATGTGGTGTATGCAAGTGAAATAGCCAAAAATTTGGCCGAGTATGTGTCGAAGTTAGTACAGAAATCTCTATTTATAGACAAGAAATATCAACCAGCGTAAATTATTTTCAAGAAATTCAGATTTTCGTCACTACTTTCTAGCGATCACTTGTAGAAGTGTTTTGTGTGGGTTACACCTGTGTGATACCCGGTAATTAAGGTAGATCTAGTCTCAGGGTTATTTAAAGTTTTTCTGAAAACTTGATCATAATATCTTGGAAGTGCGTTTTATTTACTAAAGTGATTAAAAAGCAGGATTTTCAGCAATTTTAACTGTTATTCATCCATCAAAGTGGATATTTTCAACTTGGGCTCTGAAGGAGAATGCGGAGATTACTGAAGAAAAAACTTCAATTTAAATGAAAAACATTGTCAAGTTTTTAGTTAAAACTGTTTATAAGAAGCAAAACATCCAGGGGAAATGAATTAAAATAAAATATAATAAATAATAAAAAAGTTTTTCGGCGACTAAAATATTAAAATTTTTCTCGGGTTTCCGTCCGAGTAAGGGATGTTAATCGTTAAATCGGGACTCTGAGTACATCGTAAGCTGGGAATGGAAACCATTAATTTAAAAAATAACGAAAACTAGTCGCCTAACATATGCTTTTATTGCATATGTAAATCCTTGGTCCTTCTAAGCCACATGGATTGTTACAAGATTCAATAATATTCATACAAAGACGGCATGCTATAAATACAGTATTTTTGAAGTAGAATTGTTATATTACAGTTTATTTATTTTTAATTATAAGAATAAAAAAATCAATATAGTGACTTTGAAAAAGTTACTATACTTGTAAAACAAAAATTAGGAAAAATATATCTTTGCATAAATATAACAGATTATTATAGGAGATTAAAAATTCCTAATTTCGCTGATTAACCATTCTTCGACTTTTTTCTGTCAAAACTTTTAGATTATGCAGTTACTTAGGCATACAATTAAAGGTACTTGGTATAGTTTATTTGGCAAATTTTTCCGTATAAATTATGATAATCATACGTTTTCAGCAAAGGAGTATTTCGTTTAAGCAAACAATGCGTATTGTTACAAGGGATTTTGTACTCTTTTTAAATATAGTTTTCCATTATGAGTAATAATTTTAGCAGTTTATCTACAGTTAAAACAATATATTGCACATAGTGACTTTTAGGTCAATATTACTACAATATAGGAATCTTTCCAAATCAATTTTTCCAATAATTACTCCTTAGTATTTATACTCACTGCAGACTTCGATATGTAATGGCTGAGAAAACCTCTCCCGCATGATACGAAATTCAAGGGAGTGGTCCTCCCAATTCTGAGTAGCTGTCAATTCAGAAAAAGGGCGGGGAAGACAGGGAAGGTGGGGGGAGGGTTGGGGATACGAGGAGGGGAAAAACTAAAAAAAATAGAGTCGAGGAAATAAAAAACGCTCATCACGTCAAATTCCTTTCAGCCGATCCGCCGTGAGAGGACGCCCGCGGCCGCATCGCCAAAGATAGAACTCGATTACGTCTCCTGCGTCAGGTCAGAGGGGGGGAATTGGGGGAATTTTTCGTCGACCGCCTCTCCTCTCACTGTTTGTGAACTGAAGTTGAGAAAGCTGGCCAAAAAAAACCCAAAAAATGTTTATTTCCCTTCCCGGAAGTAAAAAAAAGATCTTCGCGTGGTACTCTCTTCGTTGATTATTGCGCATGATTCTGCATCTTGTATTCCTTATTTCTCTTGTATTGACAATATATACATAGGTATACAAAGTATCCAGGCCTGCCGCAAATTCACATGCAAGAACACTGATGTGTTTCAGTGTGACGTAGCGAATATTATCATGACGCGTCACAACACCTCTTGGTCTGACAGAAGCAATAAAATAAGAGAGATACACTGCCGAACAAATAGGTACAACAACTCATTCTTTCTGCACAAAATAAGCGACCACAATAAAAACTGACCTTCACTTAGTACACTTCCATAATACACATCACAATTTCACCTCCCAGACCTTATCCCTTACATCTTTACACGGCTGGTGTCCTAACACCCCCTGCCTTACACATCCTGGCGGCTTTTAGGCTAGTATGTAGATTAATACGGCGGCAAAACACAATAAAATTGCCATAAGAAAGAATATTCTTGGACCGGGAATCAAACCATGGGCATTCTGCATTCCCGACCAATACGCTAACCAGGCTTCCAAATCCTCATGGCAATTTAGCAGTATACGTAAGAACGAGATAAACTGAATGCAGAGCCAAGCGCGGCTTTTGTAGGATACTGCCCTCACGCTGTGGCTTCCTTGAAGTCCATTCACCCTTGCGTTGGCTTCTTTGATGGACCCCAAGGGCTAAACATCTAGTCGATCCGTATCCTTATAAATTGCCACGAGGATTAGAAGGCCTGCGTAACGTTGTGGTCTGCGCATTGGCCCGGATAGCCGAAGGTCCTTGTTTCAATTCCCGATCGTGGCCGAATTTTTTCTCATGACAATTTCATAATGTGTATAGGGGTAAAAAAAGGGTCAAAATTCCCCGAGAAACGCTCTCTGCTGTCAACAAGACCCCTCAGGAGTCACTCAGGAATTATCAGAATCTCTCAGGATTTGTTTTTGGTGGAGACTAATGTTTTTATGAACCGGTTCTTTGGTTTAAAAATTATTTTGAAAAAACTAAAAGAAATTTTGGCTACACAGACTAACAAGGGTATGCTTTTTTGATGCAAAGAGACCTTTCCGACGTAATTTTTTGCGCTGAATCCGAATCTACCCACGAAAAATGGATATCACGTCAGATTTGAAGATACTCGAAACTTAAAAGATCAAAATGCCAATTGTAAGGTCTATTTGAGCTTGAACATTTCAGAAACCAAAGGTGATAAGAGTATTTCTGCGAAAGGATTCAAAGTGAAAAAATGTAACGAAGAATACAAAAATGACGCCTAGAAAAGATATTTTTTCCATATCCTGTATCTCATATTACAAAATTTTGCACTAAAAATTATAGTAGAGTTGAAAATTAATAGAGTTGTTGATAGTTTCCAAGTTAATTCAGGTAATGGTAACAATAGTTTTCTGGTTTTCGTAAATGTATTCAATAAATTTTAAACAAAGACTTTAGAAGCCGAATTACTCTATCACCTTTGATTTTTGAGATACTTAATCTCAAAAAGACCTAAAGATTGCCATTTTTGACATTTTAAGATTAGAATATCTCCAAATCCTGATGTTATTGCCAAGTTCTGCGAGTAGATTCGGATTCAGCGAACAAAATTACGAAGAAAAAGGCTCTTCGCATACAAAAACTATCCAGACCCTGAAATATGCATGCCTGTGTTATCTAATAGAATGTGTGCTAGAGAAACGGTTCCAAGTCGTACTTTCTTGCTGTCGATTTTATTTGATAATAAATAGTTTTCAACTGACATGAATGTAATAAGTAAGTAGTATACGGGGAAGGGTAAGTTTAAATAAAAGTCAGCAAATTCGTCTGTATATATACGCATATGGCTCCTACACGTCGTCCCAGCTGGCTTGGGTGGCCACAACTGAAGCAATAATATTTTCTCCTGCAAGTTTTGCTCCAGGAATCGTCTGAACGCGTAAGACCTTACGTAAGCTCAAGATGGAAATCTACATTGACATACTACTCTGCGAGCCGCCGCATGGGCGTGAGGCAGGGAGTGTTAGGTCAGCAGCCGTGTAAAGATGTAAGGTTTTGGGAGGTGATATGGTTAAGTGTATTGTGGGAGTGTATTTCATGATTTTTTTTAAAGATTTTATTGTGGTCGCTCATTGTGCGCGGAAAGAACGAGTTTTTGCTCCAATCTGTTTGGTAATAGATCTCTCTTATTTTATCGCATCTGTCAGACCTAGAAATGTTGTGAGGCGTCATGATAATATTCTCTGTGTCGCTCTGAAACACTCCAGTTCTGAATATCTCAAGCAGCCTATGCCTAGCGTGCAGCCTCCGAGTCTCTAGGGGCTCCCACATTAATCCCTCGAACAGTTGTGTAACACTCTGTGTTCGTTTGTAGCAGTTTTTAACGAAGCATGCTACTTTTCTTTGTATTTTTTTAATTTTTTTTGGTTAAATATTTATTACCCGTGTCCCAAATGCTCGCGGTGTATTCGAGGTGTGGCCTAGCCAGAGCGAAGTACTCTCTTTTACTTTTTCATCCGAGGACCTTCCTATTGAACGCTTAACAAAACCTAGTTTCTTGAATGCTGTGCCGCATATATTTTGTATATGTGTTCCCCACGATGTATTTGAAGTTAAGGTTATTCCAAGATATTTTACTGAATTTGAAGATTTTATGTTTACTCCTCCCACGGCGCACAGAGGGCTGAAATTGAAAAAAGCTGGCCAAAAATGATTTTTTTCACTTTTTGTTTTCCATAAAGCACTTGCAGTTTATGATAGTAAATATTTAAACTACAATAGCCTAAAATAATATCAGCTCAAAGTGTTTTTTAACGTCAGCAGAGATCTTTAAAGTTTAGAAAACATTGTCAAAATTTCCATGTCTTTTTTCGTGAAAACTGTTAAATATTTTTTACTTTAGACTCGTTATATGACCTTATTTGAATTTCTCTGACATATTGTATAAAATTGGATATTTTAAATAAGGGGTTCACAAATAAATTTTTTATCGCATATCATTTGTACAAGTTTTTATCAATTAATTAAAATACACTGTTTTTCGCGTGTTTTTGGCAGAAAGTGAAGAAGAACTTTATGGTCGAAGTAAGACGAAATAAGAGCATTGACAACAAAATAAAGAATGAAGTCTCTAGTACAGTTTGAGAAAAATAAATCCCGCCCCAACTTGCCCCCCCCCTTCACAATAGGCTATTTAAGTGCGATGAGGAACGGTTGCCATCCGATGAGGAGTTGAAGTGCGGAAATTTCAGATTTTACTGTAGCGAGTGTAAATTCGATAAAATATTTTTTAAATCAGTGATTTTTACTCATTATGTCCCAGTAGAGTATATTTTAAATCCCTCCTTAAAGATTTTTTGATAATAATCTTCTAAACATTATCTAGAACGATTTAAAAAGCAAGGCTCATCGCGCCCTGCGTCGCACAGTGGATTTTTCGAACTCAAACGCTGGACAAGAGTGGAAAAATCAAAATACTGAAACTTGTTTAAAATGTATTTTAACTAGAAGATAATACATCCCATGAATACTATTACAATCACCTCAGTCACTTCCAAAATAGCCGGAAGTCAGGCAAAACTGTGCTATGTAATGATAGACTAGTAAAAGTTTCACAATTGTAAGGTCTGTTTCGTTAATTTTTTTCCAATTTAAAACACTGAAAAAGTGCTTTATTGGGTGTTTCAACTAAAATGTGGGCGTTCTTCTATCGCATTCGTCTTAATGCAATTATGCCGTATGACATAGCTTGGTTTATGAATATTTGAAAAAAAAAATTCTAAAAATAATTATATAGCATTGTTTTAAAAATGTGTCAGGCCTTGTCGGGCAAAGAAAAATCTTGTTTCATATTAAGCAACAGTTAACCTCATACATTGAAATAAAAAAATCTAGCCCCTTTTTCGAGAAAAACAATTTTTCATTCGAGACGACTACAATAACTAAACCGTCGAGCAGGACACGTTTTGGACTACCATGTTCGATCTTTTTGTACTGGTTTAATCACAGCTCCAAATTAAATCATTTGATATATATGTTTCCGAGGATGCTCTTTTTGATGGTGCCGGTAACAATTAGCAATAAAACATTTACAAATAAAATTTTATTTTAATAATTCTGCTTTTTTATTTAATTTTTACAAGCTTACCTTTAACTTTACGAGTAGCTTTATTAGACTTAACCTGATTCTACAATCTTAAAAATTGATTTGAAATTGATAAAATAAAGATTTAAATTCTAAATTTACCCACGGCAAGATTTCGTCGTATTAAATTTAAAACTCTGGAAGATATGACTTTTGTCCAGCTTTTTTATTTCTGCCCACTGTGCGGCGTAGGTATGGCTTTTGTGTGATGACTTTTGCAGGTATTTCACGGTAAATAACCGTATCATCTGAAAATGGAATGTTCAAAGTAAAGGTGTCATATTAGCGCGCACAAATTGATGAAACCTTCTGCGCAAATCATAAAATATCCCCACACTTATAATGGCAGTATTTATTCATTTAAGTATTCCACCAGCTGATTGAGAGGTTTTTGGACAGTACTTATCCCAATCCGTTTTGACTCCTAATGATGCTCCGCAATTTGATACCTCTTGAATTCCTCTCACCGTCTACTTCGTCTTATTTCGTCCAGAATTCCTATCTTTTCCTTCCTCTTCCACACTTCTCCATTATTCCCCTCTCTATTACCCTCTTCAACATTCCCTCTCCTTTCAGTAGTACGTCCTCCAGCCATCTTTTCTGCCTCATACAAACATCCGCCACCAGCTTCCTCTCTTCTCAAACCATATCCATTACCTCCTCGTTCGTCCTTCTCGCCAACCATCTCACCTTTTCCATTCTTCTCCACACCCACATCGCAAAGCCTACGTTTATTCTCTCTTCGCAATTACCAAGTCTTCGCCCCATACAGCTTCGCTCCATGTAGTTTTCACCAAACTTTTACTTACGTCTTCACTCAAACCCTCCTATCATCACTTCCCACCTCTTTGAATATGCTTTGTTTCCATGACAATTTTACATCTTATGTTCCTACCACTCAACTCATTAATATGTGAACGAAAACCTTCGCATTTAAATGCAACAAATGAGATTTTCTCGAGTTAACTTGTTTTACGTTCAAGTTATAACATAGATATTGTCGGCAGCCAGGGGTCAGTGATCAGGCTCTTACATTGATATGCTGCAGACTTTGCTATTGCGATTTTAAATCATAATATTGGTTTTCTGCAGCTCTCCACTCTTCGCTGTCTAATGCTAGTTCCCTTACTCCTTGGAAGCATTTACTTTGTATTTTCCTCTTTATCTGGTCCATAAACTACTTCCTGGGACTACTTCTGGAGGCTTTCCTTTCTATGGCTTTCCTTAAATTACGTTCTACTCATGCCTATTGTATCTCAGGGTTTGTCAAATTCATCTGGTTCTTATTTTCTGCATTATGTTCCATATGGTCTTTTTCTCGTCTACTCTTCGGTAAAATTCATTATTTCTTAATTTGTCCGTCGATTTGATCTTCAGGGTCCTTCTCCAGCACCAGGTTTTGAAGGCTTCTAGTTTGTTCTGGTCAGCTAATACAATGGTCCATACTTCCGATTCATCGAGTGCCACGCTCCACACGAATAGTTTTGCATAAATATTTGTTAAAACGGCATATATGGGATAATAACTTTCTAGATCGCTATCGTTATGGTATTTCAGTGGTGTACATGTCTGTTTACGCAATAGAGCCAATTGTAGTTGGCCGTTGAGTAGCCGCTGTACTCGGTAGGTATTTGCGTGCTATTTTCACCTTGCGTTTCACGCAGAAATTTACCCCTTAAATCAATCAATAGCCTCCCCACGAGGAGTCTGTTCGGAATCACTCCTGTGACTTGTGGAGGGATCCCCGTGTCTTTGAAACGCCTTCATTCCGCGAATGCCTCCTTCTCGACGGAAGGGCTGGCGTGCCCAATTTAGATCGTGGAAGCGACTTTCCTTTTTTTATTTCATCGGAGACAGCGTGAAGGAATCCAGATTCATTGGTCTTTGGTTAACGTAAACCATTGCCGTCTGCTCCTTTCTGCTGGGCATTTGGTGGTGATGTCACTTACTGAATGACCTGAGTGAGAAATGATGACGAAACGCCGGTTTCAGCTCTTCATGTGTACTCTTTTTGTATTAGGGGCGGCCATAGAGGAGGATGGAGAAGGAATTACGTCAATAAACTGTAGCCTGACAACCGAAATAACAATCATATTGTTTAACCATCCTCTCTCCTTACTTTCCTATGGACAGCGTGACGGAATGGACGAATTAGCTGATGTAAAGCAAGAATATTAAATTTTAATTTTAAGTTTAAGAATATTTAAAAACTGCTACGAGGGAGCGTATAGTGTTACACAACTTTTGGAGGGATTAATGTGAGAGACCTTGAGACTCGAAGGTTACAAGCTAGTCTTAGCTTGCTTGATAAATTCAGAACTAATATATTTCAGAGCGACACAGAGATTATTATCATGACGCCTCACTACATCTCAACGCCTGACAGAAGCGATAAAGTTAGAGAGTTATATTGCCGAATAGATAGGTACAAAACCTCGTTCTTTCTGCCCACAATAAAAATGAGCTCCCCTAAATAAACTCCCATAATACTCGTCACCATTTCACCTCCTAAAACCTTACATCTTTACACGGCTGGTGACCTAACAACCCCCGCCAAACGCCCATGCGGCGGCTCGGGGGGTAGTATGTAAATGAAGATGAATATGAACCATCTGTTTGAAATTTAAGGCATGTGACCCGTTAAACATACATTGATAATTTACTGCTATGGATTCTACTCAATTCTACAATATCTTTTATCGGGAATGCGGATTATTTTCTTAGTTAAATAAATAAACTATAACTGCAACGAGACTACACCTTAAAGAAGTAAGCGAATGCTGATTTCTAGTGAGCTATCAATGAAAAATATCGTAAAATTGCACATTCAGTGCTGGAGCCCATATGCACTAAAGTAAAATAGGGGTTAACAAAGATGGCGGACAGGCCACGCCCGCGACTAAGGTTTTAGCCATGAATATACATAATAGATTCAAATGTTTGGAATCGTTGCCTAGGCGACGTCTTGCCTAAATTTCCACTTTTAGTTCACCCAGTCCTTGGCGCTACTTAGAAAAATGTCTTCTCATTTGACTCGGAAATGGGCGTTGTTAATTGTTATTTCCGGTAGACTGGATATTTTGTAACGATTGAGGAGATATGAACTACTTGATGCTGTGAATAATAGTTAGTTATTTTTGAGACCTAACAGTTACAGAATAGAGAACAGTTGGAAATGTGTAAGGGGCATATGAAACTTCCATCGTGAGAAGACGCCGATGGTTGCCAGACTCTGATATATTCACGAAGTGCTAAAAAAGTTAATTGTGTATTTGTGTAGTTAAATTTGGAGAGGAATTGACTACATATGTAGACCGGACGATATTAAAAAAGAGTGTAATTACATCCCGCGTATGGTGCCACTTTTTTTAACACTGCATAATGATTACTGGTATGTAAAACCGGTAAGACGTGTTTATTTACGATCTGTCGACTGAATTTACATTTGAACTGCCGTCTTTCATCACTAGGCAGCGCTACAATCCACAAAGTAGTTTGTTTACGGAATTCTAGGCAACAGTTTTTGGCGACGAGCCAACAATGCATATGTATATTCATGGTTCTAGCATTGACAACAATAGCAAGCGCCCTCTTCATATGCCTCAATGGTAGCGGCATGGGAGTGAGAGTATTGTTGCAGCGAAGTGCATATTGTTGTAGTCGTTGCAGCTTTTATATCGGGAGATTTCAATTCAAAGTGCTGAATTTAGCGCAGGTGGGAGCGCATCAGCGCACGCGAATGACTATAATAGGTACGACTTGCATGGGCGAAACGTTCATTAACCCGACTCTTACCTGTTACCGGTAACCGGACCGGTTACTCGTATCTTCGCCTGCGAAACTTCAAATTTTATTACGGCTGACTCGGGCAATACTAGTACAAGCCACAGCAAGGTACCCAGTGTTGTAATTCAGCTTTTATCATCAAACCCCTTCTTTTTCTCTCATTTCCTTACACTTAACATGTCTGGTGTCCTTACAGCACCTGCCAAACGCCCATATGGTGGCTTGCAGGGCATGATGTGCGTAGATTTTAACGAGGCTCTTTTTTCCTACCTCCACTCTCCCCCACCATAATCAATTCCTCTCCAAAATAATAAGCTTTAATGTTTGAGGGAGATCACATTAAATTCATCGCTGGAAATGAGGAAAATCTGTTCGGGGCACGTTAAGGGGGAAATCTCGGGGCGCAATTGGGGGAAATCGCGTCAAATCGCCTTTCAGGAGTGACTAATGACTTCCCCGAGCTAAGTGCCTCCACATCTTCTAAGGATAGAGTATTGTCTCAACCCCTCCCTCATTTTTATTCAGCTGTTTCGAAAGGGGCACTTGGCCTTGATAAATATTCCACAATCACTCACTCGGCCACGGGCATTGAACGCAAACGCGAAAGGGCTAAATACCCGCAACAGTCGTGGGAGACCCCCGCACATATCACTAAGGGTTTCAAACCCTTATCTCGACGCCACCGCCAAGATTGATATTAATTATTTAGGACGGTTTCAAGTGTTCCATCATTTATTGCCGCGGCGGATTTACTCCCGCCCCCAACTATTCCTTCTCAGGGAGGCATTCATTCATCACGGCCTGCTTCTTCGGACCGATCTCCAGCTTAAGAGGTTTCTCTGGTTTAGCGGATGAATTTGCAGCGCATGGCGCCCGAAGGGACGGGATCCATTGGGCGTTCAGGGGGAACGGACGGGATGCAGCATCTAGAAGTCCACGTCCAGTATTTATGACTTGATTATTTTACGGATATTGTCTTCAGTCACTTCCTCGGGTCAGTCACTTAGGGTAACTATGCGAAGGAGGGGGTCACAATTTTGTTTATACGAGACATATTGTGAAAACTTTAGGACTATATTTCATCTTCAAGTGAGCAATTCATGGCTTGATTGAGCTAATAAGTGAGAATGTAAATCAGCTTTACACCTGAGTGCGACGTCTGAGGGTGCATTCCGTCCATACAGTTTTCTATTATATCGGCGAAACACGAAAATCTTAAAAGGTCAAAAATAACCACCTCCTTCCTGTAGTATTAAATGAATATTTCGTAAAAAGTATTTAATTCCAAGATGCAAATATTATGCTCTCGACCTCTAGAATGCAGTTTGTCGCCCTTGTGACTTGAATACGGGTGTGTGTGAAATAAATCTCGATATTTTTGCGCAGGCTTCTTGATTATAAATATTTAAGAAGCAATTGATAAAGCAAAGAAGGCGACTTACAAATGAATAATCATCCATGGGGCAAGGATATCAATGAACAGTTCATCGACGATATAGCGTTCCTGGCAGAAATGAAGGCGACCCTACAAATGTACTGCAGAAGATACCTTGATTAATGATTGTGGTATGATGATAAATGAAGAGAAAACTAAATCCATGATATGCATCAGGGAGGAAGAAAGCAAAAACATCCAATTAAATGCAGGAAGCCGATGGAAGAAGTGAGGGAGTTAAATAATTTAAGGAGGAGGATAAAGTAGGATGGAAGAAGTCGGAAAGAAATAGTTAGTCGGATTGTCCAAGCAAAACAGGCATTCTGCTCAAAGAAGTATTTATTAACAACTAATTGAATCTCTCAGAAAACAAGCAAAATGCTGATATAGTTTTGTGTGGAGTATGCTCTTGTACGGGAGTATGTCATGGATAGTTGGTATAGAAGATAAAAGAAGACTCTAATCTCTGAGGTAAGGTGTTGAAGATGAATGAGGCGAATGTCATGGTGCGATAGAGTGACTGATTTGATTTGGTTGGTTATTAATTTAACCTGGAGGTTATCATTTTAACCTGGGACATGAATTTGGTCTCATTAAAAAAAGAAATATTCTACCCTTCCAAAGGTACCAAAATATTAGCCCCATACTCAACTACTTTCCGAGATATTTGACGAAAAATATCAGGTTGTTTACATGGGAAATGGTACGTGTATGCACTCTAGAGAGACCTTATATTAGAAATTAATTAGGCATTTTCTACACTTTCATTTCGTCAAAAAAAATGTCTAAAAAATGAAGTGTGTAGTTTGTGTGTTTTCTCAACTATTTTTGAAAATTAATCATACTGTTACTGCAGTTAATTCCTCGAGATCACCAAAACCTTCCATTTTGAAGGAGTTTCAAACTTAACTTTCGAAAAAAATGAGTCAAGTTAAAGACTTATTAAGATATTTTCATTAAATTACTTACAATTTCGGTCATATAATAATATATTATATCACCATTAATAATGAAATATTCAATTCATGTGCCCTACAACTGCTGAAATTAAAACGTATAATTCGAATATAGTCTGTATAATGACTAGGTAACTATCTCGTTCAAACTACCTTTAAATTCTTCGATCTCAAACGACCTCCATCATTTCACAGACTCTTCTTTATCTCGCCTCTTCCGCCGGCCTTGAGAACCATTTGACAACTCCCTTATGACTCTTCCATGCCTAACATTTTTTCCACTTCCTTTCGGTCCGGATTATTTTCCTCCATCCATCTCCACAGTCACTTCCCAAAAGCCTCCAGTCTACTTTCATCGTCTTTCCTCAAGGTTTCCGAATCATGCGAATGTCCACGCAGGCGCTTTAACCCCGTCATTAATCTCTCCTTTGATCCTTCACTTGGTGATCCACCGTCATCAGTTTCCTCTTCTTTCTCTGCACAACTTTTCTCCTCATTTATAACAGCTACGAAAATATTTTCTGAGTGATCGATATTCCACCCTCTTTAGTCCTCAACGCAGCAAATTCAGTGCGGGAAATGCGGAATGAAAATAAACCATAAGAAGATGAAAGCGATGAGCTTCTCCAGGACAAAGAACGACAAGATATAGAACCTAGGCGCTAGGTTTAGCTTGCTTGAGAAATTCAGAACTGGTGTGTTTCAGAGCAACATAGAGAATATTATCATGACGCCTCACCATATCTCTAGGTCTGACGGAAACGTTAAAATTGTGATAAGAGCGTGGAGAAGGATGAAGAAGATGAGGTGGACCGAAGGAAGACTAACGAGGATGTGCTTGAGATGGTGGGCGAGGAAAGGAAACTTCTTAATGAAAGTGATGAGATTCTCTTGAACAAAGAAACCGAGGCTGGTCATCAAAGTTCGGGAGCACATACTCGAGCAAGTAGAGCATTTTATTAACTCGGGCAGTATGCTTGAAGAAAATTGGCATGAAAGCAAATACTAGAGGAGAATAGCTTTAGCTAAAGAGGCGTTTAGTAATAGAAGAGAGCCGGTGACATGACGGGGGCATTGGGTAAGAATGTGATGAAGAGCTTGATATGTTGACGATAGAATGTTTCTTGGTTAGTAGATTTTGAATTGGCGCGTTGCATGTGTGGTACGCTGGTTTCAATGTAATTTCGGTGTCTTCCATGCATGCCTGGTGTGGAAGCACCCCCTGCCACACACCTTTTGGGTGGCTTGCAGGGTATGATGTAGATGTAGCACAGCGTTGATATGGGAAGAAACGCGGACCTTCAGAAAGGAGGACATGAATAGGCTGCAGGCATTTGAGGTGTGGGTGTGGAGAAGAATGGATAAGATGATGTGGACGAAGAGGAAGAATAACGAGGAAGTGCTTGAGATGGTGAGCGAGGAAAGGAGACTTGTGAATGAAACCGGGATAGGCAGTGTAGGAGGCTGGAGGATGAAATAAGCGGCGATGGGCCGCTTAAGAGTGTGATAGAGGGAAGGATGTTGGGCAAGCAGGGAAGGGGAAGAAGGAGAATAGGTTTTATGGACGGAATGGAAGAACTATAACGCTCAAACTACCTTTAGGTAGCCTTAGTCAGGTAGTCAGCATTTACGCCGCGAGAATTTGAGGCCATGGTAATAAAGATTTAACCAAAAAAAATATTACAATTCTAAGAAAAGCTGCTCGCTTCGTTAAAAAATGCTAAGAGTGAATACGTAAAATTTCTCAGCTTTTGGATGGATTAGACTGGTAGCCGCTGCAGACTATAAGGATACACGCTAGGCTTAGTTTAATTTGGAAGTTCAGAACAGACGTGTTTCTGAGAGACACAGAGAATATTATCATGACACATCTCTACATGTCTAGGTGTGACAGATACGATTCAATAAGAGAGATAGGTACATTTTCGAACAGATAGGTACAAATATTCGTTATTTACGCGCACAATTAGCGATCACAATTTAAAATGAGCTCCAGTAAATACACTCGCATATTACACGCTACCATTTCTCCTTCCAAAACTTTCTCCCTTATATTATTACGCGGCTGGTGTCCGTACACCCTCTGCCATACGCCCATGCGGCAGCTCGCACGGCAGTAATTAGATTTTGTGGTCCTCATTGTGGTCGCGTTTATTTGGCCACGGTCGCGGTGCATTGTCGTTCAAATGACGACTAGCTTTACGTAGTGTGGTACAAAGTCACTCGTACGGGTACCTATAAGGGATGAAATTCGCCAAGAAAAAAAGACTTGAATTGCCCGGAGTTCGAATCCGTATCTCTCGATTGCTGGTCAGGTGTGTTAGCCAGTTAGACCACTAAGCCATTTGCTTACAAGGAAAAATCAGATTTGAAAAAAATTATGAAACGAGATGCCGTCGCATTATCATTAAAGTAATGTATTTGAGCGTTGAAATTCAACATTTTAAAACCAATATATGATCGTTAAGTGACCAATGAACTAGTTATATTTTTACACCATGCGATAGTAAGTCACAATTTTGGGGTATTGAGGTGGGAGCCCCTAGAAACTCGGAGGCTACACGCTAGGCTTAGGTTTCCTGAGAAATTCAGAACTGATGTTTTTCAGAGCGACACAGAGAATATTATCATGAAGCCTCACGACATCTTTAGGTCTGACAGAAGTGATAAAATAAGAGAGATAAGATTGCCGAACAGATACTCGTTCTTCCTGCGCACAATAAGCGGCGACAATACAAACTGAGCTCCACTAAATAAATTCCCATAATACATGTCTCCATTTCACCTCCCAAAAACTTACATCTTTACACGGCTGGTGACCTCGCACCCCTTGCTACACGCCCATGCCGCGACTCACAGGGTATTATGTAGATATTAATAATAATGGTCTCACTTTTTAAAATGTGCTTAAACCATGATCAGTTATCGGGCATGGCCAAAATGAAGGTTTCTCCTTCAACAGGTATTCAAGGATAGGGCAGAATGGGGGGCATTATTGGAGTCAGTTTTACAGGCTCATCACCAAATATGAAACTTAATTTTTTAATCAATCGTTATATTCTCGACATAGATGATAACAAGATTCTTGAATTCTCAGAAATTAACTAAGCTTGGTAAGTTTTGCGTAGTTTATTTATTGTGCGACCAGTTTCGTTTAAAAGTCGACATCATCCGGTACATAACATAGGACTCTCAGTCATATATATGTGTAAGGAAGAACACGTTGTTTTATGGTGAGACTGCTGTACAGTTTGGCTCCAGGTGCGGTGCTAGCGCACTTAGCAAATTCAGTAGTTTCAGGCTTAATTTTGTATAACTTTTCCTTAATGCTCAGGAATAAACAAAACTTTGTACGTTTTATCGACGAAACCGGTCGTCCAATAAATATTATACCAAAAAATTACAAAGTTTTGCTAATTCCTGAGTATTATAGAAAATTTTTACTACGTTAAGGCTGAAACTATTGAGGTTTCCTGAATATTTGGTCATTCAAGTATTTAACTCAGCTACCGTTTCGCCAAGTATATTGGCATCCACAGTGGTTTGCTACGAAAATGAGTCTTAGAGTCAGGTATTTATATAAATATTAAATCAAAAGCTGACGATTCAAAAATTGACCTACTAGTAAGGAAATATTGAGCTTATGTTAATTTAATTATTGGTTGTTTACATATTTGTTTACTGTTTGGGGTTTTTTTTTACTTTGTCATTGTTTGATATTAAGCTTCATGGTAGGTAAATGTTCGATTCCTCTACTTTTGTACTTATATTTCCTTATATTTTATATAAGTGTATAGGTCTCTTTGTTTTGTGTTACAAATTTCTGAGGATGTCAATACATATTCGGCAAAACGTTGGCTGTGAATTAAATATATCAATAACCAAATATTCAAGAATATTATTATTTATTTTGAAATGAAGTTAGTTTGAGGGGCATAGTTCTCTAGCCATAATGGAGTTCATATTCGAATTTTCCGTTTTCATTTTAGCAACAAAAGGAGGCATTAAGAAAATATTACGTAATTTCTTGTGGAAATATACATTTTCATTGAAATGATAATATTAGTAATTAAATATAAATACCTATATGTGTCTTGACTCGTTGTCTTCTCACGGTACGTTTTAAACTCCTTTTCAACTAAAGGTCCTTACGATCTTGAAAATTATTATTTTATTAACTACATGATATATTTTCAAAACTAGCTGAAAAAACGAACAAACAACGCATTTCTAATTTTTGGAAGACATGTAGGTGTTAGAAAGTCCTCATTTTTGAAATAAGGTCTCTCTGGAGTTCATACACGCACCATTTCCCATTTAAAATGGCTGGTATTATTCATCAAAAATCTCGTAAGGTATTGAAATGATGACGCATAAATGAAAAATTTACAATTATCCAAAGAAGAGAAGTTTTCTGCGACCTAGATTTCAATGTTTTACTTCATCATTAGGCCCATTGGTTGCCAGACTGCAAAATTTTCATTTCTGCATCGTGCATAATGCATAAATTCCATTCAATAACGCAGGAATCTTCAGATTTTAAATCCTGTACCTGATGTAGTTGATGATGTCGCGCAGCGATGAAACCCGTGTCGTAAGAACGTAAGAAATCTATCGTAGAAAACTAATTAAATCATCATGTAATTATGAAGGAATCCCACCAAGTTACTGCCAATACCATTAATTCTCGTTAGGGAGTTCGGAATGGGGCTAATATTTTGTATTTAAGGAAGAGTGAGATATTTTTCCTTAAAACGATACCAAATTCATTGATTTCTAGTTGAAACGATATTTTGCTCGAACTAACCTAATGCTCACCAAAAGGGAACCTGGGTGATAGATTTGCATGTTCGTACGTGTGTGGCATCATTTACACAAGTAAGAAATGAAACCGTCGTGTCGACTAGATAGCTACCTTAACGGCAATAAGTCACATCTTTTGGGGACCGTAATGGGCGGTAGAATTATGACTTGCTTGGATTGGAACCAACCACAGTGTCGTAGATCTTTGGAAAATCGTTCCGCTCCGCTCTCATTTCGTGGAGTGGAATGGAGTCAATTTCCTTCGGTTGGCGTAAATCAGTCATATCTCTACCGAGCACGGCTCTTCTCACTTCGGCCCGAATCGATTCGTTTCGCATCCATCTGCCCTCCACGGAAAAAAAGTGGGGTGACATCTCAAAGACATCAGTTTTCCTTCGAACGCGGTGGACCATTTTCTAATCCTCTCCCCTCTCGGATAAGGAAAGAACTTTTCTGCCTAACTCCCGGTGCCTGAGCGAAAAGACCGTGGAATTTTCGAGCCTCGAAAATGTCGACATTCTTTCACGTCACCACCTGAAAAATTTCAAATAATGGGCGCAAGCCATTAAGGTAGATGGAGATGGATTGATTCATCAAACTGTTGCCAGACAACCGAAATAACAACCATATTGGTTATGCCTGTCTTTCCGTTCTTTGATTTGGAACTTAAAACGGAATGGACGAGTTAACACATGGATATCATGAGTACCATCCATCTGTTTGAAGTTTAAGGCAAGGAATTTATATGACACATATTGGCTGGCTACTTACTACGTTTACCAATCGATCTCAGATCGATCTGAGCGGATCAGCATGGTGTGGCAAACGCAACGGACTAGTAGGATCGATCTAAGAAGCGGAGTGACTCGGCCCGCTCTCTCAGCTCTCAGCCAGTCTGAGATTTCAGATCGATCCAAACCAGCGGGTCTGTGGCGCTTCACGTTATTATTTTGGCTGTTATATGGAAACAAATTATATCCGTTATTATTCAAGGCGTGCGTTGGAACCAATTGTAATAAGAGTGCAGTAGTGGCGAGTGAAGCGACGTTGATGATATCATAGCACATCACAATTCTATCTCTAATTGGGCAATTTTTATCACTCGGAATGCGACGCAAAATTTCCCATTCTGCACTTATTTATGCATACGGTCAATCGTGCTTCAACATATAGAGTGGATTTTTCACTATCAATATTTTCCGTCCGCGTAGGTAAACCAGGTGATCTGATTCGGCTCGCTTTCAATTTTCAGATCGGTCCGAGTTCAGATCGATCTGAGATCGATTGGTAATGGTAGTGACCGCCATGGATTCAACTTGATTTCGCCATAGTTTTTACCGACTATTTGATTTTTATATAAATCAATAAATATAGTTAATGGTTTTGCGTATTGGAGAAGTATATTCGTGCTATTGTTTTGAAATTTATCGTTGGAAAACATCGTAAAATTGCATCATTAGCGCGTCAGCCCGTAAGCTCTAAAGGAAAATTGGGGTTAACAAATATGATATAATAGGCCACGCCCACGTATGAGCTTCTAGCATTGGCCACCATGGCCAGCGCCCCACCACCCACCTTAATTGTAATAATGAAATTAGTATTGTTTAACGGTTCTTTAGCTCTGATTTCATGTCTGGAATAAAGTTAAATACATAAAACTAGTAGGCAGCTAGTAGGCAATACACCTTTGCACGGCTGGTGACCTAACACCCCCTGCCACACGCCCAAGCTATATAAATCCGAAACTACTACCAAATCATGAAGGCAGAGATTCCACATTCAACGCACCAAACCTCACTCTTTTAGCTCAAAAATTGACAGAGAAGGAAACAAAACGGATACAGAATGACTGACACGCTACAAAATTAATATATATAGATGATAAAAGACGTTTTTATAATCTAATTACAGGTGGAAATTATGTTGGAGCAAATTGGCGGCACAACCATCAAGGTATATAGAGAGGGCGCGACGTCTTCAGAAAGTTACCTGACAACCGAAAGATCCACCGTATTGCTTCCGCCTTTTCTTCCCTTGCCTGTCTGTGAATGAATCGGACGTGTGGACGCATTGGTGAAAATAAAGCAGAAATATGTACTTCTAGTAAAAAACGTAAGGCAAGTAACTCTTGAAACCTGTACTAGTTACTTAAAATTATGGATTAAAATTGATTTGGCTATGGTATTTTGCTGGGATAACGGTTTATATTTTTTTTGAATAAACTATAAAATGTATGAAGAAATAGGTTAAAAATGTTGTTTCAGGTTAAAAATGTGTGCTCGTTTCAAGTGAGTTATCGAAGGATAGCGTCATGAATAATATATGGAAATTGGTCCAGATATGCTGAAAGAGAGTGCTTAGGAAAAGATCTTGAGGTGATTTTTCTAGGGATTGACGAAAAATTAAAATTTTCTACCGAACGAAGTTTTCCTAAGTTTTAAGAAGATGGGCGTTTGGTGTATGAGAGGTAAAAACCCACGGAGGGCTTTAGTTTCAAACAAAAAAATTAAGTGAAGAATATAATGAGTCATTGTTTTACTATTGTTTTGGAACGTTTACACGTAATTCTCTGTCATTCATAAGGGTGTCCGTAGGATTTTTCCCAGATTTCCTAGCCGTTTGAGATCATTTATTAAATCTTTTGCCCCATAACCTTCTCTTGGCGTAATAGAAAGTTTTAAGTGTCCTTTTTTCCAACAGTACCCTAGCGCATTCCCCTGATTTACTCATGGTTGTTGAAGTTCGGGAGATTCATGGCCGTAGGAGTCTAGAGGGCATTTATTTTATCAATTTTGATGGTGCACATCTGTCACCGTGGTGGTAGTGTGTAGGTAGTATTTATCCTAAGAGGTAATAATTGGTGAAACATCTCCTTTAACTCAAAAGACAAAAAACTGAATGAAATATCGTACATTTAATTTCAATATTCCATCAACTTTATTCTATCAATTATTAAATTAAAAAAATATTATTAATAATAACTGTGTTTCATTACTCCGGCATAGAATGCATACTACATAATATCTTTGTTTAAATAGGAGAGTAGCTTTTGGTAGCCGTGAAAGTAAACCAGAATTATGGATACCATTATTTACGTAATATATTATGCACACATATGTAGAGGAACTACAGCATTTTGAAATTACAGTTTGTGTATCAAATAATATTGCAGTCATAAAAAAACATCCTCTAGACTTTCTCTAGTAAACAACCAAGATCGTATATTTTTCATTGTTGTGTTTAGGATTTTTGAATTAATACATGAAACAGGTGATAGATTATACACTTTGGGTCCTATGTACCAGTATTAAAACATGAAAAAGGTGCAGTTATATTTGCAGTATAGTGCAATTATACACTTTATGCCCTATGTACAAGAAATATCGTTTTAATAACATCAGGTTCCGCTTGGGTAAAAAAATACGTGCTTTACGAAGGGTGTTGGGAGAAGGATTGTGCAACAACCCAGTATTACTTCTTTTGTAAAAGCGACGTAAAACTGTACAAATAAATAGATATCTTAAGGGGAGTAACCCATGACAACAAATTTGGTCCTTTGTATTTTGTCCCCATCTAACTTCTCTTTGTCGTTTTATTTATTTTGTTTCATATTGTTATTATTTCATATATAGTTTATTTTAGTAGGCGTCAAATTAAGTGCACTTCGTCATCGCCGGGGCATTGTTGGTAATAAGTATTATAAAAGGTAGTAATAGGTCCTATCCTTAAACTTAAATGGCTCGTGCTCCCATGAAGTACGGTTACGTGTCAACTGAAAGAAAAGAAATCAATCGTATTTTGAATTTCAAGTATTTCATCAACTTTAATCTCTCAATGATAATAATTGGGTCTCTGCAGCCGACCCTTTTACTTTGTCCGCCGTTAACTCCTCTTTGTCCTTATGTATATTGTATAATTTTGTTTCAAATAGTTAAAAATGAAACGGGGTGGGAGGAGCTTACATATTGGATTGAAAATCCCATTTACATATGCAGCAAGGATCACCAATTTATAGTCAAATTCTGGAAGCAAAAAACAAATATATTGAAAGCCTCCTTCCTCAACCGAGGAATTAACGAATGGAATGAGTCACCTGAGGAAGTCTTTAAGACCTTAATTGGGTCTGTAAATAAATTTAAAAAGATATTTAGATTTTGCCTTAAATAATTGGCTCGATTGTACGTGTATGCATGTAAATATTTTTATTGCATCGGTCATGTAGTCCAATGACCTTTGTTGAAGGCCAAGATGTCTCCGGTGGGGTTTTCTCCAACTCCCTTGGTGCCTATACATGGAGACTCAAGGTATCTCATGCAAGTTTTTGGCATTGTATGGAATGAACTAATGAATTGAACGCCCACGTTAGATCTTCTAGTATTGGGAAGAATAGAAAGCGCCCTCTCCATATACCTTAATGACAACATCGCACTTCCGGTCTTATGGAAATTTATTCGTGAAACGAACCTCTTTCAATGCACATGCTGGAAATTGAATGTTGAACGAACTACACTGAAATAGAAATTTATTTGCTCCGTAGAACAATATACATATTCTTATACGCATACAATGAATAAACAATTTGGAGCTAGGTGTCTCCCAAGGCAATTGGCCTGAAGGTGGGGACACCATCAAAATGAAATAATCCAATACTATTGACCCAGCTCACGTACTATGACGTGCAACATAACACACATTAGCAATGATATCTTGCACATTGTACCATACATGCGCATAAAAAACTACAGATTTATCACATAGCATAATACAAGCGTACACTTGGAGTACTGCCAAGAGCTTATTTAAGGAAAAAAGAAACAATTTACATTTTCTATATTCAATAGTCATGGTTTTAGACAACTAAGAATCCACTTAACCTATGTGCAATCTAAACAATTATAGGTAACATATAAAATGCTTTTGGCCCTATATAAATGAAAGAACGTTTGTACGAAGTTAGGTAGGGCCTCGGCAAAAATAACAAGATTTATTTCTAAGTCCATAGGAGTGTGGTTTTTGAAATATTTTTGGCAAATTGCCACTGCGAATATGAAATAATTAAAAACCTTGAATATATAGAGGCACCTAAGCGATAATACACCTAGTGTCTTTAAAACGACCTTTTCGAGTAAACTTAATGGTTGAAGGCGTTACTTTGTGGAATGACACTACTGACATGACTAAAAAGAGAGAACTCTTAGTATTTTCCACACTTAAAACTAATTCCCGACCCAGGTTTCGACTGCCTTGCAATCGAACCTTTGAAAAACCTTCGAAGAACCCGGTACCTTGAAAATGATTGCAAGGCAGTCGAAACCTGGGTCGGGAATTAAAGTTTTAAGTGTGGAAAATACTAAGAGTTCTCTCTTTTTAGTCATGCCACGACCTTTTCGGGCTATCAATCGGACAATACCCTTAAGTTCATCTTCCGTCCTTTTTAGAGAATTTTGGTAGGCTTCTCTCCAGCATATCAATCCATAGCTTTTACAATATGCTAGTGCCTAATAGATGGTTTTCAAAAAAATGTACTGGACATTTGTGGCAAATAAAAAATAGTTTAGTTTTACAACAATTCAAGCCGATTATTATTGTATTTATATGATGTTCCCATATCAAGGATTGATCTAGGTGAATCCCAAAATATTTATAGTCAGTAACCCGTTCTTTTATATTTTTTTTCAGGCTATTGGTGTACACTCCGAAGAGTGATACACCGCATTCCAGTTGATGTTGTTAGTAGTTATGAATGTGAATGTAAATGGGCTTTGTATTTATATATTCCAAGTTTTGTTTTGTTGAAGGTTTATCGATCCCAATATTTGTGACATTCCACGTAACCGCGGTGTAGAGGCCATATCCCTTGGCCTCTCATTCCGCCTCGACCGCTTCCCTTAAGCGTTCTCCTCGCACCCATCACGCCCGTGTTCACTCTCTCTTCAACACTAATGCGCACGCGCCCGGCCCTTCTGCCGAGACGATAAACAGCCAATTCCGGAGCGGAACAATTTATTTCCCCTTTTAATGGCACTAATTCATTTCCGCATCAAGGTTTACGACTCGCGCGGGGCGGAGGAGGAGTCTGCGGGGAGACGCGTGGGCCGCGAGATGGGCTAGCTTCTATTTACAGCGGCTATCCCCTTTCCCCCAGCCCCCCCCCCCCCGCGGTCCCTCTCTCCAAACTCTTTCGAATTCGAAGGGAAGGCGAAGGAGAGCTGAGGGAATTTTTCAGGAATATTACTCGCTAGCCTTCTCTGCGGGGCTCGAAACTTTCAGCTTTAAGTTGGAACTTTCATTTTAGGCATTTCCGATGACTTTTCTTCGTTTTAAGCATAACATCTGCATCTACATACTACCCTGCGGGCCGTCGCATGGGCGTGTGGCAGGGGTTTTTGGGGGCGAAAGCCGTGTAAAGATGTAACGGATAAGGTTTTTGGACATGAAATGCTGACGTGTACTGTGGAAGAGTATTTAGTGGATCCCAGTTTTCATTGTGATCGCTTTCTGTGCGCGGAAATAACGAGTGTTTGTACACATCTGTTTGGCAATTTATCTCTCTTATTTAACACTTCTGTCATACCTAGAGATGTAGTGAGGCGTCATAATAATATTCTGTGTGTCGCTCTGAATCGCACCAGTTCTGAATTTCTCAAGCAACCTAAGCCTAGCGTGTAGCCTCCGAGTCTTTAGGGGCTCCCACATCAATCCCTGTAAAAGTTATGAAACACTTTTTGTTCGCTGCGATGTTATGTTCCCAAATGCTTGCAGCGTATTCGAGGTGTGGCCAAACCAGAGTGAAGTAGCATCCCATTTTACTTTTTCATCTGAGGACCTTCCTAATATATACTTAACAAAACCTATTTTTTTTAATGCTGTGCCGCATATATTTTGTATATGTGTTCCCCACGATGTATTAGAAGTTAAGGTAATTCCAAAACAATTCCAAGATAGCATAATTATTGGAAAGAAAGACTTCCACTACTGTATGGTGCAAAAGTACTCCTTGGTTATCGGTTATTTAGCGAAGATGTATTGTTTCGTAAGTGATGAATTTTAACGCTGAAATGCATTGCCTTAATGGTAATGTGATGTTATCTCTTCACATAGCTTTTTATTAAAGTTTCAGAGCGACACACAGAATATTATCATGACGTTCCACTACATCTCTAGGTTTGACAGAAGCGATAAAATAAGAGAGATACATTGCCGAACAGAAAGGTAAAAAAAACTCGTTATTTCCGCGCACAATAAGAGACGGCAATAAAAACTGAGCTCCACTAAACTCCCATACTACACGTCACCTTTTCACTTCCCAAAACCCTACATGTTTACATGGCTGGTGTCCTAACACTCCCTGCCACACACCCATGCGGCAGCTCGCAGGGTAATATGTAGATGTAAGTGATACCTTCAAATTTTGAAGGCAAACCACTTTCTTCCACCAATAACTGCTCCGAGCGAGCACAGTGTGTTACATAGCTGATGGAAGTATTGGGTTGGGAGCCATATGAGACTCTAAAGCCTCGTTTCCATTCTGACAAGTTCCAGGCACATGACGCGCAACATGTGCCCGGGACATGTTGCACATCATTGTTCATACTGTTTCCGAATCCCTGCGACATATGCAACCTTTGTATAGTCACCGAGGTCTGTACATCTACATCTACATCTACGTAATACCCTGCGAGCCACCACGAGGCTGTGTGGCAGGAGGTGAAGATCACCAAACATGCATTATTGTCATTCAAGTAGGATATTTAAGGGAGGCATGCTAGAGAACAGGGTCACATGCAGCTAGGTGGTTAGTATCTACATAATAAGAAATGGATTATTGGTTGTTATTACATGCATCATGCACTACAGACTATTCTAACTATATTTCACCTACCTATCCCTTTGCTACGCTGCCTATTGTTCTCTCTTATGGTACGCGGGAAAAATGACATTTTAAATATATCGGTACGACAATCTATCCCTCTGATCTTGTTAATATGATCAAACCTAGCATAATACGCAGGGGTTCTCAATATATATCTAACGTCATCTGTGAACAAATCGGTTTCGAATTTACTTAAAAGGTTTAACCTAAATGTTAACCTGCGTTCTTATACTAATTCTCCTCCTAGTTCTTCTATTAAACTCGTAACACTTATACAATTATCATAACGGCCTTTAACAAACCCAGCGGATCTCCTTTGCAGGCTGTGTAGTGCAAGACTAGAGTTCAGTTCATACAGTGCATCAGATACATCTTGAATGATTTGTTGGTTAAGTTGAGCGAATATGGACAGCTCAGCTACTTCAGCTTTTGTGGTAATGTCGGGCACATACTATGAACTTCTAAAAAAACGCGAAAACTACCAAGATGGTATATTAGAAGTATTTTAGCGAAAAGAAATTCGGAAGGAGCCTATAACTCGTTGATGAGAGACTTTCGTCTCGAAAGTGGGTACGAGAATTTTGTTAGAATGACAGAAAGTGATTTTGAATTTTTACTAAATCTTGTTGAGCCGGGGATTACGACAAACCAGGAAATGTCGATAACCAGTTTCTCCCGGTGAAATGTTAGCGACAACCCTTCGATTCTTTGCGACAGGTGATAGCTACAGTTCTTTAATTTATTAACACAGAATCTCCAAATCCGCCATTTCAAGATTCATACCAGCAGCCCTATTCTGTAAGCCACGAAAATTTCGTGGCCGCGAAAGATTCGCGGCCGAAATACGAAATGACGTCACAAACTCGAACTGTGCGATCCACTAGCGCTTTCCGGAACTTTTCGCCGCGAAAGATTCGTCAGATTCGTGGCGGAAGTTTCGCGGTGAGTTTGGGCCACGAAAACGGATTTTCGCCGCGTAAACAGCTGACAACGGCTACGCCTGCGGACACATATATTTTATATATTTGTTGGTAGTGGGGATTTTGGCCTTATCTCTACGTTAAGAGGAATTTCATTTGGTGCAGATTAGTATGATGTAAGATGTTACTGCTTGTTTATTACTTTTATATTATATTGTTTCTTGACTTAAAATAAGCCTATCTTCGTGCCGTTGTGGTAGCATCCCGTGCTAATTCTTTACTGTTGCTCTCATAACGTCAGTTAACACTGAGGTAATAATTCTTATAGAGGTTAGTTCGCATTCTTATAATTAGAATTGTGCTAATTTATTGATTGAATTGCTAGTATATTATGTTTTCAAAGTATATTATCCATGTTGATTGATGCGTACCCTTATTGCTAATGTATTTCATTTCATGACGTTCTCGCAGAAAATTACCGTGGTACCTATGTTTATAGTGTTTTATTTTAATTTCAATGTACCTCTGGCTCTTATATAGGTAGCTACCAGCTGGTCGTTCATGTTCTTGCAAGTATTTCAATCCCTACTAGTTTTGTCGTGGGTGTTATTGAGAATTCAGTTTTTCTACAAATACTGACGCATTTTCTATTTCATTTGATTATCATTGTTACATAATACACTGTAGGTTGGTATAGTGTAACTTCATCACTCATTCGAATCTGCATTCTTCTAAGCCTGCTTTTTTAGTATGTAGTAAAGTTATTGAAGGATTTTGAGTGAGTTCTGTGTTTATCCATTAAGTGGATCAATGTCTGCTATTCATGTTTGAAAAGTACTTAGGCTATATAGTATTTGTCATGTGTGTACACTGTACAGTCTGAGGCACTACGTCATACTATTCGTGACGACGTGGAGGTGAACCTCGGCAGTCTTCGGATCTCTTCCCCTCCATGGAGGGGAGGCCGCGAGCACGAGTTCGTGGCCGCGTAAATACTTCACGTAATGCTTAGTGGATAGCACGTAGCTGGTTTTCGCGGCTCAACCGCGAAAACGGAACTTTTCGTGTCCGCGCCCGCGTACTTTAGCGAATAGGGCTACTGAAGTGTGCAATGCAATTGTTGAAGCTTCAAAGGGATTGCACTGAGGTTACAGAAAAGTTTTCTGTGGACAGAAAAGTGTTATTCATAAAATGGTTGATTCATAATTGTTTACATTTTATGAAGTGGTAATTATTCCCCTGCTAAAAAATTCTGTATAGTTTCCTTAAAATACTTCTACAGAATTTCTTAAAGAGTTCTGTAGATATTCCTGAAAGTATTGAAACGCTATTTTACGGAATTCTCTACGACGTTCTGCAGAATACCTGCGGATGTTCTGCAGAATACCATAGGACGTTCTGCAGAATTCCTTGGGACGTTCTGTGGAATTCCTTAGGACGTTCTGTGGAATTCCTTGGGACGTTCTGTGGAATTCCTTAGGACGTTCTGTGGAATTCCTTAGGACGTTCTGTGGAATTGGATGCGTAATACCCGGAAAAATTGGATCATCCCCAGGAACATTACAGGCATATTATTTTCCCAAATCGGGTAATATTTTTTGTGAGTGTTTTTGGCTCCGACTTTCGAAATTTCGGCAGAGCACACCGTAATTGTTATTAGTTTTACTTCGGTTTTAAGCTACCAATTATTTTGGCGTAGGGAGATGTTTTGCAATATAAACTCACAAAACTATGAAACTTGAAAACTATGGAACTTGAAAACCACTTGGGTTTACAGGAGAATATTATCCTGATAACCCTACTTCAAAATCGTTAAAACCATTACCTGAGTTAGCCCTCTCTATGGGTTTAGTAAAGATGATGTTACACGAGTATTAGCAATGAATATTGTGGTCTCATCATAATCAATCACGTGCGTATGTCATTACTTTTTTGACATCATAGTGATTTTCGTTGTTCCTTAGTCTTAGATGATTACAAATGGGGACAAAAAACAATGTATTTTTCCCGCAAAAATTAATTGTAATCACAAGTTAAAGATATAATTGTCATTCTTTATTGAAGATATGTAAACGACTACCTCCAATTACATGAAATAACCGTGAAATTGATGGGATAGCATGTCCAATGAACTAGGTATTAATGAATGCTTGCAGTTTATTGTTGATTGCACTTGTGACCTTGCATGTCGGACAACTGATTTGACTTCTCCTTAAAATATTTTGAGTTTAGCTTTTCTTCTTATTTGGTGGATTCTTCAGATCGGTTTTAACTGTGAAAAAGCGTATCTGGCCTTGTTTATCCTCTGCCGAACATCCTCGTCACACCCTCCGGTTTTTGTGATGAGGCTCCCCAGATATTGAAATAGCTCCACTTGTCCAATTTGTTCTCCCACATCTGTCAACCGCTCTGATTACTATTGCTCATTCGCACTTCCTCACTAAGGTATACGAGTATTAGAGTGTTCGTCTTATTCAAGGGTTCTCGAACAATCGGGCACCTTCCTCCCCCCCGGGCAAGAGTTAAGATGGGGTTTGGAGGAATCGCCACTACTCCACGGAAAATGCCAATTTGTGTTCATTATGTAATGTCTGCCAACATTTTTTTTATTTTAACATACTCAATGGCTTTCTATAAAGTTCAGTGGAAGTCACCCATCAAAATTGCTCTTAAATTTTTTTTGAGGAATTAAGTGATCACTTAATTGCTTATTAATTAAGGAAAAATCATATTCCTAACTCTGAAGAAAGGGCGTTGTGCGAAAAAGATGTTCAACCATTTTGTCGTCTACTAAGCAACTAACCAAAGTAAGTGACCATTCTGCTTTGACTACTGCATCAAAGCAGGAACTTTTTACCCTGAAATGTTTATCGATAATACCTACTATTTCGATTTTATCAGCAAGAAGCATCACGCAAAGTTTCTTTTTTCATGCAATTTACTATATTATACATGCCTATTCAGCCTGCCCCTTTAAATCTAAGTGCATTGCTGGGGAGCACAAGTGGGAAGATCAGGTCGTGAATTAATGGAGGCTAAGTACAAGGCGAGCGAACAGAACACATGAGCTTCAAAATTCTTCGTCTCATTAAAAAATTAGGTTATGTTATAATTATGTTTATTATTCAACTTTTGTAATTATGTTTATTATGCACCATTATGAAACTTTTTTCCTAAAAACTTGGGAACACTATTCGAGGGTCTCCTAGATCCATCTTAAATAATTAAACCCCTTTAATTAAGGTATTACCCCCTTAAATAAGGTACTCCTCACTAAGGTATATGCCCCCTCAAATTAATTCGCACGGTGTTAGGCACATTTTTATGTGGCTCATCCGCTCTCACTTATAGCCTACGCCATCAACTTTAGAGCGAACCAAGCCTTGCTTACCTAAATCCGGCGGTTGGCAACAGGAAAGCATGACATTATTTTTTAATGCTATTCAATTTATTCATTATCGTGGGCCTTTCTGGCCCATGAGATATTTTAGAAGGATATTTCATTGGGATATATTAAAAAATAAGAAAAGCATAAAAAGAAAAAGAATAAATAATTTTATAATAGCAAATAAATATACATTAAAATCCCATTAAGTGTTAATTCGTCGTTTGTCAGTTTCAGAATGTATACACATATCAGGAATGTTGTAAACATCCTTATTCGGTATATATCAATACATTCATAACTATAAGAGGGAGCACAGTTCGAAAATATAGCAAAGAACAAAATTATATGTGTACATACTTTTCCACTTCGCGTAAATTAATAGAGCAGCGTAATCAGTTAAACAGGGAACTGTCATGCATCATTTAGAAATAGATTGTACACATTTGATTTGAACACACGTATTGATTGTGAGTTTCTTATTTCTAATGTTGATGAATTCCATATTCTAGCACTTGTCATCATAAAAGATTTATTGAGTTGAGGAATTCTGTGCTGGGAGATGTGAATGTCAAATTTGTGATCCCTGGTAGATATTGAATGAATATTTCTTTTCCAAGTGAATCTTTCAAACAGATAAGGTGGGTTACCAGGGGATAGTATTTTTAACCCTCTTAGTGCCACAGGTCGATATATTGGCTTTTGCTCCACAGACGAAAAGTGCCATGAGCCGATATATCGGCTCGAGCACAAATTATTTTTCAAACTAATTTTGTTGTAATAACTACATTTATCCTTTATGAAATGTATCAGAATATTATAAACAACAATTAATTAATTTTTAGCAAAAAATAAAAAAATGTCATTCATATCTAAAATAGTAACTTCATATTGTTTTTTTATAAGGTGCTACAAAACTCCCAAATTCATCCTGACACTTTTTGCTGGGACCACCAAATTTAGGTGGCACTAAGAGGGTTAAAAGCAAGGCAAGTGAGGTGATACAGGCAACGTTGTTTATATGTCAACCAGTTTAAGCGGGCATCTTAGCTAACCGGGCCGAAATGAAATATTTTTGCCGGGATTTGCGTACATACTCGATCCTTATCGTACCTATATGACTCTATGTTTGCGAAAGGAATTACCCTCATGTGTGCGTGGAATTAATGAATACGGCCAAGTGGATGCGACAAACTGAATGCCTTGCTTCGTCTCCCAGGCCCTCCGTTACGCCCCACTCCTTAGAAGGCACATTTAACGGAGGAAATTCAATTAGGTGAGATAAGCAGTTTCCCTGTTCGAGATGGAGATGGTGAATTTCTTGAGGTCCCCTTTTTGGCAGCGGTTTCGGTTTCCTCGAGCCAAATTATTCGGGATAAGAGGATAGGGCCATCGCTATTCATTCGGACGTGAAAATGGACGGGCTGGCTGAGGATTCGCCGTTTTCTTAAGTCGGTCCGGAAAAAACTCACTCCCCCCCCAGGTCCATTATGTGAGGAGAGGCGGATGCATAACCTGTATTTTATTCCTTTGCGGTTCAAAAAAAAGGAGAAGAAAAAATAATGCCAGCGTTCGAGCTTTTTAGAAATGTCTTTTATTTCACGTGAAGTGTCCACAGTGCTAATTTTTATCACGTTCGACGTTTAGTCTTTCTTCCTCCTGCTCCTGGTTGGTTTGCCCATTCGTTGTGTGCATGTCAATCGAGGAAAAAACCCTTGTAAGATTACTCCGAGTACTTTCGAAAGATTGTCAGGTCTGATGGAGAGCGACTACATCTTATCCAACTCTTTTATTTCCGGAAAACGTAATTGGCCTTACGGTTGTGGATTCTTAGTTCTCTTAAGTCAATTCGGAAAACCTCATCCCCCGGTCCATTATGTGAGGAGAGGCAAATGCATAACTTTTATCTTATTCTTTTGCGGTTTGAAATAAAAGGGAAGAAAAAAGTAATGCCTGAGTTTGAGCCTTTTAGAAATGTCTTTTTTTCACGTGAAGTGTCCATAAAGCTGATTTTTACCTCACGTTCGACCGTGAGTCTTTTTGCCTCCTGTTCCTGGTTGGTGTATTCATTCTTTGTGTGGATCCATTTGATAGAGGGAAAAATAGTCTTTTAAGATCACTTCAAGTACTTTCAAAAGATTGACACGCATGATAGAGGGTTACTACTTCTTAGACAACCCTTATTTCCAGGAAAATCGTAAATTGCCTTACGGTTGTGGATTCATAGTTTTCTTAAGTCAATCCGGAAAAAAACTCACCCCCTCCTGATCCATTATGTGAGTGAAGGCCAGTTCATAACCTGTATTTTATCATTTTGTGGTTTCAAAAAGAGAGAAAGAAAATAATGCCTGCTTTCAAGCTTTTTAGGAATGTTTTTTTTTCATGTGAAGCGTCCTTAGTGCTAATTTTAACCTCACGTTCATCCATGAGTCTTTTATCCACCTGTTTCTGGTTGGTGTATCAATCCATCGTGACGATGCTAATTATGTAAAAGAAAGACTTGTAAGATTACTCCAAGTACTTTCGAAAGATTTACACGTCTGATAATGAGCGACTTCATCTTATTCAACCCTTTTATTTTCGGGAAAACGTTAATGGCCTCACAGTTGTGGATTCACAGTTTCCTTAAGTCAATCCGGAAAAATACTCACCCCTCCAGTCCATTATGTGAGGAGAGGCGGATGCAAAACCTGTGTTTTTTCACTTTGCGGTTCAAAAAAAGAGAAGAAAAATAATTCCAGCGTTCGAGCCTGTTAGAAATGTCTATTTTTACATGAAGCGTCCATAGTCCATAGTACTAACTTTTACCTCTCATACAACCGTGAGTCTTTTTTTCTCTTCTTTCTGGTAGATGTACCTATTTGTTGCGTCATGCTATTGGAGAAAAAGTAAGGATTGTAAGATTACTCCAAGTACTTTTGAATGGTTTGTACGTCTGATAGAGAGCGACTACTTCTTTTCCAACCCATTCTTTACGGAAAAACGGTAATGGCCTCATTATAGTAAAGGATTCACATTTTTCTCCATTCGGTCCGGAAAAACTCAACACCCGGTCCATTATGCGAGAAAATGCGACTGCATGACCTGTATTAAATTCCTTTGCAATTAAAAGAGGTAGAAATAAAATAATGCCAGCATTAGAGCTTTTTAGAATGGCCTTTTTTCATATGAAACGTCCATTGTGCTAGTTTTAATCTTACGTTCGAGCGTGAATCTTTTTTCCTCCAGCTCCTGGTAGGTGTATCCATTAAGATGGATTTTTATAATAATTTTGCCAGTAATTAACTTCGTTGGGAGAATTTACTTTTTTATAGTTTTTTACGCAAACCACTTTTATATTACATTGTGAAATGCCATTTGTCTCTTCATCTCACCCAATCTTGCGTTTAACACTTTGAGTGGTATGTACTTCATGATTCGTCCTCTTATATGTTTTGAGGAGGTCGATGGACGTTCTAGGACGTCCATGTAACATCATTACTGAACGGCAGCTGGACGTAATGGTATGGCTGCAGTCTTTCTGGTAGACATGCACGTGTCCAAAATGTGCCAAATTAAATTTTAATGGTAAATAAAAGTTCATTAACCTATATTCAAGAGTTTTCTTTCACAATCCAGGCAGGTGTGTAAAATCCTCAGTTTTTCTGAGAGGACCTTCATTTCATAGCCCAGTGCGCAAAGTACTAACGGAGTGAATTTTAAACTTCATTCACCAAAACAACATATTGTAGAAAGGTAGGATAATGATGCTTTTATCAACCAAGGACAATCATTTTCATTTACTGGCCTCAGTCGGAATCAAATGACGTTCAAGTAATTAAGTGGGACACTTCCTTAATGCTTCCCGAAAGGTTGGAATATTTGAAGCTATTGCGCTATTTTCATAAGTAGAGGTGACCTAATGAAGGACCAGGGTGCGTGGAAAAACAGGGATTCTCTGCATGGTTAGCATTGATTTAGCACTGCTTCTGCTTTAAAAAATTTCGAACGGTGTTCAGATAATTAGTTTTAAATTCATCTATGTTTTTCTCATCCCGATAAAATAGTTGTTGTTTAACCCTAAATCAGATCTGTATGGGCTTGGTAGCATTCATAATTCTTTCTCTGCCAATCGCTCACTTTTCTATGATTCACATAGAAAGGTGGAATCATTCATAGACTTGAGAATTTCTCCTGAAAGTTTGAAGTCGTAAACAAATTGAGAATTTCTTGAAAAAATAAGATGAGAGATAAGTTTGGGAATATTTCAAGCGTTTATGAGCCTCTGCCCCTTGAGTTTGTAAACTTTCATTGTTGAGTCTTTTATCGCTGAGTCTGAGAACTGGAAATTTTTAAGCAAAGACCGGGACTATCTATCAGCTAACAGGAAAGAACGTTGTTCTTTCTCTGAGGAAAAATCCTATCGTTGTACCGTGAGTCGGTCTACTGCCTCTCCAAATTTTCAGCTATTTATAATTGAGCCACTGACGGCTGGAACTTATCATTCTATTCTAACAGCTCCCTGGAGAAGTATAATTACGACTAGTGATCTTTTATTTCCTGTAAAGGAGCGCGAGTGTAAACATAGAAACACTCTGAAGTGGAATTCTTACGAAACAAGCCACAGCAACGCCATATTTATTTTTATTCAATTATTTATGTGGATGATGCTGTTTTGATCTCAGAGAGCCAACAGGGGTTACAGAAGCTCCTAGATAAGTTTTGTGAATCAACAGAGAGAATGGAATTGAGGGTAAATGCGTGCAGGACTAAAGTAGTAGTTTTTGATAAGGATAATTGGGAGAATAACTGTATGATGAGGGCGAATGTTTAAGTAATAAAACAGGTGGATGATTTTGTGTGCTTAGGTAAGATGTTTGCGAAAGATGGAAGATTAGATGAGGAGATAAAGAGACGTGCAATTGCTGGAAGGAAAGTGGTAGGTAGCATGCGGAGCATATCAAGGAATGAGTGGTTGTCTAAGGAAGCGAAAATTGCCGTGTGCAAAAGTGTACTTCTTCCCACTTTGCTATATGGTAGTGAATCATGGGTATGTCAGGATGGACATAAGAGTAGACTAAATGCCGTGGGTATGAGTTATCTGAGGAGTATTTGCGGCAAAAGTAGGATGGATAGGGTCAGGAATGAGTGGGTCATGAATAAATGTGGGTTAAATGCTCCAGTAATGGACGTGTATAATAGGAGTATGCTTCGTTGGTTTGGCCATGTTGAGAGAATGGATGAGAGTCGTATAACGAAACAGATATATGAGAGTAGAGTGAATGGTGTGAGAGGTAGAGGTAGGCCGAGAAAGTTGTGGTTGAATGTGGTTGAGGAATATGAGGAGTTTTAAAAACAGGAGGGCGTGTATGAAGTATGCAAATGAGGCAAAATAGGCTTGCAAGGATAGGTCAGTATGGATGAAATTATTGAAGCAGAGTTAGGTGTACAAATATGTATTTATGAGTGAAAATTAGTGACTCTGCCTACCCCGGAAGGGAACGGTGTGATTGGTATATTTTGTATTATACCACCAAAAACGGCACAACGGCTATTACATTGGCTGATATAATCAATAAATAAATAAAATTTCAAACAAAATCATAATAAACTTAGATAAAGCAATAATGAGGCAAACGTAAGAAAGGGACTTAGGCATTGGAGAGGGGTGAATCATTTAAGTGGCGTTTCAGTGAGGATTTGAAAACGGTGGCAGAGGAGAAAAGGTCCAAGGAAGGATATTCTGAGGCCAAGGAGTTAAACAAGGAGGGGATTCGGAGGAAGAGAGAGCGCTGGGAGATTGAAAGACGGAATCGGGGAGTGTGCAGTAGACAGTTACTGCGTGGGACGGGGAGGAACATGAATACGATAGAGAGGGAGTATTTCATTGGTCCGTGGAGATCCGCTAAAGATTCTGTGTAAGGACATCATATCTGTTAGGAGACGGTGGTGAGTTATGTGAGAAATGCCAAGGGAGGAAAGGATGACGTCACCGGTTGAGCTTCTGAAGGTGGGGACTCGATGGCGGAATATGGTGAGAAAGAAGTTGACCGGACGGTATACATATTAATTGGAAGGGTAATAAAACATCTAGTACTAGCATAAATGCTCTTTGATACTCTACGGGAATTTTTATTTTTAAAAGAATTTCGTATAATGAAAGAGTCAGATGAAGTCATATCTCTATCCGATCGAAGGGAGAAATATAGGTTAAATCTTTTACGAAAGTTTGATGTAGACCATTTTTTTCCAGGCGTTCAAAATATTTTGCTAGAGCCGAACTATTATGGTAGGAACGATCACAGGAATAAGATTACGGAAATAGACTGCAGAACCGATAGATTTAAGATGTCATTTTTTCCACGCACAATAAGGAACCATAATACTTGTAATAGATCAGTTCTAGGGTACTAACTAGGTTAAATAGGTTTTTTAGTGGTGCTCAGTATCTTAACATTAATTGTAGATACTAACTTCGCATGCAATCTCCGGCATGATATACTCCTGCATGCCTTAGTACGTTGCAGTGCTATTCATTTGTCGCATTAATAATACTAACCAGTAGTTATATCTTGAATAGTGTGCTGCATGGTAGCATGTTCTTCTACTTATCACTCTCCTGGTTTGTGGTCTGACTGCCTACCATTGTCCTGACTGCTTTTGGCCTGCGCCTGGCATTTGGGGGAACGTCCGCGGTTCGGATTCGAACTGGGATGAGTGCTGCATGCCTGGTGTGGAATCACCCCGTGCTACACACCCCAGTGGTGGCTTGCATGGTATTTCGTAGATGTAGATTCAGATATAGTGAAACCCCTCTTAACAACTATTTATATAGAGCAACCACCCCTTACAACGACCATTTTTTAGCGGAACCGTCGATAGTTGCATAATTCAGGTGGCATTGTCTGTGTACATTTAATTAATATGCACTGAAATTTCTCAGGAGCAACTAAATTATGACTAAATAAACGCCCTCTGTATAGGTTTGAACAAAACCGTTGTTTCTAAAGTTCTTCCTTCTTTTCAATTCTTTTCAATTTTTAATTCTACAAGATCATGAGTACTAATGCTCGTTCCCAGTATTCAATGGAGTGCACCATAGAATTACTAGGAGAAGTGGTTTGAGGCGGCGATCAATTCACAGTTGCGGTCGTCTTCAAATCAATTATAATCCAAATCACTTAATTGAGCTCCTAAAATAAAAATTACTATCAATTCATTGTGCATACTAGCTTGCATAAAGACTCATCAACGCATCTTGGTTCCACTGGAACGGGCACACTGTTGCTGTGGAAGATAACTCGTGTCTATAACTGAAGATGTACACGATTTGATTGCATGTAAAAATAATCCATGTTTCAGAAAACAATTCCAAAAAGTACAACTGAACACAAAGCGGTACATGAAGATGATTTTATAATGGGTGGTAATGCAACATACGAACTGTTTTGGAAACTGAACTCAATTGCGGGAGGAGATCTCTATTTCTCAATGCAGGAGGCGCCCGTTCATTGGCATAATATGTACTCCAATAAAATGAACCCCTGTCGAACGTCCACCCCTCTTTACGACCATTTTTCAGCAGAACCGTCGGTGTTCTCTTAATACAGGTTTTACTGAATGTGGGGAACTGCTATGGCTTGAGACTTAGAATGGGGAAAAACATAAAAATAACATATGCGTTGCTGCATCAAGTGAATAGTCAGGAAGTTCCCAGATGGAAAAGTGGAGGTGAGATGCTACTTAGTTCAAAGTTCAATAGATCCAGGGATTAATCCATTTGAAGATCGGCATAGTAAGAACAATAATCGCACTTCTACTCTGATCTTAATTGTAACTACTATGACTTACAAAGATGTTCTTGTTTATTTGTTGAGGATTTGTTGATTTGTTATTTAGGTGACTGTCGTCTGTAGAGCAATTAAGGTGGGGGCCCCTAGAGACTCGGACGCTACACGCTAGGAATAGCTGGTTGGGAGATTCAGAACAGGTATGTTTCAGAACGACACAGAGGATATTATCATGACGCCTCACTACATCTCTAGGTCAGAAAGAGGCGATAAAATGAGAGAGATACATTGCCGAACAGATAGGTATAAAAACTCGTTCTTTCCACGCACAATAAGCGACCACAATAATAACTGAGCTCCACTAAATACACTCCCATAATACACGTCTCCATTTCTCCTCCCAAAACCTTATCCCTTACATCTTTACACGCCTGGAGTCCCAGTATTCCCTGCCACACGCCCATGCCGCGGCTCGCAGGGTATTATGTAGATGTCATCTAAATGAAATCCTGATTGTAATGAATGTGCCACATAACCTCTACTTTTTAGTGTAATTTATTATTAAATATTTAATGAAACTGAATATTTGATAATTAAGTATAATAAAAAAATGTAATCGATAATACAACAATAAAATTATTTTATGAAAGTTTTGTTAAAAATTATTAAATTTAGCGCCCAGAGCGGGCCCTCTAATATGGCCGGTTTCCAGTCTCTGAATTGAGGGTCTTTAACCTGCCCCGGACGGTAGTGCCACCGACGGCACAGTCGAAAATGCGTCGCATGGGCTCGCAAAAATGTTCACTGTGAATTTATTTTACGCAATTTTCAACATATTGATGATTCTTCCTGGAGTTGAAGGATTTCCATTTACAAGAAGTGCAATGGTTTTTTTTTTTAGAAATATCCATCGCATGCGGCATGGCGGTCATCTGTTATTCTACATATTCACGTTTTTTTCCGAGGTCGATGTAGTTATTTAAACTGTAAATGAGGAAAAGTTACTAGTATAATAAATTATAATCATTATTCTTGAGGCTTGTGTAAAAAGATTTTCTTTGGGTAACGTAACAGGATTGTAAGCAATAAAAGCATATCTTGTATGTATGTAAGCAATAAAAACATAAAAACATCTGGGGAAGTGTTTTGATACAGCGCTCTCAACGTAGCTTGAGCAGAATGGTTCCCTAGTCGTAATGGAGACCATATTCGAATTATACGTTTTAATTTTAGCAGCTTTAGAAAAAACGAATGAAGGCCAGCGTACACCTATCCTCCCGCTTCCATCCACCTCCGTCCGCCAAAACCGAACGACAATTGACTTGGACTCGCAGTCTCCGGGTGGAGACGGACGGATGCCAGCGGATACCTTTCCTCCTGGTTTCCATCAGCCTCCGTCCACCCGTCCGCATCCGCCAAATATTCTCGACTGAGAATTCCGGGCGGAGCGGACGGAGACGGACGGTGGCGGACGGAGGCCGGGAGGAATAGTATGCGCCAACTCACGGAATAACCCGTATTTCAGTTTGCCATATATTTTGGGAGGAAGGAAGCAGACAAAGGCGGGATGATAACACTGGGCTTTAAACACTGCATTATAAAGGGTACAATAATATACTTGTATACCTATGGCTGAAATTCTATTTATTCAAATAAAAGATCTTAAACAATATAAAAAAGTCTGAAAAACAACATAAAAATGTCTTTGATTTGACTAATTTTTTTTCACGCGGCTCGTTCAAAACTCCGTCAAAACGGAAGGTTTTTTTGCAAACCTGAAGAGCTTCCTGCGGCGACAGTATGATTTATTTAAAAAAAATAGTCGAGAAAACATAAAACCTACATCATATAAGTTTTTTGACGAAATCTAGGTGTTAGAAATGCCTCATTTTTGAAATAAGGTCTCTCTGGAGAGCATAACCTACGATCTCCCATCAAAAATGGCTGGTATTATTTGTGAAAATCCTCGGATCGTATGTAGGTAAGGGGCTGGTATTTTCGATGAGTAAGGTATTTTTCTTTAAGGTAAGTCCGAATTCATTGATTTATAGGGGAAATGATATTTCGCTCAAACTACCTTAAGCGGGACACAGTTACTAGTCTGTCATGTTTCTTCTGCACAGGATAAAATTACACGCTATATCATATCATTGCGTAGTGCACGATTGAAAACTCAAATGTCTTACAGTATTTTTTCCCTTATTTACTGAGGAAATGATTAGCGGAATGAAGTCGTGTCGAATTTGCGTGGAAAAGTATCACATATCACTTTCGCTAAGTAAACCCGACATTTTATTTTCAAAAGCGGACGAATTTAATTTTTTTTCTTCGAGCCATTTCGAAAGTGAAAATATTCCCGTAGGCGTCATGAGGAAGAGATATGGTTTCTATTAAAACCTGATGCTTTCTTAAATTATCATGAGGCACGAGGCCGTTTTCTTTTCTTTGAGAATCCTTTCGCGGGGATAAACAAAGAGGCAAACCTGTCACAACAGACCAGATGGAAGTTTGTATTGCTAAGAAAGATGAAGAGCCTTTTTGGCCTCTGGATGAATCCTTACAACTGCCCGGAGCGATTTTATTAACTGCTAAATTTTGTTGTCGCCACTTTCTTTTTTTGTGTTATTTCTCTTTTGGCAAGAGAAATGACTCATACTTTGAACATATTTCGTTACGGGGGTGTAATCGATTTAATCGTAATGTACAGAGTAATCTTTTATGGAGGGGGAATGTCGAGATAGTAAATAACTAATGATTCTGCACTATGAAAGTGATTACTCCTTTATTTACATTTATTTTGTAGATAAAATTATTATTTTGCATTAAAAAAAATGATATCCGTAAAAGCAATGTTTAAGTTGTTATAATTAATTTAAGTTCCTTCCCGTTCGTGTTTAACTTAAATTACGTATTAGCTAAAAGTCTGAAATACCCAAATCTCCTAATACTTTAATCGTCTTCTTTTACTTCTATCAGATCTTGAACTCTCTCGCACAAAATGTGTTGACTTCAACGATTTATTAGTTTATAGCATATAAATAGTTTAGCAACGATGGACGATGTTAATAAGATGTTCACGGCTTAATGATTATATACTCTATATAATATTTATGATAAAAGTTTTTACTTTTCTTTAATCACCATTTTTATTCCACAATGTTATAACATGACCAAGTCTTGAATTTCGGCGGTTTTACCGTTTTTATTTGTTTTCTTAAGAATAAAATCAAGGAATCGAATGAGATCGATTCAAAATATATATTATTTTACAGGTAATTGTATGTTATTTCCAAAGATGTATTATATACTCTATCAATCATGCTCCGTGTTCACTTGGAGCATTTCAAAATCCAGGTCTATACTGCTTTGACGGTGACAATAGTTAATTTTTAAACGAGAGCAATCTTGCTAATATAATACTAGATGTTATACATTATTGATGTATTTTACTGTATTTATTTGATTTCATATCTTTTTTGAGGTTTGATTCCATAATGTTTTAATATTTGACTCATATAGGGTTTGTGTTTGAACCGTTCGCGATAATCTAGAGCTCGTGGTTAAGGAGTCAAGTGGTACAATCTCGAAGGGTTCGAGATGTTGGCGTATTTGAATCATTTGTGGAAAAATATCATGCACCTTCTAGATCGAGTTTTTCTCGCGATAATATTTAATGAATTTTTATATCCCAATTGGAAACATAATTGAAGAACATATCAGACGATTAAGATATCCATCTATGCAAGTAAAAACCACCAAAATCTCCAACCCGTTGTTGTGCCACGTGACTCCTTAGGTACGATACCGAGATCATTTCGAGCGGTTCAAACACCTGGCGAAACAAAAGCGACAATGTCTTGGAGAACATCTTCCGCGGAACCTGAATGTTCTTTACAAGTTTCATCCCTAATATTCAACAGTATATTTTTGTTTGCCGGGCGATTCTTTTGTCTCAGATTTCCTTAGAGTTCTGATAGGCTGCTAAGTATGTCATCAGGTTTTCCAGGACTGGGACGACAGAATATGACGTAAACCCATGCCCTTGGTAGAGAAAAACCCCCACTCAGGCGGGACTCGAACCCGCGACCCTCAGTTTAGCTGGCGAGGACTTTACCCGCCGCCGCCGGCGGGGTAAGGTTGTCAGTGGAGAAGAGTGTATGGAAACGGAAATAATTGATTCCATTCTCTGAGGTTCTTATATGAAGAGTGCGCGCGAATATTATCATTGAAACAGCAAATTTGATGCTCAATGTTACTCTATGGAAAGTATTCGCGTAATTCGACGATTTTTACCGACGTAGCTCATTACATTTAAACGTACATACTACCCTGTATGTAGCCAAATGGTCTTGTGACAAGGAGTGTTAAGACACGAGCCGTGTAAAGGATAGTGTTTTGGGAGGTGAATCGGTGAATTGTATTTTGAGCGTGTTTTGATCGGAGCTAGTGCGTGGGAAGAATGAGTTTTTGTACAGTCTGTTCTGCAAAGTATCTCTCTTTATTTATTGCTTCTGTCGGATATAGAAATGAGTTGTGGCGTCAAAATGATATTCACTGTGTCGCTTTGGAAAACACCTATTCTGAATATCTCACCCAAACTAAACCTTGCATGTAGCCTTCAAGTATCTAAGTACAGCGTGAAAAATAGATCTATTTGCTCACCAGTCTTAGTGAGAGGTGTCAAGGGAATGCTTCAATCTATAGAATACAGTTCGACTAAAGAGTCACTAACAGTATTTGGCACTTCAGTTTCTCATGCTTTGATATCTGAGATATTTTCGCCTTGGCTGTCTACCGCTTGAAGTAAGGGGCGTTTTAGAGAAACAATTTTTGAATTAAAAAAAAATTTTTAAAGGAGGATCACTTGTCTGAATCAAGTCGATCCCTACAACTCTTAGCTTAGGAGACTGAGTGGAGTTTTTTTTACATCGTGTATGTTTCACGAGATAGCTGAGTTTTTATTTTTATCGAAGAACAATCGCTAATGAGGAATAAATTTGGTGGTATTTTAAAAATATGGCCTGGTCTTTGATCAGCGTTCAATATTCAAGATAACTTAATATTTATCTCTTATAAAAAAGGCAAAATTCTCATCTATATATAAAAAAAGAGTAAATACAATTTTGCAATGTTGAAACTGTATCCAAATCCGATATTATATGCCAAAAAGGGAATCTCCTGGTCTGCCAAACCGAAAAAATTAAGGAAGTTTGAGCGAATTATTATTGCACTATAAAATCAATGAATTTGGTCTCATTTCAAGAAATATATGCCCCCCTTCCCTTCCAAAATATCAGCCCCTCATCGAACTACTCTCAGAGATTTTTGACGAAAAATACCCTCCTTTTTACATGGGAACTAGCACCTGTGTGTACTCAAGAAGAACCTTATTTAAATAAAGGAGAACTTTTTAACACCTATATCTCGTCAAAATACCATCCCGTGGGACGGAAGAAGTGTAACGAACATCAAGCGGAAAATAGCCCAAGCTAAGAAGGCGCTCATGGGGAAAAGACATCTGTGCTGTGCTCAAAGAAGATAGGACTACAAACTGGGAAACAGTATGAGAAAACATCCGTGTGGAGCGTGGCACTAATTTTGTTCTTAGTTTATACAAATTTCTTTCTTTGTTCTTATTCATTATCCATGTTTATGCACCCTACAGGACCACAGGGCGAATTATTGAGTGATATATTCTTTATTTTTGTCTTCTGAACCGTTATTTTTGAAGTTAATTTCTTGTTGCCTGCATAAAAACTTTTACTGGCTCTCTTTGCAATTTTAATTTATTTATGCCATTGGGACATATTTAGTGTTTTTATTTCATATTTTAAGCTGACGGAATTAACTAGTTTTCTCTCGTAATAACATATTATACACGCCGACCTACGATGTTATTTTCATTGCTTGTACCTAATTGAAGATTGCATGTTGTTCTCAATGGAAACATCCTAATGATTCTCGTTGCAGGAGAGTAAATGGACGATTCGTACGTAAATATTATAAATGTTATATATTCATGGCCTATTATTCATTACGCATGTAATAGGATTTCAAGGACGAAATACGGAGGGCCATTTCTTGGTAAAATTTTCCCCATCGCTCCTATCAAATTTCCTTTCTCCCCCCCCCCCCCTGCCTTTCTTGTACGTGATGCCATTTGCAGAAAGTACTTAAGGAGGGGATCTGGGTCATAAAATATCGCGGAATGACGCGGCCTGAGATCAAGATCTCATTTCTCGGAATTTCGACATTCCTTTCTGTCCAGAGAGACGTGGGCATTCCTCGGACTACGTGATGTCTTAACAATATGGAAGTTCCGGCCACCTCAAATTATAATATGTGAAGGTGAGACGATATTATTATCACCATCATAAAATCGAGCTTTTGGGGAACCCTGGTATGGATTGAGTCTAGAGAGAGGATCATAATAAAATGTGACTTTGATATGACCGGTGAAGTCGTTGCGTTCGCTCATAACGTTTTTGAAAAAAATTCCCGTGGAAATCGAAAGAGAAAGAAAAATATTTTAAGTACTAAGTCACTGGTATATCTTATGTCCCATACTTTTGATCCGATGTTCCAGGGAGAAATTTGGATGGAAATTTCTTTTTTAAAAGCTTTTTTTAAACTAGCTTTTGCATGAATCCATGGGTCCATGGTTACTACCTAACTTTATCCTACATACGTACCCGTGAGTCTATCAGATTCGTCGCATTGAGTCGATTTGGCCTGGCGATTTTTTTTAGTAAAAGCCCCATTTAATGAAATGTTTATAAAACAACGTGTTGTTTTTTAAACATTTTATTGACTAAACCCTAGGTACGTCTCATAAAACTAAATTCATTTTCTGAGAGTAGGTCCACTTCGATCAAAAGTCTAGACATGTTCAAATGAAACCGGAGGGCACCTTTGGAAGATGTAGATTTTTTTTCGCTCCTTTTCCAATTGAGGGATATTGATAATATATAAAAACTTGTTGTTTTTTAAACATTTTATTAGTTAGGTCTAAAAAGTAAAATAATATAAGACTGAAATTATTATTTTTAAGCATGATTTTTGTAAAAAAATTATTTAAAAATCTAAAAAAAGAAATATCTTAACATCGTACTAAAAAAGAATAATAATTTCTCAAATTAATGAAAATTTAGCCTGGTACTAGAAGTAATTAAATTTAATTCAAGGAAATTAGCCACACACCTCAACCGCAACGCAATGAGACCGCAACGAAAAGCAGGGGTTGCACTCTCGTTTATATTTTTCACCTTAAGTTCATTTAAAGATTTTCTTACTTAAGAAAGTGATAAAGTTTTTACGCTGAAATATATTCTCTGTGTGAATGGCAATCCGATGGTATCCTTTCTCATAATATTTTAATCCTATTATTCGCCCTAATAATATTGTGTAAGAACTTGTATAACATACATTAGATATTAAGGCACCTGATATATTCTTTCAGATAGGTAATCGATAATATAACTCGAGTATTTAGTTTTTTTTTAAAGTACTCTACCGGTTAAGGTAGGTTTTGTTGAATTTCAGAGAATCTTTTCCCAGTTTTCTACACATTCAGGGGTCTATCTCGCTCTAGTAATTCCTTTTTCGCCTCCGCATACGATCTACCCTTCTTCATCCCGTCCATGAAACCTATTATCTTCCCTTCCCCGCTTGCCCAACATCCTTCCCTCTATCACACTCTTCCGCAACCCATCACCCTTTATTACATCCTCCAGTCACCTACTCTGATTTGCATAAGAAGATCTCGTATTGAAGTAGAAGAAGGTGCCGATCTCGAATCCAAGTGTTTTGGTAAAAATGACTGAATTCCGATTTTATTCGGAACTGATACTGTGATGAATTCTGATACGTTGCCTCGGGAAACTTCTGATAGTTATATTGGTTGCCAAAGTTCTTAGTAAACGACTTCCAAATTTGGCATTTCATTTTTGCTCTTAAATTTTATTGGCCTTTAGAAAATTGTGCCCTTCCCTCAGCTTGTTGAAATATCGCGATAGCAAGTCCTGCCAAAAAGTAATGGAGGCTGTGGACTCTGGAAAGGAGTATAATTAATGGCTTACGTTACGTTGTTAAAGCTTTGGTTTAACACTTTGTCCCATTAGATTTTTCCCCAAAGGAGAATTAACAGTAAATTTAAAAAGTATTATGGACAACACTAATGTAAGCCTGAATTTCCACATTACGGCTAATTTTGCTTAGCTTGAAGGCGGGTTTACACAAGGAAGTTGAATTCTATGGAAGTAGCTGGCACAACGATATCTCGGATGGTATTGTAACTTCCAGGGCATCGCCTATCTCTCTCTTCTGCTCACTCATAACTTCCAAATTTTTCATTTCCAAATTGAGTGGATAATGACTATGCTAATAACGAAAATTGCCTAAATTTGGCAAAAATGGCGTTCGTAAATCGCTTTATGAGTCTCATAGGCATTGGTTGGCAATTAATTTGTACGAATCTCAATCATTATTCATTATTACGTCAAATCAAGTGCGTCAACTGTGATAATAATAATTATTATAAAAAAATAGACAAGTCATGAACCTTAATTAAGGGGTTGTTTAACATTTAAAATATTTTTAAGTACAAATAAAAATTTTTCATTAGCAAAAATCACTACGTTTACCAGTCGAATCCAGATCCATATGATCTCGGACCAATTCGAAGCCAGCCGACTCGGATCGCCTCGTTTACCAATGCGAAATCCATTGATATATCGATTTGAGTCAGTTCATAGTGATTTGAAATCTCAGACTGGCAGAGAAAGAGGGCCGAGTTCGCCCGCTTCTCATATCGATTCGATCTCGCTAGCCCGTTGCGTTTACCACACCGAGCTAAACCGGTCAAATTGATCTGAGTTCGATTTGTAATCGTAGTGAATGAGTCCTCCTCCTGCTAAGCTATTTGTTAGCAGAATCGATATCGTGCTTGCAGGCAAAATAGAAACCAGACTATTTTCCTTGCAAGTAGCAACCACGGTTGATTACCACCACTATTAACCTCTACTCTTACGGAAGTGCGTGCTTAAACATAGAAGCGTCGCTTGCAAGCGAATTTCAAGGCTACTGTCATGGAAGTGACTTCCATGTGTGAACCCGCCAAAAGAAAGCAGCACTTTGAAGCGCAGGTTCCCACTTAATACAACGTTAATGAATTGGTACTTGTAATTACACTTGAAGGATTTATTTTTTCCGATGTGTTTTTATCGTCTACTCCCTTAAGTAAATTATTTTATACATTTAAGAAATGAAATTTTTATAGATTCAGGCTTTTTTAATTTTTATTTTTTTTATATTATTTATATTTATTTTATTTTTATTTTTATAGAAAAGGGCTTTAAAAGTTCAGTGGGAAGGCGATGTTAATATATTTTGTCTCTTTCTTTAAGAGATGATTACTTAACAACCTGTCTCTTTTCTTAATTTTATCTTCTGAATGTCATCCAGTATAGCAAGATAATTTGGATTGACCGTTCTCACATTTAATTCCTTCCATTATCTGTCTCCTGAGGCAGTTCTAAATACTGCCCCGTGACTTTTATATTTCCCTCACGTTGCAAGTGAGTCTCACCCTAATGCTTTTTACCGTCCTTTCTCCTGCGCCGTCCCTACACGTAATATGCGTCCTTTCTTGTCTTCGTTTTTCTATTTTCTTTATTCGTCTCATCCCATGAGGGTTCCTAATCGCAGTTGCGTATTCAGTAATTGTCTTTACAAGTGTAGTTTAAGCTAATTATTTTGTTGACCTATTGGTTTCTTTAACCCTTTCACGGTGGCGCGGGTTCCCGATCCTGAGATGATACTTACCGAGCGGCTGATATGTGCAGTATATCACCCGCGTATACCTCTTCCTCAAGTAAGAAATTCCATCAGAGAAAATCAAGACAGCCATATTTATTATATCTGTTTTTTATTTACTTGAAAATTGACAACATTTTAAAGATGCCATAATCTGACATTAAAAGATGTTTTTCATTTTCCACAGAATTTTATTCTCACTGATCAAGGTTTCGACATTAACTATACCATTATCAGGGTACAATTTTACAAGTATTGCAAGCTTATATATGTTTTGGAACGAATCTGGCTAGGGGGAAATCAAAATACAAGTACAAAAACAAGGACTAGAGCGGATGGTACAAATTATGCTGTGGTACGCCTAATTGATACGCTTTTAATATTGGGCGAAGTGGACGGACAATCAATTCTCGGGTAAGCAAACACCAAAAAGTGCTGGCACAAAGGCAAAGGTATGAAATTTCTTCAGCCTGTAAAAACTAAGATGTACCCATTATTAACGACTAATTGTAACCTGACCATTCATCCCCGGTTGTATCAATTTTACTTTACGCATCCATCGTGTGACGGCCTTCTCCAAACGAACCTTAACTCCTCCTCTCCTCTGATTACGTAATTTCTCTATGCCATTCGTCATTCCATCCCTACCCTCTACCATTTCCTCACCCCTCCAAACCCATTATAAAACATTTATAAGCTCGCAGTACTTGTAAATTGCACCTTGAAAATGACATAGCTCATGTCGAAACCTTGGTCAGTGTGAATGAAACTCTGTGGAAATTGAAATACATCTTTTATTGTGAGATCATGGCATCTGTACTCCATTTCCACAAAATATCGCCTGAAACGCTAAACTGAAAAAAATTAAAGAGTTTTCAGTGCGTGGTATATTTAAAAACATTCAGTGGTTGACGAGTAACTACGAAGCAATCCCAGAAGCGTGGGCGTAAAAGCACGTTCGCAGCAGCTTGCAATGCGAACATAACGGTACAAGCACGTTCGCAGCAGTGGAATGGTTATGGTGGTTGGTGCGTGAATTGTAAATCATTGAGTGCACGTTTTAGTAACTTGTCAAGTAAGTCGGGATAATTCTTGGAGTACACCACACTTAAGTACATCTGTTTATATGTTCGACCATTTGTATCCTGACCACTTATCCGCGATTTGATCAATTTTAATGGACACATCACCGTGTGACAGCCTTCTCCAAACGAACGTTAGCCCCTCCTCCCCTCTGATTACGTCATATCTCTATGCCTTGCGTCATTCCATCCCTACCCTATACCGTTTCCTCACCCCTCCAGACCCGTTCCAAAACATTTATAAGCTTGCAATACTTGAAAATTGAACCTTGAAAATCCCAAGGTTATGTCGAAACTTTGGTCGGTGCGAATAAAACTCTGTGGAAGCTGAGCAACATCTTTAACTATGAGGTCATGGCATTTGTTCTGGTGGTTTGAGCGCGAATCGTAAATCATAGAGTGCATATTTCAATAATTTGTCAAGTATATCGAAAAACACCTCACTTAAGTACATCTGTTTACATGTTTGAAATAACCACACATGTTGTAATATAATTGATGCAAAGACTATAATTTTTTAAGTTTTCGTTTCAACGAAAGCATTGTTGCGACTTGGGTTTACAGCGCGGCGTTCGAAATTCGAACAAAAATCGTTTGTAAATACGTGTTTTTTTATTCGGCATGGCACCTTGATATTTATTATAAACTAATACAATCATATACAACGTATATTTTCGCATTTAAGAGAATATTCGCACATATTTCATCGCATTATTTCAAATTATATGTCAAGTTCCATAAGGCTACGTGCTAAAATAGCATTCCTTGGCCATAAACGATATCGGTAACGTTCTATTTTTTCATTTTCATCGGTACATAATACCAGTTAGTACGTAATCCAAAGTTTTACGCAAATCTGGAAATAAACGAAAATTGCTCCAGCCACCTTAAGATTACTTATGCTCCAGTGGAGAGTTCTAGAGGACTTTCCTCAACAATGAAACGAATGTTACATAACAATCCGATAAGTAGGAGTGAAATACATGGTACGAGAGGTAGAGGTAGGCAGAGAAAGTTGTGGGTGAATGTGGTTGAGGAAATTCTTAGAAGGAGGAATATTAGGAGTGTTAAAAAAGGAGGGCGTGTATGAAGCAGTGTATGGGGGTAAATGAGGCAAAAGAGATTTGCAAGGATTAGTCAGTATGGCGGGGTTTATTGAAGCAGAGTTAGGTGTAAAAATATGTATTTATGAGTAAAACTTTGTGACTGTGCCTGCCCTGGAAGGGAACGGCGGAATTGGTATGAATGTAGGTATGTAAGTAAATATGGAGACCAGAGATTATGAAAACGCCGGATTTATTGGAAATTTTAGCTATGGGAAGTATGTGGCAAGATTTTTTTATATGAAAGAGACAGAGAAAATACAGCGATGGAATGAGTGAAACCAACCTTGTGTTGCTATGAAGTTGTTTCTTTTGTGGTAACCATTTTCTCCTTTTTTATTGGCTTTGAAGGTGGAGTATTCAATAACAGGCCTTACAAATATACGGTCTAAATTTCCTGTGAAATTTTCTAAGGTATTATTCAAATGGCTTCAGAAACTTTCTCTCTTGAAAATTTTCTGTTCCCGGATATTTCTTTCCACTTTCAATTTTATTTTACAATCCAAGAAGTAAAATATTTCTTGACTCTTCGTAGATGGCTCCATGAGTCATGAAATCAAACAATTGAATTCACTTCGGCGGGTCTTCCGCGGTCAGAATGACATGTGGCAATTTAATAAATTTGTCCGGAAAGGGAAATTTTAATCATACCGGAAGGCTCGACAATACCAGTTTTCGAAAAAGGAGAGAAAATTATGAACTTCATAGTTAATTAACTTCGAGGCGATTCGGGTACGTTATTTTATCGTTTGCGGCGTCGGAAATATATATTTCCCCCCTTCATTTCACAGTTCGGTACGTTCCCATGGAGATATGCCTTTTGGCATTGTTGTGCACGTGGGCTTGCGGATTTGTTTGAAAAAAAAAGACAGCGAATGGTTAAAAAAAAGCGGAATTGTTCCATTGTATTTCATACGGCGAATAGTGACCGCCATTTATTTTCCACCCTCTTTTGTTATTCTCACTACCGCAGTGTTCCGCGGCAGGGCAGTGCTCACCGGGACGTGAAGAATCTTCTACCTCTGGCAACTTTTGGATATTTCATCCGATTTGCTTCCGCTTTCACTCCTGGATTTGTTTAACTTTTATTATTTTTATTTCTCTGTTGGAATAAATTTGAACTAGAGGATTGGGGCAGCTCTACGGAAAAAAATCACTGTTAGTATTTTTTTGCGCTCCAGGATTTACCTAATGGTCAGATAACGTTGGTTTACATTCGGACAGAATCCCTATCCATTGTATGACGAATGCCAGCTGGTGGCAGGGAAAGATGGAAATTCGTCAGATCGAGAGATAAAGAAGCCAACGCGAATACATTTACGACACGTACGGAAACGTGGGTCCGCTTTTTTTTGGGACGGACATATACATAAATCAATATTTTATCACCAACTCGATAGTCGTATATTCATTTATCCATTTTTTTCAAAATATGCATTAATATTTTTAAGGTGTACTTCATTCTAGGCCTACTTTGAGATTCTAATAACAGCTCAAGTTAAGTTCTATTTGAATAAGGCAATTTGAGCAAGTTAATTCCCTACTGTCGACGCAGAAATTATGTGGACTCGAGTTTGGACACGAATTGAAAATTAACGAAAATACCAGCAGAAAAAATAATCTCACCATTACTTTCCTCTTTTTATTCTGCGTTAATTTTAAACTAAATTTTTTTAAATGAAGTGTAATATTTTTTACTACGGGTGTAACTTAAAAATTACCGGATTTGGATGGTGGGCGAGCAAAGCTCCGACTTTGACAATTGGTAAGTACTTAAATGTCAACGGCATTTCAGTGTACTTAATTTCTGCGCCGACGGTAGTAATAATGGGGATCATATTCTAATAATACGTTTTAATTCCAGCTGCTGTAATAGTATGAATTAAATTTTGCATTATTTATCGTACAATTATGCACTTTTTGTGACTATAATTCTAAGTAATTAAAGAAAAATGTCCATTTTACTGTTTGACTTGACTCATTTTCATCACGCGGTACGTTTTAGACTCCTTTCCTACGGAAGTATCATTTTCTCATATCTTCCCAAGACTATTTCCTTTAATATAAGCGTATGGGAGCCTTTACTGGCTTTTCTGCTTCACATTACGAAGGCTTATTTTTTTTGACCGGTAGATTCACTTATCGGCATACGACATAGGATTTGGATACTGTCTCAACAATGGAAAAATATATTTTCTCATTTTTTTTAAAGACATTGATGAAAATATTAGCTTTTTTATGACAACTAGATGTTTAAGGTAGTTTGTGCGAGATAGTTCCCTAGTCATAATGGAGACCGTATTCGAATTATACGTTTTAATTTTTGTAGCTGTAGGAAGGATCAATTAAATATTCCATTTTCAATGGTCAAATAATATACTCGTATATGATTGAAAATATAAGTAATGAAATAAAAATATCTCCTGACGGAAAAAAATTTTTATGCATTTTTTTCTCGCGGTTCGTTTAAAAACTCCTTCACAAGGATATGTTTTAGTACGGTCCTGAAAAAAATTATAGCGGTCACTATATGGTTAATTAAAATAAAGTTGATAATATATACAACATACGTAATGTTAATTTTATGACGAGATCTTGGTGTTAGAAATACCTTATTTTGTAAATAAGGTCTACCTGGAGTGCATACGCATACTATATTTCATGCAAAATGGATAGCATTCTCCATGGGGAGATATGAGAAAATGATACTTCCGTAGGAAAGGAGTCTGAAACGTACCGCGTGATGAAAATGAGTCAGTAATGAAACATTGCCACTTTATCTGACATGTATTGTAGGAACATCCACCATCTGTTTGAAATTAAAGGTAAGTTAAACTCTTAGCATACGTAAGTTACTTTTTGCTATGGATTCTATTAGATTATTCTATAGATTTTACTATGTATGCTTAGTATTATTAATTTAAATCAATTTTTAAAAATTGAAAGGAGAATGCAGGTTTAAAAAGTGAATGCATGCTGATTTCCAGTATGCTATTGATGGAAAGCATCGTAATATTACTAAGTTAACGCGTCAGCCCGTAATAAACAAAGGCAAATCAGGGCTAAGAAATATGGTGGAGAAGCCACGCCCGCGATAGAGCTTCTAGCATTGACCACCACAGCAAGTGCCATTACTTTCTGCCTAAATCGGTGCCAGAGAAAGGAGTCAAGTAGATATTTGACGGAATGATAATTTTCAATCGAAACCCTTTCATCGGGAGTGGATATTAAATGTGTTTTTTTCCGGTCGGGTGAATATACTTCTTTTTTTAAACCTCTAGCTCTCGAGGAATCCCGTATTCATAGGAAAATTTTCCACGGGAGTCCTAAATTACCCGTTGGTCGCCACGCATCCGCGTCGGTTTGAGACCCAGGGTAAAACTTCTCTTCGCTCGCGCTCTCCAAAGGGGGCGTGGTTTTTTTACGAGGCATCCGATCCGGATCCCCTTATCTCTTCCTTGCATTCCTTCCGCACGGAGGTTAAGGGGGTCCCGCCGCGACTGTGCGACTAAAAAAATTGTATATTTCACCTTCTCTACTACTATATTTTTACCAATCCAATAAACTCTGCTTTCACTGGTGACTCGCCTCTAGTCGATAAAAAGTAGACTTGTGTACAAAATATGCCTATAAGCTGATGGGTATATTTTTTGTTAATAATTTTATCCGCGTGAAGTGCCGACTGCAGCGATAATACTGTAGAATGAAAACATTTTTGACTTCATTTATGGCAGTAATTAACTAATAGTTCGAAGGAAAAAATGTAGATTAAGTGTATATTTTTCATAATACATAGTTTGTTAACTAACCTCATTCCTTGATGGTCCATCACTTGTTCAAACAGTTAGCAATGCCAAAACTCGAATGGGACCATTGTAAAATTTTCAGTCCGATTAGGTCGACCACACTTATCTATGAAGGCTACATTCTATGTATAAAGGCTATCTATGAATGCACATTGCTACGAACGTATGTTTGGCCGTTGGGCATGCTTAGCCATTCGATAATGTTGGGACAGAATTCCGTGAAGAACCTAATTTTTTGGATGTTTCAGGAGGACAGGAAAGTTCAAAACTTCTGGAGGAGGAGGAGATTTTTAGCATTTTTGTGCGATCAACATGGGGTTGCAAATCTTTTGTTAATGAACCGTGGCAACGCAAACATTTTATAGAAGTACTCTGCAGTCACAATGAAAACACCGAATTTCAATCAGTAGTATCAACCTAGGAGATTTCAAACTTTTCACAAAACTTAAGGAATATATTGTCCTTGTCTTACTATCATAAATGCGAACACAATCTTATTTACAAGATAGCTCTCGATTATTTGTCGAGTTTTCATTCCTCAAAAAAATGCTGTACGATTGTATTGTTAATATCAGAGATATCATAAAATAAGTAAAACTAAAATTTTTATAGATGATCATCATCATCTGGTGTTCTGCCTGCTGGCAGGTCCCGTAACCCACTGTCGTGTCCATCCGCTTCTGTCCCGAGCTTCATTCTTTGCTTCATCATAGCTGATGTTCTTCACCTGATCCACCAATTTAATTCTTCTCCTTCCTCTCTTTTTCTTTCCTTCAGTTGAACCCTCAAGTGCCACAGTTATTATACTTTTCCCTCTCATCACATGGCCCAACCAGTTTCCTTTTCCTTATTTCCTTTTCCTTATTTCCTTTAGGAGCGATCTTTCTTCTTTTACTTTGCTCAAAACCTCTTCATTTCTCATCCTATCTACCCATCGTACTTTTCCCATCCTTCTCCACACCCACATTTCATAAGCTTCTATTCTATTCCTTTCCCTCTTACCTAATGTCCACGCTTCACATCCATGTATGAAACCGCTCCATGAATAACATTTAGCTAGTCTCTTTCTCGGCTCCCGATCCAGGCTTTTATTGCATAGCAAGTTTTTCTTCTGGCTGAAGGCCTCTTTTGCCATTGCTATCCTAGTTTTTATTTCTGCAATACTTCTCCAGTCGTCTGTCACCATCGTTCCTAGGTACCGGTAGCTTTTCACTTTTCCTATTATACCTTCATTTATTTTCACACTCGTATAATTTTCACAGTTTATCGATGATATGGTCACTTAATTTATGTCATTTTAACGAGGCAACAAATGTCCTTGCGTGTAAGAGCTTTAATTTGCTTTAAAAACCTCGGCAATTAGTAACACTAGTTAATCATTAATGTTGATTGCATCATGCGCTAGCTAAGTACGGAGTATATTATGTACCTATTTAAAACTTTTTAAAGTCTTTAACTTTAAATTTTTAAACTTTTTACATTCTTAAAAAGTAAATTAACGGAGTTGTATTCATAATCACTTTTGCCAATTTACAGGTTACCGCTGTTCGTGTGAACTGCGCGACGCCATGTGCTGAACGGGCCGGGCCGATTTTAGTAACGGGAATGTCCTGCCCTGTATTAGTTGTACCCTGTATGTAAGTACAAATTCTGTTATCACTTTTTATTGTTGCTCTATTGCAACACATTGCCGTGTTGTGATAATGAGTTATTTCACTGTCTTCTAAACTTTTTTGTGTTTTCATGAAGCGTTATGTTGAATTGGAAGAAAAAATAGTCATTTGTCATTTAGTGGTTTATGCTGGAGATTGATATTTGTTGGGTTTTCATTTGAAATATATTTGAAGGAAAGAAGATTATTTTCATTAGTCATATTCGTTGTGTTAAACTCTAAGAAAAAATAGTCATTTATTTTTTGCTGGGTTGTACTGGAGATTGATGATTGACGGTATTTGTTTTGAAATGGATTTGGAGGAAGGAAGATTATTTTTATCAGTTGCATTCGGTGTATAATGATAGAAAAGTGGACTGTGGATAGAAAGGTGGAATTATTCTTTATCGATGAAAGACGTATAAGTTCAAATCGCAAAAAACAACTTGGAAATGTATAATTTTCTTCCTCGCGTCGAGCCAAAAATTCGTTTTTGCACAAGTTACTAAAAATAAGAATAAAAGAACGTATCAGTTATTGTGATATGGGACTCCCTTTTCCCCTTCTCGGGGGAGTTCGTGATATCTAGTTGGACTCCGTCATATCTGTGTTAGCTAGAGATACCGCTCACCCGCTAAAGACGTTCTTTATCGCGTCTCGAAAATTCTTCCCCGTCCTATTCCCCTAGTTGGCCTCAAGAGCTGTGAGGTGCTTCTGCGCTCAAAATGTCGTCAGTAATTTGGAGCTAAAAGTGTTTCGGCGCAACCATTCGCGGAGTTAAATAGACACGGCTAACTTTAATGCTCTCCTGCGAAGGATTAAAATTCCAATTTTCTCCGGTGGAATGTTGAAGAGATTAAGCGGTTGGACGGGTTCGAATCGTGCTTGGAGGCGTCCCTGGGTAACGGTTTTAGCTTTAGCGAAGTACCTTTCTTGGCATTTTTATTACCTTAATTTTGCAAATATTACGGTGACTGGAGTGGTAATCTTGGGTCGTTGAGTGATCAATAGAGGTTGGTGGAGAGGGAATGACGTCATTAAACTACCCTGACAACCGGAATAACAACCACAATAGGAATGCCACATCGACATCGATGCATCGGACTACTCGATGTTTTTTGGCCAAGAGATCGCAAAAATCGAGTAGTAAAATAATCCGATGAAAATTGAGTGAGTGGTGATTACTTTTATAAACAACGAAAAATAGACTAATCGATGTTTTTTAGTCGGTGTGGCACCCAACAACGAATATTGTTCGGTATAGGGATGCAACATCCACATCGATGTATCGGATTACTCCATGTTTTTTGGCCGAGACTTCGAAAACGTCGAGTAGTGAAATAATCCGATGAAAATTGATTGAGTGATAAGTTTTTGAATAAACATCTAAAAATCGACTTCTCGATGTTTTTTAGTCGATGTGACATCCGTAAACCACAATGGTTATCCTTGCTCTTTTATTAGATTCCTTTGAAGAGCGCGAGGTCATGGACGAATCAGCGGTTGTGAAGCAAGAATGTCCGTCATCCGAAATTTAAAGCAAATTCGTGAAATATGCGTCGGCTACTTTGTGCTATGAATTTTACCATATGTTTCTCCGGGAGTGGAGATTTTTATAAATTTTAATTAATAAAAAATGTGTCCAGATGTTCCATCTTAAATAATTAAATGGCAGCTGATTTCCACTGAGTAATTGATGCAGATCATCGTGAAATTGCTAAATTAGCGCGTGTGTCCGCGCGCGACAAAGAAAATTCGGGGTTCACAAAGATAGCGAACAGGCCACGCCCATGTTACAGCTTTTAGCATTAGCATCCATAGATAGTACCCTCTCCATCTTATTCAATGAAATGAGAGCAATAGTTATATCTCGAGTTGGTCGAAAAATATTTTGGGCAATTTTTCTTTTAAATGCATACTTTTATGGTCTGTAATACTGGCATACAGACCAGCTTGCCTTCCATCTGTTGAAACCCTTTTGCTGCTCAAAGCCTCATCTGTTCTCCTTTTCAGTTCCAATCGGATTTCCTCCTCCAGTTATCTCTCTTGCCCATAATGTTTTTTGCACATTGGCATATATTCGTTTCCTTTATGGAAACTTCAAAAAGGAAACGGAAATATTACGCATCCAATATATTTTGTTTTTGTTCAACCAAGTGTTTCGCAAGCTTAAGTCCTTGAGCTCTTCCAGATTATTCGAAATGAAGGTTGCTTAAGCCGTGGAGTACACCCTTCCTGTATTTACTCGAAATTTTGGCACCCACAAACCCCCATTTGTCATTGCTAATACCACCTTTAAAGGCATCTATTGTTCCCTGGAGTGGTTGCGTCACGACAATGAGAGATTTCGGCTCGCGTTCTCAAAAGTGTGTCTGCATCCGCGTCAATAGAGACTGGAGTTTACGCACTCATGAGTTCGTTTACATAACTTATCCCAGCGAGTGAAGTGTTCATGTGGAGGAAACTACTGTAAACTCGTTTTATCTACTTCGAAATCTTTTCAACCTCTGGTTGTTTGTGATATTTCTATGGGAAAGAGGGCAAATTATCAAAATATGAATGACTTTTAAAATTAAATAGGATACCACAAATTACGTGACTGTACCGTAACCCATTTGGAACACCATATAAAATGAAAGAAACAGATGGATAGGACACATCCTGAGCCACAATAGGTTTGTGAAGAACATAGCTGAAGTCGAAAAACAGAGGGAAAAGTCCCCAGAGGAAGATCCGTGAATAAGTTCATGGACCAAATAAAGAGAAATGGACCAAGGAAGAGATACCAGGAGGTAAGGGGACTAGCATTAGCTAGGGAAGGGTGGAGGGCTGTAGGCAAGCAATATTAGGATTGAACAACCTTTGAATGAACCGCAACCCATTATATTAGATGCCTTCATCCTTAATGGTGTGGAGATTAGTCATCTTTGGGCTAGAAAAAAATGCATATTTTTGACAATCAACGTTTATCACTAAAGTAATAAAATGCAACATTTCTGGTCGTATGAATTGAAAAAATAGACTTATTGTACATGATATTATGTTTGAAAATCATCCCGCATTACATGAGGCTTCCCTCTCTTTTAAGGGAGTGCATGCTTGGCCTCAAGCCATCAATCATCACGTATTCTCCATTTCTTCCGCCCGTCCACACCGTCCTCGGAAAAGTACCCAATGGATTTCTGGTAACTTTTCTTTTTCTTGTTAAGCGTGGAAACATCCGTATGACAGCTTCACGAATGTCTATACATAAAATTAGTTGCTCGAACCCTCTTCATGGGTAACTTATTGTTACAACTGTGCCATTTTCTCAGTGGTATCAATATAAATAATCAAGTGAAATGTCATACCATAAGTCCTACAAATAAAATCGGTTTTATTTTTTTCACTCTTATCTATACATTTGACTAAAGAGATTATGTATGCCAGTACGGAAAGGATACTTAAGGAAACTTATACGTGATAAAAAAATCCCGCAAACAGCCGTAAACGTCTCGAGAATAGGGCAACATGCATGATGCAATGCGTGAACTAAAGAGGATGGCAATTAGTATAAATATTAGGATATGGCATTATGGTATTAGCAATGTAGTATTAGGGTGATTAGGGTGCTTTGACGACTAAGGTAATTCGCACATATGGCATTATTGAGTCTAAATATGGCACTGGCACTTGGTAAAACATAGTGGCATAAAAGCATCTTAATTTAATGTAAGCGCAGGAAAGCATAAATTTGTTTGATTTAATTAGAAATACCTATTTTTTAGAGGGGAAAAGATTCTTTGATGTTGACAGATTACCGTCAAATCACGCATAACACAAGTATGTTGGACGTTTAATATTAATTTCCTATTGACACCCTGGAAAAATTACTCGGGATCCCATCCCAAGAATCGAATAGTGCACGGTAATGGGTTCCGCAAAATTCATTAGCGACTGGAGGAGACAGAAAGGAGGCGCTAGGAGAAAAACTCTCGCCGCTAGCGTCGCTGATTATAATGATCAAAGCTTCGTATATTTCGACCTCTTTTCAACTGAGCAAATTTATTTTTCCGGTGGGAAAAATCTTCTTCCCTCTCACCCTGCGTCCCTCCCTGTCTGCAAGGCCCACTTTTGACTCGGGCTGTGCTAATATTCTGACTTCTGCTCATTTCTGGTCTCTCTCTCGTCATATCTCTCTCTCCCTCCCTTCGCGGCCTCATTTTCCCAGCCATAAAGTCGCCCTTAATCCTTCTCCCCCGACCCACCCCACCCCCAGTGGCAAGGATTAAGCCGGAGATGACGCCGAGGTTTTAGTGGCGCCAGCGCGTCCGTCATTAGCATTTCTGGCGTAAAATGAAACGCGCGGTCCGAAGTCTTGTCTTTTGGCCCTCGTCTCCGCGCTTAACTCGGGATTTTTTTTATTTTTGCCAAAAAAACCGCGGGTGATTCCTGGATGAGGCCGTGTTCGACTTTGTCACAACTCCGTGGCTGTCACATGGGCATTATTTGGGTGTAAAGAGCAAACTAGAATTAAATACGACTTATATCAATCGGTTTTTCTTCTCCGCAGAGTCAGAGCGCCGGGTGACGTTATCCAGCGATGAGGATGAATTAATTCAACTTCCACATCCTAGAATCCTTTTCAAATACCATGCCAGTCGCCGCATTGCACAATGTACATGTCACTGTACGGGGGGAGTGGCGGTGAGAAAGGGGTAATAGGACGCCAGCCGCGGAAAGGAGAAATAATTGAGACAAGGAATGGGGAGAGGATAGAGGTGAATTGAGTGTTAAGGATGAGTCTTTAGAGGACACATGTTACTTTTCGGTAAGGAATAATCGTTGAAAAACCCACGAGATGAGGACACTCGCATCCGATCGAGACGTTTTGACGTTAGAAGCTTCTCACTCCAGAATAACTCTCACTCGAGGCAACCATTGACTGCAAATTGATGCCAGCGTGTATGTACAAGTAGCGCTGACCTAAGGTTAGTGAGGAAAGGCTGAATTATTTGCGTCACAATCCGAGCTTATAATCGCCGAAAACCTTTGAGGTAGCTTGTCGAAAAGAACCAATCACAGATTTTATCTTGCAGCCATTGCGGATGTCACTTATAAGTCTGATAAAAAGGGTTGATACATCACCCTATGTTTACGATATTTCAGTAGATATAGGTATTACTTTTAGTAAAAACAATATCCCATATATTGCCGATTTCCCGTTGGTTTATTAAAGCACCGAGATTAAGTTATTATATTCAAGAAACAGGCCTCCCTTGGCAAATTCCTACTATTTATATTCTGAAAATTTCAAGTTGATGACATAAGTCCTGTACGAAAAATCTGGAGTCGTAAATAATAACTAATTTGACCAGCCGAGCGGGTGTGATGCGTCGCCTTAAGCTGACTCGTTCTTGACAATGTGAGTCAAGACAAATACAAAATACTCATTTTTATTTATTCAATTTTAAAACCTCCGAGGAAATTGGTTACCTGTTGAAAACCAAAATTAAGTTGCAAATTATGCAGATTATTACTAGAATGTATTTTTAATGACCTTATATGTCCAGCCATAGGAGCCGGCTGTTTCGCCATTTACAAGGAATCAACTGATAGACCTTACATTGCTGACGATAGTGCATTTCATCCATTCCTTTATGTTTACTTTGTATAGTCCTTTTAGACTCATATCAGAAGGCTCGTCTCATTGTGGAAACGCGCGACTGGCAGTGGTTGCCGCTATAAATCCAGTTCGAGTTCTTATTAAGAAATAATTTATATTATTTAACCTGTTTCCTAGATTCATTATGAATAAAAACAGTAATCTTTCACAACAACTGGTTGTAGAGTATATGCACTTAAGAACCCGTATATGAAATCGCCACGACAAGAAATTTCTGGACCGGGAATCGAACCACGGGCCCTCGGCTTGCCGGGCCAGTGTGCAGAAAGTCGCGCTACCCAGGCCATCGTAATTGCAATTGGCAATTTTGGATGCTAAACGGGGACTGAATAATGAGCCCTTGCAATATATGAAAGATGGGAACGCAAGGGAAATGAGGGCTTCCTTGAAGTCCTCCAACCTATGACTTTTTCTTCAATCACCTGCAATTATGAGGCTCTAAGCTACACCTGAAGATATTCATATCTGCCGAAAATACGAGGATGTACGAGAATTGCCTATAATACGTAGAAATTGACTCTAAATAAATCAGCCTTTCTTTTTATAAGAGTTGTTGAAGGTCCAACAGACTCATTTCATGGCGGAAATGTCCGACTGGCAGTGGTCACCACTAGAACTCCAGTGGAAGTCCCTCTAAAAATTGCATTATACTTTTTAACATATTTCCTGGGTTCATGATGAATAAAAAATGCTTGATTATCTTTCAAAAATGTATTAAACGGCAAGACGTGTTTCACCACACTGGCATATTCATGTACGACATTCTTATATCCACGGTCGTAGATATGTACGACTTTTTTTCTCTTTGGTGTATACCTGTGTACCCGCGCGCATGACAGTGTATCATATCATTTGTGCATTTATCTATGGTTCGATACTTTTGCGTTGAGTCCAGTGGTAAAGTAATGTTCCCAAATGCTTGCCTGAAAATTCTAACTGACATTAATACCTATACTGTGGGTGGAGTAAACATAAAATCTTCAGATACAGTAAAATATCATGGAAACATTTTAACTTTGGTATTATCGTGGGCATTACACATACATATGTGAGAGCGCATTAAAAATACCAGGTTTTGTTAAACGTATAATATGAAGGTCCTCGGATGAAAAATCTAAGAGAGATGTTACTTCGCTCTCGTTAGGCCACACCTCGAATACGCCGCGAGCATTTGGGACCCTGGTCATAAAGATTTAACCAAAAAAATTAAAAGTACAAAGAAAAGCTGCATGCTTCGTTATGAATTGCAACAAGCTAACACATAGTGATTCACAAATTTTAGAGGGATTAAGGTGGGAGCCCCTAGAGACTCGGAGGCTAAACGCTATGCTTAGGTTGCTTGAGAAAAGCAGAACTAGTGTGTTTCTGAGTGGGAAAGTGAATATTGTCATGATGCCTCACTTCATCTCGAGGTCTGACAGATGCGATAAAATTAGAGAGATACACTGCCGAACAGAAAGGTACAAAAACTTGTTCTTTCCATGCACAATCTGCGATCGCAATCAAAATTGAGCTCCACTAAATATACTCCTATTACACATGTCACCATTTCATCTCCAAAAAACTTATATCTTTACACGGCTGGTGACCTAACACCCTCTGCCACACGCCCATGTCGCGGCTCGCAGGGTATTATGTAGATGGAGATGTAATAGTTGCCATGAAGCGCTGCAGAAAAATGATCAAGTACCCATATTACGATCACGTTTGAAATTGAGTTCAAAATCAGAGCTCATTGAGCCTTGGTATTTCGGTGCTCTTTGTAAATATTTCCTTTGAGGTGGTTCTAGCCTCAGGGTCACCTATTCAAGATTTTATGAAAATTTGAATACAGTGTCGTTAAACCGAATTTTACTAACTGAAACGAAAATAAAAATTGGGTTTCTTCGATGGTTTTAAATTCATTCAGCGTCTAAAGTGGAGATCTTTTTCTTATTCCTTAAATTCCGTATGAGATTCAGAGTGGAAAGTTACGCCTGGGAAGCTAAATTGGTTAGAGCAATCGGCTCAAAGCCGAGGGATCTAGGTTCGAGTCCCAGTCCAGGCGAATGAGTCTTCCACTGTGAATATCACACAATTGAAAGTGGAGATTGTAACATGTGCTTTTATGTAGATAGCTCAGATTCGTCTACATCTATATACTACCCCGTGAGCCACGCATGGGGTTGTGGCAGGGGGTAGTAGGTCACCAGCCGTGTCTCTCTTCTCTTAGGTGTTCAACCGAGTGTTCAACCCTGGGGTTGGTTTGCAGCAGTACGCCATTCCTCTCTTCTGTCTGCTTTTCTCTTCATTTCTGTGTATGTGGTGCAGCCCATATCATTCACAATCTGCTGCATGAATGACATCCTTGGTCGTCCCCGGTGATTCCTTCCCTCTATAGATCCTTCTGCTATTGTTAAAACGATGTTGTCGTGTCTTAGAATGTGCCCTACGAGTTTGTCTCTTCTTGTTTGGATATGCCTCCACAGGGCCTCCAGCCGTGTAAAGATGTAAAATTTTTGGAGGCGAAATGGTGACATGTACTGTGGGAGTGTATCTAGAGGAGCTCAGTTTTTATTGTGGTCGCTTATTGTGCGCGGAAAGAACGAGTTTTGTACCTATCTGTTCGGCAGAGTATCTTTCTTATTTTATCGCATCTGTCAGACCTAGAAATGTAGTGAGGCGTTATGATAATATTCTCTGTGTCGCTCTGAAACACACAGGTTCTGAATATCTCAAGCAACCCAATCCTAGCGTGCTACAGGAAAATGTCATTTTGAACGAGAAAGCATATTCAAGCCTTAAATTAAAACTGCTCATTAGAAGCGAGCGAGAATTCCTTGAAAATAGAATTTAAAAAAAAATAGAATTTTTGCCTCCTCTTTAAATATAAGTTATTAGCAAATGACTGCCGGGTTTGAAGTTAAAATGCGTTAGTTCCATGCAAATGGTACTGAATTTGGCTTCTTTGGTTGGATGAATATGGTCACAAAAATGTAGTCGTGAACCAATCAGTTTTTTTAAATTTAAATTTTGGTTTTCAGTGGGCAACCGATTTTAACATGGAAAGGAGGATTTTTGAACTAAATAAATTCAAATATATAACTCATAATTTGTTTTTGACTAACATAGTCAACCTAGAATCAATATATGCGTACAATATTTCGATAGTGCTTCTGGTTTATTTTTTAGAAATGTAGAATTTCCGTAGAGAAACTAAAGTGAAGAGCTGGACTCTCAGAATGAAATCTGCCGTTACATTAATCCTAGGGCATTTGCTCACAGAAATGAACGGCTACACTTCCCCCAGTGCTTTACAAAGATGTTTCGCGATAATTTTGTCCTAAGCCGGCATGCATTAGCCCACAAAGTCCCCTTGAACGGATAGAGTACTAGATGCGACGAAAGTGGGCATAAACGTCGCTTCGTGGATTTTAAATGGAGTTCCACTCCGTTAATTCATCTAATCTTACGATGAGGTTTTGGTTGTAATTCGAAAGGATTTTAATCTCGTGCAGGTGGAAGAGGCTCGGGTTAATGCCCGCATAATTTCATATCTCGGAGGAAACTTCCAAGAAGGAAAAACAAAAAAACAGTTTTCCTTCGTGCTTCAGCAGTACGCGGAGAGGTGTTTGAACTGCTCTTCCCGTAAAGATCGCCATATCTCAAGCATGAAGAGTAAAGAGACCATACCCTTGGCAAAAAGAGTTTTACAGTACGAATTTAAACGTTAAAGTTGTTTATTCATGTGTGGAAGTAGTATTAATAAATCTTCTACCTTTATTTTCTTATGTATCTCGTATTCCTCAGGGAAGCGTGATTAGCAATCTTTTATTCATCATTTATATGAATGACCTAAGTTCTCGAGTTAGCAGTAAATTAAGATTGTTTGAAGGCGATACAGTAATCTACCGCAAAATAAGTTAAGTCGCAGACTTTGAAATTCTGTCATCAGACATTAACAACGTCCATTCGTGGTGCCAGGAGTGGGGGTTAGAATTAAATATCAGCAAATGCTCCACAGTTTACTTCCTGAGAAAGTCATCATACAAATGCCATACCTCTACTGTGGGTGGATTAAACGTAAAATCTTCAGATACAGTAAAATAACTTGGAAATACCGTAACTTCTGATATATGGTGAGGAAAACACGTAAAAAACATATTCGATACAGCATTAAAGAGACTAGGTTTTGTTAAGTGTATAACAGGAAGTAACTCGGATGAAGAAGTAAAAAAGAGATGCTACTTTGCTCTGGCTAGGCCACACCTCGAATACGCCGAGAGCATTTGGGACCCTGGTCATAAAGACTAACCATAAAAATTAAAATGCAGTGAAAAGCTGCATGCTTATTGCTATCGCTATTATTGTGAGCAATCATTATATATATATGTATTATACATATATTTATAAAGGTATTTAAGTGTTTTCTCGAAAACTGCTGAACCGCTTTTCCTGAAAGTTGGTATGTAAGGGTTTTCGGGGGAGAGAAATCCACTGGACTAAAGGCCTCAGGGCTGTAAAGGCCCCAACGTTCCCCAAATTGGCCCCTATTTTACCTGGAGTCAATGCAGAGGTTTATTTTTCTTGCTTTTTTAAATTACTTGCAATCAAGATATACGGTTTAAATTTACATTATCGGACGGAAAAAAAGAATGAAGAATTTAATTTGTGTGATTGACTTCGTAATAAACTTCGACTTCGCTTAAAAAATACATTTTCAACGATAAAATTGCAAAATTTTCTCCGATTTTAGCAGGAGCTTAATTCCTTGGGAACCCGAGTTATGGCTATAAACGTGAAATTTGGCTCGGAAGTTTTACGCCTTATGTTATAAATGAGCATATGGGCGCATGGGTATGCTTACATTTTCTGGAAACTACGGAACTTGTTCTTCTGAGAGTGAGAGTATTTCTGGGTTTTATGTCCCGAGGAATCCATTGGGCCAATTTTGCTACTGTTAAGTGTTTCTGGGAAGTATAATAAAGGTTATACTTTTGAATTAAATAGTGTGATTTTTTATTTTAATAATTATTATTACACTTATTGTATTGGGCGAAGCTCGATCTCCGGGTACAGGCTTGTGATTGAGGATTCACGGTTTTGTAATTATATAGCGTCGCCTGTATAAGACATCCGGTTGAACATTAAATTAGACTATAAAAATCTGCGTAATAAATTTAGTTACACCTGATGATTATCACTTATGTGCGGACACATGTCAACATTTAACTTATGCCTAAAAATATCTCTATTCTATTTATTTAAATAGGCAGCACTCCATTAAATGCTCCTATTCAAATCCCATAAAAGCTACCTTCGACGACAGACTATCCTGTGGCCAACGAGCACTCGAAGGAGACGGTATCACGTTGGGCGTTCGGAGATATTTACGGGTCAATGTGTGTCGTGAATATGGGAACGGAGAGTGTTTTTTGGGTGGGGAAAGCCATCGTGAGGATAAAGGTAGTCATCTCTATGTATTCTTGGCGAACTAAGTGCTTTAGAATATTTTTTCTCTGTGGCCTTTTTATGTCTATACGCGAGCACTCCTAAGGATAAGTGGGGACATAATTTATCCATGAGGGAAAAATTTGTGACTCTTATGGAGGAGAATGGACACTGTTAAAGAGTTAAGGGGATATTTTCTCCCGTATGTCGCTCGTCTAATTGTATCGAGGGCGTTATCATTTGTAGTGGTGTAGTTGAAGTGGTTCCACCTCGACTTTATAGTCGGAATCATTTTTCAACTGTTTCATTTGTGTTTCAAAAATACTACTTAGACTGACTTAACTTGCATCAATAAACGAGGAACGAGGTTGGGCGCAAATTATGCAGATTCATAGAATATTAAAGCAATTCCTCCTCTGCTATACTCAATATCAATACCTAAAACTGGCTCAGATTCTCCTTCAGCTAAATCAAATGGAGTACGATAAGTTTCTGCCAAACAGGAGGCAAACCAAATTAATTTTAAAGGCGAGCACAGTTGAAGGAAATGAAATATATTCATTATTAAGGAATAACCTTTAAATATCATTAAGTTTATCAAGAAATGCTTAAAAAATAAAAGATAACAATATCAAAGCCAAATTCATTTCATAGGAAATAGTTCGAGCAACGTTACGAAGGCCCCTAATAGTGATTAAAAAGTATTAGAAGATCAACCAGCAGCTATAACTGTATAAACTCCTAGGCTTGTACGTCATAAAAATAATAAACCCAAATTAAATATAAATTACCAAAAATATAAAGGTACAACAAGCCTACAAAACATATGAATAAATGAACTGAAAACAGGAAAAAGTAATGAGATAAGTAATGAGATCTTATAAGAAAAATTAAGCAGAAATCTCATAGTTGTTTTGGGAAAACGCTTTCTTCGGTCATATGAACCGAGTTTAGCCTCATTTCTATTGGATTAATCTCTTCTGAGTTATTTCGCAATTTCTCTCCATTTTTATTGCAAAGTGTTAAGAAGAGTTGTCTTATTTTCTGTGGGATAGGTTATTTTCACCATTTCGAACTATATCCTCAATTGGCTTATGAAGAGGTGATTGCATTTTTTCCAAAATTTTCCACATAATTCTTTTCGCTAAGCTTCATAATAATACAATATTTTCGGCCACCAAGTTTATAGTAGTAGTATTAAATATTATTATAAATTAAAGTAGTATTAAATATTATATCAAATAGTACTAAGCTCTTTTTGACTATAACTTTCTCTTGCGAGGAGGATACTGAATAGCCTGTTCAAAATGAAACGGAATTGTGAGAGTTAATAGTGGAAATGTAGGTTTTGTATTTAATTCATTCAGAGAAAATCACCTTATCAGTCGCTATCCGCCGATGATATCCTCTTTTGGCTACATAGCAGGTTTTAGCAGTTGTAATACAGAGACTATGTTAACAAGGGGTGACGTTTTGAGAGTGAATGTTTGGCATCATCTGTTGTGCTAAAGCAAAAGGCATCATATGCTGGTCGCTTCCCCTAATTTCCCCGATTTGTTTCAAACAGGGTTTAGAATTCGTGATGTAGACACCCTGTTTAACAGAAAATGAACCGAGTAGAGTAAATAGGTTTACTAATGAATTGTGTTTGGCTTCAGTAAGTGCAAAATACATCTGATGGTCACTTCGCATGATTTCACCGCACTAGCTTCAGGGAGGTTTTAGCAGTTGTAACGAGAATTAATACGGTTCGACATTTTTAAGATATAAACATGACTATTATTTTGCGCAATGGATAAACTAAGTTGGAAACAAAAAGAATCAATGTCATGAAGAATCTCAAGAGAAATTTGCTTGCTTTCATCAATATGGGACTTTAAGTATCAAGTACTCAGTTGTCTCAGACGTGACTTCATGCAATTTCCTATACATTTGAAATGAAGTAACGTTGTATTCCTCATACATTTTGTTTAAGATGACCAGGTACCATCACGTGCTGATGGTACCTGTCTGAATGACGTGCCATGTCATTCTAGTGATGACGAGGCACGTTGAAACCCGGGTCTTCTTAAATAAAAATTATGTAGAATAGGACATCATCATCAAGCCACATTATCACCCTTAGGTGATGTTGACGTGCCACGTCGAAACTCGGGTCGTCCTAAATAATATTTATGTGGGATAATAAAGTTACTTCATTTAAAAAGTACCAAGTAATTACTGTATATAGTTATGTGGGACCAGTTACATGTCTTGTCTCTTGATAGAGGTAATTTCCGTCCAAACGTTCCTCATTCAGTCATTTTCTTTTAAAGTTGTATTCGGGAACAAATATCCTTCGTAGAAGCACTATGTTGTCCAGTAGAATAGCCACCCGAACTATATGCAGAGATTACAGGTGATGGTTCTTATGAATTCAACATTTTACCAGTTGAAAAGATATTTGTGTATTATAATCACTGAAAATTATTTCAATGGTTAATAAGAAAAGGAAAGAGTGTAATATCAAAATACTAAACTGAGAAAAGTTAATAAATATGAAGTTCCAAGATATTACACACTCATGATTTGCAGGCAATTATGTGTTTATGTTCCAAAACTGTTCAACAATATGAGTGATGATTTAAAATGTATAGAATCTAAAAGGGAAGTTAAGAGAAGGATAAAGGAATGGGCGTTATGTATGTAAATTATGTTGCTAGTGATAAATAAAAACTCTACTGATGGAAAGAGTACCGTATTTTTCCACAATTTATTTTCAATCGAACTACTAACTTTCTCTCCCCCCCTTCTTACCTGACTATATATACTATGATGTGCAACCGAAAAATTTTGTACCTGAGGGTGACACCTTTCCTTTCGAAACTAGACGGTTGAAAATGAATTTCGGAAAAATACAAAGTTTTCTTACATCATGATTTATTTTCACGTAATCACGCCTGAACTCACCGAGTTTATCAAAAACACTAGTGATAAATTCTGAAAGGCACCTGCTGCTAAGCCACGAATGTCTTAGCAGGAACATAACGTTGTAAAACTGATTAAATAGCGCGCATTTTAACATGATTTATATGATATTGCTTTTATATTTTAGGTATTGCATTCGTACATTTTTTGTAAACTGGTTATTAAATTAATGGGCTTAATAAAGAAAATTGCGGTTTCGGCTGAATCTGGCAATTGTCCCGCACTAGCTTCAGAGAGGTTCAAGCAGTCGCGATCTAAGTTGAGACGGGTCGACATTTATGGCGAAAACCTCTTTTCTAGTAGTATATCCATGCTTTTACTCATCCGAGTTGCATGGTTTTTGGGGGCCCGGGACCTTCATCATCATTATCACGGCGGAGCGAGAAAGGTATCCGGGGAGGCGGCAAGACAGCATGACTCGAATGGTAATCAATCCCCCGCGGAATCAAAGGACGCTGACGATGGCGGTTTGCATGAGGATGTGGAAGAGGAATCTCCTCTGAAAGGAGGAAGGGCTCGGTCTAAAGTGAGCGAAGTGGAAAGTGGAAGGGGAAAGTGGAGTTTTGGGGTAATTAAGGCGGGGATGCGTGTTTATTCGGTGCTGTAGACTTCCACCATCCTGGGCTAGACTCTCCTGTCACCCTTGGCGGCACAGCTAGTTCCAGTCACAGGTGAATGCCCAGCGAGAGGGCGTTAACTCCTGTTTCAACGCATCGTCTCCGTTGGCTGATTACTTCCATAACTCCTATATAGTGACCTTTTGAGTCTACTGTTCCCTCCATCTTAAACTTGCCCCCCTTCCCCTCCGGTGAATGTATGCAGAAAGGGAAATGTGCGCCACCGTAAGGGTAATGAGAGATACTCTGAGTAAATATTGCTGAAGTAGTTTGCTATTTGAGGAGGAAACTGCACTTCGAAGTACTGTGGTATTAAGATGTACAAAATGTGCTGTTATAACTATAAATGATGCTTATTGCTCCCAGTTTATTGGAATTATTATGAAATTTATATCCGATCAGGGTGTTGACGTATTTAAATCGTCTTCAGGTAGTAGGTGCTGTGAATATAACGTTATGATGTCGAAACCCTTAATCGGAAATAAATTTTATTTTTTGCGGAAAAGTCCTACGTATTTTTGCGTACTTATTTACATGATCCTCAGATTGAATTGATGCAATAACTTCGGAACCTGGGTTGGAAGTAAATTTTATTTTTAGTGGAATAGTTAACGTGTTTCTATGTATGAAATTTACTTTATCTTCGGTAGCAGGGGTGTAAAAATAATGTAATAGTGTCAAAACCCGAATCGAAAGTATGTTCAATTTTTTGAGGAAAATTGCTTGTTTTATTTCTTCACTATTATCCAATTTTACTAAATTTTGCAAAAAACTTAGGGGTTTTGTATGTCTTACGTATTTTTCTACCTATTTCTACGTGTCACTATCCGTATTAGTCGCTTCCATGGGTGACTGCTCCCTTGAGCGGTCACCCCTGCAAGCGGCCGACTTTTTGGGAACGAATTTCCCATGTTGGATGACCTATATATGACAGCTTCAATGTATGACTAGCCTCAGCTTGGTCATACATAGAAGCATTAATGTCCGTTGTACTATTGCTAGGCCGATTTGGATCTTGAAGACGTTAGCCGTTGGGCCCTAAGACCTAAGACACTGATAGACCTAAGAAACTCTCATTCTCTTGATGACACAGTGCGAGGAGCGAAACTTTGAGTTTAAAAAAGTGAACAATTACGTCATTGCCCAAAAGAAATCCTTCATATACATTTCATTTATCGTCACATTAAAAATTGAGTCTCCTATCTTGGATTCTATTGCTAGAGAGGAGAAGAATTTTACGCTCACCGGCCAATTATATGTTGAGAAAACTTGAATGCAACCGCGAGAGTTGAGGGTTGTCGGAAAAAAATGACAAACAGACCTGGTGTCGGTCCAGATTTGCGTTGTCAATGCGACGGAGGGTCGTATTTGACATGCCTGCGATACGCACAAGAAATATTGATGCCTGATTCACCCCGTGACAGACCTTTTGACGTGCCAGATGCATATTTATTCGGTAGATAATGCAAACAAACCCAGATTTCGCTGTAATATCTTTCCTTACCCCTCTCCTTTCGTTAGATAACCTACGTTATGAACGTTGGTTATTATTTTTTTGGGATTTGCGTGACTCACCGAAAATTTGGAGGAAATATTTCATTTTTATCAGTATTATTTGAGTGATTGGGACGAGATTCGGTGGTAAGGAAGGAAGTGATGTGGCGACCGCTGTCTTCCTGATTGGAGCACTGCGAAATTGTAGCATTAGAAGTGAGTAAACTTTATATTTTGTGTATGTGGTGCTCTGAGTACTGACTCCCATTTGGAGGACTCCAGTTTGTTGAACATTTTTTTGGGGATCTCGATTCATACGTTGGTTTCATGTAGGGAATACATACTGAGAGGCCAGAGACTACTATAATAGCTATGTTTGCGCAACCCGCCATGCTCTAAGCCGGTTTCGTCCCGGCCAGTTGATAGTCATTGCTGAATACATTGAGGCGGATGGAGAGGGTATTACATGTATCATTAAAATGTACCCTGACTACCGGATTTAGGCGAAGCGACTAGCATATGATGCCTATAACATTAGCACAACAGATGATGCCAAACATTCACTCTCAAAATGTCACCCCTTGTTAAACATTGTGTCCGTATTACAACTGGTAAAACCTGCTATGTAGCCAGAAGAGGATATAATGGCTAGATACCGACTGATGAGGTGATTTTCTCTGAATGATTTTTTTTGCTTGCCGAACGATTCTGTTGGCCCGTATGTCCCCGGAATCCCGATAGGGTGATGAGCCTGCCGTCAGGTTTTCCAGGACCAACAGAACTTGACGGACATCCATGCCCTTGGTGGTGATTAACCCACCCAGGCGGGACTCGAACCTGAGACCCTCGGTTCAGCAGGCGAGGACTTAACCCCGCCGCCACCGGGGCCGGCATAATTAAATACAAAACGTATATTTCCACTATTTAATCTCACATTTCCGTTTCAATTTGAACAGGCTATTCAGTTTCCCCCTCGCAAGAGAAAGTTATGGTCAAAAGGAGCTAAATACTATTACCTTTATGGGCAAAAATATTGACTGATTATGAAGCTTAGCGGAAAGAATTCTGTGGAGAAATTTGGAAAAAAGTGCAGTCCCCTCTTCATAGTCCAACAACCATATTGGTTATCCCTGCTCTTTTTTTAATTTTATTAGCATGTGACCAAATACGAAGTAATCTGAAATCGTTTTTAGACAAAAAATGTTTTTCATGAATTATGTGTATTTAATTCTTTTCACATGTTTGGAAAAAAATGCGTGCCCTGAATCATGTTTTCACTTATATCTCGGCTTTCATTCATTTTTGAAGAGCAATAAATACATTTTAAAGCATATCCTTTTGCAAAGATACCATTTCAAAGTAATTTCATTCAGTTTCCTATTTTTGTTTAGTTTTAATGTTTAAAAATTTGTAATGAACTTTTCTCAAATACTGTATCTGTGAATCAGCCGAAACATTGTCTCATCATTATATGTACCGAGCTAACTTTTCCTGAAATCAAATTCCATAGCGGTTCATAAACACGCTGAAAATATTTTTTCAAACATTTGCATTTATCTCACGCCCGCCTCTCTCTCTATCTCGCTATCTCCCTCTCTCTGTGTATATTGGATTCTCCTCAATTTCACCATAGTTTGCAGATTGTTATTAATTTAAATAAATAAACCATACATGTTCGGAGAATACATTTTAGAGAAGTAAGTTCTTGCTGATTTTCAGTAAGTTGTAGTGGGTGTGGAGAAGGATGGAAAAGGTGAGAGGGACGGAGGGGATGACAAACGCAGAAGTACTTAAGATGGTGGGTGAGGAAAGGAAACTTTTGAATTAAATCCGGGATAGGCAGGATAGATGGCTGAAGGGTGTAATAAAGGGTGATGGGTTGCTGAAGAGTGTGATAGAGGGAAGGATGTTGGGCAAGCGGGGAAGATGAAGAAGGAGATTAGGTTTCCTGGACGGGATGAAGAAGGGTAGATCGTATGCAGAGGCAAAAAAGGATACACTAGAGTGAGATAGGCCACTGAAAGTGTAGAAAACCGCGAGGAGATTGTCTGACATTCAACAAAACCTACCTTTACTGGTGGAATACATTAAAAAAATCAATTGAAAACACCGTAAAATTGAAACATGAGTGCTTCAGCCCGTAAGCGCGAAAGGAAAAACTATAACAAAGTTGGAGGACTGACCACGCCTACTTAAGTATTGACTAAATTAGCAAGCACCCTCTCCATACACCTCGGTGGTTGACTGTTAATAGAAAGCGGCTTTAGATAGTGAGAGAAGAGCAATCGGGAGAAATCTACACTGGGACTTTCATGTGTAACTTTGACGTTTTTGAGTATCGGAATTTCACTCACGCTCAACGAAGGCAGAAGAAATGGCTATGCTTGACGTTAGAGTAGACAATTTGGTTAGAAGGAACGGGTCCATGGATTGAATGGGAGGACTGACTTAAATGGAACAACCGTTCCTTGTGGTTCTTCGCGTCAATCCTTTCGGTCCATCGTTCCTTTCGGTTCGTCATTATTTGTTCTCTATAATGTATCAAAAATTCATCTGCTGATGCTAGCGATATAAATAGCAGTACTTTTTTTATTTATGTAAATAAAACCTTTTTAAAAAACCATGTAAAAAGTTGGTAATTACACCTTCCATCCTTTATTTCATCCAAAATTCTTAAACGCTGTCATTACGGTGTACGAAATATTACTGCTTTTTTATATTCTTAAAACGCCAAGAACACGTTAAAAACAGAAATGCACGATCAACAATTAAAAAAGGAACGATGAGCTAGTGAAAAAGGACGGGTCCCAATAAGGACCGGTCCAGAGTGAACGAGTTCCCAAAAATTTTAGGGGTTTGCCCATCTCTACATATGGTATGCACTTTTGAACCAGTTTTGCATGATTTACTACATACATCCCTCCTTCCATGAACAAAAATGGCAAATGATACGTTGCGTTTGAAAATCGTCGAGCTTTTGGATTTTATGTTGAATCATCAGCAAAAGTCAAATTTCGATCCTTACGCTAGAGATAGTTTATTATATATATATAAAGGTGAAATAACAGGCGTCCGATTACGCCTCGATAGGGGATGTCTTTTTCACCATATTGGAACTAATGTCATCAAAATTTTCTTATTGTTTGTGGTCGATCAGAAAATCACACACCCATTTTTACCCCAAATTATAGCATTTTGAATTTTAGTTTTTTTAAGGAACCATGCCGAATGCCTTCTTGAAACGCAGAAATTGCCTGTCAACCTGCTTTTTCGAGTCTCCTTATTTTACGCTATCAAGAAAATGGAGTCCATGCTGGGTTTCGACAGATCAAAGCTTAACAAAGACAATGTTAGTGCCTTGGAAGGAAATCATGATTATCGAAGAAGGTCATGATATTACACAAAATGTTGTGCTCGAAAATCCTGCCTTTTAGTAGTGTCAACGATATTGGTGGGTAGTTTACTCACAAGTTTTGGAGTCTTGTTTTTTTCGAGTTATTATTGACAAGACCAACTATTTTTCAATGCACAGAGTTTTTATTAGTACAACTAGTTTCAATGCTACTACTTCTTAATCAGGTACTTTGATGACGCATTAGCGTTGAAACTAGTTGTACTAAGAAAAAGCTATGTAGATTGACACATTAATATTTTAATTATTAATTCAATAATAGACTTCCTCAAGGTTACCCCTGAAACAATTGAATTCATTGTTTGTTTCCGTTTTTAAATATTAAATTGAAATGCGCTATTTTCCAGTCTTATGATACTTAATTCAACTACGGGTCATGAATAGTTAAATAAATTAAGAGAAAATCTGTCCTCACACTGGTTTACGGACTTCCAAAATTACCAAAAAAAGGCCCGAATTTCCAAGTCCAAGAGGTTATAAACGAATGGGCATTAGACTATTAATTTATTAGTTCTGGTAAAGAACAATAACCGGGTGTCTTGGTAAAAAATACAATGAAGGGAAATCTAAGTTTGTTGTCAATTTAAATTTAGAATGGCTTTTCGACTGGATTGAAATATACTGCGATGCTCAACGTACCCTGTTGCTACCGTGCATAATTAAGTACGCCATACCCTGTGATGTGTCCGCTTTCCGAAGTACTTGAACTCACCAGCGTCGATTAATTGCTATCAACGCTCTTTATTGACTTTTCAGTTTTTAAATATTTTGAGTTCCAGGTTTCCGCCGCGCGTTAATCAATTTGCAAGTCATGCTTCGTGGGAAAAGCGCGTCAAATAAATACAAGAACAACTGCGCTCACAAGTTATTTGACTCGCGTTCATCGGGTTAACTATCCAGCCCTCTTCCCCCCCCCCCGCCCCATAGCCCATAATTGATTAGCAGATCACTCACGCGGCTTCATCTCATCCAAATGAGTATCGCAATTCGAACCGCGAAATGCTTGATGACGTATTTATCCATTAATTTGCAATTTAAAATTCTCTGCTGGCGCAAATTTTATGCGCACCAGTTCTCCCAACATCTGCTCCGAGGAACTACGGTTGCTGAATTTTTTCAGATGTTTCGGGTTTGAAGAGGTCTGCATATGCATTGCGAGCCTGTATGATATCCAATAGAATATAATAAGTTTATTTCAATTCTTTGTGTACAAAATCCCTAAAAGAAACAGAGTAGCTCATTTTGACGTCCATTAAGTTCATACATAAAAAAGAATAGAATTTGTTACAAAAATATTTCAATAATTTTAATATTTAAATACACGTACATGTTGCTATTTTTTATTTATCTACATAACTCATTGGTGGAATAGGAAATTATAACATTGACTCTCAAAATATCGCAAATGATTGCATTTTTTTAACTCGCTAGGCATAGCGTACCATAAAACAGTAGACCTGACGACGAAGTATTTGTGAAACATTGTGGTTCTGTGTACTGGAAATTGAAGGTTGGATGGGTCATTTCTAGTTAGCATTCTTCTAGTTTCAGGAGGACGACAAAAAGGTCAAGGAGATATTTCGGTTTATGATTTTCAAATAAAGAAAATAAAAAGGCACAAGGAAGATATTTCAATAGGATAATATAAATTTTTAATTTGTATCTGTGACTCAGTTCAACTTACAGGTTTTGTTAAAAAACTTTCACCATCGTCAAATGCATTATAAAATTTGAGAACGTCTAAGGTGTCATTTGGAGAAAAGTTTTGATTCCTAGAATGTTCAAATTAGTGAGAACATGTTGCCATTACTTTACTTTGCTTATTTATTGCTCATTTATTTTTAATATCCGACAAGCTGATTGGTTGTTTTATAGATATTTATAACTCTTACGGCCTAATTTCTGAAATATCGTTCTGCTTTTTGCCGAGTTACTTAGTGCTTGATGCTAATTTATTTGGAGTAACTTAAATTTTCCCGTTGATATCCTAGGGAATATTGAATGTCAGCAGTCCTCAATATCTGGTGAATTCGAGTGAAACTAAAAGTGAATATGTTGATGTATAAAGGTCTCCTCTATTTAAGCCTACTCTAACCGCGCGGATATCCAAAAAATATAAATAGATATCGTTGAAATCGGAAGTATCGGAAGCACTATCACGTGGGACGAAAGGAGTACAACGGACATCAAGCGGAGAATAGCCAAGGCTAAGAATGCGTGCATGGAAAAAATAAAACTGCTGTGCTCAAAGTAGATAGGACTACAAACCAGGAAACAGTATGTGAAAACATTTGTGTGAAGTGTAGCCCTATATGGATCGGAAGCATGGAAGATTGGAACACCTGACCAGAAAAGAATATAAGCTTTCGAAACCTGGTACTGGAGGAGGACGATGAAGATAAAATGGACGGACTAAATATGAAATGATGAGGTGTACAGAAGAGTGAAAGAGGAAAGGACCATATGGAACACCATACAGAAAAGAAGAACCAGATGGACTGGACACACCCTGAGTAACAATGGGTTTGTTAAGAACATACTTGAAGGTAAAATAGATGGGGAAGCCCACAGAGGATGACCCAAGAATACGTTCATGGACCAATTTTTGGGGAAGTATTGGGAAGAGATACCGGGAAGTAAGTGAACTACTATTGGAGAGTGAAGGGTGCAGTCAGCCAATCTTAAGTTTGAACGGCCAATGATGAAAGGTTGCATGACCGTCTATAATTTCACTTTGTTGCAATAAAGCTGTAACACGTGTCGTACAAATTAAATAATTGTAGAAATCATACGAAGTATTCTTTATATAGTACACAAAGCCCCAGTGGAAGACCCGGGAATAAGCTCGTGGACCAAATAAAGAGGGAGGTACATAGGAAGAGATACGGGAGGTAAGGGAGCTAGCATTAAATAGGGAAGGATGGATGGCTGCATTAAACCATTCTTAGAATTGAACAACCAATTATGATGTGCGATATCATAAACAAATCCTTTCCGTGTGCCGAATCAAGGGCTGACTGTTTGTGCCGGACGTGACCCTTCGCTGAAACATCTCGACCGATCACCTCCGGTCGATACGGGACCTTATTCTCTTGCCATTTGATGGAAATCGATCGAGCAGGGAAACGGATGCTTTAAAAGCAAACAAGTGGGGAACAAATGATGAAGACGGCGACGAAGACATTTCCAAAAAAAGCTTTTCTTTCGGTGTACTCGGAACGAAATGGAGTGAGTTTTTGCGAAAGGTTCGGATGAGTTTTTCGGGTCCGATCAGGAGAACTTTCGAGAGGAAGGGTGGATGTGGTATTTTTTTCCTTGTTGCGGGGTTAGTTTTCAGGAAAGAAGGGAGGAAGAAACCAGAGAAAGAGAGAGGAAAAGAACAGGAAGGAGAGGTACGAGAGATCTTACAATGGATGATGAGAGCGCCTTGATGGTTTCGAGACTGGGAGTTAATGAAGGACTCGACCTCAAAAACATTTCTCAAACTTTCCGTTTTATTTCTTTCCCTACTTTTTCCTTAGTGACTTCACTTTTCTTCTGTTTCCTTGATCTTTCCTTCTCTGTTTCTGCCCTTGATACCCGCTGCGCAGTGTGGCATCTTTTTTGTTTCTACATTTACATACTACCCTGGGAGCCGCCGCACGTAAAACCCATGCATTGTATATGAAAGTCATTCGACAAAAATAATACAATTTCCGTTTTTAAAAAATGAATTTTACTGCATTTTCTTATAAAATAATCCGGGATACATACCTACGTACTACCCTGCGTGCCTTCGCATGGGCCTGTGGTCGGGGGTGTTAGGACACCAGCCTAGTAAAGATGTAAGCGGTTAAGGAGGTGAAATGGTGTAATGTATTTAGTGGATCTCAGTTTTTACTGTGGTCGCTTATTGTGCGCGGAAAGAACGAGTTTTTGTACATATCTCTTCGGAAATATATCTCTTTTAATTTATCGCTTCTGTGCGACCTAGAGATGTAATGTGGCTTGATGATAATAGTCTCTGTGTCGCTCTGAAACACACCAGTTCTGAATTTCTCAAGCAAATTGAGCCTAGCGTTAGCCTCCGAGTCTATCCGGTCTCCCACCTTAATCCCTCTAAAAGTTTTGAACACTATTCGTTCGCTCGTAGCCGTTTAACAATTTTAACAAAAAAAGCAAATTAAAAAAAATAAAAATCTCCATGATTATTTTCGTCGCTCTCTCTTATTCTTCCCTTCCCCCCTGCAAACTAAAACTTATGCTAGAAATGAGATTTAGAGATGAACCAAAAATGATTATGATGATTTTACTTCGGTGATCATGTTCACCCCATTCCGTGGGATGACGGCAGTAAAATGTTGACTCTTTTTTTTAATGATAGTGGTTAGATTTTTAATATTCAAACACGAAGCTATTAGCCAACAGATGAAGATGAAATGAAATCTCAAGAACTGTAGGCTGTAACCTTTTGGCATCACTCCGGCTTGCGGTAGGCTTTAGTCATGGATTTATAACATTTTGGGGGGATAACATTAGTAAAGTGAATGTTGGTGTAAAATTAACCTCTGCCACAAACCTTAGAGGTGGCTGGTAGGGTATTTTGTAAATGCAAAGGCAACAGGCAGAGATGCGACTTTATGAAAATTACCATGACAATTTTATGAAATTACTATGATATATTTCATAATATACCGTGACCCCTGAAAATTACCCTAATTTTCGTTAACGTTCATCATAGTTTCGGATATTTTTAATACTCAAATACTACAAATATATTCCTTGAAGCCAAGTCTATGTGTACTTCATTCAGGCTTTGTTATAAATGAATGCACGTTCAACTCATTTGTGGAATACTTTTCTGAAATTTCTTCTGGAAAAATTGTGGGGCAATATTTTGAACGTTCGAAACGAAAAATGTATCTTACCATGGCAAAAGAAAGCAAAGTTGCGGGCTGCCTGTAGTATTTGTTTTTACATTGTGATAAATTATGATACATTAATATAGCTATAGCAATGAAAGATCTTATATTTTATCGGCATATCTGCTGGGTGAATGCCTTCGGAGATTTCACAGGGTGAACAGGTCCATGAATCCCCACGTTTCGGAGAACGACTTGTTACCCATCCTCAGGGGTTCTGAATGTCGTCGTCTCCTACATTTTGGTCGGCATATGCCATAGCCAGTTAAATGGCACCTGACCCCAAGCAGTGAGTATATATACCGGCCATAATGGAAAAGACGGCATTCAGAACCCCTGAATATGGAGAAAAAGTCGTCCTCCGAAACGTCGAGAGACGTGAACCTGCTTACTCGGTGGAATACCCGAGAGACCTTATCCAGCAGATACGCCGAGAAAATCTAAGATCATTCATTAATATGGCAAGAATTTATGAAAATATAAAAACAAATATGACAGGCAGCACGCAATTTCGCTATCTTTAGCCATTTTATAAGAAATTTCGTTCAAACCGTTCAGATTACAAAAATTACAGAAGTAACTTCGAAAAAGTATTCCACAAATGAGTTGAACGTTCCTTTAATTATAACTGAGCTTGAATGAAATATATGATTATTATATATATTTCATAGACTGGGTTTGAAAGAAAATATTTGAAATGTTTATGTATGAAAAATATCCGACACGTTGATGAACATTGCCGAAAATTAGGGTTATTTGCAGAGGTTTTGGTAAACTACGAAAATTACCGCAGTAATACTCCGAATACCCCCGAGACATTTATCTAGCTATAGCATTGGTTTAGATGTCTTTCATCCCTTGCTATTGGCTTTCTATTGTATCCATCGTTAGCTATTAACTGCCGAAAATGAATGGTTATAGGAAACTTACGGTAATTTTAGAAAATTACCGTAATTAACCACGGTTATTTACCTTACATGAATATTACCCATCCCCAACGACAGGTTCTCATTTATCTTGTGAGGCATCCGTCCTTCGTCGCCTCCTTTTCTTTTCACGCCAGCCCTAGTTTCACCCTACTGACCTCCTGAGTCCCTAGCCTACCTACTGCGTCTCCCTCCACTCTCCGCCGGCCGATCCCTCCCTTTTAATCTCACATTGGGGTCTTCCAGGAGTAAACAAACATCCTCGCGGGAAACCAACGCTCTGTTCAATGTCAGATTTTTTTCCGCTCCCCATCGAGACTGTTACATGCCATTCCTCTTCCCCGTCTCAATATGTATTCCCCTTTCATCTCCCGCCGTGCTGAAGAGAAGGAGAACCGTCCCTGATGCCCTTGCCATGTGCCATCGTGCTATCCAAACTAGCTAGTAGACCCAGACTTAGAGAATCAGGGCGCCACGATATATGAACGAGATATACGTACCACAGAGTAGTAATACATATAGTCCGGCAACAATTGCAGTAAAATTGCAATTCAGAGCCCAGTGGCACGGTGTGCTTGCGATCTAGGATAAGCTGTTAAATACGCGGTTAAAAAACTTTCAAATTGTTGCTAAAAATAACAATTACTCAACAGTCTTTCTGAGAATATTAGGAGGAATCATTTTACTTCAATTTAGCATGAGATAAGAGTTTATGGTGGTGAATATTGCAGCGCTATATAATGTCATATCCTGTACTCAGTACTTTTTTTTACGGGTGGTATAATACCTTTTTTAAAATTATAATCACTTTATTTTACAAATAGCTTACATGCTGTAGTCTCCCTTTGGATGGGTTACAAAAAATATTACTAATTACACAGTTACAAGTATACTTTCATTTTCTGGTCATTATGGTTGATTTTATCCAGCATGGTCCTGCTAAGCTGAAGGTTATCAGCAGGTTCCAAGTTTACAATGTTTTGGTGCAATCACCAACCATCCAATCATGGTGGTTCTGAAGGAAAATACTAATTCATGGCGAAATAAAATAATTTAAGGACAATAACTCAAAACATAGGTCCCCTAATATGTTGTTTCGAAGCAGTAGTTTTTACTGTAATAATGTGGATAATTTACGACAGATATCTCGTAAAATACAATACGTTTTCTAAGCGTACGTCAATGGGCGGGTTAGTTTTACTTGCTGGCAGATAGAGGCGCTGCCAACGTCAGCTGCAACCGAGTATAGGATAATTAACAATGAGTGTCGCGATTGCATATAAAATGACTGTGATATCACTTCAGGTATTGTTCACTTTATTTTTATTCTCGTTATAAAATAAGGTCTCATATATCCAGATATAGCAAAATATCAGCCAGTTGCCATTATAATTTTGAAATATTTGAGCGGTTTTCCATAGGAAACTAGTGTGGGTATGCACTCAAGGAATGATTTATGTAAAAAAATGAGGATTTTATAAGGTAGATATGTCACCAGAAATTCAACAGTGTGTATTTTGTATATTTCCTCCCCTATTTTCAAAATCCAATGCACCACTCATCGCAGTAATTTACAGAGTAGCAACAGAATCTTGCTTATTAAACCATTCTTAGGGTACAGGGTACAAAAAACGAGTCAAGCAAACATCTCCTACGAGTGTGTTTAGTTAATTACCGAGAATATGAACAAATTGAAGCAACCATTTCGCGTCATTTTTGTTTCAATAATTACTCCATACTTCTGATAGTTGCTTAAAATACGTACGCTCGTGAAGTCCACGTCCATTCACGTTATGTTCCACGTCCCCCGGACGCAGTAACTCCCGATTACATTCCTATTTCCTCGTAGTGATAAGTTTTTGTGAAATATTCGATCGATTCGGTAGTTAATTCCCATCGGTTTGGAAGTTCGAGTACCTCGGATCAAATCTACTGAGTGGCCGAGGATTAGAAAAGGAAACATGACGCAGGAAATACTGTGGGTGGCTGAACTGGAGAAAAATCAGTGGAGTATTATTCAATCGGAAGGTGAGCCGCAAGGTGATAGGAAAGCTAGTCAAATCTTTGGTGAAGCCTACTATTCTGTACTGGACGGAAATATGGCCGGTTTGAAAGGCTCAGGAAAGAAAGCTGGACGTAACTGTAATGAGAATGCTGGGTTGGATGTGTGGAGTAACGAGAAAAGATAGGGTAAAAAATTAGTGCATTACAGAAAAGGTGAAAGTAGACCCTATAGATAAAAAAGTCAAAGAAAGTAGACTAAATCCGTTGTAAGAGCGACCCGCCATCGTTTGCTGTCTATTGAATAATTTTGTATATAAATTGAAAGCCGCAGAAACATATAAATGGTGGAAGGTAATCACCGGACCGATCTCTGGCCACCTATGCTTTACGTTTAATCCCAAAGGATTGACCATTGGCAATAAAAGGAGGGGCTTCGAACCCAAGAATAAAAGGGAAAGGTGAGGGAATTTGGTAATCATTCAAAATCCAGTCCCAATTAGATTGGCCACGTATTGAACCCAAAAACTATTCGTTTCTCTGGGCTTTAGAAACGTGGACTCTGCTTTATTGAAAAGCAGTCCCAAGCCTCTTCAAATCAGTAAGATTCTCTTACTACAATTGTATGTAACTTGAGCAATGTCGTGCTTTGCGCATTCTTTTGTCTTCTCCTGAAAATTCCTTACGACGTCGTACTTCGTGGAGCATTTTCAGTACCTGCAGGCAGCTTTAGATGCATTACAGAAACTCTAATGTGGCCACGAACAAACGTATTTCTAATTGAGTAAAATTATCTCATTAAAAATGTATAAAACTCGACAAATGTCATGTTTTTTGCAGTCTTTTGTCGTATCCGAAAATTCATTACGGCACCGACATACTTGGAGCTGTCTCAGCTCCTGTATGCAGCTTTAAATTTATTTCAGCTACTCAAATGTGGCCATGAACATTCCTGATTCTTACTCAGTAAAACATCTTGGAATAACCTTAACTTCTGATGTATCGTAAGGATTACACATACAAAACATATGCGAAACAGCATTAAAGAAACAAGGTTTTTTTAAACGTATAATGGGAAGGTCATCGAATGAAAAGGTATGATCGATTCGGTAGTTCATTCCCATCGGTTTGGAAGTTCGAGTACCTCGGATCAAATCTACCGAGTGGCCGAGGGTGAGAAAAGGAAATATGACGCAGGAAATACTGTGGATAAGAGAGATGCTACTTCTCTCTTGTTAGGCCACACCTCGTATACGCCGCGTGCATTTAGGACCATGGCCATAAGTATTTAACCAAAAAATTAATAAAATACAAAGGTAAGCAGGGCGCTTCGTTAAAAACTGCTATGAGCGTAACTATAGTGTCTCACAACTTTTAGATGGATCAGGTGGGAGCCCCTAGAGACTAGGAGGCTAAACGCTTGGCTTAAGTTGCTTGAGAAATTCAGAACTGATATTTTTCAGAGCGACACAGAGAATATTATCATGACGCCTCACTAAATGTCTGGGTCTGACAGATGCGATTAAATAAGAGAGATACACTGTCGAACAGATACAAAAAATCGTCCTTTCCGCGCAATAAGCGACCACAATATAAAAAAATTAAGCTCCAGTGAATACACTCCTATAATACGTGTCACCATTTCTTCTCCCAAAAACTTTTACACGGCTAGTGATCTAACACCCGCTGCCACATGCCCATGCGATGGCTCGCAGGGTATTATGTAAAGGTACATGTATTGAAAAAATGCCACTTTACTGCAGAAGACTATGCGTTTCTGTGGAATTATCCCATACCTCTTGTTTTGCATTGGCCTGGTGGCGGGCGAAGATGAAACTTTAGCAGATCAAGTTATGGCCCTTGAAATAGCTTCGTGTTTGTGGCTTCTAGGTGAGAAGCCATTAAATCCTGGCATCTGTTCATACAAAACCACGGACGAATTTCAATTGCTTTGCGAAAGAAATCTGCCGAATGTTGTATGTTTCGAGCGGGATTGTTTTGAATAAACTGACCTTTTTCCTTTCCTTACCGACACGTGTTTTTGAAATGACATCACTTATACTCTGTTACATCCGCTTTCAACTGAAAAACCAACCTTTCAGTTTTTATAGAAGAAAGTGTTTGATTTTTGTCACCGGAGGAAGTCTACCCCATTAAGATGTCAAAAGTAATAAATGATTCCCCAGTTTCTGTAAATGAATGGGGACAGTAAAAGATGTTCAAAACTGCTCATTTAAACTGTTAGTTACGAATTATCAAATAATTAGGAAATTTGGATTGGTTCGTGATTTGAGAATAACGCGTTTAAATTTGGAAACAGAAAAATTTACTCGCAATATTGCTTAGTAAATGCAGCAAGTTCTCGATTTAGGTTGGAGATGCGTGTTGAAGAAGAGCAACGTAAGTCGAAACATCATAAAACGGATCCAGATGTTCGTGACCGCTTTAATGCCACGATATCTCAAGGCTTTAATTTCAAAATTCGTTCTTTGCCTTTATCCAGGAAAAAATAGCTATTTCAGATAAGATGATTATGTGTCAGTTATCAAAAAGCGTAGGCATATGCACATACGGTCAATTTTATTAGCATTGATCAGGGAAACGTGTTCTGACGACCCTTGTCAGCATGGACGTGACATGGAATTAGACTTTAATGGAAACGACGCATAGCGAGGACTTACTGCATAATTATTGACGCCACAATTACGCACCTCTATTATTTTTCTCTTTGTCTAGCGTTTATGGTTGTGCATACTTTTGTGTCATACGTCCGTATGTATCGAAATAAACAATTTGAATCCAAGTTTACGAAAACCTCAAGTACTCACGCACGCAGAACGAAGAAATGCACGGGTTTGTTGCGTAAGAATTTGGGACACCGGAAAGTGTGAAAAAATAAACGAAATACCAAGGATTTTATTCGAAAATTTTTTGTTGTCAAGGGCAACTCGTTGGTCTAAAGGTCGAGGAGTTACAATATTGGAAAATACAAGAAAGGTAAAGCTAGTTAACATGTAAAGGAGATGAAGAAATGAAAAGTCGTCTAATTTCCCATTGTATAAAATTGACCATGTACCCGAATTTCAATGATGTTACATCAGCTTTAGGTAGACCTGAAGATGACGCTCTATCGTAGCAAAGAGTTTCTAAAGTATTATATCATGGAACATTGCACGGTTTGTTTCTTAACCCTTTGAGCAGTACGGACGTTCATTTACGTCATCGTGCCTCCTGGCAATCCAGAGTACGATTGTACATGTACGTCTTTCAAATTTGCGCTGTAGTATTAAAGGAGTATGTTCACGCCTCCCTTTCAGATGCATTGTAACATGTTCTTGGTGGATGGAGAGCCCAATCTTCACTATAAAGTGTCTCTGTAGAGTCCTACAACCTATTCCATCATTCTACTAACTACATTCATCCTTGAGTAAGTGCATACCACGTGTAGTTGGTTCCACCGACGGAATTTTTTTCAGGGCGACACAGAGAATATTATCATGACTCCTCATTGTATCTCTAGGTCTGACAGATGCGATATAATAAGAGAGATACACAGCCGAGCAGATAGGTACGAACATTTGTTCTTTCCGCGAGCAATAAGCGACCACAATAAAAACTGAGCTCCACTAAATATACTCCTATAATACATGTCACTCTTTCATCTCCCAAAAACTTACATCATTGCACGGCTTGTGACCTAAAACCCCTTGCCACTTGCCCATGCGGCGGCTTGCAGGATATTATGTAGATGTAGATTTAGACGTTATTGCATTCAAAGCTGGTTTTAGTCCCGTCCTAAATTAATATATTTTTTTTCATACCACAATATTTAGAATCTTATTCCGTAAAATTCTTGTAATTTATTTTGTTTTGTTTGTGTAATGTATGATATTCTTGTTTTCATTGATCAAACAAACTTGAGTTCAAGGTTATATAATTGGAATCCGAAGTAATTTCATTTTTTCCAAATAAAAATCACTCCTGAGGTCAGTGCAAATGAAAAAAACCTCACAACTCACTACTCAAAGGGTGAGTGAAGTCGTAATTCTACTCAATATCACGAGAACCCTCGGCTTTTATATTTAAGTGAGGCGTTGTTGGAGACATCCGTGACACAATTAAGGTAATTTGAGGGCAATATCATTTCACCTCCTGAAACTCAATGAATTGGTTTCATGTTTAAGTAAAATATCTCACCAAATGATACCAAAATGTCATCCATTACCTGTCATGATATTTGCCAAAAAGTATGAGCCGTTTGTGTTTGGAAACGGTGCGGGATTGCATTTCACCGGTTTCTCAACTATTCTTACAGATAAATGAATTGCCTATCGTAGAAATTGTCATTACCTAGACAAAAAACCTGTGTTGAAGGCATTATCATTCACTATGAGAATCAAGTCATCTAAAGATGCTGAAATGAACAAAGTTTGAAAGCGGGCTCATTATTACTGGGGAAAAATTTCGCTACTGCCTTCTTAGTTACATCAACTTATTCAAAGAGTTATTGAAGCTGTGAGTAAAAGTATCTTATGTAACTAGAAGTCTCCGAATTAAATTTAAGGTCCAAATACCGCATGGTTGGCGAGGTTTTTATCATTAAAATCGACCATTTTTACACTTCGTCAAATTGCAAACAAAAATACAAGAACTAAACTTCTTGAGACTTAGGAGTTAATTCCAGTTACCTCGAAGAAATTACATGAAAAGTTACTAGACATGTTAAAAGCGGAACTATCGAAATATTATTTGTATTAAACTTCATTAATCGATATGTTTCATTAAAATCCAGAATGGATTATATAGTGGAAATAAGAAATTCATTTATTGCTGATGAATGGGATTGTTTTTTATTGAATTCTGACATTTGCAGTCTTTTATGACTCATCATGGCTTTCGGGGTAGTTTACGCGTTGTGTCATTTTGTGACGACAGTTTCGCGAGCGTTCCGCATCCGCATCAGGTCGAAGCGAGCTGGAACGCGAGACTGTCTTCACGAAATGACACGACGCGAAAGCCATCCCGAAAGCCATAATGATTGAAGACCACTCCGCGGAAGCTTTCACAACAGTCTACTATGACTTATGTAGCAGGCTGAGAGCTATCTTAAAGCTTGATTGACTCTCTTGAGGGTGATTGGAGCGCTAATCTTGAGTCGTTGAGTGCGCTTTAATAAATTTTCATGTAAGTCCAAAAAAAGGTTTTGGATCACACTTCATTTTCGTATGGCTATTTACTCACGGTAGTAATTACCATGAATGCTGCATTATAACTGATGCCAAAATAAAATTTTAAAATTTTTATCTCTATAAAAGCTCTTTTTTCTTGGGGTTATGGCTCGAAATTCGAAATTCAAGCGAAAACCGTTTGTAAATATGTTTTCTTTATTCGGCATATTACCTTGATATTTGATTGGAACCATTATAATTATATGAAAGGTATGTTTTTGCGTTGAGGAGAAAATTTCTACACATGCCATCGAATCATTTTGAAATAACCGTATTCTGTCCGGGTTTTTGCCGCGTCGATCCATTTTTGGGGGACAACAGTTTCGCCTGCCTTCCAGCTGGCTTTGTCAGGTCCTAAATGAAATGCAGATCATTTTCTTACTGTTAACCCGGATTTTCTTACCGTAAACCCGGACAGAATACGGTCATCAAAAAACCGCGGAAGCCTCCGTACCATTTTGAAATAAACTTCAAGAACTTAAAGGCTTCGTGTTAAAACAGCAATAGCAATGAAACGAAATCGGTATCATGCAATTTTTTTTCGCTTTAATCTATGCATTGGCCAACTGGATGGGACACGTCATGAGGAAAGATTTCCTGCTGAAAAGAATAATAGAAGGAAAGATCGAGGGAAAAAGGAGAAAAAGACGAAGGAATAATATTCCCTCTGATATTATAAATGGAAAAAGTTACGTAGAGCTGAGGGAGGCAGCACAAGATAGACAAGCATGGAGCTGTCCGAGGACAGATTCACCCCAGAAGAAGATTACTAATGAATAAGCGTCTGAAAAAATGTTACGCAAATCTGTAAAAAAACGATAATCGCTCAAACCGCCTTAAGCATAAACCTCATCGTCTATTGGATGCACACATGAAAGACATAGGAATTCTTGACAGTTATCGAATCTTGAAGCAGGACGATTAATGATCTGCCTGGCTAGAAAATTTAGATTCAATGGCGTTCGTTCCTCCTGCCTTTCCACGAGCGCCTATCAGTTACTTTGCATTGTTGGCTTTCGCAAGGTATGATGCGTAATTAATGAGAACACCTCCTCTCGGGACGTGATGACCTGCGCTCTCAAAGTTTGTTAGAGCGGTGCCTTGGGGACGAATTCCATGTGGCGCGTTCAAGGGAGATTCTAGAGCCAGGTCGCTCGAGGATTTCCAGGAATCCCAACGTCTTGTGAAATAAGCAGCTTGAAGACACCGCGTCGTTCACATGAGTGACACCTCGCCTGTTCTCCCCCGGGATGAACCTCTTATCGTCAATGAGCTGCTTGAGCCGCCATGCGATCATTAGTGAGTAGTGTTATGTATTATTTTATTTTATCTTAGCAGCTACGTTTGGTTAACACCTCTTGCTACTTCCTAATAATGCATGGCAGTTTCCTGTATAACTAATCACCCTGTTCTATTAATTTACGTGAAGTGGAAATCAATGTATATGTATAATTTTGTTCTTTGATATATTTTCGAACTGTGTTACCTATTTTAGCTATCAATTACTGTTCTACCTGACCTGTGAAATATTGTGTAAATATGTATGAAGGATGTTCTCAACATACGTGATATTTTTATACACTTTGAAGCTGAATACTGGCGAATTCACCCTTAATGGTATTTAAATGAATATTTTTGTATGTTTTATTTATTTTTTATTTCATTTATTTATTTATTTTATTTTTATTTTTATACTTTTCTTATTTCATAATCTCCTTTGCGTAATTAATTCCAATATGATATCATTTTTAAAAAATCTTGTGGGCCAGGAAGGTCCACGATAATAAATGAATTCGATGGAACACCAGATGCACTACTGGGGTTATTTTGACCCTTTTCATTATTAACAATCCACTACATCTGGCTGTATCGCCTCAGGTCTTGCAAACTTTAATTTTTTTAATATGAGAAAATAATGTGAAAATGAGGACCTTATAGCAGTATAAGTTTCTAATGTACATTACCCTCTTAACTATTAGTACCAGTGGGGTCAATTTTGACCCCAGGCAATTTCTTCCCTGTTATAGTTGAGTTTTGTCAGTATGCACTCGTGTTTCATTCTTTCGCTGGAATATTTTCCTCTGTTGTGCCAGGTATTTCTGACGAGCGGTGATAAAATTTTTTTATACACTTTAAGTACAATTTCACATCACGAAGCGTTAAAATTTTTAACCCATGGAGCTATGTGTTCGTTAAGAAAATGAAACCATGCGTTACATTTTAAGCGATATTAGGTGAAAGTTACTGCGATAAGTTAATCTATTGAACTAATAATCCAATGACTACAATAATTACGTTGACAAGCATGCTTACAAATGGTACACTGGTAAATAAGAGCATAGAAGAACTCCCAGGCCCCAAGTCCTCATGCGTAGTGCCGCATCCTATATACGGAAAATCAGAGGACTTTCATGTAAACCAATATTAATTCAAAGTATAAACAATTTATATATTTAATTGACTAAGTCCCGAAAACGGCACAATGACCAATTACATTGGATGACTAACAAACGGATAAATTATAAGCATTAACAAAATATACAAACAATTATAGAAAGGGGAAAGCATATAAAAGAACAGAAGAACAGGGCGGGGGCTTAGCGACAGGTAATCAGAGTAAGTTTGCTCAGATGGCTAGTAAGGAAGGATTTGAAAGCGGAAGGTGGCGAGAAGAGGTCAAGGGAGGGTGAATGCGATCATCATTCTCTAAAGGCGATGCCTTGTCGCTGTAGCCATGTCTCTCTCTCTCCCCCTTCAATGCTGTTTTCTTCATATTTCCATGTGACTGCAGGTCCAATTCCGTGAATATCGTCTTAAAGTTCTGGGACGCCCTCTTGTTTTTTTCCTAAGTACTTTTCCCTAAAAAAATATTGGTCAGAAAAGTGTTGTGCCGTAATATATGTCCCACTAGCTTCGCTGTCCTTTCCTTAATTGTATTCAAGAGGGACCTCTTCTCTTTCACTAGAGCGAGCACTTCGTTATTAATTTTTCTCTCTATCCAGCTCGTCTTTCTAAGTCTCCTCCATATCGACATCTCTGCAGCTTCTAGTTTCTTATACTCTGCTTTTACGATTGTCCATGTCCCTCACCCGTTAGTTTATACAATCAATACAAATGTTTTAGGAAATATTGTTCTTACTTCTTCACTTTGGTGGCCATTTGTTAATAAATTCCTTTTATTCTGAACTGCTTGTTTTGCGAGGCTTATTATTCTTCTAATTTCTGTTTCGCATTTATTTAATTATTTATAATGTTTCCTAAGAACAGAAAGTATCAACTTGGTCAAGGATTGTATTTTCAAGACATATATTAGCTTTATAAATTTCTTTTGATCTTCCGATTACCATTGCTTTAGTTTTATTTTTTATTAATCTTCATTTTACAGTGTTCAAGGGCATTTGACAAAACTTCAAGCATTACATTCATTTCCATTTCAGAATCGGTTAAAATAGCTGAAAATTAAGCGTTTTAGGTAAGATGTCCCCTTGACGACCGATACCATTGTTGAAGCCGAACCTCATAACATGGATATGTGGTGAATTTAGGCCCTTCCCTATCTAATGCTAGTCCCTTCCCTTACCTCCTAGTATATCTCCCTATGTACTTTCCTCTTTGTTTTGTCCGTGAACTTACTCCAGGTTATTCCAGGTTTGAGGACCTCTCTCTCTATTTTACCTTTAATTATGCCCGCCACAAACTAATTGTGTGTCAGGGTGTGTCCATCTGGTTCTTCTTTTCTGTATGGTAATCCATGTGGTCCTTTCCTCTTCTACTCTTCTGTACGCTTCATCATTTCTTATTTTGTCCGTTCATTTTATCTTCAGCATCATCTTCCAGCGCTAGGTTTCGAAGGTTTCTAGTCTTTTCTGGTCAGCTTTTAACATGAAGTTAATGATACATGAATTGACGCTAATTGGATATCATTGTATTTTATTTTTTATAGTGTAATGTGTATAGTCCGATAGTGTACTGGTATCCTAGCATCTCCCGTCACAAGGCATGAATGCAGTTCGAATGGCGGAACGGAGAGGTTCGTATAAATCCCATGATTCCTCCGTTAGGAACTGTTGAGTGTGGATATTAATTCTTCCGCGCTCGTCACAGAACTTTGTGTCCTGTAAAGCCTTAAGGGCTTAAAACTCATCGGCTTACAAAGTGGGACTATCTTGTACTACAGACAGCAGTCTCTCTTTCTCGCTCCCCATTCGCCTTTACCATTTCGAAAGTGGGCGTGCCCACCTATTCTGAGAATGGAAATTCTGTCTTCTCCCCCTCTCTCTCGAAAAATCCTTCTCGCTGCAGAGCTCCATATCCCTCCGCCATCCGCTCGCTTTATTTTAACTCCGGGGCTTTCTGTGTTCGTGCGTGAGAGTATCGCGAATTCTCGGGGAAATGATAAGTTCCCTCCGGGAGGATTTCCTCCGTCGGATGAGAAAAGAGGGAAGAGCCTTTCCTGCTAGCTCCCTCGCAGAAGGAAAGGGGGAAAGACCGAATTAAAAGGGGTAGCCGCCGAGATTTGGGACGGGAGAAAATTAATCCGGGCCGGAGTTGCCTTCGGGACACCATCGTACTCCGGGATCAATCCCCCGCTGATTGCCTTATCGATTCCCTTTCTGGAATGAGCCTACTGCTTCGTCAATCGCTTGAACAGGATACGACTATTTTTGAGAACAGGGGAGAGATGGTTAATAAAAATTCCCAACCTTTGTTCCAAGTGATAGTTATTGTACCTTTCGTTTTAGATAATCGTAATTTATTTTACGATTGATGTCTGAGGTGTTTTCATATACATGCTCATTATTAATATGAATCCATTGAAGTGCCGAAAATTGCGAGTGCTTAATTTTTTTGCTATTTAATTTACTGTTTATTTGTACACGTGTCCTTGTGCAACTTGACATCTATTTCGAAATATTTCGATGACATCTGTACAGATTTTTTCCTAATCGCGAAAAAATACCTTTCATATTATTATAATTGTTTCTAATATTTTAAATTGTTTATGTATATATATATTTATATATATAATTATATTATATATATATTTATATTATTTATAATTTATAATAATAATAAGACTATTTTTTATCAAGGTACATTACTGTTAATTTTTCTTAAGTAATATATGAACCTGAGCTGCCACAGTTGGTAAAGAAGAATAAAATTATATTATTATGTGTAATTTAACATATGTCCCGTCGTCAGGCATATGCCTAACAAAATATCGATGTTAAATTGTTGAAAAATAAAAGAAATGAAATAAATATCTTGGTAGTATGGCGAATGAAAAACACGATATTACCTCAACGCCGAATTCATAAATGCGAGCTATCTTATTTGCTACAAATGACTCCGTGGAATGTTTTTTATACACATCCGAGTATGGTTCATTCGTCGCCTCAGATTCATGATGGGACTTGCAAAGTAATGCCTATAATTACTGGCATTGATAGATTGTTTAAAAAATAACCTCATGAATTTTGGACTACTTTCATAAAGGCGAGATAACATTACAATCATGGAGGAAATTCTGTATCGGGTACTGCTCGAATTTACCTTTGGCTAAAAAATAAATTATACTTCACAAAGGTAAGCTTTCTTCATGTAACCAAGGTTTAGCGATGTATACTTTCATTACCATCACGATCTACCTATGTTTGTGAAACTAGTCCAAACTGGTATCAAGAACGATCATGATTAACTATCCACTTTCATATTCGAGGAAATTTTTCCCATCTGTTATTATTCCCATAGTTTGATGTGGCGGAAAAAAATTAATATTTTATGCTCCCTAATGTGCAAGTACACATACGCCTGTGGAATTTCTCGTTTGGGTATTTCCAATTCCAATTAATTGGGTGTTTCCAATTTTTTATTGGGCGTTATTAAGCGCTAGGTCAGTTAATCCGAAAGGAGAATGTCTACTGCATTAATCCATGTAACGTAAGTGGAACATGGATTTTCCTGTGGGAAAGGTATTTCCATGGGTGAGAGCTATCAAGATATACATTTTCTGCGGCCAATAACTTCTGGTGGTGAATATTCATCATGATGAAAAAAGAACTCGCTTAGTACTTTCCACTTTGTTTTATTCTAGAGCTCCAACCATGGTTTTGACAAAGTTTTGTCATTATCAAGGTTTTTTGTCATTATTATTACCTTGATAATGACAAAACTTCGTCGAAACCATCCTCGGAGAGAATAAAACAGTGTGTAAGTAGAAAGCGAGTTCTCTTTTCATGTGTCGCTTTTCCACGAAGTAAAGCCTGATCCTTTAACTTGTATTCATCATGATCCTCTGCCAGGATACAAAATACTTATTTCGGATGAGTGCAAACGTTATTCGTGTAACATAAATCAATGCAGAATTGATAAATGGCCGAACGAAGCTCACAATGCATGAATAAATAATAGATATTAGAATAGGATAAATAAATAATGTTTACCTCATGAGCTTCTTCATGTTGGCTTGCTAATTGACACCTCAAAAAAGTTGTCTTTTCCCTGAATGAATTTTCGCAATATTTTCTTTGCTTTTCTTGGCATGTTGCCTTGTTTCACCTCAGGGGGAGACTTAAGCAATGAAAGGGAGCCAATCACCATGCTAGCTCAAATATTGCTTCTGCCGTGAAGACCCAAACTTTCACCGATTACCGGGGTATCCATCATTGAGCCGCATTGTTCATCGGTTGCCATGACGTTTTATTGACAGAGCTGGGACTGCAAGAACTTCCCCGCATTCATCCATCAATCGGTGATCTCTCTAGATGTAGGTTAATGACCCTCGCGCAAGTGAAAGGGCAAGTTTGGAGCCATCCGCGAATTAGTAGTGAGTGGTATTTCGGTAATATCTCTGTACGGGGCGACAGAATTGTTTAACGCTCGAGCGAGAAGAGAAAAAATTGGTTAGCGTGCGTGGTGTTAATTGAACTTTCCCGTTCCATACACTGGCCGAAATCAATTGAATTATAATGCTCCCATCGCAGTTGTTTGACCAAATATCGGATTGTAAATGCATCGGATTGCTGTGGCATAAAAATAGTAAGGATTGTCGGCTAAATTGGCATTCTATTGACTGAAGTGAAAAGCCTATGGTTAAGCTAGGATAAGCATGAATGTTAGCTCAATGTATTACAAATGGAGTCCAGTGAAACCTGAACTAAATGGTCACAACAGGACCCATGACATAGTGGCTGCTAAAGGGAGGGAAAAGTTTCATTGTTAAATGTATGGCAATTTCATACCGTTCCCTAGAAGATCGTTCGCTTAGAGAGGTGACCGCTTAAGGGAGGCGGCCGAAGAGGCCGGTGTTTCTGTATTAGACAACTTTAATAGGAGAAAAATTGAAAACATGGCGTTAGGAATGAGTGGATCATGTAATAATGTGGCTCGTATTTTCTAATAATGAACATATACGGAAAATGTGTTCGTCCTTGGTTTGGACATGTCGAAAGAATGGTTGGGAGTTTAATACCATAGCCGATTACTGAGAGTGGAGTTAGTTGCATGAGGGCCAGGGGTAGACTGAGAAACTCATGGGTAAATGTGGTGGTTTATTCAAGTTTCACCAGCGGCTGATGTCATCACAAAAACGCTCAAATATCATAAGAACGATTAAAGTTGCGTCGTTATAGAACTAAATGTTGTACAGAAACTTAGCACTAAATGTGGCAAATAGTATATAGCATCGCCTCCTGGCCCAATATGGCAAAGCGATATCTCAATAATATAGCTAGATCATGTGACATTCTTATTATTTAGGGCAATAAATTACACGCTAATAGCTTTAGCCCATTTCAACTCTGATTATAATGCATCCAAGCCTGCATCCAAATAAATTATCGCTCATTTTACCAGGTTTTACACTGACATTATTCTGTACACCTTATTCAGTCACCGATAAGTCTCTGCTTCCCAGACCTTGCTCTAAGTTGAACGTATTGTTTCGTTATTATCAGGAATGATTTGCGAAAATTAATTATTTCTAAATCAATAATCAGAATTTGCTATGAAACCGACCGACAGCAATTAGGCGGGTTCACGCATGGAATGACAGAAATCTTGTGAGTCGCTGTAATCGACGCTTCATTGTGTTGACGCGAACTTCCACAGGAGTAGTATTAATCAATCAAATTTTGGATTTTTTAGGAAGATTGGATTCTACTTTGCGTGCAAATAGGATATGTATTTTGCAATATAATCACATTGCATCCGGTTAAAATTATGGTCATATGACAGATGATGGAGATTAAAATTGCGCACAACGAGTGAAATAGTTGGAGTAGGACTGAATGTTGCACATGTAAATATTTGTTTGCAATTGACGATCTTCAAAATGCTAGAGAACCCCAGATATGCTTTATGACTTGTCCATTATTAGGTAAAGATAATTTTTGTGACAATACTTGTATTTGCTACGATGTAATAAAGCACAATTAATGTAGTTTATTCATATTTATTAAATCCACAAATGCCTTTGGGACTCGAATAGCGATATACCGACGCTATTGTTGCCAAATTTAGGCGGTTTTTGTATCTACCACATTCATTGTTTACTTCCGTTGTCCATTTGTTTGGGTAATGTCGTACCTTATTAGTAGAACGATGCCTTGCATGTAGCGATGCGATTCAAGATATCACTACACTCGCTACTTCCACAGAAGTCAATTTTTGTTTGTTAAGCCGCCCTTTTATTGAAGTCATTTATTTATCCATCAAATTTCCCTGATCCTCCATAGTATAGGATTGCTCAGTAAGAGAACGGTTTGGCCAATTGATGATGTCGTAAAATGTTAATGATGTCATAAAGGTATAAATGTTAATGATGAATAAGATGAATAAGATGATTAAGAAATATTAAGATGTTAATGATGGATAAGATGATTAAGAAATATTAAGATGTTAATGATGAATAAGATGATTAAGAAATAAGATCTTAAAGATGCCATAAAATCACCAGGTATTAATTTTAAATAAGGTGCTAGTGCCTCGTTAGCCATTGTCTTCGAATAATTAGTACTTTTTATAATGATTTGAAGCTAACGTACAATTTTAATTGGAAGGACCACAAACTTCCGGGTAATTTGGATAATAGGAAATAATTCGTCGTCAAACGGCAGGCATTCATTGAACGTTAAAGAGAAAGTGGCGTAAAAATAAATTTTTTTTCACATGTGATAGTTAACCCTTATCTAGACTTTTTATTGGACTACGCTTTCTTTTTGTAGCAATTAATTTGTTTTGCAACAGACATTGGAGCCTGAAGTTGTATTGACATAAATATTTTAAAATTTGTTCATGGAAAATTTCACGCATCCAGCCGCTCTCCACAATTGATCGTAAAAGACTGTGGGGGCCCTTTAGGGCTATGTAGTATCCCTATGTCCTTTCATATGTTTGTCATCAATTTTTAGTGCGTTAGCTTTACATAAACATTACGCTGATTTTCAAATGGTGACTTCTTGGACGATAAATCGAAAATCAGTATCGCTTGAAGACCGTAAAGAAACGAAAATTGTGATAAGTTATCATTTCATTTAACCATAGAAGCTCAGTTGAAATGAATACAAAGGCTCTTTGGCCAGTCACTTCCGCGATTATTTGGTGAAGGAACGACCCCATAAATCTTTCAGCTCCAATGAAATGTCCTTCCTGGCCACAGTTGATTGGAAATCCGGATCCCAAATGGATTTGTAACTATGACGCCCTAATCACGGTTTGGAATAGATGACTTGTCGGTTCGTAAATTATGTCAGTGATCCGAGCAATATTCATGAGCCAACTCGTGTGGCAATGGAATGGGTGGAGCTCTTTGGCCTTAGAATATCAGTAGATGAAAAATCAATACCAAATGACCGTTATGTATTGGCACCTCACGCGGGGAGACAATAGTACTCATCGGGAGTTATTCCGCGTCAGGCCTTCACATCAAGACAGACAACACGCATCCCTGTATTTCTATGCCGGAGCTGTTTGGGACCCCGTCAGTGCACTTCTACCGGATCCCAAACAACTCCGGCATTGAATAACTACATGCTGTTGGTCTTGACGTGGAGGCCTGATGCGGAATAGCTCCCGGTGAGCACTTGTTTCTCCCAGCGTGAGGTGCCAATGCTTTACGGCCATTTGGTGTTTATTTTTTACGTTTAGTGGTGTCGCAATGCTTATAAAATTATGTATTCAATTTATTATTAATCATACAATCGGATAAAATGCATCCCACCATCAAATAAAAGTTGATGCTATTTTCAGTGATCGTATCTATTTCAGTTATCTCTAGTCTACTCCTCAAAGTAACACTACATACAGGTGACTGTCACCATGTTTTCCCCGCACTATATCCACATCACTTTTTCTCTCGTGATTTTGCCATGGTGTTTCCCCTGCACGAACGTAATTAGATCGTCGCTCTGCCATTTTCGTTTGCTCGACGCCTCCAGGAGTTATTTTGAATCCAGGACAACCGAGTTGACGGGTGACCTCCCTCGACAGGAGTAGGATTTAGATTCCGGGGTTGAAATTTGCGGTGTGTCAAGCCTGACTGCTCTCTCTCAGCGGCGACAAACCTATGCACTCCTCATTAAAAGCTGCTACAAGCGAACATACAGTGTTTCACAACTTTCTGAGGGATTAAACTGGAAGCCTCTAGAGACTCGGAGGCTACACTCTAGGCTTAGGCTGCTTGAGAAATTCATAACTGGTGTGTTTCAGAGCGACACAGAGAATATTATCCTGACGCCTCACTACATCTTTAGGTCTCTCAGACGCAATAAAATAAGAGAGATACTTTGCCGAACAGATATGTACAAAAATTCGTTCTTTCCTCGCACAATAAGCGGCCACAATTTAAACCGTGCTCCTCTAAATACATTCCGATAATACACGTCATTATTTCACCTCCCAAAACCTTACATCTTTACGCGGCTGGTGATTTAACACCCCTTACCACACGCTCATGTGGCAGCTTGCATGATGGTACGTAGATGTAGAAGATTCCACCGTTGTTATGAGAGTCATACCAAATTATTTCAACTTTTTTTTGAAATGGTTTTAAAAATCTTACTTGTGCTGATATAGTGCATTCGCTATCAGTGTAGTTTGAGCGAGATAGTTACCTAGTCATAATGGGGATAATATTCCAAGTATACGTTATAATTTCAGCATCTGTAGGAAAGATGAATTAAACATTACAGCTTTAATGGTACAGTGAAATTCTTTTATACGACTGATATTCCAAATAATTAAATGAAAATATCTTTACAAGTATTTAACTTGACTCATTTTTTCACGCAGTATGGTTAAAGTTTCTTCATAACGTAAGGGTTTTTGCGAAAAATTACGGCTGTGGCAATATGATACATTTCAGAAACAGTTGAAGAAACAAAAAACTACATTATGTTTAATTTTTTACATGATATAGACGTTAGAAATTCCTCATTTTTTAAATTAAGTCTCTCTGAAGTGCATTCGCATACCATTCCCCGTATAAGTGGGCTGGTATATCCGAATCCCAGCCCGCACCACTCGCAGTGTGTTTGTTATATACTCCCAAATTCCATTTCTCCATTTCCCAACGATCACAATTCTACCGCCTATCTTCATCATTCAATGCCCTAACTAATAGTTAACCTACCCATGACCTTCTCTCAACACACGTCTTTTCCTCCCAACTGAGACGTAATGCATAACTTCATGTCATCCTCGCCTCATACTTGCCTTTTGAATATTTTGAATATGTATGTTTTGGTTTTTACTGTTTTTTCAATTTATTCTGTTTGTTAAACTCAATGTAAAGACCTTAGTTGCTGTTTTTGGAGTTTTAATCAATAAATAAATAAATATGACAACTCCACACTCGCCACTGCATTGTTATTTAATGTATTTCATCTCCTACAGAGATATTTTTTCAGACTTGATCGTAGGGGAAATATATTGAGAGAAGGTAGCATTTTGATGGAACCACCATAGAGAAAAAAAATTTCTCTTGGGGCGAATTTCCTCGCGCTGGTGTACACATCTTTATCCTTGTACTTGTGACCGCATGTTCTAATAATTTGTACATTTTCCACGCTATATTTGATATGTCCTCTTGTTTTATTCGTGTAATTATATCTTCGAAGGGATTAATTGTTGATTCCTAGGCCAACGTTTCTCAAGCCAGACAAAAAACGCTCGTAGGAGTGGCGTAATATTGAAGCTTTATCGTGGGTGTTCATCTTTATCGCTGACCGTTTTTTTTATTCGAACTCATCCTCGTAAAAAGATGTTACGGCCTTTTTACGCCCATGGCCTTTTTTTACGAGCATCCGTGCTGCATGAAACTATTTCCATCAAAAAGTATATGTTTCGCGGGAAAATATTAAGGACGCAACGTTCTGTGCCAAAACCGCGAATGCAGGAAAAGCAATGATAGAATACTAAAAATATCTTATCTCTTTCTTGTTAAACGGTCTTGCAAAACCCTGGTACTTCCTGACGGTTGTTGGCGTCCCATTATTTTTGTTAATTAGAGACCAAATTTTCGCAGCCATGAATCTTGACCGAGTTTAGCCCCTGGAATTAGCGTTTAAAACGTAGGTATTCAATTCAAAGGTATGGTGAGGTCTTTCCAAGTAACTTTGTTCTGCTTGGTTGTGACGATGCTTTTTAAGAAAGGTATAATAGATTATTAGGCTATTGATAGTAGCATAATAGGAGTAGAATAGGATAAGATTAAAGACTGATCCTTTTTTCCTGGAAACAAATATTGGAATGGAATGCTGTTCGGCATCGATTTATATATGTCTTACCTGGAAAATTTATAATTAAATATAAATCTACATACTACCCTGCAAGCCGCCGCATGAGTGTGTGGTAGGGATAGTTAGGACATCAGCCGTGTGAAGGATAATGGTTTTGGGAGGTGAAATGGTATGTCATACTATGAGATAGTTTTAAATAGAGGTTAGTTTTTATTATGGTCATTCATTGTTCGTGGAAGGAACGAATTTTTGTGCCTATCTTTTTGGCAATTTATTTATCTTACTTCATTGCTTCTGTCGGACCTAGAAATGTAATGTGGCGTTAAAATAATACTCTCTTGTGTCGCTTTGAAATACACCAGTTCTGAATTTATCAAGCAAACTAATCCTAGCTTGTAGTCTCCGAGTCTCTAGCGGCTCCCAACATAATCCCTCTAAAACCTTAGAAGCAGTATGTGTTCATTAGTCCCAGTTTTTAACGATGGGCTTCCCTTAGTATTTTATCAATCTTTTGGTTGAGCATTTCTGTCCAGGATCTCAAACGCTCGCGGCATATTCGAAGTGTGGCCTAACCAAGGCGTAGTAGCACTTCTGTTCTACTTTTTCATCAAAGGGTTCCTATTACATTATTGATTGTGCAATATTTAATTACTTGGTAATTATTAATTTTATGACATTGTTTTCTAGAGAATTGTCTTAAAATATAAAAAATTATAATGATATGTTTTAAACGCTTTAGGAAGCGGCATATGATACGTAAACTCTTTTGTATTTTTTACTTTAACTTTGAAGTAATGACTGTTTCTTTATGATAAAAGTTTTTTTATGTATTCACTGACCGAATTTACTGGATAACGTTGGCCAGTAAATTTCCAAACCAAGTAAATGATGTTGCCATATTTATTGATGGAAATAAATTCATTGATTCATTGATTCATATTACACGCTGGAAAAATCGTAGTTTCTTCGATACTGTGCCGTAGGTATATGTTTTGTATGTGTGTTTCCCACGATATATCAGAAGTTAAGGTAATTCAAAGATATTTAAATATATTTGTAGATTTATGTTTACTCCACCCACAGTATAGGTATGGGATTGGTATGAAGAGTGTGTTTTAGATCCATCTGAGAATATTCAGTATAGATGGTGTACGGTACGAATTTATGTAGGATTCTTGGAGGTGTCAATCTTTTACTTGGAGCTGGTTATGGCTGCTATTTATACTTTCAGCTATGTAGTATGTTGATGGAATGATGTGGAATAGTGTTGGGTTATGGTACGGATAAATGTTAATAACAATGATCTCAAGCTATCCGTGGATTATCCCAAGCAAATTACTGCAGCATAAGTAGGCGTTTGTGGTAAAAATTCAACTTCTGTGCTCAAAGAAAAATTGTGACAGTATTTGTGTGGAGCGTGGCACTCTATGGAATCGGAAGCATGGAACATTGGCAAAGCTTCCCAGAGCAGACTAGACGCCTTTAAAACCTGGTGCTGGAGGAGGATGCTGAAGATAAAATGGACGGAAAAAAGTATTCAGGAGAGTAGAAGATGAAAGGACCATATGGAACGCTATACAGAAAAGATAGACCAGGTGGATAGGATACACCGTGAGGGACAGTGGGTTTGTGAAGAACATAATTGAAGGTAAAATAGAGAGAAGATACGCTAGGGGATGATGCAGGAATAAGTTCATGGGCCAAATAACGATAAAGTATGTACATTGGGTGAGCTACCAATAAGTAAGGGCCCATGAATGATATAGGAAGGGTGGAGAGACGCAGTCAACAAATCTTAGAATTGATCGACCATATAAAGAATAGTAATAATAAATGCGAAGGATTTTTATGTGCTTTGGGGACTTCACTGATTGATGCTACCATACCTTGGTTCTAATTTCTTGGAACAACAGAAATTTGCACATATTCGAATTGGGATTCGAACTCACTATTTTTGATTTACAGGGGTGGTACGTTACTATTCTAGCTAGTGTCGTTCAGGAAACTCGTAATTAAAAATTTAACATGCATATTATCTCTTTTTCATGTCTATAAATGTAATTATGCTAATGATTTAAAAAATACTGTCTTGAATTAAAAGTGCCAATTGTTACATCAGTTAATATATTAACTATATTCAATTAAAAGCCGTTTTTCGGGTGATTCTACTCTACCTCTACATATGCTCTACTCATCACTACAATGCGCCTTCATAAGCTAGTACAAAATGTATCTTACCTTGAAAACTTGTTATTAGCGTAGGATCTTGTATAACCAATATGCCTGCAAAAGAAGCAAATGTAAGGTATATTCAGTCGTTGCGAAGTCAGGAGTTATTGAGTTCTTAAATTATAGTGGGCTCGTACATGCATGTAATATATGTTAATATTTTGACCAATGAATGGAAGACGAAGATTGCTGTAAGACAAATTACTATACTTGAGGCCATTTTGAGTGAAAATCGAAGGAAGTGAATAAATTGGCTGTGATTTCATGGACTAGGTGACTAAATTAATTATTTTTTTACTCGTGGTTTACATATTCCAACTCCTTTCACCGCCTGTAATGGTCACTGAGGAAAATTTTTACTGTTTAACTTTTGGTAAATTTTCCGAATTTCCAGAAAATGATCCGGGAATTCTTAATACTTATTATCTCGTGAAACTTTTACAGACCACTGAAATTTCAAAATCCACATCAACAAGGATTTTGATATCTAAGTGTCACCATCAGGTGATTTAATACAGTATCATACTCTCTTATATATTATCAGTATGTGGAACGGGGTGGGAGAGGACAATTTGGGGGAAGGAGAATGCTCATGCAATGCCTGACAGGATAGGGTAATAGGCGGGAAGCAAACATTCGTCAATAATATCAAAGTCTGGGTCACGATATCATTTGAAAATTTCAAGCTGCTGTAAAGCATTTTGCTGTCGTCGGTTACCTTCACTATGCAGCACATTCGCTTCAGAATCACTACTGTGGTCACATGTTAAAAGATTATTAGCAAATTCACTTTTTTTGTAATGACTGTTTTTAAAATCGTTGCTCTGTTCCTTTTTTCTTGCGTGAAAACTTATCGATTTCTATAAAATCCGAATATTCTTGCAAACTTGAATGGAATTTTTGCATTATGAAGAAATAAAAATAAAATTTTCACAAAGGTAAAACGAACAAATTTCAAAAACTTATGCTTTTGGAAAATTTCCCATTTCATTTCTGCATCCTCGATGTCTGTCCCACGTACAGACCCCTCACAATTATTACCCGAAGGTTTATACGATATATTCCAATTCTAAAAAATACGTCCATCTTTTCTTTACAATGTACCTTCATATTTTTCAAAGTATTAGGCGACTTATATAATTTAAAAAAATTATATCCAGGAAACTCCTTTGCAGTGACTTCCGTAATATTACCAAAGTATCTCAAGGATCACCGAGTTCTGTAATTCATTTTACAATTTTTCATGGAAACCTGGTGTGAGTTTTCTATCGTCTGTAAAAGCTTCACGTGTTATTAAATATTGTTGCCGAGTACCTCAAAGTTAGCGAAGATCACGTTTTATTCTTCGTAGTAATCTCTCCATGCTCGTAGCTTAGGCCGTTTTTCATCAACTTTTTTATTTAAGTTTATTCCCGAAAATCCCGAGAATAGACTATTCGTCCTTTGCGTTGGACGTATGAACAACAACAGGAGATGAACGCCATCACCCTTGACAAATCCTGATTAGTGAAAAATCAGCACAGGCAGGACTCGCACCCGTGACCCTCGGAATACCAGGCCATTACTTTACCCCGTCACCATCGGGGCCGACAAACTTACGAACTTGGAACATATGGATAGGTTCTTAATTAATATTAGCTTTACCCTTCATCTTTTCATTGGCTGCGTATGTTACAGTGGCAGAGATTTATTTTTTTACCCCATCCAAATTTTCATCGCTATTACTCCCAGGTATTCGTCACAAGAATTCATTTGTGGAGGCGATATCGGTGGCTGGAGGAGGAAAGAGTGAAGGAGCCAGCTAGGTTTGCTTAAGCTCGACATTGTGTGATAGATGTCGTGCATATGAGGAAGGGGAAAAAAGAGAATAGGTTTTATGGCCGGGATGAAGATAGGTTGGACATGGACTGAGATAAACAAAGGTATACTCTAGATAAATAGAGCTAGTCACAAGTAAGAATCTCAGGAATTTTTACTCACTTCCATAAAGGTCTGCCCGTATCGGTAGATTACCTTAGTATAAAAAAAGAATGGAACATCAATAACGGAGAAAGTGAATAGGGATTGTAGACGGGATTAAGTTAGCTAGAACGTGGACTGAAATAAACAAAGATATACTCTAGATGAATAGGGCTATTCACAAGTAAAAATCTAGTGAATATTTACTCACTTTCATTAAAACCTGCCCTTATCGATGTATTAACTTATTATAATGAAACAATGGAACATTTATAACGTTGTCACAGCAGTATTTTTCTGTATTTTTTCGGATCATTTATATTTGAATTTGGACGCTAGGAAATAGACGGCTGGTTAGCAGCCGCTTGTGCTTATTATTGAGGTAGATGGAGAGGTAGCATATGGTGGCCAACGGGAGCGGTAATGTGGGCGTGGCATTTCCACCATTTTTTTAACCCAAATTTCCTTTGGCACTTACAGGATGACGCCCTATTTTAGAAATTTTGCGATATTTTTCATCAATAACTTACTAGAAGTCAGCAGGCATTCACTATAGATTATCTTATTCAACGGTATCCGGTGAGATGTTTTAGAACATCATCGTGGATTTTAAAATGAAAACACTTTGTAATGCCCACTCATTTATTTGTAAAACGCGTTTCGACGCTTAAAGTGTCATCATCAGATACTATAAATTTGTGTTACAGAGGACAGAATTATATATATCCTTCAGGGAGGTTCGGGCATGGGGTAGAGGGGAGTGTTGGGTGGGGGTTGGAAAGGTTTTGGTGAAGGTTTCAGGGTGGGAGAGAGAGTGTAGGGGAATGACTTTGAAATATGATGTAATTCATTTGAACGGGTCTTCTCTTTAGTCTGCGGACTATCTCCCACTGTTCGAGTGCATCCAGACGCTGTCCTTTTTCTTCCAATGCCAGAATTTTGGGGGTGAATCCGCATGGGTTGCCTTTAGTGATGAGATGTTCGGCGATTTGAGATCTCGTTCCTTGTTTAGAAAGCATCTATAATGTTCTTCGGCCCACATTCTGAAGTTTTTACCTATTTGGCTAATGTACTCTGAGTCACACGAGTCACATTGAATCCAATATATTTCGGATCGCGAGTAAAAATGAATTATCCTTGCATATATTATTTGTTTGTTAATTAAATCAATAAGAATTCGCATTTCAGGTGGAAACTAAGATAAAATGGAGTAAAATCCAACACTTTCATTAGCCATTAAATGTTTCAAGAGTTACTTGTCTTAAATTTCAACCAGATGATGGATATTCTTGATTCATATTGCATCAGTCAATTCCTCCTTTCCGTTGTGATACCTATGCTAAGGAAAGTGTAGAGAGAGCAGGAATAGACACAATGGTTGTTGTTTCGGTGGTCAGGCTATATTTTGATGACGTAATATCCGCTCCATCTACCTCAATGGTCTGCATTTTTGCGTATCATTTATATTTTCATTATGACGTTTGAAAATGAGCAGCTTGTTATTAACCGCTTAGTTGCATGAAAACACTCAAAAATGGGTGGCGATGCTCCCGTCATTCACAATGCCCTCCCTCTGGACGTGAAGACGGCGGAAAACTGATCTTATCCGCCCGTTCACGACCCGTCGAGATTCGTCGTTCGTAATCCTACCCTTTGGAGTTCAGTATCTTTTCGTCGTAATGATTAGGTGCAGTGTTGTATTCTTCTTCCTGTAGTTTCTCCATTGGTGGACGGGAATTCACCTCCCTCTTCCACTTTTGTGGGTCATTTATTCGTCAGTGGCAGCCCCAGATGAGGTGAATAGGTGGGAGAGGACGGCTGGCGTATCAGTCGCATGTACGCCACTTAATCTACTACGTATATGTGACGTGATACGCTATCCTTCCTCACCGCCATACGCTAGGTCAGAGTATGAAACCAGGCAGTGGCATCGACCAGCTCTCGGAGTCAGCCTTTCCCTCCCTCTGCATCCGATTGGATATATCCGAACTTGATATGACCTACACCAAGGATATCAAGTGCCCCCAGTTGAACATTGAATCCATTATATTCTGCTTTACTTTTGATGCCTATTGATCACTGATTGGACACACCCTGAGTCACAATGGGTTTGTGAAACATAATTCAAGGTAAAATAGAGGGAAAAGTCCCCAGAGGAAGACCAAGGAATAAGTTCATGGACCAAATAAAGAGGAGGGTACATAAAGAAGGGATACTAGGTTAGGGAACTATTATTAGATAGGGAAAGGTGGAGGGCTGCAGTCAACCAACCTTAGAAATAAAGTAGTAGTAGTATTTGGGTGATTAAGGTGCTTCGACGATTAAGGTCATTCGCAGAGAGCTTAGAACTGAACAACAAATGGTGATGATTTATCACAGTAGCATCATTCAAGTAGGAGGACACATACTGGAGCAGGTGGAAATAGTTCACTGTATTGGAAGGTAAATACATCAGAAGATGACTATTCCCTTAGGACAAGAGGTTTTCATTATTGTGTAACTATTAATGGGGTTGTATACCACAACCGGATGTGGGGAAGGACGCAGAAGGTGAGGTGGACGGAGAGGAAGACTAACAAGGAAGTGCTTGAGGTGGTGGGCGAGGAAAGGAAACTTCTGAATGAAATTCGAGATCGGCAGAGTAGGTGGCAGGGGGATGTAATAAAGGGCGATGGGTTGATCAAGAGTGTGATAGAGGGAAGGGTGTTGGGCAAGCAGTGTAGGGGAAGAAAGAGAATAGGTTTCATGGACTGGATGAAGAACGGTAGATCGTATGCAGAGGCAAAAATGAATATTTTAGATGCAGATAGGTCCCTGACTGTGTATAAAACCGGGATGAGGCTCTTTGACATCCAACAAATCCTACCATTAACAGTAGAATACACAAAAAATCCCCCAACCATAAGCGCTTCCTCAGATGTCTACGTGCTATTACATTACGACTCTGGTTGGCTATCTAAAGTAAATCTGTTTGCACAGGCCTCCAGAAGATGGATAAATAGTTTTTTAAAGTGCCTTAACTTTTTGCTTTTTGCATTCCAATTAGCTATTATGACCGCGGAAGAAACGTGAATTTGTCAAAAATCAGAATATCACCATGACGCGTAAGACGGATATTTCTTAAAATATTTGCACTTATTTCAAATAAGAATCTTTCATCTCTAAGTAGGATCAATAAAATGTTGGACTTTGTGGATTATATAGACGCTGTTAACATTCTCTCGAACTCTTGAAACGCACTTTCCAGTGCGCCATCGGTGGCGCTGTTGTCTGGAGTGGGTAATGTAGGGAAAGATGTGTAGGTAATGCCTCCTTGGCTGCGGTGGAAGCCAGAACTAAAAGGGCGTTTTCGGCCAGTGTTCTTTCCCCATGATGAGGAAACTTGCGTGAATGAAGTTTTTTTTTGCCTTATGCCTTTATAATTAAGATTTTTGATTAGTTTGTGTATAAAAGTATTCGATTTGCTATGTAATGGTTGTTTATTTGCCTACTTCGAAGTTGGTGCCATTAAAGAAAATTTTGATTGTGTAAATTGCGATAGCGATGATGATGCTGAGTATTGTAAAATGTTACCCAGTGACTAAATAGTGCAGTTTCAATCAAACATATGAGATTTTTTGTAAACACATTAGGTTTTATTGTTTTTGATTTCCTGTTTTAGTTATGCGAAAACTTGCCCCTGCCTAATATAATCTTATGCAAAAACATTCCCTGTTCAAGGGGCACGTTTTGGCACGTGACTTACCTAGACTTAATTATATTTTTGTTGAAAATAATTAACAGTTCACCAATCTGTCTTTTAGTTGAAGCTGATATGTTAATTAGTATTCTTAGTATAGTACAATGTGCGTAATTGCATCCACGCAGGAAAAATATAAAAAATAAAGAAAATAGTGCAAAAACCAGCACTATTATCTAGCAGCTTCTATCCCATCCTTTCCGGATAACTTTCAAATCTCTTTGCACACACGAGAAATACATTTATAGCCGTAGCAATATTACACTGATAAAAAATGCTGCAGTTAAATGTCACATCTCTACCAATTGTTTGAATTCCTAAACTAAAAGACACGTGTTTTTATGGGGTATTTTAGAGGAGATGTTTGAATTACCATTTAATATTATCCACACCAAAATTATTTCGTAGGATCTTCTCTTGAAATTAGCTCACGGATATACTTTTTGTGGAACTTTGTCATGAGCGCAAGGTTTGCGACATCACCATTCATATAATGATCAACACTCGTCCACGGTAAATTGCCTTGTCAAAACTGGTGATCATACTTTCTAGAAAAGAATGATAAATGAAAAATGAGATCTGTCACAATACAGATTGCCCATATGTGGCAGGAAAAATAGTTCGCCGCCATAATTTGTACTCAGTGCAAAAATGGGGGTTGAGATAACGGAAGCTACACGTTAGGCTTAGGTTGCTTGAAAAATTCAGAACTGGTGTGTTTCGGAGTGACTCGTAGAATATTATCATGACGCCTCACTAAATATATAGGTTTGGCAGAAGCGATAATATAAGAGAGACACATTTTCGAATAGATAGGTACAAAAACTCATTCTTTCCGCGCTCAATAAGCGACCACAATAAAAACTGAGCTCCTCTAAATACACTCCCATAACACACGTCACCATATTACCTCCCAAAAATCTTATCCCTTACATCTTTACACGGCTAGTATTCAAACAATCCCTGCCACACGCCCTTGCGGTAGCTCGCATGGTAGTATGTAGGAGTAGAAAAGATAAAAGAAGTGATATATCTCACGATCTAACAACTTTAGGAATCAAAGATGGCATAATGTTTGCAAGATAGGTAGGAAAATTCACTCGAACTGCTGTGAACCGCAGATATGTTATCTATAAATGTCCTCCAACCCCTTGTTTGCTGCTGAGACAAGCTTACGGCGAAGGTCTTATGATTTACCGCGTGAAATAGGACTTTGACATAGATTCTATAGCTATTTAAGGAGAGAAATTTACCTACCTTTTTTTACCTACAAGGAAAGCAAAAATAACGAATAGTACTTGGAATATTTGTACGATGTTGATATTATATTCATGAATATCTATGCATGAATGCCATTTCATGTGCCAAACAACCTTTACCACGCAGATAATGATTCCATATTTTAGTTCACTGCATTACCCGGAAATCCTTCGAGACAATCTCGCAACACTAGTGATCTTAGTCCTCTAGGTTGGTCTTAATGATTCGTTTTCTTTACTTCGCTGGTCTTTACATGCCGCTACAGCAATTATCAAAAAGGTATTTGATATTTGTTGTTGTGGAATCATGGTATAAGATGTAGAAAGCGTTAGGGATTAAGCCCCCAGAGGAAGACTAAGGAATAAGTTCATGGACCTAATAACGAGGAAAGTACATAGATACACCAGGAGGTTAGGGAACTTGTATTAGACAAGGAAGGGTGGAGGGCTGCAGTCAACAAAACTTAGGATTGAAAATGCAACGATTTGCTTCAAGAGTTACTTTCCTTAAATGTCATATAGATGGTGTGTATTTGTGCTATGCATCCACTAATTCTTCACCTATGTCTTACTATCCAGTGGAAATTAAGGATAGAGCAGGGATATCCAAAATGATTGTTATATAGGTTGCCAGGCTACATTTTCTTAATGTCATGCCATCTATATTTACTTAATGGTTAGAATGAATATTACTTGGCTCTGAAATGTATTTGCATCATTTACGAAGCGTTAAGGTAGCCCATGCTAGATAGTTCCCTAGTCATAATAGAAATCATATTCGAATTATATGTTTTAATTTCACCAGCTGTAGGACACATGCATTAAGTATTGAATTATTAATGGTGCAATAATATAGTGTTATATGACAGAAGTGGTAAGTAATTAAAGGGAATATCATGATGAGAAGTCTTTAGCTTGACTCATTTTTTTCGTCCGGTGAGTTTGAAACTCCTTCAAAACGAAAGGCTTTTTGAGATACCCTAGAACCTATTGCGGTGACAATTTGATCAATTTTCAGAAATAGTTGAGAAAAAATACAAAATACACGCTGTTAATTTTTTTAAGACATCAAAGTGTTAGGAATTTCTCATTTTGTAAATAATGCCTCTCTGAAGTGCGTACAATTACCATTTCCCATTTAAAATGGCTGGTATTTTTTGGCAAATATCTCCGAAAGTAATGTGGTAAGGGGTTACACTTTTGGTACCATTAGAAGGGTTGGATATTTTTCTTTAAAATGAGACCAAATTCATTGATTTCTAGGTACAGTACTATTTCGCTCAAGCTACTTTAAAACTGGGATTCATTTACAAAGTTCAAATTTAATGCTAAATATTTTATCATCTTTTAGATTCTTACGTTTAGTTTTATCGTAATTTGAGCTAAATAAGAAGCCTTGTGCAAAACATTTTCACGAATACATTCTTCGGTGAGCTTCATCTCCTAGTTCCGAATCGATTTACTTGGCGAGAGGATTGTAACTTTTCGCACGCACCGCACGTAACGGTCGACGTTGGAAGAATGCGAGCTCGTAATTATGCAGACTCATGACGGGGGAAAAAGGGGAGAAAATAAAAAAAAGAAGGGAAGGCCGCGAAAAGATAATTAAATAGCGCACGCCCTCTCTCTCTCTCTCGCCTCGTCACAACCCACTTTGTCTCCACCCCCCCCACTCATTCCTCCCCCCCACTTCTCCTCGTTGTTGCTGCCTACGCGTGTCCCCCTCTTTTCCCTTAAAAAGTCTCTTTTTTTCAACCCCTTCCACGACCTCCCCACCCCCACGCCAACCCCTCGTGGACCCTATAACAACCCCTACGCACAGCTCACTTAGTCCTCGCACCCCCTTTGACATGCGCCTCGCATCCATCTTCCTTCAACGGAGAACCCAGAACCCTTCGAACTTCGCCTCACCTTTCATTCAACCGACTATACATTAACACTCTTCCTATCCCAAACATTTCGCTCTCAAACTCACTCCCGTATCTATCATCTATTCTATAACCTTCAGTATAAATGTCCACGTTTAAGAAAATTGTATTTAATAAAAATATCGTATACTAGCGGGAGATACCCGTTGAAATTCACCGGGTGTAAAAAACATTGAACTTATTTTATAAGAAAACCACAAAGCCTGAAGAATACTGTCTGCGTGGTCATTTGAGGTGTTCATTACCTATCTTGCACGTTGTGTTCTTTGTAGTAGACACGCTGACCGTATTCCAAGTGCTCAGAGAAATGAGTGACTGTTGGTACTCTTTCCCAAAAAAGGGCCACGCAGACTAATTACTTCATAAATAGCACCCAGGTAGACAGATGGTCACCTCGTCCCTCCAGTCTTCTTGTTCACTCATATACATATATGCAGTGCCCTGTGAGAGGTGCTTTGAAAATAGACATTGAATATCATACTTGTTGTAAATATGCATTGAATTTATCGATACCCCCAGAAGCAATCTATCATGGGGCCCTAGGGGCTCTTCTAATACAGATTTTCTTTCTACATGCGATTATGGGCCTGCAGAAAAATGTGATATTTAATTGCTAGAGGCGTGAATTTCCTTAGAAAATCAATTCTTTGTCTGGGTGTCAATTCTGGGTGTCAATGAAATATACTATTGATGATTTCAGAGAAAAATGTCGGATTTTTCAGCTAAAAAACATGACATTCAGGCAAATACTTAGCGAAAAAGAAAATCGATTGAAAGAATTGGAAACTTCATTTATTCAGCCATCCATTGAAATAATCCCAGCCCTCTAACATGAGTGAAAGCACTTTAAACAAGCAAAATTCTAGTAAAGAAATTATTATCGGCCTTGACGAAGCTTAAATACCAAACGCCACTCAATTTTGTTAATAAAAACATGGTTTTGGTCCAATGCAACCAATTTGAGAACTGTGCCGTCTGTGGGCTACTAGAGGCTTATGACCCAAATTTTGGCTCGATATCTTAATTTTTACGGCAGTTATCGTGCGCAGAGACAGATGGACAGACAGACGGACAAACAGACTGACGGACATAGCTAGATTGACTCGAAAGGTGATGCTGATCATTTCTATATATACTTTTCCATACCTGCCACGCATCCTTCAGTGCGTTACATTTCTGCCGTGACAAAACAATATACACTGACCACGTAGTGGTGTAGGGTATAAATATACATGTAGGGAAATGCATATTAAATAAATAAATGCGCCGAACCATGCTTGTCATGGACCGCCAGTGGAGCCTTTGGGGGCCCTGAGGGCTTTTTAATATAGCATATGTTACAACCAAATATATTTTCTATTTACATGCCAAATTCCAGCTCAATCGTTCCAGTAGTTTTTGCGTGATGGGGCTACCCACAGACACGACTATATTTTTACATACCTATTAGTAATGATAATTGTACAGTAACACCCCTCTTTAGGGGACAATCTCGTCCTTTGAACCTAAATTTAGCCATATTTAGACCTTTGTAGCTACTTTCCTGATTATTTTTCAGGCATGCATGGAAAGAGGGTTCAATCAAAATGATTAAAGAAAATTATTTGTTCAATTTTTTTCATTTATTAGCAGAGAGCAATCAGCACAAAAAGAATTAACAATATGAGGAAACTGCATTGCATGAATTTTTATAGAAAAGAGGGTTCAATCAGGAAAATTAAAAAAAAATTATTTCTTCAATTTTTTTTCATTTTCAGCAGATAACAATCAGGACAAAAAACCCTAACAAAATGACGAAATTGCACTGCGGGCAAACAAAACAATCAAGCAAATGCGTTAGGGTCTTTTTTGGCGATATGCAACATTTCAGATAAAAGCGCATTGGTGCCAAATGGTTGGGAATATTGAAAGACCTGTTCAGGTTTTGCGCATCAACGTTAGGAAAACACTTTACACCAATTAAAAAAAATAGAATTTTTTGCGAAAATCGATGACACTGCCCCCCTTAACGACCACTCCTATCAAAGACCATTTTTTAGCGGAACCGTCGGTGGTTGCTTAATTCAGGTTTCCCTTTCTGTGTACGTCATATTACTACGCATTGAAATTCCCCAGGGTTAACTATATTATGAGGAAATATTCGCCATTTATGTCGGTTTTAACCAAACCGTCGTTTCAAGAGTTTTTCCATTTTTTTTCAAATCAACCGCCCGTTCATTTGCATAATATGCACTTCATGAAAATGAACCCCTGTTGAATGACTACTCCTCTTAACGACCATGTTTCAGCGGCGGTGTCCGCTTAATACAGGGATCACTTTATTAAATAAAAAATTGCTTAAAAAATGCGATCACCTCAGCTGCAATGGTTTATATTTGACCTCACGGACGGTGGTTCTATGCTCACGCTCTGTCTGGTTTGTTGTGTTGTCTCTTCTTCACTCGTTTACGTTCAGTTTCTTTAAAGTTATTGGAGCGCAAATAGTGAATTGTTGAGTGCACATTATTTTAATGACTTTTCAAGCAAGTCGGAAGAAAATTCTTGGACGACACTTCATATTAATGCATAAATTTATACATTTCAAAAAACTATGCATGATGCTGCTATTCTGATGAAAGAATTATATTTTGAAAATTTCGTCTCCATTAAAGCATTGTTGTGACTTCGATTAACGGCGCGAAATTAGACATTTTTACCAAAAACCGTGTTTCATTACGAGATATTTCTTCGGCATGAGACATTGAAATTTATTGAGAACCATTGTAGCAATTATAAACGTGTGTTTTCGCGTTTAGGAGTAATCTGTACGTGTGTCATTGAGTTATATCGAAATATATAATAATTTCTTGAGCCATAAGAATACTTGTTACAACAGCATTAACTTACCAAATAACGAAATTGGTAATGTAAGTTCTTTTAGCTTTTATCATTTTATATAACAAATATGTAAATATATGAGAAGTTTTACGCAAATCTGTACACAGATGAAAATCGCACCAATCAATCCTTAAATCTCTTAAAAATGCCCCTGCGGAGAAAGATGGTATATTAAATTGGTAAAGTACCAGATGTTATACCGAGAAATCCAGGCTCGCTTTCCACTGAATCTGAATTATGCTGAGGTCAACTATCAAACGAGAACGCTAAATTGTGAAGATGTTCTTCTAGGAATTCAATGCAAGGGAAATTGGGTCAAAGTTTGTTCAACATTCAAAATGCCTACGTGGTTTTCTCAGGGCTTTAATTTTGCAAGACGGGTTTCGTCGCATGGGTGACATCATCAAGTGTGCCCTGATGATGTCGTCTATGCGACGAAACCGGTCGTGCGGAACAAAATCCCTGTGAATAATTAAGAAGGCATTTTGAATTTTCAGAATAGATTTTCACAAAGTAGAGCCCTAAACCATGAAGTTTATTTGAGGAATAGTTAATATCTTAATATTTTAAATGAGTCTTATTTTTATTCCTAGAAAGATTGGAAATTCTTCAGCGTAATGGAGAGAGCAATTCCAACAGAAGACAGGACTTCGAACCACCATAAAAAAAAATTGCGGGCAAGAAAAAACCTAACAAATATACACGTACTCATTACTACACTTATACGGCAGTGAAGTTCGAATGACTACTGGAGAAGAGAAAGTGATAAAACGGGCGAAATATCAATGAATAAGAGTAACTATTCAATACTAGGGGAACTGGACTAAACTAGGTTGTGGAATCGATTTTTGGCTGTCCGCCCTTCTATGGCGGGAGCTCTCGTTCCGAAGAAATGCTTCTTTTTTCCGTTTGTATTTGAACTAACGGCGATTTTAATTCTGGTATACTACTTACTGATCTAGCTGACTCCATTCGCTATACAAGCTAGCACAGTTATTAAAGAGTAATTCTCGGTTTTGGGTCTGCAAAAATGGCTGTTTTAATAACTTATTCCAAACTGTCCTATCCATACATATACCTCTTATGTTTCAGTTCTGCTCTTGTATTACTTGAAACATGACATCCTGTTCTAAGGACCTCTAATTTTCTTTCTCTCAATAGTTTCTTCCTGCATATTCACCCATATTTTCTCGATCTACGCCTCCCTCTATCATAGACCTGCCTCAGTTATTCGCTACACATGGCCAAACTAAGGATGCGCTCCTATAATGCAAGTTCGTAGATATTGGTCTGCATAAATACCAAAATATATTTTAAAATTGGCAGAATCGGGTCTGACATTGAGGAAACAATGATATCATAGGCACAATACGTGTTTTTACATATTTAAACATTGCTATAATTTAGTGCAGTGGCATAAATACAGTGCAAACAGTATCGTTTGCCCTTTCTAAGTATAAGAGGAAGTAAATGTATGCATGGTGTCCTCCAGGAAAAATCTCTCAGAAAACGTTTCTCAGGAACATAAATAACGTTAAGATAAACACAGGCGTTGAAGTGAAAGTACTGTAACAAACTATTCTTTCTGAACGTTTTGACGGTCAAGCCGTCGATCAAGTTTGCCGGCTGTAAATTACGATCTCTATGGAGCGTTTCATTTTTAATTTTCAGCATGAAGTTAACGGAAAATAGTTCTGTCAAACTGAATTCTCGATATGATCATCTCTTATGTACACTCCGGTAAAAATTTCCAGCGACGAGTTCAATTAAAGGTAGTTACTTTACGGTATAATATTTACAAATTGAATGATTTCTGAACGTGCTGTTAGCTTACTCCATTGGGGTTCATGGATAGGAGGCTTGCTTTTGAGGCCAATGTTAGAAACTGTTTAGTGGGCGTGGCCTGTCCGCCATCTTTGTAAGGTTTGATTTTTCTCTTGCGCTTACTGGTTGATACACTAATATTGTATTTTTACGATGTTTTCCATTGATAGCTTACTTACTACTTACTCCCGTACTTGATGTGCGGTAGGTTTTTCGCGAAAGCAAGACCGACTGCTACTCGTCTCAGTTGTTTGGGTAACCAAACTAATACGAACACTTCGGGGGTCGGAAGTCCAATTGAGGTTCTTTTGACCTCAATCCGCCTCATTGGTGTCGGCCACGAAGGGGCTGTTGGTTTCGCTAACCTTCCCATCCCTTCCTTCCCACCTCTTGGAGATAAGCGAAAGCTTCCAGTCCGAGGGGGAAGTTGTAATCCTGCGGCGAGAGCCGGAAAACCTGATAGCTTATTTGAAAACAGTGTATCCTCACTTTTTAATAAGAAAAAATTCTAAAATGTTATCACCACGCGTAATTATCTCCCTAGACCCATTTACATGCCTTGCACGCATAAAAGCCGAGATAAACAAAATGGTTGTCATTTCGGTTGCCAGACTACAGTTTAATCAGGCTATCCTCACCTTATCTACCTAATTCGTATATTCAGAGTGTGGCTTAGTCAGATCTAAAGTGCACCTATCAATCACTTTTTCATCCGAGGACCTTCCTATTATATGTTTCATAAATCCTAATTTCTTTAATAATGTGCTCCATATGCGCGTTTTCCTCGATATGTCTTAAGTTTGAAGCATAAACGAAACTCATGACGCTTAACGCTAAAAACCCTTCCTATCCCGACCTGTTACCCTTCCCTCCGATATTCGGCCCTGCCCTCTTCTCTGCCCCAATATAACCCCGTGGCCCCCATCAAAACCTTATACGCCATCCGCCTCACTCAGCCTCCTTCAAAACCTCTTTCCCCCCGCCCCCCGCCGCCCCCGATATATTCCGATCTCTCGTCGCTTCCCACGGAACCTCATCTCCGCTCCCATCACATCCTTCCTTCCTTCCTCTCCCGTTATACTCCCTCCCTCCTCCCGCCTCCCCCATCTTCAGAATCTTCTCCACTCCCACTAGCCACCCACCCAACCTCCTTCCTATATAGTCCCCCTACTCATCCTGTTGATATGTTTCCCACGCGCCGACAACCGTCTACAGCGCCATATGTAATTGCTTTATCAAGGAAATCCAATAAAGGTGCGTGGAACGGTGGGAAGGGCAGGGGGACAATCCGGGAAAGGGGAAGGAGATAAGGGATATGTGTACTGTATCGTTTTTGCATCGTATTGATGCATCTATCTAAATACTGTCGATACAGTGTGTTAAGACTGTTGGAAAAAATTTTCAATAGAGTAATGTAACATTGGGAAAGCTGACCATAAAAGACTAGAAGCCTTCGAAACCTGACGATGGAGGAGGATGCTGCAGATAAAATGAACAAACAAAATAAGAAATGACGAGGTTTACAGAAGAGTGCAAGAGAAAAGTACCATCTGGAACACCGTACAGAAAAGTAGAACCAGATAGATTGGACACACCCTGAGACACAATGTGTTTGTGAGGAACATAAATGAAGGTGAAATAGAGGGAGAAGTCCCCGGAGGAAGACCCAGGAATAAGTTCATGGACCAAATAAAGATTAAATTACATAGAAAGAGATACGAGGAGGTAAAGGAACTAGCATTAAATAGGGAAGGGTTGAGGGCTGCAGCCAATCAATCTTAGGATTGAACGACCAGTGATGATTAGACTAATATAAATGAATTCGTATTATATTCAATGAACTAATTACAAAAGGGGTATGTTTGAACAAATTCCGATAGAATGGTGGTGAATCATGGTGGGAGTCGCCTGCACGACTGATAATGTCACTGAGGGGAAGGCGCGCGTGAGATAATATCGCCGGAACAAAATTATCGATACAGCGATATAAAAGGGTTCGTAACTTATCCAAGGAAATAATTGCAGAATGAGTATGCTTAGAAAAATACCGATATAGTGGTGGTGAATCTTGGTGGCAGTCGCCTGCACGACTGATAATGTCACTGAGGGGAAGGCGCGTGTGAGATAATATTGCCGGAACAAAATTATTGATAGGGCAATGTAAAAGGATTTGTAACTTATCCAATGAAATCATTACAAAATGAATATTTTTAAAGGGATACCTATAGAGTTGTAGTGAATCTCGATGGCAGTCGCCTGGAAGAATTCAAACGTCATTGAGGGAAACGTTCGCGTGGAAAGGGTGGAAACCACGTTATAGCCAACGCAAAATGTCATAAGGTTTTTTATATCTTCTTACTTAACGTGGGTGGATTTTCTTGAATAACATAGAAAAAAAATTTGATTCGGGTTGAGGATTTATACACTTTAAGTCAGCTCCTGATAACAATACAATTAATAGAATCAATGACTATTGATAATGTATTTATGGCTAAAACCATGAATATACATAATGGATTTAAATGCTTGGAATTGTTGCCAAGGCTACGTATTGCCTAAATGTCCACCTTTAGTTCGCCCAATCCTTGGCGCTACTTAGATAAAAGTATTTTCTGTTGAATGGTAAATGGCCGTTGTTAATTGTTGCTAACGGGAGAAAGTGTGTGATTACATCCCGCGTATGGTACTACATTTTTATCCACTGCATTATGATTACTGATAAGTAATACCGGTAAGACGTGTTTATTTACAATCTGTCGACTATATTTACATTTGAACTGCCGTCTGGCGGCGCCGCAATCCAAAAAAGTTGTTTGTTTACAGAATTCTAGACAACAGTTTTTGTCGACGAGTCAACAATCCATTATGTATATTCATGCCAAAACCATATTAACAAAAATATGTTACTAATAAATCTTATACGTGAATCATGGGGTGCGTATAAATTATAAAAATTTTCATTATATAACTATATTTTAATTCTATAACGTTTTTATATGGGAATTTGCATATGATACTGAAAAGTATATTACACTGGCAGGTATTGCAACGCTTCAAGGCATGGAAATGCGTCTAGGGAAATAATTATGTGTGGTGATAACATTTTAGAAGAAGTGTAAATACTCCTAACATAATTCTTAGCCATATCAATTTATTCAATAAATTAGCGTAACTGTGAGTATTAATATTTTATATGCCTACTTGGAAGTCTCTAAGTTAATTTTGTGATCGATTTACTGCATGGTTGTTGATGGAACGCACATCAAAAAACGACCACTTTTACACTACGTCATGTGGAAAACTAAGATATTCAAATTAGCTTTTTCATTACTAAACTGTTATATTCAAGATACCTCCAAAAACTGCACGGAAAGAAATTGGAAATATTTTAAGCAAACCTCGCAATTCTGGACGTTTGACCGCATGTTTATACCGAGTAAATATTAAGTTTATTGATAGCGTAATGACACGTAATTAAATTTCAAGTACGGGTACATTTCATCAGTCAATCGGAATTTATTTTTCTACGTTTAAATTGGATTGGATATTTGGGGAGCCGACCGACGGCTAAGGTCATCTGCGCCATAGGGGATAGGTAAGGGAGGAAGGGTGGATAGAAACCGGCGTCGGCATTAGCCTGCTCTCAAAGAAAGGCGCCAAGGGGACCATGGCTTAACGTCTCATCCGACAGACGGAGTACTGCACTTGAAGTGCCCTCCACAAGACACTCAAAAAGGGATCTGCTTCCCTCTGAAAAACATCCTCCTCTGCAGGGATTTGAACCCTGGCCGTCCGTGTGGTCGGCGAGTACTCTCACCACCGATCCCCCTAAGTTTAAATAAATCAATGGGATTGGATATTTGGGGAGGCGATCCACAGATCGTAACATATGCCATGAGCTCACAGTAAATGTATTTGTTCACTTTCCACTGAATTTTATTCACACCGATCAAAGATTCGACATGAGCTATGTCATTTTCAAAGTCACCTTGAAAATGACATAGCTCGTGTCGAAACTTTGGTCGGTGAATAAAATTCAGTGGAAAGTGAACAAATAATTTTATTGTGCACTCATGGCATCTGTATGCCATTTCCAAAAAAATATCGCCTGATACGCTAAACTTAATTTGAAACATAAGATGCCGGAAACTATCTTCAATTTTTAAAAATAGAGGCATGCTGCATTCTTTTGAAATATCGTATCTCAGCGTGCCCATGAGCCCTCGTAAGGAACAGGAATCGGTCCTGGCCGGCTCTCCGTGGGATCATGGGATAACACGACAGTTGGGTGCTGCCAAAACCCAAAACCATGAGGGTTTTATGGGAGAGACAAGCATGAGCTGAGCAAACAGAGCACGTTCGCGAGTGGGGTTCGACTGTGAGATGTTCCTCAAGATGACGATGCCCAGGGTTGCTAAAGAGAATGTCTCCCGATGGAGTTTACAAGCACCCAAGCGCCCACTACCAGGTGGATTTAGCGACGAGGTTGCTTTCGTGGGATTATACGGTAGGCACCTTCGGATCGCATCTAGACCTTGTCACGGAGAGGCCTTACATGGATTAATGCCCACCTTTAGGTGTGATACGTCGGTATTAATACCCAGCAGCATTAATATACATTAATCGACGTCTCCCCTGCGCTGTAGGCTTATATCGGATTTAAGCAATCGTTCTAGTTGCTGGCTGACATTTCATGCAAAACCAAAAAAATTACCTTTTTTCATTCGTAGGGTAGTTTGAATAAAATATCATTTTACCTAGACATCAATGAAACGGTCTCATTTTAAAGAAAAATATCTTTTCCTTCCAAAGATATCTAAATATCAGTTCCTTACCTCTTACCTCTCCGAGATGTTTGCCAAAAGATATCAGCCATATTATGTGGGAAACGTTACGTGAATGCACTCCTGAGAGACACAGTTTCAAAAATGAGGAATTACACTTAGATACACTTAGACTGGCACTTAGATAACGTGAAAAAAATAAGTTTGCCATTGGAATGTTTTCTCGACTATTTTTGGAAGTCAACAATGTATACACAGCAGTAATTTTTTGAGAATCACAAAAAAGCGTATCTTCCATCGAATTCGAGTATCTCGCTGGTAACGACAGAGATGCAGTTGTCACCTTAGTGATGGCTCAAGGAGCGTGCTCTGTGTGATCACCACTGTGATGTATTTTGCGTGAAGGATTTTTAACCCTTTTACTGCTGCAGGATGCTGTGAACGTACTTTTACGCATAAGCTCCTTGGTGCTTTTCGTGGTTACTCGCGAGCCCTTGAATGCTGAAAGTATGCCATACATTGATAAGTTTATAAATGATTCTTTATCTTCAAGTAATTAAAAAACAGATGTAATAAATATGTCTCAAGACTTTTTCTGTGGAATTTTCTTCTTGGAGAGAGTTACGCGCGGGCGATTCACTTCTCAGCCACATGGTAAGCCTCATGATCGAGAGATCGGGCGGCAGCGTAAGAGTTAAGCGTACTGCGTTAAAAAATGAGTGAAGTTAAATACTTAAATAGATATTCTTATTTAATTACTGATTATTACAGCCATCTTAAAGTATATTATTGGAAAAAAAATAACAATACATATTTCTTTGTGCTTCATACAGTTGCTGAAAGTAAGTCGTAAAATTCGAATATGGTATCCGTCATGACTCGGAAAATGTCTCATTCAGATTAGCTTAAATGTGAATCAAATGAGAAAACGAATCTATAAAAGCACCCTCATTTTGTGGGGTGTTTAGCATTGATTAATATTGACTTAGGTTTCAACTTCCGTCGTCTTTACGGAAGGTGGACCTGATACACACCTTTGTAAAAACGCGTACCGTGAATTTTATATAGATCATCGCGATCACAAATATTATGCGCTCTTTTATTATATTGGAAGCGGCAATGGTTTATTTATGAAATCATGATAAATTATTATAATGTCGAGCTTGTCTTAGTTATTTATTTATTATTTTATTGGAGAATACACCGAGTAGAATCTTATGGTTGGCTGATTTCAACTGTTTTAACGTGAACAATTAGCTTTGTGTGTTCCCAAGGTGATATCCGTTCTTGCCGTAAATGAAACCCAAGGTTGTACTATATTGATTGTATTCTGCCTTCGATACATGTCTTTGCAAGCATTTTCACCAGTTGTCCACCATTAATATGCTATTTAAGCAATTACTGCCATAGCATACCCAAGGAAATCTACGAATATGCGGCACAAGTTCTCATTTCAAATACAAACGCGCCGCCATATCAATACAATCGTCGAACTACCTTTAATATGTTTATGGAGAATAAAAAAATCAGCTTATTATTGGCGGATTTATATATGTAGCGAATACCTATGTCAAAGGAAGAACATAATCGATATTGAACGACCTGAAATAAAACTATCCAAGCCTATCTGGTGGCGCAATGTCAACATTTACTCATACAGCAGAGAGTGTCATGAGTACAGGCTATTTAAATGTATAAAGGTTGTCGCTTTATTGTTCGCCCTTCGGGGATGTTTTCTGGTCGTTTATTTTTCTTGCAAAGCCACCATGCTATCATATTATGATTCCATGGAATTCTCTGCGTCACTCATACTTTTCCCACTCCTAATCTATCCACGTGTTCCTTGGTGATTTTGAACTCGACCTTTCATTTTTCCATAGGTTTATTTTTGAGCGCATGCCATTGTTTCTTTATTCTCCGAAGTCAACTTTCTGTCATTTCGGTGGAAAATTGTGATGCGATCTCTTCTTGGGAAAAGAACTCTGTGAGCTATAACTCCATTTATTTCTTGAAATTGTATCACCTAACGTGAACTTTATATCTCCTTTTGCTGGGTGAAATATTTTCTTTTTTAATGGAGTTAAAACGCCATTTATTTTCTACTGTAACCTAAAGCAAGATTTCCAGAGACATGAATCCAATTAGTCCCATATTTTTTACCCCTTACAATTTAAAAAATACAACGTTTGGAAGGACTCTCGGAGAAATAAGTTTTATATTCAATTTGGAACTCTTACTTTTTGTATGGCTTCCAGGCATGGTCTTTGAGAAATGAGGGTAAGAAAATTAAAACGCTTGATATCACCTAAAGAACGGTGTTTGAATCCTAATAACGGGTGAAACAGCCCATTAACATGTTTTCACCTACGATGATTATTTCTTTTTATAAGTTTTGAATTTCCACTTTCCAGGAAAAGTCTTGATTTTTTCTTTGCTGTTTCGAAAAGTGCGCTCGTTTAAGTAAAAAAAGCGAGTTCACTTTACATCCAAAAGTTAAGAAACTGATACTCTTTGCAGATTTAGGAGAAACAAAAATTGATTTATATATTTCAGAAAGAATATTTTCAACTAAGGATTTTGTTTGCTTCTCCTTGTCCATTTCAGCTTTACATGTAATTTTCTTCTCTTAATTTATTATTACGCTAACTTTTGTTGAATTTTTGAAATATTTTTCTTGCATTCTCTTGCCTTCTGACAAAACCTGACGTACGTTTAAGAATGATAAGTTTCAACCAAGGAGCTCGTTTGAGTCTTGTTGTCCATTTTGTTTTTGTACTCAAATTGATTTGACTGCGTTACTATCGCAATAATGTTGTTAACTCTTTGTGATATTTTATCTTTATTTTCGTGTTTTTTAAAGGGTAGTGAATTCTGGGCATTTCATGTTAAGCCCCAAGGCAGAATCAATGCAGTGAGCATCGCATTAGCGAGGAGCGTTTGAAGGATTGCAGAAGAGATTGTTCGAGTAATGAGTAGGTGACGGAAGTATCTGGAATGGATTATCCAGTAGTGGACATGTACGAAAGGTTCGCACTTTGTTCATTTGGGCTCGTCGAGAGAATTAAGGAGAATCAAATATCGCAGTAGTTATATGATAGAGGAGTGAACGGTTTGAGATAGGTGAGTGAACGGTTTGAGATAGGTGAGTGGACCGAGAAAGTCATGGTTGAATATGGTGGAAGATACCCTGAAGAGAGTGAGCTTTAGTTTTCATAACTTCTTGTGAGTGTTAACCGCGAAATATAAAACATATTTCGTTTTATTGGTATTAACTAACAGTTAAACTTTTATCCATAGAAATTTGTAAACACGTTTGTTGTATTTACGTTCGTCACTACGAAAGCCACTACTAAAAAAACTACGAAACCGATTGACCTGAAATTTTGCACGACTCTTCTGCGGATACCAACTTGTTCTATAGGCTATATACAGGTTAGAGTTTAAGATGAGAGCAATTGATAAGCAAATCTATAGGAAAGATTAATTCAAATTGCCAATAAAACCAAAGTCCGAGTGCCGGTTTTGTTATGCCTGTCCAAGGCTGTTAAGGATTTAGCTGGGAGTAGGGTTAAGTTGAGAGCTGCACTGTTCCCATCTTGAGACTTCACTGACTGGTATGTTTCAGAGCGAAACAGAAAATTATCATGACGCCTCACTACATCTCTAGGTATGGCAGAAGCGATAAAATAAGAGAGGTACATTTCCGAACAGATAGGTACAGAAACTCGTTCTTTCCGCACACAATAAGCGACCACAATACAAACTCAGCTCTAATAAATACACTTCACCATTTCAACTCCCAGAGACTTACATCTTTGCACGGCTTGTGTGCTAACATCCCCAGCCACACGCCCGTGTGGCGGCTCACAGTTTAGTATCTAGATGTAGATGTGGAAGATTGAACCTCTAATAATGTGTTTTTACGATTGGGATACATTGAGCTGGAGCGGCTCTCGAGTATTTTTGAATTAAGTGTTTCCTTGTAAAATTTTTTCATGTTATCCGATGTAAAATTTTCCTCAACTCCGTTCTGCTCGTGAACAACGGGGACACTTTTATTTTGACCCATCCTGCGCTCCTCTCCCCTCTTTTGTTTACACCGTTCTAAAATATAGTGTTATCACGGAAAGGTAACGGTGTCGGAAACTTTTTCCTCACCTGATTAACATATTGGTGAAAGGTCGAGGAGTAAAAATAACATTTCGTCATTTCTCATCCGGGAATCGATGCTAAAGATGGATCGATTTTGACTTTAGTTATTCCGATTTTGTCCGTATTTTCTTTCGAGAATTCGGCGGAAGAGTCTGCTGAATTATGACTGTGATCTCCGGTGAATGGGAAGTAAATAACCTGAGAGGAAGTTATACAAACTACATAATGTTCCATGAAGAAAGTAAAGTTACTGTCGCTGGCCACAACTTTCGGTCGTTCATCCTTGAGGTGGAAAGATTTATAATTTTTCGAAAGTTTTTTTTGCACTTTTTACTTACCCCACGTTTTTGTGTAATGTTGTATCACAACAAAGCAAAAAATTACTCAAAGAAAACGATTTGATATCTTAACTTTTCTCACAATTGATGTCGATTTGATGATTCAATATCATTATGCGCAGCGCGGTATCTCATGCATTTTAAGGAGGGCCTTCAAAGAGGGGTTTCAAGGTCGGCAGTTTCTTTTCAGTAACGATTTTTAAGTTGTTTGAAAAATGGTATGCCATATTTATGCGAATTATAAAAAGACCTTTTCGCGCTTCCTGTGGCTACGCGCATAGTTAATTTTTTAAAAAAGTTTCATTAACTGAATCCCAACTCGCAAAATGTTCATTTTTACTAGTTACCTGAATTTGATTGTAGAGAGCGTTAACACTGTCATGATTCATACAGGACTGTAATAACATGTTAGTGAATCTTTTTATGCTCAAATACGCAGTACAAGACACCATAGAAGTTTTGAAAACTTTCCAGACCAGTTGGAGTAAACATGGATTGTAAGAGACTCAATTTTTTGCTTCGCGGAAAGGCTCTTATTTATAACTTATTGGTGTTACCCAGTCGCCGTAGACAGATGGATAGGAAGAGCCAATGGTGATATTAAACTGTCACCGCGGAGTGGACCACCGCGTCCTTAGCGTCCACGGCAACGCGTTAATACCGCGAATAACCACCCAATCACGTCACGTCGTGGGACATTTTGGGGAGCTTCGCTGTCGGATCCTCTTCAGAATATCATTGGCTGGCGAGCCGTGTTGAGGGTTTTTTCGCATCGCAGAGCAACGACTCGTCTCCCGAGACAGACCTCTTCCCCTGGATTACCGCTGCGGTTTTTCATCCCCGAAAGTGTGAGAATGTTCTTCCAAACACCGTCTTGCCCTGAAAAGACTGGGATTTACCGCGGAGAAGTAATTCGGAGGGTTAGCTGTGACGGAATTGGCCAGGTGGCGGTATCTCTGGGGAAAGAAGATTGACGGTCATCGTGGGCTGGAAACGGATTGCACTGGGTAAACAATCTTGTTCTGTTGTCCTGCCGTCATCGCTTCCTCCATGTCATAATGTTCATCACCCGAACATCATTATCATCAACTGGTATTCTGCCTACTGGCAGGTCCCGAACACCAAAGTTGTCTCCAAGTCGTCCTTTCCCGGGCCTCTTCCTTGGTTTCCTTGCAGCTTCTTCATATCCTCTCTTCGTCCGTCATTTTCATCCTTCTCCTTCCTCTTCTATTCTCTCCCTCCACTTTTCCCTCGACTGCTGTATTTAAAATGCCCTTCCCTCTCACAATAATTCCGATCCACTTTCCCTTTCTCTTCTGTGTTGTTTTCAGAAGTGTTTTCTCTAACTCTTCCCAGCACCTCCTCATTTCTTACTCTCTTCACCCATTTCGCTCACTCTAGCCTCCTCCACAACCAAATCTCAAAAATATTGATCCTATCCTTCCTTCTACTTCCCAAGGTCTTCGTTTCGCACCCATACAACATAGTACTCCACCCATAACATTTAATTAGTCTCTTCATCAGTTCTAGGTTTTCGAACATAATGTCGCCTTAATTCTTTTCCTTTACATCTGTGAAGTAGATTTCTGTGCTCTCACTGCTAAATTTCATAAAAAAATCATTATGTCTAAAGTGATTATCTAAAATAATTTGAGTTTCTTTACTTCCCCATCTTTATTTGCCCTTTCTTTGTTCATTCTTATTGCGCTTTTTCTGTTCTCCCTCCAAAATTAGCGGATGAATAGCTAGAATATCAACAATCTCTTTGAAAGTCAAGCCAAGTAACTCTTGAAACGCATATTGGCTACTTAGTGGCATGGGTTTTGTTTGATTTGACCATATTTTTCACAGGGAATGTGGATTCTCATAAATTTTAATAAATTAATAATATATGTGTAAGGAAATATTACAATGGACTGTGCGAATTAGCCGATGTAAAGCGTGAACATTTACCATCTGTTTGAAATTTAAAGCCATAGACTCCTGAGACATGTATTTGTGACTTAGTACTACAGATACTACTATTTTTTTCACTGGGGATGCGGATAATAATTAATTTAAATAAATAAAAATATACATAAGAATTATGCACAAAAAATGAAGCAAATTGATGCTGACTTCTAGTCAGTTATCGATGGATAGCATCGTAAAGTTGTAAAATAATTGAGCCAGTTGGTAACTGCTAAATAGCATTTGGAGTTAACAATAATGGAAAATTGGCCACCCTCACCTTATGTTTCCCAGCATCGGCCACAATCCCAAGCGCCCTCTCCGTCTACCTCAATTGTTGGAACGTAAATATAGCAGCGTCGAAAGTACTGCGCGCAAATAAACTGGGAACACCCTTTTCTGCCTCTTGACGTGCTCAACTCTTCGTTAAATAAAAAGGACGCTGTGTTTCCAAAGGCAGGGCACGGAACTGATTTTCGCGGGGAGAAGGACCCTCAAAGAGAAAGGGAAAGTGGGGTGAAGGCTCGGGAGAGAGGAGCATAGAATGAAAGAGGGAGGGAGGGGAAAAGAAGAGGGGAGAACGGGAGGAGGGGCATTGGAGAGAGACGGAGAGAAGGAAGGACGAGGGGAGAGAAATGGCAGGGATCAGTCTGTAGAGAGGGAGCGTGGTTGGAAATACTTATCGGCTTCTGGGGCGTGGGTTGAAGGCGTGGGTGAGTGAGGTTCAGCGGAATGAAAGGAAAGAGGAAGACTCTATAGGGTGTGTTTACAGTGATGGTCGGCGGCAGACGACGAGCGCCTCGCCGTGGTGCTCGCGAAATGGCAAAACAGCCGTCGTCAATCGTCGATAGGTGACTGCCCACTTCAAGATGAGCCAAACAAATAAAGAACGATATGCGTACCCGGTACGCGCATGGGAATGGTACCCGGTACTCGAAATGGTATGCGTATTGTGAAAACGTTCGTGCGGAGTGTGGCACTCTGTGGATCTGTAGAATGGACCATTGAAAAAATCTGAGCAGAACAGAATAGAAGCCTTCAAATCCTGGTGCTGGAGGAGGATACTGAAGATAAAATGATCGGTCAAAATAGAAGTGGTGAAGTGTACAGAAGAGTGGAAGAGGAAAGGACCATATGGAACACCATGCAGGAAAGAAGAACCAGATGGATTGAACGCACGCTTAGGCACAATGGGTTTGTGACGAGCATAATCGAAGAAAAAAATAGATGGAAAAGTCCCCTAAAGGAAACCCCGGAGTGAGTTAATTGACCAAATAAAGAGGAAAATATAGAGGAAGAGATATCAGGAGGTATTTGAAATAGCATTGGATAGGAAAGGGTGGAGGGCTGCAGTCAACCAATCTTAGGATTGAACGACAAATGATGATGCGTACCCAGAATATAATTCTAATGTGGATGTACCCTAGATCATTTAAACTGTGCTAAACTCCAGTTCCAGTCCTATTAACTGTACTGGAAACTACCGTGGTTGAATTGTTAGGGATGATTTGCATTGCAAGTGCACTTTAGAGACCTAACTGCAGAGAGGTTTGCACTGAAAATATGCTGCATTAGAGTGCAGGAATTGTACTGTGGTTAAAACTATGCTGAAACTGTGCTATATTGAAGTGCTGATAGTGTACTGTTGCAATAACTCTACGGCCAAAGTGCTGTCTGTGTAATGCAGCAAACTGTACAGTTTGTTTCACTTTTGTAGTCTTAAGCACACTTCCAGACCACTTTGAATACAGTTGGAGAACAGATCAACCTTATTTACGGCACAATTTTTTCTCCAAGTAGTTTCCCTGGACGACGTTGCGTCATGCAAACATGTATAGTAGTGATGCTATATCGTTACCGGTATTAGTCTCACGAAAATCCGGAGTCTCTGTTTGTATAAGTCCTTTTGTGATTAAAATGTTGAGCTTTACCTGAACCTTTAAGTTATTTCAAACAACGATATTCATGTTAAAATAAAGCAAAACAAACTGCAAAGGAGATAACCCTTATTTTAGTCTCTTCCTGAACACCCTAGAACTGTGTATTAGTATAGCAGTATTGAGTCTCACTGATATGTTTAGGAGAGAAATCGGCCGAGGATGGAAGGAGAGGTAAGGAATTTTGACATTCGTGATATGCTGGGTGTCAGTATAGAAATGCGACAGTATTTTCGTATCGCTATAGCCTCTATGCATCGAATACCAAGTTTTTTTACCAAGAAATTCACATGGTGTGTCCCAGAGAAAGGTTATTCTTTACTTTGGCTTGGCCGTACCTTGAATACGCTGTGGGTATTAGGGACCCAGGACAGAAAATATTAGCCAAAAAATTAATAAAATACAAAGGAATGCTGCGCGATTCGTTAAAAACTACTTCAAGCGAACATATAATGTTTATCAGCTTTTAGAGGTGTTAAACTGGGAGTCACTAGAGACTGGGAGATCACAGCTATGCTTATGAAGTAAATAAAACATCGTGTCTCTCACAGATTTACTGTTACAAGTACAACTGGTTCGGCAGTTACGCCATCATCAGATGCACTCCTATGTGTACCTGATGACTCCCATCTGACCTGACCATGTACCTGATGTACCTGATGATATGTACCTGATGATGGCGTAACTGCCGAAACCGGTTGTGCTTGTAATAATATACCTGTGGAAGACACAAAGTTTTGTTGACTATGATGTCGACCTTCCACCAAGTAAAAAATTCACAATTTGAATCTACGCTATGCTTAGTTCGAGAAATTCACAACAGGTCTGTTTTAGGGCGACACAGAGAATATAATCATGACGCCACACTACATTTATAGGTGCGATAGAAGCGATAAAATAGGAGAAATATATTAACGGACAGCTATGTACTAAAATTTGCTCTATCCACGCACAGTAAGTGAATAATTGAAGTCATAAGAAAAGCTGAGCTCCAATAATATTCCCATGATACACTTCACAACTTCACCTCTCAAAACCTTTAGGTATTTACACGCCTGTCCATGCGGCGGCTCGCAGGGTAATGTGTAGATGTGGAAAATCATAGCGTGAATGGTGGATATGGGAGGATGCCTGTAACGCAGGGTGGTTTTATTGTATTATATTTGGTTTGGATATAGTTATTTGTGGACCCTAATGCTCTTTGACCTATTGTTCCATTGTGCCAGTAATCTTGATAGTAATTTATCTTTGGAGCACTTTGCCGTGGGCCAGGATGTCCCCTTACGTGTTTCGGGAGGAGAGCTCCCAGTGGCCGATTCTGAGTCAATACAATTAATAGACATTCTAACTACAGGTGTGATGTGGTTACTTAATCCTCTTCACGCCATCTTCAACTCGAGTGTATCCGGAATGGTGGAGGGAAACCGCAAAAGAGGAAGAAAGAAAAGAAAGATGATTGATGACCAGAAAGATGGAGGGAGTTACAGAGAGATGAAGAGGACAGAGAGAGATGGAGGCACCAAGAACCTGCAAAAGCAGACGAATAATGATGATGATGAATAATAAACAAGGCAAACTGCAGAAGTTTCTCTTGGCAGCAATGCAGTGCTCATCACATTATGTCGACCATATGCTTCGTCAGTCGCTCAAACCTGAATACTCGTGTTATATTATAAATGACCTAAGCTGAATAAATATCTCAGATGCCAAAATATCTGGTGCATTTTAGACAAGTTTTTGAACAGTATTTTTCTGATAGAAATTCAGATCAAACACACCGTAAAACCCCTCTTAACGACAACTCCTGTCAAGCGACCACCCATTTAAACGACCATTTTTCAGCGGAGCCATCTGTGGTTGCTTAATTCAGGTTTCACTGTATGTGCATCTCAATGTTATATACATTGAAATTTCCCAGGAGCAACCTAATGATGACGAAACAAACGCCATCTGGAAATAAACGCAACGAGGAAATAAACGAAAACAAAACCATCGCTTCCAGAATTTTCCATTTTTTTTCAAAACAGCCGCGGTTCATTTGCGGAATATGCACTCCTAGGAACTGAACGCCAGTCGAACGACCGACCCTTTCAATAGCCATTTTTCAGGGGAACTCTTGGTGGTGGCTTTATACAGGTTTCATTGTGTGTGAAGAGACGCCATCCCATGCTATTAAGGTAGTTTGAACGAGATAATTTCGTAGTCATAATATTTCCAAGGATCCTTACATTCTATTTTTAGCACCTTTAGGAAGTATGAAATAAATATTGTATAATTAACAGTTATACTTACCTCTAAACTACTGGAGTTCTAAGAAACTACATAAAAATATCTCAATAAGTCTTCAACTTGATTCATATTTTTCGCGCGATAGGTTTAAAACTTCTTCACAAGGGAACGTTTTAAGTTATTCTGAAAAACTACGGCGGTGACAATGTGATTTATTTTAAAAAATGGTCGAGAAAAAATACAAACTGCACGATGTTGGTTATTTACGACATATAGGTGCTTTAAATTCCTAATTTTTATAAATTAGGTCTCTCTAGAGTGTATGCACGTATCTACCATTTTCCATGTAAAATAGCTGGTATTTTTGGCAAATATCTTGGAAAGTAGTGGGGTTAGGGGCTGATATTTTAGTGTCATTGGAAGGGTGTGATATTTTTTCTATATGATGAGACTGAATTCATTGATTTCTAGGTGAAATGATATTTCTCTCAAACTACCTTAAGTGCATTTCATCGCAAAAATCCATCATTTTTGACGAATAATTCTTGGTTATATGACCGATGACCCAATGTTATTGTTACATCATTTGATAGGAAACATCTCTTCCAATAATATATGACATAATCAAGGAAGTTAATCGGTCATGTCGGAAATAAATGTTTCTCCTTAAACGGGCAACGAGAGGGTTGATAACGGCGAAGGGAGAATATGGGACACCTGTTTAAATGTGGAGTTTCCTCCACGGTGTAGTTAGGTGGGGCGCACACTAATACATCCTCGGTGGCACCTGAATCAGCGTCAACCCTTTGGAAGAGTTTTCGAAACCCATTTTGAAAAAAATGAAGGAACTCTGGAGTTGGAAATGTGACAAATGGACTTCTCGCTTGCCCGGGAAACAAATGTAGTTTGTTTGTAGGAGTTTGGAGGGTTAATGCAGTGGCGGTTTCACTTGATAAGCGTGCTCACGGCTTATTGAATCGTGGATGGTACCAGGTGGGAATTTTATGGTATTAGATAATGTTATACGCTTTGCTCTGCCCTCAGTGGTAGCATCTGCATTACAGTATAACGGCCAAGGAAGCATCATAATTAAGTTTGAGAAATCCTGTGTGGCTTCTATCGCAAGTAATTCTATTATGCGTAATTTTAAGAACACCTTATTCTGTTAACACTAGCAGTACAGGACTTTTCGTCATACCTATTGGTATCAACAGGGGTCAATTCGATCCCTTAGAAATAATTTGTTTTCTAAAGAGAATATGACGCTTTTAATTGAAGTAATAAGAAAAAATGTTTCGAAGGTATATTATATTTATTATTGTGCATTATGCTGCAAGAATAAAAGTTTGTGTCCACGAACTATAATATGCCAGTTGAAGATATAAAATTTATTAATTATGAGATCGAGAACTTGGACCCGGGACTTCTGTCCCGTATCCAAATCCTCATGCTAAGTGTTGGTCGTCGTGCGGCGAATTACCCTTGGGTATCAACGTTCGGCTACCAACTGTCTATAATATTTCAACGAAAGCTATGATATTCCATTAGCCACACCACTATAAGACCACATTGAAAAGTATGGGGCGCGACCTCATTTATATTTTGCACCTTGACTTAAATTCATTTAAAGATTTTCTAGACATTGCATATTGAAGCTCTCTATTCCATTGAATACCAAAATCTTCATATTTAATGAATGTTGATATCGAATATGAAAGAGCGCACCACGCTTTCCGTTGTGGCCTTGTCATTGTGTGGCTAATTTCCTCGAATTGGATTTAATTCCTTCCAGTACATAGCTAAATTATCATTGACTCGAGAAAATATTATTTTTTTTCTTTTTAGTGCCATGTTAAGATATTTTTTTAGATTTTTAAATACTTTTTTAAAAAAGCAAGCTTTAAAATCCTTTTTTATTTTGTTTTTAATGGTACTGTTTCTCCTATTTACTGTTTCTTCAATCACGTTAACACACGACTTTCACGGTCTTCCTTTTCCTCTCACATCATTTCTTACGTTATGAAAAATGTTTCGTCATTCGTCTTCCGTCCAATGTCTTGACATGTTCTCATGAATGAACTCACAACTCCACTTCATATTATGAGACCATTTATGAAATCAATTAATTTATCGGATATTTCAGCGACACCCATTGAATGGTTGGCATGGCTTCTGGATCCCACAGCTTCATTGAATACATATGAGTCGTTCGTGAAACTAGCCGTTGGCCCGACGTTTTCTTGTGATTTGTAATCTCGGTGAGCTCTAATGATCCTAGATTTTACCCAGTCCAAAATGAAAGCTCTGGAAGGATTTCGCGCGGTGGTGTGCGGTAGGTATCTAATGAGGGAGCCTTTGAACCCCCACACCCATTTCCCCAGAGGCATAGGTGTTTGGAAAAGAGAGGATTCTCGCCCCATTTGTGAGAGAGGGCTGCCGTTAAAGAAAAGGCGGAGGATGCCCTATTTTTTTTCAAAAAGCATCGCATCAGCGTGAGAAAGGCAGACGGTCTGAATGCCCTATGAGCTTAATGACGACCGCGTTCGGGTTGAAGGGGGAATCAGCCGAAATGGCGGGAACATCGCTCTCTGGACCATCTTGATTCGAGGGAGTCTCTCAGAAGGGGTTCCGTTTGAATTGGATTGCGAGACATTTGCACTCTCGGCGAAGGGGGAAGGATGTGGGAAGGGGAGGCATCGAAAAAGGAGGATTTCGGCTTGCAGATGTAATCGTGCGGAGTGGAAACGATTTACTTCGGAATATATACGCATCCTAACCCATTGAGGTACATGAAGAGGACGCAGGCTATTGTAGCAAACGCTAGAATCCCCAACACGGGCGTGGCCTGCCCGCCATCATTGTTAACCCCGATTTCCCTTTAGCACTTACAGGTTGAAGTAGTAATTTTGTAATATTACAATTTATTACTCGATACCGTCGGTAACAAACTAGAAATAAGCTTGTTATTATTATTAAATGTCTTTTCTCCCTACATGTATCTTTTATTTATATAAATTTAGTAGTAATCTGAATTCCTGGTTTACAACCATGGTAACATAGGGTAGAACCCTAAGAATTAAATAGTTAATTATTGTTTCAATAGTTACTTACCTTAAATTCAAAACAGATTCTGTACTTTATTACTTTACTTCAGCAAATTCATCGTAAAAATGAGCGGGAATCAATCTCAAATTCAGCACAGTTCATTGTTGAATACCTTTTCTGGGGCTTCTCCCACCACGCCTTTTATTTGATGACAGCGGTTTTAGGCAACAATTTGACAGGTAGGCCATGTTGAGAAGATGCGGTTCGACCAATCATTTATCACCTTGGTCTAACTCTTCACGGTAGCAATTAACTTGAAAATCACCTTTGAGACGAAGTGAATACATTCCGTGACATCACTCGAGTCTCGGAGGCTTCACGCTAGGCTAAGCTTGCTTGAGAAATTCAGAACTGGTGCGTTTCAAAGCGACACAGAGAATATATTCCTAATGCCTCACTACATCTCTAGGTCTGATAGATGCGATAAAATATAAGACAGATACATTGCCCAACCGATAGGTACAAAAACTTGTCATTTCCGTGCTCAGTAAGCGACCACAATAAAAAACTGTGTTCAACTAATTACACTCCCATATTACAGGTCACCATTTCACCTCCCAAAACCCTATGCCTTAAATATTTATACGGCTGGTGTCCTAACACCTTCTGTCACACGCCCAAGTGGCGGCTCGCAGGGTAGTATATATATTCAATATAGATTACGAGGAAGGAAATATATCACAGATATAGATCACGGGGAAGGAAATTTGCTTAAATTTTGTATTATATGTGATATTAAGTTCTATTATTGCAATTATCAATGCTGAAACGTGCTCGCTCTTGGTTTTTTCGGGCTTAAGCAAATTCCTGCTCCTCGATGCTTGCAGTAACTTCTAAATCTACACAAGGTATAAACATTACATGTGTGGTCACGTGACATATGCAATAATCGTTTTATCCGACCGTTGTTGCCCACAGAGTGGGAACAGAGCGTTTATATCGCACACCCCTACTTCGAAATCCTCTTATTTTTTTAAAACTTTTTCAATATTTTCTGTCATCATGCGATCATCATTACCGCTTTTCCAATCATTACATTGACAAATGATGTGGTACAAAGTCACTCGCACGGGTACATTTACACCAAGGGTTGCATTCGTCATGAAGAAATCATTTGACTAAACTGGGATTCGAACCTGGATCTCCCAATTGCCGGTCAGGTGTTTTAGCAAATTACACCACCAAGCCATCCTCGTTCAAGGTGAATTTCAAGGGGGGTTTACACCTGACCGGCAATTGGAAGATTCGGGTTCGAGTCTCGGTCAAGTCAAATGATTTTTTTCATGGCGAATTTCAACCCTTGGTGTATCCTTACCGCTCTCCTTGTCGGGAAATACCAATTTTGTTTTCTAACACATTTACCCTGGAATCCTTCCTCCCTATTGCTTCAATGGCTTTTACCTGAACCCACCGACATTGATTGACAGAACTCCTTGAACGAGTATGTTATCGGATAGATCACTTCCTTGTAATGGAATTGAGGGGATGGTTCATGTGTCGGTGGTGGTTTGCATGTCATCCATCCCTATCTTGTCATACACCGCTCGGAATTGGCTGTAAGCTCTCAGTGCACCATTTGGTTTCATGCCGGACGTGCATTGAGCCTATCAAGGGTAGCCATCCCGACCGGGGACTTTGTGGTGAACTGTCTCCGGCGATTGTCTCTCGCGTGGATTAATGGACAGGAATCCTGGTACCCTTATGAGGGTGCCGAGGGAGAATGGCAATCTCTGAATGGATACAGGGTTGGTTATCCGATCACAAGTAATTATTGCAGTAATCATTATCACTGGAAATAAGGAAGCACATTAAAATCACTCTCGCGGGTAAATTGAAAATATATTTCCTGACATTTATATCCATTTCCCAGTGAAACTCAATTAGGACAACTTTTATATAAATTAAAACCTGCTTTACTTCACGAAATTCATAAATGACGATGCATTTTAATACACCCATAATTAATATCTGAGCGATATTCTCTGTTATGATATTCACGCCTATATGAATATATATGTATGTAAGACTGGCGTTTGGTTAAAGGATCCGAAATTGGAAAATACAATTGCTAGTTATTGACCATAAATGGAACTCTTTAGTAAAATGTTTTATATCGATGGTTGAGTTAGAATCGATGTATTATTTCCAGTTTATTGCAACTGCATCGTTCATGGTTATTGCTCATAACAAAATTGGGAGCGTCGAAGTTTTGTTACTTGATATCGAATTAATTTTGATAAAGTAAAAGGAAACTAAGACTAAAATAGAAAATAACTTCTTCTAAGGAGAAGAAAGAAACCTCTTATTGTAACTGTTATCGCTGGTGCTAGAAATTCCTCTTTTTTAAAATAAGGTCTCTTTGGAGAACGTGCACGTAGCATTTCCCATGTTAAATTGCTGGTATGTTTGGGCCAATATCTTGGAAAGTAGTGTGGTAAGGGGCTTATATTTTTTATCTTTAGAAGAGTGAGATATTTTATATTAAAATGATACCAAATCAGTTGATTTCTAGGTGAAATGATGCTTTGCTCAAACTTAAATTTCATTTCTTAACCTTATATTTTACTTCTCACAAACCTATTTCCCCGCAGTATGTATCCGATTTTTCGTGATTTTCCCTTCTAAATATATTCCACATGCTCCTTTCCTCTTCTACCCTTTAATAGGTTTCTTCAATATGAATAAGATACTTATCTATGAAGAGGATTGTTTTTTTTTTCGTTTTTATAATCTTTAGAGATAATTGTAACGTTTTTTTACATTCAATAGAATACTCCTAACGAAATAACTCCTACGATTTTCTTTGATTATTGAAGAGCGTATTTAAAAAATGTTTTGCATTAATAAAGCCGTATTTATTACTAATTATAGTAATTTTGCAGGTCTTTAAAGTGTGTGAAAGTACGATACGTCCGATTTAAAATAGAAAAACCGGCAGGCCTCATCATTCCCTCGGTTATAGGCTGGATACGACACGAGTTACATCCATACTTTATCTAATAATGAACAATCATCGCTTCATGTAGTTTATACAACGTTATTTTTAGGGATCAAGATATGTGTTACGTAGATAAAGACACCCACTTCCACGCTCCCCCATTCAACTCGCTTGCATGTTCCCAGATGTAGAAGGCGAGGACGTTGTAGGACATGAGAGAGAGAGAATGATCATCAGTTTGGAACGAAAAGGGAAGTATTTTTAATTAACAGCGCGTGTGAACAAGGAGATAGGCCGTGTGTATAAAGGAGATAAATCAGAGGCGTTCAACCGGCTGGAACAAGGCGTCACCGCTCGGGAAACGCCCCCGCAAAAGGATGTTAGGTGGAGGAAAAAAATTTTTGGGGTCCGTAACAACGGGGGTGAGCGGGGGTGGAGAGGAACGATGTGAAGGAAACCGAGGGATAGGGTGGGTGTGGAGACGAAAAGGGACTGCGTAGAGGAGGTGGGAGGGAGAGAGATACATGTGAAGAGAACGAGGAACTCGGGCGTATACTGGTCAGCTTTAGATTGGACTCAATGCTATCAGGGATGAAAGAAGAAATCTAGGTTTTTAAATCGTATTATTCAGCTAGGTAACGTCCGTGAGAGCGATATGTAATAAAGTCATTCCATGTAAAATTACAAGTCCATTGCCCTCGATCTCTCTGATTCCGTACAAACTTTCTGAAATCTCTATGTTCGTCCTATCTTTTGTGTATTTGACGAAATAACCCTCCAATTTTATTATTGTTATTGAAAGATAAGGGTTTTAGCATTTGTAAAATATATTTTCCAACCAAAAATGAGTTGTTAAACATATAGTAGCAAAATTTTCATCTTTCCGTTTTTGTTCCTCCATTGTGCCGTGACTGCGTGACACAAATTAAATTTTATGCTCTCTAAGTACAGTCCTGCGTCCTTGCTATTCGAAAAAATAAAGTTTGTCCGTATCCAATTATTAATTTAGGAGATATTATGCCCTAAACATGGGTCAAAATAAAAAAATTGGAAAAGTTAAAGTAATCCAGGAGCTCAGAGTATAGATCTGGGAGGCCATACGTTGAGAGAAAAGTCAGATTAATGTCTTCTAATTACGAAAATGTCATTATATTTAAAATTTGACCGCTGGATCGTCATTGGTTGGAGATAAAGTGTGGAGCTGTGGCGGTCCCAATTTGCGCTAATTTGTGATATTTGAAGAGTCATTACATTGATGTACACATTTACAGAAGACTAATATTTGGTAAACCGTCATTCCTCATTGTATTCTTCCTAAATTCCAAAAATCGAGAAAATCGAAGGTTGTCGAGCCACGAGTGCATAGCCATTTGGTCGAGTTTGCGTGGAGTCGCCCAAATGTTTTCAAAATTTCATCCGTTGCTAACTTACAGCACGACGTCATTTTGTTAACTTATGTAAACAATGGTTTCATGTTTTTGTCTATACCTCCGTATGTATTTGCTCTACATACTCGAACAGCCTGTCATTTGAAAGTTTAAAGGAACTTTAATTGGCCCTCGTCTATGGAAATTAGCGAACACGAACATTTTTGAATAGTTATCGATGTGAAAAATGTTTTGAATGGTCTTCCTATGGAAGTCCTTCTATTGCGGTACATGGAGAGAGCACTATTGCTATACTAGCCAATGCTAGAAGCTGCAGCCAGTCCGGCATCTTTGTTGACCCTCATTTTCCTATGGCGCTTGCGGAATAACGCACTAATTTTGCAATTATACGATGTTTTCCATCAATAACCTAATAGAAATCAGATTTCATATAAATTATCCTTAATTATATAATGTATTCATTTTAATAAATGATAATCCGGATTCCCGAACAAAACAGTTGCAAAATCGAGTGGAATCCATTGCACTAACTTGCGAATATATGCTTCAAGACACACTTGCCTTAAATTTCAAACAGATGGTTGATATTCTTGCATAACACCCGCTAATTGGACCATTCCGTCGTGCTATCTAATGGATAGTAAGAATAAAACATGATTAAACAATATATTTGTTATTTCGGTTGCTAGGCTTTAGATTGATGATGTGGTGCCCTCTACATACACCTCAATGAGCCCTCCGTTGATTTTTCTATGAAAACATGTATTACAAAGCTCAGATTCTCACTTATAACGTATTAAATATTAGTGAGGGAAATGTTTCATTCAAGAAATAAAAATGCTTTTTAATGTGTGCGTGCAACACAGCGGCTGAGACTCAGTGGTGAATCGAGTTAAAATTATACGTTTTTGATACATATGGACTCCATATTTTCGACCTCTTTATAATAGCTGTCATCGGATTGTAAAATTTATTTTTAGTTAACCTTCAAGGCTGCATATCCGGTAAACGGCAGAATGTTCTTTTTATAGAGCAAGGTAGTGTCTTCTGGTATAAAGTGTTCCCCTAAGACGATACTACAGATACACACTACATAATGTAATTTATTATATTCGTTCCGCAGAATATCCTCGTCAAACTCTCTTTTCCATTATAAGAGCCAAATGAAAGTAAACATGCAGTTGTTTTCCTGATAATATCACACTTTTCCCTCCGATACTGTTACCATGGTGTGTATATTTCATTGTTAATGGCACTAGGGTTGACTAGTTCTTTGCGTTGACTAGCTTGTTATACCAACTGCTTCAAAGTTCCTCCTAAGCCCGCCGCCTGAACCTTTCTCCTTCATTCATTGTTTGTTCAATCCTAAGATTTCTCGACTGCAGCCCTCCACCCTTAATGCTAGTTCCCTTACCTCCAGGTGTCCCTTCCTATGTACTTTCCTCTTTCTTTCGTCCATGAACTTAATCCTAGGTCTTCCTCTGGGGACTTTTCCCTCTATATATCGTTATCCGAGGGAAAAGACTGCCACTTAGCTCTATTCCCGAAGTCAAATTCATACTATAACATTTATTTTATTTAGCACAAATTCTGATGAGACGTTGATGAAACTTTTTGAAAGTAATTTGTTCTCATAGTTTATGAATATTCTCATCCATTCAATGTTCCTGCAAAGGGACTTGCATTTATGCATTTGCATTTATGCATTGTATTTATGAAGGAGTAGAATTTGTAAAGTGCAAGTCTCCTATAAGGAAAGTGTTCATTGCTACAGAATGATGAGATATAAACTTGAGGTTATTAACTGTGAGGCGGTTTAACGTGTATTTTCCTTTGTCAAACGGGGAAAATATGCAATAAGTTTCCCATAGGTTAGAAAAATTAGCCAGCTTTTCTAGAGCAATATACATTTAAATGGCCAAATTGCTAAAAAAAATTCTATTTCTATATTCCTTTTGAGTTTGCCTCCAACTCGTTAGCCTATTCACCACTACCAAGATTTTCGGGATCTATTAGCACCTGCTCGCACTGTAATAGCTCGCAGACGTGGGCACCAGAGCGCAGCCATTCCCGCCAGACAGCGACGTTGCTCCATACCGAATACGCCCTGCGATTCTCTTCTGTCACCCCGCCACCGAAGTGTGAAGTGGCTCCTAACGGCTGAGGAGGAAACTCAAGGACGGTCGGGAGGTCTTTCAAGGAGCGAATGGAAAATGCAAGGGAAGCAGAGCGAGAAATGCGGAATTCTTAGAGGAGGGCGAGGAATCGCAGGGATGCCTGACATTGGAAATTTTCTCGCTTAAGGCGCATATTCATGGATTCCTTTCTTCATTTCGAGGTGCCGGAGTTTTGTCGTTGGGATGGCTTTGTTGCTAAAAGAAAAGGTATGCGCCTGTTTCCGCATTTATATTCGGAGAAAACTTTACGGAAGCCCAGTTATAGCAGTGGAAAAGAATCTGGCGCACTTCTGCGTGGCAGAGGGGAATGGTCCATCTACATCTATTACTACCTCGCGAGCCGCAGCATGGGCGGGTGGCAGAGGGTTTTCGGACACCAGCCGAGTAAAGATGTAAGGGATGAGGTTTTGGGAGGAGAAATTGTGACGTGTATTATGGGAGTGTATTTAGTGGAACTCAGTTTTTATCGTGATCGCTGATTTCACGAGAAAAGAACTTGTTCTTGTACCTATCTGTTCAGCAATGTATCTATTTTATTTTGTTTCTTCTCTCAGACATAGAGATGTATTGTGGCGTTCTATAAAATGATATTGTGTCACTCTACAACTCACCAGTTCTGAATTTCTCATGCATGCTAAGCCTAGCGTGTAGCCTCCGAGTCTTTAGGGGCTCCCACCTTAATCACTGTAAAAGTTGTGAAGCACTAAATGTTTGCTGGGAGCAGTTTTAACGAAGCGTGCGGCTTTTCTTTATATTTTAAGAATTTTTTTTTATTACATCTTCACGATCATGGTCCCAAATGCTCACAGCCTATTCGATGTGTGTCCTAACCAGAGCGAAGTAGCATCTCTCTTTTACTTTTTCACCCGAGGTCTTTCCCATTATATGCTTAACAAAACCTAGTTTCTTCAATGCTGTGCTGCATATGTATTTTATGTGTGCTATCCCTCCATTTATTTATGATATGGATAACTTTAACAGAGAAAATGGCTATCGCCTATTCAGTGCATGGAAGGGGATTTGGTGGCCCAACAGACAAGGGCCAATCACTGATTGTGGAGGGAAAAATGGCCTATATTAACGCAGCCAAAAGTACACCTCGGCACTTCGACCTGAATATGCCCATTGAAACGCGGGCGAAACTGTTGTCTCAAAAACCACCTGCGCGGTGGAAATCTGAGAAATGGAGAAGCAATTCTTTCATTGGCCCGGAAATTTTAAAATATAATTCATTTTTCATTTATAACGCAGTGTGTATGGTTATTTCCATTGAGGTAGATGAGTGGGCATTTACCTCATAGAACTGTTGCCTGACAATAAATATAAATGCCTGACTGATAAAAATAGCCATATTGGTTATCCCTACTCTTTCATTACATTCCTTTGGATTGCTTGAAGGAATGGACGGATTAGCGGATGCAAAGCAGGAATATCCACCATCTGTTTGAAATTCAAGGCAAGTTAATATTGAGATATATCCTTACTTCTACGGATTATCCTTCTATCCTTCTTCTATGGCTACTTACTACTATGGGAGCCGATCAATTGTACATTTGTTTCCACGGTAAATGCGGTTTATTATTAGTTCAGAATTATAAAAAAAATGCACGGAAGGGGAATCCATAGGAAAAAGATAAGAGCATGCTAATTTCTTATATTTTTATTTATAGGAAACATCGTAAAATAACAGATTTAGCCCTTCAGCCTTCAAGCTCTGAAGAAAATTTGGGGGTTATAAAGGATGGTGGACAGACCATGCCAAAATTACAGCTTCTAGCATTAGCCACCACAACATGCGCCCTCTCCATCTATATCATTGGTTATTTTCACCGTATAAATAGCTATTCGAAAGTGGAGAGTGGTCCAAGAATTTTTTCTGACTTATGGCCAGTTACAGTTACGACGCATATGTATTCCACAGAGTTATTGGACCCAAAAGCCATAGCAACCGTTCAATAAGTGCTGCAGGTACGTTCGATAAATTTATTGGTTTCATAGCTGGCTTTATAACTTAAGGCTTGTTCGCACTAGGCTAGTAATTTAGTTGAGTACCGAGTAATTTAGTAACTAAATGCGTCTGGACTACAAAAATTTTGTCGAGTGGTTTAGCAAGTTATTTAGTCGAGTCGATCTATTTCGTTCTATTTTCAGAGTTCTGAAAATAGAACGTTCTGAGTTCATGGTTGGATTTCACGGAGAGCGGTCGTCTTTCCTCTATCCGTGGTGCGCACAAGGTCATGGTCGTTCAATACTATAGTTACGTACCGAGTGTAGCTCTGCCTTTCTTAGTGAGTGCTATAAAGATTACTGTTGTGTGGAAATGAGTTTATGTGGTGTGTGCCGAAAACCAATTCGCAACACAGTGTTTATTTCTTGTGTTGAGTGCAAGAAGTATTTTCATTGGGACTGCTTGGCCACTCCATTAAGCAGAGAAGATATAGCTGGTATCGAAGCCAGCAAACAAGCATGGAGGTGCTGTGACTGCCAAGATTATCGAAGACGCAGCCTAAACTCGCACCGGGGAGTAGATTCAAAGGAAGACCATACAGAAAGTGGAAGATCCCTTGATGACATATATAGTTTAATAAAGGAAGTAAGAAATGAGTTGGAAACAACGGAAAAGAACCTTTGTGAGTCAATCGAGAAATTGTACGAAAGACTTTATGAAAGTGTTAAAATCATTGAGGCTCAAAATAAAAGACTGGATGAGTGCCATGAACAAATAGCTTCGTTACAGAGTGAGAATTGCATGTTTAAGAAGCAGTGGTCAGAGGTCACAAATCGTTCAAATGATTTAGAACAACGTCTTCTACAAAACAGTGTGGAAATCCATGGTGTTCCTTTTCGTCAAAATGAAAACCTTCCGTCTCTGGTGTGTAAAATTGGTGGGGAATTGGGAGTGGATATAAGTGAGAGGTGCATTGACAACTGTTATCGCCTGATACCCAAGTCTGATGGAGCCACTGGAGGAATTCATGTGAGGTTTCTCAGACAAACCACCAAGGAAGACCTCCTAGCAAAGCGTAGAGTGAAGCGGAACTTTGCGACGCGGCATTTGAACTTGGAACCTCCCCCGGCGACCGAAGAGCCCATCTAAACCAACGAGTCCCTTTGCCAAGGACGCCGGAAGTACTCAATGCTGCACGCGAGGTAAAAAAAAAGAAAGAACTATGCCTATCTATGGATTCGAGGGGGGGGAAATATTCATGAGAAAAGCAGAAAATGAACCTGTATTTCTTTTAACATGTATGGATGACTTAAGTAAGCTGTAATCATACATCATCTAAACTCTGTTAGGAATGAATTCAAATTCACAATCATTGTTGTTATTACATCAAAATATTCGCAGCCTACGTAGCAACTTTGATCTCTTTCCACTCCATTTGAATACTGTCCCCCAAAAACCTCATATTATTGTACTTTCAGAAACTTGGATAAATGATGCTGAGATAGCATTTCATAAAATCAACGGCTTCAATGTATATGCTAAATGCAATAATGTAAATCGAGCTGGAGGGATTTTAGTTTATGTGAATTCTGAACTTCATTGTGATAATAACGTGGTGTCGATTGAAGCTGCTGATTGTGTTTATTTAAATCTTACATATGGTAAGGTTGAATTCGACCTCCTAAGCATTTATAGAAATCAAAATATCCCAGTTCCTCAATTTCTAGATTACCTGGAACCAATAGTGTCGACTGCAGGAAGAAATTTACTTGTCGTCGGAGACATGAACATAAATATACTTAATGCAAGTAGTGAGTCTGATTTCTACATAAATTTGTTGAGTACTTAAGGATTAAGCTGTTTAATCAAGCAACCGACAAGAATTACTACCCGCTCATCGACATGTATCGATCACATTTGTGCGAGATTCATCAACACTTATAAGTTACAACTCCCTGCTGATGTTTGGCACTTAGGTATTACAGATCATTCCATGACGACTCTGTCCCTTTTCTGAGATAGATTTATAATGTGACAAATCAAATGAGAACCAAGACAAAGGACTCTTAAGGATATAATGGAAAACATTGATTGGAATCCAGTATATAGTGAAGATAACGCATCTAAATGCCTTACTATTCTCATGGACTTGCTGGGTATTAAAATGTCTAGCTATGCAATTACCTTGAGAAACAAGAAACGTAGATTAAAACCATGGATCACCCTTGTAACACAATGCGGGCCTCCATATTCTTTTCCCACCGCGTGGGAGAAATAACAATTAAACACCCACCATGTTTAACTTTTCGCGGTGAAACAATAGGGAAACGGAGGGCAGAGCCAAAGCCGACAATGAAGAATTGGGGAAGGGGACGAATAGAAAAGCACGAGCGGGGATTGACAGCAGAGTTCTTGAAGGGAACGGACGTGTGGTCGGGGTTCTGTGCCATATTCCGGAGGAAGCGGACATTCAGCCGCGATACTGGGGCCAGAGAGAGAGAGACCCTGATACAGGACTACCATTCGTGCAGATGCTGTGATCACATTACGCCAGGACTACGGGTTCCGGAGGCTGTAAAGCTAGAGTGACACCAGCCACGTATCAACCTGTATTGTCGACAAGAGCGTAAATATGGACTTTAATTCTGTATTTTAAATAAGCCATACAAACCCAGTTTGGTACAACCCGAATTAGAGGTTGATGCTAGTTTTGTTTTATTTACATTGGAGTAATGGATGTTTAAAGAAGATATATGGCTTAATTCAAAGAAGTTGATTATCATAAAATGTTTAAAGATAAGTAAATCATTTGAAGTAACTGTATGAGGTGCAGAATATTACAATTGCCTGGGTCATGACCTTAAGTTAAAGGTAAAGATATTATATACTTTGTTTGTGTGTGTCTTGATTCAATGATATGATTTTGTCTGATCAATTAAATTGCTAGTTATCACGTATCGCATGTTGTTTTGTGTTTCTCGTGTTATCTACCGCAGAGAAGGCTGGGGCAATTGAAAAAGGTAGGAGACCGTGGTTAATTTATCTCACATTTATTTTCCATTTTTGATACTCACAACGTGGGCATTTTGAGTTAACGATAATAGAGATTGTTTCCATTTCTGACCCAACGTGGGGCTGTCGGGTTGCATTGTTAATATTTCACACCCTGCTCAAAGAAATCAATAGAAAAAAATATTTGTTGAAGAAACACAAATGTCACCCTCAGTCAATAAGGCCAAAGGAAGCTTTTTGAAATTTAGAAATAGCCTTCGGATTAAACTGCGTAATTCTCCGAATACTTTCTACTAGAAACAATTCGAAAAAAATGGTGGAAATATTAAAGCCCAGTGGGCGTTAGTGAGAGAAATCACCGGGGAAAAGATGATAGACGGTAGTTCCGGTAAACGAGTAGTTCTGAATATAGAAGGAAAAGCTGTTGCTAATCCCTCAGAAATTGCTACGGCTTTTAATAAATATTTTATTTCAGTTTTTGACTCGGTTGTAGAAAATGATAATAATACCTGTATATAAGACAACCCATGCCCCACTAATGATATACAGTAATCGTTCTTCCTTTAACCCATTACTGGAAACAAAATATCCACATTGATTAAGTCTCTATCGAGTAATAAACCCCCAGGATTTGGTGGAATCAGTGGATATCTAGTCAAAGAACTAAATGCCTTTTTGACTCCGTTATTAACATATATCTATAATTTGAGTATTTCTACTGGCGAGTTTCCTTTAGATTTGAAAAAGTCAGTAGTCATCCCGGTTTTTAAAATGGTAATAGAGGAAATATAGAGAATTATAGACCGATCTCCTTACTCCCAGTATTTTCCAAAATTCTAGAAAAATTGGTAAAAAAAGGCTGATAACATTTTTGGACAAAATGAACTTCTTTGGCAGTAGACAATTTGGGTTTAGAAGTGGAATGGGTGCTGAAGATGCACTAATAAACCAAATGCAGAGTGTGCACAGCGCTGTTAATCTCAACAAGCGCACAGCAAATTTGTTTATAGATATTAAAAAGGCATTTTACTCATTAAATCATACTATTCTGTTTAAAAAACTATATAAGGCCGGAATCCGGGGCACAGCCATGGATTGGCTTAAGAGTTATTTAAACGCACGCAGTCAATGTGTTCGTGTAAAAAATTGTTGTAGCGAGTTTAAAATTATATAAGCAGGTGTCCCGCAAGGGTCTGTGCTTAGTCTCATACTATTTTTAGTATATATTAATGACTTATGTAATTATAGTTTTAATGGGTATCTAACGGCAATTGCCGATGACAGAGCCTTGAGCTATGAGGACTTTTCATGGAATAATGTAAAAAGAAAATTAGATGAAGACTTAAGATTCTTAAGTAAGTGGTTTGGCTACAATAGGTTGTCCTTGGGTGAGAAAACCAAATATTTAATATATGATTTATGTAAAAGATATCAGTTAAATTGGAAGTTAGTATATCACACAGCAGAGTGTACTGCTGTTAACTGTGAAAAGTGTGTTGTTATTGAACGTGTAACTCACTTCAAGCACCTTGGAGTTCATTTAGACCACGCGCTAAAGTGGAATGAGCAAATAGATGGTGTAGCTTCGGTTCTGAGACAATGCCTGATCAATCTATATTTTCTACTTAACAAATGTCCAACACCCTTTGTAAGACAAATATATTACGCACTTGTCAATGCAAAATTAAGCTATGGAATCTTTTGCTGGGGAGGTGCGTATAAGTGCACTATCAAACCTGTCGTGGTTCTCCAGAAAAGAATAATAAGAACAATTACTTTTAAAAATCAATTCCATCACAATCTTCCACTTTTTCGCGAGCAGAAAATTTTTCCTTTACGCTATTTATTTGTGTATAAAGTATTGAAAAATGTTTACATGCGGAGCGGTAATTTGCTTGACATAGTGGCAAGACGATACAAATGGAACTTTCGTATTCAATCCAATGATTTGCCCCCGAGGCCATATATTACCACATCCAGAGAAGTTTTGTATATTAAGCACCTAAAATCTTTAACACTCTTCCACAGCATGTAAAAATGGAAAAAAGGTTATGTTGTTTTTAAGACAAGTCCAAATATTGCTCTTCTAATTGGATGATATTGAAATAATTTTCAATAGTTCTCATGAAATTGTTTCTTACCCAGAAACAGCTTTATAAATTGTGATATTATGTAGTGTAGCACTGATGTAAACCTGGTACATATATTCTTTTGTTAAATTTCTATTTTGCACGGTAACATTTGGTTACCCCCATACAGGTATTTATCTTTGGGGTAACCTAAAGCTTCCATATATTGTTTAAAATGTGTTGAAAAATACTGTACTAAAGGGAAGCAATAAATTATTATAATTTTTGTCGGGCGAGCAGCACCCCCCACCACATGTCACTGCTCACTCTTTCATTGGCTTAACAAGTCCGAACCTATCGTTTTAGTCGAGTTCATTAACTGCCGCAAACATATCGTTTCGCTGGAGCGAAGAAACAGCTTTAAAATTTGTACTCTAAATATGTACGACATGAATTATGTTTTATTACCAAAAATTTACACAACTTTTAGACATCCTCAAACTATCGAAGTATTTTTTGGGATCTTCTAACGCTAATTCCTTCAGAAGACAATCCGTAGCTTCTAGTTCATCTCTTCTATTAATCCATTTTCGTACCCATAGCTTTTTTTCTCTATTACACAAATTTCTTCATCCACCTCTTCAAAAATAGCCATTACCATAAGCCTTATCAGCTTATTAACTTCATTGTGTTGCAGCCCCTTCATCTTGCAAAACACGACTCACTTTTCAAGTGTACTCGACCGTAGTGCGAATGATTTTTGGAGGATAGCGAGTATTTTAGCAACTAAAATACTCTCCTCTAAACTAAATTACTAGTCCAGTGGGAATCAGTCTTTAAAGAATCGAGTTAGCTCCATAGGTAGCCAAGATGGCGGAAGCGCAATGAGCAGCTTGGACTTAACTACGTGATTATTGAGTTGTTTTGTGACAAAAGACCAGTTTTTAAACTCTTACTGACAAGTTATTATGCGCTTTACCAATTGACTATTGAAAATTATTTCTTAAATTTGATTCAGTGGCATAAGATTAGATCACACATCCGAAGAAATCAACTATAAGAAGATAAGTAAATGTGTTTCTGCAACCCATATATTTTTATGAGCCACATAACTTCATGGATCTCATAACTATTGATTCCATTACTAAATATTCCTGCAACCGGGACTTACTAGAAGAGTTATAGAAATAATGAACTCAATGTCTCACAACTAGCGCTCCAGCTTCTCATAAGGATGCTTGTGTAGGATTGAGTGGTGTTGTCCTCTCGGTAGTGGACAAGTAAAGGTTTTAGAGGGGAAGGAGTAAGTTTGTTAAGGGGGGTGGAGGGATTGGAGGGGGTGAGTTGGGGTAAGAAGGGGTTATTGAGGACAAGCGAGCTTGAATTAATGGATTGAAGCAGTGCGTGGAGGAATTAGCCCGAATGAGGGAAAGATGGATTGGTCGATTTCCATTTTATATGGCCCCACTCGAGAGGAGTCCTTCCACCATCCTTAACTTCCCCTGGGCAGAATTGCAACATCAAAAAACCTAATACTAATCATTTGATTATGGAGTTAATTGAGTGCGTTCAAGTTGAGTGTTTGCCTTCACACTTCGGTGAACACACTTCCACTTTTAAATCTCATTATCCTTACATTTACAAGCTATATTGCTGAAGATGAGTGCGTTAAACACGAAAATGACTGCCTTATGCTCATCTGAATGTAGTTCTGTGGCTGTACTTATATGGGTTCTCACATGGAATTTAATTTGTTTCTTTTGAGTGTTCTACCAGCTAATTTTTGATCAGTAGTTATATGATTCCCTTTACCTTTTTCAAACGTCTTGCGTGTGTAATGGTGTGTCATCCGTTAGAATGAAAACGAAAAGATATGCTAGAAATTATTATATTTTTCAAATGTCTTGGAGACTAGGAGTCAGTGCTAAAATTTGTGCGGTGGGCGAAGAGAAAGTTGTTCGTCACGTTACTTTTCAATCCGGGTACACTAGGCCTGCCGTAGAGCCTCGGAAATTCAGTTGCTCTCAGACCTCCGTTTTGTGAACTTCTTGATTCATCTTGCTGAGTTGCCGGACTTCATCACCACATGGCCTCTCTCATTGTGGGCCATGCAATTTTCTCAGCTGAGGGATAGTAATTTCGGCAACGTTGACCTAGAACCATTTCCTCTCGGGGGCATGCTCTTGTCCCCAGGGGGCGGAGGACTTCGAGCAATTCCGAAATTGTACGAAAAGCGCCCGACCCCACAAATTTTAGGCCAGCCTCTTAGCCCCCAAGAAATTTAAAGAAAATAATTTCTGTTATATCTATCGGTAATCTCTCCAATGGATGACACGCCATTAGATCCCTCTTGAATTTCTCACATCGTCTCACTATTCTTTATCTACATCTATATCATACCGGGCATGCCTCCACAAGTGTTTGTGGTACGAGTTTATTTAAATCCAGGCATACAACACCAATCCTAGTTTATATCAGAACCGCGTACTTTCATCCGGCCGCTAGGCGCAGACCGTAAGCAGTCAGGAATACAACGCGAGGTCAGTCAAGACACTAATAGAGCGCAATAAGGACTAAAGTACTACCATGAAACACTAGTTAGCATAAAATACTGGTAAGTATTATTAATGCTATTGATAAGTAGTTCTACAGTGTACTCAACAATGCAGAAAGCTAAATCATGCCGAAAATTTCATGCGGGGTGAGCTTTTACTAATTATGGTAAGTAATAAGCAAAAGTACGAAAACTACCCTGTCCTTCGAGACTCAAAATTTCATACAATTGGTCGATTGCAACCAAAATAGTTTCTTATGGTTTGTGGAAAAAATGACGTTCTAAATCTGTCGGTAGGAGGTGCTGGAGGAGGATTCTGAAGATAAATCGGACGAACGAAATAAGAAATGATGAAGTGGACAAAAGAGAAGAAGAGGAAAGGACCATATGGGGCACCAAACAGATAAGGCGAAGAAGATGGATTGGATACATCCATAGATACAATGGGTTTGTGAAGAAGATAATTGAAGGCAAAATAGAGTCCCGAGAGGATGACCCAGGATTAAGTTCATGAATCAAATAAAGAGGAAAGTACATAGAAAGAGATTCCATGAGGTAAGGGAACTAGCATTATAGGGAAGGGTGGAGGGCTGCAGTCATCCAATCTTAGGGTTGAAAGACCAATTAATGAAAGCTATCAGTTCTGCCTTATTCCTTATTTCAGTCTTATTCCGTAAGCCTGTAATAGTCTCTAATATTATAGTTTGACTCTAGCAAAAAGTTTTAAGCTTCCGACAAAAATAAGAGTCCACATAAAATTTTCGTTACAGATTTATCTCATAGATAATGGTTTACCTACGATCAGATAGAGGTTCCCATCCTGATCCCTTCATCAATTCAGTAATGCAATGCAATGTGGTGAAGTGTGAGGAGGGGGGTTTGGAACTGGAGTGAAGGGTGACACTTGTGAGATGTGTGAGGGATTGATGACAGAGGGAAAAGATGGAGAAAGCTTAAGTTATTCAGTAATGACGGGTCTTTACCGCGAAGAGCGATTTCTCTCTGTTCCAACCTGTCCATTTTTCGATATTTGAAACAAGATGTAGTACCTCTGGTTCGAGGGCACTGCTGTGGTTTTCTTCTATTGCATGCCTGGCGATGCTTGACGTAACATTTACAGTGTACAAAGAGGTTTTTATGTTCTTTAAATATTGTTAAAAACTCCGTCCGTTAAAAAAGTTGTAGAAAAAAGTCAGTGGAACAAAGTCTGAGACGTTCCTTCTTTATTTCTGAAAACTGATTCCTTTATTAAAGTGTGCTAAGGGAAGTATACTGATGCACATTCTAAGTAATTCAATTTAAATATTTAACAAAGCCCGGCGGTATTTCACCAGCGAATGAGCCCAGGAGACGGCGTCCCATGTTAACAACCGTCAACCGTTAATACCGTCATTCATTCGTATTTCACTAAGTAATTGGAAGCTCTTCATAGGGCTTGTTTTACTTTTGCGTGACTATCTGTTTAGGGTAACCCAAAGTAGGGACGGTGAGTATTTTTATTCCACCGAATAAATTCAGGCTTTATTGAAATGGCCCTAGGTTACCAAAGGATCTAAAGTGAGTCCTAAAATAATTTTGTAATATCTCTTGGCTAGAGCTGTATCTTGAATAGTTGCTATGTAGAGGTCCAGGGTTTTGATGAAATCGGAATCGTGAGTAAATTATACAGCCGACGAGGAAGTGCTCCGAAGAAAACTTTGAACCTTTTTGTGTTGGGAATTTTGTATTCGTGCCGCCCACGACAATGTCCGTGTCTTCTTGGCGTCTGTTTCCTGTTAATTAGTTAAATTGGGGAAAGACGGAAGTATCTCAACACATAACCTTCTCCCTATCTCATCTCCATGTGTTTGAGGGTGAGTTGGCGGAGAAAAGGGGCGTGGTTCCTGGATGGGTTCGAGCGACGCCTGTAGTGAGGCAAAAATACGTCTGTGGCTGGAGATAGGCCAATGAAAATAAGTGTATGAAGGGGAGTTAGTGATAGACATGTGAATAAAACACGAATTGCACGCCTACTAGAAATTCTGAATTGCATTAGTATTTCTAGGAGAAGTTAAGATACTACTTTTATCACCGGAGAGCTTTGAAGACTTTTTTTGACATGAAAATTTTTATTCTAGTTAAAAAACATTTCTAAAATTAGCCTATTTTATTTAACCCTGTTTATTGAACCATTTATTTTTTAATTTTACTCAGATATGTACACTTTGACTTGTTTCCTCATCAGTAATTTTGTACATTTTAATACATTTTTTCACTTGAGGTATGTTAAAGGTTGAGGATATAGGACTAGACAAAGAATTAAATTTGCGGTGTCACCTGCTTATGCCCGTAAGTACGAAAGTCCACAGAGGAAAAAACAATTCGCCTTGAACAAGACTCGAACTCGGGCACATCGAGATCGCGTCGTGTGCTCAAGCCAGTTACGATTTCGAGGTGTCTATCTTCATGTGGATCCGTATTAAGCAAACGAGCTTCAGTAAATTTTTACGGAGATAGTTAGATAGCTTTTTTATTTATTAATTTATGATTGTTGTCTCAGAAAGCCTGAACGAAGCCGGCAGAATAGCCAGGCGAAACTGTTGCTAAAATAGTAACCATAACGCGGTAAATCCAAAAGACACTTTTTATCCAAATTAAAATGAACTGCAAGAATCTACGAAAAAATTATCAGTCTTAGAATGTTTTATTGGAAAGCTAGGTGGGAGAAAATTCTTGTGCGTAATGGATGGGAGTAGGTGGCGTGAAGTAGAGGATGAATATTTTTTTCCCTGAAAGGGACTCTGCTCGTGGGAACGAGAGGGAGTTTGCGCGGAGATCGGACGAGAGATGGAGGGAAAGGCTTGAAGGATTGTAGCTAAAAGATATTTATGGCGTCACATGAACGTTGGGCGGCGACTCGGATAAAAGTCTGGTAAAAAATGAAAAACTTTTTTTAACATTTTTTTATGTCCCACTCCCCTCTTTACCCTCAGTCCGACCAGAAATTCCTCTCCCGCAGCCCTCTTGATTCTTTTTTTTTGTTTTTGATAAAAAATAATGATGTCGAAAAATAGAAAAAGGGTAGCTGTCTCGTTGAAATTCGCTCGCCCCCCGCCTTCTCCTTCCGCGCGTGTCAAATCCAGCGAATGCCTTTTTCATTGAGTTCCGCCGCCTCTTCTTCGCCTCCCCAACTCTCCCCGGCGGTCGCGGTTGTAGTGGCCGGGACCGAAAAAAGTGAAGTGCCCGAGTTGGAAATGGAGAATGAGAAATCACCTGTTTCTCTCTTGAGCTCCGGAGGTATATATGAATTAAAAATATTCGTAATAATAAAATTATTCCGCGTTTCGAATCGTTTTGATTTTTTTCCAAAAACACTTTCGGGTGACGCGGAACGTTCTTCTGTGGCCTCATTTGGAATTTAATTTGATGAATTATTCTCTCTCTTTCTCTCGTAAAGGCTTGCCAGAATATATTGGTACACTAACGTCATAGGCATCTTAAAGGCTGAGTTTGAACTGCAAGATATTATAAGTATATTTTTTATTCTTAGAATTGCAGTGTTTAATTTACCCTGATCAACAGAAAATTCCCTCTAGTTAGTCCTGAGGGTGTCACCTCCGCATTCATTGGTGGATGAGTCTCATGAAAGCGTACAAAACAGACTCACTGCCACTTTTCAATTAAACATAGAGATACATAAAACCACGAACAGCAAAAGTTATTGCATTATATTTTTATAATTATTAATGTTGCTCTTTTCAGGTATTTCCCTCTTGATTCTTTTTTTTTGTTTTTGATAAAAAATAATGAATCTCAGCGCTAGAGAAGAATGGATACCCTAGGCATATAGTCCTTTTAAGGACCGCAAGGAAAGAAAAGGAATTGGCGGAAGCAAATGATCTAATGATAAACAGAACCGAAGAAAGACCTAAAGAAAAGCCAGCTGCATATGCCACAATTCCATACATCGCAGGGACGGCACAAAAGATTACTAGGCTCCTTCGGAAGTATGGTATAGTGACGAGATTCTCAAACTCAAAGAAAATTGGAGATATCATCCCAAAACCCAAGGACAAAATTCCCGCTGCAATGTATGAGGGAGTCTATGAAATCAAATGTATATGTGGTAAATCCTACATCGGCCAAACGGGGAGAGCAATTCAGTGCCGAATTAAAGAGCACCAGGGGGCCACCGAAAAGAAGAGATTCAGCCTCTCCGCAGTTGCAGAGCATGCGTGGTTCGAGCCAGGACATCAGATTGCCTTTGACCAAGTGAGAGTACTCTCAAGGGAAAATCGTTATTTTCCCAGGTTGATCAGAGAAGCGGTAGAGCTGGTGAAATATCCATCGAATTTCAATCGGGAGGATGGATACCCACTTGCCTCAACCTGGGAGAGAGTGGTGAAACCACAACGAGGAGCGGGCAATCGAGACACCCTATGGTCCTAGATGTACTAGCAACGCAATACATAACAACGAAAATAAATAATAACAATTACAAAAATGTCCAACGGACCTGAAGACGCCCCCAGGAAGAGGGGAGAAACTGTTGTCGAAAAAACCAAACACGCGACGGAAATACCTGAAAAGAGCAACATTAATAATTATAAGAGTCGCGGAAGCCTTCAAAGATATTTTTATAATGTTTATACTAATTAAGTTGGCTCTATCTCAGGATAACTTCGACCGTTCTTAATTTATTGGTTGCATGGGATACACGCCTCTTGTTTTAGTTCTTACGCATTAGAGACTCGCAAGTGTTCAAATTTGAACTAATTTTGCTACGAGTTCTCGCCTACAATATTCCGCTAAAATCATCGAAGTTAAGCTGATAAAGGCATCGTTAGTTTTAAATTGAATTACGAAAATTGGCTCTGGCGAATAAAAAATAAATTGTTTGACAAGTTTGTGTTTGATTTAGGCTCAAATTAAATCATTTCGGTAGTTCGGACGAGATAGTTACCTAGTCATATTGGATGCCATAATCGAGCTATACCCTATATTTTCAGCAGCTGTGGGAAGCAAGAATAAAATATTGAATTATTAATGGTGCAATTGTGTACTTTTAAGATTGCGATGAGGACGTGGTGATGGACAAAATCTTAAATTAAATCCCAGTTAAAGTTTTGATTTTTTTAATGAAAAAAATTTAGTCGGTTCCTAGAAATTCTAACAAAATTCTAAATATCGTCAGAATTCCTGAGAAAAGTTATAGTACTACTGTTTTCCCCGAAGAGCTTTGAAGAGGTCATTTTTATGTGAACATTTTTTTCTAGTTTTTTTAACCATAAAAAATTATTTATTTTTATCTTTTTATTTATTCATTAATTTCATTATCTCGTAAGATTGGCTGAAAATTGTGAATTTTTTTTTAAACAATAAACAAGTTATGCATTGGGGAAACAAAAAGGCGTTGGAAATGAGAATCAGTTTGTGACAGTTAGAAAGAGACAAGTTGGGAAGAAAAAGAAATTTTTTAAATGGATGATTTGGACAAGATTAACATTTTTAAATGTTCGAAGACTTCAATAAATGTAATGTTTTTGTGGAGAAATACGCATCTGTTTATCTATTCATTATTTTTGGATTTCATGCAAAATCATTTTACCTGGAAAACAATGAATTTGGTCTCATTTAAAGAAAAATATCTCACTCATATATAGATACTGAAATATTGGCTCCTTACGGTACTACTTCACGAGATTTTTTATGTAAAATCCAAGCCTTTGACATGGGAAATAGGAGCTTGTATGCACTCCAGAGAGACAATTTTAAGAAATGAGGAATTTCTAACACCTGGATCTCGTCAAAAATTAAGTGTGTAGTTTGTAAATTTTTGAGACGATTTTTGAAAATAAGTCATCTAGTCACCGCAGTAATTTTTTCAGAAATGCAAAACATTTTCGTTGCGAAGAAGTTTTCAACGCACCGCGAGACAGAAGAGTCAAATTATACATATATGAGGTTTTTCATATAACTACTTATAATTCAGTCACATCAAAGTATATCATTACACCATTTCATTAGGCTTTCTAAGCTTCTGAAATTGATATCAGGTATAGAGGGATTAACTTTGCAATTCCACATTGAAAGAGATTTATTTACGATCGGTTTCGCCGCAGTGCAGCATCATCAGGTACACAGACATATTTTCCACTCTATATATACACATGAAATTCTATGGATGAAGGAGAGGGGGCGGGTGAAGGGGAGGGAGGGAAAGTCACAGGTAAGGCGTTGGGAAGGTATTGGGTTGGATGGGTGGGGTTGGGAGGCTCTATGTTTGATTGGATGAGGAGGGGTGAGGAGCTAGGGTGTTGGACATAATCCGGGAAGTGGACGCTGGATAGGCCGTCGTGGGAGGAGGCAATGGCCTCGGAAGCGGGTTGTATGTTGTATGTTGCGCGAGGGTGGTGGTTGTGGGATGAGTAAGGACGTGTAGGAGAGGGGAACGGGAGGGGTTCAAAAGTTCGTTAACAATATGAAATTCGTTTGAATTTGCCCTGTACAAAATTTCCAGTTCTTCCAAAGCATCTAACTTTGGACCTTTTTCTTGAATGTGTAGAATTTTAGGGGTAAAATTGCTGGAGTGTCCATTTTCTATTAAATGTTTTGCAAAGTGTGAATTATAGTTATTGTTATACGACACACACATGTCACATATCACAAAAGTTGGCTGCTTTCCCCAGTTTTTTTAACAGATTGTGTCACATTCCTATGACAGTACCAAACAAAAACAAAACTGTACATAATAAAACAAATTTCATTTAACAATGGGTACTCCGTGGAATTAATAGACAAACTGTACCGACAAAAACGCACCCAGATAGCCATAGAGGAGATTTACAGTGGAACACCTAAAGAAGAAACCGGTCGTAAATAAATCTTTTACAATGTGGAATTGCAAAGTTAATCCTTCTATCCCTGATATCAAGGAATTCTACCAAGGTCTGAAACCATCGTTTACTTCTGAAATTGAAATGAACTATTCGAATATAGTCTCCATCATCACTAGGGAACTATCTTGTTCAAATTACCCAAATCATTTTTACTTTTACCTAAACGAAATGTATAAGTCGTTCAAAGTGGAGGCGGAGAAGGAAGTCGGAAAAAATATAATCGGGATGTGAGCGGAAAAGAATGGACGAATACGTTCAATCATTCCCGGGATTGAAGCTCTGACTATGATGGAATGCTATGATTTATTCGAAAGAGGAGTGGATGACTTAGTTGATAGAAGAGTTGGAGGTAGAAAACAAAGGAATTGTGGCTCGTGGATTGATGGCAGTTGGACAAACTGCTCTAAAAATTCGAATGTAAAGATTAATACGTTTCATTTTTTTCAAAAATAATGGGAGATCGATGAATCGATTGCTCACGTACCCTTCATTTTTATTTTGAATGTGTCTTTCACAGAGTGCCACCAATCTGTCTGGCGTTTTACGTGTCCCGACGCATCTCTTCGGGCTGACTATTGGCGATCTGAAGAGGCGGAGCAGAGGCCCGTAAAAATTATGGATGGGGGCCTGCTATTTCCAGCAGTACGTGAGTAGAGCCCTTGAAAAACCATTGCATGTGTTTAAAGTAGGATGACTGGAAGTAACTTACTATGGTTCGAATGAAGACGATAAACGACTGGCCTTTTAAAAGTAATAAAACGGTAATTCAAAGGTACGCACCTGCTGGCTTAGCCATTTCGTGTGATTCCGTCACGTCAAACAACTATATCCTCCTATAACTGGCGTTAAAATACGGTCGTTTTCATCGTGAGCGATTCTTAAGAGGGTTTAAATGCGACTGAGGGAGTAATTAAAAATATAAAGTTCCAACATTCTTATTTTGTTGACCCAAGAAAATCCTACTTCCACTGATGACACGTATTAGCAATGAAAACCAAAATTAAGTTACGGATTATGAATGTAAAAGGACGAATATATTTTAAATAAACAGTTTTTATAGTCTTAGGTGTCAACTGTGGCGTAATTTTTAAAGGATTACCGTATTTTGACTTCAATTACAACAGTATTGAAATTATTTGAGTAGAATAAATATTCCAGAACGTATGGCTGGTGAGACGCATTCATCATAATTTTATTCAATTTTTCATTTTTCATGGTAATTTTGAATTTTATGTGGCGTTATGGTTATTTTTCCCGAGTATAGCGTAGGAGATGTGGTTGTGGAGAAGGATGGAGAAGGCGTGATAGACGGAAAGGAAGACGAACCAGTTCTTAGCGTGGCGTGCGAGAAAAGGAAACTTATGAATGAAATCTGAGATAGGCAGGGTAGGTGGCTAGAGGAAGTAATAAGGAGCGATAGGTTACTCGAGAGTGTGATAGAGGGAAAGATATTGGTCAAGGAAGGGAAGTGAAGAAAGAGAATAGGTTTAATGGATGGGATGAAGAAGGAAAGATCGATTATAGAGCCAAACACCCCTGAAAAACACCCTTGTGGTGGCTTGCTGGGTAATAAGTAGATGTAGAGGCAAAATAGGAAATACTAGAGATAAATTGGACCTCGAAAGTGTAGAAAACAAGGAATAGTTTCTTTAATTTCTACAAAATATGCATTTTACTCTTAAAATACTTAAATTTTAAATATTTCTTCAGGCCTGATATCCTTGTAGTTAATTTGTCCATAACCTAATCGGAGAACAGCCGCTATCATGCTTTGATGATTAGAGACTAAAATTTTTAATGGCATGAGGGAAGGTGCAGATAATAATTGGCCCGCAAGAGAATTGTTAGCATATATTAGTCACGTTGACCCATAAAGGATAGCGTTTTCTTAGTGCAAAAAATACCTCCACCCTCTTAAGAAATTTTGCCGCCAGGAAGGGCACTGCATGAGAATTATAGCCTTGAATGGGGGTATGGTTGAGCTTCCTTAAATCCCGGACAAAAACCCCGCATGGCATGAATAATGCATGACAACCAGACAACGCAAGTCCTTTCCGAAATTTAATTTAATCCACAGCACTGACTGGGGAACTCTTTCCTTGTTCACTCATCGTATTAACATATCTTTGAGAGCAGTAGTGGTCTCTTCGAAAACACCCTGGCGCGGCGGTGGAACACTGAGTTTCCGATGATTTGATTAAGATTCCGAGCGAATCTCTGGAGATGTTGAGAAAACTCCGTTGCTGTATCCACCTTGCGATATGCGATTATTTCCTGATTGTGATAATTTTCCGCGGTTCTTTGACCTGCTTTGCTCAAATGGAGAATAGGCAAAAAACGAAATGAGATGAACAAAGGGGCTGTTTATCAATGGTATTCGTTTTAAAAGACACTTTCATGCTTTTTTCCCCTATTCTATCAGCTAATATTTGGGTTGATGGACGGTATTTATTTTTACATTTTATTTTATGACATTTTGTTCTGATTTTCATCCTATACGTGATCCGCCATTAGAAACATCCTAAAATCCTCATTTCGTCTTCTTCTTCCACACTTCCCCAGTGTTCTCCCTTCTTTCACCCTCTTCTGCATTCCATATCTTTCAATGCGTCTTCCATTTTTCTGCCTCCTCCGATAGCACTTCAGCCCAAAGAATATTCTTTTGGATATTTTGAAAGTTTTTCCTACGTAGTTTTACTGTCAAAAAGGAGTGTATATATTTTCACAGTGATTGAGATTATTTCTAGCCAAAAGTATAATTCTTTCATTCTACTATACTTGCTTTTCAGAATTCTTATTCCTGCTTCGAAGAAAAGGAAATAAAAAGGCAAAAAACATTCGATATCCATTTTAAAACCTTTGAATCATACTTATTAGCAATTTAGATGCACAATGATTTTAATCATATTGCCTGAAAAATGGTCGTGAAAACGTCAGTTGTAAAGAAATCAGAGGCCATGGGCAGGTATTGACAGGCTATTTAAAAATAGATCTGCGAGAGTTCTCACAGCTAAGTATTTCCTTTCTGGGTTTTTCCTATCACTTTCTACATCTGCATATCATCATAATACCCTGCGAGTCGCCGCATCGGCGTGTGGTGGGGGGTGTTAGGTCACCAGCCGTGTCAAGATGTAACTTTTTGGGAGTTGAAATGGTGGCATGTATTATAGGAGTGTATTTAGTGGAGCTCAGTTTTTATTGTGATCGCTTATTGTGTGCGGAAAGAACAAACTTTTGTACCTATCTGTTCGGTAGTGTATCTCTCTTATTTTATCACATCTGTTAGACCTAGTGTTGTAGTGAGGAGTCATGATAATATTCTCTGTGCCGTTCTGAAAAATATCAGGTCTGAATATCTCAAGCAGCCTAAGCCTAGCGTGTAGCCTCCGAGTATTTAGGGGCTCCCATCTTAATCCCTCTAAAAGTTGTGAGACACAATATGAACGCTCGTAGGAGTTTTAAACGAATCGCGATGCTTTCCTTTGTATTTTATTAATTTTTTCGGTTAAATCTTTATGGCCAGGGCCCCAAATGCGCGCGGCGTATTCGAGGTGTGGCCTAACGAGAGCGAAGTAGCATCTCTCTTTAACTTTTTTATCCGAAGTCCTTCTTATCATATGTTTAACAAAACCCAGTTTCTTCAGTTCTGTGCCACATATATTTTGTATGTAAAATCCCCACAATACCTGTGCTTATGTGCGGATAATTACTCCCAGCCGAAATGATTTCCAAGTCAGGCGCAGTTATCCCGCTGTGGATAGGGATTTGAGAGTCAGCTGTTTTTCTCTGCTTGTCAGATGTTCCTCGCTTAGGACGCAAATGCCTCGTCATTGACCTCTCCTCGGATATAAATAGACTTATCTCGGTGCATCTTCACCTTGATGCTTTGCCAACATCTCTCAAATCACCAGTTAAGGTCCCCCGCCGCGGTGCCAAGGCCATGCAGGGCGTAGTAACGCATTAAAATGAGTCTCTTGATCGTGTATTTGATTTTCTGGTAAAATCTGAAAGCATATAGGATCACCCAACGTAATTCACCCATTTTTATATTGTTCTGTGCTCGCTAATTAAAAATAGATTTTATTCAAGGTGAAATATTTTTGATTTTTTCTGAAGTCTATTCATCGGAGCTAAGGGTCAAGTTTAGGTGAACAAGTCGTGTTTAATTGTATCTGAACACCCGTCAGCCCCAGCCCAGATTCGGTTAAACCGGTAAAACTCAAAATGATCTGTATTCTGCGAGAGACGAATTCTGTCAAACCCGTACATTTTATTGGAATCTCATTTGAAGAAAATTTCAATTCCAAATTTAAAATATCAACTGTCGTGTATTTTCCTATAAAAAGGTAAAGTTGTAAAAGTAAAAATGTTAAATTGACCCCATGGATTTCTGGTGCTCTAAAACCCCTAAATACCCACCCTCAGCAGAATAGGTACCGTAATTTAAAAAAATAACAATTAAAAAAACATTCTTTTCTTAAATTAACATTCTTTTCTTAAAATTGAATTACTATATGCAACAAATTCATTGTTGCTGCCTCAATTTTTTTCGTGAATTCGTGATCACTATTTAAATGAAGTATGTATATTTTCACTTGTAAAACTATGTTCGCCCGGTATTGCCGCTGGGAGAAGACATATTTAGGGTATCATATCACTTTATGACGCCGCCTATGTGACACTAAAGGTACATTTAATTTACCGGGAAAGTTTTACGTATTTGATTGATTTATACTAAATAGTCATGCATTCGTGAGTGGGAAGCAAAGTGAATCAACTATTGAGTTTAAATGTTTCTCTTTTTTAGTGTATTAGAGGTAAGGTTAATTACGCCCAATAACTTGACATTCTTTTATCATTGGCTTTCTTTCCTGGGTGATAATAAAACAACAGTTAAATCTCATGCAGATGAAGCGAGAATTTAAGCCCATCCTCCCTCTCATATGGGATTTATGTCCAAATGGGTGATGCGGTAGAGGGCTTTAAGCTACTTTGCCAAAAAAAAAACACTTCATCCGTGGATAGACAACACCAGAGGGTGTAAAAGGCCATCTTTTACTCAAATATCTTTCATCCTGTTTGCGCAAGGGATCTCTTTCCTCTGTTTGCATATCCAGCCCAACGGAATTCCGTCGCACAATTTATCAACGTAATTTCGCTGGACCGCATCCCGCTTGGCATGTTTTTTGTGGGGGTGGGTCTACGAAACAATTAATTTTCATGGTTCCTTTCCTTGACTTTGAAGCTACAAGGCAACGTTCTTTCACCCATGAAATTTCATCCCCTCAACAGTGTTTAAGGGCTGAATATACAATATTTTCAAGGCCACATTTCATTCACTCATTTTCACGGTATGAGCGTATCATGTTTTATGGGAATTCACAAGGTAGAGTTATGAAGTGTTGTGCACAGCGTTATTTGAAAATTTATTGTGTAATAATTTAATTAAAAAGATGGAATTAATGTATTTTTGGCGATAAATACGAAAATCACTGATCTACTAATTTTTGAATATATTCACCTCTGAGAAGTGCTTACTTTACAACATGATTTTAAACAAGACGAAGTCTAAACGTATCTTTTAGAATGGACTAGATGAAGAATCAAAGACTCGGAGGCGATAAATTTATCGAGAAACTCATAACCAACAACGACGCAGTTACTGGCCATTAGCTTAGAAGAGCAGTATAGATCGTGTCATCTTATATATAAGAGGCTATTATCTCAACGAGACTGTCATGGTAACGGGTTGTAACGCAAACAACTCTAATAATGATACCAGCGTTTTGCAACAAAGTATCTTGCTATCGCGGAGGTTTTTTCTCGTCATTTCATGATGAAGTAAATACTATACCTATTCATAAGAACATCATACTTTTATAAACTATTACCTCTATGTCATAAGTAATAAGTAAATCTTTTAAGTCCATTGAATCGCCGAAAATCTTTGTATTACGCAATTGACCATGTAGTGTATCTAGGGATATGAAACGAAATGAAATTAAACTATAAGAAGCGGTTCTTAGCGGATTTTCTTACGAATATAATTTCAATGTATTATAAACAAAATGAAACTTAAGTTCATATATGACTCAGAATTGAAAAAAATATGGAATTAAGATTTATACGGTCCTGGAAATACACTTTTTAAGAATATCTTTTTCAGCAATTATTAATGAGAATTTTCATTTATGATAAAATATAAAAAGGTTAAAATGTTGAAATAAAATGATACAAATTTCCATATGATTTTTTATTTTAATAAGTTTATCAGATGCAGTGTACCGAGTAAAGCTCAGTCGCTAGATACCTTATTTAAAAAGAGAAACTGGGCGTTTTATGGCCGCATTACTCTGCATCCACTTCAATACTGTAAATAGAACTCGATTAAATATGCTCAAAACTGGTATTCTTCGATGAGCACTTTAAAAATATCCAACTCTCTTTCCGTTGAGTTCAACAGGTATAGGTTTAATGCGGTGGAAGTTTGACATCAAGACTACTAAGACAACCGCTGTTGTCCACAAAATATCGTTTGAAATTCCCGACGCGTTTCGACTCACAAAGTTAGGAGAGCCGCTCTCCTTTTCCCCTGCCTGAATAAATGCCTTCATTACCAAGCCTAAATATGGTGCCTACCTATTTTCTACTACATGGTGATGACCCTGTGAGTTATAGTGCATAGTGTCTTAGATTTTGTAGAGAAGTGCGAATATATTTGATATCATCATCTTATTAAATGATTAGAAGCTATCCTGTGTATTTTACTACATAATACTCAACTCGACTCTATGAGCCGCTGCAAGGGCTGGTGGCAGGGGTTGTTAAGTCACCTGCTGTAGAAAGATGTAAGGATAAGGTTTTGGGAGGAGAAATAGTGACATGTGTTAGGGAGTATATTTAGAGGAGCTCAGTTTTATTGTGGTCGTTTATTGTGCGCGGGAAGAACGACTTTTTGTTCCAAACTGTTTGGCAATGTGTCTCTCTTATTTAATCGCTTCTGTCAGACGTAGAGATGTAGTGAGCCGACATGATAATATTCTTTGTGTCGCTCTGAAACACACCAGTGCTGAATTTCTCAAGTCTAAACCTAGCGTGTAGCCTCCGAGTCTCAAGGGGCTCTCACCTTAATCCCTCTAAAAGTTGCGGAACACTATATGTTCGCTTGTAGCTATTTTTAACGAAGCGTGCTGCTTTTCTTTGCATTTATTTAATTTTTTGGTTAAATCTTGTGATCGGAGTCCCAAGTGATCGCGGCATATTCGAGGTGTGGCCTAAGCAGAGCGTATAGCATCTCTCTTTTACCTTTTCATCCGAGGACCTTCCTATTATACGCTTAACAGAACGTAGTTTTTTTAGTGCTGTGCCACATATATTTTGTATGTGTTCCCCACGATATATCAAAAGTTATTTATATATTGCCATGTATATTGTTCGGAAAAGCAATTGAGGTGTATGGAAGGGCACTACGTCATCAAACTGAAGCATGAAAACCGAAATAACGACCATATTGTTCTACCCTGCTCTGTCATAACTAAGCTGAGGATATTGCCTAAAATGCCAATTTTTTCCTTTACTCAGGAAACCAATTTTATGAAGTTATAAGTTCATTTAGGATCATTTATGGCGAAATTAAGGCAATTTGTTACTGCCTAAAAATGCCCATTTTACCTGTTTATGCCTTTTTCTGCTGATATCACCTATGTAAGGGCCTAAAAGAGCTATATTATTCTCAACGTCACCAAACTTCTCTTTACACGGAGCTAGTCTGTTATTTCAATTTCCTTTTTAATCTATCAAGGTTGAGATTATGTCCATTAACATGCATAAAGAAAAATCATCCTAAGTATTATTGTATAAAGAGTAGAAAAACAACTGGTAGTTTTACGTGATGTGTACATGCGATGGTTTCAATTGCCAAAATCTTGGTTTTGAAGGCACCACACAATACTGCTGAGTGTAAAGAGATGCTGCCCGAAGTTGCTCTGCCTTCACAGCCAGTATTGATATTATGGTAACATGGCTAAATACTGCCTTATACCCTGCAGAAAAAAATATTGAAATACGTGAGGTATGTGACAAGAATAATATGCGCCTCCGATACATCAGTTCGAACGTCTTTTTCACCCACTGAAAGGTACACTATTGTAACCGATTTCGCTCATCTTTTATACTACGTGTCAATTCTGTCTATAAGAAAATTAAGCCATGATGGCGCATGAGTAGGTTTTCTATAGGCAACAGAATATATGGATGAAGAAGAAGCAAACTGCATTCTCCAGTCCGAAGCTATTATTACTGTTACTTTTTGCAACACATCTCCCCGTGTCTCAGGCAAGCATCAGGTTTTGTGGGCGAAGGTTTTCTAGGTTATCTACCTCATTGACCCATGTCTTTTCACGCAAGAGTCTGCAGCAATCCAGCTAAATTCTGCAAACATGAGAAAGTTTGCTGAAATGTTGGTAATACTGCTGTGTGTATATTTGCCTCCATTCAAACAATAGGTCTAAAATTTATTCCGTTTTTCCACCTCCTTTGCGTCCACACTGGTTTCTGAGTAAGCTGAAAACTCGGTCATAAATTTATCTCGTGAGAGGTGGTCTAGAATGACGATAATAGTTTCCGTCGCCTCCAAATTCCTTGGGGTGGAAAAGAAAACTCCTCAAGATTTGCGCCTATCATTCTCCAAGGGAAAGTCTTGTAAAAAGCAGCAATATAAATAGTCCTCTTGACCTCTATTTAAAAAAAATGTACTGTCTCATGCAGTTTAGTTCAATAATGAAAACTTAATTTTTGACGTCTCGGAAATGTATTTTTCCATCATCCGGGCTTTTCACAAATTGATTCAGTTATTTATAAATTTGTGAAAAGCCCGAATGATGGAAAAATACATTTCCGAAACGTCAGCCACAAAAAATTAAGTTTTCATTATTGACCTAAACACCATGAGATAATATATACTTGTGAACAGTATTGATGCGGGTTATATGGTGATCAACTATTACATTTTTTAAAACTGAAAAATGACATCAGGGTTTAACACTGCAATTATAACATGCTATTTTGGTAAATTACCATCCACAATTCAATCGCTGGAGGAAAGAGGGGACTACTCCTTGTGTCAGCTGTATAAAAAATTCGAAAGGTGAAAAGTGAACTTATTAATATACCAACTGATGTGGGAGAAGCCTTGATTCGAAAATTCTAGAAAGTTTTGCAAAGGAACCTTAGTTGGGAAGATATCCAGAAAATTACAGACATTTTATCAGGGACTTCGGTTTCTCTAGGACCAAAGATGACAGCAGATGAGCTTACGTCATTTAAGTATTTCTGTATCACCTCATATGAGATTGAGAGGTCATTTTCATACTATGAAAATATCCTGTCTGACTCTCGGCATCAGTTTACAGGAGAACATTTAGAGAAATATGTTGTTGTAAATTGTAGTGTAACTTCAAATAAGTAAACCTTTTGCATTTTGTTTCTTCAATGTATAAGCTAATTTTATTTCAAGCTTTATCCTCTTTCCTCTCCAGTTTTACCGAAAAGTAATCGTGTATTTCAGCCCAAGCTTAAAATTTCAGAAGCTTCTTTGCGGCAATAAGCCGCATTATGTTTCTAGCCGGCCACGGTGGTGGCGTGGTGAAGTCTTCGCCTGCTAATCTTGGGATTATGGGTTCGAGTCCTGCCTGGGTGGGTATTTCACCACCCGAGGCGTACATCAAGTTCTGTTTGTCTGGTCCCAGGAACATCTGATTACAGGATTAGCCTACTGGGATTCCATGGCCAACAGAATCGTCCGAAATACAAAAAATATATTTACCGCCTATTTTAAGTGCCTATTTTGAAATTGTAGTGCCTATTTAGGCTGCCTATTTCTTCATTTTTAGTGCCTAAATATCCTCAGCTCACAATCAGTCATAACTTTACTATGGAGAGAACGACGGAATGGATGACTTAGCGGCGTAAAGCAAGGACATCAACCATCTCTTTAATATTTAGGGCAAATAACTCATTAAATATACATTGAATACTTAGTGCCATATATTTTACTCTATTGCAGCTAATTTAGTCCTAGTTTTTCTAGAGAATGCGGAATATTTTTTTTAATAAACAAACAATAAAACTCAAGGCGAATGCACATTAAAGTGCAATAAGTGTTTATACTGAATTACGCTCGATTTTCTGTGCGGAAAGAAATAAGTAAACGGTAATACCTCCATTGCATTTCACTATGTGTACGTGAAAATCGAATTCTTGTTTCATATTGATGCTTATATCCGGAAATATGAAACATGTCGACCATTTTACATCTACGTCTACATACTGCCCTGCGAGTTGCAGCATCGGCGTGTGGCAGGGGTTATTTGGATATCGGCCGTGTAAAGATGTAAGGGATATGGTTTTGGGATAGGAAATGGTGACGTGTATTATGGGAGTGTATTTAGTGGAGCTCACCTTTTATTGTGATCGCTAATTATTGACCGGAAAGAACGAATCTTTGTACTTTTCTGTTCGAGAATATATCTCTCATATTTCATCATCGTCAGACCTAGTTTTGTAATGATACGTCATAATAATATTCTCTGTGTCACCCTGAAACACACCAGTTAAGAATTTCTCAAGCAAGCTAAGCCTAGCGTGTAGACTCCGTTAAGTCAACCCCCATTTTTGTACTGAGTACAAACTATGGTGGTGAACCATTTTACTTACTTGGGCTCCCACCTTAATCCCTCTAAAAGTTGTAAGACTCTATATGTTCTCTTGTAGCAGCTTTTAACGAAGCGTGATGCTTTTCTTTGTATTTTATTAATTTTTAGGTTAAATCTATATAATCAGACTCCCAAATGATGGCAGCGTAGTCGAGGTGTGGCCTAACTGGAGCAAAGTAGCATCTCTTTTTCTCAGTTTTCATATAAGGACCTTCGCACAATACACTTAACGAAACCTAGTTTCTTTAGTACTGTGCCGCGTACTTATGATTTGTATGAGTGTTCTCCACGATATAGCTGAAGTGTATGATAGTTGTAGTATTGTGTTATTTATTTTGTTTATTTGTTTTTTTGGTGGTGTGAATAACATTGTTGTTGAGTTGTTGAGAATTAACATTGAAAGTTGTGTTCATTTATATATAGAAATAGTCTTATTCATGATTTAGAAGGAGAAGAATGTTATGCCGCATTTTGGTATTGTGTTCCGCCTAGTATATCAGGAGAATACCATTCTATCTGATATTATGTGTAGTCGTGCAGGTTTATTATTCTCATTTACATGGTTCAAGTTTTTGTTGTACTGGCTGTCGACTGCCACGTGTGATCCATTCCGCGAATGCTGTACGAGTGTGATATTAGTGAAGTATGGATTGGACGTGCGGGACTGAAAATTAGTTTTTTTCCTTGAATTCCAATATCGTATTGTGTCGTGCCTCGTCCCACACTTTATCTTTCCCTCCTCCCTATTTTTCTTTTTGGTTCCCTCGTCAATTCTTTGAATTCCGACACCACTCTAATACTAAATTTCGCCTCCCTCCTCAGAGGTCTTTATTAACGCCCCAAACTCACAAGCACGACGGAGAAGAATTAATGGCTTTTCCCTTCCATCATGTACCCAGTAAAGTGAAATGGCGTGCTATCCGTTGTGCTAACTGATTGTGAAATGAATTTATCGTACGTTTTTAATACATATGATGACCGACAAAACCCAAAATATATTAACGTACTACAACATGTGTCTATCTGTACGTATACATCGACAAAATACCGTGCGAGCCACATCTAGGGGGTGTGGTACGAGGTGATTCATCTCCAGACACGAAGCCCTCATCCCAGCTGAAATTTGAACCGCGCACGTTCCCCTGGAATGCCATCTCAGGCCAGAAGCAGTCAGGATTACAGTGCTCGGTCATAACAGAAACTTGGAGAGTTGCTACGCAGACTAGCGTGCTACCATGCAGCACACTATTTAAGATACACAGTAATACCTCGATTTACGTCCGAGATGAGTGCTGAAGAAGTAAGACGTAAATCGGAACGACGTAAAACTGATCTGATAATCGTGACCACTTTGATTGCATTATTTCCCAAGACGTTAGTTTCTAAGTTCGCTATTTTGCCTCCGTTCAAACACAAATATATTTAAACGACTTAAATAAGATAATATAAATACATCGATATTATAAAAAAACACAAACATACATATATTTTTCATTTTATTAACACTAAACCGGTAAAAATGTTCCGATTGTCCTTGCTGGCATGGACGTAATATCGAATCTGACGTAAATCGAAACGACGTAAGTCGAGGACTTACCTTAAATAATGGTGCTGCGACAGATAAATATTTCTATCACGTAATAAATCATGTAAGAGCTACATTATGCCGAAAATTGCATGCTAGGTTAGTAGCTAATAATGATTTCAAGATATTTTGCACAAGTAAAAAAACATGTATTACCAAGTCAGGGTCAAAGTATCCTAGAACTGACCTATCGCAACTATCATGGTCCCTTATTGTACGTGGAAAATATGACATTTTAAATCTGTCGATTCTGTAGTATATTTCCTTAGTCTTATGCCTCTGATCGTTTCTACCGTAATAGTTTGGCTCTAGCAAAATATGTCGAGTGTCTGGCAAAAAATAGTCTACATCAAACTTTCGGAAGAGATTTAATCTATAGTTTTCCCTTCTATCGGATAGAGACTCCCACCCTAAATCCCTCAACAATTAAGTAACACCGCTATGTTTATCGTAACAATTTTTAATACGCACTATTAAGGACAATTCAATATAAGTCACAGTGTTCAAACCTAGCGATGCGAAAGGACCGACCTTGTATTAGCTGTTCCATCTCTTCTTCTACAGGGTGCGGCATTATAACTTACTTTTTTCAAATCGCAATAAAACCTATGTTATGAATCAGAAATTTTAATTTTTTTATACTGTAGGTGCATATCTAAAGTTATGTTTTACGCAGTTTTGAAAATCGTATCAGGTACGTGACGCCCCCCATTATCCATACACTGAATAAGCCGATTTCTGGCGTCTGTCATGACCCTTACCAGCATAGCAGCGGGTATGGTGGCAATTTCTGCCTGGATGTTGGCCTTCAGGTCTTGCGATTTTTTTAAATGGGGTTTTTTTTAATTCCGTGTTTTTCAAGTGTCAACCGTCCAAGGACCCTACAAGACCAAAAGGCCTACATCTGGGCAGAAACTGCCAACATACCCTCTGCTATGCTGGTATGGGTCATGACAAACGCCAGATATCGGCTTATTCAGTGTATGGAAAATGGAGGGCGTCACCTACCGGATATGATTTTCAAAACTGTATAAAACAAACCTCTAAATATGTACCTACGTTATAAAAAAGTAAAAAAATTCTGATTCGTAAAATGGGTTTTATTGTGTTTTGAAAAAAGGAAGTTATAATGCCCCACCCTTAAATTCCTAATTTCTCTCTTCCGTCCATTGTTGACGTGCTACTCCCTGCAAAACGGTCCGTTTAGTAACCCGAGTGATAAAATGGGGTCCGACCACGTGTGTTTGCGTGAACGTAAAATCCTATGGAGGGGAAGGACTGTCGTGGGGAGTATGGGGGGGAGAGGGTAGAGCGGCGGAGGATGAGGTTTTTTTTAGCAAAAGAGGGAGGAGAGGGGTGACAGGAGGACCGTCTCCCTCCCCGTTGCCACGGCGACGGGTGGAAATGAAAATTTTTCCCCGCGTTTGTTGTCGTGCTGAGCTTTAGTGCCATTGTGACTCAGTCGCTCGTGCTTGGAGACGAGTGGGAGTTTTCGGGGAAGCCGATGTGGTATTTTTTATATTTCGGAGGTGAAAACTCTACTTCCCTTTTCTTCGTGATCTTGCTTGGGGAAGTTTAACGTCCATTCAGCGTCGGAGTGGATTCTGAGGGTTTTATTTTTAAGATTTTGTCTTTTAGCTTTTCAAGGAAAAGCCCGTTGCCATATTTGTTTAGGGCATGTTTGGCGAATTTCTCGTTCCTTTATGATGTCGCTCGAGGGTTTTAGACATTAAATTCGTTGCAAGAGTGGATTTTTAAAGGTTTTAAGGATTTTATTTCGCATTTATCGTTTCAAAGAATCATAGGGATTATTTTTAAGATTGAGGTTTGAAAGGAGTTATTACATTAATACTTCAAGTAACCTTGAAAAAACATTTGGGGACATTTGCCTCTGTGCCAAATGTATTCAATGTCGGATTCTCCGCGGATTTTAGATGGGAATTCACTGTGTTTCGAATAAATTTGGGCACATTTTGGTAGCATTTGCACGATAAACCTAGAAAAAAAAATAATTCTGTATCGTTTTATCCACGACATTTCAAGAGTGTGCTCTGACATAGGATAGAATTTTGCCCTTCACTTGCGTTTCAAGCGGTAGCGCATCCTGACACTGGAATTGAGCTTTCGGAAACTAAAGAAAACTGCCTCTGCTTGGAATTGCAAAACGCAAATGGAATAAATCGGTTTCAGGAGTAACTCAGAGAAACGAAATCGTTGCGAACAAGGGTTTGAAATGGCTTGTTCAATATGTTGAGTATAATCAGAAAATTTTATTATTTGTGAATGAAAATAATTTCAATTTATGCCGTGTTGCCAAACTGGGCGGCGCCGGGCGGCGTCTAACTTTGAACTTAGACATTAGAAGTATTTTCAGACTTTACTATGTCATTATTGAGTGAATAAAAATGTATTTGGTAACCATGAATATGGCATTGTTTGTAGAAACCAAAGAGGTAGATGGAGAGGACGCTTGCTATCGTGGCCAATGCTAGAAGCCGTAAAGTGGGCGTGGCCTGTCCGCCATATTTGTTGACCCCGATTTTCCTTTAGCGCTTACGGGCTGACGCAGGAATTTTCCGATAATTGCCATTGATAACGTACTACAAATCAATTTGCATTTATTTATTTAATATGAATTCTCCCTACATATATTTAAACCCTACACCACCACGTGGCCAGGGTATATTGATTTTGTCACAGCAGAAATGTAATGCATTGAAGGAGGCGTGGCAGGTCAAGGAAAAGTACATATAGAAATAATCAGCATCACCATACGCGTCAATCTAGCTGTGTCCATCTGTCTGTCTGCCCGTCTGTCTGTCTGCCCATCTGTCTGTCTGCCTTCTGTGTCTCTTCGCAGGATAACTGCCGTAAAATTTGAGATGTCGAGCTGAAATTTGGGTCATAAGCCTCTAGTTGTCAACAGACGACACAATTCTCGAATCGGTTGGATCGGACCAAAACCACGCCCACCTCCCATATGAAGTGGCTTTTTGGAAGTGACAGTAATTCCCTTCATAACCTCAAACGTTTTCAAATAATCGATCTGAAATTTTGAATGTAATATTTTGCTAAAGTAAACAAATTTCAAACAAAAATAAACAAAAATAAATTGAAAGAAATGTTGGGTATTTAAGCTTCCGTTAGGCCGAAGACAATTTCTTTACTAGTCTTTCTTTATTTAAATGAATAATTATCCACATTCCCGGTGAAAACTATGGGAAATCCGAATAGAGTCCATAGCGCTGAGCATAAAACTGAGTCCATAGCAATTATATGTTTCAAAAGTTATTTGACTTGAGTTTCAAACACATGGCGGATATTCTTGCTCTACTTCTGCTAATTTGTCCATTCCGTCGTGCTATCCAATGTGAAGTAAGGTAAGAGCGGGAACAATTAATATAGTTGCTATTTTTATCCTCAAGCTAAAGTTTGATGACGTTATGTCCGCTCTATCTACCTCAGTGGTAGAAACTATCGTCAATGAGAACATATACAAGAGTGATTAAGTAAACGTGAGGCACTTAGCATACTGCTTTTATACTAAGGGTTGAATTTTGCCATGCAAAATCATATTACTTGACCGGGATTCAAACCCGGATCTCCAAATTGCCAATCGAAATTCACCTTGAAGAAGATGGCTTTGAGGTGTCAATGGTTAACATACCTCACCGGCAATTGGGAGATCCGAGATCGATTCCCGGTCAAGTCAATTGATCTTTTCATGACGAATTTCAGCCCTTGTTGCATATGCACCCGTGCGAGTGACTTCGTGCCCCACCATTTTTCAATGGTTGGAAATATTAGTTTTATGTTAAATTTTGTCAAATCAAGAGCTATGTGTCTTTTATTTCAGGTTTTAAAACAATTGATGATTATTTCGCGTTAATACAATTATTATTCTCCTCGCTTCAATTTCTTTACCGTTTCGGCGAGTAATCCTTCGTAACAGGAGCTTGGCAACTTGCAAATGACATGGTATCATTTAATTCCGTTTTTGAAGCATTATTTTGAATGCTTGTGCATGCCTATGGAGTGTACATGTAATACACGGGCCATCGCTTTCAGTGATGTAAAAATGATTGACGCAATGGAACCTTGCCGGGAAGAGAAATCAGAAACAAAGAGATAGAGAGAGGGAAGCCGTAAGAAAATATGTATTTATCTTTCTCGAAAAGTGACTTGGCGTGGGTGGCGCCGAGAATAATTGAATGAACGGAGAGAAATCAATCAAGAAGCGCCATCTGACGCCGATGTCATTCTCATCTCGACGCCCATCCCATTTTTCCTGTCCATTTTCTGCTCCCTCTTTCAACCCGCGGAATAAAAAATATTCTTAACCGATTTTTATTCTTCGATCTCGCTCAAATTTACCCCTCATCACTCTCAAATCTTTTCCTCGTTTCTTTTTTTAATTCAGCATAAATCACGAATAGATGGAAAAAAAATTGAAGCCATATCGAGCATTAATGTCACAGAATATCGTCGAATCCTTCAAAATCTCCAACAGGTCATATAAGGCGAATTGGTGCCCACTAGTGAGTTGAACGTTTAGATAATTTAATTTTTTCTCATGACAAAAATATATTTAGTGTAGAAAAGTAATTACACAAGGATACATGAATTCAATGTCACATGAGAACCACACGTCTAATAAAGGTGGTTTCACGTTGAGTAATGTAAATGTTGCATAATTCATTATTTGTAATATCATGCAAAAATAGGCCCTTTACCTGTTGCTAACAAATAAATATTACCTTTTCTCACTCTATTTATTGAAAGTGGAACTCTAAAATACTTCTTAAAAAATCCTACGAAAGGAAGAACGCAACGAAAACTAATTTAACTGATAGCATTTTTTAATAACCTTTTTAAACTGATAAAAATACCCTATTTACTGAAAGATGTTCATAATTTACAACATGTTCTAACTGCATGATTGGAAGTAAATATGAACGCATTAATTAATTTAACAAACCTTAATTTTAGTGCGCTTTATGCTGATTTTTGCGTTGTATCGCGTTGAAATGTGACAATTCCAAAGAATTGGCGCTTTAGTCGGCTATAATAGCTGGAAAAAAGCGTCTATTTAAAATAGAATATTTTTTTGAAATATATTTTGATGCTTCGTGAAATATATACGCTTGGTTTGAGTGGACATTCCAACGAGACAAATATCATAATGAATGAAAAAACACCTGGATATGATTCCACACTTTATTTGAAGCAACACGACCTAGGTTTCATCATATCATGCCATCATCAGGTAGATTAGTATGCTGGGTTCCACCGAGTAACGCCAGAGACAGTGTCTTAGAGGCAAATATCGCCATGGACCGGGAATCCTACAATAGACTTCTGCTTAACGGGCCAATACACGTGATACCACGCTATCCCGACTTTCGAAATTTCACGGAAATTTTAACCTGATAAGCTAAAAATCTGTGGTTGGTTTCCCGGTCCTGTATCCTTCGACTGTTTACATCGCCTACTTCTCTGCCCACTTCTACTATGAATATCTATCGAGAAAACAAATATCGATATTAAATACTTAACTTGTTTTCTTGTATCGTATTTTTTAACGTCTTATCCCATGTGCCTTGGTCAAGGGTGTGAAGAAGAGGCTGGTGAAGATCTTGACATGGAGCGTAGCGTTGTATGGGTTAGAAACGTGGGCCCTCAGAAATGAGGAGGAGAATAGGCTGCATGTGTTTGTGATGTGGATTTGGAGTAGGATGACGATGCACGGTGTTGCCAAACTTACGTTTCTTCTGCATATATTATGTGACTCTTAGGAAATTCATTCCAAAATCTTGTTTAAATTTATTAAGTTGAATTAAGGAACTATATTTTCATGTTGTAACAGTCCTTGAATGGAAGTTAGTACAGATCGTAAAATTGTCTTCATTTTTTTCTACGCTTGGCAATATCGCAGTCCGGGCTGGACCGAGCGTTCCACATTCAGTTGTTTGCATTGGCCCATGATTATTTTTGCCAAGTATACGGTTTGGGATGTGGGTGTGGAGTGGGATAGAGAAGGTGCAGTGGACGGAAAGGAAAACGAGCGAGGAAATTCGAATTATATCGGGCGAGGAAGAAAACTAGAAAGAATGAAGTCTGAGATAGGCAGGATAGGTGGCTGGAGGATGTAATACGGATAGGTAAATGAAGACTGTGGTAGAGGGAAGGATGTTGGACAAGCGGGGAAGGGAAAGAAAGAGATTTTAATTACTGGAATGAGGACGGGTGGATCGTATTCAGAGGCATAAAAATACTAGAGAAAAATATGACCTAGAATGTGTAAAGAAACCTGGAGAATTTTCTCTAACTTTTGACAAAACGTACCCCTTACCGGTTGAACACTTTTAATAAATCCCACGTGCAAAATACTGTAAGAATCGAATATGATGAAGCAACGAATATGGTTTTGATCACGTGGAGTCGCCCTTCGCCCAAAAGTCATTGCGTTCATCGCTCTTCGATGGAGAAATTATTGAAATAATGTTCCGGGAACTTGATTCCATTGTTTCTCGTTGGCAAATTCACTTTCGACAAATGGTAGATTTCAATTTTGAGAGTTCGCTGAGGCATTTCTCATTTCGCACCGTTCTGGCTCTGCCTGTTCAATCTTTTGTTTGTGAAGACGATGTGAAAAAAGGTGGAGGCGGAGCTTTATAGTTCGGGCCATCTGTCTTTTGCGAACGAACTTTTCATCGTTGCATTCTGTTCACGTCTGAAAACAATAGAAAGTGAAAGCTCGCAATCGATTGGAGGGGAATCAATTTTCGAGTACGTTTTCCACGGACGCCATTGTTCATCCAACATCCAGCTTTCTCATTGATATAGATAGCTTGGATCATAATCTGCGCTTTAAATTACCTCTTCTTGTTCTTCTTTTCCTTTTAATAGATCTTAGATTAGTTCTGGTTTGGTCTCACCTCGAATACGCTGAGAGTACTTGGGACCCTGGCCATAAAGATTTAATAAACAATATCTATAAAATACAAAGAATAGCTGCACACTTCGTTACTCACTGCTGCGAGCAAACATATAGTGTTTCGCAACTTAGAGAGGGATTAAAGTGGGAGCCCGTTGAGACTCGGAGACTACAAGCTAGGCGTCGGCTGCTTGAGAAATTCAGAATTGGTGTGTTTCGGAGCAACACAGATAATATTATCATGACGCCTTACTACATCTCTAGGTCTGACAGAAGCGATAAAATTAGAGAGATGTATTTCCGAACAGATAGGTACTAAATCTCGTTCTTTCCGCGCACAATAAATACTGAGCTCCACTTAATACATTCATATAATACACGTGAGATGAAGAGGCTGGAGGCTACACACTAGGCTTAGCTTGCTAGAGAAATTCAGATGTGGTGTGTTTCAGAGCGACTCAGAGAATAATATCGTGACGCCTCACTACATCTCGGTTTGACAGAAGCATTTAATAAGAGAGATACATTGCCGAACATATAGGTGCGAAACCTCGTTCTTCCGCGCACAATAAGCGATCACAATAAAAACTAAGTAAAAAAAACTCCAGTAAATGCTCTCCCATAATACACGTCACCATTTCACCTCCCAAAACCTTATCCCTTACATCTTTAAACGGCTTAGAGTCCTTACACCTTCTGTCACACTCCCATGCGGTGGCTCGCAGGGTAGTATGTATATTTAGATCTGTTTTTACAGTAAGTTTTCCTACACCTGGTCCTCCGGCGGAGAGGTCCAGCTATCTCTTTAACTCTTAGCTGGTCTTCCTGGCAGACGGAGGCCGTCTGGAATTTCCCGTATCACAATCTTAGGAATCCACATGTCTTCCATTCTTTCCACATGGGCTCTTCAAAAGCAGCTTCTCTTACTGCCCCAGCTTACAATATCTTCCCCGTTGCAGGTTTTCTGGATCTCTTCAAACCGTATTCTACCCCGTAGTGTTTTGTACTATTTTTATCGATTTTCAAAATGCATTTAGCAGTATAAATAGAGAAAAACTATGGATAAAAATGGATAAGTTTGGAATCCCAAAAAATTTGACAAACTTTTCCAAGATGAGCATAACAGAATCAACGGGGTCAGTGCGGGTTAGTGGCGGGCGCCTTTTGAGTCACTTTGGAGACATTTGAAATAAATTCTGGTGTTAGGCAGGGAGACAGGCTCTCCTCAATCCTATTTTATATTGCGGTAGAGGAAGCGCTATAAAAAGAAGTAGAGATGGGCATTGTTATCCGGATTGGAGCCCATATAAACGTTAAAGCCTTCACAGATGACGTTGCGATATTCGCAGAATGGTTATAAGAAGCGACTAGGATGACCAAAATATTCCAAATTCCAGTGGAAGAAACGGAAAAAAATGATTAAGGATAAATGACTCAAAAACAAACAACATGCATTTTACAAGAACTCCGAGGGAAAGCTCAGCTTTCCCTCGGAGTTCTTGTAAATTCATGCCCCTACACATAGAGGGGCATGAATTTGAAAAAGTAGACTACCAATTTTCAATACTTAGGGGTTATTATATGAAATACAACAGACGAGAACCAGATATACAATACAGAGTAATAGATCCAATAGAGGCTAGCATGCATGCCACATGCTCCTGTTTTGAAAAATACTTGATGTGTAAAATTCTGGAATATTTTTTAAATGAACATCCCCGCCCCCTGGCTGCGTCACTGGCAGTGCGCATATTCGTAGATACGTTTATCAATTGACGAGTTTTCATTCATCAGCGATTTGCAAGTTTAATTAACATAAATTTCAGATGTTATACCCAAGGTTATCCCTGTTCCGAGCAAAAAAGGGAGATATTCTGTCTTTCATGATCAAGGTGTTGTAGAACACAACGGTAAAAACAAAACCTTTTAACCTTAAATAACCATACCTATTATTTTAACGATTAATTGGCGGTTGCAAGAACATTTTATTATGGAATCAATAGTTATGAGATCCATGTTAGAGAGTTACAGATCTCGTAAAAATATTTGGGTTGCAGGAACACATCTACTAGTTACATAAATTATTTACCAATAGTTAATAGCTGTGAATATTCGATCTAATCTTCTCCCGCCGGATGAAGTTTTAGAAAATTTAGCCTATAAATAATTTTAAATGCATATAATAAATAGTCATTAAGAGTAAAAAAACTGGTTATCTTTCTCAAAACATCTCTTTAATATAGTAATTAAGTCTCCAAGCAGTTCATTGCGCAATTGCCATCTTGGCTACCTATGGAACTCGTAACTTCATGCCGTAAGTAATGAAACCAACAAATTCATCGAATGCTTCAGCAACACTTATTGAATGGTTGCCATGGCTTACGGGTCTCATAACTTCATAGAATACATGTTTCGTTCCTGCAACTGGCCATAAATTGGGAATTTCACGGAAATAGTAATAATTGATATTTTTATTGCGCGATAAGTTTGTGTCTGAGTGTGGACGAGTATAATGAAATCCAAAATGTTCTTTCATTGCTTAAATTTGCTAAATTCCCTTACGTAATATATCATTATATATCATTATTTATGGATAACAACATTTCAAATTCATGGTTTTTAGTTCCCCGTCACAAATGTTCCTGAAAAATCCAAAGCTCTCGAGAATTGTCCTTGTGCTAGGTGGTGAAAAGCGATGAAATTCTCTTCGAGGGGTTATTTTTTATTAAGTCTACGGGGACTTCTATCTAAGAAACGCTAAACTTTTCTGGTCGTCGTTTTGTGCTCGACTTAACGGAAATTCTTTTTCATTTAATATCTTCGGGATGAAGAATTCAATCCTCTTTTTTGTTTATAAAATATTCGACAGTGACATTTGGTTTAAAATTTGTCTCAGAGAAAGCCACGTGTTTATTCGTGGCTGAACAAATGCATCTATTCTTAATATTAAGCGAAATATATCACTAGATTTCCCATTTTTTGCAGCAATTCATTTTAAATTTTAACATTGCATAATACTCAGTAACTCAGATGATTGATCTGTGAAAACGTAATTTAACTGTTTTTTTTTATTTCTGGTTACTTTTCGTTCTGTAGTTTCTAGGAATGAAATATGATGACTGGGGTTTTTTCCAAAATGAAAAATACTCTTTATTATCGTAAATATTTTTCAGTGGAAAGATTTGTTGCCTAATATTGTTGTAGATAAAAATGGATGGCGAGATTCGTCAAATAAAGCTCAACGGATCGTTGCAAAGAAGAAAAGGGCTCAATGAAAATTCTGAGAAATATTGCTCCGAAGCGATGAGCGTACTTAAACTCATGACAGGAAGTAACATATTCTTGCTTATATATTTTAATTATAAGCAGGGAATAAGACTTTTTTGCCTTCCTTTATTCCCTGCTTATAATTAAAATATATAAGCAAGAATATGTTACTTCCTGTCATGAGTTTAAGTACGCTCATCGCTTCGGAGCAATATTTCTCAGAATTTTCATTGAGCCCTTTTCTTCTTTGCAACGATCCGTTGAGCTTTATTTGACGAATCTCGCCATCCATTTTTATCTACAACAATATTAGGCAACAAATCTTTCCACTGAAAAATATTTACGATAATAAAGAGTATTTTTCATTTTGGAAAAAACCCCAGTCATCATATTTCATTCCTAGAAACTACAGAACGAAAAGTAACCAGAAATTAAAAAAAACAGTTAAATTACGTTTTCACAGATCAATCATCTGAGTTACTGAGTATTATGCAATATATTAATGAGCTTTAAAAATACCTAAACAAGTACTCTGCAATAACTGGAAAATATGAAAAAATAATCTAATACTTAATCGTCTTGAGGTTTGACAAGATAATAAAATTTTGAAGGACTTTAAGAGATCTAATATAACAACCTATCTTTAACGATCCTTAGAAAATGCTTGTGCTGGTGCTGGAGGAGGATGCTGAAGATAAAATGGACGGACAAAATAAGAAATGATGAAGTTTACAGAATAATAAAAGAGGAAAGAACCATAGGAAATACTATAGAAAAACATTGAACAAGATAGATTAGACACACCCCGAGACGTAATGGGTTTAAGAAGAACATAATTGAAGGCAAAATAGAGGAAAAGATCCCTAGAGGAAGACCGAAGAATAAGTCAATGGACAATATAAAGAGGAAGGTATATATGAAGATATGCCAGGAGGAAAGGGAACTAGCATTAGATAAGGAAGGGTGGAAGGTTGCAGTCAATCAATCTTATGATTAATCAACTAATGATGAATAGATATTAAAATCAAAGAGTTTGTCGGACATGCCAAAATATGGATTTCTCTTTAAATCAGCGACAATCGTTGCACCTTATCGATTGTTACAGAATAAGAGCCGGATTTACGGTACTTGGTTGACAATGGTTAAATTCTCTGTATTTACTTACTTCTAAGCTTCATTAACTAGATGTTATTAGATCCTCTTCTTGTGGTATTACTCCTTTGCTTGAGAAATTTTGCAGGAAGCAAAGGAGTAATACCACAAGAAGAGGATCTAATAACATCTAGTTAATGAAGCTTAGAAGTAAGTAAATACAGAGAATTTAACCATTGTCAACCAAGTACCGTAAATCCGGCTCTTATTCTGTAACAATCGATAAGGTGCAACGATTGTCGCTGATTTAAAGAGAAATCCATATTTTGGCATGTCCGACAAACTCTTTGATTTTAATATCTATTCATCATTAGTTGATCAATCATAAGATTGATTGACTGCAACCTTCCACCCTTCCTTATCTAATGCTAGTTCCCTTTCCTCCTGGCATATCTTCATATATACCTTCCTCTTTATATTGTCCATTGACTTATTCTTCGGTCTTCCTCTAGGGATCTTTTCCTCTATTTTGCCTTCAATTATGTTCTTCTTAAACCCATTACGTCTCGGGGTGTGTCTAATCTATCTTGTTCAATGTTTTTCTATAGTATTTCCTATGGTTCTTTCCTCTTTTATTATTTTGTAAACTTCATCATTTCTTATTTTGTCCGTCCATTTTATCTTCAGCATCCTCCTCCAGCACCAGCACAAGCATTTTCTAAGGATCGTTAAAGATAGGTTGTTATATTAGATCTCTTAAAGTCCTTCAAAATTTTATTATCTTGTCAAACCTCAAGACGATTAAGTATTAGATTATTTTTCCATATTTTCCAGTTATTGCGGAGTACTTGTTTAGGTATTTTTAAAGCTCATTAATATGCATAAAAAACTTGCATAGTTACACAGTCTACTAATGTGACGACGCCAATGTTTCTAAACAGTATGAAATACTTATTAGGGCTTGGTGAAGTGTTTGTGGTCCTGTGCATATGCATGAAGGGCGCACACTGAACGGAACATCCACCATGGCAAAAGTAGAGTGGGTGGCCTTGATATTTTGCTATGCCGCTGCTTCCTCACGTGTGGGAATAAATTAACATAAATGCACCCGGAATGAGTGGATGCTCCCTCTGCAACCGCCGGATAGCGGTTTTCACACTGCCCCCTCGGCCCAGGCTACGCGTAGAACCCATCGCCGTAACGTTCTCACCCTCAAACAGCCCGAAATCTAATGCTTGTGGATCATGTCGCGCCTGGTGCAAGTTAGCACTCAACTTTCATGTAAGTATGACATGCGGACGGACCGGGTTCGACGCTGTGTGAGCATAATACGTGTGATTGTATGAGAAGTTGCGTCGGATACGATCCGTCGGTCTCAACTACAGGTCCAAGACGTCGTGCCTGGTTCTACTTCATAGAATTTTTCCGTTGTGACGCGAAAAAAATACACATTGTAAATAAAATTTTGCTTTGTTTTTTAACCTGAAGAAGTAACTCTGTGACGATACCGATCAAAAGTGAGAATAAATTGATGTGGAATTAAAAAAAGTGTATTTTTCTTCATGTCAAATGAGGTATTTCAACATTATTTGCTAGAGCCAAAGTGTTACGATATAAACGATCGCAGGCATATGATCAAGGTTGTTTGAGTGGAATATCATTTCACCTAGAAATCAATGAATTTGGCATCATTTTAAAGAAAAATATCTCACCCGTCCAAGAATCCCAAAAATTCAACGCCTTACCGAACTACTTTCCAAGATATTTGACAGGAAATACCAGCCCTTTTATATGGGAAATGGTACGTGTGTGCATTCCAGAGAGAGCTCATTTAAAAAATTAGGAATGTCTTACTCCTGAATCTCTTCCAAGATAACAGTGTGTAGTTTGTGTGTTTTCTCAACTATTTTTGAAAATTAATCGTATTGTCACCGCAGTAAATTCTTCAGCATAAGAATAAACCTTCCGTTTTCATGAAGTTTAAAACGTACCGCGTGAAAAAATGAGTCAAGTCAAAGACTTATTTAGATATTTTCATTTAATTACTTAAAATTTCTGTCAAGTAAAACTATATTATTTCAATATTAATAATGCAACATTTAATTCATGTGTCTCACAGCTGATGAAATTAAAACGTATAATTTGAATATGGTCTCTTTTATGATTAGGGAACTCTCTCGCTCGAACTCCCTTAAGAGTTCTCGATATTTGTTAATTGACTCACTTCTATTGATAATACAATAATCAATCAAATTTACACTGATAAATCAACAATGTATTTATATTTTTCATGATATAAGCAATCAGTAACTGCACCCTCATATTCTAGTCGTTTTCCTCATTGTTGCTCTAATAGCCTTCACACAAAAAAACCTTCCGTTTGGAAGGAGTTTTGAAACGTACCGCTCGAAAAAAATGAGTCAAGTTAAAGACTTTTTTTTTTGCATATTTTCATTTAAAACATTAGAATTTCAGTCGTATATTAGTATACTATTGCAGCATTAATTTTGTAATAATTAATAATAATGTAATAATTAATAATGTAATATTCAATTCATGTGCCCTGCAGCTTTTGAAATTAAAAAAGCGTAATTCGAATACGGTTTATATTATGACTAGGGAACTATCTCGCTCAAACTACCTTAAGGAAATACACTGCCTAGCTGATAAATGGTAAGTGCCATTTTCCACTTAGAATAAGAGACTAAAATAGTTGCGATAGATCTGTTCTATGAAGCGCAGGCCCTCCCTAGATAGAGTAGATTTTGTAGTCGTGCTTATTTATAAAATAATTATAAACAACTTACCCCGTTTGAGATATTCGGCATAATTTATCGACCGCGCATTATTATCCTGACTGCTTTTTGGCCTGCGCCTAGCGTCCGGGGAACGTGCGAGGTTTTGATTTGACCTGTGATGAGTGCTGTGTGCCAGGTGTGGAATCACCCCGGGTCACTCACCTTAGTGGTTTCTCACACCGTACTTCGTTGATGTAGATCTAGATGAGTACTTGAAATTCGCTAAAACTTGGATTCGATACGATAGGTTTCAATTATATTCAAAATTGATGTAAGGCGATTTTCAACTCGACAGGTTGATTGCTATTTTAACATCAATCTAAACCACTACAATTCTAATAGGCAACAAAAACAAGAGAGATACACTGCTGGAATGATGGTTGGAATAACGATGCATTTCTTTTATTCACCGTTAGTAGTGATATAAAACAGAGCGTGATGGTAAGAAATTTTTTACTGGCAATCGTCCATTTGTCTTCTCTTTTTCTTAACGTATTCCTTTCCCTCACTAGGCTGGTGTTGTAACACCACCTGCCATACTCCTCTGTAGCGTCTCGTATGGTAGTGTAGATCAGGTCTATTGGGTTTTCCCTGCTTGGAATGATTGAGTACGAAAAATAATGGAATTTGATACGATATTGAGTAATATGACGATGGTCCATGACATCAATAGTTCGAACCATACCTATGGACCAAGATCAATTTTTCTTGTAATTAATTTGTCATCTTTGGGGTCTTACTATGCGTTAAATCACGGCTTCATTATCGTAAAAGACATTAAAAAAGGGGGAATATTAGAAATATTATGAGTGGGAGTGCTAGTATGAAACAATGCATGAGTCTATGAGAAGCGAATGTAGTTTTTCAGGTTGGGGAATAATGAAGAACAATTAATTAGGGGCTAAACGATGGTTTCAGACGTCACTCGGTGGAATTCCTTGATATCAGGGATAGAAGGATTAACTTTGCAATTCCACATTGTAAAAGATTTATTTACGACCGGTTTCGCCACAGTGCAGCATCATCAGGTGATGATCAAATTCAAATCAAAAATCAAAAGAATCAAAAATCTTTTACAATGTGGAATTGCAAAGTTAATCCTTTTATCCCTGATATAAAGCGGCCGTTTTACACATACAAAAACGCTTCCGTAGACATCTCTGCCCTTTTATTTTACAACACTGCCTTGCTGTTTAGAGCAATTCTGTTTGCACAGATCATTAGTATAAGGTTAAATACTTGAAAAAGTGTAATAAATTTTCGCTTTTTGCTATGAGTAATCATGTCGGGCACTAAAAAACGTGAATATGACAAAAATCATGTGATATCCGTGAGGCGTACGGCATATATTTCTTGAAATTTTAGCACATCTTTGTGAGTGGGAATACTATTACATCACCATGGAGGATAATAAAAATGTATTTCTGTGTGTTTAAAATGTATATTTTAAATGGATATTTCGTATAGTAACGTCACTGTGAGCATTCTCCCGAAACTTGACACCAACTGTACACTGGCGGGAAATGAAAGTTTACACCGGGGTGGGGAATAAAGGTGAAGGTGTTTTCGGCCGAGATATGCAGTACCCTTAAAATGATGCCATTTTTTTACGGATAATATAAGTAACCGAATTCTTTGACTTTATCTACCCCGATAGAAAATGAAATACAGGTATTTATGTACGCAACAGTGTGCGTAAGGCTTTGAATGTACAAAAATTTTCCCCAAGATCATTCGATAAAGAGTGATCTATTCCTACTTCATATCAATTTTTCAGTTTAACATAAACTTTTCCTAAGACATGACGAAAATAAGAGAACTCTTAGTATTTTCCTCACTTAAAACTTTTATTCCCGACCCAGGTTTCGATTGCTATGCAATCATTTTCAAAGGTGAATAAAAGAAATAAATCTCAAAGGACCTTTGAAAATGATTGCAAGGCAATCGAAACCTGGGTCGGGAATAAAAGTTTTACATACGTACATACATACCAATCACGCCGTTCCCTTCCGGGGTAGGCACAGTCAAAATGTTTCACTCATTAATACATGATAGTACACCTAACTCTGCTTCAATAATTTCCTCCATACTGACCTATCCTTGCAAACCTCTTTTGCCTCATTTACCCCCATACACTGTTTCATACACGCCCTCCTGTTTTTAAAACTCCTCATATTCCTCCTCCAAAGATTTTCCTCAACCACATTCAACCACAACTTTCTCGGCCTACCTCTACCTCTCACACCATTCATTGCACTCTCATATACCTGTTACGTTATTCGACTCTCATCCGTTCTCTCAGCATGGCCAAACCAACGAAACACACTCCTTTCATATATGTCCATTACTGGAGCATCGAACCCACATTCATTTATTACCCACTCATTCCTGACCCTATTCATCCAACTTTTGCCGCAAATACTCCTCAGATAACTCATACCCACGGCGTTTAGTCCACTCTTATGTCTATCCTGACATACCCATAACCACGCTCTGCTACCAGCGACCCGGTGTGTCAGTAGACCGCATATACCTCCTATTGGTGGGTCGCGGGCAACAGTATGCTGGCTTTCAAGGTAGTCCTTTCAGAAGGGATCCTAGCTTGAGCAGAATAGGGAAAGCGGGCCTAGGGTATTACTATGCTTTGGTTTCTCTTGTGGCATACTGGCGAAAATGTGCTAAAACTGACCGGTAGAGCGCCGTAACCGTTAGCAGGGAAAGCTGCACGTGGTGCGGGTCCTGCGAAGGCTTGTAACCTTACATACTTTATTATAACTTACTGCTAAACGTCAAAATGTTGCCTCTGACCGCCGAAGCCACGATGGGCGGCGGAAGCTGAATAAGGTTGGCCCATCAAGATACGGACTGGAAACGAACTGGACTCTCGGTATTTGGAATGTGAGAGGAGTGTATGGAAAGGAGCATGATTTGCTGAATGAAATGAAAGTGAGACGAATGGATGTTTTGTGTGTATGTGGAACTAAGCGTAAGGGGCGGGATGCTGTTACATTAGATGGCGGTAGTCTGGCATTGTGGTCAGGAGTTGAAGATAATGTACGCGGCAGTCAAGGTGTAGGACTTATTCTTAATGAGAGAGCTAAGTTGCTAGTAAGGAAGTACGAGTTAGTATCCCCTAGATTGCTCTGGGTTCGCATGAAAGTAGGTATAAGGAGAGTTGTGATTGTGGCGTGCTATGCACCAGTGGATGAAGAGAGTGACAGTGTGAAAGATGAGTTTTGGGAAAAACTGATAGAGGTTTTGATTGAATGTGATCCTGGTGAGAGAATAATTTTACTAGGTGACATAAATGGGTAGGTTGGTGTGAGGTGGGATGCATCTGAGATAGTGGTTGGGCCTTTTGGTGACCCCCGATTGAATGATAATGGTGAAAACTTGGTGATTGTGTGCTTTTTTGTGTCGAATACATGGTTTGAACACAGGAGAATAAAAGTTTTAAGTGTGGAAAATACTGAGAGTTCTCTCTTTTTCGTCATGTCTGTAGTGTCGTTCCACAAAGTTACGCCTTCAACCATTAAGTTTATTCGTGAAACTTTTCCACACTCTGTGAGGCTTCCATATGCTTGAAACTCATAGAAAACACCTTAAAGATAGTCGTGGGATTACAATGGGGACGATAGTAGAAATAAATTAAGAAAGCTAGGACAGCCTTGACCTTGAGCTTAACAACGACGCAGTATCCCCACCCGTACCCGGCCCAGTCTCTCTTTGTGACAGCGTTCTATTAGTTCCGTATACGTCATCTAACGTTGACTCAATAACCCACTCACTCTCAATGCGGACCTTCAAGGCAACCTCGTGCGTAAACATCTTCTAGGTTGCATGACATATCCTTCTGAGACGCCTTCAACAACCCAGTCAGGCTGTAACCCGTTACCATGCGGAAACACGTGCAGTGATGAAACTTTGCAGCGTGATGTCCCCCACCCCAAAGCACGTATCAACCCAAAGATCATAATGCTTAGACATGTTCTAACACGTTCATGGCTGGGGGTATAAAAGATCAAACGAGTTCATCTTTTAGTCATTACATTGCAGGATGGGACAGGTTATGTCTCCTATTATATCCAGGCCTCTGATCCACGACGGGAGAGAGAACGAGGTACACGAGCTAGTCTTTCCCATATTGCTTTTAGAAGACATCGATGATACTTATTAGAATGGAGTCATCAAATACCGACGTGGATAGAAAAGTTAGCCACGCCTCCGAGATTTCTCTACGAATCATTGTGGAGGATGAGGAGCCAACGGTCGAGCCATTATAAAGAGAATCGCGATAAATTTTTCTCATCAGACCTCTTCAATTAACCGTGGTGTAAGGATGCGAGACATACTTCTATCTACAACTGTAGAGCTGGGTGGATTGCATCAGCTCCGTGTCAGCAAACTAAACGAGAACGTACGAAATGTCTACGAAGTGTGCCTCCCCTCATCGATGCTGGAGAACAACGACCAAAACGATCTCATCCTTCACATGAAGTTCGATAACAGATACTACGTTGAAGTGAAACACATGGATAAGATGATTGCTCTCGTGGGGCAGAGTATTATCTTTTCAGGCTTCCGGAATCCATCTACTAAAGTTATCGAGCGGTTCAACGTGTCCACAATGAAACAGTTGAAACTCTCAGGTGAAATGTTGGAGAAAGCCACGAATCAAGAATCATCTATAGTATGCAATGTTTTCGAAATTATTCGTGATAATGTCATAGCTTGTGATTTCACGCTACCTTTACCAAAAGGATTGCAAGTGGTTGAACGCGATGGTGTTGATAGTGCATCGAAAAAAAGACCCTCAGGATTGACCTGTGACGAACCAGATTGTGTGCGCCCAGTGACATTTACTACGGGACAAAAGTCAAGAATAAACTATGGGCAAACAAACGAGGAAAAAGGAGAATTTATAAAATCCTACACGTTTGTACTCAATGTTGTACCTGATGATATTACTTTGTTTTAAATAAAAAAACATTTATAAAAAATTGTTTTGCTCTTTTTCATTTATTACCTCTAATCCAAAAAGGTATCATAGAAATAAAAGAAAATATAGGTTTACAAAAAAATATTTATTTTTCACAATAATAATATTTACAATATTATAAATACATCAACCACACATGGAGGTGTTGGTTATATTGTTGACAAAATATTTCGTCTCATAGTTCAATTCACCATCTCCACTAATATTATATTGTTCTTGCAATAAACGCACTGCACTCCTGATCGCATATAATTGTACCTCCACACTCGCACTACTTTTGTTCAAGTAACCATTCTCGAGTAAATAACTCTCAATACAATTATATCCATTTAATTGAACGGTATAATAAATGAACAAAGAAAACATGGTAATATTACATAACAGAAAAAGACTACTTACAAAAAAATCTAATCCATCCATTGCAAAAAGATTTTTTAATGGTTAACAAATTTTACTTTGTTGGCACCAATTTGCCAACTTGTGACAGTTTTTTCTCGCACACTGCAAATTACCATCCATATGAGCTTCGATTAAACATCCCTCATTCGTTGTCAATTTCTTAAGCGAGGGACAACCATACAATTCTAGATTAGCCACGCAAATACCTCTGGGAAGGAGACTGGTTAAGAAAGATGCCTTTTGTGCTCCCTTGGTGAATAGATATTTATATTGCTTTGTATAATTATAAAGTATGCTCTCCAAAACGGAATACTCTATCTCCCCAAAATATTCAGTCAAACCGTGATAATTATTTCTCAGCCAACTCGCCTCTTTTGCATACAGCAATCTCTCCGGTGATTTAAAGAGCCACGTATTGCAGCATCTGTTTTGAACAGAGATAATAGCCAGTTCCTTGACTATGTAACTATTATCGTTAGCGGTAAACCCTTGAAATTCGATAATGGCACTCATCGCGATGTATGTACAACTTACAAGGTTTTTACGCCCAATGCCAGGGGTTGAACACACATCAAAGACCTTTTGACTTACAGAATTTTACTTCGTGCCAGAGGTCAAAAAGCCTTTCACTCACACGCACTGGAAAAATCAGAGCATAACCAAGTTATACTTTTTGATTACCAGGCAAATCATACGTTATGAGTACCATCTCCAACTCAAGTCTTTCAAAATCACAATCTGTGATACTTTTTGTCAATTTGGTGGTGAGAAATTGTCTCACTTTATCACGACTGCTCGAAAGTCTTCGAAGAAATAGATTAATCAACTTGGAGAGCTTCACCAATGCCACCCATTCATCACCGTTCAAGTTAAACGGGCTTATGTTCTTAATAACCAAATGTCTCTTCCCAAAGTAATTTGCATAGGCTAAGAAGGATGAAGTTAATTGTTCTTTTTCACCTTTATAAAAAAACAAATTCACAGTCTTTTCCGAGTTTAGAATATTAGACCAATCAGCTTGCGAAACAATTACACTCTTTTTTCCAACTTGACTGAATTGCACGACCGGCTCAAAGTCTCTACCAGGATCGTAACCAACACACACACTCTTCGACTTTGCACTGTTCAAATAATACACTGATTGAAGTAGCAGATTGTTCGAGTTATGGAATGAAGAGTGACTGGGATGGTGTTCAGCCGGTCTCTTCCTCTTGATGGGTGGAGAATGCAGGACTGCTTCCTCCGACGGTAGCATGATGACTGATGTACGGCGAGAATTTATATAGCTTAAGAGGACGATGATGTTGGAAGAGGGGCGGGGGAACAATCATCATCCGGACATGGATCAACTTCGACCTTGAGACGGTTATAATTGAACCATTGTGCCAATGAATGAGCGTCTCTCAATGCGCACGTGCTATTGCGTAATTTGTGACAGGGATTGAGGCAGGAAAATGAGATAAAGCTGCATTTTTCAGGAGGGGGGCAATTTAATTCCTTTTGAAGAGAGATGAAAGTACGCTGCGTCAGATTGGAGAGAAATTCGCACTCTTTCTCGCTAAATGCAAAGAGAGCGGTCGCTCCCTCAAGGATGGCCTCCAAAGCGAGGGCAAGCTCGGCGTAAGAGATGAATCCACTGTTGAAGGAAGTCTCATCGCAGTGCAGAGGGTCTTGAAACCGTAGCTTCTTTCCCCCAGCAACGAGTTTCCCATGTTTCTTGAAAGTGCCCCAAAAAAGGCGGTTGGAATCAACGTCGACGGCTGCAAGCTCCGTCACTCCCTCCTTCGAAAAGCTCACTGATGCGACGATCTGCATTCTGCGACTGATTCTTCTCTAATAATCACCTCCCATCTCCGTGCACTGTATTTATTCTGGAACAGCAACGCTGGGCTCGGGGATGACATCTCACGTCGCTCCTCAGCCCACCAAAGGTGACTCGAAACAGCTCCAGGGTGCGGCAGTCGTTGAGGTGTGGGTTAGTGTGATTGAATTGGGTGAGGAATTTGTGTAGCGAGTGACCTAAATATTTACTAACTGCATACAAGCAACAATATTCCCCACAAATGTCGGAGTGAAAGCTTTGTATCTGAACGCGATTGTGAGTGCAGCTGAAAGGCCTTAAAAAATTCAAAATTTTAGGAACAAAGGGGCCTAGTCCGTACGAGTCGAAGTATTCTGCAAATTGATTATATATGTAAATAGCTACCCAATGAGAACCTGGAAAACCAGTCGGATCTAAATTTACTACGAATATGCCATTTTTTGGTGAGTGTGGTAACTTGTCGGAAGGATATACTCCGCGAAATAATTCACCCAATCTATTACGTAATAGTCTATCGATTTGAACGCTATCCATGACTAAAAATTTGTGATAATTTTCCTGTTTTTATCAATTTCTAGTGTAGCATCATATTCAGCAAAGATCAAACACGTCACGGTTTTAGCCAATTCGTTTTCAAATCTCGCCTCTATTCTCACCACACCCGTATCCCTTAAACTTACATAGTCCTCGTTACCTGAATCGTCCGGTGTGAGATCGAATACTAACATAAAGTAACCATGCCCAAACATATCGTAAGTGATTTGATTTCCCTTATCATGATGCTTTATTCCACTGCCGGAGAAAATTGTATCATACACTCGTGCCCAATAGTTTTTGCTGCTGAAATTACATTCCAGTCCCTCGGAAGGAATCTGAACTCCATTCACAAAGAGCGAAAAATTCTCGAGTGAGTAGTGAGAGAGTGCAAATGGATTCTTATTAAAATCGCCAACGTACGAGTCATTGTCGACCATTGCAAATATTAGTGTGTTAGGTATTCGTCCATTGATTGCGTTGTCAATACTTAAAGTTCGACCGCCTGAGGGTACAGTGAACGTTTTCAATTCTGTTCGCTTGTAGTGATATTTAGCTTTGTCTCGTTCTAACATTTTACTATGCGCTACTAATATCGAAGGATTAATATCATGATGCAACACGTATAGCGTTGCGTCGAGTATTCGCAAAACCCCACCATCCTCTCCCATTAGATAGAAAGCGGGTTTAGAGAGCATTAATCTAATATTAATGTCTACGCCATTGAGTAGCAGCTGTGTTTGATTAAACACGTCCACGTGTAATTTACCATACAACTCCACTTCGGCACTATTCTTGAACCACGATTTTCGTTTCATGTATCCAGCATTGCTGCTATCTGTCTTGTTAACATCATCTCCCGTGTCCAATTCCCAACCGACATTACGCAAGTGTGTTCTACTAGCGTCAGATCCATAGTTTAGAATGTTTTCCAAATAACTTCTATAGTGATAATTATCTTCCGAAGGTGTGACAAGAGTCCCATTGAAATATACGTCACATTGCTCGAATAGTGAGTGTAGAATATTGTTCACTACACCCGGTTGACTAGTGTTCGCATCGGTAAAATCACTAAAATTTTTCTTGCAAATCTTCACTTTGAGCTTGAGGTATATACTATTTAAATCTCTGTACGAGTCGCCAGAATCTTTGATTAAAAATTCAATGACCGATCGATTGTCCAACGAAGATATGGGTTTGTAAGGCACCAGGCGTTTAGATAGAATGTTGGTTTGTATGGGTGGATTAGGTTGGAATAAATCCAACGAACTCAGCATATGCTCAGACATTATGAAAAAATATCTCTCGGTGCGACCTTCTTCGCTCTTCGCGACCTCTTCGTTGAATGCTGTTTTTTCTTAACACTTCGCGGTTTTATTTCAATCAAGCGAGGACGTTTTGCAATCTTTAATCTCCCACCTTTCATGCCCTCTAACTTCTCTTCCGCCTTGCGCTTCAAGTTCTGTCCTGCCTCGTTTATTCTATTGCGTAATATCTCTTTCACCGGTTTTGTGCCCAGATCGCCGAGGGCAGCAGCCCCCGCAGTCGCGACCTCTTTCCCTACAGTCTTAAGTCCACTAAATATCAACGGTTTGGTAAACCGCCATAGACCCGCTAGAAAACTTCCAATACCCCTCCCTTTTTGCACGCGATATGATGCTCGATATATTGGTCCCACCTCTCCTCCCACCTGTCTTGCATAGTATGCATAATAACGATCCGCTACCGCAGCCATCTCGTTGCTTAATGACCAACTAATCTAAATTACTTCTTTTTTATAAAATGTAACACCACTATTGAAGATTGTATCCCACTATGAAATGGAATAGCCTCACCCAGTTTATCGGTCATTAAAATCTCAACGCTTTCAATGCTGTTTTTCTCGACGGGGTAATAGTAAATCGGATTGAATACTTGATATCCCCCAACTCGAGTATTTAGTATGCGTAAACAGCGACTCAATGAATCACCCACAAACTGTGGCTTAATAATGTCGGTGTACACGTAAATGTTTTTAGGAGCAGGAGTTATACTTCTCCTCCCTCGTTTACTCGATTTTGAGAAAGTTGCTTTAACATTGCTGAATATATTTTGTACGTTTGCATCATCATCTTCATCCGTCATCCGAATCAGGAAAGACGATAATAATCTCCATTCCTCTTTTATCTTTTTTTGTCCTGCGCTAGAAAAACCCTCTAAAGATATTTTAATTAAGTCTCCGAATGAGTCATAGACTCCTGATGGTAGTGAATATGTGACATCCTTTGCTCTTATTATGACTGAGTCTGGTAAACTTCGTTCGTTTACACCTACCTGTCCATCTCGTATTGCTAATTCATCTACAGAACGCATGATATTGTTTACTATTTTATCCCTTATACGGTGGGGGGTAGCAGTAAATGACGAAGCAAAAGCAAAACATACGCTTCCGTACGTTCCTTGCGGAATCTCGAAGAAAAGACCTTTTTCTATCGCAATTTTGACTCGACCATCCCCGGGTCCACCTTCTTCTCCTCTAACTAACCCTTCCTCTGTTCGTGTTCTGTTATCTTTACGAGTTAAAGCTTCCTCTTCCCCTCCAATTAAATGGGTTGGAGGATTAGCAGGACCTATCTTTTCTACTACACTACCTTCATCTTTACGAGTTGAAGCTCCCTCTTCTAATTCAATCAAATCGGTTGGCGGATGAGTCGGAGTTATATCTTCTAAATTGATTGACGGTATCGAAATCTCCGCCAAACCTACAAGCCATTCATCATTTTCTAAATCGATACGATGACTCAGTTTTGCACGATAATGAGCTATTGTGTTTTGGGGAAAGAATTCGCGAGAGCTATCGCTTGGTAACGTCAAGTAAAACTCGTTCATAATTTACGCACGGAAGAAGCCGCAACCCAAGAGTTAAATGATTTCGGGTATCCTTCCCACTTTACAAAATATTCGAGATTGGGAGCGCGTCCTCTACGTCTCAAAATCTTCTCGATCCTATATTCCGTCTCTGCGGAAACGTTCACCCTGACTAACTCTTGCGCGTAAAAACTTCCGCTTATATTCTCCCCATTCATATCCTGCAACTTATAAGTTGGTATTTCTCTTGTACTATCTATGCCTACCACTCTAAATATTTCTCTGGTGTAATTAGCAGTGTAACCTTTAGCGAACGGAAGCCGCTCTTTGCTAATCCTCACGTGATCGTCGATTTTAAATTTTGTATACTTTTTTTTCACAACATTTCTTCTCCGGCTGGCGATTGCAAACGCATTCTTTGCGTTCACCTTGGAGGGTGCGATGCCTATACTCGAATGAACGCTATTGTTATAACTACTCACGAGTTTTGGAAGCACATCGATGTAATTAAAAGTGTCGTATTTTGTAAAATACTTGTACATTTTAGTTTTTAGAGTGCGATTGAATCGTTCCACGAGGCTGGCTTTTATGTCCGGATTATTTGTAGTGTAAAATTTCACTCCACAACGTGAGAGAAAATCTTTAAATTTGGCGTTGACAAATTCACTTCCCTTATCGCTCTGAATTTTCAACGGCTTTCTCTCGCGAAATATATCCTTGAAAGCGTTGACTATTTCATCCGCTCGTTTACTTCGTATAGCTCTAGCCCATGCGTACCTGGAAAACAAGTCTATCACAGTCAAAATGTAACAATACCCTCTGTTGAACTTTTTCAAACTTTGCAAATCATTCAAATCACATTGCCAGCACTCGTCAATGTAGGTCACGTCGTAGCGATTTCGGGGAAATCTTTTCCTCGCCTGTCTATGGAGAGTATGCGCCTCCTGAGAATCTAGCCACTCGCTTAATGTGTTTTTCGGAATCCTAGTCGCTTTGTGTAATTTATCGAGTGTTGAAAAACTTGCCGGATGAGCTGGATCGTTGTACACTCTATCGATTACGTCGTCACCCACTCTGGTCCGAACGATTTCTTTTTTATTTTGCGCTTGCTTCTTCTTGGTAAAGCTATGGGAGACGGCATCTTTGTTGACGTTTTTCCTTCCACCGACCGCTTTCTTTTTCGCATCTTTTTTACGTTTGGTGGTCGTGACAGACTTTCCATCGCTCCTAGTCTTTCGTTTATGCGTTCCCATGTCGAATCTAAATCGGCGTTTACTTTTTTCACTTCAGCTAAGGATTTCTTCAATGCATGAACTCTCTCATCCCGCTCCTCCCCCGACCTTGTATGTGGTATGTTCTGAGTCAAAGGTTTTACTATCGGAACGTGTATGGGAGAATTGATGTCGGAAAGCGTGCTCATATATTTATCGAGTATTCTTTTGTATGAATGCCACTTGTCTACGTCCTTGATTCCTTTCTTGGCCAACACACCTTTCATTTCCTTATCTAATGCGCTCAGCCTTGCCTTCATATGCCCTCGCTCGAAAACTTCCGGACTCACTACGAGCATTTTACGCAAGCTCATTTTCCTAGCAGGCTACCGATGACACCGCTTAAAATTGACCCCAATAATAATGGTAAAAAACCACCCTTTTGTATGAGAAGGGCTCGTTTTCTCTTCACACTCGTTCCCCGCGTTGCCAACTTTCTCAACGTGTTACGATGTTTGGCTAGTTTTCGTTTTAACCTGTGATCTATCTTATGGTTCCCGTTTATGGTGTTCAAACAGCAATCGCATATGGCTTTAATCAATTCGTTGTCTGAAGATTTCAATATCGCAGAGCGTAATTTAGGCCTTGCACACTTTAACGCATGGAGCAAATGTTTATTACTCTTCAACCTGTTCATTACGTACAGGCATGTAGACTACGGTTACGATGACTTCGTCGTCGTAGTCGTAGGGGAATATGCTCGTTCGAAAACGAAATCTATCGTCCGTGTCCTGCCTGAGGTCTAGGACCAAATAACCGAATGGATCTTCCGTCGATTCCTTATATACCCTTTCCAACTCCTGCGAATTTTTTGGATATACCTGTCGAGCCAAATGACCGAATTGTAATTGATCTCGCGGATTTTTGAACGATACTATGTACTTTGCATTCAGCGAAATGTTCCTCGATTGTGCGCTTTGATAGAAAATATTCTGCGTGATTAAAAACACCGAAATGTTAAAATGATGACTCCCTCTCGTGAACAGTTTGCACACGTCTTTACTGTATGCTCCCTCGCTCATTAAATCATCGATAACGCACAAGATTGGTGCACCTCCAAATTCCTCAAAAGACGGTATTTCGTAGTGTATGCTCAGTAGTTCGTGTTCTATATCTGGCTCGCTTCCTGGGCTGCAACACCATACTATTTCATCAATGTCGTGATCTATCATACAATGTAAATTTTCAATGAATTTCGTTACAAAGGTCGTCTTTCCACATCCTGATGGACCTGCGCAGATGCAGGTAAACGGATGTTTCCAGACTAACGTCATGGTTGAGACTGGAAGTGTGTTTTATCATATCATGTTTTTATTAATTTTCAAGTTTCCTCATCTCTAAATGCCTCGTCGTGCGTTCGTTTTCGGAAAATTTTATAGTGACCCCAAGCCAGAGTATTATTACCATCCTCGCAAACGTATCGCTTATCATCAGATGCGTTTAATGTGACCTTATTCATTTGTATAGTGTATAACTCATGCTTATTGCTACGAATCACATTCATTTTACGGAATTCCGTCAAGTTCTCCCGGAGACATTGAACGTAATCGTCAAATTTTAAACATTTTTCTTTCACAGATTTCGTTATTCCCTTCGCTTTTTTCTTCTCTTTACCCCCCTCCAACTTAAAAGAATACAATTTGCTACGTAAACCAACAAAATGCGACATGATTTTACCATCGCATTCGTCTTTGAATTTACCTATTACTTTTTTGTTCTTATCTGAATAACATGGGTGGTCTTTTGGATAGTTTGAGGTATCGAATGCGTCGAGGTTTTCTAGCATATCCTTAAAAATATCAGTCGTTTTTATGCTATAAATCAGGCTATCTGTATCGGTGTATGCGAGAGATAGGTTCTTACCGTATTTTGGAAGCATTGTTCGATAGTGAAAGTCGTACATTAATGTCTTACTTAGATCCAGCACACAGAAACCTATATATATCGGTTTATTCATTTTAATAGTAGCCTTCCGCATGTGAACGGCAACCAAAGACTCGTGAAAAATCGTCCTATCCAGAAATGTCGACTTATTGATTAATTTTTTCAGTCTTTTTTCACTAGACACAAGTTCCAAATTTATTCTTTTGCGCACATTCTCCATGGTCTTACCAAATACGGCATTATTCATGAGCTTATAAAAGTCCTTCTCAAAGTCATTAACTGCTCTCATCCTTCGGTCAGTGTTCAAATCAATGTAAGACTTTAACCAAGGTGATTGACTGAATTCTATTATTCTATGAATTTTTTTGAGATTCATGCCTAGTGAAAGAGCCTGCTTGAAGTTGATGTAGTGAATGATATATTTAGCCCGATCCTCGAGCGATGTAATCAACTTTTTATGTTTTCCACCGGGTGGAATTTTGTTCTCTGGACATAGCGGTAAATCGGAATGCGTATCGTGTAGGTGCTGTGGGTACTCGAGATCTACTTCTAGAATGTATCCCTGTTCGTTTTCATCGGAAATTTCTGTCGCATCAAAATGTTCAATTTCGTCAACGGAGAGCCATCTAAAATTTGCATATGGTAATGACCTTGATAAAGCCCAACCGTATAAGTTGTTTGCATCTAGATATGTTAAATAGGTGGTGTCTAAATCTGAATTGTAATTATCCATGTACTTATTGTTCGCTTCACAGTAGCGCTTGCAGCATTGTGATATACCACCGCGGATACCGTTCTCGATCATGAGTATCATGTCATAGTCAGTCAAAAGCTCTAGTTCAATACCGGTATGCTTCAGCATTGCGTCGAAAGTCAGTCCTGGAGCGGTATAGTACCACGCGGGATCGAGTTTGTACGCGCTGTAGCACACGTCGCGAAAATTTTCAAAAACGTCTGCTAAAAGGGTAACGTCGCTTTTTAGATATATATCACTATAATCACCTAGTGTTTCACATTCGAAAGATTCCCAAACATTGCATGCATGAGTATAGTCAGTGTCGGAAATTCCCTCATCTGTCAGACGATTGTAAAATTTAGCTTTTTCTGGGAGTAAAGGTTCATTGAGTCGCTCGAGTGAATCAGTGTAGTCGTAGGGGTATACTCCTTTTCGCGTCACTAGATGTGTATTATCACCGAATATTCCTGTGGTATGCTTAAATGTTGTTAAGTTCGAGACTAGAGAAGCTAGAGAGGCAGACATGAAACGGCAAGTATCAATGAATCGAACAGTAAAATTGTTATCGACCGATTTTGCAAAAGAAATATATTTCTCCTGAGTGTTCGGAATAACAAATATTTTCTTATCGTCATAATCTAACTCCCGAACGATAAAGTGACCATCGTAGGATGACAGATTGTGGATGAAGACTGGAAGGAAATTTGGCATCTTATACTGAATGTTGCAAAATGAATGAGCAGGTCCTCGGTACTTTCCGGTAAGATGATCGTGATCCCTTACCCTATCCATTTCTAACTCTTTCTCGCAAATATGACAAACAGTTGCATTTTGAAACGTTCTTTCTTCATCCTCAGTCAGAGGGGTCATTGGGACTGTATTTTTATAAAGTGAAAATACTTTTTCCGCCTCCTCTTTCATGTATTCAATGAAAACACGCGCCGCATCTTGTCCTCTATATAACTTAGGCTCTTCGCATCCGTCTGGTGTGATCATCATGTAGCAAAAGCTAAATGGTGTATGTTTTTGTATCTTGTGAGTAAAAGAGGTGTGTGGATTAGGCTCACATGCAGATATATCTTCAAGGAGGCATTCAAAGTCGGCATAAATCACGTAAGGTACGCGAAAAGAATGATTGATATGTTTAAACTTTAAAATTTTGTCTTCTTCACTAGGTAAAACAATTTTGGTAGGCTCACCCGTACCTCGACATAATTCTTTGTGAGCCTCGAGTTTTGCTTCGTCATGGTAATGTGTGAGGCAGCGTTTGCAAATGAATAGTCGATTATTATTTCTTGTAATTTGAGTTCTAATCAGTCTATTGAAGTTCTTGACCCAACAATAGTGCGCAGTAGAATCATTTGTAAAATAAAGCAAATCTCTGTGGTCCGGTAGTTCGACGTCTACAATTTTCATAGGATACACGTTGTTTTTATCATCCAATCCAAAGACATTTATCGAAATATTGTTGACCCGTTCGAATTTTGAGACATCTTTTAAAACCACAGGGTACTCTATGCAGTCCCAAATGTAACCAGCATGAAATGCTCGAGTATTGTATTTAGATACACGTTCAGGATGAATTGGAATATTCTTGGCCCATATCGCATACTTGAAGCAATACTGGTCTTCGTTTTGCACGTTAATAACTGCTTTGGTATTTTTAATCTTCCCTGGTAAATCTATATATGTAGAACCTCGAAATGGTTCGTACTTGTTAATTCTTAATTCTAATCCGATCACCCTAGCTAAACTCCATCCCGACCCTTTGCTTTGGAACTCGGATTTTTCCTTCAGCAATTTTGAAAAGGATACGTCAACGACTTCTCCAATTTTATCTGCTAAAAACAGACGTCGATTGTTCGTTTTGAAAGAAGCATCCATTTCCTCTCTCTCACCCTTGTGAAATTTGCAAATTAGGACAAGATTAAATTTGATGGAATCGTTTTGAATCACAGAGTCCAGTAATTTTTCGATTGCCTGTGCCTTGATATCACCGAGAAAGGATATAACATCTGTATCTTTATCCTCTTCCGGAGTTATCCAGAATGTTTTCAGCCTGGAACGAATAGCTGATTCAATTTCATTGAATCCCCTACCTCGTTGAATGGTTACATTCTGTCTATGCTCGTTCGTATTCTCATGTGGTAAAGCCTCATCAATTTTATAGTAAATTTCACAAAAAGTGCAAAATTTTCTACCCATTGCCTTGTCTAACGCATCCTTTAAGTGGTTGTATGTTTGGATATCATATACCACTTCGTCATTAAATATGACACGTTCATTGATATCCGTAAACGCCTGTTCTAGCTCCTGTGGGGTCACATAACACCCTGCATTAAAATTGTTAAGGATAGTGGATATGGAATATGACATTTTTGAAGATTAATAATCCTGCATGAAGAGGAGAGAAAAATTAAATTGATGAAATTATTCGGTGAACGTTATTAAAATAGTGATTTCAATTGAATAGATGGAGAATTCAAGTGTTCTCACTGAAAGTTCGTAATGAAATGAAATATATGCATACACTTTATTGGATTATAAACGTAACATGTAGAAAAAAGAATTAAAGTACATATCTAAAAGACATTTGTAAGGTTTGTGGATAACTTCTATCTCTTTCGGGTAGTTACACATATCGGAATCAAATTAATAGAATCATGCAAATGTAACTCGAGTGAGATTCCGGAAGGTGATACAAAAAACATTTTTTTCAATTGTTGGATTGCATTCAACTACCAATGTAGCTTTTTTGTAATAAACACCAAAACGCTGATTCTTAAATTAAGGGTATATCAATACCCTGACCCTGAACCCTGACGTATCATCTTAAATAAGATCCTGCATTCGATGCATATTAAATAACTAATCAACTTTGTAATTTAAACTATGTCCCTATCTATTCAAACAGTGGTGTTATTAAATAATTTAATTTGAATAACAAGACAAATATTCTAAGTGTGGAAGTTATTTTTTTGAGGGGCTTGCTGAGTAAATTCTTAAAAACTAAACATTGATTCGTGTATAACGTCGAAAGGGAAACACTTTTTGTAATAAACACCAAAACGCTGATTCTTAAATTAAGGGTATATCAATACCCTGACCCTGAACCCTGAGGTATCATCTTAAATAAGATCCTGCATTCGATGCAAATTAAATAACTAAGCAACTTTGCAATTTAAACTATGCCCCTATCTGTTCAAACAGTGGTGTAATTAAATAATTAATTTGGATAACAAGACCAGGAAATATTCTAAGTGTGGAGGTTATTTTTTTGAGGGGCTTGCGGAGTAAATTCTTGAAAACTAAACATTGATTCGTGTATAACGTCGAAAGGGCAACACTTTTTGTAATAAACACCAAAACGCTCACTCGTAAATTAAGGGTACATCAATACCCTGACCCTGAACCCTGAGGTATCATCTTAAATAAAATCCTACATTCGATGTAAATTAAATAACTAAGCAACTTTGCAATTTAAACTATGTCGCTATCTATTCAAACAGTGGAGTTATTAAAGATTTTCGTACAAGGAAACCTTCTCGTATCGTATGCGCTCCTAATAGTATGGCTCAAGTTTCGGGTCCCCCTAGCTCAAACTATTTGATCTATCGAAATTTTGACAAAAGCACTAATATCCAACACTGTCCTCGGATCTTTTGGGGGTTCAGAGAACGTCGTGACCGTGGTCTATACCGTAACCCTAAAGTACCCTAGGATATTCAAAAAGGGTCTCTAGGTTTTTTAACGGGGGTTCGAAGGTGGGCACTGTATATGACCCAATCGTTAATTATTTCGGTATTAAGACTATTAGAAAAAAATATAAAAATTCCGAAAGACTCAGAGAGTCAACGGATCATATTTACCGTCCTCCCAAAGATTTCTTCCGGTGTCCTAGCCTCTGTGGGATTCTTCCAGAGTTGTGAGAAGTATTTCACGTTGGTTCAGTTGGGTTGATGGTCTATAAACAGTTCATAGACGGCTGATGATTTCCTCGAGTTCTGTCGCGTCTTATATACTGCTCTGAGATGCCTGGGTGGGGGGTAGTTACACGTGAACATTGCGTGCAATACATCTAGTGCGCTTCACGTGTGGTCATCGCGCTGCAAAGTTTCATCATGTTTCAACGTGTTTCCGCATGGCATTCCTCAGAAGGATGCGTCATGCAACCTAGAAGATGTTTACGCACGAGGTTGCCTTGACGGGTGGTATTTCCGCATTGAGAGTGAGTGGGTTATTGAGTCAACGTTAGATGACGTACACGGAACTAATAGAACACGGTCACAAAGAGAGACTGGGCCGGTGGTGGCGGGGTAGGGATACTGCGTCGTTGTTGAGCTCAAGGTCAAGGCTGTCCTAGCTTTCTTAATTTATTTCTACTGACGATTACTTATAAAAGAAAAATGTTAACAAGAAATAAATTTTCTACCTTTGATTTGATAATAATCCCTTTATAAATGGTGCATGAACGTCCTAATGAATTCTGGAGAATGTTTGAGTTGCACCAAATCACAAAGTTTGTTTATTTCCTATGATGAAAAGAGGAATATATAGCTGAAGAGCCAAATTATTGCATGATGATAAAATATTGCATTATATGCTGCATTGCATATAATGAACACTGAAGTTCAGTTCTAATTATTTTAAACACGTGGAGTGTCAGTGGTCAAGAGGTTATATAATGTAGAATACGAGGGCTGTTTAAAAAATGAAGGGAATTTTATTCAAAAAATTATTTTAGAATGCTTATAAGTTATTAGTCCTCATCATTATCATTATCATTATCATTATCTGGAGTTTTACTCATTCCAGGGGTGTTTCCTCTTCACCATACAGTCCTGGAGTACTTTTCTGTGTATCATCTCCCATTCCCGTGGCAAATTCTCTTTAATATCGTCAATGGCTTTAAAATAACGTGTTTGAATCACCAATTATAATCAAAGAAATTTGAAAAAGCCACACGGAGGCAGAACAGATAAGTAGGAAGGCTGAGATAGGACAGTCGTGTGTTTTTCGGACAAATCTCACTAATTTACAAGGATTTGTGGCGCGTTGCCGTGAACGAGGAATTTCTATCTGCTCGGCTGCCATCAAGGGTGGAACGAAATCAGATCCTCGGTTTCCTGAGTGATACCCCTAACAAAGGATGTCGAAGGTTCTCCTGGTCTAGGTTCATCTTTAAATGACTGACGACTAATTTTGAATCGAGAAAATCATTCATAACACTGTATACGACTAAGAGAAGTGTTTTTATAAGTCTTTTACAAAATTTTGAAGGTTTTCATAAAATTATATCCAAAGTTTAACGCAAAATGTCATGTTGCAACGGTGATCCCCGAGACTCGGGCATTGAAAAAATCGCCACTGAGACTGAAACAGCTTCCACTTATAGAGGTATATGACGTAAGTGAAACAAGATTTTAACTAATGGAAAACCGTGGCTACTCAGGAGGTAGTGAAAAATGCAGCTCTGCCAACCAGATGTCGCTAGAAGAATCCGTTGCAACGCAATACGAAATTCCCGTTATTTTTTGAACAGCCCTCGTGTAGGGGCCTTTGAGAAAAACCTGAGTTGGTGTACAAGTTAACCAGTACTAAAATTTATGCCATAGTATTTATCGGAATAAGATCCCGTATCGGAAAAAAATTGGGTACGATATTTCAAAGCGTCATGAGAAATTCTTTAACAGAAATCAATCCCAGCAAGCAAACCTGATATTTTCAACATTTCCATCAGTGAACCAATCTATGGACAGAGTTATCCAGCACACACTCTACATCTTTTACCAGCAATGAGATGCAATATTTGCCATTGCTGTGTACAATTGTGTTTGCCTATATCCGAAATCCGACTAAGTGTACTAAGCGCTAATACTTGAGTGAAGTGACAAACGTAAAGAAAACAACTCTCGAAGTAAAATACCGTTTGAGCACTTTAGGAAAATCCTTGATCGTGAGACGATGGCATGAATATCTAAAGATGCGTCTTCGTAGACTCTGCCTGTAGGATTGGATGATATTTGAGTACAGAGTAGTTGTTATGGTAGTAATATGTTTAGGGTAAAATTGATAAAGATTGCATGTAACCGACTTTGTTTCTCAGCAATCTAATGGTTTTTAAAACCTAGCCTTATGGCCCTTAACATGTTTCGAAATATTTAATTACACGTCTCAAATTTTTCTCCTGAACGCTAAAACCTAAATTTAATATTATTGTAATGGTTCATATTAAATAACAAGGCATCGTGCCGAATGAAAAACATTAATTTTTATATATGTCGCTTAAATTTCGACGAACTTCGCTGTAAACCCAAGTCATAACAATGCTATAATTGAGAAAAAAATTTATGATTTGATGGATTATTTAAAATATGTATTGTTATTTCAAATTATTAAATCGTTGTATTATAATGAAGTGCGGTCCTGGAATTTGTTTTCGACTTACCTGAAAAGTTATTAAAATATGCACTCAATGACTCACGATTCGCGTTTCGTCCACCTTAATATCCTCGAAGGGTTTTAAAATAAGGCTGTGCAATGTAAATCCAGGAGAGGTATCGCGCATCTTTAATGAACGAGAGTGGTAACGCTTCCGAATGGCTGGGAAGGTGTTCTCAGGTGGAGAGGATAGGAGGCATCTCTTTCCCCTCGTCTCCTTTCGTCTTGCCTCTTTAACCTAAACATCTCCTCGTAAAGTTCGCTAAAGCATCATTACTTTTTTTTCCCTTTTTTTGCAAAAAAATTCTCAAAGCGGAGTCGCTACGCTGTTCCGTGTCCAACGCGGAGGGTCGTTACTTTGCTGGCTAAAACAGCTCAAGAATTTTAGTTCGTTCCGCTCCTAATTGGTCCAGTGGTGGCGGCATATTCCACATGCCGGAAATAATCCCCCTGGAATTTCCGCTCTGGTCTCCCGCTCTGGTGAGCAAAGGATGTTATTTGACTCAGAATTTTACTACTTTACTTTCCCTGTTATTTTTGGGCATCTAAATAATTCATATAGGATTGAGAGGGCCGTAATTTTATTCATGGACGATAGAGCTTACAAAAAGGGACAAGGTTTATAGGTTGAAAAGTAGAGCCTATGAAAAGAAATAAAACAGGCGTTGAGTTGAAAGTAATTGTTATTAGCTTATTTGGGTCTTTATTTGCTTAACTATTGTATTTATGATAAAAACGATAATTTGCAATAAAATTAGGCAAAAAAAGTACCGGTATTTAACGGACGAGTATTTTTTAGCTCTAGGTACTACAAACCAACGCAATATTTTCGGCTACCCGGTATTTTTTACCATATATTTAATATCTAGTTTCTAGGTGACATAAATCTGACCTAATCAGCCTGTTATTTCTGTGAACTGGTGGGGATATAATCTAGCACAGTAAAACATTACGCGTAAGTATTCACTAATTATTTTAAATTATAATTTGGTGATATAATCCACGATAAGCCGCGAGAATCTTTCTCTCAACCTTGGATAATAAGTCGTTTGGTCATAAGATATACATATATTTGTGATGAGCGTAAATGGTGCCATCATCTTTTACATTGTTGCCAAGGAGGTCTTGCTGATTTGTTGATGTTTATGTAACTAAGTCAGAGGACTGAGATTGTAGTGGGCATTGATAAAGGCTCTAATAATTTGATTTGATAAACGTGGAGATCTCCTCACTTACCCACCTCTACATTGGCGACCCCGAGAAGGAGAATAAATAGTCAACATTTGGTGAAAATGGCTTTTCCGCGCGACGACGAGCTTCAACGCTTACGTGAGGAAAACGCCCAGCTCCATCAGCAACTAAATGATTCTGATTCAAGACACAGCCACACAGACACCGAGCAGAACCCGCCTGCGGTTCGTCGCGTCGCCGTGAAACTACCACCATTTTGGCCCGAGAAACCGAGTCTAATAAACTCTAATAAATTGATTTGATAAACGTGGAATCTCCTCACCCATTTCCACACATTTATGGTAAGTTGAATAATGCTCTTGTACGTATTCAAATTCACTTACGATTTGATTATGTCGTTACCCACTTTGGATTTCTGTGAACTGGTGGGAATGTAATCCAGCACATTAAAACATTACGTGTAAATACTGCGCTATATTTTATAAGTATATCAGCAACACCTCTCTTAGAATTTCTCAGGTCGATAGATAGTCTCTCACTTCATTAAGCTGCAGATGATTATGCGTTTGTTCACTCTTGAAATACAATTGAGGTATTTCTAATGCAAGGTTTAATTGGTAACTAATTAAGAGCTACTATGTTTTTATAAATAAGTGCCGATACAGTGGGATAATCCGTAGGTACTTTCTAACCGTAATCGCAACCTCACACGATCTCCTGACTTACCAAACTGAAATATTTTTCATGTAAATTATGTGGACATACCTGGTTAAGGTTTATATTTCCGTAAAGATTTCGTTGAAAACTGCTACGAACGAACATATAGTGTTACACAACTGTTTGAGGGATTAAGGTGGGAGCCCTAAGAGACTCTAAGGCTGCACGCTAGGCTTAGGCTGTTTGAGATATTCAGAACTGGTGTGTTTCAGAGCGACATATTGTGATGACCGTAAATGGTGCCATCATCTTTTACATTGTTGCCAAGGAGGCCTTGCTGATTTGTTGATGTTTATATAACTAAGTCAGAGGGCTGAGATTGTAGTGGGCACGGGGAATATTATCATGACGCCTCACTACATTTTTAGGTCTGGCAGATGCGATAAAATAAGAAAGATACTCTGCCGAACGGATAGGTACAAAAACTTGTTCTTTCCGCGCACAATAAGCGACCACAATAAAAACTGAGCTCCTCTAGATACACTCCCATAGTATATGTCACCAATTCTCTCCAAACATTTAACGGCATCTTTACACGGCTGGTGACCTACCACCCCCTACCACACGCCCATGCGGCGGCTCTCGGGGTAGTATGTAGATGTAGATAAGATTTAGTAAAATTTGAAAATGAGTAATGTATCGGCGGCGTAATGTTTGCGTCTGGTAATAGTTTTTTTTGGTGCTTCGATTCATGTCGCGAGTGCAAAGCCATGTCACTATATGCAATTCAGGGAAATGTCATAAAATTCGGACTCAATGGAAATGCCAAATGGAAAGAGCCTCATCTGATATTTTGCATTAGTCGCTTCTCTGCATGAAAAAACTCATTTCAAAATCGAAAGCACAATTATCGATTCCTTAATTATATCTCGAAATTTTGCATACCGTCAGTATTTCGCGATAAATTCTTAGGTGCCGGTTCAAACGATGCACAATCGATCCGAGAGTAAATCTTATGGCGTATCGGGAACGCATTCTCGGCGGGTAATTATGTCTAGCGGTTTATTAGCCATTAAGCTACATCTTCTGTGATTGCTGATCAGGCAAGAGACAGCTGAGAATTTAATTGATGAGGGCCACACATCCAATTTTACCCCTAAGCTCTTACACGTTTATGGCAAGGGGTGAAGTTGGACTTCCTGGAAAATTTTGAAATTTTGTCATATTACAATGTGCATGGTGATAAACTGCTCAATGACATAATCCCTTCAACCGCCTCACCCTTATTCTCTGTTCCAGTACCCCCACATCCATTCCCGTAGTCCTTGAGCCTGGCGTCACCGCCTGTTTGTTCCTTCCCTTGCAGTTTTGCTCAATCACCTCCTCAAAACTTACTCACTTCTCATCCCCCCTTCTTTTAACCACCTTCTTCTCCTTGAGGTTTCTATATAATCTGTGCTGTTCCATGGTATTTTGCTTTGTACTCTTGATAATGAACTGAAAGGTCGAAACCAATCGAATTGTTTTTTAATATATTTATGGAAAAAAACTAAGTGTTATCATTTTCAAAAAGAGACTTCTGATCTGCTAACTTTACCTTCACTTTTTCGACGAATTGGAACACGATATCCTGTTTCATTTGTGGCGCACATTTTACGAACTCTTATTCTTAAAATATAAGTGCATTGCTAACTTTAAAACATGGTGACTTTTTCAATGGTTTGCACGACGCTCGAAATTGTTTTTCATAACTTTTTGAGCTTTACATTAAGTTTACCGTAACATTTCGCATTTTTGTTTGAATAAAACGCTATTGAAAATTGAGGGTCAACGAAGATTGCGGACTGTCTTTAGCTTCTAGCATTGGCAAGCGTAGCAAGTACCCTGTCCATATAGCTCAATGGTATTACTCCATCATTTATGGTGTTAAGCTCAACTATGCCAGATGTAATCGGAGAGGTTAAGTGTCAATTTCTTCATTTTTCTACTGCATCCGTTTTCGTGGGATTGAGGATTGTTTCCTCAAAAATGTCCTGCCGTAACTTTAAAAAAATTTGCTTCCACAATCAGGATATTTTCCGTTAGAGCATAGTTATCCATGGGGAAAAATGAGGCCGCAATTAATTCAGGGTCTTCCTTACTTGTTCTACGCTGTATGACGCGCCTCCTGACCCACTTTCTAAACCGTTACGCCAGGAGCTTCTGTAGTTACCATCCGCACAGAATTCTCGGAGAGTATATTTGAACAGAGTGGCAAGCGGTAAATGAGACGATTTTGAAAAGTGATTTTCGCTAATTTACAGCTATACTGAATTTACTTCTCGGCGAGATTGCTACGTGTAACCTTAGGAATATCAAATTTGGTAACGATTTAAATGGAAAAACAAACAATTTTTAACTCGATGAATCGATTTTTTAAGCAATTATGGCGGCTTTAATCAAGGAAGTAGACTTTTGTGGAAGTAGCGAGTGTAGCGATATCTCGAATCGTATCGATAATGGCAGGGCATCGGTCTGCTTACAAAAAACTTCCCGCTTATACGCACAAAAAAAATGTTGGAACGAATAAAAGCGTAATCATCAGGTAAATATTCTCACAACAGTTAAATATTTTGGTTTATTTTTAAATTTATGATTTAAATAAAATACTGTTAAACGCGTGTTCGAATCTCCGATTTTTGGTTGGTTATAAAATTGCAGTTGGTGCGCATTTCATTTACGACTAGATATGACAGGCAATTCTGTACTTTGATTTATAATCATGGAAAATATGTAGGAGATAATACTGCGGCAATTCGAGGGTAAATTGACGCAATAATGTAATATATAACAGTACACAATATCATTATTGAGTGGTTTCCACAGTACTGTATAGTGTCGAGTTAGATTAGAGTAATAATGATAACTCTGTATTTGCTCTTGTACGTTGACCGAAAAAAGAATGAGAATAGTCCACGGACTAATTTATTTAGACGCGTTTCAACGCTTAAAGCGTCATCATCAGGTACAGTGAATTTGAAGTTCAGAAGACAGCTTTGCATACCACTCCGGGAGGTAGGTACGTGGGGTAAAAGGAAGGGAGGATGGGGGGGTCAAGGGTGGAAAGGTTGAGGTCAACGTTTTAGGGTGGGAGAGTGAGAGAGTATAGGGGAGTGACTTTGAAATTCTATGTCAGTTATTAGATTGGTTCATCTTTTCCTTCTGCGGATTATCTCCCCCTGCTCGAGTGCGTCTAGACACCGTCCGTTGCCTTACAACTCTAGGATTTTGGGGGTGGAACTGCGTTGGTGACCTTCATTAATGAGATGCTTGGTGGTGGAGACCTCCTGTCCTTATTTGGAAAACTTCTCTTGTGTTCTTCGGTCCCTATCTTGGAGTTTCTACCCGTTTGGCCCACGTGCGCTGAGTCACATGAATCGCATTTTATCTCATATACTCCGGATCGCGAGTATGGGTCGATCTTGTCTAGAGTCTTGTTGAATAAGTATTTCAGTATAGTGGGGGAATAGAAACTTGAGATTGAATCGGTCTTTTGGAAAACACGGCGAGGTGTTATTGCTATATGATTGCTTCCCTACAAAATGAAGTTTAACCCAATTTTTTGTCACCGAGTTTGTTTCAACCTTCGTAATTGATGTGATAGCTTTCTTCTTACGCACATTGTTCAATATCTATTCCACCAGAGACACATCGTACCCGATCGCCTCAGCTAACGAGTAAAACGGGTTCGATGTGTCTCGCATCAAGAAGATAAGAATTAAAGTGCAGAAATTCATTATAATCTCTCACATTGGCAACGGCCTGCGACGACTCTCATGCTTTCTTCTGGAGACGAAACGGAAAATTGATAATGGAACTATTTCAAATCGCTTCTTATTTTTGCATCACCTAAGATCAATAGATATTCGGTATATTTTACTGTATGTGCCGAGGAAGTATACACCTTTGAAATAATAATTCAAGGAAATATTGGCAACTAGCAAAGGTCCCCATTGAAGTTCAACGAGGGATGAAAGAAAGACAGGGCATATAGGTTGTAGGCTAGAGTCGCTCATGAGTTGTATTTTTTTCTAGGCAAATCAGCTATAATTTTAGTTTTATTTTTTAATTCAGCAGATGAAAACCGCATTATATTATGCTTACCGAGCTTCGACATTCTTTTAATGTAACATATAGAAATTAAACTACAGGTTATTTGCATTCCCAAGGCTTTCCGCATTAATATACCATCGTGGCATTCTCCTGTTTTACATGGGCCCAACTTATATTAGTCCACTTGAAATGAAATTTGCCAATTTTAGGCAAAAATATCCCTGAAAATATCGTAATCAGTAACATTTCAGTATACGCCCTAGATTTCCACTGTAATACCTATCTCTAGATATAAAACCCAGCCGCCATTGTAAAGGTCCCATTTCCCTTCTAAAGCTAATGCTAATTCCACCGTTACCAAGGAAATAAGCCTCCAAAAGGCATCGCATTTATTTAACAAGCAGCCAATTCGAAAAGGATTAGTTATTGTCAACTGCAGAAACTCTTCAATTAAACAAGAACTCCTTGATGATCATGACGAGAATCTATTTGTCATTTCGGCAACGTGATGGAACTCATGAAAGACAGAAAAAAATATCGAATCCTAGCCCAAATGAAATGCCTCTTGGAAAAAATCTTAGGAAGGATAAATTGATCGGTGGAACTGCGAGACGCACATCAAAATCAAATCGAGTCTCTCCAAGTTTCCGGATAATAAAGCGAGCGGAAATGACGTTTTTTTCGGGGCAATCAAACGTTCAATTGAAGAGCTGGATCATGAGAAAATCCAATAACTCGTGATAAGTCCAAAAAAAAACATCGGCTGTATGTGGAACTAGAGAGGGCTGAGAGATGACATAAATGCGAGCCAACTCCGCTGGGGATGGCTTTTTCTCTTCTTTGAATTTCGAGCATCGCATTACGAAGGATAAGATGAGGATAGAGGGAGAAATAGAGAATTCATCTATCCCTACGCTCAGCTGTACGAGCTGCTGCAAGGGCGTATGGCAGGAAAGCATTCAGGGAACAGACGATATTCCATATTCTCATATCACCTTGCAAGCCGCCGTAAACGCGTTTGGCTGGGGACGTTAGGACGCAGTCAAGTTACATACAGTCGCGACAACTATTGCAATGCACTCGCAACTCGGAGCTCAGTGGTGCCCTGTGGTGGTGAGCTATTAAAAACATATTTTAATGATTTACTAAAAAAATTACTTCTAAACCGTACTTACAAATACCTTAAGAGGTATCATTTTACCTTCCTTTCGCTAGAGATGAGAGTTTCTGGAGGTAGATATTGTGGTGCTGTGTAAGATTTTATTCGGTACTGAGTAAGTCTGAAGAATAATACTAATATATAGGAGAAATAGAATCATTTACAGCGGAATAAGTCAAACTATAGGTAACCTAATATGTATTGCCGTTTTTTAACAGTGTAGTTTCCGCTCAGCTAAAATTAATTATCTCCGATACATATCTTTTTAAATACAATGCATTTTTTTCGCATGCCCAAATTGGTGGGTTAGTGTTACTTGCTGGTGGTTAGAGGAGCCACCAGCGTAGGCTGCGGGTAAGCATAGCGAAATTAACTATGGGTTTCGCGACTGTCCATTACTGGGCTGCTGTTAGGACACCAGCCATTAAAGGAAAGGATATAGGAAAAAAGAAGGGAATGAATGGAGGCAAAATATTAACATAGCGATGTGTCTTAAGGTTGTGCGACTTTCTTTTTGAAATAATCAATAACCTTGCGTTGAAACAAGGAAATTTTGCGTCAGTTAAATGTCAATTCCCAGAAAATAAAAATATTGGTAATAAATCAGTCCAAAAGTTATATACTAGCTAAAATTAAACAAAGAAACTCAAAAATAGATCAAGTTTAAGAATTATGCTACTTGGTTAATAAAATAACAAAGGAAGTTAAAAGAATAATTGAAGTTTAAAGGATTTCCCAAAGTAAAGAAGTTTTTTAGTAGAAGCGTAACCTCTTAGTAAATGACCACCTCTTGATTGACTAAAGGCAAATATTTGTAAAGACTTTCGTGCGGAGCGTGCTCATTTATGGCTGTATGCTGGCATCATATAGACTAGCAGAGCAAACGCCCTCTCTATCTACTTCAATGACAAAAATAAAGAAATCGTGTAAGTTTTCGTCGATAGTTTTTTTACCGCTAAGCAGCACTACCATAAAATGGTATGGATGGGCGGAATTATGTATGTTATAGTTCTATTGTGATGATAAATACTATTTTTTGACGTCCAGAAGATAAATAAAACACTCATATTATGAAGAGCAGCGACTGAAATCCCTTCAAATAAAGTTGAATGCTTTTTTCCCAAACGAAGATGAAAAATTCTGTTGAATATGAGGTTAAATTTCACGTACCGCACTTTTGTCTCGGTGTTCTCTGTGCCAAGACACGTGTTAGGACCTCCATAATCTCAGCTACGGACAAAAATTGTTATATATTTCTCAGCTTCGTATCGGTTGAGTTATGTTGCTATGGATAGTTGCACAATTATTTGGATTGTTATTTATTTAGTTGATGGAACTGTCTAGGAGAAATGTTTCCTGCATAACTCTTCATTAGGCCGGAAGTATGTTGTTGTCAATATGAGTTGGAAAATTGATAAATTGCTATATAGCAAGTAAACATGCAAGGAATCGCGAGTCAGTGCGAATTATACTATGCAAACTTGTCAATTTCAGCAGGCATATGACAATCTCTTAGTCCAATAACTCCTGTCGGTCAACATGGACGTGGATTGTATCAAGGGAAGATTAAGTTTTTTATTAAATTAAATTTATTTTAATTAAATTTGACACCTATGCCCGTGGCTGTCAATTAAACACGTGTTTTGAAGATTCACGGTGCGTTGTCACGTGGCAATTTCACGCGTCGAACTAATTAATTCTAGTGCCGGTAGGTGGCAATTACTTTCGATCGCCCGCGGCCATGGCGCGGGATAATTTCGTTAATAAGCACGCGATCTTGCGGGAAAATGTGAACACCGCCCACAGGGTTGAAGTTCATATGATCGAAAACCAATTGAGCGTTTGGAGTGGACTTTAAAACGTTAATGGTAAATCTTTCCGAATGAATTATATTAGCTTGCCGATAACCTACCGGGATTAGCAAAATAAGGGACGATACTTGCTACAAATAGAGACTCTGGATTTTCTTGGTAAATAAAAAAACAATTTTTCTCGGGTGATTGCGTGGTGTTGCGTGGCGCGGGCTAATGATGGCCTTAGGTTGTGTAAGAAGGGTATGTGGTTGAAGCAATATCATTGGGAGAGGTAGTCTATTGGTGCCTTATTTCAAGACTTAATTACTTCCTATTTTAGATCACCGCACTCCGCGGTAAGCCTGTAAGTCAATTATGTACACCTTAGAACGTGTATATGTAACTCAACAGCTGGCAAAGAGTTACCTTTAATATCTTTAAGTAATATGTATTCAAGGCGCCAAATCACGATATTTCAAATAAAAACCAAGACAAAACAAGAAAAACTAAAATATTAAACATTAATTTGTGGCTCTTCAAAATATAAGGCACATATCTCTAGTAAAATAAATTCATACTAATAAATACATAATATAAATAAATACATACTTGTGAATTCAGAAACCATTCCTATTCAATTTTTCATGGAATGTGATTGCCGAACAACAATATAACATCATTTAATATCTTTAAAACTATTATTGTTAACTATATGGTTAAAACATAGCATGATTCTTAAATTGTTTAAAAATCACTCTGCTGCTATGTCTTACGACATATTTATATCTACATATGCATTCTACCCTCAAGCCGCCGTATGAGCGTGTGGCAGGGGGTGTTAGGACACCAGTCGAGTAATGATGCAGGGGATAAGGTTTTGGGAGGTGGTATGGTGATGTGTATTATGGGATTGAATTTTGTGGAGCTCAGTTTTATTGTAGTTGCTTATTATACTCGGAAGGAACAAACTTTTGTAATTATTAGTTCGGCAATGTATCTCTCAAATTTTTTCCCTTCTGTCAGACCTAGAGTTGTAGCGAGGCGTCATGATAATATTCTCTGTGTCGCTCCGAAACACACTAGTTCTAAATTTCTCAAGCAATTTAAGCCTAGTGTGTAGCCTCCGAGTATCTATGGGGTCCCAGCTTAATCCCTGTAAAAGCTGTGAAATACTATATGTTCGTTCGTAGCCGTTCTTAACAGGGCGTGCAGCTTTTTATGTATTTTATTGATCGGTTTGGTTAAATCTTTATGACCATGGTCCCAAATTATCTCGGATAATTCGATGTGTGGCCTAATCGGAGCGAAGTAGAATCTCTCTTTGACTTTTTCGTTCGAGGACCTTCATATTATACGTTAAAAAAAGCGTCGTTTCTTAAACGCTGTTCTGCATATGTTTTGTATGTGTTTTTCCTACGATATTTCTGAAGTTAAGGTAATTCCAAGATTTTTAACTGTACCTGAAGATTTTATGTTTACTCCATTCACAGTGTAGGTATGGCATTTGTGTAATGTCACATGTGCTGGCTTGGTCAAAGAAAGCCATGAAAAAATACGTGGCTTTCTTTGACCAAACCAAATGTCACTGTCGAATATTTTAGGAACAAAAAAGCTATGATTGAATACATCATCCCGAAAATATGAAGTGAAAAAGAATTCCCGTTAAGTGTAGAGCAAAACCCCGTCCAGATAAGTTTAGCATTTCAGAGAAAGAAGTCCCCGTACACTCAGAAAAAATATCCGCTCGAAGAGAATTTCATCGCTTTTCGCCACCTAGCACTAGGACAATTCTCGAGAGCTTTGGATGTCTCAGGAAAATTTGCGATGGGGAACCAAAAATGATTTGAAATGTTATCAGTTAATATAATATATCAACGGGAATTTGGCAAATTTCCGCAATGAAAGTACATGATGGATTTTATTATACTCTTCCACACTCAGACACAAACTTATCTGCAATACAAATATTTAAGTTATTATTACCGTGAAATTCTCAATTTATGGCCAATTTCAGGAACGAAAAATATATAAACCATAAATTTATGGAAATTAAAAACCGTGGCAACTATTTCATTAGTGTTGCAGAAACATTCGATTAATGTATTGGTTTAATAACTTATGGAATGTTGTTATATGTATCATATATAGCCAAGAAGGCGGATGCGCAATTGACCGCTTGGATACTTAATTACTTAATAAAAACTTGTTTTGAGGAAAATGACCAGTAAATTTAATTTTAATGACTAATAATTATGTGCATAAGCAATTATTAATAGGTTTAACTTTCATAAATTTTATCCGGTGACAGAAGATTTGATTGAATATTCGAAGCTATTCACTATTGGAAAATAAGATATGTAACTAGTAGATGTGTTCCTGCAACCCGAATATATTTATGAGGTCTATAACTTTATTGATCTCATAGCTATTGTTTCAGTAACAAAATTTTCTTGCAACCAGCCATTAGTCACAAGAAACACACTGTCTTGGCGGAAATTCAAATGGAAACAATCCTTAACAAAAGGAAAGGAAAGGTGGATTGGAGGAGGAAGCTCATGCCAATACTTGAGAAGATTATTATTTCAAGGAGATAAAGGCGGGGGAGGGGAGAGAGTGAGAGAGAGGGAAACACAATTACTAGGGCAAGGTTATGTCGTAAGCTATGCATCGTATATTACATGACGTAAGTAACATCAAAATGTTTTTGACATCAGTGATGAATGTGAGACAAATGTGCGGTGAGTAACATGGTGGGTTGGTTGGTATAGGGAGGGGGTTATTGTGATATGAAGATGGGTGGAGAGAGGATGGTAATAAGCCGGTAAATATAACTGATAATTGTCACAGTCCTAATGTTCATGAGCAGGACGGCAGTTGTAACGTCGGATGACATTTCAGAAATAATTAACTTACTGGAGAAGAGTTTGCGTACAGTACTCTGAACTGAATTTTGTTCTTTCGTAATATCATTTTTTGCCTTGCCCTTATTACTCAGCGGACGCCATCGTCTACTAAAGTGGTAACAAATCCCGCAACACAAAAAGTTTTAATTGTTCTCGCACCCCTCATAATAATTATTTATTATAGAGTAAATGTGAGGGTGGTCAGAAAGTTCGCATATAAATTATTTTTTAATTTACGAACGAAATGAAAAGTACGAAAAAGAAAATATACTTCAGCAAATTAAAATTCGCTTAAAACAATAAAAAGCTCACTTTGGAAAAACAAAAGCTCTTAAATGTTATATCGCTCCCCAAAGGGGTCCGAGCACCTCTTGTTGGAGAAACCCTGTTCTAGAATATTCTACTAAGGCGAATCTGTCCTCAGACAGGTTTCAATTGAACTGCTCCCTCCATGCGCGTCTATCCTGTGCTTCCTTCCTCAGCTCTTCGTAACTACTTCCATTCATAATATCAATCAACATTATTTCTTCGCCTTCCTCTCTCTTTCTTTCCCATCATCTTTCCTTCTAATATTCTTTTTGGCAGGGGGATCGGGTTGGTGTGGTGGCTAGAGTACTGGCCCACCGTACGGTCGGCCAAAGTTCAAGTCCTTGCAAAAGAGGATAGTATTCAAAAGAAACCCGATCTCTACGTGGGTGTCTTGTGGAGGGCACTTCAAACTTCAAGTGGAGTACTCCATCTGTCGGATGAGACGTTAAAACCTGGTCCCCTTGGCGTCTTTCGTTAAGAGGAGGCTAATGCCGACGCCGGGTTTCTATCCACCCTTCCCCCCTTTCCTATCCCCTATGGCGCAAATGACCCTAGCTGTCTGTCGCCTCCCCAAATGCCAATCCAATCCTGGAGTATTTTTTTGGTGCTCCTCACGTATGTTCAAAAATGCCTTACCTGCCTCTTTAAAAAATCTAATTTCAACATTTTTTTGGTAACTCTATTTAAAATCCAGTATTTTGGACGAATACATGCTAAAAAATTTTGAGAATATTTAGATAATTAATTTTTTTTTAACGTTTGGCAAAGGGGCGCTAATGTGGATACTATATTGAGTTTTCAATCATCCTGAGGTGAAAAGCTTTCGTTTTGAAGCAGTACGGTCACAGACCTCTGACCCCAGACAAATGTCGCCTCTCATAATATTAAATCCAAATTTTTTTCAGCAGGCAATCTTTCCTCGGGACGTGACCCATCCAGTTGGCCTTCCTCTTTCTTATTCATCTTCAAATATTCCTTTTCTCATTCTACCCCTCTAGCATTTCCTCGTTTCTCACTTAATCTCACCAATTTAGTTCTAAACTATCGATGTTTTATTCTACATACCGGACTTCAAGTTGAAGCTCACGGAGGGGATATGGATGGGGTGAAGGGTGGAAAGACGGCGACACGAGAGGAGGGGCGGAGTCGGAATGGGGGGGGGGGGTAGCAGGACAGGGATTGGATTAGGGAGTGAAAGATGCGCGGTGACCTGTGACATTAAATACCCCAGCGGTGTGAAGCGGCGTTGTGCAGCGGGAGGTTAACCACGGTAGTCTTCGGGAATGAGGATGAGGGGAAGAGAGGGCGAACGACGGGAAGCCGGAGTAAGGGAGAGACACTCTTGGAGGACCGGACTTAACGAACCACGATCAATTGATCCCCCCAACACTGAGGGGGGGGGAGGGAGGGAGGAGGACCGGATGTAAAGAAGGGGAGGAAGAATCCAGAAGAACGGAGAAGGCCTATTCGGTTGAGTAATGAAGCGAGGCACTCGAAAAAACCCCGTCGACCGCAATTTAAGTCCTTCGGTCAGTTGCGCCCAATTTCTCACGGGATTCGCAAGTGCCCGTGATCTCCTCGGGGTCAAATGCCTCCCTCCCTCCGCCCCGCGCGGTCAAATGTGCCAAGAGGAAGCTCGAAGGACAAACATGACGGAGAGAGACTTGTGGCTAATTATATTATTTACTAATGATGAGAAAAAACGAGAGTGGGATACCTCCGCGTCACCAGGAAACTTTTTTATGAATCCAATAATGGTTTGTTCACGATAAAATCGATAAAATGTCGACAATTCGATGACTTGAAGGAAAATAATACGGATTAGGCATGGAATTCGAGCGTTCTTAATCGACCGTGTCCATTTGTTGTCCGGCAATCGATTGTCAAAAAATCGTGGAAAGATGGTCTATTACTTCAAAAATATGTATTTATGAGCGTTCCCTCGATATATAAGTCGTACATATTTTTAAGAGGCCCTATTTAGTGTTAGATTTCGGAGTTTTTCTTTTTCTTTCTTTGTTTTTATTTTTGTAAATTTACCGAATGAATAAATATTACGTTTTCAATAAGTCCTCTGTATGCGTCGTTTCGTTTCGGTTCTGATTCGATGTTACGTCCATACAGACGAGGGTCGTCAGAAAATATTTTCCTGTTTAATGCTAATAGAAAGAGACCGTGTGTGCACATGCTTGTGTTTTTTGATAACTGAGACATACTCATCATATCTGAAATAGCTATTTTTTTCCTATAGGAAGGCAAAAGACGAATTTTGACATTAACGCCTTGATTTATAGCGGGATTAAAGTGGTCACGAATATCTGTATCCGTTTTAAGTTGTTTTGACTTACGTCGTTTTTCTTCCACACGTATCTCCGACGTAAATCGAGGACCTGCAGTAATTTTTAAAGGTAATTCTTCATCTACTCTTGAGTTACGTATTCATGGTCTAAGATATACATTTACCTCACCCTGTTGTTCGCCACAATCTGAATCTTATAGCATTTATACAAATGAGGAAGCGTGGGCTTTCTTTGCAATGTTTTGTTAGTGGGGACAGAGCAAGTGTGACGTAAGACTTAGTGACCGATTGATGATCATACGTTTTGAGCCTGGAGAATCATGTAATAGTTCAATCTTGCCGTTAAAAAGAATATTTAATCATGCCGTTTTGTTGTTTGGCCATCAATTTCCAAAAATAGTCGAATAAAAATGATCTATGACTTCACAAGTATGTATTTATGAAGGTTCACTAGAGGTATGAGCCGTATAAATATTCATTTTAATTATTAGAGGTAATTCTTCATCTGCTCTTGAGGTCCGTATTCATGCTCTAAGATCTTCATTGATCTATACGCTTTCGACGGAGTCTGGTGATCTAAAAAGCAAAGTAATTAACTCTTGAAATAAGCCTCTCGTAGACCATCTCACCCAATGATATTGCCTCTACCACATACCCTTCTAACATACCCTCAGGCCATACTAGCCCAGCATCTGCGCCACCACGCATTCACCCGGGAATCTTTCCTGATTTTCCTCGAAACTCCCGAGTCTTCATTAGCAGCAGAAATCGAGCGTTTAGTTTATTACTATCACAAGGTTATCGGCGAGGTAATTCAATTTATTTGGATAAATTTTCAAAATACGTTTTTGGAGACCACTGAAAACGTTTCACTAGGCTTTTCATTAGTCGCACTTTAACCCTGGAGGCGAATCTCACATTTTTTCCTCATGATGGTATAACAAAATTTCGTAATTCGATAGTGATTTCCGCTTACGAGCACTCCCGTAATATCTTCGACACGTGAAATTGTATCTAGACAACTCAGCCATTAATTCTTTCTTGATTGACTCAGGCAACGGTGTCAAAATTAACTCAATCTTCCCGTGATCCAGTGTACGTTGGGGTCAAGTCAAAGGAGTGACGTAAACCTGTAATTTGGTATATTACCTTGTGTAGCATATGTTTGGTGAAATTAGATAGTTACCGCGGTTAAATTTGCTAGTTAAAGCACAACTAAATGTTAATTTATTATGCAACATTTTGTTTTTTTTTCCTGATACTTTCGGTAACATTTCACTAACTAAATTTCAATTTTGAAGATTTACTTAGGAAACGTCTCCATGACAACCATGAAATCTCATAAACTATATCTCAACCATTAAGGTAGATGAAGATGTCGTTACGTCATCAAACTGTTACCAGACAATCTAAACAACAACCATATTAACCATCAACCATAATATTGGTTTCAACCGGGATACTGGTTACACGATCAGCAGCTCTTGGAATAGAATTCTGAGAAGAATTCAGAACGCCAGAGCTAAGTCCCCGTTGGTCAACGGTCCTCCACCACAACAATCGGGGCTCGACCAATCCCGCCCCGCCTAGCGCCAAATTAAACTGTCTTTTCAAGCTCGCATCAGTAGCCTTGAGAATGGGTAACGAGTTGGAACCCGAAACGTCGGCTGCCTATGAATATCGTACCCGGTGGCGAGCCCGAGAAATTTACACAAATGTTATTCGCCGGGAAAGTGTAAAATCATACATCAACCATAATAACAGAACGGAAAGTTGAGACAGAGTGAAAGAACATAGGAACCACTTTGTTAATGATGGTGGATTTTCAAACTTTTGTAAACATTTATGCACAGATAACCATTTTAGTGATTTTGACACTGAGATACTATATGTCACTGACAAGGGTTCTAAGTTGGATTTTTTTAGAGCGATTTGAAATTTTAAATAGCCTGCATATTTTACGTAATGATTATATGTCTCCCCCCACATTACCTCCTCCTTAACATAAAACTTCCCTCTTTCCACAAAAGACAACCGTCCTAGTCATCCAATCTGTTCTTGTTTACCTGCAAATCACTCAGTTTTCACCCAATTGTACTCATCCTTTCCGCCGCCTTTACGTCACCTCTACCAGCATACCTCCACGCCCCTCCCCCTTCTCCTCTCCTCTCTCTT